>OX465426.1:15705478-21312575 GCA_950005045.1 Agrotis exclamationis
CCAATTCTACTCCCAAGAAAAGATCCTATTCTGAATTTGCTTGTCGAATACCATCATAAATTGAATTGCCACGCGGGTCCCGACCTGCTGATGTCACTGTTACGTCAAAGATATTGGATACTTTCTGCACGCAATTTAATTAGGAATAGGATTCATAAGTGTCTTCCCTGCTTTCGTCTCCGTCCCAAGCCAAGTTTCCCTGAGATGGCAGATCATCGGTCTTGTCGTGTAGTTCAAGCAACTAAACCGTTCGTTCACACGGGCACGGACTACGCTGGTCCCTTCAAGGTTACCATGTCTCGCGGCCGAGGCATTCGTTCTACCAAGGCATACGTGTGTCTGTTCGTCTGCATGACTACACGCGCGGTACATATCGAACTAGCCGGTGATCTTAGTACAGTCAGTTTTATGAGTGCTTTCAAACGATTCCTATCAAGGCGCGGCCCGGTTAGTAGGATTTACTCGGACAACGGGACAAATTACATTGGCGCTAAGCGTAAACTTTCGGAACTTCACGACTTCCTTTGTTCGAAATATCACAACACCGAATTTGGTCACATGTTAGCTGAAAATCGCATAAATTGGTCACTTAATGCCCCGACTGCTAGTCATTTCGGCGGTAATTGGGAGGCTAATATTAGAAGTTTAAAGATTCACTTATACCGTGTAATAGGTGATACCATCCTTTCGTTTGAAGAGTTAAATACCGTTCTTACTCAAGTCGAATCAGTAATGAATACTAGACCTCTTTGTAGGACACTCTCTAGTGATCCTTCAGAACCACTAGCTTTGACTCCAGCGCACTTTCTGAATCTCACCCCTTTAAAATACTTGCCTGCCGAGGAGATAGACGAGAGAACAATTGTTTCGAGACATAAATTGTTAGACCAATTAGTACAATCGTTTTGGAAGCGCTGGAGAAGCGGATATCTTCACACTTTACAATCGCGTCGTAAATGGAACACGCCGATCGATCCAGTCACTGTCGGTACGGTTGTGATTCTCATAGTAGATAATTCGCCCCCACTTCACTGGCCTTTGGGTGTCGTGGAAGAAGTTTTTCCTGACTCCACAGGAGTCACTCGCATCGCCCGAGTTAAGACATTGACTGGATCCTACTTGCGTCCCGTCGTTCGTCTTTGCCCATTGCCTAACCAATAAATTCGGCTCTCGTCATCCAAGGTTAGGTTAGCATTAGTAATTAATTATTTGATTTCATTGATATTTACGTATAGATAATAGTTTAAATTGTAGTTTAATTTCACGAATTTCGCCTTCAACTCTTGAAGGCATCCCTTCAAGCCCGGGGGGAATGGTTACGCTGCGTAGAAAGAACGGTTAGGTCTTTTATCTATAACTTCATGTCATTGAACGACGAATCTGATTGGCTGTGGATGGTCCTATCCTCTATCCCATTCCCGCACATATCTTCTCGCTTTAGTACGAGAGAGACCGCTTAAAAAGCGGCCGCAGTTGAAACTCGTGGCCAATCGGTTACTCACAACGCGCACCTCACGTCAGAGCGCTCCAGTTGCCTGCACTCGACAGCCGCCCCTCAGCCGCGAGGACGTCCCCGGAGAATTAAGGTATTGTGCAATCCTTCCTATATTTCGATCTGCATTCTGTCTTGTGTTCCCGGCAGAACGTAATTTCCATGTCTTTCGTTCACAGCCAATTAGCAATTAGAAAAATTTAGCATAACCCGCGCTTCCACAGATTACCAATAAATACCTATTGTTGATATAAAATTTAATTTAAATACATTGTATTTAAAACTGGTATCAACGTAAATTTCTACAAAAAAATAATGTTGAAAATGTTTATCTTGTATCTAGACACCTTTTCACGTGTTCATGATAAGAGAAATAAAAAAACATTTTACGACACTTAATAATAGAAATTGTTTACAAACTTAAGGAATAGTCGTTGCCTTATTTAGTTAATATTGTTTTGTGACTATAAGACATACTGTAGATACATTTTAAGATAGTTTATTGTAAGTCATAATTATTGTAGATATCATCAGCTCTATCATTTTGGCCTATTAAAAAAATAAATCATTTGGTGTCACATGTTTTCTGCTTTTATTTCCACTACCCAAAAAAAAAACTCACATTTAACAAAAACTAATTATTAAAAAAAAAAAAAATATGTTGAAGAAAACAAAGCAGGATCTTTACAAGATAGGTTTTAATGTGTAATGAAACTTGCAAGAGCTTTTACTCTAAGCATGAACCAGTCCACAAGAACAAATAAATAATGCTACTAATTGAGGAACACTGTATTAAATGTAATGAGTAACCACACTAGCCTTATTGATGAAAGATTAGCATGAGATAGTCTGACAGCCCCTTTTGGTTATGCAATAAAAGCGAATTTCCTAAATTCCCAATCCAGTGTAGAATCGTCGCCCTAACGTAAGCGAGGCGAATTATAAACATATTATTTTTATCTTTTATTCCAAAGACTTACAATACTTTCTGAACCTGGGATGCTATTCTCCTAGGATACAGGCCTGTGTCAGCGCGTCGACACTAATGTGTCTTTAATAGATTTTCAACTTTATATTGAATAATATAAAGTTGAAATTGTAATAAAGACAACTTTCGTTTCATCAATGAGCATGTTGATTACGACTTAGAGAATAGCATAGCTGCTCACCATATACAAACCCAAGAGGAGTTGCTCCTTAATGAAGACAGAACCAAATTAGGGACGGTGATTTATAATCAATTAATATTGGAGTAAAATATAAAGAGAATACAGATATTAATTTATATAATCAAACTAGATCATGCATAATAGAGAGAGATTAACAAAATTGTGATCATTTAACTAAACAATGTTATAGACTTTTTATTAAATATCAATTATTATTCAGAAACAGAAATGCATTTTCATTATTGCAGCAATAAAGTTATTCGAAATAAAGACATTAGAACCTGGTTAGTTCAGTAGAATTAGGTCAATCCAACAAGGAATATCTAGTAGAAATTCGGTACAAATACGTGAAAAAGTAGTCTCAAGTCTAGAATGTTCTGAGAACCTTTTAATTATTAGGGTATATTAGATGTCTTATACAAAATAAGTGATCAAAACAATCCTGTACAGTACTGAGTAGTGTAAATACCAAGATTCTAATTCATACTTTAGTAAAGCCTTGTGACACAAGACTATAAAATGATGTAAAGCAATTCTTACTTAAAAAGAGTTAAAATATTTTTATGAAGTAGATGGTTTTGCCGCTTGCATTTGAGCTTGCAGCTTCATTTCAATCATCATACAGATTGCTTTGTGAACCTTTGACTTCTCAATACCTAACATTTTAATTTTATCCATTTGTTCTGTTACAAATTGTACTTTCCTCTGGAAGTAGTCCTTAGCGCCAGCTATATCCTGAAACAATAATTAGACTATTTGAAAAGAGATTACATGAGCACTCTGGACACAAAGCAGTGAGATTTATATAGCAATTAGTGTTATTAAAACCAAAATAAAGAGACCATTGTTTAAAAACAAAATGGAAGGCAAAATCAATCTGAATAGAGAAAAATTATGTTGCTATTTGCTGAAAGTGTTGTCTTGCTATCATAATGATGTTCTTGATAGAACAAGACAGGCAACTTACCTTCTGAGCATAATATCCAGTTCCTATATCAATGAGCACATGTTCTGTGTCTGATATTTCTCCAGGGATGTACATGGATCCAGTCAGCGGCACAAGTATGCTTTTTCCTTTACATTCAGGAGTCATCTTTTCAACACATTCTCCTGATTCCATAAACTTTCCTTGAGCTATCTTCAGTGTTTGTAAAGAGTCTTGAAATACGGTCATTTCCTTAAACACAAAGGTTCAAATTAATGAATAACTCTTGAAACATTTATCTTAGATAACCTGAGCTTAGCTGGAGACAATAACTTTATTGGTAATGAAATAGCAAGATCCCAGAAACATACAGAAATAACCAAATAAACTTATGTACCGGTAGGTACTATTCATTTACCACTGTCTAATTTCAACTTACTTGATCCAGTTGCTGTTTGAGTTGGGCCAACTGCTGTAAATTGAGCTTGGATAAATCGATCTGATGCATTCCTGGCGCAGGTGCACTTGATACAGTAGCCATTGTTGTTAAATTTAATATTTCACACCAAGTTTACTATGAATAATGACTAATTTATTTTATGCAAGATTTCTCAGCATATTTCACAGAAGGTAACCTCAAATGTTTGCCCCGCACAGGAAGACAGATGACAGTTCTTTGACAGTAAGTAGCTGTCAGTGTCAAAAAGGCATAGCTAGAGATGTTCCTACAAATTTAAAAAATGCGCTGAGTTGGTAACAAAAAGGTAAATTGAACTTAGGGCTTGCATTAATTTGTTCTATTTTGGCGCTTCTATAACGCTCGGAAAAAAAGCGCTCGTGGCACGAGCGCTTTTCGCCATTCGCACGAGCCTCGTGCGAATGGCGCCCATCAGCACATGTAATAAAATTGCATTATTTTCTTGTCATATATCGAAATATGGTTTCTATCTATAAATCCTGTTCCGTATATTACCAGTATCACGAAATTATACGAACTATTAGTCGATTTATAATTCACCTTCAAAACAACAAACGAACAATTGTCTGGTACGTCACTACTAAACTTCAGTTTTCAATAAATTGAGAATTTGAGAATTTATTTTCAATTCGGCGATTTGAGATCGGAGACAGCGGATTTCTAGACTGTTTTGGCATAAGCGATAAAAAAGCACGTAATAACATTGTCGTGTCAGGTTTCATAAAAGACACTTAGATAGGATAATAAACAGTTTCAGCTTTATTTTGTTCTTCGGTGAAACTTAACCCCAATCCAACCTCGTCATGTCTGTCACCAATTTGGATACAATCGAGAATTTTCAAAATTTTATTAGGTAAGAAAATTAATTTCGATTAACATTTTCATTACAATGTATCGGAAAATTGTATTCGAAATGATTTTTCCTTTCAGTTGTAACTTTGAATTTTCAATGTGACTTCTATTTGTTTTTAAATTCAATCAAAAATTTTTTTGTAGATCTGAAAGGGCATTAAATTATTTTCATAAGAATCTAATTAAATCTTAATCAAATTTGAAGTTCATGTCCAGCTTTACTATGCAAGCACCATTAATTGCGTTATCTATATCTAACATTGGAAAACAAAATTATCTGTGAATAAATTGTTTTTAACAGTAAGAATAAATATGTTTCACCTTTTCCTAAGGTCACTGAAGATAACAAAATGATTTTCATTTACCATGCCTACCTCATGGCTTTGATGTAACATGCTTTGTTTATTCTGATAAAGCCAGGTTATCCATCTAAACAAAACACCGATATCTATAGATAAAAAAAATTGGATAACATCAAATCGACCCTACAGAACTGTTATCTTGAAGTTTTGTGTTCCAAATCCGATGATTCACTTTTAAATACTTATTTTTTCAGGACACCTGTGCTAACAGTAGTTCATTTTTCTGCGGAATGGGCAGAACAATGCAAACAGGTCACAGAAGTGCTGAAGGAACTCTTAAAGCTACCCGAAGTACAATCCAGTGGTAGCAAAATAGCTGTATGTGATGCTGAGAAATTATCTGAAGTCTCATTGCAGTTTAAGGTGAAAATAATTCTCACTTTTAAATGAATTAATAACCATGAAAATTAGACTGACAATGTTAATTATAAAGCAACAATTGTGTAAATAATATAAGCACTTCCTTAAAAAATATTTAATGTTGAGAACACAATTAACAATGATGTAGCAGAATCCAAAACAAACAGAATGCAAAGAAGTAATTCTATAAATATATTTTTATTTCCAGGTTGACTCCGTACCAACAGTAATTTTATTCAAGAATGGTACACAACTGGACAGAGTAGATGGCGCTGATGCAGCACAAATATCTTCCAAAGTTAAGACGCATAGCACAAATAAGACTGCCCCAGGGGATGTAGCTCCTGTAAAACTAGAAGATAGATTAAAGGCTTTGATTAATAGACATGATGTTATGGTGTTCATGAAAGGCAACCGAGAGCAACCTAGATGTGGTTTCAGCAAAACTTTAATTCAAATTCTAAACGGAACTGGGTAAGGATATATTCTAGGAAAAGTTTTCTTTTTTCATAAATCATCTACTGTGGACGTCCATTTTGAAATTGTTCTTGGTCCGCTCAACATTTCAAGGGATAAAGCAATATTGCATTAAAAAAATTAATAGGATAGTAGAGAACAGGAAAGCAATGGAGATTTTCCTATAACTGTACTATGAGTGAGTATTAAACCACAACATTACACATAATTTGGAGGTAAAATTAAAATGACTCGTACTACTGGTTATACTATTAAACCACTCAAACTACCAGTACATGAAAATGATGGAAATATTTGTAATGTTTAGACAATCTAATATATAAAATTCTTGTGTCACAGTTTTCGTTGCCATACTCCTCCGAAACGGCTTGACCGATTTTGATGAAATTTTTTGTGCTTATCTGGTATCTATGAGAATCGGCCAACATCTATTTTTCATCCCCCTAAATGTTAGGGGGGTCAATTTTCAATATCTGAGACATCCGTTGAGGATAATGACGCCCGATCTTTTACTACTAGTGCAACCATCCACTGACAAAAAACCAAAATATAAATTATTTTAGTTTCATTTAAGTTAGATGTAATTAAAATAATTTATATTTTTATTTTTTGTCAGTGGATGGTTGCACTAGTAGTAAAAGATCGGGCGTCATTATCCTCAACGGATGTCTCAGATATTGAAAATTGACCCAGGGGTAGTCCACCCCTAATTTTTTTTTTATTTTTTAGACAAAATTTTTAATTTATGGCAAAACAACGTTTGCCGGGTCAGCTAGTAAAGTATAAAACAATGGCTACTTTACAAATGTATCAATGTTTAGAATAACAGTACTTTTGATTGTTTTCTATTCTGCTCCATTTAAACTTAGGTCATATTATTATGTATAAATAAAATGATGGCTTATTGTTCTATTCTAGGGTGCCCTATGATACCTTTGATATACTGACTGATGAAGAAGTTCGCCAAGGCCTAAAGGAATACTCAGACTGGCCTACCTATCCCCAACTTTATGTTAAAGGTGAACTAGTTGGAGGCTTAGACATCATCAAGGAGCTACAATCCAGTGGGGAACTAGATGCTACACTGAAGCCTTAATAAATGGTGCATGCCATTGTAGGTACTTTAATTTATTGCAATAAATGAATGGTTTTAATAAGTCATTGTTATCATTTTATACTTTTTGCCTACCTGTGGTTTGTGTAGGTGCAATGACGCGTTTATGAGATTTTTATTGCTACAATTATCATAATTCTTGAGCAAGATACGCAATAGTTTTTGTGGGATGAAAATTACCCGGTCGAAACGCGTATAGCAAAAAAACCGGCCAAGTGCGAGTTGGACTCGCCCATGAAGGGTTCCGTAGTAGCATACACAAACAATAAAAATAACTTTGTTTTTCATAGTGTTTGTATGAATAGCAAAGTTATATTTGCGGTTTTTGAAAATGTACTATATCTCAAAAACTGCTAACTATATCTTTTCCAAACCAATTTTCGTTGGAAGTTTTTGTTGAGGTCTACATTATATATTTCTTTTAGTTTTATCATTCTCTTATTTTAGAAGATACAGGGGGTGGGACACACATTTTACCACTGGAAGTGTTTCTCGCGCAAACTGTTCAGTTTAGAAAAAAATGATATTAGTGACCTCAATATCATTTTTCAAGACCTATCCATAGATACCCCTTGACGTATGGGTCAGGCGAAAATTTTTTTTTTGAGTTTCAATTCCAGGTATGGGGGGTACCCCCAAAATTTTGTTTTTATTTTTGTGTGAAAATCCTAATGCGGTTCACATAATACATCTACTTACCAAGTTTCAATAGGATAGCTCTCATACTTTCGAAGAAAAGTGGCTGTGACATACGGACGGACAGACAGACATGACGAATCTATAAGGGTTCCGTTTTTGCCATTTGGCTACGGAACCCTAAAAATCCCTGTGCAATGTCGCTATAATTAGAAGACATTTTGTGCCTAGATATAAGTATCTATTTTACTTTCAACTTTATATTCCTGCTGATCGGAACATACGGGCATGTACCTATGTAATTCGTACATACCTAGTGAGAATGGGATACACTTATTAAAATACTTAGAGTTCGACCTTAAGGTATCGAAAGGGAATTTCCCCGTTATTGAGCGCGATAAAGGATGCCGAACGGAACGCGACAGCATTCTTCCAATGTTATTCCTTATGCCACGGGTTCCCAAACTTTTTCAGCTCGCGGCGCCCTACCTAGTTGATACCAGGTGAATAATAAAACAATACCTGATTCCAAAATCCACGAAATCAGAGCACGTAAATCGGGGTTTGTTGCTGCAAAAGAGATCAATGAGACCATCCTCTTCTTTCTGGTGGATATTTTATACATATAGAATCTTGGATCCACGCAATATCAATCCGGAGAATGGTCGACCCTCGCGTCTCACGATGCCCCTCTGTACTCTCTACGACGCACCAGGGCGTCATGACGCACAGTTTGAGAACCCGTGCCTTATGCAAAAAACTTAGCACATTGAACGACAGAAGTTTATTACGTGAACTCAATAAACGGCTATACGCCACGTTACATACGTGGCGTATAGCCAAAGTGAATCACGCACTATTAGGGACTTTACTCATGGCGCGACGCGATATCGAATTGCATCGATTGACGATATCGGTCAGATATCACACAAGCGTCCGGCCGAAGAAAATGTATGGACAATCGCTAGTGTTTGCGTGTGTGCGGAGTCGCATGGATTGACGATATCGCTCACAGATCTGTTCGATTTCGAATAGCATGTACCGTATATACGCGTATGTGCTAGTGCTATTTGAATCTGCCATCGACTCGATATCGCACGAGTCGCGTCGCGTCGCATCACGCCATTGGGTAAAGTCCCTTACGTGACCCGAGTGCGTAGCACCGCAGAAGATATTCAATTTCAAAGCAGGAAGTCAAACAATTTTGTTTCAATTATATCTAAGATTAACATTTGCTTTTGGCTGAAGTATTTCGTATTCTTTTATTTTTCGTGACGTCATAATGCCATTACCATAAGGGTGTTATGTAATCGATCGACGATCGATCGATGGTGGAATGCATAAGTCGACATCGATCGAGCTGCGATTGGTGTAGTAGAAACTATCGATCGACGTCGACCAGTCCATTCTACCATCGATCGATGGCGTCGATCGACGGTCGATCGATTGGTGTGGTAATACCCTAAAAGCCTTGTAGCCATGTCAGAAAAAATACAAAAAAGAAACATTAATGCCTGTCGCCAGCTGACACTGACACTAATGACAATATGAGTTATGACATTCATGAACACTGATGACGGGAAGGAAAACGAATCAAACCAAAACTTTGCAATTGCGAATCGTAACTTGAGAGTTTAGCAAAGCAAGAGGAACGCTAATAAACTAGAAACTTGGTAGATCCCGTATTTGTTATTATATGATTTAATTTTCTTGAATTTTTGTCTTGTAGTTATGGATAAACAATATACTATTAACCCAAGTATGCACATCCTTTTGTCAGCTTATTTGATACTGCATTCGTATACATTGATTTAAATATCTTACTGATTGTCTATCTTTTATCTATATCTGATTATTGTAATAACGTAATTAACTATTCTATTGTAGAAATAATGAGTAAAACAAGGACAGCAGGTGATGGAATGGAATCGGCTGAAAACGCATCAGAGAGGGATCAATATGTGGATTCTAAGATTACCACCAGCCCAACTAGAAAGGATAGTTTGTTACCGCCTCGTTTAGTACAAGTTTACGCTACTAAAGTGTTCAAATCGGATAAGGTGAGGACATTAAACACCAAGTCACCAAAGTTTGTGCCTTATGAACCATATCCTGCAGCTGTGAAGCCAATGACACCCATGCTTATTACAAAAGACTTGAAAAAGTCGAAAAATAACATGGATATTAACACCTTGATAACTCAGATGTCTCAGATGAGTACAAACTTGAATGAATTTAAACCTCGTCCCAAACTGAACTCCACAAGTGATAAGTCTGGTCTAGATGCTGATAAACCCAGTCCTGAGGCAGTTGAGATGAAGAAGAAGATTGATAACTTGACACATGAAAATGAATCTCTGAAAGAACAGTTAAAGCAGCAAGTTCAGGTATGTTATGAATATTAATATGTACTTTCTACTGCCTTACTTATTATAAAGTGGTTCTATTTGTGATTTGATTATAGTGCTTACTGTTAAAATCATATTGTAATAGGTAAAATGAGAAGTAATAGCGAGACAGCTAAAAGTTTTATTTAAATTAATAAGAGTGACAGGAAAAGAAGTTATGCCAATACAGTTTTTCCCATGGCAATATTGATAGAAATTGAATAATTTGCTGCAAAATTACAAAGCCCTTTTCTAATGAAATAATAATAAATAATCAGCCTGTAATGTTTCTACTGATAAATCAAAGACCTTCCAAACATACTTATGTTCTGAATTGACCATCTGTAAAAAAAAACTGGCCAAGTGAGAGTTAGACTCGCATGAAGAGGGTTCTGTATGATTTATTTTTTGCCTACCTATAATTTTAACTGCAAATAATAGATGAATTGAAATTTACGAATAATTGAAGATTGGTACACACAATATTGAGTGATTTACCATGTTATTTTAATATCATGGACTTCTTATAGGTTTTCCTATAATCTATAAGTAGAAAAGTAATTTCTGTATTTTTTTCAACATTTTAGGTTCAGTAGTTTCGGAGATAAGGGGGGCATGGTCAATTTTCGTCTATATTCTTGAATAACTTGGAAACTATTTATTTTAAAATTACAAAAAAAAAATACATTTAAGATCTTCTCAACAAGACCTTTCATTTGATATGTCACACTATGCAGTTTTCAATTTTTTTTAGCTCGGTTCGGTCTAGTAGATTTGGAGATAATTGACTGTAAGCGACAAACAGACAGACACACAAGTGATCCTATAAGGGTTCCGTTTTTGTATTCGGATGTACGGAACCGTAGAAACTTGTTGACATAAGTACACTACAGTGCCGAAGCATTTTGTTTATATAAACAATAAAAATCATGCAGTCACCTTATCTGAATGTTATTAAATGTGACACAGGCCCCAAAAATTAACTAGATGTAATTAAAATGCTATGAACTTATTATCATACTTATAATCTTATTGTGTTACACTAGAAAAAAATACTCATAAAATCAGAGACAGGTGTTTTTAATTTAATTAATTTTGAATAGGATTAGAACCAGTTGCATGCAATGTGAAGCAATTTCAAGTTAGCCTGTTATTAAGATAGTTGAGTAGGTTGACTACCTACCTACTCCTGTATACATATTTCTCATTGGCTTGTATGCATTTAGACAACTAAAACTGCACACATTAATAGTTGTGCTTTTAATTTTTGAATGAAATTCTCACTCTTGTGTCTAATTACTGTAAACATAATTTATCATGTTGACTGAGATCAAATATGTTTACAAAGATAAAAATGTTTATAAAAATAAATCCAGCAGACACAGTACAACTGAAGCAGAATTAGATTTTAAGTTTTGTTATCCACAGGTAAACAAAGAACTTAAAACAATGTTGGTGGCATCTATGGGCGAGGACCTAGAGACACAAGTGCAATCTCTGAATGAAGATAAAAAGCATCTGGCCAATGCTTTGCTCAGTTCTGCACAACATTTGTCTACTCATCAGGTATGTAACTATCTATGGGCAAGATTCTTGAGTCTAGCAAAAAGTTTTAATAATAATAATATTCCACAACTATCACACAACGCCATCTAGTCCCAAGCTAAGCAGAGCTTGTGTTATGGGTACTAGACAACTGATAAACATACTTATATATTTCTAAATACATACATATTATAGATAAATTACACCCAGACATTGGGTTTCATTAGAAATTTCTCAGTACAACCCGCAAACTGTGGAAGTTGGTTGGATATATTAAGACAATGGTCCAGCTGACATATTGTATGACAGAAAACCATTATCTTTATGAAATTATGAGATTGAGTCTTTAGTGTCACTGCAGGGCTAAAGCCACCTTTCCCTCTTCCTTTAATACATACATACATAGGACAGTTTTAATCCCAGTACTACTAGATAGGATAATACTGCTCGTAAAGTCTCAATGGTAAAATCTTTTATTACTTGAAACTTCTTATTCTAAGGGTATGTATTTTGTTTATTAGGAGCAAACTGAATGGTTAGCAGGACAATGTGAAGTATGGAGGAGTAAATTCTTAGCAAGCAGGTAAATCTATACATTTAAAATGAACAAGTTAAATTCAATATAAATATATTATATAAAGTTGTTTACACCACTTTAATGACGTAAAAAGTTATAGTAAACATGTTGATTCATAAATGCATAGGTTAACTAATGACTAATATTACTTTCAGCTTGATGGTAGAAGAACTAGCTCAATGTAAGAAATTATTAAATGATAAGACTGAAAATTTGCAACAAGCAATAAAACAATTACTGGACGAGCGGTGCCGGGCGCGAGACATGATGCTATGTACTTATAAGAACTTGTACAGTCTCCACGAAAAGTGGCTGGAAAATATTGCCATTACGGAATATGTGGGCAACAGTAAAATGTACAACCGTCCTATCGGGAACCTAAACTTTAACGCCACCATTCCGCATTCAACAAACATACTGGATATGTCATCAGTCAACCTGAAACTGTCGGAAAATATCAGCAGTTCCGTCGAAAAGCAAGATATTAGCTTTTTGAATAGCTTGCCTACTGTCACTGAAGGGGAAAAGAATGCTGAAAATGTAAGTATTATAATATTTTGTGAATACTTAAATATAAATATGACCCCTAACATGACCATATACTTAGTTGAGATGGATATGCAAATTCAAAATAATGCATAGATTCGCCGCGACGCGACGGCAGCATCGGCCATCAAGGTATATCCGCGACTTATAACAACTGTCGTACAACAACAGTAACATCAAATTCTACTATCTACTATATTTGAGCAAATTCTACAGCGAAACATTAAACAATTTGGGTTCTTGATAAGTAATCTAAATATTTGGTTGCTTTGAAGTTGGGGTACCTGCTGTTTGGTTGAATGTCCTAATTATCAGGCACAAATAATGCCTATAATTGTGTTTTCCTAACCAATAACTTGTATGTGTGGTCTAAATGTATTTTTAGCAAAAGTTGGTGATTAATATTATCGATTGTCTAAATTTCATATGTCGTTAGCAATTTTAGCTTGTTTTAATCCATCGCTAAACAATATTAAATCATACATCATTCAACAGATAATGGCTACACCTCTAGACGTAAGGAAGGTGAACGAGGAACCAGTGAACGCGTTAGTTCACCACGCCTACAGCAGCAGCGGCAATACACCTCGACCAATTGCTTCCTGCGTACACTGCCACGGCAAAGTTCAGCTTCTCTAATTGGTTGAAATTTCATAATGGTGAGGAGTGCGTTACGTTGTGAGAGATAGCACAATTTTAGGTACTTATAGAGAAATGAAATTTAAAGAGTGTCATGGGATCTTGGAAATAACAGCGCTTCTTACTTTTACATTTATTTTTCACAAATGTTTGTTGTCACCTTGGCCAAAATATACAAGCGCTATATGAACCATGACAAACTCTAATACTGACCTACTATGCCCAAAAGCGGTATCTCAAAAGCCATCGGATAGCTTTAAAAAATATGCATCTCATGAACTAAGCCTTTTAGCGCTATCTTGTTCAAAACATATAAAGGTCGCGTCATGTAAAAAGAACGCTGGTGGTCAAGCTGCGCATAGGCGATTTATCGGTCTATTTGGTGGTTTGAGGTAGGGCGCGGGGCGGGTGAGCCACGCGCTGCATGTTTGCCGGTGCGCTATTGTTTCGTCAGTTGAGCTTTGCTTCCCGCGCAGAATCCACATCTAATAGGCACATGCGACTCTGTACCCATGCGCAAACACATCCCCACCACTTTCTTCCAGCGTTCTTTTTACGTGACGCGTACTATACCACTCATACGATGGCATAAAAATCAACTTTACGATTTTTTGGAGATAGCGCTTTTGCGCTTAGTAGGGCAGAGGGTGATTTACATTTGTCAGGGACAATGGCGAATGACGAGTATTCGCTACGTAAATTGAGTCGCTAACTGTCCGATCGGCTATCAACACTGTCTTTAATCATTAAATTCAATATAAATTACCTAGCGATGCCGCTTTACCCAGCGATGCACTTCTCCCTAGCGATGACACAAACCCGAGCGCTGACGCTATCCCGAGCGATACCGCTCCCTTGAGTTATGCCGCTACTCCAAGCGAGGCCCTTATTCTATCCCCAGCGATGCCTCTATCCCCAGGAAAGCCTCTATCCCCAGCAATGCCTCTATCCCCAGCGATGCCGCTTTCTCAAGCGATGTTTCTTTCCCCAGCGACTCCGCTACCATTTTCACCCTCCAAATTTTCACTCACTCACCTTTCCATTTATTTAATTTCATCAATTTTACACACTTATTTTTCACAAAAAAAAATTGTCAACTTTGCCGATTTTTTTTTTAACCGGGCCCCCCTGGTGCTGTAACAGAGAGGTATTTAACCTCTTCTGAGGCCTTACCACGAGCTCTTAACGCGATCCAGTTTAGGCTGCGGGAAAGAGACAGAGCTATACAAGTCGTCTAGCGCCATCTCTTTCCCACAGCCTAAACTGGATCGATTTAAGAGCTCGTGGTAAAGGCCCTGTTCCCTCAACTTCTTTACTATAAGATCTATTTATTGTTTTAACAATTTTAAAAAAATCATATTTCGAATTTACGTTCTGTCATTGCGTCATCTTCAATTCTTTTCTAGACATTACAATTTTTACCACGGCTCCGGCTGCACGTTCTACAGTATTGTTTTATTTACATTGTATTTGACGAGCGATGCCGCTCCTCCGAGCTATGCCCCTCTTCCGAGCGATGCCCCTCTTCCGAGCTTTGCCGCTCTCCCGAGCGATGCCGTTCTCCCGTGCGATGCCACTCTTCCTAACGATATCATTCTTCCGAGCGATGCCGCTCTACCGGGCGATGCCGCTCATCCGAGCGATGCTGCTCTTCGGTACGATGCCGCTCTTCCGAGCTTCCTTCCAAGCGATGCCGCTCTTCCGAGCGATGCCTCTCTTCCGAGCTTTGCCACTCTCTCGAGCGATGCCACTCTTCCTAACAATATCGTTCTTCCGAGCGATGCCGCTCTACCGGGCGATGCCGCTCATCCGAGCGATGCTGCTCTTCGGTACGATGCCGCTTTTCCGAGCTTCCTTCCGAGCGATGCCGCTCCTCCGAGCGATGCCCCTCTTCCGAGCGATGCCCCTCTTCCGAGTTTTGCCGCTCTCCCGAGCGATGCCGTTCTCCCGAGCGATGCCGCTCTTCCGAGCATTCCGCTCTCCCGAGCGATGCCGCTCTTCCGAGCATTCCGCTCTCCCGAGCGATGCCGCTCTTCCGAGCATTCCGCTCTCCCGAGCGATGCCACTTGGTTTGGCAATCCGACATCATTTGGCATCATTTGGATTGCCAAACCGGCTTTCCGGGAAGGCAAGGAAGGTGGCACTATCATCGAAAATGGCTGTTCAACACAAACTTCAAACCGTGTCGTTCTCCATTCTCCGGACATGAAGACATTGTGCCTGAGCCACCAGGTCGCGGAACAAACGTTTCCTGTTCCTCCTGAGTGACCTCAACCGTCTGTGCCCCTTCCCTAACCGTGCTAAAAGAAGAAGGACTGACTAATGGACTCCGTATCCGCTGTTTTAGCTTATCAACATATTTGTGGGATTCCTACAGCATCAATTACTTTATAGTCAGTGGTTCCCATTCTGTCAACTATTTTCCCAGATACTGCCACAGCCACATCTCATCCCCAGGACGCAGCTGACGCGACCCACTTGCACCGTATTTTTGTTGGCACTCTTGAGCATTCCTAACTCTGCTTTCCCTACTCGGAATTAGTGCGTCGAATTTCGTACGCAATTTGCGACCGAACATTAGCGACGCAGGAGTTTCACCTGTGCTACAATGTTCAGTATTCCTATAGTAGGTATAGCAGGAAATTATTTAAAAATAATTGTATGTCCAACTTCTCCCTTATTACCTACAGTATGCACTACGTTTTCTGCTGCTCCATTTGAGGCAGGATGGTATGGCGCTGAATATATATGTGCGATGCCGTTTGAATAGAGGAATTGTGTGAACTCACGACTGGTAAACGGCGGTCCGTTATCAGAGACAATTTGTCTCGAAACCAAACCAAAACGTGCAAACACGTCACTACAAACAATGATTGTATGACAAGCCGCTGTACTAGGTACTAAATGATCTGTCATAAGTTTCACAATATCCGAGTACGCTTTTTCATTAGGTTTAGCTGGGCTTGTGAGGTTACTCAACAGCTCGTACGCCTCATCGTCCATCGCTGCAATCAATGTTGGCACCCAAAACTCTTTCTTTACAACAATTCTTTAAAACAATTTGGTTCACAACCAAAAACATTTCCACCCTTTCAATATACATACTCCAATTGGCAGATCTTACATTAAATTCCGAAAGCTTACCGATCGACATTTTGGTTTTTGATTTTTGCTTACAATATATTTTAAACACGCTGCCTTTTTATACTCGTCGCCATTGAGATATCTAAGGAAAACCATTTATTGATAGAACAGCTATGACAGACCAAGAGACGCACGCGTTGAAACACCGAGCATAAATAATATTATGCTGCACACTGGCCACATACATTACACGGGCGATGCCTCTCTTCCGAGCTTTACTGCTCTCTCGAGCGATGCCCCTCTTCCGAGCGATGCCGCTCGTTGGAGCGATGCCACTCTTTCGAGCGATGCCGCTCTTTCGAGAATGCCGCTGCCACAAGCGATGTCCTCTTTCTTAATAGACGTCTTAACCCCCAGTGATTCCGCTACCCCGAATGATGCCGCTTTCCTAAGCACATGATCAATGTAAATTGGGCTTAACAGTTTCGTTGCCGATGCAACATTAGAGTTAGTATACAAAGTATATGACACTGCCTTTAATAAGTTGTGTATAGATAATAATTTTTGGCAATTCATATTTTGCATAAAATAAAACTACTGATTTTGTAATTAAATATCAAAAAAGCAATCACGTATCTGGCGTAAGATGTAAGTGTGCCAATCCCTTTAGATACTAATTGTTATTCATAAAAAAACTTTTTGAAAAAAAGGGAACCGACTTCAAAACCAAACACAAAAAAACTGTAAAATAACTTTTCTTTCGGAAGTTGGTGGCTTTGTTTTTTATTTCATTAACTATGGCCACCGACTTCCGAAAAAAAGTTATTTTACAGTTTTTTTGTTTGGTTTTGAAGTCGGTTCCCTTTTTTTCAATAAGTTTTTTATTTTTCCCTTTTTAGTTAGTTTAGATATTCAACAAAACTCTTCATATAATCGGCGTCTTTTTGGCGTCTTTGAAAATCTACAATCTTAGTAAGCAACAAAAACGGATCTTTGCGGGCAACTTCACGAGATATTCTTTATTGTTATATATTAAAACCTTTCCCAGAATGTAACAAACACTTTTCTGCAAACCGCATCAAAATCGGTTTAGCCAAACACGAGATAATCGCGGACAAACATGCAATCGTCTCTGAAAATCTACAATCCAAGTAAGCGAAAACGGATCCACGCGGGCAACGTCACGGGATATCTATTAATGTTATACAGGGTGGAATTTTGTAATGCCACCTGGAGGGAAAGTACTCTTAATACTGCAGATATAAAATTTTACTCAAAGGAAACATTCCTTTATTTTTGAATAGAAAGCAAACTGCTGCATTCAAAGATTTTCGAAAATTCTCTTCTCCCACACCCGGAAATAGAACCGGCTAAAATCTGAAAATTAATAGATTTAAAAAAATCTAAAAACCCACGTTTTTAAATGTCCTAAAAATAAGAAAATAACCCTACGGGGCTGAGAGAGGGGCCACTCAAAACGTGGGGGCGTATATTATTTAAGGGATTATTTATGGGATATATTTACATGACGTGTATAGATCGTGGGTGTAACTTGTAAAGATACGCCCCCACGTTTTGAGTGGCCCCTCTCTCAGCCCCGTAGGGTTATTTTCTTATTTTTAGGACATTTAAAAACGTGGGTTTTTAGATTTTTTTAAATCTATTAATTATTTTATTATTTTTATCTTTGTTCATCGGGTTTGAAGCTACCCTGAAAATTTCAGTCTGCTAGCGTATCGGCAAGTGCCTCAAAGCCTGTCCGCCATCTTGGACGTCCGCCATATTGGATTTAAGTCACGTGACTATTTTTTCGTACTCCTGACAGCAAACCCTTTCATTTGATATCCACATCATAGGGGTGCATTTCAAATAGGCTGTCTGCCATCTTGGACGTCCGCCATATTGAATTTAAGTCACGTGACTATTTTTTTCATATTCCTGACAGCAAACCCTTTCATTTGATACCCATATCATGGGGGTGGATTTCAAACAGCCAGTCCACCATCTTGGGGAGGCCGCCATATTGGATTCGTTATGACGTTTCTTAGCTAGTCATGTATTGTCATCAGAACTCAGAGTGTGTGCAAAATTTCAGCTTGCTAGCTTATCGGGAAGTGCCTCAAAATTGAGTTGCAAAAGTCCAACCGGAACGACAAACAAACAAACATACAAACAAACAAACAAGAATTGTGAGTGTATAAAAACGTGGGAAAAAAATGATACCCTGTGCTTTTATTGCATCGATCGTTAGGGTCAATTAAAAGGATGAAATCTCTCTAACAAACATGATAAATTAAATTTAAGATTTCCTGGTTTTCCTTTCATTTAGAAAGAACCTATTTTTTTTGAAGTCGGTTAAAAATGTGTCCTGTGGCGGGCATTCGGCATTTCTAGTAATATAGAAAACAAAACGCCGTACTTCCAAACGATGCCGCTGTCCCAAGCGATGCGGCTCTCCCGAGCGAAACCACTATCTCGAGTGGTGCCGCTCTGTCCCGAGCAATCCCTCTCTCCCGAAAAATACCAAAAAGGATGTATGCAAAACTGCATTGCCCGTTCACAATAGGACGCTTGCATACATGGGCATAGCCAGCCATGGGATCAGGGTGGGGCAGCAATCTAAAATAATGTTTTATTTTTGTGTCAACTGATGACTGTAAAGTGTAAACTTTTTTACGGATATGAAGTATCATAGCAAGTACCTAGATAATTTAGTTTTTAAGGTTTGGTTAGGTACCTTACAGGTCCGAGTCAGGGTGGGGCGAGCGCCCCACTCTGCCCCACCGTGGCTACGCCCATGCTTGCATACGACCGTTTTTTTCACCGGACTACAGACCGTCAATAAACGGATATCCTTGTATCATTCGCCGGACAGATGTCCGGTGCATGTACACACATTTTTTATAAACCATACACCACCGCGAATCTGGCGATAAAAACGGTCCGTTGTCCGGTGAAAAAAACGGACGTATACAAGCGGCCCTATGGACACTCCTTTAGATAATATCTCCAAACTAACATTATGTATAATTGTTGTTGAAAGATTTTATTTGTTTATTAATATATTTAATTCAATAGATAATGGTGCTCCGTATTAATAGCAATAATATAAATTACTCAGACTATAAAGTACCTATTTTAGTAATTTATCCAAACGCATGAAACAAGGTTTATTTTATGATATTGTTTTTCTCGTAGGGCTGATTTTTCAATAGTCAGATAACTTTTATCGGAGGAATAAAATAGCTATTTGACATATTTTCTATACATAAGCTGTCAAACCGCCATTTTTATTCCTCAGATAAAAGTTATCTGACTATTGTAAAATCAGCCCTTAGTTAAGTTAAATGTTGACCTTATTGACACATGTGTAGTAGAAGTATTCCAATTAGCAGAAATGTGCAAAAATGGCTAATTACTACCTTAATTGGAAACCTATAGGGAAGTACCAGGAAATACGATTTCCTTATTATTTAACCGTTTCGTCGATATTATATTTTTTAATTATTTTACTTTAGTTTGTAAAGTGTAGTATAGTATTAATGGCGTTTTTTTTAATAATTTTATAGTTCCCTACTATAAAAGTGAGTTGAATTTCTTAAGAAATCATTCCAAGAAAAAAGAATTTGTGTAAAAATCTTGATAATAAAACTATTTATTGTTACTGTTATGTTTTTATTTCGTAAAAATAACAATGTTTTTTATGATTATGTTGCAATGTTTAATAGGTATAACGTATGAAATAGTTTTCTTCGCTTCTATCACAGTTTGACATAACTATTCTATCGTCACATACTCTTAGAAAAACGTAAAAAAGTGCAAAAGTCCTACAATCAGGCAGCCAGTGAGAATTATTTGTGACTATATGGCATTGCTAAATAGGAAAAAAAAATGTATTACTTACAATACTATATTTTAGGTAACTTAAGATCTTCACACACCCACAATCTCACCCACACTTTTGACTTGGACCATAATGACATGACAACATGCAGTTGAATTTTGAACTTTAGGTAAAGAGCCGAAAGTTCCAAATACAACAGCAACTTAATTTCCATTCCTTATAAGTCCACCTTCAAAATATCAAAACAAAAGCACATCATTTTCCCGGGCCCTGACTGTGAAGCTTCTCTTCGCTATTTAGGGTAAAGCAGCTTTTTTCACGCGTTGATAATACTCTATAATTTCTGTTCCAGTGTAGTTGTAAGCTAGGTAGTCGCGGACTGGGATGTACTTGGCGCCTCCAAACCAATCGATCATCGCGATTTGAGCGATCTTCAGCTTAGCTACGAACCAGTTGTGGTCTGAAAATGAGAGAAAAAAATCAAAAATTATATAAGTAGGTACATACCAATTAAGATAATATAATACAGTTTTGTTTTTATACATATTATTTTTGCCTACCAGAATGGGGAGTAAAAGCTCACAAAATATTTTTTACACTTTAGTCCAAGTGCGAGCGTAACGAGCTCGGGAATTTGGGGCACCCCGACACAGAAATAGAAGCCCTGCGCAGCGAGGCTTCGTCGACGTCGACATTGCCACATTGCTTTATTTTTTCTACAATATTTCAAGAAACACAATTTGGTGCGCAATGTGCGCTTTTATATTTATCTAGTCTGGCAATTATTTTGATCTGTGTAACTCGATAAGTATTTATCCATAGTTTAGTAAAAAATCGACCTTACATTACTCCAAAATATGAAGCGGTAAACAAACTAGATAGAAAAGAAATAAATTATTTTTAACCGACTTCAAAAAGGAGGAGGTTATCAATTCGACGGTGTTTTTTTTTTGTATATTTGTTACGCTATTACTCCGCCAATTGTGGACCGATTTTTAAAATTCTTTTTTTGTTCGAAAGGAGGTACTTCTGAGGTGGTCCCATAGTCACCAAGTTGGGATCTGATGATTGGATCCTGGAGAAATCGAGGGCAACCCTCGAATTTTATAGGCCGACACACCGTTTTTCGCAAATTTTATGAAGTAATAAGTACTTGCGTATGGTAATCATAATTTCATGTAGCTGAGCTGATGATGGAAGGTAGAACTCCTTAATAGTAAGGAGTAGGCATCGACTGATTTAGTTTGAGTTCGCATATCTCTGGAACTACAAGTCCGATTTAAGTAATTGTTTTTTTGTTGTGCTAGGTATCATTTAACTTAGGGAATATTGCAAGTTTCATCAAAATCGGTTCAGTAGTTTTTGAGATAGGGAATTTTATTTGCTTATTGCGTACATGAGCGATGTTATTACCGGTGTTATGGATCACAAAATTCTAGTGCACATGTTGTATTTGACAAGAATTCGGGTTGAATATTTAAACTAAAAACTTTTTCAAAAAAAATGTACTTAACCGCCTTCAAAAACAACCATAAAAAACGGTAAAAAAAACTACAAAATAACTTTTCTTTCGGAAGTCGGTCTTTGTTTTCATTATTTCATTGTCTTTTTTTGCCACCGACTTCCGAAAGAAAAGTTATTTTGTAGTTTTTTTTTACCGTTTTTTATGGTTGTTTTTGAAGGCGGTTACATTTTTGAAAAAGTTTTTATTTTACTCTTTTTAGTTTAAATATTCAACCCGAATTCTTGTCAAATACAACATGTGCAGAATTTTGTTATCCATAACACCGGTAATAACATCGCTCATGTACACAATAAGCTAATAAAATTCCCTATCTCAAAAACTACTGAACCGATTTTGATGAAACTTGCAATATTCCCTAAGTTAAATGATACCTAGTACAATAAAAAAAGAATTAAATCGGACTTGTAGTTCCAGCGATATGCGAACTCAAACTAAATCAGTCGATGCCTACTCCTTACTATTAAGGAGTTCTACCTTCCATCATCAGCTCAGCTACATGAAATTTTGATTACCATACGCAAGTACTTAAACTACTTCATAAAATTTGCGAAAAACGGTGTGTCGGCCTATAAAATTCGATGGTTGCCCTCGATTTCTCCAGGATCCAATCATCAGATCCCAACTTGGTGACTATGGGACCACCTCAGAAGTACCTCCTTTCGAACAAAAAAAGAATTTTAAAAATCGGTCCACAATTGGCGGAGTAATCGCGTAACAAATATACAAAAAAAAAAAAAAAAAATCAAAAAAAAAATGTAACCGCCTTCAAAAACAACCATAAAAAACGGTAAAAAAACCTACAAAATAACTTTCTTTCGGAAGTCGGTGGCAAAAAAAAGACAATGAAATAAAGAAAACAAAGACACCGACTTCCGAAAGAAAAGTTATTTTGTAGGTTTTTTTTACCATTTTTATGGTTGTTTTTGAAGGCGGTTACATTTTTTTTTTTTTAAGTTTTTTTACACATAGATATGATAAGTAGATCAAAACTTACCCGGCGGGAAATCAGCCATAGACGGATGCCTTTCAAACAAAGCAGCCTTTGCGAACTCGTACTCTGGTGTGTGCTCCTTTATCTAAAGACAATTAGATCATAATGGAAACAGAGCCATCATTATCAAGTGGTTCGCAAAGCACACCGTTGCGTTGTATCGATAAACGATGACACAGTACATAGTGTTAAAGAGCTTATCTAAGTGCATTATCGGTAATGTTTTTCAAAAACTTGACTGATATAATGGCAATATTTTATAAGCTTTTTATCAGCGAGCTTATAAAACTAGCTATTTACCTAGAGAAAGCCCTTCCCGATCGTTAGACTTAGCCCCTTCGTACAAAACGCGACGCAAGTCTCCAATATATACCTTACGACTTTGGAATCAAGGCGACTAATACTATACTCGCAATACAAATCCAAAGAGGTTCGTACACAGGCACGCGTCAACGGATACCAAAGTCGTAAGGTATCGGAGACTTGCATCGAATTGTGTCACGAAGGGGCTTAGATTCGTGTGTCGAAAAAACGACCTAACCACGAAAAAGATACCTGATCTCTGGTGAGACATTGCCCAATGACCATCGTTCATCCAACCATGGATAATAAAAATGTATATATTTAAACATACCTTCTTCATTTTTCCTGACAGCATCAACCTGGTGCATCTTGGATCTTCAGGGTCAATCTTCTTGCTCTCGCAATACCTCGTCTCTTCGAGCGATACGAGGACGGTAGCGCGGCTGTTTTTCTGTTGACAACGAACTTGTTTTAATTAGGTTTCTAATGAGGCTATTGTTAATTTATAGTTATCTGGAGGCCTTGAAGCTGGCATGTGTACCTAATATAAGAAGGAAAATTTAAAATTAATTAATTCTGATACTGAAATGCTATCGTATTTATCAGCTTCCGGGAAATATGGTTTTTAATTAGATACCTACTCTCAATAAAGCTGCCAAAAACTGGTGCTGTTTGGTTTTTTTCTATAGTAATTACTTGATGACAACAAAATCTTGAGTTGTACACACCAAGAAAGTAGTCGAACGATTGATACAACGATCTGCATTCTTGATTCTAGCGTGGAAGAAGAGTCAACGACTTACTAAGCTGAGCTAAGAAGATGTAATGATACAATGGTAATGGGTTAAAAACTGGTGATAACAGGAGAAAATCTTCTTCAGTTCTCCTTGATTCGTGTTATAAAAACTGAATGAGTTATCCAATAGGCAGTTTCCTCGCGCGGCAAATGCCTTGCGAGGCTGCTCGCTCTGTGTGGACGCACCTAATGACAAGAGGCAAGGCCGAGGCAGTAAGGTGGCCCAAAATGCGCCTATTACACTAATGCTATCCCTTTTCTATCGTGGTACAATAATCAAATGTGTCCTACCGCTTTGGGTGGAGCGGAAGGTAGAGGGTGGGCTTCTCCCAGTTGTAATGTCCCTTTGTGCCTATTGGCCTTGTTTTGTTCTGTCTCATATAACATATTTTTCAACACATTTGCTCGAAAAATGCGTTTACGAAGCCTGTATACATTGTTCGAAAGTTAAAAATTACGCATCATACAACAGAACGTGCGGTAAAATAGGTACTCTCACCTAAGTACCTATTTTACGGCACGCCCCGTTGTATAGCACCGTGCGTTTTCTTTACGGTTTTTTTTTAATTTCCATAAAAAAAATAATAAGAACTCCACCAAAGAGTTTCACATTATGAGAATAAACAACCTGACTGATCGAGCCTCCTTAGAAGCGCTTTTGCTCAATACGTTGTCTCATTTTAATACTAAAGAGTAAATGAGACGAAAGATGTAGTTCCATTTTTCACCACGTGCATGTAGCGCCATTTGCAAATTCGCGCCATTTTCAAATTAGAAACTTCTAAATAAAGTTTGTTTAATTACATATTGTACTGTTTTCTCGCAAATATGTTGAAAAACATTGTATGTCACACGTGCGGAAATTGGTATATTTACAAACTCGTGACTATGGTAAGCCCTCGACTTCATCTCGGGCTTACATTCGTCTACTCGTTTGTAAAAACCAACTTACCGCACTAGTATCATAAATAACTATTTCCTACTCCTCGACTATTCTTTTCTGATTAATTTCGTTGCAGGATCCAAGACATGTAAAATTCTCCGGGACACGTCGAGCTTCATTGTCTCGGCGCTTTTCTGTTGGTTGCTACTGTTGATTTTGGCTTTCAGGAGTTGTAGTGGTTTGGGAATAGTGTGGTGGGCAGTCCCAAAAAAAAAAGTCCCGCGACCACAAATGCTATCCTTGAATCCAGGATGATGATGACGATCAAACTCACCGTTAAATCCCGGGCACTGAAGTCCAGCGGTGACATATAGAAGTATGGCACGCCAGTAGAGTTGGCTAGGGATCCATCAACAATGGATTTGACGTTCGAGAACGGGAACCCTTCGATTGCTGGTAGAATTGATATCGTAGCCAGTGACGCCCAATCTGGTAGAAAACGAACAGAAAGAAATAGAAAAAAAAAGTTAAAAAAAAAGAGATAGATAACTTGTCGCCTGTATGCCCTAAAGAGATTGGAAAAGGCGTTCTTTATTTATAAGTGCCTTTACATTAGGCCGGTTCCGTTTTATCATATTGCAATATTGTGCAGGTCCGAACGGGCTACTACTAAAAATATCACGTGATAAAACCCAATAACACTTCGCCCAATCCGGAAATCGAACCCGATGGGTTTCAATTCTCTTACTCAGTAGTAGCCAAGTGCGTGACCACAAAACATACGGGACAGTAACAGATAGGACAACAGAGCAGGTAAATAAATATAATTATTTACATATAGATAAGTAGTTTTGAAGTATAGACGCGACGAAACACACGTAAGCATTGGTTTGGTAGGTACTATGATGAGTTTCAATAGGTATTGCTAATTGTAATTTACATAAATAATACCGCTATTACTACTATTTGGCACAGCCGTGAGGCACACGGTACCTACTTTTGTGTTCTTTTCCATTGCCTCTATTTTTTATTGTAATTGTGTGCCTAAGGCTTGTCAAATAAACTTATTTTCCTTCTTTCTATTTTCATGGACATTTTTACCTATCTACAGTACTAACTAGTAACTTCACAATGTATCAAAATAAATTTGGACTGAATTTCACCCATGAAATACATAGAGTAATAGCTCCTTAGTCTTTAATATTCCCCCATAATAGATACAGGTTCCGAACAATCGGTAGTGTAATTTCAGAGTAGACACCCAGACACCTAACTTACCTACGTACATATCCCAAACTTTACATATGACCGAAAATGAACCTTCTCCTTTAGTGATAAAGTTGAAAATCTATTACCGAATTTGGACATATTGGTGTAGGTTGATGTACATCACTCGTATGTATAAATCATCCACCTTGTAAGTTCTGGATTTCCCCTAAGCATCGCCCTTCTAAAGTAGCCCAAAGCGGTGCTGAGTCCAGCAGGGTACTAAATTAAATAATTCTGATACCTAATAGGAATAAACTTTGAACCATCATCATCTCAGCCCAACTATGTTGAGGTCGATTTCCAGTCGACCTGCAGCTGAATATCAGTATTTTACATGGAGCGACTGCCTAAATTTAAATAAATTAAATTTTGAATATTATTTAATAAATCTTATCTTTCTCCTCTCTCACCAGAGGCAGGCTTTATATTTTATCTACTCATTACTATTACAGATAACTGATAGCTCCAATTAGTAATAAAAATAATGCTTTACCTGCATTGTGCAACACATATCTGGCCATAGGAATAATCTTCTTGTGGTCAGGAGGATCCTGCCTATAGTTTCCCTTTGTGGTCACCTCGTTAGCATTTTCGCGCCAATTATTTTCCCGACGCTCATGTTTCGATTTGCACTCCGCGAAGGAATTCAGAAAACACAAGCAAGCAAATAGAATAACTTCCCACTTCATTTTGCTGCCCTAAAAAACGTATTAAACGGTTAAACAAAAGCACCTCAGGAAAATAAACAAATTAACCCGACAGTAAAAAATAAAACTGAATATATTCTTGTCTATGTTTCAGCATGTCTAAATATTTGAATACAGTGCCAAAAACACAAGTCACGGGTAACGTAGGTACTGCGTGTTTATTTTTAACCAAAGTAGGCGGAATATGCGCAAATTATAGCAAATCACGTACGAAACAACTTGACACGTTCGATTTCAATCGTCGCCGGACCGCGACTGAACTGAATGAGTGTGCATATACACACGAAATAGGTAGGTAGGCATTATTATAATTAGGTAAAACAAACGAAGGATAACCCGAGTTAATAAATAGGTTCCTACCGATAGAATAGCATAATATTTGGCGTACCTTATCTAAACCAATATTTAAGAGTTCAATGTGACTTAATTACGCACAAAGAAAAAAAGTCAATCCCATGTCTTGTTTAACAAAACCCAAACAACGAACAAGCGTGAAGTGAATTGTGAGTCAGCAGTCTGACACAGACAGGTGTTTGACATTTAAGATTCCCTTTATAGTCCAAGAGACGGGAACGCGACGACTACCTTACATTGTTACAACTTGTAGTGCAAAACATAAAATAAAAAGGTATTCTTATGTAATATTGGCTTTCTTTAAAATGTGGAGACTTAATATGCTTCAGGATATAGTATTAAGATTATCATTAGGCCTTGGAATGATTCATGATTTGATGATTAAGTATTTTAATAAAAATACCTACCTAGCGTGCACTGGCCAACAGCAAGACACCAAATGGCTTCCCAGACACCCAGTAAAAATCATCTTAATCAACAAATTAATTACCTATATTACGATAAAAACATCACGTACGCGATAAAAGGCCGATTCAATTGACCCAAGTACGTGATTTAGCGCAAGACTTTACGAACAGTTGAAGTAATTGTTTATCTTACATAAGAGATTATTTATTTTTTGCGAAATGGGTTTTAAGATAAGGTTATCTAGAAAAATAAACACAGATTTTACTTTATGAAATGTTTTATTTAATCCATTATTTCCGATATTACAAAGTAATTAAGATTAAGTTGGGTGTCATAAAGTCTAAGAGTTAGAATTTTTAGTGCACAAGCACTGATCGTGAATTAAAATGACATTCAAGTGAATTGTCTTTGAAAGATCAAACTACTTTAGCTATAACGGCAAATTGGATCAATAAATTGAATGATAAGAGCGTAAATCAATCACATCTACAATTGGAAACTTAGAACGATGTAAGTCAAATTCATCTTACCAAAGTTGCAATGTCAAAAGTACAATCTTACACTAAGTATATAGAAAATCTTTAAGTTAACGTTGTTGAGTGCTCTTGGCGATTTGCTCTTTGAGCATCAGAATACTGGCGCGTTGTTCTGGAGGTAACAGCGCGATTTGCTCGTCAGACAATTGCAGCACTTGCATGATGAGAGCCGCCTAGAATAGAGAAAAATAATAAAACATTTACTAAAATATTCGATACCTATTTATGATTTCTTGGTAAAACAAGGATAAAATCCACATTGTTTTGTCTTTGGTATAGGAAATACGTTAACAAAACCGGTTATTATATTTTTAGAAAATTTTCCTGATTAATAATATTGCTAAAATGTTGTTGTTGTTTCGTAGTTACTAGCTCTCAGATTACAAACTTATAACGAAAAATTACCAACTACTATACTATTTCTAGAAATAATGATCTTCCTTAACGTGGGCGCAATTCTTATGTATGGTTCTTAAAGGGTGCAATATTTGACTGACTATAATGAAACTTAGATGGAGACAGTCTTTCAACATCGTCTGTATGGACTTTTCCCAACAACGTTAAAGTGGATTATAACTGAGTGCAGCTGGTATTCTACCAGTATTTCAAAAGGAACAACCGCCTCCCTTAACTCCTATATTACTAATAAGTAACACTAAACCCCTTGGTTCTGTTACAGAAATTGTTATACTCTTTCAAAATACAATCGGCATTATTCTATGCTGTATGGGAGCTAATAACACAGGTTATAGAACAGAAACAATTTAAAACTGACCTTTTCTTGATCCGAAGCACCAGAAGGAATACCCTGGATAGTCCTAGCCTGGGCAGCGCTCGGCATACCAGGCGGCATTTGTTCTGAAACAAACATAATATTTATATTCATACCATCATAAAATCACGCCCGTGATCCCTGAAGGGTTAGGTAGAGGTGTAGAGTAAGCTTCACAGAAAACTAATTCCCTTTGTTAGTGATATCATTACCAAAGGGGGTTAGTTTTCTGAATCTGACTGTGCACACGGCCACGGACGTCGCTAGATGATCTCCGGCCACCGTAGGCGCGGGCATGCGGGAGGCGAGTAATGGGTGACTCGCTGTCCGACCCATGGCCATGGTCAGACACGACCATGCCCGGGTCGACGGCGCGTTGTGTTCCACGCACGCCTCAAAGAGAGTCATCACAATGACGGGGCCCCCTTTAGAGTTGAATCAAACTTGTTTGGCGTTCATTTTGAAAATCACAATCAGTTTTGAAAGCCATAAATTAATAAAGTATACAAACTTGCTTTATCTTTGAACTTAACATTTAACCTTTGCAGAAAATTATAAAATACTTTTTTTTAATTGCTCATAGTTGATTTAACTATCGATGTTTACATCTCAGGTTTGCGTCATACAAAAACAAACGATTAGGGAAGCATCCGCAATGGAAAACACTATGATACGTGTTAGGTGGCATGCCCAAGCAAACCAACGCATCGTTAGGAAGTACATAACTACATGGATATTTTGACACTTTTTTTTAACGTGGTAAAATCATCAAATGAGTCCTCCCACCCCGGGCAGGGCGGGAAGGACTGTCAGACTTGTACTGACTAAAATCCACGGTGTCCTTCAATAGCCCTCTATGTTCCGGGGTCACGGTAATGAGATAAGTCCCGCGACCCCAGCAGGCTTTGGCCCTCTAGAGGGGGGCCCCGTCATTATGCTGACGCTCTTTGAGGCGCGCGTGGAACACAACGCGCCGTCGACCCGGGCATGGTCCATGGTCGGGCAGCGAGTTGCCCTTTACTCGCCGCCCGCATGCCCGCGCCTACGGTGGCCGGAGATCGTCTTGCGACGTCCGTCGCCGTGGGCGTCCACCACCGCGGGTGGGGCGGAGGGAGGACATTGTCCTCTCCCTCACGCGGCCCGCCTCCTCCTTCGCGAGCATGAGGACACTTGGCTAAGTCTCAACCATTTCCGCCATCTTGTTTTATTTTTTCAATATATCTAGCAAAATTTCATTCAAGTCAAACGATTTGCTATTTTATAATCTGTGTTGTATGACTAATTCAGTCACATGGTTCGAGTCACGTTACTGAACGAGGCTTTTTTGCCTGTCTTAGGCTTAGGTTTTATGTAAAAAATTACAGCATAAAAGGTGATAATTTTCTAACTGGGCGCGGAACAGGCTTCACCCGAAAATATGAGGAATTGCGAAAAATACTTAAAGATTGACGTACTTTATCTTTACTTCCCAGAATTTAATCCTTATTAAGGACAGTATCGAATAGTGTACAAATAAAGCTCATGTTTTTTTCCAAAACCAACAGGTTCGATCTCTAGGCCAGGAATGTTAATTTTTCAAATACATAATACTTTTATAGTAATTGTCGAAATCGGTGTCTAGATTTTTTGAGTATTTTACTTGGCATGGAGTTGGCTATACAAGCCCTATACCTCGATCACAAGTTTTCAGTATTTTATTTACAGCATACTTGAATTATTTACTGCTTTTATTGTATGGAAAATGGAACAGCGCCTCTAGTGTACGAAGAAGGAACTATTTTTTTCTTGAAATTAATGTCAAAGTTCTAGTTTACTTTACGTCACAACAATTGGAAATTCATAATAATACTATTCATTAAAGTTCAGGCCTCTGAAAAAAGAATAAATGATACATACGCTGCATCTTCTGTTGCGTGCGCGGGTCGTTTGACCGCACGCGCGGGTCCGAGTTGAACGACTGCGTCTGCATGCCAGCTAGCCGCGGGTCGCGAGGGAAACCACTGTTGCAATACAAAACATAATTAAAATCATAATAAATATAAAAAGTACAACCCCCGAGTCATGAGCTGATGATCATCAAACGGTTGAACAAATATTCATAAATTATAGCTAAGAACCATTTCAATCACGCCAGCTTTCAAACAATAGAACCTCATCAAAATTAGTACCTTCGTTTAAGAGCAATGATGCCACAAACAGACAGACACGTCAAACTCATAACACCACTCTTTTTTCGCTGGGGGTTAAAAACATGGTCTAGTTTAAGTCCCTTGGGGAATTACAGGCTATCGGCTTATAACTAGAAAATGTATACGTATCTCGGTGAAGTGTCAAAGTGCTCTCAGATCTATAAATTGTTCCAGTTTTTTCATGTACACAATTATCTCAAACGCACATTATAGCAAAAAATAATAAAAGTAACAAGACGTGCAGTTAAAACGAGACTATTGTAATAAATAATAATAATGTGCATTAAAGAACAAAAATAAGGTCTTTGCCGAGCAGTGGGGGCTAAAAAAAGGTATTTATAACACAATATGAGAAGCCAGAACAATAACTAAAGTAAATAATGTATCTATGACTTACATCATTAAAATGTCACTTACGTCTGTTCTGGTGGTTTCTCCACTGAGAGAGCAATACTTGAGAGAGAAAGCCAAATATCAGCAATATTTACAATATCTAAATAATTTGCAACAGCCATTATTTATGTAGGTACAGTCCGCGTCCCGATATGGTTACCCCCCTTGGACGCACCTACGTTCGTTACTGGGGGTAACCAATTGATGCAGTCCGAAGTACAATATTTATATCGGTTGAAACAATATGCAGTTATAAATATTATCTCTCTATAGTACTGAGAAGATTAATATTAATAATTGGTGACAAGTTAAATAATGTTGAAATACCAGCAATATATTGTATCTTTGTTAACGTTTGGTTTCAAATTCTACCCCAAAAATCGTGCCGAATAATGCAACGGCAACTTGGAGCTTACCCATGACGCAATTCGTGCGATATGCAATTTCTACTAACTAAAAAAATGAAAAACGTCATTGCTACTACGATATATTGATGCAATTCGATTGACTTGACATCGTCGTGGTGAGCGTTTTGTTTTTCATCTACCCATAGACAACCGCACGTTTTATGTCATATGTCGTAGTGGTAAGGATGATTTTCACTTGTAGTTGGAATCGGTCGAATTGCGTCGTATCGCGTCATGGGGAAGCTCCCTTTTTTTTTTGCGTGGTAAAATCATCAAATGAGTCCTCCCACCCCGGGCAGGGCGGGAGGGACTGTCAGACTTGTACTGACTAAAATCCACGGTGTCCTTCAATAGTCCTTTATGTTCCGGGATCACGGTAATAAGATAAGTCCCCGGCAGGCTTTGGCCCTCTAGAGAGGGGGCCCCGTCAATATGCTGCTGACGCTCTTTGAGGCGCGCGTGGAACACAACGCGCCGTCGACCCGGGCATGGTCCATGGTCGGGCTGCGAGTTGCCCTTTACTCGCCGCCCGCATGCCCGCGCCTACGGTGGCCGGAGATCGTCTTGCGATGGGGAAGCTTCCTTAGTGATCAAAATGATGTAGACATACGGGTCCTGTCCGTGATGCGGCGGCGGAGGCACGGGGTGCGGCGGCACGGGCGGCAGGCTGCGCATGTCCTGGTCCAGTAGCTGCGAGTGACCCGGCCCCGCTGGACCTGACCCGCGACCGCGCAGGTCCACGTCGCCCATCGCCGGACGAGCTGTGGACCATTCCAAATATGATTCATTGCTAGTTCACACCATAACATTATCTTTAGGAAGTGTTGCTATCGCTAAAACAGGAGATAGAGATAGAAATAGTTTCTCTATTTCCAGTAAGGCATCGTCGTCGGATCATCGGGTCGTCAGATGAGAGGACAGTGGTGGCCTAGAGGAAACGCCGACAAAAATGTTTTTTTTTCTTAGCCTGTAATATTACAACACTCTCAAGGTCTTGTAGGAGATTTTTATCCTGCACCACCAGCCTTCGGGGTATGGATAGTGCAAGCAATTTTACTTCAGTTCACATTCACACATACTGGGGCCGTCTGAATAATGAAGGCCGGGTTCTAAATTCTTCTTCATAGAGAAGACACTTGTGTGCCATCACTTCTATCAGTAGAAACAGATAGGTTAGTCGTGCTATAATCGATCCCTATGGTAATCAAGCAGGAGAAACAAACAGCATGAAGAAAAAGTATTATTAACAAAACTCACGTGCGTATTGAGATGGTGGAGGCACCGGTGCCGCGAGCAGTGGAGCCATTTGCTGTGGTGGTTCTACAAATAAAATTGCATAGACAAATCAATGGTGAAATTTGAAACAACAACACACTGCGACCCCAGAAAGCCAGAATCAACAGTGAATGGAGTTCAAATAAATCCTGGCGATAAGAATAGCAAAGGAGTAGAAAGGACCACAGGAATATAATGTTTGATTTATAACTTCTCATTAAATGCAAATCTCTTATGCCTAGGGCGCCGTTCAAAAAGACGTGGGGAGTCAGGCGACATGGGTTGCGCAGCGCCAGTTATTGAACACTCTATTCATTGACGCATGTTTGTGTTTCCGGCGGCCTGCTTCGTTCACCGCACCGCCCCGCGTCTCCTTGAACTAGGCCTTAGGCGTTTCTATCTTTTTAAACTTTTAAGCAGAAACAAGTAGGATAAAATCAATGCATCGATCCCTATCACAGTTTATATAAACCAAAAAGTGTAACAAACAAAGTCACTTTTACATTTAGAAAATTAGTTAAAAGTAAGGATGGAACTTACCCCGAGGTGGATTATTCGGCATGTAGTGGTTTGAAGGTTGAATCTTATCGCCAGGCTGAATCAATGGTGGCAGTGGGTTACTGGGATGTAACATACTCTGCAATATTTATGATAAAGACACATGTTATAGGCATTGAGAGAGAAAAGCCAATAAAATTTCAAAATTAATATGAATTTCTTCACACAAGGTTAAAATTAATAATGTTTTAGACAGAGGCAGCTTTACTCCATGTATCATTCATGTGCAATCAATACCCTGGCGCCCTTTGGTATGCCGGCAAGTGCCATGAGCCATGTTTGGGGCCCTGAGATCCTTTGCCCATGAGTGCCAAAATCCCTTTTATTTGGTTTATGAGAAGGCGACCTAATAAGGTCACTTAGAAATTTTACTATACAGTTGTTATAAAGTTTTAAAATAAATATCGTTAAACTTACAACTGCAGTTGCTGGGTCCACAATCCTCATTATAACTTGTGCTTGCAGCAATGCATATGCCAGTTGTGGATTTTGTAACATCATATTCCTTGCTTCATTGGGATTGTTCTGTAAAATAATGTTAAATCAATTACACTATAGAGCTACAAATTTAAATAGCTAGGAGGCAACCTGGTTTATCTTTTCAGCTTTTATACAATAAAACTTGACTCACACACAAGTAAATGTTTATTTTAGTTAGCATATTCATCATTTAATTTAATTGATGTATATGAGTAAAAGAAAGCTGTCTTACAAAATTTAACTTCACAATAAATTGTTGTTGGGTTATTTTTATAATTAACTAGCTTCTGCCCGCGACTTCGTACGCGGATCTTGTTGCTTATGCCAGCGACAACGGAGTCGTCAAAATCGAAGATCAGAAACGTCTGATGTCCAATAGAGCCCGGGTAAATAATAAATGGGAGTTCTGGCCAGTAGAGTCAGATTTTTAATGATATACCATCGTCATCGAAAATCAGTCCTAAAGTCTTACCGCCTTCACCGCGTGGAGGTACTCCCAGTAAACTTTCAAGCATTGGCCTTGTGATTTGTTAATAATGGTCATGGCGAATGCAAGACGGATCGGAAATTGAGGTCGTTTAAACTCAAACCGCATATCGTTTGGGATCCTAGAAATGAGAACCTCACCTTCGAATTTTCCTTTGAGTATCGTCGCGTAAATCACATTGTTCATCAATTTTCTTACCACCAAACGCGTTCTGTTGCACAGCTTTGGTTGGTTTATGTTTCGAATCACGATGACTACGAAGCCAACCTTCATGAATCGTAAATTGTGCGGTGGTAAACCATATCCCAGGAGTTTTAATTCAATTGGAAAGTTGGTGGCTAAACGCAACTGAATATTTTTTAGCGAGGTAACATCATCATGTGAGTCCTCCCACCCACGGCAGAGCGGGAGGGACTGTCAGACTTGTACTGACTAAAATCCACGGTGTCCTTCAATAGCCCTTTCCGTTCCGGGATCACGGTAAATCGTAAGTCCCGCGACCCCGGCAGGCTTTGGCCTTCTAAAGGGTCATAATGCTGACACTCTTTGAGGCGCGCGTGGAACACAACGCGCAGTCGACCCGGGCATGGTCCAAGGTCGGACAGCGAGACCCATTACTCGCCGCCCGCATGCCCGAGTCTACGGTGGCTGGAGATCGTCTGGCGGCGTCCGTCACCCGTCACCGTAGGCTGTAGTGTAGTGTAGTATGTAGTACCACTGCGGCTGGGGTGGAGGAAGGACTCTGACCTCTCCCTCACGCGGTGCGCCTCCTCCTTCCATTGCATGACTGCTACGCAGAAGGAGGCGACCGCTTCCCACTCCGTCTCGCCCCGCAGCATGACCTCGACCAATGCCGGGCGCGAGAGGTCTCCGCCTATAGCCGCCGTGAGGACACGGCGGTGCTCTGCCAACAGCGGGGCAGTCCTGCACCGTATGCTCCACCGTGTCCTCCGGGCGATCCTCGCAGTGGCGACACCCAGGCGTTTCTTCGTCGTACCTATGGCTGTATTGAATTTATGCAGTTCTAGTATATTTTGTGAGTATTCAGTATTCGCCGAAATACTTTTTTAGCATTGAAGACCGGTGGGCGTTGGGCGGCATGAACATAATTATTCTTCATGTTTTCCTAGTACTTTTTGTTCAGATCCCTTATTCAATTTCGGCACCAACACCTTCTTCGTGATCATGTTACTACGTTTTATGTCACGTCTCACGGAAACAGGATAAAAATTTGATCGTCTTGGTGGCGGCATCGCATTGATAATTATGATAATATCGGCACAATAAGCTTAGAAACTCAATACAAACACATCGACCGGTCAATTGATGTTTTGATTGATACATTTTTCATTTTGCTGTCATTCCATGTCAGTTGCGTTTTATGTCACGTCCCACGGAAACGGGATAAAAAAAAAAAGAAACAAAAAAAAATTAAAAAGTATCCTATATGTTTCTCCTGGTTCTAAGCTACCTCCCCACCAATTTTCAGCCAAATCGGTTCAGCCGTTCTTGAGTTATAAATAGTGTAACTAACACGACTTTCTTTTATATACAGGGTGGAATTTTGTAATGCCACCTGGAGGGAAAGTACTCTTAATACTGCAGATAGAAAATTTTACTCAAAGGAAACATTCCTTTATTTTTGAATAGAAAGCAAACTGCATTCAAAGATTCCAAGAGAATGGAGCCCATTTTGAGCAACTAATTAGTTATTTTACCATTTTTTGTAAATAATTAAATTAATTTAAGATTCCCTGGTTTTCCTTTCATTTAATTTATCATGTTTATTAGAGAGATTTCATCCTTATAATTGACCCTAACGATCGATGCAATAAAAGTACAGGGTATATTTTTTTCAGATTTTGGCCGGTTCGATTCCCGGGTGTGGGAGAGGAGAATTTTCGAAAATCTTTGAATGCAGTTTGCTTTCTATTCAAAAATAAAGGAATGTTTCCTTTGAGTAAAATTTTCTATCTGCAATATTAAGAGTACTTTCCCTCCAGGTGGCATTACAAAATTCCACCCTGTATATAGATTTAAATAATAGTAGATTATGCACCAAGGGAGTAAAGCATTGCCTTACGTCACGGGTATATTGAATCCGACACTAAGGATTCTGGGGGTGAACCTCCACAGCAAAGTTTTTGTTTGCTTTTCTAATTGATATAAAAGCACTTAATACAGTACTCAAGCAGGCATAAAAATGATTAAGTATTGTTAAATGTTAAATAATATCGTCGTTGATAGTCCAATAACGCGTAACTACCATTGTTAAAAACCGCGTAACTACAAAAAAAGCAAAAATGAGATTTCGCGGCTGTAGGTAACTGATTGTGATTGGCATCGACCTGTGCGACAAATTTTCGAATTGATCAATAAACAGAGGAGTTAATCAAAAATAACAATACCGCGGATCTTTGGACGAACAAGTTACTACCAGAAAACCGCGTATATGCGCCAGTTTGTATAAGAATTTGCAGTGCGTATGTGACGCTTCGGTTAAAAATTGCTTCTTTACGGCATCACTGGATTATATTGAATGCAAGTATATCAGACTTATTCAATACGCCATGGTTATTTAAATTGGGATGTTTATTATACTAAAATGGAGTAATTTGGTGTGTAAACAGCGACGACAGGAACTACCTCGGTTTGAAAAATTCTCGGCCTAACCTAGATTTGAGGGTAGTATGTAAATAAATTGGTAATCATTCGATAGCTTGATTATTTATTATCACGTCTCATTGTAAATTGCGTTTTTTTTATTTAAGATATTTTATTTCAGGCAATCTGCTACTCTGCCAGGTAATGGAAAAAATCTTTAAGTGGCTCCGTGACTAATACTTTTTCATAACTAAAATAATGCTATAATAAATCAAGTAAGGAACAAAAAACGAGTCACGAGGATCTGCCCCTTCGTATTCCATGGTAAAAAAGTGGGCAGCTTTATTCAGATAGGGCAGAAAGAGCGGCAAAGATGACTCGAGGAACCGAGGGCCGTGGACGTCCTTCGTATCAGAAATTACCCAAAAAGTTTTAAAATTGTTTTAGAAGACCGAATATTGAAAGCTCATGAACTAAGTGACACTATAGGGATGTAAACTGAGTAAATGATTCATATCTTTATCAAAGCAAAAGGAATGAATAACGTGTTGGCAAAATAACTGCCGCGATTGTTAACCGCTGAACAAAAACTTAACCATGTTGAAATTGCAAGATGGTATCTGACGATCAGATACCAGCAAATTTTAATGAATATTTATGATAATCAACTTTCTTACTACAATCCTGAACTAAAACACTTGTCAAAACAGGGCAAACAGGGAGATTTTTCTCCCTTGAAAGAAGTCATGTCACAAAAATCGCTAGGAAATGTGAATGGAATCAGTGTTTTGGGGGTCCAAGGATTTTTGTATTTGTCTTGTTTCCCAAAGACCAAACTATAACAGGATAACAGTAAGCTAATTTGTTTGATGAATTGACTGAAAAAAGTCATGAAAATTGGCGGGGATTTAGTAAAAAGTAAGGCTTTTTACAGGATAATGCACCGGCTCACCATTTATTTTTTAGGACATTTATTTAATCTCTTTCTTATTATCTTCTCTCAATAATTATCTACATTTTCAATACATTGACCTAACTTCTTAAAAATATAGATAATTAGGGGAGAGATTTGTTAAAAATATAGATAATTATTGTAGAAAAAAAGATTGTTTCTAGATATTTTTAGTTAGTTATAATTTTGATACTGTTTGATTTGTTTCTGTTCTTAAAAAGATTTATTATATATTATAATAACTATGTATATTTTTTATTTGACGTTAAAGTTAATAATTGAAATTTAGCAGCATTAATTACAAGCTGAGGAAGTTTAACAAAGTAATAATGTTTCCTCTATTACTTCCATTAGGTGTGTTCATACTTGTTGGTATATATTTGTTGTTCTTTTATAAAAATATACTACGAGTACCTATTTATGATTAAACATAATCATTTTAATACTTAACTTTATTAAATAAATGAATGATCGATGTTTAGAATTATTTTTTTAATTTATAATTTCACGTAAGTACTGTCTATAATCCAAAATCGTTTGAAACTATACAGCGTAAGTGACTTTCCAATTAAAATATTGGTAATACTGACTTCAAAACCAGTACATTATATGAGAGAAAACAAAACGATCCTTTACTCAAGTTCGTTCAAAGATCGGTCGATTAGTTTTTTAGAAAATTAGTTTTTTGTCTCTCCTGTAAAATCAGTGAAAGTGTAGTTACGCGGTATTTTACAGTGTTAGTTACGCGGTATTGGACTATCAGCGACGATATTTACCTGTATACAAAGCTTCATTTGCTTCATCAGCTCAAACATCTGTTCAGGTGGTAGTGTGGCTACTGCTTTGCTGATAGCTTCCGGAGCTTTCTCCGGCTCTACTGGTTCTCCATAAGGATTTTCTATCTGAAAATGTATCAACAGTATCATTTTAACAATTTTCTAAGTAATATTCATTTACCAAGCACCTAGAGGTTCATTATCATTGAGTAATACAATTTTTTAAATACATCTAATATATAAAATTCTCGTGTCACAGTTTTCGTTGCCATACTCCTCCGAAACGGCTTGACCGATTTTGATAAAAAAATTTGTGCTTATCCGGTATCTATGAGAATCGGCCAACATCTATTTTTCATCCCCCTAAATGTTAGGGGTAGTCCACCCCAAAATTTTTTATTTTATTTTTTATGGCAAAACAACGTTTGCCGGGTCAGCTAGTAATTAGATAAGTTTTATTCCCACATTTCAGACTTTTCAAAAGAATCTGTTGCCTACATTTGTTACCAGAGCCCCTACCATGAGTTGTCATTATGATACTCAATCATACGCATCAACCACGTTTGGCGCTTTCATTGGTTGAGGGTTCATACAACCTGCGAGCGGGCCAATGAGAGCACCAAATGCGGTTGATATTGATGATTGAGTATCGTAATGACAACTCATGGTAAGGGTACAGGTGGCCTACCATGACATCTTAAAGCAAGAGTAATCCCACTGTGGGAACGTGATGGCGCTAGGCTACTTGTATAGCTCTGTCTCGGCCACCAGTTACTATTTAGTGGCTGTGCAACACTGGTTAAGATTCAAGGGGACTTGAATTCTTAAAAGCAATATGTCTTACTGTTAGGCATAAAGAAAAACAAACTTATTGATTAGTTACCTGAGGTCCCTGCATCAATGCCTGCATTTCCATCCTAGACTTCTCAGTACAAGCATTATCAACACGAAGGGAACGCCCTCCGATTTCGTACCCGTTAAGGTTCCGCATAGCGCTGAGAGCAGTCTCCTGATCCTTATATTCACAGAATCCATACCCTTTTGGTTTGCCGGTTTCCCGATCAAATACCAACTTGAAAGAAAGCACAGGACCGACCTCACTGAATATATCTTTCAGTTTCTCTTCGGTAGCCTCGTACGGTATATTACCCACTAAAATTAACACATAAACATAATTATTTCTGCTTATAAATAAAACTGTTGTTAAGAATATGACTTGTTTTTGTTTTCATCTTACCGAAGACAGATCTCATGGATTTATCCATGATACTTTGTTCCTCTTTTTCTTTACTTTTATCCATGGTTGATTTATTGTATTATACTGCAGTAATTACACAGAAAAACTTCGGTTAGAAAATAACCTGTTGTCCTGTTTCCAATCCAAATATAATAATGACCAGTGTTGCCTTGCCAGTACGATTTCTCAAAAAAGTACGGTTGGCTTTCTGAAAAGATACGGTTTTTTAACTTCAAGACCAGGTACGGTTGGGTTGGTTTTATTGTTTTTGAACAAGTGTGCAAATTTCTGTTGTTGACATACCTGTCCGAAACTTGCAATGAAAATACAATAATTTTGTTTAATTAAATACCGGTTAATTAATTGCTCAATTATTTGATTATCCGAACAACACAACACAATACCTTTTTATTAAAAACAAATTTAATGTTACAAGCAACAAACTACCTATTTACATGCCTATTTAGAACTGTTTTGTTTTTTTTTTAAATTCATCGCTACTTTGGAAGGAAGAAAGGGAATGTAAACCAAACAGCCAAGTCTTATTTGGTTGGAAGAAAAATAGTAGATTATTAACCAAGGGCTGTATGACATCAATTGCATACGAGGTTTTTGGCGCCTGAGCGAAGCGAAGGCGCTAATTAACCCGAGTATGCAATTGATGCTTACGCCCGAGATAAATACTCTGCTTTACATATCGATTGTGAGGTAAGTAAACAACAAGACAGCAGGTTTCAATGAACATTTATTAAGAAGAAAAAAAATGTGTATTTAATTAAAATTAATAGTAAAATTATTACAATTTGTAAGAGATATGGTCACGTTCTTTTTAGGTATATTTATAGTTTGAATATGAGTTTGTGATGATAAGACTTGAGTTTGAGTGACTTGAGGTTCTTGCATCGTAAATGGCGGCAGTTGACTGGTACTATTTTCTTCATTAAAAAATGGCTCAGATGATGTGCTTTGATGTGGTGATTTTAAGTTTATATTTTCTGTTATTTTAGAAGTAATTTTGCTTTTGTTTGCCATCGAATCTTCGATATAACCTTCGGCCACTTTGCTGGACTTCCAGCCGCCGTGCCTTTTTAACAGAGTGAGGTTGGCTCCCGAATCAGCCAATAGAGTCGCTGATGTTCTGCGAAAGCAATGCCCGGTGTATAACTCTACGTTACTCAGTTTTAAATATGTGGCTATTTGCTTTGGCATGCCTGTAAATTTGTTTTTTCCTATTACTTGTCTGTGGCATTTTCCTTTACTGTAATTAAGAAAAAAACGATTTGTATCCACGTTTTCAGGCCGAAGAGCTTGATATTTTTCAACATAATTTGCAAATTCTTCATGCACAACAAATGACCGGTCAATTTTAGTTTTCGTGTTAGGCAGTTTTATGAGTAGTAATTTGTTATGTTTTTCTACATTTTCTATTGTCAAGTTTGTCAATTCCACGGTTCTGCAGGCTCCCGATATCCCAAAAATTAGAACAACCTGTAAAAAAGACATAAGTTGTATTAAAGGCACCAAATTCGCATAGTATTTTTGTGAAATATTTTGGTAACTTATTAAAAAGGGCAAGTAAATACGTAGGTACCTTTATTGCTAAATAAATTTCATCCGGAGCTTCATTTAAGAATTTCTGTACTTCTTCTGCAGTAAATACCTTCGATTTCTTGCTTTTAAAGCCGTCAGACTGCTTTTTCAAGAAAGCAGTAAGTTTAGAAACGTCATGTTTTGTCATCATTGTAGATTTTTGCATGGAATAAAAGCACCATAAACTGGAAGGTTGTAGCCTCTTAGATAATTCATCAAAATATGATATAAAAACACTTTCAGAAAGAGATTTCACTTTTTTTTCTGACCGCCATTTCATAAATTCGTCGTATGCCTTTACATATCTTTCTTTCGAGTTCGGCGGTAATATATTTTCGACAACTGTTTTTGCCCTTTCTTTAATAAAATCGGGCGTTAGATCTATGTCTTCGTCACTAGACATGTTTAAAACTTTTGAAAAAGAACTCTAACAAGAAAAATAATTATTTTCGCGATGCTTTCGCGCCTACTAGTAGAGTAGACTGCCTTTTTTTTTTCACGCACGCAAGCGCGTCAAATCTTGCTGGCCAGTTTGATTTTTAAATCGATTCCATCTAACATACGATGTGGAAACAAATAGTTCCATATTTAAAATAAAATCTTTATAAAATAAATTGTCTAGATTCCGATTCGAGTAATTAATCGATACCGAGAAAAAAAAAAACTTTTTAAAAATATTCTTCGTGCAGTATGAGTATGACAGTTCTTTTTTCAAATTCCAAAACCTATGCTGTAATGATAGTCATACACCCCGGCATTCAGGGGTGTAAGGGTGTACTTACAGAGCAAGAGATATGTAAAGTTTTTTAAACGCAAATTCAGAATGTTGGGAAAAACAGGAGAAGGCGAATGGCGATTTTTTTGTGTAGAAAAGGTATGAAAAAGGTACGGTCTACACTGAGGTACGGTTGTGGTGGTACGATTGTGTGATGAATAGTACGGAAAACCGTACTTTTTGGTACGGTCTAGCAACGCTGCTATTGACACTTGACAGTTGTCGATGCAGCAGTCAGTAGACAACATAGACATATAATCCTATGGACTGGAAATACCTACACCAAAAACGTGGATACCTACAAGTTCGCCGGGCACATAAAATGGCGGCCAATGCTAGGGTTGTGCCAATCAAGAAACATAGTGTTACTGTAACGAGTATGGATACTAGTATCCCTAGTACTTTTAGGATTACATAATGGTATTACGACTAGATACCATGATTGAATTATAATCCATGTAGTTACGTAAAAAAAAATGTAAATTTTCACATTTGCGCTATTGCTTGTAATTAAATGTTATACATATATTTATGTGTTAGCGTTAATTTAAAATTTGACGATTAATTCGGATTGTACAGGTAAACCTTTGGACTTTTTAATTTGTTTTTTTTTTAAGTCTTTTGGTCCCGCCAAGTCTTCTATCACAACAGCCTTCAAATCACCAATTATTATTATTATTGAGGCGTTTAATTGTTTTCTGTTGCTTGACATAATTTTTCTTTATAGGTTTATATTTTCCAGTTTGTAAAACCTGTAATAGAAAAGATAAATAGTTAAATCAAATCAATTTTATTTCAACTAGGCCAATAATTATAGGCACTTTTGAATGGTCAAAAGACATAAAAATAAATCAGTACAAAATTGTTATGGTGCTACAGTTCTAGTCACAAGACATAATAACTGTGAAAGTACCGTAGGTGCCCATTCCAGAGCGAAGATATCTATGGAAAAGAACGGACAAGAAACTCCATGGACACTCTTTTTACACTCAACGTAGCAAGTTAAGTGTACAGCTAATATTAAAAAAAAAAATGAAAAATTAAAATAGACCGTGGCAGCTAAGAGATGATCAGTCCCATCTGACAGCGTCTTTTCACGAACATGCCAAATGTATCAGCACTATTAACCAATAACTTAACAATGCACCGTTAAAAAATAATTTGCATATTGCATTTTATTGCTAAAAGTTCTTTTCAAGTGACAGTTGACAAGTCTTTGACAGATTGCGGCGCTTGATGTGCTGCCGTCTGTTTGTCAGAAAACGGTTAAAAATTCAACATCTACATACCTCTTTGTGCACTGTTCCCACAAATTGATGGGTCAACTGCAATGGTGCCTCCATTACACTAGATGGTTCATCTATTACGGTAGATGATGTACAAGAAACATCAGATTCTTGAGTGTTGCTTGTTTCACAGAATACAAATGACTCTGGAAGTTGTTTTTTGTTGGATGTCTGAAAAAAAATGAAATATGCATTACTATCCATATAACTTAGGCTAAAAAACCAGGCTGTTATTTAACAATCATTTTAATACACACTTACCGAAAATATTGTAGGTACAGAGTTCTCATGTAACCTAATAACATCAAGTGTTCTGTTAAAACATTTTTCTACAAAGTGAAGTGAACACAAATAAGCCAGTCTTTACTTCGAGAACAAATTTTTTCGTCACCGATAGAGTCCAACCATTTTTTCTTCAATCTTTCATTTTTGGGAAACCTATAAATGATTAGTATTTTTTTATCAATATATCATTTGGTAACAGTTTCAGTGTAACGAAGGTCTAGTATCGGGAACTCTTACAGCAACGGTACAACACTATTATTATTGTAAACAAACAAACGAAAATAAGAAATTAATGAAAAATATTGTCTGTAGGACGGAAATAAACCCAAATATTAATACTCTAACCACGAAAACAAGGTCACATAGCGATTTCTTTACCGAAATTGTCCTATTTCATGTAGTTTTGCATGAAAACGTGTTACTAACCTGTACAAAGTCAATTCAGGCTAATTTTTCTTTTTCCTGGCATGACAAGACACAATGGAACATCCAGGCATGTTGAATTACTGTTTCTTAATGGTAACACGCACTTTTAAAAGAAAACACTCCGTAATTTACTCAAAAATCTAAATTCAACAAAAAGTAAACAACTGTTTGACAGCAGAACTACCACGAAACTTGGCACATAAAATGGCGAAATCGGCACGTTTCTGTAACAGTGGGAAATATCCCAACAAAATATTCCATTTTGAGCAACAACCGAAATATTGTCGTCTCTTTTTTCAAATATGATTATTGCATTAGAAAGAAAGAGACAAACCAATATTTCACTCTCTGTCTCATGTTTGACTCATATTTGTATAAGCAAAATGTATGTATAGAACATCGGGGCATCTCCATATAACTTTATCTCAATGGTAGACAATGACCTGACCATAGATAACAATCGACGGCAATCGAGCTTTCGGTTACAGATTTTTGAATCCAAGGAAACTTGCTTGGTACAGCCATGGATGTAACAAACAATCTGGATTGAGTACTCATGCCGAAAAACGTGCCAGCTGAGAGAGCTAATTTGGAGGTAACCGTCTCTTTCTAGTAGGGTGACCATAAGATTCTGGAACAAGATTTTTCCCGCTATAATTTGGCTGAATTTTTTCGTTATTTTTGCGACAGGATACACTGTTTTGGAGATTTAAACAAAAGAAGAGATAAATATACTATTACAATTGAAGTCAAGTCAATTGGAGTTCCAGTACCTTTACTGTGAGTCTCAAGATCATGAACCTGAAATCTAAAGTCACTTTACCTTGACCATAATTTCCACTCAACCTTGACCTTTGAGGTATATACAGGGTGGAATTTTGTAATGCCACCTGGAGGGAAAGTACTCATAATACTGCAGATAGAAAATTTTACTCAAAGGAAACATTCCTTTATTTTTGAATAGAAAGCAAACTGCATTCAAAGATTTTCGAAAATTCTCTTCTCCCACACCCGGGAATCGAACCGGCTAAAATCTGTAAAAAATACACCCTGTACTTTTATTGCATCGATCGTTAGGGTCAATTATAAGGATGAAATCTCTCTAACAAATGAGCCCATTTCGAGCAACTAATTAGTTAGTTTACCATTTTTTGTAAATAATTAAATTAATTAAAAATTTCCTGGTTTTCCTTTCATTTAATTTATCATGTTTGTTAGAGAGATTTCATCCTTATAATAGACCCTAACGATCGATGCAATAAAATTACAGGGTATAATCTTTTCAGATTTTAGCCGGTTCGATTCCCGGGAGTGGGAGAAGAGAATTTTCGAAAATCTTTGAATGCAGTTTGCTTTCTATTCAAAAATAAAGGAATGTTTCCTTTGAGTAAAATTTTCTATCTGCAGTATTAAGAGTACTTTCCCTCCAGGTGGCATTACAAAATTCCACCCTGTATAATTCGGAATCATTTGATTTTAATTTCAAAGTTATTTTACCTTAACTCTAAGGACATTTGAACTTGACCTTAACGTTACTAACTCCACGAGAATCGCGGGTCATCATGAGTTCATGACTTTCGGATTTGACTATTACCTCAAGATCAATGACCCCATGCTGTTTCACCACCCTACTATTCGAACATCCCACAGGATCCTGAAGGTTTGATTAGGCGATTATTGATTAAAGTGGAGAATTTATTAAAGTATTTTCATTGTACCCAGTTTAGTACCCACAGACCGCAAAAACACGATTTTTTGTATTTGAGCCTCCCAGCCTATATTTGCTTTAATTTAATGATTTATTTTTATAGAGAATTTACAACTCAATACTTTGTGAATAAGTATTTGAAACGTCTACTTGTTGCCGTTATCGATTAACAAGAGCAAAAAACTCTGGGCCCTCTTTTTTATCGTGGTAAATTCATCAAATGGGTCCTCCCATCCCAGGCGGGACGTGCCTCTTCATGTCCCGCCTCAGACTTGTACTGATTAAAATCCACGGTGTTCCTTCAATAGCCCTTTACGTTCCGGGTCAACTGATAAGACAGTCTCGCAACCCCGGCAGGCAAATGCCCTGTAAGATTGCTGACAGCTGTTTGAGGCGCGTATGGACCACGCCGCGCTGTCGACCCAGGCATGATCCATGCGGACGGGCGCGGGTATTAGAGCCCCCTTAAATATGATTTTTTTCTATTGTTTTAGTTTGTTATAGCGGCAACAAAAATGAATCATCTGTGAAAATTTCAACTGTCTAACTATCACAGTTCATAAATACAGCTTGGTGACAGACAGACAGACAGCGAAGTCTAAGTAATAAAGTTTCGCTTGGCTTGGATTGGAGTCTCCACACAACATTTTATGTCACGTCCAACTAAAAAATTAAACTAATCTGTAAACTATTTCAATAATGTGATAATTACATATTTTCCTTTTAGTTTTCATCGCAAAGTCATGAAAGAATAAGTAGATTTGTCTTCAAAACTTCTGAAGTATTGTCACACTAATCAACGTTAGGTAACAAAATCTTAAATGTTCCTTACCTGTGAAATGATATGCCACAACCAATATTATGAATCAATTCTATATGTCATAATACATCATAATTTTACTATTTTCACAATAAAAATAGAAGATACCTGTAGATAAAACGTATTTTTTTATTTATGGTTTACAAAAAAGCCGCCATTTATAATTCATACGTCAAATTCAGTGTTGTCAGAATAATTACGTAATTACTATCACATAGTCATACAATAAATATAACTTTACAAAAAAATAATGATTACTATTTTCTATACATTATAAAAATATGGTAAAATACATTTTTAAACAATCTCACAAACTTATTTTACTTGTAGCTTAAAAATAACATAAATTACAAATAAATTAAGTAAGCCCCAAACTATAAAATTTTCTACCATTTCTACCAATGCTTATCTCCTGGCAATTGTGTAAAAGAGATAGCGACCTTCAAAATTAACCTCTCATTTCTCTCGTTAGTTTTGCCAGACAAAAAAGGAAATCTAAACCGTGAGAATAAGATTCATTTTTGTGTGGCAAAAAACTTGAAGAGGACAATCTATATTATATATTATATCTATGGGTACAGCATCCTTTTTCAGAAATTTATTAGCAGCAAGCAAACCTAAAAAAAAACAACATAAATTAACTAATGTTGTAATGTAATAATTATAATAACATAAAATAATCACACATAACTTACCAGCTGATAAACTAATCTTACGGAAATCATTTTCAACAAAATGTTCTCGACATAACCTAGAAGATAATTTTATTTCATTATTTTTTTTTCTCACAGCTGCTAACCATTTTTTTTTCATGGTGGTATTTGAGGGAAATTTGTATGTTCCATCATTATTACAGCCTTTTACACAACATCTAGTCATTTTACATCAATAAAACGCTTTTTTTCAGAAAATTCCTTTGATTTGACAGTTAGTTTGGACACAGATGTCAATTTTCACTTTGACACTTGCCTTCCCCATTTCATAGCAAGAATATTTTGTATGTGTCGCGCAGTTCCGCCTAATGCGGTTTCACCTTTATTGTGTAATATCATTCGACTAATAAGATTTATATCGATGCATTTTCTTGTCAACTTTACTCATTCCTGTCTATGACTTTACTACTAGTCAACCCTGCTTGAAACGAAATCTGTCTGACGGAATTCCATTCCATTTTCGCTTGACTTGAGTCTGTTTTCGTGAAAATCATTATTTTTGTGCACACTGATTTCATTTGTGGAAATATAAACCAAAAATTCAGTAAGCTATTATGGTTTTGGTGGAAAGTGCTTCTTAAACGCTCGTCTTAACGTGGATGCATGCAGGAAGTCGTTCAATTCACACTACTGAAATAGGGTATTGATTTGTGTCCAATACGATGAGATGACAAAACCATGTCAAGTGTGTTTTAGTAAATAATCCAGAGAAGGTAGTTTATTTTCGAAGCCTTTTGTCAGCGATTAAGAAAAGGACGGTATGAATCTCGATAATTCATCGAGAGAAAATTCTGAAGCCTTAGATTCTGTTGGTACCGTAAGCCCGAAGGATAAATATCAAAGCATGAGAGAAAAGAAGTTATCTACTGCGTCGCTGACCAACGCTGAGGGTGCGCGACCGAAGGTAGTTACAGTCAAGCATCCAGAGTCAAATAAGCCTAAACCAACTGCCAAGAAGAATAAACCCATACAAGCTGACTTAGATATCATCAAAGAATTCCAAAGATGCCGTGACGAAGGATTTAAGCGCCTGGATTTGAGCAAATCTTCCATAACATGTCTCCCACCGAATGTCCGTGATCTAACTCACTTAGTGGAGTTTTATCTATATGGAAATAAGCTAGCGTATCTACCTGCTGAGTTTGGTTGCCTGGTGAATCTGCAAACATTAGCATTGAATGAAAATTCTTTAACTAGCTTACCACAGTCCCTTGCCAACCTGAGGAGTTTAAAAGTGTTAGACCTGCGACACAACAAGCTCAATGACATACCAGACGTGGTATACAAACTGACATCATTGACAACATTATTTTTAAGATTCAATAGAATCAGAGTTGTTGGTAATGGAATATCATCTCTGACTAATTTGACAATGCTGAGCTTAAGAGAGAATAAAATTAAAGAATTATCATCTGGAATTGGGAACCTGGTGAACTTAGTAACATTTGATGTTTCACATAATCATTTAGAGCATTTGCCTCAAGAGATCGGAAATTGTGTTAATTTATCAACACTAGACCTTCAGCACAATGAGCTGTTAGATATACCTGAGACTATTGGCAATCTTCAGGCTATAACACGTCTTGGTCTTCGGTACAACAGACTGACTGCTATCCCAGCCACACTCAGTAACTGCAAGCACATGGATGAATTCAATGTTGAGGGTAACTCAATATCTCAGCTCCCTGATGGTCTCTTAGCCAGTTTGAATGAACTGACAAGCATCACTCTTTCTCGTAACTCATTTTGCAGTTACCCATCAGGTGGTCCAGCACAATTTACAAATGTCTTTTCGATTAACCTGGAACATAATCAAATTGATAAAATTCCTTATGGAATATTCTCCAGGGCAAAGAATGTAACAAAACTTAATATGAAGGAAAACTTGCTCACATCTCTTCCACTAGACATTGGAACTTGGGTAAATATGGTGGAACTCAACTTAGGAACCAATCAATTGGCAAAATTACCTGATGACATACAATGCTTGCAAAATTTGGAAGTGCTAATATTATCCAACAATTGTTTGAAGCGCATACCACCCAGTATTGGAAGCCTGAGGAAACTTAGGGTTTTGGACCTTGAGGAAAACAAGTTAGAAGTTTTGCCAAATGAAATTGGATTCTTGCATGATTTGCAGAAACTGATAGTGCAATCCAATCAGCTGACATCTCTGCCTCGTTCTATTGGTCATCTGACTAATCTTACATACCTGAGTGTTGGTGAAAACAACCTGCAATATTTACCTGAGGAGATTGGTACACTGGAGAATTTAGAGTCATTATATCTAAATGATAACCTGAACTTATGCAATCTGCCATTTGAGCTGGCTCTGTGTGTGAGCTTACAGATTATGAGCATTGAGAATTGCCCATTGACAGCAATTCCACCAGAAGTAGTATCATCAGGGCCATCACTAGTAATTCAATACTTAAAGTCCCAAGGACCGTATAGAGCTATGTGATATCAGGAAGATGATTATTTACCAGCCGGTGAAGGCTAGTAAATTTTTTAGATGCTTGAAATGGCAAGCTTTCTGAAAATGTATACTCAAAAGTTTCTGTTGTGAAATAAAACATAACATAATACTAAACCCAATGTATGCTACAAGTAAATTTTTAAATATGTAAGAATTCTCCTAATTGTGGGTTACAATATTTTATATGTTTGTCTATCAATTTGTTTTTTCAAAATAACTTTGTGTCCAGTTTGATAGATACATAAATCTCCCAATATATAATATACAATGTTTTCATTATATAGATGTTTAAGATTTAAGCAATTGTTTTATTGGTATCACAAAAATTATAAAAACACAAAAACAAACTGATTAGTGTTGTAGGTAAAAGTATATTGTAAAATGCTGTATATAAAATGCACAATAATTATATACTATCCATGTTTTCCAGTCCATTAATGGATTTTTAAAATAAATAACAAATAATGTTCTTTCATTATCAAGTGTCAAAAAAAGCTTCTAATTTCTGAATGTTATAATGATGATCCAAATAAGAAGGCATGTGCAATGTATTGAGCTTAGTGTCAGAGGATACCAGTTGACTAAGATTAAGTAAATTATTTGGTTATTAAAATTATATTTAAATAAGAAGGTAATACTGTTGAAACTATCTAAAATAATTTTCATAGAAATACCTATGTATTATTTTTATCAAGGAGTTTTAATCAGATAAATATCACAAATGTTTGTAATCAGTATTTTATGTGTAATTTAGATTTCAATGTTTTATAGATGAGTTAAATGTGTACCTTTACATATTTTAACAGAGATTGAACACCTATAAAAAGATCTCATATTATTATCATTGTTGGAACTGTAGCAGTTTGTTGCTGTCGATTGAGGAAGTTCCTCATTTATCATGACTAATTTACATTATTTACTATAGGTTTCCTATCAGTTGCATTTAATATTTTCTATATTTATAAGTGTATGTTATTTAGAAGTTAGATACTATTGTATTCTTTTGGGCTTTATTCATGGGCCGAATTGTGTCTAATGTAATCATTTTTCGATGTTTTGATGTGCTCACACAATTCAGTTCATTACGACGATCTACGGATCTTCTATGTATGTCATCTTTACATTTTTTATAATCCTAGTTCTAAAAGAAAATCGATGTTAATATTTTATACGATAAAATTATAGTTGTCTAGTCACAGTAAAATTGATTTCTTAATGGCGATTTCATGTATTTGATGTATTCCATGACATACCTAACCTGCAGTAATGAATATAAATCTATCAATATAATTCTTCAAGAGATTGCTGTATTTGCAACTTGTGCTAAGCGCTCTGGTAAAACCTATTCTAATTTTTAATGTTGATCCGTGTGTAGGTATTTGTTTATAATCAGTGTTTCAGTGACATGTAAACGTGTTATATGAAATAAATAAATTATATAGTAGTGAGTATTTTATTTTGAACTTGTCCAAACCACCAGTTATAGTTTTTGTTCAACCACGGCTGAAGCGATTGACTGCTGTGTTTTGCGGGTTCGATTCCCGTCCCGCACGTACAAAAATATTTGTATGACCTCAAGTAGTTGTTCCGGGTCTGGCTGTGTACCTACAGGAGAAATTCTGAGTGTTAAAAAATATTTAGCTTCAAACTTTGAAAGGGTCGCCATTACCATAGTCGGTTAGGAGGATTACATAGGTACACAATAGTAATGCGATTTTACTGAATCAGTTGTCACTTTTAGAGACCCAGGAATCAAACTGCAACCAAAAGGCACAGTGGTCATCATCAGCCTATAAATGTTCCCACTGCTGGGACACAGGCCTCCTCTCTGTGAGAGGCACATTGGTATCTACTACTACCTTGATACGAGAATACGGTCAATCTTCGGTCAATATAAGAATAAATTCGGCAAGGTGCTCGGAGCGCCCTCAAGCTACCACAAGAGAATGCGCGCGACCGTATATCAAGGCAGATAAGGATTATATTAAATTGTTTTCTTAAAATGCGCTGCGCCGCGCCTCTAGCGGTGTGCGCTGGGCCCTGGGCCTAAGTGGCAATCATTTCTAAATATATTTTTGATTGTAAGTAGGTAGATATTTTAGAGGTAGTAGTGCAAAGTTCGGGACCGGCCTCTGCGTTTCTGCAACTACCTACATTCGATTCACTCTTACCCCTCATTAAAAATCGGAAAAGCCTCAATGTAGGTTTTGGTGTTAGGCCTATAGGTACACACGTAATAGGCATGATTCAGCGCAATCGTTAATATCTCTTTTATAATCATATTTTTATCTTTTACATTGTATGTACATACGCCAACAGTCCAACACGTTAACCTATCCCATATTTAAAAATTATACCAGTTGAACCTTCATCAATTGTGATAGAGGTGAAAATCTACTAAATTAATTTGACAGGATTTGGAGTAGTGTAGCGATTTGTCGGGAATCATCCTATGGCACAATGCAGGCTATGTACTGTGGGTCTCTAAAACTTCTACTCACAAAGATGTTGATGTTGTTCCTCACGCCTGGCCTGTTATCGCAGCTTTTATTTAAGAGCTTAGTCGTTATTAAAATGCTAGGATATATTAAATAAAAAAGCCATTGATAAAGTTCAATAATTTATGAAGTGCATAATACACAAGTTTCATTTAGCTCTTACATAAATAGGTATATACACGAATTATTTTTGAAGCTTTACATGTAAATCAAAGCAGTCTACAAAATAATATCAATAAATTGAAGGTGCATTTATCAACACGCACACCATTTTTCTTCTTTTTGCAATCCCACTTTTTATCCTCATTTGTGAGTACTTTGAGGCTAGACAAACATCAGCTCTTAGACTACTTCCTTGTTCGAGAACGCATGAGACTCTAAGTTGTTGTGCTTGACTTTCGTTGCGAAATTAGTATTTTTTAAATGCATTATTTTCCTTAAATCTAAGATTTCCACATACAAAAATATTTCGCCCTAATAAATCACTATAAACACACTTTGTATCTAATCACAAACATTATTCGAAATAAAATAATTAAATTAGTAATAATAGAGAATCGAAAAGAAACAATCAAAAAATGACGACAGACTAAATTTCACCGCCACTAAAGCTTACAACAGTCATGTCAGCTGCCGATACGGTATAAGTATTAGTCAGATTTATATTACGTATGTAATACATGACTATAAAAATGCAAGTTATTGCCTTTACAAATTGTTAGCTTATGAAAAATCAGCATCAATTAATAACACTTTATTCAACCAGAATAAAGCAAACCTACTCATTATTATAAGCATGGATATTAATTAATAATACATATATCTAAATAAAATACCGCTTAACAAATACATCATCCACTGGATAATAAATGCTTAAATATCTGCAACTAATTCAAGTTTAAATTGAGTATGTTAAAAACTAGCATCTACGGTCAGTCGTTATTCACAAGTTGCATAAGAATATATTTCAAAACTTCGAATATATGAGGTCCAGTTGCATATACAAAAATAACATTATAGTCATTTTACATAACAGTAACAATTTGTTTCTAACCATTGAAGATTTCTTTACAAAAACATACTAAATAATATACTGAGTCTTACATCTATTTATAAAATCTTTGGCATTTTCATATGCTTAAAATATAAGCAGAAAATATAACTAAAATAGTTGTGTGATGATGATCCAGATACAGTTAACATATAAGTATTACTATGCAGTATGAAGAATGTGTTTTATGGCACTTATTGGCATGCAATGACTGTAATTTTGTTCAACATTATCAATAAGAAATTAGTGCTATCTTGGAAGAGCATATTGGTATAGAAACACATTATTACTGTCGTCGAGAGTTTTCTGCATGTATAATTGTCGAATTTGTCATGGAGTTTTCCTTATTTACATAATTAAACACTTCCTCTGATGTCTCTTCTGAGGTTCAGGTCTTAATACTGCGCGTACAGCTTCATCAAACACCTGTATAACAATAAAATATAAATATTATTATGCTAGAATGGTAGAATGGGGATGGTCTAAGCACGTTACCGTGAATCTGGAACGTAAAGGGTAATTGAAGGTACATGGTGGATTTTAATCAGTTAAGGTGCATTCACACACATCATTTGCCGTCACGTCATGTCACCGGCCCGGTTTAAAAAAAATGTTTCCATACTCCTAGTATGACTTTGTTCCCACACGTCAGTCACCGGCACGTGATCTATCTGTGACGACACCGGTTAGGCACGTCAAATAATATTTCCATACAAGTTTTATACTTTTATCGTGATCGTCACGTCTCAGTTCAGTCAGCGTCGTGCTAACGTCATTGCTACACGTGTGTCCAACCCGTATCTTGACTGATGTTATTGTTCAATGATTCAGTCAAACCGGCGTCGTGACTGACAAACGACGTGACGGTGACTGGTGTTTGTGGAGACATACACAAACCGTCACCGATCCGTTGTCAGTGTCGTGACGTGACTGATGTGTGTGTGTGTGAATGCACCTTAAGAGTCTGACAGTCTGTTTCGCTTCACCCATGGAGGTAGGAGTCATTTGATGATTTTATCAACTAAAAAAAAGGAATAAAATAGAATAAGAGCTCCTGGAAGATGTTGGGGGAGGCCTTTACCCAGTAGTGGGACAGCATAGGTTATTAAAAAAATGTGGTGAATAATCATTGGTATTTCAGCTCCTGAATTGCCATCAGAATAAAAGGTAATAAGTGTGAAGGAAAATATTGTTAATCAACTCAAAACAACAGTCCTTTAAAGACTGATAGCTGAAGCATGTGTGTTTTGTACAACATAAAGATATTCACAACAATGAGTAACATTCAAGTTTCTACTTGAGTTACACGACAGTGTTTTCCTGTAGTCTCTATTATATAGGAGACCTATTCTATACAGCATTTTTTGAAATACTAACAGTACTCATTGCAGAGATAATCCGTTTTTTTTTTAATGAATGGAATAAAAGAATTCTTTGTTTTAAAGTAGGTGTTATGTCATTTCTTAATAAAGTATTATGCTTAATTATGACATTTGTATGCAGCCAATAAGAAAACATAACTTTAAATACATTGACTATACCTGTTTGAGTCCACGCTGAGTCAATGCAGAGCATTCCATATATTTTACAGCTCTAATTTTATTTGCCAGCTTTTGTCCTTGTTCTCTCTTCAATGGAGACATTCCTTGTTCAGACAGCAAACTGAGGGTTTCACGATCATCCCTCAAATCAATCTTTGTACCTATAATTAAAAACAAAGAGGTTTGAATAAAATTAATATTTGTAGGTGTACACTGTACTGGCCATTACTTGATATCTCTTATTTCAGCCAATCTAAAGGTTATCTGAAGGAGATAGCTTTGCAATTGCATCAATTTTTTTTTTGGGTGATCCCTTGCCATATTATAATTTTTTAATCATTACCATGAATGAAAAGATAATATAAATTAATTCAATCAATGAAAAATCAGCAAAACTAGGTAATTAGTGTCAATGGAATTAACATAAAGTAATTTTTAATTTTAATTTTTTTTTTTTTTTTCCGTTTCCGGTACTTGGATCGTAAACACGTATACTTGTCAGCTCCGACGAAAATATTTACAAAAGCCACAAAAAACAGTCTGTTCATCACTAAACCGCGAAAATATCTCTAAAAACCATCGCCACTTCAGAATTACGAAGAAAACTTAGTGAAAAACAGTGCAAAAAGTGAAAAATAGCAACTTTAGCAAACATCTCATAGTGTCAAAATACGAAACTACCTCCTAAAATAAAAAGTGATTGAAGAAGCTAGAAACGTCATTCATCATAGACAGCAGTAGTGCCAACATTAAAACAGCGAAATAAGTGTAGTTTGACAGTCTAGTGTTGCTAGCTAAAAATTAAAATTGTTCATTATACCAAAATATGGATCAAAATATGGAATGGCTGTTAACCAAACTGGATGAGAAGTTGAACCAGCAAGCTTTAACAATAACTACCAATGTCACCAATAATGTCATGCAAGCACTTGATGAAAAAATGAAAACGCTTTTAGAAGAAAACAATGCCTTAAAAACGAGAATAACAAATCTAGAACAGAAGATAGAATCTATGGAAAAAGACAAGAGAAAAAATAATTTAGTGTTCTTTGGTATGGAAGAAAAAGAGAAAACAGAATACGAATTAGTAGACTACTTCAAAGAAATAATAGTGGAGATGGGTGTACACCTAGACAGTCAAGAGATAGCAAAAATATATAGAATTGGACAGCGTTCAAATAGAAACCGACCACTAGTGGTTTCCTTCACTACAACATGGAAAAAACACCTAATTCAGAAAAATAGATCCAACCTCCCCCAAGGCATCTATCTCGCAGAAGACTATCCTAAAGAGGTACTTGAAACTCGCAAAAAACTTCAGCCCTTGTTAGAAGAAGAAAAAAAGAAGGGAAACATTGCATATTTAAATTACGACAAGTTGGTAGTAAAAGGTCCAAAAGATTCTAACCGAGAGAAGAGGAAAAGAGATAAGGCAGAGTCACCTGAAGCATCACCAACAAACACTAAGAAGTTATACACAAAGGTAACAGCTAATGATTCGCCTGCAACTAATACACAAGGAATAGTAAAACCAAGTATACTCAATTATGTAGCACGAGGAAGAGCATCATCGCTGTCGGAGCCAAATCCAACAAAAAACTAAAAGCGGCCTCCTGTAACCGGAACCCAGGCAAGAAAAATTCAACAACGCTATCAATCAAAACAACAGTAATCAGCACCCCAAGCCGGTTGGTCACCGTGGGGCAAGAAGACTACTACCCTCCAACTAAATCAAATATACCACACACGAAAGACAAGAAAAACCGTCCAAACGAAAATATATTAAACATCGCAACATATAATACACTCTCATTAAGAACAAATGAAAATTTAGCAGAATTAATCCTAGCTTTAGAAAACATAAAGTGGTCAATAGTGGGTCTGAGTGAAGTATGACGTCTAGGACGTGGTGACATTGAAGAACATGAAGATTTTATACTGTACTACAAGGGAGATACACCGGGCCAGTATGGAACAGGATTTTTGATAAAGAAAGAATTAAAACCACATATTGATGAATTTATTGGCATCTCAGAACGTATCATAATTCTTAATATAAAGCTACCACCTAAAAATGAAAAATGGTCAATTGTTCAAATCTACTCCCCAACTGAATCATCTAGCAAATCAGAAATCGAGACCTTCTATTCTGCACTATCAAATGCAATAAAAACCTACTCAAACAATAATTTAATAGTGATGGGGGACTTTAATGCGAGAACTGGGGAAAGAAGAGACGGAGAGGAAATTATACTAGGTCCATACTCTTCAGGAACAAGGACAAGGAATGGCGAAATGCTAATACAACTGGCTTATGAAAACAACCTGAAAATATTAAACAGTCTATACAAAAAACGTCGGAACAATAGGTGGACATGGATACACCCAGATGGCTACCATAAAAACGAAATAGACTACATCCTAACAAATAAAAGTAACAAGTTTCAAGATTGTAGAGTTATAAACAATATTAATTTTAACAGCAACCACAGAATGGTTAGAGCCAAACTTCAAGTTCAAGTATGCAAGAAAACCCGACCTTTTATGCTGAAGAAAACCAATAACGTTGTATTGGAAAGTACTAATATACTAAAAGAGAAACTAGAACATTTTATTGAAAACACACAAGAATTGGACATACAGAACAAATACAAAAAGTTCCAAAACCTTCTGTACGCAAATAAAAGAATCGAAAAAGATGAAGGAAACGAGAAAATAAAATGGATAGGAAACCAAACTAAAGAACTCTTACAATCAAGAGCAAAACTAATGTCATGCCCTAACAAGTCAAAAACCATAAGAAAGGAGATTACAAGCCTAAGTAATAAAATCAAAACACAAATGAGAAAAGATCGTCAAAAATACAGATTAGAGCTACTGGAAAAATGCATAAAAAGTACTGGAGGAATCAAAAAAGTAAATAAACAACTATTAGAGAAACATAACTGGATAGCAAATTTAGTAAATAAGAACCATAAATGCGAAAAGCGTCGTTCAGAAATCTTGTCTGTAGCTACTAGCTTTTTCACGGAACTGTATAAAAAGAAAAATACAATACAACCAACAATCTTAATGGGAGGAAGCGAAGTACCGGACATGATTCCTGCAGAAATAAATAAAGCTATAGAAACACAAAGAAAAGATAAAGCTCCAGGATCAGACGGTATTACCAACGAGTTCCTCATACTTAATAAATACCATCTAATACCAATTCTTAAACACCTTTTTGATGAAGTTCTACATAGCGAAATAATACCTGACCAATGGACAACGTCGACTATAATACTTCTGCACAAAAAGGGGGATAAAAATAACATAAATAATTATAGACCTATCAGCCTGTCGTCAAATATTTACAAAATATTCGCTAAAGTATTATTGGGAAGAATATCTAAAACATTGGAAGAAAACCAGCCAAGAGAGCAGGCAGGATTTAGAAGCGGGTACTCTACGTTAGACCACATCCATGTTATCAAACAGTTATTTGAAAAAAGCAAAGAGTTCAACTTCACTTTCTATTGTGGCTTTGTGGACTACAGTAAGGCTTTCGATACAATCGAGCATGAAACAATATGGCAAGCACTTAAAAACCAAGGAGTCGAACACAAATATATAAGAATCCTAAAAAACATTTATGACAGTAGTAAAGCTAAAATCAAACTAGAAAAAGAAGGAAAAGAGATCAAGATAGAAAGAGGGGTGCGCCAGGGCGACCCCCTCTCACCGAAGCTGTTCACAGCAGTACTAGAGGAGATATTTCGTCAGCTGGACTGGGAAAAGTGTGGGCTATCGATTAATGGTGAAAACCTATCACACTTAAGATTTGCAGATGACCTGATAATCCTTTCGCCAACAAGCGAAGGCCTGCAGACGATGATGAATGACTTAGATAAGGAAAGCCGCAAGGTAGGATTAGTCATGAACACACAAAAGACCAAAGCTATGACCAATGGAAAACAAGAACCTATCAAGATCAATAACAACTTAATTGACTATGTCAATGAATACATATACCTTGGTCAGATAATATCTCCCTCCGATTTAACTACAAAAGAAATTGACAGACGCATTGGGAATGCTTGGAAGCAATACTGGAGTCTAAGAGAAATTATGAAGAACAGTGAAACTAAGATAGCTATCAAACGGAAACTTTTTGAAACCTGCATACTTCCGGTACTTACGTATGGTTGCCAAACCTGGGCTCTTACAAAAATACACAACAAAAAGCTAGAAACTTGTCAGAACTCAATGGAAAGGAGTATGCTAGGTAAAAGACTGTCCGATAGAATAAGAATTGCAACAATTAAGAAACACACAAAAACAAAAGATGTCATAAAAACAATACGAAAGCTAAAATGGAAATGGACAGGCCACACAATCAGAGGAAGTGAAAAATGGTCAAAATTAATCATGAATTGGTTCACAAATCACAAGAAGAGGAAGCGAGGCAGACCACTTCGACGATGGGTTGATGACATTAAAGCAATAGCAGGTGGAACATGGACAAGAGTGGCCAAGGACAGAGAGAAATGGCGTCAGTTGGAGGAGGCCTTTGTCAATTATTGACATACAGATACATATTACATTAAAGTATAACATTATTACAAAACAACCATAAAATGTAACAAAACTAATTGTGTCTGAATAAAGGCTATTTATTTATTTATATTAATTTTTAATTATTGTTGTTACTCACCAACCAATATAATGGGTGCATCGGGACAATGATGCTTTATCTCTGGGTACCACTTTGAAGTTACATTTTCATAAGACGAGGGGCTAAAGATAGAAAAAAAAACATAAATACAAAATTTTATATGAATTCTTAAGTGTATATTTATTTTACTAGTTAAGAGTTTAAAACATCAGTGAACATTAACAGGATAAATATGCAAATAGTGTGGGATTGCTAGATTAAGTGCACCCACTTAACACACACTCAACACAAATAATAGCAAGAACCGGATAAAACTGGTGACGAGCTTGTTCAAGGATTGTGAAGCACAAAATATTAAAGTGATGATCTTTACAAACCTACTGTGGCTATCTAAGACGGCCTGATTAATGTTAATCTATACAGTAATTAAAGGCATTTAACATTGTGTTTGTATTATATAGACCAACATATTTTAAATGAGTACATACCTAGTCACACTGAAGCATATAAGGAAGACATCTGTTTGTGGATAACTTAATGGTCTAAGTCTGTCATAGTCCTCCTGTCCTGCAGTATCCCACAGTCCTAGAGACACTGCTACTCCATCCACAACCATTGGTGCAGAATAATTGTCGAATCTGCAATTGTTACATTCACTATAAGACTATGTGAAATATTCCAACTTTACCTACACTTGCAGCTACCATTCAAGCAATATTTACAGTTCGCATTACATTGTGAACACAACTTACACTGTAGGCACATATTCTCCTGGAAAACTGTCTGTGGTGTAAGATATTAACATACAAGTTTTACCCACAGTACCGTCGCCGACGACCACACACTTGATTGGCCTTCCTGATGACATCTATGGAAGAGAATATTATTGATAAATAAAGGCAAACCTATGACTCATTGTAAAACCAAAACGTATGTTGAAAACAATCAGTTAATATTACCGTATAAAAAGATTTTGCCACTTCCTTTGAATTACAAACACTATATTAACAACAAAGAATTGAAGCCCTCACGAACTATTTATAGAAAGAGCAAGTTTTTCAAAATTTTACATCGAATTAGAATAGGAAACGCATTGAAAGATGGATGGGGACATTACGGAAGGGATACAGATTAAAAATGTAACTGAGTTGACGGATGATGTTGCGTTCATTTATATGCAATAATATTAGTCATTCATAATAATCGAAAATTTGCAAGCGTCTAATTAGGATTCATATGTCCTAAAACAATTAAAGTGATTAACGAAAATGGTAATCCACTATTTAAGGTATATCATTACGAGCCAATTACTAAATTATTCAATGCAAGAATACTAGGACACTTTAAGTTATGAATCTAACCAGTGCTATCAGAAATGTGGTAGTTATTATTTACAATGAACTTGCTGTTATTCCCATTATAATCAATACTTCATATATTAAAAAACTTTTTTAAAAAAAGGGAACCGACCTCAAAACCAAACACAAAAAAAGTGTAAAATAACTTTTCTTTCGGAAGTCAGAAAGCCACCGGGCTTTGTTTTTATTTCATTGACTATGGCCACCGACTTCCGAAAGAAAAGTTATTTTACACTTTTTTTGTGTTTGGTTTTGAAGTCGGTTCCCTTTTTTTTCAAAAAGTTTTTTATTTTACCCTTTTTAGTTTAGATATTCAACAAAAATCTTCATAAAAATCTTCATAATAATCGTCGTCGGCGTCTTTAAAAATCTACAATCCAAGTAAGCAAAAACGCATCCACGCGAGCAACGTCACGGGATATCCATTAGTGTTATATACTAAAACCTTCTCCAGAATGTAATGAACACTTTCCTGAAAACCGCATCAAAATCGGTTCAGCCAAACGCGAGATAATCGCGGACAAACATACATACATACATACATACATACAGGTCGAACTGAGAAACTACTTTTTTTTTTGAAGTCGGTTAAAAATTGGCCCGTCAATGTTTTTTTTATTACGAAACTGATTACCTACCCTACGCTTTGAACATTGAATGACAGTGTCGGTCGCTTATTTCCTTCCTGTCACGAACGTAACGTCATAATGTGATGTCATGATATTTTTTATCTGTGTCTGTGACTAGTGTAGTTCGACTAGTTCGCTACTTTTTATTTATCTCGTACTCGTTTTCTGAAAATTGGTTTTATTTTAATAAAGTTTTTAAGTTTGTAGCTAGCACAATAACACAAGCCAGTATATCCATGTAAAACACAGAAGATTTTCACAGTGTGCGATGTCTAAGTTTCCAGATAAAAAGGTGATTTGAAAAGTTTTGAAACTCTGTGTTTACGCTAACTTTTGTACTTTGTGATAGATTAATGATAACATAAAATACTATTTATCTATAAAATGATCTTTCAGATGAGCGGGTCGTGTGTGGAGACTCCAGAAGCACCGGCATGGCTCTCAAAGTTAGAGAGCCAAAGGGAAAAATTAAGTAAAGCTCGGCTGGGTCATGATAGCGGCGCCGGCGCTCCATGCAATTCTTGTGGTAAATAATAAAATAATTTAATTAATTCTGATAAGATTAAGTTCTTTTTTATTTTATAGACAGGATTGTTACGTACTTACCTTTAGGTATTACAAAGTTGGGATGGCCACTAGAATTTGCATAACATAGCAGAGCATAGAAGCTATAATTGGTATGAATGACGTCATTCATAACAATGCAATCGTTATCATTGGTCACAGTTAGGAATGCTAAAATAGTTAGTAATCTTAAGCATTATAAAATGTTTTCAGATTATTTATTATTCCATCTGGAATTTTATGAATGAATAATTATTCTTTCTCGGAAGCCAGTATAATTATGATTAATATTAACCATACATAAAGTTTAAGTTAATTAAAATTATTTGACTCCTGATTCACCTTTTGCAGTTTTTATCTGCTGTTATAAATAACTTTATTTGTCATAATTTATAGTAAGATTCCCGGAAACTATAGTGTATTTATTAATAATTTTCCTGGTTGATTCATAAGCCCGTAGTATTACTAGGTGAGGAAATATCCCTAATTACTGTTAATTGTGTTCTATTATTCATGTGTTTTTTGATAATAAGTAAATTCCTCACCAAATTGAAATAGTTTTAAGAAAAGCAGTTTATTTGTAAAAGGTGTGTAGTAGTGTACCTACCATAAAATGTCATTTGCATGTAAAGATTTTATTGTATAATTTGCTTACAATTGTAGGCAGCCTAGTACAATGCGCTGTTCCCACCCACATAAAAAGGAACTCTGTAATCGGCATAAGCTAGATACTAAATATACATAAATATTTATCTGCCATCATCCCAGCGGCAGCTAGACTTTAAATCAAGCTCTACAGTTTTTTTCCAGGCTTATTTGATTTGCCACTAATGTCTGTTTGCTTATGTCTATTTAGGACCATCATGTCCTGGCTTGGACCTGCACTTCTGGAGGAAGGTGTGCCGCTCTTGCCACTGCAGCAAAGATGTCCACGATGTTCAAGACGATGACCTGTCGGGATGGGCTCAGTTTGAGCTACTAGGCACTGCCAAACCTAAGAAGGCTTCCAGTGAGTATTATTTTTAAAAGCAACTTAATTTTCTGATAGGTGTTCTGAATGTGGTACCTATTTTGTTAGTGTTGTACAATTTGGAAATGAGAGCATTTTCCGACCAGTGTAGAAAGTTTGCATTAAAACAAAACAGAGTTTATTAAATTGTACTCTTAATCAGCCTATAATGTCACAGCTGGATCACACTCTGGTCAGTGTGGTGGAATACAAATAGGGCATAATTCAACATACTGACCCAGATGGTATGTGTACATGTCATATTTCTCCACTATAAAAAAAAGTGCTGATACTGAGTCACCAGTGCTAGTTATGTTGATCCTGCAGAATCATTTATAGAGTGTAATAAAAAAGTATTCAATTATTTTAAAAAAATACTTTATTTTCCAGTGCCTCTGATCAAAATTCGAGGTGTAACGGATAAGCCTGTCAAACTTGATTGGGTGCCTCCAAATGCTTCTACAGAACTGGTAAGTCACTTTAATACCGATTCAATAATAATCTGTTTCCAACAATTTCAATGTCATGGATTTCATAATAATTATTATTAGTGATAAATTGATAAGATAGTAGGTAAGTATTAGATACAATGTGGCAGAAAATAGAATTTTCTGTTTTGTTCTTTTATATTATTAAAATTATGTGTCATAAATATGTATAATATAATAATACAGGTTGATCCTGGTTATTGAGAATCACACATTGGAAAATTCCTTTGTGATATGACTGGGACCCCTTACACTAGTAAAAATGATAATCCTCACGCATATAATTTTTAACCAGGTATCAGACTACATGTCATGCCTGGGCTCGTTAGCGCCGGTGTCCGGGTCGGACGCGGCCCGTCGTCGGCGCGCTCAGCTCCGGACTCAGTTGCCGCCTCACGACGTCGTGCCAGCCGTCCGACAACACGCCAGCGAATTTGAGAAGTCTGAACACACTGTAAGTATTGAAATGCTTGTACTTACTAAATACCTGTATTAATTGGGCGCAAATCTAGACAACAGTTGTTACTGTTTCGGGGTCGTGGGACTGTCTTATCAGGTAACTGTGACCCTAAATCGTAAATGGCTTTTGACACCGCGGATTTTATTCAGTACGAGTCTGACAGTCTTTCCCGTCCTGGGTCGGAGGACTCGCATGACGATTTTACCACGTTAAAAAAAATGGCTGCTACAGTAAAAAACTTTTGGAAAAAACCCAATAACATTCCTGCCCCTACCTGGGAATTGAACCCAGGACCTAATGTTCAGGTTTATCTCCTCAGGTTTATATCTCTTTTCAATATTGATTTACTCATAATCTTATTCAGTATGTACCTCCAGAATACTGGCCTAGATGTTGCAATAAAGCTCTCATTGATAACCACAGAATTTGTTTCCCTATGTATATGTAAGGATATATCTATGTTAGAATATTATGTTGCTCAGTGAATTGCGTTATTTAATTTAGGTCAGGCTGCGATAACGGCGGAGATAGTGCTCTTTACTTACCCTATAAATAGAATGTTATATGCTAAATTATAATATAATTTTATCTTTATGTAGATTTGCATCCAGCACGCTTAGGGCTGGATTACAGACTGTTTCCACTCGGATAAGAGGCCTGGGTTTTAACAGTAGAAACATTATCTTAATTTTTTAATTAATTCCTTCATTCAAACTCAGATACATAAAGAGCCAGACTGGACGGAACAAGCAATATTTGTAACGTACGGAAGTCGAACCAAACTGAATTGTTTTATGGTTGATTATGCTGTTCTAAATATATTTGACTAACGCAACTACTTCGTTTTCCAGGAATACATCACGCGCATCAAAGACCATGTCGTGGGTATGGGTAATGTTGTCAGAGTGGCGCCTCTTCAAAATGGAGACGTCTTCTCAGTGGAAAGCAGCAAAACACATTCCGCCCCCAAATCTTACGCCCTGCCGCTGAAGATATCCAACGTATCCAGAGGAGTCAAGTACAATATCGTCCCGAAAAATGCTTCTGATAAGAAGTTGGTCTTAGATACGCAAGGAAATGTTGTTAGCAGCGCCGCAAACCTGCCAGATTACAAGTCCAGTCCAATTCTAAGTCGCATCGTCAAAGACAAACTTCACATCATGCGTATTGAGTCCGACAGAATCAAGAGCGCCGTTGAACACGGCCCTGTCTACGACAAATTGTTCAAGAATTTAGAAGACTTGAACATGCCAGTAGAACAGGACGTTTATCTGCAACCAATCAAACTCTTCCGTGAGGAGTACAATAATAATCCTCAGTTCAAGGACGAAACTAATGAGTTCTCCAGCAAATCACTTGGAGCTCAAATTATGCCAGACTTGTGGTCAAATAGCAACAACAATGTTATGGGTACAGCTAAACTGATGGATAGCAGAATACAGAAGGGAACCATATTCGCTCCAAATGGAGAGATATGGAGCTGGAAACATGAACCAGTAACTCCTGAACACAGTGGCACTCTTTGCTCTACAAAGATTAATCCACAGTATTCAACTGTTACTAAACCAATTAATCAGGTGGAACCTCAACAGACTGCTCCTTTGAGAGAGTACCTTAGAAGTCACTCTGAGGATGACCTGCCACCTCCGCCACTGCCGAACTACAGCACATATCCTGGCGGTGTACCACCGTCTCCTGGTTCATTGCCACCACCTCCTGGCGCTGTGCCACCTCCTACCACAGATTGGAACAACCAACCTCTTGATAATATGCATCCTGTTGGCGAAAATGCTGACTACCTAGCACTTGCACAGCCCAACTATGGCGATAATCCTGATCAGATTATTGATCAGCTTGCTGACTTGACGCTCAGCCCTGCTGAGGTGGAATTCAACAGGAAGCTTTATAATGAAGGTGTTCCTTGTCAACGTTGTGCTAAGTCGATGTTCGCGGGCGAAGTCGCCGTCAAGGCTGAACGTGCTGGCCACGAAGCTATTTGGCATCCTCAATGCTTTACGTGTAGTAAATGTAATGAGCTTCTGGCAGATCTTGTGTATTTCTTCTACAAAGGAGAGATTTATTGCGCCAGAGATTTGGCTGATGTGTTGGAGATCCCGCGTTGCGCAGGATGCGACGAACTGATATTTACGCGTCCTTACACAGCTGCGGAAGGAAGGGCATTCCACGTGCAACATTTCTGTTGCTATCATTGCGATGCCCCACTTGGGGGCAAGAAGTATGTTCCAGATGATAAGACTGGTCTCCCAATATGCTTGCAGTGCTACGATCAGTTCTACGCTGAACGTTGTCGCGCCTGCAGCGGTGTTATTGGTCCGGAGCAACAAGGAGTGTCATGGGGCAACATGCACTGGCACGCTGATTGCTTCATATGCTCTGGTCGGATGTGCGGGAAAAGTTTGCTGAGCGGACGCTTTGTCGTCAAACAGGAGATGCCATTTTGTAGCGTGCCATGTGTTCAGAGCAGAATAAAGTAGGAAGCACTTCGATTTTAAAATAATCTTACAGAATGAATAAGGGTGCTCCACATTTATCGACGCGGAATCGGCTTAAGCCGGTCGAAAAATCGGCTCGGCTCGGACGACGCGAGCCGATGCGAATGGTATTAGTAACACCCTTATTACGTTGACATAAAGGTTTTTTCGACCGGCTTATGCCGATTCCGCGTCGACAAATGTGGGAGCACCCTATAGCTATATTATTGGAAGAAATGAGTAGTATTCTATTATACAAGTGTGGTAGCCAAGAGTATATTTTATTCTATTTCCTATTGAAGCCATTATTATATTTTTGATATAAATTATTTTATATACAAAGTACAGTTTACACTAGTGTGTGTAGTCTTAAGTATTAGATAGTTTAGAGACTTTTGGGATGACTAGTCTCTCTTTATGGGCTGATAGTTATTATACTTATTTGTTAAAGATGTGAAATAGATACGAAGAAAAGAGCATTATGTATGCTTAGTCAACCTCATTATTTCTTTACCTTGAAAAAGGTGAAAAGTGAAGTGAAAAGCATGGTTGACTATGTAGTGATACAAACACTGATGTTCCTCCACTTTGGGACCAATAGCATATTAAGCTATTTTGATAGTTATGGTTTAAGATTATGTTAATTATAAGGTTTATGATAAACTTATGGTTTATTCATAGATTATTCATTAACTTATTAATGAAGATATTTATCTTCATTAATAATTTATTTTCATGTTATTCCAATGCAAAATTTATGATTTTTCTCTAGATATTAAGAAAAGAGTGTAAGTTAGTCCTATTCATTAAAATGTGATAATTGTAAACGAAAACGGCGCTCTAATAAAACAATTATTTTTAAATTGAAATGATTGTGTAGAAAGAAAAATATATTTATACATAATAGTATTTTTGGGTGCAACAGGAATTAAGTGCCATTTGTATTATTTTTGGATGATATACAGATAATAATAAAGATACTATTTGATATTGTTGTTTTAATTGCTAAGTTTTACACCTATTTCTTTATCATGGTAAAATCATTAAATGAGTTTCCCACCCAGGGTGGGGCGGGAGGCACTGTCAGACTTGTATTGACAAAATCCATGGTAATCCTTCAATAGCCCTTTAAGTTTCCGGGTCACGGTTTCCTGCTGAGACAGTCCTGCAAGCTAAGTTTCACACCTATAGCATAGCAACAGAGATAATTATTGTTGACAATGTATAAGTAAAAACTCAAATAGTGGAGTGTATGACTTCTATAAGATGCTTTGTTCAGATTAGCTTTCATAATACATGTCTCATTTCCTCTATGCCATCCATGACTTTCTCAATTAAGTTCACTGCTTCATTTAGTGGTTCTGCTGTCAGTAATTATAGTATTATGCCTTAATTGTTATTTTTGTTCTAAATTATAGTTAAATACCACCCCCAAGGGTTAGTTGTTTGGTCAATACTTAAACTATTTCTAAAGTCTTAAAAATTGTTTAACCTTTTTTTTTTAAAAAAAGGCATGTGATTTTTAAAATTGTTGATAGTACAAACAACTGGACCCTTAGACAACCCGTTGACCTAATAAAGTACTGGACATTGTTTTTAGCTCATTGCAACTGCTTACATTTATGTATTGGAGCAGAAGGCAAAAGGACTGGCCAACCATGTATCATGGTTTATGTAGATAAGCATAATTATCTTAATTGTCTTAAGGAGAATGCAACATACTAGAAACATAGATATTTATAAGTTTGATAAGTGTTTGATACCATATATTTGGGAAGATATAAAAAACTGCCATAGTTATTAAAAGTATAATTAATTAAATACACATAATGCAAAAGTAAATTAGTAATTGCAAACTGAAGCGTTTCCTGGAGGTGCAAGAAGTTTTCTCAGGCCTTAATCTTGAGTTTGTTTAGATTATTCTTTAGCTTATTCAGGTTTTCTTGTAGAGCTTCCTGTGAGTTTTCTAACGCAGATATGTGATCATCTGCTCTTTTAATCTCTTTTGTGATGTACTCCATTCGCTTTGTTACATTTTGAGTGGCTTCATCTAGATCTTGTTTCACTAATACGGGTCCGATCAGTTTATATACTTCTGCATCTTTCTTTAGCAGTACTAATTCTTCTTTTACAGCTTTGTTTTCGTTTAACTGGCTATCTATTTGTTGCTTCTGAGCGACCGCCCTACGGTACTCTTTTTGTATACCACTTAACTGTTCCAGCTCTTTCTGCATTTTCCTTTGGATTTCTTCAGTCATTTTGGCGAAAAGTTTGCTTTAGTGCGTACAGAATCGATAGAAATTACTTTTTAGCTATTGAAATACTGTTTTTCAAACAAATCACGAATGCTTCACAAAAGTCACAAGCTATATTTTTGAAAAGAGGTTATGTTTTTGACAATTGACTGTCAACCAACTGTCATAATGTACCTGTCCTACGTTTAGTTGCGCTAGTTTTGAGCACTGATTTCTTGAATAACGTTACGATATAATTATTTTGACGAAAACTAAAACTGCATCATAGAGTTCTTGAAAAATCAATATTCATCGCCAGGAATCGAACCCGTTTCTTTTGAAAAAAACCACACTCTGTATCTACTTTGTAGTTACTCTCTCTCTCTGGTATTATTACATTAATCGACCAATTTTGCTCCCTAAAGGCGCTCCCTCACCGCGAGCATTTACCTATAATGTAACGTTACAGATTCGAACATTTCATTTCATCTTTGAGTGAAGACAATTGAGCATCACAATGCGCACCTTGTATCAAATCTATACTAAATGTACGCGAATGCTCGTCAGTCAGGGAGGTAGTTGTAATGTAATGCTCAAAATCGAATCTATAGGTAATGTTACATTACACGCGAATACTCCCGGTGAGGGAGCGCCGTTATATTGACTCCGCTGTCCATCTGTCTGTCTGTGACCAGGCCGTATCTCATGAATCGTGATAGTTAGACAGTTGAATTGTGCCGTTATAACAACAAATACTAAATATTTAGGTGGCTCCCGTACAACAGACATGTTTTTTTTATAGACAGGCACGGAACCCTTAGTGCGCGAGTTCGATTCGCACTTGGGAGGTATATGAAATCCAGGGTGAGGGGGGCAAGTGCCCTCCCCTGGGTAAGCCCAAGAGACAAGAATATTTAAACGATGAAATATTTACTAAATATATTTTATTTAAATAAATTGGTATTTACAAAATAACTTCATCACAATATGAGATCCTATTTTTATAGTAATTTGTCTCCGTTTTAAATCTAAGTTATTCTTCAAAATCATGTATGTAATTATGTTCAATATTTATAGCAATTCATACAAACTAGATCTCAAGAACTTCCGTTGAACATAATAAATATTTGTTCCCAGCGGGATTCGAACCCGCACGTTATTAATATATCAGAAAAATTCTGATCAAGACAAATAAATTAATCGTTTCTTTAGCTCTTCATAGAATATGAAATAAAAGATCAAGAAAGAAAAATACACTTAATTGTGAACTAAAGCCATTGATGTGAGGGGTAGAAACAATTTAATTGAATTGATACGGTACCTATATCGAAATACTTATTAAACTATTTGTGTCATTTCTTAAACAAACTTATACAATATCAGCCTATGAATATTATCAAGTCAGATAACATTACTCCTCTGTTAACAAAATGTTGGGGTATAAAATAATCGTCACTTCCAGAAACGATGTGTTAGTCCTAGCTTAATTAGTGTTCCAATCGTTTGGTTGTATCAGTATTACCCCCAGATTTTTGAGCGTTACATTAAACTACAGCTTCTCTCCATATTCAAGGGTCCACATATAACCAGCGTTAGGATCACCGCTCTTTTTGGCTTGCTCATCGATATCTGCAGTCTTTTTAAGAATATTTTTAATAGTTTTATATAATTCAGGATTTGTTGGCGACGCTGCTTCTAATTTTTCAGACCTTTTTTCAAAGGTACCCCGTTTTCCAAACCTTTCTCGAACGAATTTTTCATACAAATCTTCATCTTCGTCACTCTCTTCTTCATCTGCCTCAGTGTTCTTCTTTTTATAGTTCTGTTTTTTCTCACTGTCATCACCATAGTATCCATAATACCCAGTATCAGGTGCGCGGTCATCTTCTTCGCTGTCAGAATCATCGTCATCCTGTTTATAATTACGTCCTTCTGAATTTTTCTTGTCATCTTGGCTGTAATAATAACCTGGGTTGTAAGTCGGCACATCCGCTTGTGTTTGTTTTTTGCCTTCGTAACTATACGGAGAACTGTCTCTGGTGTAAGCTAAAATATCGTCTGGTAATTTTATTTCTGGTAATTTAATAGCCAAATCATCGAATTTAATATTTAAATGTTCATCATATTTGACATCTTCAGGCGTAAATACATCTAGTGTGCCGTCCTTTTGTGTCACTTCTGTATCTCCTTTAGGAGTTTCTGTCGAAGGGCTCTTCTTGTTTTCAGTTTTCTTGGCGTGATTATAATTAACTGGAATTCTTTCAAATTCCTGTTTTACATCTACATTTTGAGCTTGTTTTTCGTCCACAATTTTGTCATTTTGATCATTATCATTGAAATTTTCTGGCTTTTTCACTCCTAAAATTGATTCCAAACTTTCAACTTCATCACTTATGTTCGATTTTGTGTTTTCTTCATCGACGTCACTTTCGGGATTGATTTCAACAACAGGTTTAACTTCTCCGTCATCAATATGAATTAGTTTGTTACCATTGCTTTCTACTTCTGGGCTTGCTAAGGTATTAACATCTGGCAAAGATTTCAGTGTTTCATGGTTTTTGATTTCCAGGACAGGTACAGCTGTGGAAAGTGGTAATATTTCCACTGCAGAATTGGGATCTGCGAATTCAAGATTATCTTTTTGGGGTTCTACTTTTCCAGCGTTGTTTATGTGAACGCGTTCATAGTTGAAATCACCTAAATCGATATCTCGTAACGGAGCTGGTGAGTTGTTGTGTGTTTTTGGATTGTACTTGTTTAGCGGTTCTCTTCTTCTATCTATGTTTTCATTACCTTCATTACTGCTTTCGCTTGAAGAGTCGAAGTTGTTTCTAGGATATGACTCAATTTTCTTATGTTCTTGAACTGCGTCTTGTGTCTTTTTATTCCTGTCAACTGTTTCTATACTCTCGTTACTTTCAGAACTATTGGGAGCAGGTTTCCTACTTTCATCGCTTTCAGAGTTTTCGTTGCTATTTTTGTTTTGTGATGTATACCTAGAGTTACTCCTGGGGTTATTTTCTTTACTTTCAGCACTATTAGAATTATCTACATGACCATTTCTCTTACTCTTATAGTCTCCACGTTCACTGGTGTCATCGTGTCCACGGTTAGATTTATTATTTTTATAGGAATCACTTTCTCCACTCTCACCTCTTTCTTGGCTGGATTCACTATTTTTATAGGCACCACGTTCATTACTATTATCCTCTTTTGATTGACTGTCTTTATAACTCACTTGCTCAGAACTATCACTGTTTTCACGAACAGGCTTTTTATTACGATAATCTTCACGTTCACCACTATCGTCTCTGTTATTGGTAGATTTTGATGTTTTATAGTCACCACGTTCACCACTGTCTTGACTTTCACGGTTAAGTTTTTTATTACGGTAATCACCCCGTTCATCACTATTTTCATTGCTATGCTGAGGTTTTCCATTTTTATAATCTCCACGTTCACTACTCTCTTCACTATCGCTACTAGAGTTACTATTACCTTCATTACGTTTCTCCCCTCTTTCATTGCTTGTATCATTCAGGTCATCAACTTCAGTGGAGTCCTTTTTGTTATTAGAAACTACATTTTCATCCTTTTTAATAACAGGATTTAGATGAAGGGTCTCAATGTTAAAATCAGCCAGGTTAGCTCCCAATATATTGTTTCCTGTATTTTTAAGAGGAGCAAAAGTTTCTCCAGAGCCGTGCACTGTTTCGTAATTGACTATTACAGGTTTTTGGAACTTACTTGGACGTGGGCTTTTGTCATGTATTTCTTCAGTAGAACGTTTTCGTCGTAAGCTGTTTTTGAAATGACCTTTGTCCTTTATAGGTATTTCCGCCTTATCTCCTTTCTTATACACATATTTTAATACCGTATTTTTATCGACAACTTGATTGTCTGTTGTGTTATTTGTATTACTATTTTCAGTTGCGGTGATGCTTTCACAATCGGTAGTGGTGGAGTTGTTATTGGTATTATTAGAACAGTGGTTATTCTGAATTTGAAGTGTGTTTACAACACAATTTGGTTCCTTGTCTGAATTTGCGGTTTGGTTGCATGGTCCTTTATTTATTTGTTCATGGCTCGTGCTGTTATTTTCAGCTATGGTAGCATTGGTCATCTGAGAAATAATTTTGAATTAAATTAGATCAATCGATTTATGTGTTCTATCTATGTCTCTTCGACATTTTGACTATTGTTATCAAGATATCTACTTACCATTTTGTGCCCCATATCAACATGTTTTCGACAATTTTAAAGGTAGGTGTTCAATAAAACCAGTGCTATATTCTAACATTTATTACAACATACTTGTATTTACACAATCTACTACGAATACACCATGCATAATTACAAATACACTTAACTAGAACTAAAAATAAATAAAAAAATAACAAAACTGATAGAGTACCTACATACACGGACTGCGATGAAGATAAATTTTAATGCTTAATTTTTTAATATTAACGTTTATGCAGTAGCTACCCTTCTTTATTGTCGGTCGCGGAACGCCAGAGCAGACAAATGTATAGAAAAACACTTGACCGTTCACACTTGACGCACAAACTGATCATCCGTTGAGTGTGAACGGTCAATTGTTTTTACCCGACTGCGCGACGCAAAGGAGGGTAATGTGTTTATCAGTCTATGTATGTATGTATGTATGTTTGTTTCTATGTGGCGTTCTAGAGACCAAACGCGTAGGCCGATTTTGATAATTCATACGTCAATCGATTCGTCTTAACCTTGCGAGTGTCACTAAAGACATGACAGTAATCAAAATTCACCACAGCGACAACCAGACGCCATATTGTCAAAATGAAAAAAATAAAAGTCGATGAACTATGTCAAGTGGGGTGTCGTTGAATAGGTATTTTAAAATCATCTTTAGGTTTTCATTTTAAGTAATAGTTTAGGATATATAACGATTTAAAGTTGTTTAACAAAACAATCATTCTCGCTAATTTTCTTACTTATTGATTTAAGTTTTTATTTCAAGTATAAACGATATACAAACAACAAAAAAAAACAGTGAACAATGAATTGTAACTAAAAAGTGTAAAATAAAAAATAATTTAAAGAAAAACAAAAAACCCGACTGCGTAAAAACTAATTTTGAAAAATACATGAAAAAGTTAACTTATATAAAAACTAAAAAGAAAGAAACAAGCCAGTCACAGTCGGGGCCCATTAAAATTTTACCAATCAAATCTTCCCAAGGGGCCCCGACTGTGAGTCGTTCTGTTCTGCTTCTTCCTGCTGTTCTGTTGGGCTTGTTTCTTTCTTTTTAGTTTTTATATAAGTTAACTTTTTCATGTATTTTTCAAAATTAGTTTTTACGCAGTCGGGTTTTTTGTTTTTCTTTAAATTATTTCTATACATTTGTCTGCTCTGGATGTTCCGTCAGATATGAACCCATCCATAAAAGTAGGTATTTCTGTCTAACAAGATTGACTACGAAGTTAATTCCAATTCTTAATGCCTTTAGGCAGCAAATAGCAATTTATCTTCATGACAGCATAGATGGTGCTCTAAATCACAACATCAATTGTACACGTTTCTATGTTCAGCTTATATTTTATATTACATTTTTTTAATAGATTAATTGGTATGGGGGATTTCGAAGATCTCAAACTGAACATACGAGTACAAACGAACTCTAATCAACTAATAAGCATGACCAAGTCTACTTATACTTTTAAGTTCCTTTACTTACTAACTACGGTGATATTCGGATGATACTGGAGGATTGATAAATAATACTACTAAAGTAAATATGACTTTGTATTTGGACTGAACAATGAAAATGAATAAGGACGACTTGCACTATGGGACACTAAAACCTTTTTAAAATATGGTTCCTCACTTACAACCTCAAACCATAGAGAAAAAATGTTTCGCTGTACACGGATTTAAAGGTTTTAGCTATTATTTTAAGTTAATGTTAACGTGCAAGTCGGCCTAAGGAGATAGGTAATTAAACTATCAGTGCATTTAAACAATGACTATATCAGGGGACAGAATTAGTGTACGAAACTATCAGCCTCCAGCAGGCATACATTGACTTCTACTGCTACAGGTGCTTTATTAACTACAACATAAAACGTGGATAGGCCTGGTATAGGCATTTTAAATCAAAACTACAGTAACTTAAGTATATGGCAATTAAAAGCACTTTACCTTCGACTAAGCCATCTTTTGTTTTGTACAAAATTCCTACTCTACGTTTATAAATATTTTTTTTCTTAAACTAGCATGCTTGATCGATTGATTGCACTTCGACGCTATTTTGGCACATTTGGCATTAGTCGATGTTTATTTCTTGAAAGAAGTTAACAACCAAATGTAATTAGGGTTTATATTAACAGATGACTTGAAAGTACACTGCGATAACTTAAATTAGATAGTTTTTATTTAATCAGACATTTTATTTTATACATTGGCAGTTATCTAACCAAAGCTATCGTTGTGCTTCGTGTATAATTCTATGATACACTATAACTGTCTTGAATACATTTTAACAAGGACCTCTACATTATACAGCAAAAACCAAAACGTGAAAACAGTACATAATTACGATGTGGTCAATGTCAAAAACTCAAGCTAAGTAACCTTTAAGCAAAAACCGTAGACCCAATATATCTACGGTAGAGATCTATATCAGGATTTATAACTTAAATTGTAATTGGAACGCTGGGTTCGAATACTAAATAGTTGTTGTTTTTATTTTATTCCATTGCAGTTATCAATTTCATGATACAGATTGAAATTCCAGGCTTGGCAAAGGTTATATAGCTTGAACAACGTACAGTTACACCGTTGACTATAACATTACTCTACGTGAATATTCTAGGAGCTAGGTGCTGGTGCGACTACTTCTTGCCCCACGGGTTGTATGTAAAACTACTCACGAATTGTTTCGCAGATCCATGGAACGGCGCGGGCTCTGCCCACTTGCTGAAATCCATTGACGGAATTACACCGCTTCTGCATGGGACACGTGGGTTTCTGAAAAACAAGGAAACAAAATGTAAGCAAAAGACATTATTTTAAGAAAAGTAGGCCCAGAATTGCCTATACTGCATGTAAAAATCCGTTGGAGAAGGTCTATACAAACTATTTACTATTTAGAACTAGGAAATACATAGAAAACGATTAAGGATCCATTTTTCAAAAACAGAGTATTAAAAGGTTAACTTACAATTCATGGTCAGGCAAGACCATGGGGTATAGTTGGACAGTGTCAATAATGTCAGTGTTATCACAAATGACACGCGCTAGACGTGACTTCCTGATTTCAGCCAACTGTTCTGGCGTGAACGATGAAGGCTGGTTGGGGAGCTCGAACCTGAGAGAGAAAATAATTCAGTAAGCAGTCATAGAGGACGGGTTTCATATCAGAGAAGCGCAATTGCTGCTGATAGATGACTTACCAGAATCTGTCACCTCGTCTTGAGTAAGAGAACTGAGTAGCGATGATGCAAGCGAAAGTGGGCCCCAACATAGAACCAGGCAGAGGACGCTCAGACACACCACCAGACCAAAGATCCACATCAACTGGATGGTCAAAGATAGTCTCGTATTTCTGTACAGTAGCGTTGGGCATAGATCCAAACAGATCTTGGAAAGTCTCAGCAGGAGGAAGACCACAGAACTTCCTAAACTCCATGTATCCGGGAATACCGAACTCACGACCTCTTTGCATATTGAAAGATACCAAGTCCATTCCGAATCTAGCGCCAACCTTCTTGAAGAGATGGTTGGTAACTTCTTGCGTGATCGAGTCGTCCATAGCCTGGGCTACTTGGTTCATCAGACCCATGACGTATTCGTCGAGAACACCGGCTCTGTACAAGTCATATGGTCTACGGATAAGGTCTGACAGTCTCTTGGATGCTGAAAATAGAAAGGTTTTGATATAAATTTTCATTTTGTAATGAGAATCTAAATACCTATTGATATTCCTAAGATTAAATAAATTAGGAAGTTTTTGACTTACCGATGAATTTGTGTGCCTTGGACCATCTTTCCACAGCAGTAGGTAACAGTGAGTGTCCGAATCGGTAAGCAGCGGAGGCGAATGAAGCGATGACGTCAGGGTTAACTTCTGGGTCGTATCCGTCCCAGTAACCCTGAAACAAATCGATCGATCAGTCGCCGCAACTGCTAAGTAGAGCATCGCGAGATGACACAAGTTCAATTACCTAGCTGCGAAACTTTTACATCACTTTGATCGATAACCAACACCGATAGATAAGAAAGCAAAATTATATTGAAATCTTGCTAAGTTTATTAGAAACCGCCTTTTGACCGCAATTTGACGGGATTTTAAGAAATTTTGAGATATTTTTCAAAAAAAAAAGAAGAACTTACCTCTTTCTCGAGCACTAAACCGAATTTCTCCATAACATCTTTTCCAAGAAGAATTGGCAAGAATTCATTATAAGTAATGTGTTGAATCTCGGCGATGTTGATGCGTCTCGCTTCTTGGAACAGGGTCTCGTCATCCCAGTGCGGGTTGACCTCAGCCAGACCGTTGGCGACTCTGTTATGTTCACGGGCCATAAGTGTGTGCATCACGGTCAGAACTAACTGCTCGTTTACACGAATTTCACCTTGAAAGATAGAATAAATATTAGATGATGATTTAAGAACTCAATTTTTAAATACTACACAGCATTTATGAGAAAAATGTTAAAATTTGTGCAAAAACATGTAGTCTGAAAATGAGAATACAAAAAAATGCTAAAGAGGAACAAATACCAAAGTTGAGATAAAGGTAAGAGGAAAAGGAAGGTAAAGAAAAGAATAGCCTAAAAGCAAAATAAGATTCTTACCAGCTTCAAAGCAGTACATGTTTTTGTTGGGCCTGGTGCATCCTTCATCAGGAATGTCAAGCTTGAGAGGCAGCAAGTCCTTGAGACCATACTCCTTGAACACGGGGTTCATGCGCAACAAACCACCGTAACCAGTTCGCAGCTTCCTGTAATTAAGCAAATAGCAACATTAATAAAAATGTTTCACACGATGTAGACTGGTGATGCAATTCTAGACATCAAAATGTTTTTTGAAAATTGAAAGAGACTAGATATTGTATAATTTCCTCTTCTATTTCCTTTGAAAGTTTAATATTTACAGATTGCAATTGCCACTGACATTCGGTTCTTGAGCAATGTTTAATGCTATTACGTCCAATTGCAATCCGGTGTATTATTTGTAAGTCGATGTAATAAATTTCTTTACCTGGCGAATTTCTCAGTTACACCATAAACTGTGTTTCCATCTATGGTTCCAGTCAAAGTGTTGAAAGGAATTCTTGATCCTAAAACATAAATTGACGGTCATAAATATTTATGGACTTACGAATATTATTTTATAACAATTTTGTCATGTCACATGTCTCAGGTCGTGATTGGCAACGGTCTTATCTATGCAATTACGGACTATCAAATTATCAAATAGGTCTATTATCCATCAAGTGAACTGGTCAGCCTTCAGCTAGTGCGCCAGATTTGCCCAGTCTCCCCATAATTCTTGTTTGCGGTAAGTAACGAACTTATTGCATGGAGTCGTTAAACATGCAGTATTATCATAAAATTAAGTTTGCAGTGTATTGCAATCGATTGCTTAATAACATGTCTGCAATAGAGAGGTATTGCAACTTAGTGACGTGTATTTTAGTAAAGTATTATCATGAACAGAATGTGTTGTCCGGTTGTCGTGTGCTTCATTAGTTTTGTTTATCGTGAAAGCGACGTCCCGTAGTTAGTGAAACGTTGTTTGACTTTTGGCGACATTGCCAGATAAGAGTAGAGATCTCTATCGGTTATGGATCTCAACTGGTTTGTTAGTCATTCTCCATTTTCTAACTATTACAAAATCAATTCGATTTAATTTTATTGTTTCTAGTCAAAGTCGAAACTTATATTTTAGAAACCGATTAACAGGTAGATTTCGACATTCGTTTCGCGCTTACTAATCGTCTGATGGGGCGCACCCTAATGATAGATCTGGTTCTCCACGAAAGGCACAATACCAACACTTATCTTTAAATGCTAAACGAACGGACAGTCAAAGTTCTACACTACATTGCGCAATACAAGAACACCGTAAGAACACTTTCCCTGTCCGTGGGCAGATGACGAGATTCCAAGATAACCATCAGATCTAACATTAAATGTTCACGAACAACAATGGTCACTGAGGTCAGTTTACGTCCGACTCCGTGCTACACCGGTTCGGAGACTGTGTGACTTAATACCGCAGTTTGTATGCGGTTTCCTTAATAATAAGCATAATCGTGAAATGAAAGTGAAATATCCTGAGTTATTTCCGGAACTGGGAAATTTTAACTTAGATTAGTTTAATTTTAGCAAACGGCAAATTGTAGAACAATGTTGGAGAGTTTTAGTTTCATTCGATGTGTCGCAAACAACCACAATGAGAACAAAACATACGTTGTATGAAATTGAATATGATTTACATTTTGGAAACAATGGCCGTGATTTAGACAAATTGGATTTGCCTGTTAACGCATTTGATGGTCGGAGACCAAATTGTAAGAGCAATTTAAAAGAAAATGCAAATCGCGTGTGAATCGTGTATGAAGTTATATGACCTTATGACCAAATTGTAATTTGAATTTTGGGGAGCTAAACAACTGACCTTTCAGTTTTAATAGTAAGATAAACAGACTTTCAAAACCCGAAGGTTTTTGATTCAAGTTATTTTGTAATGTCTGGTACCCATACTTATAGATACATGTATGGATGCGAAAGTCACTCTATCTTTTCACGTCGTTACGACTGAATGGATTTCGACTTTTTATTCCGATAGCAAGTTCTCTTGAGGTATTTTCCGTCTCGCACACAGGCGAATCCGCAGGTAAAGGCTAGGTCTAAGTGCTTGCAAAACTATCTTACCCAGACGGCAGCCGGGCCTTGGCGACGGGAAACCTCGCACGAAGTCGATGCACTTGACTCCAAACAGACGGTAGAAGTAGTCATCATCAGGGATGCGGATTTCATTACAGTACGGGTGCTTCAGGTGAGGGGGGCGCTTGCAGCACTCCTCGGGGTCATTACGGTTGACTGGATCTATTGGGAAGAGAAAACAATAAAACACAAGACGGTATGTGGACTAATGGCAGGCAGTATTTTGCTTTCTCAGCTTTTAAACTGATTTTCAAATACGTAATAGGTACCTTTTACCATAAAATATGCTGAGATTTCCTGTTTTATTCGAAAGTTTTAAGGATTTCCTATTGATATGGCTAATAGACTGGATCTGCCGTCAAACTTACCAAGAGGAGTTCCAGTCAACGTATAATCGTGATCCATGAACTGTCCCCAAGCTATGACCATGACGGTACCAGCGTGGTCGTGGAACCCTTCATCAGGGTGCATGGTTCTCGACACAACACGAGAAAGCGGCAGGTCCTTGCCATGATGAGCAATACGCGGTGAGTTGATACCGTCAGCGAAAAGCGGCCCTATTAATCTGAAAAGAGGAAACATATGACGCACAAGTTCCATATGTAAGCGGCTACATTATACACCTGCTCTCAAGGGGCTTTGCACTGCGAATTTCACTTTCTCGTCGAGCCTGATACGTGAATATGTCTTGAATCTTGATTTTGTTTTATTCTAGAAGTTTATCTGAACAGACCAGTTCCAAGTGACTCTTTAGAAACTTGGACAATATACGAGTATTTTGAATGAACCAATATCGTTTACTTTATATGAAATAATATGTTATTGCAGTTTCTCACTCATCCATAAAATTTTTAGAACATGTTTATGCGGTTCAAAATGTCTTTGAGAGATTTGTCTAATAGGTACCCATAAATTGTTCAAACCGGTTCAAGGTTTCCAATTATTTTGAGATAGGTACATATTTATATAAAACATACAGTTATACCTATGCTGGAGGCTGTCGAACCGTTTGGTTCCGTTTATGGCATAAGTAAGGTGTGAGGCATGTATTGAAGTTTAATAAACCCTACAAGCGACACACCCTGGCCAGTTAGCGGCGATATTAACGTTACAACGATGTAATCATTTTACATTTAAACACTATAATTATGTTCTTAAATATTTTCATGCCGACAACCGACAATAGAATGTGAAGTATTGAGTATCAGAAAAAGTTCAGTTCAAGTTTGTCAAGAGCGGCATCTACAACAGTCTACTGTCTGACTGACAAAGTTAGTTCTCTAAGCACACAACCTAATCCTAACCTTTATCTGTGCCTTTATCTAATTTGCACTCATGAGCTATTCGCTTTCAAAGCGTTTCGCTTTTCTGCAATGGCTCTCAATGACATTGAAACAAGCTTTACGGAGGCTTAAAATGTAATTTTGGGCTTTTCAATCAAATAGATCGCTCATGTGATTTATACTTTGTGGAGGTCTTATTATGCATGACTTCAACTAGTTACCTCTGGAAGGGAGCCATGGTAGCGCCCCAGGTGGGGTTCTGCAGGTTGTTGCAGAGGCCGTCGAATCTCCGGTACTTGCCAGCGCGGCACTCCACGTGGGAGAACACTGGTGGACATACTTCACGGATGAGGGTGCGAGAGGTGTCGATGAGTGGCAGACCCTTCTCGATCTCTTCATAAGTGAGACCATATCTGGAGAGAAAAGACACAGTTTAGATATGATATAGATACAATAGAAGTTATAAATGTTCGTCAGTGGTCTATTGTAGTTGGGTAGGGTTTTGGTTTTAAACTCATTTCGCGCGTTTTGTTGTTAAAATGATTTAAGAGAATTGAAACAAGGGTCAAGTTTTTGATTTTTTGGGCTCGGCAGAAATTATTAAAACTACACCATATAATTTGCAATTTAAATTCATTGGAATCCTGTAAGATACCATAATAATAAAAAAATATCAGTTTGAACTAGTTGACTTCAGTTCATAAGTCATTTCGAAATCACCCGATAAAATGTTTTGCCAACTTCCGTAGAGTAACTAAGTACGTATATTTTAAAAGTCCTAGAAGCATATTTTAGTCATAGCTAATGAACGTAACTTATAACTTTGTTAATTTGTAAAATTCACCATTAAATCTTCTGACAGACAAAATAGTAATAGCCAAACTTATAACTGTACTTACCTACAATGTACAAAAGTCATTGAGTCGCATTTATGAGGGGTGAAAATCGATGACTGAGAGATATTAACAGCAAGAATAAGAAGTTCAGTTAAACAAATATTAGTAGAACAATAGAAACTTCAAAAATTCATAAACTGGCATGTCGAATAGCGATTAGAAACGAAAAACGTGTGATAGGAAGCAATAGGTGTATATTGCTAACAAAATAAAATGTTCATGTAATTGATTGATACACTTATTGCAATGGAATCGGTAACGGATATTCAAATGCCAAGGTTTATTACGAACATAACGAGAGTTTGTTCAAAGATTTATTTGAATATAGACCAATATTATGTTGTTGGTTGTAGGATTAATTGGGACATTTGGCATTTAAAATAGTATGAGATCATTTGAATTCCATTGAAGTGCGTAATTGGGTCGTTTAAACTGTTTAGTGTGTCAATTTGTCGGAGTACATACTTAATTATATAATATACTGAATGCTGCGATGATTCATCCTAGGAAAATCTTAGGAGGAAAACCGGATAAATAATGGACCTTTAGTAGGCATCCCATTTTCACTGAACCATATTAAAAAAGGGATTTTTTTTATGACATTGAATGCAAAAATGTAACTGGATATAGCAACACCGTTATACGTTTGTTTTTAAAACTAATAAAACACGAACAGAAAATTAAGATGGGTGTGTTTGACGATGCATACCTAAACCAATTTGTAAGTACAACATGTATGTTATACCATACATTAATAAAGGTCAAATATAACCCACATGTAGTTCAAGGCACCCATGTACAAGTTTTTAATTGAATTTAACGTAAGACAATGTTGTCTAGGTCAACTGTGCTAGATTAAACGTTAACTAGTAATTTTGCACAAAGATTTTGTATCAATTGATATTAAATGATTTAGGCCTTTAGTTAAAGTATTAGCACGACATTTTTCAAGTAACGTATAGATTACCTACACACAGTTAACAAAATATACTGGTTTAACTTAAGATAAGTTTGGGGTTGGATTTTAAAACGAGTCGCCTGAATTTGAGGGTATTGGTGGTGTACGGGGCTGAAGGGAGTTGGTCCTAATCCCCCTAAAGTAATTTTGGCTGCCGGATATGCGAGAAATATGTTTAAACAATTTCCAAAAATTCTTAAATACTATTGCAATTATGCCAAACGGAACATAATTTTTATGCTTTAGTACACAGTTTATCAAATGTAATTTTGAGGTTTTATGTCAAAAACGTGAAACGAAACGCAATCCGCCATCTTGGAATTTGGATGGATGATAGTGACAGCTAATGTCAAATTTGTGCGTCATTTGCTTTCGAGTACAAGTGAATGTGTTCTTCCGTAGGTATCGATTATTACTTTTTACGGCCCCAGAATTTTTTTTTTCGTGCTATCAAACTGGATCGACTGAGCTCCGCGAAGCGGGGCTCCGTTGAGCCACCTTGATAAGTAGTAATCAGTTATTTGACCTAGGATGCAAGAGCGAGCGAAGCGAGCTCGGGACTTTGGGGCACCCCGACACGGACAGGTTAGGTTCGTGTTAGGTTACTTTAAACCTTGAACGCAGAAGTAGGAGCACCGCGAAGCGGGGCTCCGTCGAGTCACCTTGGTAGGTATTAATTAGTTATTTGACCTAGGATGCAAAAGCGCGTTCGGGATTTGGAGCAAAAACATGTTTATAAAGTGGAATAAACAATTTTTGTACCTGTTTTTTATTTTTTCTATGGAAACCAAGTATTTCCGGCGGGTGAAAATGGTTAGAGGGGATCCGACTTCCTCCCCCTTCCTCCCCCCAACCACTCACAACCCCTTAAAATGGCGACGTATTTCGAAATTTACATACCAAACTCTTTTGCTGGTAATACATAAGAGACAAACTCTATAATATGCTCACAAGGTACCTACCTATTTAATAAAAATCAATACCTAGTAACTTTCAAGGGTACACATTTAAAACAAAAGTTTGCAATGATAAGTACTATGATTAATTTTGACCTTCAAATTGCGAAAGATATGCGATTATGATTGAACAAAAAAGTTCGTTAATGGAGAGCATATTTTATTTATAAGACTGTGTTTAAAAAAATAGACTCACAAAATATAACATTACTATAACGTTATGTAACATTAATTGGAAAGTTTCATCGCAATAATAATTTAAATTCACAATAAAATTACATCACCGATATTTTTATCGTTAATAAGCATAATATCAGGCTTTAACATCTCTAAAACAGGGAATTACTTGTTTATAACGACACCATCATGAAACACGACACATTTCTATTTTGATATTGATCAGTTGTGTTGTGTCTAATCCACCAAGTGTTACTTTTTACAAATATTTAAAAAATACAATTTAAGTGCTGTAAACTCAAACGATAATCCAAGTTTGACAAAGAGTTTTTTTTTACTGGCGATGTTTTTTGGTGGTCCTGGTCCTCGTCTGAATATCCTGAACCACAACTAATAAGGGTTAATCTAAATAAAGATAACAGAGGAGTTACTTAGTAGATAATTATGTAGATAGAATTTGGCTTTAGAAAGTAGGCAAAAGAAGTTAAATTAATTCATATCAATTTCAATGTGTAGGTACAGTGTTGGATTGACCATATAGTCGAGGGGCCTCGATCCGGGCGGGCCCCAGCCTGCGCGGGCCCTGAAATTGACGTGTCTTGCGGGACCTAGCCAGGCCCAGTTTTATAGGATCGGGGTCTCGCACAGGCAGTCTTGCGACCTTGAACTTGTTAACTATGTTAGATCTTTCATTCATGTGTTTAATTAGAGAGAAATGATAACAAAACCGAAAAATGGTTTACCCTGAGCAGGCCATACCTTGATTGAAAAAATCATAATCGTAGTCAAGGCAAATTCATTAATGGAGATAACCCGGGTCTTTGTGGAGCCAACCCGGGGCCTTCCGGCCTAATCCGACCCTGTGTAGGGGCGTGCCTAGTAGGCTAATAGCGACATTTAAGTTTTATAGATTTTTAACACATTATCTCTATGGCTCTACGGTCAAAGGGCAGACTCAATAATCCTACATTCGACATCACACCTTGCCAATGTATTATGGCATGACGCCTTCGATAAAATAATCATAATGTATTTCTAAAACTGCATAAACAACTCATTTAGTTACATAACTTAATAGCATTTTCACAGAAACTATAAATTGGCACCATCTTATTGTATTAAAAAAAAAACACAAAAAGTTTTTTGTTATTTACTTTTTTTAGATCCTCTTCTATTCGTATCAGAGAGAGTGTGCAATGAGTCACACTGCAGGTAGGTGTTGTAAATAATGTTATTTTTTAATTTGTTTTTTTTTTTCTCGTGGTCATGAAGCTTACGCGAGAGCGCTAGAAAGTAAAAGTGACTAGACTTCTTAAAGAAACGTCCAAAAGTGAGTGTTCAAGCAAGAATGTCCAGTTCCTATTAATAAAAATACGTTGTCGTAATATAAAATGAATGAGTAATTAAATACTTATCTGTATCGATCATTCAGAAGCCGTTTGACAAGTAACAAGTTTCATTGAAACAATGAGAGTATCCAATATCGACCTAGATCCGTCAATCAAAACAGACAGATAGACATACGTGGAATTAAATTCTTTGTTCAGCGACCTTCAAGATGATACGTAATGATAACAGTAAAATAATGGTATTTAAAACACGAATACATACTACCTAATTAATCAAGTCCGTACAATTTTAGGGCAAAAAAACAGAATGTACAAAAAAAAATATGCTCAATAAATTGCAGTTTCGATAGTTGGCAAATCACTACCCACTAAGTAATTTACATGCAATATTATAAGTACGATTTGTTTTACAGTATTACCTATCTGGCAACTTTGATGATAGTTAAATAGAGGCTAAATAAGACTATGAACACAACATCAATCAAAATCAAAAAGTTGATTTCAACGCCCAGTTTGCTAAGACATTTGCAAAAAAAATGCTCACATTAATTACCTATACAGAATAAATAGAATATATACCATATTTTATCAGCATGCCTAATCAGTCGACCTTGTCTTACTTGTGTTAATTCACATTTGCATATAAGCACCACGGATGTCGTAACAATTAAAAACTTGTAAAAACATGCCAAATCCGTGACTTACAACAAATTATACGGAAGATTTGCATAATGAATTGTTGTTACGTAAATAAAACATTATTATAATTTTGAAATGAACATTAAATTGCAATTATGATTGAGATGGAATAAATGCCAAAAATATACAATGTGTCCGGTTTCGATCTGTACAAACTCAAAAGGTAGCTTGCTCAATTCTGTGAATAAAATTATAGCACACGTGGGGTCGAAAACCAACCCCTTCAGAATGGTAGCCATTTTTGTTTTTTGATAGTTTTGTATGAAGCGTGAAAACAATGAAGCTTTGGGATTTAAAGCCTAACGATCATAAAAAATGTAACTACTATTCAGCAGTTCTTTCCTGGTGCCGACTAGCTCAAAATAAACATTTTACTGTATCCAACCCCAAGGACTAATTGTGCAAGTCTATGTTCCAGCAATAGTATCTCTTAAACCAAGTGTCATAGAACAGAATTTTTGGTATCATTATTTAGGTAATCTCAACATCTGTTAGACGAGTTGATAAAAAAATAATGTTCCCAGGGAAATAAAATGTAAAAAGTTCACTTAATGAATTAACGAGGTAATTTTAACGGTATTTTGTTTTTTATACCCTTTATTTAAACATGATGTCGCATTTATTGATATTATTTCACAAAACCAAGACTGATGAATTATGTGATGCCTCTACCGATATATTGTACATAAGTAGCTCACCATTATTACAGTCTTCACTAGCACTGTTCTCACTACTTCCAATTTTCCAGTTTTAAATCGACAACACTTTGCGAAATGACCAATTTTGTCACATTTAAAGCATTTCACATTGAATGCTGGGCAATGTCCCTCAACAACATGCACAAATGCACATCGATTGCATTGACCTTGATTTTGATGTCGATACACCCCAACTGATCTTCGAGCACTATCACCATTTTAACCTGCTGTTTATGATTTTCAGTTGCTAAAAGCTTATTTTTTTATCACAATTCCCTGTAAATACCAAAGAAACCACAAAACAAACTACCATTCAGCAGGGGTTGATTTCCGACGCCATATGTAGAAGAATTTTATTGATAGAACTGAGCAGGCTGCCTCGCCTTTAATTTTGTACAGACCGAAACCAGACACATTGTACAATTGTTTGTAATAAATGGCAGTGTGGGTGTAAATGTGTAAAATACATGCTTTTTATATGTAGTTGTCAATTTAGCCTTTTACAAGAGCAATTTATTTTTCACTTCAGTAGCTCAAACATGTAGGTTTTGCTGCCTGAAATCAGTGAGCAAAATGCGATTTTGCTCACTGAGTGAGACAAAGTAACTTTTTAATTTTTGTTTTCAGAAAGCCGCGAATATCTTATTCAGCCTTGGGTTAATCATACAATTCGAAACATTTACACTCCATCTCTTTCCCGAAAGAGAGAGGGACAAAGACCAGCCCTTTCGAAATTCCGATTTTGAATTCGACCTCAAAGACAAACACGCTCGGTTTGTACTAACTATAGTTATTTGTGCAACAAGAGAGCAAAGTCGTTTTTTGCTGCGAGTGCTGATTTTGAATCCTGAGCAAGCGAAGGATTCAACGATTGAATCACGAGCGCAGCGAGTGATTCTAAAGTTGAATCCTGAGTGTGGCGAGGGATTCAAAGGCACGAGATGCAAAAAACTTTGCTCTCGTGTAACACACATAACTTTTCACTTCAGCAGCGAGAACACTTTAGGAGATGAAATAATAAACTGGAATAGATTGAAATAACTATTAACTTATTCAACTCAAATAAACTGCAAATAAAACTGATATTTAACTTACTTAAAAACTTACTGCAAATAAAACTGATATTTAATCTGTAAATATTTATTTCTAGTTTCAATAATGTAACGTAAATATTTTGAATAATAAAATATCATGGGTGCTATAATTCCCGAACACGCCATAATTATTTTAAATAAAAGAGCGGGAATAAAATTTCGTGGCTGGCGTAAAGAGTTGACTAAGTTAATAGTTATTTCAATCTATTCCAGTTTATTATTTTATCTCCTAAAGTGTTCTCGCTGCTGAAGTGAAAAGTTATGTGTGTTACACGAGAGCAAAGTTTTTTGCATCTCGTGCCTTTGAATCCCTCGCCACACTCAGGATTCAACTTTAGAATCACTCGCTACGCTCGTGATTCAATCGTTGAATCCTTCGCTTGCTCAGGATTCAAAATCAGCACTCGTAGCAAAAAACGACTTTGCTCTCTTGTTGCACAAATAACTATTTTTGTCTAATACAGTTGTTTCCTGCATCCTGCTTTTAATTTAATCAAAATTTTAGTGAGATCATAATTTTATTATGTGATTCATAAATGGCAAAGGATTTATGTATCTTTTGACAATCCAGGAAATGACAAACTTTTTAGGTAAATTATAATTCAGTAACTTGAAACTCATAACGCGACGAAATTTAATAGAGGTTCTTTCTAAACCAAAGAACTTTTACAAATCTGCTTTTTTTTTTTAGTTTGGTAAAATCATCCCATGAGTCCTCCCACGCGGCGTGCCCGTTTATAAAACTGCAAAAAAATAATTCAGATCGATAGCTGATAAGTAGTCTGTTATTACCTCACATCGATACAATAACTTCACAATTAATATAAATTAGCGCGGCTCAGCTATTGAGAGCTTAACAATACGAATCACCTTTCAAACGAGTAACGATGATCGATTGCAATCACCAATCTCTATTCGATAATCGCCCTTTACTATCAGATGAGGAAGTGAACGGCCATTGCCCATCGACCGATGGCGTACAAAGGAGCAGCGCAGGCGCACCACTCTCGCTCTCTTCCGCCCTTTTTATGACGCATTCACAATTCACGGTGATTCAGCCATTGCTCCGGTTATCGCTAATGAGCCAAGATGACATTTGCGCAGGAAATTCACTACTAAGGTCGCTAAACCTTGTAGGCGACAACCATAAGATCAAGGTTTAGGTTTAAACCCATTTCAATGAGCACTTACATGATAGCCGAATTATTAAAAACAATTGATCTATGAGTGCATATTTTTTGCTAACTTGACTTTTAATCTCAATTAGGAGCTGATTGGTTCTCAAGTAATTGGTCCAATTAAATTTTTACTTCCTTTATATTTCAGGTTTTATGACTCAATGACAAACTAAAGTCGATATGTTTTGCATGTACACATATTGTTGCGGTTGAGGTTTCAAATTAAACGATCATTTTACGGCTCCTTGATCGTGTGTCACTCGAGTAGCTTGCGATTCGATACGGGGTCGACAAGAATTAGGTCCGTGACAGCTGAAGAATGAATGATTTAGTTGATTAAGAGCTGATACAATAGATTCTTTGCTATCTTTCCGCGTCGTGAGTGAACGTTGGCCGTGAATCAATTGACGGAGAAGACAAAAGAACGGATTTGAAAGAAGACCAGCCTTGGATGATCATGTTTTTTGTTTAAAATTAAAACTCGTGTAAGGATAATGAGATCATTTCGTAACCCCTCGTAATGATAAGAGTTCAGTAGGTGAATGTCGAACGAAAGTTCATTGCAAATCGTAATTAAATTCAATCCATGACTTTGTATGGTAACATAATGCATTATCCTAAAGGTCGTTCGTATACATTCAATAAATCCTGCCTAGTTTACCTTTGTTGACATTAAGGAGTCGTTGAGACGGATGTAGAAAGTAGTCTCGTACTTGTATATCACTGAAATGAATCTTAATGTCATAGTAATTTGGCTTACCTTCGAGCCAAGTTGATGGATATGTCGAGTATCAGCTCGCCGACGCTCGCGAAGTGCTCAGCCTTCCAGTCACCTTTCGGTTGTGAGACCACTGTGGAGACAATTTTATTAGTGAATTATTTTGCATATGCATCGAAGAATAGGTTTTACTTTTTTGTATTAGTTCTTGCTCAATATGAATCTAAAGTAAGGTTAAACGTTTGCCCCCGTCACATTACTTGAGAACTCTTTCATACAAAGGATGACCAAGCATTTAATATTTGACAAGATGATGTAAACAGCAACATTATGTATTATTATAAAATGTTGCTACATTATAATAAATCGAAAGTTCTGTATAAGATGATGATAACATAACGTGAACTGGCGACTCTTCCGGTTCACGCACTTGATGACATCGTAATGTTCCTTGCGTGTTCGCGCTCGCGAGTGCTTTTATTACTTTTTATGTCACTGCTGCCTTCGTTTAGGTACATTACATCACGCTAGTATTATATTATTTTTGCATTACATATAATCTGAGTGCCAAAAGGTTCAATTAAATTAACTGCTGGTGGGCTCGTCCGTCTTGAGAGCAGTGGTGGCCCAGTGGTATCGGCCTCGACTTACGAGCTGTAGGTCGTGGGTTCGAACCCAGTCAGGCGCATTACTTTGTGTAATTTATTTCAACACCACTGCTCTCAAAACGGTGAAGGAAAACATCGTGAGGAAACCGGCATGTCCTAGAACCAAAGAAGACATATGACATCTACCAATCCGCACTGAGCCCGCGTGGTAGATTACGGGAACTATATTTTCTGTCACCAAAATTTAGATTTGTCACCAAGTTGTATCACCTAATAAATAGATCTATCACCACGAAATATTTTCGCCCTCAGATAAACAAAAAGTGTTCCCAGGTATGAATTACCAAATTATATAATTATAATTATTTTCCTTGTAAGGTGGTAATTAGTAACAAAATAAACAAAATGTTGAAACGATGATGACAGCATGACAGGTAGTTATCAGTTATTTGACCTAGGCTGCAAGAGCGAGCGAAGCGAGCTCGGGACTTGGGGCACCCCGACACGGACAGGTTAGGTTCGAATGGGATGGCGGGGTCTTTCAGACCCCGCCATCCCCTTCGTGTTAGGTTACTTTAAACCTTGCACGCAGAAATAGGAGCCCCGCGAAGCGGGGCTCCGTCGAGCCATTATTAGGACAAACCTATTATATTACATACAGAAATATTATTTGGTACTAGACCCTATTTCTTCAAGATTTCAGGTGATTTATTATGGAATTGATTTTATATTGTTTGGTGACTACAATTTGGTGACAAATCTACTATTTTGGGGACAAACTCTATTTTTTAGGAGACACAAAACTTATTAAATTGGTGATAGCTTAAATCATACCCGTAGATTACGGCCTGCTCCCTCTCACAGAGTGGAGGCCTTTGTCCCAGCAGTGGGAACATTTAAAGGCTGATGATGATGATGATGATGATGGGCTCGTCCGTTGGTTATCCAACATCCAGTCCAACATCAAATTCTTTCGTAATTTGTCCAAAAAGGAAGCATTTAAGAGAAATGGCGGATTTTAATGTTTAAAATACTTACAAATTCTGTTTCTGGCTTCAAGATAAGCTTGATTGATAGCTTCGTATGTGATGCAATTGGCCTGTCCTTCGTATCCGCTGAAACAAACAAAAAACACGTTTAATTAATTTGCGCCATAAACTTTATTACTTTGTGCGAGTGCGAATGTTTCTATAATTTAATTGTAAAATAAATATTTGTGGCATTTATCGGCTGCAGTCGGGTCATACTTGTAGAACGTTGATGTAATCTTGGAATGTATGTGCCGCTTTCAAGTATGTATTTCTGAACAGATTGCGCCTTGTATATTTTTGGGCAAAAGAACGTATAGTTCAACACTTTAAGAAAAGCCTTTCAGATTTTATTGTGTTCATGTATGGAGAGGATTTCACAAGACTTAAGAGCAGATTGAACAATAACTTAAGTTACAACTCTCATTTCAACACCAAAGTATACTCAACTGTAGGGACCGTACCTACCTACTATAATATTCCACAACTATCACACCACGCCATCTAGTCCCAAGCTAAGCAGAGCTTGTGTTATGGGTACTAGACAACTGATAAACATACTTATATATTTCTAAATACATACATATTATAGATAAATTACATCCAGACACAGAACAAATGATCGTGCTCATCACACAAACCTTTGTCCCGGGTGGGAATCGAACCCACGACCTCCGGCATAGCAGTCAGGGTCTCTAACCACTAGACCAACAGGCCTGTCAAAACTACTATAATCTTAAAGATGGTGCAAGTGCCCATCTACAGCGCAAATTCACATAATTAATGGCAATAATTCACCCAATAAGAGAGCTAAGAAGATACATATTTCTTTGCAATTGGCCTCCTGGCCTACTTTTGATGGTAAGTTAAACGTCTAAGGTCGTTGGTTACTTAACTGACGTGATAGTAATCATGGTTATCCAACATGTTTTAAGTGTTTTCACATGATTCTAAAATTTGGTAATGGTTGTTGATGGCACGTTTGATACCGGAGCTCTCATTACCTTTCTAGATACAGAAACAGATGGTGTATTTTGTGAACGAGTTTTTCGGAAAAATGACTAGGTATAGGTATTAAGGCGCTCCCTCACCGCGACCAACACGATTCGATGACGCGACGCGATTCACCTGTAATGTAACGTTACAGATTCCAACATTTCATCAGTGAACTCGAGCATCACAATGCGCACCTTGTATCAAATCTATACTAAATATGCGCGAATGCTCGTCAGTCAGGGAGGTAGTATTGTAATGTATTGCTCAAAGTCTATAATCTATAATGTTACATTACACGCGAATGCTCCCGGTGAGGGAGCGCCTTTAAGTATGTTGTCAAAAGCAAACAGATTAAATTGCTATCTTTGTGTATGATTTTAACGACTACGACGAACATATCAATCCTGAAAAGAATCGTCTCTAGGAAGGTCTTGAAGTCTTAATAAAACAAATTAATTGATTTCTTTTTTTCGCATTCATGTTACCTAATATACCAATAAAAGGTAGATAATATTGGAAAACATTGGCCTAAAATTGCTAAAAGAAAACCCAAAATAGAACCAAACCAAAAGACTAAAATGTATTTAAGCAGAAAATATAATGCTTTTCCATTTTTAAGGTTCCGTACGTCCGAATACAAAAACGGAACCCTTATAGGATCACTCGTGTGTCCGTCTATCTGTCGCTTACAGTCAATTATCTCCGAATCTACTAGACCGATTAAGTTGAAATTCCTGTGACCCAAGCACAGAGGTGTGACGTGAATAGATGAAATCTGTTTATGGGAGGTAATTTTTCGGAAGGAAGGGGAAAATAAAAAAAATTGAAAATGCATCGTGTGACATATCAAATGAAAGGTCTTGTTGAGAAGATCTTAAATGTATTTTTTTTGTAATTTTAAAATAATTCCCCCTCCTTATCTCCGAAACTACTGAACCTAAAATTTTGAAAAAAATACAGGATTTAGTTTAGCAGCAGTAGTAGCAGATACCTCGAAAACTATACAAAATATCGCAATGCTCTCTGAATAAACCTTACGGGAAATTTATTCAGCACTCTAGGACGCATGGTTTCCGAGATATAAGCGAAAAACCAAAAATGGTACCTTCAACCCCCAAAGCTCAAGGGATAGGGGCGGGGACTTTTGATATGCTCACCTCCTAACTTGTCCAAACAAAATTACGTAGTCAAAAATTGTGTTCCAAGACTTTCCCTCTATACCTCTTATTTTGAGCATTCGTTGACTGGGCTATAACTGTGACTGGGATATAACTGTGACTGGGATATTAATTTTCTTCTTAACCTTTAACATCACGGGCGGGGTCTCGCCAGACCGCACGCGCTAATTTTTAACCATAACTTTTTAAATTAACTTGTAATGATCGCGAGCCGGAGAGGCTATCTATGGGTGGAAGTATGTCACGCTCCCGCTAAGGTACAAGGTACCCGTGAATTTACGTAGCATAAATTTTCAATTTATATATTTGTATTTTTCATCTTTCTTAGAGTTAGCGTTGTATAACAGCAAATATTAGTCGCCAACTCTCAAGAAACGCCATTGTATATAAAATAATCTAATACGATTTTAGTGACTCCAATAGAAAAAAATTATAAGACTAGACACAATCTCAGTACTGAAAAATAGTAATTTTGAGGCGTTGTTATTTTTTATGTTTTTAAAATGATTTTTTGTTGTAGTTTTAATTTTAAGTTTTTAGCTCCTATTTTTTAAGAAAAAAAAAATACTCAGATGCAAATTATTTAATTAAATTTTAGGCCATTCGTTTAGGGCTTCAAAAACTCTCTGTGTGTGAGATGTTATTATAGTAAAAAATTACTCACTATCAAAAGATTGGCTTTTTAAGAAATAATAAATTATTTTCTTAAACTTTAATAATATGTCTTCCCTTATAATCTTAATTGTTTTATTTTTATTCAGGCATTTTAAAAATACGGGTCAAATATTTATGGGGTCAAATACTTCTGGACCCCACGCGTGACGGAACGTTTCCAAAAAGAACGCGTGTACTAAGGTGTCACACTCACAAACGTGTTACAAAACTTTATTCAAATTTTGTACGGAAGTGGCGCACGCAAAAATAATAAATGCAAATTAAAAACATTTATGTTTTTTATCGATTAGCGCCTCCAACCATTTGTTGTTTTAGGGTCCTTTGTAGTAAATCTTCTTTCGTTTTAGACTTTTCTTCTTTAGTATTTCTTATTCTTCTTTCGTTTTAGACTTTTCTTATTAAATTATTGGAATCAGAATTATATACAATTGAAAAAGCGTGATATTTTACAGAGGCAAAGAGGTGTAATCTCCGAATCTACTAATCCGATTTCAAAAAATCCGCTATTAGTGCTATTCTATAAAAAACATAGGATAGTAGTAAATGATAGAAGCTGGTCATAAAGGGTCGAGGGACAGTCTCACCTGGTTACCGTGACCCTGGTAAGTACAGGGCTATTGAAGGATCACTGTGGATTTTAGTCAGTACAAGTCTGACAGTCCCTCCCGCCCCACCCTGGGCGGGAGGACTCATAAAAAAAGAAAAGAGCTGGTCATAAATAATAATAACAGTCAATTCCTTTTATTTTTAATACTTTCAACTGGCATCCAACGATTTCACGTATAATATAATAAATCAACTTTTGTTATACAGAACCATTCTATTCTTACTATGTCTATAAATAAAGATAGTTGTCCTAAATATTTACGACCATTTGAGATCTGTTCCGGTTTGGAGTCAAATGACTGAATAATTTTACATAAATATGCGATATTACCAAAACTGTTACATCTAACAAATTATTGTTGTATTTATTAGAAAAAAAAACTTTCTTTGTATTTTTTGAATCACATTACTATGAGTTTTTTGATTCTGTTTTTCTTTTCGTTACATCATGTTTTACGTAATATAAGTTTTATAATAATAAACTGAACACGTTGTAAAGTTAATCATTTGAAAAGGAAGAATTTTCCGATCAGATGCGTTAGCGCGGGTGCATGGCATAAACGAAAAATAAATGTTTCGATTTTAAAATGTAAAAAACTCGATTTCCTTATAATTTTTACTCAATGTATTACTAATTGTGCTCTTCGCCAAAAAATATGAGCCTAATTGTATTTTTTAATTAATAATCGGTGTATTCAGTTGACGTCACTCGTGATAGAGCCATAATTATCTGGGTAGTGTATCTAAAAGTTCTAATCTCGCCTAGAACTCTGAGCTCATTGCTTACGCTTTATTTCGAGTACCTACATCTTTAAACGATAGTTCTAATCATAAAGATCACACAAAAAAACGTAATCTCCTAATCTCGACAGCCGTATAATTGCAAGTTGTTTTACAACGTGAAGCAACACCGACTTAGCACGTATTGACAGCGGCAGCGGTTAGCAAACGACGTTCCCACGTCCACGATACAGTTACAGAGCGTCTTCGATTCTCACCATCAAGCCTTTCTATGAAGTTACTGGGCGTTTTATATTGCAACAGGCTTCTGTATATTCTTATGCCTCATTCACGACCTCAGGCATCACGACGCATCTTGCGGTAAAAGCCACACGCGTGTATCACTTGTTTCTTTACGTCATAACCAATGACGTATTATTTATAGACACGCCATAAACGAACATCGCGGCGCCTAAAAACGGCGACAATACTAGAACTACTTATACGCGTGAAGAAAGAGAAAGAAAATATGACACCGTACGGCGGAAGGGAGACGCAACTACGCGCAATGTGGCCAATTGGCTTCATTTTTTGTTGCCATTTTAGAGTGCGGACAACGTATCTATAGTTTATATATCATTGGTCATAACCGTGACTCTTTTGCACGCCAAGAGTTACGGTGCTCCACGATTTTCTTTCATTTGTTTTGGCAACGCACGTCGCTTGATCGTACAGGTCGTGGCGAAGGTAAAAGGCTTTTGTCTACTCTTATGCTACTTTTGCGTGATATGCGAAAATAAAAAAATAATATTTGCATAGCGGTTGTTTAAAGTCTGTGTAAACTTAATGTGTTTTCTTAACCTGATAGATGAATGACTGGGCATTTTACTCGGCTGTGTGTTTTTGTAATAACGTGATGTAAATGTGGTTTTTCGTAGGACCATTGTACTTTGCTTAGATTAGAATAATAAACATCTTGTGTAAGGTATAATTACACTTTTGCATTTGCCCTGAAATCGATTTACATTATTTCCTGAAGAAACTTTGTATCTAAGCGCACGGCAGTGCGCAGGCCAAGTTCCCGCGCGCATGCCGTGCACTCTTTACACGATCCGTTTCCAGCCACTTTTGACCCCCCTGTAGCTCAGTGCCTATTGCAAGTACAGGAATAAAATTTTACCTACGTAATCATATACTAGCACTAAAGCAGTATACCAAATTTCATATATATAACTTCAGTAGATCCTGAAATAAGACCCTGTGAAAATAACCAATTTTGGCACTGACTCACTGACCGGTAATCAAAACCTTTAGGGCTCTTCCAATTGTCTTAGCGTTATGAAATTTGGAACACAGGTCGTGTGTTAATGTAAATTAACACAAAAATAAAAAAATTAAGAAATCGGTCAAGCGTGAGTTGGCGTCGATTAACAATTATCGATTTTTTTATAAAAATATGTATGAACCAGTTATACGATGATGAAGGGGGGGGGGGGGGGAAGAGGAGCCCTCTCCTCTTCCCCCCCTCCTCATCTTATAACTGGTTCATACATATTTAGGAGAGGGTGAGGGGTATAAAATGTTGTATTGTTAGATGCACTTTAAAATCGATCATCTTCATCCACAGCCTGATCCACTGGTAAACATTTGCCATTCCCAAGACTCGCCACCACACCCAGTTCTCCGCCTTCTGCATCCAGTCACTACCTTCCACCTTATTCACTTCACCGGTCCATCTGGCCGAAATGCATAAAATTTTAAAGTGCATCTAAATTTGGCATTGGATTGGAACGATTTCTTGAAAAAACCGGCCAAGTGCGAGTTGGACTCGCCCATGAAGGGTTCCGTAGTAGCAAGCATAGATTAGGGATATATGTAATTATATTGAGATTAGTAAGTAATATACACAAACAATAAAAATAACTTTGTTTTTCATAGTGTTTGTATGAATGGCAAAGTTATATTTGCGGTTGTTGAAAATATACTATATCTCGAAAACTGAAGTTTTTGTTAAGGTCTGCATTACATATTTTTTTAGTTTTATCATTCTCTTATTTTAGAAGTTACAGGGCGACACACATTTTACCACTTTGGAAGTGTCTCTCGCGCAAACTGTTCAGTTTAGAAAAAAATTACATTAGTAACCTCAATATCATTTGTAAAGACCTATTCATAGATACCCCACATGTACTGGTTTGGTTGGTGAAAAATTTTGTTTAACTTTCAATTCTAAGTATGGGGGGCACCCCCAAAACTGGTTTTTTTTTTATTTTTGTGTGAAAATCCTAATGCGGTTCACATAATACATCTACTTACCAAGTTTCAACAGGATAGCTCTTATACTTTCGAAGAAAAGTGGCTGTGATATATACATACTGTGATATATATATATATATATATATACATATACATACGGACGGACAGTCAGACAGACAGACATGACGAATCTATAAGGGTTCCGTTTTTGCCATTTGGCTACGGATGTCAAGTTTACGGTCCATCTGGCCGAAATGCAACAAATTTTAAAGTGCACCTGAACTTGGCATTGGATTGGTACGATTTCTTGAAAAAAGTATTGAAATCCCACCAAAATCATACCTGTTAAAAAAGGGGGCCAAGTTCCTATCGGCTAATTGTTCGTCTAAAAAAGGGTTGAAATCCAATCCAATCCAAGTTTAGATGCACTTTAAAATTTGTTGCATTTCGGCCAGGTGGACCGTAAACTTGAAATTGGATTGGATTTCAACTCTTTTTAAGGCGAAATATTAGCCGATAGGAACTTGGCCCCCTTTTTAACAATCATGTTTTTGATGGGTTTTATTAACAACTTCTTTCTGGAAACCTTAACCCCGCAGAATTAGTAGAACGATACAAGTCCAGTAAGTTAGCTATAAAAGCTATCAAAATACTAGAAAGCGAATAAAATTCGGTTAATCAATTTCTTCGGCACCAAACCGTCTAGGAATATTCTATTAACTATAGCCTCAGGCTTTGATCTGTCAAGTCTAGACAAGTTTCCTAATTTAATTCAAAACCCACTCATTTTTATACCTTCTTTAATATCAACATTGTTTTATTTTAGATTTGTGGAAAAGAAATTTTTTATACTGAACCGATAGTTTTAAAATTAGTGAGAGGTGGCCTAACCGGTAGTAGGTGAAATTACTCATATATTTTTAAGCATCGATAAATCATAAAAGATATCGTAAACATCATCAGTATCAATAGTTGTTTCGTTTAGCAGTGATTATGATGGGTTCGCGAGTGGTTTACCGTTTTGCCTCAATATTGTCAATAGAGGAAGAGGCGGAGTGTGTGCTGACAAACGGCATAGAATCGGATGGTACCGGGAATGGGCCGTACCGTTATACGGACACTAGTCTCAGACAATGTTTGTTATGTGATCAATGTGTTTACACGATGCGTCTTATTGGCAAGGCCTGCATGCATGGCTAAAATGTCTGTCTAGTAAGATCTTCAATTTTTAGATCGATTCAGCCATTAAAAGGGACATTCACAAAGATTAAATAAACATTTACGTGTTTTAATTAAATCAAGACATTCTTCGAATTACTGTGAAGGTTTCATCTTGAATATTTTAATTTCATACCAAAACCATGTTTGGACACGAAAACAGATTAAGTTTTCAACGCGAACGAATGCAGATTGAATACGAAAACAAATTGAAGTTTTTATTTCGTACAAACATTATTTATTTCGATACAAAAAGTTTTTGAAGGCAGACTGGTTCATTGTAATTATTGTTACATTGTAAAGTTCTCCATTATTGACATACTCCGTAGCGTATCACCATTACTTCGTTTCGAATCGAGGTACATTGTCGGCGTAATCGCAATAAAGGTACAACCTGTAAACAAATTAAGCGAAAGGATTTTGAAAGTGAATGTGGTCCGTCAGTTAGCTAATACCACGCTTGGTGGAGATGAAAGCAGTCAAAAGCATAGAGACCTGTGTGCTATAATGTTGTGTTACGACATCAGAGGTCACCTCGGTGAGCGAGCGTGGAAGAACAAAAGCGTTTTGATATAATTATAGAGCTGATAGTTCCTCGGTGTAATTTATTGTTCGGAAGCGAACTGTTGTGTGGGAGAAAGCAACTATTGTGTTTTTAAATGCTTATCTTAAAAGTCATTGACTTGGAGAAAAGATTATAATTATTTTTTTAAATTATATTTTTGAGATCATTAACAACATAATAGTTTCTTAAAATCGCAGAAATCTTTTATGATACCTACCTAAGTACGTTCTAGCTTAAAAAATAAAAATACATTAATCTGACAGAATGATTAAAAACCGAATGACAAAAGGTTTGTTGACAAATTAACTCTCGTGCCGCGGCGGAGGTCATTGACATCGCAAATAATTTTCAGTCGATCGAACAATGTTTGTCGTCTCATTTGTCACGTATCACAGAGAAAGATAGGTGTGTGTCAAGTGTGTCGCGGAAGTGTGTCAAGTTTGCGTCGGCGCGTGACGTAACGGAGACAGCAAAGAGACTCCCGCGCTGGTGACATTGTGCCGGCCGGCAAGAGGTAGGGTTGGCGATAGATTGGGAAGAAAAAAGGTTTATAAGAAGATCGGACATAGGTATCTGTCGGAATAAGAAGTCTTCAGAACTTTGGGGAAATATAGAAGCACTTTAATAACAGCCGTATCTATAGTCAAGTGAAAGTAATTACTTCAGCTTAAGCAATTACTTGTGCAATTTTTTTTGAGCAATAGACATGAATTTAAACGAAGTGGGAACCGTCAAAGAAAGCAAAGGTAGAATTCTATATTTTTACAGTTCAAACTTCAACCAATTATTAAACTACATATTAAAAATCGTCTCTTAAATAATGACATTTACTCGAGTAAAACCTTTGACTTGTTTATAGATACGGGGGTGCGTACCTCTGTCTATCTTTTCAAGAATTATATAGGCGTGTGGGATTATGAAGATTTCTAAAGTTACCACATTGTTTCTTATCACCATAGGAAATGGGTGATAAGAAACATGAAACTTTTATGGAACCTTTTCTTTCTTAATATGCTAGATGAGATAATTGACTAATTTGTCTAGTCAACGTAAGATATACATGAATTACGCGACGTTATTTTTCAAAATGCACTTTTGTTATGGTAATAAATGCTGAAAAGACAGATATTTACAAATCAGCAGACCGGTTGAGAGCACTCGCAACAATTGTACAATACTCTCGTTATTTCCAAATTGCCATTCTTCCATCTTAGAAGACGGGTTACAGATTTCAGTTGTTACTTTCCGAGCTTATACCACTGGAAATTTTAAGGTTGTTATAATTGAGCATTCACTTGTAATGAGCATTCTTCTGAATGTTACATTACAGTAAAACAAACGAGAGCATTTTAGTGAACGCTCTGGCGAGGTTTGCTGAGCCGACTGTCAAGTCTGACATCTTCGTGAAGCCAAAATTTTTAACGACCATCGACTACAGCGTTCGCTAGAAAGATCGTGAAAATGTTCGATGCGATGTTTGGCTCTATGCTCGGCTGTATTCGCAAAATTAAAAACAGTGAATGCTCCATATTCTGTTACAAGGAAATTCTGAAGTCTGTCAGCACCTTAGTGCGAATGATACAACAGATCGCGCAATAGATCTTATTGTATTTGTACAAGTGGTTGCGAAAGCGTGACATTCGATGCATGTTCAATGGAACGAGTGACAGTGAAATTTAACATTCTCAGAGTAATTTGATACAGACAGATGGATATCTCAAGACCTTTGCCAATCGATCAATCTCGTTGGTTGTATCTACAACACCATCAGTGAGATTCTCGTCTGTCTTGGTACAGGGAGGGATGATTATGTATGCCACTGACAGAGGTATTTATATGATTGTATAAAAGAGGAAGGCCAAAGAAGGTTATGCGTGTTGTGGTGGTATGAAAGACAAAGAGTTGAATGATGCGTGTCGGTTGATTGGACGAGCATTGAACTAGATGATGATGGTCATCAATGAGAAATACATGATCACCTCCTGGGTTCTAGTATTAAACCAACAAACTAACAACACTATGAGATAATTAGAGCTTCTGCTGACTGCTTAACTTTTGTCTGTCTGAAGATCTTAACCTGAATTTGAAAAGTTAACGCAAATTATAAAATTAAAAAATGACAACATGAACTAAAAAAGGTGAATTCACTTTTCGGCAATGCCTTTTTGATGACCCTTAAATAAGGTCTGAAGACCTTATATGACCGAAACTGTCCAACAGGTTTTGTAAGACACTCCGTTATATTAACAGAATTTAACATAAACAGGAAATAAATTGCATGCCGCCTTCATGCCGCGCAATTTTACTGACAAGTACATTTCAGCCTAATTGAAATACGCTTAACTTAATACATTATATATGGTGGCAATGGTAATTTTAGACCAATTTAACCTGTCCCCGCATATGTCTGTATACCTAAATGATTTTATACATACAGCCGCTTACTTAAATGGCCTAATAGGCATGCAATAGAGCTATCTATCATCGTTAATGTTAATGTAGATTGAGAAATACACTGTATAATACGGAATTGAATTATTATAGTACATATGTAGGTTATGAATTAATGATCTTAGTTGATTGTATGATTGTTGTTGCAATATCAAACGATTGGAACATGTCGGCGTGTGTGTTTTGTCAATCATTACTCTACTCTCTTCTATACAATGCAATCTTGCAAAATTCTTCCTTGTACAACTCCTTTCCTCCCATCTCTATTCCTTGTAATCTTAAGCACGAGAACTTCCATCAATATTTCACTAGTCTTATCATGTGACATCCACCAACCCGCATAGGGCCTGTGTGATGAATTACAGCCCACTCCTTCTCATAGAGAAGAGGCCTGTGTCCCATCAGTGGAATCATTATAGGTTGATGAAGCTATACATCAAAGTGGTTGGGTAATTACCTACTCTACCCGAGCGCATCGCTTTTAAACGACACCCACCAACGTACCATTAACATTACAACAAAAATAATAACTGATTGAAAAAAACAGGTACTGACAGATTGCATTACACAAGTATTAAAGTATTGCAGTAACCCGGAGTACTTACAAGTTGCCCTTGAGCAGGTTGATGCTGTAGTCGAAGGCCGTGGAACGGCCTGGTCCGTTCAGGTAGAGGGCGCAGTCGCTGTTGTCACCCACGCCGTGTGGGGGACCCAGAGGTGACAGCGCCGCTGCGTACGCGCAGCATAGCGCTGCTATTAACGTCCTGGAAGAAGAAAGATGGGAGGTTAGGCTTTGTGGATCTTGTGAAGAAAGTTGTAGTAAGAAAAAAGACGGACCCGTGCACGGCTCTGATATGTATGGATAGATTTACGTCATGCGTCATCTTGGAAGGTTTTATACTTTCATGTCCATCCATTTTTTTTAGTTTTGCATAGGTATAATAGATGAAATACAATTCCACAACAGTGAATATTTCAGAGAAAATTAAAATCAATCAAATTATCAGCTATTCATACAACGCGGTCACATAATTTCATGCTAATTTCTTTACCATTGTTATTCAAAATCGATTTTTGCATTATTTAAAGTTGCACAGCATAAATTCGAATTAAAATGGAATTCGTTACAAATAAATCCGAGAGTTGAGAAGTTAATTGAATAGAATTGGTTTCATCGGTTTCGATTTACAATTTATAGTTGCATCGTTTTTGCCGAGAGCGCCTGGCGTTTGTACCGTCTCGTCTGAAACTGGGTCAATTTATCCGTCTTCGAGTGTAAACCGCATCGCACCTTGTGTGATTCATTTGAAATAATTATGCAGTATTATGGTACACCTAGTACTAAGGTACTTCGTATAAGCTAGTCCATGAGGAATCTAAATTGAATCTGACTAGTTGGTGAAGACTGAGACAGTGTTCAAAAGGATGGTCAATCCTGAACAATTTATGTATATGGTTTGAAAAGCTATTTATTTTATTTTTTCCTAAAGTCTTAATGATTGTGGAAATTTATAGATGGATCCTCTGTTCCTTCGTTTTTCATAACGATGGGTGAGATGATAGGTCATACGACAAAAAACGATTGCAGCGCATATTGGCTATAACACCGAGTCGTTTAGACATACTGTGCGTCCTTGTGCCTTATATGTTTCCACACCGAAATACGTAGGTACATAATATCACGTTAAATATTTTTAGAAAATTCCAAACACGTGATGAAAGATTTTTTCGGCTTGCTTATACGATTTTCGAACAGCCCCTGTGCTTTTTACCGATACTTGGTATTCATAGAAAAGTATTATGCAAGGAATTTCTTTTAAAATCCACATGTTTCATAGTGTTTAAATCTCAGATATTTGGAATTCAGATTAAATTGTGCGAGCTGTTGTAGCAGAAGCTGTTGCTATGTGAATGAAAGTTTAGTTTTATGAATTTAATTCCATGATGCTGTGAAGCAACGAAAGGAAAGTGTTACGAAAATCTCTTACGAATTCAATTATAAAGGAGGTGTCAAACAGTGTCTACTCTATTGCCTCTCAGTTACTTTTTACAAAGTTTAAATGGAGTGTCAGCCTAGGTATGCAGTGAAAGCTCGCCACTGACGAGTTGACCACCTCATATATCGACATGCCGGTAGTTCATGTGATGTGACTAATGATGGCTCTTGACACCTCTAGTTTTAGGGTTGTCTACTTCATTGCCTTTAGTTATTTGTTGTAGAGTAATGGAGTGTCAGCCATGATGATTGACATCTCCAGTAAATACAATAATACTCGTAACAACGTTTAGTGCGGTGCTTCATAATGGTTTTTGTTTGCTTTTGTCTATTTTTCCTAATATTATAAAAGCGAAAGTTTGGACGTTTGGATATATACATTGGATGTTAGTTACTCAGTTACTTTAGAACTGATAAACGAGTCTTGAAGAAAATTGGCTTAGGGATAAGTTTATAGTGTAGAATAAAAATAACACTTAAGAAGCTGTTTGTCCCGGTATTATGTTTCCATTGGATAATTTTTGAGATACACGAGAGTGAAGTTACTTCGCTAGTAAAACGACAATGCCAGGAGTTTTATAGAGAATGAAATTAATGAAAAACAACGAATGAGTAATCGTAATAATAAACTAGGTGTATTTTATATTTTTTACTTATGGAATGAAAACAAACAAAACAAAGATTAGTATAAGCTTTTGTCCATCGTACGATTTTTGTTATAGAATTAATTTTGCAGCGTACATTACATTATTTTATCTAATTATGCGGTTTCAAAATTATTTCGATACACCTCTAATAACTTATGTCATCATCTATAACACTTAAGAGCATCTTATTAATTGATTTATGGTTGAAAGTGTTTTATTTGACCGTGATGTTCTCATTTTGCAAGTGATCCAGTACGCATACTCGTTTGCCAAAGTAGAAAATTAATGTAATGTGTTTCAAAATTTTAGTTTGTATTTTGCAAGTTTAACTGGAGCATTGCTTGGATCCTAGGCTGTATTTACATTTCGAAATAAAGACGGTTTATGTTCACGTGAAGCAATAAAGAAATAATTAATGAATCTAGTCTATAAGCTTGCTGCTAAAGTTTAGCTTGCTTCATAAATTATGTTGTAGGATAGATAGATTGTAGGTATTTTATTTTAACATACAAATATTATACATATATCGAGTTAATTACGTTAAAAATAAATATCCAAAATTAAATGCTAGTATTAATTTCGAAACACAACACATTCCTGGCATAGATATTAATAAAATTCCTTAAAGGAGGCGAGTAATTATGTCTATAAATTAAGATTCTGCAATAGCGTAGCTAGAAATATTATTTTATGACATTTTAATGGATGTCATAAAAAAATAAAGCTTGTTAAACGCTGTTTAAGCATGGACAAACGTTGCCTTTCATGTTTTATGTATGTTTCTAGTCTCAGACTAACATGATTTTAAAACATAAATGTTATGACACCGATATTTCGGTGCAACAGTTATGATATCCTTTCAAATTGGAAGCCAAGCCTTGTAATATGCCTATCATAAATATTTATGTGCTACACTTATGTAGAGCGGAGCGGAGAGACTACATGCCCACGGTATCTTTACACAATGTCATGCTTAAAAACTAGTTCAGTGATATTAATAATATTGTAAGCTCCCAATAAACTTCAAATAACTCCAAGATTAAAGCTGGGATTTTGACAAAATATCTATTTTACTCGTAAACATTCTGGTATAGCATATTATACACTTACCGCCTAACCACTAACAGATAACATCTGTTTAAGGCTTGTCCAATAAAAGTGTAACTGCAAAAAGACCCTTATATCAACGTGAAATGTCGTTGACAGTTTTTTAGATAAGTGTTCAACAGATGTTTATCTTTCTTGTGGCAAGACGGTTAGTGCGGAAGATGACCCCCAGTTAAATGGACCGACGACCTTAAAAAGGTAGTGGATCAGACTGAATGCAGAAGGCGAAGGACAGGGTGATGTGGCGCAACCTGGGAGAGGCCTATATCCAGCAGTGGCCTGCGATGGGCTGAGTTGATTGACGGAAGAACGAGACATGCTGCAACGACCCCAAACGAATTGAAACAAGGACAGAATAACAAAGATGCATAGCATAGCATAATAGCGGGCCATCCACTAACGTTCATTCCTTCTGACTTGTCCCGTTGTGCAAACCGTACAGAAAAGAGCCGGGATAAAAAAATACCGTTGAAGCCACTAATTAAACCACAATCCTACGTTCTTTCCCCTGACTTAATCGCAACATGCCAGTTCGACAGGAAAAACAATCCTTCAGTGACCATACACACGTTTAGGTACATTCCTGTCAGTTTGCATCTTGTCAGTCATACCGAGGGATTGCGTGTCTGTGGATGGTTATAATCCTATAATTTTATGAAGATTTTTGTCATTTAAAAGGAATGCGCGTCATTTTGATTTATCTTTAAGGATTCATTTGGCAAGCGCTCAATCACGCCGGACAAATAAACAGGCACTAACTGGATCACAAAGCGCGTCGCGTTCTTCGCGACGGGAGGGAAGGCGGGATTTTAATACCGTCATTCTTTCTCGCTCTTGTAAATCCACTGGCGTTAATTCCGTAAGAATTGTAGATTCCGGCAGGAATGAACGTTAGTGGATGGCCCGCTATTCAGCTAATGATATTCCCTCTGTTGGGACACAGACCTTTATGAGAGGTGGTGGTCTCTTATCCACCATTCGGGTGTGGTACGAGTTACGTAGACGATGATGGTATAATCAAACATTGTTTATTAAAACCGATTAGAACAACACAGGCATTCCTAGAAGAATTAATAATCGTTTGGTTCCGTCATGTTGACCATGTCGAACTAAACTAGGTAGGCTGTTTTATACAGTAAGCAGGACGCACCAGTTATACTACTTTAACATAAGATATAACGAAGTATTTACTGTTCCTGCAACATTTATTTGTCTTGTCATTAATCTAGATTCGAGAGGTGAAAACTATCTATCACTCATCGAACATTACGCAACGATTGGCACAAACTTTCCGTAGAATAAAATGTAATATTTATGGTTTTAATTTACCTTTAGGATAAAGTTATTTTTGTGAAGTGATCCACAACTTTCTGCCTCGGGGCTATATTTTTTATCAGTATATCGATGTTGAACGGGATTGATCCAGGTATAGTTTCGGGAATAATGAAAAAAACGACGTTGCTTGATGTGATCGTGCAATATAATGACAATTTACATTTGTGAAGGTAATCGGTCTAATAAAAGGCTTATAAATTAAATCAATTAGCTACAATCTATGTGACCTTAACTAAACTCTTATAGCTATTAGAATTTCGGTAGGCGCTTGCGGGAACATACCCCCGGGCGTTGAAAGCTGGTCTTTCAACCACTAAAAATCTTCAGACTCCGGATATATAGGCAACGGACAAATCTTGCTGAATGATCTGCGTAACAGACCACTAGAAGTCTTGACGTCTGCGACTCTGACTACTCCGTCTGTTCCTGGGTATGTAGCAACGATCCGACCCATTTTCCACTTGAGTGGGGGGAGGTTGTCTTCCTTTAACAGGACCAAAGAATTTAGCTTCAAGGAGCCCTTGCATGCTCGCCATTTCATGCGAAGTTGGAGCTCCGAGACGTATTCTTTACTCCATCTACTCCAAAAATGCTGTCGGAGAAGCTCAATACGCTCAAAACGTTTTAGAGAATTGATGGGCTGGTCTCGATAATCAGGTGACGGCAGCGATGTCATGGGACGTCCAATCAAAAAGTGTCCAGGTGTGAGTGGCGTCAGATCCTCGGGGTTTGATGATAACGGCGTCAGTGGTCTGGAGTTCAATATAGCTTCAACCTGCACCATCATGGTATATAGCTCTTCGTAGGTAAGGTTACAAAGGCCCAGCACTCTGACTAGATGATGCTTGGTTGATTTTACACCAGCCTCCGCAAGGCCAGCGAAATGAGGAGAATATGCAGGAATAAAGTGGAAGTTAATTCCCTCCTTAGCCATCTCCTCGGACAGCGAATCGCAACTCGCCTTAAGAAACCTAGAAAGGTCATTAGATGCACCAACAAATGAGGTGCCATTGTCCGAGTAGATGTTTCTCGGCTTTCCTCTGCGTGAGATGAATCTCCTTAACGCTAAAACGAAAGTATTGCTTGTTAAATCACCGACTAATTCAAGATGAATTGATTTTGTTGAAAAGCAAACAAAAATGGCTATGTAAACTTTTACTAATTTACAGCCACGGCCTTGACGAACAGCTGACTGAATAGGACCTGCATAGTCCAAGCCTATATTTTCAAAAGGAAAACCTGCTAGAAGTCGCTGCTGTGGTAAATCTCCCATTATAGGATATACAGTTTTACCTCTAAATCGGCAACATCGAACACATTGTTTACAGCACATCCTAGCTAAATTGCGGCCTCGAATGGGCCAGTACGTCTCTCGCATAGACGCCAACAATAACTGGGGTCCAGCGTGAAACAATCTTTTATGCTCATGATTAAAAAGTAATTTAGAAAAATGATGACTAGATTGAATAAGAATCGGGTGTTTTTTATTATAAGGAAAATCAGAATGTTCTAGTCTACCTCGAATTCGCATTATATTATTTTCGTCTAGAAAAACGTTATATTTATTTAATTCACTTTTCTTAGGTAATGGTTTCTTATTAAGAAGTAATTTATAATCTTTAAAAGATTGCTTTTGAGATAAACGTATAATAAAGTTTAAAGCCCTTTCTAGTTCATGCACAGAAAGAGGACCGCGAAAAGGTTGTTTTTTACATGCGTCAATAAAACGTAAAACATAGACGACTGTTCGTTGAAGTCGTAAGAAGTTTGAAAATCGTGTAAAATCAATCAATTCATCAAAATTATTTTTAGATAAAACATGCAAGGTGACATCTAATTTAATTTCAGGCAAACTTTCGTTGTTAAAATTCATTAATTTAGAAGGCCAATAAGAAATGTCATTAATTAAAAAATTAGGACCGGACCACCAATCGTTTAAACTAGATAAAACATTAATGTCTAATCCACGAGACAAATAATCAGCAGGGTTTTGGTCAGTTGGAACATGTCTCCACTCACAGCCACCAGTCTTGTCTAAAATCTCGGCAACCCTGTTACGAACGAACGGCTGTAATTTATTTGGTAACATTTTTAGCCACCCTAAAACAATAGTGGAGTCAGTCCAAAAGAAAGTGCGACGAGCGCTGACTCGTAATGCTGATAAAACCTTTTCAAAGAGGCGAACACCCACAAGTGCACCGCACAGCTCAAGTCTCGGTATGGTCGTTGGCTTGAGTGGCGCCACTCTGGCTTTGGCTAACAATAAACGCACTAAAACCTGACCCTGCTTATCAACGCTTCGCACATACAGGCAAGCGCCGTAGGCGCGTTCAGACGCGTCAGTAAAAATGTGAAATTCTAAAAACTCGTAACAATCAATTAAAACTCGACGTGGAATATGAATTTCATTTAATTTAGGTAAATTAATAATCATTTCGTTAAAAAGCTTAGTGATGTCCGGAGATAGCTGTTCATCCCAAGACAATTTTTTCAACCATAACTTTTGAAGTAGCATCTTCATAACAATTACACACGGAGCTAATAATCCAAGCGGGTCAAAAACTTGGGCAATAATCGAAAGCATCTCACGTTTTGTGTTATTAAAGTCAACTGACTGACTAATTGGGAAACAAAGATAATCTGACAATGGCTGCCAACCTAGACCTAAGGTTTTGGTTGACTCAAATCCACCAACATTCAAATCTAGTGAAGACTGGGGAAAGTCAGAACCAATTACCAATTGTGCGTCATTTGACTTCCACTTTCTTAGATTCATCTGGGCTGAAGCGAGAGTTGAAGTAACTTTGTGACGCAACTCCTTGACCTTATTGATGTCATCTCCTCCGGTGAGCAAGTCATCCACGTAAAAGTCGTGAAGAATGACGTCACCAACCTCCTTATCAACACACTCTAGCCCTAACTGCCGAAGACACCGGGTTGCTAGGTAAGGAGCGCTGGCCGTTCCGTAGGTCACGGTATTAAGCTGATAAGCTTGTAATGGAGTTGACGGATTATTGCGCCAAACTATTTGTTGAAGATACCTATCATTTGGATGAACAACTATCTGCCGGTACATTTTTTCAACATCAGCAGCTAAGATATACTTATGTTGTCTAAAACGCAACAGGATCGATAAAAGATCGTCCTGTACCACGGGTCCAATCATCTGGATATTATTAATAGAAATACCAGTATTAGTTAAGCTACTTGCATTAAAAACCACCCTTAACTTAGTTGTGGTGCTGCTTTCGCGCAGAACTCCGTGATGCGGAATGTAAAACGCTTGATCATCAATAGTTTTACATCTAGACATATGACCCAAAGTTTCATATTCCAACATGAAGTCTTTGTACATATTGCAAAACTGAGTTTTGGATTTGAATCTACATTCCAGTGAAGCAAAACAATGTTTGGCTCTTGACAAAGATTCGCCTAAATTGTCCGGGGAACATTTTAAAGGAATCCTTACACAAAATTGTCCATTTGCCAAACGAGTAGTGTTTTTCATAAAATGCTCCTCGCATAGCTTCTCTTCTGATGAATACGAAGACGTAGTACACACCTCTTCCAGTTGCCAAAACTTAGTGAGTTGTTGATCAACATTAAAATTTAATTCGTCATCGCAGTCTGAACGCACCTTTATAAAATTACATTTTAAAACTTTAGAAGGCAAACAACTATTAATTGGGCCGGAGACCAACCAACCCAATTTAGTCTCATAAAGAATTGGTTGCCCATCACCCAACTTAATTCGTTGAGATTCCAATAAATCCCAAAAGATGTCAGCACCCAACAACATATCGACAGGCGCCGGTGAGTTAAAGTTGGGATCTGCAAGACAAACATCAGACGGAATCTTAATTTTTAACAAGTTAACATGTTTACTTGGAATCTTATCTGTAATAGATGGGAGAATAAAACAATTAATATTGGTACTAAAATTATTATTTAATGATTTAATTGATACGGAACACATTTTATTAATAAAAGATGATGAGTTGTTGATACCTATAATAGAATTGTTAACAGTCTTGGCAGTCAAACCTAGCTGGTGGTATAACCTCTCAGTCATGAGACATGACGTACTGCCGCTGTCCAGAACCGTACGAGCGACATACTGCTGACCATTGATACTCATGACCTTGACGAGTGCAGTGGACAATAACACGTCACCGTGTTCAACACTCGCGGACAGCGACACACCGGTACCTATACCTATAGTTGTGGGCTGAGTGGAGACAGTCGCACTGCCGATGCCGTTCTTGTCAACAACAACACGGCTCGCAGAAGTACCACTTGCGTCTGACTTCAATGATTTGTCAACGTGAACAATAGTGTTGTGTTTACGGTGGCATATTTTACAACCTGGCTTTTTGCAATTGTTTGCATAATGTCCAACACTAAAACAGTTGTAACAAAGTTTATATTTAGGTAATAACTGCAAACGAGCTTCATTGCTCAACGATAAAAACTGTGGACAACAAATTAATTTATGGTCACCATTACACTTAATACAATTCTTAGGCTTTGTTGAACCACTATCATCCTGTTTACTTAAACTTTCACCTGAATTATTTTTATTAGAATCCAGTACCAACATTGACCTAACCTTCTGTGAAGTTTTACCTGTGTGTGAGTGTTTAGTATTCGTAGCTTCTAACTCGAACGTCTCTAATATCTCAGCACGGTTTTTAATAAAAGTAATAAATATATCAAATGTTACTTTGGAATTCTTGTCCAGGCGGCCCTTATACTCACCCCATTCACGATAAGTTTTGCTATCTAATTTGTGTGTTATAATATAAATGAGTAAGGTATCCCAATATTTAACGGGTTCATCTAAGGATTCTAGGGCACGTATATTTTTATTAACAACGTCAAGTAAACCTTTTAAATTAACTGACGACTCCTTTTGAAGGTTGTCGATTTGAAATAATGCAGAAACATGATGTTGGATTAGCAGGTGTTTGTTGTCAAACCGCTCGCATAGAAGATTCCATGCTACCGAATAATTTGCAGAAGAAAACTGGATTGAGTTGATTACCACAGCAGCAGACCCCTCCAGGGATGATCTCAGATAATGAAATTTGTTGATTTCATCCATATCCTCATTTGAATGGATGAGACTAATAAATGTGTCGTGAAACTCTAACCAGTTTGTGTATGAACCACTGAATTTCGGCAACTGAATAGTCGGTAATTTAACAAACTTATGATTGCTAGAACGCGACATTACGTCACAGGAATCATTTGAACCTCCTTTCCTATTTTCATCCAACATTTGTTGACCTTTAGACAGGGTTTTGTAATAAAGAGATTCAAACTCCTCGCGTTCCGACATCTGACCATCCAAGTCATCAGTACTACACTCCAGCATCAATTGCACCTCATCATATTGAGCATACAATGCCTCGAGTCTCGTAAAACGTAATTGCAACTCACTTACCTCAGCAGGGCTCAAGGAAGAAGGATTCAAAGTATTTAAATAGTTTGAGAACATTGTCACCTTTCCCTTGCAACTCGCTCGTTTCCGTACGAGATCTTTATTATCCTTATATAATTCCTTATCCTCTGGCATTGCGAAAGCTGGTGCAATCAACCTGGAATGTATATAAATAAACTTAAAGCAACGATTAAATTACAATAACAATGATGCAGCCTGAAATACGTACAAGATTAAAATACACTAACATATAGTGAATTTAATTGAATAACAATATAGAATTAATAATAAACTATACGCATTTAAGTTGTACTGAACTTTAATAATAACACTGTAATAGCAATGACTCCTATCGCCTATCCTCTGCTCACTAATGTGATTACGTAACTATCTCAATAACTGTAAAATTATTACACCGTAAAGCAAAATAATGCAGTTACTACAAAGAACCACTCTTTAACAATGTGTAAATAACTAAATGAATGAACAATAATTACTGATTAGTTAATAATTGTATTACAATTTGTAATCACTCACAGAACAAAGAAAAATGACAATAGGTATTTCGTACTAACCTGGCTATAAACGGCTGACTTATACTAACTATACCTGTTAAATAGAGTGTTGGGAACACTAATTTGATAAATACGCCTTTTATCAGCTATGATGTGTCCAGACCACGTAAATTCCAAAAAATCCTTTGAATGACGCAGTAGAATTCAACGGCCACACCTGGCGTCGACTATGTTACTCGATGTCCACCAATTCTCTTCAATCCATTTATTAAATTTGCTGGTTGGAGTTAATATTCTTCAAATCTCCACATCCAGGCTCGATAGGGACCATGAACGGGATTGATCCAGGTATAGTTTCGGGAATAATGAAAAAAACGACGTTGCTTGATGTGATCGTGCAATATAATGACAATTTACATTTGTGAAGGTAATCGGTCTAATAAAAGGCTTATAAATTAAATCAATTAGCTACAATCTATGTGACCTTAACTAAACTCTTATAGCTATTAGAATTTCGGTAGGCGCTTGCGGGAACAGATGTTAATGTGTATTTTTATCTTAACTGTGCTGCATGTTTATTGATCCATCTAATTGTTAACGGTAAATGGTAATTATTATTAATGTTTATCGATACGAAAATTGCTAGTAAATCTTTTTAGATGAGAACACATTCAAATTTAGCTTTGGGAAAACTTACAAATATACTGTCAAAACACAGTTTGCGGTGCGTGTCGCGGGTTCGATTATTGCACGGAACAAATATTTGTATGACCTTCAACCTTCAAGTAGTTATACCGGGTTTGGGTGTTTGTGGATGTATGTTTAGATGTTTGTAAACGCACGCATTACACAGGACAAAAAGAAAAACAAAGGCCAAAGGCAAGAGATTATGTCGATAACTCAAGATGAATAATTTACTGATGAAAAGTTTAAACTAACTTTTACAGCTCTGCAATTCTGTTTTGATAAAATAGCGGTAGTGCATTGAACTACCGAGTCTGACGAAAACGAAGTTATTATACATAGCTACTTTAATAAAATTAAAATATAGGAAAATTAAACAGAATTATACAGTTACAGGACACTTCAAAAGTATGGCCATTTGTAAAAACGTATCATTTCCGTTTGTCATGTCCGCCGTGACTCGACGGCCTTGCCTCACTTAAAGCCATCAGTAAAGTAATCCTCTCACCAAGAATATTGATATAATTACCATCGCTACTTCGTCCTTGATTAAGGTACTTAATTGCTCTATTTTACACGATGATTGTGTGAACGCGACTGAGACGTCTGACAAATTATGTTGTTTATGGTACTGTGAGAATGCTTTGAAAAGCGCTTGTTATGACGTTTGAGCACGAACCATCGGTTAAAACGTTTGCATTTGCATATGCAAATGCATAGATTACTCTGTTGTGGTTGGTAGTCTAGACTTTATTGGTACTAGGACCAATACGATTCAATTCATCCTACTTAAATATATTCTAAACATTATGCCTACTCACTCAGTACATATTTTCCTAGTAATATATATTCGAAACCATCGTTTTTAAGTTCCTGTTAAATAAGTGGCTTATTTACAACTTAGTGTCCTCATCTCACCTCGGAAGACATACAATTTTACTGGGTGACATCACCCAGGAGAAATGAGGGACTGTAGCAGTGTGAATTGTTTCAGCCAAGTGATGAAAGGCGTCTTTGTTCTTCGATCTTGTAGATTTTTATCACCCATGTAAAGAAAAAAATAACAGACAACTTAATTATTTAAATTGTACTAGGAGAACAGGACCATGAAGAAGGTGTTGGTTCCGGAACTTAACTGAGGACGGTTAGTCAATGTTTTGAAATGAGGGTTTTCATTAATATTTGCTATTACCTCCATTTTTGCAAAGAAATCATTGAACGTAATAAAATAAAGCCGGAAGATAATTTTTGTTTTGTCTCAGTTGTGTTGTTACACAACACGCTGCCCTAGTGACCGCGCGTCGGCGGCGCCCGCGCATCGCGTGACCGACATGACGAGTGCTTGCAACCAAACATTTATAGAAAACAAACAATTTAAACATACTCCATTGAACTTTATGGGCACGGTTACGTGACTTGCATATTACTGAGCTTTGGAAACATTGCGTTGGGTTTCTTATTTACACAATTTTGTTGAGAGGTGCATATTGCTTTACGCTTTACATACCGCTTTTCTATTTAATGGTAGTGTTCAGTTTTTCCTGGTTGAATTTCTTTTCTAGGAAAGATAATCAGTTCATCAATTAAAACATTGTGCCAAAAAAAAACTGTTTTTTGCACCGGATAGTCCTATGAGTTAAGTATTTTTGTCCTAGCTTTCACACCATAACTTAATTATTATCTGTTTAGTTTACTCCAATAAAATAACACTACCGGAATCGCACTGAATTTGCACTTCAAGAAAAGCAGAAAAATGTAATTAACATTCTACCAAAAGACCAGGCTGTGACCATTAAAAAGCCAATTGACCACAAATCTTTAAACAACAAATGCTTCCTGAAACCTTACATAAGTGAGTAAACAAGGTACTTGTTTTATATTTCATACAGTTAGGAGTGACGAGTGACTGCGTTATTGCGTCATGAATGTGAAAAAAGTCGAATATAAATCGCGTACTTTTCTCCGCATGTTACCGTCTTGTTCCCGTGTTGCGCAAGCGCCGGTCATCGCGATGCGCAGCTTACGTCATCGACCCCTCACCCTTCACTAGCTGTAGGCATTTGAAAGGACTTTACTGTCTTAGTTTCTTTCTATGATAAATAATCTTGATAGGCCTCTTCGCCTTTCTATATCATTAAAGCACCTATTCCAATATTAAGTGATTAAAATAATAAGGCCATTTCACGGGTTTTCTGACCGACGCGCGACTTCTTTGTACCCAATTAATTAGGTACTAGATTGTTCTGCATAAATAATAGAACAAGAAAATCAAACGCTTTTCTATGAAATGTGGCTCTATAGATAGAAGGACAGTTTTCATTAATTATGCATACTAAAATTGGTTATGTACCTAAGATTAGCGTCCGATGTGCTCGCAAATGTAGCTTCTTAGTGTTTATGTATCTGTCTGAAATCAGTCATTGCTAGATACTCGTATGTCCCTCCTTTTGCAGTGATCATGCAAATCACTAATTTAAAAATTGTGAGTGTATAAAAACGTGGGAAAAAATAGAGAAACATCTGTTACTTATTCCAGTTAAAATACGATCACCGCATTTAATGAATAATTTTAATTAATTTAATCAATAATGATCATGACTAAAGAAAACTTGTAGTGCACAAATTAAAAAAAACTCGTGTTTAAAAATCATCAATCTCAATATAAGGTTCGCGAGAAAAGTTTTATGAATTATGGTGTTACGTTATTAACAAACATTTTTAATACTAACCATTAGAGAAGATGCTGTGGATTCTAGTTCATTAGAAAGTAACAAATTCGCGACAGAACCGGTCATTCTTCCGATTATATATTAGTTGAACCCAGTCTGTTACATCATTAGGCAATTTTTGCAGATTTATGGACGCACATACATATTAATTTACTTTTTTCTATGCTAATATAGAAGACTTTGCGGGCAGAATAAACAATTTTTAGAAAACTTGATAATAATATAATACGTTTAAAAAATAAATTAACCATATTGCTTCATTAAATCATCGAATCTATACTGCATATTTCATTATAAATGTTTTAAAAAAACAGACATGTACCTACTCGCTTTCATTGCAAGTTAAAAACTAGACAAAAAAGGAATAAAAGATATTTTTTGCTAATGATCTCATCCGTTTTACTACGTCATGTCATCATGCAATGTTCAATCACTAAATATTTCGAACCTACTCTGAATGGTAAATTAATCTAAGAATCATCTCTCAAATCTTTCTCATTCAAAAACATTAGAACACGATTAGGTTAAAAATAAATATACCGTTTATCGTATATTTATTTTATTTTTAACCTAATGGTATTCTATTACGTTATGGGAACGGTTTTTTTACAGTTAGAAACAAACTAGTTCTACTATAATGCTGTTTTCCGAGTTCATTAACAAGTTTTTATTCAAAATTCTAAACAATGTTGAAGTTTCAACAATATTTGAAAAGAAGCGATGAGAGTGTGGCGTTTGCGCTTCTATTTCGTAAGTCCCTGACCTTGGTGTAAACGGTAATTACCTTGACAAGAAAATATAAAATTTATATTCAAAATATTTACTACTGTTTACGTAAAGTTGTGAAATATATTGAAAGGTACGTTTGTTAAGTAAACACACAAATTATAAGCAATTTATAATTGGTGTTTTATAGAAATTAAATATTATCAAAAATCGACCCAAAACTGACCTACTTTGGCTCCCTCAGAAGCGTCCAGAAATTTCTTTAAAACGTCGTTGAAGTGAATCGGTACTACGTTAAAAATAAAATTAAGGCAGTATAATTTTGCAGTCACTATTTTAGCAGTGAAATGAAGGTCGTTTTCAATAAAATACTTTTTGGTGGACTAATAAAATTCTTGGGCCATTCGAGGCCTGACATAATAAAAATATGACCTCTCGTTAATCTACGATAGAATCAAACAAGTGCAGTTCAAATGTCGAGTTAAATAACACTATAACTAATGAGTACGAGACTTTCAACCATCATTACTCATACAGTATTAAACGTAACGAGTATAATGTTATCTATCAAATCTTGGCTAAGCTTTCGCTTTCAACGAACCGTACTTTTAGCCAACCGTACGTTTTGAACGAAATGTAATTCGTTCATGACGTCAGAGTCGTGTTTTTCGTCATTCTCTGTAGCATTAATCTTCGAAGCATTAATTACAGCTATTATAAAGCTTAGAGCATATTGTTTTGTTATTAATGGACGCGAATAAATGTCACTCTGTATGTTTAAATTGTTTTTGTTGTTGTTGTTGTTAATGTTGAGTCATTATTTTCGATGTTGTTCTGCTTTCGTTTTCAAAGGAGTATATTATGCATAAGTAGATGTATGAATAATGTCTTTCCGCTTCCTTTTCAATTACTTGTACGATTGAAAGTTTTCTTTTGTGATTATGTAAGCTGACATTTGATATTTCAATTGCTCTTTTTAGAATCATTAATTTCATCTGGAATAAAGTTAATGATTGTTAAATTAATGAACATTAAAACTTTTCATTTACAGTAAACAAAGTACCGTTTCTAATTTTGTTTATTTTTTTAAAAGATGAATCCTTAATTGGAAAATTAGTCAATTTTTTTCAATTATTTTAAGCCATTCACCTGGATTGGTCATTTAGTGTGTGAAAGTACCTTATTTTTTATCTACCTACCTATCATTACTTTAAAAAGAAAAATAATTCAATGACTCGTAACACGAAAAATAATTTCTAATCTCGATCTTAGTTTAAATTAAGCAAGTCGAAGTCAATACTAATTTACAAACAAAACTCACATATGAGTACATAAACAGCCAAACCCGGAAAAAATATTTGCAGCTAAAACAATCATTTCTTTCGTCCAGGAAATGAACCCGGAATATTTAGCTCTTAGAAGAAACATGGAAGAATTCCGTTATGACATACGAATAACCAAAAATTCGAAGTCATGTGACATCTACCGACCCGCACTGGGACCGCATTGTGGATTATGACCCACTCCCTCTCACAGAGAGAAGGCCTGGAACCATTTATATGCTGATTTCGATATGAATATCTCCTGAGTTAGACTCGCAGTAACCATTTTCAACCACTGCACCACGCGTGTCGTCAAAAACGAAAGCAATTTCCAACTGTGAGCAGAACCAGTCTGAAAAGACATAGAATGACTGCCGTCTTCCTATCCTTAGAAGGCGAGCACTTTCATTTTCCCATGGGGCACGGTTCACGGTACAAAATGGCGTACCTTTAAGACGGTAACGGTACTAACTAATCTTATTATTGATGGGACCGGTTCACGCACGTGCTGATGCCGGTTTCACCAGTTCACCTGTTTTAACCGTACCCATCGATTTATGTTTATAGTGTAGATTGCGTGGGCATCGTTCACTGGGATGATTTGAATATGTTAGGTTAAGACTTGAAACTTTGCAGTTTATGTGAGTTTAATTGTTTGTAATTGCACCCACGATACAGGAACAATACCGGATTCAAAAGAAAAAAATGATTTCCATAGCTAATAGCAGATATTGAAGTTATTTTCATGGATTCCAATTTTGGGTGTAAGGTCTAATAATTCTTTCAATTTAATCATCATACTAATTTGTGATACGACGTTAAGCCCAATGGCTCAGCTATATTTATAGATCTTATCTTGATCTTGTAGAAGTGAGACTGGAAGCAGACTCTAATATAACATTTTTTAAAGGCTTGTTGGACGAGGACTGCTTCACATTAAATATCACCTCCTTTTCTGGATTTCGCAATTTAGAAAAAGAGAGAAATACTCTATTATGCTGCATTCTATTAAAATGGATTAGTTTTAACTTAGCTAATTTAAGCAACTACAAAGGAATATTTTGTTATCTAGTCACTACGGATCATAAAAAAATACCTCAACAATTTATAACCAGCCAGCACTTTTATAACACGAGAGTCGCTAATTACATCACAGAAATTAAGCGATACCTTACTGAATTAAGTGACAGTTGAAATGAAATACGACCATATGGATTCCTTAGTTACCTTTACTATTGGCCCGATACAACAAGTTAGTTATAATGCCTAAAAAGGTTGGCCCCGTTGAAATTGAATCGGGGATTAATGATGAAATATTGCTCTGTGCTAATGTACATACATGATGCAATTATCACTTCGTTGGATTTTTTTTGATAGATTGTTCAAGTACTCGTTTCAAGGCTTTTTTTAATGAAAGAAGGTTGTGGTTTGACGTCTGTTGAACTCTCGTGAATGTTTATAGCAAGAAGACATTAGAAATCCAAAATATACATTGGTAATCTTGAATATATAATTCTTGTAGTAGGTTCTGTAGGTCACATGATCACAATAGTTTGATGATTATCTCTGCGGTAATAATATTTTCCGGCCACGTCTGCCGCATGCCCAATAAGCTGTGGGCCAATTAGCAAACAGGCTTAATAACCACTTTGTGGAGCCCTGACACAGCCAGAAGGCGTCGTCGCGGCAGACCTCGTAGAAGATGGTGGGATGAGCTGGACAAAACCAACGATCATTGGTCCACTTTGGAGGTCAAAGTGACGAAATTGAAGGTCATGGGGAGACGCTTTTGCCCAGCAGTGGGATGAAGTAGGCTAGCAGTATTTCTATGTGTATTATATCCTGGCTAAAGTTGTGTATGTTAAAATCTTCTCGTTGGTCTACCTGGAGTCTAGATGTATCCCTAAGAATAAGCTCACTTCCCAAGCTTATGATTAAAAAAAATCTCCTATTAGGTGGGAGTTACACAAATTATTAAATTATTTTTTTATGATAATTAAAAGCCCTTGCCTGTACTGTTACTGTTCACGGGTTCACAGACCTTGCCCTTCGAAGAATCCAGTTGAAAATTTTTGTGTTGTTCAATTATTATACATTAAAATCATTATTAGTTTTAGATCAAATTATATAAAATTAAAATTACTCAATTTAAAATATATGAATTTTAAATAACAAGATACCAATTATGATAATATTTATAAAAGACCGTAACGTCATTAGTAATTAAAATTGTTTTTAATTAATTAATGTAAATGCATATGACCCAGTGGGTTATATGCATTTTATGTAGATGTATGCAAACATTCCTAAATTTAGAATACAAAGATATAAAATAAACCTTCATGAAAACTGTGTCAAGAGGTCAAACTGCTATAAGTTGCCAAAAATATTCCATGTTATAATTTTTGTCTTAATTGCATCACATTATTTTTTGATGTTTTTAAACTGGCATGGTCACTTACACTGTCATTAGAATTTAAAACAGGTAATTTACATATTGTTAACCTAGAAAAATCCTTTTTAAGTTCACATGAAAGTCGTATTTTTTATTTATTTATTTCATGAGAATTACAATAATTAGAAATTAACAACTGTTGGTTAGATTCTTTTGTAATATAATTTTAATTGATTTGTAAAAGTCCATAATATATTTCCCTATTTTTATTGAAAGATATAAGCTGAAGATTCTATCATAGCGTATGGCTTTAAATATCGCATTTCCGAAATGAAGTAAAGTATAAACACCTTAAAGCCCAAATAAGATATTAGAGCAACCATTGGGTTGCTCTAATGGTGTGAATGTATTAAGTTGTGCAGTCATCACATGACATTCAAGTCACCCCATTAGCAAGTTAAACAGTAGTATCATAATTCAGCTTTACTAAACATCCATTAGTCTACGCATATTCATTAACAGCATGCTAAAAGCTTTACAATTACGCGCTACGCCATTGTTCGTAGCACGGCTCGTAGCCGCTACGATCCTTCCGTACAAAAGACATCAACGACAAGTTGCATTGAAACATTTCAGGATAATTTGATTATCCTTTGAAAATATTAGGTTTAATTTTCAATATTTTGAATCGTATTTCATACTAGTTTGATAGTATACATGAAAAATATTTTCCAGTTACTTTTAATTAAAATTTTTAATTCTTTAATTAAAATACCCAATAAGAAACATCACATAAATATGAGAAAGAAAAATTACCTCGTTATTATCATCATATCCCCTCACTGTCCAAGTAATAGTCCGACACTTAACACTTATACCATTAGGCACAAAGACGAGCACTAAGTCCAGTTTAAGTTATGTTCATAACTTCAAACTTTTTGAGGGTAGATATATATTTTTATCTATGGTCTTTGGTACGCGTGCGAGCGACAGTGCGGCGAGTTCGACACTGAAGTCGAGAGCCCCCGTCGCGGCGTCGAAGCCTGTCGGAATGAAAGTCGCTTGTGGCTCGCGATCGCCAGAAGGACGATGGTAGACTAAGTTCACTGATAGTAAGGCTTTACACTTAATATAGTGAGACTTCACGGTGAATCTGTTATAGTGCTTGGTAGATTAGGTTTGATTTTGAACTGTTTTGAGGCCTAATTTGGGTTACTGTGCCAATTTCTTTTGCAACGACCATTAGTAATGGGTTAGTTGTTCTTTTGTTTCTGTTACTAGAACTTACTTTCAAATGAATATATTTACATTCAATAATATTTGATTGATGTAATGATTAATTTACATTAATTAACTAAAACTGTATGTTTCATTTCTGTTTCAGTGAAGACTAAAAAAATTAATATAAATATACTGTACTAGCTGACCCGGCAAACGTTTTTTTGCCATATAAATAATTTAAAAAAAAATTAGGGGTGGACTACCCCTAACATTTAGGGGGATGAAAAATAGATGTTGGCCGATTCTCATAGATACCGGATAAGCACAAAAAATTTCATCAAAATCGGTCAAGCCGTTTCGGAGGAGTATGACATCGAAAACTGTGACACGAGAATTTAATATATTAGATTAAAACTATCCAGGCATTGTTTACAAGTTCCTGGTTTATTTACTTAGCATTAAAAATTTAAAAGGAAGATACTGTTTACATTCTATTATTGTTACAGTATACGGTTCTGTACATTCTGACTACTTAGTACGTATGTTTAACATTAATTAACACTGTAGTGCGAAAATCCCGTCTATTACAATCAAAATCGGAAATTAATAATCTATATCGTTTGTTATCTTGAACACGATTCATGTCTGTAACTAATCAACGATTGAATTTGCTTATTCCAGTTTTAAATATGTCTAATCAGAGACAGCCGTAAAAATAATCGGATGGGGATTATATATCGTATTATTACACGTTTCAATAGTGTTGCCATATACGCCATACGGATCAAAACCTGGATAGTAATAATATACGGCAAACTATTTACATTGTTAGCCAATAGCAGTCCACTGCGGAGTGTAAGCCTCCCCAAAGAGCGCCAACCCTTCCATAAAGGACAGGGAGGGTTGGCGCACTTTGAGGGGTAAGACATAATCAAATGACTGTTTTCGTTCTGGGAGTGTCAGACTCGTACTGAACATACAAAAACACACCCTGTTCCTTCGAGTTACCGTATCTTATAGGAAATCTATAGACGGCTCTAGGTTCGGCCCCCGTGTGGGCCCTGAGCATGCGGACGCGACCAGCGAGGCTGGTCGCATGCCAGAGGGTCATGGCTATCCGGATGATCCGAGGATACCGCACGATCGCCGGCGAATCGGCCAACCTCCTTGCCGGATTATTGCCCTGGGATCTGGAGGCGACCGCCCTCCAGCGCGTCTATGAGTGGCGCGTGGAGGCGCGGCGCCGGGGAGAATTCCCGCTGCCCCGACAAGTCGAGGCGCGGCGGGAAGAGGTCCGGCGCGATCTCAGGGCAGTATGGAGGGAACGACTGTCGCAACCGAGGTTCGGGCACGCCGCAATCGCGGCGGTAAGACCCCTCTTTGAGGAGTGGCTGGAAAGGCGTCACGGCGTCCTGACCTATCGGATGACGCAGGTCCTCACCGGACACGGATGTTTCGGGAGGTACCTGTGTCGGATGGGGAAGGAAGAAACGCCGGGGTGTCACCATTGCGAAGATCGCCCGGAGGACACAGCAGAGCATACGGTGCAAGACTGCCCCGCTTGGGCAGAGCACCGCCGTGTCCTCACGGCAGCGATAGGCGGAGACCTCTCGCGCCCGGCATTGGTCGAGGCCATGCTGCGGGGCGAGACGGAGTGGGAAGCGGTCGCCTCCTTCTGCGAAGCAGTAATGCTCGTTAAGGAGGAGGCGGGCCGTGAGAGAGAGAGGACAGCGTCCTCCCTCCGCCCCACCCGCAATGGTAGACGCCCACGGCGTCGGACGTCGCAAGACGATCTCCGGCCACCGTAGACGCGGGCATGCGGGCGGCGAGTAAAGGGCAACTCGCCGCCCGGACATGGACCATGCCCGGGTCGACGGCGCGTTGTGTTCCACGCGCGCCTCAAAGAGCGTCAGCACGATGACGGGGCCCCGCCCAAGAGGGCCAAAGCCTGCCGGGGTCGCGGGACTTATCTCATTACCGTGACCCCGGAACATAAAGGGCTATCGAAGGACACCGTGGATTTTAGTCAGTACAAGTCTGACAGTCCCTCCCGCCCTGCCCGGGGTGGGAGGACTCATTTGATGATTTTACCACGCTAAAAAAAAAAAAAAAAGACGGCTCTAGGTTGGACAGTGCCGGCAAGCTCATTTACAGTTTCAAGGTTGGACGTACGAATCAAGTTAAATTTGGTTTTATGTACATTAAGAGAACAGCAGTAATCTTCCTACGTATTCATTTAGAATTCAATTTCTCAATAAATGCATTTGAATGCAGTTTTGATCTTGAACTATTACCATAATTTTTGGCATACAAAATGCAACAAAAATGCATATTGTATTGATTGTCTGAAGCCAAAGAAGGCAATATAGATTTATCATAATGTCTAACTTTGTTGCACAAGCTAATAGTTCAATTGTTCTCATCATATTTATATGCAAAAATAATTTTTCAAATCTGACTGCTACTCCAAGAATGAATGAATGAACGAATGAATGGTTTGTTTCTCTTAAAATTTCATAAAAACAAGTACATTGCCCCACAAAACTGCTTACGCAGTTTAACTATGAAATCGTTGAGTCTCTATTACAATATGTAATAATATCAGGTACATCGACTCGTATAACCTAATAGTGGCCCGTCCTAGCTTCGCACGGGTATATTAATAACCGCTCGTCCGATTTTGTGCAAACTTCACATAGAGCATCTACTAAATAGTTCGAACAAAACCTAAAGTTTGGATAGGTGAGCCCGTTCTTGAGTTATAACATTACAACGAAAAGTGGCATTGATTTTTATATATTAGATATATACTTATTACACTTTACATACTGTATCTAATAAATATCTCTTTAGCTGAGATTAGCGCATTCAAAGAAACAATATACTACAAATACAACTGAAAATTAAATAGCCTAGCTTTCTACTGGTGAAAGAATTGTCGAATTTAATTCAGCAGTTTCAGAGATTGCTTCCTACAAACAAACTAAAATATTATTAATAAGTGTAGATAAGTAGTATTAGATTATGAAATGTTTATAAAAATCAAGTTAATAACAGTTGTTGGTATTTGGAGGTTGTTTCAAAGATGAGGCAACAAGTTCACGTGATCTAACGAAAGTGGTTATACCTGAGTTACTACAAGTAAACATACACATCTACTATGTATGTATAGACAGCAGAAAAGTGAAAAGCAATTTTTAAACGGTTTTTCAATGTTGTGTTATAAGTTTCAATGTGTCTGTGCATCAAACTCTTTGGCTGCATGTAGCATACAGCCAAAAAGTGCATACAATATATAGTATATGGGACAACTTTTTATAACTTCCTGCTTGCATACCTAACTCTTTTGTTGTCTTTTTTTTTTTTGCGTGGTAAAATCATCAAATGAGTCCTCCCACCCCGGGCAGGGCGGGAGGGACTGTCAGACTTGTACTGACTAAAATCCACGGTGTCCTTCGATAGCCCTTTCAGTCCGGGGTCACGGTAATGAGATAAGTCCCGCGACCCCGGCAGGCTTTGGCCCTCTAGAGGGGGGCCCCGTCATCATGCTTGAGGCGCGCGTGGAACACAACGCGCCGTCGACCCGGGCATGGTCCATGGTCGGGTGGCGAGTTGCCCTTTACTCGCCGCCCGCATGCCCGCGCCTACGGTGGCCGGAGATCGTCTGCCGACGTCCGACGCCGTGGGCGTCTACCACTGCGGCTGGGGTGGAGGGAGGACACTGTACTCTCCCTCACGCGGCCCGCCTCCTCCTTCACGAGCATGACTGCTTCGCAGAAGGAGGCGACCGCTTCCCACTCCGTCTCGCCCCGCAGCATGGCCTCGACCAATGCCGGGCGCGAGAGGTCTCCGCCTATCGCCGCCGAGAGGACACGGCGGTGCTCTGCCCAAGCGGGGCAGTCTTGCACCGTATGCTCCACCGTGTCCTCCGGGCGATCTTCGCAGTGGTGACACCCAGGCGTCTCTTCCCTCCTTACCAGACATAGGAACCTCCCGAAACTTCCGTGTCCGGTGAGGACCTGCGTCATGCGGTAAGTCAGGACGCCGTGACGCCTCTCCAGCCACTCCTCAAAGAGGGGTCTTACCGCCGCGATTGCGGCGTGCCCGAACTCTTTTGCTGTCTGTGCATAACATTATCTGTTATGTATCGTGACGGCACGCTGCTGCTGAGGAGCTTATCGCGGGTTAGGTCCCCGCACGGAACAAATATTTGTATGATATTTGGTCCAAGTCCGGGTGTTTTTTTGCCGGATTACTGCCCTGGGATCTGGAGGCGACTGCCCTCCAGCGCGTCTATGAGTGGCGCGTGGAGGCGCAGCGCCGGGGTGTATCGCCGCTGCCTCGAGAAGTCGAGGCGCGGCGGGAAGAGCTCCGGCGCGATCTCAGGGCAGTATGGAGAGCACGACTGTCGCTACCGACGGCCGGGCACGCCGCAATCGCGGCGGTAAGACCCCTCTCTGAGGAGTGGCTGGATAGGAGTCACGGCGTCCTGACCTACCGCATGACGCAGGTCCTCACCGGACACGGAAGTTTCGGGAGGTACCTGTGTCTAAGGAGAAAGGAGGAAACGCCTGGGTGTCACCACTGCGAAGATCGCCCGGAGGACACAGTAGAGCATACGGTGCAAGACTGCCTCGCTTGGGCAGAGCACCGACGTGTCCTCACGGCGGCGATAGGCGGAGACCTCTCGCGCCCGGCATTGGTTGCGGCCATGCTGCGGGGCGAGACGGAGTGGGAAGCGGTCGCCTCCTTCTGCGAAGCAGTAATGCTCGCGAAGGAGGAGGCGGGCCGCGCGAGAGAGAGGGCAATGTCCTCCCTCCGCCCCACCCGCGGTGGTTGGCGCCCACGGCGTCGGACGTCGCAAGACGATCTCCGGCCACCGTAGGCGCGGGCATGCGGGCGGCGAGTAAAGGGCAACTCGCAGCCCGACCATGGACCATGCCCGGGTCGACGGCGCGTTGTGTTCCACGCGCGCCTCAAAGAGCGTCAGCGTAATGACGGGGCCCCCTCTGTAGAGGGCCAAAGCCTGCCGGGGTCACGGGACTTATACCATTACCGTGACCCCGGAACATAAAGGGCTATTGAAGGACACCGTGGATTTTAGTCAGTACAAGTCTGACAGTCCCTCCCGCCCTGCCCGGGGTGGGAGGACTCATTTGATGATTTTACCACGATAAAAAAAAAAAAAAAAAAAAAAAGTCCGGGTGTTTATGTATGTGTGTTTTTATGTTTGTAAAAGCACCCATAACAAAGGAGGAATCCATATGTGGGGCAAAGATTAAAAAAAGAAAAAAACTATATGTAAACTATACATCTACGTAATTACCGGCAACATTGACTCATCACTCATTAATCTTGATAAGTATTCAGATTTACGAAATATCTTTTATTTAAATGTACGACTTGCTCTTTAAAATAAGTTTTATGAACTGTAAAATTGCACACATACATATTTATATTCTTAATCACATGTTTATCTTGTTGGCTGTCTTCAACATTTATATATTTATTTGTCCATTCAGGGGTTTTGGAATCGGGCATGACGCGGCCGTAAGACCCCTTTGGTATTATCATATAAGTGACTAAGTGGGGTTGCTGATTCAGGGGACTTGAATTGGGACATGCCGCAATCGCGTCGGTTAGGGGCCCTCTTTGAGGAGTGGCTGTGGAGACGCCACGGCTTTCTCACGTTCCGCCTGACGCAGGTTCTCAGCGTACATCGTGGTTTCGGGAGATTCCTGTGTCGAATTCGGTGGAGAAAAACGCCCGGGTGTTATCGAAGGAACACAGTGATTTTTAGTCAGTAAGTCTGACAGTCCTTATCATGGGGTATCGTATTACCCAGTTACTGGGTTGTGGAGGTCCAATAGGCAGTCTAACTATCGGTACATCGAGGTGTTGAAGTGTTTGTATAATAACGCCACCATGTCGGTCCGAGTACAGGAGCAGAGCACGAAGGCGATTCCATTGAGAAGAGGCGTAAGACAGGGGGACGTTATCTCCCCTAAACTGTTTACTGCCGCAATGGAAGTCGCCTTCAAACTCCTGGAATGGCAAGGACTTGGCATCAACATCAACGGCGAATACATCACTCACCTTCGGTTTGCCGACGACATCGTAGTCATGGCAAAGTCGATGGAGGAACTCAGCATCATGCTCGATGGCCTCGACCGAGTTTCACAACGGGTGGGCTTGAAAATGAACATGGACAAGACGAAAATTATGTCAAATTCCAATGTTGTGCCCACCCCAGTCTCTGTTGGAAACTCGGTACTCGAAGGTGTTGACTCATATATCTATTTAGGACAAGTAGTCCAATTAGGTAGCCCGGTAGGTCCAACTTCGAGAAAGAGGTCAACCGCCGAATCCAACTCGGTTGGGCAGCGTTCGGGAAGCTACGCAATGTCTTTTCGTCCGACATACCTCAGTGCCTCAAGACGAAAGTCTTCAATCAATGTGTGTTACCAGTGATGACTTACGGCACCGAAACGTGGTCTTTCATTATCGGCCTCATCTCAAAGCTCAAAGTCGCTCAGCGAGCTATGGAGAGGGCTATGCTCGGTGTTTCTCTACGTGATCGAATCCGAAATGAGGAGATCCGTAGACGAACTAAAGTCACCGATATAGCCCACCGGATTAGCAAGCTGAAGTGGCAATGGGCAGGCCATATTGCTCGCAGAGCAGATGGCCGATGGGGTCGAAAAGTGCTAGAGTGGAGACCGCGGACGAGCAAGCGCAGCGTAGGACGTCCACCAACGAGGTGGACAGACGACCTTGTAAAGGTCGCCGGAAGACGCTGGATGCAGGTCGCTTCCAACCGGTATATGTGGAGATCTAAAGGGGAGGCCTATGTTCAGCAGTGGACGTCCTATGGCTGAGATGATGATGATGATGAATAGGCAGTCGCTCCATATGAAATACTGAAAACAGTTATTTTATAAAAGTTCTGTCGCTCTCATTATAAATTAAAAATATGAACTCAGAAAAACTACGAGCTAATGAACAAGTCAAAGATGTTCTAAGTTAAACCCGTTCAGTTCATTGAGTAATTTGCTTGTAAGTGATGTTAATAAGCGAGTCGGCTTATAAGTGGTCGGTAAATAAATGCTTATGGGATTCAAGTGGGTGGCTACCGTAATATGCATGTTAGTGCGAGGTTGGTGATGTGTAAATTAACCTCGATAATTACGTGTTTTAAGGTTTTAATGTTGAAAATTAAATAAGCTTTACTTGTTTTACCGCAGATAGATTTGGTTTTATAAGTAAATCAAGTGTTGTAACAGACACATTCCCCCGGTACGTGCAAAGCGTTTTACCAATAAAATTGTGCGCACAGCTAAGGAGTGCATTTCACTGCTGGGTCTATATTTCCTGACAGATATAACCTTGGGGTCTTCAAGTCAAGAGTGAACAGGTTACTTCTAGGCAAGCGTGCTTCACCGTCGACTACATCTTTACTTACCATCAGGCGAGATAGTGGTCAATCAAACACGAACCTTATTATTATTAAACTATTGCATAGCTTTTATCGCGGGCTCTGAGTGCGGCGCTGTGCGGGGACCGAAACCAAAAAAAATCCAAAAACCTTAGGAAAATACCTGACACCACGCATCGTCTAACATCGTTTCAGTTCAGGAGACTTCGGCAATCATAAAAATCCGTCATAAAAACAATTTACTTTTTCTTACTGATTTTAAACGGCCAGCTACAAAAGGAGTTTTCACAATGAAACCTACTTATAAAATTCTCCTACAACAAAGAAGTTCTTTGTTACAGTAGAGCACCCCGTAAAGATTTAAAATAAATTATATTCTCGTTAAATATACGCGGTAGGCGATTTTATTATTTTAAAATAAAAAAAATGTTTTTGCAATAGCTTCACCGCGGCAATCTCCGAGTGCCACATGTATTTTTTTTAAACGTTGCCCCACACTAGGAATTAGGAATTTCTCCTGTATCGTGGGTGCGATAACTAATTATAAACTCACATACACAAACGCCCAGACCCGGAACAACTTCTTGTAGAACATACAAATATTTACTCCGTGCGGGAATCGAACACACGACACGCAGCGCAACAGTCCAATCGCTCATCCACTGCGCTAATCGTGTCGTCTTAATTCTACCCATTTTCTGCTGAGGCAAAGAGAGTCTTCAGTTCTCTACCATGCCATGTTTAATCAAACTAGAGCGTATCGCCCAATAAATAATTTTTATTTAAGTTCTTTTTTACTACGTGTCTACGAGCACTTTCTCGTACTAAAACAATAGGCCAGGTACATGGTACATCAGATGTAGTAGATAACTGTATGAGTATTTTATATGAATTTTACGAAACCATCTAGATACGATCGCTCTCAGGACATTGCGATGCCATGATTTACATCAAATGTTGAAAATCGTGACTTAAACCTGTATTTTGTAAAATCTTGAAGCGTCTACACTAACGTAGAGAGATAAATTCATTTCTTTTGTGTTCAATATTTAAAACCCTATATGTACACACTACCTTTAAAAACTAAAAATTAAACTAAAATATTTACAAAAATAACTAAATTAAAACTAAAATTGAAAATTTATATTTATTTATTTATAAATTTATATTTATTTATATTTAAAAAAATAAACTTGAATTTTGCCTGAAACTTGACTATGACCAATCTATGTCTGCTTTTTTGGATAGCGACATATTTGGGAGACTGCAGCTGCTAAAATGTCCCAGACCTAATAATTAATAAAGCTTATTTCGTAACACAATGCAGTTTTATAGATTTATATCAATTTATCAGTAGGTATAGTAAACCAATTTATGTTACACGTCTAGACCGAACATATTTCACATTACACACGCCTACAATCTGTATTATGAAACCACAGTGCTATTGCGGTTATCTTAACGAGTATCTGCCTACCCAGAAGGGATTTATGGTCGTGATTGTACATACATTTGATATAACACATGTTAGAAGTAAAAATAATGTCAGTACTATGTTATTATTATCTCGTTATGTTAATTAATAGTATCAGAACTCGCATTAACTCAGAGGCGTAACGAACATTATGCTGTGAACATCCACCTAATAATGGTTTAGTAGTACCTCTCTTTTTGAGTCCGAAACGACAGCCCATCTTTATGTTTTGGCCATATCTATGTAAATAATAGCTAATCGAAATGTATGGACCTACGCGCATACTTTCCGAACGAATACTCAAAAGTATTTTTTTTGTGAAGACAATGTTTCTGAGAAAGGTATTTTCGGAAATTAAACGCGATGGTCGGTTTGGACCTGTGCGTAGCCAGCGCGGGCATTTTTTTTTGGGGTCGTGAAGTCTTCAAAAAAGTCCTCCCGCCCTGGGTGGAGTGGAAGGGACTTCAAGTCAGTAGTCCTTCACGTCCCAGGGTCACGATAGTCTGCTTAGATAGACTCGCAACCCAAAATTGTTCAGCAACCCCAGCCGGGGCGGGCCTCAACGAGGTAAGAGAAAAACGTCAAAATGTTAACACTGTAGATATATGTTCTTCTTCTATGTATACTCGCAATTAAGAAGAGACAACATGTTATTCCACCGACATTTGCATTAGCAAAATGTAGATTTATTGAAAAATCGTGACTTCGAAACAAACCCACTGAATCACGAGCAGAACTTCGACTTACGTAATTAACTGAAATATTCGTCGTGTATTGAACATTATTTTATTTTTACAAATCGACGATTGCCATAAATTACCCGATCTATTAACAAACATTTGATTACGAGCACTATAAACTTAGTAATCATTTTCAATCGATATCCTATTTGAATTAATTTCATGCCGTATTATGGATTCTGAAATTCGAGCGTCTGTTGAGGCACTTAGGTTTGAAACATGGATCAATGAACACAGTTTCTCAACACATCCATAATCTTGTTAAGTGGATTACAATGAGCAGATAGTTATGTGAGCGGATCGAATAATTTGTCTCTAACCATGGAATCGATTACGCCACCAAAGATCAGTGACTCGATTTATTTATACAACGAGAATCGAGCATGCAACGCCCGAAGTTTTCGTAACCGCAGATGCAACTATGTTCAAAGAGTTTTTATTCAAGCCGAATCCTTAACAGTTGCGCCAAAATAATCGGTGCGCTGTTATTTGTGTCACTTACGAAATGACTAAACGTTCATCCACCGATCTGCCTCGTTGAGTTTCAAGAATCTTTATTCTAAGTAGATTAATAAGGCTGCAGTTCACTGCGAAAGTTTAATGACATCGCTGCCGAAATTATGAAGCATACACAACCAAAATTGATTTATCGAAAAAAATTGCGACAGCAATAATAATTAAATCAGGGTAATATGACAAGTGCGTAAATGAGACGATTTTTGAATCGAGTATACAAGTATAGGTACATTTTTTTGCGAAAAATACAATATTATCTCTCTCACAGAAATAAGTGTATTCATAACGACAAGTACACTGAAAAACCGAATAGGTTGAATTCCATAATGTTGATTATGTCGTAAGTTGCGTTTACCTAATATTATGCTTAAACAACTATTGTATGACATTTATTTCTACAAAAATAAAATTGTTAAAAATTAATAGGTTAAACCAATCACTAAAAGAGGTTAAAACGACACAATATTCGAATCTAAGTAAGTCTAAACTGATAATATAGTCAAGTCAACATATTAACGAAGTAGAGTCAACAAAATAACTAAGTTAAATATATATAATCAGTATAACTATTTATTATAGATTAAGAAATTACTGCATATAAAAGTTGAGTTAACAAACTGATTAAGTCCATTTAACTAAACATTTGATAAATACAACAAAATAACAAGAATATTTTTATTCAACTACTTATTACAAGGTTGTAACAAATAGACGAAAAAGTTAACATAACGAATATACAAGTTCAGTTTAACTAAGCACATTTGTTAATCCATCAAATTATAGAACTTCGTACCAGTAACTTTAAACAGCTATACAATAAAGTTTTTTTTTTAAACTGCATGATGACGAAACAACTAAACATCTCATTAGAAACGATTAAGTATCAAGAATATTAATTCTACTATTTAATATATGTTTGAAATAACAAAACGAAACAATTGAGGTAACCAACTATACTAATTAACTAAACATGTAAGTTATATCAATCACTGAAACAACATTATTTTAACTACTTACTAGATGTGCCAGTTAGTTATATGAAATAGTTGAGTTTAAAAACTGATAAAGTTAAGACAATCAACTTGAGTTAAAATTACAAAACACAAAAAATATGTATCAACAACTAGACGAAATAGTTAAGTTTACAAAACAGCCGAATCAACCGATCATTTATGCTATCACAACAAATTGTACTTACAACATTTTATCAGCACTTTGAAATACCCATACGAAAAAATTAACTAACTGCATATCGTTGAAACAACTAAACATTTAAGTTAAACCATCCATTTTAACAACTTTATTTTAACACAATATTTATGTCAGTACTAGATGTGTCAGATCGTTACATTAACTAATTTAGTTCCGACTTGCTCGATAGATGGTGTTCATCATTTACGTCACAATCCTGAATCGCGGTGTTAAGATTCTCCGCCGCCGAACGACCCTCGCGCGCTACATTAGTGAATTCATACTTACTACTTTCCTGGCACAGGGAATACCGTGACCAAGAAGGCGGTTCCCCAGGGCGAGGCCTTTTCATTGCACAGTGCGAAGGAAAGGAAAGGAGTCTAGACATGGGTCGTACTTGCAAAATCGCGTACCAGGGCTTACAAGTACGACTTCTTTAAGAAACCACGTACTAAAACCAGGGCTCGGAATACTTTCAAGTATTTTCTATCTGGATAGGAAATTGAACCTAAACTTTATACAAATAAGGAGTAAATTCGCGTTTACAAATAAATACGTACTTACAGAGTAGGTATAGACGATTAAAGTTTCTACTACTATTCCAACCAAGAGCCCTGTTGGAAGAAAAAAAACTTGCATAGGAAATTGAACTCTGAATTCTTAATTATGGAGCACAATCGCGTTTACAAATAAATACTTGCAAAGACAAACCATTAAAGTAAAAATGCTTGCATACGAAATTGTTCCGTAGATGTTAACAAATAAGAGTGCATGATCGGATTAGCGAAAACTGACGCGGTTATTGAATATTGGATTGAAAACCTACGTAGACTCAAGGTTGATCTTTAGTGCGTCATACAATACCTATATTATTTATATTTCTGTTCGTAAAATGCCATGTTTACAAGTTATTAACAAATAAAGATATTTTATTCTATTCTAACTAACCACACACTAACGGTATTTACACCAAACAAACAAAAACAAAAATATTTACACAAATGAATTGTAAAAAAGGGTTGGTAATCAAAGGCTAATAAGAATATTCGCAAGAAATTAAGTCACGCACGAAACGATGCACGCACAAGTAATCGGTGATGTAAATAAATCATTACTATAAAAACCACTAAGCGGGCAAGGTGCATCATAAAAATCGCAAAGTTAAATGTAAATTCCTTTCGTACGCGCGATCATGCATCTTACAACGCTTGTTATAGTGTCGTACCAAGTACCTACCGTTATTATTATTGCAGTTTACACAGGTTCAAGGTAAAAAAAGTGAGTTTATAAAAACGTGGGAAAAATAAAAAAAGAATTGCATTATTTTGTCCTTACTTCCGTATATTGAAAGTTAACTTTCCGAGCGAGTCATCTTTACAGTGAAAAGTACGAGCGAGAACGATAATATATCATTTCTTATTGCAAAGAGCGCGTGCTGCTCGGAACCCGAACGCGGCCGAAGCGGCTCGACGCGCGACGTTCGAAACCATGCATTGCCACGTCACGAGTACGAGTACGAACTGTACGAATCAGCGAGACTCTGGGTCCGGCGAGTGTCGAGCCTCGACGGAGCGAGTCCGAGTAGCCGTATAAAATACTTGAAAGTCTTAAAAAGTTTTTTGGGTCGGTACCTGGTGTACGTACTTGGAAGCAAATACCTGGTGTAAAAACCTGGTCGCGTAAATACGTACCTTCCCTAAAGGAGTCAACCTACCTAACCGCAACTTGCACTCTGCGGTTAGGTTGACCCCTGCGATTATCCCTAATGTGGATAACTCGGCTGCGTAATTTTTGGTAGAGGGGGCTAGCCCGCTAGGCTAGGCGAGGGAGGTTAATTTTACTGCAAGATTTAGGTACATCTAACATTACGCCACAAGTTAATTCTACATATAGCTAGCTGCTAGGTTAAGGATACTAATTAATGTATGTAATTTTACTGCCAGATTTAGGTACGTCTAACATTACGCCACAAGTTGATTCTACACAATAGGTCAAAAATACTAATTCATGTAGGTTAATTTTACTGAAATGCGTAGGTACATCCAACAATACGCCTAGAGTAGATTCCACATAATAGCTATATCAAGGATAGTAATAAATGTAGCTTGATTTTACTGCAAGATTCAGGTGTTTTTAACAAACTACCACTGGTAGATCCAACATACAAAATTTGTAAGTTTAACTTACATGTTAGGCAGTAAGACAAACTATATTCTTACGTGGGTTATATATTAACTTACTCACACGCTGTTGAATTTACTATTTTTTAAATATGTTGAAACAACCAAACTGAACACAGGTTAAATTTACCTTTATAGTTCAACTATTTTTATTTTGTTAATTCAACAAATCATGTCGGTAGGTGCTATATTAACCTAAAAATAAAGGTTGAAAAAAGGTTAAAACAACCTATTCGGTTTTTCAGTGTAAAGATTAACACTTCTTGACACGGCGCGCGCATTTTTAGGAGACTCCTTTCTCTAGAGCCCTGATCGCCGCCGCTCGGTGTCTTTGACCGGAGGGCAACTATTTTTTAAAGTTCTAAAAGATTTTTTGTTTCATAAATATTTAAAAAATTGAAAAAAAAACGTGTGGCACTCGGTGACTGCCGCGGTAAAGCTATTGCATAGCATTTTTTATCAACTTATGCAATTATAATTATTTATTTATTATACCTATTTATTACTGTACTAATTAGGCTATGGTCAGCCACGTCAATCAAGTGAAACGTTCTCCTCCGCCTCGTCCCTCTCCCTCTCCCTCTCCCTCAATAAAATTGCCCCTTGCTCAATAAAAGCATGCTTTAGTAATGAGCACGTCTGGCCGTACCTTTATGATTGCCGAACTCTCCCGAACTGAAACGACGTTAGACGATGCGTGCTGTCAGATGTGGTCAGGTTTTTTCCTAAGTTTTTTCGTTACGTTTTTCGCGCGCGCCGAGTTCAGAGCTTGCGATAGCTTAAAAATGTATTGACAGTTGAATAAAAGAATAAAGAATATTTCCAATTAATTAAAATCTAAGTATTTACATGTTACGTCGCCCACTCGCAATAACGCCTCCGGTTTCAGATCATTCATATGCATCTCCACTTTAATTTGATAAGGATGAACTCATAACATAATCCGGTAGAACTTATAAACAATTCAATGGAAAGAAACCCAGCCTGTACTAGATAATGGTACATCAAAAGATTTCTCTGTTATGTATGCGAATTTACGACTTTCACGAAATCACGTGTTTCGCCGATACGCCCTCTCTAATCATTAATACATATATAATGTAGTATGCTGATGTGTTCGCGGCCTTTTATGGATATATAATATAATATTGTCTGAAATACTCGTAATATAATACATATTGATGTAGGATGTTAGAAAGCGAAAATGTTGGGTTTATTTGCTATCCGGTTAATTCAACGCAGGATTGCAGACAGAGGATTTTAATAATATCTAAGTATCTACTGTTTCACTTCACAAATATCGAATAAAATCTTATTATTATAATTGTGCAACGGTCGTCGCGAAGCGATTTCCAGCCACCGTGGACGAGGGCGTACGGACGAGGACTAATGGGTGACTCGCCGACGGATCAAGGATCATGCCTGCCGGGGTCGCGGGACTGTTTCATCATATAAACGTGACCATGGAACGTAAATGGCTATATAAGCCCGCGCCTGTGGTGGCCGGAAATCGTCCTGCGAAGTCCGTTGCTATTGGCGTCTCCCACATACCGGAGGATAATGCGTTTGAAGAATTTCTTAACTCTGGTAAACTCTTCCAGTTGCAGTGCTATTTGTGCTATACATATGCCGTTAAAGTGAACCTACATGTCCCCAAATAAGTTTAGACGCTGAGCGCAGAATCGAAATCGTATTTGGTTATCTTAATTAATTATTTTCGGAGTTATTATGTAAATTAAATTCTTATCTCCGTTACACACAATATAACCTTGGGTGAGTTTAGATTTATTTGGGGACACTTTTTACTTTTGACATTTAATTTTGTATAAATTATAATTTATTCTGAAATATAATTTGCTACTTTTACGTTAACAAATTATACATACTTAATCCATTTTAATATGCAACACTTAGTTTAGTAGATAAATCTGTCTGTTAATTTACCGCATTTCAATGGCTGAAAGAAATAGCATGATATTTTTGGTTCTAATCCCAGTTTGGGCTCAGGTTCGCTTACATTTACTGAGAGCTTTAGCCTTTTTTGTTAAGAACATCAGTGAAAACAAGCCGAAAATGTTTATCAAAATGTTTGGTTGGCAAAAATTGGCAGATATTGGCCTCCAACAATGTGGTCACTAGGAGGCGCTCTCATCGCGTACATAACATATACGAGTAATACACATCAAGCTATACAGGGTGTAAGAGACATCGACGCACAAACGGATACCATGGGTCCAGGACATGATTCTGGACCGCCCCGTGTTGGAATTTTTCGTGGAATTTTTCCTAATTTTCTAAATTAAAAAAAAATGTAATTTTGTTACTTATGACTATTCATAATCGTTATTCCTACCTAACCCAATGAGATTTTTAATAAAAAAGTAATTAATTCACTACTATCACTAAAAGTAGCAATGTAAATAACACTAGAAATGGTGTCTTCTTAGATGTTTATAATGAAAGGTCATCGTATACCTAAATACTGTGTACCTTTACTTTCTGTACTATAAGCGCGGCTCACTATTAAAAAAAAAAACCAAACATCTTCTTTCTTATATATAAAAATCAATTGCTGTTCGTTAGTCTCGCTAAAACTCGAGAACGGCTGGACCGATTTGGCTGATTTTGGTCTTGAATTACTTCTGGAAGTCCAGGGAAGGTTTAAAAGGTGAGGCGGTACGAAGTTTGCCCGGTCAGCTAGTCTTATATATAAAAATCAATTGCTGTTCGTTAGTCTCGCTAAAACTCGGGAACGGCTGGACCGATTTGGCTAATTTTGGTCTTGAATTATTTCTGGAAGTCCAGGGAAGGTTTAAAAGGTGAGTTTTTTTTTTTTAAATAGGCGGTTTGAAGTTTGCCGGGTGAATTACTTATGGAAGTCCAAGGCAGGTTTAAAAGGTGAGGCGGTACGAAGTTTGCCCGGTCAGCTAGTAAAAAATAAAAATCCGTTTGTGCGTCGATGTCTCTTACACCCTGTATAAAACCAGATACCAACCTACTGTATTATAGCTGCACTTCTGTTTAAACCTTCAGAGATTACAGGTGTCATGTTATGTAATACTGCCTAATACTTATTACTTAATATTTAAATTAGGATCTTTGAAGTCTATTCTGTTACTCGTTGTAGACTGTAGACACGTTATCCTTAGCAGAGAGTAAATAATTATTTAAGCTCATATACATATATAACGGTGCATTATGTATTGGTATTGACCTTTTCAATATTGTGCTTGGAGCCGAAATGGGTATACAGAATATTTGCACACGCATAAATGACGCGTAAGAATAAATTCACAATTATTTGCATATGACGTTTTAACGTTCTTGTAACTTCAAATGATAAAACGAATGAAAGACAATCATTTGTCCAAAAAAAAACTCACATCAACATAAGAAATAAAACGTTAATCATGTTTTTTAGATAATATTACTGTTAATTCTTTTCTCAAATTCTCTTCCTTATAAAGACAACGTGTTTTTTTTATTATGTAAACAATCCAATACCAACGTATATTTTCAGATTATGACAACATTTTATTACTTTTGTGTCCGACTTATTCTAATTCAAATGAATTTGTGAAAAGTCAGAATAGTATAATCTTAAAGTTACGTCAAGTCATGTGATCGCCAGATGCGCCGGCGCCGGTGCCGGGCTAATGAGTTGGATTCACTCACCAAAGAATGTTAATATTTTTGTATAGATGACAATGACATTTCAATAGTGTTGTGTGTAAGACAACACTATTTAAATGATTAATGCGACAACATACTGAGATTTTTGATTTTCCTTGTAGATATTTATCATTTCATGAAACAGTATTTTAGTAAAGTTGATATCCTATCAAGTTTACTCTTACCAATGTAAACAACACACAACACATGAGACCTAAACTACCTACGGCAAAATAATAATAAAAAAAATCTTATGGTGCGGGCGATTCTACGCAAAATTAAGATTCTCAACCACTTAATATATCGTCTACATCCGCTCTACTCGTTATTTTAACAGACAAACAAAAACTTCCATTCCCTTAAATCAATTGATACCATTGAAATACGTTTACAGTTTCTTTGGTAAGTCGATCTAAACGTTACATTGTTTCAAAAAACTGTTGCGCAAGATTGTTTTTCAGAACATCACTAATTGGGCACGACTGGATGATCAAAATATTACTAAACGAAATAAGTAATTCAAATCTGTAGTTTATTTCTCAATACCTGCACATAATGAATACACGGTGCATTTTTTAATTAATTTATCAATTTAAAAGCAAAATTTTCACACAAAATGCATTTGTTAGCAACAAGAACACAATAGATGTCTTATGAAACCGAAATATTTCAAAAACTCGAAGAACAATGCTCCATAAAGTCAATAGCCAATCAAATATTTTGAAATTATATACTGTAATGTATACTGCATCTTGCAGGTAGATTAGAAATTGCGCTGTTTATATTCAAATTGATGGCTTTATAATTATAATAGATGAAACAATAAATTCTGGCGTGTTAAGTCTATATTCAAGCTGTTTCCAATCGATGCTGTTTCCACTTCATGCCAAACCTATTATTAATAAAATTGATTACAGAAACAGTCCCTAGAACTTACAAAAAAGACGCAAAAATAGTTGCTTAAAATTTGCGCAAAAATTTCAGCAATTTGCATTGCTGAAATTTTTTAGTTACATTTCTGTCAATTTGCTGAACTTTATGCGCTGTTCTTACAGTTATTTCTCCATAGAAACGATTTTGTTTACAAGTTCACAAAAAAACATGACCATAGCTTATACATTGTACATGTTGCCAGCCTGATAAATCGGTCACATAATTCAAACAATGTTCTTGTAATTACGGCTCACATTCGACATGTTCACATCGACGTGCTCACGTGCTCATTCTGCATATGTAACGAGCATTGTCTCTCATTATTAGCCCTTGCAGATCTAGGACAATTATAATCTCTGTTCAGATACCTGGAAATTAATGAAGTAAGTAGTGTTTAAGCCGGATTATGTTTTTTTCAGGGTCTTGGTATATGAAGTTGGTCGATATGATAGCACCTTTTCTTGCAAGAAGTGGACTGTGATAGCCAAACTTGATTAGAAATTAAGACAGACTGATGTTAGTGGCAACGCTGAGAGGGGACGCGTTAGGAGGACTTGAATTGACGTCACTGGTGAGGTTGTTGTTGTTGTCGAAAAATCGGGTGCGCAGTGCTGCTTGTGATAAGGCAAAAGGAAAATGTAAGGATCCTAGCAGGTACAGGCACTCTATAGCTTCTGAAAATTGCGTAAGTCTTATGTAACATCTTTGGAAGACAATGAAATTAAAGACAAGAACAATATATTGACGAATTCGGTTACTTTCTTCTGCAATGTAAACGTTTGGTTCGAGAAAATGTCACTAGCTCTCATAACATAGCAGTAATAGAATTCTAAACGAGCTATCAGCTTATAAAACGGTCACGCAACACATATCATAGCCTAGATAAATGACTAGTTCTATGTTGCACAGTTGAAAAGGGGGTCGTCTCTTTGGCCTGTGCAAAACTAGCCACCATCGATTGTACAACCTTAATGTAGCAATGACAATAACTAGATGAGTGGGTGACTACATTAAATGTCAGGTGAACTAGAAACTGTCATGTGATGTGATAATGGAAGAAGAGTATTACGTAAAGATAAAACTAAAGAGCCTATGCCAGAGGCGTAGCGTGGCGGGGGCGAAGCGGACCTTAGCCCGGCCCGGCCCGGCCTCGCCCCTAAAGGGGCCTCGCGCCGACACATTTAGTTCTAGCGCCTCCACTGCACAGTGCACATGCGAAGCTCCTTGTTGCAAGATGAAGTCATCTTGCAACAAGGAGCTTCGCATGTGCACTGAAATAAAACGTAACCAAGTGGTTAAGTTTTATTTCTAACTGGGAACTGAAAGAGTCACAGAGGGAAAGTATAGATGACTTGGTTCCCCCTAGTCTATATACCATTAATGCTATTGTCAGCGATATTAGCTTTGCGAGGCATCTTTGACTCTTACAAGGAGGCCTCGCGCTAACATCGGAGGCAAGTCATATTTTTCGTTCTGAAAGAAAAGGGCCTCGTGTCTTGCCCCTTGTAGATTTGGTCTCGCTACGCCACTGGCCTAAGCTAATTTCTTAACCAAGGAGAGCGGATTTTGCGTAAGAAGAAATTCCTAGCAACAGATTTTATGTCAAAACCTATGCAAATGAATCACATTCAAAATTAATATTTTTTTGTTATTGAGTGTCGATTTACGAATGGAATTCGAAAGAGGCATAGGCATATTTATGTAGCTTTAAGTATTAGTCTTTGATTATATAATGTCTAGATGGAGCGTCGCCCTACAATCGTATCAAAGAAAACGAGTCAACATTTTCAAGTATGTGTGCGTGCAGGCGTCGTTTTGCACTATGCGTCTATGTCTCTATGTGCGTAAATAATTAAACCAGTTACTACCATTTTCCCATAAATCACATTAAAAAATAGACTTATTAAATAAGATAAGTTTTAGGTGTATGTATGTAGTGTTATGTGTATGTATGTAGTGTTATGTGAGCCAATAGTTGGTTGACACTTTTTGACACGTTTGCGCGCACTTGACGCTCCATCTAGACATTATATAATCAAAGGTATTAGTATGTTTTATACGATGTTCTAACTTTGCATAAGAAGTTTTTTAATAAGCTAATTAAGCCATTATTTGCATAAGTCTGCGTTTAAATTAATTGTTGTGTGTGCATAAACATTTTAGTCCGCTTTAATTATATAACATGTTATATCGAACGCTTGTCCAAAAAATACATTTAGATATAATTTAAAGTGGTGCAACATCTGTAAAAATTAGCAATGTTTAGAATACTGGAATTTCTATGGTCTTAATTGTCAAAACTGAACTAAGTCTAACAGATACCCAGATACTAAGACAAACAAAATTGGCGCTGAGCGCTTTTCGTTCATTTCATTAGTAAATTGCTGTGTTTATTAGCAATGCTCCTAATTTATTATAACGTAATTTAAAAATGCAATTATTCGTAGATTTTGAACGCTATGTCTACATTCAGTCTGCATTCGAAATTCAAATTATCTTGCTCGTCTGAAAGTAGGTAGGTACTTAATAGCTGTCATACTTATGTATATTTTTCTTTGATAGCGTTACTTGCTTAGAAGCCAGTTCTACAAGTCTTCTTTCAATAAATGATGCAACGAATCATTGTTTCATTTGAAATATAACAATTAATAGATTATATCTGGCTTTGCCAGTATTAAGTAGCCTGTCAATCAATAAGAATCGAGGTCTAGACTTAAAACTGATTGGCTTTCAAGATGATTTAATTAATTCCATCTAGAATATTTTTGAAAGAAGAAAATTCATTGTAAGGCATTTTTCTTCTTTCAAGTAAACTTTCTAAGAATACCGTGGCTCTAGAACGCAAAGGGCAGCTGAAAAACAAGGGTAAATTTTATTTAGTAAAAGTCTGTTGGTTTCAGGACGACTGATTTGACGATTTCGAAACACACCAAAAAAAACAAAAACCGGGGGAAAACCGAACCAATTGTTGATTTGAGCTTTTGACTATCGCTTTACAATGACTTATTTAAATGTTGGTTTGCCATTTCCGAAATAGCAATGATATTGAAAAAAACAATCAACAAAAATCAATTTAAGTCAAACCACACTTCAAAAATCAAAATGCAGCTGTCATTTAAATCTAAAAAACCTTCAAATTAATTAAATAAAAGAGAAGCCATAACTGCAGTCTCTTAACAGTGGCCATGTGCCATGACTGCATCTGAGAAGAATCTCCACACATTTCACAATATAGGCGTGTCAGTTATCAAATTATTACAAACTCGATAATAACACAGTCACAGCTGCCACGATTTGAAGAGCATGAGTGAGGGAAAGGAGCGAGCGTCCATTCACAAAGGAAAGGCCTTGTTGTACCAATGAATCTGTTTCATCGCATCATGTGACTCCGGCTAATGGGCGCTACGTCATGAGAACGTCAGCTATTCACACAATGATAAACGTTATTGCTTTGTTAGTGTTACTTTTATTACCCTTTTCAAAAGTTTTTTTGAAACTGGGTCTGATTTTGAAAAAAATATACGGGAGATCAGCGCAATTGGGCCAGATAGCGATGGCCGTACCTACTACTTCTTCAACTACATGCAAACATACTTATATAATGTATATCAATTCACGTCTTTTCCCCGTGAGTGCAAGCACTATAGGTAGCCTATTTTTACGGTACTTACTCGTAGGTATATATACTTCTTTCATCCGTCCACATTTATGTCCAACTAACTGGCAATATTACATTAAAACAACGAGCCAAGCTAATTTCCACTCTAAAAATACTGCGAATGGACCGCGACATGTCGCCCCGCGCGATTAATCGCCTGTGTCTGCAGGAGGCTTTAATCGCCAATTTAAATTATTGGTTCTCAATAATTAAGAGTTAATGCTTAAAGAAAACGAAAGTACTTCTTCATAATCTTTGTAGATGATAAGTTGATAACACTTGTACCTGTCACCGCAAGCAGCAAGAAAATATAAAGGAAAATAAGCCTTAAGGCGCTGTACCCAAGCTCTATGTAGCAAAGGTAGTCGCGCGGGTGCAGCAGCTGCGCGCGGGGGCAAATTGTAAGAAAAGAAAAAATGTAAGAAATTTTGTAGTTTTAGCTTAATATATTTAAACAATTACAGGTCCGAGTTAAAAAAAAAATTAGATATGTCTTTAGTATATGAACTTTCTTCTGTTATAGTTACAAAAAATATAATGGTTACCGCTGAAAAAATTGAGAATTTCGAGACGAAAATTTTTTTTTCGTGGTCATATTGACAATTTTTTTTTCGTAGTTTTAGACCACTTATGTGAATTGTTTTTGTTAAAGTCTTTACTTTATACATTTGACTGTACACTGTATTTTTTTCTGGCTTGTGGCATGTACAGATACGGCTAACTTTGCGACGAAAAACTAGTCATTTACAGAGTGATCGCTATGGGCAGCGCCTTAATAGATGCGCTATAAGGTAGTAGGGTAGTAAGTAGCTCTCACTGTTCCCGATTCCTTACAAATGTAGTAGTTTATTATTTAAGGATTTGCTAACCGAAAACCCAAATGTTACACTTACAAAATGCGTCGTTGTGTAAAACAGTAGTCAACGTGCAGTAATTTAATAAACAATGGAACAGTCATCATCATCCATCAATCACTTCATTCATGAGCTTTTCTGAAATTAAGGTTCATGCTTTAAAGTAATGTTACAATAAATAAATATTTATATTTACATTTGTAACATAAATGGGGAGTGTTAGTACTTGATCGACCTTGCAGCTTTAGTATGTAGCTAGTATAGTGATCTATCAGTCGGTTTTCTTGTTTTACATCACGCTTAAGAGCGTGTATGTCGTAAGGCATTTCATACATACTTATAAGCCCTTATTTTTCAATAAACTGAACTTTTAATAGTCAATTAAAAGTTTAATCATTATTTTTTTTATTTTAGTGGAACTTCATACACATCATTATGCATTTTTGAAATAAGACATACTTAACGAGAATGTTCTTTGATAACATTTTAAAACACAGAACATTTTCGAAATATCATGAAAAAAGTTAATATGAAAACTTTCTGTAGATTTAAAATCGATCTAATTTAACTGTAACCCTGCCGGGGTCGCGGGACTTACCGTATTACCGCGACTCTGGAACGTAAAAGGCTATTGAAGGGCACCGTGGATTTTAGTCAGTACGAGTCCTTCCGGCTCTGCTCTAGGTGGGAGGACTCATTTGATGATTTAACCAAGATAAAAAAAAAATTAACCGTAATACTAAAAAAACGTTTAAAAAAGGACTAGAAGTTTGCATTTTATGCTCATAACATATTCGTAACAGATCTCGGCGCTTAAACGCAAACCCAATTTACTTTTGCGTAGATTGACGTTAATACGTTCTAGGACATGTTGATCAAGTACACACCTCCGCTTCGTCGTAACTCATTTGATCTTGATCAATTCGTCAACTACAACAGATTAGACTGCTGCCATTGACACTGTCATGTTTTACAAGCTGAGACACTGCCTTAATAACCTTGATAACTCGGAGCAAGCGTTGTGGGCGACAATGGTATTGTAACAGAGATGTATTCCTAATGTAATTGATGTTTTCATCAGGGTTGCATGCTTGTCTTTGTTATTTGGGTTGTATAGACAAGAAGGAATTTTATTTATAAATTGTTTTGCCAAATTCGTCTGTCTGTCTGCTAGATAAACAAAGCTTAATATGGAAACACTGAATTAAATAGAAAACGATTTCACCTTACAGCTTAATGGTTAAACAAAATCTTGAAAAATATGTAAAATGGTTTTTTTTTGTCATCCGACCCATGTTTTTCAATATAGTCCAACAAAATTACGAATTATTCGATTCGCTATCGATATATCGATGTTTAATAAACTTAAACTGTGTGCAATAAAATGTTGATGATAGCCGCTCCTGGTCACGACTGAAATCGTCCGCAGCGTGTTATTTGCAGTGTTCATCCGCCCCCCACATCTATGTACCACAACCTTCATTGAAAGCTCGCATGTGTAATTCAAATAGCTCACACACGATCAAATCTGCAATGTAGTTCGAGGTCGATATCTTATTAGAGTGTTGAGCCGATATGTGGTATCTGTGTCGCAATCCCGCCCCGGGACTGCCCGCAACTCTCCCAGCTATCATTAATCAATCGTTCAATTGCTAATGTCGTTAATGAAATAATGTGACGAATGATGACGGTGGTTGCTAAAGAAGAAAGGCAAAAAGTTCAGATCTCATGAATGTGGGTAAATCAAGGCAATTGACATACTTGCCGTCGCATAAAACGTTAAGAAATTAGTAACATGATTGTATGTTTGAAAAATCGCCAACAGAATTCTCCAACTAATCAACTTATAAGTGAACTAAGTTCCAAATATCTGCCTTTCTATAAATAATTTCACAATACTGACCCCTGTTTTGGTTTTTACCAATTCAAGGAAAATGCACTTTGAAATATTTTTAAGTCTGCATCAGTGCAAGGTTGGCTGCAGTATTAGGTGACTCGAGCAGCTTGTTTTGAATGCTAAATAGCTTACTTACCTTTCATTGGGAGACCTACACAGAATACCAATACTCCGTTCTCTCTTTTCAAAATTAACATATAAATATATTTTAGAGAACGGAATGAGGTTTCTACCAGTAAAAAGGCTCAACAGACGCTTAGTGTAAAGCCTACATTATGCCTTAGTTGAGGCCGCTTTAACGTATAAGGACTATTGATGTGTCTTCTTTTATTTTTTATACTTGTTTAATTATACTATGTTTGGTTGTCTGTTGTAGAATTACCATAGTAAATAATGTCTTCATCAATCTAGAGTTACTGAAGTCACATCATTCTTCGATATTCAATATAAACTGGGTAATTGGTACAAAATCGTGAGATAAACACAAAAATTATTAATACGTATTTGGTATCTCAATAGGATATCCTGCCAATTACCTGTCGTTAAAAATGATTACGTCTAAATCTATATTGTGGGTGCGGTTTAAATTCGTAGCAAGTGTCGGCTTGTGATAAACTGTCGTTGACATTGGCCTTCTTCTAAACTATTTGAGCCAATTACTGTCCACCTTTGGCACCATTACATTATAAATGTGTCGTTATATGGTACATGACAAACTTCACTAAATTTTATAGCCTATAAGGTGTCAGAGGCAGTTAAAAATTCATGTGACCTGGATATCTAGATTTAAACAAGCACTAAATAAGGTTATATGAATAGGCACAGCACATATTTTCTTGTTTTTTTTTTACTTAGAGGCGTGTTTGTTGCGTGTAAATCTTGAACTTATATCGTGAATATTATTTTAATTATGTGCAATTTTGTGATGACCTTATAAAGAGCCTTTTTGGGTGTTTGCAGTGTTTAAATTGCGTTTGTGTTGAATCACTGCACTAATTGTTATAACCTCAGTAAAATATTTCATTAAGTTTTATTTCGTACGTTCTTTGAATAAATAAATCATTATTTACGGGTTATAAAAACGTTATAGCTATATACTTCAATTCAATGTACATGAGCTCTACTTTATATTGGTGGCCATAAGTAGAATTCAATAGTAGCTGGGCTGACCCTCAGTCATTTACGATATTTGTAAATTATAATTAACTTGTAGGTTCAAATAGTTTTGTTAAATAAGGAGGTATTACTAATTTATCCATCGTCATGAATAAATTTTATGTGTTCAAATCTTAGCAGCTATATAAAACTGGCAGGCAATTTCGTGGATTGAAGTGCGTGAAACCCTAGCAGAAATCTTACTAGATATAATTTATGCGAGGGAACCCTCTATGGCTGTAGTAAGTGTGAATAAAACCAATAGCTGAATAATTGATGGTATCGACAATCTTCTATCTGTAATCAATTAAAATACAATTAGTTATCGTCATGTATAGAGCTGCTGACAAATAAGTACAGCAGAATCTGTTTTATGGCAAACATGTGCCGACGAGTGGATAATTAGATCTCCTTACAAGCTAATCACGATTATGTTTTCAAACAGATTGTAAATATTTATTACATAATTTATGTTTACGAAGGCAAATATTTATAATTAATTTACAAGTACACGACTTTAAACTGTTTTACAGACTGATTCAGGCAGTTTGAAAGACTTATTCTCTATGAAAGTAATAATGGCGTCTACACTCGCATCAAAAACACAAATACATATTTGAAAAACTCTACCTTTGATGGTGAAAACTGTACTGCAAAACCTGAGGTTCAAAATAGACCAATTGCGATAAAATTATTCTATAAATTATTAATGATCTACTCTATTTTGGTAATTGACAAAACTATTCTGCATAAAAGTGTCTGGTTCATAACAGTGTGCATACTGTGCTCCTTGACAAATTGTTTTCAAAGTCAATCTTGTTTTAAAATGGTTGCATAATTTCGCCGAATCGATGTCCATAATTTGGTTGATTACAGTTTAACAGTAAACCAATTAACTTGTCGCTATATGTGTCAACTTTTTTGATTGGTGGTGTCAAGTGCGAATATAATATCGGTAATAAAAATATTAAGAACGATATGCGATTTGCATTGATATGGTTAAGACCTCATATCAGGTTTCTTGTACGAGTATAATATTTTGTTCAATAGATATATGTATAGTTGACGGTTGCTAATATTTTTTTTATTTATTTAATCCCCGTAGGTACAATATTCTTACGATAAACACAGTTATTTAGATATGGATACAAGAGCGAAGTGTGTTACTGTTAACTACAACCGCTCATTCAGAAAGCAATACTCATTACCATTACTTTTTAAACGATTTATATTTATTAGGTATTGTATAAAATTGTGTAAAATTTCATTACCATTATTAACAATAAGATTTCACCTATGTTGTTTTCCTTCGGATTGGTTTAAAAAAGATACAATCGAATGTGCAAAAAGACATGATCTTAAATGCATTTAGGATAATTGAATGAGCGATAATATATATTTATATATCCTCTCCAACTTGGTAATATGTAGTTTAACATAAACCGGATGAGCCGCACCAATATTTGGTTATTAGATAACCAGTAGCAAAACCAGGTAAATATACGACTTTATTATCAAGACTTTACCTCATTACTTTGACCAATAGAAAGGTAAGACCGAAGTAACTACATGCGGTTATACGATCTCTTTTTCCGGTTTGGTACATTTTATTGGATGATTTTCCGCAATCAGTTTGGGTAAGAGCATGTCTGAGTGGCGAAACGTGTAGTGAACAAATACTTCGTCGAGACGGATGGGCGTTATGCAAGATCATCGAAGAGCTACCGGCGCCCGCGCAGTCTCGCTGCGTCCATTGTCTGCACCCGTGTTTAAACTGATTGCATATAATATAAGCAGCATAGTTTTGGTACGCTAGATGCATAAAGCATAGTATGTGGGATTTACATATTTTTAGCGATCCACCCCGGGCAACGGCACCACAGGCTGCCAGTAACTGCAGCTGACGGCTCAGAGATCTCACTGGCGGTAGTTTTTTTTTAGCTTAGTAAAATCGTCAAATCAGTCCTCATACTCAGGGCAGAACAGGAGGGACTGTCAGACTTGTACTGACTGAAATCCACGGTGTCCTTCAATAGCCCTTTACGATCCAGGGTCACGGGAGCTCGTTAGTCCCGCGACCAAAAAGCCAACGTCACGCGGTGTTCCTAGGCGGTCACCCATCCAAGTACTGACCGCGCCCGATGTTACGTATCTCTGGTGATCGGACGCGTTTTTAGTTGCGTTGGTGCGCAGGAGTTCCTTCTAGATGAGCTTACTCTATCTTAGATGCTATTTGGGACTAACCCACGACACTATTCCCAAACTCCTGAAAGCCAGAATCAACAGTGGCAAACACCAGAAAAGCGCCGAGACAGTGAAGCTGGACGTTTCCCGGAATTAATTTACATGTCTTGGATCCTGCGACGTATTTAATCAGAAAATAATAGTGGACGAGTAAGAAAAAAACCAATATTAGGTGCTAGGCTTCTGGCCAAGCCAAGCTTGAATCCAAGAGAAAAGAATACTACACATTCAATCTGTGCCCTAGTCAAGAAATCTTTGTGCAACATTATGTCCCACAGTCAAATACACAAATACCAGAGTAATTAGGATACGTTCGTGAGTCGCATATGTAAATGTTCAAATAGATTACACAGAGGTCTTGTTCTTAACCGTCATTACATCCGTTTCGGATATAAACTATGTACGTGTACATATATGTTTATAACCGGTAGGTATGCGGCGGCGCGGCCTTCGTGAAGTGTAATATTTTTAAATGAAAATACAGTTTTAATATTATTGCGTGTGTGTCTATAAAATCACTTCTACGTACTTATAATTTATCGGGTTAATTGCGAAATTATGTCTCGTTATGATTGGTTTTTCTAAGACAAGTTAACTCACATTCTGAACGCGGCCTACGCGTGAATGTCAGTTCTTTGAACTAATCCTATATGATATTGTACCACATATTTCGCAGCTGTTATTTCGACCTGTACAATTCTATACTGTTTTACAATTGTTGTAAATGTGAGACCCCGGAATATATTGGACCCTTGGCGATACGCTTTTCATGTATCACTGTCTAGTTATTTAATGACAAATAGAACGATCTTCCATTCTTAGTTTCCATCTTATTTCTGAACGTGTGTAATATGACATGGGAAGGATCTTCAATCATTACGAGAGAAGACAGCCCAAATATTGCTACTACTATTTTTACTTCTCTCATTATTTTCCGAATTTTCTTTTTTAGACTTGCCATGACGTCTTACAGGGGAGAATGGAAAAAGAAAAAAAAACGATTTTCATTGTCCCCAATTTAAAATCGTGATAGGAAGATGGTAGGTAATGATTTAAGATTTATGGTATTTTGATTCAGTTTCCTCGGTTAATGATTGTCTTATATTGTCATACAAAGGTGCAAAGAATCAGATACGTAGGTATACAAAGTTCGAACCAGTTTCGTAAATCAAAATTGTACTCGTAATCACATTTAACTTGCTCGTATTTCTTACATACGGTGCTCGGCTTAGACATTCGTTACCTACTTTTGTGAGTTACAACTAAGGCGTGTCCTAATGGCTGATACAATTTAGTTAACATGCTGTTTGTAATATATCTGGCAGATAAATGCGTAGGTTACTTTTGTTTATCTGTAAATATACGTGGAATGAGAGTGGTAGATCCTGAAAGTATTTAAAGGTTTCTATTTTGTGGTAGGCCTTTATGCGGGGCGGCGAGTAACGGGTGACTCGCTGTCCGACCATGGACCATGGCCGGGTCGACGGCGCGCTGTGTTCAGACGAGTGTCAGCACGATGACGGGGCCTCTAGAGGGCCAAAGCCTGTCGGGGTCGCGGGACTTATCTCATTACCCTGACCCCGGAACATAAAGGGCTATTTATTGAAGGACATCGTGGATTTTAGTCAGTACGAGTCTGAGAATATAGGTGGGAGGACTCATTTGATGATTTTAATACACTAAAAAAAGCCCTTTATGGAGCCTTGATGTTAAAACAATATTAAAAAGGCGAAGCTAAGGTACAGATACGGGGCAGATGAATGATATTTTAGTAAAAAGACGCGCAGATACGGTGCAGGTGCGATATCTGTGCAAACAGATGCGGTGACGATACGGCATAGAGTATTATTATTATTATACAAGGTGCTATTTACTGGAAATAACACTTATTGCACGTCCTTTCGGTTGTTTTTCAGTTTGTCGAGTACTAATTCCTAATTTCAATTACTAATTTCTTGTATCACATAATTCCAATCAATTTCCATAAGTACCTAGCAGATGGATTATTTGTTTGTGGTAATATGACTTGCCATACCGTTGCCGCGCCTGTTTGCACAGATATCTGCCTGCACCGTATCTGTACCTTCGCCTCGCCGCCCGCCTTCTGTCTGCGTTGCGCCTAACCACGTATCGGTTCTAAAATGTTATCCAATAATGTCACGTGATTTTTTTTTAAGATAAGGCAATGCTGCATATATTAGATAGCTACTTTTTTGTGGTCAAGTACGTATGCGGAAAAAACAGGCTGCTTTAAATATAGTATCTCGGAAACCTTCAAGTGCGAATTATTAAGGTGAGTCTACACTAAGGAGCCGAGCACGATCTGAGCACAAGCCGAGCCTCTGTACTTGCGGTGTCAAGTGTGGACGTACAACGAGTCTATAACACAACAATCATTCTCCTTACACCTATTACACCTCCTTATACCTTTGTGTTCCTCAAAAAATCGACAATTGGCTATTTGACAGTATCCATAAATTACAAATCTGATTAGTCCGTCATTTAGAGTTTTGAAAAATAACGGACACTTTTTTTTGTAAAATCTATTAATATTTACCAAGATATGACGCATCAAAACTCGAGAGTGGGGGCTCATTACGTCAGATTATATATAGATAGATCATTTTTTTACAAAATTGTGACGTATTTCCAATTTTAAAAGCGTCGAATATTTTTTGATAACTAACTGACAGACTAATTAGATTTTTTCAGTAAAATAGTCAATACGCGCAGTACAGTCGAGCACGAACCGAACACTAAAAGCGCGCTCGTTCAAGGCTTGTAAGTCGGTCTACACTACACGAATATGTGCTCGGCTCGTGCTCTGCTCGTGCTCGGCTCCAAATTATTGACCTAGCTTTACTGGCAATTCAGTCCAATTGGCAGGTAAATATTTGCCTGTAGCCAATTAATATCAGTCATTTAAATGTCCAGTCATAAATTAATGTTGTCTTCTGTTAAGGATATAATCAGTGCAGTCGTGATCCACACATTAACAATTTGTCCAGCCTGCATCCAAGGACGACTAGGATTTAGTAGATCGTGGGATGATCTCAGTTTTAATAACCCCATTTTAATTGTGTGTTATAAATGTTAAATAACCCATAATTGTATAATAAAGTTCTAATGAGTTCGTTAAAGAGGTTATCCCTGTAATTATGCGGGATGAAATCCGCTAGTAGTAAATATGTTTCAATATTTTGTAACGAAGTATCTTTAATTGTGAACCTTCTTTAGCCATAGATCGATGTAGAAGAAGAATAGACATTTCATTTCAGCACGCGTACGCGTAGCATGACCAATTATATTTCTATTCTTCGAACAATAGACAAAGTTACTGCATAGTTGTTTTTATTACAAATGGACTGTGTTTTTTGCACAAGTATGACACGATTCGTACACCATTAAAGAAAAGTAAATATTTTTCTCTTTTCTAAAAATTGTCATGCTTGAAAGGGTAAAAATTTTTCTACGTTCTGTAATTTGTCTTTTCTTCCGTCGACAAATCCCATTTCTATAGCGCTATGTTACGCGTACAGATCGACTGAAGTTTCTACTCTACAGGGTGTACCGCAAAAAGCACAATACTTCTGCCCTAGTAGGTAATCAAACAGGACGACTTTCGATAAAACGTTAGTGTCGATCAAAAAAGGAGCTTTCATTTCGTCTTTGCATTCGATTTGTATAGACACATGCACTTATAAGAAAGTACATATTTGTAACAAAGGTATACCAAATATTTAAAACTACACTGCGATGGAAATAAGTCTTAAAAAATTACGACACTCACGAACTGTTTCGAAACAGAACGTTTTAAAACTTTTCCTGACTTTTTGTAACAATGTCACAGGTCAATAAACGGATAAACAATACACTTGGTTACAACAATACAGACTTCAGCAATACACTCGGTTGCATTTAACCGCCGGTAATTTCACGATCATCAACATTTCATCAAAAGTAATGCACATTTCAAACTGTGCCAAAATATTGTCCACAAAGTGCAACGATGTTTACATCATTTGCATCGGATACTTCCGTAAGTAAATTGGCATAAAATAGACCAGCCATTGCAACAATTTAATAGATTACTTAAGTAAATTGAATTTTATTTTCTTTGCTTTGTTTTAAATCAATAATTTACTTAACTTCCTGAATTCTGTAAAAGGCTGTAAAAGGGTCAATGACAGTAAGTATGATCTCATTTATCAGAGCGCAAGGTGAAATCCGGGCTTGCAAGTATTTTTAACATTGATAGTTTCGAGAGTCACTGCTCTTTTTTTATTTTTAAACTTTAATTCAATTCAAAGGTCCGCCTTTAAATATCTGTTGCAAATAAATTTTGAGGTCTCTGAAGTTATCTGAATTTTAATCCAAATGGTAATGAAACTACCATTATTTAATAAACTTTTTGAATGAAAAGTATAATTTCAATTGTGATCTGGTTTTAGTGAACCGCTGAGCCACAAACGTCGATTGTATCTTGTGGCACGGAAGTGCGAAAATTAATAAGGTGGTATTTTATGTATTGAATTAGGTACGTAAAGCATCTACGAGTAAATGCACATTAATGTGATCTTATAATTATGTAATTTACAAATTGAGTAGCACTGTATGCATCTAAATTTTGACGGCATCATGGTTAGCGCAATGGCTGAGCGATTGGACTGCTGCGGTGCCACGGGTTCGATTCCCGCACGGAGCAAAATATATTTGTACGATCTACAAATAGTTGTCTCGGGTCTGGGTGTTTGTGTATGTGAGTTTCTGTGTTTGTAAACGCACCCAAGACACAGGAGAAATTTCTAGTGTGGGGCAACGTTTTTTTTTTAAATTACAGTTAAACACTGCATTTTATAACTCACAATAACATAAGAATATCTATTTAATATTCCAATTGATTCATGACAGATTGAGATTTGATTTTTCTTTAATTATTTTCATTCGCCTGTAATGTGTCGGTAATGATACCTATCAATTTAAAATAATTTAGAGAAGTCAATCTAGATCATTTAATTAAATGATTGCTACCACTCGAATAGAATGCACAAAGCTCACGGTAGGCAAAGATCAAAAGAAGCACGATTCTACGTCACAATGCTATCATATGTGCAGAATCTTAATGGATGCATCAGATATACGTATACCAGCCTTAATGTACGAGATAAATCATGTAGTACTGATTTGGTACCCAAACAAAGGGTTACGATCAGTTTATTTCCACTTCCTTGACACATGAAGGCCATGGGTTTATAAAAAAACCGGCCAAGTGCGAGTTGGACTCGCCCATGAAGGGTTCCGTAGCAGCAAGCATAGATTAGAGATATAATTATATTGAGATTAGTAAGTAATATACACAAACAATAAAAATAACTTTGTTTTTCATAGTATTTGTATGAATGGCAAAGTTATATTTGCGGTTTATGAAAATGTACTATATCTCAAAAACTGCTAACTGTATCTCATCCAAACCAATTTTCGTTGGTAGTTTTGGTTGAGGTCTACATTATATATTTTTTTTAGTTTTATCATTCTCTTATTTTAGAAGTTACGGGGGGGGGGACACACTTTTTACCACTTTGGAAGTGTCTCTCGCGCAAACTGTTCAGTTTAGAAAAAAATGATGTCAGTAACCTCAATATCATTTTTAAAGACCTATTCATAGATACCCCACACGTATGGGTTTGGTGAAAAAATTTTTTTTGAGTTTCAATTCTCAGTATGGGGCCACCCCCAAAATTTGTTTTGTTTTGATTTTTGTGTGAAAATCCTAATGCGGTTCACATAATACATCTTTCTACCAAGTTTCAACAGGATAGCTCTTATACTTTCGACAAAAAGTGGCTGTGACATACACGGACAGACAGACAGACAGACAGACAGACATGACGAATCTATAAGGGTTCCGTTTTTGCCATTTGGCTACGGAACCCTAAAAAGCAGTAACGTTCTCCTAAATATGGCTCTTGAAGTAGATTGCCATTCTGTATCTTCCTATCCTTTTTTTTAGCGTTGAATCTTCAAATGAGTCCTCCCACCCAGGGCAGGGCAGGAATACTTGTACTAAAATCTACGGCGTCCTTCAATGTCCTTTACGTTCCAGGGTCACGGTAGCTCGTTAGTCCCGCGACCCTGGATATTCCTATCCTTAGTCGAAACTTAAGGATACGTATCATTAAACCAGATACGGTCCCAAGGGATGTCATACAAAAGGTATATGACCCGTCAAACGCTTAAATCGTCCAACTAAACGGTGTAAAATTTTGTATTGCTAGGTATACCTCATAGACCTATCCGAAGATGAATGCTAAAATTATCGACATTCTCTGTACCAAATTTTTGAATACGATAATGTCATCATCATCATCATCTCAGCCATAGGACGTCCACTGCTGAACATAGGCCTCCCCTTTAGATCTCCACATATACCGGTTGGAAGCGACCTGCATCCAGCGTCTTCCGGCGACCTTTACAAGGTCGTCTGTCCACCTCGTTGGTGGACGCTGCGCTTGCTCGTCCGCGGTCTCCACTCTAGCACTTTTCGACCCCATCGGCCATCTGCTCTGCGAGCAATATGGCCTGCCCATTGCCACTTCAGCTTGCTAATCCGGTGGGCTATATCGGTGACTTTAGTTCGTCTACGGATCTCCTCATTTCGGATTCGATCACGTAGAGAAACACCGAGCATAGCCCTCTCCATACCTCGCTGAGCGACTTTGAGCTTTGAGATGAGGCCGATAGTGAAAGACCACGTTTCGGTGCCGTAAGTCATCACTGGTAACACACATTGATTGAAGACTTTCGTCTTGAGGCACTGAGGTATGTCGGACGAAAAGACATTGCGTAGCTTCCCGAACGCTGCCCAACCGAGTTGGATTCGGCGGTTGACCTCTTTCTCGAAGTTGGACCTACCTAATTGGACTACTTGTCCTAAATAGATATATGAGTCAACAACTTCGAGTACCGAGTTTCCAACAGAGACTGGGGTGGGCACAACATTGGAATTTGACATAATTTTCGTCTTGTCCATGTTCATTTTCAAGCCCACCCGTTGTGAAACTTGGTCGAGGCCATCGAGCATCATGCTGAGTTCCTCCATCGACTTTGCCATGACTACGATGTCGTCGGCAAACCGAAGGTGAGTGATGTATTCGCCGTTGATGTTGATGCCAAGTCCTTGCCATTCCAGGAGTTTGAAGGCGTCTTCCATTGCGGCAGTAAACAGTTTAGGGGAGATAACGTCCCCCTGTCTTACGCCTCTTCTCAATGGAATCGCCTTCGTGCTCTGTTCCTGTACTCGGACCGACATGGTGGCGTTATTATACAAACACTTCAACACCTCGATGTACCGATAGTCAATACGGCATCGCTGGAGTGACTCAAGTACCGCCCATGTTTCCACCGAATCGAAGGCTTTCTCATAGTCCACAAACGCTAAGCATAATGGCAAGTTATACTCTTCGGTCTTCTGTATAACTTGCCGCAGCGTATGGATGTGGTCTATGGTACTATAGCCTCTTCGGAAACCGGCTTGTTCGGGAGGCTGGAAGTCATCAAGTCTGTGTTCGAGACGGTTCGTGATAACCCTTGAAAACAGCTTATAAACATGACTCAGAAGCGTGATGGGTCTGTAGTTCTTCAATAGGCTGTTATCACCTTTTTTGAAGAACAACACCACCTCACCCCTGCTCCACGTTTGAGGCGTTTTGCCCTCGGACAGGACGGAATTAAAGAGTTTCTGGAGGACTTTAAGTATCGGTGTTCCACCCGCTCTCAGAAGCTCTGAAGTAATTCCGTCCTCGCCCGGCGCCTTGTTGCTCTTAAGCTGCTTCAGGGCCATCCTAATCTCGTACAGACTGATGGTGACGGTAATGTGTGACCCCCTAATGTCTTCGGCTGTGACTGTGATAGAACTCAAATCATTGGAACGAAAAACCCAAATCTTGATCCAACATATTTACCCGTAAACTAAGTCGATTAACCTGAAGATTCTGTAAGAGGAAAAATGATTCAGTACCTAAAACATTCGCTTCGGTTCACTGACCTGAACCAACCGAACAAGAACAAAAACCAACGACTTTTATTAGATATCTTTATTAGGTGCAAACAATCATACAACCGTGAAATGGAAAGTAAATCATTGCAAATAACAGTGATATAATATTTGAAAACCTCACGATCTATTGCAAATTGTAACAAATTACTTGCGGCTTAAAAAGCCGAAGCTAGTTGCTGTTGTTGATTAATGAAGGATTTTTTGAGTTGCTTCTTGCAGGTTATAAGAAGTAAATGCCTCCTTAACCAAACCTTATTATAAGAGACTAAACTGCGCAAGACGATCTCCGGCCACCGTAGGCGCGGGCATGCGGGCGTCGAGTAATGGGCAACTCGCCGCCCGGCCATGGACCATGCCCGGGTCGACGGCGCGTTGTGTTCCACGCGCGCCTCAAAGAGAGTCAGCAAGATGACTGGACCCCCCTCTAGAGGGCCAAAGCCTGCCGGGGTCGCGGGACTTGTTCCATTACCGTGACCCTGGAGCGTAAAGGGCTAATGAAGGACACCGTGGATTTTAGTCAGTACAAGTCTGACAGTCCCTCACGCCCTGCCTTGGATGGGAGGACTCATTTGATGATTTTACCACACTAAAAAAAAAAGACTAAAATAAGACATTTATCCATATCTAAGAGAATTTTTCATACTGACTCATCTGCCTAGCCTTTTCCTAACTATATTGGGGTCGGCTTCCAGTCGAACCAGATGCAGCTGAATATCAGTATTTTACATGGAGCGACTGCCTATCGGACCTCCACAACCCAGTAACTGGGTAATACGATACCCTATGGTAAGACTGGTTACTTTTAGAGCTTATATAATCTTTCATACTGACCATGTTCACACAAAAAATATGAAATCGATGGACCAGTTCTCAATTGATGATCCTTAAGACAACGCGACATTTGCGACTTACTATTGGTTTTTTCTATTAGTTTATCGCTAAACGACATGCAAGAGCTTCAAAGATATACTCGCTGGTGGTCAGAATTCACGCGCCAGGGGACTAACCACGGAAGTCGCATTCGGACACTTTCTGATAGCTCAGCGAGAAAACTATTGGAACTACACACTTGCTGTTCGCTGCCCACCTCGTTTCCAGTAACTCGCTCTACTCGCTACAGTTACTCGCTAATCGTCGGACAACTACCTAGACATACGGTAGGTAATTGATTTACTTATATAGATTCGGCTGAACGAGCGGCATTTTTTCTGATCTAATGTAACACTGATTGTTGGCTATTTGTTAGAATTAGCTGCCATTTTCATGGCAATCATTGAATGGACAGAAAACGGTTAGTTGATAATGGACATGCAATCGATCAGTGGTTTTGACATTTTGTTAATATAATGAAATTGTCTGAAAACGCTGCACGAAGGTTCTACTAATTTTATGACAGTGCTTTGTGAATTCAAGTTTACTTAATAAAATACTTATAAAATTATAGAATAGTCTATAATTTTCCCACTGCTTGGACACAGACCCAATTCGTATTAAGGCGAAGTAAGCCCAGTTCGTCTGAATACGATTTCGGTCTGTCTATTAAAATCAATCCCGTAAGAAGGGTTGGTAGATGACACATTTGGTTTGAATTTTTGGTCCTCATCTCATGTTGAGTTCCTTCATATCTTGGAGAGAATAACAATATCTGGAATTCTAGATAAGTGGACAAGTGAACAGATTACGCAACGTTAGAAAGTGAAAATCCAACAACAAAATTGCGAAGTTTAGCACATCAGCGCAACCGCGGCGGTGGTCCATTGTGTGCTAATAAAGAAAGAACTTACAATCGTAATGAAGTAGTCATAATAGACGGAATATCTACGATCTCTATTCTCATACATATTATTCACACCCACACCTCATGACATTTACATAGTGAGTAGACTTGTTAAACTAATGATGTATATTGAACTAGCTGCTGTCCGTGGTATCGCTTGTCAACTCTCTTTATTTTCCCTTTCAACTTTGATACAAAAAGAAGTAACTGGTAAGCGTTTCCAACTATGTCTTACGCTCCACCCTGGTTGGGAAGACTCATTTGATGATTCTATCTTCGCAAAGAAAGGGTTCCAGCCATATCTGTGTACCGAAATTCCTCAAAATCGGCTCAGCGGCTAAGTTGCTTGATTACAAATAAACATACTTACTTTCGCATTTAAAATATTGGCAAGGTAAGGATATCAATTGGTTCTAGAACTGATGCGTACTAATGATCCCATTCAGAACCAACCAAAAATAAAATGTTCCAATTATCCACGTACATTGCCCAAGTTAGCTAGATAATTAATATCTCCTACCTACGCAGTTACGAACAAAACCAAACTATCTAGTTCAATCCAAAGAGTCTATTTAAGATCATATCTCGCGATAATGCTTCTAAGATTATAATGAATTAAAAGTATAATAAAGGTTATTAAAATTTGTTCAATGTCAGATTAATAAATGTCAGAACTTGTCCGTAAGTAAGCGATTATTGCTCTTTAAATTACCGGGTTTCTCTCATAAATGCCAACGTTATGATCAACCGCAAAAGATGTCTCTACCTAACCGTGGAACGTTCTATTTCATAACGTTACAAAATAAAAAGAAGTTACTGGCTCTTGCAGTAACAAATAAATACCGAATCACTAGTTTCGTGTAGTTCTTATCTGCAATGCGCGTCTCAAAGAGAGATTCCTCACCGCGATTAGAGTGCCTGTTGAAGGGCATATAATTGCGTACTGGCTGCGAGAAGCGAGCTCGTGAAAAGTAGATCAATACGAAGATCCGGAGTCATATGACTGCGAAGGTCGGCGCGAGCGCACCCGCGTTTAGCACAATGTTTGGGGGGGATAGCATGTCATCGACCAGCCTTTCAGTTGCCTTCCAATTGAGAATCTAGACGCTATAATTCGTTGATTAAACATTAAATTTTAATATCATTGGGAAACAATCCTGATTGGATTATAGTTTCCATTATAAATTCCACAACTATTGCAAAATAAAACAAACCTTCGTAAAACTTTCATCTTAGCATTACGCTCCAAATCGTATTTTTATTTAATATTATAATGAAGAGGTTCATTGTGTAACATTAACACATGAGGAATATAATATCTATAATCTGCACATCATGTTATGTCAATTAATTGTGACCTACATTTAGCCAATTTGATTCTCTGTTCATCATTGGATGATAATGAAATAAGTTCTTGCTAAGATATCATTAGTAACTCTTAAAATATTGAATGTATTAAAATATGGAATAATTTCAGCTCGCAACGTTCCGAATCCTTTATCTGGGTCAACTTTTTTTTTTAAATTTCCGCATAGCTGTCACACGTTTTTATTGATTACACCAAAAAAGGTCGTGTGGTCTAGACCTTACAAAAAATTTAAAAGGTCATCTTAATAACAGCAATAAAATGGTTTTAATTATTAACTTTGATCCGGTTATTGACTTTTTATTGGTAAACAGCGTCATATTTGGTAGTAGTCATGTAATTGACGTAATAATAATGACCTTTTCCTGATATACAGCCGGTGACAAAAAAAAACTGAACTCATGAGTATCATTCATTTGATGACCAAAATAAAAACATTTCCGATTAATCGAGGCTAATTGTAATGTACCTACATGTTTTTGAGTAACATCATTTCCTGGTGTGAAACGAACAATTATAATAAATTAGCCTGAAGGCATCCTACATTCCTGGGTGTCACCACTGCGAGGATCGCCCGGAGGACACGGTGGAGCATACGGTGCAGGACTGCCCCGCTTGGGCAGAGCACCGCCGTGTTCTCACGGAGGCGATAGGCGGCGACCTCTCGCGCCCAGCATTGGTCGAGGCCATGCTGCGGGGCGAGACGGAATGGGAAGCGGTCGCCTCCTTCTGCGAAGCAGTAATGCTAGCAAAGGAGGAGGCGGAACGCGTGAGGGAGAGGACAGCGTCCACCTCACGACCCAGCCGCCGCGGGAGACGCCCATGGCAACGGACGTCGCAAGACGATCTCCGGCCACCCAGGCGCGGGCATGCGGGCGGCGAGTAATGGGTGACTCGCCGTCCGATCATGGACCATGTCCGGGTCGAGGGCGCGTTGTGTCCACGCGCGCCTCAAAGAGCTGTCAGCAAACTGACGGGGCCCACTAAGAGGGCCGGAGCATGCCGGGGTCGCGGGATTGTCTCACTCGGTAACCGTGACCCTGGTACATAAAGGGCTATTGAAGGAACACCGTGGATTTTAGTCAGTACAAGTCTGACAGTCCCTCCCGCCCCACCCTGGGCGGAAGGACTCATTTGTTGATTTTACCACGCAAAAAAAAAGGCATCCTTCACTGGACTAAGGACTAAAAATACGATTTTATAAAGTTTACTGAACACTTATCAAAACAAGAAAGAATAGTCAACGTCTTTGTAAATACTGGGTGTCTCAAAAGAGAGCTTTTATTTTATTGGCTTAAGGCGAGTTTTATGATAAGTAGTTAAGCTAACTACTATTTGTTAAATTCTTTACATTTTTAACCATTTGTCATTATTGAATATGGGATTTCAATTATATTAGTTTAGCTATTGATTATACAACTGTGCCTTACTGCGTACAACTAACAGGCAGGGTAAGGAAGACGTTTCACTCTCTCTAAACTCTTGCCTCTAGGGAATTCTGCAGCTGTAGAGCTTGTTTACCTACCTACGTCTATTCTTCTTAGAACTTCCTTCACTGTTTGACATAATCTTCTACTGGACACTTATTGTATCAATCGTGGACAGATTTGTCCACCAATGACGTAGGTAGGCGATACAGCTTTCAAACGAGTATATAGACACGGACAGCTACTATAACTAGCCTAATACATCTACTTAATAACAATAATTAGTTCATATAGATCATTACCCACACGTGTGTACTGAATTGTCACCGAGGGCGCGGCTCGTAGGCGGTCGGTGCATTTCGTAAGTGTTCGGGTCACGGTATGCCCACTATGCCCAGGCGCATGGCCTTAGCTTGACTAATTGCCCAATAAGACAATATCCTACCATATTAATTATCAACTACCATAGTTATACAGGCTTTGAAAAATTGTTTTCGCGTGCCTTAACTAATGTAAGTATTGATTGATTGTTCTATGACCCTCACGTATGGTTATTATTAATGTATTTGGGTATTATTGTGTGCTGTTCTGGTTTAAAGGATGATTAATTGTTGGGGTTCAATGTTGGACAAATCAGTGGCCAACATTGAAATGTTGAAAACAACATTTGGCCTTGTGAAGAGACGCCGTAAGATAAAGTAGTCTGCAAACTTCAAAAGCATTTGAGGTAACAAAAGTCAGGTAACAACATTATGCGCTTGTAATTCTTGTGGAATTACATGCGCATTATTTTTAAACTGTATTTAAACATTGGCGGAGTTAAAGTATGAAATTATACCTTTCGAAAAATAATAATAAAGTGAAAAAGATAGAGAGACATATTTGTGTCCATATGGTCCATGTCTACTGTCTATTAAATGTCCATGTTTGTTTTGCAATTGTCTGAGTGTGTAGCAGGCTTTTACTACCAATATTGGCAAGTCTAATGGTTTGGAACTGTATTGTGAATTTATTATCCTAGTTATTTTTAAAACTAGATATTTTTCATAACATTTAATGTCATGGATTTCCGCAAAGTAACGCCTGATTCCATCATTTTTAATATAGTTTCCAAACAACTTAGGGCGAATTTAACTGGTCTTCTGGAGCTATCAGTATCAATAGGTATTCTATAATCCATAGCCATTAATTAAATAAAAACTAAATTGAAGATTGTATTCAACTTAACTGGTGAAATCTGCTTTCAATGATAAAATAATTGAAACAATTTAAACTACTTATTCCAATCCGCACTGGGCCCGCGTGGTAGATTACGGCCCACTCCCTGTCACAGAGAGGAGGCCTGTGTCCCAGCAGTGGGATCATTTATAGGCTGATGATGATGATGATGAAACTACTTATTCGTTGGTAAGTAATCAATTAGGACCAAGTTCGTGAATAGGCGTGACAAGTATTATTTTAATTTCGTTACTAGGTACCTTTAGACTCAGCCATCTTGATACGATCGGCGCATGAGTGGTTCATAATCGCATCTGTCAAAGTTGTTGTCCCGCCATGGCCGCGCACGCAGTCGATTCATTCATTTGATAAATTCCATTTAACACAACTGCCTATGGGATAAAATCTACCGTTTCACTTCAAAGTGACAACCTTGAGTAGATTTTTATGTTTTTTAGCCGGTTTTGGTTATCGACTTTTTGTGATATGGTCTGGTACGTAAATAGCACAAACTGATGAACGGCAGTGGAATTCATTGCAAGAGCAATTTACTTCAAAATCTTTAAAATTGACAATGCCAGTTCCAAGATCGTCTGTGTAGCACTACCTACGTTCACAATTATTTTCATTCTAACTTATATTATGAATGCGAAAGTAAGCTTGTTACCTTTTCATGCCTAAATCACTGAACCGATCATATTGAAATTTTAAATGCATGTAGTCGGGCAATGGAACTAACATAGGGTACCTTTCATCCAGCCAAAAGTACTATTCCCGAGGAAAACAACAACGTTGACGTTGTTATGAAATAAATGGCGCCGGCATATGTTGCCGAATTTACTGATAAATTCTAAATTACCGCGAGCAAAGCTGCGGGAAAAAGCTAGCAATTGACAGCACGTTGGCGCATTTAGTTGAGCGATCGTTGAGCTCCTGCGCAGCGTGTCGCGGGTTCGATCCCTGCTCGTAATAAATTTTTGTATGATCTGCAAGCAGTTGTTCCGGATCTGAGTGTGGGTTTCTATATTTGTAAATGCACCCACGACACAGGAGATATTCCTAAAGTGGGGGCCAGGATTAAAAAAAAAAGTATGTTTCCTAAACGATCGACAATAAAGTAACGAGGCATAGAGTAATATCGAGTCTAGACATGGGTTGAGCAATCGAAAAGTAGCGACATACAGCCTCCTTAGTGCAGTGCTGACCTAAAAGATTTTAAGCCATATCTTACCTACAAGTGCTATATAAACATATTCGGAACGTGTATCAGAGAAACATTGCTATGTTTAAGTGGGTTAAACTTATGTATGCTATTAATAAGTCTATTTACAATTTCTACTAACAAATATTTACAAGGCGCTAAAAATTGCAGGCATGTGTATGTCAAAGAAAAATTCGATTGCAAACTCGACTTGAATCTCCGTTCATCCGATGACGCCTTAACAATTAGATCAGCTATACTCTTGCTTGCTTGCTTTTGTTTGCTTGACACTGGACAACGAGGCGTCACCGTCGCTCGGTACAAGTTTGACAGTACCTCCTGTCCTGCCCTGGGTCCCACTCAGGACTCTTTCGAGAAAAGATGGAGTGAGCACTGCGGCCGCTGTAACAAGGCTGTGTTTAAATGTAGAGAATAGCACTGCAGCGCAGTAATGCTCGTTTTGTTTGCATTTGGCTTCAATAAGAAAACAAAGACGGCAGATATGCACTGCAGGTAAAACAAAGAACGAAACAATGGCTCTGTATTTATTTATCTTTTTCTAGAGGATTTCAAAACTACGAGTAGTCACTAGTCATTTTTGGATGCTCAAGACTAGAATTAGCACTTCTCCTTAATCAATCGCACTTCGCTCAATCACTAAATGTGATTGCGTTTTACTTCGTTTGGAAACGTTGTAGTATTGATTAATGGATGGCAGGCGTACAAGATTTATTTCCATATGAATATCTACCGTAGCACGTCAAACATTCGTGTAAGCAAATAAAGTGTTTCGGAAACCAACTGCTTAAGAAACACCGGTGTGCAAATTACATAAAATACGACATGGGAACATATTTATATTTACCAGCTTTTGGTTAAACCCGTTCTAAGCACGGAGCAATTTGATTGCGACTTGCTTTGGAAATATTGACTTGTTTAATTAAAGTGAAATTCGTGAAGTCATTTATTAGACTCCATCTACTAATTTTATAACGTTTTATATACCTACAAGCTTTTACTTGCGACTTCGTTCTTGCAAAACATCAACTTATCGTTTGTCGGTTGGAGTTTCATTAAATCTTTTCTTGACAGAGGTATACCAAAAAATGTCGATTGATGTGGATCAGTTTTTAATCTTCAGTTTTTTAAGCAAAGTATCGTCCATCAGGGGTGCTAAGACAGGAAACCTCCACGTGCGCCCGTGGACTGGAGTTCCCTCTCGGATACGTCCGTGGGGAAGACCAGTTTTTCGGGCCGGTGCACCCTGGGATGCGGGCAAAGACTTCCTTAGGCACTGTGTGCCTAAGGGGTCTCTTTGCCCGTATGCGAATAGCCTGTCGGGTGGACGCTCCAACGCGTGTCCCTCTGATTAGCAGAGGGCACAGCGGCGGAGCGGGCTTGCGGACGGTGAGTAATGGGTAGCTCGCCGTCCGACCAAGGACCAAGCCCGGGTCGGTGGCGCGTCGTGTCGTGTTTCGCGCGTGCCTTCGAGGAGTTGTCAGCAAACTGACGGGGCCCCTTATGGGGCCAAATGCCTGCTGGGGTCGCGGGTTTTTCTTAACACAGGATACCGTGGCCCCGGAACGTAAAGGGCATCCGAAGGAACACGGGTGGATTTTAGTCAGTAAGAGTCTGACAGTCCCTTCCACCCCACCCAGGGCGGGAGGACTCATTTGATGATTTTACCAGCTAAAAAAAAAAAAAAAGTATCGTCCATCAGTCGGTCAGTTGCCAAGTCAGCGGTTTATAATATTGTAAGAAGCTAACTGGTTCAGAGTGGCACAAAAAAAGAGTTTCTGGAATGATTTTGGAGATGCAAAGGCCTCACTCATACCATTTTAGGTAAGCAATCATTGCAGGTTGAGACCCCGGCCGGCAGAAGGACATACGAGGATAAAGGGAAAAATACTATGACATATTAATAATAGACATCCTGACCGTGACCAATTTTGTTTTGTTTACTTTATAATAAGTAATGTAATTACTTAGTTCAGTAAAATCATGTTTTTCATAACATGTTAAACATCGCATGGGAAGAGACAGGACTCCACGACACAGGGTACCCTAGTGGGGAGTCCAGGGAATATATGTAAATATCTAGATATTAAGGATTACTGTTCTTTGGTTACTAGCTTTTTTAATGTTGTACTATGTTATGCGAACTGAATAAAAATCTTTTCACACCACTTGCTCGTAAATGTCAAATTATATGTCATGCAAACAAGGAATAAAGCAGGTCATTGCTGCACCCCGTTCGAGCTAGGCAATAATATTGTACTGAATTTCATTATTCCCGTGGGGATAATGTGATTTGTATTTGGAACAGTACCAGTACAGTACAGTACCTATGAAAACTTTTACCAAGCAACAGCTGATCGCTTGCAGTGGTGCCAACTTCACGTTCGAAGGTTGTCGTACACATCAAATTTTAATAAAAATCGAATTTATTTCCTCGCAGTAGGTGTGAAAAGCAGAGTCCTCGGGAGTAAAGCTGCCTTGTCTTGGGCTAACTTAATTCCCGAGTGAAACGAGGGCGAACCTCCTCGCTGCGCTACGGAGGTTCACCCCCAGAATCCTTAGTGTCGCTTCGGATTCAATACGCCCGTGACGTAAGGCAATGCTTTACTCCCTTGTTGCGTAATCTACTATTATTTTTGATTAGCCATCTGCGCGGGACATATTAGAGTGCACAAGTGTGTGCAGGCACAGGAGCACTCTCTGTTCGTTTACTCTCATATTTCGATGGATGGGACGGCAATCCGACACGACTGGAGAGACATCAGGCGCACGACCAACGGCTTAACTAGCTTTCCGAGACACGGGGGGATCATACTGCCAACTTCCAAACTCCGAGCTGTTAGTAACTAATAAATTCTGATAGAAAACCCAATAACACATTTTGGCCAACCCAGATATCTAACCCAGGACCCCACGCTTAGCAATCGCGATTGCGACCACGAGACCAACGGGGCAGTTGCATGACAAGAGATAGTAACAACAGTTTTTGTCCATACGTTTTATGGTACGGTTCTGTATCTGTATAATAGGATTAGACGTGTCAACTGAGTATTACTATTTGTAATATCATGCTTTACATATCGGTAAAGCCTTCAATTACATTGCGACACGGAGCAGTACAATGTGGTGTGACATGGTACTCAACCGGCCTCTGACTATGTCATCATAGGACTATGTCAAGTTTACAACTGTCTACACGAGACGGACTAGTTTAATTAATTATTTCAAGTCCTTGAGTGTGAAGCAATCGGTGATAATGATCTTCATGCATTGCCCTTGTTTGTGACAACAAGTCTTGCTAATGTCAGGTACATAACTGTATTGATAAATCTTATTGGTCTGCGTTGAAACAGCAGACTTAATTAATAAACGGAGTATTACATGAGAGTTTCAGAGTATGTATTCAAAATGTATACTGAAAAGTCACACTCAAGAAGTTCATCATACTCGTAATCATCCCTTCAGAACTTCATAGTTGTGTGGAGTGCTATGGCAATTGACGTCTATAATAGTACCTATTTATGTGTGTGTGCATATGTGCGTATGTGGATGTGCAGAATCATTCGTAGGGCGATAGCTCGTCTCATCTATCCATCCAGTTGTGCTATCCTTTTTCTAATATCGACTTTAGTTTCAACCAAGTAGGTTACATATTACAAGAGATGATAATCGCGATCAGTAAAGTTCGTACGTAGGCAGTTAAGTATTGCTTATATGTAGCTTTCTAAACTATTAAGTAGGCGGAATCGCTAATCCGATAATCAAATTACATATTTTTATTACCATGTAGACGAAATCCATATGAGAAAGCAGGTTTGATAATAATTAAATTTCCCATTGTATGTCGTACATGAAACTAGGAAGTCATCAGCCCTTGAACAGGTACGTAAGTACCGTAGAGTATGTTAGTATTATACACTGAATGTACGACACGACATACAATTGCGTTCAATTAATCACTAGAGAGTAAGTTTATAAGCTTCATTTCAGCTTTCACGGTTCATAACTGGAATACCTAGTACAGTTTCTGTCTCAAAAACATCTGATGTAATACACGTGGCTTATGTATCATTAATTCATAGCAAAGAGAATGTACAGAGTCCAAAGGTATGGAGATTTTCGAGGTAAACAGTTTCGTGCTTTGATTTGTTCTAGTTACCGTATAACATAAGCTTGTATATATTGATCCTTTTCTTATACCATCGAAGTCACTTACAGTTTCTTCTTGGTAGAGATTAAGTTGTTGCTGCATTTACTGCCTGTTACTACCAATAGGTTAGTTTTATAGCCTATTACTAAGACTCAGCTGTCCCTCTGTCTGTAACCAGACCGTATCTCATGAACCGTAACAGTGAGACAGTTGAATTTTTCACAGACGATGTATTTCTGTTGCTGCTATAACAAATACAAAAATCTGAATAAAATTAATGTGGTATTTCGATTTATTTAGAGACAGAACATTAATCATCCTAAGATTATACAAAGGAATGCTTTCAACTCTATCTATATATTAAACATAAGATTTTAAGCAAACTCCGTCAGCTAACCTAGCTTGTCCATATATGGTCCACTTCCAATCAATATTTCCAAGTAACGACAACCAAATCAGATAATTCAAATGAGCTCAAACTATTACCTGATTGTTTGCCTGCAAAATACCGTGTGCAATAATAAAGTGAGATCGGATAAGGCTCGCCGACACGTATGTATGTCGCAAATGTAGCGATTGTAGTGATCAAAGTGAGAGATAACGAGAGTCGTGGATTGTTCCCTAAGGCCGGACTCCATTGATTGATGGGCTGGCCGCATTCCGCTGTAACACCTTGCAACTGGCGACAGGCTTTACGATTTGGTTCTAGGCATAACAAAGTGACAGGTCAGAGAGATGAAGAATGTAGCAGGAAAAGTGAAAGAAAAATAAGGATATTCTCAGAATGTTATTATGGAAGTATAATACCTATAGTACTATCATTATATTGCTAAGTATAAAATACACACATCAAAAGTGTCTAGGGATCAAGCATTTTTATGCGGATTTCTTGAGATTGAGATGTGGCTTTGTAATAAATTTATGATTTTATAAATTTATATGGATCTTTTTTGGTGCATTTCATAATTTGAATCAGGAACTGTGAATCAAATTCGAGTAAAAGATGAAAATCAGCTGTCAATATTTTCCCTATAAAAACATACAACGCATTGAAGACATTATTAGTGCTACTGTTTCCCTACTACTGATTAAAACCAACGTTATTATGGAGCGGCGACGTCATTTAAGCAGGGAAGAAATGCTCAGAGCCGTGGGAATGATAGAAGCTGGTTCCCGGCAACGTACTGTGGCTTTAGCTCTGAATACAAGTCAGAGTGTTATCAGTCGACTTTGGACACGTTACCGAAGCACTGGTACCGTGGCTGAGCGCCATGGAGGACGGTATCGCTGCACCACACGGAGACAAGACCGATACATTCAAATCTTAACTCGAAGAGCTCCAACAATAACCACCATGATGTTAGCCGTGAGGCTTCATCACTCTTCAGGGAACTTAATTAGCGACCAAACAGTCAGAAACCGCTTGCATGAAGTGAACCTTCATTCCCGAAGGCCGCTACGGGTACCACCTATAGCAATGCACAATCGTAGGATTCGATATCAATGGGCTCTTGAACACAGAAATTGGGCAGAAGAACAATGGCGTTTCGTGTGCTTTTCTGATGAGTCTCGTTTCGGTATGAGACCGGATACAAGACGTATACGACACTGGAGAACCCCTGGACGCCAACAGCGATTAAAATCCTGCCAGGAAGTCCATCCTTATAGTGGTGGAACCATCATGGTATGGGCGGGTATTTGGATCGGCGGAAGAACTGAGTTGATTTGGATCAGAGGCAACCTCAACGCTCAAATTTATGCTGAGACGATTGTATCAGACGTCATCGTTCCTCTACAAGTGCAAATCGGTCCCTTATTTCAGTTAATGCATGATAATGCACGACCGCACACCGCAAGAGTTGTAAGACAGACTCTCGCCGCAGCTAACATCAATGTCCTGCCCTGGCCTGCTCAGTCGCCAGACTTGAATCCGATTGAGCATGCATGGGATATGCTACAGAGAAAAGCTCTGCCGAATATGGAGGGTATCCAGTCGCAAGAAGACCTTTTTTTGTTGTTGCAACGAACATGGGCGGCCATTCCACAGCGTGATTTGGATGAACTCATTTTGAGTATGCCAAACCGATGTTCTTGTGTTGTTAGTGTTCGCGGTAGAAACACGGATTATTAATTGTTTAAGTTACCCAATAAAATTTTAAAGAAAACTGTTATTTCAGTCTTTTTTTCGAACTTTTGTGTTAGTGGTTCAAATGTCAAAAATCCCTTTATTAGGAAAATGGCAAATTTCTTTATTAATGCAAAGGTGACTTGGTTTATCGTTACTGTGACAAACGAAAACACTTTATTTGATGAATCCTTAAAGAAAATTTTAATTAATATCAATCAGGAGAAAAGTTATTGCAAAAATATATGTTGATCCCTAGACACTTTTGATGTGTGTAGCTTATGCCTCACGAATGAGAATATTTTGAAAAACTAAGAAGTAGGAAAAACTTCGCAAAACTTCTCTGTGTTCCAATGAGATAGACCACAAAAATGAAAATGAGTCAATGACATTAGTCAGGTCCAAGGAAAAATATAAGGGAGGGATAGCCGGAGAGAAACAACAATGGTGATAATAACTTTTTAACAAAAAAATCAAACCGACGAAAGATTGAACTGAAAAGCTAAAAATAAATTTTGAGGCGGCGCCAAACAAACATACAAACATGTACCTAAATTAATTATTTGAAGCGAAGCATAATTTTATTGTAGCTAGGTTGCTTTTCGTTGATTGTTTCTTTGGCGCCGCCTCAAAATTTATTTTTAGCTTTTCAGTTCAATCTTTCGTCGGTTTGATTTTTTTGTTAAAAAGTTATTATTTTTAGCTTTTTAGTTGTGTACCATGATTAGAGTGTTTAACACATGGAAAAACCCGTCTTCCCTTTTGTCATTGTCAACGTAACCGTCACAGTAATTAGTATTAACTGTTGAGGACCTGTAACTTGCAACTAAAAACTCCACTCTCAGACTGTCAACGACTGTCAAATCCCAACTATGTTTAAAGTTCTTATCATGATGAATGAAATGAGCCCAAATACGATATAGTTGCTGTTAACTGTTGAGAATCTCTTGCTACTGCCTTCTGTCCTCATCATCAGACCCTCGATGACAATTATACTCCAGCTAGGTCTAAAATTTTCATCAAGACTAATGAAATGAGCCCAAACACGATATAGGTGCTGTTAACTGTTGAGGACCTCTTGCCCCTGCTTTCCGTCACCATCCTCAGACCCTCGATGACAATGATACCTCAGCTGGGTCTAAAGTTCTCATCAAGCTGAGTGAAATGAGTCCAAACACGATATAACTGTTGTTAACTGTTGAGGAACTCTTGGGACTGACTTCACAACATAACAGGGATCTGGAGTTGATCTGATGATGGTGACACCATCATGTTATCTTCTCCACATCTCTGCTATATAGTAATGTCCTCAGAACTACATATGTTAACTTTATTTCAAACGAATCGGTTCACAACTGAAAATTCTGTAGGAAAGTTGACAATCAATTCCTTTTTTTCTACCCTTAGAGGCCGATTTTAGTTTTGAAATTAAAATGGGACCAACTTTGAGATATACTCTTTCCAACAAAAAAAGAATTTTTGAAATCGGACCACGCTGGGAAAAGTTATGCGTGGTCATACATAAAAAAAATAAATAAAAAAAAAAAAATATACATGTCGAATTGAGAACCTCCTCCTTTTTTTTTCGTCGGTTAAAAATTGAAAGTCTTTGATTGACTATCTAATAGACAAACAAAACAGCACATAAACAGAATATGCCTTAAACGAGACTGAATGAATTCTAAAGCAAATAATAAAAAAATATTCGTAAAGCTCTTTTTACACCTTCCACCAGTTACGCCTCAAGCTTCTCATTGACATGTCAATCTGAAATTGCACAATAAGTAACAAATTTTCTATAAAGACAAACATGTTTAGTAAACTGATTGCGATTATCAAAGTTAAAGACACTGATTGGCCGCGGTTTGAAAACAGATAATCAATTAGATAATTATACAGGTATTAAACTCCATTAAACCTTACGACATGTGAGACAGGTTGGCCGGATGTATTGAGAAATGCAGGACGGACAGAAGGTCCACTCCTATCAAAAAGTAGAATAGGACCCAACATACAACTATAAGTACTCCAACGCAAGGTTACTACTGAACTTCAAAAATTATCTACCCTTTTTGCATAGGTTCTACTTTATTATCTGCCAAAAAGTAATCTACAATCTGCGTTAGGTTAGCTTATAAGTAATTCAGCTTTTGTCCGCGGCGGCTTCGCTTTGCTTATCTAGAATTGGACAATCAATTCGATGAGTCGTGAAGCCATAATTCATAAAATTGTTATTGTTGTTTTTCCGGGAACAGTAGAAACTAATAGAAGTTGATCGGCAGATAAGATAAACAAACTATAATATTAGTTAGAATAAGGATTGTTGAACGCACAGGGCTTTGGTGCCTGGCGACAATTTGATTAGTTCAGTCAATGCTTTATTACTAGGTACTGAACAGCAAAGGAAAGGCAGTGTTGGCCGGAAAAAGACGTGTTGACAAACGTTCGCGAATGGACTGGAATCAAGATTGGAACTGGGTCTTCCCACCTTTCAAAACCAAGGGTAATGAGAAATATTCGCTGTTTATAGCAAATTTTGAGCAGTTGGAGAATCGTGTAAAGAATATAAGAAGTGAATGGTTCCATATTGTTGTATCTGTTACGGTTAAAGCCCGAAGTGCGGTTACACCTAGGTTTAACCGGCTAAACCTAGGTGTATCCTACTTATCTTCGGATAGAACTAGGTTTAGCCGGTTAGAACTAGGTCTAACCTCGGGACTTGCTGGCACCCCGACTCGGACAATTTAGGTTAGAAGAGGATGGCGGGGTCTGAAACCTCATCCTTTTCGTGGTTTTTTTTTAAACCACGAAGAAGTAGGAGTCCCGCGCAGCGGGGCTCCACCGACTTGCTCCTGTGAAGGAAGGATACACCTAGGTTTAACCGCATGTGGTCGGTTGCACCTAGGTTTAGCCGGCAAAACCTAGGTGTAACTGCACTTCGGGCATTAGCCGTAACAGGAGGATTTTTGGAGGACAGGGGGTTAGATAAGTAGAAGCCCTACCTTAGTTCATTATCTGTTTCTACATATTTTCAGAGAGCCTCCCCAACTATGAACAGGCAAATAGACGGACCTTCTAAATAGATCTACGAGCACTTCGTGCGTAAACGCAGGCGCGCGCCTCGCCCAGCGCTCTCGTATGTGCGTCTCGTAAATAGTGTCAGCGCTAAATAACCGCACATACCGCGCTTAATTTAACGTTCCCACTTAACTTATGGGGTTTATGTTTGTGGTAAGTTGTTAACATAGTGTCTTAGCACTTTGTATAAGGTGAGGTCCTAGTTTAGTTTCGAAACAGCTTTGAGATTTTATGTGAAAAACTTGCTGGTGTCTTTGCCTACATAGATGTTGGGAACCGTAGAATTTCTACGTCCTAACCTACTTAACCAAGTTACCGAGGTCTTCTTAAGTGTCAAGCTTCAGCAACATCCATTCAACCTTTTTTCTGAGAAAAAGAACAGACAGACATACAGAGTTGCGCTCGTATTTGCGTTTAATAGGTAGTACGGATTTTATTTCAGGTCACTGTTTTTGGCCATACTCCTGCTCCCATAGTCTATCCCAATACAAAGTGCACGACAACCAACACTTCGATTTCTGTATTAGGATAAGTATCAACATTATCAATATGTCGGCTCAGTAAAAACTGAACAATTTCCAACAACAGAACAGCGTAATAGTTGCTCAGTGAACTACAAATAATGGATGGAAGTGGATTGAATCAATACCAGCCAATACAATAGATAATAATGAATGAAGCCTAATTTGGCAACGTATAAATCTTATCGCGATAGATTTACAAATATCTTTATACAAATAGTCGATGAACAAGACGGATCAGATATTTCATCGCTTATTAGTATTACTAAGCAATGGTATACAGACAACTGATCTGTCTGACAAATGGATGTTTCAAGTTCAACTACATAGGTGTGGTTGTTGAGAATTTCAAGGTTTGATGTTTGATCTCGAAACGGACAAAAACAATTTCAGGTTTAGATATCTTTAGTAAAATGTCGAGAACAGAACACCGCAACGTGACAAAATCTAGGATGTAAATTGGAAACCCACTGGTTCCAAGTTCACATGCTTATCTCCCGTAAGTGTACGGGATTTAAAAGTGTGCAGATGTCCATAGTCACCAGAAGTGGCTTAATTAACTCGAGACACCAGAGGTAGTAACTATGGTCACATCCTCACACAAAAATTAAAGAGACAAGTGTTTCGAGAATGTCTCAAAGTTGATCTTGCTTGAACTTTTTTATGGTCCTGATCTTTGTAGTTTCATTCGGAATCAAATTATTTTTCACTTTACTAGTTTACCAGGAAGCTGGTTGATTATTTTTGTATTTTTTTGGCTCTGCACTTTTTCAAAATTTCGGTAAGATTCTAATGAGTACCTATTGATAGGTAGGCTTTCTGTGAGTGTGATTTAGTATAACTTACTTTCTGTGGAGTATAATTGTTGTGTAAGACTATATGGCAGTACTCCTACTAGGTATCTATCATCTAAGCCTATTAGTTTATGTTAATTACACCTTAACCAGACTATGCTCTACTACAGTTTACAAATGGTTATAATATTACAAATTTACAATTAACCCGGCATCATTATCCAGGGTCAGCCAGACCAGACTACTGGCGTCGATTCCGCAGGTGTGTTCAATCGTTCATGACGCAAGTCAGATTAGATTGATTGCTTCATCATAACTAGTAAGTAAACCCGTCTTTATGGATTACACTACTTACGTTAACTTGTTGTGACATTTATTTTCATCAATTAGACACAAAATAATTAAAGTCAGTTTAAATAAGTGTAACTTTTTTATTTGAAATATGTTAGAAGTTTCTCAACTTTAGTGCGTAGCAGATTGGGTAATCAGAAAAAAATACTTAAAAACAGATGGTGTTTCCAGCAGCTTCATTTCTTTTACCAATTAAATTTTTGCTGCGTGTCACGGAATCGATTCCCGGATAGAAAGAATATCTACAAATAGTTTTACCGGATCTCAGTGTTCGTTTAGTGTGAGTGAGTTTAAATGTTTATTAACGTACTTACTCATAAAAAAGCATATGGGGCAACGTTTAAGAAAATCTATTAACCAGCTGATGCTCTCGAGCGAATAGGTAAAGACCAAGCAGAGAATAGATTTAGGATCTTCGCTCACTTGACAACCCCTTGAACAATAACACAGTTACCACAAGAGTCGTAACATGAAACAAGCTAATCAACATGCATAAATAAATACTCAGAAAGTACACTCAAACAATGAGACTGCAAATTAGCTAAAAGTTCAACGGCAAAGGTGTCTCAAGCTGCATTTAAGTAGTTGCGTTATGTCCAAGACAATCTATGCGTATTACAGTTTACAATGAAGAAAGATCTTGGGTAATTGTCCTATTAATTATGGTGGGTCGGCCTACTTGGTCGAAACGAATGCGAATTTTCCGCGAAGATTGAGATGACTTGTCAAGATAAATTGTTAATGTTGATTAATCATGTGCTTGAGCGAGATGGATAACTAAATGATGGGGCTAATCGTATAACTGTGTACTTAGATTAATAAAAAAATATTTATTATTATTTGTAAGACCATATGTCATATAATGTGAGTACTCTATGGTCGGATGAAATAAATTTAGTCTATGATCAACTGTCTATTTTTGGTTGCATGCTCAGAATAATGACTAAGTTGCATGCTCCTACTTTTACATGGCGCAGTCGGTAGGATATGAACCTATACCTGTCTGATTGGAAATCAGATTCCCTTTGGGAGCGTTGGTTCGTATCCTACTGACTGCGCCAATGAAAAGTAGGGCATGCAACCAAAAATAGACAGTTGATCATAGACTAAATTTATTTCATCCGACCATAGAGTACTCACATTATATGACACCATATTTTGAGATGGCTTATTGGTTTTACAGTGATTGAATGAACAAACGGTGATGGTGTGTCCGATGAAAACGAAAACTTCGTCGTCATGTCGATGTCGCAGCCATGTAAGTTGATACAAAACACTTCAAGGTGCCCTATGGTACAGTTAAACATGGTTCGTTTGCGTTTAGAAGTTCCACCTGCATTTATTTAGCGTCAGTACAAAGTTATGATAAAGCCAGTTTTGGAACTAGCGGCCCTTTTCATTAAGTAACAACAGTATTGTTAAGCTGTTGTATTGAATTTATCGGAGTTCAGAAGAGTGCCGAAAATCCAACAGAGCGCTTTTTTCAGGTTTTCGAGTGACATTTATAGTTAATGGCATAAAACTTGTAGTAATATGTAAGGCATTTTTGCCTCATATTGGGTAATAAGGTAATATCTCTGTCAGCCTCATTATGGTCACAAAGCGGCAACAAGTTCTCTCTATGGTTTTTTTCTATAATGAAGTCGATTAATAAAGTAGGTGAACACGTAGTATGGCCGACTTTACTTAGCACGTATCTACCTATACCCAGACTTATAGCATGGACTTAGCCCTAGCTTAGCCCTAGCTTAGCTGCGCTATGAAGATGTGTAGCTGCGCTACGAAGATGTGCTGTCACAAGGTAGCTGCGCTATGAAGATGCGCCGCCACAAGGTAGCTGCGCTATGAAGATGCGCAGCTCGAGCTATGCGATGTATCGATACTAGGGAAAACGACCCATAGCACGCATCCACAGCACGCAGCCATAGCACGCAGCCACAGCACGCAGCCATAGCACGCATCCTTACATATAAAAAACACATCTTAGTTGAATCCGTTTCCACCAGTGCTGTGCTATGTAAACCAGTGAATATGATTGGTGGATATCAAACGCATCCACAGCAACGTAGCATAGCGCATCTCTGGTGGAAAAGCAGCCTAATACAAGTATCACGGCAGATTTCAATCATTCTCCTTTCCATTCCCCGCTTCACCACACGGCAAATTAAATCATTTATCAGATACTTTATTATCAATTTAGCAGGTATGCCATATTATTATACATACGTCTGCTATCTGTTAATCGCATTCCCTGACCATACAAGTGGTGATATAAACGTTGTTGCAAGATCCTTTATAATGAAATGCCCGGTAAAAAGTTAAAGGCGTTTCACACGTGCCGAACTTGCCGTCCGGCTGTGCCGATCTATGCCGATCGAACATATTATGCTGACCCGAGTCATCGAACTGTACCGAGCCGGTTCACGGGTATAGTCACGAGCAATAGTATGTATACACTAAACAGTATTTAAAAGCGATTTTCATTTATCATATTGATTAAACTTTTTCCTTTTCATTAGACTTCTATTTTGGAAGCCATACTAAGTATTACGAAATAGGTCTTCTTTCAAAGTGGAAACCAGTATTTCACGAGTAAATTGCTTTTGAAATTTGTTAAGTGTAAACATGTTATTGCTCGTGACTGTACATGCTCCAGCAAAATTAAAACCTAGTTTTTGATCAGCACAAACTAAACGAACAATGAAATCTGTCGTTCTCGATTCATATCGGCCTACCTAAAAACCTATTGCCAAATCGAATTCGTCTACCCGAACGTGGTGTGTAGCGCACTTTATATGCTGTCCAGAAATGTTGGCACGACACTTGTATCTGACGGGTATATCCGTCAAAGGAATTCTTGTCGAGCGATTAGAACTAGATCGAACGTTTTAATATTGCTACTTGCACGCTAACGGTGTGTCGATAAATGCCTCTGTCGAAACAGCCACATAGGTTGATAAGTGCACTTCCATTTTGGATTTGTAGCCTTTATAATGTACTCTTTATCTGCCTTAAGAGGGCTATTACAATATGAAAGAACACAGTTTCTGTCAATCTGACATCGTGATGCCCCACGAATAGAAACAAAACACAAACAAAAGAACTGTGCCTCGTATACCAGGAAGAAAACAACATGAGCTTTTGCCACTTTTCTTTCGAATAAACAGAGTGTGATCCCGGGGCTGCCAGACACTACTTATTTTCTTAGTTACGAATGGATAATACGATAAATGTCCTCAAACTATTCTATAATAAACTAGCAGTTCGCCCGCGACTTCGTCTGCGCGTATTTCGAACTTTTTATCTGTGAATTTCTACTCCCGACTCCTCCTTATGGGATACTTTTGGAAAATCTAAATCAATATCCAACAAAAATTCTATCAACCCAAAAACAACCCCTCAGTGGTTCAAATTCGCAAAATCCCGCCTGTGGTAGCACCTACGTCCTAAAGCAAACCCATAAGCGAGACTCCTAACTATCAAGAACAAAGTCCCGTCTTAGTGAGCATCTTTTTTTTTAGCGTGTTTAATTCATCAAATGAGTCCTCTCACCCAGGGCAGGGTAGGAGGGACTGTCAGACTTGTTCTGACTAAAAGCCACGGTGTCCTTTAATAGCCCTTTACGTTCCAGGGTCACGGTATTCGTTAGTCCCGCGACCCCGGCAGGCTTTGGTTGGCCCTCTAAGGGGAAGCCCCGTCATTGTGCTGACACTCTGTGAGGCGCGCGTGGAACATAACGCGCCGTCGTGTCGACCCGGGCATGGTCAATGGTCGGACAGTGAGTCGCCCATTACTCGCCGTCCACATGCCCGCGCCTACGGTGGCCGGAGATGGTCTTGCGACGTCCGTCGCAGTGGACGTCTAACACTGCGGCTGGGTTGTAAGGTGAACGCTATCCTCTCCCTCACACGTCCCGCCTACTCCTTCGCTAGCATGCCTGCCGCGAATCTCTATGCATATTTTGAGACTCCCAGCATTTGTAATAACGAAGTTTCATGCAAACTATCAACCCCAAAAACATCTTCTTAGGGATAGAATTTCAGAAAATCCCGTCATAGGCAGCATCTACGTCCTAAAAAGAATCCCTATGCAAAATTTTAAACTTCTACCTCTCAACCCCAAAACAACCCTTTAGGGGTTGAATTTCGTAAAATCCCTTCTTAGTGAGCATTAAAGTCCTAAATATAACCCCCATGCAAAATTTGAAACTCCTAGTGCTTGTAGTAACAAAGTTTCATACAAACTATCAAGCCCAAACACAACCCCTTAGGGGTTTAATTTCGCAAAATCCCACCTTAGTAAGTAATTACTTCCTAAAAAAACCATTATGCAAAATTTGAGACACCTAACTATCAACACCAAAACAACCCCTTAGGGGTCGTAATTCACAAATCCCGTCTTAAGCAATACGTACGTCTTAAAAAGAAACCCCATGCTAAATTTGAAACTCCTTGTACTTGTAGTAACATAGTTTCATACAAACTATCAACCCCAAAAACAACCCTTTAGAGGTGAAATTTCGCAAAATCCCATTTTAGTGAGCACCTATGTCCTCAAAATAATCCCCATGCAAAATTTGAGACCTCTATCAATCAACACCAAAAATAACCCCTTAGGGGTCGAATTTCGCAACATCCCGTCTAAGTGAGCATCTACCTCCTAAAAATATCCTCCATGCAAAATTTGAGACTCCTAGCACTTATAATAACGAAGTTTCAAACAAACTATCAACACCAAAAACAACCCCTTAGGGGTCGAATTTCTAAAAACCCCTTTCGTAAGTAACACCTATTTCCTAAAAAGAACCCGCATGCAGAATTTAAAACTTCTAGTACTTGTAGCAAAAAAGTTTCATACAAACTGTCAACCCCAAAAACAACCCCTTAGGGGCGTAATATCGCAAAATCCCTTCTTAGCGAGTACCTACGTCCTAAAAAGAACCCATATGCAAAATTTTAAACCCCTAGCACTGGTAGTTTCCGAGATTTCGTGTCCTATGAGTGAGTGACCTTTTGCTTTTATATATATAGATAGATATCTTGTTATGATATATTTCAAGTGTTAATATTGTTTCCAGTGACTAATTGGAATTCATAACTTTTTTTAAATTAGATTTTTGTGATTATTTAGAATTTACGATATGGTATTTTAAACTTTTTCTTCGACTTATACAGCAAGCAGTCATTTATGTCATGTATTCAGAGACATAATTATGGACGCAAAATTAGCCACTTGGGGTAATTAAGGTGACATAGGAGATATAGCCAGAAAAGTTGGGTTTAATGGTCGAATGTTCCCAAGTAGTGCTTCAAAATGTTTGAAACCTGTGTCAAGTGACGGGTAATATCACAAAACGCCGTGATCGGACAAAAATGAGTAAGGCCCAAGAATCAAGTTCGTTGAACCGCGTAAAGAGAGCGATAAATCTACCACGTGGACCCTACAAACTCTATTGCGACGAGTCACAGGCACCCCTATAATTGACTAGACTATTTTGAATCGACACCATGAAGATTAAAAATATTCAAGAAGCTGCTTGGTTCGCCTGCAGTTAACTGTAGCGTATGGTGAAAAACGTTAAACAATTGCAAATGAGAAAATTTATTGAACTGTTCTGACTGAGCTTCAGTGCTTCCTATGGTGGGTTACTGCTGGGTTATTTTTTTTTTTAATAAAGTAAGATCTATTAGAGTGTAGAGAAGATCTTAACAACAGGTTTCAGATCTTTGTACTCTTGAAACAGACTCTTTCGGTGAGCTCTAAATAAATTATGCTCTGGGATGGTTATTTCTATTTTGCAAAACTGGGCTTGCGCTTCCTAACGAAGATATATGTAACTGCTCAAAATTGCGTAGAAAATGTGGTGCAACTCCACATTATTTCATTCGAACAGCAAGGAGTACCTGAGTTCAACTTGGATCAATTTGATGCTCGAGCGAATATGACGCGACTAACAGTGCACAGATTCGCTGATGCTCGAATTACCTACGATGTTACAGTGTTCACTCAGAATTTTTATCTGATTTCTACTGAGCATAGAAAATTTTCGGTATTTAATCCAGAACATTTCACATTCAATCAAATAACACAGGGTAAAAGAGAAATTTGAAGAACTCTTTGGAACATTGGTAACGTTATTTTTCGATTTTATTATTTTATATGATACTTGATACATTCCTGTAATTTCTCACTTTTTATTTAATTTCGTTTATTTTAACGATTTATTGAAATGCTAATTTATATTTTATGTATTTTCATCTAAAATCGTCAATGACATTTTAATATTTTGTTTTTAGTGGTATATTCATGAATAAAATTCACAAATATCAGGCGAAAGAACCATGGTCGCCCAAGCAATACGTAAAAATTAAACACCAATTAGCAGTTTATAGCTGCATTACATCTGTAAAAAAGCTGACGTGATAGCTTTATCTTGAATAATACAGTATTTAAACTTTAATTACACTGAAAGCTTGATAAGTTCTGCATAAGATTGTTTTTTTTTACTTTATGCAAATAAAAGTGACTGAGACGGCTAGTAGCTACATAACAGCGAAAAATTCAGCTTTGTGCTGAACAACTTTGCAAAATATTTCAATTATACAGCTTGATTCTGAATAGTTTATTGTTTGGTTTCTTTAAGCTGCATAACCCGGCAAACCGTACTCATTTATTCAGAATATGGATACTGATTACTTTTTTAGCGTTTAAGCAGCTAACTTCTGCATAAATGAAGATGACTACGATCTTATGACAATCTTATAGCAAGAGAAGTGCACTAATCGTTTTTTATGCAGCTCAACTCCTAATAATCTGAATAAGAGTACTGAGACGGGCAGCTTTAGAATCGGTTATCAGAAGTACGATATAAAACGTACTGTTACTGACAGTTACAAGTGACCTGTTACACAGAAATTGAAAACAAATCGTCTGTGTGAACAGCTTATATTCAGAATCAACATCGTCGCCATTATTAATCCTAACATAACCTCTTTTCTTAAACTAAACGATGTTATTACAAATAATAATTCGATGTTTTATTAAAAAAAAACATCTGGGTAGTATTCTAATACCTACCTGATTGTTTTCTACCACTTTGATTAGTAACAATTGAATAAAATATTTTATCTGCCGAAAAGGGTTACTATAAGTCAATTGTTTATTTTTTAAAACTGGTTTTATCTTGTGGCGCTCGAAAATTTTACTATAAACTTATATGTATTCTCACAATAAAGTAGCATGCGTTGTAATAATTGTATTGTTAACAAAACATTTTACCAAAAGTAATATACTTAGCAATACCTATTTATAATTTCATCCAGAGAGCGATGCCAACATCACTTAAATTGAATAACAAAATGCTGATATTCTACATTTAATTACATACCTTCTTTACAAAACAACGAAAAAGATCTGAATTATGAATATTGTCTGTATATCAGAGTTTGATATTTTCATCTGCTTAATAGAGTTTTCAATTCTGAACAAAGGTTGGATCAGCTTTTATGCAGAAGTTAACCAAACGTTATTCAGATTTAAGCGATTAATTATATATGTGCCCAAATTGCTTGAATATTGACTGTATAAGCATTTATATAAACTTTATCCCTAGATCTTTTACAGCGTTTAGTCATCAGAGTTGCTATTATACAAAAGTTAATCAGCTAGTTTGTGTTGCTTGGGCGGTTGAGTGCTTGAACTTGTCTTTGGAGGTAGTCTCCGATTGTGCCAATTTAGTCAGAATAAATGCCGCTAAGACGTGACTTTTTCCGCAAAACGGAGCTAATTCCACCCGGTTCTATCTTTCTGAGTTGTAACCATAAAAATGACAGACCTTCTTGATCTTTTTGGGGTGCCGTTGACATCGGCCCTCAATTTTTGTCCACTTATTGAGTTGGCTGCAAAAAAGTTAGGGATCCTTGTCAAGATGAGAGGGTATTTCACGCCTCAACAGTTAATGAACTTGTATAATGTTCAAGTCCGGTAAATGGAGTACTGCTCCCACCCGTGGGACAGATATGCTAAATCCCAAGTTGATGCACTTGAGTCAATTTATCAGCTCCCGGCACTGATCGAGGTCACGCTGCGGGACTAGACGGAATGGGAAGTAGTCACCTCCCTATGCAAGGCAGCCATGCTAGCGAAGGAGGAGGTGGAACACGTGAGGGAGAGTACAGCCGGATGACCTACGACGTCGCGAAGCGATTTCCAATCAGAGAGGTACGCCTTAGAGGGCCGGAGCCCGCCGTGGTCACGAGATTGTCTCATTAGGTAACGGTGACCCTGAAACGTCAAGGGCTATTGAAGGACACCGTGGATTTAAGTCATTACAAGTTTGAATGTTCCGCCCGTCCTTCCCTGGGTGGAAGGACTGATCTGATGATTTTACTGCGTAAAAAAAAAACATACCACCAGAGGCATAGCCAGTGGTATGGTGGGTCCGCAGCGAACTATACTATAGAAGTGAACTGGCATGTTTGGGAAGTTGGCAAGTCTGAAATTACATTCAATTATCAATTCAGAAAAAGAAGCTATCAGAATTATTAACATTTATAATCTATAATTACATTCACATTCGAATATAGTAGGAAAATACAATCAACACATTTATTAATTTACATTGCAATCTGATCAGAATTAAATTAATTCAAAATATTAACTTGTATCAAGAAAGGTTGGTTACGCTGTATTCTTGGCGATTGGAAAAATTCCTGGCCACCGCTTATGACCTGCGGAAAATTCGAGGTACTACATTTTTCAAGTGCAATTTGATGTAATGACAAAGACACTAGCGCCGCGTCTAAAGGTCATAAATGAGAGGTTTGGTATCAAAATCGGCCAAATCCAAAAAACTTACTTTTTAAACTGAATATGCAGCTAAATTAAGAACGTTCCATTTTATAGTTCTGTGTCATTCAAAATTGGCCAAATCCATGTTTGTTATATGAAATTTCATTGCAAATCGTGACTCTGGGATCAAAAGTAGACAAATCGAGTACTATTTCAAAACAAAATGAGCCAAATCCATAACAGCCAATCAGATTCAAGGATTTAGTACGGCGTGTCAGCCATTTTGTTTTTACGGCGAAGTGCTTGATCTGCGTTGTGATCGAATTGCTAGCGTTTTCACATAAAAATAAATAGAAAAAATGGATGAATCAACTGAAGAAATAAAAGAAACTGCTCCAGAAATGTCTAGGAAACGGCTGACACAAAAAACTAAGTGGAAGCGTAATGAACAAAAAGTTTCTAGGTAAGTAAAGTTTGTTGCATCAACTCGAGTCCTACTGACGAACATTTGACAGGCAGGGGTGCTAAACAATATTTTGCAATTAATTCGCATTTGATCAAGTCTAATTTTTTGTTAATTATGATGGATGGCTAAATTGCTCCTAAGACAAACGTCGTGGTGCGTGCCGAAGAAAGTTACCACAACCGTCTGGGAGATTTTAAGAACATTTGCAAGAAAGGAAAATCTGCTAGTCAGATTAACCCAGACCCTGTACCTCTGTACGTCAAAGTTAAAGACGCGAAACTAGGAGACGTTAAAAATCTACTCACTACTCATTATGGTGAACGATGGAATGAACTACCAGAGTTAAAATATTTCAGCGATGTGTTGTCAAGGCCAGTTGAATCATTACATTCTTATGAAGAAGAAGATTGTGAAGCTTTGGAAGAGTTTCCAAATTTAATTGTTTAATTCTAATTGTGTAGTTGCACAAAGTTTTAATTTTAGTTCTAAATAAACAAATAAAGTGTTCTTATATTATGTATTCTTTACTTTTTTTTATTGAATATCTGAATATTTGAAACCATTTACCACCCCTGACCTCCCGTACACGACAAATACAAAAATGGCCAAATCCATAAATAACCAATCAAAAACAGTCAAATCCAAAGCCATGACAATCAAATTCGGCCAAATCCGCCCCTCACTATCAAATTTGGTCAAATCCGGCAGATTTTATTTGAAATCCGACTTTTTTTGTTTGAGACTAAGGTAGATATTTGTTTAGTTTAGTTTTAAAAGACTCGTTTGAATCACCCGCCTTGAGCTGAGTTGTCAAAAATAATGCCAATAACAAAAATTAGTTTATGCACTATAATGACAAATTGGGAGAATTGGACTTGACTGATTTTGATACCAAACCTCTCAAATGGTGGCGTGTATTTTAAATTTTAATGATTACGTGACTAATGTCAAAATGGTTGCGTGCGATACGTCCTCCCTCAGAAAGCGCTCCGCGCTGTCTAAATCAAAGACCAAACCGTTCTTGGTTTTATATTGAATTTTGTCATTGCATATTATAATTGTTTAATATTATTATTTTACTTTTAAATGAACTAATTATTTTTTTCATGCAAGCTAACATAGTAACCTTCGTTATTCAATACTTTTTGATTGAATATCCAGTAAAATATTGATAGATAAAAAATGTAATTTCGAACGAAAAATTTTCAATATCTTCCTGTTTTGCGGAATTATTTTTGGTGTATTTCTGAATGAAAAATAAAAAACTGATTAATACAGTCCAAATATAAACATTTAGTTGTACCACGGATATTTTCAAATATTATTTTACTATTATAACTTCTATGTAATGAGGTACCAAACATTGACAAAATGTAGAATTTTATGAAACATCTTTTGTAGAGACAAGGTTTTTACTCATGTACGAAAACAAATCTAAAAATTTGTTTAATACAGTCCACAGAAAAATAATCAAGCTTTCTCAGGTATATATTTTTTTTTAATTTGTGGCCATATCTTTCCCAGAATCCGGTTCCAAAGTTTGCACAAATTTAAGGAAACGTGTGAAAGCCCTCTTAAACGAGCCCCAAAGTATTCATTGATCATTTTAAAAATGGAGCGTGTTTGAGTCAGACTTTACTAGTGGTGGACAATCATAGAGTGGATACGAGTTTTTGTTTGGCTGTAAAATAGTAAAAAAAATAAAATCACTCACTAACAGAAATGACAGGACATTGTACAGCAAAATGTTAGCACGGTTGGCGCAATGAATAAGCGATCTATGGTTAACTTTAAATGAGAAATAATAGCGTGGAGCAGTTTAAAAAATCGTTGTTTAGATTTAGAAACTTACAAAGCGAGTCAGTAGAAAAGAAGAGTTTTTGAACATCTTCCACCTTAAAGGGTGTTAAACACGGGATGAAAGTTTATCAATACACCACCATCGTGAATTGAGCAACGGTTGACAAAAGGTCGGACACCGTGAAATGAGTTCACAATTTCAAGTATTTCATCGGGCTACCAACTGTGAGCCAATAATCTTTTCAAACTAGGCCCTGAATCAAAGTCAATTGTTCTAATAAGTTGTTTAGTATTTTTTCTTGTCGAAATCGTAATAATTATTGGCTTATTTCTAGTTTTAGTCGGTTTGTCTGCAGTTAAGTAAAACTTGCGTCAGTATTGCGAGATAAAGGTACCTACTTAAACCCCGATTGATTAATTTAGAAAGTTGTGAACTAAAATTAATTTTTTCTAGTTGTTGGGACACATTTTAGTAGCCTTTTTGTCCCGCTTCTAGGCAAAGGCCTCCCCATATCCTTCGAAGGTGCTCGCCAAGTCTCTAATGCCACTACGGACCAGCCATCAACGTGCGCATCTAGATCATTGTCCTACCACCTCTTTTGGAACCGGCCTCGGCGGCGCGTCGTTGTCCATCCTCAGGCACCCATTGAGTGTGCATATTATTGCCCAGGGACTATTGTGCATGCGGCTTACATGATATTAAAATAAATAAGTTTTATTTGAAAATATATTGTTTATTGTTAAAAAGGCACTTATCTAGTAGGAACATTCGCACGTCATTTAAAAATGTAACAATCCGAATAGTCAATATTCAACATAATTATTGTAAAGTAAATAGTTTGAATTAGATAAAATCTCTTGCATTGTATTCTTATTCTACATTACTGAATGTCAATAATTAGCATTAAAATAAATAAGTTCTTTAACAAATATTGCTTCAATGTAATAAATAAACAATAAATATTATTTTATATTTATATTTTTTTTAACAAGTAGGTTTAAAAAATGAATAAAAAAAAAACAATAAACAAAAAAATTACAAAATACAAACTAAGGAACTTACTGATTTCCTTTAGTGTAAAAAATATTGAAAACTTAATCTATATAAACTTCGAAACCCATGTTTTCACGAGCTCAGTATTTAGTCATTTAAGGCAGCTGCATACGTGAAGGACGGGACGTAACGGGAAATTTTGGAAATATCGTTTCACACAAAATGTATATGGAAGCGCAATGTCACGGAGACACGGACGGGACGGGAACGTGTCTGGCACTGACGGGGCGATAAAAATATCGTCGCCAACGATGTTTAGCACGTCCCGCCCCGCGCGTGCCCCGTCCCGTCCGTGTTTCTGCTACGTATGCACAGTCACTCCGTTCGTTACGGAGAGAAAAGTAGTGTTGGACGTTTGCATCAGCGTCGAAAACGGACGACGAAGACTCGCACTAGCACGTTAGATCCGAATCACTGTTACGGTACGTATGCATTAAGAACACGTTCCCGTCTTGAACGAGGCAGCCACGTCCCGTTCCCGTTCACGCCCCGTCCGAGGTATTATCTCGTTACGTATGCAGCGGCCTTTATATGTGAGGACACAAAATGTGCAAAATTTTGCACTGCTATTAAAACCAGTACTTCCAGAGTTCTATACTAATTACATAGAAATAGAAAATAAAACTATTAAAAGCAAAAATAAAAACAGCAACGATAACAGCTAACTTGCACTAAATACTGGCAACATGTAAACTAGTCTGAATAAGTAACCAACACTAAACTGCACTATAACTACTATACATTGCAAATAGCCTGGTATACTTCAAGATGTTGCCCCTCAGAGGGAGTGAGGGTCAGTTGTCTGCTTGCCTTCAAGAAGATGACGGTTCCAGGCTTGGCTGGAATGGGTTCTGTGTCACAAGCCTCGCCTTCACCTGACGTGACGATGATCAGACTTGGACTGGGCCGGTTTTGTGTGTTGTAGTAGTCACCGCTTTCAACCTAAAGGGAAGGCAGGGAAGGTCATGATTAGAATATAATTATATATACGGACTAGCTTTTGCCCACGGCATCGCTCGCGTAATCAGTCGAAAATCTAAGAAGATTTATACAAATTTCATCCCTTATTTTATCCCCCTAGGGGTGGAATTTATCAAAATCCTTTCTTAGCGGATGCTTACGTTATAACATCTACCTGCATGCTAAATTTCAGCCCGATGCGTCCAGTGGTTTGGGCTGTGCGTTGATAAATCACTATGTCAGTCAGTCAGTCACCTTTGAGTTATATACAGGGTGGAATTTTGTAATGCCACCAGGAGGGAAAGTACTCTTAATACTGCAGATAGAAAATTTTACTCAAAGGAATTTTATTTTTGAATAGAAAGCAAACTGCATTCAAAGATTTTCGAAAATTCTCTTCTCCCACACCCGGGAATCGAACCGGCTAAAATCTGAAAAAAAATATTTATTCAAATAATCTAACATTTCATATTTAAATTACCTCATACACGCAGCTACGAGTATGTCGCAAAGGAGTCTGCATTACAAAAGATGGATGTTAAAGAGCTTTAACTTGACTCATTGAATTTGTAACTTTTCCTGGTTTTCCTTTCATTTAATTTATCCTGTTTGTTAGAGAGATTTCATCCTTATAATTGACCCTAACGATCGATGCAATAAAAGTACAGGGTATATTTTTTTCAGATTTTAGCCGGTTCGATTCCCGGGTGTGGGAGAAGAGAATTTTCGAAAATCTTTGAATGCAGTTTGCTTTCTATTCAAAAATAAAGGAATATTTCCTTTGAGTAAAATTTTCTATCTGCAGTATTAAGAGTATTTTCCCTCCAGGTGGCATTACAAATTCCACCCTGTATATTTAGATACATAGATACAGGTTGTGTTTTCTTCTGAGTTCGAGACTGCCGAGACTATAGTCTAGGTCTCTACATATCCAAGAGATGCGGATACTACTTGTAATCGATCAAGCATAAACCATCCCGACTTTGTTTACACAGTCTGTTACAGTGAACATTGTGTGATTATTATTTAGGTACTATTATATTATCTGAGTGAGTTTGAAATAACTAAAATATAAACAATAGGGAATGTAACAATTGTTTAAACAAAGTCAACGACGCGACACGTTTAATCAATTTCCTACCGAATAGACAAGCAGTCCTACACCCAAATTCTCTTCTTAAAAAAAGGTTAACTAATATAATTTTTTTATCATATACCTTTATCTTAACAACAGCAAAATCTGGTACAGGTGGTCTCCAAATGCAGGAGTTCTCGTCTTCAAGCTGAGGGTTGAACAGCAGCTGGTCGTGTGCGTAGCTGCTGTAGTCCAGCATATCTACTAGGGTCGGTACATCTATGTGTTTCGGCGTCAGACCAGCGCGGACAACGTTGTCCGAACACGCCATGCATTCTACGCAATCTGGGTGAAAGAGAGTAGATAGTTAGATACAATACTCTTTATTACAAACACCATACAAATTACTAGCAAGATAGAACTTATAACTAGGGTGATGCCGTAAACAGTGTAATCGCTATTAGTAATCTTTTCAAGACAATGTTTGGATGGATAAATAAAAAACAATACTGAAATAGTTATTTATGATACTAGTGCGGTAAGTTGGTTTTTACAAACGAGTAGACGAATGTAAGCCCGAGACGAAGTCGAGGGCTTACCATAGTCACGAGTTTGTTATTAAAGTGAGACAACTTATTGAGCAAAAGCGCTTCCAAGGAGGTTCGATCAGTCAGGTTGTTTATTCTCATAATGTGAAACTCTTTGGAAACGCACGGTGCTATACAACGGGGTATGCCGTAAAATAGGTATTTAGGTGAGAGTACCTATTTTACCGCACGTTCCGTTGTATGGTGCGTAATTTTTAACTTTCGAACAATGTATACAGGCTTTGTAAATGCATTTTTCGAGCAAATGTGTTGAAAAAAATATTTATATGATTACCGCTGGCATTATAAAAGAGATACTAACAATACTGGGATTGAGACATAAAGACACCCAAGGACTTATAAATAGAAATTAATCAGCTTCTTGAGTTTTTACGTTTTGCTTTTGCCTCAACATGCAGGTGAAGTTACAAAGTACTAGACAGGAGGTGAGCTATCATTGGGCGCTTTCACATTCGACGATAACAGTAACGACACGACACTGACATTATCGTCCGATCTCGCTCATTTTTCCAAGAAATAAATGAAACTACCGATTTTGTGTAGTTATAGCTAGCTAGGAAAAAACTTGAAAATACGCCTTAGCTGCTGCTGTTGGCATACATATTGGCCCTAGGCCTCGGCCATGTTGTACCACCCTCGCGTGCGGTTCCGAGCAGTAAATTTGAGTTCTAGAATGATGGGTATTTTGTCAACCAGGGCGTATTACCTAGTTTTATCCTAATGTGAAAGCGCTTATTTGGGATAATGGTCTGCATTTGCCTTATTCCTTGAAAGATAACCCTGTAATACATTATGAGATGCACGCCTGAACTTGGCTTGACACGCTCCCGCGTGTGTAGAACTCATGCCCAGTGAAAAACCTACATACTTAATACTCTCGTAATAGCATGACATAACTAATTTCGCGAACACGATAGCAGAAAATAAGCTGTGATAGTAATGTTTTAAGAACATTACAATGCACAAATCCATGGATAAAGTGGTTTAACAAACATAACATGATTACAATCTTTGAAGTGGTATTTACAGTAATGTGTTATTTATCTAAATTACTATGACATTACTTTTCATGGATGATAATAATAATATGTTTGTGCTATACAAATTGAAAATAAGTAAGAAAAACTCGATAATTAGTTAATATCATTAGATAGTCTCATTTACCGTGAGAATCAAATATTTACATTTGAAAATTATTAAAAAATATATATATTTAAGTAAGTTTGAACAATGTTTATTTGTGCATAAATTTTAAATAAATAAATGATCAATAAAATTTTTGTGTCTTATCTGTATGAGAAAAGACGTTTGCTCAGATGTGGATAAACAATATTCTTGTGTAGAATTAATCCCATCCCATTCCATTTCCTTTAATTTTAATATTTGACATTCAAAACTGCCTCTTAGATGGCTTAATAAACGATTAGAATTTGAAATATTATTTGTTATACATACCTCCACTCAAATAAGCATGCGGCAAGTTAGGTTTGAGGAAGATGGCTTGTCCAGGTCTGAGCAGCATGTAGTTCATGAAGTACGGTGAGAAGCAGCCCACGTCCCCGGGAAAGTCAGCATGGAGCCGTTGTAGCAGTGGGTAGAGTAAGGATGACTGTGTTGCCGCATCTTAATAATATTGGAAAGGGTTATTACTACAATTGATAGCATAGCATTTCAGCCTTTCTTTATATATCTAGCATTTAGTAGATATATAAATAAAGGCTTATTTATTCGAGACTCTATTGCAGCGGTTGGCAATGCTCGGCCCATGATTGATTTGCTTCATAACTGCAGATTTACTTCATAATTAAAAAAATAACTATACATTAATGAAATTCAAGTAAAATTTCTTTCTGTTTTTAGTTTTAAAAATTGTGGTACAGGTTATTGTGGTTGTGGTCTTAAATTTGGCATTTTGTGGTTCTTGTCTACCGAAAAGTTGCTGACCACTGCTGTATTGGATTTCAATAAAAAAGTCACAGACTGTCACAAAAGAGTTTCTCAACCATAACATACATTATATCCAAGTATAAAATAATACATGTACAGAAACTGTTACGCAAAGAATCAAAAATATATAAGGTTGCAATAATTACCTTCTTTCTCCAATCTATCAAGCAAGTTTTTCAAGCTGCTAGCTACAACAGCCTTGTCGCTGGTCATCAGGGATTGGAACACTGGCTTTAGAACCGTGTGATTGTCCCCTTGTTCTTGATGTGATAGCAGACTGTCTACACTCTCCTTAGATAAGAAGCTGGCTAGTTCTGGCAATTCTGAAAAGTAGTGAAAGAACAATATTGTTTATTTAGTTTACAGTACTGTGGGTGTCTTTGTTACTTTCGCAAGATTTTTACTACAAAGGCATATTGCTCTTTTTATATATAAAGAAAAACTTTTTGTAAAACTACTTAGCAAACCTTCTTGCTTCATTTCATGTAAAAATTGCATCATTTTGTCTAGCAAGCTAATATGTTATGTTTTTAAACCTAATATTAAGAAAAATGCATACTTTTTAGAAAGTTCTGAATCTCCCCAAGTGGTCTGAACCCACAGAGAGCCTCAAATAATGTCAAAGCAATAGCAAGTTCAGGCTTGTGGTTGGGATCCTTGTACATTTCTGGAAAATTCTTATGAAGTTCCTGTGCATGTTCCTGTAATTTTAACAAATTCATTAATAAATGGAAGTTTAAATATAGTAAATGCAAGTTCATTTACTTTTGAAATGTAAACAATTATTTTTATCTGGCTAATTCATATTGTGGTTAAAAATGAAGGTTACACATGCAGTGTCTATAGATAAAATGTTGCTTTATCATTGTTTGGACAAATGTTTTATAGTTTAGTACATACAGAACAACATTGTGCTGTATTTTTCATTATCTACAACAGCATTTTTCATTACTATGCCAAGGCAAGGTAACAATTTGTAAAGAAAAATTACCTTCTTAGGATGAGCTTGTATAGACAAGGCCTTTCTTATAGACAGTATCTTGAACAAAAAAGGTACACCAACACCAAACTTTTTCTTCACTTCAGGTCCTATAGCATCATGATTGTCTTTGATATACTCGGAGAGCAGTACATCTCTATCAATGATGATTGAAGGTCCATTGGGATGAGTCCCCATCCACAGCTCCGCGTACGGCTTTGACGGGTCAATGACTACGTCTGGATGAGCACTAGCCAGCAATTTTGCCACTGTACTATCCAGACCCAATTTGCCCCATTCATAATTTTGAACTTTGCACTGCAACTCCATTGCTCTGAAAGGGATATAGCACGTAGATTTTAGTGAAAACTTTTTGGAGATCAAATGAATCATTGCTTCAATAAAAAATTACGATTTTATGTTGATACAAGCACAAAACAGTTTTAGAACAGTAGGTATTAGATAATTAAAACGTTGTTTGAATGTTTATTGAAACCCAATAACTTAAATATAGGCACTTACCATCTATATGTAGGCAACAAACTAGAAATTAAAAATAGAAACAATCTTGAATAAAATGATGAGTTCTATTGATAAAAGTACGAAAGTATGAGACACAACAATCAAATTGTCCACGTTATCGCTGTCTATTCGAATTCGTCGAGGCGTTCCCATATAACAATATGATTGTTCTATGACGACATGAAATTGAAAATAATTATTATTGGTTGAACGAGAAGAAATTTTAAATTGAACTTTTGAAAGATGATAACAGCAAAACATCAATTTGCCGATTCATTTGACATTTCGCGAAGTGAATGACACTGACAACAAAATGACAACAAATAATTTCGTCCAGAAATCATGTAATAATTGATAGAAAACATCTAAGCGCACGGCAGTGCGCAGGCCAAGTTCCCGCGCGCATGCCGTGCACTCTTTACACGAACCGTTTCGAGCCACTTTTGACCCCCCTGTAGCTCAGTGCCTATTGCAAGTACAGAGATAAAATTTTATTAATAAAATTAAAATAGATAAATAAAAATTACCTACGTAATAATCATATATAAACTAGTACTACAGCAGTGTGCCAAATCTCATAAATATAGCTTCAGTAGATCCTGAAATAAGACCCTGTGAAAATAGCCAATTTTGGCACTGACTCACTGACCGGTAATCAAAACCTTTAGGCCACTTCCAATTGTCCTAGCGTTATGAAATTTGGCACACAGGTCGTGTGTTATTATGTAGATTAACAGAAATTAAGAAATCAGTCAAGCGTGAGTTGGCATCGATTAACAATTATCGAATTTTTAATAAAAAGTATGTATAGAACCAGTTATACAATGAGAATACGATGAGGAGGAGAGGGGGAGGAGGAGAGGGGGAGGTTCAACAGCCTGATAAACTGGTAAACATTTGAAGTGGAAACATATTTTTCCTACTCCTCCACTATTCTTTTCTGATTAATTTCGTGCAGGATCCAAGACAGGTAAATTCATTCTCCGGGACACGTCGAGCTTCATTGTCTAGGCGCTTTTCTCGTGGTTGCCACTGTTGATTCTGGCTCTCAGGAGTTGCAGTGGTTTGGGAATAGTGTGGTAGGTTTATCCCAATAAAAAAAAACATTTGCCATTCCCAAGACTCGCCACCACACCCAGTTCTCCACCTTCTGCATCCAGCCACTACCTGTCACCTTATTCACGTCAACGGTCCATCTGACCGAAATGCATCAAATTTTAAAGTGCATCTAAACTTGGCATTGGATTGGAACGATTTCTTGTAAAAAAAGTATTGAAATCCCATCAAAAACATACCTGTTAAAAAGGGGGCCAAGTTCCTATCGGCTAATTGTTCGCCTAAAAAAAGAGTTGAAATCCAATCCAATGCCAAGTTTAAATGCACTTTAGAATTTGTTGCATTTTGAAGGTTTTTAGGTAGTACTGTGATAACAACAGTCGGATTTGGATATAAATATAACATGGTGATTATATATCGTAGAATAGTAGTAATATATATATACACCGTGTTCCGGACGATATACATAAACTTCGACCAGATGTTCAAACCACGGAAGTAAGCATTTTTCATTATGGACACATTAATAAATTCTTATTTTTTATTTTTTGTTAATTTTCATACAAACTAAATACCTAGACGTAAATAACCCGATATGCATGCCTCTTTATCCGAATTGGCAACGTCATTCATAACATTTGGCGGGCTGAAACAAATGAAATGCAAATAGTATTTGATAGATTTGAAATTAAGATACTTTCTCACTGCATAGCTCAATTAAATTTCATTAAATGAAATTACAAATATCTTTGTAACGAAGCCTTTTTAAGTACTACTTCCTTTGTTGGATTTGATTTGTAAAAGCCATAGAAGTATTTGCTAAAGTTTATGGATAACGTGAAGAACACGGTGTATATAGTAGAATCGCTAATGGACATGCTTCTTTTTATTTTTGAAAATTATGTGCACCTACTTTTAAATTAAAGCCATGTCGGACTGTATGTACTGTTTATTATATTTTTTTGTCGTCATAATCCACAATGTTATTACGAAGGCTTTCACGAGGTGGTGGAGTTTCGGCAAGTTTTAAATTAGCCTTAGATCCACTGTCAGCAAGGGCGTTCATATTGTTCAATTTTAACTTGGTCTCCATCAACTTAGTATTTTTAATTATTTTAGCTGGTATTGCAAATCCAGTGAGACCTCTGTTAATAATTTCAACATTAGGTGCATCTTCAAACGGTTCGCAAAAGCTAGGATCGCCGACGTAGTAACTACCAGCGTCATATTTCCCACTCTGTCTGATATTTTTGTCAGGAGGACTATTATACTTTAATTCTATCTCCTTAAGGTCTAAATAGGGGTATTTTTTCATTATAACGAGTTGTTCATACTGACGGAGGTCTTCCTCACTAAGATAATTCTTATCATTCCATTGAGTTTGAGCATTCATAGAAACATCTTTTTTGGAGTCAAATTTTTGCGCTGCATCTTTGGCCATCTTCTTGTGGTTGTCGTGATGGTCGATTCTGGCACATATCTGTGAACCTAAAATAAATATATTGCCAGTAAGGTACTATAGGTGAACCGACGACATCGTAAGTCGCGGGCAACCGATGGACGCAAGGGGCGAACAGGCTATTTTACTAGAAAAAAAAAGTTGTCCGAAAGATTATCAAAAAATATTTGACCCGTATTTTTTCATTTTTTACGTTAAAACAAAATTGGCAAAGATACAACCCTTCTAAAAATCACAAACCGTCAGTCGCTCGGTATAATTTTACAGGCGTTATGACGTCAGAAGCCCCCACTCCCGAAATTCGAAGCGTTTTATCTTTGCCAACATTCATTGATTTAAAGAATAAAAAAAAAAAATACGTGTCTATTATTTTTCAATACTCTAAGTGACGGACTAAACAGATTTTCAATTTATTTCTGCAGTAAACTATCCTATTGTCGTTCGGCGTGGCAGTCTAAGGGGGAGGCCTGTGTTCAGCAGTGGACGTCTTCCGGCTGATGATGATGAAGGTACGTAGTACGCAATACCTTTACTTATAATGGTAACGGTTCATATTTCCATAAGCTACCCTACTTATAGGCATTGAACTAATTATATTTCAATGCCTATAAGTAGAGTAGCTTTTTTTCGTGAGCCGACTTTTCATTGTTTTATTTTATCGCATGTTCATAAACGCTACCTACGTAAACTACTTATGAAAATACTTACGATTGCCGTAAATATCTATTAACAGATGGTTGGAGCCCTCCCGGTGCAACGGAAAGGTGTAGTTGAAAGCAAGGCACAACAATATGCACAGGATGGTTAAAAGCGCAGCATTACGTTGCATTTTGCTGCACTTCACTAAATACTTAAACATTTAATCCAATGGAAATCATTGAGAATTCTGAATCAACTACTTTTGACGGAACATTTCATTTTTAAAGTCACTCGCGTCACATGTAAAAAGTTTAGTAACATGAAGGTTGCGTGACGCGTGTATACAGGGTGATTTGTAATTCGATGCGGTCCTTGAAATGGGTGATACTAGACCTTATTTGCAACAATTTTAACCCGACAATATGGGGTCTAAACTGACTGGTTTTAGAGATATCGAACTTTAAAGATTTTTCGAAAAATTTCCACCTCTCCCTCATTAAGTGCTTATTGTTAGAAATTAACGATAGTCACCACTTAGAATTTATGCTTTTCTGATAGAATATGAACGACTGAATCTAGTGAATACAAGTTTGTTAAAAAAAAAAAAAAATATCTTGGGAAATTAAGTGTCATAAAGTTTCTGTTTTGAAGATTTCTGAAAACTTTCCTTGTCTTTCAAAGCATATTTTTCAAAATAAATGTATGACACTTGGTGTACAAATTACAGAAAAAACTTCCTTGTCTCATTACCTTTCTAAAATGGTGCCACAATATCCACTTTTAGTTAGTGTCTTACCAGAAAATTAGGGTTGTTACTGACAAAGTAGTAAATCAAAGAAAATCGGTTGTAATGTTTTTTCGACCCAACATTTTTTTTCTGTGATTTTTGTCCAAACTGCTATCTGATATTAGCTTTTTGAGTCAATGCGCTTAATTTTGGTCGATCACATCAAGCAAAATCGGTATTTATCTGGAGTATTTTTACCTGTCCTACAAGTAGGGTGACCCAACTTTTATGCACGCCAGTTTAGTTTTTTTTTTGCGAAACCAGAGCTTATAAACATTCCGTCATTGTACATTTGTTTCAAGTAGCTGTTTCAAATGAAAGAAAATTGATGGTTTGACTATCAAATCAAATCAAATAAATTTATATGTGCACACAGGTCTCAGTTTAGTTGTTCATAAATAGTTTACATGTATCTCTGCGTCCTGCCACAGTTAGTAGCATACAAATTTTACATTAAATAGGTAGAACATGCATTTACGTAGTCTTAGAAATGTCAAAAAACAAAAATAATAATTAAAAATAACATAAAAACAAAAATCATTAAAAAATCTGATAACCTTCATAAAAACAATAATAACATTTTTTTATAACAATAGTAATTTAGTAAAATAGCCAATAATAATAACCAATAATAATCAAATGGCAAAAACTTTCATTAGAAAACAAATATTAACTATCTGGTCTATAACAATAACTATCTGGTCAATAGGTAAAAATACTCCAGATAAAGACCGATTTTGCTTGATGCAATCGACCAAAATTAAGCGCATTGACTCAAAAAGCTAATATCAGATAGCAGTTTGGACAAAAACCACAGAAAAAAAAATGTTGGGTCGAAAAAATATTATAACCGATTTTCTTTGATTTACTACTTTGTCAGTAACAACCCTAATTTTCTGGTAAGACACTAACTAAAAGTGGATATTGTGGCACCATTTTAGAAAGGTAATGAGACAAGGAAGTTTTTTCTGTAATTTGTACACCAAGTGTAATACATTTATTTTGAAAAATATACTTTGAAAGACAAGGAAAGTTTTCAGAAATCTTCAAAACAGAAACTTTATGACACTTAATTTCCCAAGATATTTTTTTTTTTTAACAAACTTGTATTCACTAGATTCAGTCGTTCATATTCTATCAGAAAAGCATAAATTCTAAGTGGTGACTATCGTTAATTTCTAACAATAAGCACTTAATGAGGGAGAGGTGGAAATTTTAAAGTTTTAAAGTTCGATATCTCTAAAACCAGTCAGTTTAGACCCCATATTGTCGGGGTTAAAATTGTTGCAAATAAGGTCTAGTATCACCCATTTCAAGGACTGCATCGAATTACAAATCACCCTGTATAGGTATTTTTTGAAGAAACACAATCGAAACACAAACGCCCTTGTACCAAAATATGTCTTCTCATTTGGGACAAGGGCTTCTTTTCTTCTGCCTTTGATTCCTCAATTCGAGGTAACCGGCCGTTGCCGGCTAGGTGGGTACATCTATAAGTACTAGGGCCATACTAAGTAGAAATGCCGTTAATAATTTATATTACCTATCGCGTTAATGCACGTTTAAACGAACATTTAAAGACTAAGTCGGTATTGCGACCAATGTGTGTTACCAGGTTACTAGTGATGACTTATGGCGCCGAAACGTGGTCTCTTACTATATGCCTCATTAATAAGCTCAAGATAGCCCAACGAGCTAAGTAGGTAGAGGGCTATGCTCGGAGTCTCTCTGCGTGGTCGAATCAGAAATGAGGAGATTCGTAGACGAACTAAGGTTACCGACATAGCCCAGCGAATTAGCAAGTTGAAGTGGCAGTTGGCAGGCCATATAGCACGCAGAACTGATGGCCGATGGGGCCGTAAGGTTCTCGAATGAAGACCACGCACCGGCAAGCGCAGCGTGCAACGTCCACCTGCAAGGTGGATAGAAGATCTGATGAAAATCACAGGATCGCGTTGGATGCAAGCCGCTTCCTACTGGTCCTACTGGAAATCTATGGGGAGGCCTATGTTGTGTGTGTGGGTTCGATTTCCGCACGGAACGAATATTTCTATGATCTACTATTCATTTTTCCCGGTCTGGGTATTTGTGTATGTAAGTTTAATTAATGTTTGTAAATGCACTCACGATACAGGAAAAAATCCTGTGTTGGAGCAACGTTAAAAAAATGTCGGGTAACGGTCGGCTACCTAATAATACATTACATAACTACAAAGAATATTTAGACACTGTCTGAGGCCCTGTCTAGTTTAAAGACCAGCTTAAAAGAAGGCGTTGAGCTTGGCTATCAATAGGTTCTATGAGGTAGGTACAGTCAGCATCAAAAGTTGCTAACCACGCTTAGATTTTCTAAATCGTTGTACACCGTATTATTATGTATTATTACGGTGTACAGCGATTTTGAAAATCTGAATGTGGTCAGCAACTTTTGATGCTGACTGTACATACTCATAACTTGTACAACTTACGATCGATGTTCATAAGAAAAACAGTGTAAAAAACTGCTGAGTACTTATTACGTAAGTTACCTACATATTTTATATATGTGAATATTTTACCTAAATCCTATTTTATGAGTGGGTACCTAAGGTCAAACAAATATTACTTACCTACTCATTAAAAAAAAACTTAAAGATTGTTCATTAGTAACTTATTTGTTGTAACTTAGTTGGGAAAAGGAATAACTTTGCCTCACTTGTAATCCCGCCTAGGGGGTCGGGTTTATAAAAATGGAGCGTTCCCATTGGTCGTTACTCACCCTTTCCCCTTTATTCCCGAACGGGATGAAGAGAAAGCGGGCAGGGGGCGGGGCGGAGTTCCTTGGGGATGTCAGTATGCACCTGACGCTGCCAATTGACCAGTCTCCCGTAATCGGGTAACACGTGTGTTGTACGATAATTAAAACGATTACGATGAGTGAGGAAGTCGAAGATAATGGTCAGACTGACGCGAAAACGGTGCAGCTTCAAACTCCACGACCTTCTTCCCCGCGGAAGTTCTTTGCCCGGATTTACGGTCATCTGGAAGAGCCTAAGAGGCCGAGTGTGGTGGAGAATGTGGCAGGGTTCGAGAGTGACTCGTCTTCGGACGTGGAGATCGGCGAGAGTGAGGGTTCTCCGGGGGTGCAGACCAGGGAGTCTCCCCTGTGGCCGCCGCCGCCGTCGCTGCCACTGTGTCCTCGACCGATGCTGCTGCCGCACCAACAGTTGGCTTTTGGAGCTGGACTTGCTGCTTTCCGTGAGTTACTATTGCCCTTTTTTATTTTTTACTACAAAAAAAGTGATGTTGTTCATCACAATATTTCAAAGTAGGAAATAAACTCGAAAGCAAACACCTTACATGCTCCAACGTTCCAACATTTTTTACCCGAGTAAAAAAAACTTAAAAAAAAAAATTAACCGCCTTCAAAAACAACCACAAAAAAGGGTAAAATAACCTACAAAATAACTTTTCTTTCGGAAGTCGGTGGCTTTGTTTTTTTTTATTTCGTTGTCTTTTATGCCACCGACTTCCGAAAGAAAAGTTATTTTGTAGGTTATTTTACCCTTTTTTGTGGTTGTTTTTGAAGGCGGTTAATTTTTTTTTTTAAGTTTTTTTATTTTACTCTTTTTAGTTTAAATATTCAACCCAAATTCTTGTCAAATACATCATTTTCTTACATGTGCACTAGAATTTGGTAATCCTTAGCACCGGTATTAACATCGCTCATGTACACAATAAGCTAATAAAATTCCCTATCAAAAACTGCTGAACCGATTTTGATGAAACTTGCAGTGTTCCCTAAAGTGAACTATTCCTCGTACAAGAAAAAAAGAATTTTGAAAATCGGTCTTCAATTGGCGGAGTAATCGCGTAACAAACACTCAAAAAAGTAAAGATCATCACATCATCCATCAATAAAAATGCTCACAAAATAAAAAGTACTGAACCAAATTGGATGAAATTTTTATGGGACCAAACTGCAAGTATACTGCATTGAACGAAAACAGAATTACACTAATCGGACCAGAAACCTCGGAGTAATCGGTGTACTTACATAAAAAAAAAAACATACCGATCGAATTGAGAACCTCCTCCTTTTTTTGAAGTCGGTTAAGAATATTTCTTAACTAGGTATCCACCTTCACTAGTACCTAATTCATGTAAGTACACCTAAGGTCGGAGGGACAATCTGCAGGATAATACTTAGGTAGGTACCTACCTAAAGTTTGTTCAATAATGTAAAAAGCCCAATAATTTAAAAAAAAATACCGCGTACTTAATTAATTGTTTTTTAATGTGCCTGTACTTCACTACTTGTTTAAATTACGTTAATTACCTACGCAGCTTTATGACGGAAAGTAACGTTTGAATAAATATTAACAGCAGCATAGATTCGTCGAACTGTGGATGGATGAGGAATGACCGATTGACCGTCCTTAAAGGTCTCCTCGAAAGGGTACCTAATATTTATTTAAGCGCTGGTTTAATCTTGGCCGGAATCTTAATCCTGAATGCATGATCACCAGTCTAAAAATGAGATCCTCGATCGTACAGGTAACTAGTAGGTAACTACTAAGTACATGCGCTTTTTCATTTTTCCTTACAAAACGCAATAAATACTGCAAGTAAGTAGGTACGCTTTAACTAAATTCCTTTTATTAAAGAATAAAAAAAAAAAGTAAAAATAAAAGTCGGTAAAAAATAGGAATAGCCGTCAAAGTCGTTTCAAAAAGCTACTTTTAGCTTTTTGAAACGACTTTGACGGCTATTCCTATTTTTTACCGACTTCAAAAAAAAGGAGGTTATCAATTCGACCCGTATGTATGTAATATTATCAGAACTGCCCAGTTTTCATATAATATGTTAGTCTATATCAGCGTCTGAACAAATGTGCCAAATTTCATAAGTGTATGTATGTATGTATGTATGTGTGTATGTTTTTATGTTTGTGCATGCATATCTCCGGAACTATAAGTTCGATTTAAGTAATTCTTTTTTTGTTGTACTAGGTATTGTTCAACTTAGGGTACACTGCAAGTTTCATCAAAATCGGTTCAGTAGTTTTAGAGATATGGTTTTTTTTTATGTTGTGACGGATTACAAGATTAGTGCATAATGTAAGAAAATTTTGTATTTTACAAGAATTTGGGTTGAATATGTAATAAATAAACTAAAAAGGGTAAAATAAAAACTTTTTTAAAAAAAAGTACCGACTTCAAAACAAATACAAAAAAGTTTAAAAAACTTTTTCAAAAAAAAATGTAACCGCCTTCAAAAATAACCATAAAAAACGGTAAAAAAAATCTACAAAATAACTTTTCTTTCGGAAGTCGGTGTCTTTGTTTTCTTTATTTCATTGTCTTTTTTTGCCACCGACTTCCGAAAGAAAATTTATTTTGTAGATTTTTTTTACCGTTTTTTATGGTTATTTTTGAAGGCGGTTACATTTTTTTTTGAAAAAGTTTTTATTTTACTCTTTTTAGTTTAAATATTCAACCCGAATTCTTATCAAATACAGCATGTGCACTAGAATTTTGTAATCCATAACACCGGTAATAACATCGCTCATGTACACAATAAGCTAATAAAATTCCCTATCTCAAAAACTACTGAATCGATTTTAATGAAACTTGCAATATTCCCTAAGTAAATTATACCTAGTAGAACACAAAAAGAATTACTTAAATCGGACTTGTAGTTCCAGAGATATGCGAACTCAAACTAAATCAGTAGATGCCTACTCCTTACCATTAAGGAGTTCTACCTTCCATCATCAGCTCAGCTACATGAAATTATGATTACCATACGCAAGTACTTAAATTACTTCCTAAAATTTGCGAAAAACGGTGTGTCGGCCTATAAAATTCGAGGGTTGCCCTCGATTTCTCCAGGATCCAATCATCAGATCCCAACTTGGTGACTATGGGACCACCTCAGAAGTTTCTCCTTTCGAACAAAAAAAGAATTTTAAAAATCGGTCCACAATTGGCGGAGTAATCGCGTAACAAATATACAAAAAAAAAAAAAACAAAAAAAAAAACATACCGTCGAATTGATAACCTCCTCCTTTTTGAAGTCGGTTAAAAATAACTTTTCTTTCGGAAGTCGGTGGCTTTGTTTTGTTGTGTCATTGACTATTGCCACCGACTTCCGAAAGAAAAGTTATTTTATACTTTTTTGTATTTGTTTTGAAGTCGGTAGTTTTTTTATACTAGTCACTAAACGATACCTATATCATTGCGTTATTTACCTTTTGACCGTTGGAATTAAAATCACGCCGTTATGTGTACAATGTTTACTTTGCTGTGTTATAAATTATGATTCTTCTTCATGATTTTGGCCCTTTTTGAGCTTGGTTGCTGACAACAAGCAAGCTCCAAGCTGTAGGCTCATTAGCCAAAAGTAAATTTAGCATTTGAGCACACAGAGTTTTTTTATTTAGGTATATCTTTCTATAATATACCTACCTAAATAAATAAAAAATCTATCAAAATCCCAAAGTTTGGAATAGAAATATTTGTCAACGATTTTTAATTATTTTATTCAAGTTCAGTTGTCCCCATTAATTAGTGATGGGGATAGCAAGAATACATTCCATTTATAAATCCGTAATCAGTCACTCGAAATCCTCAACAATTTTCCCCAAAGGTGGCTTTTCCACGTTGACAATTATCATGGTTGTCAGCAATCCATGAAGTCATCTTTTGCTATTTCTTGTTTACACGATTAAACAAATACTAGATTTTGCTCGTGACTTCGCTTACTTTATATTCATTCTGAAAGTATTCCATGGGAATGTTTCTTGCGTACCTACCTAGCAGAATCGAAGATTATTTTAACATCGGAATAATAAAAGTGTTCGATAGAATCCACCAGCTGCAAAAGGCACATGACATTGTAGGTAATGAATGTGTCATGCCTTTACTACACTGAATTATGTTGGATGTTGTATATAGTTTTAATATCAATCAACATTCAAAGCACTATTGCTATTCGAAAGCTGAAGAGTTTGTTTGTTTGGTTGAACGCGCTAATCTAAGGAGCTACTGGTTCGAAGTGAGAAAATCTATTGTGTTTAATAGCTATAATCTGTTTAACGAGGAAAGCTGTACATTATGCTATGTATGTACGACCAAAAGTAATAAATAAACGAAAGAAGGACTTAAACTATCAGCCATGATACTCAAATTCTACGAAACAGGGTAGGTGTAAGCCAATACATTTTAGAGCCGTATAGCAGGCGTTTGTGCGCGACAGTGGGCATTGAGAAGTAGTGTAGGTATGTACTGAAGTACCTAGCGTCGGACTGGCCAAGACCCTTTCCAAGTCCATAATCAAGATCGCGTTTGTCAGCCAGCCCGTAGCTTGCGCGGCCGCGCGGGCCTCCCATGGGCCAGGCTTCCTGGTGGCCTACCATGACGTTGACGTGGCAACGAGATGGCGCTAGACAACTTGTATAGCTTTGTCTCTTTCCCACACTGGCCACCAGGTCGTTCGACAAGCCAGCCGCGCGGGCCCTTGACATAAACGTAAACTAGAGTAGAAACTTTGTTAGAAATGAAATACTGTTTTAAGATTTCGAGTGAAATCCCTATTTTTTCTGGCACAATACGCGGTCTTAAAAAATAACCTGAACGAGGCGATCACCTGATCACCCGGCTCAGTCTGACTCTGTAAGTAATTATCTGTTATACCTACATAGATCGCGGTGTCTTATGGGTATCAGACAGATCTTCTTTAGCACAATCGGTTCGAACACAGGACGAATAATCAAATAATAAGACAAACTTGTAAGATAAATTACAACTGGGGAAAGTTTATATGACTCATCTGAATACTTACATGATAAAAGCACCTGTTCTAAATTAAAGTTGTTACCCACAATTACATATAAAGTTTGGGGTAACATCAATTTACTGTTTCCAGGGTTATACAAATCCGTAGCACAATCTACGACCGGGTCTACGGCGAAGTGCTACGAAGCTACAATATCTCATTGCGAACCATTATTATTATTATTATTGTTTATTATTTATTTTTTTTATTTATTTATTTCAATATGAACCATTTTAATAATATCTCATTATGAACCATTTTAATAATATCTAGAAACAATGATAAATCGAAGCAAGGTGATAATTATCACGTTAATAAAGATTGCTGTGCAACAAATTATGTAGGATTAAAAACTATCGTCTTTTATAATATTCAGACAGTATATTTTTCTATTCATAAAAATATCTATTTTAACTTTAATTTCTCAGATCAAAGAAATAGCCAGATAGAGCGCTCAGAACACGCGAGTGTGTCGTCCAAAGTTAATACAAAATCAAAAGTTAATAGCGATGGGTAGCTATAGCCATAACTAGCCAAATACCGGCTATGAGCAAAATAGCCACGGCTATGATATCCGTCAACACGATAGCTAGCTATCGGCTACTGGTTGGCTAGATAACTGACAGGTATGATATAGCCGCGTAGCCGCTCGTAACCGCGTAGCCGCTCGTAGCCGCGTAGCCGCCACGGAGTATAGCTAACTGCTACGTTTTATAGCCGTCCCGGTATTCGGTAGCCGGGTAGCTAGAGTAGCCAAAATAGCCGATAGCTGTGTGCGCGCTCACTGCGCTACGCGTGTACGATCTTCATTGGTATCGTCGATCTTTTTCTCACAATATTCACAAAATAGATTAGAAAAGAAAGAGCATTATACTTAGTAATTTCGTTCGTTTAATGAACGAACTTATGAAATACGATGATTAGAAAGCTGGTTAGTTATACTAACTATAAAATTTTTATTTATTTTAAACCTGGCGGGGTTTAAAATAAATAAAAAAATATAGTTAGTATTTTGGTTGTGTGAGAGGAAATCATTTCTTTTTGATTTAGGATCGAATTCAGATCGGGCAGTTGATGTTGCATTATTTAAGTCCTACCTAGCTACATCGGCGCCGCTAGTTACTAAACGCTATTGTTCAATAGCCAAGTAGCCAAATAGCTGGCTAGCTAGCTGGCTATTACACCACAAATAGCCGGTTAGCTAAGCTATTGAAATTTCGGCTAGTTACCCATCTCTAAAAGTTAATACAAACTCGCGACAGTACCAAGCTACGCATCGTCTCGCTCACACGTCACTAGCATAGTCACTAGTGATTTGCCATTTTATGTCAAAACATGCCGTCTTGTGTGTTTAAACATTGCAAAAGTTGTTCACAAAAACAAAGAAAACAAGATGTCTTTCCACACGTAACTCTTGTTATTTTTATTGTTTTGGTATTTATTTTCCATAAAATATTTTCGGCTCACTTGAAACACAAAACCTTAACAGTAAATCGTCTGTGTTGCTAGTTTATGACGGGTAAATTACCCTGAATTAGGGGAATGTGTGTGTGTGATGAAACCTATCCTTAAATAGTTTACTAAACAAATTACCAAAAAGCGTTATGAAGTGTTATCTGGTCTGATATAAATTAATTAAATAGGTAGTACGTAATTACGCATATTAACTTTTATTCCTTATTATTATTCTGTTAAATAATAAATACTACACGCTTTTGCTCTCTGGGTATAACCATAAAGCAAAATCGCGTTTCCAATTAAAAAAAATAGTAGTACAATATTAGAGAACAATTTAACTGAACAAAAATGTGGGAGTATTTCTCAATATCTGGCAAGCGTAAACGCACACAGATGCACGTGTTCGTACACGGCGCGACTTATCTGCCGCGCACACATAAATAAAAACTGCCATCACTTTGTTGTTCGCGCACGTTCTATCTGCCTATTTTTTTGATCTGAGTTTACTTTGCTGATAAGTTGCAGTAAACTTGCTTAGTTTGAAATCTCTTTACAGAAAAATATCATATTAAGATTAAATAAAAATAAACAGCGCAAAATTTCTTATTCGATAGCGTCTCTTCAGAAGAACTGAGATCAAAGATATCTTTTACTTAGAGCTTACTCGTAAAAATAAAATAACTAAAAAGATATTTGAATATAATGGAGGGTGTCCATAGATAAGCCTTTTGCGCCGTAGAACCTCCTTCCCTAATCCTTTCACACAACTCTTTGCTGGACATCTCTTTATAGATTCAATTGAAAACATATTTTTCAAAGTTCTCAACTGGTTTCAATGAATTCATAATAATATTTTCTTTCTTATCATTTTGATCAGTTGTATTATAAAAATATTTTTCAGCTAGATTACCTAAATAGGTAATCTAGCTGAAAAATATTTTTATAAATATATAACATATAAAACAAGTAAATACTTGTTTTATAATTCTGTAATGGTATTTTGATGAGGATAATTTAAACAATATTCTAGCAGTAGGGAAAGCCCACTTTATCTCAATATTAATCTTATCATTTTACAAAAAGCGGATGAAGGAGAACGAAATTTAGCACAATAAGCCCAATCACACGAGCGCTTTATTAGAAGCCCCCTTGCACATAGGAATTGCTACTGGCTGCTACTGTGTCTAGCCGGCACGTGATCCATACAATAGTGACACTTGGGCGTAACCTGCGGCCGAATCCAACACAGGAACCTCCGGTCCCGCGTCAGGCGGAGGAAGAACACCGTGGCGTCACTCTAGCCATTCCTCAAAGAGAGGACTTACCGCCGTGCTTGCTATGTGATCGACATTGTATTCAGTACTTAGGTAGTCTCAGAAAAGCCGCCACTTGCAAGCATATAAGTGTTAGGAACTGTACCTAATAGGTACGTCTACTAAGTATTATACCTCCTGTAGAACAAACATATGAATAAATTTCACCAAAATTACAATGTCGTTACAGTTACAATAAAATCTCCATATAAGTACCGACCTCCATGACAATGGCTGTTATAATTTTCATTTAAGCTTATTAGAATGATTTTTTTTTCTGTGGAGAGCCTTATTGCCATGAAAATAGAATCATAATGGTTTGTCGCGTCGCTGAAAAAGCTTTGGTGAAGAGTCTGTAAGGGGAGGAGAGGGGGGGGGGTGGAGTGACGGCCCGCTTGTCGGCATGCCATGATGCGATTACCACACCACGTTTCGCTGGCTTCAAATAGAGGCGTGCCGGCACCCATTGGAACTCGCTCTCACGTTAAAATTGTCGGCACTGTTCCGCTACGCTACAAAATCCATTGTTCAACTCTAATAACTATTGCGAAATAACAGTCCATGAAACTGATTATATAAATGTTTATTTGTGTTTAGGTTTGTATTGTTTCAGCGTTTCATTAATGAAAATCTGCGTAAACAATGCTTCTTATTATTCTACGAATATAATTTTGATATGAATTACCTAATTATGTTTCAGTCTATGAACGTGATTTAATTTGAACTAACGAATGTATCATTATCAATTTATTCATTTTCTGCTCGTTTTTGTACATCAAACATAAGATTTATAACGAGATAAGTCCGCACTTATTAGGATGAAACATCATTATCAACAACAACTTTAGGTACCCTTGACCCAAATTCTCTTGAGTATTCTGCTTTATAAGATGGGTCATGTAATGAGCATCGGCTGCTGCACACATGGGCCAGGACCATCAGTCATCATGCTTGCTTCAAGACACCATCACTCCACCACAGAGGCCTACCCAACGCAAGTACTGACGATAGGTAGGCCTACTGTGGTGGAGTGAGTGCGACGATTTGAGTCTGAGAGAATTGAGACGTTGACACTCTTTCCTGAATTTCCAATCAAAGTAAAATACAGAACATAAAGAAAAATGTCTACCGATATTAAGTGATGCAGCGATTGGAGCTGATTGTGCCAGTTCGGTATTGCCGAGGGGGTTTGAATTTGATTTCGTTGGCTTCTAACGAATGAAAAGGTCTCCCTAAATTCTAGTCCTACAAAGTAATCAGCATTAATTTTAATCTTTACTAATATTATAAGGCGGAGTTTGTTTGGTTGAATGCACTATTCCCAGGAAGTACTGGTTTAAATTAAAAAAATGTTTTTGCGTTGGATAGTCCATTTATCGAGGATGGCTATAAAACATCACACTACGACCAATAGGACCAACGGGGGAGGAACTGCGGGGAACAGCTAGTAATTACAACCTTCCTAATCGAACAAACCACCCCGGAACGTTCTGAAATATTATTTTCCAATTGGAATCAGTTTCTTATTTAAACCATCGCGACTGAACGCAACTGTCATAGATATGTATTGTGTAGCGTATGCGGACCCCACAATCGCAAAACGAATTCAATTTTTATCAACCATGGACACTCAAATCTTCATTGTGCAGTGTTTAGCGTACATCGGTCGGCTCGTGGGAGCCCACACGTGCACGGCTTGCGTTCCCCGACAACATAGCATTACGATTTATATTAGTCGCAAATCGCAATTTATATAGCTCTCGTTTCACATCGTATTTGACCGCAGATTTTCATCGAGGATTATATTGAGTTGGGTAAAGCTTAACAGCCTGTTACAAATTCTACAATCGATTGTTGAATAAACACGAGTCTGTTTAAATTTGAATTGTAACGCCTTTTATTGTAGGTATGTAATAAATAATAAAGAACCTACTTGGATTTTGTTATGCCTTGCATTGTTTATTGTAAAATGCACAACGGTCACGTTTGTATAAATAATAAGTATGCTACGAAGCGTAGCAGTTTTCCCTGAAGTTACTGCGTCTCGTAGCCACCTAGATGATGAATTGAGTATATTTAAATGAATTGTTTTTTTAGGAATATGACAAGTATTCCTATCTTCTTTTGTATTCCTAGCGTATCTATCTAGCCACTCTGTGACTTGATAGATAAGATAGGAAATAGGAATACAACTGAAGTAAGTAAGATAACTGTCCGACAACGACGATATTTTATCGTCGTTGCTGTCCGACCACATTGCATTGTTAGCCATAGCCCATAGCCAATATAATATCAAAAATCCAACCGACTGAGTATTTCTTTTCCGCATCACTACTTCTTAGAAGCGGGAAAGAGCCAGTTGGCAATAATAAGAAGACGATTTCACTGCGAGTTTTCTGTATCTACGAGTATTGTGTTCAATTGAAATTCAGTGGAGCGCAGATTTCGTAATATCAATATCTGGCGAGAGGCTTGGAAAACAAAACATGAACAAGTCAGGTGTGGCACTTCCATCTCTAAATGCCCTTTAGTGAATGGCCGAATGAAGCTGTAATTAGGGATCTCCTCTAATGAATATTAAGGGGCGCAACCCTAACACGGCTTGCTTCTATTGTGAGCATTGTTGATTAAACACAATCATTTTTTTAATCGCTTTCAACAATGGTATTTTTGTAGAACTTAGGATAAATGTTTGATCATATCTGGGTGTTTTGTTTTTTATTGGAACCTGCCTACTTTATTTTAATTGATCATGCTCGTGTTTCAGTAGTCTTGTTGTACTAGGTAGATATATATTAGGTACCTGTATTTTGCTGCTGTGATAAATTGATTTATCTAATTTTAGGGGCAGTTATTGTAAGTGCAACCAAGTAATGAGAAGATTGGGAAATTACAACAAAGTTTTGACAAACACTTGGTTTGTCAAAAATTTGTTGGTTACATATGTACAGACGCCAGCACATCAAGCTACCACAACCTGCCAAATTTTTTCAATAGATTTTCAACCTTATCACAATAGTGGAAGGTTAATGTTCGATTGGTAAAATCTGACAGTTTCGGGTAGGTTGACGTGCTGGCGTCTGTACCTGGCTTACCTACTTACTACCAAAAAAATTAGATAGTCCATAAATTTCATTAAGTAATATAAATAAAAAAAATTAACACAAAATCAAGCTAAGCTCCCCACAAACCACTAATAACACTCACTTTCGACTCGATTAAGCGCATGACGATTTAATGTGACAACGCTCAGTCAGATAATGCCTTCATTGTGGTCCAATTACATACATACGGTGCTTACGGCAAGGGAGCACAGCTGACGAGTCCCAGGGACATCCACCCTTTTCCCTCGCGCTATCTAATTGAACCAATCTTGTAGATTGTGTGCACTTGATTTTGATGCGGATTATTGGGTTTTGTTGTAATTAGCTCTTGGCAGTGGCGTAGCTAGGCAGGCTCTGAGAAAAATGAAAAATTTTGACAATAGCGTTCAGAAGTTTGCAAACAGTAAGTAAAGCAAAACTTATCTTCTACTAAGAAATAGAGGCCTCGCAATGCTGATGTTGACGATCTCGTTTATCGATCGTGTTTTCGATTCTCGCCCCATCCCCATGTTGCAAGATAACTTGGGTAGGTACGTTTTATTTGTTACTGGGGATTGAAAGGGTCAAAAAGACCTCGCGATATGGATGACTTGCGGTAACCAAGTCATCTTACAACAAGGGGGCCTCGCGCGGGCATGTCATATTATGTTCGTACTGCAAGAAAAGGTCCTCGCAGATACGTCTTGCCCCCTCCTACATTCGGTCTTGCTACACCACTGCAGGCTCTTGGGTAAACATCGACAGCAGGACATGACCTAATGACCGTTTCTTATTGATTGTCAAGCTGCGTTGACCATCACATAATATGTCCGTTTGGATAACTGATTAGTTAGTTATGGTTTCCTTTACCATAACGGCCCGTTCACGACCTTACGCTGTAAGCGGTGGCTTAGCGCGGGCCGGCGAGCCGTAAGATCAAATATATATAAATGTTTGAAAGACGCCACGAGGCGCCGCTAGTAGCTAATTCGCGTATTTCCAAGTAATAAATGTCTTATTCGCGCCGCCCGCCCGTCGCACCGCTCACCGCTAAGACCAACGTCGTGAAAGGACTTTTAGCAGAAACAGCTGTTCCTGCTGTACTACTTGACTCAGAGAGGCTCAGATGTCCTCCATCGCGATCGGTCCTGAGCTTCACGCTTCACCTCACTCCACGTCATTTCTGCTCGCTGCTACTACTAACACGGTGCGACGACATCTTTGACGGGGACGGCCACGCTTTCTTTTCCCTTGGGGATTCCAGTCCAAAGCTTGTTTGGGTATATGATCGGGGTCCCTACGGAGCTTGTGGACATCTAGCTAAGTTGATACACTTAGCTAAAAAGGCAGAGCCCTTTTGATGCTGTCTTATTGTAGTTGTGCCGAAGAAGACAAAGTAACGTTCAAATTAAAATTGCACAGCCATCGCCTGTGGTTTTTGAGAATCAAAACTATCTGTTATCCGCCTGCTATCTTCTGTAATCAATAAGTATCTGGGATGTCACTCATGTGACAAAAGAGAGAGCGATGAGTATGAACGTTGATCGAACAGAAAGAGGGAGGTCTAAGAAAAGATGGACGGATTATGTGAGGAATGATATGAATGTAAAATAAGTACCTAAATGATGCTTTGACGTCTGGCAGGGGGAATGGAAGAAGAAAGCGTGTTGCGCCTACCCCAAGTGAAATGTGATGAGGGCACGAAGATGACGATTGACTCCTGTGTCTGAGATGGAATTATTTTGTAGGAATAGTTTAAGCGTAGGTACGCAGATGGTTTTTCAGTTCTTTCAGGATGCTACTACATCGCCACAATTCTGTTATTTACGAGTATATAAATTCAATTTTTACCGACCTCATCAAAGATCTTTGTCTGTACAAATGATGCTTTACATTAATCTAAACGTAACTATCTGCAGTAAACTATATTTGATTATCCTTCATTAGGTTCTTACTTACGTATCTACTACAATAATGATTCAATTCAAACAATAGTGGTACCTACGTTCAATAGAAACAAGCGAAATGAGAACAATCTGGCACGCATCCGTGGATAGCGCCTAACGAGATGGATCATGCGAACTTTTATTTCTCCTTATGATGTGGGTATTTTCGCTAACAGAAATTGTTTGCTAGATTTGTAAAGGTTAAGCTGTAGGTAGAAGAATGTGATACAGACTGTAGGACGAGGAATACAAACAGGCACATAACACTGTACTGTAGGTATAGTCTGTACACAATGACGGATTAAGACTACTTGATGCCCTAAGCAATTGAAGCCTTTGGTGCCCCCTATCCACGAGTTATTTGAATCATTAAATGAGTTTTAGCCCAGGGCGACTGTCAGACTTGTACTGACTAAAATCCACGGTGATCCTTCAATAGCCCTTTACGTTCTAGGATTACGGCTACTTGATGAGATAGTCCCACGACCCCGCCAGTCCTTGGCGCTCTAAAGGGGGGCACAATCAGTTCGCTGTCAGCTCTTTGAGGTTCGCGTGTTTTGTGTAAGACACCAATTTATTTTTATCTTTCTGGGTTGGTTTCATAATCAAAGTTGTTTTTTTTTCGGCACGGTTGGCGTAGCGTGTCGCGGGTTCGATTCCTGCACGAAACAAATATTTGTATGACCCACAAGCAGTTGTTCCGGGTCTAGGTGTTTGTGTCCCGCAACAGAAGAGAAATTCCTAGTGTGGGGGGGCAACGATTAAATTAAAAAAAGAAAATCATCAAAAGAGTCCCAATGTGACCCAGGGCAGGTATATTTTTATCATGGTAAAATCATCAAATGCTCGAGTCCTCCCAGGGAGACCAGGTACCCAGGGGGGCGGGAGGGACTGTCAGACTTGTATTGACTAAAATCCACGGTGTCTTTCAATAGCTCTTTACGTTCTGGGTTCAGGAGGTACCTATACCTCGTTAGTCCCGCGACCCCGTCAGGCAAATAAGTATCCCTTGATTTAATTTTAACCTCTGTAATAGTCAAGTATGTAGTTACCTACAATCAGGTAGTTAAACCTACGGCTTAGAATGTTACCTTGTTATTGGTTCAAGTTGAAACAAAAATCAAAGCAAAGTAGTTAAACCTTATCTTTACAACCATAGAGATTTCATTTTGCCATATTTTTTATGTGTTGTGTTTACAAGTGATGATTGAATATCGTAATACAGTTATGAAGTACCTAATCAATTAAACGTTATACCTATATGTCTGAATCTATTTATTTAGTTTTAATTCTCAAACAAAGTTATACACCTACCTACCGGTGTATTTCTGAGCCATCTGTCCAACGAACGACCATACAGCCTAACCTGTATCATATGGCTGTTGCATGTGACTAACTGTTTGTGTTATTATTCGCCGTGCTAATAGGTACAAAAACCTAACGAACGTCTGCGCTAGCTCTCATGGAATTCCAAATCGGAATTCCACATTTGGAAAACGAACACGGATAACGTGTGTATGCGGCCATGAAGCCCAAATGCCGGGCGCTGGTATTTGCCGTCTATCGCCTCCGTGAGGACACGGCGGTGCTCTACCCAAACGGGGCAGACCTGCACCGTATGCTCCACCGTGTTCTCCGGGCGATCCTCGCACTGGTGACACCCAGACGTTTCTTCCTTTCCAATCAGATACTAGGAACCTCCCGAAACATCCAAATCCGGTGAGGACCTATGCGTCAGGCGTAAGGTGAGGACGCCTAGGCGCCTCTCCAGCTACACCTCAAAGAGGGGACTTACTACAGCGATTGTGGCCAGCCCGACTTATAGTTAGGTAAACTTAACTTTAGCTCATATTGCCGAAGTTAATAAGAACCTATTTCTGAAAGAAACCATGCCTACCACTTGGAATTTTCTCGTGTCGTGGGTGCATTTACAAAACATTTAAACTCACAAATACCAACACAAACACCCAGTCCCGCAACTACTACTTGTAGATCATACAAATACTTATTTGCTCCGTGCAGGAAAAACCCACGACTCACAGCGCAGCAGTCCATGGCATAACCTCTGCGCCAACCGTAACGTCGAGTTAGTTCAATCTGTTTTACCTGATTACAAATCACAGGATACGGAAGGCAGTGAGCATCGGCTCGTGAATCAGTCACTAATTGACCGGACATTATTGTAACGGATACTAATCCGTCGCCATATGTTGCCTCTTGCTTGCGAAGCGCTTCAATCCCGTCGATGCATGTCACACGTTCTACTGCTAATTTGAACAAGGGTTCTGTCTCAATGTAGGCGAACCCTTTGCGAATTTAAACTGATTTGTATAAACTAGAGCTGTAAGATCCAGAAAGCTATGAGATGTAAGTGGAAACACCTGGAAGATCATATTGCCTAAATGGAAAAAAGTAAAAAAGTGCATTTACATTTTGTCCGTTGGAGAGTTATGGTGTGTAGATTATTGTCATCTATGTAAGTAGGTAGCTATTTGAATATCTACTTAAGTACATATTTACTCAATATCTTTTTACATTAATACAAGAAACTTACACACGGGGTTGTTCATAATGAAACGTGGCAAACAATGTCTCTTTACGCAACATTGGTCAGTTAAAAAAATATCATATGCGGAACCCCTACTAAGCATATCAGTGTCGAGATAATTTGTTAACAATATCGGATAGCATAATTATGAACGATTAAATAATCGTGATTCACCCTTGTGGCGCGGCAGGGTTTCACTCGGGAGACACTTCCGGGACAATATGGTGCGGAATCGGAGCTCTTACAAGCGTAGTTTTCTCATGCCTCAAACACTTAGGTACCGGGACACAGGAATTGCAAGGAATCCATACTTTATTGACGAGTTTTTTTATGAGGTCTGTGTCTTAGTATTTGCGTGGGAAACTTTGAGTTTTCGCAATACGGCTTAGTGGTTGGAATATTATGAAATACTCTAAAAATAAAAAAAAACTGTTTTTACTGTTGGGAAACGGTTAGTTTTTAGCAATTCAAGTATTGCCCGCCGTTTGAGCAATGGAATCAGGCAGTCACATGATTTTACTATTCAGCACTGAGTGTGGCACTACTTTATGACGATTATCATGTCTAAAATATTGAATTGTCATCAGCATCTTAGAACCAAAGTGACATTGCTATCCTTTCGCCACTTTCAATAATTGGGGATTTGATACCACTGTAGCTTTACCAGATTCCATAGAAATGAAAAGTTCCATCTCTTTTGTTTTCGACAGTGGCTCGCAGACGGCGTAAGGAGAGCCGGCCTCGTCGGCAGCGTACCACATTCTCTGCACATCAGACTCTTCGACTGGAGCTGGAGTACGCGAGGGGTGAATACGTGGCCAGGGCGAGAAGGTATGTTAGTTATGTCTATATTGTCTATGTGGAAGATTAGCTCCAGGTCTAGCTGTAGCGCAGCACCACTTAATATGTATCCATTATGTAAAGAGTAATAAGGTTGGTCCTGCGGTAATAAATTCTCTGAACAATTAATTTCTCCGACCGTGTTCCACGTGTGCCTCATAGATCTGTCAGCAATATGACGAGGCCTCTTAGGTATATTATTAGAGGCCTAAAGCCAGCCGTGATCGCAGGACTGTCAGAGCAAATTAACCGTGACTACGCAATGTAAAGGGCTATCGAAGGATCACCGTGGATTTTAGTCAGTACAAGTCTGACAGTCCCTCCCTCCCCACCCTGGGTACCTGGTCTCCCTGGGAGGACTCGAGCATTTGATGATTTTACCACGATAAAAATCTACCTATGTGTTTTGAGTTAATTGTACGGTAGTTAGAATAAGTAAGTAGGTAGGAAAGAATATCTTGAAAAATAAAGACTGAAGCATTCTATTACAGGTGTGAATTAGCATCTGCTCTGTCGCTCAGCGAAACACAAGTCAAGATTTGGTTTCAAAATCGAAGAGCGAAAGACAAAAGGATTGAAAAAGCACAACTTGATCAACAATACAGGTGAAACCTCCACTTTAGATACTACCTACACCAGTTTTAAACTTTATTATGAACTTGAGCAGGCCCAAAGGTTTATGTTTTATACGAATACTTTTTGTCAACTGTTTCTTTTCTCGGGCACGCCGCAATCACGGCGGTAAGACCCCTCTTTGAGGAGTGGCTGGAAAGGCGTCACGGCGTCCTGACCTACCGCATGACGCAGGTCCTCACCGGACACGGAAGTTTCGGGAGGTACCTGTGTCGGATAGGGAGGGAAGAAACGCCCGGGTGTCACCATTGCGAAGATTGCCCGGAGGACACAATGGAGCATACGGTGCAGGATTGCCCCGCTTGGGCAGAGCACCGCCGTGTCCTCACGGCAGCGGAGACCTCTCGCGCCGGGCATTGGTCGAGGCCATGCTGCGGGGCGAGACGGAGTGGGAAGCGGTCGCCTCCTTCTGCGAAGCAGTTATGCTCGCGAAGGAGGAGGCGGGCTGTGAGAGAGAGAGGACAGCGTCCTCCCTCCGCCCCAGCCGCAGTGGTAGATGCCCACGGCGTCGGACGTCGCAAGACGATCTCCGGCCACCGTAGGCGCGGGCATGCGGGCTGCGAGTAATGGGCAACTCGCCGCCCGATCATGGACCATGCCCGGGTCAGCAAGATGACGGGGCTCCCCTCTAGAGGGCCAAAGCCTGCCGGGGTCGCGGGACTTATACCATTACCGTGTCCCTGGAACGTAAAGGGCTAATGAAGGACACCGTGGATTTTAGTCAGTACAAGTCTGACAGTCCCTCCCGCTCTGCCCTGGACGGGAGGACTCATTTGATGATTTTACAACGCTAAAAAAAAAACTTTCTTTCTACTGGGTTTAAAACAAGTTCAAAGTTTGCTAGTTGCATTATTTTGTTCCTCTCGTCGGAGTGCCAATAGGTGCACATAAAATCGATACTCAATGCGCAAATTGATTTTAACCCACTTGTGGCCTTTCTCACGGCAATAACTTGCTTATTGGAACGTGAGAAGTCCCTGTTAGGCCTTTTGTCCACATGAATCTTTCCCGTGAAAACCAAAGTCCAAAGGTTCAATCAATGACCGCTAATAGTTTCCGTTACCCTCAAACCTCTTTTCATATGGGACCGTTCGTACTATCTATAGCACAATATTTAAAGTGTTATGATTTCTGAGTGGTGAGTGTTTGAACTCTTTGCTATTCCTTCAAAGAACAGCAAACAGTTACATTATAAGAACGCTTTGAATTCGATTTCGGTTTAGTATGATAAAAATAATTAGGTAGGTATAGTTTTCGTTGTTTTAACGACTAGGCAGGCACAGTATCAGGAGGAAAAGAAACGTGTGGACGAAGTTATTTCCCAAACATGTTTGTCTTTTGTAGATATTTTTGTTGTTTTTGGGACATCTCCTTTAGTTGAAACTAGTATTCTGCAGTCTTTTCGTAGTGATCGAATACCTTGTGGATGATTTATAGCTTCATCTTAGATATTGTTTCTGACAACTGGCCGTTATGAAATAGTCAGTAGTTTTGTTGGAACATGCATTCTGGAGGTGTTCAGTCTTTATTATTTATTGAAAATGCTATAGTAGGTGAAGGATACATAGGTACACTTTACCCCAGATCCGACCACGAAAAATCTGCTATAATCAGGTTTTTGAGACACTAGCGATTTTATTTGAGAATGAATCACACTATTAACTCTTGGTCTAGTAATGAGGTTGTTAGGTACCTACCTAAAAACGCACAATATCCGGTAACTAACAGTATCTCAAATGACTAAGCAACAACGATTAGCCGGTTAACTAAAAGTCGGTGACAGAAATGGCCAGTCAAATACAGTTTTTCCTGATTAGCATGCAAAAACTACACAATCTTTCATTTTTACTCCTTTTGCTTCGTCCATGTACAAGTGACGCGTAGGTACTACAATCACATAACCCGTTGTGATTCGCTTACCTAACCTAGGTACCTACCCAAAATTGTTGAAACATGAGGTGTCTCTACCTATTTAGCTACTAAGATAATCCCCGAAGGATTAGCCTGACAGTTCCACCTAAATCGGATATATTCTTTTGCCGTGAACAAAGTCAGACTGCTACGGATGGAGCCATGGGGGCCGATTCTAATTTCTATGACCATCGCAGCGAAACCGCGGCTTTCTAGCGTTTCTCATGTTCTATGTTCTATGTTAGGGGTTATGGTTTCCGCACTTAGTCCTTCATGTGGACCATTGTGCGTGGGCCATACATAGTGGCCTTTGGTGGCTTATTCCAACCAGCCCACCTCCCTCCAGAAGTTGATCAGGTTCTTAGGTCTGTGGAGAACATCTGTGTAAGTCCTAGGTGTCCCGAGGGTCTCTGTCCTGATCTGGGTGACACCTGTGCACTCGAAGAGCACATGTGCAACGGTTTCCTCAGTCTCCATGCAAGCCCTGCACAGGGGACTGTCCGTTATGCCTATTGTGTGGAAATGTTTGTTTAGGGAGCAGTGTCCCGTTATGGTCCCCGTCAGCAGACGCATGCCGGTCCTGTCCAGGCGTAAAAGACGCCTGGTTAGCCTGCCATCTAAGGATGGCAGAGCTTCCCTGGATTGCCTGCAGCCTGGTGTCGAGGTCCACAATCTTTCTGCTTGTGTGAGGATGCGCTCCTGCAGCCATCTACGTATCTGGTTGAAGGGGATGGGAATAATGGGTTCAGGTCCGCAAACTGATGCGCTGGATGCTCTCCTGGCTAGTTCATCAGCCGCGTCGTTGCCCAGTGATCCGCTGTGTCCTTTGATCCATTGTAGTGTCACTTTGTTGCGTTTAGATACCGTTAGACGTTCTAGTGCATTGTGACATTCTAGTATTAACCCAGATACGGCGACGGGGCTTTTAAAAGGCCCAAAAAATTAATTTAATCTGCCTTCATTTTTCTTGTCATTAAAAATTTTTAACATTAATATTTATGGTGTCACATTATGTGGTATCTATCAACGTTTGATTTGATGCACTTACGTTTATTATTTGATGCATTTTTTCCTGTTATTTTAGTGTTTTGTAGAACTAGAGATTTTTTTTTTACGACGACCTTACAAAAGTTTTTAAGATATTTACATGCGGAATTGGAACAAATCGAACTTTGATATTAACTTTTAGATAAATTACCGAAAAAAAAATTTATTACCTTGTTTTGAAACAACAACTATATCATATTATTACGGTTTGAAATCGATGGCCTTTTAAAAGCCCTGTCGTAATATGGGGATAGCAAAATATGATTATTTTATATTAGCTCATGACCTCTGAAATCGTTCAATTTCACAAAATTTGTTGATGAGCTAGTGCAATGTAATGAAGGCACTTTGTGGCAGTAACCAGGCCTGTCTCACTCCGCGGTGTAGGCATAAAACTGCAAGTAGTTGCGGGGCCATTATGTCGTGGCCCATTCACTACGGCTGCCACGCGCCACCCGTTACGCACGCGCTCCGTCTCCTTAATATTTTTGTTACGTTACGTGTAGTTACGCACAAGTTTCTTGCTTTAGGTGCTTTTGGTAAATTAATAACACAATATTATTATGAAGAAAAAAAAAATATAGTACATATTTAGTAATGATCAACAAAATTATCTCCCTGCTTGTGAAGTATGGGCTTAACTGATCATCTATATCTATTCTATACTTATAATAAATCTGTAGAGAGGTCAATTCTGTACATTAAATATATTTCCAAAATAACTATCAGGGGTTGTTTAGGGATCGATACTGATGCCAAAAATGCAATCAGTAAAATTATTGTCTGTCTGTCTGTCTGTCTGTATAACCGCTATAGAAACAAAAACTACTCGACGGATTTTAACGAAACTTGGTACAATTATTTTTCATACTCCTGAGCAGGTTATAGTATACTTTTCATCACGCTACAATCAATAGGAGCAGAGCAGTGAAGGGATTCCGATTGGATTTTTACAACTCAATTTTGAGGCACTTTCCGATAAGCTAGCAGACTGAAATTTTGCACATGCTCTGAGTTCTGATGAAAATACATGACTAGCTAAGAAACGTCATTACAAATCCAATATGGCGGCCTACCCAAGATGGCGGACTGGCTGTTTGAAATCCACCCCCATGATATGAGTATCAAATGAAAGGGTTTGCTGTCAGGAATACGAAATAAAAATAGTCACGTGATTTAAATCCAATATGGCGGACGTCCAAGATGGCAGACAGGCTATTTGAAATGCACCCCTATGATATGGATATCAAATGAAAGGGTTTGCTGTCGGGAATACGAACAAAATAGTCACGTGACTTAAATCCAATATGGCGGACGTTCAAGATGGCAGACTGGCTGTTTAAAATCCACCCCCATGATATGGGTATCAAATGAAAGGGTTTGCTGTCAGGAATACGAAAATTTAGTCAGGTGACTTAAATCCAATATGGCGGACGTCCAAGATGGCAGGCAGGCTATTTGAAATGCACCCCTATGATATGGATATCAAATGAAAGGGTTTGCTGTCGGGAATACGAAAAAAATAGTCACGTGACCTAAATCCAATATGGCGGACGTTCAAGATGGCAGACTGGCTGTTTAAAATCCACCCCCATGATATGAGTATCAAATGAAAGGGTTTGCTGTCAGGAATATGAAAAAAATAGTCACGTGTCTTAAATCCAACATGGCGGACATCCAAGATGGCGGATCGGCTATTTGAAATGCATCCCCATGATATGGGTGTTAAACGAAACGGTTTGCTGAATGGGATACGAAAAAAAATATCACGTGACCTAAATCCAACATGGCAGCCGTCCCAAGTTGGCGGATAAGAAGTAAATTAAGTTTGAATATGAAGAAGACTAAAAAAAAGTATAATATTTAGTGGGTGCTCAAAGCGTGTTTTTCCCACGTTTTGTCGTTCCGGTTGGATTTTTGCAACTCAATTTTGAGGCACTTTCCGATAAGCTAGCAGGCTGAAATTTTCAGGGTACCTTCAAACCCGATGAACAAAGATAAAAATAATAAAATAATTAATAAATTTAAAAAATCTAAAAGCCCACGTTTTTAAATGTCCTAAAAATAAGAAAATAACCCTACAGGGCTGAGAGATGGGCCAATCAAAACGTGGGGGCGTATCTTTGCAAGTTACGCCCACGAGCTATACACGTCATGTAAATATCTCATAAATAATTCCTTAAATAATTTACGCCCCCACGTTTTGAGTGGCCCCTCTCTCAGCCCCGTAGGGTTATTTTCTTATTTTTAGGACATTTAAAAACGTGGGTTTTTTAATCTTCCGTCGCGTGTGCAACCCTAATGGTTAAGCTACACAGAAATCATTTATGACGGAAATTTTCTCCTTAAAATTATATAAAAAATACCCCACGACAGCATATGTCTATCTTTTATGGTTGACTCACAATAACACGTGTAACTCCCGATAGCTTAGCAGTTCGAAGCTTTCTGATTACATTTGAATACTCTTACGTTTATAACACTCTCAGTCACCCCTAATTGAAAAAGTTAACATTAATTAACTGCTCCATAAAAAAAAATCATATAAATCAGTACAGAAACACCAAAGTTATACATGAAATACGCCAATAAGCCATTGCGCGTGAATACTGAATCATGCTATAAGGATTATTTTTGAGAATCGGTCGCCGCGCTCGACGCGTCTCGCGGCCGAAGGTATAAAATAGTCAATTTATAGAGAAAGGCTATAGGCTATATATCATCACGCTAAGGCCAATAGGAGCGGAGCGCCAATGAAGAATGCTTCGAAATCCGGGTTAAATTTAACGTTAGCCCAAAGTAACTATTCCACGCGGACGAAGTCGCGGGCAAAAGCTAGTGATACATAATCATGAGGTTACAAGTTTGGAAATGAGGCGAGATACTAATTGGGGGGGGGGGGGTGAGCCTACTGGACGACCAAGATAAAAAGACGACACTCTCACTCACCTTAAGCTGAGTACTAAGAATTAAGATCGGTAGAAAGTAGAAAGATGTTTGCGTTGTTGTTTAAAAGTTCTTACTCAGAATATGGCCACACTACGCATTCAAGGTCAGCGGTCGTAATTCGCTGCGCCACTTTTTTACCTACCTACAAAGACACGCAACGCGGGGCCTGTGACAGTATGCGATAGTAATTGGTCGGTTACTAGGTTGAGTGCAAAATAATAAGGACTGGCTATTTTGCCATAGACGATAAAAATCTCTTAAATATTATTCTTTTTTTTTGTAAGATAAATGTTCAAAAATATAACAATAATAGGTAGAAAAGATAACATTATTATAAATATTATTCCTCACGCAAGGTGCCGTAGGTACCTACTATTATCATTCTGTGCTAACAATCAATAATGTATGTAGTAATCGATGACGAAACCAAAAAGATATAGGCTGATGATAAAAACAAAATTCCTTGAGGAACATAGGTATTTATGGTAATAATGTAATTTAGCAAATGCATAAAATACGCATAGGTACCTACCTATTTGTGCCTAAACTCGCAAGTCGCAACCCTATTGAGCTTGACCCATAGTAACCTTTTAATGTCGTTGGCGTCAGATAAATCAAAATAAACTCTCGGGCGTAACCATTCAGTACATTTTTGCTTGCGCACGGGAAGTTTAGGCTATTATAAAAGTAGGTGGGCGGTACGGCTGCCAGTTAAAATGTACTTTATTCTCTCGTATATAGATTTTACATTTGTTTGATTTTTTTTTGGAGTAGTCCTTCTGTACGTATAGTACTATTAATTATTCTGTGCAGTAACTAATAACCATTTTCCCACTTGTGAATGCCAAGTAGATGTTTCTGATCATCATCAGTCTTAGGGTTAGCGTTAGCTAACTCTCACCCTTGGGGTTTACAGGCGTGATGTTATGTATATAAACTAAGAGGTTGGTACAACATGGTATTATCCTTACATCCTTACCATCATCTACATATTGACTGCTGGTAGCTTGTTCTGTAGGGAAGTGCCATGTCAGAATTTGCTTATGTTCTAATAGCCGCCTTCCAACACTGTGATGTTACTTGATTCTTGTGTTATTGGTCTTGTATAGCTTCATGATATTTGAAATAAGGGCTAGAGAACAATATTGAAAAGCCCGAAGGTCCCCAAAATGTACCAAACAATATAATGAAAATAAGAAAGGGGCAGATAAGTTGAACTATCAGAAAACAGGTTTCTAGAACTTCTATTTACGGCAAGAACTGGTTCTGATATTTTCTGTCATCTGCCACTGCCTATTTATAGCCGTACATAATACCTAGTAGGTATACAAATGGCGGAATATATGATCCGTTGATCACTTTGCTTTCTATGAGTATTTTATTAGGAAAGGATTTACTCAGAACTTATACCTAAAAGAGAGGCACATGTCCGACATCTAGATCACATCGAAAATCTCTTTGGTGTGATGGAATTGGTCACTTAGAAGATAAACAATGATAAACTTACAAAGAATTAATAAAAATATGAATTAACTAAAGTAAAATATTAATTTACTTCCCAGGAACTGTTTAACGGTATATTACTCTCAAAATCAGTTTTGTCCATGGGAATGTCGTCTTTCTTTAATTTATAAATTTTCGTTTCACTAAAATTATAGTACTAAAATGTTTTGACCACGTAACATGATTAAAAACTGACTCCAAAATACTTTGTCTCATTAACGCTTAGACTGCCATACATATAGGTGGACTATCCCCATATTACGAAGGGCCTTTTAAAAGGTCACCTTTTCCTCGTTTTTCCGGAAAACCTGTTTTTTTTTATTATTTTTCCTGTCAATTTTGAGTCATTTTAATAAACATATCCAAAAATCACGATGATCGGAGATGAAAAAAAGTTTCAGTAACAAGTGGGTTAAGCTTGAAGTGGTATATTGTTTCTCCAACGATTGAAGGACTGAGGCGCTGTCAGAGAGTATACGTATATGGGTGTCCGTAACTCCTCTGGCCTCTATCGCATATGCTGCTTGTATAATGCCCATGCATTCCGCCTGATAGACGGTGTTGTACATTCCCAGCGGGCTGGATATATTTATGTTAAGGTCGTGTGAGAAAACTCCAGCCCCGGTTCCGGAGTCATTCTTTGATCCATCTGTGTATATCCTCAGCTCTTTCGGGCCTGAGTAGTCACATTGCTCTTCTGCAAGTGTGAACTACTCTGTGTGTGTGTACTGCTAGCGTTTCTCATTCTACTTACTAATAAGTAAATAACGACCCAAAATAAGTTAGGTACGGTTCAGTCGAACGCAACAATCGATCGAAGAGAACCCCAAGATCGTATTCTGCTAGGCTAGCACACAGTCGAATGCAAGCCACAGAATACATAATATTATACTATGCAAGCATGACCTAACCTGACCTCAGGCCTATATGACCTGTGTCTTGTGTTCCATTACTATGGTGTTATTGGGGTTGTCCAGTTTGGACCTCATGTTCAGTAGCAGTACCTACTTGTGATGACCATAGACCATTACATTAAGTATTTTCTTTTTCAATAGGCACTTAGCGGCTGCATCCGGCCTATTCCCGACCGTGCTGTCTCCTGGATACTGCGCTCCGCCCCCGTGCCCTTGCCTGCCAGTGCAGCACCCACCAACCATTAATGACAAATAAATATTTATAGTCATAGCTTTAAGTAGACTATGCCAGTTTACTCTCACACATAATTTTGAATACAACAGACATGTCTAGAAGCTAAGCAATTTAGTGTTAGAGAAAACTGGAAAAGTAGTGTAGGTATAAATTATCAGGGCCTTTAGATATGGTTCACAAATATGAGAGACTATTGAGTTTGTGATGCGAAACGTTGCATTGATTCATAGGCTAAACGGTTCATTTGTTTAAACAGAACTGAGCGGAATTTAACTTTGCTGGGATGAATGGCCGAGTTATTTTTATATTACCTACAGATTCACACACAAAGATAAAAAGTGTAATTTGAAAACAAGTTAGGTACCAGTATAACTGTAAACCATATCTGGCCGCGGCCCAATAGATTTTATAAACATTTTTATGTGAACGACCTACATGCAGGTCATTTCTTTGTTATTTTAGTATGATTGCTTTTGATAGCATTCACAAACATACCAAAAAGATATGATTTTACGCTGAATTTACTGTGAATAAAATAAATGTTATTTTTTTAGTTTTTTTGCTTTGCTTACATCTGACTCAACTTGCTTAATAACTGTATTGTAGCATAAAATTAAACCAAAAGTACGAAATTAACTCGTCTAACGTTCCTAATTAGTTGAAAGAATATAAATATTAATAACCAATTATGTTATTAGTGTAAATAAACCTATTTAGAATATTAAAGGGTAAAAGATGTTGAAAATAAACAATGTGTTAGATTTTTCGTAGTTTTATTTGTATAGTCGACTTACCATGGCCTATTCCACGGTGGTAGGCTCGCTCACGTGTAGAACAATCCATGGAAAACAGTATTTATTTAATTGTATGCACACAAATAAAAACAATCATAACTCTACATTAAAACAACTTAACTTTAGAAAGATAACACATATCTTTGAGACATATAAATGATTATAATTATTATTTATAATGCTTAAAATACAATTCATATTGGTGAATTAGATAGAATACCTATAATTATATTTTTGTAGTGTCAAATATTCAATTTTATTGTTCACGCTACAATGTCAACTCTGACTAACATTTTAGAAATGTTTTTTTAACAAATTCATAAGTTAATTCATTTCCTATTTCTAACACCAACTTTTTTTTTGCAATATAATTTAATTTTTATATTCAAATAGTGCTCACAATTTCACAGTTCACAAATTAAACTGTAACACAAACACTGCCATTCAATGAAATATTTCATTTTGGAATGTTATAGCTATCTCTATCTAATCATGGACGATATCATTGTAAAATAAAATTATAATCTACAATAAAACATTAAATTTTTAACAGAAATAATATAAATCTCCTCACTTAATGACTAAAAACGCAAATATTAATCTTATGCCACAGCTTTTACAGTATCATCCAATTCGACATGGACAGATTTTAATTTAAAATTGCATTACCTGACTAACACATAGCCGTGCGGAAAAGTAATTAAAAAGTGGTAGTTGAAATGTAAAAACTGTGATTATGTGCTAAACGACTAACAATAATAGAAAAAAATGAATCTAGTGCCTACACAGTACCTTATTGTGAACAAACCTTAATTGAAGGGGCAAAAATAAAATTGGAAAATGACTATGTAATGCAGTCGCTTCACTAAGTCCGCTTGTCCCTCACTAGCTAGCTGACCTCCTGGCCTACCTTCCGTCTCTACTCTACCTTCTGCCTGCCTAGCTTCAACTAAGCGCAACTTGAGACCTACGTGTTAAAAAATACTTTCGTAAGTACACACCATACACAATCAAATTGTCAAAACCATGAAGTTGGTACTGAATGAAATGTTATTAAATGTTGAATTAAATTGTAAAAATGGGAGTTGGAATGTTTTAATTTAGAATAAAGGTGTCCTTTGAACTAATCGCCGCATCATCCTATTGGACCGATAATCAAATTGATCATTTATCCTTATGACATAATTTTTAGCCCTATGAATGTAAGATGTGTCTGATGAGTTAAGATTGAGGATTCCGCGTCGATTAATAAAGGGACACCTGAAGGGTCTTATCAAGTCACGCATGTTTAGCATGTTGAATGAGACAAACATTAATTGCATGCGATGAAAAAAGTACGAAGCGAACAGAAGCGCACCGAAGGTAGGTATGCAAAACACGTATGACTTAAAGGAAGCCCTGATTCATTACTGCCAATATATGTACTTAATTTTTATATTAAGATCTGGAATCATGTCAGTTAGATGCAAAAATTATGTAAATGTAAAAGTGAAGAGGTAAAGACAAAGGAATGTACTCACAAGAGGACTATTGTGGCTTAGAAGCGACGCTGGTTGGTTCCTTGCGCCTGGTTGTAGCCGCCACCGGCACCAGCACCGCCGCCCGAGGTGCCATAGCCGCCGCCACCGCCACCTTCGAACCCATCGGCTTCTCAATACTTTAATATGTGTGAACTTTGCAAAATTTTTTGACATAGCCAAATAGCACCATATTAGACTCTTCTACTAGCAGTCATATTTTGTATATAGATAGGCTAAATAAGTATGTAGATGTAAATATTTGTTGTCATAATTGATTTTAAGGCATTTTGTTTGAAGACAAACAGCCCACTGGCAAAGTCAAAGTCAAATCGTTTAATTCAATTATTATTAGGCCATCAAAGAGGCACTTTGGCAAAAATACTTCTTTTTACATGAGAGTACTAACCTGAGTTATTGTAAGGCTGAGGTCTCGACGTATTATAGTTAGGCCTCATCGGGCCTCCTCCATATCCCTGCTGGTATCCACCACCAAAATTGCTATTAGGCTGGCTCCAGCCCCCTTGATCCCCATAACCTTGGTTGCCCCAATTTCCACCAGTATTGCCAGAGTCCCATGGGTTTTGGTTGCTCCAGCCACCTTGTCCATAACCCGAGTTGTAGCCACCGCCATCTGGTTGTACCATAATAAATTAATGTCACTCTAATCTAAAGTAGGCTTTATCAAAAAGTGAAGCAAAATACCAATAGTTAAATGGGTTTTGCAATCAAGGCAAGCCTCGTATAAGTGACTGACACAATCAAATGAATGTAAACATATTGTTATGGTATGCAATTGCTTATGATAACAAAACACTTTTGATTACACACAAACAAACAATATACAGTTCACTATGTAAGCCTCTAATTTTAAGTGAAGTATAGAAAAAAAAAAATATTTACCAGAGTTGCCCCAGTCTTGGTTCTGTCGGTTACCCCAGCCGCCGCCGCCGCCGCCACTGCCGCCTCCGCGCCCCCCTCCCCTTCGGCCTCCACCACCACCGCCGCCGCCGCTACCGCCTCCTGGCCCACCAGCCGCCATCTCAGACTTTGACAGGGCCTTCTTAACGTCCAAGCGATGCCCTTTAACTTTGTGGTTTGGATTCACTAGAAACAAAAATTTATATAAAACAAGTTGTATTATTTTGCAAGGCACTTGAAATTAGTTTTGTAATAGATTATAATTTAACTCACAACATATCCTGTCGACTGGGTCATAGTCATCAAACTCTACAAATCCAAAGCCCCTTTTCTTCCCTGTATCCTTTTCAGTCACTAAGCTCACAGAAACAATGCTCCCATATGAGCTAAAATACTCGCGTAAATCTTCTTCCTCTATATCTTGTTTAAGTCCTCCAACAAAGAGTTTTTTAACCGTTGCTGCAGCATCTGGTCTCTTTATTTCTTCTCTAGGCACTGCTCTTTTCGGTTCGACCACTCTAAAAGGATTGTTCAGAAATTTAAGACTTGACAAAAGTGAATTTGGTCCCATACTCATAGAAAAAAGGTACAATGCAATCTAAAATACAATAAACACATTACCTTCCATCTATTTTATGTGGTCTATTTTTCTGTGCATCATCCACCATGTGTGCCCGGGAATAAGTGATAAATCCAAAGCCCCTTGAGCGTTTGGTCTGAGGGTCTTTCATAACTACAACATCTACAATTTCTCCCCATTGTTCATAGAACTCCTTCAAAGAGGAATCATTAGTTCTGAAGTCAAGGCCACCAATGAATAACTTCCGTAAATGCTCCGGCTCCTCCTATAATTAAAAAACAAATGTGTTAAATTCAGCAATTGAGTGGTCACAGCCGCAGACCGTGGTATGACATAGTTTCATAGCATGGTCAGATTTCAAAGGTTCTATGGAAGGCAACTGCCTACCATCTCCTCAGCCTCTTGCAATTTCTGCAGCAAGAAAAATATTCTAGCTAGCCAGTGGTGTGTAAGTCTCATGTCATAAAGGGCAAGGGTATTGCCTTTAACAGAACCCTAATTCAGACTCTGATCGGCTAAAGAATAATAACGTCTTAAATCGTTTTGGAAACGGAATTATTTCTTCATCATCAGCCTATAAAATGCTCCCACTGTTGGGACACAAGCCTCCTCTCTGTGAGAGGGAGTGGGCCATAATCCACTACGCAGGCCCAGTGCGGGTTGGTCGGGTTGGTGAATTATTTCTTATTTATTAAATTAGATCGTGTATGATGTCTAATTTATATTGAAAAAATGTGCTATACCTACACGGTGTAATGTAATAAACCCTCATTTTAATATTTTTATTAGTAACCTACATAAAACACAACCTCATTTGAAAGAAACACACTAACTGTTATGTTGATCTCTGACGACGATCTAAGACGCATTTGCGAGGCCCTTTTCTTTCAGGATGAAAAATATGACATGCCTCCACTGCCCACGCGACGCTCCCTTGTTGTAAGATGACTTGGTTTCCCCAAGTAACTATCTATACCAAATGTGATTGTCAGCGATATCAGTTTCGCGAAGCGTTTTTGCTCTTTCAGTTCCCAGTAAGAAATAAAATGTACCCTCGTTATCTTGCAACATGAGGCCTCCCGCGACCAGTAGAGGCGCTAGACATCAGCATTGTGACGCCTCTATTTCTTAGTAGAAGTTAAGTTGTACTGCTTAAGTAACTGGTTCTAACTTGTGAACGCTGTTTTCAAGATTTTTCTTATTTTCTCTAAGCGCGAGGCCCCTTCAGGTGCGAGGCCGGGGGCTAGTGTCCGCTAGGCCCTACCTAGCTACTCCACTGATTGTGGGTGCATTTACAAAAACCAACTACTTGCAGATCATACGAATATTTGTTACATGCGATCACTGAGCCACTGCGACAACTAAGAAGTTTTTAAGTAAAATTATTTTAATGAGTTTTTGGATTAATCATTTTAGAATTAGATCACCTATATGACTTTTACTCGAACTTTAACAATAATGCTAGACCAGTTAGTTTAGAAAAATAAAGTTCGATTGTTACTACGAACGAGAAAACAAAGAAACAGATGAAAACCGAAGCCTTGCCACGATGTTCACTTCAAACTAAAAATGCTAATCTGCGTCATAATATTAAAATTGGCACAAGTAAAATTTACACAAATATTTTAAACTCGTTTAGACATATATTCTTGACCTAGATTATTTACAAAATTTCACAATGTTTTCAAACGAAATTCCTTCTTTAAAAATTTACTTACGTAGTCGTCACCACCACCGCTAGGTTTCATTGCTTCCGTCACAAATTGAAATCTCTAAGATATCTTATTCAACAAAAATTAATAAATATTCTGTATTAGTGCGTTTCCTTTATTATTTGCATGCCAAGTAAATATATATACAGATTAATGAAACCGCAAAATCAAAATGGACCAACAAAATTGGAATTCAGAATGCTAGAAACCTATTGTCAAACTGAAATGTCAAACGGCAACGGCATTCGGCAACCGAAAACGTCACGTCACTAAACACTAAACATAGACAAAAGTACGGGTGGGTGGCCTAGCCAGATAAACCCTAGTCAATGGGTTGTACGGTTGTACCGGGTTGTACCCAAGATGTTTAAAATATGGGGAGCGCGTGCTTCTTAAGCCGGTCGTACACGTACCAGTAAACTTGTGCAAATCTAGACTTGCACAAACACACAATTGTGACAAAGTTAGAAATTGCGCAAGTATCTTCCCGCACATTTGTCTGATCAAATCTAACCGAGTCTAACTGAGTGTAACCGTCAGGCTGACTCTGATTCTGATGAAGTCTGAGTCCGAGTCTGAGTCTGACCGAGCCTATTTCAGACTATGACTGACTCTGACTTAGTCTTACCGTGTCCTACGGAGTCTTAACGATCATGACTCCGAGTCCGACCAAGTCTGACCGAGTCTTATAGAGTCTTACGGAGTCTTAGCGAGTATGATTTCGACTCTGACAGAGTCTGACCGATTCTTACTGAGTCTGACCGTCTGACTGATATAATTATATTGAGATTAGTAAGTAATATACACAAACAATAAAAATAACTTTGTTTTTCATAGTATTTGTATGAATGGCAAAGTTATATTTGCGGTTTTTGAAAATGTACTATATCTCAAAAACTGCTAACTGTATCTCATCCAAACCAATTTTTGTTGGTAGTTTTGGTTGAGGTCTACATTATATATTTTTTTTAGTTTTATCATTCTCTTATTTTAGAAGTTACGGGGGGGGACACACTTTTTACCACTTTGGAAGTATCTCTCGCGCAAACTGTTCAGTTTAGAAAAAAACCGGCCAAGTGCGAGTTGGACTCGCCCATGAAGGGTTCCGTAGCAGCAAGCATAGATTAGAGATATAATTATATTGAGACTAGTAAGTAATATACACAAACAATAAAAATAACTTTGTTTTTCATAGTATTTGTATGAATGGCAAAGTTATATTTGCGGCTTTTGAAAATGTACTATATCTCAAAAACTGCTAACTGTATCTCATCCAAACCAATTTTCGTTGGTAGTTTTGGTTGAGGTCTACATTATATATTTTTTTTAGTTTTATCATTCTCTTATTTTAGAAGTTACGGGGGGGGGGACACACTTTTTACCACTTTGGAAGTGTCTCTCGCGCAAACTGTTCAGTTTAGAAAAAAATGATGTTAGTAATCTCAATATCATTTTTAAAGACCTATTCATAGATACCCCACACGTAAGGGTTTGGTGAAAAAATTTTTTTTGAGTTTCAATTCTAAGTATGGGGGGCACCCCCAAAATTTGTTTTGTTTTGATTTTTGTGTGAAAATCCTAATGCGGTTCACATAATACATCTTTCGACTAAGTTTCAACAGGATAGCTCTTATACTTTCGACAAAAAGTGGCTGTGACATACACGGACAGACAGACAGACATGACGAATCTATAAGGGTTCCGTTTTTGCCATTTGGCTACGGAACCCTAAAAAATGATGTTAGTAACCTCAATATCATTTTTAAAGACCTATTGATAGATACCCCACACGTATGGGTTTGGTGAAAAATTTTTTTTTGAGTTTCAATTCTAAGTATGGGGGGCACCCCCAAAATTTGTTTTGTTTTGATTTTTGTGTGAAAATCCTAATGCGGTTCACATAATACATCTTTCTACCAAGTGTCAACAGGATAGCTCTTATACTTTCGACAAAAAGTGGCTGTGACATACACGGACAGACAGACAGACAGACATGACGAATCTATAAGGGTTCCGTTTTTGCCATTTGGCTACGGAACCCTAATAAACGGTTTACCTATTAAAAACGTCAACTAATCTTGTTTTCAACCCTACATAGGGCTTTGGCCTTGTTGACGTCATCTCGAGGCCTAATTGCCGGATCTGTGGCAGGACCTGTTCAACCCCTGCCCTGCAGTTATCAGTAGTGACTAGGAACGGTACGTCCTCCTTCACGTCGTTAAGAAGAAAGAAAACTTATTTATTTTACAGTTATAACATGTTATCGGCGTAGCAGACAACGCCGATACCATAGAGGATTGTACCACGTAGCGCTCGGTCAAAGCAGAAACAATGTGACAGGTTCCACAAACTAAATTGGCACCGTGCACGACTTTAGCGCCACCTACCTTTCAGAACTTTTGTTGGAAATGACCGTTCTAACTAGAAACAGTTTTTCTTGCAAATCACTTGGTTTTGGATATCATGGCGATCCAGCGGCACTGAATAACATTAAATAAATGTAGGAAAATGTATTCACCTGCGGTCGAGACGGTTCGTGGAGGTGAAGGGAGGCTCAAATAAAACCGGCCAAGTGCGAGTTGGACTCGCGTGAAGAGGGTTCCGTATGATTTATTTTTTGCGTGCCTATAATTTTAACCGCAAATAATAGATGAATTGAAATTTACGAATAATTGAAGATTGGCACGCACAACATTGAGTGATTTACCATGTTATTTTAATATCATGGACTCGTTATAAGTTTTCTTATAATGTATAAGAAAAGTAATTTCTGTATTTTTTTCAAAATTTTAGGTTTAATTAGCAGTTTCGGAGATGAGGAGGGGGGGTAATGGTCAATTTTCGTCTATTTTCTTGAATAACTTTGAAACTATTTATTTTAAAATTACAAAAAAAATACATTTAAGATCTTCTCAACAAGATCTTTTATTTGATATGTCACACGATGCAGTTTTCAAAATTGAGTGATTTACCATACGCACAATATTGAGTGATTTACCATGTTATTTATTTTAATATCACGGACTTTTTATAGGTTTTCCTATAGTCTATAAGTAGGAAACTAATTTCTGTACTTTTTTTTCAAAATTTTAGGTTCAGTAGTTTCGGAGATAGGTCGGGGGGGGGGAATGGTCAATTTTCGTCTATTTTCTTGAATAACTTGGTAACTATTTATTTTAAAATTACAAAAAAATACATTTAAAATCTTCTCAACAAGACCTTTCATTTGATATGTTACACGATGCAGTTTTCAAAATTGAGTGATTTACCATGCCCACAATATTGAGTGATTTACCATGTTAATTTAATATCATAGACTTCTTATAGGTTTTCCTATAATCTATAAGTAGGAAGCTAATTTCTGTACTTTTTTTCAAAATTTTAGGTTCAGCAGTTTCGGAGATAAGGGGGGTCGGAATGGTCAATTTATGTCTCTTTTCTTGAATAACTTGGAAACTATTTATTTTAAAATTACAAAAAAAATACATTTAAGATCTTCTCAACAAGATCTTTCATTTGATATGTCACACGATGCAGTTTTCAAAATTGAGTGATTTACCATACGCACAATATTGAGTGATTTACCATGTTATTTTAAAATCATGGACTTCTTATAGGTTTTCCTATAATCTATAAGTAGAAAGCTACTTTCTGTTTTTTTTTTTTAATTTTAGGTTCAGTAGTTTCGGAGATGAGGGGGATGATCAATTTTCTTTAATAACTTGGAAACTATTTATTTTAAAATTACAAAAAAAATACATTGTAAATCTTCTCAACAAGACCTTTCATTTGATATGTCTCACGATGCAGTTTTCAATATTTTTTTTAAATTTTCCCCTTACCCCCCAAAAATTACCTCGCTTAAACAGATTTCATCTATTCACGTCACACCTCTGTGCTTGGGTCACAGGAATTGTTATGTGTACACACGGCTACACATCAAGCCATACAAAACCAGTATAAACTGATCGTTGAATATGCGGAAAGCCCATATACAAAGCGAGACCACGGTAAACTGGTTTTTTAGGGTTCCGTAGCCAAATGGCAAAAACGGAACCCTTATAGATTCGTCATGTCTGTCTGTCTGTCTGTCCGTGTATGTCACAGCCACTTTTTGTCGAAAGTATAAGAGCTGTCCTGTTGAAACTTGGTAGAAAGATGTATTATGTGAACCGCATTAGGATTTTCACACAAAAATCAAAACAAAACAAATTTTGGGGGTGCCCCCCATACTTAGAATTGAAACTCAAAAAAAAAAATTTCACCAAACCCATACGTGTGGGGTATCTATCAATAGGTCTTTAAAAATGATATTGAGGTTACTAACATCATTTTTTTCTAAACTGAACAGTTTACGCGAGAGACACTTCCAAAGTGGTAAAAAGTGTGTCCCCCCCCGTAACTTCTAAAATAAGAGAATGATAAAACTAAAAAAAATATATAATGTAGAACTCAACCAAAACTACCAACGAAAATTGGTTTGGATGAGATACAGTTAGCAGTTTTTGAGATATAGTACATTTTCAAAAACCGCAAATATAACTTTGCCATTCATACAAATACTATGAAAAACAAAGTTATTTTTATTGTTTGTGTATATTACTTACTAATCTCAATATAATTATATCTCTAATCTATGCTTGCTGCTACGGAACCCTTCATGGGCGAGTTCAACTCGCACTTGGCCGGTTTTTTTGTAGCTTGATGCGTAGCCGTGTGTACCAAATTTCAACTTAATCGGTCTAGTAGATTCAGAGATAATTGACTGTAAGCGACAGACAGACGGACACACGAGTGATCCTATAAGGGTTCCGTTTTTGTATTCGACGTACGGAACCCTAAAAAACGTGTTTTTGCGGTCTGTGGGTACAAAACGGGGTACAATGAAAATACTTTAATAAATTCTACACTTTAATCTATAATCGTCTAATCAAACCTTCGGGATCCTGTGGGATGTGCCAATAGTAGGTGGAACACCATGGGGTCATTGATCTTGAGGTAAAAGTCAAATCCGAAAGTCATAAACTCATGATCCGCGATTCCCGTGGAGTTAGTGACGTTAAGGTCAAGGTCAATAGTGTTCTTAGAGTTAAGGTAAAATGACTTTGAAATTGAAATCAAGTGATCCCGATGAAAAGTTCTCGAGTGGCGACCACGGACCGGAAGACGCAGCGAAGGCAGGCCTCCCACTAGGTGGACCGACGACATCGTGAGGGTCGCGAGCAACCGAGATGGATGAATGTGATGTGATGATGAATGAACGACGAATTTTCGTTCAGCGTGGCGGTCTAAGGGGGAGGCCTTTTTTCAGCAGTGGACGTGTTCCGGCTGATGATGATGATCCAGAGGGCATTATTTATTTAGGGTGTTCAAAAATTAACTGCAGGAATTTCGTGTGCGTACTCGGTATCAAAAAATAAGTACATTCCAAAAAACATTTTTTTCGAGCATTTAAAAAAAATTTTTTAATGGCCAATAAAATAAGTTATTTATCGATGAATCGTCAGTTCAAAGTCTGCAAAATGTGATGGGAAAGTTGGAATCAGCTGTGAACGCTACACACGGGCGGGTGGACGACGAACGGTGGTGCGGCTAAAGGTGAACGCAGACTTAGCCGCATCGCAGTCTCCGCACTTGCGCAGTCCCCACAGTCATCGTTTTCTTACCGCTTCTGCGGCTGCTGCGATGCGGCTAGGTGTGCGAAGTTGCTTAAAACTTCTAGATCGTCGACTGCGGAGACCGCGGTACAGCTAGGTCTGCGTTCACCTTTAGAGCCCGTTATCGTTATCGTTTTTTTAAAAAAACAACGCTCGTGCGCATAGCCTCAGAATTTTGATAGAACTTTGAATTTACTCGCTAATAAATATTTTATAATATTTACATGAGCACAGAGAAATATCCTTTATTTACATAGCTCTTTGCTCGTAATTTTTGTTTTTATTACCCTTAGTTGATTTTCCACGAGAAAGGCTAAAAAGACTAGGATTCACATTGACACTGTGACGTTGCAGTGATTGCGCGGTTTGCGCGTCGCTGCCAGTGCCAATTTCTCTTGTCGTTGTTTCCATATCCTCCTTTTTGGCGTGGCTTCGGTAGCGAGCGGTCGACCGTACGTTCTTGTGTCGCATTGCAAGTCTGATTTCGCGTTCAAAAAGAAGTTATATTCGTTTGATTTAATTATTAATATAATTAATAACTGTGTCTAAAGAACGATAAACCAACATGAGGCCGCAGCAAAACGGCGGTGATGACGGTTTTGTAAGTATTATAATTTATTATTCCCTAGACCGGCCTTGTTTCCGTTTTATCACTTTCGTAGTTTGATTGCCCGTTTTGCGTTTTGGAAAGTTTTTTTTTAATCATTGTTTTTATTATTCATTACTGCTTTCCAGATTTCGAATGGTTAAGTATATTTTCTAGTAAATCGATTAATTCCATGTCCCCGAATTCACGCTGTCCGCCATTTTGTTGACGCCGCGTCCTACTTTCAGGATGAGCCCGAGGTACACCGGAAAATCTTCATCGGTGGTCTCAACTACAGAACCACTGACGAATCACTCAAATCACATTTTGAAAAATGGGGAGAAATTGTGGATGTCGTCGTTATGAAAGACCCCAAGACCAAGAGGTCTCGTGGTTTTGGATTTATCACATATTCTAAAGCGCACATGGTTGATGATGCGCAGAACAACAGGCCGCATCGCATTGATGGCCGGTAAGTTTTTAAATATTTAAATTTACCTATTACCTACAGAAAATTTTATTGCAGCCCAGCTATATGAAAGCCAGAAACTACTCTTTCATATCGTTTTATGCTGCATAGAACATACGACACTGCTTGGTGAATGTCGCGTGCAATTTTGTACACATGGCATTTTCCGTGGGGTCGACATTTTTTCTCTTTTCAATAAAGCCTCATTTAGACGATAGAAGAACTCGCACGCCAGTTGCTTCAAATTGCGGACATAGGTAGGTACTTACAACGAATTCAGTTGATCAAATAAATACCGCAATGTAGTAAAACTCGCATGAGTTCTTGCTCTGTATAAATGAGGCCTAAAATATGTGATAAAAGTACATGGCATGGAAATAATCTAAGTAAAAAATATCGTTTTCGACAGTGTGGTGGAAACCAAGCGTGCTGTAGCAAGGCAAGACATCAAAAATCCTGAAGCTGGTGCCACAGTGAAGAAATTGTTCATTGGTGGTATTAAAGATGACCATGATGATGAACAACTCCGGGAGTACTTTTCAAGTTATGGAAATGTCCAGAATGTTAGCATTGTCACAGATAAGGCCACAGGGAAGAAACGTGGATTTGGTTTTGTGGAATTTGATGACTATGACCCTGTTGACAAAGTATGCTGTGAGTATATTTTTTTATGCACTACCTAGTTATTTTGTCTTACTCTCATTCCCACAATTTTGCCCCAGATCTGAACTTTTAAGTGGCAGAATCTGGCTTCTCTAATTGTGGATATTAACTATTGATTTTAGCTATACCTGACTATCATTTAAATGGCAGATTGTGGTACGCAAGTCAATATACATTTATACACACATTTATAAATAATATATGAGTATTTAAAATTTATTTGCAAAAGGTTTATTAATAGTTTAATTTCATGACAGTGAATGGCCCACACAAAATCAACGGTAAACAGCTTGATGTCAAGAAGGCCCTTCCTAAAGATGGTGCTGAACAAAGAGGCGGTGGAAGACAGGGTCCTGGCGGCCGTAATGACAACTGGGGTAATGGTGGTATGTAGATTTACTTTCAAATTGACCATCATTTTATTTTAATGATGCGTTTCTTTGAGCAACTATTAAACATGAACTTTCATTTCCAGGAGGCTATGGTGGTGGGAACCAAGGTGGATGGAACAATTCTAATCCTTGGGATAACAACCAAGGAGGAGGTTGGGGTGGCAACCAGGGTGGCGGCGGCGGCGGAGGTTACGGGGGTGGCGGTAATGGCCGCGGGGGCTGGGGTAACCAAGACTTTGGCAGTTATGGCCAGCAGGCTTACAGTGGTGGCCCCACCAGGAACCAACAGTATGGCGGCAATAACCGCGCTGCGCCCTACAACATGAATCAGGGTGGTGGCGGCGGTGGCGGTGGTGGCTACGGCAGCGGCGGCGGCGGTGGCAGCTACGGCGGGGGCCAGGGTCGAGGGGGTCGTTTCTAGACAACGTGAGTATAGATTTCACAGGTTATTATTTTCTGTTGTTTCACACCACAATAATTCATTGTTATTCTCAGTAACTATTCCCATTATCCATTACTACCATAGGAAGTTGTGTGGATTTGATATTGAATTCTTTATTGACTTAGGTTTATGATTGAGCACTACATAGCATTAATTAAGCATAGGAAATGATAGCTACAGATATTTAGTAATGAATAGTACTGTTAGTTCCAATGATTAATGCTATGAAGGTAGCCTGTATTGTGAGTTTGTAACCATGTCTGATTAAAGGTTTTTTCAATCTCTAGGTTTCGTGCTAAGTACACTAGTAAAGCAGTGTTAACCGCTAGTGTAGGCAGTACGCTCCGGAGCACTAGATACACACCTCATGGTCCGCCCGCGAGACCACCTAGGAGAAGGCGTCAGGAAAACCAATAGATTTGTAGCTGGAGCTCTTGTCTCTTAATCTTTTAGAAGAATACGATTAGAATACTTTTTTATGTGTACTGAATTGTAAGATGGTCTTCTATTTATTGTAGTACCTAGGTACTTATCGTGACATACTTTTAAGGATATAGAAATGTAAAAATGAGAATTATTTACGTTTTTTTTACGAATTAAGTACAATTTAGGATAATTCTGTAAGAAACCCTCATAGACGCTAGGTGAACAAGATCAGAGTTTAGTTGACATAGATGAAGAATCATGATTATTTTAATTTCCTGACCTTACTCAGTATTAAGTTCTCAAATAGCTGTTATATGATTACTAGGCTTAGAATTTATGGACTTTTAGGCTAATATAATGTAAAAATAAACTTTAATACAAAACTAGTAGGGTTGTTTCTTTAGATCTGTACATATTCCTCTTTTTATTTTTATTTTTTTTAGTCAGCACTACACAATTTATGCTACAAAGTAAGTTATCTTACTAAATATTTATGGCTGACTTACTTAATTATACATACATAATTATGTAGATCAATAAATAAACAAGAAATTAGTAAATAATTATTGTCTTCTAGTTATTGCTGCACATTGTACCTACTTTTTCGACCCTCGAAGTTTCAATTAATCTGTCCGCTCTTGAAAGAAAAGATATCATTGTAACTGTTATGCTTATTCAAACAGTTATTTGTATGTTATTATGTATGTAATGGTATTACCGTTACCTAACGGCACGTAGAAGTCTTAGACCTCGTACCGTACCGCCAGTGTACAGACAGAACGCGATAGATGTCAATGATACCTATGGATATTTACGAGCAAGAGTAGGTAATGTATTTAGAAAGGTATGTAGTTTTATTTAGGTACTCGTATCGTATTTTTGTTTATTAAGAATAGGTAGGCATTTTATTCCAAGAGCTGGTTGCCATTTTTGGGTAGGTGTTCAAGAGACACTGAAAACTTGTAAGATTTTTTCAATAATCCCCAATCAAAAAATGAAGACCGATCTTAGGAAAGCAGGAAGTATTCATCTATGGATTTTTAAAGGTGTGAATTTTAGTTTACAAAATGGTCCTTGAGACATTTCAAAACTTACCATTTAATTTTTAGAGGGAATAATCCAGATGTTAATCTGTATTTAAATTTTGCTAGGTGGTTTCAAAGTACAATTCGAAAGACCTTTTTTGGGACCAAAAATCGTAACTTTAATCATTCCATTCATTCCCAGTCTCAGGTCAGTCAGTCCACGAGGATTACCACCAGAGGCAAATGTAAATTAAAATTTTCCCAGTCGCCACCGGTGGTGACTGGGAAATCATTGGCCACCACTTCGGTTTCGCTGTACATAGCTTTCTCAATCGTAGAAAATAAGATGAGGCAACTTATCCTAAGCTTTTTTAGCATTGTAAATTCATCAAATGAGTCGTTGGCTATGGCCCTAAAGGGGGGCCCGTCATTGTGCTGACAACTCTTTGAGGAGCGCGTGCGGGCATGGTCCATGATCGGTCAGCGAGTCGCCCATTACTCGCCGTACGCATGCCCGCGCCTGCAGTGGCCTGAAATAACCCCGCGACGTCCGTTGCCGTGGGCGTCTCCCGAGGCGGCTGGGTCGTGCGGTGGACGCTGTCCTCTCCCTCACGCGTCCCGCCTCCTCCTTCGCTAGCATGACTGCGAGAACTGAGAAGGAGGCTACCGCTTCCCACTCCGTCTCGCCCAACAGCATGGCCTCGACCAATGCCGGGCTCGAGAGGTCGCCGCCTATCACCACCGTGAAAACATGGCGGTGCTCTGCCCAAGCGGGGTACACCTGCACCGTATGTTCCACCGTGTCCTCCGGGCGATCCTCGCAGTGGTAACAACCAGGCGTTTCCTTCCCTATCCGACACAGGAACCTCCCGAAACTTTCGGTGAGGACCTGCGTCAAGCGGAAGGTTAGGACGCCGTGGCGTGCCCAAACCTCGGTTGCAACAGTCGCTCCTTCCATACCCCTCTTTCCGTCAGGGGTTAAAAATACATCTTAATTTTCTACGATGGAGAAAGCAATGTGCAGCGAAACTGAAGTGGGGGCAATGACTCCCGGTCACCGCCGGTGGCGACTGGGAATTTTAATTCCTATTTGCCTCCGGTGGCAATCCCCGCGGGGGCGACTGGGAATGAATGATCTATTCGTTGAATGATGCGAAGTCCTGGGTGGGGGTAGTACTATTCGATTGCAGCGCTCATGGTGGCGAAAAGTAGAAATGATGTTGACTCTGTCACTGTGTACAATTGAGCCGTCATTCTGTTACATTATCTATCATTATTATCTATAAGTACTTATTTTTGTATAATCTCGTTATTCCGCCAACAACAATGGGTCACAGCAGTTGTGTTGTAAACTGCAAGAATACTGGCAGAAGTAGTAAATCTGAAGTTAAACTGAATCTCTAGCGCCTGTGGGAAAGTTGAACAATGCAGGAAATGGATAGCTGCCTAATGTGAACCCGCTCTCAAGTCCTATGACACCGCGCCGAACGGCTCCGCGCGCCTCTTCGTGATGCTTGGCGACCGCGCTTGCCTCGATTTGCATGCCGTTTTCAACTGCATGTCATAGGAGTTAAGGTTTATTTTAAATAGGTTTATTCTCGTTATCTTCGCCGTGCCTCCGCCGCGCGCCGGTGTGCGTTAGGCCAAAGTCGTGCAATGTGCCAATAGGTTGAATACTTCCCGCTTATCCTCAGTTAGGTCATGAAGACTTGACTGAGGAGAAGCTGGAAGTATTATTGGAGAAGTCATCGACAAGTTTTCAGCGTGCCTCAAATACCTGCCCAAAAATGCAGGTCAACTCTGGGGCCATTTATTTATTTAGTATTTATCTATTCGTGAATATATACATTGCAGTACTTGCTAGCATACAATTTGATGTCAAGAGTCTTTAATATTGCGTCAAAGTTAACATGAGTTGAACTTAGGTGTTCTGTCAACAATAAAATTGTGCACCGTAAAACTACGTACTCTAGCTTAGATTACTAATGACTTGCTATAGATACAAAGCTATTTTCAGCACATTGAGGAAACTTCATGTGTGATTATTTAGTAAGAATTGAGAAGTTCAGAGAATAGTACTTACATACGTGCTCATTTTAGATGTCACTGTAATTAAACCAAACATCGAAGTTCTTACTACATCTCAGCGTCTCCCACAACTTAGTTTAGAACAAAAGAATTGCAAAGTATATTTTCAACTGTTTTATTTACACCTACAGTAGCTCTTGAACCTTATTTCTGTTTCCTGTAATCAATGTTTTTATGTTTTGTTTCTTGTGCTCAATTAAGTTTCTATTTATTTTTCAAGTTTAATTTCATCTTGAGATAGATGTAGGCATCCCATATTTACTTTTCATTTCTAATCTGTTCATTTTATTTCCATGATGAACTTCGGGGGCATCGGGGGTCTAAACGATCTGCGAAGTTTCTTTGGTCACAGGTAAGTTAATTAATAAGTTAGTGCACATTTTTATCATTTACGAACTAATTGCAATGATGTCATCTTTAAAAAAATAAAAGATTTATCTGAATATGTTTTTTTTTTCATTCTACACAACGAAAGACCAACTAAAAGAAGTGGTAAAATCATTCCTGAGTCTTCCCACTCTTGAGTGCACCGGGGTCCAGGCCTGGACTTGTATCGAAAGTAGAACCTTTTTAACCCTTTCCCCCCGGGGTAGTGATTTTTAACGAAATTCTGCATTTGGACTTTATTATTATAATAAGGTAGGTAAAAGGAAACACAGATTTTTTTCAGATTTTTATAATACCTAGAAGTACTATTTCCAAGACCTTGACTTAAAAGTACCATCAAGAACTACGTCCGTTTCAACCGCGCGGCCATGACGTTTTCTTTAAATAAAAACCATCTCAAGTTTTTGTAAAAAAATGTAAAAGTCGATTCCCAAAAACCATAAATTTGTCAAAGCAATGGTTAAAAAGTTATAAGGGTTTGAACGTGGCCGCGCCATCGAAACGCGGCGAACCGCGCGGCCATGGAGATCTTTAAAACTAAGCGTCGCAGAGACCTGAAATTTTGGGAAATAGTAGATTGATTTTGTAAAAAAATTGTAAAAATATAGAAAAAAATCCTGTGTTTATATTTTAGGAGCTGTAAGGCTAAAACCTCATGGCCGCGCCATTGAAACGGTGTCAAAAACGTTATCGCCGATATCTCGCTGAAAAAACATCGCAGACGTCTGAAGTTTTTTGTAAAACACAGATTTCATTTTGTCGAAACTAGTAAAAATACAACAAAAAATCCTAGGTTTATATTTCAGAAGCTATAAGACTAAAACCTCATGGCCGCGCCATCGAAACGTTGGAAATTTTGTTTTTCGCGAATATCTCGCTGAAAAAGCATCGCAGAGGTCTGAAGTTTTTTGTAAAACCTAGATTTAAAGTTGTCAAAACTAGCAAAAATACAACAAAAAATCCTAGGTTTATATTTCAGGAGCTGTTGAACAAAATCCTCAATGCGTCTTGAATATGTCGATTAGGGTGACCACGGATTATTATTTACAGAGACTTTCTACCTTTTTTTATTAGAAATGAAATCTCAAGAATTCGGTGAACAATAAGGAGCAATAATATGGCTATTTCTTTAAAAATCACGTAAATTAGAGATTGTTCGCTTACATTAAAGTATAAACTTCTTTAACAAGTAATTATTAAATTTAAAAAAATATTGCCAAGTTTCCCTTGAAGTCTCGGCCCATAAACCTTTTTACATTTTAACAGACTTCAAAAAAAGGAGGAAGTTATCAATTCTGTACTTCTGTACCTAACCAAAATAACCAAATTACCTGATTTTAAAGTTTTAATATAAGTAATGTAATTTTTTTTTGTTTGGTTTACAGAAAGTCTTTGGCCACAAGGTCGTATTTACAAGAAATAAACTTACTGTTAAAACTTCAGACGTCTGCGATGTTTTTTCAGCGAGATATCGGCGATAACGTTTTTGACACCGTTTCAATGGCGCGGCCATGAGGTTTTAGCCTTACAGCTCCTAAAATATAAACACAGGATTTTTTTCTATATTTTTACAAATTTTTTACGAAATCAATCTACTATTTCCCAAAATTTCAGGTCTCTGCGACGCTTAGTTTTAAAGATCTCCATGGCCGCGCGGTTCGCCGCGTTTCGATGGCGCGGCCACGTTCAAACCCTTATAACTTTTTAACCATTACTTGACAAATTTATGGTTTTTGGGAATCGACTTTTACATTTTTTTACAAAAACTTGGGATGGTTTTTATTTAAAAAAAACGTCATGGCCGCGCGGTTGAAACGGACGTTCAAGAACTTCGTCACAGTATAGTGACTTCGTGTTAGCACAATGTTTAGAACTTTGATAGAAACTACAAAAGTAATGAGATCCAATATTAATTAACTAAGTATTGATAGGTTTTAATTACAGATTGATCTCGTGGTATTCAACAAAACAATTTTTCTTCTCATTTACACACAAAAACACGTTGCAATGTGAACATTACTATGAGGTTTCGACTGAATCTTCTTGAAACTACAAACCGCACACCTTCCCCTGTACTCTACGAATGTAGGCCAATGGATGCCTTTGTTGCCCAGGCGTACGTCTTTTATAGTGGAATAGTCAGATTTGCGCCTTTTGGAAGGACCGCCTTGCGCAGTATTATCAGTAGAAGTCTTCCTTTTCTGACCTGCATCTTTCATTGTCATCAAGCCTTGATAAACAGAGCCTCGAAAATCTTTTACGGCAGTATGTTCTATTATAAGTCCATAAATGACATATGCATTGACAAATGCGATGTCCAGAAGACCCCAAAACAACCTGTGCCACCATTTCGGTGATTTGCGATCTATATGTACCTACAGTAAAGGGCTCTCAAACGATTAGCAGTATCTACGCCGCCCACATAACTATTGCCGCGAGCAGTGGTGGCCCAGTGGTATCGGCCCCGACTTACGGAGTTGTAGGTCGTGGGTTCGAACCCAGCCTGGCGCATTACTTTGTGTAATTTATTTCATCACCACTGCTCTCAAAGCGGTGAAGGAAAACACATCGTGAGGAAACCGGCATGTCCTAGAACGAAAAATTCGAAGACATGTGACATCCACCCCCGCACTGGGCCCGCGTGGTGGATTATGGCCCACTCCCTCTCTCAGAGAGGAGACCTGTGTTCCAGCAGTGGGAACATTTATAGGCTGATGATGATGACATCAGGCTGAACACGAGGTCCAGGTATTGGAGATGTGGGTACCTTTTTTATAGGGTCCTCCAATACATTTTCATTTGACGGCGAGGATGGTGAAACTTCGGCTAACTAAAAAATCTCATCAAAGCCTCTTGGTGAGGGTAGTTGAAGATTTTCCACTTCATCATTGGACACGCCTGCATCAGACTCTTCGTCGCATTCCGGAAGATCTTCTAATAATAGGGCTTCAATAAGAGCAGAATTGTTTGTAATATACATCTCATTGGCTAAAACACTAAGAATATAGGTCAGAGAAAATGTACGTCAGGATTGAGGAGCCACATCAGATTTTTAAAATCTGATTTCACCATTATTTAGCAGCAATGTAGCTGATTTTGCAGCACAAATTCTAGATTTAGCAGCAAAATATATCACTAGTTATATTAATGCAAAAGTGGCTCCTCAATCTAAACGTTTGAATTGAGGAGCCACCTTGGATCTCGGTAAGTAATCAGCGTTGCCAGACCGTACCAAAAAGTACGGTTTTCCGTACTATTCATCACACAATCGTACCACAACCGTACCTCAGTGTAGACCGTACCTTTTTCGTACCTTTTCTATACTAGTGATTTATTTTTCACAACAAAGGGTAAAAAAACCTATTTTGGATACAGACAGAATGACACTTATCACATTATTGGAGCTTCAAGCATGTGTTAGCAAGTAATTTATTTATAAACGTGGTAAGTTAAATTATTATTTTACGATTACAGTCTGTCGAGAAACTAATAGAAAATAATGAGACTCATACTTTTTTCAACTTTCTGTCACATTTGGCACTACAATATGGACACAAATTACTTACCTAAATGGAATTTTCTTAGTTCCTAAAACATTATTTTCATAATTTTTTGACAAACAGCTTGTTTTCGCTGTAGAATATGAGTAGAATATAGCATTTTTCGTGTGCGTCAGAATGGCCGGTTGCCTGTGGCGTTGGTCTATGAGAGTTGATTCAAAAATTGCTACATAATTGCTTATATTTGCTACATATAATAAATAATTGCTACATAGGATATATATTTAGAAATGAAATTTTTTTTTTGTACAGCCATCCTGACGTCAGGATGGCTGGTCACCTCCTAGTTTAAAGTCAAGCGTGCAGAGTTTCCCGAAATGTATTGCGTCAATAATTGCTACATATTTACTTCATTTATCTCATTTAGTTGTAACTTCAAACATTTGTTAAATAAAGGATGTAGCAATTATTTAAATTATCCCAAGGAAAAGTGCCTGATAAAATAATAAAGGTAAATAGTTGCAGTGCGTCTTCACTCAACGGTATTGCTACTTTAGGAGGCAGGCGTTCTAAATTGTTAAATGGCATGTTATGTATGAGTAGGTTAGTGGATAACAAGCATATTAAAAGGATATCGTAAATAAAAACAAAATGTGTCTCGTTCATAAGATTCAGTTTAATTATACCTATTACAATCAACTTTAAAAATATTCATTAACTTGCCTTATTTTCATATTATTTTTTCGCATATACAGGGTGATTTGTAATTCGATGCGGTCCTTGAAATGGGTGATACTAGACCTTATTTGCAACAATTTTAACCCCGACAACATGGGGTCTAAACTGACTGGTTTTAGAGATATCGAACTTTGAAAGTTTTTCGAAAAATTTCTACCTCTCCATCATTAAGTGCTTATTGTTAGAAAGTAACGATGGTCACCACTTAGAATTTATACTTTTCTGATAGAATATGAACGAATGAATCTAGCTAATGAATACAAGTTTGTTTAAAACTAATCATATCTTGGGAAATAAAGTGTCATAAAGTTTCTGTTTTGAAGTTTTCTGAAAACTTCCCTTGTCTTTCATATCTATTTAAAAAAATAAATGTATGACACTTGGTTTACAAATTACAGGGAAAACTTTCTTGTCTCATTACCTTTCTAAAATGGTGCCACAGTACCCACTTTTAGTTAGTGTCTGATCAGAAAATTAGGGTTGTTACTGACAAGGTAGTAAACAAACGAAAATTGGTTGTAAAGTTTTTTCACCCAAATTTTTTTTTTCTGTGATTTTTGTCCAAACTGTTATCTGATATGGTGTGCTAAGACAGGAAACCTCCACGTGCGCCCGTGGACTGGAATTCCCTCTCGGATACATCCGTGGGGAAGACCAGTTTTTCGGGCCGGTGTACCCATGGATGCGGGCAAGAACTCTTCCTTAGGCACTGTGTGCCTAAGCCCCACCCAGGGCGGGAGGACTCATTTGATCATTTTACCACCAAAAAAAATACTGTTATCTGATATTAGCTTTTTGAGTCAATGCGCTAAGTCCTGGTCGATGACATCAGGCAAAATTCGCGCTTTATCTGGAGTATTTTACCTATGGACCAGATAGTCATTGTATTATGCCAGATAGATATGCCAGATAGTCATAGTCACAAGGCGCATTGACTCAAAAAGCTAATATCAGATAGCAGTTTGGACAAAAACCACAGAAAAAAATGTTGGGTCGAAAAAACATTGCAACCAATTTTCGTTTATTTACTACCTTGTCAGTAACAACCCTAATTTTCTGGTCAGACACTTACTAAAAGTGGGTACTGTGGCACCATTTCAGAAAGGTAATGAGACTAGAAAGTTTTTCCTGTAATTTGTAAACCAAGTGTCATACATTTATTTTTTTAAATATGCTTTGAAAGACAAGGGAAGTTTTCAGAAAACTTAAAAACAGAAACTTTATGACACTTAATTTCCCAAGATATGATTAGTTTTATAACAAACTTGTATTCACTAGATTCAGTCGTTCATATTCTATCAGAAAAGTATAAATTCTAAGTGGTGACCATCGTTACTTTCTAACAATAAGCACTTAATGATGGAGAGGTAGAAATTTTTTGAAAAACCCTTAAAGTTCGATATCTCCAAAACCAGTCAGTTTAGACCCCATGTTGTCGGGGTTAAAATTGTTGCAAATAAGGTCTAGTATCACCCATTTCAAGGACCGCTTCGAATTACAAATCACCCTGTATTATACAATGTGGAATTAGCTTCTTTTTACTCTTCGTAATTTTTTTCGATTCGTCATCATCATATTTCTTATTTTGCTGATATGATATATGTTAGTATGGTTTAAAGTAAATGCGACCTAGTTATTATATATGCGAAAAAATAATATGAAAATAAGGCAAGTTAATGAATATTTTTAAAGTTGATTGTAATAGGTATAATTAAACTGAATCTTATGAACGAGACACATTTTGTTTTTATTTACGATATCCTTTTAATATGCTTGTTATCCACTAACCTACTCATACATAACATGCCATTTAACAATTTAGAACGCCTGCCTCCTAAAGTAGCAATACCGTTGAGTGAAGACGCACTGCAACTATTTACCTTTATTATTTTATCAGGCACTTTTCCTTGGAATAATTTAAATAATTGCTACATCCTTTATTTAACAAATGTTTGAAGTTACAACTAAATGAGATAAATGAAGTAAATATGTAGCAATTATTGACGCAATACATTTCGGGAAACTCTGCACGCTTGACTTTAAACTAGGAGGTGACCAGCCATCCTGACGTCAGGATGGCTGTACAAAAAAAAAATTTCATTTCTAAATATATATCCTATGTAGCAATTATTTATTATATGTAGCAAATATAAGCAATTATGTAGCAATTTTTGAATCAACTCTCATAGACCAACGCCACAGGCAACCGGCCATTCTGACGCACACCATTTTTCAAAATTTTAGCAAAAGAAGAAAAAAACTGATCTAGTTCTTGCAGAAGTATTTCGACAAAACCGTACCTTGAAGTTAAAAACCGTACCTTTGCAGAAAGCTAACCGTACTTTTTTGGGAAATTATACTGGCAATACTGTAAGTAATAGATTAAAGACTTGGCTTAAAGGTCTCGTAACCAAGCCAGTGGCATAGCCACAACATTAAAAAAAAAAAAAAATGCACATTGTTGAAACTTTTCCAGCATTTACATAGAGCATTTACTGTGTCCTCCGGGCGAACTTCGCAGTCGTGACACCCAGGCGTTTCCTCCTTTCTCCTCAGACACCAGTACCTCCCGAAACTTCCGTGTCCGGTGAGGACCTGCGTCATGCGGTAGGTCAGGACGCCGTGACGCCTATCCAGCCACTCCTCAAAGAGGGGTCTTACCGCCGCGATTGCGGCGTGCCCGAAAGAGACCCCTTAGGCACACAGTGCCTAAGGAAGAGTTTTTGCCCGCATCCCAGGGTGCACCGGCCCGAAAAACTGGTCTTCCCCCCGGACGTATCCGAGAGGGAACTCCAGTCCACGGGCGCACGTGGAGGTTTAGTCTTAGCACCCCAGAATTTGATCCTTATTAGCAACACTATCGAATGGTGTATAATACAGGTGTGATTTTTTTTCCAAAATCAGCGGGTTTGATTCCTGGCTAGGATCCAATGATGCAGTTTTAATTTTCGTCAAAATCGTCCTCAAGACTCCTTTCAACGTTATTCGATATTCCTCATAGTTTCGGATATAGCCATCCACGCCCAGTTGAAAAAATCATTCTGTACCTATACGTTTACGTGGTGATAGCCCACACTGGGTGGAGCGGAAGAGACTCAGATTCGTACTTTCGTAGGTACTGACGACATCAAACGTGGATTTTTCAATTCCTTCAATAGCCCTTTACGTTCCAATGTCGTTGGACAATTTAAGAGCGCTTATTCTGAAAGTTGGCAACGTCGCAAATAGTTGTCAAATATTAACAAGTTTTAACTAATTTAGCAATGTTACTTTATGGAAATAAGAAATATGGCACTGTAGTGCACTAGAAAATGGATAAGGGAATGCAATAATTAAAATCGTAACACCGAACATAGTTTAGGATGTAAAAAAACGTGGGAAAATAGTACATTGTTATCCAAGACGTGAAAGTTACTTATTTACGTCCCGAGACGGGGTTTGGCGCCCGTAACGTAGTGAGGGCGCTAATAGTTCGAGGGACTAAATAAGTAATTTACCCGAGGTAAACACTGTGCTTTTCATTACGAATACGAGGAAAGTAAAATTAACAACATTAGCTAAAGAAAAAATGAGTGGTAGATCGGATTGTCACTTTGCCGCTTGTTTTTTTTTTTATTTTTGTGCTGTGGTCGTCCATCTATACAGCCAGGATTTTTCATGTTCATTATTTAAAAATTGGCAAAGATCTTGTCGAAATCTGTATTATTTTAGAGAAATAGTTGAAACTAAATAATTTTAAATTCATTATTTATATTCTTAATACTTAACTTTATGTTATTTTAATTTTAAATCGTTCTGTAATTTCGTGGCTGTCTATGAAGTTTGAACATGGTTCAATAGAAATGTCAAAATAGAACTTTAATTTTTTTGATTTTCTTAACTTACTTTAGTTTTTTTTTTTCTTAAATTTGGCAGCTGTCAGTTGAAAGCGATTTTCCCTAGGGCGGCAATGGATAACTTTCAAACGGCTAATTAGACATGTAATGACCTACTTTCAGAGTATGAGTAATGAAAAAGTATTTGGAAACTTGTCAAATGCATTTTTTTACACCTGAAACGGTTACAACATCAAATTCAGTGTTTTAATTGCATTCCTATATACCTACCTATATACTTATCTATTTTTTAAGTGCACTACAGACGGGCACGCCGCAATCGCGGCGGTAAGACCCCTCTTTGAGGAGTGGCTGGAAAGGCGTCACGGCGTCCTGACCTATCGCATGACGCAGGTCCTCACCGGACACGGAAGTTTCGGGAGGTACCTGTGTCGGATGGGGAAGGAAGAAACGCCGGGGTGTCACCATTGCGAAGATCGCCCGGAGGACACAGTAGAGCATACGGTGCAAGACTGCCCCGCTTGGGCAGAGCACCGCCGTGTCCTCACGGCAGCGATAGGCGGAGACCTCTCGCGCCCGGCATTGGTCGAGGCCATGCTGCGGGGCGAGACGGAGTGGGAAGCGGTCGCCTCCTTCTGCGAAGCAGTAATGCTCGTTAAGGAGGAGGCGGGCCGTGAGAGAGAGAGGACAGCGTCCTCCCTCCGCCCCACCCGCAATGGTAGACGCCCACGGCGTCGGACGTCGCAAGACGATCTCCGGCCACCGTAGGCGCGGGCATGCGGGCGGCGAGTAAAGGGCAGCTCGCCGCCCGACCATGGACCATGCCCGGGTCGACGGCGCGTTGTGTTCCACGCGCGCCTCAAAGAGCGTCAGCACGATGACGGGGCCCCGCCCAAGAGGGCCAAAGCCTGCCGGGGTCGCGGGACTTATCTCATTACCGTGACCCCGGGACATAACGGGCTATTGAAGGACACCGTGGATTTTAGTCAGTACAAGTCTGACAGTCCCTCCCGCCCTGCCCGGGGTGGGAGGACTCATTTGATGATTTTACCACGCTAAAAAAAAAAAGAAAAGTGCACTACAGAGCAATATTTCTTATTTACATAGGTAGTTTTGCCACATTAATTAAAACTTGTAAATATTTGACAGCCATTTGCGACGTTGCCAACTTTTTGGTTATGCGGCCATACCTTGTAGTTATAAAATCATTTTCACTTTGTATTATGGACATTTTGTCACTAAAGAGACGCGTAAAACGCCGGTGGGATAGCGCCCAACAACACAACAACTGCTGTGTGTGACCCACATTTTTGTTGGCGGAATAATGTGATTATAAAAATAAAAAATTAAGTTTAATGCATAATAATGGCAGCTCAATGATTTACTCTGTGACAGATCCTACTATTTCTACTTTTTGCCACCAGTGGCGTAGCGAGACCGAATCTAGGAGGGGGCAAGTCGCTCGATGTGCGAGGCTCTTTTTTTCAGGACGAAAAATATAACTTGCTTCCGTTGCTCGCGTGAGGCCCTCTTGTTGTTAGATGACTTGGTTCCTCTGAGTGCCAGGCCCCTTCGCCTCCGCCTAGTTTCGCTACTTTTCGCCACCATGAGCGAGCGGTGCAATCGATTATTATACCTCCACCCTTTGCCTCTTTGCACCCAGCGAATACGTATGCTATTAATCTTATTTCATTTTAAAACTTGTAGTTTGTAGCGTAATGAAAACGAGGAAAAATTAATCACAGTATCACACCTTTTCGAAATCATAGCAACAGAATGGGAGTAGCTTCGTCTTATCTTGTCCATTGTATTTACGATTAAAAAATAAAATACCGACCGAATTGAATTTCCCTTTTTAAAGTCGGTTAAAAAGTGAAACTGCCTGTTCTAACGTACAGATTTGCAGTGACGCAGCTAGACCTAATTTAGAGGGGGGCAAGAAGCATCAGCGATGCCCTCTTTTTCATGACCTTTAAATTACAGTGTCGTGAGTCCTGAAAACGAGGACCGTAGAGATTACTTACAATTTTGTTTCTAGACCAATCTATCCCAAGTTAGAAATAAAACATAACCTTACAAGAACAAGAGAATAGGTACATCTTGTAAGAATGGGCCTGGCGCGAATTGTGGAAGCGCTACAATACACCGACCTCATCCCACCAGCCCCTTTCTATCATCGCACATCTAGACGCACGGCAAATTACCATCCTTACCTTATTGCCATACCATCAATTCGCACTAAGCGTTTCCAAACGTCTTTTATAATGCGGACAGCGAAGGAGTGGAACTCTCTGCCTGCGTCTGTGTTTCCAAACGCATACAACCCTAATCTCTTCAAAGTTAGAGTAAACAGGCTTCTTCTGGGTAAGCTCGCTCCATCGTCGACCTTGTCTTAGTCACTCTTGTCCTAGACTAGGGTCAAGAGCAAACCCATTACCCATAAAAAAAAATGTGATCGTCGACGTCATCAGTTTTGCGAAGGAGGCCTCTTTCGCTCTTTCAGTTCCCAGTTAGAAGTAAAATGTTACTAAGTTGTCTTGCAACAAGGTGGCCTCGACCAAGCCTCGGAGGGTCTAAACCAAATGTGTTGATCTGTTATATTTTTAAACTTTGAAAAACTTTTCTTAGTAGTAGATGCTATACTGCTATCGGTACTAACTGGGAACAATTTTGTTGAAGAGATTTTTTTGCTTACTGCTCTCGATGTGCAGGGCCACAGATATCGACCGGGCCTACTCTCAGGTGCGAGGTCGGGGGCGTAGACCAACATCGCCTTCCCTAGCTAGCTACGTCACGTCGGATTCAAGCCACGTATCTACCTACCTGCCGTATCTGCCGTATCAATTATACAGGGACCCGGACCACAGGGGCCCCCAACGTGCGTAAACAAAAATTAATAAAGTCTTAATGATTTATTAAAAAAATAGTTATTTCCTTTCACACAATTTATTTGTATTATTTATCTCTGGTGTTTTTATTATTATTATTTATATGTACCTACCTAATACTGTTTTAAGCACGAGATTGTCTATTAGAAATCCCGGGAAGATCCATATTAATATCAACATTTCGATGCAAATACTAAAATAATTCTGCCTAATTCCGATCTCTTGATCAGTTGCATCTTGAATTTTTTCAATGACCTTTGTCCAATTTTTTGTTGATATTTCGGGGCGTAGATACAGAGAAATGCATTTTTTTATCTTGAGTGATAAATCTTTACCCTACCTAAGGGCCGCCAAACAAATTTTTATACGGGGCCCCGCCAAGCCACGCCACGCCTCTGTAGATAAGTAAGTATATTTGGAAACGACAACAAGAAAGGGCGTCCGTGAAATAAGACATAACGGCAGTCGAAGGGGAGAAAGCAGCCGTTATGGCACAGAGCTTGTTCTGTATTTTTTTAGGCATAGTAAAGATTAGATAGGTACGTATTGAAAGTTCACAACGACGTCCCGTAGTGTTCGCCTTCATCCGTAGTGGTTGTATAAACATCACGATTACGTGTGGTAGGCACGCTCGCGGTGCGGAAACGCAAGACCGTTGATTTCACTTTCATTTTATCAGTGTGGAAAATCCAGCGTTATCCGCCGCTGATTCCCACAGACGTAACTTTTTTATTTCAATTGTCTCATGCTTTTTAGGGTTCCGTAGCCAAATGGCAAAAACGGAACCCTTATAGATTCGTCATGTCTGTCTGTCTGTCTGTCTGTCTGTCCGTGTATGTCACAGCCACTTTTTGTCGAAAGTATAAGAGCTATCCTGTTGAAACTTGGTAGAAAGATGTATTATGTGAACCGCATTAGGATTTTCACACAAAAATCAAAACAAAACAAATTTTGGGGGTGCCCCCCATACTTAGAATTGAAACTCAAAAAAATTTTTTTCACCAAACCCATACGTGTGGGGTATCTATGAATAGGTCTTTAAAAATGATATTGAGGTTACTAACATCATTTTTTTCTAAACTGAACAGTTTGCGCGAGAGACACTTCCAAAGTGGTAAAAAGTGTGTCCCCCCCCCGTAACTTCTAAAATAAGAGAATGATAAAACTAAAAAAAATATATAATGTAGACCTCAACCAAAACTACCAACGAAAATTGGTTTGGATGAGATACAGTTAGCAATTTTTGAGATATAGTACATTTTCAAAAACCGCAAATATAACTTTGCCATTCATACAAATACTATGAAAAACAAAGTTATTTTTATTGTTTGTGTATATTACTTACTAATCTCAATATAATTATATCTCTAATCTATGCTTGCTGCTACGGAACCCTTCATGGGCGAGTCCAACTCGCACTTGGCCGGTTTTTTTTATAATTTGGTGGGCAATGCGGATGGTTGTTGAAAAGTAATAAGTCATGTTTTTGTGAAATTGAGGAACGTTAGTGGGGACAGTGTTATGGCAGGTGGTGTAAATAACTTGCTAATGCAAATACATAATAAGTAATTTCATCGAATGATGTGCTGGCGTCTGTACTAGGTACTACATAATGTATAGGACGGTGGGTGTTCAATTACTGTACAGAATTTAAAACAGATTTTTCACGACATATTATTAAATTAATTTAAAATGTCTTGGAAGACTAGTTAGTAGAACTTTGGTGTTGACTATAATCGAAATGTTTCAATTCGATCTAGGTAGGGTGGGTAGTAAACTAGGAACCTACCTAAAAATGTATCCAGGCACTGTGGAGTAAACATGCCTGGTATGTCATGTTTTTGAACCAGTCAAATAGGTACCTATTTGACTGGTTCAAAAACATGACATACCTAAATCATTTACTCGTAAGAACCTGTGAGATAGGCGAGACAATGTTTTAGGAGCTTCAACAAAGATTATTTTTATGAGATGTAGTTCTGTCAACACTGTTGTTAAGAAGACTGCAAAGTGCACGTGTGTTGTACTTAGCATCGATGCAGCTCGGCGAGGGCGCGAGTGGGGGCTGCATCTCGGCAATAGGTTTTTGGCGCGGAGAGAAAGTACGGGTGGTGGTGGCCGAAGACCCCTGCTCAACGCACTCGGTGGACTCCGCGCGGCCGCGGCCGACACTCGGCCGCCGTTTCATGGGCAATCCGTTTGCGAAATAATGCCATTGAATCGCTGACGCCGAATTTGCCAGTGAACGCGCTGAGCGCGGAGATGACGCGCAAATAAATAGTGGTGCCCACCAATGATAACGAGCCCTCGACCCCGGATACCCACTACAATGTGCCAATGGAGTATTGTGACTATAACATACGTGGTCCTTGTATTGAACTCGTGCGATGCCAGGGAGCTCATTTCGCGGGATGCTGCTGCCCCCGTCAACCACGTGAGTAGAGGCTGATTAACATAGTAACGACAGTATCAGACCGTGGATGCGCTATCTGTCACAGCTGCATGTGCTTCGGTGCATTGACTTTGAATGCACTTTTACTTTCATTAGTTGTGTGCTTCTTGCAGTCTTGTTTACTTTTTATCAACAATCAACGGTTTTATCAATTGATCTCAGTATTGGTTTTCTGAAAGTTGATAATAGAAGTGAAATAATTAACAAACATTAAAAAAAAACAAATATGAACACTGAATCACAAAGTCGGACAGTTTTTTTTTAAATTATTTTTTATTCTCGCCAATAGCTCCCTACATATCAGATGACCTGGGTTGGTTGTTTAAATTTCTACGAAGTTTCGATCCTTCTTCGATTTAATACGATTCATCGAAATGGCATTCAGAGACTACCTAATTAGGGGAGATCACTTAGTTCAAGGATACATTGGCTAATTAGGTGTATTGTGATGAAGGTTTGTTATTTTCTTACTAGGTACCGAGTACCAGACAGTTCACTTAAACAATAAAGACATCAATTTAAATAGCAAACCAACTTACGCAAGAAAAAAAAACGAAGTGAAGCTACTTTTACCGTATTTTCACGGTTTATTTCATTTCTTTCCGGATATTTCGAGTATTTTCTAACTTGTTCATCCGCAACTACAAGCGTTCCATTCAAATTAACCGCGAAAAGGGGTTAATTTAAATAATACTGTACCTACTGTCTTTTTATTTGAGGATAGTTTTCTCTTTCCAGAAATACGTTAAAATACATTCTCTGGACTAACTTCATGAAGCTATGAATGTTTGTTCCCACTGCACTGCTGACACAGGCTTCCTCTCTGTGAGAAGAAGTTAGCTGTAATCTACCACACGGGCCATAGATTAATATACTGTTATAGATGGGCAACTTCGGCTTCGCTCGAGGTCGCGAAAGTGCTGCCGTGTAGTGGTTGCTTCATGAACGAAAGCCACTGCACTACATAGATACATACATATATAGGTATAGTGCAGCCGTACTAGGGTACCCAGCTTTTAGAGATATTATTGTTATTGCATTGTTTTCATAAATTTGTGTTTTCAGGGTAACACAAATCTTGAAAACAATGCATGACATTTTTCTTAAAGGGAAAAAGAAACAATATGATAGGTTATTAGTTTTTATTTCTGGTTTTATGTGTTACATAATAATTATGTGCTGCCACTTTCATCTCATCACTTTCATCAAAAAACGTGGTTTTTCCAGATATTATCTGGTTCATATCCTTGCACCAATTATTCAGAAAGAACAAAATTAGTTTTTTTATCATACATTTTATAGATGAATTTCTATGATTGTTACATGTAATAAAATTGTAGTTGATATTTATTGTTAACAGTAGTTCTAAATAAGCTTTTATATTTTTGCTTTGACATTTTGTCTTTAGAACATCTGTAACAATATTTTCTTTTTAAATTGTTAACAACATCAGAAACATATCTTTATTACAACTAAATATTTAAAACTTAATAATTTCTGAATTAAAAAAAAAATGAAAATGCTTCACGACTTGGGTAAGAAAGCCAAGTTTTTGTGCTATCATATTCTTTAATCTTAATATATTTATGATAGTCTTGGATGTTATGGAGTTTTTACCCAACTCGTTAAAGACGGCACAGTTGCTCTGTGACCAGTTTTTGTGATGAACGTCATGGATTTCAATATTGGTAAACTTCTATACCACAATCTGTGATGTGGAGATTGCCGAGTTACAGCACATCTATAAATTTTTCCTATGTCAGGTCTATGGAAATTGCCATTGACAGAATCGAACAATTTATCGAAAATAGCAAGAGATCGGCTGTGTCCACACTTTTTTTCGGGAGTCTCCCTTCATCTGAAAAGAAAAAAGTTTTTAATTAACTTTAATTTTTTGCATCGATAATGAAAGATTCACTAACGACTTGGCCAGACTAAGGTTTAACATACATACATAAACTCACGCCTTTTTCCCATAGGCAGAAACCACAGAGCGCCACCTAAACCACTATGGTTTAATTAACGTATCACTAACGCAGAGCCTACTACTGAAGCTACAAATTATTATATTTTTTTTACAGTAAGTTCCTTTACTATCGAAGCAGACACTAAAAATATTTTTTGGAAATTCCACCTCCCAAAACCTATGATAAAATGATCACAGAATTTAAGTCAAATTCACTGTTAGTATAAATGTTCAATGAAACAAACCTGCCATGTACCCCATAGTCAGGCCAACTGTGTTGCTAAACACTTGTGTGGCGTGTTTGACTCTCATTTTTGGTATTAGCTGTGGATATACATGCTCAGCTGTTAACTTTTTCATAAGCTTGACTCCTCTATATCTTGGTCCTCGTTTATATAAAGCTTCTATGTGTGACCAGGAAGCTAACTTTATTTTACCATCTTCTTTGAACTGTAAATCTTTGGTAATCAGGTTATTTCTAACGCCCTTCATGAGATGAGGTGGGTCATAAATTGGGTACATGTTTTTTTAATCTATCTCAAAAAAGCCTCCAGGATAATTTTTGCCACACCTTAAATAGTCTCCTTCAGTTACCTTCATCAAAAGATTAAGTGCAGCCATATTGGTTGCTCCTTGGTCGCATACTGTAGCAACCACATTTAACCCAATTTCATTTAAAGAATGAATAATATGTTTTAATTGCTTGCATAAATCTGCTGTTTTAGTGCTTCCTTTACAGAATATGAAAATGATATAGGTTGTTTGTATTTTTTACAAATACCCCTTATCATGAAAACACTCACATGGTCACAGAATGTCTTTGATCTCTCTTCACCATTATCAATAAAACCGTGGATAATATCATTGGTCTTGTCATAGGATAAATTAGGTGCTATGGCCATTTCGTCAAAAATCAAGCAGCAATACTTGTGACGGGCGGGCATTTTTTCTACTTTTTTTTAAATGTTGAAATATTACTTCACTGAATCCTGGCTCTAGATTTATTTTGCAAAGCAATTTCTCCAAAGTTTTTCGCTTGGGAAGTATGCACATTTGACTAAGTATTCGGTATGCTCTAGGGGAAGGCTTGTCTAAAGATAAACAGAGAACTTTCTCATCTAGAGTAAAACGCCTCCCTGCAGGTTTCTTTGCAAACTGCTTAATTAAATTGCGAAAAATGTCTGAGCTGCTGGTGTCATTTTTTCTTTCACCATTTGATAGGCAGATGATTTCATAATTTTTTCTGCCATCATTATTTCCATTTTTAGCTTTTTGTTTGTATTGCGAGCTTTGCGCAATTTCGCTTTGACTTCAGATATTATGTCTTTCAGCTTCTTTTCTGTTGCAGTCAAAGGCATGGAAATCTTATAACGACCTGAAAAATAAAAACAAAGTTATGCATTGGGTATTATCTATATACTAATATTATATAGGTAAAATTTGCTTGTTTGTTTGTATGTAGGGGTAATCTCTGGAACAAATTATTCAATTCTAAATGTTTTTTTCTGGTAGGAAGCTACAATATTCCTGACTGCTATAGGCTATAAATTATGCGGGTAGAAGCTAGTTTAAAATATTATTATACAGTATGTGTAGAATATTTATTTTGAACATCATTATTTGTTTACAAGTCTTACACCAATATTCATTACTCATAGTACATACATCACGCCTGTAATCCCCGGAGGGTTAAGCAAAGGTGTAAGTACCTAATAGTACACACACATTTCGCGAGTTATGTTTAAGTCCCATGTATTAGGAGGCGAACCTATTGCCATCAACCGGGCACAAATCCAGACTCCGTGACTGCTACTGAGAAATTCCTTAAGAAAAACCCAATAACACTTTGCCCGACCTGGGAATCGAACCCGGGGCCTAATGCTCAACAGTCGCGATTGCGCTACTAGATAAATGAGGCATTCTACTTATAGTATTTTAATAATTATTTTGTTTTTTATTTACCTTGATTCGAAGATCTAGATATGTCTGTGTCCATTGGTCCGGAACTGGTCTGGTAGAGGCAGCCATCTCCATTTGAAGTAAAGCAGATGGCATTTCAATACTCATTACTGTAATCACAATAGCAAAACAAAATTAAAAAAATGTATTTTTTATCAATTACCAACCGCAAAATATCTATCAGCAAAATTGGTCAACACTATCTTTGGACTACTGTATAATATTTACCTGGCCTCGAAGATATATCTGTGTCAGTTTGAACTGGTCTGGCTGAGGCTGTCTTTATTTGAACTGAAGTAGATGGTAGTTCAATATTCATGACTGTAAGAACATAATAAATATAAATTAACATTGGGTTAATTATTAAAGAAAACCGGCCAAGTGCGAGTCGGAGTCGGACACGAAGGGTTCTGTACCACTGTAAAATATTTAACTAATTATTTATATATTTAACTAGCTGTTCCCCGCGGTGTCACCCGCTGCTCAGCCCCTAAAGGTCGTACCGTGATGTTATATAGCCTATAGCCTCCCTCGATAAATGGACTATCCAACACAAAAATATTTTTTCAATTCGAACCAGTAGTTCCTGAGATTACCGCGTTCAACCAAACAAACAAACTCTTCAGCTTTATAATATTAGTATAATTAAAAAAAAAACCGGCCAAGTGTTCTCCTATACATTCCAACTGCAAATGTAAGTTTATATGCACAATTTTGGAGATTTACCATGTCATTTCAAGACCATAGATTTCCTTTAAAATTACCTGTAATCTATAGGTATATAACTATTTTTACCCGACTACGGCGAAGCAAAAAGGAGGGTTATGATTTTGACCGGTATGTATGTATGTTTGTATGTATGTTCATCAGCTGTTCCCTCATAACTTCTGAACTACTTATCACTACTTGACAAATGAGGTGTCGTTAGAAGCGTCTCAGTTGTCCGCTGGTTATAGGGTAGGTGACGTGTCACTAAATCCAATATGGCGCCCTCTAGGGGATGAAAAGTCGTAACCGAAAAAAAATAATTTCGCACAGTATCGACATGGGTATCAAATTAAAGGGCTTGATGAGCACATTTGAAATATATATACATTATAATAGCTTTTACTAGCTACTTTGCCTGTTTCTAACAGTGTCAACATGGGTATCAAATGAAAAGGCTTAATGAGTACATTTTAAATTCACTCGCTGCTTTGCTTATTATATCAAATAACCCCAAAATAGTGTAAATAAAAAATAAGTTAAAATAACTAAAACCCGACTACGAAAAAATCGCGCACTAAAAAGTATAAAACAAGAACAATCCGTGTTACAGAAATTTTTAATTAATAGCCGTGGTCGTACGCCACCTAGCCAATAAAGATTGTGTGAAACAACCGCAGGTGGCATACGACAACGGCTATTAATTAAAAGATTTCTGTAACACGGATAGTTCTTGTTTTATACTTTTTAGTGCGCGATTTTTTCGTAGTCGGGTTTTAGTTATTTTAACTTATTTTTTTCTGTATTGTTTTCTTTTTCAATGCTCTAGTCAAGCGCAACAGGTCATACTCACAGATACAGTTAACATTAGCATGTCGGTGGTGGTGAAGCGAATATATATAATAGGTAAGATTTACCCCTTTTTTTTTTTTAGCGTGGTAAAATCATCAAATGAGTCCTCCCACCCCGGGCAGGGCGGGAGGGACTGTCAGACTTGTACTGACTAAAATCCACGGTGTCCTTCAATAGCCTTTTATGTTCCGGGGTCACGGTAATGAGATAAGCCCCGCGACCCCGGCAGGCTTTGGCCCTCTTGGGCCCCCGCCATCGTGCTGACGCTCTTTGTGGCGCGCGTGGAACACAACGCGCCGTCGACTCGGGCATGGTCCATGGTCGGGCGGCGAGTTGCCCTTTACTCGCCGCCCGCATGCCCGCGCCTACGGTGGCCGGAGATCGTCTTGCGACGTCCGACGCCGTGGGCGTCTACCATTGCGGGTGGGGCGGAGGAAGGACGCTGTCCTCTCTCTCTCACGGCCCGCCTCCCCCTTAACGAGCATTACTGCTTCGCAGAAGGAGGCGACCGCTTCCCACTCCGTCTCGCCCCGCAGCATGGCCTCGACCAATGCCGGGCGCGAGAGGTCTCCGCCTATCGCTGCCGTGAGGACACGGCGGTGCTCTACCCAAGCGGGGCAGTCTTGCACCGTATGCTCTACTGTGTCCTCCGGGCGATCTTCGCAATGGTGACACCCCGGCGTTTCTTCCTTCCCCATCCGACACAGGTACCTCCCGAAACATCCGTGTCCGGTGAGGACCTGCGTCATCCGATAGGTCAGGACGCCGTGACGCCTTTCCAGCCACTCCTCAAAGAGGGGTCTTACCGCCGCGATTGCGGCGTGCCCGAAGATTTACCCCTGCCAAAAATCGCTAAACTCGCCTAAACATTTATATTTCACAAATAATAATAAGTATTCTATTAAAATTATAAAAACCTCCACAATAATTTCACTTAGGAGGCCTTGATGCTTTCTATTATTATTTTCCATTAGAAGTTTATGTAGTGAATCATTTACCTGGCCTCGAAGATAAATCTGTGTTGATGGGAATGGGTCTGGAAGAGGAGGCTGTCGTCATTTGAATTGCCGTAGATGGCAGTTCAATATGCCTGCGCTCACCAACATGCACACCTGAAATTTATATGAGTGATTATTAATAGGGATGAACACAACCTTTTGGGATAAAAGGATTTATTCATAGGAAGCCGTTATCATCATCAATCAAAATTTAAAGAACATACTTTTACTTTTATGAAAATTTAATATTTTCAGACACAATTTCTAATAATAAGACTAGAGTAATATTAATCTGCTTAAAAAAACTTCTTCATGAAGTAAGTTTCTATTTTTAAATTGCTTAGTATTTCACAAAACAAAACATTGTTAGATTATTTACCTTTACTTTCTTCCATCAATAAAAAGAGTATAGTATTTTTAAAATTAACAATTTTTACCTGGAATTTCAAGTGTTGGAATTGCCAGTGCAGTTAGTTTCATATTTGGAAATGTGTAAACATCTTCAAAATGTTTATGACACACTTTTCTGTTCTTATATATGAATTCGTTATTTTCTCCAATAATATCTCCTCCAATTTTCATAACCCAAGTGCGAAAACGTTCTATTTGAGCAGGATTGTTTGGATTTGGAAACCGGTGCAACGGCAATCCTAAAACATGATAATTAAGAACTTGTTGCAAGATGTTCATCAAACATAAAAAAGAAAAGAAAACGTAACATAACACTCAAATTATAATTTTAAACTTGAACATTTAACTGTTTTTTTTTTGTCCCATAATAAAATAAACTTGTATCTTCGGTTAGTAAAAAATAATGAGTGGTCTGGAGTCATACACATAATACTACTGACTTTTCTAGCTAACATAATTATATTATGTTTAGATATTTGTTACTCAACCACACTTCAACAGCTGAATAGGTTTGGGCGAACACAGGTAGACCATGACCTGGATTAACTTAAAGGACATTTTAAATCCAGAAAACAGGTTTCCATGGAATAATCTCCCATCACTAAGCAGACGAAGCATAATAGGAATGTGAGAATTGGCTAAGTAGTAATTATCCCACGGGAACGTCATACCGGGATAAAAAGTATCCTGTTTTAATCACGGTTATAAACTATCTGTGTACCCAATTTCATCCAATTCCGTTCAGCCGTTTTTGCGTGATTGAGTAAAAACATCCAAAAATCCAAACACCCACACTTTCACATTTATAATATTATTAGTAGGATTATATCAGTAAGAATTACAAGTACCTACATAGGTGGGTAATTTCAGAATTTTATGTAGTAACTTTGAACTAAAACAACTTTGAAGTAGGTACTACCAGTTACTTAGTACGTAAGGAATAATGTTATTTTAAGCCGGAAAACGGGAATTCTATAACATGTCGAAATTCTACACATACGGTGATACGAAATTACGAATAAAAAATATACTCAGACTGAGACAACTTACCGCCTCCAAGTTTCATGGAACAGCCGGGAACACAACAGGACCTTTGAGCCATCTTAAACTCATCGAGTAAAGTAAAGCCGGAGGAACAAAGTTCAACTATACGTACTCTAGTAAAACAAAAGCGAGAAAACACGAAAATACAAGAAAATTAACAGGTTAAGCGCATACACTTCAACCGAAAAAAAAATCTTGTGAAAAATTCAAAAGTTTCAAAACAATGTCAAATCAAATCAAGTCAAATGTCAACGTCATTTGTCATCGTTATTTCATAGTGCCATCTAGTAATAATCCTTTGATAAAATTACAAACAGCCTTTTTTTTCTTGAAGCGGCTAATAGATGGCAGTGCTTACAGCGTACCGTGCCGTTTGTTCTAAGATACCACAGCATGACACGGGCACAGTATAATACACGGGCTCTGTGCGGGTTGATATCACATGCTTTTGTACTTTAGAACTAGAACATACCGGTTTCTTAACGATATTTACTCCACCGTTTTATATTAGTAAGTATAAGTTAATATACTTATCTAATAAAAAAATGTAGGCACACAAAGTTGGTTGCATGAAAACAATAAAACATACGAGTATGTATGTTATTGTTATGGTCAGCATGAGATCGCATAATTGCTGTCATTGGCCATTGCCGACCGATTGACACACTTTGAGTTTCAAGTATCGATGGTAACAAAAGTTATGTAAGAAAAGTAAGAATAGAATATATTTTCGCTGTCTTCTGATAAATTTTTCTTTATTTTTCTACAAGTTTCTTAGGAAGAATGTCAATGTGGCCCGGTTATAACAGATTAGAAACTGGAGCTTTTATAAAATTTTAAATTTTTAACCAAAATGCTCAATAATTTTGATGAGAGCCATTAGTCCTATCTCAATGGCTGTACTTAATGGGTCAATCTTCAATATTTGAGACATCCGTTGAGGATAATGACGCCCATTATCCTCAACGGATGTCTCAAGTATTGAAGATTGACCCTAATGCTAATAAATTTGAGATAAAACCTTTTTGCCGAGGTCATGTGAACAAATGATGCGGATATGAACTACTTTCGCTGATTACGTAGGTAACTATCTGTCTATATTACATAAGATTTAATTCGATAATTTGGTTACCCATTCTAACAATCTTCTATGGAACAATGCCAATTATCGCTAAGTTAAAAATAATTGACGTCTAAAGTGGTTTAAGATAGGTAGTCTACAGGCTTTCAAAGCTATTATAGTTATTCTTATCATAGAAATCACAACAAACGAGTATTATAAAGTTGAAGAGTTTGAGTTTGAGTTCGACTGAAAGCGCTAATTTCAGGAAACCACTGGTTTGAATTGAAAAATAGTAAATTATGCAACTAGTGAATAAAGAGCGGATTTAAAGCGAGGGCCATATGAATCACGAGCAAGCGAAGGATTTTAATGACTGAATCAAGACCGTAGGGAGAGATGGGTTGTAACTGTCATTAGGGGTCTGATGATGAAGACGAAGTACTGTTCAGGGAACTCCTCAATGGTTTACAGGAGCTACCTTGTATTTGGACGTAATTTATTTAAATTGATGAGAACTTTGCTCCCATATGGGTTATTGTTCGATGCAGAATACCTGCCATTAGGTCCCATAAAAATCATTTAGTTTCGTTCAGTAGTTTTTATTTTATGAACATTTTTAGCTAATCGTGTGCACGGGCGATGTTATAACCGGTGCTACGGATATTAAAATTCTAGTGCATAATATGTAAGAAAATTATGTATTTGAATTAAGAATTTGGGTTACTAAAAAGGGTAAAATAAAAACTTTTTCAAAAAAAATGTAACCGATTTCATAAACGACCACGAAAAAGGGTAAAATAACTTAACAAACAACTTTTCTTTCGGAAGTCGGTGGCAAAAAACTTAATGAAATAAAAAAGCAAAGCCACCGAATTCTGAAAGAAAAGTTGTTTGGTAGATTATTTTACCCTATTCCGTGGTCGTTTTTGAAGTCGGTTACATTTTTAAAAATAAGTATTTTATAAAATTGTTCTTTATAATTGTTTATTGAGAAATCTATTTCAGCAACATTGTCATTACATATCAACGTTGATAAAGTAGCTCGTGGCTAAATAGGTAATTACAGCAGCACAGGTTGGTCTGTGGATGGATGATCATCTGCCATAGCGAGTTTATTCCTTGTTGATTCCAGCTGTTCATTTGTAGATCTTTGATACATAGCCATTACTATATAACTTTTAGCCAGTATCTAGCTCATAAGTCTGACAACCAGTCTTACCATGGGGTATCGTATTACCCAGTTACTGGTTGTGGAGGACCGATAGGTAATGGCTCCATGTAAAATATTGATATTCAGCTGCATATGGTTCGACTGGAAGCCGAGCCCAATATAGTTGGGAAAACGCTAGGCAATAAATGTAAAATCCCAATAGGTGTTAACGTGACCTTTCGGTTTTTGTCTGTTTCAAAATTGATTGCGTTATTTGCTATGAATGAGTATGACTATTTGACTTATGCAGTATTTTGACGAAACGTTGGCTCCGATGAGACGGGATGTGATGTGCAATCTGAAACCAACCATTTTAGGAACAAATTCTTCAAATGTCATGGATAGACTTACCTATAAGATTATAGATCTAGCTATTTGTATATGTTGTATGTTCTGTCTACATAATCGTAAAATCGGTATTTAATGTTGATGTTAACACTTATGTGTAAATTAATGAGTGATTTGACGATGTTACTTTTTTGCCGTGTTATTTAAAATTGTGACTATTTATAGAACTTCTTTTGCATAATGTCAGATCTATATTTTTGGATTAAGATCTTATGTAATATGTTCAAATTCTCATCTTATGTGATGGCAAAACTAAGGGGACTACTCTCTAAGTTCGTCACGAAGCTACGGGCTCGTCCAAAGTAGTCTAGTTACTTAGTTTAGATACATTATTTTTGGATGTATGAATTTTAAAAACCAGCAGTTTCGGTTTTTATTCGTAGAGAGTAGACCTCGGGGTGTAGTATTTCCAAAGTACTTATACTTCGGTACTAATTTTATGACTAAAAGGTCTATTTATTAAGAGCTTTCCCTTATCACTCCAATTGAAAAAAAATTACTTACTTAAAATTAAAATTATAAGCTCCTCGAAGAAAAATAAGTATGAAGGAATACTGAATATAGGTTATCAGGCACTTTCCATTTATTATCTTTTTTTTGTTTTGTAGGTATCTGACACTTATCCATTGCTTTCTAACTTGTTAACCAAAAGTAACTTTACAGCAGTAAATAAAGTTGCATCACAATAATATTCTTACGTGTTGTGAATAATGCATCGCATTGACCGATCCTTGGTTTGGCGAGCCTTCATTTATCTGAATTGTTTTGTTGATTACGATTTATCTCATATTATACCGGGGGTACTGTTAGTAGGTACCTATTCCTGGCATAAACCACTTCTTAGCCATAATCACCATAAATCGGTCCCTATCATAATTTCAAACCACGCATTGTCTGAGCTACAGTTAGGTACTAATGCCGATACAATGGCTGAAGGTATTTCTGTTTTCCTTATTATTTACCGCCTGCTTATAAATCCAGCTTGTTCGAAATATATCGCCGAGGCTACTTACTTTCTTACATTTGATAAACGGCTACGGATAACAAAAACGAGAGCACCACAACAATTACCTCGTGAAAGGCGCCTCGCAATCATACTTTGGAAAGTAGTTTACTTGCTGACCTTACGAATTCACGGGTATAGTACAATAAAAGCGAATGCGGTGAAAATGACGCCAATCAGCCGTAACCACCTACTTCGATGACTTTGTATCAAGATTTGGTTGTTTTGGTTCGGGTACAATTCTATCCACCATTTTATTTTCAATGGCACGTGCCTCCCTAATAAATTAAATTCGAAAAGTTTTACGCTTCACTTATTTGCATTGTAATTTTCAAACCAATGCACTAGTTCACAGAATTAACTGGAGAAAACCGATTCTAATGGAGCTCTTTGATATTATCACAATTCAGACCTTTGAAGTTAAATTGTCGTGCCTTTAAGATGTACAACGACCTTACGTTAGTACAGCCTCTCTAAACATAATAGCTGTGAGGGCTTTGAACGGCAATTGTTATGCAAAAAGGAAAGGCATTTCAGTAGATATGGTAAATGAACAATCAATTGAATTTGCTTTAGATACTGCAGCTGTAGAATAGTTTCATACTTGTAGACATCAAGAATGGAAATTTTACTAATTGTTACAACATACAAAGACAGAAGTCACCTAATAAACAACCTTTTAGAATATATTCACAACGATGCGCGACGCGACGGAAAATATTACTGGCACATTACAGGTTAGGTAAACAGTGTTTATAGACCCACTTCCAAATATTGAAATCTGAAGGTTTTCGATATAAGGGATTCACGTATCGGAACTTGAATAGATTTGGGAAAAACACCAGCATGAGGCTGGTAAAAGAACTTGGAGATTTTCACAAACAAAGAGAGGTCTGTATCTAGCCCTCGGTCAAGTAGTCAAGTCAGGCTGTGGATGATGATAAAGCTCATTAATATTGACGATGATATACGAATGCAGTCCAATTCATTCTTGGCAGTCCCAAGACGACAAGCTGTAGCCACTAAAACATTCAAGCGAAGCTTAGTATTGCGTCTGGACCAGCATATACCTACTGACTACTAGTTGATCGCTATCAGCAACTTGTCTAATTTAGCGTGCAGCATTAAGCAACGTGTCATTGTCTCAGTTCCATTGTCCGCGGTCCTCGCCACCCGACATTGAACTTCAGGCTCCAAGTGGACCAGTAATCGCTGCCATGGTCAATTACGACACCTATTCATCACTATTAGGGTCACGGAACAGTCTTTCAGGCGAATGTGTAGTGATTTCTAGATTTTGTTCTTTTTCATTTAGTACCTTGACATTATTCGGTTATTTAATAGGTATTATTGCTATTTTATCTACAGAGTTACGGTTATTTTTTCTATAGATGTTATCGTTAAATTAAACTTAATTTCGATTATACTTCAGCCTGAATACAGATTTCTGTTACGATATTTTCAACGGTCAGAACCTAGTTACTTATGTTGCCCGGTCTCTCAAATCTCAGAAATCTATATTATGACCTGACTGAGAATTGCAATATAAAGTATTTGACCTCATATATACCCCGCTTCATATGGTTGTCTCACATTGAAATTCTTCTAGCGACTTTGCTCTATTTAAAACCAAACGCAGCACTCGATATTGAATACAAATATTATCTAACTTCCTACCCAGTGGCACAGATGACCATATAAGAGACAGTGTCCACATGTTGTGGACCTTAGCCTCATAAGTGGTTATGTCACGATGTATTGTTAGCTAACTGGCGACAACCAACACGCGGTGACAGTTTCGTCACAAGCTTACATGAGTGGGTCACCAGAGGGAAAGTAAGTATCATTGCGCATCCATCAGTTGGCGACGTGCAGTCGTCTGTTATTAGTGAGTTGGTACTTTGACATACAGCCCAGTTTGGAAAATGACACAGTTCTGCTGATTATGTCGAATGCTGTATAAGGAAGTCGGGATTCCAAGCACGAGACTTTGTCAAAAATAAATTTTTGCCCATTTTGGTGGTGTTACGAAAGCCGCAGGCATATTTGATTTCCAAGCTTAAGAATCTCTAATGCGTTTCGTAAAATAACATCTAGGCCTGATTTCTTTTCCAAATCAAAATGTAAGGCATTATTTAGTCCGAGAGGCATTCAAATACATTCGAACTAACGATTTCCTAATGTACTTCAAATTACCAGTCATCGTCAGTCGTGAGATCAGCGAAAGTTTAAGTGCGTCTGAAATTAAAATGGAATAAAAAAGGATAATAACGTGCCGGAACACGGCTGTTAAGATTGTGAAAGCAACATTGACATTAGTCGCCAATTAACAGCGGCCATTGCGCAACCATGGCGTGCACGATACCCGCGAAAGTAAACCGCGCTGCCAACATTAAAATGGTAAACAAAACTTATGTAAGTGCATTTCCGACGGAACCATCAGATACCAGTTTTGATATTATGTAATATGCATAAAAGTCAACACCAATTTACATGAACCTTTACGAAATGTAGCACGATTACCTACTTCCGATTGCAGCGAGCATGCAATGATGACTGATAGCTTAAAGTCACGTGTTATGTAACGATATGCTAGCTCGGAACGCTCTCGTCAATCTTGGGTAACACGAAATGAATGCATCCGTGTCAAATCATCAATCTTGTAGGGTCCACTATAGGTATAAGTATTAGATAAGTTAGGTTTAAGAAGATATCGATAATACCTAATCGTGTATCGAAATCTTGAGTAAAGCCCATGAAATCTTACTACAAACTTATTTTTGAATTTCAAATATAATGAAGTTTTCCTCAATATTTTTCCAGGTGTCATCAGGTAACAGGACGCAGCGGTTCCTGTTTGATGCCATATTCGGACTGGAGGTGCCAATCCTAGAGGAGCAGAGCGTCGAAGATGATGAAGAGGATAACCAGATAAAAGAGTGCTCCTGTGGTATGTAGAAATACTTATTCACTCATCTGTAAATACAGTGCAAAACCTATATTTCACTTTTAGGTAGTGATAGGTAATATGTTTGTAGGAGAATGAGACATTTTATAACTTCATCATCGTTCAATCTTGCTCATCAAACAAATAGAGTAGGTATTCGAAAACTTCCGTCAAATAAAAATATATTATATATCAGAATTAAATATGGAATCCATTTTAGGATTATGAACGCCCATAAATCTCATAAAGCGTTCCCACCATATCAAACTTGATAGAGAAACTCCATCAAAATATTGCATATAAAATGTAAGAGGTAAACCTGTTAATTTCTTCTGATTATGCGTGTACAGTCAATGTTGAGCAGGCATTATTAATTAGAATAAATCAGCACACTAGTTAGCAGTTGCAGTTTCTAGTTTTCCAATCATAGTCTTTTAGTTAGTACCTACTGCAAGTTCTATTAGCCACTATAAAGACCCGAGTTGACGATCGAACAGCATTGTTTGGAGATGACAATGACCCAACAAACATTTGAAATCATTGCTTTAGTTCTGTCAGAGATTCTGCAATTTTGATCATCATGAAAACTAGTTTCCAACATTCGATCGTGAACCTGTGCCTTTACAATTTCAAGCAATACTAATGTTCTTCATCCACATTGTCGTTCACATTTTAGAGTGCGGCAGGGCAAACCCACTCCCTAGAAAGATGGGTAAGTCGTATAAGTGTACAGCACGAGAAATTGTATGTACCTACTTTTGTTCACCTGTAGTATTAGACAGCACCTTGTGTATTTATCCTGTAGTTCCTGCATATTGGCGATCATAGGCCTGTTATTATCACCGATTATTATTTTATGATCGTTCAGAATCATTACTTTGTAATGGTTTTGCTGTTTTCAACCTGTATCTGGGTAAATGTCAGAATTAAGTGAAGCTTTACTGGTCCTTCTCTAAGATCGCCGATGTGTTTGTATCAGGTTTAATGTTGTATTTAATTTAATTAGATTAGTTACCCCCAATAACATGTTTTGTAATGATACCTAAAGAAACTGTAACCAATGTTGTATTTACCTAATAATTGTCTATGCACGTGCCTAATAACTACATACTTTTTGGTTATTCCTCTTTTTTCACTATGTCGTTTGAGTATGCTGGAATTTATTATTATTGATGTTTTTGCTATTTTACCCTTTTCCGTATATTTGTTAATTAACCATTTTAAAACTAAATAATATTGGTTGGTTTATTTATCTGTGTAATCATTAGATTTAAGTAGATAGAAGATTACAACATTAACAATTAAATGTATGTTACCTTAGTAAGGACTAAGGTTTGTATTAGATTAGTTAACCACTTTATTTACGATTTTATTGTTAGTAAGACTTATAAGATCCAAAACTAAATTAAAAATAATAAATTTACTAGTTAATATGGAGATAGTATTTAATTTCGCCTGAACTTAATTACTATCCCCATATTAACTAGTAATTAATGAATTACTTGAGAGTAAAATAAAGGAAGGAAGGAGTATCTAAGTTTTGGATCTTATAAGTCTTACTAACAATAAAATCGTTAATAAAGTGGTTAACTAATCTAATACAAACCTTAAAATGTGCTACGGCTTGCCTAAGCCGTAGCACATTTTGTAGACAAAAAGTGTGTAAAGTCGTTAAAAAGTTTAAAAAAATAAGCTTATTTAACGGTAACTACAGCAGCATATATAATTTTAACGATGAAGCATTTATCTTCCTATTCAATGGAGAAGAAATCCGGGTTCAGATAAGAGATAAACTGTTAAAATAAATCAATGTTTGCAAACAATTAACCTAACGAGATACTCGTATCTTTAGACCTTCTAATATAAACGCTGCTATCTATCTCATCATTATAATGAATGTTCGAAACCAGCAAAGGTACAAAGAACAATTCCATTTTGGAATCAGAGAATGGAATTCTGGTTAATTACCATTAACGATCATTCTAACAATTTTTATGTCTAGGGTTACAAAACAAGTTTTAAATGATTTTGATATTTAATAATGCATTAAGGTTTGATTGTACAAAACTTAAATTATAATAGGCATAATTCGTAAGAAGATTACATAAACCGTTCGCAAAGATCTCGAATGCTTCCTGTATGAGAGGAAAGATAAATAAAGTTCATTAAGGGGCATTTGAGTTAGTGTTTACACATTAACAGCTGTTCTGTGCACATAGTGGATATGCCTGTGCGTTGAACCGCCAGTGCCGTTCATCACAGTGAAAGTGTAATGGACTCGATCTGCGCCCGCGCCGGATCGCGACCAACTCGCTATTAACTGCTATAACTCGTTATTTATACACTATTATTTCCCGTTCCTGTCAATGTACAGACGGGAGCAGAATTGCTTTAGAAGACAAATTGCTGAATGTTTGAATTGGAATATGGAAGGTCGTAGACCTTCATGGCGGAGATCTGAGGTGCTGCAATCTGGTTCAGAATCTAGAAAGGGGATTTCAACGCTGTAGGCTTATTCTTATTTATTTATTCATGTTTATTTTGTGCCTTACTGGCTTGGGTACCAAAGATAGACCTTTCCGAAGACATGTCAAGTTTTCACATGGAAATACATTCAATTTACGCCAAGTTTTAGTCTATTAAGTAATTTACTCAGAACATATGTATGTGAGTTTAATTGCTCGATAATCTGTGGTCGTAAATAATAGTTAAGTATCGTTTTTTACGCTTAACTTAATAACACAACGTAGCATTAGCTTCATGCTTGTCTCAATTCACACTTTGTTATGCTGAATAACCTTAATAGTCACTAGTTAATGATTTATGAACTGATCGATATTTCGTAATTCTGAATGTACATAATTTTATGTAAAGGGTTGTAGAACATCCATGTAGAATTTCCTTTGTAAAGTAGTTTTAATTTTATAAATAGATTAGAAATTAAGTTGGTGTTTCAAAATAAAGAAATACAATTTTAAATGACTTAAAGGTTATTGAAATTAGAAACGCATAATCCAATAACTGAGTCGCACGATTAGACTAAATATTCCTCTTTTAACGAGTCTGTATCTGACTGAATGAATACTATTTTCGTGAAGGCAAAAACAAAAAAAAAATACAATGTTAATGATTAAGTATGAGAAAACAAATACAAAGTATTCATAAGAGGAACATAAAAAGAATAACAATCCATTCGTTGGCAATGATACCACATGATACAGCCGCACAGTTGACAGGAAATCTGTAGCAAGTACTGGCGATGACGTCGGTTCAATAAACTGCATTCACTTTCTAGAGTGTGGCGGGTCGAATCAGGAGAACCGCATCGTTGGCGGGATGCCGGCAGGCGCCAACCGGTACCCTTGGATGGCAAGGATCGTGTATGATGGCCAGTTCCACTGTGGAGCGTCGCTTTTAACCAAGGAGTATGTGATCACAGCTGCTCATTGTGTCAGGAAGTAAGTGCATTACCTTAATTATTTTGAATTCTCCTTCAGTGTTGTCTAGGACATGTGCGACTGCGGTCATCAGTTTAAATGTTACCTTTAGATTTTGCTAGGTTCATAGTAAATGGATGTCGAGACGAATCTAGAAGATCTTGCCACATGAGATCTTTGACTTTGACGCAGAATACGAAATGAACTTCCATGTCAAGATAGCTTTTAAACCTGTCAGGAAGGGCCTTTCCGAGTCGCTTTGCCCTTCCAAGTCGCCCCACGTAATTTGCTATATCGACAATGCCATTTCCTTTTACAACAAAGTATGCGGCATGCACTATGTTTATAATAGACTTGTTGAGGTCGACTTCCAGTTAAACTAGGAAGTTAGCAGATATGCAATCGAAATGATAGGTTCGTTGCAGCCAATTACTGTTTAGAAATCGAAACGTTTAAGTTACATGTTTCTTGAAGGCAGAAACTTTACTTATTATTCTGTCGTTCAATGTATCACGTATCTGGTAACTGATGATCTTTGAGATTGGTGTTTTAATTTGGAGTACCATTAACAGAGGAATAGATAGAATCAATTTTTGCCTAGAAATGTAGATTAGTCTATGCAGTCGTTATGACTTCAAGGAAAATATCTTTGGGGTAAAAATCGCAGCTGTTCATCAGTTCTTTATTTCTGTTTTCTTTAATTGGTTGGGTTGTATTTATCATTCAAATTGTATCTATTTAATATTCATTACGCCTTACTGTTCATAATTTATGATTTGTTATGAACAGCTCATTAGACATTATCTTTGATGTAACACTTGCGTGTTTCGGTATAATTTCTTGAATTTGTATTTAAACCGTGGCTATCTACTCATCGGGAACTATTATTCCACGTAGCAAATGATTATTGATGGAAGTTCAATCTTCTCTTATTGTCTTAGCTTTTATCGCGGGCTCTGAGCGCGGCGAATCAAGAAATTTCCTAACGAAAAAACCTAACGAAAATTCCCTAAGAAAAATACCTACCTAACACTCGTCTAACGTCGTTTCAGTTCGGGAGACTTCGGTAATCATAAAAACGTCCGTCATTAAGACAATTTACTTTTTCTTACTGATTCTAAACGGCCAGCTACAAAAGGGTTTTCACAATGAAACCTGCATATAAAATTCTCCTACACCAAAGCAGAGTGGCGTACTGGAAGCGTGCTGGGCCCATAACCTGTTGGAAAATTTTGACCCAGTTTGGAAGTGAGACCTGGGACTTCTGTATATAATAGACCCACTTAGATCTTCATTATAATTTATTTTTCTTTATTACAGTAGTGCACCACAAACATTCTAAATAAATGATATTCTCTGTAAATATTCGCGGTAGGTGATATTTTTTTTAAAAATACTATGCAATTTTTTTCTTGGCAGTTTTCTCGGTGCTTTGCTTCAAAGTTTTTCGCCGTCCATAAGTAAAATGGGACTAAAGGCAGGTGGATAACCGAAGTTGATGACCCTTCTAGATCTTTCTATGATTCGAATTATCTCTTATGGTCCACAGTAAAGGCAAATGGATGGCCCATATACCTTTACTTCGCTTATTTTTTTCTAAAAACAACCATCTTTCTCAAAAGCTGTTCAATAAGAAACAGTAGATGAGATGTAACTAACACAAATTGTTATACAATTGTTATATCGATACTATGTGTAACGACGCGTGCGCACATGCAGCTACACGCAATGTTGCATTGAGTTAATTTATACTACGCTTATTTGCTATTCAAATACGAGGTTCATGTCTTTCCGGATACCATACTACCAGTAAATCATTCCTTATACTTATCTGCAACGTGAATTCTTTTGAAGGCAAACGTTGCTCCTGAATAACGAATAATTGATTTTATTTTCATTAATCTTTCTAGTAAAATGTAAAGTGCGTTAATTTACGAGACATTTACATACAATGCTAATTGCTTCTATGTAAATAACGCAGTCATTCAGTAAAGCGATATTAATTCATCATTGAAATTCATCGTGGTTAGATTTTCTATCTGATTTACGCACTTAATTTAAATGACATAAGCGTGCGAAATCATTTTCAATCGCGACATTTACAAATTCATAAATTAATAGTGTTTCATGACTTTTGTTAAACGTCAAAAGAGGAAAGCTGATGGTCAACTGACATAACCGCTCATAAAATATAAATAAATTGCTGATGTATTCTTCGACCAACTTTATTGTTGATCAAAAGATGTAATGACGTTAATAGTAAAATCACAAAAGATTATAATGATGCAACGGCAGAAGCTGCTATTAATAACTAAAACATTCAACTTTACAGTTACAGCTAACTATCCGTGTTTATTGCCTGTTGTACCGCCTCTAAATTAGTAAATTCAGTTATTCAATTTATATTGGGTATTTGTATAGTATCTACATAATTATCTAGAGATTGTGAAACCATCCCTTTCTCTTTCATTACTTTAGTACCCTCATTTTCCTATTTGAACTGTTTACAATCCTTTTACTTCCAATTTCCAGATTGAAGCGGTCTAAAATCCGCGTGATCCTGGGTGATCACGACCAGACCATCACGACGGAGAGCGCGGCCATCATGCGTGCTGTCACTGCCATCGTCCGCCATCGCAGCTTCGATCCTGACTCCTACAACAATGACATCGCACTCCTCAAGCTCCGCAAGCCTGTCAACTTCTCCAGAATCATCAAACCTGTTTGTTTGCCGCCTTCTGGTAAGCGTTAGTTCTTCAGTTCATGTGTGACACCTGAAACATTTACAATCTCTCGGGGCGTCATCAGCGCAACAATTTTTTAGACAGTACTAGTAATGAATCCAAAGTTTACCTTTTAAATATTATTGCAGTTGTTTCTAAAATTCAGGGAGATTATCTGAACAAACTTTGTTAGGTAACTTGTGTATGGTTTCCAAATTTGTTTGGGGTTTTGTACTTCTCGCAATCCACGTTCGTATAGGCCGAGGGCTAATGACAGATTAACCTGTGCAATTTCCTCAAGCGATAATTTGTAGAATGCGTTTGGGAAGAAATGACTTAATGCATTTTTTCATTTTCGTGTTTGAAAGGCTACCGCTGCTTATCCCACGAGCGGAACCGCAGCTGACGCCCACGAAGCTCCACTAATTATCACTTGAGAGGAATATAGCGACCTTTTGACGTGGCCCCCGTACGCATGTGTTTAAGGGAAAATATAAAGATAGTAGAAGGCGGCGTTTTATAGTTCCTGGATAGTCGATATCTATAGTATACTATAGCTATCGCCAGCGGTTTCACCCGCTACAACTCGAAAATTATCCTACGGGAAAATCGGTATAAAAACTATCCTATGTGTTATACCAGATTATAAACTATCTGTGTACTAAATTTAATCCAAATCCGTCCAGTTGTTTTTGTGTGTAATAGAAACAAACAACAACATACAAACTGTCATGTTTATAATATTAGTAGGAAGTATTCTGAGATTTTGTTATATATGTATTTCAATTGTCATATTTCAGGTACAGATCCATCTGGCAAGGAGGGTGTTGTAGTGGGTTGGGGTCGAACATCCGAGGGAGGACAGCTGCCTGCCATCGTGCAGGAGGTGCGAGTGCCCATCCTCTCGCTAAACCAATGCCGAGGCATGAAGTACAGAGCCTCGCGAATTACTAACAATATGGTGAGTAACTAATTGTACTGTGGCTCCCAGTTCTAACTGTGCTGTGAATCTCAGATAGGCCATCACTCCATAGCTGGTATTCAGCTGCATACCTACGGTTTTCGATTCTTTGAAGAAAAATCGTTGGATTTAGAAGTTAGGGCTTATTCATTGCTTAGAGAATGCCTTAAAGTCCGCAGTGTAATCCGCCCCCCCCATCCCTACGATATTAGAGCACTCTGACTGAATAGGTTCGGTAAGGTTAGGACTGTGACATAGTAGTAATTTCTTTTCAGACAGGCAGACTCCACTGCTATCTTTAGGGCATTCCATTTTGCCTCACCAGTGTCAGTGAAGGCTTGGTGGTTGGTGGGGCAAAATGAAATAATTCGAAGACAGTGGTGTCCATCAGCGGAACAGGATATATCAGAAAGAGGTGCAGCTCTTTCAGCAGAAAGCGCTATTGCTAATATCTAAGTCGTGAAGTGTTGTTGAGTTGAGTTTTTAATCAGGGTTTCTGTTGGTGGCAAAAGGCTCACCTTCTTTTACACGAGACTAACATAACTGGCAAATGTGTGTTATATTCCAATGTACCATCTCTTTCAGGAAGCAGCGTGCTGTGAGCCAGAAACTAAATAGACTGACAGAATAGTCTAATCCAGTGGTCGGCAAAGCGAGGCCTTTGATTTTACGACTTCGAGACCTTGCCTACCAAAATGTTGGCGACACCTGGTCTAATCAAAGAAATCGTTTGTTTGCAGTTATGTGCTGGCAGAGCATCAACGGATTCGTGTCAAGGTGACAGTGGTGGCCCCCTCCTCATACAAAACGGAGACAAATTCCAAATCGTTGGTGAGTGACAATTAATGGATTGATAGTGATGAAACAAATTACGCTAAGTAAAGAAGCCTGATTTTAATCGACGGTGTTACCCCTAGACCCTCTCTACCTTCATTTTAGCATTATCAAAGCTTATAAGCCTATCCTCTTTGGTTGTTGTTCTAAGACTGCTTCAGCACTGCCATCTTTTGCAAAGTTTCTAAATAACGGCACCAGTAAAGTGTCTAAGTCAAGCGTCTCAAACCACATAGATGGCGCTAGTGTACTATGTTTCAAGTAAAGTTTTTTTATACTAAAAGTAAATAATGATGTTTGTTTCCAGGTATTGTATCGTGGGGTGTGGGTTGTGGACGACCAGGCTACCCAGGTGTCTACACAAGGATCACAAGATACCTGCCATGGCTTAAAGCTAACTTAAGAGATACCTGTCTTTGCGGCAACTAAATTAATAGTTATTATAAACAGTTGAAAAATCTAAATTAGGTATTTGAATTCGTTTTGATTTAATTTGAGTTTTTGGTAGATAACATGTAATATCAATTTTTGTAATTTTGTAAATAGGACCCAAGGAAAGCGAGCAAAGAATTTACGAAAATAAATAATCGACGTTGTAGTTTTAAAAGTCTGTAGTTAACTAGGTAGATAGATTTATATTTGTATATAAATATATATGTCAATGTAATGATAATTGTTATAGTGCCAAGTTAAAAATATGTTCAAATGTAATGAGTACCTAACATTAAAATTCATTATATTTAGTGTCAAGAACCAAATCTGAAATAATACTCGTAGTTTAGATAATTCAGGTTTAATAAGTATTGTGGAATACGATAGAACTTAACAAATGATATTAATTTATTAAAAACTATTAAATGCAAATAAAAACAATAGGCACCTATGTACCTACTAAGGACCTACAAAATTGCTTGAAGTTATGTAAGTAGGTAATCTAATTCACATGCGGTACTCGTAATTTTAAGTTAAATTTTAAAACCGTTGAATAAATCATATTAATAATTAGGGCTAGTTAAAGAAAATAATGTCATATAATTAAGTCCTTGTACTCAATCGATTCCGAAGTAGGTAACTGAGTTAGTGCTGTACTAATAGAATTTACCTGAACATGAACCATGAACATTCCATTTGAAAAGTTTGAGAGAGAGAAAAAGCTTGCGGGGTGTAGCTATCTTTTTTTCTCACTATGTAGAAATAAGAGACAGTAGACAAGTATATGTGCACTCTCGCTTTTTCTCTTTTCCAGAGAGTAGGTAGTTAAAATTTAATGCGAGTATTTTACTGCTCAGTACCCTTAGCACGAGTTTTCAAACGTAAAGTAAATTGGAACTTTGACAATTTCAAATTGACAATTCTCAAGGAAAAAATTAGTTCCTTCTTCGCACACCAGAGGCGCTGTTCCATTTTTTCATACAAGAAACGCTGTAAATACTGAGAAGACGCTGGAAAGTAAAGGAGTGAAAACTCGTGCTAAGGGTACAGTTCATTTATCTACCTACGTGTAAGGTTGTACTTATGTATTTTTTCTGATTTTCCTCGGAACTTTCCTTATCCGTGATTTCTTGAAACTCATTAGTTATCTTCAATTAGTGGTTAGAACTAGAACTCAATCTGAACGGAAAATTCTCTTCGGTGCTTTTTTTGCTTGTTTAACTAATTTTAATATTAGCATTATTTCTTTTATAAGTACCTACAATTTTTTTTTTTCATATTACTTAACATTCTTCTTTATTTAAAGTATATCGTTTTCTATTTTTATTAGGCTATAAATAAAAAGTTATTATTAAATAAACAATATTTAATTCATCATGTGCGATGGATTTTCAAACATCGCAGTGTTTGACAAAGTCATGACAATTAAGTTTTATAACCTGTTACATTTTAATTAATTTTAATCCTCGTTTAACTAATCGTAAGTTAAATTACTTCGGACAGGCCGGTGGTGCAGATTACCATTAGAATTTAAGACGTTGTTAACTGCTTAAGTGTTCATTACGTTTTTTTTTATACGTTTTATTTATTTACTCGTTATAAATTAATACTTATTCTTTGCTTGGAACAAACATTTTATTATTTTCGTATACTTATCAGTTTAAGAGCAGTGGTGGCCCAGTGGTATCGGCCTCGACTTACGAGTAGTAGGTCGTGGGTTCGAACCCCGTCAGGCGCATTACTTTGTGTAATTTATTTCAACACCACTGCTCTTAAAACGGTGAAGGAAAACATCGTGAGGAAACCGGCATGTCCTAGAACCAAAAATTCGAAGACATGTGACATCTACCAATCCGCACTGGGCCCGCGTGGTAGATTATGGCCCACTCCCTCTCACAGAGAGGAGGCCTGTGTCCCAGCAGTGGGAACATTTATAGGCTGATGATGATGATGATGATGATACTTATCAGTTTTGCACGAATCTTTCGCATGCCTCGTTAAATGGTCAGTCAGTATTTTTGTGACGTAACGTGGAATGTGTCAAGTTGTCAGTGAAAGGATAAAAGGGAAGATGAATGTATTTTGTTCACAAAATAATTTATTTAATTATATATTGACGGCGTGTTACCACTACATTTGCTTTTGGCATGGCGCCAAATCCCGTTTACCTTATATTTTTTAGGTTTTTTCGTTTAACGAGTTTCAGTTTGCTTATATGCTTAACTTTAAAAGTTTTATACTACTAATTATTATAATACCATCAAAATAATTAGAATTTCACCACAGACTCATGTGCATAACTCAGCACCATCTATATTTGCTAGGCTAAATCACTCGTTAACTTAATCCTAACTTAACCACTAAAACTCGCTATTAGCAATGTAGATGTATCATGTTTTAGACTTAACTTTAGCTTAGAAATCAATGCTCTTTAGGCTACATCTGTGATCCCATCACGATAAAATTGTTATCATAATAACGATAGTTATTTATTTTTAGATTTATTTAATAAATCCTTAGATATTGTAAAATGTTTTAAATTATTACGTTATAAATACAAATTATCTCTAATTACTAATTAAATTAACTTTGTTATAATGTGATTTTTGTATTTTCAATGTGTTTACTACCCTTAAATTGTTATAGAGGTGCTCTTATACATTAAACAGATTAAAAACATTATTTATGGCTTTATTTTTATCATCATCTTTTAAGTGTAGTTTGAGATTTTATTACTAAGTCGTGATATTTATGTGATTCGGTCGAGCTGCAAAACGAGAATTAAGGAAAACCACAAGGCTTTTTGGGAATTCGTACTTCGGAGTATGGAAGTTGAAACGCAAAAAATAACAAAGTGCGCCTGCCGTATCTCGAACTTCAAGGCGAAATAACTATGCTCATTTTGTTTGAAGTTTTGAACAGTATTATATCTCTCCAAGTCTTGATTAGTTCAGCAAAATACTAAATTGAATATAATTAAATTACCTAATCATTGAGCTTAACTAATCGGTAAATCATTTATTGGCAACCTATTATTTCCTGGCAGCCTTATCTTAGTTAAAACCCAAGAAAGAAACTCGGTGGCTAGTATTTAAACCACGTGTCTACCGCACAAGTAATTAGGTGCCTTTTAAAATAAATTCCATGAAACAGAGACACAATGCAGAGAAATCTTACCAATTTGTACCTACTTGGCAACAAGCTTAAAAGGATCTCTTCAAGTGTTCAAGAGCTACTGTTCTCCAAACTAGATATAGCCTTTTAGAAGGTAAACCGCGCTCATTGACATAATTAAGGCTGTTTAGATGTACGAAGCGCTAGTGAATGTGCAAAAAAAGACAGTGAGCCTTTGTGACGCGGTTGGAAAGTGACACTTTCGCCGCGGCGCCAACCGGTCGCCACCGAAACGAACACATCACTCCCATCTCCTTTATCACTTGTGATCTTCTTGAAGGTATATACACGTCAATCCTTTGTCATACGGTTGTAATTCAACATGGGTATGATTTAAGCTATCACCAATTAAATTAGTTTTTTGTTTCTTAAATAATAAGGGTTTTTCACCAAAATGTAGTCACCAAATAATTTATATACAAAAATGTAGGGTTGTCGTCATCATCGTTTCAACATTTTGTTTATTTTGTTACTGATTACCACCTAACAAGGAAGTTGAACGGAGCCCCGATAGTACGGGGGGCTCCTGTTTCTGCGTGCAAGGTTTAAAGTAACCTAACCTGTCCGTGTCAGGGTGCCCATAAGTCCCGAGCTCGCTTCGCTCGCTCTTGGATCCCAAGTTCTCCTAATAACAATACCAATCGTGAAGGCAAACAATCAAAGTCCAGAGGACCCATTATTGAGACCGGAAAGCGCACCAATTTGGTTCGCCTCTTTGAACATATATTTTCATTAAAATAATTGCAAATTGATGTATTAAATTGGTATCGAATACTATTATTTTAATAACTGAACTACATACATATAAAATTTCACTACTGTATTGGTGTCAAAATAACAAATAAAAAGAAGTCGCAGTCAGGGATAGATGAAATCGATTTATTTGATGACAGATCTACCATTCTGAGCACAAAGCTATTATTTAAGTAATAAAACTATTATTATAAGAACGACGTTAATATTCATGTAATTCACTACAATTGTATTGATAATCCATCTCTTATTTTATATTAACACAAGCTTCTGCCCGCGGTTTCACCGGCGTGTTAGGCGTTTGGCATGAGTTCCCTTGAGGAGCGCTTGGAACACGAAGCGCTGTGACTCGCGCCTTGTACTTGGTCGGACGCCGAGCTACCCATTAGGTACTCCCCGTCCGCAAGCGACTGGAATATGCCCCGCGATTTCCAAAGTCCTGGGCGTCTTCAACGGTGGCGTGAGAGGTAGAGGATGTCCTTTTCCTCACGCGTTCTGACTGCTGCCTGCCGCCGTTTCCTTGAGGTACCTCCCGAAACAACCGTGCCCGGGACTTGCGTCAGGTTGAAGGTGAGGACGCCCTAGCACCTCTCCAACCACTTTTCAAAGAGGGATCTCCGCAATTATGACATGCTCAGGCAGTCATTATTTTGTTGTGGTATTATTTTGAAACTATGATATCTCCTAAGATATTCATTGAAATCAAACGATGTCAAGGGCAATTTTATTCAAAATTAAATGCTTGTGATGATTAACGTATTTATTTGGATAAGGATTAATATCATGTTAAAGAAAATACCTTCGGAAGTAATGCATTACTTTAAAATCAAATTTCATTTCCATATAAAAGGTTATAGTGACTTAACCTTAAAAGATAGATATAATATGCTCTCGCGGAGTTTATATTAGAACTTTTCATCAGGAATAATTCCGTAATACATAATTTTTGCGTATCTTTAACCGTTTACGCAGCGCATGCAACGGAAGCTCTCGCAAAGGATTACACTTTCCCGATTTTGAAACATTTCTCATTGCTTCTGCGCTCCTATTGGTGGTAGCGTGATGTTATTATCCTATAGCCTTCCTCGATAGATGGACTATCCAACATAAAAAGATTTTTTTAATTCCAACCAGTACCTAGTTCCTGATATTAGCGCGTTCAACCGAACAAAGAAACAAACTCTTCTGCTTTATATTATAGGTACCATACCTTGGAACACTTTTTATTTATCTGAGAACGAAAATATTTCATTGGTGACTAAAAATATAGTTCCCATTCAATATTGTCAACGCGAAACGGGTGGAAGTTCGATCTCAGAAAGTTGTACTACGTTCAAGTCATTTTTTTATGGGATATGATATTTTGGCCTTTTGATTATTTCTTGTCAAAATGTAATAGTGAAAACAGATTTTAATTGGATTAAAATTTCAATCTACGTAAAACATTTAGACCAGGCACAAAAGGAGAACATTCACGCTCCATACATTTTTGGGCCTTTTCTGAAAGTGCCGGCCAAAGAAAAAAATTGGTACCTATGGTTAGTACTAGTCATTTGGAGCAATAGTTACTATGGCACAAAAGTTGTAGGATTGCTCTCAGCCAAGTTATACAAGTTCGAAGATTCTTAATTTTCATACTTTTTTGTTGATTACTGAAAGTGCCGAGAAACACTAAATAATGATAAATATTGCTAGAACTAGCGACCTCAAGCAATTTAACATAAAACATGTTCACGCCTGTAATCCCTGAAGGGTTGGGCAGATGTATACCTAATTAAAATGAATAATAATCTCTTTATCTTTTGTGAAAAGAAATAAAAATATATTAAAATATAAAAATCTGCTGGTGGGACCTCATCGGGAACAGAATCAAAGTTGCTTGTGGTAAGGGCTTTGGGGAGCAACCTCCTTACAATACAAATCGTGACCAAAAGTACTGCTTTCTGAATCAACCACGTTTTTTCGGCTACTAAAATCATCAACTGTACTACGGTATCCTGCTAAGATAGTCCTGCGACCGGTAGGTGTTTGGCTCTATAAGGGTCACTGAAAGCTCCTTTAAACGCGCGTGGAACACGACATGCTATCGTTCTAGGCCTGATTCTTTATAAGACAACTAGCTCCCCATTCACGCCGTACGCGGCTTGATTGAGATTTCGAGGGCGTCCACTCCTTCACGTTTTCTGTCTCCTCTTTCGTTGTCATTACTGCTGCAGAAGAAATGGCAGCCTCCTTTCCGGATTGCCACCGTGTGATCTGGAAGCAGAAGCCCTCCAGCATCTATGTCTAAAAGTGGATCACCTGAATAGCCATGATCCCCTGGTGCGATCAGCTTGTCAGGTCTGAAATGAGATATCTCGTTCTGGGTTGAGCTGGAGAGACTGTCAGACTCCTGCTGACCAAAACTCCACCCTCTTCATTCGGTTGTTTTCTGAAAAAGCCTCATAGCCTTCGGAACGCGATACAGTCGGGTCCCCAATTATCGTTGCGACCGGTTTGCATCGCCGCCCGTTCAGCCAACGAGACTCCACTGGTACTCGACTGGAACTTCAAGGAGCCTTTCCCTTGCTTGGCTCAAAAACAGGATAGACCGGTGCTGCCTTCAAGCTGTTACCCAATTTTGCGGGGCAAATGCCTCTTTTTGAAGCCTCTACGTGGAAGTGGTGCGGTTAAAGCCCCTCTACGAACCCTGTGTCCGTCGTTTTCATAAGGAGGCGACCAAACAAGCTGATCGCACCAGGGGACCGTGACTATTCGAGTGATTCACTCTTAGACATAGATGCTGGAGGACTTCTGCTTCCAGATCACACGGTGGCAATCCGGAAAGGAGGCTGCCATTTCTTCTGCAGCAGTAATTCCAGCGAAAGAGGAGACAGAACACGTGAAGGAGTGGACACCCTCGAAATCTCAATCCAGCCGCGTACGACGTGAATGGGGAGCTAGTTGTTTTATAAAAGATCAAGCCCAGAACGACAGCATGTCGTGTTCCACGCGCGTCTAAAGGAGCTTTCGGTCGCTTATAGAGCCAAACGCCTACCAGGTCGCAGGAATATGATGATTTTATTAACCAAAAAAACGTGTTTGATTCAGAAAGCAGTACTTTTGGTCACGATTCGTATTGTTAGGAGGTTGCTCTCCCAAGACCCCTACTACAGGCAACTTCGAATCTGTTCCCGATGCTGGTCCCACCAACAGATTTGTATATTTTAAAACGTTTTTATTTCTGTTCACAAAAAATAAAGAGATTATAATTCATTTTAATTATGTACACCTCTGCCCAACCCTTCAGGGATTACAGGCGTGATGATATTTTATGTTAAATTGCTTGAAGTCGCCAGTTCTAGCAATACTTATCATATTTTGATGTTTCTCGGCACTTTCAGAAATAAAAAATGTATTATAAATTACGAATCTTCGAACTTGTATAACTTGGCTGAGAGCAATTCTACAACTTTTGTGCCATAGTAATTATTACTCCAAATGACTAGTACTGCCCATAGGTACCAATTTTTTTCGTTGGCACTTTCAGAAAAGGCCCAAAAAAAATGATGTCCTTTTACTTAAGGCGAGGTTGCAGTATAGTGTAAAAATGTATTCGATGAACGTAAGACCTCATCCCCGCCAAAATGCGAGCAAAATAACCCGCATTTTGAATGTTTATCGCTTCTTGTAAACATAAAATAAATTATAAATTATGTTTTTACCATTTAAGTAATTTAAAATAACTCGCTCTAGTTCTATCTATTGATATAACTAGCATATAAAGCCATGACGAAATCTCTTAACAAGACGCGTTTAAAATTGTGATTTTGTGCCATGTTCGACATTTATTTTTAACGAGCCGATTATTCCAAATCGTGTTTCTATCTTTACTATTTTCTTGAGAATAAATGTTCAATTTTATATATTTTGATTTTTATTGTGTAGCTTCTTAGGGCTAAGATTTTCAGACGTTCAAAAAAAATCAAAAAAATCTTAAAAAGTATTTCAACCTCCCCTTAAACTAGACTAGCATTTAATTCTCTGCTTCAGCTCGCACGCATCCCGGATTTGAATTTCACTGAGTCGCCATTTTTTTTTGGTACAGGACGTTTTTTTTTGTGGTTTGGCCAGTCCATAATTAAATTCTCTTTCTTGTCCAAATCGTTCTTGCAAAAAGTTGCTCCAGTAATAAATATCAACACCGTTATTCTTCGAATTAGTAAATGGTCAGCTATCTACTTGATTTCAAGTGTAGAATATTTAAATGCGCATTAGCCGCCTGTCGAACACACCTTTTTTGGCAGACAACAGTCTTGTTCATCCTGTTTCGCAGCATGCATTAATTTTGGCTCTGATCTGAAGAAATTTGTTCTGTGTCTGGGTGTAATTTATCTATAATATTTATGTATTTAGAAATATATAACTATATGTTTATCAGTTGTCTAGTACCCATAACATAAGCTCTGCTTAGCTTGGGACTACTCGTAGATGGCGTTGTGTGATAGTTGTGGAATATTATTATCTCTTTATTCGTCTTTTTTCTTATTGATTACATTTTTAAATATTTTTACAAAAAGAAATAAAAAAAACATTTAAAAATATAAAAAATAGCAGTCCACCAGGATCGGGAACAGGGTCCGGGCCGCCGGTGGTTAGGGCTCCTGAGAGAGGAACCCCCTAACAATACGCGCCGTGTCCAGAAGTACTGCCTTCTGAATCAGGCGCCTGATCCAGCTGCCAAGCGAGAGCCCCCTCAGATGTTGTTCGAGGTTCTTGGCAATTAAGCCATTGGCAGACACGACTATCGGCACAATGACTGTTGTATTCACGTCCCACATGTCAACAACCTCGCGAGTCAGATCAAGATACTTGAGTTGTTTATCCTTTTCTGCCTTCACGAGGTTCTCATCATGCGGGACCGTTATATCAACAATCATTGCGCGACGCTCCGATCGATCTATCACCACAATTTCAGGCTTATTGGCAACAATAGTCCTGTCAGTGATGATAGGTCGATCCCAATACAACGAGATTATTGCCATTTTCGAGAACTGGGTCGGGCGTATACTTATAGTACGGCACTTCCAATTCCACAAGATTGTACTTCAAAGCATGTTGCTGGTGGATAATCAATCCTGGCAACGAGGTTGTGTCTATGCAAATATTCGCCGTTAGCCAGACGAGAACACCCAGAAATAATGTGTCGGATCGATTCTCCCGGACGGTGGCATGCCCGACATATGTCAACCGTGCCATCCTGCACTTCCGGTAGTTATTCGCCATCATAACTTCGTCCATAATTGCACAGACAAAACCTTCGGTTTCCCCAAACAGGTCACTAAAGCGCAGCCAGGATACAGACGCTAAAAAGTCTACATCGGGACCATGTAATGCCCGGTAAAAGCGTCCGTGAAGCTCCTTGCTCTGCCATACCTCCTTTCGATCATAGTGTCTAATACTTTAGGTTTGCGCCAGTTCTCGTTAGCCAAGGAAAGCGGAGTAAGACCCTTGTCCACTGTGACTACATCTCGATGCATCCCCACGTCGGTTTCTAGGAAATATTCCCTGAGACTGCATTATTATTATCTTTTTATTCATCTACTTTACTTATTAATTACATTAAAAAAAATTGTTCGTTCTCAAAATTTCATCTCATGTTGAAAAGCGGTATAAACCGTCTGAACAGTTTTTAGCGCAGTACCTAAGTAGCAATCTGGTAAATAAAAATAACTCATGAAAATGTTAAAAAGTTACTAAACTGCAAGAGCACTTTATTTTCACAGCATATGTCATCGCATCGTCTGTCCGTAACAATGAAACAGTGGTCAATTTGTCATAACATCCCATGGTGAACCACAAGCTGTGGTCTAATTGAAAAGCATTTAGCGTTTATTTTTTAAAGTCTTTGTGATCTCTCATATTGTGACAAGATCTGGTAAATGCATAGGGTATCGTTGTGTGACAGGTATAGTGCGTCAAGCATCCTACTGACGTAGGTATTTATTTGATGGATAAAAAATTCAATTTGCACATAAAGTAAGATCTATCAAGACATCTCGTGACGAAACCATCAAAAGGTGACTGACCCTACTATTCAGAATGTTACACGATAGTCGTAAAGCATTTTTTTCAAACTAATAAGATTCTATACTAACAACTGCTACTACCTTTTTGTTTTTATTATATTGTTTTAAAAATAATTTACGCTTTTTAGTCTATACTTATTACTTTAAAGTTAAAATCGCCCAACGGTTGCTCATGATGCTTGTCCTGTACCTACTCTTGTTCCATACCGTGAACATTTTGTAGTGTCGTTCTGAGGCTCTGACATTGCGCCTCATTTGTTTCCTATATCGTGTAAAATGAGCATAAAGATGCGATTGGACTAGTGGGGTACGATTGACGTATCCAAAACACGTCCGTTGTTTGACCGCGGCTGTGGACGCAGCGCATCTCAGTGTGTGTCCGTAGTGAGCGCGCGCGACAAGTTCACACATAATAACATGCGCCAGCCGAGCGCCAAAATCGAAAACTGAATTCGAATTTAGTATTTTTCCTTTTTTTTTTGTTTATTTTCTTTTAAACCAGTATCAGAATGTGGAAGTGTTTATTTATTTTAGTGATTGTGACTTTGACTTTCACTTACTCTGAGGTTGGTAGCATTTTTTACTTTCGTTTGGATCTTGTTCATAAAATGTCCTGTGCCGTGTTTAATGCTTTGATATCTTCAGACGCGGCCAATTAGCAGTTAAAATAATGTTCAATAAAATCTTATTGGACCAGCTCGTGGCGAAAATTAATTGGAAGTGACATGCTTTCTCGCCATTTTATTAATAACTACACGATTAGCAGGATTTTGGCTATTCTAGATGTGACACCAATAATATTTAAATAAAACTTATTTATAAAACCAGTTGTGAAATTGTTTGTTTACAACTGTAAAATTCATGGGATGGTGTGTTTGGCTATTTTAATAATATTTTCGTACCACTTGCTCAAAAAAGTGACATTCTATGCCACAAAAAGCGAACATAACAATAGTCATTTTTAATCTGTTAAAAACAGGGAAAGAAAATTGTACTGAATTTCATTCATCCTCTAGGGGGAGAATGTGATTTAAATTTGGAATAGGTACTTACAGATACTGAACTACATCTGTGTTTACACCATTGAGTTTGTATTATAAAGCATTATACATCTTTTTGAAAAAGGAATACGCATTTAATATATTATGATTATTAAATAAAATTACGAAAACCGACGAGGCCGTATGAGCTTGATGCCTTTGCTTTTCCGACAAAAAATATTAGTCTAGGAATTTGCCACGTTTTTGTTTTCTTCAAATACATAAACGTTAAGTTTATTTTAATTTATTTTAATTGTCATTATTTTTAATAAAACCTTATCTCATATTATTATTGTGTTAAGTATTTTTTTTCTCAAATGGTACGAAAAGTAGAGTATTTTCCTCGGTGATAAAGCTGTCTTAGTCTTGGGTGAACTTAAATCCCTCGCTACACTCAGGACTCGTCTTAAATCACTCGCTTCGCTCGTGATTTAAGTTTTTAACACCCTCGCTACGCTCGGGAGTAAACCTCGAGTCCTTCGTTACGCTCGCGATTTAAATCGTCACCCGCGACAGAAGACACTGCTTTATCCCCTTGGTTAATAATCTACTATTATTTTTCTAATATTCACAAACTATGTAGTTAGGTACATACTTACTGTTTGTTTTAATAGCAAAAAGTGAACTGTAAAATAAACCTTGCCAGAGAGGCACTTTTTAAGAAAGAAACGTATACTCAAAACCATAATTCACGTAAAACTTGTTTGTTGAGAAAAAACAACACCAGGAAAAAAGCACATTAACATGCAACTGAATTTTTTGTGCAAGCCGGAGCGGTGTCAAGTTATACGACCTTTCATTTCTCTTTCACTACAAATTAACAACTTCAAAAGTATATCTGTTGTGCTATTCTCTAAGGATACAGCCCTGCGAGGAGCGCTGTCCCAGCGACGCAAGTACAGTTTGGTATTCACTAAGCTACTCTATCCAAAGGCTGTCGCGTTGACGAGCTCGTTGTAGCGTACAGCCTAGAAATGGTCTTAAATAGTTAGACCTACGAGCCTACTTATTGCACTACCTACGAACACTGGGCTAGCGTTATTACAACCCATTTCTTCTCATACAGCGGAGGGTTCTGTTCCAATGATGGAAATATAACAGCATTTGTGGGCTCGTTGTAATTACCAAATTCTTACAAAGAATGTTAAAGTCACTAGGTCTGCTGATGAACTTCTAAATTGTGCTTTTTGATTCGAATCTTGATCTTACACTTACCTAGAAATCAAACCAGTTCACACAGGCCACAACCACACGCCATCGGCATATTTCATGGACCATAAATCCCAAAGTTACAGGACTTTTAGTTTGCAAGCTTCATAAAAAGCGATCAAAAAACATAAATGGCTACCATTCAGGAGGGGGTTAGGTTCCGACCCCACTAGAATAATATTCTTATTGACAGAATTGAGCAAGCCACCTCCCCTTTAAGATTGAAGAGACCATTGAGACCCCTTTAAGATTGACCAAACAAGACACATTGTATATGATTTACCACCGACTCACAATGAACCATGAACAAAAGGTACGAGTACCTAAGTTAAGAGACACGGGGTTCAAAACTTGTTCCTATACTTATTACATGAATTAAATTACTTTTAAACAGGAACTTACTGAAACAAACAAAACTTGTATTTCTGTGACATAATATTAGTTAGCTTTTTATATGCATGACCACGAAAAAAAATTAGAGGAATCTGCTGGCTGTTCTCCCAATTCTGACCCATTTTAAAGCTGTGTATGTTTGTTACAGGGCGATGTGGTTCGAGATGCAAGGGATGTGTACACGAAGAACATCTTCGGCAGCATGTGGGGTAACCGGCCTCCGATGATGGAAGCCAACATGCCGCGGACCACGTGCTCTTGCAGTTAGTATGATCTCTCTAAACACCTACCTTACCACTATGTGATATACCCTAGCTAGGCCTTCTTGAGGACCGTGACCAGATATCACGCAGCCAGGTTGTCATCTGAAGTGTAGATCGTTTAATACAAGTCTCCAACAACGTCACCTTGAGACGTTAGAAATGGAATGAAGAATTCACCTCTGCAGGTAAGAACCACGGTAGCTCGGTTGGAAAAGAGCGTCGGATATACGAATCCGAAGGTCACCGGTTCGAATTTTTCTTACCAAAGAAAATCTTTGAAGTCTGCAACGGCCTACTTGATAGCGTTTCTGATCTACGGCCACCGTAGGCGCGGGCATGCGGGCGGCGAGTAATGGGCGCCTCGCTGTCCGACCATGGACCATGCCCGGGTCGACTGCGCGTTGTGTTTCACGTGCGCCTCAAAGAGTGTCAGCCAATGATTGGTGTCAGCACAATGACGGGCCCGCCTTAGAGGGCCAAAGCCTGCCGGGGTCGCGGGACTGACGAATTACCGTGACCCCGGAACTTAAAGGGCTATTGAAGGACACCGTGGATTTTAGTCAATACAAGTGTGACAGTCCCGCCCTGGGTGGGAGGACTCATTTGATGATTTTACCACGTAAAAAAAAGATGATTAATCCTATTCCTTTGAATCCTGGTTCTATTCTATTATCTTCATATATTTAAAAAAATAAGTTAAAATAACTAAAACCCGACTACGAAAAAATCGCGCACTAAAAAGTATAAAACAAGAACAATCCGTGTTACAGAAATTTTTAATTAATAGCCGTGGTCGTATGCCACCTAGCCAATAAAGATTGTGTGAAACAACCGCAGGTGGCATACGACCACGGCTATTAATTAAAAACTTCTGTAACACGGATTGTTCTTGTTTTATACTTTTTAGTGCGCGATTTTTTCGTAGTCGGGTTTTAGTTATTTTAACTTATTTTTTATTTACACTATTTTGGGGTTATTTGATATAATAAGCAAAGCAGCGAGTGAATTTAAAATGTACTCATTAAGCCTTTTCATTTGATACCCATGTTGACAATGTTAGAAACAGGAAAAGTAGCTAGTAAAAGCTATATAATGTATATATATTTCAAATGTGCTCATCAAGCCCTTTAATTTGATACCCATGTCGATACTGTGCGAAAATATTTTTTTTTCGGTTACGACTTTTCATCCCCTAGAGGGCGCCATATTGGATTTGGTGAAACGTCACCTACCCTATAACCAGCGGACAACTGAGACGCGTCTAACGACACCTCATTTGTCAAGTAGTGATAAGTAGTTCAGAAGTTATAAGGGAACAGATGAACATACATACATACATACATACCGGTCAAAATCATAACCCTCCTTTTTGCTTCGCCGTAGTCGGGTAAAAAATCATAACCCTCCTTTTTGCTTCGCCGTAGTCGGGTAAAAACAGTTCAGCTAGTCCGCTTTCAGGACATACTCGTACTTAGACTTATGACTTACACCTTGGAGATACAACCGTGACCCTGGTACGTAAAGGGCTCTTGGAGGATCACCGTGGATTTTAGATAGTACAAGTCTGACAGTCCCCCCGCCCAGGGCGGGGCGGGAGGACTTATTTGATGATTTTACCACGCATAAAAACAACAAGGGTCAACATTTAGACTGCAGATAGCAAAAAAAAAACATTGTCCATAATAAAAGAAATTAGAAAAAAATAAGGACATAAATTTAGTACCTTTTACGCCTGTATGAAATATGCAAACCGAAACCTTATAGTGAGAAATCTATAAGAGTAAAAAAAAAACTGTTTTCTCTTTTTCTTTCTTAGTTATTTGAATGCATGCAACATTCATCAAGTTTCTAGCCATCAAATTGAGCAGTTATTGTGAATAAACTTAGGCCACCAAACAAAAGATTATAAAATTAGCAGTCATTCGCGAACTCCGGCAGTATTTTATGACCATAGACGAGAGTGTGTTCTCTAATTTGAGAAAGGGTTCTTACTTAGGAAGAGATTATCTAGCCTTCAACTTTCAAGTATTCAAAAGGCATTGTTAAAGATCGGGGGTCTTTTAAAGAAGCTCTATGATGTAAACTATATAAAGGCACAATTTAAATCTCGCCTAATCTTATGACGGCACGCTTGTCGCAGTGGTTGAGCTATCGACTAGTACTGCGCGTCGTGGGTTTGATTCTCACTTGGAACATATATTTGTATGATCTGCAAATAGTTGTAGTATTTGCGTAGGGAGGCAGTGTATACGACGAGGACGCGAGGTATAATGGGGACATAGACACTTAAGGCACACTTAACACAACACTAACGTAGCGCAAGCGCCATCAGGACGTCATTTGCAAGCAGCCATTAACAAATGGCGTCCTGTTGGCGCTTGCGTAATGTTTGCCTTAAGTGTGTGATTTCCCATCATACCCCGCGTCCCCGTCTTATACACCTGTGAGCTTAAATGTTTGTAAACGCACCCACGATACAGAAAACAGTCCTGTACGATGTAGTGTGGGGCCACGTTTCATTGAATAAATAAAAAATCTAGCAATGCTTAGCATCCGAATTTGTGCTTTATTATAACTGGCAATAGGCTCGAGCTTCGTGAAACTAAAAAAATTCCAGCGTGTAATACAGATGATCTCAATTTTCTTAACCATGATTTCAGAATGTGGTGAAAGGAACGAGGTTTCCCGTATCGTGGGTGGCGAGGAGGCTGGTATTAATGAGTTTCCCTGGATGGCGCGCCTGTCTTACTTCAAGCGGTTCTACTGCGGCGGCATGCTCATCAACGACAGATATGTGCTCACTGCAGCGCATTGTGTTAAAGGGTGAGCTGATTTTGTTGTTTGAGCAAAATGTTGATTGATCATCATTATCATCTGCTTAGCCTTTTCCAAATGATCCTGAGTGCTCATCGGCTTCTAGTCTAACCGAATGCAGGTAAATTTCAGTATTTGACATGGAGCGACTGCTTATCTGATTTAAATAGGTTGATTGATATAAATGGAAAAAGGGGATGAGGCTACGTTTTCGTCGCAACAATGTGGTTGTCGCAGCAAAGCCTTTCAAGGAATCACATCGTGACGCTGACTATTATTTATTTACTAGTCTGATTATCTGCCTTCATTTGCACCATTTTATTTAGCGTCAGTACAACGCCTTTTCCTTTCAATCTCCCTTGACAGTTTATGATATTTTTCCTTTTCATTATTTCCTGCTCTTTCATTCCTAACACATTCTATTCGTTCTTTCTCTCCTTTTCTTCCTTCAACATTCATATTCCTCACTCTGTTACATGCGTTCTACCCACCCTTATCATCAGCCTCTACTTTTTTATCGTGGTAATTTCATCAAATGAGTCCTCTCACCCAGGGCAGGGCAGGAGGGACTGTCAGACTCGTACTGACTAAAATCCACGGTGTCCTTCAATAGCCCTTTATGTTCCGGGGTCATGCTGGATTGATAAATACTTTAAAACATTAATCGAATCGACTACCAACACACTTCACTGTGTTTCGGTCTTCAGACTTAAACAATAATTTCTACAGCTTTATTTTATTTTCGCAAAATATTCTCAAGTTTCATTTCAAAATAAATCGTGTCCCAAAAAAGAGTTTTATATGGAATTATTATTCAGTTCTGTAGAGTCATTATTTTTGAAATAATGGGGTATTTTTCCATAATCCTACGTTTCTATGAGCCTAGCTGTTTATAGCAATAAATCACTTTTTAAATGTGCGAAGTGTGTTGAGATGGCACAGTAGCGTGAACATGTTTGTATGTTAAGTGTTTGTTCAACAAATCACTTGACAGGATGTTGACTAGCAGAACAACCTACTACACCTTTCATAGGATATTAAAATATCCGAATTTGTACTTTTCTAGTTTCTGCTAACTGTCCTCTTTAATTAAGGTTAATCGAACCAAGGTGACGTAAAAATTATGTAGTTACAAATCAACAAAGGAATAATCTAAAAGGCTATTGACATAAATGTGAAAGCAGGTTAATGATAATATAACGATGCAATGATGAATGATACTAGGAAAAATCATTAATAAATATTGGTTCACTAAACATTTTTCTGTGTTCTATGTTCGTGTACCGACATCAATAAAATCATGTTAAAACTAATAAAAATGCAAATTCACTAATGTCTTTCTGAATTTTTGATTGCTCTCAATATGTTTTATGAGTAATACTCACGAATCAAACTGCAGATGACATCGTTAATCATCATGTATACGAGTCCGATAACCTAAGAATTAGCAAACAAGTCCAAAATAAATTCGCGGTACAAAATTGTGAATACCAATCGGTATCGATAAGTACGTTCACCTTGAAACCGGCCCAGGAGCAGGCTCCAAACTTAAAGTTCGTTATCCCCGCTAAATGACCATTTTAGGCGCCTTGTGATCGCTTTTTGTTTCGGTCGATTGGTTTATCTCAGTCTCAGGTACAGAATTTTTAGGGCAGTCGCAAATGCGTGATAACGTAGGGTTCAAGAGGTGAAGTTCCGTAATCTCAGCCTAAGAATGTACCTATTGTTTAACAGTAGCGGGGACTAATGTACGCAAGTGAAAGCGCAAATGAGGCACATTAATAGTATTCACGACCGTGGCCCGCCAAAACACTGAGTGTCACTTTCGCTGAATGGTGACACAAACTTGACTTGGTTAGTGTTGCGAGGAACAATTGACGTTGAAAATAAAGCGATCAATATTACACAATAGATGCTCAACAAGTGAATCTATTACCTGTGACGGTAACAGAAACTACTGTTTTCTTATGGAATTTCCAATCTGCTGAGAAAGTTAATGAAAACACTTTTTAAGAGATGTAAGAAAAGGTATTCATGATTGACAAGACTGAGTCAGACTAAAGCCGATCATCCACTGCAATGCAAAATTGGCTCGGAGAGATTCGTCACGTAGCTACACGGTTCTTCTGCTATCAAACTCCTAACATAGCCGTAGGTTGTAGCGATTCAAACAAACTATCTTAGCCGTGGGCTGCTATGGAGCTACAGATTTAGTGTATAAAGAATAATTAATATTGCACCATATTAAATTACAATGCAAATACCGCCTAAGCTGTATTTGCATTGCAATAAAAACAATCGAACAGCCTAATCTTAAATATTTGCATGAGTTTTTTAGTGTTGGGTTTAATGAGTCATCCTTGTTTAAAGATTAAAAGCTAATTTATGAGTTTGTTTTTGTTAGCTGCGGTTGCGATTATCTAGATTTGATCCACTTTTTATTCGTTGAGTATTTTGATCGGATTTTGCAGTACGACGTAGTAAAACATGTTTATCTACAGTTATAACCTAAAATAAAGTTGTCTGAACAAGGTTTGGAAAATGGAACACATTAGAGACAAGATTCTGCTAGGTATAATTTTATAAAACGGTCGAAGCTAGGCAAACGGAGAAGACGACATTTTGATTTGTAGCTTTTTTGGCACCAAGAAATTTTAAATTGTTTGTTCCAAACTACACCATCCACCTGATGGTGAAGCTTGAATGTGGCATAAAACGATCCTTTAGTTCCAAGAAAAGTCACGCTGCACACGCTGTTGTGAGACGACCCGAACAATTCTTTTGCTTCTTCTAACAAAATGCAGTTACTAAAATTGGTATCACTTCATCATCATCAGCCTATAAATGTTCCCACTTCTGGGACACAGGCCTCCTCTCTGTGAGAGGGAGTGGGCCGTAATCTACCACGCGGGCCCAGTACGGATTGGTAGATGTCACATGTCTTCGAAATTTTGGTTCTAGGAAATGCCGGTTTCCTCACGATGTTTTCCTTCACCGTTTTGAGAGCATTGGTGTTGAAATAAATTATACAAAGTAATGCGCCTGACGGGGTTCGAACCCACGACCTACAACTCGTAAGTCGAGGCCGATACCACTGGGCCACCACTGCTCTCAAAATTGGTATAAAATAGTTAATTTCAACCCTCGCCTGAAGTAGCAGATATCAACCCGTTAATAGATATGAAATAGATACACGATATAAATAATATATATTATATGACCGAATGTAATGTTCCAGGTTCATGTGGTTCATGATCAAAGTGACGTTCGGGGAGCACAACCGCTGCAACGCCACCAGTCGGCCGGAGACACGCTTCGTACTGCGTGCTATCGCTAACAAGTTCACCCTCACTAACTTTGACAACGACATAGCCCTGCTCAGACTGAACGAGAGAGTGCCCATTTCCGAGACCATCAAGCCTATCTGCTTGCCTACCAATAGCAGTAAGTTCATCCTAGTGTTCCACGGAAGGTCGTTTTTGGTCAAAGCTAAAGCCAATTAGTTGGTTTTCGCCACTACATAGCCGAAGTCAAAGCCGAAGCTTAACTAATTCCAAACATTAGTTTTTCGATCACAAGAGTTTATTTATTAGAGGTAGCAGTTGCAATCAGGTTCTTCAGGCATTAGAGTTGGGGTGCTAAGACAGGTAACCTCCACGTGCGTCCGTGGACTGGAGTTCCCTCTCGGATACGTCCGGGGGGAAGACCAGTTTTTCGGGCCGGTGCGCCCTGGGATGCGGGCAAAAACTCTTCCTTAGGCACTGTGTGCCTAAGGGGGTTTCTTTGCCCGTATGCAAATAGCCTGTCGGGTGGAAGCTCCAATGCGTGTCCCTCTGATTAGCAGAGGGCACAGCAGCGGAGCGGGCTTGCGGACGGTGAGTAATGGGTAAGCTCGCCGTCCGACCAGGGACCAAGCCCGGGTCGGTGGCGTGTCGTGTTTCACGCGTCACCGACGGGGCCCCTTATGGGGCCAAATGCCTGCCGGGGTCGCGGATTTTTTCTTAATCCAGGATACCGTGGCCCCGGAACGTAAAGGGCATCCGAAGGAACACGGGTGGATTTTAGTCAGTAAGAGTCTGACAGTCCCTTCCGCCCCACCCAGGGCGGGAGGACTCATTTGATGATTTTGCCACCCTAAAAAAAAAAAAAAAAAAAAAAAAGGCATTAGAGTTTTCTCTCTAAGATGGACGCTTCCGTGAGGTACCTAAGAAATTTCTATGACCATAGGAGGTGATGACCAAATGCCTGCCTACTTATTTGCCACCCCAAAACCAGAAAATGATGTATTGTTTATCAACAATGCATTTCAGGGATATCTTCTTTTCTGAATTCTAGTTAAAATCTTGGAACAACTTGCAAAGGATCAACATCAACTTCTATTTCATGCTGCATTTGATATTGCTGGTCGATATCATCTCCAGTCTAAGATGAAAAATTGGCAAAAAAAATCCTTGAATATGGATTGTGCTATAATCCATTTATCAAATTCACCACCTCCTTTCAACAGAGAACTTGTACGTTGGCGTGAAGGCTGTCGCATCAGGCTGGGGTACCCTCACTGAAGAAGGCAAGGTGTCGTGCACGCTGCAAGAGGTGGAAGTACCAGTCATCAGCAATCAGGAGTGCCGCAACACCAAGTACACATCGTCAATGATCACCGATAATATGCTGTGCGCTGGATATCCGAAGGCTGGGCAGAAAGATTCTTGTCAGGTGAGGTATTCATCTCAACGTAATATCTCGACTAGTGACCGTAATTTCATACAAGTTTAAAACTTTGCCTTATAATTTACCATAACAACTTCAGGCTTCGTAACTAAAAGGTTTTTGAACTGTGTCCTTATTTTATGGTATTGCACTAGGTTGCCGTAACGTTGAAGCCTGGGCGTAGGCAATCCATAGATTCTGACAAAATTAAATGATATCTGTGTCTAGCAAATGAGGTTATACTAAAGTCTTCCAAAAAATTGAAAGGCTACTTGAGAATGAGGCGTGTCGCTGCTGGGTACTCAGAAGTTGTAAAAAAAAATCTCACAAGAGAAACTTCTTAAGCATTCTTCACCGTTTTTTAGTCAAATTCTACGAAGTTGTAATTTGTATTTCTAATGCACTTAACTATTAGTCATCAGAATTACTTTCGATTTGAAACTTTAGACTGCCGAAGTGAAAAAAAAGTAAGTATACGGATTCGCCTCATTTAAGATAGCATGACAATTTTCAAAATATTTACATATTTATTCCACAATGGTTGTTTCCGAAACAGGATGACTGTGTGTGGTCGGTTGGCAATACAATAAAGAATGAAACAATTATACATACGAGGTTACTGCTCTTAGTGTCTAAACTTAGTTTAGAAAAGTGTTACAAGGGCAGTTGACTTTTTAATAATTAAGATGCTTTTGCTCCTGAGTCGTCTAGGTCAGAAGTGTCAGAAACAAAGTTGTAGACTTTGGAGTGGAGGAAAACAGATGCAGGACTACGCCGCGTCTTTGGTCTCTTGCCTTCGGCATTGTGAAGGGTGTTTGGAAGCCTTTAGTGTGAATTGCTGGAAAGGCTAGTTGGCCTTCACTGTGGAGGTTGATGGCCGGTGGTATGTGTGGTGATGGGTTTAGATTGTCCATTGTGCAATTAGAGAGGTCCAACCCCAAATTTATTTAGAATTACGTGATGACGTAAAAATTGTAAATGCTGCAAACGAAAAACAATATTCGATCAACCAAGTTTCTTTTCATTTCAGGGAGATAGTGGTGGTCCACTTATTGCTGAGAGAAAACACGACAAGCGCTACGAACTGATCGGTAATAACCACATCTTTATATTCTTATCACTTATGTATGCCTGGTATGCTGTCTCATTGGGTCAACCTTGTCGTTAAGCCATAAGACAATGCTCTTACCCAAGTCTTGCATAGATCGCACCAATAATGTATTCTAGTAGAAGTCGTAGGTACCTACTAAAAGTTTCTCCGATCTTCCTCGTATGTAAGTCGTGGGTAGCGACAATGCTGTCGACAGTCTGAGTTTTTACAGTTGTGACAATGGTCTTAAAAAATACTGGTACTGATAACCAAACACGGGGTGCTGTTATTTTACATCAGACATTGAAAAATATTGAATTCAAAATTGAAAGTCAAACCAAATTGAAGGAGAATACCGATCGACCTAGTCATAAATCATAATATCATATACCATTGTTTCTTAATTTCAACCAAAAACTTATTCAAACAAAGCTGTTAATATTTTCCCTGCCTAATGTTTTATTTATTTTAATTTTAGCATAGTTCAAAATACGCTTTCTAATGTCAACGTTATTTTGCAGGCGTAGTGTCATGGGGCAACGGTTGCGCGAGAGTAGGTTACCCAGGAGTTTATACCCGGGTCACAAACTACCTTGACTGGATTCGTGAGAACACGGAAGATGGTTGCTACTGCACCGATTAGTCCTTAGAAGACCCATCAGCGTCTTATGAGCACTGGTGTCAAAAATATGCATTTATTTCCTGCGATTTTAGAATAGGGTAACTAGCGCCATCTATGTTGAATTCGATAAATCAAAGTGTTGTCGTCATTTTATCAAGGTAGATGGCGTAGTAATTTAATAAAGTAACATCGTGTAGCCTTTTCTTTAGTTAAGTTATTTAATGTAGGTAACCAAATATTTGGAGGAAATATTTAGACTTTATATTTTTGAAAAAAAACTTTTTTTAAAAAAAGTACCGACTTCAAAACAAATACAAAAAAGTTTAAAATAACTTTTCTTTCGGAAGTCGGTGGCAATAGTCAATGACACAACAAAACAAAGCCACCGACTTCCGAAAGAAAAGTTATTTTAAACTTTTTTGTATTTGTTTTGAAGTCGGTACTTTTTTTAAGAAAAGTTTTTATTTTACCCTTTTTAGTTTATTTATTACATATTCAACCCAAATTCTTGTAAAATACAAAATTTTCTTACATAGGCACTAATCTTGTAATCCGGCACAACATAAAAAAATCCATATCTCTAAAACTACTGAACCGATTTTGATGAAACTTGCAGTGTACCCTAAGTTGAACAATACCTAGTACAACAAAAAAAGAATTACTGAAATCGAACTTATAGTTCCGGAGATATGCGTGCACAAACATAAAAACATACATACATACATACATACATACATACATACACTTATGAAATTTGGCACATTTGTTCAGACGCTGATATAGACTAACATATATGAAAACTGGGCAGTTCTGATAATATTACATACATACGGGTCGAATTGATAACCTCCTTTTTTTTGAAGTCGGTAAAAAAAGAATACGTGTATGGAAAGATATGATTATTTATTTTAACTTATTATAACTTCGTTTGAAATAAATGTACAAAAAAAAAGACGATAAATAAATTTAGAAGATTTTATTATACTTGTTTACTATCATTTGGTCAGGACTATGTCATAAAGTATTGCCATATATTTAACTATAGGAATGCCTACAGGTAAAACTATCAATTAGTGTTTTATATTATAATTTTGTACTGATTTTGAGCCAATAAAGTACCTCAAATCAATATTGTTATGTGTATAATTCTGCCAACCGTCATGTCAGTCTAGTGAAACATTGGAGAAGATTTATGTAGAAAACCTAAATAATCCCAGAGGGTTAATAAGTGTTTCAAGCTCGCTACGATCGCTTTTACCTTTTATTTCGCTTTTCTTTAAAACTTGGTCTGAAAATTAAAATAAAACCTAACGGTAGTAATGGTTAGCCATTACTACCGTTAGGTTTTATCTTAATTTTCCTAATTTTAGATAGTGTGTGACCCATAATTCAAAAGTGCTAACGCCTAATTCGAATACGATTGAGTTGCTCATCGGCGCGTGAGTTCTTTGAATAAATGCGTAGGCGCAAGTTTGAAACGTCCCGCGTCCCTGCACAACTTGTAAAGCGGTGAAAGTGATTTCACAGATAATTTATTTTAATTAAGCGATCGTAATATACTATAATTCAAATAAAGATTGTTTATTCTAGTAAACAATAGTTTGGGCGCAGCATATAATTTGTTGTTTGTTGATGGGAATGCCTTTGTTTCGAGAGACTTGGGCTGTACTGGAGCCCCTTTGACTGTCGGCACCTGATTGTGCCTTATCGGTATCATAAAGTATTTTATCTACTCTCATATCGTTAAATTCAAAATACAAAACTCAAAACGAGTTTATAATGACGTACTTTACACACAGTATATCGAAATGAAATTAAAAAATTAAATTATGACACTAATTCTCTAACAAAATAATGTTATAATATTTTTTTTTTCATTACGGTACGGATTACAGATCATAGATACATGAATTTATTTTATTATCTGTGGCTGCGCGCGCTTTGGGAGTACGTCTAACGCCAACGATACACAATTCCATATTCAATTTCATACCCAATTATAAATACAAAAATGAACACTTATTAACAATATTTATCTTTTATTTGATAATTATAGTCGTGTTCAATGAGAGTAGATAAAGTAGTGTATGAAACTGCACATAACTGGGTATTATACACTCGTGTATAATACCCCTCATTATGTGACAGTTTCATAAACTACTATTTCTTTATGAAAACCCTACTGACTACATCCCAGGCATAAGATTGAAACATATCCTCTTGTTGTCAGGCGTGAGACATCTCCCGTGTTAGCTATCTTAAATTGATTCATGATTTCAGACTAGAGAAGCCTTCTCTGCATGATCAGTTTGCCGACGTTGAAGTTTTGCCGACGACAACATATTTTTTTTTTACTAGCCTGTACTGTCCCACTGCTGGGCAAAGGCCTCCCTCCATTCCTTCCAACGGCCTCGATTGTGCGCCATTTCCTTCCAATTCTCAAGAAAGGCATCCAGTTCATCCCGCCATCTCCTTCGCAGTCTGCCTCGACAACGCCTCGTCATTTCAGGGCACCAGTCCTGAGCTTTGCGGGCCCTCAGCTCGTTCGGCATGCGACAGACATGTCCCGCCCAGTCCCACTTAAGTTGGGCAGCCTTTTGAGCCACGTCAATGATCTGTGTTTTGGAGCGCAGTGTAGTGTTTCGAACATGATCTGTTAATTTAACACCTAAGATACTGCGCTCCATAGCACGTTGGCAAACCTTGAGTTTGGACTTTTGGATGTTTGTCAAAGACCAAGTTTGTGCACCTTAGGTCAAGATGGGGAGAATACACATGTCCATAAGTTTTCTTTACGACATCATATAGTCATAATAATTTAGACTAAGGAAAATGCTGTGTGACTTCAGTAGCGCTTCCGGAATAATAATAATTGGCCAAAAAATGTCATGTCAAAATGAAGAATGGGTATTCAAAACTCATTTTTTTTCAAATTCGACAAAGAGGTCATTGGTCAAATCTAGCTCGGTTGATATGAGCACGGGAAGCTGCACAATATCTTTACGTGTCATCACAGTGTCACAAGACGAAAATCAAACGGGGACTTTGACGTTAATTTGATGGAGAAAATTAGTTCTTAGAGGCACTTTTTCATTTTCCATACAATTTAAGTTTTAATAGGTACTTCAAGTAGAACCATCAAATGAGTCCTCCCACCCATACTGTCAGACTTGTACCGACTAAAGTCCACGGTGCCTTCATTAGCCCTTTACGTTCCAGGGTCACGGTAATGAGATAAGTCCCGCGACCCCGGCAGGCTTTGGCCCTCTAGAGGGGGGGGCCCGTCATCTTGCTGACACTCTTTGAGGCGCGCATGGAACACAACGCGTCGTCGACCCGGGCATGGTCCAAGGTCGGGCGGCGAGTTGCCCACTACCCGCCGCCCGCATGCCCACGCCCACGGTGGCCGGAGATCGTCTTGCGACGTCCGTCACCGCGGGCGTCTACCACTGCGGCTGGGGCGGAGGGAGGACGCTGTCCTCTCCCTCACGCGGCCCCCCTCCTCCTTCGCGAGCATTACTGCTTCGCAGAAGGAGGATGCACGAATCATGTAACAAATATTATTTTGTTCAAGATTCATAAGTCTTGTCTAGGTTTTATTATTGTAAGCTTAAGAGTAAAGGGTTGCTAAGACAGGAAACCTCCACGTGCGCCCGTGGACTGGAGTTCCCTCTCGGATACGTCTGGGGGGAAGACCAGTTTTTCGGGCCGGTGCATCCTGGGATGCGGGCAATAGTACATTGTTATCCAAGGCGTGAAAGTTACTTATTTACGTCCCGAGACGGGGTTTGGTGCCCGTAACGTAGTGAGGGCGCTAATAGTTCGAGGGACTAAATAAGTAATTTACCCGAGGTAAACACTGTGTTTTTAATTACGAATATGAGGAAAGTAAAATTAACAACATAAATTATTAGCTAAAGAAAAAATGAGTATAGATCGGATTGTCACTTTGCCGCTTATTTTTTTTTTTTTTAATTTTTGTGCTGTGGTTGTCCAGCTATACAGCCAGGATTTTTCATATTCATTATTTAAAAATGGCAAAGATTTTGTCGAAATCTGTGATATTTTAGCGAAACAGTTGATACTAAATTATTTTAAAGTCATTATTTATATTTTTAATACTTAACTTTGTTATTTTAATATTAAATCGCTCTGTAATTTAGTGTCTGTGTAAAAAGTTAGAACATGGTTCAATAGAAATGTCAAAAAAGAACTAGTTTTTTTTTTCTTAAATTTGGCAGCTGTCAGTTGAAAGCGATTTTCCCTAGGCCGGCAATGGATAACTTTCAAACGGCTAATCAGACATGTAATGACCTACTTTCAGAGTATGAGTAGTGAAAAAACTCTTCCTTAGGCACTGTGTGCCTAAGGGGTATCTTTGCCCGTATGCGAATAGCTTGTCGGGTGGACGCTCCAACGCGTGTCCCTCTGAATAGCAGAGGGCACAGCGGCGGAGCAGGCCTGCGGACGGTGAGTAATGGGTAAGCTCGCCGTCCGACCAAGGACCAAACCCGGGTCGGTGGCGCGTCGTGTTTCACGCGTCACCGACGGGGCCCCTTATGGGGCCAAATGCCTTCTGGGCTCGCGGAATTGTCTTAATCCAGGATACCGTGGCCCCGGAACGTAAAGGGCATCCGAAGGAACACGGGTGGATTTAAGTCAGTAAGAGTCTGGCAGTCCCTTCCGCCCCACCCAGGGCGGGAGGACTCATTTGATGATTTTGCCACCCAAAAAAAAAAATATTAAGAGAAAAAACTTGTTTGGTTATTGGTTGTCTTAGTATGGCACGTGATACATAGGAACGAGAACGCCAATATGATGAGGAAAGTTTTTTGAACAAAACAAATGCTCGTTCATTATAATAATTAATTCAGATTTTTACTCCAACTCAAACTAAATTACTTTCACTCGAAGTGTACCGATTAGGTCAGGAACCGACCACACCAGGTCAGGAGAACGTATTGTTATCCTAGCGTAGCTAAATCAATATTAAGATTACGGTTAAACCGCTGTATTTGTTTAAAGCTCTTATGTTTGCAGAAATGTCTGCCAAGTAGTATTTTAACAAAAATTTCGCTTGGTACTTATATTTAGTGAGTGTCTTCACTAAATATAAGTACCAAAATAATAATGCACCTAAATTAAAAAGCCTGAAATCCTACTATTCCGATATATTTTTAGGCTACAATTGAAATGCTCATCAATAATTCTTTTTGTATACCAAAATGGATAAATGCTCACCAAATCTAAAACTCGCTTTAGCAATATTTCAGAGACACCCGAAGTTCGGTATGGTTAGGTTCCTTTAAACCCTGCAAACAGAAATAGACGCCCCGCTAAGCGAGGCTTCGTCGGCCCTGCTTAGGTTGATTTTTTTTATTATTACTACAGAAAGTAGTTTAATTTTTACAATACTTTATGATACACAACTGAAATGTTATGAAAAATATCTAGTTTTAATTCCGCGACAAAAATTTGGGTAGCATTTATCCATTCTGGCAAGTATTTCGATATTTTGGTTTTAAAATTGGTACTTTTCTGGTAGGCGTTTAAACACAAGCTATATTCTTATAATTATCATCTGTGGGTGGTGTAGTACAGAAATATAAGGACACAAATAGTAACATGTAATCAGGACTCCACTTCAACTTAAAACGACAAGGAGAACTGACATTGAATCACTTGTTCATTGTTCTCACTAGTGATTCAGGCTATTAATAAGCCTGAATTCCATCACCAAATCTACAGTTCTTAGTCGATTTTAATCTCACGAGGATCAAACTGGGCTGGTAGGGGTCGTGGGATTGTCTGGGGTCGCGGGACTGTCTTACTTATCAGGTTACCGTGACCCTTTATCGTAAAGGGCTATTGAAGGATTATCGTGGATTTTAGTTAGTACGAGTCCGACTGTGCTTTCCACTCCACCCAGGTGCGGGAAGACTCATTTGGTAATTCATAAAAGGCTTAAAAAAAGAGAGAGCTGGAGGACCGCGATTCGCTGGTCAGTCCAACCCTGCCTTGAATTGAAGAGCTGAGGTATAGTTAAAGTGAAGACGCATCCGGATGGCGAATGGTAATTCGGGCCTTGGATTGGTACTTAATAACTAAGTACCTACTTTTTTTTTTACGTAGTAAAAAAAAGGTAGGTACTTACAAGCTCTGCTTTTTTTTTTAGCGTGGTAAAATCATCAAATGAGTCCTCCCACCCAGGGCAGAGCGGGAGGGACTGTCAGACTCGTATTGACTAAAATTCACGGGCCCTTTATGTTCCGGAGTCACGGTAATGAGATAAGTCCCGGGACCCCGGCAGGCTTTGGCCCTCTACAGGGGGGCCCCGTCATCATGCTGACACTCTTTGAGGCGCGCGTGGAACACAGCGTGCCGTCGACCCGGGCATGGTCCATGGTCGCACAGCGAGTCGCCCATTACTCGCCGCCCGCATGCCCGCGCCTACGGTGGCCGGAGATCGTCTGCCGACCTCCGACGCCGTGAGCGTCTACCACTGCGGCTGGGGTGGAGGGAGGACGCCATCCTCTTCCTCACGCGGCTCGCCTCCTCCTTCACGAGCATGACTGCATTGCAGAAGGAGGCGACCGCTTCCCACGCCGTCTCTCCCCGCAGCATGGCCTCGACCAATGCCGGGCGCGAGAGGTCTCCGCTATCGCCGCCGAGAGGACACGTTGGTGCTCTGCCCAAGCGGGGCAGTCCTGCACCGTATGCTCCACCATTTCCTCCGGGCGATCCTCGCAGTGGTGACACCCAGGCGTTTCTTCCCTCCCTATCAGACACAGGAACCTCCCGAAACTTCCGTGTCCGGTGAGGACCTGCGTCACGCGGTAGGTCAGGACGCCATGACGCCTATCCAGCCACTCCTCAAAGAGGGGTCTTACCGCCGCGATTGCGGCGTGCCCGATAAGTACCTACCTAACAACATTTTATTGTGGCGACAAAAAAAAAAAGATTTTTCACCTCTCCAGTCCACTTGGGGTCAATTCGGTCGGACGAGGGGATCTGTGCACTCCAAGTTCCCGATTATCACTCGCCATGCGGTTCCCTTTCCGACATAGTATTCATGATATGATTTATGTTTCCGTTACATATTATGTCGGACTTTGCACCCAGTGTGACCTAAGCCCTTTATGAGATTTGTGCGTTGATGTCTTTTATTAGAAAAAAGTTCGTAGGGGTAAAAAAAGAAGAGCTTTTGAATTTCGTGAAACTTTTGAAACATGGATCTGTAAAGTTCCGTTCATTACTATCTTAAATCTTAAGTGCGACATTTTTTCGCTTTTATTTCTCTGAAAAAGTTCATAAAATGGGCTTATCACCGATGGAATAAGATGCGAGAGCTTATTGCCCTGCTGCTGTTTACAACATTAACGTTTTAAACAAATAATTAAGCAACGTAATTTATTCGAGGTCATTTAATTACGTCGGCGAAATTAAGATTCGGCACTCTTTTAAGATTCACATAATCGTATGCAATAATATCGATGCGAAGGGAATGCAATCCAATATTGATTGGTCTGTCTTGCAAGATAATTGTATTAAAAACTGCAGGTAATTACACCCTTATCGTACCGTTAATAAAGCTCAAAATGATCACAAGTTTAATGTCTACCTCTCCGCGGGATGAATGACCGCAGAGGTCATTGCCAAATAAAGCGCTCATTCGCACAGCCCTCGGAAAGCTAAAATGACGCATCTCGACGTTAGAATATTAACCAGCAAGTCAAATGTGTTACAACAATTTTACGGAAGAGTCGCTACTCCGGCATGGCTAGCGGGGAGTAGCGGACAACTGTCCAAAATATTCGTTTGAGCTTATAAAAATTAATTGTTGATTTAGTTTCGGATGCGTCGCTGCAACATTTTAAAGTCTCTGTACCCATAAAGTGCGTCGAGATCGAAGACATGACTTAGTGTATCAAAAACTTTGAACCTTTAGCACATGCTACTTTCTATAGAGAGTTCTAATTTTAAGTTACGGGATAAAGACGTGTGTTCTGTTAAAATTAATTAAAATAAGTATAAAAATGTGGTTGTGCTACTTATTCTGTTTTTTAAGTGTGTTGTTCGGCTGTTCTCCGCTCAATATAAACAAGGTAGGTTGAGTAACAGTAGTTGACTATATTTATTTTCAATTCCAAACGGTGTTATCAAAAACCCCCCACGTGGATGTAAGCGAATTTTTTGTAAATATGTAACAAACTGATGTCTCGAGGGTCGTGATTTACATAACGTACCTACTATCATACGTGATTACGCATGCTAAGTAGTCAAAGTTATTCAGTCGAAATAAATATGCGTATAAAAATGTATAATTTATTGCGGAATAAGCGTCACAACATACGACAGATAGAATCAGCTGATTGTGCTTATATACCTAGTATTTCAATTAAACGTGTTATTTCGTGTTTCAGTACAAAATTGACAGAAACAGTTGTGTTGTTTATACGATAAAAATTGTTATTACAAAAAATAAATTTTAATTTTTGACAGTCTACCTACGTCGGATAGTAATAGTATTTAATTAAAACAATTACACACTAATCTATAATAATATTATAAAGCTGAAGAGTTTGATTGGTTGTATACGATAATCTCAGGAACTACTGGTTCGAATTGAAAACATATTTTAGGTTTGGATAGTCCATTTATCGAGGAAGGTTATAAGGCTATTTAACATCACGCTACGGCCAACATGAGTATAGCAGCGGGTGAAACCGCGGGGGAAAGCTATCGTGATTGAATAAACTTGCCCACTAAAATACCACTTCAGTAGGGTAATTATGTAGGTATAATTAATTAAGTGTTATAAATTGTAAACTGTAATTATGAGTTGTCAGTTTGTGACCATTTTACGAATTGTAATGTGATTCATGTGAGCAGTGGTGGCCCAGTGGTATCGGCCTCGACTTACGAGTTGTAGGTCGTAGGTTCGAACCCCGTCAGGCGCATTACTTTGTGTAATTTATTTCAACACAACTGCTCTCAAAACGGTGAAGGAAAACATCTTGAGGAAACCGGCATGTCTTAGAACGAAAAATTCGAAGACATGTGACATCTACCGATCCGCACTGGGCCCGCGTGGTGGATTACGGCCCATTCCCGCTCTCAGAGAGGAGGCCTGTGGCCCAGCAGTGGGAGCATTTATAGGCTGATGATGATGATGCTTATGAACATGATTCATAACGTTGTCGCCAATAAATAAGATTCTGCTAATCAAGCTGTTTTAGCCCGCTGTCTGCTTTATTGCACCAATTCTCTACTCGTGTGCGGACGCGATACCTACCTACCTACGAGTATGTCGTAGTACCGTCCTTTAATTAAAATAATAATAAAAAATATGGAAGTGTGGGAGACGTCCCTGCGGCAAGATGGATGGATGATTTGAAGAAGCTGGCTGGCACTTGATGGATGCATACTGCCCAGGATGGGTGGTTGGCGTTTTTTGGGAGGCTTCCGTTCAGCTGTGGACGGCAATCGAATGAAACGAGAAAGAGAACTGGTATTACTTCAGCTGAAGGCCAAAATAAAAGTTAATCCTAATTTAATGTATTATTTTTGATAATAGGATGACCTGAGGATTTCTGAAGACTCTTTCCACGGATTAGGACGCATCGTAAAAAGAGAGCTACTACCATGTGAAGATTGTGGTAAGTTCGTGTACTTGTTTTTATTCATCAAATATTTTATATTTCCTTTTATTTTTTATTAGATATGAGACAATATTATTTCCTATTGACATACTGATTTATTGCCATTCATAATGAGTATCTGAGTACAATGCACCAATCTTTTAAATAACTAACTACTAACTTAACGTAACGTAAAAAGTGAAATATTTGTCATTATAAGTCTTTTGGAATAACCAAAACTTCAATCTGATGTGGAAAAAGTCTAGTTTAAAAAAAATAAAGAGTTTTGTATTATACGACTACTTCAACCGCACCAAATTAATTTTGCAAACATTATTATTTTAATTTAAAATCATTTAATGGTGTCTGCATTAAATGATTTTAAATAAATATTAAAAAAAGAAAGAGGCACCATAAAAGGCTAACCTGTCAGTAAATTGTTTTTACTTAAAATAAGGTTCAAGTTAATATTTTCAGTAAAAATATTTACAAATACTTTAGGACCCTTTCGAACGTCAAGTACCATTTTTTTACTAAGCAAAACATATTAATGCAAATACTCAAAGCGTATGTTTCGTATATTATTATTGTCTCAAGAGAGTACTTCAAACTGATACTTGCCAATGAAAAATACACCTTTTAGAAATCCACAAGTTCAATGGACGATGTTGTACCGATATGATGTGTTCTGAAAGTACTCACTTCTTAATACAATAATGGTGTTGTGGTTACCGCCACAGTCAATGTTAAGTGACAGTCAATCCATTCATAACTGGTAAAAAACTGTCTGTTTTTTATGATTCTCTAATTCTATTAGCTCTTTTACGAGCTCTCGCATGTTAAACAGTTTGGTATGCAGGAAAAAATAGTAGTTTCCACCTATTCTGTGCACCTGCCGGGATCGCGGGACTAACGAGCAACCGTAGCCCCGGAACGTAAAGGGCTATTGAAGGACACCGTGGATTTTAGTGAGTACAAGTCTGATAGTCCCTCCCGCCCTGCCCTGGGTGGGAGGACTCATTCTATGATTTTACCACGTAAAAATACGTAGGTATTGTTTCTACTTTCTCCTCAAATCAATCCAAAGGTTGTCTTGAAAATATCGCTTTTAGCCGACCGCCCATTGTGTCACCCTATATATAAAAACTCGGTACCAATAATAATTTGTATGTATGCATAATAAAGTGTATTCTATTCTATTCTGCGCCAAAATTCACTTCTCCTCATTTATCCTTTGAAAATAGTCTTCGAACTCGTAATCTAGTAAAGGTATTCTCTTGTCAGAAACTCCAAGGCTGAGCAAGTGCTGTGAGAGTACAGCTATACGAGGAACACCGAGGTTTAACAGACGCTCCCGCACCCGTCCTGCAGTGCTAGGCGCAGAGGCTGAGCGATCGGACTGCTGCGCTGCGTGTCGTGGGTTCGATTCCCGCACGGAACAAACATTTGTATGACCTACAAGTAGTTGTTCCGGGTCTGGGTGTGTGTGTGTATGTGAGTTTCTATGTTTGTAAACACACCCACGACTTAGGAGAAATAAAATTCTTAGTGTGGGGCAACGTTAAAAAAAACAAAGTGCTATTCCCTGAGGACACAGCATACAGTTTGGTATGCACTAAGCTACTAACAGTATCGTGCCGCGATGCAATCTCTCTCTCTCTCTATCTCCGCTGTCTCGAGCCTAAAAGTTGTCTCTTAGAGACTGGAATAGGTTTCTTAAGAGTATGGATTTCACGGACTAATTTAATAAATCTTTTCTATGTCAGGTTGTGGTGAACGTAATGAGGAGCCACGCGTAGTTGGCGGCGGGGACTCCAACGTGAACTCGTTCCCATGGTTGGGACGCCTGATTTATGAGAAGTCTTTTGGATGTGCTGCTTCGCTCATTAATGACAGATATGTCGTGTCTGCTGCGCATTGTGTGAAAGGGTAAGCTAACCTAACTAGAGACAGACGAACTGCGTTTTAAATGATACAACGCCGATTCGCAATACAGTTAGCATAATCGACCTGCGTGAGGCAGTCGGCACAGACTGGATGAGGAAAGCTTAGGACAGGGTTCAGTGGTGTACATTGGGACAGGCATATATATGTCTAAACATGGACGAATACAGGTTGATGATTATGATTCTGGATTGCTAATCCAGCACATCAAAATATTTGAAATGAATTATTTGAATCTAAACAGTTAACTTATTTAATTTCAACTGTAGCTAGATTTGTATCTCTCTCTTAGCATATTTCTTTGCAGGTTCAGTTTCATTAACAGCATATTTCTTTGCAGGTTCATGTGGTTTTTATTCCGAGTCAAATTCGGTGAACACGACCGTTGCTTCCAGAAAAAGGTTGCGGAGACTCGCCGTGTGGTGAAGATGATCGTTAACTCCTTCACAATGACTGATCTTAGTAACGACATCGCGCTGTTGCTGCTCAACAAGAAGGTGGAGTACAATCACGCCATCAGACCTGTGTGTTTGCCGAAGAATGATGGTAAGTGAATAATGAATATGTTACGGTTACTATAGGGTCCCCGTCAGATTGCTTACATATCTTTGAGGCGTGCAAGAAACATATGCCGGGCAAGGTTCCTGATCGGATGTGTGGTGGTGGTTGAAAATCGCTTTGCGACGTCCGAGAAGCCTTCAGCGTGTCGCGTCTCGGAAGCTGAGTCATGAGGTGAAAGATTGACCCTCACGTCGGAATACGTCCTCCTTCGTTAGCATTACTGCTTTGCAAAAGAAGGTGACTGCTTCCCATTCTCCCTCATCCTGGCCTCAACCTGGGTTTGAACGGTCACAACCACCCAATGGATTTATGAGGTCATGGTAGTGCTCTGCCCAGGCGAGGCAGATCTCTATCGTATGCCCTAGCGTAATAGATTACCAGCGTGTCCTCCGGGCGAGGAATCTTATTCAGACTTTCTGTCAAAGATCTACAACTTACGTAACATAATTTCTCGAAAAGAAACAAAATAAAGGAGAATGGTCTGCCGTATTCAGCAGCCGTAAAACATGTAATGTTTTTGAAATGTATACCCAAACAGAAACAATACAAATTGTTTGCCTACATAAAGGTTCCTTACCTGTGTTAAGTGTCATAAAGTAAATACCAGCTAATCGTAAGGGACGTGGTTCACTCGAGTTTACGAAGATTATGATCGCTGCGTTCTCAAAACTTTGTCAGATTCCAATAAATCTGAGAGGTGTATTTCAAGAACCCTGCTAATAAAACGGGGTATAAATAATTTAGAGTTCCAAAATCTGTACATTTATTACTTAATTTATAATGTCATGTAATTTTTTGCCTCTTTATACAACTTATTTTTCGAAGACTTTTACGATTTTGCGTCATTGTGGAGTTCAGTTTTATAACGTGTAATAATTGAATGAGGAGTAAGGGGCATACATAAATTAGTCATGATATAAAAATTCGACTGTTATGGGGGGTTTATTTAAATATTAGACATTTTCATATTACGTTTGAAGTTTTATTCATGTTCGTTTGTTTATGTGTTTCAAAGTTCCATCATCCAAAACAAATGTTGTCCTTTTGAGTATTTTATATTTAAAATAACCATGCCATGATGCCAGATGAAATGTAAGAGATCGCTCTTCTGAATTCGACTAAAGACACTAAAACGGTCATTAAGCAATATTCCTAATGATTCACTTTTTAAATGAATAATAGAAGAAGATCCAATGACGTTGCCTAAAACTGACAAAGCGAATCGTTAGTATTCAATAAAGTAGTCAATATGCCCGGTGAACACAGTTAAGATTTAGGTTTAGTCCTTTTTATGTAGCTTCTCATCCTTGCACTTTCAGAAAGCCTTTACACGGGCAAAACTGCAATAGTTGCCGGCTGGGGAGCCTTAAATGAGAACGGCAAGTGGTCGTGCACCGTGATGGAGGCCGAGCTGCCGGTGTTGAGCAACGACGCTTGTCGCAACACCAACTACAATGCGTCCAAGATCAAGGAGGTCATGATGTGCGCAGGGTTCCCTGAGACAGCGCATAAGGACGCTTGTACTGTGAGTTTTAGGTTGATTTTGTAATCACCCTTGCACAAACAGCGTCACGATGTGTGGTTACCCCCTTGAAAGCGTAGATACTTTCAAAGGAGTAACCACATCGTGACGCTATCTCTACCAATACATGATCTAAGGCCGTATACAGAAATAAAGCTTGTAGTTGGCGCCGATCTACCAGCGCTTATCGGCGCTGGTTCATTCTGGCAACAGTTACAAAAAGCAAGCAGATTGAAGCAGAGTTGTTTTTGAATTTTAAATGGTGGGTGGCGCCAGCGCTGCCCGGCGCGTGTCGAAGATTTCCGGAACTTGTCGGCGACGTTCGGCGCTTATAGGCGCAGGCACCGGTTCCTATAAGCACTGGTAATCTGCCAGCTTGCTTTCTGTATACGGCCTACGCGTGATTATAAATTCAGTCTTAGTGATGGTTTTAGAAGACGTTTTGAAAGCTGGTGTTTCGTCTAACACCTAGTCTACCTAGCGGTTCCATGACATTAACAAAATGTCTATATTACTTTTTTCAGGGTGACAGTGGTGGCCCTCTGATTACAGAAAATGCAGAGCACATGTATGACTTAATAGGCAAGTAATTACATTTCAAATAACCAAATTGTGGGCTGGCGCATGGCTGGCGCCTGTTCCCTACCATGTCAGTACATGGCAGGGAACGGCGGGTCGCGACATGCTGTGGTATGCCGCAGGATCTTGCGGCATTTCTCGTCGGCATCGTTGCTCTTACTGCTGCTGCGATTGCCCTCCATTGCTGCTGAAATAAGGTCGTAAATAATGTTTTCGCGAAAAATATCCTATGCCACGCCGCGCTGGGTCCTGCCGCCGCTAGCAGTTAAATGGTTTCATAAAAACATGTAACCGCTGTTTCTAAGAACTTTCTTGATTATGATTTCGTAGTCTTGCTAACAAATGAATTTAAATTTTCAGGAATAGTCTCGTGGGGATACGGTTGCGCCAGGAAAGGTTATCCAGGAGTATACACAAGAGTAACCAAGTACCTAGATTGGATTAAAGACAATACCCCAGAAGGATGTTACTGTAAATACTGAGATAATTTAAGGCTTTTCTTGTGATGTCAATTTATAAAATTTTTAATTGGTTTGTGAAAATATTTAATTTAAAAGTTAGATTTGAATCGACATTGGAGGCACTGGCACGATTAACGAAAGTAAATACGATACGAAAATAATATTTTTAGCATGTTCTTTTTATTTTTGGCAAAATGTATTATTTGTATCTCTCACACACTCACACATAAATAAGTTCAAAATATTGATTCAATATCATATGGGAAACGAGTGTTACTATTTAATGTTCCCAGTGTGGGAAAATATCTTGAGACTGGATTCGTGTCGATGTCGGGGTCAAACTATGAAAGATCGCAGAAATTAAGGTGATTCTCCATCTTGCAATCTGAATTTGTATAAGTAGTCATTGTCTATTTCTTCGTGTCATAAAAAAAAAACAATAGACCCCGAAAGACCAAACACGAATACTAATAGATAATGAACATTGGCCAGTGATTTTATAGTTATAGACGTATTACTTCACGTACTAGCGTACTTTATGATGAAAAGAAATTATCGATAAAAATTAAGTATACTTTTTTTGGAACATGACCATCCAATCTGCCTGCATGTCACTCATGTCGATCTTCCTGCCGAGCTCGATGACGTAGGGGTGCTTCTTGTGCATGAGCCATCCGATGTGACAGAAGAAGAAGCCACGCTTGGAGTTGTGAGGATCAGCGTCCGTGTCTGTGTAGCGATGATGCAGCCGGTGGTCGCGACACCAGATGAACATAGAATTCTAGAAATCAATGATTCATTTTATACATAGTACGTGCAACGTTCCATGGTAGGTATTTAATGTATGTTGAAATTGATCTAATTACCTGACCAGCAATTGTCTGGAAAACGATAAACACAGCCCTCAGAAAAGTATTTGCTTTAAAGGATCTATGAGTGTAAAAACGATGTGCTCCAATTGTGACTCCTTCTGTACCTAAAAAAATAATGACGAGATCTGAAATAAAAGAAGTTGTATTAGAATCATCACAAAGTAGACGACTGAGAAAAAAAATAGATTTTGTAACTTACTCCATACAAGAGTCTGCCATTTAACATAACCCGTCAACATAAGACCGATTCCCCAAAGAGCAAGAATATGCATTATCAAGAAACCGATGGCATTTTTCCAAACAATTTGATGTTTATACGAATAATCTGTCCCGATCACTTTAGGTATAGACAATGGTTCTTTAGTTGCGTTTTCCTTTTTTGAGTTGATTGCCTCGTATGTGTTTGAAGCAGGAGCATTGTTTTCCAAGTTTGCAGCGGTCATTTTGATGCTTTGATGTTTCTGGCTCGTCAACTCACACTGATTCTTTCAGAGCATCGGTCTACTTATAAATGGAAATACTTGGATCCACGATAACGTAATTAATGTTTCAGCAATTGAACGAACTTGAACTCCCCTTTGTATGTATAATAGTATTTACAACAATGTTTATATTGTTCTCTTGTGTGTAAATAGTAGTATAGAAGATGTCTAAGGTTTTATTGTTTGGTGCCTGATGATTGGCTATGGCCGAGGTGGCATTTGCCAGTCGGGCCACAGTCGGTGCGGGCCACGTAGGTCGTTCATATAATTAGAAAAATTAAATAGATAAAATCCAAATTTTAAATGTCCTAAAAAGAAGAAAATAACCCTACGGGGCTGAGAGAGGGGCCACTCAAAACGTGGGGGCGTATATTATTTAAGGGATTTTTTATGGGATATAATTTACATGACGTGTATAGATCGTGGGTGTAACTTGCAAAGATACGCCCCCACGTTTTGAGTGGCCCCTCTCTCAGCCCCGTAGGGTTATTTTCTTCTTTTTAGGACATTTAAAAACGTGGGTTTTTAGATTTTTTAAATCTATTAATTATTTTATTATTTTTATCTTTGTTAATCGGGTTTGAAGCTACCCTGAAAATTTCAGCCTGCTAGCTTATCGGGAAGTGCCTAAAAGCCTGTCCGCCATCTTGGACGTCCGCCATATTGGATTTAAGTCACTTGACTATTTTTTTCGTATTCCTGACAGCAAACCCTTTCATTTGATACCCATATTATAGGGGTGGATTTCTAACAGCCAGTCTGCCATCTTGGACGTCCGCCATATTGGATTCAAGTCACGTGACTATTTTTTTTCGTACTCCTGACAGCAAACCCTTTCATTTGATATCCATATCATAGCTGTGCATTTCAAATAGCCTGTCTGCCATCTTGGACGTCCACCATATTGGATTTAAGTCACGTGACTATTTTTTCGTATTTCTGACAGCAAACCCTTTCATTTGATACCCATATCATGGGGGTGGGTTTCAAACAGCCAGTCCGCCATCTTGGGGAGGCCGCCATATTGGATTTGTTATGACGTTTCTTAGCTAGTCATGTATTGTCATCAGAACTCAGAGCGTGTGCAAAATTTCAGCCTGCTAGCTTATCGGGAAGTGCCTCAAAATTGAGTTGCAAAAGTCCAACCGGAACGACAAACAAACAAGAAAAGTGAGTGTATAAAAACGTGGTAAAAAAATGTTTCAAAATTACCTACTATTCGAAATTCTTGGTACTTACAGTGGTACGAAATAATGACTTCTCCTCGGCACTCTTATAAATTATTGTAAACGAATGTGACAGAGAAATGCAATAAACTTTACTTTTTAGTGTCATGATGTTGCCTTTACTTATTTTCCTTCATAAATATTAATAATTAGGACAACGGTTCCGGTAGTAAATTACCTTTGTCCATTTCATAAAATATTCAACTGTGATAATTTCTAGGTTAAAATTAGACTATTTTGTAAAGACAACAAGTCGGCCATATATTTGCAGTCGGAAATGTAAACTTAATTTCGAATTTTACATTAATTTTGGTAGATACTTAATGCGACCGCCACAGGGCTTCACATGTAACATAAGTGACATTGCCGATAGCCCCAGATCTGAATTGAATGATGTGATTGCCGACTTTTCGGTCTTCTTGCATCTGACTAGTCAGCTACTAAGTATGCGATGGAACTGCACAACATGATTCCGCCTGGTCCTTTCTATCATCAGATCACAAGACGTAGGGCAATACACCATCAATACAAGGTGGACATCCCTCCCGGTACGTACAATGTGTTTTGCCAATACTGTTATAATAGGTATTTGAATTAAGAAAAAAATTTTTTTTACATAAATTATAAATTCACCACAAAGAAGAACATTTATGGAACATAAAAAATCTTAATTCTTTTTTAATAATTAATAATTACCAATTTAAGTGATAAAATTCGAACAAAATTGACGTGAACACAAACGCGCCCCAATGGGAAAGGCAAGTGTCAAAGTGACAAGTGACAAGATGGTCCCAAAAGAACTGTCAAATCAAAGGAATTTTCTGAAAAAAAAAACGCTTTTATTGATGTAAAATATAACTAGATGTTGTGTACTATTTTGGATCCATGCAGGTAATGACACAGAATATCCTTTAGTGTTATATACTAAAACCTTCTCCAGAATATAGCGAACACTTTTCTGAAAACCGCATCAAAATCGGTTCAGCCAAACGCGAAATAATCGCAGATAAACATACATACATAAAACATGCATACATACAAAACTACAGGTCGAACTGAGAACCTCCTTGGTGTACGGTAATCAACACCATATTATTATGTGAGTACATTCTAGGCGCTTTCTCAGCGCTCTACTCCAAGAACAGTTAATTTTACAGAAAAATGCTGGAGGCATTTATTGTAGATAATTTCTCGACAAACAATTTTATAATGACTTGTATTGACCTACGAGAAATAGGTCGCGACATATTTGCAAAAATAAGTTAAAATAACTAAAACCCGACTACGAAAAAATCGCGCACTAAAAAGTATAAAACAAGATCAATCCGTGTTACAGAAATTTTTAATTAATAGCCGTGGTCGTATGCCACCTAGCCAATAAAGATTGTGTGAAACAACCGCAGGTGGCATACGACCACGGCTATTAATTAAAAATTTCTGTAACACGGATTGATCTTGTTTTATACTTTTTAGTGCGCGATTTTTTCGTAGTCGGGTTTTAGTTATTTTAACTTATTTTTTATTTACACTATTTTGAGGTTATTTGATATAATAAGCAAAGCAGCGAGTGAATTTAAAATGTACTCATTAAGCCTTTTCATTTGATACCCATGTTGACACTGTTAGAAACAGGCAAAGTAGCTAGTAAAAGCTATATAATGTATATATATTTCAAATGTGCTCATCAAGCCCTTTAATTTGATACCCATGTCGATACTGTGCGAAAATATTTTTTTTTTCGGTTACGACTTTTCATCCCCTAGAGGGCGCCATATTGGATTTGGTGACACGTCACCTACCCTATAACCAGCGGACAACTGAGACGCTTCTAACGACACCTCATTTGTCAAGTAAGAATAAGTAGTTCAGAAGTTATGAGGGAACAGATGAACATACATACATACATACATACATACATACCGGTCAAAATCATAACCCTCCTTTTTGCTTCGCCGTAGTCGGGTAAAAAAACTGATTTTCGTGACCTTTGGACCTCGATAACTTTTGTGTACAAAAATTCAGCTCAATAGGAATTATTCCGCAGATAAATCTAAAATGGCTGGACTATAGTCAAACGCGAACCTATCGTTAAATAATAAAAAATAAGCTAGTCACAGTCGGTTCATAATGTTAAGGTCCGATCGGCGAGTAATAAAAAAAACTCGGCAAGTGCGAGTCGGACTCGCCCATTAAGGGTTCCGTAGTAGCAAGCATAGATTAGAGAATTTGAGAGTAGCAAGTAATATACACAAACAATAAAAATAAATTTGTTTTTCCTGGTGTTTGAGTTATAGGTTAACATAATACATCAACTTACCAAGTTTCAACAGTACCTTTAGAAAAAGTGGCTGTGACAGACGGTCGGCCAGACAGACATGACAAACCTATAAGGGTTCTGTTTATTTGGCGTTTGGCTGCGGAACCCTAATTACAAGCATTTTTACGTCACATTGTGTAGAGAAGAGATAGCCTGCCGTTAGTCATCCGGTTTTTAGCGCTAAAATAACAAAGATTACTATTAAAATCCTTGTTTGAATTCTCAATCTATTACTTTGTTGTTATAGTACCTAACGGTTGTTCGTTGACTCAGTTTTTTTTTTGTTTCTTTTTTAAGAGAGGTGTGGTAGGTAATGTCTACATGACATCATCTTTAGTACAATGTGCGTGCTCAAGTAACGGTTTTCATCTTTTAATTTAGCGGTATTGATACAATATTAGGCAAGCAATAGAAAACACTCGGTATAAAATCTATAGTACCTGTTTTGAATACGTTGCCAGTTTCCGAATCCATTGCACCCTTGTACAGATTGCTTGATTGGTGTTTTGATGGCAACACGCAATGTATGGAACCATCTGAGGTTCTAGTACGATTTTTAAACTTTTTCAACTAAACGGGAACTTTGACGTTAAGAGGAAAGCATACCGGCTGCCATTTAAAAAAATAGGTATTTAGAAAAACTCGTGCTGTCGCTACCACACCTCCCCGACCCCCGATCGTGCGATACAGAGCGTTGCAGCTCGCGACTGACTGTAAGTATTTTTTATATGAACTTTGTCTCTCGGGAGAAAACGTTTTTCACATACTAAATCACGATCAATCTCTTAGATTCTGGCGTCAATCGTTTCAGCATATTATATTCTAGGTTTGTAGGTTCTGCTTTTTTTTCTAAAACTTCTTTGTTTTTAAAATACAAAGGTTTTACTTCAATGAACATTTTGTCATAAAAATAATAACTCTTAGGCGCCTGTAACTTTCAAACTATTATACATTTTGAAAAAAAGAAAACCTATAAACCTAGTTTTTTACTGTGTCAGAAGCATTCTAAAAAATCATTGAGATAGGATAACATCTAAGGGCAGGAAAACGTTTTCTCTTTTAGTATGGACGAGCGCTCGGTAGACGATTGTCTTAATGAAATGGGAAAAATTAATTCCTTATTTGTACATTAGAGGCGCCTTTTAAATTTCTACTAATCACCGTAAATACTTCAATTACGCTGTAGATAAAAAACCGGAAATCTTGTGGAACAGTTATTCTGGAACAGTTTACTTAGATCAAATCTCTGTATTAAAATGTATATAGATATCTCAGTTACTATAGGAACAGTGAATGGTACAGGTTCAAGTTTATGCAGCTAGTTCGATGGAGTGCAATGTCCCCATTCCTGTCTTCAGCATCCCGTTGTAGGAACTGCACGTCTAGCCTGATTTTAGAAATACTTGTGTGGAATAAAATATACAAGTATTTTCGTGATTTAAATTGGTGATTTTAACGATATGTGGAAGTTAATATCAGTGATAGTAATTTGTGTATGCACGACGTACGTGGTAAGTATGGAATGGCCTTTGTTCTGATTCTAGATATTAATATTCAGTTCAGATAGAAATCTTGCTAACTTTGATGTCTAGAACTTTCAGTTCCGTTACAGACATAATTATTTCATACATAAAATTAAAAGTCTTTAGTCAACTGGACCCACTCAAAACGGTCCCACAGGATCGCTTTACTCAATCACGTTTTGAATGCGTCGAGTTGCCCCACTGCCCAATTTCATTATTAGTACAGTCACGGAGTAAAGCTGAACCTTTAAGTTTTGTGATTTCACATTTTTGAAAAAAAACCTAACAACATTGTATTTTTTTTTAAAATAGATAGTTAACTAATTTTGCGCTTGACTTCATCGACTAGTTGAGTTTTAAAGAATTAAATTATGTGGTCAACTGAACTCGTGGGTCAAAAATAAAAGACTCAAAATTAAAATGAATTCACTAGAAAATATTTTATTTATTAAAAAAAAAGTGCTTACAAATATTTAATGAATTAGAAACAGTGAGTTAAATATAAAACTATTTAAGGTGGCAGCAGATAATAACAATGAAACTACAACGGAACCTTTGCCTGATGGTGATACTGAAGAATTTGGACGAAAGTGTCAATGTCGTAAGTAATAAACTTATTTACTTCTATTATTATTTGGGGATTTTTATCCACACGGATATGTTAACCCCGTCATACCTTATACTTAAATTAATACTATCAAAATGAACAAATCGTAGAGAGGCCATGTGATCCTTACCAGACCTCACATCCTATTCGCGACCTAGATTAAGTTTGGCTCAATATTAAGCCAGGAGCTCCATGGTTCTATGAGAAAGGATATTCTATACTACTAATATTATAAAGCTGAAGAGTTGATTGAACGCGCTATTCTCAAATACTACTGGTTCCAATAGGCTATTTGACAGTATTAATATATCACAAATATAATTAGTCTGGCATCTAATCTAGAGTTTTGAGAAATAACGGACACGTGTTTTTAGGGTTCCGTAGCCAAATGGCAAAAACGGAACCCTTATAGATTCGTCATGTCTGTCTGTCTGTCCGTGTATGTCACAGCCACTTTTTGTCGAAAGTTTAAGAGCTATCCTGTTGAAACTTGGTAGAAAGATGTATTATGTGAACCGCATTAGGATTTTCACACAAAAATCAAAACAAAACAAATTTTGGGGGTGCCCCCCATACTTAGAATTGAAACTCAAAAAAATTTTTTTCACCAAACCCATACGTGTGGGGTATCTATGAATAGGTCTTTAAAAATGATATTGAGGTTACTAACATCATTTTTTTCTAAACTGAACAGTTTGCGCGAGAGACACTTCCAAAGTGGTAAAAAGTGTGTCCCCCCCCCCGTAACTTCTAAAATAAGAGAATGATAAAACTAAAAAAAATATATAATGTAGACCTCAACCAAAACTTCCAACGAAAATTGGTTTGGATGAGATACAGTTAGCAGTTTTTGAGATATAGTACATTTTCAAAAACCGCAAATATAACTTTGCCATTCATACAAATACTATGAAAAACAAAGTTATTTTTATTGTTTGTGTATATTACTTACTAATTTCAATATAATTACATATATCTCTAATCTATGCTGGCTGCTACGGAACCCTTCATGGGCGAGTCCAACTCGCACTTGGCCGGTTTTTTCTTTTGTAAATTCAATGAACATTTACCAAGATATAACGCATCGAAACTCGAGAGTGGGGGCTGGTGACGTCAGAATTCAGTAGAAATTGTGGCGTATTGCCAATTTTGAAAGCGTTGTATCTCCGTCAATTTTGGCAGTCGTACAAAAAGAAAAAATACGTGGCGAATATTTTTTGATAATCTTACTGACGGACTAAAGTTTTTTTTTTTTGTCAAATAGCCTATTGAAAAAAATGTGAAAGTCTAGTTATTGAAGAAGGCTATAAGTCGAGCAGCGGGGGCCTGAAACCACTGAACTTTCGTCAAAAATACTCTCTGTTTTAACTCTTTCAGGCTGTGGTGAACGTAACGAAGCCTCCCGGATTGTCGGCGGTGTGGAGACTGCTGTCAACGAGTTCCCCTGGGTAGCTCGACTGTCATACCACAACACCTTCTACTGTGGCGGCTCGCTGATCAACGACAGATACGTGCTGACTGCTGCTCATTGTGTGAAATCGTAAGTGTATAGTCAGTAAAACAGGGGGTCCAATTCAAGTTCGAAACCCGTGGTTTCGGCCTTAGATCCGGGCGTTTTAACAACGATCCTGAACTAAGAATGAATGATATTATGATTAGACAGATGGTGCGCCACACCTCATGACCTGCGGAAAATTCGTGGTCTATTTTTTTTAAATGTAATTTGATGTAGGTAATGACATAGAAACTTAGCGCAGCATCAAACTTACTTCAGTCGTGGCGGTAATATATGTCCGGATTTTGACATCCGTATCCATTCCCGTGTCTTTGTTGATGGACTTAGAAAGTATATACAAGCAGCAATTTTCAAACGGTTTTCTATATGCATGCTATAAGCTGTATATGTAATTTTTTTGGCTGCATGCAACCAAAGAGTTCGGTATGCAGACACTTTGAAACTTATAGCACAACATTGAAAAACCGTTTGAAAATTAACGTATAACTGTTTTGATTACCGTACATGAGAAAGTGGTTGTAGTGGTAATTTAAGACTTAAAGATTTAGCAAATAGATCTCCTTATCTTGTTTGATTTGTATGTTGCTGTAGATAATCTGGATTAGAAGTGAAATTATTCATCTTTTTTTTTTGGAAAACCATTTTGCCACTTTAACAATTTCTCCTGTGTGTGGGGTCTTCTATAACATAGGTAAATTTCTTAGTCAGAATGGTCTTCCCTTCAATCATTTTACCAACTTTCACTTTCTCAGGTTTATGTGGTTCATGATCAAAGTAACCCTGGGTGAGCATAACCGCTGCAACACCACGCACCGGCCAGTGACCCGTTTTGTCGTCCAAGTCGTCGCGCATAACTTCACTTTTACCAACTTTAGAGACGATATCGCGGTATTGAAGCTAAATAAACCAGTGCAGGTTACAGAAAGTGTGAAGCCAGTTTGCTTGCCGAGAAATGACGGTAATGTTAGAATAGAATGGAGTAAGGGAACAGTGTATAAGACGGGGACGCGAGGTATAATGGGGACATACTCTCTTTAGGCATACTTAACACAACACTAACGTAGCGCAAGTGCCATCAAGACGTCATTTGCAAGCGGGCATTAACAAATGGCGTCCAGTTGGCGCTTGAGCTACGTTAGTATTGTGTTAAGTTTGCCTTAAGTGTATGGTTACCGTCGTGTTTTGTCTTAAACACTGTTCCCTTACAAATATTTATATATGTAATTCGTTTTATGTTTGTTTTCGTTAATCTTGTAAAGTCTTTTGTGTCTTTTATGAAGTCAACCCTCTTTGTATTGTCTCGGTTATAATCTAGGTCTTTGTATAGCTACTTACATAAAATATACAGCACAATTTTATGTAGGTGTTGGTTATGTAAGTTGGATTAAGAGAGTAAAGGAACAGAGTGTGCACCTGTGACATTATTCATCAAATCAATATTTTTTTTTATCTTTGGGGATACCCGAAACAAGTCTATTTTTAACCGACTTCAAAAAGGAGGAGGTTATCAATTCGACTGTATTTTTTTTTTTTTTATGTTTGTTACCTCATAACTTGCGACTGGGTGAACCGATGATTCTTTCTTTATTTGAAAGCTGGTGCTTCCCGTGTGGTCCCATTGTCACCATTTCAATATCTGATGATTGGATCCTGGAGAAATCGAGGGCAACCCTCAAATTTTATAGGCCCACACATCGTTTTTCACAAATATTATAAAGTAATTTAAGTACTAGCGTATGGTAATCATCACCTCATGTACCTGAGCTGATGATGGAAGGTACAACTCCTTAACAGTAAGGAGTAGGCATCGACTGATTTAGTAAATTATTTTTTTTCATTAAGTATTTCAAAGCACTACAGTTTAATAAAGGTCTGGAGTATATCTGATGATGGAGCCGAGAGACAGTCGAGGGAACTCCTCAACGATTCACAGCAGCTATCTTGTGTTTGAGCTTGATTAATTTGTATTGATAAGAACTTTACACCTAGATGAGTTTTAACTGTTATTAGGGGTCTGATGACGAAGACGAAGGACAGTTCAGGGAATTCCTTAACGGTTTACAGTAGCTACCTTGTGTTTGGACTTAATTCATTTATATTGATGAGAACTTTACACCTAGATGGGTTGTAACTGTCATTAGGGTTCTGATGATGAAGACGAAGAACAGTTCAGGGAACTCCTCAACGGGTTATAGCAGCTATCTTGTATTTGGACTTAATTCATTTATACTGATGAGAACTTTGCACCCATATGGGTTATCGTTCGATGCAGAAAACCCGCCATTTGGTCCGGTAAAAAATTCATTTATTTTGGAAAAAAATCATGTTCTTGCTTATTGGGTACATGGGCGATGCTATAACCGGTGCTACGGATAATAAAATTCTAGTGCTTATGTAAGAAAATTATGTGTTTGACAAGAATTTGGGTTGAATATTTAAACTAAAAAGGGTAAAATAAAAAAAAAGTTTTTAAAAAAAATGTAACCGACTTCTAAAAAAACAACCACGAAAAAGAGTAAAATAACCCAACAAAAAACTTTCTTTCGGAAGTCGGTGGCAAAAAAGTCAACGAAATAAAAAAGCAAAGCCACCGACTTCCGAAAGAAAGTTTTTTGTTGGGTTATTTTACTCTTTTTCGTGGTTGTTTTTTTAGAAGTCGGTTACATTTTTTTTAAAAACTTTTTTTTATTTGATCATGCGGTCACTGATCCTTTGTTGTTTTACTGTAATTTACTACCAGCCACATATTTAGCGTCTTTTTATTATGTGACAGAATAATATATTGACTATCTAAGTATCTAATATCCATAATACACAGTATTTGATTGATGATCCACACTTATAAATTGACCTCAAAGCAACATAACGGTTTGTTCCATTCTTAAAAGACTTTAGAAGAATCGTAAAATCTTAGAGCTTTTTGTATGTATTTGTGTACAGGATATTCGATTCGTTATCTTTTTTTTTTTAAATAAATGATAATATTTTAGTTTGTCTTGGTTAGTTAAACATAGTCGTCGTTAAACATCTGTTGAACACTTTGTTATTTTATTCTCGAGGCATGTCAGTCTCGACTGACTAAAACCACCCCAGTGTTCCCTCGCTCACCTGCGTCAGAGGGCAGCGGGATCTAATGTGAATTCCGCTACAAAACGACCCTTACATCAACTTCAAATGCCGTTTTGAAGTTGACAGTTCTTTCAGAGAAGAGTTCAACAGATGTTTAGCGTTTTTGCAGTAAAAAGATAAAAATTACTAAACATCTAATATTAAATGATATTTAGCAACTTTAATTTCATCTGTTCACTAACTGTACTAACATTGTGATAATCGCATAGTATTAAAATTATTTACTCTTTTTCAGTAAGGAATATTTATTTATCTATTAATAAGAGGTATCCATGATTTGAACCATTGATAAATTTTTCAGATACTGCATACACTGGTGTCAAAGCAATAGCTGCGGGTTGGGGAACGGTAGCTGAGGGTAAGAACCACTCGTGCTATCTCCAAGAAGTCGAACTACCGATCTTAAGTAACGAGGCTTGCAAGAATGCCAAGTACACTCCGAATATGATTGGAGACGGTATGCTCTGCGCTGGCTATCCTGATCAAGGGAATAAGGATACATGTCAGGTAGGTAACGTATCCCATAATCAGCCATAATCCAACACGCGGGAATCTACTTTCATTTGACAGAATAAAGTAATGTGTAGAAAACACTTGCGAGCAAAAGTATGAAATCACTTACTTGGAATTGAGCCAGGATAGCTCCTTAAATAATAGCGTGATTTTAATGAATTTGGTATCGATTTAAAGTTAAACCATTAAAATAGTGCCATTTTTATTGTCCTTAACTATTTGTTAAGTATTCAAGATCGCGCGGAGTAGTGATCTTATACTTTTGACTACGATCAAACTTTTGATCGCTCGATAGTGTACCTATAGTTTTATTTCAAATATTTTTAATAGTATAGCTCTTTCGACACGTTGATTTGATTTAGTGGTATTTTAGGTGGAGGTTTATATAGTACCAGTTTTTGATAATACTAGATGATAAAATCGGATCATTAGTTTAGAAGATAGGTGGGAACTTTACTTTGCACAAACAAACATCTCTCACCTTAAACGCGTATACCAGCTTCGTTCCGTCGTGGGTAAAAATGGCCTAAAGAAAAACAAAAAACAAAAGCCCATCTTTAGATATTAATCTTTCAGCTCAGCACCGAGACTTAATAATACTCGTATATTTTGTTTCACAGGGTGACAGCGGTGGTCCTCTTTCTGCTGAGAGGCGTGACAAACGGCACGAGCAATTAGGTTGGTATCGTTTGTTATAGCCCCTTTGTACACTAGGTGACGCAAGTCTCCGATACCTTATGACTTTGGAATCCAGGTGACTATCGAAATACAAATCCATAGAGGTTCGTACACAGGCGAGCGTCAATCGATACCAAAGTCGTAAGGTATCGGATACTTGCGTTGCCTAGTGTACGGAGAGGCTTAGTTTTGATCTGCCCCGTAGTCTCGCACTCCCAAGCGAGACTAATGAGTGCTGTTGGTGGACTTGTGGGGTCCTATGCTCGAATCCCGGGTCGAGCAAAAAGTGGACTATTATAATATAATAATTAATTATATTATGCAATGATTTCCCGCAACAAATTGATGGTGTCGCCCGCCGTATGGCATGTTGTGCCATCTTGTTGGAACCAAATATCAGTCAAATTAAAGTTATTCAGATATAGTCCTGCAGAGCCCTACGGTAAAATCGAAAATGATACCGAGCCCAAGTACAAGTGAGTGACCGAAAAGTTCTCGAGTGGCGACCACGGACCGGAAGACGCAGCGTAGGTAGGCCTCCCACTAGGTGGACCGACGACATCGTGAGGGTCGCGGGCAACCGATGGATGCAAGTGGCGAATTGTCGTTCGGCGTGGCGGTCTAAGGGGGAGGCCTATATTCAGCAGTGGACGTCTTCAGGCTGATGACGATGATAAAGTTAAGAATTAATAAAAGACTCTACTGATTTTATTATAATTCAATTTCAACTATTTCTTTTAAATAAAATATTTTTGGGTAAAATATTAGCTATTTTTTTAGTCATGAAAATGCAAAATAATGGCTGTAGCTATAGCTGGAAAATAAAATGACAAAAAAAAAACAAAATAGCTCGGCTATCCGATCTACACTCATTTTTAGGGTTCCGTAGTCAACAAGGAACCCTTATAGTTTCGCCATGTCCGTCCGTCCGTCCGTCCGTCCGTCCGTCCGTCCGTCCGTCCGTCCGTCCGACCGTCCGTCTGTCCGCAGCTTAGCTCAGAGACGCCCAGCACTAGAAAGCTGTAATTTGGTGTAAATATACGGATTTGTTGCGTCAAAAAAGTGGTAAAATAAAATCTCGTAAAATATTTTTTTTAGGGTACCTCCTGTACACGTAAAGCGGGGATGTTTTTTTTTTTCTCGCGTACCCCTTAGTGTGGGGTATCATTAAATAGGCCTTTAAAAATATTGGTAGTTTCCATCAACAATTTTTTTATAAAAAGATTCGTTTGTGAAATATTAAGCTTTAAAGTGCTAATTTTTGCCCTACTCGAGTGTCCCCCCCCCTCTACCAGCTAAACGGTTATGTTTGGGGGTGTGAAAAAATTTACAATAGTAGTATACATATACACCGTGTTCTTCACGTTATCCATAAACTTTAGCAAATACTTCTATGGCTTTTACAAATCAAATCCAACAAAGGAAGTAGTACTTAAAAAGGCTTCGTTACAAAGATATTTGTAATTTCATTTAATGAAATTTAATTGAGCTATGCAGTGAGAAAGTATCTTAATTTGAAATCTATCAAATACTATTTGCATTTCATTTGTTTCAGCCCGCCAAATGTTATGAATGACGTTGCCAATTCGGATAAAGAGGCATGCATATCGGGTTATTTACGTCTAGGTATTTAGTTTGTATGAAAATTAACAAAAAATAAAAAATAAGAATTTATTAATGTGTCCATAATGAAAAATGCTTACTTCCGTGGTTTGAACATCTGGTCGAAGTTTATGTATATCGTCCGGAACACGGTGTATAACGAAGTTTAAAAGAAAATTATCATGACTAAGTGGGCTTTACAAGTTTACGAGTAATAGTTGACCAACTTATAAAACGTACTGGGATAACATTTTCCTAAACAAAATGTATCGGAGAACAACTGCAAATGTAAGTTTGTCAACTTCATTTTTACAGCTATAATAGGTAGTGGAGTGGTGTGGAGTGCAGTGCAGTGGAGTGGAGTGGAGTGGAGTGGAGTGGAGTGGAGTGGAGCGGAGTGGAGTGGAGTGGAGCGGAGCGGAGTGGAGTGGAGTGGAGCGGAGTGGAGCGGAGTGGAGTGGGGTAGTGTGGGGTGGAGGGTCGAAAATCGCTTGAACCTTTTTAACAGGTTCATAGCGATTTTCGACGTGCCTTGACACCTCTCAAGTTTTTTTTTTAATACGTCATAAATCGTAAACCTTTCAAAGTTGGAACCAACTACAAGAACTTTTATAGTATGTTATTACTTGCTGCTACGGAACCCTTTATGGGCGAGTCCGACTCGCTCTTGGCCGGTTTTTTTTCTAATAATAGATTCATGATATGTATATTTACTTTCCTCAAGTTCATAATAAATAGCAGAGTGTTTAGTCCCTTGAAACTTGTTTAGTTTAGTTTTCAGTCCCTCGATCTATTACCGCCCTCACTCCGTCGCGGACGCCAAACCCCGTCTCGGGACTAAACAAGTCACTTTCATCCCTTGGATAACAATGTACGATTATTTTGCAGGAGTGGTGTCCTGGGGCATCGGTTGTGGTCGACCCGGGTACCCAGGTGTTTACACCCGGGTAACAAAGTATTTGGACTGGATACGAAACATCGCTAACTCAGGATGCTTTTGTAGTGCTTAAGAAGAATGTTTGTACAATTTGTTGCCTCTCATATTTATTGCTAATTCATTCAAATGTTTTATTTCACGAAAATTATATTTTTACACAGTTAAAAAGTTTTTCGAAGTACATTAAAATTTTATAATTGTCTTGTCAACACAAGTTAGTGGCAATAACTTCTTTCTGTAATAAAATAATGAAAAGAAAACTATTTGGCTATATACTAGAGATGTACACCTAACTATTACATGCACAAAATTATATAAAACGCTCCAATTACGAGTACCTCTGATATGGGCAAATATGAAACATGTTTTGTCAATTATCTCAAAACTGGTTTTAGTAGGTTACAGTGTTTTGGCTTGGCAGGGCAGTATATTATATTATAATTTATTTACCTGACCAGCAATTGTTTGGAAAAATATAAATACAGCCCTCAGGAAAGTATTCGCTTTAAAAGATTTATGAGTGTAAAAACGATGTGCTCCAATTGTAACTCCTTCTGAGGCGGAGTAGGAGATGATGAAACCTTTAATAAAACAAGTTGTATTAAAATCATAATTTCAGCAGATGATCAAGACAAAAGTTGTGTCACTATTTTCATCTTTTGTGTTTGAATACGGAGCTCCGCTTGCCAAGTTTGCAGCAGTCATTTTCGTATTGTTGCTACACCTCCGTTTACCAGCTCTTCAACTTACAACTGGTGCCTTCGGAGCAAAGGTCCACTTTTAAAAGAAATGCTATTTAATTAATGTTTCCGCATTTAAATTAACTTGAACTCACCTGTGTGTAATAAAAGTGCACAATTATAAAATTGTACTTTGCTTTTGTTTTTTGAATTTGCTCAGTTTTGGAAGTCAACCACTAAATTTGACCTGAGAGGTCATTGCACAATATACTATTATGTGCTAAAAACTTTTTTGATGAATACGTGATTTGAAATTATCATTATTCCGTAAATGTAAGTATCTATACTTTTTTTTTTTTTTTTCTTTTTTTCGTGGTAAAATCATCAAATGAGTCCTCCCACCCCGGGCAGGGCGGGAGGGACTGTCAGACTTGTACTGACTAAAATCCACGGTGTCCTTCAATAGCCCGTTATGTCCCGGGGTCACGGTAATGAGATAAGTCCCGCAACCCCGGCAGGCTTTGGCCCTCTAGAGGGGGGCCCCGTCATCATGCTGACACTCCTTGAGGCGCGCGTGGAACACAACGCGCCGTCGACCCGGGCATGGTCCATGGTCGGGTGGCGAGTTGCCCTTTACTCGCCGCCCGCATGCCCGCGCCTACGGTGGCCGGAAATCGTCCCGCGACGTCCGACGCCGTGGGCGTCTACCACTGCGGCTGGGGCGGAGGGAGGACGCTGTCCTCTCTCTCTCGCGGCTCGCCTCCTCCTTCACGAGCATAACTGCTTCGCAGAAGGAGGCGACCGCTTCCCACTCCGTCTCGCCCCGCAGCATGGCCTCGACCAATGCCGGGCGCGAGAGGTCTCCGCCTATCGCCGCCGAGAGGACACGGCGGTGCTCTGCCCAAGCGGGGCAGTCCTGCACCGTATGCTCCACCGTGTCCTCCGGGCGATCTTCGCAGTGGTGACACCCGGGCGTCTCTTCCCTCCTTATCAGACACAGGAACCTCCCTAAACTTCCGTGTCCGGTGAGGACCTGCGTCATGCGGTAAGTCAGGACGCCGTGACGTCTTTCCAGCCACTCCTCAAAGAGGGGTCTTACCGCCGCGATTGCGGCGTGCTAAGTATCTATACTAATGATTGTTTGTTTTGTTGAAGGCGCTAATCTCAAGAAGTACTGGTTTGCATTGAATATTTATTTTTGTGTTGGATAGTCCATTTATTGAGGAAGGCTAAAGGTTATCACGGCGGCGATAGGCGGCGACCTCTCGCGCTCAGCATTAGTCGAGGCCATCTTGCGGGATGTAATGAAAAGCGACCGCCTCCTTCTGCGAAGTAGTCACGCTAGCGAAGGAGGTACGCGTGAGGGAGAGGACAGCATCCACCTAACAACCCAGCTGCCGCGAGAGACGCCCTCGGCATCGGAAGTCGCAAGGCGATTTCCCGCCACTGTAGGCGCGGGCATGTGGATGGTGAGTTACTGTTGGATGTTGGGTATCTACACCATCACGATTATGTTACGTAGACGACATGGTGCTGATTGCTTCTGGGCTCAACAGTTGGCTTGAACAGGAAGCTTTACCATGGGGTGGGTGGAAAAATTAAAAAGAATGTATTCATGGTCTTCGAGGCCTCTGATAAAACTGTACTGTAGTTTAACATTAAATGGATTGCCACTCAAAAGAGTGGACAAAGGAGATTGGCAGCCGGCCGCCATTGCTGCCAAAACCCGCACACTGCTAATACCGCAATCTGGCCGGAGACCTACAAACAGTTTTCCCGGTCTGAGTGTTTGTGTATGTGAGTTTTTATGTTTTTAAACGCATTCACAACACAGGAGAAATTCCTAGTTATTATACGGCTACGGCTCTTTGATCGATTGATCCTGCTCAGTTAGAATGAACTAATTCATGATTTTTATAATTTTTTCATTGGTCGAACCCGCTGGACCCGCTCTGTTCCAAATGACAATTTACGTTTAAGAAAACAAAAATGTAAATAATAATAAAACATAGGTACATTAGTTCAATCAGTGATTTGTCAAAATTTGCAGGGTAAATTCCGAAAACTAAAAGCAACACAACCACCAGAGATGCATTCAGCGTAACGGTGCTTTATATTTACGATGAAAGCCAAACTTTCTCTTCTAGCAGGTAGTATTGTCAAATAAATAGTCTGTATTGTTTACATTTGAATAAAATTTATTTCAAAATGTCTCCTAAGCATCTTAGAAAGTACTAATGACTATACATTTAAATTATTACATCTAAAATTTGCGTTATTAATTAATATTTTTATAAATATCTTACACCAACTAACAACTTTCGAACACAAGGTTCAGTCCAATACACAAATCTTGTACGAGACAAGTATTGCAGCTCATGTCATTTTAAGCATTATCCAGACGTTCTACCGGCAAAGAGATTCGATCTGATTCTATGCCAAACTGTTCACGCAGCACTACTGTTTCTCTGAGATACGTTAAGATTAAGGAGATCCTTTTCATGGTTCAGAGGTAGTCCTTCAGACTTGAGTATAGCATCAGGTGCCTTGAGCGTGCTGGTGTAGGTAGGGTTTAGTGGATGCACCGGTCCCCACGCGGTCACCGCCGCACGAGCCTCATCGTTGCCCAGCTTGAAGTGAGTGCCGTCGCCTGCCCTAATTATGCGACCGTTTACCTGTACATTACAAAAAATCATTAAAAAAGTCATTAAAAATTCAACTACGTTTGAATGGAACAATAGTCATGAAAACATACTCGTACTGTATAATATAGCTTACCACTTCAGGTGAAGCAGTTTTCAAATCAGAAGCTAGTCCAATTCTTTCGAAAAATCGGATAAAACTCGCGGACTGGTTGAAATGCATGCTCAGTTCTGCTGCCTTGTAGTCCCAGGGAAACGCGTGGTGGTAGTTATGCCAGCCCTCACCTAAACTTATCATTGACACGAACCATGATTCCACTGGCTGCAGTTTTCTGTAAAATTGAAACGAAATTGACAAATGAAGAACAGCCCATTGAAATCATTTACTTATTGTAGTGATTATGTGATATTAAACGTAAACATTCTAAGATTGATCTGTCACCAGAATTATACCATGAATAAGGGTTCATTCCCGCTTAACGAAACTAGGTTTGTTCCCAGCAGTGGCAGTGGGATCATTCAAGGCTGATATATGTATCAACTAAGGTTTACTTACTGATCGTAAGGTCGAGTCCCATACAAATGAGCAGCGCTATTGACGAGCCAAGTCCCGTTTAACTGTGCCATATAGCGAGCGAAATAACAAGTTAATATAGTTTGAAATAGAGGTTCGCCGAAGAAATGCACAGGCACCCACACAGGCAACACAAATGCAAGTATGAAGTATAATTGATAATAATATCTGAAAAGAAAATAGTAAAGATATTACTGGTCTGAACAGAAGTATAAAAAACACTGCGGTAAGAAATTATCGATAAAAATTAAGTATACTTTTTTTGGAACATGACCATCCAATCTGCCTGCATGTCACTCATGTCGATCTTCCTGCCGAGCTCGATGACGTAGGGGTGCTTCTTGTGCATGAGCCATCCGATGTGACAGAAGAAGAAGCCACGCTTGGAGTTGTGAGGATCAGCGTCCGTGTCTGTGTAGCGATGATGCAGCCGGTGGTCGCGACACCAGATGAACATAGAATTCTAGAAATCAATGATTCATTTTATACATAGTACGTGCAACGTTCCATGGTAGGTATTTAATGTATGTTGAAATTGATCTAATTACCTGACCAGCAATTGTCTGGAAAACGATAAACACAGCCCTCAGAAAAGTATTTGCTTTAAAGGATCTATGAGTGTAAAAACGATGTGCTCCAATTGTGACTCCTTCTGTACCTAAAAAAATAATGACGAGATCTGAAATAAAAGAAGTTGTATTAGAATCATCACAAAGTAGACGACTGAGAAAAAAAATAGATTTTGTAACTTACTCCATACAAGAGTCTGCCATTTAACATAACCCGTCAACATAAGACCGATTCCCCAAAGAGCAAGAATATGCATTATCAAGAAACCGATGGCATTTTTCCAAACAATTTGATGTTTATACGAATAATCTGTCCCGATCACTTTAGGTATAGACAATGGTTCTTTAGTTGCGTTTTCCTTTTTTGAGTTGATTGCCTCGTATGTGTTTGAAGCAGGAGCATTGTTTTCCAAGTTTGCAGCGGTCATTTTGATGCTTTGATGTTTCTGGCTCGTCAACTCACACTGATTCTTTCAGAGCATCGGTCTACTTATAAATGGAAATACTTGGATCCACGATAACGTAATTAATGTTTCAGCAATTGAACGAACTTGAACTCCCCTTTGTATGTATAATAGTATTTACAACAATGTTTATATTGTTCTCTTGTGTGTAAATAGTAGTATAGAAGATGTCTAAGGTTTTATTGTTTGGTGCCTGATGATTGGCTATGGCCGAGGTGGCATTTGCCAGTCGGGCCACAGTCGGTGCGGGCCACGTAGGTCGTTCATATAATTAGAAAAATTAAATAGATAAAATCCAAATTTTAAATGTCCTAAAAAGAAGAAAATAACCCTACGGGGCTGAGAGAGGGGCCACTCAAAACGTGGGGGCGTATATTATTTAAGGGATTTTTTATGGGATATAATTTACATGACGTGTATAGATCGTGGGTGTAACTTGCAAAGATACGCCCCCACGTTTTGAGTGGCCCCTCTCTCAGCCCCGTAGGGTTATTTTCTTCTTTTTAGGACATTTAAAAACGTGGGTTTTTAGATTTTTTAAATCTATTAATTATTTTATTATTTTTATCTTTGTTAATCGGGTTTGAAGCTACCCTGAAAATTTCAGCCTGCTAGCTTATCGGGAAGTGCCTAAAAGCCTGTCCGCCATCTTGGACGTCCGCCATATTGGATTTAAGTCACTTGACTATTTTTTTCGTATTCCTGACAGCAAACCCTTTCATTTGATACCCATATTATAGGGGTGGATTTCTAACAGCCAGTCTGCCATCTTGGACGTCCGCCATATTGGATTCAAGTCACGTGACTATTTTTTTTCGTACTCCTGACAGCAAACCCTTTCATTTGATATCCATATCATAGCTGTGCATTTCAAATAGCCTGTCTGCCATCTTGGACGTCCACCATATTGGATTTAAGTCACGTGACTATTTTTTCGTATTTCTGACAGCAAACCCTTTCATTTGATACCCATATCATGGGGGTGGGTTTCAAACAGCCAGTCCGCCATCTTGGGGAGGCCGCCATATTGGATTTGTTATGACGTTTCTTAGCTAGTCATGTATTGTCATCAGAACTCAGAGCGTGTGCAAAATTTCAGCCTGCTAGCTTATCGGGAAGTGCCTCAAAATTGAGTTGCAAAAGTCCAACCGGAACGACAAACAAACAAGAAAAGTGAGTGTATAAAAACGTGGTAAAAAATGGTTGATCCCTTAGTAGGTCACCTCTGAAACTAGTTTTTGACCACCGGGCCCCCAAGTCTGACCCTGATTATCAGTGGTAACATAAATACGAGTAAATTCTTCTCGTAGTTTTCTCGTAGTTATACTATACTAAAGAAATTCAACAAAACAGTATCAAAATGGAGGAATGTAGTAAAAAGTGTTGTTTCACGATGCAGGTAGCATAAGATGAGTAGGTTAGTATACCTACTTTCACGAGAAGCAGGTAAGACAATTTTAACGTTATTTTTTCAAACAAAATCTGGTCATTGTTTTGTTACCGTTTACCGAAAATTTATAAGGGGATATTATAGTATTCTCATTTTAACTAATTTACTTAATAAAACCCTAATCAAAAAATCTTAATCCCGGGCACGCCGCCACGATCGCGGCGGTAAGACCTCTCTTTGACGTTACGGCATCCTCACCTTCCGCTTGACGCATGTCCTCACCAGACACGGATGTTTCGGGAGGTTCCTGTGTCTGATTGGGAAGGAAGAAACGGCTGGGTGTCATCGCTGATCACTATCACTACTGCAAGATACAGACATAGTGGGGCTCCTACTGTGAAGAAGTCATGCTGGCAAAGGAGGAGGCGGTCGCCGAGAGAGAGAGAGGACAGCCTCCACCAGCAAACCACCAAACGCCACCGCGGGAGACGCCCACGTCTTCAGACTTCGCGAGGTGATTTCCGGCCACCGTAGGCGCGGGCATGCGGACGGTGAGTAATGGGTGACTCACCGTCCGATCATGGACCATGCCCGGGTCGACGGCGCGTCGTGTTCCGCGCACGCCTTCAAGAGTAAGCAATCTAACGGGGCCCCATAGAGGGCCAAAGGCCTGCCCGTCAATTTTGGTCAGGACATATTAAATTTGATGATTTTATCAAGCCAAAAAAGGCCACAAAGTGGCAAAGTTGTACGTAGAAAAAAAATATTATAAATAAGGTTATCCCTATACATATTGCATACGCTGAGAGTAAGTAGTGATTGGTACCTACTCTAAAACCTTGAATTATAAACACTTTCATGTAACGATAACAATGTCCGATGACAGTGACATTAACCTAAATTCTAACAAGAAGCTATTGTATTTGCATCGTCAATCCTAACTTATTTCATTTCGTAAGCTGTTTTTGGAGACAGAATATATTATAATTTTGGAAAAAAAAACACATCCTTTATTATTACACCATTCGATAGTGTAGCTAATGAAGCTCAAATTCTGGGACGTAATTTAATAATATAGGTATGGTGCATTCAACTAAAATCATTAAAAAAAAAAGTGATCCATCTTTCAAGGCAAGGACTGTATTCAAAGCATAGGTTACCGGCCAGAGGTCTGTACCTCTGGTTACTGTTGTTTAGCTTGATCACCAATTTACAGACACACATTGAGAGCTGTGGTCAAACTTTGTCACCTATCAACAGATAGATCTTGATTACTGTTACTTTACCTTAATCTTTCGTTCATACTTTCATAGATATCATACATTCACAGACAGTCTTATGCAACCGTTGCTTATCTGTGATTATCAAGACAAAGACAGAACTTGGTATCATCATCATCATCATATCAGCCGTAAGACGTGCACTGCTGAACATACCTCTCTTATAGACTTCCGACTTAGGACCGGCTGGAAGCGGTTTGCATCCAGTGTCTTCATAAGATCGTCTGTCCACCTTGTGGGGAGACGTCTTACGCTGCGTTTGCCGGTGCGTGGTCTCCATTCGAGAACCTTACGACTCCATCGGCCATCTGTTCAGTGTGCTATATGGCCTGCCCACTGCCATTTCAACTTGATAATTCGTTGGGCTATGTCGGCAACTTTGCTTTGTCTAGGAATCTCTTCATTAATGTAATTTTGATTTAATTTTATAATTATTATTTAATTATGATTTAATTTTAATTTGATTTGATTTTAATTTTCTTTTAATTTTGGTTTAATTTAATTACATTAATCCTGATTTCATTTAATTTTGATTTAAATTAATTTAATTTTTGGATGTTTTAAGATTACTAACATAGTTATAAGATTCTTGTTTACTAACCCACTGTTATGGATGTTACATATCCGTTTTTTTAAATTATTTATTTATTTATTTCTAAGTCGATCGCGCAGAGACTCCGAGCATAGCCTTCGCCATAGCTCGTTGGACTATCTTGAACTTACTATGAGGCCTATAGTAAGAGACCACATTTCGGCGCCATAAGTCATCACTGGTAACACACATTGGTCGAAAACTTTCGACTTGAGTTACTGACGTATTCTAGAGAGAAAACATTATGCAATTTCCCGAACGCTGTTCAGCCAAGTACTTACTTGGCCTTGGTAAGTGTTGCTTAATTTTCGTCATACATATACCTAGATAGACCTTATGAACCGTTGTCTATCCTTGATCCACAGCTTGGCAATCCTGGTTTAACCTTAATATAATATGCCGATGTGACCAGACTACTTGTTTAAAATCAATCCCTGTGCCAAACAACATCCATACATTAAAACTTTCGCATTTGAGACGAAATTTATCACTACAGGCGCACAGGTACACTAGGTTATCATCGGCTGGATACAATATACAATATCTTTACTCAATTTTATCAAAGTAATACGTGAGATTTTACTCCTTCGCAGAAGCTGGCCATTGGCGTTTGATATAGCAATTTCAATTGTATCGGAGCGGAGTTTGATGATGTTTTTAATTCCTATATCGTTACCTCCCCGGCTCACCCTGCACAGTCGAGAAGTTTTGAAGCCGATTGGCTATCATCGAAATCCGTCACTCGAATCAGCGGTTTATTGTTTCTTACTGACGTAATCCTACTATCCACCAACAAATAAAACCTTGAATTAACAAATTGATGCAAAAGAGCTCTGGACATATTATTACCCTTCAATTCAATAGACGTGATAATGACCTATATTTCGGGCTACATTGTTAAATAAATTAGTCTGTGGTGATTAAATTTGAATAATGTTTATTTTAAAACGTTCTACAGGCATCTTATAAAATAGTAATGTCTTTAAATTACAATTAACTTAATTAAATTATTTACCATTAAAAACTAGGAACTTTTAATTGCTTTATTAAAGAGTTGTATCTTCATAAGACTTTCGTCTTACGAGGTTCAATCCAACACACACATCTATCAACACATCACATGTTTCCAAAAGTTCTCTATTTGAGCAAAAATTCGAAATGATTCCATGTATAACTTTTTACGCAGCACTACTGTTTCTCTGAGATACGTCAAGGTTAAGAAGATCCTTTTCATGGAACAATGGCAGACCTTCAGGTCTGAGTATAGCATCAGGTGCCTTGAGAGTGGTGGTGAACGTAGGGTTCAGTGGATGTACTGGTCCCCATGCGGTCACTGACGCACGCGCTTCTGCAGTGCCCAGCTTGTAGTGACTGCCGTCACCAGTCCGTTTGATTCTGTTCTCTACCTGTAAATTGAACGAAGTATTTTCAAAATTAAGAAAAGTAATTAATTGTTCTCGTCATTTCGATATTTTCTTTCGTCACAGGAAACTACTAACTTGTTAGAAGTTTGTGTGTTGAATATTAGTGAACTTTGGTTGCACAAACATAATTTTATCCCAACAATCAGTAGTAAAATTTGTATATTGATTTGTATTATGATTGTTTTAAAAATAAATATAAGACTTCTGTTAGAATCAACCATTTCTGGTGAAGCTGTTTTCAAATCATACGCTAGTCAATAGGACTGTCTATTTTTATATCCAAGTAGACATATCTATTTTGACCAGATCGATATAATTATAAGTATAGAAGACGATATCAAGAGCTGGTTATGCCTTTTTAAATAAAATAAATAAGTTCTACAAAACTTACAATTTCAGGTGAAGCAGTTTTCAAATCATATGCTAGTCCTATTTTCTCTAGGAATTGAATAAAAGTTGCTGAATGATTTATTAGGCCACTTAGTTCAGCAGCCTTGTAGTCCCAGGGGAACGCGTGGTGGTAGTTATGCCAGCCCTCACCGAGGGTCATGACAGACACGAACCATGACTCTACTGGTTGCAGGTTTCTGTAAAAATTAAGCAGAAAACATTACATAAAATGTATCCCCTGAAGTGCTAGGTGAAGCTGAAATTATGAGTACATTTTGATACATCCAAATCTCTTAAAATAGGGATATTTAGTGAAAACAATTCAAGAAAACTTCTCCGATCATGTTCAGAAATAATACTAGTTATAAATCATTACTTACTGATCATATGGTCTAGTCCCATAGAGATGTGCTGCGCTATTCACAAGCCACGTCGCGTTCAGAGAAAAGACATAGCGGAAGAAGTAACAAAAAAGCAATGACTCCAACCAATGCTCTCCAAAGAAATATACTGGCACCCACGCAGGGATAAAAATAGCAAGTAACAAGTATAGAGGATAGTAGTATCTGAAACAAAATAGGATTTATTTAGTAACAAGAATAACAAAACTAAAAGAAGACTCAAAACAGGGTTGTAAATAAGGATTATCTTAGTTATTATTCACTTTTTTTGGAACATGACCATCCAATCTGCCTGCATGTCACTCATGTCAATCTTCCTGCCGAGCTCGATGACGTAGGGGTGCTTCTTGTGCATGAGCCATCCGATGTGACAGAAGAAGAAGCCACGCTTGGAGTTATGAGGATCAGCGTCCGTGTCTGAGTAGCGATGATGCAGGCGGTGGTCGCGACACCAGATGAACATACAGTTCTGTGAGATTAGAAAGATATATTTGGGTCAGTGGGTTAAATATAGAGGTCCGAATTTTACTAGTTTTTAGCCATAGCAGTTTACTACCGATACATTCATGGACTCTAATCATCAACCTAAGATTACCTGTCCAGCTAGCGTCTGCAGAGTTAGTAGAATAGCTCTACATAATGGTGTCGCTTTAAATGTTCTATGAGTGTAGTATCTATGGGCTCCCGTAGTTATACCTTCCGCCGCAATGTAAGTTACAAATATAGCTGAAAAAATAGATTGACTTTTTTAGAGAATCTAACATAAATAGAAATGAAGGTAATCCAAGTAATAAAACAATGTGTTGTTACTTACTCCATATGATGGTTTTTAATCCAACTGCTCCGGTTAATAGCACTTTCAATCCCCAGAGCCCAAGCAAATGTAGGATCAAAAATCCTATTGCATTGGGCCAAAATACTTGATGTTTATAAGAGAAGTCTGTCCCTATATTTTTGGCGTTCACAAGTACATGGTGTCTATTTTTTTCCTGTATATTTTCCATCTTGTTTACGTTACGTTTCGTGAGCGTTCTACTAACTTCGGATACTAGTTATTAATGATGCTAATCTCAAAACACAAACCCTTTTAAGTGATATATGTTAAACTTTAGTCACTATTAGTATCATTGTATTCAGTGTTACAATTGTTAGAACTTGAACTCTTGTTCTTTTATGTTAATTAGTTACAATCACAAGTGTATGACAAAGGTAAGTCAATTAAGGCGTTGCATCAATCATCAACTCCTTACTTGAAATCATTCAATGACATGAAACAACATTAGAACTCCATTTATATTATGGCAGATTTACATTGAGTCAGTGGCTGTCGTCAGTGCTGGCGCCGAAAACTGACTCATGCTATTTATACGCAGTCAGTATTTCGTCAGTAGTCGAGGATATTTCGTTTGGTGTACACACGTTCATAAAGTCAGTGCGGAAAAATGAATTCTTGAAAATAGCAAAAAATCAAAGTTGCAGGAATGCTGTTGCACGCATTTCTTTAATTTTGCGATTTGAGATCCCACCGGCATTCATTATCTCGGTATAGTTGAACAAGTTTTAAGTTTTCCGTGTCGCTCAGTTATCGCGTAATTTTGTGATGCGGTGCGAGGAAGCGTGGTCACCATACAACAGAGCGGCAGCCACTGACCTGGACATATTTACACGCCGTCAGTTGCACTGGTGCGAAAATATTGAAGCGCGAATATTGAAGTCAGTACTGACGCGACAGTACTGTAGTGACTTGAAATCAATTTACACTATGGCAGTGCCAGGTCAGCACTGACTCGTCAGTGGACTGACGTCAGTGACTGACTCAATGTAAATCTGCCTTTATGTACATAATATGATGAAGAGATGACCGCACGGTTGGTGGTGTGGCTGAGCGATCGACTGCCGCGCAGTGTGACGCGGGATCGATCCCTGAACAGAATAAATATGTGTATGATCTACAAGTAGTTGTTCCGGCGTTTTTTAACGCACACACGACACAGGAAAAATTCTTAGGGTGCGGCAAGATTAAAAGAAAAAGAAAGAAAGAAATTGAATTAAGATTATTTGGGCCATGCAAACCTTTGCAAAAGGACCCATTCTTTTATTACTCTGACAATTATATTATAATAAGCTTCCTAAACAAATTAGAGAAATTGAAAACATTATTTGTTTTTGTAATTGTAAATAGATTATAATTATTAATAATAATAATAATATTCCACAACTAAGACGACGCCATCTAGTCCCAAGCTAAACAGAGCTTGTGTTATGGGTACGAGACAACTGATAAACATGCTTATATATTTCTAAATACATAAATATTATATATAAATTAAACCCAGACACAACAAATGATCGTGCTCATCACACAAACATTTGTCCTGGGTAAGAATCGAACCCACGACCTCCGGCATAGCAGTCAGGGTCACTAACCACTAGACCAACAGGCCTGTCAAAATTTATTATTATTATACACTGCATGAATTTCTGCCATTTGATGTTTCGATGCAAAATATAGCTCTATTTTATTAATTAAAATGTATTTTTAAATACATCACAAAACTTATATCTAAACTAATAATTTTGTCACAACCTTTTATACAATATGCATGCCCAACAAGGTGGAGCAGCGCAAGCGCACATTAAACTGGTGAAGAACAACTTTTGACTTTTTTCATTTTTAATTATATTTTTATATACATATTAACGCCGTCCGCGATTTCGTCAGCGAGGTACAAACACAAGTGTGCGTACACTCAATTTATTATGCTCGTGACTACTCTTCATAGAAAAATCTTCACTATAGTCGAGAATGAAAAAAAAATGCAAATAGGGTGGGTGCCTATTTGCATTTTACTTATTATTGTTATAACAGTTTTAGGATTCGTTTTAAATATTGATGTTAACGGTCGGGTGTCACCCCTAAACGGGTGACACCCGGTGCAGGCCGCCCCTGCCGCCCTCCCGTAGATACGCCACTGGCTATAATGTATATTAATGTACTTCACATTCCAAAATAAATTGAACTGTGATGAAGCTGGTATGATTTGATTTCAAGTAAAAAAATAAATTATTTCAAATTGATTGCCGCACCTGATATGACGCTGGTGTGATTTGATTCCATGCAAAAAATAAAAAATACATGTTAAATTAGATTTGTAACGATTAACTTGCCGCGCAATGATTTTATCGACATTACCACCAAATTAATTGCATTATATCACCAGCCTAATTATGTCATACTATGTAATAATAAAATACTATGTATAGTTACTTAGCTGCATTTTGCAAATACTATTAATTTTTTTCATAAATGCTGCTTGAATTAAAATAATGATAAGCTACTGTTTAATGATTACACTATTTAAGAGAATTGTTAAAGAAAGTCTGCATCTACACAAATTGACCATTACGAAGCGTAATTCCATTCATAAAATTAACAGATGACACTATCCTCTTTCGTATCGAGTCTGAACCCGAATTAAGTCTCAAGACAGCTTTATTTACAAAAAGTTCCGAGACTTCGCACCACGAGGCGTTCCAATCTAAGTTATATTACTTTTTTGATGAAAATTGTATCGACAAATACATCAAATTAATAGTAAATTATAGTACCTACACACATTGTACGGATAAGGTCCTACATGTCATTTTGCTATTACCGAGTATACGACTGATGGTTAACTCAAACATGTATTTTTAATCATTCGCTGTGGGTCCAATATCAGTATAAAATAAAGACCCTATTGTACAGGTTTGAACGTACAGTGAGAAAACTTTTCGATTAATGTACTTTCCGTACAGGCAACACTGTAAGACATAAAGGTTTGATCAATTTTAGTGCCAGCCACCACAACTGACTGTTGACTGAACTAGTTCAACTTTTTTATGGCAGTAGTTCGGTTCACAATGTTTGGGAAATTACATGCTTTTATTTTCACGGAGAGGAGGCCTAGCAATGAGTACTTTCTAAACTGATTTAATTAACATTTTGTTCTTTGTACATGTTCATTTTAAAATTCACAATAAAATCATTTCCTTCCCAAATATTATGAAGCGAACTACTGCCACTAAACCGCCACCATTACCTCCCACCACCTTCATGAGCTAAGCCCCGCTCATCTAATAATAACAAAATTCTCTTAATGGCCTAAGAAGATCCTTTTCATGGGACAATAGGAGTCATTCTGGTTTGAGTGTAGAATCAGGTCCCTTGAGCGATAACTCTACAGACATTTAAAAATTTATCCGAAATTGTTGATTCTATTTTTCATGTCCCCAATAAGGACGTCATTTTCATGGTTCAGAGGTAGTCCTTCAGGTTTAAGTATAGCATCAGGTGCCTTGAGCGTGCTGGTGTACGTAGGGTTGAGTGGGTGCACCGGTCCCCACGCGGTCACCGCCGCACGAGCCTCCTCGTTGCCCAGCTTGTAGTGACTGCCGTCGCCTGTTCTTTTGATTCTATTGGCTACCTGTGAATTGTACAAACGTAATATAAATCACAACGAAAATCATTTATTTATTCCTCCCGTCATTAATTGCAATTCTTATAGCACTTTCCGTAGCGTTACATATATTGCACTAAGTTCGGTTGAATAATACTTGATTTTATTTACAAAATACGTGAATGCGAAACCCAATCGACTTGTAAAAATTGGGTTGGTTTCATCCGGCCGCTGACCCCGGCCCTAGATGGGAAAAATAGTATTAAATGGTGGTGAAGTCCTCGGGCACGCCGCAATCGCGGAGGTAAGACAAGGGGCGTCCTACCGGGCGGGAGGGACTTTCAGACTTGTGCTGACTAAAATTTTAGCCCCCTAAGGGGGCCCCGTTAGATTGCAGACAGCTCTTTCTGGAAATTGCCTCGCGACATCCGATGCCGTGGGCGTCTCCCGCGGCGGCTGGGTCGTAAGGTGGACGCTACCCTCTTCCTCACGCGTCCTGCCTCCTCCTACGCTGGCATAACTGCTTTGCAGAAAGAGGCGCCGGTTCCCATTCTGTCTCGCCCCGCAACATGGCCTCGACCAATGCCGTACGCGAGAGAGAGTTCGCCGCCTATCACCTCCGTGAGGAGACAGCGGTGCTCTACAAAAGCCGTGTTCTCCGGGCGCTCCCCCTCCCCTTAGAGGGCAAAAGCCCCGGGACTGTCTCATCAGGTAACCGTGATCTTGGAACGTAAAGGTGTATTGAAGGATCACCGTGGATTTTAATGACATTAGGTGGGAGGACTCATTTTATGATTTTAGCACGTAAAAAAAAGATGATGAAGTCCTTTTGTTATTATTAAAGTCGTTTTTATTATAAGATCTGAAGATGTGGCTGTGTTTATTTATACATATTTAAAATAAAGTGAAATAACAAAAACTAACCATTTCAGGTGAAGCAGTTTTCAAATCATATACTAGGCCTATTCTCTCTAGGAATTGAATGAAAGTTGCTGAATGGTTAATAAAGCTACTTAGTTCAGCAGCCTTGTAGTCCCAGGGGAAAGCGTGATGGTAGTTATGCCAGCCCTCACCGAGGGTCAACACAGACACGAACCATGACTCTACTGGCTGCAGGTTTCTGTAAAACAAATAGATTGAAACACAGAAGATTCTATTATCCCACTACTATATTAAACGAGCAATATTTGTATATCTTAATAATATATATAAATCTCGTGTCACAATGTTTGTCCTCAATGGACTCCTAAACCACTTAAATTCGCACACCATGTGCAGTTCGATCCAACTTAAGAGATAGGATAGTTTAAATCTCAAATTATAGTCGCAATTTTAATTTATTGCTAATTATTCCTAATATAGTAGAGATTGTACCCGTGCGAAGCCGGGACGGGTCGCTAGTACGTATATATATATTTTCCGGTTCTAGAAAACGGCTCTAACGATTTCGATGAAATTTGGAATATACGGGTTTAAAGGGGCGAAAAATAAATCTAGATAGGTCTCATGTCCGGGAAAATTCTGTTTCTCCGTATTTTCAAGCATAAAGATTTAGAGGAAGAATATGGTTCATAATTTCGTCGCGCGGACCACGCATCTACGAGTAGGTAGCCTGATTTGTATAAGCCTTGATTTCTATGATGATGACCATGGTTCAATCCCCAGCTAAAAATTGGATTTTACTTTTTTTTTTCGTTTTTTTCAGTTGGTTTTTCGGGTTTAATTCCATGTTTTCTAGGTTTTTTTTTATAGTTTCCTTTTATTTGCACCGGAACGCTGACGCGCTTACTGCTATGCTAATGACCGTGGCTTCAAACTTTACATTTGAGTAGGTTTTTTTAAAATGTTTTCGTTCTCTTAGTTACTTTATTTTTGTCGTATGTAATGACGAAGCTGGGTTAAAGTAGTACTAATGTTCGTAACGAAACCATAATAATTTACAAAAGTGCAACAAGTTTGATACCATGCTCGATAGATGGCGTTGTTGTCGAGTTAGATCGGACTATGGAATCTCAATTTGACCCACTTCCCGGTCTTCGATTAGGATGAAATTTTGCACACGCTCTGAGTTCTGATGACAATACATGACTAGCTAAGAAACGTCATTACAAATCCAATATGGCGGCCTCCCCAAGATGGCGGCCTGGCTGTTTGAAATCCATCCCATGATATGGGTATCGAATTAAAGGGTTTGCTGAATGGAATACGAAAAAAAATATCACGTGACCTAAATCCAACATGGCAGCGTCCCAAGGTGGCGGATAAGTAGTAAATTAATAATAAGAAGACTAAAAAGTAAGTACAATTTTTAGTGCGTGCTTAAAGCGTGTTTTAGGGTTCCGTAGCCAAATGGCAAAAACGGAACCCTTATAGATTCGTGATGTCTGTCTGTCTGTCTGTCTGTCCGTCCGTATGTCACGGCCACTTTTTGTCGAAAGTATAAGAGCTATCCTGTTGAAACTTGGTTGATAGATGTATTGTGTGAACCGCATTAGGATTATCACACAAAAATAAAAACAATGGGGGGTGCCCCCAATACTTAGAATTGAAACACAATTTTTTTTTTCACCAAACCCATACGTGGGGGGTATCTATGGATAGGTATTTAAAAATTATATCGAGGTTACTAATATAATTTTTTTCTAAACTGAACAGTTTGCACGAGAGAAACTTCCAAAGTGGTAAAATGTGTGTCCCCCCCCCTGTAACTTCTAAAATAAGAGAATGATAAAACTAAAAAATATATATAATGTAGACCTCAACAAAAACTTCCAACGAAAATTGGTTTGGATGAGATACAGTTAGCAGTTTTTGAGATATAATACATTTTCAAAAACCGCAAATATAACTTTGCTTTTCATATAAACACTATGAAAAACAAAGTTATTTTGATTGTTTGTCTAAATTACTTACTAATCTCAATATAATTACATATATCCCTAATCTATGCTTGCTACTACGGAACCCTTCATGGGCGAGTCCAACTCGCACTTGGCCGGTTTTATAAACTATTAAAGAATTTTATTAACTAAGTGTATGCCAGCTTAGAACAAACATCAACTGCCGTTTTATTTTCGACCCTATAGTGTTTAGATTGGGATCCCTTCTTTTCGCATAATGTTCTTTGTCCTAATATACTTAGGCATAACGGTTTGGCACAATTTGTTTTGGCATGATAATACTTCGGCATAATTTTTTAGGCATTAATTTTATGTTGGCATAATCATCTTAAAGACTAATTTGTTTTGGTATAAATTTGATTCGCATAACGTTAGTAGGCCTAATGACTATAAGCATAATAAATTAATAATATTTAGGCATACAATTAATATAAATAACAAAAACAATTTTCATGCAAATGATTTATTAATTTGCATGAAAATTGCAAATTAATTAATCATTAGGTGGTAATCAGCAATTTTAGCGAGCGAAGCGAGCTCGTGACTTGGGGCTCCCCGACTCGGACAGGTTAGGTTCGAAGGGGTTGGCGGGGTCAACAGAAATAGGAGCCCCGCGAAGCGCGGCTCCGCCGAGTTACCTTGGTAGGTAGTAATCGGCAATTTGACTAAGGATGCAAGGGCGAGCGTATATTACAGATTACCACCTACCAAGGTAAGTTTATAGGTATAACAATGAAAAAATTATTTCATTGTTATACCTGTAGAAATATGTTTTAATATCATTATGCGCAAATAAATTTATTTTTTTGGATATTATGCTTAAAAAAGTTATGCTTTAGAACTTTATGCTTAAAAAATTTATGCTTTAGAATATTATGTTTAATCATTATTATGGTTAGAGAAATTATGCATAAAAAATTATGCGTAAGCTGTTATGCGTAATTATATTATGCGAAAATATAATTATGCCAAACAAAAATATGGTAAGTTATATTAGGTCTTAAAATTTTATGCAAATGGATAGGGAACCGTTTAGATTAAGTTCAATAGTCCAACATTACCAGTTTGCGAGCCTGGTAGTAAACAAGTTATGTAAGAGTTTTAGGTAAAGTTAAAGTTTTAGGTATTTTAATTTCATTAATTCTGTATAATCATGCTATGCGTTCCACCATGAGGTTTAAAAAAAAAAAGTTTTTTTTTAAAGTTTAGAATAGATAGTTTTTCAGTGTAATTTATTCATGTTACATTTGTCTTATAAAGTTCTATGTAATTCTTTAATTCCTTCAGTTTTTTCTATTTATTTTGTTTAAAATGTACAAAAAAAAAAAGAATTGGCTGTTAAAGCAAATATTATGGGTTGGATTTTAAAACGCCTGAATTTGAAGGAAGTGGTGTTGTGGGGAGCTGAAAGGAGTTAGTCTTAATCCCCCTAAAGTAATTTTGGCTGCCGTCTTAATATTTTTATCTAATTCCCAAAAATTCTTAAATACTATTGCAATTATGCAAAACGGAACGTAATTTTTATTTATATGCTTTAGTACAGTTTATCAAATGTAATTTTTAGGTTTTATGTCAAAAACGTGAAACAAAACGCAACCCGCCATCATGGATGGACGATATTGACAGCTAATGTCAAATTTGTGCGTCATTTGCTTTCGAGTTTAAAGGTACTCGTAGACATTCAATGTTATGAAAAATATCTAGTTTTAATTCCGCTACAAAAATCCAGGCTTCATGCAGGATGCAGTCCCACCCTCCCGCCCTCATGCATATGCACATGAAGCAAAGGTCCCACCCTCCCGCCCACATACATATGCATACGTGCAAGAAAAATGGAAAAAACATGCCATGCAATCAAACCTATACTCGACACGTGTTTCGCCCCTCCACGGGGCATCCTCAGGAGATGTTGACTCGACAAGCGCTCGGCCTCGAATGAGCCAGATTGACAGCTATCGCCTCTTTATATAGCGTCGTGATGACGCAATAACAACGTTCGATACAAACGTCACAAAGACGTCTGTATCGATCTACCTGCAATCATACTTAAAAGAGGTGATGTAATTAAGTTTGTTTGTTCATTCAACAGTGTATAGTTATTATTATTATTATGTTTGGAGATTTCTAACTGCTCCAACACACACAACCGGAAACTTTTATCACAAACATGGAGAATATTATACGTGTTATTGTCGCTCAAGGAATGGCCGGTATCGATTAAATGTTTTGCGAAATGTGATTTATCTGGATGGCTATTCCTGTAAGCGGCAACATGCTCCTTATATCTAACCTCGAAATTACGGCCTGTCTGTCCTACATAAACCCCGTTGCAATCATTGCATACTAATTTATAAATACCGGATTTTTTTGAATTTTCTAATTTATCTTTACCGTTACAAAGATTACGTAAGTTGTGATCTGATCGAAAAGCAACGAGTTTTCGTTGCTTTTCGATCAGATCACAACTTACCTAATCACAACTTACCTAACCTTCTGGTGGTAAGCAGTTTTATCCACTTATTAAAAACTAAATCTTCTTTTTCACCAAAATACAGTTTAAAAAATAGTTTAGATTTAATTGAAAAAATAAAAAATGTCAACATTCCTCACAATTCAAAATTATTATCATTGGATGTTGACAGTTTATTTACAAATATTCCATTTGAAGAGTGCCTACGTATTTTGGGGAACCATTTGGAGAGACAACGTTTACATCCTGGAGAAATACATGACCTTCTTAACCTCACACGTATTTGCATGCAACAAAATTATTTTCGTTTCAATAACGAATATTTTCGCCAAAAAGAGGGGTTAGCAATGGGATCACCTTTAAGTCCTTTAATGGCGGAAATATTTATGGACAACTTTGAATCTAAATATGTGGTGGGCGAACCCAACATTCTGTTTTATTATAGATACGTAGATGACGTGATTATCTGTTGGACGGGTACTATGCGTCAACTTGATATTTTCGTTAATAAACTTAACACTTTCCACCCCAAAATTAAATTCAAATTAGAATTAGAATCCAACCAATCCCTCAATTTTTTGGATCTAACAATCACTAGAGTTGGGAACAAACTCGATTTCCAAATTTACCGAAAACCCACTCACACCGATACAACAATTCCCGCTTCTTCCTGTCACCCATCACAACACAAACTAGCAGCCTTCCGCAGCTATGTCCATCGTTTAATGTCGGTCCCACTGTCCACAGATAATTACGTCAAAGAACTTAAAATATTATATCAAATCGCGATTTCGAACGGGTATTCAAAACAAGTTATTGATAATATTATTCAGAAAAAGCAAAATGACAGGGTTCGCTCACTACTTTATGCATGTACCCCCGAACGAATTGACAAGTATGTCGGTAGTCTGTCTTACATAGGCCCCATTTCCGATAAAATCGCGAATATCCTTAAAAAACACAATGTTTTCGTTGCTTTTCGATCAGATCACAATTTACGTAATCTTTGTAACGGTAAAGATAAATTAGAAAATTCAAAAAAATCCGGTATTTATAAATTAGTATGCAATGATTGCAACGGGGTTTATGTAGGACAGACAGGCCGTAATTTCGAGGTTAGATATAAGGAGCATGTTGCCGCTTACAGGAATAGCCATCCAGATAAATCACATTTCGCAAAACATTTAATCGATACCGGCCATTCCTTGAGCGACAATAACACGTATAATATTCTCCATGTTTGTGATAAAAGTTTCCGGTTGTGTGTGTTGGAGCAGTTAGAAATCTCCAAACATAATAATAATAATAACTATACACTGTTGAATGAACAAACAAACTTAATTACATCACCTCTTTTAAGTATGATTGCAGGTAGATCGATACAGACGTCTTTGTGACGTTTGTATCGAACGTTGTTATTGCGTCATCACGACGCTATATAAAGAGGCGATAGCTGTCAATCTGGCTCATTCGAGGCCGAGCGCTTGTCGAGTCAACATCTCCTGAGGATGCCCCGTGGAGGGGCGAAACACGTGTCGAGTATAGGTTTGATTGCATGGCATGTTTTTTCCATTTTTCTTGCACGTATGCATATGTATGTGGGCGGGAGGGTGGGACCTTTGCTTCATGTGCATATGCATGAGGGCGGGAGGGTGGGACTGCATCCTGCATGAAGCCTGGATTTTTGTAGCGGAATTAAAACTAGATATTTTTCATAACATTTAATGTCATGGATTTCCGCAAAGTAACGCCTGATTCTATAATCTGTACTCGTAGACTTCCGTGCATCGCGATCGATCGCGGCCGCGCGCGGCTTACGACTGTCGTCGGTCGCTCGCGACAATAGTCACATTATGAAAATGTATGGCACCGCTGCCGAGGCCCGCGACAGACGCGCGCGGCCGATGAGTGTCGTGAGCCGCGCGCGGCCGTGTCTTGAAATTTAGTAGATGTTGTTCGTCAGTTCCCTCTAGACGTGTGTCTACCGAAGTCAAAATCATGGTCACATTGCTAATTAACATCCTTGAGGAATAAGAGGAGGATGACGAGCTGCTGTTGCTATATTATGAAAATAGAGCACCAATCGACCCTATATTTAAAAGCAGAAATGAAGAAGAAGGAATGAAGAAGGATACTACCAAATATTGATTCAAAAGCATTTGTTTTGTAACGAACAAAAACGGAAGTTTTAAATATTAACATCAACTAAATTTCAAGACACGGCCGCGCGGCTCACGACACTCGTCAGCCGCGCGCGTATGTCGCGGGCCTCGGCAGCGGTGCCATACATTTTCATAATGTGACTATTGTCGCGAGCGACCGATGACAGTCGTAAGCCGCGTGCGGCCGCGATCGATCGCGATACACGGTCGATCCTTAAGTGAATGTGTTCTTCCGTAGGTATCGATTATTATTTTAAACAGCCCCAGAAAAATATTTTTCGAGAAATCAATGAAGAAAAATGGCTCGACTGAGCTCCTTGATAAGTAGTAATCAGTTATTTGACCTAGGATGCAAGAGCGAGCGAAGCGAGCTCGGGACTTTGGGGAACCGCGACATGGACAGGTTAGGTTTGAAGGGGGACTTTCAGGTTACTTTAAACCTTGAACGCAGAAGTAGGAGCCCCACGAAGCGGGGCTTTGTCGAGTCACCTTGGTAGGTATTAATTAGTTATTTGACCTAGGGTGCTCCCACATTTATCAACGCGGAGTCGGCCGCTTTAAAGGTTTTCTTGACCGGCTTAAGCCGATTCCGCGTCGATAAATGTGGGAGCACCCCTAGGATGCAAGAGCGCGCTCGGGACTTGGAGCATAAAACATGTTTATAAAGTGGAATAAACAATTTTTGTACATATTTCTGTTTTTTACCAACCACTCACTTTTTACCAATATTATTTTATTAATTTGTTATCCGAGAAGTTTACAGTCTCATTCATTTTTGTGTAATAAATAATCACTTTTAATTTTCTATGTATTTTTCTCGAGCTAAGCTCGGTCGACCAGCTTAGCTCGAGAAAAATGCATTTTCATGACTAAGATGTCACCACTTACTGGTCATAAGGTCTGGTCCCATAAAGATGTGCTGCGCTATTCACAAGCCACGTCATGTTCAGGAATAAGACATAGCGGAAGAAATAGCATGTAAGTAATGAGTCCAACCAATGTTCTCCGTAGAAATGTACTGGTACCCAAACAGGGATAAAAACAGCAAGTAAGAAGTAAAGGGGATAGTAGTACCTGAAACAAATAGGAATTATTATTACGAAGAACAACACTACCGATGTAGCTGATCTTAAAACAACAAAGAATACTCAAAACAGGGTTCTAAATATGACATATCTTAGTTATCATATTATTTACTTCTTTTGGAACATGACCATCCAATCTGCCTGCATGTCACTCATGTCGATCTTCCTGCCGAGCTCGATGACGTAGGGGTGCTTCTTGTGCATGAGCCATCCCATGTGACAGAAGAAGAAGCCACGCTTGGAGTTGTGAGGATCAGCGTCCGTGTCTGAGTAGCGATGATGCAGCCGGTGGTCGCGACACCAGATGAACATAGAGTTCTGTGAGATTAGAATATATATTTGGGTCAGTGGGTTAAATATACAGGTCCAAATTTTCTAATTTATAACCAGAGTAGACTCTAATCATCAACCAAAGATTACCTGTCCAGCTAGCGTGTGCAGAGTTAGTAGAATAGCTCTACATAATGGTGTCGCTTTAAATGTTCTATGAGTGTAGTATCTATGGGCTCCCGTGATGACGCCTTCCCCTGCCATGTAACCTACACAGTAACCTGAAAATATTGAAGTATATTTCACTAGCTTCTGCCCGCGACTTTAGACGCGATTCTGTTGCTTATGCCAGCGACAACGGGGACGTCAAAATCGAAGATCTGAAACGTCTGATGCCGAATTCTAAAAGAGAATTCTAAAAACTATATTTTTGGCTTCGGTATCGATTGCAGATCACGCCCCAAGTATTCTTTAAAAAAATATTCAATGTGCAGTTTTGAATTTCCTACCATTTTAATATAGTATCATCTATAGATTACAGAATCTAATGTATAGTTAGAACTAATCTAACATATAAAAATCAATGCCACTTTTCGTTGTAATGTTATAACTCAAGAACGGGCTCACCTATCCAAACCAAATGGTTAGGCTTTGTTCGAACTATTTAGTAGATGCTTTATATGAAGTTTGCACAAAATCGGACGAGCGGTTCTTAATATACCCGTGCGAAGCTGGGATGGGCCACTAGTTAATTATGAAAACGACTTGATGTTACTTACCCCATATGAAGGTTTTTATTCCGATTCCTCCGGTTAATAGCACTTTCGATCCCCAGAGCCCAAGCAAATGTAGGATAAAAAATCCTATTGCATTGGACCAAATTAATTGATGTTTGTAAGAATAGTCTGTCCCTATATTTTTAGCGTTCACAAGTACGTGGTTTATATTTTTATCTTTTACATTTTCCATCTTGCTTACGTTACGTTCCGGAGCTCAACGTTCTACTTTCTTCTAATACCCAATTGCTTTTGATACATTACTCAAAAACAGCATTTTTTGCGAAATACATCAAACTTTAATAACTTTTTTATATCATTGTATATTCAGTGTTACAATGGATTGAACTTGAACTCTGGTTCATGTATGTAAATTAGTAACGACTAGTATTTATTTTTTAAGTCTGATTGATGTATGTAATGTGTTATTGGAACTTAACGTCTCAATACCACTTATCTATATCTTCTATACATATAATAAAATCGTAGCAGCTGTCATTCCTCTAAATTGAATATGTTTTTCTATTTGTATTTTGTTTGAGATCATGGGATCGATTCTGATACCAAATCAACTTTTTGTTTTGATTTATTTGTATGTTTTGAGTTGGCTCCTAACAGTGCCGGTTTTAGCACTACCAGCGCCCTGGGCGAGATTTCTACGGCGCCCCCTAACTGCAATTCAATCCCATATGAAATAAGGAAAAGGATATGAAATTACTATTTATTAAAACTAGTAAAATTTTACTTTTCTAGCCTTCGAGGTCGAGGTTATCAGCAATTTCATTTCGATTTTCGATTGACAAAGTTGCGAAGTTTGTCAAAATTCAACCAGTTTTTATTAAGAGATTGATGTTTTTCTCTATGGTCCAGGATTTTCGGTAACGTAAACTGCTATGCATGCAGTGCAGTGCTCCGAATTTGACACTGAGTTCCGTTCTAATCTTGCCAGTCTTGCCACCATAACGATTTTTCCGCTAAAGGACATTTACGGGAATTAAGTAGACCTGTGGCGCCCTTTTATATCCGGCACCCTGGGCGGTCGCCTAACCGCGCCTTACCCTAACGCCGTTACTGGCTCCTAAACTACTGAAAAGTTGTCGATCAAATTTTCCTCAAATATTCCTAAAAATATGCTTCAGTTAATAGGCTATGGATTATTACACTATTTTTCCTGGGGGATAAGCAATTTTGAATAACGTCGTTTTTTATGTATGTTTTGAGTTGGCGCCTAAACTACTGAATAATAGTTATTCAATTTTTCCTTAAATATTCCTAAAACTGCTCTTCAATTAATAGGGTATGTATTATTACGCTAATTCCTTTGGAGGATAAGCAATATTATATTATGTCGGTTTTCAGTCATTATTGACATTTGTATACGCTTGTATACGATCGGCTATTTAAAACTCACTGTCAGCGAACCAGCTGATCGCATTAGTAACACAGTTGCCTTATGAGTGCCGAGTCCCAGGATTCTCCAAATCTCGGATTTTTCTTTTTCACTTTTGTGTTTCTTTTTTTTTGTTTTTATTTATCCTGTGGGAGTTCCAAATAATTAAAATAATTTTATGCATACTTTTATTTCAATATTATTTGCATTTATTTTTTTTAATAGTGTTTAATATATTTCAATACTTCTCTAGGATAAATCCACGCTGATTGAAATTGTAGGTAGGTAAGTTGGATATTTTTAAACCGACTTCAAAAAAGGAGGAGGTTCTCAATTCGACGGTATGTATTTTTTTGTGTGTTTGTTACGCGATTACTCCTCTAACTGTGGACCGATTTTCGAAATTCTTATTTTGTTCGAAAGGTGACACTTCTGAAGTGGTTTCATAGGCACCAAGTCAGGATCTGATTATTGGATCTTGGAGAAATAGTGGGCAACCTTCAAATTTTTTTGGCCCACACATTGTTATTCGCAAATCTTATGATGTAATTTAAGTACTTGCGTATGGTAATCATCATCTCATGTAGCTGAGCTGATGATGGAAGGTACAACTCCTTAACAGTAAGGAGTAGGTATTGACTGATTTAGTATTTTTTTTCATTAAGTATTTCAAAGCACTACAATTCAATAAAGGTCTGGAGTATATCTGATGATGGAGCCAAGAGACAGTCGAGGGAATTCCTCAACGATTCACAGCAGCTATCTTGTGTTTGAGCTTGTTTAATTCATAATAAGAACTTGACACCTAGATGAGTTGTAACTGTAATTAGTGGTCTGATGACGAAGACGAAGGACAGTTCAGGGAATCCCTCAATGATTTACAGTAGCTACCCTGTGTTCGGACTTCATTCATTTATGTTAATGAGAACTTTACACCTTTTTTTTTTTTCGTTGAGGACTCATTTGATGATTTCATCAAATGAGTCTCCCAGCCCCGGGCAGGGCGGGAGGGACTGTCAGACTTGTACTGACTAAAATCCACGGTGGCCTTCGGTAGCCTTTTTGTGTACCGGAGTCGCGGTATACGTATGTCCCGCGACCCCGGCAAGGCTGTGGCCCTCTAAAGGGGGGCCCCGTTATTGTGCTGACGCTCTTTGAGGCGCGCGTGGAACACAACGCGCCGTCGACCCGGGCATGGTCCATGGTCGGACAGCGAGTTGCCCTTTACTCGCCGCCCGCATGCCCGCGCCTACGGTGGCCGGAGATCGTCCCGCGACCTCCGTCGCCGTGGGCGTCTACCACTGCGGTTGAGGGAGGACGCTGTCCTCTCCCTCGCGCGGCCCGCCTCCTCCTTCGCGAGCATGACTGCTTCGGAGAAGGAGGCGACCGCTTCCCACTCCGTCTCGCCCCGCAGCATGGCCTCGACCAATGAGAACTTTACACCTAGATGGGTTGTAGCTGTCATTAGGGTTCTGATGATGAAGACGAAGATTATAGTTCAGGGAACTCCTCAACGGTTTATAACAGCTATATCGACTAAATTCATATACATTGATGAGAACTTTGCACCCATATGGGTTATTGTTCGATGCAGTATACCTGCCATTTGGTCCCATAAAAAAACATTTATTTTGGTTCAGTAGTTTTTATTTTATGAGCATTTTTCCTTACTTTATTTTATGAGAATATTGTGCTACGGATAGTAAAATTCTAGTGCACATGTAAAAAAATGTGTTTGACAAGAATTTGGGTTGAATATTTAAACTGAAAACATTATGGGTTAGTTAACTTGTGCCAATATCAATTGACTACAAAGATAGACGTGTTAAATAGAGACCGAATTACATGCAAATGTATATTATGGCTAGTTTTTCATGATTTTAACTGTACCCTAAGAAAATGCAAAAATGTGCCAGTCATGACACTTGTAAGTCGGTGTACAACAAAAGCTTTCTATTTCAGTATTCCGATAAGTCGCCGGCGATAAGGCGCCGTGGGGCGCCGGCTTAGAATTGCGTTCCCCCAATTCATCCCGTGGGTGTCGTAAGAGGCGACTAAGGGACAAACCGGAGGTCGGGCAGCAGCGTCCTCCGTGTACCTACTGCACATCCTCACTGCGATCGCCAACCCGCCTGCCAAGCGTGGCGATTTAAGGCAAATTACCCCCAAAATGATCGAAAGCACAAAAACCAGGCCCCCAGTCCCCGGCAGCTCCGCTATCCCTGGCGCGGGTAGCGGTCAAGGTAACGGCGGAGCAGGGGGTGCTAAGAATCTCCGGAAGAGATCCGGCTACCCACCCCCACGACGACTGGCCCTGGTAACACACAACATACGCACAATGAGGACTGACGAAAAGATCTGCGAGCTGGAAGAGGAGCTGAGCAAGTTACACTGGGACATTATAGGGCTATGCGAAGTCCGTAGAGAGGGGGAGGACACCGTAACCCTGAAGTCTGGTAACTTGCTCTACTACCGGGAGGGCGACCAACAGTCCCAAGGTGGTGTCGGGTTTCTCGTTCACAAGTCCCTCGTAAACAACATAATAACCATCGACAGTGTGTCGAGTAGGGTGGTATACCTAATACTCAGAATATCCAAAAGATATTCGCTGAAGGTCATTCAGGTATACGCACCGACCTCGTCACACTCCGATGATGAAGTGGAGACTATGTATGAGGACGTAAGTAGGGCCATACATAGTACCAAAACCCACTTCACTGTTGTTATGGGGGACTTTAACGCAAAGTTGGGCAAGAAAAGCGGTGATGAGTTGAGAGTGGGGCAATTTGGGTATGGGCAACGGAACCCTAGGGGACAGAGGCTGGCCGACTTTCTGGAGAAAGAGGAACTCTTCATGATGAACTCTTTCTTCCAGAAGCCACCTCACAGGAAATGGACCTGGTTGAGTCCCGATGGTTTCACGAGAAACGAGATAGACTTCTTCATGACCGACAAGAAACGGATATTCAGTGATGTCTCTGTGATCAACAGGGTAAAAACCGGTAGTGATCACCGAATCGTAAGAGGCTCGCTGAATATCAATGTTAAACTTGAAAGGTCCAGCCTGATGAAGTCTACGCTCCGACCTACTCGGTCCCATATTCAAAACCCCGAAAGCTTTCAACTCGAGCTCTCTAATCGCTTTGCTTGCCTTGAGAACTTAGTTTCAGTGGACGAGATCAACGACGGGCTAGTGGAAACTGTCCGCACGGTAGGCTCTAAGTTTTTTAGACCCTGCCGTAAAGATAGACCTCAGAAATTGACCGAGCAAACCTTAAACCTCGTGGCTGAACGACGCTTGCTACAGCTGCAGTCTTCCGATGACGCGAAGTCATATAGGCAGCTCAATAGACGTATATCTAAGTCCTTGCGACACGATCTGCGTCTCTTTAATACGAATCGTGTTAAAGAGACCATACAGCGAAACCAAGGCTCCAAAGTGTTCGCAAAGGACAAGTCTATTGGGCAAAGCCGGATGACAAAGCTGAAACGGGAGGATGGCAGCATAGCGTCGACCAAAGCAGAGGTTTTAGGCGAGATCGAGAGGTTCTATGGACAGTTATACACTTCGGTCGCAAAGCCCGTTGACAGCTTGGTAAGAGATCCAAGAGCCAAGCTGTCCCGACATTATACCGAAGATATCCCGGACATCAGTCTGTATGAGATTAGGATGGCCCTGAAGCAGCTTAAGAACAACAAGGCGCCGGGCGAGGACGGAATCACTTCAGAGCTTCTGAGAGCGGGTGGAACACCGGTACTTAAAGTCCTCCAGAAACTCTTTAATTCCGTCCTGTCCGAGGGCAAAACGCCTCAAACGTGGAGCAGGGGTGAGGTGGTGTTGTTCTTCAAAAAAGGTGATAACAGCCTATTGAAGAACTACAGACCCATCACGCTTCTGAGTCATGTTTATAAGCTGTTTTCAAGGGTTATCACGAACCGTCTCGAACACAGACTTGATGACTTCCAGCCTCCCGAACAAGCCGGTTTCCGAAGAGGCTATAGTACCATAGACCACATCCATACGCTGCGGCAAGTTATACAGAAGACCGAAGAGTATAACTTGCCATTATGCTTAGCGAGATATGAGAAAGCCTTCGATTCGGTGGAAACATGGGCGGTACTTGAGTCACTCCAGCGATGCCGTATTGACTATCGGTACATCGAGGTGTTGAAGTGTTTGTATAATAACGCCACCATGTCGGTCCGAGTACAGGAGCAGAGCACGAAGGCGATTCCATTGAGAAGAGGCGTAAGACAGGGGGACGTTATCTCCCCTAAACTGTTTACTGCCGCAATGGAAGACGCCTTCAAACTCCTGGAATGGCAAGGACTTGGCATCAACATCAACGGCGAATACATCACTCACCTTCGGTTTGCCGACGACATCGTAGTCATGGCAAAGTCGATGGAGGAACTCAGCATGATGCTCGATGGCCTCGACCGAGTTTCACAACGGGTGGGCTTGAAAATGAACATGGAAAAGACGAAAATTATGTCAAATTCCAATGTTGTGCCCACCCCAGTCTCTGTTGGAAACTCGGTACTTGAAGTTGTTGACTCATATATCTATTTAGGACAAGTAGTCCAATTAGGTAGGTCCAACTTCGAGAAAGAGGTCAACCGCCGAATCCAACTCGGTTGGGCAGCGTTCGGGAAGCTACGCAATGTCTTTTCGTCCGACATACCTCAGTGCCTCAAGACGAAAGTCTTCAATCAATGTGTGTTACCAGTGATGACTTACGGCACCGAAACGTGGTCTTTCACTATCGGCCTCATCTCAAAGCTCAAAGTCGCTCAGCGAGCTATGGAGAGGGCTATGCTCGGTGTTTCTCTACGTGATCGAATCCGAAATGAGGAGATCCGTAGACGAACTAAAGTCACCGATATAGCCCACCGGATTAGCAAGCTGAAGTGGCAATGGGCAGGCCATATTGCTCGCAGAGCAGATGGCCGATGGGGTCGAAAAGTCCTAGAGTGGAGACCGCGGACGAGCAAGCGCAGCGTAGGACGTCCACCAACGAGGTGGACAGACGACCTTGTAAAGGTCGCCGGAAGACGCTGGATGCAGGTCGCTTCCAACCGGTATATGTGGAGATCTAAAGGGGAGGCCTATGTTCAGCAGTGGACGTCCTATGGCTGAGATGATGATGATGATGATTCCGATAAGTAAAATTTAAAGGACAAAATTGCAATAATATCGAATTATTGTAGACGAAAAATAAAAAATGCTATAGTACTTATATATTTTTGTAATTGTAAAACATTTTGATTCATTTTAATTTAAGTAAACCCAAGGTTTTAAATACAAAAGTCACAATAACAGTCGCTAAAGTAACATTGTGTAGTAATTATAACAATTTTATTTTGCATATTTTAACGACGTTTTTGCAAACAGGAATTTATGTTGCATAATATTTCGCCAATTTCGACCGGATTGCCATTGCTATTTGCGACAAGAGACCTCTAGTGATAAATATGAAAGACTACGATATAGCAGAGCACACTAGATTATAGTCTATGGAGCGCACTGCAAAACAATGTGTTAGAGTCTGTTGAAATAGTTAAATCAGTTCCAATTATCTATTTGTTACATAAATATTCCAATAAATAAATCACGACTAAAATTCATGGCTATCGATATTATATGTTGGAGTTTATCCTAAATTGTATACTGTTCTCTTTTTAATGTCGCTAATTAGGACATCATTTTCATGGTACAGAGGTAGTCCTTCAGGTTTGAGTATAGCATCAGGTGCCTTGAGCGTGGTGGTGTAGGTAGGGTTGAGTGGATGCACCGGTCCCCACGCGGTCACCGCCGCACGAGCCTCCTCTGTGCCCAGCTTGTAGTGGCTGCCGTCACCTGTTCTTTTGATTCTATTAGCTACCTGTGAATTGTACAAACGTATTTTAAATAACGATGAAAGACATTTATTTATACGTCCCGTCATTCATTGCGATTCTTATAGCACTTTCGGTAGCTTTAAATTGCACGCTAAATTCGGTTGAATATGACTTGATTTTATTTACAAAATACGTGAATGCGAAACCCAATCGACTTGTAAAAATTGGGTTGGTTTCATCCGGCCCGCTGGCCCTGGCCCGTCAACCGGTTAGGTGGGAAAAATAGTATTAAATGGTGGTGAAGTCCTCGGGCACGCCGCAATCGCGGAGGTAAGACCCAACTTTGAGAAGTGGCTGGAGAGGCGCTACGGCATCCTCACCTTTCGCTTGATTCAGGTCCTCACCGGACACGGATGTTTCGGGAGGTTCCTGTGTCTGATTGGAAAGGAAGAAACGCCTGGGTGTCACCATCACTGAGAGGACACGGTGGAGCATTTTTTTATCGTGGTAAAATCATCAAATGAGTCCTCCTACCCACTGTCAGACTTGTGCTGACTAAAATTTAGGCCCTCTAAGGGGGGGCCCGTCAGATTGCTAACAGCTCTTTGAGGCGCGCGTGGAACAAGACGCGCCATCGACCCGGGCATGTTCCGCATGCCCGCGCCTACGTGTGACCGAAAATCGCCTCGCGACATCCGATGCCGTGGGCGTCTCCCGCGGCTGCTGGGTCATGAGGTGGACGCTACCCTCTTCCTCAGGCGTCCCGCCTCCTCCTACGCTAGCATGACTGCTTTGCAGGAGGAGGCACCGGTTCCCATTCCATCTCGCCCCGCAGCATGGTCTCGACCAATGCCGTACGCGAGAGTTCGCCGCCTATCGACTCCGTGAGGACACGGCGATGCTCTCCAAAGACCGTGTCTTCTGGGCGCCCCCCCCTCCCGTTAGAGGGCCACATCACCGTGGGTGTTAATGCCAGTAGGTGGGAGGACTCATTTGATGTTTTTAGCACGTTAAAAAAATGGTGGTGAAGTCCTTTTGTTATTACACAGGTATGCATGGGTAAAATTGACTGAAATCGAATAACGGTTTCTTATAGATTTCGAGGTGCTGATTAACGGAAAAAAAAACAACCCGTAAGGTTTTTTAAAAATCCTAATAAATGCTACCCTAGTACAAATATGCTATATTCACAATTTTTATTTTCGATATTTATTTTACTTGTGGGTACTTATTAAAATATTCAGTAAATTGTTATTGAATATCATTATAAATATCATTCAGTACTTGAGCGTGATAAAATAACGTGAGCTTGTTTGGTAGTGAGAAATAGATAACTTTGTGAAATGGCTTCGAGTTCGAGAATGGTTGGAGTTGGTTTTCTTTCAAAGAAGTTGTCAAAATTTTTTTGGGCAATAAGAAAAGTCCAGACTACGTCCAACCAGTGGAGAACATGTTAGAAAATTTTAAGAAATTGGGATGTAACATGAGCTTAAAAGTTTATTTCTTACTATCTCACTTGGACTTCTTTCCGGAAATTCTATGGGGATTTAAGTGAAGAACAGGGAGAGAGATTTCATCAAGACATAAAGGCTATGGAAAGACATTATCAAGGGAGATGGAATGTTAACATGATTGCAGACTATTGCTGGATGTTGCAAAGGGATACTGAAAATAATGAACACAGGCGAAAATCTTTAAAAAGAAGCTTCAGTGAGAAACGGAAGAGGTATTACAAGGATTTACCTATAACAGTTAATTCAGTAAGTTGCTTTATTACTAACGTCATGAGAATCTAAATGTTTGAGTAAGCGTTGTGTTTATTTTTTTATTTTAATAAAACTACGACTTGAGGCGTCAAAAAAGATTTTTTTTCTATATCTCATTTATCTAAAAAACCTTACGTGATAAAAAAATAACTAAGAGCATATTCGAATTCAGCGCCCCACTTAATATAGACACCTTTCAAACAATCAATTTTCAAAAAGGTCAATTTTGCATACTTGTGTTATTAAAGTCTTTTTTATTATATTATAAGATCTGAAGATCTGGCTGTGTTTATTTATATATTTTTTAAAAAAGTGAAAAAGCAAAAAACTAACCATTTCAGGTGAAGCAGTTTTTAAATCATATGCTAATCCTATTCTCTCTAGAAATTGAATAAAAGTTGCTGAATGATTTATTAGGCCACTTAGTTCAGCAGCCTTGTAGTCCCAGGGGAACGCGTGATGGTAGTTATGCCAGCCCTCACCGAGGGTCATGACAGACACGAACCATGACTCTACTGGCTGCAGGTTTCTGTAAAACAATTAGATTGAAACAGAAGTTTCTATTATGTATTTTCATGGCTAAGAAGTTACCACTTACTGATCATAAGGTCTGGTCCCATAAAGATGCGCCGCACTATTTACAAGCCACGTGACATTCAGTAAGAGTGCATAGCGAAAGAAGTAGCAATAAAGTAATGAGTTCAACCAATGCTCACCGAAGAAATGTACTGGTACCCATACAGGGATAAAAATAGCAAGTAAGAGGTATAGGGGATAGAAGTATCTGAAACAAATTAAGAATTATAATTAACAAAGACTCAGAACATGGTGATAAATATAATGTTGGTCATTACTTCTTCTGGAACATGACCATCCAATCTGCCTGCAAGTCACTCATGTCAATCTTCCTGCCGAGCTCGATGACGTAGGGGTGCTTCTTGTGCATGAGCCATCCGATGTGACAGAAGAAGAAGCCACGCTTGGAGTTGTGAGGATCAGCGTCCGTGTCTGAGTAGCGATGATGCAGGCGGTGGTCGCGACACCAGACGAACATGCAGTTCTGTAAGATTACAAAATTATGATTAAATACAGAGGTCCGAATTTTACTAGTTTTCCAACTAGGAGTTTAATAAATTATTTTTTAAACGCAATAACGCATGCGATGCGCATCGTAAAGATGATTTTTTCGAGGAAACAAAAATTCAGTTGCAAGTGGGATTCGAACCCGCGTCTTCTGGATAAGTACTAATAAGTCAACTAGTGCAACTGAATTTTTCTTTCCTCAAAAAAATCATCTTTAGGAGTTTAATGTCTCCATAGATCCATGGACTTTTCTAACTTGACAATTTTATTTATGATTGTAACATTCTCGGTCTCTTGCTATTATCGGAATCTACTACAATAATTATCCTTTATCGCCTTTTGGAATCAACTATGTATGTTAAAGTGAAGGGTAAAATCAAAATTACCTGTCCAGCTGTCGTCTGCATCATTAAAAGAAGAGCTCTACATAATGGTGTGGCTTTAAATGATCTATGTGTGTAGTATCTATGGGCTCCCGTGGTGATCCCTTCTGCCGTGATGTAAGTTATAAAATTAACTGAAAACATTGCAATATTTCGTTAATATCCAATGGATAGATTAAGTAATAATACAATACTTTGTTACTTACACCATATGAAGGTCTTTATTCCGATTCCTCCGGTTAATAGCACTTTCAATCCCCAGAGCCCAAGCAAATGTAGGATAAAAAATCCTATTGCATTGGACCAAATTAATTTATGTTTGTAAGAATAGTCTGTTCCTATATTTTTAGCGTTCACAAGTATGTGGTGTGTATTTTTCTCTTGTATATTCTCCATTTTGTTTACGTTACGATCCGGAGCTCAATGTTCTATTTTCTTCTGATACCAAATTCCTACTAATACTGTCTCAAAAAAAGTTTTTTTTTTGCAAAATACTAGTAATACTACTTTAATAACTTTTTTATTTCATTGTATTCAGTGTTACAATGGATTGAACTTGAACTCTAGTTCATTTATGTTAATTAATAACGACGAAAAGTATGTTTTAAAGTCTGATTGATGTTATGTGTTAATCGAACTAAACGTCTCAATACCACATAAGTGTGTATTTAGATTTCTTGGCCACAAACCTTTGTACAGGAACTTATCCAAGTTGTACCACTCTGATCAATGATTTAGATACAAACATTTATTTTTGTACAAAAATATAGGTTGACTTGTGCCATTATCAATTGACTACAAAGATGGATATTAGAAATACGACTGTACTAATATTGATAATACTCGCATAAGTGTGATAAATATGGAAGACTACGATATAGCAGAGCATACTGCAAAATAATATGCTAGAGTCTGTTAAATAGTCAAGTCAGTTCGGATTATCTATTTATTACTTAAGTATTCCAATAAATATCATGACTAAAATTCACGGTTACAGATATTACAATATGTTACATGTTGAAACTTATCCTAAATTGTTTGTTCTCCTTATAATGTCGCTAATAAGGACGTCATTTTCATGGTTCAGAGGTAGTCCTTCAGACTTGAGTATAGCATCAGGTGCCTTGAGCGTGCTGGTGTACGTAGGGTTGAGTGGGTGCACCGGTCCCCACGCGGTCACCGCCGCACGAGCCTCCTCGTTGCCCAGCTTGTAGTGACTGCCGTCACCTGTTCTTTTTATTCTGTTTCTTACCTATAAAAAGAAAATATTTTAGCCACAACTACTTTCGTATCATTCCAATTAATTTTGTAACATAATAAACTTACCATATCAGGAGATACAGATTTTAAATCATAAGCTAATCCAATTTTTTCGAAGCATCTAATGATACTCGCTGAAAGATTGAAATGCATGTTCAGTTCGGCTGCCTTGTAATCCCAGGGGAACGCATGATGGTAATTGTGCCAGCCTTCTCCCAGACTCAAGAAGGACACAAACCAGGATTCAACGGGTTGAAGATTCCTGTTGGAAATAAGTATTGATAATGAATGTCTCAAGACAAGGGTGTTCAACCAGTGTGTGTTGCCAGTGATGACATATGGCTCTGAAACATGGTCTCTAACTGCTGGCCTTTTAGAGAGACTAAGAGTCACTCAACGAGCGATGGAAAGAGCTATACTCGGAGTTTCTTTGCGGGATAAAATCCGGAACATGGATATTCGGCGAAGAACCAAAGTCACCGACATAGCTCATAAAATTTGCAAGTTGAAGTAGCAATGGGCAGGCCACATCGCTCGTAGAACTGACAACCGATGGGGAAGAAAAGTTCTCGAGTGGCGACCACGGACCGGAAGACGCAGCGTAGGTAGGCCTCCCACTAGGTGGACCGACGACATCGTGAGTGTCGCGGGCAACCGATGGATGCAAGTGGCGAATTGTCGTTCGGCGTGGCGGTCTAAGGGGGACTCCTATGTTCAGCAGTGGACGTTTTCCGGCTGATGATGATGATGAATGAATGTCCAACGCCTGAAATTAATGTTCTGTCTCAATCCAAATCTAGATCTGTTTTCTTTGATGGCTGCTGTTTGGACATCTAAAAGACTCGGATAGGCAAATTCGGTCGTTGATTGATTACAGACTAAGATCGAGGTCAAGATTGCAACCGTGATAGATTATATTAATTTCCTGCGTAAAGCTACGTATGTATTGGCAAGTCCCTGCTTAAGCTTAGCACTTAACATTTGGTTATTTGGTGGGATACACGGTAACCAACCGCATGGTAGCTAAAGTCGCACAAAATCGCCCTAGGCGGGAACTGATGTTTGGGGTGATTATTGAGAAAGATTTCAAAAAAAGTTGACCAATGAAAACATTCTTTGTACAGTTTTTATTTAGTAGAGTGTTATTTCTATTTCTACTTACTACATCACTTACTGATCATAAGGCCTAGTCCCATATAAATGTGCAATGCTGTTGACGAACCAAGTCCCGTGCAATTCACAGACGTAGCGAGCGAAGTAACTGACCAGCAGCGAGTTCCACCAAGTCTCCCCGAAGTAATGGACTGGTACCCACACAGGGAGCAATATTGCTAGTAGAAGATATAGTACATAGTAGTATCTGAAACAAAAGACCTTTATAGTAGCTGTGAGTCTTGTCGAGATAGACCAAGGCGGGGTGATTGCCAGAGTGATTTATTGTAAGTATTTAGTAATAGTCTCGGTGTTCTTGTTTGAACGCCGTTTCACCGAATAGCAGTACCTATACCTAAATACATTGAAAGAGACAGGGACAGACCGGGATAGTTGAAGTTTTGGGAAACAACCCGATAATCATAGATTAAGAGAATCAATAATTATAATTTGACTCAGATCAATGATATTTAGAAAACCAGAAAATGGATTTTAGTTCCATTAATTAATAGGTAAAAATATATTTGTAACAACGTTAAGAGAAGATAAAGCTTAACTCTTTAAAATTAGAAATTATTTTCGAATTTAAGTTGGCGCATGCAGCTTAAGAAATATGCTTAATCAAAATATTTGGTAAATACTTTTTCTGAAACATGACCATCCAGTCGGCTTTCAAGTCGCTCAAGTTGATCTTTTTGCCGAGCTCAATGACGTAAGGGTGCTTCTTGTGCATGAGCCATCCGATGTGACAGAAGAAGAAGCCACGCTTGGAGTTGTGAGGATCAGCGTCCGTGTCTGAGTAGCGATGATGCAGGCGGTGGTCGCGACACCAGATGAACATAGAATTCTGTGAAATTATTGGAAGTAAGTAAAGATGTAGCGGACATAAAGTCATCATAAAGAACAAAAGAAACTAGTCGAAAGGTAAATTGCTTGCTATAATATAATAAATCTCATCGCTGGACTCTAGGTATATACGATGTGCTTTTAGATGAGACGCGGTTTCTATTTTGCGGTGAGCGCTCGCGCTGCACGATTGGGATAGTGTCGTTGTCACGTTGTCAGTAGCTTAGTGAATGGCAAGCTTTAGTCCCAGGATGGCGTGAGTGCTGCAGTTTATAGTATATAGTCTATGAGGCTTGGTGCTATATTACAAGAGATAAATATCTTATCAAAATTATGAGTCTCTCCGGCACCCCAAGGCGATGGATTTACATTTAAAATTACGTTGTCTATAAATAACAGATTACGAAACATCGCGGCTGTTAAAGATAAACCACAAACATCTAGTTTCATAATTTTTGTGGTTTTGGAGTGCACCGTGGATTCATTCTAAGCTTGGATTTCTTCTGTGAAATATTGTTTGGGTTTTGTTACTTAAAATAGCTTTATAAATATTTTAAATCCAAATTTTTGTTATCTAGATAAGTCAAAAGTTTTTGTTCCTTTTTGAAACTTTTTTATATGTAAAAACAATAATAGTTGACCTACCTGTCCAGCAAGAGTCTGTGTAGCTATCATTATAGCTCTCAAAAGGGGTGTGGCTTTGAATGATCTGTGCGTGTAATATCTGTGTGCTCCGATAGTTACACCTTCAGAGCCAATGTATAGAACACACAGCGCTGAAATTTTTAACACAATTAGAAAATGAAGCCACAGAAAATGAAAAAATATTTTTCACTTACCCCATAAACTAGTTTTCCATGAGGCTATTCCTGTGAATATAAAAGCTAGTCCCCACAATGCAAACACATGTAGCATTAAGAACCCTATTGCATTTTTCCAAACTATTTGATGCTTATATGAGTAATCAGTCCCTATATATTTCGTAACTAGAGTGCTATCTACTCTGTTCATATTTAAAGAACTTCTTAATGGGCTAAAACTTTTTTTGAGATTTATTTTTTATTTCACTGGTAATAAGTTTTAATTTACTTGTCTCTTCTCGGTTTGTGTTTTTACTAATGGAATATCATGAAGAGCCTACATTTATAAGCGGTTTGCTCAAGGGCTTTTTGTATTTTAATAAGTGTATTGTTTTCAAGGAGAACATACTTTTATTTTAATATTGCTTTTTTTCATAATGACTTCTTCCTTTATTTGGCATGTCATACGTAGGGTGGCCACGTTGTAATTATTCTGGACTCTCCGTTCCAAATAATATAACGTAGTTCTTTTGAACCAACCAGGATAACCAGGTTCGCACAGAGATCGCACGCGATCAGATCGCCAGATCGGATTACCTTAATTGTATTCTTCTTCTTAGCGTGTCGATGGCAAATTATTTTATATATTTTGTTTAGCCCAAAATTCAGCTACGCGAACCCCGCTCACTGATGCAGTCATAAGGTCGTCAAGTGTACAGGTGACAGGACTTGCGGTACAGGAGAGAAGGTGAGCCATTGTCTGTGGGGACACCCTCGATGATAATTTACTTCCTTTTTTGGGCTCTTTAGGTACTTAATTAATTACTTTTTCATCGGGACTGGAATAAAATTATACAAATTTTAATGTTGTGATGTAAATTTTTCGAATATTTAAGTCTTTCTTTTTCCTGCGTATCTTGTTATGTATTATGGAGAAGGAAAGTTGAAATAATTATATTATTTTTATACTAGCTGACCCGTGTCCACTAAGCTTAGCAAAGTTTTTTTTTAATGGGGCGTGTAAGTTGCAAAATTACTAAAATATATTTATATATTAATATACCTAATTAGGGTACTTAGTTTTCTGTAGAAAGAAAAAGACGATTCATTTTAAAAAGAAAATAATGCAAATGGTTGTGCAAAGTGCAAATGGGTTTATATTTTTATTTTTCGATGTCAAGCGTAACGCTTCTGATGTTTTATTCTGCAACGCCATTGCTCCCACCCAAATAATAAAAAAGCAAAACTCAATCAAGAGGGCCATAAACTACGCACAATTGAGCTTCCAAATCCAAAGAGAAATTTAATTAAATTCTTATGTTCTCCTATTACAATTTATTGGCAAAGAAATCATTCCAGCGATGCCAATGATGATGGATTTCTTGACGACTGATTTCCTAGGATTAAGTACGCCTATAAAATGATACAAATATGGTCCATACTTGCTCTTTTTATCAGCTGGGTAAGTACTTTTTAATTATGTAAACTATGCCAATTAATATATAAATGACGTTAACCATCTTTTGGTTAATAAAACAGTAATTATCATATCTAAAAACCATATGATAGTACAATTAAATCGTTTGTTTTAAGGCACATGCACACAAAGTAAATTCATCATGCGGTAAGTTTATAAAAAAATGTTTTGAATAATTTTATCAGAATTTCCATAATGTTTGCGCTGTTCTAGAGTGCGGTATCTCCGGTACCAACCGGCGAATCGTAGGAGGCACCACAGTCCAGCCGCATGCGTACCCCTGGCTGGTGTCCCTTATGCTGGGCCCCAGGCTGCACTGCGGTGGAGCTATCATCACCGACCAACACATACTCACCGCGGGTCATTGCATTACCTTCGGGTTAGTCTTTTGAAACTCCATTAAGATCGTAGACGTATCAACGCGAGTCGTTTAGCATCCTTTGTATGAAACTCCTGAAAAGCACATTATTCAGAATCGTAAATGATTCGCCTCGGGACAAGCACGATCCGTGGCGTGCCACGTGGTCAGCCAGCCGATCCCGCGCTTACGGTTGTCCGACGCTGCGCTGGTGTCAGCTAGGACAAACAGCATTCGGCAAGCCGTAAGTGCGGCGTCACCTACACGTTGCCGAGTTTTGCAACTGCTGATCAGATTTGGCAGGCGAAAGGCGATACGGTGCCGATTCCTTTCCTTTATGTATGCTGTGACATATCTTTTTCTCTTTGTATATTTATTTTGATCATTACAGTTATGACAACGTTTTATCTTGTCATTTTCAGGGTCCATTACAGTGATTTGGCGGTATACATTGGGATGCACGATCGCTTGGACAAGTCGCACAAATCATTGCGTGTCGCGCAAGGTATCAAACATCCGCACTTCACGTCCAATGCCGTCCGGGACATCAATGACATCGCAATTCTAACTCTCGAGAAGAAAATACAGTTTACTGATAAAATTCGGCCAGTATGCTTGCCAAACTCAAGTAAGTTGGCCCTCAAAACGCGCACGTAAATTGTAAAGTGTAATTCTGCAAGTTTACATAATGAATGAAGAATTCTAAAACTACCTATTGTCTATTCTAATCCCTGACCTTTTGGTTCCAGGTTTAGCAAAAATTAGAACCTTTGTTACATCACTTCCTTGTTGACCTTATTTCAAGAAAATATTGATAACTTGGAATTGTTTCTATAATATTTCTTTTGGTTTTCAGCAATGGATTTTAGACATATGCCTTTGACCGTGGCAGGCTGGGGAAAAACGAGACAAGGGGCTTTGACATCATCGAGATATTTGCTTGAAACCAAAGTGCAAATTGTGGAGGGAAACAGTTGTAAAAAATCTAAAATTTATAAGGAGAATCTTCGTACTGATACCATGATGTGCGCTTATAGTCTTGGTAAAGATGCTTGCCAGGTAATTATTTCTTCTCGATTATGAGGAAAACAATCAAGAGCGAATCTCAAAGGTTTACCGGTGCGATGGTTTGTTTTTACATTATTTAATTCCAGGGTGACAGCGGAGGACCATTGTTTTCTACTCACAAGAAAACACAAAATAAAAAATGGTATCAAGTCGGTAAGTTTTGCCATTTCTTTTAATTGAAGAATTGTATTAATAATTGTATTGCGTTGAAATTCACGTCATCACGTGTAGGTTGTTCTTCAAAAAACAATACAATATGAATATAATACGAAACTATTCTTCTAGGTATTGTATCCTGGGGTATAGACTGCGCCATGCCAGACTATCCAGGTAAAATAATTAAACAATCTTGTATTGATTAGCTTTCGTTCTTTTCAATTAATTTTAATTAATTTTTTCAGGTGTCTACACAATCGTGTCAAAGTACATTGATTGGATCAAGGAACAGACGAAAACAGGGACATACTGCGTTTAGTCATAAGAAGCCACCATTTTGTAATTTATGGATATTTGGACAATAAAATTGCAAATAACATAGTTTATGTTAAAAAAAAACCTTGCCTAAACAATTTACCACGATTTAGTTTAGATTCGTTACTCATGCATAAAGTTTTCGTATGAAAAATTTGCTTATGGGAGAACGTATCGTTTTGGCGATAAGAAGGTAAATTGGATGCAGAAACAAATTGAATCGTGAATACGATTTGACAAGTTTACGACCCAAGAAATATATTTACCGAATTACCAAGGAAGGAATAGAACGTTCTGTAGATACTATTATAAATTATTGTGGGCCAAACTAAAAACTCATAATGGTTAGCAGTTTGATTTAATCATGTCATTTGGAACTCATAGTTCTAATGTTCACGATAGAATTTATAACCTCCAGCGTGTTAAATTTACAAGGATATTATCGCGTGGATAATTTCTGCGTTTTAAATCCGTGTAGAGCGTAAATAAGCAAGCATCGGTTGCAGAAAACAGTGCGGTGGTAGGGGCTATGAGTGAGTGCAGTGTCCAACATACATACTGAAATGTTCACAATGATAAGCACTATTTACGTATTATTCGGGCTCGGTCAGGTATGTATAATTGTTCAAAATTTATCGACGTAATTACTGTACACGCGATATCACAAAGTGATCATGTTCTAGGTGGTGCTGGTGTGCGGCTCAGACTGTCGTAAGTGAATTCATAACTATTATACCGATATGCGATTGAAACAACAACAAAACGTGAGTGCAAAATTTAAAAAAAAGTATGCATGTTATTTGTGCCCCATTGAGTAGAAAAATCAAAGTTGATATCATCGGAACTAATATGGAAAACTGAAACGAAACCTGTAATTAGTCCAGTGCTAAATTAACTTAGGCTGTAGAATTGATAAAAAAATGGAATTTGGTATTGCGGAGGTGCAATCTTGCTTGTTGGGACATAATTCTTACCATATACTTATTAAGTTTATGTTGTGCATGTATGTACGTAGGTACATAGGTAGGGATAAATTGCATTGTACAACACGCGCTGCTCACCGTTGCCATTCACGGGAGCAACGGCGACGCCCGAGAAACGTGACACTCGAACCCGTTCCGATTGTGACGGAACAGTTATGCGGTCCCAATGATCTGATGTTTATTTTGTAATTAATTGCCTTTCTCTGAGCCAAAAATACACCAGCCGAAGCATTTAAAAACGCAATGTAACTCACTAAAAGGCTTTGACTCATTATTCGGTGATCAATTGAACACTCAGATCATGAGCTAAATTAAACGATTAGAATCATCTTACGAAAAAGTCGGTAACATGCATGCTTTGAAATTGTGTCTCCAATCAAACATTCTAATAATGTTCCGTACTAACTAGATATCACAAAGGATACCCCATGCACTAATATGACCGTACGGCAACATGCCCATGGCTCTTTAAATCCAAGACTTAAACAAGTAACAGTGTTACAGTAAGAGGTGTTACTGGACGGGAATAAACAGATATAAATAGGATCAATATCAACAAATAGATTGATAAAATTAGATTGCTAATGAGTCGATATCAGCTCTATGTAGCAATCGTGATATTAACAATTTAAAGTTAGTCATAGAGTGAGTAAATGTACTGGAGGACTACAATAGTACGGCTACAATATCCAACTTACCCTTATTTTTAATCGAGTTTTCGTTACTGTATCATCTTTGTAAATGTTATACACCTGTCCAAGATACTCGTAGATATAGGAAAGGCCACAAAGAAAACTAATACTGATCTGAAAACGTAGCGATAGAATCCTCAGGCATGTTTTTCTGTTATCGGAGCAGAATGTGGCAGGCCCTCAGACAATGTGGTATCAATGAGGATAGTTGGAGGAAGGAGAGCAGAACCTCATTCGTTCCCCTGGACCGTGGCTATCTTGAAGAATGATCGCATGCATTGTGGAGGAGCTATGATCACCAATAAGCACGTGTTAAGTGCAGGGCATTGCTTTAAATGGTAAGTCAGGAGAGAGCAGAACTTTTAGAATAATGTTTTTTAGTGTAGGTTATAAGTGAAATTAGAACTCATCTAAAAGGCTGCCGCTATCATTAATGTCTTTTACTTTGAGTCTGCAAACATCAGAGCAGGCAGGATACCATATGAGGTGGCCTATAGTTTGAAGTCTTATCAGCTGTGCACAGTAATCTGTATTATTATTATTTTTGAATGTTTGAGATGGCAAATCCGTATAAAAATCATTGTACGTAGTCGTGGTCAACGGGAATTTGAGTGAATGGAATTGCATGGATGCGACCATAGGTCAAGGCGCCAGAATTGAAGACATCTGTATCGAACAGTGAGAGTGCTAAATGGTGGAATTTGTTAAAAGAAATATTTATGTTAATAACTGGAACAGTCCATGAGTACTTATTTGTTAATCAATAAGTTTTTGAAAACTCAGTGATGGTATCACTATTGGTACTTCTTTGCCATACGTTCTGATTTCCGTACTTTCCTGATTTAATTTTTTTAACTTCTACTGTAACTGCTTGAACCATTTTTTTGATTGATTAATTTATTGGTTTCCATGAACAAGAGCAATGTCTGCTGTCTGGAGGTGTATTTTACATCGCGTATTAATTAAGGTATTAAAAAAATGCATTACGATTTATGACATTATTTTTGATTTCAGGGATGTATATCAAACAATGGAAGTATTAATAGGGTTGGACAATTTGGACGATTTGAAAAGCGTTGAGAAACGAAATATTTCGCACGTTGTGATTCACGAATTGTTCACTTCGACTGCCGTTAGAGACGAAAATGATATTGCAATAGCTACGTTGAACCAGCCAGTCGTATTTAGTGATACCATTGTTCCTATATGTTTACCAAAACCAGGTCTGACAAAGTTTTTTTTCGTTCTAAGCTTTTTCTTTCTTTCCGAATAACATGGTTTCTTTGAAACCGTTCACTTTCTTTTTACTAAAGACGCTTTCCAACTATTCGTAATGTATTTAATGCTAATCACTGTTTTGCTTAGCCGGTAAAACAAGTAACTATTGGTTTGTTTTTACTCTTCTAAACTTTCTTTACTGCTCATTAATTTGTCTCACGCATCAGTTTAAATTAAACATTTTATTTATAAAACATATTTGACAGTTATGACAAAGAAGAAAATCTTCTCAATATTGCAATGCGTTTATGATTAATCTAAAAATCTTTAAGAAAAAAAAAAAAAACATTTTTATCAAAGAATATTTTTAACCCTTATTTTTTTAACGTTACGTAAACCAATATTGATGAAGATAAATAACGCATTTAAAATTGACAATAGGTACGTAACGCATTTGTATATTTTTTACTGAGCACGTCTGAGGAACGTCACTCCCGACTTTTGATGCGTATTATCTTTGTATTATATTGATTGATTTAAATAACAAACACAATATGTCCATTACTCTATTTTGCATGATGGACTAAATTTTATAAATTATTCATGCCATTATTTGTTAATTAATTTTATTTAGGTATAAGTATTTAATTTTTGTTTTTAGGTGAAGATTTTACAAGTAGAGTAGGAACTATTGTTGGATGGGGACGAATTGGTGTAGAAAAGTCGTCATCAAAAGTGTTACTAAAAGCCAGTCTTCGCATTCTCTCTGATGTAGACTGTTTGAATTCACAATTGGCTCAGCATCTCAAGCCAACGATGATGTGCGCTTTCTCGAAAGGAAAGGATGGCTGCCAGGTAACCTATTGATACCTAGCGGATCAATTGTGTTTGGAATGTTAATTTTGTTTTTAGTTAACCTAAGCTTCCACATACCATCAAACTGAGATAAAGGACACAGGGGTGAATCGGGACGAAACTTTTAAAGATATTTCAACTTAAATTATGCAATTTAATTTTGTATTCTGTGATGGTACCCTAAAAGTCCTGGGCATGCGGACGGCGAGTACACGTGGTGGCACGTGTGTCGGATCATTTAGCTCCCTTCAAAATGGTTGAGCTGATTGGTGCTGATACGTGTGTCATGTTCGTGAACGGGCGCTGTCAGTTGGGACTGGTCATCTCTTACCTGCCTCGGTTTTTATTTTAATTATTGATTCTTTTATTTCTGAATTGTCTTTTTTTGTAATTTTTACTGTGGACACTTTTAACTTGCTACATCGTTCTCACATAATGTACCATCTCAAAATGAATGATGTAACAAAGGTTTTGTAATAATTTTGGCGATCTAAAAAGAGTGTCCATGGAGTTTCTTGCCCGTTCTTCTTCATAGAGATCTACTTTTTGGAATGGGCATCTACGGTACTTTCACAGTTTTTATGTCTTGTGACTGGGACTGTAGCACCATAACTTTGTAGTATTTAATTATATTTTTTATGTCTTTGACAATTCAAAAGTGCCTGTAATTGGTCTACTTGAAATAAATACTTTTGATTTGATTTGAGTAATGGGTGACGTGCCGTCCGATCATGGACCATGCCGATCGACGGCGCGTCGTGTTCCACGCACGTCGTCAGCAATCTGACGGGGCCCCCGAGGGCCAAAGGCTGCTGGGGTCGCGGGACTGTCTTATCAAGTAATCTTGACTTGGAACGTAAAGGGCTATTGAACCGTGGATTTTAGTTAGTACAAGTCTGACAGTCGCTCCCACGCCCTGGGTGGGAGGAGTAATTTGATGATTTAAACACGATAATTATTGTATGCAAAATGTAAAAGCGCAAAAGTGTACGATCTAGAAACTACTCTCCCCACCAAATTCACGTCAAAATTCCCGGTTAGTTTATGCCTATAAAACGTCAAAAGTCAAGCCTTGTTATGTTAAGTACCCCTCTCAATTGAAAAAAAAATGCGTTTGTACCTATACTAAAATATTTATACAATTTCAGGGCGACAGTGGTGGACCGTTATTAGTATTTCAGCCTGAAGGAAAATATGTACAAGCAGGTAATAAAACCCCCAGACTACTAATTACTTTAAAACATTATTACCGACATTAATTAGACATTATATTCCAAATTAGTCCGAGGTATAAATAACTTGAAGAAGACGTCTTCGTCCTTCACCCTGACGCGGTTTTTTAGAATGAAAACCTGGAAACAAAGTAAAAACGCCGCGCTTGGCAACACTGCAGTCAATTGTCATTCGTTTTCTCCGCGCCCATATGACGCATCGGGTAAAAGTTTTGTGTTCATAAAATTAGTTTATTATAAGTATTAAACACAAACCAAGGATGCCAAAACACAATAGAAATAGTGAAGAAGATAAGGAAAATAAGAAAAGGAATAAATTGGCTCGAAAGATTGAAAAATACAAAGCCAAATGGAGGGGCTTAATAAAGAACTGTAAGTTTTTTCTACTGAAAAGAGTAACTACAATAACGGAAAGTTATGATGGTACGAGTATGTTATACACTCGTTGAGAATTCACGTTGTTTAAAAGGTTTACAACCCCTCATTTACTTGAGATTTAAATCATCAAAGTCTAGCATGTACCTACTTGTCCGGTAGGACGGAAAAAGATTATGGCATTATTACGTTCTGTCTCGACGACCCACTGACCCTCTTTTTCGTTGAAAAAGTTATGCTTTGGGTCAATTTAATATTTACTACTTACAAAAAACAATGTACCTATGTCCTGTTGGATAGAAAATTAAGACAATATGTGTTACATTGTCTCCTTTTCGGTGAAAAGGTTATCCTTTGGATCTAATTAACATTCAGTACTTCCAACAAACTATGTAAGTACCTACCTATGTCCTGTTGGACAGAAAATTAAGGCTTTATGTGTTACATTTTGCCTCCTTTTCGTTGAAAAGGTTATGCTTCAGATGAATTTAACAATAGAAGAATCATGATTGGGTAATTTGTGTTACATTTACCTAAGTACCTCTCGTTGAGAGGGTTACACTCAAGTTTAGGTACCTATGTATTCTGCGTGCTACATGTTAGCTATCTAAGGAGAAACCGGGGCACTCCCTCTACCTTAACAAGAAAAGATCCAATAGCATCAAACATAAGTTGCCTCTACACAAAGTGATGAACTACAGATTAAAATATACTATTACTTGAGTTATGGACTGGCAGGATATATTGCCATAATGTAAATATTTTTACAGTAATGGTCATGATCTGATTACTAAAACAATCAAATGTATAGTCAACTGTAGACTACATACATACACCTAATTACTCTGAACGGTTGGGTTGTCAGATGGGTGCCTAGATGCAAGGAGTTAATATGGTCAGTCATGAAAACAATTGTAATACTTTTGCTCTAGAACAGCAACCAGAAGAAGAGCCATCGGGCAATAATATTTTTCTGCCTTAAGTGTGCTAACTGGTTCTAAGGGATTATGTGATGTAAATGTTATTGAAAGAATCCTAATGGAAGGGCTAGTAAAGGAGCAGACTTACATAAGCCTGCACTTGTACCAAATAATGCTATATTACTAGATGCATGCAATATAATAATATGACATGCTTGGAGATAGTTTCCGTTGAATATTCAACCTACACTGGCAATATATTTAATAATAGAAGAGACTAATCTTACCAATCTTAGATAAGGCATTTCAACTTACTAAGAGGCAACAAGTGAACTGAAATCTTGTACTTATTCAAAATTAAAAGAAACGGTGTAGACTTCCACCACCATGAAGGGAGCGACCAATAAACTTCATCCAAAGATTATAACTGGAAATACAAATAAGTCAATTCCATGAAACTACCAGCGGTTCAAATAGCCCTGCCCACCTCCAAAAAACAGAAGCCTACAACAAAAACACAACAGAAATACCTCAAGCGACAAGCGGCAACAGTCATCTTCCAGCCGACTCCAGAACAACTGGACAAGTACCAGTAACAGTTAGTGGTAATGTTTGCTGCTCGCTTTGTATATTTCTATTCATACTGGGAATCTATAACCATTCAAAGATTCTGTTATATAAGACTGGGTACTATACTCTACCCCTCTTTTTCAGTCAACTTGTTCAAGATAAGTTTCCATTATAATAACTCTTTCAATAAAACTGAGAGACTTATCTTATTAATGAAATAAATAAACTTTCATAGCTAAGTTCTGTTAAACAGCTGATCAATTTTATCCATGATTCTCTTTTTACTCACAGATTTATAATAAATCTTTAAATGTTAAATAATTTCATTATAATCAACCATTTCAGACTAGAATATACAAGGATTGTATCTCTATATAAATTAGGTCACAAAGGTGCTATACAATTGTGGCAATTAAAGAATATGGTTAGAAATTTTTGTGGTTCACATCTAAAAATAAGCTGTACAAGAGGTCTCCCACTGACCCCTGTGTATTTAATCAGTCTGGTAAACTGTTGATATCTGTAGTAGAGCTTATCAAAGATCAAAGTATAAAAGTTACTTAATAACCTAGATGACTAATCTGTCCCGGATTAACATAGTTCTGAAAATGCCTTTGTTGTTCAAGTGTACTAAGAAAATCAATTGATTATTTAGGGTTGATGATAAACAAAGAAAACGGTTCAGATGTCCCTTGAGGTTGTGAATGTTCAGGACTGGTTGTCAATTCTAAATGCATGACTCTAAGCCCTGCTATATTTTGTTTTGTTTTAAGAATACTCAAAATTAAGTTTGTCCCCAATTAGCAATATTATTAGAAAAATTGGTATCAATTTGCTGGGCTACCTATCTCATAATACAGTTTTGTTCACACACAACACTTTATAAAGAAAACATTTTTCAGCCCTAGACTAGAGATAAAAAGGAAATAAAGTCAGAATTACTTTGGTTGAAAAAGAACATTATGTAAAGATATTATACAATGTATCTATAATTTTAGAAACATTTTCAGATGTATTACTAAGTGGTTGAGATACACATTACAAGGGGTAAAGCACTAGGGACAGTCTGTCAGCCTGGAAATAACAACTAAAACTAAACTATTTAAGAGTTCTCAGATACAAACTTTGCTTTGTAGAATTTTGTGATTAAAATAAAAGACTGTGATATTTTGCGTAGGTCTGATAACGTTACTGCAATAGCACATATAGACTGTGTGGGAAGAGTACAATGCTCTTCGATAAATTGCATTGATTTTTGCTTAATAAAGAGGCTGACTTTGAGTCTCATAATTCCAATGTAGATAAAGAATGGAGACTATCTAAGTATTCAATTCAATAATAAATAATTTTGGCCATCCAGATCCTGATCCAGAGGGACCTTTTTGCATATCGGTTAAGATCATAAGTGTCTAAAGTACATATCTTGGGATAGCTCTCTATAAGATTAGAACAGATAAGGCTAAAGGAATGGTAGTCTTACCAATTCATGCCATTACAACCGTGGTATTTATAATAATATATTTATTTATATAATAATATATTTATTTAGAAACTTCTTTTAGAACTTGTTATCCTGTATACCTAACCCTGGGGGCTTGTTTATTATCAGGCAAGCCATCAAGAGGAGAATGATACTAAGAGAATAATGGATTTTGATAGGTTGAGTATCGCAGAATTCACTGGAACAATTCAGATGCAATAGTACAATAGTGTAATAACAGATTACAATAGTGTCCTGTGACAGTAGTGGTTTAATATAAAATAGATTTATCAATTATATATATGTATATATAAATATATTAAAAAAAAAAAAAAAAAAAAAAAAAAAAAAAAAAAAAAAAACCTCGCTAGTCTTCCAAAAATTATCAATTATTTAATGGTCACAAATCGACACTCTCTCAATATTGATAGGCATGTAGGTTCAGACGATAGGGTTAAACATTCATTTCAAGGTTTTTTCAAACTACGTCCAACTAAAAGATATAATAGTTCAACTACAAGATAAAAAAAAAAGTTTCTGGGATCCCAGCAGTGTTACTACATTTAAAGTCTTTGTACTCTTTTAATACCTTCAGCTAATAAAACCTTACAAAGAAGATTGGTATGTTGATTGCATCAGCCACAACACTATGTGTCCAAACTTTGTTGTGTAAAAGTATCAATTATTATAATTATAGATTAATAACAAAGGTGCTATTCAATTATTTGATTACAGATATTCAATAAAACTCAGGTCTGTGTAAAACTAGAAAGTTCATCAGACTAGTGTTACCTTCCTTAAGTAATAAGACCAAAATATGTCTAGCATAAACTGTCTTAAGATAATCAATTAGAAAGTTCAAGAACATTCAACTACTATCAGCAGGGGCTTCTACAGGAAATGCAGGAAAGAGAAGATATACATCTTTGTTCTCTGTGCATTCTACCAGACATGTATCTACGAGTAGACACGCGGAAGCGTGTCAAGCCAAGTTCTGACGTGCATATTCTTCAAATGCACATAGACTAGGCCTAACTGTGGACTCTAATGCAGGCAGTGAGGGGTCTGCGAGGTCGTCCACCTTGGTAAATCATTATAATAGACCACTCATAGATGTTGTTCAAAATAAAATTTGCTAGGACAGTTCTAACTGATTAAACTTCATCAAATTTTAATACCAGAGCCCTTATCACGAGTTTCACTATTTTACTTTACAGCGTCTTTACAGTATTTACAGCGTTTCTTTTATGGAAAAATGGAATAGCGCCTCTGGTGTGCGAAGAAGGAACTATTTTTTTCCTTCAAATTAAATATCAAAGTTTCAGTTTACACTTTACTTTACGTCACAATAAGTAAAAACTCATGATAAGGCCTTTGTAGTGAATTAACCTTAATTTTAGTGTTAAATGAATACATAATAATTATTAAATATGTAGATTTAAAGGAAATATTTAAAGTTAAAAACTGTGATTGTATTAAGACTGGCTTTCATAGTATTAGGAATTAAGAAGAATTTTAAGATTTTTGTTAAGTACTATAATATACGGATGAAGTGTGACTCCAGATGTTTAGTCTTAAATATTTGGAGTTTGAAAGATAGGATTTTTTCATTTAAGTCAAGGTTAACTATGATTGCCTGCTTATGTACATAAGCAGGCTTATATCAAGATTTATTCCCATTTGAAAGAGAAATTTTGATTATTGAAACAAATTGTTTTTGACGTAAATTTATTATTTTATGTTCTCTAAACATCTACAAGTTATTTATACCTCGGACTAATTTGGAATATAATATAAGGATTAAACGAACTTACCTAGTGAAGTTCTATCCTTATTATATGAAGAAATTAGTCCGAGGTATGAGATTCCCACCCTCCCAAGATTAACTTTCAATTAATTCTTCCCATACGGTGCCTGGTACCACAGCTCTAAACTGAATGACAATTGACTGCAGTGTTGCCAAGCGCGGCGTTTTTACTTTGTTTCCAGGTTTTCATTCTAAAAAACCGCGTCAGGGTGAAGGACGAAGACGTCTTCTTCAAGTTATTTATACCTCGGACTAATTTCTTCATATAATAAGGATAGAACTTCACTAGGTAAGTTCGTTTAATCCTTATATTATTTAGCAGTGTCAGTTAGGCAGGCACAGTCACACCCTCTGGTTCTCTGATGTTTCAAGACAACAGAAATTTATGGTAGGTATATTGGGTTAATTAAAAAAAAAGTACGAATGTTTGATTGTTTGAATTTGAAAAGTGTGGAAAATACAAAATTGTTTGCACTGTAAGGGTCAATTTGATTGACCCTACTTTCGATCGATCGGTCGATTCCTGCTTCGATGCGCTTCGACTCTACGCTAGTATGAATATTCCTAAAGAAAAATGGGTAATTCTCTAAATATAAACCTAATGCGCCACCTAAAGATATTGTTTGAAATCATTGAAAAACGTATCATTGATTGTTCTAGGCGTCTAATTTAAAAAATTGGTTTTTTCATTGCGTCCTGATAAAATTATTATGCAACCGGCATAATATTCCATTTGTTTGAATAACTAAATCTGCTTGACAATATACGTAATATAAATAACACGATAAGATTATTTAAGTATGTGTCAAAGCCGGATTGCTGCCCTGGGATCTGGAGGCGGCTGCCCTCCAGCGCGTCTACGAGTGGCGCGTGGAGGCGCAGCGCCGGGGAGAATTCCCGCTGCCCCGACAATTCGAGGCGCGGCGGGAAGAGGTCCGGCGATCTCGATCTCAGGGCGGTATGGAGACAACGACTGTCGCAACCGAGGTTCGGGCACGCCGCAATCGCGGCGGTAAGACCCCTCTTTGAGGAGTGGCTGGAGAGACGTCACGGCGGCGGCGTCCTGACCTATCGGATGACGCAGGTCCTCACCGGACACGGAAGTTTCGGGAGGTACCTATGTCGGATAGGAAAGGAAGAAACGCCCGGGTGTCACCACTGCGAAGATCGCCCGGAGGACACAGTAGAGCATACGGTGCAGGACTGCCCCAGTTGGGCAGAGCTCCGCCGTGTCCTCACGGAGGCGATAGGCCTCTCGCGCCCGGCATTGGTAGAGGCCATGCTGCGGGGCGAGACGGAGTGGGAAGCGGTCGCCTTCTTCTGCGAAGCAGTTATGCTCGCGAAGGAGGAGGCGGGCCGCGAGAGAGAGAGAACAGCGTCCTCCCTCCGCCCGAGCCCCAGTGCTAAACGCCCACGGCGTCGGACGTCGCGGGACGATCTCCGGCCACCGTAGGCGCGGGCACGCGGGCGGCGCGTAATGGGCAACTCGCCGCCCGACCATGGACCATGCCCTGGTCGACGGCGCGATGTGTTCCACGCGCGCCTCGAAGAGCTGTCAGCAATCTGACGGGGCCCCTCTAGAGGGCCAAAGCCTGCCGGGGTCGCGGGTCTCATTACATTATCGTGACCCTGGAACGTAAAGGGCTAATGAAGGACACCGTGGATTTTAGTCAGTACAAGTCTGACAGTCCTCATCCTCCTCCTCATCCTCAGGACTCATTTGATGATTTTACCACGCATAAAAAAGGTATGTGTCATAAACGAACATCGTTATGCATTGTGGAATCGTGAACGCGGTAGGTAAGTAAGCAATAACACCAACACGTTTCAGTGAAATCAGATTGACAATCATAGAAATGACGTCACGTGTAGATGCCATGACAGAAGTAAGAGTTTTGGTGCGAATTAATGAATTAAAAAAAAACATTCATAACAGAAATCTTTATTTTGTACAAGAATTATTATATGATTTGAAAAATAATACATACTTCGGCACATCAGAGAACGGTTTTTCAAAATTCATGCGTTTTTTACGTTCTTCGTACATACGTCGCTTTCGGAATCCGTTATAAATTGGTTCATTTTTTAATTAAAGTTACGACTTCGTTTCATTGATAAGCAACTGCAATTTTTTGATTTACTTACTTCGCATGTCCAATCGCAGCTGCATCCAGTTGACTTTCAAAAAATTAAATAAAGAAAAGTAATTAAGACCAGTGAGAGGATGTAGCTGACACGTAATGAATGAGTTTGCATACATGTGGCATGCAAATTGCATTCAATCGAACCTTGACCCTTTTAACTGAGACATTTTCTGTTTTGTATGCAGGTGTCGTTTCTTGGGGCATCGGATGTGCAGATCCTAGATATCCCGGTGAGTTTACCTTTCTAGCATGACGGAAAAAATAAAGAAAAATTTTTTTTTCTTAATTTTTTTTAATTATCTTTATAAGCGGTCGGCAACCATTTGGTAGGCATGGGCCGCAAAGTGACAAAAGAAGTTACGGTGGGTCTCCATTTTTTAATTAAAAGCGGTACGAAATATTGATTTTTTAACTAGCTGCCCCGCCAAACTTCGTACCGACTCAGAATCAACTTCTTTTTAATCATATTTACTCATCTTTTAAACCTTTCCTGGACAGCCAAAAATTATTCAAAACCAATATAAGCCAAATCGGTTCAGCCGTTCTCGAGTTTTAGTGAGACTAACGAACAGAAATCGATTTTTATATAGGTTTACTAGCTGACCGGGCAAACTTCGTACCGCCTCACCTTTTAAACCTTCCCTGGACTTTCAAGAATAATTCAAAACCAAAATTAGCCAAATCGGTCCAGCCGTTCTCGAGTTTTAGCGAGACTAACGAACAGCAATTGATTTTTATACAATAGACTAGCTGGTCCGGCAAACTTCGTACTGCCTTTTACTCACCTTTTAAACCTTCCCTGGACTTCCAGAAATAATTCAAAACCAAAATCAGCCAAATCGGTCCAGCCGTTCTCGAGTTTTAGCGAGACTAACGAACAGCAATTGATTTTTATATATAAAGAAGAAGATTAATTATTAATAATAACAATTATAATTCTGGTTACCTCCTTGGTTATAAAAGTAAATCATAAAGATACTGAATTTACAAAGTTCCTAGAATTCTATAATTTAGTAAAAAATATTATGTGTTTTTGCCTCAGGCTATGTCTTGTTAATAAAATTCTTAACGAGAAATTTGTTAAATTTTTAAGGGTCTGTTACTCACTTTCAGAACAAGTTTATAAGTATATGTAATATTTTAAAGGTTAAGGTTACCTTATCAGCATAGATCGGAATAGGTAGAGTTGTTATAAGTAGGTACTTGCCATAGGTAAGAACAATATGGATATTCCCCGAGTCCCGGGATTTGGAGTGAGACAACAGGTTACTGTTGGTAAAGAATTGAATTCTAGTGTCGCAAAAAGAGACAAAAACAGGTGCGTCACTCTAGCCACAGAAACACCCCGCTATTGTTTTCTTTTGTTTCCATAATGCGGCGACATTACGCGTCTCGATCCCGTGGAATATCTATATTAACATCAATGTTTGCGGTCAATGAACCTAAATAGCTCTACGGCTTTATTAGGCTATTCCGATCTATGGTTATCAGTGTTTATATAATAAAAGTGATTATGTAGGTATACCTACTTATACGTTATGTAAGAAATAATGAGGAGAATCTCCGAATTTGCAGCATGGGCTCTGACCCGGATGTGTTGATATTGTAGGAGATACCTACTTTAAATATTATGCTATTAAGCTAATTATGTTATATCTACATATAGACTGGCCTGTTGGTCTAGTGGTTAGTGACCCTGACTGCTATGCCGGAGGTCGTGGGTTCGATTCCCACCCAGGACAAATGTTTGTGTGATGAGCACGATCATTTGTTCTGTGTCTGGGTGTAATTTATCTATAATATGTATGTATTTAGACATATATAAGTATGTTTATCAGTTGTCTAGTACCCATAACACAAGCTCTTCTTAGCTTGGGACTAGATGGCGTTGTGTGATAGTTGTGGAATATTATTATTATTATTATCTCTCATCGCTAAAGGTCGCCCATCTAAAGAATGTCTTTGGGAAACGTTGCTTAACTTTGGTCACCCTTCGTCAGACACCTCTGCGCAAGAGATTCTTACCTTTGGCGTTCCATACAAAGACGCTAGATACGCGGTGCGCGGTGCGGTTAGCATTGGTCAGGGGCCTTACCACGAGTTCTTAAGGCGATCCAGTTTAGGCTGTGGGAAAGAGACAGAGCTATACAAGTCGTCTAGCGCCATCTCTTTCCCACAGCCTAAACTGGATCGCGTTAACAGTTCATGGTAGGCTAAATGGGTTTTTTTTTTCTTTTTATCGTGGTAAAATCATCAAATGAGTCCTCCCAACCCCGGGCAGGGCGGGAGGGACTGTCAGACTTGTACTGACTAAAATCCACGGTGTCCTTCAATAGCCCTTTATGTTCCGGGGTCACGGTAATGAGATAAGTCCCGTGACCCCGGCAGGCTTTGGCCCTCTAGAGGGGGCCCCGTCATTACGCTGACGCTCTTTGAGGCGCGCGTGGAACACAACGCGCCGCCGACCCGGGCATGGTCCATGGTCGGGCTGCGAGTTGCCCTTTACTCGCCGCCCGCATGCCCGCGCCTACGGTGGCCGGAGATCGTCTTGCGACGTCCGTCGCCGTGGGCGTCCACCACCGCGGGTGGGGCGGAGGGAGAACATTGTCCTCTCCCTCACGCGGCCCGCCTCCTCCTTCGCGAGCATGACTGCTTCGCAGAAGGAGGCGACCGCTTCCCACTCCGTCTCGCCCCGCAGCGTGGCCGCAACCAATGCCGGGCGCGAGAGGTCTCCGCCTATCGCCGCCGTGAGGACACGTCGGTGCTCTGCCCAAGCGGGGCAGTCTTGCACCGTATGCTCTACTGTGTCCTCCGGGCGATCTTCGCAGTGGTGACACCCAGGCGTTTCCTCCTTTCTCCTTAGACACAGGTACCTCCCGAAACTTCCGTGTCCGGTGAGGACCTGCGTCATGCGGTAGGTCAGGACGCCGTGACTCCTATCCAGCCACTCCTCAAAGAGGGGTCTTACCGCCGCGATTGCGGCGTGCCCGAGGCCACCTGGGTTGGAAAAAGAACAGTTTTTGTTTAAATTTTGTAAAACCAACAGTTCAAATTGTTTTAAACAAGTGTTAATCTTTTTCTTTTTTTTTCTTTTCCGGTATTATTTCAAATTAATTCGACCCATAGGTTGACGTCTAAACTTATAAATAAAATATATACCTATGTTTCATTTCTAGACTAAGACCTTAGATATTTAGACTCCTGAATATGATTTTTTTTTCATTTTAAATCCATTCATCCGCCATGAAAAGTAGTGAAAACATGTGATAAAAAACACTGTTTAATTTCAAACTGTTTTAAACAGGTGTTTTAAAACAACTTGTTTTAATCATGCCAGCCCTGGCCTTGGTCATGGTCACCCACCTAAAGACTGACCTCGGCAATAGTTGCCACCATTTTGATGGCCAACTTTACCACCGCGTGCGCTCATTGGTCAAATCAAATTGCGTGCGCTTTCCGGCTTCCTGTTCTGTCACATTTCCCGAAAATCTTTCTTACAGATTGCGGGAGGGCGAGAGTAAGGATGTTAGACATCAATCATATACGGGCCATTTCTTAAATGAAGTTCTAGCTCACTGCAATGTTTACTGCGCCCGCGTCGCGCCTATCAACCTTTGATTGTCCGGTCACATGCGTGCAATGTGTGTCACGACACGCATGTGCGCCACCCAAACAATTTACTTTATATAACGCCGTCATAACACGATACTGCCTATGTGAATATTTCAACTTCAATTTCGGAGAAATCTGACAAAAAGGAGATCATTCACGCTCCATACATTTTTGGGCCTTTTCTAAAAGTCCCGACCAAGGAAAAAAGAATGGGTCGTCGGACTATTTTAGAACGATACCGCAGCCCTAGAACGCAAAGGGCAACCGAATGAAGAGAGTGGATTTTTAGTCAGTAAGAGTATGACTCGTTGTCGAGACAGAGGCTCGAGATGGTGTCGTGACGCATCGCTGACAGTAGCTTAGAGAATGCCAAACCGTGGCTTCGACGCTAGGGAGGGCAGGGCCCTTAGCCATACCGCAGACGATAGCAGACGACAATCGTTATCGCTCAGCAGTCACTAATACATTTTCAAGTTTATACCCCAGCTCGTAAAGTTGAAAATCTATTGGAGTTTACAGATCGTTTTCGTTTGTTTTGTTCGTTATCGCTCAGCAATCTTTAAGTAATAGCAGGTCTGCAACTCTGCATACAAAGTTGTATCTTCAGAAATTAGGACTGCATGCAGAATGACGCTGCAATTAATGTTAATGATGGGGACATAAAAACACGTGTCAAACTTTGGTTTGTTGGATGCAAGTGGCGAATTGTCGTTCGGCGTGGTGGTCTAAGGGGGAGGCCTATGTTCAACAGTGGACGTCTTCCGGCTGATGATGATGATGATGATTTGGTTTGTTTCTAATAGAACTGTCTTTTGTTTGCAGGTGTTTACACGAAGGTCAGTAACTACATTGATTGGATCGGCAAGCACACTACAGATGGAATAAGATGTAGTTCTAAATAGGCATACTAGATAGTTCAAATAAAATATTTATTTATATCTGAATAAATAATTATAATAGTAGTAACATATTATATTATTATTTTTAAAACAGGTACTCAAATTGCCTAACCCAAGAATAAATAATAACATATCAATTACACTTGAACACAAAAAAATAAAACGACGGCACGGTTGGCCCAGAAGCTGAGCGATCGACTCCTATGCTGCACAGCGTATCGCGGATTCGATTCCCGAACGCAACAAATATTTGAATGACCTTAAAGTTCACAAACACCCAAGTCCGGAACAACTTTCCGGATCTAGGTGTTTGTGTGTGTGAGTTTCTGTGTTTGTAAACGCACCCACGACCACGGACCACGACACAGGAGAAATTCCTAATGAAACTTGTGCCGGACGGACGTGATCGCTCGGACACTATGGTTGAGGATTGCCCGGAGCGCGTTGACGTCCTGCACCTATAGGTTCCAGGTATATCTGCTGTAACCCGAAGTCTTGTGTAGCAGGGACTGTAGAACGAGGTTTCTTGGTACGGAGTAAATAAAACGACTAATTCTTCATAACTTTTCAGGAAGCGGGTTGCTTGAGTCTTCAGGAGAGAGAGAGAGAGAAGATAGTGCCGTACCGTTGACTACGATTTGACCAAAATTTCGTGTTACTATCGTACCCCAGAACTTTACCTTAACGAGGCCCGCAAACCGCTTCCTTGATTTATTATCAATTTTTACGAACTTATGACTATTTAACAATGCATATTCTTATCTAAATAACAATGGATTACGTGTTGCTTCATACCGTTGTAATCTTCATGAAATTACCTATCTCCTGACATAATGTCTTTGACTGTAACTGAAACGACTGAAAAGTTAAAGCGAGTTAAAGGAAAAAGTTATTTAAATTTTAATTAAAATTTCATTTTCAAAGGCCATTATCTCAGGAGTTTTAGCAGTAATCCCATGGACTTAGGTCACGTTAGGTAGCCTGGCTAACAGCCTAACGTGATCTAACATTTATATCGATACATCTATATATTTCAGGAGTCTAGGGCCTGAATAATGAAAGACAAGAAAAAATAATCTTTATTAACGGAATAAATTGCGTACAGGACATCTTACAACGTCAAATAAGTGAGTTTTCGAAAGGATTATGACTCTAAAAGTTAGGTCCAGGCCTAGGTCTCAATCTAGGCTACCTGGATACATCAAACACAAAACTATATTATGACTATAAACCCACTCAATTGAAGCTACAAAATGCACTGTACTTACGGTTTACAACGAATTCTTAACTGCTAGGTTCTATTTAAACACTTTATATACACTATTTTCACATAACTATATAACTCACTTAGTTATTTATCACTATGTACAGACACCAGCAGACCAACCCACACGAATCCGTCAAACTTGCCAAGCGAATATCGATAAATAAGGTTGAAAATCTATTGCAAGAATTTGACAGATCGAGATAAGTTGATATGCAGGGTCTGTGCAACACTTAGGTTTTTAATGATGACGCTTCGTCGCTCAGAACAATAACTAAAGCATAGAAGGCGCTCTACGACATTTGAAGCGTACGCTGTCATAGACAAAAGAGTATTAGCTAGTGATGTGACTATGCATTAAATAAATACCGATATCGACTTCTTAGTTTATGGCATCGCTCCATTGGTCGCGGGACTTATCTCATTACCTTGACCCCGGAACACAAAGGGCTATTGAAGAACACCGTGGATTTTAGTCAGTATGAGTCTGACAGTCCCTCCCGCCCTGCCCGGGGTGTGAGGACTCATTTGATGATTTTACCAGGCTAAAAAAAAAGGTATCGCTCCATGGCAATAAATCTAAATATGCTAAGGTGAAATAAAGAACTCACTTCTGTCTGACCAACATATTTATTTATAAAAAGCATAAATTATTAAAAAATTGAAATTACAAAGAAAACGCTTAAATAATATTAAAAGAGCGATTGGCCCTGAACGATTCCCAGTTGTTACGTGCAATAGCGTTGATCCATTTTTGCCTCATATCAACTTCGGACGGAAAACTGAAAGTGACAAAAAAAACACATGAATTTAAATTATTACACCATGAGCCACACGGATTTTCGACACTATCATTTCATTACTCATACGTACGATTCGCTCACAAGACCGTAGGTTTTTATTTAACTCTTAAATATTCAATCCTTCCCAAAACTACGTGTAAAGAAAAATAATGTAATAATTTAGATGACGCTAGTTTATCGATATTGTATCGATAGTTTGTTTTTGCAAGCACTATTGCAAAAATTTATATGCCGATTGTATTGTATTGTATTGTATTGTATTGTATAACGGGCTGGTATCCGCAACTCCACGTCGTATGCGCGTATTTTGCGTGCGGGTGGGAAAGAAATCATTCGATCCACCCCAGCCGATATAAATGCCGATTTAAAATTTATAATTTCCATATAATCGAACTATTTAATTGCATAAAATATTGATTTCAAAACACTACCGTGTACACTTAGCTCAAATAATTTGAAATAATGCCAAAATAACATAAAATGATAATGAAAAACTGACAAAATGACCATATTTGATTACTTACCGATGGGAGCTCATGATTTCCGCATCATTTTCTTTGCGGGATGAATGAGATTTACATCCCACTATAATGCAGGACATTATTTAATCTTTAAGCTTTGCGATTTACACTAAATCACTGTTATTTTGTACTATTTTTACAAAAATACGTAAAACCAACGAATCACTTCAACTGGCATGCGCCCATAAGCATTATACGAAAAAATGCGATGAACAAAGTCATAGATAAAAACCTGAGACGTTAAGTAGCTTTTAAACTTAGTACTATAAAGGTAGCCAAGGTATCCAAATTGACGTTTACTTTTGTGACGATTTGCATTTTGAGCAACCTACATCTGTCTCTCTCTAATGCTGTTATGAGTGTATAAGAAAACAAAGACGACTATATTAGTCAAATTTAGCTTCCTTCTATGCTTTAGTTATTGTTCTGAGCTTCGTCGCGAACAAAACTATAAGGTCAACTATTAAAAAAAAAAAAAAACAAAAATTCAAGAGAGTTCCTGACTGCTGTCTTCGAGGGACATTTTGCTACAAAGAAGGTTAATCTAAAGTTTGCAAATTCATGATTGACATCCTATTTATTCCAAGGTCTATTAGACCACAATTTCAGTTTTGAAGGACTAACTTAGATTCCGCTCCACCACAGCTGCGGGAAATTCGTGATACTACATTTTTTCCCACGTTTTTATACACTCACTTTTCTTGTTTGTTTGTTTATTTGTTTGTTTGTCGTTCCGGTTGGACTTTTGCAACTCAATTTTGAGGCACTTCCCGATAAGCTAGCAGGCTGAAATTTTGCACACGCTCTAAGTTCTGATGACAATGCATGAATAGCTAAGAAACGTCATAACAAATCCAATATGGCGGCCTCCCCAAGATGGCAGACTGGCTGTTTGAAATCCACCCCTATGATATGCGTATCAAATGAAAGGGTTTGCTGTCAGGAATACGAAAAAAATAGTCACGTGACTTAAATCCAATATGGCGGACGTCCAAGATGGCAGACAGGCTATTTGAAATGTACCCCTAAGATATGGATATCAAATGAAAGGGTTTGCTGTCAGGAGTATGAAAAAAATAGTCACGTGACTTAAATCCAATATGGCGGATGTCCAAGATGGCAGACTGGCTGTTTGAAATCCACCCCCATGTTATAGGTATCAAATGAAAGGGTTTTGCTGTCAGAAATACGAAAAATATAGTCATGTGACTTAAATCCAATATGGCGGACGTCCAAGATGGCGGACAGGCTTTGAGGCACTTCCCGATAAGCTAGCAGGCTGAAATTTTCAGGGTAGCTTCAAACCCGATGAACAAAAATAAAAATAATAAAATAATTAATAGATTTTAAAAAATCTAAAAACCCACGTTTTTAAATGTCCTAAAAATAAGAAAATAACCCTACGGGGCTGAGAGAGCGACACTCAAAACGTGGGGGCGTATCTTTGCAAGTTACACCCACGATCTATTACACGTCATGTAAATATATCCCATAAATAATCCCTTAAATAATATACGCCCCCACGTTTTGAGTGTCCCTCTCTCAGCCCCGTAGGGTTATTTTCTAATTTTTAGGACATTTAAAAACGTGGGTTTTTTTATTGCGCCGTGTCAAAAGGACTTCAGCCCTAAAGATAAAAGATAAGCCCTAAAGGAGCTCTTATCTATTTTAAGTTTTTATTGAGTTTTCACTATTTTACATTACAGCGTCTTTCCAGTACCCTTAGCACGAGTTTTCACTCTTTTACTTTACAGCGTCTTTCCAGTATTTACAGCGTTTCTTGTATGAAAAAATGGAACAGCGCCTCTAGTGTGCGAAGAAGGAACTAATTTTTTCCTTGAAAATTGTCAATTTGAAGTTGTCAAAGTTCCAGTTTACTTTACGTCTCAAATACTGAAAACTCGTGCTCAGGGTACTGTACTACAGCGTTTCTTGTATGGAAAAATTTAACAGCCCCTCTGGTGTACGAAGAAGGAACTAATTTTTTTGTCAATTGAAAATGTCAAAGCTCAAAGTTCCAGTTTACGTCACAATAACTCATGATAAGGCCTCAGTCGTGGTGCAGAGTATAAAAGCAGAATTGAGTTAAATAAGTTTAAGCTGCTCTCATTATGCCGTGTGTGCTCTATAAAATGATACTTTCAATAATTCGAGAGGCCCATATCTATCCAACGTGGACTCAGAGGCGTAGCGTGCCTTGGCGGGGGGCCCCGTATAAAAATTTGTTTGGGGGCCCTTAGGTAGGGTAAAGATTTATCACTCAAGAAAAAAAATGCATTTCTCTGTATCTACGCCGAAATATAAACAAAAAATTGGACAAAGGTCATCAAAAAAATTCAAGATGCGACTGATCAGTCCAGAGGTCGGAATTAGGTAGGTAAGGTAGAGATATTTTAATACCTACATCGAAATGTTCTCAGTAGACGAAACTGAACAATCTTCCATATTTTTTTCAGGAAAATCAGCCTCTCGATACAAACTGTCCAATCAAGTTTATAATTTTCTATGGTGAGGCTGATTTTTTTTTTTTATTTCCTGAAAAAGAAATCAGTAAACAGTATATATATGTATAATAATAATAAAAACACCAGAGATAGATTAGACAAATAAATTGTGTAAAAGCAAATAGTAAGCACAGTGTCGTGAAAGATGGAAAGAGTGGAGGGAGGCCTTTGCCCGGGAGTGGGACAGAGCAGGCTAGGAAAAAAAAAACAAATAACTATTTTATTTAATAAATCATTAAGTTTTTATTAATTTTTGTTTACGCACGTTGGGGGCCCCTGTGACCCGGGGCCCCCTTGATACGGCAGATACGGCGGTAGATAGGTACGCCTCTGTGTGGACTGCATGTGGCCTTCCCTTGCCCGTGCCCTTTAATTATGTGACGTTTAAAAGTGCCTCTTTGATGGCCTAATTGAAATAAATGATTTGACTTTGACTTTGACCTTCCATGACGTCTTAAAGCCAGAGTAGTTCCAGTGTGGGAAAGAGACAGTGAGCTATACAAATCGTCTAACACCACCTCGTTCCCACGCTCTCGCTTTAAAACGTCATGGTAGGCCACCTAAGGGGTATTACAACGTCTTAAAACCAGGCTTGTTCCGGCGAGTGAAAGTGACAGGGCTATACAAGTCGTCTAGCGCCATCTCGTTCACTCACAGGAATAAGCCTGTTTTTAAGACGTTGTAATACCCCCCTACCTACTTATATACTAATGATAAATTCGTGGAATACAAACTGAAAAGAGAAGAAGAATCCATGGGGGTTTCAACGGTAGACATAACTAGATATTTGGCTGACATTATCATGATCAGGGATCGGATATTTGGATGCATATTTTAATTTATAAATCGCTTGTGTAGAACGAAGAGGAGTGGTGAATCCAACGACCCTAAGGACGATGGGTGAATAGTACCTACAGGAAAAACGCAGTAAAATGTGGGGCTTATAAGTACCTACTTACCTGATTCCTACGCATTAAGTATAAACACCAGCAAATCAATCTATATTAATCTGTCAAAAAATTCCCAATCAAACTTGAACCCCTTGCTTGAACCTAAAGGTGAAACCGCACTGCAATGCAGCGGAACTGCGCGACACGACGCTTTTCTTTGCCACGCAGTTCGGTTGCAGTGTAGTTCCGTTGTCGCTTAGTGCGTGATGTCTCGTATAATTTCATAAGAATTGACGCGTCGTGTCGCGCAGTTTCGCTGCAGTGCAGTTTTTTTTTTAATTCGATTGCGATAAATTTAAATTATTTTTAAGAAATTTGACAGATTGTGGTAGGTTGTTGTGCTGCAGTCTGTACATGGTGGACAATGGACTGGACATCCCACTCATACGAATAAAGCGTTTCGAAAACAGTCTCATTAAGCTGACCGCTTACAGTTCCGGATTAACTCATTACACCATTGGTTCTCAAACTGTTTTGGTAGTGGAACCCTTTTGAAAAGCAAAATTTTTGACGGAACCCCAAACTAAAACAAAAAAAAATAACTAAAACCCGACCTTACGAAAAAAACGCGCACTGAAAAGTATAAAACAAGAACAGTAGGTATATATGTACATTGGCTTAGCTGTAGCTATGTGTTTGAGCTGTTTGGGGTTGAAACTCTAGGGCCATGGGGTCCGAGTGCCCACAACGTTTTTAAGGACATCGCCAGGCGTTTAGTCGACTCTTCAGGTGACCAGAGGGCTGGCCTATTCCTAGGCCAACGAATCAGCATTGCCGTACAGCGTGGCAATGCTGCCAGCGTTCTGGGCACTGTTCCCGTTGACAGCGATGTGGACGTATTCATTGACGCCCTTTGAATGTTTTTTCTTTTATTTATTTTTTTTTTTTTTTTTTTCTACATATTACTAGTTAGTTTTTATTTATAGTTTGTTCATAATTTTAGTATTAGTAACGTTTTAATTAGTAACTTCCATGTTAATGTTATTTCAAATGTGAAATAAAGAACAGTATTCATTTGACCGATATTGTGCTAGCCGTGGTCGTATGCCACCTGCGCGGCTGCGGTTGTATCACACAATGTTTATTCAATTAACTTATTTTGATTTACACTATTTTGGGGTTATATTAATAATATTATTTGATATAATTAATAAAAGCAAAGTAGCGAGTGAATTTCAAATGTAGGTAGGTACTCATTAAGCCTGTCATTATTGATACCCTTGTTGACACTGTTAGAACAGGCTAAGTAGCTAGTAAAAGCTATATAATGTATATTTTAAATGTCAGCAAGCCCTTTAATTTGATACCCATGTCGATACTGTGCGAATTTTTTTTTTTTCTGTTATGACTTTACATCCCCTAGAGGGCGCCATAATGGATTTGGGTCACCAAATCCAATAGGTGACGTGTTAACGTCACCTACCCTATAACCAGCGGACAACTGAGACGCTTCTAACGACACCTCATTTTGTCATGTACCTAATGATAAGCAGTTTAGAAGTTATGAGGGAACAGGCAAACATACATACATACAAACATAGGTACATACCTACCGGTCAAAAAAAATGTAACCTTTTTTGCGGTTGTTTTTGAAGTCGGTTACATTTTTTATTTTACTAAATTCTTGTCAAAGACATCATTTTCTTACAAGTGCACTAGAATTTTGTAATCCGTAGTACCAGTAATAACATCTATACATATAATAAATCTGTAGAAGGGTTAATTCTGTACATTGAAAATATTGAAAAAATAAATAGCGGGGGGTGTTGCTGGATCGATACCAAACCCAAATATGTGATTAAAAAATTTTTTGTCTGTCTGTCTGTCTGTCTGTATGTGCAGGCATCACGTGAAAACTAACGGTTCAATTTCGATGAAACTTGGTATAATTATACCTTATTATCCTGGGCGTAAAATAGGATACTTTTTATCCCGGAAAAATACGTAGAAAAAAAAAACTGTAACAAACCTTATTATGGAACCACTGGCGACACCTATTATCAAGTAGAACATTACGCCACGCCTGCCTCCATTGATTTCTAAAAAAGTTCCACCACTCACCACTAGATGGCGTTGTGCCTATGACGCGCATTTCTGAATCGCGGTGTTAAGATTCTCCGAGAGTTAATGACTACCGCGACTTTATTATTTTTCTGTGTGACTTAACTAGCAGTGCACTTGCGGGCTACGTCCTAATTGGATTAGCTACACAAGACTCGGCTACTAAGTTTTATCATAAAGTTAAACAGTAATTCAATTCTGTTATTTAGGACCAAAAACCCCTGCCTTCGTCCTCCCTGGGAAAAGGTGGTCGGGACTTGTCCTATTTTATATAAATAATTTGTACGTTGTGGACAATAAATCTTTGTCAAGAAACCAAACTTCTCTTCGTGCCGGCAACGGTGACTAACATCCCTTAAAAATCTTATTTTTCTTATTATTAATCTTATTAATTATTATTATTATATTATTATTATTAGAACGCGAGCTCAACAGCAGTAGCTCAATAGATCTCCTTAATTATTATAGGCTTAGCCGTATTTGGGTCCAATGGATATTTATAAGGTGTCGTTGTCAGAGTTACTCAAAATGGAGAAATAAACCATCCACGCGAAGACCGCTATCCGCGCGGACGGAGTCGCGGGCGGAAGCTAGTACACAATAAGTTAATAAAATTCCCTATCTCAAAAACTCTACATGAGATGATGATTACCTACCATACGCAAGTAAGTAAAGATTTGCAAAAAACGATGTGTGAGCCGATAAAATTTGAGGGTTGCCCTCGATTTCTCCAGGATCCAATCATGAGATCCTAACTTGGTGACTATGGGACCCTGTGATGGGACCATTACAGAAGTATCTATTTTCGAACAAAAAAAGAATTTTGAAAATCAGTCCACAATAATAAAATTGAAGCACTGGGAGCAACAAGGGCGTTCGGCACCCAAAGCCCATTTTAATATTATTGCACCAAATTAAGCATTGCGTCATCTAGTATCATATGGCAAAAACTCATTTTGATTCATCGTTTCTAGATGGCGTGATAGATAATAATTGAGAGGATTTCGCTACGCCGTTGTTGCATGGATAGCGTTTGAACTTGAAACACGTTACGACCTGCAGTCTGCGAAAGTTTATTTAATGTAAAAACATGTCCGAAATAACTGAAACCAGTGATTTTAGTGCAGATGACGACCAGACTGATTATGTTCCCCCAAAAAATAAAGGAAAAAAGAAGTTGAAGAATATCAAGTTATGGAAGAAAACATATATATATTTAAACTTTTAAATAATGAAAGCAAATGAGTGTTGTCCTACTTTTAAATAAAGATGATTGTTTAAAGCACCTAAAGTATTTATGCCTTCAAAACCTTTTAAAATATGAACGCCCAATTAATTTACGAGTTGGATGCAACAAGGGCGGATAACATGTATTAAAAAAATATGTTATTTACAGGCACGTATCCAGACTTTTGGTTCGGGGGGGGACAAACATTGAAACAACCATGTGAACTGTGTGAAAATCGCTGTAATCACTGTACTATAATTTTCACTGTACTATACTATAATTATATAATTATTTTTCTGTTTCTGCTGGTAGCCATTACGTCTAGTACCATATCAGGATCTGGCGCCAAAGCAGAATGAATAGACAATAGAGCGAGACCAGTAAGCCTCTCGCCCGCCATTCTATTCCTTAGGAAGGATTTTATTCTCTTTAGGCATGAAAATGACCGCTCCACAGATGCCGTTGAAACCGGAAGGGTGGCCAGAATATGTACTAGCCTGTTAATGGTAGGAAAGAAAACTTTGTCACACGTGTCTAAAATTTCCATAATTTCGACTGGTTTCTTATCTGTGTTTTTCCACTTGGCACACCACATACTGTACTCTGCTTTTATTAGTGATTCTCCAACACTTTCTTCCCAATAAATTTTCATATTTTCTAATTCACTTATCTTCCTCTCGTCCACATTTTTCGGAAGAATAATTTCTAAAGAAGAAAGCAGCTCTCTTTGATTCGCAAATCTATCATTCATGCCAGATATCAAATCGTCCAAGCACGGTATAAAAATAGTTCTTCTGAAGTATTCTTCAGCAGTATCGCTGGGAGGGTTGCTTCGTGCAGTTTGGTGGGCAGTAACTCGAGGACGCTGAATTTCTATTTGCAAGACATCTTCCGCTATTTTGCAGCATGCGTTATATATTTCTGAGAATACCGGGTTAACATCGTCACGTATCCTTTTTAGTTTTCCGATAATGTCATCGGAAAATTTCATAGCAGAGGCCAGGTCGTGTGTAGGGTTCTGCAAATATGCTGACAGTGGGAGAGTGTAACTGAAAAATCTTTCACAGGTTTTTAGAGAAATCAAGAAACTACTCTTTTCCATCGCAGCTATGAGTGTAGACGCAGTTTGGGCGACAGTTCTGTTTGTGTAGGATAGTTCTCTTAATGTAATGACAATAGGTTCGAGTAACTCACCAAATACATTTATAGAGTCGTGACGTTCTATAAATCTAGTGTCACACATGCCGACCAGTCTTTTTTTCTTACTTTCTGGTGTGAGCTTTTCCACATTTTCCTTGAACTGTTTCCCGGCCATTGCATTGTTGCGAAGTAAATTGCAGACTTCCTTCACAACGCCTATTGAATTTCTCACCTCGGGAACTGAAAGAGCTTTTGAAAGAACTAGGTTCAGACGATGTGCCGAGCAATGTACGTATGTGGCCTTAGGAAATTCTTTTCTGATTCTCGTCTGCACACCACTGATGTGTCCTCCCATGGTAGCAGCTCCGTCATACCCCTGACCAACTAGTTTATCGAGATTCAAACCAATCTCATGACATTTCTTTAAAATTTCTGCACTTATATTTTCGGCACTTAGGTCGTGTAATTCAATGAAACTGAGAAAGTCCTCCCTCAAAATACCTTTATAAACGTATCTCGCACACAAAGACAATTGCTCAGTTCCACTCACATCTAAAGTTTCATCGCCAAGAATCGCGAAACACTCTGAACTATTTATTTGTGTCACAACTTTTTTCTGAATTATCTTTCCGCAAATATCTATTATTTCATTTTGAATAATAGGGCTAAAATACGTTGCATTTTTAGGGGTTGTAATGATATGATCTTTCAGGATATTATCATAGCTTGCTCGGTATCGTAGCAGAGCCCTGAATTTTCCATCTTTACCAAGTGGCTTTTCTAAAGTCAATGGTCCACTGTCTTTGTCTCCACGAAGCGGCAACTCTTGCTCTCCACAGAAGATGATAGTTTCGATTATAGGTTTTAGTGCTGTTCTATTTCTTTCCTTTTCTTTGAGCCTTTGATCATTAAGCTGCGATGCAACGTCTATAGCTGCTGAATCCATTACGCGTAAGAAATTTTCTGCGCATAACTTAGAAAACTGGTGATATTTAGCAGCAGAATGTTCGCGAAATCTCTCTGTTGCATCTTTCCAATTATCAAATGGTTTGCTGACAAAACTTCCAAGTGTTTGATGGGAACCTTTTCCAGCGGTGCCTGATGAAAAGACAACGCAATATTTGCAGAATACACCGTTCCTCCTCGGCGAATATGTTAACCATTCCCATGATCCCATCCATTCTCTTCGAAATCTAAGTTTCCTCTTTCCAAAGCTACTAGCCGGAAACGAAAATGACGCATCTGGGACAAACGGCTGGGTAATAATATTTTTTTTCTGTTCATCTGTGAGTACAAGAGGAGGATACTGTGTGTTATATATGGCATTAGAAACCACGCCGATATCAGGAAAAGTTTCACTTATTATAATCATTGTATCTAAACTGCACGTTTTTGAAGTTGAACATTCTCCTTCATCTCTACATCTTCCAGCCGGTTCGGCTGAAATCACATTTTTTTCTGTAAATTTTGACGATGTTGTTTCTAGTTGTCTACTATCAATAGCAGAAGCCATGCTTGGAGTAGTTTTTTCCTCGCTAGTGCTAGTAGTAACCATTTTTTTTGCCACTGGCTTGAAAAAGTTGTCAATTCTCTTCATTTTAGCAGCAGCAATTTATAGGTATACGTTCAAACAAGCACAAATCAAGAAGCACTCACATTTCACACATTACTTTATTGAAGTAATCTGTGATGGATAGGGCGAACGGTCTAACAAATTATGACGTCTGCAGGTCCAAAATTGTCCAATACTATCTCACGTCACGGACTGGCGATTTGGCCTATCCAATGAAAACAGTGGTTTTGAAGTTTTTTTTCCTTTATTTCACGGCACGGGCAAAGTATCAGGTGAACCAAGTCGGAAGGAATTTACTCTACCTACTCTCTATGTAACTGAAATCAATATCAAAATAAACTGGTCTATTGCACTATACTGTCACTATTGCAGAGGTATTTCACTTTTCTTCTCGCTTGTCGCTCTCGATTCTCACTTGAATCGCTCTCGAAATGAACTGACATGCAGGTTCCCGGACTCCCGCCGTATTTATACTACATTTTCGTATTCTGGAACACTGTGGAATATTGCGCCATCTACTACCTGGTAGCAGAAAGTTATGGAAGCTTCTCAATATTTCGCTACTCGACGCGACGACCTTTCTACTATTAGTTTTTCTAAGAGTTTTTAAATATTTTCTGATATATTATTCTAGAACTCTTGCATTTTTTTAATAAACGCCATCTGTTGCTCAGTACCTGTACAACTTTGTGTACAACTCTGCTAAAGAATTAGAGTTGTCTGTTTATCGATATGTGTTATCGATATTTATTAAGTCGAAGAGTAATTAAAATAATTATCAAATGAGTAATTTCGGATACTGACTTGTTTATGAATGAAAGAGATACTTACGGAAAAACTTTTTTAGGAGACTAGCTCTCTTTTGAAATACCTATTTTTGTTTTGGTGATGGGCGAGCTGTCCACAAAAATTAATAAAAATATTTTTTTATGCCGTTCCGTTCGACACATTGAATGTAAGGATCATTTTATGATATGGGAAAAATAAAATCTAGACGGTGAAAGTTGGTCAAAAGCAAAAGACGTTTTTTTTTTCATACAAATTGTATGAACGAAAAAAAAAAAAACATTTTTTTATGTTGTTCATTGACTAAGTTAATGACAATAGTTTAATAGTAATACTGTTGAACATAATCGTCAAATTGATAATATAGGTAATAGGATTGTATTAATAACTAATAATTTTATTTCTGTTCTGCCCTTACACACTTTTTAAATATTTTCTAATATTTCAATCCTAGTTTACTTTATCGATGTTTATGTATCGATAATTTTGCCATTCTAAAATGTTGCACCTCTATCACAAGATGCTCAGTTCTGCCATCTATTGTGTAATGGCTGAAATATATTCGGATGAATTATTTTAATACGTGGTTTTGCTATACAACGCTAGATAGCGCTACTGACGCCAAACATCAACATTTTTGTATGACAATATTAACAATGCCCGCTCTATAGTTCTTTTAAATCTCTTTGGATGGCGCTACTAGTAACGTCGCTTACATTATCAGATCAAGATCTATATATATTTTTATTTTACCTACTTAATGAAAGAACACACGCAAGCGAATAAATAAACAGATGCCCAGATGGCTTAAAACGTTTTTTTTTCAGTCAGATTTCGGGGGGGGATAAATCCCAACTATCCCCCCCTCTGTATACGTGCCTGGTTATTTAGGAGTTTCCAACTATCTGAAAATAATGATAATATTAAAATCTTACAACTTACTCATTGTTCATTTTGATGTTGAAAGTTCTAGAGATTTATCTTAATTAGTTTAGAATTTATAACACATCTAAAACTTTAACTTCAATTATCTCAAAACTCACTTTTTGGTGTAACGCCCTTGTTGCACCCAATGCTTCAATTGTTATCCGTAGTAAAGATAATTAAATCATCTATATTATAGCAGAAATCAAAAAAATGCTCACAGAATACTGAACCAAATTGGATGAAATTTTTATGGGACCAAATGGTAAGTACTTAGGTACTGCATCGAACAAAAAAAGAATCACACTAATCAGACTAAGAAACCTCGGAGCAATCGGTGTACATACATTTAAAAAAAATACCGACCGTATTGAGAACCTTCTCCTTTTTTTGAAGTCGGTTAAAAATCTTAACCCTCCTCTCGGCTTTGCCGTATTCGGGTAAAAATTACGTGCATTCTTCAATAGCAGGGAATCACAAAATGAAAGTGTATCCTACTATAAAATGAAAAAAAAACTAATGAGAAGATGTGAAAAGCTTAGCGGAGCCCCAGGGCTCCGCGGAGCACACTTTGAGTATAGCTAGCTCAGTATAGCTGCACTATACTTACTATTATTAATTTAAGATACCTAGGTACCTACATACAACTCGTTTCTGCCGGAGCTGGGTTTTTTTTAGCTTTCCTTTACAAATATTTTATCAATCAGAAACTGAAAACTACAAAAACAATAGATAAAAATCCTAAAATTATTTCAGTAATTAGTTGAAATAAACCTTATGTTAATCAGAGTAACATAGCGTGTATCGGAACGTTACTCCCATGTATTATAGTGCGACCAAAAGCGAGTGAACAGTGAAGAATGTACCTTTTCATCGTTTGTCTCTTTTTATCTTATGAATAACATCATCACTTTGACGTTTACTACGAGGTTACATTGGATTTACAGTTATATTTTAATTATCCTTGTAGTTCTTCCTTTCTTTTGTTTGACGGTCGTTCACTCCATTCGCTCTCGTTGATTTGGCTAATGTTTGGCCTAGTTGCTAAGTTTATTAGATTTTAGTTCTAATTTTCTTAAATGTAGTGTACAGTCCTTCTTTTAAATAATACAGTGGCATGATTATGTGATACTTAAAATGCCTGGCATAAGGAAATATCGACGCGACACCAGCGAAGTCAGCTGTTGTTTAAAATATGTTATTTTTGGTGTGAATGTTTTGTTCTGGGTAAGTGGAGACCTTTTATTATTATCTAGTTTTACAATTAACATATTGACATTCGCACCTATTTGGATTGTCATAGTTTTATTGTATGGTCTTACAATGTGAGGTATTCTAGAGATGCAAAAATTTGTGAATGAGATGCATTACGCTCGTATTACTAGTAATGTCTGAGTTGGTATTGATTTCATCTCACCTGAGCATATTGCCAGGCAATTGGGGTCACCTTAGACTTGTTTAGAGGCACCTACATAAATATAATTGCTATAACTGTACTATGACTGTCTGCATCCTGCCAAAATGTTTTAAAAAAAAATTGTTAGAGACTTAATTAAAGTGGCCTTGAATTTGCACACAAGTTTGAACAAAAAACTTGTTATGTGATGTGGTTAACTCATTTAAGATCACAAACAGTCTGCTATCTTATCAATTCACACAGAACTGTATTGTTTTTTACATACAACAAAACTAAAAGAGATATGTTGTACTTATCTTTATCAGTTTTTATCTCAATTTTTTCTTTCTCAGCCTCATTAATGTGAATAGGTTTCATTAATATGGTGGAATGTCAGAGTATCAGAGTGATAATATAAATAATTTTACTGCGTTTTACATAGGGGGAAAACAAAAGAAGGTTTAATATCTACTTATCAGTTTTTATCGTTTTTTTTTCCTTTGTCTCAATAATTGAAAGGTTTATGTAAAATAATAACTAGAGGTTTTAGCCTGACAATACCAAGACTACATTTAATTATTATTTTATGTAATCCTTATCAAAATTTGACTTCAGTAAGACAGTCAGTGTGTTTCAAACTTACGGCAGTGTTTTTAATGATGTTTTTATTATTTTTATGTATTGAAGGCATTGTATTTAAAATATATATTTTTTTACTACTTCTCCACATAATTCTTTACTATGCCAAATTAAATTAATTAATTTTCATAACAATGGATATAAAATTTTGTCTTATTACTGTCCAGAGTATAGCGGTCCAAAGGGCAGTTAAAGTCAGAAGGACTCTAACCGTCGTACTACAAAAACCTTTTAAACATCTGTTGAATACTTGTCTAAAAAAATGTCAGATAATGACGTTGAATTAAGGTCCGTTTTGCAGTTACACTTTTTTAGACCAGTGTTCAACAGATGTTTAAGTTTTTGTAGTAAGGCTGTAATAGTCCCAACCGTTCCACACAACTGTGGAGTGGGAGGAGTCATGTATTGACTTACTATTAGATGGATACTCATAAACTTTTCGCTTCACATAAAACACTGATACTTACCCAACACTAATAATATAAATTTTTGGATTTTACATTAGTGTGTTTTGTATAAAAATCTTTTCCTGTCAACCTTAATCCAGGTTAACACCGAAATATGAATTACCACTGGTTATTTTGAAAAAAAACGAGGAAAAATAATAACATAACCAAACTGGCATTAAAATTAGAGTACCTAATATTTGGGGGATGGTAATTTAATGAAAGAAAAATGCAAATGAATAATTACCTATCTGAAATTATCCGCATTTCAGTTCCTCGGTCTGATCGTGTTGGCTGTTGGAATGTGGGCTTGGACTGAGAAGGACACTTTCAACAATTTATCACGACTCACAAATATTGCATTGGATCCAGCATTTATTTTAATATGTGTGGGTGAGTACACAACATTAAAATATTCTGAATTTATTATGCTGGTTTAGACAGTAGTGTGATTACACTACTGTGACCGACTAAATACGGACAATAGGATTCCAAAATTTATATTTAGTCAGTCATGTTCAAGTCTCAGTATTTTAGGTTGTGTTAGTAGTTATTTTTATAAAGCATTTTGGATATTTGACACAAGTAATAAAAAAAAATGAATACCCCAAAGATATTGGAAAGTGAACCAATGGACTTTACTCCAATTTTTCATTTAAAACATTCTCTTCTCCAACATTTCAAAGTATGTACATTGCAATATTAGGTATCTTCCAAAATAGGTGGCCTGCCCAAAATAGCCAGCACCCTTTGGTTTTAAACTGCATCCAATGTTGCCACATTAACTTCATACTATAAACATGACCCAGTCTTTGATTGTTTAAAGTAGTTTTATTACCAACAGTCCAACTCACAGATGTTTGTATAGTTAGCTGTTTATTATGTGTGGTGACCAATGAGTGTCTGCAACACAAAAAGGCCTTGTTAACAAAAGTCATATAACTCAGAAGGCTTGGCTTTATAGAATCTATGCTTGTTTTAAAGAGATGAATTTATTATACTTACCTAAAAATCCTTTACTATTTAATTGTTAAAGCTTTATTATTATCAAGTGCCATGAATTAGCAATCTTTGACTCAAAAATAATCTTTGTACCGAAAAAGTAAAAGAAAACTCCCTTATAAGCTGATATGCATGCTTATTCATCAACGGAACATCTGCTACAATACTCGTATAAAAATCGCCCTTATTGCAACTACATAAAGTCACTGTCAATGTCTAGTTTTTACTACCGATAATTACTACACTGAGATGTTTAATAGAGTTTTTGGGAGGTATATTGCATTATTTTGGGTTATGAATATTGGATTACTGCATTCATTTATTCAGTAACCATGGTATTCATTGTATGATGATGTTTGTGATTGCAGGTACAATTACGTTTATAATCGGGTTCACGGGCTGCGTCGGCGCACTTCGTGAGAACACGTGCCTGCTAGCATGCGTGAGTATTACCACAGAGTACTAGTATTACTACTGTTATAGTTGTATAGTAAACACAGAGTAATTACAGAATGGAGGACGAATTCGTTAATAAAATAGAGGGTGAATATGGTGACCTGAGAGGGACCTTGTAAATAGCATGTCATCTGTTTAGTGACATATCGCAACAATTCTATACAGAATCTCTCACTGCTGCGACTGATTGATCTGGCATGGTGTGTGCAAGGAAGGTACACGTGTTTCATTGGATGATAGATAAGTCGTGGTCATGGCAAAATATTCATACGCAGACAAAGTATGTGGTGAACATAATGGATAAGAATAGCATGGATAATAATTATAATCTCCCTAAACTGGCATACAACACAGCCGTAATAGCTTAGAGTAGGAAAGCTGGAAGGGACACATCTAAGCCTTTATTGAATTACTCCATTAACTTACTACTCCAAGTCTGTGTAACAGTAAATCAGAATTTGATTATAATAATTATGTTCGCATGTAGGGTTTGTTAAGATTTAATGAACCTTCACTTAGGCAGCAGAACAAAGGCATTTGTTAACATATTGCTCGATTATTTTAGACAATTCAAAATGTAATCAGCGTGGGATTTTGTTGTGATACAGGATCTTGGACTTTGTATGTTACTGTTATGGTTGAATTTATTATAGAGAGTTCTCCCATTAGAATCATACTGGAGACTACTTAGATTTTGAAGAAGATATTGACGTTATGTTATTTGGTATTTCATATATTATTTGATACATAGTTTTAATTTTTCAGTCATTAGAGTTTAAAAAAATAGCATTCGACGGTCTATGCAGTTGCGAGATATACTGCTGATGATATTTAGGTATTCAGTATTCAAGTACATGTTTGGTCAGAGAATAACCCAGTAGATATCACGGGTTGACGTATTGCAACGGAACTTTTGACTCATATTGTGACTAAGTTCACTAAATTTATAATTTTGAAACTCTCATATAATTTATTCATATGTATGTAAATTGATCTTTGTACAATCGACAAAGTGGAATCATGACCAAATTGACAAAGATCAAAATCGTTACCATGGATATGTATGTTTACGCGAATGTGGATTTAATTGTATTTGAATGTCTGTAGGAAAATAAGCTTATGGTGGGTCATAATTCCACTTTGTCAATTGTACTTATTATTATTTGATTTGTTTTTGGAATGAGTTTATAAGTGGAAGTTTGAAAGTGCCGCCTGTTACAGAAAAAATGAAAGGGAATCGTCTATGTTGGTATGGACATGTGATGAGGAGGGATGACACCCATGTGACTAAGAAAGTGATGAGTATGAATGTTGATGGATGGAGAGGAAGAGGAAGGCCAAAGAAAAGATGGATGGATTGTCTAAGGAATGATATGAAAGAAAAAGGAGTAAATGATACTGTGACGTCTGATAGGGGAGAATGGAAGAAGAAAACGTGTTGCGCCGACCCCAAGTAGAATGGGATAAGGGCAGGAAGAAGAAGATTATTTGATTTGTTTTTATATGATCAAGATTTATTAATAGAAATAATAATTATCTGTTCTATTTCAGTACGCTGTATTCCTTGCTTTATTACTGTTGGCCGAGATGACAACAGGAATTCTTTTCTTTGTATTTAAAGATTGGGTAAGTTTTAAGAGCTGTTTACCCGTGGTCCCAGTGGGTCGACCCATTATCGGGACCACGGGTAATTTAAATTACCCGTGGTCCCATGCGTCCATTTAATTGAAATAAATGATTAGGAATAAGGTACCTAATATGCTTTTATAAAGTTTGGTATATGGTGGTAATGAAATTTTATAGATATATCGATATAGCCAAAGTTAGAGAAAAATTCCTAAGCATGGGACCACGGGTAATTTAAATTACCCGTGGACCCGGTAATGGGTTGACCCACTGGGACCACGGGTAAACACTCGTTTTAAGTTAAGAAAGAAAGGATTGAGAAAGATAGAGACAAAACATGAGCTTTTATATTTCAAATTGTTTTAAAACAAAGAACCTTTATTTTTTAAACCAGCCTGTCTGAAATACAATTCTTACCTACTTTCACTATTTCAGTGCTATTTCTAGAAAAGAGTCATGAATGCTCTGCATATAAAAACAAAAAAGCCGTTTAGAACATTTTATTAACAGAGGTTTTTTTTTTTTAACAGATTAAACAACAAGCAACAACTGGCTTCCAAACATTCATCACACATTACAGAGAAGACCCAGATCAACAGAACTTGATTGATTGGATACAAGAAGACTGGGTAAATACAATTATGTGCAATTACATTATTATTCACTATGTATAAATAAGCAAATATAATAAGCAGTCTTACTATAAAAAGGTAAATGTCTGTTGAATACTTGTCTAAAAAAAGTGTGTCTGGGTGTTTGTTTATGTGAGTTTCTATGTTTGTAAACGCACCCACGACACAGGAGATATCCCAAGAATGGGGCAAACGTTCTAAAATAAATCACGTTATATTTTTATGATAAGGTGCTTATCGATACCGTGGATTTTAGTCAGTACAAGTCTGACAGTCCCTCCCGCCCTGCCCGGGGTGGGAGGACTCATTTGATGATTTTACCACGCAAAAAAAAGGTGCTTATCGATGAAGGTGCATATAAGAAGTAAAATTATGTTTTTAGACTAAGTATTCTTCCAAAGTTCAATAGCTCTCAAAAATTTGTCCTGTTTGGTTTAGTAAATTCAAACGAATCGAAACATTGAATTGGAAGATAAGGGTTTGTTGGAATTACCCAATTTTGATTTTATATAATCTATGTATATAAAAGAAAGTCGTGTTAGTTACACTATTTATAACTCAAGAACGGCTGAACCGATTTGGCTGAAAATTGGTGGGGAGGTAGCTTAGAACCAGGAGAAACATATAGGATACTTTTTACCTTTTTTTATTTTATTTTATTTTTTTTATTTTTTTGTTTTATCCCGTTGCCGTGAGACGTGACATAAAACGTGGTTGACATGGAATGACAGCAACACGAAAAAATCAATCAAAACATCAATTGACCGGTTGATGTGTTTGTATTGAGTTTCTAAACTTATTGTGCCGATATTATAATAATAATCAATGCCATGCCGCCACCAAGACGATCAAATTTGTATCCTGTTTCCGTGAGACGTGACATAAAACGTAGTAACATGATCACGAAGGTGTTGGTGCCGAAATTGAATAAGGGATCTTAACAAAAAGTACTAGGAAAACATGAAGAACAATGTACATGCCGCCCGGCGCCCACCGGTCTTTAATGCTAAAAAAGTATTTCGGTGAATACTGAATACCCAAAAAATGTACTAAGTAGGACTGCATAAATTCAATACAAAACATACGACGAAAAAACGCCTGGGTGTCACCACTGCGAGGATCGCCCGGAGGACACGGAGGAGCATTCGGTGCAGGACTGCTCCGCTTGGGCAGAGCACCGCCGTGTCCTCACAACGGCGACAGGCGGAGACCTCTCGCGCCCGGCATTGGTCGAGGCCATGCGAGACGGAGTGGGAAGCGGTCGCCTCCTTCTGCGAAGCAGTCAGGCTATGAAAGGAGGAGGAGCGCCGCGTGAGGGAAGGGGGAGGGGGAGCATCCTCCCTCCACCCCAGCCGCAGTGGTAGACGCCTACGGTGACGGACGTTGCCAGACGATCTCCAGCCACCGTAGGCTCGGGCATGCGGGTGGCGAGTAATGGGTGACTCGCTGTCCGACCTTGGACCATGCCCGGGTCGACGGCGCGTTGTGTTCCACGCGCGCCTCAAAGAGTAGCATTATGACGGGGTCACCCTTTAGAGGGCCAAAGCCTGCCGGGGTCGCGGGACTTACGATTTACCATGACCCCGGAACATAAAGGGCTATTGAAGGACACCGTGGACTTTAATCAGTTCGATTCTGACAGTCCCTCCCGCTTTGCCCTGGGTGGGAGGACTCACATGATGGTTTTTCCACGCTAAAAAAAATGTTAAAGTTGCATTTAGCCACCAACTTTCCAATTGAATTAAAACCCCGTGGATATGCCTGGCTTACCAGCGCACAATTTACGAACAAAGGTTGGCTTCGTAGTAATCATGCTTTGAAACATAAACCAACCAAAACTGTGCAACAGAACGCGTTTGGTGGTAAGTAAATTGAAGAACAATGTGACTTACGCGACGATACTCAAAGGAAAATTCGAAGGTTAGGAAGTTCTTATTTCTAGGATCCCAAACGATATGCCGTTTGAGTTTAAGCGACCCCAATTTCCGATCCGTCTTGCATTCGCCATGACCATTAAGAAATCACAAGGCCAATGCTTGAAAGTTTGTGGTCTGCATATATAAAATCCATCATGTACGCTGTACGGTAACAGAGTTATTGAAAGTCAAAGTTCCAACGGTTTTATCATCATGTACACTAATATTATAAAGAGGAAAACTTTGTGTTTTTGGTTGTTTGTTTATAATGGATAATCTCAAAAACTACTGGTCCGATTTCTTTAAAAATTCTTTCACCAGTTGAAAGCTGCTTTGGTCCTGAGTGACATAGGCAATAGGGGGGGGGGGGGGGAGCGAAGCCGCTGGGAAAAGCTAGTTACATAATAAAAACAAAATTACCTAATTTAGTTTTTACCTCTATTATATAAAAATTAATTGCTGTTCGTTAGTCTCGCTAAAACTCGAGAACGGCTGGACCGATTTGGCTAATTTTGGTCTTGAATTACTTCTGGAAGTCCAGGGAAGGTTTAAAAGGTGAGGCGGTACGAAGTTTGCCCGGTCAGGTAGTATAATTATATAATAAAAACAAAATTGGGTAAATTGGTAATATACAGACTAATTAACACCTAACAGGACAATAATTAACCTCTTTTGATAAGTTTAAAGTTTTAAACCAAACAATATTAAGGAACAATGTTATATAAATCAAAATGAACTTTATTCTCTTAAACTTTATTCTCTTATCTATCAAAGTACCCTTTCCATGTAGAATTTATCAGTGTTATGCATTTTGAGGAAACAAAATAAATTATTTTGTTTTTCCTAACAACGAAGTTAATATGGATGTGATGTGATCATGGTGTGATTTTCGTATGCTTGAAGTCCCACGTTTGCAGTTTTTTTATGAGATCAAAAAATATAGCTATTTTTTTTTACCTAATGTGTGTTCTGTAGTTTATATTTGGGTATTGGAATCGTTTTAACAGGTAAAAATAATATATTAATTGGAATTATGACTGTTATGTCGGAATTCAAGGGATGAGGTGATTTTTAGGGTTCCGTAGCCAAATGGCAAAAAACGGAACCCTTATAGATTCGTCATGTCTGTCTGTCCGTATGTCACAGCCACTTTTTTTCGAAAGTATAAGAGCTATCCTGTTGAAACTTGGTAAGTAGATGTATTATGTGAAATTGTGAATCGCATTAGGATTTTCACACAAAAATAAAAATAAAAGCTTTTGGGGGTTCCCATACTTAGGTACTCGTATCTATGGATACGTCTTTAAAAATGATATTCAGGTTACTCAGATATTTTTTTTCTAAACTGAACAGTTTGCGCGACACTTATATTGTATTTGTAAAAGAGCTGTAATTTCAATATTTTGTTAAATGTGAACACCATGTACTTTTTTGCTATTTTTGTTTTATTTCTTATTATTTTAATTTTTAATAATATTTAGTGTACATTTTAAAGGTGCATTGCTTTCACATTATTTATTTTAAATGATGTAAAATAATATTGTAAAACATTTTTAAAAAGAGTAAGTATGGAGTTTCTTGCCCATTCTTCTTCATACAACCTACCTTTGCGAATGGGTGTAGATTCATTCCCATCCCATCCCATTTCCTTAATTTTAATTATGCGACGTTTAAAAGTGCCTCTTTGATGGCCTAATTGAAATAAATGATTTGACTTTGACTTTGACTTTGAGAGACACTTCCAAAGTGGTAAAATGTGTGTTGTAACTTCTAAAATAAGAGAATGATAAAACGTAAAACAAAAAAAAAATATCCATGCAAACTTCCAGCGAAAATTGGTTTGAACGAGATCAAGTAATTCGTTTTTTTAATACGTCATAAATCGTAAAACGCAATTTACCTTTCAAAGTTACAACCAACTACAAGAACTTTTATATTATGTTACTTGCTGCTACGGAACCCTTTATGGGCGAGTCCGACTCTCACTTGGCCGGTTTTTTATTTTTGAAAACAATATAATTTTAAATTCTGGAAACTAAATAATACATAAATAAATAATAATATTCCACAACTATCACACAACGCAACGCCATCTAGTCCCAAGTTAAGCAGAGCTTGTGTTATGGGTACTAGACAACTGATAAACATACTTATATATTTCTAAATACATACATATTATAGATTAATTACACCCAGACACAGACCAAATGATCGTGCTCATCACACAAACATTTGTCCTGGGTGGGAATCGAACCACGACCTCCGGCATAGCAGTCAGGGTCACTAACCACTAGAATTGAAGCGGTTATTCAGTTCTCTGAAATATTTAATTATGTACTTAGGGTTACAATCGTGGTTCTTGTGTATGTCTCTCTCAATTTACAAGTACTTGATAGAGGTGGACAGTCGAAGCTAGGGAATAAATCTCGAGCCGAGATAGCTATTCGAGATCTCGTGTGTTACAACTACTGGTCTTGAGATTGGCAATTTGATATCTCGGGTAAAAAGAGGTTGCAATCAAGGTTTGACTGTATGGTTTAAGATAAAGTGGCCAGGATAGGAGGTACGAGTAAATATCATCATCATCTTACCCTTACTTAACCCACTTTAGTTGGGGTCGGTGCAACATGTTTTCTTCTTCCATTCTTCCGGATAGGAGGTAAATAGTTAGCGACAAATCCGTACCCTGCCGCCATTTTGTCTCAATCAACTCATCCAATTGCAGTCCACTGCTGGTCATAGGCCTCTCCCAGGCTGCGCCACATTACCCTGTCCTTCCTTGTCCTTGTCCTGCCTTCTATATCCGGTTTTTCTTAGCCACTTTCTTAAGGATTTCTGTCCATCTAGCTGGGGGCGTCCCACACTACTCTTGCCGATATGGGGGTCTCCACTCCACAAACTCGATTTCACTCGACTCCATTTAGTCTAGGTACCATTTTGACCCAATTCATTCATTGACAGCCCTGTTTGAACCACTGCTAGCCAGTTTTAGATACAATCTTCTGAAAATGGTCTGTTACAATATTGTTCGGGCGTTTCCGGCGATCATCGGCAGCAGCAACGAGAGGTGCAACAATATTATATTAATTATTCCCTTTCCAGTTACAATGTTGCGGCGTGGAAGGCCCGAGAGACTGGGACCGCAATGCGTACTTCAATTGTTCGAGCGGCGCGGTAGGCTCGCGGGAAGCTTGCGGAGTTCCCTTCAGCTGTTGTAGGAACAAACCACAAGACATTATCAGAAACAAACAGTGTGGATACGATGTTAGGAAACCTACTTATGTGAGTACAAGTTTGATTGTTTTGATGTACCTAGTTTAAGACCCCATTGACCCTAATGAGCAGTGGTGGCCCAGTGGTATCGGCCTCGACTTACGAGTTGTAGGTCGTGGGTTAGTGTGTTGGTGGGTTTATTTCAACACGACTGCTCTCAAAACGGTGAAGGAAAACATCGTGAGGAAACCGGCATGTCCTAGAACCAAAAATTCGAAGACATGTGACATCTATCAATCCCGCACTGGGCCCGCGTGGTAGATTACGGCCCACTCCCTCTCACAGAGAGGAGGCCTGTGTCCCAGCAGTGGGAACATTTATAGGCTGATGATGAAGACCCCATTTGAATAATTTTACGCGTTTACCTACGGGTTTTTGATTGCGATGAAATTCGTAACATGGAATATTCTATTCACTCAAACAATAGAGTAATATTATATGTATAAAGAACAATTTTAGCACGTTGATAAAGTGGTGATTTTAGACGTCCCGCTGGTCAAAACTCGTTATGTTTCTGTCATATATCAACAAATGACTAAAAGAGGGGGTTTAACAATTAAAGCGTCAAACATTTCTTAATTTCTAGTGCAAACGTGTATTTTCCGATTTCTTTTTCTAGCAGCTGAATATCAGTTCGGCGTTATATTAAAGCAAAATATAGTAAAGAATGTTTTTTTTTTAATTAATCTATCCGAATCACTATGGTAAGATAATTGTGTTGCTCCAGCTACGTTTAAACTGCATTACGTACTCCTAATTTTTATATTTGTTATGCCCACAATGCTCCAAAACTAATGTATAGCCATATGATATAAAACTAATGTATATACATACCTACCACCTAAGTTGACATTGTGGAATGCAATAAACGTATTGAGTACGTTTACGAACTAAATTCTGGCAATACTTAAAAAACCTGTCATCTATTTAGAAATATTCGATTCCAAATTCGAACTATTTTCGAATTTGAATGGAATATTTTTTTTCGGGAGTATTCTAGCTGTTGAACTGACTTGCCACTTGACTAGCAACTGAGCGAGCGAGTGATACACGAGCGCGGCTGTATGGCTGCGGGCGAGGACTGGCTGCAGAGACACTTCGTGCCAGTAGCCGCCTTGCTGCTCGGCCCCTTAGCACTTAAGGTTCTAAACGAGTATTTTGGTTGACACTGCTATTGTATTTGTTGAATCGTAGTATTTCAATAATTGTGAGAAAATGTAAATAAATAAATTGTATGTGAAAAAGTAACAAAAAACTGCGTATAGTTTGATTATTAATTCGAGTCAGTAAAATGACAAGTGCAACTGTCACTGATACATACAAAATGAAACAAACCAGGAACATTGGAAATGTCATTTTACTGACTCGAATTAATAATCGTATTTTAGGTAAATTTTTTTTTGGTACTTAAAAAATATTTATGTTTTCTCAATAATTAACTGTTTGTAAGTCTGATAGTCTTGCACATTATCATTTTTGCTGCGACTTACTGCGTATGTTGAATTTTGAAACTAGCACATTTCTTGCAACAAGACGTAAGCTTTTATACAATTGTTGGTTATTCTTGCATCACTGCTACAAAATTACACTTAAAACCTTACCTCCTTATTCGCAGTGTGCGCGATGACAGCGCCTCCTAGTGGCCAGTATTTCAGGACTTATAAGATCTGTCAATTTTTGGCTACTAGATAATTTTGATAAACATTTCCGGCTTATTTTTCATTAAAATTAAATTAAACAATTCTTAAAAAAGTTGTGGTGAAACTTGATGTACGTCGCTTCCGAGAGTCCCGAATTATTTCACGAATTACTTCTCTGCCACGCGCGCTGCGATCGATTTGACAGTTTTCACTACCGAGTTCGGACAAAGCGAATATCCCTTCGTTTTTTTTCATAAATATGTATATAAATCTTCTTGTTATAAGGAAAGTGCAGTATGTAGCATGTAGTTGCCTCCCGTTGATGTTTTTCGTTTCTTTTTGTTCTAGAATTATGATAGAACAAAGATAATATATGACAAGGGCTGTTTAGAGGCCGCTGAGGAGTGGTTCGACCACAACCTGTTGATAGTTGCCACGTCCGCTGTTTGTACTGCTTTTGCACAAGTAAGTTTTTGTTTGTAGATGCACTTTGTAGGTATTTGTTGTTCGTTGATGATTGTGCCTTTTGTGAAGCTTTTAAAGTATGCAATAAGCTGTTTGACTTACGAATAAAAAAAAAACGATACGCAATAAAAAAGTATCCATTTGTATCCGTAAGGGCATTCTAGTTTACGTAGTCAAGCAAGTGTAAAAACTGCGCCTTGAGTGTTAGGGGTTAAAAAAAAGAAAGTTATCCAACGTTTTTTTACATTCAGGTGGCCCACCATGACATCTTAAAGCCAAAGTAGTTCCAGTGAGTGAACGAGATGGCGCTAGACAACTTTTATAGCTCTGTCTCTTTCCCACACTGAAACTACTCTGGTTTTAAAACGTCATGGTAGGCCACCAGTACTGACAGTTCACCGTTATTTATGTCGCACACTTAATGACAACTGGCATAACTTTATTACAATACTAATTAATTTTTAATTCCCCTCAGATCTTAGGCATCTGTTTCGCTCAAAATCTACGCGCCGACATATTCGCGCAGAAGGCGAAGTGGCACTGACAATCAGCGTCTCCTGCCGCCGTGTGACGCACGCGTCGCGCGCCACCGGCCGAGCGCACGCCGCGACCTCGCACACACGCACTCTCTACTATACACCACTTGATGTGCTGAACTTACATGAACTGTGACTCTTCTTACAACAAACCGCCCCTTAAAAAAAAAGAAAGAAATAACTCCAAATTTAAATTATGTTGGAAAACGCATTCGAAATTTGAAAATTGTCTGAAGCCAGAATGCCATTTACTCACACAAAAAAAGTTAGACTATTAGCACCTGGTGGCCTACCATGACGTCTTAAAGCGAGGGTAGTTCCGCTGAGGTTAAGAGACAGAGCTACACAAGTCGTCTAGCTCCATCTCGTTCTCTCAGCGGAACAACTCTCGCTTTTGAAGTCATTGTAGGCCTTCTGAACTAAAATCTAGCGTTTTCTTTTTCATCATCATTTGAGTTGTTTAGCTGACGTAATTTTCGTGTCCAAAAATTTAAATTTCGAGTTATTTTGTTTTATTAAAGGGGCGAAACACATTTTTTGTTTCAACTTTCGAATTTTATACCTACCTTCAATTTTTGTGTTCGTCCACACTTTCTCTTATGATAATGGGGAAGTTAACGTAAATCTTGTACTATGTGCCAAACTATCAAATGAAAAACAAAAAATAAAGCTGGCCGTTAACGAATAAATAAGCCAAACCAAAAACTTTCGACTACAATCGTTTCTACCGCCAATAAAAAATAACATCCGTGCTTCCCCATTGTTTCTTCAAAAGGAATATGAAAATTTCTCCCATCAACTAAATAATAAATGAATGTATATGCATAATAGTTTAATATTCATGTCGTGCAGATTATTTATATACACCACAAGTGCTCATCTTACTGTCCCTAGGCTTTCTGAGGATAACTTTCAAACTATTATAACACAGGAGGAGTAAGGTAATGGAGTGATAGTGTAAGACATTTGAGTCTTTGATACCAGGTGGACTCGAAAAAATAAGCTTTACCCACGCCCTTAATTAAATCTCAGTACCACTTTTGTTTACAGATGGAATAACGTTAATGGAATAACGTTATTATGCGGGCTTAGGGCATTGGTTTCAAATGTTTTCTACTCATACTCCCGCGCTCGTTTAAGCGAGCTAGTTTTGTAAACACATGACACTCCATCGACTTACTACTCCGTGTTTCCTCCCTCTGGCACTCTATCATCATTACTTCCGACCACTCTTGGATACTCTTGAACTCTGTCTTTGTAAATAACATTATTAACATGTTGATACTTGTTGATAGAATTATCCAATGCGTATGTCCTTGTAGTGGAGTTAACTTTTGAATACGGCTGCTGTTTGATTACTTATTTCAGCTGATGATAACAAAGTATTTAAACATGTTTCTGACATTGGAGGCCATGACACAAAGATAAAATAATTAATTAATTACATTTTCGAAGCTAACTCCACTCTAAAGTGATGTGTTCAATTTGGCCAATTAGCCTTAACGGGAGCTGTGAGATGAATTTAGTATTGGAATATTAAGTATAGAAGGTTAACAAGTTTGTTCATGAAAGTGAAGCTATTTAATTGTTATATTCCTTACAGATATTAAGAATTGTTACGCAAATGTGACCAGACTTCTTAGCACTCCATTCAATTTCCGCGCGGTTTTGATTCTGCGCAAAAAGTTCGGAAATGTTGGAAACACTGGTCACTTTAAAGTTTCATTTTTAAATGTAATGGTGCTGGCATCAGTGGCAACCCTAGTGATGTGTGCATGACAGTTGTAGGCGTCGTTTTTCGGTTGTGTGTTATGCAGCAGGAGAATAATGGCTGACAATATTCTTAGGAAAGAGTCTATGAACAGGCGACGGCGATAGAGATTAAGTTTGTTTTTCTTTAATTCGTCCAGTAATTTTACCAATAAATATTTGTTTTAGTAATTAGTGTTATGTACTTGCATAATATTATCATGGCAACTTTTTATACTGTAATTCGGTTAAGCAAATTTCCACCGATATAAATCCGTCGCCTGTCGAGGCTCTGCCTAATTTGTAAAGTGTTAAGATAAAATATTTTATTATAAACTCAAATTAGTGATAAGTAATACTCATTTAGAAAACAAAATTATTATTATACATAACAAAATGTTTTACTTAATCATTAACCAAAAGTATTGCATGTTTAAAAAAAAAAGTATAAATCGCTTTGGTATTTGTTGAAAATCTCTTTTGAGGTTATAAGCACAAATTATAATTAGACATTATGTATTACAAAAGTCTATGTTTATGGTTCTTGTTTTTATTAGGTTAGGAATTAACGCTGGTTTAATAGATTTTTAAGTACGTGTTCCTTAATGCGCTGACATTAGAAGATATTTCGTATAATCTCACTCAGAATAATCATTCCTTATGTTACTATTGACGCAACACTGTGTTATGTGCCTATATCTACATAGAAATATATCTCGAATTGTTTGATAAAATGTACATTTATTAGCCATTAAATATCACTGCCTTATTGACTGCGACAAAATATTTGTTTGTATTTAAAAGAAATCAATTTAGATAGTTTTTCTCGGGTGCGTTTTACTAACCGCTTAAAAGTATGTAACTGCATAGATTAAGACTTAATACGTTTATTTTTTTTTTGAATCTGTAATCAATTACTTTAAAGATCTTATTTAAGTTATTTTATAATCTTTTTTTAAGTGCAAAATTTTATATTCTTTTATACTAAAGTTGCCACAATTCAAATAACTTATTTGTTATGTGTTATAACAGTATAAAAAACTAGTCTTTGAGAAAAATATTGTGTATTCGATCGTTTTTGAATATTTTGTTCGAAATGACATTTATGAAAAGTATTTTTATTAATCTCAAGTTCATGATGATATTGTATTTTTATTTTATCGTACAATGTAAAATATTGATGAATCTGGTATTCTTTTATGATGCCAGATGTAAAATGTCCTTGTATTTATAACGTAGGTGTAGTATTTATGTAATTTTCAAATGACTTAAAATTAAAATCGATATTTTGTATGGAAATATAAGTATGTACAAAAGTTTGCATTTTAATTTTTTTTGTTAATGTTGCCCCTCACTAGGAATTACTTCTCACTCACTAGGAAACTCACATAGACAAACACCCGGACCCGGAACAACTACTTCAGACAAGATCATAGAAATATTTATTCCGTTCGGGGATCGAAAACACGACACGCTGCGCAGTTCAGGCATGGCGCCAACCGTGTTTACATGCCCTTATTGTTGAAAACGCCTGAAAACGTAAACTTCAGATTTGCGAAAATTATTTATCGAATAGGTAGCTGCGTAAAGTTATTTAGCAAAGCGCTGTAAGTTGCAATTAGATTGTGACTTAAAGCGTTGGAGCGTCCACACGACAGGCTATTCGCATACGGGCAAAGAGACCCCTTGGGCACACAGTGCCTAAGGAAGAGTTTTTGCCCGCATCCCAGGGTGCACCGGCCCGAAAAACTGGTCTTCCCCACGGACGTATCCGAGAGGGAACTCCAATCCACGGGCGCACGTGGAGGTTTCCTGTCTTAGTACCCCGTGACTTAAAGCACTTTTTTTTTTTTTTTTTTTTTTAAGGTGGTAAAATCATCGAATGAGTCCTTTCGCCCTGGGTGGGGCGGAAGGGACTGTCAGACTCTTACTGACTAAAATCCACCCGTGTTCCTTCGGATGCCTTTTACGTTCCGGGGCCACGGTATCCTGTGTTAAGAAAAACCCGCGACCCCAGCAGGCATTTGGCCCCATAAGGGGCCCCGTCAGTCTGCTGACAACTCCCCGAAGGCACGCGCGAAACACGACACGACGTGCCACCGACTCGGGCTTGGTCCTCGGTCGGACGGCGAGCTACCCATTGCTCACCGTCCGCAAGCCCGCTCCGCCGCTGTGCCCTCTGCTATTCAGAGGGACACGCGTTGGAGTGTCCACCCGACAGGCTATTCGCATACGGGCAAAGAGACCCCTTAGGCACACAGTGCCTAAGGAAGAGTTTTTGCCCGCATCCCAGGGTGCACCGGCCCGAAAAACTGGTCTTCCCCCCGGACGTATCCGAGAGGGAACTCCAGTCCACGGGCGCACGTGGAGGTTTCCTGTCTTAGCACCCCGTGACTTAAAGCACTTAGGATACATTTAATAGAACTTAGTAACGACATCTCCGGCCGGGTTTATCCTTATAACATTTTAGCAACTAAACCAAACCCTAATAAATCAATACGTTGACCCCCTACTAACCCCTATAGCAACCAACAGAGTACCACGTCGCCAACATTAAAACTAGATTTACAATCACATAAAGGTTAGCGTACATTACCACAGTTGCAATACACAACAGACTTAGTTGTTCGACACGTCGACCACGTCTCGGGGGCGTAAACTTTAATAAGTTGGGACAGATATGGTGCATTAGTTTCAGTTAGGACGCTCCAAATGGACTCGGACAAACCGGATTGTGACTTAGACGGTACGACACATACAGATTGCGGGAATGAGGACTATATTGGAGCTATATAGAAAGGGAGAGGTCAAACGGCAAGTGACTGTATTTTAGCGAAGTTAGGCCCAGACAATGCGTCTTGTTACGAAGTTGTTCGTTGGTAACTTTATTTTACCTAGTCACTTTGCTACTCAGATGTTTCTTTAGGTAAGCACGCGAGTACCGAAGTATGACGTTGGTACAGTCAGCATCAAAAGTTGATGACCACATTCAGATTTTCAAAATCACTGTACATTATAATCACCCATAAATCGCTCAACAAGATAGGCGCCAATATTGAATGAACATAATTAAAGTTCAAAATTAACTGAACACAACTCTTCAAAGGTCACTGAACACCATTTTGTCAAAAATTGCTGATCGTTATAATATCCGAAAACATCATTACATTCAGTTTTACAAAAGTCACTGAACAATTTAAAATACTTGTTTTAGTTATCTAGTGTAATCACGGCAACTTCCAAAAATAACTCAACATCTTAAATAACAAAAGTCACTGAACAATATAAAATGTTTGTTTTAGTTACCTACTTGCAAAACGTCCAAAAATAACTGAACATCATAAATAACAAAAGTTACTATACTATCTTCAGAGTTATACTGGGTGTAAGGGACAGCCCTCCGCAAACTTTCAGGGCTTGCTCAGTAGACGAAACTGAACAATCTTCCACAATTTTTTTTTCAGGAAATGAAAAAAAAAGTCAGCCTCACCATAGAAAATTATAAACTTGATTGGACAGTTTGTAAGGAGAGGCTGATTTTTTTTTCATTTCCTGAAAAAAGTAATTGTGGAAGATTGTTCAGTTTCGTCTACTGAGCAAGCCCTGAAAGTTTGCGGAGGACTGTCCCTTACACCCAGTATATCCAATCTTGTCATATCCAAACTAAATTATTTAAAAAAAACCGGCCAAGTGCGAGTTGGACTCGCCCATGAAGGGTTCCGTAGTAGCAAGCATAGATTAGGGAATAGGGATATCATTATATTGAGATTGGTAAGTAATATACACAAACACTAAAAATAACTTTGTTTTTCATAGTGTTTGTATGAATACCAAAGTTATATTTGCGGTTTTTGAAAATGTACTATATCTCAAAAATTGTTAACTGTATCTCATCCAAACCAATTTTCGTTGGAAGTTTTTGTTGAGGTTTACATTATATTTTTTTTTTAGTTTTATCATTCTCTTATTTTAGAAGTTACAGGGGGGGGGGGACACACACATTTTACCACTTTGGAAGTGTCTCTCGTGCAAACTGTTCAGTTTAGAAAAAAAATGATATTAGTAACCTCAATATCATTTTAAAAGACCTATCCATAGATACCTCACACGTATGGGTTTGGTGAAAAAAAAAATTGAGTTTCAATTCTAAGTATGGGGGGCACCCCCAAAATTGGTTTTGTTTTTATTTTTGTGTGAAAATCCTAATGCGGTTTACATAATACATGTACCTACCAAGTTTCAACAGGATAACTCTTATACTTTCGACAAAAAGTGGCTGTGACATACGGACGGACAGACAGACAGACATGACGAATCTATAAGGGTTCCGTTTTTGCCATTTGGCTACGGAACCCTAAAAACGTGTGCCACTCGGGGACTGCCGCGGTAAAGCTATTGCATAGCAATTTAAAAAAAAAACTGCTCAAATTGAACAATCTTCCACAATTTTTTTTTCAGGAAATGAAAAAAAAGTCAGCCTCACCATAGAAAATTATAAACTTGATTGGACAGTTTTTATGGAGAGGCTGATTTTTCAGTTTGTTTTTGTTCAGTTTGTGAGGTTTGTTCAGTTTCGTCTACTGAGCAAGCCCTGAAAGTTTGCGGAGGGCTGTCCCTTACACCCAGTATAACTCTGAAGATAGTATAGTAACTTTTGTTATTTATGATGTTCAGTTATTTTTGGACGTTTTGCAGTAGGTTACTAAAACAAGCATTTTATATTGTTCAGTAACTTTTGTTATTTATGATGTTGAGTTATTTTTGGAAGTTGCCGCGATTACACTAGATAACTAAAACAAGTATTTTATATTGTTCAGTGACTTTTGTAAAACTGAATGTAATGATGTTTTCGGATATTATAACGATCAGCAATTTTTGACAAAATGGTGTTCAGTGTCCTTTGGAGAGTTAATTGTGTTTAGTTAATTTTGAACTTTAATTATGTTCATTCAATACTGGCGCCTATCTTGTTGAGCGATTTATTGGTGATTATAATGTACAGTGATTTTGAAAATCTGAATGTGGTCATCGACTTTTGATGCTGACTGTACCTACGACTCAAGCGAATTTAAATCACAACCAAATGACTGGCCTGTTGGTCTAGTGGTTAGTGACCCTGACTGCTATGCCGGAGGTCGTGGGTTCGATTCCCACCCAGGACAAATGTTTGTGTGATGAGCACGATCATTTGTTCTGTCATCATCATCATCATCATCATCTCAGCCATAGGACGTCCACTGCTGAACATAGGCCTCCCCTTTAGATCTCCACATATACCGGTTGGAAGCGACCTGCATCCAGCGTCTTCCGGCGACCTTTACAAGGTCGTCTGTCCACCTCGTTGGTGGACGTCCTACGCTGCGCTTGCTCGTCCGCGGTCTCCACTCTAGCACTTTTCGACCCCATCGGCCATCTGCTCTGCGAGCAATATGGCCTGCCCATTGCCACTTCAGCTTGCTAATCCGGTGGGCTATATCGGTGACTTTAGTTCGTCTACGGATCTCCTCATTTCGGATTCGATCACGTAGAGAAACACCGAGCATAGCCCTCTCCATAGCTCGCTGAGCGACTTTGAGCTTTGAGATGAGGCCGATAGTGAAAGACCACGTTTCGGTGCCGTAAGTCATCACTGGTAACACACATTGATTGAAGACTTTCGTCTTGAGGCACTGAGGTATGTCGGACGAAAAGACATTGCGTAGCTTCCCGAACGCTGCCCAACCGAGTTGGATTCGGCGGTTGACCTCTTTCTCGAAGTTGGACCTACCTAATTGGACTACTTGTCCTAAATAGATATATGAGTCAACAACTTCGAGTACCGAGTTTCCAACAGAGACTGGGGTGGGCACAACATTGGAATTTGACATAATTTTCGTCTTGTCCATGTTCATTTTCAAGCCCACTCGTTGTGAAACTCGGTCGAGGCCATCGAGCATCATGCTGAGTTCCTCCATCGACTTTGCCATGACTACGATGTCGTCGGCAAACCGAAGGTGAGTGATGTATTCGCCGTTGATGTTGATGCCAAGTCCTTGCCATTCCAGGAGTTTGAAGGCGACTTCCATTGCGGCAGTAAACAGTTTAGGGGAGATAACGTCCCCTTGTCTTACGCCTCTTCTCAATGGAATCGCCTTCGTGCTCTGCTCCTGTACTCGGACCGACATGGTGGCGTTATTATACAAACACTTCAACACCTCGATGTACCGATAGTCAATACGGCATCGCTGGAGTGACTCAAGTACCGCCCATGTTTCCACCGAATCGAAGGCTTTCTCATAGTCCACAAACGCTAAGCATAATGGCAAGTTATTTATTTATTTATTTATTTAAACTTTATGCAACACCAAAGGTACATAGGCGGACTTAATGCCTGAGGCATTCTCTACCAGTCAACCTAGGGTAGTGGAGAAATAACATGGCAGGTGCATAAAAAGAATGAGATTATTATAGGTAATAATTAAATTTAAAAGAAAAATATTATAAATTTAGATTAAATAAACATACATATATATTTGCTATAATATATAGGTAAATATATAATGTATAAATATATATATATATATATATATATATATGTATATATTATATATATAAATAAGAAAGGAGATTGAGAAGACTCTGCTAATGGTGTAGAAAATAACGACGCAGCTTCCGCTTAAATGCAAATTGACTGGTGGCCGTCCTGATAGCGAGAGGAAGCGCATTCCAAAGAAGAATGGACTGAATGTGAAATGAAGAATGAATAAAATCAGAAGTATGAGAAGGGCAAAGTAAGAGAAGATTATTAGAAGAACGCAGATTCCTAGCATGTGAAGTACATAGATATTGAAAGTGAGGGATAAGATAAGAAGGAGGGGTCGGAGAATTAAGTAGGGAGAAAAGAGTGGTCAAGGCACGCAAATTACGTCTTTGTCGGATGGGCATCCAATTAAGCTCAGATCTATAGCTTGAAACATGATCATATTTTTTAAGATTAAATATGAACCGGATGCAGTTGTTTAAGAGCCGATCAAGTTTATCCAGAAAAACTGCGTTCAGGTCAAAGTAGCACACATCACCATAGTCGATTATGGGGAAGATTAAAGTCTGCACAAGCATAGTCTTGGTTTTTGCAGGCAGAAAGTTCCTCAGACGATACAGGCCACGCAAGGTCCCGTTGACTCTCTGACAGACACTAGAAACTTGATTTTGCCAGCTGAGTGTCGAGTCAAGGTGAAGCCCGAGATCTTTTACACTAGGGCTGATGGGGATAACAGTACCATTAAAAATAATAGGAGGAAGAGAGCTTATCCCCACCCGACCCATCATGCGCGGACTCCCAATCAGAATGGCCTGACATTTTGAGGGGTTCACAGACACCCCAAACCTATCAGACCAGTTCTTGACAGCGACCAAATCCTGATTCACATCTTCTATAGCGTCTGACAAACTCTCCACCCGCGCAGCTGCATACAGTTGAAGGTCATCGGCATACAGATGATACGAACACCGAAGACAGAGAGTTATAAAATTTATGAAGACTCTTCGGTCTTCTGTATAACTTGCCGCAGCGTATGGATGTGGTCTATGGTACTATAGCCTCTTCGGAAACCGGCTTGTTCGGGAGGCTGGAAGTCATCAAGTCTGTGTTCGAGACGGTTCGTGATAACCCTTGAAAACAGCTTATAAACATGACTCAGAAGCGTGATGGGTCTGTAGTTCTTCAATAGGCTGTTATCACCTTTTTTGAAGAACAACACCACCTCACCCCTGCTCCACGTTTGAGGCGTTTTGCCCTCGGACAGGACGGAATTAAAGAGTTTCTGGAGGACTTTAAGTACCGGTGTTCCACCCGCTCTCAGAAGCTCTGAAGTGATTCCGTCCTCGCCCGGCGCCTTGTTGTTCTTAAGCTGCTTCAGGGCCATCCTAATCTCATACAGACTGATGTCCGGGATATCTTCGGTATAATGTCGGGACAGCTTGGCTCTTGGATCTCTTACCAAGCTGTCAACGGGCTTTGCGACCGAAGTGTATAACTGTCCATAGAACCTCTCGATCTCGCCTAAAACCTCTGCTTTGGTCGACGCTATGCTGCCATCCTCCCGTTTCAGCTTTGTCATCCGGCTTTGCCCAATAGACTTGTCCTTTGCGAACACTTTGGAGCCTTGGTTTCACTGTATGGTCTCTTTAACACGATTCGTATTAAAGAGACGCAGATCGTGTCGCAAGGACTTAGATATACGTCTAGTCTATTGAGCTGCCTATATGACTTCGCGTCATCGGAAGACTGCAGCTGTAGCAAGCGTCGTTCAGCCATGAGGTTTAAGGTTTGCTCGGTCAATTTCTGAGGTCTATCTTTACGGCAGGGTCTAAAAAACTTAGAGCCTACCGTGCGGACAGTTTCCACTAGCCCGTCGTATTTGTTCTGTGTCTGGGTGTAATTTATCTATAATATGTATGTATTTAGAATTATATAAGTATGTTTATCAGTTGTCTAGTACCCATAACACAAGCTCTGCTGAGCTTGGGACTAGATGGCGTTGTGTGATAGTTTGTGGAATATTATTATTATTATTATATTAAATTAACGTAAGTAGGTCCTTTTGGCATGTATGGCATGCATCATGGACACTTTTTTTTATACGTTGCCCCCATAGAGAATATAGGTACTTTGGTTGCCCCCCAATAGGAATTACAATCAGGGGCGGACCGAGAGTTTGTGGGACCCTGGGCTAATACTACTCGGGGGCCCTGCCTATAGGTATCATAGTCACGAGTTTGTAAATACCAATTTCTGCACGTGTCTCATACAATGTTTTTCAACACATTTGCGAGAAAACAGTACAATATGTAATTAAACAAACTTTATTTAACAGCAGGAAAGTCGCAATAATTTTTAATATGAAAATGGCGCGAATTTGCAAATGGCGCCACATGTACCTATACCTACGTGGTGAAAATTAGAAATACATCTTTCGTCTCGTTTTCTCTTTAGTATTAAAGTGAGACAACGTATTGAGCAAAAGTGCTTCCAAGGAGGTTCGATCAGTCAGGTTGTTTGTTTTCATAATGTGAAACTCTTTGGTGTTTTTTTTTTTTTAGGGAAATAAAAAAAAACCGTAAAGAAAACGCACGGTGCTATACAACGGGGTATAAAATAAAATAGGTACTTAGGTGAGAGTACCTATTTTACCGCACGTTCCGTTGTATGGTGCGTAATTTTTAACTTTCGAACAATGTATACAGGCTTCGTAAATGCATTTTTCAAGCAAATGTGTTGAAAATAACTATTAGGTACGAGCTACTAACGAACCTACAAATAAAATTACAAAAAACAAACTAATTTTTAAATTTTGTAACATTTAAAAAAAAAAAAAATATTGTTTTTAGTGGGGGCTGGGGGCCCCTTGTATCCACGGGGCCCTGGGCTACAGCCCACAGGTACATCCGCCCCTGCATACAACGCAACTATCATCATATAAATATTTTGTTCACTGGGGTAATCGAATCCGTGACACGCAATGCAGCAGTGAATCACTTAGTCACTGCGCCAGCCGTACCGTCTGAAATATTTAAATATCTTAAGATATCTTAAGTTCGAACCTAGCACAAAGTCAGTCAACACAAAAAAGTACTACTAACTAAGTACTTATTCAATGAATATGCTCAGAAGTTCTTCAGATTAGACTCTAGTCTATTATGGAATAAGTATATGTACAGGCCTAATTTGTAGAATTCAACTCCAATTTTATCAAAGTCCGCCTATATTTTTTGTCAACACAAAAACCATCGTTGGTTTTACGAAAAACCGCATCAATTTGCACCCGTCCTTACCATCCAATTAGGGAACGTCAGCTAAATTCTAATCGGATCTCTTCAATTTATTTTTTATTAGATTTTGTAAAAGTAATCCATCTTACGGTCGTCTGTGCGAGACGTTCAGTAGGTATCTGTTTGGAGCTTGGAATGATGATTTAATCTCTTCTGTGGCTTCACTTTATTATGCGAACGACTTAGCCATAAATAATACGATAGTACAAATACGAGTAAGGTAAAGGTACCTACCTAGGCTATTTTTTTTAACGTTTCCCCACACTAGGAATTTCTCCTGTATTGTGGGTGCGTTTACAAACATTAAAAAAAAACTTGAGAGGTGTCAAGGGACACCCGGATGGAACGAAGTTACTGTCTACACTCAACAAAAAAATCGTCGCGACACCACACTGTTCAATGCGAAATAGAAAGACGAAATGAAAATATCTGGCTTGCTTTCTATAAGAGAGAGAGAGACAAACAGAGAAACATGCGCACGCCGCACGGCTTACAATAGCTTACTATAGCAAAAAGTGTTGTTACAACTTTTCGTCTTAATTCTTTCCGTCTAGGGGGCTTTCGCAACGCGCGATAAGGAACTTCGCCATCTTGGATTTAAAATGACGTCACATCATTTTTGAGTTGCTTTCAACGAGCCCTTTCATTTCATACCCATAATGTAGAAGTGAGTAAAAATAACTATTTCACCATCTTGGATGGTCCGCCATATTTGATTTAGAATGACGTCACATTATTTTTCGAGTTGCTCTCAACGAGCCCTTTCATTTGATACCCTTATTGTAGAAGTACATTAAAAATAACTTTCCGCCATTTTGGATGGTCCGCCATATTGGATTTAGAATGACGTCACGTACCTTATCGTGCATTGTCATCCATACTAAACGTGTATACAAAATTTCAGCTCAATCGGTTGAAGATATTATCTACTTCATGGCTTACAATAGCTTACTCTCTTTTTTTTTTTTTAGGGTGGCTAAATCATCAAATGAGTCCTCCCGCCCTGGGTGGGGCGGGAGGGACTGTCAGACTCTTACTGACTAAAATCCACCCGTGTTCCGTCGGATGCCCTTTACGTTCCGGGGCCACGGTATCCTGGATTAAGAAAAATCCGCGACCCCGGCAGGCATTTGGCCCCATAAGGGGCCCCGTCGGTGACGCGTGAAACACGACGCGCCACCGACCCGGGCTTGGTCCTTGGTCGGACGGCGAGCATACCCATTACTCACCGTCCGCAAGCCCGCTCCGCCGCTGTGCCCTCTGCTGTTCAGAGGGACACGCGTTGGAGCGTCCACCCGACAGGCTATTTGCATACGGGCAAAGAAATCCCTTAGGCACACAGTGCCTAAGGAGAGTTTTTGCCCGCATCCCAGGGCGCACCGGCCCGAAAAACTGGTCTTCCCCCCGGACGTATCCGAGAGGGAACTCCAGTCCACGGGCGCACGTGGAGGTTTCCTGTCTTAGCACCCCATAATAGCTTACTCTAGCAAAAAGTGTCGTTACAACTTTTCGTCTTATAATTTTCCGTCTAGCCCCCTTTCGCAACGCGCGATAACTTCGTTCTAAAAACAGAAACTTACAAACACAAACACCCACACCCAGAACAACTTCTTGCAGATTATACAAATATTATGTTCCGTGTATCGAACCCGTGACAGGCTGCGCAACAGTCGATCGTTCAGCCAATGCGCCTACCGAGCCGACCATTTATTCGAATTCATATTAGTCAGCTCTTCATCAGTTCAGTCAGCACTTTTTACCTACCACGAAATTATCGTACTAAGCACTAAAGCTGCTACTAGTGCTTAGATCATGTTCTTGTAGAGCACCTACCTACATAATTATAAAACTGAAGCCTTCATTGGGTAAGATACCTCGATGAAACCCCAAGGGATAGGTAAGCCCTATGTATTTTATTTTCAATCTCCTGAGCAGGTGTACATATTTTATCTACATAGGGTTCAGGTGCATTTCAATATTTTTCATTTAAATAATAATCGTGACTATCTATCATCCGTGCATGATTGATGCATCGACAGCACACCAAAAAAGTATTCCATTATGAATATTGCCACAGAAATCTCTAGAAATATTTTCATAGATGGCAACTGTTGCCACAGTTGGCATGGCAATAAATAAGAGATTTCACTCAGCCGAAATTCGATTACGCGGGAGTCGTGTCGTATTCGCGTGACGTTGGCGTGTCGCTGTCGTATCGGATCCGTTGACGTCACGTCACACATCGTTTGTCACGACGAACGCGTTGCCCGATGCGAGATTACGTACGTGCCGATAAATGCATAGTTGGACAGTTCATCGGGAAATGGGAACTGGAACAGGCGATTTTAAAAGTTGTTAATAACGTGTCGATAAAAAAGTTTAACTTGTTGCAACTGAGGATGGTGTGGTAGTTTGCATTTTTCTAGGAATTTCTCTCGTATCGTGGGTGCGTCTACAAACATTAAACTCACATACATAAACACCCAGACCCGGAACAACCACACGTAGATGATACAAATATTTGCTCCGTGCGGGAATCGAACGCGCGACACGTAGCTCAGCAGTCCAATCGTTGAGCCACTGCGTCAATCGTACCGTCAATATGGCAAGTGATTTCCTTTTAGATAAATAAGTAGTAGATACTTACGTTAGTAAATGAGTATGATATGATTAGGTATGTACTTATGTAGGTGTTACCGGCAATTTGATAGGTCCGGGCACTGTATCCATAATGCCCGACTCAATTGGGCAATGGATTGCCTTTTTTTCCCCCGGCCATTATGAATAATGCCCACCCTATCTTGGGCAAAGTAATAAAATAGGTGAACTGTAACAGTAGTGATTTGTTTATTAAATTAATTTAAACTTACAAAATTTTTATGAAAAGTTAACAAAAAAAGGTGGGGCTCTGTCGAGCTACCTTGGTAGGCGGTAATCAGCATTTGACTAAGGGTGCAAGAGCGAGCGAAGCGAGCTCGGTACTTGGGGCACCCCGATTCGGACAGGTTAGGTTCGTGTTAGGTTACTTTGAAACTTGCAAACAGAAATAGGAGCCCCGCATGGCGGGGCTCCGTCGAGCTACCTTAGCAGGCGGTAATTGCCTTAGCAGGCGGTAATTGCAAGGCACGGCCGCGGTTTAATTTATCACATTGGCTACAAGTAGGGAATTATTGCCTGGTCCAAGTGATGAATTCAAGCTATCTCAAGCACTGACTTATTACATGGTGCACGGCCCTTGGGGCATTATTAATAATGGCCCGTCCTTATTAATAATGCCCAGTTAATCACGTTGCCTGTAACATATTATAGGTACCTATAACTGGCCCTAACTGCTGCGCCTACTTCGCGTACGTAGGTAAACGCCTAAATATCTCAATATCAAAAAAGGAATATCATAACAAAACGTCAGCAGAAATGAAAACCAACTTCAAAAGAACCCGTATCTAATCGATAATCAACTAAATTGTTCAGAAAAAGTTGGCGCGCAAATGATGACACGACCCTGTCAAAGGGTTATTATTGGGCGACAGATCACAAGCCGGCCGAGGAACAATAAATCACTGTTGTTCCGCAATGAGTGACGTCACTAACGACCTATTAAGCCGACAGTATCTGGATACAAATTAATTTGTTTGACTGTAAACGCGAGTCAGGGGTTCCGTCGTACCCCCGTCACAAAGAATTTTGGCGTTAATTGTGATTACTTTGATCTTTAATTCTCGGACCCACATGAGAAAGTGGGATCTCATTAGATGTTGGTCTAAAATTTATTGTATAACTGGTACTTATATTGTATAAGTACCAAAAGTCGCTTTTGGCTTCGTGTCTACGAAAATAGCTTGAGTACAAAGTACGATGCCATGCAAAAATATTAGTCTACGGGTGGTAAAATAAGTCACAATATTTCATAAGATGACCCAGTAGCCCAGTTAACGTTACCTTCATTAGGTGGACAATATTTCCTTCGAAAAGGAATGAGTAAAGAAGAAAATCTCTTAAATTAATATTCTTTGACTATATAATTCTAAGAGTATCGATTAAATGAGTTTAAGGAGCCCGTAGTCCTTCAGAAATCGGTTATAATTATGATTGCTTACAATGCTTAGAAAACTAGCTGTTTACCGTGGTTTTAAACTTTCAATCCCGCTACTCAGCCCTAATTGGTCGTAGCTTCATTTTATATAGCTTAAAAGGCTATAATAGGCCTCGATAAATAGACTATATTCAACACAAAAATAATTACCCGTAGTAATAACCAGTAGTTCCTGAGATTATCACGTTCAACCAAACAAATAGGGGAAGTCAGCTCAAAGCGGCCACCTTAACTTTGAGCTTAAAAAAAAGACATTAAACGAAATATTATTTAAGAGAAATTTATACCAGCTAGTAGAGAATTTATCGAGTTTTTGCAATGGCCAATTCAAATTTGCGCAAGTTGAAAAATAAGCATATGATTTGCAAATTACGAAAACTTGTCATAAAACCGCTTTGCCCGAGAGGCCGCCCAAAGCGGCCATGAGAGTAAGGGCAACGTGGCCACCCCAAAAGTTTTCAAGAAATGAATAGTTTTTTTGTTGAAATATACTGCGGTAAATCTGCCAAGCATCTTCATAGCAGATCCTGTTTATAAGTGTCTTCTCAGGAATACCATATTTAATTGCGAAGGATTTAATTGAGTCACGCTCTTCTTTTATCTCTTTAATTGTTCAAGCCATCGTAGCTGCGTCTTATGATGCCTGGGTATATAATAGTGGTTCTTTTGTAGTTATTGACCATCTAACCGGTTGAGCGCCCGCATTGTGGTTGATATTCTAACGTCAACCGCCCACTCATCTGACTCATCGAAAAAAAAAGGGCGGGAGCCGCGCGCCTAGTGGTCCGCTATCATAAACATTTATTGCCGGTCGCTCGGCGTACAAAGGAGCATTCAAGTGTTGTTTTTATGAATGCTTATGAATTGCCCATTCATTCTGTGTTGAGTGTTTTTTGATAATTAGTTTCTCTATTTTAAAATGTAGCTTTAAACATGGACTACGGTTGAAAAAAACATCATGTAAAGTGTAAACAGGATTATTTCAAAAAATAAAGCGATAACGTATCTGTTTTAAGGCTTTTATTGGTGGGGGGGTTATATCTACATACGATAAAATAAAAAACAACATACTTCCCAATACAAAAATATATATTTACAGGTGTACATCTTCCTCGTAAAATTTGCTGACGGTTAAAAAATTTTCGCGGAAATTAAATAATTTAGTACAACTATACCTTTTCACAAACATTCAAAATATTGTTATCATCTGAAAGCTAAGTTAATATTGTAACTCCTGTGTAAAAATTATGTTGATAAGTTTATCTAATACAGAAAAATATGATATTGATTGAAGTAATACCCACTCGTAAACTGCGTTTTTACATTTCTTGTTTGTTATTGTTCAGTAAAATTAGAGTAGTTAAATCATACGTAACTATTTTCTACAATAAATATTTTTTCCAATGATGTATCAAACTTGTTAATCAATAATCATTGAAAAATAATAAAAATTATGAAATTTCACAATCCGGGAAAGTTTGTTTACAATGGCCGCCATTTTTGTTTGTTTACGTTCGCAAAAATTCTAATCGTATTCTAAATTTAGTATCTTTTGTTTATGTTTTGGCTGAAATCTATTGTCGAGTAAACATTCAATGCGATAGTAATTACTTTTTACTCCGAACTGGTCTCACAATTTAATAAATCAAGATAGCATTCTGGCAAAATTCAAGTCTTGTTACAAGCATTACGAAAACAACCCAGAAAAAGTATTAAACTCACCCTCAGGTTATAACTCACATGCACACACATTAAATATAAACTTATTTCACCATTAAATCACTAATTCACTCAATAACACTCATCAACAACGTAAAAAACAATTTTATTTCATATTATTCGGCAGCCATGTTAACGCGGAAGCACAGACTAACTTTGACATTTTTTTTTTTTAATAGAATGAACCGTTCAGAATCGCGTTTCGTATCTAGGGACGTATTATTTTATGACGGACCGTGTCGAAAAGAGTCAAATGGAAAAAGAAACCTTAATATAGAAGGAATAAAACATAATTTGGAGGTTCACCGCGACGGGTTGCCAAAGTGACTAGAGTCCCTTTGTGCAATCTACTGAAAAGTTCGCAAAGGGTGTGTAGTCACCGTTGGGCGTTCTACGGGCTAAACAAAATAATTGAACATTTTCTATGGAGCCATTATATTACGGTAAGCGGTCAGGTGGCCGCTTTGCCCGAACCGCTTTGCCTTTGTCGCCCATTTTTATTAAAAAAATAATTTCAGTCACATTATTTATTATATTTTGGAGCAAATATCACACAAAAAAGGCCAAATAGATAAATAACATTAGACGTGTAATGAAAGCATTTAAATATAAACAGTTTTGACCAAAACAGGTTGAACTTTCCTTGTATTATTTTAATAAAACACACTAAAAAACATTTGTCGTCACTAGAGCCACACTTTCAGAGCCATACTAGTGAATGACTGGCGCGGGGCGGGAGGGAGGTTTGGTTATGCGTACAAAACGACAACGTTACCCTATCATTTCAAATACCCGAAAAATGAAGCGTGGCCGCTTTGCCTCCTATGGCCGCTTTGAGCTGACTTCCCCTAAACTCTTCAGATTTTTATTTTTGGTTTAAATCGTAAAACTACCTACCTATGTGTATTTATTAATCATTTTTCGGACGTCATGAGGTCTAGACGATGTCAAAGATTTCTCATTAAATTGTTGGTTTCTAGAAGCCTTTGTGAACTATCTAAAATTCACTAACTAGAATTAGTTTTTGAGCTTTACAACGGCACGGTTACTAGAAATTTCAGACCGTTTGATATTTGAGAACTTTCCGAATTGTTTAAAAACTTCTTAGGTAAATTCGTTGGCTATCTAGGGTACAATTTGTAACTGGAAACAACCTTCTTAGTATAATTTCTAAAGTCGGTTTTACGATACCCACGGCAGTGGTCAATGCAGTAACTCTACGACAATTTTATACCAAATAGTCGAATAGCATGTCTGGTAAGAAAATTCAATATAAGTAAACTTTGTTATCGCGCACGCGGGAACGTTTAAAAGTATACAACGACACACGACGTCGCGTGTTACAGCTGGTAATACGCAAACGACTAAACCTAACAACAGCAATAAAAGAAAATGCGGTAAAACTTCGTGCAGTGAAAAAAGAAACTGCAAATAGGTAGGTTGGTAAGGTACAGTGCTTCCAACTGAAATGTGCAACGGAACGCCAGAGATTTTGCCGTGCCCCTGACTAATTTAAATAGAGCCGTGGCCTTAGCTTGTGCGTTGTTGTTTGTGAGTAGTTCTTGCAGCTCGACGGGTCAGGGCTTGCTGGTTGGTGGTAAGACCTGAGGACGCGAGAAGGGCTCCTTTGTCCGCGTCGCTCGGAGCGCTGGAGGCCGTCGCTCATTTGCTGAAAGCCCCCGCCTGAAGTGTCGTCAGAAATCCGACCATTTTCGTTTCGTTTTGCATTTCAAAAAGCCGTTTCCAACTATTTGTTGGAAAAATGATAGCAGTTAACAAAGACTATTTTGATTTAGTGGAGTCTGATAAGTGATATTTGAAAGCTTTCCATTGTTAACACAAAATTCTTTGTAAATACGTAGGAAAGTACCTCTACAGGTCAACGCAGTCCTTAAGCCATTAGCTTAACGAGATATCGTTGTAGATGTCTGTAGTGCTCTCGATATCTAATACAAAATTCTATAATTCGATTACAGCCAAACAAAAAGAAAGGAAAATAGAAAAAAAAATCTAGTTTACTCGGCTTGGGTTACAAAGTGGATTGAAGAGATTGCTCAAGTCTGGGTCACCGAGAGATTAGTTTGCATTATCCAATTTAACCGTAATTGGGTCTGACACGGTGGAGACTAAGTTTCAGGTCTTGAGACATAGAGGATGGTCTTAGCTGCACTTAGTAAACTGAAGATGGGTTTGTTTTCGTTGTCAGTTTGGATAAATCTTAGATTAGTCTGTAAATCAGTTCGTACTTTACTTATTCGTGTTTTATTATTTATTGGAAAACTTCAACGTGCAGTCGTTTGACTCCATAAGAAGCTAAAAAAGAAAAAAAAAACATAGAAAAAATTTACAAACACGAGCAGAGCTAAGAATTATGAGCAATCAGTCGGATTAGCTACGATCTGATGACGCTGTCCATCTGATAAAACCTACTTTTTAACCGACTTCAAAAAGGAGGAGGTTCTCAATTCGGTCGGTATGTTTTTTTTTTTTTTTTTTATGTATGTACACCGATTACTCCGAGGTTTCAGGTCCGATTAGTGTAATTCTTTTTTCGTTCGATGCATTATACTTTCCCATTGGTCCCATAAAAATTTCGTCCAATTTGGTTCAGTACTTTTTATTTTGTGAGCATTTTTATTGATGGATGATGTCATGATTTTTACTTTTTTGAGTGTTAGTTACGCGATTACTCCGCCAATTATGGACCGATTTTCAAAATCCTTTTTTTATTGTTCGAGGAATAGTTCACTTTAGGGAACACTGCAAGTTTCATCAAAATCGGTTCAGCAGTTTTTGATAGGGAATTTTATTAGCTTATTGTGTACATGAGCGATGTTAATACCAGTGCTAAGGATTACCAAATTCTAGTGCACATGTAAGAAATGATTTATTTGACAAGAATTTGGGTTGAATATTTAAACTAAAAAGAGTAAAATAAAAAACTTTTTTCAAAAAAAATTTAACCGCCTTCAAAAACAACCACAAAAAGGGTAAAATAACCTACCCCTAACCCCTTTTTTGTGGTTGTTTTTGAAGGCGGTTAAATTTTTTTTGAAAAAAGTTTTTTATCATTTCTCGGTATAATATTTATCTAATTCCTGGATAATAAAGCAAAAGATAACCTTCCTGTTATTATGTTATTGAGTACCTTTTTTCAAAGAAGATAAGGTTGCTTTTTCAGAGAGGAGGCCTGTGTCACAGCCAGTGGCGTAGCAAGCCACGGGCGAAGCTGACCCTAGCTCCCAGCCTTGCACCTTAAGGGGCCTCGCGCTCAGGGTAAAAAGAGAAAGAAAATATTGTCAACGACGATCACAAGTTTGCAACCAGTCAGTAAAGCAGTACAACTTCTTCTAAGAAATTAACAAGACCTTAAATTATACACTTGTGGTGTCCGATGAGTGGGAACTGAAAGAACCTAAGAGGCCTCGCAGTGCTGATGTCACGACGATCTGGATTAGGTTTAGCGCCTCCACTGCCCGTTAGAGGCCGCATATTGCAAGATAACTTGGGTACGTTTTATTTATAACTGGGATTTGAAAGAGTGAAAAAGTACATAGATACATACTGATAAAACAAGTCATCTTACGACAAGGGGCCCTCGGGCGAGCAGCGGAGGCAAGTCATATTTTTCGTCCTGAAAGAAAAGGGCCTCACAGTTGCATCTTGGCCCCTCCTACATTCGGTCTCGCTACGCCACTGGTCACAGCAGTGGGAACATTATAGGCTGATGATGATGATGAGGTTGCTTTACAATGATAACAATAGATGTAAGTATGACTCGAACAATTTTTACCTACAATATGTAGGTACGAAGTTACAAAGATGGTTTGGCACAGCGTATTTTTAATTGGAGTGTGCCAATCTTGTTAGGACTCGCGCATTTAATTCTGCAAGGCTAGCGGGGAATGAAGACATTGCGAATTAGCAATGACTGTGCTTGGCTGCTAGTTAGCAGAAATGCTGCAGTACCACAGAATTGGTTCAGATAATTATACAACGAGATATTCAGTGTAGATGACCCAGGAGTGTCCACTGTATAATGTGATGGACAATTTTATATCCAACCTTCTTCAAAAGCAATAGTTTTAAAACCTCCTGGCATATCTTAGATTCTAGGAGTTGTATAATCCAGAATTTGTCATGGTCTATTACGTAGAGTCCGCGCTACAACTCATGACCTGCGTAAATTTCTAGGTATGCATAAAATTGCTGCATTTTTTAATGCAATTTTTTGTATTGACGTTGACACTAGCACCACGTCAAAAGGTGTGGCGCGGATTCTATAAAAACAATACATACATGTCCCAAAAACGAATAGGAATATACCAACCTAATCTTCATAACTTTCCACAACGCAAAAACTTCAGCACAAAAACTTATCGAGAAATAATTTGACATTTACAGAACAAACCATTTATTTATATCCATAACCTTTTACGTAAATAAAGCCTTGACATCCATCAGTTGCAGGGGAAGCCATTAGAATCGCAACAATCACGTTTATATAAGAATACCCTGGGTCTGTCTGGAACGTCATTTGCATAAGGTTGTGGCGGTCGCGGCGGGCGCCCCGTCGTGAAGTACTAGTGTTGTTAACTGTAGAAGTCCGGACCCGGGACTGAAACGGGGCGTGAATATTTTAGGACATCAAAATTGTGGGTCTAAGTGGGTACTTACTTGTACTATGCTGAACATTTACATAGTTCTGGAAACTAAGGGATTTAATTTCCATACGAAACACGAATCTCTAGAGTTAGTTATATGTTGAGGACTTACTCGTAGATACTTATTACTTACCTAATGGGTTGAGAATCAGCCATTATTTTTCACAGAGACTTGAAAGTACTCGTAGCAACGAAATAGTTTTTATTGAACCAAAACTAAACCTAAACAAAGATGCCACCTATCTTTATTGTAACAAACGACCTGTATCATTCACTGGATAAATTTAACCCGGGACATAGATCAGGTAAGTAGCAAAAAGTCCCGGGAACCCGGGACTCTGGGTAGCAATATTTTGGCAGCATGATGTGGCAGGGACTGGCCCTTTTTACGACACTTCATTGCCATTTTCATACAATCCCAACCTTTTTTCCATGTAGCTTCACTCTTTCGGATTTTACCTTTTTTGACATTTCTGCGATTTTTATTGAGCAAATAGTTATTTCCATTGGGATTTTTATTGTATGTTTATGTTTATTATCGGTATTATTATGTAATACGATATTAGATTTGTAATGTGGCTAACAAATCATGTTAAGATTAAAATAAATATCGTAACTTAATTTTAATTAACTTAAATCAAAAGAAATAAAAATGATTCCTACATATGTAATTAGCTGTGCATCAATTATTATTTACTAGCTGTTAAAGATCCATGGATCGATTTCTATGTCTTGTTATATTAATTTATATTCTAATAGAGTGGGTGAGTAAGTACCCTAGATACTAAAAAAAATGACTTCTAGACTCGAGTCAAGAGTACATTCATCTCAAATAATAAAAGAAAAACCACAGTCCATTTTAATGTCCAACGCAGAATCGAACCTCCTACCGTCGCGGCGTCGCCAGCCTACGCACAACAACCCCTTCCATATCGGATAGAAATTATAAAAAGGGGATGAGCGGGTTAACCCGGCAGTAGCTGCCAGAACGGCTATAAATCCTGACCGGCCTTAAGTCCGCGATCCTATGTCCTAATAGTTCATTAGTCTTAATACACGGCACAAAAATGCGGGAAACATTTATTTCAATTCTGGCTCTGCTCGCTGTAGCCCCTTGCACGAAATGCTCAGACGTCGGCAAAGACGGGTTCAATTTCTATAAAGGTATGTTCTCAATCATTATTATTGTTCTTTTTGTGCCTTTTCGCGGCTGCATTGAGTTTGTTAGAGCTTTTTGTCGTATTTCCTAATAATTATGATCTGTGCATACGTGGACTTTGTGTGAATATTTCCGACTTAATTAGATAATAATCAATAATTTTACTAATACGAGTATATTTTCATTTGGTGGTTAATCTATACTTTGTATTATAAAGCTGAAGAATTTAATCTAAGGAACTACTAGTTCGAATTAAATAATATATTTTTGTGTTGGATATTATATTTATCGAGGAAGGCTAATAGGCCAGGGGTGGCCAACTTGATTTGACATAAGATCTACTGTTTACTAACGAAACCCTGTGCGATCTACCAATTACATACTTCTTGAAATCTTAAATGAAACAGCATTGTTTAGTACACAATCATGTAGTGTTTTTTATTGATCAGTCTTACGAGTTCCTTTTCATATCCACATGTGAGATTGTTTCCTTAAATTTATGTGAATAGAGGATAAATACCGTGACGGAACAGCGATTGAAAAACTTTTTTTAAAAAAAATTTAACCGCCTTCAAAAAAAACCACAAAAAAGGGTAAAATAACCTACAAAATAACTTTTCTTTCGGAAGTCGGTGGCTTTGTTTTTTTATTTCGTTGTCTTTTATGCCACCGACTTCCGAAAGAAAAGTTATTTTGTAGGTTATTTTACCCTTTTTTGTGGTTGTTTTTGAAGGCGGTTAAATTTTTTTTTAAAAAAGTTTTTTATTTTACTCTTTTTAGTTTAAATATTCAACCCAAAATTCTTGTCAAATACATCATTTTCTTACATGTGCACTAGAATTTGGTAATCCTTAGCACCGGTATTAACATCGGTCATGTACACAATAAGCTAATAAAATTCCCTATCAAAAACTGCTGAACCGATTTTGATGAAACTTGCAGTGTTCCCTAAAGTGAACTATTCCTCGTACAACAAAAAAAGAATTTTGAAAATCGGTCCACAATTAGCGGAGTAATCGCGTAACAAACACTCAAAAAAGTAAAGATCATCACATCATCCATCAATAAAAATGCTCACAAAATAAAAAGTACTGAACCAAATTGGATGAAATTTTTATGGGACTAATGGGAAAGTATACTGCATCGAACGAAAAAAGAATTACACTAATCGGACCAGAAACCTCGGAGTAATCGGTGTACATACATAAAAAAAAAAAAAAAAAACATACCGACCGAATTGAGAACCTCCTCCTTTTTGAAGTCGGTTAAAAATGATGCAAGATGATGCTGCTGTAGTTGGTAATTACGCTGCGCAGTCTGGTCTACTTATTTATATTTTTTGCCTTGCCACGATCAACAGGACTAATAGTTGCGATCGACCGGTTGGCCACCCCTGCTTATAGGCTATTTAACATCACGCTACGACTTATAGGAGCCGAGTAGCAGGGGTAAAACCACGGGGGACAGCTATAGATATAATTACAAGGTTTTTCAGTTTATACGCCTTATTTTCTCCACTAGCATTTTTCGCAATCGACAAGAATCATAATATCTCAGATAAATTATTTCCTATTGAGCTTAATTCTAATTACTGCGAAGGATATCCTCTTAACGGGCCGTTTCATTCTTCGCTTCGCGTTCTACGAAAATAAAAGATGGAGGGTATATTATGATTTGAAGACAGCCTCTCAGTTTCGTAATGTGGAACGGATTCGATTTTGAAATAAAAGAAATATTATTAAATTATCTTTCATTTCTTTGCAGACCCAAAAAACGTGAAAAGGTATTTTTTTTTAATTTGCCAAAGACATCATTGACACGTACTCCTTGAAGTCTTATTGAGTCTATAGCGAAAACCTAAAATATACAAGTGCCACAGTGGTTTACCGCAATGATCATAATAGTTAAGCGTTCTGTATGTAGAATTCACTACTGTGTTAACAAATTGTGAACTGAGGCCTTATCATGAGTTTTCACTTATTGTGACGTAAACTGGAACTTTTTCAAGGAAAAAATTAGTTCCTTCTTCGTACACCAGAGGCGTTGTTCCATTTTTCCATACAAGAAACGCTGTAAAATACTGGAAAGACGCTGTAAAGTTAAATAGTGAAAACTCGTGATTAAGCCTCTGAAGACCTGAAAATACTAGCCAACGTTTTTGGAAATTTTGAATTTCTTTGTTTTAGTAACATGGGAGACTACATCTTTACAGCATTTATAAATTGCAAACCTAATTAGTCCCTAATTTAGAGTTTTGAAAAATAGTTACGTATTTTTCTTTTATTAAATCAATGACCTTTTATAACATTTTAGTGAGGTCTCGTGAAGTCAAAACTCAGTGAAAATTCTACTGAGTTGTGACGTGTTGCCAAATTTTAAAAGCCTCTTCGTCTATATTCGGGTTTAGAGAACCAAAGAAAAAATTAGGGTCCAACATTTTTTATAAATCTACTGACTGACTAATTACTTTTTTTTAGTCAAATAGGTAACCCATTTTTATTGCGATGTTTCATCAATCTTAGGTGCGGTTTTAGTAGGGCTTGAAATGGACTTCTAGCGTCCGCATACATTCAGCGATTACCTGTTCTATTTCTACTTATAATAATAAATAAAGAAGAGAAACACTTTTCTATTTTCAGATTACTTGCGTGCACGGACTGATGACGTCATGTCTGAAGGACCCGCGGCTGGAGAACGCATGTTATGTAAGTATTATTTTTATGCGTAGATTACGGCCCACTTGCTCTCACAGAGAAGAGGAATATAAATTATAGAGGGCTGTGCCCCAGCACTGAGAACATTGTAGACTAATTAGGTATCTGTACGTATAATTATGTAATACATATAACAATTATGTTTATTATTAGGCACGTTTGGCACAGTGGCTGAGTTATTCCAGCACGGAGCAAATATTTGATGATCTACAAATAATTGTTCAGGGTCTAGTCGTTTGTGTGTGAGTTAATAAGTTTGTAAACGCATCCACGATACAGGACAGATTACAAGTGTAGGACAAAGATTAAAAAAAATTGTTTTTTTTTTTCCATTGATGTCTGACTGCTAAGCAAAGGCCTCCCCATACGTTTATTGCCCATGGTTGTATGACCAGTAGTATCACGGGTAAAAAATAACCCGTGGTACTACCAAGCGATCTAGTAGCATGGGTAAAAAAAGTTTCCCGTGGTACTACTAGATAATTGGTAGTACCACGGGTTATTTTTAGGGTTCCGTAGCCAAATGGCAAAAACGGAACCCTTATAGATTCGTCATGTCTGTCTATCCGTCCGTATGTCACAGCCACTTTTTGTCGAAAGTATAAGAGCTATCCTGTTGAAATTTGGTAAGTGGATGTATCATGTGAACCGCATTAGGATTTTCACACAAAAATAAAAACAAAACAAATTTTGGGGGTGCCCCCCATACTTAGAATTTGAAACTCAAAAATTTTTTTTTCACCAAACCCATACGTGTGGGGCACAGAAATATTAAATACAGGAGAAGTGGCAAGGGGGCGTGACGGTGAAGCCTCGGTGTTGAACGTTTCGCTCAGCTATCACTTGTACTACTTTATTCTTGTTTTCCTATATTACTCCGACTGTATTGTTTTTGTATTAAATACATTGCTCTTTTACAACCACCTCAGTCTATCACTGAGTGACTTGACAAGCAATGTAAAACTGACATAACGATACCTCACCAAGCCGTAATGTCGCATGGTGCGTCCGTTGTATTTGAGCGGGAGAGTCGTATCCGCCCCCCGTGTCGCGACAACACACAATGATAATTGTTTGTGTAAGTAAATTATACGGAAAAAGTACGCTGTAGTGTAAAGAATTAGGTTTATATTTAAATGACTGAGTTATCGATGGCGCGTGTGTGCAATTGTTCGTAGTATTGTTTTGACAGAATTGTGTGCGCAATATTAGCGTTATGGAGGGGCAATTGTGGCTTCATCGGATTTCTATACATTTTGAATTCCACGCCATATCTCCTTCTTTAATATATCTATGGTGTGGGGTATCTATGGATAGGTCTTGAAAAATGATATTGAGGTTACTAATATAATTTTTTTCTAAACTGAACAGTTTGCGCAAGAGACACTTCCAAATTGGTAAAATGTGTGTCCCCCCCCCTGTAACTTCTAAAATAAGAGAATGATAAAACTAAAAAAAATATTTATAATGTAAAGATGGTTTTTGAGGAAAGAAAAATTCGGTTGCAAGTGGGATTCGAACCCGCGTCTTCTGAATAAGTACTCCAGACGCCTTACCAACTAGGCCATTACAACACCACACCTGCAAGCTGAAATTCTCTATTCCTCGTTTGAACGCTTTACGGCACGGGTTCGAATCCCACTTGCAACTGAATTTTTCTTGGGAACTATATTTTCTGTCACCAAAATTTAGATTTGTCACCAAGTTGTATCACCTAATAAATAGATCTATCACCACGAAATATTTTCGCCCTCAGATAAACAAAAAGTGTTCCCAGGTATGAATTACCAAATTATATAATTATAATTATTTTCCTTGTAAGGTGGTAATTAGTAACAAAATAAACAAAATGTTGAAACGATGATGACAGCATGACAGGTAGTTATCAGTTATTTGACCTAGGCTGCAAGAGCGAGCGAAGCGAGCTCGGGACTTGGGGCACCCCGACACGGACAGGTTAGGTTCGAAGGGGATGGCGTTGTTGTTGTTGTTGTTGTTGTTGTAGGGAATGTTTCTCTCTCTCTCTCTCTCTCTCTCTCTCTCTCTGTCTTATAGAAAGTAAGCCAGAAATTTTCGTTACGTCTTCCTATTTCGCATTGAACAGTGTGATTATTTTTGTTGAGGGTTTCAGTAACTTCGTTCCATCCGGGTGTCCCTTGACACCTCACAAGCTTTTTTTTTTAAAATTTTCGAGGTAATACGATTGTCAAACTTTTAGAATAGGCTTAGAAGCAAGTATACAAATTTAATAAAATTGAATGCCACAAAACAAGCTAATTAAGGACGACACAAGGCTGCAGTGGCATGAGTGTATGAATTACATGACATGAAAATATAACCTATGTTTATTTCCACATCATTAGAACTAAATATAACTGTTTTATACCTTCTTTGAATTTCATTCAGGTCTATTTATATAAAGGTATCATGTAGGATAATTATTTAGATATACATAATTATCTTATATTACTTTTTGATATATAAAAAAGGTATAGTGGCTCCTTGTGCGGCTCACCACAAACATAACTCTTAAAAATTAAAATAAACATTTTGTCATTGTGTTTAAATGTCTAAGTATACAGAAATTACACCAGAATTTTCTATTTTCGGGAGCTTATTCGCTAAAAGAGTGCGTTAGGAAGCGTCTGTCTCTCTGTGTGTCTGTCTGTGCCTCGTAGCTCCAAAATTAATGGACCGATTTGATGTATTTTTGATTTGTTTGAAAGCTGACGTGATCAAGATGATTCTTAACCATAATTTATAAAGATCTGGTGGCCTACCATGAACTCTTAAAGCGTGAGTGTTTAGGCTGTGGGAAAGAGATGGCGCTAGACAACTTGTATAGCTCTGTGTCTTTCCCGCGGTAAGGCTCCTGGTGGCCTATCATTATAGATTAGTTCCACTGTGGGTACAAGATGGCGCCAGACGACTTGTATCACTCTGTCTCTTTTCTACAGTGGAACTAGTCTCACTTTTGTGTTCATCAGGTCAAGTGTCAGAGGATTTTTTTAAAAATCTTGTTATCTGTTTGTTATTTTATTTTTTCCAGACTTCTACCGCACTCCTCTATCGTTGTACCCAGGTCTTCTGCCTGCTATCGAGCAGGAATACAGGAAGAGAACAGGGAACGCCTTTAAAAGTAAGTAGTATTTTAAGCTATTGCATAGCTTTCATTACGGGCTCTGAGCGCTTTGACTTTGGAAGTACTACTTTACGACCAATTCTTATACCTAAAAAACATAAATTAAAACAGATCGAGCCTTTTCGGAGGATTGTAACCACATATGCTATGACACGAGCTTTTTAACAGATAAGTACCTAGGTAGTAAAGTTTTTTTTTAATCATAGATAGTATTGATTGCCTACCTAGAAACTACCAATAAAAGTAGAAACAAAAATAACTTGTATGTGAAGAAAATATTTTAGTCAAATCAAATCGTTTATTTCAACTAGGCCAATTACAGGCACTTTTGAATTGTCAAAAGTCATAAAATAAAAGTAGTACAAAAATAGTTATGGTGCTACAGTCCCAGTCACAAGACATAAAAACTGTGAAAGTACTGTAGGTGCTCATTCCAAAGCGTAGATCTCTATGGAGAAGATTGAGTAAGAAACTCCATGGACACTCTTTTTCAATCGCCAAAATTATTACATAATCATCATCATCATCAGCCTATAATGTTCCCACTGCTGGGACACAGGCCTCCTCTCTGTGAGAGGGAGTGGGCCATATAATCCACCACGAGTGCCCAGTGCGGGTTGGTAGATGTCACATGTCTTCGAATTTTTGGTAGGTACATTATATTATATTACATAATATTTAAAATGGTTCCGAAATTATTGATAAAATAAAGAATTCTTATTGCCAAAGCCCCAGTCAACCTTGAAATCTCTTTGAGACAATAACGTCTTTTATCAATTTTCCAATAAAATAATGAGATTGAAATGTAATTTTCTGTATAAATATACGAGTATTAGGTATATTTTATGCGTTGCTTTATGAAAATTTGAATGAATTAAGATATGGTTCGATTTACATTGCTGACTAGGTATTAGAAAAAAAATGATTTTATTAAGTAAAGGCTTTATATATTAGCCGTTTTAGCCAAAATAAGTTTACAAGGAGGCCCCAGCGTAAATCAGGGACCAGAACAACATTTTATTACCTTTAACGTTGTCAAAAGGGCTATCTGTCTAACTTAATATTTTGAAAGCTAAGGATTGAATCATTGAGTGGATATTATGTTCCCGTGGGATAGCTTTCAAGATATTCGCGGGCAAATTCCTTAGGTACACTAGGAGACGTAAGTCTTTGGTATCCAAGTGACTATCGCAATACAAATCCATAGAATTTCGTACAAAGGCACGCGTCAATGGATGGCAAGTCGTAAGTTGTCGGAGACTTGCGTCGCCTAATATACGAAGGGACTTAGTATAATATAACGCTTATTATATTTACACAGCAGTACGGAATGCAGCTTATTTTTTATTTCATATTATCGAACTTCAAGAATTGATAGAAAGAGATAGAGTTTGTATTTGATTTCTATTTTTATTATTATTTGTATTTTTTTTTGTTTGTTGAGTGTGCAAGTCACCCCCTGCCATCGTATCTATGTCTTTAAAACATTGATTAGGCAGGGGCCATAGTTTTTCTATAGTTATAGGTAGATAACTATTCCACCAAAACCACCAAACGCCATAAACCCTGCCTTATGTTTCCATAGTTCGCAATATTCCAGCTTCAATAGAGGATTGTCCTTGGATATACTAGCATAGTGCATACAGGGATAACCGCCGGTTAGGGCCTTCTTTCATTTAAAATGCGTTATGGGCCTTTGCAAGATGGCTTCGGCTCTTGCCACGCCCTCCAAAAGTCCGAGATGCCATGATCCCGAGATCTTTAAAGGTATGAGGTATACATATTCCAGTACTCATCACCATCATCATCATCATCATCTCAGCCATAGGACGTCCACTGCTGAACATAGGCCTCCCCTTTAGATCTCCACATATACCGGTTATAATAATAATAATAATAATAACAGGAGCATGCACAACTCTCACACAGACCGATTACACCCACAGGCACAACCAGGTTGCCAATGTCATTCATCAAAAACTAGCACTCAAACACGCACTCATTCAAGATACAAACACTCCTTACTACAATTATACACCAAAGCCGACCTTAGAAAATACCACACATAAACTCTTTTACGACCGCGCCATTCTTACTGATAGGACAATCCATTACAATAGACCAGATTTAATCTTACAGGACAAAATAAATAAAATCACTTACCTGATAGACGTTGCAGTCCCTAATACACACAACATACAGAAAACAATCACAGAAAAAATTAGTAAGTACACAGAGCTCAAAGAAGAAGTCACAAGAATTTGGCGACAAGAAAAGGTTTATGTAGTTCCAATTGTTCTTTCCACAACAGGCATAATCCCTAATCATCTCCTCCATAGTTTAAAATTATTAGACCTAAAAGAAACCCTTTACATAACACTCCAAAAAGCAGCTATATTAAACACATGCAGAATTGTTAGGAAATTCATGCAGATAGAAGAAAATGAAATAGGACCTCACGAAGACACATAGAATACACACCACACGCTGCATTTGCTTTGGTTTCGACCCGTAAATGTAGTTAAAATCCAGTCTAAGGACTGAGCAGTGAAAACACTATCCGAAAATAATAATAATAAATTTTATTCATAAACTTTTACAAAGATGGGTGTAAACATAGCCACAAAAATGTAATATAGTTAAGTCTTATATAATAATAGTTAATTAGTGCATAAATAAAAACTAGTGTATAACTAAAGTATGTAGGTACAAGATATTTAACTCGGGATTTAAATTATATGTAGCGACCTGCCTGAACTAAGTTAATAAAAACCTGTGTTTCAGGCCTAAGCAGGTTGGAAGCGACCTGCATCCAGCGTCTTCCGGCGACCTTTATAAGGTCGTCTGTCCATCTAGTTGGTGGACGTCCTACGCTGCGCTTGCTAGTCCGTGGTCTCCACTCTAGTACTTTTCGACCCCATCGGCCATCTGCTCTGCGAGCAATATGGCCTGCCCATTGCCACTTCAGCTTACTAAACCGATGGGCTATATCGGCTACTCTACATGCATTCATGAAATATAACAACCACAGTGCTAAAATTGAAATAAAAGCCAAACCCTAACTACTTGGTACGTTTCCATCGCATGTGCTTGAAAAATAATGTGCAATAATCACAACGTAATAACGGTTTGAACGTTATACAGCAGTATTATTTGAAATGTGTTAGAAAAGCGCTGCAGCAGAATTCAGCGTTTATTTGCTCCATTTATAAGTGTTGGCTTAAGGTCTCCAGCGTTTTATTTGTTTTATTTAACTATTTCTTTGCCACCTTAGCTATTTTCTACATTTTCCAACTAAGTGGAAATTGTAGGTTGCATTTCTAGGGGTTGGTATTACTTGTGGCCTAGGTACAGAAAAAGAAAAGGTATTTACGATTTTGTAAATAGGAAAAGACAAGCTCACATTATTGCTTTAAAAGCTTCACTGTCGCCAAACGGAAAATTGCAGCCAAGACGATAGAATATCCAATCAATTAAGTGCTTAGATCCCGTTTAATGCACTAACATACACCTTTCTGATAACTTTGGGGTTAGGTTTGGTCTTGGTTTATTGAAACAATTGGCGCAGCGGCTGAACAATCGACTGCTGCACTACGTTTCGTGTGTTCTGTTCCCGCTCAGTGCGGGAAGTATTTGTGTCACTTACAAGTGGTAAGTTGTTCGGGGTCTAGTTGTTTTTGTGTATGTGAGAAATGTACGTTAACGCAACCATGTTACATGAACCATTCCTAACGTCGGGCAAAGTTGAAAAAAAGAGCCCAAATTTCTCTTCTTTTCCAGAATCCAGTAGTAGATCGAATCCCATTTTACACCCTAATAATATTATAATAAGACATGGTTTCTCTTAATTTCAGATCACATGTTAAGTAAGGAGCTGTGGGCTGGCGATCTCGGGAAGCGCGGTGCCAAGACTGCTCTCTCCCTCATCATGCAAGGCAAACACCCCTACTATGCGTAAGAATTTTATTTACTTCTTTGGCCCATGATGACGCCGCCTGCCACCTTCCCATTTCTCCTCCTGCAAGGTTCATGCTCTTCCCATTTCTCCTCCTTCAGGGTTCATGCTCTTCCCATTTCTCCCGCTGCAAGGTTCATATAAATATAAGTAGCGTATAAGCGTCTCCTGTGTTTCATTTATTTCCGTGTTAAAATTCATTGAAAGCGCGAATTGAAAGCCCGTAGTTTCGGCAGAAGCTTTGGGCGTTTCTAACTGTTTATCATAAGATAAGTTAGTGGTATGAAGTAAAAATTGGTAGCAACATGATAAAAAAGATGTCAGGACTCCCGATGTGTTGTCAGAACTCATGAATTCAGAACGAATAGGGAGTAGTGTTAAGTCAAAAGTTTTGAGTGAGGGCCCGAATTTCGTTGACGGACTAAGAGAGTAAGTTCACGTTTCAGTGAAAACGAAACAAACGAACTCACTTTCACATTTATAATATTGGTTAGGACAGCAACCTATTCAATTAAATGTAACATTTTATTCAAAAACCTAATAATGTTTTGTAAGTAAAAGTTTGACATACCTATCTATATTCATTATGTGTAAAAAAAAATAAAGTTTTTTGTACGTCTGGCATATAAAGTGGCCCAAATTGTACCTGATTTCTTTTCGTGTAGGATTTGTTTATGAGTGGTCCACACTAAAGGAAAATACCGTTATTTTAAATCCTAGTAGACTTTTGAACCAGTCCACTCCATCCTATTGGATAGACTGTTGTCTGTACCAACGCTAAACACAGTTGCGATAGCACTGCGTATGTTGGCAACATTCTAGCATAGCTGCTTCTGCACAGTCGCACGACTAACTTCCGTACTGCACACAGCATTGCATTGTTATCGCACTCAACAAGTCACTGCAGTGGTTAGTCAGCTTCGTCTGCAGAATATCTATCTGCCTTTAGCAGGATGTGGTACTTAGCTGGGATATTTAATTTTACTGTAATGTTAGTGATAGTTGTGTGAAAAGTCAGTAAATGTTCGGTATATGTTACGATTTTTGACAATCTGGTTTTCTTATGCGAGAGATAGACAGGACTTGGTATAATTAGTATAGTAGGAAGGAGTAAGTTTTTGCTCAATTAACTGGGGTAGAATGTATGACTAAAATGCTGACTGAGATTTTGTGTATGAAAGTATCAATGTTTGTGAACGCACCCACGATACAGAAGAAATTGATTTATTCCCGTTGAATCCCACGTTATGACAAGATGTGGACATATCAGAAAAAAGTGTTAGGTACCTTTATTTTAAAGATTTATTCTCTGTTACTAATTAATGAATTTTACTAAAAATGTTCTAAAAATAAAAGAAATTTTGTCGTTGAAAGTACTCGCATTCAGATTTTTTAAAGCATGTGGGATCCAACGGGAATAGTTTTTGGGATTCAACAGGAATAAAACGTTTTTCTTTTGTTATGGGATTCAACGGGAATACATTTTAATTTTTTGTGGAATCCAAACGGGAAAAATATTCAAGTGGGATCCAACGGGATTAATTCAAGAAATTCCTAGTTTGAAGCATTTAAAACGAAAGATCTGACACAAATTTAAAATGTGGGTTTACAAAAATATTGAACGTTTTTCCGTACAGCTACCAGATTATCCATAGGCGTGTATCGCCGCGTTTTAGCAGCAGAAAAAAAGATTGACACAGTGGCCAAAGTTGAAGTCAATGTCGTAGGATAAAGTGAATGACTTCAGTTCACATACCTTTATATTTTCTTTTTACCTAAGATATACAGATACAGATATATGTAGGTATACAGATTTGCGCAGATTTGCGGCATTCATAAGCCTGGGCTACTTTTCTTAAAAGATTATACACCGTGACTTTTTAGTCGTCTTATAAAAGCAGCCCAGTTTATGTATCCAATGAATAGAACACGTTTTTAATAAAAAAATATGTATTTAAGAGATTTGAAAAATTTAATAATAAAACTTTAATTGGTTATTATGACACAAGGCGTAGTTAGAAACGCCCTTATCTCATAGAAAATGGAAATGGAATGATCTACCCGACTATTGCGCTGGGTAGGTATACTCTACAGATCGATATGTAAACATTTTAACAGGGTGTTTCATATTTCTAATGTACCCATTTATTAAAAATAAAAATTATTATTAACGATTAAAAAAAAAAAACTCGCCTAGAGGTATTTTAGGTCGGATACATTAAGTGGACGACTTTTGTAAGACGACTAAAAAGTCACGGTGTATACCTATGAGAATTCATTTTATTAAACTTTTTAAAAGCAGTGTATTCAAACATCCAACCTTTTGTGTGAACACTTACTGTCGTGGCAAAGGAAGTGAAGAATAGAGCCAAAGAAAACAGCAGGAGTTACTAAAAGGAAAATTTTTAAAGCTCCTCACGTTGCCAAGATTTTTCCGAAGTTATTTATAATTCAGGAGTTTCACTCAATTTATGTTATCGTGTACATTGCAGGGAAGAGGGACACTATTGTCCGTACGGCAAAAGGGGAAGGTGGTGATAGGTAACACAGAATTTTTTCCTCAATTTTTTGTTGGTTGAGCGCTTTTGTTAGTCTGCTTATTTTTGAATCATTTTCTTATTTTACATAATTTGCGGGTTATGATGAAGTGCTTGCAGACCCTTCGTGTAAGTTGCGATTTTGAAAATTTTGAAACAACTGATTTTATAATTGGCATTAGCTCTTATACGAGTATTAGGAGACAATAAACGTGAGGATATGTTTTTTTGTACTGAAAATAATTAAAATTTTGGTGAGATCCTGATAGTCACATCGAGTTTAAATAGTAAGTGAACCATATCTGAAAACTCATGAAAAAATTAGGATCTTCTCGAACTATAGTTTAGTTAAAGACTATTATGATTAAAAAATTGTAAAAACGCAAACTTCTTTTGAAAACGAGACCACTGGTAACTGAAAAGAATTAAATACTCAAGTTCAAAAATCATAAATGTACATAAAATTTTTTGCACAGCGAATATTAAAAAAGCATTTTCTTTTTAAGCACAATATACCCTTTTCATATATCGTCAAACATGACGTCGACCCAAAACATTCATCTCTTTGTAAATCAACTTGAAAATGTTTTCGTATTACATTTGTTTCAGTACCGAGAGTCCTCGGGGAGACAACAATATGGAGCCAGTAGAATAAAACAAAGTATATAATATACACATAATATATACAATATACACAACTGTTGTAACCTCACTAGTCAAACAATATATAGTAGCTCGTAGCAATATAGAACATTATTTGTGACCTAAATATTATAATTATGTATTTTATTTCGACGATGTATGGACTATTTCTAAAGTAAAAAATGTTGGATTGAATAAAATTGTGAAAATATAACGTTTGTGAGTCGTTGTTTTTTTTTATAAAGCCTACTTCAAATTATTCATGTTAGAAATGAATGTGAAATGGAGGAGTGCTGTTACAGATGAATTACTCAGCTGAATCTATCGTGACTTGGGTTCTCGGAATAGCTACCTATTGTAGCGAACTCTGTTCTTTTGAAAGAATGTGTCTTGGACTATTGCTATCACCTACGATGTCAACATATACATTTTCTTACAGACCATGACCGACGGGTCTTGGTCTGTAAGATGCATAAAAAGCAGGATATTATTATGGGGATCAGAGCATCTACACCTGCAGTCTATCCGAAACTCTCGATGTGGCAGAGTTCTGATCGAAGCTAATTTGGACTGGGCTGAGGCTTAGACATTAGGCAGCGATTTGTGAAGCGACTGGAAGAGCGAAACGAGTTATAGGTGATGTCGCTGATGAACGGTGCAGCAATTTACATACATGAGCATGTCATGTGTTTGTTTTAATCAAGATCAAATGTCGCAGATCGCGTCGCGGCCTAGTGTAGCCACCGCCTTAATCATCGGCACGACGAAGAATTTGAATGTTTGAAATCTAGATGACGATAGTTTCAGTTCAACAATAAACTATTTGCTATCATCATCCTAGCACCCATAAAATTCATCTTATTAAAGATACATTGTAAGCACACAGCAATCTACAACAAGTCATAACTATGTATTTACAAGTACGATCATCAAAATAACTGCAAGCGTTAGGGTGCCTTTCCACCAGAGATGTGCTATGCAGCTATGCTGCGAGAATGTGCTGAGGTACGAAACTATGTGACTGTTTCCACTGATGCTAAGCTATGTAGCGGTGCGAGAGATGTGCTATGAAGATCGCCGCCGCAAAGTAGCTGCGCGAGGAAGATGTATCGATAGTAGGGAAGACGACTCATAGCTGGCATCCATAGAAAACATTCATAGCACGCATCCATAGAAGACATCCATAACACACATCCGTAGCATGCATCCTTCCATAAAAACACATCTTAGTTAAATCCGTTTCCACCAGTGCTATGCTACGTGCACCAATAAATATGATTGGTGGATATCAAACGCATCCATAGCAAATCTCTGGTGGAAAAGCAGCCTTACACTGTGTATGTACACTTATGCACAAACTTGTACTATAAAAGAAAATTATGTTTAGTACACAGGGCATTCGGAACTGTTCTCTTATGCATTCAGACTCTAAGACAATGTTATAAAGTTTAGAGAGCTCGTTGAGCACTTTCACGGAGTTAAGCGGAATGAACGCGAGTACTATTTGATTTGAGCGGAATTGAATATTTTCTTCGCGAATGTACTTTGCATGGAATTTAACAAGATGGCAGTTAAATCATTTCTGTTTATGAATAAAGCTATTTTGGGCATTCAAAATAAATTAACCAGGATTCCTAAATTCCCAAGATCATAAAAAATGGCCAAGAAATAAAATAGCCCCTAAACTACTATAAAGTTCAAACAATTTCCATTCAATAACATAATTTATTTTCAGATGGCGGGATAAATGTAAATTCTGGAATATTCAGAAAATAAAATATCCTAGATTAAACCCACAGCGAAAATTTTCTATTCCGCATTTTCTATTCCACGGTCGGGTATATTTTCTCAAATATTTTCAATTCTCGGCTCGCAATAAGCGAAAATTTTGCTGCAAAGGCTTGGTAAAGGGTGGTAGGTGCGTACTTGTTTAGTGGTAGGTAGGTTGTTAGCCGTAGTTTGGGCAGGATAATATCGAGAGTGGCTCTTAGTCTGCCAGATCCCTGTAATTCTATCTCCCAAGATGTTTGCCAGAGCTTGTCAGCATCGATTTCCTCCTCCATCCACTTATAAGTATCTATACTTTTATGTTTTCTCGATAAATTGGTGTAGGGACCATCTAGTTAGTGAGTTTGAGAATCACGGCGTATATTTATGGATTCCCAAGAAGTTTGGAAGCCAACATTTTGTATAGGTTTTGTTGTGATTTACTGTTATAGAGGAATAATAATTATCTTACAAACGATTTATTTATCTTGATTTGTTTATATGAAGGTGATGTAACAACTATTGAAGATCAGCAAATGACAGCTGGGACCACCAGCTTATGGTATTTTCTGAGACATGGAGGAATTTCTGTATGTGACTGGTAATCATCTATGGACCGACCTAAGCTGGCTGGCGGCTTAATCATGAATATTAATCTATGTGATTATTATTGTTTGGCCATGGGCTTCTTTTTCTATAGTGCCACACTATCAAATGATAGATCTTCGTAAACCGTTAACACTTTCAAAAACCCAAATCAACATATAAATTAAATAAAAGAATCAACTTTTCAATTAAAGACAGGGTCTAACCATAATTGAAACTTAGTCTCGGCAAACATTTTCTCTAATTTGATTCTATTTCGTTGAAAATTAATAAAGGACGTGCGTCGCGTACAAAGTCGCGCCCGGCAGCCATGACGACTCGCTCAATTCGTCCGGCTGTTCCCAAATTATTGCGCCTTATTAATTATAGCGGTTAAATAATTATAACGTGCCGCCTGAGAAACTTTCCTACCAAATTGCAAGACTTCGCCAGAAATGAAATAATTATACTTCGATAAATTATCCCCCGAATGACAGGAGCGAGTTTTGCTCAAGTTAAGTTAATAGTTGGGCGCACTCGACCACTGTCTTTATTAGAGCAAAATAACGGAAAAGTGCCATTTACCGACGCAGCTCACGTACTTAGTATTAATTTTGGGTTTATTGAATAATACGTGACCCACATAAGCAATCTGTACACACTACACTTGATAGAGGTTCCGCAAAATTGCGTCCACTCTAGTGGATTGGGTCACTTATTCTTAATAGAAGGTGTTTCCCGACCTGAAGACCTTTTCTGAAGGTCTAGCTACATAATCACTGTCTACTTTAAGTGCCTCGATCTGAAATTATATGAGTGAAGCGCCGAACAAGAAATCAATAATGTTACAATAATAGCGGCAGGTACCTAACCCCTTTAGAAGAAACAAAACGTCTGAAACAATTCTGTATAATGTGAAAAATTCCGATGAGGGTGTTACGAGTTCCCCTGTTGTGGACTTAATGACGTTAAGCGTCCTCAAACGCGACAGGGTTAAAAGCTTGTTTCGGGAAAGCGTACCTAATGTCGAATAACAACAAGAGCCCTTCGTGAGAGATGAAAAAGTAAATTGTGAAGCTGGTAGGAGCGTCGGCGCCCATTTACTGTGGAACTTGTGAAAACTCGCAACAAACGACGGGACCAGCGGCTTTTAACGATGTCTGACGATCGACGAGCCTTCCCCCTGCGCACCGTTCCCTCTGGCGATGCCTCCCTGCGCTACGCATATTACTTGTAATGCTAATTTCATCGGTCTTGTCTTTCGCAAACTTTTGTATAACTTTATAGCGAATCATCATTAATAATTAATAAAAACAACTTTGCCGTAATTGCGGTATCGGATACGTAATTACTTTAAATATTTGTTCAGCCTCGTGCCTGAAAGCTGTCTTAGGAAAAAGGTTGCCAATATTGTATCGGAACAAAGTATTAAGAAAACAAGATCTACGAGAAGGTTACTTCGGGACTGCCAATGCCTGAATAATACGGTACCCTGAACTACTCGAGATTGTTTATTATTCTCATCAGCATCATAAGTAGGGACATGAGGGCAAACGTCGTTTGACAAAATAGTTCTTTATCACTTTCCTCTTAAATTCTCTTTAGTCATTCTGTGTACGGAACCCAAAATGAGCGTCATCGAATTGAGTGGCTCACGTAGTCTGTATCAATTTGTAGGGACGTGCCCAAGATGGCAATAGTGTGGCACCGACCAAATTAGAGCCTTATTCTTTTACCCACGGTAATGATCGTCGTTTAATTAAACTAATGAGGTATCTGTAAAGGTTTTATTAATTTCGGTACGCCATTTAGTAACCACTAATGGAGGGAGGGCCCTTTATTGAACGATTTGTTGCTCATTATATCGATGTATCGGAGTGATTTCGACCGATATCTCTGTTAAGCGCTGTGTTGTGTACATTTGTGTTGTTAATGGAAATTTCGCGAGTTAATAAATGTACACTGCAGGCTGATGCGATTGGAATTACATCAAAATTTCTAATTTAGCAAATTGAAAATTATGCGCAAAATTCAATGGTTTACATAGCAATTAGCGCTTGTCATTTGGCATTGCTAATCAGAGTACAGCGCTACGGTTTTCATGAATATGTAATGACGAGATTGTATTATTTTTAAATAACGACTTTCATAAACAATAATTTCGCATACAAATGAGTATTTCTGTTAATTATCAATAAACAAATACTACATGCAATCAATGATATATAAACTATAGATACGTTGTGCGCACTCTAAAATGGCAACAAAAAATTAAGCCAATTGGCTACATTGCGCGTAGTTGCGTCTCCCTCCCGCCGTATGGTGTCATATTTTCTTTCTCTTTCTTCACGCAGTAGTTCTAGTATTGTCGCCGTTTTTAAGCGCCGCGATGTTCGTTCATGGCGTGTCTATATATATATAATACGTCATTGCATGCAATAGTGTAATCAGAAAGGCATTCAATAAAACAATATGATTTCCTCTAAAGGAAATCTATAGAAATTAGTGTAAGAACTCCAATAAATATCGAACAAAGGAACGAAATTTGCAAAGGGTTGAAGTTAAGATGAGTTTTCTTCGATAATAATCTTGAATTCTTGAACCTGGAACAAACGAGTTCAAACCTAGAAACAGATAAGAAGTTCCAAGTCTCTTGATATAAACTTTAAAAGCCATGACTCAAACAAAATGGCCAGCATCACAAAGACAAAGCTATAAACATGAATCTTGATAATAGGAATATGGCGGACGACTTGCGGCTTTACAAACGTAGCTGTTAATAATGTTTACGATATTTTACAAAGGTTTATTTCAAAATTGAACGTAGATTTGTAGAATAGAAATAATATGATGTTTTCCAGAGAGTCTTTAGTAACTTGGAATAAAAATAGTACGTATATGAGGCAACTAAAACAGTAAGAACTTCATAAGTTTTGGTTTTGGTAAACAGATGCCGTGTGAAAAACCCTGAGAATAGACAGGGAAGAAGATTCGTCAACCAACATTCATTAATTATACACAATTACACATAGTATATAAATACTCGCTATGACAATATTGAAGATGAAGGAAATAATTTACAAACAAGAAATCAGTATAAACAAAGGTGCATATCGAAAGGTAAAAAGAACAATTGCACGGCGAAAGAATACCATAGCGCTGCCAGCGGAAAAGAGTGCCTAGAAGGGATGGTAATGATTCTTTGACCTAGATTACTGGTTTCATTATAGACTCAGTAGACTTAAAGGAAATTAAAAGGAGTAAAATTGTTCAATGAAAAAGTTGATATCTTATTCATCGCTTGTTCTGCTGTTCTTGCACTAATAAAACTTACAGGGGTATAGCAGTAGGTGTAAATGAATCAAGAAAGCTCCACAATTCCACATGGCAAAGTTTCCAGTATTAATGTCGTAATTACCACGAAATGGTGCTGCAGTTCACCGTCTAAACTCGAATATTTGGCCGGCGGCAATTAATATTGCTTTCTGGCGTTCGCATTAATTTAACTTAACAATACAAAGTTGGCGTTTTGCATGTCTAAATGGTACGAGCCAGTAGGACAAGGAGGTTCCTTAATATAATTAATCGTTGTCGTATAGTGGTTCTGATTTCGGTTATAATGGCTTATATTGAGAACATACCTAATAGATACTAAGAGACATCTGAGTGGCTGGGAATGTGATTAATTTAGGCCTGGTTATAGTCGAAATTTGAATATCAATTTGCAATATTGGCGATGATCTATTTGGAGACCCGACTTTTGGCCGTGGATCCACTTGCGAGCTTGCGGTTATGGGAACGTTTTAAGGGAAGATGATTTTTTTTGTGTTCACTACCCGAGTCATGATGTAGCTGTAGGTTGTATTTTCCCACGTTTTTATTTTAAAGACAGAGACGCGTCCATATAAATGTATGCTCTTCCTCAAGACTGTCGAAATAAGGTCTCAAAATCGAAGTCATAGTCAAATCATATCAATTAAACTATCGAAAAGGCACTTTTGAACGTCAAATATTAAAATTAAAGGAAATGGGATGGGTTGGGATGGGATGTATTCTACGCTCATTCGCAAGGGTAGGTTCCAGCGTTGCCAGTTTTTTTGACAAGTCATGATTTTGAACCTTTTGAGTGAAAAAAAAACCGGATTCTTTCATCGAAAGCGGGACACAATAAAAAACTTACATAATCAGAATTTTTAAAATGTATTTCTTTATATTCGAGTTTCGTTTACGTGACAATAGATAGCAATTTCTTCTTTTTGGGACATTTAAAAACGTGGGTTTTTAGATTTTTTAAATCTATTAATTATTTTATCATTTTTATCATTGTCCATCGGGTTTGAAGCTACCCTGAAATTTTCAGCCTGCTAGCTTATCGGGAAGTGCCTCAAAGCCTATCCGCCATCTTGGACGTCCGCCATATTGGATTAATAGCCTAGCCTAGCATAAGCCACATGACTATTTTTTTCGTATTCCTGACAGCAAACCCTTTCATTTGATACCCATATCACGGGGGTGGATTTCAAACAGCCAGTCTACCATCTTGGACGTCCGCCATATTGGATTTAAGTCACGTGACTATTTTTTTCGTACTCCTGATAGCAAACCCTTTCATTTGATACCCATATCACGGGGGTGGATTTCAAACAGCCAGTCTACCATCTTGGACGTCCGCCATATTGGATTTAAGTCATGTGACTATTTTTTCGTACTCCTGATAGCAAACCCTTTCATTTGATATCCATAACACAGGGGTGCATTTCAAATAGCCTGTCTGCCATCTTGGACGTCCGCCATATTGGATTTAAGTCCCGTGACTATTTTTTTCGTATTCCTGACAGGAAACCCTTTCATTTGATACCCATATCATGGGGGTGGGTTTCAAACAGCCAGTCCGCCATCTTGGGGAGGCCGCCATATTGGATTTGTTATGACGTTTCTTAGCTAGTCATGTATTGTCATCAGAACTCAAAGCGTGTACAAAATTTCAGCCTGCTAGCTTATCGGGAAGTGCCTCAAAATTGAGTTGCAAAAGTCCAACCGGAACGACAAACAAACAAAACAAACAAACAAGAAAAGTGAGTGTATAAAAACGTGGGAAAATTTCAGCCTGCTAGCTTATCGGGAAGTGCCTCAAAGCTTGTCCACCATCTTGGACGTCCGCCATATTGGATTTAAGTCACATGACTATATTTTTCGTATTTCTGACAGCAAACCCTTTCATTTGATACCCATAACATGGAGATGGATTTCAAACAGCCAGTCTGCCATCTTGGACGTCCGCCATATTGTATTTAAGTCACGTGACTATTTTTTTTCGTACTCCTGACAGCAAACCCTTTCATTTGATATCCATATCTTAGGGGTGCATTTCAAATAGCCTGTCTGCCATCTTGGACGTCCGCCATATTGGATTTTAATCACGTGACTATTTTTTTCGTATTCCTGACAGCAAACCCTTTCATTTGATACCCATATCATAGGGGTGGATTTCAAACAGCCAGTCTGCCATCTTGGGGAGGCCGCCATATTGGATTTGTTATGACGTTTCTTAGCTAGTCATGCATTGTCATCAGAACTTAGAGCGTGTGCAAAATTTCAGCCTGCTAGCTTATCGGGAAGTGCCTGAAAATTGAGTTGCAAAAATCCAATCGGAACGACAAACAAACAAATAAACAAACAAGAAAAGTGAGTGTATAAAAACGTGGGAAAAAATAGCTATAGAAATGCAGATACTTTAAATAAAAGTACCTGCATTGCTATTTTAAATCAGATATGACCTATCGGCAATTTCGTCTTCCGGAAAAGAAAAAAATGTTAATTCGGAGACAAAAATTTAAGTTATCCCCGAAAGCGGGACCAAGCCTGTCCCGTGCGGGACATTTAATATTGATTTAAAAATCGGGACGTCCCGCCAAAATCGGGACGTTTGGCAAACCAGGTAGGTTCCTACATAGAAGACTGGGTAAGAAACTCCATACTATCTATCTCAAAAAATCCTATATAAATTATGTCCTATGAAGAAATGAGTTAATTTTAAAATCTTTTAAATAAACTTTCGTAATCCGACCGCTATTTAGGTGAGAGAGCACTTAGTAATTAAAATAAGAATTTCTTGAATAAACATTACGCAAAGAAATATTTATCTTGTTCCAATATCCTCTGATAATTGCCTGCCTTTAAAAAAAACATGGTTACGCTGTTACCGTATTAAGTACCCGGTGATTACCTGTCAGGCTGAGCGTGGATGGCCACCACATCAATACGGAGTCAGTCAGTGGCACCGGTGACACGTGATTGACAGGCCATCAGCCATCAACCGTTTATTGGCAAAGTTTGGTTTGTTACGAGTTTATTGGTACTGTGTGTGAGAGCAAAATGAAGTGAGTTTCGCGTACAATTTACGGACATCTCAGGCTTTATTATAGGATTTCTGAGGCCTAAAAATTTCAGTAAGTAGTTCCATCGAAATAACGTCAAAGTTCTCGTTTACTTTACGCCACGAAAACAGGAAAACTGTAGTATCTATTATAATGTTTCAAGTAATAATAATAAACTCCAGCCGGGGGTTGTCTGAATGGTTATAAACTCCTTACAGGGATAACCAGCGGTTAGAGCCTCATTTCATTTTAAATGCGTAATGGACCTCTGCAAGATGGCTTCGGCTCCTGGCACGCTCTTCAAAAGTCCGGGATCCCTTGATTCCGAGATCTTTAAAGACATATAACAGTAGACATACGACGGAAGCGGCATACCGGAATAAAAGTACCTTTAATCGAAATCCTTTCAGTAGTTTTTATTTGAAAGAGTAATAAACATCTATTGGATACTAACCTTTGTAGTGATAACGCTAAGAAGAAGAAATGGGATTTTGACATGTATCTTTCACTCATTATAATTGTTGAATAAAAATGGTTTAATTCGTATAACTATTTGCTTGTATATAATAATTGGCGACGAGGATGTTTGGTGAGAACGTTGTTCCACGCCATGTTCCAAAAACCACATGCGCAAATAGCACAACCAGTCTTATCCACTGATATAAGAGCATTCCGTACGGGGCAGAGAGTCCAAACACGTGATTACAGTAGTAGGAAAAAGTGGGAATTCGGCACAGTGGTCAAACGCTTGGGTCAGCTACATTATGAGGTTTTAACGGATTCAGGTGCAACATGGAGAAGGCATGTTGACCAAATGTTAGGCACCTCGATAGATAGAGCTGTAACGCAGTAGTTAAGGGCGGAGACCTATTGGATACTAACCTTTGTAGTGATAACGCTAAGAAGAAGAAATGGGATTTTGACATGTATCTTTCACTCATTATAATTGTTGAATAAAAATGGTTTAATACGTATAACTATTTTCTTGTATATAATAACATCCATCAATTCATTTTCAAAAAGTTTCACATTTTCAATAGTAAGTAAAACAATCCTAGACAGTACACAATCAAAATCAAACAAATAATACAAAAATGTTATCATCAATTAATTTCACCACACAATTACCATGAATTTATCCTTGTCCTTTTCTTAAACGCTCTCTAACTACAGATTGTTCATTTTGTTTACCCACAGAATTTATTCACTGAAACAGCAAAAACTACGCTACTAATTTGTAGGTGCCTTTTATCTTCTTAACTACCGAGCTAAATACAGCTACAACTTTATTCCCCGTAATCTCTCCAACTTGCAAAACTTTTATACACAGACATGCATTTAATTCTCTTCCTGAAACTAAATACACAATTGCACAGCAAAGAATTTTCGTCTGCGAAGTCAGATTGAACTGAAATCAACGTTCGTATTTAATGAGACCCGTTGTCTGGCCGCCATTTTGGCAATTAATTAAAAACTGTGGTTTTTGTTCGAAGTTTTGGAAGTTCAATCACGAATCGTCTCCAAAAACATTTATTATTAAAAATTTTAACATTAAAATTAGTACTTACAGCTAACCCATGAAATCATTATCGTTAGCCTACAGCAGCAGTCTACAGGACAAAAATCTAATAGTGATAATTTTCAATGTCAACTAGCGAGATGATACCTTATCAATATCAAAATACCAAAAAAAAATATTGGAAAATACATTCCACAAAACGAAAGATTTTTGTAGCGAAATATTCTGTTTATTTTAAAGTTAGTTCGATAGAGTGGTTTGTTTCAATCGAAGGAGAGTTGTTTTCGTGTTTGTATTGTTGTTGTTTGCAATTGCAGGCTGCAGGTATCCAGTGAGGCCTTTTAGCTGATGTAGATATACTGTTGTTGATGCCCTGTTATGTTTATTTTGTTGTTTCTGTTTGTTTGTATTGCAGAGTATGAGCATGAGTTTTCATCAATGTAGATATTTGTTGGATATTATGTTATGTGTAGTCTGAATCTGAAGGTATACTGAGAAAAGTAATACTTGTAGTCGAGTAGTCTAATTATGACAACGTGTGTTCATCAAAGACGCGAGTTCATTTCACGTTTCTAATTTTTTTGCGGCTGTGAGTGTGCCGCACAAGATGACCGCAAAAACTTATTTTTTTTTAAATTTATTTATCAGTAAAAAAACAAAATACAGAATTTAAATTAATAATAGCAACCAAAAACCACAGAGGTTTAGACTTGTGCTATCAAGAGTCTTTTTCAATAGTTTACTTAATACTAACAAGTATTAAGTAGGATGCAAGTGGCGAATTGTCGTTCGGCGTGGCGGTCTAAGGGGGAGGCCTATGTTCAGCAGTGGACGTTTTCCGGCTGATGATGATGATGATGACTTAATACTAACAAAGATCGCATTATAACAAATATAAAACACATTATTGACATTATCATTACAAATCATTCCCCACACACGACAGGTATTTGCGAGATAGAAACAAAGAAGACTTTTGAAAACTATACATCACTATAAAGTACTTAAATAATATTGTTTTATAGTTTACATTTGATGTTTACTTGGGTTAGTACTTTGCCTGTCACTGGGATTAATTTCAAGTTATAATTAGTATTAATTAGAGTCTACTCCGTTTTCGAAATGATTGTTGTTTTTCCTCACAATTGTATTCTCAGCCTTATAAATGGTATGGGTAAGTGATAGTGTATAACGCCGGATGCCAGCTAACTTCGCCCCGTATTCACGAAGTTCCTAACGATTACAAATTAAACTCTTTGCTCGAACGCTGTAGTATCGTGGGTTTCAGCTTTGCTTTGAATTTGCTCTACAATTTGTCTGTGTTATACCAAATAATAAACTATTCGTTCGACGTTTTGATGAAACCCTTGTTGAGGAACGGTTCTGTTGAGTTAGTACTTTGTTAAATTGTAGGTTTGTATTAAATGATTCGTTCATCAAGCATGTTCAAGTAAGACATTGTGAAATAGAGCCATATAAGATATCGTACTATAGAATAAAATGTTTGCAATGGTTAATTATTTTCAATTATTTTTGAATATGTCTAATGATTATGCTTATTCTATGTAGTCTACAACATATCACAACATGGTCTCCTGTCTATGAGAGGGAAGTATGACATATCTAATAAAGATTAAAATAATGATTAAATGGTCAAAAAAATAATTTTGAATACATTTAAATTTCATTGAGAGTTACTTTAAAGAGGCTGTTTAGATACGGTCACTCTCGGGCTGTGCCAATAATTACACGAAACGTGAACAACGTAATTTAACAAAAAAAATCATAAAAAAATATAATAAATGAATATTTAAAACTACCCTAAAGCGACATCATTAGTGGCACAAAACGTGCACCGGAAAATGACCCTTATACGTCTGTCTTAACGCCTAGAACCTTTTCCTAATGAAGTTGTGCGTAAAAGAAGATAAAAACATACCTATAGAAAACTCGTATTGTTTTGACAATAAAGTCAGATGAAACTAAAGTTCCTACCTATACGAAGTAGATTTAGACTTTGATTTTCCTATAGAGGCTTTTTGTTCAAAAGAGCTCCCCAACGAGGAAAATCAAGGCTCACAAACGTCAATACGGTTTTGTGTGAGATTTGACCTTATTGCTCTGAAAATTCCTCAATCATACAAGCTGATTTCTTTAGAGACTTTACGGCATAGCTCTATCAACTCAGGCTATCGCAGTCCATTGTTGGACATACTTAGGCATCTTCCAGGCTGCGCTACAGCACTCTGTTCTTCGCTTTTCGCATTTAGTCTGCTCTAGCCTCTTTTTTGAGCTTGTCGTTCTATCCAGCTAGGTTTTGAGTTTCAACCAGCTGTCATTTCGTGACACATCAAAAATAATAGCTCATTATCATGACAAGGGCGTCGCCAGCTTATGACTAAGGGGGGGGGGGGGGGGGCAATGGGGCAATATTATGGAGGATAAAAAATATGAATGCCGAGAGCATGAAGCGTTACACATTTTTATTTATCGTGGTAAAATCATCAAATGATGCCTCGACTTGTCGAGGTAGCAGGGTTTCGCCCTGGCGCTGCGCCTCCACGCGCCACTCATAGACGCTCTGGAGGGTAGTCGCCTCCAGATCCCAGGGCAGCAATCCGGCAAGGAGGTTGGCTGATTCGTCGGCAATCGTGCGGTATCCATGGATCATCCGTATAGCCGTGACCCTCTGGAATACGACCAGCTTTGCTGATCGCGTCCACATGCTCAGGGACCACACGGGGGCCCCGTAGACAGCCATGGACCGCACGACACCAGCAGCGTACAGCCTTCGGCAGGAATGAAGCGTTACACTTTGGTATCTTTGCCTCGACGACGATTGTAATAAGAACGGTTCTGATATCAATATGTAAATAAAACTTCACAAGCCCTCGACAGCACAATAACTAAATCATACTTTTAAAATAGTAATAATTATTTATTTTAACAAAAATAATATTTGATTAAAACATTCGATCTCTAGGGGGGATAACTGCCCCCCCCCTGCCCCCCCTTGGCGACGCCCTTGTATCATGATAGCCTGATTAATATTCATTTTGGTCTTAATTGTTCCTGTCTCTGCATCATAATTCAAATCCCTCCAATTATTTTTCTCTTCCTACGTATACCTATAAAATTTAATTTTCTTGATCTTTCTCTATTCATAAACATCCATATCGTCCTAATAACGTCACAAAATACTTTCATCAAGTATTTTACTAATAACTAATCGCTGAAAACAGTCGAGAATGATAAGTGAGCAAACAAACTCAGTGCAGAGCGCTTACAGAGCCAACCTCGGGGGAAATTTGCGGCGATCCAATCGCCCATATACAGCTCATATTTCTGCATTACGTGCCTATGCGTTATGCCCGATTTCAACTGCTGGCTTTGTCGCGTTTACCAATCAGGGACCTAATTCTGAAAGGTTTAAGTGCTCTTTTTATGTGCTTTTGTTGGTGTTTGGGAAGAATTGTTCAGTTCTGTGAGTATTAAGCACAAATATTGCTCCGTTTTATGATTAGACAGGTAAATCTTCAAAGAGGTAGGTTGTACTCACTTGGATTTATATGTATGTGCTAGACAATTACAAACCTACTGATCCGATATGGGGAAATTCTTTTCCATTATCGATTAATCTAGCGAAGCTGTGGGCAAAAGTTGGCTATAAATTGCAACTTTTACTACGTTTAATGTTTTTACTTCTAATGTAAAAGCGGATCATAAGAGATTAAAATTTAAAGGATTAGGTTAAAAGCCTCTTAAAGTCTTAAACTATAGTTTATATTTGTGCATTTAGCATACTTAATGTAAGACTTCTTAGCTCTTTCGTATCAGCTAAGTGACTCCTAGTTTTGAGCTGTGGGTTTATTTTATAAAATCTATTTTCAGTGGCTTCGTCCTCGTATCTTTTTCTTATTCCAGGATAAAATATATCTATCTCTTTCTCGGTCTGTCATTTTGACGCGAATGAGTGACAAACAACCATCCATCCGTCCTAATTGTATTAAGATTTCATCATCATCGTACTCATCCGCCGGATGACGTCCACTGCTGATCAAAGGCCTCCTCCTTAGACCACTACCACACTACGCCAAACCACAACGAGAATCTGTCACTTGCATCCATCAGTTGCCCAGAACTATCACAATGTCGTCGGGCCTCGTAGTGGGAGGCTTGCCAACGCTATACTTCATTGTTTAAAAGGTTGCTTAATTCTGGCTTATCTTTTTTTTTTTTTTTTTTTTGCGTGGTAAAATCATCAAATGAGTCCTCCCACCCCGGGCAGGGCGGGAGGGACTGTCAGACTTGTACTGACTAAAATCCACGGTGTCCATCAATAGCCCTTTATGTTCCGGGGTCACGGTAATGAGATAAGTCCCGCGACCCCGGCAGGCTTTGGCCCTCTACAGAGGGGGCCCCGTCATTATGCTGACGCTCTTTGAGGCGCGCGTGGAACACAACGCGCCGTCGACCCGGGCATGGTCCATGGTCGGGCAGCGAGTTGCCCTTTACTCGCCGCCCGCATGCCCGCGCCTACGGTGGCCGGAGATCGTCTTGCGACGTCCGTCGCCGTGGGCGTCCACCACTGCGGGTGGGGCGGAGGGAGGACACTGTCCTCTCTCTCACGCGGCCCGCCTCCTCCTTCGCGAGCATGACTGCTTCGCAGAAGGAGGCGACCGCTTCCCACTCCGTCTCGCCCCGCAGCATGGCCGCGACCAATGCCGGGCGCGAGAGGTCTCCGCCTATCGCCGCCGTGAGGACACGTCGGTGCTCTGCCCAAGCGGGGCAGTCTTGCACCGTATGCTCTACTGTGTCCTCCGGGCGATCTTCGCAGTGGTGACACCCAGGCGTTTCCTCCTTTCTCCTTAGACACAGGTACCTCCCGAAACTTCCGTGTCCGGTGAGGACCTGCGTCATGCGGTAGGTTAGGACGCCGTGACTCCTATCCAGCCACTCCTCAAAGAGGGGTCTTACCGCCGCGATTGCGGCGTGCCCGGCCGTCGGTTGCGACAGTCGTCCCCTCCATACTGCCCTGAGATCGCGCCGGACCTCCTCTCGCCGCGCCTCGACTTCTCGAGGCAGTGGGGAAGCACCCCGGCTCTGCGCCTCCACGCGCCACTCATAGACGCGCTGGAGGGCAGTCGCCTCCAGGTCCCAGGGCAATTCTGGCTTATCTTTGCGCAAAATTCCGTCCAGATCCGGTCAGTTGTTCTCGTGTGATTGACTCACAAACACCCATTATTCCAAACAAACTTTTTATTTTTATATATTTGAGAAAGATAACGTGTAATGAGAACGCCTTATAAGAATACATATTTACTGTTTATACAACTCTGAACTCTTTCTTGCTCTTACCATGGGAAAAAAGGAAAGAAAAACAAAAAAATCTTCTCGAATCATACTAATATTGATAATAATATCTGAAGAGCTTCTTAGTGAATTCGATTCGTCTATATTCTCTCAGGAGGATATTAATGTTTTGATCTTAAATTCTTCTCTCTTTTTCGTTTATAGTTGTTTTTGTAGGTACCCCACCTACAAAAACAACTATAAACGAAAAAGAAAATAATTCGAAAGGGTATTTGACTGAAAAAACCTAATTACCCCGTCAATTAGATTATCAAAATAAATTGGACACGTAGTTTTATTTTTGTTACGAAAACGAAAATTGACGAAGATACAACATTTTTAATATTGCCATGATACGTCTTCTTCTTCTTGCCCTTATCCCATTCTACTTGGGGTCGGCGCAACACGTTTTCTTCTTCCATTTTCCCCTATCAGACGTCACAGTATCATTTACTCCTTTGTCTTTCATATCATTCCTTAGACAATCCATCCATCTTTTCTTTGGCCTTCCTCTTCCTCTCCATCCATCAAAATTCATACTCATCACTCTCTTAGTCACATGGGTGTCATCCCTCCATGCCATGATACGTCACGCAAGTCTTAATAATTTTTATTTGCTTCTGATGTCACGAGCCCCACTCGAATAAAAGCGTTAGAGTCAGTGGCGTAGCAAGACCGAATCTACAAGGGGGCAAGACACATCTGCGAGGCCCTTTTCTGTCAGGACGAAAAATATGACTTGCTTCCGCTTCTCACGCGAGGCCCCCTTGTTGTAAGATGACTTGGTTCCCCCAAGAAATCTATACCAAATGTGATTATCAGCTTTGCGAGGCCTTTTTAACGCTTTCAGTTCCCACTTACAAATAAAACGTACCCAAGTTGTCTTGCAACATGAGGCCTCGCGCGAGCAGTGAACGCTCGACCTAAACGAGATATTCGCTACATCAGCATTGCAAGGCCTCTATTAACTATTTCTTAGTATAAGTTAAGTTGTACTGATTTACTGACTGTGTGTGTGATTTTGTCATTTTATTCTCTGAGCCCAAAGCCCCTTCAGGTGCGAGGCCCGGGCTGTGTCCGCTTCGTCCCCGCCTAGCTACGCCACTGGTTTATCTTTGTAGGTAAATATGCATAGATTTAACAAAAGAAAAAATACGTGTCTATTATTTTCAAAACTCTAGCTGACGGTCTAATTAAAGCAATTTATTTATGCTGACAAATGATGCTGATAACAATCTACAAAGCTGTTTAATTAGCGTAACAAACTACATAACGTTGACTTGTACCATGTCATTTGTCAAATATAATACATATTCAAATACAACACAATTCATGTTAATACTTAATTATTTAATGTTGATTGATTAATTCAGTGGCACAACACTGTGTCTGTGTTGCCAGTTGTTGTCATCAACCAAGCAGAGGTCCTAGCACGAGCGCGAAATAAAAACGTAATGTATTTTTACATAGAAAATATAGTTTATCATGGTCTTTGGTATATAAAAAAATTACTGACGTCCATAAATTAAACAAAAATATAGGTACACATGATTGACTAAACACAATTTCGAAGTTGTGTGTATTGGTAGACTACAAAAGTTGTTGTTTTTTAAAATGCCAATTAAGTATCATTTCAAATTAAACGGTAGCCGCGATATCAATTTACGAAATGAGTACTTACCTACTCAAAATTCGAAAGAAAAGGTCTTTATTTTTGGGAAAGTTTTTGAAATGCTAAATTTTGGGTTTTTCTTTATATCACAAAACGGCAAGCACAGTTATAAGTATCACCGATTGATATGAATAAATTTAATGAAATACGTTTTGAAAGGAATACCTATTTTTAAAATCGACTTTTTTAACGCGTACTTGTGCTAGCGCCTTTGGTCTCAGTACGTTTTCATTTACATGGCTGTTAATAAATCAGTTTTCTATGTCAGCATCGACGGATTACGCAAATAATTAATTTGTAATTCGACCAAAGGCCGAATACCCGATATGCATTAACCTTCGTATGGTGCGTTAAGTTTAAAAACACGGTACGGCCTAACAGATCGAAAGTTTGAAACCCTAATTATATTATATAAACCAGAATTTTAATATATTTCATTCAAAAAACTGTTATGGATTTACAAGAAACTAATATGGGACAGGACAGGATTAATTTGTCGACAATATCCGTTTATTCACTAATTAGATTATTTTTTGTAAGAGATGATAAATACATATTTAGTTTTTACACATACTGTTCGATCTGATAAGAACTCTGCTTACTGACTAGGCAGCACAAAAAGTAATGATTACTAACACATAGAAAAAGTGTTTTTTGTCGGTCCCACAGACCTATGCGTGAGTTTGGGAAGGTTACCAGGAACAATAAGCTACATCCAATTTCAGATCAGCTTTTCATGTTTCAGTAATGGATGACGCAGTACCCTGAGGCATAGATATACGTAATTATTTTGTTATCAAAATAATACCAAATGTTGTCAACATTTTCAAATATACAAACAATATCGTAATTATTTTTGCGAATAATTTCAAAGGTATGCTGGGTATGCTGTTTTTCGGAAATTTAATATCTTCAGACAAAGGTCAACCTTTGAGGAATGTCTAGATGAAAGGTAATTTATGTCGTTATTTTTGTCTCAAGTAGACTCTTAAAAGTTGTTCAACAGTTGACTATTCAGTTCACAAATTATTTTAACAAGCTGTAACAAAAAATAAATGCTTCAGCAAAAGCTAAGCTTACCGAACCCCACTATGCGAAAGTGTGTATTTTTACGTATGTCTGTACCGATTTTGATGTATTTTTATACAAAGATAGATGGGACCCGAGAGACTGGTTATAGTCAATCGGTATGAGGGTGGGGAGGGGAGATTAAAGAACTAATAAGTGTAACGCACGCCTTGCAAGATGGTGCCTCTGCAGCTCAGCCATGACCAGTCAGCCATAGCCAGTTATCAGGAGCCAGCTAGAATGTAACGCCTAGCCAGATATCGCGCAGCCAAGCCTTGGCCGGACCGCCATAGCCAAGCCAGATATCGCCTAGCCAGATATCGTGCAGCCAAGCCTTGGCCGGACCGCCATAGCCAAGCCAGATATCGCCTAGCCAGATATCGTGCAGCCAAGCCTTGGCCGGACCGCCATAGCCAGCCAGCCAATGCCAAAACCCTTTTAGCAAGCCTGCTAAGCCGCTAGCCATGCCGTCACATCCTGTCACGAGATCAGGCCTGATCTTGTGAGGATGTGACCAAAGAGTCTTATTTACAGGGAATGTGCCAGTAGTACCGTTCGCGTTGTCGCCACTGAGCATGTAACTTTATGGTTGCCTGTCAGTCAGCCGTCTGCCATGGAAAATACGAGTGTGTCTATTCATGAGATTCTTCATAATTTCTTAAAGCAAGGAAATATACTGATTGCCTTTATACCGTCTACAATTATTTACCACTCCATTATTTTTGAGTGTTACATAAGACTAATATTAATACCTGTTTATCCTGATACAAATAACAGGTAACAAAATATCTGAGACATGATTTATATGAATATATAATTCAAATCGACTTCATCAGTACCTAACTTATTCAATATAACAAAATTGCATATAAATATACAAAAGCACCCGTCCAAATAAAGCTCAAACAGATATCAATTTTGTCTGACAGATAGTATTATAATTTCATCCCGCAGCAAGATATATACACAATAACGCTACCAACATCACACACGTAATAGATACATCAGAACGTGTAGCTCTACCTGCAATATACCTGCGAATACCTCGGAAAATACACACGTGTTACGTGTATAATCTGACTTCAAGGATTGTCGAATGTTCTGTATAATATTATTCTCTCTGGAATATTCTCTTAGACTAATGAATGTTTATTTAAGCTGTGGTAGTGGTCCTTTGGTTTGAGGAGAAAGGACTTAACATAATTTTGTTGAGAGTACAGAACTAGGGACTGTCTGCGATGGTAATTTATGTAGCACCATCATGAGTGAGATGCTACGAAAATTAAGGATGCTCCGTCGATATAGCGGATTTTACATCAAAGCATTTAAAATAGTACATTTTGAAAGTTTGTTATGGCATTCAAGGCGGAAGTCTCAGCCGAGCCTTAAGCGAGGGTGACAAGGAGCCGAGTACTAATTGTAGTGCGAAAAGAGCCTATTTTCAGGGAAATGCATCGAAAAAAATACAATAGAAAGATAAAAATCAATGAATGGAAATGTATTCAAAATAATAATATATTTGACGCAAAAACGTAAAGTTTACATTGATAATGTCACTATTGACTGACTTACATAATATATCAGTATTTCAAAGTAAGTGAAAATTGTTTTAAAAAGTAGCACAAAGTAATTTTATTCCGGCGTCCGTGTTTTCCAAAATACAGTTTGCCAACGTTATTGTCGAAATATTCAAAACACTGTCCGAATAATTCACAATTTGCCGGTGTATACAGTGTATTGTAGCATGAGCTATTTTTAAATTACATTTTTGCAAACGTGCGCCGTACCCGAGTTCTCATCTTACTGCGCAAAGTTCCCGAGCTGTTTCTATTCATTTTGAAAAGTTTTGCGCGTTATTGCATGTCTGCGGAATAAAAACAACATTTTATTATAAGCTGTGGTGTTTCATTAAAGTTTGCAGATATCAAGAATTAGTATCAGTTTGAGTGGAAAATAAAACAATTGTGAAGCTTTTTACTAGAAAATTACAAAGGACTGTAAAATATGATGAAACAAACGCACACAAATTAAAAATATAGAAGAAAAACTGTAAATTAAAATAGTTTTGCTGTAACTGACATCTTATTTACAAATAAAAATCAAATGCCGAATCTATGCAAGTACATCACTTGGGCATGGCGCGGCACGGCGTACAGTATTTAGCTTAATTGTAGATTTGACAGGGTCTTTATGTAAGTTTTTGTAAAACTTTATAATAGCAAATGTACCCGTGTGAAGTCAGGGCGAGTCGCTAGTTTGTAAAAATAACATCCTCTTCTATGTAGCACAAGTTACCAGCCAATTTCAGTGCAAACTTTCTATAATATTCGACGTATCCTTTTGCCTCTAGAATTGAATATCCTGCTTCATATATCCATGCAACAGACAGTAAGTCAATATCATGGACTGTACACACATCAGCTTGCTTCGGATTCATCTCGTCCTTTTCAAAATAATGTAGTTTCAAAGCTAACACGTTTTACCAGTTTATTCATCTGTATTTATTCAGTGGCTCGGCTTTGAGTGGTCTCCTAGACCGTAGGTTGGTAGTATGTGTGTAAGTAACCATTTTGTGGATTTATAATGGTACGTTAATTCATATAAGCGTGGCTTTAGGTGTTATTCGTGTGAATTATTTTTTTTATTGATAAATTATTTTGATTTTATCAACAGCCTTTGGTCCCGATTATAATTTGTACATTTTTGACTGTCATTACTGTGGTCTTAAGTTTTAAAGACTGGCAACTGATGTCACTGATATTTCTCTTATCTTATCAAAAGGTGTCGTACTGTCCAGTTACTGGGCTATGGATATCAGATAGACAGTCGTTTCATGTGAAATACCAATATAATTGGGAAAAGGTTAGGCAGATGTTGATGAGCAAGTTGGTAACAAAAAAAAATAATAAATGCAGTAGCAGTAATGTTAAATAAGTATTTGATCCAACAGAGATCGCAACATGTAGAGTCAATTTGGCTTATACCTCGAAGAAGTAAATGATATGTGGATAATACGTCCAGAAACACGAAATAATTTTAAATTAATATGAACCTATTTTTTAAAATTTAAATGAGCTATTTTTGAATGAGGTATAATCCAAGTCATCTTTTTTTACGCTGAATGCAGGTCGCTTCCAACCGGTATACGTGGAGATCTAAAGGGGAGGCCTATGTTTAGCAGTGGACGTCCTATGGCTGAGATAATGATTATGATGATAATCCAAGTCTTGCTTCCTTAAAGTTTGTGCAATTAATCTGTAATTATTCCGATCTGCGTATCATCTAACCAACATCTACCTACTTCACTGTTTTCTGATACTTTAAAAAGTTTCACAGACAAACTAAACCAGTTTTCTGAAACTAGACTTTAAAATTGCTTGACACACTTTCTACCAGAAGAACCAATATTTCGAGGGACTAATTATTCAAATTATTTACTTTAATTGTTTATACACCAAGGGTCGTTATCTAAAAGAAGCTCAAAATTAATTTCCCGCCGGTGTGGCCCACGTCTGAAGCGTCACGTGCCCCAACAAAATTTTGTACCTACTGTAATGAGAATAATAAATTTCTGGACGAAATATAAATCATCCTAAGTATGAGAAAGAAAAATGGCGATGGCGCGGTGTGAAAATACTGGGCCATCGTGTTTATAACGCGCTTAGTGTGACAAAAAAGTAATTTTATTTACATAGGAATGTGTCGCGGGGTTGAATTTGAAATATATTGCTGGAATGGTTTGAAATTGAAATACGTGTGCATTTGGGGTTAGTTAAACCGTAATTTGGTTTTATGTTTTTGAGCCAGTACTAATTCAATCTGAATAGTTTTATTATCTTTTATTCGTCTCTTATGCGAATCATTTTGCAATTGCAAAAAGACAGTTTAGATTTTAAGTATCTAATTTTTTTTTTCATACTCTGCAAGTTTTTAGCAATTAATTTTTTTCGATCTTAGCCTTTATTTAACTCAAACAACAACACTTCGTTATCGTTACAATGTTACTGTTTAGAGTATTGAAAAGTAACAAACTGTCATTAGGAAATAAGTACAGAGCTAGAAATACTGCGGCTAAGTTCATGAGGTGTTGAACAAAATCCTAGTGTTGTACCCAAGTTATGTCTCTACTAGAAGTGTATCGCAACTAAAGTTGTGAGTTTTCAGAAAGTAAGCAACTTTGTCGTTCATCGGCTACTCGAGAGGAGATATTTGAAGTCTGCTGTAGTTACTTTATGTTGGCTTGAAGAATATTTAATACTCTTATTTCAGATTTAATTCAAATTTTACAAATTTTTGACAAGTTATTCGCATTTGTGCGACAGATTCAAAGGTTATCTGTTCTAAGTAAATAATTAATGTATGAGAATAATTAATGTATTGAGCTACAACATTAAATTTGTTTTAAATCTAATTGAGTGGTTTAAGTAAATAAATATCGAAATTAATAATCATCCAGATTTATTCTTGCTACTATTTACAAGCTCATTGATTTAATTTTTAAATATTTTGAAAAGCTTCTGGACGTGATAATGAACCGTCACAGATAATATTGAGAGAACTCGGGCGAAGAAGAGGTCAATTCAATCAAGTAAAGTTTGCGATAGACCATCTAAGTTGGTGGTTATCTTTGCTTCAACTTTCAAAATTAACACAAATGCCTGGAATTCCACTAGAAGCCGAAAATTTATGAAAATTGCACACATTTTTCACATACCTAGAAATGGCAACTGTGTTCTTACTAAATCTAAGATACTCTCATCGGAAAATAGGTTTTTCTCATTTATTTTATTGGGAATCATTTATCTAGTCGCATTGAAATTGCCAGTGCTTCATTTTAGAAAAATAAAAAAGGTTCTTTTGAAGGCTTAGGTCTGTTGAGGCCTTAATCCAATTTCCGTTCATTGCTAGTTACATTGGAGCACCGTTATCAATTTAGTCCAGGGTATTGGGGACAAATGAAGAATTCGGAGGCTTCTCGTGTGGAAAATACCCTTATTGTGTTACGTCTTCGGTACGTTGGGGGCGTGTTACCTATCACGCTGTTATCATATTAATGAGGGTGACGTGTCACATTTCGTATGATATCCCTCCATAACGTGTGGCAACAATGTGCCGTCTTATTCTTACTACATTTTCGTCGCTACAGTAATGCTTACTTATGTTTGTTTCTGGGGATCTAGAATTGAGTTAATTACTTACTATTACTATAAGAAGCTTTTCTATCACTTTTAAGATGAGTTAACAACTTGCTATAGATTAAAAAAAATATGAACCGACTCTTTCAATCGTCGAAATCAAATTAACTCTTTTTATTAGTAAATTAAATACTAAACGTATAAAGAATGCGAAGGTTAGAAAAGTATTTGAGTGAATAAATACAAATATTAGAATATTATTATGGTACCTATGAAATTTGTATACAATGTATCATCATCATAATGTGTTACAGTCACTGTAACGAATGCAGCGTTGAAATAATTTAATACACCCAAATCTCATTCTGCGAGACAGTTTATTCAAAGAATAGCGTCAGTATAACAAGGCAAACACTGCCAAGTTATTTTTTTAAATTAAATTTTTCGCGTCCATAAGTCTTCCTGAGTACTGGCGCTGCGGAAATCCTCACGGAATAGATTTGCTTGGGCTCTTCCGCTCAGGTCGCCGGCATCATACGCTGCTACGCTTCATCATTTAATACTTCAAGTTTTTTCACCGACTTCTTTGTAACAACGGATTAGATCTAGAATGTAATAATTATGTAGTTTGTAATGTTTGTGCTAGACGGACAATGTTGCTCTCATTGCTAGAAAAAACATTGTAGGTAAAGGAAAAGAAAACATTTTTGAAATTTAAATTTTTGTAGATTTTTTTTCTCAAAATAGGGTCAAAAGATAAAGATAGACCACATCGTTTATTAAATGTCGGAGTTCTGAGGTTACTTAACTAATACAGCCGAAATGAGAACTTCAACCATTTTGAAGTCTGCTAAACGTGATAATTATTCTAAAATATCATCGAAGGCTTCATAGCTTCGGGTTGAGTAATTTCGTCCAACAGTTTTGGTCTGGGCTGTCCAACTATTCGATTTTGATTTGATTCACTATCTGAAATCAACTATATTGGCATTCGCTTCCAGTTTGACTGGTCTTACTGTTTTACATGGAGGGAATACCTTTCCGACATCTGAGTTTTCGTAACTAAATAATAAAAGCCGCACAGGCCGATCTTCCGGGTTAAGCAGCGCTTGCCGAGGTTAGTCTGTGGATGGGTGACCATCTGATATAGCGAATTTCCTCCGTGCCTCAGAAAGCTGGTAAAGCCACCTCTTGTTGAGACTAGATGTCACATTTTCGAGCCTCTGTCCTGTGACGACTGGTTTAACGAGCTTTCCGAGGTACAGAGTACCGAATGTCACCCATCCTCAGACTAACCTATGCAAGCGCGGATTTAGTTTAAAGCTTTTCCCTTGGCTTAGTAGCATCGAGGTCTTCCATCCATTAAAAAAATCTTTTCAACGCAAGCAATAGAATAGAATAGACAATTTTATAGCAATTCATGTCATTATTCTGCCAAAGTGGCCTTTACAGACCATCTGAGTGTTAAAAATGGTCAATGGCAAAATTTCCAATGATTTACTTGGCAACGAATTCGGCTATACTTTTATTATTATTTCTCGAAGTGAATCTTTAGGAATATTGCTAAGTGACCGTTTTAAACCCTTTGATCATATATTTAAATATGGTCTACAGCTTATTATTTCCAACTAAAACACAAATATATTTAAAATCGCATGTCGCATAAACTTCATTCTAACCGAAAACATTATTTCGTGGTCCGTTTTATGAGTGCCTACATTTGAAAGTATTGTGAAAAAGATACTCTTTCCATTTATTTTGTGAAGATTTCGTGAGGCATTAAATTGGGTTTGCGGATGGCCGCAGATGTCTTCGGGAGTATCCGGGGATCCGGAAGCATATGGCCGACCCGCGAGGATTTGAATAGGCTGAACCCGCCTTGCCTCTTCGCCCCTGGTTGCCCGCTTTATGCTCTCAAGACGTTTCTATCTCGGCATTATAAAATTGTTGTATAGAGAAATATTTTTCGACGTAAGTTTTGTATGTTAGTAACTGTATGAAATCTTGCGATTTACCACTGATGTAATGTTATTAGAATTCGATTTTTTTTTCAGCTTTTTTATTTCATTTAAACTAGCTGGCGCTATGATTGCTTCGGATCATGCAACAGGTTTGACGATGCTGAATGGAATCTTGAATGGTTGTATTTTTCACATTATACGAGTAATATCTAATATCTATCGGTTACGTCATATACAAACATCCCATAATATTTAAGTGAGGTTAAAATTATTATCTGTGTAAACCCTGTGCTTTTGTTTCGTTGAAAGAACATCTAAAGATTTAAACATTCCACATGAATTACCAAATAGAAACCGAGTGAAGAGCCATGAATCAACTAGTATAGTTGTAAAGGCAATCATAAAGCAGTTTCGTTCTAGACGTAAACCGTAAGGGTAAGGAAATGACCCGCAGAATATGTGTTCGGTCGCCGTGAAACCCTCTTCTACTTTTCATTACGGCATTAGGACTCGTTTTATTTGGAATACGTATGTCAAAGGTTTCGGTAGCTATATTCTGACGTCTATTTACGTTTTAGGGTAAACGTGAAATGAGAAATGTAGACGTAAAAGTTATATACTAAATGATATGGAAATAAGAGTCTCTACACGAGAGTTTCTACTCTAAGTAGGATATACGAGTTATTTTTTATTTGAATAAATTAACGTGAGTTTAATTATACGATTAGTGCAAACATAATGCCTTCATATCTTTACGCTGATTCACCGGGTTATTTAATTAAATAAAACAACGATCAAGATGTATACTTGACAAATTCTTTTTTTTTCTCTGAACAAGCTCAACAATGATATTTATTAGGTGTTATTTAAAACATAATAAATAGCCTCTTGACTTCCTGAAACTTTTTCACGACTGTTGTTTACAGCCCTTCTTTTAATTTTTGTCCTTTTTTAATAAATGTTATACTCATTGTTATAAATAATGAACGAATTTAAATGTTGGTTAACAAAAAGATTGGATTCCGTAGTCTCTAAAGCCTATATCTATATTGCAAAGTCAGTCTTAGCATACAACTATGTCGTGATGTTTTTATCCTTAGTATAAGCTTCATTAAAGTCGTCTATAGGAGTATACACCTTAAATAAACATTAAAAGGTTTATTTTCGGATCACGCGTAATTCAGCTAAGTTTAAGACTAAATTCGCTCTATGGATTTAGGCCTTAGTGGTCCCCTTTGGGATATAAAGTTTAGGTATTTGACAAGATTCCTTCAAATCAGTATTTTAGTTTTGCCGTAAAAACTTCACAGACAGGCAAATCGACTTATAACTTTAAAAAAATAACCCGCTTTGAAACACGTAATACTGCGTTTATGGTTAAGTAAATGTATTTAAAACATGTTTCTGTAAATCGTTTAAAAATGGTATGATGTCCTAACTACATAGCTGCAGAGTAATTATTTTACAGTAGACCACAAGAAAAGAATCAGCCTTTTTTTTTTTTTTTTTTTTCGTGGTAAAATCATCAAATGAGTCCTCCCAGCCCCGGGCAGGGCGGGAGGGACTGTCAGACTTGTACTGACTAAAATCCACGGTGTCCTTCGGTAGCCCTTTTGCGTACCGGAGTCGCGGTATACGTATGTCCCGCGACCCCGGCAAGGCTGTGGCCCTCTAAAGGGGGGCCCCGTCATTGTGCTGACGCTCTTTGAGGCGCGCGTGGAACACAACGCGCCGTCGACCCGGGCATGGTCCATGGTCGGACAGCGAGTTGCCCTTTACTCGCCGCCCGCATGCCCGCGCCTACGGTGGCCGGAGATCGTCCCGCGACATCCGTCGCCGTGGGCGTCTACCACTGCGGCTGAGGGAGGACGCTGTTCTCTCCCTCGCGCGGCCCGCCTCCTCCTTCGCGAGCATGACTGCTTCGCAGAAGGAGGCGACCGCTTCCCACTCCGTCTCGCCCCGCAGCATGGCCTCGACCAATGCCGGGCGCGAGAGGTCTCCGCCTATCGCCGTCGAGAGGACACGGCGGTGCTCTGCACAAGCGGGGCAGTCCTGCACCGTATGCTCCACCGTGTCCTCCGGGCGGTCCTCGCAGTGGTGACACCCGGGCGTTTCCTCCTTCTTTATCCGACACAGGTACCTCCCGAAGCATCCATGCCCGGTGAGGACCTGCGTCATGCGGTAGGTGAGGACGCCGTGGGACCTATCCAGCCACTCCTCAAAGAGGGGTCTTACAGCCGCGATTGCGGCGTGCCCGAAAAGAATCAGCCTGTATAATGCGATAAACAGTCTTTTTAACCTATAGGTATTGGTATAAATAGAACAGCCAGTTCCCGCCCGGCAGTTCCATGTCAGTCAAAGCCAAGTTAAGTACGTGTTTGGAAAAAAGTCGGGATTTTCCGCCATTCACATACGCCTCGGAAAGTCGGAATATCGGAAACCCCCACTGTTATTACAATGTAAAATGCATTTTTATGAGCGGAACCCCATTGCTTTAGATAAAACATGAAAATGGCGTAAAACTTGGAAAACATAATTATTTTGTATTGTGTTTAGGTTGTACATTATTGTTTAGAAAATGGCTTCTCCATTTAAATAAAGTCAACCAAAAATAATAGGTATTTGTAGTTTTAACGTTCAAAATTAAATTCTAAGTTGGATGAGGCTAGCAGAGATGTGGTGATTTTCACAAGAAAACAGTGCCCGCCACACTACCACCACTAGGTACCCCACAGTAGGCGAAATCATGCTGTGGATGGTGCACCATCACCCATTGTCTGTACTGTAAAGATTTATTTTTTATTTTTTTAACAATAGCTTCACCAACAGTAAAAACATTCTGTGTTTACAGAATAAAAGTTCGTGGGCTATATGGTTTTTTAGTAAATACCAATTAGGTACCTACCTATTTAGAAAAAAAAATAGGTAGGGGAACAGTGTATAAGACGGGGACGCGAGGTATAATGGGGACATAAACTCTTTAGGCATACTTAACACAACACTAACGTAGCGCAAGCGCCATCAGGACGTCATTTGCAAGCGGCTATTAACAGATGGCGTCCTGTTAGCGCTTGCGCTACGGTAGTATTGTGTTAAGTTTCCCTTAAGTGTGTGATTTCCCATCATACCCCGCGTCCCCGTCTTATGCACTGTTCCCCTACATAATTATTCAATCCACCACAAATAAGAACATTTATGGAAGAGAAAAAATCTTAATTCTTTTTTAACAATTAATTATGACCAATTTAAAAGTGATAAAATTCGAACAAAATTGACGTGAACACAAACGCGCCTCAATTGCTCGCCTCGGTTGTGACGTCACTATATCAAAGAATTTCCTTAGAAATGTGTCAACTGGCTTCTACAATAATAATTTCAAAGTTGGAACACGTACTATCGATGTATAGAAATTGATAATACAGTGACGTCACACCCCCTCGTCGCGCACTGTCGCGATGTCGGCGTGTTTTCGGCTCGGAGTTCAAATAATGATTTTGAATTTAATAAGTAAGTATAACTTCTTAATTAGAGCAAAAAAAAAGAACTAAAAACAGTATGTTGAAACAAATATTATGATCTTTCCAATAAAGACAAAAAAAAAAAGTTCATTGAAAGGACCAATTACAGGCGTACACAACATTCGCATGAATGCAATCAAGCATCGTACCTATATGTTATACAAAGATATTCATCCAGCCATGTGAGTAACAAGACATTATTTTAAAGGCTCTTAAATAAATACTAAAATATATTGTATAACAATGGTTCCTGCTAGATATCGCACAAATACAGAGAAGTATCAAAACACAAAACCAGATCACTCCACCTAAATATACCAAACTTCACTAAATCGGTGTTCAACTATAGCAGTCACTTAACAATGATTTGAGTGGCGAAACAAAGCGCGCCTGTCCCGGACATAAAGACGGGACTATGAGAGTCCCGGGCTCCGGACTACGAGACTGCGAAATAGTTGCTTTGTGCTGCTATCGGTGATTTTAGAGTAAAGCGAGTTTAATACTTGCTGATCTGATTTATTGAGTGGCCACCGCTGTTTACTTGTAAGACGACGGGAATGTTCTGTAGTTTCGTGTGCTAGTATTTGTTAAGGATTTTGGATAGTGGATTTCGTGGGATATTTTGGTACCTGCGTGGAACCTATAATTAAGATTTATTGACACATGGTGAACAGTTAGGGAGGTTGCCCAATGCCACTGAAGCGATGCTTTCGCGATACAGTTGCAAAATGAACGCGATGCAGACGCTATACTCTCGTACGTCATAACGCCCACGTCATTACGATTCTACATTGAGACAATAACAAAACTGTATCAACATACAAAAAACGCAGCATCGCTATAATCACGCGATGCAATCAACGGTAAAAAAATGGGGGTGTAGAAACATGCTTACTCATTATTTCTCGACATTTTATGCATCAATAAGAAAACAAAGTCTCTTTTATTAAAGCATTAGTGGCCCGGCCTTGCGTCTGTTTCAAAGGAGAACATTCACACTCCATGCATTTTTTTCGTGTGAGGGAGAGGACAGTGTCCTCCCTCCGTCCCGGCTGCAGTGGTAGACGCCCACGGCGACGGACGTCGCAAGACGATCTCCGGCCACCGTAGGCGCGGGCATGTGGGCGACCCTGGAACGTAAAGGGCTATTGAAGGACACCGGGCTATTGAAGGGCACTTTCAGAAAAGGCCCAAAACAAATGATGTTCTTTTTCGACCTGCCTGGTATTTTTCCTAATTTTTTCGCGACGATTTGGCGCAGTTATAATAATAATAATAATAATAATAACTGGCAACACTGTACGTCAAACATATACTTGAAAATTTTACCATTCCTGTTTTAATAAATTTATATGCTTTACCCTTAAATAAATAGTGCAAATGAAGTTACAATAGTAAACTAACAACAAATATCGTAAATCCAATACACAACAAGTTAAAATATGTGTTTTAAAGAAAATAACCATTTGTGACAACAGCTGACACAAATGTCATGTCAAAAATGATCAAAATTATGGATGAAAAATGCGAAATATGCAGGAAATATGTTTAAGTTAATATGTTGACACGAGCCAGAGCAGCACGCGCACGCCCACCATCCCCGGAGTCGCCGCTCAGCTCCGCCTCGCCGCCACCGGACATCGGATCTCCCACGTCACCGGCAGCGGCAGTTGCATCGAGCTCGAGCGGCGAATATTTCTCCCCGCCGACGTCGCCAACACCTGTACGTCGGCAGGGGAGACGCCGGCCACCGAGGAGCTTGGGATCTAGGGGCCAACCGGCCCCGAGCCGGGTCCCCGCTACCGGTGGTTGTGTGCAGCGCATGAGATGGACTCAGTCCATAAATGAGAATGTCATGCGCGCATACTATGGGTCTACAGAGGGGGGAACTAACCTCACTGCGTACCGTGTTAGGATGCTGTCTCTGTTTCAGGTACTTGAACCAACCCTAAACGTCTCGGCCCAACGACTTTCGGATCAGGTGCGGGTCATCCAACGTAATCACATGTTGGACGACACCGCACTTGATAGGCTGCGCTCAGAGGTACTGAGCAACCGTACCATCTTATCTCCACCACCAGCAACGACGTCAGTATTTATTCCGGTTCCGTCGCAGTCAAATATTGCTCCTGTTGTGGAGGAGGATGAAACGGTTGCCACGGTAAGCAGCCAGTGCAACGAACGATTGAGGAGAGCACTGGAGGATGCGCTTTGTGAGTACCGCTCAACTCCCTTTACACTTAGACCCCGATTGCCACGGTTACCCATGCACAAAAAAAATAGGGCGCTGGTGAGTGCCTTGAACTCGCTGCTTAAGAATCTTTTCGAGAGCAGCGAGGGTCTTGTCGATACACATTCAATCCTGTTTTGCGGGGCTGTTGCAGCATGTCGATTGGCTAATGTCAAGTTCCCGGATAGTGACGGAGCTAATCGACCAAAACCAGCTGTACCAGCCTGGCAATGTAGGATTGAGCGTCGTATCGGCGAGGCCAGGGTACTCATCGGCAAACTATATTGCTTCAGGGAGGGAAATACACGACCACGTGTGATGCGCTTTGTGAGACGGGCATTCTCGGGGACTGGAATCGGTCCTCAAGATTACATGTCCCGTGTCACAGAGCGCATCGACTTCCTGAGGCAAAAAGTTTGTGCATGGGCAAGCCGTATTCGGCGGTATAAGCGACGGGTTGATCGGTACTCGCAGAATCGCATGTTCCGGAGCGATGAGAGGTGGGTATATAGAGCTTGGGAGCGACCTGAACAAAACATGACTGACCTGTGCCGTCCAGATGACAGCGCCACGAGTTCATTCTGGCGCAGCATCTGGTCGGTGCCCGTCAGTCATGCTGAGGCTGACTGGATGCGAGATGTCGAACGAGTGTGTGAAAATATTCCTGAAATGGAACCAATTTCCATTACGCCAACAGATGTGGCAAGAGCAGTCCGTCCGTTACCAAACTGGAAATCACCAGGACCGGACGGACTGCATAACTTTTGGCTCAAATGGTTGAGTAGTTCACACACTTGTCTGGCATCTCAATTCCAGTCCTCCTTGGAGTCTGGGTCGCTACCACAGTTTCTAACAACAGGGGTTACCCACCTTCTCCATAAGGCTGGTAGTACCGCGGAACCCAAAAATTATAGACCGATCACGTGTTTGTCGACGGTTTATAAACTTCTTACATCCATTTTGAGAGTGAAAATTAATGCACATATTGAGAGTAACTCAATAATGTCCGCCTCTCAAAATGGATGTAGGAACGGGTCCCGTGGTACTAAGGAGCTACTCCTCATTGACATGGCCATTAGCCAACAGGTTCGTCGATCCCGCAAGGATCTGTCCACATGCTGGATAGATTATAAGAAGGCCTACGACTCGGTGCCACATACATGGCTCATGAGGGTGCTGGAATTGTACAAGATAGATGCAACCCTACGCACCTTCCTTGAGTCGTGTATGGGGCAATGGAGAACAGTCCTTCGCTATCCGGGATGTCGACAGATCCAGGCGAATGATGAACCTGTATGGATCAAGCGGGGAATATTCCAGGGCGACAGTTTGAGTCCACTTTGGTTCTGCTTAGCTCTGAATCCTTTAAGCACATTGCTGGAGGATTCAGGTCTAGGCTATCGGTTGAGGAGAGGTGGTCAGGTCATATCTCACCTCTTATACATGGACGATCTGAAACTCTTTGCCCCCAACAAATTACGACTGATGGAGCTACTGAAGGTAACTGAAACTTTTAGTAGTGCCATCAGGATGGAATTTGGTGTGGACAAATGTGCAGTCATGTATGTAAAGCGAGGGGAGATTATGGAATCTGAAGGGATTCAGCTTTCAGATTCCATACACCTTAGATCACTTTCCTCATCCGAGACCTACAAGTATTTGGGTATGTCGGAAGCGTTAGGCATTAATGTACCGGACGTGAAACAATCGTTGAGGGACCGCTTCTTTGGACGCCTGAAAAAGGTTTTAAATAGCTTTCTTTCAGGCGGAAACAAGGTGCGCGCCTTCAACGGTTGGGTCATGCCGGTTTTAATGTACTCTTTCGGCATACTCAAATGGACTCAAACTGAACTCGATGCCTTGGATAGACGAGTCCGTACGCTGTTGACTGCAAATCGGATGCATCACCCACGATCATCGGTGATGAGGCTGTACATCCCGCGGAAATGCGGGGGTCGAGGCTTTTTAAATGCTAAGACCCTCCACAACCGTGAGGTGTGCAGTCTCAGAGAATATTTTTTGAAAATGGAAGTGGGTATGCACCGAGATGTGGTCACAGTGGACAAGGGACTCACCCCGCTGTCCATGGCTAAAGAGAACTGGCACAAACCTGTGATACTCAGTACCGAAGACCGCAAGGAGGTATGGCAAAGCAAGGAGCTACACGGACGCTTTTACCGAGCCCTTCATGGGCCCGATGTAGATTTTCTAGCGTCCGTGTCCTGGCTACGTTTCGGTGACCTCTTCGGGGAAACTGAAGGTTTTGTCTGTGCGATTATGGACGAAGTTATCTTGACGAACAACTACCGGAGACATATTATAAAGGATGGGACGATTGACGTGTGTCGGGCATGCCATCGTCCAGGTGAATCCATTAGACATATTATCTCTGGTTGTTCTCGTCTTGCTAACGGCGAATACTTGCACAGGCACAACCTAGTAGCCAGAATCATCCACCAGCAACTTGCGTTGAAATACAAACTTGTGGAATCTGAGGTACCGTATTACAAGTATGTGCCCGACCCAGTTCTCGAGAAAGACCATGTCACGTTGTACTGGGATCTGCCTATCATTACTGATAGGACTATTGTCGCCAATAAGCCTGACATAGTAGTGATAGACAGATCAGCGCGCCGCGCAATGATAATCGATGTTACCATCCCACATGACGAGAACCTCGTGAAGGCTGAGAAAGATAAACAAATCAAATATATCGACCTAGCGCGCGAGGTTGTCGACATGTGGAATGTGAGCTCGGCTATCATTGTGCCGATTGTCGTTACTGCCAATGGCCTGATGGCAAAGAGCCTCGACGAACATCTTTCGAGGCTCTCATTAGGGGGTTGGATCAAGGGCCTGATTCAGAAGGCAGTGCTCCTCGATACGGCTCGCATTGTGAGGAGGTTCCTGTCTCTGGAGCCCTAACCACCGGTAGCTTGGACCCTGCTCCCACACCGGCGGAACACTATTTTTATATTTTTAAATGTTTTATATGGTTTTGTTTTTTTATGTAAAATATTTAAAAATGTAATAGTATGTAAGTAAATTGAATAAACGACATAATAATATAATAATATTCCACAACTATCACACAACGTCATCTAGTCCCAAGCTAAGCAGAGCTTGTATTATGGGTACTAGACAACTGATAAACATACTTATATATTTCTAAATACATACATATTATAGATAAATTACACCCAGACACAGAACAAATGATCGTGCTCATCACACAAACATTTGTCCTGGGTGGGAATCGAACCCACGACCTCGGCATAGCAGTCAGGGTCACTAACCACTAGACCAACAGGCCAGTCAAAAAAGTTGTTCAGAAGTTATGCGCGTTCAGACAAAATTAAGCTGTTTTATTTTGTACTTACTATGTAAAGATTATAATCCAATGTATAATAATCCTGCCCAAATTTTTATTAAAATTTTAATACTCAGCGAAAACCAACGTTCACTGACAAAGAATTGAAAGCCTCACTAATCGTTATTAAACCCAACTTAATTTCAGTCTAGGTATCTCTGGAACCATTCATCTAACTAAATAAAGCGATATTTTAATAGTAAATTTAATTACTACCAGCATTCATATTATAATGCCTTTGCAATTAATTACAAACACGATAAACATAATTTGCAAATCGTTTACAATACCCAAGTTGACGCGTCCTAACTCAATTTAAATTGTTGTTTTCCAAACTAATTCAATTCGAACTATAAATGCTTTTATTTCGTCATTATTCTGCAAAACATTTAGTCTCGATGAGACTGAACTGAAACAGTGTTGCCTCGAGAGAATAATTTGTTTGAAACATGAACAAAATATTCTTTTTGTGACTAACTAGCCTAACATTGCCCCGAATACGCCCCGCTGAATACGCACGTGCACAGCGGGTTGAATATGACAATCTTTATATATTTATTATTATAAAACCAAGTCGTTTAAGTCTGTCTGTATGCTTTAACTTCCGAAAAACTACACCAAACTGGATAAATCTTTTTTATGTTTTCTTATCAGGATAAGATTTACTTATAAGAATGTTTTTGAAAAATCCACCGGTATGCCCAAAATTTGAACGCACACAAAGCTGGGGCGGGTTGCTAGTCCTTTAATAAGAGGGATTTTGTGTTCACATTGATGCATAAAATGTCGAGAAATAATATCCTTTTGTCTTGTGTATTTAGTAAGGTTTCTTTTTATTATGTTGAAACAATGAAAGGCGGTTCCAAGTCCTGCTATTCTTGTTAATTAAATTAAAACCGATGTCAAGAAAGTAATATGAATTTATATTGTTTTAGTAGATGAATGTTTAAGATTTATGTATACATTGATGTATACCTAGAAAGTCTTTTCACATTTACATGATTTTAATTAAAATAAGTTATTAACCCCTCTCTATTTTACTAGCACAGGGTGGTTTCTAAAACCTTTCTTGCAAAAAGTTCTACAGAACTTTTTCATAATGCTACCCCAGTAGGTAACTAAGGGCGGTCGAACTAAAGTAAAACTTTTTTGACCGAAACAGTAGCGCGTTTCGTGAGCGCGCGCAAGCATCTCTACTTTTGACCGTTGGTCGCGCGATTGTAGCGATGCTACATTGCGTCTGCATCTATTGGACTGCTGAGTGTGACTTTGATCCCCTGGTGGGCATAATTATATCGATTCTTCCCTTACATTTAGCGGTACGAGTTTGGAAGTCATCACTATACCGTACTTGGGCAAGCAAGTTAAGTTAGGTCTGGAGTCAGATCTCTCTCGCCAAGCGTGTCCGATTGCTGTTTCATCGGACTACGAGAGTACTGGAAGAGTCACCTGTGTTTGCGCACACACTTGTATCATGTATATATATTATATCTGCTGTGATTGGCCGTGACCGAAAGACAGGCAAGGATTACTTATTCATTTGATAAAATTAATCTATGTATTCTAATTTGTAATTCAAACTAGGAACCTGTTCCTATCAAATTATGGTTCTTTATGGAACTGTCCACTTCAATTACGCCCACTTCTGATATTTTGATTAACGCCTACCATTTCCCTTCGCCCTAATTTTAAGGGCGCTATTAAGACCTAATATAATATTTATGCGACCTTTCAAGGTTTTCATTTTTAATTTAAGTGACGTTACATAATTTTGACATTTACAAAAACTAAGTATGACATTATTTGGGAATTTAGTTAAGTAAAAATCAACGATATCTTTTAAAACTTAGCAATTATTAATTACTGTGTTTTAGAAGTAACTAATTAACTAATTAGCAGTAATTTATTGAAACGTATGATTTGATTTTTTTTTTGTTGTTTTGTCAGATTTTAAAACTCAAATGCATGTAAAAAAGACAACGATGCCATTCAGACGATACACCTGTTATGATATAGTGGCGTTTATCACAGGAGTCCCTTTTACAAGAAACTGTAATAAGGATGAAAACGTCTTTCTGAATCGGATCTCGCGGATATGTAAGAAGCTCACCCAAATGCGTGTGGAAGCTAAGGACAACATCCAACGGTACCCTTGTCATGGTATGGTGTTTTTCATAAGGGTGCTCCCACATTTATGTTACTAATACCATTCGCATCGGCTCGGCTCGGACGACGCGAGCCGATGTGAATGGTATTAGTAACACCCTTATTACTTTGACATAAAAGTTTTTTCGACCGGCTTAAGCCGATTCCGCGTCGATAAATGTGGGAGCACCCTAAGAGTCTTTTTCACAGAAGCTCTAAAGAGGAAAACACCCTTCCTCAAAACATTTTTCGTAGAATCTAGGGAGAATGTTTTTGTAAGAAGTTCATACAAAACCGTGCAAAAGGTAAGGACTTCATTCAGACAATACACGTGCGTGACTAGTGTCAGGACGAAGCTTTGTCTTTAATTCTGAGCACAAAGCAAGTTTGAATTCCGCGTGATAGTCTCAGGGGCTAAGTGTCACTTAAGACGTGTTTCTGCTGACATAGGTACTTTGTTTTACTTCAGTTCCGCAGTGTATAAGAGACGTTAGTTTAGTTTAGAAGAATTTGCTTTCATTCCACATCTGTGTGACTTTTATGGAGTCTAATTATTTCATCACCACTGCTCTCAAAACGGTGAAGGATAATATCGTGAGGAGACCGACGTGATAAAACAGACATGTAACGTCTACCAACTCGCACTGATACCGCGTGGTGGATTATGGCCAACTCCCTCTCACAGAGAGGACGCCTGTGTCCCAGCAGAGGGAACATTATAGGCTGATGATGGCCTCATCTAACTAATACTTTAGATGCGAAAGTTTGATTTTGATGAAATATGGTTTAGCGATATTAATTATAGCCTACTAAAACACGAAAAACCATTGGAGTAAGTAGCTTTTTGTTTAAAATGACAGTGAAGTTTTTGCCAACCCTATTATCATGTGGAATCAACATTATTATCAGCAGTTTTGTAAAAAACTAGACCAAATTCGCACTTTCGAAAGATTGTGTAGAAGTAAACCAACTCTTCAATGTCTAGTTTCAGTGGGAAACTAGTCCAAATTCCGTTCCACTGTTTGGCAAATCCTTAGACTGGATTTGCCAACCCTATTCAGAGAGGTAGCGGTATTGGAAAACTACGTTCTTTCGATAGTTGTCGCGACGTGTACCGATGTACTACAGTGCAGTATTAACAATGGATTATTGACTGTATTTATACCTACATAGAAGGTGAATTTGAACAAATACCAAAAAGTAAGAACATGTTGTGAGAAATAATTCTCCTTCGAGTTAAATAATGCCAAAATGTGTGATACAGTATAAAAGATCAGTAAAATAAACTATCGAATGTATTTAAATAATCTATATTTTAAAACAAAATATAAACAAAAGAAATATAAATTAAACTAAACCATTACAAATTATCGAAAAATTCCTTTTCAATACTGCCAGAGACTGAAGGCGTTGTCTCGTTGTATGGCAATGCTAAGCCTCAGGCCAAAGTAAAATAACATCCTTTGGGATACCGTAAACGGAACATTCCATTAAATCATCTTTATCATTTTATTAGTTTAACAAAGCACTATTGGTAAATACCCTTGATGGTATTTGGAGAAATTTGACCTTAAGGTACACTAGCGAGAATTGATAAATAAAACCACTGTGCACTGTTCTGACCTGATAGCTCATATGATATATATATTCACATATAAAAAAAAACATTTGCCTTATATGCTAACCGCGGTAACCAAACGATAGCGACTTCTAAAAAGACTACAACGCCATCTATCGAGCACGTGTGAACTATTACAAATAAGTCGTTAACATACCGCCCACCAAGGACGTTACTGACGGAATGTCCTTCTAAATTGAACTTACGTTGCACATCGCAAACGCATGTTGAGCTAATATACATTTTGTACTAGATATATAAAAACATAATTTAAACTAAAATCTACAAGCTATGGTTCCTAGATATACATGTAACACTCAATAATTGACTAAACTGAGCTAAACATGCATTATTCTAGGTTTTAAAAACAAGAGTACTGTAACTCTACATAAATTGTAAATAGTGTAAATAGCTTAAAATAATGTACAATATTTGATTTGTTCTCATTTGATCTAAAGTTTAAAAGTGTAAAATAGTTGTATAATATGATTCGAACAAGATAAAATAATTATGTAAACAATCAATACAACAATATCTTATTCGACTACGGGTAAAATACATATTTTGGATGTTGGCCTTTTGATTGTCGAGGATTTGGTGCGTAACGTGACGACACGGGTGATGTTATCATCCCCAGGATGTTTTTCTATAATTCTGCCCATTAACCAACGACTTGGTGGCAGGTCGTCTTCTTTGACTAACACAATGTCTCCAATTTTTGGCTCAGCAACTTGGGAAGACCATTTGTATCGGTTCATCAAAGTCACAAGATATTCATGAGACCAACGTCTCCAAAACGACTGAAGCATTCGTTGAATGAATTGCCAGCGCGATAAATAATTAATATTGTAATCAGAGTAATTGTTATCTGGTACATTCACTACGGGCTCGCCAATTAAAAAATGTCCAGGTGTTAAGGGTAACGGTTCACCAGGATCATCAACCTTAATTGTGCTCATAGGTCGCGAGTTCAGACACGCTTCTATTTGACTGAGAAGTGTCGTCAGTTCTTCAAATGTGAGAGTCGCTTCACCGATCACTCTTTTCAAATGGAACTTTGTGGACTTCACTCCTGCCTCCCAAAGTCCGCCAAAGTTGGGACTGTGAGGAGGAATGAAGTGCCACTCCGTACCATTCGCTGCGAGATGTTCGGCTATGGCAGGTTGGCTAGCTGTCAACTGCTGCAGCTCTCTGGAGGCACCTACAAACGTGGTGCCATTGTCACTCCACAGTTTAGCACAATGACCTCGTCTAGAGACAAAACGTCTAAACGCTGCTAAAAAGGTTTGAGTGCTCATGTCACTCACTGCTTCTAAATGCAGTGCCCGAGTGACCATGCATACAAACAGGCATATATAGCCTTTATATGAACGGTGGCCACGACCTTTTGTTGTCCTAACATTAATTGGACCAGCGTAATCAACCCCGCTATGCAAAAATGGTCGAGCTGGGGTGCATCGTACAGCTGGTAGAGAACCCATGAATTGGTTTTTAGTACTGGCTCTTTGTTTCGCACATGTCACACACTTGATGACATGATGTTTGACCACATTTCTGACCCCTATAACCCAGTAGGCTGTTCTCAAATAGTTAATCATGAGCTGAGGACCCCCGTGAAGAGTTTTATCCGAGTTAGATGACTGGAGTGAGGCAGAACAACTGGATGCTTCATTTGTTCGCTCAGTTCTGATTTCTCCAGTCTACCTCTAACTCTCATAATGTCCTTATCGTCGAGGTAGGGGCAGAGTGACTTTAATGGACTATTTGTTGATTGTAAATAGCCTTTATCCTTCAGTTCGCTATATTCTTTTGTAAATAGTTCTTCCTGTGTTTTTCTAATACAACATTCGAGTGCAGCGTCTAATTCAGCCTTTTGTAAATATCCCTTTTTGTATATTTTGTTCTTTAAAAATCTTCGGCAGTATGCAACAATCCTTGTCAATCTTCGTAACGTAGAAAACCGATCGAAGAAGGAACAGTTTGGAATGATGGCTACATTTGACTTTGCTAACTCTTCTAAATCTGCACTTGAATCATTATTTGGCCTATTGTAAATTACATTTTGTACTTTAAGAAATGATGGTCCAGAAAACCATAAATCGTTTTCTAGTAGTGCACTGGGAAGTATTCCTCTAGAGGCGCAATCCGCTGGATTATCTTTGGTGGGAACGTGAAACCACTGCGACGCTTTCATCGAGGTCAATATTTCAGACGTCCTATTGGCCACAAACGTCTTCCATTTACTGGGGTGGCTATTTAACCAAGCCAACACCACAGTAGAATCCGTCCAAGCTTTGACCTTGTCTTGGGAGATACTCAAGACTTCAGAGGTTTGAGCCAGTATCTGAGACAGCAAGACTGCTCCACAGAGCTCTAACCGAGGAATACTGATCTGCTTAACTGGTGCAACTCTGGTCTTAGCAAACAGTAACGACACCTGAACCTTGCCATCTGCGTCTACATTGCGCAAGTAAATCGCAGCCGAGTACGCTGTTTTGGAGGCGTCACTAAAACCGTGAAGTTCCAGATGATCATTCGACTTAGTGCCAAGCCAACGAGGAATCCGGACTTTGGTGAGTAGTAACAATTCCTCACGATATGATCTCCATTCATTACTTAAATTAGTGGTGAGTTCCTCATCCCAACCAACACCTGCGAGCCACAATTTCTGGATAAATACTTTCGCTAGGATCACACTAGGTGCTAACCAACCTAATGGATCGAAAAGTCGTGCTATCACAGAAATAATGGATCTTTTAGTCATAGGTGCGGTCGTCGGCGGTGGGAGATTCACCGTGTACTGGAAGGTGTCTGCGTTACGGTTCCAGGTAAGTCCTAGGATTTTGATTGTATCGTCTAATTTTATTTCTACTTCTTTGTCCTTGTGTTCTAGTTCCTTATATCTGTTGTACTGTATTGTTTGGTTTGTGTCCTGTATGATTTTGTGATTACTTGTGTTGTTCTTTTTCATGTTGTCCTTTGTCCTTATTTCTTCTATTTGTCCTTTCAATGTATTATTTTCAATTTCCTGTACTCTATCTACTATTTCTTGTTTGTTGCTGTTCCATTTTTGGAGCGTGAATCCACCTTTTCTTAATAACGCTGTCATTTGCTTATATATTTCCAGGCCTTCTTCTACGCTATTACAACCAGTCATCAAGTCGTCCATATAGAAGCAATTAAGAACCCTACCGGCAGCAAGATTGTAAGTTTTGCCTTCATCGTAGGCTACTTGATGTAAGGTTCTAACTGCTTGGTATGGTGCTGATGTCGTACCAAAGGTAACCGTCACCAGCTCGTAGTCCTTGATTTCAGTTTCAGGATTGTCTCGCCATAATATGCGCTGAAACATTGCGTCTTCTTCTGAAATCCTGACTTGACGGTACATTTTGACGATGTCCGCTACCAGTGCTATAGGATGAAGTCTCCATCTTAACACTGTGTGTCTCAAGTCAGACTGCAATGTAGGTCCCACCATCAACGTGTCATTGAGTGAGACTCCATTGTTGTTCTTCTCGGACGCGTTGAAAACCACACGTACTTTCGAGGTAATTTTGTCCTCCCTGATTACAGCATGGTGAGGCAAATACACCGCTATATCCTTCTTATTATCACTCTTGTCTATCTGTCGCATGTGTCCTAGTTGTAAATATTCATCAATAACCTGCTTGTACTTTTCTTTTAGATCTGTATCTCTATTTAGTCTTTTTTCTAATGACTTAAATCTTTTTTCCGCAATAGCACGAGAGTTTCCACCTTTGCAGGAAGGATTTTCATCGCGGAAAGGTAGTCTCACCACGTACCTTCCACTGCTATCTCTTACTGTCGTTTTAGAATAGAACTCTTCACACTTCTTTTCTTCAGGTGTTAGTATTTTCTTTGAACTATTTTGCTCTTCTAACTCCCAAAATCTTCTTAATATTTCGTCTTCATTAACTTGTGCATGCAATACATTAACTTTAGGTGAAACTATAGATGCGGCCTTACTAACTGTACCGGACAGAACCCACCCTAACGTAGTGCTCTGAGCAATCAGAGTGCCTGATGGACTCTTAAATATGCCTGCCTTAATAATGCAGCTGTATGCATCAGCGCCTAACAAAACATCTATTTTATTGGGAGTGTTAAACCCTGGATCTGCGAGCTGCAGAGTGTTAACACTTAACCAATCTAAGGTGGTGTCGATTCTACTCTCAGGTAAGTAAGATGTAATTTTACTAAGTACGTAAGCGTTAACTTTAAGCTTAAAATTTGAATCTACCCGAGACTGGATATTCAAATGTACCATGTACCGTGCCATGGTTGAACTATTACCACCAAGACCTGAAATAGTTCCTTGAATAGGGGTCTTCTTCAGGTTGAGTAGCTGTACTACGGCTTCCGTCACAAAACATGCCTGAGAACCCTGATCTAACAAGGCTCGGACAGTCTGAAATTCACCAGAGCGTGACTCGGCTTTTATTAGCGCTGTGGCTAATAAAACCTGTCTGGGCTTGGGAATGTTACCTGTCGACAAGCACGAAACAATCGGACTAGTATTAGGTGAACTTATACTATCGATGGACGATGATGTCGAAGGTTGTTCACCCTTGTCGGATTCCTGACCTAAATGCAACAGCGAATGATGGCGCTTTTGACAAACCTTACAAGTGGTAGGTTTTCTGCATTCAGAAACAACGTGATTACCACCTAAACAGTTGAAGCAAATTTTCCGTTTTGCCACAAAATCACGTCTAACTTCGACTGTCTGCTTTGAGAACTTCTTGCAGAAACAAAGCTTGTGACTTTCTGAGCAGAATTCGCATTGGATTGATGAACTCGTTGCCAACATTGCCTTTGGCGAATGACCAGATGAACTTTTGTTATTGTTGCTCTGCTGAACTGGTGCCCTTTTTGGCTCTATACATTCTAACGCGCGAAACCGATTTTCCATAAAAGTTTTAAATTGGTTGAAAGTTGGTAAGTCATTGTTGCAAATACTAAGCTCCCATTGTTTACGCGTTTCATTGTCTAATTTAAAGGTAACAATGTGTATGATAATAACATCCCATGTGCTCACGTCAATCCCCAAATTACTCAACGCATTAAGAACATCACATGTGGTATCAAGCAATTCTTTCAAAGCTGTAGCCGATTCCACCTGCGTACGTTTTTGACCGAACAACCTCCTGAGAATACAATTTGTTAAATACTTTTTATTGCTATAACGCTTCTCTAACTGAGTCCAGCATTGAATATAATTGGCATCGGTTATAGGAGTATGACGAATTAATTGCTCTGCTTCCCCAGAAAGGTGACTCTTTAAGTAATGGAGCCTTTGCACATTATCCAAAGTTTTATTTTTGTGTACCAAGGATGTGAATAGGTCATGGAATGTTGTCCATTCATCATACTTTCCTGAGAATGTTGGAATGGTAATTTTGGGCAATTTAACAAAAGAACTATTTGATTTATTTACATTAATTGGATCATTATCAGTTGTTTGTTGTACAGGATCTTTAGCCAATAAGATATTATTAAGAGTTGTTTTCATTAAACTTTTATAAATTATATAAGTATCTTCCGTCGCGTCATAGATATCCACCACTTTCTGTCCTATATCTTCTACTTTAAAACGTTCATATAATTTTGTGTTATTTTCTTTAAACAATGCCCAATCCCTTTCCAATCGTCTCGTCTCAAGGATGCGGAAGCAAAGAAAAAGTGGAGATGTACGATGTGCATCAGAAGCAAAAAGTACGCCATTGCCGACTGTACAACCAATATCACTATGAGAAAAAAACTAAATTCTTTACAAACACCCCCACCAACGGAGCAATCACGAAGTACTAAGGATATACAGTACGACGCGGACGAAGCGTTGAAACGGCGATCTTCGATTCAAAATACTGCAGAATTACTTGATTCACACATACTTACTGATTGCGAAACATCTTTTGAATCATATACTGGCAATAAATTATCTATGAGTGTTGACGGGACTGTGTCTGACTTAGAATCAGCCTCAGAAATGAAGGAGATAATTTCGCAGCTCAAATTAAAGCTCGAAAGTACTGAAAATGAACTCGAAACTTTATTATTAGAAAACACCGATCTGAATCAGCAAATAAATAAGTTGATTACAGAAAATAAAACATTGAAATCTTTATGCCAGTCACCATGTATGTTTACAAGTCCGGTAACAACTAGTAAGAAAAAGAGGCGAGCGCAGTCAATTCAACACAATATACGTCCTACACCATTCTCTTTAACGTCATCCAGATTGAACGTTGAAACCAATGACTGCGTGAATGTGTCCTCCTTGGAACAAGAACTTATAACACAAAAACAACTTTTAAAGGTCGCACAGCTGGAGATAGAAGCCCTAAAGGTCCGTATTGCAGCACTAATGCAAAATAGTTGCGTTCTTTGTGAACCTGTTTCTCGTCATGAACATAAAGAAGATAATGTGAGCAGCACCAATGCGCAGGTGTGCGCCACTGCGGTCTGGCCCCAATTAGATGACCCCCAAAAGATGATACATATCTTCGGTACTCAGCGTTGTGTCGGGCTAGCAGCAGCCATCTCTCACTCAAGAACAAACACAAAGTATGTAAAATACAGAATCGTCGCTTCAACAAAGCCCAATGCGCCTTGTAATGAAATTATAGCAAACTGTAGAAACATTAATTTGTCAATCGAAGACAAACTTATAATATGCGTAGGCGAAAATGATTGTAACCCGAACCAACTGTTGTCTCAATTGCAAATTATATTAGATAAATTTATAAACAACACCGTTATTGTATTGAATGTCGTCAATAATGTGCATCTCAATGTAAAAAAGTTAAACTATTCTATAAAAAGTCTTTGTAATAAGTATAAAAAATGTCACTTTGTTAATCAAATATCTACGAAACTAAGCGATATTTGTAAGTCGGTAAATTATGTAATAGATTGTTGCGATTATAGCGACAAATATTTAAATCCTAGCGAAATTAGGAAAAGAATAACGCGTAACAAAACAAGTTTCAAGTTTGAAGTTTTTACAAATGAACCTAAAAAAGGGAGATTTGAAGCCAAAAAAGGGACAATTCCTTATTATTTCAGTAGCTATAAGATTAAACCGCCAAAAGACTGTAGCTCCTCTTTACAACATAGCAGTCAAAAAGGGACTATACCGTATTACTTTCCTGTTTTAAACAAACGCAAATCATTTTTTCGTATCTCAAACCAACACAACTCACCAATTTAAGATATTCCATCAAAATATAGCAAGTTTATTATCCAAACAAGAATTACTGGAAATTACTATGCAAGAGTTAAAAGAAGCGAAGAATGACCCAGATATTATATGTCTATCTGAAACTTTTGTAAAAAAAGGTTATGAAAATTATGTAAAAATACACAATTATGAAATGGCTTCTTATTACTGCAGAGAAAAGCAAAGAGGTGGCACTTGTATATTAGTGAAAAAGGGTTTACATTATAAAGAGTTATTATTCGTGAAGAACTATGCAACTCAAAACACGTTTGAAGCTTGCGGCTTGGAGGTAACAAGTGATAAATTGGCAGTCATATGTATTTATAGAACCCCACAATCTGATCCCAATCAGTTTTTAACTAAATTGCATAATCTTTTACATGAATTACTAAAAAGGTACAAATCTAAAATGAAGATAGTTATAGCAGGTGATTTTAACATAAATACACTTAAAACAGGTAACATCACAAATGGGTTACAAGACTTGGCTAGCAACTTTAACTTAAACATTCATATTAATGTTCCTACTCGTAAATTGACTTGTATTGACCATATTCTAAGTAACATTGCCAATGCAACTGCCACTGTACTACCTCTGTGTCTCTCAGATCATGACACGGCACAGATGTTAAGCTTCCCTGTTAAACAGAAACCACAAAAACCAGCTATATGTTACATTCATAAAAGAGATTTCAACTTAGACAATATCCGAAAATATAAGGAATGCTTGCAAAATCTGTCTTGGTCCGATATTTATCTGAAGACTGACGCAAACTGCGCATTCAATGATTTTCATGAACAAGTGTGTCTATTTTATGATCTCTGCTTTCCAAAAGTCAGAGTTAAGATCAATAGGAATAATAAAAACATGCAAAAGTGGATAAGTAAAGGTTTAAGACAAAGTTGTAAAACTAAACGAAAGCTACGATATTTATACTACAGAAATAAAAATTTAACCAATAAAACTAATTATATTAATTACTCTAAATTATTAAAGAAATGTATTTATAATTCCAAAAAGAAAGCTAATATAAAATATATTAATACTCATGATAACAAATGTAAAGCCACATGGACTGTTATTAAAAATGAAATCAATAATAAAACTCAAAATGACAATATAGAATTTATAAAATTAAATGACATTATAATTTCAGATCCAGTACAAATAGCTACTACATTCAATGACCATTATATAAATTTAAAGCAAGTTTCAGAGAAAAAATCCACTAAGCAAGACTTCTACAAAAGTACATCTGCCAACTCAATGTTTCTCAGACCAATGCTGATAAACGAGGTACGACATGAAATAATGTCTCTCTCCAACAGCAGATCGGAGGGCTATGATGAACTGAATACAAAAATTATAAAAGCCTGCTGTAATGAACTGACTCCTATTCTCACTCATCTAATAAACATGTCTTTTTCACAGGGAACCTTTCCCGAAAAGGGTCAGAGCCCATTCGTCCCCTAAGATTCGCACCCTGTGCCCACTCGTCCCCTGGAACTTTTGAGGGGCCCATTCGTCCCCTGAAGAATATTTATTTTTATTCATTCTTCTAATATAAGTACATGTATATGTGTATACTGCAGCTTGGTAGTCCTGGTACAGTCGCGCAGAAAAGGGTAAAATAAAAAATTAATGTTAGCAAAACAGAATTAATGTTAGAACGTTCATTATTTTTTGGTCCATGAAAGAGCTTATGAAAGGAAGTCTTCCTTTGACACTCAAGCGAAAAATCATGGACATGTGCATTCTTCCCATTTTGACCTATGGATCCCAGACTTGGTCTTTGATAAATATTCAAAAGTCCAAACTCAAGGTTTGCCAACGTGCAATGGAGCGCAGTATTCTAGGCGTCAAACTATTAGACCGCGTACGCAACACCACACTGCGCTCCAAAACACAAATTGCTGACGTTGGTCAAAAGGCCGCTGCACTGAAATGGGCTTGGGCCGGCCACGTCTGCCGCATGCCTAATGAGCTGTGGGCCAAAATAACCACTTTGTGGAGCCCTGATACAGCAAGAAGGCGTCGCGGCAGACCTCGTAGAAGATGGCGAGACGAACTTGATAAAACCAATGACCAGTGGTCCACTTTGGCCCTGAATCGTGAAAATTGGAAGTCATGGGGAGAGGCCTTTGCCCAGCAGTGGGATGATGTAGGCTAGCAGTATCAGTATCAGTTCATTATTTTTATACAAAAGGGTGACAACGACTCCACACTGACCTAAAACGAAACACTTAGAATACAAGAACATAATAACATCCATTAATATGATAAAATAGTAATTGCGGATAAAAAATTGCTAAAAATATTTAGGAGTAAATAATTTAGTTTTGACTTTTTAGTCAACATGACTGTAGTATTCCACCATAAAGTGAATTACCATCAATAATAATACTCATCATATTACAGGATTCAAATGAGATCATCATCATCATCATCAGCCTATAAATGTTCCCACTGCTGGGACACAGGCCTCCTCTCTGTGAGAGGACAAATGACAAATGAGATAATTCGATCCAATTATTTCAAAAATATTATTACTATAATAATAACAGTATTGTTAATTTCGTAAGGCGACCTTAATTTCATAAAAACTTAAAAAAAATTAACTGCCTTTATTTTTTATTTCATTGATTTTTAGCCACCGACTTCCGAAAGAAGTTATTAATTAGGTTATTTCACGCTTTTTTGTTTTGTTGTTGTTTTTGAAGTCGGTTACTTTTTTGAAAAAGTTTTTATTTTAGCCTTTTTAGTTTATTTATTAAATATTCTTCAACCCAAATTCTTAAAATACAAATTTTTCTTACATATGCACTAATCTTGTAATCCATTACAACATAAAAAAATCCATATCTCTAAAACTACTGAACCGATTTTGATGAAACTTGCAGTGTAAGTTGAACAATACCTAGTACAACAAAAAATAATTACTTAAATCGAACTTGTAGTTCCGGAGATATGCGTGCACAAATATAAAAACATACATACATACACTTATGAAATTTGGCACATTTGGTCAGACGCTGATATAGACTAACATATATGAAAACTGGGCAGTTCTGATAATATTACATACATACGGGTCGAATTGATAACCTCCTTTTTTTTTGAAGTCGGTAAAAAACAAACCGACCGAATCGAGAATCTCCTCCTTTTTTTGAAGTCGGTTAAAAAGACCAAAGACACATTGAACAGTCTCGTATTCGCAGTCACTTTCAAGAACCAATATGTCACCGAGGTAGCCATAACATACAAACAAAACACCTTATGTATTATTTGTAACCCGTTTTTTTTAACAAGCCATTCGTAGAGAGACAATTTTACATCGTAAACCTATCGACAGGTTATATTATTATCATGACGGATTATCATTCATCATAGCTCTTTTTTCAATGATCTGTTATGATTTATTAAATTAATTCCGTTAATAAACTGTTCACAAGTGTACTATTTTAACCGTTTCTTATGTAAAATATAGCTAATTTTATCTCAGGGGACCAATAGGCACCTGAATAGGTGCCGAATCTTTAACTTATATTGTATATATATTAGAGGGGACGAATGGGTACCTTAAAAATAATATTTTTTATTAAAATATTAATTGGTCCCCTACCAGGAGGCCAATGGGCACCTATATAGGGGCCGAATCCACAACTTTTATGCTGGGGGACAAATTTTAGGGGACGAATGGGCTCTGACCCCCCGAAAAATTAAAATTGTCCATAATAAAACCTTTATTCAAGAAGGGAGTTAAATGTGATATTAATAATTACAGGCCCATAACTTTAATACCCATCCTATCTAAAATTTACGAAAAATGCATGTACAAAAGACTAACTGACTTCTGCAATAAATTTAAAATTATAAACGAAGGGCAGTTTGGATTTCAAAAAAACAAATCCACAGCGCTAGCTATATTTTCTCTTATGCAAGAGGTACTCTCAAATATTAATAATAATAATATAACTACTGGCCTTTTCTTTGATTTATCGAAAGCCTTCGACTTGGTATCACACGGCATATTGCTAGAAAAGTTAGAAGCTGTTGGTATTCGAGGGCCAGCACTTCAGTGGCTTTCGTCCTATCTAACTAATAGAAAACAATGTGTTATAATCAATAAATTTAATGAAAATAATGAACTAATATCTTACTCATCAAAATATAGACATAATAAATATGGTGTCCCGCAAGGTAGCGTACTTGGCCCAATACTATTCCTTATCTACATTAATGACATTATAAAAATAACTAAACATAAATGTATATTATTTGCCGATGATATATCTATTATAGTGACATCTAACAAAAAACAAAATACCATTTTAGATCATGAGCGAGAAATTAACATAACAATTGACAAATTACTGCATTGGCTTGACATTAACCATTTGATGATAAATTTAGATAAATCCGTTTATATTCAATTCAATCAATCAAATAATTACAAAAATGACATTAAACTCAATATTAATAAAATCAAAGAAGTATCACATACAAGGTTTTTAGGCGTAATAATAGATAAAGATGTTAATTGGAAAGAACACGTAGGCAATGTGAGCACTAAAATTAATAAATTTGTATACGCACTAAAACAAGTTAAAAATGTGACTAACATAAAAACTGCTGTAACGTCATATCACGCGTACGTAGAATCGTTACTTCGATATGGTCTTGTAATGTGGGGTAATAGCACTGAATTATGCAGAGCATTCATAGCACAAAAAAAGTGCATGAGATCAATTTGTGGTCTTAAACCTGATGACTCATGTCGTCCAATATTCAAGAAACTTGGTTTGTTACCGTTACCGTCACTTTACATTTACGAAGTATGCATGTTTGTAGCTAAGAATAAACAATTATTTAAGACGGCAAATGATGTTAATCCTAGGAATAGACGCGATCCGTATAAATTAGTACTTAATGACTTACCTAGACTAGCTAAATATAATAACAACTGCCTTGCAATGTGTGTGCGTATTTATAACAAGATACCCAGGCATTTCAAAACTTTGAATTTGAGATTGTTTAAAATTAAGTTTTATAAATGGCTAATTGAAGCTAGTTTTTATAGTTTAAAGGAATTTTTGGATAAAAAATTTTGACGCTTTTAAAATGTGAATGGTTGCAGTCCTCTTCACTAAACTTTATAATTTTGCATGCTATGTTTTTATCGTAGCTAAACATGTTTGTGCCATATTTTGTATTTAACACCTTTTTATACCATGTTTTACGCAAATAAATATTTTATTATTATTATTATTATTAATAATTCTTGTCTTGTTTCGATATATTCTAACGTTAATCTATCTTTACTACATTTCTTAAAATTAGTCAATCCTTTTGTAATAACATTCTGTTGATCTTTTAAAACGTTAATTAATCCTTCCATTTCGTAATTGATTTATATGTAGTTGTAAATAAATAAAATATTTTAATTGATTTTCAATTTGATCGTCTTAAAAACACAACAAATGTATAAGAGATAAAATCAATGTAAATATGTATAAAACTAATAACAACTTTCTCAAAGGAGATAAAATATGCGAACTGTCTGTTTTGCAAATAAAAGCAGTAAACATACAAGTGAAAACTAAAGACAAACTTTTCTAAGTTGCACTGTTTCACAAAAAAACAAAAAATAATACAAGTCCAAATCACTTCTTAAAATTTTACAAGTGTTTGGGAAACACACAAAATCTGGTAGAAATCGGGTATAGGTTCCCCGTTCCCCCGTTTTCTATAAAATATTCTAAGTCCTAATTCTAACATGCACACAAATTGGTAAATACTAAATAAAGTTTCTAAGTTAAAAAATGTTTGTAAAATTCTACAAGTCCAAATACGTCACTAAAGTTGTAAATGTTCTAAGTTGAAACTTTTTCACTAATTGTCTAAGTTTAAATTGTCTTTGAAATAGAGTTCAAAATCCTTTGACTCGAATGTTCGTCCGATTCGTGACGTGAACAAAATAAATATATAAATTGTACTCACAAAATTGCACTTCTCACTATCACCGTTTTCAACCTGCAAGTGGCGCCCTCTGTGGCCGCTATACGCACTACGCGTGGAGTCACCTGAGATGTCGCGTGATGTCTGCACCTGCTTCGTCTGCGACGTCGCGTGATGTCTGCACCTGCGTCGTCTGTGAGGTCACGTGATGGCTGCACCTGTGTCTCGTCTGAGATGACACGTGATGGCTGCACCTGTGTCTCGTCTGAGACGTCGCGTGATGGCTGCGTCACCTTGCTTGTCTTCCAGTGAAGTGTTGATCTGAGAGTGGCGCCCTCTGTGGCCACTCTTTGAACTAATCCGCCAATGCTGACTCAGCTCACCGCTTATGCTGGGTGATGCTGTCGCCGCTGGTGCGGAGGAACGTGTACCTTTCTGTAGCGACCCACTACAAGTACACGGGACGGAGAAGCGGGCCAACGGTGGCTCCACTTGTATAAAAACTGTCCAAATGATCCCGGCTCATAGGACCAATGGTAAATACCCTTGATGGTATTTGGAGAAATTTGACCTTAAGGTACACTAGCGAGAATTGATAAATAAAACCACTGTGCACTGTTCTGACCTGATAGCTCATATGATATATATATTCACATATAAAAAAAAACATTTGCCTTATATGCTAACCGCGGTAACCAAACGATAGCGACTTCTAAAAAGACTACAACGCCATCTATCGAGCACGTGTGAACTATTACAAATAAGTCGTTAACAACTATTTTTGTGACTAAAATCAAAAATTGAACCCCATGTAGTACTATTATTTGAAGAAATGATATATGTGCATGCAGGCTGTCCAATTTAAAAAGATCCATCAAGCTAAGCAAAAGATAAGAAAACTGATGCCAATTAAGATTATTCACGCAGTACCATTAGAATATTATTTTACTCAGAAAGCCATCAATTTCAATGCGCTTCTAAAATACATTTGAAAGATGAACTCGTCTCGAGGGTGTTGTTCTAAAAGCTAAGAGCGTCTAAAGTGAAAACTAAAATCGATTTGAAATGTTATATTCTGAATGTGGCAGATAGAACAAACCCCCACTGACATAACATTCAGAAGGACGATACGGAATGAAGCTATTTCGTTTCATTGCTCTGAAGCACCAAAGTAGACAAAAGGAGAGCCGCGTAAAGTCTAATACGTCTTTCGTTCTTGTAAGTATTACGCGGTTTGTCGAATCGACCCCCAGATGCCCTAACTTCGGTACAATCGAGAGCAAAAGCTGTAACAAACGTTGATAATGTTGTCCGCGCTCGCTCAAGGGAATGCACAGAATAGGCCATTTGCTAGTACGGCGTCGACAACGTGACAATTTTCCCAAGAATGTACCCAATAATGGGAAATCACGGCGAGCCCCAACGTCGCGTATTGATTCCAGAATACGTGCCCAGCTTTATGTGAATGACCGTCGAGTTAATTTCTATTTTCGACGTCGAAAATGCTTTTTGAACGTGACAGTTGTGGTTACTGTGAGTTTACGACCCCGACAAAGCTGACGCCATTCTGAGTGGACCGTTTTAATAAATTATTATTTTATGATGCGGTCCTTGTTAAATGAAATGTTATTTTCTATAGAGTACACAGCGGTGAAGCTAGTAGTGGTCACAAAATTCGAGTCAAGGAGACCGCTATTCAAATATCTTTATCTACATTTTGGCAACCTTTGTTTGTGTTCCAGGAAATGCATGTTCTATATTCATGCTTCGCCGTGTGCTCTTTATAAAATTGAGAATTGAATTTCGTGTGACAAGATCGTGCCTCCTGAATTTTCACAGTTTTCATAAAGAGGAGAAAAACAGGATCGTTTAACTGACGACGTATAAAAATGCCTACCTATTTTAGTGCCATCACCAGAATGAAATTTTCAGACGTCTTAAAGTGGTCGTAAGATTAGGTGAGACCACGATTTGTTTGATGTCGTGTCATTATAGATTTTATTACGAAGATTTCGGGACTTTAAGACCAGAACAGACGACCTAGAATTATGCGACGCTTATAAAACTGCCTATCATTAAATTGCTGCGGTAAAGGTAGGGCTGCCGGATGTCGCTGAGTCAAGTATTCAGTGAACAGAATATTCAACTCAATATCTAATCCAACCAAATTTTTTATCGTAATATTTTTGAAACGACCTTCTTAACTTGATTTCCTCCTTCTAACTGAGTTAGAGGATTCAATATTCTTAATTCAAAATTTTCATGAGTTTCATCCAGCAATTGCACATTTGAGACAGATGGCATTTTGGGAGTCTCATTTTTTTCGGGACAAATACTTTACTCTGCTAACCCTGACTACATGCTGTATATGTGTGGGTAATGCGGGTGTATTTTAATTGAGGCACAATTATGTTTGGCGGTCTTTTGTACGTTGAAGCGGGAGCCGTGAAGTCACAGCGGCAGGACAATGGAACGCAATGGCCCGCTTATCATTTCTCTAGCGGTTGCGGTGCCAGATTTTAAAAGTAATTACGAGCTCTGAAGACTTTATGAATGTTCTCCTTGTGAGTTGGCTTTATAACTTTAATTAAATGTGCCCCGGTTAACGGATGGTGCGGGTTATGAAGAAAATACTGTGAAAATAAAATATAGTTTAAATAATAAACTGAGCAAAATTGGTACTAAAACTGTTTTACGATATTGAAGAAAAGGAAAAAAAATTTCGTTGAAAACTGTACATATTACCTATAGACACGAAAATAGAGCAATAAGGTTCCTAAATAGATAATTTTATTTTTCAATGTTTGCAGCCGTCATAATCACAATGTCATGTCGATGTCGTGAAAATCACACCCTTTTGCGATCAAACTAATTTTCCACCTCTACAATTCTCCGAATCTCAAAAAACTGCCAACGAAAATTAATATTGTTTCTATTTTCTACGTTGAAAGGGGTTAGTAGGGGTAAGTAGGTCAAATTTCAATAACATGAGTGTTTCAGCTCTTTACTTAAGGCGCCACAGCAACTACCTTCACTGAATAGGTAATATATTGCCCCAGAGAGTACTAAGTCTCGCGACTTGATTGACCGACCGATGTGCCTTGTATTGTAGAGTTTGAAAGGTATTTTGCATTATGGAAGATTGTCCTTCCAAAGTTGTAAGTTTTAAGGTCTCTGGTTGGCAATTAAGTCTGAATCTTTGTCGGTGAATATGCTAAGTATTGTCTGCCCCAGTTTCTGAATTTAAATTGTCTCTGGTAACAATTTTTGGTCAGTATTTTTTTTTGTATAATTAATGTGTTTCAACGTGTTTGTAACTAGTGGTTTTAATCAATATTATGTTGATGAAAAATTAATAAGTTATTAAGTAAATTTAAATAGCGTTTAATGCAATCAAAACAGCTGTTACTAAAAAGACATTCCAGAAGAACACTATACTTTAAGCATAGAATAAGAAAAAAGAAGGGAAATCCATTACAAAAATGCTGAAAAGGGATGAAAGTTGTTATATGTTGTAGTTATTCATTTTCTCATACACATGTTGCTGAACTAACACACACATAAAACATTAATGAACTACAGCACATACAACTTACAATAACATCTTGTAAAGAATTTCAAAGGAGATGAGCTGGTAATAAAGGTATCACCACATTTCCCGGTGAAACGGCTGACTGCACACATGTTAAGACATACAAATCGCCCAGGAAAATATTGCGCTTCGGGATTCATCGTACATCTTCGGAAATACGAACGGGTGGTGATGAAGTCTAATAGTGAAGAGCTTAACCGTAGAAGTAGTTGAAAATATTGGATTACAATTATTATGACATTTAAGATTAACGATAAATAAATATTTAGTGCTATTGGTGAACTGCAAAAAGGTGAACTGAAAGAAAAATAAACTGCAGGAATATATCACTAAAATGTATGACAGTACAAACACTAGAAGCTTTGTTTCTGGGGCGCGACATTTGTGCTAATTTGGAAACATGAGCATTACCTACCGAAGCGCAAACCTTGTCTGGCATAACTTGTACAGTCCATATAGCGTCGGAAATTTGAAAGAGCATGAGGGGCTAAGTAGTTCCATTCCATTATCTCACGGCTGCAGTGTGGTAACGATGTTTGTGTGGTCACCATGTTTTACTGTGAAACTGAGATATTAGTATGATAATATTGTCCTAATGTAGAATAATTTAGACTATATTTTTTATTAATTTGTTTTTGTTGACACGAGAGCCTTATCTTCATGTAAACATAATCTTAATCTAAATATAAATCTTAATTGACTTTTACTTATTTTTTGTACAAAAAAGCAATCTAAATAAAAATGGGTACTTATTTGTTATCTTAATCATTACTTAGTTAAGTTTTATTGTTCGTGCATATTATCTAGATGTTATGTCAAGATTTTTCTGAAGCTTTCCTGATGTATATCTCAACAATCAATAAGATACCAATTACACACATCAAAAGTGTCTAGGGATCAAGCATTTTTATGCGGATTTCTTGAGATTGAGATGTGGCTTTGTAATAAATTTATGATTTTATAAATTTATATGGATCCTTTTTGGTGCATTTCATAATTTGAATCAGGAACTGTGAATCAAATTCGAGTAAAAGATGAAAATCAGCTGTCAATATTTTCCCTATAAAAACATACAACGCATTGAAGACATTATTAGTGCTACTGTTTCCCTACTACTGATTAATATGGAGCGGCGACGTCATTTAAGCAGGGAAGAAATGCTCAGAGCCGTGGGAATGATAGAAGCTGGTTCCCGGCAACGTACTGTGGCTTTAGCTCTGAATACAAGTCAGAGTGTTATCAGTCGACTTTGGACACGTTACCGAAGCACTGGTACCGTGGCTGAGCGCCATGGAGGACGGTATCGCTGCACCACACGGAGACAAGACCAATACATTCAAATCTTAACTCGAAGAGCTCCAACAATAACCGCCATGATGTTAGCCGTGAGGCTTCATCACTCTTCAGGGAACTTAATTAGCGACCAAACAGTCAGAAACCGCTTGCATGAAGTGAACCTTCATTCCCGAAGACCGCTACGGGTGCCACCTATAGCAATGCACAATCGTAGGATTCGATATCAATGGGCTCTTGAACACAGAAATTGGGCAGAAGAACAATGGCGTTTCGTGTGCTTTTCTGATGAGTCTCGTTTCGGTATGAGACCGGATACAAGACGTATACGACACTGGAGAACCCCTGGACGCCAACAGCGATTAAAATCCTGCCAGGAAGTCCATCCTTATAGTGGTGGAACCATCATGGTATGGGCGGGTATTTGGATCGGCGGAAGAACTGAGTTGATTTGGATCAGAGGCAACCTCAACGCTCAAATTTATGCTGAGACGATTGTATCAGACGTCATCGTTCCTCTACAAGTGCAAATCGGTCCCTTATTTCAGTTAATGCATGATAATGCACGACCGCACACCGCAAGAGTTGTAAGACAGACTCTCGCCGCAGCTAACATCAATGTCCTGCCCTGGCCTGCTCAGTCGCCAGACTTGAATCCGATTGAGCATGCATGGGATATGCTACAGAGAAGAGCTCTGCCGAATATGGAGGGTATCCAGTCGCAAGAAGACCTTTTTTTGTTGTTGCAACGAACATGGGCGGCCATTCCACAGCGTGATTTGGATGAACTCATTTTGAGTATGCCAAACCGATGTTCTTGTGTTGTTAGTGTTCGCGGTAGAAACACGGATTATTAATTGTTTAAGTTACCCAATAAAATTTTAAAGAAAACTGTTATTTCAGTCTTTTTTTCGAACTTTTGTGTTAGTGGTTCAAATGTCAAAAATCCCTTTATTAGGAAAATGGCAAATTTCTTTATTAATGCAAAGGTGACTTGGTTTATCGTTACTGTGACAAACGAAAACACTTTATTTGATGAATCCTTAAAGAAAATTTTAATTAATATCAATCAGGAGAAAAGTTATTGCAAAAATATATGTTGATCCCTAGACACTTTTGATGTGTGTATTTTAAAGCTAAAAAAAACTTGTTTTTCAATATAACTGAGTGACTACATATAATACTCGTAGTACCAAATCTCAAAGTGAAAGGAGGTAGTTTCCAGCCCTCAAATATTTTACTTACAATTTTGCTTTCGGTATTTTTTTACGCGTCATTTGACTTCGGGTTCGCAAAGGAAGTACATTAGGCATCGTTTCGTTGCCGAGAGCCTACTTTGTCAAATTGCCAGACGAGAAAATTCTTTTACATCATATAAATGGTAACTATTTGTCTTTTTATTTGTACTTGTTGAGGTACATTTAAATCTACCACCACTATTTTCTAGTATAATCTTGTCTAGATTTGTCAACATTTATAGCTTGGTTACATAATTATGACTACACTTTTGCACTTTAAGCATCTTTGGTTCTTTTCAGTATTACTTTTCTGGCATAGTTTTTTTTTTTTTTTATTCTCGCGCCCGGCATGCGGCATGCGGGCGGCGAGTAAAGGGCAACTCGCCGCCCGACCATGGACCATGCCCGGGTCGACGGCGCGTTGTGTTCCACGCGCGCCTTAAAGAGCGTCAGCACGATGACGGGGCCCCGCCCAAGAGGGCCAAAGCCTGCCGGGGTCGCGGGACTTATCTCATTACCGTGACCCCGGAACATAAAAGGCTATTGAAGGACACCGTGGATTTTAGTCAGTACAAGTCAGACAGTCCCTCCCACCCTGCCCGGGGTGGGAGGACTCATTTGATGACTTTACCACGCTAAAAAAAAAAAATAGTTTTTATTCGAAAGTCACCATTTGCTCTCTCTCGGGACAAGATATCCCAAATATCCCAATGCCAATTAATTTTATATATGCGAGAGGGAGTTTGTTTGTTACGATTGTCCGCTTAAATACTCCAACTCTTGAGACAGTTATAGGCTTTTTTCTAAAAACAAATAAGGCGGGAAATGTGGGGAGCGAGTGAACCCTGGGAAAATCTAATTCTCCTATAAATTGCCGAGTTATTTTGTTTTACGACTGTGTTGAAGTTAGTTAATAATCAGGACAAATCTGCAAATGTTCGTGAAGATGGCTACAGTACATTTCCTGCTGAACTTCTACGCTCACATTGTCTAAGATTCCAGATAAAAGATGTTGTTTTGTATTATTTAGCCGCCATTACGGGCTCGATAAGGATTTACTCCAGTATTGAATTGTTCCGTTTTGAAATCCTTCTGCGATGTACTTGTTTCGAATTCATTTTCAAATTCTTTTTAGTGTCTAGTAAAGTCTAAGAGGAATTTTTGTAGACAAATGGTGCCATGAGGTGCTATAAATTTACGAGATAATTTAATGTGTACAGAGCAAGTGAGTGTTTTAAAATTAAATCTCATTTGGATGAGGGATTGCGTTTTCGCAATTTTAACTTTCATTACACGAGTGGCCAAAACTTGCTGGAATTTCGGTTTTATAAAACATGCAGTTGGAAAAGTTAAATGCCTACTTGTAGAGGTAATTTATTTCGCTGGCAAAGAGGAGCTTTACTATTTTCTGAAATGTTCTGCATTTACAATGATTTGCAGTCAGAATTGGCTTTTCTCTTTTTAATTTGATGATAATAATAGGTTGACTGTATGTTTTGCTACCGTATTAAATCTACACTAATATTATAAAGAGGAAATATTTGTTTGTATTGAATAGGCTTCGAAACTACTCCACCGATTTCAAAAAATTTTCACCAGTTGAAAGCTGCTTTGGTCCTGAGTGAGATAGGCACTAAGGGGGAGGGGATGTGTATGAGCGGGCGAAGCCGCGGGCAAAAGCTAGTTACGTATAAAAATACTATAACATAACGCACAAAACCCGTTTTTTAGATGGTACAATCACCATATCAGTCCCGAGTGAAGCGGAACGGTGCATCCACACCGCCGGTAACATTTGTGGAGCAACAAAAGGCAACACGGTAACATTCGGCAACATTCGGTAACTTTTGTGGCTCCTTGTTACTATTTGTTGATTGTTACTCATCCACACCGCAGCAACATCCGACAACAAATGTTGCCGTGTTACTGTATGTCGAGTAACGTTGCTCGACAATCGGTAACATTGTTAGATAATGGGGGTAACATTGTTACCGAATGTTGAGCAACGTTACTCGACTTACAGTAATACGTCAACACTTAGTAACATTAAATATGTAACATTTTATTGGCTGATGTTACCGAGTAACATTTGGAAACGTCTATAGGGCCCCGTCAGATTCGGCCGCAAAAGACTCTGGGCCATTACTGACACATTTTGAAAATCAGACTTGATGTACAGACGCCAGCAGGTCAATCTACCTGAATCAAAATTTACCATTCGAAAATTAACCTTCCATTTTTGTGATAAGGTTGAAAATCAATTAAAGAAAGACAGATTGTGGTAGCTTAAGTGCTGGCGTATGTACCATTTCCACTATATTAACGTGATTCATGAAAAACGAAAATTGTATCAGCCTAGGGTAATTCAGGAACATAAGTTGTATTGATGATTTGTCTCATCTGTCTGTTTAACAGAAACGAGGTAAGTATTAAGTCCCCAAGACCTTGATTTTTTTTTTTTTTTTTTCGAGGTGGAAATCCTCATAGGACTTCCTCCGCCTGGGGAAAGGCGGAGGGGCATGTCAGACTTGACTGACTAAAACCACCCCGGTGTTCCCTCGCACACTTGCGTCCGGAGCTGCGGGTGCGCATGTGACTTCCGCTGCCCCGGACTAGTGCCGGCCCGCCTCTTGCAGGCCCCTTCCAGTTGGGGTGAGGTGTTCTCCCCCGTTAAGTCCCCAAGACCTTGATGAACCAACATTTTTTTTATTGTTGTCACAACATCAAAATATTACTGGCACACAGTACTAGAACGTCTTTGGAGTTCTCTTCATTAGCAGCATTTGTTCTACTCGTTAGCTACCTTGTATGCCAGTTACTGAACAATTGCACCTACTAGCCACTGTTGTTATTACCTAATTTATACACAATTAAGAGAGGTATTTATACGATTTAATGGATACGTATGTACTATTTCTATTGTTGAATTAATGCATATTTACAAAGCTATAACGCATCAATTCGAGAGTCATTCGAGAGGTTGGTGATTTCAGAAACAAGTAAAAACTGTACTTGCTTGTGATGTATTGGCAATTTTAAAAGGTTCGTATTTTTGTTAATTTTGGTTTATAAAAAAAGAAAAAATATGTGTCAAAAAGTTTTTGACTATCCAATTTTTTTTTCCGTGGTAAAATCATCGAATGAGTCCTCCCCACATAGGGCAGAGCAGGAGGGACTGTCAGACTCGTACTGACTTAAATCAATGATAAATGATTATCCAACTGACGAACTTATTAGAATTTTCAGTAAACATCCTAATAAAGCAGTGGGCTGCAGTTAAATAAATTATAAGAATCCAAATAAAACACGCACTCACACATACGCAGCACTTACCACACACACACGCACGCACGCACATACACTCGCATATTTTTAACTACCACAACTTATTTTCTTTATACCATTTAAGATAAGTTTTCTGTATTCTTCGTCTTATGTTAAGTTTTCATAACTCTCTACACTGGAATACTATTGTATGGGCGTAAATATTATTGTATGGGCGTTAATGACTGCGACACAGTATACAACTAGTGCAGTCATTATCGTACGTATTTTATTGTAATGTTTTTAGTTCCAATAAAATTTAATTTAATTAAAAAAAAAATTAAGTAGGTCGCCAGACGCCAGCACCTCAACCTACCTCAATCTGTCATATTTCTTTAATAGATTTTCAACCTTATCACAATATTGGAAGGTTAATGTGCGTTTGGTAAAATTTGTCAGATTCGGGTAGGTTGACTTGCTGTCTGTTCAGTTAAAAAATAAAAGTTCTAAACAAAAAAAAAAAAATCGAAGCCGTATGTTATCTACCAAATTGAACTATTAATCCCACGTAGAGATATATGTAGGTACCACTATACTGTGGTCCACTTCCTCCATAGAAAAGAACAGCGTTTCAATTGTGAATATTGCAGGCTGATTATACTGCACAAATACGAGAGAGTACACGAATTAAAATTGGTTCGGTTTTTGTTTAGTGAAATTGTGGTGCAATTTTCTGTTGAAGTGCCTTTGTGTCTTTGTTGTTGTTATTGTATTGTTTGCAAACTGAAAAGCTAGGGAAGGTTTTAGCATCGTATTTGATTCTCATTTTACGTCATTCGTTAGTATTTTATTCTGCTCCGTCTATTTATTTTTATGTCGATGGAGAGAGAAGACATTATACAACCGGCAATTCATAAGACCAAAACGTTAATTTTAGTATTTACTTTTGAATCCACGAAGTTTGATGTACAACCGATGAATAAATGAAGAAGGACTGCAAATAAAACTTAGCTATGAATGTTGATTATCACTTCATTTCTCCGAACGAAACAGCAAGTTCAGTGGGTCTAAAACAGCCGCTTTAAGCAATGTTTCTAATGATTCACTTCGTGTATTTTCAGCAATGTCATTGGCTGTTCTTTTGGAATATTGCTATGTGGCAGTTTTATACCCGCTGCTTCTTATTTGCACACATAGCATGAGCAAAATATTCTAATAGACAAAAAGATTTCGACAGCAATTCGATTTTTTTTGTCCCAGTAAAACAAAATCCGTATAGATGACTGAAGAATAAAAACATTTTTGTGCTACATTTTAAACATCGCCATGCAACAGGACGATAGAAATCGTTCTACATTCTGTAATTTTTTTATTCTTTCAAAGACAATCCCGTTTTTATCGTTTCAAATAGCCGGCCTCCTCAATTTATTCAACCCGTCTCACAATAGCCGCAATCACGGAGTTCTATCTGCGGCGTCACTATTATTGCTTCTCCTGTCTCCGGCAGCTGTCTCGTGTGACCGCTAATTTGCCCACTGAGCATCTAATGTCCCTAATGTGCCACATTTGGCTCACATCAAGCCGTTTGCTCGAACGCTAACACAATGGAATACCAGGGCTGTATTCCCAATTAGGCACTCTAGGTATGCGACGAGGGCCCCGCAATCATTGGAGGCTCCGAGTTACAGGAAACAAAAACAAACTTATCCCAGGGGCCTTATTTTTTTTAATCTCACGCCCTCATTATTATCTTTATTTTCTGCGTCAGTCTAAAATTACGTACATTTTTGCACTAGCTGTTGTGAGTTCCTTTGTCCGCGTGTAGCTCAACCATTATCCTCTGGAAACCTAATACCGAGAGAAACAAGATATTGTTTCCAGACTATAACCAATATCCACCAATATCCGAGCCAGTTTTCCAGCAGTTTTAACGTGATTCAAACAAACATTCAAACTTTATAATATTAGTTAGAAATTAGATGAACAATCAAAAGAGAACCAGGCACGTATCCAGACTTTTGGTTCGGGGGGGGACAAACATTGAAACAACCATGTGAACTGTGTGAAAATCGCTGTAATCACTGTACTATAATTTTCACTGTACTATACTATAATTATATAATTATTTTTCTGTTTCTGCTGGTAGCCATTACGTCTAGTACCATATCAGGATCTGGCGCCAAAGCAGAATGAATAGACAATAGAGCGAGACCAGTAAGCCTCTCGCCCGCCATTCTATTCCTTAGGAAGGATTTTATTCTCTTTAGGCATGAAAATGACCGCTCCACAGATGCCGTTGAAACCGGAAGGGTGGCCAGAATATGTACTAGCCTGTTAATGGTAGGAAAGAAAACTTTGTCACACGTGTCTAAAATTTCCATAATTTCGACTGGTTTCTTATCTGTGTTTTTCCACTTGGCACACCACATACTGTACTCTGCTTTTATTAGTGATTCTCCAACACTTTCTTCCCAATAAATTTTCATATTTTCTAATTCACTTATCTTCCTCTCGTCCACATTTTTCGGAAGAATAATTTCTAAAGAAGAAAGCAGCTCTCTTTGATTCGCAAATCTATCATTCATGCCAGATATCAAATCGTCCAAGCACGGTATAAAAATAGTTCTTCTGAAGTATTCTTCAGCAGTATCGCTGGGAGGGTTGCTTCGTGCAGTTTGGTGGGCAGTAACTCGAGGACGCTGAATTTCTATTTGCAAGACATCTTCCGCTATTTTGCAGCATGCGTTATATATTTCTGAGAATACCGGGTTAACATCGTCACGTATCCTTTTTAGTTTTCCGATAATGTCATCGGAAAATTTCATAGCAGAGGCCAGGTCGTGTGTAGGGTTCTGCAAATATGCTGACAGTGGGAGAGTGTAACTGAAAAATCTTTCACAGGTTTTTAGAGAAATCAAGAAACTACTCTTTTCCATCGCAGCTATGAGTGTAGACGCAGTTTGGGCGACAGTTCTGTTTGTGTAGGATAGTTCTCTTAATGTAATGACAATAGGTTCGAGTAACTCACCAAATACATTTATAGAGTCGTGACGTTCTATAAATCTAGTGTCACACATGCCGACCAGTCTTTTTTTCTTACTTTCTGGTGTGAGCTTTTCCACATTTTCCTTGAACTGTTTCCCGGCCATTGCATTGTTGCGAAGTAAATTGCAGACTTCCTTCACAACGCCTATTGAATTTCTCACCTCGGGAACTGAAAGAGCTTTTGAAAGAACTAGGTTCAGACGATGTGCCGAGCAATGTACGTATGTGGCCTTAGGAAATTCTTTTCTGATTCTCGTCTGCACACCACTGATGTGTCCTCCCATGGTAGCAGCTCCGTCATACCCCTGACCAACTAGTTTATCGAGATTCAAACCAATCTCATGACATTTCTTTAAAATTTCTGCACTTATATTTTCGGCACTTAGGTCGTGTAATTCAATGAAACTGAGAAAGTCCTCCCTCAAAATACCTTTATAAACGTATCTCGCACACAAAGACAATTGCTCAGTTCCACTCACATCTAAAGTTTCATCGCCAAGAATCGCGAAACACTCTGAACTATTTATTTGTGTCACAACTTTTTTCTGAATTATCTTTCCGCAAGTATCTATTATTTCATTTTGAATAATAGGGCTAAAATACGTTGCATTTTTAGGGGTTGTAATGATATGATCTTTCAGGATATTATCATAGCTTGCTCGGTATCGTAGCAGAGCCCTGAATTTTCCATCTTTACCAAGTGGCTTTTCTAAAGTCAATGGTCCACTGTCTTTGTCTCCACGAAGCGGCAACTCTTGCTCTCCACAGAAGATGATAGTTTCGATTATAGGTTTTAGTGCTGTTCTATTTCTTTCCTTTTCTTTGAGCCTTTGATCATTAAGCTGCGATGCAACGTCTATAGCTGCTGAATCCATTACGCGTAAGAAATTTTCTGCGCATAACTTAGAAAACTGGTGATATTTAGCAGCAGAATGTTCGCGAAATCTCTCTGTTGCATCTTTCCAATTATCAAATGGTTTGCTGACAAAACTTCCAAGTGTTTGATGGGAACCTTTTCCAGCGGTGCCTGATGAAAAGACAACGCAATATTTGCAGAATACACCGTTCCTCCTCGGCGAATATGTTAACCATTCCCATGATCCCATCCATTCTCTTCGAAATCTAAGTTTCCTCTTTCCAAAGCTACTAGCCGGAAACGAAAATGACGCATCTGGGACAAACGGCTGGGTAATAATATTTTTTTTCTGTTCATCTGTGAGTACAAGAGGAGGATACTGTGTGTTATATATGGCATTAGAAACCACGCCGATATCAGGAAAAGTTTCACTTATTATAATCATTGTATCTAAACTGCACGTTTTTGAAGTTGAACATTCTCCTTCATCTCTACATCTTCCAGCCGGTTCGGCTGAAATCACATTTTTTTCTGTAAATTTTGACGATGTTGTTTCTAGTTGTCTACTATCAATAGCAGAAGCCATGCTTGGAGTAGTTTTTTCCTCGCTAGTGCTAGTAGTAACCATTTTTTTTGCCACTGGCTTGAAAAAGTTGTCAATTCTCTTCATTTTAGCAGCAGCAATTTATAGGTATACGTTCAAACAAGCACAAATCAAGAAGCACTCACATTTCACACATTACTTTATTGAAGTAATCTGTGATGGATAGGGCGAACGGTCTAACAAATTATGACGTCTGCAGGTCCAAAATTGTCCAATACTATCTCACGTCACGGACTGGCGATTTGGCCTATCCAATGAAAACAGTGGTTTTGAAGTTTTTTTTCCTTTATTTCACGGCACGGGCAAAGTATCAGGTGAACCAAGTCGGAAGGAATTTACTCTACCTACTCTCTATGTAACTGAAATCAATATCAAAATAAACTGGTCTATTGCACTATACTGTCACTATTGCAGAGGTATTTCACTTTTCTTCTCGCTTGTCGCTCTCGATTCTCACTTGAATCGCTCTCGAAATGAACTGACATGCAGGTTCCCGGACTCCCGCCGTATTTATACTACATTTTCGTATTCTGGAACACTGTGGAATATTGCGCCATCTACTACCTGGTAGCAGAAAGTTATGGAAGCTTCTCAATATTTCGCTACTCGACGCGACGACCTTTCTACTATTAGTTTTTCTAAGAGTTTTTAAATATTTTCTGATATATTATTCTAGAACTCTTGCATTTTTTTAATAAACGCCATCTGTTGCTCAGTACCTACCTGTACAACTTTGTGTACAACTCTGCTAAAGAATTAGAGTTGTCTGTTTATCGATATGTGTTATCGATATTTATTAAGTCGAAGAGTAATTAAAATAATTATCAAATGAGTAATTTCGGATACTGACTTGTTTATGAATGAAAGAGATACTTACGGAAAAACTTTTTTAGGAGACTAGCTCTCTTTTGAAATACCTATTTTTGTTTTGGTGATGGGCGAGCTGTCCACAAAAATTAATAAAAATATTTTTTTATGCCGTTCCGTTCGACACATTGAATGTAAGGATCATTTTATGATATGGGAAAAATAAAATCTAGACGGTGAAAGTTGGTCAAAAGCAAAAGACGTTTTTTTTTTCATACAAATTGTATGAACGAAAAAAAAAAAAACATTTTTTTATGTTGTTCATTGACTAAGTTAATGACAATAGTTTAATAGTAATACTGTTGAACATAATCGTCAAATTGATAATATAGGTAATAGGATTGTATTAATAACTAATAATTTTATTTCTGTTCTGCCCTTACACACTTTTTAAATATTTTCTAATATTTCAATCCTAGTTTACTTTATCGATGTTTATGTATCGATAATTTTGCCATTCTAAAATGTTGCACCTCTATCACAAGATGCTCAGTTCTGCCATCTATTGTGTAATGGCTGAAATATATTCGGATGAATTATTTTAATACGTGGTTTTGCTATACAACGCTAGATAGCGCTACTGACGCCAAACATCAACATTTTTGTATGACAATATTAACAATGCCCGCTCTATAGTTCTTTTAAATCTCTTTGGATGGCGCTACTAGTAACGTCGCTTACATTATCAGATCAAGATCTATATATATTTTTATTTTACCTACTTAATGAAAGAACACACGCAAGCGAATAAATAAACAGATGCCCAGATGGCTTAAAACGTTTTTTTTTCAGTCAGATTTCGGGGGGGGATAAATCCCAACTATCCCCCCCTCTGTATACGTGCCTGAAGAGAACCTAACGTGTGTATATTTAATTAGCGGGCTTTCGTATCCAGCATGTGGCCCCTATAGTATAGTCCTAAAGTGTACAGCTATAAGATAAAGATTTCTTATTTTGTGATGATATTTTTAAGTCGTCGTCAATGAGCTCGTTGACGAAACTACAATTTAATCGTTAATACTTTTTTAACTTTATACTCTAGGCTCTAGGGCATATTGTTGAATATCTTCAGATAATAGTACCCCAGGGTCCCCAATAGGTTAAAGACGGCCCTGGCCAAGGCGCTCGCACGGATTGCGACGGAATTGCATACTTGGTATTTATTGTCCTTTTCTGACCCTTAGGTGTTGAAGTTTTAGTTTTAGTAGTGTATTGTTATTAGTTTTTGTTAAATTGCTGTTGTTGGGTTTATGGTGCTGTTAGTTTTAAGGTTTGAACTTAAACATTTATGTCTATTAAGTTATGAGGACACTTCTGAATTGCTAAGGTTTGTATTTCTTAACAGCATAAGTCTAAGCGGGTCTAAGCACAGTCTGTGGCGCGTGGAGGCGCAGTGCCGGGGTGTATCCCCGCTGCCTCGAGAAGTCGAGGCGCGGAGTTAAGAGGTCCGGCGCGATCTCAGGGCAGTATGGAGGAGACGACTGTCGCAACCGACGGCCGGGCACGCCGCAATCACGGCGGTAAGACCCCTCTTTGAGGAGTGGCTGGATAGGCGTCACGGCGTCCTGACCTACCGCATGACGCAGGTACTCACCGGACACGGAAGTTTCGGGAGGTACCTGTGTCTGAGGAGAAAGGAGGAAACGCCTGGGTGTCACCACTGCGAAGATCACCCGGAGGACACAGTAGACCATACAGTTCAAGACTGCCCCGCTTGGGCAGAGCACCGACGTGTCCTCACGGCGGTGATAGGCGGAGAACTCTCGCGCCCGGCATTGGTCGCGGCTATGCTGCAGGGCGAGACGGAGTGGGAAGCGGTCGCTTCCTTCTGCGAAGCAGTTATGCTCGCGAAGGAGGAGGCGGGCCGCGTGAGGGAGAGGACAATGTCCTCCCTCCGCCCCACCCGCGGTGGTGGACGCCCGCGGCTACGGACGTCGCAAGACGATCTCCGGCCACCGTAGGCGCGGGCATGCGGGCGGCGAGTAAAGGGCAACTCGCTGCCCGACCATGCGTCGACGGCGCGTTGTGTTCCACGCGCGCCTCAAAGATTGTCAACATAATGACGGGGCCCCCTCTCTATTTTTTATTTATTTATAATTATTAGGGATAACAACAGCTTCCAACACATAAGTAAGTACTTAACAGAATTACTTGAGTAGCCAATAATAGTTATCCACGGTAGATATTCTCTAGAGGGCCAAAGCCTGCCGGGGTCGCGGGATTTATCTCATTACCGTGACCCCGGAACATAAAGGGCTATTGAAGGACACCGTGGATTTTAGTCAGTACAAGTCTGACAGTTCCTCCCGCCCTGCCCAGGGTGGGAGGACTCATTTGATGATTATACCACGCAAAAAAAAAACAAGCACAGTCAGCCTATAATTTTCCCACTGCTGGCCTGCTGGGACACAAGTCTCGTTCCTATTGCGAGTGAACTGGTTTGACATTAGTGCTGTAGCTTTACCTTTCAGTTTCAATTGCGAATTCTTTTCTGTAGGGTGTGTGTTCTGTGGGTGTTCTGTACCAGGAAATTGCGTAATTTTTTTCGATAATGGACCTTAAAATGTTCGTAAAAATGTCCATCATCGCGATAAATTAACGACATTTCCCGTTAATATGGCATTTGGCAATTGTGTAGTTTATTCTGTATTGTGATTGTTTTTTGCAGTTAATCTTTCTAGATCATGATACCAAAATATACCTTGTAAATTATGGCATCAACAACCAGGAGGTCACCCATGAAATTCCACTTAGAACAAACTCTGACTTATAAGTGAGTTTCAAGTTAAGTTAGTAAATAATGTCTGTCTATAGCTCTGGTCTCAAGAAATAAATGAAAATAATTATTTATGTTTGAGGCCCTAACCACTCTGAATAAGTCTGGGTAGTGAGTAAATGCCCCAATATTAATTTTGCTGCTCCTTGAATTATGTAGACTTAAAATGAACTGTTTCACAATTTAGTAGAAAGCATAGTTATTGTTTTAATACGTTATAATTTCAAAGATTACTTATTTCAGTGTATGTTTAATGGCAGGCTTATTTTGATTGCATTTATGTATGGCTGGGTAATTATACTGAATTATTTTTAACAGAATAATCAAAATGTTTTGTCATCATCATCTTAATTCATTCCCTGTGGAGTAAAGGCTTCACTTTGCTAGTTTCTGCCTAGTTCATCCTTAAATTGACCCTAACGATCGATGCAATAAAAGTACAGGGTATATTTTTTTCAGATTTTAGCCGGTTTGATTCCCGGGTGGTGGAATCTTTGAATGCAGTTTGCTTTCTATTCAAAAAAAAAAGGAATGTTTCCTTTGAGTGAATTTTCTATCTGCAGTATTAAGAATACTTTCCCTCCAGGTGGCATTACAAAATTCCACCCTGTATTTACCAGCAGTAATGTACACTCAATACTACAAAATCCACCTGCATCAGGCCTGTCTCACTCCGCGGTGTAGGCATAAAACTGCAAGTAGTTGCGGGGCCATTTTGTCGTGGCCTATTCACTACGGCTGCCACGCGCTCCGTCTCCTTTATATTTTTGTTACGTTACGTGTAGTTACGCACAAGTTTCTTGCTTTTGGTGCTTTTGGGAAATTAATAACACAATATTATTATGAAGAAAAAAAAATAGTACATATTTAATAAGGATCAACATAATTATCTACCTGCTTGTGAAGTATGGGCTTAACTGATCATGATTAGGTAGGTTCCAAGTTTGGAAATGAGGCGAGATACTAGGGGGGGGGGGGGCGAGCCTACTAGACGACCAAGATAAAAAGACGAATATCAAACCTGACATCACTCTCACTCACCTTAAGTTGAGTACCTGCTAAGAATTAAGATCGGTAGAAAGTGGAAACATGTTTGCGTTGTTGTTTCAAACTCAGAAAATGGCCACACTACGCATTCAAGGTCAGCGATCGTAATTCGCTGCGCGACTTTTTTACCTACCTGCAAAGACACGCAACCGCAACGCGGGGCCTGTGACAGTATGCGATAATAATTGGTCGGTTACTAGGTTGAGTGGAAAATGATTAGGACTGGCTATTTTGCCATAGACGATTACAATCTTTTAAATATTATTCTTCTTTTTTGTAAGATGTAATTTTCAAAAATATAACAATAATAGGTAGAAAAGATAATATTATTATAAATATTGTTCCTCACGTAAGGTGCCGTAGGTACCTACTATTAACACTCTGTGCTAACAATCGATAATGTATGTAGTAATCGATGACGAAACCAAAAAGATATAGGCTGATGATAAATACAAAATTCCTTGAGGAACATAGGTATTTATGGTAATAATCTAATTTAACAAATGCATAAAATACGCAATACCTATTTGTGCCTAAATTTGCAAGTCGCAACCCTATTGAGCTTGACCCATAGTAACCTTTTAATGTCGTTGGCGTCAGATAAACCAAAATAAACTCTCGGGCGTAACAATTCAGTACATTTTTGCTTGCGCACGGGAAGTTTAGGCTATTATAAAAGTAGGTGGGCGGTACGGCTGCCAGTTAAAATGTACTTTATTCTCTCGTTCATAGATTTTACATTTGTGTAATTTTTTTTGGGAGTGTGACTTCTGTACCTAGTACTATTAAGTATTCTGTGCCTGCATATAAAAAAACCCTCTAGAAAAGTTACTCATTAAACAAATGAGTATCTTTCCATACCACAGAATGATAAATACACCACATAAATCGAGTCAGACTTTCAGCTTTCATTTTCCAATATTTGAACATTATTAACTCCTAGTAGAGTACCGTATTCGTATGCACATAAGCGTATAAAATACCCATAAATATTTACACTTCGTGTCAACAATGAGGTGAATCTCAACATGTAAAAAGCAATTTAAAATTTGTTGGTACAGCCTTACCATCTAATAAGCTCAAATAGGAATTGACAGGCAATTTGTTTGCTACGTGTTTTTATTGTTCACTTGTTTTTATTTTTTGTTGTCTGACATTTATTTGAACTAACGTGTACATAATGTCATTTTCCCTTTCACTGCAGTCGACAGTCGTACTGAAATATATAAAAATGCAAATAAAGTTACGAATACGCTGAAACATTGTTTTGATAATTCAACTATTTTATAGTTAACCAATTGAAATATAAATTCAGTTATTTGATTTCGAAACAATTGGTGTTTTTGTATGAGTACAGTCAAGTACAAAAGTGGGAAACATAATACGAGTAAATATTATTTTGTGTCATAACTGCATACGATTTTACTGTTGCGTGTTATTGAAAAACAAACTGTCGGTTAGGTAAATATTACACAATTATACTTTTTAATGAAAACTGCCTGTAAACACCTATTATTTTGACGGCAATATTGAACGTTAAAAGCTGTAGATTCTGTATGTTCCAAACAGTTCGGGCAGCCGTTCGTTCATCATTCTGCTTGTTGGCAACACCAACAGAGTTTTTCTTTAAATGCAACATTATTTTGAATTGTGTCACTGTCAAGTCTCCATGATATGTAAAAGATACGCGTGTTGTAAGTCCTGCCTATTAAACTTATATTTGAGAAGAAAAAAGGAGTTTTGCATCCCAGTCGCCACACACTTTACCTCCAACGCCAGAAAATCAACCGCCTACAAAAAGAAATACAGTCCACACAACAAGTCCCCAACATTTGGTCCATCTCATCGGATTGGCGTTGGCGTGGTTCAAACAGCGTGTGTGAGCAACGTGTGCGGATTCCAAAAAAGGACTACGAGCAACATACAATACTGCGAAAATTGCAAGCATTTTCATGTATAAAAAGAAAGTGCGAATGTAATTCATCATCGTGCCACGTGAGTTTTGAGTCATCAACATCATTAAGACAGGAAGTCATTCACATTTCCGTCCGCCATTAAAGCCCATTTTACCTGCATCAAGTACAAAGGAAGCAGAGTGAAACTAGCTGCAAGACGGAGGATTCCACTGTTGACAACCTAACCACGCAAGACCAGCAGCCAGCAGCCAACCAGAGCGCGGCCACGAGTGAAGAGTACAGAATCTTCGATCTCACTCACACTTGAACAAACCCTATAGAGAACATTCGGAAGTTAGCAACACCATACGTCAGAGACATTTATAGTGCTCGTGATTGGTTCGTTTTTTTGTAACACGTTTACAACTTCATAGTGAAGCGTTGATACTTGTTTCCTGCGTACAAGCATTTCCGAATTCCGCCATATTTTGATGTACTTAGTTTTGACTAGATTAAGTCTAAATAGTATAATCTTGTATTACAATTGTACAGTTATTGACATTGTAAAAGTTTTAAGTGTTCATCATGACAGAGTTAAAAAATTTAATAGCGTCCAGAGGTTACGTAAAAGGAAACATAACTCGTCTTTCGCTGCAAAGGTTCCGGGACGATACGTACCAAGCTCTTTTGACCAAAAAGGAGCGCTTGGTTAAAGCATTTTCGGATTATGAAGCCTATAACATGTCAATTTTAGCACTAGACCCCCAAGATAAGGAGGATTATGGAGACGTAGAGGATAAATACTACAGTACTCTCGCTTCTATTAACGCGGAGATTGATAGGTCGGGTGCCACTCAGGCTCATGTTTCTGAAAAGGCTGAAGGTCAGCCCGCGAATTCCAAAATGCGTTTACCAGCCATACAAATACCACCGTTTACTGGTAAGTACAGTGAATATACACCCTTTATTAGTTTGTTCAAGTCTGTAATAAACAAGGACAGCAATCTTGACAACGTTGCTAAATTATATTATTTAAGAACATTTCTAAAGAACGAACCTTCGGACTTAATAAAAAATCTTCCACTTACTAGTGACAGCTACATAGAAGCACTAAGGCTATTGGATGAACGCTACAATAACAGATATAAAATAGTTAGTGAACATATTTATTCCTTGTTAGATATCAGTGTTCTGTCAAAATCAACCCCACAGAATATTCGTGAATTTGTTTCTAAAATAAAACAAGGGCTAGCTGCATTAAAAAATTTAGGTACCAAAGTTGATGCATGGGATGACATTGTGTTATGTATTTTATTACGTAAACTAGATAACTACACTGCGCGCGCCTACCAGCTGGAGCGAAATGCCGAAACAGAACCTTCAGTCCAGCAGTTTTTGGAGTTCCTCGAGAAGCGAGCATTGGCTCTGGAAAGCTCTGAGCCTGCAACCCCGGCAAAAAAGGCAGTGGTTAACGTAACATCCACAACATCAGGTAATATATCATGTACTTATTGTAAAGCAAAGGACCACAAGCTTTTCAGTTGTAAAACTTTTAAATGTTTGCCACCTAAGGAACGATATGAGTTTGTTCAGGAAAAGAAGTTATGTCAAATATGTTTGAATCAACATGAAAAGAAATGTCGATATCATTTCAAGTGCAATGAGTGCAAAAAGCAACATAACTCGCTCATTCACTACGAGTCATTACCATCACCGGTTACTTTGATGTCCGGCAACAATTTAAATGAAGTTTTACTTCCCACAGCAAGGGTTAAACTTATGGGAAAAGACAACATTGAAATTCATGTGAAGGCTATTCTGGATTCAGCATCGCAGACCTCCATGATCACAACTAGGGTTGTCAAACAATTAAAATTAGCACCTGTGCAGAATAATTTGAGCATAATAGGGGTCACAAATTCTAAACATTTTACCAGTTTCTCTGTTCCTGTAGATGTACATTCATTGACCTCAAGTTTTAAAACCTCAATAAATTGTCAGGTTGTTGAACAAATAACATGCAAACTCCCTCATACTAGGGTAGATACATCTAAAATAAAAATACCACCAAACATTGTGTTGGCAGATGAGCAGTATCATTCGCCATCTGAAATAGATGTATTGATTGGAGCGGATGTATTCTTTCAGATCCTGCTGCCGCCTGAGGAGCCCAGCAGCTATCAACCACATATAATAAATACAAGGTTTGGACACGTCATAGCAGGGACATTGTCTTCGCAGCCTGCAGTAAAAAACAAGGTTACCTCTTTGCTTTGCTTAACATGTAATTCTAATATTAATGAAACATTAGCACGATTTTGGAAGGCTGAGCATGTCCCAGAGACATTTAATGAAAATTTAACTAAACATGAGCTTGCTGAAAGTATTTTCAGAAATTCAGTTAAACTTTTAAACAATACATTTTATGTTGATATACCATTAAAGTTGCCAATAGAGGAAGTAAATAACAGCCTTGGCAACTCCTTTGATTCAGCATATCATAGATTCCTTAATTTAGAAAAAAAGTTATCAAAAAATCCTAAGTTACAAGCTGAATATATTAGGTTTATCAATGAGTTTATAACACTCGATCATGCTGAATATGTAGAACTCAAGTCTTACAATTTAAATAAGGATCCTTTGTATTTTTTGCCACACCATGCTGTAATTAATGAAAACAGTAAAACCACAAAGGTTCGAGCAGTATTTGATGCATCTATGAAAACAAAAAATAAAATTTCACTTAATGACTTGATGTTAAATGGTCCTCCAGCTCAAAAAGAGCTTTTTGATGTCATTCTTTTATTTCGCTTTGGTGATTACACATTTTCAACTGATTTGCAGAAAATGTATAGATGTATAAGGGTTAATCCACCATTCACACTGCTTCAAAATATTCTTTTTCGCAACAATCCAAATGAAGAAATAAAATGCTTACGCTTAAAGACTGTCACGTATGGTTTGAAAAGTTCAGCTTACCTAGCTACCCGTTGCCTGAATGAGCTTACTCAACAATTTGGCACCATGTTTCCTCTAGGAGCTTCCATATTAAATAACAACTGTTATGTTGATGATGTATTATATGCAGATTCTAACTTACAAAACATGTTAAGTGCGAGAAAGCAGCTACAACAATTGCTTAGCTTGGGAAACTTTGCAACTCATAAATGGGCGTCAAACTCCCCTTTAATATTAGAAGATATTCCAATGTCTCAAAGACAGTTTGATGAGCTTGAATTGCAAAAGCAAGAGTGTAACATGAAAGCTTTAGGGTTAACAATTAATATGGAAAAGGATTGCTTCACAATCAAATGCCCTAAATTCTCTGGTAATGATTGTCCAACTAAAAGGGATATTTTAAGTTATATAGCAAGTTTCTATGATCCCATGGGTTTTATTAGCCCTGTAATAATTAAGGCTAAGGCAATTATGCAACAGCTTTGGAAGGAAAAGGTAGGCTGGCATGATACTGCACCTGCAAGCATAAAGAATGATTGGCTTAATTTCCTTGAAGGTGTGTCTAAAATGCGTCCAATTGAATTGGCTAGAAACATTACAGTTCCTGAGTCTGCTGTTGCAGTACAATTGATTGGTTTCGCTGATGCTTCTAGCACCGTCGGCTATGGGTGTTGTATATACCTACGAGTAGTTGATGAAGCAGGTAAGGTTACAGTTTCTTTAATCTGCTCAAAGTCGCGAATCAATCCTATAAGTAAAAAAAACACTGTACCACGTCTAGAATTAAACGCTGCTCTTTTACTTTCCTTATTGATAGACAGAGTTTATAATACATTAAAAGTTAAAATAAAAATTGATAATGTTATATTATATTCAGATTCGAAAATAGTTTTAGCCTGGCTTAAAACCGAATTAACTAAATTATTATCATATGTTGCTAACAGAGTAAAGATAATCAAAGAAAAAACATTAAATTGGAGTTGGCAGTAGATACGTCAGGTCACTAGAAAACCCTGCTGATTTAATAAGTAAAGGAGTAGATGCACATGAACTGTTTTCATGTTCTTTATGGTGGAACGGACCATCATTTTTACATTCTAGCAAACACACATTCGCCCCTGATGCGAATGTTGCATTGCCTGCTGACTTACCTGAGCATAGAGTGAACTTAGTTTCCTCTGATGCAGCGGTGTCTTTGAGTATTCAAAGAGATCATGACTGTTTCCAAGCTCTAAGCAAATTTTCTAATCTTAACAAAATAAATAGGATAATGGCGTACGTGCTAAGATTCATACGCAATGTCAAACCAAGCAGCGATAAAGTTCAGGGTTCTTTTCTCTATAGTTTTGAGTTAAAACAAGCATTAATGTTAATTATTAAAAATGAGCAAGCAATTCATTTTAAAGATGCAATAAATGCATTACAATGTAGTACAAAGGTCAACGGCCCTTTAAAACCGTTACATCCCTTTTTAGATAATCAGGGTTTAGTTAGAGTAGGGGGTCGACTTCAAAATACAGATTTTTCTTATGCTCAAAAGCATCCCATTATCTTACCAAAAAGGTCTTACATAACGGAACTTATAATTAACCATGAACACTTAAGACTATTACATGCAGCACCTAAATTGATGTTGGCTCATTTAAATCAACAGTATTGGATTGTCAATGGTGTGAGAGAAATTAAAAAGATAACACATAAGTGTATTACGTGTTTCAGGTTGAAGGCCAGCACCGCAAAGCAGTTGATGGGTTCCTTGCCCCAACCACGAATAACTGCCGCCCGGCCCTTTGCAAAGGTTGGCATAGACTTCGCTGGCCCTGTAGACGTAAAAAACTCAAGATTAAGACGAACCATAGTTTCTAAAGGTTATGTTTGTGTTTTTGTTTGCTTCGTTACAAAAGCCATACATTTAGAACTTTCATCAGATTTGACAACTGACTCATTTTTAGCTTGCTTCAAAAGATTTATCTCTCGCCGCGGGTTGCCCAGCGAAGTCTATTGCGATAACGGCGGGTGTTTTAGAGGGGCAAGTAACCAGTTAGCTGAATTGTACAAGCTGAACACCTCTGCAGCTCATCAAACATTGGTGCAAAACTTTGTAACTCAACAAGGCATACAATTTCATTTTGTCCCAAGTTACTCACCTGTGTTTGCTGGGCTCGCAGAGGCAGCCGTAAAAAGTATGAAATTTCATTTAAAAAGAATTGTCTTAAAGGCATTATTAACATACGAACAATTAAACACTGTTTTAGCACAAATTGAAGCTGTGTTAAACTCTAGGCCTCTAATGCCTATGTCTTCTGATAGTGCAGATTTTAGTTACCTCACCCCAGGTCATTTTTTAATAGGAACTAGTCTAGTTGCTTATCCGGAATCTAATCTTACTGATACTTCTATTAAAGGACTTAAGTATTGGCAAATGTGCAATAATTTAACACAACAATTCTGGAAGGTATGGCACAAATATTATTTAAATTCCTTGCAATGCAGACCTAAGTGGCGGGATGATTTGCCTAATGTAACTGAAGGTATGTTAGTTATTTTAAGAGAGCCAAATCGTCGGCCTAATTCGTTAACCTGCTAAATACGTTTTTGCAAAGTTTACAGGACGAAGAAAAAACTGAATAATATCTTTATTAGTTTAGCAATCAAAATTTTGAAAATCCCGTTGGCGTATATATTTTTTCTTGATATTTTAAAAACATAATATCTAAGAAAACCTAAACACATTTTACAAAATTGAGGAAAACAATAATTAAGCAGTTATTCGAAGTGAAGTTTAATTTGGTTGAGGACTTAGCAGTTTTTTTTAATTAAATTTAGTATGGTAAATTAATGGTAATAATGGTGTACCTATAGATAATTATTTTAATTGTGCAGTTAAACGAATTCAATCAGTAATCAAAATATTTATTATTAAAAATTTAACAATCAGTCTTCTTTAATAGGAAATAGGGTTAAAATATCTAAGCTGAACTCTTCATCGGTGGGAGGGGTTCGCATCGGCGTCGGGAGAACGATGAAGTCTTGGGACTCGTCCTCGACAGCCGGTGGAACTTCAGGGAGCACTTCCTGCATTTGGCCCCAAAGCTGAACCGGGCAGCAGCCACCCTCAGGCCGACTCCTGCCCAGTCTCAGCGGGCCAAACGCCTCCTGCCAGAGGTTCATGGCTATACCGATGATCCGAGGATACCGCACGATCGCCGGCGAATCGGCCAACCTCCTTGCCGGATTGCTGCCCTGGGATCTGGAGGCGACGGCTCTCCAGCGCGTCTATGAGTGGCGCTTGGAGGCGCATCGCTGAGGCGAATCCCCACTGCTTCGACTTCTCGAAGCGCGGCGGGAAGAGCTCCGGCGCGATCTCAGGGCAGTATGGAGGGTGCGACTGTTGCAACCGAGGTCCGGGTACGCCGCAATCGCGGCGGTAAGACCCCTCCTTGAGGAGTGGCTGGATAGGCGTCACGGCGTCCTGACCTACTGCCTGACGCAGGTCCTCATCGGACACGGAAGTTTCGGCAGGTACCTGTGTCGGATAGGGAAGGAAGGAAGGCCCGGGTGTCACCACTGCGAGGATCGCCCGGAGGACACGGTGGAGCATACGGTGCAGGACTGCCCCGCTTGGGCAGAACACCGCCGCGCCGTGTCCTCACGACGGCGAAAGCGGCGACTTCTCGCGCCCGGCATTGGTCGAGGCAATGCTGCGGGGCGAAACGGAATGGGAAGCAGTCGGCTCCTTTTGCGAAGCAGTCATGCTAGCGAAGGAGGAGGCGGGACGCGTAGGAGAGAGGACAGCGTCTACCTCACAGCCCAGCCGCAGTGGTAGACACCCACGGCGTCGGACGTCGCAAGACGATTTCCGGCCACCGTAGGTGCGGGCATCCGGGTGCCGAGTAATGGACGACTTGCTCTCCGACCATGGACCATGTCCGGGACGACGGCGCGTTGTGTTCCACGCGCGCCTCAAAGAGTGTCAGCACAATGACGGCTTTGGCCCCCCCTTAGAGGGCCAAAGGCGCGGGACTTACGAATACCGTGACCCCGGAATGTAAAGGCTATTGAAGGACACGGTGGATTTTAGTCAGTACAAGTCTGACAGTCCCTCCCGCCCTGCCTTGGGTGGGAGGAATCATTTGATGACTTTACCACGATAAAAAAAATGCCAAACTCTTCATAAACAATCAGTAATAGTTTTAATATACGTTATTATAATGTGTTGTCTGTCTTGTAGTACGTGTTGTACTCCTAAGTATTGTATTATTATTAATGACAGCTATTAAATATTGTTTTACTACTGCTACTGTATCACAATCAATTAATTATTACAACAATAAAATAAAATAATCAATTTTCCCAAACGGCACGTGAGTTTGGGAACGTTGTCAGTGCAAAACTGAGGCCTCAAGAGGATTTAGCAGGTTTGCGTTGTGGAGATTGGCTAGTGATAAGAAAGCAGTTTTTCGGGCATAGCATTTGTCACCTTTTTAGGCTGATATCGCTGTTATTTCTTAAATGCTACGGTAGATATTAGGCTGAATTTTCGAACTGCATCAAAAAGTCAATTTTGCCAAAAATGGACTTAGCAGGTTAACGAATTAGGCCGACGAAATGCTCCTCGCTTGTTTTGGCCAATGGCAAGAGTAGTACAGACCTTTCCTGGTAAAGACGGCAAAGTCAGAGTCATAAAAGTAAAAGTTCCCAATGGAAAGGTATATACTCGCTCTTTGTCAAGTATATGTGTTTTGCCCATTAAGGATAATAATGGTTAAGTTTTATACAGTTACCTCTACCCGACCATGTAATGTTTTAGTTTATTACTGTTTAATTAAACATAGAATAAGTTTTATTAAGGTTCTTTATTTTAGTTTCAATTTCTCATACAACCTTAAACATTGTTTATTATAACTAGTATAGGATATACTCATCTTAACAAAGGTGTTTAGTTCTTTTTCATGTATTTATACTCACTCTGTCAAAATAAGCATAATAATGTTTTTTACCATTAGACATAGTTTTTATGGTTTTTTAATCTAGTTACGTGTCCTCAGACAACTTTGTAAACCTTGGTTAACATAATTTTTTCAATGTTATTTTTGTTCTAAATAGCTACAAATTGTTTTCATGCGTGGTTGCGCAGCATGTTGGCAACACCAACAGAGTTTTTCTTTAAATGCAACATTATTTTGAATTGTGTCACTGTCAAGTCTCCATGATATGTAAAAAATACGCGTGTTGTAAGTCCTGCCTATTAAACTTATATTTGAGAAGAAAAAAGGAGTTTTGCATCCCAGTCGCCACACACTTTACCTCCAACGCCAGAAAATCAACCGCCTACAAAAAGAAATACAGTCCACACAACAAGTCCCCAACACTGCTCACTCACTCATTCGCAATGTTCACTCACCTAAATTTAATAGAAGAAGACTTACCTGATTTAGGTTTGTAAACTATGTTATATACATACAAGCCATTGTGATCGGGACAATAGTGGCCCCTCAATTGAGCCGAATCCATACATCCACAATGGAATAAGCTGCATTGCTTTTGAAAACCTTGCTGTCCGAATTTAAGGACAAGGCGACCGTTAATTGAACTCATTATCGAAATATTTCAGCTAAGATTTTCTTAGAGACCAATTCTAAATGCTTATCTCTCTATGTCATAATTTCGTTATCAGAGTCTTTAATGCCTCAGTTCTAGAAAACGGTGATCAAGTTTGAAATGGCCTTAAAAAGGTCTGCTTGCTCTTCTAAGCTTGATTTTATGAAAATGATTCAATTTTAAATCTCAAAGGGTACCTACTTACATTTTATTTCGTTGATTTAGTACTTTGTTAAGTGCATGATAGTATTTTAAAAGATTCTTTTATTAAAGAAAAAATCTCATAACTTACTCAATAAAACTATTTTCTCACCAATTGTACCATTCACAAATAAGTTCGGAAACTGTCGTTGAAGCAATTTAATATATTCAAACCTTTGGCAATAAAATTGAAAATGACAGAGGTACATTTCAACACAAAAGTTTACTAAAAGCGTTTTCATTTTATGTCTCACATGCGCTGTTTTATTAGGGTTCCGTAGCCAAATGGCAAAAACGGAACCCTTATAGATTCGTCATGTCTGTCTGTCTGTCTGTCTGTCTGTCCGTGTATGTCACAGCCACTTTTTGTCGAAAGTATAAGAGCTATCCTGTTGAAACTTGGTAGAAAGATGTATTATGTGAACCGCATTAGGATTTTCACACAAAAATCAAAACAAAACAAATTTTGGGGATGCCCCCCATACTTAGAATTGAAACTCAAAAAAAAAATTTTTCACCAAACCCATACGTGTGGGGTATCTATGAATAGGTCTTTAAAAATGATATTGAGGTTACTAGCATCATTTTTTAGGGTTCCGTAGCCAAATGGCAAAAACGGAACCCTTATAGATTCGTCATGTCTGTCTGTCTGTCTGTCTGTCTGTCTGTCTGTCTGTCTGTCTGTCTGTCCGTGTATGTCACAGCCACTTTTTGTCGAAAGTATAAAAGCTATCATATTGAAACTTGGTAGAAAGATGTATTATGTGAACCGCATTAGGATTTTCACACAAAAATCAAAACAAAACAAATTTTGGGGGTGCCCCCCATACTTAGAATTAAAACTCAAAAAAATTTTTTTCACCAAACCCATACGTGTGGGGTATCTATGAATAGGTCTTTAAAAATGATATTGAGGTTACTAACATCATTTTTTTCTAAACTGAACAGTTTGCGCGAGAGACACTTCCAAAGTGGTAAAAAGTGTGTCCCCCCCCCCGTAACTTCTAAAATAAGAGAATGATAAAACTAAAAAAAATACATAATGTAGACCTCAACCAAAACTACCAACGAAAATTGGTTTGGATGAGATACAGTTATCAGTTTTTGAGATATAGTACATTTTCAAAAACCGCAAATATAACTTTGCCATTCATACAAATACTATGAAAAACAAAGTTATTTTTATTGTTTGTGTATATTACTTACTAATCTCAATATAATTATATCTCTAATCTATGCTTGCTGCTACGGAACCCTTCATGGGCGAGTCCAACTCGCACTTGGCCGGTTTTTTCTAAACTGAACAGTTTGCGTGAGAGACACTTCCAAAGTGGTAAAAAGTGTGTCCCCCCCCCCGTAACTTCTAAAATAAGAGAATGATAAAACTAAAAAAAATATATAATGTAGACCTCAACCAAAACTACCAACGAAAATTGGTTTGGATGAGATACAGTTAGCAGTTTTTGAGATATAGTATATTTTCAAAAACCGCAAATATAACTTTGCCATTCATACAAATACAATGAAAAACAAAGTTATTTTTTTTGTTTGTGTATATTACTTACTAATCTCAATATAATTATATCTCTAATCTATGCTTGCTGCTACGGAACCCTTCATGGGCGAGTCCAACTCGCACTTGGCCGGTTTATTTTACTACTCGGAAGTAAATAGACAAATAAAAACTTGTATGTAGAATTTTGATTTCTTTCTCCCGTAGTCTGAAAAAAGAGGCTTTTTAGGAAATGATCTTTACGTCTACGTTTTTATTGACTTCAGATACAATTCAAACCTAATAAATCGTATTTATACAAAACTAAGTCTTAACTTTAAACCTAAAACTTGCTTTGAATTAATTTACAACTTTATTTGGATACTGTTAAATATATAATACAAAAAGAACATTATAGTGCGGCTCTAATAAATCATTGTTACGTTTCAATCATAGTTGTGTTCAAAGTTAGAAAGTGAATTAATTTGTCTAAAATAATTATTAAAACAAAAAACTTCGTATGGTTATGAAATTAAAAAGGTTTTCTCTGAGGTATTTTTTTTATGCTGGGGCACAATAATGGGAAAAATAATTAATTATAATTACCGTCTTACGACAACAAAGATAAACATCTGTTGAACACTTTTACAAAGAAGTCGGTAAAAAAACTGTCAACGTCAAAACTGTAGATTTTTTAAGTAAGGTTACACGTTCCGGCCACCGTAGGCGCGGGCATGCGGGCGGCGAGTAAAGGGCAACTCGCCACCCGACCATGGACCATGCCCGGGTCGACGGCGCGTTGTGTTCCACGCGCGCCTCAAGGAGTGTCAGCCTGATGACGGGGCCCCCCTCTAGAGGGCCAAAGCCTGCCGGGGTCGCGGGACTTATCTCATTACCGTGACCCCGGGACATAACGGGCTATTGAAGGACACCGTGGATTTTAGTCAGTACAAGTCTGACAGTCCCTCCCGCCCTGCCCGGGGTGGGAGGACTCATTTGATGATTTTACCACGCAAAAAAAAAAAAAAAGGTTACACGTTAATTTAAGGATCATTTTCAGTTACACTTTTCTTAGATAGCGTTCAACAGATGTTTGTTTTAGTGGTAAGGCGGCTAAAGTCTGTTATCACTGTTATTGCTATAATTTAACAGAACTTCCCGTTAGTGTGACCCCTGCCTAACAGTTTTGCGTATCACAAATAACAACTGAACGAAATTGTCCCGTCAGTAACAAAACAAAATTCGAACATAAACACAAAAGAAAACAGCAAATAATACTTCCTCTACCCCTATAATCTTACGCCATTCGCTCACAAAACTAAAGTGGAGGACACACCGTTGACACGACTATAACAGAGCTGTCGAATGCACACAGCATTTTAATCTTTAGGGGCCATGTATCAGTTCTGACAAGGGTCCTGTTTTGTAGTCGAGTGCCGTGCTGTCGTCCGGCAGTTAACCGACCTCTCTAACGCCGGACGAAGCCGGACATGATCTGCTGATGTATCACCTTCTTAGAAGGCTCTAATATGATTATGCCTTTTATATTTAAAATGATGGTGTGACGCGACAGAAGTGGATAATTGGGTTTAGATGATTCGGGATATTCTCGTGTATAGCTTTTAACCGATTATTTATTAAGACGCGGCGTTAGTTGTGACATTTTTACCTAAAGTAGGAAGTGAGAAAACCTTTAAAAAGTGTCCGGCTGGAAGAGGGGAACTCTGGGTCCTGCGACTAGCTTCAAATCCCCTCTATGTAATGCCTAGACCTTTGAGATGGCCTAGCAAAGACCACGAGCACCCGAGCACGAGGTAGGTCGCCTATGAGATGGACGGACCAGATAAAAGCAGCTGTGGACAGTTCCCTGCACGTCTGCACCAGAAAGGCGGCCATCAGACAGGAATGGCGGCGTATTGTTAGGCGAGCCACTAACAGCTGAAATGGCGACCACGACCACTCTGCCAAGAGTGCAACGACGGAGAAGAAGCAAAGACCAGAGTTTCTATAAAATTAGAGACCAGGTTTTTCTTATCGTAGTTAAATCACCAAATGAGTCCTCCCACCCACTTGTGTCAGACTTGTACTGACTAAAATCCACGGTGATCCTTCAATAGCCCTTTACGTTCAAGGGTCAAGGTTACCTGATGACACAGTACCGTGAGAGACCAGACTTGGATTGGTTTTGATATTACCAACGTATGTATTACTTAGCATAAATAAAAAATAATGTTCAAAGACAGAAATAACAAGCATTTATGATCAATCTCACGAATATCACATGCTGGTGTAATAGAACTCTTTAATGTTCACTCCAACATTAAGAGGCAAATAAAACCGTTTAGAGCAGCCATAAGCGCGAATATCTCCCTCAAAACTTTAACGAAACGATAAACAAGCTGAAAATCACTAACAACAATTCCAAGAACTACAATCGCCATAATACTCCACCCAACTAATCGTGTGATGTTTCCCTAAGGACTGTTAGGGGCATATTGCTCACATATGCAATTACCACTTGAACGCTTCTCTGTTTATTCGCGAAGCAGTGACTTGGTCGTTTATGGCCACAATAAAATGGCCGACCGTAAAACTTTAGGTTTACGCCGTTTGCTTTGGTGCTTTACAAGATGTACTATCGTAATGAGGCTGGTTATCCAGTTAAGGCTTGAAGAGATGGCTAGACTTTTTTTTGAAAAAGGAAGAAAAACTTTTGTCGAAGATCGAAAGTTAATCAACAACACGAAAAACATAACAGATACTTCTAGCTATAATAATAATAGTAGTCTATAACTTACACGAATGTCCAAATACTGTTCCTAAAAACCTGTTCGTAGCCATGAATATAATTAACAAGTTCAGAAGAAGGCAGTTTATTCCACATAATTAATTTATCGTCAGAAATCAAAGCATTCAACTAAAAAACACAAATGTAATGATTATTTAATAGGGTAGTTTACTGCATAAATAAATTGAAAAACTGTTTATTTCGTCAGTCTGTTAGAGTATTGCAAATAATGGAAACTTATTTTTAGATTTTTTAAATCAATGAATACTTTATCTTCGTCACTTGTAGTTTACGTAACAAAAAAAAAAAAAAAACACGGGTCAAATATTGTTTGATAATCTGACTTTCGGACTAATTTTTTTTTTCTTGAAATATCTTATTGTAGATAAACACAAATAAGATACAATGAAATGATTCCAATTTCATTGTATTCAAGCCGAATTACTGTTATCTTCAATCTTTTAACATTAGCTAGACAACACACCGAAAACCGAACAAAGGCTTTCAAACAACATCCTATTATAAAGTCGCCTTTACCAAAGAAATTCCACACAATACCAACAAAACCTGCTCTAAGGTAAACATCTAAAACAAATAAGCGATAACACAGTAAAAGAAACAAATGCTTACATATAACGAAATTGAATTTCATTGAAAAGATCCGGACAAAGATTTTGCAGATTCCCTGAGGTCGGATTTAGAGAAATACTTAAAGTGGCTTACAGTCCGCGATTGCGTGCGATAGGCAAATCCCACGTTCGTCTTCGGAGCAATATAAAATGGCCTTAAATACGGACTTGGAGGGTGTGGTTGTACACTTGAGAGTCGCGATTGGAGCACTTGTGTACTTGGTACTACCTTCTTTCTTGATAAATTGTTTTCCGTTTTCGGTGAATTGGAGCTCGTGGCTAAATAATTACAGCCGTACAGGCCGATCTTCTGGGCTAAGCCACGCTTGCCGGAGGTTAGTCTCTGGATGGGTGACCATCTGTCATAGCGAGTTTCCTCAGTGCTTCGGAAAGCACATAAATCCGTTGGTCCCGGTTGTATTTTTTAGATCTTTGACAGTCGTTACTGTTGGTCAGAAGCTCATAAGTTTGACGAACAGTCTTACCATGGGGTATCGTATTGCCCAGTTACTGGGTTGTGGAGGTCCGATAGGCAGTCGCTCCATGTAAAATACTGATATCCAGCTGCATCTGGTTCGACTGGAAGCCAACCCCAATATAGTTGTTAAGGCTCGGCAGATGATGATTATTTCGTTGAATTGGAAAAATCTTTAATACGTGGACGATGGATGGTCTATATGGACGATGGTGCTGAAATCTGTCCAGAAAGAGGTGGCCGGATGAGCTTGATACGTACCTCGGAAAGGTGTTCGAAGAGTCACGAAGAAAATATCCTGGGGTGAATTGGGCGAGGCCTTTATTTTGATTAGAATTTATGTCCATTTTAAAATGCAATTCTCTCAATTAAAAGGTCATTTTATCGAGTCTAACAGAAAACTTATTATTAAACACACAAAACACTCTTACGGGATACTAGAATCGCCCTTTTCATTTCTAAAGCATATTCCTTAGATTGACATCCGTTGAGTCTAATTTACATAGCCCGTAGGTTTCAGCAACCTGCGTTTCTGTACTCACGAATAAAATTCAGTCTATATTTTTTAAAAACAAGTATGTTAGTACTTAACTTATATTATGTTTACATTTATTACTTATTTTCGTCTGGTAAATTGAAAGCATCAGCAACGTTGTATAAGTTACTATATGACTTTCTTATTTTAAGTTAATTTGATTTCTAATTATGTTTTCTTATATTTTTTAATGCAGCGCGCGGATCAAAATTCGGGTGCGGACTTAAAAACGCACCGCAACTCGTCTCATCGCAGTGCGCGGTCGCCCAGTGTGGAGTTCATTCCAATAAACTGTTGGATTAAAAATATCAGAGGCGTGAGCCGATCTCCAAAAGGTAAAGCCACGTGGGTGTGTGATCATCATGATCCTGAGTGTCCTTATTGCCTCTAAGAGAAGCACATTTGTAGATCTCTGACAGATGCTTCATGTAAAATCTGCAACCAGATGATTTGGTAACTTTTTTTTCGTCAGTTCAATCCTGATAGACTGGTCGTGATCAGGTCGCCATCAGCATGTCGTGATGAGATATCGTACCACCATGATTCACCTCACAATGCGACAATATTTCACTCTATCGGCTGTCACTCGTGTGCACTCATACATTGGACCACTCACCGTAGACTTGATTTGGTATTCTACCGTAAATAAAAATAGGCATAATAGAAAGTCCAATTTAATCAAATCCAGGGTTTGACCTGCGAACAATACGACTATTCAAATAGAGTTGTGAAATATTATAGCTCTTAATATCTCTTAGCAAAAGGCTTAACTCGGAACCAATCCATTCAAAATATGATGTTAATTTCCCTAACAATGGTTTTAATCACTTAAGAAATCTATAAATCTCGACTAAATTGCATCGAGTATTCATTTGAAGGTATTTATCTATTCGAATTGGACTGTTTCCAACGAACCCGCTCTGAGGACTAGAGAGTCTTATTTAGTGCTTACGTATTTAAGGTTTTGTTTACGTGGCCTCTTAGTTTTGCGTAAAAAGAACGTTTACGTGTGGTTATAAAACGTTTTTTTATATGTCCGTAGTTGGCCACAGTTTTAAGTTGGTTTTTCTCGTAATTGCTGTAGGTAGATGTTTTATTTTCCTTGTTTTATAGCAAAACATGTTCCAAGATTTAGACATTGGCAAGTTATTATTACTTATCATAAAAATATGTAATTATTTGTCAAATTATAAATGAAATAAAAATGTCTGTGGAATTTCTTAGAGATTTCAGACTGATTATGTCAACATAATCACAAATTAACATTTCAAAACACTGAAAATGTTGAACATGTTTTAATACTATTAAACACACACAGTTTAAATTTTAATAAACGTGTCATAACACTTAAAAACATTACCATTTAACATTTGTAATTAAATTTAAAACAGCGCCACTGCAATAGTCATAAAAATAAAAAGACGCGAGCGTTTCAAATTACAACGGAGAAATTTTCTTGTTCGTTCACATTAAAATTCTTTCCACATGAGACGGTACTGTAAAATGGCACCTAAATTCCTTAATGTTTTACAGGAATTCTGAAAATAATTAAAAGAGTTATGAAGGCCATTAATCGTTGTAATAATACCAGTCATACGTGAGTCAAAATTAATTACTTTACTATGTTCAGAAATATTTTCTGTTTGAGTATAAAAGTTGATCCTACGGCCTTGTTTAGTCATGAACTTGTTCTATAACGTTGTTTGTCTTTGGGACCTTAGGCTTGGAAAATAACTGAATAAAGTTTATCGTTTACATGTAATGTTGAAAGTAATTTTTGTGTTGTATCTAATGGTACGTTTATTACTGTTATATTAACATTATAATAATTAATGATCAATTATTTAAAGTTCATTGGCTTCACCATTTTGTCTAAACTAATGGATGGTTTGTTGTAATTCTTCCTGATTTTTTGCATGCAAATTGACTTGGATAGGGTGTCGCAGTTCAAGTATCTTGGACACTACCTTACTGACGACCTTAAGGACGATGTGGACATAGAGAGGGAGCGCAGGGCTCTGTCAGTCCGAGGTAACATGCTGGCCCGTAGATTCGCCCGCTGTAACGGAGCAAGTCAAAATCACGCTATTTAAAGCATATTGTCAGGGTCTGTACTCGGGTGGTCTATGGGTTAGTCATACAAAAAAATCCTTGGCCACTCTGCGCATCCAATACAATAATATTTTCAGGATGATGTTGGGACTCCCTCGCTTCTGTAGTGCCTCTGAGATGTTTGCACAGGCTCATACGGACGACTTTTATGCCGTCATCCGGAAAAAAGTAGTTTCACTGATGAGGAGGGTGCGGGGGAGTCACAACAGCATCCTGAAAACCATAGCGGAAGATGTGCGCGCACCTGTGTTGAGGCATTTCGTCCGTCTGGTGATCTATTAGCGAGGTATCTCCCTGTTGGTTAGTCTGGCGGGCGGGATGTCTCGGCACAGGGGCATTATTATTACCTAATTATGTTTCTTTTTTATGTCTTTTTAATACTAACAATAGTTTTGTAAGTTTTTGTTGTACACTAACCCGTGGATCCAGTTGTCCTAAATAAAATAATTTGAATTTGAATTTTGAATTTGAAATATTTTTTCAGACACCTTTAGCGGCTAGCTAAGATTCATTTAAACATTAAATCACGTTTCTTTAATTCACTAAGGTTGATGAGTTGTTTGATCAGTAGTCAAGCTGTTTGTTAAAATCATATACATTTCTTAACCATTACTTAGAAATATCTGAGGTTTAACAACTAGTTATCCCATATTTATGTGAAAGCATCTGTTTGATGTGCCTTTACGAAGTTTAAAGTTATAATTGGTTTGAGAGGGAAATTGATGCGTTATTATGTGTATTGATGAGCATTCGATTAAGTGTTTTGATGTCAGCGTAAGTGGAGTGTAAGCTTTAATTATTGAAGAGAATAGATTTAGTTAATGTGGTATGGTTAGTTTAGATTGTTGTTTGAACTTTGACATCAAAATTGAAACTAAATTCAATCAGCAGTAGTATTCTGAAGTCATCATATTAAACACGGTATTAAGGGTTTTTTTTTTTTTTGCGTGGTAAAATCATCAAATGAGTCCTCCCACCCCGGGCGGGCGGGAGGGACTGTCAAACTTGTACTGACTAAAATCCACGGTGTCCTTCAATAGCCCGTTATGTCCCGGGGTCACGGTAATGAGATAAGTCCCGCGACCCCGGCAGGCTTTGGCCCTCTAGAGGGGGGGGCCCGTCATCATGCTGACACTCCTTGAGGCGCGCGTGGAACACAACGCGCCGTCGACCCGGGCATGGTCCATGGTCGGGTGGCGAGTTGCCCTTTACTCGCCGCCCGCATGCCCGCGCCTACGGTGGCCGGAGATCGTCCCGCGACGTCCGACGCCGTGGGCGTCTACCACTGCGGCTGGGGCGGAGGGAGGACGCTGTCCTCTCTCTCTCGCGGCTCGCCTCCTCCTTCACGAGCATAACTGCTTCGCAGAAGGAGGCGACCGCTTCCCACTCCGTCTCGCCCCGCAGCATGGCCTCGACCAATGCCGGGCGCGAGAGGTCTCCGCCTATCGCTGCCGTGAGGACACGGCGGTGCTCTGCCCAAGCGGGGCAGTCCTGCACCGTATGCTACACCGTGTCCTCCGGGCGATCCTCGCAGTGGTGACACCCAGGCGTTTCCTCCCTCCCTATCCGACACAGGAACTTCCCGAAACCTCCGTGTCCGGTGAGGACCTGCGTCATGCGGTAGGTCAGGACGCCGTGACGCCTTTCCAGCCACTCCTCAAAGAGAGGTCTTAGATAGGGACTCATATGCACATAGATTCAGCGGATGGATCAAGAATCATGTGCATTTAAAGTAAACATTTGTCCGTCGATATCCAGCATAGCCTGTATTTGTTTACAAATTATGCCCTGACTCAAGACATCTTTGAAAAGAGTAGGTTAAATAAATATATACTAAAATTTGTCCTATTTAAAAATGAAGACGAAAATAATTACCCGTAATGTCCATATTATTTGTTTAAAATGATGGAACACTTGTTTATTAATTTTTATTACTTTTTAAACTTTGTCCCACACAAGGAATTTCTCCTGCATTGTGGGTGCGTTTACAAACATAGAAACTCACATACATAAAAACTCAGACCCGGAACATCTACTTGCAGATTTATATTTATGTTCATGCGGGGATCGTACTCGCGACACGTTGCGCAGCAATCGGTTACTCAGCCACGAAACAAAAAAGCCTGAAAAAAAAACAGGCCATTATTAATCCAACTCGGATATTAATTAGGAAACACTTGAGAGTGTTTTGTATACTTTGTTTTGTCAGTAAGTCAGGTGTTTGTGTTCCATCAACTTGGTGATTGAAAGTTGAGATGTCTGCGGCACTTTCGATCTAAAGCTATTGTCAAACAGACAGGCGAAGCGAACGCGAAGCGATTGCTATCCGAATCCTGTCTTATAGAAAAGCGAAAGCGGTCTAATAGTCTATGTGACAGGCTTCAAACAATTCCATAAATTACAAAAAAAACGCTTCGCTTCGCGTCCGATTCGCCTGTCTGTTTGACAATAGCTCAAGTGATATCATTATGAGTACGTATGTACGTACATATACAGGGTTATTATATAACCTTTCATGGGATGAAAGTACGTATGCTGCCTAATAAACAACTCTTACTAGGCCAAAAAAATCAATGGTTTTTCGTACTTCGATTGAATGATGATTATTTTTTAGGGTTTATTTTATAGTAAAAGTTATTTACAACTATAAGTACTTTCAGCTCATGAAAAGTTGTTAATGTTTTACAAATAACCCTGTATACTGGGTGTTTGGTAATTGGTTGCAATTAATCTGAATTTTCATTCTTTGAAATGGGTGATACTAGACAGCTGATTTATTCGCAACAATTTTAAACCAAACAGCATGGTTTCCAAAATGGATGTTTGGATTAGAAATTCTAAGGGCGCTCCCTCACCGCGAGCATTCACCTGTAATGTAACGTTACAGATTCGAACATTCGAAGACAATAGAGCATCAAATTGCGCACTTTTATGTTACATTACAGGTGAGGCTCCTTAAGGTGTTAAAAAAATTCTCTTCTCTCCCATATACTACAAAGTATTGTGAGAAATTAACCCTTTTAACATTTTTGTTCAGTATTAGGACAATATAATAACACTGTTTTGATATTAAAATTAAAAGTTAAATAGAAAATTGTGCGCAGCTAAATGTACCAAGCTATTCTTTTTCTATTCCATTAGCGTTGGAAATACTACAAACTAACTACTAAAACGTTATTTTCTTTTCTTTTATTATATTTACCCTTATATCTGGTTCCCTGTCTTAAGCAATAGCTTTCTTTCAGCTTTGTTTCCTTTCCAAATTCAAATTATAGAGTTAACAGTTTTATTTCATTTTCTTTCTTGCTTTCACAACATTATGTCCGAATAATTGATTTCAAACAAAATGTCTCGTTTAAAAATAACGTTAGAATATGTAATTTTTAACGAGACATTTTGTTTCCCAAAATACTTACTTTTTAAGCAATTTATGAAAAAGATGGGAGAATATTTTAAGACAGCTTGTAAGGTTATAAATATAATAATTTAGAGATTTCAATTTACAGAATATTTCAAACATACCTGAAAGACTTCTCTAAGTTTATCACTATGACACTTATCGGCTTTAAGAGTTTCATAATAGTCAAAGTTAACCACTGTTACATTTTCGGTTTATTCCTCACTATTTTTTGTCCGCGACTTCCTGTCCCTCCCTTCAAGTTGACGCTAAAAGAAAATTGCTGCTTTCGCGTAACTTTGCAAAGTTAACGCAATCACACAACATAATATTACGCCTGAACCTACTAAAAAAGTTAAAATAAAAAAAGTAAAAAAACAATTAAACAGACTTAAAAAAAAAGTGTAAAAATAAATTTTCTTTCGGAAGTCGGTCGCAAAAAGTCAAGGAAATAATAAACTAAGTCACAGACTGCCGAAAGATTTTACACTACTGTGTGTGTGTGTGTGTGTTTTTTAATATTGAAAAATTATAAGATCAGATAAAAGCTTAGCTAGTAGTCGACGCATTTAAAAACATTGCCTTTTCACTCCAAAATATGGGCACCATGTAGCTAGTTGCTAGCAGAATTGGCGATGGCACCTCCGCTGTACTTCTTTTTAGTGAATTTACATTTATATTACCCAAGTTTACCTCCCGACGTGCTGCATGTGAAACTAAACAGCAACGCGCCACCATTTTCCACTCGTTGCACACTAATCGAAGGTACTACGCGTCTACATTACGAACAAAGTCTGTGATGGCGCCTTAATGTGACGTCATGCATGCTTTTCTAACAATTGGGTCTTACTAAGGCTCGGCGCACACTATCGGCATCGGCACGGCTGAGGATTTTAGGTGATAAAAAGCATTATAGACAACAAGACATTATAGGCAAGTATTTTTTATTATTTGTTAATAGTAGATTATTAACCAAACCAAGGGGATAAAGCAGTGTCTTCTGCCGCGGGTGACGACTTAAAAAATTAAGTTGTTAAAAAAGTTTTGTAATAATACTTAGAATTCGATTTCGTAAAAAAAAGTTAAAAAAAATGCAACTTTGACCTTCAATATCTCGAGAACCCTTGGAGTCCCAGGTACGGTCTAAAGGAAAAAAAAATGATCCAAATAATGGGTAGAATACGTGGCTTTCGGCTTCGTTAAGTGTCTTCTTACACCCTGTATGTCGTAGGTTTTTCATCAAATTAGGTTATTGATCAAACAACGGATGATGTTAAAATAATAACACGATTTTATCATTTCCCTAAACAAATCTAGTGTTTTGATCAAATCCCTAAACTGGTTCAGTGAAAAAAATAATAACCACGAAGGGGATGGCGGGGTCTTCCAGACCCCGCCATCCCCTCCTAACCTAACCTGTCCGAGTCGGGGTGCCCCCAATCGTTTCTACGACATTTTTTATTTGTTAGTCCCCGTTTCGTACACACGGGGCACCCCGACTCGGACAGGTTAGGTTGGAAGGGGATGGTCTTGTCATGGATCTCCTTTGTGGTTATTTTTTTTAAACTACCCAGAAGTAGGATCACCGCGAAGCGGTGCTCCGTCGACATTTTCTGAAATTTTTGTCATTTCACTGAACCAGTTTAGGGATTTGATCAAAACACTGATTTGTTTAGGGAAATTATAAAATCGTGTTGTTATTTTAACATCATCCGTTGTTTAAAAACCTAATTTGATGAAAAACCTGCGACATTATACTTTAGTTAATTAAATGGTAAGCAAATGCAAACACCATTAACATAATCAAAATTGAGTTTAGTATGTCATCCTTGTCGGAAATTAACGATTTTGCGAAGAAAACATAAAGCATATTTCGCGAACTCTGTAAGTATCGTATGATGCGGCAAAGAAACATAATATTTTGATTAAAAATTTCTAAGAGATTGATTTACATTATTACCCGTAAACGAATACTTCAAAAGAAAAGAAATGAGAAAAATAAATTGAGCCCGATGAGATCATATCGTTTAAAGTACCTAGTTAAGTTTCGTTCATTTTCTTAATAGATGTAACTAGCTTATTTTCCCGGCTTTGTCTGCCTGGTTTTGGGTAACTGTTCTGTGGGATAATCTGGGTAATAAACTATTTTATCCAAATTCGTTAAGTAGTTTTAACGTGAAAGAGTTACAAAAAAATATCCATAATCACAAACTTCCTTAATGATATTAATAGTAGAGATCGGATTTTTTTAAGGCTTCAAAGAGAAAACTAAATAGTAGATATAATAATTAAATATTTAGGATAATTTAAATAATCAGGGATGAAATTTTAAAAAGTGAACAAAGTTTGATTATTAATTTGAGTCAGTAAAATGACAAGTGCGACTGTCACTGATACAAACAAAATGAAACAAACCTAGTACAAACCTGCAACACTGGAAATGTCATTTTACTGACTGGAATTAATAATCGTAGTTTAGAAGTAAATAAAATTTTTGTATCCATATATCTCATATTTTAATTATAGCCATATCTAGTGACCGCCCCGGGTTTGTACAGGTGCAACTTAAAAATATAATTATAACCTAGGTTACCTGATAACATCGTTTTCTGTAGGTGAACAGATTTTTAAAATCGGTTAAGTAGTTTTTAAGTTTATAGATAAGATACAAATAATAATCTTTCCTCTTTCTAGTAATATTAAGGTAGAGAAGTGGAGTGTATCAAAATTCTGAGAACCGCCAGCGTTTACTGAGTTCTTAGTAAAACATTTCAAGTCTATTTGGGAAATTGTTTTCTTATTGAAGATTTACTGAAACTTTATAAGCCTATGGAGCGTTATTATGTACATACCTATGAAATAATATCAAAATCTTTACGAGTTATATTATATTTGAGAACCTTCAAAAATTCTCATGTTCTTGGACTAACGGAATTTCTAGTAATTTCTCTTTGCAATGAATGAAAACAGTGAATACTTTATAAACGAATAAGCAATTGATTAAGTACTTACGAAAGTAGCGGAAATAATTCAGTCAACAATAAAAATAACACTAGCCACATCCATGGAGTAATGATGATGTGAGTAATGATCTAATGTCAAAATTTTGTATCACAGAAAGCACATCAGGACACAGAAAAGTAGCCCACAAAACACAACAGTCAAGTCGGAGGTTCGTCCTGTCTCAGCAGAGCAAAGAGGGACTTTTCACTCTATACCTCGCATGCTTAAAATTAGTCCTTTATGCGGTAGAGAAGTTTAAAACGCTCCTTACCAAATATGCTCGACAAAGTCCCAATTTTCATTCCATTTTTAACGTCCATTCTTGTCGAGCATGACATGATAGCCTTTAGTTGGTAAGGCGTCTGGAGTCATTAAAAGTTGTAGGTTCAAGTCCTATTCGCAATCATATTTTTCTTTTCACATAAAAGCTTTGTAGTACAAAATCTTCCTACTATACAGGTGGCATCAATTCTAACAGTTTTCGTACAAGATAAAGACATTTCAGTCCAGTACCAGCGAGAAATGTTCACTGCCACTCCTGCATTATTCATCCTACCTCATAACTTCCCCTACAATCGAGAACATCCGATTTCACACAATACTGAAAAAAGCGTTTCATCTTCAGCGCACAAAATAATCATTATTTCATTTGCTTCTTTTTATTCAGTTATCCGTATACAAAGTTCCCGGAGTATTTTTTGTTGGGAACAAAGACTTTTACCTTCTTTTAAACGCGATTTATGTCAAAATGTTCATTCGTTATTGTATGGAAATGTGAAATGAAGTTAAACTGTTGTGATGCAGGGGAACAGTGATGTTTGGAGTGGCTTTACAAAAGAGGGGGAAATGTGGGGGAACTTAGGATGGCGGTAAAAACAACAACGTCACGGGTATATTTATATTGTTATATTTTAAAAACGAATACCGATTAGCGGAATTGTATGCTGTCTGTTTGTCCACGTTGATGGATTCTATTGAAACCAGTTCAAAGAGTGGAATGTTTGTGTTCAGAACTGTTTTGTGTGGAGTTTTCAATCATTTCCATCAACATGTGCAGGATTACTGTGGATTTGAAACCACAGCACAGTAGTAGTACAGCATGCTTTTGCCGAGTGAACCTTAAAATATGATCTTGCCGATAGTATGCCGTTTTAAGCCTCCTGCAGACACACGCGATTAATCGCGCTGCGACAACGAGCCAAGCTAATTTCCACTCTAAAAATACTGCGAATGGACCGCGACATGTCGCTCCGCGCGATTAATCGCGTGTGTCTGCAGGAAGCTTTACTTGTAATATTATGATACTTGTAATCATAACACGACTAATGCTACCATCTCTAATTCATGTGCGTTATTTTAGTTACGACACGGGCTAGACTTAGGGCATCGAGACTTTTATCAAGAATTGCCAGTCTTGCCGATTCTTCGGCTTAGACTATTTAGTGGAGTGAGAGAGTTTCTATGAGAATTAATGCATAATTCTCTAACAATACAATTTCTGGAACAAAAAAAAAAGAAAACTCTAACACACAAACACATTCAATTCATACCTAAAAGGCAATAAAATGTCTACTATCCAATATTATGGTACAAACATTCCAACTGTTCTTCCCTTCGCTGGTTCCTTTCAACAAACCCCAAATAGCTGTCAATGCCCACCCTCGGTGAAGGCGAGTTGTGCCAGTAATTGAAAAGGGATCGCTGGCCAGTCTTCTCCGCTGTCAGATTGACATTTAGCTGCCAAATTGACAGCTGTTCGTCTGTCTTGATAAGGTTACGGAATGTGTGTCTGTAGCTAGCTGTGTCCATTTATAGATGTGACCATGTGATCGATAATAGTGGAATACAATTTAATACGGATAGGTAAAAATTCCATATTACTTTCTTTCACTATTCAACACCTTATAATGTTCCAAAAAATCCGAATTACATTTCAAGTTTTAAAGCTTGGAATTGTTTTAGACTACCTATGTGATGTCTGTCATTTAATGAATAATTTGAAGACTTTGAACGGCTACAAAACTGTGTATCATTACGATCATTACCTTGTTAAATGTCATTTAAAAAGAGATCGTATGAAATAAAAAAAAATCAACGACTCATGAACTGACAAGAAAAAAATGCGACTTAACTTCAGTGGTCTTTCAAAATCCGTTGGTCAGTTTTTCCGAATCCAAAAATTTGAATGTGTACACTCCATGCATTTTGCACGCTAGCAACAACAGGTGGCCGACCATGAACGGTTAACACGATCCAGTTTAGGCTGTGGGAAAGAGATGGCGCTAGACGACTTGTATAGCTCTGTCTCTTTCCCACAGGCTAAACTGGATCGCGTTAAGAGCTCGTGGTAAGGCCTCTGGATCAAAATTGATTGACACATTCTATTTCTGTCAGATACCTGCACAGACAGTCAATATAGTAAGTTTTAAAAAATAACACCGGCTAGCGCAGCGTGGGTCGTACCAGCGTACGACATACAAGATAGACAGTCGGTCTGATTATGACGACAGGTTCGCCCCGGATACAAGCCGCTTTCAACTGGTCCTGCTGGAAATCTATAGGCGAGGCTTATGTCCAGCCTGCAGTGGGCGTCTTACGGCTGAAAAGATATGATGATGAATAAAAAACAAACTCAACGGGTAGACCTGCCAAAAAACTTTTTCTGTAATATTTGCCTCAGAGTCGGATTGAGAAGATTATCCCTGTGTTACCCATTTTATCATTTCGGTAGTAAAAACCAGATTTAAATTATTTCCAGAACACAAAAGATATTAAATTATGTAGGGTGCTTCTGGCAAAATAAAGCCGATATTATGAGAGCAAACAGCCGTCTGTTGATATTTATAATATCGGCTTTATTTTGGACAGAAAACTCATTTTCTACATTAAAAGAATGAACATGAAAGATATCACATTGATAGAATACCACCTTAAGTTGTATAAGTCCAAATGCCTGTTCTTTTTATCCTGCAATTTAATGCTAACTTTGCTCATCGTCCTCATCATATTTGACTGTATTAAAATGGCTACTGGTAGCAGCAATAAAGAGACTCGAACGACCGCGCCCTTGGAAAGCGACAATCGGCTAGTTTCGGATTCGTAGAGCGTGATCTCTGTCACATTAACTAGGAGGCAGGCACAGCGCGCAGGCACTAATCTAGGAGGGGGCAAGACGCATGTTCTAGGCCCTTTTCTTTCAGGACGAATAATATGACTTGCCTCCGCTGCTCGTGCGAGGCTCCCTTTTGACAGATACAGAGATGACATCATTCTCATCACATCGTTTTCTATAGGCGAGAGGCCGCTTCAGGTGCGTGGCCGGGGGGCTAGGGACCTCTTCGCCGCCGTACGCCACTGTACCTAAGTGACGTTTATCGCTGGTTTCGTCTCTCGTACACACGGCTACACATCAAGCTATGCAAAACCAGTATAAGCTGATCTTTAATTGTGTGAAAAGATTATACAAAGCGAGGCCAAGGCAAACTGGTTTTGTAAAGCTTGATGTGTAGCCCACCGTACTACCAAGATACTAATTTAACGTACTTCGATTATAATTTATACTAACTACTACTACTTACGATAATTTCATCGACACGCTAAGAAGATTTCCTTCCAAAGACCTTTTACCTCTACAGTAATTAATCTGACTACAACTTGCTTATCTTTTAATCATAAAGATATCGTCTAACTGTGATGAAAGCTCATGCGTATTTCAAGGAAAATGAAAACGAAAGTAAGAATAATTTAACCTTTTTTTACGACTGTCTTTTGGTCACATCTTTACGGTTAGACGCCACAGTAAAACATAGATAAAGCAAGGCAATTTTAGCTAAAATGTTCCTTAGATTTTAGTTCCACAAAACAATGCAGATCTTAGCAAAGAGCAAGATCTTGTGAATTGGATAAACTTGTTTCAACGGAAGCGCATTTGGTTATGACGGCTTTTGGCCCAGTTCAGTGGATTCCATTTCAACTGTTTTCTTTAGCTACTGTGGAAATTAATTTATACAATATTGTATTTTGTGCCTGAAAATGGCAGTAGAAAATTTTCAGAAATAAAGCGCAATGAGAAATGTAAGTTTTATGAAAATACAAAAGCGATTTAATTAATGTAACATATTAATGTAAAACTAATATTATTAATATTTAAGTCAATCTGTCTTTAATGTCTTTATTGGATCTTTTCAAACCACAACGGCTGGATAGATAATTGGATGTATAGGTATAGATCTGTCTCCGTGATCAGCCATAGGATACTTCTAACCTAACTTCTTTACCCTGGCATATTTTTGAAACTCAATGAAGGCAAAACTACGGGAAAAACATAGATAAATATGTATAAAAAATAGCCCTTCCCGTAAATCTCGACTACTTAATTCAAGACTGTTTGTTTAAGACCTGGCTGACCTGGAGTAGTCCTAGTATAAATACTATGGATCGCATAATCTTTAACATTAGATGAGGCAGGCCAAAACGCAATACAATAAAAAAAAAAACAAAAGTACACCCACGCTCAACGTTAATTTGGAAGCAACGTAAAAGTCACAATATTTAGACAACCTGTTAATGCCAAAACGAACGACACAAAAAAAATGATTTATGAATAAAAAAGTCACATCAATGCAAATTGCTTTAATTAATTTCAGTCAGCCTAATCCTGTTAAAGCTTCACAATTCGTCAAGGTAGGTAAACAAAAATTCCGATTCAGAATATAATATGAAAACGGTTATTTTGGAGCAATTAGTTTTAACGAGCGTACAGGGAATGGTAAAATATGTAAACGTTTTTTAAATTATACTTTGATTTTAGTACGACTGATTGGCTCAGACTAACTAATTTTGCAACTACAGTTAATTTAGATGGGTTGAGACTTTGGGTGAGTTTTTAAAAGTGTGGGTGTGATGTTATATTTGAAGTATTTTCTTGTCAATATTTTACAAGAAACGGAGGGCTTACTTTGATTCTTCCACGTTTTTATAAATTAATATCCGGCAAACGATTTTATTTGTAAGGTCTACCCACAAGTGTGTTAAAAACCTTTCATTTGGAGCTAAAGCAGTGGTGATTTTTGGTCGGTTCGGCGATTATTACTATCAAACCACTTATGAACCGACACTAATATACTTTCGTGCAGATAGCCGAACGGTTACGAAAATAAAAAAAAAATCTTTCTAACTACGATTATTCTTCATTTATTTCAAGGCATTTGGTTTTGGCAAAACCATGCCACATTTTTTCCCCACAGTTTGACTCCCACATGCAAGTGTTTAGCAGTCCAACCGATAGTACATTATGAAAATAGTTTCTCAATTCGGAGGATGAACTTCCTAAAACCTGATGTTCGGAGCAAGTGCTACTATAAAGCACGCTTTTAGCATCCATTGAACCGATATTGCAAAAAGTTTGGGATATTTTCACCTTAATAGGCAACCGCAGGTCATGCTAGTTTTATGAGAACTTATCTTACTTATCAGGTAGTAAAATGAAATGAAATACCTAATCCAGGATGGTTTGGATTTTTTGGTAAGTTCATGACGAGATCTATCTTTTGAGGATATTTTTTTTAAGAAAGAATGCGAATTCTAAACGTGGTACTCAGGCTACAATTATTTGCGTAGCCTCCTTGCCAGTCTTCTTTCTATAAAACTGCTGACTTTTTAAAATAAATTATTATTAGACACCACATCACTAGAAGCCAACGTAGGTGTTCCAATTTGAATATATTTGAATTATGTTTTTGTTCTCGATTGAGCACCATGTCGAAATATTGATTGGTGCTTAAATGGGTGACCTTAAACGTAACTTTAGGTGCTCTAAAAAACGCTGCTCAAACGAGAATACTTATAAAAAAATTGAAAGACGTCCACTGTTAGTAAAAGGTCGTCATATTGATCAGGCTTTTGTTTTTTTTCTGAAACTATCAAAAGGTCATCGGTTTGCCTTGTTAAATGTAGGTAATTCCTTTGATTTATGACAGCAAAAAATTCAATAAATGATATTCGTATCAAAAGGTTAATAGACCATTTTTTTGATAAATTCAGCCAACATACATGATTTAAAATGCGCAATAAGGAAAATATCAACCCTGCTATTTAATTATTTATGAACGAGACACGTGGATTGTCTCGTTACACAGGAAACCCTATTTGTTTACAACCATGGCTGAAAATATGATGATCCACGTGTTCTCTGTTTTGAGACAAAATTACGAAGCCGGAAACACATTATTTCATCACGTCTTCAGAAACAGGCGACATCGTTGCCATTGCGAAGTCCTAGCTAAGGATAGTATCATGTATTTTTAGGAGTCATAAATAACTCCCAGTGCAAACATAGACAGTGTTTAATTTCTGTTAAAATATGAGTGGATCTCATAAGTACGAAGGCTCAAAAGTCTTCACTTTAGTGACGTCACTTCACTGTAAAATAGTTTACTGTGCTCCGAGTAATTAGTTGAGTAAACATCGTTAGGAGACTAGAGCTCTTCTAGGAAACACCTTGTTTCGGACTGGAGACGTCAAATTCAAGAAGTGGTCTACTTTAAAAGGGTAGGACATTAATATAAAAAATTGTCGTTTTAAAAGTTTCATGTTTTTCGTTGTATTCAAACATAGACTGTTAATAGAATGGAAGCTTTAACTGAATCCTTCCTTAATTCAAATCTATGAAGAGTTTGTTTGATTGAACGCGCTAAACTCAGGAAGTATTGGTTAGAACTGTTTTTTTTGTGTTGGATTAATTTATTGAGGAAGGCTATATGCTACATAATATCACTCTATGGCCAGCCAATAGGAGCCGAGCAGTGGGTAAAACCGCGGCGACCAGTAAGTTACTTTCATAAATGTGAAAGGAAGTTTGTTTATTTGATCGATCACTCTGATATTTTGCATATACTTTGTGAGGTGTATACAGTGACGGACATACGGTACCTTTCATCCCGAAAATAGTACCTACCTACTTTTGCCGAGAAAAACATCAATCAACAAGAATTAATTTCATAATAATAGTGGTGTTTGAAGAATTCTAAAAAATAAAAGTGCAAGTCAAATACGACTTTTAGCAGAAATTTACTGAACTTTGACTCTTTATAAATAGTGTCTATTTGTTTAACGACGCATAAAAACGTGGCTTTTATTCCCACCAGTCCATTTCCACTGAAAAATCTACTATCATGAAACCACAATAAATAACGACAATAAAAATGAATGAAATCCATCAGCGTATTGTTTAACTTATCTGAAACTCATACCGAACTGGTTCCATTGTCAGAAATGTGTGTGCATTGTTAACAGTGGAGTAACTCACAAAATTCTCATTTTAATTAAATACCTACTTCCAAGCCAATGATACGCAAGCTTTTCGAAAAAAACGCATATTGTTTTCAATACATTAATGAATTATGAAAATCATTGTGCGGTTGAGAACTTAAGAGAGATGCAGTAAATGATCCAATTGTTTCATTCCGTTTCAATAAACAAGGAAAAACCTATCTTATTAAATCGATGCGGTTGTTGGTTGACGGTTGTTCCGATCTAAGTGATATTTATTTTAACAAAAACTTTCAGCCTCTCTGTTGTTGGTACGTTTACAAAAATATACGCATACAAACAACTACTCTCGGAAGAACCACTAGTACCTAGGCCATACACATACCCCGCCGTATTCTTTCGGCGAACCGTTGCTGGAAAAGTAGATGCCTAATGACGCAATTTCATTAGTTGATAGGGATCCCCGTGGCATAGGGTGCGAGAGATTTCCGGAACGCGTGCCACGGGGCACGCATTCGGGAAACTGTTTTCATTAGTCGATAGGGCCCACATGCCAAGTGCGAGAAATTTCTGGAATGCGTGCCACAGGGCCCGCATTTGGAGAACCGTTTTCATTAGTCGATAGGGCCCACATGCAAAGTGCGAGAAATTTCTGGAACGCGTGCGACGGAGCCCGCATTCGGGTAACCGTTTTCATTAGTCGATAGGGCCCACATGCCAAGTGCGAGAAATTTCTGGAATGCGTGCCACAGGGCCCGCATTTGCGGAACCGTTTTCAGTAGTCGATAGCTCGCGTGCGGGGTGCAGGAAAACCTCCATGTTCGTCGCCAGTTATTAACAAGAGTGGCAGACCCGCAAGCTGTATATCGACCGATGAATTTCATTGGTCGATATCACGGTCGATATAAAGCAAGCGGGGAATCACTGCAGACGGTGTAACCTTAATTTGATTGTAGCCGTATTTTTTAATAATATAGATATATTTAAATAAAAACATGTAGGTATGTATTTGTGTTCGGAATATTCCGGGCAAGGTCTGTATTGTATACAATGCAATTCCGATATAATTCATCGATGTGAAAGAAAAGTCTACGCCCGTGGGAAGCAAGGGCGGGCCAGTCGAAGATAACTTGAGAAGTTTCCGGTTTCTGCGATAATTCTTGACAACAGATTTACGTAAAGAAAATAACAAATTTTTTACTTTCAAAAGATTAAATACCAATTATTTATCACCCACCCTACACGTTATGCACCGAGCTATTTGAATTAATAAATACACCTCCTCGTAAGGTTAAAGCGCTCAGTTCCGAACTTGTTTGTTGAACAAACTTCGACCAATATCTTTTTTGTTGCGAACCTCGCGATTAACTTTGTTGCGTCGTTCGCTTGCTTTTCTTTTACATGCGAGCATGAAACTGTTTTGTTTATTTTTCTTGGATAAAAAGTTGTGAAGTTGATGCGGAGCCTTTATCGTAAAAGTTTACTTTTGATAGAAAAAAAGCAGAACGTAAAATGTTGAAAATTTTGGAATATTATGTAGTATGTGATAATTTTGCTCCAAATTGTGAAAGTAAGATAACGTCACGCCTTTAATCCCTGAAGGATTAAGCAGAGGTGTTGATGCCGGGGTCGCTAGAGGTCTAAACTTACCAACACAGTCAATTAAGAAACACGGTTGATTTTGGTCGGTAGGAGTCTGACAGACCCTTTTGCTCCACCCATAGCGAGAGGATTCATTTGATGATTTTACCAAACTAAAAATTAAGAAGGTGTTCCTAATGGGAAACACATACTGTGTCAGTTATGTTAAAGTCCCATGTAACAGGTTGATTATTAGGTTGTTGCCATCAACCTAAGAACACCATTGTGAAATCAATAAAAAGTACTTCGTAGTGACAGATTTTATAAATCAGAATCACAGTACACCACTGTATAATAAATACTGCTTCCAGAAATCTAAAAGCTGGGAGCAAAGTTAAAGTAAGTATATTTTTCAAGCCAGTGAAAGGTTAGAGTCGCACACAGACTGGCTGAGATACGAGTATACGTATTGTTAACACGCCAACCGTCGTAGTCACGGCTACGTCTACCGACGGAGCAAAGCGGGTAAGGTTCAGTTTTGTGTAACAAGGATAAAACCACAGACATACATACTATCTCTTTCTTCTTTTTTTTTTGGGAACATACACAAATATCATGTGCGAAAGTGTCAAACAAGTATACCATACGTACTATGGTATACTTGTTTGGCCTATTATATTGAGTATCTGACGCCACCACCACAGAATACCTAAGTTACCTACATTCTAAAAACAGTAAATGACAATACTCAAAAAAAATATAAGTCCGAAAGATAGATTATTAACAGAAAGATTTAGCCCGTATTTTTTCTTACGTAAAATAAAATTGACGAAGATTCTAAAATCATAAAACGTCACTCGTTCGGTATAATTTTACAGGCGTTATGACGTCACAAGCCCTCACTCCTGAATTTCGAAGCGTTTTATCTTCTTAACAGATTTTCAATTTATTTATTCAGTGAACTAACGTAATTGTTAAATAGTTCATAAAATCTAAACGAATTTACGTTAAACCGCAGCATAATTATTTTAATACGGCAAACTTGCAAACTTTCCTATGCAAATATATTGCGTGCAGATAAGCGGTATTGCGGTAATTTATGAATAGATTTACTGAGCGCCCCGGCGTGCATTGAACGTGCTATTTCAGAGCGCTTTGCTTTGCCAATTTACATTTTTATTATCCACCCCGTGTGAGCTGTTTGCGCTGTGACAGTACAAACATTTTCCGAAGCTTGTGTCGCTCCAATTTGCTTTACACCAAAGGTTTGGAGCTCCTGCTAACCAAACTAGTGTGTTTTTAATTCGGAAGCGTTCGGCTTGTTGCTCTCTCGGTTGGAAGAATTAGAAAAACGAAGAGATTTCTCCTTGTTAAGTTTCTAAATTGGATTAATGTTTTTGGTTTGGGCAGAAGTGAAGCTTTTATTCAGCTATAATTGCTAGCTGTAACAGTGCAAAACTGTAGGAGAAATGTTACATTGATTGATCCGTTGACCGACAAAAAATTTCACACTGGATTGAACAAAAACGTGTTTCTGTAATAGGTTCAATCTTTAATTCGATGTGTACCTATCATTCACACAAATTGGTCCTTTCAATGATTTTTTTTTGTCTTTAATGGAAAGATCATACATTTGTTTCTTAACAAACTGTTTTTAGTTTTTTTTTTCTAATTAAGAAGTTATATTAAATTCAAAATTATTATTTAAACTTCGAGCATAAAACACGCCGACAGTGCCCGACGGGGCGGTGCAACGGTGTGACGTCACTAACATATCAATTTCTATACATCAATAGTACGTGTTTCAACTTTGAAATTGTTATTGTAGAAGCCAGTTGACTCAGTGCTAAGGAAATTCTTTGACATAGTGACGTAACATCCGAGGCACATTATTTACTCATGTGATCCGAGGCGAGCAATTGGGGTGCGTTTGTGTTCACGTCAATTTTGTTAGAATTTTATCTCTTTTAAATTGGTTATAATTAATTATTAAATAAAAATTGAGATTTTTTTCTGCCATAAATGTTCTTATTTATGGTGAATTTATTAATTACCTACCTATGTAAACATTTTTTTTTCTAAATTCAAATACCTAATTGATGAGCTCCTTGAGGTCTGAGTCGAGGTATGGCAGATTTACATTGAGTCAGTAACTGGCGTCAGTCCACTGATATTTATTCTGTGGTCCACTGACGAGTCAGTGCTGACCTGGCACTGCCATAATGTAAATTGATTTCTTGAAATACTGACCTCGTATAAATAGCACGAGTCAGTTTTCGGCGCCAGCACTGACGCCAGTTACTGACTCAATGTAAATCTGCCAGTACACGATGACCGACAAATGCTTGCACTGACTGAACAGGGCCACTCAAATCTGTGTGGTTTTTTCCTCAAAAGGAAACTGGACGGCAAACTTCTCGAATATTTGGATATAAAAGTGCCGACTCGATCTGTGCGCATACCACAATTGTTTAGTATTCCCGCAAGTAATAACAATGTATCTCAAAATAATCCTTTGCATAGAATGTGTAAAAATTATAACGCTATTTGCTCACAGGTAGACATTTTTCACGATAAATTTAGCTCTTTCAAGTCATTTCTACTGAATTATAACTATGTAAATTATAGCACTGCATGATTTTATAGATCGTTCAAGTCTTATTCGTAATTATTTTGTTCATTATTGATTTGTTAAAAAAATTATAATACGTACTGAAATTTAATTTTGACCTTTAAAAACGAGGCTTTGTTATTTTTGAATGTTGTGTATAGTTGTAACTGGACTTCAGGTCCACTTAATTTATATGATTAAGGGTATTATTTTGTACTGTTTTGATCTGTTGTCTGTATCTGTACCTATTGAATAAAATCAAATAAAGACCATCTCAGGCACCCGCATGGTCCTCGTAAGACCTGAGCAAAAATTGTCTGGACTTTAAAAGAGACTCCGACATCTGAGTTTGTTTCAGCTGTTTCTTCTCAGAGTAGTCAGGTACGAAACACCGGCCTCATCTAGCTTTAAAAATATTGGTTGTGACGTGTAAAAGTGTTTTTTTATAACCAACTTGCAAATAAAAATCATTTATCAATTTTTCAAAATGTCATAGCAACTGACTTCGAATAGATAGATATTTCCAGTGCCAGTCGCATGTAGCTGGCAATCTCTCACATCCTACGGAGATAGCGACTGTACCTCCGTTCAATATCCGGACCATGCACCGATCGCTTTGCCTTATATTTCATGTAAAGGTGTCCATCAAATTTGTATCCGTCTGTAACAAGATTTCTGGCTTTAGGTGGCAGGAAAAAAGGTACCTGAAAATTGATTAATTTTGTACGTACCTTCAGTTGACGTAAAGTGAATGTGAACGCTTATGTTGGCTGGAATTTTCGTACCTAAATTGAAAAAGTCTTCTGAAACAACATTCACAGCTGCTTCTAGTTATATCTACAAGGCGCTAAATAATGAAATCGTCCTGCATGGCTATTGGCTATAAGAGCCCTTATCACGAGTTTTCACTATTTTACTTTACAGCGTCTTTCCAGTATTTACAGCGTTTCTTGTATGGAAAAATGGAACAGCGCCTCTGGTGTACGAAGAAGGAACTAAATTTTTCCTTGAGAATGTCAAAGTTCCAGTTTACTTTACGTCAGAATAACTGAAAACTCATGATAAGGCCTAACATACAGGACACCCGTAACCGGGAGGGTTCAGGACCTCTCAGTCTAATAGTAGTAACAGTTTTGGTAATTGTTTCATTCTGTAGTAGGTTATTTGTCAAACAACTAATATGAATTTATATGAGACTAGGAAATACTAGGAATTTCGCCTTGTTCTAAAATCTTTTCATACCGACCAAGTTAATCCCTGCAGAATCGCTTCAGAGCTAGTACAGTAATGTAAATCAAAATCCTACAGTCAGCAACAGAATGCAATCAGCAACAGTTTTCGGAATTCAAAAATTAGGATCCCGTTCAGGGAATTCGCAACAGCCAGTACAGTTCAAATAAATCTGGTTCACAAGAAAACTTTTTGAATTCAAAAGCCAGTCACTTTTCAGAAAAAGCAAATAACCGTTGGTATTTTTTGCAATGGCAATGCATCTGGGACTGATTAACGAGCGTGTGTCGCGTTTTGTGACTCCTGACGTTTTAAATGCTACACTCGTTTGCCGCGTGACTGAGAATGCGCGCCCCGTTTTGATTTTACCTTCCCTCTTTTGTTTTTGCCTTCCCCTCTTTGTTTTGCTGTCGCGGTAAGTATTTGTTTCTGCCTGTAGCGTTTTTGTATGCTCACGGTGTAGTGACACATTTTCGTTGTTCGATGTGGTTTGAAAATGTTTCACGGAATTTGATTTTTGCTTTCTACTTACTTACTCAAGTATTTTATCGTTTAGACCCACTAACTTTCAGTTTAAGCGTAATTTTAAAGATCAAGAGCTCTATGAAAAACACTTTGATATTTTAGCGTTTTCTTAGTAGAATTTCATAGTTGATTAATTGTATCCAAGAGAAAGGACTTCATCATATTAATAAAAAATATTAAGGAAGCCTTTAGAATTTTGAGTTACAATTTAAATCAACAGAATACTGAGAAATGTTAAATATTAAAATGGAAATACTACTTAATTAAGTTTCAATTATAATAATGATTATAGCCGGCAACCGAATGCCAGCATAAAATTTAACAGTCGACCTTCTACCAATTAAGGGTAATTAAGTAATAATAATGATGAAAAGATAAACTTACTGCAGTGTTGAGCCGCACCAAATTATGTGCCTTCATTAAAATGAACACGTTAATACTCAACGACGACCACAAAGAGTATCCGAGCATAAAATTGAAGCGAGCACTGTTAACCAATTATTAATGACAAGCTTCAATGGCCCAGAATGGAGTTCTACCCATTCTGGTATTCTGACCAGAATCGCCAGAGAGCAACGGACTCGAATGCAGGGACATGCCAATTGAATTTAATAGAAAAGTAATTAAGCTGATCTTTAAAGCGGCGGTCAATTTATTTTATCGGGCTGCGGAAGAGATGGGAAATGAACGTGTCCGCAGCGGGAATTGTAGGGTTAACGATCTGCTTCTAGCGTTACTTTTAACTGGCAGAGAAAGATTAGCCTCGATGCAGACCAAGATAACGGATTGTTTTTAATCGAAATTGAATCTGGCTAAGCACAGCTTACTTTGTAAACTGTAATTCATCAATAAAACCTTTTTGGTAAATCGTCAACGTTATGCTAATCAAATTTAGCTTGCAGCTACGTCAAATTATTCCGTGATTATGCTTAGTAGTGTTTATCTAGTCTTCAATCTTAAAATATTTTCGTTTAAGTTTAAAAAGGTATGAACAAGACTTTTACTCTTTCATAAATCCCCAGTTTACTGCTTAGCTAATAACTTAAAGGATACCGTTTTTTACGAAAAGAGCGTAAAATGGTGGCTTAAAAGTTTTCCGCGAATTTGCTAAAGAAGGAATATCCGATGGATGGTAAGTCGCAAGTGGCTTGTTTGTGCCTTCCGCAGCATAGCAACCCAGTCTTCCCATAATTGACTTTCCTTGTATTCCTTCAAAAGTTATTCTAACACCCAAGACGGGCGCTGAAATTCTAGTAAAATGTTAGATAAGAACTCTTTCAAGTAGCTAGGATGGAAGTGTTAAGAAATACGTTATAGGCAATCGTTTTACGGATAAGTTTTGAAATAAAAGTTCCGGACGTTTTATGAAAGAGTAATTTATTTTTTATGTGTTGTTAAACGTTTGAGTAGTGTACCTACATGTGATTATATTTTTATGAAATTCAATATGGCGGATCGTGTTTTAAAGTCATTATATACGAACTGCTTACCATTTCGTATAGTTTTAAATTCATACGACATGGTAAGTAGATAATTCAAATAAACAATAATTGCCGAAATGCACATAGATACAACATTATAATTTTATAAAATTAAAATCACTACACATACATCGTAGTAACCATCTGTTATCTCGTTACAACACGCAAGATTTACAAATGTAACACTATTCAAGAAGCTAATCTTCTCCGCGGTCGACCCACGTATGCCAGTGACGTTTAAATAAAACTTCTGCCATATTTCGGAGTCACCGAGTATAGTCTCGCGAATGGTAATACAAGAGCGAGTAAATGGCAAGAGTTCCCAACTCGCCCCGAGGCTGTACTGAATAGGGAAAGTTTGTGTTAATATGAGATATTTTTATACTGCCATGTCGCTTTAGCGTCGGAAGACACCCTAACGACGGAAATATCGTATTATCTTAATAGTTTTTTAAGTGAGAATCGTGGGGTTTAGCATCTTCTTATAAAAACTTATTCGGCTTTATTACAAAACGTGGTTTAACTTAGACCAAGGTTTAAATCAAAAATCTATTTTTGAATTTCGAACTTTATTTCTACTGTCGTAAAGTTATTAATACAAAAACCGAGTTTAGATCCCGGTCTAAGTTGTCAATGTGCATTTTAGAATTTTATAGCAGTTGGAATAAAGTTCGAAATTCAAAAATTGATTTTTGATTTAAACCTTGGTCTAAGTTAAACCACGTTTTGTAATAAAGCCGATTAGGATTTGCGAAAGTTATGCTTTTAAATTTTCTGAAAGGTCTTTTCTTACAAGAAATCTAATTAAGATGCTTCAAATCGAATCCTAAACTGGTCCCAAGTTTACAATAAAGCAACACAAAGAAAAAAACAAACGGAATTTAAATCACGTCTTAAAATAACAGCTCAACATCTCGTTACGGTCTACTGAATGCGCTCTAAGGCGAAGAGCTCACAAATTATGAGGCTCTCCCTGCGGCCGTTTAAATAATCTCGGGGTGCAATAAAACCCGTCCAGGCTATATATTGCAAGTACACCGAACCCATTAGAGGGAGCAGTGTAAACATCCCAGCAAACTAATGGCCGTCCATGGGTACACTGCGCCTAGACGAACCAAGGAACATACCGTAAGAGCCTTAAACTCTGTGTGCATTGCACTCGATTATTGGCGGCCGATTAGAACTAGTTGGTAAACATCACTAGTTGAGTTGTTTAATCAACTAGTTGTATTATAGTGAAGCTGCGGTGCTCCGTTTACATAAGGGAGATTAAATAAGTTGCTTCAACTTTTTCGTTTGATCCCTTTTTAGTTAACATACGGATTTAGTTCATGAGTGATGTAGTTGTAGACTTTGTGTGTTTTATAAGGTAGAAAAATATAAATTACTTTTTTACGGTCAGTAACAAAATATGTCTGACGTCTGGGTCTATTTTTGGTACAGTGGGCTATATCAATTGGGTACCCCAGTAACGAACGTAGGTGCTTTTAAGGGGCACCTACATCGAAAAGTTGAGGTCACATTAAGTGCCAGTTGTTTGGTCAGTTAACTATTTGTTAAAATCCTATTGATTTTTAACAAATGGTTAAAAAAATTACGGTACTTTAAGAAATACTCGTAGTTTACATAAAAAGTTTTCAAACAACTTGGGGTAAGTGATATACATATATGTATACAGAAGGTTCAATGTTGTATAGTTTGGACATTAAAATTTGTTAATGCTGTGAAATGTCTAAGCTCTTTTTAATTGAGTATGTTTCAGGACTATATTTCATCATCTAGAAACTAGGTGAATGTTTTAAAATCAAATACATTCTCGAACAAAAAAAAACAAATAACATAACACAATTGAAACCCTCTTGTAAATAAAATAAAATTAAAACTGCCTTAGAATATAATTCTGTAACTAACCAGCTTTTAAAATTAATTTGTCCAAAAAGACCGCATTAATTCTCGCACGCGTGGCTACTGATACCAAACCAACATTACACACTGCATATTTCTCCAGCAAATAGCTGGCTCGTTGCTGGCTTATCTCGGCGTGTCGTGCACTTAGATGTTTACAACTACCTCCGGTCACTTGATACTAATATTTGCATACAACCCCGCAAGGATTAAGCTCTGAAAACAACATAATAATATAAGTAACCATCTTTAAAATTTTAGTGGTTGTGTCGGGGCGCCAGCAGGGTTTCTTTGGCGAACGTTGTAAAATGAAAATTATAATAAAATGTTAATGTAGTTTTGTGTTTGTTTACTGTAATAATTTTGAACTTCCTTAGTGTTTTGGGGCGAGGGAAGTAAGATATTAGTAGATTATTAACCAAGGGGATAAAGCAGTGTCTTCTGTCGCGGGTGACGATTTAAATCGCGAGCGTAACGAAGGACTCGAGGTTTACTCCCGAGCACAGCGAGGGTGTTTAAAACTTAAATCACGAGCGAAGCGAGGGATTTAAGACGAGTCCTGAGTGTAGCGAGGGATTTAAGTTCACCCAAGACTAAGACAGCTTTATCACCGAGGAAAATACTCTACTTTTCGTACCATTTGCGAAAAAATGAACACTATAATAATATTGAGATAAGCATTTATTAAAAACTAGCTGACCGGGCTAACTTCATACCACCTCACCTTTTAAACCTTCCCTGGACTTCCAGAAACGATTCAAAACCAAAATTAGCCAAATCGGTCCAGGCGTTCTCGAGTTTTAGCGAGACTAACGAACAGCAATTGATTTTTATATAATAAGATAGATAGATATATAGATATACATATATAGATATAGATAATGAAGATTGAAATAAATTAAAATAAACTTAACGTTAATGTTTTTGAAGAAAACAAAAACACGGCAAATTCTTAGACTTATATTTTTTTGTCGGAAAAGCAAAGGCATCAAGCTCATACGGCCTCGTCGGTTTTCGTAATTTTATTAATCATAACTGCATAATAAATGCGTATTCCTTTTTCAAAAAGATGTATGTGAAGATGTGTCTATATACAAACTCAATGGTGTAAACACAGATGTAGTTCAGTATAAAGTATTCCAAATTTAAATCACATTCTCCCCCTAGAGGATGAATGAAATTCAGTACAATTTTCTTTCCCTGTTTTTAAACAGATTAATAATGACTATTGTTATGTTCGCTTTTTGTGGCATAGAATGTCACTTTTTTGAGCAAGTGGTACGAAAAAGTTATATTGTATCTGAGGAAAACAGTATTTTTGTTGAAATGCACAATTTCGCCTATATTAGCTTTTTAGGGTTCCGTAGCCAAATGGCAAAAACGGAACCCTTATAGATTCGTCATATCTGTCTGTCTGTCCGTGTATGTCACAGCCACTTTTTGTCGAAAGTATAAGAGCTATCCTGTTGAAACTTGGTAGAAAGATGTATTATGTGAACCGCATTAGGATTTTCACACAAAAATCAAAACAAAACAAATTTTGGGGGTGCCCCCCATACTTAGAATTGATACTCAAAAAAAAATTTTTCACCAAACCCATACGTGTGGTGTATCTATGAATAGGTCTTTAAAAATGATATTGAGGTTACTAACATCATTTTTTTCTAAACTGAACAGTTTGCGCGAGAGACACTTCCAAAGTGGTAAAAAGTGTGTCCCCCCCCGTAACTTCTAAAATAAGAGAATGATAAAACTAAAAAAAATATATAATGTAGACCTCAACCAAAACTACTAACGAAAATTGGTTTGGATGAGATACAGTTAGCAGTTTTTGAGATATAGTACATTTTCAAAAACCGCAAATATAACTTTGCCATTCATACAAATACTATGAAAAACAAAGTTATTTTTATTGTTTGTGTATATTACTTACTAATCTCAATATAATTATATCTCTAATCTATGCTTGCTGCTACGGAACCCTTCATGGGCGAGTCCAACTCGCACTTGGCCGGTTTTTTATTTTTACCAAAGTTGGGATGTTATCCTCATAACAATGGATATAAGTCTGAAGATTCTAGTTAAGAAAATTGTTCATAATTCGACCATTGAAGATTTGTTGGTAACCTTAGCCGCGTAGCAGTCGAATTCACATGTCAGCTACGGCGTAGCACAAGCTTAGTTTCGATGAAACTGATTTGACTGGTCATTATATACTTCTTCTTCGTTTTGTCGATGATTCCTTTAAATTGTTTGTTTCGACCAAAACTCTGCCACATTGATGGCGTTGGTGGTGGCCTCGGACAGTTTCCCTTAGAGTGCAGGTGGAGTTACACAGAGTACAGTTGAGAAGGTGGGCCATCGTTTGTGATGAGGCTCCGCAGTCGCACCTTTCTTCATCTACTACATGTTTTATTCACTTTGTTTCATCAACGCATTTTTCTACCAACTTAATACCTATAAATCTTTTAGGTAATACTAAATGGTTCAAAAAATCACGTTCAAACTATTTCAACGAACTCAACTTCACATGCTTAACAGAATATTCAACAATTTTCCAGCACCATCCTTTCAGAGTCAAAGTAAAGGGGCCATACTTGTGAATATTTTTCCGAGGACTTGTAGCTGAAGGCTTTTCGAACACGTCTTATGTAAGAAGGTCTAGGATACCGCTTTAGGCTGGACAAGTTATTTGCCAGAATTGAGTACGTAAGCCTTATATTTCGTCGTCCATATGTAAGGTAGAAAGTATTAATATTGGGGTCTTTTACGTGAATAGTATACACGTGGTGCGGTCTGATGGACCTTTTGTGTACTTTTGTGTATATTTCGTTGTGACGGCAACTGATAGGTTTTTATTTGTAAAAGTTTCGGGCGACCTTCACCCTCTTTTCGTTTGGAAGCGGTATTTTTTATATTGTAAATGTATTTTATACTAGTCTTCGCTAGCAGTGGTTTGGTAATAGATCGGTGGGACTATGCAAAACAAAGCACTGTTAAATACATACAAGAGTTTTGAATTTTCTACCATCAATATACTGATTTAATATAATTTTGTGTATGGCCTTCGCTCCACACACATCTTGACTATGGTGCACACGACAAATTAATGAACTCACCACCTGCGTCTGTGTTTCCGAACGAACCTGAATCTCTTCAAAGTTAGAGTGAACAGGCTTCTTCTTGGCAAGCTCGCTTCATCGTAGACTTTAACTCAGTCACCTTTGACCTAGACAAGATTCCAGAGCAAAACCCATCCAAAAAAAGTTTACTAGAGGCAAAATTGAATAGTATTATCGGTTTTTAAAAGACCTTGCTTGGCGCATCTCTAATAGTTTACTTTTATGTTGAAGTAACTGTTTTTAAAACTAGAATATTCTGTTTGTAACAACAACACCATTCCAATACAATTGTTCTGTTGAGACTTTGCTTATCCAGAAGATATTTGTTGGTTGTATGCAGTTCCCTTTTCTAGTCATTTTTGTTCCCAATACCCATTTCGAATTGACTTCAGTGGAATGTTCCCAGTAAATAGTTTCAAATGAACTTTAAAGTCACTTAGGAGCACTTACACAATAGTGAAAATGGAACGGGCAATTTCAATCGTAGTATATCTATTTCTCGATAGAATTCACAATAATGTCGCCTCACAAACAAAGCAATAACTTCTCATAATGCTCATTGCGGTCTACATTCTTATTGTGAGACATTGCGACATTTAAACAGATGCTAGATTCGCTTTTTGTTCATTTTTGCTTTTCGTCATTACATTAATCGTGATGATAATAATCATATCAATCAAAAGTTTACAAATGACAAGAATTTCTAACTACCTAACTGTTTACAAATGCATTCAATAATGAATCAATTCAACTTAGATTTAGTTATTTTTGTAAATATTTTCGTTTAATGTTTAGTTTTTAAAGGTAGTGTGTGTGTACATATAGGGTTTTTTTTATAATTAATAATTATGTAAGAATTCCGTTGTAAAAATAGTTTAATAAATTGTCCATTATTAAACTTAGATAATAAATTTACTCATTCGGCATTTTTCCTCGCTTAATAAAAAAATAAATGAAAATGATAAGAACTGATGAACGTTCATTCCTGTCTAATCATTTTCTCGGTGTCATTAAACTCAAAATGAAACAAAAATGATAATATGTACTCCATTGAATCATTCGCTCGAGTGGGGCGTACGATATCAGCTTAAGTAAATCTACGATAAATCGATCGTTTAGATCCGAAACCGAGAGGCCAGTACTATGGCTAATACCAGAGCATTGTGGTCGGATAATAATCGCTGCATTGTCGCAAGCTGGGCTATGATCTCGGATTACCAGGGCCATTGCCGGGACACAGCAGAGAGGCTCAACTCTTCGTACATACCTCCTACCTCCAGTGTGTACATCGCCCTATATTGATGCCGGTCTGTTAATCCGTTAAGCTGCGATCGTGAGATATACACCTAATATAGGGGTATTTACAGCATAATTAGTGGACTCCGGTCCAGCCTGATTACGTGGAAATAGATTGATGTAGAGAATAAACCAATTCAGTACAGCGGGCCTGGATTATAGATATCTGCACGTATTAATGAGGGTGATTTGGCGTGGCCGTTACATTTTATTGCTGTTTTCCGCTTGTCCTACTTCCTTGTGTTTTCATTTCTTACGTGTAGGATTTTATTGGGAAGGTTAAGTTATGTGGGTATCTTGTGGGCGTTTGATGTACTGTAATGGACTAATTTTTCATGGAGATCGATGTTTGGGTTGTTTTTCGATTGGTCTGTTTACCACTTAAAATGAAGCTTGTATAGACCCTTCATGGTCATAATTTTATTATGCTAAGTTTGTTTTTCATATGATTCATAAACCAGCTTAAACTTAAACCGCAACATTCCTATTCAATCATTTCTTTAAGTTCCAGCACGCATAGCATGACACCGCAGAAACGGGTTTTTTCGTCGGAAGAATAGATAAATCTTCTGCTACTAATTTGCTATTCCCTCGTTTGAACGTTTTAGGTAACGTTATTGCAATAAGAAGAATTTAGCTTCTAAGTGTGAGTTGCGGTAGCCTAATTAAGGCGTCTGGAGTACTTATACAGAAGACTCGGCCTAAAAGCGAGCAGCTGAATTTTTCTTTCCTTAAAAATCATTCCTAATCAAATTTAAAATGTAAAAAAAAATGTTTTTATTCTCAAGCCATAAGAAGCCAAGTGTTGTAATAACTTTGTCTATTCTTGGTAGAATAGAAGTGGGATTGGTATTCACTGCATATGCATCCAGTGAATACTCGATAAGACCTGAATCGGACACAAACCAGATCCAATGTACTACGTACCTACAACGTATTACAAAAGAACATTAGTTACATCGTATTCAAAGGAGTCCATATCTATATCTGGTCTGATATATCCCTGAACATGCCTATTCAATGTTCACCACATGGTGTGTCAAAGACATAACAGGTACAGTCGGCTTCGATGGTGTTTATAAGTTTACATAAATGTATTTTTATTTCCCAATATCTCTTTACAGATTACACAAAGATTCTCTACATCGTGTACCAGAAATGTGTCATATTTAAAGATTTGGTACAAACCATCAAGCTATATGGGTGTGAGGCTTGGACCATCAAAGAGGACCTCCAAAAACGATTGGAAGCCTTCGAAATGTGGACATCCCGGTGCATGCTTTCTATTAGCTGGGCTCAAAAAATTACTAACGCTGAAGTATTGAAGCGAGTAGGTCAAACGCGCAACTTAATGCAGACCATCAAGAAGAGAAAAGTGGCTTACCTTGGTCATGTCTTTAGAAATGACCGATACGAACTGCTGCAACTTATAATGATGGGCAAAATTGCTGGAAAACGAGCAGTTGGCCGAAGAAAAAAGTCCTGGCTCCGCAACATTCGGGAATGGACCGGAATCAAGAGTGCTGCAGAGCTGTTCCACCTCGCGAGGGACAAAGAGAGATTTTTAAGTCTGATGACCTACCTCCAGTGATTGGAGAGGAACGAGAAGAAGAAGATCAAGCTAAATAACTTCATAAAAAAACGTCTTCCTCATAAAATTGGATCGAGCAGGTATCGGAGTTTATTATTTTTGTTTGCGTTTACGATGTAGTTATATTATTATGGAGAAGTAGCTTTTGCTATTGGCTTCGCCGGGGTGCAACTCGAACAATATCCCATGAAAACATGAAACGTAGATAAAAATTATCCTATGTAATAATCCATGCATTATAAACTATTTGCATACCATTTCCAAATACGTTAAATACTTTTTGTGTTTGAGATAACAAGCAAACTCTCGTCACAAATTTTTAATATTAGCTTCTTAAAAATAACCAAATTTTTCTGATGCATGCTATACATATGCTTTTATCTAAGTTAGATTTTCTCACATAACTTTTACTCTCAATCTCTTGTGAAAGTTGTCGAAAAACCGAACCGAATTACAATTTAAAATAAAGTAAAGTTTGATGTCGACTGTACGACTACACACAAATATCGTACAAAAGCAGTCGAAGAAAAGGCTCGCAGTACGGTATTGATCTGTCATGTATCAGTCTAGACGGGAAATGATAGAGAGGACCAAGTTGGAGCTCGCTTGATATCACAGCTTGTAAGATGCACAGGATATATGGTACTGATGTCAGGCTTTGTATAAAATTGAAGCTTAAAGCATGTAAACACGACAGTAATTCGCTTAGGTCACAAAGATGTATCTTATGAAATACTCGGACGTTACCAGCTTTGTTTTAGTATCTTGTAATAGGAGGCAAACCTTTTGTCACTAGCTAAGAATACGAGAAGATAAAATTATGCTAAAATCAGTTTCAGTATATTGAAACAAAGTTGTTTCTCATGTCTATGTGCTAAGATCTTTCAAACTATGCGACTCATTTGACCGTGGTGTTCATCAAAAGACAAAGTGAAAAACGTATTTATTATGTATTATAAACGTCTACTGGGCGAAGACGGGGCGGTATCGATATTAAACCGATTGCCGTTAACATTTCAAAAATGAAATCGTATTTCACGAGCTAATTTTTTTAGTCAGAATAAACTTTATAGTTATACACTTATATATACTGGTAACAATAATTCTAAAACTGCTGAATTTAACATTTTCATGAAATAAAAATATTTTACCTGTTTGTAACATATTTGTAGTTTATGAAAATTTCACATAATATAAATAAGTGTTTATATAAAAACTAAATTGCCAAAAGTTACACCATTAAAAAGAACAAAAAAAAACTTCGCATAGCTAAATTTCCTGCTAAGATAAAGTCTACCAGAACCACTTGAAACACAAACTCAAATAAAACTCAATACCTCTTCGTTCACAGTCATATAGAGCAATAGTATTGAGTAATCGTGATGAAACGACCCGTGCCCGCGTTCCTCATTTACTGACGACGTCAATACAGTGTGGGTAGGTAGGTACTATCACCGTTGAATGGTACAGTTGTCTTGTATATAAAAGCCAGCACGTCTATCTCAAGCTTTATTATTTTTAACTTTGTCCTCTTGTGATAAAGTTGAAAATTTACTAAAGAAAGACAGATTGGGAAGGGGTTAGGTTGATGTCATGTACGTTTCTGTACTTTTTCAATAATTATGTTAGTATCGCTTTGTTCAACTTTTTTGGGTTAATAATGATTTGGATACTTTGTTAGAAGGTTCCTTTATCTGGACCCCGAATGCCGGTAGCCCTGTTCCCGATATCGGTGAGCTACTATTTCTTATATATTTAGAAGTTTTTGTTATTTATAATATTTACTTTTAATGAAAACATTTCAAAATCTATATATATAAAAGCAAAAGGTCACTCACTCATAGGACACGAAATCTCGGAAACTACCAGTGCTAGGGGTTTGAAATTTTGCATAGGGGTTCTTTTTAGGACGTAGGTGCTCGCTAAGAAGGGATTTTGCGATATTACGCCCCTAAGGGGTTGTTTTTGGGGTTGACAGTTTCTATGAAACTTTGTTACAACAAGTACTAGGAGTTTTAAATTTTGCGTGCGGGTTCTTTTTAGGAAGTAAGTGCTACTTACGCAAGGGGTTTTTCGAAATTCGACCCCTAAGGGGTTGTTTTTGGTGTTGATAGTTTGTTTGAAACTTCGTTATTATTAGTGATAGGAGTCTCAAATTTTGCATGGGGAATACATTTAGGAGGTAGATGCTCACTTAGACGGGATGTTGGGAAATTCGACCCCTAAGGGGTTGCTTTTGGTGTTGCTAGATAGTGGTCTCAAATTTTGCATGGGGATTCTTTTAAGGACAAAGATGCTCACTAAGACGGGATGTTGTGAAATTCGACCCCTAAGGGGTTGTTATTCGGCATGGATAGTTTGTATGAAAATTTGTTACTACAAGTACTAAGAGTTTCAAATGTTACATGAGAGTTCTTTTTAGGACGTCGGTGATACTTAAGACGGGATGTTGGGAAATTCGACCCCTAAGGGGTTGTTTTTGGTGTTGATAGATAGAGGTCTCAAATTTTTCATGGGGATTCTTTTAAAGACAAAGATGCTTACTAAGACCGGATGTTGTGAAATTCGACCCCTAAGGGGTTGTTATTCGGCATGGATAGTTTGTATGAAAATTTGTTACTACAAGTACTAAGAGTTTCAAATGTTACATGAGAGTTCTTTTTAGGACGTAGGTGATACTTAAGACGGGATGTTGGGAAATTCGACCCCTAAGGGGTTGTTTTTGGTGTTGATAGATAGAGGTCTCAAATTTTTCATGGGGATTCTTTTAAAGACGTAGGTACTCACAAAAATGGGATTTTGCGAAATTTCACCTCTAAAGGGTTGTTTTTGGGGTTGATAGTTTGTATGAAACTTTGTTACTACAAGCACTAGGAGTTTCAAATTTTGCATGGGGGTTATGTTTAGGACTTTAATATGCTCACTACGATGGGATTTTACGAAATTCAACACCTAAAGGGTTGTTTTGGGGTTGAGAGGTAGAAGTTTAAAATTTTGCATAGGGATTCTTCTTAGGACGTAGATGCTGCCTATGACGGGATTTTGCCCGGGTCGACGGCGCGTTATGTTCCCCGCGCGCCTCACAGAGTGTCAGCACAATGACGGGGCCTCCCCTTAGAGGGCCAAAGCCTGCCGGGGTCGTGGGACTAACGAATACCGTGACCCTGGAACGTAAAGGGCTATTGAAGGACACCGTGGCTTTTAGTCAGTACAAGTCTGACAGTCCCTCCTACCCTGCCCTGGGTGAGAGGACTCATTTCATGAATTTAACACGCTAAAAAAAAGATGCTCACTAAGATGCGACTTTGTTCTTGATAGTTAGGAGTCTCAAATTTTGCTTATGGGTTTGTTTTATTAGGACGTAGGTGCTATCTCAGGCGGGATTTTTGTTGGATATTGATTTAGATTTTCCAAAAGTATACCACAAGTTGGGTGGCCGGGAGTAGAAATTCACTGATAAAAGGTTCGAAATACGCGCAGACGAAGTCGCGGGCGAACTGCTAGTGTAACATAAATGTATGGAAAATGAAGCTTCTAAACCAACTGGAGTTGTTTTTAGCGAATAAACACATATTATCCAACTCAAGTTAGTACTAGCCACTGACTTTTCATTAAATGGTTTTTCTGTAGGTATAAGTTTATCAATGTTTTCCTTAGTTATTAAAAAAACTTTTAGATCGGTAGCCACGTCAGGTCAAAGTGTTTTATAAATCAATCAATATATTACTTACCTTTAAGATATAAGTTTAATAATTTTGTTTTCACTAGCTGACCGGGCCAACTTCGTACCGCCTCACCTTTTAAACCTTCCCTGGACTTCCAGAAGTAATTCAAGACCAAAATTAGCCAAATCGGTCCAGCCGTTCTCGAGTTTTAGAGAGACTAACGAACAGCAATTGATTTTATATATAAGAAGAAGAAGATTAAATTAAATAACTTGTTGTACTGATAGCCATGGTCAAAGACAGCTGTTTTATAAACCAATCAATATTTTACCTTATACATTTTCTACTTTATGGTCTGGTTTTCACTAAAAATGTGAGCTTCATGTGTCGCCGAGCGTACGTGAAATTGTTACCGACACAGAGCACTTTTACACATGCTTTTGAACAGTGAATTGCGTGTGAAATTTGCACAGTTTTAAATGTTGGTTTTCATTTTATGATTATGGTGAGGTTTTACTCGTAGATTTTAGATGAAAAGTTTTAGTGTATGCTTTTGGGTTTATTTAAAGCACTCAGTTGTACTATAAATAAAGACGATTAATTTGTTGATTTAGTCACAGCTTGTTCAACATTTTTACCATTTCATTTAGTACGAATTATCCTGATTTTATTCATTCTTAAGATTCAGTAAACCTGCATGAGTATGAGTACGCGGCGATGCCCCGTCAAATCTTGGCATATGCTCCACCGTGTCCTCTGGATGGTCCACACAATGATGAAACACGGGCGTAAACTGCTGCCGAGACAGAAATTTTCCGAAACATTCATGTGCGGTGAGGACCTGCGTCAGGCAGAAAGTGTTGACGCCGTGGTGTCTATCCAGCCATTCCTATCAAAGAGGGGTCTTACCGCCGCGACTGTGACGTGCCTGATTGCAGCTTGGCGCCTATGGTTGAAAATACAACAGTCCGTTTTTTTATGCGTTTTGATGCGCTCTGTAGGATTATCTGGCTTACTAGTTGCAAATTCAGTGTGCCTAGGCTCATCTGTGGGAACATAAAAATTATTAAGCAGACCTCTAGACCTCTTTCACATAGGAGATTTCTTCGGTCTCGTAGACAGAAGAAATCTCCTATGTGAAAGAGGTCTTGACATAGCATTGCATAATATCTTTTATGTTCCCACAGATGAGCCTAGGCTTCATCTCTTTGACAGCGAATTGGCCATCCCAAACCCAGAGCGGGTTGCTAGTCGAGGTTTAACTGAAATTTAAATTACGGACAATAATTAATAATAAAAGAAAAACTTTCATAAAATTATTATTGAGCCGCTTTATAAATCTGTTACCAGCTTTATTTTTATCCTTAAAAAACTGAAATCCTAATCCGATACCCATCGAAATTTCTTCGTGACTTGTTTCTTATAAAACTCTTTTTATTCGGTGTTAAACAGACAAATCGGCTTTCGAATGGATTAGCTTGTCGCTATAAATCTTATTACGGGACACTGTAAGCTTATTTGCATGGTTTAAATTTGTATAGTATAGTCGCGGAATGAGTAATGAGCACTTAGAATAAATTGGCTATGATGGAAACGTACTTTTGGTATTTCATTAATGTTTATAAGAGAAAACTTAATAGTATTGATTTTAAACAAGATACATTAACGCTTGTTGGACGTACTCTATTATACAGGGTGTAATTAGACACATCACATATTAGCCGTTAACTACGCATACTGTACTAAGTAAGTAGCTTTACGCTAAAATTATCGCTGGGAAGCGACTTTTATTTTTAGGTATCAAAAAAAATTAATAATTTTATTGCGCGCAATGTAAAGCAAACAGGTTTCGTGTCATTGTGTGCGTAGGCGGGCGGCTTGACGCTCACAAGCGCGCCTTTGCTGGAACGCGCTGTGTTATGAACGTATCGACGAGCGTGCGTAATTTTTTAAGAAAAATCGAAAATTCAGGTACGTAATGTTTGTTTGGAAAAAAGTTTTGTAATAATACTTAGAATTCGATTTCGTTAAAAGTTAAAAAAAATGCAACTTTGACCTTCAATATCTCGAGAACCCTTGGAGTCCCAGGTACCTACGGTCTAAAGGAAAAAAAAAATGATCCAAATAATGGGTAGAATACGTGGCTTTCGGCTTCGTTAAGTGTCTTCTTACACCCTGTATAGGAGTGAATTCGTTGGTAATAGGAATAAAATAAATAAAGTTCTAATTTGGGGGAACAGTGTATAAGATGGGGACGCGAGGTATAGTGGGGACATACACATTTAAGGCAAACTCATCATAACACTAACGTAGCGCAAGCGCCAAGAGGATGTCATTTGCAAGCGGCCATAAATGGCGTCCTGGTGGCTTACCATGACGTCTTTAAGCGTGAGTATTTACGTTCACTAGGAACGAGATGTCGCTAGATGACTTGTATAGCTCTGTCTCTTTCCCACAGCCTAAAGGCTCATACTTTAAGACATCATGGTAGGACACCTGTTGGCGCTAGCGCTACGTAAGTATTGTGTTAAGTTTGTCTTAAGTGTGTGTTTTCCCATTGTACGCACCAGGACTAAAGTTTATTATGTCCGTTATTCCTAATGCGCACAGTGTGTACGTTCAAACGAATTGAGACTGGTATTTTGAATTACCTAAGACCCTACTGACTAGCCTAGCCCAATCGCGATACCCTAGCAACCTAATTTTATTACCCTATTCCCTAACCTACCATACAAACCATACCAATATACCAGAAATTATCGATTATTATAGAATTATCGAGTTGTGGCGGGTGAAGTAGTTGGCTAACAGCTGTGTGGGTGGCTAAATATCAAATGAGTCCTCCCGCCCTGGGTGGGGCGGGAGGGACTGTCAGACTCTTACTGACTAAAATCCACCCGTGTTCCGTCGGATGCCCTTTACGTTCCGGGGCCACGGTATCCTGGATTAAGAAAAATCCGCGACCCCGGCAGGCATTTGGCCCCATAAGGGGCCCCGTCGGTGACGCGTGAAACACGACGCGCCACCGACCCGGGCTTGGTCCTTGGTCGGACGGCGAGCATACCCATTACTCACCGTCCGCAAGCCCGCTCCGCCGCTGTGCCCTCTGCTGTTCAGAGGGACACGCGTTGGAGCGTCCACCCGACAGGCTATTTGCATACGGGCAAAGAAACCCCTTAGGCACACAGTGCCTAAGGAGAGTTTTTGCCCGCATCCCAGGGCGCACCGGCCCGAAAAACTGGTCTTCCCCCCGGACGTATCCGAGAGGGAACTCCAGTCCACGGGCGCACGTGGAGGTTTCCTGTCTTAGCACCCCAATACTCGTAGGTACGGCTAGTTTAATTGTCTTGCTAAGTTTACTTATGGGATAAATCATTTCAACACAGAACCCTTCATTGTGCGTGGTCTGACACTTACTTGGTCAGTTTAAACAAAACATGAACGATCAAAAAAGGGAAATCCGGCCTGGACGCTACCTGAACAATTCGAAGTATTTATGCTATTGTCAAACGACAGGCGAAGCGAAGCGTTTTTGTTTGTAATGTATGGAATTGTTTGAAGTTGTCACATTGACTATCGGACCGCTTTCGCTTTTTTATATTACAGGATTCGGATCGCATTCGCTTCGCCTATCTGTTTGACAATAGCGTTAGGGTGGTTTTGGCCTAGCAGTGGTACAGCAAGTGTTAAAGAAGAATTCTAAATTATTATTTATTTATAATTGTTTTTTGTGGTGTTTATGTTTTTGCCTTAAGTATCTTGATCTTTTGTATGTATGATCCTTTTCATCCCTTTTTTTATGTTTCTTTTTATCATTTTCATTGTTTTCTTCACCGCAGCAGTCTGTACAACAATCCAGTTTATGGTCCCCAGGCCTGAAAGAAGAAAGTTTTATTTAGCAAGGTACTGTTAATATTGAGTTTCACTTACATTTTCTTCGAGTTCTAGTCTACCTCTTTGTAAATTGGAATAATCTTTTTAACAACAACGAATAATTTTCTACCTACATATACAGGATGAATTTTGATCCTTGTTAGCAACACTATCGAACGGTAAATAAATGTAATAATACAGGATGTGATTTTTTTTCCAAAATCAGCGGGTTTGATTCCTAGCCAGGATTATTGAAATTTCTAAAATCCAATGATGCAGTTTTAGTTTTCGTCAAAATCGGCCTCGAGACTCCTTTCAACGTTTTTCGATATTCCTTATAGTTTCGGATATAGCTATCCACGCCCAGTTGAAATATTCATTCTGTACCTATACTACTGCAATGAGGTCATCATCATACCAGTAAGCCAGTTGCCCAAATAACGATCTTCAGTTTCTAATTATTCAAGTAAATACACACGAGTTTTTTTTAAGAAGTTTTTCCTATTCTACAAATTACTCCTATATCGAGGGTGCGTTTACAAACATTGGAACTTACATACACAAAAACCCATATTTGGAATAACTATTTGTAGAAAATACAAATGTATTATATCATTACCGTGACCCCGGGACATAAAGGGCTATTGAAGGACATCGTGGATTTTAGTCAGTACAAGTCTGACAGTCCCTCCCGCCCTGCCCGGGGTGGGAGGACTCATTTGATGATTTTACCACGATAAAAAAAAAGTATTTTGTACGGGATCGAACCCGCGACACGTCGCACACACAGCAGTTGTGTGCGCCAGCCACTGTGCTAACTGTGTCGTTGATTAAAATAAGTCTCAAAGTTAAAAATGATTAAATTTCTTTTTAAAATGAAGCCTGAACTGGAAGTTTCAAAAATATAAAAGCGAGAGAATGGAGAACAAAACAGTCACATTGATAAGCAACGTTCTTTACTTTAAAAATACCTATTATATTGGAAACCAAGTTGACTTATATTTTAAAACGTATTCTTGACAATCTTGATTTATGAAAAGGAAAAAGGTATTTTTGGGAAACATTGATGCTTTTACAAGCCTATATTCAATCTTAGGTATATTTCATTTCACCTGTCCCATTATCTGTAATCAAATCTTGCAAGTTTAAATTTGATCCACTTCCCGGTTTCCGATTCAGCTGAAATTTTGCACGTAAATTTATATCGCGTGACAATGCTATATGATGACATGATTATTTGATGATGGAGCTGGAAGGTTGCCATAGGAACTCTGTAATGAAACGCCGCAAACTCATCGTGTTAAGACTCGTTTGATTCTTGATGAGTACTTAGTCTATCCGTAAGTATTTTTTTTAACAATACTAACTTCTTATTAAGGTTGTTAAATCATTTGTTAAATATCGGAAGTAGGTGTAAAAAAAACATGTTTTTTTATTTTATGTACGTTTCTTTTTTATCTTGTTTTTAAAAGTCACCAAATGAGTCCTCTCACCCAGGGCGGGACGGGTTTGACTGTCAGACTAGTACTGATTGTCCACAGTGTTCCTTCAATAGCCTTTTACGCACCAGACAGCTCCGCGACCCCTGTTTTCAATTTGCACAATGCAATTTAGCAATATATTGAAAATAAACATTATTTACTTATATGTAAATAATGTTTATTTTCACAAAAAAGCTCACATTATTCCCTTCCACGTAAAGATTCATAGCCTTCGACAATATCGAGAGATAGAATCCGCTTAAAAAATCGCTGCCTCAGATCGAATATCGGAATAGGGCGCCGATGTCGCCGTCACTCACTCTTAGCGAAGTGATCTATCCGCAAGCGAAAAGAAGGCAGCCTTTGCCGGTAAATGCCATGCTTCTTTAGGCATCTGTCTCACCACAGGCGATAAGCGTAGAGCGAGTGAAACAATTGGTAATTAAGACCTGTTTGAAATTTTGAAAAAGTGTTTGAGGCACGCTAAAACTTGCTCAATACTTCTTCAATTATCTCTAAACACAGAAATGCTGACTATTGATCAGCGAAAAGCATCACTTTCTAAGTTTAGCTAAAAATGTCCGATCCGAGGGGTTCTTGGAACACTGTGGGCCGTAAGCGAGCCTCTCAGCGAGTGTTCTGCCCGCTAATTGATCGTTTGTCAATGAGTGAGTTTTGCCTCTAAAAGCACTTATCGCTGCGAGAAACTGGAAGTGAAGTCTTCATTATGAATATCCTAAACGGACATGGGATCAACAGGACATTAAATGCTTAACCGAAATATGGTATGATGTTCGCTCTCTCGCTATCGGTCGGACCCAAGATCCGACACTTTTCATGGAAAAAAGCGGAAATAAAATGATATGACGGAAAACAGCCAGTCACTTTGAAGCCCCGTTCTACCTTATTTTATAGCACGAGTGACGTAATACGAATATGTCTAGCTTTATTAGTATAGTTTTATGCGTTTGAAAACGTAGTTTGAAATATCATGAATGCAGCTTTGAAACATGTGTAACGAGTTGACGGTATTAGTTCTGACGTAGACGACTTTGTATATTGAGTTTGTTTTTATGTGATGTTTTTGTAAAAACAATATTTGTTACCTAATAATTTTGGCTGTAACAGCTTTGACAGCAGTGAAACTCACGAATGTGGAACAGAAGTATTATTATGAAACCAGGCAAACAATTAATGACTTTAAGGTTTTTCATGACGAGCAGAAGTGCCTGTCTGTTGGGGCTGAACGCGCGTTTGTGGTAAGCTTTAAAATGACAGCCTAACCCTTCATGGTCGCGCTTGAAACGTTACGTAACCATCCCATTGTGATACGTATAAATACAAACTTGGTACGATTTCGATAAACTTGATACTTGATCATAATTATGAGACACGTGGTTTTAAAGTTACAGTGCTCAAAATTTAGAATTGGAAAAGTTATACACGTTTGAAGATGTGCTGGGGTGCGCGACTATTTATGGGTTTAAGAAGCCTATCCAACAAGGTCTACCGACTTTTTGCGTAGAAAAACATTTTGGGTTCCAGCAGAGGTGAACTGAAAAATCAATTATGTATGATAAAACTTGGGGTCTTCAAGTCACGAGTGAACAGGTTACTTCTAGATAAGCGTGCTTCACCGTCGACCACATCATCGTTTACCATCAGGCGGGACAGTGGTCAAACACGAACCTATCGTTAGATAATAATAACTGCTATTAGTTTAAAAAACTAAAAAACACGCTTTTAGCACGCACTAAAAATATAATCTTCGTATTCCTCTCGTCGAACCTTATTGATTGATACCCATGACATGGTAAGAATTAGGTAAGAAAATGTCATTTCGCGTTATTTTCAGCAAACCCTTTCATTTTAAACCTAAATCATAAGGCTGCATTTCAATCAGCCTGTCCGCCATCTTGGGGAGGCCGCCATATTGGATTTGTAATGACGTTTCTTAGCTAGTCATATGTATTGTCATCAGAACTCAGAGCGTGTGCAAAATTTCATCCTAATCGAAGACCGGGATGTGGGTCAAATTAAGATTCCAAGATTTTTACATACATACATAGTTAGTTACAAGTAAAGCTAATATAAGCGTGTGAAAAACAATCAACGATCTACACTGTTAAGGTACTTACGGCAGGTTCTCAACAATCCAGGTGCAGTAGCAAGTCATTTTCATCCCTATAGCTATGTGGTCACCTTCACACTCCGCCCCGCCGACGGTCACAGCCACCAGGCGTCCTTCACGTACAGCCGGCGCCCCAGAGTCGTCCTGCATTAATTATTTACACTCACACACGACAGTTGAATTACGAGGTAACTCACCAGAGTCCATTGTTATTACATATGACTTGTAACTTTATCGGCAAGCACAGCGTAGGACGTCCACCCACAAGGTAGGCAGACGATCTTATGAAGGCCACAGGATCACGCTGGATGCAAGCCGCTCCCAACCGATCCTATTGTAAGTCTAAAGGGGAGGCCTATGTCCAGCAGTGGACGTCTTACGGCTGATATGATGACTTTATTTTTCAATTAGGTGGAGAAATTCCCAGTGTCCCCTCTGTGAATTTCTCCTGTATCGTGGGTGCGCTGACGAACATTGAAACTCACATACACAAGCACTCATTCTCAGAAAAACTACCCACAATAGTGCCGTCAAATCGTGTGCTCAAACACACTGCGAGCCTAGCGCGGTGGCGGCGGCGGGTGCGGAAATATTGAATGTATGAAATCACCGCTCGTGGCCACATTGAAGTGACTAAGGCGGGGGCCTAGCGCGATGGCTACAAGCGATTTTGCGAGCCTAGGCGTTGCTAGGCAACAACCGATACAACGGGCACCCCAGGTGTATCAAACCTTTTCGGTCTTTTAGTAGCGCCATCTAGTTACCAGAACATGCACTAAAGTACTACCGTTGGATGTTTTTGTACATATTTAAATTATTTTTACCGTACTTGAGTAGAAAAATGTCGAATGATTGATAATTTACTTGTATGCAATCCTAAACAAGCTATAAAACATTTTAAAATGAATTTCTTTAAACAAAATTTATAGAAACTATTTTGTACCACCGGTTTGCAACACCTGAATTCGCCGCTACAAAAACAAACACTTGATCGGCAGTGTGGACACAGATCGCGCCCGCGCGCCGCCGCGCCCGCCACCGAGCCCGTCGCCGCCGTCGCGCTAGGCTTCCAGTGTGGACACACACTATATTTGCTGCAGCGATTGTCCCGTAGCTCGGTGTTTAAGCAAAAGTAAATTCAAAACGATGTTATACAAATAGTAGATGACTGGTAGAGCCCTAACCAATGTCATTCTTTCGAAAGAACCACCCAACACCAACCTTAGCCAGTGCAGCCAGCTTGTTCTGAATTATTCTTCTTAAAAAAAGAATAGGTAAGTACTACTTACATCGCTTATGTAATGCTCCTCGGCTGCATAACAAACAACTTCATTCGTATCTGTAAAAATAGGTGTAAAAATTAATAAGGTAATGTTTCTGTTCACCGTTTTTTCTGTTCACCGATCCGGTGGATCTCGTGCAAGGACCCGTGGTGAGTCAGGCGGAGCGCCCGAAACACAAACGTCACACGGCGATGTACCGCTGTAGACGCTGAGGTTATCATAAATGAAGAAAACAATTGACAACACGCACCGCCCGCGACGCAACGCTCCACCTGAGTGAATGTCCACACGGCGCGTTGCGTCAGCGTTGCGTCAACGCAGCGCTGCCGTTGCGTTGTTTTACATACAAATAACCAAGGCGTTCACACGGCGCGCTGCGTCGTCGCAACGCACACATGACGGACAGCAGCCCCCGAGACGAAGCGGGAGGGGGTGTACTCATTGCGGCGACGGAGAGGCAGCGCTCAGTTGCTTGTGCGTTGAAAGGGAGGATACACGCAAGCTCATTTCATTTTTTACCTACGTCCTTTTGCATTCAGTTTTATTTGCAAAGTATAGGAGCAATGCCAGACGTCTTTTCCGATCCATGCTTTGTATAGACTGATGCGATGTTTTTACAAAAATGCTTGCCGCAACTGTGCGTCACCGCTGCGTCGCCCGAACGTTAAGACTGCGTCGTAGTAACGCTGCGACGACGCAGCGCCTGTGTGGCCGGCTATGCGTCAAAATATTTGCGTTGCGACGACGCAACGCGCCGTGTGGACATACACTGACGCACCGTGACTTTGACCGTGGCCTTAGGTTTTTACAGTAGCAGCCCAAAGTTTGGACATGTGATACAGTCATACCTCGCAACGCGGATTGGTAAACTCGCTACTCTTCGCTAAGATTTATTTTAATCTGAAAGTTATCTGATATACTAGTAAGCAACAGCTACTAACTTATCCTGTACTTCGATGGTAATGCTTTGTCGATTAATTTTTTGCAAGACTGCACATTCACAAAACCAAATGTTTCCACGGTTAATTTGTTATCCTGCAAATAAAAATTAGAAGATTATTTGACGCATTATTGTCGCAATCTACTACAACAATAAATTAATAATAAAATCATAGAACATTTATTACTATAAATTTTATCGGGCCTAATTAGGGCCCCACAAAACCATTTGTGTCGCTCCTTGATCTGCCGAACCTGTATTTTAAAGAAGTATACTATAAGTCGCACTGGGCCCGCGTGGTGGATTATGGCCCACTCCCTCTCTCAGAGAGGAGGCCTGTGTCCCAGCAGTGGGAACATTTATAGGCTGATGATGATGGTACTTTAATATTCGTTATTCAAGGAGAGTAGGGTATGAGACAGTAATTGTATTTTCTTACTGAAAATTTAAATTAGACCTACCAAAACAAGGGAGTGAACTGCATTCAATTCCAAGCTGCATTTTTAGCGTGATGCATGAACAAACATACAGACAGAAAGGCAGATAAAAATTGTAAAATTACTAATTTCCTAAAAAAGACTCAAATTATTTTTTGGCTGTTATTTTTGTACTACAGGCATCATCATCATCATCATCAGCCTATGAATGTTCCCACTGCTGGGACACAGGCCTCCTCTCAGTGAGAGGGAGTGGGCCGTAATCTACCACGCGGGCCCAGTGCGGATTGGTAGATGTTGTGTAGAATTTTTGGTTCTAGGACATGCCGGTTTCCTCACGATGTTTTCCTTCACCGTTTTGAGAGCAGTGGTGTTGAAATAATTTACACAAAGTAATGCGCCTGACGGGGTTCGAACCCACGACTTACAAATCGTAAGTCAAGGCCGATACTACTGGGCCACCACTACAGGCATATCTGTAGATAATTATGAACGGTTCTGATATTTACCTTAGGGGATTGCAGTTTCGTTAGTTTGCGCCTACTCTTCAAACCTGGGTGTGTTAAATTGTCCTGCAAAATAGTGAATGAATTAAAAACAGATTAATCGAATTAATATTACTTATTCATAAATCACAAATCGTACAATTTTTCTTCTCCTATTTTATTCCTTTAGGTGACTGTTTCTTATTTTTTAACCAACGCTCAGTTACATTATATTTCAAGAAATTTGGACAATTCCGCTACACAAATATTCTACCCAGTGACTTTATGTTGATACTTTAATTTGCACCATTGGAACTACCCATTAATACTAACCATTAATTTTTGTGAAAACTTACTCCATTAAATGAAGAATTAAGCCCACTTCTTTGTATAACTGTCCGTAGTACATCAGACCAGTTTTCTTCCTAAAAAGTACATTGATTTTAATTTTCACTTTTTTTTTTCATTTATATTGGAATTGAAAAAAGAGCTGTCATATGAATTTTATAGAGACATTGAAGCGATAAGTGTAACACGCAACACCACAATAGTGACAATTGAAACACGTCGTATACACTAATTGAAATAGCAATTAAGTCCAAAGAATAAAATGAAACCTGTGTCGCTCCATGCATTCAATAGGGTTCCGTTGTGATGATTAACCGTCCTACCAGAAATAGTTAAACATGTGTTGAACAGTAGTAGTAGTAGTAGTCTAAAAAAGTATAAATCCAAAACGACCCTTGTATCAACGTCAGAGGAGGCCGTTTTACAGTTGACACTTTTTAGACAAGTGGTCAACAGATGTTTAACTTTTTTGTAGTAAGACGGCTATTGTTTTAATAATTTTCCACCCTTATGTCGTACGTAGTAGAGAATGATGTCAAAACCAAATAGAAATGTAATTAAATTTTTCACGACCCGCAATATATAAATCGCTGCCGTTCCTACTGCTGTTTATTTTCTGGGTGAAAAATCAAAGTACCTACCTACTCATTGTTTTTGGCCAAAACTATTACTGTCCTACCACAAGAAAGATTAACATCTGTTGAATACTTTTTTAAAAAACTGTGAACGATAAAGCGACATTTCACGTTGATATAAGGGTCGTTTGCAGTTACACTTTTTTTCGACAAGCGTTCAACAAATGTTTATCTTTTTGTGGTAAGGTGGTTAGAGTTTCTACTCATCATTTACCCTCAAGACAAAAAATCCAAGTAATGTTTAGAGATAGGTATGTATCTGAATTCTTGATACGAGTAATATTTAGACTTGTAGACTTTCATAATAATAAAAAGATTATTACTATGAAAGCCTTGACGAACCCCCTACGAGATTCTAATTAGGGGGTTGGATCAATGGCCTGATTGAGAAGGCAGGATTCCTCGATACGGCCCGCACTGTGAAGAGGTTCGCGTCTCTGGAGCCATAACCACTGGTAGCTTGGATTCTGTTGACCCCACACTGGCGGATCACAATTTTTTTGTATTTTAAAATGTGTTTTTAGGAAATGTTTCAAAATATAAATAAAGTTATGCATTTAAATGAATAAACAAAAGATAATAACGGAACCCTGAAAAGTATGAACAGTTTGTAATAACTATAACGACATAAAGGTGTATGATCCAATTAGCTTAGTGTTTTATTGTCATGAATTTTTATCACGCCCCGTCGAGTTTTATTTCGTGATTGAAAAACATTCGCATTTGTGGTTGATGTTTATTTTATTAATCAATTGTAGCATGACAGCTTTTCATATTGTATTATACTTTTCATTTTGAAGTCGTGATTTGGAGAAAAAGCCTTTGCCCTATGAGTGGAATATTATGGTTAAATAAAATGGAAAAAAAAGAAAATTAAGTTGTTATGCTAGTTACATTTTTTTCTCTACTCACCTCATTGTCGTCGGAATTTGTTTTCTTTACAATTGACTCATCACGATAGGCTTTTACGTAACGACGTTTTTTAGAATTAAATGATTCGGTCGCATCATCTTTATTCTAAAAAAATACTAGTAAGAATATAAATTAATAGCTTTTCGGGTCTAAACAGCAGTAGTATATACAACATTATTTTTTGTTTATGCGAAACCCGAGTATTTTTGTTTACGTAAAGAAACTGTGAAATGTACAAAATTTTAAAACCGTATCATAAAAAATCACAAAGTTATAAGCTTGTATATTACCTGGTTGTCCGTTCAAAAACATGCTCATTTCGCGGTACACCCGTGTAAACCGTGTTTCCTGTGTTATACACTCGTGATAATAGTTTGGCAATAGGTACCTAACCGAACGGTGATTTTATTGTAATTAAATGGTAATAAAATTTAATTAAAATATTTTTGAAAAAAAAAAATAACATGGTGTAAAAATTACTGGAATCGAATCAGTTACTGATTCTGAACAAACTATATTCAGGTTTCGCAAATACTAAAAATAATGTTAGGTGAACCTTTTTAACCAAAATATGCATGTTACATTGAACATGCTTTGGTTTCCATAGAAAGTCGTTTAGTAAGCCAGTTGAAGGCACTTTTGTCAAAAGACAACAAAAAAGCCTAAAAATAATGGAACTACAGTCATAGGACACAATAACTATGAAAGTACTGTAGTTTCCTGGAATTCTAAGCAGAACAACGGGCAAGAATAACCAGCAGAAAAGATTCTTGTGGTTTACCACGCACCAACTAGACTTGATCTGAAATTGAAGCACTGAAAAATGAATTACTAACATTGACTTGAGCGGGTATCAAATAACGACTTCCTATCGATAGAACAAGTTTATGCAATCCCTCTTTGGATTGTGTCGACTCATTTGGCTTATTGACCTTACGGCGTTCATGATGCTCTTTGTATTCTTTGAACTTTTTAGATTCTTTGGACAATTTGGACACTTTAGTTACTTTGGACGCTTTAAACTCTTTGGATTCTTTAGTCTCTTCGCTTTCATCACGTTTTTTGTCTCGGAAAAGTACCTGTGACATCTTAGTAGTGCGTCCTTTATCAGAGCTCAAGGCCGTAAGTGTTGACAAAACCACTGTAGTCGATGAGTTTTCTTTAGCGATTTTAAACGATCGATGATGGGAACTATTTGAATTTAACCTTTGACCTGTGCGAATCTGTAAAGATATTTTATTACATTATCATATCACAAAAAGGCTCCGTATCTTAATTTTTTTTCTCCAGACTCTAATATTACAGTGGTATTTAATAAAAAGCATCTTACCTCAGCGCTATTAGAAGATAAACCTTCTCTAAGCGGCTTGCGACGAGGCCGTTCGCAGGAGTCCTAACAACAGAAATGTTTAAGTTGTGAAATCAGACGTTATTAATTATTTTTAAACGCATTAACGCATGCGATGCGCATCTTAAAGATGATTTTTGAGGAAAAAAATATTCAGTTGCAAATGGGATTCGAACGCGCGTCTTCTGGATAATTACTCCAGACGCCTTACCAACTAATCCCACTTGCAACTGAATATTTCTTTCCTCAAAAATCATCTTTAATCAGACGTTAGTTTGCGAAAACCAAAAAAAAAGTTTTACACAAGCAACAATATTTTAGTGCATGATATTTTTGTATTTCCTGCATGTGCAACTGTGCATATTTATTCGGACGGGAGGTATTATATCCTGCAGCCAAGTCTGGATTTACTTGTGTAGATAAAAACATGAAATAAAACAAATACCTTCTTACCACAAAAAAGTTAAACATCTGTTGAGCACTCGTCTAAAAAAAGTGTAACAGTCGAATGCCGTTTAGACGTTGACAGTTTTTTCAAACAAGCGTTCAACAGATGTTTAATTTTTTTGTAGTAAGACGGATAGATTAGTGTATATGAGATTGACGTGTTTTACGTGTTTGTCTTGAGCGTCAAAAGTGCAGGTCTGAATCAATCTTACTAATTACTGCTCGCACGTCTGTGAATCGTACGTTTTGCTGTCTCTCGTATTACATTGTTTAATATTATTTTACTGTACCATTCAACATCAAAATATTTATAACAAACCATTCAGAACTTACTTTTTTTTCTTCAGAAGAAGTACACTGTCGTTTTTTTTTACTATCGCCTGGCCCTTTAGTCGCTGTAAGCTTAAAAAGAAAATATTATGAATAACCTTATTTACAGTAAGAACCCGTCACCTTTAGAATATCTAATGAGCCTAGAAGATGGCCTGTAATCAACCATGCAGCCTAATGCGGGTTGATAGAAATTATCCTATGATAATTATCTGTCAACCCGCATTGGGCTGCATGTCACCTATGTCAAATCATTGAGTTTTACTTGGCCAGGGTCGCGGGTCTGTCTAGACTAATAATCATGAAAAGGTTAAATTGCAGTAACTCGGTAGAATTTAGTCAGTACGAGTCTCACTCCACCCACGGCTAGAGGTCTCATTTGATTATTTCCAAAACTAAAAAAAAGGTTTCAAAGTAATAAGGAGAAGGATATACCTACGAGTATAAGATAACACAGACACGTTTGTTTAATTAATCTGTAATATAAAGTAAAAGAGTAACATGGGTAAAAAACAGATCGGTTAGTAAGTACAACACTGGTATTACAACGGGCAATAAACGGGTAAAAAGCTTTCATTTCAGATCGTCTGATTATTTACGAATTGCGTTTCGATTATTAGAAAATAAAGAAAAAAATCTTATGTAAATAAATAAAATGTGTTAAAGATCAGAAAACCTCATAAAACTGTGCCGACATAACTTACGTTTTCTTCGTCGCAACAATTTCCCCAACTAAGTATAGTGACGTTAGAGTCTACTGGAGTTTCATTCTCTTCAACTATTGGAAGGACATTTCCTGTCTTATCCGTGGTCATCCCTGCGAAAGTGTACACCAAGGCAAGGTCTGCGGTCCAACCTTTGTATTGAGGATGCGTTATGATCCTCTCTATTGGCAAGTAGTTTTCGTATCCCGTATCAAACATCTTCTTCGTTCCCATGACGATGAATGAGCCTGATAGTTCAACCTCCACGTATTCCTTTCCGTGGTGTAAACTGAAAACAATAATGAAGTACAATAAAGACAAGGATTACAAGAAATACAAGGATTTTTTGGTACTAAAATAACGTTGACGGTTCCATAAACATCACAAAAAAAAGTTACGAGGAGGATAGAAGATTTTAGTATGGAAGGTGTATCGGTCACCCTCCATTATTTTATTTTTCAGAATCGCGGTGCACAGCCAAAGTTACATATTTAGATAGAGGAGAGCATTGAGATCACTTAGTGATCTTGGTAGAGGGGAGTTTGACCGTGCAACAGTACGGCACGATGGAACCGCCAGCAAACTGTGCCGTCTACCACGACAATAGTTATTTGGCACAAACAACCTACAAACTTGATCGTGGAGATCTGTTGCATCAATTTTCCCCAATAAAACCTTGCATGTTACAATCATCTGATCAAACGACCGTCTCACTTCCAAAGAGTTAAAACCTAAAGCCCCCAACAGAAATTTCGTTGGATATAAGTAAGGATAATACCCATACAACTTTTATAAATATCTTAGAAAAGCTTTTTGGACTTTCTCCAACATAAGCGCATACTTCTTCTCGTACGGATTCCATACACATGCACTGGACTCAAGTTTGCTTCGAACTAAGGTCCCAAAAATGAGTTTAATAACATGAGCACTTTGGAAATCCCGGCAGTTCCTTAACACAAAACCCAGGCGTTTAAAAGACTCTTTCGAAACAGATACGATATGTTCATGAAAAGTGAGCTTTTGGTCAAATGCGACTCCCAGGTCTTTCATTGAATCAGTTCATATAATAGCTTTGCTGTCTAATTTGTACGTGAACTTTATTGGGTGTCGCATTCGACTGAAAGTCATGACGTGACATTTAGCAGCATTAAACTCCATTTTATTTTCTACGCTCCATCTGTATACTGCATCTACATCTGATTGAAGAGCGATGCAATCTTCTTCAGATTTGATCTCGTAAAAGAGTTTTAAGTCGTCAGCATACAGAAGGCATTTGGCCCTTCGAATTACTGCAGGTAGGTCATTAATCACTAGGTTAAAAAAGAGAGGTCCAAGTACTGAACCTTGACTGACTCCTGAACGAGTATGGTAAGGACGGGACTCATAAAGACCCAGTCTCACGAATTGTTGTCGATCGCGTAAATAATCTGCAAGAAAACGCAGGAGCCCTGGAGCAACACCCATAGCACTAAGTTTTGAAATTAAGATGTCATTGTTTACTCTGTCGAATGCTTTGCGGAAGTCAAAGTAGAGGACATCTACTTGACCACCACGGTCAAGAGTGCGTGAGATAAAGTCGACAAGAGTCAACAGATTGGTATTGACTGATCTTTGGGGGCGGAAGCCACGTTGTTCGTCACAAAGATATTGCTTCACTTGTCGATATATTTTTTCATGCAAGACATTCTCTAAAACCTTCTGAGATGGCGCTATACAAGTCGTCTAGCGCCATCTCTTTCCTACAGCCTAAACACTCACGCTTTAAGAGTTCATGGTAGGCCACCAGGTACATAAATTGAATTAAGACGACATAACCACGATTCTGAAAAAAAAAACAAAATGGTGGGCGATCGATAGGGCCAAAAACTTGAAAGCCCAAATGTTATCATTTTTTAAGAGAGAAAAAATGTTACCTAGGTACTCTTTAATAATTTTCAAACCCCAGGAATCGATAGCCTTACTGAAATCGATTGTCTTTAGACATTATTAAGCATTACTTAGTGCATAATTTAGTAGTATAAATCACTCCCGTTCATACGGCCCTCGTTAACTTATTGATGAGGGTGGCTCTTGAGGGAGCGCTTTTTCTGGAGCATTATGTAGGTCAAATAATTATTTGTGACTTTATACACGTTCATGTTTTAATGTGATGCATAAAGAAAATATTGTGTTTTCAGTAATAGCCATAAAATGTTTGTATTAACGTTCATTAACGCTATAATCACGGGTTTAGTGTTGCCCTAGTGCAATACAGAGGTTTTTTTTTTCTCCTACCCAGGGGTAGACGGGTCCCCCCCGTCTACCCCTGGGTAGGAGAAAAAGAGGGTGTCAGACTCGTACTGACTAAAATTGACGATGAACCTTCAATAGACCTTTACGTTCCCGTTTCATGGTGAGCTGATGAGACAGTCCCGCGAAAAACAAGAAATGGACGTTTTTAAAGGTTTTTTTTTTTAAGTTGGGGCAACTTAAAAAAAAACCTTTATACTAGGAATTTCTCCTGAGTCGTGGGTGCGTTTATGAACATAGAAACTCACATTCACAAACACCCGGACCCGGAACAAAAAAGTAAAAAAAGAATAACTGGAAGATTGTCTTGCGGGATCGTTTTTTTTAAATCAAATGAGTACCTACTTCCAATTTACGTGTAGCACAGGGGAGTAATAAACTCGAACTGACTAAAAACTACCCTGTTCTTTCAGTAGCCATTTACATTCCACACAGTTTAGACGCAGTTTAGTAGCTTCGTCAACAACATTTTTATAGCTGTTACGGTGCATCCACACCGCGCACCGCCGCGCGCCGGTAACATTTGTAGCTCAACGTTTCCTAATGTTGCTCGGTAACATCCGCCAACAAAATGTTACTAAGTGTTGACGTGTTACTGTATGTCGAGTAACGTTGCTCAACATTCGGTAACAATGTTACCCCGATTATCTAACAATGTTGCCGATTGTCGAGCAACGTTACTCGACATACAGTAACACGGCAACATTTGTTGTCGGATGTTACTGCGGTGTGGATGAGTAACAATCAACAAGTAGTAACAAGGAGCCACAAAAGTTACCGAATGTTGCCGAATGTTACCGTGTTGCCTTTTGTTGCTCCACAAATGTTACCGGCGCGGCGGTGTGGATGCACCGTTATACATAAAAATACTCACAAGCAGTGAGCAGCGGTTATGACGACATTGTCATGTATGATGGTGCCAGTACATCTGCGTTTAGAGCCATCTACGAAAAGAATTCTGAAATCAATAGTTTAGTTATTTTCGATGTCTCGAAGAATACACCAAGGGTTTTTAAATACGATTGATGTAAAGATTTGAGAAGATAAAAACCGAGACCGATCACCAATCTCCGGGGATCATTTTAGGAAAGAGGACATATAAGGCTCACGGTGACTGCTGCGCACACTGTGCGCACAGGCAAGCTAGCAACAGGGTGGCGTGGAAGCAAGTCAGTTCAGTTCAGTAATTCAATTCAGTAATGAAGAAAACGATAAAGAAGAAACAGAAGAATCTTACAAAACCAGGTATAAAAATATTTGTTATTTACTCAAGCAGCGCCACAAATGTATGATTTTCCAATGGTGGAGGCTCAGTCTTTTCCTCTGGTGGTTCAGTCGTTTCTGCTAAAGAAATTAATAATTATTATTATGTGTTTTAGAACGAACAGTTACCACAGGGACAAACTGTATACAGGTCGGCCGGTTGATTGTATTGTTGAACTCAAAAATTCACAAAAATATGAATAACTCGAAAATCGCAGAACGTACATGGGGATGATTCAGATACCCCACGATATGAGGGACGTAAATTTATATTTTGGACGTCAATAAACTGGCTACCCTGCATATTGCGGTCGTACGTACCTTCTTGACAGGAAACAAAAACATGATTTGTAACCAAAGTACAAACGAACACAGCAAATACAATTTTAGCCAAAAACATTCCGGAATTACTTCATATTCAAACGTGGTGATGTTGTGAGTTACATTTTTAATTAAATTGATAAGCCAAGTGCATAACTTACTTGGACCATAAAACTGTTCGATATAGTACATTTATCAAATAATTTATGTAAACTAATTATTATCGGAGTATTTCTCTACTCGATAAAGATTTGAACATCGTAGAGTAGCTACATGGATATTTTTTCTTGACCGTGCATTGATTGCCGAAGTAAGGTATGATTTCTTAATCATATGCAGATAAACAATTGGCCACTTTTGAACGAGACCTTTTTTTTCATATACTTGTGAAGTTCGGTCCAGGTTTTTGGTTTGGATCATAAAAACTTCCTCAAGATACAACTTTGGCAAAACCTAAACCTAAAATAAAAATAATACGATAAAGCGATTCATCGAGATGTTTGACAACGTTCACAAAATCAAATAGGAGAGTCGGCTAAAATGTAATGCACATAGATTAAATTGAAGAACGTGGGTTCAAACTGACCTCTACTGTGAGTCACAATGCAGCGATCCCAAGTCAAATAAGCTCATTCAAGAGCCACTGAAGTGGCTTCGAAGCCAGGTCAAGCGGGTCCGAGAAATATTGCCAAGATTAGATGGCATTTCGTGTTGACACATACTTTGGCACGAATATGTCCACTTAAGGGAAGGATACTGTGTCAACTTATGTTTTTTTCTGCGATGGATACTTTTAGGAAAGGTTCGAAGTTTATGAAGCCCAAGAACGAGATGATATAAACGTTATCGGGCTTGGATTAACGAAACCATATCAATCCATAAATGTTTGCCGACATAAATGTCGCCATTTTAGATTGCGTTCGCTGTGTTGATTGATTGCTTGTGACAGCTATTTATGTTGTAATTAACATTAACAAGAGGACATAGAGCTGCCTATCTGTTTGATCTCTGAAATCAGGAGAGAGGGAGTAACCCATTCTTTGTTAAAACAGTTCACGCCTACCAACAGAACCAATTACAAAATCATTTCAAAACATAATCACTTTCAGACACCCCTTTTGTTTAGCGGTCATTGGGTTCAAGGATAATATTGAGGCCAGTTTTATTTAGCGAAAATTTTCAAGTCGGAAAATAAAGAAAAAAAAAATCGGACACAGTCGGTAACCACTCGTTTCAGCTATTAGCGCAGCGGCGAGAAAAGAATTGGCCATAGAAACGACCATTATGTTGCGGATTGTAACCGAAGCGATAGTCCCTTAATCCCATGTAAGGTTTCTACGTACAGTCCCGTTTAAACATGTATAATATTGACATTACTTCCTCCTTAAACTTTGGTCGTTATGTTAATGTTGGATGTTAGGCAGTTTATCATTGATGTAATAAGATTTACAGTTAAAGACCTTGGAGAATTTGGGACTTGTGTATGTTTGCGTTGATGTGTGCTGGGACAAATGTTGGTTAGTTTGTGTAGCATAGTTTGTAGGAATTGTGCGATTGCGTTAGTTAAACGTGTTAGCGAATTTTGTACTATTACCTAAGTAGTAGAGGTATCCCTAGATACACTCTGTGGTTTTAACTCAATAAAGGTAGTTTAGACACTATAAATTAAGGCCACATTTGATATTATGATACTTAGAAATAGACTTTAATAAAATAACCGTGTTAAATTGAAAGGACAGGAACGAAACAGCAACTCCAACATGAATAATTTTCGCCATTTTCATACCGATTGCGAAAGCAATAAATAACCGCGTAGTTTACAATCCTCACATACATCAAAACAGATTAACTCGAGCAATTTCGAAATAACTGGAACTGAGAAAATGGCGGAAAAGCTATGCTTTATAACCACTGTTGTCTAGGAAGCGGAGCGCTTAACTGAAATAATTTGTAGAAAATAAGCGCGAAATTTACTGCGCTCGGGAGTCTCTCGACTTGAATTTATTGTACGCAGCGCAATTGTGGAATTTTAAGCAGGCTGCCAAGCTGCCCTAACTGCAGAGGGAAGTTTTTGAGGTAGTTGTAAGTGTGCCTGGAGCGGGAAAGGGACAAACTATTGTGCGTATAGTAAATCTGGCAACAATGCTTACAGCGTGTAACTTTGTTTACTGGATCGATTCTTTTTGAAAGGATTTGAATATATACGTAAATCTACTGTTCTTGACTCACTGGATGGTGCGTCCAACTTCGGGTTTTAAGTACACTGTTTCGTAGAATGTTTTGGCTTGAATTGAGAAAACTGCAAAAAACGAAATGAGCGATACCTTAACGAAAAATATAATGATGTTTGCATGTAAAATAAACTAAAACCTCGACGTTAATGAAAACAGAAATTCCTTCACTTAATAATTAAATACCTACCCACACAACACAATATTCAATTTCATATCGTGAAACAATATTATCCAGCTGATACCACAAAATTGTTTAATTTGTACAATATTCGTTGATTTTTATTTTACAAAATATTCAGAATAAGACTTTAGATGGAAGAATTATAATTATTTTAATTGCAATAATTTATTTATGACTTACTTTTAGGTACTACTTTCTTTCGTACGAGACCTTAAATATTATATTTTAAATACTGAAAAATCCTAGATTATCAAAAAGACAATCTCAATCCGAATCCCTTCAAAGTCAGAGTTAACAGGCTTCTCCTTGGTAAGCTTGCTCCATCGTAGGCTTTATCTCAGTCACCTTTGACCTCAACTAGAGTCTAAAGCAAACCCATCTCAAATAAATAAAAAGAAGTGGACAGTTACGGAAATACAAAATGCAAAATCTGAACGTAACTTCAGCAGTCTTGGTCGAAAATTCCATGAGATTCAACAAGTCGAAACTCTTGCACAAGTTCCGCCGTTTTTAGTTCGCCGGAGTATTTGCAATGTGTCGGGATGCTAGTTTAAGTTCTGAACAATGTACGCGCTTATCATCATGCGGGAAGTTTTGACACCCCTCCAGCGAAGCTCAGTTGTGTAGTTGAACTTGGAGCGGTACATGTGACTTAAATCAGTGATCTAAATATATACATGACATTATTCATGTATCTTATAAGTTGTGTGAGTTGCTTTATAGACGTGGTCGAAATGTTATGGATTTAAGGTGTAATTTCGTTGATGGCTATGGCTGTAAGTGTAAACCACAGACACGAATGAATGAAAACAGCCGTTTTGTCATATTAACTGTTGCGGCTTATTGTTGTTTCATTTATAGATTTATTAAAACTAGACATGCAAGTAAAATCGCTGTGTGTACGCAGCTTAAGCGCCTTGGACTTTTTTGGATTATTAATGGTTTAGAAACAAAAATTGATTTCATAGAGCTCCAGGGAACTATTCGAATAAGTTACCCTATGGAACAGGCATCAGACGGCAACATTTTGAATTGTATTGTTTTTTATTTTATTTATTACTTGTTTTACATAGTTTATTTCAATCTATTATAGACCAAATTGTTATTTTGTAAAACGTGTATAGATCTGTATGTTACATAAGGTTATCAAGCTACCTATGGTTTTGAATCAATCGAATATGATACACTCTACCTGTACATAAAATATACACTCGAGAGCAATGAATCCGGGTCACTTAAAGAATCCTAAAAATCTCGGAAACTAAAAATGCTAGGGTAATGCAATAAATTGTATTTAATAGACAATGTAATACTCCTTAAATGAAGGTATTAAAACTTCTTAGTTATTGTAAAGTTATATCATTAAAAAATCAAATTTGAAAAAGGGCCACTTTCGAAGATGGAACTACGAAATTACAGCATTTGGTTTTGCTTTTGTTTGTAATCTGTCATTTATGTGGGTACATAAACCATGTTGATAGTGCTCTATATTCATTATTCAAGCTGAAATTATGTCGCTTACGCCTGAAGAATGCACCAGAATACTTACAATGCTGGAAACCGGCCGGAGTCAGCGCGATACAGCCAGGACTGTCGGTGTGTCGCTGTCAACAGTACAAAGAGTTCTCCGACGTTACGAAGAAACTGGTTCTAACCTACGCAGACCAGGAACGGGCAGAACCAGGTGTACCACAGCACGAGAAGACCGATACTTGGTGAACACCATGCTTCGAAATCGCTTTCTCACAGGAACTGAACTCACCAATCAGTTTCGACGCCTCGGAGGAAGTAACCCAAGTGCATGGACAGTAAGACGTCGGCTTGCTGAATCTAACTTAAAACCCCTTAGACCTGCAAACGGCCCTAAACTGGAGCGTGGGCATCGTATTTCAAGACTAAGATATGCCCAGAGCCACGTAAATTGGAGTATTGAAGATTGGTCAAAAGTTATGTACTCCGACGAATCAAAATGTATGCTCTACAAGCACGATGGAAGACACAGAGTGTATCGAAGACCAGGGGAAAGATTCAAGCAAGCATGCATCGAAGAAAAAGTAGCCTACGGTGGTGGGTCTGTACTTGTGTGGGCCGGAATTTCTTCTGAAAGTCGCACAGAGCTGGTGATCATAGAAAACGGCTCTTTAACTAGCGTAAGATATGTGGAAGAAATCCTCAATGATCACGTTGGTCCATTTATGGTCAATTTAGGTGAGGATGCTATATTTATGCATGACAATGCCCGACCTCATACAGGTAGGATTGTGAATGACTACCTTCAAGAGATGAACATTACTCGTATGGAGTGGCCAGCGCGCAGCCCGGATATCAACCCGATCGAGCATGCTTGGGACGAGCTAGGCAGATGCGTAAAACAACGAAACCCTCCCCCAATCACGCTTCGTGAGCTCAAAATTGCTCTCACAGAGGAATGGGAGAATATTCCCCAAAATCGTATAAGGAACTTGGTGTACAGCATGCCAAACCGCGTAAACGCAGTAATGGAAGCACGAGGAGGCAATACGAAGTATTAAAATTCAAGAAAATCGTAATAAAGTTAAAAAATGTCATGTTTCCTATTTTTGTTTTAAGGAGAGATCAGCAGTTTTTTTCTTTATGTAATTTTGTGTTAATAAAATGTATGGTGACTCATATTTTTTTTACTTTCTTTTAAGGAGTATTACATTGTCTATTAAATACAATTTATTGCATTAACCTATCATTTTTAGTTTCCGAGATTTTTAACATTCTTTAAGTGACCCGGATTCATTGCTCGCGAGTGTATTATAAATGTATACTTACCGACAGATCTGAAATTGAAATGCCGATGAACAACCTACCTGTGTAGATCTGAGGGTCTTAAACGGCCAGTTTATGCAATATTCCTAATGATTCACTTCATGCATTACTAGCAACGTCATTGGCTATTCATTCACTAAGTAAATCATTTGGAATATTGCAAAGTGGCCGTTTCAGACACTCTGATATTTTTTGGAGCAAAGAAGAACCGCGAAGTTAGCCTAGACGTTATTTTTTTTTTGGAACAATCCCACCACACTATTCCCAAACCACTGCAACTCCTGAGAGCCAGAATCAACAGTGGCAACCACCAGAAAAGCCTAGACGTTAATATAAACACTTCACACCTATTCAACAGTTTGAGAATCCCTAACCTTATTGGTAAAGCCTGATTAATATATTGTTAGGAATTGAATGAAATAACGATCAGAAGTTTTACAAAAGTAGTGTATTTAAATACAAAAGTTGGGATTTTAAGGAAATATCTAATACAAGTTGACAAAAGTAATCTATTTAACAAAACAAAGGAATTTACATTTAATTTACGTTACACAAAAATCAAAAACAAAAACAAAGGGAATAATTAGTTGAGTGCGAGCGCGGGATGTGGGAATGAACGATATGAATGGATGATAGGAGTAGGCGAGTGGGTATGGGAATGGGCGAATGGGCCCTTGGCGACGCAACGCATCGCCTTATATAGGCTTAATCAGGTGCTCCGGGCTCTCTGGAGGGGTGTAGGTCGGAGACGCAGCTAACACGGCCTCTCCTGACGTGCCGGCGTCCTCGCAGGCCTCAGCAGCCACCGGTGCGTTGTCAGCCACAGCTAGCTCCGACTCGGCTGCTCTGGCTGTAGCCGACGTGGTGCTCAGGCTGTAGCCGACGTGGTGCTCTGGCTGTAGCCGACGTGGTGCTCTGGCTGTAGCCGACGTGGTGCTCTGGCTGTAGCCGACGTGGTGCTCTGGCTGTAGCCGACGTGGTGCTCTGGCTGTAGCCGACGTGGTGCTCTGGCTGTAGCCGACGTGGTGCTCTGGCTGTAGCCGACGTGGTGCTCTGGCAATAGCCGACGTGGTGCTCTGGCAATAGCCGACGTGGTGCTCGGGAGCTCGCAGGCGTCGGCAGCCACCGGAGCGTCGTCAGCGACAGCTATCTCCAACTCCGTTGCTCAGGCTGTAGCCGACGAGGTGCTCGGGTATTCATCTGCTCCATTCTCCTCGTCAGCAGAACCTGCACATAATAAACCAAGAGTGAGCACCTAAATGTTGGATGTGACAGCAGATGACTGCTTTCTGGAAGAAAGAGTTCATTCGAAAAAAATGTTACCGAGACATGAATTGCTTAGTAATGTTAGTTTAGGTCAGATCAAATCTACCATGATAACGACCTCACAGTGGCTGTAAGAAAACCATAGCCTTAAGGACTCAACACCTCTTAAAGGCCCACAATGAGCTCACTTGCCATAATACCAACCAAAACCTTATGCAGCTCCAGCCTGCAATGGGACTTACATGGAGTAGGTAAATGGCAAACTTGTCCTCGGGATTTACACAGTGCTTGACCACTCCCGCTAGTAGTTGCCACACAGGCTAGTCGTTGCCACACAGGCTAGTAGTTGCCACACAGGCTAGTCGTTGCCACACAGGCTAGTCGTTGCCACACAGGCCAGTCATTGCCACACAGGCTCAAGGGTGCCACACAGGCTCACGGGTGCCACACAGGCTCACGGGTCACAACTGATACCAAACTTGCAGGATCAAGACAAAAGGCGTAGGCAACAGTAAAGCCACCATCGTTATTTAGGCAGTTTCATTCATGTCTCAGAAACAAAACAAAGACCATACACTCGAGCAAGTTCATAGAACATAATCTTGGTTCAAGTACCAATAACAACAACTCGGTTCACAAGCTTATCAAAAGCTTCACGTGTGAAATTTGTTTACTTCATTCATTAAACAGCACACTTTAGACTCAAGTCCACTTTGACTCGACCTGTGACTCGACCATTGCGGCCATCAATCGACGCTTGCGCCCCATAGCGATAAGTGCCGTGCACTCATGCGTCGACGTCGTCGTATAACACTATATCATTCATGTCAGTGTCATTCACATAACAAGGCAATCTAACAAAAGTAAACAGACCAACACAAATATAACAATAAATCAGTGACTTTTTATATCGACTTAGGTGAATGTTGTTGAGATTCACCTAAGAGAAAGTGAAGAGGCCAATCAGACCTGCGACAAAAGTGGATGAAAGTGTCAACACACAAACAGTATTGTTTTAGTACACTAAAACTTACATTCAAAGAATGCAGCACAGCACTCAGGTATCCATTAACCATGCCAAGTTTGCCATATGAGCCCGTCACCAACTTGAGCTCATATCAACCATTTGGTAGGACTTTAGTGATACGATAAGGTCCTCGCATACCACTGTCTAATTTGCCAACCGATTGTGAATTTTTGATCACGTAACTTAAAGTTAAATCATTCACAGCGAAAGTTTTTGGTGCTGAACGATTTTTATTTACGCGTATACGAGTATCTTGAGCTGATAGGTTTTACACCAAAAGGATCTTAGGATCTTTAGTTATCCCTGCAATTCGCGCCATGCTTCGCGATTTGGATTTTTACCGTGTACTGTTAAGTCCTTAATAAGAACCTGTATAACCGGGGTGGTAGACTCTGTACCAATCAGAAGATTGATTGCCGAACATTGAGTGGTTTTTTGTTTCGTCACGTTTAGTACTAATTGTAATTTCCATATTACTTCCAACCAAGATTCACCGTTGTGATTCGTTTCTATACGTATCATGTTAAGAACGGTTCGGCAGTAGGTATCGCTCTACTTGACCATTTGACTAATGCATTTCTGGGGTGATAAAATGCAATTTATCCAACTCACAAAACAGTGTTTGAAAACGTCCGTCCTTTCTCGCATACTAATACTCGAGTCGACCCGAACAGAGAGATGGTGTTAATGAACACGCGTTTCAACGAAACGCTTTCTTGTTTAAAGAGCTGGTAAAGGAGGCAATATTTTATGAATGCATCAACAATGATAAGCGCGTACCTTAACCGTGAGATTCTGGTAAAAGGCCAAGTACATATTTCAATCCATGAAACTTTTGGTTGCAGAGTAGCACGGGATTTATTTTTTTACGCTATGCAAACAACATAATAAGAAACTTTTTTTTTTTTTCACAAATTTACTTATAACCGGGAACCATAAGCCGTCGATATCTGATTCTTTTGATAAGACTGGGTCAAAGATAGCAAATCCGGATTGATCAGTTAGAGTGATAATAAGGGACATTCGAGCTTCTTGTTGTGCATCTCAATGAGAGTCAACGTTATTACATGTCAAGGTAATTATGGGTCTTAAATGTCATAACCGGGCACGTACCGATGAAAATTATTATCCGCCAAGCCTCTATCAAACTGTCTAACGTTTGAAGGTTTACGAGATTCAATCAATATTTGAATTTTCTGTCGACTCGGTCTAACCTGACTGAAATATTCAACTTCTAGAACCATAAAAGCACTTTACTTTAAGTTCCAGAACCTTTAATTTTACCACTTTTACAAAATAATCATTTCCGATTTTTTTACAAAACTTAGATTTTAGGTTTTCATGTTTGTGGAGTTATGAATTAGAATCGTTGTTTTAACTATTGCGTACGTCTTTAGAATTCGATCAGCTACGTCTATTTTTAGATTTTCGAATAAGGGTTGCTCTTATTGGTAAGGCGAGAAGCGCTGCACGAATAACACTTCAAAGTTTTATTTATTAGCAAACACTTTAAAACTACGGCGTCTATTACTACCTACCGTTATCGCGAAAGCTATTGGTACGTTTAGAACGGGCATCAATTTCATATTTTTGTTCACATTTAAAGTGGATTTTGGCATGACATAAATAATTGATAAAGATTCCACAATGGTTTCGGTGGTTAATTTAGCGTTCATTTTTGCAGCACGAATCTGCGGATCTTTAATACCACGCACAATAATTGCACACAAAAGTTCGTTACTGAGGTATTTAACAATACGCAACAGAGATCTGCGTGCGTATTCCGCGTATGTGGAATACTTATCCGACTCGGTGCGCATGACGTCATATAAGATATTAGCGACATCGACACGTCGCGGATACAGCGATTATATTTGCGATCCGTTTCGATACAATCGCGCAGCCAAGAGTGAGATTCACCCTTCAAACACAAACACAATAACGTCATGAACAGTAGGGTCGAAGTCAGAGACATAATAATGGTTTGATCTCACCGGGTTTAAGCTCCTTAGCCCATCGATGAGACGCTCTGCAACGTCTCCTGTAGCCGATGTTGAAGGCGAGGGCGACAGCGACAGCGCCGGTGCAACAGGCGCGGGCGTCGGGACAGGTCGCAGCACAGCGGGCGGGCTGGACGTGCCGGTGATGGTAGTAGGGCGCGGCTGAAGCTCCACACGATCGCGGTTCTGAAATCGAACTTCGCTCCAAGGCGGAGACCCTATTAAAATTGCGTCTAAAGTGATATTAAGAGGAGTTTGGTCGGGCGGCGGTGGCGTGCACTCACGTTTGCGTCTTTTTCTAGGGGAGCTATTATTGGGCATTTTAATTAATTGAGTTTAGTGGAAAAACGAGGGACTATCCCACTTCTGATGTTAGGAATTGAATGAAATAACGATCAGAAGTTTTACAAAAGTAGTGTATTTAAATACAAAAGTTGGGATTTTAAGGAAATATCTAATACAAGTTGACAAAAGTAATCTATTTAACAAAACAAAGGAATTTACATTTAATTTACGTTACACAAAAATCAAAAACAAAGGGAATAATTAGTTGAGTGCGAGCGCGGGATGTGGGAATGAACGATATGAATGGATGATAGGAGTAGGCGAGTGGGTATGGGAATGGGCGAATGGGCCCTTGGCGACGCAACGCATCGCCTTATATAGGCTTAATCAGGTGCTCCGGGCTCTCTGGAGGGGTGTAGGTCGGAGACGCAGCTAACAATATATTTATTTACTCGAATACCCGTATATTTTTTCTTGCCTAAATAAGTTAGTACACTAGATAATTCTTACTCAATAGAGACCTTATTTTCTAAGCAATAAATCCATCTTAACACAAAATAATACGAGACAGAAGCGAGTGCCCTTCATCGTTTCGGTTCCTTTGATCGCAACAGCCGGCATTGCGGTAACCATGTAATATATATCACTCAGGATACAATCAAATCTTCGTCACTCACGTTACCCTTCCCCCTTCCCCCTTCTCGGGAGGGTAACGCGTTTTAGTGTCATTAAATAGATTGTCGTTTTTCGTACATTTCCTGCTTTCTGTCGTACCTATGTATTATGCTATTGGATTGGATTGCAAACAATAAAATATGACGTTACTGAAATTGGGACGGATTTGTAGAATTGAATGTCGTTTTTAGGACATGTCTTTCGAACTCTAAAATCAAGCAATGGATTTCCATGCGGTTTTCACCATCAGTTAAATAAAAAATTGCATTTTCATGCAACGTTTATGTATTGTGCAAAAATTGAATGATGTTACTAGCCGCTCTTCCCTTTTGTTCTAAATTACATGAGTAAAGCCGGGGCGAATTCGAAGATAAAATAAATATCTCCAACGGAACACCTAGTCAAAAGTCGATATAAGAATGTCTATTAAAAGGTGGCGACCAACACTGAAGCAAGACACTCCTTACTCTTCTATAATTTGAAAAAAAAAACAAGCACACTCAATTGTAATAGAAACTAAACAATGAAAGCAACAATTTCCTCTTAACCTAGACGTGAAATACAAGGTAGTTATGTATATTACACAGGTCGCTAAAGTCCGTATTGTCTCAATACAATTGACACCGGTCGCCTGTAAACCCAGTGAGGGTTAGTCGACAAACATTTTCGACAAGCCACAGTTCCCTCCACAAAATTGCCAGCGATTTTGTCGAAAATTATTCAAATATAACACTGCACGCTTGGGGTTTTAAGGGTTAGTCTATGAGGTGAATAGCCTTGTTAACAGTTAAGGTGTAAGTATGTTAATTAATTAAGGATGGAAATTATTATAGCAGCACTTAAAACTAACGGCAAAATTAAATTCTTCTGCACACATTGAAGCAAACAAGCTATATCGACTCAGTAATTTTATGTTATCTAAATTATGTTTTGTCTTGGCCTCAATATAGTAAAAAAAAAAATGAGACTTGAGATGTAACCCAGTAAGAACTGGTGCAGTACTCCGATAATGTGTAATCTCAAATATCTAATTGAAAAAAAGTTATGAATTTCCAATTAAGCAGTAGAAACAATATTAATACTTGAAAGAAACCATAACAAGATATTTACTATTTATTATGTACACAGAATAAGAGTAATACTAGTGTAGCTGGTTCCGTCCGAAGTTTCCCTCAGGATAGCTGGCGTTGATTTGAACAGTCTCAAAGTGCAATTTAATAAGTGGCCCTTATTTTGTTTTGATGAATATATTTTATAAGTCTAAAGAAACTCAAAAAAGTAAGCGTTATCATGTAACTAGCGCTTGTAATGAACCATTAAAATGATAATGTAGTCTAGACTAGACTCAAATGTGTTTCCACAAAAATGCATTTAACTTTCGCAGTATACTTTTTAGGGTTCCGTAGCCAAATGACATAAAACGGAACCCTTCTTGATTTGTCATGTCTGTCTGTTTGTCCGTCCGTATGTTACAGCCAGTTTTTTTTCGAAAGTATAAGAGCTATCCTGTTGAAACTTAGTAATTAAATGTATTATGTGAACCGCATTATGATTTTAACACACAAAAAAAAAAAACAAATTTGTAACGAAATGCTCGCTCTAATAAGAAGTGTTGCAGTTCCGTTATTATATTTTTCAAGCAAATGTTAAGAAAATTTAAATGAAAAGGAAATCAGTTGGGAACTTAAAACACCACACCAACATAGGAAAAATCTAGGCTGATGATGATACCTTCTATAAGTTCAATCTTCTCCAACCAATTTCATTTTAGTTCAACTGAGTTGATGATAATTATCTAGATGGTGGGATGAGCTGGACAACTAAAAAAAGAAAAGAACAAACCTGAAAAAAAAGACCGACATACCAAATGAAACAAGGTAACTACACAAGATTCCTTACTTTACTGCAGACCTTAAAAAAGAACCTACCTACCCAGCAAATTTTAATCAACCTGCCAGTCGTACCTGTAATAAGACGAGCCCTGAAATTTATCGTACTCAATTAAACCTCGAATTGTGAAGGGTAGTATGTAGGGAGCCTAATATGTTCGAGCCATTTCAGTTGGTATATGGCCTGAAATACGACGTGTTATTTGTTCTGTTACAAGTAAACTGAATGGAAGGTTTAGTTGGCTCGTAAACATGGGAAATTAGTGATGGGATAACAACGTGTGTTGGGAAACCTGGTTTAGAAATTCTAATATTTTTCTTGTAGGGTTTATACCCTACACCCTATACCCCCTACCCACCCTACCCTCGGTAATACGCCCAAGTTGACAAAACGCCCCATTATTCTAGCACATAAACTTACTGCTCGGAAGCACACGTGAATGTGGCCACTTTTGGCGTACAAAGTTGCCCTCGGCTTCGGCCATGTTGTCAACAGCGTACACCAGCGTAGTACATTCGGGCGTTTTACTAAGTGCGATCCTAAAGCGAGCGTCGCTTTTTGAACTGTGCGTCGCGTAATTTCGGTGGGTTCCATAGAATATCATTTCGCGACGCAAACTGAGTCTGCACTTTACCAGAACATGAAATTACGCGACTCACAACTCACAATTTTACGTTCGTCTGGCTTCAGCCCAAAAGATACGTACATTTTTTTCTCTTTTTTTGAACTTGGACTCTGCTGTTCAGCTTACAGGACATATTGCCAATTTACACCTTATTACAAAGAAATAAAAATCAATTTGTATTGAGCTCACTTCTCTCAGAGATAAGGCTTGTCTCCAAGCAGCTAAATACTCATTATGTTAAGCAATTAGATGGATGGATGTTTGTTACCAAATCACGTCGGGACGGTACAACAGTGAAAGGTTATTGATGAAATTTAGCTCAGCTATAGGTTTGGAATAACACATAGGATATTATTGTTTTTTACCGTTATTACGTTCCTCTGGGACAGTTTTCGAGTAACACGCTTGGGAAGCCGCTAGTTAGAGCTGGTTTATTATATTATTTGTATGATGTTGCATTTATTTTATGTTAGTTTCCAGCTTTCAAATCTATTTATTTTAGAGTATTTGTGCAATTTCAACAAAACGGCTATTCATTTAAAAGAACGGAAACAGATGACGACGTTCACAAGAAAAACTGGCGCACGGAGTGTTTCGTCTACGAAAAAGGAAAAAAAAACATGTCTATTGTAGGCGAGCCCCCTTATATTTATTAAATACTAGCGACCCGCTCCAACCCCGCACGGGTGCAATCTCTACCATATTATGCATGTTATAATTATACATAATATTATAAACCTTCCTTTTGAATCAATCTAATGATTTAAAAAACCTGCATCAAAAACTGTTGCGTAGTTTTAAAGATTTAAGCATACATAGGGACAGACAGAAAACGGGAAAAGACTTTGTTTTATACTATGTAGTGATTGAATAATTTAAATATTCTGTTTTTTTAGTATAAGATTTTACAGTGGCAAGAGAAATACATCATCTGTGAAAATTTCAATTATCTATCACGGTTCATTAACAGCTTGGTAACAGACGAACAGACAGACTGACGGACAGCGGAGTTTGAATAAAAGTAGAAGTAAGTAGATCCCTTAAAAAGGCCTAAGGAAAGTATCACGCACAGACGTCCCAAAAAAACCGGTCAAGTGCGAGTTGGACTCGCCCATGAAGGGTTCCGTAGTAGCAAGCATAGACTAGGGATATAATAAAATTATATTGAGATTAGTAAGTAATATACACAAACAATAAAAATAACTTTGTTTTTCATAGTGTTTGTATGAACGACAAAGTTATATTTGCGGTTTTAGAAAATGTACTAGGTATATCTCAAAAACTGCTAACTATAATTATCTCTTCCAAACCAATTTTCGTTGGAAGTTTTTGTTGAGGTCTACATTATATATTTTTTTTAGTTTTATCATTCTCTTATTTTAGAAGTTACAGGGGCCCACATTTTACCACTTTGGAAGTGTCTCTCGCGCAAACTGTTCAGTTTTTTTTTTTTTTTTTTTTTTTGCGTGGTAAAATCATCAAATGAGTCCTCCCACCCCGGGCAGGGCGGGAGGGACTGTCAGACTTGTACTGACTAAAATCCACGGTGTCCTTCAATAGCCCTTTATGTTCCGGGGTCACGGTAATGGTATAAGTCCCGCGACCCCGGCAGGCTTTGGCCCTCTAGAGAGGGGGCCCCGTCATTATGCTGACGCTCTTTGAGGCGCGCGTGGAACACAACGCGCCGTCGACCCGGGCATGGTCCATGGTCGGGCAGCGAGTTGCCCTTTACTCGCCGCCCGCATGCCCGCGCCTACGGTGGCCGGAGATCGTCTTGCGACGTCCGTTGCCGTGGGTGTCCACCACTGCGGGTGGGGCGGAGGGAGGACGTTGTCCTCTCCCTCACGCGGCCCGCCTCCTCCTTCACGAGCATTACTGCTTCGCAGAAGGAGGCGACCGCTTCTCACTCCGTCTCGCCCCGCAGCATGGCCGCAACCAATGCCGGGCGCGAGAGGTCTCCGCCTATCGCCGCCGTGAGGACACGTCGGTGCTCTGCCCAAGCTGGGCAGTCTTGCACCGTATGCTCTACTGTGTCCTCCGGGCGATCTTCGCAGTGGTGACACCCAGGCGTTTCCTCCTTTCTCCTTAGACACAGGTACCTCCCGAAACTTCCGTGTCCGGTGAGGACCTGCGTCATGCGGTAGGTCAGGACGCCGTGACTCCTATCCAGCCACTCCTCAAAGAGGGGTCTTACCGCCGCGATTGCGGCGTGCCCGGCCGTCGGTTGCGACAATCGTCCCCTCCATACTGCCCTGAGATCGCGCCGGACCTCTTCCCGCCGCGCCTCGACTTGTCGGGGCAGCGGGAATTCTCCCAAACTGTTCAGTTTAGAAAAAAAAATGATATTAGTAACCTCAATATCATTTTTAAAGACCTATCCATAAATACCCCACACGTATGGGTTTGGTGAAAAAAAAAAAATTGAGATTCAATTCTAAGTATGGGGGCCACCCCCATTTGTTTTGTTTTTATTTTTGTGTGAAAATCCTAAAGCGGTTCACATGATACATCTACTTACCAAGTTTCAACAAGATAGCTCTTATACTTTTGACAAAAAGTGGCTGTGACATACGGACGGACAGACAGACAGACATGACGAATCTATAAGGGTTCCGTTTTTGCCATTTGGCTACGGAACCCTAAAAAAAACATAAATAAGTACACGTATAAATCACACAACACACTGTAATCTGTGTCTTATGACCCATATCACTAGTAAATGTGTATAGCAATCAATTTGGGACGTATCTGTGTAGATTGCGAGATAGACCTGCAAGCATCCGACGTAATGGGAGACGGCGGCGTTGAGTTATCGTCTGTAATGAACGAATGAGAGAGGAGGAATGAAAAGGAACGAGTGAGAACGGTATACCTACTCGCATGGTGTCTTCTTCTTCTTCTTCCTGCCCTTATCCCATTCTACCTATTCGCATGGTGTGAAAAGTAAAAATGTTACTTTTGTTAATTTCGTAGTGTATATGTGGGGAGGAAAATGACAAACTTTCTTTGAGTAAAAACTGGACAGAAATGTTTTTTTTTTTTCTCAGTGAAAGCTGCAAGGAATGTCGATATAATCGACACTCTAGCGACCAGCCCCAGTTTCGCTTGTTAGCTAATACCTATAGATTGTAAATCTTCCTCTTACGTCACTCTGTCTTTTGATGAAACCTGCACTAAAATCTGATGCGTTGTTGAAAAGATCTAAACGTCTAGAAAGTAAGCAAATTTGTTTCATATTCTATGTAGATAAGGCTTGGCACGCGACGATGGCAAAAGACCGGACGGTATGTCTTTGTTTCCTTGGAAGATGGGTAGGCCTCTAGTGTGGGACGCAACCTGTGTCGATACTCTTGCGCCATCCCATCTTCCAAGCTCATCGTGCTCTGCAGGCGCTGCTGCTGCGGTTGCTGAAAACCTCAAGCGGCGTAAATATAGTAACCTAAGTAGGAACTATATTTTTGAGCCGTTTGGGGTTGAAACTATAGGGCCATGGGGTCCAAGTGCTCACAGCCTCTTTAGAGACATTTCAAAAAGACTTGTTGACGCTTCCCGTGACCCAAGAGCTGGCTTTTACCTTGGTCAAAAGCTTAGCTTGGCTATTCAGAGAGGTAACGCTGCCAGTCTCTTGGGCACATTACCTGCTGACAGCGTTGAGGATCAATTTTTTGATGCTCTATAATAGTTTAGTTTAGTTTTATTTTAATTTAGTATTTTTGTAGTTATTATGTTATAGTTTAATTAATTGTTCAATACTAAATATTTTACAAATAAAAGTTTAATACATTGTAGATAAGATACAAATATTTTTGGTGACGGGCGCTGAGCGGTCTCTAAATTGAAATAAATAACATTATAATGGAAGACAAACAAAGTTTTAAGTTACCTTGTCTTTTGCAGCTTCTTAAATGCTCTTTAAAGCGTAGGTCATGAACAACGTTGTAGACGCAATAACTTAGAACTTGAAACTTTCGAAATTTTACCAAGTTACCCAGCCAAAATGTTTTTAAAAGGCCGTTTAATTACGCAAGAACTTTAAACAATTCCAACTGACTCATCTTGTCACTTATTTTTTTCGGTCCATTTAAAATAGGTTTTATTATCATCAAGTTAAGGTCGTAGGCATAACTTGCTACAAGAATTTTCCATTAAGGCTATAAAACTTGAACAGTGGCTTCAAGTACTTCACTTATGTTAATTGAAAACCGCGCTCCCGTAATCTGGTAAATGAATGGAGAAAATAAAATGTGAACTTGGAATTAAATAACATTGTACCTTATTTAGATGGAGGAGACCTCATTATTGGATAAAAGAGGTCAGATTCAATTCTTGTTTCGATTTTTTAGTGGGTATTTTAGTAGGTAACTTACACACGTTCAGTACTTTCGTTGAACGATTTATCGTATCAATTTCTAGTTTTGAGTTGAGGTTCCTGTTTGTTTTAGCTCTCTTTTCCCGAAACTTGCCATGTCTGTCCATAGATTTCGCAGATTGATGGCTGCTATAACAAAAAATAATCATAAAATCAAAGAGAGTCATTCAAGAATAGTACATTGTTTACCGAGAGGAGAAAGTGACCGATTACCGTCGAGGGTGTCGTTTAAAACAAACACTTTAAAACACCCGAGATCGGGAATCGCACTTTCTCTCGAGTGATGATACATAGTGCTTTATACTACACCTATGAGGAAAATAAAATAGTACTTTTCAACATTGAGTACATAGACCATAACGTACTTGGTTTGTATTTTTTACTGAAATAAGCTAGTAAAACAGTTTCAGAAAAAGATGCCGCATTTTTTCACTTTTCCATTGCAAAAAATCGTCATAAGTTTTATTATATTTTTTAATTGATTTCTGTGGTAAAAGGTTATCAATCAGTATTTTTGCTGTTTCCTTCAACTGCGGCGGAGTTAAAAAATCTTCATCATCACTATCACTACTTATCATTTTGATAGTTTTATTTTAATTTATACGAAAACTGAATCCTCAAACAATACACAAATTGAAAATGGCGCCAATGGCGTCTGCAATTTTCACATGTTCTTTTTTCAAATTGTTTATCCTGCCGCCGCAGGGTCGCACAGCCAGCCCGACACCATCCAACAAACAGTGGCCAGTGTCATTTTGCGAACTTGGAGATAAAAACTCACTGTAAAAACTTTTTGGCTTTTGATATTTAGGTTACCGGCGCATAGTCTTACCCAAAATTAAAAAAGAAAAACCACGTAAGAAATGGATTTTCATACACTTTTCTCTCCCGCTCACATGCGTTTTCTCCCCGTATATTTGTTCGATATGCAATGACGTACTTTCTACCGTCGTTGATAAAGTATCAAGGTACTTTCCAAGCAGGTGTAGTATAAAAAAATATTGTATTTATATAAGCCCGCGATTATCTCGCATTTGACTAAGGGCTGATTTTTCAACAGTCAGATAACTTTTATATGAGGAATAAAAATAGTAGTTAGACATATTTTCTACAGATAAGCTGTCAAACCGCCATTTTCATTCCTCAGATAAAAGTTATCCGACTATTCAAAAATCAGCCCTAAACCAATTTTAATACGGTTTTCAGAAAAGTGTTCGTTACATTCTGAAGAAGGTTTTGTTATGCAAAAAAAATATTGGATATTTCGTGACTTTATCCACACGGATCAGTAATTGCTTACTTTAATAGCGCATTTTAAAAGACACTGATTGTAAAACACTCCTGGGGTGATTTTTGTTGAATATTTGAACTAATAAAAAGGGTAAAATAAAAATCTCTTTTAATAAAAGAAACCAACTTAGGTGAAAAGTCACTGAAATGTTATTTTACACTTTTTTAACCGACTTCAAAAAAAAAGTAGGTTCTCAGTTCGACCAGTATGTATGTTTGTATGTATGTATGTTTGTCCGCGATTATCTCGCGTTTGGCTGAACCGATTTTGATGCGGTTTTCAGGAAAGTGTTCATTACATTCTGGAGAAGGTTTAAGTACATAACAATAATGGATATCTCGTGAAGTTGCCCGCATAGATCCGTTTTTGTTGCTTACTAGGATTGTAGATTTTCAAAGACGCCGATTTTATGAAGATTTTTGTTGAATATCTAAACTAAAAAGTGTAAAATAAAAACTTTTTGGAAAAAAAGGAACCGACCTCAAAACAAAACACAAAAAAGTGTAAAATAACTTTTCTTTCGGAAGTCGGTGGCCACAGTCAATGAAATAAAAAAACAAAGCCACCGACTTCCGAAAAAAAGTTATTTTACACTCTTTTGCGTTTGGTTTTGAAGTCGGTACCTTTTTTTTCAAAAGGTACCGACGGTTGCGTTTGAAGCCGGATACTTTTTAAAAAACAAAGATTATATTAGTTCTGATGAAATGTAAAATGAGTCCACAATTCCTACTATTTACACTCAATTAAAAATTCACAGAATCCCATCCAATATATCCACAATTCAACATTTGCAATGCAGTTACCGAACCGAAAATAAATAAATAATTTCATGTAAGCCAATATCCAATCAGTAGAAAACAATGTTGTAATTTGATAGCTATTAACTTCGCCAGATGGGGACCGACGTAATTATTGGGACAAAAGGTAATTTAAATCGATTCTGCTTGAGTTAAACCATATTTATAATAATTGGATTGTTTTTCAATAAGATTATGGTGATTTTGAGTGTCTCCTTGGCAACGTTGTCTGAGAATTTGAAGAGATATCTTTTGTAAGTCGTTATGAACGTACTATTGTATTATAATAAATAATATTATGAAATAATCGTATTATATTTAACATTTGTTACATATTGATGTACGTTATGTAACGTATGTTGCGTAAAGAGGCAGGCAGTGGTTAGACCGTAATTTAGTCAGTTTTATCATTCCTGATAGAAAATGACGACCGTAGTCTATGTACCTACGCCTCAAAGAGCTGTCACCAATCGGACGGGGTCTCCACAGAGGGGATTGTTTTTGGTACATAAATGGCTGGATTGATACGTTACGGTGCATCCACACTGCCGGTAACATTTGTAGCTCAACGTTTCCAAATGTTACTCGGTAACATCAGCCAACAAAATGTTATTTAATGTTACTAAGTGTTGACGTGTTACTGTAAGTCGAGTAACGTTGCTCAACATTCGGTAACAATGTTACCCCCATTATCTGACAATGTTACCGATTGTCGAGCAACGTTATTCGACATACAGTAACACGGCAACATTTGTTGTCGAATGTTACTGCGGTGTGGATGAGTAACAATCAACAAATAGTAACAAGGAGCCACAAAAGTTACCGCGCGAATGTTGCCGAATGTTACCGTGTTGCCTTTTGTTGCTCCACAAATGTTACCGGCGGTGTGGATGCACCGTTATAGATCACATTAAAAGATTTTAATATACCCATTACTGCCATTTTCAAGAAACTTCTCAATAAGTATAATTTCCTTAGTTTGCATTGCTCCCAATACACTCTTTTGTAACTTCGACAAGATCACGTCCGTTCAAGATAAAAATAATGACCCGAAACAAAAGTCATTCATTTCCAATAATTCGATTTCCCTACAGGGGACCAAAAGTTCAACAAAATAGAATATGGTACCTACTTGAGAATCGTATTTCTATGAAGAAGGGTTCGTCGAATTTAACTTATAAAGTTTCCGCAGTAGTAGCACAGAAAAATCAATGCAAAATAATTAGGAAAATGAACTTAAATAAATCACTTACATGAATAATGTACCTACTAAATTATACAAAACGTGAGTGTGTTTGACGTAAACGTAAAATACACAATACACACATCAAAAAGTTTGTGATCACTTGCATTATCTGATAAAAAATATGGAAAAACTGGTTTTATTGAACTGGTTTATTGTTTTTTATTCTAATTCTTTATTTTTAATTAAAGAATCTAAAAAGAAGAAAAAACATAACATTATCTACGGTAACAAAAAAGATTTCGATTTTTCAAAGTGATCGCAAATTCTTGATGAGTACACACATCAAAAAAGTTAGATTAAAATGTTGAAAATACTCAGTTCCCTCAGTTATTTACTCGATGTTATGAGTTTAATGATATCTGTGAAGAATACTGATAAAAATACAACTACTTATATTTTAGATTTCCAAAAATTAAAAGAAAAAGGGAATTTAGTTTACGTTTACGCATTGTCTCGTGTTAACGCTTTAGATCCTGACTGACTTGGTTAAAAAAATACTAGATTACTAAAAGCACTGTAATCCCTTTTAAAATTTGGAACAAATAATCCGTCAAAACTTATTATTCATTTATTAAAAATACCTCGATAAATAATCCGAGAGCTATTTTCATAACTTAGCTTATTCTTTCACGATTTACGTAAAAACGAGCACTTAATTTACTTTATTACTCGACTTCCTTTGTTTCAGAAGCAAATGGAAATAAAATCATGAGGGAATAAATAACAATCCGAGCCGAGATGAGATGCCCTTGAGTCGGTCGGCACCGTTACTTTTGTAGATCTGGAACATTCTTCGTCTTGCCCAACGATGCTTCAGTTTATCTGATACCGAAATCTATTTATCTTCTGGAAAATACACCAAGATGCCTTGTTTTTAAATTATTAGGCAGAACAGCGTATTTTTTAGCTAAACTTAGTTTACTTAAGGGAGAAGCCTGAAAGTAAAAATATATAATATAGTGTTGAGTCTCAGGTAGGTATTATTTTTTTGCAAGATAGACGGCTTCTCTTTTTTTAAAGTGTCTAGACCACTTCTCAAACTTATTTTTGTTTGTGCTCTGTTTTTGCTTGTTTATTCTAATTTATAACCAAACTTTTTAATGAGTAAAACTACTTTAGGACGTGTACAAAAAATTACCTTTTTGTTCCATGATAAATAATTGACAATATCGAATACAATAAGCATGAAAAAAAAAAAATGGCAAGTACTGGCCGAATTTGATTGCCGTTCGAATGGGTTCCAAAAAAAAAACTATTTTCCCGCCTCGGTGATAAGGCCGCCCCGTTTCACAGAATTTCCTGTATCTTTTTAAGATACGCACGGAAAAGTTTGTATATTGAATTTAAGTTTTTGTGTTTCTATCTTTGAAAAAGGAATTGTATTTGGGCCTCTGTTCTGGAAGTAACTGGTTTCAATTTGGGAGATAGATGTTGTTTGAGTGGTTTTTAGGGGAAGTTTTTTTTTGTTTCGTTCTAAAACTATAATATCGTCATTCGTCACTCATTTATATCATAAGATTAATAAATTATAAACTAGATTACACGTCAGTTATTAATTACCTACATTAAATACAACCAGACTCAATTAAATCGACCGTATTACGGCAAATAACAATTGTTTTTAAAATTTCCCTACAAAAATTATTATTAATCCCAACTCACACAACAAATCAAATATCACTGTGCATATTTACGTAGATTTACGTAGAACAAAGGTATCCTTTTTATTTAGACAAATAAACATTGTTCCGATTCCCAAAAGTGACGTAATTAAACATTTCAATGTAAACCTATTCACAGACCCATAAAATAATGTCTTCATTTCTAATGGCATCCTAATTCCACATTTCACAGCTAAGCATACATAAAATGTGAAAAAAAAAACAAAACCCAGGTGATCGAAATAAATTTACCGAGAATTACAAAATCCCTTTGAAAGGTTTTTCACACGATATAGGCATATATTCAACATTTAATGTTCCCGAAAGAAAAACACGTCTAATTTTACGGTCCCCGGTTTACCTTTATTACAGAGGGTTCATTTAAGTGTTGTGTTTTATTTTTATAGACGACTGAAGCTCGGTTTTACGCCAATCACTCGTGTGAAGGAAAAATTTGGGCGCTAGTATTACAATCACGTTTATTGCTAGGTCTTTTCTTAGTAAAGGCTTATGTGGCGTTGAAATCCCTGGAATTGGGCAAATTAAAAAAAAAAAAACATTATTTCGTTACATCTTTTTGCTGAAAATCATTCAAGATAACAATTTCATAATCATCACCATCATCCACAGCCCGTCTTCACCCATTGCTGGTTATAGGCCTCTCTGTGTTTGTGCCAAGCTCCACGGTCTTGCGCCAGCCTCATCCAGGACACTCCCGCAATGGCAACAATGTCGTCTGCCCATCTCACCGCCGGACGACCAACACAATTTCGTGAATGTTTAATTAACATCAAATCAGAATCTGTTTTATTTTTGGGCCAGACAGAAATCCACCTACAATATTTCATTGTTACATTTCACGGCTATAGTTTTGGACGTACGAGCAATTTATTATATTCTAATAAAAATAATGGATATTTATATTGGATTAGTTTGAACTTCCACCTTGATCACCCAGATCCAACTCCCAGTGTCATAAACTTCTTATTATTGTTAATTCTTTATTGTACACACATATAATTAAAATAACATTTCACCGTAAGTTAACTTCTTTCTTTTTTTATGCCACAAAGGTGACAAACAATGCTCGTATTATAAAGCTGAAGAATTTGTTTGTTTGGTTGAAGTTGCTAATCTCAGGAGCTACTAGTTCAAACTGAAAAAATATTTTTGTGTTGTCCATCATTAAGGAAGAAGATAGCTATAGGTATAACATTACGCTATGACCATTAGGAGCCGAACAGCGGGGGAATAGCTACTTCAACATTTTTCCTAATGCGTATTTAGCAATTTAACTAAGTTAGCCGTTGAAATTAAGAAAAAAGAAATCTGTTATTTGATGTACCTAAGTACTTAACATAACGAAAAAACTGAAATACATTTCACTTGCGCCGGGGCTCGGTAAATTTTGTATGGACTGTGACCCTTCTTCTTTATAAAATACCTACTCTTTTCTCTGCATTTATTTGCACTCTCACGCGCAACTCTCCTATATATTAAGTAAGTGTAGGTAGCGTATCTAATAACAGCAAAGTCGCGACTTGATCCGCCGCCGCTTTGTTTCATCGCATTTACATTTATATTACTCGGAGTTTTAAGCAATACTTGCATGTACCCACTGTTCAAATGAAAATCTTAGTTTGTAGTGAGCGTGTCAATGTTTGTGTTTGGTGGGATATATTGTGGAAGAGAAACGGATAAAACCGGCTTGAGCATTCACTTGTAACAGAACTTTGAGCATTCGCTGTTTCAGCCGTTTCAAGAATTTTATGACCATAAACCTCTATTGCTTGAAACATATTTTTTTTTTAGCTTGGTAAAATCATCAAATGAGTTCTCCCACTCAGGGCAGGGCGAGAGGGACTGTCAGACTTGTACTGACTGAAATCCACAGTATCCTTCAGTAGCCCCTTACGTTCCGGGGTCACGGTTGCTGTTTAGTCCCGCAACCCCGGCAGGCTTTTGCCCTCCTTGAAATATACTAACTTAAACCTACCAAATAGCAGAAAGCTAAAACCTAAACCAAAGATGCACTTTAACTGTACAGGTGCTTATAGACTAGATTGAGCATTCATTTGTAACAAAACATCGAGCATTCACCAAAATCAAATGTTTTTATTTAAAACGTTCTCGTTTGTACTTCTGTAATGTAACATTCGCAAGAATGCTCATTACAAATATATGCTCAAGCATAGGACCAAAACTAGCAATAGGCTCACCCACATTTACTAGGAACTTACACTTATGTAAGGTTGTTTCAACTGGCACATGTAGGGTTGTTCAGGGATTACATGTGTGATGTTATGTTTTGTTATGTAACTTGTTACTCGTTACATAGCAAGGGCTGGCTCTGACTGTTATATGTAAAGCTGCGGTCTTATAACTAGTTTTCGTGAACTAAAGACAAATTAGAATCATTTTGAATCTACTTAACTGTATTATAAATATAAGAAAACAATTAATTAACAGCAGAATCAAACATAATATACTACTGTAATCTGTAGAAATGGGAGATTATGACCAGACTATGTCACGGGATATCCATTACTGTCATAATATTAAAACCTTCCTCAGAATGTAACAAACACTTTTCTGAAAATCGCATCAAAATCGGTTCAGCTAAACGCGAGATAATCGCGAACAAACATTCAATCGACTCAGAAAACCACAATCCAAGAATGCAAAAAATTCTCTATCTCAAAAACTACCAGACCTATTTTGATGAAACTTGCTGTGTTCCCTAAGTGATTCTTTTTTTGTTGTACTAGGTATTGTTCAACCTAGTACAACAAAAAAAGAATCACTTAAATCGGAATTATAATTCCGGAGATATGAGCACACAAACATACACTTTTGAAATTTGGCACATTTGTTCTGACGCTGATATAGATTAACATAACGAAAACTGGGCAGTTCTGGAAATACTACATAGATACGGGTCGAAATGATAACCTCTCTTTTTTTTAAGTCAGTAAAAACCTTATTGACGCCGCTATTTGTGTTATAATATAATCCAATACCTCTCTCAGTAGGGACTGTCAGATTCTGATTGACTAAAAATCCACTCCATTCCTTGAACTGCCCTTTACGCTCTAGGGTCACGGTGACCTACTTAGACGGTCCTGCAAACCCATATACGATACCTTAGCGTTTTATATTGCATTTACCATCGCTTCGAAAAGACGGCATTAAACTTTTCAAATAAGCAGTGAAATAAAAAAAAGTACCGACTTCAAAACAAATACAAAAAAGTTTAAATTTTTTTTCTTCTTTTCTTTCGGAAGTCGGTGGCAATAGTCAATGACACAACAAAACAAAGCTACCGACTTCCGAAAGAAAAGTTATTTTAAACTTTTTTGTATTTGTTTTGAAGTCGGTACTTTTTTTAAAAAAAGTTTTTATTTTACCCTTTTTAGTTTATTTATTACATATTCAACCCAAATTCTTGTAAAATACAAAATTTTCTTACATATGCACTAATCTTGTAATCCGTCACAACATAAAAAAATCCATATCTCTAAAACTACTGAACCGATTTTGATGAAACTTGCAGTGTACCCTAAGTTGAACAATACCTAGTACAACAAAAAAAGAATTACTTAAATCGAACTTATAGTTCCGGAGATATGCGTGCACAAACATAAAAACATACATACATACACTTATGAAATTGGCACATTTGTTCAGACGCTGATATAGACTAACATATATGAAAACTGGGCAGTTCTGATAATATTACATACATACGGGTCGAATTGATAACCTCCTTTTTTTTGAAGTCGGTAAAATAATAACAAATCCAATCAACTATTAAAGAAACAAACTCCTTTAAAAAAAACTCACAATACCGGGCATCAATCAATCAAATCACAAATAAGCGGGACCCAATACTATTTCAATTTCAAACATCGAACTACCTCTAAGTTCCAAGCTTCAATGCTTAGCGCCAAATACAGGCCACTTCGAAATTGGATAGATCCATCAGCAGTCGATCCATCAACTTATTGTTGACTTTTTAGCCAATAACCTGATTATGCCTTTGAAACGGGACTGGGAAACACAAAGGTTCACGACTGAATAGCCCCTTACGAATTTGAAAGCGCAAAGTGCTTCGTAATGCGAAAAATTTGTAATATTAGTGTGAAAATCTGTTGAATAGTGCTAAAAATATCTTTCTACTGGGAGACTGAGTTCTTTCTCAAGAAAAGCGTACGATGCTTGTTCATTACAGTTTTATTTATTTTACGCTTATTAGTTTATTTCTACAAAACTGCACGGAAGTTACATACATCGAAAAAGAGAGTGTGCCATCTTTTTACAAGATTTTTAAATCTAGATGGGGCAGTTGTTTTATTCCTGACTGCTCTGGGAAGAAACAGCCGAAACTGATTTAAATGGACCCGTCCAGTAACAAAAACGTCCTAAAACTATCATTGGAACCAAATTGGTAATTAATCCAGATAAAACTGAAGAGAGCAGTGGTGACCCAGTGGTATCAGCCCCGACTTACGAGTTGTAGGTCGTGTTTTCGAATCCTGCCAGGCGCATTACTATGTGTAATTTATTTCAACACCACTGCTCTCAAAACGTGAAGGAAACCGGCATGTCCTAGAACCAAAAATTCGAAGACATGTGACATCTACCAATCCGCATTGGGCCCGCGTGGTAGATTATGGCCCACTCCCTCTCACAGAGTGGAGGCCTGTGTCCCAGCAGTGGGAACATTTATAGGCTGATGATGATGATGACCTGTATAATTTAATATAATATTATTATGTTATTCTAACAAACATAAATAAGAATAACTATCTGCCTTATTATAAAAACAGAAACTAAGAACATTATTAATATGCCATTATTATTCTAATATAGAACATGTTCGAATAATGTAATGTAAAAAGAAATAGGTTCTTTCATTTGAAGAAACTAACAAACAAAAGTAAACATCAAAGTATAGAAAAGGCTGTCTTGAAAGAAAAGTACCAAAAATTCTTCCCTTCGTACATTTATTATTCAATGTTATACAAACTCAGTACAAAGTAGAAAGTTACTGAAGTAAATTAGTAGTTAGTTAAATTCGGTTTACATCAAATTAAATATTCAAGGGAACTCTAGTACTCTTTATATCGATGAACTTTGTGGCCTTTCTGGGTTGTTTTTTATTATTTACTTACTGTTTCTATTTTTATAATTTTGTTTTTTTTTCTCGACACTGAATTTCGCCTGTAACGTGGATGCATTTAAAATTAAAATGTTTCAACTCACGTACAAAAACACTCCTGATCTGGAAAAACTACAATATGTAGTAGGTATTACATACAAATATTAGTTTCGTGCGGGAATCGAACTCGTCACACACAGCGCAGCAGTCGATCGCTCGGCCGCTGTGACAACGACGAATGATACAAATACACCAGTGAAATCTTCTAATATATAAAATTCTCGTGTCACAGTCTTAGTTACCATACTCCTCTGAAACGGCTTGACCGATTTTTATGAAATTGTATGTCTATGCCTATTCAGTAGGTCTAAGAATCGGCAACTATCTATTTTTTCATATCCCTAAGTGATAAGGGTTATTCAACCCTAACATTTTTTTATTTATTTGTTTATAATGTGGCACGAGAAATAATTTATATTGGTAAAACAACGTTTGCCGGGTCAGCTAGTAATTTATAAAATTAAAAAAAAAACTACACAAGGTTCATTAAATATTCCACATAAAAACATGTGTAGGTATTTAAATTATTCATTTCTGTTCAAAAGAAAAACTACATGAAACGTACAGGATGTTAATTTTTGCGCAAATGTTTAGCTGGCAGTGGGAAGAACATTATTTAGCGATACAGGGGTTACTATTTTATGCATTACTTCATAAATTTTTTGCTCTGCCTGTAGATGCTACGACAGCAAATAAGCATACAAGTACTCGTATACAAACTTGAATTGCTTTTTTTTGTGGAAATGACAATGTATTAAATATTTTGTTGTGTATTGGGTTGTATACGTATAAAATATGTGACAGCCCAAATCTAACTTGATGTTTATGTGAGTTTATATGTTTGTAAACGCAGCCACGACTCAGGAAGAAATTCCTAGAGAGGGCCACGTTTTAAAAAAAAAGAAAATATTAAAAAAAAAACTTCATGTCCCACCAGTATTTCTCAGGCTGAAAATGCTCGTCGTAAAAAAGCGATTATAGCGGGTCTAAAACGTAATATTAGCAAACAGATCCTCAGTGCGACTAAATGGTTACCTAGTTAGTATTTAAGTCCGCATCTTGACACGATTGTTCTACTTGTACTTTTTTTATTTTGAGGCTTAGGAATCATTAGATGAGTCCGTGGAGTGACAGAGACTATCGATCATAGTTTATTATTTAGATTAACACAAAAGTTATTTTTATTCCGATTTTATCTCCCCTTGAAATAATTTTTGAGTTATAGCGAACGGAGCCGCTAGCAACAGCTACTGTGTTGGTACATAATTATGTGGTCGGTCTTACTCTTCACTTATTTACCCAAATAAATTTATTTTTTGTTAAATAAATATATAATGTGTTAAAATCAACCTAACTAAATAATTGTTAACAAATAAATTCGGTACGTTTTTAACCTAAGCAAATGTTTGAGTTTATTCATTAATTATTAGGGTCGTGTGTGTTCATATTAAATTATTTACATACCTACTATAATTTTCACTGAATAATTTAGAAATTGAGGTTTAAATACTGTTTCGAATAATATTGTTTATTTACAGGAATAGTCTATGATAGAGTAGGTCTTAGGCTGAGGTTACACAGAGGCGGAGAGAAACAGAGCGGAGACGAACTGTGCCGCGATTCACCAATCACGTAAGTAGCTTGAAATCTACATCTTTTCTCCACGCCCCAGTGGAACTGCAGCCTTATCCATGTTTATTGAATTAGATTTGGAGGACTTTCGAATTTTTAAACTCATATTCCAAAACTCATTTTAAGTACAATATCACTCATCTCAGCTAAACTTAATTGACATGACAACGGTTCTAAACGTGTTATTAGGGCCCTTTGTTAGATCTTAACTATACGATTTGTAAAGCAATTTTGAAACATCTTTTAAAAATGTAAATAATGTAAACTAATAGATAGCTTACCTACTGATCAAACACCTAGCTCTTAAGGACATTGATTTGATTACAATATCAGACGTGTTGGTTGGTAAGTAGTTTGAAGCACTGCCATTAGATGGCGTAGCGTTCAAAAAACAAGGGAACGAGAAATTCAGCTTCGAGAGTAGTGGTTGCGATGGCCTAATTGGTTTAGGCGTCTGGAGTACCTACCCAGAAGACACAGGTTCGAACCCTGCAGCTGAATTTTTCGTTTCCTTAAAAATATTTTTGCGAAGTAGCGTCGCAGGCGTTATAGCGTATAAAAAATATAACCTAGCTCTTAGCCGCATTTAAATTTGTCCTATGTTTAACAGAAGATCCCTTGAATACTCTTCTATCGTAATATGCTTTTTATCAATATTTGAACCGTAGTTATCAATGGGTCTAATGCAGGGCGGGATGAAGGCGTGTCGAGCTTTGTTAGAGTTGTTTTAACTGCAAAGGAAATCAGTGCTATAGTTTGGAGATTAGCCCCCCTAGCCAAGTAATAAAGTAGTCTTTAATGGATTTTCAACTTTATGCTATGTATGTATGTAATAAGTGAAATAAGTTGTAAGAAAAGTGTGCGAGCATTCTAGGGTTCGAAGCTATTTACACTATAACAACACTAGACCACTCGAAGTGAGGATTGTATTAACTAATTATAGCATTAATAACACGCTGTGATTAATTTTGACCTTAAAGGAACTGGCTTATGTAATTAGGAAGGGAACTGTCTCCTGAGATACAGGCTAAGTACCTAGTTCGGGAGGCAGAGCTATTATGTAGCTGTGTCACTTTACTGTTTATAAATAAATGATTATTATTATTAAATGATTATTATTATATTATTAAAGGGTCCACTCGAGACTTTATGACAGAAATTAAAAATGTACCTTTGGTTGTAATTTGGTAAAGTTCTGATGAGATATCATTTTTAATTAGACTATAATATTACCTAGGTTTAAAATAAAAATGTTCGTTAAAATAGCTTCAATTCTTACTTTCAAGACAAATTCAATTAACCTTATGAAATTAATTGAAAATCCCAACACTCTTTCTAACACAGTTAAACAAATCTTTTTAAAAATCTTATCAACATTAAGGCAAGATCATTTGGGTTGGCAATTTTAAGGCCTACACTTAACCGAAGTATCCATAGACAAGACCAGATAAAATAAATTGGCCCACGGGCCACAAACGAGGCTCGTAACTTATTCACTCAACTTTTTTTTTAATAAGGCTCTGGCTGGAACGATTCTTTGAAGGTTCTAAATTTAATATAATTGGCGAAAGAAGAAAAATGTCTTAATACCCACGGGGTCGTTTATATGGGCCGTCGGGGGCAGTAAAGTTTCGCCCTTGTCACTCACTTGTCCTTAACAGCCACGCTGTATTAGCATGCAAATTGATGGCCCACGATTTATGACCTTTTAAGCCTTATTTTAAGGACTGGTCGGGTACGATCCTTGTTTATTATTGAGTACGTTTTTACGGGTTAAAGGTTTGTATTTTGAATGCGATTTTCTTTTTTTGTTATGGTGATCTATTTAAAGAAACACCACCAAATACAATATATTATTATCCTTGTCTGAACAAAACCACTGGGCAGAAAAACATTAAAAAAATACCGTAAATGTATGACCGAAAAATACGGAAACAATTTGTTCGTCGTTTGTCAAAGTTTTTGAACAAAACAAACACTCTAACAACATTTAAACCGGACACATGATGTTCTGTACAAGGAATTTCACCAGCAAAATTATACAGAGGCTAACATAATCCAAAAGCTAAAATGCTTTCGACCGGAACACTTAAACCCTTTCAACTTGATCCGCTGAAGGGACAGAGCGACGTACAAACACAACTTTACAATTTTCTCCATTTATATTTCATCACAGTGTTCGGAACTACTCGGCTCAGTTCGGGACAGTTCGGAACTGTTCGCCATAAATTACCTTCATTTGTCTGTTGCAAAAGTTTTAATACAAATTACGGTTGTATTCATGTGTCCTAAATAAATTGGTTACGTTATAACTGTATACAAATTCAATGAGGGTTCTGATTTGATGTGTTTTGTTATAATGGCTTTTACAATATATTCGTTTTGTTAATTAATTCTTAATTAAGAGAGTTTGCAAATTGAGTTTGTATAACTGTTTTTTAATTATGTTTGCAATGTTTTTCGTTATGTTTCAGTGGAAATTGCCAGAAACATCAGAGTTAGTAAGTTTTTAACAACTACGTGTTCTTTCAGAGACAACTTTTATATTCGTGGAAACCAGATTTTATTAATACAAGTCTGTTTTATCACAAGAAAAATATTTATTATTTTGAAGTCAGTGCCATTGCCACAAAAACATGCAGCGCCACTATGAATAAAATAGAAAATAACTTTGCAGACCGCATTTAAAATGCAGCCACTGTCATAAGTTGAAAGGAGTTTGTCTTAGAAATAATGTGGCCATTTTGCCGTCGCATTACCATATTGCGGATGCAGCTAGCGTGATAGAAAAATAATATTTATTCAGATGCTTTGCAGTCGTATACGAGTAGTCTCACTATATCTACTCTCACAGTAATTTATCAAAACTAGCATGAATTCTACCTAGTTAGCCGTATCGCGCTATCGAAGTTTCACGACGGAAATTGTATGAAAACCGCTCCTCTAGGTTTACGAAGGAAAAATTTATTTTATCCATCAAATTAATTAAAAATCCCCTTTGCGTTTACTTTGCGTCACAAAAACTTAAAAACTCGTGATAAGGCCTCAGTTTTTGTTAGGTAGGTATTCAAATTCAATTCTATTCGTTTTATTAATATAACTCATTATCACCGGGTAAAAACAATATAGTCTCATGAATTTATCCCAACTGCGATAGACACCAAAAAATAGGGGATAATTTTGGGGGGACGGTTATCATTGGTTCGTCGTTCGTGGTGGTGCGACAGAGATAACGCTCTTCAAAATAACTCGATTCACTCTTGTGCTAGGAATACACTCCTGTACACGATGCCGCCACCGCTCCGCCACCACGCCGCTTTTATGTGTATACCTTCGTGACCGCGCCGAATATTAAACGTATGAAATCGCCACTCGTGGCCACACTGAAGTGACTAAGGCGGGCGCCTGGCGCGATGGCTACAAGCGATTTTGCGAGCCTAGGCGAGCCTAGCGTTGCTAGGCGTTGCTAGGCAACAACAGATATGAGGACATGCACTAAAATACTACCATAGGAGGTATTTGTAAATGTTTATTAAATTTATTTTTACTGTACTTGACTAGAATCATGTAGAATGGTTGATAATTTAGTTGTATAGGTACAGTCCTAAACAACCTATAAAACATTTTAATTTTTCTAAACAAGATTTATAGAAATTACTTTGTACCACCAGTTTGCAACACCTGAAGTCGCTGCAACAAAAACAGACGCTTGATCGGCAGTGTGGACACCGATCGCGCCCGCCGCCGCGCCCGCCACCGAGGCCGCCGCCGCCGCGCCGCCGCGCTGGCTTCCAGTGTGGACACACACATTCACTAGTGTTTGATTTTCGCGGCGGCGGCACCGTGTACAGGATAGGAGCCCGATGTCCAATATTAAATAAAACAAAAGAAAGAAAACAAAATTCCAAGAGAACACCTGTCAAAAGCTTCTTAAGCACGTAGTCACAATTGCTACGTTTGAGCGGAGTTAAGGATTATCGCGTCGCTGCAACTTATGCAGAATAATCCTTTGCATTTCATTTAATTAATTTTACGGGTCCTTGGACGGAAGACGGCTCTCGTTATGTAGAGTAATGGAGGTCGGTGCTCGACCTCGGCTGATGCGACTTGCGACAAGCACCACACGCGAGTCTCCTGTTTCTAGCGTTTGATAACAGTCAGATCAGCAATGTCACAAGAAAATAAATACAGTAAACTTGGTTTCATCTCATTTCATTTTTTCTCAAATGGATTGTTTTGGCGTCTCTATTACCATTGGTAAATCTACCGAAATCAGTGGGTTTTTTTTTTCGTTTCAATGAAATTACTATCAAATAACTGTGAAACCACCTTTGGCTTACAAGTCGCATCGCGATTACACACCCTTATTTTTTTCATTTTCCTTAAGGTTTTCTCCGCCGCGTACGCATGTCGCTTAAACGGATAAGTCCTGGCCAAGCGATACCATCAGTGAGTGAATTACGAGCTCGTCATGAAGCGAGAAATGTGTGGTACAGTCAGACGTAGTAAAATGTAACATGTCTTGATAGTTGCCGTTTGAGTTACTTTGTTGACGTTAGTGTCAAGGAAGTTTGGCGTTTAATTTGTCTGTTTATGATTTGGCACGTAAATAATATTAAAAATTATTATCACATGACTGTATCGAAAGATAATTCTTTATCTTAATGTGTCGATGACAATCTTAATTGAGTCGGCCCAAAGTTGCAACAAGTAACGAATAATTTGTAAAAAAATGACAAACCTTTTTCTACACGTCAAAAACCTCTTTATATACTGCCTATAAGTATTCAATCACAAGAGAACAAAATACCACACTTATTTTTGTACAAAAAATCCCGAGTTATTTTTAAATTGTTTTAATAAAAAGATATCATATAAATGTCGGAACTCCCAAACATTCCCATTTTCCACACACAATGATAATTTCAGTTCCATTTATAAAATTAACAAAAGCCAGGCTTGTGCTCAATCATTCGAGGTAAATTTCATTGTTGTCGAAAATTTTAACAAGAAGTTGATATTGGAAAATTAATGTTATTAAAAGACTATAATATTATAATAATGTCAAAATTATTAGGTATGTAGGCTGTCATTGAATATTGTAATATATGTAGAATCTAAGACTATAGTATTTATCTCTATTTAAATATTACTTTACATACTTTAATAGTGTTTTATTCTGTATGAGTTTTTTTTTTAAACCATATTTTTATTTGTTGTTCTTTTTCTTGTAATATTTAGATAATACGTGATTTCAATGGATATTGAAGCCTTATATTCTTTTAAACTTCTGTACCACTCAACAACAATTTTGGTTTTTACAAAGATTGTTTAAACATTCGATCTACAAATTAACTAGAATTAAAAAGTGTTTATATAATTCGTCTGGGTAAGTTCTTATTGCTAAAATATTTTTGTATACAAAAAAATCTCAAACAAAATCTAAGCGCAATTCCAAAAACTCAACAACCACATTTGCAAAATACACACAACATTTTTACTTCTTCACCATTTATTTTAAAAAAGTTGAACAAACGTTATAAAAAAGAATTGTTTACATTTAATTTAAACGTCAGTGGTGGCGTTTAATTTTTTCTGTGTTTACTTAATATTATGGAGTAGACTGTACCGGTGGGAGTCACGTTCCCAGCGGAGAATTTCACTTTCTTAACCCTTGCACATTTCTGCATAAATTTGTCGGGGCTTGTGGACCGACTAAACACACTTCCACGGGTTGACACGCTCCTACGTGACATGGGTACTGCGTCACATTTGCATTATTTGATTTGTCATAGTTTGTGGCACGGAAACACCGGACAGGACGTTTTGTCATCATTTTCTAACAAGTGCGCAACAGAGGGTTGGTTTCCTAATGTTATTCGTTATTATTTTTAGTCAATGGAACTGAAAATTTCGTGATTGAATATTAAAAGCCGCACAGACCAACCATCCAGGTAAAGCTGCGCTTGCTTAGTTGGGTGTGTAGATGGGGGACTGTCTGTCATAGAGTTTTCGTCTGCATTTACGAGTCTATCAAAACGGTACCGTAAATGCGATGTGCACATCACATCAAGTAGCGACAGATCCGTAAAAATGATTCTGTAAATTAGGATGCTTTGTGTGAAAGAGAAAAATATAAGAAGAATTTTACGAATAACTCAGTTTTTCTGAAAATACGACGTGTCTGTAAAATATTAGTAAAGGTTCTTAGTATAGCAAATAAGTTACTGTTCCTTATTTAAGGCGCGGTCTTATCTCATATTCCCAAAAATTGGTTTCTTAGAACGTCGAGTATGATGTAATGTAATAAAAATAAGCAACGCGAAAAATACAGTGAACAGAGAAGGGTATAAAGAAGAATTTAAACCGAACAGAATAATAAATAAGAGTTTGATATTCCCAATAAAAATTGGGAAGTTGTAGCACAAAAATAAACTTTGACGTCGAAGATCTCTGTATTTCCAGCGATAACAACAGTTTTTTTTTTTAAGAATTTAGTAAGTTTTCCATTTTTTTAAAACTTTAACCGAACCATTATTTAATTTTATGTCTATATTTTAAATAATCTAAAGAAAAGCAGTAAAATAAATGCCCATTCGCAGCTTACGTCACATTTCAACACAAATGTCATTTTTTCAATTTTCAATCTTATTGACGCTCCATAGTGGTGACAATAGTTTACGCGGTCATAAGCGATTAAAATCGTAGTCAGTCCGCGTCTTAAATATATTTCAATAACAATTGAAACAATTTCCACATTTCTAGATTGCAAACAAACCTTTTTCAAATTAAATTCTATAAATACTTTCACAGTCTAGTAAAAATAATATTATTAAATTCTTATTTTGGACAAACATAAAGTACAATTGTTGTTTGGACAAAACGTAAATTGTACATAAAGGTATTGTTAAAAGTATATGTCTAGACGTTGTAATATACCTCAACATAGTTATTTTACTTATAATCCACATTGTTGGATCTAAAGTTCAAGATCAAACCCTGAGGACCATTTTGTTTGGTAATATTTTAGGTACTTACGTTATTTTGTATTTATCGAGGATAAAAAGTAATATTTTAACGTTGTAATATTTAAAAAAAACTAAAGTTGCTTTGTTCTAATAAATATTTCGCTTCTAATATTATTAAAAGGTTAGGCAAAAATGTACTTTAATACATTCAAGTGTTGCGACCGTAAGTTCAAATCCCATATTATCCTCCATCCCACTCAGAACATATTTTTTTCAAAATTTCTAATAGAGAAACCCACTTACACTACGTCAACATTAGCTCTTGTGAAAGCCCAATTTTTATTTTATTTTTCATTTATTATTGATTGGAGGTACATTTTTAACCTTATTTTAGTAAATAATCCATAAAAAAACACAAAGAGATGATAATAACACATCTTTGTCGTTATTCTCAAAAACTTTTTTGGCCTGAACTCGACTATGAGCGCTGTGCACAAAAAAGCGCTTTATGCAGCTAAAAGCAATTGCTTTCTCTACATTCATGCATTGTTTACGTGGAGTTTCATAGAACCAGCCTTTATGATTAAAAACAAGTCCTTTGTGCTTGCAAACACCCATTCTTTTCAAACCAGAAATATGAATAAAAATCGATGACATAAATATGTGACGTTTACCAAATCGCACTAAGCCCGCATGGTGGATTATGGTCCACACCCTCTCACAGAGAGGAGGCCTGTGTCCCAGCAGTGGAAACATTATATTAGGTTGATGATGATGATGATTTTTTTTTAACTATAAGTCATAATTATCACTTTTATAATTTCCAAACTAAGTCTTAGCCTTAATCTTACACAGTCGCACTTCATCCGGAATCTACCTTATTTTCTCATACAATAAAATGTGGGTGCGTCTCATTTCATATAAAGTTATTTGATATATTTTCATTTCAATAACGTTCACATGATATAATCAACGTGAGATATACCAACGATTGATATAATTTCTTTACACATAATGTTTGTGTTACTCTAAAACTCATTTTATATAATTTTATTTGATATAACGTTTATTTAAGCGAAAATCATTATGATAACGTTTGAAACACATAATTTAACGTTTAAACTATTTTCTTTGATGACTGGCTTATCCTTTGGACTTTGATTGTTTGCCTTCACGATTGCTATTGTTATTAGAAAAATTTAGTATCCAAGAGCGAGCGAAGCGAGCTCGGGACTAGGGACACCCCGACACGGACAGGTTAGGTTCGAAGGGGATGGCGGGGTCTTTCAGACCCCGCCATCCCCTTCGTGTTAGGTTACTGTAAACCTTGCACGCAGAAATAGGAGCCCCGCGAAGCGGGGCTCCGTCGAGCCAACATTACAGGTAGTAATCAGTTATTTGACCTAGGATGCAAGAGCGAGCGAAGCGAGCTCGGGACTTGGGGCACCCCGACACGGACAGGTTAGGTTCGAAGGGGATGGCGGGGTCTGAAAGACCCCGCCATCCCCTTCGTGTTAGGTTACTTTAAACCCTGTACGCAGAAATAGGAGCCGCGCGAAGCGGGGCTCCGTCGAGCATTCATGGCAGGTGGTACTATTACTAGGTACATCAGAGTTAGATTACTTACCAGATAGAAAAAAAAAATTAGACCAACTAAGTTTTATGTCTTTTGAGTGGTATACAAAACAGTTTTATACTCATTGATTGTTATGCTAATAAAAATTAGTCATTACAAAATTATTTCAATCGTTTATTATATTAACAGATCGTTATATCAAATAAAATTATATATTCAGTTGTTATCTCTTGTAAATATTAGAGATTTTGTAGTTATATCATATACTAGCTTCCGCCCGCGACTCCGTCCGCGCAGATGTCGGTTTTCGCGTGGATGGTTTATTTCTCCATTTTGAGTAACTCTGACAATGACATCTTATAAATATCTATTGGACCCAAATACGGCTAAGCCTATAATAATTAAGGAGATCTATTGAGCTACTGCTGTTGCTTGCGTTCTGTAGTAAGTATTTTTTTCATAGTAATTCCGACCTTGTATTTACAAATAACTGATCGGAAAAGTAATCAAAAAGGTCGCGCTGAAAAGCACGGGTTTTTGGTCCTCTAAACCAAAAATAACAGAATTGAATTACTGTTTAACTTTATAATAAAACATAGGCACAACGCCATCTAGTGGTGAGTGGTGGAACCTTTTTAGAAATCAATGGAGGCAGGCGTGGCGTAATGTTCTACTTGCTTGATAATAGGTGTCGCCAGTGGTTCCATAATAGGGTTTGTTATAGATTTTTTTTTTCTACGTATTTTTCCAGGATAAAAAGTATCCTATTTTATGCCCAGGATAATAAGGTATAATTATACCAAGTTTCATCGAAATCGAACAGTTAGTTTTCACGTGATGCCTGCACATACAGACAGACAGACAGACAGACAGACAGACAGACAGACAGACAAAAATTTTTTTAATCACATATTTGGGTTTGGTATCGATCCAGCAACACCCCCCGCTATTTATTTTTTCAATATTTTCAATGTACAGAATTGACCCTTCTACAGATTTATTATAAGTATAGAATAGAATAGATTACTTACCCATAAAATGTTCTTATTCGTATGACAAGATTGATCACAGTCGTCTGTAGCTTTATAATAATGTTTGTTTTGGGGGAAAACCCACTCAATCATTATTTTGGTCAACCTAGGAATCAATTCTGCAACTCCCTCAATAGTTTGGCTTGCAATCAACTTGTATCAAAAGACCGCAATGTCAAACTATGAACATTTCCGAACTGATATGCTGATAATGAAATTCAGTGCAACTCTAACCTATAAACCTATTATCGTTTATTGGATAGAGCAACATAATATGCTTTCAGTTTACTCCTGAATATTTAGGTTATGTGAAACGGAGTGCAGTCAATTGTTATTTCTGTTTAAACTCTTCAACATACTAAGAATGCTTTTATATAGTGTGAAAAGTTAGTATTTTGTTTGCTTTAGTGTGCTGTTGCTGAAGAGCGCATAATATAATATGCTTCAAAAAGAAATGTCTGGCTGCCTCGTTAGTCCAGTGTTCAGAAGCGAAATTGTTTTCCATGAGGCATTGGGTCTGGCCCTTTATTTTGGGAAAAAAATCCTGATTTTATGTTTTCCTTTTATGAAAGTATAAATTCAATCAGATAAAAAACAAATAAAATACTATGCACTTTCAAAACTATACTCATTTAGCGGGGACACTTAAAGAAAAAACACTCGTCAATGCATCTAAGGGGGATATCATACTACTAATTCAAGGAAAATCACAACAGCACGACGCGATGTTGTGTTTTTCAATGTTCAAAATCGATATTATTATAAATATTCTTCCACAGATAGTCTAGGTACGTATACAAAATTTACCGCCACCTAATGTTTGGTTATCACACATATTTTGTATATACGAACCACTTGCCAAGTTTTAATAGTTTGGCTCGGATAACGGAACTAAGTTGGACCACTTATCGGAACAGGTGCTTGTCAAATATTTTACTGATAGCAACCCCGGCTCAGTTTATGTGAAAAGTTAATTTAATTATTAAACTACGCTGTTCCCGACACTTTGGTACTAGTTGGTTTTACGTCCGATCATTTGTAAAGGTTTTATTTTATGTTGGTTTTTGGTTTTATTTTTACTCACTTTTTTATCAGGTTATATTTTTTAGTCAGAAGTGCAAGATCGTTCGCGTGACGTATAAGCCGAGTTTTTAATCGAAATACAAACTTCTTTAGCATTTAGATCCAGTTTAAATAAATCCATAATTACTTAACTGAAATCCTTGTACATTAAATTACATTATGTGGGCATCACCAACTAGATGGACAGACGACCTTATAAAGGTCGCCGGAAGACGCTGGATGCAGGTCGCTTCCAACCGGTATATGTGGAGATCTAAAGGGGAGGCCTATGTTCAGCAGTGGACGTCCTATGGCTGAGATGATGATGATGTGGGCATCGAGTACCTTCAATTTAATAATCGAAGTACATAATGTATTTAGTTAACGTTTACATCGGGCACTCGTGCCAGCGCTTCCGATTTGATATAACATTGATTACTTAATCTTAGGTAACTTCATATTTTACATGAGTATTGCTCATGTAAAGTAATTGTTACTATAACTGTAAAGTTTAACATCTGAATTAAAACATTTTAATTTTGAGCCGTGACAGACAAAGCGACATAAATCAATAGACAGCCATACGAATACCGATCCATTCACTTAGTTTCCTTTCTCTCAATTTCCAGTAAAATTAATTTGTGACATTTTACCTCAACCACTCCAATTTCCAAACAGCTTTGCACTCATCACTGTCCTTCAACAAAAAGTAATCTTATTTAAAAAAACGTGGGAATAAAAAGTCTCCATTTTGTCTGAAAAATAGCCAGGGTCAGGCTAGTAGATAATAACCGCAGCGTCGCACGGGCCCCATCCGTCTCGCCAACAAAGCCTCTACAGGACTTAACGAGAATTACGCTTCGTTTTGTTTTTTTTTAAGCTAAATAATTTTTGTACGAAAAGGTACACACGGCTACGCATCAAGCTATACAAAACCAGTTTATCGTGGTCTCGCTTTGTATGGTCTTTCCCTATATTCAACGACCAGCTTATATTGGTTTTGTATAGCTTGATGTGTAGCCGTGTGTACAACATTGCAGCATTGTTGGATTTTGAAGAAAGAAAGGAAGAATCTTGGTTAATTCAGTATTTGTTTACTTATCTTTGACCCCATTTTAGCAACTCATCGCCATGTTCGTGAAAGGGCGCTGTCAGTTGGGACTGGTCATCTCTTAGCTGTTATGGTTTATTTTAATTGTTGTTTTTTTTCAGAAGTGTCTTAGTTTTAATTTTTACTATGGACACATTTAACTTGCTACATCATTCTCACATAATGTATCATCTCAGAATGAATGATGTAACAAAGGTTCTGTAATAATTTTGGCGATCTAAAAAGAGTGTCCATGGAGTTTCTTGCCCGTTCTTCTCCATAGAGATCTACTCCTTGGAATGGGCATCTACGGTACTTTCACAGTTTTTATGTCTTGTGACTGGGACTGTAGCACCATCATTTTGTAGCGTTTAATAATATTTTATTTATCTTTGACAATTCAAAAGTACCTGTAACTGGCCTACTTGGAATAAATGCTTTGATTTTGATTTTGCAACCTGTAATGTTTTGGACAAGTCACATGTTGGGTCAAACAATAGGAATTGCCAACTGTAGGAACAGAATAGGTTTCTACAAATAGAATAAGGATCCAATTGCACTAAATTAGAATGCATTAGGTTCATATTTTTGATCAGGTTAATAAAAATGTATGTAATTAAAATGTACAGTATAATTATGGTTGGCGCAGTGGCTGGGCGATCGGACTGCTGCGCTGCGTGTCGCGGGTTCGATTCCCGCACAGAAAAATATTAGTTTGATCTACAAGTAGTTGTTTCGGGTCTGGGTGTTTGTGTATGTGAGTTTCTGTGTTTGTAAACGCACCCACTATACATGAGAAATTCTTAGTGTGGGGCAACGATTTAAAAAAATATATAAATATCAGCCCCTACAGTCCCGGCATTAGACAGCGACAAAAATCGGTCGCTAAGTCGTATCGTTATCAAATTCCTTTAATAGATTTTCAACTTTATTTCGAAAGCATATAGTTGAAAATCTATTAAAGAAATTTGACATCGATTAGACTTAACGACCGATTTTTGACGTTATATTTGTCGAGGCTGCAGGGCCAGGTATTACAAAAAGTTTTGGTTGATGAAACACCTGAGCAACCCATTTTTGTGTTTTAATAATTTTATCAAAAACAATGAAAAACTCACGTATGTACACAGTCAACTTGTCATTTCTGTAAAATCATCTCTCAGAATTTTGACCACGTTGCGTCGTCCGTCACGACTTTAAGAGGTCTTCACGTAACGGATATTGTTGCTGAGGTATGCGGCGGACATAAGGACCACGAGGAAATTGCCAATGTTGTTACACGTCATCGTCTTAAAATCAAGTGGTTTCCCAAAGCGTGGATTAAAATATTTAATCCGTTTCAGGAAACAAGAAAACGGCATTAGGTACGCTAGAGAGAAGAAATGTAACAAATCTAAAGAGACAGACAAAGCTTTTTTTTACTTTAATTTTTTTGAAAAAATATTTTTTCTAAAATATGGTCCCATGAGAATTTTGTCGAAATCGGACAAGTGGTTTTTGAAAAATCAACAAAAATATCATACGTAATCGATGTTTTCTTTAACTTGCCTTAAATTTCATCCTCATCATCATCAGCCTATAATGTTCCCTCTGCTGGGATACAGGCCTCCTCTCTGTGAAAGGGAGTGGGCCATAATCCACCACGCGGGCCCAGTGCGGGTTGGTATGTGTCACATATCTTCGAATTTTTGGTTCTAGGACATGCCGGTTTCCTCACGATGTTTTCCTTCACCGTTTTGAGAGCAGTGGTGTTGAAATAAATTACACAAAGTAATGCGCCTGGCGGGGTTCGAACCCACGACCTACAACTCGTAAGTCGGGACCGATACCACTGGGCCACCACTGCTCCCTAATTTCATCCTGCGACCTCCCAATTCAGTATATTGGACGCTTTTACCGCCGAGCCACACCATAGCTCTTAAATGTTTAAAAACTTTAGAGACAGAAAGTTGGTGGGTGTGTTATGGTGTTTATGTGTGTGTGTTTCTAAGTTTATAAACGCACCCACGACACAGGGAGAATTCCTAGTATATGACAATTTTTTTTTTTATTAAAAAAAGCCTTGATAGGGAGGGATGATTACTTGATTAGCATCCTAAGTAATTTAGCCTGCCTTCGTGATTTTAAAGCCTCCTTTTCATTGCTCTATTGAAGTGTTTTCATTAAAAATCAATTTTTAGAACGTCGCAATCCACTGGACATATAGGTCTCCCTCAAGCTAGGCCTTTCGCAACCAATTTAGTCTAGTCGCCTTTTTAAGGTCATTGGTGCGTCAAACTGGGAACGGCCCCGCTTACGATACGCAATCTTTACTCTTAAAGTTATTTGTTCCATTACTGTACCACTCCACTGCATTATGGATAAGTGTTCATTAATACAGTTTTTTTTTTGTAACCATAAAACTGTTATTGATTTCATGGTACTAGTTATTATTTAATATCCTTATTTTATAAGTAACATGCAGACTTAATAAGTAAAAAAGAAATGATTCTTCAGATAAAACAGGAATAAGGACTAAGCAGTGCCTATTTCATCATCTGACCTTTCTGGGTGTACAGACGCCAGCACATCAACTTACCTCAAACTGTCCAATTTCTTTACTAGATTTTCAACCTTATCACAATAGTGGAAGGTTAATGTTCGATTGGTAAAATTTGACAGATTGGGGTAGTATACCTGCTGGCGTCTGTACATAAATAAACTAATAAAAAAACCTTAACTAACTTGCACAACCTTCGTAGTGATACTTTTAAAATACCTGTCAGTTATTTAGCCCCGCCATCAGTCATATCTATAACAGGTTGGACCAAACGGATATTGTGCCAAAGCTCCGAAGGTAAGCGGTCGACATTAAGACGACCAGGAAATTACCAATGTTGCTACACGTCGCTGTGTTGCCCGTCTCAAAAACAAGTCTACCCTCTCCCCTCCACTTCGACCCTCAGCGGAAATGACGTCAATTTGTGTCACCAAATTAGTTAGGTCGGTGACGGAATTTTAGACGGCATTACATGATAATTTGTGAATGAAAAAATGTTGTTTAGCTGAGGGAATTTGGAGTATCAAAGTAAGCTTGGAATTTATTAATTTAAATGAAAATATTTAGATGTTATGTTGTGATCATGATTTGGTTATCTTATTTTTAAACTTTTTATCAAAGCTTTCTACTAATGTTTCTTAAGTAATATGGCTTCGTGGTGCCTTAAAAATCCGCCTATAATTTAAATTTTTTCTCCATTCTAAGAATTTCTTCTTTGTTATTGGTGCGGGTTGCTCTTGACTCTAGTCTAGGTCAGTAATGTCAGAGACAAAGTGGACTATGCAGCGAGCTTACCCAGAAAAAGCCTTGTATTACCAGAAATAACTGAATATCATTCATTTACACTAATCTGGTTAATGTGATACCAATTTAATACTAGTATTTTACAAGGGTTGACGACTTCATCATATTCCTTGTTTACATATATAGATTTTAAATTAAAATTAAATCACAATTAAATTACATAAAGAAAACGATTAAAATACAAAAACAATATAAAATTAAAAATAAATTATTACATTAACATAAAAAAAAATAACTGCCCTAAACAAATAAACCACCCCGGAACGTTCCTTATACAAAATACCCTAAAAAACTTGCAGCATTACCACGCTGAATGGCAATTGCCAGTCTCTGCACCAGAAACGATCCGGCGCGATGGTCCAAGCCATTTCCTAAGACGCTGACTAATTTCCCCCACGACAACTTTAGCTTTTCGCCCCCTAGCACCACACGTCTCAAACGCCACGGGAACAGACAAGTACCGTGACTGAAGGACAGCATACTTGATATGTTTGGACGATGATTATCTACTACCTTGAAATCATGACATAAAACTGAAATGAAATTCCTACTAACTAAATTCAGCATATTTTTTGGTACCCCATTAAAGTGGACATTTCATCTGGACACATGTCTCAACCACAGTCTAAACTATACATTCTTGATGTCGCTCGCAGTTGCAACCCCAAACTTAAGTACTCTGTGGCGTGGGTGTTTTTGCTATAAAGCACATATATTTGTACTTGAAACATACATGTGTGGGCAGTAAATATAAATGTTTGTTTGGCCCCAATGTGGGATGAATCGCAACTCTAAACATGATGTTAGTGACTTTTCTTTGGCTTAGAAAGTGTTTGCATTTCTGGATTTTTCTTAGAATTATTGTGGCTATAAATTTACATTATTATTAATGGTAGTTCATCGTAATCTGTTCTTCTGTTCGGTTCCACAATTAAAGGTACGAGTAGATGATATTTTTCCTTCGCGTAAACTTTTTGTATTGTGTTTTCCAACCACTCAAGAAGGAATCCAGCTCGTTTTTAGGGTTCCGTAGCCAAATGGCAAAAACGGAACCCTTATAGATTCGTCATGTCTGTCTGTCTGTCCGTCCGTCCGTATGTCACAGCCACTTTTTGTCGAAAGTATAAGAGCTATCCTGTTGAAACTTGGTAGGTAGATGTATTATGTGAACCGCATTAGGATTTTCACACATTTTCATACTAAGAATTGAAACCTAAAATTTTTTTTTCACCAAACCTAAACGAGTGGGGTATCTATGGATAAGTCTTTAAAAATTATATTGAAGTTACTAATATCATTTTTTTCTAAACTGAACAGTTTGCACGAGAGACACTTCCAAAGTGGTAAAATGTGTGTCCCCCCCCTGTAACTTCTAAAATAAGAGAATGATAAAACTAAAAAAATATATATAATGTAGACCTCAACAAAAACTTCCAACGAAAATTGGTTTGGATGCGATACAGTAAGCAGTTTTTGAGATATAGTACATTTTCAAAAACCGCAAATATAACTTTGCCATTCATACAAACACTATAAAAAACAAAGTTATTTTTATTGTTTGTGTATATTACTTACTAATCTCAATATAATTATATCCCTAATCTATGCTTGCTACTACGTTCTTCATGGGCGAGTCCAACTCGCACTAGAAAAGATTGGAAATATCAAGCGGTATCTATTACTCAAATGATTACTTTTAAAATAATCTTTTTCTTAATGCCCCATCAGCAACTAGGCTTTAGTAGGATGTATAGTAATATATTTTTAGAAAATTTATGGTCGTTTTTGAAAATAAAGATGAAAAACAAAGGCCTCAAAATTATTTATTGAATAAAGACTTCCCTGAAGCTCAAATTCAAGGATAAAATTCCGCAAATAATTCCGTATAAGCAGATTACGCTTCATTATTAATTTTATACAAGCTTTTGCGTCCGTGGCTGTCGAAAATTATCCCACGTTAACATAATATTGGGTGAAAGTTATCCTATATGTTCATCCAAGTTATCACTTATCTGTGTACTAATTTTATTCAAACCCATCGAGTCGTTTTTGCGTGAAAGAGGTACAAACATCCATCCATACATAGAAAGATTTTAATAGCAACAACAGATTTACTTTCATAATTCTGGCATTAGAATATTATTATTAAATTATCGGGCACGTGATTTGCCAAAATGGACTTTATTGACCCTCATTTCGCGGTTTATAAACTAATGTAATACACAAACGGACCCTGTGTCTCTTCCCAAAACATATTTTACCCCTTGTTACCCTCTAGGGGTCGAATTTCCATTACTAGACATAAAAGTTTTCGGTAGAAAAGCAATATAGAAATTGAAATTCACGTTTCTACAAGGGTTTTAGGCTGATAAAGGCCAGAAAGTTAAAGGCTATTTTTAAGGCCCGTAAATATTTTCAGCCAACTTTATTTTTGTGAGGCATAAAGGCATGTTCAGGTAAAAGGTCAGCCGAAGAAGGTGCTAATCCCGACTATAAGTAAATATTTCTGGTTTTTTCTAATACGCAAAACAAAAGAAAGCGAGTTTTTGTGATAACTGCGTAAATTTTTAAAAAATTTGTGTACATTTTTAAAGAATAATTTTAAAATAATTTAAAAAATTAGGATAATATTGTTTTATACTATAATGCACTATGTCATCATTATTATTATTTACGCAAAAAAGAAATAAAAGCACTCAGAAATGCTTTTAAGACTATGTAGAAAATCAAATTAAACCCACGTTAGCATTACGCTTTTTACTATACATTTTATAATCGTTACCTACAAAGGCAATGACCTAAGTTCACTATTGGAATACTAAGATTTATCAAACTTATTTTTATTGCTAGAAGTCCAAGACGGACTCAACTCCTGCGCAAAATTCTAGTTTTTTTAATGCAATGACATAAAAACTAGCGCCGCGTCAAAAGAACTTCAATGGTGTTGCCCACTCTACAATGACTTTGTGCCACGTGAGTGTTATTGAGGGACTTTTCCCGTCAAATTACCAATCATTGCAAAAACATTTTTGAGAAGATCATTAGTCTTGAATTTCTGTGTGTCTGTCTTGGAATATACATTGTGTTCTACATTACAGCACTATTTCGCTAAATTAAGTGACACAAGTGGGTGGCGAGAAATGGGCGACTAGCTGTCCGACCATGGACCATGCCCGGGTCGACGGCGCGTTGTGTTCCACGTGCGCCTCAAAGAGTGTCAGCATAATGCCGGGGGGGGGGGGGGGGGCATCATTATGCTGACGCCGGAACGTAAAGGGCTATTGAAGGACATCGTGGATTTTAGTCAGTACAAGTCTGACAGTCCCTCCCGCTCTCCCCTGGGTGGGAGGACTCATTTCACTACCACGTTAAAAAAAAAATAAGTGACAGACCGTACGCAACTGACTGGTAATCTCTTCAATTGAGTCCTTCCATACAGGACGGGACGGGAGAGAGTGTCAAACTCGAACTGACTAAAAACCACGGTGTCCTTCAATAGCTCTTTACGTTCCGGGGTCATGGTTACCTGATAAGATAGTCCCGTAATCCCGGGGAGTTTAAATCTTGGAATTTGATCCGTGAACGCTGGCGCTTGCAACATAGTCAAAGTATTAGAAACTTTAAACTTAAAATAAATAATCTCCGTAAATATCACGTTTTAAGTTTTAATGATAGTGTTAGAGACTATTAAAAACTTTTTTTTTTTTTTTTTTTTTAAGTTTCATAATGTATTGTATTATATTAATGATTTAAGCCTAATAATAAAATTAAAATTAATTCTTTTTCTGACTTCATTGAAGAAAAAATTCAAAATTTTCATGATGTTTCAGGTAGATTGCTCGATATTAACATGCATTCAGCCATTACTTTGATTCGCTATTGTTGTTTTGGCCCTAAATTGATATATTTCCTTCGTGCTTCCCATTTATGGAAGCTCAATCATCTTTTGGACAAAATTGACCTCATTATCAGACATACACTATCATCCATTTTAAATGTGGCTTTGGACGACCGAGCTTGGATTCAAGCTACTCTTCCCATTCGCATGGGTGGTCTCGGCGTTCGCAAAATTTCCAGTATTGGCTTACCGGCGTTCATTTCTTCGGTCCACGGCACTGAAGAATTAGTCAGGAATATCCTGGCTTCCACACTGACTGATTTTGATGTGCCGTGCTTCTCTGAGGCTTTGGACGCTTGGAAAATCGCTTGCCCGAATACCGATCTACCCGGCAATCCATCTTCCCAAAGACAGTGGGATGAGCCGCTCTGCAGTGTAGTTCAGAATAACCTACTAAACACATCTGCTACTACTGCTGAGCGTGCGCGCCTGCTGGCTGTGGGTAAGTGGGAGTCGGGTCTTTGGCTTCACGCACTGCCGTCGTCGAGCATCGGCACCTTACTCGACGACACCACCTTCCGGCTCGCTGTTTCCCTCCGGTTAGGTTCCCCACTCTGTTCTCCTCATCGCTGTCACTGTGGGGAAGCTGTCAACAGCCTCGGACACCATGGCCTGTCCTGCAGCCGTAGTGCGGGCCGTTTTGCGCGGCACGCGAACATAAACGACATTATTCGACGAGCTCTTGTTACCGTCGGCGTTCCAGCTGTTTTAGAACCCAACGGCTTGGCACGCGACGATGGCAAAAGACCGGACGGTATGTCTTTGTTTCCTTGGAAGATGGGTAGGCCTCTAGTGTGGGACGCAACCTGTGTCGATACTCTTGCGCCATCCCATCTTCCAAGTTCATCGTGCTCTGCTGGCGCTGCTGCTGCGGTTGCTGAAAACCTCAAGCGGCGTAAATATAGTAACCTGAGTAGTAACTATATTTTTGAGCCGTTTGGGGTTGAAACTATAGGGCCATGGGGTCCGAGTGCTCACAGACTCTTCAGAGACATTTCGAAAAGACTTGTTGACGCTTCCCGTGACCCAAGAGCTGGCTTTTACCTTGGTCAGAGGCTAAGTATAGCCATACAAAGAGGCAACGCCGCCAGTCTCTTGGGCACATTACCAGCTGACAGCGTTGAGGATGAGTTTTTCGATGCTCTATAATAGTGTAATTTATTTAATTGGTTTTATGTCATAGTTTTTTATTTTGTAAATATTTAGGTTTAATTAATGTATTTTAGTTTTAATTTTAATTTTATTATTAGGCTTAAATCATTAATATTAAAAACTTATGTTTTATTCTTTTTTCGACTCAAAATCACTTACATGATCAGTTCTTTCAACTCAATTAAGTAAAACTAAAAGACACACTTACACTTCTAATTTAGCACTTTTCAGGCCAGTAATATTAGGTTACAAAATCTCATCTTGTTTTATAAGTATAGAAATATTTACAGAACCCTTGTTACGACACCCTATATGAAATTACACCTTTATTCAAGTTTTACATATTTTAGAAATGGGAGCCTAATTAAAATTTTGCTGCAAAGGGTGAATTGGCCAAACCCTTCATAAAGCTTCAGAAAATATCGCGATGGGATTTCTCATGGGCATAGAGTGCGAGATTCAATGTGGAAACTGATGTAAAAAGAGCTGTTGTAGTAACAGTTTATTCCCGTGTTTTGTCTGTACACATATGGGGTGCGGGAGGCAGGGTAGTTCTGAATATGCTGGTGGTATATCTGATAGTTCTTGTAAGCCAGTGGGGCTTTGTCGATCCCACGATCCCGGCGGGCTTAGGCCCCCGTCAACATAAACAAAATGCTATTATTGCCTGTATCTTATCTCGGGAAAAAATACTGGACATTGCTTTCGAACCCCGTTTTCATTTATCGATATTACTTCGGTCATATTTGTGTACATTCGCGTTTACAAAAAAGGTGTAGCGAAAAATGTTATCTCTTAGTTTAGGATTTGCCTGAAGCCGTTTTGTGTTTTTTATTGAAATTGCTGGATTATGGCAGGGTTTTATTGTGAAAATGATAAAACAAAACAATTTTCATTATCATTTCACCATTGCCAGTTGTTCAAAATAGTTAAATTATTTTTTAAGTCCTAGGTTATTTTTTTATTAAATAAAATTAGCAGAGTTATATGCATATTATAGTTATATTCATCTTCTATGGAAAAATATAAAGAAGAAAACAAAACCAACGGCAAAGCACAATATTTTAATAAGTTTTTACTGGAAAGCCAACGTAAGTAAGTTTTCTTGTTTCTCTCTGTCGAGGTAGAAGCTATTGCAAAAACTAGACACCGACTCCGTAAAGACTAGTACACACACGATACCTACTCCACAAAGAACTTATTAAGGTCACGACTATAAAACGCAATTCACTCATCGTACCAACGCAATATTCCCCAAATGTGTAGATAGTAAATCCATTTCAGTCTCCTCTGATGCGATAAATAAATAAAAACCTTTTTCCACCCTTGGAGAACAAAATAAAATGACTTATTCGAGGGAACAAAGTTCCCCAATTTTGTCCGAATTCAGTAATACCCTCAATGTAGCAACGCCTTAATATCGAGAAGTAAATTAAATTATCTACGAAATACGTTTTCCGTGGATGTTTCAGGCGTGTTTTCTTTATATTTGATGGAAGTTGCACGGCTGCTTCGTAAATCGATAAAATGGACGCTGGTGAAACTAATGTTTTTCTTTATTTTTCTTTTTCCAGTTAATGTAATAAAGTGAGATGCTTTATGTAAATATTATTTTCTGCATTTTGTAAGAAACTTGCTGTTGCCAGTGGTTACGCCTATCTGTATGTCGATAATCATTTGGAATAATTATTATCCCAAAATGATCGTAATATTGGGATAAAAAGTATCCTATCCTATGGCCTTTAAATGTCTGTATTAAATTTCATTCAGATCCATTCAGCATTTTTGACTTGATTGCAGTTATCCATCCATCCAACTATGTAAACCTTCACATTTATAATATCAGTAAGAATTACAGTTTTTGTATTTGGTTCTACAATAAATAAAAGTGGCAAAATTAATTCTATTACTATTTTTAGTTGAATATTAATTAATAAATATATTCAACATTAAATAATTATAATTAATATTGCCTTTGTTATCAGTGGCCAGCCATCTTGACATGACACATAAATTAATCAATTTGATTTATTTAAAGTTCAGGAGTTCAAAACGATGCCTTAATTATATAATTTAGAAGAATGTTTTTTACGTATATTTTTTATTTCTATGTGACACATTGTTTATGGTTTTGGCGATAATTAATCATGTTGATAAATTTACATTTTTCTTTTTTATTCAAAGGTCAACTTTTGATTAGTATTTGAGTTATTTTAAAAATTCGTAATTACGAGTATTTATGATGGTTTTAGCACACAGTCATGTAGGTTTACTTAAGAGCGCTTATTCTGAAAGTTGGTAACGTCGCAAATAGTTATCAAATATTAACAAGTTTTAACTAATTTAGCAATGTTACTGTATGGAAATAAGAAATATGGCTCTGTAGTGCACTAAATCATTGATAAGGTAATGCAACAAGTAATATCGTAACAACGAATAAATAGTTTTAGATGTAAAAAAAATTATTTGGAAACCTTCCAAATGCCTATTTTAAACCTGAAACGGTGACAACATCAAATTCAGTGTTTTGATTGCATTCCTATATATCAATGTTTTAGTGCACTACAGAGCCTTTTTTCTTATTTTCATACAGTAAATTTACCAAATGAATAAAAACTTGTAAATATTTGACAGCTATTTGCGACGTTGCCAACTTTCTGGTTATGCGCCCTTAAATGAGTATTGTCAAAAGATTGTTAGAGATAGAAAAGTTAATTATGCACACCATACAAATTATAGCTATATGAAATTCACAATATCTTTTCACTAGGATCGAATTATCTGAAGAAGGTAGCTGGCATTGGTTGGATGAAAAAAGTGTGAGATCGCAAGCTGTGGCGCTTATTAGATGTCTAGCAATGTTCAATAGGCAGAGATGATGATGATGATGATAAGTATATTTACATTAAAGTAGAACTTTGACCCATAAGTTAATATAGAAGTTAAAGATCTATTTACAAAAATACTGATAAGTTTTTGAATAACATAATAAGGAATTTCCCCGGTGCGTTTAGAAACACATTTACAAATACCCAAACTCGGAACAACTAAGTTTAGATCATGTAAAAGTTTTACCCATGCGGGAATCGAACCCGTGACACGCAACAGAGCAGACAATCGCCTAGCCACTGCACCAACCGTGTCATCAAATATAATATTAACTGAAAACAATTAAATAATGACAACGCATAATGACTACATTAAAGTCATTAATGCAAGCACAGTAAACATCACTAATTTAATTAAAACTAATAAATTAATTATTACCGTTCGGTTTGTTTGTTTAAATATTGTGCAGGCCCTGAGTGGGACATTATTATAATTGATACTACGTTATGTACTGGCCATCAGTGTGATGGGGGAGAGGAAGAAATAATGCTATTTTTTTATAATTGAAGTATCTATGAAAAAACTACCTACTAAACTTTATAACATGGTAAAATCATCATTGAACCATCCAGGGTGGAGCGGGAGGGACTATCAGACTTGTACTGACTAAAATCCACGGTGATCCTTCAATAGCCCTTTACGTTCCAGGGTCACGGTTACCTGGTGAGATGGTCCGGTGACCCTAAGTCCCGCGACCCCAAATTACTAAACTTTAAAAATGGAACGTTATTAGCACGGACACGTATCTTTGATAGGTGATTTCATTAGGTGCGTCCACATATAGTGAGCATCCTCGCGAGGCATTTTCCGCGCGAGGAAACTGCTTCGCGAGGCGGCTCGCTCTGTGTGGATGCGTCTATTTGTTTCTCGACCGAGGTACGAAACAATGTACGCGAGCAAAACAAAAGTCGACACTGGATGGCTCGGGCGCTCGGTCTATTGCCCGCGGCAGCGAGCGCTTTCCTCGGCCGAGACACGTCCACACTAACCGAGCGCGGCAAATGCCTCGCGAGGCTGCTCGCTCTGTGTGGACGCACCTATTGATGTGCGGCACTGTGCAGTACAGTATGTGGTACTAATGTTCTTTTTGGTGAACACTCTCAAGCAAACACAAACAAATTGTCCGCGCACACCTTTTTTAACGTTTTAAAATCATCATATGAGTCCTCCCACACTCAGAGCAGGATAGGAGGGACAGTCAGACTTGTACTGACTAAAATATACGGTGATCCTTCAATAGCCTTTTACATTTCAGGGTCACGGTTACCCGCGACCCCGGTATATAGGGTTTCGCCCTCTAAAGGAGCCCCGTCATATTGCAGACAGCTTTTTGAGACCCGTTCGCGTACACCTGGATACTCCTGTGAGTACACACGTGAACAGTAGACTCGTTATTTATGCGCGCACATTGCTAGATTTAGTTCAGTAAAAATTATCGCGCGGAAATGTGGTGCACTGCTGGGCGCGAACAAAAATTCCAAGCCTTACTGGGTGGACACATAGGCTAATCGCAATACCAGTTTAGTCTAACGCTCACTGCTTCTGCAGTAATAATATAATGGTGTACTTATGTGCGCGAACAAATGTGCCGCACCATTATAAATAAAGATTTGTTTTCGACTTGATAACGTTGGTAAGTTCTCTCTAAAGAGAACGATCTTTGCCATAGGCTCAGGTCGTGTTTGTAATAAAAATTTATTGTCACTAAACCAAGTTTTAGTCTTATGTATAAATTCAATTGGTATGGTAAAGTAGATTAGAAACCAATTTGGAACATACATACAACTAACAAGGTAAAAAATGTAAAATAATATTTCCCTTCTCGTGATTTTCTTTTTCGTTGGTTTTTTTAAAGAGCCGTTTAAATGCTCTAATTTGGCTTTATTCATTCCTGAAATTGTCTTATTCTAGCTAGAGTTCAACGTAAAAATAACAAGCCATGCGTAGTAGTAGGCTTTTATGACGTCATATTCAACAACACAACGAAAGTAATAAATTGGAGTCGCTGCTACGAAATATTGCTACGCGGCTACGATGCTACGAGCCCGCTACGACCCCGCTACGACTCTACGAAAAAATAACTAGTCATTGCCGAAACTTGAGTACACAGCAAATATTTGTACCCAAAAAAACTAACAATGAAAATGTTCCAAGTGATTTATTAAAGTAACCTCACTACAGATATTTTGAGGTCGAATTCTGAAAACACGTAGACCCCGCATAGCGGAAATTTATCCTCACCAAACGACGGTTCCCACTTTGCGTGTATACTGTATGTATAATAAGACCGAGTAAATGACAATTTGAATTTCAAAAGTAGGTAGATAAGTTAAGCTCCGCGTGACTTGCGCATTTCACACCGTTCTTCGCGAGCTTGCCGGCGTTCACGTTGACGTGTATCAGTATCGTTCTGTGCGCCGTGGGGGGAGGTCGTGTTGCGCGGGAAATTACGACCCTGACGTGTTAGTACGCGACCGTTCATTATATAACCGTGTGCTGTTTGTTTTGTGAGCCAGCCCTATTGTGAACAACGGATGTATTGAACTTTATAAAGGTAATTTTCTTTGAAGTATTTTGTTTAATTACTGCAGTTTGTTTAGAGTAATAATAATATAGTTAATGGTTTCAGTAATTAATTACCCGAAGTTTTATGACTGTCGTTAAACATTCTAAGTAGTCGTTGATCCGTCTTGTTGAGTATTTTAGTGTGTGTTTGTTGTACGTAGGAGGCGGGGTTTTAAGGTCTCGTAAATAATGCAGGGAGACCTTTTCCGAGCTTAGACCTCGTGCTAGGGGATGATGACGTGTTGCAGTTAATTTAATCCGTTATTTTGTGAGTGGAAACTGAATAATGTTTGTGTTTAGAGCTCTGTCTCTCTGTCTTTTGAAGTAATTAAAACATTTAAGCTAGTCAATCTTAATTACGTGATAAAATTAAAATAAAAAACAACAAAATGTGCTCGTTTCGCCAGTTTCTGACGCATAAACTAGTAAGACGGTACATAGTAAACTGTAATACAATACGTTAAACTAGAAAACTCTTCAAAATATCCAGAAATGACCCAATTTCGTAACCTTCACGGTAAATTTCACTGAAAAAGGAGAAAACCAACAAATCACATTTTAATAAAAACCGATTTACCTTGTCACAAGGCCCAGCATCTGTCTCGTGCCTTCGGCGTCACGAAAAAGGATTAAATCCGGCGCTCTATCGAATAGAACGAATCCAATAATATTTACATTTCCCACGACACAAGACAAGCTAATCAAAATTTCTTGTAAAAATAAAAGGCTTGAAAAAATACTCTCCACTAAAACAAATAACCTTTTAATTAAACAACATTACAAAATATATGAAAAAACATTAAAACAAATTGTAAACAAGGCTAAAAAACTACAGTATATAAATAAATTAATGAAATCTAATAATAAAATGAAGACTATGTGGAAAATTATAAATGAACGAACGAATAAAAACGTAAAAAAGGTAAAAAAGAACATAACGCTACACCTAAATGACAATGCCATCTCAGACCCAAAGCAAACAGCTAATATATTTAATAACTTTTTTGCGTCTATTGGAGAAGGCAGTGCCAAAACCCCCGGCAAAGAACCGCGAAATACCTCTGTGGTCCACCGCATAGAAAACACCATGTTCCTGAGTACAGTAGCCCCCGGTGAAGTAAATTTAATATTGAAAAGCCTTAAAAATAAAAACAGCTATGGAATAGACGAAATACCACCGACCCTAGTCAAGCAGTGTGCAGATGAGCTGACCCTTCCATTCTACTTGCTAGTTAATCAGTCTTTTGAGGAAGGAAGATTTCCGAACTACCTAAAAAAAGCCATTATAAAGCCAATTCATAAAAAAGACTCAAAAACCGACCCCTCTAACTACCGCCCTATTGCTCTTTTACCCACAGCCTCGAAAGTATTCGAGAAAGCGATGTGTAATCGCGTTTATTCGTTTTGCGAAAAGTATAAAATTTTTAATGAGTCCCAGAATGGTTTCCGTAAAAACCACTCTACAGTCCTAGCAGTGTATAACTTTATCCAGGAAGCCATTAATATTATTGATAGGAAAAAATATGCCATAGGTATACTGTTAGACATGACAAAAGCCTACGATAAAGTGCAATTTGACATTCTACTTAACAAGCTACAGGGAATCGGGATCCGCGGAAAATGTTACGAATGGTTCAAATCATATTTGGAAAATAGAGAACACCAAGTCGAAGTAGAATACTACAACGAACATGCAAAACAAATCCAATACATTCGGTCAGATAGCAAGCAAATTAACGCCTCAATCCCCCAAGGGAGTGTTATTGGATGCCCCCTATTTATCATCTATATAAATGACCTCCCTACAATAATAAATGAATCATGTGTTCTGTTTGCCGACGATATCTCAGTATTAACTTCCTGCCACGACAATACCAACTTAACCGAAACACTTACAAGCATACTTAACAAAATAATAACTTGGATGAATGAACACAATCTTGAACTAAATTACAATAAAACTAAAATCATGTCCTTCCACCCACGTCAGAAAACCCCTTTAGACTTAACTTTTATTTACAACGACGCAAAAATTGAAACAGTTAAAGAATTCAACCTACTCGGCTTATCCATAGATACACATTTAAATTGGAAATCACATATCAAAAAAATCAGGTCTAAGTTATCAAAATTTGCATATGCGCTCCGTGAAATAAAAAAATCCACAAATCTCTCCACTGCTCTGGTTACATATTATGCCTACGCATACGCATGGTTAAACTACGGCGTAATATTATGGGGAAATAGCACTGACGCACCAACACTTTTCTTACTACAAAAACGACTGATTAGAATACTAGTTAACATAGATAACACGGACAGCTGCAAACCCCATTTCCAAGAACTTAAACTCCTAACCCTACCTTGTATATATATCTTGGAAATGTGTAAATTTGTTAGAAATAATGAAAAACTCTTCACTACACGCGAAAACATACAAACTCACTACACACTACGACACAAAAATAGACTAAACCTACCAGGTTCTAAGCTAAAAATACACTCCACAAGCACTTTAGTAATGGCAGTTAAAATATACAATAAATTACCAGATGAAATTAAAAATGAACAAAAATTAAATATCTTTATAAATAAATTAAAACAATTTCTTATCTGTAAATGTTATTATAATGTACAAGAATATTTAGATGATAAATTTAATAAATAAACGATACTACTAAAAAAGAAAAACGCAATAATAATTTATAACGCCAATAATAATAATAAGATAATTATGTATAATTTAAATCAATATTAATGTATAAATTCAATATAGGAGTAGTAAAAATCTATTATTATGTATACAATTAGTTTTAAGCCTACCTACCTACACAAAACAAAGGAGTAGATTAATATTAAAATTATTGTAAAGAAATATTTATAATAGCCCTCCTCCAAATTTTTATGTTGTTATGCCCGACAGGGTCCACAATGCTCCAAAATGAATGTATATCCTTATGTACCTACCACCTAAGTTCACATTGTGGAATGCAATAAACGTATTGAGTATTGAGTATTGAGCTCGTACGAAAGTAATGGTAGCGAAATAGAAAAACTCACAGGAGCAACTTTTTTTTATTTATTGGCAATAAAATATAGACAAATATTCTGATTTGTTTCTTGTTTAGGAACTCTGCTGATTTTGCAAGAAATATTGGCGTGATGGTGGTTTGTTTTCAATTCCATTTCTTCGTTTTTTGGTAGGTTATGTACTTATGTGCATAGATGCATAATAACCTTAAGGCACCTGTTTACCGTCGTATTATGAAATGCAAAAAAAAAACAGTCAAGTGTACTTGTGAAATCTCTGGTTCAACGGATCATTTCGGGAACGATTGTACGGATCGAAACAAGAACGGGAATCGATAGCGGATCAAAATACGCACTACAGAATGAGATGGCACTTGACGCCATATTGGTATCAGAGACAAAATAAATGGGATACTGCATGATATTTTTAATGATTAAAGTGGACTTGTTCTATTAATTGTATGGATCGGAATGCTGGGCAGTGAAAAAGATGGATGAGAAACTATTGCATGTAGTGGAGATGAATATGTTGAGATAGGTGTGTGGAGTGGCAAGAATGGATAAAGTAAGGAATTTAAGTAGAAGTTTGAAAGTGGTACCTGAGCCCTTATCACGAGTTTTCACTAGTTTACTTTACAGCGTCTTCGCAGTATTGGCAGCGTTTCATGTATAGAAAAATGGAACAGCACCTCTGGTGTGCGAAGAAGGAACAAATTTTTTCCTTGAAATTTGTCAATTGACAATGTCAAAGTTACAGTTTACTTTATAGCAGAATAAGTGAAAACTCATGATGAGGCCTCAGTTTCAGAAAAAAATTAAAGTTTGTCTTGTATATACATGTAATGAGGAGGGATAACACTTGTGTGACTTAGAGAATGATGGGTTTACATTTTGGTGGATGGAGAGGAAGAGGAATGCCAAAGAAAAAATGGATGGATGTAGGATATGGAATGATATGAAAGAAAAAGGAGTAAATGATACTTTGACGTCTGATAGGGGAGAAAGGAAAATGAAAACGTGTTGCGCTGACCTCGAGTAAGATGGGATAAAAAGCAAGAAGATTATGATGGCTTGTCGCATTTTGTCTATGTAACGTTTTCAACCGTGGAAAGGATTTTGTTGGGGTTTTGACATCACGTAGGTGTAAAAATTGTTTCGAAAATCTTAAATACATTTTAGTATCTACTCTTTTAGACATTATAAAGTTATCTTCCCGTTAAGTGAAGTGTTTAAAACTCGAAGGTATGCTCGTCTCTAGAAAATAATAATTGTAAGATAATTTTTACAACAATTTGTGTAAATTTTAAACAACAATACAAACTTTGAGACAGTTAATTAGGTAATCAGCATGTGGTAGACTTGTCGCCTTTAATGTGTAAGGAACTGATTGTTACGAAACATCACAATGTAATACAAAAACAAAATCATTGTTATTCGTGGAAATATGAGGAGACGGCAGCCAAGAAAATGATTCAAACAACCCTTGACAAGATTTCACGGAAAAATACCGCGAGTTCTACCAAAATGCGAAAGAAAATTCGTTGCGACGTGTGTGAATTTTCTTTCACATTAAAACCTAAGATCTTTGAGCACGTCTCATATACATTAGCATACATTTATAGCGTAAAATTACTGAAATGGCGATGTGTGAATGTCACGTACGAATCGGGACATTCCATGAACTGTTCATAACTTATTTCGAGTTAAAGGAACCGATAGATAGGCGAACTATTTTGTGATAATAATGTTAAACCTTTTTGAATATTATTATTCTATTGAGTCGAAAACCTGCAAACCTTCGACTGTGTCCTTACACAGTCGAAGGTTTTGCAACCGAACTTGTCGAAGATGGTGGAATTAGCTAGACAATACAAAAGACTCCTGATCCATCGCGTGGTGGAAGTTATATGAAGACGCCTCTGCTCAGCGGTTGAATGACGTAGCAAACAGTATCAACATACGAATACAGATTCAGTATATGAAGAAAAATCAGAAATACGTTTGTCATTGGCAGAGACGAAAATATCGCAATTATCATGAACGTATTTTACATTAAATACACATCTCTTTTTACGAAAGCCGTGTAAAATGAGGTGAGAAACGATGAAAATAACAAATACTCTTATGTTTCTTTATTAATTGTAATCCGTTACAATTAATTAATTAATTATTATATTAATGCTTTAAGAACATTTTCTCACTTTTTGACTGACTAAATACTTACATACATAAAGTCACGCTATTTTCCTATAGGGGCAGAAATCACGAAGCGCACCATACATACTCCTTTCGTCTCTTCCATATTGATGTCGGCGTACCGCTGACTGTCAGTTTTTTTTTAACCATTTCTCCTGTTTCGTGTGTGCGTTTACAAACATTGAAAATCATTTCATCTGGCTTTAAAAAGATAACATAAAAAAGAAATTACGCAATGAAAATCTTAGGCGAATACTTGGTACAACTACTACTTCTACTTAGTTCAACATTCTTACCACTAAACTCTATGATCCACCTATACTAAGTTTACACGAGGTTTACACTCAAGAGGATAACCAGTTGCATCATCCATTATATTCCCCGCTTCCATTTGACATCCGCAATACGGAGGCAAATTAGATTTCCTAGATGAAGCTATTAGGGCGAATGTTGTACTGTATTCAGCTGTCTGTTATAACCCCTTAGTTGGTTATTACGGTAGTAAGATCCTAGTGTAATGCTACTGGGCAGTTTGCTTTTGACATGAGACGAGGCGGCAAACTGTCAATGTTCATGATTGTACTTACCCGCGTATAATTATTGCTGTTGATAACATGGACTACTATTGCATATTTATTCTACTGTGATTTGCCAAAAGCAGAGGCCTTATACAACATTATTTTTAGTATATGCGAAACATAAATGTAGTTTGTTCAGAATCAGTAACTGATTCGATTCCAATCATTTTTATCCCATGTCATAATTTTTTTTCAAAAATATTTTAATTAAATTTTATTACCAGTTTATTACAATATAATCACCGTACGGTTAGGTACCTATTATTGCCAAACTATTATCACGAGTGTATAACACAGGAGACGCGGTTTACGCGGGTGTACCGCGAAATGAGCATGTTTTTGAACGGACAACCAGGTAATATACAAGCTTATAACTTAGTGATTTTTTATGATACGGATTTAAAATTTTGTACATAGATTCTTTACACAAAAATACTAGACATTTGTATCGGGTTTCGTATAAACAAAAAATAATGGTTTATATGGCGTATTTTAAAATGAAAAAGCGCCTCTAGTGTACGAATAAAAACATTTTTTTAAATCAAATTACGGCAATGTTCTCGTTTATTTTACGTCACAAAATCGTGATAAGTCATGTTAGAGCTTCAGACCCTAACGAAAACAGCATAAAATTCTCTCTCTTAGACCTGTGGTTATATATTTTGATCCTTGCTCCATTTATTTGTTTCGTGATTACATAACTCAAGAAGGTTTACTTGTGTTGCCTATTAACGAAGTAGTCATCCAATGCGTTCTGCCTTCTCCTCAATCCGATGTGACGTCCTCAAGTTGTCACAGAGCTCCATTGCTGCGTCATTCGTGCCCACAGCCTCCCCGATTTATTTAAATTTCACAATTATCACGTTTTATTAAAATTATTTTGTTAAACTTTTAAATCTGAAACATAAAGATAATAGTATATACCTAGTATGTACCACTCATAATCACAAACCATTCAAAATATGGTTTTATACTCTGTAGCCTAAAGAAATTATTTACATACTCTGTTCTACCAAAATTGTGCAGAATGATTTTGATTTTGACGTGAAAATTCAATTATTTCTTCATTCAAATGAGTGCTTCCCCTATGCTGTTTTGCATCGCATGAATGTGTAATAGACTTTTAGCCTGGTTTAGACTGTTAAGTATGTTGCATTCACCATTTGTTTTTGGCTATAATGTATTCAAATAGGAGTCGAGAAAATGTTAGGTATTAGGTTATTAATTTTTGGAATGATTTCATTTGAATCATTTTAATTCAATGAGTGTTATCATTAGTCGCTGTTCATTGAACTAAATTAATTTTACCTGGTTATTGTTAATTTCGTAATGTACACTCTAAAATTCTACATCTGACAATTAATATACAAATTTAAATCTAATAATCTATCTATAATATAAAATAAATAAAAAAAAATATGAAATAAAAAAAGTTGCAGGGTGTTAACAAATCGTCCATATCGCTGGCAACGGCAAAAAAGCCCAGAACATTGGAAGCATTGCCACGGTATATCGCAATACTGATTATTAAGTCAAGAAATACAAGCCTTCTGATTTCATGACTCAGCGAAGAGGTCTCATCTTTATTATCCTTCTCTTTTGAAATAAAATAGTTTTCAGAAAAAAAGCTACGTTCAAATAATTTAAAGTGGTCACAAAATATATTATAAGACTAGGAAATTCAAAGCTTACAAAAACCAGGCTCAATTTACAACAACCTACGCAATTGTTACTTTATACCTACAAATAACTTAAAATTACTCTCCCTTGTTTATTGTCAAACACTTAATTCTGCTTTTGTTCATTTCATAACTGTTACTCTCAAAGGAACTTTATCACAAGGAGAATGTATGAGCATTAATCACTCGAAATTACCACCCTTGTTCAAGGTAGATAGGTGTTCTACCAGGCCTGAGTACAAAGTGTGTACTTAACATCAATCAAATCCGAATATTTCAGCGTGAAGGAGTAACCTACATGCACACTATCGCATATATGGTGCTACAAGATTATGTTCGCGGCATTGCTCGCGCAAAGTTTGATAAAATTATCCCTCGGGAAAGTCATACTGGGATAAAAGCTCCTATGTGTTAATTAAGGTTATATATTAAATCCTGTTAGACTGGGTGCTCACTCCAATATTGCCAAAAAGCTAGGCAAATGACTATAAGTATGGCAACACAAACCTAACGTAACAACAAATATCATACGTATTCTTCTAATAGGTTTATCTATTTTATCACATGTTTTTCCTGTGCGTTTATAAGCCTGATTCGAAATGGCTCGACCAAATTATTAGATTTATAATGTATTTTTTCATATTTTAAAGACTTTTTTGCAATATAATATACATATTTATTACCCTCCAACCCCCACCTCCATTTCTTTAAATAATAATATTCTTTAATTAATAATATATGACGCCATGCAAAGTGGACAGATCACCTTGTATTACAACTTTTACATAAATACTGTGTGTTCCAAAAATTTACTACGGATTTCCGATAAACATTAACTCCAGCTGCATGTATGCAGGGAGAAGGCACCATATGGTAATGCTATCATTAACATATTTTAATATTAACATGAAAGGTTGCACATTCCGCTCTCCCCAAAATTACGTATTTGGCATATTTGAAATATTCAACGGCCTCCACTTGCGCGTTGTGGCCGCGTTTTTAACCACATGCCTAAATAAAGTTAAAATTTTGTTCGTTGGATATTCGAGTTAATTTTACATATGAATGAACTTCACATTAAGCTCCCTGAATAGGGCTCTAATATTTTGGTTGTGTATTCCTTTGAATATAAAATATTGAATATGAGGTAGACCTTTAAAGTGTACTTTAATGTGATAGCACATCAACCTACTCTAATCTCTCAAATTGCTTGAATAGATTTTCAATTTTATCACAAAATCACAAGGTTCATATTCGATTCGGAAAATTTGTCAGAATGAGATAAATTGATGTACACTATTCCTTTTGATGGCTCAAATAAAAACCAGACTTATGTAAATATTTGCTGAATATAACAACTAGGTTCTTGTTCGCGATTTCATTCGCGTAAAATTTTGGCACCCGACCGTGGCGTCGCATCCCATCCCACGCTATTTTTTTTAGTTTTAGATAATTATTGCAAACATGAAGTCGGTTAAAAAGAGATATTCTACGCGCTTGATGTTTTGACTTTTATATTAGTGCTGAATTTTTTATTTGGATCGTTGTATTACTATCGTGCCTATAAAACTTTAAGCACGTAGAATGTATTTTTTGTTTATACCATATTTATGCGATAGTGTGCATGTAGGTTACTCCTTCACGCTGAAATATCCGGATTATGATGTTAATAAGCACACTTTGTACACAGGTCTGGTAGAACACCTATCTACCTTGAACAAGGGTGGTGATTTCGGGTGATTAGTGCTCATGCATTCTCTTTGTGATAAAGGTCCTTTGAGAGTAACAGTTACGTTTTTTCACGGCGTTTTTTCAATAGCCATATACGTTCGATGCCTGGTTCATCCTCCGTCAGATGGCTTACAGCTCTCTGAGGCGCATGTGGAAACGGCATGGTCCATGATCAGACGGCGAGTCACCCATTTCTCACCGTCCGTATGCCCGCGCCTACGGTGTTTATTGACCCTTAGAATTTCTTTGATCACGTATAAATATTAAACTTACCTAATACTATAGAAAAAAAAACTTGATACTTTGTCAAGTCATTAAATTGAGCGAGATATGGCCAGGCCTGGTCGCTAGTAACAAGTAAATTACAGCATAGCCTCAAGGTATAATTATCATTACAAGACCTATAAGTTAGTACAAGAGAAATGTATATCAAATTGAACTAAGCGGGTTACCCAGTTGTTACTTCTGCCTCTAGGCTAGAAGCTTTAAGCACTTTGATAGCAAAGTTTCGTACAACTACGATAATTTACCTATATATTTTTTATTTTATCTATTTTAACCCTGTGAGCATGACTGCTATAGCTCCGTTGGTAAAAGCTTCTGGTGGCGTCAGAAGGTTGCAGGGTTAAAATTCTGCTCACATACCATTTTTTTTTTCTTTTAAAAACACAAACATTTTTTTTTATAATTCGCGACTCAGGGTCTAATTTAGCAAAAATACTATATAATCTAGTTTAGTAAAAAAATCTCAATTTATAAAATAGCATAAATATGGAATAAAATATTAAGTTATAAAATGTAATGGAAGCGTTTGTGCTGCGATAGTCTTAATTATAAGAATGGCGTGAAAATGTATGGATTTATCGAGGATGGTATGGGTGGGGCAGATGGATATTTGTTATTCTTCCACTCAAAAACTACTATTCAGTAGTTTTAGTAGTAGTAGTGTAGGATGTGGTCGACTGACAGATAGTTTGTAAGCTAATTACATTTATAGAATTTCCAGGTTGATTTCTTCATTTTGTAAATCTTATTGCTCTCTACCTTTTTGACAGACAAATCTTTCTTGACTTCCTAAGATGTTCAGGGCAAAGGTCGCCTCTATTTTTAACCCACGACCACACATACAGCAATAACGCGACCTTTTTTCTCTCGAAATATTCTTTTACAAAAAAAGAAACTTGTTTTATTAGAATTCCGCATTATTTCTTCATGACCCAGTACAAATTGAAATGACGTTTACGTAGGTGCAGACTTAGTGAGTTATGTGACATAAAATTGCGTCGTCAGAAAAGGGGAAAAGATTTATTTCTGCTTTGTTAGGCTAGGAACTGACGAGAGGGAATTTATGTTGATACGAGTAAGTCACCTACCCGTTTGAGAAAAGTAAATTTTCACTTTCGTGAAACCGTTTGTGTGCTCAACAGTTTATTTTTTCTTAAAGTGCAATAGCAGCTTTATGTTTCGCATAGACGCGAATGCGGATATAATAGGTACTCGTATTTTGTATTTTTTTTTTTAAATTGCACAAACAAGTAAATCTATAATGAAATCAGCCTATAATGTTTTTTACTGTTAGGACACAGGCTTCTTCTCTATGTGAGAATTGGTAGATGTCATATTGTCTTCGAATTTTGGTTCTAGAACTTGCTACTTTCATCACGGTGTTTTCCTTCACCGTTTTAATTTATGCGCCTTTCTGGTATGGGATCCATAACCTACAGATTGTAAGTCGGGGCCATGATCATTGAGTACGCACATTTTTTTTTTCTAAGCAATCTCAGTTCAACCTTAAAGATCGATTGTTTGCTACATTAATTAAACAAAAAAAAAATCTCTTCACATAAAAGTAATCAGATTGTAAAGGTACAAGCGACGTTTTTTTTTTTTTGTTTTAAGATTTAATACTATTTAATCTGTAATACATTGTAGCTCACTCTAGATGGTAATCTTGTTATTTATCGCTTTTGTACACTTTCATAACACAGTATTTATTTTCTGAAACGCAAGTCTGTTATTTTTAGAAACTTTACGATAGAATTAATCTATGCTCTAAGCTCTACAACAACATGCCAGTAATCCCCGAAAGATTAAGCAGAGGTGTATACTGGGAGAATTTATCAACTGGGTGTGGCTGGCTATATCCGAAACTATGAGGAATAGCGAGAAATACTGAATGGAGTCTCGAGGCTGATTTTGACCAAAACTAAAACTGCATCAGCCTGTATAATAATTCACTCACATTTTTCCTTGGTCTTATCAACCAGGTACAGACCAAATTCGCCTCGGAGCTTTTCTGGTGATCGCCGTTGTTGATATTGGTTATCAGTAATTGCATTTGGGTACCTTAGTGTGGAGGGATTGTGCTAATATAAAATAAAAAAACAGGCCAAGTGCGAGTTGGACTCGCCCATGTAGGGTTCCGTAGTAGCAAGCATAGATTAGGGATTTAATTATATTGAGATAAGTAAGATATTTTATATATCTAAACAAACAATAAACATAACTTTGTTTTTCATAGTGTTTGTATGAATGGCAAAGTTATATTTGCGGTTTTTGAAAATGTACTATATCTCAAAAACTGCTGACTGTATCTCATCCAAACCAATTTTCGTTGGAAGTTTTTGTTGAGATTCACATAATACATCTCCCTACCAAGTTTCAATAGGATAGCTCTTATACTTTCGACAAAAAGTGACTGTGACATACGGACGGACAGACAGACATGACGAATCTATAAGGGTTCCGTTTTTGCCATTTGGCTACGGAACCCTAAAAAACAAATTCGTGCTATTTTTTTCTGACGGTCATTGCATTCCACTTTATCTACAATCTTAAATTAGAAATTTATAAAACAAACTAGCACTCTACATGTGACTCCGTCCGCGTGGATTTCGAAATTTTCCTCTGTGAATTTCTACTCGCGGCCTCTTTACGAGATGCTTTTGGAAAATCTAAATCAATATCCAACAAAAATTTGAGACTCATACTCTCATAGTACTTGTAGTAATGAAGTTTCATACAAATAAGTGGTTACAATTGTGAGCACTTACGTCCTAATATCCCCCATGCAAATTTTGAGACTACTACAGCTAGCGCTTGAAGTTTTTGGAATTTCGAAATGAGTGACTTTTCGCTTTTATTATAATGTAGATAGATTAAAAATTAATCCTGTTAATGTATCAGTATTTAATTAACTTACTGATTTCAATTATTTCGTTCAACCAAAAACATGATTTCAATCCATATTCATTTCAATCAGCCAATTAGTAGATAATTAATTACGTGACTGGTTTTTAGTAAACCGTAATAATTTACTTATTTTTTGAACTATAAATACAGTTAATTAATAAATAATTAACTTGTTTCATTATTTTACGGATTCTAACATAGGTATAAAAGATAATTATGAAAATAATATTATGTTCTTGATATTTATTTTAGTACCTATTTAGTTTTAGTATGTAACGATCGCAGCAGGTGACGAACTATAGGTTCTCAGCCCCCAAGGGAAGAGGGCGTGGTTTTACATATGTATGTATGTTGTGCTATGATCTGAATTTTATTCTATCCTGTGAAATATTCTAGTTTATCAAAGGCATCCACATACGAGTAGGTAAACAATGTTGGTATATTTTAAATTACTTTATATAAAGATGATTGTATCTAACTTCTAAATACATTACAATTAATATTATAAATACGAAAAACTCAGAATAGCTGAAAAAAAAACATGATGAAAGACTCTGAGTTGGAATAACACATTGTGTACCGTTCATTTAGGTATTACGTTCCAATGGGATTATTTTCCAGTCACACGCAATCAAACCCACTGGTAATAAACCTGGAGGTAGACCGGACGTTTGACACAGAATAAAAAATAAACGGCGGAGTGCGAGTCAGTTCCAGATCTATAAAAACGCAAAAAATGAGGTATCTACGTTTGTTGTATGAGGGTCCCCTAAAATTTTTATTTTATTTTAATTTTTATGTATTTATTTTTGAATTGAATATATAACTAAATATTCTGAAAATATTTCAAGCGTTTACTTGTTATCGGTATCAATGACGAGCAAAAAATCACGTTTGTTTTATGGAAGCCTCCTTAAATATTTATTTTATTTTAGTATTTTTTGTGTATTGCGGGCACCGTAATACATTATTTTCACAATTGTGAAAATTATAACTGTCCATTATCACAGTTCATGAGATAGGGGAATAGTGTATAAGACGGGTATGCGAGGTATGATGGGAAATCACACACTTAAGGCAAACTTAACACAATATTAACGCAGCGCAAGCGCCAACAGGACGCCATTTGTTAATGGCCACTTGTAAATGACGTTTTGATGGCGCTTACGCTACGTTAGTGTTGTGTTAAGTATGCCTAAAGAGTGTATGGTCCCATTATAAGTACCTCGCGTCCCCATCTTATACACTGTTCCCCTACAGCCTGATGATAGACGGACAACGATGCCTTAGTAAATGGGTCTCATTTTATTTTACCCTTTAGGTAAGGAACCCGAAAGTTGAAATTCCAATAATCAATCCAAACACAAAACGACGATCCTTTATAAAGGTAAACTCACAAACAAAACTGATCAGCCGAATATTCGCGTCAAAATTACAAATGTCCGTATCACTCATAGAATCCAGGAAAGAACATCGGTCAGATTGGACTAGAATAAAAAAAAATTAGACTCTAGATGAGACTGTCAGCAATATGTAATGCATTGTTAATATAATTGCCGGATACCAACAGTTTATTTTTAAAAGCAGGGAAAATATAGAAAACCAGTTTAGTAAAATACTATTTTATTTACGAGAACACAGTTTATAATTTATCTAACTTTGAACGCATCTGTAATTATTATATTACTAGAGACGTCCATGCTTTTTCTTGAGCCTTAGTCGATTTTATTTCCTATTTGAAAATAAATCCCAGGCAATGTGAACCGTATAAACTCAACATTGATTATTGAACTAATCGCAGCCATTAATAGAATATGATGCTAGTTCATCATAAATAATTAATTAAAGCCATGAATTAAATAAATAAAAACTAATAAAAAACATCTCAAATCGATTCTGCTGTATATCGATTGATTACGTCCCCTCCCTATTTTTGACAGGTAAATAAAAATGTCTATTGCGCAGACCGTTGTAGTCTGTAGTTGTCTGTCTAAAGTAATCCTAACAGATAGACATAGAGAATGGACTGAGCCTGTGAGAGACAAGGCACACAAGACAGTCTTTTTCTATGTCTTACAGGAAAGATAAATTGGGCTAATAATAACTGTTATTTTCTCTCTTTCTAGAGTAGAGTATGGCCAATGTCATACATGATACAGATGATGATGCATAGTTCATTCTCTATGTCTATGTCGTAATCTGAATGCCACAGATTGTTAAAGTATGAACATAACCTCAACAAATATACATAATAATTACTTGATTCTCCCATCTTTAAAAATATTCTGAAGACCGTATTATGTTATACCTATTTATCTATACGAATGAAATGATACCTGTTGCACCAAGCGTCGTTTTGATAGATTTTTCTAGTCCAAGCATGTTCGGCGACTGGCCATTGTTCTTTTGGCCTCAGTTAGACTGCGCTTTATAGCCAGCATTCCAATCGCGCCGCACCTCCCCGAATGAAAGTTTAACGAACTTGAAATGTAATCTGATTTGTATACGGCTTTATTTTGTACGCTGATGAAAAAGGAAAATGGGGAATGGATTCATTCCTTCTTAATAAATACGTTTGAGTTTTGAACGATTCGATACTGTGTGAATTTTTATGATGTTGGTACTTACCATATTGGAAATGTAAATATGATTTTTTGACTCTATGATCTTTTGTTATATATCAAAAAATAGTAAAAAAATTAACCTTTTTTTTTGTTTATATTCGAAACACCTTAAATTATCGTGGTAGTCAATATTTAATGTTTAATGTTTTACAGACGTTTTCCTTATTTATTTAAGACCAATACTCAAACGTAATGACTTTTATTCCAATCTTTGCTTTCTAAATATTTTTTAAACTGTAACTACTCATGCTTACGTCTGTTACGAAGTTCTATACTATGATAAAATACAGGAGCTAAGTACTGTTTAAGCCCTTTTTGCCTTAACTTTATTTTACATATCGAATTGTATGACGCTTTTACAGCTTTTTTTGTTCAAACATAAAACTAAAATATGGTATTAAGTATAAATACGGGCTTTTTATTACAGTATGTTCAATTGAACTATAACTGTAAGTAATATTACGTTTCTAGGTAAAATATATTTCAGTGGTGTAATAATTTTTTTTTTATAAAATTGCACTTTATTATAATAATAGTCATAACAAAACCTGATAAGAGATAATAAAATTAACAGTGAATTATAATCTTTCTGATAAGTTTAACTAAGAACGGTTTCTAAATACAAATTCTTAGAAAAACCTCATAATCTGGCATCAACAAAAATCTTACATTATTTATTAAATATACCAATTACTAAACATCAACATCAGTCGGAAGACGTCCTTTGCTGAACATAGGCCTCCCCCTTAGACCGCCACGCCGAACGACAATTCGCCACTTGCATCCATCGCTCGGTTGCTCGCGACTCTCGCGATGTCGTCGGACCACCTAGTGGGAGGCCTATGCTGCGTCTTCCGGTCCGTGGTCGCCACTCGAGAACTTTTCTTCCCTACCGGTTTTCATTTCTACGGGCGATGTGGCCTGCCCATTGCCACTTTAACTTGCAAATTTCACGAGCTTTGTCAGTGAGTCTGGTTCTTCGCCGAATATCCAAGTTGCGGATTTATTCGGCAAAGAATAGCGAGCATAGCTCTTTCCATTGCTCGTTGAGTGACACTTAGTCTCTCCAAAAGGCCAGCAGTCAAAGACCGCGTTTTAGAACCATATGTCATCACTGGCAACACATACTGGTTAAACACTGGGATTGTCGATGAAATGGTATCACGTAGCTTCCCAAACACTGCCCATCCGAGTTGGATTCTACAGGTGACCTCTTTGTCGAAGTTGGACCTACATAACTGAATAATCTGTCCAAGGCGCCCTGTAAATATCTACAACTTCGAGATTATCATTCCCAACAACAATAGGTACGGGTGCCACATGGACATTCGACATGATTTTCGTCGTGTCTATGTTCATTTTAAGGTCCACCTGTAGGGAAACGATACTTAGGTCGCTGAGCATAGCATTGAGGTGCTCCAACGATTCTGACATGATGAGTCTATCGTCGGCAAATCGAAATTGACTGACCATTGATATTGATGCCGAGTCCGTTCCATTCCAAGAGCTTGAAAACGTCCTCCAACGCGTTCGGGAACAGTTTCGGAGATATAACGTCTCCCTGATGTCTCACGCCTTTTTGCAATTGAATTGGTTTTTTGCTCTATTCCTGAAGTCGGATGGACATGGTGGCATTTCTATACAAGCACTTCAACACTTCGATAAACCTATAGTCGATATCACATCGTTGGAGGGACTGCAATACTGCCCAGGTTTCAATTAATCGAAGGCTTTTTCATAGTCCACAAATGCTAGACATAATGGTCGATTGTACTCCTCTGTCTTCTAAATAATCTGGCCGAGCGTGTGTATGTGGTTATGGTACTAAAACCTTTTCGGAAACTGGCTTGTTCGGGAGGCTGGAAGTCATCAAACATACGTTTGAGACGGTTCGTAATGACTCTTGAGAACAGCTTGTATACATACATGGCTCAGAAGTGAGATTCGCCTGTAGTTCTTCAGCAAGATGTTATCACCCTTTTGAAGAAAAGAACAAACACACTCCTGTGCCATGCTTCTGGCGTAGTACCTTCGAGTATGACGGAATTAAATAACTTCTGGAGGACTAGAAGTACCGGTTTTCCACCCGCTCTCAGAAGTTCTGCTGTGATTCAGTCCTCACCTTGCTATTCAGCGCCTTGTTATTCTTGAACTGTTGAAGAGTAATTCTAATCTCGTACAGGCTGATGTCCGGGATATCCTCAGTGTAGTGTCGAGTCAGTTTACCTCTTGCGTCTCGACCTGCACAGACATTGGGTTGTCATGTTGATGTGTATAACTGTCCGTATAACCTCTCAAGCTCTCTCAGTATTTACGGTTTCGTCGAAATGATGCTGCCGTCGTTAATCTTAAGCTTTGTTATTTGGCTTTGCCTAATAAACAAATTCTTTGCGAAGGCTTAAAAATCTTCGCAAAAGAATTTGTTTTGAGCCCTGGTTCGGCTCGATTGCCTCTTTGATCCGTGCCACACTATAGGCACGAAGGTCACGTCGCATTGATTTAGAAATATCAGCTGAAGATTGCAGTCTCATCTCGGTCTGGGTTAGATCAACTTGATGGCGCAGGGTCTTAAAGACAGCTTGGACAGTTTACACCAACCCATTGTTAATCTCGTCCATAGTTTCGCATTCGGTTAGGCATTGGATGCGATTGTGTAGTTCCAGTTGGAAGTCTTTGGGGTTCTAGATGTAGGCAGGACCAGATCGTAGCGTGGACTTCACTAGAAGAGACCTATCAAGCTTCAAATTGAATATTTAACGTGCCTGTGACGATTTGGTGATCGCTACCGGTTTTTACCTTGGCGATCACAGAGATATCACTGAATATTCGCTTCTTGGTCGTCATGATGAAGTCAATTTAATTTCTGGTAGTACCATCGAGGCTTATCCACGTCCACCTCTCTGATGGCCGCTTCTGGAAATAGGAGTTCATTAAATGGATTTCTTCTTTTTCCATGAAGGCGACCAGCCGCTGCCTCCTATGGTTTCGCTGCCAATACTTACATGGCTCCACTCTCAACTCATCGCCATTCTTTGCGCCCACCTTCGCGTTGAAGTCCCCCATAACAATGGTGAAGTATATTTCGAGGTATGTATGGCCTCGGATATCTCCTCATACAATGACTCTGCTTCATCATCAGAATGTGTCGAGGTCGGTGCTTAAACCTGTATGACCTTCAGCGAATACCGGATGGTAATTCTGAGTATAAGGTATGCTACCCTACTCGACACACTGTCGACTGTCATAACGTTGTTGATGAGGGACCTGTGGACGAGAAATCCAACACCACCCTGGGATTTACGCTCTCCTTCCCGCTAGAAGAGCATGTTGCCCGAATCTAGAACTATTGTATCCTGACCCTCTCTTCGGAGGTTAGATAATCCCAAGATATTCAAGTGTATTTTGCTCAATTCTTCCTCCAGCTCCATGCGTTATAAGGGTAAGCACCCAGACCTTTCGAATTGTTTATGTGACGAGTGCGTGATTACTTCCGTCCAAGTAGATCAAATCGTGAATGGAAAAAAGGCGTAAACATGATTATTTCGAAAATGTGTGCGAGTGCACCCGTAAATAAGAAAATACGGCTCTTTTTGTTTGATTATTTTTATTTGTGATGGGATTTAATTGGTATTATTTTAAGAAAATCATTTTTTTATTAGGCATTAAAAAGCATAATATGAGATACAATTATGACATTATTGTTTTATTTAATGAAACAAAAACTTAAGCAGGATTAGGTGTATTTTAATGAAATTTTACGTTCTTATGTTGGTTTATCGACTTTATTAATTGACAAAATATTGAACTTAATCGACGCCAAATTTTTTTTTTTTGCCATAAAAGCCTCATTTTGAGTCTAAATGTCACGGAAAAAATTGAGCGCATGTATCTTTACTTATACTATCCAAAAGTGCAAAAAAAAAAAATTGACGTAATCGCACTTACGTCTTTGTGGATCTGGGGGTGCGATAACTGTTATTTTCTCTCTTTCTAGAGTAGAGTATGGCCAATGTCATACATGATACAGATGATGATGCATAGTTCATTCTCTATGTCTATGTCGTAATCTGAATGCCACAGATTGTTAAAGTATGAACATAACCTCAACAAATATACATAATAATTACTTGATTCTCCCATCTTTAAAAATATTCTGAAGACCGTATTATGTTATACCTATTTATCTATACGAATGAAATGATACCTGTTGCACCAAGCGTCGTTTTGATAGATTTTTCTAGTCCAAGCATGTTCGGCGACTGGCCATTGTTCTTTTGGCCTCAGTTAGACTGCGCTTTATAGCCAGCATTCCAATCGCGCCGCACCTCCCCGAATGAAAGTTTAACGAACTTGAAATGTAATCTGATTTGTATACGGCTTTATTTTGTACGCTGATGAAAAAGGAAAATGGGGAATGGATTCATTCCTTCTTAATAAATACGTTTGAGTTTTGAACGATTCGATACTGTGTGAATTTTTATGATGTTGGTACTTACCATATTGGAAATGTAAATATGATTTGAATGTCGAAAATGGTTGATTACCGTTCTCTTTTATATAATGTTGGTATATGATTTCCATATTTTATGAATCAGTGAATGTGTTGGATTGTTTATTAGTAATTTTGAAGATCTGAAGCCCATGCTTGAAACTTTAGATCAATTATTTATTTCAGGGTTTCTCAAACTTTCGGCTCCACGAACCCCTGTTAAAATTTCCAGGTGACAGCGAACCCCTAACTAATTAAACCCCCCCCCCCCCCCAAAGTTAATACTAATAAAATTGACTGTTGAAGAAAATAAGGTTTTTATTTGAATAAAAGGTCTAAGGGCACCTGCAAAAAAATTTGATAGGTGCCGTTTGTGGAATAGCTTAGGAGCCATTCGCTCAGGAGCCATTTCAGCGGGTGCCCTTCCTGGAATACCTCAAATAAACTGCCAAAATAAATAATATTCGTGTGATGGGTGTGCTTGTTTCTTGTCGCAAATAGATTTAATTTTAGAAGTAATTTTGGTCAATTTTTACCTTAAATCTTAATTTTTATTATGATCTGGTGTGAAATCCCACTCTCAAATAAGTACGAGTATGTTGCCTGCATGCCTAGCAGTTATCAAGCCACCATTACGTAAATCTTGTCGCGAACCCCCTGCCGTCGAATGGCAAACCCCTGGGGGTTCGCGAACCCCAGTTTGAGAAACCCTGATTTAATTTAATGAAAGCGATGATTCAAAAATCAGTTCTTCTGAATACGGTACGCATTGTAAGGAGGTTCCTTTCTGTGGCGCTTGCCACGCATCTTGGACCCTGTTCCCGATACCGGTGGGGTACTATTTATTTTATACATATTTATAATAATGTTTTGTCTTTTTTAATTGCATTGGTGAATTAAAAAAAAAATTTGTTCATATATAGAAAATGAATAAAGAAAATAATTCCATATTAATTAAATATTTTTCATGATTAAAGAAATTAAACATTATTTCTAAGAGAACTTATTACCGACTTCAAAAAAAAAGGAGGTTATCAATTCGACCCATATGTAGGTATGTAATATTTCCAGAACTGCCCAGTTTTCATATATGTTAGTCTATATCAGCGTCTTTACAAATGTGCCAAACAAAAGTGTATGTATGTTTGTGTTCGCATATCTCCGGAACTACAAGCACAGAATAATTAATAGTACTATACGTACAGAAGGACTACTCCAAAAAAAAATCAAACAAATGTAAAATCTATGTACGAGAGAATAAAGTACATTTTAACTGGCAGCCGTACCGCCCACCTACTTTTATAATAGCCTAAACTTCCCGTGCGCAAGCAAAAATGTACTGAATGGTTACGCCCGAGAGTTTATTTTGGTTTATCTGACGCCAACGACATTAAAAGGTTACTATGGGTCAAGCTCAATAGGGTTGCGACTTGCGAGTTCAGGCACAAATAGGTAGGTACTTAGTTTATGCATTTGCTAAATTACATTATTACCATAAATACCTATGTTCCTCAAGAAATTTTGTTTTTATCATCAGCCTATATCTTTTTGGTTTCGTCATCGATTACTACATACATTATTGATTGTTAGCACAGAATGATAATAGTAGGTACCTACGGCACCTTACGTGATATTTATAATAATATTATCTTTTCTACCTATTATTGTTATATTTTTGAACATTTATCTTACAAAAAAAAGAATAATATTTAAAAGATTTTTATCGTCTATGGCAAAATAGCCAGTCCTATTATTTTGCACTCAACCTAGTAACCGACCAATTACTATCGCATACTGTCACAGGCCCCGCGTTGCGTGTCTTTGTAGGTAGGTAAAAAAGTGGCGCAGCGAATTACGACCGCTGACCTTGAATGCGTAGTGTGGCCATTTTCTGAGTTAGAACTTTTAAACAACAACGCAAACATCTTTCTACTTTCTACCGATCTTAATTCTTAGTACTCAGCTTAAGGTGAGTGAGAGTGTCGTCTTTTTATCTTGGTCGTCCAGTAGGCTCACCCCTCCCCCCAATTAGTATCTCGCCTCATTTCCAAACTTGTAACCTCATGATTAGGTATCATGATCAGTTAAGCCCATACTTCACAAGCAGGGAGATAATTTTGTTGATCATTACTAAATATGTACTATATATTTTTTTTCTTCATAATAATATTGTGTTATTAATTTACCAAAAGCACCTAAAGCAAGAAACTTGTGCGTAACTACACGTAACGTAATAAAAATATTAAGGAGACGGAGCGCGTGCGTAACGGGTGGCGCGTGGCAGCCGTAGTGAATGGGCCACGACATAATGGCCCCGCAACTACTTGCAGTTTTATGCCTACACCGCGGAGTGAGACAGGCCTGCTACAAGTCCAATTTAAGTAATTCTTTTTTGTTGTACTAAGTATTGTCCAACTTAGAGTACACTGCAAGTTTCATCAAAATCGGTTCAGTAGTTTTTGAGATAGGGAGATTTTCGCCTACTTTGTTTGTAGATTTTCAGTCGATTGTATGTTTGGTCGCGATTATCTCGCGTTTGGCTGAACCGATTTTAATGCGGTTTTCACAAAAGTATTTTTTACATTCTAGGAAAGGTTTTAGTATATAACAATCATGGATATCTCGTGACGTTGACTGCATAGATCCGTTTTTGTCGCTGACTTGGATTAAAGATTTCTAAAGACGCCGATTATACGAAGATTTTTGTTGAATATCTGAACTAAAAAGGGTAAAATTAAAACTTTTGAAAACTTTTTTTTAACCGACTTCAAAAAAAGGAGGAGGTTCTCAATTCGTCGGAATCTTTTTTTTTTTTTTTTATGTATGTTCCCCGATTTCTCGAAAACGCCTGGACCGATTTGGAATTTTTTTCTTTTGTTTGAAAGGGTATACTTTCCAATTGGTCCCATGATCATCAGGTCAGGATCTGATGATGGAATCCCAGGGAAATCGAGGGCAACCTTCAAATTTTATAGGCACATATTACCATTTTCATATATTTTCTAAAGCTGTTCAAGTATTTGCATCTGGTAATCATCATCTCAGGTGGATGAGCTGATGATGGAAGGTACAACTCCTCAAGGCTTGGAGTAGGCATCGACTGATTTAGTTTGTGTTCGCATATCTCTGGAACTACAAGTCCGATTTAAGTAATTCTTTTTTTGTTGTACTAAGTATTGTTTAACTTACGGAATACTGCAAGTTTCATCAAAATCGGTTCAGTAGTTTTTGAGATAGGGAATTTTATTAGCTTATTGTGCACTTGAGCGAGAATGATTTATTTGACAAGAATTTGAGTTGAATATTTAAACTAAAAACAGTAAAACAAAAAACTTTAAAAAAAAATGTAACCGCCTTCAAAAACAACCACAAAAAAGGGTAAAATAACCTACAAAATAATTTTTCTTTTAGAAGTCGGTGGCAAAAAAACAATGAAATGAAAAAAAAACAAAGGCACCGACTTCTGAAAGAAAAATTATTTTGTAGGTTATTTTACCCTTTTTTGTGGTTGTTTTTGAAGGCGGTTACATTTTTTTTAAAAAAGTTTTTTATTTAAATTAAAAAAGAACCGACTTCAAATCAAACACAAAGAAGTTTAAAACAACTTTTCTTTCGGAAGTCGGTGGCAATAGTCAATGAAATAAATTAAAAACAAAGCCACCGACTTCCGAAAGAAAAGTTATTTTAAACTTTTTTGTGTTTGATTTGAAGTCGGTTCTTTTTTTTAAGTTTTTATTTATTTCACGGACTGTGGCCGCCGACTTCCGAAAAAAAGTTTTTTTACACTTTTCGTTTTTTTACGAGTAGGGAAAAGTGCTACTACTAGGTTTATCTAGCTTATACTTTTTTATGGCAATATTGGATTTACTCAATATAATTTATTTACCACGAAGCTAAACAAATCAATATAGCCAAATGTGGGCGTAGTGAAAAATAACCCTTCAAGCTTAATGCTGATAAGTCTTCAACTTTGATTATTGAAACCTAATACAAAGGTATAAAGTTATCTTTTCTGTCGATAGAAATTTAATACTTATTTCAATAAAGTCCAAAATAGAATAAACTATAAAAGCTCGTAGCGTGGGTGAGTTGAAACCGTAACCCCGTAAGTAAACAATTGTGCAGGTCAATTGGGTATCGTCAACTTTCCTAATATTAGTACAGGCTATGGATATTGTGAAACTGAACGGTTTGAATGTTATGTACTTGATACAGGATATTCGGATATGTGCGTAGATTCAAATGGGTTATTGTTTACTTTAGAAGGTATTGATCTTGATGTTTCTGTCTGTCATCATAGAGAAAAGGCATGTTTGTTCTGATATATTGTTATATCTGTGTATTTTCACATTGGAGGATGGTAACGCGCAAATGATGTTACTCGTATTTTCATGGCTGCACCATTTTTCCTTTTTAACACAGGTCACCCTTTAAGTTATGGAGGAAAAAATTAATTATACTTGGCAGTGGCTATAATTCATTATATCTCTCCTTTTGTTTTTTTTTGGCATGTGGTACAGAATGAACCCTAAAGTCAGGCAGTTTGAAAGTATTTTCCACAAAAAAGTTCTCAGTAAATGCGACATAGCGTGGATCACTGCCCGGTCGATAGCAAGAGACTTAATACTTATTAGTCAAATATAACTACATCATAAATTCTATCAAAAAGACGTTTTCCAGCAAATCTTCGACTTTTTCGCGTTAGAAAAACTATTTTATCCAAAAAAGTAAACCAACTACTTACAACAGCACATTAACGTTTACTTCCTTACTATAAAACAAGGTACAAAAATAAAGCGTTACAAAAAAAAACGTAAATGAGACTCATTAGATGTTCCACGTGTTATAATGATTCTTATTTAACGTCTGTGGCACACCAAATACATCCCCAATTTTACAATTACCCCCGCTGTGTCAACAGAAAGGGTTACCGTTTACCCAAACGCTAGGAAAGTTTCAGCTAACTTGACATTTATAGCCCAAACCTTTTTCGTAGGTATTTTTGGGGTTGCCTTCTTAGTAGGAAGAGAGGAAAGTTCTACTTATAGGTTAATTGTAGAGTTCTATTTGAGTTTCCCTTATGTTTAACTTGGTGCTATGGGTAGAAGCTAGTTTTCTAAAGTTTTGTATGAGTATGTATTTTATTCCCCGCGCGGTACGACCCCGGATAAAATACGTGGGAAATTGTGAACCCAGCAAGCCTTTTTATTCGAGGGTATGGCACTCGTAAACAGTTTAAATTAAATTCAGTGTCGAGTGGCATCCATCATTAGCGTATTGACCAGCTAGAGAAATACTAGGGTAAGCTCTATTTGGAAGTTTAAGGAGTTTAACGGCCCGTTCAAGACCTTGCCGCTATGGGCGGTGACTTATTAGCACGGGCAGCGAGCGGAAAGACAAAATGTATTAAAATGTTTGAAACACGCCACTAGTCGTCGCCAGTAGCGAATTCGCGTACCTAATTATATAGTACCTAACTAATGTCTTATTCGCGTCGCCCGTCGCTCCGCTTACCGCTTATATCAAAGTCGTGAACGCGCTGTTAAAGGGAAGGGTATATGACGTATGGGTGAAGTCGTGGCAAAGATTGTCAGTACAGACATCACATCTATCAAAATTCGATGGTGTGAATTTATTCGAATGGGAAAATTTTACAGATTTAGGTAGGTTGATAAATAGCATATAATTATGTATACACATAAACATGCTCTAAGTCAAAGATCTAAGCGGCGACCTCCCTGACGGCGTCAGCGTAATATGTTACGCTGACGACACGCTCGTCCTGGCGGAGGGAGAGTCGCACCAGGCGGCGGCCGACCTGGCGACGCAAGCGGTTGCGACAGTCGTCGATAGGATCCGGCAGCTGGGGCTCGAAGTGGCGCTGCACAAAACGGAGGCCATGTGTTTTCATGGCCGCGTTAACGCGCCACGGTCCGAGTCCCACATAACGGTGGAGGGGGTTCGCATCGGCGTCGGGAGGACGATGAAGTACCTAGGACTCGTCCTCGACAGTCGGTGGAACTTCAGGGAGCATTTCCTGAGTTTGGCCCCAAAGCTGAACCGGGCAGCAGCCGCCCTCAGGCGACTCCTGCCTAATCTCAGCGGGCCAAACGCCTCCTGCCGTAGGCTGTACGCCGGTGTCGTGCGGTCCATGGCCCTCTACGGGGCCCCAGTGTGGGCCCTGAGCATCCGGACGCGACCACTAAAGTTGGTCGCATGCCAGAGGGTCATGGCTATCCGAATGATCCGGGGATACCGCACGATCGCCGGCGAATCGGCCAACCTGCTTGCCGGATTACTGCCTTGGGATCTGGAGGCGACTGCCCTCCAGCGCGTCTATGAGTGGCGCGTGGAGGCGCAGCGCCGGGGAGAATTCCCGCTGCCCCGACAAGTCGAGGCGCGGCGGGAAGAGGTCCGGCGCGATCTCAGGGCAGTATGGAGGGGACGATTGTCGCAACCGACGGCCGGGCACGCCGCAATCGCGGCGGTAAGACCCCTCTTTGAGGAGTGGCTGGATAGGAGTCACGGCGTCCTGACCTACCGCATGACGCAGGTCCTCACCGGACACGGAAGTTTCGGGAGGTACCTGTGTCTACGGAGAAAGGAGGAAACGCCTGGGTGTCACCACTGCGAAGATCGCCCGGAGGACACAGTAGAGCATACGGTGCAAGACTGCCCAGCTTGGGCAGAGCACCGACGTGTCCTCACGGCGGCGATAGGCGGAGACCTCTCGCGCCCGGCATTGGTTGCGGCCATGCTGCGGGGCGAGACGGAGTGGGAAGCGGTCGCCTCCTTCTGCGAAGCAGTAATGCTCGCGAAGGAGGAGGCGGGCCGCGTGAGAGAGAGGACAGTGTCCTCCCTCCGCCCCAACCGCAGTGGTGGACGCCCACGGCGACGGACGTCGCAAGACGATCTCCGGCCACCGTAGGCGCGGGCATGCGGGCGGCGAGTAAAGGGCAACTCGCTGCCCGACCATGGACCATGCCCGGGTCGACGGCGCGTTGTGTTCCACGCGCGCCTCAAAGAGCGTCAGCATAATGACGGGGCCCCCTCTGTAGAGGGCCAAAGCCTGCCGGGGTCGCGGGACTTATCTCATTACCGTGACCCCGGAACATAAAGGGCTATCGAAGGACACCGTGGATTTTAGTCAGTACAAGTCTGACAGTCCCTCCCGCCCTGCCCGGGGTGGGAGGACTCATTTGATGATTTTACCACGATAAAAAAAAAAAAAAAAAAAAGTCAAAGATCTAAAGTCTTTCGACTATCATCAGGTAATTCCGTGGGAACTCTTCATGTCGTTGTGTAGGCGTGGGTAAGGGCTTGGAGGCGTAGTTTAGCATAGCGATTCATAGGTATTGTAACAAAACTGCACTGGTAGGTAACTATCACGGTGAAAACTGTTGGTACATAAGATAACGTCCACCGAGAACATGGTAGCGTGCGCTGTTCCTCTTACTTCTATGTCAAAACTGACGTTCTACACTATGGCCGCCTCACCAGTGCTCGGAGTTCGTTGAAAAGGTCATCTCGTGGCAACGAGGTTGCGCCGACAGATCTTTATTGTGAGAAAGCGGTTAAAGAAGTTGTTCTTATGGTAAATAAATAACAAACAAAACATTTGAGGATTGTAGTGTTATTAAATTTTAATGACAGTTCTACATTTATAATTAATTATTCATCAGCTAATAATACCAAACCCAACATGTGCCAACCGAATTTAATTATATGTGTTAGCACTTCCGTAAGCTGTACATAATACTGATTCATTACAAATGTAATTGTTTTAGTAGTTATGTTAACAACACGATTTCATAATTATTAGTTTGGCTCCTAAGATATATTCCTAACTTATTTGATTTTATTCTATTAGATTTTATTTAGCGATGCATCCGATACCGATATATCGGCGATACTTTGGGTTAGCCGATATATCGGTATCGACGATATTTTTATGACCGATTCAAGGATACTTTTTAATTTAAAAATGTAGCGTAAGCGAGTGTGTTGTCTCGTCTATTTCATTGCAAACGAGTCACGAACTATGACCGGGGAAACCTTTGCCAAACAGACTTGCGAAATCGCCTTTCTTCGAAAAATTTAAGATTACTTTGTTTTTTAAACAAAAAACTCATGAATATTAATTTTAATTATTATTTATTATAATAGGAGTAGTAATTTCTAAATTCTAAGTCCAATCTTTAATGAAGCAATATCTACATGCCGTCATCTTCAAGGGTATATTGTAATGTCGCTTGGTATTTACTAAAGTACAGGTCCTTAGATTTCAACTATGAAATGAATTATTTGCCGCCCAACAGGCCTTCAGTGTGAACATGGTACATTTTACCACCATATCTTCCGGGCGTGTGAACAATTTTCAACCGTATTGGAATAAACACGTTACGTTATCCGTATTACACCTACATACGTATCGATTTTGATGACAACCGTCCCTACAGGAATAGTCCGTCTCGAATATTCCAATTTATTATCGATTCCCAGTGGATCTCTGACGGTTCTAGATTTTCTAAAATACGGAAAATTGTTTGGAGTTTCGGTAGCGAGTTGCATGAAGAGGAAATAATAGGTCATAAACTGGATTACGGTCCTGCTCTGCACTTATATTTTATAAAGTGAGTTTATACCGGGACTATTATTAAGGTTGCTATTGAATAACTTGAGGAGCTCATGGCTACGCAACGACATAACAACAGCCGCACCAATCGATTATCAAACGTAAAGCCACGGTTGCTGATGTTGGTCTGTGGATGGGTGACAATTTAGCATAGCGAGTTTCTTCCATGTTTTGGAAAGCATGTGAAGCCGTTGGACCCAGTTGCTAATTTGTAGATATTAGACAGTCGTTAGTTTCTTAGGGGGTCGGATCAAGGGCCTGATTCAGCAGGCAGTATATACTTATTCAGAAGGCAGGCTCGTATTGTGAGGAGGTTCTTGTCTCTGGAGCCCTAACCACAGATAGCTTGGACCTTGCTCCCACACCGGCGATGATACTTTTGTATTGTATTTCTAGGAAATCTTTGGAATTATAAAGATTTATGTATTTCAATGAATAAACAAGAGTGGAACTCTCTGCCTGCGTCTGTGTTTCCGAACGCATACAACCCTAATCTCTTCAAAGTTAGAGTGAACAGGCTTCTTCTGGGTAAGCTCGCTCCATCGTCGACCTTGTCTTAGTCATTCCTGACCTAGACTAAGGTCAAGAGCAAACCTATTTTACATAAAAAAAAACAAAATAAAAATCACGATGCTGCGACACAATAATTGTCTACAAAACTTTTAGGAATAACGTATTTTAGCACTATCACTACTTCCTAAAGTTATTTATCTATGACCTTATAATGTACCAAGAAGTAAGATAAAAGGGATTTAGGGAATTAATCTCATTAGTGCTGAAACCTCGCCAAATGACATAATTATCCACACATAAGAAAATAGCGTCTAGATAGTAAGTAATTCAAAGATGAGAAATGAAACACAGTAGGTAGTCTATTTACTTAATGGAAACCTCAGGATTTTGTGGTCATGCTTACAAAACTTCATCTAATCAGGTAATAGTGTACTCCCACTATTATCTTTTAGGCAGGTAGTTTTCAATTCAAAGTTGAAAATGGTTGAACCTTTCTTATTCAAATCGGTTTCTAAATTCATGGCATTTCCACTGGAACTAAAGCCTATTTTATTTAGATGAAAATTAAGCTGTTGATTTCAAAATAGTACTTATATTATAGGTGCAGCGCACACACATTTTTTGCGCGATCGAGTCTATAGACGCTATGGAATTGCAGAGATTGCGATGTAGATATTTTTTTACACCTATTTCTTCTTCTTCTTCTTCTTCTTCCTGCCCTTATCACATTCTATTATTTTTACACCTATTTGAAGTACAGAAAACGAGAAAATAGTTAATTTGACTTGCGGAGATATTGAATGACAGCATTAATTGGCTTAGGTTTTATTTTTACAAACATCTGCGCTGCACTGTAACTTCAGGGGTAGTTTTTAAACTTACATTGTAATTGTCCAAACACGTATTTCCCCAACTTATTCAGAAAGAGTGTTATGTTTTTCAAGACTTGGTATATATTTATGATGAATTCTTCGTTACAAACGAAGCATTAGGTTGAATAAAAATCATACTGCATACGGTTTCAAAACAAACACCGTACCTAAGCCTTTATGAATCTGCTAGCACTAATTAATAATAATATTAAATGACGAATAATAGTAATGTGGTTATTAATAGTTATATTCCATTTCGTACATTATTATACATAATTATCAACCATTAGCTGCGACTGAAAGCCGTCCTACGCTGTCACTTATGACTCCCAGATATTACATGAAGATTTTAGTTGACTAAAATTGCTCGAAAGGGCAATGAACTCTCCTAGTGCCAGGTCGTCAACCTCTGTCAATCTAAAGCACGTTAAGCCACGTCACTCGCAATCAAATTAGTTTCACGTTGAAAAAAGTGAAGAAAATGCTCGCTCAGTCACGACTTAAGTGATTCTGAAAAGTGTCGTATGCTTGAATCAGTAGTTTTATGAAAGTAAGCTGTTGCCAAAGAGCGTGTAACTTGAAACTTATCCCACGAAACGAAACCTAATATCGGAATAAACCGTATTGTATGTTTTATTCAATATTATAATCTGTCTCTCTTTGCTCAATTTCAACAAGATCCGTTTGGCCGTTGTGACGTAATTGAGTAACAAAAATATTTACATTTATTTTATACTAGCGACCCGCCCCGGCTCCGCACGGTTGCAATCTGTAGTATAATATGCATATTATATACATATTATAAACTTTCCTCTTGAATCATTTCATCATTCAATATCTCTAAAAAAATCCGCATCAAAATCCGGTATTGAAATACCTAAGTATTATACATACATCCGTTTTCAGGGGGATTGATTCTCTTGGACATTTTCGAATAAAATCGGACAGCTGACGTGTTTCGGATTCAGGCTGGCTTCGAACAATTTATTTTTGTATCTCTGCATAAAAAGGTGAAGTTAAACTTCGTGTAGAAACAAGCGGCATTTCAAAAAACAAAAACAAAGTCAGATTTATTCTCAATCTCGGTTTATTACACGCCATTCACTCGAATAGATGGAAGGGAGATTTGCTGCCCTAGTGGTGAGACTTTTATTCAACTACTAGCTTTTGGCCGCGGCTTCGCTCGCGTAATCAGTCGAAAAACTAAGAAAATTTATACAAACTTTCATCCCCTATTTTATCCCCTTATTATAGGCATGGAATTTATAAAAGTCCTTTCTTAGGGGATGCCTACGTCATAGTAGCTTTACGCGTGCAAAGTCTCAGCCCGATCGGTTTAAAGTAAACAAAGTTTCATACAAACTTTCATCCCCTATTTTATCCCCTTGGGGATAGAATTGATCAAAATCCTTTCTTATCGGATGCCTACGTCATAACGTCTACCTGCATGACAAATTTCAGCCCGATCCGTCCATTGGTCTGGGCTGTGCGTTTATAGATCACTATTTCGGTCAGTCAGTCACCTTTGAGTTATATTATATATATTAGATTAATTTAGATTACTCGAATAAAGGCTACAAAATTAGCAACATTATTCGAATTAACAACACACAATACATTGTCTAAAATAGTCAAAGGAGAGGATCCCCTCTAATTACCCATCTCTCTCAGCTAAAATCTCCCACAAAGACGGCGTAAAGCCAACCTCAGCTACCTCATTAACGCATACGTTAACGTTCCCCGCCCATAGATAGGTTCTCTTGCCGCTGTCAAAAACGCAACTCACAGTCCATTGTTGCTTACGGCCTCCGATTAACTGGCGTGATTTATTATTAAACGGGTCTTCGTCGACCTTTAGAAGGTAGGTGAAGGTATACAGCTACCGAATTTTCAGGTTACCTTTTAACCGTGTGACCGTTGTCCTACTTTTCTACATAAATAGTTAAGTGTAACTTCCTTAATTGTTTCGGCTGTTAAGATAAAGCTTCTAAGTAAACGGCTTTCACAATGATTGTTGGGAATATTTGGGTGAGTTCGAGAGCCCACCGTTTGTAAGTTTTCCCCTTATTGTTTGACGGTAATGTTAAGTGTTCTTAGTGCTGTGACTTTGTATGTGCGTCCTTTCTGCTTGAATGTGGGGGATAATGTACAAAGGGGTGTTTACTTCGCTTGTGTTGTTGGAATGCATTATGTAGTAGGTATAGTACATTTTGTAGGTGTTTTCTTGTTGTATGCATTTGGGGGCGACTCGGGTAGCTCTGCTGAAATTGCGTGCGTATTATATTTATGCGAAGGAATAAGTATTTAATAGTACCTACAGAAGCAGTTGAGCAATACAGGTGTAGTAAATTAAGTTTAATTTCATTTAGAAGAAGCATAATTATATTCAAGTTTACACACCTTTTCTAAATATATATATATATTATAATTATATTCAGTTGTAGGTCAATTTAGTATCACTTGAACTCGTTTCATAACAACGTTTATAATAATAGTTACGTTTCATGTCAACATTATATCATATTTATAGAAAAAGTCGTTTAACTAAGTGTATTACCACATGTATTACGCTAATAAAGGAGTATTTACCTTTTTAATTAAACGATGGCATGTTATGTATACACGGAACTTACAGATCATAGGATTTAGTTCGAATTTTTATTTGGATGTAAGTATATACAGTCGTTACAGGGATCCAGAAGCTCGAAATAAAATGATTTCATAATAAGACACTAACAGCCTTACTACAAAAACTTAAATATCTGTTGAACACTTCGTCTTAAAAAAAGTGTGACTGCAAAACGGACCTTATTTCAACGTCATAATCTGACATTTTTTTAGACAAGTGTTCAACAGACGTTTAAAAGTTTTTGTGGTACGACGGTAACCGTCTTACTTCCTAGAAAACGGTAAACATCTGATGACAACACTTGTCTAAAAAAACTGTGAACTGCAAAATGGCATTTGACGTAGATATAAGGTTCGTTTTGCAGTTTCACTTTTTTTAGATAAGTGTTTAACAGCTAGATGTTTAAATTTTTTGTTGCAAGACGGTAAAAGTTCATTCTATGATGTAAGCAAAAATTCTCAAAAAAATCTTCATAGGTAAATTAAGCCTCGTTAGTAAATTATTAACACAATAATCAATAACACAATCAAAGCTCTTCTAAAAACATTCTCCATTAATTAAGTCTCGTAAGGAAAATTAATTATTACATCATAACTTAATTATAAATCTCTTAGCCATTTGCAAATTGGTTATCTCATACTAAATGTAGGAACATATTAAAGAGGATCAAAGTACCCGAATTGTGAGAGATTTCGGCTAACTACTCGGGCTTATGACCCCAGCTTCAATACTATAATATTCAAGGTGCTTATTTGATCTTAAGGTGTCCACTCCACATCTAAGGAGTCACCTAAGGTATCGTTAAAGATAATGACGGTCGACGAAGGTTTTGGAAACTTTACACGAAATGTAACCTTAGACTGTTTAATTAATAACTCTTATTTAGTTTAGGATTAAGGGCTTTCTTTAATTAGGTATGATATACGTAGGTATTAGAATGGATGTGATGGGATAGTAGCGACGTTTTATGTAGGGTTGATGACATTTTTATGGGTTTTGAAGGTATAATTTAACAACTCATTAAACTTTATATTTTAAGATGAAATATTTTAGTGTTTTAAAGAGATTGAATAAACTTTTAGTGATATTGAATGAACGTTGCAGCTGGCTTTTAAGACAAGTTCAAGGAGAGTCACAAAAATAGCGATCATTCAGTCAAAAATTTCTAACAGAAATTAAGGTACTGAAAAACTCCAAGATTTTGTCATGTTTTGTTTCAGAAATGTTATTTTTACACGAACTTTCGTATGTATAATATCAGAAAAATAAAGACTCTTTACTGCGCCATTCTGTTTTCAGAGTAAAGCTCTAAGCTGTTTTATTTCTAAATTATTGTTCTTTGACAAACTTAGTGTCCAAACGATAGTACTATCAGCTAACTCGAAAGTTCATTAAAATCTAATCTAGTTATGAAACAGTTCCTGACTGTACGCATTGCGACTGCCGTTTGATACTGCACTCATTAGAAACAGTACTGCTTCGGTTCAAGCTAGCTCGGTTCATATTTCTCATAGTAGTCAATTTGACTACAACGTTATTTTTTTTTTCGGGAATTGTGTAATGTCTGCTAAGGGAAATAAATTCCCAGAACGTAAAGGGCTATTGAAGGACACCGTGGAGTTTAGTCAATACAAGTCTGTCAGTCCCTCCTGCCCTGGTTGGGAGGACTCATTTGATGACTTAACCACGCTAAAAAAAGGCAAATAAATTAGAGAAGTAGATAGACTTTAATTAAAAGCATTTTTTTTTTGTTTCGTAAATACGTCTAATATTTAATGTGTTTACCTTAGCGTAGAATTCGCTAAAAAATAAAAAAAGACTCTAAAATGCTTAAGATATATTATCGTTGAAAATCAGTGATAAAAAAAAATTGAACAAACAAAGGACATCGTTTAGTACCTCTTCGTTTTGGAAGTCAGTAAAAGTAGCTCCTGAAACCTGTCATTTACATCCTTTTTCTGGAAAGGTTGTATTAAAAATAACCACCTTTGTCATCATCAGCCTATAAATGTTCCCACTGCTGGGACACAGGCCTCCTCTCTGTGAGAGGGAGTGGGCCGTAATCTACCACGCGGGCCTAGTGCGGATTGGTAGATGTCACATGTCTTCGAATATTTGGTTCTAGGACATGCCGGTTTCCTCCGTTTTGAGAGTAGTGGTGTTGAAATAAATTACACAAATTAATGCGCCTGACGGGGTTCGAACCCACGACATACAACTCGTAAGTCGAGGCCGATACCACAGGGCCACCAAGGCTCTCAAAAAACCGCCTTTGTAAACCTACACAAATACTTGTTATTTTTATAACAAAGGGTAGGTATGACGTCCTTGGCTTTACTTATACTTGTATAAAACAAGGCAAGGTTACATATTAAGAGAAATAAGTTTTGTAACATTCTAGAAAATTGTTTCCACTGAATTGCTCCGAACCATGCAATGAAAGTTATCAAAATGTATTTAGTAACCTCACGCTTTGGAGTTTAAGACTTGTTTTTGCGTACAAAGTTATTAAATGACGGAAATGGCATAAAGCTATGGAAAATTATGAAACATAAACCAAATTAATGGGTTTTAATTACGACTCGTAGTGGTGGACCGTAAAGCGGTCGACTGCTGCGTTGCATGTGGCGGGTACCCAATTTTACCGACGATGGCATCAAACGTCATCTGTCTCATCTTGCTGTAGGACGATTATCACTTCTCTTTTCATTCTTATATAATCAGTCTAAGTCTATGTCAAATTCTAAAAATTCTGTCTTTCACAACGCTCTGTTGGGTAAATGCCTTTTTAGATTGGCACCAGCCTTGTTTGTTTCAATTATTTATGCGAATTTTAATTTAAATTAACACCGACGTGCTTAAGAATTTCAAATTTTAATTCAATTGAAAGCATGACATTAAAATCAAATGTAGGCATTCAAGTGTTAGAGATTCCGTTTCTCTCAAACGCATAAAATCTGTAACGATGTAATACGCGCTTTGCATTTCTAATACCTTCGTACGTTCGTAATTAAATTCTATCGGAATCTCGATTAATTGTTTTATTCATCTTCCCTACATAACAAGTTTCTATTGTAAAGCAAATTGTTTTCATTTTCCGAATAGCTTTTCTATTTATAAATCAATTAACTAAATGAAGGGATTATTTACACCCGAATGGACGTAGCGGCATTAAGGACCTCGATAAATAATGTTATGCTGATAAAGATGTAAATGGAAGATGTAGTTTCTCCTTTTATTTAAAGAATAAAAACAATATCTTTTGTGTTTTAAAACAGAAAACAGAGGGCTAGTTTGAAAGTGCTTTTTATATGTATATAAAAAATAAATTAAGAATATTGAAAAATAATGGCACGTATTTTTGATCTTTTAAACCAGTGAATATTGACAAAGATAAAACGCTTCGAAATTCGGGAGTGGGTGCTTGTGACGTCATTACGCCTCTAAGACCCAGTGACGTTTTGTGATTTTTCGAAGTGTTGTAGTATCTTCGTCGTTTTGAAAAATACGGATCAAATATTTGTTGATAATCTAACTTTCTGGTTTCGGACTATTCCAATTTTTAGAGTAAAATAGCCTTTTTTACATCGCGTTTAAATGACGTGAACTATTAGTTATATCTCATGTCAATCTACGTTTTTTATAATTTTCAATCGTCGTTATCGCTAATAGAACGTCACTCAATTTAGACCTTAAGCCGACGTTTTAGAGCGAGTAATACAATTACATGAAATATCCAGTTATCTAAGATGTGTCATAAATCAATAAAATCGCTGTTTCTCTTACAAACTAGACGGTCCTCTGATCTTTTAAGGTCAAACGGTTTATACGATTCTAAAAATGCTAGCTATTGTCAACGGCTTCGGTCGCATGTAAGTCGAAAATTATTCAACAGAACATAATAACGGGTGAACGGTATCATAGGTGTTATTCCAGACTATAACCTACCTCTAAGCCAAATTCCATAAAGTTTCGTTCAGTCGTTCTGACTGATTAACAGACATTCAAACATCCAAACTTTCTCATTTCAAATTTAAAAGAAAATAAACCGTTTTAATATTACAATTTCATGCCGAAAATCAATATTGAAAGAGTGGCTCAAAGTTATGACGGAGTATAAATTCTATCGGTAAAATTTAAGAGCTGTCAAACTGAGTTTATAACCAAAGGTGATGTAGCGATGTAAAATGACATATAAATGCTGTAAACGGTTTACAGGGCGTTTCATGAGCCATTACATGTTGGAGTTTGACTAATTCCGTTATGATTATGGCGAGGGATTTTGGAAGGGAATTTAAAGGGTTTAGGGTTGTAAGGCTGCTTTTCCTCCAGAGATGCGCTATGCTACGTTGCTGCGGATGCGTTTGATATCCACCAATCATATTCACTGGTTTACATAGCACAGCACTGGTGGAAACGGATTCTTGTGACAGCACATCTTCGTAGCGCAGCTACGCATCTTCATAGCGCAGCTACCTTGTGACAGCACATCTTCGTAGCGCAGCTACGCATCTTCATAGCGCAGCTACCTTGTGACAGCACATCTTCGTAGCGCAGCTACGCATCTTCATAGCGCAGCTACCTTGTGGCGGCGCATCTTCATAGCGCAGCTACCTTCTGACAGCGCATCTTCGTAGCGCAGCTACCCATCTTCACAGCACAGCTATATAGCGTAGCATCAGTGGAAACGGTCACACAGTTTCGTATCTCAGCTTTTACATCCTCGCAGCACAGCTACATAGCGCATCTCTGGTGGAAAAGCAGCCTAAGTGGGTTGTAAGTATTTTAAGAACAGTATTAATTAATTTACTTTAACAAAATATTAGTAGTACGAATATGTTCATCATTTTGTGGACAAAATGGACATGCTTAGCGTATATTCTTAATTGTACTTTTTGAATATAATAATGGTTCTCAAAAAAAAAATAACTGCCCTAATCAAACAATTCACCTCGAAACGTTCCTGGCTCAAACGACCCCAGAATACTAGCAGCGTTACCACACTGAATGGCAATTGCCAGTCTCTGCACCAGAAACGATCCGGATCCTGGTCCAAACCACTGGTCCTAATTTGCTGTCCTATTTCCCCCACAAAAACTCTAGCCTCTCTCCCCCAAGCACCACACGTCTCAAACGCCACGGGAACAAACAAGTTCCACGGTACTTGTTTGTTCCTGTCCCTGTGTAACTGAAGGATAGCATACTTGACATGTTTTGACGCCACGGCGGTCTCAGCCGCAGCAGAAGCGGCTATCGACGTTCACGCCAAATGACAACCTGCGAAAGTATTGACGCAAGTGGCGTCCTAAATCAAGTATCTGCTCGCGGTACCCAACGAAAAGGACCAGGGAGCTCCAACAAGCAAGGGACAATTTTTAAATGTTTTTTTTTATTCTCCTTTCCAACTTTGTGATTATTTTATTGTGTTCAATTACCTAAATATTTTTTATCCGTCATCATCATCAGCCCCTTAATGTTCCCACTGCTGGGACACAGCTCTCCTTTATGGAGGGAGTGGGCCATAATCCACCACGCGTGCTTTTGGTGGATGTCACAGGTCTTCGAAATTTTCGCACGATGTTTACCTTCACCGCTCCTTGTTGACGACCACGACCTATAACTCGGTAAACCAGGGCCGATACCACTGGGCCACCACTGCTAATTATTTTTTTATAATATTCTAATAATTTGAAGTTAGTATACATATTTTCGTATTTAGAATACCATATTATTCAAAAGTCACAAACTTATAATATCAACAAACACCTACTACGCCCAAAAAGCTCGTGTTACAACAACAACAGTAACTCTCGTTCAACGGAAAGTAATTTAAATCTATTATTAAGTCCTGAAGTCAAACAAAATGCTCTCTCGGGTAGGGTTAGATTAATTTCCAGTTTGTACAAGTGCTTCTGTTTCTTTGTATAAAGTTTTCAGTACACTGTAATTTTGTTTAAGTCTCATACTAAAACATAACTTCATGTCTGTAATCTATGAAGGACTTAGGAGACGTACCTTTAGATGATCAATATTAAACTTTGTGTAGGTATTTAATATTTAAATCGCATATAAATGGCTCAAGATTTTTGCCATCACTGTGATGAAATATGGATGTAAACAACCCTATATCACTTTTGTCCAACCTGGGAAACGAATCCCAGATAGTTGTCGGCAACATTTTTAACCACGTGAACAAGGATACAGTCAATGTTATTATCTTCATGATAAGATTTTCTTTAATTTTACCGATGGATGCAATTTTTTAATTATCGCAATACAAAAATCGGAGCAGAGAAAGAATATTTCAAACAATATTATTACACGGAATTGTGAGATGACTGTGAAATGGAGGTGCAGTTGTAAAAGGATTATGACAATATTGTCTACGTTTGTCGCTTGAATTTGGCAACCATAATAAATACCAGCTTTTGTGCAAAAGCTTTATGCAAAAGTCGCCGGTCGCCAGGGTCTATCTATTCTTTAACCAATATTGGTACAAATTTAAGATTGAATATTTTTGGACAAGAATCATTTTAATGTGAAACTCATTGTACCTGACCCTTTATGATTTTTTCAAGTTTTGGTTTAGGATATAGGTTATATCCTAAACCAAAACTTTATAACTTTATATACCGGTAGTTTCAGTATTTGCATAAGACATCCATGTCGCTGCTGCAGTAAGAAGTTATTTCTTAGGACCTGGTTGTTTTATAGCTCTGCCAGAGATTAAAAAAACCGGCCAAGTGTGAGTTGGCCTCGCCCATGAAGGGTTCCGTAGTAGCAAGGATAGATTAGGGACATAATTATGTATATTGAGATTAGTAAGTAATATACACAAACAATAAAAATAACTTTATTTTTCATAGTGTTTGTATGAATGGCAAAGTTATATTTGCGGGTTTTGAAAATGTACTATATCTCAAAAACTGCTAACTGTATCTCATCCAAACCAATTTTCGTTGGAAGTTTTTGTTGAGGTCTACATTATAATTTTTTTAGTTTTATCATTCTCTTATTTTAGAAGTTACAGGGGGGGGGACACATTTTACCACTTTGGAAGTGTCTCTCGCGCAAACTGTTCAGTTTAGAAAAAAATGACATTAGTAACCTCAATATCATTTTTAAAGACCTATCCATAGATACCCCACATGTATGGTTTTGGTGAAAAAAAAGTTTTTGACTTTCAATTCTAAGTATGGGGGCCACCCCCAAAATTTGTTTTATTTGTTTTTTGTATGAAAATCCTAATGCGGTTCACATAATACTTCTACCTACCAAGTTTCAACAGGATAGCTCTTATACTTTCGACAAAAAGTGGCTGTGACATATGGACGGACAGACAGACAGACAGACATGATGAATCTATAAGGGTTCCGTTTTTGCCATTTGGCTACGGAACCCTAAAAAACTAGCGAACATTGTGGCAAAAGCTAGATGAGCTCAAACCTCCGTGTTAAAATAATGAATACTTTCGAATTCATATTAGTTATTCTCAAAAATGACTTGAAAAAAATTTTCCTCAACAATTTCAGTATGACTAAGCTTCTTATAAAGAATAGCCATTTATTTTCAGCCAGTGACATCAATTAGGAGCGCTCGTTAACCTCAGACGATAAAAATAATAAGCAAAAGCATGTTATAATTTTCAACGTATTAAATTCAGTTTAGAAATTTCATGTACTTAAATGTAATATTCGTAAAATAAAAGTTTTATACGAAGCAATTAATTCTTGCTTGTCAAAGTAAAACTCAGATTCATAAAAGAGATTTTGTATCCATAAGATATTAATGTGGGAGAATATTTTTATCTGCACAAAAAATATAAAGGTCATTGACATCAGACGGAACCCAAAACTCCGACATACCAATATAATAAATCTATACATATTGTTATAGATAATATATTATTTATATTTAAAGCGGAACGAATGAACTTAGTCGCGAATAATTGTAGAAGTCCAAGATATGTTTTATTTTTACTTGCTATGGTTTTGATTTTGGTCTCTATTTAGCCCAAATATAAACATAAATACACAATTTTACGTATATATAGGGAGTCTACCATCGTCCATAATCGCGAAGATAAATTGCAATGACAATAATCTTGTCCGGACCCTCCGATTGTCAGAAGATAAAATTTAAAAAGGCTTCATTGATATTGTATTCTGTACTGATCACAGGGACTGATCCTTTTTGCGACGTTTGAGCCAAAATCAATTGATTTCGATCCCCATACTAAGCTCAAAAGTCCGAACCGATAACCCTCTTTTCACAAAGGTACAGACTATCTCCAAATTGCTTTGTTGAAATTCAGGTACAAATACACAGCGTTAACATAAAAAGAGATACAGATATACTCCTACGTGATATTGTGAAAGTTAAAAAGTTAATTACAAAAGAGGATTTTCACGAACTTTTCTCTTTTTTGTAGGAATCGTTTCATGAAAAAAAGTTTTTGGAATGTGAGTACATGTTGTTCGTGAACATTTATTTGTTAGAGTTTATTGGAAGATGGGATCGGCGCGTTTTTTAGGTTTCTAGTGCTTTTATTTTGTAATTTTATTTTGCTTTATACTTATTTCTTGTTAGTAGTAGTTTATTGCATAAATAAATAGAAAATGTATTAAGTCCGTTAGAGTATAGAAAAATATTGTCCATTTTTTTGTTTTTCTCATTCAATGAATATTGACAAAGATAACGCTTCATAATTTGGGAGTGCGGCTTGTGACGTCATAACACCTGTAAAATTATAGCGAACGAGTGCCGTTTTGTGAGTTTTAGAAGCTTTGTATCTTCGTCAATTTTGGTTTGACAAAAAAAAAACTGAAAACGCATCAACATCTGTTACGTTGACGTAGGAATTAAAGATCAACGTGTTCATACAAAATTAATTTTTAATAAATTGTAAAATATTGTATTAAAGCCTTATTTTGTATGACAGCGCAAGATCTGCACAGTATGTATACTTAAAAATAGTACAAGAGATAAGGGAATAGAGTTTAAGATATTAAAGCAATTCAAATTGATCATGAGAATGTTGGACTGTTTTCCTCCATTTCCCATACTAGGGGATGTTTGTACTTGTCTTGCGGTAACGCTAATCCCTCTGATCCGTCTGTCTATTTGCTGTTAAGATAACACTCTAACACATCGGAGATAAGTCACCGGATTTAACTCCTTGCTTGAGAGTAAGTGCCACAGATTATCATGTTTGTTATTATTGGCAGGCTGTCAAAATTTTGCTACTTTTCTTGTAAAAATATAAAGTTTTGAACAAAAGATAAAATAAAATGTACTTAATATGTAGGTGAAGCGAAGTTTTTATTCAACTTTCTGTGTTAGACAAGATACAAGGCACTACAAGGCATTAGGTACGTAACCTATGCGTCGCAGGACAGTTATTTTAGTTATTTTATTTATATTTAAGGTACACCAACAGCAAAACATACAAATGCAGTAATTGAAAATAAAAATTTAAACTTATGTGCTAGTATGTAAGCCTATGACAGGTATACGCAACATTTGCCATGAAAGTGCAACAAAGTTACAATTACGAAAATATAATAGATTGGTTAAATAACACCGAAATATGAAATTTGATACCAGAAAAAAATACAGAAAGAAATTACTAAGTAGGTTGATTAATGCGTTCCCGTATGTCCGAGACTCATCGTCTGAACTTGTTGAGTGAGACGCTGAATAAATCGGAGTCTAATGAAAATGATGATGTTTTAAAATGGCTGGCTTAGGTAGCATTCAGAGGCCGAGGCCTCGGAATGCTACCTAAAGGAACTGGGAGATTTTTAGTCAGTCAAATCTTTTTTTATCTAGGTTCAACCGTCAAATGAGTCCCTCTACCCTGGGGGACTGTTTTATCAGCTAACCGTGACCCTGAAATGTTAAGAGGTATTCTAGGAACACCGTGGAATTTACTCAATATATGAGTCTGACAGTCCCTTCCACTTGTTCTTCACCCAGGGTGGGAGGACTCATTGGATGATTTTACCACGTAAAAAGGGCTACTTGCTAATTGTAAATTTGGCTTCGTCCATGTGTCTACATCTGTTCAAACACGTACCGGGGTTACGGTTACTACATACCAGACCTTTCTGGGTCATAATTTATGAGTAAATTAACTCTTTGTAGTCAACATCTGCCAGTCTACATTAATAACAGGAAACCCTCATAATCAACAATCTCTCAAGCAATATTTTAATTAGATTAATTATGTCAGTATAGTAACTTCAATTACTTTAACAAAATGCCGGCAGCGGCGGCCATTGCTCAATGTTGAAGGACCAATAAATTGTTTCTAATAAATTTTCCTTATACATTCTTGTTATTTAAGGAACATGTTAAATAGTAATAATGTAGAAGTACTGTGCTATTAATAGATGAATTTCATTTCAAAGAAATCTCATTATTTGAACGAGAAAGAGATACAAGAAATTATACCAAAATTCTGGCTGTGTTACGTAAAAAAATATGTGTGTTGGGTTGGATATCACCAACATACGAATAGAAAGCGGTGGAAAAATAAAGTGTTTATGTTACAGAAAAATATGTACGTGTAAGTGTATAGAGAAGATTAGCTATTTTCTAAGATGGAACAGTGATTTTAGAATGTAGGTATACTAGCTACGAAAATAATAAAATACTATCAATAGGGACCAATCATTATGTTAAAACGCTATTAAGGTTCTAACGGCATATTGGCAGGTTCTTTCTTGTGTGGTATCTTTCAAGTAAAACCACTTTGATTAATATACGATTGCCGGATTTGTTACATGGAATGCTAAGTAATAACGATTACAATTTCCAATTTCGTTGCTCCTTTCAATGTTACCATTTTCGACGATACAACGCCATTCACAGAAATCTATTAACTCGCATCAAAAGACTTATTACTTATCAAACTCATTCGATAACGACCTACAAAATATCATTAAAACTTTTAACTGACTCAATCAATTTCACATCACACGCAGTGAACATCGAAAGGGTTAGAAACTTCATCAACTGAGGTAACAAATTTAACTCCTTACTGCGTAATCTGATTAAGTATCAACAAGACTCCTAAGAAAACGTTACTTTAAACAATTGAGATTTATTCCCGACATAGCAAAGTTATTAAAACTTGGTGTATACAAGGAAGGGTGCGTGTACATCAGCGAAAATTTATGGAGCAGACGCTCCGCGGTTTTTCATCTTCATATAATTCGACTGTAGCGTTCATACGTCCAAATTGATAGCCTACTTTAACAATGGGGATAAAATTAATTAACGCAGACGAATGTACGATAGGCTTCATGAATCGGGTACACACATATCATATTATGCCATGGGTAGAGTAAACCACAAAATATGTATTTAGTTATTTACGCATATTTCGATTTTTGTTTTAAAGAAGAAAAGATAGAAAAATCATTTATTTCGTACAAAATCACGAAAATACAAAAAAAAAAACTTAAATCTGAAATAAAAAATATACGTGTTACAGTCACTCTGTTCATTTACAAAAGCTTTAATAGCATTATGATTTAAACGAGTGTCTATGGAGTTTCTTGCCCATTCTTCTCCAGAGAGATCTACGATTTGGCATTCCAAATGCATTGGCAACTACGGTACTTTCACAGGTTATTATGCCTTGTGACTGGGACTATAGGTAGCTTCAATGTAAGATTATTTTGACCAGTCAAAAGTGCCTGTAATGGTCAAATTGAAATAAATGCTCTGAATTTGAGTATAAATAGATCCATCAAAACACCCAAGTCTTAGTATGAACGCTTACTGTGCTGTTTTATAATAGCCCCTAAAAGCCCCCATATACAGCTCATTTAATTTTAAACATAAACTTTCTAACTTTTCAGCGAGAGCATTTGCAAGTACTTACAAAGACATTCACGCCAACTGCTCTCTTGCGCATACGAAGATGGGAACACCGCCTAACATTTGAGTAAAGTGGCGGCAAGAAACAGAAGGCAGGCAATTAATAGTGCGGCAAACGAAACAGTTCTGTATTACGACGTCGGAAGGTAGTTAAATGCGCGACATAATGAAACAGTCCTTGTAATTACTTTTACTTGAAACACTTACATGATAAGTTTCTTGACGTTGGGCGGAGTAAGACTGTCGGTGCATCTTAATCAAATGTTTCTATGGAGCCTTACTTCTTGTTTCTTTTTGTTACTCTGTTTATTTAAGTATTAAGAAGCAATGATGGCTTCTCTTTCTACTTTGTCATTCTTGACTGTTGAAAGTAGCATTTTAATTGAAAGAAATTATTAGACTTTTTTTATCGTGGTAAAATCATCAAATGAGTCCGGCACCCCGGGCAGGGCGGGAGGGACTGTCAGACTTGTACTGACTAAAATCCACGGTGTCCTTCAATAGCCCTTTATGTTCCGGGGTCACGGTAATGAGATAAGTCCCGCGACCCCGGCAGGCTTAAGCCCTCTAGAGGGGGGCCCCGTCATCTTGCTGACGCTCTTTGAGGCGCGCGTGGAACACAACGCGCCGTCGACCCGGGCATGGTCCATGGTCGGGCAGCGAGTTGCCCTTTACTCGCCGCCCGCATGCCCGCGCCTACCGCGAAATTATTAGACTTTGAGTAATTTGTTTTCGTCCTGTTGGCGCTTACGCTACTTTAGTATTGTGTTAAGTTTGCCTCAAGTGTGTATGTCCCCATCATACCTAGCGTCCCCGTCTTATACACTGTTCCCCTATCTAATTATACAAGCGTGCAGATTGCGAGTACTAAGCACCAATTGAAAAGAGTGTGCTAAGAATCCAAAAATAATTTATTGCTCTAATGTACATAGGGGATGAGCGAAAGGCGACTAAAAAATGTGCACAACCGCCACACCGTCATGGGACATCCTTGAAGCGCATTATGAATTATTATATTTAGCTTATAAGTAGGTATATGAAAACGAAGTGGCAATGACCAAAATTTACACGTGTCGTCCACGTATAAAACAAAAGGGCTGAAACAAACAGGCTATTCTTAGGCCCAAAATAAACAAAGCCCCCACAACGCCAAACAATTCACAAGCTAAATTCCGTTGTCCCGCCCCAAGGTCAGTAAAGAAACACCCTCTTAAATTTAATTAAAAATTAAATTAAATCCCCAACGGGAAGTATCTTCTGAATTACTTTAACATTACAAACTTCCAGTGATTGATTTTGCTTAAAAAATACAAGCAATTTTTGTGAAGGCAATATTTTACGTAAATGGGCCGTGGGATGTTGTCTTGTTGCGCCGTCTTAGGCTACTTTTACACTGGCGACAGGCTAAGCTTCGTAGCGATAGCTGTATAAAGTAAAAAAAAAAAATAGTTGTGTACGTGATACAGTGTCAACCGAAAAATATGAAACACCATATTTTTTTGTTTTATCAGGGTTGGTTTCATAGTAACTTATTTATAGGTAATCATAATTACTTTCACCCCATGAAAGGTTGTTAATGTTTTTGAAATAACCTTGTATACGATTCATTTTTAAAATTCATATTTATCGGTATAATTGATTTTTATTAGCTCGGCATTTCTGTATAGGAAAAGTTACTTTATTTATGCATAAACGCGAAGTGCACACACCTGCTGCATAGTTTGAAATAGTTAACATATCTAACCAAAAAAATGCTTTTGTATATATTAAAAAAAATCGAAGATATTCCGGTAGTGTACCTATTCGCGTTAAATTGATAAATTTATCCAACAGTATATGGAATAAAATTCAGTGGATTCGCGTAACTAACAGCTACAATCTTTGACTCACTGCACCCATACATTTGGTAGATAGAACACGATAGCTTTGTAGTTTCGTAGCTTAGCCACCCCGCGCAACAGTGGAAAGCCAGCCTTACTCTGCGTTACCCCAAGGCTATAAGGGCAAGTTGATCAAGTTCATAGGTCGCTCCACTGAGCTGGGGTCGGGTAACAAATTACCCCTATTTATTGTGAAACAAGTTTGCCTATCAGCAATTTGGTAAAACCATTAAGCGGATAATAGTCTCATTTCAATGTAACCGAACAATATCGGTTTAGCAATAAATTATGTTTGGAAGAGGTTTCGGGAATTTGTTCAAGTAACAATGACAGTGACGCTTTGCAGGTTTTATATTAAAGGAATGCTACTGTATTTTATTGGGTCTAAGTTTTAATTTAGCTTGAGACTCTTTGGTAATCCAATGATGTTGAATTCCAAAGGTCAGTTTGTATCTCTTACATGCTTTTGATTTTATAAACTCATCATCAATGTTGCCTGTCATCTTTCAAACACATAGCCAAATTGAACCTTATAAGAATAGATCTTGCTAATAATTTTGTACTTATCGACGTGACAATCAGCCACAGCAGAATAGAGTGAATTTGCCTAGCTGTCGGGCAGAACTATAAGATTAAGGGTATCATAGTATATTACGTATAATTAAATATTCTGATGAAAATACTTAAATTATACTGAAATACGCTACCTGACACGAAAACAACAAGCAATTTCCAAGAAAATGTGAACTAATAGTGCTTGTTAAACCTGTACCAAATAATTACGTGTACAAAAGACATATTTAGTAGACAAAGACCGGTTCACTTAGACAAGGTTTCAAGTAGAAATACTCGCTACAAATTAAGTCGATTTACACCGACGACCCAAACAATATGCTATGCTAGTTTACCCACACAATTCCGACCTTTACTGCAGTAACAATAGAGGTTGTTTTAGTTTCACAAGAACCTACCAGAGGGTAAAATTAAGGAGCTTTGCATACTTTAAGTGGAACACTTCTGATGTTTGGGTCATATTTACGGCGTTTATTTTCTGACGTCTGAACTACGAACTTATGTTTCCCGGAAAATGTTCGTATTAATTAAATGTTTCAATTAAAAGCCGCTTTCGAATTGTGTTTCAAATTAAAGTTTTGTGCTATGTTATTGTAGGAAAATAGAGCTCATTTATTTAATTAAACATTTATCAAAATGTATGCTTTATAAAATAGAGAGTACTTTTGTTTTACGATGTACTTGCGTTAATTAGCCATATATCTTTTCAGGTACTCTTTTCATGTGCCACCGCAAACCACCTCTAACACAGTGTACATCCAGTTCATGTTAGAAATCTACGATAGCCTAATAACCCCCAAGGGTTTAGGCAGAATGTACGTGGCGTACTCAATAAGTAGGTACACTCGTCAGTCATTTTTAAGTCCTATGAATGAGCACCAGTCTCTGTGACTGCATAAAAATACTTTAATTCACACGGTCCACATTATGTCGTAATTATCGACCGCGTGTGTGCTACTGACCGCATCGCAACCACGTCGCAACAACAATGTAACCACATCGGAACCACAACGTTGCTACGACGCAACGATCCATTATTTCTACATTATAGTGAGATGTTGCGCAGTAAAATAAACGCAACATGTAAAAATCTGCACAGTGACATGATTCACAAGTAGCAGTGTTTGAAGAAAAAAATAAAACTTAAAACTAATAAAAACTAGGAAAACAAAACAAATCTTTTAATGCCGAAAGGTTCTTAGCTCAGTATAATGCGGATGGTAGCACAAAGTTTGCCACCTAACGCTTATTATCAGCTGCATCTGATAATCCATGACCAGAGGTCAGGTGAGGTCGGAGGTAAAACCGCGAGCGAGGCGAGCGAGGTGAACTTGTAATTAAATAGTCAATCACCTTTCTTTTCCACGACAAACTAAAATCCAACATAAACAACTCCATTACTCAACAAACATGCAAACTAAAATTACTAACTAAACCTTATTTTACTATTTATTACTGCCAACTTTACATGTGCTTGAAAAAATAAAAACAGCGTTTTCTAAAACAATTAAAGGTGGGTGGAAACGAACGTGTTCCGTTTCTGTTGTTTCATGTGTACCTGCCTTAATTGCGCTTATTCGCAGTGCTTGTAAAACTGTTACTGCTACACGTCACGTCATAAAGTAGTCGCAATTGTTGTGAATATAAAATGTTTATAGAGTTGCTTAGCTTGCGATGGTAGTGTTGATATTCTTTTTCTTTTTCATATTGATAATTTTCGATTCATCATTATCTGTCTGTATTTATCTACTGCTGGACATATTAGGCCTCTCCCAATATTTGCCAGTTTTCTTCATCCAGATTCTGCCGGCTGCCTTTCGTAGGTCTTCGCTCCACCTGGTCGGCGGGCGACCTATACGCTACGCTTGCATTGTCGCGGTCTTCACTTAAAAACACCTCTACCCCAGCGGTTACCTATCTGCCCTGCGAGAGATGTGGCCAGCCCACTGCCATTTTCGATTAGCAGTTGATAACAGTTCTTATTTTGATTTACCGATGACGTATACTTCATAAAAGTAGATAGTTAGCGTGTAAATTAAGGGCTTCTGCTTTCTGGTAATTTATTTCAGACCTCCAGTGGATCGCTTTTCGGGTTGCTTCCGTCTCTAGAGGATCTCAATAATACTTGTCACCACTGCCTGTCTACCTACCTTTTTAAAACTACCTTTAACTACCTTTTTAAACGCCCAGTACGAGCTTCTTTATCTGCGCCCTGATCTGATCAATTGTGGTCCTGGTCCTGCCATTTTGCGCCCCCAAGGGTCTTCGCCCTGAGAGTGGGTTGGCGCACCCCTATTTACGGAACTGGTCACCACGTCTTTTAAATTCTATATCTATGCTACTAAAAAAATAAAGAAGAATTATATTTTACTTTACTAAATAAGTGAAGTAAAATTATGATAATTATCCACAGCTAAATTCCAATTAGTAGCCTCGCTTATAACTATTCACATCACGACAAAAACCAAGTACCCACAGCTGTTCCGTATAATAAAGTTTTCTGAAATTAATGCGGAACCCTACAGAGTGAAATAAAACTAAGTTCACGGCAATATGCGGCTTGGCAGTTGGTATTTAGTTTTTATTTTCTCTGCTGTGAAAAGTTTTAGTCACGGAATAGTTGTAGTACCTATTTTATTATTTTTAGTGGTCTACTGATGTTTTAATCGTTTGGGTGTAATAGTTATTTCAAAACAATTCGACAGTTCTTGCCCGACTACGGCATATCCCGAAGATGACCCAATAATAGAAACAATATTTTGTTTTTTTCTACATTTTAAACATCGACGCGCTTAAGAGTGTAGAAATCTTTCTATATTTTGTACTCTTGTCTTTCTTTCGTCGACAAAACCCGTTTCTACGGTATTGCGTGCAACTGATATGATTTATATTGTGGTGTGCGTCATATTGCTCTTTATACCATTGTCTTTAGTCTATAAATTGGTGATAATTTAGGTTGTAGGAGGAACAGGCTGTAAAGTTCTTTGATGCACCATTCATTATGAAGGATCCTCGGACCAGCCAGTGATGTGGCTGGTAGGCTAATTATCCAACACTTTTATAAGGTTTTTTTTTTCTATGTTCTAATGAAGAACACATTATCGCACAGGTTGCAAGATGCTTTCAACCGGTCCTGTTAGAAATCTATGGGGGAGGCCTATAGCCAGCAGTGGTTGCTCTACGACTGGTATGATGATGATGATGATGATGACAATATTCTTATCTCACGGAGAACTCGATTTTGCCTAACTTTAATGCTTATTTTTACTGTCAAATTTATTTCTGTTTCCTCAATAGTCCAATAAATCCAGAAAAATAGTATAAAAAGTGTTACAAAGTGCTCTAAAAAGACAAAAGAGACGTCTAATACTCACTAGGATATCTAGAAATAACATTGTAGTAAAGAACATGTAACGATTACCTACCCACAAAAGCGTTCCTAAAACGAACATAAGAACAAACGGCGGTGCCTAAACATATTGAACGTCGAGCAAAATGTTCCAGCCTTTTTAAAGGACCAAAAATACAGCCAGCCTCAATTCATAGGAAATTGGCCACAGTTATGTTGTAACCACACCCACGGCCTGCCAACGACAGCATAAAGTCCGCTGTGAGTGGAAAAATGGAAAAAGAAAGCACTTTTTTTTTCGACCACAAAAATAACGTTTTTGTAAATGACTGGACAAATGCACGTGATATTATATTGCTCCTGTATTTAAGAACGCTTAGTAGAAGTTTTCTGTGTAATTCAATTATTTTTTAATGTTTTGTTACAAGATTTTGCGAATCGATTCATTTGATTGAGTATTTCGACTGCAATCCTACTTTAGTAGATATATTGTTGCAAGCCAAACGTTGAATTAGGCATTTCAAGATATGCTTGAAGACATTGCGAAATTATACAAAATAGCTGTCCTCTATATTTCGACATTGATTTTTGATTTAAAGTGTCACTGTTTTCTCTAGGGTTTTAGAGGTGGTCAAATACATATTATTACTCTATTATAGACTCTTTTAAAAACTCCGAATGTACATGTAGCTTAAACTGCAATTTCTTTTCAAATAATTCAAAACACCCAAAAATTTAGTGTCATACTTAATAACTCTCAGTAAATTCAATTTAGCCAACCAAACGTGAGTTTGTAACACAAGTCAGGCGTTAATTAAGCCTAGTCACAGCCTCGTAACTATTCATAGCACGTCATAAAGTGCTAATTACTGCTACATAGCTGTTTGTTTACACTGTGTCAGCTCATTAGTCTAAACATTAGGCGGGTGATAGATTGGGGGGAAAGTGTGGACTAAATGGCATGGAAAAGCTGCGTTTTTGCGAAATTGTATTTGTCAATGGGACGTTTCTAGGATGTTTAAGCAACATAATATCTTAAACTATGTCTTCCTCATGAGAGCAGTGGTGGCCCAGTGGTATCGGCCTCGACTTACGAGTTGTAGGTCGTGGGTTCGAACCCCGTCAGGCGCATTACTTTGTGTAATTTATTTCAACACCACTGCTCTCAAAACGGTGAAGGAAAACATCGTGAGGAAACCGGCATGTCTTAGAACCAAAAATTCGAAGACATGTGACATCTACCAATCCGCACTGGGCCCGCGTGGTAGATTACGGCCCACTCCCTCTCACAGAGAGGAGGCCTGTGTCCCAGCAGTGGGAACATTTATAGGCTGATGATGATGATGATGATGTCTTCCTAGCGTGATGTTAAGTTTTTTTCAATAAATTTACCAACTCTTCACACCTTATAATCTATATATATAAAAGAAAGTCGTGTTAGTTACACTATTTATAACTCAAGAACGGCTGAACCGATTTGGCTAAAAATTGGTGGGGAGGTAGCTTAGAACCAGGAGAAACATATAGGATACTTTTTACCTTTTTTTATTTTGTTTTGTTTTATCCCGTTTCCGTGTGACGTGACATAAAACGCGGTATAATAATTATACCGCGTTTTATGTCACGTCACACGGAATTGATTGATTTCTGACTTGATTTTTTTAAATTATATTTGGCATCTTAATAAAAAATCTAAAATCTGCTCATTATTGCCTCTAAGGCAGAACAAAGTTCGCCGGGTCAGCTATTAATTATAAAATAACATAAACTGGGAGTACCTCCACGCGGTGAAGGCGGTAAGACTTTAGGACTGATTTTCGATGACGATGGTATATCATTAAAAATATGACTCTACTGGCCAGAACTCCCATTTATTATTTTCCCGGGCTCTATTGGACATCAGACGTTTCAGATCTTCGATTTTGACGACTCCGTTGTCGCTGGCATAAGCAACAGGATCCGCGTACGAAGTCGCGGGCAGAAGCTAGTATTAGCATAGATTTAAATGTATGCATTAATTAACGCTTGCGCCACGAATCGTAAAGATTTCGATTTTCTTTGTTTTGTTCGTCATTCTTCTATAATCTATTTTTTATTAGCTAAAATTAAAAAACCGGAATTAAATGTATATCTTCTCATAAAAGCTTTAGCTATGAAGCTTACCTTAGTTATGAAGCATTTCAAACTGCTACTGTAATAAACCGTATTATCTAAATGTTACTGTCTAACGTAATTACTATCAATATTATACCGGCAGTTATTTAAAACTGAATCAAGGAATTTCTCCAGTATAGCGGGTGCGTTTACAAACATTCAAATTCACATACACAACGACTGAACCGATTTTGAAAATTCTTTTACCAGTAGAAAGCTACATTATTCTTGAGTGACATAGGCTATCATCATATATATTTTATTTTCTAATTGTCTGTGCGAAGCCAGGGCGGGTCATTAATATATTATAATAAGAAAAACACATATTAGACGTCAACTATCCCACTTATAACCTACATAATTAAATTAGCTTTACCCTCTCAACGAAAACAGTCATCATCATCATCAGCCTATAATGTTCCCACTGCTGGGACACAGGCCTCCTCTCTGTGGGAGGGAGTGGGCCATAATCCACCACGCGGGCCCAGTGCGGGTACGACAACAGTAATACAAACCAAAACGCGACCAAACTAATCTCACACCATGTTCAGTCCAAACCTCAAATATATTTCCACATAATTTCTCGGTAGAATGAGACAAGCCACTTCCTTATACCAGATTACTATTCAACAAGCGAGCTGGAACACTCTCTGCATATAATTCTGTGTATTTGCAACCGTAATACGCATACTGATTGTTCAAAATCTTCTGTATACTATGAACAAGATATATGTATACATGTTTGTTGAGCAGTTTCGTGTCTTGTTGATTGGGCTTTAAAGATAACATGGAAGGGTACCCACTGTGTAAACCGTTGGCGATGCAATAACCTTGGGTCTTAATTTGAAGTAGTTATTTTTTTAGAAGCACACAAAATAATTTTATGTTCATAAAGAACGCGATGCTTAGAATATACTCTTTCACCTTGTCCATTGAATATTCATGAGTAGCATAGCAAATTCTATCTTTATTCTAACAGGAATTGACAGTATAACACGTCTTGTAGGCAACTAAAGAATATTTTTGTTTTCAACATTTTAAACATCTTAGGGTGATAGAAAATATTGGAACGAAGTTTCTTGAACCTGTTTTTTTTTTACTTACTATCGTTAAGCAAATGTTTTCCGACCTTTACGTCTTGTTTTGCCGATTTGTCCAACTGATTCCCACCAGTAGGATAAATCGGTAAGAAAAAAACAGGACAACCATTTTAATTCGGTCGCATTGAACAGTGTGGTGTAGCGACGATTATTTTTGTTGAGTGTATACAGTAACTTCGTTCCATCCGGGTGTCCCTTGACACCTCTCATGTTTTTTTTCTACAATATGTCATTTTGTCGATTTTTCCGGTGACAAAATTGATTTTCATGGTGTCATTAAGCGTGCATGTAATACAGGGATGGAAATAGATGAATGAAATGTTTCAAAAGGAGAATAAAATTCAAAAGAACACAAATTGATTATTAGGTGTCACAAAAAAATACTAATACCCAAAAATAATAAGGTACCATCAAAATTAAAGACAAAGAAAGGGAGATATCTAATGCGAATGAATATTTTAAAACTCACGTCCATGTGAACAAAGTTTTGCCCAAGAACTTAAGTCACTAACCACACATACTTATGACACCGTGATTGGCGGCTCAACGATCGATGTTCCCGACTTATATAATATGTATAGGCTTAAACGTTGTACGTTTTTCGTGAACTTTAGCCTCGCACGCAACCACTAAATGTACTTAAAATGCCGCCTGTATATAAAGTAGGGAAACCGGGTTACTTGGGAGCCGAAAGGCATTTAAATTTAAATGGTGTTACGGCTAAATAAAATGTGGTCGTGAAAACAATTATTGTTGTGTGGTATCGTATAAGGATTTTATAAGAATAGAAATGAACTCTATTTGATTGTTTTAGGTTTCTTACTTAATGAATAGGTAAATAAAATGAAAGCTTCTGTAACTCGTAGATGTGCTGATTTGTTATGGTATTTTTTATTGTATTTTGTGTTTTCTATTGCATTCATTAAATGGTTGATCTATCGTTCAAAATCACATGTCTCATACAAATAAAATTCTTTTCCCTCTATGTACATTTATAACAGTAATTACTAAATAACAAATGTTGTAGGTTTGGTAGCAAAGATTAAAAATAAATTGAAAGCAACTACAAACAGCAAATACCTAAACATATAAACTATTTGAACTTTTTGTAACATGGAACATTTTCAGAGGAAACCACGAGTAAAATCTTCAAAAGACGTTACTTCTGTCAGCTTTCATGTATAAAATGTGTATTTAAATAAATGTTAAGCAAAAGGTCATTTGTGACACAGGTGAACGGCCTTTACAGTGTAGAGATACAATGAATAGTAAATCTCGCTGGAGACTTTTTGCTGCGGTGACTTATTGTCACCAAGTCGCATGCGGGTACTTGAAACTATTTACTATTCACCATACCTAATTAGCGCGCTCCCGTATATTATCTTCATAGCGTTGGACGGCGAGACAAAAAGTCACCACGACAAAAAGTCAACAGTCAGCACCCGGCCTTAGAAAGAATGTTTGACATGCTGTACAGTAACAAGCACAACTTTACATGCTACTAGCTGGCTCCGGCCCCAATATAGCCTATAACTGTATGTAATTAAGTCCTCTCTATCTCAACCAAAATTCATCATGATTCACTATGACAAATTGACTTAATACCAACTGACTGGATTATTTTTCTACACAGATCGCCAAGTAACAAAAAAGAACAGAGAAAAAAAATCGGTGCATCGTAAGTGCATTGTTAAAGCAAAATTCTTTTGGTATCATTTCTAGGCTATCTTTCTATTTTAGTCTGTTTAAAAAATATAAATCAAGTCTTACCATATAAGACTTACCATAGAATCATTCTATATTTATCTCTAAAGCCTAGTTAGACCATTCTTTAAGAAAAATCCTCAGATCAATAGCGCTTTTTGACTTTCATGTCTTACAAGAGCTGTTTGCTGAGGCTCAATAGTCTTCCAAATAGAAAGGGTTGAAAAGTTCGATCCATTCTCTAAAGTACGACAATGACTCTTGAATCTGCATTCATGTGACATTTTCTTTGATAAAAAGACATTTGTCATACTGAAACGCTAACGAAAAAAAAACGCGACTCATTTGATGATATTCACACAAAAAAAAAAGATATATAATATACTAATTGCGAGCCTGTAATAATGGATCGCTTTCAAACAGTACCGTATCCCAATTATCTCTACTACTAATTAGTACAACAGATTATTGCTAGTACTAGGCTTAATCTAATTAGCGGTTTACTACAGATAATATATCTTTATCAAACCGCACAATCAGTCTAATGAAGTGGTCTAACCGATCACGAGGTTTACCAGCCCAATGTAAAATAGCAATCTATTGTGTAATAGGCTATTTGACTAAAAAAATCTAATTAGTCCGTCAGTTAGATTATCAAATAATATTTGACCCGTATGTTTTCTTTTTTTACGTAAACCAAAATTGACGGAGATATGATGCTTTTAAAATTGCCAATACGTCACAATTCAGTACATTTTTTACTGAATTCTGACGTCACGAGTCCCCACTCTCGAGTCTTGATGTGATACATCTTGGTAAATATTCATTGATTTTACATAAGAAAAAATATGTGTCCGTTATTTTTCAAAACTCTAAATAACGGACTAATTAGATTTATAATTTATTAATACTGTCAAATAGCCTATTCTGTAAAATAATAATTATCTATCTTTCTTTGACTAAACTAAAGAATTAAAAACTGTCATTCAACGTGGCAATGTTGCCAGTTTTCTGGGCACGTTCCCGGATGACAGCGATGCGGAGGATTACTTTGACGTCTTACTATTGTCTTTTTGTTTTTTTTTTTTAATAATTTATTAATTAATATTTGTAGATTTTAAAAATAATTATTTAACAATAAAATAAATTCATTATATTTTTGGGAACCTGTAATTGGAAAAATGTTATTTTTGACAGAAGACAGTTTCTGTAGACATGGTTGACCAGAAAAACGTTACAGTTTCGATACATGATGTTGTGAATTTATATTCAGAAAACCTTTGCCTATTTATTCAGGAATACAGCCTTCCATCTTACACCCTACCATACCTATAAACCCAGCAAAGTTAACAATAAGTCAGGCAGTTGCCATTCCGCGGCGTTGCACGTTGCCAGCTCGAATGTCCCATTGCACATAATTTAGCACATTTGCAAGCATAATGCAGCTCGCTGTGTTTAGTTCTAGCGTCTAATTTAAACTTTGAGCTGTCTCTTTGTTTGAATCTATTGTGTTTTGGAACATTTTGATTATGAATGAGCACTGCTCTTTGACTCCATTAAATTATGATTTCAATTTGATTTGACGTATTTGACACAAACATTGATAAGCAGCTTAATCATAGGTTTTTTATGATCAATTATAAAGATAGACTCCAGACTGGTGTAACGTGTAATGTAAACCACCCCTGTAATGTAACACGGATTCTACGTGTAGTGGACGGCCCTAGGAGCGCTACATGTAATGCTCGTACAATGTTGTAAATTTTTATTTTTTTGTCGACATCTAAGTAATCTTACTAATTTTTTAAATACGAAACTTTTGATGCTTAAATTCTGCTCAGACTTAGATATAGGGCTGAAATAATTCGCTAGTAACATTTATCCCGGTTTAAAAGTTTATTTTAGATAATTTCCTTGGTGCACTCAAATTTTCTAGTTGCAGGCAAAGCCGCAGCCGTTAAAACCCGCAGCCGCAACCGCAGCCGTTAAAAGACTGCCTGTTGCCAACAGGCAGTCTTTTAAAAAGTCATCATCATCATAAGCTGGAAGACGTCCACTGCTGAACATAGGCCTCCCCCTTAGACCGCCACGCCGTACGACAATTCGCCACTTGTATCCATCGGTTGCCCGCGCCCCTTATGGAAAGAAGTGCGAGTCAGTAATTCATAACATCAAAGTTTGCGATCACTTGGAAATATCGATTTTTTTTTGTTAATTTTTTTTTCTTTTTCTTTTTAGATTCTTTATTTAAACATATACAAAGTAGACTATAAAACAATTCAATTGTTTTTACATTAAATTAAACAAAAAATATCAGCTTATGCTAGTGATCATAAACTTTTTTTGATATGTGTATAAAGCATATAATAAGTACTGCGTGATGGATAAAGTGCTATCGAAGCTGAAATAAAAACAAACATGTAACTCGGCAATGCTGCCAGCATTCTGGGCTTCTGTACCCTTAGCACGAGTTTTCACTCTTTTACTTTACAGCGTCTTTTCAGTATTTACAGCGTTTCTTGTATGAAAATATGGAACAGCGCCTCAGGTGTGCGAAGAAGGAACTAATTTTTTCCTTGAAAATTGTCAATTTGAAATTGTCAAAGTTCCAGTTTACTTTACGTCTCAAATACTGGAAACTCATGCTAAGGGTACTGGGCACGGGCCCGTTGACAAAGATGTGGATGAATTTTTTGACCCCCTATGAAAATTTTTCTTTTTTATTGTTTGTAAATACTTATTTCTTTCTTAAATTAGTTATTATTACTGTATCGTTCTATGTGTTCAGTTTAGAAATAAACCTGTAAATATAATTTCATTCCGAAGGTAGTCACGTAACTCCTCACCACTAATTAAGTTACGTAAACAAGAAATCTAATCACCCACATATGCTTTAGCACCAGCTTGGTTACAATTTCCCATTACCATTTCTAAGGAATCCACGAACTAGTTAGAGAGACCGGTTTTATAACTAGTAGTGCTTCACTAATCAACTTGAACCGAGCTTCTAGCTAGGAAAATTTTAATAGATAATAATACTGTGTATTGCAATGCAATTATGATCTTCTGACATTACCGAGCGCATATAAGGCGAGGCTCAGACGATACATGCCCATCCGCATATTGGATTCATGGAGGGTTAAAACAGTCGCCAGTCGAATCCCTTGTAAAAATCAAAATGCCACCCCATTGACAACAGTCTACAGAAATCACATGCGGCTTATTCATTTCCGAAGAAAAAATTTAGTAGAGCGGATGTTTTTAAATGTTTTGTTCCTACAAGTAGCAACAATACAAACCACATGCGGCGGCACATCGCCTGCAATTGAACATTTAGACGATCCATTTTAGTCATCCAGCGCTTGTGGCTTGTCATTGCACTTCAAAAGTCGAATAACACCCAACTTTGGAACTTCTGATTAGTCCATCGAAAGGCTATCTTGAACATTGAATATTAAAATTAAAGAAAATAGAATGATATGGGATATTTGATTGATTTCACACACATTCGCAAGGGTAGGCTCGTATGGAGAAGAATGAGCAAAAAACTCCATTCACTTACAGGTTTTTTTTTTTTTTTATCGTGGTAAAATCATCAAATGAGTCCTCCCACCCCGGGCAGGTCGGGAGGGACTGTCAGACTTGTACTGACTAAAATCCACGGTGTCCTTCAATAGCCCTTTGTATTCCGGGGTCACGGTAATGAGATAAGTCCCGCGACCCCGGCAGGCTTCGGCCCTCTAGAGGGGGGCCCCGTCATCTTGCTGACGCTCTTTGAGGCGCGCGTGGAACACAACGCGCCGTCGACCCGGGCATGGTCCATGGTCGGGCAGCGAGTTGCCCTTTACTCGCCGCCCGCATGCCCACTCGCCGCCCGCATGCCCATTCACTTACAGGTTAGTCGAATTTTCATATAGACGGTTAATTTTCGCCGCGTAAATCCCCTACAACGCAAGTGCAGATGATAGGCGCTAAACGCCTCTTCGCGCAGGGCACTACCAATATAGTTTTTTTCCAAATGATACCCGTCGCTTACACCGCCAAACCGCACAGACAAGCGGGCTCGTGTGAGAATCGCTTTATCTAAATCCGATTTTTAAAAAGCATCAACTGTTTAGGACTTTTTTGAATTGGCTTAGTATCTGAATGCCAAATACCAGTTATTTTATCTGACAATCACAATTACAAGGTAACCTTGACTGCCTGTCAAACACTCACTCTTCTAAAAGTGTTTTTAATTAATCTGTGGTTATGACTGGCAGCTTTATAAAGATTTACAAGCTTTTAATTAGACTGCAGATTTACTGATCAAAAGCAGTCAAGTGTCTGTAATGTTCGTTCTATTATCGTGAATATTTAATATGAAAAGATAAAATAAAAAATAAATTTGAATTTGCAACTAATTATAAATATTAAAGTTGAATAGTTATTAATAGACATTATTACTCTTTCATCCCACGCTACGTAGTACTTCAGAATGAAACACAGACTCAAGTTTAAACCTTCCTACCTACTTGATTGCAACTTACCTCAGTATATATTTAACACCCACGCGAAAAGCAATCATAAAGTTCTACATATAAGACTCCATATTAATAAAGTAACATGCCAATGCATCGGCGTCACATAACGATGTCGTTACGAAGGTTACGCTTGATTTATTTCAGACGTACAAGCATTTCCTATTTAATCATAGCGCTCTGTGTATTTCAATAAGTCAAGTTGTTTTATGGAACAAGTTACCTACGTTTTAATTGATGTATAAAAGTTTAATATATTTGGTAGATAACAACAGTGCGCCAATAGGTACGTCCACACAGAACGAGTGCGCGCGCTGCCGCGGGCGATCGTCCGAGCGCCCGAGCCATCCAGTGTCGGCTTTTGTTTTGCTCGCGTATATTGTTTCGTGCTTCGTTCGAGAAACAATTGTGCGTCCAAACAGAGCAAGCAGCTTCGCGAGGCATTTGCCGCGCGAAGCAAATGCCTCGCGAGGCTGCTCGCTCTAGGCGTGAACGCACCTAATGAATAAACTAGGCACTGACATTATACTCCAGGTTGGTTTAAAACTTTCCAGCACTCACGGACCGTTCACGATTTTGGTCTAAGCGGTGAGCTGTGCGGCGGACGGCGGGAATAAGACATTAATTTCTTTGTGAGTACGCGAATTTGCCACTGACGGTGCCTCATGGCATGTATCAAACTTTTATGTACATTATTTTGATCTGATCGTTCGCTGCCCCGTGCATCGCTCATAGCGGCAAGGTTATGAACGGGGAGATGGCGCTCACTGGAAACTTTGTGTCGCGGTGACTTCGCCCAGTTGAATGTAAAGGACGCTAGAAACCATAATTATAAATTTCATCATAATGTTTTTAAGCTATTGCATAGCTTTTATCGCGGAATCTGAGCGCGGCGCGGCGCGGCGTCCGTATCAAAAAAATTCCAAAAACCTAACGAAAATACCTGACACCACGCATCGTCTAACATTGTTTCAGTTCGGGAGACTTCGGCAATCATAAAAATATCCGTCATAAAAACAATTTACTTTTTCTTACTGATTCTAAACGGCCAGCTACAAAAGGAGTTTTCACAATGAAACCTACTTATGAAATTCTCGTACAACAAAGAAGTTCTTTATTACATTAGTGCACCACAAACATTTTAAATAAATTGTATTCTCGTTAAATATACGCGGTAGGCGATTTTATTCTTTTAAAATAAAAACAAATGTTATGCAATAGCTTCACCGCGGCAGTCTCCGAGTGCTACATGTATTTTTTTTTTATTTGCAGAATGTCACCTTATTTATTATTTTTTTGAATAAATAAAAAGAATTACCTTTCTTAACTGAATTTTATGTGATAACATTGCAGACATCGTAAAGTAGGTACAGCGTACATAAATTGTGTCTCACAGGTAGGTCCCCTGGCTCTCAAATTGAATTTACACGTGTGACTTGAGACAATGTTAATCTTTATTATTTAACAGGCAAGGGCGAAAATTAGAATGGTTACCTACTTTTATTTTTTGGGGTACAAAAATCATCAAAATGTGTCCTCCCACCTTGGGTGGAGAGGAGGTGATTGTCCGACTCTTACCGACTGAAACGACCCTTTTCCTTCACATCTAGATCATCATCGCGATCCAGGCATAGGCATTTAGGCATGTTAATAGCATCAAAAACTTGCAAATATAATTAGTCTTAAATAATCTAATCTAATTAGTCTTATTAAAAAAAAATGTCTGTCATCTAGAGTTTCGAAAAATAATGGACACGTATTTAATTTTTTACAAATATCGAGAGTGGGGCATCATGACGTCACAAGCAAATAATAACTGTATAAGCTTATGACGTTTTGGCAATTTTAAAAGAGTCGTATCTTCGTTGATTTTGGTTTACTTTTTATTTTTTGTTGATAATCTAATATTGTGAGCAGTGGTGGCCCAGTGGTATCGGCCCCGACTTACGAGTTGTAGGTCGTGGCGTGGCGTTTTTTTGTGCATTACTTTGTGTAATTTATTTCATCACCACTGCTTTCACAACGGTGAAGGAAAACGTCGTGAGGAAACCGGCATGTCCTAGAACCAAAATTCGAAGACATTTGACATCCACCAACCCGCACTGGGCTCGCGTGGTAGATTATGGCCCACTCCCTCTCTCAGAGAGGAGAGCTGTGTCCCAGCAGTGGGAACATTTATAGGCTGATGATGATGGTGATGAATCTAACATGGTATTGACTAACTAGACTTTTTTTAAATCAAATACCCTATTGAGCCTGTGGTTCCTACTAGTAGAAGGGTGACACATCTTGCCAGAATTATTGTTACCTTCGACGATGCAAAAAAAACGTTACTAAATAATTAATCAAATACTTTAGAAAACGTCATTAAGTACAAGGTCATAAAGTTTAATATTTGATGAAACCTACATAAAGCCTGTAACCACTCGCGACATAATTAAGGCTACGCTTGATTGATTGCACGAATGGCGCTTAATGAGGTTAAAGGCGTTAGTTCTGTGACGCCTCACTGCATCCGCGCCCTGTGCACAACAACGAGAGGAAATCTCATACAAGCAATGTACGTTAGTTATATTTAACGCAGTATTCATTAAAATAATTAAAGTGTGATGTCTTAAGAAGTTGAATAGATTGAAGGCTATAATACAACAGACCAAAAGGCATTTATGAGCCAATCACTTGACGCAAACTTGATTCAAAATGGTATAGGTACTACATCAGTTGGTATCAGACCACAAACGCCGTTAAAGGTATTTTTTAATTAACCGACTTCAAAAAAAAAAGTAGGTTCTCAGTTCGACCTGTATGTATGTATGTTTGTCCGCGATTATCTCGCGTTTGGCTGAACCGATTTTGATGCGGTTTTCAGCAAAGTGTTCATTACATTCCGGAGAAGGTTTGAGTATATAACACTAATGGATATCCCGTGACGTTGCTCGCGTGGATCCGTATTTGCTTACTTGGATTGTAGATTTTTAAAGACGCCGATTTTTATGAAGATTTTTGTTGAATATCTAAACTAAAAAGGGTAAAATAAAAAACTTTTTGAAAAAAAGGGAACCGACTTCAAAACCAAACACAAAAAAGTGTAAAATAACTTTTCTTTCGGACGTCGATGGCCATAGTCAATGAAATAAAAAACAAAGCCACCGAGTTCCGAAAGAAAAGTTATTTTACACTTTTTTGTGTTTGGTTTTGAAGTCGGTTCCCTTTTTTTCAAAAAGTTTTTTATTACATTAAGAAATAATGTGTAAAACAAGAATATGCTATAAGTAATAAACTCCTGGGGAAAACCTGTCTAACACAGATTCTTATTAGAGCGCTCGATTAGAAGCCGGGAAGAAACAGACGTAGAACGGTGTGAACTACGCCGTAGTACGTCTCTGCTTGATAATTATGAAATTCTATTAACGTGGAATTTATCGATGGTCATTTAGATTATAAGGCTACTATATATCACAATCTCCTTTTTTACTCTATATTACATTTGAAAATCGAATATTCTCTAATACGATATAAATAAACGTTTAATAAAACAATGTTGACTTTGTAAAAGAGTGACACAATGCTAATCTTTTCAAGACGGCCTTGGGATGGACACTGATATTTTAATTTTTTTATTGTTTATAGTGGTTGCATCTCCAGAACACTTTCAGTAAAACGTATATGTACCTAATTCATAGTTAGTACTTATAAATAAACTAGCCAAAGTACACGCAATATTGACCACGATTGACACATAAACATCATCTACGCTGCCAAAGTCTAGTAACAATAAACCCAATCGCTCCTTCTATAGTTTCAACCATAAATTCTGGTTTTATAGGTACACGAGTTTGTTAGTAACTCGACCGATGAATAGCAGCTGTCGCCTACCATCTTGCAAAGGCCTTAGGCCCATTCAGACTTACTCGCCCATCGTTCCCATTTGGGAACCTGTCTTTGAAGTAATATTATGCAGATGTTTCAGACGTCGACAGTAATTCATCTCTCCCTCTGTGTAATTACTTTAATTGTTCTAAATATAGGACCGCTTGAGTTGAGCTACTGTTAAATTTTGGAATAGTTGGATTATTTCTCTCCGTCTGTCTGTCTTGTGGGTGTAGACAATTATCCAAAATTTGAGATAGATATGTATATGAACTGTTTGTCTTACATTTAACTTGATATGTGTTTAATGTGAATCATGTGTTATTGAATGAAATTAAACATCAAATTCTATTTTAGAACATTCAATTTACAGTCGTTTATAAAAATCTTATGAGCATAAATTAAATAAATGCGTTTTTAGGGTTCCGTAGCCAAATGGCAAAAACGGAACCCTTATAGATTCGTCATGTCTGTCTGTCTGTCTGTCCGTGTCTGTCACAGCCACTTTTTGTCAAAAGTATAAGAGCTATCCTGTTGAAACTTGGTAGAAAGATGTATTATGTGAACCGCATTAGGATTTTCACACAAAAATCAAAACAAAACAAATTTTGGGGGTGCCCCCCATACTTAGAATTGAAACTCAAAAAAAAATTTTTCACCAAACCCATACGTATGGGGTATCTATGAATAGGTCTTTAAAAATGATATTGAGGTTACTAACATCATTTTTTTCTAAACTGAACAGTTTGCACGAGAGACACTTCCAAAGTGGTAAAAAGTGTGTCCCCCCCCCCCCCGTAACTTCTAAAATAAGAGAATGATAAAACTAAAAAAAATATATAATGTAGAGCTCAACCAAAACTACCAACGAAAATTGGTTTGGATGAGATACAGTTAGCAGTTTTTGAGATATAGTACATTTTCAAAAACCGCAAATATAACTTTTCCATTCATGCAAATACTATGAAAAACAAAGTTATTTTTATTGTTTGTGTATATTACTTACTAATCTCAATATAATTATATCTCTAATCTATGCTTGCTGCTACGGAACCCTTCATGGGCGAGTCCAACTCGCACTTGGCCGGTTTTTTAATGAATAGTAAAGTAATAAAAGTATGTATAAAAGTATTAATTCTTCTTCTTCTTCCTGCCCTTATCCCATTCTACTTGGGGTCGGCGCAACACGTTTCTTCTTCCATTCTCCCCTATTAGACGTTACAGTATCATTTACTCAGTACCTACCTTTTTCTTTCATATCATTCCTTAGACAATCCATCCATCTTTTCTTTGGCCTTCCTCTTCCTCTCCATCTATCAACATTCATACTCATCACTCTCTTAGTCACATGGGTGTCATCCCTCCTCATCACATGTCAATACCAAGATAGACGATTCCCTTTCATATAAAAAATTAAATTAATATAAAAATATTAATTCTAATTCTAAAAACCGCTTGTCCGATTTCGATAAAATTTTCATGGGACCATTTGGGAAGTAAACCTTACCTACCCTTTCCGACAAAAATAGAATTTTTAATCGATCGGTAAGCGACTACATGTGCGCGGAAAACATTAAAAAAATAGAAACATCCGAATTGAGAACCTCCTCCTTTTTAAAGTCGGTTAAAAACAAAGTCGCTTCCCACCGTCCATGCAACGAGTTTTAATGCGGTTTTAATCAAGAGTAATACAAGAGGAAGTTTTATATGTCACCATATACATTTCATCCAGCCAGCAGGTTGCTAATATTCAGTAAAACCATAACTACAAGACTACCGCATTAAAATATTCCATCAATTCAACACAAAGAGAAAACAATGGAGAATTGGATATGAATCGGCAAGCGAGGCTCGCCACAGACAAATGACTCAATTCTGATGGCAGTAGTTGGCTTTCATTGACAATGGACGCGTCTGTATTTGAGTGCAGTTTGAAGAGACGGTAGGTATGAAGCTAGCTGCAGGTTATTTCTAACAGAGTTTGCTATTGTGAAATCGGAGCAGCTGTTTTATCATCAACATCATTATTTCGGCCTAGAATAGGCAAGATGGGCAGCGGATGGCGAGTAATGGGCGTATCTGAGGTATTCCTCGTAGCGCTCCCGTTTTGAAACGCGCCCATCTAAGCGCTCCCGTTTTGTTCCTCCAAGCGCCCCCAAAAGGAGCGCTTCGAGGAACGATTAAAAATATTAAAATTTATTTCCTCGAAGCGCTCCCACGTTTAAAAATAGGGAAAATCATGAAGTAAACGTAATGAATTATATCGATAATTTTTAAAAACTCATGTGTGCATGATCGACATCGAATTTTGACCTTTGACCCCGAATAACTTTTGAAGCACACATAGGATCGATGGGGACTTTTAAAACTTTATTCGTAATGGTAAACCCTAGCTCTCCATCAATATTTAGCTTTCCGGGATTTATTTCAAATGTCTATACTGACCGGACTAGTATATATTTTGTCGGCAGATTATATTCATCTACTAGCTTCTGCCCGCGACTTCGTACGCGGAACCTGTTGCTTATGCCAGCGACAACGGAGTCGTCAAAATCGAAGATCTGAAACGTCTGATGTCCAATAGAGCCCGGGTAAATAATTAACTGGCCAGTAGAGTCAGATTTTTAATGATATACCATCGTCATCGAAAATCAGTCCTAAAGTCTTACCGCCTTCACCGCGTGGAGGTACTCCCAGTTTATGTTATTTTATAATTGATGGATGGCTATGTCCGAAACTATGAGGAATATCAAAAAACGTTGAAAAGAGTCTCGAGGTCGATTTTGACGAAAACTAAAACTGCATCATTGGATTTTAGAAAAATTAATAATCCTGGCCAGGAATCAACCCGCTGAATTTGGAAAAAAAATCACACCCTGTACTATTACACTATTCAATAGTGTTGTTAATAAGGAGCAAATTCTGGTAAGTAATCATATACGCTAAACTTAAGGAAAACGTATAATTACAAAAAAATTGATCAATCTTCAAGGCAATGACTATATTCGAAACATAAGTTAACCGTTTCTTCTTGGAAAAAATGCAATTTTTTGTTCAACTCAATAATTTCGTATTAATTGCTGAAAACAGTGGGATTGTTGAGACGTCAAATCCAGTGAAACATTGAAAACAATGAAATTTTATCATTTCGAATTAATTATGGATCAGTGTAGAAGTCAAGTAATATAGAAAATAGCAATTTCAAAAAATCTGTAATTTCCTTAAGTTTGCAGTATATCCTCATAGTTTCGGAAATAGTCATCCACGCCCAATTGAAAAATTCACCCTGTATAGTGAAATTAGCGATAGCTTTGATTTCCACATCAGATGTTTCTGATCTTCGATTTTTATAAGTCAACAGGAAATGCCCATCAGACCGACAACTTTTGCTAAGACGTTATTCCTGATCCAGATCCCAACGGGTGTTCCAGATCTTCAATTTTTATACCTCAACAGAGAGTGCTCATCAGGCTGAATAACTCTTGCTAAGACGTCATTCCTATAAATGTTATAGTTTAGCTGGGCTCTTAGAGTTCCACATCAGGTGTTCCAGGTCTTAAATTTTTATACGTCAACAGAGAGTGCTAATCAGGCTAAACAACTCTTGCTAAGACGTCATTCCTTTATATGTTATAGTTAAGCTGGGCTCTTGGAGTTCCACACCAGGTGTTCCAGATTTTCAAATTTATTCTCTCAGCAGAAAATGCTCATCACGTGGAACAATTTTTGCTATGGCACCATTTTTGTATCTCTTATAGTTTAGCAGGTCTGTTGCGGTTCTGCATCAGGTGTTCAAGTTTCCAAGATAAATTATAGCCTATATGTTAATCGAACTTAATACCTATACAAAAAAATATTCAAATCCGTCCAGTAGTTCCGAAGATTAGCGTGCACAAACACACAGACAAACAGACAAACCGACAAACAGACAAAAAAAAATTAATTACAATTTCGGGTTCGGCATCGATAAAATAACAACCCCTGCTACTTTTTTTTATATATTTACATTGTACAGACACCACTTTTCTACAAATTAATTATATGTATAGATTTGGTGGACTAAAGGATTAACAATAAAACAAAAAAAATAATTAATTACTAAACCCGTGCGAAGCCGGGACGGGCCGCTAGTTGTATATTATAACAATGTGTTCTACTTATTACCTAGTTATTATCGATAATTTCAGTTGGTATAGTCCCATCTCTATCCGAAAGTTAATCATGGGAGCGCTTCGAGGAAATAAATTTTAATATTTTTAATCGTTCCTCGAAGCGCTCCCAAAAGGAGCGTTTAGATGGGAGCGTTTCAAAACGGGAGCGCTTCGAGGAATACCTCGACTCGCTGTCTGATCATGGAGCATGCTCGGGTCGACGGCGCGTTGTGTTCCTCAAATATTGTCAGCTATATGACGGGGCCCCCTTTAGAGGGCTACCCTGCCGGGATCGCGGGACTATCGGGTAACCGTGGGCCCGGAACGTAAAGGGCTAGTGAAGGACTCCATGGATTTTAGTCAGTACAAGTCTGACAGTCCCTCCGTCACCGTCCGCCCTGGTGAGAGGACACATTTGATGATTTTACCTCATATAAAAAATAATATTCAAGATTAGCTGAAGAAATCAAATAAGGCCGAAGTTAATCATCAAAATTATTTGACCCGTATTTTTTTTCTTATAGTTTAATGACCTATTTAATGACCTATTTTATCTACAGTTGTTACACTGTTGAACCAATTAGGAAAAGCAAATAGGTATAACCAGCCAAGTGAGACATATTAGGAGATAGACACAGCAAGCTAAACACGACATCTCAATCGTGTTAACTTCTGAGAAACTTTATTCTCAGTAAACATAATGTATATTAATAGAAAAAGTTAAAAAAAACCGGCCAAGTGCGAGTTGGACTCGCCCATGAAGGGTTCCGTAGCAGCAAGCATAGATTAGAGATATAATTATATTGAGATTAGTAAGTAATATACACAAACAATAAAAATAACTTTGTTTTTCATAGTATTTGTATGAATGGCAAAGTTATATTTGCGGTTTTTGAAAATGTACTATATCTCAAAAACTGCTAACTGTATCTCATCCAAACCAATTTTCGTTGGTAGTTTTGGTTGAGGTAGACACAGCAAGCTAAACACGACATCTCAATCGTGTTAACTTCTGAGAAACTTTTATTCTCAGTAAACATAATGTATATTAATAGAAAAAGTTAAAAAAAACCGGCCAAGTGCGAGTTGGACTCGCCCATGAAGGGTTCCGTAGCAGCAAGCATAGATTAGAGATATAATTATATTGAGATTAGTAAGTAATATACACAAACAATAAAAATAACTTTGTTTTTCATAGTATTTGTATGAATGGCAAAGTTATATTTGCGGTTTTTGAAAATGTACTATATCTCAAAAACTGCTAACTGTATCTCATCCAAACCAATTTTCGTTGGTAGTTTTGGTTGAGGTCTACATTATATATTTTTTTTAGTTTTATCATTCTCTTATTTTAGAAGTTACGGGGGGGGGGGGGGCACACTTTTTACCACTTTGGAAGTGTCTCTCGCGAAAACTGTTCAGTTTAGAAAAAAATGATGTTAGTAACCTCAATATCATTTTTAAAGACCTATTCATAGATACCCCACACGTATGGGTTTGGTGAAAAATTTTTTTTTGAGTTTCAATTCTAAGTATGGGGGGCACCCCCAAAATTTGTTTTGTTTTGATTTTTGTGTGAAAATCCTAATGCGGTTCACATAATACATCTTTCTACCAAGTTTCAATAGGATAGCTCTTATACTTTCGACAAAAAGTGGCTGTGACATACACGGACAGACAGACAGACATGACGAATCTATAAGGGTTCCGTTTTTGCCATTTGGCTACGGAACCCTAAAAAGGTCTTACTTCCCTCTACCTTTGTTGCGAGGAAACGTAAAAATAAAACAATAGAATTCTAAGAATTTCTTTGTAAAAGACATCGTGTAGAAAGGTTGTGATAATATTTGCAGGCTACGTTTGCAGGTGAAGTCTGACAGTTTGCTTACATGTCCCTGAAGGCAGAGAGACAATTTTGTAAGAAAGTAAAAAATCTGTGGAATCTTTTTGACAATTAAACTGGTTTGCACTGCAAATCACTGGTAAGATTTAAAAGAAGGCATATAATATCTCGTTACATTTGCGTTAGAAAATAAGTGGTTAAAACATTGGTAAAATATGAAGAAAAGGAAATAATTTGTTTTCGTTTTATCAAGTAATTTATGATATTCTAAAACAATGTTATTAATTAATTAATTCAAGTTATTTTATGAGGTTCCAGCAACACATAACTCAAAACACAAAAAAAAAAGATAAAACATGGAAAGACTTGATAAGATTTCGAAGAGACCTAGGCTCAGTAAAAGTTGAAGAAGAAAGCTAACATTTCAGTTTACTTTTGGCAATATAATCCGCAATATCACTGTTAACTTAGTTTCATAACTGCCGCCATAAATTGCCTCGCAAAGCACATCTCCGAAAGCTATACATCACAAAAGCCGTAATATAATACAGTAAGTTACAATCGAAAACTCCCAAGTGCAAATAGAAGTTAATAGGGGCCCGGAGAACTGTTGAACTTCAGAACTACATCGTTTTAATTAGAAATATAGCTTCGATACACAACTGTTAGGAAACTTTCGAAATATACCTTTTGCTTGGGCCATGAAAATACCGTTTTTTGCTTAAAGTGGCACAAGAGCACGGTTAGCGCAGTGACTAAGCGATTCCGATTGGACTGCTGCGGGTTCAATTCCCGTGCGGAGCAAATACTTGTATGATCTACAGTATATGAGTTTATATGTTTGTAAACGAAACCACGACACAAAAAATTCTAGTGCGGGGCAATGTATTTAAGAAAAAAAAATCCTTTGGATAGACGTTATAATGCGTACTTAAACAATTGTAAACTTGCAGCCATGTGAATCACGAAAATATTGCTTTAGGCGTTTTTCGCAACAAGCGTTAAAAACATTTGAGTACATGTTTGTTCTCGTTTTACAATATTATGAACTTTACTCGTGTATATTAATTAAGTTGATTTAAATTCTTTCATATTTCGCAGCAAGGCGCTGAATTTTGAAGAAGAGAACAAAAATTACCTAATCAATTTTGTTTCATTTAATTCATGCACACAATGACGTTGACATAATTTTCATTTGTTGATTAAGCGAGTTAAAATAGATATGTAGGTACATTTGAATCTGCTCTTTAAAAGAATGAATAAAATAAAGTGAAAAAAAATCTCTTATATTAGTTTCATCGTTCATTTCGTGGCCCCGGGTTAGATGTTTACTTTAAACGGATTCCTGCTGGTAGTCTACTTTGTTAGATTTGATCGTTTATTGAGACCGAAGTTGATTCTAGCTATTAACAAGGGAACAGTTAGACCATCCATCTATTATTCGATAAAGATGTAGGTTCCCCCAAGGTTGTCTGACATAGATCGTCTTAAGCGTTCGTCTATGTAAGTACATTTAATTTTGAACAATTGAGTTTAATATTTTTTATGTATGACTAAACTACATATGTCTTTAAAAAAAACGTTAACTATCCACATCGATGCTTCATTGTACTAGTATGTGCTAGTATTAAAGCTACAGCATAATCACCTTATAATATTTCCATTGCTAGGACACAGGCCTCCCCTCTTTGAGACGGAGTGCGCTGTAATCCACCACACGGGCAAGTTCGAGTTCATAGATGTATATTATGTCTTCAAATTTTTGGTTCTAGGACATGCCAGTTTATGTACAATATTTTCCTTCACCGTTTTGAGGACAGTGACTTACAATATTCGTAATGTGGGGTACCAATGGACCCACCACTGCTCATAGTTACAGTGATATTTTAGTGATGGGTTTTCTTATTTTTTCATAAGTACAAGTAAGTGATCAATGCAGTATTTTAGAAACACACCTTGAGTAAAGACACTACACTCCGATGGTTTACACCACCGGACAGCAGCGAGTAAACAGGCACTGTTACGATGCTCGCAATTTCACTGTACTTGTAGTCGCTACTCGCCACTGTCCTTGACCAATGTAAACGGGCCTACTGTCAAGCGCTCGTAAGTCATTGATCTAGTCAAGTGTTTAGTAAACTTGACCACTGGCACTCGCATCAACAGTTGTCTGAGCTAAGCGTACCTATGAAAAGTGTCAATCTACAAGTCTATGTGATACTTGAGCGGGATGACCTGCATTCGGCTCGGGGAAGTCTAAAAGTCAATTTGCACTAGAAAGTCTGAAGAACTAACTGCAGTTGCAAGAGAATGAATACAATGCATAAGCACGTAGAAATCAAGAAATGATTTGATGATTTTTACACCTCAAAAAAGTGTCTTGGAGAAGAAATTCCTAGTGTCAGGCATCTTTTTTTATGTATTATACTGGATACATTTATCTGCTACTGGAGCTAGTTAATTTCTCTCAGGTCCTTAAAATACTGACTTAGACCCGGAACAGCAACTTGAAGGCTACAGAAATATTTGATTCGTGTGGTGATCGAACCCGTAACACGTAGCACGACAGAAAACCGATCAGCCAATGAACCAACTTGTTTGATATGAAGATAATAGTAATATCTTCTTATGAACGTATGAACACCTCCTCCTTCCTTTTCCCCTCGATCCATCAACATTCATACCCATCACTCTCTTAGTCACATGAGTCTCATCCCTGCTCATCACAGTCATGTCCATACCAAGACAGACGATTCCCTTTCATTTTTTCTGTAACAGGCGTCACTTTCAAACTTCCCCTTATAAACTCATTCCTTACTTTATCCATTCTTGTCACTCCACACATCTATCTCAACATCCTTATTTACATTATTAGCACCACGTCATGATGGTAAATTAAAGGACTACCATCTTTATCTGCTCAATAAATAAATAATAATTTCATATCACTTAAATTAATCTTATTCAAGATTATTTAATCAAAATAAAGTGTGCCTATACTCAGTTAAAATAAGGTTACTTATTGTACTAAAAGCCTAATGAAATATTTACTTCGATCTTCGTTAATTCAACGGCTTTTGAAATGTAAGTACTTATTTGTGCTCAAAATTAAATTGTTTCAATGGCCGGGTTTTGCGAGCTTATCGCGTTTGTGTTATTTAATCTCTTTGAAGTAATATTACATCAAGATGGAGGCAGGACTTTTCGATTCCAAGACTTTCGAGGAAATCGGTTTCTATTTGCTAAAGCGTTCGTTACAGGATTAGGTATGATTTAAATCAACTTTATATATCTCAATAAATTTCTAAGAAAATTGACAAGAGCAGCATAATTATCTTTGAAACTGATTAGTAAATTATGTCCTAATTATCATAAGATATTATTATAGTCGTAGGATTTCCATTAAAACGATTTAGAGACCTGAAGAGAAAATGCGGAAGTATCTACCTATGTATATATATCGTTTTCGCCTCAAAATGGCTGAACCGATTTGATAAACTTTGTTAAAGGTTTGGATGTACACGGATGGAAGACGGTTATATTTTGTTCAAACAAATAAAACCCTGCTTTTACTTACCATTCGCAATAATGACTGCGTTCGATAAATGACTAAAGATTTGTCAACAGTGTTAGATATTACGAACATGTTTGACAAATATGTGACACGATCAGTTTATCTAAACTTGCGGTAAAGTTCGGTATTACTCAACAACAACGATCCTCTTGCAATTAATTGCATTCAGTCTTTATACAAAGAAATCAACATCATTTAAAAAAAGAATGTTATGTGAATTTTATGTTCTTTTTCTAACCTCAAATTCTCTATTGTTCCAGAATGCGTACAACCTGTTCTTCAACCTGAATTCCAATTACAAATGTGCAACAATGTGCCTCGGACACTATAGTGGTGTAGTGGTGACTGTTTTGTGAAATGTGCGCAACACTATGAGCAGAGGCAGCTGGCTGGCGATGGTGGCGGTGGTGGTGGTAGCGGGGGCCGTGCGGGGGTGGGACTGCGTCTGCAACCCCCGGGAGTGCGAGGTGCTGGAACCTAGTGGGTGTCCTGGAATGGGGATCGTTGTTTGGGATCCGTGCAGGTGAGAGTTCTGCTCCTTTGACTTCTTAGTTTTTTTTTCTTTACAGTTAGGACAACGTTAAGCTACAGTTGTTTTTGTGTGAGTGTGGTGCCACCTCTGGTGGTCTATAATTCCAGTGTGGAGAGAGACAGAGCTATACAAGTCGTCTAGCGCCATCTCGTTCCCACACTGGAATTACTCTCGTTTTAATAAATTTAGAAAGTATTCAATGCATTGAATAAGAAACATTGGAACTTGCCTGGGTGATGAACTCATAACTGCGTGTATGAGATGCAATGCAACGTAATGTACGAGTAACATTCGCATGTTTGCTCATTACAAGTGAATGCACAAGTTTATCAGCACCTTAAAGGTGCGAAAAACTTTTAAAAATATATTATGCACCTTTTTGAAAGCAGTGGCGATGAAACTCACTCCCTCTAACAAACAAGAAGATGGCTAATATGGTTACGAAGACTGTAATTAATTTCACAAACATTGCGAAAATAATTACAAAATTATAAACAGGATTTAATACGCTTAATACGTTCACAAAATAATTAAAAGTTATAGGTAACCGATAAATGTTCTTAACTCCATTAAGTACCCAAGTAGAAACACTTTATAACTCAAAACTTCATCCTTGTTACGAGCTCTCACCAAGTCATGTCCTTTTGACTTTTAACCCTTTACTTCGCCTATTCTTAAATTTCTAATTCCAAAGTAGGAAGGAAGTACTTAATAATTATTATAAAAGAAGTTTATTTTGTAAGTACGGTTTTCGGTTCGTAGTAAGAACAGTTCAAGAATTATGAAAAGGGGTGAGGTTTTTTTGGGAACAATGGCCTCCAATTTTCTATGGAAATGTTTGAAGCGTAACGAAAGGCTTGATTGTAATCTTGAAAGTATTTTAAAGTTCATTTTTTAAATTTTTCGTTCATGATATTAAGTTATTTTTTGTACGGTACCGCCTTCGTTCAATCATGGCACGGTTTAGGAAAAATCAAAAATGTATCTCTGCAGTCTAGTTTCATAAGCAGTAGTTAAGTTAATCTGGAATATTCAGTTATAAAGAAATTATTTGCAATAAATCTAACTTATAAATAATATTTTAAATGCGAAAGATTGGTTAGAGACGTGACGGGATATTTGTTACACAACCACATCAGAATGGCTAAACTGACAAAAATTAGAGATAGTGTGGAATAACACATAATAATTACATTATTTATCTCGCCATAAAGTTCCCGTGGTACTCGTATACCTAATTACCGAGTTACACGCAGGCGAAACCGCCGAAAACCGTTAGAATTATCTATATCTTGAAATTAATATCCTTTATTAATATTAGTTTCCAATTTTGCTACAGTGTCCAAGTACCTAATTTGTTAGGACTAAAATAGAATCAATCAAATTAGTACCCTTTGATCCAGGGTCCTATGAAGCAAGAATGTCTCAAGGACTGATAGCATAAAGGTACTTGAATAAGACGAAGGTGGTTTACCTATTTAATGTCGTGTGACTGAACAAATAAGATTGATTTTTCTTTAGAACATTTTAATCAATGACGTATGAAATAATGTCACGGTTACTCCATGTTATCCCATGATGTGGTGCGTAGATTCTTTCAAGAGGGGTTTCATTATAAATTTTTTTGCCCCACACTAGGACTTTCTTCTATATCGTGGGGGTGTTTACAAAAATAGAAACACACATAAACGAACATGTATGTGTGAGTGACTGTATGTAGTCGAGCTACACGATAACCGACAAATGCTTGCACTGACTGGACAGGTCCACTCAAATCTGTGTGGTTCTCTCCTCAAAAGATCATCTCAGACACCCCACATGGTCCTCGTATGACCTGAGCAAAACAATGTCTGGACTTTAAAAGAGACTGTGACCTCTGAGTTTGTTTCGGCTGTTTCTTCTCAGAGTAGTCAGGTACGAACCACCGGCCTCATCTAGCTTTAAAAATATTGGTTATGACGTGTAAAAGAATTTTTTTATGATCAACTTACAAAATAAATATCATTTATCATAGAAAGGCGAAAAACGAGGTTTAAATATAACCATCAAAAAGTGGGTGTAGGAGATACATTACTACCTAACTCTAAGCAGAAATCGAAGCGTTATAATATGATATTTACAAACTTTTAATTGAGTATTACACTCAGATGAAGTCAAAATATCGAGCTATAAATACTCGTAATGTTAAACAATAACATCAAAATATTTCCAACAATGTAATAACACAGCCGTCAATATCAACAGTGACTTATTAATAAACGAGCATATTCAGCAGGTTTTATTTACCAAAATCATTGCGAAACGCAACACCAATAACAAAGTTGATTAATTATATTTTGGGGTAGTAGCAGTAAAAATAAAGTAAAGCTATGTTCAGTATTTACTAGCAGCATTGTAAAGTTATTATGCCACGGAAACCTATACTGTCTTTTTTTATTATCCTATAATTATGTTAATCAGTAGAGCAGTGGTGGCCCAGTGGTATCGACTCCGACTTACGAGTTGTAAGTCGTGGGTTCGAACCCCGCCAGACGCATTACTTTGTGTAATTTATTTCATAACCAACGGTGAAGGAAAACATCGTGAGGAAACCGGCATGTCCTAGAACCAAAAATTCGAAGACATGTGACATCTACCGACCCGCACTGGGCCCGCGTGGTGGATTATGGCCCAGTGGCCCACTCCCTTTCACAGAGAGGAGGCCTGTGTCCCAGCAGTGGGAACATTATAGGCTGATGATGATGTTAATCCAGGTTATCAAGTTTTTAAGTTTCTGTGTGAAAGAGTACCAAACATCCATTCATCCGTATTTATAATAGTTATTATGATTCTTTTGAACTGCAAACGAATCCGAATCCGGTCATATAGAAAAGCGAAAGCGGTCCGATAGTCCATATGACAGGCTTCAAACAATTCCATACATCACAAACAAAAACGCTTCGCTTCACGTTCGCTTCGCGTTCGTTTCGCGTTCGCTTCGCCTGTCTGTGTGACAATAGCTTTAGTGATGAACTGTCATTTATTTATATAATAATTCGATTTTAATTGCATAAACCCACGGTTCGTCCGCGTGGAATGCTTTATTGTCACTGTTAGTGTCATTGATATTGCGTATTTTTGTAAATGTCACACAAACACAGGACTCTTATTTCAAGTTTGATTCTCAAACCGGGCAAATTCTCTTGATAATTCCTAAAATACAAGGCAATACATTTATTCTAGGACAAGATAATTTATCGACTCAACCCGAATTCCTGAATGTTTCATGTCAAACAAGCTTGACACTTACATGACAGGCAAAAATGAGCATAATTGGTCAAGAACAAAACTATTTTATCGCTCAAATGACATTGACAAAGGATACTGCTAGAGAACATTTAAGAAATTGATTGCAAATTATTGAAAATTTCTATGACAGTTTTAGTTCTGATCTTTGAACAGTTGAATATAGACCTGTTTACCCATCTGTACAATAAAGGAATAACTTTATGATATGTTTTCACTATCAAAATATTATATGATAATAGATTTTAAATAGATTTTGAATTAAAACAAATATAGAGAACAAAACCACGGACATGTTTGATTCGTATATTTTATTTAGACAGCCCTTTCATCCTTCTTATGTACGAAACAAAATGGTCGAACGTGGAATAGGATTTGTGTGAAAAATGAAAGAGGAAACCGTTCAGAAATACATGAAGAGATAAGCTTTTCAGAACAACTCGTTCAATGTGGAAAACAAAAGTATTTTACCTCTGAAATATGAACATTTATTATGATTGGAGAATTTTATGTTATTTCTGAGTAAAGAATAATAATAATAGTTTAGGGTTGTATACAACAAACGTACTTGAGTACTTTGAGTGGTCTAGGACGTTGAGCTCGATAAGCTGGGAACCGATCAATTTATCGAATTTTGTTTGTTCGAATTTCATTACACCGAAAACTATTGACCGACATCTCTTTTGCTATATGCATTGTTTGACATATTTTCAGTTCATCGAAGTATCATTAGCCATAAGTATTATTTTACCGAAGTATGTTCCGCCGATTAACAAAATAACTTTTTACTATTGACCGAAGCCTCTTTTAAACTTTTTTCAATTGCCAAATGATTTATTTGCCATATTTTCACCATACCGAAATAACATTTTACCAAAAAATTAAATTACTGTCATAAAAATTCAATATATTGTGCTATAAAACTTTGTGGCGGAAACGAAATGCTGCAAAGCCGACTTTACGTAGTCTTGTCTGCCCTACCCCTAGAGTGTAATTTAAAATCGCGTAGGCGCGGAGGGGTGGGGTGGCCCGCGAGCTGAGGAGCAGGTGATTGGAACGGCCGCCGCCGCGGCTGAGGCTGGCCGGCGAAGCCGGCCAGTAAACCGAAGCTGCGGTGGTGAGCGTTCAAATCATCTGCGACGATAAGCTCGCGTGGGGCCACCCAAAACCCCGCAGCGCCGGAGCCATGACAGAAACAATGCTTGTTGCATGTTGCATGCTTGCTTGAATGCTGCGTGTTTGCTGAATGTTGCATGCTGCGTGCTTGCTGCATGTTGCATGCTGCATGCTTGCTTGAATACTGCATGCTTGCTTGCATGCAGCATGCTTGCTTGCATGCAGCATGCTTGCTTGCATGTTTTTGTGGTTCTTGTTTGCATGTTGCATATCTGTTTTTATGCTGTATGCAAGTGTATCACAATACAAACCTTTTAACAAACACAAGAACAACACAATAATAAAAGAGCCAGAACACCCCTAAAGGTGAAACCGCACTAGACGGAACTGCACTGCAGCGTAACTGCGCGTCACGACGCGTCAAAATATTCTTTATAATATAATTATGAAATTCTACGAGACATCACGCACTAAGCGGCAACGGAACTACACTGCAACCCAACTGCGTGGCGAAGAAAAGCGTCGTGTTGCGAAGTTCCGCTGCAGTGCAGTTACTCGTACGCCTAGTGCGGTTTCACCTTTATAGTCCAACTATGTAATTAACAGCAAACATTAATGATAATACAATACCCGTCAGAGTTATATTATCGTATATGACCTTTGTACAATTTTTTTGTATTGTCTACATACATTTCAATGGCGCCTGCTAAAAATGTAACAGCAATAATTAGTGTGCACAAATTTCTAGGTGTTTGGTGAAATGAAAATATGGCAATTAAAACAGTGGTATAATGAATGTTTGGAAACATAATACTTCGATTAACCGTCATTTCGAGTAACTGTAACATCGGTAAAAAGTTTTTCGGCCAAATGAAGTGTTGGAGTAACGAAAAAAAACGAATAGATAATAGGTTAACTGAAACAGTGGCAAACGTGACTTCGATGAAGTAAAAAAAAACCAAACGATAATAGTTGAAAAGTTTTAGGTCAAATGAAATTCGGTCAAACATTTTTCGATCTTATGATAGGTAACCCGATAAGCTACGTCGTAGCGCGGTGTGAGCTACGCCGTAACGCGGTGTGAGTTACGCCGTAGCGCGGTGTGAGCTGCGTCGTAGCGTAGTGTGAGCTACGCGTAGCATAGTGAGCTGCATTTATTTGTTACTTCATTTCAATTCAAGTTTAATGAGACGACGATACGCTGCGCGCTTATTTCAGTAGAGCGACTCAAAATGTTAATCTATTTACTACACGAAAAGATACACATTTCCACTGACGTCCCGTCACGTCACTTATCGGTATAAACTGACCCTTACACTGCCCAAACTACAAGTATTTATTACCTATACTTGACTAAAGATCCTACACTACAAAGCAATCTCTTATATTGTCTGATTAACAGACAACACACTCCTTTAAAGTTAGAACTGTTCTTAGTTGGTCGCCCCCTGTAGCGTCGGATGTAGGTCAATAGACTATTTTTAATAGGCCATAGGTCAGATCTATAAAGAACCGACAAACATTAAATACTCTTACAGTAACTAGATTTTCAGATATTTAAATAAGGCAATACAAAATGAGAGTACCTACTGCATAGTTCTACTCACAGCCCTTATCATGAGTTTTCACTATTTTACTTTACAGCGTCTTTCCAGTATTTACAGCGTTTCTTGTTTGGAAAAATGGAACAGCGCCTCTGGTGTACGAAGAAGGAACTATTTTTTTCCTTTAAATTAAATGTCAAAGTTCCAGTTTACTTTACGTCACAATAAGTGAAAACTCATGATAAGGCCTCAGTTCTGGTTTAGTATTTTAAGTGAGATCGAAAAACTACCCGACCGATCTAACGATTAAGATTGTTTCTACCAGTCACCTTTCGCACTTTATCTACAAAAGACAATCTTTAATTACATTTCTATCGCGAACCATTTCCAATAAACGATAAAAATGTATTACTTTACCACAAAGATAATATTTCTAGCGCTACCAAATTAGTCTGTGACGCAAAATCTCTATCTTCAGGTAATTACATTGGCTTTTACCGAAAAACTTTCGTAACTTTACCAAGGGATGATCCACTTAGTAGAAAGTTTGCCCGTGATCTTCAAAAATAGGAAGTTGGCCGAACGGCTAATGCAATCACTGGGAGTCGACGGCAAACTTGTTCGCCTCGATTTATAAATATAAACAAAAAATCTAAAAGCAATTTTCAAGTTTCGTGTCTTCTACTTTTTGCTTTGAATTTTGAGAGCTAATTTTTTTATTTCTTTACAAATTTCAGATTCATGGACTTTTAATTACTTGAAATGTAATATAATTAGTGCAGAATTCTGATTAAAAAATCACATATCTTCTATGAAATACGCTGCATTGTCAACGCAAAAATGTATTAAAAGCATTGAAAATTCCACACTACTCGAGTAAAAGACCGCAATCGATGAAATACAGGGAATTGTGCGATTTTAAATATTTGCTGGAGTGACGACCTACGAAAGGCGGCCGGCAGAGACTGGATGAGGAAAACTCAAGACATGGCTCAGTGGCGCACATTGGGAGAGGCCTATGTCCAGCAGTGGACAAATACAGGCTGATGATGATGAGGCTGATCCTAGCAGTCTTTAGTTATAAGTTCAAATTAAATTATCTGGCAAAAATCCGTAGACAAGACTACCTTGCCAATCTAATTTTTTCTTTACTGTTACCTTGTGTCATGCCACTTGTAGAAAAAGGCTGTCCCCGTAACTTCGTGATTAGTTTTGTCTAACTCGTCCCGCTATCTTCTATGAAGTCCACAAAGTGGCTATTTTAGCCCATAGCTCATCGCGCATATGATAGATTCTTTAATGGCGACATTTTCTAAACTACACTTCTCTTTCCAGATGCTGTAAAGTATGCGCGAGAACGTTAGGGGAAGACTGCGGAGGATTCAGTGGGACGTGTGAGCCAGGACTCAAGTGTCTCGATGGGTCGTGCTCACCCATCACGTGAACAAAAGTGAACACTTCTGTAATATATGTGTATAGTGTTGATAGAAACAATACATATCTCAAACAACGTAGCCAACAAGAGGACCATGCGGTAATAGGCGCGCCGTACACGCTTCATATTGGGTGACAATAAATGATAAGCTACGTAAGTAAGCCAGAGACATTACGGACGAAGTATTGTTACTATGTCGATATGTTGTAAAGATTATTTCTTCGAACGAGCGCAAATTTCATTTTAATGGCCCTACCCTGGGGGAGGCGCGATAAATTCGACATCTTTGTGCTATATGCTCCTTATACATCCATTCCGCTATATAAAGGTTTTTAAGTATAATATTCCCAGACAGAATACTCGCTTGGAAAATTACGTAATCTTTTTTCCACATTCATATGGATAATTATGTTTGTATGTTCCTTTTTGTGACACGTAGACACTTTTTATCTGATGTTACCAAAAGTTCCATCATGTTACGTTAACATTAAATGTGTTGTTACATACAGGACAATAGCTATTGTGTTATAACTTTCCCTTTCAAATGTGAACATAAAAGTATTCCGGGGCAAATGCCTAAATAAAATAAATCTGTAAAAATGTACAAGAACATTATTTTCTTGAGCCTTTATTAAATAATGATTGAAAGGTATTCCATTTCAATTGCTGGTGAATCCAAGTGAGATATGAGTACTATAATTTAGTTACTAATTAATTTTAATTTGGCGTTATTAAAATTATGTATAAATTAATGTAACATTATGATAATGGTAAATAATTTTGTAAGTATACACCGTGTTCTTCACGTTATCCATAAACTTTAGCAAATACTTCTATGGCTTTTACAAATCAAATCCAACAAAGGAAGTAGTACTTAAAAAGGCTTCGTTACAAAGATATTTGTAATTTCATTTAATGAAATTTAATTGAGCTATGCAGTGAGAAAGTATCTTAATTTGAAATCTATCAAATACTATTTGCATTTCATTTGTTTCAGCCCGCCAAATGTTATGAATGACGTTGCCAATTCGGATAAAGAGGCATGCATATCGGGTTATTTACGTCTAGGTATTTAGTTTGTATGAAAATTAACAAAAAATAAAAAATAAGAATTTATTAATGTGTCCATAATGAAAAATGCTTACTTCCGTGGTTTGAACATCTGGTCGAAGTTTATGTATATCGTCCGGAACACGGTGTATATTAATTAACGAACCCTTTCCAATAGATCAGAATGTCTGATGAAAATTGCTATTGAAATATATTTTATTAAAAGGAGAAAATGGAAAACATTTTTGTAAGTCGGTGTACTACATTTAACTTTCACATTTTAAATTGCGAGTAAACAACACATTAAAAATGTTAATGGGTGAAATGTTTTAGAATGTTACGGACACGTAACAATTTTGTTACAACTCAGTGAGCAACAACCAGTTTTGTTTGCGTAAACCCTGATATAATTTTCAAAGACTTGCTCTAATGGTTAGATACCATGATTATTATTTGTGTTTCGAAATTACATCTTGTAAATATAGACACGATTATGTACGTCTACCAATAATCCAATTAATTCAGAACTAGATTGTTTATTATATGAAACAATTCGACCATAGATATTTTAAAAAGCAAAAATATGTAATTTATAAAAAAACACATAAAAACAATTGTATAATATAAAAACGATTTGTAATTAAAGTGTATCTATCTATATTTCTGTGTGCTTCCAGGTTACATGTAGAGTTAAGTTGATAAATGTACGTATAAAATGTTTCTTAGTTCTGTAAATATGGTCTGAATAGCATTTTTATCTTGTATGTATATTTAGAAACATAGGTTCGTATACTGGAAAAAAAACGGTTCTAGAAATAAGTACCCCATCAGTTGTAAGAAAAATATTATATATTTCGTATTGTATTGCCTATTACCACTCCGAGCTCAATATGTTTCCATTTCGATTCAATTTTTGTGGAATTGTGTGTACTTATTATTATAGCATGTCGTATCGATGACATAATAATGGTATCAGCACTGTAGTGTGTATAGATCCTAAAAATATTACCTCTCATTATTATTTGTTTTTGAAATAAAAAATATCCTTTATTTCATAGATTGATCCTTGAGAATAAAAAAAAAATAACTAAAATTTTTACGAGTACCTTCTTCAAGTAAAACATCTTGTTTCCAGTAATCGGATTTTTAGGAAAAAAAATATAGTGGCATCTCCTCAAGTTTTCACCTTCAAATGTTACGTAATCCGGTCGATTGGTTTCATGTAACTTGTATATTAAGTTACAGTAACTCGAGAAGCAATTTTCAGTTTTCAATACCCCAGGCTTTGAAATTAGAAATTTCGCCATCTTGAATTTCCCTGCAGACGGCTTGGGTAATTTATTTTCACGTGGAACGAAAAATCACTTTCGATCAAAATCTAATTCTGCCTTCATACTTCTCAGTTACCTGTCCCTCATGATACTGGAATAATCATTTTGCTCGAGCAATTTGTAACTTGAATCGATGTTGATGAAAAAACTTTTACGAAAATCTGTTAAGAATTTTATTACATTAACTTCAAAAATAATTACTTTTACGACAACCAGTATGATTACAATTTCAAAACATTAAATTCTATAAACCCTATGTCACACAGAATTATTGCTTATTTCAATACGATTAACAATGAAATCAATACTTATTATGTAAATTATGCTGATTTTACCCCTATTACCGTTATTACCCCCACGCCTATACTCTAATTACCCCCGTGACCTTTTACCGATGTGACGCCGAGAATAATCATTGGAACCCCAGACTCATCGATTTTAGTTTGCTAATTTTAGGCATCAGCACTAGAGTGTATCCAAACGAAAATGTAACCTGAAATATTGAGTAACTATGTCATAAGTTGTATAAATAATTCAGAGCTACTCGTTAACTGTGCACATATTGAATAAATAAGTTAAAAATCTGTTCTATGTTTGTTTTAATAAAACCTTTTACCAACAAGCCCAGGTGAGGCATAAGATCTAGCTCGAATCCAGAAGGATCTGAAATTCCTGCGTACCGATGGAATACGGAAAAAAAACTATTTGGCGCCGGACAGCATCATCATCATCATCATCATCATCAGCCGGAAAACGTCCACTGCTGAACATAGGCCTCCCCCTTAGACCGCCACGCCGAACGACAATTCGCCACTTGCATCCATCGGTTGCCCGCGACCCTCACGATGTCGTCGATCCACCTAGTGGGAGGCCTACCTACGCTGCGTCTTCCGGTCCGTGGTCGCCACTCGAGAACTTTTCTTCCCCATCGGTTGTCAGTTCTACGAGCGATGTGGCCTGCCCATTGCCACTTCAACTTGCAAACTTTATGAGCTATGTCGGTGACTTTGGTTCTTCGCCGGATATCCATGTTCCGGATTTTATCCCGCAAAGAAACTCCGAGCATAGCTCTTTCCATCGCTCGTTGAGTGACTCTTAGTCTCTCTAAAAGGCCAGCAGTTAGAGACCACGTTTCAGAGCCATATGTCATCACTGGCAACACACACTGGTTAAACACCCTTGTCTTGAGACACTGTGGGATTCTCGATGAGAAGATATCACGTAGCTTCCCAAACGCTGCCCATCCGAGTTGGATTCTTCGGGCGACCTCTTTCTCGAAGTTGGACCTACCTAACTGAACAATCTGTCCAAGGTAAGTGTAATGGTCTACAACTTCGAGAGTATCATTCCCAACAACAACCGGTACGGGTGCCACATGGACATTCGACATGACTTTCGTCTTGTCCATGTTCATTTTAAGGCCGACCCGTTGGGAAACGATACTGAGGTCGCTGAGCATAGCATTGAGGTGCTCCAACGATTCTGCCATGATGACTATATCATCGGCAAAACGAAGGTGAGTGATGTATTCGCCATTGATGTTGATGCCGAATCCGTTCCATTCCAAGAGCTTGAAAACGTCCTCCAACGCGTTCGTGAACAGTTTCGGAGAAATAACGTCTCCCTGTCTCACGCCTTTCTGCAATTGGATTGGTTTCGTGCTCTCTTCCTGAAGTCGGATGGACATGGTGGCGTTTCTATACAAACACTTCAACATTTCGATATACCTATAGTCGATATGACATCGTTGGAGGGACTGCAATACTGCCCAGGTTTCGATTGAATCGAAGGCCTTTTCATAGTCCACAAACGCTAAACATAATGGCCGATTATACTCCTCTGTCTTCTGTATAATCTGGCGGAGCGTGTGTATGTGGTCTATAGTACTAAAACCTTTTCGGAAACCGGCTTGTTCGGGAGGCTGGAAGTCATCAAACCTGCGTACGAGACGGTTCGTAATGACTCTTGAGAACAGCTTGTATACATGGCTCAGAAGTGAGATTGGCCTGTAGTTCTTCAACAAGGTGTTGTCACCCTTTTTGAAGAAAAGAACAACCACACTCCTGTGCCATGCTTCTGGCGTAGTACCTTCGAGGATGACGGAATTAAATAACTTCTGGAGGACCAGAAGTACCGGTTTTCCACCCGCTCTCAGAAGTTCTGTTGTGATTCCGTCTTCACCCGGCGCCTTGTTATTCTTTAGCTGTTTAAGAGCCATTCTAATCTCGTACAGGCTGATGTCCGGGATATCCTCAGTGTAGTGTCGAGTCAGTTTAGCTCTTGCGTCTCGAACTGTACCGGGTTGTCGTGTTGATGAGTATAACTGTCCGTAAAACCTCTCAAGCTCTCTCAGGATCTCCGGCTTCGTCGAAATGATGCTGCCGTCGTTAATCTTCCGCTTTGCCATTTGGCTTTGCCCAATAGACGAATTCTTTGCGAAGACTTATGAGCCCTGGTGCTCGATTGCCTCTTTGATCCGTGCCGCACTATAGGCACGTAGGTCACGTCGCATTGATTTAGAGATTCGTCTATTGAGTTTGCCATATTCCGACATGTCAGCTGAAGATTGCAGCCTCATCTCGGCCCGGTCTTGCATCAAATTGATGGTTCCGTTCGAGAGCTTTTGAGACTTATTGCGGCGCGGGGTCTTAAAGAACTTGGACCCCACAGCTTGGACAGTTTCCACCAACCCATTGTTAATCTCGCCCACAGTTTCGCATTCGGTTAGGCACTGGAAGCGATTGTGCAGTTCGAGTTGAAAGTCTTCGGGGTTCTGGATGTGGGCAGGACCAGGTCGGAGCGTGGACTTCACCAGACGAGACCTTTCAAGCTTCACATTGATATTCAATGTGCCTCTGACGATTCGGTGATCGCTACCGGTTTTCACCTTGGCGATCACAGAGACATTACTGAATATTCGCTTCTTGGTCGTCATGATGAAGTCGATCTCATTTCTGGTAGTACCATCAGGGCTCATCCACGTCCACCTCCTGGATGGCCGCTTCTGGAAGTAGGAGTTCATTAAATGAAGTTCTTCCTTTTCCATGAAGTCGACCAGTCGCTGGCCCCTATGGTTTCGCTGCCCATACCCAAATGGCCCCACTCTCAACTCATCGCCATTCCGTGCGCCCACCTTCGCGTTGAAGTCCCCCATAACAACGGTGAAGTATGTTTCGGAGGTATGTATGGACTCGGATATCTCCTCATACAATGCCTCTACTTCATCATCAGAATGTGTCGAGGTCGGCGCATATACCTGTATGACCTTCAACGAATACCGGTTGGTTATTCTGAGTATAAGGTATGCTACCCTACTCGACACACTGTCGACTTTCACAACGTTGTTGATGAGGGACCTGCGGACGAGAAATCCAACACCACCCTGGGATTTACGGTCTCCTTCCCGGTAGAAAAGCATATTGCCGGAATCTAGAACTATCGTATCCTGACCCTCTCTTCGGACTTCAGATAATCCCAAGATATCCCAACGCATTTTGCTCAATTCTTCCTCCAGCTCGATAATCTTCTCATCGGTCCTCAGTGTGCGGATGTTGTGTGTTGCCAGGGCCAAAGTCCGTTGGGGGTGGTAGCGGGGCATCTGCCGGGGATTCTTAGCACCCCCTGCTCCGCCGTTACCCGATCCGCTACCCAGACCAGGAATACCGGAGCTGCCGGGGACTGGGGGCCGTGTGCTATTGTTGTCAATCATAATGGGGGGGGGGGGGGTTGCCATAATCCCCACGCTTGGCTGGCGGCTTGGGGATCGCAGTAAGGTCACCGAAAGTTTACAAAGGACGCTGCTGCCCGTCCTTCGGTGGCCGGACGTAGTTTAAGGACGTACCCGGGTCCACCGCCGCGGGCGCCGGACCCTGAGAGGATATTGGTCGCTAGCCAAGCGGCCCTGGTGAGGCCTATTTTATTCGTGGTAAAATCATGAAGTGAGTCCATCCACTAAGGGTGGAACGAAGCCTTGAGGTCTTGGTGAGGCCTACCACCACCAGTGGAATCGAAATCAAAACGTTTCGTGTAAGTAGGCTGTGGTGCCAATGCTCGGGGTGGACCGCTTGGAGGTGGACCGTATCCACACCAAAAAAAAAATTGTGATGTTTTCAATAGCTATATTTGTTTAATTAAGTATTATCAAGTCCATTACGGACCACGATAACTATACACAATCGTTAGTCTTTTGATGTGTTGAAATACAATCTTAAATCATTTTTTTCGTTCGCCATTAGGTTTGCCACTCAGAACGAGCAGCCTCGCAAGGCGTTTGTCGCGCGAAGCAGCTCGTTATGCGTGGACGTGTCTCGGCCGAGGAAAGCGCGCGCGCTGTCGCGGGCGATCAACCGAGCGCCCGAGCCATCCAGTGTCGGCTTTTGTTTTGCTCGCGAAGCGTAGGTATATTGTTTCGTGCCTGGGTCGAGAAACAATTGCGCGTCCAAACAGCAAGCAGCTTCGCGAGGCTGCTCGCTCTGTGTGGACGCACCTAATAAAAAGCTACATCAACACAGTTAAACAAAAAACTTTTAAAAAAAAAGTACCGACTTCAAAACAAATACAAAAAAGTTTAAAATAACTTTTCTTTCGGAAGTCGGTGGCAATAGTCAATGACACAACAAAACAAAGCCACCGACTTCCGAAAGAAAAGTTATTTTAAACTTTTTTGTATTTGTTTTGAAGTCGGTACTTTTTTTTAAAAAGTTTTTATTTTACCCTTTTTAGTTAAATTTATTACATATTCAACCCAAATTCTTGTAAAATACAAAATTTTTCTTACATATGCACTAATCTTGTAATCCGTCACAACATAAAAAAATCCATATCTCTAAAACTACTGAACCGATTTTGATGAAACTTGCAGTGTACCCTAAGTTGAACAATACCTAGTACAACAAAAAAAGAATTACTTAAATCGAACTTATAGTTCCGGAGATATGCGTGCACAAACATAAAAACATACATACATACATACATACATACATACATACACTTATGAAATTTGACACATTTGTTCAGACGCTGATATAGACTAACATATATGAAAACTGGGCAGTTCTGATAATATTACATACATACATACATACACTTATGAAATTTGGTACATATGTTCAGACGCTGATATAGACTAACATATATGAAAACTGGGCAGTTCTGATAATATTACATACATACGGGTCGAATTGATAACCTCCTTTTTTTTGAAGTCGGTAATAAAAAAGGATATTTTATTGGTGATAAAAGCAATTTCTTCTTGTCACAAAAGAGTTCTTATACCACCTGTTAAATAACAGAACGTGTTTATAAAATATAATGTTCATTTGAAACAAAACGGAGGTTTATATTCAGCCAGTGTGCTTGTGCATTTAATTTCCCAGCTTCATTTCTATCAAAGGTTAAAAGTAAAAAAGGCGCAATCAATAACGGAAATCATAAACACGTGCAACTCTCCAAAATGTATGTATTTCAATGTGAAAATCATATTACATAGAATTCAGAAAGTATTTCTGCATGCCCGTCTTCATAACGATACGTGCGCAGCACACCAATGAAGAAATCGTACTAAAAGTATTCACATCGAATTCGAAATTTGGAATTCAAAACGTAATATCAGTATTTTTTGATGAGTTGGCATTACTGGGGGTGACATTCTCGGTACGGCCAATGAGTAATAACCATTTATTAACTTATACTATTGAACTATGGTATTATAGTTTAGGTGGGTGCCAAACCCCAAATCATACTCGGGTGTTATGCTCCAATAGATATTATTTGCGGCCAACCCAATATTTGAGTCGGCCCAGAATGTCACCTATCCCTGTGACCTTTTTGTCGTATAAAATGATATAAAATTACGAATTCAGTGAGAATCAATGTGCCAGTATGAAGGCAGTGATCTTATGCCGTAATGTTATCGAACTGTCGTAAATTGTTTTCTCCATTATTTTCTTCTAGTAATTTAGTGCTAGTGAAGAAAACTTCAGCTTGTCTTGGGATAAAACCGTTAAGTTCCCAAGGTACTTTAGATAAGGGTATCGTAAAACAAGTCCTCATAGTTTATGTCTTACGTAGGCGATAAACTATCAAGTATTCGTTACTTGTCTATCCCTATCTTCAAACATACGATAACCTACTAGATAAGTATACGATGAGTCTGTTAAATTGCGTCATAATAAAGCGACGAATTAAAATTTCTTGTATAATTCCAAAGCTTTCAAATAAAGGAGCAATCACATATTGTTCTAGAACTTCTTAGCTACAAAGGTAGTAAAATTTTTCAGTAATTTATTTCCAAGTAAACTTCAGGTAACTCGGGCTTAAGATACACAGTAAAGTCTAAATTCGTCAGACTAAATTTCAGTCTTGTTGTTGTTTTATCTCAATTTCAGAGTAAAATTTCTGTCTAAGATTATAATTTAACCGTTATTTTATTTGCTTCAGAGCTAAAGGCTTGTAATATATTTACAAAATTATGAAAGGATCGCTGCGTAAATAATCGTTATCCACGTTAATGTATATTAAATCTGGTTAAAATAATAAAGAAGATTTGTTGCCGGGTGATTCTTAGCCGAGATTACTTACCTCGCAGCGCCCCGCGGGAGTCATCGAGGCTATTTACAGATTACTACGTAGCTGAGTAGTATTCTCCTGTGTGCCGCCGGTACTTTGCAAAATCAGAGCAAAAATATTGCAAAGGCAAAATTCCCTTAATATATTTTCCCAATAGAAATGCGACAGCGTGACGCAATAACACTGATTGCCAATTACACAAGAAGAGGAAAATTAACACAATTAAAATAAAGCGTTCAGTTTTTAACCCGAGTAAAATTGTAATCTTCATTTTCCCGTACTTTCCGACACTGTTTTGACACGAGGCCGCGGTTACGTATCGGCGAGCTGGCAGTTAAAAGCGCTGTTAAATTTTACCGACCCATATTTTAAAGGTAAAGCCGGGCTTGTAGGGTAAAAGCCGTGTTTATTGCCTGGGAAGAATCAACTGGTTGAGCTTTGGATGCGATCAACAATCTAAGAAAGGTAATATTCAGTAATATTTTATATCTACAGTATTCATTGCTTCCGTATCTTTTAGTGTTATTCCTTGTAGCTTAATCTAATTCCCTGGAGGATGTTTCACAAATTACCTGGTAGAATAGTCATTGACTGTGGTGGTTTAAGTGTGATGATTTTTAGTAACATATTAATAAGTAAAAAAAATGGATTACACAAGAAACAAGTACCTAGTAAAGATGTGAGATGCTTTTAACCAACAGTGGAACATTGAAGGCCAATAAATTTAATGGGTTACAAAAATGTATTAACATAATAAAATTACTATAGAGTTTAAAAACCTGAAACTTTCTCACCGAAAATAGTTTAAAACCTTGTTTTTTTAAAGAAAATCAGTAGGTATACTTATCGATAAATGTAAACGAGATTCAGAAAATAATCTGATAATGTAATGACTGAAAGAATTTAGTCAATGTTAGCAAAGGATTTTCTGAACGGCTCACTGGGGAACCGATAGCTTTTATTACCATTTTTAGTTTAAACGACACGTGAATGTTCCATAATACTCAAAAATAGACCTAAAAACGTGCTTTGTAAGGACTAACTTGTAAAATAGATAGCTACGAGAGAGGAAAAGGTAAAATGGGTTACTAGAACGAACCAAAGTACCAATTTTTGGCAAAATATTGAGATCACAATCTGGGAATGTGATTGTCAAATTGTTGTATTTATTATGGAAGAAAGATTATAATTGTATTTCGTAGTTATAACTAGGTAATGGAGGTTAGATCGACAATCGAAAAACGAAGCATAGTCTACGCCACAGCACGCTGAGCGACCTTGAATTTCTGGACTAGCCCCACTGTGAGCGTTCATGTTTCGGCATCACATGTCATAGATCTTCTAACATTGCGGGATGGTTGACAAGAAGACGTGGCGAAATTTTAGATACGGCGCCAAACTGATCCTTCTGTCCGATTTTTATCCGATCGACTGAGCTGGATGACTTGTCTTAAGTAGGCACACTCCTTCACAACTTCGAGAAGTGATCCTTCGATGAGGATTGGTCACGGCAAAATGTCTGAGTTGTGCATGACTTTCGTCTTGACAAAATTCATGCCGATACCACCCCAACGAGAGGGCCCATGTAAGCTGTGCAGTGCATCCATCGTTCCAGCGCTTCTGCTTTTATAATTTCGCCATCGTCGCCAAAGTTAAGGTGTCAGCGATGTAATCACCGTTGACGTTAATACCCAATCAGTCAGTCAGTACCTACAATTCAGCGCCTTGAATAAGTCTTCCAACGCATTGGATTGGGAATATCTCATCCCCCTGTCTCACCCCTCTGAGCAGTTGGATGGGAATTCCTGTGAACATTATATTATGTAGTAAAAAAGCAGTCTCATTTTATTACCGAAAAACCAAAAGTAAGCGTATAAATGGTTCAAATCTACTTACTCCAGGTAGAATAAAAATCCGACGGACCGATAAGCAGCATTTTGCCGGTCCGATTTGCTTCAAAGAAAATTCGAGGATTTTTATTCACGTCTCGATTGGACCTCAAAAAGGCAAAAGAGGCTGTTTTAACTTCTCATTTAAAGATACTACTCAAATAAAAGCGTGTGAAAAAATCTTTTCTCAGCACCACTCAACGCTGAGTTTCAAAAACGTGAGGAACCCACAGATTAATAATAAATTTTGAAGCTTGTAACACTCAAGATGATAGGCAGCAGCACCTGTTACGAGAAAACGCGTTAATCTTATTAATACTGTATGTAATACGGTGCCTAACCTTGATATTCACTTGTATAGGATCGAGAGAAGTGCCTGAAAACGGCTTACGAATTATTCGACAGTTGAAGGTATTTATAACTGAGAGAAACAGCTTATTATGCCGCTCAAAAAGGTTACAAGACATTTTTAGACTGACTTAATGTATTGATTCTTTATTTTTCTGAAGAAAGCTAAAGTGCTTCTACATTCAAGCTGAACAATGCAGTTTTAATTAATAATAATAAATAAAATTTATTCAAGAATTCGGTCACAATCAGAGGCGGATCTTGAATTTGTGGGGCCCTGGGCTAATACTGCTTAGGGGCCCTACTTAATTACTCAACTAATTGCCATTTTGACAAGAAACTGTTTTCTGTAGTGATGTAGGTATATGTAATGTAATATATGTTAAGTACAGGAAGAAAATAGGAAAACAAAATATTTTATTTATTTATTAAAACATTATTTATTGCAAAATAAATTGACGGGTTATAAATGGTTATGTTAAATAAATTATAAAGCAACCTTTCTGCATTTTTGTGCTGCAAATTCTTTTATTTGGTCATCGCACTGTAGGTCCTTTGTTAAATCGCAATTTATCGAAAGAACTGATAAATGATTTAGTCGATAGTTCGACATTGTTGTCCTGTATTTGTTTTCTATATACGACATCCTGGAGAAAGAAAATAAAAGAAATTCCGCTACTCGGCAATAGATGGCGCTATTCTCAGGGGTCGCAATTATCAACTTAATCGCGTTAGACACACGGTTGACATTTGCGTGATCGTGGCGTGATCAGTCAAGTTTTGCCGCTACTCGGTTAAGGCCGCACCACGTAGAACATTAAAATTCTTTATCGATATCGATAGATACCCGATATTTTGTTCAATTAGCATAAATAAGACTTTTTGCGAGTACATTTATTTATTTGGTACACAAACCGCTGTTCATTTATAAACCATTAATTAATAGACACACAGACAGACACGTACATTTAAAATTAAATAAAAGTGCTGGTATATATGCATGAACATTTATTCTATTGATATCTAAGGGTGTTACCACACCAATCGATCGATAGTCGATCGACGATCGATCGATGGTGGAGTGGATAAGTCGACATCGATTGAGCTGCGATTGGTGTAGTAGAAACTATCGATCGACGTCGACCAGTCCATTCTACCATCGATCGACGGTCGATCGATTGGTGTGGTAACACCCTAATTAGGGATATTTGATATTAGATATTATAAGGGATCAATGCAACGTTTCAACCATTAGTAAATTATAATAATTATTTATTTTACTATTTAAAACATTGATTGTATTCTTTTTGTTTATAGCATTTATGCCTCCATAATCCATAATGATGAAGAATAATTACATTTACTTAAAATAAATTTCGTGTATGAATGAAGGCGACCTTATACTTGTACTGTAATGTAAAATTAAATAAATAATTAATTTAAATAAACTAGGTAACTTGTTTCGGTATTCCTTGTATCGATATCAATCGACAAATTCAATATTCGACTTGACCACATCACTACTTGAGTAGCGAAGTGCTTTCGAGAATGTTCTATTGAAATATATCAATCCAAAATAAACTTTCTCATAATGGTATAAGGTTGGTTTTGACTAACTGTTCTATTAAATATTAGTAAATTGAAACAAAATAAGATTTTTATTAGAAAACAGTGAAAATCGTATTTACCGATGATACGAAATACCTCCATTTTTATGTTTTTTTCTCCTACTATCATTTTTGCACTCTAAAATGGAACAATACGGCATAGCTAGGGAAATATGAGTTTTTCGCGAGACTAGCAACTCGACGCGATGTCAGAACGCGACTGGGATCGGTTAAGCATAACAACGCTTAATATTGGCACGCGTGCCACGCCTACTTAGCACTTCCACTGTTTTTTCTGTTCCGTGCTCGGGTTGATTGATCGCAGTGTTGCCAACCTCATGATCGGATTTTTTAAAATTCTAGATAATTTTTATTATTGACAATATCGTCTATTGGTTTCAGTTCGGTTGGGGGCCCTCTGTATTCGCGGGGCCCTGGGCTGCAGCCCAAAAAGCCTTTAAGTAGATCCGCCCCTGGTCACAATAAAAGTTTACATAATTATTACAAGCGAAATACAATAATTCTATGTGTAAAAAGTGCTGATAAATCAGCCTAATTTGAATAACGACCAGTGATCGGAATAGGGTGAGTATATTTACCTACAGTTTGTAGAACAGAGACAAAAATCGGAGACTTCCTTACAACTAAAAATTTTTTACCGGTAAATTTACTAGAACTTTAATTACGTGAATTTATAAGTCTTACTAATTTAATAAAAACGTTTATTGCGTAAATATTCTTCCTTAGAATTTTTTTTCACGTGCTTTAGCTTTCAATTAAACTATTTTTTGTATGTTTGTTACGTGGTTTTTCTGGATCTTGCGGACCAATGATTATTTTTTATTGAGAAAGTCATGCTTTAGAAGTAATACCGTAGTGATTTTTGAACAGCTACGCTAAGTTACTTAAGCCTTACGTAAGTTTACCATGGTAACAGAAAAAAAACGAATAAACATATTTTTATTTTGTTATGTGATTTCTCAGGAATTCGTAGACCAATATTGAACATTTTTTAATGACGATTTTTCACAAGGGACACTAATTAAAGTAACAACAGGTTTGTTTTACCAAGTTCTTGTTGCTGTCGTGTTCTTTACGGAACATACGAACGACGTGTTTTTCAACTGCAAATAGGCTTGGTAATCATTGCTAAACCTGTTTGGGATTTTTGATATTACCCCCCGCGCGTACGCATGTAACACTCTCACTCAACCCCCACCGGGCCCCGCCTCTTCCCTATGACTCGTTCCTGGACTTTTGTCTTGCGCACCCTTTTGACTTGGCTCTGTTTTCTGGTATTCCGATTTGAAAGTGTATTTATTGGTTGCTACTGTTTGACTATGGATCTATTTATTTTAAAATTACAAAAAAAAAATTAAGTCGTTCAAAATTTAGAACCACGTGAAAAAAATTCTAAGGAATAATATTTACGCAATAAACGTTTTTATTAAATTAATAAGACTTATAAATTCACGTTATTAAAGTTCTAGTAAATTTACCGGTAAAAAAAAAATTGTTGTAAGGAAGTCTCCGATTTTTGTCTCTGTTCTACAAACTTTAGGTAAATATACTCACCCTTTTTTTTTTTTTTTTTTTTTTTCGTGGTAAAATCATCAAATGAGTCCTCCCACCCCGGGCAGGGCGGGAGGGACTGTCAGACTTGTACTGACTAAAATCCACGGTGTCCTTCAATAGCCCGTTATGTCCCGGGGTCACGGTAATGAGATAAGTCCCGCAACCCCGGCAGGCTTTGGCCCTCTAGAGGGGGGCCCCGTCATCATGCTGACACTCCTTGAGGCGCGCGTGGAACACAACGCGCCGTCGACCCGGGCATGGTCCATGGTCGGGTGGCGAGTTGCCCTTTACTCGCCGCCCGCATGCCCGCGCCTACGGTGGCCGGAAATCGTCCCGCGACGTCCGACGCCGTGGGCGTCTACCACTGCGGCTGGGGCGGAGGGAGGACGCTGTCCTCTCTCTCTCGCGGCTCGCCTCCTCCTTCACGAGCATAACTGCTTCGCAGAAGGAGGCGACCGCTTCCCACTCCGTCTCGCCCCGCAGCATGGCCTCGACCAATGCCGGGCGCGAGAGGTCTCCGCCCATCGCCGCCGAGAGGACACGGCGGTGCTCTGCCCAAGCGGGGCAGTCCTGCACCGTATGCTCCACCGTGTCCTCCGGGCGATCTTCGCAGTGGTGACACCCGGGCGTCTCTTCCCTCCTTATCAGACACAGGAACCTCCCGAAACTTCCGTGTCCGGTGAGGACCTGCGTCATGCGGTAAGTCAGGACGCCGTGACGTCTTTCCAGCCACTCCTCAAAGAGGGGTCTTACCGCCGCGATTGCGGCGTGCCCGGACCTCGGTTGCGACAGTCGTCCCCTCCATACTGCCCTGAGATCGCACCGGAGCTCTTCCCGCCGCGCCTCGACTTCTCGGGGCAGCGGGGTTACACCCCGGCGCTGCGCCTCCACGCGCCACTCATAGACGCGCTGGAGGGCAGTCGCCTCCAGATCCCAGGGCAGTAATCCGGCAAGGAGGTTGGCTGATTCGCCGGCTATCGTGCGGTATCCCCGGATCATCCGGATAGCCATGACCCTCTGGCATGCGACCAACTTTAGTGGTCGCGTCCGGATGCTCAAGGCCCACACGGGGGCCCCGTAGAGGGCCATGGACCGCACGATACCGGCGTACAGCCTACGGCAGGAGGCGTTTGGCCCGCCGAGATTGGGCAGGAGTCGCCTGAGGGCGCCTGCTGCCCGGTTCAGCCTTGGGGCCAAACTCAGGAAATGCTCCCTGAAATATACTCACCCTAATACTAATGACTTTTGTTTTTTTTTTTTCTTGAGCAAAATAAATCAATATTGATTTCGCGGAAATTCAGATGTGTGTCAATCGTAACACCTAGATATTTGATATGTCGGTTTTAGCCACAGAACATATAAAGGAGGTTAGAAGGGCCTTGTGGGCGGGGCACGCGCGCCGCGGAGATGAGCAGACGCTCAATATCAACCGAAATTTACTTTACCGGCCTGCAATCGCGCTCTTGTTTTGACAGCGTACGTAAGCTCCGCAAAAAATGTTAAATTATGCCGTCTTGCGCTATTATAACATGTCAGAAAAGAGGCCAAGTGTGTAGTTTAGCATGAGAAGGGATTTCTTTCCACCGGTAAGTCCAAAAACATTAAAATACTTGTGATATTTGTAATTATAACATTGGCATTATGAAGTTTGTAGACAAAACCGAAATAATCGCAAGAAGACGAATAGTAATATATTGCTTGCATTATAGATGGATGCGTTTTGTACTACGTGAGCGATCGCGCAATGTATTACGTTCACTGCGAGAGTCCCGAGTGTCGAACCAAAGGTTCAATTCCACGAAATCTAGGCACCTCGATAGTGCTGCACCAATTTGTAAACAGTGTCGATAATTACTATGATACAACTGATTATTATCAATAGTACACTTTATAACTAAAATAATATTATTTCTTACGACCAATTATTATTTAGATTTTGAGTGAGGTTTTTGTATTTTTTTTTTGTATAAAAGTTTTATGTAATTTTTGAATTGAAACTGATATAAAGGATTTTTATAATATGATTTAGGTTTCCAGATCCAGATATATGAAAACTGTGGATTGAGACAACTGGTAGAACTGATTTTCTCTAATGAACAAACAATAAATACGATAAATATTTGGTTCTGTATCAAAATAACTACATTCATTTCAACTACTACCGATATAACTTTGCCAGGCCTGTTGGTCCAGTGGTTAGTGACCCTGACTGCTATGCCGGAGGTCGTGGGTTCGATTCCCACCCAGGACAAATGTTTGTGTGATGAGCACGATCATTTGTTCTGTGTCTGGATGTAATTTATCTATAATATGTATGTATTTAGAAATATATAAGTATGTTTATCAGTTGTGTAGTACCCATAACACAAGCTCTGCTTAGCTTGGGACTAGATGGCGTTGTGTGATAGTTGTGGAAAAAAAAAAAAACTACGGTCAAAAGACCTATCGGTTGGTATAACTAATGGTCGTTTCACATAAGTTTGTTATAACTAATGTACGAAATACCTAATAGATAATTCACCTAGGTTTAATTCACCTGTGGTTAACTCACCTACGGTTAATTCTCCTACGTTTAATACACCTATGGTTAATTCAACTACGGTATATTTAGCTACAATTAATATCCCTGTTACGGTATGTGTGATAACATACAAACGTCGACGGAGCACCACTTCGCGGTGCTCCTACTTCTGGGTGGTTTAAAAAAAACCACGAGTCTTTCAGACCCCGCCATCCCCTTCTAACCTAACCTGTCCGTGTCGGGGTGCCCCAAGTCGTTTTTACGACATTTTTATTCTCAGTGCCCCGGTACATACACTCCTACCTAAATATCAGCTGAACAACTTTATGGTTTTGAACGAGAAGAAGACGGTCGACTTCAAGGGCACCCCGAGGTTCGGTTTGGTTAGGTTCCTTTAAACCGTGTAGACAGAAAAAAGGAGCTCGGAGCGAAGCGGGGCTCCGTCAACCTTACTTCATAAGCCTACTTCCTCCGCTTTAGAAAAAAAAACCGGCCAAGAGCGAGTCGGACTCGCCCATAAAGGGTTCCGTAGCAGCAAGTAACATAATATAAAAGTTCTTGTAGTTGGTTCCAACTTTGAAAGGTTTACGATTTATGACGTAATAAAAAAAAAAAAAAACTTGAGAGGTGTCAAGGGACGTCGAAAATCGCTTGAACCTGTTATAAGGGTTCAAGCGATTTTCGACCCTCCACCCCACACCATCCCACTCCACTCCGCTCCACTCCGCTCCACTCCGCTCCACTCCGCTCCACTCCGCTCCACTCCGCTCCACTCCGCTCCACTCCGCTCCACTCCGCTCCACTCCGCTCCACTCCGCTCCACTCCTCTCCACTCCGCTCCACTCCTCTCCACTCCGCTCCACTCCGCTCCACTCCGCTCCACTCCGCTCCACTCCGCTCCACTCCACTCAACTCCACTCCACTCCACTCCACTCCACTCCGCTCCGCTCCGCTCCACTCCACTCCGCTCCACTCCACTCCGCTCCGCTCCGCTCCACTCCACTCCGCTCCGCTCCCTTCCACTCCACTCCACTCCACTCCACTCCACTGCACTCCACTCCACTGCACTCCACTCCACTGCACTCCACTCCACTACCTATTATAGCTGTAAAAATAAAGTTGACAAACTTACATTTGCAGTTGTTCTCCGATACATTTTGTTTAGGAAAATATGTAATCCAAGTACGTTTTATAAGTTGGTCGACTATTACTCGTAAACTTGTAAAGCCTACTTAGTCATGATAATTTTCTTTTAAACTTCGTTATATATACTACTATTGTGAATTTTTTCACACCCCCAAACATAACCGTTTAGCTGGTAGAGGGGGGGGACACTCGAGTCGAGCAAAAATTAGCACTTTAAAGCTTAATATTTCACAAACGAATCTTTTTATCAAAAAATTGTTAATGGAAACTATCAATATTTTTTAAAGGCCTATTTAATGATACCCCACAATAAGGGGTACGCGAGAAAAAAAAAAACATCCCCACTTTACGTGTACAGGAGGTACCCTAAAAAAAAATATTTTACGAGATTTTATTTTACCACTTTTTTGACACAAAAAATCCGCATATTTACACCAAATTACAGCTTTCTAGTACTAGGCGTCTCTGAGCTAAGCTGCGGACAGACGGACGGACGGACGGACGGACATGGCGAAACTATAAGGGTTCCGTGTTGACTACGGAACCCTAAAAACGAGTGCGTTTTATTTAGTAAACAAAATACTGTAGGCCAGTCGTCCATTAGGTATTTCAAACGTAGTTAAAACAACCAATATCTTAAAAGAACATCAGATGAATCGTTCGTTAGTGCAATCAATTTTAGTTCAATCAAAATTATGTCAGTTGAACAGTAGTTGAGTCGTCCAATATGTGTGTTGAACTTACGTGAGTCAACCGTAGCTATATCGACAGTAGTTTAAATGAACGTAGTTATCTTGATACGGAACCAAATATTTCATGTTAAATCCTAATATTTATAATAAAATTGGTTTTAAAATTCAGTTATGTTTTTTATTTGTTTCACTTTCATTGATTTGTTTCTATATTCGCATGAATAATGTTCACAACATGCATTACAGAAGTCCAAATAGTCCACATTACTTGCAAAGTAAGAAGCAAGATTACGTTCATTTTATCGATATCAACAATCGACCTTTTAGTCGCCCTAGCATACATGAGCTTTTACGCGTGTACGAGTGTACGTGAAACGCAGTGATTGCGTTAGTGTGACAACCAATAGCAAACTCACGATCTTAGTGCGTGTTGTTTATTTGTGTGCGTAATCCGCGTAGGAATTGGTCTCTTGCTTGTAGTGAAGTTAAAGAGTGGGAGACAAGCGGCGACACGCGTTCTGATACAAATCAGGAACTATTTCCTTTCTAACCTACTTTATCTGTTCTGTGGTTTTAGCTAAAGTGGGACAAGTGCATGCAGTCAGCATAATGTAAATTACAGTTGTTATGCGCTTGGATGTTTAGGTTAGTGAGCGTTGGATTAGTGTATCTCATTGTAAATAATAGGTACTTGGTTTTATCTGTATTTAATGTTAGTAGATTATTATTGAGCCAATTAGCCACATTATTAAAACCCTTCTGTGCTACTTCGTAGACCTTTGATTTCGAAATTTACAGTAGTCAACTGCAAAAACAATATTTTCTCTGTTTGATCCAAAACAGTTTCGCCTACTTGATCAATTATAACAATCAAAAAATACTTGTTAAAAAAACAATAAAACAACATCTATGAAATACAAAATCTAACTGTATATTTATTCGATTGCTTTAAAACAAAATATGTTTATATGTGTTGTGTATGAAAGCAATAGTATAGTGACATATTTACATCACAGCACCGAGTAACATCAAAACCAGGGTAGAAGTGTAAACAACCATCGAGATAGGATAGAGCCTAAATCAAATAAACCCATAACCCATAGAGAAGGGACGTTGTGACCTTTTAACATAATATACGAGTATGTATTACCTGATCTGATTTGCATCTCGTTTACAATTTCAATTTCATTGGTCACAAGTTATGAATTTACTTAAGTTTTTAACACATTATGAGATTTTTAAATCTGATCTACTTTGACCATTGCTATAATTATGCTGAAGTCATTGTACATATAGCAAAGGCGAGCACTTGGAAACGACTCATGAAAATTTATCCAAAAATGAGGTGAAAGTTTGAGATTTATCCAAAAATGAGGTGAAAGTTTGTATGGATCAAAACATTTTTTTTTCATTTTGGACATAATACGTAAAGAGACAACTTTTTCTCATGGAGGTAGGCATAAACTACAGAAGGCGCACTGCACGCGTAGCATTGCACTATATAAACGGGTTTTGTCAAGATAAGAAAAGTTAAATGACAGAATGTACAAATATTTTGTCAGTTTTAAGCATTATTTCATGGAATTCTGATGATTCCATACTCGTACAAAAAAAATACATGTGGCACTCGGAGACTGCCGCGGTAAAGCCATTGCATAACATTTTCTTTTTTAAAGAAAAAATCGCTTACCGCTTATATTTAACGAGAATATAATTTATTTAAAATGTTTGTGGTGCACTACTGTAATAAAGAACTTCTTTGTTGTAGGAGAATTTTATAAGTAGGTTTCATTGTGAAAACTCCTTTTGTAGCTGACCGTTTAGAATCAGTAAGAAAAAGTAAATCTCTCTTCGTACCTTTATGAGCACGTCTGTCCATACCTTTATGATTGCCGAAGTCTCCCGAACTGAAACGACGTGCTGTCAAATGTGGTCAGGTTTTTTCGTTAGGTTTTTCGCGCCCGCCGCGCTCAGAGCCTGCGATAAAAGCTATGCAATAGCTTAAAAAAAAAGTCAAATTGTATAGTAATTATCATAAAATAACATTGTCTTTTCTTGGTAGAATAGAAATAGAACTGGTCATGCTACGTGTGCTGGTCAAACAAGCATAATATCGGTTGCGAATACTAGTACAACTGACCTTTCAGGAGAATCTCACCCATAAAGTCAGTAAACATCTATCTAGGGCTATCCAAACTCAAAGATGTACTCTAAAAGCGAATCTATTATGTGCCAGCATAAAATCTAAATTTGTTCATCAATTTTAATCCAAAGTTGCAATCGTTTCTGAAAGGTGAACGAAGGTTTGTTTCGATAATGGTGTGCAGAATATAGTTTTAGCTACAAAACTTTATCAGGCGGTATATTGGACTGTTTCAACTCTTAATTCTGTTGGTTAGTTTTAGTGATAACCAGTAGTTACAATAAAATTTCAGATATATAAGTATGTGGATTTTGTGGGACAGTTCTACACAAAGGACCCCACTAATTTATCACAATCGTATAAATTGAGAAAGGTATATTGGACAAAATTAAATGTCCGTTTCATTTATAAAATAGTGTATAGATTGATGTATGTAGACAGACTATCTGTTATCAGGTCAAGAATGAACTTCAGTTTCTGTGACACATATTGGTTTCCAATTTCCACGAAAACACGAGAGACCCAGTTCGTCGTTGTACAAAATCAGTATTAATTGGACGTAGGTTCACACGCCTTCCCTCTCAAGGTTTTTTGAAAAGAATGTAGTAAACATTCTTTTTAAAAGACCTTACATTTTCACGTTGATATGTACAAAGAGGGACCTAGACCAATAAATAAAATAAAGCGTTAAAAATATCTTTTATATTATCAAAATATCTCAAGTACCTATCATCCCAATAACAGCCGATATGGATCTAGAATAAACCGAAAAGCAATATAACCGAAATACTTATTACCAAGAAATAATCAACAAGAAAATGTTTGCTATATTTCCTCCTAGGTCTCGCAAATGTAATCTCAGTCTAACATGGCCAATGAATCGAGAGAATTGTATCGGATGGATGATATTTTTCCCGATACGCACTGATTTGTGTAACGGTATCCGACTGTTTCTTGATTGATCTCACGGATACTGTGTTATGGTCTGGTAGACCTACATGATCCTTTTTTGTGTCATTATATCGTTAATCTATTGGACTGTTGAGTTTTTGTTCATTTACGGTGAGCCTGAATTGCTAAATCAGCCGAATTATCGACCCGTGTAAATCCCCCATAAATCTATACTAACTTCATTGAAAGTTACGGAGGAAAATCAATATCAAACAGGTATATTTTGCCTTATTAGATAATACAATTTATACGATTGTCACTTGGGTTGTAAAAATTCCGACAACAACATACTTATTGTTTTTTTTTTATAATGAAAAACAAAATTAAAATCAGTTGAAGAGAGAATTAACCGCAAGTGGGCTCAAATAATAAGGAACTGATCCCTGTTATTCGAGCCAACTTTTACATTTACAAAGGTACTTATCTCTGGTTCATTCAACTCATTCAATCTCATATATCTCATCAAAAAACTCCAATATAATAAAAGATAATCAGAATTCCGAGTACCCACCAGCAAAAGGGTGCCTTAAAGACTCCTTTAACCGGTAAACGAACATCGTTATTATCAAAATTTTCTTCAACACTTGACATTTTCTTCAGGTATTACGAACTCCTTTTATGTTCACATACTCATTAGTAAGAAATGTTGGAGGAATGAAAAGGTTATACCTACGTTATAACGTCGCCTACCTGAATCAAGTACCACGAGGCTTATATTTTGCCTTTGCAAGGGTTTTTGACAATGACAAGATAAGCATCTATCTACATATAATGAGTTTGTCATTACCGGTCAGGTCAGGTTCACCTTATGTGACCTAATCTACTATCTGAAGATCTTTCAAAGTAAACACATTTGGGCAGTTACTTATCTGACTACTAAATTATGGATCTGTCTTTTCATGTAACAGTTGTCGACTAATTAATTTAGGTCAAAAGGTATAATTAAACTTAGTCCATATTTTGTAATAAATTTTGGAATAAAAACTTTTTCAAAAAAGTAACCGACTTCAAAAACAACAACAAAACAAAAAAGGGTGAAATAACCTATTAATAACTTCTTTCGGATGTCGGTGGCTTTATTTTTTATTTCATTGATTTTTAGCCACCGATTTCCGAAAGAAGTTATTAATTAGGCTAGGTTAGGTTTGACAGGCCTGTTGGTCTAGTGGTTAGTGACCCTGACTGCTATGCCGGAGGTCGTGGGTTCGATTCCCACCCAGGACAAATGTTTGTGTCATGAGCACGATCATTTGTTCTGTGTCTGGGTGTAATTTATCTATAATATGTATATATTTAGAAATATATAAGATGTTTATCAGTTGTCTAGCACCCATAACACAAGCTCTGCTTAGCTTGGGACTAGATGGCGTTGTGTGATAGTTGTGGAATATTATTATTATAATTATATTATGTCTGAGTAAACATAAGAAATAGGCTACTTACTAAAACATTTTTATATTTATTTTCTTCAAGATTCAGTAAAATATTAGAGTCAAGTAGTTACTTCAATTTAATTTAAATTTCTCGTTTTCCCTATATTTTTTTTACTCAATATTTTTGTTTTTTTTTTACAGTTACATTTATGAGCGATACAAATTGTACATTTCGCAAAGAGTTTGACCGTCTTTTAATAAAAAGAACTACTATTCAAAGAAAATCAAAGTCGATGGGGTTGCGTCATGGGGTTGGCAACCTTCCAGCCCCATCATTAGATCAGATCCATGGCGATAATAGGTATACGAAATACGTATTCACAAAAACACTAACAAAATTTCAGCTCAATCGGAAATTGGAAAGTTTATGAAATTAACGGGATAGGTGAAACAAAATAAAAGCTTGTAAATAAAAAAAAACAGAGTATTTACCTTACTATAATGTCACTAACATGTGCTAGCGTCTCCAATCGTATTATTTATTTCGATTCACTTTTGGACCAAACTACGCCGAACATAATTATTTTCATCAAAGTGTTCGATGGACCAACGCTAGCGACATGTTGGTCCAATATGGAAATATTATGTCGTAGTGCGTATAAATCTTCGCTTGAACTTTAGTAAACATGATCTTAGGACCTCTTAATGATATTTTAGGTTGTCCTAACGTTGTTTAGGTGGGATACGATAATTTGATGCGATAGGCACGTCATCCATCACGTTTGGTGGGCGAGAATGAGGGGTCACTACAGTTTGTATTACACTTGGGAAACATGGCACGCATGATAGTAGAGTTTGCTGATGAGCTTGATCTCAAACAATGATAAGTAAATTGACTCAAGTTTCAAAACTGGACTTAATATTCAAACATTGTGTGGGTACATAACTACTAAGTTAAATTATGTCTATTCTAGCTCCAAAATTGAATATAATTATGATGATAGGGAAAGAATAATATGAGAAAACACCGACTTGATCAGTAACTACGTTCCTACCTTTTTTTTAATTAAAAACGTTAAAACTACGTTGGGTATTATCCGTTTCAAAAATGGAATAGGCTTAAATATGAAAACGAATCCAAACATCCAATAAAGTTCTGGAATTACCGATATCCGAGAGCTTAAAATGTTTTGATAGAGTAACGTTTTTAGATTTAACGCTTTGTTTTTACACTATAAAGATCTAAATTGATAACGCTGGTGGCACATGACGATGTCAACTCCAGGCCTTGTGAAGCATACAAATATAATATAAAAAATCAAGATAAGCCTTGTGAACAAAATGTAAGAATCATGGTCATGGCCCGCTATTCAGCCATGCAAGTTTTTCAGTTTTGCAGTTTTTATTTAAATATATTATTTAAATATATTCCACTGTAGTTTTGTTTCGGTGAAACGTGTCAATGGCTTACGAAAATCCTGGAAGCTTATAGTAAGTGACAAAAGAATTGAGTGTGAAAAGTTTGTATAAAAGAATAACCCCTTTCTTATACTGAAAAAAATTAATCATAGGCTATGAGAGGTGGCGGATGGTTGCCCTAATCTATGCGCAGCAACAAATTTAAGACACATGAACAGAGTTTAACACTTTCGCGGGCACTCCGACATTGTACGTCACAATTTGAGTTTTTGATATGGCACAACGTGCCATGACGTTGAAATAGAAAAAATAATTGACGACAGAACGTTTACATCCTATGAACTTTAACTTTAAAATCATAATGTTCGTACCTTGTGTCACATCATGTAAAATACTAGGAACTTTACTGTCACATAGACTCGATTATTTTACCATTTGAACACAAGCCACTGGTAGTGTGCGGCAACGCCACTCACACGCAGCGGCACAACGTGATTGTACGTCTCCCGCGCCTTCCGCGCTCCTACACATAATGCGATGTGTCACTTCATGGGTGCAAACGATGACGTGCTAAAACGTTTCTGTCATAATGTCTTTAAAAAATTTAACATCATATTATAAATTTGTAAGGACATTTACTGGGTCATTCTAGAAAACGGATCCAAGCAGTTGCGCCCGCGAAAGTGTTAATTTCTATCTTTGTGGCTCGGCGTTGCATGCCATGCAATTCAGATCGGTGTAGGTACGGAAAAACGTCAACTCACAGTTTGAACTCAATACCTTTTTGTTTCTTTTAAATAAAGTGTTAAAAGGTCTATATTATCTGACTCTTTGACCAAAAAATATGCCATCCCTCTAGTCACACGAAGACTAATCGCAATATCTTGAAAAACTACGCAGGCACTTCTTTATTATTTTATATCACGTTATTAAATTGGTACAAGTGTATATAGGAACGCACATGTCCCATTACCCGCTTCCCCGAATCGTGATTGATGAAGGCAATCGCGACGTCACAGTTACCCTCAATTCCGACCATCGTCACTGAAATTGTGTTGACCAATATAGGGCAATGTCCAGCAAATTGTTGTTCCACTTTATTACAGAAATGTTGCCAGGTGAAGTCCAAACAAGTAAAAAACAAGTTAAGGAGGATTAATTGTTTTTTTTTTTTTGTTAATGCCATGTCTTCGAGCTTTTGGTTATGCTATGCTATGACGGTTTCCTCACGATGTTTTTCTTCACCGTTTTGAGAATATTTCTTATCACAAATGCTCTCGACACGATTGGCGCAGTGGCTAAATGATCGATTGCTGCGCAGCGTGTCGCAGATTCGATCCCCGCATGAAATAAATATTCCGATATTCGTACGATCTGCAAGTAGTTGTACCGGGTCTGTATGTTTGTGTATGTAAGTTTCTATGTTTGTAAACGCACCCGCTATACAGGGAAATTCCTAGTGTAAGGCAAAGTTTAGAATAAAAAATATAATGACTATGTCGGAGCCGTTGCCAGTGGGTCATCAATGCTCTTTGATAGGCATATTATTATGTTCAGTTCGGTATAAATATGAGCTGATGATGAACTTCGATTGGTTTATGTGACATAAACGACGACAAACCCAAACATGAAGTGACATTACATATTATTTAGGACAGAACATCTATAACTTACCATTCTAAGTTTATAAGGAAACATACACACGAGAGACACCACAAGTCTTATCAGGGACACTAATGATATAATGAATCTTGTTTATCGCGGTCACAGTGATGTAAGCCAGTGTAGTCTGAGCCTTAGAACTGTATACAAATTAGCCAGGGTCTGAGTTAATCCCTCTGAGAGGAGATAAGAGGGAGCCAAACCTTGTTTTCTTGTTCATGGGGGTTTTAAAGGACCTCTTTGTCTATCTGTTCGTCATATTGGGCTCTTTGGGATAGTGGACTGTTGAGACCATGTTTTAAAGGAAATTGTAGTCTAATGTACCTATAGGTACGTATTGAATGGTCTACAACATTTGAAATCTTACGAGGTGTAAACACGGCTAAATGATCTGGTTTATATTTTTTTCACTTGGTTTTGAAATGCCCCAAGGACCTTTTATGGGACCTCCGCCACGTCTTCTCAGCCAGGTTTTCATTTCTGTTTTAGGGATAGTTGAAGAACGTACGAGTTTTTAGCTTACCTCTCAAACACATGCCTAAAAGCTCTAGCTCTTTGTTCACCTGGGCGAAACAATTCCGCGGTGAACAAAGGACACCGCTTATGTCCACTCAATTCACCTGGGTGTTACCACCCCGTGTCTTTTCCGAGGTGAATAAAATTGAGAACATTAATGTGTCCACTTTGTTTACCCAAGTGATATCACCCAGGTGAACAAAGTGGAATAAACCCTCCAGTCATTATGTGTACGGCGTGTCTTATTTTTTATTTAAAAAAAAATAAAAAATAAGACAAAATTGATTTGTAACTTCATAATTGTATATATAGTTAGCAAAGAAAAAAAAGTTTTTATTCTGTATTCTGTGGAAAATGTTGTTGGTAGCACATTAGCTCCTATTTGTTTATAATATTTTTTTTATAAAATGTAATGTGTTATTGTTTATTTTCCCAAATAAAATAAAATAAAATAAATATTGCTACAAATTCTAAAAAACCATTGATACAAAGTATGGCACAACTATATAGATAACCTAGGTTAGGTTAGGTTTGTGGGTTAGCAAGCTGAAGTGGCAATGGGCAGGCCATATTGCTCGCAGAGCAGATGGCCGATGGGGTCGAAAAGTACTAGAGTGGAGACCACGGACTAGCAAGCGCAGCGTAGGACGTCCACCAACTAGATGGACAGACGACCTTATAAAGGTCGCCGGAAGATGCTGGATGCAGGTCGCTTCCAACCGGTATATCCTAGGAGGCCTATGTTCAACAGTGGACGTTCTATGGCTGAGATGATGATGATGATATAGATAAAATAACTTCGTCTCCTCCTTTGCATCTCGATGTGTTTAGCGCCCTCAGAAACGTCTATCAACTCCTGCAAAGAAGGATGGAGGCAGGGCATGTCGGGCATTATGTTACTTAAAACTGAAATACCTACTCAATCCAAAAATATATGAGTGTAGATGCTAGTCTAAACTAACTATCGAATATCAATATTATTTATATCTGGATAGTTCCCCAAAGAACTCTGTGACGGTCCAGTAGTTGTTTAATAAGAACTAATATAAGAAAGTGTTGATGTCTTTCATTGATGTAACTAATATACATACTGTACGTAGGTATATTTAGTATTTTGTAACCTAACTCGCTTACACATACGAATCAATATGCAATATCAAAGCTCTGATAGAATTTCGCAGTATAATCCGACAGAAAATGTATCCATGTATTTGAATAACTGAATATTGAAAACTGTGATCTATGTTTACACCAATATTGTGGTTCATATGAACGTTACTAGTATGGATCAAAATGTTATACAAAAACAAACCTGTATTTTAATATAAGCACTGGATATTTCTCACAGCTTTGCGTTTTTAGAATACGAGAATATAAAGTAGCCCATATATTTATTCAGACCCAGTCTATGTATTCGTCAAATTGTTTAAAGACTGTTTCAGTGATTTAGATATGAAAATGTAACAGGAAAACATAGATACTGATGAGTTAAAAATATTAATAAAGATAGTTTTTGTTCAAAAGTACTAATATTACGAAGCTGAAGAAATTGTTTGGTTAAATCTCAGGTAATACTGGTTCGAATTGACAAATTATCTTTGTGTCGGATAGTCCACGCTATGACCACAAGGAGCCGAGGGTAGGTTAAGATGTGAACTAACAGGGGACACCAGAGCCCATCACGAGTTTTCACTATTTTACTGTACAGCGTCTTTCCAGTGTTTATACAGCGTTTCTTGTATGGAAAAATGGAACAGCGCCTCTGGTGTACGAAGAAGGAACTAATTTTTTCCTTGAAATTAAATGTCAAAGTTCCAGTTCACTTTACGTCACAATAAGTGAAAACTCATGATAAGGCCTCAGTGTAGTGACAAGTTCAATTTTATTTGTTACTAGTTTTTCCCCGTGGTTTACCCCCGTTGTTCGGCTCCTATTTGTCGCAGCGTGATGTTGTAAATAGCCTATAGCCTTCCTCAATAAATGGACTATCAAACAAAAAAAGATTTTTCAATTTGAACCAGTATTTCACTCAAACAAATTCTTCAGCTTTACAAAAAAAGTCGAAAACATTTTATAAAATATCTAATTGGCAAGAATTGACAGATGTTAAGTCCCCAAATAATGTGGTCATTAGAGACGTTGTCGTCGCGCACACAGCGTATAAGAGAAAGTGTATAAGACGGGGACGCGGGGTATGATGGGAAAACACACACACACTTAAGGCAAACTTAACACAATACTAACGTAACGCAAGCGCCAACAGGACGTAATTTATTAATGGCCGCTTGCAAATGACGTCCTTGGCACTTTTTTATCGTTGTAAACTCATCAAATGAGTCCTTCCACCCAGGGCAGGGCGGGAGGGACTGTCAGAGTCTAACTGACTAAAATCCACGGTGTCCTTCAATAGCCCTTTACATTCCAAGGTCACGGTAATTCAATAAGTCCTGCGACCCGTCCTGTTGGCACTTGCGCTACGTTAGTATTTACCTCGCGTCCCCGTCTTATACACTGTTCCCCTATTTAAATACGGGGCATGCATCGTGCATGTGCACACAACGTTAGCGGCGCATCGCCACGCTATATCGTTGCTGGTTAATATGGAAGCAAATTTCAGTTTAATGACCCAACCCGGCCGGCGATACCATCTACGGTCGATTTACCTCGGACAGGGCTGCCGGCTGGCGCTGCCTTGCGCAACTAATGAACACGCGACTTTGCTTTTATTTCGGTGTTTGATTTCGTTTTTAATGTGTTTTGATAGAGTTATCGATGGACAATAAAAAGGGTATGACAGAGTTTTGTTTTTTTTTTGTTTGGTTTGAGAATATGGTTATGCTGTACTTTTCTTCCTTAGCGTGTTATTGCGTATAGCTGTAATTTGAATTGACCTTTTGTTTGGAGTGTAAAAATCATCAAATGAGGCTCGGGGGCCCTATAGGTGGAGCAAAAGCGACTCTAACTGACTAAAAACCACCCTTTCCTCCACATGCTCTTTACGTTCAAGGGCCGAGGTACCATTTTAACTCAGTCCCACAACCCAGCCAGTGCCATGACCATTTGAATTAGAATTCGTATAATACTGTTGTGACACACAGAACCGAGAGATATCACAATAAAATACTCCTCTGCAAAAAGATTAAAATGATACACATTCCAGTAAAATAAAATAAAGGTTTCGTAAATCTAATCCGAGCGTAATTAACGCTTGGGGATGGCAGGGAGATGTCAGCGATTGCTGTAACATTCGTTTACAACACAGTGTTGTTTATTCAAGCTTAATAACAGTTAATTGTAATAGAACTGGAGTCATATCACTACAAATTTTACTTCTGAAAACAGAAACCCCATATTTCTATAGTTGAATACAAATAAACGTTAGTCTAGTGAGTAAGAGATGATCGTTGTGTTTTGACAATGAGTACAATTTCAGTAAAAGGATCCCACGCAGCAACCCTGCATTTATAAATAGACGCTTAATTCTCCATACATTTCGGAAATTCATGCAAGTCGAGCGTGTTATCTACATATCGCATGACTTTCTATCACGGTTTTACGACAAGTGGATTGGCTGTATCCTCAGTAATAGCCAATTAGTTTTATGGAGCGCCGCTTATGGGAGCCCTTACACCGCGGGGTTTCGCCTCGTCGCCGCTTTCAATAGGTTTTGTGTGGAACACTTACCTTTTGTTGTGGCGACAGAATCATGACAGAAGGCCCCCAGTTGTTCAGATTGTGCTGATTTACGACGCAGACGCTGAAATTGGGCTTTTATTTTATATACCACTGAATCACGGCGAAGTCTTTATCTAAAATATTAACGTTGTTTTATGTCGGCTGTTGTTCTCAAAGGTTTTGCATGACCGATGTTCAGAGCGAGTTTCTAAAGGAAAATATATGGGAGGATTTCTGTGTTTTATTTAGGAACGTTCTGTTTTCCACTTTTTTGGTGAAGTGAAATTTTGCGAGGAAGTTTGTTGGTTAGCAGCTAGTGTTCGTGTTAGCTGTACTTATCTAAATTAAAAATTGTTTATGATGTTAATTTTACAATATTTTAACTAATCAATTATTCACTGGTATGTTATGATAACTCTGCATAGGTAATTCATACTATCTTATCAAATCTACTATAGTGTAACGCACGCCTTGCAAGATGGTGCCTCTGCAGCTCAGCCATAGCCAGTTAACACGAGCCAGTTAGAATGTAACGCCTAGCCAGATATCGCCTAGCCAGATATCGCGCAGCCAAGCCTTGGCCGGACCGCCATAGCCAGTTAACCGCAGGCAGCCAGCCAGCCAGCCAATGCCAAAAGCCTTTTAGCAAGCCTGCTAAGCCGCTAGCCATGCCGTCACATCCTGTCGCGAGATCAGGCCTGATCTTGTGAGAGGATGTGACCAAGGAGTCATTTACAGGGAATGTGCCAGTAGTACCGTTCGCGTCGCCACAGAGCATGTAACTTTATGGTTGCCTGTCAGTCAGCCGTCTGCCATGGAAAATACGAGTGTGTCTATTCATGAGATTCTTCATAATTTGTTAAAGCAAGGAAATATACTGATTGCCTTTATACCGTCTACAATTATTTACCACTCCATTATTTTTGAGTGTTACAATAGATAAGTACGTGGAGAAATTATTCCGTCTTATTACATAAAGAGGTCTAACTATAAACCCAGGTTTAAATCACGTAAAACTATGGTTTACACAAAAACGTTATTACAAAACGTGGTTTTGCGTTAAACCATGGACTAAACCATGGTCTAACATTAAACCACGCCGCCCCCTAGTTTAGCGATGGTCTAAGTCGTAGCTGTCAAAGTTGTGTCAGTTTTTCATTGCATGTTTTTCATTGTTTTGTTGTTTTTGTGATAGTTTTACCTAAAACATGGTCGACTTAATTGATAATGAGGATATTGAAACCGGCGAGTTGTTTGAAACGTTACGCCAACACAACAGAATCGTGTTCGAGTCAATCCCTTCATGGAATTATATCCGATAAAGATTTTAGCAAAAGTATAGCTTTAATAAACGCCTAGCAATAAAATAGTGTAATTATTATGAGAAGATTCAACATGAAGCGCACTGTGTCTCCTAAAATAAACCTCCAATTATGTAGTTTCTTTTGTTGCTTCATCACCATCACAACACAACACAACATCTTAATACTGATAGAAATGTATCTAAGTATAGGCTTGTGTGGCTGAATGTGTGGATGTTTGTTACTCTCTCACACAAAAATTGCTGTACGGTACACATTTTATATTCTAGACAATGACTAGATTAACACATATGCATAGGTACTTTTATTTTCGGTATCATGTTCCCGTGGTATAATTGCATGACATACTTATCCCAAACATAGGCATACAAGTAATATTAACATTACTAAAGAAGGTGAAATTATTGAAAAAGAGGCAACTGTTCTAACAAAACTTCGAAATATTTCCAAAAAATAATTAATAAACTTGTCATGGTTGACAGGCGACAATGTTACGTTTCATTACGCGCGTTAGATGATATGTAAAGAATCCAACAGTAAATAATGTGCTTATAAAAATCAAAATGCAGTATAGGAAATGACTTATATTTAGATCCATAAAAAATACCAACTTATCAATATTTTTAACATCCCTAAACACCAATTAATCATTAACGAATTATCAATACATTATATTTTCTGGTAATACGGAACGTTGCCATCGAATGATATCATCGTGAACGAATGAAATTTGTGTTAATCTGTGGTTGATATTTAGACCACGGTTCAAATGACGATACTAAGAAGTCTGAGGTTTATTTATGTTTTGTAATACGGATAATTTTAAACCATGGTTTTGCACATAAGCCTAGACTTGATAGTTCTGGTTTAAACCAGGGTTTTGCGTTGTTTTTGTAATAAGACTGATTATGTTTAATAGATATCCCAAAATACACGATCGAATTGGCATTAGAATAAGAATAATCTCGATAGTCACGTCGAAGGTTACACACGGTACACTAAATGTTAATCGATATCTTGTGTGAATGTCACAAAGAGTGAGATCGGAAATTTACCTATGTAAACCTTATCGCAGTTCGGTCTTACTTTTAAAAATCGATTCCTGAATCCAGGCTTCAATCTCTTCTACAAAAAACGTAGACTAAGCTCAGTACATCTGAATATCCTACTTCTATAATGTAGGGAACTATCTCCGGTGAATGCCAAAGCTCAATTGTAGTCTGGAAATTCCAAATTCCGTCGGATTCCAATATCTAGAGGTCTTGTTAAATCCGACTAAAATGCGAGAGGAACTTTTCGTTTTTGTACACGAAAGGGGAGGGCCGGAGACGGCACGTGAACCCAGTAATTAATGCGAAACAAGGAGAAATAAAACACATATTCACACCGAAATGTGTAGCCGACGGGGCGTATAATTAAAACATCACTTGGGTAGAATCGGATGAAAGAGTTTCAGATACGTTCAAACACGACGTGCGCTGTGGTAGCTACCGTTTTTTGTTGAAAAAATCTTTTTGGAGCGTACAATCGCGAACAAATTGGAAATTTTTATTTACAGCATGTGGAACGAAACTGAACGCATTTAAAAATTGGCTTTTAAATACTTGATTTAATTCTTTTGCGGTAAGTATCGGGTCCGATTACTTTTTATTGGGAAAGATAAATGAACACAAAATAAATAAAGGCAGAAAATAAAAGTTTTCGTGGCTGAAATCTTATTAAAGTACACCAGAGGAGCCTCTAAGAATCAAACTCGTATCTCTCATCGCGCTGCTTAGTAATGAACCAAATACAGCAGTAGATATATACACAGCAGTAGATTATTACTTAGGAAACATATTTTTCTTAAGTAATACTCTACTTCGCCTCCTTCTGCGAAGCAGTAATGCTCGCGAAGGAGGAGGCGGGCCGCGTGAGAGAGAGGACAGTGTCCTCCCTCCGCCCCAACCGCAGTGGTGGACGCCCACGGCGACGGACGTCGCAAGACGATCTCCGGCCACCGTAGGCGCGGGCATGCGGGCGGCGAGTAAAGGGCAACTCGCTGCCCGACCATGGACCATGCCCGGGTCGACGGCGCGTTGTGTTCCACGCGCGCCTCAAAGAGCGTCAGCATAATGACGGGGCCCCCTCTCTAGAGAGCCAAAGCCTGCCGGGGTCGCGGGACTTATCTCATTACCGTGACCCCGGAACATAAAGGGCTATCGAAGGACACCGTGGATTTTAGTCAGTACAAGTCTGACAGTCCCTCCCGCCCTGCCCGGGGTGGGAGGACTCATTTGATGATTTTACCACGATAAAAAAAAAAAAAAAAGTAATACTCTACTGTTACAGTTCTAAGAGTTTAGTGGTAACATGTTCGTCTCGGTTAAAGAAGAGATTACAGTTTGTGGTTGAAAGTATACGGAAAGTAAACTGTGTAGAAGACTATACACGAGCTAAAGATTTATATTTTAAATAAGCAGTAGTTTAAAGGAAGCAGTGTAACTAGTTTCCTAATCAGATTTTATTTTATTCTACCAATTTGCAGGCCACTTTCTCAAACACAGGTCTTCTACCTGTGTTCTCTCTGAGAAAACAGGCCTGTGTCTAGCTTGTCACTTTTTCCCAGTGGTGGGAAAGCATAAGTTAACAAAATCATGCTTTTAAAACAATGTCATTCGAATAGAACCAGCAGCGATTATAATAATTGTGACCGCGCACAGCGATAAATTGTTGAGATGGTTGGCACAGTGGCTAAACCATTGACTAACGGGATGTTTGAATGTTTGAAAACACACTTACGCTGTAGGACTTATTCTTAGTCTAAGGCAATGTTTAATAAAAAAAAAACATAAGCTAAAATGTTAATGTGTTTTGCGCAAGGACGCTTCGTCATTTTTTGGCATTATATCTTAGTCTATTGTCAACTTAAAAAATAAATTTAAGTTAAACCAAAGTTTTGAACATAATATTTCTTTCGCCAAAATTACCTTAGAGGAAAATTTTAAATGTTTCTGCAGTTAACTATATATTAAAAGAAAATGACTTTTCAATTTTCTAGAATTTTGATTCTTTTTCTACGTTACTGTACCAAACTAGACTAACACATTGCTTTTGAACTTATCGTCATTCTTCAAGTACTTACCGATTTTTAGCTCCCTAGAAGTCTAAAAGCGTTTTACATACCTAATCTTTCGAACAAAGATTTAGAATAAGAGTAGAAAAATTAGATAAAATCTAACTTAGAAGAAATTACTGATAAATTAAAAAAAAAACCTTTGCAATAACTTCGTGTTCGATCAAAGTTTATTATTTTCTTTTTAATTTTCGAAAATATTTTATGGTTGCCTCATTGTATTTATTTAGACACGTTACTAATACTAAAATTATGAACAAACTATATGTACAAAAAAAAACAAAATAATAAATAAAAAACATTCAAAGGGCGTCAAAGAATACGTCCACATCGCTGTCAACGGGAACAGTGCCCCGAACGCTGGCAGCATTGCCACGCTGTATGGCAATGCTACTAGCTAAGCCAATGTATTTGCGCCGCTTGGAGTTTTCAGCACATGCAGCAGCGGCGCCACCACAACATGCTAAACTAGGAAGATGGGATGGCGCAAGGGTGTCGACACAAGTTGCATCCCACACCAAAAGCCTACCCAGCCCATCTGGTCTCTTCCCATCGTCGCGTGCCAAGCCACTGGGTTCTAAGACGGCTGGCACCCCGGCGGTGACAAGAGCACGACGGATTATGTCATTTAAGCTAGCATGTCGTGCTAACCGACCTGCACTCCTGCTGCAGGAAAGGCCATGGTGCCCGAGGCAGTCGACTACTTCACCACATTAACAGCGATAAATCAAAGTTAAATTTATTTTGTAATATTCATGTTATCCATTTAAAATTAATAGGCTTTTTGTAAAAAAAAAAGAAATCGTAACAAGTCAGTGAGTCCTGAAATTATAAACATGAAACTTTTTTCGAAAAATTGGGAAAACAAATGTTTTTGATTCCACGAGTGGAAAAATAAACTTGTTTGTTAACTCTGCATTCTAGAGGAAAAAATGTCAGAAGATTTTCCTGTTTAGTGACTTAATGTTCTTTCATTGTTACCTCCTGTTACTTTTTATTCATTTCACTTCGCTTCCCGTTCCAATTCTAGTTATTTTTTGTTGAAATAACTGTAGAATAACTACAATGTAGGCTGTTAGGTGAGCAAAGTTATCTTTCGAAGAATTTCTGCTGACTTTCTAAGGGTATCCTAGTGCGGTGTCCCTGATAACGAGACCATTTTCTTTTTGTGGGAATCGAACTAATAGTTTCCCGAGGGCTTATAGAACGTAATAAATTTTATTTCATCTTGACGTATCTGCCTTTTTCTATTAGTTGCGCAGTTGCGATCTATTCGACCGGAATTGATTTTTATTTTTATATAGAAGAAAAAGCCTCGTTTGTCTTCATAATCTTTGGGTCCTAACATACTGCTGGACCCCATAAGTTATAGTTAATTTAAAGAGATAAATAAATAATAATAACCAAGTAATAAATCAAATAACATTTGATTAATTTACTCTGCGAACTAATGTGTACTACTAATGTAATTTTCTTATGCATTCATCAGGGGCCTGTCATGCTAGTAACAGCTGATTAAAATCTTAAACGAAACCACGCAATTTTGAATAAACGATTATACGTTGTATGTGCCCCGAGCAGCTACAAATTAATAATTTCTTGCGAAATAATTTCATAATTTGCGAAACAAATTATTTATCAGTCGTTTTTTTAATTTTGACTGGAGCTGTTTAATTTTAACATAGCTATAATTTTCTTAATAAATTAATAACAAAATTAGACCATCATAAAGCTGTAGTCATTGTCTTTCAGTTCATTGCCCTAACCGCCGGAATTAAACACTGTCGCCAATTCACCTGCGAAGACATTATGTAACCTCGTGGTTTCGTGACCCTTTAAAATTGCAGAATCACCAGTTATCAGGGACCTATCATGTCCATCCGACCCTGTGCTATTCACAATCGTAACCGAAATAAAATCCGGGGGGCAAAGGGTCAAACGTCACTGGTAGGTTATCCTGTAAGTGTGTGTGTGAAATTGTAATTCTAACGTGGTCATTATCCATGCAGTGACCCTGGATATGGGACAGGCGGAGACAGGGGTCCCTTGACGCGAGCACCAAGATTAGTCCCACATTCAAAGTTTTAAATTAAACGAGGACTGGATGGAGGATAAAATAGTGTGTAATACGAGGGTACTTAAGCGACTTGCCCGTTTTATCTCTGTGCTCTCATAATTATTTTAAAGGCTATGTCGTCTCTCCCTCCGACTGAATAGCTGTAGTTTTGAGTTAGTCTCGTGTTGAATCACGTAGTATGTTTATCTAAATTATGATTAAGTCAACAGTACTCAGTGAATACGCAACATTTCAAATTAACGTTTCTGTGTCGAAATACGTTTGTCACTGCAAAGTGAGTTTTATTTGTATTGTAATGTATTTGTAGTTTGTTTGAAGTGGCTATTTAGCTTGTGTAATTGATGAATAACTTTATCACTGGAAGCAAATAACGTTTATTGTAGTAAATGATTTTTATGTTCCGTTTGTCTGCTGTGTGTGGGTTTTAGGTTCAATACATAGAGATTGTCGAAAAGTGCTATTGAGTTTCCCTTTAGTTTAGCAGCTTGTTGTTAAGAAATGCTGGTATCACATACCCCCATTCCTCTGAGAGCACGTTAAGCCGCTGGTTCTGCTTCTGACCTTCTTCTGCTTGTGAAGAATTTCGTACCCCATAAGATTAGTCCTAGGAGTCAGCCATCACAGGCATCACAGCTGCTTAATTTCTTACTCTACTCCTTATTAATGATCGAAGCTCTTCTCTCAAAGAAGAGAGCACCTGTGTCTTCGCACACACTTGTGCATTATAATATTTATAATATTCCCCACACTGATGGATAATCTCTGCTGCGGTTGGCAACCGTGATCGAAAACGGTTAGGATGGCTATATGTATAGTAGTACATAATTGAAATGAAAACCCAGTTTAATTGATCAACTGTTGATTAATAAAAAAAATGAATTTTAAAGCTTTCAATAAAACCCAAATCACAGACGATTTCTTTTTAATTGCGGACACCTTTAATGTGTGACTTCATATTAAAAATATTCCGTACGGCCCGTCAGAGAATATGGTATTAATGTTGTAACGAAGTCAACGATGTGAGCACAAAGTACAAATTTTATTATGTAGTAAAATGTGAAATTAAATCAAATAATTTTCGATATAACGCCTGCGTAGGCGGCTGGGCGCCGTAAACTGAGATGTGCAAGCACAGGGCTTTTCAAATTCTGTTTTTATAGTACTGGAAGTCTTGAAAAATGAGTTTTTTTGCTGATGTGTACCTTGATTTACGTTTATGTTCCTTCTGAAGCTTTTATGTCTTATCATATTGGCAGTATTATATGATTGTCATCTTCTTTTTGGTATTTTGTAAGTCGTTTTTAAAACGTGATCTCAATTTATTGTCTGTTCGTAAAAGTGCTTACTTTTTTAAACGTTTGCGTGACCACAATACGAGCGATATGAAGCGATCTTGTGGCCTCGTGACCGCTATGTTATGTATGCATTTTAATTTGTAATTTTTCAAGAATATTATGTTGTAATTAATATAAATAGAACTCAATTCTTATAATATTTTTTACTATAGCAACATCTGCTGTATTCATGGAGCTGTATTGCTCGTTTTAATTGTGAAAGCATGTCATAATGAAAGTCTCAAAAATCTGTAAGAACAGCATGTAGATTTATTTTTAATGTTTACCTAGACACACCAATTTAAGAGTATAAGTTGATGAGTTTATCTGAATAGGTACATACATATGTATGCAAAAGCTTTTAGACTAAAAGAAATCTTAATTTATTTAATAAAACAAAGTTACCTAATGGCATGCAGCTATAAAAAGAGAGTTTTAAATAAATACCCAGTTTATGTTAATAAGTTTTTATCAAGTAAAAACGTAGGAATAAACGTCGCTCGGTATTCCTTTGTTCCAAGACCTGGCTTAAAAGGGTATGACATTGGGCCGGCGAGTTACGTAAAGTGTCACATCTGATACTACACAATGGAAAAGAGTAACTGGTAAACATTATTACTTTTGTTTCTTTTCCTCCGCCTCTTTAACTGGTGCAACAGAAAAAACAGCCCGCTTGGTTTTTATCTTCTAGGTAGTCTTTAGCTGATTTAATTAAACAAACCGATGCAATGATAGGTATGTGATGTACGACTGCCACACGCACGGCACAAATATTTTTATGATCTACAATTTGTGTATAAAATATGTTACAGTCAAAGTGTTATTATGCATAATAACTAGTTCTTATGTATAATCACTAAACTCACTAGTGAAAGTGATAAATTATTCACTTCGACTAGTTATTATTCATAATATCTGGTCGATGTTACTTAAAGTAATAAATACGGTTCGACCAGCTGACGTCACTTGGGTAAAGTCTGCATAATTACTCAAATATTTTTTAATTCAAGGTTTACTTAACCGTGAAACCGAAGAAGCTTCGGGCACCCTGACAAGGATAGTTTAGTTCTAAGGACATTAAGAATTTCAATGATGTGTCCGCTGGACTTTGATTGTTTGCCTTCACGATTGGAATTGTTATGAGGAGAACTTGGGATCCAAGAGTGAGCGAAGCGAGCTGGGGACTTGTGGGCACCCCGACACGGACAGGTTAGGTTGAGCTTACTTTTTAGGTACCTAATCTTCACCTATACTTGTTTTAATATTACTTTATCCCAGATCAAATAAATAGTTGATGTGATTAATTCCATGTCAGTTATCACTTTAACTAAGTCGTGCCAGATATTGTACGTAATAACTGTAATAATGTGATTAGTTCTGTGTAATTCGGCGGGCCAAAGCCTGCCGGGGTCGCGTGACCCCAGAACATAAAGGATAGCCCTTTATGTTCTGGGGTCACGCGACCCACGGACACCGTGGATTTTAAGCAGTATAAGTCTGACAGTCCCTCCTGTCCTGCCCTGGGTGGGAGGACTCATTTGACGATTTTGCCACGCTAAAAAAAAAGTCTAAAAGGATTTGCAAACACCATAACATATCCAAACCTAAATCACGTAGCTACCTATTAAATAAAACCTCATCAAATCTTATCAATCGACCAAAACAATACCAGTTATCGGAGTCGGCACATCAATCACATGAAAGCGGCAAATGGCTCATAAATACAGACTATACTGCTACATAAATTGAATATTAGCAAAACAATGCTCAATTAATATTCACGATAATTTTGATGAACGAAGCATTCACAATAGAACTGTTTAGCAATGCAGATCAAGTTTGTCAGACAAAAGGTGAAATATGGAGATGTATAAATATAAAAAGTCGCTTAATACGAGATTTTGGAAGTGTTAGAATAAAATTAAAATTGGTTAACACTGTGCGATTTGAACGTAAGTTTTTGAGCATGTTGATAGTTGGTGAACTTGCTCTGGTGACCATCAAAAGCTGTCAAAAATAAATTTCGTATTGGCTTTTATATTGGCAATGAAACTGATAAATCTGGGGCCACGGTAGTGGCCCCGCCAAGACGAGCCAAGCGAAGCGCCAGGGCACTACCTACCTTTTCTCAAAGTGTTTCGTCGTTTTTTTGAACCCTCATAGAGTTGGTTTCCGATGTACCAGATAGTTCATATTCTCAGGATATAATGTCAATAATAGACTTATTAAACCTACAAAGTTTTAATTGAATAGCTCTAATACTTTAGATTTTATTGATATCTAAAATACACCGATTTCGTCACGGACACACTGACACACTGATGATCATCAAAATGTTTGGCCTACTTCCTGAAGTGCTAGAAAGCTGAAATTTGGTATGTTATCTCAGTTTAGTATACAACCAACAAAAAAATTCATAAACTTATAACTTTCACCCCCCATCCCCTAAAATGGGGGGGTGGACGTTATAAAAAAAGTTATAAAAACACTATCATGCCCCCAGATAAGCTTATAACTTTCGCCCCCCATCCCCTAAAATTAGGGTGGAAGTTTAAATGAGATTTACACCAATTTTATGAATTAGGACATGTAAGTTACCACGGTACTGTAGACAGTGTACTAGACAGTAACTAAAAAAACGTATTAATAAGTATTGTCAAACTTGCGTAAACGCCACTGGGAAGTTTTCTTCCCAAAAACATAATTAAAAAAAAAGAAAAAAAAAATAAGTCTGCCTAGCAACTTACAAAAAGAACTGAAATCCCACCAAAAACATTTCATGTAAAATGTTGCCAGACGACCACATAGTGTTTAGCCTGTGAAAAAGATATCAGATCTCATGTTAAGGCGCGGTCTTATCTCATATTCCCAAAAATTGGTTTCTTAGAACGTCGAGTATGACGTAATGTAATCAAAATAAGCAACGCGAAAAATACAGTGAACAGAGAAGGGTATAAAGAAGAATTTAAACCGAACAGAATAATAAATAAGAGTTTGATATTCCCAATAAAAATTGGGAAGTTGTAGCACAAAAATAAACTTTGACGTCGAAGATCTCTGTATTTCCAGCGATAACAACAGTTTTTTTTTAAGAATTTAGTAGGTTTTCCATTTTTTTTAAACTTTAACCGAACCATTATTTAATTTTATGTCTATATTTTAAATAATCTAAAGAAAAGCAGTAAAATAAATGCCCATTCGCAGCTTACGTCACATTTCAACACAAATATCATTTTTTCAATTTTCAATCTTATTGACGCTCCATAGTGGTGACAATAGTTTACGCGGTCATAAGCGATTAAAATCGTAGTCAGTCCGCGTCTTAAGCCAAACTTCTGAATCTACACGGCCTAACTCTACCGACCCTAACTTCACAAATTCTACATATCAGTAAAAATGTATGGCTTGGCTGTTTCGTTGCTTCAGAAACTAAATGTTCGCATCACCGTCACGTAGCGAAAAGGCGAAGCTATACATTTTTACTGATATGTAGAATTTGTGAAGTTAGGGTCGGTAGAGTTAGGCCGTGTAGATTCAGAAGTTTGGCTTAACATGAGATCTGATATCTTTTTCACAGGCTAAACACTATGTGGTCGTCTGGCAACATTTTACATGAAATGTTTTTGGTGGGATGTAAATGTTCCCTAAAATCAACTATTTTAACGCTCTTGAGGTACTCCTAAATTTAGCCTCTTAACAGTCGATAAAATGTAGAGGTGTCAAGCCATCCAAGTTCAGTTGACAACTGCTGGTCAGTGGCTATCAAGTTAGCGAATAGCCCTGCAGAAGCAAAGAGACCTAAGAAGGATCGAGGTCACCTAGAAGAAAAAGGAACTATAGTACCGGTGCGTAGGAGTTCAGAATACAATAGAAACTGTTCTGTGCCGGCGCCAGACTCCAACATGATGCTGGTCACTATTGAGTTATATCCCGCTTACCTCCAAAACTGCTTCTATTCATAATTGCTATATGAACCTAATATACCAGTAAAATATCGTACTGATAAACACAGTGTAAACGCGTCTTAAAAATAAGATTGACCCAGTTCCTTGGGGTAGGTCCCTAAAATTAATAATTCATACTTTATAGGTACCTAAGTTCGAAAAGAAACCAGACTATCAAAAAAAAAAACAACTTCCAATATTAGTTTGTATCGAAGAAAGAAAATGCAAAGTAATCTGAAATCCTTACGACCGAATCTCATTATTATCTTGTACAACAAAAATATTTGCAATATTCAGAACAGGCTCCAATAACTCTTCAAAGTTTTCAATTTATAATGGAAATACATTTCATCACAGAGTTACCTTATCTCGATTTTTTTTTTCTGCTGGTTCAGATTTGAATAGATTTAACAATTGAAACGACAGTGGATTTGCATAGATTAGAGTTTTCGTAGACGATGAATTGAGAATTACCATGAATTACTAGCCAGTAAGTCATGGTAATTCTTAATTCATCTTGATATCATCATCATTCATCGTTTGATACTTAAATCAATCCTCCAAAAAATAATGACCAGTTGTTTATAGCCAGCAGTGTTAATTAATAAACTTTATTGTAGCAAATAATCAAAACCAACCAAGGCAACAAAACTCCAGAAAAGTCTCGTACCCACTGTCAAAATGTCCTCAGAGAACCTGTTATTTTTATTATTATCGGGACAAGGTAAGTATAGTAAAGATTTCGAAAAATCCACCGTAGGACGCCAGGGCAGGCCGCTATTAAAAGAAGTAATGGCCTAAAAGCTGTTTCAAATTTTGGAAAAGTGCTTGAGGCACGCTGAAAACTTGCTCAATACTTCTTCAATCTTCTTCTTAATATATAAAACTCAAAGGTGACTGGTATAGTGATCTATCAACGCACAGCCCAAACCACTGGACGGATCGGGCTGAAATTTGGCATGCAGGTAGATGTTATGACGTAGGAATCCGCTAAGAAAGGATTTTGATCAATTCTACCCCCAAGGGGATAAAATAGGGGATGAAAGTTTATATGAAACTTTGTCAATTTTAAACCGATCGGGCTGAGACTTTGCATGCGTAAAGCTACTATGACGTAGGCATCCATTAAGAAAGTATTTTGATAAATTCTACGTCTAAGGGGATAAAATAGGGGATGAAATTTTGTATAAATCTTCTTAGATTTGAACGGATCGGGCTGAAATTTGGCATGCATAAAGCTACTATAACGTAGGCATCCGCTTAAAAAGGATTTTGATCAATTCTACCCCCAAGGGGATGAAAGTTTGTATGAAACTTTGTCAATTTTAAACCGATCGGGCTGAGACTTTGCATGGATAAAAGCAATTATGACGTAGGCATCCCCTAAGAAAGAATTTTGATAAATTCTACCCCTAAGGGGATAAAATAGGGGGATGAAAGTTTGTATGAATCTTCTTAGATTTTCGACTGATTACGCGAGCGAAGCCGCGGGCAAAATCTAGTTATCTATAAGCACAGAAATGCTGACCTGGCTGAGCAAGGTTTTGAACGAAGCTAGACGTATTTAAAGATACGATTTTTTTTGGTCCGAAAAGAATTGTTTGAGGCTTTTCGAAGAAGTATTGAGTAAGTATTCTGCGTGTCTTAATCACTTTCGCAAAAATTCACCGAGCTCACCTAGTATAACTTTCTTTTTCATGTTTTCCTAGCATCCCACTCCATAGTAGCAAGATGTCGATTTGTCATAATACAGATAAAAAAACAGGTGTTGTCAACAGAAGAATATTCCATTTTGTATAAAACACCAGATTATTTTTTTTTTATCCTTAAGAACGTTTTCGCACTATGTCCGATGAGTCCTATCCGAATCCGATCCGAAGCCGTGAAAATACGGTCCGTCGTAGCCGTAGAACTATTTCTATGGTAATTTACGCACTAGATCCGATATCCGTCATCCGATTTCTTTCCGTCATTCTAGAATCTCCATTTCGGATAAGATTTTTGACGGACCGAAGTACCTAGCCATAGTATTATTTGTATGAACGCTCGCGCACTGCGTCCGAGTTGAATCCGAGCTGGGGACGAGCAGAGAGGCAGCGGGGCGTGCGGGGTATGCGGATGGGTGACGTGAAGCGGCAGGCATGTATATTGTATTTAAGACTGTATAGTATAGTACCTCAATATAATCTTACTCGCTCGCACTTGCATGAACCACGCACTATTGCTTGCTCTTTCTTATAGCTGTCTACTACACGCAAATCTATTTATTTTACGGTGAAAAAAAAAGTAAATTCAAAAAAATAAATAACATAAGACCTGCTTTATAGTTATTTCAGTTAGTATAAAAAGTTTCATGATCTAATTTTAAGTATTTTATGATTGCCAGCGGTTTATTGTTCAATTTAGAGGTAACTTTGGGATTTTTTTCTATCGATAAAATTTTATGGAATCGTGTTTTCGCCAAAATAAAAAAATATATGGTAAAGTTGAGGATTAATGTTAGGTCTTATCCTAACATTAATCCTCAACTTTACCATATATTTATTTCAAAATTAATGCTTTTTTTTTTAGCGTGGTAAAATCATCATATGAGTCCTCCCACCCCGGGCAGGGCGGGAGGAACTGTCAGACTTGTACTGACTAAAATCCACGGTGTCCTTCAATAGCCCGTTATGTCCCGGGGTCACGGTAATGAGATAAGTCCCGCGACCCCGGCAGGCTTTGGCCCTCTAGAGGGGGGCCCCGTCATCATGCTGACACTCCTTGAGGCGCGCGTGGAACACAACGCGCCGTCGACCCGGGCATGGTCCATGGTCGGGTGGCGAGTTGCCCTTTACTCGCCGCCCGCATGCCCGCGCCTACGGTGGCCGGAGATCGTCTGCCGACGTCCGACGCCGTGGGCGTCTACCACTGCGGCTGGGGTGGAGGGAGGACACTGTACTCTCCCTCACGCGGCCCGCCTCCTCCTTCACGAGCATGACTGCTTCGCAGAAGGAGGCGACCGCTTCCCACTCCGTCTCGTCCCGCAGCATGGCCTCGACCAATGCCGGGCGCGAGAGGTCTCCGCCTATCGCCGCCGAGAGGACACGGCGGTGCTCTGCCCAAGCGGGGTAGTCCTGCACCGTATGCTCCACCGTGTCCTCCGGGCGATCTTCGCAGTGGTGACACCCGGGCGTCTCTTCCCTCCTTACCAGACACAGGAACCTCCCGAAACTTCCGCGTCCGGTGAGGACCTGCGTCATGCGGTAAATCAGGACGCCGTGACGTCTTTCCAGCCACTCCTCAAAAAGGGGGCTTACCGCCGCGATTGCGGCGTGCCCGGACCTCGGTTGCGACAGTCGTCCCCTCCATATCAAAATTAATGCTGCAGTATTTTCGACGTATCACAGGATACGTAAAATCGGGTGCGTCTCATTTCATATAAAGTTATTTGATATATTTTCATTTCAATAACGTTCACATGATATAATCAACGTGAGAAATACCAACGATTGATATAATTTCTTTACACATAATGTTTGTGTTACTCTAAAACTCATTTCATATAATTTTATTTGATATAACGTTTATTTAAGCGAAAATCATTATGATAACGTTTGAAACATATAATTTAACGTTTAGTATCCAAGAGCGAGCGAAGCGAGCTCGGGACTTGGGACATTCCGACACGGACAGGTTAGGTTCGAAGGGGGTGGCGGGGTCTGAAAGACCCCGCCATCACCTTCGTGTTAGGTTACTTTAAACCTATTGCACGCAGAAATAGGAGCCCCGAGAAGCGGGGCTCCGTCGAGCCAGCATGACAGGTAGTAATCAGTTATCTGACCTAGGATGCAAGAGCGAGCGAAGCGAGCTCGGGACTTGGGGCACCCCGACACGGACAGGTTACTTTAAACCTTGCACGCAGAAATAGGAGCCCCGCGAAGCGAGTCATCATGACAGGCAGTAATCAGTTATTTGACCAAGGATGTAAGAGCGAGCGAAGCGAGCTCGGGACTTTGGGCACCCCGACACGGACAGGTTAGGTTCGAAGGGGATGGCGGGGTCTGAAAGACCCCGCCATCCCCTTCGTGTTAGGTTACTTTAAACCTTGCACGCAGAAATAGGAGCCCCGCGAAGCGGGGCTCCGTCAAGTCATCATGACAGCCAGTAATCAGTTATTTGACCTAGGATGCAAGAGCGAGCGAAGCGAGCTCGGGACTTGGGGCACCCCGACACGGACAGGTTAGGTTCGAAGGGGATGGCGGGGTCTTTCAGACCCCGCCATCCCCTTCGTGTTAGGTTACTTTAAACCTTGCACGCAGAAATAGGAGCCCCGCGAAGCGGGGCTCCGTCGAGTCATCATGACAGGCAGTAATCAGTTATTTGACCTAGGATGCAAGAGCGAGCGAAGCGAGCTCGGGACTTGGGGCATCCCGACACGGACAGGTTAGGTTCGAAGGGGATGGCGGGGTCTGAAAGACCCCGCCATCCCCTTCGAGTTAGGTTACTTTAAACCTTGCACGCAGAAATAGGAGCCCCGCGAAGCGGGGCTCCGTCGAGTCATCATGACAGGCAGTAATCAGTTATTTGACCTAGGATGCAAGAGCGAGCGAAGCGAGCTCGGGACTTGGGGCACCCCGACACGGACAGGTTAGGTTCGAAGGGGATGGCGGGGTCTTTCAGACCCCGCCATCCCCTTCGTGTTAGGTTACTTTAAACCTTGCACGCAGAAATAGGAGCCCCGCAAAGCGGGGCTCCGTCGAGTCATCATGACAGGCAGTAATCAGTTATTTGACCTAGGATGTAAGAGCGAGCGAAGCGAGCTCGGGACTTTGGGCACCCCGACACGGACAGGTTAGGTTCGAAGGGGATGGCGGGGTCTGAAAGACCCCGCCATCCCCTTCGTGTTAGGTTACTTTAAACCTTGCACGCAGAAATAGGAGCCCCGCGAAGCGGGGCTCCGTCAAGTCATCATGACAGCCAGTAATCAGTTATTTGACCTAGGATGCAAGAGCGAGCGAAGCGAGCTCGGGACTTGGGGCACCCCGACACGGACAGGTTAGGTTCGAAGGGGATGGCGGGGTCTGAAAGACCCCGCCATCCCCTTCGTGTTAGCTTACTTTAAACCACACAGAAATAGGAGCCCCGCGAAGCGGGGCTCCGTCGAGCATTCATGGTAGGTGGTACTATTACTAGGTACATCAGAGTTAGATTACATACCAGGAAGAAAAAAAATTAGACCAAATAAGTTTTATGTCTTTTGAGTGGTATACAAAATGATTTTATATTCATTGACTGTTATGATTATAGAAATTAGTCATTATAAAATTATGTCAATCGTTTATTATATTAAGAGATCGTTATATCAAATAAAATTATACATTCAGTTGTTATCTCTTGTAAATATTAGAGATTTTGTAGTTATATTATATATTACTTACCCCGTAAAACCACGTATTCCAAAAGATGGCTCCTAAATTGCTTGGATTTGTATCAGAGATGAGAGTAGTGCGTAAGCAATATCCAAATTCGGTCCGTGATTTCAAGACCAATTTTTTCACGGGTTCGGATCGGATTCTTATCGGACATAGTGCAAAACACTGTTGTTTATACATATACAACAATTACATTTATATAATAATATAGTCACACACGTGTATCTTATTATACATCATGTTACGAGACGTATCCACTACATTGCTCGGAGCTAAGTGAAAGCCACGCACCGGAGTTGACGGTCCGTGCATAAGCAATGGATTTGGACACGACTGACAGTTATTGATCAATTAATTTATGCGGACATACAATTGGATTGGCGTCTTGATTATTAATAACATGAGTTTAGATGTTACAGGTATATTGGTACACGTGAATGATAGATAGCGATAGCTATCTTAGACTGATCTAAATATATCTAAGTTTAATAATATTACATTGAAAAAATGAAAGGGAATCGTCTATCTTGGTATGGACATGTGTGATGAGGAGGGATGACACCCATGTGACTAAGAGAGTGATGAGTATGAATGTTGATGGATGGAGAGGAAGAGGAAGGCCAAAGAAAAGATGGATGGATTGTCTAAGGATTGATATGAAAGAAAAAGGAGTAAAATGATACTGTGACGTCTGATAGGGGAGAATGGAAGAAGAAAACGTGTTGCGCCAACACCAAGTAGAATGGGATAAGGGCAGGAAGAAGAAGAAGAAGACATTACATACATAAACTCACGCTTTCTTCCCATGGGGGTAGGCAGAAACTGCAGACCGCCACCTGCTGCGATCCTTTCATACTCCTTTCGCCTCATCCACATCTATACAGGTCAAACACGCAAGCCGATTGCAAGTATTATAAACGCGAAAGTGGATGGTTTGGATGAATGTATGATTTTGATTTACTTTTTCACATAACCGATTTGGATGTTTGCTACAGAGAGAGGTTAAAATAATCTGAAAATAACACAGAATCCTTTTATATTACATTCCGTGGGATAGCTTTAGAGTTATCCACACTTGGGCCACGCGGCTGGAAACAGTAGCTGGTCATAAAAAAAAACTGCTTCTGTTTTCATTTTCCAACATCAAAACAAGTGGTGTTATAATAAATTATTTTTACCACAACTAATTAAACATAACAAGCACTCCCTAATGGAACTGGCTAATGTAAGAACGAAATTATCACTTTCATAATGAGTAAAATAACAAAATTACGCCTTAGACAATTTAAAACATAATCTCGATCCAATCTCGACGGTCCTCTCCCTTTTGAGGGTCGTCATTCGCCTTTTACACGGCTTACAAGGCACAATTTAATTATTCGCAAACACGCCGTCTTGATGTAGATGTAGGCATGGTAAGGTAGCGTGCATATACAGCGTAGTGGAGCGAGTACAAGTGACGCATTTCTAAAGGTAGGGACAAACTGAACCCACGGTACGGTTGAATTTGTATGCCTAGAAACACACTTATCATACGCAATACTGTCACTGATAAGTGTGTTTCTAGGCATACAAATTCAACCGTTTAGATTTTTATAACGCGTTGCATACGTTGCGTCCGTGGGTTCAGTTTGTACCTACCTTTACTGTTTTACTAAGCTTTCACGTCATATTGGCGAACTAGCTCTTCCCCGCGGTTTCACCCGCATCTCCTTTTGATCGTAGCATGATGTCATACAGCCTATAACCTTCCTTGATAAATGGACTATCCAATACAAAAAGATTTTTTCAATTCGAATCAGTAGTTCCTGAGGTTTGCGCGTTAAACCAAATAACTCATCAGCTTTATAATATTAGGATAGATTGCTAGGATACGGGATTTCTCTCGAGTGGAAGTATTCCGTAATACATGTGAGTCTAGAATAGACCACCGGTAGGAGATTGGTAGGCTAGGTAAGTTATAGACTTGAAATCAAACACACAAACGGCCGATCTGCAGCGGCTCTAAAATCGCCATTTTATCAAGTTTGCCAATAACAATGTTGCTAAATTTGTTCTTAATCTATTCGACACATGAGCAATATAGAGTAGTAGTATATAATTTATAGATAATTTGCTACGAGTAAGGCAATGATTATAGTGTAACTTGTCGGGCACATCTCCGCCCCGCTACCGCTGATGCTTTGCTAAACCAGAGGTATGAGTATCATACGAATGTAAGCAGTCTTACCCAGAAACAGTACAACGTAAGTTTCCTCAATTCGTAGTCGGAATTACTTTGTACAATACAATTATGTTATAATATACGGTGAATGATACGTAAGTTACGTGAAAATTTACAATATTTGGTTTCTAATGAGCGCTTTGGATTTGTATAACTTACGACACAGACACGATATTTTTGATTAATGAGACTTGAAACAACTTTTAGAATGCCAAAACAAAGGTGTAGTTTCTAGCTAATCATCTCTCATTACTAGGTTAAACACCAATTTGACTGCACTACTGTGTTTATAGATCTGTACCCTTAGCACGAGTTTTTAGTATTTGAGACGTAAAGTAAACTGGAACTTTGACAATCTCAAATTGACAATTTACAAGGAAAAAATTATTTCCTTCTTCGCACACCAGAGGCGCTGTTCCATTTTTTCATACAAGAAACGCTGTAAATACTGAAAAGACTCTGTAAAGTAAAAGAGTGAAAACTCGTGCTAAGGGTACTGTTACTATATTACCTCACCTCTACATAAATTGGAATTCAATGACAATACAGTAGGTTATAGGTAGAGAGAGCTTAATTTAATATCAATGAAAACAAACAACTAAACGTGTGACACAACCACACATCCGGTTCAGGGTTGTCATGTCACCGACATTTATAGAATTATATTAACCTGAATAATATCTGTAATCCCCAGAAGGGTTTAGCAGAGATTCCACGTTTTACCAGTTAGGGGAAGTCAGCTCAAAGCGGCCACCTTAACTTTGAGCTTAAAAAAAAGCCATTAAACGAAAGATTTTTTAAGAGAATTTTATACCAGCTAGTAGAGAATTTATCGAGTTTTTGCAATGGTCAATTCGAATTTGCGCAAATTGAAAAATAAGCATATGAATTGCAAATTACGAAAACTTGTCATAAAACCGCTTTGCCCGAGAGGCCGCCCAAAGCGGCCATGGGGGTAAGGGCAACGTGGCCACCCCAAAAGTTTTCAAGAAATGAATGGTTTTTTTGTTGAAATATACTGCGGTAAATCTGCCAAGCATCTTCATAGCAGATCCTGTTTATAAGTGTCTTCTCAGGAATACCATATTTAATTGCGAAGGATTTAATTGAGTCACGCTCTTCTTTTATCTCTTTAATTGTTCAAGCCATCGTAGCTGCGTCTTATGATGCCTGGGTATATAATAGTGGTTCTTTTGTAGTTATTGACCATCTAAACAAAATAATTGAACATTATCTATGGAGCCATTATATTACGGTAAGCGGTCAGGTGGCCGCTTTGCCCGAACCGCTTTGCCTTTGTCGCCCATTTTTATTAAAAAAATAATTTCAGTCACATTATTTATTATATTTTGGAGCAAAAATCACACAAAAAAGGCCAAATAGATAAATAACATTAAACGTGTAATCAAAGCATTAAAATATAAACAGTTTTGACCAAAACAGATTGAACTTTCCTTGTATTCTTTTAATAAAACACACAAAAAAACATTTGTCGTCACTAGAGCCACACTTTCAGAGCCACACTAGTGAATGACTGGCGCGGGGTGGGAAAGAGGTTTGGTTATGCGTACAGAACGACAACGTAACACTATCATTTCAAATAGCCGAATAATGAAGCGTGGCCGCTTTGCCTCCTATGGCCGCTTTGAGCTGACTTTCCCTACGTATATTTCCAATTCAATAGGGACGAGGATTTTAAGTATTTATTCGCATATTAGCACTTAAAATCAAATGTAGCTCGATAAGCACCGCATTTTAAAAGCAGTTATTATAGGTTTGTCCTAGTCAACTGTATAGTGGATTTTCGTTCAATTTAAGACATCTGCAGAACACCGCGTCCGTTTCATTGAGTATTCCCCTACAAAAAATTACAAAGCTAAAATGTCAACTCTCTATTCGCGTCACCCCTAAACTTATTGGCACGCCATTGCAACAGATTGTCATTATTAAATGGAATGAAATTGATACCGTTGACGATTCATTTAACTAACAACTATCTTCATTAGTACTAAAGAGGTTCATATTTAGTTACCTTCTTCGTTTCACGTAAATTTTCTTATTTGGTAAATTATAATGCCATAAACTTGGCTTGATAAGTTATTTATGCCATTTATTGATCCTTTTTTAAAACATCTTTAAGGATGGAAAATCTTTTATGGTGGACTTTCTCTTATTTACGTTATTAGTAAAATTAAAATTATCACTATTTATAAACAAATTACATAAATTCTTCAAACAAACTTGTTATTCTTTAAGTTATAAGAAGGGTTTTCAATTTTCTTTTTTATATTTTTAAAAGACAAAAAAAAATCGAAAGGACCAATTCAGTTTATCAAACAAAAATCGCAAAGTAGTGAAACTCGCATGCGAGTTCTTGCTCCGTCTAAATGACCTTTTAGAATCGGATATTTAAAAAAGTATGAATACCATAGCAAATTACTTGAAAAATAATGTCCCGAAACACGAAAGAATCTGTAATCGCATTTTATTTCCAATTTGTATTTGTTATACAAGCAAAGTTCATCGGACACCTTAAAACGATATCCAATATCCCATTTTATCAAAATGTAACTTTCCTCATTACAAAGCTGTAAAACAAGTCCCGAAGTAGAAACAATTTTAACAACACAAAAAAAAATCGACACTGAGAATTTTCAACGTTATTTTTATCAAATTGCGAAGTGAAGTGGAACGAAAAATAAACAGTTTTTAGATATCTAAGAACATTATGCAAGTTATATATCTCATCATCAGTTGAACCAAATACAGCTGAAATTATCGATTAAGTACATGGAGGTAGTACAAAACTCAAAATATTAAATGTATGAGATAGGTTAACGTGCTGGCAAAAAAAAAAACTAATAAATTATGTATCAGTAAAAAATAGTAGTAGTAAACTCTGGTTTGTGCCTGTGTCCAGGCAATGGGAACATTATGCTAGGCCAAGCTATGAAAATAAATAATTTGGCAAAAACGCAAGATAACCACCCACTTTGATCATAATTTATTGCTTACTGAAAGTAAGTAAATAAATACTAAAAGTAAATAAGTCCTGACCCCACTCAAAACATTTTAAAGAGGTCCTTTAAAAATATTCTTTTGAAAAAATCCTAAACAAATAAAAGCGTTTTTTCCATATCACTTTCGGGGCTATACGAGAAGTATGGCTTCTGCTCAGGCCAATAAACACTTGACGACGGTGGCTATCTGTCAGACCTCAAGAGGAAGGAATGCTGTCACGGGATAATATGTCTTATCGCAGCATAGCTAAAAGTCTTGAGGTTATCCCTCTTTGTGAAAAAGATTCGTGGATTTCAGAACTGAGTTGGATCAATTCTGACTTTGTATTTTGTCTTTTTTTTAGCGTGGTAAAATCATCAAATCGCACATGACAACATATACAGTCATAACTCAAAATTAGACATTTCGAGTAAAAGCGATTTGAAAGTTCAAAAAATCATAGAACCAAAACTATTGAAGTTACGTTAATGATTGCAAAGGAAAAAATGTTATTTAGGGATTGCTTTTATCATTTAAATAATAAAAACGTAAAATATCTGTGATTAAGTATCATTTTTCTCTTGTTAAAAAAAAGTTCGTAGTTATGACTCTATTTCCCGCGTTCAAATGAAAAATTTCGTTTTAAATCTCTCTTTCCCGTTCAAATCCACCAATTATAGTAAATTATCGCTGTATTAAACAAAATGTTACCATATTGCGTTATTGATGTATATCTGACTTTGCACTTTTTTTTAATGTTTCCAACTGTATAACTTATTGTATTGCGCTTTTATTGATAGTTATTCAACACTCATTTCGCTGCCGGAACTTTTAAATTATATTATTTTTTCTCTCACTATGTCTTATCCTATTACGTTTTTTATCGCTACTCTTGGTTATATTGTCTAGAAACAAATTAATTACAAAGAATAAATAAAAATAATTTTAAATCGTAACTTAAATTCACTAACTACTTAATTATCTGGATTCTTATAATTGTATCATAATTACTACTTAAACTCAAAATTTGATAATCATAAAATGAAACCTTCTTAAATCTAATTACAGTAAATCTTACCCTAATATATTTTTTTAACTATACCAAACCTATACCACCTTCACTACCTACCTACTTATAACTACTACACTTAACCATATCTTTTCTTTCTTGTTACTTTTGGTCTACCCCAATAGTTACAAACCTATAATGATGGCCTACCCCATTCATTGTATTTTATTATTATATTATAACTATCAGCCCTACACCGATTGTCATTGATCGTGGCTCTACCCCATCGATCTCTTTAGTTATGTAATACTAATGGTCTACACCATTGGTATTGCTTCTTCAGAGCGGTCGCAACTCTCTAAACAAGCCTATGCAGGAGCGCTTGGTTACTCTTTAAATAAGCCAAAACCAAAAACATAATTAACTTGTTTATCTTCGCTAATATTTCTACCTATTAAATAATGGTTATGTGTAGTTAGTAATCGCTCTGTTTCGCGCTAAATATTTTAACAGCCACAGATGATCTGGGTTAGTGTTTTGTGCTCTAAATACAGAATACTCTGGTTGAAAGGAAGCGGATAGACAACTCTAATGTATTGTCGGCTTGTGATTGAAATGTGAATTTAAGGTGATGAATGACAGATTATGGATGAAAGACGTAAAAATGTGTATCCTAGATCAGATGTTAGCATGAGTGAAGCAGCGGATTTTCCCTAGGAAAAATCCTACGCTAAAAAGGGGGGTACTGTAACGTAGTACGTTATTTTAACTTAAAATAAACAAAAGCTACGTAAAACGAAACATAACTAGTATTTTGCAACCAAACTCCCCACCCATCTTTTTGACTTGTAGGTAGGCGCTCGCGGTTTAAAACGAGGAACGCGGGGGTGACAGCACATTACGTACTACAGCTTTGAACTACAATAGCCGTCATAATTGTCTCGCTACGAACTAATTACGGATACTTTAAACCATCGTTATTCTGTGCGAATTAAATTAAAATAAATATGAATTTAAGTAAATTAAATCAAAATTAAATTCATTGAACCCCAGAGGGGTTTCTGTGCCAGGGTTTACTATATACCTTAGGTACCCTACCTGTACCTGGAGTCACCTCGTGTGCCACCTACAACCGAATAGTGATCCCGTCTACCCTCAACTCATCGAGTCGGCGGTCTACCTGCCGGTAAGGGGGGACAGAAGCTGCCTGTCCGCCTGCATCTCATCGGGCCGTCGAAGATCGAAGAAACTGAGAGTCGCCTACCCGCTTCCGTCGAATACTATCAGGATAGTGGTTTTTCTACCTAACTACGACTCAATACGCTCGATATTGAACTCACTCCCTGCTCACCATCTACCTTCAGTGGATGTGAATAAACATTGTAAAATTTTTAACTGTTATTTTATTCACATACCCACGTCACAGTGTAGTTACCTACCTCTTAGTACAATATTCATTGAGCTAAAACTTGGACAACAGAAAATCTTAAACTGTCCTAACAAAGATGATACACGTGAAAAAATATTGTTTGAAAAGTGAATACAGTCATAACACGAAAGTTTTGATTGATAAACAGTCATAAAACAAATAATACAAAACGTTCCTACTAAATATGCAGAAATTAAAAAGTCAAAACAGTATTAACTCAAAATAATACACAGCTATAGATAATTTAACATCAGTCAATATAGTCATATCTCAAAAGTGTCTTTTTAGACTTTCTTACCTCGGCGAAATTCCCACTTTGGCGGCGTATTATTTGGTTTACGCGCCCAGCGCCGCGTGCGATTGAACGGCGCCGGAGCACTAACTAAGAAAGTACGTTGTTGCCTGGCGCAAGTATTGAATGTGGCGGTAGCTAATAAAGTGTTTTTCAACACATTTGCTCGAAAAATGCGTTTACGAAGCCTGTATACATTGTTCGAAAGTTAAAACTTACGCACCATACAACGGAACGTGCGGTAAAATAGGTACTCTCACCTAAGTACCTATTTTACGGCACGCCCCGTTGTATAGCACCGTGCGTTTTCTTTACGGTTTTTTTTTAATTTCCATTAAAAAAAAATAAGAACTCCACCAAAGAGTTCCACATTAGGAGAATAAACAACCTGACTGATCGAACCTCCTTGGAAGCGCTTTTGCTCAATACGTTGTCTCATTTTAATATTATAGAGTAAATGAGACGAAAGATGTAGTTCTATTTTTCATCACGTGCATGTGGCGCCATTTGCAAATTCGCGCCATTTTCATATTAGAAACTTCTAAATAAAGTTTGTTTAATTACATATTGTACTGTTTTCTCGCAAATGTGTTGAAAAACATTGTATGACACACGTGCGGAAATTGGTATTTACAAACTCGTGACTATGGTAAGCCCTCGATTTCATCTCGGGCTTACATTCGTCTACTCGTTTGTAAAAACCAACTTACCGCACTAGTTTCATAAATAACTATTATGTTCATAACTCTTACAAAAATTGACTTTTTTACATGAGTGTCTTGTCAGTATGTAGATTAAAAATTACTTGGTCCGTAGGTAATCTTAAGTCAATTCGGCCATTTTCCCACGTTTTTTTATACACTCACTTTTCTTGTTTGTTTGTTTGTTTATTTGTTTGTTTGTCGTTCCGGTTGGACTTTTGCAACTCAATTTTCAGGCACTTCCCGATAAGCTAGCAGGCTGAAATTTTGCACACGTTCTAAGTTCTGATGACAATGCATGACTAGCTAAGAAACGTCATAACAAATCCAATATGGCGGCCTCCCCAAGATGGCAGACTGGCTGTTTGAAATCCACCCCTATGATATGGGTATCAAATATAAGGGTTTGCTGTCAGGAATACAAAAAAATAGTCACGTGACTTAAATCCAATATGGCGGACGTCCAAGATGGCAGACAGGCTATTTGAAATGCACCCCTAAGATATGGATATCAAATTAAAGGGTTTGCTGTCAGGAGTACGAAAAAAATAGTCACGTGACTTAAATCCAATATGGCGTACGTCCAAGATGGCAGACTGGCTGTTTGAAATCCATCCCCATGTTATGGGTATCAAATGAAAGGGTTTGCTGTCAGAAATACGAAAAATATAGTCATGTGACTTAAATCCAATATGGCGGACGTCCAAGATGGCGGAAAGGCTTTGAGGCACTTCCCGATAAGCTAGCAGCACAGAATACTTAATAGTACAACAGAAGTCCCACTCCAAAAAAAAAATAAAACAAATGTAAAATCTATGTACGAGAGAATAAAGTACATTTTAACTGGCAGCCGTACCGCCCACCTACTTTTATAATAGCCTAAACTTCCCGTGCGCAAGCAAAAATGTACTGAATGATTACGCGCGAGAGTTTATTTTGGTTTATCTGACGCCAACGACATTAAAAGGTTACTATGGGTCAAGCCCAATAGGGTTGCGACTTGCGAGTTTAGGCAGAAATAGGTAGGAACCTATGCGTATTTTATGCATTTGTTAAATTACTTTTTGTCATCGATTACTACATACCTACATTATTGATTGTTAGCACAGAATGTTAATAGTAGGTAGGTACCTGCGGCACCTTACGTGAGGAATGATATTTTTAATAATATTATCTTTTCTACCTATTATTGTTATATTTTTGAACATTACGTCTTACAAAAAAAAAAAAGAATAATATTTAAAAGATTTTTATCGTTTATGGCAAAATAGCCAGTCCTTATTATTTTGCACTCAACCTAGTAACCGACCAATTACTATCGCATACTGTCACAGGCCCCGCGTTGCGTGTCTTTGTAGGTAGGTAAAAAAGGCGCGCAGCGAATTACGATAGCTGACCTTGAATGCGTAGTGTGGCCATTTTCTGAGTTAGAACTTTTAAACAACAACGCAAACATCTTTCTACTTCTACCGATCTTAATTCTTAGTACTCAGCTGGTGAGTGAGAGTGTCGTCTTTTTATCTTGGTCGTCTAGTAGGCTCACCCCCCCCCTCCACTTAGTATCTCGCCTCATTTCCAAACTTGTAACCTACCTAATCATGATCAATTAAACCCATACTTCACAAGCAGGGAGATAATTTTGTTCATCATTACTAAATATGTAAGTACTTTATTTTTTTTCTTCATAATAATATTGTTTTATTAATTTCCCAAAAGCACCTAAAGCAAGAAACTTGTGCGTAACTACACGTAACGTAACAAAAATATTAAGGAGACGGAGCGCGTGCACAACGGGTGGCGCGTGGCAGCCGTAGTGAATGGGCCACGACATAATGGCCCCGCAACTACTTGCAGTTTTATGCCTACACCGCGGAGTGAGACAGGCCTGCTAGCAGGCTGAAATTTTCAGGGTAGCTTCAAACCCGATGAACAAAAATAAAAATAATAAAATAATTAATAGATTTAAAAAAATCTAAAAACCCACGTTTTTAAATGTCCTAAAAATAAGAAAATAACCCTACGGGGCTGAGAGAGGGGCCACTCAAAACGTGGGGGCGTATCTTTGCAAGTTACACCCACGATCTATTACACGTCATGTAAATATATCCCATAAATAATCCCTTAAATAATATACGCCCCCACGTTTTGAGTGGCCCCTCTCTCAGCCCCGTAGGGTTATTTTCTTATTTTTAGGACATTTAAAAACGTGGGTTTTTAGATTTTTTTAAATCTATTAATTTTTGAGTTAGGACTGTTTATGTTGTCATGTGCGAAATGAGTCCTCCCACCCCGGACAGGGCGGGAGGGACTGTCAGACTTATGCCCTTTATGTTCCTTGGTCACGGTAATGGGATAAGTCCCGCGACCCCTTGGCCCTCTAGAGGGGGGCCCCGTCATTATGCTGGCGCTCTTTGAGGCGCGCGTGGAACACAACGCGCCGCGCGCCGTCGACCCGGGCATGGTCCATGGTCGGGCAGCGAGTTGCCCTTTACTCGCCGCCCGCATGCCCCGCGTTTGTATTTTGTCTTGCGCATGAAAATAAAATCTTACAAACATATGTATGGATTAAAAAATATTCCTTCTTAAATACCTTACATTGTATAAACATCACGCCTGTAATCTCCCAACGGTTAGGCAGAGGTGCTCCTAAGGCCCATTGTACACAGCGCGACGCAAGCCTCCAATACCTTACGACTTTGGTATGCATTGACGCGTGCCTAATGTACGAACCTCTTTTAATTTGTATTGCGATAGTCGCCTGGATACCAAAGTCGTAGGTAAGGTATCGGAGACTTGAATCGCCTTGGGGCGACTCTACTGCCGTCGACCAGAACTTCTGCTACTGAAGAATTACTGATGAAAAATCCATATAACACTCATACCCGACCGCTGGGAATTGAATCCAGAACCTCTTGCTAAGCAGTCACGCTTGCGGTATAAGACCAACGGGGCAGTCAACATATAACACTTTTTACAATGATGTAATGAATAAGAAATGTACTTAGAAAAAAAACACAAAAGTTCGATGTAAGGTATATTAAAATTCACCAATTCTTAAAAGATTCATCCTGTACGAACTGACTTCGGATATAAAATGCGTCCATCCTGAAAGAAATGTAAAATTATAATTTATTTTATTTACGACAACGAATAGAATTTAAAACGGGTGAATTAAAAAGATATTAATAAAGGGGATTTTGAATTATAAATAATAAAATATAAAAGGGTAGCCAAGGAAGAGTTGATATTGAATATTTTGAAAGCAGATGAGATATACTTCTTTATTCAGTAGGTAGCTACTATCATCAAACACGAATAAAGAATGTTTATTCATAACACTACAGAACGAAAAACCGAGTAAAAAACGTACAAAAAATACCAAAATGGCTAAAACTTTTACAAAAAGTGAAAGCAAGATTAGTGCAGAGGCTGAAGCCATTGGCTTTTTGTGCCACGGGTCGTGGATTTTCCCGGCTTTCTGTACGTGAAATATATTTGCATGACCTACGCATTTTACTTTTTTCTTTGTATTTTTATGTAGAGCTTTCTTGTAATCTACAAAGAGAATTTATGTTCTTAAATCTATCAACTCAGCTCGTCACAGTCATCTACTGAAACTCAAAGCATCTATTTCAAATTGACCATTGCAGGCACTTTTAAATTATCAAAAAATCTTATAATGTTGCTTCCTACAGTCCAGTCACAAGGCATAATAACTTGTAAAAGTACTGTAGTCAACCATTCCAAATCGTAGATCTCTATGGAGAAGAAGAGGTATAAAACTCCATGGACACTCTTTTAAAACAAAATCTTGTATACATCACATGTTGCCCAGTTATACATACATGTGAGAACGATGTTGGAGGACGTGCATGTTAAGTGTCCAGAGTAAAAGAATAAAATATTAAAAAAACATAGACATGAATCTCGTCCAAATAACACCTTTTTTTACTAAAGGAGTAACTAGGAATTTCTCCCGTGTTGTGGATGCGTTTACAAACGTATAAACTCACATACACAAACGCCCAGACTCGGAACAACTACTTGTAGATCATACAAATACATAATAATATTTGCTCCGTGCGGGAATCGAATTCGCGACACGCAGCGCAGCAGTCCGATCGCTCAGCCACTGCGCCTACCGTGCCGTGTTCTCCTTTGTAATAAGTAATATTCCACAACTATCACACAACGCCATCTAGTCCCAAGCTAAGCAGAGCTTGTGTTATGGGTACTAGACAACTGATATACATACTTATATATTTCTAAATACATAAATATTACAGATAAATTACACCCAGACACTGACTTTGTCTCCCTCTAATCTGTCCCGGCCATACTTTTAAGGTCATCGCATCGGTCCATATAGCTGAAAAGTGACGATACACTCGCCAGAACCAATTCAATCTCATCACATTCCATCGGCTCCATAGCGTCCTAAGCAACTTTGAATTTGTAGACCAACTCAACTTGTCAGTGTAAGCATTTCAGCATTGTTTGTCACAAACTCATAACACTCATAACTGGTAGGATGTCTTATCGAAGTACTTAGATTAATGGAACCAACATATCAAAGAGCTGAGCTGCTATACTGAGTGTCATAAATTCAATCTCCGCAAAGTTCAAATATTTGTAGCGCCTACACTAACTACACTTATTCACTGGTTGTTTGTGTATATGAGTTTAAATTAATATTGGTAAACGCACCTACAATACAGGAGAAATTTCTAGTTAGGGAAAACTTTTGCGGTACTAAAAAATTATAGTATGTGACGCCTAGCGAATTCTATATTGTTCTTTCCACGGCAAGACTTTGGCATTATATACATGGTTAAATTTTAGTCGTTTTAATACTCTTCAGGGGTCATTGTACTCATCATAACGAACAACTTTTAGTATGGGATGAAAACTGAAATCGCGAAAAAAAAATCTGCTGCTCAGTACATTTTAACGAGTTAGGCGAAAATATAGTTTGATTATTAATTCGAGTCAGTAAAATGACAAGTGCAACTGTCACTGATACATACAAAATGAAACAAACCTGAACATTGGAAATGTCATTTTACTGACTCGAATTAATAATCGTATTTTAGATGTACTGAGCAGCTGATTTTTTGTTTCGCGATTTAATGTTTCATCCCATACTAAAAGTTGTTCGTTATGATGAGTACAATGACCCCTGAAGAGGCTAAAACGACTAAAATTTAACCATGTATAGACTCTATAAGATACCGTGTTTAAATACAAAAAGCAATTAATGATACTAACCAAGACCCACGATGAGGACGATGAACATCCATATTAGTACAATGGCGACGGGGTACTGTCCTTCCACGATCAACACCAGTGGTATAACAATAGCTAGTATTAGTTGTACACACAGGTACACTATACTGAGCCATATGTAATAAGACATTAGGTCTGGATTCTCCTGAAATTAAAAGGAAAAATCACAAAAATTATAATTATGTAATATTAAAATCCCCTTAGTCCACGATTTGAATAATTTGATTGTATGCAGAGCAGCTTTCTGAATGTGAATATTTCTATTATCTGTTCTAGTAATCATTCAACTCAGCCTATCGCAGACGTGGTGGCCTACCATAACGCCTTAAAGCGAGAGTAGTTAAAGTGTGGGAACGAGACAAATTTATACAAGTCGTCTAGCGCCATCTCGTTCCTACACTGGAATTTATTTAGGTCAACTGGCTACGCCATATCACCCTGTCCTCTTTAATTTTCGCATCTAGTCTGTTCCAGCTACATTCTTAAGGTCGTCAATTCGTCTAGCTGGGGTTTATTCCATACTACGCTTGCCGATACGCGGTCTCTACTCGAGGACTCGTCTGCTCCATCGGCCATCGGGCCATCGACAAACAGTTTGCTTACTCTGCAAACTAGGCATGTCGGTTACTATGGTTCTTTTTTCTAGTAACCATTATATCGACCTATTTGTTTATTTTTTCCTAGCCTGTACTTTCCACTTCCCACAAAACTACACGTCCTTTTTCTAGTTCCATCGAAACTAATCCAATTCATACCCCAACTTCATCCTTCAGTCATCTTTTCTCTCTCTGAATTAAAGCAGAATCTATCTGGCATAGTCCAAACCATACACAGCATACATAGAAAGACTGCCCATCCGGTTACTAGGTAACAAGATACATCTATTGGTACAAAATTATCTTGAAATACATATTTATGAATTTGATCCTATTACTGTTGTTTAGATCTTTTCTCAGAACGCCTACGTCAAAGAAAAAAATAAAATATACTAGTCCGAGTACTTTTCTCAGAAATCTTGACGAATATTAAGGCTGTGTTTCCACCAGATATATGCGAGGTAGCTGAGCGGTGCGAGGATACGTAGTAGCGAGGGTTTGGTACGGTGTGAGCGGTTCATTATCACTAGACTAGAGACTTTCTAGGCCTCTGAGCGGTACGAGAATACGTAGCAACGCTTTGAAACGGTGCGCAAATGAGCTGTGCGAGGATGTGTATTGATTGATTATTAAATAAAATATATTAAAGTGTTTATTTTTTCGACAATCCATGTTTTCTGTTCACTATACATCTACCTCTTATGAACACCTCAAGGGACTGTTATTTTCGGGAACACCCAAATACTCCGAAATATTTTATTCCGAATTTCGGTATTCCGATTTTCAAAACTCCGAATATCATAATACCTAAAAATTACAATATCTATTATTAAGAATCACGAAATTTGTTTAACCGAAAGTCGTATATCCGATTTCTTAGTTTTCCGATTTTCACATATTCGAAAAATGTAATGCTCGATGTGTTCTCATTCCGAAAAACCAAATTCCGATTTTCAATATTCCGAATAAACTGATTTTTTCGGAATATTGAAAATCGGAATTTCGTTTCTCATTCTACAAAGTCAGTGCCAGAAACGAATTGCTGCAAAACCGGCTCCACGTAGTTTTGTCTACCGTACTCTTAGAGAGTTATTTAAGCCTGTGTAGGCGCGGAGTGGTGAGGCGTATCCTCTGGACTTTGACTGTTTGCCTTCAGGATTGTTATTGTTATTAGGAGAACTTAGGATCCATGAGCGAGCGAAGCGAGCTCGGGACTTGGGGCACCCCGACTCGGACAGGTTAGGTTAGGTTACTTTGAACCTTGCTCACAGAAATAGGAGCCCTGCGAAGCGGGGCTCCGTCGATCTACCTTGGTAGGTGGTAGTCAACAAATTGACCAAGGATGCAAGAGCGAGCGAAGCGAACTCGGGACTGGGGGCACCCCGACTCGGACAGGTTAGGTTCGAAGCGGATGGCGGGGTCTGAAAGACCCCGCCATCCCCTTCGTGTTAGGTTACTTTGAACCTTGCTCACAGAAATAGGAGCCCCGCTAAGCGGGGCTCCGTCGATCTACCTTGGTAGGTGGTAATCAACAAATTGACCAAGGATGCAAGAGCGAGCGAAGCGAGCTCGGAACTGGGGGCACCCCGACTCGGACAGGTTAGGTTAGGGATCCCCTTCGTGTTAGGTTACTTTAAACCTTCTCCGGGCTCGGGCTCCGTCGATCTACCTTTTTTTTTATTTTTTTTTTTATTGTGGTAATATCATCAAATGAGTCCTCCCACCCCTTGCAGGGCGGGAGGGACTGTCAGACTTGTACTGACTAAAATCCACGGTGTCCTTCAATAGCCCTTTATGTCCCGGGGACACGGTAATGATATGAGTCCCGCGACCCCGGCAGGCTTTGGCCCTCTACAGAGGGGGCCCCGTCATTATGCTGACGCTCTTTGAGGCGCGCGTGGAACACAACGCGCCGTCGACCCGGGCATGGTCCATGGTCAGGCTGCGAGTTGCCCTTTACTCGCCGCCCGCATGCCCGCGCCTACGGTGGCCGGAGATCGTCTTGCGACGTCCGTCGCCGTGGGCTTCCACCACCGTGGGTGGGGCGGAGGGAGGACATTGTCCTCTCTCTCACTCGGCCCGCCTCCTCCTTCGCGAGCATGACTGCTTCGCAGAAGGAGGCGACCGCTTCCCACTCCGTCCGTCGATCTACCTTGGTGGTAATCAACAAATTGATCAAGGATGTAAGAGCGAGCGAAGCGAGCTCGGGATTGGGGACACCCCGACTCGGACAGGTTAGGTTCGAGTTAGGTTAAGTTAACAGAAATAGGAGTGGTAATATAACTCAGGAATTCAGGATGCGATAGCGAGCAAATTGTGTCTTGGGGCACCCCGACTCTGACAGCTTTCGTTCTTCTCACAGGGATTTTTTGTAATATTATGAATGAAAATACGTAACTCTAAAATAAATTATTTTAATTACTCAAAAAAAAATTATAAAAGAAATTATTATCATTGAAAAGAAAATATTCTTATTCAAAAGAAATTCTTTTATTGAAAAGTTAAGAGGCATTTTGACAAGGCGTTTTAAAAGCATACTTCACTCTGCTAAGCGATTAAATTTTCGGAATTCTAATTATTCGGAATATTATAAATCGGAATTTTAACCAGCGGAATTCGTGTTTTTGATGTTTCGGAAAATTATTAATTCGGAATTTTCGATATTCGGTCTATTGAAACTCGGTATTTTGAAAATAGTAATTATAATGTTAGGAATATTGAAATTTCGGAATTATCAAAATAGGAATAATGATCAATCGGAGTTGTTATATTAGGAATTTTGAAATATTCGGAATTATGAAAATCGGTATTTTGAAATTCGTATTTATGAATTTCGGAATAAAGTTTTTCGTATTATCGTAGTGTACCCGTTATTTTCCGCTCGCGTCCATTACTAACACACATTTTTCGTAACACATCCCTCGCGACACATCCTTCCCTTGTTTTGTATGACAAAAACACTAGAGATACGCTAAGCGAGGGTAAGGAAATGAAGTGGTTCAATTTTTTCTTTAAAAACACATCTCTCATTACGCATCCTCGCACATTTCTGGTGAAAATATCAGCCTTAAAGGACCCATTACCTAGCATTAAGGTCATATAACATTATTATCTACTAATAAATTGGTTCACAGATATTATTGAGTGCCGTTAGAAGCCGATAATAGAAATCACGAACCGCATTTTGCGGATCAAAGGGGTCATTAAACCCAATCAAATATGGTTACGGATCCTGTTTTAGCTTATTGCGGTGGAGAGATAATTTAAGGAATTCACTGTTAGTTGCGGTTTGGACACATATGTCTACTATTAATTGCTGACGCTCTGCTCTTAACCTTCTATCTTATTTTGCCATAATGATTTGTTTGAACTACTGGGAGCAGCAGTTGAGAGAAGAGATGGAGTGATGCTCTAAACATTTAAGGCGCCTTGAATAAACACCCGTTAAATGCACGTGAACGCCGAATATATGCCTGGGTTTTTCCCAGTTAAGAAAGAGAAGAGTCAGCTTAATTTTTACTAAACAAAATAAGTAATTTTATTGCCCTGTGAGCGGGAATTTATTTGGGCGTAAACTCATTTATGCCCAATATGCTAATTTTTTTTTCCATTCTCCAGAAAGGTCAAGTGCGTAGTACTCGCAACAGACGTGTTTGTATGACTTAATGTTTGTATGTCGACGAGGCGTGAGGAGTATATGAATACCGAAGCAAGAGGCATTTTGTGGTTACTGCCTAATCCCACGGGTAAAACTTCTATAACAAAAGGACTTTTGATACTTACATCTAACGCAGCCATAAGCAGAAGTACAGACGCCAGCACAAACATAACGGTAACGATGACGAATATTGATAGAAACACGACCAGTACCAGCGTTGTGGCTGTCAAGTTCTTTCTGTCCTTTACTAGCAACATCGCTGCACATGTGAAGCCGAATAACTGAAATAAAGAAGACTATTATTTAAAGACAAATTATTTAAACCTAATAACTAAGACTTCGCTGTCCGTCTGTCACTAGGATGTAGGTATCTCATGAATCGATTTTAGCTCATTCTAAAATGTGCGTATTAATTTGGAATTTTATAGGTTTCCTGAGCGACTGTCTGTCCAAAATTGAATCTTCCAGAATTAGAGTGGTGACAAAGGAAAAAGTAACAGCTTATACAGGGTGTAAGAGACATCGACGCTCAAACGGATACCATGGGTCCAGGACATGATTCTGGACCCCCCCCGTGTTGGAATTTATCGTCGGACTTTTCCTAATTTTTAAATAAAATAAAAAAAAAGGATTTTTTTTTTACTTTAGACTGTTTATAATCGTTATTCTTATCTAACCCAATGACATTTTTAATAAAAAGTAATTAATTCACTACTTTCACTAAAAGTAGCAATTTAAATATACCTAACTAGAAATGGTGTCTTCTTGGATGTTTTTAATGAAAGGTCATTGTATACCTAAATACTGTGTCCAGTACCACAGTACCTGTAGAACTTTAAGCGCGGCTCACTATTAAAAAAAAAAAAACAAACAAAAAAATAGGAAAAAACCGACGAAAAAATCCAACACGGGGGGGTCCAGAATCATGTCCTGGACCCATGGTATTCGTTTGTGCGTCGATGTCTCTTACACCCTGTATACCCGGGGTATTTTTGCTTGTAACCAATCAACGACCTTTGCCTATTCGAGTCTAATTTAGCCTACAGACACACGGTAAGAAATCTCAAGAGCATCCGATAAGCGTGAATATGAGAGGTTATCTAAATCTCTTTTACTTTATAAGAAATCTTGGAGAGACTTCTCGCCGTGAGTCTGCAGGTTACATTTTTTTTAATAAAACGTTGCCCCACACTAGGAATTTCTCCCGTGTCGTGGGTGCGTTTACAAACTTATAAAGTCACATACACAAACGCCCAGACCCGAAGCAACTACTTGTAGATCATACAAATATTTGCTCCGTGCGGGAATCGAACCCGCGACACGCAGCGTAGCAATCCAATCGCTCAGCTACTGCACTAACCGTGCCATCAGAGGCAGCAGTCAAAAACAAAGGATTAGTTTTTGGCTTTAGATAAGATATTAATTTCGGATATACCGGGTATAAGAAGACACTTAACGAAGCCGAAAGCCACGTATTCTACCCATTATTTGGATCATTTTTTTCCTTTAGGCTATACCTGGGACTCCACGGGTTCTCGAGAGATTGAAGGTCAAAGTTGCATTTTTTTAAACTTTTTTTTACAAAATCGAATTCTAAGTATTATTACAAAACTTTTTTCCAAACAAACATTACCTGAATATTCGATTTTTCCTAAAAAAATACGCACGCACGTCGATACGTTCTTAACACAGCGCGTTCCGCTTGTGTGCCTACGCACACAACGACACGAAACCCGTTTGCTTTACATTGCGCGCATTAAAATTAATTTTTTTTTAGATACCTAAAAATAAAAGTCGGTTCCCAGCGATAATTTTAGCGTAAAGCTACTTAGTTAGGTGTACAGTATGCGTAGTTAACGGCTTTGTGATGTGTTTAATTACACCCTGTATAAGCTTTCCGAGCCACGAAGCCGGTAAAAAAGTTACGACATCCTCAAGAAACCTCGATAGGCGCAGCTTTACCTTGAAAGATCAACTTGTGGCTTTTATTCTTTTACCACGAGCTCCTGAAACCGTGCTCGACCATTATAATACCAAAACCTTTAAAAAATATTCCCTCCAATACTGTTTAAGACACCAAGTTATCGATTTGGATTATCTTCTAAAGCTAAAACTAACACAAATTTGTTTAGTCTGAGTATACACTGACTATGTGATTTATTAAGCCAGGTACAGACCTTTACCTGAGTCTGACGAATACAATAAATAATTTATACACATTACCTACATACAGGGTGACTGCTTATTAGTGACCGATATTTAAACACGTGATTGTACTCATGATTACAAACAACTTTCCCAAAGAAACTTTTTTTGTATACTCATTAGTTTTATTTCTATCACTATAACAAAATTACTGGCGCGCGTACAAAGTTCAAACTTCGCGCGCGCGCCGCCGCCCCGTCGCCTTATCAGCTGTTAGCGGCAGGCCCCGCGCCACCCCGTGCCCGCGTTGTCGATGACGTAGGCACTCTACATGTTTCGATAAAATAATATCCAAGACGTCTAGTATTTTGGTACTTCACGCGCGCGCGCTACAATAAATACATAATCTTTTTAACTAAGACTCCACTTAAGTACCTACTAGGTACTACTCACAAACTAACTACAGGAATTGCGTTTGTTTTTGTTACCTAAACGATGGATTGGAAACGGCTTAAAAGATAACACGACATTATTAACTGACTCGATACCTACTCGACAAGTCGACACTGGGCATGATTCAAGTTATTCCAAGTTTCCCATCACACTTTATCTAGGCTTTGGACTAGCAGTCTACATGCAAAACTTAGGCATTTTATTCTCGTTGTTATAACTTCGTATTAGACTAGTTTAAAAAATTGGAATCAACTTGGCTATTTACAATGATAAATTATTAGTTATTACTAAATCAGATACCTACTTAAGTATTAATCATGATTTTAATCAACTAAATTTTATCTCACATTAATTGTTGGATGTGTCCACCTTGCACTTCAACACACTTAGACGCACGTTTTAAAATGTGAGCCTGGACTCGCCGCAGAGTGTTAGTGTCACTTTTCACTATTTCGAAACAGTTTTCGATTCTAGTTTTTAGTTCATCGGAAGTATTCACTGGCCCATCACGATAAACTAGGTTTTTAACGTGCCCCCATAAAAAAAAGTTTAGTGGTGTTAGATCGGGTGACCGCGGTGGCCAAGCAACTGGACCCCCTCGACCTATCCACCTTTCTCCATAAGTTACACTTAGGCGCTCGCGTACTCGGCGGCCTTGCTGCTTCACCATTACCCCCTTCTGAATAGTAGCATATCACCATATCACTGTACTCACTCGCGGTGTAATTGTACGGCATCGCGCGCATGGGCGGGACGTCAAAAAAATAAAACAATGCGCACGCGACACGCTTCCCGGAGCAACTGTTTTTTTTACCTGCGTCACTACTGCATGGCACGGGGTGCGGTGCGGGCGGGGGATAACGGGCGCGGAGCGAGCGGGGGGGCGGTATGAGGCTCTCTAGTCTCGTCTCTACTACATTGCCTACGTCATCGACAACGCGGGCACGGGGTGGCGCGGGGCCTGCCGCTAACAGCTGATAAGGCGACGGGGCGGCGGCGCGCGCGCGAAGTTTGAACTTTGTACGCGCGCCAGTAATTTTGTTATAGCGATAAAATAAAACTAATGAGTATACAAAAAAAGTTTATTTGGGAAAGTTGTTTGTAATCATGAGTACAATCACGTGTTTAAATATCGGTCACTAATTAACAGTCAGCCTAAAATTAGGGATCGATCTTTGAGTACCAGCTTTTAAACTTTAATCAAGGTTAGCTAGAGGCAATAAACACGTCAAGTTACTGTTAGAAACTGACGATATTATCCACCTTGCTTCGAATATTTCAACTTTCAGGCAATATCGCTGAAAACATCTAAAATTTAGTCCTTCAGTCATTAAAAAATATTTGATTCATAATTTTATTTTATTACTTAAAAAAATACGAAGAAACGACGCAACGCTTTTAAAAATTCATAATACGCCACGATTCATTGATAAGAAAAGAAAATGCGTGTCCTTTATTTCAAAAGTCCAACTGGTGTATTCATTAGATTTTCAATTTATTGCTGCTCTCATTACGTCGATCGATTAGACAGCATTGTATCAGAATAAAACGTAGATTGATATTTGAGAGTGTTGCATATCAAACGAGCAACTTTCTCCATTAACCAATATCGTAATACTGATAAATAATAAGAAAGATTAAGTTAAAGACATCGCCCTAACAACAGTAGGTACATCTGTACTCAAGAACTAACTACAGATACTCAAGGAGTTACATAAATCCTTAGAAAATGTATCTTGCTCATCAGAGAAACTTTTAATTGGCACTCTCCTACAGTAACATTTCAATATCTTGTGGCATGTATGCGGCTTCAAATGAGCGTTACGGAAATTGCTACAAAATAACTGAATTTCTCTTCAAACCCTCCAGGCTACTTTTTGTTAAATTAGGTCGAAATCGTATGTGTTGTTGTATTTCTTAGAATTTACTGTTAGGATACAAAGTAGAACATTGCCGGTTTGAACAAAGACAAACGCATTTTCAACCATACGCACAAAACGCTTATTTTCACCTATACGCCTCCAAGCTACGTCTCACGTCAGCCACGCCTAGCTATTATCCTAGATTTCAGCCGAAGGACGCTGTAAAACGGGCCTTTTGTTCTACTAACGACGTTTACGGTTTAAGATAAGACGGAATTATCAAAGAAGAATAGATGTTCTTACAATTCCCAATATAGCGATGAGTCTGGTCCCGCATCGCACATTCACGCCGGGAAAATATGGTTCAGCCTGCGGTATCTTCTCAATCAACAAAGTTTCGTAATCCGCATCCATTTTATAGAAAAACCTAATAAAATATTACTATAAAAATTGTAAAAGGTAGAAAAAAAATGTAAAATTCCATAAAAAAATTGAAATGATAAAATGACAGTATAAAATGAAATGTGTCAGAATTTTTATTGTTTGAAACCATAGAGAAGAAATCAAAAAGAATATTAACAGAATAAGATCTTCTTTGGAAAAGTTACTTCTAAAACAGGAATGCATAGATTATCGTTATCTAAGATTGTATTCATCAGCAATTCAACATCAACATTCATCAAAGTAAATGAAAATTAAAGCACCAACAGTTGGCGCTTTAATTTTCATTAAAGCGACATGGTCGAGCAGTTCCAAATCCTCTTCGATCTGGAACTCGCTCTGAGGATCTGGAACTCGGCTGCTAGCCGCCGAGTTCCAGATCCTCTTTCTACCTATTATAATTTCAATCTATCCCGTTCAAGGTCAGATGCAGCGGGGTGGATAGGACCAAGTCAAATTTCTAGTGTGGGGAAAAGATTTTTTTTTAAGAAAAAGTTCGGCAGAAATGTATCTATACTTACTGTGTACATCCACATTTTGCCAGTGACACTAATACCACAATGTAAACAAAATTAATTCAAAGCCCACAAAAACAATAACTTTTCTAAAGTCTGCTCAGAAAATCCTACAAGAAATAGTGCAAAAGAAGCCTTCTAGACACCTGTGTCGCAAAACTCATGTGGGCGCATTTATCCAAGAAGTTGGAGTTGTATGCCGAGACTTGCGGCAGTAATAGCGGTATAGCGGTAAATCAAATAAGCGGCAAAGCACGGCTTATCAGTGAGACTCGGTGCACGAGGTTACTCGCTCTTTATGCGACATTTTTTGACACTTGTACCTGGGCCACGAAAATATCGTTTAAAACGTTATTAGTTATGGCTTCTACATATTCCGATGGCGGCATGCTTCCCCTAACTTGCGGCTATTCAATAAAGCGTTGGCAGTGGAACAGAGTATGCCGTCGGCATAGTGGTGTGAAAAGCAGTTACTTTCAGGTAAAAAGTAAGAGTTAATTATTATTTTTTTTCCTTTTCAAGCTGATTTTGTCTTTAACTGCAAAATAAAGAGATGAGTTTTAAAGCTCTAAGTTTAAACGCTATAATAATTTGTATTTGTTTTGTGCCCCTGGGGTCATTTTATAAATGAGAAAAAAATTGTATTCAAATATTTTTTTTCATGTTTCAAGTTATTATCAGGTAAAAATTTTTGTAATTTTTAGAAGCAATTTATTCACCTTTTCTATTTCTTCTGGAACCAACTAACTATAAACTGTTCATTGGTTCAGTTCTAAAATAAGCATTTATCAATAAAGAGCAATAGTTGTAGGTATACTGTTGGCATCAAAACAAGTTCTTGTTTATATTTTCCTAACGAATAAAGTTTTTGTGCTAGGCTGTTAGGATAACAACGTGCTAGCTGGATCCTTTTTTGCTGAACATACGCATCCGTTTGAAAAAGCTTAGTCTAGAAACGAGCTTTTTCCATTTTCCTAATGCCTTTTCTGTAATAACTTCCACAGTGGGATGTTCGTAATTATTTCCCGGTTTAACCCTGTCAACGTTTAACGTAAATCAGTGTAAAATATTGTGGCTTACACTTTATCACGCAATTAAGCCTGGAATGAGGAGACCTCGGCGTCGCTGTGCATCAATGTAAATTGTGTGGAAATGCCCTTAAATCTACGGTAAGCCAACAATGAGCGTTTAAACTGAATCGCTGACAATGCAATTAACGTATAATTGAAACATGCTAAGCATTATTTCGAATAGCTTTATATGTTTATTAAGATTGTAGGTACTTTAAATCGAGAATAATAATTGAATGTGTTTAAATTTTATATTGTGGTCGAGTGGTTAATTACGTTTTTGAATTTATTCCTTATTTGAGGCAAACCATTTTAATTTTATTGCACCTTTAGCTCACATTCACAAATAGATCTTAATTTAAGTACTAATTTCTTCAACAATAGCCTTAGTTACTTAAAAGTATTAACTTTTAACTGACCATTACTAATTTAGCAAATGTGTTTCTTCGTGTAACAGCTTATCATAATTAAAAGAATTGCCACAACACAAACGTCGTAATTTCTCTTTTAAAATCGTGTGGAGTTTGTGTGGAAGACAATATGTCAATTATTTTTATGATGAAAATTAATAGATTTAAAAAATCTAAAAACCCACGTTTTTAAATGTCCTAAAAAGAAGAAAATAACCCTACGGGCCTGAGAGAGGGGCCACTCAAAACGTGGGGGCGTATATTATATATGGGATTATTTATGGGATATATTTACATGACGTGAGATCGTAGGTGTAACTTGCAAAGATACGCCCCCACGTTTTGAGTGGCCCCTCTCTCAGCCCCGTAGGGTTATTTTCTTCTTTTTAGGACATTTAAAAACGTGGGTTTTTAGATTTTTTAAATCTATTAATTATTTTATTATTTTTATCATTGTTCATCGGGTTTGAAGCTACCCTGAAAATTTCAGCCTGCTAGCTTATCGGGAAGTGCCTCAAAGCCTGTCCGCCATCTTGGACGTCCGCCATATTGGATTAATAGCCTAGCCTAGCATAAGCCACATGACTATTTTTTCGTATTCCTGACACCAAACCCTTTCATTTGATACCCATATCACGGGGGTGGATTTCAAACAGCCAGTCTACCATCTTGGACGTCCGCCATATTGGATTTAAGTCACGTGACTATTTTTTTCATACTCCTGATAGCAAACCCTTTCATTTGATATCCATATCACAGGGGTGCATTTCAAATAGCCTGTCTGCCATCTTGGACGTCCGCCATATTGGATTTAAGTCCCGTGACTATTTTTTTCGTATTCCTGACAGCAAACCCTTTCATTTGATACCCATATCATGGGGGTGGGTTTCAAACAGCCAGTCCGCCATCTTGGGGAGGCCGCCATTTTGGATTTGCTATGACGTTTCTTAGCTAGTCATGTATTGTCATCAGAACTCAAAGCGTGTACAAAATTTCAGCCTGCTAGCTTATCGGAAAGTGCCTCAAAATTGAGTTGCAAAAGTCCAACCGGAACGACAAACAAACAAACAAATAAACAAACAAACAAGAAAAGTGAGTGTATAAAAACGTGGGAAAAACGTGGGAAAAATGCTATGTAGGGGTCGCTGAACTGTCTCAAAAAAGAACTCCCGAACGCAGAGGGCAACCAAAATAACAGGGTGAATAAAAATTCACTGACTAAAAAGTTACTAAGAGTATGAGGGTCCCTTTCACTCCACCCGGAGGGATCCATTTGATGATTTTAACATCGGATCCAAAAATTGGGGCTTCGCTTATAATACTTCATTTCAGGCTACTTGGCCCAATAGTTATACATATACCTTACCTTATAATACCAAAATCTTTTGTCTTTTTTGGACAGTTCAGGATACTTAACAATTAACCTTTGATTGAGCATATTACACCCAAAAAGGTGTTAATAAATAACTCGGTCTAGTGTTGATAAGCGCCGTACTCTGTGACCATCTCGGCAGGATGCCAAGCGGGTGCATGCCAAAATAAGTGCAATACTGATACTGCAGAGTAAATAATGAAGACGATCGTAGTTATTTGTTCAGTATTTTGCTTATCAAGTGCTGGTTTTGTTGCTGATCATCATCATCATCATCAGCCTTCAATGTTCCCACTGTTGGGACACAGGCCTCCTCTCTGTGAGAGGGAGTGGGCCATAATCCACCACGCGGGCCCAGTGCGGGTTGGTAGATGTCACATGTCTTCGAATTTGATGGTTCTAGGACATGCCGGTTTCCTCACGATGTTTTCCTTCACCGTTTTGAGAGCAGTGGCGATGAAATAAATTACACAAAGTAATGCGCCAGGCTGGGTTCGAACCCACGACCTACCACTCGTAAGTCGGGGCCGATACCACTGGGCCACCACTGCTCGACAATGTTGTTGTTGCTGATACTTAATGTTGAAACTTAGCAATCAATGGTGGTCCAGTGGTACCTATTGACTACGATTTTCGAGTTGTTGGTCGTGTGTGCTAACTCAACCAGGCGTTTTACTTTTTGTTATTTATTACATCACCGCTGCTCGCAAAAATACCAGAACAACGAGCACTCCCATCCGCGGACACAACGCAGGCAAGCTACTTGACTCCGACCTTTTGCGAGTGACCGGTCGCCAACCTACAAGTTCTCCAACTACAGTTCCTCTCGTTTGGAGACGGGCGTTGGCAACTGCACCACAATTTTAACTTTTGCAGCTGCCATCGTTTACACCTGTTTTGTCAAAATGTTTTTTGTTCCAAATAAACGATTTTGTTTTTTTTTTTTTTGACCTGCCGCAACGGTAACGAGTTCACATGAGTTTTTAATTAAGGTGAGGAATTATACGCTTTTTTTTATGTGGTAAAATCATCAAATGGGTCCTCCCAACCAACTTCCAACCGGTCCTATTTGTTATCTATGGGGGAGGCCTATAGTCAGCAGTGGACGTCCTACGGCTGATATGATGATGATGAGTCCTCCCGCCCTTTTTCATGGGTGGAGCGGGATCGTGTTCAATGTCCTTGAACTTTCCAGGGTCACAATTACTAGATTAACCCCGGCAGAGGTTTGGGAGGACCAAATATGAGGGCCTCGTCAGATTGTTGACAGGTCTATGAGGCGCGCGTGGAACACGATGCGGTCACCCGGCCAGCCAATGAGGCATTTTACGTTGCTCCTATAATCAGCATAATTATACCAAAGAAAGATCTGAACAATATAATTTATTCAGTCGTTTTCAGAAAACAGTCTAGCTCTGGAAGGCGGCCCAGCTTTAGTTGTTTTTAATTAATTACTCCCCAAGGCGAGGCACTTAACGAAGATACGCTACGGTTAAGGTCAAAGACCCGGCTGTTTGTTCAAATGTTCAAATTTTTTTGTAAAGTTCTGTAAAATATTATGGTAAAGGAAGTTGTTTTAAATGTGTTTGAAGAAATACTTTGATTAAGATTGTAATGACGGCCAGGGCAATGTAGCTTTTTAGTACTCATTTTTTTAAAAATTCACTAAGGAGATTCAAAATTATAACACGAAAGTATACATGAAACACGAAACACGAAAGTAACACGAAAGTATACATTTTGAATCTCTCGGGTATCTTGCCTACTTTTGCCATGGCAACAGTAGGCAAGATACCCGAATATAGGAAGGATGTTCGAGGAAGAAAAAACAGTGCAAAATGGCGTAATGGGTCAGCATGACACTTTTTTTTTTTGAATTTTCATGGAACATGTCATTAATTCTGTGAAACACGGTTTGCATTTTCCCATCTCAAGGGGACAAAAAAAGTTTTGGTTCCCTAGATTTATTTCCTGTGACGTGGATGTGTAATTTACACACGTTTTAACACATACACAAACAGCCAGACAAGAAAAGTTTCAGACATAAGAATTATTAAAAAAAAATGTCGGAATAAAAGCCCCCGCCATCTTGCCGCCATATTTTTCTAGAGGCAATGTAATGAGGAGCAGTGGTGGACCAGTGGTATCGGCCCCGACTTACGAGTAGTTACGAGTTGTATAAGGTCGTGGCGTGGCGTAGGTGGCAAGGCGCATTACCTACTTTGTGTAATTTATTTCATCACCACTGCTCTCAAAATGGTGAAGGAAAACATCATCGTGAAAAAACCAGCATGTCTTAGAACCAAAACTTCGAAGACATTGACATCTACCAACCTAGACGGGGCCCGCGTGGTGGATTATGGCCCATTCCCTCTCACAGAGAGGAGGCCTGTGTCCCAACAGTGGAAACATAGGCTGATGATGATAAAAAAAAAATCTTTTCTTTTTCTCATTTTTTTCCGTACACGATCATCTCGAACATAAAACCTCCGTACAAAAACTTACCACAGCTGCTCAAGATATTCTACTAAACGTTCTCACTTGAAAGCCCAAGCTTTAGTACTTGAAAAGTGTCGGTTATCTGAACAATTAGGCCGACACATTCCCTACGGGAGTCATACTCACGTAACAAGAAATAACTTGAAATAAGGTTCTGTTTCGTTTGTACTTGGCAGAATATCTAGGTTTTTACTCTCTCGTAGTATTTTTGTTAAGTTTTTTTTTTATTACTCCTGAGACTGTTTGTTGCTTAAATTGTAGATGGTTATGTAAGATAAACTTTTAGTTTTTGGTATTTTGTATTTACATGATGTTCCAATGTTGCATTGTTGCCAATTTTTTTTTAATTCTGTGAATGTAACTTCAAAATCTCGGTAATAATGATGATTGTCTACCGATCTTGTAGTCGTGATGTGATATAATAATAATAATATTCTACAACTATCACACAACGCCATCTAGTCCCAAGCTAAGCAGAGCTTGTGTTATGGGTACTAGACAACTGATAAACATACTTATATATTTCTAAATACATACACATTATAGATAAATTACACCCAGACACAGAACAAATGATCGTGCTCATCACACAAACATTTTTCCTGGGTGGGAATCGAACCCACGACCTCCGGCATAGCAGTCAGGGTCACTAACCACTAGACCAACAGGCCTGTCATTATGAGCATTAATATATCCTAAACCGCCTAGCTTTCCGCTCTTGGAATCGGCAGCCAATTTAATCTGATATTTCCACCTGAATACTAAATATTTCATGTTGAGAATGCCTATTTGACATCCATAACCCGGGCTCTGATTAATACAGGACCCTTGAATAAAACTGATTGTCAGACTTTCGGGAGTAACGACTGTCAAAGATGTACAAATATCAGCCAGGTTCAGGTTAGATTTTGTTTTCCAAGAGACGGGCGACTAGAGTATAGGCTTGCTTGCATGGCATGTTTTTCCGCGTGCATATGCATGTGGGCGGGAGGGTGGATCCTTTGCTGCATGTGCATATGCATGAGGGCGGGAGGGTGGCATTTCATCCTGCATCAAGCCTGGATTTTTGTCGCGGAATTAAAACTAGATATTTTTTTATAACATTTAATGACTAGATTAGTGTGCAGGAGTAAGTAAAAGAAGTGAACATCATCATCATCAATGAGTCAAAAAACCTTCTTCAGCAAATCTCTCAATTGTACCATTTCCATAGAAAAATATACGAAACCTTCCTCATTATTTATACAAAGCAGATTTTGCTTTTCTTTCTCAGAAACCCAATATTTATTTAGCTATCGAGATTTCAAAAAATCCAAGACAAGAACCCATATACCCCACTTACAAATATTCGTTGAGAACATCTCCTAATAAATACATGATAATGGACAAACGGTGTCTATTACCTTCACCAAGTTTATCTTGGAAACTGAATTTACGGAGAAAATGTCTTTCTTTTATTTCCTTTTATTGGGATATCTTTTTTTTAGATAAAAACCGGGATCGTTTGATTTACCGCGCTCATGTCAAGAGTGACCTCAATACTCATCCGTATCAACGTATGTTTTACAAAGGCTATGAAAATCTGACTGAGATTATTTCAGAAAAAATTACTTTTAAAACTCTCTCATTTCGCGGGCATGCGGAGGGGGGGTAATGGGTGACTCGCCGTCCAATCATGGACCATACCCGGGTCGACGGCGCGTCGTTTTCCACGAGCGCCTTAAAGAGCTGCCAGCAATCTGCCGGAACGTAAAGGGCTATTGAAGGATCACCGTGGATTTTAGTCAGTACAAGTCTGACCGTATGGGTAGGAGAACTCATTTGATGATTTAACCACGACAAAACTCTCAATTGTTAGCATAAGGACAAATTCACTTTACCTACATCAGTTTCGGCTTACACCAGATTCGCTTTACGCCAGATTCGCACCCTCTATTACATGAGACTTCAAATATACTATTGGTAGTTTTAACGTATTTAGAAAGTTTGGTCTTAGGAGGAAAACCTTTCCTTACACAACAAAGTTATTTATAATATTATAATGAATAGAGGCTGATAAACACACTACTAAACTAACTAGCCACTACCTAAACTAAGCCAAAGAAAATATTTTAGGTATCCCAGATGTAACTTACTACAACTTTGTGTTCCAAACTATTCAACATTTCTTTAACATTTTTCACATACACGCAGAGCTCTTTCCAATCTCTAACAACTTGTTAAGAGTTAATTACAGTGACATCATCATCAGCCTATAAATGTTCCCACTGCTGGGACACAGGCGTCCTCTCTGTGAGAGGGAGTGGGCCATAATCCACCACGCGGGCCCAGTGCGGGTTGGTGGATGTCACACGTCTTCGAATTTTTGGTTCTAGGACATACCGGTTTCCTAACGATGTATTCCTTCACCGTTCTGAGAGCAGTGGTGATGAAATAAATTACAGAAATTAATGCGCCTTGGCTGGGTTCGAACCCACGACCTTACAACTCGTAAGTTGGGGCCGATACCACTGAGCAACCACTGTGAAAAACAGTAAGGCAGTAGTCTCCCGACAAGCCAGTACCGTTTAGATAAGACTATTTAGATTACAAACATAGCAGGTCCCGACAAAGGAGAATACTAAAAATACAATCCAGCCATTATACCTAATAATATGAAACGTTCCCATGACGTATCCTCTCATATACAAGTAAACAAGAGGCAGAATGAAAACAAAGCGAACACAAACGGATCCCTCCAGTTATATTATGTTATTCTATTCTGAAAAGCAGTATTATCCGACCGTTACGCGCTCAACGAAAAAATTCTTTTCACGCGAAATTTTTGAGAAAGAATTTCGGAAATTGCACAGTGCAGCTTTTTCGTACCTTCCATTGGTATTTGTGCGTTGCAAAGAGCTTTTTTCAGCCTTCAGCTACAAGGGGAACCTTTCTCCTACTATAAAAAGCATTTTAATTACGAACGTAGTATGTTTATGCGACGGGACGGTGTTTAAGCTACCTTTTGAAGGGAATTACATAGAATCCCCACTTAAATCTCAGCTTCGTGTCTCGCTTTAAAATGGAAATGCAGGATAATGCGCGGATGAGAACGGCTTACTTGACAGCACCCACGCAAAAAGTTAAATAAGGAAAACCGAAAAGAATATTATTTCAATTACCTTTGAAAGCTCTGGTGGGATATAATTGTGGAAGATGGAGTCTCCTTGGCTCCTTGCTCCAGAGAATTTGGACGTCTATGTAATTTTACTGGCGGAAAGTTTTTGGGATAGGCCCACGCTCATACTCAAATTGAGGAGACAAAGGGATATTATTTTGGGAAGGACGAACTAAGATTAGCATAACATAATTATTTAATTAAGAAAAACAGGAGGGTAAAATGAGAAAAAAAAAAGATATCCAAAGCGAGTGTAGTTCGGGCAAAACAAAAGCTAACCACGGCTAATGAGAACTCGTTAAGATAATAATTTCCTCGTGGAAGGGAATTTCTGTATAATAAATCATTCGGTTTTTACGAATCTTTGCGTTGTCATACTTTGTGAAGTATATCATTATTATAATGGCTCCGGACTATTAGGATTAATAAGCTTAATCGCCGTTTTGAATTACTCATTCACGAAGAATCAGTTTTGTTCAAAGTAATTTGATCAGCTATGAAGTAAATTAAAAGAAACTTAATGTAACTTCTTCATCTACTTTTTTTTCATAAGATTTTAATCAGGAAGTTAAACTTATTCATGTAAAACGCTGCTAGATTTCACAATTCATTTTACATTTCCCTCAAAAATAATCCGAATTCAGACATTTCACTACAACCAAAAAATGCATGCTCTTTAAATGTCCAGCGGGCTGTCACAAAATATTTCCACTCAAAAATCGAATAACTCGAATCCGTCCGTCCGTCAAACATTTAGCTTCGATATGTCGATACTTCGAATGAACTACATTCATATTTAAATGTATTCAACAACCTTTATTATTCATCCAACGAAGACTTTCCGGTACAAGGAATCGCTTTTTCCTACGTTCTACCCGTTATTGTATGAGAATGCGTCGGTAAATAAATCTTTTTCAAGTTTAATGTAAAAATTGTGTTTATGCGTCAGAGGAAAGAAGTTGAGGTATTTCATATTTACGTAGGTATCTAAATTCATTTTTGTAAGACTTATGATATAGTACTCCTTTATAGAGCAACTTATCAGGAAATGGACTCAATTCATTCAAGTTAGAGTGCTCTTTTGAAGAAGTTTGTATCCTCAATCAACGTTAGCAAGACCACAATGAGTCAGGGACGCGACTGGTTTTTTGAGAATCTATATGAAAACGCTTCCATTGTCGTCTGTTACCGATTGTGCTGCAGTTATGGTCGATTATGTTAGAGCACCTTTAAGCCTCCTGCAGACACACGTGATTAATCGCGCTGCGACAACGAGCCAAGCTAATTTCCACTCTAAAATACTGTGAATGGACCGCGACATGTCGCCCCGCGCGATTAATCGCGTGTGTCTGCAGGAGGCTTTATGGCCACTAACAGTTTTAAATTAGTCTTTAAACCGGTAATTTTTGACTCCACAATCAAATAGATACACTTAACTCTAAATGAGCCGGAAACTTGTTTAAGGGTAAAAAAAAACCGTGTTATCCCACCAAGTATTTCTTGGTCGGTTAACCTAACTGACCTGAAAACTTCCAGAACAATTACATTCAAGAAATTGCTAGGTAGTCAACTTAACCTAACTTAAATCTTTATGAACACCAACATTTCCTACTCTTAACGACTTAACATATTGTAGGCTTTAAGAACAAGTCGTGAGATAGTTTTGTCCCCTCACCAAGTCGGCCATAATCCCTTGCCCAACAAAGCGTAGGCCCAACATACGACATAACGACCTACAGGCCTTTTCACTACCTCGGGGGATACGAACTGCGACGAGTGACAAGGATCCGCCTCAGTATGAATGGTACATGATACTTTTGACACCTCAATTGGTATAGCCTAAGAGTCAACGATGGCTAGAGCTTTGTTGTTTAATAAAAGCTGAAAGTATTTCTGTGTGTCCTATACATACACGTAAGAACGACCAGCGACTGTAGCGTCAGTACAAGCACAGAAAAACTTTCAGCTTTTGTGAAATAACAAAGGTCTGGCCATCGTTGGCTCTGCCTCTAGTTGGAGATACATTCACAAAATTTTCTATAGACAAAAAGCAAGATGACGGCGGCTTAATTCCGGCTAAGCACGCTCAGAAATACTCATATGCAGCTACCTACCCATCGTTCTGTAAGTCGCTCCGTGAATACTCATGCAGAATACTCTAAGCAACTTCCTTCATTTCTGTCCTCCGCATTCGCAAGACGATTGTCGCTACGGTGTAACTCGTGGCCAAGAAGTAAGACTTTGTTGGCTTCCAAGCAATCAATCTCTTCCCCATGGGGTCACAGGTGTCAAGGTTACTCATGAACTGTTGCTCCCTTTATAAATAACGCGATCATCAATCATTGCCTATTTACGTATGAAGAATATAAGGCAATATTTTATTCGCTTGTTAAGAATTTGATTTTTTCTTGGGAAATATATATTGTGGATAGATGAGCTGTAAATGTAGTTTGGCGGGTCGTTTATCTGGCCTTTTGTATTCTGTAAAAAATGTAATCATCATCAGTCTTTACAAGGTATTTGTTGAATAGAGGCTTAGTGAATCACATGCCTCGTCATCTGACTGCTACCAGCAAACCTGCCGATATAGTCGTCTCTCCTGACCGTGACTTAACCTTTTCTTTCATTTACTTATTTTATTAATCATGGTAAATATAACAAATTAATATAAATTCAGCAGAAGTTTCCGTTCTTTCTGAGTGAGTTCGCCCCATCTTAGGTCTTACGTTAGCTTCTAAGCTGAAATTTTATTGAAAAAGATTAAAACAAACCTATTTAAAAGTAAAAACGATTCATCTAGCGGCTATATCTATGGGCGACATCCTACACTACGCTAAAATAGCATAATTATTGTCAAAATCTCATTAATTACCCATGTAACTGAAAGCCTTGGTTTCGTATAAAAGCGCGTCTGATCAATAAAAGTATCTGTCAGTTTCTCCAAACATCAAAAGGACCACTCTATTAAAATATCAACATAATACAGAATAAAATATTTACCCTACTAAAAGCCTGAAGATAAAAATGTCCTACGTAATGTAACGTTAGAATGTCATGCGTTCGCTCAGATGATAGATGCTCCTAATAGCCTCTGATTACGTCAAAGTGTCCTCTGAGTCACTATTATATGATATTTTCTATTCAACAAAATAGAGGCATAAATCAAGACTATGCTTCGAAAATAAATCTGAAGTTTTTGTTTGAAAATAATACGACGACGGTGAATAAAAATGACTAGTGGCCCCAATGTGATTAAGTTCAAGCGAGATAATAATGGAGAATGAAGCGTTTAATTTACGATTTTATTTTGAATGGTCTTTCACATGCAGGCAATTCAAATATTTTTTTCGGTTGATAATCAAATTAACTTAAAACATACCCATAATTCCGAATTCTAGATCAGAACTCAACAGAGTGATCGGCTCTTGCGCTGCGTGTCGCGGGTTTGATTCCCGCTCGGTAAAAATATTTGTATAGCCTACCTACAGATTGTTATTGCAGTCAATTTATGAAAATTAATTACACCTGCATAAAAAATTTCAAAATTTCATAGCTGAAAGCTTGATTAACTAAGATTTTCCAATATGCAAGAAAATTGGTTTCCATAACCCAAATAAAATTTTCTCATATCAGCAAAACATTTTGCTAATATCCACCAAATCTTTTTAAAAATATTACAGCAAAAAAGTAGAAATTGCTTCTAATTATGCTGATAAGTTTAAGATTGGAATCCAAATAATATTGATACTGAAACATTCGATGAAATTGCTTTAATTAAAACAATTTTGATAAAACGATAGCCAATGAATTATTCATGCGTTCCAACAATTTAGAACGTATTTTACAAATTATTATTGAAGTAACTAGTAATTTACTTCACATCAAGCAATGTAGATTAAAGATTTTATCAAAGTTGAATGCCGCTGAGACAGTTTAGGGTAATGACCAAAAAGTATTTGTATTTCCGTTGAAAGTGACACCATTGACCATTCGATTTCGGTCAAGTCATGTTGTTTAACGTGCTACCGAGTTCTAAAATTAGTGCGAATAGGAATTCAAAAGTTACTCCCATCAACTTCCAACCACCACAACGAAATAATTTTGTTCCGAAGAGGACTGTTTCTTCGATACAGGCAATAAAATACCAAATATGTGCCGCATTAGTGTTTGCTATCAACAGATTCTATCTCTTGAAACCCAACAGGTTTATTCTACTCTTGAGTTACGTCCACACAATTTTTATGCCGGTTTTGGTCTGGTATATTATGTTCAATGCTGACGAATTATCTGCCACTTACTTCGTCTTTAAGTATACCTGTTGTATCGAATACCTTCTTCTTATCACAATTACTTTATTTGCTGGCAAGACTAAGTTGATCAACCTATTCCGTGATCTCGACAAGTTTGATGAGTTGTTGAACATCAGCAAAGACTTGAAAGTCATTGATTCTGGATATACTAGTATCTACTGGCTATCAGGGTGTTTTATCTACAGTTTGTGTGAATATATCGGCTGCTACTTCTATCTCTCTTTCTTCATCGATAGAACTGTTTACTGTTTCTATGTTATGATGTTGGCACACGATTGTGAACAAATCCTCTTCTTCGTTCTTCTAAGAACTATTTACACCAGACTTCGTGTAATTAAAGCCCATGTTTTGAACATGTTTTCTGCCGAGAACAGAACGAACAATTACAGAAGGAAGTTGAATAAAGTTGAAGCGCTTTCGAACAATGCGCAGCTTGATATTAGTTCTTTACACCGGGTCTACGATTTGCTTCACAAGTGCTCCGAACAACTCAATTCTATTATGACTTTGCCGGTAAGTTTTACGAAGAACTGTTTGCGAATTTAAGTTTAAAATGCTCTTTCTGTAATATTCAAGGATTTTTAAAACTATATTTACTGGAATGAAGTTCAATGTGCAGTGAGTGTGCTCATAATTTTTTTGCCGCTTTCCAGATGATGGTTATTCTGCTGACTGCGGGATTATCGACGACCATGCTGTTGAAAATGATGGTGAAGGTGATACAAACAGTTACTGTTAGCACTACTGTAAGTACTGATTTTCTAGTCAAATACTGATAATAACATTTAAGAAAGTTGCCACCGCAACAAAAATAAGATGTTATTGAAGGAGAATAGTTTTATTTCCGTGTATGTAGAACAATCATACTGTCACTATTTAGAGGTGAAAAATCCTATTTACTGTTATCCTCAATTAGACAGAGTTTTTATAAAAATTAAATGCTTGAATGACCCATTTTGTTATCAATCTTACCGAAAATCAAGATTATTAAACCGTAACGTCAAATTCTGAAAAAAAAAACACATCACTATATTACTCACTACGCGCTTCCACTAACTTTAACAAGAACAGCTGTGCAGATGAATATAACAGCAACTTACACATAAAGCGAAAGGTTGGAACATCAATATTTGCTCACAAATCCTCTGAGACAGGGTTTCCCAAACTATGCACCGTAGACAGTACAGAAGAGCGCTGTGAGACGCTTCTGTTGACCATTCACTGGATCTAATTTATCGAAGAAGAATATAGATCCAAGATTATTTCTATACAATAGATACTGCTAAACGTAGGCCCCCAAAGAGCGCTAACTCTCCCAGTCCTGGATTATCCACATCCATCCACTACCAGATTCTTCAAATGATCAGTCCATTTTGCCAAAGGGCGTCCCACGCTACGTTTGCCCATCAGGAACCACCCAGCATGCCTACTAACTCTCTTGTAGCCGAATTGGTGAAGATTTCAACCAGGAGATCTTCTTTATCACCTGGTATTGACTAGATAAGGCGCGAGTCAAAATATTAAACCTATATGTGTGCCGATACTTGAAAATCTTTGGGAACCCCTGTTCTAAGGGATTACTGACTAGTGGTTTTCAGGTTAAATACAACCCTTGTGAGCTATCATCATCACTTCAAAATAAAAGAGATTGCTGTGTAGGCGTGTGACCTTTTAACCCTATCTGGGTCAGCAGAAGGCTTGGCAACTGTACTAATAAATGAAAGTAGGTATACAATGTCAGTTAAGTTTGCTTTAGCTGGTTTTGTGTGCATTATGTGGAGAGTATGTACATTTTTGTAAGTAAAGGGAGGTAAAGCTTTACGAATTTCCACAAAAAGTGTTGTACAGATGCCAGCAAGTCAACCTACCCCAATCTGTCAAATTTTACCAATCGAGCACTAACCTTCCACTATAGTGATAAAGTTGAAAATCTATTACAGTGACAGTTTGAGGTAGGTTGATGTGCTGGCGTCTGTACAATTGGGGAATAACGGTGCATCCACACCGCCGGTAACATTTTTGGAGCAACAAAAGGCAACACGGCAACATACGGCAACATTCAGTAACTTTTGTGGCTCCTTGTTACTATTTATTGATTGTTACTCATCCACACCGCAGTAACATCCGACAACAAATGTTGCCGTGTTACTGTATATGTCGAGTAACGTTGCTCGACAATCGGCAACATTGTTAGATAATGGGGGTAACATTGTTACCGAATGTTGAGCAACGTTACTCGACTTACAGTAACACGTCAACACAGTAACATTAAATAACATTTTGTTGGCTGATGTTGCCGAGTAAAATTTGGAAACGTTGAGCTACAAGTGTTACCGGCGCGGCGGCGAGTTAAGTTACGTCAACTCATTGTTGGGTCTGGGTCTAGTCCAGTTCATTGCACGCCTTCTAAGTAAAAGAATGTTCTGTTGCAGTTTGGAAAAACAACGATAATATACCTGTTTGGTCGTGGTATGAAGTATACTGGGTTGGTGGTGGTTCCATGCTACTACTCCAGGGTGACTTCCTCACAGGTTGCTGAGATCCGCACTTGTCTCCACGATGCTGTTAATTCGTTTCCTTTGGGTAAGTTTAAACATAATTCTCTACTAATTGGTCAGTAGTTGAAATAGAGAGTTAAATATGACTTTGAAAAAGCAGTAGGTGTATGATTTCGTTTTTCTCTAATAACTACGAATACAAAACAAAATTGACTGCTACACTCACAGGTAGAAATTCACTTTATTTAGGTCTTAAATAAATGCTTCTGGAGAAAAGCCCACAGGTATCGGAATTAATCAATGATAAGTTACGATCAGGTCTGTGACTAAGCATAAAACGCAATCGCTTGGCCCAAATTTTGCACGCTATAAATAAATTCTGAGCAAGTAAAGCCTACAAAAAGCCTTATAAAACCTAGATCTTCCTCCCACCTGTTCCACCCTCCCTTTACTAAAGAAGAAAAGTACTAAAGCCTTTACAAAATACTTTCACAAATCAATGAAGTTATTTCTTTTCAGATAAAATCGAGCGGCGGAAGGTGAAAGCCTTCTTCCAGCTGACTCGGGAGAATGAATTCACTTACGCGCTAGGAGGGGTGATTAGACTCAATATGTCTTTGCCTCTGAGCTACATGAGCTTATGTACTACGTATCTTGTTATATCTATACAGTTTTCTAAGTTTTTCGACTAAGGATTTTGAGCCGACCAGCTGTAGAAAGATTTAAATGTGAAAATTGTTTCTAAAGTAAAACTGAGATAGATTTAAGATTTAAAAACGGTGTGGTTACATTGAATTGATAAGGAGTGACCGTGTGACCTAGTGTTTGTTACCAAAATAAGATTATTTTTATAGAAACTAAGTGTTGTTATGTGACACAGTGTTCATTATTTTAGCAATGCATGATTTAAACCTACTGCAGACACACGCGATTGATCGCGCGGGGCGACATGTCGCGGTCTATTCGCAGTATTTTTAGAGTGGAAATTAGCTTGGCTCGTTGTCGCAGCGCTATTAATCGCGTATGTCTGCAGGAGGCTTTACACTTTTCAATATTTTAGATTAAAATTTAATTGCAATGTAATGTAATTAAGAATAGTTTTCAGAAAATAACCATCAAAATAACCGCGAAAATAACCATTTATTTAAAGGTTTTTGTGTGCGGTCGGTGTTTACATTACCTAAATATAATTCCACGTCCAAGATCGGATCAATAAAACTTTCATCATCATTTAACATGAAGTTACATCGGTACTATTGATACATTGATTACCAAATGAACTTAAAATTCGTAGCAATTAGTTTGAACGTCGACGTCGCATGTTTGACTCAAATATTTAGTTAGTCCGAGCTCGTTTTTAAAACGAAAGCGTCATTAAGGACCTTGTTGACTGTTATGAAGGGTCGAATTGCCCTACAAATTGTACGAAACACGTTCCCTCTTGATTAACTTTCACAAGTACCCGCACTTGGAATGCTAATAAAATAAAATTGGCTGCCATCGATACAGTTCGAACTGTAAAACTAAAAATGTTTTAAACCTATAAAATTTAAAGAGCTAACCGCCTTTATTAAAGTTATATCCAATCAGCTATTGAAACCGTCTCTCTCTCCCTCTCATCATGTTCGATTGATGAGAATGTGACGCTGCGAATTTTCGATTTTCGTCTACGAATTTTCGTTAACCTGCGCCAAAATCATTGAAGCTCGGAAGATTTCGGCTATAGCGAACGAATGGCGGGTTTTGGAGCCGGGGAAAAAATTAGTGAGATAACATTCAGCTTTATTGCCTACCGTCCGTCTCCGCCAAAATTCAGGGGTGACATAAATGGCCCAAGAGACTTGCGTTTTTATCTCCGGGAGTGGCCAACTTGAACATTGAAGGGGTTTTTTGGGCACAACAAAATATTATTTAACCTTTTCATTTGGGTCGGCGGCTCGGGTCACATTAGGAACACTATGTTACAAAATATGTATCAAAATAGTTCTATTATGTGTTTTACAAAAGGTTTTGTATTGATGTATTATTTGGGTGAGAACAATTATGGAATTGAAATTAAAGACCCGCTAAAATAATTTACTGTTTGAAAATGAGAGGCTCCTAGTTGGTACGTACTACGCCATTTTGTGCTAAAAATATCTTATCAGAGCGAAGTTTTAACAACATTTGCAATAGACGTGCAATGCAAAACTCGTTCGTAACTACATTGTTATAAAGTTTATGTTCAGGACAAGTGTCTATGAGTAACTGAAGTAAAGTAAGTATTGACTTGGCAATTTAAACTTGGGGCTGTACTTAATTGTACCAAGCAATGTGATAAGGTCATTCTCCTCTATTGCATTTAATGACATTTCAACATTTATTCATGCCAGATTTCAGTTATAATCTTGTTACATATTAATTATTTATTAGTGTTATTAGCAATCTGGAAAAAAAAGTTCGTAAATAGCAAAAAACATTTTACGGGATTACCATTGTATGCCAATGATAATCTCGGAAAATGTTTTATGCCATTTTTTTTCAATGGAGTGTCAGTGGTTGACCATTAGAAAGTCATATGAACGCGATTTTATTAGTAGATTACCAAACTTGTCAAATCAACAATTATGAAATCAATGATTGACCATTCTGACACTATTGTAATAGCAGACTTGAGGCCCAGGTTAACATTACCTATAAGTAGGTTATACTATCATCACCATTCTGCCCTTTTTATGAGCCTGGTCTATACCACTGCTGGGCAAATACCACGTCAATATCATTCCAATTGTTCTTAGACCAATTTGTTTAAACATTGGGTTACATGTCTTTTTCGTAACATAAATACTTTTCTATCTTCACCTCCTTATCAACCATTTCATCCTTCACACAATCTGTTCGTCGTTTCTTTGGTATGCCTCTATCATCTCTATCTCTCTAAAGCTATTACAGTTTATACTTTAACTTACTTTAAAGTTTAGTTTGTACAGGGTTAAATAAAATTATCCAGCTAAAGCCAGCAGACGTGGTGAGCATGGACAATAATGAACATCTTTTATTATTATTATTGTATTAGCCCATATTGTATACCTACCTCTATTGTAAGAGACGAAGGTCTCCCTCCACTTCTTATGATTATATCGTTATGTAAACGTGATGAAACCGATGACATATTAATTCTGACGTCAGACTTGAACAGAGAACAGATAGTGGGATGCTTACAAATTGAATAATGGGAAATTTAAACAAAATCAAAACAAGCAGGCAAGCCGCAGTCCAAACCTCTTACAAAAAAAAATCGAATCAAAATCATTCCAATCCCCCCACAACGATTCATTAAATCTGCATAAGAATCAGATAAAGGAGATACAAATGTTTATGGCCTTGTAAAACATCCAAGGACCAGCCACAAAGATAGACTCAAGGCCAGTCAACCCTTTTTGCTCATAAAAAGGTATCTTAATTCTGAAATAAAAATGAAAAAGAAAAAAAGACTTCGAGTTCGGCTAACGATCGCTATGAGCAATACGAATAATAATTGGCTTTGTAAATATTTTCTTATAGGTTCGTACTTCGTAGTGAAACGCCAGCGGGTTTTTTACATACCTAGTATATGTACACTTACATAATTGTATGAAAGACCCTCAGGGGAAAGTTAACAAGGACTTCGGGGGAAGAAAATGTTTTGTGGAATTAAGATTCAATTTATGGCATGCAACTCCTGGGGCCGTTTGTGAAGGTAACCGTGACCTTGGGACGAGAAGAGCAACTGATGTGACAGGGTGCATTTTTACTCTGTAAGAATCCGACTGTTTGACAGTCCTTTCTATTCTACTCCACTCACCCAAAAAATAGCATGCTTTTAGAATAATATCTCCCAACATATTTAGTAAAAATCTATATTATTTGCCTACATTGGGTTCGGCTTCTAGTTGAACCAGATGCAGAGAAGAATATCAGTACTTTACATGGAGCGACTGCCTATCGGACCTCCACAACCCAGTAACTGGGTTATACGATACTCCATGGTAAGACTGGTTGTCAGACTTTAGAGCTTCTGACTAACAGTAACGACTGTCAAAGATCTACAAATGACAGCCAGGACCAACGGCTTTATTACGTGCTTTCCAAGGCAGGGAGAAAACTCGCTATGACAGATGGTCACCCATCCACAGACCAACCTTGGCAAGCGCGGCTTAACCCGGAAGATCGGCCTGTGCGGCTGTAATTATTTAGCCACGAGCTCCTAGTAAAAATCTACTACAAGACATTAAAGGTTACTTCGTGATGAATTTTTATTGAAGAATGTAAGGTTGTCTTGAAAAGACACCTGAACACGATCCTTTGCTTTAAAACTCTCGCTATGACAAGTGCAGTGTTATTAAGTAAAGAATTTTCTATCCGCGATTTTGCTTCTGCTTATAAATGACTAGTAAATATTAACATATGCAGTTTTTGTTTTAGCAAATTTTAAATACAGTATTGTCATCGTTGTTGTTGCAGCGGCTATTTTACTCAAAAAAAATATTAACCCGAAAAATAGAATAAGTATCAAAAACTATTCGACCCGTATTTATTTTCTTTTGTTACAAATACCAAAATTGACAAAGATACAACGCTTCTAAAAACACAAAACGTCACTCGGTCGGTATAATTTTACAGGTGTTATGACGTCACAAGCCCCCACTCCCGAATTTCGAAGCGTTTTCTCTTTGTCAATAAAGATTGAATTAAAAAAAGAAAAAAACGTATGCATTATTTTTCAATACTCTAATTTACGGACTACACAGATTTTCAATTTCTTTATACAGAAAACTATACCTAGTTATCTGTTTTCTCAACGGATGTGAAGCAACCTCGACAATAGTACGTAAATGTATAGAAGATAGATGTATACAGAGATACTAACGGTGTAGCATTGGTCCATTGGGAACTATTTCAGTATTGTCTGAATGTGGCTCCTGTCTGGGGTTAACGATATATCTTGACCAAACAGACAATATCCCATAAAACCCCAAATATTCGATGGTTTACCGGTAAACTAATGGGTTTTTTTGCACAGAATATTGTTATGCAGAAGTTCTATTTATAATCTGTTAATTTATTGGCAAAAGAAAAAGTGATAGCATGTTTTTTTAAATGAAAAAATATCTTTGTTTATGTGTGATTGTGTGAAAAGTGATGAAATAACATTTTCAGTAATGAAACGTATAATAATTGAAAAATATTTTTTTTTATTTAATTATATAATCTTATTCTTTTTATGCAGAGCAGTGGTGGCCCAGTGGTATCGGCCTCGACTTACGATTTGTAGGTCGTGGGTTCGAACCCCGTCAGGCGCATTACTTTGTGTAATTTATTTCAACACCACTGCTCTCAAAACGGTGAAAGAAAACATCGTGAGGAAACCGGTATGTCTTAGAACCAAAAATTCGAAGACATGTGACATCTACCAACCCGCACTGGGCCCGCGTGGTAGATTACGGCCCACTCCCTCTCACTGAAAGAGGTCTGTGTCCCAGCAGTGGGAACATTTACAGGCTGATGATGATGATTCTTTTTATGCACTTGCCATATCAGCCTCGCGAGGCATTTTCCGCGCGAGGAAACTGACAAGCGAGGCTGCGCGCTCTGTGTGGACTCTTCTATTGTTTTTCATCCGAGGCACGAAACAATATACCTACGCGAGCAAAGCAAAAGCCGACACTGGATGGCTCTGGCGCTCGGTCGATCGCCCGCGGCAGCGAGCACGCTTTCCTCGGCCGAGACACGTCTACACTAACTGAGCTGCTTCGTGCGACAAATACCTCGCGAGGCTGCTCGTTCTGTGGGGACGCACCTATTTCATAGCAATGGTGATAAAATAAATGAGATTAACTAATAAGCCGAGCTGGGCTCGCCCACGACCTACAACTGCTCTTCTTCAATAAATAAAACTTGCATACACGAAAATGAAATATAGTTTATTAAAACAGTACAATTTTAAGACAGTTATGTTTTTTGTTTACTATCAAACTTGTACTGACTAAAATCCACGGTGTCCTGCAATAACCTTTCACGTTCCGGGGCCATGGTTTCCTGATAAGACAGTCCCGCGGCCCTGGTATAATAAAGTAAACTTATTAAAATCTATGCGAGTGAGATTATAGGCAAAAACACGATAACATTGTTACCTTAACTACTCCTGTGAATAGTAAATGTGATGTTCTGAATTCCCTTAACTATTACAAGATCTTTTTGTATAAATTTCAAGTCTTCAATTAAAGACATCTTGAAGTACGGCTATCGTTCCATTGTGCTCAGTTTCTATTCAATAATCGGAGCGAAGAGAGGTTGAATAGTCTTCCATTTTCTACTATTCAAACAGAACAGTATTTATAAATGGGTTCCTTGGTTTACACGGAAAAGATAAAATGAATTTGTTTTACAGTTTTATGCATACAGTTTAGAAGAAGCACAGCAAAATGATTTTGTTGAAATGTTTTTGTACCTAAGTAAAATATAACTTAACATACGATATAACTTAACATTATAACGTTTGTTGAAATCAAATAATGTTACACTAGCAAAGTTTAAAAAAAAATCGTTAACGGAGGACTATATTATTTTACAATCGGCGGGCCGAACGCCTCCTGCCGTAGGCTGTACGCTGGTATCGTGCGGTCCATGGCCCTCTACGGGGCCCCCGTGTGGGCCCTGAGCATCCGGACGTGACCACTAAAGTTGGTCGCATGCCAGAGGGTCATGGCTATCCGTATGATCCGGGGATACCGCACGATCGCCGGCGAATCAGCCAACCTCCTTGCCGGATTGCTGCCCTGGGATCTGGAGGCGACTGCCCTCCAGCGCGTCTATGAGTGGCGCAGCGCCGGGGTGTAACCCCGCTGCCGCGAGAAGTCGAGGCGCGGCGGGAAGAGCTCCGGCGCGATCTCAGGGCACTATGGAGGGGACGACTGTCGCAACCGAGGTCCGGGCACGCCGCAATCGCGGCGGTAAGACCCCTCTTTGAGGAGTGGCTGGAAAGGCATCACGGCGTCCTGACTTACCGCATGACGCAGGTCCTCACCGGACACGGAAGTTTCGGGAGGTTCCTGTGTCGGATAGGGAGGGAAGAAACGCCTGGGTGTCACCACTGCATACGGTGCAGGACTGCCCCGCTTGGGCAGAGCACCGCCGTGTCCTCGCGGCAGCGATAGGCGGAGACCTCTCGCGCCCGGCATTGGTCGAGGCCATGCTGCGGGGCGAGACGGAGTGGGAAGCGGTCGCCTCCTTCTGCGAAGCAGTTATGCTCGTGAAGGAGGAGGCGAGCCGCGAGAGAGAGAGGACAGCGTCCTCCCTCCGCCCCAGCCGCAGTGGTAGACGCCCACGGCGTCGGACGTCGCGGGACGATCTCCGGCCACCGTAGGCGCGGGCATGCGGGCAGCGAGTAAAGGGCAACTCGCCACCCGACCATGGACCATGCCCGGGTCGACGGCGCGTTGTGTTCCACGCGCGCCTCAAAGAGAGACACACACCAAACACTAACGACCAACAGACACACCCCTCTTAATAATTCCTTATCGTAAAACTGATCCGATATCTGCGCTCTCCCCGTCTGTTTTCGGCACGTCCGAACCTTTGTCCGAAATTATGTGAGCTATTATCATTAGTCGCAGATGACGATCCTTCCAACTTACGTCTTATCTTTTATACGGAACTCCTTTGTCCCGTAATGGGTTTAGTGTCGGCTTCGAGAAAGGCATGAGGATAAAAATCTTATATCGTGTTAGGCCGCGTAGGTTCGCACTTTAGTATACGATTTTCTCTCAATTGTTTCCGCGTTTCGGTAAGTTAATGGAATTCGAATGTTTTTACGGAAACATTTTTCTTTATATACTTTAGTTTTCTTGATGTAATTTCCTTATCGTATCTACGAAATATGTACTTAGTATTATAATTTTCTTTTGAGTCTCAAATGAATAATTCATAATTATCTCTTAATGCAAACCTAATCAAGATTCATTATTAATTAAGATTACTGTTGATTGCTCTCAAAGAATCTCGCTGACCTGATTTTACGTAGATTCTCGTTTAATTAAAAGTAAACACACTGAGTCTACTGAGCCATTTCTCAAAACAATCTGGGCCCTTTTATTGTAGGTTTTCCACCCTTACTAGGGACCAAATGGTACCTTCATTCATGTCACCGTAATTGGCAATTAGTGCGGTCGATTCTATTTATCAATGCAGGAGCCTGTTTAGTAAACCAGCTCTGAGCTGAATTCCAATGAGGTTAAAAATTAATCTCATTATTAATTATTACATTACATTAATCGTGTTATGGGTTATTTTCGGCAAAACGTTTTGAAGATCAAATCGGATAGACTGAAATCTTCAGGTTTATAAAGATTCTTCGGAATTTGCCAACAATCTTGTAGGATTACGTTGAAAGAATTTGGAATCGAAAACGTAATTCAGTCATCAGGAGAACTGCGTTTGTGTAAATCGATTACTCTTCAGAAAATCGTTCAGGGAAAGCACTGAATCTAAGAAGCCTTGAAAATCACGGGCAATGTAAGGTAAGTAGGTCGTATTAATATTCCAACTTTCACTTATACCCGTGCCGGCCCAAACACCAATTGTATTGGAATAAATAACCCTAAAATATGTGGGCCGCTTTGCTCCATTTGAGATTCCAATCTCAGCCTTACTCACAAACTTCAACAAGGCTAGTAGGTATGCAAAATATATCGTTTACGAACACCGCGTATTTCCAGAGACGAGCGGCCATTTCTCAGCGTAAGTGCTGGAAAAAAATCTCAAAATGCGTCATAAATTCAGTTTGAATATGAGGACAAAATATAAACGGGCAGTGCGCGTGGCGACTGGTCCCACCGCTGGGACACTTACAATGAAATATGCAGAACGGGTTTGAAGTAGTCGCTGTATAGAATCTGTGCAGCTGTCGCTAAGGGAGGTTCTCTAGAGTAGCCACCGTGAAACAGGGTAAGACCGCGTCCAGATTTGTGTTATTAGGATTGTATTTGTAAGACAAGACGATGACTGGTAAATCTCTGGGGTTTAGAGGAGTGGAGCAAATGAATTTTGTTTCGTAATAGCTTTTGCTCCACTAAACCTTTTTTTCAGGGTGGCGGGGTAGGATGAAGTTAATTTGGTTGTCATTCCAATTTAATCTTGTATGCTGACGTGGCTTCGCTATGCATACCAAATCATTGTGAAAAAATGTTTCATGTTGAAATCCAATAGCCTTAAGGCTTCATACGCACTGACAGGTGGTTAGCCTTTCAAGTAGCGTGAAACTTAACGTTCTAGATTTTTTGACGTCACCGTGTAGATGTTAAGGCATACTCCAGACACTAAACAAGACCCCTGTCAGTGCGTACGTGACTTCAGCTAAAGAAGTTTAAGTGCTAAGAAAAACAAAGCAATTTGAAAAATGAGCATTAAAACAAGGTTACCTAAGCTTTAGATTACTACAGCCCTTAGCATAAAAAAGAAAAAAAGAAACGATCCGTACATTTCACTCCTCAGCATAAGAATAACAAAAACCCATATTAATAAAGACAATGTACACATTTGGCAAATGTATGTAGAGTGTAGACGCACCCTTGCTCACACATTTAAGCCGTGCCAGATGTACGTGTGGAGATTATGTATGGCCTATTTTTATTCAAATAGCAGACGAACTATGAATTGGATTGAGTGTGATGGTAGTAACATATACAGTGTGGTTTTCATGCATGTCTTGTTTGAGTAATGTGTTAAGAAGCATGTTTTTTTTAGCGTGGTAAATACATCAAATGAATCCCGCCTTGGGTGGAGCGCCAAGGACCGTCAGATTCATACTGTTGAAATCCACGGTGTTCCTTCAATAGCCCTTTACATTCCAGGTTCACGGTTACCCGTTTAGACAGTCCCGCGACCCCGGCAGACTAAGAAGACAGTATGGTGTACTGTAATTTCGATTTGGACCGACGACATCGTTAGGTTCGCGGGCAACCGATGGATGCAAGTGGCGAATTGTCGTTCGGCGTGGCGGTCCAAGGGGGGGCCTATGTTCAGCAGTAGACGTCTTTCGGCTGATGATGACGAATTTCGATTTTGAGAAAATTAATGGATAATTTAAAAAAAATAGCTTATTATGTAAATGGTTCCGTGTTTTTTTGAAGAACTATGATACATTCTCGTTGAAATAAAATTAAATGATTAAAGAAAAGCAATGATATTCATTTGTGCAAGTAGGTTCAGAAAAACACTAGAAGATCGTCTTTTCACAAACTAGATGAGGCCGACTTTTCATACCTGAATACTCTGAAAAGAAACAACAGAAAAAAACTCAGAGGTCACTGTTTCTTTTAAAATCTAATCATTAGAGAACCATGCACGTTATGTATTGCGTTTTAGAAACTTTATTTGAAAAAAAGTTTCATCCAATTCGAAGTCGTTTTTGAAAATTCATGTCTTTTGTGTTTATCGCAGTAATCTAGAAACTTTAACTGACTAACATAATTAATACGATAACTCTTGATTTTTTACAATGTTTTTTTTTTAAGGAAAAGGAAAATGTTCAAGAAACCGTTATTATGTTGTCTGTATTTCATTATTCGAATGATAACAGCTCTTGCATGATTCTTTTGAGAGAGGGCCGTTTTTCCAAGAATTTTCTCTAGGCTTGCGTACGTACAAACAAAACCAGCTTATCTTGGACTCGTTTTTTATGATTTTTTCGCGTAATGAACCGTCAGCTTATACTAGTTTTGCATACCTCGCTATATCTACGTGTATGTACACGTGTTTTGTGTTCAAAGTTTGTTTTTCCTCTTATGCGAGCCTACGTTGTTTCCGTTGGTATGAATTACTATGAATAGATGAGGTTGCGGGACTGTCGTAAAAGAACACCGTGGTCCTGGAACGCAAAGAGTATATGAAGAAACAGGGTAGTTTTTAGTCAGTAAGAGTATGACAGTCTCTTTCAGTCCACCAAGGGGACTTTTTTGATGTTTTTTTTAGTTATGAATTACCTATTACAAAAACTTAGGTTCTACCCACAGGTTTGCTTGGATTAACGTTCATCTACACTGTTCTACGCTGTACACCTTTTATTTTGGTCACATTAACTATCAGTATGGCAAATTCATAAAACGCTCAGCAGAAGCAATTAGTAATAAATGACACTTTTATTTAAAAAATCCGCACAAAGTTGAATCAGTAATACATATAATTGTGACTGTGTATTAAAGCAATGCATAATATCGTTACCAGCACGTACACGAGCCCATAATGTCATACTTAAGGCTGCGTTTCCACCAGAGATATGCGATGGAAATGTGTCGTGCGAGGATGTCTAGCTGTTCTGTGAAAATGTGTGGTTGTTTCCACCAAAGCTGTGCTATGAAAATGTGTCTACGAGGATGTGTAGCGGAGCTGTGAAAATGCGCATTAATGTGTGGTCCGAGGATGCGTTGCGAAGCTGTGAAATGTGTCGAAGGGGGTGCGGTGACAAACTTCGTCTATGGACTGGCTGGTACAGTTGTATGCACAAACCTCGCAACACATCCTTCTCAACACACATTCCTCGCAACACGTCCCACTCACACATCCCTCGTACAGATCCCTCGCAACACATCCCTCGCACACATCCCTCGCACACATCCCTCGTACACATCCTTCGCATAAAATCTAGCTCCGCTGAGCCGTTTCCACCAGAGCTGTGCTAGCCGAGGCGAGGTAAATGAAGCGATTCTATTGATTCTTTACAAACACATCCCTCGCTACGCATCCTCGCACATCTCTGGTGGAAACGCAGCCTTAGTCGCGTTTCCACTAGGCAACATTTGGCCCGCTACACGTGACGCTCATGTAGGTACGGCAACGCTGCACAACAGCGTGCGACGTTCCCAGCTGGCGCGCAACATGCCACGCGTCTTGTTGTTTATTTAAAAAGCATCGTTAGTTGAGGATCAATTGTTGTCGAGTGGAGACGTGTCGCGCAACAATGTCTGTAGTGTGGTGTAACGAACGAATACTCAAATCAACACAAGCTCCTCTGGCGACAGTTAGTAGAAAATGAAAATCGCACGGATCGCGTCGGGGGTTAGGTCCTTTACAAGGCTAACTTAAAATTGCTTCACTTTGTGTGCGCCTGCTGCAGTTCTAAGGTTGTGAATCCTACGCTTCAGTACTTTAAAAAAGTAGGTATCCTAGTGTGTCTGTCCGTGATAAACTCAAAAACTACTGAACGGATTTTACGCACTTTTCACTAATAGATAGTGTGGTTACTGAGGAAGGGTTTTTAATGTAATACCTACTTGTCAATGTTCTGTGTAAATTCGTTGAAACATGACAATAATACAAAAAAAAAACACAGAAAACGACACCTTTGACGCTGTCTAATCCTTTTGAAATATAACAAAACCTGGTAGCATTTTATGCTCACAGGTACTTATTGTTAACCGTGCGGGGCTGGGGTGGATCACTAATGTGAAATCTTTGAACCACAAATGATCACGATCAGCAAAACAAAGAGTACGAATCCTCAAAAACAGAAACCCAATCCTAATCTACATCAACAAATAGCACCGGTAAACCCATTCAGAAGCTACCACCTACTAAAACACTCTCTAAGAACATTAGCAATCTCTTAAACCTAGATTACAAACAGGTAATAACTTAACTTCGGATTACAAAGGAGAACAGAGCAATATAGCGCAGTTTTGGCTAACCTCACGAGGGACGCCTGGCTCAAAGGCTAGTCGTAATTAAAGGATAATTAGTGTCGCACTCAAGCCATTGCTGTATTAATTACGAACCAGATCCATCTAATAATCTGATATTGCATTTCATGTCAAGAGTATTGTGATGCTACACACGGATTTCATGTTCGTATAGTTCGGTATTGACTCTTGATGCAAGTAAAGACAAATCATATTATACATTCATGTCAAATATTTTAAACCTCCTGTCCAATATTTCAATCCACAGATCCCAACACACCGCGGGACGTTCTAGGTCTACATAATACAGGTTCCTTTGACCCTAGAACATAAAGAGGAATAGACGGAACATGGTAGATTTCTAGTCAGTACAAGTCTTAATATAATTATATTATATAATTATTTTTTTGTTGTGTTGATTTTAACATAACAAAAAAATGGTGCTTTTAAAATCCTATTGCTGCCTGACAACGTTTTATGTTCGTAGTAACTCAATCACGATTGCTAAAGATAAGATATTATGATAATCACATGATGCTACTGGACATAATGAACATTGTTTGTCTTAATACAAAAAAGTTAAATATCAAATGTTTAAGTTTTTGTGGTAAGACCATATGAGATTCCCAAAAAGTTTGAGTAATACCACGCTGTACTGAAAAACAGTGTTTAGTTCTATAGTAAAATATGTTCTACTGTCAATATCATAGTGTATCTAAATTTGAAAATCAATAACAATCCTCCACATATTCCTATTTGGTGCATAATTTCCGCGAACATAATCACATTTATATTCCAGTCCTACAAACCTCCCATATAATTCTATTTCCTATTATGTTACCCGAACTAAATGTCAATATTTCCCAGTATAATACAGAATCAATAAATCAGGTACAATACACTTGCAAATTGAACACAATTGTCGCTGCGCGCACAAAGGATATTCCATTGGCTACAACAGAGGGAGTTCAACGGCGGATCCAGGGGGGGGGTCATGGGGGTCATGACCCCCCCTGGGCGATAGGCTGGGTCATAGGTGGCCACTGCAATTTTGTCTAATTTTATTTATATACGTTAACGAATAACACGCGAAAGACGCAAATAATCATAATAATAGGTACAATTCTTTGCTGTTATTGGTTATAATATAGCACTAGCATTTCCCAGCAGCTTCGCCCCCCCCCCCTCTTATTGCCTATGTCACTCAGGACCAAAGCAGCTTTTAACTGGTGAAAGAATTTTTGAAATCGGTCCAGTAGTTTTTGAGTTTATCCATTACAAACAAACAAAAATACAAAGTTTTCCTCTTTATAATATTAGTGTAGATTGGCAGGGGTGGCCAACTTGATTAGACATAAGATCTACTGTTTAATAACGAAACGCTGTGCGATCTACCAATTACATACTTCTTGAAATCTTAAATGAAACAGCATAGTTTAGTACCTACACAATCATGTAGTATTTTTTATTGACCAGTCTTAGGAGTTCCTTTTCAAATCACATGTGAGATTGTTTCCTTAAATACTTTGGATTTGAAGTCTGAGTTGATGATGTTTAATCAAAATATACAGTGTCTTTCTTCTAAATTGGTCAAAAGGGAAAAATCCGAATCCATAAGAGATACAGAAAAAACTTTCTTAGGAACCTTTAGCTCTTTTTTGGTGTTTACAATTTTGGCGTTTTTATTTTTTTGGTCAAGTGTGAGTTGTCCCCAAAAATGAGTGAAGTTGGGCAATTTTTTTTAGTGTCATTCGACTCTGTTGCGAATATTTAACGAGAATATCATTTATTGGTGCACTACTGTAATAAAGAAAAATAAATTAGAATGAAGATATAATTGGGTCTTTTTTATACAGGATTCCCAGGTCTCACTTCCAAACAGGGTTAAAAAATTTAACAGGTTATGGGCCCAGCACGCTTCCACTGCGCCACTCTGCTTTGTTGTAGGAGAATTTTATAAGTATAGGTTTAATTGTGAAAACCTTTTTTTGTAGCTGGCCGTTTATAATCAGTAAGAAAAAGTAAATTGTTAGATTTTTTTTCTTAGGTATTTTTGTTACGGAATTTCTTGATTCGGTCGCGCTCAGAGCCCGCGATAAATGCTCATTATTGTAGACCAGTCTCAGCACTTATTTTTGTAGACCACTCACACTTGACCAAAAAAATAAAAACGCCAAAATTATCAACATCAAAAAATATAGCTAAAGGTTCCTAAGAAAGTTTTCCCGTCTCTAATGGTTGCGGATTTTTCCCTTTTGGCCAATTTAAAAGAAAGACCCTGTATAGGTCCTTTAATATTATTTAATTTTTTGCCTTGCCTTGCGACTTGACTAATGGTCGCGATCGACCGGTTGGCCAACCCTTTTTTTTAGCGTGGTTAAATCATCAAATGAGTCCTCCCGCCCAGGGCAGGGCAGGAGGGACTGTCAGACTTGTACTGACTAAAATACACGGTGTTCTTCAGTAGCCCTTTACGTTCCGGGGTCACGGTATTCGAGTTGGCCACCCCTGCTTTATAACCCTTTAAATGTTGAACGGACCAATTGGTCCGCATAACAATTAAAGAACAATTACAAAATGGACGTCCACAGTAGATGATTTAATATTAAGTAGGTATAGCTATATCTATCCGAACTAGACTACGGAGACAAGTTGTCTGCGACATGGTGACCCCCCCCCCTGAAGTAAAAGCTGGATCCGCCCTTGAGGGAGTTCATATACGAGTGAAGTTTCCTAATGACTAAAGCACTTGCAATGATATTATAAGTAAAAAAGGTGTAGATACGTTATACGCGCTCAAAAACAGACGCGCTCAAATGTGGTTGATTCACAAACCTTGACCTCAGTCCGACGTTGTCAGCGACAACGGATGCACTTCACGTACTACAGAGTGAGTCAAAAGTAAAAGTGACTCAAAACCACCGAAAATGCCGTCGTGTGTGATGAGATATTGTACAAATTATACAAGCAAGACTTCTAAAAATCAAAGAATCACTTATCATTCGTAAATATATTATTTATCTTAATATTTTCACAAATAAAACATTACGTTTCTATAATATGGCGTCGTAAAAGAAAGAGTGCGAGTGAGAGTGCGAGTGAGATAAAAGAGAGAGCGTCACCATCTAGCTGTCACTTTTTTTCATATTGGTTTTATCAAGCTATCCTTTTTACTTGTAGTGAAATGTAATGTGTGTGAATAAAAAGTGTGTATGTGTGCTGCCTCTCTGCGCGGTACGCTTTTTTCTGTTGTTTTGTACGTGTATAACATATCTATGACTTATAATATCATTGAGCACTTGTAGTTTATTTATTTATTTACACTTTTAAGTACAATATTATACGGCTATTTTACAAAATATAATAAGGCCGGTATATAGATTATCAAAAAATGTTTAAACTGTTTTTTAGGGTTCCGTAGCCAAATATAGATTCGTCATGTCTGTCTGTCTGTCTATCTGTCCGTCCGTATTTCACAGCCATTTTTTTTCGAAAGTATAAGAGCTATGGTCTGGGACTTATCTCATTACCGTGACCCCGGAACATAAAGGGCTATTGAAGGACACCGTGGATTTTAGTCAGTACAAGTCTGACAATCCCTCCCTCCCTGCCCGGGGTGGGAGGACTCATTTGATGATTTTACCAAAAAAAAGTATAAGAGCTATCCTATTGAAACTCGGTAAGTAGATGTATTATGTGAACCGCATTAGGATTTTCACACAAAAATGAAAACAAAACAAATTTTGGGGGTCCCCATACTTAGAAATGAAACTCACAATTTTTTTTTCACCAAACCCATACTTGTGGGGTATCTATGGATAGGTCTTTAAATATGATATTGAGACTGGACCACCACACTTTTTCTATAATAATAATAATAATAATAAATTCTCATATCGATATCACAACTGAATATACGCGGTAGGTGTTACTGCCTGGTAACACACAAAAAAGTGATCTTGCGGAGTTTCACTTGAATACCTCCTAAAGAGGTATTCCACGAAGCACACCCAGACGAAGCCCACCTAAAGTATTCCACTTAGCCCACCCGTAGGTGGGCTTCTAAATAAAAATTTAAAATAATTAATTTCCTATTCCACGAAGCACACCTACGAATGTCGCATCGCATAGTGCGGGGACTAAGAAATAAAAATGTCGATAGGAGAAAATAGCATCTTTCATTATTTAAAAGACTAGCATCTTTCAGTTTCATTATAATAATGTGACACAATATTTGTCATTTTTAACCGACTTCCAAAAGGAGGAGGTTCTCAATTCGGATGTTTATATCTTTTTTTATGTTTGTTCGGGCATAACTCCAACTCCGTCGTTTATCAACCAATTTGAATTTTTTTTGTTTTTTTGGAAAGGGTATACTTCCCGAATGGTCCCATTAAAATTTTATCGAAATCGGACTAGCGCTTTTTGAAAAATCAACAAAAACCTAAAAAGTTTTCAACATTGTCTACACCGATTACTCCGAGGTTTCTGGTCCGATTTCGATGATTCTTTTTTTGTTCGATACAGTAGTATATCTGCCATTTGGTCCCATAAAATTTTTATTTAGTTTGGTGCAGTAGTTTTCATTTTTAGCTCATTGTGTAAGAGTACATACATGGGCGATGTTATTACCTGTGCTACGGATTACAATAGTTTTTGTGTACATGTAAGAAAATTATGTATTTGACAATAATTTGGGTTGAATATTGAAACTAAAAAGAAGAAGAAAATTTTTTCAAAAAAAAAAATAACCGATTTCCCACAAAAAAGTTCAAAATAACCTACAAAAAAACTTCGGTGACAAAAAGTCAATGAAATAAAAAAGAAAGTCACCGACTTTCGAAAGAAAAGTTTTTTGTAGGTTATTTTGAACTTTTTTTGTGGGAAGTCGGTTATATATTTTTTTTAAGTTTTTTTTTGTAATCTTACGATTGGAAATCACAGATTGAAATTAGAGTAAAAATGGGTTATTCAAATCATTAAAAACATGCTGAAATAAAAAATAATACATATATAATCGAAAATACAATAAAAGATTATAAAAAAGGTTTAATTTCAGTTGGACATTGTCGCGTCGCACACGCTCTTGTGCTAGTTTGTGTTCAGGTATAGCGCTGACGCAGCAGCATACCGTTCGTTACCTCTAGCCGTGCGCGGTCGCCGCGATGACCCAGTTACCGAATGTATTGCACAACTATTTGTATAAACAAAGTGTTAAGGTGAAGTTGTAATTCTAATAATCATGGCTTCGTCATCTTCAATTAAAATCAAAACTGAAACAGAACATCTGTTATATAAATATTATACTGAAGAAAAGTTGGAACGCGAAAAGTTGCAAAGTTTGGTAAATGACCTCAAAAGTCAATTAGAACAACTTCAGCACCAGCTTAAAAACATCCAGGAGCAAAAAACTGCAGACCTGGGCAAGAAAAATGTTTCTACCGAGAAGCAAATGCCAATCGAGTATGAGACAGACGAAGAGGAACTAGCAAAGGAAACAGAGTGGGTACGACAGAAGAGCAGAAAAAAAAGGAAATTGAACTCATCATCACTGTCCTCACCACCTCAACAAGGAGCCGTTTCCAGCCAATTATCTAAAGAAACTGTTAAAATAAGAAAACAGCCCACACCACCACCTATAGTTGTGGAAAATGTTAAGAACTACCAAGAGTTCTACGACCTTCTTTCAACTAATGTAACGAAAGACTCGTTCATCATGAAAATGATGAATGGAGAAAAAGTAAAAATTAACTCCATTAATGATGACTCATACAGATCCATCACCAAGCTGTTGTTACAGAATAACTGCTTTTGGTACTCGTATGAGAATAAACAAGACAGACCGATCAGGGTGATGGCAAAAAACCTTCATTCTTCCTGCCTGCCAAGTAGAATAGTCGAAGACCTGACAACTCAAGGATATAAAATAGAAGACGCGGTCAACAAACTGAGTTGGAAAAGCAAAGAGCCCCTAAGTATGTTTATGCTCTCATTCCAAAAAGATGAAGATATTAAGAAAATCTACGGAATCAAATCCATACTGGGCTGTAAAGTGGATATACAGCCGTTAAAAACATCAAAGTTAATTCCACAATGCAAAAGGTGTCAAGCATATGGCCACACACAGAAATACTGTTCCAAAGAACCCCGTTGTGTGAAGTGTACAGGCAAGCACCTAACCAGAGACTGCAATAAACCAGCAGAAGCAAAGCCAAAATGTGTTCACTGTGGTGAACCCCACCCGGCTAACTATAGAGGATGCATAGTAGCAAAAGAGCTACAAAATATTAAAGATAAAAATAGCAGAAAGAATGTGCCGATACCAAACTCTCAGGGTTCGAGTACAAACAAAAACAAAATACCTAGTGTCACCAACCTTGCTACTAAAAGTGTTTCGTATGCACAAATGACAAAAGGAATCCAATCTTTGCCACAGTCACATATGAAACCAATGAGCCCTAACATGGATGAAAAGATTAATACAATTATAAATCTTTTAACTACGTTCGACGAAAGGCTGAAAAAACTTGAAAGTAGCACTAAAGCAGCTACCAATCAAAAAAGCAATATATATGGCTAATTTACTTAGAATTATGGCATGGAATGCAAATGGACTGCTGAAACATCAGAATGAACTCACGGCAGTCCTAAATATGGAAAGTATTGATGTGTGCCTTATATCGGAGTCACATTTCACTAAAGAATCTCACATTCAAATTAAAGGGTATAAAGTATACCATGCATTGCATCCCAATAACACACCAAGAGGTGGTAGTGCTGTCATTATAAAAGAGAATATTTTTCACTATGAGGAACTCAAATATGAAAAAGAAGAAATACAAGCAGTGGCTGTCTGTGTCAAAACGAAATATTGTCTTGTCACCATTTCAGCCATATACTGTCCACCAAGGTATTCACTAAAAACAGAACAGTACATGACTTTTCTAAACGGTCTTGGAAATAGATTTATACTGGGAGGCGACTTTAATGCTAAACATACATTTTGGGGATCTAGATTGACAACAACCAAAGGAAGAGAGCTACTGTGCGCAATTGAAGAAACACAATGTAAAACTTTATCAACAGGTAAGCCCACTTATTGGCCTACTGACACAAAAAAGATTCCTGACCTCATAGACTTTTTTATATACAAAAATATATCACCGAATCTTCTCCGCATTAAAGAAGGTTATGATATGAGCTCAGACCACTCACCTATAATACTTACTCTAAGTGAGACTTTCTTGCTGAAAGAAACCTTGCCCACATTGGTAAATAAGAACACTGATTGGGCAAGCTTTAAAATTGACTTGGACTCTGTAATAGATTTAAAAGTTCCACTAAAGAAACCTGAAGATCTGGATCGGGATATCAGACAGTTTATTACACAAATACAACAATGCGCCTGGAAAAACACGCCTACATTTAAAATTAAAAACAGACTTACCTACTATCCAGTAGAAATCACAAAACTCATAGCTGAAAAGAGGCGACAGAGACGAATATGGCAACAAACAAGATTTCCACAAGATAAAAGGATCTTGAACAAACTTACAAAACAACTAAGTAGTGCAATTCAGAAATTCAAAAATGAATCAATGAGCAGTTATCTAAAACAACTAAGTAGCTATCGCACGACAGATTACTCTCTGTGGAAAACTACAAAAAGTTTAAAAAAGCCAATTATGCATATTCCCCCTATCAAAGATACTAACGGGCAGTGGGCAATAAACAACGAGCAAAAAGCTATTACGTTTGCACAACATCTAGAACTTATTTTTAAGCCAAATAAAGAACATGAAGACAGTGCCTTGTTAGATGAAACATCAAATAATGATGAGCAAGAAATAAAATTCGTAACACCTAGAGAAGTATACAACGAAATCAAGCGTCTTAGCTTAAAGAAATCACCTGGCTACGATCTTATTACCGGAGAAGTTCTTAAAAACCTCCCACGTAAAGCCATCGTAAAACTTACGACTCTAATCAATGCAACGTTCAGGCTTAAGTATGTACCTGACCTGTGGAAAGTTGCCGAAGTTATAATGATACCAAAGCCTGGTAAACCACCTCACGAAACGACATCATATAGGCCGATCTCGCTGCTACCGATCATGTCAAAATTATTTGAAAAGCTTCTCCTGAAGCGGCTAAAACCCATCATAGAAGAAAGAAACTTGATCCCTGACTACCAATTTGGATTTAGGGAAAAACATTCGACAATAGACCAAGTACACAGGATTACCAACATTATTGAAACGGCTTTAGAAGAAAACAAAGTTTGCTCAACGATCTTCCTGGACGTAGCGCAAGCATTCGATAAGGTATGGCACAAAGGGCTTATTAACAAACTTAGAAATATGCTCCCTAAACAGTTTGCTGACATCTTAGAGTCTTACCTATCACAGCGTATGTTTAGAGTAAGACAAGATGATGCACATTCAGAACTCAAGCCGATAAAAGCTGGAGTACCGCAAGGAAGTGTCCTAGGTCCCGTCTTGTACACTTGCGATATTCCTGAGTTAGAAAACAATATCATTGCCACGTTTGCAGACGACACAGCTATAATGGCCACAGGTGTCACTCAAGAAGAAGCAGTCGAAAAACTTCAAACAGCCGTCAATATCATCTTTGACTGGACAAAAAAATGGCGTGTGAAACTTAATCAATCAAAATCTGTTCACATAGACTTCACAAACAAAAAGCCAAATTATCATCCGATAAACATAAACGGTCATGTCATACCGTACGAAAATACAGCCAAATACTTAGGCATGACATTAGACGCAAAGCTTCGCTGGAAAGCTCATGTTAAAAAGAAACGCGACGAACTAGAGCTTCGCTACAAGTCGATGTACTGGCTGATAGGAAGACATTCTTCGCTGTCAGTACACAACAAAGTACTTTTATACAAACAAGTCCTGATGCCTGTATGGACTTATGGTATTCAGCTTTGGGGCTGCACCAAACAAAGTAATATCAAAATTATACAGCGTTTTCAAAACAAAGTACTCAGAGGAATCGTCAATGCGCCCTGGTACATTCGAAATGACGACCTTCATCGGGACCTCAAAGTAGACCTCGTCATAGACATAATTAAAAAGAACGCCGAAGCTCATGAACGAAGGCTTCACCATCATGTGAACATTGAGGCTATCCAGCTCCTCGACAACACGGACATAGTGAGAAGGCTAAAAAGGACAAAACCTTTTGAGTTAATTTAGTGAAGTGTTAGTTTAATGTAGTGAAGTGAGTGCTACCCATAAAGAACACAAGAACAAAGTGTCTTCCCCTTAATAGAGACAATAAGAAAAGTGTTAATGGACACATTCTTAGGTTTACTGTCCCTAGCAAATTAAGTCAAAATTTAATTACTCATTAGCTTTAGTATTAAGCTAGATTGTATTTTTATGATGTTACCGTATTAGGATCCATCATACAACAAAAAAAAAAAAAAAAAAAAAGTTGGACATTGTGTAGAGAAATTAAGATTCTGATTAATAATAATTTATTTTATTGATAAGTTTAGATACTAAATTGCCCATTTCTTCAAGATTATTTAAGCATTTTAAAGATTGTGATTTAAACAGTTTGTGATTTTACATAAAACTAGAGTATTTTTATTGTTAGTTAAAAGGTATAAGAAAACATCAACATAGATCTCAATGGAAAACTATATTTACAATGTTTTTGATATCTGTCCAAGTTTTTATTGTAATTATGAAACAATCTGTGATTTTTTATGTCAAAGTAAAATATTTTTATTATTCACTAAACATGTAGCTATAAGAAAACTTCAATATATAGATCTCCATGGAAAACTATATTTACAATGTGTTTGATATTTCTTCAAGTTTTTATTGCATAATTATGAAACAATTTGTGATTTTATTAAGAACAAAAAAGGAACATTGAAAAATAGTTTTTATGTTATTTTTTTTTTGGAAATATAATTATGAAACAATCTGTGATTTCCAATCGTAAGATTACAAAAATTACAAATATTGTGTCACATTATTATAATGAAACTGAAAGATGCTAGTCTTTTAAATAATGAAAGATGCTATTTTCTCCTATCGACATTTTTATTTCTTAGTCCCCGCACTATGCGATGCGACATTCGTAGGTGTGCTTCGTGGAATAGGAAATTAATTATTTTAAATTTTTATTTAGAAGCCCACCTACGGGTGGGCTAAGTGGAATACTTTAGGTGGGCTTCGTCTGGGTGTGCTTCTTTTGGGTGTGCTTCGTGGAATACCTCCTCCTAAAGGCCACAAATTCAAGCCATGTTCAGAAAAATCTATGGACATTTTTTTTTAATTTTCTCTATACATAAATGCCAGTTACCTCGTGCGCCACAACTATGAATAAAAATCAAAATGGTGATGGCTGACTACACGGGATTCAATAGAAAAAGGTTCCAATACCTTTGTGAGTTATTTGTTATAGCAACATTCATAAACGGAAAACTTTTTCCTTGAAGTGGGCCAGTTATACCTTTAGTATTTTTCCTAACAACAGCCCATTGTGGCAGCTACAAATTTCTTGTCATATTTATTCTTATTGATCAAACACACCTACGCATATAGTTTATATCTGACAAGGACATTTTTAGCTAGGGTTCTGTTGAATTCTGAGGATAAAGGCCGTCGAGGGTTTTCGATTTTCGGTCCAATGACTCATCACTCTTATAGTTGTAGTCATCTACTTCTATTCCCCGAAGGTCTAGTGTTAAAACCTCTCGAAGGTTCAAAGAGAGGTCTAGGTATGGGCCTGAAGGACACCCAATAGGTTGCTACTTAGAAAAAAAATATTACTCTAAAGCTTCAATCACGCGGTCACACACGCGGCGACTAATCGTTACGAATGCTTACTCGCCGCGAGTATTTACTGTATGTGACAGGCTATTCACAGCGAATACTCGCCGCGGTTTGAATTGAACATGTTCAATTTTACTCGCAGCGAATGAACTAGCAATGATTAGTCACTGTGTGCGACCAAAGCTTTAGCCCTATTTAGAAATTGCACCACAACCACCAATACAGTAACAGGTCAAAAAACGCTTGTAATCTTAAAAGGGTTAGGGAAAGGTGCACCTAATAGTACACCCACGTTTCGCCAGTTATATTTAAGTCCCATTTAATAGGGACCAGCCTATTGCCATCCTGAAAATCCAGGCTCTGTGACTGCCACTGAGAAATCACTGACGGTAAAACCCAATCTGGGAAAAAACTTCATGTTTACTTCATGTTAGTGGTCAAAAATCCCATTAGTACATTTTACTCACCCATTTTTCGTGTAACGAGAAAAAAGAATACTGGCAAAAATGTCTACGTATCTGTCATTCCCACATCAAAAGCAAAATAAAACGGTGTATTCATACAAATGTGCGATATCCCTCATGTTTGAAACATTATGTGCTGAGAGATTCTGTTATACAGGCTCCTCTTTTACCAACAGGTTCAAAACGGCTACTTTAAGCAATTCTTCTAAAAGTGACACACATCTTGTATTTTTAGTAAAATCATTAGAAATTCTTCTAAAATTTGTAAAATGGTTACACACACAATCAAAATTGCATTTCAAATCTGAAGGCATGGACTTATTAAAGCTGCTTAAAGTTCTCATGCTCTCTAGAAAGAGATCAATACAATTGTAGGACTATCTCTTTCTTGTACGACATAAGTAATGTCTTTGGATAGAAATAAACAATTTTATCTGACATTTATACATTACATTCATTTATGATATTGCTTATGTGCCTTTTAAGACCCGCAGATATTACAATTCTCAGTAAGTATAAGATAATAGACAGGCGATTCAGTGGAGCCTATAAGAACAATTCTCGCTGAATCTCAATGATTCCGGTTGGTTCCCTATACTAAGTATTCTGGTCTAACCCTTTCACAGCTCGCTAGTTTATTCAAATCTACAATTTGGTTTCGTTTAATTCCGTTTTCACTCAAGTGAATCGAATAGTGAACTAATTTATTATTAGGAGTTAACAAGAATTTTATTTGCAAAGCTGGGAATTTTCAATACTAGCCGGTAGCCTGAATTTGTGTCTGAGTAAATGAGAATAGGCGCCCCTTTTACATGGTGATAATGAGAAAAACTCTGGCATCTTCTATCTCTGCTCTACCCTTAATAGACAAAGGCATAACCGTAATTTATAATTTTTACACGTAGTCGTCTAATTAAAATTGAAAAAAAACCGGCCAAGTGCGAGTTGGACTCGCCCATGAAGGGTTCCGTAGCAGCAAGCATAGATTAGAGATATAATTATATTGAGATTAGTAAGTAATATACACAAACAATAAAAATAACTTTGTTTTTCATAGTATTTGTATGAATGGCAAAGTTATATTTGCGGTTTTTGAAAATGCACTATATCTCAAAAACTGCTAACTGTATCTCATCCAAACCAATTTTCGTTGGTAGTTTTGGTTGAGGTCTACATTATATATTTTTTTTAGTTTTATCATTCTCTTATTTTAGAAGTTACGGGGGGGGGGACACACTTTTTACCACTTTGGAAGTGTCTCTCGCGCAAACTGTTCAGTTTAGAAAAAAATGATGTTAGTAACCTCAATATCATTTTTAAAGACCTATTCATAGATACCCCACAAGTATGGGTTTGGTGAAAAAATTTTTTTTGAGTTTCAATTCTAAGTATGGGGGGCACCCCCAAAATTTGTTTTGTTTTGAAATTTGTGTGAAAATCCTAATGCGGTTCACATAATACATCTTTCTACCAAGTTTCAACAGGATAGCTCTTATACTTTCGACAAAAAGTGGCTGTGACATACACGGACAGACAGACAGACAGACAGACAGACAGACAGACAGACATGACGAATCTATAAGGGTTCCGTTTTTGCCATTTGGCTACGGAACCCTAAAAACAAAAATAGCTTGCTGCGCTCCGGCTCTATAAAACTGTATTGACCGTGACAAAAACTAATTTTATGTGATCTAGTTTCGTCTAGGAATTCAATCTTCATCTATACATCAACTATGCCTTCTGCAACGTCATCATTAACCTTAAGACGTCAATTAAAACAAAGCCATGCCAGCATCACAGCATATAACATGTATAATACACAAACATTACATTACAAATACATACATTACGCTAACTTAGCCATAGGCTTATAATCTCTAACTAGTCGACTAGTTAGCAATTATGGGATACTATGTGAATTAACTGTGCTTAAAGATAATTAGGCTGACTTAATATTAAGAGGAAAGATATAGGTAACTATATAAATACGCCATCTCCTGTCTCCTCCGTCTGGTCGACACCTCCCGTGACCAGATAGCTCTCTGTTTCTTTGGCGAAAGAATTAGTCTAGCAATTTCTTTTTTTAGAAAACCTACTCCAAATAAAACCCTAAACTAAAATTTATTCAAGAATTTCTGAGACAGCAGTCCGTGGATTATGACTTTATTGATAGTAATGAGCCTTATAACCGATATCAAAAAAGAGTCCAATGTCAAGTGTTAAAAACAGGGTCAATAAAAAAAAATCTTCTTCCATTTCCAAATACAGAGTGCACGTCTTGCTTTCTCTACTTTTAGCAGTTAAAGCCGCAATTTATATTTAGCCCACGCCGCGTGTCGCCACGCTGCCTGACGCAACGCAGGTTATTACATTTGCGTGACGTGTCGCCGCGCGGCCCCACGAAAATTCGTCTCAGTCAGTACAGTGGTGGACTTTGGAATACACATCTAAATTTTTTTCTACAGACTCGGATACGGATTTTGAAGAAAATGTAGCATACCTGCTCATGTTAAGCCTACTCAAAAATGAAAGAAAGAAAGGGAGATATTGGGTACATCCAATAAATACTTCAAGAGATTGTACAATATTTCATAGCTTCTCACGACTTCAATTAATTCGTCTGACATTTTTAAATACACGTCCACCATTCCACGTCACCACTCGGCTGTCTGCGCGTGCCCACGCGGGCACGCGTTATTACACTACACCCGACCGGGCTGACGCGTCATAACCCCCGCCACCGACCCCACGCCGATCGAAATCGCTCGGTCTGCGTGGCGTCAGCAGGCTCTGCGACACGCGGGACGGGACTAATGTAATCAATCCAGTACTAAATGTATGTAACCGATAGCTTACCCACGCGTTGCGACACACGGCGTGGGGTAAATATAATTGCGGCTTAATGGATATCCAATCTCTTCCCACTACTTTAACAACATTTTGAGTTCCCTTACCTCCGTCACCCTTCCTCAATTAATTTCGTGGCCTCGACTCCAACTCTTTCTTTTCCCGTCTTCCATCCAGTCTTCAGTGTAGGTATAGCCTGTCTACTTCCACTTCCTAATTATTATTTTATAATTAGGTTATAAATGGCGAAATGACAGAAAGCTAATGGTATCTAATAAACAATCAACCATTGATATCCATTTATCACTAAAAATATCCATTTACATGTTTTAGTCCAGTCAATGGGGACAAAAGAGAGGCTTTGCCTTGCATTCGTTTTTTTTTTATTTGTATTGCATAGGTAAGCTACTCATGAAAAATGTAAGTTTTCGACCTCGAGGAGTGTCTGCGTTAGCCGCCATCTTGGATTGAAGGGGCCCAAATTCGTTCTTTTTTGACTTGTGACTAGTTTTGTAGTTGACTTTATGACAAAAATATCTAAGAGAAGTTTAAATACAATAAAATTCTGTTGACTGGACTATTTCGAAATATTGGTTACAGTCAATCTAACCAAAAATATCGAGACACATCGGCGCCAAATTGATATTATGGCCGTTACCAAACATTTATCTATTTAATAACCCTATAGCAAGTTCATTAACGTGAATTCACGCTTGGTAGGTAAATAATATGATGAATGATAATAATGTCCATTAATCTTTTGACTAAGCTTCGTCGGCTTGATCCGGTCGAAGCGATCTAGAGCACGTTAATTCGTTGGTGAGCTAATATTATTAGGTGATATTAATTTTCGTCCAAGTCATGGGGTTAACGAACCTTTCTATGTAGTAGTAATGGATATTGTACGTCGTATAAACGTAGTTCAATAGACTGTTGGAATAATATTTGCTTTAGCAGATTATCTCTGTACAAACAAGTAAAGGCAGTGGTCCATAAAAGCCCACGGCTTAGCTATGCACGCGTTGTTAGCTTCACGTTGTGTTAAAATATCTTACTACTTATTATTATAAAAACGAAAGTTTGTAAGGATGGATGGGTGGAATTTTATTACAAATTTACGTAAAAATAACAGATGATTTTGAAAATTTGGCTCACATTTGATGACCCGGATAAGACTTGATTATTGTGATCTGTTATGTATGTACTCGTACTTCTAAATAAGTGTAATTTCATTTCGACACTTTGTAGTCCAACGTTTGAGGAACTATGCATGTAGGGTTTTTATATTATTTTAACGGAAAATATAGCCAAAAACATCCAATGCGAACCATTATGACGCTGCGCACAAATCAAATGCTTGGCGAATACACGAAAAAACAAATTAAAAATTTAATTTTACATGGGCCTCAATAGGCACTTATAAAACGTTGAGAAGAAAAAAAAATAGCACGTGATTGAAACGTGGCAATCTTTTCCGTGCAAATTTTACCCAATAGTGGACGGTCGGCTTTATCCTTTTCTCAGAGAGAAGAGGCTTTTGCCTTTCAGTGACAGAATTATTTTGATTATAAATAAGTCAAAGACATATTCCACTTCTCAACTTAGCAAGAATTAATTGCAGTGAGTTTACAAAAGTTCTAAATCCAATTAGCGATAAAGGTGTTTGTCAAAAAATAGATTTTGGTGATAACGGAGTAAGGTCAAAACTTAATTAAATTGCAAACACTTTAAAACAAGATTTTACAAAACCAACTGCAGTCTGTTTTGATCCTTGGTAACTTCAACAATACTATTCTTGCGGCGAGAACATGTAGTTACAAGGAGCATTGCAGAAATCCCTAGAAAACTGTTAGTTTTAATGTCAGAAAAATCCTGAGATGTCGAAAGATATGTTCTGCTCGAGAGAGCAATAATAAACGAGAGAGCTGAACAACCTTACACTTATCGTCCGACCGAGTATACCCGAAGAGATAGATCGTGCGATGATATCTTTATTGGCACTATCTATCGTAGTCTCATAGCGAAGTCCGTAGTTTGCAGGACATAAAACGCGACTATGTTTAATGGATCATAAACTATAAGAGCTTTAACGACTTTCAACGTTCTTGTAGCGAGTGGTGGATCTTTATTCATCGGTAATAAGGGTTATTAATGAATAAAAAAAAAAAGATTCCGACGAATTGAGAACCTCCTCCTTTTTTTGAAGTCGGTTAAAAAATGCACTGAATAAAAGATACGCTCATACTCAGAGGCAGTAATGTAATTTCCGAACGAAAACTTTCCAATTATAAAAATGATTTCTGAATGCAGGCCATAATTATTACATGATTTGCCGAGCAATCTTTATTTTTTTCTTAGGGCGCGTTCACACGACACGCGCACGCTCAGCGCACACCACCCGCGTCCAACTCGCATTGAAATTTGTTATAAATAAGAATTTGAGTCTTATAAACGAGATCTACACGCGCACGCCAAGCGCACGCCCCGCGCCGGCTAGTGTTGTGTTGTATAAGCCACTATGCCTTGTGAACGAAGTAGTCCAGTCACTAGTAGTATAAGTGGGCACGAGGCGTGTGCGAGGCGGGTGCAGCGCGTGTGCGGGTTTAAGGCGGGCACAACGCGTGCGCATGCTGTGCGTGATCGGCGCGTGTCATCTGAATACGCCCTTAGAAGACGAAAAATGTAAATGCGCGGACGTGCGACGCGGTGGATCGGGGGATAAAACTCCACGCGAAGAAAGTCACGGGCAGAAGCTATAAGCAATACCTTAGATTTTGCTTTTCTTGGGCCACACAGAATAAGAACACATACAGTTGAAAGCGCATTCATTTTCCATATTTATTAATAGAATATTTAAGTTCTTTCGTCTCGCTTGACTCAACAACACAACTTTCATATTCAAGCAAACAAATCCAGTCGACATTTTCATTTTCAAGGCCTTTTCTCATGAAATCTGATATGAAATATGCAAAAAGCGTTTCTGTGTGCCCTCAGTACATGCCGTAGTCTACGATATTATGTAATACCCGAGATACTAAGGTGAGGTTATTGAATTAAGTTACCTGTGATCTCTGTTACTGGTCTATTTTGTGGGGTTCACGATCTTGAAGGGTTTCCTGGGCTTGTAGTTTTGATTATTGAGGTTGAGGGAATAGAATAGACATAACGTAGATAATAGTGCCACAACCGAGGTCTGAGGGAGGTCTTGCAATTAGTGAAAATTGAAGGTTATCAAAGGGATATTATGTAAATGTAGAAGCAAAAGATAGCCTATATTATTGACTATCCCTCGCCAAACGGCTTCTGCTGCAGTTACTATACTAGTAACAATACGTTTACTATTTTTTGTGCAATCACATTGCACAGTTTAGTAAAAAAAAAAACATTTTAATCGATACAAGTTTACCTACTCAAAAGTTTGCTTTACTAGTTTTAGTACTTAAGCAAATTTTTGAGTAGGTAAACTTGTATCGATTAAAATGTTTTTTTTTTTACTAAACTGTGCAATGTGATTGCACAAAAAATAGTTGATTGCAATTTTTCAAAAATGGGATCAGTGATTTTATATCTTTCAAAATGTCGAAACGTGCGACCGAGAGGTACATTAGCTCTTGTCATCGCCTTAATATACCCTAATGACATTTTTCGCAACGCAATTTGCATCGTTATTGCGGTCCACTGAAAAACCAGTTTCCTCTAACACAAAATTTAAAACCTCACTTTGTGCCGTACATATTACACGGAAAAAAATGGTTTAGTTCTGTTAGCTAAACTCGTTTTGCTGCCGTCTCATTTGCTACTGCTTACATTTGTTTAGCTACCTGAGCGAAACATTGTTTATTACAACTAAGACCACTTAGCTACTTTTTACACTAAAACTTAGCAAGATATTTTAGCAATAACTACTAACTTTTTTAGCTGTATTAGCGATAAAATTTCCTGGTTTATCATTAGTGATGACAACAAATAATATTGACTAATCATGGATAAATACTTCGTTGTCATGGATAAATATTTCGTTGTAATTGCTAAATAGGTACGCCCGGCCAGACGTGATAATAAACTTTGCTATCACTACACATAGTTTTGCAACAATTGCTAAACTTATTTTCTGATACATCAGCTCAAGACTCAAAAGACATTATATTATTTAATGTTGCTAAGGATCTTAGTAACACCGTCAAATGATGTAGGCAATAAGTCATAATTTTGTATTGTCAGAAGTAGCAAAGCAAAATTAGGCGAGTTTTATAAAATTATTTTTAGCAGTCACTAATTTATTGAAATACCTCAGCTAATACTATTTGCTGCAACTGGTAAATACTATTAAATAATGTTGCTAAAGATCTTAGTAACAGCGTCAAATAAGCTAGGCAAAGATCCTCAATGTATTGCCAGTAGTAGTTAACCAGAGTTAGGTGAGTTTGCTAAGAACAGTTTGGAACTGTAACTAATTTGACAAAATACAACAACTAATATTATTTGCTGCAGTTACTAAATAATTATTATTTATGTTTAGCTGTAACAATTTTTTTTTGCAATAACAACCAATTATTTTTGCTGCAACTGCTAAACCATTATTATATAATGTTGCTAAAGATCTTAGTAACAGCGTCAAATGATCTAGGCAATAAGTCATAATATTGTATTGTCAGAAGTAGCAAACCAAAATTAGGCGAGTTTTGTAAAATTATTTTTAGCAGTCACTAATTTATTTAAATATTTCAACTAATATTATTTGCTGCAACTGCTAAAATACTATTATAAAATCTTGGTAAAGATCTTAGTAACAGCGTCAAATAAGCTAGGCCAAGATCCTCAATGTATTGCCAGTAGTAGTTAACCAGAGTTAGGTGAGTTTGCTAAGAACAGTTTGGAACTCTAACTAATTTGACAAAATACAACAACTAATATTATTCGCTGCAGTTACTAAAATAATTATTGTTTATGTTTAGCCGTAACAATTTTTTTTTGCAATAGCAACCAATTATTTTTGCTGCAACTGCTAAACCATTATTATATAATGTTGCTAAAGATCTTAGTAACAGCGTCAAATGATCTAGGCAATAAGTCATAATATTGTATTGTCAGAAGTAGCAAACCAATATTAGGCGAGTTTTGTAAAATTATTTTTAGCAGTCACTAATTTATTTAAATATTTCAACTAATATTATTTGCTGCAACTGCTAAAATACTATTATATAATATTGCTAAAGGTCTTAGTAACAGCGTCAAATACCTACCTAACAAAATAATGACGAGTTTCTTAAAACCCGATAGTATCAGCCACAGAAATCTTAATAATAAGGCAAATATTAATATTTCTATGGTAGCAACCTTTGATTAAAATAAAATAGCGGTAGATATGTTACGTTCTTACGTTAAGTATTCAAACAGTGACTCTAATGCTGGGTCTACATTAGTGGGCGAAGATTCGTATCGCGTTGGCGCGCAAAACATCCGTTGTCGGACATACACGATGTTCTTGTCTACATTGGCGGGCGAAGATTCAGAAAGCGGCATACGGCGAATATTCGTTGTTTAGTTTTGCGGCCGAGACGATGGAAGAAGCAGTGGCTTTGCATTATATGTCAGTAAATTTAATATTTGTTACATTTGTACGAATATTAGTAGCGTTTTACCTTCAAATAAAACGCTTGTTGTGTCCGGAGACTCATTCGGGGTCATATAAACATTATTTGAGTCAAGCATCTTCCGTTTCCGTGTCACATCTATACAGTTATATGCAAATGTCGCCCTTTTGACAACACGATGATGACGTATTTCCGCCTTCGTTCACCAGGTGGCTGCAGCGCGCCAAAACCTTCATTGTGGCCTCAAAACCCTAAAAACTTGAGAAACAATTAAACCAGGCAGACTTTAAAATTATGACCCCGAATGAGTCTCCGGACACAACAAGCGTTTTATTTGAAGGTAAAACGCTACTATTGTGTCCTTCGGCCTCATTCGGGGTCATATAAACATTATTTGAGGCTTTGTTTGTTATCGCCTGGTGAACGGGACGCCAATGACCAATTTAAGTATACATTTACTAAATATATTGCAATAAAATTATAACCTTTTAAAATAACTAATTAAACACTTACAAACTGAAATAAACTGCACATTTATACGTACCTTATAGTTATAACATCTTTTTGTAAACTTACCATAATCATGTAACATTTCTCATACCTTATTCACTATAAAAATAACAAATGACTTATTTAATTGAAACAAAGATAATTAATTAATTGGCTGAAAAAGATGAATCAATGAGCTTCCCTGTGCTGGAACCGCTGGAACCACTTCCCTCCTGTAATGTTTTTTAAAAGTATTACCGGATCTCCAATTTGCTCGTGCCATTATCTCGTCAAGAGGTTCGTTATCCAACCAACTTCGGGAAGCAACCGCAGAACGAAAACTACCCGGAGTAGCTGAATTCCTGCCTCTTTCAAAATCGGCTTAACCGAACCAGCCAATATAGTTTTAGTAGCTTTTTTTATTTTTTTATCGTGGTAAAATCATCAAATGAGTCCTCCCACCCCGGGCAGGGCGGGAGGGACTGTCAGACTTGTACTGACTAAAATCCACGGTGTCCTTCAATAGCCCTTTATATTCCGGGGTCACGGTAATGAGATAAGTCCCGCGACCCCGGCAGGCTTCGGCCCTCTAGAGGGGGGCCCCGTCATCTTGCTGACGCTCTTTGAGGCGCGCGTGGAACACAACGCGCCGTCGACCCGGGCATGGTCCATGGTCGGGCAGCGAGTTGCCCTTTACTCGCCGCCCGCATGCCCGCGCCTCCGTAGGCGCGGGCATGCGGGCGCGACGGACGTCGACGGACGTCGGGCGACGGACGTCGCAAGACTATCTCCGGCCACCGTTGGCCGGAGATAGTCTTGCGACGTCCGTCGCCGTGGGTGTCCACCACTGCGGTTGGGGCGGAGGGAGGACATTGTCCTCTCCCTCAAGCGGCCCGCCTCCTCCTTCGCGAGCATGACTGCTTCGCAGAAGGAGGCGACCGCTTCCCACTCCGTCTCGCCCCGCAGCATGGCCGCAACCAATGCCGGGCGCGAGAGATATTGTTCTAGTGATAGATTATTTATTACAGTTTGTGGAAAAGCTAAGCCAGCTTATAGTTTTAGTAGCTGGCTTAGCTTTTCCACAAACTGTAATAAATAATCTATCACTAGAACAAAGCAAACGACGTGGTTTTCCAATTTCTATTAGCTTTTTAAGCCAAACCACCGGATCAAGCGCCTCATTCTCAACATTACCTAATAAACTCCAACCTGACTGTACGTGAGTTTCTGAATCAGTTTTCGACCCAAAATGCGGCCAAAACATTATGCTATTCTCGCCTACTATACATCTATCTGGAGATACACTTAGCAATGTTAAGTCGTGTATCCTACGCCCTGAACATAACAACAAAAGAACTGCACTAACTCTTGAAATATCGAATAGGCTTTGATTTTGAAGAGGTCTACTGCCCAACCAACCTACCAGAGACCCAGGATTCCAAATAGTGGGTGGACACTTCTTAGGTTGCTGCAACGCTATAGCTTTAATCATTTGTTTAACTAAAATATTTGAACTTAAGCGGGCCTCGATCTTTGTATTGCATAACTTTATGTTGGTTGTGTCTACTTAGACACAACCGATTTATGAAGTAAAATTGTACGATACGATAATTTTTCTTTTAGGTGTAAGTCGGCTATAGGTATTCAAAGTTGACGACCTCCAACCTTGTTTGAGCAGACACTTTTGTTCTGCCGACCAGTCACCTAAGGATTCAGACCACCCCCACATTTCCATACTTCTAAGACCAGCTCCTTCTCCTTCCGAGGTGGTGGCTGCCCGGTCCTCGTGTCCACTAGCACCTTCGATAACCTGTGAATCGTGAATGGAGGTGCGGTCGCTCTGGTTTTCAAGTCTGCTCTCCAGAATGCTCGGGACCACCTCGGTGCAACTATCAGGAATATACCTCGAGCCTGATTGAGATGCATCAGGACCCGGGGTAACAAACTCGGAGGAGGAACGACCCAAGCTAGACGAAAGTCCCAATTGAATGAGAACGCGTTGTGCCTCCATGCTCGCTGGTCTCGTTGATCTAGAGTGACATAGCAAGGCACTACGTGAGCTGTGCTGGAGGCAAAAAGATCTGGAGGCTTACTCCCGAAACTGATTCGATTCTGATTTTGTTTCCATTCCATTCGAATTTCGAGATGGTGCTAGACGACTTGTATAGCTCTGTCTCTTTCCCACAGCCAAAACAGGATCGCGTTAAGAGCTCGTGGTAAGGCCCCTGTCTGGGGAACACCCCACTTTGCAAAGACAATGCTGGTGAATGAAAGGTGCAAACTTTTTCACCCACCTATAACACAAACTGTAAACTTTAAACACGAGTTAAAAATGAGTAAGTGTCTTAGCAACCCTAGCTAATATCACATTAGTAATAATAGCAAAAAATATTTGGCGTTTTGAGCGCCGCGCGCCGCCGCGCTGATGCGAAACAGTTCAAAGTTTGTTCGTGAGGTATGGTATCCGTGCCGTGCAGTGTTGCCAAGACTAGCCCGGCCCATGTCGCCAATTCGCCAAAATCCCCTAATTTTTAGCCTATCGGGTTATGATTTTGACCGTTAAGTAGTGAAAATTTTATTTACATACCTACTACCAGGCTATGCGTTTGCTATGTTAACCATTGTCGATGGCGTTGTTGGCTTGGCTCACAGGGCATGCAGGGCCGACCTACTTAGGGCTTCTACATATTTTCTTGTTGTTTATTGGTTGAGTTGAGCGCGATAAGTGAAAAGTTGAAAACTTTAAAATTGAAAATTTAAGTTTTTGTAGACAATTGGTGTCGATTCAGTTGTGCACAAACTAAACATAATTTAGGTTATTGCTATCTTTTTCGCTCTAATAAAACGAAAAAGAGGTAATAGAGCTGTCAAATTAAATCGAACAAATATTTTCATAAAAATTAAGGGTGCACGTAATAACATGTCGACTAAAAACACGGTAAAGCGCAAGGCATAAACTAGTTTGACACCCCTAACTTAGTTCATAGACCGTCCTTTCCTCGCACTGCGTTTTAGTAAAAGATAGTAATAGCCTAAATGAAGTTTAGTTTGTGCACAACAGAATCGACACCATTACCTGTTACGTGCGTGACCATTCAAAAGTAATTAAATCAAATTGGAACGAGTCAAAGTTATAGCCAACCGTCAACATCTACTGCATCCGAAATTACTAAGACCCCAAATACCTAGTGATGATACTGACGATGATGTATTATATTACAAAAGCTATTGCACTTAATTTTCATTAATTTTGAACGAATACTTTTACTGAGTTTTTTATTTACCTTAATTTTACATCAGACACTTCGATGGATTTCAATGACGAGAAAAATGCAAGATTTAACGGATTTTCGTAATAAAGTCGGCGGAATTTCAAAATTATTGTTGGCAACACTGGCGCGCGCGCGGCTGGCTGACCATTTTAGTTTTCAACCAAAGACTACCTCATTTTCAACAGCGCACGCATGGCGCACGCAGCGGGTGGTACAGCATGCAGTTCATATTTAAATTAATGGTTAGTAGTGCTAGTGTATTTCTTACTTTAAGGTGAATTTGAAAGTTTGTGAATAGTAATTAATGATTATTATATAGGTAGGTACTTATTGAGAATGGAATCCGACATAACTGTGTTGCTGAGCACGTGGGGCTACGGGGAAGAAATTATCAGTTTTAAAGGTAAGTACCTACATTGTATTGCACAACCTCAACCTTTAATAATCATACATTTTAATATTGTAAGTGTAAAGTACTTTAAGTATGTCTTTTAACTTAAGTTTTAGAAGAGGCATACCTACAGATAATATGCCTATCGTGCCAGTAGGTAATTTCATCCTTCAAACCGAAACACCACCGAAACACAGTAAACCTGCTTGCGCACAAGCCCTTCATAGAGAGCTTAGCTACGAATCATTTAAGTATCTCTCTTCAAAGTCAAGCCACACATTGTATCATGTCCTAATATTCATGTACTTCATTGTTTTTCAGATGAAGGCATTGAAGTTCATCATTTAAAAAAATTACGGAATACTCATTGGAAAAAATATTTCCCAAAATCGGAGAACGAATCACTTTCATGAACCATATTGAATCTATTTGCCAGGTATTTTTTTTATGACTCAACCATTTTTCATCATTATTTTTCAAGCATTGATCATCATGATGAAATGAAATGCTTTATTTTGTCAGACATGAATAAGATTCTTCTTCAGGTGTCACTAGTTTATTCGAACTAGTGTGATGAAAGGATTAAAGTGCGCCTCAAGTAGGCTCCTTTAATTGCAACTTAACCTTAATAAAGCAAATAAACATCTTGGGTCCTTCCATGCACTTGACACAATTCTGGCTGATGAAATGTAAATTGTTTTATTATAGGAGACACCAGCAAAAAAACCAAGGTTATATGATGACTCGGATACAACAAGTATTGCATCAACCAACTCTGCGGCCACATAATTATTCTGGAAGTCAAAGCTTGGTAAGTAGATGCATTAACTTTTGGACATTTAGTTTAAATAATAAGTAGGTAGGTATGTAATCATAGGTATTTGGTTATATGCGCTATGTATGTATGTTGTGTGTAGTATTTTTGGACCAATTTTTGTAAAATTGGTCCTGTTTTTTGCTAAAAACAGACCTCAATAACTTTGTGGTTGATAGAGATTAGAAAGTTCTGACCGTGCTATTACAATTAGAGGCCTCAGCTGAAACAGTACCTAAGTACTTTGTTTATTTTTTTTTCTGGAAATCACAAAGGGTGTTTATAGGTATAGAAGTTTTAAGCTACATTATTTATATTATTAAGCCCTGTATTTATTTTAATTACTGTGTTGCCTGACATAAATGATTTATTTATTATTATTATTGTAAGTATGCATTAAGCATTTAAGTAAGCATTTAGCAAAAAGCTGATATTTTGATGATTAATAGACATTTCAATGTACTTATTTATGGTTGGAAATTATACACAGGTCTCCAATATTATTTTTTTGCAATGAATCTATGAAACCACCTAGCCATACTTTTCTAACCAAGGTGTAGGGTAAGTTAAGTCAGTCAAGGCTTAGGGGCTTGGTTTTTCCTGGGATCTGATAACTTTTTCACAGCAAAAGCGTTATGAGCTGTGCTGTGAGTCTTGGCGATGGCTACATTTGTTTATTGCCTTACAATACACCTTTATACATCGACGCTCCCAAGCAATAACCCGGCAATCGAAAAATCAAAATTTTACAGGAGAAAAGATTTACTGATTTTTTCAAATATCTTTTCAACAAGTGGGACTATTGAAGTCATTGATGTACTAAATGAAAGCTATTTTTTTGCGAAGTCTATCTTCGCCATTATTATGAAAATCCTTTTATTCAAAACCTAGTAATTTATGAAAATAAATAAAACCTAAAATTTTATGCATAAAATATTACAGTAGTACTACTTACGGGGTTATTGCAGTAAACTTATCAAATAAAATATTTCATAACATTGCATTATGGGCTTCTACAGCGTTATTTTACATTTTAGGGCTGATACATAACTTGTTTTTACGGAGTTATTGTGGTAATATCAAATAATTTTAAAAAGGTATTAATAAATAACATTGTTAGTGCATATTACGGCACAAGTATTTTAAAATTATTTCAACAAAAACCCCATGAACACGTTTACCAAAAACTTCATGAAAATTATATTGTTGCCAATAACCCGGTAATCGCAACTTACAAAAATAAAAAATAAGCAGTTTTTTTCGTACAAACCTATTACAGGTTTTTTGCCGAAATATTATTGTATCTAAATTCCCAACAATAAACATGTGTGTCATGATTTCTTTGCAAATATCAATAAGAAAAATCTGGAAAAAAATGCTTAGGTGTATTCCAGTCCATAGATGCCGAATTTGACATAACAGCATAAAGCCCATAATAGTACATTACCGAGTTCTTGGTTGGGGGGATCGACATATTTATTATTTTTTTCAGAGAATAGATGAACTTCTGAAAAGTATGGATGGCACAATGATTTTATCATATTATAAGACAGAGAATAAACTGAACGACTTTTACCGACAAAAACTGACAGATATAATAATACGTGAAGAACTGCAAAATGATATCAATAAAAGGTTAGTTTAGTGGCTACATTTTTAAAGTTTCATAATTAATTATACAGACATACACAAAATGTTTTGTACACGCGCGTCCTTGTGCGGTTCTTACACAGACGTCGTTTTGTACGTGTGTGTGTGGGGCCAGTTCTTTTTAGCTAAGGAGAGCGGGGTGAGGCCCTTGTCCATCGCGACCACATCTCGCTGTAGCTCTGTCTCTTTCCCACACTGGAATGACTCCTGCTTTAAGATAGTAACCCCTCAGTTCTTTTATTTCTTGACTTTCACACAGGATATTACAAGCTTCCAGGTAAATAAATGTCATTTTAGGAAGTTGACAGTACACATGCATGACTCTTCCACTTCGTTGTATCCTGAAAACCTGAAGTGGAAATTTTCATCTCTGAATATGTATTAACACCTATACTAGTAACCAAACCCATAAAATCTGTAAAAAAACGTAAAATGAACCCATACATTAATTTTAATCATTTATAATATCTTTAATCCTCGTTTTTGAAAAATATGAAAAACGTAAATGTGCGAATATATTACTAGGTGTGCGACATATATACAAAATTACACCTAACAACTATTTTTGTAGGTACCTCAACCATTGTGTAAGCAATAAAATAATTTATTCAGTATTGAAGATCACAGGTGGTCTAGTGGCCCTGCGGTCGTGGATTTCGAATCCGAAAAATTGTGAAAATAAAATATTATGTTAAAATTGTTATTGTATGTGTATAATGAAAGCATTAGTATACCATTAAACCTTGGTTGTTAATTTGTCTGTATGTAACATAGTACTTATACAATTTTTAGATGATGAGCACGAAGACTTGATACGCTGGTTAAACAATACCAAAACGGTTAATCTTGTTTCTGAAAAGTGGGACCACACTACTGCAAAAAGATTATCGATGCTGAAAGGATCGATGGAGATCCACAACTACATGGATGCATTTCCTGCCATCAAATGTTTTGATGGGTATAGACTGGTAAATGACTACAATTTATTTCGAACTAGCAGCAGCATCGGCTTCGCCCGCGTTTTGTTTTTTTTTTTCGGGATAAAAAGTAGCCTGCTAATCCAGGTTATGGAATCGAACATCCTTAATCTACAGTTTTCTTCAACATACAGTTTTCCAAAAATAAAGACCGATATAAAAGCTTATCACAGTCATTTAATGCGCCCTTTATTTGTTAAAAATAAGTTTGTTTGCTAATCGAACCACCTTAACGTTATAATTTGTATTATTTACTTGCAGCTAGAAACCGATTTTAAAAAATTATATCCTGATGCTGAATTGCAACTGTATGGAAGCTGGCCGGCACTGTCATCTTTCATAATCAGCAAAATTCCAAAGAAAAGAATGAAATAAACGACTGCTTTACACCAGGTAGATATGCATAGTTAAGTAACATGTTTTATGATTTAGCTATCAAATTACGCTATCACGTACATATACGAGTATATATAGCGGTCAAAATCATAACCCTCCTATTTGCTTCGCCGTAGTTGGGTAAAATAAAACATGTTTCGGCCACCATAGGCCAGGCTCCATACTTAATGTGACAAGCTTGTTCTTTTTATTTGCAGATGGAAAGAAAGTTATAACTATACGAGCCTTGGCATTATTATTCCCAATAAAAAATATCATAACGAAAAAGTCAAAACAGTGGGACCTTCAAGGTTGGAAACAAAAGATGGCTTATTTCAATACGTCAAAGTGAGTGGTTTATTATAATTCATGTCTACAAATTCTTAGGGCTTATTTTTCCATCTATAGATAAATTTATCCTTCAGATAAAAATATCCATCTCTTTTTTAGGCTTGTTCAAAAATAAGGACTGACATTTTTTATTTGACGAATAGCTTTACTCGCGTTTAGCTTATAACTTAGCGATATTAACTTTAGTTACTGTCTATGTTTTTTAATCTAAATATCAAGCGAGAATGTTTGAAAGCGAGGTTCATGGTCTCCAAGCGACTCGCTGTCAATTGAAGATTTGAGATGAATACATTTGTGTTCTAATACATTATTTGTTTGTTTCAGTCTGTCGCTGACATCCAGCCAACAAATTTAAGAAAAAAAGAAAAGTTTTTTGAACTGGGGCTTAATCTTGGCCCTCAGTTAAATACGTTGTCTCCAGATGAAGACAACATAACTGAATGCTACATGATCATCAATGCCACAATGTACAATATTGGCAGCCCTCTTAAAGCCTTTGACATTTTCTTTAAAACATTTCACTCATTTTTTTTTTCATTTCAAAAGTTTGCTTAAGTACTAAAACTAGTAAAGCAAACTTTTGAGTAGGTAAACTTGTATCGATTAAAATGTTATTTTTTACTAAACTGTGCAATGTGATTGCACACAAAATGGTTGATTGCAATTTTTCAAAAATGGGATCAGTGATTTTATATCTTTCAAAATGTCGAAACGTGCGAGCGAGAGGTACATTAGCTCTTGTCATCGCCTTAAAATTTTATGTACCTATCCGTTTTGGCAAATTAATAACGTTTAAAACTATGTACTAATACACACCGAAAATGTTTTGTCAATTTAAAGCCGGCGCTCACGTTATTAATATCGTAGACATTTAAAAAAAATACTATTTTTTGTAATTTCATAAAAATAAATGTTTACACTAAAGTTTTTATAATGATAAGCGGTCTGTCTGTATGAAATACTAATTGTGATAAAAAAATACACAAAGTGCATATTATACTAAGTGACTTGGGCGACGACGGCTTCAAACTGACTTATAATTCTCCGTGTATTATGTAGACGGTACACGTTAGATATAGGAATAATCCCATGTGTTGTAGTGTACGTTACCCTAGCTAGAAAGTGTCTCCTAGACTGATATGAGTGGAACGTATAATTAGTGTATTATCTGCTGTGGAAGTGCACCACATAAAAAATCGGTGCGCTTTGTCGTTTTGGAAATAAACGGAAAAAACGATTCTTGCTAGGGTAATGTTTTTCTAGCTAGAAAATTCTAAACGAATGATCGGAGAAAGAAATATTGTGCATGACCAGAGAGCTTACAGTTGTGTAAAGATGTGCACCGAAAATACAGTTATAAATATTTTCTTAAATCTAATACTGTCAAAAGAAAGAAAATATTTATAACTATATTATCGGTGCACATCTTTACACAACTATAAGCTCTCTGGTCATGCACACAATTCTTTCTCCGATCATTCGTTTAGAATTTTCTAGCTAGAAAAACATTACCCTAGCAAGAATCGTTTTTTCCGTTTATTTCCAAAACGACAAAGCGCACCGATTTTTTATGTGGTGCACATCCACAGCACATAATACACTAATTATACGTTCCACTCATATCAGTCTAGGAGACACTTTCTAGTTAGGGTAACGTACACTGTGTTGTAATGTAGTTGATTATGTTATTAGTAGTTAAATAGATTTAAATTTCTTCAACAGTGTATTACGCTACAATACACTATTGCAATAATATTCTTAATAGTTGATTTACTTCAATAAAATATGTCATTATATTTGGTTTTTAATTTAAAAATATACTGTTTCTAATACAAATATGTATAAAATATTTCCAAAATAAAAAAGTTTTTTTGATAGTGTTTCTGGATGTGGCTGTCACCCACATTGACAGAGGTGTGTGTGTGTGTTTTACCCTGTCACTATTTGACATTACATAATAGTTGCTATGAAATGATTATACCATGGTTAAATTTAAGCAACATTCTTAAACACTGAAGCTAATGTTTTGTAAGCAGGTATTAGAAGTCATACACCATACCAAACCAGCATAGTACTTAAATCTTAACATTAATAAGTATGTTATTTTCTTTCGGTCTAATCTCTGGTGGTCATAATGGTTTGTTTTTTGTCACAAAGATAGTGGGGATGGGGAAAGAAGGGTTTTCAGTGGTTGTATGACGGCTAACAAAATTCGAATGGAAGATAGTTTTAGCATAGTGACTATGTTTATTTGTTCCTCTTAGGCTTGCTTGCTAGTAAGACAATTTCTACCAAGCGGCAAAATGTTCTAGCACTTTTTTAATTTCACTGATTATGTAATCTATCAATGTTGACTATAGGTATAAAATTTGACGCAGACATCCATACTCGCAGCTGCGAGTAAACAATTGATATCTGCGTCAAGTTTTATATGTACTTAAAAGTCAATTTTGATAGATTTACTTTACTTACTCATTCGGTGTTTCAAAAGTGTTCCAGCATTTTGACGCTTGGTGGAGACGGTAGTGGAACTGCATCTGGTAGTGTTTTAGCTGTGGCTGTAAACCTCTTAGCAACAGACACAAATAGAATTTACAGCCACAGCTAAACCACTGCCAACTGCAGCTACGATATTACGATAGAGGAGCAAATAAACTTAGCCGCTGCTGCTAAAACTACATTCCATGCTTCGAATTATGTTAGTTGTCTCATCTAAAGTTGTTATATGACGCAACTAATACTCTTAGTAACAGTCGCAAATACTATTTACAGCTACAGCTAAAACCCTGCAAACTGCAGCAACAATATTACGATACAGGAGCGAACAAACTTAGCCGCTGCTACTAAAACTATATTCCATGCTTCGAATTATGTTAGTTGTCACATACAAAGTTGTTATATGACGCAACTAATACTCTTAGTAACAGTCACGAATACTATTTACAGCCACAGCTAAAACCCTGCAAACTGCAGCTAAAATATTACGATAGAGGAGCGAACAAACTTAGCCGCTGCTACTAAAACTATATTCCATGCTTCGAATTATGTTAGTTGTCACATCCAAAGTTGTTATATGTGTCAACTAATACTCTTAGTAACAGTCACGAATACTATTTACAGCCACAGCTAAAACCCTGAAATCTGCAGCTACAATATTACGATAGAGGAGCGAACAAACTTAGCCGCTGTTGCTAAAACTATATTCCATGCTTCGAATTATGTTAGCTGTCTCATCTAAAGTTGTTATATGACGCAACTAATACTCTTAGTAACAGTCGCAAATACTATTTACAGCTACAGCTAAAACCCTGCAAACTGCAGCAACAATATTACGATAGAAGAGCGAATAAACTTAGCCGCTGCTGCTAAAACTATATTCCATGCTTCGAATTATGTTAGCTGTCACGTCTAAAGCGGTTATATGACGCAACTAATACTCTTAGTAACAGTCACGAATACTATTTACAGCTACAGCTAAAACCATGCAAACTGCAGCTACAATATTACGATAGAGGAGCGAACAAACTTAGCCGCTGCTGCTAAAACCCTGCAAACTGCAGCTACAATATTACGATAGAGGAGCGAACAAACTTAGCCGCTGCTGCTAAAACTATATTCCATGCTTCGAATTATGTTAGTTGTCACATCCAAAGTTGTTATATGACTCAACTAATACTCTTAGTAACAGTCACGAATACTATTTACAGCTACAGCTAAAACCCTGCAAACTGCAGCTACAATATTACGATAGAGGAGCGAACAAACTTAGCCGCTGCTGCTAAAACCCTGCAAACTGCAGCTACAATATTACGATAGAGGAGCGAACAAACTTAGCCGCTGCTGCTAAAACACTGCAAACTGCAGCTACAATATTACGATAGAGGAGCGAACAAACTTAGCCGCTGCTGCTAAAACTATATTCCATGCTTCGAATTATGTTAGTTGTCACATCCAAAGTTGTTATATGACTCAACTAATACTCTTAGTAACAGTCACGAATACTATTTACAGCCACAGCTAAAACCCTGCAAACTGCAGCAACGATATTACGATAGAGGAGCAAACAAACTTAGCTGCTGCTGCTAAAACTATATTCCATGTATCGAATTATGTTAGCTGTCACATCCAAAGTTGTTTTATGACGTAACTAATACTCTTAGTTACAGTCACGAATACTATTTACAGTCACAACTTAAACCTTGCCAACTGCAACTAAGGTATTTAGCAACAATAAGACCAAATGTTGGCGGTTACAGATAAATATTGCTAGTTGTTTTGCAGCGATAGCTAATATTATTAGGTGCCATATCTAAATACTACTAATTTTATTAGCAGCTACTACTAAACATAAACTAAAATCGGACAAAATTTAGGCTTAAAATATTGCTACCATAGCTAAGTTCTGGTAGCTAAAAACCCTTAGCAACTGTTGCTAAACACTTCGTTGTCCCTATAGTTTGTAAGGATTTTAGCTACTGCAACTCAAATTTTGTTACCATAACTAATTATTTTTCTCCGTGTAGTTTAGGAGCTCGAAATTTCCAGGCACACGCTTCCCCACTTTTTATGGCTAATTTAAAAACGTCCAGCTTATTAGGCAAAATGTTTTGTGTAAGCAAGTGTTTCGTTTCAGCAGTTAGTTCATATTCTAGACACGTGGGGGCGCTAGGTATGCATTATTAGCCAGTTGGACTGCTTGCTTTGTTATGCATACCGTGTCTTGGGACCGGCTTTTGTCCCGTCTACCAGCATGCGCTCTTTGTCAATTAAACTTGTTTCATAGAAAAGAACATTACTGTTGTTCTGTTGTTAGATTAGAATGTTATTGTTGGATAAAACTATAGTCACACATTTAAATTAATTGTAAAAATATCACGGAAATACCTACCTGTGGGGTGTAATATTAATAAATGGGTTCACAGTATAAATCATTATAAACTGACTGTTTATAATGATTTATACTGTGTGGAAAGATTAGATAAAGCAAGGCCAAAAAAAACCTGGTCTAGTAGTATAGAGCTTGATGTGTATTTTGTACCTAGTAAGTGATAGGCTGTATATATTATGTTTACTGAATAGATCTGTAGTGTTTTTTTTTTCAGACCCAGAACAACTACTTGTAGGTCATAAAAATATTTGTTCCGTGCAGAAATCGAACCCGCAAACGATGTACAGCAGTCCAATCAGTCAGCCACTGCGATAACCGTGTCTTCAGAGAGAATAGTGAGTTTAAAAATATTTTAGATAAGGAGGCTAAAATTCGTAAATGAACCTGGGGATCCCCAACAAGTATACCGAATGATGGGAATGGCCATCTCATGAGCGATGACCGTTCAGATGAGAAATGCTACAGAATAATCAAGGTTGAATTAAAATAACAACTGCGCTATACTGCGGTACACAAACACCAAATACAAAAGTGGAATGTAATCAAATCAGGAGGATCACAAACAGAACGCAGTTTTTGTGTGCGGGCAGTATTTGAACAATCGGGCAAGGTAAAACGAACTCAACAGAGTATTCGTACTGTATCTCGATGAAACAAAAAGCGCCAATGTCCACCAAATAAAAAAAATAAAAGAATTGATCTGCCATGAGGACAACGATCACGATTGAACGAGCAAATGGAACGGGAGATAATCCGAAAATGATAACCATTGTACATAATTGCGTTTAAGGTTCTCATTTTGTTCGCTTTATAATAATTTGGGAAAAGGTTGATTTTCATAATTATTTTTATCAGGAAAATGAAAGCTTACTTAAAAGTTAAAACGTATATTTTGTATTATTGTCCTTTTGCATCGAGGCGTTGGCAGCTTTGTCAAATTATTTGGACCCAGTAACTGGTAACGCTAATGGTGTCTCCATTACCCATCTAAGGGTCTCTTTTCTCTTCTCTTCTTCAACCTTTAGTCACCCAATGCCGAGTGCAGGTCTCTTCCAAATCCTTTCACCTTTGGCGGCTTTGTGTTATGGCTATCCAGTTTCTTCCGGCCACTTTAACGAGATCGTCTGTCCACCTAGTCGTTGTCTCCCTACATTCCTCTTTCCCGTTCATGGTCTCTACTCCAACACTTTCCTGCCCCATCTTCCATCCAGTCTACGGCATATATGGCCCGCCCACTTCCACTTTCTTTTTGCTATCACCCATGCTATGTCTAAAAGACTCGTTCTTCTACGAATTTTGGTGTTTCTCACCCGGTCGTAGAGAGTGATGCCCAACATGGCTCTAAGTCAAGAGTTTAAAGATTACCTACTTCTAAGCAGTCGTACTTCACCGTCGACCACATTATCGCTTATTATCAGGCGAGACATTGGACAAACGTAAACCTATCACAAAAAATAAATAAAATAAAAATAAACTTACTCTTTGCAACTATAGACCGCGGTAACCACTTAAGATACCCCACGACCCTGACATGTGACGTCACAAATAACAAACCAAAGTTCCCCTCAAACTAAATACCCACTATCTAACGGCGCTAGTAACTTACAACCCCAACACCAAAGTTAATAATGGTCGGTAATTTACAAAGTCTTTTAACCCTCGAGCGCAGCGTACCGTTTCAAGTCAACCTATTTAAAAACTAGCTTAAGACGCTTATTGTGAAAGAGGGTTAAGTGGGCTACCATTCTCAGTCAGATCGTGAGGGTGCTTGGCTGGTGTCACAAAAGCGACCAAGCTTTTGAGTTTGGTCGCTTGCACGTCGGTATACAAGGTAGTTAGGTTAGGTAAATATACTATTTTTAAAATTTGTGGAAAGCATTCGATGTTTTGTCCTTTTAAATGGTTGATTTTGTATTTTGGGTCAATGATATTGTGAATTGATGCAGACAAATCAAAATCTGCTGTTAAAATATACACACCTGATATTGATTGATTGGCAAATATTAAATGCTATAACTTCTACGATTTGCGTTTTTTCTTAAAAAATATCTTTACATTTACATTAAAAATAAATAGAAATTGCAAAAAGCCAACGTCACGCGGTGTTCCCAGGCGGTCACCCATCCAAGTACTGACCGCGCCCGATGTTGCTTAACTTCGGTGATCGGACGAGAACCGGTGTATTCAACGTAGTATGGACGTTGGCGATAGGAACATCGAAATTAGCAAACTTTATCTGTAAAAAAGGGTGACGACATAGGTTTTTTTTTGGGAACACCCAAATACTCCGAAATATTTTATTCCGAATTTCGGTATTCCGATTTTCAAAACTCCGAATATCATAGTACCTAAAAATTACAATATCTATTATTAAGAATCACGAAATTTATTTAACCGAAAGTCGTATATCCGATTTCTTAGTTTTCCGATTTTCACATATTCGAAAAATGTAATGCTCGATGAGTTCTCATTCCGAAAAACGAAATTCCGATTTTCAATATTCCGAATAAACTGATTTTTTCGGAATAATGAAAATCGGAATTTCGTTTCTCATTCTACAAAGTCAGTGCCAGAAACGAATTGCTGCAAAACCGGCTCCACGTAGTTTTGTCTACCGTACTCTTAGAGAGTTATTTAAGCCTGTGTAGGCGCGGAGTGGTGAGGCGTATCCTCTGGACTTTGACTGTTTGCCCTCAGGATTGTTATTGTTATTAGGAGAACTTAGGATCCATGAGCGAGCGAAGCGAGCTCGGGACTTAGGGCACCCCGACTCGGACAGGTTAGGTTCGAAGGGGATGGCGGGGTCTGAAAGACCCCGCCATCCCCTTCGTGTTAGGTTACTTTAAACCTTGCTCACAGAAATAGGAGCCCCGCGAAGCGGGGCTCCGTCGATCTACCTTTGTAGGTGGTAGTCAACAAATTGACCAAGGATGCAAGAGCGAGCGAAGCGAGCTCAGGACTGGGGGCACCCCGACTCGGACAGGTTAGGTTAGAAGGGGATGGCGGGGTCTGAAAGACCCCGCCATCCCCTTCGTGTTAGGTTACTTTGAACCTTGCTCACATAAATAGGAGCCCCGCGAAGCGGGGCTCCGTCGATCTACCTTGGTAGGTGGTAATCAACAAATTGACCAAGGATGCAAGAGCGAGCGAAGCGAGCTCGGGACTGGGGGCACCCCGACTCGGACAGGTTAGGTTCGAGTTAGGTTAAGCTAACGGAAATAGGAGCCCCGCAAAGCGGGGCTCCGTTGAACCACCTTAGTGGTAATATAACTCAGGAATTCAGGATGCGATAGCGAGCAAATTGTGTTTTGGGGCACCCCGACTCTGACAGCTTTCGTTCTTCTCACAGGGATTTTTTGTAATATTATGAATGAAAATACGTAACTCAAAAATAAATTATTTTAATTACTCATAAAAAAAATTATAAAAGAAATTATTATCATTGAAAAGAAAATATTCTTATTCAAAAGAAATTCTTTTATTGAAAAGTTAAGAGGCATTTTGACAAGGCGTTTTAAAAGCATACTTTTCTCTGATAAGCGATTAAATTTGGAATTCGGAATTATAATTATTCGGAATTTTAACCATCGGAATTCGTGTTTTTGATGTTTCGGAAAATTATTAATTCGGAATTTTTGATATTCGGTCTATTGAAACTCGGTATTTTGAAAATAGTAATTATAAATGTTAGGAATATTGAAATTTCGGAATTATGAAAATAGGAATAATGATCAATCGGAGTTGTTATATTAGGAATTTTGAACCATTCGGAATTATGAAAATCGGTATTTTGAAATTCGTATTTATGAATTTCGGAATAAAGTTTTTCGTATTATCGTAGTGTACCCTTTTTTTTAGTAGCTAAGAATAAGAATTGCTTGATTTTAAAGCAAGTTTTAGTAATGACTGAAATTATGTAGGTACTATAACAAACTGTACTATTATTGGCTCGAACCCCTTTTTTTAAAGTTTTCATTTAATTTATTTAGGTATCTATTAACTACATTCTAAATAATTAGCAAGTGTTCAGTATCCATAGTGCACACATATCAGGCACAACATTTAAAACGGCTGCCCATAAATCTATAAAACGCTGTAAAAGTAATTTATTGAGCAATTTTAGCCACAATATATCGTAAAATCTAGCCATATTGAACTATTCTAGAGAAAATACTCGTAGTATGGGGAAACATAAATTGTAAACGGTATATATGTGGATCATTATACTGACAGTTAAAATAATGATGCATCTATTTTGCATTTGCAATATGGTTTTTAACGCATCGCCGTTTATTTTAAGGGAAATCTACCCTAACATTGCGTTTAAAGTTTAGTTTACGCTGCTTTACCTGACGTAGGTATGCCACTGCAGAGCCTGTGTTCTCAAATTCTACCTTTCACTATCTATCAGAGCCCAATCAAAGCCGGTTTTTCTTTTTTTTTAGTGTTGCCGGGGACATGATCCTTTGAGATCGCAGGGCCTTTTAATACGATCGTCGGGCTACTACTATTTTCCCCATTTTGCCATAATATTGTTGTATCCCAAGATGTACACAATGAATAATCTATTCCATCCCATGGAAACTATAACAGCCTGACGATTCAAAAAATGTAAAAGAAAATATCTATTTAGGTATAAACCTAACCTTGCAAAACATCTTTATCAGGTAACTCGAGGTCTCAAAAAGTTCTTTATGTAAACCATATATCAAGTCATTTCCAGACCCAGGCTTCCGTTTAGTGGCCAACGTTCTTCTTAAAGCACACAGAATCACATTTCATAATATTAAAATTCTTAAAAATTTGTAGACGTAATAAATTGTCCTGCGTTGGTCTTGTGGTTTATCTTCTACACATTTTGTTGGCGTAAGGCCGTGTACTTTAATACCCCTGGTGGCCTACCATGACATCTTAAGGTGCCGGTTCGCGCGCGAGACCGCGACAGGAGACAGCGACAGGAGACCGCGACAGGAGACCGCGACAGGAGACCGCGACAGGCGGCCGCGACACTACTTAACATAGGCAATGACAAGTGTCGCGGTGTCCTGTCTCTGTCTCCCTGTCGCGGCGCGAACCGTCGCCTATGCAAAAGAGAGCGCGACATGTGTCGCGGTCTCCTGTCGCTGTCTCCTGTCGCTGTCTCCTGTCGCTGTCTCCTGTCGCTGTCTCCTGTCGCTGTCTCGTGTCGCGGTCTCGCTCGCGAACCGGCACCTTTAAAGTCTTTAGGCTGTGGAAAAGAGACAGAGGTATATAAGTCGGCTAGCGCCATCTCGTTCCCTGTACCCATACCATGAGTTGTCATTATAATACTCGATCATCGATATCGACCGCGTTTGGCGCTCTCATTGGCCCGCTCCAAGGTTGTATGAACTCTCATCCAATGAGAGCGCCAAACCCGATCAATATCGATGATCAAGTATCGTAATGACAACTCATGGTATGGGTACTGAGCAGAACCACTCATGCTTTAAGACGTCCGTCATGGTAGTCGCCTACCATGATAACACAAATGTAATTGGCTATTTGGCAGTTTAGATAAATTACAAATCTAATTAGTCCTTCATTTAGAGTTTTGAAAAATAACGGACACGTATTTTTCTTTTGTAAAATCAATGAATTTTACCAAGATATAACGTATCAAAACGAGAGTGGAGCCTGGTGACGTCAGAATTCAATAAAAAATTAATTGTATTAAAATGTGACGTATTGCCAGTTTTAAAAGCGTCGTTCCGTTTGTTGCCATTAGGCTACGAAACCCTAAAAAGGTGTTATTATGTCGGTAGGCTCTGTCATTGGGTTGCTGGGTGCCCGGCATTTTGGCGAGAGGTGATTTTTCATATAGGTAATTATTTATGTAAATTAGGTAGTGGTTGTGTTTTAAATATTTTTAGTTTATAGATAGTATTTTAGTTTATTTTTTAAATGTATTAGCGTTACCTTATGAGGCTGACCTCGTACAAACGTGCTGCAAGCCTCTAAATAAATGATTAAAAAAAAAAACTATCGGATCGTTTTCGCTTTTGACAGGATTCGGTTCGGTTCGCTATCGCCTGTCTGTTTGACAAAGGCCTTAAAACTTTGTTTTAAGACTTTCAGTTATACCGGTCAATAACTAAAACTTGCTATAGAAATAAGAAAATTCACGCAGTTATCATAGTATAGTTATCAAAAAAATCAAAATATTCCTATATGTCCTTATGTCGTCACTCTTTTTCTCAGAGTTTGCTAATTTCGGTGATAATGTTGCCATCGTCCATACTACGTTGAATACACCGGTTCTCGTCCGATCACCGAAGTTAAGCAACATCGGGCGCGGTCAGTACTTGGATGGGTGACCGCCTGGGAACACCGCGTGACGTTGGCTTTTTGTAATTTCCATTTGTTTTTTTTTATTTTAAAGCCGTCAATTATTATTTTTCGTATAATTAAAATTCTACATTAATGTAGGTAAAGATTTTTATTCTTATAAGAAAAAAAAATGCAAATCGTAGTTTATAGCAATTAATATTTTGGCAATCAATCAATACCAGGTGTGTATATTTTAACAGCAGATTTTAATATTAGTCTGCATCAGTTCACAAAATTCAATAAAAAAAAATTAGGTAATTGTATTAAATTGTGACCTAATGGCAATTTTTAAATCGTCGTATCTCCGTCAATTTCGCTTAACTTAACAAAAGAAAAAATACTCAGGTAGGTATTTTTTATTGATAATCGTACAGACGGACTAAATAAGAATGTCATCAATTTTTTTTAACATTTACCCGCACTAGGAATTTCTTCTTGTATCGTGGGTACGTTTATAAATATTAACTCACATAAACAAACGCCCAGACCCGAAACAACTACTTGTAGATCATACAAATATTTGCTCCGTGCGGGAATCGAACCACGCAGCGCAGCAGTCCAATCGCTCAGCCTGAAATAAAATTTTATTTCATTCACTCAAATAGCCTGAAACAATCAAGGAACTAAGACTATACAGGGTGTTAGGGACATCGACGCACAAACGGATACCATGGGTCCAGGACATGATTCTGGACGCCCCGTGTTGGAATTTTTCGTCGGATTTTTCCTAATTTTCAAAATTAAAAAAAAAATATTTGGAGTTTTTTTACTCTAACCTGTTCATAATCGTTATACCTACTTACCTAACCCAATGAGATTTTTAATAAAAAAGTAATTAATTCACTACTTTCACTAAAAGTAGCAATATAAATAAAACTAGAAATGGTGTCTTCTTAAATGTTTATAATGAAAGGTCATCGTATACCTAAATACTGTGCCCAGTACCACAGTACCTGTAGTACTTTAAGCGCGGCTCACTATTAAAAAAAAAAACAAACTTATAAAAATAAAAAAATAGGAAAAACCCGACGAAAAATTCCAACACGGGGGGGTCCAGAATCATGTCCTGGACCCATGGTATCCGTTTGTGCGTCGATGTCCCTAACACCCTGTATAAATTACTTAAGAAAAAATTACGTTGCTATTCAGCGTTGGTCTGTCGCGGGCCATTACCTACCTACTTTTTTTTTTTTTTTTTTTTAGGGTGGCAAAATCATCAAATGAGTCCTCCCGCTCTGGGTGGGGCGGGAGGGACTGTCAGACTCTTACTGACTAAAATCCACCCGTGTTCCGTCGGATGCCCTTTACGTTCCGGGGCCACGGTATCCTGGATTAATCCGCGACCCCGGCAGGCATTTGGCCCCATAAGGGGCCCTCGGTGACGCGTGAAACACGACGCGCCACCGACCCGGGCTTGGTCCTTGGTCGGACGGCGAGCATACCCATTACTCACCGTCCGCAAGCCCGCTCCGCCGCTGTGCCCTCTGCTGTTCAGAGGGACACGCGTTGGAGCGTCCACCCGACAGGCTATTTGCATACGGGCAAAGAAACCCCTTAGGCACACAGTGCCTAAGGAGAGTTTTTGCCCGCATCCCAGGGCGCACCCGCCCGAAAAACTGGTCTTCCCCCCGGACGTATCCGAGAGGGAACTCCAGTCCACGGGCGCACGTGGAGGTTTCCTGTCTTAGCACCCCATTACCTACCTACTAAAGAATGTTTTCAAACATAATGCGCGTGAGTAATTGAGTCACATCACTCGCCTCATAACGAGACTATTTCATGTTCAAGTACTTAGAACGTTATTCATGTAATATTATAATGAAAAAAGCAAATTAGATTCCTTGAAGTAATGGAATGAACGTATTTACGTTTGAGTGTAAAAATCTCTTATAATTTTCAGCCTGTGTTGCTTCATATTAGGGTAACATAAAATGTTGCCCTGTATTTTCTGCTATGGGTACTTTTTTATTTTCGTTTGAAAGTTGTCAAGTTAATCTCCTGCCCTGCGGAAGGGACGCAAAACTTACCATATTCCTTCAATTTTATTGTTCTTGCGTTTCAAGAGAGTAAGGCACTATTTTTTAAATATAAGCATTTGGCAATAGTAAAAGATATAAAATAGTAAAGGATAGATTAGCAGTGTGAGAATAACTTCTAATTAACAAAAAAACTGTAAAATGTAAGCTCTTCAATATAAGTTTCTTTATGTAAATATAGGAAACAGAGGCGTCTCTAGCCCTTGTAGCGCCCGTGTGCAACCAGTACCCTGGCGCCCTCTAGTCTAGTAGGAGCGGGTCAAAATGGAATATTAACAGTTATATTTTCAATCGGAAATTCGGATGCAAGTGGTGAAATTTTAAAATGGCTCATGCGCAAAATGTCGCTTTCGCAAAATATCTCCTGCTAGTAAAATGTCTCTTTTCAAAATGTTGCTTTCACAGAATGACTCCTTCTTAAAAGGTCGCTTTTTCATAATGCCTCTTTCGCAGAATATCTCTTTCGCAAAATGTCGCGTTAGTAACTTTTTTTTTTTTTTTTTGCGTGGTAAAATCATCAAATGAGTCCTCCCACCCCGGGCAGGGCGAGAGGGACTGTCAGACTTGTACTGACTAAAATCCACGGTGTCCTTCGATAGCCCTTTATGTTCCGGGGTCACGGTAATGAGATAAGTCCCGCGACTCCGGCAGGCTTTGGCCCTCTAGAGCCCCTCTCTAGAGGGCCAAAGCCTGCCGGGGTCGCGGCCCGTCATTATGCTGACGCTCTTTGAGGCGCGCGTGGAACACAACGCGCCGTCGACCCGGGCATGGTCCATGGTCGGGCAGCGAGTTGCCCTTTACTCGCCGCCCGCATGCCCGCGCCTACGGTGGCCGGAGATCGTCTTGCGACGTCCGTCGCCGTGGGCGTCCACCACTGCGGTTGGGGCGGAGAAAAAAGTTAGCCAGGTTTAAAAGAAAGGTTGTTTTTTTTTTCAATTTCTTAGTCTTGGTTGATTCTGTTCTGGTTCTTATCAATATTGTATGGCAACGTTGTAAATTCGATGTTTGGAGTGAAATAAAAAAATGTCCTTTACAAGATCTGCTAGAGTGGTATTATTTTTTATACAGGGTGAAATCGAAATCATGGGCAATATTTTAATCTAAGGCTCTACTCACGATACTAATTGCGTTCAACATATCAGCCGTAAGACGTCCACTGCTGAACATAGGCCTCCTCTTTTGACTTCCTATAGGACCGGTTGTGAGCGGCCTGCATTCAACGTAATCCTGTGGCCTTCATAAGATCGTCTGCCCACCTAGTGGGTGGACGTCCTACGCTGCGCTTGCCGGTGCGTGGTCTCCATTCGAGAACTTTACGGCCCCATCGGCCATCAGTTCTGCGTGCTATATGGCCTGCCCACTGCCATTTCAACTTGCTAATTCGTTGGGCTATGTCGGTAACTTTGGTTCATCTACGAATCTCCTCATTTCTGAGTCGATCGCGCAGAGAGACTCCGAGCATAGCCCTCTCCATAGCTCGTTGGACTTTATTGAGCTTACTAATGAGGGCTATAGTAAAGGACCATGTTTCGGCGCCATAGGTCATCACTGGTAACACACATTGGTCGAAAACTTTCTACTTGAGGCACTGAGGTATTTTCGACGAGAAAACGTTACGCAATTTTCCGAACGCTGCCCAGCCGAGTTGGATTCGGCGGTTGACCTCTTTCTTGAAGTTGGACCTAGATAGTGCGACGGTTTGTCCAAGGTAGACATACGAGTCAACAACTTCTAGAACCGAGTTCCCAACTGACAATGGGGTGGGCACAACATGGCCATTGCACATTACTTTTGTCTTGTCCATGTTCATTTAAAGACCCACCTGTTGGGAAACTCGATTGAGGTCACCGAGCATCGTGCTGAGATCTTCCATCGATTTTGCCATGACAACAATATCGTTGGCAAATCGAAGGTGGGTGATGTACTCGCCATTAATATTGATGCCGAGTCCTTGCCATTCCAGGAGCTTGAAGGCGTTTTTCAAAGTGGCAGTAAACAGTTTCGGAGATATCACATCTCCCTGTCTTACGCCTCTTTTCAAAGGAATCGCCTTTGAACTCTGCTCCTGTACTCGGACCGACATAGTGGCATTATTGTACAAGCACCTAAGCACTTCGATGTACCGATAGTCAATACGGCATCGTTGGAGAGATTCAAGCACTACCCATGTCTCCACCGAATCGAAGGCTTTCTCATAGTCCACAAACGCTAAACATAAGGGCAAGTTATACTCTTCGGTCTTCTGTATGACTTGCCGCTGATTGCATTACAGCTATCAAAAATATTACATCGCAAATCAAAAATATTATTAATGCAATTATGGACACCTTTAAAAATGCAGTATGTCACATTGAAAAGGCTTATTATTGATAAAAACACTAAAAGTAATTTAAAAAAAAAATTATAAACCCCAAAAGTCCTAAAGTATCAAAATTTTAAAGCGCAGTACACCGCGCGCGGAACGAAAAGTAAACAAACATCAAATAATATTATGCGAAGATACATGCATTAATAATGTTTTTGAGTTCCGAAATACGATTACCCGTTAGTAAGCCCGAGTTAAAATATTGATTATTAATAAAATTTCACCCTGTATATTCAATATACAGACACAGTTTTTTTACTGTTTTATTATACATATGTATAGATGTTTCAAATACTACCACTATAGCAGATCTTGTAAAGGATTCATAATAAAAGTACATATTATTATAATACTGATTTCACTCGAAAAATCGAAAATAGTACCAGAACAGAATCAACCAAGACTAAGAAATTAAAAAAAAACAACCTTTCTTTGAAACCTTGCTAACTTTTTTCTAAGTTACTAACGCGGGGGTGCTAAGACAGGAAACTTCCACGTGCGCACATCGCCGTCCGACCAAGGACCAAGCCCGGGTCGGTGGCGCGTCGTGTTTCACGCGTCACTGACGGGGCCCCTTATGGGGCCAAATGCCTGCCGGGGTCGCGGATTTTTTCTTAATCCAGGATACCGTGGCCCCGGAACGTAAAGGGCATCCGACGGAACACGGGTGGATTTTAGTCAGTATGAGTCTGACAGTCCCTCCCGCCCCACCCAGGGCGGAAGGAATCATTTGATGATTTTGACACCCTAAAAAAAAAAAAAAAAAAAAAAAAAAAAAAAAAATTACTAACGCGACATTTTTCGAAAGCGATATTCTGCGAAAGAGGCTTTGTGAGAAAGTGATCTTTTAAGGAGTCATTCTGGGAAAGCGACATTATGAGCGACATTTTGCGAAAGGGGCATTTTACTACCAGGAAATATTTTGCGAAAGCGACATTTAACGCCTGAGCCCTTTTAAGAAGGAGTCATTCTGGGAAAGCGTCATTATGAGAAAACGACATTTTGCGAAAGAGACATTTTACTACCAGGAGACATTTTGCGAAAGCGACATTTTGCGCCTGAGCCATTGATCGACGCATCTTTGGAGGTGTCGCATTAGAGGGCGCTCGGCGCCCCCTTAGATCCGGCGCCCGCGTGCGCCGCACACCCTGCACTATAGGTAAAGACGCCTCTGATAGGAAAGCTTTCTGCAATTCTTCACCATATAAACCTTACCTGTGCCAATTTATTTCGTAGAAAGGAGTACATACAAAAAAAACCTCAAATACCTACTAATATTTTGGTTCATTATTTTACCTTAACTTCCATTTTTTTACCTAAAAAGCTATGAATCACGTACGCAGACAACCTACATCATAACATACGACTGCTTATCATTCTTAGATTTAAGCTAATATACGATCATTTGCCTAACGTCGTAATGCTTTTTACGATGCTAAAATATATTACGCACTCATATTTCTTAAAGATGAGAAAATACCTCCATTTCTCGTCGGTACCTACTGTTTCCGGACGGAAAATGGCACTTCATTGAATATAATTGAAGAAGAAAATTAAGATCCTATTTGAATAATATTGTTAGCCAAAATATGTATCTCTTTTACTACCTTTTTTATTTAGAATTTTCTCGTATTATTTTATAGTGAATAAAATAAATCGCTGTTATTAAAACAGCGCTTTATTATTTTACATAAAATATGTTTTAATATAGCCCACCGGATTAGCAAGCTGAAGTGGCAATGGGCAGGCGATATTGCTCGCAGAGCAGATGGCCGATGGGGTCGAAAAGTGCTAGAGTGGAGACCGCGGACTAGCAAGCGCAGCGTTAGACGTCCACCAACGAGGTGGACAGACGACCTTATAAAGGTCGCCGATCTAAAGGGGAGGCCTATGTTCAGCAGTGGACGTCCTATGGCTGAGATGATGATGATGATGATGTTTTAATAGTCAACATTTAAATATGGCTATAAAAAATATAATTGAAACATTTACATTAATATTTGAACAATTATTTTCCTTTAAATAAAATACATACCTAGCTGAAATACGAGTTCTTGTATATTTTTATGGTGAATATCTCCTCTACATTTCGCGGTAAATGATAATAAATTCATTTCAAATTCCATTACCATATCTGGTGGAGGAATATTGTACCAAATCTGCTCATTATTTTTACTGCAAATGTTTTGATCCCTAGTAAATAATCACCTATCTTTCCTGTGCCAACACTTTTAGCAAACAGAAAAAGCGCCAGAGTAAAATAAAGTTTTATTTACAACCTCAATATTTTTCTAGATCCGCCCTAAATCCGGGCGAATAAAGGCGTAAGATAAGAACAATGTCATTTTTACAGTACGTAATTCGGCGTGAGACAACTTCGCAGTAGGAATTATTTCCCTAATCCGAAATGTTTTAAACTCCTGCAGCCTTCTGTTTCCCTAGTACTTCCAACCGTCTCTTATCATTATTTAGTTTTTATTACTGCTTTGTGCTTTTTTACGACAAAAGTGACCAGAGTACCTACTCTACATATTTTTTGTTTCAAAACATTACTCTGTTTTTCGCTCCACAGAAATATTTTTATCCACGAGTACTTAAACTTCATGCTTAATAAACTTGATGAAATGCTGAAATAAAAGATTATTTTAGTAAGCTCTGGAAATTAATAAAATTCTGACTGAAAATAATGTCTACTTAAATATTCCGGGAAAGTGTTTGTTATTTAGACATCTTGGACTATTGCCAGCACCTTGTAAGCTATATCCTTGTTACTATAAGTATTTGAACTACGAAAATATTAATACTTTATTTATTCAGAAACACATTGAACAATTTTCCAACGAACTAATTCTTTATAGCATAACTAGGTCTTACCAGTGGCTTCACCCGCATCATCATCATCATCTCAGCCATAGGACGTCCACTGCTGAACATAGGCCTCCCCTTTAGATCTCCACATATACGGTTGGAAGCGACCTGCATCACCCGCATATAACTGGAAAATGATACCATAGGAATATCATACCGGAATGAACGGTATAGTTACCTAGGAACTATGTGTTATTTCAGATTATTAAGTACTAAGCCAAATTATGGATTTATCGGCATGCGTTCAGCCGATCTGACTTGATTGACTATCAAGCAAACATACTTCACTACAACCTTTCTAATTTATAATAATAAAAGTAAGATTAGATTATTAAAAAACTATGTTCTTTTTAAAAACAAGCTTTTATTGTTAAAAAAAATTCTTACGATAATCAGAGTACTCGTCAAGACGTATCAAACGAGTATAAATTCGATGGGTTGGCGGCGTTTCATTACAGAGTTCCTAGGGACACCTTCCAGCTCCATCATCAGAACAGCTCCATGTCATCATAATATTGCATCGTCACGCGATATACATATACGGGCAAAATTTCAATCAGAAACCTGGAAGTGGATCGAAAACTTGCAAGATTTGATTAGGTACAAATAACGCCAACGGGACAGGTGGAACTAAAGTAAAAGCTTGTTATAAAAATAAAAACAACCTTCAATACGCTAAAACAAACTTCTTTTATGACAGTGTACCATCGACAACTTGGCAAAACAACATAAGGGAACACAAATACAAAATTTATTTTTAGAAGGGTCCACTTTCCTTTGAATGTGAAGAGTGGGGGTCCTTGAGGCCAAATAAATACTTTTAATACACAACCAAGTAATAAAGCCTATTTACAAAGGCCCAAAGCTCGTTCTTCTGGAAATCCTTAATCTTTAATTTGGTTTTGCTCGTGTCAAAATTATCAAGGACAAGCCTTGAACTTGATTAAAATTCCTCTACCCTATAAATACAGGATAATCCGTTGAGCTGTTTCTATACAGGAAAATCTGTAACGATAAGTAGGAAGAGTTTGTGTTAAGTATCCACAAAATCTATTCAAATAAGGAAAGTGACGAATTAAATTATCTTATATGTCACCATAATATCGACACCTGCATGCAAGAAGATCGTAACTCACTTTTAGCAACTTTACAGGAGAGCGCGTTAACGATTTTAAAAAATCCAACAGATTTTGGTTAAGTCTTACTGCCAACCAACTTGAAAAAAAATGTCAGCGAGGGGCTAACTACTCTTTTAAATGATTATATTATTATAGATATGTATATTTTAAGTATTTTCGTGAGTTACAATGTTAATTCACAATAATTATTACTGTTTTTTTGTTTAAATGACAGTGTAACTCAGACATACAATTGCATAAAGTATGATAATTATGGACTTAATATGAAACAATAATTTCGAATTATATAATTGCAACTGGTTTTACAATATAATATTAGTAATGGTGACCATGGGCAATGTTGACATGTTGTTATTTTTACTCTTATCTGAACTTCAGTGGACGGTGCATCCACACCGTCGGTAACATTTGTGGAGCAACAAAAGGCAACACGGTAACATTCGGTAACTTTTGTGGCTCCTTGTTACTATTTGTTGATTGTTACTCATCCACACCGCAGTAACATCCGACAACAAATGTTGCCGTGTTACTGTATGTCGAGTAACGTTGCTCGATAATCGGTAACATTGTTAGATAATGGGGGTAACATTGTTACCGAATGTTGAGCAACGTTACTCGATTTACAGTAACACGTCAACACTTAGTAACATTAAATAACATTTTGTTGGCGGATGTTACCGAGTAACATTTGGAAACGTTGAGCTACAAATGTTACCGGCGGTGTGGATGCACCGGGACACTCACTTGCGATGTTTTTACATGAAAAACAAATCTTTAATTAAAGGAATAGAGCCACTGGAGTGAGTGCAAAAAACCCTACATTTTTTGTAAAGTAAGAATATGATTGTAACTCAAAATCGCCAAAAAGTGAGTTAAGATGTTCTTGCATACAGGTGTCGATATTATACATTCCAGGGTAGACAATATCAGCGGTCGTGGGACTGGGCTTATCAGGTAACCGTTACCCTGGAACGTTAAGGGCTATTGAAGGATCACCGTGGATTTGAGTCAGCAAAGTTTGACCTGTACCTTCCGTTCCACCCTGGGCTAAGACTTGATGATTTTACAACACAAAAATATTTATTTGGATTTACATGTTTCGTAAACATCAGTACTTTTATGTGCGCTAGTAGCAAAAACCCATCCATCCATTATCCTCACAAACTTTCGCATCTATAATAGTCGGTTATGATTAATATTGTATCATAGCAATGATTTATGTATGCATTTTATTTGACAAAACTATACTTCAAATATTAACCAACAGCGGCCTCAAACTATGATTATCATTCAAGAAATCTTACAGGCTCGAACAGACACACGCGATTAATCGCGCTGCGACAACGAGCCAAGCTAATTTCCACTCTAAATGTACTGCGAATGGACCGCGACAAGTCGCCCCGCGCGATTAATCGTGTGTGTCTGCTCGAGGCTTAAAGCAAAAAAAATGCTAGCTTATATTTTTTTACTTATGGGTAGGAGACAATCCACCAAAGAAAGAGAAACAGGTCACGCCCACTAAGCGATATATTGACGATCGGCGCTGACCGACAGAGGCCTAATTAATGAACTAGATAATCTGACAAGGGTGTCTACTTTCTAAGTCCATCAACGAAGACACGGGAACGGCCTTCGTTGATGAGTGGCGCGGATCATTATATCATTCATTCTTAGGCTGAGGCCGCACTTCAATTTTTTTCAGCAAGTGATTAATCGCTACAACCCCGAAACCGCTTGATGAGACGCACACACCACGATTAAAAATCGCGAAACGACTCTAACGAACGGTCTATCGAATACTGGCCAAAAAACCGCTCGCGATTAACGCCAGTGCGTGCGCGTCAACTAAGTTGTATACATTACAGTTTTACTGCTTTTACCCGCGAGCATTTTGTAGCAAATCACGGTTTTAAAAATCAGTCGCGGGAGAAAACCGCAGGTGCGGACGCTTGTATTAGTTTTGTAAGAATGTGGAAAACCCACAGCGGTTTAACCATAGCCCGTAACTAATGATAAACCACGGGTTTCGTGCTTAGAGATTAGACCCCCTGTACCTAACTACCTTCGTTCGTTAGCTGTCAGAACAAAATTCAAGGCCTAAGGAAAAGTTATTAGTATTCATAAATATTTATTAGAAATTACAGGATAGTAGGCACTTTGCCCTTGAAATAAAATTACGACAGTAAATTAGTTATCGTAAAAATGTAGAGTACCTGGGTACCTTTTGGGAGGATACGAAATCAGTGATTGAATTATCTTTATGAATATTCAATACTTTCTTAGATGTTATAGGTACTAAGAAGGTAAAAATGTACTTACTTATTTAATCTGTTTTTTTTTTTTGTGAGACCAGTACCCACACCATGAGTTGTCATTACGATACTCGACCATCGATATCGACCGCGTTTGGCGCTCTCATTGGCCCGCTCCTCCAAGGTTGTATGAACTCTCAACCAATGAGAGCGCCAAACGCGGTCGATGCGTATGATCGAGTATCGTAATGACAACTCATGGTAGAGGCTTAGAAGAAAACTATAAAGATTTTTATTCAACAACCTGAGGTACGATCATGAAATCGATAAACTAATTTTTAATATCAAATGAGTCCGCCTTCGACTGGGTAGAATGGAAATGACTGTCAAACTTGACTGACTAAAAATCAGCCTGTTCCTTCAGACACCTATTCAGTCATCTTTCCCCATACCTACTCTTGGGAACAAACCAACCCACACTGAGCCTACGTAATGGATTGCTGTCCAGTTCCACAAAACTAACTTGTTTCCCAGCTGTATTAGTATAAATTACAGGCTAATTACGTAAACTCATCAGCTGTTTTCCCAAATACGTTGGAATGGACTTCCAGTCAAACCGGATGCAGCTGAATATCAGTATTTTACATGGAGCGACTGCCTATCTGACCTCCACAAGCCATTTACTGGTTAATACGATACCCCTGGTCGTCAGATTTTCGAGCTTCAGACTGTGATCAACGGCTGTCAAAGATCTACAAATGACAGCCGGGACCAACGGTTTAACGGAAATTTTCTATAATAAATGATCACCAGACCAATCTTGGCGCTGATTAACCTTAAAATTGACCTGTGCGGCTAATTACGTAAACAGTTACCTACGATAAATAATTGCCAATAATTCTCCCACAATTTGTCAAATAATAATGTCACAAAAACCGCCGACAAAACACAATCAACTCCTTTGTCATGTCACATACGGTCCCTTTTCTCCCCTTTGTTCGGCCAAAGGTGAAGAGACTGAAACAATACAGACACTGGCACAATAAACGTGAGGATATCTCCTTTGAGTACACGGCGAGATTCTAACAAAAACAACGTTTACACAGCCCCTTGGAGTTGGGTGATAGTACCCCTTTACTTGTATATAATGTCAGTTTTGAATACGTGAGATGTTTTAATGACAGTTTGAAGGATAATAATGAATTGTCTTTTGATGGAACTATGTTTGGACAAAAACTGTATAGTAATAGTTTTTGCACATTGGTAACGTAAACTACAACATTCAAGTATCTTGATTTAGCACACGAGATTGTCGACATGTGGGACGTGGACTCTCAATCATTGTACCGGTAGTCGTCACGGTCAATGGACTAATTGTGAAGGACCTCAGCCAACACCTTAAGAGGCTCTCATTGTGCAGCTGGCTGGGATTGATGCAGAAAGTAGTTCTCTTGGACACGGCGGTGAGGAGGTTCCTCTCTCCAGAGCTCTTACCCCCGGCAGCTTGGACCCTGTTCCCGATGCTGCATGGCCACAATTTTTTACATGTTTTTGTTATTTTTTTAATAATACCTATTTAAAATGTAATTGAAATTAAAAAAAAATAACGAAGAATAAGAATATTAAATTAAACATTGTAAGTTACTGTTTGCGCAAAACGCCTACTATTTTATTATAGCAATCAGTTCATTGATTACGTGTTGTTGCTATCGGATTTTGTTATAAGTTTGATGTATTTGACAGTTGACGTCAATAATATCTATGCAAATTTTATTGAAAAGCAGATGTCGTTTTTCATTTTATCTCCCTGAAGAAATCCCCAACATGGTCCTATCGTTCCGGATTAGAAGATTTTACGTTTAAAAACTTCGATCAGCTATTATTAAAAGGATTTCAAGAGAATTGGTGAAGAACTCGTAATCACAAGCGGAGTTGGTTGTGTGATAGCCATTTTGCGGAGTCATTACGAAGATTGGGAATTTCATGAAGATTTGTGATCTGGAAAATCTCAATCATTATAGTTTCACCCAACACTCTATTATCAGGTTGTATTTAGTGGTAATTTGCATTTGATAATCAGGTTAGTACTGAGGTTTTATGAAACTAACCATTGTAAAACTTGAATTTGCAAAACCTTAACAGTGCTTACAAGTTGTTGTAATTGATCAGACTTTAGTGTGTTAATCACAGTTATTCTACCCTTAAAGAGTAGCTACAGTATAATGATAGCTGCATTATTATAACTTTATTAGGTAGGTAACAGTTACTGAGTCAGTTATTCATGTAAACACATTATCCGTTAGGTTCATTATTACATTGTATAACAATTTTGGACGCTGTTAAAACTTGAATTGTGTTCATTCCCAGGTTGTCTGCACCAGCTTTCGCAATGCCAGAGGATAAGGAGCTCATTAGAAAAAGGGCGAGTTTCAAGGGAAGAGTAACGGTATTCTTGAATTATTTGAATTCATTAAAACCTTCCATAAGTTCTTCTGAGATTAGCGAGTTACAGTTGCGTTTGAATAGGCTCGAGTCATTGTATGGTCAATATGACGAGGTGCAATTAGCACTGGAATGTAGCACCGATAATTTGGACGGTCAATTGTTAGAACGAAGCGAGTTTGAGTCTCATTATTATAAAACCATAGCTGAAGCTCGGAAAGTGCTCGATGATTATAAGAAAAAGGATTCACCTGATGCTGAGGTGGGTTCACATTCTAATAGTCACAGGTTTGTTAAATTACCGACTATTCAATTACCAAAATTCAGCGGTTCCTACGTAAATTGGTTGGAATTTCACGATACTTTTGTCAGCCTTATTCATTCTAATGATGACATAAACGACATTAATAAATTTCATTACCTGAGGTCATCACTGGAAGGTTCGGCAGCTGTGGTGATAAACTCAATTCAATTTTCTGCTGCTAATTATTCAGTCGCTTGGAAATTACTCTGTGATCGGTTTGATAATAAACATCTTTTAATTGAACACCATATTACAGCATTATTAAATATTAAGACGATCAGTAAGGAGTCGTCGATGAGTTTAAAAGTTTTAATCGATAACATTAATAAAAACTTGCGTGCCTTAGAATCCCTTGGCGAACCTGTTAATTCCTGGGATACTTTACTCATACATATTATGAGATACAAGTTGGACACTAAAACTTACCGTGAATGGCAAGAGTATAAAGGTCGTCTTAACAATGAATTTAAGATTACATTTACTATGTTCCTCACATTTGTTAAGAATCGTGCTGAATTAATTGAATCGTTAGAAATGTCAAGTTCACCAGTGGACAAACATTCAAACACTAGTAGAAATTCTAAGGTTAGGACAATGGTGATACAGGATTCCAATACTAAAACAGACAAGAACAATCAGTTAAATAGTAGTTCTTCTAAACCTAAAATTTGTGTTAAATGTAACGGCGAGCACAAATTAAGCAATTGTCCTCAATTTTTGGCCTTAAGTAATGAAGCACGATTAGAATTGCTACCAAAATATAAGATTTGTTATAATTGTTTGTCTTCCGGACATTACGCTAATAACTGTAGACAGGCAAGTTGCAAAATATGTCGACGCAAGCACAGCACTTTGGTGCATGTCGCAGATCATTCGAAGAAATCAGATTTGGCTATTACTTCCGCTAACAGTGATATTGCGACCAATGCTCCTGCTCCATCAACATCTAGCGCAGGTTTGTCTCTGTCTGCGAGTGTTGAGCGTGGGGACGTATTGCTATCCACGGCGTTAATTAAGGTTATAGATAAAAACGGCCAGGAACACGTTAAACGTGCAGTTCTTGATAGCGGCAGTACGGCATGTCTCATGACGGAAAGACTACATCACCAACTAGGTTTAACTGCCACTAATGTGAACAATTCCATATTAGGTATTAATAATTCATCTTCACATATCAGTAAAATGTGTCCGGTCTTAATGAAATCTTTGGATAACAATCTTTCCATTAACATTAATTGTTTTGTCCTACCTTCAATTACCGATAATATTCCGAGTAGACATGTAGATTTATTAAAACTGAAAATTCCATCCACTATTTGTCTGGCTGACCCTAACTTTTATACTCCAGCTCCAATAGATGTATTGCTAGGTGCTGACATCTTTTGGGACTTACTGGGACCCCAGAGAATTAAATTAGGAGCTGGACAACCTATCCTTTGCGAAACTCGACTGGGATGGCTGGTTTCAGGCCCAACCAAAGTTAGCTATACAGCGACGCCATCAAAAATGGTAAAATGTAATTTTACAAAGATTGTTTCTGACGGCGATGATGGGTTAAATAATAGTATAGACATAGATAATCTACTCACAAGGTTCTGGAAATTAGAAGAGGTCTGTACTACATCACTGTATTCGCAAGAAGAAAAACTATGCGAGGAGCATTTTATAAATAATACTACACGTTTGGAGAACGGACAATTTTGTGTTCGAATTCCACTGAAATGTTCCACGGATTTGTTAGGTGAATCCCTTTTGAGAGCTAAACATTGTTTTTTTTCTTTAGAGCGTAGGCTTAAAAGTCAGCCACAACTGTCTAAGATGTACAAAGATTTCATGGCAGAGTACGAAAGTCTAGGTCATATGTCAAAATGTAAAAACATTGAACATTCCGCTCATTACCTCCCACATCACGGAGTTCTGCGTGAGAGTAGTGTCACCACGAAACTTAGAGTGGTCTTTAATGCCAGCAGCAACACTACTACAGGTACTTCTTTTAATAGTATACAGATGATCGGACCTGTAGTACAGGATGATCTTCTTTCGATTTCAATACGTTTTCGACAGCATAAATACATTATTGCTGCTGACGTCGAGAAAATGTACCGGCAGATAGTGGTTCATCCCATTGACAGACATCTTCAACAAATCATCTGGCGCGATGACCCGCTCATTCAATTACAATCGTACCAGCTTAATACCGTCACGTACGGCACAGCCAGCGCTCCGTTCCTTGCAACGAGGTGTATCAAACAGTTAGGTTTAGAGTGCGTTGATAAAAAGGCTGCTGAGGTCATTCTACGTGATTTTTACGTCGACGATTTGTTGACAGGAGGAGATGATATCAATGAAGTCAGAGATTTGCGTCATATAGTAACTTCTACTCTTGCTTCAGCGGGAATGAACTTAAGAAAGTGGAAGTCAAATGATATGCGTTTGCTTAATGATGTTGACTGTCCCCAATCTTCATTCGACTTGAATATTGGCGGATCTGAGTCTACCAAAACTTTAGGTCTCGGTTGGAAATCACAACATGACCAACTCTGTTTTCCCATTAATCTACCAATTGTTTGTGGCGATACAAAACGTGACATGCTCTCAATTATATCACAAATTTTTGATCCATTGGGGCTTCTAGCTCCATGCATTATAGTGATGAAGATGTTACTGCAAAAATTATGGTTACACAAACTCTCATGGGATGAACAGCTATCGCCGGACATTAGGAAAGTTTGGACTGAATTAGTAATTAATCTACCAAAACTAAATGAAATTAATATTCCGCGTCGTGTTTTAATTGATTCAATGGAACTTTTAGAGCTTCATGTTTTTACTGATGCGTCTGAACGAGCATACGGAGCATGCGTATACGTTCGCAGTGTTAGCAATGATCGTCAAGTGTTGGTACGCTTATTGTTAGCAAAGAGTCGTGTTGCCCCTCTGAAACCAACCACTATTCCTAGACTTGAGCTTTGTGGTGCTCTGGTTGGTGTTCGAATTTATGAAAAGGTGGTTAAATCATTACGCTTGAACACTAGGCCGCGTACATTCTTTTGGACAGACTCCACTGTCGTCCTAGGATGGCTTAAAATGTTGCCAAACAGGCTACAGCCTTTTGTTCGCAACAGAGTTGCGGAAATTTTAGAGAAGACTGGCAACTGCGAGTGGAGACATGTTTCAACTAATCAGAACCCCGCTGATTATGTCTCTCGAGGAGTAGACATTAATCTATTGTCTACTTTAGATGATTGGTGGTCTGGTCCAAGTTTTTTGAAGAATGATATATCGTGTTGGCCTTCTAGATTTATACATTCTACTGAGGAATCATTGCCGGAAATTAAGACAAATGTCTCTTTGCATGGTACTGTTAGCGAGAATGTATCAAATGAATTTCTCAACTTTAACCGATTCTCGAGCTTTCTAAGGCTTCAACGTACTGTAGCATATCTGTTACGTTTTATTGCTGCCTGTAAAAAACGGCATATTTATGGTCCCTTTAGCAATGATGAACTACGAAATTCTTTAAACTTGATCATTCGAACATGTCAAAATGAGTCATTTAGTGAATACAAGTTGTTGCTTCATAATAAACAATTACCAAAGAAAAGTGCTTTATTGAAATTCAATGTTTTTATGGATGACCATAAAATATTACGCGTTGGAGGTAGGTTACTAAACTCGGATTTACCATATGATAAGAAATGTCCAATTCTGTTACAATCTAGTCATCATTTTACAAAATTACTATTTGAGAATGAACACAAACGATTGTTCCACCCTGGTCCACAATTGCTGTTAGCTTCCATACGGGAAACATATTGGCCCATACGAGGTCGTAACTTGGCCAGGTCGTGCTACCGTAAGTGTGTACGTTGCTGTCGTCTCAAAGGTCAAACCGTCACACCGATCATGGGTAATTTACCACAGCAGCGACTTCAAGCAGGAGGTTTCCCTTTTGAAAATATTGGCTTGGACTACGCGGGTCCAATTCAGTCTGCTGTTCGGCAGGGTCGCGGCTGTAAATTGGTAAAGGTTTATATTGCAATTTTTGTCTGTTTTACGACAAAATCTATACATCTTGAATTAGTCGGTGATTTGACCAGCAACACTTTTATCATGGCGTTAAAAAGATTCATCTCGCGTAGGGGTAAACCTGTCAATATATTTTCCGATAATGGCACGTCGTTCGTTGGTGCATACAATGATCTATCAAAATTTCTTAAAGCTAATTGTGACTCTTTATCTGAAGAGATGGCTAAGGAGGGAATAACTTTTAACTTCATCCCTGCATACTCTCCTCATTTTGCTGGACTTGCGGAGGCTGGTGTCAAGTCAACAAAGCATCATTTAGTCAGGGTGTTGGGCCTTTGTAACTTAACTTACGAAGAGCTTTATACTACGCTAGTGCAAATAGAAGCAATTCTGAACTCAAGACCACTGACGCCGCTTTCAACGAATATTGAAGACTTGACTCCGTTGACACCCGGACATTTTTTAATTGGACGTCCGTTAACATCTTTGCCAACGCCTGATTACCACAACCATTCCACTTGCTCTTTATCCCGATTTCAACGAATTGAACAGCTCCGCCAGCATTTCTGGAAACGATGGAGCAAAGAATATATATCGGAACTCCAACTCAGGACAAAATGGCGTACATGTAAGGGTTCTCTGAAGTTGAACTCCCTGGTACTTCTAAAAGAAGATAACATGCCGCCTCTGAAGTGGAAAATGGGTCGGATTGTCGCTACCTATCCAGGTCCGGACGGCGTGATCAGGGTTGCAGACGTAAGAACCTCGAGTGGCCTACTCCGCAGATCCTTTAGCAAGATTTGTCCGCTACCCATCTACCCCGAGTCTGACTATTCTGGTTGAAAGACAGGCTTTCAACGTCCGGGGGAATGTTTGCGCAAAACGCCTACTATTTTATTATAGCAATCAGTTCATTGATTACGTGTTGTTGCTATCGGATTTTGTTATAAGTTTGATGTATTTGACAGTTGACGTCAATAATATCTATGCAAATTTTATTGAAAAGCAGATGTCGTTTTTCATTTTATCTCCCTGAAGAAATCCCCAACAGTTACAGTTAGAATAAATTGCCAACACCTTACTAAAATTATTCCATTTCATCTCTGGTTCCCCAAATTATGTTTTAGATAAGATTTATAAGTAAACATTCTAAACAAACGACGAAAGTACCCCCTTAACCTAACCAGAAGATAAAGCACCTCAGCTTCCCTCTAAAGATTAATAAAATCTTAATCTGGGACAGCATGATAAACGCAATGTTGAGGTTATTCGATTAAATGAATGGTCCCCTAGGTGCTGGTTACTAGAGTAGCAGTCGCAATAAAACAGAATGGATCCTGGACTCTTCCACTCCAGCTACCCCGTTTTGTTTCACAATAAAAATCCTGCTGTTAATTCAACTGGATACTTGTTTAGAGATTGCGAGCACTGTGATAGTAAGTCAATTTATTTTTCATGGAAGGGAAAATCTTGAGATTTCTTGAAGCTCGGAAACTGGGACTCAAAGAGTAAGTGTGTAAATATAAATCTTATAAGAGCTTGTGTGATTCTGTAAGTCTTGAACTTTCTAGACGGAGGTTGATTTCTCAATAATTTTATTGGAACCAATCAACTTATGAAAGTTTATGCGCTTATTGATATTTGGTTGCTTCTTGAATAACCGACGGTCAATTTTAGAACTTTCTATCGCTGGAAATTAATGATCTATCTTAGTTGGATCTTTGCTTGTAACCAATCAACGCCCTTTGCCAATCCGAGTCTTTAAGATATCTCAAAACAAAGGAAAGAGATTTGGATTGACATTGAATATTAATTTCGAATACGTATATGAACATCAGTTAATCTAAGACCCACACACAGGGTCTGAATTAATGTACTGTCCAAAATCTTAATTTGCACTAACTACTCGTTGTAACCAAATATTCAAGCTTTGCTTCTAAACCCACTGAAAACTTAAACTAGGGAATTAACCAAAGAGCTTCTCAGAAATGCTACTAAAACTTCTTAGGGGCTACAGCTAAGTATATGACGCGAGACTAGTGATGTGTACATGTGGTATAGCGGTCCCGGGGAGCCGACAATCCTCTTATTTCCCGGCCGTCGTCCGCAGCGACCCGCACTTACACTAGTGCAGTGCAAAGTGGACTCGATGCACTCGAATGCATCGACATTATTAGGGTTGCTGTCGATAAAATGTATTTGGATTTAAATTACTTAGGTATATTGTTAACGAACTGTATAAAATATAGATGGTTTCCTCCTTTAATACGGTCGACTTCGTGTTTATGGACACAAAAAAAAGAAAGTGCGCAACATAATTTCAGAGCGCGACTTATTGGCGTTGTGGTAATCTCTTAAAACCTGCCGTAAAAGAAAAAGTACCGATTATGGCCACGCCCAAATTCATAATTACAAAACATTACTATTTACTCCCATGTTATTTAACCAAAAAATGGAGTAACTTAAAAATACGTACGAGCATAAATAAATTCACCGTCATAAACAGAGATTACCTAAGGCAAAAAAGCCAGTAAACAAAGATCAGTTAAACGGTAAAAACAAAAAGGAAAAAAAAACACAGACACAAACATGTCCTTACATCCTTTCCAAATATTTTTGTGTCAACAGAAATGAATTGCCGAAAACAAGCAATTGGTTCGACTAAACGGCGTACAGTATCCGTAAACAGGATATGTGAGACAGCCCTAGCTGTTATTGCGACTACTCTTTCCCGTGACCACGTGAAATCGAGCGAGACGCATTAGTATCGATAAAACCGTACAATGATGTACGTACTCGTACCTACATCGATTCTATTTAATCGAGAAAGAAGCACTGCGATTGACCTATTTGATTCCAACGTACGAGTATTTATTTGTAGAAATGTTATTTACTGCTCGTATATTTGGTTCTGTTGTTATTTTCAGTGAAAACCTAAAATCCAAAGTTTCTTATCTAATCTATTGAATCTTGACAAACATAATTATATGTGCAGCAATACAATTTATCATATATGTAAACGTAAAAAAGTCTTCATTTAAGGTGGTGCCATCGTAGTAGTTTTTTGCAATTTTTATATCAGTGACAAGATAAAATTGATAAAATTTCCGAAATGTAGCAATAAGATCTAGAAATAATTTTGAGCAAATCTAAGCAAGAACTAATGAAGCGAAAGTTTTGATCATTCTTATATTAAATTTTTTATTATACTTACTTGTTATTGTCGCGAATTATACTCGTAAATTTTGATGAAGTTATAACTTGTCACTGATATGCAAATTGCAAAAAACATAAGAAAATTTCAATTTCCCAGGCTACTATTAACAACAATTGAACAAATAACTCTTCTGTAAAGCAGGGAGATAGTAAAATCAACTATTTAAGTCAAAACACGAACAAAACAAACATTTCATTTAAAACAAAGCACTGACGTTTTAACTTAATGTTTGACGAGACTAAATAAATAAACAACGATTGAATGTTATTTTAGCAGTAACAAGTTGATTTTACAATTAATTAATACGATGCGATGTGTGTATTTGCTTCGCTTCAATGCATCTCGTATCTGTTGCATTGAAAAGAATTTGATTAAAGCAATAGTACAGTTAGCAAGAGAGAGGAGTGCATTGCTAAAAGGGTATTTAACATTATCCCGCTAAGTAGATTTACTACAAAAACTTAAATATCTGTTGAACACTTGTCTAAAAAAAGTGTGACTGCAAAACGGACCTTATTTCAACGCCATAATCTGACATTTTTTAGACAGGTGTTCAACAAACGTTTAAAAATTTTCTTGGTACCTACGAGACGGTAACTGTCTTACTTCAAAAAGTTAAACATCTTTGAACACACACATATTTTACGTTAGAATCATCGTTGTACCTACCCATGGAATTAGTAATAAATGGTTAATTTTATCTGTGTATCGATTTTGGTTTCAGTAAAATGTTCTATCTAAAATATTTAAAGTACCTACTTTCCCTCCATGTGGCATAGCCGTGGGACGCCCTGTAGAACATTTCAACTAAGATTAAAATTAAGCTAGGTTTAGAACGCTCCTCTCACCCGTTTTTCTTTTAAGCTTTAAAGATTAGCCCCCGTTCCCACCGACTCTGATTAAGATTCATGTTAGGGACATATCTGACACCTACATCTACTTATTCTGTCGCTTTTTCATTTTTTGTCAGGGTTAAAGTACTTGATGTCCTCGAAAATGTAAGTGGAATGTGTGAAAACACGTATTTTATTTTACCTAGCTAGACAGAAATTTCTCCCCCGAGTTTGTTTAGCCATTTTTCTTTTCAGCAAAACAGAAGAGGGCAACTACATTTGAATTACTTTTTCAAATATTACCTATGTTTTATTTATTTACAAATATTATGTTTAACGTGTGTAAATAAATAATTTCATTTGCTTTAATTTTGTTTTAGCACGCTCACATTGATTAATTTCAATGAAGGTTCAAAACGTCCGTACTTCCTAAAGACGTTTGAAAACAAAATTAAAAACTGATTTTCATCATTTAGTTATTTGCAATTTACAGAAGCAAAAATCATACATCAATTTCTCAAGAAACCAAGGCAAAGTTTGCCGTAAAATTCTCACTGCAATTGCAATTTCGTTGAAAAATACACTCACAGCCAGAAAAACCGGTACACTTCCTCATTCTGCCACGCTCTCGAATGCTCTCAAAACAATAGTGATTACTTTCTGAAACAGCCACTACACTGCTAATCAAACACATGCGGTACTTAAGTGCCTCTCCGATACAATGATCCGCACTTACTGTGACCCACCTTCGGTTCGATTGAACCGCTGTTGCGGTCTCGTAATTGGGAATTAGGTCTTTTTTTCTGCACCTAAGTGTACGAGAAAAGAAGTTAAGAATAATTGTAAATGGTTGCAATTTTAATAAAATCTTTAAGAAAATATTTAGGTAAGATGATTCTAAACATAAGTAAATATTTCAAAGGTGCATGCATATGCAAACCTCAACCGTTATGCAAAGAAATGGCTATAGCAGAACAAAATAAAGTAGGATTTGGATAAATGTATAAATTCATTTAATTAACGGTACGTAAAAATCGGATTATTCAAAGGCCCAGTTTCAACTTCATTTTATAAAATACAATCATAACAAAACAAAATTATTATCAAAAAACGGTTCTGTACATATATCCAATAAGTTGAAAAGGAAAACGGTCTCATTACTGATTCACCCACGCCAAATGTAGTCGGTTCGTGTCAACATTGCTTTAGGATACGAAATTTTATAAAAAAAAAAGATTAAGACCCTAAAGAGGCGATGCCGCTGACGGGGTTGCCCAGGCGGAAAATTTATCGATTTATATTTTCCGGTCTTTTATTTAAAAGAGTTTTATAAAATAGGTTCTGAGATTAAGTATTTTCTGAGCTTTTGTTATTTTGATCAAACAATATTATAGGAGCAAAATGATACCGTAATTCTTTGTAACGAACGAAAAAGGAGAAGAGATAAGAGCGATTTCGTTATTAAATTTAAGTTTAATATTTATTTTATACGATTTCTATAAATGATATTGCAAACCACACCCAACATTGTTTAGTCAAAGAAACGAAAAAGCTGGGTTATCAGGATTTGGCCAAAAACCAATTGCTAAGTTTGGAAAAACATTGTGGTCACATAGACATACCCGAATTGTATCAATGGGCTTTAGACTAATTAATACAATGTTATTTACATAAATCACTTAATTTTTTAATAAGATTAAAGCCTTCTGCAGACACACGCGATTAATCGCGCTGCGACAACGAGCCAAGCTAATTTCCACTCTAAAAATACTGCGAATGGACCGCGACATGTCGCCCCGAGCGATTAATCGCGTGTGTCTGCAGGAGGCTTAACTTCTAAACGCATCCCCCTTAAAGTCAAACCACTTAATCTCCCAAAACACCAAATTATCCATAGACCCCTTTCACACAGTGGTCCAGTATTCAATCGGACCACACACTGGCCGTCCATCTCACAACCACACGAGTGGTCATTGAATGTGCATTGTCTGTCACTGCTAATAAGCCTGACAATGTTCTGAATTCTCGACCAGATGTCTATCTTGACCGTTGTTGGGTATATTGAGGTTGTTTGTAATCATATTGGAGACTAATTGTATATGGAGTAAGGTTGAAATTAGTGTATTCCTGTTATTATTAAAAGCTATGGAATTGATTAGGGGAACATTGTATAAGACGGGGACGTTAATAATCGCGAGGTATAATGGGGACATACACTCTTTAGGCATACTTAACACAACAATAACGTAGAGCAAGCGCCATCAGGACGTCTTTTGCAAGCGGCCAGACGCAAATGGCGTCCTGTTGACGCTTGTGCTACGTTAGTTTTGTGTTAAGTTTGCCTTAGGTGTGTGATTTCCCATCATACCTCGTGTCCCCGTCTTATACACTGTTCCCCTACAGGTACGAATTTAAAAACAAACAAACGTCTTGCTCATCCTACTTAAATGCGAAACTGTGTATCTTTGATGGTTAATTGTATATTTTGTTCCGTTTTAACGCAAAACGGTTGAACCGATTTTGATGAGTTTTGGTATAGAGAGGACCCTAGAGACGATCTCAGAGAGAGAGGGGGTTATAAATAATTTCTATCATAAATATGGTTGTTCTACATGACCCTTGAAAAGGCGATTCTATTAAGTTTTCTCTTTAGGTATCTTAGATCAACCTGCGCAATGCATTAAAATCAAAAATATTTAATTATTGTGGTAGACGCCAAAACGCTGCCTATATATGACTGACATAGCCATTGGCCCTTTTAAAACGCAAACACCTGTGTCTTTTTCACATGTTCAAAAACGTTTTTTCTAGGTTAATCATAGTCATTACAACCAGAATATGTCCTCATAATCCACAAAAATATTTTTTTTTTAAAGTACTTCGGCTAACAACCGCAGAGAGATCTCAATTAACTTTAACGAAGCTCCTCCTGAAGACCCACTCAGCGATTAATCTATTGTACGCTAAGGAACTCATTTCAATAATAATTTTAATTATTATCACCATTCAAATTTAATTCAACGAAGAATTAATACGAAATTCCTTTTGAAATACTCGACCATTCGGAGTCCAATTTGTGATCCTTATTTGACCGAGATCAACAAAACGAAAAGTATTCAAAGGTAAAATTTCAGAAAAAGAGAGATACCGGAATGAAAACTGGCGAAGACTTTCAATCTAAATTAAATGGCCCCTGTATACTTCCTTTGCCTTTCTATTAAGAGACGGGCAATAGATTTTTCTAATTTCTTTATGAGAAAAGTTTTTGCTTATTTTAAGGTGTAATTTTCAGCAGGTTCATAAAGGAAGTGAATTAAAGAAAGTAACAGAGATTCTCAAGTCAAATTATATTAGTAATTAGCATAATTGTTTGCGAATGAATCGCAGCCATTCGACTGAAGCCATTAATCACGGTCGATTGATTAACATCGATCCTCCGTGATCGTCGATCGATCTATTATGGTAACAGCGATTGACGTCGACCAGTTTATTCCATCATCGATCGACTTGGTAGCGTATACCCACTAATGTATTTACACTACAACATAGTGGACAGAATGATAATCTCGTGTCTGCCTATTCATATTTCAAAAATTTTCAATAAACTTTTATAATATAGACTTGTAGAAAATGCCTAATTAGTCAGCCTTTGTACTTTGTGCATAAAGATTTAATAAAAATAATTCAACGTCCCAACCCTACTATTGGCCGAATCCCGGAATGTTTACCCTGACGGGAGAGATCTCTCATTACACTCGCCATTCCTTACCTGCACTGGAATTCCAAAGAAACTCATTAAAACTTTTTTTTTAGAGATACAACGAAGCCGCCTTCAAATATAAATAAACCTGAGTCCTCTTTAAATTAATTTTCTTATTTTTTATTTTATTTTGACGGTTTTTTTTTGCAGGATGTGTAAATTATGAACTTGTTTGATGAAAAAGTGGATACTGTAAACAGGAAGGTATCGATTTATAGTGATTGATTAATTGGTGCAAACTATATATTATATATTGTTACGTCGATCGAATTGCGAGACCTATCTATAAGCTTCTCGAAAGTTCCACAAGGTTCTCGACAATTCTACCGAAGATTGGTCTGGAAGTTTCTAGAAAATTCTACCCTGTTCTAGATGTTTCGAGATGGTTCTGGAATGTTCCAGAAGGTATGGGACTTATATCGAAGTCTATGGATGTTTCCAGAACATTCGACCACCTTCTAGAAACATCTAGTGGGTCCGGCCGAGGTATAAAAGGGGCGCCGATCGCCGACCTGAGTCAGTCTGGTTTTGACTACGATCGAGGCAACTCGAAGTGAACTGGAAGCGATCTTCAAGTGATTTTTACGTGTGATTAAGTGAGTTTATAAGTGTTTAATTGTTGAGTAGTGTTAAGTGTTTGTTTTAATTAGTGATTCGTGTGCGAATAAAGTTTATTTGGTTTTAATTGGTGTTAATTAATTTATCCCAATACCCAGCTCGTAACATTTGGTGTCAGAAGTGAGGGATATAATGCCAATTTTACCAAAGGACGACACGGACGGTATTCGTACCAGAAGTCAACGTCAACAAGACATGGACCAGAGGCGGTTTGGAGGTTCCCCGATACAGACGCCGGGTGGTGCTCAGCCTACGATAGAACCAGTGGCTGGTCCGTCTGCAGTCTCTTCAGCATCAGCGGTTCCAGACCTGTCTGCGCTTATGGCGCTGCTGCAGGAGCAGGCCCGCCGGCAGGAGGAGCAGGCCCGTCGGCAGGAGGAGCAGGCCCGCCGCCAAGAAGAACAGGCCCGCTTGCTGCAAGAGCAGCTACAGAAGGACAAGGAGGAGCAGGTCCGCCTGCTGCAAGAGCAGCTACAGAAGGACAAGGAGGAGCAGGCCCGCCGCCAGGAAGAGCAGGCCCGCCGCCAAGAAGAACAGACCCGCCTGCTGCAAGAGCAGCTACAGAAAGATAAGGAGGAGCAGGCCCGCCGGCAGGATGAGCAGGCCCGGCTACTACAAAAACAGCTTCAAGAAGATAAAGAGGAGCAGGCCCGTCGCCAAGAAGAACAAATGTTCCTCATCAAGGACCTGCACTCAACATTTGGCAAGGAGCTCAAGGTGATGAAAGAGCAAGTCAATCAGCACGAGAGTCGCATCTCTGAAGCTGAGGTCCAAATTGCCGGGGTGAAGAAGGCTTTGGGTGAACTTCGGTCCGGAGACGGGGTTGTGTGTCCAGTGATTGCTGCACCTTCAGCACGAGGGTTTAAGGTGCCGCCATTCGACGGAACATCTTCATGGTCGGCTTACAGGATGCAGTTTGAGGCCGTTATGAAGGCGAATGGGTGGACGAAAGAGCAAGCAATGACCGCGCTCACCTTAGGCCTACGAGACCAGGCCCTGACCGTACTTGAGGCTCTTGGCAAGGATGTGACTTATGAACAGCTGCTGGAAGCGTTGGAGTCCAGGTACGGCGACGCGCACCTGGAGCACGTATTTCGCGCAAAGCTAAAGGATCGTGTTCAACGTAGTGCCGAGACTCTACAACAGTGGGCCCTAGAAATTGAGAAGTTAGTCCGGAAGGCATACCAGTCTGCTCCTGCTCTGATCAATGTCAATCTCGTACAGGCGTTCGTCGATGGAATACGTGACCTGGAAGTCAGAGCCGCTGTAAGACTTGGGCATCACGAAACATTAAAGGACGCCTTGGCCCATGCTTTGGAAGTAGAGGCAGTGAGGCAAGATCATCGCACACATCGTGTCAGAGAAGTTGTAGAATCAACTGTACGCGACCGCCCACAAGGGTACAGTCCCAGGTGCTACACTTGTGGGGAAAAGGGTCATCTTCGGTCTAGCTGTCCCAAGCGAAATACTCCAAGTGAAGATCAATCCCAGCAGGGAAGAGGGACCGATAAGACTGCCCAGCAACAGCAGGGAAACGAGTAAACGCCAGGACTGAGGGGCGGGTGCTGGCTGGTATGGAAAGAGCCCCGAGGATCTTGATATCACAGGCCCATGACGGAAACAGCCTGATCATCAAAGGCGAAGTCAACGGAAAACCATGCAAATTGACACTCGATACAGGAGCTTCTCACACGGTCGTCAATTCAAACCTAGCAAGTCGGTTCCTTGGGGACTTCTTCAATAACCACGACCGCATACAATTACTGACAGCTACCGGTCAGCACATAACCGTCCGAGGCAAGAAGGAGGTTAAGTTAAAACTAGGTCACAAAGCGTATTGGCATAATGTCATCGTGGCTGACATAGTAGACGATTGCATCTTGGGCTTAGACTTTATGCGGAAATATCGTTGTGAGATCGATGTTGATCGAGGAGTATTGAAATGTGGTACAGAAGAGATCTTAATGGAATGTGCACCGTCAGAAAAAGTGCTTCGCTTGAAATTTGACGTGTCAACACTTTTGAAAAATTGCGATCTAACTGGAGTAGAAATGGATAAGGCTAAGAAAATGTTACTCCAGTATGCCGACATGTTCTCTACAGATGATGCTGACATAGGGAGAACAGGGCTGGTTCAGCACAAAATTAATACTGGCAATGAGTTACCAATCCGACAACGACCAAGAAGAGTGCCGGTTGCACGCGAAAAGGAAGTGAAAGAAATGATTGAACGCATGGTGAAGAACAGTTTTATAGAGCCTTCATCTAGCCCGTGGTGTTCTCCTGTGGTCCTGGTGAAGAAAAAGAACGGCAACACGCGGTTTTGTGTCGACTATCGACGGTTAAACGGCGTCACGAAAAAAGACAGTTACCCACTGCCTAGGATCGATGACACATTGGATACACTGACAGGAATGAGGTGGTTCACAACGTTAGACCTGAAAAGCGGCTACTGGCAAGTGGAAATAGACCCTAAAGACAAGGAGAAAACTGCATTTTCAACAGGAAAGGGGCTATGGCAATTTAAAGTCATGCCGTTCGGATTGTGCAATGCTCCTGCGACATTTGAAAGGTTGATGGAGCAAGTACTTGCCGGATTGATCGGAGACGCATGTCTTGTCTATTTGGACGACGTCATCGTCGTGGGCCGAACATTTGAAGATCACCTTCAAAACCTAATTAGAGTGCTGTCGAAAATCCGGGCGGCAAATCTTAAGTTAAGTCCGGAAAAGTGTTCATTTTTCAGGAGACAAGTGAACTTTTTAGGACACATAGTTTCGGAGGAAGGTGTTCAGACAGACCCGGAGAAAATCGTCGCCGTCAAGGAATGGCCAGTTCCGAAAGACAAGACGGAGGTCAGAGCATTTTTAGGTCTATGCTCCTACTATCGACGGTTTGTCAAGAATTTTGCTGATATTGCAAAACCCCTGCACAAACTTACTGAGGAGAAGCGACAATTCTGTTGGGACGAGAACTGTGACATCGCATTCCAGGAATTAAAGAAACGTCTGTGCAATTCACCTATTCTTGACTATCCTGACACTGAAAATGACTTCATAGTTGACACAGACGCAAGTAACACTGGAATTGGTGGGGTGTTGTCTCAACGGAAAGGAAATCAGGAAGTTGTTATAGCTTACTACAGCAAATCTCTATCGAAACCGGAACGAAATTACTGCGTTACGAGAAGGGAATTACTTGCCGTAGTAAAGACTTTGCAGCACTTCAGTAAGTATCTGCTGGGACGAAAATTCCTATTGCGAACGGACCATGCTGCATTAAAGTGGCTATTGCAATTTAAGAATCCAGAGGGACAGGTGGCGAGGTGGATTGAGCTACTACAAGAGTTCGATTTCGTAACTGAACATCGTAGTGGGAGGGCACATGGTAACGCAGATGCACTGTCTAGAAGACCTTGTCCTGAAGACTGTAAACACTGTAACAGGCAAGAGGCCAAGGAAGTTGTGTCTGTAAGAATGCTAAGAACGGATCTCAGTAACGAATGGAAGGAAACTCTACAGCATGCTCAGCGAAATGACGCAGACGTCAAACCAATTTTCGATTGGATTAAAGCTGGTGCTCCTAAACCCAAGTGGAGTGATGTAGCTGCAATGAGTTCCATCACTAAGAGTTATTGGGCACAATGGAACAGCTTGGTTATCCAGGAAGGAGTCTTGTGCCGTAAATGGGAAAACGCTCGAGGAGACAACTGTCATTTACAAATGGTTGTTCCTAGAGCCAAAGTCCCGGATGTATTACGGCTCTACCACGACGGATGTTCAGGTGGACATATGGGTGTAAAAAGGACTCTACTGAAAATACGTGAGCGATTTTACTGGATCCATTGTCGGAAGGATGTGGAGGACTGGTGTCGGAAATGTACCAGTTGTGCGGCTGTGAAAGGACCCCAGACACGCAGCAGAGGTGCTTTACAGATATACAACGTTGGAGCCCCGTGGGAACGGATAGCACTAGACGTTGCAGGACCATTTCCAGAAAGTGAAAATGGGAACAAATACTTCATGGTTGTCATGGATTACTTCACAAAGTGGCCTGAAGTTTTCGCCATTCCTAACCAGGAAGCTACAACAGTCGCAGATAAATTGGTTCAGGAGGTCTTCTGTCGTTTTGGAGTACCCTTGGAAATACACAGCGACCAAGGAAGGAATTTTGAATCACAAGTATTCCAGGAGACTTGTCGGCTGATGGGTACTCACAAGACCAGAACGACTTCCTACCATCCACAATCTGATGGAATGGTGGAGCGTTTCAACCAAACGTTGGAGAGATATCTGGCAAAGGTTGTGGAAAGCAGGCAAAGAGATTGGGACAAGCACATACAGCCATTTCTTCTGTCCTATCGTAGCGCAGTTCACGAAAGTACAGCTGTGACACCAGCCTTCGCGAACTTTGGAAGGGAATTACGCTTGCCTGCTGATTTGATCACCGGATCCCCTCCTGATGTTCCACGCAGTGTAACCGATTATGCAAATGACTTGCGTAACAAGTTGAATGATGTTTATGAGCATATCAGACAATCCGGCCAACAAATGTCTGAGAAGATGAAGACCCGATACGACCGGAAGACAAACAATAGAGGTTTCGACGAGGGGTCACTTGTGTGGTTGCATAACCCAGTGCGCAGCAAAGGGAAGTCCCCTAAATTACAAGCAAAATGGGATGGACCATACCGAGTCGTGACCAAGATTAACGACGTCACCTACCGGATTCAAAAGGGTCCACGTGGCGCGCCCAAGATTGTCCATGTTGACCGTTTAGCGCGATATAACGGGACTAACGATGCTCGGGACGAGCATGTCTAAGGAGGGGGCAGTGTTACGTCGATCGAATTGCGAGACCTATCTATAAGCTTCTCGAAAGTTCCACAAGGTTCTCGACAATTCTACCGAAGATTGGTCTGGAAGTTTCTAGAAAATTCTACCCTGTTCTAGATGTTTCGAGATGGTTCTGGAATGTTCCAGAAGGTATGGGACTTATATCGAAGTCTATGGATGTTTCCAGAACATTCGACCACCTTCTAGAAACATCTAGTGGGTCCGGCCGAGGTATAAAAGGGGCGCCGATCGCCGACCTGAGTCAGTCTGGTTTTGACTACGATCGAGGCAACTCGAAGTGAACTGGAAGCGATCTTCAAGTGATTTTTACGTGTGATTAAGTGAGTTTATAAGTGTTTAATTGTTGAGTAGTGTTAAGTGTTTGTTTTAATTAGTGATTCGTGTGCGAATAAAGTTTATTTGGTTTTAATTGGTGTTAATTAATTTATCCCAATACCCAGCTCGTAACAATATTCTGCTTTTTGTTACCGTTGATGGCTAATTGCTATTACGGTGTTGCTACTTCGACAGTAGTTTTTAAATAAATACGACAGACGAATAAGTATCTACATTGCGATTCAAACTGTAGCTTCTCTTTAGTTGACTGTCAACTTTAAATGCACTTAGCATAAAATTGCAAATCTATTAGGGAAAGACTACGGTTCCAATACTGCGTCCTCTACAGAATAACACTGTAGGTCACATTACTCAAAGCTGTTATGTTTTATTTTTAATTTTTCTATATAAACCCTTTTTAGGGTTCCGTAGCCAAATGGCACAAACGGAACCCTTATAGATTCGTCATGTCTGTCTGTCTGTCCGTCCGTATTTCACAGCCACTTTATGTCGAAAGTATAAGAGCTATCCTATTGAAACTTGGTAGGTAGATGTATTATGTGAACCGCATTAGGATTTTCACACAAAAATAAAAACAAAACAAATGGGGGTGCCCCCCATACCTACTTAAAATTGAAATTCAAATTTTTTTTTGCACCAAACCCATTCGTGTGGGGTATCTATGGATAGGTCTTGAAAAATTATAATAATTGAGGTTACTAATATATATATTTTTTTTCTAAACTGAACAGTTTGCACGAGAGACACTTCCAAAGTGGTAAAATGTGTGTCCCCCCCCCGTAACTTCTAAAATAAGAGAATGATAAAAATAAAAAAAATATGATGTAGACCTCAACAAAAACTTCCAACGAAAATTGGTTTGGATGAGATAGAGTTAGCAGTTTTTGAGATATAGTACATTTTTAAAAACCGCAAATATAACTTTGCCGTTCATACAAACACTATGAAAAACAAAGTTATTTTTATTGTTTGTGTATATTACTTACTAATCTCAATATAATTATATCCCTAATCGATGCTTGCTACTACGGAACCCTTCATGGGCAAGTCCAACCCGCACTTGGCCGGTTTTTGTTCTGGAGCGGAGGGGTGTGTCAGACTGTACCTGACTAAACCTCATCCTGTTCCTTCAACTTCTTTTCTGTTCCATAATCGCGGTAACTCTTTCAATCATTCGCTCATCCCTGCTCGTGTAAACCCTAATTTCAGTATAAATTCCAAGTTTTACCGCTCTATAACACAAGTTATACTCCTCTTGTGATACGAGACTAAAGACGAAAGTAGGTACGAAACAACAACCTACCTAAGGTAATTGACATTAATATGATCACAAATTAATGGTCAACAGACAAAAATTTTGCGAAAGAGGATCATGCAGTTTTTCCAACATCCTTCATTTAATTCACGAACGGAAACAGTCCAACGGTAATCGAACGAATCACTTTGCGAAATACACATTCTGGATTACAAAACCTTCTAGTTAACTGCTTAGTTAACTGTATCAAAGGGCACGGTTAAGTCGTCCGGTAGAAAATGTATTATTTAATTAACGTTTTATTATTTACCGCGATTTGTCGAGTGGAATCTGGACTTTTTGATAGGTATACTGGAAAGAAAGTTGAAGTAGCTAAGGCCAAGGATCTTCGATTGAAGAACGCTACCGAGTAAGATAGACTTTTTTTTTTCATAATTGTTAGATCTTTTAATTATTATGATACTATATAGTAGCCAAACCACTGTATCAAACCTCGTAGACGTACTGATTTTTCCGACATATCTGCTAGTGTATGGCAAAAACAGGCACAGATATACCCATCTGATGTACTTACCTGTTCATGCCAGACATTAGCAGTTTTAGGGTCCCCCCACATTTACTAATGCCATTCGCATCGGCTCGGCTCGGATGACGCGATCCGATGCGAATGGCATTAGTAACACCCTTATTACGTTGACATAAAGGTTTTCTTGACCGGCTTAAGCCGATTCCGCGTCGATAAATGTGGGAGGACCCTTACCCGTCCGGCACGAATGTCAGACAGATCTGTCGGTTAAATCCGTACGCGTATGGCTAGGTAATATAAGATTGCTAGCGGATAAGTTTAACTTGCACGCTCAATTTACGGACCGACTTCTAAAACCTATCATACAATAATTGTGTCGGGAGTATTATTCGCAATCTTAATTATCAGGAAATCTCTCATTTGCTATGTTCATCGGTGCTCTAAAAATCGGTGCTCAAACGGGAATTTCTCTCTTTTATTGAATCGATTTTGAATTGACTTTAAACTGTCATCGTAGAAATAAATGTTTCACAAAAACATCTTTTGTGTGTCTTTTTAGACGATGTACAATAGAAATAAAGCCGTGCACACCTCACGAAGGCAGTCGAATTGATGGCACGTGTAACAACTTCAAGTACCCAACAAGGGGCTCAGCCAAGGGACCTTATCTCAGACTACTGAAGCCAGACTATGCCAATGGTAAGTGCTATTTGCTGATAAGACTATTATTATTTACTAAAAACATATCTTATCGTTCTGGGAAACAGTTGAATTGTTCATAAACCGAGGGATTTGAGCAGAAACTACTTTTTTATACTGCTTGAATCAAAAAGTTGTGTTCATTATTATTTCTAACATCTTAACGAACTGAAAAAAACCTCATCGTTATAGAGAGAGGCCTTTACTCAGAAGTTAGACAGTGCTAGTAATAGGTAAATAATAATAAACCTGTTGCTCGTAGCTTCGATATACTCGTATATCCGACCTATATCGTTGGATTCACGTCAAAATCACTTGAAACAGATATATCAAAGACAAACAGAACCAACTTTGGCAGGAAATTGGGAAAGCAAATAACCAACACTAGGTGATCTCTAAAAGTGATGATGATGAAATAATGAAGTAATAAAAGTACCTAAGACCTCAATGATGCCGTCATTCTGCTTTATTTTTGTGTAAAAAATTAATACCTCGTACATTCACAAGCCGTATAAAGGCGGTTGCATATTTCCTGACAGCAAATATGACCGCCAGTTTACGACACTCCAGTGTACTTCCTATAGAGAAATAAAGAAATAACTGAAAGCGATTCTACGAATTTGGACAGGAAAGTTATCATATCATTTGTGAATATGACATCCGTTGCTCCTGTGAAAACAGTTGCTATGAAAGTATTGGTAAATTTCCTACTAAGGGTTTTACGGTCCAACAAAAAACATTAGGGATTTCTCTTTCCCGGAACGTAAAGGGCTACTGAAGGACACCGTGGATTTTAGTCAGTACAAGTCTAATAGTCCCTCCCGTCCTGCCCTAGGTGGGGAAAAAGTGGGATTTCTTGTTACGATTGTATGTAAGTTATGATAATACTCATTGTTGAAAATCGGCAAACTTCAAGAAATTGTGATTTTTTTGGAGAACAAAGTTTATGCGGTAAACGTCAGTTGAAAATTAGTTTCAATCGGTAGTAAAGACAGCTTGGATCAAAATATTCCCGGTAGGTATATCACAACTGCAAAACAACTTGGGTTGTTTGTCTTTCCCCTTTCTGGAAAAGACCACATGTTCAATTGTGCATTACCACGCTTGTGACCATGACTAACGGGAGCTTAGATCGATTCCCAAGTCGTACACACAATACAATTCATTATTATAGTAGGATAACAATTACCTAGATTCACTTTTTATTACTTGAGACACACAATTTATTTTTACTGGTAAAAAATACGCTCTGCCTAACCCTTTGAAGTTTACCGAAATTATGTGTTATAATTATAATATCTATATTACTTCCGCCACGATTCCCAAACACACTCGCTAAACAATATACAGGATATTAAACAAGCTCAATATCTACAACCCTGATCAAACAACATGTGATTGATTTCATAAATTCCCTGTCAAATCATTAGCGATTCTTCTACTCTTATATTCGTAAAATGGTTACGGGGAGGAACAGAGATATGTTGAAACCATTTCATATCTGAACATTGACTCATGGGCTGAGCTGCGTAAAATCAGCTTTATTTCAGAATCATTATATGTATATTTTTCCCTTGCATTACCGAAACATTTTAAGGTCGAACAAGCAAGAAATACATGATTATAATTATGTAAGTACAACTGTTTTTTCCTCTTTCTAGAAAGTATAGTGATTTTATTTGACACACATTAAAAAAAAATTGCGATCACTTTGAAAAGTCGAAATACTTTTTGTTATTTTGATTTCTTCTTCTTTTTAGATTCTTTATTTAAAATATAGGTTTAGAAAATAAAACAGTTCAATCGTTTTTCCATAACATTAAAAAAACAGCTCATGCTAGTGATCACAAACTTTTGTTGATGTAGGCTAGGTTAGACAAAGTATTTTGTAGACCCATTTTACGAATTGTGTTATGATTAGTATTTTGTAGACCCATTTTACGAATTGTGTTATGATTCATATGCCTGCTAAAGTTACCTTTTTAGACCCGCTTCTCTGCGCTATTCCACATCCAAAGCACTAACAATACAGTTTCCCCACAGATCGTGATATCCGTATGAACAGACACGGTGAGCCTCTGCCCTCAGCCCGGAAGGTCAGGACGGAACTGCACTCCACAGGCCGCGTCGAAGATAAGGTCACGTTCAATGTGGCTGCGGTCCACATGCTGGAGTTCATACATAGAGATATCACTATCATGGATGGACCACGTAAGATGATTTGTGTTCATTTGGCTAGGTATGAAAGTTAAGCCTCCTGCAGACACACGCGATTAATCGCGCTGCGTCAACGAGCCAAGCTAATTTCCACTCTAAAAATACTGCGAATGGACCGCGACATGTCACCCCGCGCGATAAATCGCGTGTGTCTGCAGGAGGCTTTAGGTGGAAATCTAAATTTTGATTAAAAAGACACAAAGAAAATATGAAACCTAAAGGCGCTCCCTCACCGGGAGCATTCGCGTGTAATGTAACATTATAGAATCGACTTTGAGCATTACATTACAAAACTACCTCCCTGATTAGGTGCGTCCACACATAGCGAGCAGCCTCGCGAGGCATTTGCTTGTTTAAAAATATTGTCATCGTTTCCTGTTACATAAGTATGTCCTAATGAAGTAAATTAGTGTAGGAACCTGTTAATACTTTACTTCATAAGGATTTTATTTATCCAGGAATCTCATTGTATGTACTCGCATTATAAAGAACTATATAGCTTATAAACCACTGGTTACCATTTTTCCTTGGCACTTAATCAGGTTTATTTTTTTAGACAACTTTGTCGCTATATGATAAGCAATGATAAGTTCGACGATGAAGCACGCTAGGCTAAAAGTAATCTATTCACTCTTAACTTAAACGCCGCAAGTTTGTAGCTATCAGGAAACAGACTCCGGCAATACCACTCCTTAGCTTCCCTGTTCCAGCATATTTCATCTTAACTTCAATATCAATCACCAAGTTGCTCTCTTCCAGTCGACTACCTCAAACGCAGGCAATATTGCTGTTCGAAGATAGGCGATAAAGACCCGAAGTGTATCCCTATACGTGTGCCGAAAGACGACCCGTATCTCAAAGTGACTGATATACGCTGTCTTAACTTCACCCGGGCGGAAACTTTCCAGGACTCCGGTTGTACTCCCGAAATAATACTTCCTGAACAGGTTAGTACTTACTCAAAGTCTTGTACACACCACGACACTGCAAGCTAAACTCGACCAGTATAACCTGACCTGTTATTTACAGGAAGAGTATAACAATGAAAAGTCAGGTTACAGTGGGGTTTATCATAGCTCGATGCGTCTTCGTATGAACAACTCCCAAAGTTATGTATAAGTTTTGTGAATTCTGTGATACGTGTGAAAATGATCTCACTTTGAAGTCGTATTTAATTCGAACGTTTCAATGTTAAGTGACTTAAATTGTGACTTTATCCTTCTTGGAGAATGAGGGCGGAATGCTAATATGTTGAAGCGTGGGAGGAATCTTAAGACGATTTGCCTACCTCAATGTTTACTCAATCGTATTGTGGAAAAGCTTTAGACACAGTGGCGGATTTGCAGTCCTAGCCGCTCTAGGCCCCACATCATGTGCCGCCCCTTTCTTACCAACCATCATAATAGACTTTATTATTAATGAATTGAATTTATTGGCCACTTTAAACTGATTCAGTAAATTGGTTAACGTTAACTGAAAGCTGCTAGTTTAAAATATTTACCGAGGTCTTTAAAAGAAAGCATTTCAAAAGGTTTTAGGTTTTGTTTCACATACGTTTAACTAAACGTACGAACTATTTTACATGTATGTATGAAATTATTAATATTTTAATACGCAATAATAATATAGAAAAAAAAGGTACGCGAGTCTTTAATATATTAAGATACTTTTGACTTATTTCTTGTCAATAATGTTTGTTATCAACAGTGATTTATTGACACGATTTGCCGCCCCTAATATCTGGCCGTCCTAGGCCCGGGCCTACTGGGCCTTTGGGTAAACCGGCCACTGTTTAGACACAAAAGGAAATAATAACTTATCTGACTTTTTCAAACGTCGTTGATTGAAAACTTACCATGTAATCTGAAAGTTCATTTACGCATGAATTGATTATAATCAAGTAAAGTAATTATTTAAACCATTGTAATTTTAATATTAGTCTAACTGAAAATAAGAGAGCAGCGACAACACGCTATTTTTATTTCTTATTATATTAAACAGCATCTGACGTAATTATAATTTTTTTTTTTTCTATATTATTGCCCACACTAGGACTGGCACGCACCCACGACACAGGATTTCAAATCCTGTGTCGTGGGTGCGTGCGACAGCTTTATCCTGTTTATGTAATCACTCTTTGCTATTTTCAAGAACGGTCAAATTTTTTGTATCTGTGAACACAATTCTTCACAAGACCTAATAATGTTGAGCAATGGCAACAAAAAAATCGAACTCAAACTTACATAAAGTAAAAAAAAATTGTCGTCATGAAAGTCCGTAAAGAAAATAAAGAGATCACGAAACTAAAATTTTACTGTTTTCGCGTCAATAACAAAACCGAGAAACGATTCCTTAGCGACTATGAGCTTTTAAGCTGTGTTTAAAATATTTAAATTGCCACCAATAAAACTGAATGGTATAGTGGAACACTCAAGAAGCTATTCAGCGGCCAAAACACTATAAATGTTTAAAAGATTAAAGACACAGTCACCTTAAGATCAAACAGCATAAAAAAAAACATATAATAATTCTGTTAGTCTCCATTGTGCCGTAATTACAGTTCGTTGGGGTCTTCTATTCATCTATATAGCATCTGCCATCTCAGCTTTCACCGTCTTTTTTCTTACAAGCTACTCTTTGTATTCTTGGTTTTAATAATTTATTTATTTTTTTATTTTTTTATTAATAATAATTCAATTACATATTAATATTTTGAGGATATAAAATCTAAAACATAATATGGTTGTAAATAAAATTACCACAACACATACCAAAACTGGTAATAAAATTATGAGTAGATAGATTACAAGTATGTGAACACTGTTTTAAACTTTTGTTCAAATCCGTATAATCTGTATGTTGGAAGGGTTTTAATAATAAGGCTGATAGTAACTAAACCTTATTGACTAACACCGGCTTCATACAAATATTAAACAATGCGAATTATTTATTATAATCACCAATAGAGACTATTTTACTGTTTATTGATTTTAATAGGGTTTAAAAATAAGCCACTCAGACAGCGACAGTACCCCACGCTCCCCTCTTGCGAAGGGAGTGAACGATCATCGAGGGCTGATGGTAGGTCTACCACCGCCCGCCTCACGCTCAGGGCACCGCGCCACGTCTCATCAACGTGACTTGTGAGGACTCACATAGTGTGAAAGTCTCGAGAAGAGCTTACTATAGAAATGATCCTATGAAGTAAGGTCTTGATTCGAAACACGAAACCAAGGGGTGTCATTCACGCGCGGAGAATCTTAACACCGCGATTCAGAAAGACGCGTCATCGGCACAGCGCCATCTAGCGACACAATTTAAAAGTTCGAATATAGATCATAACCTTCATCTAACCTGTGTTTTGAGCACTAACGTTACCACTGAATGAATGTGAATGATGTTTCAATTAGTTGATTTTGTGTCAATTTTTAAATAACATCATTATTTAAAAAAAATAGTAACTTTATAATAAATATCCCCAGGTCACTTTTTTTGGAAAATAATTAGTTTTGATTAATTATTTTGTATAGTTTAGATAAGATATTCATAGATAATTTTTGATACCAATAAACAAACAGTATCTAATAAAACTTTAAATATGGTATTAGAATTCTAGTTAACGTGACACACACAATCGTATGAGACTAAAATGTACCATCGACATTTAAAAAATTCCACTATCGCCAAAGAGATTTAAAAGTATATTTTAATATCCTTGACTATCGCTTAACAAATATGACGTATCGCGCATACAAACGCACGCGGTCACGGCCGCCACGCGCTACGATAACACGGGATCTATGGGAACTAGAAGTTTTTGAATGTTTTAACTAGATGGCGCTACTGATATCGTACCATGCCAAATTTAGATCAAACCAAAATATCGTCGACAAGTTGTAAGTTAATTCTGTGTTTTATAAAAAATGGATTTAAATACATTCTACATTAAAATAAAATTATTGTCTATCAGTTGTCTGTTATTATATTTTAATTCAAATAAAAATAGATTCAATAAGAACAGACCAAAGCAAAATTGATGAGGTGTTCCTTCAAGACCAACTGATCATATTTTATGTTTGCTTACTTAGAAAAAGGTGTTCCTTCAAGACCAACTGATTATATTTTATGTTTGCTTACTTAGAAAATAAATACACATTATGCACCCATAATAATTCAATAGGATGATCAATTTGTAAGTTTATATTTTTTACATTATATCACTAGATGTCGCTGTGCCGATGACGCGTCTTTCTGAGTCGCGGTGTTAAGTGTCTCCGCACGTGAATGACACCCCTTGGTTTCATGTTTCGAATCAAGACCTTACTTCATAGGATCATTTCTATAGTAAGCTCTTCTCGAGACTTTCACACTATGTGAGTCCTCACAAGTCACGTTGATGAGACGTGGCGCGGTGCCCTGAGCGTGAGGCGGGCGGTGGTAGACCTACCATCAGCCCTCGATGATCGTTCACTCCCTTCGCAAGAAGGGAGCGTGGGGTACCGTCGCTATCTGAGTGGCTTATTTTTTAACTCTATTATATTAAACATCAATACCTCTTATGGATACGATGAATGAAATGAACTCGCATCTTGTTTATCATACTATTCGTGTTTCATCCAAATGAACAGAAAGATAATAAAATCTTAATTACTATAAATTCAGTTTTTGTTTTTATTTGGAAACGAACATTGGATTTTAAACATAACATTTACAACTATTAAAAGAAGAGAGCAGGGTGCTAATATCACTGTCGAAGTGCTTTTTTATCCTTATAGAAATCGTGTACAGAAGCATGACATAACACCGATGATGAAAGGCATGCTCTTCATTTATCATAGTATTACCTATAATAATAATTGTTGTCTAGTTTCGTATAAGAATTAAAAAAAGGCTATTGAAATGTGAACATATAGATACTAATTTAAAAAATATTGTAGGGTAATCGATGACAGTATTGTTCTTTACAACTACCTGCCTCAATAACTTCTGATCATAATTAATTAAAATATACTAATCACGATGAATATATTCAAACAAACGTGATTTACAGCACTACATGTTGGATCAAGGTCATGATCTATCGGGCACGCCGCAATCGCGGCGGTAAGACCCCTCTTTGAGGAGTGGCTGGAGAGGCGTCACGGCGTCCTCACCTTCCGCCTGACGCAGGTCCTCACCGGACACGGATGTTTCGGGAGGTTCCTGTGTCGTATAGGCAAGGAAGAAACGCCTGGGTGTCACCACTGCGAGGATCGCCCGGAGGACACGGTGGAGCATACGGTGCAGGACTGCCCCGCTTGGGCAGAGCACCGCCGTGTTCTCACGGAGGCTATAGGCGGCGACCTCTCGCGCCCAGCATTGGTCGAGGCCATGCTGCGGGGCGAGACGGAATGGGAAGCGGTCGCCTCCTTCTGCGAAGCAGTAATGCTAGCAAAGGAGGAGGCGGAACGCGTGAGGGAGAGGACAGCGTCCACCTCACGACCCAGCCGCCGCGGGAGACGCCCACGGCAACGGACGTCGCAAGACGATCTCCGGCCACCGTAGGCGCGGGCATGCGGGCGGCGAGTAATGGGTGACTCGCCGTCCGATCATGGACCATGCCCGGGTCGACGGCGCGTTGTGTTCCACGCGCGCCTCAAAGAGCTGTCAGCAAACTGACGGGGCCCCCTAAGAGGGCCGGAGCCTGCCGGGGTCGCGGGATTGTCTCACTCGGTAACCGTGACCCTGGTACATAAAGGGCTATTGAAGGAACATCGTGGATTTTAGTCAGTACAAGTCTGACAGTCCCTCCCGCCCCGCCCTGGGCGGGAGGACTCATTTGATGATTTTACCACGCAAAAAAAAAAAAAAAAAAAAGGTCATGATCTATATATAAACCTTCAAAATAATGTCACTAGATGGCGGTGTGCCGATGACGCGTCTTTCTGAATCGCGGTGTTAAGATTCTCCACGCGTGAATGACACCCCTCGGTTTCGTGTTTCGAATCAAGACCTTACTTCATAGGATCATTTCTATAGTAAGCTCTTCTCGAGACTTTCACACTATGTGAGTACTCACAAGTCACGTTGATGAGACGTGGCGCGGTGCCCTGAGCGTGAGGCGGGCGGTGGTAGACTTACCATTAGCCCTCGATGATCGTTCACTCCCTTCGCAAGAGGGGAGAGTGGGGTACTGTCGCTGTCTGAGTGGCTTATTTTTAAACTGTAATAAATTAATCATGTTCAATAACGTAACCGCCTACGAACTCCTTTCCCCTCATAATTACGTGTTTCGAGTTACCCAATAAAATACAAACAGAAAAAAGAGATATTATACTGTCAGTACAAATATCGTGGTTAATTTTAATTCAGTTTTTTTAAACAAATGCGTGTCGCTGACTGAGCAGTTGTTTTAAACTCGTACCACTCCACTAATATTCTAAATATGTATATCGTGTCTAGAATTCCAATAAAATATTCTGCTTTGAATGCTTATTAATTTTAATTACCTAATGATAAAACTTTATTTCCATATCAGACGACTGTCAAATAAACATACCTAGTTGTTTTTAGGGTTTATTGCTTTGGTTAAAACAGAAGTTCTATAAAACAAAACATCATACTCAGTAACAAAACGTACAGCAAACCTGCTCAAATAAATAAAATGTTCTAGATAAACTACCAGACACCAGTGATTGACCTCTCAACCATTTATGGAGTTGATTACCAACGACTCGCTAAAGTAAGAAAATATGAAGACGGCCTTTTGATACTCGAGAAAAGAGAAAACCGTTATGTTCCAGCAAATATAACTTCTAATAAACCGTATCTATCAAGCGAAATGTTAGAAGATATGAAGAACAATATAATATCGAACATAAAAGACGACATGATGATAAAACTAACAATGTCGATGATCAAAAACAACTATACAGTTGCAAATATGACGACCGATTTATTGACCAATTTGTCATCCAACATGTTGGGTAATATGGCCCCTAACATGCCGAATATGATGCCTGAAATAATGCCCGATTATTATAACGACATGATGTATGATGTCATGCCGAAAATAATGACTAATTTTACGAAGAATTTGAAGCAAAACATGACCAAGACAAAATTGACTAATATGACTGCAGACATACTGGTCGATACGATTGCTAATATACTGGCTAACTCAATGATAGGTATGGTATCGAATATGGTGACTCAACTAACGCCAAACGCATCAGAAAATGTTTGTATACAAAATAACGATACTGAACCTATTTGCTATCTATTTGGTAAGTTGTATTAATTGTACCAGAAACATAAAAGCTAAACTTGATTATCTTGAAGGGGAAATCTAATTGGAATGATACAGAGATCAAATATGAATTTATTTGAAATCTTAGAAATATTATATTTTTAAATTCCTTTTATAGTCTTTTTAAAGTCTTTCCTCTGGCACAGGTTTCCCAGAAGTAGGGAACTATGACCTCAGAACCACAGCTTTGACAATATTCTTCATGAGGGAACACAATCGGTTGGCTAGAGCCCTCAACGAGATCAACCCTTGTTGGAAAGACGATCGTCTGTTCAAAGTAGCTCGCCAGATTAACATTGCTACAGCTTCCAATATCTTCATGTATGAGTTGCTTCCTGCTTTGTTGGGTGAGTTTATGGTTATGTAAAGTAACTGCACCGGTACCTACCGTATCAATCACTACAATTTTACAAGTTTATTCAATGTGACTATAACGGTAACAATGTGCTATAACGGTTCTTTTAGCGGAATGATCACATTGATCACATTAATCGATATGGATATTGCTAGATAAAGCTTTGTAACCATACAATAAAACCGAATAGTTTCAACCAAAGCGAGATGAATAACGTCTTTGGCACTAGTACATAAGGCTTCAGAGAAAACTAACCCCCTTTGTGGGTGATGTTAAGTTACCAGTTTTATCTGCAGCTGATTATACCTATAAGACTCCATAAGAACAAAGGTGATCTAGTCAAGTTGAAGCCATGCTACCTACTCGTATTACTTGATGCAATGCATAAACGTGTACCTACGTTGAGCTAAACTTTGATAAAGATTTCTTAACTCACTGAAAACTGTCTCGACATAAACTTTTAATGAATTGAATCTCTCGACTTCAGCATTTATTATTAATTACATCTTGTCATCAAAACGTTTTCTTAGCTACGGAAAACAGGTGTATGAGATACACGAACTGTACCTGATGATAATTATGATAACTCACTGGACAGGTAGTAAAATCTTGTTTTGTCATATAGGACAACATGCTGAGCTGAGGTCCGTTTGCATTTTGAATACAAAGCTTTTGGCAAAATCATTGTTTTAAATGGAAGCAACCAAAAACCAAAAATTCCTAAAAATTTCCTAGAACCAAAAATTCGAAGACATGTGACATCTACCAATCCGCACTGGGCCCGCGTGGTAGGTTACGGCCCACTCCCTCTCACAGAGAGGAGGCCTGTGTCCCAGCAGTGGGAACATTTAAAAGGCTGATGATGATGATGAACCAAAATGTGCCCATGCAAAATATGTTCCATAATTGATAAAAACTCATAAGCTTCTATTATCGTAGGTTATAGAAACATGGTAAACTATGGACTGCTATCAGAAAATGTGGAGCATGTGAGTACCTATGACGCTGAGGCAGTGCCCCTCGTATATGCGGAGTACGATATCGCTGTCAGATACTTCCATACTTTCTTAGATGGAAGATTAAAGTAAGTAGATTTAGGTTTATAATTATATAAATTAGTGTACAGAAAATACGCTTTAGTTAACAAAGGAGGCGAATCTAGTAGTAAAAGGCTCAGTTTTCCTCGGTTGACCTCCTTACACTCACGGTGAAGGTTAAAGCTGAGGCTACATTAGACAGTGATTTGCGTTGGACTGGAAGAGCGAAGCAGGTTACGCGTAGTATCGCTGATGTACGGTGTATGAGATATAGATATGTGGGCATTAATTTATTTGTTTTAATCGCTCATGTGTCGCAGATCGCGTCGCGGCTTAGTGCAGCTTCAGCCTAAGAAAGCATTTATTTTAATAAATGTTTTAATTCCAGAACATACACTGAAGGCTATCATTACAAAGACGAGTATTCGTACAGTGATACACTCTTTAGATCTGGCCTTTTAGAGAAAGGTAAAATTCTGGAAGAACTCACCCGAGGAACATTCCATCAGTACGCTGCTAAGATTGACGATATTCAGGATCCGGACGTAAGTTTTTATGATTCGCCCCTTTAGAAGTTTCAAACTTTGTTATCATCATTGACAGCCCAACTTTGCCTACCCTTGGATAGGTATTTTTCTCTCAATGTTTATTTTAGTAGCTACGCACCTGCGTCAGTTTTATGCTCCCATGGTTAATACTCGTATCTACTAGCATGGTTCAAAAATCATACATCATATTCGGAAAATGACATCTGCAAGATCGTGAACGGTCCCGTTCACGATCTTGCTGCTATGAGTTGTGACTTATTGCCTTGTTGTGAATGTATAAAATTATTTAGCTCTTTATTCGTAGATTTCTGAAAATTATTATGGTAAGAAACTTCAGAAAGCACATGATTTACCAGCCTTGGACATACAAAGAGGCAGAGACATGGGAGTTCGAGGCTACAATGATTATAGACACTTGTGTGGCTTGAAACCAGCTAAGAAGTTCCGAGATTTCATCGATGTCATGGAAATTGAGGTAAAATCTTTGGTTCCTACTTTGTGGAATTTTACTTAACTGGTACTATAGTTCCCTCCACAAGAAGCCATTTGTAAAAAAATAAGTTAAAAATAGCTAAAACCCGACTACGAAAAAAACGCGCACTGAAAAGTATAAAACAAGAACAATATTCATTTGACCGATATTGTGCTAGCCGTGGTCGTATGCCACCTAACCAATAAAGATTGTGTGATATAACTGCAGGTGGCATATGACCACGGCTAGCACAAAATGTACACAAAAACGGTTAAAAAAGGAAAAAAATATATGTCGAGATACTTTAATATTTGATTGCATTTTTGAATTGCTGTTCCATTTCAATTCTTTTTTTAACTTTTCAATTCCAAAATAATCTAAGAACTCTTTGGTAAAAGTATGTGCCGTCCATTACGAAGTATCTTTCACACTGGCCTTCATAAAAAAAAAAAACTAAAGTTAGACGATTTACTTTTTCCAAAGGACCAACTGTCCCAGATTACCGTCTTGTTACTTAGTCTACGCCGAGCTCGTCTAAAGCTTCCTCTTTAATTAAATTGCATTCCCTTTATATCAAGTTGCTTATCAAGTCTGCAGTAATATCTTATTACTAAGACTAAACATTAACTAAAGCAGCTTCAGTCTTAGGCTGCTTTTCCACCAGAGATGCGCTACGCTACGTTGCTGCGGATGCGTTTGATATCCACCAATCATATTCACTGGTTTACATAGCACAGCACTGGTGGAAACGGATTCAACTAAGATGTGTTTTTTATATGTAAGGATGCGTGCTACGGCTGCGTGCTGTGGCTGCGTGCTATGGCTGCGTGCTATGGCTGCGTGCTGCGGCTGCGTGCTAAGGCTGCGTGCTGTGGATGCGTGCTATGGGTCGTTTTCCCTAGTATCGATACATCGCATAGCTCGAGCTGCGCATCTTCATAGCACAGACAGTGATAGGACACGCAATATATGTATATTGACTATCTATAATTTTCGACCTTATTGACATTTTTAATTTGGTTTGTTTTTTCTCACATTCTCGTTCGCTAACATTGCTCCTTCATTAAAATCAGGTGTTTGCATAAATGTCAATAAGATCGAAAATCGCTTGAAGCTGTTTTTTTGACTTGCTATTGTTCAGCAATTAAAAAAACAGGTTCAAACGATTTTCGACCTTATTGACATTTAAAATTTGGTTTGTTTTTTCTCACATTCTCGTTCGCTAACATTGCTCCTTCATTAAATCCGGTGTTTGCATAAATGACAATAAGGTCGAAAATCGCTTGAACCTGATTTTTTTATTGCTTAACGATAGCAAGTTAAAAAAACAGATTCAAGCCATTCTCGACCTTATATTCTCATTAAGCATTAAGCAAGTGATTGCCTTAAAGCAACTTTGAACACCACGAGCACATCTTCGTAGCGCAGCTACGCATCTTCATAGCACAGCTACCTTGTGACAGCACATCTTCGTAGCGCAGCTACGCATCTTCATAGCACATCTTACCGCACAGCTACATAGCGTAGCATCAGTGGAAACGGTCACACAGTTTCGTAGCTCAGCTTTTACATCCTCGCAGCACAGCTACATAGCGCATCTCTGGTGGAAAAGCAGCCTAAGACGAACATCTTGAGACTGTTTATGTCACGTTACACGCAGCTTGTCAGGAAATTATTTCAGTCTTGCTAACAAATTATGTGGGAGAGGTGTGATTATTACGGAAATAACGACTTGGTTCAATTATCTTTGTTCTTTATGTCCAAAACATTCTTAAGCATAAATTATTTTCTTTTCTTTTTTAAAGAAACGTTGCCCCTTACTAGGAATTTCTTCCTGTATCGTGGGTGGGTGTGTTTACCAACATATAAAGTCACATACACAAACGCCCAGACCCGAAACAACTTCTTGTAGATCATACAAATATTTGCTCCGTGCGGGAATCGAACCCGCGACACGCAGCGCAGCATTCCAATCTCTCAGCCACTGTGCTAACCGTGCCGTTAAGCGTCGATTAATGCCAAGACATTCATCTATTTTTTTTTTTTTTTGGTATTGTATTGAATTACAATTATAAGTTGTCCAGAGTGGTAAAGAACTTACAAGTTGTAGGTAATGGGTTCAAACTATATGACTTCCTTGCCAGGTGCTTCCTGTTTTCACAACTTAAGGCGTTGTCCATAGCGAACACTCTGTAAACGACTAGTTTTTCGTCACAAAGTTAGCCGTATCTGTACATGCCACAAGCCAGAAAAAAATACAGTGTATTGTCAAATGTATAAAGTAAAGACTTTAACAAAAACAATTCACAAAAGTGGTCTAAAATTACGAAAAAAAAATTGACAATACTACCACGAAAAAAAAAATTTTCGTCTCGAAATTCTCAATTTTTTCAGCGGTAACCGTTATTTTTTTTGTAACTATAACAGGGTTTCATTCTTCTTCTTCTTCTTAGTCGTACACTCCTGGCGGAGTGGTCGTGGTCATGGATAGTCTGCTTGGTTGGTTGCAGTTTTAGCGAGTTTTCTCCATTTCTCCCTATTCGTAGCACTGCGTGTACATTGAGTAAGGGTACACTGTGTAGATAATTTAATGAGATCTGTCCATCTGGTCGGTGAGCGGCCGCGAGAGCGTTGCCCTTCCACTCTTCCTTGTATCACCAAACGTTCCAATGAGCTTTCGAGAGAGGTTTCATAATTATACACCGTGACTTTTTAGTCGTCTTACAAAAGTGGTCCACATAATGTACCCGACCTAAAATACATCAAGGCGAGTTTAGTTTTTTTTTTAATCGTTAAAAATAATTTTTATTATTAATAAATAGGTACATTAGAAATATGAAAATGTTTACGTATCAAGCTGTAGAGTATACCTACCCAGCGCAATAGTCGGGCAGATCATTCCATCTCCATTTTCTATGAGACAAGGGTGTTTTTAACTACTCCTTGTGTCATAATAATGAATTAAAATTTTAATAACAAATTTTTCAAATCTCTTAAATACCTATTTTTTTATTATAAACGTGTTCTAGTCATTGGATACATGAACTGGGCTGCCGTTGTAAGACGACTAAAAAGTCACGGTGTATACTAAAGACATATCTATTTGTTTTAGAACTCAGACCTGTAATTGTTTAAATATTAAGTTAAAACTGCAAAATTTCTTACATTTTTTCTTACAATTTGCCCCCGCGCGCAGCTGCTTCACCCCCGCGACTACCTTTGCTACATAGAGCTTGGGTACAGCGCCTTAAGGAAAACATCTTGAGGAAACTTACATTTACTAGAACCAAAAAAACGAAGACATGTGATATCATCCAACCCATTCAGAACAGAACGATAGAACAGTCAACTCCCTCTCACCAAAAAAAAACTTGTATCCTACCTACCAGTGGAAACATTATAGGTTATTATGCTATAATTTCCATAGGTATTTTATTTTCGCGTTGGCGTTAATTTGCTCTGTTAAATAAGTTGATCGAAAGTCTCAAACATTGTGAAATGACAACAATGACATAATCTATCGAAAACAGTGAGCCGCAAAATCGAGTCAAAAAACTTACCGTTGATAATCCCAGTATTCTCATCATTTCTCTCCTAAAATACTCCTTAAAAATTATCCTTGTTTATAGAAAGTAGAGGCCCTCAAGAAACTTTACGAGAAAGTGGACGATGTAGACCTATTGGCTGGTATCATGAGTGAGAACGATATCCAGGGCATCCGTGTGGGTCCCACGCTGTTCTGCATCATGACCAAACAGCTCCAGATCTTCAGGTATTCAGACAGGTTCTGGTTTGAGAGGGGTGACCAGTTTCACAGCTTTACTTTGGGTGAGTTTTATTAAAAGAACTTTTTTTTTGCATGACCTAGAAACAGAAATTTAAAGACATTTCATATCTAGTAACCCGCACTGGGCTCGCGTGGTGAATAACAGACCACACCCTCTCATAGAGAGGAGACCTATGTCCCAGCAGTGGGAACAATATAGTGCTTAAAATATTTTTCTTTGAATTATTATGTTGGCTTATTTTTACGTACTTCACAAATATATTTTTAGATAATGGACAAAATATATTCTGCTGTCATCATCATTGACTCTTACTAAGAGTGTTTTTATAAATATAACTACAAGAAAATAGAAATTTCTAAATTAGCTTCAATTCGTCGCAGATCAACTACATGAAATCAGAAAAACCAATATGGCGCGTTTCGCATGCGATAATGCTGACGGCATCAAATACATCCAGCCTAATGCTTTCATGAGCGTCAGACCAGGGTATGTATCATTCAGACTTAACAGTTTTATACAAAGTCTTTTACTTGAAGCCAAAATGGAGCTACACTACATTTATTCACAAGATCTCCCTCGTGGAAGCTGTTAGACCACTAGAGATTTGCTTCACAGTAAATTAGCGAGCTGTTATTTCCTGTGTACAAAATAGAAATTATTGCGGTCTATTTCTGGTCTGTTTCATTGAGATGTATGCAAATAAAGTAAGTATACTAGAGAATTTTACCATACTAACTAAAAGCCCAAACGTACACTAGGCGATGCAAGTCTCCGATACCTATAAGCTTACGGCTTTGAAATCCATTGACGCGCGCCTGTGTACGAACCTCTATGGGTTTGTTTTGCGGTAAGCACCTGGATACCAAAGTCGTAAGGTATCGGAGACTTACGTCCCCTAGTGTACGAAGGCGCTAATAGTATTAAAAATACATAAGTGATTTTGTTTCTTTGGTGCGCTTTTATACTCGTAGGTTACAGGTTACTTTTCTGCATTAATCTTGAAATGGGAGAAACCCGGATGGCAAGCAAAGCCTCGGGTATTACCGAGTAACAAAATAATTAGATGGTAGATAGTTTTGCCTGTGCACACTAATTTTAGGTTTGGACAGTAAAAAATGAAATTTAAATATTATGATGTTAATTAAAAAGGGCAGGCCACATAGCACGCAGAACTGATAGCCGATGGGGCCGTAAGATTCTTCGAATGGAGACCATGTAACGACTAGCGCAGCTTAGTACGTCCACCTACAATTAAAAGGTGGACACACGATTAGATGAAGACCACAGAATCTCGTTTAATGCAAACCGCTTCCAACTGATGCTTTGGAAATATATGGGGGATGCCTTAGCTCATCATTGGACGCTAGATGTCCTACGACGGATATGATGATAATGAATTTAAAAAAAACTTTCTTCCAGGAACATGCCAGTTCCGTGCACCCACATCGCAGGTCCAGACCTAAGTAAATGGAGAGACAGAAACTGCCATAAACACAACAAATACTCGCACGAGGCGACCCATATACCTCTGGGTTACAAACATAAAGACACAGACTATGGAACTAATACTGAAACTGTTTCAGATTTCTCTTCGTTCTTTGATAATCTTCTTTCTAAGCCTTCTTCAGATGATCAAGAGTATATTTCAATGTAGTATGATGAGTATATTTCAATGTAGCAAGGTACATCTTGCTACAAGATCAAGCTATACAAAGCAGTTTGTTTTGACCTTATTTTTATGTTTTTTTCGCACAGTGAACGGTCAGGTTATACTGGTTTAGCTTAGTTTGAAGTGTGGCCGTGTGTACGAATTGCCACAGTGGTTTAGAGCCTATGCACACCACGTTTTTTAAAAGCGCCGTCGACGCTTTTCTAAAACGCGCGCCGTCACGCGACGGCGCGCTTTTGTCAAACAGAGCAGTTTGTTGTCGCGATACAAACGCGCGGTTAATAAACGTGGTGTGCATATGCATAGGCTCTAAGAGCCTAAAATGTTTTGTATATATTTGAATAGACCATTGATCTAGATAACTGGTAAATTACGAAACGATTTGTACTTCTACTCAGCAGAAAAGACATAATAGAGAGATAATATAATCTCAAAATACATGAAATGTTTGAAGTTCTAGGATAGTGTAACCTGAAGATAGTATTAGCGAATGCTACCTTCGGGTGAATTTTAGTCTGTAACCAATCAACGGCCGAATTTGCCTATCCGAGTCTTTAAGATATGAAGCAGCTGTCAAAAATCAAGAAACGGGATTTGGATTGAGACTGAATATTAATATTAATTTCGGGCGTAAATCAATAAATGTATAAGTTTGTAAAGCTCCTGTGTTTTTCTTTTTGTGCTGTGTGAAGTTTTCTCCTGTATTTTTTTTATATTTTCCTGTTGACCAATTTGTAAATTAAAACACCAACATCCCATTGTTATCGAGGTTGTGTTTGAAAACATTTTCCATTGAAAGCAATCAAACGAGGTAGCAAAGGTTTTCTTTTCGAATTTCAAAGTATAGTCTATAAAATAATTATGTAGAATCCATTTTGTGAACTATTCATGAGAAACTACTTTGTATGAAAGCAGAGCTAACTAACGTTCTAGGAAATAAAACTTATTCAAATTAATTGAAGAGCGGTTCTTGGTAACCCTTTCATCAAAATTTATTTCGGTTAGGAACTAATTTCATCGATAGATACTAATTTCGATATACGGAGAACCGCTTTAGTTCAACGGAATTTTAATTTATATTTAGATTATTTAGTTATTACTAGGTACATAATTTTCCAATTTTGGTAAAGCCTCCTGCAGACACACGCGATTAATCGCGCGGGGCGACATGTCGTGGTCCTTTTGCAGTATTTTTAGAGTGGAAATTAGCTTGGCTCGTTGTCGCAGCGCGATTAATCGCGTGTGTCTGCAGGAGACTTTATGCTATCAACTTTTTTTTTCTCAAATTAAAACTAAGTTGAAAATAACCGGATCATGCATTTTACATTGCAACGTATGTACAGTCGGCCAAGAAAGTGGTGTACCACCCTAAGGTTGAATATCGCTTGCAGATTCATAGGTGATAAAGATTAGTTTCGCTTGCAGATCGATCTGACAACTTCTATTGCTGTCTTTATCTGATTATTGATAACGACTATTACTGTTTGTAACGTGACAGCTGTTCTTAGTTTGAACTTGATGGAACCAATGACGTCGTAAAATCAACGGCGGGGGTCTGTAGATTTTGATGACAAAATTGTATCTACAAATTCAGAATTGTAATCAACAAGTTACATAAAATTGTAAAGGCACAAGGCGAATCTACAAACCTACAATTTCTGTAAACTTGTAATTACAATATCAATAAAAAACAAGCTAAAAATAGATTTATCCTTTTATTAAATTTCTACAATCAATTTTAAAATACTTATAACAAACAAAAACATAGCATATATAGTAATATTTAGAAGATATTGAAAATTTTTAAAAATTAGAAACGGGTGTAACCGCCGTTGGCCTCTATAACCTCTAAAAGACGAGACCTCATTGAACCAACAAGCCGTGAGCAAATATCGGTTCCCCGCATTTCCTCCCAAATATAATTACAGTGACTAATAAGAGCTTGTTTGGTTCTTTCATTTTGATGCGACCATCGTTGGACCATAAGGCCCCAAAGATTTTCTATCGGGTTGAGGTCCGGCGATCTTGAGGGCCACTGATTTACCCTTACGTCAGTGTGTGAACGAAACCAGGCTCTTACGATCCTCGCATTATGAATTGAACAATTATCTTGAACAAAATCAAATTGTGGCACTTAGTTCTCCGGGTAAACATTACGGACTGTCGGTAGCATTGCATTCTGAAGCACGTCGATATAATTTACAGCCGTCGCTCGAGGAGGTAGAGAACACAATTCTCCTACACCATCCGCACTCATCCAGCCCCAAATATTTACGGAAATTCGACCTGATTCTCTATTTGGGATTACATGATCATCTTTATACCGTGTTGAATTATATCGCCAAAGGTGAAGACGTCCATGCTGACTGGATTTAAACGTTTTTCCATCACAAAACACTGTATTAGACCAATCAAACTCTAAGTGCTCTCTGGCGAAGTTCAGACGAGCAAGTCTGTGAGCATCCGTCAAATATATTTTCTTGGCGTAATGCCTGTGGTGCAACCCCATGTAATGTAGATGATTCCTTATTGTTTGGGCACTCACATCGAACATCTCCGCAAAATGTTTTGTGGGCTTAAAACCATTGATTTCATATTCCCGTCTCATGAATTCTCTATCGTTATTGGAGAGTGCAGGCCGGCGACCACTTCTTCTGTGATCCAACAAACTTCCCTCCTCTCCTTCACGACGAATCCAAAAGCGGACAGAACGCCTCGATATATTCAAATTCCGGGATATCGCACTGATACTGCTTCCCTCATTAAATTGTGCAATTATTTGTGCTCTTTCGGCAATGGTCAAGTTGGCAGGCATTGAGATGATTTTATATGCAGTTGATTGAAAAATAACACGGAAAATATATCGATTTTTTGCATATATTTGACAAAATGTCAATTGTCAGTTTTCTTTTTCAAATGGAATTCGGTTGTCTATTTAAATAGTTTTTATTACTTTTTTTTGGAAACATTTCAATTGCTTTGTAGAAACTAATGTCCTTTTCATTTATACTAAAGGTTAAAATGTCATGTACTTATATGTGACATATGACGTATGAATACTAAATACATAGGTTTACGTCATGATAATGTTGTCTCTTTCAGTAATATCTTTTTATAACGAACCTTGTTGTAATTTTCGATGACCGGGAAACTAAATCAAAACTGGTACACCACTTTCTTGGCTGACCGTACATATAAAATCTACAATAGCGTGCTCTTAAGCAACGATTTTCTAGTCGAGACACAGTTTCTCGTTATTTTCTTACTGTTCCCTATTCAGTGGTCAGAATCTCGAGAAATTTTTAAACGAAATAAACAGTAGAAGTATCCGTGAGATATCTATTATCCGTCCGTTATTATCCGTCTATTATTGCAATAAAAATCCTTTAACTGCACAAAAATAGTATTTTCCGGAGAAGCGTTTTTGATGTTCTTTTGCTTCGTAGTGGCTTGATGTTACCTGGAGCTATGCCAACCTCATGTGATGCAAAACGAAGCACACGACCGTGTCGAAGATTATTCTAAAAAAATGCAGTTAAACTAGCTGTCAGTTCTGAACTCAAATATCTTTAGTTTGGTCTAATACAGTGCTTATGTCTACAATGATTTCATTCACGAAAGGCTTATGTAATGTACAGTCAACGAAGGAGACATTGTATGCAGACAAAAAGTTTTAAACGGTTTTTTAATGTTGTGTTAAAAGTTAAAATGTGTTTGTTAACCAAATTCTTTGGCTGTATGTACAAGTATCATACAGCCAAAAGTGGATATGCATCACATACAGCATACAGGCAATTTGGTTAAAACTAGTTGCCTGCATACAAATCTCTTCTGTTGATCGTACCAACTAGATTTTTTTTTAACTTCTTGGAACTGGTGAGTTATAGATGATGATGATGATGATGATGGACCATTTCAGACTGTAAGTAAGTTTGAATATATACCAAGAATTGGATAACTTCTCTTCTTTCCTTTCTTTTATTCATTTTTTTACATGTCATAATGACTTGTGATTGACATGTGTTTAAGTTCAAGAGTGTTAATTTATTTTACATACAAGTATTCTATACAGGACCTAATGTTGAAACAGTTTATATTAGTAGAGGCCTACTCTGTGTTAGCGATAAAAGAGAAACTGTCAAAATATTTGGCACTATCGTTGTCCAAATATTGTCATTTGTGTAAAATAATTTCATTTTTGCTCGTATCATAAAAACTTACGCCTGCAATATTAACTATTCTATCGAACCAAAACTGTTTATCGCACGCTGTTTCTGAATGTACATGCTTGCCTTAATACGTACATCCAAATATTAAGGTATAAAAGTGTTTGTAAAAATAAAAAAATCAAAAATTTCTTCAGCATTTGGTATTAACATTTCAATCTGTATGAGAATATTAATGAAAAACAGATGCCAAATACCGCAGGTGTTGCTTTTTGCTCCGATGAAAATCAATTTCAAATATTAAAAACAAACGATGTTTGAAGAGAAACGAAGTTTAATAACAACTGTTATGATTTGTTTTTTTTTTTATCATTGAGAATGTTAGCAGTTCAATTTTGTTAATGCTTAAAATTATTTTACTTTACGTTGTCTTGTTTTTTATCTTTAATGACTGTTTACAAGGTACACTTAAGTAGCAATGTTGGGACTGACCGCCCTAGAAGGACAATAATGACCTGTAAGTTGACAATAATGACCAGTGTGCTAGTAATTCCTGCACGTGTGTCATGACCAATTGTATATCTATTTTACTGTGAATAGACAACCTTATTTCTATACAGCTCGACGTGGTTTTACCCCATTAAGGACGACTCTTAAACGACTGAAGAAATAGAAACATTTTTATTTTTCATTTTTGACATCGCCATGCTTAGAACAACTTTCTGCATCTTTCTGTCATTTTATCTATTTTTCCGTCAAGAAAACAGGTTTCTACGGTGTTATGCTACGCATTATGCTAAGCAGATCTAAGGCAGAGCCCTGTCTTGTCAAGGCCATGCAAATTTTTGCAATAAAACAATATTTCAACCTTCCTAAAAAGAAAATAAACAATCAACATAATTACGAAGTGAATACTTGAAAAGTAAAATAAAAACCGGCCAAGTGCGAGTTGGACTCGCCCATGAAGGGTTCCGTAGCAGCAAGCATAGATTAGAGATATAATTATATTGAGATTAGTAAGTAATATACACAAACAATAAAAATAACTTTGTTTTTCATAGTATTTGTATGAATGGCAAAGTTATATTTGCGGTTTTTGAAAATGTACTATATCTCAAAAACTGCTAACTGTATCTCATCCAAACCAATTTTCGTTGGTAGTTTTGGTTGAGGTCTACATTATATATTTTTTTTAGTTTTATCATTCTCTTATTTTAGAAGTTACGGGGGGGGGACACACTTTTTACCACTTTGGAAGTGTCTCTCGCGCAAACTGTTCAGTTTAGAAAAAAATGATGTTAGTAACCTCAATATCATTTTTAAAGACCTATTCATAGATACCCCACACGTATGGGTTTGGTGAAAAAAAATTTTTTGAGTTTCAATTCTAAGTATGGGGGGCACCCCCAAAATTTGTTCTGTTTTGATTTTTGTGTGAAAATCCTAATGCGGTTCACATAATACATCTTTCTACCAAGTTTCAACAGGATAGCTCTTATACTTTCGACAAAAAGTGGCTGTGACATACACGGACAGACAGACAGACAGACAGACAGACATGACGAATCTATAAGGGTTCCGTTTTTGCCATTTGGCTACGGAACCCTAAAAACGTATAAAACAGTCGTTACCTCCTTTGTTTGCTCACACAATTGAGCAAGGAGCTTCTTTACTTTAATCAATTCTGTTTCACAATGACAGGCAGCGAACATAGCTGTATTGAGTTTTTTTTATAACATCATGTTTTTTTAATGGATTCTTCTATTAATGGATGTATATGAAAACTGGCAAGCTGAAGTGACAGTGAGCTGGTCATGTCTGCCGCAGAACCGACGAAAGGTGAAGTAGGAAGGGTCTCAAATGGATACCGCGTGTAGGTAAACGTAGTGGGTCATCGGTCCGGGGGGCTAGGACGCCCCCCGGCAAGATGGACCGATGACCTGAAGAAGTTAGCTGGCAATGATTGGAAGAAAAAAGCGGGCTTGAGTCTAGCAGTGGACTGCAATAGGCTGAAATGATGATGATGATGACTAATGGATGTGTTAATCAATTACTCATATTGTCATATGGAAAAATTCATTAATACTCACTTACCTAAAAATTAAAATCGTTACATGTCAATTACTGTTCGTTAGTCTCGCTAAAACTTGAAAACGGCTGTACTTTGGCTTACAAGGAGGTTTAAAAGGTGATTAAATATTACTTGGAATATAGTAAAAGCAACACTTTCGTTTTCCCTTTTAAACTATTCCTACCTGTCAAATATTTGATGTTCGTCCCGTCGTTCACAAATCGAATTCTAAGGCGGTACGAAGTTTGCTGGGTCAGCTAGTTTTAAGTACAAACTAATATCCTCAAAATCTATAAACAGAAACAAAAGGTTGTTTAAACCTTATTTCCTGTTCTTGCTTCTCCAACCCCTGAAAAACTTCATTTTACTCGTATCACAGTCCAAAGTTGTACTTAGTCAGATTTTTTCTTAACCGTCTAAAGTCTAGTTAATCAATCCCCAAACCAGAAGCTTGGGAACTTTCCCAGGATCGAGGCAACGAAATTAAAAAAAAAAAGTAGGTAGTGCACTCTTCATTTATTCAACGGGGGAATTGAAGTAATTTCCAGAAGGAAAATTAAAAAGAAACGAGCTTATCTTGGCAGGCCCTCGCAATTACAGCATTGCTAAACAAGTTAGGTTTTTACTCGTACTCCGTCCATGTTTTTAGGGTACCTTACACAAAAAATGTGAAAACGGGTTGCTTTTACTAAACGATCCGACAAGCTGGTACAAATGTACTATCTAATAATCTACATCTTTGTTGATTATGTTTGGAGAGGTGTCCATGTTCGAAGATGCATCCACAAGTTGTCCGTCACGAATTTAATTGTATTCAATCATAACAGGACTTATGTCTCAGTTACCATCTAATGGCTGCTACACACGTTACGAAAAATCGTTACGATTGGACTGTTCAAACTGTGTATGAGAAAAATCAGGCGAACTGTACAATTACGATTTTTCGTAACGTGTGTAGCAGCTAATAAGAAGATAAACGAAACTATGACGATTTTGTGATACGGAACCTTTATACTGTCCGTTCATTTGCTAAGTTTTTTAGAAAAGGGCAACGTACTATCAAGGTAATCTTTTACATTTCATCCAACCAGACTCGTTTAATAGCAGAGATCGTGTGTCGTTTTGAATTTTAATTAGTAGCGTCTGTCAACTGAACATTTTAGATATATTTAATAAGAAATTTCTGGGCAAATAAAAATGTAATGTGAATAGATGTGAATTTTTACCTACTGACAGTAAGTAAACCATGGTTGTTTAATATTTATTTAGGTAAAAAATACTACCTGAAGTCCTATCATTACTTTTCATGGTTTTTATGACATAAATTAAACGGGAAAGACGTTAATTTATGAAAAATGTTATTTCCTCCTTCGAACACTAAAAGCGCTTTTTCAATTTTCCATACAATTAAGGCATTAAATAGTTCAAGTACGCTGTAAATAAAATACAAAAATCTTTTGAAGAGATTTATTGTTTTGTTAAAATTTTTTTTTGTTTTTTTTGGTACTTATCAAAGTAGAACTTTCATTAAAATAGACATCTAGAGCTTTTCTTCTCCTAATCAATTTCTCTACAGGTTCACAAATTAAAACTGTCTAAATATTTCCGAGGAGCACCTTTCCTTCCAGGAAGTAGGTAATTTAATTCCTTGAAAAACTTTCCTTTGTCAGTTCAAAAATGCTTAGGGGTGCTATTGCTACATACTTGTTAGGGCCGGGTCGTTTATTTTTATAATCTTTCTTGAAAAACAAAGCTCTGAAACAAAGTAAATATACAGGATGTTCCTGGAAGTATGGATAAATATAAAATAGCAAAAGTATGTTTTATTGTAATTTTAACAAAGTCCAAAACACAAAATTTCCAGCAACAGATGGCACAAATGTGGGATCTCTGCGTTCAAAATAATATTCATACGAAGAAAGCTGAAAGACTAACGACACACAGCAGAGTACTTTACAGTGTTCAAAATACATTGAAGTTTCGCCAAAGTAACTGTTTTAGTTTGTCTTAGACCGACCCGCAATGTATTAGTGTTGCCGAGATAAAATGTGTATTTGTCGATGGTTAGAGATGTAGTTTCACGTAAATGGTATGCAAAGCCGTTCTGAGTAGGTTGGTTAAGTGACCCCGACAGGCTTTTAACGCACCCGGCGAGAACCCAGCAACCTTTACTGTGTTACATTTAAATTTAGACTGTAATATCGCGTTTTGTTATTAAATATTTCTATTAAACCCTGATTTTGGGCGTGGGAAGTTAACTAACATCGTTGATATTAAAACTTTCTTTCAATTTCGGCTAAGTGTTAATATTTGATCGTAAGACTGTTTATATTTTAAAAGGGTTCGTTTTGGTTCTAAAAATAAACTTATTAAGTGATTTTTTTAACAAAGTCTAAATTGAAAATGATGTTTCGAAAGTTCACCATCAACCGCCTGGTTGAAAAATTGAAGAAAAATCACATACTTAAGGTAATTTGTGATCATATAAAGAGTGAACCTGTGACAGCGCTATATTGTGACGTCATACACTCTTTTTTGCTCTAAAATAATTTTAATAATCATATATTATGAAAATAAAGAAAAAATAAAAACATTCTAAAAAAAACTAGCTGTTCCCCGCGGTTTTAAGCCCGCTGCTCGACTCCTTTTGGCCGTAGCGTAATGCCTATAGCCTTTTTCGATAAATGGACTATCAAACAAATTTTTTTTTTTAATTCGAACTAGTTTTTTCTGTTATTAGCGCGTTCAGCCAGACACACTCTTCAGATTTATATTATTAGTAGGTATCGATTTTGCTGAAAGCAATTTTCAAGTGACAGTTGAAGGTCATTATCATTTACACTCTTAGATAGGTTTAACGTTACCATAATCCAAACGGTTATCACGTTATGAAACCTCGGCGCCGTCACACCGTACCTGAAAAAAAATAAGACGCGGGTGTCATCTAAGCATTTCATTTAAAAATAACGGGATTCTTCCGGTATACTAGAGATTGAATGGCCTCTTTTACCCGGAGATACCCGGCCGGGCCACGGAAGGGTAAATTGGTACATTCAGAGGCCACATCTTGGACCTACAGGACATTATCGATTATTCTACTATGCCCCATGGACTTGAGCTACCAGTGGCATAACTTTTATCGGCATTTTGTCTGACTAATTGTCTTTGATGTCAAAATATGTTGGAAAGGATTTTGAGTGAGCGTAATAACATCAACGGGGCACGGTTGTGCCCCAGCCTTTTTATGTCGTGGTAAAATCATCAAATAAGTCATCCCACACAGAGCGAAACAGTAGGGACTGACAGATATCCACGGTGATCCTTCAATAGCTCTTTACGTTCCAGGGTTACCTGATAAAACAGTCCCACAGCCCTGAGACTCCGTACCTACTATGCAGAAATTTCAGGTATAAAAAACCTCTTAACATTTTGCGCGACCAGGGAAAATTCCCTGGTCGCGCTGGCGCACTATTGAGTATGAGGTCCTGGGTTAAATAACCCAGAACCTCATACTCTATAGTACCTATTGTGACCACTAGATCAACGAGGCAGAAATCCGAATAAAATAATCAAAACCGTTTTTGAATAGGTACAACTAACTCATTATGAATTTTGATTACCTACGTAATAGTTTTTTTCACTTTATACTGTACCGCATACATACTCTATCGCTAGAGTTAATGGTACAGTATAAAGTCTATCATAAAATGTTCTGTACCACTAAATCTAGAGGGACAAATTTAGTGGAACACAGAGGAATAATCCGCCATTGCCCATTATTGGGGTCTCGGATCGAGGAAGACGCCGATTTTGTTCGGACTCTCGCTCAAACGCTTATTTACCTGCACGGACGGTGTGAGGTCTTATTTGTGCTATCTTATGGAAAATTTATGTTTGAATGTGTAATGGACCAAAATATAGAGGTTCGCATTTTAAATATTTTCTCGGAAAGGACACACGAGTAAATAATAACTTGGTTACGGAAACGGTCCTTATACTTTGTGCGTGGGGAAATGTTTTCTTGCGGTTTGTTTTTTTATGTTTTTCTGTAGATGCACAATACTGATTGTTCCGTTGGGTCCGTGGGGACTCCATATTATGACCGCTCTTTAGAGGCAATTTTAATATTTGAACGATTTTATCACTTAGAAAGTTGAATATAATTGTTGTAGGTATTGTCTTATCCTACAGGGGTTATAAAGTCATTCATAATAGTAGTTTATGAAACTGGTACATAATGAGGGGTATTATACACGAGTGTGAGTTTAAAAAACAAGCGAAGCGAGTTTTTTAAAAGTATCACACATACACTACTTTATCTACTTTCATTGAACACGAATTTATCAAATAAAAGATAAAGATTGACACAGTATTATGGCGCCAAAATTCCCGTTATCACCGCGCATGGGCCACAGCGCGCGCAGCCACAGATAAAAAATCAAAAGGATGTAGGTATCTATGATCTGTAATCTGCATCGTAATGAAAAAAAAAATATTATAACATTATTTTGTTAGATAAATAGTGTCATAATTTAATTTTTTAATTTCATTTCGATATACTGTGTGTAAAGTACGTCATAATAAACTCGTTTTGAGTTTTGTATTTTGAATTTAACGATATGAGAGTAGATATTTGAGAGACATATTAATATCTTTTATAATATCATTTTTGTATTGTCAATCACTTTATTTTCCTACCAAAATAATTATATTGTTATCCCTTTCATAGAAATATCTATCATTACCAAAGTATGACAAAGGAATATTATTCAGTCGTGTTCAAAGGCGTAGTAACTAAGGCATTTTACTAGCTGCTGTTAATAAATCCATCAACACAGTTCGTGAAAGACAGCCCAGGCTGCTCATAAGCCTCTTCCTAAGTCGCGTCACAACAGACGGATCGACGTCCACCGTATCTGGGTGTCTACTTTCTAAACGCCCCCACGTTTTGAGTGGCCCCTCTCTCAGCCCCGTAGGGTTATTTTCTTATATTTAGGACATTTAAAACGTGGGTTTTTAGATTTTATTAAAATCTATTAATTATTTTTTTATCTTTGTTCATCGGGTTTGAAGCTACTCTGAAAATTTCAGCCTGCTAGCTTATCGGGAAGTACCTCAAAGCCTGTCCGCCATTTTGGACGTCCGCCATATTGGATTTAAATTACATGACTATTTTCTCGTATTCCTGACAGCAAACCCTTTCATTTGATACCCATCATGGGGGTGGATTTCAAACAGCCAGTCCGCCATCTTGGACGTCCGCCATATTGGATTTAAGTCATGTGACAATTTTTTTTCGTATTCCTGACAGCAAACCCTTTCATTTGATATCCATATCATAGGGGTGAATTTCAAATAGCCTGTCTGCCATCTTGGACGTCCGCCATATTGGATTTAAGTCAAGGTCGAAACCACGGGATTTGTGCTTCTCTGGTGGTGTCATCTCTATTAGACCCCCAGCTCCTTATACTAGTCCATCGAGTTTAAAGATCCTACGCCATCGAATTCTGGCCAAAATAGTTTCTCAGTACTATTTATTATTTTATTAAAATAAATATGCTACTAATTATTATTTGTCATGTTGGCCATTGAATGTAAATAATATGAGACAGCCGACATAGATTGTAACTGTCATACTTGTAATTAGCGCCTTAATAATTAATTACGAAGCTAGGCTCTTGTGTCCTTTCTCATCTTATCATCATAAATGTTATTACATTTCTTGACAAGTCTAGGTCTGTGTTAATAAAGAGCCTTTCCTTTAATCACCAAGTATTATTCGTATGTTTGTCTTATTTCATATTTTACTTGATGAAAAGGCATTTTTAATACACAGGCAATTAATGGGCTAAAAAAGGTAAAGATGACAATGCCAAAATAGAGCACACAAATTGTACAATTTAGGTAATCTAAAAATCTATTTAATTTTAATTTTATAACATTAAATTGTAGTCACTCGGCTAACAGCACAAAGAGAAACCAAATCGTAACAAAATTAACTTAAGTAATTCAGACATTCCTTTGATTTAGCTAGGATTATCAGATTTGTGAAACATTAAATCATAGTTAGTATTTTCGTTTCAGAAGATTTGACAGGAATATAATTCAGTAATCCAGAATAATTTTTCGTCGTAATAATGTTACGGAGATTTCTATTTTGAGTCTTCTTTGAATGAAGTCGTTTCCCTATTGTCTTTGGAACTCATTAACTGACATAGTAAATTACATTATAATATAGATCTTGGGTAAAAGCTAAGTTTTTTTGAATATGTTATTTTTCCGTGTCGCTTTGTAAGTGAATCAACATGGAAGCTGGTAAAAACAAACGAAAAACAAAAACATTACTCTCCTGTTAAAGGGTTTACCGCAGTCGAGTAAATACAGTTTGTTGCAAAGATGCATTGATTGCATGGGTGATTACTTCGATTAATACAAATAAAAAATACATGAAAAAAATTCGTTTCATTTTTTTCATACAAAACGACAATTTCATAGGTTAGACCTATTATTTGTTAGTTTTTTTTTTTTAAATAACGCAACCTTTTTGTCATCAGTGTTAGTAAGTGATTGCTGTGTAGTACCTAAGTATATTTTCTTGACTTATTGATTAAAATGACCAACTAATGGCCGTAGAATTTGATAAGTAGAAAAAGAGAATGGTCGTTTCATAACAACGATCTATCGACTTGAGAAATAATTTTATACACTTAGGCCTTATTAGTAAGCTAAAGATAGCAACGAGATATGGAGAGGGCTATGCTCAAATATATCAGAGAATCTCTACTTGATCAAGTCACATTATGAGGAAATTCGTATTAGAACCAAGATTTCCGATATAGCCCAACATATTAGCAAGTTGAAGTGACAATAGGCAAGCCACATATGAACTGATAACCGTTAGGGCTGTAAGATTCTCGAATGGAGACCACGTACCGGCAAGCGCAACTTAGGACGACCACAAGATGAAGACCATAGGATCGTGCTAGTTTCAAGGCGCTTCTAGCTGGTCTTATTGGAAATCTATAGGGGAGGCCTATGTTCAGCAGTGGACGTCTTACGGCTGATATGATGATGACTTTTTACACGAATTAATACGTCTTGATAATTTATTTCCATTGTGGTAATCGCTTTTACATATGAGTCTTTATTTTATACGCAGCTCGCTAGTTTTAATACAGTCGCTGAGTTTTTATATTCGCTACAACGAACTGTAACTTGTGGTCCACCGAACTATGATGCGGCCAGAACACGATAAAAAAAGGTTTAAATGTTCTCGCTGTTTTGTTTCAGTATTATTGTTTAGTATAAATTGTATATAAAAATCCTTTCTGGTAAAAAGCTTACGAAACTTTGAATAGGGAAGAAAAGAAATCATTTTACGAAAACAGTTGGACCTACATCACCGCCACTGTCCTTTCAAATTAGGCCCAAATCAATACTTTATTTGGCAAAAACTACATAAAACAGTCACAATTTACCCTTAGTCTACGATCAAGGAAGGAGTTTTTTTAACGCATGCGACGCTCATCGTAAAGATCATTTTTGAGGAAAGAAAACGTTTCAAACGATCATATATAGAAGATTCAGACGTGGTTCAAATCCCACTCGCAGCTGAATTTTTCCTTCCTCAAAAATCATCTTGATTTTTTAATTACGTACTCAGCTGGGTGGAATTGGACTGCTTTCGGACATAAACACGAAACAGACAAAAACAAATCCACAACACAAGTCCAAAACTCGAGTAATACCTAATCAATGACACTATATTAAAAACCTTTGAGATATTTTTTAAAGACTATAATTATGAGCGAAACCACGCGTCGCGCAAAAGTTAGTCTAACATAAATTCCCTCGGGAATATTAAGTAACTACCAGTACTTCAATCAGGCTACAACATTAATGTCAGAAATTCCAAGTACGGTAAAACAAGGCAGCGTATGCGTCGAATGGGCACTTCGTTTGACTACTGACATCTGTACAGGACATAAAATTTGAGGCGTAGCTTATGTCGTACAAGGACAGAAGGATATGTTTAATGTCGGTAACAAGTTGTCACTTGTCTACTAATGAGACGTTAAAATCTGGGTTGATGTTGATCCGCTGGGTTTTGATTTGTGTTGTTGTTGTCTTGAAGCTATTGCTATTGAGCGTATGATATTAATTACATTTAGTTGGTTTACAGATGTGTTATTTCGCAGCAACATTTTTTCCTTTGTTCTTTTTAGGGTTCCGTACGTCCGAATACAAAAACGGAACCCTTATAGGATCACTCGTGTGTCCGTCTGTCTGTCGCTTACAGTCAATTATCTCCGAATCTACTAGACCGATTGGGTTGAAATTTGGTACACATATCAATTCCTGTGACCCAAGCACAGAGGTGTGACGTGAATAGATGAAATCTGTATGTGGGAGGTAATTTTTGGGGGGGAAGGGGAAAATGAAAAAAAAAGTTTTGAAAACTGCATCGTGTGACATATCAAATGAAATGTCTTGTTGAGACAATCTTAAATGTATATTTTTTTGTAATTTTAAAATAAATAGTTTCCAAGTTATTCAAGAAAATAGACGAAATTTGACCATTCCCCCTCCCCCCTTATCTCCGAAACTACTGAACCTAAAATTTTGAAAAAAATACAGTAATTAGTTTTCTACTTATAGATTATAAAAAAATCTATAAGTAGGCCATATCTGTATATGGGAGGTAATTTTTGGGGGGGAAGGGGAAAATTAAAAAAAAAAAATTTGAAAACTGCATCGGGTGACATATCAAATGAAAGTTCTTGTTGAGACAATCTTAAATATATTTTTATTGTAATTTTAAAATGAATAGTTTCCAAGTTATTCAAGAAAATAGACGAAATTTGACCATTCCCCCCCCTTATCTCCGAAACTACTGAACCTAAAATTTTGAAAAAAATACAGAAATTAGTTTTCTACTTATAGATTATAGGATAACCTATAAGAAGTCCATATATGGGAGGTAATTTTTGGGGGGGGGAAGGGGAAAATTAAAAAAAAATATTTGAAAACTGCATCGTGTGACATATCAAATGAAAGATCTAGTTGAGACAATCTTAAATATATTTTTTTTGTAATTTTAGAATAAATAGTTTCCAAGTTATTCAAAAAAAATAGACGAAGCTTGACCATTCCCCCCCCTTATCTCCGAAACTACTGAACCTAAAATTTTGAAAAAAATACAGGAATTAGTTTTCTACTTATAGATTATAGGATAACCTATAAGAAGTCCATATCTGTATATGGGAGGTAATTTTGGGGGGGGGGGAAAGGGAAAATCTAAAAAAAAAATTGAAAACTGCGTCGTGTGATATATCAAATGAAAGGTATTGTTGAGATAAACTTAAAAGTATTTTTTTTGTAATTTTAAAATAAATGGTTTCCAAGTTATACAAAAAAAATAGACGAAGCTTGACCATTCCCCCCCCCCCCCTTATCTCCGAAACTACTGTACCTAAAATTTTGGGGGGGGAAGGGGAAAATTAAAAAAAATAATTGAAAACTTCATCGTGTGACATATCAAATGAAAGGTCTTGTTGAGACAATCTTAAATATATTTTTTTTTGTAATTTTAAAATAAATAATTTGCAAGTTATTCAAGAAAATAGACGAAATTTGACCATTACCCCCCTTATCTCCGAAACTACTGAACCTAATTTTTTTTTTTAAATACTGACATTAGTTTTCTACTTATAGATTATAGGAAAACCTATAAGAAGTCCATGATATTAAAATAACATGGTAAATCACTCAATATTGTGCGTACCAATTTGGGTGAGATTTAAAAAAAAACGTGATAGGTAACATCGTACGGAACCCTCTTCACGCGAGTCCAACTCGCACTTGTTTTAAATTCTTGCTGCTTCTTTTCTGCAAAATGTTTCAAGCATTCACTATTATTGAATTTAACCTGTGTTTAAGTTCCAGGTGCGGAATATTTAAGCTGAAGCTGTTTTATAATTATGAATAGCAAAAGTATATCTTTCTTAAATTGTATTAATTTGTTGCCCCTTCAAAAGAGAGATGTGCAGACAGACGCCAGCACTACAAATTACAATATCAATGTTTACAAACATTTAGTTCCTAATTATTTATTAATGGTATAACATTTCATAAATACATAATACATATATTATACTTTGTATGTATAATTAAAATAATTACCACGCAATGTGACGTCATAAGCATGAAATGCATAATTATTGTCTATACATTATAATCCCACCCGTCATGGTCAGATATCCTTACACTGATGACCATAAACTCTAGGCATCTGCACAGCGTTTGACTATCAAAGATGACTATTAGCATATCTTGATTGTTCCGAAGAATAGTCTGTTTGCAACTAATTTATCGATCTAGAGATGATAAAACGATCTTTTTTTTTGTGGAAATCTTCTGCTTTATCTATCTGTTCAGCACACACACCAGATGAGAATTGGACCAGATAATTTTCATCTCATGTATACTAGCTAACTTTTCGCGATGCAAGGCATTGACTTTACGATGCGTTTATGTAGCCGTGGCTGTAAATGTAATGAGTTTCATAAAAGGAATTTACTACCCAGCGTACGAGTCGGGCAGATCATTCCATCTCCATCTTCTATGAGACAAGGATGTTTCTAACTACACCTTGCGTCACAATAACGAATTAAAATTTTATTTATAAATTTTTCAAATCTCTTAAATACCTATATTTTTATTATAAAAGTGTTCTAGTCATTGGATACATGAACTGGGCTGCTTTTGTAAGACGACTAAAAAGTCACGGTGTATAAATGTTTCTTCAAAATACATAGCTTTAATAAACAACAACCAGCTAGTGGATACCAGGAATGATATTCAGGTGCTAATTTGTAGGTTAATTGGTGAGATTAGGGCCCAGCTAAGAAATAAGAACACCATGTACCACTTTTGTTCACGGGACTCTCTTAAAAGAGACATCGATGTATTGAAATATGAAAGAGGGTGGTTTATAGTCAGTAAGTATCGCCGCACACTGGCCACTGGCCACAACTACAAAACGCCGCCACGAGAAGCTAGAAGCGGCCACAGAGAAGCTGAAGCGTGCGACAGCCACTTGTGGCCGGTGGTCGACACTTGTGGTCGCTGGCTGCTACTTTTTTTAACTAATGCATTACTGAGGTAAGAGAGAGAGGTGCGGAATGCACTAGTGGCGTGTGTCGGCGTTTAGTGGCCGGTACGGGCCACAAGAAGCGAGCAGCGACGATTGTAGCGTGTGGCGGCCACCGGCGTCTACCGTGTGCAGCTAGTCCATATAAAATGTATGGAAACTACAAGAAATATGCTGGTGGCGGCGTTTTGTGGTTTTGGCCAGTGGCCCGTGCGCAGGAGCCCTTAGAGTACTGACAGTCAAAGATGTTCCAGCAGGAAAACTCATTTGATGAAATCATCAAAAGTGGTTTTCTTTTTTTTGTTGGTAAATACCAACAAAAAAAAGAAAACCACTTTTGTTCATAAACTTACTAACTGAAACAAAATCAACGGCTGTATAAGTGTATACTTTACAACTCATACCATAAAGTAATATTTCATATGCTGAAAACTAAGTCCATAAAAAACCATTTACGGCCATAAAGCAACAATTATTCTGGGCACGTTGAAACTTTAGTTCCGCAGTAGTTGCCGACCCGCCCGTCCGGCCACGTTGCCATACACTACGTATTTTGTAAAGTTTACGTTTACAAAGCCTTTTTACACGTCAGCCTTTGCTACCCTTCTCTCTAATATACATATTTTTATAAACTTTGTAGATAACTTTTATTATACCCAAGTTGTACCTTTGCAGCGTATTTTTAAACTGAAGTTTGTTTAACGATACTTTGTTTGCCAGAAAAGTTATTATCGGTACTTTAGAAAAAAAAATTGTTTTGAAAGGATTCTTTGTAAACTAACTTTTGTTCGTGGTTTCGCCCACGTGCCCACGTCATATTCCTGCTGCTGCAAGTCAAAAATGTAACGAAACCTGCTAGGCTCTCAATGGTGTATGGTTAATTATTACCAACATACATACACACACACACACAAACACAAAAATAGAAATGTTTCCTGTTTATAACATTAGTGTAGATTGCAATACATACAAGACGGACCAAAAAATTTTTTTCAAAAAAAAATGTAACCGCCTTCAAAAACAACCACAAAAAAGGGTAAAATAACCTACAAAATAACTTTTCTTTCAGAAGTCGGTGCCTTTGTTTTTTTTATTTCATTGTCTTTTTTGCCACCGACTTCTGCAAGAAAAGTTATTTTGTAGGTTATTTTACCCCTTTTTGTGGTTGTTTTTGAAGGCGGTTACATTTTTTTGAAAAAGTTTTTTATTTTACTCTTTTTAGTTTAAATATTCAACCCAAATTCTTGTCAAATAAATCATTCTCTTACATGTGCACTAAAATTTTGTAATCCGTAGCACCGGTAACAACATCGCTCAAGTGCACAATAAGCTAATAAAACTCCCTATCTCAAAAACTCCTAAACCGATTTTGATGTAACTTGCAGTATTCCGTAAGTTAAACAATACTTAGTACAACAAAAAAAGAATTACTTAAATTGGACTTGCAGTTCCAGAGATATGCGAACACAAACTTAATCAGTCGATGCCTACTCCTTACTGTTAAGGAGTTATACCTTCCATCATCAGCTCAGCTACATGAGATGATGATTATCATACGCAAGTACTTAAATTACTTCATAAAATTTGCGAAAAACGATGTGCGGGCCTATAAAATTTGAGGGTTGCCCTCGATTTCCCTGGGATCCCATCATCAGATCCTGACCTGGTGATCATGGGACTACTTGGGAAGTATACCCTTTCAAACAAAGGAAAAATTATCCAAATCGGTCCAGGCATCTTCGAGAAATCGGGGAACATACATAAAAAAAAAGATTCCGACGAATTGAGAACCGCCTCCTTTTTTTGAAGTCGGTTAAAAATATAATACTATTTCAGGGTACTTACAGCTCCATACAATCCCCCTGACCACTAAACGCGCAAGTACTTAGCATACACACAAACAAGATATAGATATCAATCTCTTGATTGCTCTCGGTGCCATTATCATATGTTGCTCCATGGGTTAACGATGATGGCGGCGTTAGAGGTCGATCACACTTGCCAGATTGTATGGCACAACCCTTAAACACGTCATATGGGTGTGTTATATTCATTATCAGGTCCTTACGCATTATTTTGGTAGAAGATAAGGGTTTATGTTGAGCTAGTGGTAACTTAGTGTGGCCACTTGCACCGAAAATTTAGGTGTTTTATTTGACCGATATGGATAATTGCAGACGGTTCTTGCGGTAAGTAAAACTAAGTTTATCGCAGTAACGTGTGTTTAATTTATTTGATCTTACGAGTAATTATCTCACATCTGCAAATCTTCAGGTAATTCAAAATCAATCACGAAACAAAATGCTAACCATACCTACATGTTCCAGTTTACTTTAAATTTTGTGACCCCCTGGAAGCGGCGCGGCGTTTGGTAAGCTTCATGGTGTTCTGCTACCAGAAGTAGGCTTGTCATGCACATCGATAGCCATACTTACCGCACACACGCGCCAATTCCAGCATGCTGCAAACGATGATTAAATGGATCGTGTATAGCTGGCATTAGACTGACATCCAACATGATTGCTTTGTTGAAACGGTCACTAAATCTTGTTTTTTGGTAAGACTCTAATTTTAACACCGAAAGTGTAAATAACTTTATACATGGATACTGAAACAGACAAGCAGAGTTAATTGTAAGACAGCAGTTTACGTAAATTAGAACTATTTTCTGACATTAAACAAATTTACACAGTACCATGACCAATGACGCAGTCAGTTACAAACAGACAAAATCAGTTCGATCCGCTTGCTTAAACCACTACATAATCAGTTCATACAAATAGAATTTAATTAGTAAATCTAATAAATCTGAAACGATTGTTCAGCTGCGGCTGACGCAATTACATTTGATAATTAACATAGGCAGTGAATCGATGAGGTTGGTTACCGTAGGGCTTATTCGCGCATTGTACAGGTTGATTTTTGCGGTTTGCACTAGTTTTGAAACAAACCATCCTGTTTCGCGGTTACTGAATTGATTGTTTTTGAGTTCCATTGGAATTTAGATGGAATTTGTTTGGTAAAATAGTGCATGGTGAATTAAATATTAAGTGTAATTGGATGTCCAATTTTTCATACTGTGAATAATGTTTATGTTGATTTTAGGGACAAAAATAAAGCAAAGAGCACAAAATAAATGTCATTAGTCGAACTAGAAAGAAAAAGAGCTATCAGTAACACGTAGAAACATAATTATAAACTAAAACTACAATCATAAGAAACAAAAGAAAGACATTAACACTCCAGTAACCTTTCAACTAAAAATTTTTGTAAAAGCGATATTCAGAACAATACCAAAACTAGATTAGATGACCCAAAACTAATGGAACTCCCTGCGGCCATTGCAATAATTATAATCAAAGCATTTAAAACTACAAACCTTGTCAAACGCCGTGTACAATTTTGCGTTAATGACATACGAAATAACAGCAACTGGAACAACTATACATTAGCTAGTCAGTATTGTCATCACTATAATAATTAATGGAATCGACTCGAAATTGTGTCGCAAACATTTGCATTCGATATTTACAGAAGAGAGATTTGATATGATGATGAGATGATAGTTTATCGCTCAATATTATCGGTGTTGGTCGCTTTACTGCAAGTTTCTATTATACTTTATATCAACTACATTAGATAAATCAATGTCATATTTCTTCTACATTCTTTACTTTGTTCTCAACTACATCAATGTCATTAGATTTTACCCGACTGCCAAATAAGGGGTATGTTTTACATTCACATCTTCAGTAACTAATTTGACGAAGCTCGACACGTGTTGATGGCGTTTTATTGGATAAATTTACTCGAAGCCATCTATTTATAAAAGCTAAATTGACCAAAAAGTGACTTGTAAATGAAAATACAGAAAGTACAATTGCTTGGCCCCGGGGACTATTAATTAGAACCCGGTGTTTATACCTTCGTTAAAGATGGGCAAGGGAAAGCTCCAATTCGGATATCTGTTTGTAGATACTATTACAGATACAAAGTTGTTATGATATTCAATTTCAATTTATTAACGACCTCGCTATTTTAATTTGCGGTGTCAATTTACAAGGTATAATTTTTGAATAACTGAAAACTTGAAAAAAGGAGGATTCTGTTCGAAATTGGAGTATTTCAAGATTGGCTTAAATCCGATGATTAAAATCAGTTATTATCTATTCAACGACCAAGTCAACTGTTCTTTGATCGTAATGTGAAATTGTGAACCCACATGTCATCATTACCATAAAGTACTTCAGAAAATATAAGATCCAGTGCTACATTTTCTGCAACTAAGAGAAGCGTACAATCAGAAGATATAGGTACACAATACATGCATCTTCACGTCTGTACAGTAAAGTTTAGAGATGCTCATTATTCGTCTTAAGGCGTCTAGGCGAGATATCAAGGCGTACAAGTTGCCCGAGGCTTATCTGTCCCTACGCATCGTACATCGCGGACTAATGAAAAGCGTATGACATCTCGCGACATCCCTACAAAATGATAATGAATGCTTGTGGCGTTGCCTTCTGGTTATTTTCTTACAGAGGCTATTTTTGATTTACAATGTTTAGAAAACTGTGCGCTTGTATCTTAATAAATTATGAGTGCATACAGCTGCCAAACGTATAGCCGTAGTGATGGTGGAGTGCTGCAGGGAGAGATGTTCGGACCAACTTAATCATCATAACATTGAGCAAAATAATTTAGTGTTACATTTTGGTACAAATTGTAGAAGTCAGTTTCAACTGTGTTTATAATACCAGGACATAATTTGCAATCCAGGTCATAATGTAGATTTACTACCATCATTACCCCCTTCAAGTTAAGTCATAAGATTTCTGCCATTGTCACAGTCTACTTGGTGTTGGAGCTTGTTTTACTCCAAACAGTAACTTTTTCCACTCTCCCCTCTCAGACGGTACGGCATCATTTACCTTCAAGCTTAGTTCAACTACTAGAACTATCAACAAATCAACCATGACAATAAACCCATCCACTCAAATCAATATCAACCCACAACATAATCAATGTCATTAATTTATTAGATCGCACACAATCAAATGGACGCAACTGATTACTCGATCGCGTGGTCAGTAAAATGGACATGGAAATGTATACTTGCTGTGATACCTAATCTCCTATTACATTATGCGTAACTAATTGCCTTGTCGAGTGATGAGAAGGATTGTAAACTTTGTTTTGTTTATTTTACTTGAATATTCTAAATACAGCACATTTTATTTATTAAGTTTTCACTTTTGGCGCTGTGGGTAAGCTAAGTGTCGCAGGTTAGATTCCTCCCACAAGGAAATATGTAGTACATTTTGATACAAGTGGGGAAAGTTTTTTATTGTATTCGAGGAGGAAATGGTCAGCCGAGCCCTAGGCGAGGCCGATAAGGAGCCGAGAGCAACAATCTCGTTTAGTTTGAAAACATTATTTTTGGCGTGTAAATTCCTTTAAAAATATATAAATGTAATCAGTTGCCTGGTCCTTCCAAACAGACACATTTATAAATAAAACAGCTGCCAGCAGTGTCAAACGCCAAAACGCCACCAAATCACAGACGACAAATAAACTAAATTACGTTCAATAGTTCATTCATAGTTTCATTCGCTCAAATCCCCGCTAACGAGGACCGATTGAACCTCTACCGAATGAATTCTCACAGAGATTATCCGGACGTATCAAAATTAACTGAGCAATGTACTTAATAATTAATATGGTGAATTAAGGGAACCCTTTGACGTTTGATCGGCTCGATTATTGATAGGTAGACGTGTCTATATAATTGCTAGGAGTAGATTGACTTGATGGCTTGTGATCGAAGTCGTTTGGTTTATGTATACTTAGTTTAGACGAAAGTAACCCAACCTATAAGTATTTTAGATATAAATAAATATCCTATTTTTAATGTATAATAATTATGTTTATTAAAGTAGGGAAAACTAGGTAGTGCGCCCTAGTTGACAAAACTCTCTCAAACTTACTGCTCGAAATTACATTGAAATATTATCCTTCTAAGATGTAAAGATCGGTTTTAGTTGTACTCGTACCTACAATATTTGTTTGTATAAAGCCTCCTGCAGACACACGCGATTAATCGCGCGGGGCGACATGTCGCGGTCCATTCGCAGTATTTTTAGAGTGGAAATTAGCTTGGCTCGTTGTCGCAGCGCAATTAATCGCGTGTCTGCAGGAGGCTTAATGTATAATTATCCTTACAGTGTACATTATTACATGGGATTCAATGGAAACAAAATAGAAAGTGGGACACACCGAGTTTAGTTTCAGAGTTTCCAACAAAAATAAAAAATGTGACATATTATACTTTTGCAACTTTATCATGTAACATTTTTTCATTTCCATATTGGTCGCAAAACTAACAAAATCAAACAAGCTTTAAAAACCTAACCCTCAAACCAATTATTTCTTTCAGTTCACCTTTCTTCCACACAGTGTAAAAACCAGAAAGCCACAATTGATTAAGTTTGAATAGTGCTGCGGCGACTATTCGTTCAAAAAGTAATCGTCACAGAGTTTGTTGGTTACTGTGTTTCAATTCTCATGCAAACCGCACCAGGGAATCGGGAACCCGATTGACAATTTGCCAACAGTTGATATTCACGTACTTTTTGTTTTCGTCGATCGTTTGTTTTTTATACGGTATTGAGTTTAGCTGAATGCAGCTTAATTCTGACAATGACGTCGAAATAAAAAGTCGTACCTAAGCCAAAGTCAGTGCAGGGCTACGTCAAATGTCAGTAATTTTCATTAAAATTATTGACATTTGACGTCCCCAAGCACTGACTTAGGCTTTTCGCACATGGGTCGTAGTCGTAGTTGTCCGCACACGAGGCGGTGTTACAGCGTGTCGTATGAGGTGTTCATTGTCATTACGATAGTCGTAGCGTACTGGCACAAAAAAGGAAGCGACAAAAAAATAATAATGAATACTGCAAAAGTTATTATAGAATTTGTGAGCTTAATCGAAACATTTCCTTGTCTATATAATCATTCATTAAGTGATTACTCTAGGAAAGATGGATTCAATGAGCACGTCGCTTTCTACTTCTAAAGAAATCAAATAACAAGAAGACCTCTTCGTCTGAAGAGAAGGTAAGGTCATCAATAAATTCCCCATGCGCGTAGCGTAATTACGATACGCGCATGAGACAACTACGCCTACGACACATGTGCGAAAAGGCTTGGCTATGGCTTAGGTTATTTCGGCCTTATTTGTGATGATTACTGTATACTTTGTAATTTATGTTCCTGCAGGTATCATTAAAACTTAAAATAATATATTTTTAAAGTTTTGTGCTTTGGTACTTTTGGAAACGCTGTAGTCTTCCTCAATAAATAGATTATACAACGCCAAAATATTTTTTCAATTCGAACCAGTAGTTCTTGAGATTAGCGCGTTCAAACAAACAAGCTCTTCAGCTTTGTAATATTAGTATAGGAGAATAATAGAAAGGCATAAAATAAAACAAATTAAACCACCTCGGTTCAAACCCAGCACTGATCAAAACCAGTAGAAAAAACTCTCCCTCAATTTTTTCCAAATACCAACTTGTCTCTCGTCAAAATCAATACAAATAAATTATTGCGATCAGATACACAAATCACAATTTCTCACGAAATAAAGCAGAACAGTGGAAATCAATGACAGCAAAGAGTTATGAATAAATAAAACATATTCAAAATTCGAAGGCACGGGTGACAGATGTCAGGAGTCAATAGTGATGACGTCATATGAATAGAAATAGTTCCTTACAAGTTTTTGTGCCAATATTTCTATCTCTCAATTCTTTGAGGAACGTTGGGATTTTTTGTGTGAGATTGCGTATCTCGTTGGTTTTGTTTTATTTTTATTACTGGTTTCGTATAGTTATTCTGGTTGACATTTATTTTTGTCTCAAATATGGATTTTCAATTTTATTCTAGTTTACGGAACAACCTTTTCTACTGACCTTGAGGATCTGTAAAGCCTCCTGCAGACACACGCGATTAATCGCGCTGCGACAAGGAGCCAAGCTAATTTCCACTCTAAAAATACTGCGAATGCCCCGCGCGATTAATCGCGTGTGTCTGCAGGAGGCTTAACTGGATATCGTTATTTAAAACAGCCAAATAAAAAACTTGAAATAAAAAATATCATTAAAACTTACTATGAATTTGTAAGTCTTATGGTAGCCATACACGCAGCGATTTAGTTGCGCAAGTATTTTTAATTTGAAAATTGCTTTATCGTCATCATGTATTTGTGCAAGTCTAAACTTGCACAAGAAAATCGCTATGGCTACCATTAGTCAGCTGAATTGTCTTAGCCATGTAGTAACTGAATGACACAAATCCGTTGTAAAACGAAGTAGGCCGTCGGTAAACAATATGGTTGTAGTTCTTTTTGGTATCCCTATTTCTCAATACCTTATAAAAAGTACGTAGTTAATGATTTTGCCTGTTTTGAAAGTACTTTTTTTTTCTTTACTATAAAAAAGTAACTTCATCCTCCAAAGAGTTCCAAACTCCAAGTGAATTACTTAAGGGGTACAGCAAATCGTAATAATCCAAGTTTAGTGGTCCATCCGTCAACGTCGTACTCACTGGCACTGGACACGTGAATTATTGTAACTACATTTTAAGCTAAGCGTAAGCGATGAGCATAGCGGGTCTTAGCTTTTAGTGAAATAGTTTTTTTTTTTTTTGTCTTTTCAAAAAGGAGAGGCTTTCTAGTTTTTACTTGATTGTCTTTAATGAGGCGTAATCTCATTTTGTGACCTTTTTTTAAGATTCGGGATCTGAAATATACAGGGTGTAAGAGACATCGACGCACAAACCGATACCATGGGTTCAGGATATGATTCTGGACCCCCCGTGTTGGAATTTTTCGTCGGTTTTTTTTTTGTTTTTTTTTTTAATAGTGAGCCGCGCTTAACGTACTACAGGTACTGTGGTACTTGACACAGTATTTAGGTATACGATGACTTTTCATATTATAAACATCTAAGAAGACACCATTTCTAGTTTTATTTACATTGCTACTTTTAGTGAAAGTAGTGAATTCATTACTTATTTATTAAAAATCTCATTGGGTTAGGTAAGAATAACGATTATGAACGGTCTAAAGTAAAAAAAAACTCCTTTTTTTATTTCGAAAATTAGGAAAAAACCGACGAAAAATTCCAACACGGGGGTCCAGAATCATGTCCTGGACCCATGGTATCCGTTTGTGCGTCGATGTCTCTTACACCCTGTATATTTTTAACTTGAAAATTTAATTAACTAAGAACAACATCTGCATAGTCTTTTCCCAAAATTTCAGGAGCATTAACTGCCTATCCGAAGTTTACAAATAAGTAACTGGGTATTACGATACCCCTTAATAAGATTGTTTATCACGCTTGTAGGCTGCTGATTTCCTTTAACGGCCAGGACCAATATCTTAACCTAGTCTGCTAGACCCTAGCTAGCTCGCTAGAAGCAAACTCATTTGACTAAAAGAGAGATATTTTTATGCAAGAAATGTGGAATTACATTAAAATGTACTATACTCACAGATTACTAAAAAAGTGCCTTCACGAATAACGTTACGATTTTGTTTTGAACACGGAATGTGGACAATTTATAAGCTAAGATGATGATGATGGATTTTCCGACGCACAAGAACAACGGGCAAATGAACACTTGAACAAGAACGACGCACAAGCAAAATACACACAATTGAAAGGAAAGGGGTGATGACGTCAACGTTTCCTAAATTATATCGTCACAGTATTGTAAACATTGTAATCGTAGTAAAAGGTTGTAATCTTGGAAGCAGACGTCATACTGAGATTATGCGTAGTGATGTGCGTCACCATTTCGCATCTGTACGATCTTTTGTGTTTTGGGGTTTATTTTATTTACGGGATACACCAAATCGTATACAACCATAATTATCTGCTTTTACTAGCTGTTTCCAGCGTCTTCACTCGCTACAATTCCACAATTATACAAAGGGAATATAAAATCTGAATAAAAAAAATATAAGTAGGTACTGCGGTAGTAGGTACTGTAGGTACTGCGGTAGAGCAGTGGTGGCCCAGTGGTATCGGCGTCGACTTACGAGTTGTAGGTCGTGGGTTCGAACCCCGTCAGGCGCATTACTTTGTGTAATTTATTTCAACACCACTGCTCTCAAAACGGTGAAGGAAAACATCGTGAGGAAACCGACATGTCCTTGAACCAAAAATTCGAAGACATGTGACATCTACCAATCCGCACTGGGCCCGCGTGGTAGATTACGGCCCACTCCCTCTCACAGAGAGGAGGCTTGTGTCCCAGCAGTGGGAACATCATTTATAGGCTGATGATGACGATGAAGTAGGTACTGTTAATCCAAGTTATAAACTATTTTTATACAATAATCCGTTTGTAGTTTTTGCGTGAAAGAGTAACAAACATCCATCCATACAAACAAACTTTCGCATTTTTTTTATTAGCCATTTATATCCCACAGCTGGGCAAAGGCCTCCCTCATATCCTTCCAAGTGTTTTTTTCTCTCTCTCTTTCTTTTGTTTAAATGTATCTTCAATGTAAAGTTTCAAACATGACAGATTGGGGTAGGTGGACCTGCTGGCGGTCCACCTACCCCAATCTGTCAAGTTTTATCAATCGAACATTAACCTTCCTTTGTGATAAGATTGATAATCTATTAAGCTATTGTCAAACAGACAGGCGAAGCGAATGCGGTCCGATAGTCTATGTTCAAACAATTCCATACATTACAAACAAAAACGTTTCGCTTCGCTTTCGCTTCGCTTTCGCTTCGCTTTCGCTTCGCTTTCGCTTCGCTTTCGCTTCGCTTTCGCTTCGCTTTCGCTTCGCTTTCGCTTCGCTTTCGCTTCGTGTTAGCTTCGCCTCTCTGTTTTGACAATAGCATTAAAGTTTGACGGCGTCTGTACAATCAGCAGCTTAAGCTATGTCTGTTGGTGATTATGGATCACTCACAAAATGAGGCATTGGCGCATAATAAGGCCGATGTCAAGACGGCGCTATTTTTACAACTTTTAGTTTCGTCGTATTTGAGTTATAAAAACACGCTCGTGTGTTACACTTTGTGCCAGCAGCGTTGAACCCACCATTTGACCTAATTGCCAATTAACACCCGGCGAGCAGTCAATCTAATTTTTTAGGAGCCATTAGTTCCTTTACACTCTTCCCTTTCGACACTAATCGATGCAGGTTTTACAATTTAACCCGTTTTTAAACGTGATTAAATGCAAATGTGGATGCAGTTTTGTTTGCGAATAAATCATGATGAATTTTTTTTCATGTTTTGAAATCAGAATGTCCTTTTCAAAACAAAATCACATTTATTTTTTGTATTCATTTGAAATTAGAATGTTCTTTTACAATTCAATTATTCAACTACTTTTAAAGTAGTATAACATCCAATTCAAAACGCGATGTAGTATGTTATGTACCTTAAGTTTTACCAGTTTTACTCAAAACTGTCGAGTGACGCTTTAAAACATTATCCCTCCTTATACAGACCGTTTCGTACGGAATCAACCGAATGTTGTATTCGACGAACTGAGATATTAAATAGACTGTACAACACTGATCCACTGAACTCAGTATAATAATAATGTTGTTAGTGAGTTAAGCTTGTTGAATATCTAATACAATTCCGCGTACTTGTATAACTAAGCTTCACTTAGTTTGCGGAGGATAACTTAACTGCTGAGTCATAAAATAACAACAAAGTATCGTTTTAAGGATTCAATATAATACAGTGCACATATAAGTTCTGTGGAGTATAAATAAACTTAGCATGACTTCGCGGTTATTTTAGTAGGATCTTTTCTTGTTTTAGTGACAGTTAAGAGTGCTTTTTCTGAAAGTAAGCAACGTAGCAAATAGTTGTCAAATATTAATAAGTTTTAATTAATTCAGCAATGTTACTGTATGGAAATAAGAAATATCGCTCTGTAGTGCACTAGGACATTGATATAGAAATGCAATTAAAACACTGAATTTGATGTTGTAACCGTTTCAGGTGTAAAAAAAACATTTGGAAAGTTTCCAAATACTTTTTTTACATCTAAAACTATATACTCGGTGTAACGATATTAATTATTGCATTCCGTAGTCAATTTTTAGTGCACTACAAAGCCATTTCTTATTTTCATACATACAGTAAATTTACCAAATTAATTAAAACTTGTAATAAATGCCACTTTTCGTTGTAATGTTATAACTCAAGAACGGGCTCACCTATCCAAACCAATTTTTTAGGCTTTGTTCGAACTATTTAGTAGATGCTTTATGTGAAGTTTGCACAAAATCGGACGAGCGGTTCTTAATATAGGTACCCGTGCGAAGCTGGGACGGGCCACTAGTTCAGTGTAGATTTTGAACCTACGATACTGGCTGGCTAATATTTATTCTATGACATGCACTATTCAGATATTTTCCACGTGAGATCGAAATTCCGAATTCAAATTGGGAACTGCGAAACGTCATCACAGGCTCCACATCAATTTAAGTAATGGCATGTTACTACAATACTCGTACCTAACGATAATATCAGCGAACAGTACGAACACTTTATTTCAAAAATAGTTTTCCTTACATATAAATTACATACATTCACATCGACACAGAAGCAAAGATATATCGCCGTATGCTTTCACAATATTCTCGATTCACAGTTTTCAATTTATATTGAGTTCCTTTGTGAAAAGGATCGCGTTGGCTGTAGAAGTTTCAATTTTACACTATATATGTCAGGTGGAACCTCCTTGCGTTTCACTTTAGACGTGGATACAGAAGAAATATTGGTTTCCTGTATTCATTCGTTCCTTTCAACTTGCTCTGTTTTAGTTCTTTTTGTATTTCTTAGCTCGGACCGTTAGTAAGGCGACTAGGGGATTATATACAGTGAATGGGTACTGTCTTCTTTGTAAAATGTAAACTTTATGTTTTATTTGTAGAACTTTAAGAAGATATTACTATATAGAGAATAGTTGTAGATGATGACCCGATCTTTTAGATAAAAAAGAATGACAACAGAATGTTCGTCCTCCTCAGATTCTGAATGACAATGATTTCAAAATACAAACGTACAACTTCTACTCTCTTGCGGTAGCAACGTTCTACAACACAATTAAAACGAAACGTAAACATTACCTCAGCTCTGGCTATTCGCAACGCAACATTGGCAGTGATTCAAAACGCAACTGGCACCGGTTTAACCTGCTTTTTAAACTATAAACCACAGCTAAATCCACGGAATTATTAAACGCTGGACCAGAATCTCTGGTTGGGATTTTGTTCACAATTTTAAACCGCGATATAAACTAATCTGTGTTCTTTATCCAGTGTAGTAATAGGTTTGGTAATTGTTAAATGGATGGGCACATAAAAGTAGACATTTAGTTTCCTCTTTTGTAGCTTCCAACAAATACGACATTAAGATCTACATATGTTTGAAAAAATTAAATTACACATAGCGAAGCCCACTACACCCTGTACTAGCTTTTACTTACGTCTTCGCCCGTCTAGAAGCCGTACAGTTATCCTACAAGAACGAAATACCAAGATAAATGAATAATAAACGCAATGAAGGTCATTAAATAAAAAAAGTTAGCAAACCTTCACTCAAGTTTGAGATAATAAATGGATATGGGAATTGCTACCCATACATCATATTACAGAAGTGCCAAAAGATTTAGTTCCACCAATCACAAATAACTTGCTTAATCTTTTTGCCGCATTATTAATTCTTCGCAAGAAAACGAATATTTGGACGAACAGGTGGACTAACACGAATTCAATATTAAAAGAAATCACCCTCAGGAATGAAGCAACGAGCTTTGACTTCACAATTACGATTAATATCTCCCGCTCTACTAAACCGCATTTTCAGCATAACTACGACTTCAAACAATAAAAATTCACTCATTATAATAAGGAACATCTCGCGAATACTAAGCGTTGGTCTGTTAAGTATTTCATTCCAAGAATTTTCCCGGTACCACGGTGAATGATAAACGGAACTACCCACGTTCCAGGAAACTCATTAGTACATAGTATAAAACTTAACTTGTTAACAAAGGAAGGTCAAAGATTTCCGAATTTTTCGAGAGTAGGTTCGTAAATTAGCCCGCGATTTGGTTGGAAAGTCTACTGCGGATTGGATGATGAAAAATGTGCATTAATGATTAATTTATTATTAGAATCAATCTCAGATTCGATTTAAACATTGAATTATTCTTTGCCATGTCGTTGATTGTCTTTATTAATTAATTACATTTGCTTCGATCGAAATTCTTCCATATTGATGGCAATGGTTATGGTAAACGTAAACGTGTAAACGAGTACAGTAAAACATCCAGGGAGTGTCAAACTAAAAAGGAGAGAACAGAAATGACATGGTTAAAATAGTAATTTGCCTTGGCTTTGGATGGTTATGTAGATGTTGAAAAAAAACATCGAAGGTTTACCGAGATCATTTAGATTCGTTATTCTATAATCTACTAAAAGCGAGAGAAATTAATCAGTACAATTCTTAGAAGTGTTGAGCCCCTTTTCAGGATATACCACGAATCCTGTCCTGTCCATCCTGCAAACTTTCAGGATATAAAAGAAGTCAAAAAAGAGTTGTTCAGGTTATGTCATTTTAATGGGTAAGCTGTTGTAAAGTTGTCATGTTTTAATTGGCAGCCAATTATAGCCAGCCTCACGAGAACCGATCACTTTTCCGAATATTTTTTGTTCGAATTTCATTTTACCGAAAACTATTGACCGACGTCTTTTTTGCCATATGTATTATTTGACATATATTTGGATCATCGAAGTATCATGTGTCATAGGTATTACTTTACCGAATTATGTTTCACCGATTTACAAAATAACTTTTTGCTGTTAGCCGAAGCTCCTTTTGAACTTTTTTCGTTTGCCAAAAGATTTATTTGCCAAATTTTCACCACAGCGAAACAAACAAGCGACGATAAGCTCGCAAGGGGCCACCCAAACCTCGCAGCGCCGGAGCCATGACAGAAACAATGCTGGCTGCATATTGCATGCTGCGTACTTGCTTGCAAACTGCATGCCTGCCTGCAAGCTACATGCCTGCTTGCATACTTACTTGCTGCTTGCTTGCATGCTGCTTGCATGCTTGCTTGCTTGCTGCCTGCTTGCTTGCATGCTTCTTGCTTACTTGCATGCTGCTTGCTTGCTTGCATGGTACCTGCTGGCATGCTACATGCTTGCAAGCATTCTGTCGGCTTGCTTGCATGTTGTATGCCTGCTTGCATATTGCTTATATGCAAAAAGCATGTAACATTCAGTATGAATAAAGCGAATATAGTAAATTAATAACCAATTGCAACGACCACGATACACATCAACTAAGTAACACACGAAAACTGTAAATATCACATTTTTTAGAAATTGTGTGCACAAACATTCTAGTGAAAAAAATGGTTATTAAAACAATGGCAAAATGAGTGTTCGGAAACTTAATACTTTGATCAAATGTTACTTCGATCAAAAGTTTGTCGACCAAATGAAACGTCGGAGTAACGAAAAAAGACGTATTGAAAATAGGTCAATTGATTGAGTAGCAAACGTGACTTCGATGAAGTAAAAAAAATGAAACGATAATATCTAGTTGAAAGTTTTAGGTGAAATGAAATTCGGTCAAACATTTTTCGATCTTATGATAGGTAACCCAGCCTCATACATCGTAGATTGTTGTATTGTAACCTAATATTTAAGTACTCAAAGTCAAACAGAAGCCATATAACTACATAATATGTAATGTATACAAGTAAATACTCGCGAATATACATTAAAGAGGCTTCGCGAAGTAACAGTTCAGTGTGACGTCGAACCCCGCAACGAGGCGATTAGTCTCGGCAAAGTTCATCTGAACTTTAACTCGGTAACTTGATATTAATACTCTCCAATTATGTTCCACAAACTTCGTTATCTGAACCGTGCCTCAAACGGATTAAAGTGGCATTATATTAATACACCTGTAATGTTATTATCGATTGAAAGTTCGAATTTGAGGGTTCGATGCTATTTTGGTGATTGTGTTGGAGAGATTAGGTAAGTCTTTTTATCTATGTTTTTTTTTTCTTAATAGTTTATTTTATGGGATGATCTAAGTATTTTTTAGTATTTTCGTTTTTAAAATAGATTTCATACTTCATAACTTATATAAGGTTTTTGCATTTCTGGTAAAACATAGTTTAAAAATCGGCGTAGAATGAAGACCTTGTAAGCAAGCATAAACATAATCAGCTTGTAACTTTTCACTGTTAGGCACATATTAATAAGCTTTATCTTTGTGAGAAGGAATGGAATTGGGTTACCTGTATTTGTGACCCATATTAATTTAATTTCACATATTATCTTCGAATTTTGGTTATTTAATGTACAAATTCTCACTTAGGTACTCACTAGCCTCTAAAGCTTAAAGATTTTCACCAAAGCTTCAACCCATTCTCAATAAAAACAAAACTCAGTTATATACATTATTTTAAGCTTGAAAAGGGTTACTAATTTATCTGTACGAGGACAATTGGGCTTAGATTTTCCTAAACGTGGTAAATACAAGTATATTCATTGGGACATGTGGCGGTAACCGCCGACTTTTGATGTGGGCTTACATTATTTTAGGCGAAATAATTTTGCATAACGCTGTACCCTTGATGCGATAGATCGCGATGTGGGTTGTACGATTACAAGACCCTCTTCAAAGTTGAAAGCACTAGCTTTTTGGCCCATGTTTCTGTTGTTTTTTTAATCATGTCTTTTTTTTCCAAGAGGATTTAATTAAACCGAAACAAGTGTGTTGTAATGCAATGATATGATATTTATATAAATGCAAAATTTCTAGTGTGAGTTTACCGGCGTTCCTGTCCTCTGTCCACAGCACTGAAACCTTAACCAGGAAGATATTAAGTCTCTCCCTGGTTGACTCTGAAGTGCCGTGCTTGACCGATGCGGAGAACGCCTGGAAAATGACTTGCCCGGATTCAGATCGACCCGTGAACCCATCTTCCCAGAGACTGTGGGATGAGCCGCTCTGCAGGTTGGTACGGTACAATCTTGTTAATACGTCAATTTAATCTTCCCGTGAAATACTTTTTGAGTTGTAGCGGGTGAAGCCGCTAATAATAGCTAGTAACACATAATATTTAATTAAGAATCAGATTATCACTTACCTCGCCAACTATCTTCAATGAGGAATTTCATTTCAATTCATGACTACTTCAGAACTTTACGAATAAATTATCCATACAAATTCAATATAGAACTTACTACAATAGGTATTGAAACTCCAGAACTACAATCAATAAATTCCTCAGACACTACATACCGTAATTTTGCACTGTAGTGTTGATATTCTTTAGTTGCTAACTTAGATCAAATCAAGCTCGACACGCCCTAAGCGCGAGTTATTTGATCACGTGATAAACTAACTAACGTTAAAGTCTCATACATGTTTTAACAAATGGTTATAAATTGTATAATGGTACGATTCCACCGAAAAACGACACATTTGTTTGCTGAAAGTTGGCGCACTTCTGCAGTGCACATATGTTGGTATTCCGTTTAGCCTCTGTGTCCACCGGCAAGGCACAGGATGGGTGACCATCTGTCATAGCAAGTTTCCTCGGAAAGCACGTAAAACCGTTGATCCGGGCTGTCATTTGTAGATCTTTGACAGTAAGAAGCTCTAAAGTCTGTCAACCAGCCTTACGATGGGGTATCGTATTACCCAGTTACTGGCTGGCACATTTTGTGTGCGCGAACATTATAAAACTGTTCAGCGAGTCCACCAGAGCGAACATTTGTGCCGTACACTGTCCCGCACAGTGCCTGCCGCACACTGACGGAATTGCATCTTTAGATTAACAAAATACACACATCAAAAGTGTCTAGGGATCAACATATATTTTTGCAATAACTTTTCTCCTGATTGATATTAATTAAAATTTTCTTTAAGGATTCATCAAATAAAGTGTTTTCGTTTGTCACAGTAACGATAAACCAAGTCACCTTAGTTGCATTAATAAAGAAATTTGCCATTTTCCTAATATAGGGATTTTTGACATTTGAACCACTAACACAAAAGTTCGAAAAAAAGACTGAAATAACAGTTTTCTTTAAAATTTTATTGGGTAACTTAAACAATTATAATTAATTAATAATCCGTATAATTAATAATCCGTGTTTCTACCGCGAACACTAACAACACAAGAACATCGGTTTGGCATATTCAAAATGAGTTCATCCAAATCACGCTGTGGAATGGCCGCCCATGTTCGTTGCAACAACAAAAAAAGGTCTTCTTGCGACTGGATACCCTCCATATTCGGCAGAGCTCTTCTCTGTAGCATATCCTATGCATGCTCAATCGGATTCAAGTCTGGCGACTGAGCAGGCCAGGGCAGGACATTGATGTTAGCTGCGGCGAGAGTCTGTCTTACAACTCTTGCGGTGTGCGGTCGTGCATTATCATGCATTAACTGAAATAAGGGACCGATTTGCACTTGTAGAGGAACGATGACGTCTGATACAATCATCTCAGCATAAATTTGAGCATTGAGGTTGCCTCTGATCCAAATCAACTCAGTTCTTCCGCCGATCCAAATACCCGCCCATACCATGATGGTTCCACCACTATAAGGATGGACTTCCTGGCAGGATTTTAATCGCTGTTGGCGTCCAGGGATTCTCCAGTGTCGTATACGTCTTGTATCCGGTCTCATACCGAAACGAGACTCATCAGAAAAGCACACGAAACGCCATTGTTCTTCTGCCCAATTTCTGTGTTCAAGAGCCCATTGATATCGAATCCTACGATTGCGCATTGCTATAGGTGGTACCCGTAGCGGTCTTCGGGAATGAAGGTTCACTTCATGCAAGCGGTTTCTGACTGTTTGGTCGCTAATTAAGTTCCCTGAAGAGTGATGAAGCCTCACGGCTAACATCATGGCGGTTATTGTTGGAGCTCTTCGAGTTAAGATTTGAATGTATCGGTCTTGTCTCCGTGTGGTGCAGCGATACCGTCCTCCATGGCGCTCAGCCACGGTACCAGTGCTTCGGTAACGTGTCCAAAGTCGACTGATAACACTCTGACTTGTATTCAGAGCTAAAGCCACAGTACGTTGCCGGGAACCAGCTTCTATCATTCCCACGGCTTTGAGCATTTCTTCCCTGCTTAAATGACGTCGCCGCTCCATAATAACGTTGGTTTTAATCAGTAGTAGGGAAACAGTAGCACTAATAATGTCTTCAATGCGTTGTATGTTTTTATAAGGAAAATATTGACAGCTGATTTTCATCTTTTACTCGAATTTGATTCACAGTTCCTGATTCAAATTATGAAATGCACCAGAAAGGATCCATATAAATTTATAAAATCATAAATTTATTACAAAGCCACATCTCAATCTCAAGAAATCCGCATAAAAATGCTTGATCCCTAGACACTTTTGATGTGTGTAGTTAGTTTAACCACTGATCAAACAACTCGTCTTAAGTACACCTCGTCTTTTTTTTTCTTGTAAGGATGTGGCCACGATTTGGTATCAAAGTCAATTAACTTGCTTCTGGCCACGTGTCGCTGACATGGCTTTGGACTTATGTTTTAATTGATTCTTTATGTCCACGTGTCCTTTAAAGATGCTTCTGATGTCCATGATAAACTTAAGTAGTACAAAATAATTATGCTTTTACGGGTTTGAATGGTTTCACGACCTTGTTCATGCATGAGAAATTGAATAAATGAAAATCCATAACTCGAGAGTTTTCATTAAATTTTTTATTTGTGTTAAGAATACTATTTGATGAGTCTATTGAATCGGTGTGATCAACTAAGTCTCAGCTGACAATTTGGCATAAGGTAGGTGTTAATGCCTTGAGCAGATTTGGCGTCACGTAGGCTTACAATTTTACTTTTTACTGCACATAGGCGGTGTATTAATTTGAATATTTCCTTTTCACATAATTCATTTTTTTTTTTCATTTTACTTCTGTTTGTTTACTTACATATTTTTTTCTTTATGACGAACAACGGGTCTTGAAATATGATTGTTAGTATCGAAAATTCAGGTTGTCGGTACCGCTAGTTTCGATACCAAAACCTTTCATAAAACAAATATTAGTATATCGATGTTATATATCGGGAACTGTCAATGTAGGCTTTTTTACGAGACTCGGTAAAATTGGAAGCTGTCCAAAAAGAATACATTTATTTATTTTTATACGAGGGCCTGGTCACGTATAGGCTTGAGTTGCGGCACGTTACAAAGGTAACGTTGTAAAAATCGCAACTGACTTGCTATATTTACTGGGCATGCGTGTTTCTTAGATTTATTCATGTCGGGACGTGGGGGCTCTGTTGTTTCTTTGAGGTCTTTGAAAATTTTAAGTATGTTGTTGTGTGTAACTTGGAGTAGGTTTTATTTCTAAAATGCTAATGGAAATCCGTTTATGTTATCTTATCTATAACCAATTCCTTTCAGGCCTTTAGTGTAATACCCCTTAACCAGCTTTGAAAGTACAATAAGCCTCTTTCTTTCTAAAGTAAAACCACTGCAGCATTAAATTTCTATTTCGTCCACAGAAGAGTTATAAATCCTGCTTAGACCGCTTTCTTTCAATATAACAAACACAATTTTGTATCTTCATAGCAAAAGTAAACACTGTACGAAGGCTGGAAAAAATTGAGTGACGACCTTGCCCGAGGCAGGGTTTCGTGGAATCGGTTAGTTCAAACTTAAAATTAACTTCACATAAACAACTTTTCATAACTAGCCAACTTTATTTCTCAAGCAATAGAGTTCAAAATTAATCGAAGTATTTGTGCGGCAGCTGTAAATCTATTGTTGTCGGCGCGTAGTCCATACATCAAATTTAACTACAGACCGTTTGTTTATCAACTTTGTATCCGAACAGTACACTATCTTTATGGGCATAGAGCCATGAAATGCAGCGATTTACGCATTGTCTCCTGGGACTACTCCACTCCTGATAGTGCCTCGTATTTGTCAAAATAATACACGCAGATATCGTCTTAAATATGACGCGATAGGGGTGAAAATTGTGGGCGTGAGTTAGGTCAAGCTCTACGGTATATTGAGTGTTGTTAGGAGTAAATCATTTCAGCCGACAATATGATTTAGAGAGTGGCAGCATACCTACATCAATCTCTCGTGTTTTCCCCTACATTTAGCGTGGTGGGGTGTTTGAATTATCTGCTCGACCGTTTCAAAATATTGCTTGACACATCACTAGGTCTTCGGGCCAGACCACTGTAAATTTCTTGCTTTGTGGTAGATCACTTCTTAAAAGATGTAAAGAGGTAAGGGTGCGTTAGGATTCGGATGGAAGATTCAATATTTATTTATTTTGATTGTGGTGTCCTGTGAAGGTTTAAGGTCTGTATTGAATATAGTGGGGTAGGTAGAATGAACAGCATCTATTTTTATAGGTCCGTTGAATTCTGAAGGATCCCTTGTTACTCTAGCTTAAAGAGATTCAGTGAACCTAGGCTTTTCTGAACGGTAGTCGCAAAACTTGGTCACAGGCTCACAGCCTTAACGAGTAATTTTCCGAATTTCTTAATACACTTTATATTCCTCAGAGGCTCCAGATTTAGCTGATATACTAATGTCTCCGTCGAATCTTACGACACCCAAGGGATAGATATTGGTCGGTCAACATTCACATTTTTCTTTCAGCTTTTCAGTAGAAAAATATCGTTTTTTTTTTTTGTTGCTGTTCTCTCAATTTGTAGACTTTGTTACTAAGATGCCCATTATTACTTTTTCTATATACCTAAATAAAAACTAATTGCCACATGTAGGTATGTCAGAGCATTATGAGGACGGTTTAATGGATGTTTTTTTTTTGTGTATGTACCTAATTGTCAAGACAAGATTGGAACGAGCTAACATTTTCTGTCCAAAACTGGGTTGGATTGCTATTTTTTTTTTATATATGACGAGGAATCGTCATCAGTGGGTCGCGATATCGGAAATAACACTCACAAAACCTTCTTTAACACTTTTAATTACTTGCTAAAGCACACCGAATACAAAATAATCAAGGATGCCCGAGATATGGCTCGATTAAAAACTTAGGAACGCGGGAAGTTTACCGCGGAGTAACCAAGACGTCTACCCAGCTTGACGGACCGATCAAAAGTGCTCCTTCACTCAACTATCACCACCCACGTGGCCTACGTTAGTTACAGGTTAGCCAACCTAATACGTCAACATCACTACATGTCAAAGTCGAATAGCTGATTAAACTTCCGAATCGATTCAATCGAATTCAACTCGACTATTCGCTCAGTGTCAACATTACTCCACGCTAACCATCCCCAAGTTATTAACTTGCCGCTCCTAAACGTTATCTGTCAAATTTAACTTCATAGTTCCTCCAATGAGAGATAGATGGCGTTATTCTAAATTAACAATAATCAATAGAGATTCCAAATTGTGTTTCTGTTTTGATTTCTCGGCAATGACAATAGATGGCGTTATTCTGAATTATTGTGCTTCTGTGTTGATTCTGCGACACGGCCATTCTGACAATTCACACGTCCTCGTGTGTGACATCTGGAATGAAAGAAAATTCTCGAACAGTAATCATTCTAACCGTTCGGCCATTCCTGACCCAAGTGGAAAAGGTATTCTGATCAAAATCATTACAGGTTCTAATAAAAATCACAACAAACTCTGTCTCTCAAAGCTGACATGTCGAATAGCACATGGATGCTGTTTCAAACAATAGGAAACTCATTAAAATATTGCAGTGCTCATACTCTGACCTTAAACATAGGACTTGCATTTGAAGCGACACAACAAGGTTTAGAAAAGTCAAATGAAATAAACTAGAACACAACATCAATGCACCAAGCAACTACAAAATAGTCAACTCATTATCAGCCCTTCTCGCTGGTAATGTCTGACACATCACACACAGCCCTTCTCGCTGTCGTGCTCAGAATAGATTAGACAGTACCAGTCCCAAGACCTGGCAAGTCCAGTACCAAAGAGTCAGTATCAGTCCTTCACTCTGATAAGCTCTAAACAAGACGCATGTTACCGGGCCTTCTCTCCGGTAAATCGTCCGCTCAAGACATTACTCTGTGCATTAACATTAATCGGAACGAGTTGATGGGCCTTCACCCGCATCAATCTAGATCCAATTCTTCACTAATTACGTCTAAGTCGCTGACATGACCTTGTGGCATCCTTCTTATGCGATCATGAGCATACTTGTCTGTTCTGTTGTCAGTTAAAGATTTTAAAACATAGCGATCATCTTCGAGCAATTCGATAACCTTAAAAGGACCTTTGTATAGAGTTTAACTTGATTTCGTTCCTCATTTGTTAAGAACTAAATCACCAACTTCAAACTTTACTAGTTTAGCTTTATCTTTATCAAAATAATTCTCAAAGGTTTGTTCAACACGTCACTTTGTTTTTCTTATAACGTTACAGATAATAAAAAAAACACAATTAAGACTGACCGAAAATCCTAGAGCAACCAAGTACCTTTGCAATTGTATCATTACAATGCAAGAAACTAATCAACAAAGAGCAGGAATCAAATTCGTGGCCTATGGCTAACACTAGCCCCACCAACAAACCTCTGTTTGTTTCACACCGTTCACCATGAACGCACAATACACGACCTCCGCCAGTGCCATCCGCACACCGCGCATCCATGGACACCAGGATGTCAATAAGTTACGGACTACGGCTACGTCATGGCTGCTGGTACGGTCTGACCAGCCGACTAAGATTCCACACTCATTCAACTTAAAACACCTCTACTTCAAAATGGTACTTGATCCTTCAGGCACAGTATTATGACTCTACCAAACAAATCCACAGCGCTTTACCAGCGAATCAACAGCTAACGCTTAACCAGCGAAATCACATCATATAACGCTTAAACAGCGAAAGCACCAGAATCGTAAACAAAATGAAAATTGCTCACCGGATAGGGTCCCAGTCGACACGCTCAGGAGGCACAGGTCACCCTCTCCTCATTAATAGGCTTTGATGACCCGAAGTCGGTGCTGCTCCTCTCTCTGCGCCGCGGCAGGTAAAACACTTCAGAGGCTTCACAGCACTATTAGCTTTGTACCGCTTTTCAGGGGCATCGCGGTCATCGCTAGGTAGCTTTCTCTTCATAAAAGAAACCGCTTGCAGCTCTTGTTGTAGCTGGCCACGTGTCTGGATATCCCACTGAAACACAAAACAGTCCACGACAGAATATTGTTTCACTCGGTCATTCCTGACCAAACTCTAGATTCAGTTCGTCGGCGAAAATACGGAAAATTCAGAACTCTACTGTATCATTAAAACCTTCAATTAAATGAAACATCGGGAATAGGTAATTGTAAATACAACAATCACTACCCTAGGCCACTAACAACTACCCTAGGCCACTAACAACCCTAGGCCACTAACAACTACCCTAGGCCACTAACAATTACCCTAGGCCACTAATAAGTACCCTAGGCCACTAACATCTACCCTAGGCCACTAACATCTACCCTAGACCACTAACATCTACCCTAGGCCACTAACAACTATCCTAGGCCGTGTACCACAGTCGTTCGAATCAAACTTCACACGGTCGCACACAACTCTACGTTCGTCTACCGACATCCTATACAGTTGCCGCTGCACTGAGCTGGCGTGTAGTCACTCGCGCAGTAGAAAAAGCCTAAACTTGTCATTGCTCGTTATATCCGTCACGATAACAGTTAAATCCGATTGAAATGCATTGTCACTATTATGCTTCACTGAATTTACACAAAGGACTTTTCGTTGCCGAAAGCGCAGTTGCAGTCATTTTTACAGAAAAACCCTGATTTAATCGCGACCTAACATGATACACTTTGCAAATAATTGTCGGGCAAAACATGTAACAAAATTTCAAGAGGATGATCACCCGTTAATCACTGCATAACATAAAATCTGTTCTGGACTGAATACTCGTGTCTGACCTATACCAGTCATAGCAACAACATTACAAACACCACTAAATTTCTATGCAAAACTTTCTTTTACCAACGAGCATTCAGCACCAGAATCGTAAGTAAAAATGAAACAATTCACCTGTGTTGTAACGTGCCTGGTGGTGGTTGCACAACGCAGACATTGACGCGTCGCGCCGCACCATCAACTGATCCGCTGCCGCTGCCGCTACCACTGCTCGTACAGCGCACGGCTTATAGCGACCATAAGCGGGGCGCCCACCATATTGGTCTTGGTCCATCAAGCACATCTCTGCAGTCTCACCAAGCACGTGCATCCACATCTTGTTTCTCAGGATTGAAATCCGGTAAACGAAAGCCATGTGACGACGTAGTAGATTTTTTTTTCACGGCTTGAATCAGTGTCAGAAAATTGCGATTCTGTTGTTCCAACAAACGCATCCATTTTTTCGTCGCTAGCGTCTTTATTTCGTACACGTGGGTCGTCGTGGTCCTATCCCACTTCTGATGACGAGGAATCGTCATCAGTGGGTCGCGATATCCGAAATAACACTCACAAAACCTTCTTTAACACTTTTAATTACTTGCTAAAGCACACCGAATACAAAATAATCAAGGATGCCCGAGATATGGCTCGATTAAAAACTTAGGAACGCGGGAAGTTTACCGCGGAGTAACCAAGACGTCTACCCAGCTTGACGGACCGATCAAAAGTGCTCCTTCACTCAACTATCACCACCCACGTGGCCTACGTTAGTTACAGGTTAGCCAACCTAATACGTCAACATCACTACATGTCAAAGTCGAATAGCTGATTAAACTTCCGAATCGATTCAATCGAATTCAACTCGACTATTCGCTCAGTGTCAACATTACTCCACGCTAACCATCCCCAAGTTATTAACTTGCCGCTCCTAAACGTTATCTGTCAAATTTAACTTCATAGTTCCTCCAATGAGAGATAGATGGCGTTATTCTAAATTAACAATAATCAATAGAGATTCCAAATTGTGTTTCTGCTTTGATTTCTCGGCAATGACAATAGATGGCGTTATTCTGAATTATTGTGCTTCTGTGTTGATTCTGCGACATATAAAATTCTATACCACAGAAAGAGTCGTATCGCTAAAACTAGTCGTACCTATATCCCGAAGCCTTTGAAATTCGTTCGGACTAAAACTTTCCATATTTTCGAAGTTAGGTATATTCTGCGAGGCATCAAATCCAACCGTTCAATAACTCCGAACAAAAACTAGAAACCATTTTCAAATTGAAGTTCCTATACAAAAGCAAGAGAACAAAAGGATGAAAACACGGTTTAACTCTTGTTTCAGTTTCGGCTAATAAATCGGTCAGCTATTAAAGCGTTTAGTTTTCAATGTATATTACCCCTTATTGCCTAGTAGTTTATGATAAGTTGAGTTGCAAACTAGGTTTGTAACTTCGAGCAAATTCAAGAGGAATCAAAGTCATGAAATTTTATTTTGCCTTACAAAAAAGATGAACTTTAAAACAAACAGATTCATGAAGTATTATTAATTTGTTTATTATGATCCCGACCGATTTCGGCCACAGCGACTTGGATCTGCCTATTGAGAGCATTGCTGGTGTGCCCTCTGGTGACTGACATAGCCAATTTTTGCAGTGAAAGTGCGTCCACATTCACTGCAATTCATTCATTTGTTTATGTATAGTAATAATATCAGTTGAAAATATTTCCCTTAGTTATGGAACAATGTTACTTACATATAATTTGGCTATTACATTTTTCAAAAATAATTCCACTTCACCTGAACCAAACATCAAACATGGACCTTCGTTCTTCTATCTATAGAAAAAGACCAAAGGTTACACAAAAATAAATATAAATAAAACCAAAGTAAATAGCCGGTCAGTCAGATGAAACAAGATCGAAATCCGGAGGTGAGTCAACAACTCGACATCGGATATACCTGCAATCGTCTTTCTGTTTACCTGTGTCCCTATGTACTTGTGTACCTCAAACACTCAAACTGAACCCCTAAGGCTTCGTTTCCACTCGAGACAAAAGGTAAAGGTATTCTGAGAAACTAATACGCATATTCCAAAACTTGTCTTAAGTCTATTTGCTCCGGGCACGCCGCAATCGCGGCGGTAAGACCCCTCTTTGAGGAGTGGCTGGATAGGAGTCACGGCGTCCTGACCTACCGCATGACGCAGGTCCTCACCGGACACGGAAGTTTCGGGAGGTACCTGTGTCTAAGGAGAAAGGAGGAAACGCCTGGGTGTCACCACTGCGAAGATCGCCCGGAGGACACAGTAGAGCATACGGTGCAAGACTGCCCAGCTTGGGCAGAGCACCGACGTGTCCTCACGGCGGCGATAGGCGGAGACCTCTCGCGCCCGGCATTGGTTGCGGCCATGCTGCGGGGCGAGACGGAGTGGGAAGCGGTCGCCTCCTTCTGCGAAGCAGTCATGCTCGCGAAGGAGGAGGCGGGCCGCGTGAGAGAGAGGACAGTGTCCTCCCTCCGCCCCAACCGCAGTGGTGGACGCCCACGGCGACGGACGTCGCAAGACGATCTCCGGCCACCGTAGGCGCGGGCATGCGGGCGGCGAGTAAAGGGCAACTCGCTGCCCGGCCATGGACCACGCCCGGGTCGACGGCGCGTTGTGTTCCACGCGCGCCTCAAAGAGCGTCAGCAAGATGACGGGGCCCCCCTCTAGAGGGCCGAAGCCTGCCGGGGTCGCGGGACTTATCTCATTACCGTGACCCCGGAATATAAAGGGCTATTGAAGGACACCGTGGATTTTAGTCAGTACAAGTCTGACAGTCCCTCCCGCCCTGCCCGGGGTGGGAGGACTCATTTGATGATTTTACCACGATAAAAAAAAAAAAAAAGTCTATTTGCTCAGCTCAACTAGACTTAGTTGCCATGACAGCGGTTTAAAGTCTACCATCGTAACGTATTATAATCCCATAGCATACCTACGTAACGCATAAACTCATAATCGTAGTATTCATCACAATTGGTGGATATTTAAATTTGACAGATGATTCTTAATAAAAACTTTTGAGTTGTGGATGTTTCTGTCAATTTTTAACAAACTAAAGCTGTCAATTATGTCTAATGAGGCGTTTCAAGCTTGATTTGAGAAGGTGACCAAGCATGAATTACTCATACAGACTGATTGAGCACCTATCTTAATTTTCGCAAAGCTAAGCAATGTAATTGAACGGGTAGGATGTGCTATAAAAACGCATACGCACAGGTGTTATAAATTAGCATAGATAGACAATTTTCTTTAGAGGTAAGTCAAACTACAGTAATTGTAAAATCAAAAGATCCTTTTGTTTATATCACGCATTTTGTCCCTACCTCATCATCATTCGTTCATTTATCAAGTACATCCCTAGTAAAAAGACAGCTTAACCCTGCCGTGCCTCTCCATTTTTAAACTTGACCTTAATAAGGAAAGTTTGTGTTGGAAAAGTGTCTGCAGGCTTAGGGTTAAGCCTTGTTTTTTGTGCGCAGTGGAAAATTGTAAAATGATAATGTCGTGTTTGCATTGCGTTGTTGTTGTTTACATTGCGAAACTGTGTTCAATTAGTTAAATTGATATTGTGATATTAACGGTTGGGAAATTTTCGCTTTTCCGCAGTTAAAAAGTTTAAAAGCCAGTTTTATAGTAAAAGCTAACAGTAAAATTGAATACATGCCATATACTCGTAGAGTATAAATAAATAAAAAACCTTTTTTATCGTGATTAAATTATCAAATGAGTCCTTCCTCCCAAAGCAGAGAGACTGTGAGACTTGTACTGACTAAAATCCACGATGATCCTTCAACAGCCCTTTACGTTGCAGGGTCACGGTTTCCTGATGAGATAGTCCCACGACACCGGATTCTTTTTTGTTTGGGTTTGCCTCAATCTTAATCAAAAGAAAAATGACGCCTAAGATGGAGTGAGCTCACATAATTCTGATGATCCCTATATCACTCAACTAGCTATCTACTCTCTCTATAAAAACTAGTCTCTACTTCCAAACAAAAGTATAAAAGTATCTCTATCATTGACACAAACTACAAAATTAAGTATCTGACACCATTTCTTCCCCTTTTCAACTGTATAAAGTTTTCTCTGTTATTTTCCTCCCTGCAATCGATCATAGTTATTTACCTATTCGCTTTGAAAACATTCAAATTGCTCTTGAAAAATCTTAAAAAGTTATTTTAACTCCAACCTTTATAAAGCTGATAGCAGACTCTACGCTCGAGTGAATGTGAATACATTTTGAAAAGTACTTACTATGTTCATTGTGCACGCAACATTAATTTTCGAATTAAGTATTGAATCGATTCACTAACGAAATCATTCTAGAACGAAAGAAGAAAGAAAAATATTTATTTTGTCACAAACATGCACATACAACAAAAACAATAAATATTATAAAACAGAGACCAAACAAACAACAAGTAAACGGCAAAAAACTAAAGAATTGGCAGCTGTACCGTCTGTCATGAATGTGACAAGAAAGGCTTCCCAGTCACCATAATATTCTGTCCTATAATCCACAGCACAGCGCTGATTTTCAGCGGTCACCCAAAAAAGGAACTACCTACACTTCTATTCTATTTTCTACACATTTATTAAATTTTGTGATTAAATCGCTTTCACTTAGTATAAAAGACAAAAAAAATAAGCAAAACGTGAAGCTTCTAATATCTACTTAAATGAAAGTAGAGAGAAAATAAAGTTGCTACTATTTCAATTCCTCTACTTAAGTGCTGGAGCGGTCTGCAAAATAGCTATTGTTTTTTTGTGAAATAAAAAAGTGGTGTACAGAATGGGTGCTATATTTCAATGCAGATGCCGCTTCTTTCTAGGTAAGTGGGGCTTGACACGATTGCTGTAAAATGTGAACTTTTGTTAAAGTAATTAGGTAATGGATTGGTATGTTGCATGGGGAGAAAAACTATGGTATTGTGGGGTAATTTGTACTTGCGCATTACGGGTGGAGGGTGATTCACTATTGCTGATACGTCTTTCTTCTACTCTAGAATACAAAAGGAAACGACTTATTATGGTCATAAATATACCAATGCTCAATTCTAAAAAAAACAACTTGTCTAAATAAACACTGAATTATTTTTAAACCGGATATATTTTAAGTTTACTATGAAACCAGACTTTCAAAATAATGCTTTGAAATCAGTGAACGGCTGTGATTGAGTTTGTGACGTCTTAACTCTTACTAATGAAAAATCTGTGGTGGAATCTTGTTTTGATAGCATAAAAAGAATAATATAAGTATATTTATGTAGGTATAGGTATGCCAGTTGCCCACAACCCTATTATTCTTCTACGAAACATAGATTTGCAGACGTTCACATTGCTCAAAAAGCCGTAATATTAAGTTTGGATACAAATGGTTGCTAGTATATTTACATTTCATTAATAGATTAACCCACTAATATTTATCCGTAAATATAGAACTCATATTGTTCAAATAACATGATCAAAAAGCGAGTGTTCTGTAAATAACGAACTGACCCGATCTGAGTCGAAGTGACCCGAACTGACCCAGATCTCTGTATTGACTGTATGATGTAGCTCGACCGCTCTTCTGCAGTGCCGTCAAGAGTTCTTGAGTTCGGAATTTGTTCGGCATTCGGAAAAAAAAACTACTTGAGTATGCGGAAGATAAATCTGGCAAAGAAATGACACGGTCATCTAAACAGAGAAAAAGCCACTAGTTATAAAGGTGACAATAATGGAACTGTGTTTAATAATAAGTTAATATTTTTATAATATTTTATATCCGTCAAACTATTCACATCCATGGATGCTTGTTGTAATATATATAGGAACATAACTAAAGAAAAGCTCGACCCATTGGTCGAGCTTTTCTTCAATAGTAAAATTACACAATCATGTAAAAAGCCGTGGTAGGGTACAGTGAGATTTAAAATATAAATGTATAAATTGGTTCCAGTTCTGGTAAAATATAATGAGAAAATCGAGATAAATTACAAAATTATTAAATGATTAATAATTTGTCTACTAAATTAACATCAAATACAAAAACTACACATCAGGCAACAATTCATAACCCAATAATCAACTAAATCACGTCAAACCTATATAAACAATCCAAAATCAAACACAAACAAGGTTCCTACGCACACATGCCCATAAAACAAAACTACCTGACATAGCATGAAACTTCACGACATCCAAGATATCGTATCAGCATTATTTACACCCGGACATAGCACTCCTTCGGGAGGTCGTTCAGCCTTAGCAGAGACGTGCCGCATCGATTCAATCGGTCCTCCCTGAGGTCCCACCATTACCCAGTCTGTCGAACTTGTAACTGCTCCGATTTGAAATTATTAGCCCCAGGCCTTTGGTTCGGTACTTTCAGAGTACACTGCACCCTCGTTAGTCGAACAGTCGTATCTCAAAATACGAACATTCCGTTTGTTTTGCGTCTACAGTACTAACACAGTTATTATGTCTCGTGACCGGGACACTAGTCTTATTTTTGTAATGTATTGTCTTGTTTTTGACAGTTCTAAAGCACCAGTCATTGGCATAATTAATAAAATGCTTTGGTTTTGATGTCACTGTTACTATATGGCCCTGAAATTGTGCCTTTTGCCAGTGACTTCACTTACGTCAGTATCGGAAAATATTTAACAGGATTATAATATTTTACAGAAGAGCTGTCGGAATAGGATCAATAATTTTGAAAATGCCCCCCTAAATACAGACACACAAAACTTTGCTTGCTCACATTTACAAATATCAGCAAAATACTAATTATTATAAATACGCCATTTTCATTTTGCTTTCTCAAAAATTTAATTGTTGAGTTACCGCTTTTTAGTTTTGGGCAAAATGGTAGAGTTGGAAACTTTGTCGACATGTTCCAATTACGGAATGTCTAACTAATGGGTGAATGACAGAATTGAGTTCCAGTGATGACTGTGACTTTAGTTAGGATTATTTTCAGTCGGTTCTCTTTGTGATTTTGACAGCTGTGGCGGGCCGGGTCGGCTTTAAATGTGCTAGCTAGTTCGATTGTTTCAATAACATTGAATAATGCCTATATGTATATGTTTCAATGTGGAGATCATTTCTAAGTAGTACCTACCTAGTATGTTCATTAAAGTTTAATTATTATGCGAAACTGATTTTTTAAATCAATACAATATTTTATACACCGTGCCGCAAAAAAGTGCTAAATCCTCCTCATAAATATTAAGCTACGTCTATCATAATTTCACGTCCCTAAAGCCCTAACGAAATCAGACCAATTCATTGCCAAAATTATCTCTTAATAACACAAGAAAAAGTACCGGTAAGAAAAGCCGTCTCGCTACATTCATCAGAATTATTTCCCCGCCTACCGATTTACGATCCCTACAAATATCGACACCGGGTACCGGTCCTGTAAGCGATAATAACACCATAAATAATTCCGGATTACACTGAATGAGCGAACGAACTCCGGTAAATTGTCATCGGTATTTTACCGAATCGAGTGATTTTTAATTCGGCCTCCTATAAATCTGAATTGACACCTCGACAGGCGTGACGATAGATTTCCGAATACGAGATTTTATTTTTCATAAATGTTTTATTAGGCTTTTTTATGCCAATATTCTCGCTTTATAAAACAATGAATGGATATCGTGACCTTTGAGCGGTACTCATTTACAGCCAGACAGCTTTTTATGACAAGCGCTGTTCATTTTTCATTACGCTTGAGATTTGAAAGGTTGTCGTTTGATTTTTATTTTGTTTGTAAAGCTGGAATTATATTATTATTGAAATAATTAAAATGACTAGGTAATTAATTTGATAATCATCATAAGAACACTGGATGAGTGACAGAGACGACAAACCCAATATTCTATGTTTCTGGTGGGGTACTTTTATTTTGTAACTAGCTGTATCTATTAGTATCAATGATCCTGAGACTGTTGGAGTTGGAATAAAAACGAGGATAATTATGTGTAGTTTATTATTTTTATATTTTTAATGTAATACAGGGCAGGTTTTATGGAGGCAACACTCGCTTAGCCGAGGAGTTACAAGTATACTTTAAGGAAGTGATTCGCTTTCGTTTGCAGTAGGTACCTACTCATAAATTTCAAGTTTTTTTTTTGTTATTATTTTTTTTTGTCAACCATTTGAACTTATGGTTCTGACAGTAATTGGGGACAATTGAAACACATGTGAAAATGTGATAGAAAATCATAGAATGTTTTAATTGTTTCTTTTAAACTGTAAGAATAATTAGGAAACTCTTAATTTATATTAGAGAACTATTGATAGCCTCTTGTTGACATAAACCGATGGTTTGTTTAACAATTACTTCTTCTGCTATATTTTCTTTATTAAGCTTATTCGCTATATTATATAGCAACAGTTTGTAAATGAATTTTTAGCCTAATAAACAAGGTTAATAATTTACTTTTTTACAAATTAAAATTAATAACAGCACATGAATAACAAATTGATGATCCGTGATGTTATTTTGAGCCTTTGTAATCCCGGGAGTTTTTACGAAATTTGTATTATAAGTAGGTTGTGCCTTTCCGGGACATAAGCTCCATACAATTTTTATGAAGCGCTACGCCATTAACTTTGTATCAGTGTGGATTATTACAAAATGTAAGGTCTAATGTCTGAAATTTAATGTTTTTTTTTGTTAGTATGTAAACAACATTGTAATTTTTATTTGTTTAATCATATTACATGAAACGAAAAATCTTAATGTCATACTTTTATTGCAATACCTACTAGCTTATACTATATTACCTATTAAAAGTATCCCGTGTGTTAATCTATAAACTGTCTACGTACCCCACTACATCCGTTAAGTAGTTTGTGTGCGAAAGAGTAACTTCTCCAAACTCATACCCCTGTACACCGACGTGTCCTCACGGCGGCGATAGGCGGAGACCTCTCGCGCCCGGTATTGGTCGCGGCCATGCTGCGGGGTGAGACGGAGTGTGAAGCGGTCGCCTCCTTCTGCGAAGCAGTCATGCTAGCGAAGGAGGAGGCGGGCCGCGTGAGAGAGAGGACAATGTCCTCCCTCCGCCCCACCCGCGGTGGTGGACGCCCACGGCTACGGACGTCGCAAGACGATCTCCGGCCACCGTAGGCGCAGGCATGCGGTCGGCGAGTACAGTGACCCCGGAACATAAAGGGCTATTGAAGGACACCGTGGATTTTAGTCAGTACAAGTCTGACAGTAAAGGGGTGGGAGGACTCATTTGATGATTTTACCACGCAAAAAAAAAACTCATACCCCTGTATGATTTTCGGTAAAATAATATCACTACATAATAAGAATGCCGTGTCTGTCTGTTTCTTTGCGATAAACTTAAAGACTACAAGACGGATTTTATGCCAGTTATCACTAATAGACAGGGTGTTTCATGAGGATCTTCCTCAATTCAATTGTGTTGTCTATTCATTTCAAAATTGGTTGAAATATGACGTCGATAGTTGAAAATGTCGGAAAGTCAAGTCACCTTGGAGCTTTCATCGGAAACGCTGCCTAATTCTTTTAACATATAACAAACCATGTAAGGATCATAATAAGCCAGTACGAACTCATTGTAGGTTGCTAGTTCGTATGGAAAATTACATAACTGGTGTTAGTACAAGCATAAAAGTTAATGAGCGTGAGCAAAATAAGATGGTTGATAAGATAAAGAAACATTAATAAGACTGTAAACAAGCGCCAATAATATCAGAGAGTAGAAAATAAAATGATAAAGATATTGTTCTGCCAAGACGAGCCAAGCGAAGCGCAAGGGCACTACCTACCTTTTCTCGAAGTGTGTGAAGTGTTTCTGAAGCAACGAAACAGCCAAGCCATACATTTTTACTGATATGTAGAATTTGTGAAGTTAGGGTCGGTAGAGTTAGGCCGTGTAGATTCAGAACTTTGGCTTAACATGAGATCTGATATCTTTTTCACAGGCTAAACATTATGTGGTCGTCTGGCAACATTTTACATGAAATGTTTTTGGTGGGATAGTAATATTACATATTATTATTTCTTCTCATAAATATATTTTTTTTAGTATAAGTATACTCAAGTAATTTTTTCACGTTATAAATAATAAATCTGTCAATACTCCTGAAGGATACATCTTGCAATATATTAAAGTGTCTAGACATTTGATAAATTACCACTCTCAGGGGTGACTGAACGGAATTACCAACGTTCTAGATTTACTGGAAATACCTGCGAAACCACCCAACGGCAACGATGCGTAGGCATGACTTTTTACGAACAAAATTAGCTACAATGCAATACTTGGCATCTACGAGGCGTAAACGCAATACCAGCCATCAAGACACGTAGACCATGAACATGCGGTTTTTACTGTAACGTTCGATTTACATTAGTCAAGAACGGTGACTAGTAGCAATTACAAGTAGGTACTATGGCAGCGTCTGTATCTTTTCTGCTAAACACTTGAGTACCTAATGTAAATGGTAATTCTTTGCAAGAGCAAGCATATTTAATTATGTTAGAGATTGGACTGAACGTAACAACTTAAGTAGCCTGAGTTCGAAATAAGTGAAAAATATCAAGCACTTGGTGTAATTTATAACATCACTTGAAGGCAAAAACAGTGTTAAGAAACTGGCATTTCCTAGAACCAAAAATAACAACGAAAACAACACACAGTCATAACAATTAATTACGTGTTTCTTTTGGTCAACTTTACCTACCTATATCAGAAATTCCTGCATATATTTATGTCAAAAGTACCTAGAATAAATTGAACTATTCTTATTTTAAAGCAAAACTTTGTAATTTTCAAGCCTTTTTATTTAATATTATTAGCAACATATTAGGCGGTCATTATGGCAATACAATTAATCCACTTAGCTAATGGGTAATACATTAATACCTAGGTAATATGTATAATTTATTTGTAGTTAAGACTATTGTGAATATTTATGGCGAACGTGTAAATCCGTGAGCGTTTAAGAAAACCACGAATATTGATTACGATTAAACTTTATTTTATTTTGTCTTGTAGAACCAAGTAATCAAGAGTAGTAGCAAAAAAGAATACGACTTCTAAAAAAAACGAAAAGTGTAAAACAACTTTTCTTTCGGAAGTCGATGACTTCGTTTCTTATTTTTTTGACTTTTTAGAGGTCGGTTTCATTTTTTGGGTGCGTCTCATTTCATATAAAGTTATTTGAAATATTTTCATTTCAATAACGTTCACATGATATAATCAACGTGAGAAATACCAACGATTGGTATAATTTCTTTACACATAATGTTTGTGTTACTCTAAAACTCATTTCATATAATTTTATTTGATATAACGTTTATTTAAGCGAAAATCATTATGATAATCTTTGAAACATATAATTTAACGTTTAAAACATTTTCTTTGATGACTTTGGCTTATAAAGGATAAGCCTTTGATTGTTTGCCTTCACGAATGCTATTGTTATTAGAAAAATTTAGTATCCAAGAGCGAGCGAAGCGAGCTCGGGACTTGGGACATCCCGACACGGACAGGTTAGGTTCGAAGGGGGTCGCCATCCCCTTCGTGTTAGGTTACTTTAAACCTTGCACGCAGAAATAGGAGCCCCGCGAAGCGGGGCTCCGTCGAGCCAGAATGACAGGTAGAAATCAGTTATTTGACCTAGGATGCAAGAGCGAGCGAAGCGAGCTCGGGACTTGTGGCACCCCGACACGGACAGGTTAGGTTCGAAGGGGATGGCGGGGTCTGAAAGACCCCGCCATCCCCTTCGTGTTAGGTTACTTTAAACCTTGCACGCAGAAGAACCTTGCATGCGAAGCAGGGCTCCGTTGAACATTCATGGTAGGTGGTACTATTACTAGGTACTAGAGTAGGTAGGTAGGTAGAGTTAGATTACATACCAGGAAGAAAAAAAATTTAGACCGAATAAGTTTTATGTCTTTTGAGTGGTATACAAAACGATTTTATATTTATTGATTGTTATGAGTATAGAAATTAGTCATTATAAAATTATGTCAATCGTTTATTATATTAAGAGATCGTTATATCAAATAAAATTATAGATTCAGTTGTTATCTCTTGTAAATATTAGAGATTTTGTAGTTATATCATATATTACTTACCCGATTAATTAGGGATCTTAATTAATTCCATAAACGACTTCTATTTACTATTCATGTTGCAGTTTTTTCAATGAATGATAGCAAAGCATCGGCGATCGATTTTAATGCGCATCTATGCATTGTTTACCTACACAATCATAAAACTTACGCCTGTACCTACTGAAAAGGTTTAAAAAATGAGGGTGTAGGTAAACAATGCATAGATGCGCATTAAAATCGATCGCCGATGCTTTGCTATCATTCATTGAAAAAACTGCAACATGAATAGTAAATAGAAGTCGTTTATGGAATTAATTAAGATCCCTAATTAATCTCTCTCTCTCAATAATATAATCCCACCAAAAACATTTAATGTAAAATGTTGCCAGACGACCACATAATGTTTAGCCTGTGAAAAAGATATCAGATCTCATGTTAAGCCAAACTTCTAAATCTACGCGGTCTAACTCTACCGACCCTAACTTCACAAATTCTACATAACAGTAAAAATGTATGGCTTCGCCGTTTCGCTACGTGACGGTGATGCGAATATTTAGTTTCTGAAGCAACGAAACAGCCTATCATATAAGCCCTAATTTTAGGGGATGGGGGCGAGAGTTATAAGCTTATCTGGGGCATGATAGTGTTTTTATAAGGAACTTTTTTTTATAACGTCCGCCCCCCCCCATTTTAGGGGATGGGGGGTGAAAGTTATAAGTTTATTAATTTTTTTGTTGGTTGTATACTAAACTGAGATTACATACCAAATTTCAGCTTTCCGCACTTCAGGAAGTAGCCAAACATTTTGATGATCATCAGTGTGTCAGTGACGAAATCGGTGTATTTTAGATATCAATAAAATCTAAAGTATTAGAGCTATTCAATTGAAACTTTGTAGGTTTAATAAGTCTATTATTGGCATCATATCCTGAGAATATGAACAATCTGGTACATCGGAAACCAACTCTATGAGGGTTCAAAAAAACGACGAAACACTTCGAGAAAAGGTAGGTACGAGTAGTGCCCTTGCGCTTCGTCTTGGCGGGGCCACTACCGTGGCCCCAGATCAAAAATTGTGAAATGTGATATTCTTCATAATTTTTTATGCCTTTCTGTCATTTATTTTATAGATACAAAATAGTGTGTGAATCTTACTAATTTATAATATGTCAGATATGCTTAAATATGCAACCATAAAGGTTAATAATCTTTCCAAGACCTTCTAAACACAGGTATTTTGATGAAAGTAGCCAAGTGCTTGCTTATGGATCTCCATAACTTTCTCAAGACTATCTCTAGACTTTATTTTTAGATTAGGTACGATTACTGATAAGATTTTTTACTTTAAAATCCGAAAATTAATTATACAGATTGAACTGCCAGCAGATGGCGCCACTGGCTACTAGAACCCACTGGTGTGGTGTGTCCACGAAAAACTTTGGAGATATGCTTTAAATCGCTGGAATTCTTGAACTTTTATAGTGAGAGTTTAAATGATTCAAAGAGTTTTCGTTTGTTTTATATGATGGTTACAGTGTTTGGTCTATGTTTTATACAGGTTTAGAATACTGTTTAAAACCATTTTTTTAAGGAAAACCGAGTAGACACAGGTTAATTCACTATACATATTTAGTCCTTCGGGACATTAAAATTATTTAGGACTTCTTTTAACACCATTGGATAAAATATCTTCAAGATAAATCCTGATTTATTTATGTACCTAGTAGGTGCGTAGATAGTGTCCTTTTTTTCTAAAAATATGTGCAAGTGAAACATATTTCGAGGCAATTTAAATAAATATACAGTACGGCTATTTAACTTTTGTTTTTCTCAAATACATAGTGTAAAAAGTAATACTGTCTATGATAGGTATAATAAATATAATATGCTTTAAATACACTTAAAAAACCGGCCAAGTGCGAGTTGGACTCGCCCATGAAGGGTTCCGTAGTAGCAAGCATAGATTAGGGATATAATTTTATTGAGATTAGTAAGTAATAAACACAAACAATCAAAATAACTTTGTTTTTCATAGTGTTTGTATGAATGGCAAAGTTATGTTTGCGGTTTTTGAAATGTACTATATCTCAAAAACTGCTAACTGTATCTCACCGAAAACAATTTTCGTTGGAAGTTTTTGTTAAGGTCTACATTACATATTTTTTTTAGTTTTATCATTCTCTTATTTTAGAAGTTACAGGGGGGGACACACATTTTACCACTTTGGAAGTGTCTCTCGTGCAAACTGTTCAGTTTAGAAAAAAATGATGTTAGTAACCTCAATATAATTTTGAAAGACCTATCCATAGATACCCCACACGTATGGGTTTGGTGAAAAAAAAAATTGAGTTTCAATTCTAAGTATGGGGGGCACCCCCAAATTTTGTTTTATTTTTATTTTTGTGTGAAAATCCTAATGCGTTTCACATAAAACATCTACCTACCAAGTTTCAACAGGATAGCTCTTATACTTTCGACAAAAAGTGACTGTGACATACGGACGGACAGACAGACAGACATGACGAATCTATAAGGGTTCCGTTTTTGCCATTTGGCTACGGAACCCTAAAAAGTCGAAAATTACCTCGTGAAAGCGCCTTTAGGTATAGGCAGTATTTCTCTTCAAAATGGTTGAGCTGAATGGTGCTGATACATGTGTCATGTTCGTGAACGGGCGCTGTCAGTTGGAACTGGTTATCTCTTTAGCTGCGGTTTATTTGAATTGTTGATAATTTTATTTATGAATTCTCTTTTTTACATTTATTAGGACTTTTAACTAACTCCATCGTTTTCACATAAAGTGGTATCTCAAGATGAAAAAAAAAACAAAGATTTTTTTTATCGTGGTAAAATCATCAAATGAGATCCCAACTGTCAAACTTGTAATGACTAAAATCCACGGTGATCCTTCAATAGCCCTTTACGTTCCAGGATCACGGTTAATACCTGGTGAGATAGCCCCGCGACCAAAGATTCTTAAGGTAAGTTCTGAGTCCGAGAGTTCATGGAGTTTCTTGCCCATGCTTCTCCATAAAACTTTAGAATGGACACCACATAATTATTATGTCTTCTTACTGGGACTGTAGTACCATCTAATACTTGAAATGATTTGAACATATATTTAAAAAACCCGCAATTCTTCTTTACCCGTCAGCATAGACCCACCCTGACCACGGTCAGTTACAGCTGCGGCTGATGTTCAAAAAGCCATAGCGTCGGGTCACGTGGCCGCCATTAATCTGGCGACAGATGCACCGCCGTTCACCCCGAACCCAGCTCCATTACTGCCGGCCACCGGCCAAGGTGTGCGTGAACGGTATACGGCTTCATTATACGGTTAACATCTGGTTAGCGTGCCGGGATTTTGGGTAAATTGTAAGGTATTGAACAGGAAATGAAGGGGTAGTAGAATAATAATAGTTGCTAAACAAAATACTCAATATAGGTACCTGTTACACGTAGCTGCATAAGGGGAATCGTCAACTCAGCACTCAATCATTTTATTATAGAAACATAGACGCTGCAATTAAACGAACAACGAAAACGGCGCGATGAGATAGCACTTTCTGTCGCACAGACCTAGATTACTCAATTATTGTACAGCTGTAATTTTCCATTCCATATTCTTACTTCGAATAGGCACGTAGGCTAATTTTAGATTTAATATAATTAATGTAATTCTTTTACTTTAAAATAAATTAAGTTAAATCATTTTTGGTTTTTTTTTAATCCTCCGATCGCAGCTAACGTAATTTACCCCATGTATGATCCTTTTTGTAATAATATTTAAGTTTTAATTTTTCAACACATGCGTATCGTAAAGATATTTTTGAGGAAAGAAAAATACGGTACCGTACTTAAAACGTACAAACAAGGGAATGAAACATGCGGCCTCTTAGTTGTAAGTCGTCTGGAGTACTAATCCATTAGACGCGGGTTCGTGTCCCATCCGCAGCTGAATTCTTCTTTCCTAAAAAAAAACTTAGGTCAAGAATGATAAAATAATAAACAAACGACGATCGTTCGTCATGATAAAAAACGTTAAAATAGCAAGCATAGATTAGGGATATAATTATATTGAGATTAGTAAGTAAAATATAGGTACACAAACAATAAAAATAACTTTGTATTTCATAGTGTTTGTATGAATGGCAAAGTTATATGAAAAATTGCTAACCATATCTCATCCAAACCAATTTTCGTTGAAAGTTTTTGTTGAGGTCTACATTTTTTTTTTTTAGTTTTATCAATATCTTATTTTAGAAGTTATAGGGAGGGGGGGACACATTTTATCACTTTGGAAGTGTCTCTCGCACAAACTGGTCAGTTAAGAAGAAAATGATACCAGTAACCTCAATATCATTTTTAAAGACCTATCCATAGATAACCCACAGGTATGGGTTTGGTGAAAAAAATTGATTATCAATTCCAAATATGGGGGATACCCCCAAAATTTGTTTTGTTTTTATTTTGTTGGAAAATCCTAATGCGGTTCACATAATACATCTACTTACCAAGTTTCAACAGGATAGCTCTCATAATTTCGAAGAAATAAAAATGGCTGTGACGTACGGACGGACAGACAGACATGACGAATCTATAAGGGTTCCGTTTTTGCCATTTGGCTACGGAACCCAAAAAAATCATAAGATTTTGTAATTTCAGTATTATTAGATTGAGACTGAGATTAGGATGATAATGAATCATAAGTAGAACCTCTTTCTATTCTAAATATTATAGTATAATAGTAAATTTTAACCTACGTGCTAAAGACAAAAGGACATGGCCAATTTCTGTATGGGCGTTTGCATAGTTATTGAATTCAATGTACACCAATGATTTTTGGTGTTTTATATTCGTGGATATTGGTACATTAAATTGCAGTAAATAAAACACATAAAGAACTTGTCACTACAACAGAGTAAACGAAAACAGTTTCACTAAACCTTTAGTCAGATTGCTGGCGATAAGTGCATAGAATAGGATTTTCTATAGTAAAAAGGCGCTTTAATGAATTATTTATTAAAATCTGACAATAATAACAAAGTACCTTTAATAGAATTTCATGTTTTTCTTTAAAGTGTATTTTTATGGGTTGCCTTAAAAACATACTTTTAAGAATTATTGACCGAAAAAGGTTTATTGACCAATTAAAAAGGAAAACACAAATAAAACAAAAGAGTACAAATAATTATTTATTTAAAAGGTATAGGTATTTTGTTACATTATACCTGTCCTAGATGCCTACCTAGATAACTCATACGTTACAGTGATGAGTTAGTGTTAAACGAGTCACAGGTCAACCAACCAGCTTAGATAAAACTACATTTTTATTTCATACTCTTATCAGCATTAAGTTTAAACGCATTAAAATATATAATTATGACACGAGTAATTTATAAAACGTAACAAATACCAATGAATACAGTTTTGTATGAATGAAATGTTTCTAATAAAATGCATTTGTCGACCATATCACACGTTTTGTACTAGAATTACAAGTCGTTTGGAACTTCCTTTCTTATATTTATCTTTCTCTAAGGTCCACCCCTAGAAAGCTACTGGGAAGATTTCACCCCAAACTAACCCAAAAAGTGTTAAATAACTTTTTTTCGGAAGTTGGTGGCCATAGTCAAAGAAATAAAAACAAAGACACTGACTTCCGAAAGAAAAGTTATTTTAGACTTTTTTGTGTTTTGTTTTGAATTCGGTTCCTTTTTTTTCAAAAAGTTTTTTATTTTACGCCGAGAGGACACGGCGGTGCTCTGGCCAAGCGGGGCAGTCCTGCACCGTATGCTCCACCGTTTCCTCCGAGCGATCCTCGCTGTGGTGACACCCAGGCGTTTCTTCCTTTCCCATCAGACACAGGTACCTACCGAAACTTCCGTGTAGGGTGAGGACCTGCATCATGCGGTACGTCAGTCAGGACGCCGTGACGCCTATCCAGCCACTGCTCAAAGAGGGGTCTTACCCGCTGACGCGCTGGAGGACAGTCATCTCCAGACTTCATTGCACTAGTAAAACTTGAATTTTAATCTCATAGTCCTAACCAAACTGTACTACCTACCTATTCATTTCAAATTATTAAAAAAATATGAATAAAATATGTTTGTGCTATCATTTTTATTTATTGAAAAAATGGACGCAATCTGCTATATAATATTATTCAATGCAGGTATAGTTTGCGTCCACGTGTAATCGATATTGTCTATCTTTTACTACAATCATAATAATGTGGACGCAAATTGGCAGTTACAATAACATACTATAAGTGTTAAAATAAACAAAAATCCAATTTCTCTTTCATATTTTAATCACATAAAAATAAACAATTAGAGAAAACATAAATAGACGAGTTCGCGTCCACTGTGGACGCAAAGTGCACATTTTATAAATTCGGTGTTGTAATTCGCGTCCACCTTATTTTAACTGTTAACTTTAAAAAAAACAAGCAAATTCATAATTCATATTATTCGTTTTTCCATTATTAATGTCTACAAATAGCTATGATTCCTAAAATTCACATAAAACAATAAAATATTTACCGATAAACGCGCCGCTGCACACTATTTTTTTTTTACATCTCGCGCGTTTGCACTCTGCTGTTGAACAACCCGGGACTAAATATTTTTTCTAAACAGGATTAGCGGGGCGGACGGAACTTTTGTCTATGTTATCGTGTCTCTTATACGTTGAGGTATAGGCGGTCATGTCTTTCCATGTCATTAGAGTAAGAATATACTTATTTTCGAGCATTTTTAAAGGGAGATCCGTAAAATGGACGCGAACCGGACGATGGACGCGAACAGGCGAACTTACCCTATACGTTTTTAATCGATCACCGATCGTCGATAATGTTGTGCCGATGTCGATCGACCGCAGTCTGAAAGCACCTTCACAGACTTAGTGGAGCGTGCTTGTGAGGACATTCGCGTACACAATAGATTAGACGAGCGCTCACTAGATAGCTAATCTAACTTTAGTTTTAACTCAGTGCACTTCGTAAATGGTTTTGTTCGCGAAGCTTCGACGGTTTTAGTAGAACGAGCGTGATTCTCTTTGATAGGTATCGAACGACCTTTTTTAATATGCAAAATATGTTTATTGCCAGCACACTTTTGTAACTTTTCACGAGCTTTTTATTACATTTTTATACTCAAGAATTTAACTACCAAATATCAAATATTTTAAATACTTCACTTCAAAATTAATATTCACGTTTTATTACACAAAAGAGTTAAGGCCAAGTTGTGTAGTCCAAATTTTCGGCAACTTTGATAACGCTGGTATCCGGACGCAGGATGACGCTAATAAATCATTTTCCACCATAAAAGAGGAATATTAAATCGAAGGAGGGGAGCTAAAATGAACGAACTGAAGGGAACGGAGCGATGTGAAAAATTGGGCCGTAAAAAGGCAATCCCCAATGCGCCAAAGCGATGAATAGTGAGCTATTTTCAATTACCTACGGCTAGTGTCCGCATTGTCTGCGCGGGAAAATTGGCCGCATATTAATGACTTGGCGTTTTATTATTTTTTGAATACTTAATTGGTTTTTAAAGGTAGTTAAGGAGAAGTACTAGTATTATATAGTTTCATAGCCAGCATTGTGTGAGTACTATGTTCCTCGGAGCTATCATTCACTGAGTACCTACGTCTCTTATTGACTTGAATAACCCTGGCGGTTGAGAGTATGTCATGCTCACTCAAATGTCTCGCTGATGGTGGCGCGTGTGTCGGATCATTTAGCTCCCTTCAAAATGGTTGAGCTGAATGGTGCTGATACATGTGTCATGTTCGTGAACGGGCGCTGTCAGTTGGGCCTGTCATCTCTTAGTTGCCACGGTTTATTTTAACTATCTATTGATCATTTTGTTTGTTTCTGAATTGTCTTTGTTTTAATTTTCTACTATGGACACTTTTAACTTGCTACATCGTTCTCACATAATGTATCATCTCAAAATGTATGATGTAACAAAGGTTTTGTAATAATTTTGGCGATTTAAAAAGAGTGTCCATGGAGTTTCTTGCCCGTTCTTCTCCATAGAGATCTACTTCTTGGAATGGGCATCTACGGTACTTTCACAGTTTTTATGTCTTGTGACTGGGACTGTAGCACCATAACTTTTTAGTGTTTAATTATATTTTTGTCAATGACAATTCAAAAGTGCCTGTAACTGGCCTACTTGAAATAAACGCTTCGATTTTTGTTATTTTTTTTTTGAAGGATTTTTTGGGTAATGTGCATTATTGGCGATCTAAAAAGAGTGTCCATGGAGTTTCTTGCCCGTTCTTCTCCGCAGAGATCTACTTCTTGGAATGGGCATCTACGGTACTTTCACAGTTTTTATGTCTTGTGGACTGTAGCACCACAATTTTGTAGTACATATTTAATTGGTGTATATTAAATTTTTATGTTTTTGACAATTCATAAGTGCCTGTAACTGGTCTATTTGAGATAAATGCTTTTGATTGATTGATTGACGTTTGATAAATGACGGCTGGCGCAGCGGCTCAGTGATCGACTGCTGCCCTGCATTCGAGTCCCGCACGGAACAAATATATGACGATAGTTGTTCCGTGTCTGGATGTTTGTGAATGTGAATTTAAATGATTATTTGTGAATGTGAATTTAAATGATTCATAACGCACCCAAAATACAAATGAACGTAGTATGTGGCAACATTGTTTTTAACGGACGTTTTCGTTCACCAGAACAATTTTATAATATTTTTTTAATTAGTCATGACACTACTATTATACCTTTATTTACTCAAAAGCTCATAGACTTGATGACTATTCGTTTCAAAGATAAAAACAAAAGTCGGTACATGCACAACGCCGCTTATATTTGATAATAATTAACGCTTTATTAGACCTTTATACGACGATGAGCGCGAAAATTTACGGGAAATGCCGTATTATAAGTTAGTAGTAACAAAAATTGAGTCAAATAATTATAAAACATCTGAAAGAAAATAACGAAACAATCATTTCCGAACTACGAAGCACTATACAAACAGAAATTAACAAATCTATTGCCAAACTCACAGAAGATTTTGAGAAAAAAACGAATTATTTAACAAAACAAAACGAGGAAAGAAAACTAGAGTTGGAAAAAGTAGACATGAAAATAGAAAACCTGATAAAAGAAAATGAAAAACTCAAAAAACAAATATCAGAAATAAAATCTATATCTGTCCCCCCAGTTATTAAATGCACAGAAAGCAACTCAAAGAAGTTTGTTCTATACGGCTTCTCAGAGTACTCAAAAGAATCGGATGTAGATCTATATAACAGTGTAATTAGTACCTTCCAGGATTTCTTGCATGTAGACCTAACGGGTTATATAGAAAGTATGTATAGATTAGGCAAGAATACTACCCATACTAATAACCGACCACTGGTAATAGAACTACTAAGCAAAAGAATGGTGAAATTCATAATAAAAAATAGTCACTATCTTCAAGGTACAAGACTATCCGTATCTGAATTTTTAGACGAAAATGCACGGAAACAAAGGCAACTTATGCGAGAAGAAATGTTAAAAGCTCGGAAGAAAGGCCTATATTCAGTGATCCGGAATAATCAATTGTATATCGAGGGGGAGATAGTAAATATAAGGAATATAAAATATCAACAAAACTATGTAACACATGACACAAATGATACTGCAATAATAACCCACGACAATAGAAACAGTAACGACCTAAACGACGAAATAATAAATGACGTAAACCCAGAAAACAAGTCCTTTCGAGGCCACAGGACAAAATTTTAACATTCTATTTCAAAATATACAAAGCATATACAATAAACAAGACATTTTTGAAGCCTTCATCGAAGAAAACCCAACATATAACGTAATATGTTTATCAGAAACTTGGCTAACCAGCGAAAAACAAAGCATGATACAACTTAACGGATACAAAATAGCTGCATCTTATTGCCGAAAGACGCGAGGAGGCGGCGGCGTCTGCATTATGATCCAGGATCACATCGATTCCATAGATAGGAACGATGTCACAGATATGTCAATTGAATACGTAATTGAATTATGTGCAATTGAATTACCCAAAGAAAATATATTATTATTAGTGATATCTATATATATAAAAGAAAGTCGTGTTAGTTACACTATTTATAAGTCAAGAACGGCTGAACCGATTTGGCTGAAAATTGGTGGGGAGGTAGCTTAGAACCAGGAGAAACATATAGGATACTTTTTACCTTTATTTATTTTGTTTTGTTTTATGCCGTTTCCGTGGGACGTGACATAAAACGTGAAAAATAAAACGCAACTGACATGGAATGACAGCAAAACGAAAAATTAATCAATCAAAACATCAATTATTGACCGGTCGATGTGTTTGTATTGAGTTTCTAAGCTTATTGTGCCGATATTATCATAATTATCAATGCCATGTCGCCACCGAGACAATCAAATTTTTATCCTGTTTCCGTGAGACGTGACATAAAACGTATTAACATGATCAAGAAGAAGGTGTTAGTGCCGAAATTCATTAAAGGATTTGAACAAAAAGTACTAGGAAAACATGAAGAATATGTTCATGTCGCCCAGCGCCCACCGGTCTTCAATGCTAAAAAAGTATTTTGGTGAATACTGAATACCCAAAAAATGTACTAGGACTGCATAGATTCAATGCAATCATACGACGAAGAAACGCCTGGGTGTCACCACTGCTCAGATCGCCCGGAGGACACAGTGGAGCATACGGTGCAGGACTGCCTCGCGCGCGGCAGAGCACCGCCGTGTACGAGCGGAGGAGACAGGTGGAGAACTGAGCGCCCGGCATTGGTCGAGGCCATCGCAAGGGGCGAGACGGAGTGGGAAGCGGTCGCCTCCTTCTGTACAGCAGTCATGCTATGGAAGGAGGACGCGCGCCGTCTGAGGGAGAGGATAGCGTCCTCCCTCCACCCCAGCCGCAGTGGTAGACGCCTACGGTGACGGACGTCGGCAGACGATCTCCAGCGACCGTCGGCCCGGGCATGCGGGCGGCGAATAATGGGTGACTCGCTGTCCAACCATGGACCATGCCTGGGTCGACGGCGCGTTGTGTTCCACGCTCGCCTCAAAGAGTGTCAGCATTATGACGGGGCCCCCCTTTAGAGGGTCAAAGCCTGCCGGGGTCGTGGGACTTACGATTTACCGTGACCCCGGAACGTAAACTTTTGAAGGAACCTTTGATTTTAATCAGTACGAATCTGAAAGTCCCTCCCGCTCTGCCCTGGGTGGGAGGACGCACGTGATGATTTTACCACGTTAAAAATAAATGTCAGTTGCATTTAGCCACCAACTTTCCAATTGAATTAAAACTCCTTGAATATCTAGCTTACCACAGCACAATTTACGAATAAAGATTGGCTTCGTAGTAATCATGCTTCGAAACATAAACCAACCAAAACTGTGCAACAGAATGCGTTTAGTGGTAAGTAAATTGTTGATGAACAAAGTGATTTACGCGACGACACTCAAAGGAAAATTCGAAGGTGAGGAAGTTCTCATTCCGAGGATCCCAAACGATATGCTGTTTGAGTTTAAACGACCTCAATTTCCGATCCGTCTTGCATTCGCCATGACCATTAACAAATCACAAGGCCAATGCTTGAAAGTTTATGGTCTGAAAATAGAAAATCCATGTTTTTCACATGGTCAGTTAAGTATACAGGGTGATTTGTTATTCGATGCGGTCCTTGAAATGGGTGATACTAGACCTTATTTGCAACAATTTTTACCCCGACAATATGGGGTCTAAACTGACTGGTTTTAGAGATATCGAACTTTAAAGATTTTTAGAAAAATTTCCACCTCTCCCTCATTAAATGCTTATTGTTAGAAAATAACGGTAGTCACTACTTAGAATTTATGCTTTTCTGATAGAATATGAACGAATGGATCTAGTGAATAAAAGTTTGTTATAAAAATAATCATATCTTGGGAAATTAAGTGTCTAAAAGTTTCTGTTTTGAAGATTTCTGAAAACTTTCCTTGTCTTTCAAAGCATATTCTTAAAAATAAATGTGTGACACTTGGTGTACAAATTACAGAAAAAACTTCCTTGTCTCATTACCTTTCTAAAATGGTGCCACAATATCCACTTTTAGTTAGTGTCTTACCAGAAAATTAGGGTTGTTACTGACAAAGTAGTAAATCAATGAAAATCGGTAATAATGTTTTTTCGACCCAACTTTTTTTTTCTGTGGTTTTTGTCCAAACAGCTATCTGATATTAGCTTTATTAGCATTTATTTTGAAAAATATGCTTTGAAAGACAAGGAAAGTTTTCAGAAATCTTCAAAACAGAAACTTTATGACACTTAATTTCCCAAGATATGATTATTTTTATAACAAACTTTTATTCACTAGATCCATTCGTTCATATTCTATCAGAAAAGCATAAATTCTAAGTAGTGACTACCGTTATTTTCTAACAATAAGCACTTAATGAGGGAGAGGTGGAAATTTTTCGAAAAATCTTTAAAGTTCGATATCTCTAAAACCAGTCAGTTTAGACCCCATATTGTCGGGGTTAAAATTGTTGCAAATAAGGTCTAGTATCACCCATTTCAAGGACTGCATCGAATAACAAATCACCCTGTATATGTGGCATGTTCACGGGTCGGATGACCGCCTGTGTTATTTGTTCTTGCGCGTGTTATTAAAACAAAAAATGTCGTCCATCACGTGCTACACTGAACAGTGCAACCCATGCACCAAAATACATAGCTAATAAATAATCATTGATTTTTGACTTCATTTTTTAATTTTATTTGATATCCTAATAAAAAATCGAAAATCTGCTCATTTATTGCCTCTAAGGCGGAACAAAGTTCGCCGGGACAGCTAGTACTGGAATAAAAGTGACGAAGATATATTTTTAAGTCAATTAAAAAATATTTTGAACTATATTAACAAAAAATATTACAAATTCGATATAATAATAGGCGGAGATTTTAACATAAACATTTTAGAGAGTAACAAAAAAACTAGTCAATTCTTAGATCTCATGTTAGAGTTCAAATTTACACAACACATCAAAAAACCCACTCGTATTACTCAAACTACATCTACATGCTTAGATTTGATATTTACAAACTGTAACACTAATAAAACATCTACTACAATTGAAGAATTTGGTCTATCAGACCATAGCGGAACAGCAATACAAATCAGTATACCACAGTTAACCACATCTCAAACTACCTGGTTCGCAAAAAAGAGAATATTTAACGGTGACAATATATCAAACTTTAAGTCTGCACTGCAAACCATAGACTGGAACAAAATAATAACAAACGACCAAAATATGAACGAAAACTATAAAGCATTCAACGATACGCTAACTAATATCCTTAATAAATGCATACCATTACGTAAAATGAAACTAAAATCTAATTTTAAGAAAAAATGGTTAACAAAAGGAATCAAAACCTCCTGCAAAAATAAAAGATTATTAAAAATACTTACACTTAAAACAAATAACCCAATTCTATCACAACACTATAAAAAATATGAAAAAATATTAAAGAAAGCAGTAACAAAAGCTAAAAAACTACATTATATTGACAAAATAAAAAAATCAAATAACAAAGTAAAAACAATGTGGACTATTTATAAATGAAAGAACCAATAAAACGATAAAAAAAGACAAATTTAACATAAAACTACAAAACAATAACAATGAAACGACCTCGGAGCCGAAGAAAGTAGCCAATATCTTCAACAACTTTTTTGCATCCATCGGCGAGGGAAATCCTGTGCGAGCGAATAGTTATATACCAATAATTTCAAACACCGAAAACACAATGTTCCTCACTCCAGCAGACCCATACGAAATAAATACAATGTTAAAGACCCTAAAAAATAAAAAAAGTCACGGTATAGACGAACTTCCACCTTGTCTACTCAGACAATGCGCCGATGAGCTTACACTACCGTTCTATAAATTATTAAACCAGTCGTTTGAGGACGGGGTTTTTCCCGATCTACTGAAAATAGCCCTAGTGAAACCTTTACATAAGAAAAATGACAAAACAGAGCCTAGTAATTACCGTCCAATAGCCTTACTACCTACAGCTTCAAAGATCTTCGAGAAAGCGATGTGCAACCGCGTGTACACTTTCTGCGAAAAATATAAAATATTTGATGAATGTCAAAACGGCTTTCGGAAAAATCGATCAACAGCATTAGCAGTCTATAAATTCATACAGGAAGCCCTAGGCATAATAAACAGTAAAAAATATGCAGTAGGTTTAATGCTTGATATGACCAAAGCATATGATAAAGTGCAATATGATATTTTATTAAATAAACTATACAGACTAGGGATCCGCGGTAAATCATATGAATGGTTCAAATCTTATCTGGAAAATAGAGCACAGCTAGTGGAAATAGAATACTATAATAATAAAATAAACGAGCTTCAAAAATTCCGGTCTGATAGAAAGGCGATTAAGGCATCAATACCACAGGGCAGTGTTATTGGATGTCTTTTGTTTCTCATTTACATAAATGATCTCCCGAAATATTTATCAGATTCTGGACCTTGCGTTTTGTTTGCAGACGACATCTCCATTCTCACCCAATGTCATGACAATACAAACTTAAACAGTACCCTAAATGAAATACTTAATAAAATAATAACCTGGATGAACAAACACAACCTTGAGATCAACTTTGCAAAGACTAAACTTATCACTTTCCATCCCCACCAAAAAAACCCCCTAAATATATCTTTTTCTTATAATAATCACAAAATAGAAACAGTAAACGAATTCACATTATTAGGCATAACGTTAGACAAAAATATTAATTGGAAACCACACATACAAAAAATAAAATCTAAACTTTCAAAATTTTTATACGCTTTTCGTGAAATTAAAAAAACCACAAATTCACAGACTGCCCTGGTTACATACTACGCCTATGCTTATGCATGGCTTAGCTATGGTATTATAATGTGGGGATACAGTACTGACGCACTTGCACCGTTCACCTTACAAAAGAAATTTATGCGTATCCTAGTAAATATTCAACAAATAGATAATCATAAAACTAAATGTATTAACTCTGCCCTGTATATATTGTCAGGTTGTCATATCCTTCAATAAGACAACCCTGCCTTTTCTACACTATCGCTTTAATTTAATTTGTTTTGTTTTGTGGGGGTAATTTTACATTTTAGAATTTTAATTACAGGTATGAAATAAATATCCAAACACGGTTTCACAAAATTATATTTTAAAAAAAGAAATAGGGACATTTAGAATTACAGCAATATTTTATTATTACATTATTATTATAACAGTATAAATAAATAACCAATCAAAGTACTTACAATTTAGACTCAGTCCAGAGGTGTACACTGTACAAAAGTTCGAGCTCAACTGAAACGTTTGCTTGTGCGACAATCGTTTTTATACGCCTACTAATGGCGGTAGTTGTGAATCACAAGGCGTGCGTTTGCAATTGCAAACGTACGTTTTATCCTATGATGAGCTCAAAATTGACTTAGTGTTTACATTTAATTATTTTACATTTAACTAAACACAATACATATAAGTTTAATTGTATAAACACATCTACAATCGTATAGGGTTAGGCAGTTCTAACCTAATATTAAATTATACATTCTGACAATATATACTCGAAATATGCAAATTCGTTCACCAACACCAAGACTTTTACACGAAACGAGAAGACATACAGACAACATACACACTCCGACACAAAACACGACTCAACCTACCTACATCCCGCTTAAAAATTCACTCAACCAGCCCTATGGTAATGTCAGTAAAAATCTTTAATATGTTACCAGAATCCATTAGAACTGAAAAAAAAATTCATCTCTTTACAAACAAATTAAAAAAACTACTATTAAGTAAATGTTACTACAGTGTCGACGAATACTTAAATGATAAATCCTTAAAAGTTATGTAAAAATAAAAAATAATGTATTAGTTAAGTTAGATTATAAGTAAGATACTTTGTTTATATAATTATGATAGATAAGTCCTCATCTCCACATAGTATTATGTTTCTTTTGCTGTGCCCGACAGGGTCCACGATTGTTTCTTGTTTCTTTTGAAAAATGTTTACCACCTAAGCCAACATTGTGGAATGCAATAAAGATTTGAGTATTGAGTATTGAAAAAAAACAACTATTGAAAAAAACACACAATAGGGTTAGGTAGTTTACAGCATAAATAAATGAAAATCTGTTTCGTCCGTTAGTTAGAGTTTTGGAAAATAAAGAACACGTACTTTTTTTTATTTAATCAGTGAAAAAAACTACTTACGCGTAGAACATGGAAAAAGAAAACGTTAGCACTAAAATGGACTTTTCTAAGAGCTAGCTTAATCAGCTTACCTATTTAATTTAAACCAGTGATTTCTGGGAACTTGGAACGACCTGAGTACTGAACAATGGGACAATAACGGCCGGCAAGTTTTTAGTTTTAGTATCTTTCAAGAACATTGTATGGTCTAGCAAGGCTCACCATTGACGTTTGAGTGTGTTCCCATTCAGTAGGAATACAAGACGCATTCAGCCAAGACTTGGCCTTAAGTAAAGAATAAGTAGACTTAACGTCCTATCCGAGGCTCGGAGGAAACTCCCTATGATAGATGGTTTCCCATCCACATACGGTATCTTGGCAAGCGCCTTAACCCTAAATGACCTGACCTGTGTGTTATTATTTTTGACCTGACCATTGACCTGTGTGTTATTATTATTACTGCTATGCCGGAAGTCGTGGGTTCGATTCCCACCCAGGACAAATGATTGTGTGATGAGCACGATCATTTGTTCTGTGTCTGTGTGTAATTTATCTATAATATGTATGTATTTAGAAATATATAAGTATATTTATCAGTTGTCTAGTACCCATAACACAAGCTCTGCTTAGCTTGGGACTAGATGGCGTTGTGTGATATTTGTGGAATATTATATTATTATAATTAAATTATATTTTGTCACGAGCTTCTTTTCTCATGTTCGGGTATAATATTCTATTCCTTTTCTCTGTCCGAAGTGATGAGATAGCATTATTGACAAACCAAAAAGAACAGAGAAAAATATAGGACAAATTTTCATAACAGTAATATTCCTTGTGTTGAACAGTAGTAGCAAAAAAGGGATAATATGAAGCCCCAATATTTAGAGAATGTACAATAATAAATATTTTCGTCAAGGCCACTGTCACATTACAGTCGGAACAGAAATAACCTACCTTCATGTATTTTTGTGACAACTCATATACCTAGTAGATATTGCTATGGTATTTAGTCTATCTTATATTATAAATGAGAAATTTGAGATGTTTGGATGAATGGCTGGATATTTATTACTCAATAGGTGCGTCTACACAGAGCGCGCAGCCTCGCGAGGCATTTGCTGCGCGAGGAAACTGACAAGCCAGGCTGCTCACTCTGTGTGGACTCGTCTATTGTTTTTCGACCGAGGCACGAAACAATATACGCGAGCAAAACAAAAGCCGACACTGGATGGCTCGGGCGCTCGGTCGATCGACCGCGACAGCGCTGTCACTAGCCTCGCCCGAGACACGTCCACACCAACCGAGCTGCTTCGCGCGGAAAATGTCTCGCGAGGCTGCGCGCTCTGTGGGGACGCACCTAATCACGTCAGAATGGCTGAACTGGTCTTCAGGAAATAGGCTCAGAAATAGGTTATAATATAACCTAGATTAACAAATAAACCTTTCTCATCCCAGTACTTAATTATCCCGGTTTCATTACGTTCCCATGGGATAACTCTTGAGACATGAGTGAAGCGAACTACATAGTATACGAGTATCATAAATGCCCTTAATTTGTCTAATTGAGGTTTGCCGGTAATGTGAGTGCGTGAGTGATTGTTGACAGAAGGGGCGGCAAAATGATATGCGTGTTCTCGGTTTGAAGTTTATTGGACGACTGTGTCGAATGTCTGACTCCAGTGAATTTATACAGTAACATGTGCCTAAGACTAACTAATTATATTATGCCTACGCGCTACAGTCCTCCCCCCTTAGTTGAAGCTAGATTTTATTGTTGAACCCCCAATACTAAATTATAACTAGAAGTACAATATTTTTATGTCTACGAAGATAAAAGTACTTAAATGCTACGGTTGTCGGACACTATTAGCGCGCACTTTTCACTTTATGCCTCACTATATGCTGTTTTAGGGTTGACGCACGGGTGGTTTGTCTGCATGATGGGCGGTGCTCTAATGCTGGCGTGCTGTGTGATGGTGCGGCTGATTCTTGTCTCTATGGCGGTTTAGACGCGACGTTTGCAGTATCGCCACCCCACGTAGAGTACGCAGAAGGTTACGCCTGTGCTGATTAAGACGACTACGGCCAAGGGCATCTTGAAGCTGTTGCTGGAGTTCTCGTCCTCAACCGTGGCATTGCTGCTCGCAGCTGCGCTCTTTTGTGCTACGATCATACGTCATTTTGCTGGTTGGTTGGCCCATTATAGAGTCGAGGTGTTTTTTCAGACTTGGGTGATGCGTGCTTGTTGTCGTGTGGCAGTGAAGTGCTGATGTGGGCTGTGGTTGACGACGAAGTGATGGTTCACATGTTGAATCTCACGGTCTTCTTAACGATGCGACCTGATCTTGTAACTTGCTGTGAATCGGGCTTTGCGGTGTCGGATGACGTCGTATCGCTTGGCGGCTGTGGAACGGTCTTGAGTGGCGTCTTATCGCTCGGCGGGTGTGAAGTGTCGTTATGAGTGGTCGCTGTGCTCTCCGGGCGTGGGACCAACACGTCGTCATACCTTAATAAATAGGCTGGTTTCAAGCGATCAAGTGACACCGTGATTTGTTTACCTTTACATTCCAACTTAAAGAATTTATTATGCCGCGATAAGACTTTGAATGGGCCCTCATACGGTGGTACTAAAGCTCGCCTTGCCTCGTTTCTAATAAATACGTGAGAGCAAGCTGATAAATCTTCGTGAACGAATACGTTATTGTTTGTGTTGTTATGTGAGCTTGAAAGGCTAAGATTTGGGACTGATGATAAAGATTGCGTTAATTGTTTTATAAATTCGCGATCGTTAATATTGGATGAAGGTTTAGATTGGAATAGGTCGCCTGGAAGTCTTATACTACTACCATACAAAAATTGTGATGGGCTGTATCCTAAATCTATTTTAATCGCTGTACGTAAACCTAAGAGTATTATAGGCAATTCATGTACCCATAATTTACTATCTGAGCATTTTGCCATAATAGCGGCTTTTAAAGTACGATGTAGTCGTTCGACCATACCGTTCGCCTTTGGGTTGTACGCTGTTGTACGGATGCGTTCGATACCGAGTATTTTCAATAATTGTCGAAACAAATCGGATTCGAATTGACGACCTTGGTCTGAAGTTATTCTTACTGGACAACCGAAACGAGCGATCCAATGTTCGACGAACACCCTAGCAACTGTTTCAGCTGTTATTTCTTTTACTGGTATAACTTCAGGCCATTTCGTAACTCTATCTATGATGGTGACGCAATATTTGAAATCTTCAACAGGTGGTAAGGGTCCTATAATGTCTATGTGTACGTGTTCGAAACGGTTTCCAGTGTTAAATTCGCCTAATGGAGTTATTGTGTGGCGTTGAATTTTACTTTTTTGACATGGAATACACGTTTTAACGAAGTTTTTGACATCGGTGTTCATATCACTCCAAAAGTATCTAGATTTAACTAAACGTTTCGTAGTGGCGACGCCGGGGTGACTCACGTTGTGCAATGTTTTGATTGCGAGTTCCCGGAATTGTTTAGGTAGATAAGGACGTATATCGTTCGTAGATGTTTCGCATGCTATTTTTATTTCGGTGTTAGGCATGGTAATTAATTTAAATTGGAGATTGTTACGTTTGCGTAGACTTTCTAATTCAGAATCGGTTTTTTGTAATTCAGATAATTTTTGGTAATCGAATAAAGATGGCATGGTGATCTCTTCAATTCTAGATAAGGCGTCGGCTACTGTATTTTTATTGCCTTCTATATATTTAATATTATCGCAAAATTGAGAGATGAAATCTAATTGCCTCAAACGCCTTGGTGAATCTGATGGTGAAACTTTCTTTGTTAGCGCGAAAGTCAATGGTTTGTGATCCGTTAACACGGTTAGTTCTCTACCTTCTATCATATGACGGAAATGTTTTATTGACATGTATATAGCTAGAAGTTCCCTGTCGTAGGTACTATATCTTGTTTGGGTATCCGTAAGCTTTTTTGAATAAAATCCGAGGGATTGTAATTTTCCGTCGACTCTTTGATTTAAAGCTGCGCCTACACAACTACCAGAAGCGTCTGTCATTAATACTAAGGGTGCGGTTGCGTCTGGGTGGGCTAGCATGACTGCATTGTTTATGAGTTGTTTACATTGACTGAACGCTTTTAGTGCGCTTTCGTTCCATGTTATCTCAGTTTTGTCGCGTTTTTTTGAGTTATGCAAGTACGCGTTAAGTGGTGCTTGAATCTCTGCAGCTTTTGGAATGCTTTGCCTGTAGAAATTCATCATGCCGAGAAAACGTCGAAGTTCCTCAATTGTTTTCGGTTGTGGATAGTCATTAATAAGTTGTGTTTTTTTGGCACTCGGTTTTACGCCCTGTGAATCGATATGGTAACCGAGAAAATCTAATTCGGATTTACCAAATTCGCACTTATTTGTGTTAATTGTTAAGCCATAGTTATTTAAACGATTTAATATTGTTTCTAGATGTTCTAAATGCTTAGATTTAGATTCCGATCCGATAATAATGTCATCTAGATATGGGAATGCGAAATCTAGACCTTCCAGTGCTTTGTTGATTAATCTTTGGAAGTCTTGTGCTGCGTTACGTAATCCAAAGTTCATTCTTGTAAATTCGAATAAACCGAATGGAGTTATGACTGCAGTCTTGGGAATATCTTCGGGTGCCATGCGAATATTAAAATAGGCTTTTCGCACGTCAATTTTTGAAAATATGGTTTTGCCTCTGAGTAGATAAGTGAAATCAAGTAGTCGCGGTAATGGGTAACGGTCGGGTATAGTTTGTGCGTTGAGTCTACGATAATCTCCGCATGCTCTTATTTCACCGTCTTTTTTAGTAACACACACAAGTGGGTTAGCCCAAGGACTATTTGAAGGCCTACAAATACCTAATTGCATCATTCGTTCGAATTCAGCTTTCGCTATTTTGTATTTCTTCGGATTGAGTGGACGTACTTTTTCATGAACCGGGGGACCGATGGTATAAATGTGGTGTTGTACGTCATGTTTGGGGTCTGTCATAAAATTTTCTAGTTTGGTGATGCTAGGAAACTTTTGTAAGATAAGATGGTATTCGTCATTGACATCTATTGTACGAATACTCGGTTCGTTAGAGGATAGTACGTTTGTGGTGCGCGATAACAATGTGACTTTGTCGACTAATTTCCTACCATGTAGGTCTACCAGAAGTTTGTTTGCGGCTAGGAAATCGGCACCTATTATCGAACTACGTACGTCGGCTAATATAAATTTCCATCTAAATGTACGGCGTAGCCCTAGATTGACCGTAATGACTTTTTCACCGAATGTCTTTATTTTTGTGCCGTTTGCTGCATATAACACATAGTCTGACGTCCTACAGGAGTTTTGCTTTTTTGCGGCTAATACAGAGACGTCGGCACCTGTGTCGATTAAATATCGCACACCTGTTGTAGTGTCTGTTACGCACAAACGATATGAATGTTCGACACCGGCGACATTATTTATTCGTGCCGGTGTCTGAATTAGTTTTCCGAATTTTGTGTAGGGTGTTTGCGGCAATTAACGAGATCTCCGCATTTGCGCGCATTATTGCCGTAGACGTAGTGATAAAAACACAGAAAATTTGAGTCGCCGGGTTTCGCGGACTGGTTCAAAAACTTTTCTCGACTTTTTTGTGAATTTTCGCGACTTTTGGAACGCGTTCGAGACGGGCCGGGATTATGTCGGTTACGTTTTCGCGGTTCATGATGATTTTTTCTATTGTTTTCGACTAGTTTATTATTTAATGTTGCAATTTCCATTTTCATTTTGTTTAGTTCGTTTAATATTTCGGAAGTATTATTTTCTAAATTCTGAGAAGGCTTCGAAACAGAAGCTATCTCAGACGGTTTGGTATTCTCTATAATTTTATCAGCGATTTTGGCTAGACTATCTAATTTTACTTCACCTGAATCACATGCCGTTAAGACGGCTCTAACGGAATGTGGTAGGCGCCCGGTCCACAATAATTTTAAGGTTTCATCTGGGACTCGGTTTTTTCCAAGGTTTTGCATTCGTCTAAGTAGCTGTGACGGCTTTTGATCCCCGAGCTCTATCTCGTTTAAGAGTTGGTTTAGTTGTTTGGTTTCCGACTCCTCGTAAACGGAAATTAGCCTGTCTTTCAGCGTTTTGAATTTATTTGATTCGGGCATGTTTTCTAAAATATCACTAATGTCACTTAATTCGCTTTGTTTTAGCCTAGCTATTAAAAGTTGACTTTTGTGGAGGTCACTTGCCTTTTGAGGGTCTACGATGGCGCTGAATTGGTGGAACCAGAGTCTGGGCCGGTCTCGCCAGAAGTCCGGTATTCTTGGTGTGATGGTAACTGCCGTCATCTGCTGTGGCTGCTCCGAGGTCGGTAGTGCAGCTGTAGACATGGTTGTAGGCTGTGGTTGAGCAGCGGCTTGATATCACGGGTCGTTTATCGCGCGCGGTTAAATTGTGCGAGAGTTATAAGAGGCGCGCGCACACGTCGGGTCACCACTTTGCCGGTAATGTGAGTGCGTGAGTGATTGTTGACAGAAGGGGCGGCAAAATGATATGCGTGTTCTCGGTTTGAAGTTTATTGGACGACTGTGTCGAATGTCTGACTCCAGTGAATTTATACAGTAACATGTGCCTAAGACTAACTAATTATATTATGCCTACGCGCTACAGAGGTTTCCCATGTCCAGTTCAGTGTAAAGTCCAACTTTCTTTTCTGCCCACCCTGTCCGACGTTTTAAATAAATTAAACCGCCAATTTACTAACCAGCAAAAAGTCATAAGTAAGATACAACCCCAAGTTTTTCCAAGTATTCTTGTCCAAAACTTGGGGAAAACGCCTCCCCAAGTTTCGGCCCAAAACCCCAGTAGTGGGAAAAAAAAGATACAATCTTCAAAACAACGACAAACCGCAACTCTACTCTCAACAGCAAAGGAATTTCTTGAAGTAACGTTCCTAGGTAACGTATCATTCCTAACCGAATAGGATGTCTGCTGAAAGCTACAGGCCAAACGACTTACAGGATTATGAAGCGAGCTTAAGTTCTCAGACTTCCTTGAAAGTCGGAACTAATTTTAAAGAGTGAACTACATCGTTAATAATAATCTTGCTGCTAGTTTACCTTTTCATTATAAAAACATAAATTAACTTCTGAAGCAGTCGGGAAAAAAATAAGCATAACTATAATTCTGGTTAAATAAGAAAAAGATAAAAAATTTGAAGTACTTAAAAGTTTTAAAGAGACGTGGGTCTGTCTTAAAAGGACACTGTGCCCCTGGAAAACAAAGGGCATCCGTAGGACCTGTTCCATCGGTTGCCTTTTCTTTTTTTCATTTACGTTCTAGGACATGACAGTTTCCCCTTACATAGTTTTATTTTTGGGAGCACTGTTAAACAAAGACCACATTTGACAAATTAACATCAAAGTTTCAGTTTACATTACGCCACAAAAACGTGAAAATCGTGATAGAGCTTCTGTTGTTACATATATTACTCGTATGTCATCTGCCAATTTAAAACAATGCCTATCTAATTTTAAAAAGATAAAATCAAATTTTTTAAAGGACCTACCGGACAACAATCAATTTTTTATCTACGATCGTAATTTGTTCCTTTGACTAAAGATTAAAATAATTAAATATTCGCTTTCGGAAGCACTGAACACTTCGATAGCTTCATTCACTGCCTCCGCTGTATTACGTCGCTTTGAGTTTCGAGAAAATTCCAGTTTCGTCTCGCATTTCTTGACTCCATTCCTTACCGAGTTGTGAAATAGCTGTGCAAGTACACTCGATTAAAATTATGAGTGTACTTACAGACAGCTTACCTGTTACCACTTTTATGTCTTTTTTTTTCACAAAGGATTTTTAGGTGTCGTGGTAAATCATTACAAAATTTTTTTTAGCTATTGCATAGCATTAAAAAAATATATCGCCTACCGCGAATGTGCACCACTGTAATAAAGAAAAATAAATTATAATGAAGATATAAGTGGGTCTATTATTATACAGGATTCCCAGGTCTCACAAACGGCCCAGCACGCTTCCAATGCGCTACTCTGCTTTGTTGTAGGAGAATTTTATAAGTAGGTTTCATAGTGAAAACCTCTTTTTGTAGCTGGCCGTTAGGAATCAGTAACAAAAAGTAAATTGACAAAATGACGGACGTTTTTAAGATTGCCGAAGTCTTCCGAACTGAAACGACGTTAAACGAGTGTTAGGTATTTTTCGTTAGGTTTTTTCGATAGGGGATTTCTTATTCGGTCACCGCGCTCAGAGCCCGCTATAAAAGTTATGCAATAGCTTAAAAAACAATAAAAAAAACAACTGTTCCCTACATTTATCATGAGTGAGGTTTTTGGTAGCTTTAGAAAAGTAACGATGCAAATAATTGTGTTTGTTAGTACCCATAATAAGCAATTAAAAGTTACCAGATGTAACAAGCACTAAAGATCTTAGTTTTCAAGTTTATTTTAAATAAATCTAGTTTTTTTTTCATCCAATTCCTCGCACTGGGCTTATCGATAAATAGTCTTTCAAATAAAAATAAATCACACGGTAATCAAACGTAAACATTTTAATAAACTTTGAAAGTATTGCCTGTTTACTAAAGTTTTTCATCGAGTGTACTTACAACTAGCAGTATAAAGAGAGTTGTGCAAGTTCTTGCCGGTTTATGCTAGCAACCGTAGAAATGTTGCCTTTATTAGTCAATTCCAGCAACTGTTCTTTGGTAGAAGAACTAAGGATTATTTTACAGCTATTTTCGAGATGCTGTTTCGTTTGGAATTTGCTGTTGCTTATTAAAAGTGCAATGAGGAAGTTGGAATATTAGTTTTAACTTTTAAACTCATAACTGTCATTCAAGGTATTCCCGAATGAGCAACTATTTTCAGAGCACCTATATTAAGAGCAACTGTTGTATTCCCAATTAAGCACCTATCAAAATTTTGAGGAGTTGCTCATCGGCAACGGAAATAAAATTCAAATCGATTCTTTCTGAGCGGTAATTTGAGTTTAAAAACGGTACACGATTCAATGACATATTAGAATAGTTAGAGGATTTTTGCAGTTAAGATACTATTCTAAATATAAAAATTCACGTTCCACCTTTTTTGAATAAGTATATTTCTTATTTCTCCTACCTATTCCCCTTATATCTTATTGGAGAATACAAAACTTCTCTGACAGCAAATAATGCTTGAGATTGAACGGTTTATTATTTATGATATATGTTCTTACACGGACGAATGAAATGATATTTGTTTGTTGCATAAATGCGAATGTATTCCTTTTTCCGATTTGATTGAAAACGTAAGATACCAATATTTGTAAACCTATAATCTTGATTTGATCCAGATCGTATCATTTTCTAGTTCATAAAATATGTTGTATAGTTTTAGCATACGTCTGCTAATTTTTCGGTAAAAAAATAGTTATTTGTGCAACAAGAGAGCAAAGTCGTTTTTTGCTGCGAGTGCTGATTTTGAATCCTGAGCAAGCGAAGGATTCAACGATTGAATCACGAGCGTAGCGAGTGATTCTAAAGTTGAATCCTGAGTGTGGCGAGGGATTCAAAGGCACGAGATGCAAAAAACTTTGCTCTCGTGTAACACACATAACTTTTCACTTCAGCAGCGAGAACATTTTAGGAGATAAAATAATAAACAGGAATAGATTGAAATAACTATTAACTTATTCAACTCTTTACGCCAGCCACGAAATTTTATTCCCGCTCTTTTATTTAAATTAAGGCGTGTTCGGAAATTAAAGCACCCATGATATTTTATTATTCAAAATATTTACGTAACATTATTGAAACCAGAAATAAATATTTACAGGTTAAATATAAGTTTTATTTGCAGTAAATACTTATTTTCGTTTAAATACTACGTATACATATAAGTTAAAAAATCAATAAGTTACTAAGACATAATTATCTTTTTGCAAAATTTCTTTAGTTAGTACAAAGTACAAACCGAGCGTGTTTGTCTTTGAGGTCGAATTCAAAATCGGAATTTCGAAAGGGCTGGTCTTTGTCCCTCTCTCTTTCTAATAGCGGGAAAGAGATGGAGTGTAAATGTTTCGAATTGTATGATTAACCCAAGGCTGAATAAGATATTCGCGGCTTTCTGAAAACGAAATTTAAAAAGTTACTTTGTCTCACTCAGTGAGCAAAATCGTATTTTGCTCACTGATTTCAGGCAGCAAAACCTACATGTTTGAGCTACTGAAGTGAAAATACCATTTCACTGCAATTCAATTTTATCTTAGTCTGATCTAACTTTGTGGTGATGACGGATGGTGGAGTGTCTGTTACTTTAACACAAAAACTACTGAACGGATTTAGATGATTTGGTACAAGATTTTTTTATGACCTGGTGGCCTACCATGAACTCTTAACGCGATCCAGTTTAGGCTGTGGGAAAGAGAAGGCGCTAGATGACTTGTATAGCTTTGTCTCTTTCCTACAGCCTAAACTGAATCGCGTTAAGAGCTCGTGGTAAGGCCGCTGAGCCTTTATCACGAGTTTTCACTACTTTACAACGTCTTTCCAGTAGGTATTTACAGCGTTTCTTGTATGGATAATGAAACAGCGCCTCTGGTGTACGAAGAAGGAACTATTTTTTTCCTTGAAATTAAATGTCAAAGTTCCAGTTTACTTTACGACACAATAAGTGAAAACTCATGATAAGGCCTCTGGTTTAACACATAGGACTTTTTATTCTGGTATGCCCCGTTCTCGTAGGATAATCTTCAAGTTACACTCGGGCGCAGCCCCTGGCAACAGCTAGTCCATAAAATAAAAACTCAAAACATCCACTTTGAAAGTAACGTCTGATTAGACACTCCCACTCCCATCGCACCAAATCTGTTAAAAATTGCGTTAAAATGAGAAATTAAAAGCAGGTATATAATAGACTAACTCAGTATAAATTACGTAAAACCTTGCCTACATTAACATTTTCTCATGATAACCTTTTACCGTGTTCCAGTCGCGAATAAACCCTATCTTAAAAGCGATCTAAAAACAATATTTCTTGTAGATACTTAAAAATTAATTTACGTGGGTCGAGTTCAAATACCGTCCTTCGGAAAACTTTTCTTAATGGCTTCCCCGCCCTCGAAAGGGCGAAAACCCTAGGAAAATGTGTGCCGAGGACAGAAACCTATATAGATAAATGGAGCGATCGCCAGCCCTTACGCGATTTACCAATAAATAAGGATATACGCAGTCCCAACGATAAATTGCCTCATGAGAACTTGTATCGAGCGATATCCCGGAATACACATGTTTTTGTATCGAGATACTCGGAATATTTGACCTTTAAATATTATATTACACGCCAAAGATTTTATTATACGCAAAAGTACTACAATAATTCCTGGAAAAAAATAAATTTTGCACAGCTCTTGTATCGAGTATACAAGAGTTATGCAATATTTATTTTTACCAGGAATTTTTGTCTTCGAAATCGATTAAGAATGCTGGGCGGCAACAGGAGATAATGTTTGCAAAGCTTTACAGATTATATTACGCAAATAGACTTTATTACTAGAATTAATAACAGCGTCCATATAATATTCTCCTTGATAGAGAAACTGCGTATAAGTAGGAAAGAAAAAACAAACATTAATTTTATTCCCTCTCACATTTCTGCGTCGAATGTTTGTTCTTCTGAAGCAGTATTACGGACTAATAACTTTGAATGTACTAGTACTTTGACGAACTCATTTTCTTTAAACTGAGGTTCATAGCTTCGCCTTAGGCTATGACACAGGAGAGCAGTAAAAATTTTAGATATACTACTCCTCTATTTTAATGTTTATACTTCTTTGGCTCATTTCTCCTTGAGGCAGATGGGATTTAAGTGCGAATGTTAAAGTAGTTATGGAGAATTGTGGAAGCTATTTTGACCTCCAACGACTTTACTTACGGCTTTGGCGGCAATTTTCTTATGTGCGTCCCTATTTAAGCCACTGTAAGCTCCCCGCTTATAAATGTGGTAATGTTTTAGAATTTCAGACAGGATTCCGCTTTTTGCTGACTTAGGAATAATCTGAGTAAAAAATAGGAACATGGGTCTCATACAAGGGCTTACGGACGGCTTAAGCTCGGAAACATACTGGGGTACCACAAACGTACACACATGTTTTTGAGAATTGCAATTAATCTTACACTAAACAGTGACAATTTTAGTTTTCTAATAAACCTTGTATAACGCAGAGTGCATTTACTCAATTAGGTTTTGTATACCTATGTTCATGATAGTGTACTATTACAACACACTACAGTCTAATTGCATGCCACTGCTTACCAACATTTAACATAAAACGAATTCTATAAATACATACAGTAAACTATAACTCGTTCGCGTTTGAAAACTATCTCGCCTGATTGTAAACTTTTAAAATGCACGTCAAAAATTAAGTAAACTACAGACCGGTTAAGTCTCGGCATTATTACTAACACCAGACTCATTTTATCTTATCTAACTAAAGATCCAGTTTTAAACGCGTTTTGCCAGAACAATGTTCATTCATTAAAAGAGATTCTCTTTGTACTGTAACGAAAAAGTTTGACGGTCAGCTCCGCGATTGTTCCACTGTTCCGATTAAAGAACTTGCTTCTGTTTTGTTTTTAATTACTTTGAATGTTTATCGGCGATTTCTGGTTCTAAGACTTACAATAGGGTATTTTACTAAATAAATTAGTTGAAAATCTTTTAAGTCCCTCAGTTAGAGTATTGAAAAATAAAGGACACGTAGGTACAAGTTTACTTTTTGTTTTTTTTTTTAATCAATAAATATTGACAAAGATAATACACTTCTAAATTCGGGAGTGGGGGCTTGAGACGTCATAACGCCTGTAAAATTGTACCGACTGAGTGACGTTTTGTGATTTCTAGAAGCGTTGTATCTTCGTAAATTTTGGTATACGTAACAAAAGAAAAAATACGTGAAAAATCGCCAAGTTAATATTAGTGAAGCTCAAGTAAAAACTTATCCGTGTGACCGTTGTACTTCCCTCTAACAATATTTCTGCCTAGTGCAGTCATGAAAATGAAGATTGTTTACAAAGGGAGCAAACAACTATTTGAATGGCGAGAGTGTTTTTTTGAATCCAGAGCAGAGCGAAGAATTATAAAGTAAGATCTGGAGCGCAGCGAGGGATTTAAAGTGCATGAGCTTAAAAGAGTATTACTCCCAAGATGGACACTACTTTTTATCACCCCCAATAAGCTGTTTTGTTCCCCTTTCACAAGAACAAACAAATTCTTTTGAATAGTGATGAAAAATAAAACCCTTCCTTTTAAAAAAATCTTTCACTCAATAAAAAAAAAATGTAAAAATATTAAATTCGTCTTGAATAATTTCATGCTAATAAAGCAGATGTGACAGAACCCCATTGACTAAAATGACTTTCCAAAGAATGATGAACTGTCATTGATTAGTGATAATTAAACGGTGCAATTTGCCAATTTAACATTTTCTGTCATGTTTTCGTAATAAAAATCGTCACAGCACAATATGAACTCGAGTAGTAGTCTATTCCTTCTTCATTAGTCATCCTATGAGTAAGATAAAATAATTTATTACAACATGTACTAGAGGCCATTTTTACGGAACCCAGCGTATTATTGATGCGAGTTCTATGCAAATGACGTGAGATTTCCGGCCATTATCGAGAATATGGGGAAAGAATTTTCCTTAGATTAACGTCTTTCTAGGTATACGTTGAAGGAAAAACCGTACAAACGGTTTATATATGTACTTGAAATGAACGATGAATGGAAAGGCATAAAAACGCTGTTTAACAAATCACAACGTTAGATTTAAAACGTATTACAAAAATCAGCTGTTCAGTACCTACATTATTTTATGTTCGGCGAAACGTCATAATTGATGAGTTGATTTATTTTGAGCGATTTCAGGTGACCTGAACGAGACGGCGCTAGACGACTTGTATAGCTCTGTCTCTTTCCCACACTGGAACTCCTCACGCTTTAAGACGTCATGGTCACCAGGTTTGATCCCATCATAAAGGTTAATCGTTATAATGAGTACAATTTCCCCAAAGTCATAAGTAAAATTGTTCTTGTAAAATAATGATCATAAAAGAAGAAAAATTATTGATATCTGCCAATCTACGCAGAGCTGGGTGCTTTCCTCTCAAATATGGATGATGATGAGTACTTATAGTAGCATTTCTAGATTCTTTCCATTTTCAAACAGGTCCACTTTCATCAAGAATCGCCCACGAATGACTATTCGACTTCAAAAGCTATATTCAACTTGCAAAGGTCAGTGCAAGTGACCTATGATCTTTCTCATCCAAAAGATTCTACAACTAAGTTGAATGAGATCTGGTTAAACCTCGATTTGTGTGTGTGAGATACAAGGATGGACAAGAACATGTCTCGACATTTGAAAAACACGGGATATAAAACTTTTTTAAAAAAAGTACCGACTTCAAAACAAATACAAAAAAGTTTAAAATAACTTTTCTTTCGGAAGTCGGTGGCAATAGTCAATGACACAACAAAACAAAGCCACCGACTTCCGAAAGAAAAGTTATTTTAAACTTTTTTGTATTTGTTTTGAAGTCGGTACTTTTTTTAAAAAAGTTTTTATTTTACCCTTTTTAGTTTATTTATTACCGACTTCAAAAAAAAAGGAGGTTATCAATTCGACCCGTATGTATGTAACATTATCAGAACTGCCCAGTTTTCATATATGTTAGTCTATATCAGCGTCTGAACAAATGTGCCAAATTTCATAAGTGTATGTATGTATGTATGTATGTATGTATGTAAGTATGTATGTATGTATGTTTTTATGTTTGTGCACGCATATCTCCGGAACTATAAGTTCGATTTAAGTAATTATTTTTTTGTTGTACTAGGTATTGTTCAACTTAGGGTACACTGCAAGTTTCATCAAAATCGGTTCAGTAGTTTTAGAGATATGGATTTTTTTATGTTGTGACGGATTACAAGATTAGTGCATATGTAAGAAAATTTTGTATTTTACAAGAATTTGGGTTGATTATGTAATAAATAAACTAAAAAAGGGTAAAATAAAAACTTTTTTTAAAAAAAGTACCGACTTCAAAACAAATACAAAAAAGTTTAAAATAACTTTTCTTTCGGAAGTCGGTGGCTTTGTTTTGTTGTGTCATTGACTATTGCCACCGACTTCCGAAAGAAAAGTTATTTTAAACTTTTTTGTATTTGTTTTGAAGTCGGTACTTTTTTACATATTCAACCCAAATTCTTGTAAAATACAAAATTTTTCTTACATATGCACTAATCTTGTAATCCGTCACAACATAAAAAAATCCATATCTCTAAAACTACTGAACCGATTTTGATGAAACTTGCAGTGTACCCTAAGTTGAACAATACCTAGTACAAGAAAAAAGAATTACTTAAATCGAACTTATAGTTCCGGAGATATGCGTGCACAAACATAAAAACATACATACATACATACATACATACATACATACATACACTTATGAAATTTTGCACATTTGTTCAGACGCTGATATAGACTAACATATATGAAAACTGGGCAGTTCTGATAATATTACATACATACATACATACACTTATGAAATTTGGCACATTTGTTCAGACGCTGATATAGACTAACATATATGAAAACTGGGCAGTTCTGATAATATTACATACATACGGGTCGAATTGATAACCTCCTTTTTTTTGAAGTCGGTAAAAATTGAAACTTATACAGTACAGTCATTTTTTTACGTTTAATCATCGATCATAAACTTAATTTTATCAAAACTAAACAAGACAAAAATACCTTTTATAAATAAAGGTACGTATAAAAAAGTACCTATTGCCTTTTTTATTGAAGTTGATTAAAATGAGCTAAACCTCTTCACGCAACCTCGCAAAACTGACAACCCTAAAACGCTTGTTATTTAATCGACAGTTAACTTGTAACGCTCGGTTTACTTAGGACTAGTGATGTAATGAAAAGATAACAGTCCGCAAATGTCCCATGAACTAAGTTCAACCATGGGGAATTGTACTTGTAAGATCTTATGCGTACTTAAGTTATATGTAAGTGTTGCGTGTTAACTTAGGCAGACAAATAGTGAATTCAAAGTAAACTTCAGGCAAAACAGTACGATTGAATTCGGTGGTTAACATCAATCATTAACTTAAAGATTTTGTATCTAACCCGTGCTTTTCCACTTCTGGTCAAAAGTTTCCACTCAATGTTTGCCTAGAGATGAACGGCAACGCCAAAGACGACCCAGATAGAGATGGTGAATTTTGATATTTATTTGATGAAAAAGATAAATAAATCATAACAGACAATCCTAATTGTACAATCAATTATTTATTATCAATGAAAAAGACTGTTTTTTAAAAATAATTATCATTGTTTACTGGGTTTTCCCGCCCTCAGAGGCGGTAAGAAATCTCAGATTCTTAGTGACCTCCACCCAGGGCGGAAGAACTCATTTGAATATTTCACCACCCCAAAACAGGAAAGAAAAAAGAAGTCGAAAAAAAGCACTTGTTCTTCTTCTCAAAAAATCACAAAACTCATTTGATTTAGTCTTATAAAACTTCTACAAACTTAAATCAAACAAACACCGACCTTCCATTCACGTAACAAACTACATATTTCGGCGACAAACTACCAAAAACACACGGCATCGCCCAAGCTCCTTCTTACAGGCATCTTATAACAAGTTTAGACGATGTAACGTGCGACTCGTAAGTTCAAGTTTTAATCGCTCGAAAACTTTCGCCACGTCTCGCACGTCTCGCACGTCGGGACAGGATACGAGTTTCAATTTTAAGCTTAAAACAGGATATTTGTATTATTTACCTGTTTATGTTGTTTGGTGGTAAACATTGAAATTGAGATAGATAAGAAGAAGGTAACGAAAACGATTATTAATTATTATTAAAAAGCAGGTAGCAGGTAGTAATTTCATCATCATCATCAGCCTATAATGTTCGCACAGACTTGCTGGGAGACAGACCTTTCCGTGAGAGGGAGTGGGCCAGAATCCACCATGCAAACCCAGTGCTGGCAGATGTCAAGGTCATGGTTCCACCAAGAATTCGAAGACATGCCAGTTTCCTCACGTTGTTTGCCTTCACCGTTTTAAACGTCGTTATTTATTTCATCACCATTGCTCTCAAAACGCTGAAATTCTACGAATATAACACTTAAAAAAAAACTATGTAGTCATGAAGAAAATATGAAGACATTTGTGATCCATTATAACTGACCCCACGTTTTGGTTTATAGCCTGTTCCTTCTCATAAAGTGGGGACATGGGACCCAGTAACAGATCGAGGCAACGCCAAATACGCCGCTGCTACTTATAATTTAACGCTTTTTATTCGCCAAAGGCCTTGAGCAAGTGCGATATTTTTAAAGGGAAAACTAAAAGTCACATTGAAAAACCCAGTGTGAAAAAATAAAGAACATGAATCTGAAAAAAATTTTTTTTCAAAGCCATGACTAACAATTAACAGACTCTTACTGACTAAAATCCACCCGTGTTCCTTCGGATGCCCTTTACGTTCCGGGGCCACGATATCCTGGATTAAGAAAAATCCGCGACCGCCCCGTCGGTGACGCGTGAAACACGACGCGCCACCGACCCGGGCTTGGCCGTTGGTCGGACGGCGAGCTTACCCATTACTCACCGTCCGCAAGCCCGCTCCGCCGCTGTGCCCTCTGCTGTTCAGAGGGACACGCGTTGGAGCGTCCATCCGACAGGCTATTCGCATACGTGCGAAGAAACCCCTTAGGCACACAGTGCCTAAGGAAGAGTTTTTGCCCGCATCCCAGGGTGCACCGGCCCGACAAACTGGTCTTCCCCCCGGACGTATCCGAGAGGGAACTCCAGTCCACGGGGGCACGTGGAGGTTTCCTGTCTTAGCACCCCGATGCGGATGTTTGCGGATATTTTTGACAAACAAGTTATTTACTTATTTGGAGGTTTTAATAGTAAATTAGAAGTATTTGGTAGTCAGTTCTGCATTGCATTCTTAAAACTCTTTATAGGAAAAAAATTCAAAAAAATCGTTTTCTAGACAACCTATAAAAGTCCATTAAAATTAATCTACCAATACAACATCGGCCTGACGATCGGAACCGCAGAACATTTGCATAAAACCATTGTGCCGAGTAAATAAAATGTGTTATGATAGTGAACAATACGTAATCGGTCCGATACAACTCCCACTGCGACATTCCGATAACGTTGCAATATGAATATTAAAATCATTGTAAACAATTGAATATTGTTGTGTACTTAATGAAAAGGCCAAAAATCACCCATGAAATGTTTTTTGTGGGTGATGGAAAGAGCCAAGGCGATTTGTTTTATTTCAGACTGTTTCCCGTATTTTCGCCCCCGTTGCTTTGCTCCTATTGGTCGTAGCGTAATGTTTTATAACCTATAGCTTTCCCCGATAAATGGACTATCCCAAACAATTTTTTTTTTCAATTTGAACCGGTAGTTCCTGATATAAGCGCGTTTGACCAAACAAACAAACTCTTCAGCTATTAATATTAGTATCGTTAGCATTTTCAAAAAGCGATCACTTTTAGATCTTCACCAATATTAGGCCGGAATATAGAGGTTCGTTGTTGGCTGTTGCAACAACGCGCTGGATTTAGATCGCTGCGATGTTCCACTAGAGTGACAATCTCCAGCCAGTGTTACTCTTAGTATTTATGATAACTTATGCAGCTTGGGAACACCCAAATACTCCGAAATATTTTATTCCGAATTTCGATATTCCGATTTTCAAAACTCCGAATATCATAATACCTAAAAATTACAATATCTATTATTAGGAATCACGAAATTTATTTAACCGAAAGTCGTATATCCGATTTCTTAGTTTTCCGATTTTCACATATTCGAAAAATGTAATGCTCGATGAGTTCTCATTCCGAAAAACGAAATTCCCATTTTCAATATTCCGAATAAACTGATTTTTTCGTAATATTGAAAATCGGAATTTCGTTTCTCATTCTACAAAGTCAGTGCCAGAAACGAATTGCTGCAAAACCGGCTCCACGTAGTTTTGTCTACCGTACTCCTAGAGAGTTATTTAAGCCTGTGTAGGCGCGGAGTGGCGAGGCGTATCCTCTGGACTTTGACTGTTTGCCTTCAGGATTGTTATTGCTATTAGGAGAACTTAGGATCCATGAGCGAGCGAAGCGAGCTCGGGACTTGGGGCACCCCGACTCGGACAGGTTAGGTTCTTTCAGACCCCGCCATCCCCTTTGTGTTAGGTTACTTTAAACCTTGCTCACAGAAATAGGAGCCCCGCGAAGCGGGGCTCCGTCGATCTACCTTGGTAGGTGGTAGTCAACAAATTGATCAAGGATGCAAGAGCGAGCGAAGCGAGCTCGGGACTGGGGGCACCCCGACTCGGACAGGTTAGGTTCGAAGGGGATGGCGGGGTCTGAAAGACCCCGCCATCCCCTTCGTGTTAGGTTACTTTAAACCTTCTCACAGAAGTAGGAGCCCCGCCAAGCGGGGCTCCGTCAATCTACCTTGGTAGGTGGTAGTCAACAAATTGACCAAGGATGCAAGAGCGAGCGACGCGAGCTCGAAACTGGGGGCACCCCGACTCGTACAGGTTAGATTCGAAGGGGATGGCGGGGTCTGAAAGACCCCGCCATCCCCTTCGTGTTAGGTTACTTTAAACCTTGCTAACAGTAATAGGAGCCGTTGAACCACCTTAGTGGTAATATAAATCAGGAATTCAGGATGCGATAGCGAGCAAATTGTGTCTTGGGGCACCCCGACTCGGACAGCTTTCGTTCTTCTCACAGGGATTTTTGGTAATATTATGAATACGTAGGTAACTCAAAAATAAATTATTTTAATTATTAAAAAAAAAGTTTTTTTTTTATTAAAACAAATTATTGTAATTGAAAATAAATAGGTATTCTTATTCAAAAGAAATTTTATTCTTTTATAGAAAAATTAAGAGGCATTTAGACTAGGCGTTTTAAAAGCATGCTTTCCTCTGAAAAGCGATTAAATTTTCCGAATTCTAATTATTCGGAACTTTAATAATCGGAATTTTAGCCATCGGAATTCGTGTTTTTGATGTTTCGGAAAATTATTAATTCGGAATTTTTGATGTTCGGTCTATCGAAACTCGGTATTTTCAAAATTTTAGTAATTATAAACGTTAGGAATATTGAAATTTCGGAATTATGAAAATAGGAATAATGATCAATCGGAGTTGTTATATTAGGAATTATATAATTTAATTTAATTTAATTTAATTTAATTTAATTTAATTTAATTTAATTTAATTTAATTTAATTTAATTTAATTTAATTTAATTTAATTTAATTTAATTTAATTTAATTTAATTTAATTTAATTTAATTTAATTTAATTTAATTTAATTTAATTTAATTTAATTTAATTTAATTTAATTTAATTTAATTTAATTTAATTTAATTTAATTTAATTTAATTTAATTTAATTTAATTTAATTTAATTTAATTTAATTTAATTTAATTTAATTTAATTTAATTTAATTTAATTTAATTTAATTTAATTTAATTTAATTTAATTTAATTTAATTTAATTTAATTTAATTTAATTTAATTTAATTTAATTTAATTTAATTTAATTTAATTTAATTTCATTTCATTTCATTTCATTTCATTAATACGGAACTCCACACCTTCTTCTTCTAAAGAAGATTTAAAATAAACTGGCTGTATCTATACACGACAACACACACAAGCAAACTAAGGAAATCATTCAAAGCCGACAACCTCCAAAGGTTTTTTATCTTCTCTTATACAATTAAACAAACAACCCCATCCCTTTAATTAACTCCATCGAATTACCCTTTTTTAAATTCCCTTTCCCGGTATTTATCCTTTAAGGATAATGATAGGGTTGCCATTAGTATCTTGGGTGAGCTGTACGCCGGGTATAACCGGGGTATACGGTACCCTTGGTCCCTATTGAAAGGGTTCAATGTTTATAACCAGCTCCTTTATTTTACGCTTAGCTTTTAACTTTATTTTTAGTCGTTACGGGCTATTTATTTTTGTGAAATGGATGTGATCTTAGGGGGTTTGAAATGGATGTGTTCTAAGATTTGCTATAAGAAAACCCAATTCTGTGTTAAGCTCGCCTTTGTACATTAATAATAATGGTTTTTATAATTACTATTGGTGAATTTTTAACCTATTCGCATCTGTTTTTTTTATAGTTTGTTGTGTTCTGACAATCAACTTAGACTTAAGCAAATAATAAATTAACGTAATTTACAAAGATCAGGCAACTATTTATATGGGGTAGATGTCCCAAAATTTAGAGATTTTCCGCAAAAACCACCAATACTGGAAATATCAAAGATGGATGTTTTTTTTTTACTTTCACAAGGTACCAATCCATTTTTCTAAGAGTTTTTCTATAGGTACTGGGAAACCAACTATCCTAGTTTTACCCTACAACACACAACCTTTATTACCCATAAAACTGAACTACCCACATCCTGAACAGACACTAACCTTCGTAAATTTTCATATCCACCCTTCGGTTTATTCACAATACCCCATGGAAATTCACCTGTAAAATATTATTAATATTTCCCCGGCTTCCGATTACAGGTATAAAAGTTGCCTTCTCGTCAGTCAAAATGATTACAACGTTATATAACGTACAGAATGCAGCCACGAAGCTATCGCAAGGTCGGTGCATGCCAGGCCAATTTCATTATGCAAATTCATATGAAATGTACGCGAAACACGGAGCGTATAGCGACTTAATTGATGAGCAAATTTACATGCTAATAAAACGTTGTAGCATTGGATAAATGGATGCAGAAGGTTCACTTTACAGTGCCAGCATTCTGTCAAACTTTTTCAAAAGTGTCTTGACTCATTAACAGTTACCGCTCACTGGAAACTTTCGTCGCGGTGGCTTTTTGTCACTCAGTCGAATGTTATAATGGCCGGTAGAATCTATTTTTCACCATAATCAGCACAGTCCCATATATATTATCGCCATATCACTCGGCGGGGAAATAAAAAGTATCCGTGATAAAGTCACTATAGTGAACTGCTGACCTACGAGTAAGAGAAAACAACAAAACCTCTCGTGGGGTAACTCAGCTCATGTTACTGAACAATTTTTGTTATAAGACTTTTGGAAATTCGCAAAAAAATTTTTGGTTTTTCATACAAAATGAGAAATTGATCGGGCCCATCAGTATGAAAAATCATACTTATTTTATTTATTTTTTTCATTTTCTTAGAACAAACTTTGTTCAGTAACATGGGCTGAGTTACCCCACGAGAGGATACGAAGATACAGCCAATAAACGACTGAACTGCTCAGAAACTAACCTAAGAGCACTTTTTGTCTATGTATAACCTGCCATAAAAAGAAAACATCGCGTTTATGATTCAAACGTGTCATCATCTGCACATAAATCATTATAATCTTTGGCCACGCCATTTCCCATAATGTCGATAACTGCACAATCCAGTTACAACTGGATAATTTGATACCCATTAGCTGGGTACTCACCTAGCAGTGTTGCATGTAATGTATCAGATACTGTATCAACCTGCAAGTGGTTACGGCTCGTCCGAGTTCACTGCGGGCCGCCTTTGTGTTTGTATGACCCTCCGAGTGATGGTATCACTGCGAACTTACAGCGAGCGGTTCGCAGCGGGCTCTTGCCTATGTACTCACTTGATACCGTATCTGATACGTTACATGCAACACTGGTAAGTGAGTACCCAGCTTTAATTCGATTTAATACTTTTTCTTCCGTTCGTAGCTCGCGCCTACGTACTCACTACAGTCGCGGTCGTGTCCCCGTCCACGAGCACACTGCGAGCCGCCTTTGCCACGCGCGAACGGCTCGCAGCGGGCTCGTGCCTACGTACTCACTTGATACTGTATCTGATACGTCACATGCAACACAGCTAAGTGAGTACCCAGCTTTTGATAAGACTGATAGTCGGGCTTACCAGTTCAAATGAATCTTTGGCTTCTCTTATCAAGATGCGACCAAAGATTTCGTAGCTCCACCAAGCCAGAGTAGTAAACCTTCTGAACATACATCTATACAATAACGTAACGCAGTATCGTAGATTCCGTGTAATTGCAACGAAAACCCGATAATGGTGGCTGATAAGAGGAGCACGGAGCATGATTCTGTGAAGGTTTAATTACGCGCACAATGGTTAATGACGTCGCATGTATGCGGAGTCATTAAAAACTTCATACTTTTCGTTGGAATTGCTTTTGAAATTCGTTTTCATAAAATTCTGAAACGGTTGCCTGTGGGCTTCCGGGAGTTTATATTTCGTGTGTTTAAATGGGGCAGTTTTTGTTGCGACTCGTAGAATCATCTTTTAATGCAAGACCGTGTTTGTCACGAAAAAACCAGTTCCCTATACTCTTACACTCATACACTCATTTTAGATTATGTTCTTGTACTTTTCATAGTATTTTTGACTGGCCTAGTGGATAGTGACCCTGACTGCTATGCCGGAGGTCGTGGGTTCGATTCCCACCCAGGACAAATGTTTGTGTGATGAGCACGATCATTCGTTCTGTGTCTGGGTGTAATTTATCTATAATATTTACCCATGTATTTAGAAATATATAAGTATGTTTATCAGTTGTCTAGTACCCATAACACACGCTCTGCTTAGCTTGGGACTCGGGCGTTGTGGAATATTATTATTATTATTTTTCATCAAACTGCATTGCCCAAAACGATGACTTGCTTACTGTCAGACTCATAATCATTCTATCGGCATTAAATCTATGCTAAGAGACATACGTCCTTGAAACATAGACCTAATAATCTTACACGCTCCACATCCAATCATACAATATAACTTTTCCTACAATTAATTAAGTAACATCCTACAAGAAACCACTGTATCTAACCCGGCGTTAAACTCAAAGATAACAAGAAATCAAACAAACACAGCTAACTATAGTTACAGACAAGATTAAACAGATTTACTCTATAGTAACTAAGGATTTAACTAAGACTCGCTTGATTCTAACCGACGTTGAAGTTCTACAGTAAATGAAGTGCAAATTGTTTGTGAACTACGTTTGTTTCTTCTGATCGATACCGTTGGATGAAGCGCTTGTTCGCTTAATTGTACACTGGACTGGGATTGGTGTTAAGTGAGCAGTGGAAGATTCTAAGTAAGGGAAACAGAATGGTTATTCATCAATTGGATAGCCGAAGTGATCTAAAAACGACATTTGAGCAATTTTGCTAATTATCTACTCTATTGCTTGAGCAATAGAAGAAAATATTCAATTTTACGAATGCATATTGTGATGTCAGATCGAGAGCAGTGGTGGCCCAGTGGTATTGGCCTCGACTTACGAGTTGTAGGTCGTGGGTTCGAACCCAGTCAGGCGCATTACTTTGTGTAATTTATTTCAACACCACTGCTCTCAAAACGGTGAAGGAAAACATCGTGAGGAAACCGGCATGTCCTAGAACCAAAAATTCGAAGACATGTGACATCTACCAATCCGCACTGGGCCCGCGTGGTAGATTACGGCCCACTCCCTCTCACAGAGAGGAGGCCTGTGTCCCAGCAGTGGGAACATTTAAAGGCTGATAATGATGATGATGATGATGATATTCTGATGTTGCTAGAGTGGCTTTTTAGACCCGCAGTAACGAACGTAGTTGCTTTCAAGGTTTACGAAGCTGACTGTAAATAAATAAATCTCATTGACAATATGCATATGTTTTTTACTTCGGATCATGTTAAAAGCTCGTGACCTCCTGGTCATTTCGGGAGGTGAAAATTCGTCAAATGATTTTGCCGCTCCGTTTGTCAAGTATCAGGCTTCTACAGTCAGTGTTAATTCAAATCAACCTATAAAATCTCCTAACTTTTAGTCTGTTAAAAACTTCTTCAGCTAGATAAAATGTAAAGCTTAAAAAGCTTTAGTGCTAATTAACTTAAGCTCAGCAAAAACTAACTTTTTAGTCATGATGAGAACACGACTATTACAATTTTAATTTTCTTCAAAAACCTTTTTTGTACTTAACTAAAACGTTGATGGTAATTAAGGCTTAGTGTAACTAACTCCCATCCCAAAGAGCATAAATTAAATTAAATATCCAAAATTATTTCATTCACTCTGTTAAAATTATATTAGCGCCGCTCAAAACTTTGCATATAAAATGAAAAGTTTTTAATGCTTTGGTATTATAATTAATAAACGAACACACTTTTACCGGGATTGTTCGAGTCGCTTCTGTTTCAATTTTAAACAATAATTTAATGGTGCAAACATTTACAGAACTCAATAGTTTTAAATAATGAATGTGTTTTTCAACCATAACCAGCTTTTGGTGCTCTTATAGTCTGTTAAAAACTATGAATCAAATCTAGGTTTTTATGTAATTGTAATGAACTGATCATGTTCGCGGAGCAGACATGGCCAGAAATTGCCCAAAATAGGGAAGTTTGGAAGAAGAAAGGGGAGGCCTTTGCCCAGAAGTGGGACACAAACTAGGCTTTTTAAAATAAAATCATCATCATCATCAGTCGGAAGACGTCCACTGCTGAACATAGGCCTCCCCCTTAGACCGCCACGCCGAACGATAATTCGCCACTTGCATCCATCAGTTGCCCGCGACTCTCACGATGTCGTCGGTCCACCTAGTGGGAGGCCTGCCTACTCTGCGTCTTCCGGTCCGTGGTCGCCACTCGAGAACTTTTCTTCCCCATCAGTTGTCAGTTCTACGAGCGATGTGGCCTGCCCATTATATTTATGTACGACAGAATTATATTTATCTACTTTCTATTATAGACAGTCTCCTGACACAACCGCCTCAATTAATGCAATCCGAATATTTACCAAACCTATAAGATAGCTCCTTAGGGACGTCACAATAACGCTTAACCGCCGAATCGATAATCACGGATGTAATTAGTTTACAGATGAAAGCGTTTCCTCTCCGGATAATCCCCTGGTCGCCATCTTACGACACCCATGGGGGACAATGGGATAGTCCGGATGGTCGCTCGTGACCAAACACTGAGGACATCAAACACTAGAGTTAATAGCTGTGTCTTTGTCTGTGTGATTGGTGGTTTTGGAGTAGAGAATTGTTTGGTTGAATTACTATTCTATCAATAAGTCCTATTTGATCATTACAATATGGTTTAGTCCATCGCTATTGTGCATACGTGATATGTAAGAAACGCCTATGGTAAAAAGATTACTGAGTGTTCAGTTCAAACTTTTAACAACGATTCGATTTTCCTATTGATTTTTCACTTTAAAAACTGATGAACTTGAAAAACTGACTGATAAACTGCTCATTTTTTTGGGGGACTTCGCCCATCATAAAGATTGGTCTGTTCCTCGGGGGTCCTCAAGGTTTTTTTCCTGATACACAGCTATGACGTACCTATCAGAGAGATACTTGTCCAGCATAAAAACTACCGGAGATGAAGTATGTTCCTTGAGAGAGAAGAGCATGTAACACTACTTTTAGGCATTCGTGTAAAAAAATACCTGCAAATATACTAATTTAAGCGAATAATTCAAAGGAATGTCAGAAGAAAATACTAGAAGCCAAAATCTCCCAAAAAAATCTTACACCTTATTACAAGGATCTCATATACTTCTAAAAACAAAATTAAAACAATTCCGTGTTCATTACTTTTTTAATCAAAATCTCGTTAGTGGCGAGGACAGGAGATGAGGCCTAGATTGAATCAACAATGTTCCCGCCTCCACGGAATTAAGGTCTAGTCAACATCTCTGGGTGGTGGCGCCTCTAATTATTCATACTGGTAACTTTATAATACCCTGGTACCGGGGCGTGTGACACAGTTACAAAACCAGGTTGGAACTGATATGGTTTTTGATTTAATTTTAAAGTTAGACGAACGTAAAGCTAACGTATTCTGGTAGATTGTAGATATTGTTTACATTATGAATTTTGAAAATGTTATTTATTTTTTCAGGTTATCAAAAACATTGCGCAATAATGTTGTAAACTAATGTCAGTCTGACATTAGTTTTCAACATTATTGCGCAATTTTTTTCGTACTGATTAAAATCCACCATTCAAAAAAAAACTTTGACGGCAGGGTTGAAGGAATGACTAAGCAATGGGCTTTTGTATCGCGGGCTTGATATGACCAACACATACTTAGTTGTTCCAAGTTTGGCCGTTTGTGTTCTTATGTGAGTTTAAATGTTGATAAATAAACCTACGTTACGGGAAGTAAATCCTATTGCGAGGCAACCATTACTTGCCATTTTAGCCAACCTTAAAAAAAATATTTGCGCCTTTGTCTTGACTTAATTTTTTTAATGTAGGTATTCTAAATTAGGCCCACAATGCCACAGGCTTTTGTGAAATATAATTTGACCAACCAGTTTTCTGCCCACGCTGTATTATAGTGAAATCTCATGTCTAGTAAATGTAAAATTCTAGACAAGGTCATCCACAAGATTTTTTTATTACAACTTATATAATCTTCGCGGCCACAGTCTAGCCAGTGCTTGTAATTAATATTCTTTGAGGCCAACAAAATACTGAGAATTTGTAATTTGTAGCGCAAAATTAAAAACAAAGAACACAGTTTAATAAATAATTGATGACTGGACGAATGTGTACACGGTGAGTAAAAGAGGAAGATAAAGTGATCTGCCCAGCAATTGGGCAAAATAAAAAAATACCAGAGCTTCATGACCGAGTTAGAAATAAGATTATATCAATGATCACAATTTAGTAAAAAAGTTGATTCGATCCAAAAACGCACAAATGAAGTTGTAACTCTGCCTTTTCAATCTCTTTTCTGTCTCTTTCCATATCGTAGCGTTGTATGCCTATGTCCAGGCCGGTGTCGGTATGGAAAAACGTTAGCTCGTAAGGAATTAAACATCCCAAATTATACATTCGATTCCGATGGATATATAGATGTAAAGTATTAGATAAATACATACCCGTAACTAATACAGGGTGTTCGGGACATCGACGCACAAACGGATACCATGGGTCCAGGACATGATTCTGGACCCCCTGTGTTGTACCTAATTCTTCGTCGGATTTTTCCTTTCAAAATTAAAAAAAATAAATTTGGAGTTTTTTTTTGCTTTAGCCTGTTCATATTCGTTATTCTTACCTAACCCAATGAGATTTTTAATAAAAAAGTAAGTAATTCACTACTTTCACTAAAAGTAGCGATGTAGATAAAACTAGAAATGGTGTCTTCTTAGATGTTTATAATGAAAGGTCATCGTATACCTAAATACTGTGCCCAGTACCACAGTACATGTAGTACTTTAAGCGCGGCTCACTATTGAAAAAAAAAAAACAAACTTTTAAAAATAAAAAATAGGAAAAAACCGACGAAAAATTCCAACACGGGTGGTCCATAATCATGTCCTGGACCCATGGTATCCGTTTGTGCGTCGATGTCCCTAACACCCTGTCTATTTCCAGTACACAAGACATTAAAAACAAAGGCGTTTATTAAAGCGTAATAAGTTAAAATGAAGGGGTTCTTCGCTGCCCGGAGTAATATAACAGCTGGCGGCGATCCAAATTGCAGCCCTCAAGTGCTTCCACTTTAATATCCACAAAACTTTATGAAAATGAAAGAAAACCTTACGCTGGACGGATCAAATGGATCGGTTGAGTTTCAAGTGAGTTATGATGTTTTACTGAGCTTTAATTGGTACGTAACAAAAATAGATTTGAGAAAAAAACAGAGAGTACAGTAATATATTCCATTCCACCTTTTGAGAGTATTCGCGCGAGACTGCGACAGGAGGCTGCGACCGGAGATTGCTACCGTATCTGTCTCCTGTCGCTGTCTCGCTCGCGAACTGCCGCTCATACATTGCCTAATGTTACGTAGTGTCGCGGTCTCCTGTCGCGGTCTCCAGTCATGGTCTCGCGCGCGAACCGGCACCTAAAGCGTTCGACACCAAAGTGTATATGTGAGGCCACGTCGTTTCGTCTACCGCAGTTTTTTTTTAAGCCTTGCCCCACACTATGAATTTCTCCTGTATCGTGGGTGTGTTTACGAACATACAAACGTAATAATACACAAACGCTCAGACCCGGGACAACTACTTGTAGATCATACAAATATTTGCTCCGTGTGGGAATCGAACCCGCGCCACGCAGCAGCCCAATCGCTTAGCTGGCGTTGACGTGTCGTATTGACGCCAAGATTAGTGCAAATCTTGGCGTCAATACGGCACATCTACGTGACAAATGCATAATCATCTCCCATTCTACGGTTGTCAATTTTTGAATTTACCCGTGACGTCTGTCAAAGAACTATAAAGTATAGCTGGGACCATCGGCTCAAGAGCGGTTACGCACTCGTCCTAGAAAATCGACCCGTAAGTTAACATTTTTACGCTCTTCCACGCGAGAAAAAGGTAGGTACATACATTTTCTAAACTGAGTTTTCCAGACCTATCGACCTCATATTCTCAACACATCAATATCTAATAAAAACTTCAATGTGTAAACTCATTTCCTATTCAACGATTAGTTAACCCCTTTTCCACCGACAGTCGGTAAAGGTTTGCCCAGCAAGCTTCACGTACTCGTAAGTCGATCTGCCCGTTTTTTTTGTAAAAACCTCAAAGCTCTTTACAGCGTGCTGGCTGGTATCCATTAACTTTTTAAAAACAAAACCAAACGGTCGACAGTAACTTGCGGTGCGGAGGGTGCGTTTTTTATGAAAACAAGGTTTTTTAAATATTACCTTAAATAAAAATGTTAGAACAATACAAAAAAACATGAACAGCCTTTTTCAATTTGAAAAAGTATACAAAATAAATACAAACATCTGAATTGAACCTCCTCCTTTTTCTAGAAGTCGGTTAAAAAAACCCATTGTGAACAAAACATGTTAAGCCTCCTGCAGACACACGCGATTAATCGCGCGGGGCGACATGTCGCGGTTCATTCGCAATACATTTAGAGTGGAAATTAGCTTGGCTCGTTGTCGCAGCGCGATTAATCGCGTGTGTCTGCAGGAGGCTTTAGTTGTGTAAATCATAACATTTTAGAAGGTTTCAATTTAGCTTGATGGCGCACAAAAACTGAAACATTATCTTTGTACCTTCAAAGTGTATGTATCAATTTACAAAACGATTGTAGATGTAATAAATAAATACCTGGGTATAATTATAATTTTAAGTAATATAAAGATTCTTCAAGACATTGTTTTCAAAGATGTATAGCTCTCAAACTTCGCCTGCAGCTTCGCTTGCTCGCACACCACTTCAAGTTTTATGGTAATGGCTTATTAGCATCCAAGATCTACCTCTGTATCAAAATTGATCAAAATGGCTTCAGTGGTCAAAGCATCAAAGTGTAACAAACAAACTCAAAACTCAATTTCGCATTTATAATATTAAAGTTAGGATTCCTCCTTTCATAGACTCCCGCTGAAACCAAACTTTCAGTGCATAGGATTTGTTACAGCTTGGTAACTTATTCCATAAATACCAACGTTACGGCGCGCATTCAGTCTCTCGGGCACATACTAAACTTTGCGGCAGCCAAATATTTTTGCGTATTTTTTTTCTACATTTCTTGTTTGAATTTTATAAACCAGGGCAGTTTGTTTCCTTTTTTTATTTCCTGGCAATTTCATTTGATTGGTTTACCTCTTGTATTTTTGAATAGGATCAAGATTTAATAAATAAACTTGACATCACGACTGTTTTCTTCGTAAGAGACGGAGAACAATGGTGACAAATAGTACACCTACATTTTGTTTTGATTCTTTAATAGGGTAGTTTCCAGGGTCAAAATAATTACATTCTATTTAGTATTTTAGATTATAATAAAAAAATATTGGACACGTATTTTTTCTTTTTTCGATTAAACAAAAAATAACAAAGATATAGCCCATTAAAGTTACGTGTGACGTCACGCCGCGCGAAAAAATGCCACGCGGCGTGACGTCACACGTAACTTTAATAGGCTATATCTTTGTCATTTTTAGTCTAATTTACAAATAAAAAAATACGTGTCCCTTATTTTTGAATAATCTAAAAGACGGACTAATTACATTATTTAGGGCAACTAGCCTTCTATTTAATTTAGTTAAGTGGCAAGGACATTGGCAACAATACCAAAATATAATGACGGGCCAATACTAAAACCGAGACTCGAACTCGGGTGGTCATGCAGAACTGTAGCGCAAACCAAACGGGAGTTTAAAGCGCTATGAAATTTCGTAGCACCCTATGGTGCTACGTGCTACGCGCATGCTACGCTCTATAATACAACAATTTCAACTTTGTTTTAAAAAAATATAACAGCTTCTTGAATAGTTTATAAATAACAAACTAAAAATAAAAAAGTTTGATAAAAATAATATCTATTGTACATTATAAAGAACAATACCCAAAACGTCCCCACCCTTGTAGCAGCTTAAAACCTATGTTAATCGAAGGGCCATAACCATCTTATCATTTTATTGTACTACGGCGAAACTGAAATGTGCATCCGAAAAAAGTTATATTGACATGAAGGAACCGGAATCATCACGATATTATTTCCCGATCACGATGGTTTTCTTCTTTAATTATTACCGTGGAATGATTTTGTTCATTCGTGGCTAATTGAGGAGCTCGTGGCTAAATAATTACAGCCGCACAGGCCGATCATTCGGGTTAAGCCGCGCTTGCCGAGGTCGGTCTGTGGATGGGTAACAATCTGTCATAGCGAGTTTCCTCCGTGCCTCGGAAAGCACGTAAAGCCGTTGATCCCGGCTGTCATTTGTAGATCTTTGACAGTCTTTACAGTAAGAAGCTCTAAAATCTGACCACCAGTCTTACCATGGGGTATCGTATTACCCAGTTACTGGGTTGTGGAGGTCCGATAGGCAGTCGCTCTATGTAAAATACTGATATCCAGCTGCATCTGGTTCGACTAGAAGCCGAACTCAATATAGTTGGGAAAAGGCTAGGAAGGTGGTGGATAATTTCGTTCGGAGGTTCAAACAACTCTTTCGAACTGGACTCACAGGGCAGAAAAAAGTTCAATGAAGAATTCCGTTGAATATCGTTATTGTGAAGTTTTGACGGTTTTTAGGAGTTTTCAAATAAAAATATCTTTTTAATTACATTATTCGGTGTTTTCAGTGTCTATTACAATATTGTCCCAGGCTGGTCCAACGAAATTCTCTAAATGCCTTCCAACTCCATAGTACCATACGATACTGACAACATGCGCGCAGGCACAAGCTGTCCTCATATCCGTCAAACATGAGCAGTAATATGCTTGAATAGCGTGAGCATGACTGCTTCGCAGAAGGAGGCGACCGCTTCCCACTCCGTCTCGCCCCGCAGCACGGCCTCGACGGGCGCGAAAGGTCTCCGCCTATCGCAGTCGTGAGGACAACGGTGGTGCTCTGCCCAAGCGGGGCAGTCCTGCACCGTATGCTCCACCGTGTCCTCAGGACAATCCTCGCAGTGGTGACCCCCAGGCGTTTCTTCCCTCCGTATCAGACACAGGAACCACCCGAAACTTCCGTGTGCGGTGAGGACCTGCGTCAAGCGGAAGGTGAGGATGCCGCCCGTGGCGCCTCTCCACCCACTCCTCAAAGAGAGACCTTACCGCCGCGATTGCGGCGTGCCCGGAGTGATGAGGGTATGTCTGGGGCGGCGAATTGTACTAATACGCGATGGATCGTATCGGCCGATGCGATGAGGGGATTTGGGTCCTTCGCAGCAGATTCAAAGAAATGCTTGGAAAGGGGAAAGGCGGTTCATGAACTGAAGAATTGTGGAGATTTTAAAATCTAAATGGAGACTAACGTTACGGACATAATACGGGGCTCCCGTCACTTTCCTGAGGAACCGGTTTTCGACAGTTGGTGCCGCCGCGCATGCCATCAGTATCGTGTGGTATTCTGGGGCTGGAAGGCATTAAGGCGCGGGCCACATAGAAGAGACGTAAGACGAGGACGCGTCGCGGACGGGCGAAAATGTATGAGAGTCGCGCCCGCGTCCCGTCTCTTCTGTTTTACATCGCGACGCTTCTATACATTTTGTATGAAAGAGACGCCGAAGAGACATGTGTCTCCGCCCCGTCTGCGTCTTACGTCTTTTCTATGTGGCCGCGCCTTAAATAATTTCGTTGGGCCAGCCAGTGCCTGGGGCAATATTGTAATAGACCGTGAAAACGCCGAATAATGTATTTGTTGTGATAAAAAGTAAACGGTTTTATTTGTAACTAGCTGTTGCCCGCGAATTCGTAGGTGCATATTCTGTTTTATTCCCGTTCCCGTATAGCCTATAGCCTTCCTCGATAAATGAGCTATCTAACACTGAAAGAATTTTTCAAATCGGACCAGTAGTTCCTGAGATTAGCGCTTTCAAACAAACAAACTCTTCAGCTTTATAATATTAGTATAGATTATGTAAAAAGATGTTTTTATTTGAAAACTCCTTAAAACCCGTCAATGGTTACTTCACAATATCGATATTCAACAGAATTCTGCATTCCCTGTGAGTTGTTCCCGTGCGGAAGTCACTTTTAGTTCCAAAGAGTTGTTTGAAAACTCCGAACGAAATTATCCACCACCTTCCTAGCCTTTTCCCAACTATATTTAGGTCGGCTTCTAGTCGAACCAGATGCATCTGGATATCAGTATTTTACATAGAGCGACTGCCTATCGGACCTCCACAACCCAGTAACTGGGTAATAAGATACCCCATGGTAAGACTGGTGGTCAGATTTTAGAGCTTCTTACTGTAAAGACTGTCAAAGATCTACAAATGACAGCCGGGATCAACGGCTTTACGTGCTTTCCGAGGCACGGAGGAAACTCGCTATGACAGATTGTTACCCATCCACAGACCGACCTCGGCAAGCGCGGCTTAACCCGAATGATCGGCCTGTGCGGCTGTAATTATTTAGCCACGAGCTCCTCTATTAGCCACGAATGAACAAAATCATTCCACGGTAATAATTAAAGAAGAAAACCATCTTGATCGGGAAATAATATTGTGATGATTCCGGTTCCTTCATGTCAATATAACTTTTTTCGGATGCACATTTCAGTTTCGCCGTAGTACAATAAAATGATAAGATGGTTATGTCCCTTCGATTAACATAGGTTTTAAGGTGCTACAAGGGTGGGGACGGTGTCCACACATTTTTGGACCTTGTTCTTTATAAGTCTTCATTTTCTCAACAAATTGAATTCATAAACCCAATTCACTCGAGGATATCAGAAAACACTAGTAAAATATTAACTTCATCTTTCGAAGAATAAAAAAACGATAAAAATACTCGTGAATAAGCACTTTTAGAGTTCAAAATGCGAAATAAATAATGCTTAAAGAAAATTTCAAAGAAATTTTTGAAAACACGTTTTTATTTTGACTAAGAGCTCTTGTATTTTTTAAGAACTCGTATCGCTTATTAATATTATCGGATTAAATAATTCAAGTACTTGGTATAATCAAAATGAGACTCGAAATTACTCACTGAATATACGGCCCTTTCACGACTATGGTCTAAGCGGTGAGCGGTGCGGCGGGCGACGTAAATAAGACATTAGTTACTTTGTAAGTACGCAAATTCGCCACTGGCGGCGCCTAGTGGCGTGTTTCAAATATTTCTATACTTTTTATCTTATTGCTCACCGCCCCGCGGTAAGCCATCGCTCACAGCGACCTGAGGCCTTAATGAGGACACAACAAGGAAGAATTATTGTGAGGGAAATAGAACGGCCACATAGAGGCCTTATTATTATGAGTTTTCACTTATTGTGACATAAAGTAAACTGGAACTATGACATTAATTTCAAGGAAAAAATTAGTTCCTTCTTCGTACACCTGAGGCGCTGTTCCATTTTTTCCATACAAGAAACGCTGTAAATACTGGAAAGTCTCTCTTTACTCGTGATAAGGCCTAAGGTCGTGACGGCGCTCGCCGTAAACCATCCATGTGTTTCTTTACTTTTATTAAAAAGGTTAACCAAAATAAAAACTTTTGGATGTTAACATAAAATCGTGGTATATCAACTTGATAATATAACTGTTGCCAGCGACTTCGCCCTCGTGTAACTCGATTTTAAGCTATTGCATAGATTTTATCGCGGGCTCAAAAAATTGGAATCAAAAAAATTCCAAAAACCTAACGAAAATACCTGACACCACGCATCGTCTAACATTCAGTTCGGGAGACTTCGGCAATAATAAAAATATCCGTCATAGAAACAATTTACTTTTTCTTACTGATTCTAAACGGTCAGCTACAAAAGGAGTTTTCACAATGAAACCTACTTATAAAATTCTCCTACAACAAAGAAGTTCTTTGTTACAGTAGTGCACCACAAACATTTTAAATTATATTCTCGTTAAATATACGCGGTAGGCGATTTTATTCTTTTAAAATAAAAAATAAAAATATGCAATACCTTCATCGAGGCAGTCTCCGAGTGCCACATGTATTTTTTTTTCCCTAGGGAATATCGGGAAAAAACAGTATTCTATTAGGTATACATGGTTAACTATCTCTGAGCCAAACACTAACACCCTTATTAATAAACGCGAACTAAAGTTACAACCAGTGTATCTTGAGATTAACCATACATTTTTATGGATTAACTTTGGCATAACTTTACTTCACAATTTATTAATAAGGAGGTAAGGTACTGTTCTGTCATTCTGACGTGATTAGTAAAAAACATCCATGTATCCAAACTTTCGTAATTATAATACTGTAGGATACAGAATACGAATACAATGACATGTAAACCTAATATACGCTAACAGTTGTTACGAGTACCTCCTAACATCACTACAACACAAACATCACTTAAATGTAAACAATGTAAGTAAAAACAAAACAAAATTGTTAACCTATTAATTTAATTACAATCAAACTTACTTCAAAGTGACATTGAAATACTCGAAGAAAGGCGAATTTTAATAAAACAAACATACGCAAGGGTATAAGAAAAGTAAGCCATTGTTTAATATTAAATAAACAATGGCTTCTCTAATTAAACATGTCTGGATAGTCAATTTCACTAACTAATAACAATATTAATAAATGAATAAATCCGTCATCAGAATTTAATACTGTTCTCATATTTTGATTTCAATTTCGGTCCATTGACACAAAACATTTATTTTCTCTGATCACTCTGATGGCAATGATTCTCATTAACACTGAAGACAAGGTCGGAATGTTTATTGACGAATAAATTACTGACACCCCCTTACTTACTGAACCCCTTGTTTATTAGATTCCAATTTGTGCTGTTTCGTAAAATCGATTTCAGTCGCTTCACTTTTCGTTCACTTTTGCCTTTCATTCGAAGTGAATCGTCTGAAAACAAACAGAATCAAAAGTGAAAAATGAACTCATTACAGAATTATTTCAGCAATGTTATATTTCGACACAGAACATATTTTACTCGCCTACAAAGATTTCTCCATACATTCATTCGTATGATAGGTAATTATTTTAACAGTGTTATATGAAGGTGGAATTAAACAAAAATGAACAATCACTCCAGTGAACAATTCAACTGGACGAAGTATCTGATATCGGCTTATCTTACGGTAATAATGCGATATTTTCCCCGATTCGCAAATATTGCAATATGCCAGCAAGGCATGCTCCTTCAGTATATTCAAGAGGAGCTTACGATGGAATGTAATAACAGAGATAGCGACGTTTTCGCGAACATAATGCGTACAATTTGAAATCGCGAAATGCCTCCGCGAGTAATTCGCAAAATATTCTTTACCGTTGTGCAAAAATATAACGGATTTTTTATTATCTTTCTTCGTACTTCGTAATCGCTGCCAAAAGGTACTTAGCTGATTTTCGTTTTCTCTTGAACTTCTTATTATCTAAGTGCTGTTGTGTTGTGTAAGCATTCGGAGTTATTAGTATAAGTATAAGTATAAGTATTCTTTATTTGCATAAAATGTGGTATACAAAAGGTGTTATAATTATAATATTTAAGCGCAGGACACATTCTGCCATAACAATAGCATGCAAATTTTTAAATTTTAAACAAGGATTAATTATTATTAGATTAATTACCTAAGTAGTTTTAATTAAACGAACCCAATTTGTAATAAACAAGCCATTATTGCAGAGAAAAGAAGAAAGATAACACTAAAACACATTGAAACAAAGGCAAATACAGACATCAAAACATTTAACGAAATAAAATAAAAGCGTAGAAAAATTATAATAAAAAAAAAACAACACTACTTAGTCTTTATATATGGACACCATTATCTTATATAAATCTTTAAACAAAATCGTACTGAAAACGACCAAACAATTTAAAATAAAATATACTTTTGTAAAATAAGAGATAATATAAAACATACAAACAATCATAAAATTTTTCATTAAATAACAAAATCTCACAATGCATTTTTAAAATGATAGGAATGCGATGAGTATTTTTTTAGGAACTCGTTAATGGTGTAAAAGCTTTCCTTAATTAACCATTCCTGTAAAGAAAAACAAAATTTGCGATAGGGTAAGTCAACAATTTTTTTAGGTATCGAGTTATAAATTAGTGGGGCCATATAGACGCAACTATGCCTAAACATTTCAATTCTGGGCACCGGTAATTCTAAATCTGAGTGAGTAATTTTACGCTTATTTAAATTATTTTTGTTTTGAAAAAGATTCATATTGTTTTTTATAAATTTTGCTATTTCATAAATGTATATGCTAGGGGCAGTCATTAAGTTTTCTGACTTAAAAATTGGCCGACAGGAGTCAGACCATTGCATATTAAAAATTGCACGCAAACACTTCTTTTGCGCTATTAAAATTCGTGAAAGCTCAGCTGTGTATCCCCATACAACTATACCATATTATTCTTGGTGTTCACACAGAAATTGAAATAGGTACCCGAAGATGTTTGAATAATTTCCTTTTGATCCCTCTGTAAGCCCAGTTTTTATATATTTCAAAGAGAATGGTACTCCATGAACCAATTACTTAACAGCCTAATACTTCTTTTTGTAAGTACTTATTCTGAATTTCAGAATACGATGCCCCTTTTGAGTAAACAACTTGAATGCCGCAGGTTGAAAAGCATGAATGATATTTATGCAAACACAGTTGCTAAAAAATGCCCGTCCACTGTCCAACTTCCACATTCAACGGTCTTTTGACGTAATAAAATGCCCGCATTTCTCTTACGAATTCAAAAATTACATAGAATCCGCGGCGCGGTGAATATCCCGGGTATTCGTAACGAGACCCCTTCATTCAATGCTGCAGGTTTATTCTATCTTGTATACCACATTTTATACAACCCCCATTTTAATGAGGTTTCCACCGCATAAGTTCGCTTTTAATTACAGCTATCTGAAAGACTTTAAAAACAAAATAACCGTAAAATTGTGTAGCGTCGAATCATGTCACGGATTTTTAATCTTAAAAATGTATTTTATTTCGCTTTTGCGTGTTGTTATTATTTAGTTTTTCGCAACTTTTTATTTTTTAAGTGAACATCTTTTGTTATGTTAAACTTATAACTTGAAATTGAAAAAGTCCCCGAGAGAGTTTATTATTTTAGTATTTTCAAGTATGTAAAATTTCTATGAAAATTCCTAAATAAAAAAACAAAGATCGGGTGCACATGACACGCCTTATTCAAAATATTGTTAAGTAAGTTCGTATCTAAGTGTAACAAAAATTGAGATAGCCAAGAGTACAGCTTCTACACAACAAAGGTGATTCTCCTTCAAAAAATTGCAATAACAATTTGTCACGGCTTCTTTGAAAATGAGCTATTTTCAAAGAAGCCGTGACAAATATTTTTCAGGTACAGCTACAATATGTCATACCTACATTGACACTCTAAATATTGAAAGTCGACATAGCATTCGTCGAAAATTCGCTCCGTTAATAAACATTCGATTATTTACAATAGTTGTCGTATTTATTCGTCGAACATCAAGCTTTAATTGGAGTTCAGAAAATGTTCGACGTACATGTAAGCGAAACAATAATAAAAACGAGTATAGTCGTTTTATTTTCACGTTGATTGGGGAAACAAAACGTAAACTCAGCATTCCCGGGCAGATTGGAGGCTTCTGCAATTGCACTGGCCTGGTAAACTATAAAATTCTGACAGTCAGAGACTTCGGCATAAAATTTCCGTATTTTACTAACTTCAAGTATTTACTGCGTTTATTGTAAGGAAAATGGAAAAGTGCGTCCAGTGTACGATCAGGGAACTATTTTTTCCATCACATTAACGTCAAAGTTTCTGTTCACTTGACGCAGGCCTGGCGCACTCCGCGGTTTAGGTCATACTTAAATTAATACCTAAATGAAATGCCAAATTTTTTATTGGACGTATTATGTGGGAATGATTCATTTCATTACCTCGCGCATCTCTCTATAGCTTTGAATCAATGATTTTTATATGACACAGTTTAATATCGTATTCGGAAACGCTGTTGCACAGATAAATAAACTTAATAGACCTTCTACTTCCAAAATAACATAGTAGTAAAGTAAGTATAATATTGATTTCATACATATTCAACGAAATTAAACTCTATGCTATGGAAATTTTTGCACTACGATACTTCTATTTACTTTATATTTTTGTCGTACACCACTGAATTGTAACAGGTAAATGTTTCAGCTATATTTTCCCTCCGGAAAACAAAAGTTAATGGAATATTCGAAGGATAACTTATAACCATTGGTTCTTAAATATTAAACAATAGGGAAAATCCAGCGCATGTTTCAAATAATTCTTCCACAACAATAAATCCTTGACAAGCACGCGAAAATAATGTGGCATTACGTATACCCTCTCAAATTATCTACCAAACTTGATTTATACAGCGAACAAAATATTTTTGTATTAATAACATCAAATAAATTGTACAAGCGACATGGGAACGAAGTTTATTTATTAGTTCGACATAACGAAGCAAGTTGTCCCATAAATCGAGAGTCCCCTAACATCGAAGGACACTTTGTGCATCCCGTCTTTTAGAACTTTTTAACAGGCTCACTAAGATTTTTATGGGCTTGCAAACCGTAAATGTATTCATGCCTTTTGTACGTGACTTTCGGGAAGTTTCGAATGCGGAGAACTGTAATGTTATGGTATTGCGGTAATGGAGGTTAGAACAGTGTTCTTGCAGTTGACTTAGAGTAATAGTTGGTGGCAATTTGACCTAAAGAAAACGAATGAGGTTGTTTCAATGGAAGGGACTGAAAATTCTGCAATTTGGTCTGTTTTGTAATAGATAGATACATGGAATATATGCTTTATTGCACACCAAAGTTAATACACAGCTATTGTACAAAATGACTTATTCCATCAGCATTCCATCAGCGGTCTTACAAAGAGAAACAGATATTATTTAACTTACATATTTACAGCTTATCAGTTGTTACATTGGATAGTTTTTTTTATGCTTCGAAAATGATTAATTACCTCCGTTCCGCCTCAGAGTGGAAGGGACTGTTAGACTTGAATGACCAAAAACCCTCTTCCGTAAGTAATCCTTTACGTTTTAGAACCTCAGTAAACTGTTAAGACAGATTTCCCCACTTTCATATCAATTTTTAATAGCACAGACATTGCTAAAACACCGATTAGCTGCCCTGAATTCAAACTTCACTTCAAAATCCTTTTTATTACTAAAATATCGGTCACGGTTTAACTTTTCCACGAGAAAAATACTGTACAAAATAGCATAGTGGCGGAAGAACAAGCTTACTCAGGAACCGATATTGGCTTACCGTTGGCTTGGCTAGCAGCTGGCTCAATAATCTCACTACGGAAGACTGCCAGTAGCAAGCTGGGCGTTAAGTCTACTGAAAATTGAGCTTTTTTAAGTGTATTATCTTGAGCAGTGAGATATACAGGGTATATTTTTAAAATATGCATGAATATTGAATTCGGATAAGAAAGCAGTTTGTGGGTCATACACAAACAAACTTTTCTGTATCAGATTTTAAGGAAAATTAACCCGGTTATTTTTTAAACTTAGAATACTACCAACTCGTTTATATGATGTTATTTTCATCAGGTTTTTGTCTATCATATGGGTTTCGTCGTTTTATAGTGTAATATTAATTATTATATTTCATTCTCAAACACACACATTTAAATACAAACAATTGACACTACGCAAAAGATCCTTATACGATTTCGATTTATATCCCCTAAAAGAGTTTAATTAATGCATACTTATAAATTTTGACATGCATAATATTTGAAATTTTACAAACATAATAATAATAATTATAATATAATATAATATTCCACAACTATCACACAACGCCACCTAGTCCCAAGCTAAGCAGAGCTTGTGTTATGGGTACTAGACAACTGACAAACATACTTATATATTTATAAATACATAAATATTATAGATAAATTACACCCAGACACAGAACAAATGACAAATTTTGTCCTGGGTGGGAATCGAACTCACGACCTCCGGCATAGCAGTCAGGGTCACTAACCACTAGACCAACAGGCCTATCTAATAATGAGGACGTCATATTATTATGACAATTTACCCCATTTTGGGGCACATACGAGCCAGCATAGATTTAGAATGTTTTGCCCTATTAAGGGCCAGTATCAAACTATTCGGGTTATGAGGGTGAAAGTTGTTTTAACCAGTAGATACCACCATTCGCACGACTTGTTTCGAATTAAACCCTCAGAATTTTGTAAGGTGCTTTATTAAATATTTCGAAATAGCATGTATAAAAAAAATATCTGTTGCAACAGAAAACCAGGTAATTGAAATAAAACTAAAGAAGTTTTGAACTGATTTTATCCGGTATTACTACATCAGGTTTTCGCAAGTTCCTTGCAAAGAAGTAAAGTAATGAGTACACCTGTAAGTTCATAATACTGTGCTTGACTGCTGACTTAATTAAGTTCAAGCAACTTTAACTTAAGTAGTTTTAGTCAAGTGCACGATGTATTATTAAATGTTTTACAAAGTGATGTAGTTAGTTTGACGGTTTAAGTAAAGGTTAAAAAAGCAAATGCTTCATATTTGAGGTGAAATTTCTTTTTTTTTTAAAGTTATGCTGTCTACACACCGCAAGGCCGGTGGCTTGATTGGACAATGCAAATCGTCAAAATCAGGCCGCCGGCCGTCATAATCAGCCCGGCCGGCCTTGCCCGCCGGGTTGTGCCGGCGGGCGGTGTGCAGCTTTAGAGTATTTTTTCGTATATCTGTATAATCAGGTAAATACTGTTCTTATTTTCTCTTGATGAGAGTAGGTTCTTCCTTCAAAGGATACAAAAATAGCAGACATGCTCAAAATTTTGACCTTGACCTTTCGTGTTCTTCTTTCTTTTTCTCGTGTAATTTAGGGTCTTCGCAGCGGTCACAGGATTGTCTAAATACCGCGGCCCTGGAACGCAAAAGGCAACCGAAGGTTTTAAGTCAGTAATAGTCTGACAGTTTAGGGAGGGTTGAATTTTTTGATGAACTTCCACGCCAAAAGGAAAGAGCAGCCGTGAAAAATCGCTGTAACAAAAATCAAAACACACTTTTTTTGCGAAGGATTTTTATTGTTATACTTTATTTAATAATTACATTTCAAAAACAATGTAGCCCTTTGAAAATTCTTTCTCGTAAAACAATATTTCTCGGATTCAGTGTAACTCAATCCTGGAAAATGATGACTAGGCCCGTGGCTTCTTCTATAAAGGGTTAGCAACAAGAGGTACCTCCATTGTTTTCAGAGAAATCTTATTACCGATATTTTGTTGGAAATACTTGTAATTTTGATGAGGTGACCAGGGTCAAAACTAAATACTCATCCTGAATTTATTAACAGACTCTATCAAAGTAATTCTTTTTTTTTTTCATAAAACAATACAGGATAGGTAAATGTATTTTATTGTTTATGCATACACATTTAGTTATTTTATTTCAACTACCTACTATATTATGACAGTCTCTATACTAAGTGTGTAATTCATCTGAAAAATAAAGCTCCCCAAAATTGACACATAGCTCTTTTATATTTTAATATGAGCCTGATTTTCCGTAATACGTTAAAAGCTTTTTATATTTCTATAATTTTATGAGGGTGTTAAAATACTTACTTAAAACCAACCTAAGCACTCAAGTGTAACAGATTGTCTTAAACTTAAAATGTACTTCCGTAAAAATGTGTCACGGACGGAATGGAGGAGAGATTGATCTCCTCCGTTTATATGTCATAGACATTGAAAACTCATCAATTTTTCCCCTCCATATACTTTGTTATGGCATAACGGAGAATAGGCGCGTTTTAGTGCAAATTGAGAACGCTGAAGCACCCTTGCGTTTATACCTAGGCGCTAGGGCCTAAAGTATCGAATGGGAATTAGGTTTCAAAAAAGAAGAAGGAGTGTATTGTTTTATTTTGCTGATATTCACGTAATATTGTGCGTGTGACCACTGTCTTGTCTGGGGGTGTATTACAACGTCCTAAAACCAGGCTTGTTCCGGCGAGTAAAAGTGACAGAGCTATACAAGTCGTCTAGCGCCATCTCGTTTACTCATAGGAATAAGCCTGGTTTTAAGACGTTGTAATACCCCCCCTGATGGTAAGCGATGATGTGGTAGACGATGAAGCAAGCTTGAAGTAATCTATTCACTCATGAGTTGAAGGCCCCAAGGTTAAAGCTATTAGGAAACACTGAACCCGGCAGGGAATTCTACTATGAACGAGGAACTATTTTTTTTCCATCAAATTAACGGCAAAGTTCCAGTTAAATTTACGTCACAAAAACAGAAAACTCATGGTAGGGCTCTGACCGGCTGTTATTAATGTTTTAGAAATATTTTTCAATCATATTTCATAGGTTCTATCAATATTTTCGCTATGTTAAGAAAGAGATGTTTTATTTTATTTATTCAAGGACAATAAACAGCTACAATATGTGTTGGAACACTTGGAACGAAAGACGATATTGCTAAAAACTAGCTGACCCGGCAAACTTCGTACCGCCTCAGAATTAATATTTACTTACCTTTTAAACCTTCCCTGGACATAAAAGAATAATTCATAGCCAAAATTAGCCAAATCGGTCCAGCCGTTCTCGAGTTTTAGCGAGACTAACGAACAGCAATGGATTTTTATAATATAGAGAAGAAGAAGATAATTATTGCAGCCCGATACATTATCCGCATAGTAGACAAAAGTAAATATGATAATGAGTGCCACTAAACAGGTAAACAAATTTTAACAAATAATTGCATCATATTAAAAAAAATTACATAATACAAAATATACTGATACTGATGCTAGCCTACTTTACCCCACAGCTGGGCAAAAGCCTCTCCCCATGGCCTCCATACAAATAATTGTAATAAATTGAATAATAATTAATTAACAACAGATATTAGAATTATAATTAGAATATGTAATTTAGACTAGTTTACATCCTTTATAATAATGTGACGAAATTCTGACCCAATCCCAAATGGACCAGTACAAACATGACCAATCACTCAAAACAGGTACCTACTTCGAAGAGCTTCAATTTACTGATTGTTAAACGAGTCCAAAACTCCACCTCTTTACTACCAACCTCTTTACTCCAGTATTCAGTGGACGTACCTCTGCAGTTATTGCCTCACGAATGAGTTTTAATTTTAACTTTTTCGCTGATTCCCCTTTTAAGAGTTCTTGTTTAACAAGATCTTTCTCCTGCTCTTTTGTAGTCGCTTTTAACTTCAGCTTGTTTCAGGCGAACCAATTTTAACTTGTTTTAATTTGAAAAGAATCGTGTTACGTTGCTAAACAGTTCTGTTAGTGAGTAGTTTTTTTATGTCGATTTAATTAGTGGGAAGAAAAATAAAGTACGTATAAAAACTATTTTAAATCACAACAGATGACTATGTTATGAGTAAAAGTACCTGGTGTTGGGCAAAACACCAAAAAATTGAGTTTTTACTTAATTTGTTTTTTTTTTATTTATTCTAATACTTCATCAGCCTATAAAATGTTCCCACTGCTGGGACACAGGCCTCCTCTCTGAGAGAGGGAGTGGGCCATAATCCACCACGCGGGCCCAGTGCGGGTTGGTGGATGTCACATGTCTTCGAATTTTTGATTCTAGGATATGCCGGTTTCCTCACGATGTTTTCCTTCACCGTTTTGAGAGCAGTGGTGATGAAACAAATTACACAAAGTAATGCGGCTGGCTGGATTCGAACCCACGACCCACAACTCGTAAGTCGGAGCCGATACCACTGGGCCACCACTGGTCATTATTATTCTAATAAGCAGTAATAAAATAATTTAGTAAAGATTTAATTGATAAATCTTTACTAAATTATTTTATTACTGCTTTCGTGATAAAGTAAGGAATGAGTTTATAAGGGGAAGTTTGAAAGTGGCGCCTGTTACAGAAAAAATGAAAGGGAATCGTCTATCTTAGTACGGACATGTGATGAGGAGGGATGACGCTCATGTGACTAAGAGAGTGATAAGTATGAATGTTGATGGATGGAGAGGAAGAGGAAAGCCAAAGAAAAGATGGATGGATTGTCTAATGAAAGAATGATATGAAAGAAAAAGGAGTATTAATGATACTGTGACGTCTGATAGGGGAGAATGGAAAAAGAAAACGTGTTGCACCGACCTCAAGTAGAATGGGATAGGGTAGGAAGAAGAAGAAGACTGCTTTCGTGTCATAAGCGATAAGGTGCTTATAAATGAAGTAGGTTGTCAGTTAGGATCGGTATTAAAGTAAAATGTGTACTTAAATGTATAAACAGAAAAATCTACCGAGTTCCAACCAGTGTCTATTATGTGTTATTGCATATGAAAACATAATATGGCTCTGTTTTACCTGCACTTACCAGTACCGACAAACTGCTTCTTTAAAAAAATACCCTTACTACAGGTAGGTACAGTTGATAACTCAATGTAGCAACACTGAAATAATATAACGATGTGCTTTGAGTTTTACAGTATTCGTGTAAACATTCGGTACAACAATAGCTAAATTAAGAGAGTCAACAAAACAAAACTTATGACTATTAAAATCCTCCCGTACTTTATAATGGACGGTAGACTTTAAGCGTGTTAAAAAGTATGTAAGCCATAAACCGTAATTTGGCACAAATGGCTCACCATTAACACGTGATACACACGGCCATTACCAGTGACAAACTGACAACGAGTTCCTGTACATTTTGAGAACATAATTTGTGACTTACTAAATGTACAGTCCGAAAATGTTAATGTTGTCCTTATTCATATTTATGCTGTATGTGTAGCGACGTAGTGGCGTAGCGCGCTGTATTGCTACGGCGTAGCTGATTACGTAATTGTGAGCTACGAGAAGCTACGATATTTTACTGGCCTGTTGGTCTAGTGGTTAGTGACCCTGACTGCTATGCCGGAGGTCGTGGGTTCGATTCCCACCCAGGACAAATGTTTATGTGATGAGCACGATCATTTGTTCTGTGTCTGGGTGTAATTTATCTATAAGATGTATGTATTTAGAAATATATAAGTATGTTTATCAGCTGTCTAGTACCCATAACAGAAGCTGTGCTTAGCTTGGGACTAGATGGCGTTGTGTGATAGTTGTGGAAAAAAAAAATACTAAAACATTGAGGTACTATGTAGTTTATAAAAATATCTACTGTGTTTTATTTTAAAAAACATATCTTTAAAAAAGTTAAATTATTCCAACCACACAGGCCGAGTGTCCAGGTTAGCCCGCGCTTGCTTGTTAGTCTGTGAATGTCATAGCAAGTATCCTCCGTACTTCGGAAAGCACGTAAAGCCGATGGTCCCGGCTGTCATTTGTAAATCTTTGACAGTCGTTACTGTTAATCACTGTTAGTCAGAAGCTCAAAAATTCTGACAACTAGTCTTACCGTGGGGTATCGTATTGCCCAGTTACTGGGTCGTAGAGGTCCGATAGGCAGTCGCTCTATGTTAAATACAACAGCTGCATCTGGTTCTACTGGAAGCCAACCACATTTTTTTAAGCTATTGCATAGCTTTTCGCGGTGCGGCGAACGAATCAAAAAAATTCCAAAAACCTAAAGAAAAAACCTGGCACCACGCATCGTCTAACATCGTTTCAGTTCGGGAGACTTCGGCAATCATAAAAATATCCGTCATAAAACAATTTACTTTTTCTTACTGATTCTAAACGGCCAGATACAAAAGGAGTTTTCACAATGAAACCTACTTATAAAATTCTCCTACAAAAAAGAAGTTCTGTATTACAGTAGTGCACCATAAACATTTTAAATAAATTATATTCTCGTTAAATATACGCGGTAGGCGATTTTATTCTTTTAAAATAAAAATAAAATGTTATGCAATAGCTTCACCGCGGCAGTCTCCGAGTGCCCCACGTATTTTTTTTATGTTGCCCCACACTAGTAGTTTATCCTGTGTCGTGGGTGCATTAACAAATATAGAAGAACTCACATACACAAACACCCAGACCCGGAACAACTACTTGTATTTTACATACAAATATTTGAACTGTGCGTGGATTGAACCCGCGATACGATGTGCAGCAGTCCAATCGCTCGGCCACTGTGCCAATCGTGCCGTCTATCCAATATAGTTGGGAAAAGGGTAGGTCTATGGCTTCAGTCACTACCGTCACCCAACATAGGTACCATGCTGGGTGACGAAACCTTCCGGATCGCTACATGCCTGCGTCTGGGCGCTCCTTGCGGGGCTCCACATCGTTGTCAGTGTGGCGAAGGCGTCGACTGTCTCGGGCACCATGGCCTTTCCTGCAGCAAGAGTGCTGGACGGCTAGCACGGCATGCTAGTTTAAATGACATTATCCGTCGTGCTCTTGTCACCGCCGGTGTGCCAGCCGTTTTAGAACCCAGTGGCTTGGCACGCGACGATGGGAAGAGACCAGATGGGATGACTATAATGCCATGGAAGTTGGGTAGACCTTTGGTGTGGGATGCAACATGTGTCGACACCCTTGCGCCATCCCATCTTCCTGGTACTACATGCTGTGCTGGTGCGGCTGCTGCAAGTGCTGAAAACCTCAAACGGCGCAAATACAATGGCTTGACTTCTAGCTATGTATTTGAGCCGTTTGGGGTTGAAACACTAGGGCCATGGGGTCCGAGTGCCCACCAAGTGTTCAAAGACATCGCCAAGCGCATAGTCGACGCCTCGTGTGACCAGAGGGCTGGCCTATTTCTTGGTCAAAGGATCAGCATTGCCATCCAACGTGGCAATGCTGCCAGCGTTCTGGGCACTTTCCCCATTGACAGCGATGTGGATGAGTTTTTTGACGCCCTATAATTGTTTTTTTTTATTATTATTTTAGTTTTAGTTTAGTTATTTTTGTAAATATTTTACTTTTAATTTTAGTTTTTAAATAATATAGTATGTATTATGGCAGATGATGATTCGTAACAGAGAAAGATCCAACCGAGATAGATTATTAATTTCCAGTGAAAATAAATGCGGAAACACATTATTAAAACGCGACTCGACCCGATGAAACGCGATGCGTGTTGAGTCGAATCAAATGTATTGTTTTCTATAGACCAGAATCACACTATGAACATCCGACGCGACGCCACGCGCGCACACTCCACCTGATCCAGACGTGCACGCCATCCGACGCATCACATGTATTGTGTTTCTAGTCCAGACCCGACGCCACCCGTCATTTGTTCGAGGAGTTAGTAGTTGCATAGCACAGAACCATACACGGTCACTGCTGTACTCTGCCTGTGTTCAGAAATTGCTAGCGCATCATGGCATTGCGTGTTGGTAATGTGCACGACACTCATGGGGTGTCGACACGTTGCGTCGCGTCGCGTTTTACAAATGTGTTTCCGCCTTAATGGAGCTACTGGTGTATCCAACTTGAGATCCAACTTCAGTAAATTCGTGACACGAACTCAAAAACAAATAAACATCATCAACGTCACATTCATTGCAATGAGGACTAATCTGAGCAGTTCCAAAAATGTCCGCTTGGGCAGCGCCACTGCCTTTGGAGACCTGTCAAACTATCAATCAGATTTTTAGTCCTCATTGCAACAGCTTTGCGCCGCATATAACTTCATCCCCCGCCTGACCTTCAAACGTTTAATCTAACATAATCCACAATACGCCTACGATCTCTCGTGAACATAATAAAATGGTTTCTCCATAAATTTGAGCGTGGCCACTCTGGAGTAGAAAGCCACAGAAGGCCTGTTTCATAAGACCAGTGAAAATTAGCGCGCGCGTTTATAACACTTCCATACCTTCGTAGTTATATCATCAAATGAGTCCTCCGACGAAAAGCAGGACGGGAGGGACTGTCAGACTCGTACTGACTGAAATCCACGGTGTCCTTCAATAGCCCTGTATGGTCCAGAGTCACGGTTACCTGATGAGACAGTCCCGCGGTCCCATTAAGATCGGTTGCGATACGAATCTGTCGGAAATATGAATATTATCCTTAAGCATGTGTCTTACTTAGAGCAGTGGTGGCCCAGTGGTATCGGCCTCGACTTACGAGTAGTAGGTCGTGGGTTCGAACCCCGTCAGGCGCATTACTTTGTGTAATTTATTTCATCACCACTGCTTTCAAAACGGTGAAGGAAGACATCGTGAGGAAACCGGCATGTCCTAGAACCAAAAATTCGAAGACATGTGACATCTACCAATCCGCACTGGGCCCGCGTGGTAGATTACGGCCCACTCCCTCTCACAGAGAGCATTTTTATTGATGGATGATGTGATGATTTTTACTTTTTTGAGTGTTTGTTACGCGATTACTCCGCCAATTGTGGACCGATTTTCAAAATAAATTCTTTTTTTGTTGTACGAGAAATAGTTCACTTTAGGGAACACTGCAAGTTTCATCAAAATCGGTTCAGCAGTTTTTGATAGGGAATTTTATTAGCTTATTGTGTACATGAGCGATGTTAATACCAGTGTTAAGGATTACCAAATTCTAGTGCACATGTAAGAAATGATGTATTTGACAAGAATTTGGGTTGAATATTTTAATTAAAAAGAGTAAAATAAAAAACTTAAAAAAAAAAATTTAACCGCCTTCAAAAACAACCACAAAAAGGGTAAAATAACCTACAAAATAACTTTTCTTTCGGAAGTCGGTGGCATAAAAGACAACGAAATAAAAAAAAACAGAGCCACCTACTTCCGAAAGAAAAGTTATTTTGTAGGTTATTTTACCCTTTTTTGTGGTTGTTTTTGAAGGCGGTTAAATTTTTTTTTTAAAGTTTTTTTTTGATTTTTTAAATCGTATTGGGATATCACGAGGCGCATAATTTTATTCGCTATACCTACCTACTTGAAATGAGTTTATATGTGTGTGAATTTTCAGTAGTGTCCTACCTTCTGTATCTTTCTTCATTTTCAATCATGACTTACCTTCTGTGTCTAGCTTCATTGTGCAGGCTGTAGGCGGAGTATCGGTGCTCTCTCAAAGAATCACCTATCATACGCAATGGGGTGCAGTGAGGCAAATGATTGCTGAAAAATGGCGGCATAAAACTTCGTTTTCTAATAAATTGCGACATTACCAACGCTTTTATTACAGCCTCGAGATTGCGAGTCTACAGAATATGGTTTCAAGTGTAATTTTATACAATTGAATTGAATTAGGATCTTAAGTAGTGTTAAGATTAAGCCTATTCTCTTTTTTTGTGCGCCGAGTCTGACTTTTAATCAATTTTCATCTAACTGAATTATTTAACTCAGCAATTTTTAAATTTTGTACTATAACATTTACACCAACTTATACTTTGCTATCTTAAAATTTTCCTCATATAGGTATCTGTTCAATACTTAATTTATAGCCGTAAGTACCAAATGTAACCATTTTCTTAATACACTATATCAGTGTTCTCCTGTAAACAATCTCACATTTACTTAAGTACCTAAACTTAAACACAGTAAATTATTTAAAGCCACCACTGCTTTAAGTAATCAACTGTGTTTAAGTTAACTTTACTAAGTTTACAACTCTAATACAAAAATAGCCATAATATGCTTGCCCATATACCTACCATAACAGTCTTAAATTGACTTGTTCATATTGCTTCTTTCTATGTTTTTTTATACGTGGTAAAATCATCAAATGAGTCCTCCCAGGGACTGTCAGACTTGTACTGACTAAAATCCACGGTGTCCTTCCGCCTTTATGTTCCGGGGTCACGGTAATTTATTTGTCCCGCGACCCCGGCAGGCTTTGGGCCTCTAAAGGGGGGCCCCGTCATGTTCTTTTTATGCTGTCAGAGATATATTCCTCTTTTCTGAAAATGATGTACTATAGTTATCGTAATCATACATGGATTTAAATGCAGTTTAGCTACTGGTTTGAAACATTCGTATACTGTGGCGACTTGTTCAAATATTAAACAGTTAATTTGGTGCCGAAACTTTGACTTCTATGCACGTCTGCACAAATTACGTGTTCTTAAACTTTTTAAATAGTTAAGGTTTGTACTTTTAAGTTTTCTAGAATAATTTAATTTTGAACAATGTGATGAGATTGTAGGCTCGCAGTGATATAACTTTTTCAAAAAATAAACTCATCCAAAGGTAGATAGTGTTTTGTAAGATTTATTCATTTTGTCTGTATTAAATTAATGTGTACTATTATTAAAAATACGTTATGATTTTTTAGGTCATTCAGATATGCGCACGCGCAGCAATCCAATCGCATAGCCACTGCGCTAACCGTGCCGATAGAGTTATATACCTTTTTTTTTGCGTGGTAAAATCATCAAATGAGTCCTCACACCCAGGGCAGAGCGGAAGGGACTGCCAGACTTGTACTGACTAAAATTCACGGTGTCCTTCATTAGCCCTTTACGTTCCAGGGTCACGGTAATGGTATAAGTCCCGCGACCTCGGCATGCTTTGGCCCTCTAGAGGGGGGCCCCGTCAACTTGCTGACGCTCTTTGAGGCGCGCGTGGAACACAACGGTCCGTCGACCCGGGCAAGGTCCATGGCCGGCCGGCGAGTGGCCCATTACTCGTCGCCCGCAGAGTTATATAAGTACGTACATAAAAACTGAAATCATAACCTTCCTTTTTGCTCCGCTACGCCGCAGTTGGGTTAAAAATCCCATTCCATCTGTACTTTCACGTGCAAAAACTAGCCATTGATACCAACAAAAACTTCAATAGAGTATTGAAAAAGCTTCCATACCTACATAACAGTCGGAATATAGTGAAGAGCATGCAAACACAGCAAACCTCTAATCCGATGCAGGTGATGTTAAATTGAAATTCCATGTTGTGCTGCAATCCGTCGGTATAAACAACGCGCTGCCATTTTGGATTCCATCAAAAATACACGTAGGATTTTTGGGTAGAATTTTTTGAATAACCGTATGAGCGAAAGATAGGCAAACATTGTGTATGCGTCAGTAAAATGGCTGCCTCGTCAGCCGTGCTGCGTTCGTCAATACCCTGGTTGAACGATGTCAAGGATTAAAGTTTTTTTCATGCAACTACCTATTCGCGATTGCAATAACTTCCAATATTCTCTGATAATTATAAAAGTGGTGTAGAGATAACTAGTTTTTCCTTTAAAATGCGTTTTTAAAACAAAAAAAATAGACATTCCTTTTTGGGCAGTCGTGTAAAAATAGCAGAATGGTTAATATTCCGAAATGAACCAGCCTTGGAAATATCAGCGTCGACAAAGATTATTTCTTTGTAATAAAAAGATAAGCCATTGAATTGATTGTTTAATATGGTTTAAATAATTTTGAATAGCAAAAATCGTTGACCTACTAGAATTTGTCAGGTGATATTGTATGTATTTACATAGTGTTGTTGCATACAGACTTCACATCTCAATACGTTCTGCAAGTTACACAATTTTTTTTTGTGTATATTGTAATGCACTAACGTGCCTATATTTATTCCAAAACCCCATAAAATTGAGTCAAAGCAGCCATACGCAGATTAGCACGCTTAGATCTGTATATTAAATGTATAATGCAGTTTCCATAGAAGTACGCAAGTCGCCAGTACGGACGTTGGAACGGCACAATGCATGCACATAAATGCCGTTCATCAAATCAGCCGGCGCCGCGACGGCACAATTCAATTTTGAAATACGTTCACAAAGCGTGCCCGCTACATTGTTTACCAGACCTAGTACCATTTACGCTTCGGCGAAAAAATGACACGCCACACGATTTTATGCAAAAATTCTCATCATGAACAAAGCTTACCGAAAATACAGTACAACCCTTTTGTTAAGTAAAACAGATAATAAAAACGAGTGGGCCGGAATTAATACTAGGATGTACCACGATTAGATACATAATCCGAAATTAAACGCACCCACCGTATAATTATTAATGTAGAACAACATTAAAAGATTATGTTTTCTTAGGGCGTCGGCGGTTTTCTCAGAGTGCCCGCGAGGGTAAAGGCTTTTCTTTTGAGACTTAATGAGAGTCATGCTTGGGGGGACTGCTTTGCCTAATTCCGTTTGCTTTGAAGGGCGCGATGTGAATGCAAGCGAGAACGCCACACGCACGTGACGCGCGCCTCTGATCGCTCATGTAAAAAAACTCGTGATGTTTAAAACGTTATCTTTTTAAGAAAATAAAACCAACAAGGAAATATTCTTAAATAATATTTATTTCAGAAATGTTGTTAGATAATACTAGCTAATTAACACTATGTTAGTAATGCGCAAAATCGATTACGGCTAGCCACATCCAAACAAAATTATGAATTGTGGTCGATTTTGTGCATCGCGTTTTATTTTAGTTTTATAAATAACTATTTTACAGAAATACAATTTTGCCCTATTCACTCAAGCACATACAGAACCCGTTTATAGTACTAAATTATGCAGATTAAACTACGTTAAAGTCTGTCAGTGTTGACTAGATGCATTCAAACCTAGTCCAAGCCATGTTACGATAGAAAATAATACAGAACTGTTACATTTCATATTAGCATACAAACATAAAGGGTATAATGATATCTACAACGATATGAGCTTTGCATAACTTTAAGAAACAATTTTATTTCGTTAAAAATATGATATGATAACTTCTTTCGCAGAAATCTAATATTTACAACATTGTTCTCATACCTTAAACCTAGAAACTGGAGTAATGTTTTACCGATAAATTTTGTCGTGATCAGGTGGCAAGCTAATGAAATATGGCGCTGGAGGAGGTGGGGCGTGTAAGTACCGCACTGATCCCGGCCCGGACTGCACCTTGTGGGGAAGAGTGGCGTTAGATAATGATGGTGGAGGTAAGGTACCAGCATAACCCGGCCATGGAGGACCCCACATCGGAGGCCCGCCAGCAGTAGGACTGCTGGCCAGAGGACCACCCCTATACGATGTAGACGTCATCCTCAACCGAACGATACAAATAACTACGATCAATATTGCTATAAACGCGACCACTCCACCGACAATGCCAATGATCAAATTATCATCATTATTTGACGTTGCTACCCCGACTACTGGAGCTCCCTTAGGCTCTCCAGTGACTTTTGGTCGGTCATGAGAAGGAGCTACAGACCAAATGATATCAGGCTCTGATGATGTACGAACCAATCGTGGAGCAGGTGTAGTCGACATACTACTGGACGTGGCTGTAGTTCTGCGCCTCGTTTCACATGTCAATTCATCATCACCTATCTCCACTAACAGAAATCCTGACAAATGATCCGGTGATTCACATTTTACATCGTTCACTCCAACATTTGGCAGCCATCTTCTGAGCGCTCGAGCATTACAATCGCAACGAATCGGATTAGTGTCTAAGCCAAACATCGACAGATCCGCCCGCCTGTCGTCTAAAGACACTAAAAGCTGCGGTTGTAAAGTTGTCAATTGACTACCGGCGACGTCAATAGTAATTTGCGAGGATCTTGGCAAGGGGAAGAGTAGTGCGGGGGGTAAACTTGTAATGGAGGTGTTTCTAAACTTAACTGTGATCGCTGGTGCTTTCAAACCAGCCAGTACGCCTGAAGAGACCGTTTTGAGTCTAGAACCTCGGATGCCTAATTCTTCTAACCTCGGATGTAAAATAGAATGCAACTGATCAGCGCCAATAGTAGTGTCTTTGACTTCTACGTCCAGTTTCTCAAGAGCCAATAAATATTGCAAGGCACCTTGAACATCGAAATATCCCAACCTAGGATACCCATACGCTCTGAGCTCTACCAAATTAGGTAGCGCTCTAAAAGCATTTTTCTCTATTCTAGTACACTTTTCCAGATTACCAATATCCAAAACTTGGAGTGAAGAAAGATTTTCAAAGTTGCCGTCCATGATCATTACCATTGGGTTTCCGGAAATGTTAAGTCGCAGAAGATTCTTAAGTTTGGGCCACGACACGGCGAGCGACCCGGTGACGTCGGTAATTTGATTTTGCGAAAGGTCCAGTGACTCTAATAATGTTGTACGAGTGAAAGTTTTCTCCGACAACTTGCTAATGTTATTGTAAGATAAGTTCAAGTTGTGTAAAAATGGTGTTTCTAGCTGTCCGAATGATTTAATACCAGTTCCAGCAAGATTTAAATCTCGAACTGTCTTTGGTTCCGTCAAAACATTGTTGATTGTTTTCTCAGACAAAGGATTGAAAGACAAGTCCAACTTTTTAATGTTCACCATGACACTATCCTCAGCTGGTATATCAATTATCTGATTATGAGATAAATCTACAGACGACACAAAGAAGTACTGCTTCTGTAAAGCTCTAAGCGGAGGGTGCTCAAACAAGTTTCTACTCAAATCAATATTCTCTAACATGTGTAATCTAGATCGTTCGAAAATATTATCCGGCAACTCAGTCAAAAGGTTCCCTCCTAAATCCAATACTTCGAGCCGAATTAATCCCTCAAACAGCCTATCTCCCAAACGATCGATTTTATTGTTAGACAAGTCTAAGTACTGGATTTGTGTTGAGTTATGAAAAGCCATTTCGCTTATTGACTCAAGTTCGTTTCTAGCCAACAAGATGGTCCTTAATTTCGGAAGTCTGGCAAAATCGAGTTCGTCTACGTTCTTAAGAGCATTGCCAGATAAGTCCACTAATTCAAGATATTGTAAAGTACTTATAAGTTCTGACGGGAAGAAGTTGAACTTATTGTTGGTAAGTATGATTTCTCTCAAGCGTGGGTGGATTTTGAACGAGGACGGGAACAAGTAACTGAGTTGGTTGTCAGAGAGATCTATAACTTCGAGACTTGTGCCGGTGTTGAAGAACTCCCCCTTAAACGCGTTCAGCTGGTTGCCCTTCAGAGATAAGTACTGTATAGACATCACGTTCACGAACGACGGGGTCCTTATGTTCACGATGTTATTGTAAGACAAATCCAAATGCGTCAAGTTTCGAAGATTTTTGAATGTATTCTCTGAAACTTCTTGCAAAAGATTGTTGGATAAGTAAATCTCTCGTAGATTAAAGTTCTTGGAGAATAGATTGACTGGGAGTGCTTTTAAACCTACATTGCTCAGATCAATACTCATTAACGCTTGATTATTTTGGAATACGTTTTGGTTTAGTACACTCATGTGTGAGTTACGACTAATATTTAGATGAGTCAAGCTCGGAATAAACTGGAATGCATCCACTGGTATCTCAGAGATTTGATTATCCGAGATGTCTAAGAACCAAAGACTGATGAACTTCAGTGGTTCGCCAACAAACTCAAGGATTCTATTTTGGCTTAGAGACAAGAACTGGAGAGATTGTTCTAGTCCGCTGAACACTTCAGCACTGATTGAGTTCAGTAGATTTCCAGACAGATCTAAATGATGTAACGTTTTGAAATTATCGAACGCTGCGGGCGGTAGTTCTCGGATGACGTTTCTTGACAGAACTAGGGATGTGACCCTGTCGGATACTGCTTTCAGTATGTCACTGGATAGTGCTGTGACTCTGTTGTATCCCAGGTGGACTGATACAAGGCTTGGTAAACGTGATAGGGCTGTGGCCGGAATGAGCAGGATATTGTTGTCTCGAAGGAGTAGTGTTTCAAGACTTGTCAGGCCGTCGAAAGCATCATCTTCCACCTGAAACATTGATGAATATTTCTTTAAAATGCGAATTCTCGTCTTCCTGGCATGTATAATTGTAAACGCTGCAAACTAAATTCTCAAAGTCTAAAGTTTTTAAAAATTGGTCATAACATTGACTTGACTAAAAAATGTTGAAAAATTACATTAGAAACGCTTTAAAATAAGTTTCCAATCTGCTTTTGAAAAATTACTAACTCCGCAATCATTTAAAAATAAAAACTATAAGAGTTAAATTACTTCATCCTCAAAAGAAACGAAGAACATCTTATAGTTGCTGATAATGTAAAAACCAACGTATCTATACTTAAAGCTGAAGTGTTTGTTTATTGGTTTGGTTAAACGCCCTAATCTCAGGAATAATTCGAATTAGAAAAATCTTTTTGTGTTCCATAGTCCATTTATCGAGGAAGGCTAAAGGCTATATAACATCACGCTACAACCAAAATGAGCTGAGTAGCGAAGGTGAAACCACGTCGAACAGCAATAGTAATCTTAAAATACTTACAGTCCTCAACGCGTTGACGCCAACATCCAAGTACCTCAGTTCCGTAAGCCCTACAAAGGTGCCCGGCGTCAGCTTCACGAGGTTGTTCCTACTGAGGTCCAGGACTTGCAGCGACACCAGAGAGCTCAGGTGACTGTTGTCTATGGTCTGAAAATACATAACATGTTATTTTCGGCGTTTACGGAACCCCAAAGGGTAAAACGGGACCCTATTAAGGACTCCGCTGTCCGTATGTCACCAGGCTGTATCTCATAAACCGCGATAGACAGGTGAAATTTTCACAGACGATGTATTTCTGTTGCTGGTATAGCAACAAATGCTAAAAACAGAACAAAATAAATATTTAAGGGGGCATTCAATAAACATGTATTTTGCCATTTTCAATAGCTAATGTTAGAGAGGTCGTGCGCGATCCCCACTTGCATTCCACTGTTTTCTTTTGTTTTTCGCAAAAAAACAAATCATGTGAGTTTATAGTCAAGGCCTTTCAATAATTATTACAATGTCGACGATTCTGAAAAGAGCTTATTTTAATATTTACATTTGTATTCCAAATTTTTTAACATTGTAATTGAGGTCAGTAAAAACCTTTGACTTGAATTACCTCAAACTCAAAAGGTGTAAATACCAAAGGTTTTTTTTAAAATTACTATGTTAATAAAACAAAAAATGTTCTTAAATCATAAGTAAAAAACAAACTGGACCCAGTTACTGTAACAATAAAGTCTAAAATTGCTTGAATGTATGTCCAATCAGTTATTAGCGCCGATATTAGTTCTCGTGTCAAAGGATTCGATTGACTTGTTAACGAGGTATTACGGGTAAGGCAAATTACTGCAAGATTGACTATCAACCATAGACAGGTATTATTTGAACAGTACATGTAGACAGATAACAGATATTGTGTTATATGAATTGTATCCACCATTATTGAATAATAGCGCCATATATATGCGTAACTGCTTTTGGATAAACTAGCAACTCGCCGCGGCTTCGCCCGGCGTCTAATATGCATAAAGATACATAGACACCTTCTTTTTAAATAATTCTATCTATTGATGAAAACCGCATTAAAAACGTATAGCATAGTTTGAAAGTACCTAGCCTACAGACAGCGGGAAGCGACTTATAGCGGCCATACACCATACTGCCTATCGTACAATCGGCATGACGATCGATTTGATCAAATTGGCAGTTCGTCCATATACACCATACACCATACTGCCTATCGTACAATCGGCATGACGATCGATTTGATCAAACTTCAAATCGGCAGCAGTGATGCCAGCTTAGCAACTTTACCTATAGCTAGATCTAGCTATTATTCGGTGACCGACAGCTACAATTTTATAAAAGTTGTGGCTTAATTTTTTAGCTACTGTTTTACCGACTTGTTTTTTTACCGGTCTATCCCACTGGTGGGAATCAGTTGGTAATACAAGTGAAGGTCGGAAAACATTTGCTTATCGTTAAGCAAATGTTTTCCGACCTTCAAGCGATTTTCGACCTTATTGACATTTATGCAAACACCGGATTTTAATGAAGGAGCAATGTTAGCTAACGAGAATGTGAGAAAAAACAAACTAAATTTTAAATGTCAATAAGGTCGAAAATCGCTTGAACCAGTTTTTTCCACTCCACTCCACTGTAAAAAGTGTCGTGACAATTTTTTCCGCCTAGCCCCCTTTCGCAACGCGCCATAAGGAACTTCGTTCCAAAAAAATAAACGTTTCGAATTGAGAACCTCCTCCTTTTTTTTACGTCGGTTAAAAAGTAGCTACCGAATATTAGCTAGATCTAGCTATAAAGTTGCTAAGTTGGTATCACTGCTGCCGATTTGAAGTTTGATCATTCCGATTTGATCAAATCGATTTGATCAAATCGATTTGATCAAATCGATTTGATCAAATCGGCATGATCATGCCAATTTGATGGATTCCACGCCCACACACGGTCAAATCTAACTGATCAAATCGGCAGCGTCATGCCGATTGTACGATTGGCAGTATGGTGTATGGCCGCTATTAGTATTATACTATGTTGTAAGAGATACAGTCACTGGTATAAAGAGATTTTAAAATAACAAGAAGATAATTGTACCATTTTACATTTACATGATCAAAATTATTCCGCTGCTACGCCGTAGCAGTACGGCTACGCCGTAGAGACTGTCGACAGCTCAAAATTTCACAACCGATGAAAACAAATTATTTCAACGTTTAGTGAGTGGATTTGCGTTATAACAAAGACATAAAGACCTTTCATTATTCTCACTACTCTACATAGTACAATCGCATCTTAAATAATTACAAATTCATGCCAAAACAAAACATCCGATTTTATATTTCCAGATCATTAAAGAAATAACAATCAAAGTACAAACTTCAGTCAACTTTGACGAGGACTCACCGTGATCATATTGCTGGAAAGATTCAAGTGTTTCAAAGCGACAAATGATTTTATCGCCACAGTCGGGAAGTCCGTTATAAAGTTTTCTGAGAGGTCCAATTTCTCTAAATTCTCTGCTCCTTGAAAAACGTCACTGTTGAACTTTGAGAGCCTGTTACGACCAAGATCAAGGGCCTGTAAATCTGCGAGACCTATAAACGCTCCTCCTTCGATTGTAGATATCATGTTCCCGTGAAGGTCAATTTCTTCAAAAGTTTTTTGTGACACGAAGGACCCTTGTCGTATTAATGCTGGAATGGAAATGGCGTTATTAGGTTGGTTTGGTAAATAATGGGTATGATTTGTTACAGATAGGTCTCGTTCAAACTGTGTTATTTTACTGCATAATTTTAAATCACGTGCCAATTGCATGCTGCAATTTTTCGTACCGAATAAGATGTACACTTGGTCGGTCTATTTGTTTTATCATTATAATTATAATCTGTAGAGGGTCCACTGCTGAACATAGGCCTCCCCTATAGATTTCCAATAGAACCGTGTTGAAGCGGCTTGCATCTAGTGTAATCTTTGTCGCCTGTCCACCTTGTAGGTGGACGTCCTGTACCCATACCATGAGTTGTCACTAAGATCATCGATATCGACCGCGTTTGGCGCTCTCATTGGCCTGCTCCAAGGTTGTATGAACTCTCAACCTATGAGAGCGCCAAACGCGGTCGATGCGTATGTTCGAGTATCGTAATGACAACTCATGGTATGGGTACTGCTTGTGTGAGTTTAAATATTTGTAAATGCACCCACGATACAGGTAAAAATCCTAATGTTGGATAGCATTACTTCTTTTTAAGAAAAAAGCCTAATGGTCAATATTTTACCATCATAGAAGCAGTGCCGTATAAACGCCCGCTTATTTTTGATATTTCCTCCATTTAAACCACGAAAGCAAGTTTTAAAGTATCAGATAGCGCGGTACAACTACAGAACAATTTTCACTAGAACAAACTTCGTGGAGACCAAAACGGTATAATTAAAACTGTGTTAACGAGGTATACAAATAGAAACGGTATTTAACTTTAAATTTAGAACTGAAGTGTCTCATTAATAAACCAAAAGGTAAAATACCTCTTTTGCCTAATTTATTCTCTGTAGTAAAATATCCAAACTAGAACCACATTGGCCCATCTGTTTAGTGGATGAAAAGTATATTAAAAAATATGTGTATGTCGGGTGGGTTGGCTAAAGTAATAGGCTATTTGACTAAAAATTCTAATTAGTCCGTCAGTTAGATTATCAAATAATATTTGACCCGTATTTTTTCTTTTTCTTACGCAAACCAAAATTGACGGAGTTATGATGCTTTTAAAATTGCCAATACGTCACAATTCAGTACATTTTTTACTGAATTCTGACGTCACGAGCCCCCACTCTCGAGTCTTGATGTGTTACATCTTGGTAAATATTCATTGATTTTACATAAGAAAAAATATGTGTCCGTTATTTTTCAAAATTCTAAATAACGGACTAATTAGATTTATAATTTATTGATACTGTCAAATAGCCTATTCCTGGCATGACTAACAAAAATTTTTAAAAATTGAAATGACCTTTTATTAAACTTTTCTGCCTATTTATAGTGGCTAGGGAAAAGAATTATTTATTGAAAATTTGGCGGAGGCCGTTATCTAACAGTGGGAAAGCAAAGACATTATAGGAAAAAATGTCTTATCCAATGTTTTGACCACGAATATTTGTGGTGTAGATACCTACTACATTGGATAATAAAGTACTTTCATCCATTAAACAGATGGCGACCGTCGTTTCATTTGGATCTTATACCATTGAAAAGTAAATTCGTAAAGTAAAAGTTCAAGTAAAGTAAATTCTTACCTATTCTATTTTCCCGTAGCGACAGAACTTTCAAGGCTTGCGGTCCGTTCAGGGAAGATGAAGGCACATAGTTCATGTTATTACGGTCCAGTCTCAAGATCTGCGGAGAAAATTTATGTTTACTTAGCGAACTTTAACTTTTGCGTTAACGTTTGGTATTGAGTTAGTCGGGGAAGCGCATACTGTCCGGTTTCTGTGAACCACAGTCGTACACTTGCGCTTTGACTGTTGAAGTTCTGTTTGTGGAACCATTGAAATAATTATGTCTTCCGGTTTAAATATGATCCAAGTAAATAACAATAGCACTAGCTTAAGTGCGTGATGCAAACGTACAGGCACTTTTGAATTATCAAAGGGCAAAAATTAATATAGTACAAAAATATGGTGCTATAGTCCCAATTATACAAGATAATATAATAACTTTTTTATCGAAAATACTCGGAATTAATTAGAAGTTAAAATTGAGAGCACAATCAGTATTCTTTAAAGATGTAAATAAAAAAAACATGAAATAAATATTTTATGAAAATGAGTAGGGTAAACTACCAGTCATTGGACACTTAAGGGCCATACATTGACGAAAAATAATTCTTGGACACATTTATGAATCTACTTGCTAGAATTGTTATTATTTTGCTTATTCAATATGTATGTGAACATAATTTCATTTTAAAAATTATACTTTACAGCATTAACATTAAAAAAAATCCTGTTAAAAAAAAAGTACCCAAATATATAGTCATTGGACAGAATTTCTATTGTTGGACAGTCTATACTAGTTAATGGACAGCACAATTTAGCTCATTAATGTTCTTTTATAAATCGTTAAAATAGCAAATAGGTAATAAAGGGGAAAACAAAATTTTAGTTATGTTTATTATGATATTATTAAAATTGCTTTTACCTACATATCTCTTAGAAGAAACATTAATTGCTTTCAAAACTACCCCGTCTTAGCAACTCTTATGTAATACAAAAAAACTTTCGTAGTCTTTCTCTTTCCCCTTGGGCATCTTTGGATTACTTCTAAACACCGTTATTAGACAGTACCATTAGTTAGGTAGGTTTTAGTTTGGACAGGGTGTCCAATAACTAATTTTAATCTTAAAATTAGTCATTGGTCTTTGGACAGGGTGTCCAATGACTAATTTGAATCTCAAAATTAGTCATTGGACACCCTGTCCAAAGACTAGTAGAAGTTGCTTAAGAGCAACACGATTTAAAATGGTTCCTTTGGCCTAAATTTATAGGCAGTAGAGTCCAAAATATTTGCAATTATTTTTAATTTAAAAAATGCAGTTATTGGACACTTGTCTAATAATTAGATTTTAAACGAAAAAGTTTTCAGTTATTGGACATTACATAATATCTTAAAAAGCTATTTGACTGTATGTTATCATATTAAAATCAGTACAGAATATCATAATACATTACTGTGCAAACTACTAAGAACATAGGATGATCAGGTAGAATTTAAATCGTTAAATAATGTATAGATAAACTTAACAAATTCTTTATTTCTCACTAGAATGACCGCTAACCGTCCGGACGCCGAGAAAAGTAAATAATATTGACCAATTACTGCCGTCTATTAGAAATGTTTTGAACTTTTAAGTATTACCAATAAACAGAGTGCAGAAAGAGTCAGTTGCATTGTTAGACTCTTGAATCATAACCTTAATAAAAACGATTAAAGGGAGTTCTGTCCAATAACTGATAGCGTCCAATAACTGGTAGTTTACCCTATGTATTTTCTATTTTAAAATCGCAGTATTTACTTTACCTTTACGTAAAACACTTGCTAGCGCCACAGGTATTAAAAACTATTGAGTACTATGTACTTGCCAAATATTCATCAGGAATTATACCAAAAGACTCCACTGCTGTAGGGCTCCCCTAAGAATTACCTCAATTACCTCGTCAACATTATAAAGCTATTAGTTCAACATCTTACCTTCAAAACCTCACAGCCAATCAGAAGACCTTCTTCCAGTCCTCGTATACTGTTACCACTGAGGTCCAACTCTTCCAAAGCTGGTAAGTTATGGAGTTCAGCAGTAGAGAAAATGGGGTTCAGGTTGTCACCAAGCAGATTGTCTGATAGAGCCAGCCTCGTGATGTTTCCTCTCACTCCAGCTAATAGTCTATCTGGTAGTCTTCGTAAGCTGTTGTGGGAGAAGTCCAGTTCTTTTAAGGGTAAACCGTAGGATGAGAAGATCTGGAAATAAAAGAGAGATTTCAATAATTGAGTTTTATTGACTACTCTATGAAATATGATTCGGTTAAACACTGTTTTAAGCTTTCACAGTTTAATGTGTCAGAAACGATACAACATCGTAAGGTCAAAACAATGAACAATCCCGGACATCTAATAAGTGATAGTTTAAATTCATGATTCTGGTATTTCGCTGCGAAATATTGGAAACAAGGCATAATTGCTTCAGGTATGCTAGAGAAAGTACTTTAAATCGGGAAACAACATGAATGAAACCTTAAATAATCATAAATTCATTGTAGCATTACTCGCAAACATAGTCATAATGAACCATCAACCGTAAAGTACCTAACCGTAACTTTTCGATACACATTTTTACCGACTAAAGTATAACAGCTGTGGTTTCTGAAAACTTGCTAAGAACCCAACCAAGAAGAAGGGTCAGTGAGTTTGCGAACTTTATGTAAGCAACTTTGCAAACCTTTTTTTCTGCTACCCACAAAGATGAACCAATATCTCTAAATAATAGCGTTGTTAGTTTTAACAAGCTTATTCTTAATTTTGTCTCTTTTTCTTATGTTGCTAAGGAATTTACTTGGTAAGTTAGGGCCTTACTTATAAACATTGATTAGACGTTACTTATCTTAAATAGCTCTTAAGTCACTTGCCATCTCTATTCATTAAAACAGAAATGACAAGGACAGGTGATATTTAATCGGTAGCTAAGCAACACAAGTTTTTATAAGTAAGGGGGTAAATTAGTAAAGAATTCCTATTTTTTTTTAACTTCTATCAACTCGCTCTGGGTGCGTTTCACGGAATAAAACCCATTCTTTCTCACAAAGAGGACGCCTCTGTCCCAGCAATAGAAATATTATGGTTATGATATGCCTTTTTTTGTTTATCTGCTTTGTAACTATTACTATATTTCACACTCAAAAGGCTGACAAGACCTCTACCCGTACTTGCGTATAGCCATACCACAAACTGCAAGACGAACTTGATTCTTGCATTGAATACCATTGGATCTCGAACACAGAGCTCGTTTCGAAGGTCCAACAGTTTCCGAACTTATGATCACGAATATATTATCTACAGAATCGAATTCAAGTAACCAACGACCATAACATCGGTTAGTTCAAAGTTTAATGTTCTATATTCGCTAAACTTAGCACAATCCAAGATTATCAATTTTAAACAGACTAATATTACAAATTAATGCGAGATTTTGTGAGGATAGGTGGATGTTTGTTACTCTTCTACGCAAAAACTGCTGAACTGATTTGGATTAAATTTGGTATGCAGATAGTAAAGAACCTAGATTAACATATAGGATAGATTTGATTCCGATTTTATCTTCCCGTGGGATTCTAGTTGCAGCGGGAGCAGCTGCTGGCAACAGCTATAGTTTTAAATAGATTTATCATAGTACGTTAATTAGGATTTTAATTAGAAGAAACATGACGATTCCTAATATAAAGATAGTTACAGTAGCTCGGATATTTAACCGTGAGCTAAGTTTGACTAAGACATAGGCCCACTTAAACCACAAATAACTCACACTGACAGAGACTAAATGATGTTTTATTTGTTTAGCACTAAACGCATTCAGTGGTTTGTGGTGTAAACGGGCCATAATGATCTAGTCGGATAGTTTTATTCATGCCATGGTGCCAAAATTATTATTTATGCTTATCTTTTACTGTCGCGATTAATTTATAGGTACACAAATTATGATTCTCAAGATAATGTTAAATCATGTTACCTACCCACCTAACATAAAATACACGTGCTTATCGTTGATTATCTTTTTACAAATTTTCTTATCAATTATGTTCTTTTATTTACTTCCTCCATGACAAAATACCAAAGGCCAGAAAATATGTTTCAGATAAGGATAAAATATACAAAAACGAAACATTTTATATTGAGAAAGTTATCGTCTCGTAAAAAAACATCAAACAGAATTCCGATCAAGTGAAGTTATTTACATTCTGAAATAAATTATAAACAGATTTGCCCTGTGTGTGGGAGGCTTAACGCTGAACCAACATAAATATAAAAAATAATATTCAACAGATTCAACCTGAACACGAAATATGTTTTGAAACCTGAAGAATTCTATACATCATAAAAAATATAAAAAAGGTAGTTTCAAATTAAAGGGAAAATTGTATTTCCATGTGATATCTTTTTTTTAATTGGAACATAGACATTATCCACCATCATAAGTATTGGAAGCAGGGCGCAGCTGGAGATCACAAATCTTCGAATTTTTGGTACTAGGATAGGCCGATTTCCTCACGACATTTTCTTGAAATAATGGTACGCACTAGGTAGAGAAAAAGGGGGCTGTCAGACTTGATGACTAAAAACCAAAGAAGGCAAAGGGAGATGGTGGTTTCTAGTCAAAAACCACTAAGTACCTACTTGTTGAATAAACAATATTGTAGCATGAGGTGTTAATAATTTCAATGAACGTATTTTAGGTATTATTCTCGTTCCACATTAATGGTTTCTTTATCGTGGTAAAATCAAATGAGTCCTCCCCCGTAGGAAGGACTGTCAGACTTGTACTGACTAAAATCCACGGTGATCCTTCAATAGCCCTTTACGTTCGAGGGTCACGGTTACATGTTGAGTCCATTCCCGCGACCCTCCACATTAATACTAAGTTGGCTTTTTCTAGATAAAATTTTCATTCAAAGCAGCTTGGTATTTGAAAAATATGTTCATACGCAAGTAAACACGCAAGCGAAAGTATGTTTTTTAAAAAGTTGTTATTACTCAAACTACGTTGTTTACTTTTAATAGTCAACGCTGAGAAGTTCAAGATTTAGCCAAATATTTTTATAGTATTATAAGTTTAACTTGAGACTTAGTAATAGCGTCTTTCTCAAAGGTTTACATTGAAGACATTTGTCACATAACAGATTTATGTTTCAGAGTTTACTACGGGTTTTTATACCTGAAAAAATACTTACCAATGTTTTCTAGAATTAATAGGGATTACTTTAAATCCTGAAGTATTGATTAGAAATTCGTTTCTCAATAGTTTACAGACAGGCACAGTATTCTTACTTAGTTATCCCTTTCAAATTAAATACTATAATCTCCACTCTCCTGGTGACGTAGTATTTAAAGAAAAACTCCGTGAAAATTATAGTTATCAATATCAGAACGTGATAAAATATATTAGAATTATTAATAATATACGTTTTCCTTTATTATGTATAAATAAAATACTTATTAGTTTTATTTGATAATATAAATTCCATACCCAATATTCATTTGGTCTTCTTCTTCGTCGTGTCGATGATTCATTTGTTTTAAAAGGGTCACCCCACACTAAGATTCGCTGAGTTAACGTTGGATTAAACTCAGATACACAAACAAGCAGTCGCGGAACAATAATCTGGTAGACCACACAAATATTAGTTCCGTGCGGCCAATCAATCCTTTAGCCACTACGCCAAACGTGCCGAAAGGTTGCAGATGATGATGACCCATCATGTGACACTTCTTTCCCTTCGTCCTTTACCCCAATTAGCCCACTGTCATGTTGTTCTTTTAAATTGTTGATCAAACGCAATCACCTCCCTACTAATCAAGCCACGAATAGCAATTAGTCAGTCAGTCGTGCCCGAGACACCGTAGACAGTGCCGATTAGTAATGTTTGATGTATTTGTAATCGAATTACTGACACACTCGTGACAGACTGACAGTTAATTAAACGTAATCAACTAATCACCATATTTGACGAGCCGCTTAGCGGGGAAAGGTACAGATTGTGTTCTGTTATAGGGATTACTCGTACAAATAATACGTTAATATGTTTTGTATTTCACGAGTATTTTAGATCCTTTCGTGGTGTGACAATTTTATTGTGGGTTCAATTTTGATGACAGGCCTCTGGCACAGCTTTGGATTTATATTCATTATAAATCTAGATTTACCGATGTTTTTCCTTCACCGATTTTAAGAACTTATAAAGCGCATAGTTGCCCGGATTTGACCTTACAAACGCGTGCATGAGAGGAGAAGCGAGGTGTTAATCCATGCGCCAATACATTAAAGCTACATATTGCTTTAGTGTGCACATTATTTTTTTAACGACATATGTCAATAAAAAATGTGCACACTAAAGCAATATGTAACTTTAATGTCTAAAATAACTGCTGGCCCTGCAGTTTCGACAAATATAACGACAAAAGTCGGTCGTTAAGTCTAATCTATGTCAAATTTCTTTAATAGATTTTCAACCTTATGCTTTCGAAATAAAGTTGAAGGTCTATTAAAGGAATTTGATAACGATACGACTTAGCGACCGATTTTTGTCGCTGGCTAATGTCGAGACTGCAGGGGCTGGGATGCATTATCTCAGACGGTGCATCAAACTTTCTGAGGTTGTTTTTCCTATGCTCTTCTATAAGTCCATTTTATACGAATACCACCAATGCCTAAACATAAAACCTCCCGCAATAGCAACGTGTAACTTAAACATTCTACCAAACTCACTCTTTAAAAAACACCTCTTATTATTCATGAAAACTTTTGCAAAATGCTTTCAGAAACTTTATTTAATATAATAGAACCGGTCATTAGACATGCAAAAAGTATTCCCAAGTTGTCCTCGTCCGCGTAAAGTTTCACAAAAACTATATCCAGACTTGGTAAACCAAACTACTTTTATAAGCGTCCGACATTATATTCATATTAGTTAAGAATCGGGCAATATTAAAATCGCTTCATGACACTTTAGTTGATCGTTTCATAGCAGACTTCTGTGACGAGAGTTATAGAGCTTTTTTTTCTTATTTGGACGTGTCAATTTCTATGGAATTGGATAACTTTGCCTTTAGAAATGTACTTCATTTTGATTCAGCTAACGTTGGTAACAAATGTGGCACGAATTGGGTTTTATCTTTTTTACCACTGAAATCTTAATCTTATCATTTTAAGATTTTCAAATAAAGTCAACTGAAATATTTATTAATTTGAATAAATCATCGTCATTAGCCAATAAATGTTCCCACTGCTGGGACACAGGCCTCCTCTCTGTGAGAGGGAATAAGTATATAGGCTGTTATACACCACGCGGGCCAGCGGATTAGTAGTTGTCACTGTCAATTTGAATAATTTACCTATCAAATAATGATTATATTTCCTGAAAACTTTAAATAACTACGAAACTGCCCCTTTCACACTGTACATAATTATAGTGAGGTATTATTGCTGTCAATTATCTGTCTACATCTAGAATATGAACAATGTTCTATGAAAATCCCCGTTAGATCCACAGACAAAGCCCATACGACTGTAATGTAATTTCGTCGAACTGCCCTAACATCATCATCTATCATTACCATATAGCGAAATTAACCGAAATATTTCGGCAATATTCCGTATTACGTAGTACATACGATGACATTTCAAGCTGTAGGTGTCCAGTATAAACTGACCTCTCTTTATAGGGAAAATACATGGATGTATATCGTAACTTTTATCACTATTTAAAAGCCATAAAAATACAATGCTTAACCTAAGCAGTATCAATCTGTAACTCTTTATCTGCTGAGATGGGAAAGCTAGGACTTCTCTTTGTAAGAAGAGGTACGGTGTAATCTACAATGAGGCATTGTTGGATTTCCAATTTCTAGTTTTTTTTTTTTTCATTTAAGGAAATGCCGTTTTCTTCAAGATGGTTTCGTCGCACGTTTAAACGCAGTAGTGATGAAATAAATTACAGTAAGCCAGCTACAGCCACTTTAGGTCTGAACACTCGTAAATTCTGACTGGTACCACTACGCTAACGTAGCTTCGACCCTACGCTCATACTACGCAAGCTCAACTTACACTGGTCATATAAAGCTTGATATTTCGTCGTATACTGATATGAATCGGTATAAATTCAGACGCGTATGCTTTCTGACGTCACAATAAGGGCTGCCACGTCAGATAAAACAAATGAGGCGATAAATACGAACAACGCGCCGAAATGGGAAACGCCGCATGATTCCACAAATTGATTGTGCATTTTAATATTGATGGTGTATGTTCCTTCATTACTTAATCAGCTCTGAAAATAGTACGCATTGGTAGTTAATTTACGTACTTATTTAATAAATGGACCTATTAGTTAATCTTTAATAACGTAACTACCTACTTCCTATTAGCTAATTCGGAATTTTGATATACTTCTAGTATAGGTACTTATCATCCGTCACCCGATCAATTTTATTTAACTGCTGCTTCTGATTGAATATCTATAAAACTCGAATAGGCAAAATTGGTCGTTGCTTTGTTACGGACAAAGATCGGGATTAAACATGACAACCGAGATAGATTATTATTTCCAGCGTAAATCAGAAGGAATTTACATTATGAAATACATATTTTTATGAACAGAAATACTAATGATTAACCATTATTAAATGACAAATAATGAATTAGCTCACATTTTTGGTCGATGACTAATGGACCTTGGTATGTGACTGGTGAAAATTAAATTCATACAAAAATCAGTTGTCAATCTGTCGATTAAATAATGCTCTCATCGCTGTTTATACACCGTGTTCCGGACGATATACATAAACTTCGACCAGATGTTCAAACCACGGAAGTAAGCATTTTTCATTATGGACACATTAATAAATTCTTATTTTTTATTTTTTGTTAATTTTCATACAAACTAAATACCTAGACGTAAATAACCCGATATGCATGCCTCTTTATCCGAATTGGCAACGTCATTCATAACATTTGGCGGGCTGAAACAAATGAAATGCAAATAGTATTTGATAGATTTCAAATTAAGATACTTTCTCACTGCATAGCTCAATTAAATTTCATTAAATGAAATTACAAATATCTTTGTAACGAAGCCTTTTTAAGTACTACTTCCTTTGTTGGATTTGATTTGTAAAAGCCATAGAAGTATTTGCTAAAGTTTATGGATAACGTGAAGAACACGGTGTATAATTATGCTTCAAATAAATAAAATCAAACCGTCAATTGTTCTTAAAATATCAATAAAATTATTTGTAAGTAGTACAGCTAGCAAATCATGCAATCAGTCCACTCGTTCCGTCCCGCGGCTGCGGTTATCAGATCATGAACGATCGCATGATGATCTAGCAAATAGAAATCATACGCATACCGGTGATAATGTGAACTAATTTGTACCAATTTATCTTGTGTATTAGGTGAAAATTGAACTGTGTTTATTTTAAGAGTTGTACGTTTAATCTGTTAGTTTTGTTTTTTCATGAAGCGGTTAAGTTTGTAGTAAAACAACAAATGTCGGCACGGTTAGCTTTGTGACCGACCGATCGACTGCTAGATCGCGTGTGGATTCGATTAGGATCCGAAACATTTTTATGATCTACAAGTAAAATTTTTCCTGGTCTGGCTGTTTTTATATGTATGTAGATCTGTTTAAATGTTTGTAAACGCACCCACGACACAACAGTTAAGTTTAATATCACTAAAGGGTTTGTAAATGTGTTTGTAGTTATTATTGTAGATGGTTTTAGATTCATTTAGCGGAATGAGTCTCTTCGTTTATGAACAATGAGTAATTTTCCAAATGGAAATTCACGGAAGTTTTGTTACGTGTTATGTGGTATTTAAGATACATATTACGTCAAAAGCTATTCGTTTTCCACATACGATGTGTTTACGAAATACCTAAGTCAAGTAAAGAAAAATACACTCAAGAAACTGGAATAACAGTTCTTAGGACATTGTCAGGAAATAAGTGTACCTGGTACATATCTGTTCAAACAAACACTATTAATTGTCTTTGGTGGGATGGGAACTGTGAAATCAATTGCAACACGCTACGTGGCAGAGAAACTCTCGGGAGTGACCATTATCAAATTGAATATGCACAACAAACTGTTTAAGATTTAATTTAATTAACGGGGAACAAGCCGCTAATCTTCATCAAAATGCCTAATTCATCATCATCAGCCTATAAATGTTCCCACTGCTGGGACACAGGCCTTCTGTCTGTAAGAGGAAATGGGCCGTATATAATCTACCACGCGGGCCCAGTGCGGATTGGTAGATGTCACATGTCTTCGAAATTTTGGTTCTAGGACATGCCGGTTTCCTCACGATGTTTTCCTTCACCGTTTTGAGAGCAGTGGTGTTGAAATAAATTACACAAAGTAATACTCCTGACGGGGCTCGAACCCAAGACCTACAACTCGTAAGTCGAGGCCGATACCATTGGGCCACCACTGCTAAATGTCTAATTGCCAACAGTTAATACATATTATAAGTCCCGAAATAATATGGTCACTAGGAGGCTCTTATCATCTCGTATTCAGCCAATATAGAATTACTTACTTTTCCTTCAGAAAATACAGAAGCAAATACAATTTACTGATGACGTAATACACAAGTAAGGAAAGGTCACAAAGTCCAAGCAGTTTTTATCTCCAGGGAGATATTTAGAGCGCCATTGAGCAAACGTCCCATTTGAAAACAGCTAAGGTGGCTTGAATTTAAAACAAATACATGTTCTGATTTCAAAATGTGCAAGACCTTTGACATAAGTAATACGATGTTACGACGTGTAGGTACGGTCTCACGATGTGAGCTGTCGGATCTAGTTTTAATTAGTTTATGGAGAAAGAATTCTGTGAACTATTTTTAGTTGCACGGTTTAAATTACTTGTCTTTGAAGTGAAACAATGCTGGCTAGTATTCTATAACATTTTTTTATAAAGATTTAATTCACTCAATATGACGTCCACTGTGACGCCAGATATCTGTCCTTTAATGATCAGGGAAGCTAAATAAGTACCGGTAACGAATTTAAAAAAAATTCAACCGCTTTGAAACACATAATTTGTCACAGCTGACTCAAAAGAAAATTTATGGGTCTAGAAAACTAGCTAAATCACTTTTAAATCTACATTTAACAATTAAGTAGGTATGCTTTAGGTAGATGTCAATCGAACTATATTTAATTGGAATTTCCTGTCACCGTCATCGCTGCCTGGTACGATAACCCTTTCTTAACCTAGGCAAAAAAAAATGCTAAATTATTTATTCAAATCATTATACCAACCTGAGTAGGCAGGGTTTGCTGTCCAGCATATCTCTGACTGAACGAAATAATAGGCGCTCCATAAGGCAAAGTCGGGAAGTCACCAGGGAACACAACCCTGTCGCAGTTCATCAGGATCCTCAACTGGAGGGCCCGGTCCACTTGCACCTTGCACCGGCAGGGGTACCGCAGGTCATCGTTGAGCTCGGAGCACGGAACCCATTGCTGTTGACCCACGATGTAAGGGATCGTGAAGAGAAGTAGTAGGAGCCGCATTTTGATCTGGAATAGAAAATCTGGAATTAGTTTTTACTTTTTTTACGCAGTATCATCTACATTAATTTTATCGTTTTATCGGAAAACTTAAGAAATAAGTAGTATGTTTTTGTGATGTCTATGTTTGGACTATATCTATATGTTATTTTCCTGTGTTTTTAAATAAGTAAAGTTAATTGTGTTTTATCCACGGCTGACTGAAGGTAACCTTTTCGTTCTTAGCTTCCATATAGGTTTTTTTTTTTTTAATGTGGTAAAATCATTCAATGAGTCCTCGGAACCCAGGACAGGGCGGGAGGGACTGTCAGACTTGTACTGACTAAAATCCACGGTGTCCTTCAGTAGCCCTTTGTGTACTAGGGTCGCGGTATAGGTGTGTCCCGCGACCCCGGCAGGCTTTGGCCCTCTAAAGAGGGGGACCCCGTCATGATGCTGACGCTCTTTGAGGCATGCGTGGAACACAACGCGCCGTCGACCCGGGAGCTTCCATATAGGTAAGAATTTTTTGAGTTAATATTATCTAAGTGGTTTAGAACAAAGGGAAGATTACTGTTAGAGAAAAATAAAGGAATTGCTAAACGAATTCTTTAATTAATTTTAAATAGGTAACGTCAAGCAACCGCCTACGGTGTCATGACTCTATGCTTTATTTTGAAAGTGTGGTAATGTTACCATACCTAGATAAAATATTAACAAACAAGATCAGAATATTAAAAAAAATGTTTGCCTCGTATTTCTTGGTATTACTATTGGTATATTTAAGAAGTTAACCTAAATACCAAGAAATACGAATGAACCTTCACGAAGCTTTTATAACTTTGTTTCACAGAAAAAATACCGTACTGTATAAAGGATAAAGAGGGAGAAGTAAAATATTTGCAGAAATCACGTTGATTCCTCAAAATAACATCATTTTTGTATCAAAAGATACCATATTGCGTTCCTTGTGCTAATTCAAAAGCAAGTTATGGTCTCGTTAAAGCCAGCATCAGGTCTTAAGTACCTAATATTGTATTTACCTAGTTAGTATTACGATATTGAGATATCTTGGTATCGACTAATTAGCCTGAAGTATTACTGGTAATAAAATCAAATGTTTTGAATCTTCAAATACGAGTCATAAATAATAATTAATTCTGCCGTATAAATACTTTATCAAAAAATCCACTCATAAAATCAATCCCTATAAGGCGCAGGCCACATAGAAAAGACGTAAGACGCAGACGGGGCGGAGACATATCTCTTCGGCGTCTCTTTCATACAAAATGTATAGAAGCGTCGCGAACGTGAACACACAGAAGAGACGCGTCGAGGGCGCGACTCTCGTACATTTTCGCCCGTCCGCGACGCGTCCTCGTCTTACGTCTTTTCTATGTGGCCCGCGCCTAAGTCAACCTTTTATTTGAGATCTGAAAAATAACCATCGGAAGTAAACGCCATAAACAAACCATCGATATCTCATAAACATACAAATCGCTGTGGAGTCGATAAAATTGGCAAAGTCAATTTTCCACTGTTCTGAATCTTTGATGGCATTGGACCGGATAGGTATATGATTGCGCGTTTCGCCCGACCAATCACGGAATAGCTTATTTAAACTTGGAATACCTATGTGATTCAAGTTTGCAAACCTTCATAACTTAAAATTAAGGAAAAAATTATGTATGCACAGCAAAAGTCGTAGAGGTGCCAAAAATTTCGCCCCTCGACGCCGAATTACGATGCATGCAAATGTATCATGATGTAGTTAACATATTATAGCTTTTTTTTTCTAATAAAGCTGTTCGGTAGGAATGATCTATAAAAAAACTGTCTCATCTTTTAAAGTTGCAAATTCTAACTTAGTTCTACTTAGAAGTTTACCAGCAAAATGTACTAAACGAATAAAATGCTCGTAAACAAGGTCGTCGACACAATTTACGGTCGGACCTTTATTTATTTTGTTCACAGATATCGCATTATTTTTATAGGATTAATGGCGAACCACAAAGGAAATTCTACGAAGGTTGTCTGGTCATTTTCTGCTAAGACAATAATACGTTGGAAGACTTCCGTGGTTCCGCAGCTGTCAATTAATTAACTGTATTTTTATTTTTTAAGCTTGTACCGATTGTCTTTTGTATAAATGGTTTGTTTGCCTTATAGTGATTATGTCAATGCCATACTGACTTTAATAGTTACAAGGTTGTCTAGTTATTTTTCTCAGCAATGAAATTCGATACTCGCGGGTAATGCCCAGATCTGCAAATGACTACTGGTATAATGTTTGTTCATTCGTGCAGTTGTACTTAAGTGTATGAATACGGTTCATCGGATGTGTTTTAAGTATAAAAGAAATACTAGGGCTTACCCTTACCTAATTGAGATTAATTTGATACTTTGAGTCGGTAATTACGTGGACAGGTGCACTCTTTCTGTACAATAAGAAAAGAAAGAAAGAAACAATAACAGGCAAATTATTTAAAAAGAATCCCCCAAAGTTTTCAAAACGTCAATAAATAGCATAAAAATAGAAAATTGTGTAACAAATATCCACCGTGTGTAAAACTGCATTGCATTCAGACGGAATAGCAGTAATTTTGTTTCTTCATACGAATGGTCTCAATCTACGTTGCTTATTCCTTTTCTAGCGACTTCCTATGTCGAAATGTACGCTAGATTTGTTGCAATAATGCGAATTGTAAAGGTACAAGTAACACTGCAACGAGGACTGTAACTTGGTGCAACGAACCACGTTTCTGTCGCAATCATTTATTGATCTGATTTACGCTTAATTTGTCACTGCAACTCGTTCATTAGCAGCGAAGAGATTCAATACAGCAACTTTTTGAAAATGTTCGAATGTAATTCAGCATTTGTCAAAGTTTTATTCGTCTTGCCTGACTCTCTCATAAACAAGTGATTGAAAGCATCAAAGCAATCGTATTTGTTTAACGTGCGATATTCAAAATTGCCACAATATATTTCGCGATAAAAGCCATTTTATTACATTGTCTGCCAAGTTTCCAGCGAATTGTCTAGACTGCAAGCGATAATTGGATGGATAACAAGAAAAAGGGTACTCGTTTTTTGTTAGAATAGATAAACTAGTCATAAATTAGAATTGACATTTAACTTTGACGTAGATCTGCAATTACAAGTTTGAAAGTCGCGTTTAATGATTCGTATTGTCTAACTTTTTGTTTTGTCACTGAGATAACTAATTTATTTTTCTTCAGACAATGAAAATACTATGTTTGAAACTCTGATAATAATTTTCATTGTCTGCCATTCGAACAAATTCTCTCATTCCATACATTATCGAACTCCCAACAGACAATAAATTAATAACTTATAAAATTTTCCGATACTTCGCTCTACCGCTAACGAGTTGTCGCATGGCACGTTCCCATTACACACTGTGTCAGACTCTGTGTCACACCGTAATAATTTGTCTCAGAGATACGAGCGGAGCGGATACTCCACGTAATATGAGAAATTTGCTCCGTGTCCTGTAGCTGGAAAACGATCATCGTGTGAATTTCGAATGGGTAAATTATTAACGAAGCTCGATTTATGTGAAAAGTTTGTTCGATCGCGGCCGAAACTAGCATAGTTTGTTTGGAAGTTCTTCCTCTCTGCCATCATCGGCTTCTCATCTCTCCGAACACAGTTTTTGATATATCCGAATATAAATTTCAACCTCTTTTCTTGGAAGTTCTTAAACTTTTGATCTTGCGGTAAATAAAAACAGGGATTTATTGAGAGCTTTGGTGAGAGGGATCGGGCTTATCTGTTTGTTTGGGAAAGCAATTCTGTGAGGAAGTTGTTTTTGTGTAAACAGACGATTGAGATATTAATTAAGAAGCTTATTAATCAGATCTATTTATATTTTAATCAAGATTTATATTGTAAGTAGAACAGTGGTAAACTTGATGAGGGTATGTACAGTAACTCATAGTAACGAATTAAGGTAGTAAAAGCTTTATAATGAATAGAATAGAGTATACTATAAGTCTACTCAATTCTATTCATTATTCCAAGCAAACTCCCCACATAATAATCTCCACTAATACAATAAAAATATAACCGCAGCATCTTATTCACGGTACCACGCTTCAGTTCCGGCTAGTATGAAACTATTCCAAAACAAAGACCATAACTCAGTGTAACAGACAGGCCAACAAATCTTGCGCGCAACGTTGCGGGTCGCAACGCAACGATGCTGTGCAACAAATAAACAACGCGGGTTGTCACAATGTCGCCTGCATCGAGGTTTTACCCCAAAATCTGGGACGTATGTGTATGAAAACTTTGGCTATAATTTCTGTTGATTTAGATGCACTCAGGAACCAGAGGAAACCTCACACAAAAAATTAAAATACGAGTATCTCATGTAATAAGTGTGGTAAAGTTTGTTTCTTTTCCTGGTCCTCTGGCGTAGATAAAAGGTAAAACGCTTCTAAAAAATATTTTAAAAAACTATGAATATTATTATAAGCCATTTATTTATATTTATGACGAGCTTTTTTGTACACTTGTTTTCACAACTAACAATAGTACCATTATTTGGCACGAAATAAACCCACAAACAATTCGTAATAAATTAAAAAAATTCCAAACTTTTCATACCATTCGGGGTATTCCTATTTTCTCCGGAGAAACATTTTAATGTTGGCAACACTCGGTGTGTGCAACACCGCTTGTAACAAATAAAGTAAGTCGACGTAGCTGAGCCAAATCTGCTGGGACAACGCCAAATGGTTACATTAGGCTAATATTTGATGCACATTAACATGTAGTACTAAAGTTCTCGTAGCCTGAGACACTGCATTGCCTTGATTTCATTACAAGATACTGCATACTGTAGGGTAAATAGATTTTCTTTGGAGTGGCAACATAGAATCTTAGCTGCATATTTTGGAGATCAGATTTGTGTTTCTAGTAAATAAATATAGTAAGTACAATGCTTTTTTAATAAATCATAATATTTCACTGAATAAATGAAAAGTCTTAGGATTTAGGTATTTTTACTAATAATTTACTAATTTACTTCCCAGAATAGTTTTTTTAAGTAGCATTACAGTTGAATTACCGTGACCCAGGAACGTAAAAGGCTATTGAAGGACGCCGTGGATTTTAGTCAGTACAAGTCTGACAGTCCCTCTTGCCCTACCTTGGATGGGAGGACTCATTTGATGATTTAACAACGCTAAAAAAATCTGCATGAACTACAGTACTGTAACAAATGTCACAGTTTACGCCTATTAATTGCATGAAGTAACAATTTCTTTAAGTTTAGAATCTAAGTTCGTTAAGCAGTTTTCCATCCCACGTGTGCTCCGCCACTAACTTAGCTATTCATGCACCTGACGCTAAACCTAAATTATTTATACCACACTAAGGTTTAACTTGATAATTTTAATTAAAAACTTAACTGGCAACGTGCAGTTTGTGTTTCTTATTCTAAAAACAGAACGCGACTCTAACTTTGACAGTTGGCATTTTTTTCAAAAAATAAGAGTACAGTTTACGGTGATGTGAATAAATACGAGCGAATACGAAAGTAAGGGCTCATGTACACGATGCCGCCGCCGCGCCGCCACCGCGCCGCCACCGCGCGCCATTTAGCTGGTGCGCCGCGATACCTATGTTAAATAATAAAAAATGTATTACTTAAATATTTGTTATTTAGTTTCATTTATGCAGTAAATAAACGAATATTAACTGTTTATTTGTTAGAGTGGCCTTCCATGGTAGGTACACCACCTTATTTTAACGTCGTCGATTCCCGATATCAAAGAAGCGAGGGACCGTACTGCCAAAATAGTAGCGCGAGCGATTCGCCACCGCGTCTGTGATTTCCAGTTCGATGGATGTTTGTGTAAATAGAAGGATTTTGTCATCACATGGCATAATTAGCCTTCGAAGGAGCATGGTCTAATTTTGAAAGCCGGCAAAATGATAAACATGGATTTAGTTTAAGCCACAACGACCATTTATAACTAGACGCCTCATGCACGATCTGACTAACGAAAATTATTCTGTCAAGTCGCTGAGGTACGACGTAAGCGAGGGAGACGGGGTACTGCGTTCTGATTGGCTAATACTGCGTTCTGATTGGCTAACTCAAGGTCAGTGCGACACGGGGACTCACAGGAGTGGTCGAGTCACGACGATTATAAGATTTTTTTACCTAATGTGTTGACAGACATCGGTCGCCTGTGATTAGGAGTCTAGTTATATTATATGGTCGTTGTTAAGCCAGAACCAAAACCAGGATCATACCGCGTTAATTATGGTAGTCATTCAGTAACATGTACGTCAGGATTGAGGAGCCACATCAGATTTTTAAAATCTGATTTCACCATTATTTAGCAGCAATGTAGCTGATTTTGCAGCACAAATTCTAGATTTAGCAGCAAAATATATCACTAGTTATATTAATGCAAAAGTGGCTCCTCAATCTAAACGTTTGAATTGAGGAGCCACCTTGGATCTCGGTAAGTAATAGATGCACATTGTTGAAACTTTTGCAGCATTTAGCAGCAATTGTGCATATTATCGTCTTAAAATTTGGCAACTGTAGCGCTAAAATCAAAGAAAATACAATAGTTTTAGTGTGGCTCCTCAATCTAGACGCAAGAGCTGAAATTATATTGGATGTGAGCGATCAATTAATATATTCAACATAATGATCATTTAGCAGGTGTTGTGTTTGTTTTTGCAGTATAGGAATAAAATGGTAAAACAGAGTAAATTTTTTAGATGAACGTATTTTCTTTGGCTCCTCAATCCTGACGTTCTAATTGTATATTTTTGACTGTAGCCACCTGAGTTCTCAACGGAATCTTAAGCCAGATATACTAACATTTTGCAGAAATGTCTGCTAAAGATATCTGCACAATTCAGCAATGTACATATTTTGGATTCTGAGAAAACAATACTTAACTATTTTCTTGCAAAATTAAGTGTGTAGGGTGTCCATGTTATACTCGTATTAATGAAACCAGTACAAGTAAATTATTAAATGTTTCTTTTCATAATAGGTTATATCTATCATACCTATGGATGTGCCGTTACCAGCAATATTGCCCAAAATGGGTATATAAGTGACAATATTGCCGGAGTGGAAATATTTGGGAATATTGCTCAGTTATAAACCAAATTACGTACGGAAACTATGATTTTGCATGAAAAACAAGTACAGTATTAAAATAAATTATTCGAATTTATGCCTTTTATTCAATACCTACACAACGATCGTAAATTCTTACGTAAAATTTATTTGTTATTTCTTATATTCGATATCGTGTGCGCCAACACGGGCAATATTGCCGGTAAAAAACCGGGAATATTTCCAAAATGCTGGCATTACTGGCAATTTTACCCAAAACCATATTTTATTGTATGTAATGTAGATGATTGCCTGTAAATACTAACTTTAAGTGTTGTACATCTGTTTTAAGTTTCCGTACGTAATTTGGTTTATAACTAAGCAATATTCCCAAATATTTCCACACCGGCAATATTGCCACTTATATTCCCATTTTGGGCAATATTGCTGGTAACGGCACATCCATAGGTACGATAGATATAACCTGTTATGAAAAGAAACATTTAATAATTTACTTATACTGGTTTCATTAATACGAGTATAACATGGTCACCCTACACACTTAATTTACAAGAAAATAGTTAAGTATTGTTTTCTCAGAATCCAAAATATGTACATTGCTGAATTGTGCAGATATCTTTAGCAGACATTTCTGCTAAATGTTAGTATATCTGGCTTTAGATTCCGTTGAGAACTCAGGTGGCTACAGTCAAAAATATACAATTAGAGCGTCAGGATTGAGGAGCCAAAGAAAATACGTTCATCTAAAAAATTTACTCTGTTTTACCATTTTATTCCTATACTGCAAAAACAAACACCACACCTGCTAAATGATCATTATGTTGAATATATTAATTGATCGCTCACATCCAATATAATTTCAGCATTTGCGTCTAGATTGAGGAGCCACACTAAAACTACTGTATTTTCTTTGATTTTAGCGCTACAGTAGCCAAATTTTTAGACGATAATATGCACAATTGCTGCTAAATGCTGCAAAAGTTTCAAGAATGTGCATCTATTACTTACCGAGATCCAAGGTGGCTCCTCAATTCAAACGTTTAGATTGAGGAGCCACTTTTGCATTAATATAACTAGTGATATATTTTGCTGCTAAATCTAGAATTTGTGTTGCAAAATCAGCTACATTGCTGCTAAATAATGGTGAAATCAGATTTTAAAAATCTGATGTGGCTCCTCAATCCTGACGTACATTTCAGTAACTGTTTATTATGATTACAAGGAAGTCAGTTTTAATTAGTACATAGCCATAACCACGCACTTTAATTAAATCCGCAAGCAGAAACTACTCAGAAAGATACTTTTACTTAACTATAGGAAGAAAATTTCATAACCGAACTAGAGTAGAAAACAAAGTATTTACGCACGAGTGCCGAAAGTAAGCCATTATATTACAAGCAAATGCTCTTAGCAAACGATGTAATGTTTAATGAGAAACAAGTAACAAATTAAAACATAACTTTACAACATTTTTTACATTCATAATGATAGTTGTAATTACATATTCGTGGCGAATTACGTATTCTTTACGACTATGTAATCATAAATTGGTTGTTGAACGAAAAATTGTTTCACGGTTTTGCGCTTGTTTAAAAGTGCATTGTTACTAGGTAAGTAAACTGACCGGCCAAGAGTTATTGGACATTTATATTTTGTTTATCGTTTCAATTTTTCAACTCGCTAAAAATGCTAGAAATATTTTGATTAAACTTGCAAATCTAATTTGATTTGTCATTCATATCAGATTTAAAAGAATATCTCAATGTTTAGATAATGCCAGACAAATAAGTGCAATAAATGAAAAACCTATAGTGGAGTTTAATAAACTAACAACATAAAAAACCTACCTGTTAACCATTCACTCACATCGAGATCTTATTTCGCCGACTAAATCAAACACTTGCATTGGATACAACACTACCACTGTTACCACTCGATTACAAGAACAAATCGAATCATTGAATTCACGATTCACCACTTTCCAACCACAAAATCCATCCGCACAGATTAAAAATATTCCAAACCGCGAACCAAATTCGATTTTTAAATTAAATTATAAAGGAAACTCGAATATAGTTTTATATTCGGCCAGCGCGTTTAATGCAAAATGTAATGTGAACTGCCTTCATAAAACTTTGTCTATGGTTGCAAACCAAACAGTTCTAATGCAAATAATGTTGAATCTGTACTTCGTGTTCGACAGGTTAATTTGTTGCAACACTAATGGCGAACAAATATTGGATTTGCTGCCGCATTCTGTGCTATTGAAGCATTTCGTATTCCAATTAACCTATTCATTAGTCCTGCTGGTGCAATCACACTAGCTTAACCTACAATGTTTTAGCTATGCGTAATCGTAATTTGTAGATAATTATATAATTATTATAAATGAAACTCGAATAATTAGTTACGACCTTTAAAATAAAGATAGCTGTGTCATTGATCGCAATGTAGATGATATTGTGTATCCATATCCAGCCAGTCAGTTATAAAGTCAATCACCTTTTCTTATTACACGAATTACTTATCTCATATTATAGCCTTTTCGTCCTATTCAGCCTCGATGCCATGTGTAGTCTTTGAATTATATTAGTCAGGGGCGGATTTGCCCTAAGGCCCCGTAGGTCCGGGCCTAGGGCGGCCAGATATTAGGGGCGGCCGGATATTAGGAGTGGTAAAAAATCACTGATGGTAACAATGTACAAAGAAATAACTCAAATACAAAGTATCTTAAGGCTTGCGGTCGGGCCGTATGGAGGGAGCGACTGTCGCAACCGAGGTCCGGACACGCCGCAATCGCGACGCGACGGTAAGACCCCTCTTTGAGAAGTGGCTAGATAGGCGTCACCGCGGCGTCTTCATCTACCGCCTAATGCATGCATGCATGCAAAAAATAAAAAAGGGCTCGCGGTCTATATTATGATGGTAGCTGAGAAAGGGGCGGCACAATGTGTGGGGCCTAGAGCGGTTAGGACTGCAAATCCGCCCCTGATATTAGTACCTGTGTATTATAATCGAGATACAAAGGTACTGATCTATTTTTGGAATTAGATTGCAGACCACACATTTTGCTTGTTACCGCAAGAGTATCTTTTTGTAATGTACTGTATGGTTATTTTAGTATGTGGATGGCCAGTCGGAACTAAAAGCCGTCATTTTTTTACAATGTCCTTAGGGCATGACATGTCCTATGAACAATGCTATTCAAGCGCCAAAAGGATCATAATGGAACTTAATCATTTGAAATGATTTTAAAATTATGATTTAAGTATATTATTTTCAGTGTAATTTCATAATTATTCAATAAACAATATTTGAATATTTCCCATGAAAGAGTAATTCAACAACTGGTATTCCATTATATTTCAAAACACAATCCCAATTAAGACACACTTCCTGAACAATAATCCGCGTATCTAGTACACGAATAGTACGAGTATTTATAGACAATTTGAAATAATGCCTTATGTAATGTGTCGATAACGGTCATATTTGCGTGCACTCACCTTTTATTTGGTTTACCTCAAAATTGGCTTGAGAAAAAGACTAGCCAGTTAGACATATGAATCGAAAAGGTTGATCGCTAGTTTGTGCCTGTGTTTATTTTTTTCTACGGATGGTTATTTTTCTTTTTTCATAAATGCAGTGCCTTAGTCCATTGAGCAAGTTGTAACAGGGTCCTCAGTTATATAAATTGTATTGTGTTTCCTATCATGACTATTCCAGAGCCTTTTTTTTTAGCGTGGTAAAATCATCAAATGAGTCCTCCCACCCCGGGCAGGGCGTGAGGGACTGTCAGACTTGTACTGACTAAAATCCACGGTGTCCTTCAATAGCCCTTTGTGTTCCAGGGTCACGGTATTGAGATATGTCCCGCGACCCCGGCAGGCTTTGGCCCTCTAGTGAGGGGGCCCCGTCATTATGCTGACGCTCTTTGACGCGCCGTCGATTCCAGAGCCCTCAGGCCTTATTATGAGTTTTCACTTACAGTGACGTAAACTGGAACTTTGACATTTAATTTCAAGAAAAAATTAGTTCCTTCTTCGTACACCAGAGGCGCTGTTCCATCTTTCCATACAAGAAACGCTGCAAATACTGGAAAGACGCTGTAAAGTAAAATAGTGAAAAGGGCTCAGTTTTTGTGACGTAAAGTAAACTGGAACTATGACGTTAATTTGAAAAATAAATAGTTCCACATTAGTACACTAGAGGCGCTCTTTCATTTTTCCATACAATAAACGTAGTAAATAGGTATTTCAATGAATACGCTGTAAATAAAATACAGAAATCTTGTGATGAGGCATCAGAAAGCCACTTATCTTTTTGTTATTTATTTCAACACCATTTGTCTCAAAACGGCCTATCCGTTTTGAGACAAATGGTGTTGAAATAAATATTGCAATGAAATTTACTCCTCTCCTACTAATTTTACCTCTCTTACGGACATGTCCTAAACCCAGTAACAAATTTACTAGGTCCACGTGATGGATTTTGGCCAACTCCCTCTATCAGAGACAAGGCTTGTATCACAACAGGGGGGGTATTACAACGTCTTAAAACCAGGCTTATTCTGGCGAGTGAAAGTGACAGAGCTATACAAGTCGTCTAGCGCCATCTCGTTCACTCACTGGAACAAGCCTGGTTTTATTTTAAGACGTTGTAATACCCCCCCTGGACATTGAAAAATGGTCAAAATGCCCAAAGCTGACGAGACAGATACCATCTTTATTTATTATAATATCAAATGCAAACTGAAATAGGTCAACTAAAATCAAATTGCCGACGCTACGTGATATGTTTGATAAAGTTTTTGAGCTGAATCATTTTTCTTGTGTGAAAAATACAACGAATGAAAGTTGGTTACACTATTTATTTTGAAATATCTACGTTTGATGTAAAATTGTAAAAGGTTATTGTATCTTGTAGAATTTATATTATTCAAATTGATACCTGTCAATTGTATTTATGGGATATTTATATAATTTTCTTTCTATAATATCTCAGATGGAGCCTTGTTTTGTTCTTAGGTGTATGGTTGCTATGTTCTAAATGTACCTTGACGAAATGTCATTTAATGTGTGTACACCACTGTGTATATTTTTAAGGTATGAGACCATGTAACATAACTTGTTATACACCATTGCTATATAACATGTTTTAGATAATGTGGACACTGAATGTTAAAAAACATGTTATAAATACATGTTATTGATATGTATAACAATGTTATAAATCTTAGTCACGTTTAGCACTGAAGAACGGCAAGCGACAACGGTTATAACATTGTTATATTACATTGTTATTATAATGTGTACACGTACAGTAATGTTTTATGTTGCAATATTGAATAACAAGGTTATATAGTGTGGACGTATTATAAAACACAGGTTATATAACATGTTACATGGTCTGTTACGCACCTTTATATTATAAAATGTCCTGATTTTGTTGTTCGAAACAAAACGTAGGTAATATTTTTAGTGAAGCCACATTTTTTTATTTATAAATGTGTGAGTGAGCACCAGCATCACGCACACATTTAAATATTTTCCTTGGAGATGTTCATTTGTTTGACGTAGGTAGGTATCAAACAACGACACCGGGGGTAATTTTTCTGCCGTGTTTTTTGGAAGTAGCCTACTAGGAATATGGAAATTCTATAATATAAGTATTTTGTAATATATTGTTTTGTTTGTGTAAAGATCGCCGTTATAATTTGATTCAATTACAGAAGTTCAGCTTCCAATCAGTTGATTACTCAAGTCTATTCAATAATAAATTATTATCATCTGGCTAACCCGTTTGCTAACAATGTTGAATTCGGCTTCCAAATGCAGCAAAAACCAGTATTTTTAAACATTTCTTTCCTGCAAGTAACACCAACACTACCCATAACCTATTTTGTTTTCCTAAACCAACCAACTCCATATAAGAACAGCTATAACTTAATAAAAACTGCGCTAAACTTTTGATCAGCGTTTTAGTAGTAATCCAAAAACTATACTGATAAATGCGTAGTACGTTTAGACGCTGTAAAATGATGCGGACGTGGTGTTTGGCGTATAAAAGTTTATTATGACGGCACTCGAACTGGATGGCTTTAAGTATGATATAATAGCCTGCGAGTTTGTGCTGCGTGGTAGTTTTATGAATGCCTTATTAGATAGACATAAGCTTTTATGGAAGGTTATTACCTATACTTTTTCGTTATGGATTTCTCATCTACAAAAAATGAAATGCAAACTTTTATTCACTGTTAAGGTGGATGCTCCAGAGTAGCCCGCGAAATTCAAAATTTCTTGCGTTTTTTCATATCATCAAAATCACCAATACAGCCCTCTAAGTTCATAAAGCTGCAGGAACCAAAAAAATAACATAAAAAGTCATTCCTGCAGCTTTATGAACTTAGAGCGTTGTATTGATGATTTTGTTGATTATAATTCTGTAACTACATACGTCTTACAGTCGCGATCAATATTTTAATTAACATACAACCTAGCACTGGCCTGCAAATTACAAAAAACGCAAGAAATTTTGTATTTCGCGGGCTACCCTGGAGCATCCACCTTAACCGACTGCAATGACGCGACGTGCAATTAAAGTAAAAACTTCGCTTTTAAAATTTAATAAACTCGGTTCCTATAATTATAATATTTACAAAATGTGTATACATTTATTTATTTCTATAAAAAAGAATAGTGATCGTGCTTTCCGCCATAAATTGGACCTATTCAGCGACTTTGTTTTATACATTGCATTGTATTATGTATAATAAATAGTAAAGATTTGGGAAAAAATGTTTCAAATAGAAACATCGAGTATCCAACTTGATAAGTATACCTTGGGATCAAATCTGAACTATTTACAACTAAGTTTTTGTGGGTCCATCGAAGCAGCCTTTTACATCTCAATACGAATCTAAAATGTCATCTAACTGTTCCGTGTAAAATTAATTTTCCAGCTTTTTCTTATACTTTATTATTATAATAAAAAGCGGAAATGATAGAAATAAAGACAAACTGTTGTTAGGTTGTAATTTGTTACAAATTGCGTTCATTCAAGAGCAGGCCCCCGAGACTAGTCTTGTTAAAACTTTGTTTCTGAACGTTGAAACGGCAGTCATTTTTCTAAGAATAATAGCTTGCAGATAGACCTGCGTTCTTGTACTTTATGATGAATTGTTTTCATAACTCTTCATGATATAAATTGAAAATAGAATATACAGCTTAAAGTTGTTTACCAACTTATTTTAGTAAGTAAACAGTTTGTCTGCGTATCTGTTGACTTTTAGTTCTAAAATTTTCGATTTATCTAACAGGGATGACTTTAACGGTTTGGGCGAAGAACGTCAGAAACGCAAAATAACAGATTAGAACATAGCTCCCTAAATTTTTTTTATAAACTCTGAACGTACCTGGTTCTACGAAAGATGAAAATTGTATTATAAGTCGAATCGCAGTATTCTACTATTAAAATATTAATTTTTATTTTATTCATTAAAGCAGAATAAGTACGACGATACGACACATCTCACCAATATGAGCCATTTTGCACAGACATAGACCTACCTACCTACCAACCTATAGATAAAAATGTCCGCTGACCTATCGTCAATACTGACAAACGCACGGCAGAGATACGTCATCGTTGCAGTTGTAGATAACAGTTTACTATTTCAATGGCTTTGTGGCAAGTGCAACAAGCAGTGACGAGCCTACATAGGTATGTAGTCGTGTTGATGGCAACCATACGATGTTCTCTTTATACCTTACGATCGAATTCCTACTTGTTTTCGCTGTCATTTTTACCGACTTCAAAAAAAAGGAGGTTATCAATTCGACCCGTATGTATGTAATATTATCAAAACTGCCCAGTTTTCATATATGTTAGTCTATATCAGCGTCTGAACAAATGTGCCAAATTTCATAAGTGTATGTATGTAGGGCATGCGGGCGGCGAGTGGGCATGCGGGCGGCGAGTAAAGGGCAACTCGCAGCCCGACCATGGACCATGCCCGGGTCGACGGCGCGTTGTGTTCCACGCGCGCCTCAAAGAGCGTCAGCATAATGACGGGGCCCCCTCTCTAGAGGGCCAAAGCCTGCCGGGGTCGCGGGACTTATACCATTACCGTGACCCCGGGACATAAAGGGCTACTGAAGGACACCGTGGATTTTAGTCAGTACAAGTCTGACAGTAAGGGGTGGGAGGACTCATTTGATGATTTTACCACGATAAAAAAAAAAAAAAAGTGTATGTATGTAGGTATGTATGTATGTTTTTATGTTTGTGCACGCATATCTCCGGAACTATAAGTTCGATTTAAGTAATTCTTTTTTTGTTGTTCTAGGTATTGTTCAACTTAGGGTACACTGCAAGTTTCATCAAAATCGGTTCAGTAGTTTTAGAGATATGGATTTTTTTATGTTGTGACGGATTACAAGATTAGTGCATATGTAAGAAAATTTTGTATTTTACAAGAATTTGGGTTGAATATGTAATAAATAAACTAAAAAGGGTAAAATAAAAACTTTTTTTAAAAAAAGTACCAACTTCAAAACAAATACAAAAAAGTTTAAAATAATATTTGTTTTGAAGTCGGCACTTTTTAAAAAAAAAGTTTTTTAAAGAACGCTATGGCACTGAAATCTGCTGAAAATAATTAACTACTGTATAATACAAGTAGATAATTATGACTTTCAGTTTTATCTGGAAAAGATATCGGAATCGCAAATCCTTTTAGGGAGCGTTCTGTGTTTGCAATGTGTTGGCTGACTGAGGAAAATCGCTTACACTAGGTCCACACTATCAGCAAATTCCGTTGATTATCGCGTTATGGACCTTTGTACAAAAATTGCGAACATCAACGGAAAATACCATTAGTGTGGCCTAGATATAACAGACATTTCACTTAATGTTGTTGTTACAAAAAAAAACAATAGGTAAATGCGATAGGCGTATTCAGCGGGCATTTAACTTAAACGATGAAAAAATATCGTATCAAGATGGTTTCTTGCGAAAAAGAATGAGATAAAAGTTACTGTTCAAGTAGGTACCCTACTAACTACCCTTACCTATTAACTTTTTAAGAAGATACTATCGTATCGAAGTCGTATCGTACAGTGTAAATAGCCAAATCGCTCTCGTCATGAGGGATCGTTGATATCGAGTTATGATTCCGCTGTATTGTTCCATGTGCATGACGTAAGCACAGATAGTCGGCTCACATTGAAACAGCATGAATATATCAAAGCCTATACTGAGATCACTGATCCATTTCAATAACACAATCGCTGAAGCATTTACGTAGTAGGTATATTGTATGAAATCTAGCAAGCAACTTTGGGCAACGGCCCAAAGTTGCGTTGTAGTTTTAGAACTTAGTTTGAAAACTTTAAACGATGAAATAAAATGATGAAGATAAATTCTTGCTTTTTTTTGTTTTAATTTGTAATCTAAATAAAAATAATAATTTCACCTATAACAAGTACGTATGATACAAACAACTGCGGCGTTCTAGATTCATTGATCTCGTTCATGATTTGGTAAATTTCGCCCTAAGGTATGACACCCACGGCATTATTGTACGTCATGAGGCGACTTCCGGCCACCGTAGGCGCGGGTATGCGGACTGCGAGTAGTGGGCAACTCGCCGTCAAATCATGAACCATGCCCAGCCTGGGTTGACGTGTTCCACGCGCGCCTAAAAGGTATGTCAGCAATCTGACGGGGTCCCTCTTAGAGGGCCAAAGCCTGCTAGGGTCGCGGAACCATCTTATCAGATAACCGTGGCCCCGGAACGTAAAGGGTTATGAAGCTACGCTTCCGTCCTGCCCTGGGTGGGAGGACGCATCGGATAATATTACCACGAAAATAAAGGCATTTTTGTGTTGGGTCGCGGGATTGGTTAAGCAGATAACCGTGCAATTGAAGGAACACCGTGGGTTTTAGTCAGTACGAGTCTGACAATCCCTTTCGCTCCACCCATGTGTTTACCAACAAAAAAATAAAGCCATTTATTTTCAACGAATATTCACATCGGCATTTAATACATAGTCCACGTTTTTGAAATAGCTCCAGGCTTTACCAGAAATGAACTGAACAACAAAATGTCCAGCAAACTAATTTGTTGTTATACAACTGAAAAATCCAATCGTACATTTTGCTCTATGGAAGTCATTTGCGCGAACGTCACAATGATCGATTCGTTCGGGACAAGCGAACCAACCTGATGGATACCGAACCAACCTTTTATTGAACTGCCACTATTGTGTTGATTTATAGTTTAAACTCTAGGAGCTCGTGGCTAAATAGTTACAACTGCACAGACCAATCTTCCAGGTTAAGCAGCGCTTGCCGAGGTCGGTCTGTGGATGGGTGACCTTCTATCATAGTGAGTTTCCTCCGTGCTTCGGGAAGCACGCTAAGCCGTTAGTCCCGGCTTTCAATTATAGATCTTTAATCCAGCCACTGCCAGCTACCTTCTTCAGGTCATCAGTCCATCTTGCCGGGCGGCGTCCCACATTTATCTCTATACGCACTGTCTTCATTCAAGAACCTTCCTACTCCAGTTTTGTCGCTTCTGCGACAGACATGACCTGCGTGCGATATAAAGCCTCCTGCAGACACACGCGATTAATCGCGCTGCGACAACGAGCCAAGCTAATTTCCACTCTAAAAATACTGCGAATGGACCGCGACATGTCGCCCCGCGCGATTAATCGCGTGTGTCTGCAGGAGGCTTAATTGTTGACCATACCAGAACCAGACCATATTTCTAGCACTATTCAACAGCTAAATTATAAACTTATTTTAATCTTACTTCAAAAAAGGTAAAAACATATTGATTCAAGGTCCATTTTGCAGATAACACTTTTTTAATCAAGTGTTTAACAGATGTTTATTTTTTTGTAGTAAGGCCTTTCATATTTTTGACTCTCTATTTCCCCGGTTAGTTTTTACAGAAGATACGAGTATTAGTACAACATAGGTATACAAGTATACAGTTTATCCACATGTTTGGTGCCGGAGCTATTTGCGAGAACGTCAACGTGATCAATACGGTCGCGCGCGCCTCGTGATGGATACCGATCGACCTCTGATTGAACTACTTCCACTGAGCTCATTTAAAACCCCACTGTTCCTACTTTTACCTTAAAGGTACGAGTTCGTAACATGCTGGCTTCTGCACACTATCAGCCTTACTACAAAAACTTAAACATCTGTTGAACACTTGTCTAAAAAAAGTGTGACTGCAAAACGAACCTTACTTCTACGTCATAATCTGACATTTTTTTAGACAAGTGTTCAACAGACGTTTAAAAGTTTTTGTGGTACGACGGTAAATGTCTAAGGTACGATTCAGACCAACCGGCTCGCGTCGCGCCGCATCGGAACGGAGCCGTACGCGTGCCGCGGCAGCCGAACGCGTCCGTCGGAGCCGTTCCGCTACCGCGGCATGCATTCGGCTGCCGTGATAGCCGTACGCGTGCCGCGGCAGCCGACAGCGTCCGCTGAAATCCGTACGCACCTAAAGCGCCCAGAAGTGCTGCTCACATTGCGCCGCGTAGACGTAAAGTGAAATTCTGAACTAAAGAAATGAGTTTTTCTTCCGTATCCATTTTTGAAACTGTCGCTTGAAGAACACAACCTGAATGATTCGCTAGTTGCTACACCGTAATCTCCCTTCGTATTCTACGACGCACGGCCGACCGGCTCCGAACGGACCCGACGCCGACGGCAGCCGATTGGATGCCGACGGCGCCGTTCGGAGCTGGTCGGGGCCGGTCGGCCGCCGCGACAGCCGAATGCATTCTGCGACATGTCGCGACGCGTCGCGGGATGCCGACGGGGGTAACTATGCGTAAGTTGCATGCAAATATGAACTGTAAATACTGTTGATACATTTCAGTGTTCTTTACCGCATTGTAAAATGCCGCCCGGCCCGGCGCGATGCGAGCCGGTTGGTCTGAATCGTACCTAACGGTCTTTCTGTCTGTCTGATGCCTTTTCTTATCTTTATGGCTTCGAATTGCGTTGATAATTGAGAGACATTCCTAATACTTAATTTTTGTTCCCTGTGCGAACAAAGCCGCCAGCCAAACCTATAGTATGTAATTAAATTCTTTAAAAAATATATTTTAAAATGACTTGTATTTCTTGCAAGTACTAGGTATTACGTTTACCTTTTAAAGCCTTAAATAAAGAAGAAACACATTGCTTCGATAAATTCGTTTCCATTTCGAAGAAATTTTTCATTTGATATGCTCCTCTTATAAATGGGAGGATACGTAATTACGGAAATGATGATTAACTGAAGCCCCATTCATCAAACTTATTTCGTATTTATTCCAGTAAAGTGGCGTCGCTTACTTTATTTTTATCGTTGGAACTCGAGGCAAATATGAAGAAAGAAAAAGTATTTATTAAATTGAAACACAGCAAATAAATGGTTGATTGAACAGTAAAGAAAAATATATAAAAGTTAACAACAAAACTATTTGTATACTCAAATCATATTAATATTTCCAGCTACACATATACCTCACAGGAGTAAACCATAGGACCTTAACAATGTGACAATCAGTCAGCGATAATTATTGCAAACAAGTTGATAGATGAACATAAAATGTAAGGCTCCTAAAGAATAACAAAACATCTGATGATCATGAAACAGCACAACCGATTTTGATACACATATCTAAGAACCATCACTAGAAAACCTGTTTTCAAATAAAAGCCTCAACCAAATCGGCTCACCCGTTTAAGAGCTACAGTGCCCCAGACACACATATCAGACAAACTTATAATTCCCCCGCCCCCTTTTTGCGTTGGGGGTAAATAGAAGCAGGGTTGAACATTCAACTCCATAGTTTATGTCAATCCTATCCATTTCATCATCAGCCTATAAATGTTCCCCCTGCTGGGACACAGGCCTCCTCTCTGTGAGAGGGAGTGGGCCGTAATCTACCACGCGGGCCCAGTGCGGATTGGTAGATGTCACATGTCTTCGAATTTTTGGTTCTAGGACATGCCGGTTTCCTCACGATGTTTTCCTTCACCGTTTTGAGAGCAGTGGTGTTGAAATAAATTACACAAAGTAATGCGCCTGACGGGGTTCGAACTCACGACCTACAACTCGTAAGTCGAGGCCGATACCACTGGGCCACCACTGCTCTACGGGGCCACCACTGCTCTAAAAAAAAAACTTAAAATAATCTAAACAAGACAGTACATTGTGTAATTCACGTCACAGCTGACACTAATGAGACAGATTGTTATTGGTTGTTATGATAATATTAACTAAATCCAATTTTGAAGGACAAGAATCATCTTGTAAATAAATACAACATTGATAAAACAAACTAAGCAAGCATACTTCGATATTAGAGTGCAAACGAAAACCTTACACAGAGATTGTATCCAATCCAACATAAAAAAATATTTTCACTGGCCAAACAGATTAACATAATTTCATCGGTTTGCTTCAAGATAAAGATAAAACACGTTTACATTTTTTTTTTCATTCTTTTTACTCAGTAACGTTAAATATCTTTTACAAAGAAAATTATTCTTTATACAGGATAAACAATTTATCCCTTGCGTTTCTTATCAATACTGATTTTATTGTTCACTTACTCTTGCCAGCGGTTTCGCCCTAAACTCGAAGCTATCCCACGGTAAGATAAAATCGGGTTAAAAACTATCCTCTATGTTATAAACTATACATATGTGGATTGTGAACCTTTCATCTAAATGCATTCTGTAGTTTTTTTGCCAGAAAGCATCTATTCCATCCTCACACACTTTCTTCTTCTTCTTCTTCTTCTTCCTGCCCTTATCCCAATCTATTTGGGGTCGGCGCAACACGTTTTCTTCTTCCATTCTCCCCTATCAGACGTCACAGTACACGTTGACGTTTATAATATTAGTAGGATTAGTAGATAAGAAATTATATACTAGACGGCTTTTATTTTAGAAGGCCCCCCATTGGAACCATGGGGGGTTTAGGTTTCCGCACTTAGTCCTCAACCTGGACCATTGTGCGTGAGCCATTGTGGCCAATTACTCCAACCAGCCCACCTCCCTCCAAAAGCAGATCAAACTTCCCGGTCGCCTCAGGGCATCCGCAAGGGATCTTGGTGTTCCCAGGGTCTCCTCGCGAATTTTGGTAACGCCGGTGCACTCAAAGAGTACATGCGCCACCGTTTCCTCCGCCTCCATGCATGCTCTGCACAGGGGACTGTCAGTGATTCCTAGGGTGTGGAAGTGTTTGTTCAGTGAACAGTGTCCAGTGATGGTCCCCGCCACCAGGCGCAGGCTATCTCTGTCCAGGCGCAGGAGGCGCCTGGTCAGCCTTGTATCCAAGGATGGCATAGCTTCCTTGGATTGCCGGCACCCTGGTGTCGAGGTCCACCACCTCTCCGCTTGTATTCGAGTGTGATCCTTTAGCCAGCTTCTTAACTGCTTGAAAGGAATGGGCACAATGGGTTCGGGTCCGTAGGGTTTTGTGCTGGATCCTCTTCTGGCAAGTTCGTCAGCCGCATCGTTTCCAAGTGATCCACTGTGGCCTCTAATCCATTGTAGTGTTACCGTGTTGTGGTTTAGTACCGTGATTCGTTCTAGGGCCTTATGACATTCTAGTATTAGTCTCGACGTGATCTGATTGCTCCTCAGGGATTGTAGAACTGAGGCACTGTCGGAGAGTATTCGTATATTGGCATCCGTAACCTCTCTGGCCTCTATAGCGTGTGCCGCTTGGATAATACCTACACACTCTGCTTGGTATACAGACTAGACGGCTTAGAGTATAAAATGTCCAGATTTCGTGTTCGAAATAAAGTAAAATATTTATTCAAACCACTTTTTTATAAATGTATTAGTGAGCGCCACGCACACATATAAACGCTTTCCTAGAAGATTTGTTTTACGAATTACGAGTTCACTTGTTTTATGATGTAGGAATCGAACGACAGGTCAATTTTTTTCCGTGTTTTTGGCTTCAATTCTCTATAGCCTACAAGGAACCTAGACATTAACAGCCTTACTACAAAAACTTAAACATCTGTTGAACACTTGTCTAAAAAAGTGTGACTGCGAAACGGACCTTATTTCAACGACATACTCTGACATTTTTTTAGACAAGTGTTCAACCTACAGACGTTTAAAAGTTTTTGTGGTACGACAGTCTATATTTTAAGATATACGGATTTTAATTGCATTACCAATATCCGAAAAAGCAGTTATCCGAAATAAAATTGGAGCTCGTTACATTGTTCACGTTGTAAACTGCTAAGTGATTATTTGTAAAATTGTTTTCCTGTCCAATTTAATTTGAAAATGGCTGAATTTAGGTCAAACAAATAAAGAGTTTTGTGCCCTTTCGAAATATTTTTGCCGAGAAGTCCTTTGAGTAAATAATTATGACAGTTACTTTTTTTAAATCAAAATTGGATCTATAGAGGACAAAGTTGATTAAGTTTTTATTCAAACTAGAGGTCGTCCAGTGACCCAAATTGGGCATAATTCATTTTTTTTTTATGTTGGAACGTTGTTAAGATTCTATTGTTAAAGACTTAAACCTCGGTACCTCTCTATTCGATGTTTGACTTCAGTAAAACGTTTGACATTCTGTGTACGTCAAAATAAAAACAGTGTGTATAATACTATTGTTTTTTTTTTCATTATTTTAATGCATTTTTACGAAATATTTACTTTGTCTACTCCTTCTTCTTGTAAACTTTTACTCTACCTCATTCATCTCCGACCCCATAATTTTTGTAAAAAGAAAAAAGAGGCATAATATAGTTCACATATAAATATGTATATAGATACCTATAGATTAGAGCTTTTTACTATTAAAGATAGAAAAACAACAACAACATACCATGTCTATCTATTAATCACGGACTTCAATCCAGTTTGACAATCAGTTTCAAAATAAGGAACCGTTACGAAAGCGGTAAATTAACAATTCTAATAACCGCGAAACTAACTTGGTGCTACATTTCAACTTTGATTTTTGATTGATTTTAAGTGGCAAATTAAAATAATAATTATTTAATTTTCAAAGATGTGTGTTTGTATTAATGAATTAATATTGTTTTTTTTTTTACTTGAGAAAACCTTACAGTATGTCAAGAGGAAGTTAAGGTATGCTATTTGTTTCTTACTTTTAATGAAGCGGTTATCGAAGCCATAATTCTGACTAAAAATACAACAAATATAGGTACCTACTTGTTACCTTTTTTGACTTTCTCAGGTCATCTGACAAGGCCCTCTTTAGAGGGCCCTAATACTTTTGTACCGGTTGTAATTTTTATCACAAAATATACCGGGCAAAAGATTTTTACATGGAAAAAGGAGGTTAAAACAAATGCTGTCCCCACTGTAAAGGGCAAATCACACCCTTCTTGCAGTGTCAGCATATTACGGCCAAGCCATTGTTTTAGAGAACAACGGCCTCCGCTTAGGTATTCATTTGAGGACCTGTTGACGACAAGGCAGGTCACAGGTGAATGACCCTTGCTCACTTCTGATTAATTAAAGTGCCTCGGCCGCATAATTTGGAATTAATTACCTGATGAGTTATGGTAGAGATTAATACCTGAGTCAAGGAAGTTAGATTAGATATTGGAATAATATGTTCTCGAATTTGAAGGGTTATTATTTAATTTTATTAAAATATTGTTTTTAAAAATGATGCTGATCCCTTTCAAAAGTGTTTCGAACACTATTATCTACTAGGTGTTTCAGGGACACATCACATGTTATTCAGTAGTTCCTAAATACCGCCAACAGAAAGGCAACTAAGTACATAGTAGTGTAGTGTATGAAAAAGTGTGAAAAAAAAACACATGTTTCGTACAAATTGTGGCTTATCCTACTGCCTGTATAAGCGTAAATAAGGCACACATCTAATGATAAGGATAAGATTGGGTTTTATCCGGTTCATACCACCTCGCCTGTGACTCACATCAATGAGGTGTTCAAAAAGTTCTTAAAATTTTCCCACCTTTAACAATAATTAAACTAATAAACATTTAAAATAATATAATTATATAATATATATAATAATAATACAAAAAATTAAAATAATAAATAAAAAATGGCACATCAATTTCTCAGTAAAATCGTCAACTATTAATTTTCTACTACAGAATCCGCTCTTCCAACTAACGTGTAACATATCATAGAACTTGATACAACTCTAAGTACATAAGTTCAATTGTAGTCTCCTACAAATATATTCCAAGATAGCAGTTATTACACTGTACAAGTCTTGAAACTTGATGTAATGCGTCTAGTTCGCGGTCACACGTATGTGCAACTTGCACCGGAGTTTCTTAACAAGTAATATCTAAACCAAATTATAGCATTCTCGGAAGATGTGGAAATGTACTTAGAAATGTGCATACCAGAATTGGAGGTACTGTACTGGAACTGTGTTTACCTGTAAACAAAAGAAAATGAGTTTTTTATAATCTGTATCTAATGAAGATTAGAAAAAAAAACCGAAGAGCTAAACAGTACTTCTTGGATTGTACCATTGCAAGCATTCTCTATCAGTCAACCTTTGATTATCTCATTTGGTAGGTAGGTAACTCCCTTAGATACCAGTGAAATAAATTTATAAAAAAAAATGTCATTTTGTGCCAATATTGTATATAGGAGAAACAGAAAAAATATTTTTCTTTTAAATTGACTGGAAGTGGCTAACAACTCACTGATAAATCTCTATACGTTTATTTTTCACAGGAAAATTGAATAATTCTCAGTTTTACATAAAGTCAGGAGCCCTGCACACTACTTTCATCATTCATGTTCAATCGCATTCAAATCCCCTTCGTCTTTACAGCAGACCATTAGCATGGAGTGAAGCATAAAACCATTCGTCACGTTCTACTGAAAATACGAAAAAACCAACATCCTGTGATCGAGCACGTAAATCAAGCAGAAAAGTTCTCGAAAAGCGCTGTTTGGAAGCAGCTGCTAAAATGTATAAATCAAAAACAAGCCATAGCACAATTTGTGATGATACAAGAAAAATACTAATAAGCACTTAACTTGGATGATATAAGATACATTTTTAAAGAAATGACAGAAAATTCTATCTTCAATTTTGAGGAAGACAAAGTTATAAAACGCAGGTGGTACAATCTGTTCGTGTTCATGCAACTCTGTAGATAGTTTATATCATATTCTTATTCAAAATGTTTAAAATTCTATATCTATAACTCCACTGAAATAATAAAACTTTGAAGAATATATGAAAAACGAATAATCCTCACCCAATTAGTTAACAAAACATGGCCGTCAAACAAACCGTTTGTCAAATCAAAAAAGATTCGAATTTCAAAAGTCAGTCGCTCTATTTTGCAGCGCTTTAAAAACGGTGCCTTTGATTATCACTGCGCCTATAAATCCAAAGCCGAGAGATAGGGCACGTCATTCGCCTTTCGAACTGGCTTATTGAGCGGGTGCAGCCGTAGATTGCAGCGGAACAGCGCTGCATGGGCTAGCTACCGATTTATGCAGGCGATCTACAAATTCTGTGGGGATTTCAAAGCGTGTTATTGGCTTAACGTTTATTGGGCTGTAACTACTTGAATTGTAAAGGAGGATTGTGAACATCGTCAATCAATCGGAGCAGATAAAAAGTTCGATTCTTGCTTGTCAGCAGTTTTACAAGTACTTACGTAATTATTGCGTTGTAAACCAAGTAAGTAAAGAGTTGAACTGCCACATTTGTAATTAAATGTTTTTTTTTTTATTGTGAATTTCATGGGTACTTTACTTTTCACTGTAAACAAGACCAATTCTCTGCTTTACGTATTCATCATTTGATTAATATTTCGGGAAAATCCCCAGAAATTTAAAACCTGTTTTCATTTTGAATTCCTAACTTTGCATACACAAGTTGCTACTACACTCGAGATCGATCAATTTGCAACCACAAAACAAAAACAATTGAATATCTCATTGTTATTCAGATTTAAAATTGTTTCTCTGTATCTCAGTATGTTGGTCGGGCGCTCAATATCTTCAACGAGGCAGTACGTAAAGGTGCATCTAAACGGGCAATAGTTTTTACTGCAATAAGTGGCTACAACATTTCCGGGCAGTTCAAAAACATCTGAAATATTTCCGGCCATCAATAGTACATTGTTATCCTAGGCCTGAAAGTGACTTATTTAGTCCCAAGACCTAGTTTAACCTTGAGACCGGGCGCTAATAGTTCGAGGGACTAAATTTGTCTCTTATCCGATGTAAACACTGTGCTTTTGATTACGAATACAAGGAAGAGTAAAAATAATAAAATTAAGTATTAGCTAAAGAAAAAAATAGTTTAAATCGGATTGCCGCTATCCTGCTATTTTTTTATTCCTGTGTTCCGCCAGCTATTCAGTCATTTTTAAATTTTGTCACATGTTGCATAGCCTGGCTGCAATTGCCGGCAATTGTATTGCAGTAAAGATATTGCCCGTTTGGACGCACCTTAACAGTACGGGTGGTTCACGTACTGTACCGAACTAACAAGACACATCTACTACACGTACACTGCACGTTCGCGATACGATGTGAATTCTGTACTAACATGCGTTTTGTCTTTGAACTGGGTTAAAGTATTAGACTAGTTGTTTGAACAAATAACAAGGTTATGCTACTTAGTAATGGCGAGGAATAAGTGTCGCGATTGTCTGTAAATTGACGGATGTGTTTTTTTTTAAATAAATATTATAGGCACAAATCTTGTTTTTTATACGTGGGAGTTTTCTTCAAATGAGTTTTCCCATCCAGGGTGAGACGGAAAGGACTAATTGGCTCATCTTACGGTGATAATTAACGACAGTGGTTAAAGAGAAAATCATGTGTGGAAACATAAGGAATTAAATAGGTATAAAGAGTGTTTCAATGATTCCCTACTACAGTTGAAATTATATGGAGTTTCTTGCACATTATTCTCCATACGAAATTCTTCTCAATCCCAAAAGTGCCTCTTTGATGGCCTAACTGAAATAAATGATTTAACTTTGAGTTTTGGTCGAATTGATCCCTGTTGATTCAGAGAATTCGACAATAGCAAAAGTAAAAAAGCTTTTTGCATTATTAGTTACACTTTTGCAACTACACTTCCACAGATTATAAATCGTACTCCCAAAAAAAACACTCATAATTCTCTGCCAAAATTCCTAACTCAGAATCTAACACCGAACACAACAAATCATTCCGCCAAGGAAAGCCCATCTAAGCCTTTATACCAACAACAATAGCCCAATGATACACTACCCATTGGTGCCTCAACAGTTTATGAGAACGCAAACCCTGACACATTTTTCGTCCCTAATGCCGCGTTCACACTACGGGCGGCTGGAATGTTGGCCGTCCACTTCACGGGACATAAACCCTTTATGGAGACGTATACCGCAGCATTGGCAGGGCTGCCTGCTTTGGGAAAGTAAATATTCTGTTTGAGAAAACAGATCTCACTTCTTAAATGCGAAAGCTTGGAAGGATGGATGTTATGAACGGATCTGGATGTTTGGCACGGAGTTACTTAATAGTCTGGGTTAGCAGCTACCTTTTATCATGGTATATCGTTCTCGTGGCATAATTTTTGATTGGCACCCGAGCGATGGCGAAGCGATGGCGCTTGCAAAGATTAACATTTAGCAGTGTATAAAACGGGGACACGATGTATGATGGGAAATCACACACCTAAGGCAAACTTAACACAAAACTAACGTAGCACAAGCGCCAACAGGACGCCACTTGCGTCTGGCCGCTTGCAAATGACGTCCTGATGGCGCTTACTCTACGTTAGTGTTGTGTTAAGTATGCCTAAAGAATGTATGTCCCCATTTTACCTCGCGATTATTAACGTCGGGGTCTTATGCACTGTTTCGCTAGTGAGATTATTAGGATACAGTGCAATCAAGCTTTAAGTTAACTTGTTTCCTTCTGTTTTCGAGTAAGGTCCATCATTGTTGATCGAATTATACGTACATCTATGTTATTAATCATCTTCCTGCCCTAATCTCATTCTAACAGGGGGCGTTGCAACATGTTTTCTTGTTCCATTCTCCCCCGTCAGACACTATGTTACTATTAGGTGAAATAGTGAAAAATACAGAAACCTATTTTTCTATGGGTGTCCTTACCTACATGTTGGTTTTTGTCTGGCAATACAAAATTGGAATTAACTGGTACCTTAGTTTATAATTATCCTTTAGTGTCTCATTCACCCGACGGTAACGTGTCTTCCGATTTTCTTAACTTACAAAAATACAGCAGACATTTTACATCCGTGTTTTTCTTTCCTGATCCACACTTACTAGAACCTCCAAATATACTCCATGTGTCAACCCTTGCCATAGACCAATTTATTCTATGGCGGTCGCAGTCGCCCCTGACGTATGCCCCTAGCACTTTATTCTGGGGACGAAGTCTATTGCATATTTGCGAATGCCTTCGACGGTCGAATCCTACTACGAACATTCTTATGAATGTGGGTAGTACTAGATTTATTTGGTTTGTGTAAATAAAAACGTAGTACTTGTTTAATAGGGTTGCGTTTTGTTTGTATTGACTTTTATATTACAAAGCTTGTTAGTATTCGTTGTTGCCTGTGACTTCTACTGAGTGTATTTTATATTGTTTCAAATATAATCATTTTAGTGGTTGAGTGTGTAAATCTAACAAGTGGAAGCCCTAGCATGAATTCTTCGTATTTAGCTGTACAGCGTATTTGAATTATTGGGACGCAAATTGTATGGAAAATAAAGGAGCCCCTCTAGTGTACGAATGAGCCGGGGTCCCCGAAACATAAAGGTCTATTGAAGGACACCGTGGATTTTTGTCAGTACAAGTCTGACAGTCCCTCCTACCCTGCCCTGGGTGGGAGGACTCATTTGATGATTTTACCAAGTTTACGAATGAGGAACTAATTTTATCCATGAAATTAACGTCAAAGTCCCCATTTACTTCACGAAAACGTGAAAACTCGTGATAAGGCGTCAGACAAGGTTACTTTTACCCTACTGAGCCGGAAGGAGGGTTATACGAGTATTATTTGTTACTTTTTTATTTTGGGACAATGTTTTTCAGGAAAATGTAATTGATATGAGAGCATTATTCTTTTTTCTGGTTCCGTGAATCCAATCAAAACAGTTTTAGAAATAGTTACTGCGAAAGAAGGTAGACTTACTGGTTTTTCTCAGAACCAACAAAAACGTGTATTTATAAAGTAGATACATTTAGAGTTTCTTACCGATTCTTCTCCAAGGATAACCGCAGTGGGTACCTATTTTATAAGTGCCCATTGAGGCATGTGAAATCCTTACTAATGAAACTGAAACTTTAAAGCTGAAGACTTTGTCCACCCACTAGGTGGGCAGTCGATCTTATGAAGGCCACAGGATCACGCTGGATGCAGGCCGCTTACAACCGGTCCTATTGGAAGTCTAAAGGGGAGGCCTATGTTCAGCAGTGGACGTCTTACGGCTGATATCATGACAGTAGCGTGCCCTGAATTACAGCACAAGGTAGGCCACTAACATACGAAAACAAAACAACGCGAAACAAAATGGCAAATAAAAAACGAAAAAAATTAGGAATCCTAAAAACAACCAAAAAAAACATTTTATTATTAAGTTTGGGATATGTCTTGTATGTTTGGGTCTCGCATCTGATTACAAAATGGAATTAAGAATAAAATAAAATAAAAAGAAGTTTGGAATTGATCCCTCCCGCGGCGTATAGCAGCTATCAGCGCTTGAAATAACGGGCCACGCAGGTCGGAGTTTCGGCGACGTTTGACGCTTGTATTGTTGTAAATCTTTATGCATTAAGTCCATACAGCAAATTCAAATGAACTCTTTGAGCAGTTTTCGAGAACACGAAAATTTACATTAAACTATATTTAGACATATAGGTATTGTTCGTTTAATGTAAAAAAAGTAAGTAAAAGTATATTATAAGACAGAAAACAAAAATATAAATGCAAGAACTCACCAAACAAACTTGTCATCTAAGCGTAACACGATTTTCATTGTTAATTCAACAAAGATTCGACGACTATTTCAGACGATCCGCATGTTTTTATAAGTTGAGTTGTCATATTTCCGGGTTATTCTAGCTCCAATCTTATCACAAAAACGAAAATCTCGAATATTTACTGCTTATATCTTCGAACACAGACATTATTACCACCGTTTGAACACATACATAAACAAACACTTAACCTCACTAATTTTGAAAGTAAACTTAAACACTCGTGCAAACACAAACCATTAGCTGATATTACACTACTTTAGTTGCAAAAACTTTTAGCGATCTTTTCGTACGACTTGTATTGTAAACAAACATAAGGGCTTCCAAAATAAAATATCTATAGTCTGCCGGGTTATTACTGACAAGTGACATGACAGTACGGTTTTGGGTTGCCAGGACATATTTTCTTAATTCCCAAAAAATAAGAGCGAACTTTCAAATAATTCAAATAGAAATAAATCCTTGGGTAAACAATAAAGTAAAAAAGACATGCAGTTTTTATTTAAATTTTTGGTTAATTAAACTTTTTTGGCTGGTGCAAAAATTACAATATCACCCTGGTTTTTTTTACCATTAAAATAAAAGAAAGGGAATTTTCAACAAATTGCCACCCTGGCATTCATTCATACTTTTTTAGCCAGCCAATGGCACGTTTGGGCAAGTTTTAGGCCTGGCCTAAACCCCGCCCATATTTTACGCTCATCTTTACATGTGTGCATTTCATATACACGGCCGCGCACCAAAAGTCACGTGATTTATCAATGAAATTGAGGCAATCGTACTATGACTGGAGTAGAGAGTAAAATTCTCGTCAAGCGGCGGCTGTGAAAGTTGCTATAAACTTTTTATAAGGAGTTTTCACTTTATTAATTTTTTTTTTATTTTTAGTACATGGTTCCAATAAATGAATTTGTTTTATTTGTGCGTTGTTATGTTAAGGTAGGCCGTGCCTAAATGCCTCTATGAAGGACACGCCCATGTATCATGATGATGATGAAGACTTTGTTTGGTTGAACGCGCTAATCTCAGAAACTCGAATCGAAAAATCCGAAATCGAAATCATTATAATATAATTATGGTATAATATCTAGCAGTGGATTATATCGTAGGTACTCTTTGGGGGGTAACCTACGGAGGTAAGAGTACGATTTAGGCCAAAGCAAGTAATACAGTAGACGGCTACTGTATTAACTTCTTTGGCCTACGATATTTTGACAGTCAAATTAAGATTCTCTTACCAACAAAAACAAATTACTAATCATTCACAAAAGTTCCAGCACACGACACACAGTATACATAAACCGCAAAGTAAATAAACCAATTTTAAGTTACTAGGGCACACCATTACAAAGTCAATTTTAAACGTATTAGCATATTTGGTGTTTTCCGTCCGGTACTGAAATGGCGGACGATATTCCAATTTTCATCAAGTAATTTTGTCGGCGAGGTGGCCAACTTTCCAGTAAAGAATTTTGATTTAACTAGATCGATAACATTTTGCATAATATTACTGAAAAAGAAAAAAAGCGGCTGTGAATTTATCTTTTTTTTTTTAAGAAACAATATGAGGAAGCTTGTTCGTGATGGTGCTCGAAAAGAGTTCTTTTGAAGGATATGAGAGAAGCCCTGGTGGCATACCATGACGTTTTAAAGCGAGGGTAATGCCACTGTGGAAAAGAGACAGAACTATACTTACAAGTCGTCTAGCACCATCTCGTTCCTACACCGAAATCCCAGCAGTCAGCATCAATGGCTTTTTTTTTAGCGTGGTAAAATCATCAAATGAGACCTCCCACCCAGGGCAGGGCGGGGGGGACTGTCAGACTCGTACTGATTAAAATCCACGATTTCCTTCAATAGCCTTTTATATTCCGGGGTCACTGTAATGAGATAAGTCCCGCGACCCCGGCAGGCTTTGACCCTCTAGAGGGGAGCCCCGTCATAATGCTGACACTCTTTGAGGCGCGCGTGGAATACAACGCGCCGTCGACCCGGGCATGATCCATGGTCAGACAGCGAGTCGCCCATCTCTCTCTGCCCGCAGCCCGCGCAGCATCAATGGCAAATAAAAATATAAAATACACAAAGAAATATTACCAAATGTTTTTCTTGTATGCCCAGTGTAACAGAATTTGATAATTACAAATTCTCTATGAATATTAACAAACCTGAAATCGTTTTTCTTTTGAGAAATCCGTGACCCAAATATCAATATATCAATACATATGTAATTATCTTCTTACACAAATCACAATATAACGTTATGAAATTATTCATTTTTTCGACAGGTCATTTTTTCTGACAGGAATTTAAATGTAACAAAGAAATAGTATCAGTTTTCGAAAAATCTGCTGACTACTCACAAAATACGTACAGGTAGGTAAAGCCAACAAATTGTAGGTCTTCCATTTTCTCGGAAAAAAAGGTCTAAAAGCTAGACAACCTCGTAGAGCTTTCTGAAACTGTAAAGCTGAAAAGGAAAGCTCAATTTTCTACAATCCACTCTTCAAAATTTTAGGAGACAGACAAGTCTCTATTTGAGATAAAACCATGAATTAAAACATCAATTTAATGTTAATTTAAAGATAGATTATTGCTGATTCTGGGCCTTATTTATTCTGTTTTTTTTATTCCATGCGTATTACAATGAACAAACTAAGACGAGGCCTTATCGATAAATGATAAGTGATCAACGCACCCAGCACAAACTTATTTCTATAGAATTTTACACTTGCTTGAGTACCTGTCTTTGGACGACCGCAGCCGAAGAATAGAAGCATTTCCTTTCTACATTTTATACAACGCCATGCTTAATTGCTTATGGCCTTATAGCGAAAGAAATCTTTCTACATTCTGAAATTTTGTCTATTCTTCGGTCGACAAAACTCGATTCAACGGTGACATAATACGCGTGCTGGACCCTCAGATTCAACAAATAGGATAAATTAATATAATCTGTTTCTTTATTCTGAGGCTGGACCAGATGTGGCAGATGAGAAGACTCACTCTCTCGCCCAGAGAGAACACATTGTGTCCAGGCGTCGGAAAATTTTAAAAGAGTGATTCTTCTATAGACTATGATAGCCCAAAAATAGACTATCAACCCCGTTGGTATCTGATTAGATACCCAAACCATTAACCAGTGTAATGTGGAGGCGACCAATTGGTCGGCATTCAATTGTCAAAACAATTGTTAAAAAAATGGCCACAGTTCATGATTTAAGGCGCGGTGTTATCTCAATATTCCCAAAAATCGGTTTCTTAGAACGTCGAGTATGACGTAACGTAATAAAAATAAGCAACGCGAAAAATACAGTGAACAGAGAAGGGTATAAAGAAGAATTTAAACCGAACAGAATAATAAATAAGAGTTTGATATTCCCAATAAAAATTGGGAAGTTGTAGCACAAAAATAAACTTTGACGTCGAAGATCTCTGTATTTCCAGCGATAACAACAGTTTTTTTTTAAGAATTTAGTAGGTTTTGCATTTTTTTAAAACTTTAACCAAACCATTATTTAATTTTATGTCTATATCTATCTATATATATAAAAGAAAGTCGTGTTAGTTACACTATTTATAACTCAAGAACGGCTGAACCGATTTGGCTGAAAATTGGTGGGGAGGTAGCTTAGAACCAGGAGAAACATATAGGATACTTTTTACCTTTTTTTATTTTGTTTTGTTTTATGCCTTTTCCGTGGGACGTGACATAAAACGTGATATAATAAAACGCAACTGACATGGAATGACAGCAAAACGAAAAATTTATCAATCAATACATCAATTATTGACCGGTCGATGTGTTTGTATTGAGTTTTTAAGCTTATTGTGCCGATATTATCATAATTATCAATGCCATGTCGCCACCGAGACGATCAAATTTTTATCCTGTTTCCGTGAGACGTGACATAAAACGTATTAACATGATCAAGAAGGTGTTGGTGCCGAAATTGAATAAGGGATCTGAACAAAAAGTACTAGGAAAACATGAAGAATATGTTCATGCCGCCCGGCGCCCACCGGTCTTCAATGCTAAAAAAGTATTTTGGTTAATACTGAATACCCAAAAAATACTAGGACTGCATAGATTCAATGCAATCATACGACGAAGAAACGCCTGGGTGTCACCACTGCTCAGATCGCCCGGAGGACACAGTGGAGCATACGGTGCAGGACTGCCTCGCGCGCGGCAGAGCACCGCCGTGTACTAGCGGAGGAGATAGGTAGGTGGAGAACTGAGCGCCCGGCATTGGTCGAGGCCATCGCAAGGGGCGAGACGGAGTGGGAAGCGGTCGCCTCCTTCTGTACAGCAATCATGCTATGGAAGGAGGAGGCGCGCCGCGTGAGTGAGAGGACAGCGTCCTCCCTCCACCCCAGCCGCAGTGGTAGACGCCTACGGTGACGGACGTTGGCAGACGATCTCCAGCCACCGTCGGCCCGGGCATGCGGGCGGTGAGTAATGGGTGACTCGCTGTCCAACCATGGACCATGCCCGGGTCGACGGCGCGTTGTGTTCCACGCGCGAGTAAACTTAAACTGGGAGTACCTCCACGCGGTGAAGGCGGTAAGACTTTAGGATTGATTTTCGATGACGATGGTATATCATTAAAAATCTGACTATACTGGCTAAAGCTCTCATTTATTATTTACCCGGGCTCTATTGGACATCAGACGTTTCAGATCTTCGATTTTGACGACTCCGTTGTCGCTGGCATAAGCAACAGGATCCGCGTACGAAGTCGCGGGCAGAAGCTAGTTTTAAATAATCTAAAGAAAAGCAGTAAAATAAATGCCCATTCGCAGCTTACGTCACATTTCAACACAAATAGTTTACGCGGTCATAAGCGATTAAAATCGTAGTCAGACCGCGCCGACCGTCATTCTTTCAGCCACTAAAAACTAACATCAAAGCATAAGTAAGCAATCCAGATACCATCAGAAAAGCTATGAATCTAAATCAAGTGGAACTTCATCAAAGTTTGTTGACGCGTCGGCCCGTAGGCACTTTCAAACTCATTTTCATATTACGAGGCTGCGTTGCCGCAGTCCTTGGATTAAACAAAACTTTAATGTGTTTTTTTTTTGTTTTTGGACGGATTTTTTCCTGTGGGCCTAATAGGTTCCGGGTCTGGTGCATATTTTAGAAAGAAATGCAGGTTTTATTATGGTAAAATGAGAATCATGGACGTTGTTGTGCTCTTTTCAGGTTTTTTCCACATATTGATGTCAATTTTGGTTTTCCAGCATATTTTAGTGTTGCTTTATAATGTTTTACGTAGGCATATACGCACGTTCATAAATAAACACTGATAATTCTGACACGAAGGGTTAGTAGCCATCAAACACCACAAAAAGAAAGCAAAACCACAAAACATCTATTGAGAGAAACATAAAGTGATTTTCTACATACGAACAGACTCATAACAATTTATAAATAAACCCACAATCACCTACATAATATGGAGAATCTTTAATTTTCATAACAAAACCTATGTGATTTTCACACACTGTAGCTAGAGAATATGTCAACGTATCTAATTGTTCCTAAGACCCGTTTATCCTCCAACTAAGTCCAGTCTAAGTTAACAATGAAGTTATTTCAGGGACTAAGTTTACTTTCAATCAACCATGTGTGGGCCGAGACCCAAACGCGGTCGAGTGAGTTAGGATTAGGGCGTATTTAACGTGATATTACTCCTTCAACATGCCAGTGTAAACATGCCCTAAATACACATTGACTGAGAGCTGAGACTATGCAAATACACACGATATGTTGAAAAAATGGTGGGCGTATGACAATTTATCGCAGTGTGTCGTTAGTCTAAAACATTTCCGTCAAATGAATCGAAATAGGTAGCTAGAAATAGTCAGCGCATTTAAAACGTGTTTAATAATTTTGTTTTATTGATAGCCCCCAATATAAAAACAAATCTGAACCCTTTTATGAAAGCGGCAATTTACACAAACCAAAAAATATAGAAAAGGCTATTTCTATACGCGAAAAAACCAACAAACAGTGATACACCAAACGGTGAAAGGCATAGCACACACAAACGGCACAAATAAAACACACAAGAGAGTAGCGAATTTCAATTTCTTTCCAAACGTTCGCTGGATACGACAGTATACACTGTTCTGTGCACCCCGAACGTACGGTGGAACATTGCCGAGATAGATAAGAGTATTGTTGATGTCGAGTCTCTTTAGAAAATTGGTGCCTTTTGTTTAGATACGCTTCCCAGACGTATTGGAGAGGAGATAACATGCTATGTGTACGTGACTTTATTTTTATGGCCACGATTAATAAACAAAGAATGAAATGAAAATTATAGATAAAGAGATTATTTTAAATACATCATTGCATAATTTACAACATAAAACACACGTCTATATCCTAGGATAGGATTAAGCTGATCATTTTTTTTAAATTGAACTTTGTCAAGAAAAAATCCAGTGTGATTTGAAGTAAACGTGGGTAAATAAAAATTCCTACTACTACATCGCTCGGTAGTACATTGGGTAGTACCACGAGCAATAAACGATTCACAATCCATACTCAATCGACGAAAAACACGAAATCCATTCAGATATTCCCACCCTGTGAACCAATCATCACGCACGATTCATAAAATTAAATGATATTGAATTCGTCTTAAAATTTTACTACCACACATGACTATAAGCGTTATGATAACTAATATCCACATTCCATACCTTACTGTATATACGAGTAGGTATGTATTATTACATTATGTGGTAGCATTTTAGTCAGTCTGTTTTGCCTGAATCACTGAACAGCATGACATAATGTGACGCTTGTAATTTCCAAACGCCTAAAAGGTGAGCATAATAAGAGACGGTAAGAGACGGAATAATGTAGGTGCATTTCTAATGCAGCCTCTTAAAGATTCTTTTAGTTTTAGACCCATGTATGTATAAAATTTTATACATAGCACGCAGAACTGATGGCCAACGGTCACGGGGCCGTAAATCTCTCGAATGGAGACCAAGCACCGGCAAGCGCAACGTCATACGTCCTCCACAAGGTGGACAGATCTAATGAAGACCACAGGATTACGCTGGATGCAAATCACTTCCAACCGGTCCTCTTGGAAATCTTTAGAGGAGGCCTATGTTCAGCAGTGGAAGTCCTACGATTGGTATGATGATGATGATGTTAAACGTTGAATTTAATTTTATTCTTCTGGTTTTATTTCCGATATACGCGTGCAAAACCTATGCTTCGTTGAGAGGAAGATAACAACATAAATATTATATAGTTGGTGTTTCCCTTTCATATGCGTATTAGCATGACTAATCGGCCTGAATATAACTAAAGCAGTTAAATTTAACTGTTCATCTTACGTAATTGTGTTAACTGATATGTTAATCTAACTGAAACTGAGTTCATGTTCGCTAAAATTTAATTGCACTGTTACGATCTATTGTTCTTCCGTAATTTGATGTTAGTATGAGTCTTAATAAAAGTGAGAGTGTTTTGTATTTTTTAAGAAGGAACTGTAAAATAGTCGCTACCAATGTATTTTTTTTTGTAGATTTCTTGGCTGTTCCTTAAACAGTTCACACAATTAAACCTCGGGGGATCGATCATTAGTTTGTAAAAACTAGTCATAAAAATTCTAAAATGATCGCAAAAGACTGAACCACACACAAAAGACCCAGCATAAATTAAAACAATAAGTATTTCTGGAAAGAAAAAATACATTTGATCGTGTTTTTACCTATAATAAGGACGGGATTTCATACAGATTTTCATACCATGCACTTATTCCCTTTTTCCAGACCGATAAAAGATTTTAACTAATTAAATAAGTTCGAAAGTTTCAAAGTAAACATGTAAGAAATATTTAACATTGTAATCAAAAGCGAATATGAAACACAAGGCTCAAACTTACCATCCACAACCACAGTCATGATGTGCAAGCTTTGCGCATTTTAATTAAATCTCGGATGTTATTAAAACATGCAGGTCTAGCATAACTTAATAAGGCTCGCAAACTTTGCATGCATCAAGGAAACTGTAGAGCAAGTCTATTTCTACATAGGGAGTAGGAACGAGCGTTATTCACAAATGGTACCAGTTTTTTTCTATTCCTCTGTAGGGTAAAGGTCTCTTCTTACACAAAGATAGAGCATAAAGTTTAAAATCCACTAAAGATAAATTGTAAATTCAGTGCTGCTACGGAATAGTAGTAATATTAGTAATCAAATTAGATGCATCGGTAAGTAATTTAAACAGTAATTTATGCTTTCTCACTGAAAAAGTTTAAAATTCCGATCAAAAAACATCAAAATACTACAACTCACCAATAAATAATCAAGGACTATTAACCAAAAATACCAAGCATAAATTTTAAAGCAATAATGTTAACAACCCTCAAATGCGATGCGCGGTAGTTACAAATCTCTTTTATTAATTTCTGACATCCGAAAACCGCATTTTATGCGTGAATAATTTATGTGAAACCGATAACCATTAACCCTGCAAGCGACAGGTGGGTCGCCTTGGACCCAGCCCAATGATTCGTTATGGTATATGGACTTGATTTTCGTCTACATTTACGGTTGACTTCATAACTCCCACAGACTTGAGCTTGACTAATTAGATGGAAAAAATCAAGCTTGATTGATATAATTATATGCAACATTAATTATATTAAATAAAGCCTTCTGCTTTCAGTCAATGACACTAGCAAACTTATGACATACCTCTTAATGTCAAACTCTGTTTTGTCATTGACAACCGACAATGACGTTAAGGTCAACCACACCATAGCCTAAAACTGGCCAAGGCCAAGTTCCAGTCTCCGTTGATTAAATGAACTGTCCAACTCGGAAGCGAACAGCCACGATTAATGGAATTGAACTTCAGTCCATGGATAATTAAAGCTGAAACGTTAGAGGAAGGAACAAAACGTATTTAACAATCGCTTCCGTCGACATTCGATGTTATACTTTTTAAAGATAAAGATAAAGATAAAGATAAATTTATTTGCAAAAACATGTGTAGGTAATAATACAGAATTGTGATTATTAAAGCTGGAAAACAATATTTTGAATCAACATGTTTGACCATTACTGGTGTACAAAAATCATCCTTATAAACTAAATAATTGGATGTAATACGTCCATTCAAAATTAATACATTACATTCATTTAATCATATAATAACAAATGTCGAGAGTGATTCATAAATTAAATAAATTATTAATCAGTAACAAAACGAATATCATTATACAATAACATTATTATTTTATTGAAATAAAAACACATTTAGCTCACTCAAAGCGATTTGTCGTTAAGAAAGTCATTAACATTATAATAGCATTTTTCAGTCAACATTTTTTTAAGTGTTTTTTTAAAAAGGTTTATGTGTAACTGTTTAATTTGTTTTGGGATTTTATTATAAATTATAGAAGCTCTGCACACGACACTTTTATGCATTAGTGCTGTTTTAGTAGGGTGAACACAAAGTTTAGTGTTATCACGGCGGTTTCGTGGTACGACATCAGATATGCGAGGAAACAAATGAGGATTTTTACGGACAAATAAGGCTATTTCTAGTATATAAAGAGACGGCAGTGTGAGAATTTTGTGTTGAATAAATAAAGGCTTACAGCTGTCAGTATTTGGGATACCAAATATAGCGCGTATACATCGCTTTTGCATTTTGAAGACCATGATTACATTCGTTGAATTGCCCCAAAAAATAATACCATATCTGAGGATGGATTCAGCAAGCCCGTAATAAGCCGAGAGGAGCGCATCCAAGTTAATAGTTGGAGCCAGTTTATATAAGGCATATGATATACTACTGACTTTTTTACATAATACATCAATATGTTCTTTCCAGTTAAGTCTATTGTCAATAGTTAAGCCTAGAAAACGGGTGGTAGTAACTTCACTTATAATACAGTCATCGTGACTCAATTGTATATCCAATGAATTTTGCAATCTTTGTCCAAAATGCATGATATTCGTTTTCATTAGGTTAATTTTTAAATTATTATTATTTAGCCATGAGATTATTGATGTCAAAGAATTATTTATGTCAAATTTATACCGTTCAATGTCCTTACATGCAATTGTAACTGTGCTGTCATCGGCAAATAATGTCATAGGTTGTTTAGTTGCATTTGGCAGGTCGTTGATATATATATTAAAAAACGGCGGTCCCAGTACACTGCCTTGGGGAACACCGTATGATACATAGTGTTTCGTAGAGGTGTATGTTTCTTCTTTTTTTGTTTTAAGATTTACCTTATTTATTTCTGTTATTTGCTGTCGATTCGTTAAGTACGATCGAATTAAATTCAAGACATTGCCTCGAATACCGTATGCGTCAAGTTTATTGATTAATATTTCATGATCCACATAATCAAATGCCTGTGACATGTCGCAATAAATGGCACACACGGGAGTTGTCTTGTCAACGTGGCATAAAACATTATGAATGAAATCATAGATGGCCATATTTATGTTTTTATTTTGTCGAAAGCCCTTTTGTTCATTGCATAATATTTTGTTTTTTTCGAGATAGCTATTAATTTCACCGTATAAATATTTTTCAAAAATTTTTGAGAACACTGACAATAGCGCGATAGGTCTGTAATTCTCCATTAAACGTTTATTATCTTTTTTGTGTAAGGGCTTTATAATGGATAATTTAAGATTATTTGGAAAGATGCCTGATGATATTGATAGATTAATAATGTGACTGAGGTGGTGGCAGATATCTTCATTCACCGCTTTTATAACCTTTGTAGATATATCATCGTGTCCTACGCTGTTGGTGTTTTTTAGATTTTTTATAATTTCCTTTATCTGATTAGGTGAGCTTGGTGCAAGAAACATCGAGTTTAATTGATGATTGATTAAGGAATTTGCATCTTTTCCAGCTCCTGGAATGGGGTTGACTTTATTAATAAAATATTTATTGAATGCGTTGGCTATTTCTGTAGGATTATTTATGTCTTTGTTATCAATTCTTATGGTATCAATAGAATCTTTTGGTGTATTGAGTCTTGAATTATTAATGATACGCCATACCGTTTTATATTTATTACTGGAATTTGTTATTTTATGGTCATTTTGTGCACGTTTTGTTAGTGATATAATTTTTTTAAATACTTTGCAATAATTCACATACTTTCGTTTATTTTCTGTCGTAGGTTTCAATCTGAAATTCCATAGCAATTCCTTTTTCTTTTTACTACATATCTTGATTCCACGGGACACCCATTTTGGTTTATTATTGACGTTTATTTTTATTTCAGTTTGTGGGAAACAAAGATCATAAAACAATTTAAAATCTTCTATAAAATGTTGGTAAGCTATGTTCGGATCATCAGAATGATAAATATGTGAGAAAGACAGGGATTTTATACACATTTTAAATTTTTCGATGTTGTCTTTACTATAATCGCGTTTAATTGAGCGCCAAAATTTAAGAGTCGGTATCTTTTTGACTGGAACTTTAATTAATTGAGCTGTATGGTCAGATAGACCTAATTCGAGAATTACAGTTTTACAGCCCTTATTAAAATTATGAGCAATGTTGTCAATACAAGTACGACTGGCAAGTCTCGTCGGTTCATGTAGTGCCAACTTTAGATTATAATTCAACAATAAACATTCGAAGTCTAAGGTAACATTATTACTTTTTAGAACATCTATGTTAAAGTCACCGGCAATAATTACATTTTTATAATTACATTTAGCAATATATGTCAATAAATTTTCCAGCCTATTGAAAAATGTATACATGTTATTTTGTTTTGGAATTCTATACAAACAGATAATCGCAATGTTATAGTCAATAAGTTCGATTGCACAGCACTCAAATATACACTGAAGACAAAATTTACTGATTTCGGAATTTTCCTTGAATCTATGGCCTTTTTTCAGTAAGATGCATGTTCCTCCTCTTTTGCTATTGATTCGACTGTAAGATGAGGCCAAAATATAGTTTGGTAGATTAAGATTTAGCTCTTGTCCCGCTGTCATGAAATGCTCAGATATACATAAAACATCTACAGTCTTGCCCTTATCTTACTACTTTACTTTACTTAGTTAGGTAATCGTGTATTTTCAATTGTCACTGGAACTAATGGAGATATACCATTTGTATTGGTTACCCAAGTTTACGGAACTGATTTAACTGCTCGTGCATCTGGTCGTTAAGGTCTACAGGGTTAAATTTTACATAAGGAACGTCATTCTTAACGGTTGTAGAACAATCCACCTTTTTCTCATCGTAAACTTTTAAGTATTACAAAAATATTCTCAAAGTAATGGGTGAATAGAGTGGTCATATAGAAAAACAAATTCCAAAAATTCTTATACAAGAACAGACGGACTATTACGTTGTATGTAGTCTTTATTACGACGCGAAGAGTATACAGGTGACTAAAGCACTGTTTGTTTATTCTTTGTTTTATTAGTTCATTAGTAACGGAACATATTTACTTTACCCACTTGATTACTTACAGATGTTTTGGTCACAATTTTCATCCGTCGCCGTCGCTAATTCCATAGTCTATTTACAAAATCAGTGTCAATGCGACTGAATGACAGTAACAAACGACCCCCGCCACGCGAAGGGTTAAACTTACGGTGTTTACTCATTACCTACCGTTGGTTGCTTCCTCCATATTTATTTAAATTCAACAAAGTTTCTTTACTGCTTCGTTTAAAGTCTGTTCGATCCACAAGTTTGGAGCCAATTTCATCTTTTTTAAATCAACTTCTCAGTTCCTGATTCGAGATTGGTTTTGTGATATTTAAGGATTAGCCCCAACTGTAAGACATAGGAAGACCTTTTGTCCAAACTTACGGTGAAAATGAACGTGATGCTATCAGTACCAATAGAATAAAGAGAAAATATTATTATTGTTTGTATAGAACTCAAAAACTACTAAAGCGTTACGTTACCATGAACGTTCAAACGAGGGAATGGCTGATACAGCGTTTCAGTGTGAGTTCTTTGCGGTGGCCTAATTGGTAAGGCGTCTGGAGACTAATCCAGAAGACGCGGGTTCAAATCCCATGCTCAGCTAAATCTATGGCAGAACGCGCCAGTGTGAAATAACTCTATGAAGGTCGTCTCAAATACGTGGCGGTAACTTAGAAGCGTCACGTCCGTCTCGTCTTTAAACTGAGTTTAGGTAAACGTCGGTTAATTAGAGAAACTTACTTCAAGTCTCCGCTTTAAGTTAGAACGTTTATTCAGTAAAGTTATGACAGTTATATGTGAGGGAACGTCTACTTAGATGGCCCTTAAAAACTACATTTCTCTATTAAGTTTCATTAGAGACGGAAAATATATATATTATCCCTACGCTATTATCTCCGGGCAGGCGGACGGCGAGTAATGGGCGACTCGCTCATGGACCATGCCCAGGTCAAAGATCTGTCGGCAATATGAGCCCCCCCCCTTAGAGGGGCGAAGCCTGCCAGGGTCGAGGGACTCTTCAAGTAACCGTGGCCCCGGAAGGTAAAGGGCTATCGAGAGACACCGTGGATATTAGTCAGCACAAGTCTGACAGTCCCTCCCGTCCTGCCCTGGGTGGGAGGACTCATTTGGTGGTTTGCTAATGCTACTATCTCAGTGCACATGTTGTGGGGCAAATAACGCTGATTAAACAGTAAAAACAATTGTTTTTACGGTACAAAAACAATTATTTTGACTGGTCACTGTTCTACTGACTGGTAATTGTTCTACATCTCTGTTTAACCCCTTGAGGATTACTAGCATGATTAAAGTTAATGTTGAATTGTTTACAACACCGTTTCAAGTATTTCACGTGAAGCTTACACTAAGTCACGATCTACAGTTTTTGAAAAAAAAAAGACCGTTGATAAAGTTATTATTTTTATTTCGTAGCTACTCTAAATTCCTTCTATAAAAATACCGCAAAATTATTTTGCGAAACCCCGTCCATTTTACCCAATGCTGGTTGTCGGTTAGGGTGTATTTTCACTGGAAAATATTTCACTTTGTACGTACGAGCAATGCGCTGAAGGCTTTCATAGCTGCGGTGAACCACGGTCAGAATCTTGTAAAGGGAAATGTGTTGTAAACGGCTTTTGTCCTTTAGTGCAGGACAGCGGTTTGTGTACACATTGTTGTATGGGATTGAATAAAAACCACTAAGTATATCATGTTCTTTGGGAGGTTGCTATGTCGTTAACAAAATGAGGCTATCAGAAACAATGTCAGCGAAAAAATGAACCAGGACCTTGAACTAGGCAATAAATGTAAGTCATCATCAGCCTTTAAATGTTCCCACTGCTGGGAAACAGGCCTCCTCTCTGTGAGAGGGAGCAGGCCGTAATCTACCACGCGGGCCCAGTGCGGATTGGTAGATGTCACATATCTTCGACTTTTTGGTTCTAGGACATGCCGGTTTCCTCACGATGTTTTCCTTCACCGTTTTGAGAGCAGTGGTGTTGAAATAAACCCACCGACACAATAACCCACGACCTACAACTCGTAAGTCGAGGCCGATACCACTGGGCTACCACTGCTCTAATATAAAAAATGTAAGTAGCTCCGTAATTTTAAGCTACTTCTAAAAGAGGTGGTTTTAATCCGGTTGTTTATTTTTGCTCTTGTTGTTCCGTCCATCGTAAGTATATTTTTTTTATTTTAAACATCGTAAATAAAGGTACCTACATAAATACCTAATGAACTTACAAGTCGGTAATAATTTAAATAATGTTTTTGGGAGACTGTCCGAGCTGGTGTATAGATTTAAATATCACAGTAACTAATATCAAACCTCTTAAATTAAATCGGAAAATGTGTAAAGTAATAACGTTAAAATATTTTTTGAAATATCTGGTATGGACTGCCCACTCGCAACCTGGAGGTCCACGGTAGCCAAGGACTTAGAGCGTGCCCAAATTAATACTTTGACAACCCAGGACAGACTGTCCTGGCGCCGCAGAACAAGGAGAGCCGACCCCAAATAATGGGATAAGGCTAGGACAAAGAAGAAGAAGAAGGACTGTTCAGTTGGTAAAAAAATGAATCCTCTCGTCTTTCCTATACGCTTATAACGAAACACTATCCAAAATAAAAATACAACCACCAGCTCATTTTTTATTGACTTTCCGCCAAAAAACCGGTTCATACCGTGCAATTGATTTGTTATTCTCTTCAAAGTTAAAGTGAGATTTATTCATTCTATTTGTCGGCGGAGTCAGGAGTGCGATCTGCTATCACGGGCCAATATCTCGCCATCCCTCGTCCTTTCGGTTCCAGCTTCGCTAAATTGATTGTAGGTCCTCCAGCTACTTCGATTTCCCGATCACTCTTATCGAATCGCGACATTTTTCTTCAAAACTGCTTCGAAGATGAAACCGTTTGTCGGATGTCGATGACGTCTTGATTTATGCTTACTTATTGTTGAAAAGGTTATTTCTAGGCAAACATGATTTACCGTCGACCACATCATTACGCACCATTAGGCGAGATATGTGGTCAAATGCGACACTATAGCAAATAAAAAATATGCGTCTTGCTGCGGCGGCATATGGCCGTAACTGGGACAAACGTCGCCATCTTGTTATCCACTGATAATTTCACGAATTGGCCACTACATGGAGTGGCGGACTTAGGGGAACAGTGTATAAAACGGGGACACGAGGTATGATGGGAAATTACACACCTAAGGCAAACTTAACACAAAACTAACGTAGCACAAGCGCCAACAGGACGCCATTTGCGTCTGGCCGCTTGCAAATGACGCGGACGTCCTGATGGCGCTTGCTCTACGTTAGTGTTGTGTTACTGTTAAGTATGCCTATAGAGTGTATGTCCCCATTATACCTCGCGATTATTAACGTCCCCGTCTTATACACTGTTCCGCTATACATAACTGTGGAATTGTAGATGGTATGTCAGGTATACCCCTGCCTTAGCCTTAGGAGACCGGGTGGTGGGACTTGTCAGCTAACCATGGCTTTGGAACGTAAAGGCCTATTGAAGGACACCGTGTATTTTAGTCAGTACAAGTCTGACAGTATGGGGTGGGAAGAATCAACCACGATAAAAAAGCCTCATGTTCGCGTCACGATCCTTTTTTTAAGGTCATGGTCACGACGCTTTTGAGCCGCGAGGGAACACGAGGCGCCGTCGACCCGGCCATGGTCCATGATCGGACGACGAGTCACCGCTTTAGACGCAGTATTACAATGAAATTTTTTTTATTCCCGCCATTGGAAGCAGTGTTTTCTTTTCCTAAAACTAGAAAGCTTTTTCAAAGTTAGGTACACCGTACAGGCAATATAGAAAGCACTTTTCCTAAGCTTATTTCCATTACGATACAAAAACAACTTTCCAGTTTTTCTTGGGAGCCAGCATTTCAGCTCATCCCTCCGTCGTCGTACAAAAATCAACATTTTCCATTAGCCGGGTCTTACTTTATAAACTTAAGTGAAACCTCGTTAACAGAAACTGTTCCGGAAAACTTTAACTCAAGCTCAAGACTGAAGTTTGTGTTGCCCCTTCTAAACTATATTAATCAAGACCAATTATAAAATTAGTATTTAAACTAGTTTGTTTCTTAAAGCTCGTAGCTAAATAATTACAGCCGCATCGGCCGATCTTCTGGGTTAAGCCGCGCTTGCCGAGGTTGGTCTGTGGATGTGTGGACCATCTGTCATAGCGAGTTTCCTCAGTGCCTCGGAAAGCACGTAAAGACGTTGGTCCCAGCTGTCATTTGTAGATCTTCGACAGTCGTTACTGTTAGTCAGAAGCTCTAAAGTCTGACAACCTGTCTTACCATGGGGTGTCGTATTACCCAGTTACTGGATTGTGGAGGTTCGATAGGCAGTCGCTCCATGTAAAATACTGATTCAGCTGCATCTGGTTCGACTGGAAGCCGATTCCAACATAGTTGGGAAAAGGCTAGGCAGATGATGGTTTTGTCAATAATGCTATCTCATCACTTCGGTCAGAGATAAAAATGGAACATTATACCCAAACTTTTCTTAAGCGAAATGTTGCAAGTTACTCATTGGTCAATGTGACATTTACTTTACTAATGTTTTTACAAAATATTAACAACTAGCTGTGCCCGCGACTTCGTTCGCGTGGATGTCGGAACTTAACAATGTATTTTTTAGTGCTTCTTTATTAACAACATAAGCTGTAAACCATCATTCTGGAGCATACATAAATATGCTCCAGAATGATGTAACCTACGTAAATCATCAAATGAGTCCTCCCACCCAGGGCAGGGTAAGAGGGACTGTCGGACTTGTACTGATTAAAATCCACGGTGTCCTATAAATCCTATAATAGGCCTTTACGTTCCGGGGTCAAGGTAATTCGATAGCCCGTCATTGTGATGACACATTGAGGCGCGTGTTGAACACAACGCGCCGTCGACCCAGGCATACTCGCCGCCCGCATGCTCGTGCAAGAGAAGAAGTAGTATAGGCGGACTCCGGAGCCTGCCCGTTCTTGCCTTTACCGGCGCTGGCAGCCCCAGGACGTAAGCAGACATCGGCGAAAGTCATTCTTTCAAGGAAACAGGTCGTACCTATATATATACATATATTATTATTATTATTATTATTATTCCATTTATTTCAGGCATCAGTGGCCCATATTAAATACAATACAAACATTAAAATTAAAATAAACTAATACATAATTATAAAAACATGACAATAACTTAAAGCTAAGGCACACGAAGTGACGGTGTCGTGTTACACTGCGCGGTGTCGCGTAGCCTGCCGCGAAAACGTCGGTACACTACACCCTTCGGCCAAAACTCTTCCTTGAGGTACGTGTCGAGATGCTGTGTTGGGACCCGCACCACAAAAGAGTTGAAGCTGGTAATATTACGCGGCTCCAACTTCACGACTCTCAAGGTCCAGTTGGTCTTCACTTTCACATACTCAACGATCTCCTCAACCTTCGTGGAGTGATGTAGTCGGGACACATACAGCAACGTCGTGGGTATCGCTGGATGTAACAGCATATTTGGTCCTGTCAGTCCAGTACCGCATTGATTGCGACAAGTAGGCTTCTTCTTCTTCTTCTTCTGAACTTTGATGAAGCCATCCTCATCACATTCTTGCTTCGCCGAACAGGGCTGTGTCGAATTCCTCGGAAGGTTTTCATGGCGACGGTTCTGCTTTCCCCCTTTAGCTGGCTTGTTTGAGGCAGCAATTGCGGCGTAAGCTAGTTTGGGGGTCGACATAGCTACGCGGGTCGTGTTCTCTGCAGAGGGGCAGGGGGCGGCGGGGCTCGGTGCATCGCCCTCGACATTTGCAATCGCCGACGAATCTAATTTCGCCGATGCAAAACTGCTGACGGATGCATTTTGTAATGTATTTGCACCGTGACGCTTGTGTACGTTGACTCCGTCATTTGACCTACTTTCCGAAACAGTACTGCGTAGCAACACCATCTCGGCACGTAGTTCTTGGATGGTATCTTCTGACTTCTCCAACTTACACTGCACTTCGGCCAGGCTTGACTTGAGAGATGTAATATCGTCGGCCTAATTCGTTAACCTGCTAAGTCCATTTTTGGCAAAATTGACTTTTTGATGCAGATCGAAAATTCAGCCTAATATCTACCGTAGCATTTAAGAAATAACAGCGATATCAGCCTAAAAAGGTGACAAATGCTATGCCCGAAAAACTGCTTTCTTATCACTAGCCAATCTCCACAACGCAAACCTGCTAAATCCTGTTGAGGCCTCAGTTTTGCACTGACAACGTTCCCAAACTCACGTACCGTTTGGGAAAATTGATTATTTAATTTTATTGTTGTAATAATTAATTAATTGTGATACAGAAGCAGTAGTAAAACAATATTTAATAGCTGTCATTAATAATAATAAAATACTTAGGAGTACAACATATACTACAAGACAGACAACACATTATAATAACGTATATTAAAACTATTACTGATACTTTATGAAGAGTTTAGCATTTTTTTTATCGTGGTAAAATCATCAAATGAGTCCTCCCACCCAAGGCAGGGAAGGAGGGACTGTCAGACTTGTACTGACTAAAATCCACAGTGTCCTTCAATAGCCTTTACATTCCGGGGTCAAGGTATTCGTAAGTCCCGCGACCCCGGCAGGCTTTGGTCCTCTAAGGGGGTCCAAAGCCGTCATTGTGCTGACACTCTTTGAGGCGCGCGGGGAACACAACTCGCCGTCGTCCCGGACATGGTCCATGGTCGGACAGCGAGTCGTCCATTACTCGGCGCCCGGATGCCCGCACCTACGGTGGCCGGAAATCGTCTTGCGACGTCCGACGCCGTGGGCGTCTACCACTGCGGCTAGGCTGTGGGGTGGACGCTGTACTCTCCCTTACGCGTCCCGCCTCCTCCTTCGCTAGCATGACTGCTTCGTAGAAGGAGCTGACTGCTTCCCATTCGGTCTCGCCCCGCAGCATTGCCTCGACCAATGCCGGGCGCGAGATGTTGCCGCCTATCGCCGTCGTGACGACGCGGCGCGGCGGTGTTCTGTCCAAGCGGCGCAGTCCTGCACCGTATGCTCCACCGTGTCCTCCGGGCGATCTCGCAGTGGTGACACCCAGGCCTTTCTTCCTTCCCTATCCGACACAGGTACCTGCCGAAACTTCCGTGTCCGATGAGGACCTGCGTCAGGCAGTAGGTCAGGACGCCGTGACGCCTATCCAGCCTCCTCAAGGAGGGGTCTTACCGCTGCGATTGCAGCGTGCCCGGACCTTGGTTGCAACAGTCGCTCCCTCCATACTGCCCTGAGATCGCGCCGGAGCTCTTCCCTCCGCGCTTCGAGAAGTCGAAGCAGCGGGGGTTCGCCCCAGTGATGCGCCTCCAAGCGCCACTCATAGACGCGCTGGAGAGCCGTCGCCTACAGATCCCAGGGCAGTAATCCGGCAAGGAGGTTGGCCGATTCGCCGGTGATCGTGCGGTATCCTCGGATCATCCATACAGCCATAAACCTCTGGCAGGAGGCGTTTGGCCCGCTGAGACTGGGCAGGAGTCGCCTGAGGGCGGCTGCTGCCCGGTTCAGCTTTGGGGCCAAATACAGGAAGTGCTCCCTGAAGTTCCACTGGCTGTCGAGGACGAGTCCCAAGTACTTCATCGTTCTCCCGAAGCCGATGCGAACCCCTCCCACCGATAAAGAGTTCAGCTTAGATATTTTAATCCTGTTTCCTATTAAAGAAGACTGATTGTTACATTTTTAATAATTAATATTTTGATTACCGATTGAATTCGTTTAACTGCACAGTTAAAATAATTATCTATACACCATTAATACCATTAATTTACCATACTAAAAAGTTAAAAAAACTGCTAAGTCCTCAACCAAATTGAAACTTCACTTCGAAAAACTGCTTCATTATTGTTTTCCTTAATTTTGTAAAATGTGTTTAGGTTTTGTTAGATATTATGTTTTTAAAATATCAAGAAAAAATATATACGCCAACGGGATTTTCAAAATTTTGATTGCTAAACTAATAAAGATATTATTCAGTTTTTTCTTCGTCCTGTAAACTTTGCAAAAACGCATTTAGCAGGTTAACGAATTAGGCCGACGATATCCTTCAGCAGCCTGGTGACATCTACGTGGTCGAATGTGACGGGCGGTAACTTATGTAGCTCCTTCGCTACGAAAGTCGGCACGTCGTCAGGGTCGGTCACCTTTAAAAAGGTGATGATGTCTTGGACGCTCTTCTCTGTACCATCTCTCCTCCGAGATGGCATCTCACTGAGCTTCCCAGTCGTCTGGAACAGTAACATCTTGCCTCTGCTAATCTCATCTTCTTTGAAGCTCGACTTGCATATCTGCATGATGCTCACCTCGTCCATAGTATCGATGGCATTCTGTATGAATGCCAACAGCTCGTTTGCGATAAGTTGTTGCGAACTCATTGCGAAATATCAGGCAGCAGCTAAAGCCGCGCACTGTACGTATAACTGTGACAATACGTCCGTATTCGAGCGCGCATCGCACTGCACTGATATGTATATCGTACCTGTATCCCATCGTAACCCATCGTATCCCATCGTATCCCATCGTATCCCATCGTATCCCATCGTATCCCATCGTATCCCATCCTATCCCATCCTATCCCATCCTATCCCATCCTATCCCATCCTATCCCATCCTATCCCATCCTATCCCATCGCTTTAATTAATTTACATTTTTTGTTTGTAAGGTAATGTTACTTCAATTTAACAGCTCTATTCCAGGTTTTTTTTTAATGCCATCTACCGTGTTATCGTTGGTTTAGATGAATTATTTAAATATGTAGTTTTTCTATTCGAAGCTAGATCGCGCTACTGAACTGCGCGTCGCGGTGTGAACTGACCGTAATATTTTACTTCTGAATCACTTTAAATTCAAATATCTTTTGATGGACTGAACCGATTGCAATGAAACAAAAACTAAATGTTACTTCAAGCTACGCTTAATCGTTGTGTATAAAAGTTATCTACATTGATTTCGTACATTTTACGTGATGCCCGAATAACCAAACATACAAACAGACAAACAGACAAAAATTCTAAAAATGCTGGAAATCGGTTCTATTGGTTGTCCTTTAACACCCTGGCTATATTTTTTTATTTTTTTTTAATGTACAAAAACTTCTTTTCTACAGTTTTATTATATGTATAGATATAGATTTATGGAGCAATTCTTAATTTTCAACGATAGTTCTTAATTCTCACCTTCCATTTTGATAATCTGATCAGTACATCTTTTGTAACTCATCATCATTAGCCATAATGTTCAAACTGCTGGGTCACCTCCCCTATCTGTGAAAGGTAGTGTACCATAAGACACCCCATGTGCGGCCCAGTGGGGATTGGTAGATGTCACATGTCTTCAAATTTTGGTTCTAGGATGTGCCGGTTTCCTCACGATGTTATCCTTCACCGTTTTGAAAACAGTGGTGTTGATATAATTACAAAATCGAAGGCAATACTACTGGGCCACCAATGGTTTATACTCCGGGCTACTACTGCTCTCATATCTGATCTTTTGTATCTGCTTAATGGAAATAAATAAACACAACTGGTCAAATATTTCCGTTTAAAAAAAATGCATTTATAGTCAAGAACAGGAATTAAATTACTCGCCTCCAAAACCGGCACCAACACATTACATAGACCATCATCCTCACTAAAGTTGACAAAGATAAATAAAGACATTACAACACTACAAGCCACTAAAGCATCATAAATAAATAAACATCAGTGAACATCTCCGCATGTAGTTTCCGTACAAAATGTTCCAATCCGCATATTTCCCTCGACGCAACTCCTCTCCGCTCCGCATCTAACAGTGTTATGTTAGCGTTATGATTTTACATAAAACCTCTTACTTTTATAGCTACTACCATTATGTGCTGTAACGGCACTTGTATTAAAGTGCTCGTATGTTTTACCTCTAGAACTAGTTCGTTTGAGCAGATTTGCCGCGTTTTATAACTATAAAGCGAGATTTTCCGGAAACATTTTTTTTATCGTGGTAGAATCATCAAATGAGTCCTCCTACCCAGGGCGGGATGGAAGGTTTTTCAGGCTCATACTGACTAATCCACAGTTATAATCCTTCAATAACACTTTAAGCCTCCTTTAAATGAAATCTGAACATTCGATTCAAATGTATTTTAGAAATTCAGCTTGTAAGTAATAACTCAACTTGTAAGTAATAATGACGTATTTTATGAGATTTTGAACATTATTTACTTTTTCATCTTTTCATATTTATCTCTATTTACATTGGTATCTAATAACTTCAAAGGTTAAAGCCTCCTGCAGACACACGCGATTAATCGCGCTGCGACAACGAGCCAAGCTAATTTCCACTCTAAAAATACTGCGAATGGACCGCGACATGTCGCCCCGCGCGATTAATCGCGTGTGTCTGCAGGAGGCTTTACGTACCAGGGTCACGGTTACCTGATATCACAGTCGCGCAACCATAGCAGAAGCAACTAGGCATTAAAAAAGGCTAGCAAAAGAATTTGCAAAATAATGTTAACGGGATTCTCTGAAAAGTAACACAAACAGATTTTATATGATGTTATGAGATAGGTATAAGAAAATAAGTAGGCGTAGAAATAGTCTCACTACCACTTATAGGAAAAGTAGATTTGTCAGTCAAAACACAAATACTACAGAAAAAAAACAACGAAACGAAATACTGTCAACTGCAAAACGGCATTTGACGTTGATTTAAGGTTCGTTTTGTGTTTTACGCTTTTTTTAGACAATTGTTCAACCGATGTTTAACTTTTTGTAGTAAGACAGTATTTTGTTTAGATGTTTTTTTTATGGTATTCGTTTAATATCGGCAGTCGATTTTCTCCTCTGATTGCTTTCAAAATCAAAACTTGTTCTCAATTATAGAAATTCGCAGATTTGAAACCAACGTAGATATTTCTTTGAACTCGACCACTTATCGCCAATCAATTGGGATAATGTGGTATCCGTTTTCAATGCTCTAATTATACGATCGTGCTTTTGCATAAAGGCTATTACATTTTCTTGTAAAGATATTTGTGGTAAGCAAATATACCAAAGGGAATAAAAGAGGATAAAATATTTTCAAGAATCATCTTATTTAATAACTAAATTATAGTCTCGTTTTTGACTGCGTGGAATTCAGTATTTGGCTCATGGTTTTTTACAACCAACAAAAAGTCAAAATCCTATGTCAAGCAAATAAATTAAATAGTTTTTGCATCAAAAAGTATAACATCCGAACGCATAAAACCTTAAACTCTTTAAAGTTAGAGTGAAGAGGCTTCTTCTGGGTAAACTTGGTCCATCGGTGACCTTATCTTTGTCACCCCTGACCTAAACTAGTCAGAGCAAACCCTCAATATTCAGATTTATAGTTTCATTTACTTAATTCATCATCATCAGCCTATAGCAATCCACAGCTGGGATAGGCCTCCCCAATCACACGCCATTTGACCCAAACACCGATCATTTACTTTTTTAATGAATATTAATTCTTTACTAATATTATAAAGCAGAAAAAATTGTTTTGTTTGATTGGTTAATGCCGGCCATACACACTACGGTCTACCGGAGAGGTCCACCTGTGCAGGTATGCCTGCGCAGGTAGACCGGAATGTGTGTGGGAATAGACCTGTGCAGGTTTTTGAACCTGGTTGACCAATAGTTCATAATAGTTTCAAATATTAATAATAATCACATAACTACTGGCTTGTTTTTTGATCTATCAAAAGCCTTCGATCTGGTGTCACATGAATTATTGCTGCAAAAGTTGGAGTCTATTGGGATTAGAGGACCGGTACTCCAATGGTTTTCGTCCTACTTAAGTAATAGAAAACAACGTGTGGTCATCAATAAAAAAAATGACAAAAGTAATGACTTAATAACCTACTCATCGGAATATAGAGATAATAAATATGGCGTTCCACAAGGAAGCGTACTGGGACCAATATTATTCCTCATTTACATAAATGACATCATAAAAATAACCAACCATAAATGCATATTATTTGCCGACGACATATCCATTATAGTGACATCAGACAAAAAACATAATACCATTCGAGATCATGAGCTAGACATTAACAATACGATTGACAAATTACTGCATTGGCTTGACATTAACCATTTAAAGATAAATTTAGACAAATCCGTTTACATTCAATTTAATAAATCAAATAATTCTAAAAACGACATTAAACTCAACATTAATAAAATCAAAAAAGTAAGTCATGTAAGATTTTTAGGAATAATAATAGATAAAGATATTAATTGGAAAGAACACATAGACAATGTTAGCACTAAAATCAATAAATTTGTATATGCTTTAAAACAAGTAAAAAATGTCACTAATATAAAAACTGCTGTAATGTCATACCACGCATACGTCGAATCAGTACTGCGTTATGGGCTGGTAATGTGGGGTAATAGCACCGATTTCCGTAGAGCCTTCATCGCTCAAAAAAAGTGCATGAGGTCAATTTGTGGACTTAAACCTGACGAATCATGTCAACCGATATTTAAGAAACTTGGTTTGTTACCTTTACCGTCACTCTATATTTACGAAATATGTATGTTTGTAATTAAAAATAAACATTTATTTAAGACTGCTAATGATGTGAATCCTCGGAACAGACGAGATCCCTATAAATTAGTGTTGAGTGATCTGCCCAGACTAGCTAAATACAATAATAACTGCCTTGCAATGTGTGTGCGCATTTATAATAAAATACCGAGGCATTTTAAAACATTGAGGACAACATTATTCAAAACAAAATTTTATAAATGGTTACTCGATCATAGTTTTTATAGCTTAAAAGAATTTATTGATAAAAAATTTTGATGTATAAAATTTCATTGTTGGTTGGTTACATATTTACTAACCTTAAAATTTTGCATGCTTTGTTCTATCTTAGCTAAACATGTTTGTGCCTTATAAATTAGTATTTAACACCATTGTATACCATGTTTTACGCAAATAAATACTTTATTATTATTACCTCTCCGGTAGACCATAGTGTGTAATTTCGAATTAAAAAATTAAATTAGGACATCGCGTGGCAAATTCCATTCACAAAATACATCTACTTACCAAGTTTCAATAGGATAGCTCTCATACTTTCGAAGAAAAGTGGCTGTGACATACGGACGGACAGACAGACAGACATGACGAATCTATAAGGGTTCCGTTTTTGCCATTTGGCTACGGAACCCTAAAAAGGCTAGCAAAAGAATTTGCAAAATAATGTTAGATAACGGGATTCTCTGAAAAGTAACACAAAGAGATTTTATATGATGTTATGAGATAGGAATAAGAAAAGCTATAATTTCGAATTAAAAAATTAAATTAGGACATCGCGTGGCAAATTCCGGCTATCGGCAGCTTGCGGTAGCTCGCTGTCCGACCAAGGACAAGGCCCGAGTCGACAGCAAATCGTCTTCCACGTGTTCCCCAAGAAAACTGTAGGGGCCTCCATTAGGCGTCTAACATAACGCGGGTAAAACCACGGATTGAAGCTAGTTAATAATATATTTAATTTTCATTATATCTTATGGCTAGCTGATGAACGTTTTAAGTATCTAAAAAGCAATAAATAAATGATAGAACTTTGAAACTCACAAAATGTTTACTTACCTAAAGTTTGATAAAAATTGTTAACCTTTGAAGTTATTAGATACCTATGTAAATAGAGATAAATATGAAAAGATGAATGAATAAACAATCTTAAAAATCTCATAAAATACGTCATTATTACTAACTAGTTCTGAATTTCTAAAATACATTTGAATCGAATGTTCAGATTTCATTTTCAGATAACAAAATATGCGTTCGGTTATCAATTCGAAGCAGTATTTTTATCGACTTAAAGTCTTTATCAAGGCAACTAAATTACTAAACTTAGTTCTGTAAGTAGCCATTCAGATATTTTATGGCCTTATCTGAGCAATTTATATTGACTTAGGTTTGTTGCAGTAGTTAAAATGTCTTAAAACAACAAATAGAGGTACTTATTTATATTGCAAAGTTTTTTATCGAAGAACTTCGGTGACCTCAAATGGGTTCAAAGAACTTCTAAGAAAAAGGTCCGCAAGTTTGTTGATACTAATATTTTCTTTTAGTTGAAGAAATAACGAGTTTTTGTAATGGACTCAACGAAAATGTTGTTTTTCCAAAGTAATTTGAAGCTTGGTAAATAATTTTGAAGCTGGTATCTAAAACAATTTCAAATTACAATTCCTCAATATATCATTATTTTTATATCATAGTGCTACAGGTGCCAAATAGCGACACTTCCATAAATCACGGAAAAATCTAGAAGAAACAAAATCATTATAATAAAAACAAAACAATGTGACAGCACCATTTATCTCGGCCATTAATTTTGTGTCACGGAAATTACTAAATTGACAATTTACATCAAAACCCATTTCATCTCCTATAACAGCGCAAATTAAAGTTTAAAAGCTTCAATTATCCCAATCAAATCAAAATCCCGGTAAAATGTTCCGCACCTTGTTTAAAAGCCTTAAAAATATTCATATTTGATGTTATGATGTTCTAAATAAATGAGAAAGGAAATTAAACACATTTTCAACGGGTATAACACGTAATAACGGGGCGTTTTCTTTATAACAAATAACCCCTCTTGACCCTCACACAATTTGTTACGGCTTTAGGATTTAATCATTTACTTTGACCTCGGGCTTAAAAACGACCCTAAACAATATAAATAACTAAATTCATATAATTTTCCCCTTCGCAGTTTTCAGTTTAATCTTTTGATTATATTTTGCACGTTACCGTTGTTGTTTGGCTCACGTAGAATAAAGCGAAAACATAGAGGAGGTCTGTTAGAAATGTTCTGTTGTTGTTTACCTTCAACAGCCCCGGCAGACTTAGGTCCTCTAAGGAGGGCCCCGTCGGATCCATCATGGTGGAGCGGATCTCAAATTATATTGGCATGTCAAAAATCTTGTTGCATTTCACACAACCACTTCCGACCACAGATCGGAGTCGTCTGGAAATCGCCTGATCGAGTAATCAAAGCACAATCGTCAATTATCTTCTATGCTATTTAATCCATCATTGAACATTAATTAGGAAGCAAGCTTTCCTGCCAAGATCTAATTATTGTAGATAGTACATAATTCCTTTATTGTTTGTTTCTCACGGCCACGGCATCGGCACCCCGTGGAAACATTTGTTGGTAACTTTTTCCGTTAATTAAGCCCCTAAGTTAATTATTTGTCGACAGAGTTATCGTTTGTTTTAATTTCCTTTCTGACACGATAGAATTATTACTTTGCAGATTTTGTTCGTATGGATTGCGGTTCCTGGTTTAATGAAACCCGGCCAACCTTTTCCTATTCGGGTCATTAAATGAGAGAGCATTGTCTACTTGTGAACAAAATTGCTGATTATATGAAATGATACAAAAGTGTTATAGGTTTATAAAACGACTACTGAAAACAAAGCTATTTGAAAGAAACATTGTAAATATATGAGTATATACACACATACACATACGACTGATAATTTTCCATAGCCAGATGAAATATATTTACAAAGAAAACGCCTAAAGTACTTGTAGTGCTCATCGAAGCGTAAGCCCTGGCTTTGAAGATTCCACCTCCGCCTAATCTACTCAAAATTACAAAGCTTTTTCTGCTTGTGTAAACTCCGCTTGCGAACTTAGTTAATCAAAAACACGTTGCAAACGATAAAATCAGATAAAAGAGAACTGTTCGGCGAACTTTGTTCGTACGAAAATAAAACAAACATTGAAAATATTGCAGTCGCATCATGTGATACAAGTACCGATGTAGGTACTAATAACAAAAGAAATAAGTATGCAGGGTACTTCGAAAACTACAAATGAAATACATTTTTGTGCCCATGTGACTATGTATTGTATATTTTTCGCTAAGCCTATTTTGTTCCATTCATAGGCATTGGCCTCCTCCAACTCGTTCAACTTCTCTCGATAGTGTGCTTTATCTTGCCAATATGTGTGTACTCATCCAGTATTTTATTGTATGACTCAGTTGACAAGAAAGTCCTGTACAAAGTGTATAAGACTTTCTTCTCAACTGAGTCTGAGTATTAAACGTCGAAAAATTAGCACGATTTGCGTAGTTCGTCTATATGCAGAAAAAGAAGAACAAAACGAGATACTAATAAGACAGAGTGTTTTTTTCCAATAATTAAGTTTCCAATATTAGAACTAATAAGAACCACAAACCAAACTGCACTGAAAAGTAGCCAGTTACTGCCTGTACACTTATTCATTTTGCCACCAGTACATGTATCGGATCGCAATCGGTAGCGCAATATCCGCAACAAGCCAGCCAGCTAGTTCCGACGTAATGACACCTAGATAAGAATTCAATATCGCCTACTTTAACATCTATCCTCTTGCTGTATTTCTGTGTACTGCACTTGCAATTTTATTTGTTTTTGTGTAAACTACGAGTAGCTTCGAGCAGTTTTATCAGTGTTGTGGAAAGTGATTAAAAAGCTGACTATGGAGTAACTGGCGTATTATTTGTAAGGTGATTTCTACTGGAAGGAACAATACTTTGGTTTTTTTTTTAGATGTTTTTGCTCTTGACTCTGGTCCATGTCATATGTGACTCAGCCGCAGTGGGAGACGCCCACAGCAACGGATCTCCGGCCACTGTAGGCGCGGGCATGTGGACGGTGAGTAATGGGCGACTCGCTTTCAGATCATGGCCCATGCGCAAGTCGACGGTGCGTCGTGTTCCACGCACGCGTCAAAGAGCTGTCAGGCTAAAGCCTACCAGTGTCGCTTGACTAAGGAGATAGCGTGACTCCAGAACAAAAAGGGCTATTGAAGGATACCGTGGATTTTATTCAGTACAAGTCTTACAGTCCCTCCTGGCCTGCCCTGGGTGGGATGTCTTAATTGATGACTTTACCACGGTAAAAAAAAGGTTAAATGTGACTGAGACAAAGCCTACGATGGAGCGAGCTTACCCAGAAGAAGCCTGTGATATATCTAACTTTGACGAGATTTGGGTTGTATGCGTTCGGTAACACCGACGCGGCGACGCAGGAAGTGACTTCCACTCCTTTGCTGTGCGCATTATGAAGGAAGATTGAAAGCTCTTAGTGTGAATTGGTGGAATGGCATCTAAGTATGGATAATAATCAGAAGGGGTGATGTAGGAACTAGTCATTGTTTACTTCTTTTTTCGTAAGCCAGTAAGTCGCCTTCTGTTAGACTAAGCCTCCGTCCATTCCTTCCAAAGATCACGGCTGTGCGCCACCATTCTCAAAAAAGACGTCCAGATTTGTAGTATTTATATATATATTTTTTTTTTTGGGTAAATTATGTTTTGTCAATTTAAAGATTTATTCTTGTCGTTTTAGACCAAAAAATCTACAAGCAAGCGGTCGTGTTCGAAAGTGAAATAAGTAAGAAAAGTGTGTGAGTAACTATACTAACATGTGGCGTTCTGTGGTTTTGCTACACGCAAAAACGCTTGTGTTTTGTGCGTAGTGTATGTATGTAAGTATTCGCTACTAATCTGAGCTAACGTAATGAAGTGATATTTATTTAAGCAGTTTTTAAAATGATTTTACACGTCTTTCTGCAAACTAGAAGAGGTAGAGGAACAGTGTATAAGACGGGGACGCGAGGTACGAGGTATGACTTAACACAATACTAAGGTAGCGCAAGCGCCAACAAGACGCCATTTGTTAATGGCCGCTTGCAAATGACGTCTTGATGACGCTTGCGCTACGTTAGTGTTGTGTTAAGCATGCCTAAAGAGTGTATGACCCCATTATACCTAGCGTCCCCGTCTCATACGCTGTTCCCGTACTGACTACTTTGATGAATCAGCCGGAACAAACTCAGAGGTCGCTGTCTCTTTTAAAATCCAGACTTTTTTTAGGTCAATCAAAGGTTATTTCATGGGTATGAACGGGAAGAATACGGATATAATTCTTTATGGAGGATTCTTCCACCAGAACGGGTACGGTAACGGGTGTGTGGTGGGCTTGTCCCCAAAAGTTTTTTTCAGGATTTTCTCTTTGAGTTTTCCATTTGTTCTTGACTTGCAGAGAACTCTGGTATCGCGATATAGGACTTTTGACTTTAGTCCCTCATTTATTTCATAGATGTCGTTATTGTTGTTTTTGTTGCCGACTCAAGAAAATGTATAATGTAGGTATGTGAACATATTGAACATTTAACATCAAATCGATCACAGACGTATCCGGACCGGCGGCGGCGATGTAGTTCCAGTGCTCGCGAAATTTTGAGACACAGGTCTGTCTCAACCCGGGCATGGCCCTGATGTGTGACCCCATTAATTATAGCCGGTTCACAAAAAAAATATATTAATATATATTTCATCTGATAAAATTCCTAAGGGGGGAGCCCTTAGGAATTTTTGACGTCGCGTCGTAGAAATCTACGTTGAGCATCGTTACAGTGGGGTGGTGTTTTAGTTCATTCCGAAAAATGGACCGCTCTAGACGCATTCTGTTCCATAGTACGGGATGCTGCTGGACTAGGGTAATTAAATGATCGACTTCAATACCACCCGTCATCTTTGAATTTCGAATAACAATTGCGCAGGATTGCATCGTGAGTCACAACGTCGTATCGTAGATTTCCACGACGCGACGTCGTATCGTGTTTATGTGTGGGAGCCCTAACTCGTGTTCAAAAAAATTGGTGACTAAAGACGTGTAGTGAAGGGGTGATTCTCAATGCAGTGCCAAGTCTGAGTACAAAGGATGTTCACAATAAAAGTTCAATATTGTTTACTTCGCCATAAAATGCAGCTTCGCAGTTGACTGGTTCTATACTTTCATTTAAAGAGAAGAGTAAATAAACGTTCAAAATGATATAGTTTAATTATTTCTTTAACTGCTGCGAAGAGCATAGGGTTACTAGTACTTTGAGCCCAGTTGCACATATTTAAGTCTTTATCGCTGGAAATTAATAATTATTTTATCTCAATTGCTACCTTTGGCTGAATTTTTGTCTCCAATCAACTGTCCAGACAGAAGCAGCCATCAAAAACAATAAACGAGATTTGGATTGAAATTGAATATAAATTACGGGCGAAAGTCTTATTTAATTTAATGTACAATAATATTGTAATCAGCGTTTTTTAAATTACTTCTAATATCCTGTTTGAAAACAAACGTTTCATTCGAAATTTCTTGTCTTGTTTTATGCATTAATTACACGAGACACACTAGTTTATACTACTTTACATATAATAATTTGCATATTATTTAAATGTGATTAGAAAATATAAATTCAAAAGTCTTGAAACGAGTCAGCAAATTCATATGAATGTAGCATTTAAATACTTACAACCCGTACTATCTGTTGTCAGCAACTTCCCCCGCTGCAACTCGAAAATCATCCCACGGGAACATAAAATCGATATAAAAAGTATCCTATGTGATAATCCAGGTTATAAACTATCTGTGTACCAAATTTCATCCAAATCCGTTCAGTAGTTTTTTCGTGAATGAGTAACAAACATCCATCCAGACATCCAAACAAACTCATTTGATGTTCGTATGCACAAATACTTACGAAATTTCTTGCTCCCGAAATTACTAAAGAAACTTACATGGAAGTTTGGTGGAGCCGTGATAAATCCTCATAAGGCACGTAAACCAGTAAACTTAGTTACGAGTACATGCAACGCATAAACTTGCGTGTTACTACTTGATGTACTACCAAGCTAGTGTGTTTTTATTGTGAACTTTACTATAACCTGGGAGTAGATAAAATAAACAGCAATTTGTAACGACTTTGAATACTGAATAAATATTATAAATGCGAAAGTGACTTTGTATATTTGTTTCTCGTTATGTCGCTTAATCTAGTTTTAACACATACGCGCTAGGGCTTGCCTGTGGATTATGCATATGCATGTTAGGGTTTGCATTATACCATCATGCAAACCTTAACATGTATGGCCTCCATAAAAGCTAATTGAATAATATTGATATTCTAGTTCATAATTTTGTTCCTTTTACCTAGCCCTTTTTTTTTGCTTGGTAAAATCATCAAGTGAGTCCTCTCACCCCGGGCAGGGCGGGAGGGACTGTCAGACTTGTACTGACTAAAATCCACGGTGTCCTTCAATAGCCCTTTATTTTCCGGGGTCACGGTAATGAGATAAGTCCCGCGACCCCGGCAGGCTTTGGCCCTCTAGAGAGGGGGCCCCGTCATTATACTGACGCTCTTTGAGGCGCGCGTGGAACACAACGCGCCGTCGCGTCGACCCGGGCATGGTCCATGGTCGGGCAGCGAGTTGCCCTTTACTCGCCGCCCGCATGCTCGCGCCTACGGCGGCGGCGGCCGGAGATCGTCTTGCGACGTCGGTCGCCGTGGGCGTCCACCACCGCGGGTTTTACCTAGCCCTTGGTAAAGGTATTAACCTTTTTTGAACAGAGAATATTGGTAGATTGCTTGTTTAAACTATTAAGTCTAAACAAGCAATCTACCAATATTCTCTGTTCAAAAAATAAAACAGACCAAACTTTATTATAACTCATTTACATTTAAGACGTTCCATCAATTTAATGCCAGAATTGTATTTATACAAAAGTCTACGTAGAAATCTGTTCCAACTCACTTATAATACAAAAGCGAACAGAATCAACTTCTTTTTTTTTTAAAGTAAATTTTGTTGGCGCGATTTACCTTCGCCGTCCGAGCCTTGTTTTATTTTTTCAAAACAAACAATTTCATTTTACTTTTGTTTATTCTAATTGCAGGTTTTGTTGTGTGTGTAAATAGAACGTAATTACGGATCAGTGGGGGATGGGGGGTGATGGCGGAGTGCCAACATTTTGAAGTTAAAAGCTGTTTCGTTTAAAAACGGGCCACCATTCAAGCGGTCCGTTTTTAGCTATTCGTTCTTGAACGTCGTAAATATCTGTGGTAGTCCATACACTATTTGAATGTTGATTTTTATGCATATTTTTGCTTTACCAATAAACTGATACAAAACCACAATGTTCAGCATTTTTTAACCCAGATTATCCTGAAACTTTTTTACGTATCAGATCTTTGTGATTTTTTTATATGTTGCTACTTACCCCCCCTAAAGTCCTGGAAAAATATTTTAAAAAATACCATAAAACCATAAAACTCGGAAAATGGGTGGCGTTATAACGCCTGGTCGGATAATCTACTACTATCACGAGTGACCTTAAAGGGCTAAATTAACTTTCGAAATACTTACACATATACGTGCCACGTTCAACATGAATTGGACATATGTAATTCAAATTCAGTCAAAGATTGTCTGCAATACAGATATCTATCAGTTATCTCATTGCTTTAAATGTATTTATATTCACAATCCTGATGTGCAAAAAAATAATATTTATACTACCTTTAGATACGTATCTTCACCATATACACCGTGTTCCGGACGATATACATAAACTTCGACCAGATGTTCAAACCACGGAAGTAAGCATTTTTCATTATGGACACATTAATAAATTCTTATTTTTTGTTAATTTTCATACAAACTAAATACCTAGACGTAAATAACCCGATATGCATGCCTCTTTATCCGAATTGGCAACGTCATTCATAACATTTGGCGGGCTGAAACAAATGAAATGCAAATAGTATTTGATAGATTTCAAATTAAGATACTTTCTCACTGCATAGCTCAATTAAATTTCATTAAATGAAATTACAAATATCTTTGTAACGAAGCCTTTTTAAGTACTACTTCCTTTGTTGGATTTGATTTGTAAAAGCCATAGAAGTATTTGCTAAAGTTTATGGATAACGTGAAGAACACGGTGTATGTATGTCATTAATTCTATTATAGGTACAATACTCATTGAAACAGGCTTCACAGACACATAACCGTTCAAAGACTTGATATGTTGATTTCTAAGTCAATTTTCATCCCCCATGTTGCATCCTCTAACATTCGAATTTGGTTAGAAAAGCGTACGGAAGCTTTCGTAACAAAAAGACCGCAGCCACTCCGTCAAACGGGCGGTCTCTAACGCTAACACAGATTCACCAAAGGAAGGTTGAATGCGTGTTACAGTTGTCATTTTCTGGCTTTTTTTAGCTTTGTTTTTCCCCCATGGGAGTGAGTCAATGTTTGTCTGAGGGCTTGAATGTTAGGACTGGGACTCGGAATCTTTATCTTTATCTTTATCTATAGTATGAAACAAAGTATCTTATATAGTTCTTTACGCTCGGATACGTTTACATTTTTCAAAATAGACAACAGATTTTAACGTTGTAATCAATGGACTGACAAAATTTTTAAGGGTTCCGCGGTAGTCAAATGGCAAAAAACGGAACCTTTATAGATTCGTCATGTCTGTCTTAAGTCTGTCCGCCTGTCCGTCACTTTTTTTCGAAAGTATAAGAGCTTTCCTATAGAAACTTGGTACGTACGGTTTCCTATAGAAACGGTCGTAAACCGCATTAGGATTTTCACACAAAAATAAGTAAAAAATTGGGGGTTCCCCATACTTAAAATTTGATTTAAAATTGATATTGATGTTACTAACATCATTTTTTTCTAAACTGAACAGTTTGCGCGAGAGACACTTCCAAAGTGGTAAAATGTATGTAGTTGACAGTTGTATCAAAATTAACTTATTATATTTCAAGCTGGACATGCCTTGAGTAGATTTTAATAGACAGAAAGATTTCAGAAGACGAATTGTATGTGTATAATATTTCTATACTTATTGCATCCGCGTGAAGTCAGAGTATTCAATGTTTCAATTATCTTAAATGACCATAATTGCAGTTACTATATCTAGAACTTCCTCTCCTTTCACCTTATTAATCATAGTATTCACTTCATTAGCACTTTATTTGTAAAAGCATTATTTTAAACAGTTCATTCATATCACGTCGAAGGCTTTCAGTCTTTCACATCATTACTAAAGAAACCGAACACAAATGAAACCTACGTCCAAGATTAGACTGATCCTATCTAACTACTGACCTCTTTTCCTAGAACAATGCCTATCCTGACCTCAAATCACCTGTAGCCCTAAAAACTCATATAAGGGTCAAAATCAAAATAATTGCTCATTTCATAAATGTTACTTTTATGTTACAATAACATAAAAATAACATAAAGGAAAACAAGGGCTGCATTCACAGTTGTAATAAAAACAGTTTTTTTATTCAGACATACAAAGTCGTTTTACGTATTGATCCCAAACTGATATTTAAAATCTCATATTGATATCAAACTGAAATACTTGTCTTTGCCAACGAAACGGCAATGAGGATTTTAGTTTGTATTACTCAAAACACTGACTACGACCAAAAACACATGTTTATTTTTTATTAGGTACACTATTTGTTTAATATTTTAAAAGCATGCTGTGGAGATGCCTTAACCCAATTTTATGTAACGTAACATAAAAAAATGTTACATAAGTGTGACATAAAGGAAGAAATAAGCATGTTTTTCTACAGACTAAACTCAAATCACAGAACATAATTAACTCTATCGTTGCAGCTAATTAGCGACAGAATAGCACTAACATAATAGTTTCCTGACAATACGAAATAGTTTAAAGTTACTTACCTGACGTATTTTTTCAATTTACCAAAAATAAACCAGTTTTTTGTTTTTTTTTCGACGCACACTTTACAATCATATTTTTGCCGAGAACAAAATGGCTGCTGCCCTATGATTGGTCGCCTGAGGTTCAGACAGTTACAGCTAATGTTGCCAGTATTAAAGTTTTAAAAAATACCTTTTTTGCGACTAAATAATGCGTTACATAAATGAAATAACATCGATGAAATAATTTTGAGACCAGTTTTAGTTTATATTTAAAACTATAATTTATATTTCAAATGAAATTTTAAGGATTCTACGCACATTTTACAGTGCTATTTGAGAGGATAGCCAATTTTGTTTAATAATAAATATAATACTTTTAATGTTTTTTCAAGTTTAAAATATCAGTGCTGGAAGTTGGACAGACGTTTTTTGTAGGAAGACCAGAAGACACGCCTTTAAAAATGCCACAATATTTACAAAACGAGGTATCAACTACCAACAATGACATTTATAATACAATATAAAGAAGGGCTTCTTTGTAATATTCAGTATTTTATTAATATTGCCCTGACAGTTTTTTAGTAGAAATTAAGGAAAAATGATGGACAAATAAATTTTCTGAAATGAGCAATTATTTTGATTTTGACCCATAAATCCTACGCACACTATGCCATACAATCAGTTGGCAGAGAGAGGTAGGCTAGGCAAAGGCACGTTCACAAAATGCCTTGCATGTGCAATTTTCCTGCGACAAGCGACAAGTGAGATTCGTTCTGTTTTCAATTTCGAACGGTGTCTCCCACAGGGCCTGTATAATGCTGACGGGAAGACACGCCTGTGACACCCACACAGACATAGGTACAGTTAGCGACAAAAGTGCGTCGTGATGTTCAAAGATACCAGTTTAATTGCACCTTTTGTTTTATACTTATTGTTGCCAGCAACTTCACCCGCTGCAAAGCGTGATAAAACTATTTAGTGTATTAATCCAGCTACGTGTATCTGTGTAACATCATCAAAATCCGTTCAGTTGTTTTCGCGCGAAATAGTATCATAAATAATTTTATTTTAAACGCAAACAAGCATACTCACAAACTTTCGCATTTATAATATTAGTAAGATTCAAGATTCAACTATGTGGGTTTTTAGTTGCAAAGTAAACGAAATGTTCAATCACGTGTGAATTCATTACAAATGAATAGGACTGTGATTGTACGATTGAGATGCAGATTGAACTTCAATTTCTCCATAAAAAACAACTAAAGGGTGTTTTGGAATGCTCATAGTTTCCAATCAAAACGTATTTGTTTTTTCTTAGTTATTTATTCACTTGTTTTCAATATTTTCATTAGAAAGAACGAAAATAGTCTTTGCCCTGAGGCCATCCGCTCACTGTTAACTTTTTGTTGCGGAGACATTTTGTCTCCCTGTGGAGTGCTATGAAAATATATAAGAGTGCGCTCATAATGGTGACAAACATTTTCTAGTGGCACATACATCTGATGGGGAAACAAAAAGTCTAAGCGACAAACGTCCACAGTGAGCTCTAACATTTTTGTCGCTGACCATACACATGTAGACTGGCCGCTATGTGCCGATACTGCATTCATTTTTGTTTCTCTATTGTTTTATAGCTTTCCTTTGTCATGGCCAGCGTTTTGTTTTCTTTATGATTCCTGTTAACATCTGTTACGATCAATGTGGGCGAATTTATAGGGGTTAGTGTATTTTTTATCGTTTATTTTTGGCAATACAAACGATACTTTCTAAAAGGAGAAAAATACGGGTGTATGTTGTTATAGTAGCCCACATATTTGAATTGTTTGGGTTCGTTTTTCTAGGACAATAACCTGTTGTAATTTACATACCTGTTCCATTGTAATGTAGCAATTATAAAATGTATACTTTTGTGGCACTTAACGTATAACCCCTCAATGATAGATCATCAAGACGTTTAGTCACAATGTTCTAAATTTGATTTTTCCGAATGAGCATAGCAAAGGTATTAAAATATCTTATCCAAAATCGTTTTCTCTTTCTTGAAACAACTTGCTCCGCAAATATGTACATAGTTTAAATACATTAAACGTTATACATAATTAATGACAACATTCCGTCTCTGTCATTTCCAACGAATTTACAGAAACAGAGTAGCGTTTTAAATACGTTTGGCGGTTAACGCATTTATCAGTGGTTCAAGTCCAAAACTTGTAACACTAATAATGGTCAACCGAAGTACTAGAGTTAGTCTGTAAGTCTGTCTCAATATTGTTTAGAAAATATCCTTCTATACCTCAGTTGGTTGCCTCAGTCCAACTCAGAAGATCGCAGCACAAATGTACCGTAAATATATTTATCTTTATCACACTTATTTAATAGTTAATTGAATTGTTTATTTTCTAAATAGTATTTTAATAATATGTATGTTATTTTGTATTGTTGACGTATCTAAGCTTCAATATTAATTGCGCCGGCGGAGTTTTGCTAGTCAATTTAATAAAGATAATTTTGGGCCAAGTCTATAGGAATGTATTAAGACCAATGGGAAAGTTATACCTATGATGTATCCAGAGTTCTGCAAGGTTATTTAATATGAACCTGCAAAGACAAATTTAACAACTGTATTTAATCGCCGTTGTCTTATACTAGCAGAGCCCCGTGGTTTCACCCCCGCATCTCAGCTCTTTTTGGTTGTAGCGTGATGTTATCTAGCCAATAGACTTCCTCGATAAATGGATTATGGATTAGAAAAAAAAATCAATTTATACTAGCAGTTCCTGACATTAGTCAATTTCAAATGTAATTCTAATACCTTTTAGCTCCAATACCTACTGGTTACCAACTTATTCTGTCTCAATATTGTTCATATAAGATACCCCGCTATACCTTTCGGTTCGTTGGCTCTGCCCAGCCAGCCGGGTTGCAACTCAAATCTAGCGTAGGTAAATACATTTATCTCCGTTCATCTGTTGTGTCGTCAGCATCACTTACTTGATTGTTTCTACAACTTATTGTACTGTTTATTTTGTTAATGTTGATTTGTTTCATTCAGGATTCGATTGAAAGTTTAATCGATGAGATTTATTTTTCAAATTAATTAAGTGTGATTGTTTTATTTCTTCGCGTTATTTGAAACGGAGTAATTAAAAAAATCAATAAGAAAAGACAAGATCTTAGAACAGGATAAGTTATTTTATCGTTTTGGTTACAACCTATTAACGTAGAGAAAGAAAATACAATTCAAAAACTAAAGAATAAAAGTAGGGTAGGTACCTACCTACTTGCAAAGTTAGGGTGAATTGAACCAATGAAACTAAGGACGAGTTGTTTCGATCAAAAGTTATAGTAACTATTGTTAAAATCCCAAACATTATTTAACTAATCGTTAAAAATTTATGGGTTTTAAAAAATCGTAAGTTTAACTGCTGCTAAATCAGCACATGTAAAACGCGATCGAGAGCCATCTTCTAAATATATACAGGGTGTAATTAAACACATCACAAAGCCGTTAACTACGCATACTGTACATCTAACTAAGTAGCTTTACGGCAAAATTATCGCTGGGAAACGACTTTTATTTTTAGGTATCAAAAAAAATAATTATTTTATTGCACGCAATGTAAAGCAAACAGGTTTCGTGTCGTTGTGTGCGTAGGCGGGCGGCTAGACGCACAAAAGCGCGCCGCTGGAACGCGCTGTGATAAGAACGTATAGACGTGCATGCGTATTTTTTTTAGAAAAATCTAAAATTCAGGTAATGTTTGTTTGGAAAAAAGTTTTGTAATAATACTTAGAATTCGATTTCGTAAAAAAAGTTTAAAAAAATGCAACTTTGACCTTCAATATCTCGAGAACCCGTGGAGTCCCAGGTATGGTCTAAAGGAAAAAAATGATCCAAATAATGGGTAGAATACGTGGCTTTCGGCTTCGTTAAGTGTCTTCTTACACCCGGTATAACTCAAAGGTGACTGACTGACAGTGATCTGTCAACGCACAGCCCAAACCACTGGACGGATCGGGCTGAAATTTGGCATGCAAGTAGATGTTATGACGTAGGCATCCGCTAAGAAAGGATTTTGATCAATTCTACCTCCAAGGAGATAAAATAGGGGATGAAAGTTTGTATGAAAATTTGTCAATTTTAAACCGATCGGGTTGAGACTTTGCATGCATAAAGCTACTACGGCGTAGGCATCCCCTAAGAAACGATGTTGATAAATTCTGCCCCTAAGGGGATAATATAGGGGATGCAAATTTGTATAAATCTTCTTAGATTTTCGACTGACTACGCGAACGAAGCCGCAAATACTAGTCATGTTATAATTACTATCGAATATTTAATTCTTCTTTGTTCAAAATCTGTATAGAGATCACTAATTTGTAATTGTCACTTCTTTTATTTCCTTTCAAAAGATATTAAATGCCTTTCCTTCAAAACGGCAACAACAGTGTTTTTCTAACGAAACGAAAAAAGTAAGATATCTTTCAATATTTGCCAAAGAATGGGGAAAAGAAAGCATCAGTTTGCTTATACAAGTAAAAGTTAATTAAACAAGTTTTTGTAATCCATTTGTAAGGAAACCTTGCTTGCGGCGGGTAAAAAACCCTTCTTGGAATTTTCCTTGAGTTTTCTTACTATCATTGTTCTTACAAAACTCGACATATTATTTAATTAAAAGTAAATAGAGCCTTTTTGGTAGACTAACCGGACTAGTATGACGTCATTTTTTTATTACATTTTCGTTGAAACACAATAACATTGAAAAATATACCGAAAAAACAATATTCGTTAAAAATTGTACTGTTTGATAAGTTATAATATAAAATTCATTGAATTGTGATTCTGTGAAATGATTATTATGCGTATTGGTTATTCCATGAACTGAAAATCTTAGTCAAATTTTATGTGAAACAAAATTATATTAAAGTTTTGGATATACAACGCACAATCCTAGTTTACTATATTCTTTTTATATATATAGGTAGTGATCACAAGAGTTACTTAAAATATAGGTACCTACATTGTTTTGTTAGCATGTGATAATTGGGGTGCTAAGACAGGAAACCTCCACGTGCGCCCGTGGACTGGAGTTCCCTCTCGGATACATCCGGGGGGAAGACCAGTTTTTCGGGCCGGTACGCCCTGGGATGCGGGCAAAAACGCTTCTTAGGCACTGTGCCTAAGGGGTCTCTTTGCCCGTATGCGAATAGCCTGTCGGGTGGAGGCTCCAACGCGTGTCGCTCTGAATAGCAGAGGGCACAGCGGCGGAGCGGGCTTGCGGACGGTGAGTAATGGGTAAGCTCGCCGTCCGACCAGGTACCAAGCCAGGGTCGGTGGCGCGTCGTGTTTCACGCGTCACCGACGGGGCCCCTTATGGGGCCAAATGCCTGCCGGGGTCGCGGATTTTTTCTTAATCCAGGATACCGTGGCCCCGGAACGTAAAGGGCATCCGAAGGAACACGGGTGGATTTTAGTCAGTAAGAGTCTGACAGTCCCTTCCGCCCCACCCAGGGCGGGAGGACTCATTTGATGATTTTGCCACCTAAAAAAAAAAAAAAAAAAAAAGCATGTGATAATTCGTCTAACGGCCGGATTATTCCAGAAATTAACACTAACAAATCCCCACCAGTTGGGATTATTACTTCTTTTTTCAAAACTCCCTACTATGCTGAATTTATTGAATAGTGGGGATTTCTGGAATAAACCTTACGGCGGTTCAAACCCACATGCTAGAGCGCAGCACACGGTAGCCTCCACCAAATACATAAAACACGAGAACTTCAAAACTAGTATTTACTTATTTGTTCTATCGAAGAAACATAACGGTTAAGCGTTCTCCGTGAAAACTACGCCTTGCTTTGATCCATCAGATGTTTTCCAGCCCATAAAATATTTTCACGTGTGTAGGCTCTCACTATTGTTTTAGGACCACAGTATAATTATCTATCAGTACTCCGACTTCATACAAACGGACGAAACGCGAGCTATGCCTACGCGCCTCGATGTCGGGGTGCGCTCGGGGTGCAGACAGTCACGGCTGTACCACAGTGACGAACAGACGGTGTGTTGTTTTTTTAACAATAACCGCTCGATTTTTTCACTAAAAATCAGTTCAAGTACTTACCTATTTAATATGACGAGTAGGAAATATTGTGCTGTTTTTGGTTGTATGAATTTGTCAATAACGCATCCAGACACATTTTTTTTTAAATTACCTGGAAAATCTGAAAGGTAAGACTATAAAATAATAATTTTACTTACTAGTAGGTAGGTAGGTATAATAATGTGTGTCTTTTTAATGGATAAGTACTTGTATTTCCTTTTATCTCACGAAAAAAAAAGGTGTTTGGATTAATAAATAAAGTGAATAGAGTAAAGGAAAGTTATTGAGACGAGTGAAATAGGTAGTTATAGGCGGTTCTGAATGAATCATGATACGGTAGGTACTTTTTTATTTATCGTGGTAAAATCATCAAATGAGTCTTCCCACCCAGGGCAGGGCGGGAGGGACTGTCAGACTCGTACTGACTAAAATCCACGGTGTCCTTCAATAGCCCTTTATGATCCAGGGTCACGGTAATGAGGTAAGTCCCGCGACCCCGGCAAGCTTTGGCCCTCTAGAGGGGGCCTCGTCATTATGCTGACACTCTTTGAGGCGCGCGTGGAAATAGGTAGTTATAGGCGGTTCTGAATGAATCTTGATACGGTAGGTAGGTACTTACGCTTGTGTTAAAACTTCGGTGCATGTGTCTTTGTTAGTTTGTATAATTCAAAGTAAAGACGTGGTGTAACGGAGGGGTGGGATTGTCGGCGGGCACGGAATGAAGCTCACTGGTATGGTGTACTATCAACGTATATTCAGTGTACTACACAAACTAGGTATACATCATATGAATATTAATCTAGGAACTTAGATTACAGTATATCTAAGGCTCGCGCGTTTTCCACCTTGTCCATGTTTCCCAAAACATTTTTTAATTAAGCTTTATATTAGAATACGGATTTATTATACTTTAAAATTTAATAATAAAGATATTTTTCTGTCGCAAATTTATAAAACCGATTTGTTTTTCAGACAAAAACATGCTTTTTTATATTAAATCTACTTACCAATAAAAAAATACGCATTTTTATTGAACACTTCCTATTCAATATACAAAGTATTTTATTTGTTTATATAAAAAAAGTATATTTGTAATCACAAAACTAAATAAAAACAGAAAGTAGGCAAATTAATGTAATTATAACGCTGGAGACGGGCAGCCCTAACGCATGTTTACGTACCGCGCGGCTGTAGGTATTTAATTCTATCATGCGGCCCAGTTACGCTACTGTATGATATTATTACCGTGCTGAAACTCAGCACTTAAACCAACATGCTCAGAATATTTCCATTTTAAAATATAGTTATTTAAATTCTGAAATTAATTTGAAATTAAGACTTCAGTGTTAGTCATTGTCTGTGTAAACCGTTAATGCTACGGTCACACGCGCGCCGTGCAGCCCGGCGGGCTGCCTGGCGGGCTGCGCGGCATGCAGCCCGTCCCGGGCCGGCGGACATTCAAGCTGTTCACACGCACGCCGTCGTGTCAGTCAGTGCCAGAATGGCGAGCAGCGAGGATCTCGGTGTTGTTGCTGCCATATCCTTTGGCTTAACTTATTTTTATTGGAAAAAGAAACAAAATTATGAACGACGGAGAAAAAGAAAAAGACTGCATGAATTTATGTCCGGGGTTCCATAATACTTCTTCTTCCTGGTAATATTCCAGGAACGTCAAAATTGTCTCGTTTGACCATTCCGCCATGTTGTAATCTCCGATCGTAGCGACTTTCTTAGCAACGTTGAATGAAGATCCACTCGTCGCGAAAGCGCGGGAGTGACTGACTGCCCGCGCGCGTGTAAACAGTCACCGGGCGCCCGCACATTCATCCTTTGAACTTTGCCAAAAACCGACACTTGCCCGATTCGCGGCATTCACGTTCACAGGCGCGTTCACGGGCTCGGGCGTACCGTTTACACGCTCGTGAATGTGAATGTGCACGTTGAATGTAGAGTTGAACGCGCGCGTGTGAACCTACCATTTTACAGATAGGCAGCTGTGTTAATATCTTTCAGTTGTTAAATAAGCAAAGTACATGAATTTCGAAGTAATGAATACAATTTTACATAACTCAGTTACCTTAAAATACTAAGTAAAAGCTCACATTAGAGGCGCTAGCACGAGTCTGCGACGTAAACGTAGAGTAAATTCTTTGTTTAAAATTGAAAATACAAGGAGAATTTTCAATGTTAAAAACAAAATATTTAACATCATATTTTTCTTTTGAATTTTAGGCATATTTATATCAATAATAAAAACTACTACGGACTAGCAAGCGCAGCGTAGGACGTCCACCAACGAGATGGACAGACGACCTTATAAAGGTCGCCGGAAGACGCTGGATGCAGGTCGCTTCCAACGGTATATGTGGAGATCTAAAGGGGAGGCCTATGTTCAGCAGTGGACGTCCTATGGCTGAGATAATGATGATGATAATGAAAATACTGATTGTGCTTTTAGACAATACTCGTATGTGACATTAATACTAAACGATATTTGTATTTTCGATAACATAATCGGCGTAGTGAAGTAAATCTAAAGTAAAAGACTTACTTCACACACTCGTTAGCTAGGGCTGTTGATCTTTTCCCGAAAACGACTTTACCAACTTATTTGCTTAGAAATTTTAGCATGTCTTATCTTGAATTAAGAACTTTAATTAAATTTTAATTATTAGAAAGGCGCTATCTAATTGTCAAAATGCCTGTTTACACAACTTCACTTTCCTTCAGTCTAGTTTTAAATTCAATTATAAACTTGATTTTGGTAGTACTAATTGCCTTCGTGGCTGTGATGGACATCGTGATAAACTCTATTTACAACTTTGTATTCTCGGAAAAGAACAATTGTGCATAATTAACTTAAAAATACCCTACAAATTTTAAAAAAGTTTCAACCTACTTCTTCCTTCGCATGATAATTTGACCCCAGACCTATTGCGTCGCATAACTCATTCCCTACGCCACCGACCCGCGCTTCCTCTTGGAATTGCCTTCATACAAACTATATGTATCAGTTTTGTTAAAATATTTTTGAAAAAAATATAAATGGTGTAAAAATTATTGGAATCGAATCAGTTACTGATTCTGAACAAACTATATTCAGGTTTCGCATATACTAAAAATAATGTTGTATACTTGAAGGCACCAACCACTACTTAAAAACTGTGTGTAGAAACAGAATACTTAATTAAAATGTTCGCCACTAATAAACAAAGCGAAAACTCTTCTTCGCTTCATTTTCCGTAGTTTCCTCATTCTATTTTGTACTAACATTGCTTTAAACACTACACGACAATGAAGTGTTAAACGGTGGTTCAACACAATTACACATGGAAGCGGTTTCTAACGTCAAAACATTGCGGAAACTCCCTTTTAAAAGAGCTGTTCTAAAAGCACCTTAGTTGAACCAACTCGATGCTTTTTTTTTAAACTGCAGCACGTAATGGAACTGGGTCATTTCACAGAATTGTTCAACAATCAAAACTGAAGTTTCAGCACAATAACTTGGAGTCTAAACTATGATTGTGAATCTAACTACTCAGTCCTAGAACTTTCTCTATTCAGTCTGGCTTCGAAATAGCTATAAAAGGCTATTTTACTTATATTATCAGCCTATTGCCGTCCACTGCTGAACGTAAGCCTCCCCCAAAGAGCGCCAACTCTCCCGGACCTGGGCAGCCCGCATCCATCCACTGCCAGGGCCAGCCACATTCTTCAAATCATCGACCCGTCTTGACGCAGGGCGTCCTACACTACGTTTGCCTATTCGCGGTCTCCACTCTAGCACCTGTCTGCTCCATCTACCATCGGTCCGTCTACAGACGTGGCCGGCCCACTTCCACTTCAACGTGCTTATTCTACGCGCAATGTCGATTACTTTGGTTCTCTGGCGAATGACTTCGTTCCGAATTCTATCCGCCAGAGAGACTCCGAGCATTGCTCTCTCCATTGCCTATGGATTGCCATTGCCCAAGGCCTATGGTAAGTGTCCACGTTTCGGATATTTCACTTAAATTAATTAATTAGATTAAAGATAGATTTAAAAAAATATTTGACGTATTTTCTCTTTTGTTACATAAACAAAAACAGACGAGGATACGTCGCTTCTAAAAATCACAAAACGTCACTCGGTCGGTATAATTTTACAGGCGTTATAACGTCACAAGCCCATACTCCCGAATTTCGAAGCGTGATAACTTAGTGAATATTCATAGATAAAAAAAAACTGTTTTAAAAAAAAGTACCGACTTCAAAACAAATACAAAAAAGTTTAAAATAACTTTTCTTTCGGAAGTCGGTGGCAATAGTCAATGACACAACAAAACAAAGCCACCGACTTCCGAAAGAAAAGTTATTTTAAACTTTTTTGTATTTGTTTTGAAGTCGGTACTTTTTTAAAAAAAAGTTTTTATTTTACCCTTTTTAGTTTATTTATTACATATTCAACCCAAATTCTTATATAATACAAAATTTTCTTACATATGCACTAATCTTGTAATCCGTCACAACAAAAAAAAATCCATATCTCTAAAACTACTGAACCGATTTTGATAAAACTTGCAGTGTACCCTAAGTTGAACAATACCTAGTACAACAAAAAAAGAATTACTTAAATCGAACTTATAGTTCCGGAGATATGCGTTCACAAACATACATACATACATACATATACTTATGAAATTTGGCACATTTGTTCAGACGCTGATATAGACTAACATATATGAAAACTGGGCAGTTCTGATAATATTACATACATATGGGTCGAATTGATAACCTCCTTTTTTTTGAAGTCGGTAAAAAATAACAAAAAATACCGTGTTCATTATTCTTCAATCAATCAAAATCAAAATCAATCAAAATCAAAATCAAATCATTTATTTCAAATAAGCCAGTTACAGGCACTTTTGAATTGTCAAAAGTAAAATAAAATAGTTTAAAAAATAGTTACGGTGCTACAGTCCCAGTCACAAGACATAAAAACTGTGAAAGTACTGTAGGTGCCCATTCCAAAGCGTAGATCTCATGGAGAAGAAAGGGCAAGAAACTCCATGGACACTCTTTTTCTATCGCCAAAATGATTACAGAACCTTTGTTACATCATTCAACTTGAGATGGTACATTATGTGAGAACGATGTAGCAAGTAAAAAGTGTCCATAGGAAATATAAAAAAGACAATTCAAAAACAAAATTATTGATAATTAAAATAAACCATGGCAGCTAAGAGATGACCAGTCTCAACTGACAGCGCCCGTTCACGAACATGACGCATGATATCAGCACCATTCAGCTCAACCATTTTGAAGGGAACTAAATGATCCGACACACGCGCCACCATCAGCGAGACATTTAAGTGAGCATGACATACTCCCAACTGCCAGAGCACATTCATGTCAAAAAAATAATAATTAAGAAGTAGGTATCTGGTGAATAGCTTTGTGCACATAGAACTCACACAATATAATGCAGCTATATAATTCAAAGAAATATGAATTTATACAATGCAATTATAGTTTTACAATCTTCTGCAGCTCCGAAAATAGTACCTATTAAATATGCTATCAATGAATATATCCCTGTCCTATGGAGCAGGACCAGCATGGAGCCAAGCATTATTATCAGCGATATAGTCGCCCAATTTGTAATATGCCTGCTTACATAGTGTGCGTTTAATGCATGATTTAAATTTTGTCTCATTTAGTTCAAGAATACTTTGTGGAATTTTATTATAGCATTTTAAACAGTACCCCATAAAAGATGAGTCTACTTTAGCGAGTCTGAAGCCCGGCTGAACTAATTGGTCCCTACTTCTAGTATTATAATTGTGTCTGTCACCTCTTTTACCAAAAAGATGCAGATTCTTTCTAACGTACATTATGTTTTCATAGATATATTGACAAGCTACCGTCATGATGTTAATATCCTTAAACAGTTCTCTTAGAGAGTCGCGTCTTCGGAGATTGTATATAGCTCGGATGGCTCTCTTTTGCAGAATAAAAATAGATTCGATGTCTGCAGCCCGTCCCCACAATAAAATTCCATATGACATTATACTGTGAAAGTAACTAAAATATACAAGTCTCGCAGTATCTACGTCAGTATACTGACGAATCTTTCTGACGGCATATGCTGCTGAGCTTAAGCGCCCTGCTAGAGATGTTAAATGAGGACCCCATTGTAACCTTGAGTCAAGCGTAATCCCTAAGAAAACCGTTTTATCGACGTATTCTAGTGTCTCATTATTCAATACTATGACATTATTAGTACTTTTGACATTTGGAAGAGCGAATCGTATACATTTAGTCTTTTTTTCATTCAATACCAAGTTATTTGCTGTAAACCAGTTGTGGATCTGACATAAGGTTTTATTTAGGTCATCTAGATTTTGAGCCCGTCTATTAATCTTAAAAATTAAGGAAGTATCATCCGCAAATAACACCATTTTGTGAGGTTGGTTATCCAATAGATAGGGTAGGTCATTAATATATACCAAAAAGAGGAAAGGACCTAATATTGAGCCTTGCGGAACCCCGATGTTGACCATTGAGCTCTGTGAATTTACGCCGTTTATTTGAACTTGCTGTTGCCTATTGCACAAATATGACTTTACCAAACTAAGTGCAAGTTTACCTAGTCCGTAATGCTCTAGTTTCAAAAGTAATGTATCATGGTTTACGCAATCAAATGCTTTGGAGAGGTCACAAAATATTCCTATCGCGTCTTGAGCCTCTTCCCAAGCAGTAAATATGTGCTTTAATAAGGTGACACCGGCGTCAGTTGTACAACGTCCCTTGGTGAAACCATACTGCTGATCGTGTAAGATTCTGTTGGTGTTAAAGTGATTGAGCATCTGATTTAGCATTACTTTTTCAAATACCTTGCTAAAGACAGGCAACACGGATACTGGTCTATAATTGTTAGTATCTTTAGAGTCCCCAGATTTAAAAAGAGGCACGACTTTACTGAACTTCATCAAATCCGGGAAAACTCCTTGATCTACACACATATTAAAAATTAAAGCTAGGTAAGGTGCTACAGTCTCCACTATGGATGTACAAACTTTAACAGACATTCCCCATAAATCTTCTGTCTGTTTAATTTTGATTTCCCGGAATGCTTTGATAACTGTCGCCGGGCTTATGTGTTTAAATTTAAAATCAGCCGGGCAGCCAGATACGTTCGCCTTTAAAAAAGCAATTGATTTATCGGGTGAGGAATTTAGAGTCTCCGTAGTCTTAAACGGTATATCTGTAAAGAAATTTACAAATTCTTGAGCTACTTCCAGATTAGAACTTATAGTACCACGATCTGTATCTAACGTATAGTTACTGCTACGCATTGTTTTTCTGCCAGTCTCGTTATTTATGACTTTCCAAACTGTCTTTATTTTATTTTCAGCTGTTTTTATCTTGTTACTAATGTGCATGGCTTTAGCAGCCTTGCAAGTATTTCTGAAAATTTTAGAATAAGTGGCGACATGCTTGCTAAAAGTTACAGTATTAATGTAAGGCTTAAGGCCATAAAGTTCAAAAAGTCTTTCCCTACTTTTCCTAATACCTCTAGTTGCCCAGTCACTAAATATAAATTTCGGGCAAATATTCTTTATTTTCTTTTCAAAATGTTTATTGAATTCACTATGAACTATTGAAAAGAAATGTTCATAGAATTGATTGGCATTCATTTCGTCTATATTAGGACTCATTACACTTAACATGTTGTCTAAGGAACTATTAAATTTATTTAATTTATTTGTCGTTATAGGTCTAAATTTAATCTGAACTTGTTGTTCAATTGTACTACACCTAAAAGTTACCGTCTGTCCACTGTGATCAGACGGCAGACAACTAACTATGGCTTTTTCAAAATAATCACAATTGCAGAAAATATTATCAATACAAGTAGCAGATGTTGGAGTTACTCTAGTAGGTTCTGCAAATATGTTAGTTAAATCAAAAGATTTAAAAAGATTTAATAACCTACTGCTATTACAATTTTCTTCCAAAATATTGATATTGAAATCACCACAAATAATTGCTGTTTTATTGCTTTCTGAAAGCTTTGCCAGAACATCTTCCATTATTGATTCAAATAAGGAAAAATTTTGATAGTTAGGGGGTCTATAAACACACACTATTACATGCTTATCCAGCTCAACACAGGACAGTTCGACGCAATGTTCAACCGAGAGACCTACTATGTCATTACGTTGATTACATTTTAAACAATTTCTTATTAGTATTAGGGAACCTCCACGCAGCATAGTTTTGCGATTAAAACAACTAACAACACTGTAATTTTCATAATTAATGAGCATTTGATAGTCCTTCAACCAGTGTTCAGTAAAACAGATAACATCAAACATTGTTTTTTCAAGAAACATTTCGACTTCTAGTAATTTTGAAGCAATACCTTGAATATTTTGATGGAATAATGTCAAGGTATTCTGCTGAGGCCCTTTTTTAAAACTAATTAAATGATTGCTAGAAGATACATTGTTACTTGTGGATGTTAAATTGCGAATGGTACCTTCTGTTGTCCTACTGACTAGTTTAAATGACTATTATCCGGAGTGAGCCCCATGCCATCACCAGGCAAAAATAACCTACTACTAGTAGTCTCACCTTGCGATTGAGAATCCTCCATAGTGATACATGGATCCTCCTTCGTACTACTAATACTACACTTAACACTACAATTACTACTACTATAAATATGTACACAAGACGAAGACATATTACTTATGTCCGAGTAAATATGAAAACTTAATAGACTAGCTATTATATGTCTATATCTAATAGGCAGATAAACCGAATTCTGGGTCGACCTAAGCTTATCAACAAAGGTGTTGATGTCTAAACATAAAAGTTTATCGCTATAGTGACTTGCCAAGAAATGTACGTGCTTATTCAGCATGTGTATGTAACTGTTTTTTCTATCAGACAATTTTTCAAAATATGGAAAAGCACACAAAATAATTTTATTACAATCTAATTTCAACAACTCTGATATACAGTCAGTGATGTCTTGTTTACTAATCTTGGAACTATTACCAATAAATATAGTTATGGTAGAATTGGGACAATATACATTTTTAGTGACTGATGCCATTATCTGTTTGTAATTTGAACCGGGCATGCAATAATTTTGAGTACAATAACTCATTTTATTACTAATTAGACTACCTAACCCTTTACCTATACTATCAGAAAACATAACTGACTGACACTCATCACGATTAGAGATAAAACTATTACTATTAATCTCAGGCTGTATGTTAATGTTTTGTACAATGACAGGTATTACTTCCTGGCTGGTGATACAGTCCTGAGCCCTTACAGCTTGGGACGGGTCCTCCGTTGCCTCAAGCTGAAGGGAAAGTGGACTGGGTTCCCTCTGACAGGAACACCGAGTGTTGCTGAGAGTCAGCAAGTCCACTTTGTCCACCAACTCATTTGTAGCAAGAATATGCTCTTTGATTTGATTTTTAGAGCTTTCATATTTACTAGTTATAGATTTAAGTGAGAGATTCAATACCTGTATTTCAGACTGTAAGCGCTGAGTATCCATTTCATAAATTTTAATACTATCTTCCAATTTTATTTGATAGTTATTTAACTTACTGACAAGAGAAACACGCTCCTTCCTTAATTGAATATTTTTTGAAAAGAAGTTTTGTTGTTTCTTGTATTTTTTACATTTTTTAATTATTTTATTTAGTCTTGCATATTTCTTAATTTTATTTTGACTAATTTTGTGACAGTAGTTATGTTTTAGTAAAGAGTCCTCTGTAAGGTCTATTGTTACAATGGGGTGAGGATTACAGGATGTATTTAATAATTCATTGTACAAATGGTTTGTTTCCTTAATCTGAGTGCGTTCCTTTTGCTGTTCCAAAGATGTAATTAGAATATTAGCATGGATTAACTCATCCTCTAGGTCCCTAACTTTGCACAAAGCCTCCTCATATAAATTGCTACAAGAGTTGAATTCATCTGTGACTTCCCTCAGACGATCCCGTTCATCAACAACAGATATGTATTGGTGATGAAGGTCAACTAGCTCCCGTTTTAAGCTCGAGTTCTTGTTATTAATGTTATTGACTTCCTCCTCACTCTCTTCTATCTCCTTAAGCAGTTGTTGAAATTGGAGTTTTGAGTCTTTAAGTTCTTGATATTATTCAATACTCTGACTAAACAGATTTTCAATTTATTTATGCAGTAAACTATTGCACGTATATGTATATTGAATATCAGAGCCCTTGTCACGAGTTTTCACTATTTTACTGTACATCGTCTTTCAGTATTTACAGCGTTTCTAGTATGGAAAAATGGAACAGCGCCTCGGGTGTAAAATTAAATGTCAAAGTTCCTGTTTACTTTACGTCACAATAAGTGAAAACTCATGATAAGGCCTCTGTCTGTCTTATTTACCACGTATTTGTGGCCAATTCGGTCAAATAGAAACTTTTAAAAGTCTTTCAAACTAAAAGAACTTGGACACAATTTAGGGCTCATTGGCTTTTCAAAAACAACTCAAATTTAGATCACCACTGAATCTCATGCTGCCTTTGTCACATTATCGTAAATTGTAAAACGATGTTTAAAAAAGTCTTACTGTTAAATATCGAATTTTCCTGATTTTGGCAATGACACTGACCTTTACAATTGAGACAAAAAATATTAATATGTTATTTCACTTTCCATTTACATGTTTGATGTTACATTATATTCACTCAAATTTAAGCCGATTACAAGTACAGCTCGGTCGCCATGCTAGTCTTGAAGATAAAGGGGGTAAATCAATTTGTGGCACATTCGGAGGTTGCTTGCATCATCTACAGGGCTGCCGCAACTAAATGCAGACATTTCACGGTACCGTAGACTAGACTGTGAAGACAAATAGGTAATAGGCGCTTCTCATCAAGATAGAGAATTTAGGCTTGATAGTATAAACTAGACAAGCCACAGATTCTTAGGCCTGTGGCCCTATTATTGATATGAAATTATACAAAAAGCAACGCAGTGGTCGAACATGTCGCGGGTTCGATTCCCGCACGGAGCAAATAAGTATTTGTATGATCTACAAGTAGTTGTTTCGGGTCTGGGCGTTTGTCTAAGTGAGTGTATATGTTTGTAAACGCACTCACGACACAGGAGCAATTCCTAGTGTGGGGCAATTTTTTTTTTTAAAAGAGCAAAGAGAAAAAGAGACAGTAGCCTGCTCTGTCCCACTCCTGAGCAAAGGCTTCCCTCCACTCCTTCTACCTTTCGCGATACTGACGGAACGGAGGACGAAACCTGTCCAGTTCGTCCATTTGCATCTACCTCAGTATAACAATTAACAGATAGGTTTGTTTTAAACTTTTAATTAGAAAATCCGTCTTATTTTGCAGCAGCTAGGACAAGGAATTTTTCTGCAACACAAATACAAACTCTTAGTCAAGAAGAGGTTCAAACGCTAGCACATCAACCTACACCAATCTGTCAAAGTTTAATAATCTACCTTTACAGAAACTTTACAGATAGGGGTAGGTATATTGTTTTGCTACCATCTGTACAATAATAAATCATCTTGCAAGTTTTAAGGTATTTTTGGGAATACCTTAAAACTTGCAATATGATTTATTTTTAGGTTAAAAGAAATATCTATTGTCGATACATAGATCCATAGAGATCTACTCCTTGGAATGGGCATCTACGGTACTTTCACAGTTATTATGTCTTGTGACTGAGACTGTAGCACCATAATTTTGTAGTATTTAATTATATTTCTTTGTCATTACCAATTCAAAAGTGCCTGTAAATGGCCTACTTGAAATGAATGCTTTGATTTGGTTTGATTCAAAGACAGTTTGATTCGATATGATACCCAATTTCGGCTTCGTATTACCTGCAATGCAAGTTACAGCCAAAGTCATGCACGTCCAAAACCGTATTTTGTTCATGAATACTCTTAGACATTACCCCTGGAGTATTGAACTATATCAATTTATGATATTTGGAGCCCCTTCGTTATTCAACAGCGTATATCAAACTGCTGGAATGTAGACCGCAGAGGTGGCAAATCTATTTTCCAAGAAGAAGGTCTTCGAGATGGACTGAGCTGCAGATAACGTGGTATTTGTACCATACTGACGTTTCTCTGGAATTTGAGGTCAGGTAGATAAATATATATAATACTTTAAATATTAGGCTCTTCGCCCACGGGCGACTTTTTGTAGCGATGCAGTCGATTCTGATGCTGTCGCGCGTAGCATCGATACAGACGCGAGGCGGTCGCTAGCTGTGTGCCCTCGCCCACGGGACCAGATTCAGTCGCAATGCAAACGCGATTCGGTCGCGATGCAGTTACGACAATTCTAATTCAAACAATGATGATTAATTATGCTATTGTAGCTCGTTGCAAATGCGACTAACACGCGTTAGAAGAGATGCTGTCGCGCATTTGCTAAACGCGCGACTGCATCGCTACAAAAAGTCGCCGTGGGCGAGGGCCCTTAGAGGTGTGAACAATTGGCTATTTGACTGGAATAATATTTTCACCTGTATTTTTTATTTTCCAATAACCAAAACTGACGGAGATAAATGACGCTATTAATATTGGCAATACGTCACAACTTAGTAATTTTTTTACTGAGTTCTGACTTCACGAGTAATCACGAGTTCACACTCTCGAGTTTTGATGCGAATCCAATATTCATTGATTTAACCAAATAATAAAACGTATCTCTTATTTTTCAAAATTCCAAAATGAAGGGATGGGCTAAATTAGCTTTGCAATTTGTTGATGCTATTAACATTCTTATTTTAAGTTAGCCAATGTAGAAAACTATCTAAATCTCAGATCTAAATAGCATGCGCACTACGCGTACACAGGCCTTCCTTCATTACATGCGGATTTGTGAATAGGATCAGGTAAATTTTGTAATTATTGTTCAAAGGGACAGGGTGAGGCACTTAAACGGTACAGCAGTACCAATTATGGTTGACCTGGGTCTTGGTCTACGATCTGCAACGTTAACGACTGGGTCCACATGATGAATATTCAGATATTTTACGACGCTCCAATGTGGGTCGTGGTAGGTTGATGGGAAGGTTCCTACTGAACTATGTATGCATATTAAATATGGGGTCACATTGCAGATAAATAGTCTGTATTTATCAGTTTTATTGAACAAATAGTAAGTAGAATCAATAATAGCATTCATTTCGACTTTTCAGGATATTTTAGATTTAAAAATATTTTAAAATAAAATATATTTAAATAAAAATAATAAAAATAATAATAAAAATAATAAAATACATTTGTTTGTTACATTTAATTTTATTGAATATATGTACCTTGTGTTTTTTATTATCTACATGGATTACTTATAATGTTATTTATGTACATTAAAAAACTAAATTAACAAACCTAATAATAATAAAATATATTTTATAATAAAGGGAACAGTGATTTCTTAATTCAAGGCTAATACAACACGGCTAAGACAACACGCGGTGTTGCAAAACACGGACCATCGCACCATCATAAAAAACTGGTTAAATGGTCACCAATGCATTACAAATACACGCAATAACCTTTGCTAACTACGTTCATAGTTCATGCGTGCTCTAACAAGGGTAGCCACCCGTCCTGGTGTGATATCTTCGGATTTTTGACCTTCTTATCCCGTCTTTGTCCGAGCTCATAAATTATCCAGATTTTTTGCACCGGTAAGAGTACGCAACGGGGGATGTACACGGGTCGACTTGCCGGTCAATTTACCCGCACGGCTAACAAATCAACCTAAAACGACTCGTGTAAATATGCCATGAGTAGTTTTAAAACAAAAAACGTAACCCTCTTTCTGAAGATGATCAAAGAATAAAACTTCCAAACTTTTATGGAAATAAACAGACTTTGCTCTGGGGACTTTTTTTAAATTTTGAAATGGCAACCCTAGCCGTAACCGGGCACACAATCCGAGAGGCCGCTTTGTCCTCAGATCATGTTGTAAGCGTCCACGCTCCATTGAGTCAGGAGTATTGCGTTACCAATGGCTATTCGAAGCATACGGAATAGCTACATACAGCTGGCTGTCACTTCAGTTTTATCGAATATGCCTGTATTATGGTTTATTGCACACGTAAATGCTGGCATAGAAAGTAGGTTTCTAAATTGTTATTTTGGTTCCTACAGCCAGTGTCAAAAAGAACCTACAGGCTCGTTGACACTTATAGAAGTGTCAACGAGCCTGTAGGCAATAGTGCCATGCGACAAAATTTACGGGGAAGGTGCCATATTGTGGCGACAGTAATTTATGTTTAAGAAAAGAGTACTCCGTGAAATATTTTTTAATAATGCTTATTTATTATTTATCTTTATTATGTATTTTGTTTAATGTTATTTTAACATGATTATTGTTGTTGCAATTTTTAGAAAAACGTGTTTGACGTCATAAAATGACGTCATTAAACGTTCCCCGTTTTAGTCGCATAGTAGGTACCTACCATTTTTTTATGTTTTGTCTTACTCCTCTTTTCAGGGTTCTTCCAATCATCCGAGTTTTTCTGACATTTACACAGTAAGTATATATTAATCAAAAGAATAATTGTTTACCACTACAGCCAAAAGCTTCATCAAACTTGATTTTATCAATAAATAAATCGTTAACTGGATTTATAACCATAATAGTTTGCACTAAGCGTCAATTTAACGTTCAGAATTGTCGACTGCTATTCAGTTAAATTTATTAAAGTGCCATAACTCATTTAATCTGTCGAATCAGCGGCGATTATTACACTCACTTTGTGCAGCTTTTAGCATGATATTACAGAATTTAAATACAGCATTTCAAGTCAAAAATTAATAAATGTAATACCATTCGATGGAATTCTTATATTAATAAAATGGTAATGAAGAAAACGTCGTTGGAGAAATCTCTTTGAAATGTTTTTCACAGCTTATTTTTCAGGACAACAATAATTCTTTGTCACTTTTGTTTTTGTCTTGTTAAGTCACAAAGTTCGACGAACCCTAATTTAAATAAACCGTTCAGTAAATTAGGCAGACCTTGGTGAGCTGAAAAAATAAATGAGCACATTTAAATTTAAAAGTAGAATTCAAAGTTCCAGAGACAAGATTGATAGCGTCATGCACTGATTACTATTTCAGAAGCAGATTCAGGCTTGCGTTATATATTTATCTACCAGAGTTGAAAAGTTGTAGATATTCAATACAAGTAGTAGAAATTGAAATAATAAAACATCTATAGATTTATGTTCAATCTATAAATTATATTCCAACTTTTTATTAAAGTAGGTACGTCAATATAATTTCTGTGTGTCAAACATCATGAAAATGAAATAGAGACAACGAGCTTTCGAAACATGATCAATCACAAATTCATTAAAAGTTGTTATTTATTTATCACTTTGATGAACGTAATAAATATTCAACAGTATTATCATGAAATTCGCACAGAACGCAATTACCAATGTGTCGTAAAACTGTATAACAAGCTTGATGGTTCGGCTAAAGACAGAAAAAATTCCTTTTTTTATACTTTTTTTTAAATTCCTTTTTTTATTCTTTTTTTATATTCTTTTTTTTTATTCTTTTTTTTATTCCTTTTTTAATTCTTTTTTATTATTTTTTTTTAATTCTTTTTTTTTGTTTTTGAAACAATAAATCTCTCATACTTTGATTTCTGTTTTTTATTTTAGTTTATGTGTACTATGCACCCTCCCATTGTACTGATTAAACATCACTATACATGCGTGTTTGAGGAAAGGGTACATTCTGCGAAAGGTACATTTTGCGAAAGGAACATTTCGCGAAATGGGACATTCCGCGAAAGGTACATTTTGCGAAAGGTACATTCCGCGAAAGGAACATTTTGCTACCTGTGGACATTTCGCGGAATGTCCCATTTCGCGAAATGTTCCTTTCGCAAAATGTACCTTTCGCAGAATGTACCCTTTCCTAAAACACGCATGTATAGTGATGTTTAATCAGTATAATGGGAGGGTGCATAGTACACATAAACTAAAATAAAAAATAGAAATCAAAGTATGAGAGATTTATTGTTTCAAAAAAAAAAGAATAAAAAAGGAATTTAAGAAAAAGTAAAGCTAAAAACCCTAAAAAGGTACAGCTTACTGTATTTATTTTAAGAATTGTGTTTTCGTTTGTGAAATATTTTTGTGTGAATGATGAGTCATTTTTTTTTAATTTTTGCAATTTTTTTTATTCTTTTTTTCTTTATTTTTAAATTCCTTTTTTAATTTTTTTTTAAATTCCTTTTTTTATTCTTTTTTTATTCCTTTTTTAATTCTTTTTTATTATTTTTTTAATTCTTTTTTTGTTTGTTTTTGAAACAATAAATCTCTCATACTTTGATTTCTGTTTTTTATTTTAGTTTATGTGTACTATGCACCCTCCCATTGTACTGATTAAACATCACTATACATGCGTGTTTGAGGAAAGGGTACATTCTGCGAAAGGTACATTTAGCGAAAGGAACATTTCGCGAAATGGGACATTCCGCGAAAGGTACATTTTGCGAAAGGTACATTCCGCGAAAGGAACATTTTGCTACCTGTGGACATTTTGCGAAAGGAACATTTTGCGCCTGAGCCAAATGATCAATTAATGGAAATGAAATTACTAAGTAGGGAAATCAAAATGTTACTTCGTTTTTGTAATCGATTTTATCAGTCGTAATCATATTCTAAATACGTGTATCTTAAAAGCACACTTTTGATTTTTTCCAAGAGTAAGGCAAAGGTGACTTAGGTGTCAAATCATCCGCAAAATATTTCATCCGAGGATGAAACGTCACCTATCTAGGTAAAACTTACTTTGTGTATAGTCGCAATCGCCCAGTAATAGACAGTAAGCGACCCTTTCAAAGTCAACTATAGTTCCAGAGATGATACTATTAATACTATGCTCATCATGGTATTCCAGGACCCGGCAAGATGTCCCAGAATGCTGGACTGCACGCGTAGCATGGCGATTCTATCTCTATTCTACCAAGAAAAGACAAAGTTATTTCATCGTTATTTCTATGCAAATCGACTATTTTTTTGCACAAGTATGACACGATTCTTGCACCATTATAGAATAGAAACATAATATCTTTTCTATATTTTAAACATTGCTATGCTTAAATCGATAAAAATCTTTTACGTTCTGTCATTATGTCTATTCTCCCGTCGACAAAGCCCGTTTCTACGGCGCCATGCTACGCGTGCTGGAGCAGTTGTGACCATAAGGCCAACGAACAATCATTCGAAGAAAGGTTCTGTCGAAGTAGAGTTTTTTGAAGCTGTGTATTGTCGAATGTATGTTCTGTCGGACTAATGCTAGTCGAACTTATGTTCTGTCGAAGCAATCGAAATTTGAAACCGTGTCACCGCGTGCTCAAATATTGAATGTCGAAATTCAGGATGAATATAAGCAATTCTCTGTCTACATTTACACCAAACCTTTTAAGTAACACCTACTCCTCTCAAGGATGTGCACTAGCAGATATTGCGCAGAGAGTATCTGGAGCTGGTATCTTAAGAGGACCCAGACCTTCTCTTCATGTGCTGTTTGTGACCTCCGGGGTAGATTTAGTGAAATACAAGTCCCACACTGCCCGGTCCCCCGGTCCTCCACCGAAGGCCGGTCGCCTTTTGGAAATTTCTCCTCGACCAAAAAAGGTAACACCTAGGTAGGTACTCAACCTTCTTCGTCGCATTTCTTTCCGTTACCCTGACCATAAGTTATAGTTTCCCTACACTTCCGACTATTAGACGACTATTCAATGACTGTTCGTTTCCGATTGTGCGTGAAATCATACATCGCGCTGTGTCGCTTGTCAACGCACTTTCCCTTTTGTGTGCGGATGTCATTAACTGTTATGCTGGTGATAACAACGTGGAGTTGTTCAAAGGAAATGCAGTATTTATACCAACATATTACGTTGTGGTGTAAATGAATTGTCCTAATTGCTGCTAGAAATAGGTATGCTAGCAAATCGAAAGGGGCTATAATATGATCCTGCTAGGTATGAAGAAAAATACTTACAAATGTCAAATGTCTGTAAGTTGCATTACTAAAACTAAGATAAAATTGATATAAAACCTAATAAAAGCTAAGCGGTGATAATATAAACCGACTAATCTATAAATAATCCAATTAATTAGGCAGGCAACTCAAGCTTTTGAATTTTTTTTTAAACGAACTATTCTATTTACAAATAGCGCGCCAACAATGGCCTCAGGAAAACAAACGAATCAAAGCGAAGCTTCATTACGATTAATTCAATTTGATTTTAGAACGCCGACTCGACTAATTGGAAGCCTGACAAATATTGGATTTGCGAATACTTTGCTTATCCATAAACAATATAATATTTTTTTGTACTTAGTTATGGTGTGGGATGAAACTTTTAGAGTACCTATAGAACGGCATTTAAAAAAGGGCGCCATTGCTTAACATTCATGAAAGTATCTGTGGAAACTGTATGAAAGAAACCAAAATAATAAGATAGATGCCAAAAGAACCACGCAGCACTATAGACCTTTTCATTCTTCCACAATAAAGCATAGTACTTTAAAAACTTCTTTGTTACCTGACTTTGTAGTGAACTGACCTCTTATTCAGCCTGTCTGTGGTATATCTGCAACAAAATGAATTCATAAATAATTTACTCGCTTTTTGCATAAAATATTACTGAGTTTTCCGACAATAGAGGTAGATTCTTGTTGTGAAAAAAGTACAAAGTAATGAGGATGGTGTAAGTAAAAAGATCTAAAGAGTGAATAAATAACGCTTTTGACCAAAGCCACGGAACATGTAGCTTGTAAAGAGACCAAGCGCTTTTCAGAAAAAAAGGTTACGAATTCAGCACGAAAAAAAGACAATACAGGAGATTATGGATCTCCGCTACCTATTGTATCTTTTTTCTCTTTTAGAGTTCGTTTTTTAAGTATTTGGGCTGTATTTTTGAACAGAGACCGGACAAAACAGTACAGCTTGCAATATCAAGAACATTAACAAAATATTTGATGTAAATAATTGATGAAAAACATTTTCAGATTCACATTTGAATAGAACTCTAGAACTACGAGTATTTTATTAAAGCTTACGTTAAATGTTTTTGCGTGAGCCAGTTGTTTCAAACATTTTAAAAGCTTATCGGATTTGAATGAAATTCACGTGTGGATTTTATCAGCCATGGCGTAAAGTTTTGAGTGGGGGTGTGTGATAGAAAATAATATCCCAAAGTGGAGAATATTTTGAAAGGCTTATTTGCGTAGTTCTCATTCAAAAATGTGTCATAAAAACAAGAAAATGCATTTAATTAACGAAATGCTTATAATAAGTACAACATAGGCTAAAAATTAATTTAAAAAACCTAAAACGCCCAACTTCTTTATTATTGTAGCAATCATTTTTTTTTTTTTTGAAAATGTTTTTGGCATGGCTTCTAGGCCTTTATGCCAATTGTAGCAATCACTTTATTATAACCCATAGACTATAATGTATACTACTTTTTTAATTAGAACATGTCCCCAATGCATGTTGATGGCGGTGTTCCTTCTGCGCCTGTTCTAAGTTTAAATCATGTGGTTGCTAGTTAATTGCATGGCGCGAACATGTGCCAAACCGCGGAACAACTTGCCTGCGATGAGCTCGCTCAATTATAAATCTCCCTTATTAATAAACGTGTACTAAAGGTTAATCTTCGAATTAACCATACTCTTTTTAAGGATTAACCTTGGCGTAACTTTAGTTCACGTTGATTAATAAGGGGGTAATAGTTGACATGTACCGGCTTGATATAAAAAATATTAATTGTAGGCACATAACTGAAACAGTTGAATAATTATAACCCAACAGTATTAATTCCAAAATTTTACTATTCTCAAAATAAAATTAAACTACGAAGCATTGCAAAATGATTCGGCAATGTTAACCAATAAATCCGACGATGTACGCTATCGGACCTTTAAAAGTTAACCGCGTTCTTTATCTAAAATATCTATAATTCCAGAACCTTTTTTTTTCAGGGTAAAACAGGAAATAAAAGATTTTATTTTTATTTTAAGTACTCTTTCCACCAAGATAATGAACATCATTGTATCTGTTTTCTTCCTTTTGTCAGTTTTCTTGACGCAATGCACCCCTTCGCATATAAATCATTGGCCACCACTAATAGAGCATGGCACGAACATCCCTCCTCGGCTGAACATCCCTCCACGGATGAACTTCCCTCCACACACGCACTCGACTCAATCAAGCATCAAACTTGTATAAGCATGTTAATGGAAAGTTCAGGGAAAACAGTTTGCTTCCGCACAAACATCACGTTATTACAACTCGATGGAATATAAGCTTTATCGCTTGTAAATTAACTTTGAATGTGATATGAAATGGAAATAGTTATTTGTTATGCAAGGCTGCAAAGTTGTTTTAGGCGCGAGTACTTGAATTGAAAACTGAGTTAGTGAAAGATTCTATAGAATCCTGAGCGTAGCGAAGTTTTCAAAGGTACGAGACGCAGAATAACTTTGCTGCCTATCGCAACACACAACTTTTTACCTCACTTCAGCGAGGAAATGAAAGAAAAACAATTTAAATAATAAATTAAATTCGTGTTTATTAATTTAAAAAAAAAGTATCTCCCGCGCAGACTTCTAATCTCCGATGATCCGCCGTGATCGAAATCGGTCAGGAGAACTATTTCTTTTTTTTTTATTATTCAGCCCAGTCGTGGTGCTGACCAATGCGATTATTGTAAAAATGATGTTGATGCACTAGGGCCGACCCGCCTGCCGGTGTAGAAAATAATTGAATAGAAGACATTGTATTGTATAACGGGCTGATATCCGCAACTCCACGTCATATGCGCGTATTTTGCGTGCGGGAAATTGAAGACATGTTCGAATTTTGAAAACACCTTCCGCGCTAGCGCTAGCGCGGAAAATGGACTTTTGCGCTCAGATTTCGAAGGAGTGGAAGGAACTATCAGACTTGTACTGACAGATTCGTCCTTCAATTGCGTTTTACGTTCCAAGGTCACGGTAGCTGTTTAGACAATACCGCAACCCTGGCAGGCGTTTATCTGACTGTAGGGGAACCGTCAGATTGCTAACAACTGTCCGCAACACGACGGGCCGTCAACCCGGGCGTGGTCTCTGATCGGACGTCGAGCTACCCATTACTGGTGAGTAATGGCCGGCGGGCCACATATGAGACATCTGACTAAAGTAAACAACATCTGTATGTGTGTGTTATGTCATGTGTGTTTATTGTTTACTGACACAATTATCCGTTGTATTGAAAACGAAGGTATTCCAAATTGGGCACCGGCTGAAATGGCACCTGAGCTAATGGCACCTTAACTATTCTTCATTCGGCTCCTATCAATTCGCTGGTGCCAGGTGCCCAATGTGGAACACCTCGAAAAACGAAAACCAACCTGCAAAAAAAAAATACTACCTAGTCTACCCACCAATCACTAGAATAACTTTTCAATTTTCCTGGAAAATTCTTTCACCACGAAAGAGCTCATTTCCTAAACAATTAGGTAAGTACTATCATGAACAAACTTTTAAGAACTTTGGGAAGTAGTTTCATGCTCGTCAAAACTTTATGAAATTCCTTCTTTTCTTTCACAGAATCAATGTTGGGAAGGCGTCCTTCTTTTTCGCCTCATCTTTAATGGAAACTAGTGAATACCTATGAAACAGTGGGTGTAGCGATATTGGGAAAAGAGGAATTTTAGCATGTTGTATCAAAAACTGATACAGGATTTTACAAAAAAACTACGAAGCAAAAAAAGATTCCGAGGATTTGAGAAACTAACCTCTTCATTTCTTCGAAGTCTGTTAAAATACAAAATAAATTGTCTTTTGTGCCCTGCTGAAATGCTGTAGACATAAATTTTCACCATAATGCTATTGTCACAGACAGGCGAAGCGAGCGCCAAGCGAACGCGAAGCTTGTTTGAAGCCTTTCACATAGACTATCGGACCGCTTTCGCTTTTCTATATGACAGGATTCAGATCGCATTCGCTTCGCCTGTCTGTTTGACAATAGCTTAAGTGATTATCTAGTCTAAGAAAAAATCAGAATAATTAATTTGGTTTATTACAAAATACTTTTCACAAACAACGAATTAGTAAAAAATCATCATCCATTTAGGGTTACTTTTTAGCATGGGCATGCTAGTAGGGCCACACTAACGGAAAATGCCGTTGATTATCGCGTTAATGCATTTAAACGGACTCTAAAGACTATTATCGCGAAAATCAACGGAAAATGCCGTTAGTGTGGCCGGCTATAAGACAATACGTATCATCAGAATGTAGAAAACAAACAAAACAGTTTCCAGAATCCAGTTTCCATACACCATAGCTCATTTCAGACAACAAAGCAAAGAATATTCCGCAGTGAACAACAAATAAACGTATGCAGTTGTGCGCGGAACATCAATAAAACATAACCTATAGCACATTATTCACGATCAAAATCAAATGAGATCGCCAACACCAGTGTAGAGGAATAGATCGTTTACTACTGTCAAAGGCATCTTCTCTTTCACACCGCACTTCAAATAGCAGGGTTGCCTGCATTCCAATTTTATGGAAAAATATTCGTTGTTCCGAAGCTACAGTCATTGCCAAAGTGACGTGTTTTCGTTGCATGCGATTAAAACGAGGTAAGTACCACATTAGGTACCCAAGATAATGGCAGCTGAGGTATTCCACATGCGGCACCTATCATTATTTTTCGCATGTGCCCTAAGAGGAATAGTTTTTGATAATAAGTACTTATAGACGTTTCACGTCAGAAACAAATACTTTGTTTAACAGCAACTTTTTTCCCAACATGTACTAAATCCTACAGTTTTATAAGCAGTTAGTATTGTCCATATTGGTTAAAATCCAGTCAAATTTAAATTAACTTTAGACTTTTAGACCATTAAGCTATTGTCAAACAGACAGGCGAAGCGAATGCGATCCGAATCCTGTCATATAGAAAAAAAAACAGTTGAATTGATAACCTCCTCCTTTTTTCGAAGTCGGTTAAAAAGCGAAAGCGGTCCGATACTGTATGTGACAGGCTTCAAACAATTTCATACATTACAAACAAAAGCGCTTCGCTTCGCCTGTCTGTTTTTAACAATAGCTTTAATGATTAAAAGAAGTTTGCCAAAAACTGGAAGACAAATAAAGAGGAAAAAAATGATCCGCGAATAGATAAAAATTTCAATTTGTTCTATTTTATATATGTAGTTTCCTATTAATTACATGCAAAAGGCTTTTCATTTCAATTACAAATAGTCAAACGAATGGCTTTCGTTTGATTGATTTTATCGCGTATTGGGATGCACAATACACTCACTAATACATTGAACAACAGAATGAATAGAGCTTTAATTAATTTTAAACTACTTCACGACTTTCACAGTCGAACTAGTCGATACTCCGACCTTGGATTTGCCTTTGTCTTTGATAAACAGAAAGGTCCATAGAACACAGACTTATTGACAAACAATACAAACTGTAGCCCGACTTTAATTGAAACATAAGTTAATTGAAAGTTTTAATTGATAATTTTCTATTTGTGCGTTATTAAAGTTATGAAAACCTGCTTTTGGTTATAGGTTTCGAAATGTATTGGTGTCCTGATTTTCTGGATCCACATGGTGCGTAACTCGTTACATATAAGCTTTATCTATGAATTAGTTAGTAGGGTAGGAACATCTATCTGTTATTATTAAATCTATTATACGATACATATTACATACATAATTCAAGTTTGAGTCCCGTATTACAGAACGTCATTCAAAACTTAAGCATTACTTAAAACTAGATTCAAGCCATTTGATTATTTGAAACTAGTTTTAAGTAACGCTCGAGTTTTGAGTGACGTTCTGTACATACGGGTCTAAATATCCTACAATTTATCTGTTTTAATCGCTTGGAATTAATAATATTGCAAAAAAAAAAACTGCGTACTATTAATTTTTGCCATGCAATAGAATATAAATTCTATCTATCTAATCTATATTTTTTATTCTAATAGAATTCGCATTCAAGTGCAAAGTAGCATTCAACAAAACATCTTTAAATAAAGAACGCTCTTTCATTCCAATTCCAAAAACGTCTCATACAATCACACTGAAGTAGTTTGCCACCCCTGACCACTAGAAAGCACATCAAGATACAGACAAACGGACGTCCCTATTGTATAGATGCGTGCAATTATCAGCTCTTTGACTCTGCACCCGCAATCGAGGCCGTCCTCGATTGCAGGCCGCCATTGACTACTGTCGTGGCTTTGTTTGTTTGAACACGGAACTGTGAGTGCGCTTGACGTATGAGCTATTTGACAAACGTAGTTCCGTCTTTGTTTTGAATTATACACATCCGACATCCTTGCTAAAAGCTTCTACTATTCATTCACCATGTGAATCGTAAGAAATATTGCTAACTAGCTTCCGCCCGCGACTCCGTCCGCGCGGATGTCGGTCTTCGCGTGGATGGTTTATTTCTCCATTTTGAGTAACTCTGACAATGACATCTTATAAATATCTATTGGACCCAAATACAATATATAATAATAATACAAATGCTATTGAGCTCGCGTTCTGTAGTAAGTATTTTTTTTATAGTAATTCCGACCTTGTATTTACAAATAACTGATCGGAACAGTAATCAAAAAGGTCGCGCTGAAAAGCACGGTTTAAAATGACACGCATACAATATTAATTCCACGGACGACCGCTCGCCACACTGGACACGTCCGCTCGCATCAAAATTCAGAATTTATATGCATCGCGCGGCGCGGAACGCAGCTCCTTATATAGGAGTTGGGGAGGCGTGGCCCGCGTGTGCCGCAAACGGTTCAAGCCAAATCCGACTTTCGGCGCTACAGGTTACGGCGCTGAATCCACTGTGTTCGCGGTTCTACAGAACAACGTCTATGAATAAAACTGAAAAATAAGATTTTTTTTCTACCTATTTTTCCAGGATAAAAAGTATCCTATTTTATGCCCAGGATAATAAGGTATAATTATACCAAGTTTCATCGAAATCGAACCGTTAGTTTTCACGTGATGCCTGCACATACAGACAGACAGACAAAAATTTTTTTAATCACATATTTGGGTTTGGTATCGATCCAGCAACACCCCCCGCTATTTATTTTTTCAATATTTTCAATGTACAGAATTGACCCTTCTACAGATTTATTATATGTATAGATTGACCGTTGTAGACCCGCTGGTCTTTTAATCAAAAATAATACTTGATCATTGTCATATTCAGCAAACACAGTCCTTTGTATCTTTGACATTTTCATCAAGGACAAAAGCTGCCTTTCCTTCAAATTTAAATTTAAAACTAGAACTAACAGTTGCATTTTTAATAATCAGAAAGGATACAATTCGTGACTCTACTATAATTATCTATCACCTTGATCTGTCTTCCTTGAATGAATGACTCAATATTGTTTACATTTTCAATATTTAAACTATTGTACCCACACTAAACTGATTTATGTAATCTGTTAACATTCTATCAATATGTCACGATTCTACTTTTATTTTAGAAAATTTTACACCAATTTTATAATTTGTGTACTTCAGCATTGTGATTGTGAGGACGAATGTGGGGAAGTTTTGTTTTTGACTTATAATAATTTAACTGTCTGACAATTTGAGTACTTTATGCGGCCTACCCAAATGTCCTTTCTTTGGTATTGTTCGTCGTGTCGTTGAGCTCCTTATGTTCTGAGTCGAGCTACACGATAACCGACAAATGCTTGCACTGACTGGACAGGTCCACTCAAATCTGTGTGGTTCTTTCCTCAAAAGACCATCTCAGACACCCGCATGGTCCTCGTATGACCTGAGCAAAACAATGTCTGGACTTTAAAAGAGACTGTGACCCCTGAGTTTGTTTCGGCTGTTTCTTCTCAGAGTAGTCAGGTACGAAACACCGGCCTCATCTAGCTTTAACAATATTGGTTATGACGTCTAAAAGTGTTTTTTTATGACCAACTTACAAAATAAATATCATTTATCACTCTAGTAATATCTCCTATAATGTAGCTGCATTTACCTCAAACACCCAGACCCGGAACGACTACTTGCAGATCATACAAAATGTTTGTTCCGTGCGGGGATCGAAATCGCGACACGCTGCGTAACAGTCGATCGCTCAGAAACTGCGCCAACCTGCTGTCAAATAATTGTTTTTTAGGTCTATAACAAAACATTTCACAAAAACATCGTTGACAAATAAAATAATTGTTCGAGCAACTTCTGTAAACCCACAAATAAGCCCAATTTACACATCATCATTTTTCCCCAATAAATACAGGGCTTTAGCCCCAGGCCCACAAATTAAAAACAGTCACGTTTATGTACAATTACGAAACTCTGTCATGTCCTCGTTATATCGTAAATAAAATATTATACTATTTATAAAATAGTTTTTTGTAAATAATATAGGTATGACTATTTGATAACAAAGAAATCTCTAACTACAATTATTATTGTTATTTATGAGGCCAAATAATATGCGTAGGTATAAAATTTATTTGAGGAAATAAGAATATTCTAGAGAATCTCAACCACCTATATGGCGATTTGTTCAATATGAGAGTTATTTATTTAATGAACTAACTTTAGTACTTATTAATGTTGAGAATGTGTGTGTGTTTATATGTAACATAAGAATAATTTAATGACCTAACTTTAGTATTAATGTTGAGTGTGTCATAAAAGATTACAAGACTGCTAAGAATTAAAAAAGTTTTTAAAAAAAATGTAACCGACTTCTAAAAAAACAACCACTAAAAAGGGTAAAATAACCTACCAAAAAACTTTTTTTCGGAAGTCGGTGGCTTTGCTTTTTTATTTCATTGATTTTTTTGCCACCGACTTCCGAAAAAAAGTTTTTTGGTAGGTTATTTTACCCTTTTTAGTGGTTGTTTTTTTAGAAGTCGGTTACATTTTTTTTAAAAACTTTTTTATTTTACCCTTTTTAGTTTAAATATTCAACCGAAATTCTTGTCAAAAACATAATTTTCTTACTTATACTTTCGCACTAGAATTTTATTATAGCACTGGTTATAACATCGCTCATGTCCCCAATAAGCAAGAACACCAAAATAAATGATTTTTTTTTGGGACCAAATGGCAGGTATCCTGCATCGAACAATAACCCATATGGGTCATTAGTATAAATGAATCAAGTCCAAATACAAGATAGCTGCTGTAAACCGTTGAGGAGTTCCCTGAACTGTTCTTCGTCTTCATCATCAGAACCCTAATGACAGTTACAACCCATCTAGGTGTAAAGTTCTCATCAATATAAATGAATTAAGTCCAAACACAAGGTAGCTACTATAAACCGTTGAGGAATTCCCTGAACTGTCCTTCGTCTTCGTCATCAGACCCCTAATAACAGTTACAACTCATCTAGGTGTAAAGTTCTTATCAATAAAAATTATTCAAGCTCAAACACAAAGTAGCTGCTGTGAATCGTTGAGGAGTTCCCTCGACTGTCTCTCGGCTCCATCATCAGATATACTCCAGACCTTTATTAAATTGTAGTGCTTTGAAATACTTAATGAAAAAAAAAAAATTACTAAATCAATCGACGCCTACTCCTTACTGTTCAGGAGTTGTTGAACCTTCCATCATCAGCTCAGCTACATGAGATGATGATTACTATACGCAAGTACTTAAATTACTTCATAATATTTGCGAAAAACGATGTTTGGGCCTATAAAATTTGAGGGTTGCCCTCGATTTCTCCAGGATCCAATCATCAGATATTGAAATGGTGACAATGGGACCACACGGGAAGCACCAGCTTTCAAATAAAAAAAGAATCATCAAAATCGGTTCACCCAGTCGCAAATTATGAGGTAACAAACATAAAAAAAAAAAAAAAAATACAGTCGAATTGATAACCTCCTCCTTTTTGAAGTCGGTTAAAAACCGTACTATCAACACGGATACTAATAAAATTAAACCTACCACGTACTCCAACCAACCCAAATTATGATAAAATATCTACCCTACAGAGTTACCACTCAAAAGAGTAATATACGTTCATTATCTTCCGGGCGCACCTATCATGATTATATAATAATAATAAATAAATAATAAATATTCCACAACTATCACACAACGCCATCTAGTCCCAAGCTAAGCAGAGCTTGTGTTATGGGTACTAGACAACTGATAAACATACTTATATATTTCTAAATACATACATATTATAGATAAATTACACCCAGACACAGAACAAATGATCGTGCTCATCACACAAACATTTGTCCTGGGTGGGAATCGAACCCACGACCTCCGGCATAGCAGTCAGGGTCACTAACCACTAGACCAACAGGCCTGTCGATATATACTGCCTCAGCTATGTCAGGTAACCCACTACTTCAACCTTCATTTTGCTGCATGAAACTTTGCATAATCAGCCTATGAAATATCCATTGCTGAGACACACGTCTCCTCCCTATGAAAGATAGTGTGACATCTTCGAATTTTTGAGCAGAAGACATGCTGTTTTTTTTTCTTGTGTTGAATGCGAATGCTGATAAAATAAATCTTTACATAAAGTAAAGCTTTTACCTGTATTGAAACTCATTATAAATAAGTCGGAATCTATAGCATTGGCAAACACTGCTGCCCTATAAACAAACTTTATATTTCGGCCTAATCCTACCGAAAAGGGCACGTAGGCATCACAGGCTCCGATTATCATGTTTGGCACACAAATCCTAAATTTGACACTATTAGTCCATTTAAATTCGCAGTCTTAATAGGATAGGGCATGGATTATGTGGGTCCGGATTATGATAGAGAGGTAAACTCTCATTTAGCTTAGCGTTGGTGCGGGAAACTGGAAAATTCGCTTCGGACGCATACCTACGCGTTGAATACTTTATTATACGGCCATGTCTGTTTACGTATACATGGTATATGGTAATGTGCCTCTGGTATTGTGAGGCGTGATTTGACAGTATGTACGAGTGTATTATATTCGTACATGTGGTTTGTCTGTTTAGAATATACCACCACGCCGCATTTTTTTCATGTGGTCGGAAAAACAAAACACGATCGCCTGGATATTTGTTGTGTCATCCATGACTAATTAGACTATTAGTCTTCCAGTTACTTAAATCCAACCATAATTCATTAAATATGTTGGAACAATAATAAGGTTCTAATCAATATTCAACTCAATTTGCCATTCAGTGTGTCAAACGCATGGTAAAATCCGCACCATCACTGAAATCCTTTTGACGCGGAGCTAGTGTCTATGTCATTTAATGAAAAAATGTAGTATCACGAATTTTCCACTGGATTTCAGTCGTTACGCGGTGTAATGTCTCGGGGGTCAATAAAACACACTTTTTGTCACTCAGGTTATCTGATCAGGATACACTGTATGCGCAAGTCTAAAGACGTGCTCACTCGCCTACGGCTGGTAACCGACTGACAACGCCAATGCGCCCGCGCATACACTACATCCCTTCTTTATTTTAATTGAATTGAAATGTTTCAAAATTACAATATTAGATTAGGTTTTAATATTCCGACCTAAACACCTATAATAAGGAAGTTTCCATTTTAACAAAAATTAAAAATACTTATTAAAATTGGAAGGCAAAGAAATTATAATATATATGGTGAAAGAATTGTTTTAATAACTTGAAAAATGACAAAGTTAATCCACTTTTACTGAATCCCGAATTAATTTTGAAATGCACGCGGAGCATTTGGCATGTGACGTCACAAGTCTTTACGCGCGGGTGGGGCGGGTAGCGCTTAGCGGCTGTTTCGAGTATTTCGTGGTTTGTTGCTCATGGAATGCGGTGTTTGAGTGTCTGTGTGAAGTATTAAGTAACCTTATTAATATATACTATCTTTTAGCTAAGTAAAAACTAGATTAAAGTAAAATTTAGACGATGGAGAGTGGATTTGTGCGTGGACAGTCTAACAATTAACCAAAAGTGAACATGGTTATGGTTTTGGATTTTCTGGCAAACAATCCACTGTACACAAGTGCAAAGGTCAGAGGAGTGAAACTTTCAACGTATGTTCCTATACCTATCTACTAAGTCCTACATAATAATTTTATTATACCGTAACAATCATCACACGTAATAACTTCTCATTAGTTTGCTGCAGCTTTTATTCGTTTTAGGTACCTAAATCGGTGTAGGTAATCCGCCTAGTTTTGTTTAAAGTTTCATTCACCATTGATTGATAATATTTGGATAATATAAACACATCGATACCTAAGTATTAATAACATTATTTATTTGTTCTCTATCACTGTATTGTAAATACTGATATTTTAGCAAGAAATCATCGTAAAAACATTTTTTTTATAGGTATTACATAATATCATTCCTTGTCCTTGAAGCGACGAGGCTCGGTCGTTAATTTTTAGGTTTCCGTAGCCAAATGGCAAAAACGGAACCCTTATAGATTCATCATGTCTGTCTGTCTGTTCGTCCGTATGTCACAGCCACTTTTCTTCGAAAATATAAGAGCTATCCTGTAGAAACTTGGTAAGTAGATGTATTATGTGAACCGCATTAGCATTTTCACACAAAAATAAAAACAAAACAAATTTTGGGGGTTCCCCCCATACTTAGAATTGAAACTCATACGTGTGGGGTATCTATGGATAGGTCTTTAAAAATGATATTGAGATTACTCTTATCATTTTTTTCTAAACTGAACAGTTTGCGTGAGAGACACTTCCAAAGTGGTAAAATGTGACCCCCCCCCTGTAACTTCTAAAATAAGAGAATGATAAAACTAAAAAAAATACATAATGTAGACCTCAACAAAAACTTCCAAGGAAAATTGGTTTGGATGAGATACAGTTAGCAGTTTTTGAGATATAGTACATTTTAATAAACCGCAAATATAACTTTGCCATTCATACAAACACTATGAAAAACAAAGATATTTTTACTGTTTGTGTATATTACTTACTAATCTCAATATAATTATATCCCTAATCTATGCCTGCTACGGAACCCTTCATGGGCGAGTCCAACTCGCACTTGGCCGGTTTTATTGATTTTTATCGACACTTTGTAATTCTGACCTTAAAACATGCGTGTAAGGTTGAATTTGTTTTGATGTAGTTTACAGATTTATGGTTACAGAGTTACAGAGAGTTATGGTTGTATTTGTACACTTGGGAAAGATACAATATTTATAATGTACTTGCACATCAGTTTGCACGGTTTCCATAACGATTCCACAACGATAATATTTGTTCCGTCTTGTTTGAACCAAAAGTAATAAGCGTCTGAGGTGACCGCGCATTGACGACTACTCGACTCGAGCGAGTGATGAGACTTGTGACGTCATGAGATTGTTGACCGGCCGCGCGCCGAGAAGTTTTAAAGCAGACGGGAAAAGTATCATAACTTCGTCATTTATGAAGATAATTGAAAAAAAAATTCAATGGGCTTCATTTCAAGTTTAGTACTATTTTTTAAAAATAAATAAAAAAAATTGGAAACTTCCTTATTGGTGGATAACTAATCAAATGTTTTAAATATAATTATTTCAGATTTACCGCAAAGTTTTACAGAACAGCAATGATTTACTTAATTTTAAATCTGTGTAACAAATCTTAAAGACATAGTTGATAACAGTAAATAACAATATTATAGTACAAAATTAACAAAATTATTTACTATTTACGCTAGTTCATCATTTTCTCTTAAATCACTATTACCACTATTTTGATTCTACATTAAGACGATATTCTTTCCCGGTTTCATCATTCCGATAACATCGCAACCTCTCACGTCCGTTACTGTATGCGCAGGATTGAAATTGGGGGTCAACTTATTATCTTTGATTAAATTTTCCACCAATACTTTTTCTCCTATTTCCAAGCCTGTCGCTTTACTTTTGAGATCCCCATGCTCCTTCCCTTTTTCCTTCATTTGCAGATCTCTTTCTCACTTCTTCTTCTATTGATTTGTATTCCATGTCTGGTGCTGCCCGGATCTTGTCTCTAAACTGTCTTTTATAAAACAACTCTGAGGGAGATTTGCCTCTTCTTGTATTCTTTAAGATCGGGAACTATTGGCGACACCCACGGAGAGGGTCCATTTACTTCCTCGATAATATCCGCATCCTTCAGTTCCTCTAGTTTTTTGGCAAACTTTTCTTCTAAGGGAATGGGAACTCTTCTACAAAATTATTTTTGGCTTATGCCAAAACCCGATTCACCTGTCTAGTATTTTTGTGTAAAGAATCTATGTGCAATGGAATCGAATCAGTTACTGATTCTGAACAAACTATATTCAGGTTTCGCATATACCAAAAATAATGTTGTATATGGTTGAGTGACTGGTTTTACTGTTCGGCCTTTTGGGATCTGGACAGTCACTCCTTTGAAAACGCTTTCCCTAACGATGTCACATTGTTTAATTCATTAAGCCAAATTGAAGCCCAATTTTAAGCACGCCTAATAAATCGCGTGTGCTGTTTCTGATGACATAAGCAGTACACTTTATACTTTTATTTTTAATGACTGAAATGTCCACGTCAAAGGAGCCTATAATATCCAGGAGTTTTTTACTGCCATAGGAAATAAGTGTCTTATTAGGTTTGCGTATCTGGTTGGAAACTTACACATTATTGACTATTAGAAATTGTTATATTCTGTCTGTAATAATATTACATCTACTTCTTGAATCTATTAGCATATCAACGGTGACTCCCTTAATATTGCATTTCATAGTTTCGCCGTCATCCAGGTGGAAAATATAGTCAATTACAGATTTATTGGCATCATTTTTTATTTCTTTTCTTGGTTTTTTTTACAGTCCTGTTGTCTGGCCTGTTGTTGGAAAATTGTCTTTTCTGTCGAGTCCTGCAATGTTCTCGGAAAAGACCAATGAATCCACATTTTAAACATCGTTTGTCTTTTGCGGGGCATTTTGTGTCTTCGGATAGATGGGTGGAGTTTCCACATCTACTACATTTTGTGCTCGATGATCGTTGTCTGAACGGTTTGTTGATTTTTTTTTCTTATCTATTTCATTTATTTTTGCTTTGTTGTAATAAATGATAAATTATAATTATTTATTCAGTAAATTGGTTTTGGCAAACTCTTTTACACGTCAAAAGACACTATTTTACACTAGATGAGGCCGGTGTTTCGTACCTGACTACTCTGAGAAGAAACATCCGAAACAAACTCAGAGGTCACAGTCTCTTTTAAAGTCCAGACAATTTTCTATTGTTCAAATTATATGGGAACCACGCAGTGTAATTATTCGCATCGTTTGTATTTACAGTTTTAAATTGTTCTAATCGCCTGGCTATAACTTCTAAAGCATTTGCTTTACTGATGATTTCGTCTAAACATATTGTATCCCAGTATTCTTTTTTTTTTTTTTCGATTAATCGACACTTTTCCGTGATTTGATCGATAATATGCTCTTCTTTACTATGGAATTGACATTTATCGGCATGGTTTCTCAACCTTAATAAAAATCTTTCAAATTGTTCTCCTTCCTCCTGTTTCGTGAGTCGGAAAAGGTATCTTTCATAAATCCGACTTTGTTTTGGAGCAAAGTAACCCAACAAACAAACTAAGCTCATAACATTAAGTTTATAAGGTCTAAACCCTTAAACTGATTATAAAAGAGCATTCATTATGCCAATATTACTTTTAGTGGCACATTATTAGAAGATTTGGCTTAAATTACCTTTAATTTTATATTTTGGCTGGGTAAACGATAATAAATCCAATTTATACGGCTACAATAAGGGCTCGAAATTGTTTTTCTTATAGAGGCTAGTTACATTGCTTTTTAGCCACATAATATTCAAAGTCATATAAAGGCTTTTAGTATGGTCAATTATTCTTAGGAAAGTAATGCACAAGGTAACTATGATGCTTTTAAACTTATAGGAGCATTTTATAAGACGTCTATCCAACAAATGAATTCTAGCATGTTATATGATGTTTACACACACTACCTCTACTCTTATGGTACTACAAAATGACCAAGCCGATACTCACGAATCAGCTAGTGGTTCCGCAGAGGATTATTTTATAGAAAATGAGATTGAAAAGGAAACCAGTGAGGAAGAACATAATGGTAGTGATAGTGATAAGGACATATAGATATTGCTATCAAGAGTCGGAGAATATTGATATTCGTAGTGATATAAGAGAATGGGTAGTGAAATTCAACATTTCCCATATCGCTTTAAGTGACTTATTATTTGATCTTTTCTCTTTGCAATTAATTTTCCGCCAGTTACACGAATGTTGCGAAGCAGTAATGCTCGCGAAGGAGGAGGCGGGCCGCGCGAGAGAGAGGGCAATGTCCTCCCTCCGCCCCACCCGCGGTGGTTGGCGCCCACGGCGTCGGACGTCGCAAGACGATCTCCGGCCACCGTAGGCGCGGGCATGCGGGCGGCGAGTAAAGGGCAACTCGCAGCCCGACCATGGACCATGCCCGGGTCGACGGCGCGTTGTGTTCCACGCGCGCCTCAAAGAGCGTCAGCGTAATGACGGGGCCCCCTCTGTAGAGGGCCAAAGCCTGCCGGGGTCGCGGGACTTATACCATTACCGTGACCCCGGAACATAAAGGGCTATTGAAGGACACCGTGGATTTTAGTCAGTACAAGTCTGACAGTCCCTCCCGCCCTGCCCGGGGTGGGAGGACTCATTTGATGATTTTACCACGATAAAAAAAAAAAAAAAAAAAAGTTACACGAATGTTCAAGTTTTCTTAATTTATTTTCATTACATTATGACCAGCGCAGAACGCCATCTTTTCCCACTTGCTCGGTACTGCGGACAATTTTGAGTGTCCTAACAATTTTGTAAGGCGTTAAGTTACTATTGTTAATGAACCTCACTATTTTCAATAATATGGTTGGCGTTTTTCTTTATTTGCCAAACTGTTGCACAAATAATGTAAATCACTGAGAAAAAGACTTATTGCAGACGGCTATAAGGGCCGTCGGATTTTTATGAGCCTTTAATTTGCTACAATAAGTTTAAATAACCTTGTATCGGACCATAATAAAATATGTATAAGGGTGATCGCCCTTATCAACGCTCTTCATATCATTTTCACAGGGGTATTGGCTTTGTTGGAGCACTTTTCTTGCCATTATAAGTTCAGTTTGAAACTATAAAGCAACTATAAGAGGAGTATAAGGGTTTTGCCCTTATAAGTTGTGCCCAAGCGCTCCCTTATTAGCGATAATATGTTGCTATAAGAACATTATTTTTTGGCATTCTAAGCCACTACAAAGAAAATTTTTTGATTGTTTGAAACAGTCTAAATTATTTAGAGCTATTGCATAATCATCGACACCTGCGCCTTCTTCAGCATGAGCTCCAGGAAGGTTTTAATACACTTCTTGAATTGCTATTCCCCCAACGTGGAGAAGAGTAGCTCTTTTTTTTTTACGGGAGTGTCGATGTTGGCATTCAGTAAATAAATTTCAAGTGCCCTCTTCCATTTCCTCCAGCGAGTGCCGACAGATGTCGGATCGCTTTCGCAATCGAAATGTCTAAGTTGGGAACTATGGATGATGCACGAGTCATTTTGGGTAGCAATAAAATATTGACTCTTATTTTTGCATGGCTTTTTACTGAAAATCAGTAACAGTATTACAACTGCATAGCCCTATTTTTTGTTTTGTACCTTGCGTGGCTTTTTACTGAAAATCAGTAACAGTATTACAACTGCATAGCCCTATTTTTTGTTGTACCTTGCGTGGCTTTTTACTGAAAATCAGTAACTGTATTACAACTTTACTTATTTCAATTTTATTTCAATTTTATTTCGATTTTATTTCAATTCTATTTCATATTTATTTCAATTTTATTTCGATTTTATTTCGATTTTATTTCAATTTTATTTCAATTTTATGCAAATTTTGTATCATTTATTTAATTTGTTATAATTGAAATTGTATAAATGTAATTAATTGTAATTGATAATCAAAATATGTTTTACTAACACAAGCTGTTTAAGAAAATTGTTACTAACCATTTATCAGCTCTGAGCTTGAATTAAAGATTTCTCGAGTACTCATTGCGTGGACTTCATTATATTTTTGTAAATGTTTGTTTTTTTTTTAATAATTTACAGTCCCTTTAAAATTGTTACTTATTTAATCGGCGTGGCCCTTTGTTATTTACTCATTGCGTGGCCTTTTGTTAGGTACTTATTTAAACGGCGTGGCCCTTTGTTATTTACTAATTGCGTGGCCTTTTGTTAGGTACTTATTTAAACGGCGTGGCCCTTTATTATTTACTCATTGCGTGGCCTTTAAGTGTACCTTTATTATAACTATTTTCCGAATATGTATAAATTGTGCAAGCATAAAAATAGTTAGGTTAGGTTATCTACCTAATTTAACTATTGTGATGTAATTGTTCTTCAAATAAAACAGTAAAAGTAGAATATGTATAGTAGTATAGTGTAAACACAACATACGTACTTTTGCTATCAACACTTCCAAATTCAATAAGTCTATTATTAAAATGACATTATCTAAAGCTATTTAATACTAGGTTTTTACTAATGAGTATAACAAATCCATAAACAAAATTAATTCTGTAAGTAATAATATCTTTAAGCGAGCTGAAATAACTAATTACCTATCCTTTCTACTGTGTTGTGAACAGTTAGGTAAGTATTTCTTATTATCTCGATCATAAATCTCATTATGTCGATAATTACGTTTGGTTAAACTTTTTTACTAATTGTGGGTAGTTACCGTTATTAGGTCGCATACTTGCACAATATTATATTTTTGTAGTATCCTTGCGTGGCCTTATTTTCCATCTAATACGATGCATGGCCATTTACAATGAAGGATAGTGGTATGAAACTGTTTATCAGTAACAATTGCTTACGTATTGGCTCGATTCATATGTGATTTTGATTTAGCTCATAACTCAATGTAAAATGAGTGTTAATTTGCTAGTATTTTTTCTTATTTAATAACAAATAATTTGTAATAGGCTATTTGGAACGAATCTACCCGCAAACAACTGATAGGCAATAAACAATTACTTATATTCCTTCCTTCATTTTATTTTGTTTTTAATGTGTCATGTACTCACTTTTATCCTCGTCGCCATTTGTAATGTCTCGGGGGTCAATAAAACACACTTTTTGTCACTCAGGTTATCTGATCAGGATACACTGTATGCGCAAGTCTAAAGACGTGCTCACTCGCCTACGGCTGGTAACCGACTGACAACGCCAATGCGCCCGCGCATACACTACACGCGGTCTCAAAGTTGATTTTTTTTCAGGTATTAGTATTTTTTTTACATTTATTATTTTATTTTTGACGCTTCCCGTGACCCAAGAGCTGGCTTTTACCTTGGTCAGAGGCTAATATAGCCATACAAAGAGGCTACGCATAATACGCTATAAGTAATAGTGTAATTTATTTAATTGGTTTTATGCCATAGTTTTTCATTTGGTAAATATTTAGGTTTAATTAAATTAAACTATTTATGTACAAAAATCATTAAATGATATATCAAAAGGCATTGAAAAAAAAATATATTTTATTCTTTAAATATTAGTTTTCTGCACGATCCCCTTCTGCCAACATAACCTAACCTTTAATTTGTACCTTTCAGAAAAGGTGGTGCAAAGTTCTCCCAAAGTGGTGCAAAGTTCTCCCAAAGTTCTTCTTCACATCTATGAAATCCTTGTAAATGTAAAAAAAACATACAGTTAAATGAAGGCGTTAGTTTTTTTACACTTTTGCAGATTTTTGATGATGATTATTTGGCATGCAGGATGTACACAAATTGTTCTTTTTGTGTTTCAAAACCATGATTCAGCAATAACTATCGTTCTTATAATAATTTAATAAGCAAGTCAGTGTGAACTGAATAAAAACCCTATTGTTTCGTCGGCAACGAACAGTATTGTAGGTAAGTTTCAAGTTAAAACACTCTTGTTGTTGAAGATTGCTTCTGAACTAATTAAGAAGTTCGCTGCAAATATTTCTCGTTAAAACCAATTGTTGGCGGTAGTTCATAGAAAATCATTTACGCTCTTGACACGTTTCTGATCGTTAAGTTACAATGGATACCGAGAATCGCTTGATGGAAAGAACTATTTACTTCAACAAAGTTTGTTGATTTACTTTCAGTTTTACTTAGAATTGTTGACGACATGAGTAACTTTTAAAGGTTGACTTTGCGTTTTCCAACGTATGCTTTGACGTTGGTCCATGGGAGGTTTATGCCCATAGTCATCACCCTGGGCATGCGGGCTGGTGACCACTGGGCCAATCCTTTCGCAGTGATGGCGCTGCTGCCCGTCATCACTCTGGAGAATACGGCCTTACGAAAGTGGCTGGGACAGACTGGATGCGGAAGCCAGAGGATAGGGTGATGGGACGCAGCCTGGGATGGCCTACGTCCAGTTGTGGACTGCGATTGATTCAGTTGACTGAATATTGTAAGTCAGAAAGTAACACATAAATTAGTCTATAACGGGATTGATGGTCAAATAAGACTGTAAAATAGACCATTAGGTACCTAGTAAGGACCGAATGAATGAACCTGAATTTAACACAATGGTTTTATTCATTCAATCTTTTAACGAAAGTGTTACGAACTAACAACCTTAGGGATTGAGGGGTAATCTCTTGTGTGTGAAGCAATGCTGCTTGATACAATCTTCTCTGGGGACGAACTCTTTCATATGAAGCTATTGTATTAAATAATATTCATTCATGCATAACACCTTGGTCCCAAAGCTGTAAACAGAGGCCTCGTGGGATGTGGGTGTGCGCACTTATAGCGGCCATACACCATACTGCCTATCGTACAATCGGCATGACGCTGCCGATTTGATCAGTTAGATTTGACCGTGTGTGGGCGTGGAATCCATCAAATTGGCATGATCATGCCGATTTGATCATGCCAATTTGATCAAATCGATTTGATCAAATTTAGATAAAATGTCCACATTCCGTGTTCGAAACAAAACGTAATGTTTTTAATGAAGATACTTCTTTGTAAATGTGTGAGTGAGCGCCACGCACACATTTTAAATGTTTTCCTTGGAGATGTTCACTTGTTTGATATAGGAATCGAACGACCGACAGGCGTAATTTTTCTACTGCGTTTTTGGCCACAATTCTCAGTGGCCTCCTAGGAATCGGAATGACATTCTACAATCTAAACATAGGCATAAATTTAATTAATTATTGATAAAAAATGACCATTTATTTTAAAACCATGGTATCGCTTATTAATCCTACTAATATTATAAATGCGAAAGTTTGTGAGGATGGATGTATGTTTGTTACTCTTTCACGCAAAAACTACTGAACGGATTTTGATGAAATTTGGCACAGAGGTAGATTATAGTCTGGAATAACACATAGGATACTTTTTATCCCGGGAATATGTTCCCTTGGGATAATTTTCGACATTCACCTTATGTGGAACTCCAAGAGCCCAGCTACACTATAACATATACAAGAATGACGTCTTAGCAAGAGTTGGTCAACCTGATGAGCACTTTCTGTTGACGTATACAAATTGAAGATCTGGAACACCTGATGTGGAACTCCAAGAGCCCAGCTACACTATAAAATATACAGGAATGACGTCTTAGCAAGAGTTGGTCAACCTGATGAGCACTTTCTGTTGACGTATACAAATTGAAGATCTGGAACACCTGATGTGAAACTCCAAGAGCCCAGCTACACTATAACATATACAGAAATGCCGTCTTAGCAAGAGTTGGTCAACCTGATGAGCACTTTCAGTTGACGTATACAAATTGAAGATCTGGAACACCTGATGTGGAACTCCAAGAGCCCAGCTACACTATAACATATACAGGAATGACGTCTTAGCAAGAGTTGGTCAACCTGATGAGCACTTTCTGTTGACGTATACAAATAAAAGATCTGGAACACCTGATGTGGAACTCCAAGAGCCCAGCTACACTATAACATATACAGGAATGACATCTTAGCAAGAGTGATCAACCTGATGAGCACTTTCTGTTGACGTATACAAATTGAAGATCTGGAACATCTGATGTGGAACTCCAAGAGCACAGCTACACTATAACATATACAGAAATGCCGTCTTAGCAAGAGTTGGTCAACCTGATGAGCACTTTCTGTTGACGTATACAAATTGAAGATCTGGAACACCTGATGTGGAACTCCAAGAGCCCAGCTACACTATAACATATACAAGAATGACGTCTTAGCAAGAGTTGGTCAACCTGATGAGCACTTTCTGTTGACGTATACAAATTGAAGATCTGGAACACCTGATGTGGAACTCCAAGAGCCCAGCTACACTATAACATATACAGAAATGACGTCTTAGCAAGAGTTGGTCAACATAATGAGCACTTTCTGTTGACGTATACAAATTGAAGATCTGGAACACCTGATGTGGAACTCCAAGAGCCCAGCTACACTATAACATATACAGAAATGACGTCTTAGCAAGAGTTGGTCAACATGATGAGCACTTTCTGTTGACGTATACAAATTGAAGATCTGGAACACCTGATGTGGAACTCCAAGAGCCCAGCTACACTATAACATATACAGAAATGACGTCTGAGCAAGAGTTGGTCAACATGATGAGCACTTTCTGTTGACGTATACAAATTGAAGATCTGGAACACCTGATGTGGAACTCCAAGAGCCCAGCTACACTATAAGATATAAAGGAATGACTTCTTAGCAACAGTTGTTCAGTCTGTTGAGCACTCTCTGTTGATGTATAAATATTGAAGATCTGGAACACCTGATGTGGACCTCCAAGAGCCCAGCTACACTATACCATATACAGGAAAGACGTCTTAGCAAGAGTTGTTCAGCCTGATGATGAGCATTCTCTTTTGACTTTTGGAAATTGAAGGTCTGGAACACCTGTTGTGGAATTTCAAGGCCCTGCGACACCATAACAAATATAGGAATGACGTCTTAGCAAAAGTTCTTTAGTCTTACAAAAATGAAAGATCTGGAACGTTTCGAATCGTCTCGCGCATCCCGTTGTTTTACCGTCCCGGGGCTCTTAGAATTCGACATCAGACGTTTCAGATCTTCGACTTTGACGACCCCGTTGTCGCTGGCATAAGCAACAGGATCCGCGTACGAAGTCGCGGGCAGAAGCTAGTGCTAAATATAACAGTCCTGGGGTGCTAAGACAGGAAACCTCCACGTGCGCCCGTGGACTGGAGTTCCCTCTCGGATACATCCGGGGGGAAGACCAGTTTTTCGGGCCGGTGCGCCCTGGGATGCGGGCAAAAACGCTTCTTAGGCACTGTGCCTAAGGGGTCTCTTTGCCCGTATGCGAATAGCCTGTCGGGTGGAGGCTCCAACGCGTGTCCCTCTGAATAACAGAGGGCACAGCGGCGGAGCGGGCTTGCGGACGGTGAGTAATGGGTAAGCTCGCCGTCCGACCAGGTACCAAGCCAGGGTCGGTGGCGCGTCGTGTTTCACGCGTCACCGACGGGGCCCCTTATGGGGCCAAATGCCTGCCGGGGTCGCGGATTTTTTCTTAATCCAGGATACCGTGGCCCCGGAACGTAAAGGGCATCCGAAGGAACACGGGTGGATTTTAGTCAGTAAGAGTCTGACAGTCCCTTCCGCCCCACCCAGGGCGGGAGGACTCATTTGATGATTTTGCCACCTAAAAAAAAAAAAAAAAAAAATATAACAGTCCTGCCAACACTCAGTACTTAATACCCACAAGACATCGCGGGACTCACGAATTACCGTGACCCCGGAACGTAGAGGGTATTGAAGGACACCGTGGATTTTAGTCAGTACGAGTCTGACAGTCCCTCCCGCTCTGCCCTGGGTGGGAGGACTCATTTGATGATATTAACACGATAACAAAAAGACACTATAAGAAGAAAAATGAGGTACCGTTGAGTTCTGCGCAAGAGCCGGTCCGAGTGCGCGTGCGCTTAAAAAGCCATCGACAGCTATCACAGTCCGGATTTGTACCGTTACGACCTTGATCTGCGAAATGTGACACGTAGATGCAGAAGTAACCTCTAAAATTGTTGCTGGCGAGTGAAAATATCAGCCATGTTGTGGAAGAAAACTATTATGATGATGATTCATACAGAAAATGTGATTTTGTCATATCTTTTTTTTTATTTTTAGCCAAATATGAGATTTTGCGATGCTGGCTTGGTTTGGTTATTTCTTTCTTTAAATCGCTCTTTTCCATAGCGTTTAATTTTCTCTAGAATCCCGTCTATCTCAAAACCAAAATTGATCAAAATCCGTTTACATACACTTTCCCATTTAAGCAAAATAGGATAGCTGGGAAAACAATTTACAGACTTTACTTAGGTACTCTGTTACAGGGACTATTTAAAAAAACAAAGGATTGGACCAATTTAAAACTTGTAGACCACCATCAGTAAATACCGTATAAGTAAATAGGTAAGTATTTTTTATTTCTGGTAAAATCATCAAATATTTCTTCCTATCCATGGCGTTGCGGGACTTTCATACTTGTACTGACTAAAATGATCCTTCAATAGCCGTTTACGTTCCAGGGTCACGGTTTCCTGATGAGACAGTCCCACCAGGTAAGTAGGTAAGTATGGGAACTAAATAAATGGCATTTTTTTTGGGACAAACCCACACTATTCCCAAACCACTGCAACTCCTGAAAGCCAGAATCAACAGTGGCAACCACCAGAAAAGCGCCGAGACAATGAAGCTCGACGTGTCCCGGAGAATGAATTTACCTTTCTTGGATCCTGCACGAAATTAATCAGAAAAGAATAGTGGAGGAGTAGGAAAAATATGTTTCCACTTCCCTCCATGCAAGCAGGAGACAGAACAAAGCAAGGCCAATAGGCACAAAGGGACATTACAACTGAGAGAAGCCCAGTTGCCTTGCACCACGGGTAAAAATGACTACTAATATTAATGGGTCCTAAATTGTGAGCTGCTATATTTTTGCTAGAAATATGTAAATGGCTTGATGATAAATTGTACTATACCGTGACAGAATGCATACCATTTACTCTAACCGTAACTCTACTTATGACAAGTTAACCGTTAGAGCCCTTAAGCACAGCATTATAATTTTTATCTCAAAACGTGTTTATAGGTTAAGTACAGATCAAAATTACGTGTGATATGACAAATTACACACTTTGTAGAGAAACGTACAACATAACGGTTTATTTTACACTTGCTTGACATTGTGATCATCACAACAGATCTAAATTATTTTGTATATTATTAGAGCAAAATGAACACAATTTACAAACTCGTTTTTATAGTGATTACCCTGATAATAAGTATGAGGTCTTGGATTAGATTCCCAGGTTAGACAAAGTTATTTTTGCATTTTTTAGAAGTTCCGGCCTCGAACTGATAATGAGATGTCATAATTATTTAGTCTGCACTAAAGCAAACGTTGTTTTTTAAACAACGTTTTAAAACGCTACACGTTATAGCATGAGAGAATTTCAAATAAAAAGTAATTTGTCTCCCTCCAAAGCTCACTTTTGCACAGTGAGCTTTGTAGACAATTCCGACGCAATGTCCACAAATGGTTCAAATAAATAAAAAAAACATAACTTACAAACGTATTACAGTTTATTGTTGTTTTGTCGGGCGATGGACCTACGAGGCTAAAACCGTTGCATTCTTTTGAATTTAAACCCAACATATTTCTTGTGGGTTGTATTGCACAGTGTGTCAATATTAGCAAAACTTGTAAGAAATAGTGTGTTAACAGAGTATGCAGACGGTATTGTCAAGCTAATTTCCTAATACCTACGTTGCAAAGTATGCAGGGACGAATTTATAGAATCACTTAAAAAATATTTTTCCCGAGAAAAATAACAATAATGTTCAAATGAGTAAATGAATCCTTTTTAACGTCTCCTAATCGTGCACTCCGACCAGTAACACCTTGGTACAACAACAAAACAACGAAAGTCCAATTTCCAAAAGTATATTATCGAAAGTAATTCAGGAGTACCTACGAGTATTAAATCCTTGTTACTTAAAGTAACAGTTCCACAATACTTCAAACGAAGTCAACAATTTACTTCGTGTCCAACGTAAACGTCGACGGCGACGTCTGCCTTAAATATTCAGTAAATTTAAATATTTTACATAACGGACACCGCTGCATAGAATTACTGATACAAAGTATACAATTAGTATTAAATGTGGACACAGAACTTGTAAATATTTAACTTTATGTAAACGAAATGTTGGTCGAACAAATTAGAACAGCGGACGAGGTAAAGAGGTTAGATAGCGACCTTTCTCTTTACAATAACTTTATTCGAAATGGAAACGTTACTTTTTTTTCAATTTGTTATCATTATTTATTTACCTTTTTTAAACGACTAGAGACCAGAAAGTCTTTTTCGGGCCATTCTTTCGTGTTTCACGCCAAACTATTTACATTTTATTAAAGTTCATTTTCAAATGTCACTTATTTCTATTATGTTGGTCGGTAAATAGCACCAGTTGATTCAGCTGTTTCTTAACGAGTAAGTTATTGAACCTCAAACTAAAGAATGTTATGTAGTGCTGTGCCTATAGTACTTTTATAAATAGTCTGGCCAATTTATCTTTCGTTACGGTATCAAATAAAGTGTTTTTCATCATCTAAAGATCGATAAATAATTGTAGGCTTACGTCATTTCCTTGTACCCTGTTTTTTGTGTTTTTGCAAATTATTAAAAAATATTTAATATTCACGAATACAACAATTATAAAATCTCTAGTCTGAGCAATTATGACCTAAAACCCTGTATTAAATGTAACCTAAAACGTTTCTACACAACATGCAACATTTTGAAACATTGTACGTGTTAAAATAAAAATCCCAAATGACATAACACAAAAACTCCATTTTTTATTCAGCACTTCAATGCGATCTAAATTAGTTTGACTACTAAAATAAAATGTGGGTCGCGCTGAACTAAAATAAATTCTATGCTGAGGCGGGTCAGTACTAATTGCAGCGGACAAAAACTTTGTCGTCCGTGTAGTTGTTTCATAGGGGTTTTTACAATCACATACAAAATGTAAAGACTGTTTTAGTATCACAGTGAAACCCCTGGGTTTCGACATTGTTTTATAAATAACTATAACTAGCGACATTCTTATCACTTTCATGATGAAAGTAAATAAGTTGTGAGTATGAGAATGATCATTTTCTTGCCCTCACTTGGAATCGGCCCAGAATGTATTTTTCTTCCATACTTCTACTCGTCCTTTCAGCAATGTTTTTTCTAGACACATATCATTATTCCCACAGTCCATCCACTTGTGTACGGTTTGTACCATTATCTTCATTCAACATCAGCAACTTCTATCTAAATTTTTCTTAGCGAGTACATCACTTCAAGACATTTTACATTTTATTACAATCTTAGCAACAGATCTACCTATTAAATACTCTTTGGAACAGTTACTTAGATCATACATCCCTAGTCACGTGGTACAATCAACACATTAAGCAATAGCCTCGGTGCGCTATGTACAGTTAGACAAACAAGGGTCTCGGTCCGCTTTCCGGCTAGGCCGCTAGGCCCAATAGCGGTAATTGCTCAAACCAGAGACGAGTGCCACACTTGCCAGTAGGGATGGCGCGCAAACGAATTATGTACGCCATTGTACATGTACGTACAGTTTGATTGATTAGGCTTTTGGCATCGGTGGAAACCTGTTACAGCCGATTTTATTTGATAAATTATTGCAGTAGATGCAGGTGTGTGTTAGAGACAGAACAGGTGTTGTGTGTTGAAACTCGATTAGTAGGTCAGAGATAGAAGAACTGATAATTTACTCAAGTATTTTGAGTGTCCGTGCCTTTATTATGCTCTTATAATAAGTTGTACCACCTGCATTGGTCACGCAAGTTATGATGTATATTGTTACTTAATTTGACGAAAGCCCCGTTCGAAGTCTCAGACGCTGCAACTTGCGATGCGACTTACTTGTTAACCAACTTCGAAGAAAGAAGAACGTTCTGAAAATAGAAACAAAGCCAACGTCTTCTGAGAGAAAAGTTCTTTTACACTTTTTGATTTTTTTTTCCTTCACGTTATACGGAGTAATCGCTGCTTTAGTAGCGTCGCGTTGATTGGTGGCAAAATGTAAACAGCTATCTTACTTCATTTGTAGCTCTTAGCCAATATGCCTACTGTGAAAAGGCGGTAACAGTACTACACAAGTTTGTCTTTCCGCGGTAATTACTTGGCAACCCTACGTTTGTCCTAGTTGAGCTCTATTGGCTTTTACTTACTCACACTTAGTAGGACATTTTGTTTTCTGTCCTTTTGTAAATATTCCGGTTCACTAGACGTTCTAATTTAAATGATTTCACCTTCTCTTTCGTTTAATTTAATTGAAGTCGAATTGACGGCACCGAGTTTTGAAACGCTTCGAGTGAAATTTTCATTTCAGTAAATAATATAATTTTGAACTATGTATTTCCAATTAACAAGAAATCGTTTTTTTACTTGCAGAAGCATTGTACTAGTTACAAAAAACAGCGAAGATTTCGAGAAGAATTCAGCTAGGGTGGGCTGCATTCAGCAAATTGGACGACATCCTGAAATCAGCCAAAACTCCACAATGCCTGAAGACCCGTCTCTATAATCAGTGTGTACTGCCCACCATGACGTACGGTGCTGAGACGTGGACGCTATCACAAGAGGCTGTGTACAGACTCAGAGTAGGACAGAGAGCCATGGAGCGTTCCATGCTCGGCATAAAATTAATAGACCGAATTCCAAACGTCGAAATCCGGAGACGAACGAAGGTTTTCGATATTGGTAATCGAGTTATGGAACTCAAATGGAGTTGAGCAGGACACCTGGCAAGGCGCGGTGACGGCAGGTGGAGTAAAGCTGTGACAGAGTCAAGAGTGGCGTCCAAGGAATGGGAGAAGAAGTGTTGGTCGTCCGGCGGCGAGATGGGCAGACGACATTGTTGCCATTGCGGGAGTGTCCTGGATTAGGCTGGCGCAAGACCGTGGAACTTGGCACAAACAAATAGAGGCCTATACCCAGCAGTGGGTGAAGACGGGCTATGAATGATGGAACAAAAAACTTACCTACATCAGGCTTATATGTATTAGATTCTGAAAATATTTCACAATAACTCAGACCTAGACCTAGCTTACTTATTCTAGACAGTTATTAAATGTGATGGATATACTCCTATAGAAAAAAAATAACTGTTAGCTTTCATTTGAGATTAATACTCACATTATTAACGACATAATTTTCAAGAGTATTCATCTTGTCATATACACCTATTTTCTGTCATAAAAAACGACCCACAAAAAGATTAGATAGTTGGATAATAACGGCTTTTCATTGAGCATTTCAATAGAGAAATTTCTGCTCAAATTAAAAATAATTTGCTATAATTATGTAGTTGGAATGCACATTATACCAAACAGGTGTAACCTCTTTACATCGTATACTCGTAATATTAAGTTTAAGCTCGATAGTAAAGCCACAAACCAGTTGTCTGGCGGGAGCTTTGAATAATATTTTGTTTAAGTTAATATCTACTCGTATGTTATCTTTTTAGTCAATATCTTGTTTATCTACTCTTCTAAAACCCCAAACAACTCTTGGCCCTAACTTAATTGCAAGCAAGAAGTTTTCCAAGTTCAATGACACCAATAGTAGGATCGGTCAATGGGACTTTAAGTTTATCTAGAAAAAGACCAGAGGCCTTACCACGAGCTCTTAACGCGATCCAGTTTAGGTTCTAGGAAAGAGACAGAGCTATAAAAGTCGTCTAGCGCCATCTCGTCCCTCAGCGTAAATTGGATCGCGTTAAGGGCTCGTGGTAGGCCACCTGGTCATTATTAGTACTTATCACTATCAGGTATCAAATGTTTCAGTCTACACTAATATTATAAAGAGGAAAGATTTGATTGTTTGTTTGTATTGAATAGGCTCTGAAAGTACTAGACTGATTAGGGCAATGGGGAGGAGGGTGAGCTTATAAGGACCAAAAAGCTGTTTCACCAAGCGATCTAAAAAAAACTTTTAAAAAAAAAATGTAACCGCCTTCAAAAACAACCACAAAAAAAGGGTAAAATAACCTACAAAATAACTTTTCTTTCAGAAGTCGGTGCCTTTGTTTTTTTTTTCATTTCATTGTTTTTTTTGCCACCGACTTCTGAAAGAAAAGTTATTTTGTAGGTTATTTTACCCTTTTTTGTGGTTGTTTTTGAAGGCGGTTACATTTTTTTTTTAAAGTTTTTTATTTTACTCTTTTTAGTTTAAATATTCAACTCAAATTCTTGTCAAATAAATCATTATCTCTCAAGTGCACAATAAGCTAATAAAATTCCCTATCTCAAAAACTACTGAACCGATTTTGATGAAACTTGCAGTATTCCGTAAGATAAACAATACTTAGTACAACAAAAAAAGAATTACTCAAATCGGACTTGTAGTTCCAGAGATATGCGAACACAAACTAAATCAGTCGATGCCTTCTCCAAGCCGTTGAGGAGTTGTACCTTCCATCATCAGCTCATCCACCTGAGATGATGATTATCAGATGCAAATACTTGAACAGCTATAGAAAATATATAAAAATGGTACTATGTGCCTATAAAATTTGAAGGTTGCCCTCGATTTCCCTGGGATTCCATCATCAGATCCTGACCTGATGATCATGGGACCAATTGGAAAGTATACCCTTTCAAACAAAAGAAAAAAATTCCAAATCGGTCCAGGCGTCTTCGAGAAATCGGGGAACATACATAAAAAAAAAAAAAAAAAGATTCCGACGAATTGAGAACCTCCTCCTTTTTTTGAAGTCGGTTAAAAATGGAGTAAAAAAGGGTAATCGATACCACCATCCTTAATCTTGGTTTTATGTTGAGAAATTCTTCTTATTGATCGTTACAAAGCAAATAATATAGCATACCGTAAAATGGGGTGAATAGGGGTTCATCGAGTTCAACATTGAAAAGGGATTTCATAAAGATAATGATGTGATTATGTTACATACAAGTTATTTATTTATACCAAGTTAAATGGACATTGTCAGCAGATTATAATAATAATGAAAGATAAAATCCCTTTTTAAGTTTGATCTCGATTCACCCCTGCATTCTCAATTCACCCCGTTTAATCGTTACCTATAGACATTTAACTCGAGCTATACAAAACCCTGTAAAAGAAAAAGGGGTTTATAGGCTCGAAGCTCATCTTAAAGAGCTAACTGTGACAGCGGGCGTTGCCAGTGGCATTGAAACTGGTCACATATGACGGAGGCGAGTCCGACCGGTTTGCCAACCTTGCCCTGCCTCGGATGACACGGAGAGTGCCAGTAATACTTTCGTACTACTTGCGATTCCAACACGCCATCTTGCAACTTGAGATTAAAGACAAAGTAGGTACAATTCTTCTTTAGTGTTGTACATCTTCTCTATAATATAAAAATGAATCGCTGAATGTGTTGCTAAGCGCAAATCTCGAGACCAGCTGAACCGATTTCGCTAATTCTTTTTTATAATATTCCTTGAAGTACGAAGATGGTTCTTTCTTACGGAGGGATTTTTTTTATTGCCTGAAAAGTCTAAAATCAACACTGTTCTATATTCCTATACAAAAGATTCGTAATAATACTTAAAAGCCAATTTAAACTTTAATACCATACCATAAAGTTTAAGTGTTAGTGGAGGGGTTCCGGGAAGGCAAAACAATTGAGTGACGTTAGTTATAGGCGGTACGAAGTTTGCCAGGCCAGCTAGTTATGAATATAAGCAATAAATGAAATATCTAAAATTAGTGTGGAATGACCTAAAGATTTCATTTCATAAAAATGAAAGCTGAGCCAAACAGTGCAACAGCCGGTCAATGCAAACAATGACCGAGAAATCAAACACATCGAGAAATGCCAAATGAGACGATGAAGATCATCAAACTCGCTTCCAATATCCAGAATAGACGGATTAACTCCCCCCAAATATGCTCGGTGTATCCCTACGGCCCTTATTCAAGCACAATCCAAGTCTAACTGTATTACACAGGTTTCGATATTTTTTCCCGGGATTTATTGCCCCAACCCGGGGATTTACAGCTTTGACCGAAATGCTTACCCACAGCATTTTGTTAGCTTTTTATTGGCAATTTGTTACCTTGTGTATCTTTTTGGGATTCGTGATTCAACCACAAATTGAACTCTTGACGTTTCTGATTTATTCATAATGAAATTTTGATGTGATAGATACCGGAAGTTAATATCATACGCCGAGGCTTTATAAAAAACACATTCAGCTTAAGATTTTTAAGGGTTCGTCTCGCTACGCAACGAGATCCCTAATTTCCCCTTCAGCGGTAACGTTATGTTTTCAACGATAAAAGCTTTTGCCGCCTCCATATTTAATACAAAAGATAATGGAAAAATAAATGACTCTTTATGTCGTCAGATTGTATAAGATCGAATCGCTTCGACATAATGTTACAACGAAATCGAATCTAATTAGATTTTCACGGTAACAAGTTACTTTTACTGATAAGTTAAATCATAGTTATTTATGTAATGGTAGTCTACTTAACTTTTTGCTCACGTTAATGTAATACTATGAACAAGTGAATTACTCTCCCATGAGAAAGAAAAGCGATGACGGGCAAAATAAAATAATAACATTCCAAAATTGATCAAAGACAACATTTATTTTTATACTTCGATACACATTTTCAATCACGAAACGATCACTTATTTAGACATACCCCAGAAACCAATAAGAGAAAGTTATATACGCCATTTAAATAAAACGAATATGAGTTATCCATTTAATTTGATTGATCACTTAGATATTTCTCAATAGGTTTAGGAGAACACTAAAAATAATCAATCTTTCATGAATAAGTGTGAAAACCGTGTTAACTTTTTTACCCGACTACAGAAGAAGCAAAAGTGGGGTAATGTTTTGTAGGTACGCGAATACGAAATTGATCGTGTAGTGTGCAGTTCCGCACCAAATCCCCACACTTTTCTATGGACATCGTAAAAAGGAACATGGGATTATTCGGGGAAAATGGTCTATTTTTTCCTGTTACTGGCAAATAAGTTTTACGAACGGGAAAAGGTCACAGTTCTGTCTTAATTTAAAAAAACTGTTATTAGATAAAGTTTTTTTAAATGTTTTTTATTTTTATTGACTGCACGGTGTCGCGATTCGATCCCCGCGCGGAACAAATATTTGTCTGACCTACATGTAGTGGTTCCGGGTCTGGGTGATTTTGTATGAATTTCTATGTTTGTAAACGCGCCTGGAGCATCATTTTATAAATTAATTGCAAAAAAACCCGGATCAGTAATTATTTCGGTCGGTAGAGGCCATAAAATAAAATTTGCGGTGTAAACAACTAAATTCTGTAACTGTCGTTACTATTTTAATGCTAACAAAATGTAGATAGTAAAATATAAAGCATTTTTGAGAGCAACGTGGTTTCTCAACACATACAAGGATGGGTTCGTGCGTGACTAAACATTTCGCAAGTCATTCGACCTTATTTGATTTATTACGTGTTGCTAACTTGTGGTCACCGAATTACGGTCAAGATTTTTACCGACTTACCGTAATCATATTCTCGAAAGAAAAACTCAATTTTATCTTTATTTATTGGAATTATTATACCGATTTTTGTAAACAACGATGACCAATCAGCTGATCGCATCATGATTTTACTGGTTACAAGGTTTTTTTTTACACAAAATTGGTATATACTAATGATAATTTGATCAAGGCAAAGGTATGTGTGTTTTCTGCCAAATTGTTGACTCAATCACTAACCACACCTCGAATTAACAAAGAAGGTCAACAATCAAAAAGGGTTAATAATTTTATTTGGTGCCAGGAAAATAAAGCTGAACCTTAAAATATTCTAAAAAAAGAAAAGATTTGAAAAAGATTCCGCAATCATTCGAAAATCAAAAAGATCCCGTTACCTCGCCAATGTACTAAGCATCATGACGAACTTGATGGTGATTGATGACCTCTTGCTAAACGTATTGTGCTCAAAGGATTTTTCAAAGGCGTGGTGTGCCATTATACCTATGTCAAATGTGGGTTAAAAACCGTTTACGTCCTTTGTAACTGTCCCATTTATGGGGAGAGGTGTTCCATCACGGGAAATCGTTTCAAAGTGATTTATTTTTATTGAGGATCCAATTTCCTAAATAACATACGCACTTTAACGCATACAATAGTCTTATAAGTACTGACATGACATTCTTCAACTTGTATAGAGACCCCGATCTTATTGCTAATAAATTTATAGACGTTATTAATAAGGCTATCTTATCAAATACCATAATTAAATCAATCCCTAACAAATTGAGGTTACTTAAGCCTTGGATGACTATCGGTGCACGTCGATGTATAACTCTCCGGAACAAAATGCAACTGCGAGTCTTATCAGACCCTTATAATAACATTTTGAAAATCACTTATAGACGTTTCCGTAATTACTGCACAAATTTAATAAAAAAACTAAAAAGAAAATTTCAAAGAGAGCAAATAGATGCCTCTATAAATAATCCGAAAAAACTTTGGTCAAAAATAAATGAGATCACACGATTTAAACCCCTCAAATCATCTAGCACATCTCTTCTCAATATTACACCACACCCTTTAAATTCGCTAAATCGCGTTAACCAATTTTTTGTGACAATTGGTGGCATTTTGGCCAGTGAGATATTAAAACAAAAAGGCAGTTCTTCTAGTCACACTTCTTCCCACCGTACTGCTTCGTCATTTGTTCTACTTGATACTGATCCTTTAGAGGTGGATGGCATACTCATGGGTCTTGATTCTGAGGGCTCGCCTGGCTGGGATGGCATACCAACAAAATTTCTTAAGATCTCTAGAGACGTCACTGTCCCACTAATAACTAAATTGATTAACTTGTATTTTGAAACCGGAAAATTCCCTACTGCTTTTAAGCGGTCCATAGTCACACCTGTGCATAAGGGGGGGGACATGAACGATGTCAATAACTACCGTCCGATTTCCGTCATATCATGCTTAGCAAAAATCTGTGAAAAAATACTAAACCGAAGGCTTGTCAATTACCTGAATAAATACAGCTTATTATCTGAATCACAATTTGGTTTTAGGAGGGGTATTTCTACGCAAGATGCAGTTAAAGCGTTAACTAGTGATATTGTTGGCAATGTTGATAGGGGGTTAAAATGCCTAGTAGTTTTCCTGGACCTAAAAAAGGCCTTTGACACCGTTTCTGTCCCAATCCTTTTGCACAGGCTTGAAACGATCGGTATAAGGGGATTGCCACTTTCTCTTTTCAAAAGTTATTTGTCTGACCGAACACAACAGGTTAAACTTGGAGAATCATACATTAGTGATGAAGAAAGGGTTGAATTTGGTGTGCCGCAGGGAAGTGTGCTTGGCCCGACGCTGTTCCTGATTTATATAAATGATTTATGTAATATTGGGTGCAGCGGCGGAAGAATCTATTCGTATGCTGACGATACTGCAGTAGTATTTACCGGTGAATCCTGGATTGCCGTGCAGACTATTGCTGAACGTGGCTTGAAGGAGATAGCTGGTTGGTTAAACGCAAGTCTTTTATCCCTAAATGTCAGTAAAACAAATTTCATCTGCTTTACTCCTAACCAGAGGTCACAGCCAGGTCCGGAATTTGGTGTCGTGATCCATGAGTGTGTTAATCCATCCAATCAGTGTAATTGTAGCAAAATAACACAAGTAAAATCCATTAAATATTTAGGTATAATAATTGACCAAAGGCTGTCCTGGCATGCCCACATCGAAAACACAATGACCAGGATCAGAAAGTTAATATGGATCTTCAAAACCTTGCGTCATGTAGTACCACCTCAGCTGCTTAGTAAAATATATATCGCTCTCGCACAATCAGTTATAACCTATTGTATACCAGTGTGGGGTGGAGCCACGAAAACCAAATTCTTAGATCTTGAAAGAGCCCAGAGATCACTTTTAAAGGTCATGTACTTTAAGCCCTTTAGATATTCCACAGACAATCTTTATAAGACCAGTAAGCTGCTTTCGGTCAGAAAATTATATATATTGAATTTAATCTTAACCTTCCATAAATCACTGTCATATGATGCCACAACATCGGACAGAAGACGTAAAGACATCGTGGCCTACTCACCGATGGTCAGAACTATCTTTGCCAGACGTCAATTTACTACACAGTCTACTTATATATATAATAGACTGAACCACAAATTAAATATTTATCCCAAGTTATTATATGAATGTAAAATAGCAATAACTGAATGGTTAAGAAACTTAACATATGATGAAACAGAACTTATCCTAGCCCGCATTTGTTAGCGAAAGTCTCACAATCACCGTCTGCATTCAAACACACACACACACACACACACACACACACACACACACATGCACACAAACATACTCATTCACACATTTACTCATACATGCTCCAGTTTGTCTCTAATTTGGTTCCAATTGTCCAAACACTTTAGATTTGATTTCTTTTTTTATAATAATTTTTTTTTTTTTTTTTATCTTACTTATGTTTAATTTTCTGTCACAATATTGTTATCTTAGAAGCTAAGGGATGGGCGAGGCAACCCCACCACAAGTATTGTATAACTTAACGGGGATGCCTCAATTTTGTGTTGCACGACTATGTACAAAGAAACAATAAACCATTATTATTATTATTATTATTATTACTTTAGAGAGGTCAAATAAAGGACTGGTTTTATAAAAAAAGTGAATTTGATAAAAGGAATATTATTCATCACGAAATGGCAAGTACAGTAATAGTTTGATAAGAGTAGCCGGTGGTAGAGTCAAACGGCGTGAAGAGGCCAGGGCAGGCCTATGTCCAGCAATGGACTGCCATAGGCTGATGATGGATGAATAGATGATTCCTACAATTTTATTGGTTAGTACACAAAAACACAAACATTCCATCTTCTTTAATACAATTTAAATCATAAACCTTAGATATGTTTTATGATAAATCAATATGTTTCAAAATGAAAAAAAACGCGCGTAAAGCTTTCACGCGCCAAGAACATGACAGTTTTTGATATAAACTTAATAAAAAGTACATTAACATCAAAAGAAACAATGGAATAACTCCACGAGGGTCACGACATGACACATGACACACGGGTTTACATCAGTACGCGCTGTGCTTTATAACGCATTTGTAAAATATAAGGGAAAATATCGTGATAAAATGCCGAGCAAATGTCCTTAGTGTGTGAACGCCCGAATTATTGCTTTAGTCTAGTCTTACTCCTAAGACGCGTAGTAAGTTATCAAGATCGCGCGCTGATTCCGCGCGATCTTGATAACTTACGCGTGAGAAATAAAATAAAAATGATATAATTTTAAAGATTTAACTATCAATTTTAAATTGATACCAAATTCATTCAAATCACGCTATTCTTTAAGGAGCTATCCCGGATCAATACCAAGTAAGTGATTACATAGTTTTGCTTGCTAGTGGTTAGAAACGGGACTAATTTTTGTATATTTTTATTTGACCAAGATTTGATCTCTCTATATTCCTTGAAGTATTTCATTGTGGTTTTTACAAAGGTTTATTAGTATTTGTTAGCCGTATTGGAATGCAAATTCAAGGCAAATGAATTCGCTTTGATATTTTTAAAGCATACCCTCAGTGCATACCAATGATTTTATGAAATAATGAGATACCTGAGTAGTATCGGTGAAGACACGAGAGACTAGAAAAATGTAACACAAGGCCGAACGGATACTGCAATGAGCAATGAAGCACTTTTTTTCTTTTTTTTTTAGCGGCTTTACTAGGTATACCCCTATAATGAAATGTGAGACTACTGTGATGTTAAACTAAATTACCATTACCAGTTAACAACTTTTAAAAACCAGCCAAGTGCGAATAGGTCTTGCGCAGAAAGAAAAAACGACAAAAAAATCATGACTGTTGTACGAGAACCCCTTAAATACTTACTTTATTCAGTTTTTTTTTATATTTGTTGTTATAGCAACAACAGAAATACGTCATCTGTTAAAATTTCAACTGTCTATCAGTATCACGGTTCTAGGTCTAGTGACAGACAGACAGACAGGTCGACAGACGCACAAACTGAGTCTTAGTTATAGGTTCCTGTTTTACCCTTTAGATACGGATCCTTATATTATGGTCCTTTAACCCTACAAAAGTAATACCTTTTTATATGTAACATACTGTATAGATATTCCAACCTGTTAGTTTTCCGTTTGCCAATTTCCCATCAGATAGTATTTCGGTTCAGTGAGCCATCTGATTCGAATTCGACGAATATTTCCCCTGTAGACATACTAGCATAACCGCTTTTACATATTTCGACATCATATTTGTTATTCCCAATATGGAATCCTGAGCAAACACTGCTATAAAGAGAAAGCAATGTTTGTACAGGCCTTGTCCTAATTCCAACGATATTTAACGCTCCTTAAAAGCTAGCGCTCTTGATTTGGCCAGCAATAACATAACATGACATCATACCTGCAATCCCGGAAGGATTAGGCAATAGGCAGTAGTTACGGGGACACCGTGATTATTTATTTTGATATCGTATAAGACACGACAAATAAGGATTCCTCGAAGCGCACCAATTTCGCAACGCACCAAAGGAAGCGCCCCAGATTATTTTGTTCCAAACTCAACTTGCGCTTGGCGCCACCAGTTTTTTTCAATCTTGAATGGTATGCGAATATGATACTCTGTAGCGCTACCATAGTTATAATTAGGTATAAACTAAAAGTACATGAGTATGGTATTACTGCATGTGTTAAATGAGCTATTTGGCTAAGGCGAAAGCTACAATAAAATTTTCTTACAGTTCTTTTCGGAATGATCCTATATCCAACAACATAAACATTTAATTTAACAAACTTTTCAACAACCAGGATTGTTTTCCTTTTTACCCGGTTCCACTTCCCCGGCCATAACTTATAAACAACAAGAACGGGGACAAGAAACTTGATTATAAGTCCTGCAAGCTAAGACCTACATGTGTCTTCGAGAAAAAACTCGAGTAATATCGCTTGGTTCGCCTCGACGAACGTCCGGGCATTTTAACACGGCTGCGGGCAATTTTAAGAGAGGAGAGGCCATCACTGGGCAAAAAGAAGATACTCATTCGTTTATACAGCTCAATGCGGTTTTTACTCACTAGTTTTAAAATTAACCGTAACTCTATACTGCTTACGATAGCCTGCAGGGGTCGCGGGGCTAACGAATACTGTGACCCCGGAACATAAAGGGCTATTGAAGGACACCGTGAATTTTAGTCAGTATAAGTCTGACAGTCCCTCCTGCTCTGCCCTGGGTGGGAGGACGTTTTATGAGTCCTCTACTACTACTTTTTGTGTCATTAACAAAAAATCTCCAGAATGTTTTTTCTGATTCTGCAACCATTCACCGACGACCAGTTCATCATTGGACGTTTCGCCGACAGGACGATTCATTTATGGCCGTTTCACCGATAGACTCTTTTACCTTTGGACTTTTCGCCGATAGGACGATTCATTTATGTCCGGTTCATCGATTGAACTTTTCACCTAGGGACTTTTCGCCGACAGGACGATTCGTTTATATCCGTCTCATCATCTTAGGTCATAGGGTTATATTCTCTATGGGTCATAGGGACAATTTCCCAACCGATAGTAACCGATGATGATGTCGACTATCAATAGCTTAATCATCTCTGGGAGAGGGAGTGGGCCATAATCCACAATGCGGGCCCAGTGTGGGTTCGTAGATGTCACATGTCTTCGATTTTTTGGTCCTAGGACACAGTTTCCTCACGATGTTTTCCTTTATCGGTTTGAGAGCAGTGGTGATGAAATAAATAGTACGCACAAAGTAATGCGCCTGGCTAGGTTTCGAACCCACAACTTAAAACTCGTAAGGCGGGGCCTAGGTATACAGCTGGGCCACATCAATAATAAATAGAGACCCTTAAATTAGAAATTCCAATCCCAAGCAGAGCAAACAATGTGTTTTGTGCATTCGACCTTCAATTCCACCACAAGGAATGTTCTACGAGGCAAGAATAATACAGTATGTTTTAAAACCTCAACATCGCCTAGAAAGCTATTGACCCCACTATCGCTAGAACGACTTATGTCATTATTATGGTGATCATGACTTTGATTTCAATAGTAATGTTACATAAGACCGAATATCATGTGTAGCATACAAATGTGTAATTTGTTGGTGGTGTCTTCCATACTAAAGAAACAAACGTGTTATATTTGCTTAGTAATGCCTTTTACTGATGTTGTGAAAAAAGACGCCTAAGGAATTATGTTTCGAATGGTTAGTACCACACTGGCTGAAAATATCACATTTCGATACAAGTGGGAAATTGTTATTGCATTGGAGGCGGAATTCTCAGCCGAGCCCAGGCGAGGATGATAAGGAGCCAAGAACAGCAATAACAAATGCCCATCACGTGTTTCGAACGACGATTTTCAATACTCCTTTTCAGAGTCATTTATTGGACAGTATCAAGTAGAGCCGGTATTTGAGCAGATTCCGTTCAACGAAGTCTTACTCGTATATAGCAATTAAAATACATAAACTTGTGCAAAACTCATCAAATTCATGCAAACTTTGGCAATTGTCTTGGGAAATGAAGACATCAAAAGTGATCAATAAGCAGACATCTTAGTTTCATGTTGGAGTGAGTGATCGTCCTTCTCAAGGGAGCTAAGCAACGTAGATAGTAACGATAACTGTTCTATAGATGGATCGATCCATATCGAATCGAATGTTTCATGATGTTTAATAAAAGTTTTGTTTCTTACTTTATTGTCAACTAGCTTCCGCCCGCGACTCCGTCCGCGCGGATGTCGGTCTTCGCGTGGATGGTTTATTTCTCCATTTTGAGTAACTCTGACAATGACATCTTATAAATATCTATTGGACCCAAATACGGCTAAGCATATAATAATTAAGGAGATCCCCCTATTGAGCTACTGCTGTTGAGCTCGCGTTCTGTATTAAGTATTTTTTTCATAGAAATTCCGACCTTGTATTTACAAATAACTGATCGGAACAGTAATCAAAAAGGTCGCGCTGAAAAGCACGGTTTAAAATTACACGCATACAATATTAATTCCACGGACGACCGCTCGCCACACTGGACACGTCCGCTCGCATCAAAATTCAGAATTTATATGCATCGCGCGGCGCGGAACGCGGCTCCTTACATAGAAGTCGGGGAGACGTGGCCCGCGTGTGCCGCAAACGGTTCAAGCCAAATCCGACTTTCGGCGCTACAGGTTACGGCGCTGAATCCACTGCGGGTAATGCAACGTGTGTTCGCGGTTCTACAGAACAACGTCTATGAATAAAACTGAAAAATAAGATTTTGTTCTACGTATTTTTCCAGGATAAAAAGTATCCCATTTTATGCCCAGGATAATAAGGTGTAATTATACCAAGTTTCATCGAAATCGAACCGTTAGTTTTCACGTGATGCCTGCATATACAGACAGACAGATATTATATTATATGTATAGATACTTTATGCACAATCGCTGCGGTAAGAGATGCTGACAGGCCTTTGAGACCCGTGTAGAACACGACGTGCCATTAACCCGGGCATGGTTCATGATCTGACGGCAAGTCGCAGTCCGCATGCCCGCGAAGCCAGCGATGATGAAACAAGACAGTAAGCTGTTTTGAATTTCTCACAACAGCCAGAGTTATTATAAACTAATGGAGTTATTTTTCAAGTAGAATACCAACCTAATCATAAACATAACCAAACTCCTTTACCAGACCTTCATACCTTCCTTCTCTAACAAAAGATAACAGTGTAATATCCTTCCTTGCAAACCCTTTAACAGTTAGCCATAATGTTATGTTATGATACAGCGTTTTGACGTAGACCCACCCATTCAATTCCGCAAAGTGCTTACATTACACCCACGTAGGTACGAGCATGTCTATTAAATAGAGCTTTGCTTAAGTCGATAGGTGCTTGTACAAACAGGTCATAGGTAGTAGATGAAAATTCCAATGACAATTAAGAATAGAATAGAATTCATTTATTTGTCAGAATATTGTATACAAGGTTGTGATGTGCATTATGTATAATTACGATCATAATATTCTGCCGTTTCTGGCGTACAAATATGGTTTATGAGGATGTAGGTGTTAGTTACATACAGTTTTTATAGATAATGCATTTGTTGCTTATTTAATGGGGCTACGTCATACAACAGACATGATTTTTTGCCGTATTTATAGATACGTAGGTTTTGTCTTGTCTTGTCTGTTTGTTAAGGCTAGGCTGCATAAGTCATAAAGTCAGTACACATTGCCCCTTGTAAAAGACTACAGTCGTTTGCATTCCGTCAAATTGGAAACTATCCTCAACAGTGAAAGATCTAAGCTTATGAAATACGGATTCGGATAAATTCCAGTAGTTAATACAATACCTTTAGAAGCTTATCTAATAGGAGATCCCAAATCGAATACTGGAAACTGGAAAATCCTAGCGATATTTAAAAAATAGATATAGATACTTAAGATAACATTAAACCTAGCAATCTTATCAACAGTAAGGAATTTCGCTTAGAAAAGCCTGAGCTAACTTTGCCATTAAAATATTATCAAGTAGGCGTTAAAATCTTATTCATATCGGCACAGAATTCTAAATTCCGCATACAATAATATCGATTAAACCATTTGCACCCACACCAAGACATGCCACTATAGACCATAATGTACCTAAGTATTTTTTTTAGCAGAATCCGGCTTCCTTGTACCAATTTCGAAAAAAGGTTTTATGAAAAATAAAAATGCAAAAGCTGGCAACTAACTAGCCTACGGATAAAACAAACGAAAAAGTCCGTTCCACGTTTGAAAATTTGCAAAAATTTGTTAAAAAGAAATATGACACCGTGTACAACAAAGTTTCGACTATCTACGCGAACGTGCTAGAAACTTCCAGAATTTTCGTTTATCACTGTAAAAGAGATGTTAGAAATTCATTAAAAGTTCTCGTATGCAACCAATCATTTCGTGTTAAGATGAAACACATCGAATATCTGCAGAACGTACGACAGTGATGGATAGAGGGCCAACGAGCCACGAACTGAAAAATCCCTTTTGGAATCTACCAGGAATGGAAGCGAATGTGCTTGACAAATAGATGGAATTGAAAGATGCATCTGTGTTGTGTGAAAGATGTTCACTGATAAATATATTTTTGTAAAAATGTTAGAACTTTATCTGTCGCGTCGGCAAGGTAAAAATTAAATAAGTACTAAAATTGAACAATGAACATGACAGGTTCTTTATTTTTCTTTATGGTTTCAATGACATACCTAAACAAATATTAATTTAACGTTAAATCTTAAATTTTGAGCCAGAAGACAATTAAATTTTTAACAAGATTGAGTTTAGTCAAGAAATGAATAGACTGAGAATTTTGTTAAGTTTAATGAAGAAAATCAAGTGAAGAGTTATTTAGTTATAAGTTCTAAAAATAATTCAAGCATGAAACATGACCGTTTTTAAAAACTTTTTGCTTTAGATAACATAATAGTGCAATATTTTATTCTAGAAATTATAAGTGTTGTTTAAATTACCACAAACTTTAATTTAAAAGAAGCTACAAAAATATCAGATTTTGAAACAGCAACGTAACACTAATTAATTGGAAGTGAGAAAATTGTAGAAGAAACAATACATAATGAATGCTTTTAATTGAAATATTGTTTAGCAAGATTATTTTATTTTAATTGTGAATTAAAGTCGTTTACTTAAATCCAATTATTTCGATAACTTGTTGAGAACTTTAACACTCTTGATAAAATTCAATCAAATCTCATTTGAGATTTCGCATTTGCCAATAAACTAACATTTAAACAAATTATTCGTAATACTTTAACATCCATCCTTAATGTGGCCCTGGACGACCGAGCGTGGCTGCAAGCCACCCTCCCTATCCGTTTTGGTGGACTCGGCGTCCGCAAAATTTCTAGTGTGAGTTTACCGGCGTTCCTATCCTCTGTCCACAGCACTGAAACCTTAACCAGGAAGATATTAAGTCTCTCCCTGGTTGACTCTGAAGTGCCGTGCTTGACCGATGCGGAGAACGCCTGGAAAATGACTTGCCCGGATTCAGATCGACCCGTGAACCCATCTTCCCAGAGGCAGTGGGATGAGCCGCTCTGCAGGTTGGTACGGTACAATCTTGTTAATACGTCAACCAATTCTGTAGAGCGTGCTCGCCTGCTGGCTGTGGGCGAATGGGAGTCGGGTCTATGGCTTCAGGCACTACCGTCACTCAACATAGGTACCATGCTGAGTGACACTACTTTCCGGATCGCTACATGTCTGCGTTTGGGCGCTCCTTGCGGTGCTCCACATCGCTGTCAGTGTGGCGAAGCAGTCGACTGCCTCGGGCACCATGGCCTTTCCTGCAGCAAAAGTGCGGGTCGGTTAGCACGGCACGCCAGCTTAAATGACATTATCCGTCGTGCTCTTGTCATCGCCGGGGTGCCAGCTGTTTTAGAACCCAATGGCTTGGCACGCGACGATGGGAAGAGACCAGATGGGATGACTATAATGCCATGGAAGTTGGGTAGACCTTTGGTGTGGGATGCAACATGTGTCGACACCCTTGCGCCATCCCATCTTCGCGGTACGGCGTGCTGTGCTGGTGCGGCTGCTGCAAGTGCTGAAAACCTCAAACGGCGAAAATACAATGGCTTGACTAGCAGCTATGTATTTGAGCCGTTTGGGGTTGAAACACTAGGGCCATGGGGTCCGAGTGCTCACCAAGTTTTTAAAGAGCTTGCTAAACGAATAGTCGACTCTTCGCGTGACCAGAAGGCTGGCCTATTTCTTGGTCAAAGAATTAGCATTGCCATCCAACGTGGCAATGCTGCCAGCGTTCTGGGAACTTATCCCGTTGACAGCGATGTGGATGAATTTTTTGATGCTCTTTGTTAGTTGTAGTAATTATTATTAGGCTTGTTAATTTAGTTTTTTGTAAATTATTGATGAATTTTAAATACATTTAAAAGAATAAAATAAAACATGCTCATCTAAAAAGCAGTTACAAAAATAGCTTCCCGACCGATTCCCATTCAAGAAGTATTTGCAAAGCAAAGATTGAGGCGAGGCGGGCTGGACGGCCCCAACACTGTTTACATCGTAAACATCATTGCGCATAATCGCCTTTTTTCTTCAAACCCGTGTTTACTTTTGAAGCACAAATGACTTTCCCTCTTTCAAATAAAGTGGTTTATCTACATACAAATAGAGACCACGCCTTAAGTTCGGTCTTAGAGCTATTACACATGAGGCAATCGGCATTACGTACAGCGCATTGTAAGCTTACATACAGTTTAGCCCAACAACTCGGTAAAAAAATCATCAGTCTTCATTTTTCCAATCATGCGTTCCCAAAACACAAAATGATCATCCTCATGTGCCGCCTGTTTACGTTTTGACATAAAGCACTGTATGTATGTTTGTACAGGTATCTATTTCGAATAACACGTCTAGTAGTTCCTAAAACGCGTGTCTACAAAGCAAGCACCTCGAAACGCCTAGTGTGTACTGGCTCTTATGAAATAAGGACGCAATTGAAGTTTCTCTAGAAAGTCTCTGATCGAAAGACTTCAAGTACTTCATTAAACTTTATAATTGGGTCGTGTTTTGAGATCTGATGCTATAAATTTATGCTCTTAGAATAATGTATGCTTATTAGAAACTTATCTCTTATGTATAATTAATTTATTCGGGTCACGGTAGCGACTGCAAGGTTTCTAAGATTGCAGTTTTGTATGCGAACTTTTCTATTTCTGTGTAAATTTTAATAAATTATACAAACTAAACGAAAACGTGTTCGTAGCTACGATTAAGTAAGCCTAAGTTTTTTCTACAGGGCTTAATATATTCGAGAGGTTTACATCTACATAAAAAAACTAAGCCCAAGAACCTTTTTCCTGGCAAATCCAGACTAATTTCCGAGCAATCTTATTCAGGCAAAATAAAACACAATGTTTACATTTTTACAAAAACGCCAGGCGTAGACACCCTCGTAAGCCCTATAATATTTTAGCATAACATTAGGTAACACCATTGCGAGATTTTCTAAGCGAACATACCTACACAAGTAGGTCCATATTTTACTCGTGGACTATGAAAAGTGCTTATGTTTTCATTTAAATGTAATTGTTGGCATTTACCAACTACAAAGGATACGTCAAGTGTTTCATTTCGTTTGTTTTTGTGACGCTTTTATGCTGTACGAGTTAGAGTAAACATTGTTACTAACCACTTTTATACGTGGATATTATTATTATACGAATTTTGTGTAAGTCATAGACAAGATAATATCTCAAAGTAGGATGCCTACGTCAGCGTAGCTTATATGTGACGGAAAAGATGGCAACTATAGACCGGTGAGGCTTCATTAATATTTTATTTCCTTCTAGAGAACCATTCTACAACTCTGTCTAGATGGATATTTATTCTATTAATCTGTCTTTATTGTCGCCGTTATTTGAGGATGTTTTGCAGCAGCTGGGCATTTAAAAAATTACAATCTTCTCTTTGGGACACTCACGAGGACTTTTTTTTTAGCGTGGTAAAATCATCAAATGAGTCCTCCCATCCAGGGCAGGGCGGGAGGGACTGTCAGACTTGTACTGACTAAAATCTACGGTGTCCTTCATTAGCCCTTTACGTTCCAGGGTCACGGTAATGGAATAAGTCCCGCGACCCCGGCAGGCTTTGGCCCTCTAGAGAGGGGACCCGTCATCTTGCTGACGCTCTTTGAGGCGCGCGTGAAACACAACGCGCCGTCGACCCGGGCATGGTCCATGGTCGAGTCGGCGAGTAATGGGCAACTCGCCGCCCGCATGCCCGCGACACTCACGAGGACTAGCTCAACAGTTAAAGCACCCATAGAGAAAATTGACCTGCTTATTATTCGCAAGACTAATCTGCAATCAAACTTACGTATACAATAGCTTGTAACACTAAACCAACGCATTACACAACGGTATACAGAACACATGGAAACGCAGTAAAACCTCGCCTCGTATAGTAAACGTGTTAAAGATTGCAACAGTACATTGAGTCCTAACGGCTCCTATGTCTAGTGACCGCTAACTACGCTTTGTGATTACGTGTTTTGCTTTGTTAGACTGAGGCCTGTAAGGGTTTACGAATGGTTTTGGAAGTTGGAACTAATCGCAACTGAGGATAAATTGAGTGCTAAAGTTAAATTTTTGACGACAAACCACAAAAAAAAATTATTTAAGCCTATATTGCAGTCCACTGCTGGACATAAGCCTCTCCCAGGGAACGCCACAGCGTACGATCTCCCGCTTTTTTCATCCAGCCACTGCCAGCTACCTTCTTCAGGTCGGGTTAGGGGACATCTCGCCCACCCAAAAACTGGCCTGAGTTTTCCAGAAGTCCACTTTTTAAAATGTGTATGGTAGATTTACCCGAACCAGTTTAATAGAACGGGCCAGATATCCTATTAAAAAGTAAAGGGATATTTCGGCAAATACGTATATTTTTAATTAAATATCTGATAAATCTGTGAATCATAGCACCAAATAATGATATTATTGTCACCACCATGGTGGTCCGGCGAATCTACCCATGCACATTTTAAAAAGTGGACATCTGGCCAACAGGCCAGTTTTTGGGTGGGCGACATGTCCCTTAACCCTTCAGGTCTTCGGTCCATCTTGCCGGGGGGCGTCACGTTTACCTACTCTCGGTCTTCATTCGAAAACCTTCCACCTCCACCTTTCGTCGGTTCTGCGGCAGACATGACCACTGGCACTTCAGCTTCTACCTTCTTCTAATTAGTAATTTAAACAAGTGAAATTGAGTATGACTCAAGGTGGTTCAAGGTAAAAAAAGCTCACGTAAATGCGATTATATCGTCTCGAATTTCACCTTTTTCCAAGCTTAATGTATTCAACATAGTACTTTTCCTTTTACTGATAAAACATATGTAACTGATATCGATTCTCAATAGTTCACAAAACTCGGCAAAGAATACTGGTCGTTAAGTCAAACACTTGTGACTGATATCTCAGACATTTACAGATTGCGAGAACGCTAAAACTTTTCCAATATTGCTACGCAAACTTGGCGGAATTCTTTGATAAGCGATTTGTAATCATTGCGGTTACTTCGGGTACGAGGAATTAAAATATAATTTCTGAATACCAGCGGCAGCGGCGGCTGATTCGCAAAGAATCTGAAGCGCTCACGGGCAGATGGGAAGCTCTGAATTGTTTCGATTTATGCTATCCTGGTACTTTGATACCGAATATTTTTGGTAACAATGCTGTTTGGCTCTTCAATCTAATTTCAATAGAGCTTTCATTAAATCGAGTCCAAGCCCAAACTCATAACAGCTTGTAATTTTAACGCACCATCATTTTTTCTAACATTAACTTCATCATTATCTGTATTGAAAACGAAAATCTTGACTATGATTTTCCATGGATACAGCTAATACAGTAAATCTTCCGACAAATCTGTAAAGCACAGAGTTGAATTGCAAAGGAAACAAAAAATAGACAGAAATATAAAGCTCTGTAGGCACTCGTAAATAGAGCATGTGCCCCTCCGGTTGAAAATCCTGCAAACAGAGAATGGAAAAAGCATCTACACGCATTTTAAAATCGTTTAACGATAAAGTTCCAACTTTATTGGGTCACAGTTATTTAGAGGAACGATATAAAATCGAAAGCGTCGATTAGGTTTTTATTCGATGTATTTTATGCTAAAAAACCTAATATTGGAAAAAATGCAAAACTCTAAACAATGAATGCGAATATCTTAAGAAATCGCTCCAAGAATACACCGTGACTTTTTAGTCGTCTTACAAAAGTCGTCCACTTAATGTATCCGACCTAAAATACCTCTAGGCGAGTTTTTTTTTTAATCGTTAATAATATTTTTTATATTGAATAAATAGGTAGGTACATTAGAAATATGAAACACCCTGTTAAAATGTTTACGTATCAATCTGTAGAGTATACCTACCCAGCGCAATAGTCGGGTAGAGCATTCCATTTCCATTTTCTATGAGACAAGGGCGTTTCTAACTACGCCTTGTGTCATAATAACCAATTAAAGTTTTATTATTAAATTTTTCAAGTTTCTTAAATACATATTTTTTTATTATAAACGTGTTCTAGTCATTGGATACATGAACTGGGCTGCTTTTGTAAGACGACTAAAAAGTCACGGTGTATAATTACCATTGAAATCTTTTATCAAGATTATAACTTAAGATTGTAATGTTTTCAATCTACAACCCCCTAACTTTAAACCTTATACCAAACCTTTGATAAAACGTATTAAAGTCAAATGAAAACCATAAGTCTCCTGAAAACAAGTGGTTTGCATTAAATGTGGGTACTTCATCAAGATTGCGGGCTTCAATGAGATTCTGTTATCTCAAATTATGGATATTTGTCAGCGGCCGAAAGACAATTGAAGGTTTATTCTTTCAAAAGTGAGTTATTCAATTGTTTTTAGAGGTTCATAAAAAAAAATATTTAGTACTCATATTCCCAGGTTAAAGTAGTAGCAATTAAAAGGCGCTGTCGTAGGGAAGTGGACATTTTGGGAAATGGACGTTTCGGGAAGTGGACATTTTGGGAAATGGACGTTTCGGGAAGTGGACATTTTGGGAAATGGACATTTTGGGAAGTGGACATTCTGGGAAGTGGACATTTAGGGAAATGGACGTTTTGCAACCGGTGGACATTTTGGGAAGTGGACATTCTGAGCCTGAGCGATTTTTTTGTGCTGTCTTTTCAATGTCATAATGAACACATACGAATACTTTCAAATGATTTATCCTATTTATTAAGCGAGAAATTCCTAGTGGCAACACTAGGAATTTCTCCTGGATGGAGGGTGCGTTTACAAACATTAAAACTAGCATATACAAACACCGATTACCTGCAAGTAATTCAAATATTTAATTTTTTTCCATGCGGGGATAAAACCCGAAACGCTACGCAACAGTTGAACACTGCGCCAATTGTGCCGTCAAGCAAAATTAGAAATGTTTTTAAAAGAATCTACAAATTCTAATTTATACTCTGAATAAAAGGACAAAGCTTTCTGCATTAAACGACGGTTACCTTCAGGTTAAAATATCATAATAAAATGTCTAGACGACTAGAATTTTCGGTAAAGCCCTCATTTACATTAGAACCTTGAGTACTTACGTTGCTATAATATGAGTTGCTAGTATGAGTAGCTAGTAGTATTGATCAAGTTGTCTATTTCTGTTTGTATATCTTAGTTTAAGTGCTAGTACTAGAGTCTAAGTAGATCCTGAGTCCCATATTTGTCTCAAGTACCTTCTGTCTCTTTTTATGAGCTTTGCGCAATAAATGAAATTACTGTCCTACATGTACCGCCATTTATTTTTTCAGTTACCTGTTTATAGGTTTCAGGCAATCAAGTCTAGTGTTAGATTCTTTAGAACCGTGGTTTTCTATTAAGTCGAGGTTTAGCATCTCGCTTCTCGTGCATGAGGTTGCGAGTTTAAACCCAGGGAAGTAACAATGTGTCTTATTCAATTCTTAAGTACTTAAACTTCAATTCATAATGACATTGGTGACTTAAAACATCTTAAGAAAAGCAATGTCAGAGGGCTGTGGTGTTCCTAGAGGCGGATTAATCAACGATGTGAAAAAAAATTAAACGATTTCGCACAAAATCTTTTATGCCCAAAATTTAGAGTAACTATCAGCAGCGAATCTCTAATACAAAACGATTCCTATCGAGTTCCCTTCCGAAATATGACAATTTGGCAAATACTAATCTTTTCAATTATCATTAAAACAAATTAATTACCTATTCAAGTTACTTTGCAGGTATAAAATTATTGCTTATGAAAATAACAAAGAAATAAATAAACGCCTACCATTTTTATCCGAGCAATTTCAACTCGCGCAAAACAGCAAGGAAGCCGCAACGCGAACCAGGAATTCAGTCTAATCTAATTCATTGCATTTCTTTTAGCGACCGTGAGCTCATAACTCGGCTAGTTTAAGTAAGTTATAACCCGCGATTTTACGGCTTACGATAAGGACAGAGATATGTAATGCGTACGCCAGAATGAGATGGAATGATACTGGACTTCGTAATTCGTTTAGACAGTATTATTTGGATGACAGATTCACATTAGTTTTTTTTCGCGCTTTTTTATAATTTTGTATGTTATTGTTTTCATCTGTACATTTGCATTTGATTTGGTATTATTGTTGAAATTGATAAGTTTTGCGTAGTGAGTGCAGTAATAACAAGGTTAGTTCAGTTCAATTGTATTCTTTGGTAAATGTTCACCGTAAAACGGTGTTATGTTAGTTTCGAAGTTTAAACTAGATGGCGTTGTGCAATTACGTCACGATCCTGAATCGCGGTGTTAAGATCTGTAGGCGATTAGTATAAGGTTTTGTGAACATGAATTTTAAAATAGTGTTCAAAAATAGCGTTCGATTTGTTGACCGGCCACAAAAAAAGAGGTGACCCCCATTTCGTACACCAGGTCCGGTGTACAATGTTGTTTTTTTTGTTTGATTGTTCCTTGTTCGCGATATAACTTCGTCGTTAATGAACCGATTTTGATGATCTTTTTTTTTGTTGGAACTTGGAAAGAGATATTCCAAATGTGGTCCCATGATAAGAAAATCAGAGTTTGATGATGCAAGACCAGAGAAATCGAGTGGATCTTTTCAAAAATCTTAGAGGCGACTAGTGTGTTTGTAAGTTTTTTCATTAAGTAAGTATTTCAAAGCACCACAATTTAATATAGGTCTGGAGTATAATATCTGATGATGGAGCCGAGAGACAGCTTATGGAACTCCTCAACGATTTACAGCAGCTACCTTGTGTTTGAGCTTGATTAATTTGTATTGATAAGAACTTTTCACCTAGACGGGTTGCAACTGTCATTAGGGGTCTGATGGCGAAGACGCCTGCCATTTGGTCCCATAAAAAATCATAGTTTGGTTCAGTAGTTTTTATTTTATGAGCATTTTTAGCTTATTGTGTACATGGGCGATGTTATAACCGGTGCTACGGATAATAAAATTCTACTTCATATGTAAGAAAGATATGTAGGTATTTGACAAGAATTTGGGTTGAATATTTAAACTAAAAAGGCTAATATTAGGCCAAAGCTGTAGTTACTGGAATTCACGTTTTGGTCCGGCTTCACTTTCAAGAATATTTACCCTACGCCACTGGTAACTATGTATAAGGTTTTTTAAAGTAGCTAGTTTTAATGAGAAGTGGCATTATAAAAAAGAAGTAGCTCATTTTGAAAATTAATCTTTCTTTGTATCTAGTAATATTTTATTATGCGGTAGAAAACCAGTCTACAGACTACAGTGGTTTTTATATTAAAAATATAATGAACTCGTGTAGGGACTGAAAAATGTCGCAGAAAGAGTAATTATTTCTGCAAAAAAGAAAAGCTAGGACAGTATTTTCATTTAGAACTTAATTAAGTGAACGTAGTTCACATTATTTCTCAGAACTTAACTGATTATTATTAATCTTATTACACTTTGTAGGAAACCAGTATGTTATACCTAAAAAAATCGAAGATGTCTACGATCGGCGTCTATCAAAACATTATTGCGTTTGTCTAGTGCTAAATGCACTATCCCACCCAATGATATATAAACTCATTGATCCCACCCAGTTTCTTTCATATAGTGGACATGTGTGTCGAATGCTTTAGCAAATGGCTATTAACTTCTCCGCAGTAGTCAAATTAACCTGCCCATTTACAATATGATATGTATTACCATTTTTTGACAGCACGGTGGGCGCTGTAGCTGAGCTATCGACTGCTACGCAGCGTGTTGCGGGTTCGATCCCGATCGCGTAATGCCAAACTGTATACTGACCCAGACACCCATAGTCTGTACTGAACTACGTCGTGCTCGTTGAAATCACAAACAAATTGGAGCAGAGTACATACGAGCTCAGAGCATTCTGAGATAGTATGCAGTTTGCTCGCTTGTATGTAAAGCAAACTGTGACACGCGAATATCGCGAGTATCGATTGATTATTATTTTTACGGTCCTGGAAAAGTATTTTTCGAGACATTAGATGAAGAAAAATGTCTCGGCTGAGACCTGCTTCGCGGGGCCGCCACCTTGATAAGTAGTAATTAGTTATTTGACCTAGGAATGCAAGAGCAAGCGAAACGAGCTCGGGACTTTTGGGCACCCCGACACGGACAGGTTAGGTTATTTTTTTTTAAACCACCCAGAAGTAGGAGCCTCGCGGAGCGGGGCTCCGTCGAGCCACCTTGATAAGTAGTAAACAGTTATTTGACCTAGGAATGCAAGAGCGAGCGAAGCGAACTCCGGACTTTGGGGCACCCCGATACGGACAGGTTAGGTTAGAAGGGGATGGCGGGGTCTGGAAGACCCCACCATCCCCTTTGTGATTTCTGCTGGACGTCTGGACTCGTATGTATTTTGCTCTAGTATTTTTAAGCAAAATGTATTTTGATTCAGACACTCTCTGAATTATACAGATTGCTCTTCACCTACAAAGGCAAACTGCGATCGAACTCAGAGCAACCCCGGTCTGGGTCAGCATACAGTTTGGCAATACGCATCCCGATCCACAAATATTCGTATGACCATGACAAGCATTTGTTCCGGGTCTGGGTGTTTGTGTGTTTGTGTGTTTCTTTGTTTGTAAACGCACCCATACCACAAGAAGGTAGTCCTAGTGTAGGGCAAAGTTTAAAAATAAAAAAACTAATTTATTTGGTGTCAACATTGTATAAGAAAGTAACTAAAATAATTCAGATTCACCCAATTTTGTTGTAAGTTAAACACACTCATAAAAATATATCCGCATTGAGCCGTCAAAGTTTAGCGGTGTCGTGTTTTTGCGCGGAGGCCGACTGGCGGCCGCGGGCGACGCAGACGCAGGCGCACCCACAGCGGCGACCATATCACACAGTCGTTTATGGACATGGCGACAGTTTGCGACTGAGGTAACATGCTCTTAATGAGAATGTTGTTATTAATAATGTAGGTATTTATTTAGGTTTGGAACGAATGCACAAGTTAAACGATGTATTAGTGAGCACAAATAAAAAACACATAAAGTTAATTAAAAATATGAAAACCAGCTGTAGGAAAATCGTCAGCTTCAATGTTGCTGACACTGTAATTAAAGTTTTATTTACAGACAGTAGACAAAAAAGAAGAAAAAAGATTAAAAAAAATTTCAATGATAAGCACAAACGCAAATACTCATGAAGTATTAGATATAACTTTACTTTTGCTGAGATAAAGTCCTGAACGTCGTATGCAAAATGACGTTTGAATATACTATCAAACATCTACGTACCACAATTATCCACATTCCAACCACTGATACAAAAATATTGTGTACACGGAAACGATACTTGAGGATGTCTACTTCCACTTGCAGTTTCCTACTTCATTACAAGAAGTGTAATGGAAAAGGAACATTCATGATGTAATTATGAAAGTAGACGCACCTTTTCCGCCTCACTCAAGTTCTTAAGTAAAGCTGTAGCACTACTTCCTGAAATATACGACGATCTCGTCACGGGGAAATGGATGCACCATTATAATGGGTTCAGGTAGACCGTGCTCGTAATTCCGAGATTAGCTGGTGGTGTTTGATAAACAGCATCGAAACTACGGTTTGGGATTCAGCTACAAACAGTGTGTCAAGACAAAATGTCAAGGTCTCTCACTGATGTAGCATACAGCCAGAGTAATAGCATATCAACCTAGAAATTGTATTTTGAGAATAATAGCAAATATGATAGGTGAAGCGTCACCAGTATCGTAACTAGCTTTTTATGCGCTGTCTGACCAATAGGCTATTTTACTCAAAAAAAAATATTAGTCCGAAAAATAGATTAGATATCGAAAAATATTACTTATACCTGAAACACAAGTTTTTATAAACTTAGTTCAGGCAGGTCGCTACACATAATTTAAATACCCATAAAAAATATTTTTTTACATGTGACTAGCAAACCCGGCGAACTCCGTTTCGCCACCAGATGGCTTCGTAACATTTCGTTTGGTGATTAAAAGAAGAAGAAAAAAATTTTTTTTTCCTGAATTTTCTTTGCTATAAACCTCACGGAGCCCGAGACCTTTCCAACGAATGCAAAACCGTGGAAATCGGTTCGTGCGTTCTGGAGTTTATAGCGTCAGAAAGGAAACCCGACTTATTTTTATATAGTAGATTAATGTCATTTAGCTATACACTATTTCTAATATCGGCACTATTTCTATTATAGCTTTATTTATTTTCTGTGTCGTTCTATACACATATCTTTGTAAAATGTTTTTATGAATTAAAATTATCTCAAAAATTATCTTTGACCCATATTTTTTTCTTTTGTTACGTAAACCAAAATTGACGAAGACACAAAGCTTCTAAAAATCACAAAACGTCACTTGGTCGGTATAATTTAACAGCGTTATGACGTCACAAGTCCCCGCTCCCTAATTTCAAATCGTTTTATCTTTGTCAATTTTGACTGATTTAAAAAAAGAAAAATACGTGTGTGGTATTGGGGGCCGCTGACACATGGACAGCACTCGACACTCTCAGCCCCTTCGCACACAAGGCGACGCAATTCTCCGATGCCTTAAACAACTTTAACATCCATTGACGAGTGCCTGTGTACGAACCTCTATGGATTTGTATTGCGACAGTCGCCTGGCCCTGTAGCCATCACAAACGATAAACGCAAACGCTGAGTAGGCTTTAGTAGATTTTCAACTTTATGAACTTACGAGTAGGTATAACGTTGAAGATCTAGTGAAGATTACTTATCGTTTTCGATCTTTCCTATCGCTAACGCTCAGATATCTTTTTTTTTTTTTTGCGTGGTAAAATCATCAAATGAGTCCTCCCACCCCGGGCAGGGCGGGAGGGACTGTTAGACTTGTACTGACTAAAATCCACGGTGTCCTTCAATAGCCCTTCATGTTCCGGGGTCACGGTAATGAGATACGTCCCGCGACCCCGGCAGGCTTTGGCCCTCTACAGAGGGGGCCCCGTCATTATGCTGACGCTCTTTGAGGCGCGCGTGGAACACAACGCGCCGTCGACCCGGGCATGGTCCATGGTCGGGCAGCGAGTTGCCCTTTACTCGCCGCCCGCATGCCCGCGCCTACGGTGGCCGGAGATCGTCTTGCGACGTCAGTCGCCGTGGGCGTCCACCACTGCGGGTGGGGCGGAGGGAGGACACTGTCCTCTCTCTCACGCGGCCCGCCTCCTCCTTCGCGAGCATGACTGCTTCGCAGAAGGAGGCGACCGCTTCCCACTCCGTCTCGCCCCGCAGCATGGCCGCGACCAATGCCGGGCGCGAGAGGTCTCCGCCTATCGCCGCCGTGAGGACACGTCGGTGCTCTGCCCAAGCGGGGCAGTCTTGCACCGTATGCTCTACTGTGTCCTCCGGGCGATCTTCGCAGTGGTGACACCCAGGCGTTTCCTCCTTTCTCCTTAGACACAGGTACCTCCCGAAACTTCCGTGTCCGGTGAGGACCTGCGTCATGCGGTAGGTTAGGACGCCGTGACTCCTATCCAGCCACTCCTCAAAGAGGGGTGTTACCGCCGCGATTGCGGCGTGCCCGGCCGTCGGTTGCGACAGTCGTCCCCTCCATACTGCCCTGAGATCGCGCCGGACCTCCTCTCGCCGCGCCTCGACTTCTCGAGGCAGCGGGGAAGCACCCCGGCTCCGCGCCTCCACGCGCCACTCATAGACGCGCTGGAGGGCAGTCGCCTCCAGATCCCAGGGCAGTAATCCGGCAAGCAGGTTGGCCGATTCGCCGGCGATCGTGCGGTATCCCCGGATCATCCGGATAGCCATGACCCTCTGGCATGCGACCAACTTTAGTGGTCGCGTCCGGATGCTCAGGGCCCACACGGGGGCCCCGTAGAGGGCCATGCACCGCACGACACCGGCGTACAGCCTACGGCAGGAGGCGTTTGGCCCGCTGAGATTAGGCAGCAGTCGCCTGAGGGCGGCCGCTGCCCGGTTCAGCTTTGGGGCCAAACTCAGGAACGCTCGGATATCTTAAAAAGATTTTCAACTTTAGGCTCTAGGGTATAAAGTTGAATATCTATTGGGGAGTACAGAACGTTTACGATTATCGTTTGCGATTTGTTGTGACTTGGCTAGGGGGGCTGGATACTAAAGTCGTAAGGTATCGGAGACTTGCGTCGCTTTGGGTACGAAGGGGCTCAACCTCATAGCTCAGTGACATTGACTTATTCAATTGTTCTCTGATTAAGTTCTTAAAAAGTGCTTTGTTTTGTAATCAGTTACAAAATTTTATATTGTTAGAGTGTATCATTACAGGGTTACCTAATACTATAGTCGTATTAAATAACCCTGTAATGATACTTGACAGCTTTATCGTATACGTTTTTATTCGGGAACAGTGTATGTGTCGCAGTAAGATAGATAAAGCTCTAATATAGTTATATCCCTAGGGATATAATTATATACCGTAACATAGTTATACGAATGCGATTCTTTACTATCTTACTAGGAATATAGTTATAAAACCGTCGAACTTTAGTGATATACTTATATTACTAGATTAAGTTCAGTGTTATAAATATATTAGTCTTTAACCGTCGTACCACAAAAACTTTTAAACGTCTGTTGAACACTTATCTAAAAAAATGTCAGATTATGTCGTTGAAATAAGGTCCGGTGACACTTTTTTTAGACAAGTGTTCAACAGATGTTTAAGTTTTTGTAGTAAGGCTGTAATGTTTAAATTCTAAGATATGGAAGAGCGGATTCTCCTAACACAGGCATTGTTTGCATATAAGGAGGCTCCCAGCACAATTCATTGAAAATGAACGTTTTCGTAAAAAATGAAACATTTTTCATTTTCATTTTTTTTCATTAGGGTTTATCTCAAAAAAGTCATCTAGTGAGATAGTAAAGAATCGCTTTGACAGAAAATGTCGCCGGAGCACTGCTTCGCGGTGCTCCCCCTCTGGGTGGTTTAAAAAAACATAACCACGAAGGGGATGGCGGGGTCTTTCAGACCCCGCCATCCCCTTCTAACCTACCACCGTAGGCGCGGGCATGTGGGCTGCGAGTAATGGGCGACTCGCTGTCCGGCCATGGACCATGCCCGGGTCGACGGAGCATTGTGTCCCACGTGCGCCTCAAGGAGTGTCAGCATAATGACGAGCCCCCCCTATAGAGAAGCCTGCCGGGGTCGCGGGACTCACGAATTAAAGTAAAAGGCTATTGAAGGACACCGTGAATGTTAGTCAGTACTATAGTCTGACAGTCCCTTCCGCCCTGCCCTGGGTGGGAGGACTCATTTGATGATTTACCACGATAAAAAAAAATTGACGGAGCTCACACACACAACAATATTAAAATATCCGTTTAAAATTACTTTTCTGACGGGTGCGTTTAAAACGGTGCTGTAATTGATGCGATGGATTCGTTAAAAACGAAAGCGGATGCGATGTAAACGAGTCATTAGATGAAGAAAATTAAGCAATGTCTTCTTCTGGCAAACATCTGTATTAATTAGCCTTGAACGAAGTATTTGTCCACTTTACAACCTTGATATCATTGTTCTCACTATAAAAAGCCTGAATGGCCTTTCCCTTCTCTTAACGTAATAAGTACTCACATGGTACACACACATACTTTCTCCATAGGTACTGTATCTTTTGTTAGTTAGCAAGATTGCATTTTATTGATTGTATGTTAGCACATAGTAATTACTTACTAGTTTTATGATAGAAATTGCTGCATGCATGCAAATTGCTCCTGTGTTAGTTTTAAAAGTTAACACTATGTTATTAGTGTTATTTTACGGGGACATTGCGTGTTAGAACTTGTTACAGATTTTCTCTTTGCAAAATGATGAAAATTGTCAAATATTGTGCGTGTTTATGATAATAAATAAGTAAAGTAAAAACAGTTTATTTTATCTCACATCACAATACCTATTAATTATTGCCTAAGGAGGATATAAACTGCCCTCAGTAATTAACATAGGTTAAAGGCAAAACAAAACTTAGATCCTATGATCTTTTTAGGGTTCCGTAGTCAAATGGCAAAATCGGAACCCTTATAGATTCGTCATGTCTGTCTGTCTGACCGTCCGTATGTCACAGCCACTTTTCTTCGAAAGTATGAGAGCTATCCTGTTGAAACTTGGTAAGTAGATGTATTATGTAAACCACATTAGGATTTTCACACAAAAATGAAAACAAAACAAATTTTTGTCCTTCATGGGCGAGTCCAACTCACACTTGGCCGGTTTTTTTATTATAAACCAATTTTCTAAAAGCCCATTGCAGACTCATTTAGTGTAAAATGGTGTAAGAGTAACTTGTAATAAGCAAGTATAAGCTCTTTTCTAAGGACTTTTACGACTATTAAACACATTTCATAATTATGTAAGTATTTCTGTAGCTCGTTCTATAACTTGATTGCAGTGCCGAGCTATTGAAAAGGAAATGTTTCGTCTAAGTTATTGAAAATGTTATTTAGTTAATGTATTGCAGCTGTAAATGTAAATTAGTTACAGAAATGTTTATGCAGTAATATTTCTAAATCAATGGAATGAGACTGTTGAATTTCTTGAATAAAATTACGCAAAAGATATCGGATTGCTGAAACAACAAAAAATTGCCTTGAGCCTGCTAATTATAACTTACAATAAATATCTAATGAATCCTTAGAATCGAGAACAAGGAGAAAACAGAATTTAATATCCCTATATCAATTCCGTAGCAGCGGGGCGCTACGTCTTACTTAAATTAATTGAAGCTCACCAAATGAAACCGAGATCTCAACAGATTCCATCATTTCATGCCATTGTCTCACACAAAGAGGGACCGTTCGGCTTTATTGTGCCACGTGCTTTTGTCATCACGAAGAAAAAAAGAAATGATTCCTAGAAAAATAATATGAGATTTTCCAACGGAGGGCGCCAAAAAGACTTGATACTTAGTAAGATTGCTGTGTCGTATATTTTCTTTGAAGCTCGACTCTTAATTTGATGAGGAGAATGTAAAAACGGCATTAGGTTATTCGGATGGCAATGGAGGGGAGGGCGGGTGTGCGGGTGGGACAACCACGATTTATATTGCTCCAGATGAGATTATGGTATGACGGAGCTGTAAAACATTAGGATGGTGAGCCGTACTTTATTTGAACTTTATTTCTATAAAATACCTTCTAAAATTTTACCTTTCCCACAACCAGTTACTGTAGTAGTTTTATCAGGATCTTCTTTAACCAGGAATAATAGGTACCAGTTCGGTAGAAATAAAACATAAACCATAGAAATGTAGGTGAAAGAACCACCAACCCTTAATTATGGAGGAAGAGAAGGTCATGGGGAAGCCATTAAGTGCATAAAGCTTGTAACGTTGTGAATAATCAACGTTATCCTTTGACCTATAATCAATCCATTAGTCAACGTTTAACAAAATAGTTACAATGGAATGCAAGGAATGTCTACACATTCCTTTTCTTGTTATAGTCATGCGCAATGTTCTTCGTCAACCGACTCAGAAAAAAACTCGTACTTGGGGGTATCGTAAAATTGTTTTATTTCGCGTCGAGACTAAAAGTCATTTATAGGCGGGTAGTTCTGAATTTTTACAGAGTTTTGGTGTTGTAGTCGGAAGACGTTGTTCAACGTTAACCGGTTGATAATTAAAGTGAAGTACCTAATGTGCTCATGAGTATAAATAAGCTCGCACAGGACGTCAACGGGACTCATTTACGATTAAACTTTGTCGGCTGTTACACTGTCTCTCTTCATTAGAATCTTGTGACACCTTGCATATCAGATTTTTTAAAAAATATTTTTTTGTATTCGATATTTTATTTAAAATAAAATTAGTTAAGTGTTCGCCCCGGATTAGGGTAAGTGCCAAAAGCAATCCAAAAAATTATTATAACCGCTAGCTCATATTTTGTTTTTTTTTATATTGAGTAGGTACCTTCGGACTCAATTATTGTGTGTTCATATTATTATATTTTTTCTTTGTCCGTTGGTTTTACTTTTTTTTAAGCCTCGAGTATTTGATACGCTCGTAGGTCTTACAATGATTTTAAGTGTTAATGCTTCACGCTAATAGAACTATTGTTCCTGCCTTGTAAACTCCGATCTGATGACGACCAATGACCACAAACACCCTTAGTGCCGTACGTCCTAGCTTTCGCTTATGTTGTGAGGTCATCATCAGAAAGGATTAGCAGAGGATTTTTATTTACCGCTGGACGTTGATTCCAGGGAACAAGATTGGGAGTTAAATAACTCCATCTTCAACGTTCGTGAGTCCAGCTCTGACTCACCCTACCGAACGTTCGAGACCTGCGCTCACTGCACCAAGCGGCACACACACCAGACCTGCCGGCGCAACCACCATCTCGTCCCTGCGGTCACTCTCACCTCAGGGTCAACTCCACGGCGTCGCGTCGCTCCACTTACGCGATAGCCAGGGCAGTACTAGTGCGCCTATTTTCGCGGAACAATAAATTATCAAGTGACGGCTGTGAACCACGACCTAAATAAATTTCTTGTTAACGTTGGTGAGTCTTTTTCTTCACCTCACCCTCATACGTTACAGTGGCGCCCAAAAACGTGGTTTTTTTTTAAAGGTCGCTTGGTTTTCTTGTTGTTCTGTGTGGTATTAGTGCGTTGTTGTGGTGTTTGTGTGTTTTGTGTTTTTATTTTTGTGTTTGTGAAAACGTTTTTTTTGGTTTAACGCGACCAAAGTGTACCCTACCCTACGCATTATTTTTTTTTTGTTAAAAAGAAAGTAACGGTTTTTTTTTTTACTGTTGCGTTATACTATTATTTATTTTAAAAACTTATCATAGTAGTAGGGCCCTTGTGAAGGTCCGTCCGGGGAAGTACTACAACCACACTTATTTCAACCGTATAGCATTTTATGTTTCGGTTGTAGGGTGTGGGTGCCGGGTTTCTATTACAGGCACATATATACAACCTTTTCACCTGGGTTCGTCTGCCTATAAAAGAATTTTTACTTTCTTTTCTTTTATATAGGTACTGTAGTGTATGCGCCTGGGCGGCGCGCGGGCAGTCGAGCACCAACCGTAACCGAGAGCGGACGTGCGCTAGACGCCTACACTACTTCACCTACGAGATCTATCAAAGTGTGTTTTATTATTAACGCAGTGAACATTACAAGTGGCGACGAGGATAAAAGCAAGTACATGACACATTAAAAATAAAATGAAGGAAGGAATATAAGTAATTGTTTATTGCTTATCAGTTGTTTGCGGGTAGATTCGTTCCAAATAGCCTATTACAAATTATTTGTTATTATATTAGAGAAAATACTAGCAAATTAACACTCATTTTACATTGAGTTATGAGCTAAATCAAAATCACATATGAATCGAGCCAATACGTAAGCAATTGTTACTGATAAACAGTTTCATACCACTATTCTTCATTGTAAATGGCCATGCATCGTATTAGATGGAAAATAAGGCTACGCAAGGATATTACAAAAATATAATATTGTGCAAGTATGCGACCTAAAGGTAACTACCCACAATTAGTTTAAAAGTTAAACCAAACGTAATTATCGACATAATGAGATTTATGATCGAGATAATAAGAAATACTTACCTAACTGTTCACAACACAGTAGAAAGGATAGGTAATTAGTTATTTCAGCTCGCTTAAAGATATTATTACTTACAGAATTAATTTGGTTTATGGATCTGATATACTCATTAGTAAAAACCTATTATAATAGCTTTAGATAATGTCATTTTAATAATAGACTTATTGTGTTTGGAAGTATTGATAGCATAAGTATGTGTGTTGTGTTTATGGTTGCACTGTGCTACTGTACATGTTCTGCTTTTGCTTAAAACAGTAGAGGTGGAGTATGTATGGTGGTATAGTGTAAACAATTTGAAGAACAAATACATCACAATAGTTAAATTAGTGGGTTCTTCTACCTATCTATTGTTATGCTTGCACAATTTATACATATTTGGAAAATAGTTATAATAAAAGTACACTTAAAGGCCACGCAATGAGTAAATAACAAAGGGCCACGCCGATTAAATAAGTACCTAACAAAAGGCCACGCAATGAGTAAATAACAAAGGGCCACGCCGATTAAATAAGTACGTAACAAAAGGCCACGCTATGAGTAAATAACAAAGGGCCACGCCGATTAAATAAGTACCTAACAAAAGGCCACGCAATGAGTAAATAACAAAGGGCCACGCCGATTAAATAAGTACCTAACAAAAGGCCACGCTATGAGTAAATAACAAAGGGCCACGCCGATTAAATAAGTACCTAACAAAAGGCCACGCAATGAGTAAATAACAAAGGGCCACGCCGATTAAATAAGTACGTAACAAAAGGCCACGCAATGAGTAAATAACGAAGAGCCACGCCGCGCCGATTAAATAAGTAACAATTTTAAAGGACTGTATATTATTAAAAAAAAAAACAAATATATTTACAAAAATATAATGAAGTCCACGCAATAAGTACTTGGGTACAACAAAAAATAGGGCTATAGAATAGAAATCTTTAATTCAAGCTCAGAGCTCATAAATGGTTAGTAACAATTTTCTTAAACAGCTAGTGTTAGTAAAACATAATTATTTTGATTATCAATTACAATAAATTACATTTAGGTATACAATTTCAATCATAACAAATTAAATAAATGATACAAAATTTGCATAAAATTGAAATAAAATTGAAATAAAATTGAAATAAAATTGAAATAAAATTGAAATAAAATTGAAATAAAATTGAAATAAAATTGAAATAAAATTGAAATAAAATTGAAATAAAATTGAAATAAAATTGAAATAAAATTGAAATAAAATTGAAATAAAATTGAGATAAAATTTAAATAAAATTTAAATAAATTTGAAATAAAATTGAAATAAAATTGAAATAATATTGAAATAAAATTGAAATAAAATTGAAATAAAATTGAAATAAAATTGAAATAAAATTGAAATAAAATTGAAATAAAATTGAAATAAAATTGAAATAAAATTGAAATAATAAGTAAATTTGTAATACTGTTACAGATTTTCAGTAAAAAGCCACGCAAGATACAACAAAAAATAGGGCTATGCAGTTGTAATACTGTTACTGATTTTCAGTAAAAAGCCACGCAAAAATAAAAGTCAATATTAACCTAACTTAAAGGCCTGTATATTAAAAAAAAAAAAAACATATTTACAAAAATATAATTAAGTCCACGCAATGCAACAAAAAATAGGGCTATGCAGCTGTTGCAATACTGTTACTCATTTTCAGTAAAAAGCCACGCAAAAATAAGAGTCAATATTTTATTGCTACCCAAAATGACTCATGCATCATCCACACTTCCCAACTTAGACCATTGGGATTGCGAAGGCGATCCGACATCTGTCGGCACTCGCTGGAAGAAATGGAAGAGGGCACTTGAAATTTATTTAATGGCTGCCTACATCGACACTTCCGTAAAAAAAAAAGAGCTACTCTTCTCCAAGTTGGGGGAAAAGCACTTCAAGAAGTGTATTAAAACCTTCCTGGAGCTCATGCTGAAGGTGTCGATGATTATGCAATAGCTCTATAGTTGTTTGTGCAACGAGAGAACAAAGTCGTTTTTTGCTGCGAGTGCTGATTTTGAATCCTGAGCAAGCGAAGGACTCAACGATTGAATCACGAGCGTAGCGAGTGATTCTAAAGTTGAATTCTGAGTGTGGCAAGGGATTCAAAGGCACGAGATGCAGGAAGCTTTGCTCCCGTGTAACACACATAACTTTTCACTTCAGCGGCGAGAACACTTTAGGAGATAAAATAATAAACAGGAATAGATTTAAATAACTATTAACTTATTCAACTCTTTAAGCCAGCCACGAAATTTTATTCCCGCTCTTTTATTTAAACTAAGGCGTGTTCGGAAATTATAGCACCCATGATATTTTATTATTGAAAATATTTACGTAACATTGTTGAAACTAGAAATAGGTATTTACAGGTTAAATATCAGTTTTATTTGCAGTAAATACCTACTTATTTTCGTTTAAATACTACGTATACATATAAGTTTAAAATTCAATAAATTACACTAAGACATAATTATCTTTTTGCAAAATTTCTTTAGTTAGTACAAACCGAGCGTGTTTGTCTTTGAGGTCGAATTCAAAATCGGAATTTCGAAAAGGCTGGTCTTTATCCCTCTCTCTTTCTAATAGCGGGAAAGAGAAGGAGTGTAAATGTTTCGAATTGTATGAATAACCCAAGGCTGAATAAGATATTCAGGGCTTTCTGAAAACAAAAATTAAAAAGTTACTTTGTCTCACTCAGTGAGCAAAATCGCAATTTGCTCACTGATTTCAGGCAGCAAAACCTACATGTTTGAGCTACTGAAGTGAAAAATAAATTAGACTGTTTCAAACAATCAAAAATTTTCCTTGTAGTGGCTTATAATGCCAAAAATAATGTTCTTATAGCAGCCGTATTATCGCTAATAAGGGTGCGTTTGGGCACAACTTATAAGGGCAAAACCCTTATACTCCTGTTATAGTTGCTGTATAGTTTGCAAATTAAACTTATAATGGCAAGAAAAGTGCCCCAATAAAGCCAATACCCTTGTGAGAATCATATGGAGAGCGTTGATAAGGTGGCGATCACCCTTATACATGTTTTATTATGGTCCGATACAGGGTTATTCAAACTTATTGTGGCAAATAAAAGGTTCATAAAAATCCGTAGGCCCTTATAGCCGTCTGCAATAAGTCTTTTTCTTAGTGATTTACATTATTTTGTGCAACAGTTTGGCAAATAAAGAAAAACGTCAGCCATATTATTGAAAATAGTGAGGTTCATTAACAATAGTAACTTAATGCCTTACAAAATTGTTAGGACACTCAAAATTGTCCGCAATACCAAGCAAGTGGGAAAAAGATGGCGTTCTGCGCTGGCCAAAATGTAATGAAAATAAATTAAGAAGACTTGAACATTCATGTCCAGAAAATAACTGGCGGAAAATTAATTGCAAAAGAAAAGATCAAATTATAAGTCACTTAAAGCGATATGGGAAATGTTGAATTTCACTACCCATTCCCTAATATCACTACGAATATCAATATTCTCCGACTCTCGATAGCAATATCTATATGTCCTTATCACTATCACTACCGCTACAATTATATTCTTCCTCACTGGTTTCCTTTTCAATCTCATTTTCTATAAAATAATCCTCTGCGGAACCACTAGCTGATTCATGAGTATCGGCTTGGTCATTTTGTAGTACCATAGAAGTAGAGGTGGTGTGTGTAAATATCATATAACATGCTAGAATTGGTTTGTTACGTCTTATAAAATGCTCATATAAGTTTAAAAGCATCATAGTTACCTTGTGCATTACTTTCCTAAGAATAATTGACCATACTAAAAGCAATGTAACTAGCCTCTATTAGAAAAACACATTTCGAGCCCTTATTGTAGCCGTATAAATTGGATTTATTACCGTTTATCCAGCCAAAATATAAAAATAAAGGTAAGATAAGCCAAATCTTCTAATAATGTGCCACTAAAAGTAATATTGGCATAATGAATGCTCTTGTATAATCAGTTTAAGGGTTTAGACCTTATAAACTTAATTTTATAAGCTTAGTTGTTTGTTGGGTTACTTTGCTCCAAAACAAAGTCGGATTTATGAAAGATACATTTTCTGACTCACGAAACAGGAGGAATAAAACAATTTTAAAGATTTTTATTAAGGTTGAGAAACCATGCCGATAAATGTCAATTCCATAGTAAAGAAGAGCATACTATCGATCAAATCACGGAAAAGTGTCGATTAGTCGAATTAAAAAAAAAAAAAAAATAAGAATGCGGGGATACAATTAGTTTAGACGAAATCATCAGTAAAGCAAATGCTTTAGAAGTTGTAGCCAGGCAATTAGAACAATTTAAAACTATAAATACAAACGATGCGAACAATTACACTGCATGGTTCTCATATAATTTGACCAATACAAAATTGTCTGGACTTTAAAAGAGACTGTGACCTCTGAGTTTGTTTCGGATGTTTCTTCTCAGAGTAGTCAGGTACGAAACACCGGCCTCATCTAGTGACGTGTAAAAGAGTTTGCCAAAACCAATTAACTGAATAAATATCATTTATTACAACAAAGCAAAAATAAATAAAATAGATAACAAGAAAAAAATCAACAAACCGTTCAGACAACAATCATCGAACATAAAAAGTAGATGTGGAAGCTCCACCCATCTATCCGAAGACACAAAATGCCCTGCAAAAGACAAACGAGGTTTAAAATGTGGATTCATTGTTCATTTCCGAGAACATTGCAGGACTCGACAGAAAAAACAATTTTCCAACAACAGGACAGACAAAAGGACTGTAAATAAAAACCAAGAAAAGAAACAAAAAATGATGCCAATACATCTGTAATTGACTATATTTTCCACCTGGATGACGACGAAACTATGAAATGCAATATTGAGGGAGTCACCGTTGATATGCTAATAGATTCAAGAAGTAGATGTAATATTATTACAGACAGAACATAACAATTTCTCAAAGTCAATAATGTGTTGTGGACAAATGATAATAAGGACACAGGGTCATTGAATAATGAGGACTAAAGTATTGCAATATACCTTAAAGCAATTAAATAAATAATAATAATATTAATAAATGATAATATAATAATAATATATTAATAAATGGATTATTGTTTCTTTGTACATAGTCGTGCAACACAAATTAAAATGATTATCTGCCTGTCACTTTGTTGATGATATAATGTTGTATGCCTAATTTACTAGTTTATATATTACTAAATGTATTCTGTTATTTCATTGTTAATATCGTTGTTTAAGTTATTGTAACTTAATTATTTGTAAAATAAAGAAGGGATGTAGTGTATGCGCCTGGGCGGCGCGCGGGCAGTCGAGCACCAACCGTAACCGAGAGCGGACGTGCGCTAGACGCCTACACTACTTCACCTACGAGATCTATCAAAGTGTGTTTTATTATTAACGCAGTGAACATTACAAGTACTTAAATTGTTTTTTTTTATTGGTTATTGCAGAGTACCTCATTCTGTCAATACCAATATTTTTTCAATTCATTATTTCAACTATAATAATTTTGAAACAGCAACTTAACTTTATGTTTAAACAGTACCTACACAATATTGCAGAGTACCTCATTCTGTCAATTTATAATTTCCTCTCAAATCGTTTTCAATTGTAATTATTTTTTTTAAAACAACTTAACTTTTGTCTAACCTACACATTATTGCAGACTACCTCATTCTGTCAATATTCTGTCAATTTTTTTTCTCAATTTGTTTTCAATTGTAATTGTTTTTAATAACTTAACCTTTTGTAAAGCGTACACATTGGTTGCATTAACTCCTTTTGTGTGTTATTTTATTTTTTATTTCTGTGCAATTCTTTTTTGTGCTTGTTTATTCTAGATATTTCTCAACCAAAACGTTTGTAGTTTTTAAATTTAAATTGTAACAGACGGAGTCTTAGTACAATAACCGTGAATTTTTTTTTATCATTGTAAAAAAAAAAAATTTTTTTTTGGCACTTACCCACACTTACTCTTATACACCGTGACTTTTTAGTCGTCTTACAAAAGCAGCCCAGTTCATGTATCCAATGACTAGAACACGTTTATAATAAAAAAATATGTATTTAAGAGATTTGAAAAATTTAATAATAAAACTTTAATTGGTTATTATGACACAAAACGTAGTTAGAAACGCCCTTGTCTCATAGAAAATGGAAATGGAATGATCTACCCGACTATTGCGCTGGGTAGGTATACTCTACAGATTGATACGTAAACATTTTAACAGGGTGTTTCATATTTCTAATGTACCTATTTATTAAAAATAAAAATTATTATTAACGATTTAAAAAAAGTTAAACTCGCCTAGAGGTATTTTAGGTCGGATACATTAAGTGGACGACTTTTGTAAGACGACTAAAAAGTCACGGTGTATATTTTTTTCTCTCTTTTGAAAAAACTTTTAATCATGGCTTATCCAGTAAAGTTTATGTCGCTTCATAAGTCTGAACTCGAGTATGTAGTGGCCATTAGAGGCGTATTACCAGCAACGGTACAGTACTTACATAAACGGATAGCTAAATATGGACCATTATTTCCATTATGACATTCTAGTTAGTCTTTAATCATTATAACTTCAACTAATTTTTTTTTGACATTCGTAAATTAATATACCCGTAAATTTTAAATTTATTAGTAAATCTTAACTTAATTTTTTTAATACTACTATACCGAACTATCCAACCTACCATTGCTTTTCTATTGTTTACTTCTGGTCTTTTGTATAATGATGGCCTACACCATTCATTATATTTTATTAAATATTTTAAACCTTTCGGGACTACACCGACGGTTATTATAATGATCGTGGCTCTAACCCATTGATCACTTCAGTTATGTATACATGGTTGTGTTTTCTTTTCACGGTTGTGTTTTTTTTCTTTAGAGCGGTAGCAACTCTTTAAATAAGCCCTTGCAGGAGCGGTCGATTACTCCATAAATAAACCATAAATCATAAAAAACACAACTGTGCCTATAGAGCGGTAGCAACTCTTAAAATAAGCCCTTGCAGGAGCGGTCGATTACTCCATAAATAAACCATAAATCATAAAACACAACTGTGTCTTACAAACATAACTTGTTCTTTAGAGCGGTAGCAACTCTTTAAATAAGCCTTTGCAGGAGCGGTCGATTACTCCATAAATAAGCCATAAATCGAAACCAAAAACATGATTTTATCATCTAAATTTAGATTCAATTAAATTAAAATCTAAAACTGGTAGGTGGGTTAGTATTGGTCGGTAGATGGTTAAAGGAAAAAAATGATTTAATAGTAATATTTTATTGAACTCAATACATACGATTGCATTATTCTCTCGCTTAGTACACTTTCATCCTTGAAGAAAACTATTGTAAGGCATCAGGTTAATGACAACAGGATACCTAAATATTTTATATTGTGCGACAGCTATCTCTCGTATCACTGAATACAATAGCTGCCGCTAGTTATGATTGCGAGAAGTATGAATGATGATTTTGATAGGTAAAACAATAGTTAGCTCTAATTCTTCGTGCGGATTTTGTCATTATAGAAGACAAAATCCTTGACTGCGCGAGGGGGTATTGTAACGTTGTGAATAATCAACGTTATCCTTTGACCTATAATCAATCCATTAGTCAACGTTTAACAAAATAGTTACAATGGAATGCAAGGAATGTCTACACATTCCTTTTCTTGTTATAGTCATGCGCAATGTTCTTCGTCAACCGACTCAGAAAAAAACTCGTACTTGGGGGTATCGTAAAATTGTTTTATTTCGCGTCGAGACTAAAAGTCATTTATAGGCGGGTAGTTCTGAATTTTTACAGAGTTTTGGTGTTGTAGTCGGAAGACGTTGTTCAACGTTAACCGGTTGATAATTAAAGTGAAGTACCTAATGTGCTCATGAGTATAAATAAGCTCGCACAGGACGTCAACGGGACTCATTTACGATTAAACTTTGTCGGCTGTTACACTGTCTCTCTTCATTAGAATCTTGTGACACCTTGCATATCAGATTTTTTAAAAAATATTTTTTTGTATTCGATATTTTATTTAAAATAAAATTAGTTAAGTGTTCGCCCCGGATTAGGGTAAGTGCCAAAAGCAATCCAAAAAATTATTATAACCGCTAGCTCATATTTTGTTTTTTTTTATATTGAGTAGGTACCTTCGGACTCAATTATTGTGTGTTCATATTATTATATTTTTTCTTTGTCCGTTGGTTTTACTTTTTTTTAAGCCTCGAGTATTTGATACGCTCGTAGGTCTTACAATGATTTTAAGTGTTAATGCTTCACGCTAATAGAACTATTGTTCCTGCCTTGTAAACTCCGATCTGATGACGACCAATGACCACAAACACCCTTAGTGCCGTACGTCCTAGCTTTCGCTTATGTTGTGAGGTCATCATCAGAAAGGATTAGCAGAGGATTTTTATTTACCGCTGGACGTTGATTCCAGGGAACAAGATTGGGAGTTAAATAACTCCATCTTCAACGTTCGTGAGTCCAGCTCTGACTCACCCTACCGAACGTTCGAGACCTGCGCTCACTGCACCAAGCGGCACACACACCAGACCTGCCGGCGCAACCACCATCTCGTCCCTGCGGTCACTCTCACCTCAGGGTCAACTCCACGGCGTCGCGTCGCTCCACTTACGCGATAGCCAGGGCAGTACTAGTGCGCCTATTTTCGCGGAACAATAAATTATCAAGTGACGGCTGTGAACCACGACCTAAATAAATTTCTTGTTAACGTTGGTGAGTCTTTTTCTTCACCTCACCCTCATACGTTACAAGCTCAGAGCCGTTCATTATGAGAATCCTTTCATACTAATGATATAAATGCGAAAAATATTGCGTCCGTCTGGTTCGTAGGTTTCACAAAGCTATAACATGATACCTCAAGAAGATACAGAAGCTAGCACCAGTGCGTTGGACGTATAGTAAATAAGCCGATTTTAATCGTAAATAAAGGTATTCAGCAGTTTGGTCCAATTTTTGGCGAAAACACAATCAGTATTCCTGTTTTTTTCTTCTTTGTCTTGGTAAAATCATCAAATAAGTCCTCCCGTCAATGATGGGTCGGGAAGGACTGTCAGACTCGTACTGACTAATATCCACGGTGTTCCTTTATCATCAGTATCTCTTACAGATACTAATTATCTCAGGATAGCAATATCTTTGATAGTGAAAATAATAAAAAACGATTTCTTATCCATCAAGCAAATTCTGCCCAAAAAACACAAATACTTGAATCTATACGTGGGAATTCACAAGGAACAGTAACTGTTCCTTGAAATAACTGTTATTTCTCAAAGTTGTAAAATGTCCAGCAACGTATGTCTTCCGGCTGACATAATAACAAATTAGTAGAAAAAAAAAACTACCGTTGAAGATACCTTGAGCATATGATTACTCAAGAATGATGATTATGGGAATATTTTCTCACAATTACGTAGATGACGGTCATGTATCTTGTGAATCTAAAGTTAAACGTATCCTGAAAAATATAACAACGTGTACTTACTGTTACTTAGACTTACATACGAACATCTATTGGTCTTCCAAAAGAACGGAAAGAAGGTTACACCTTTTATTGAATTGGCACTATTATAAAAACTACCAGTACAATAACTGCGTAACAATTTAGTAGATATACAGTCATAGCTGACCCGGCAGACGTCGTACCGCCTATTTCTGAACGACTTAAATTAAATTGATTTCCAAACGACGGGAGTACTATTATTAGTACGAGATCCGGTAGAAGAAATATATACCCTCATGTGTTATTTGAAAATGGGATATAATGCACGCTAGATACTCTATACGACAATATTTTGGTGATAGGTTGTCTCCCTGAATCGCGTACCGTCATTGTTAATTTATAAAAATTGACCTCAAAAATTTTGGATCAACTTCCCTCATCTGTTATTTGGAAAAATCGAGGATTAACTGATAGAACATAACTCAAGGAATCTAAAAAATATAGGTTGTCGGTGCCTAACCCTGTCCTGCTAATTATTTGTCGGGTTCAAACAGGTGAGTTACCGTAGATAATATACCCTCATCTGTTATTTAATCGAATCAGATATCAAATGATAGATTATTTTATTCTGAATCCAACAGTATTTAGTTGTCTAATCAAAAACATGGCTGAATTTGGGTTGTCTAACTTTTAAGTGTTGAAGAACAAAAGACAAAGATAATGAATACAAGTGTGTAATTCTCAATTCCCAGACAGGTCTAAAAGTGTTTGGAAGAATAGTTTCACTTCCTACTAAGGTCGCGGTAATAGTACAACTACATGCGACAGACAAAGATAAAAACAATTCGTTTTAAATAATTTTCCGACCAAGTAAGCACGTGCCAGTAACCAAACACTGGATTCAACTGGGATTAGAATAATAACAATGATACACATTATTTACTCGTGAAAGCGATGTACAGACGCTAGTACACCAAGCTACCACAATCTGTCAAATTTCTTTAATAGATTTTCAACATTAACTCAATAGTGGAAGGTTAATTTCGGTAAAATTTGAGAGATTCGGGTAGATTGATCTGCTGGCGTCTGTAGTTAGAAGTGTCAATTTTGAAGAAAAATAAAAAACCCAAAGCACTCGCCTCCATCAGCGAGATATTTAACTGAGCACGACATTCCTTCAACCACCAGGACAAAAAAAATAATAGTACATACTTACTCATAGTACTCACAAAATATGTCATAAACAATTTATACAATACTAAGAAATTGACTCTACAGTAATATCTCTCTTAATCATTCCACATTAATATTCCTGTTCTGATAATGTAAGGAGCTTGTGGCTAAATAATTACAGCCTCATCTTCCAGGTCAAGCCGCGCTGGTCGAGTTTGCTCTGTGGATGGGCGACCATCTATCATAGTGAGTTTCTTCAGTGTCTCGGAAAGCTCGTAACGCAGTTGGTCCCAACTGTCCTTTTTAGAACTTTGACAGTCGTTACATTCTCACATTTCTCGAGGTAAAATCATCAAATGACTTTAGTAAAGTGGTAAGATTTGACAGAAAACAATTTTGAAAAAGAAAAACAACTAATGAGTCCAGGTGGCCTACTGGCCTACCACGAGCTCTTAACTTGATCCCATTTACGCTCAGGGAACGAGATGGCGCTAGACGAGTTGTATAGCTCTGTCTCTTTCCTACAGCCTAAACTGGATCGCGTTAAGAGCTCGTGGTAAGGCCTCTGCTACTCTATGTGATCAGTCAAAAATTCATAATCCAGTGTAGTTAAATTACTTGCCGATTAATGAATTATGTATCGTATCATTGTTATTATTCTAATCTGAGTTGAATCCAGTGTTTGGTCAACGGCACGTGCTTACTTGGTCGGAAAATTATTTAAAACGAATTGTTTTTATCTTTGTCTGTCGCATGTAGTTGTACTATTACCGCGACCTTAGTAGGAAGTGAAACTAGTCTTCCAAACACTTTTAGACCTGTCTGGGTGCACAACTGCACACATGCATCATTATTTTTGTCTTTTGTTCTTCAACGCTTGTGGATTAAATTTTACGCTTAAAAGTTAGACAACCTAAATTCAGCCATGTTTTTGATTAGACAACTAAATACTGTTGGATTCAGAATAAAATAATCTATCATTTGATATCTGATTCGATTAAATAACAGATGAGGGTATATTATCTACGGTAACTCACCTGTTTGAACCCGACAACTAATTAGCAGGACAGGGTTAGGCACCGACAACCTATATTTTTTAGATTCCTTGAGTTATGTTCTATCAGCTAATCCTCGATTTTTCCAAATAACAGATGAGGGAAATTGATCCAAAATTTTTGAGGTCAATTTTTATAAATTATCAATGACGGTACGCGATTCAGGGAGACAACCTATCACCAAAATATTGTTGTATAGAGTATCTAGCGTGCATTATATCCCATTTTCAAATAACATATGAGGGTATATATTTCTTAAATGTATCCTAGACTATATTGATCGAAGGACGAACATCAAAATATATTTGCCAGATAGGTTTCTAAAGGAAAATTAAATTGTTGCTTTTACTATATTCCTAATATTTTTATCATATTTACTCACCTTTTAAACCTTCCCTGGACTTCCAAAAATAATTCAAAATTAGCCAAATCGGTCCAGCCTTTCTCGAGTTTTAGCGAGACTAACAAACAGCAATTGATTTATAAATAAAAAAAATAATAGATATTCTGTCTGACCTTTATAATGTTACAAGCATTGTGACCTGTGAAATAAATAGGAACTTCTTGAGATAATTTCGCCGTCACAAGCACACTTGGAAACTCCACCAACAGCAACAGTACTTGTATAATAAACTATCAGATACTTACTCAAAATCTATAACAAGCACTCACAGTATATACCCAATTACTCTCGCTCAATATATCAAGACGAAGTTCTTCCACACTAGACTAAGAGCGTCTGAAACCATTATTATTACATCAACAATAATGTACCGTGAATAATAGTTTCTGTAATGTGCCGACTTCGTGAAGTACGATCGTACGTAATCATAATTTATATTATTATTCTAGTTTTACATCATACATTATCGGGGATATGGGGCGGAAAAGTTGGTGAGTTATCACCTTTTGCACCCACTTTAGGAGTAGTGTGAAAAGGAAGCGATAGCACATACCTACTACTTCTTTGTGGAGTGGACTGGCAAGTTGTAAAATGGTAGACCATTTTAGCAGTGAAAAATAACGTTGCACAAAAAATGCCCTGATTCTCAGCCTCATTTAAATACTAAGGTTGTTAACCTTACTACTACATGGAATTCTGAGCAAGAGACTAGAATATAATATGTCGGAATCGCCGACATGCGTTCAGAGACGTGGCGCCGAATGTGACAAATTGCGAGTAAATGGTGACACACTTTGTTTATTTAAAACCTAATGATACCTTAAGAGGTTACCACTTCCGTGAAGGAACGTAAAAGATAGCTGAAGGAACAGGGTGATTTTTAAACAGTCAAGTCTGATAGTCCTTTCCGCTTTATCTAAAGGGATCGAGGACTCATAAGATGATTTCCCTCAAACAAAAAGAGGCAGCCCCGTTTATTTATGTTGCCAAACTTCTAAATACCTAATTCACAAGCAATAATCTGTGGGTGTATTTAAAACAACCATTTATCCAGTTTATCTTTCCAGTTAGACATCTAGTTAATCACCTTTTTATACTATCTACTACTCGACTAATTTGAAGCAATACTTATGCCATTAGTTTCCGTTATGGTTGAAGAAAAACCATGCAATTAGATCTGCAGCTGCTTAGCTTATTAACCAACGGAAACTGACTCTTAATAGAATAACGGTTTGTTAATAATTATTTAACTGACATTCACTGACGACTAGTGCACTTTGAAGACTTAATTGCGCTTAGAGTATATTCAAATGGATTAATGGAATCTTAAATAATTACATTGAATACAGACATTTTCTTAGAATATCTTGCCTATTACATGCTTTTCTGAATGTACCATTTAACGAGTATTCAAAAAAAAAACAAATCAACTACCAACTTTTTTTTTTTTATAAACTCCAGTTGAAAATGTACGTCCTAAAAGGTCCGTACCACCTAATCTTTTAACCATAGAGAGAGCTGGGAAATATCTAACGGTCAAATTGAAAAAAGACTAATTATATCGGGAATACGTTCCGCATTCGAGATTTAAATGCTACTGGCTGAAAATTAAGTTCCGAAGTGTGTGACATTAAAAAAGAATGGAATGCATAAGTGCAAGGACATTATTCTCTTTTGTGACCTGGTGTCTGGGCAATAGAGTCGCCAATGATTCCCTTTTAATGATATAGAACTTGTATGGATATAGGTTGGTGGGCTACAAACCTCTGCTAGGGTTTTCTGTGAATTAAAAGTTCGGGTGTGCGTTACGTCGTCCAGTGCTATACGAGGTTTAAAACAATGAAGTAGGTTGTTTCAAAGATAGACCTGGTGGCCTACCATGAACTCTTAACGCGATCCAGTTTAGGCTGTGGGAAAGAGATGGCGCTAGACGACTTGTATAGCTCTGTCTCTTTCCCACAGCCTAAACTGGAAGAGGTAAAGCCTCTGTTTTATGTCGAACGAGCCATGACTGACGAGCTTCTTCCTATCTTTTTTTTATGTGTCTTAAAAAGTTATGTTGACAGATTAGAGACAAGTTTTAATATGCAAACTTGGTACAATGGAATCTACGATGGTGAATGTTGTGATCTCTTCCAAGTTTTCCGAGTTTCACATTACTTTACGGAATTTGATCCTTATTAAGTAGCGACACTATCACATGGCGTAATAATATAGAGTGTGATTTTTTTCCAAAATCAGCGGGTCGGATTCCTGGCCAGGATTATTGATTTTTCTAAAATCCAATGATGCAGTTTTAATTTTCGTTAAAATCGGCCTCGAGACTCTTTTCAACGTTTTTTGATATTCCTCATAGTTTCGGATATAGCCATCCACACCCAGTTGAAAAATTCACCCTGTTTACTTAGGTATTAAGTTGAAAATCTATTAAGGCCCCTGAGCCGTTTGGCCATAGGCCCTGTGAATCGTAAGTACTTCTCAATACAACACATTATTGCGTAAAATGTTGCAAGTCTTATGCATTGTGTTTCCAGCATGAGTCTTGACTTTACACTTGAGTGTCAATGCTGCAATATGTCAAGGCCTCTCGCTTGCTGTCATGAATTTAAAACAAAAAAGCTTGTAGACGTCAAATTGTTTTAAAATCAGAACATGTAGACAAAACCAGTCAGTGTTTTGTTTTTTGTAAATTGTACAGCAAGGGTGACGTAAGCATGCGACTTTCAACTGTTACTTATGTCAGCGGCATTTACTGTTTGCAAAAATCAGTAAAACACTGTCTTTTTTTTTTTTTTGCCTGGTAAAATCATCAAATGAGTCCTCCCACCCCGGGCAGGGCGGGAGGGACTGTCAGACTTGTACTGACTAAAATCCACGGTGTCCTTCAATAGCCCGTTATTTCCCGGGGTCACGGTAATGAGATAAGTATCGACATGTTATAGTTTGTTTTTTTTAACAATAGGTTCATGTTTGACCACTATCTCGCCTGATGGTTACATATGGTCGACGGTGAAGCACGCTTGCCTAGAAGTAACCTGATCACTCTTAACTTGAAAGCTCCAAGGTTTTAGCTGTCAGGAAATACAGAAACACCGGCAGGGAATTCCACTCCTTAGCTATGTGCCCTTATTATTTTATGATTGTCGCTACATAATATCTTCTTCTTTCACACTTTCTGCATTTCTGCAGTCACCTATGGAAGAGTAGTATAGCGTAGCGTAGCCATTGTTGGCCAAACAAGACACTAAATAGAGCTGGCTAATCCACTTTTGATTTCATACGGATGACTAAACGTTTTCTTAGGCTTACATCTTTCTTCAAACAAAAGATGATATGAAACGCAACTTCTTTTAGTACACAGTCGCAAAATACCTAGTCTTTGAGCGCTTTTGTTAGTCGTAAATTCCTTGAAGATCTCTATCGGATAAAATGATTAAATCCTCGGTACCTTTGTCTCGTCTCGTCTGCTTTATGGAGCTGACGAAAAATGTCTACTCCTCACCAATATTATGGAGCTTAAATTGGATTACGTAGAACAAAAGGACTGAAACCTAAGAAATACTTTTACAAGAGTACCTTTAGGGGCTTTTTATGACGTCTCCTCTAAATTGAATTGGTTTGCGATTCAAAAGCGGTTGTTACTCAACTGATTGCGGTTTTTGATTATGAAATATTTTTAATAGATTTCGGTAGCACTGTTCATCATATTACTTATGTGATTCGGATGATAAATTTTACATACTATAGGATCCATTGATTTCCACAGGCATATCGCATGTCGTTGACTTCCAGAAGTTCGAATTTCGGCTACAAGTTTTGCACTTACCTCATAATAATATGTCGGCTGTTTATTCTCCGACTATGCAGATACGAATCACACACTACATCTTGTTTGTAAAAAAAATCAGCTGTTACCTGACCCACTTATTTAAAAGAAACATTTTTTTAAAAAGAAAATCGCTCATAAATCAAACTGTACATTTGCCTTTTGTTAGTGACTGTATATCTGTCACACAAATGTGTCTAACTGTCTACGTCTAAAGTTGCATTAAGTAAAATTAATTAATTTAAAGACGACACAGGTGCATGTAAATTAACAATTTATATAAATTACTGCGTCTTGTACAGGCTCTGGCTTTTACGAGATAAAATTACAGCATAATGAGATAGTTTTATGAATGAGAAACTTGTTTATAATAATTTTTCTGAAGTAAATTGAAAATACATTCTGGAAAGTCCAGCTGGTTATCATCACTTATCACAAATTATCCTTAGAATAAGGACAGCAAGAGAATTAACTACAACTTAAAATGACTTGTGTTCGAGAATCCAGCCGATCGATTTTATTATATACTAGCACAACTCGCTAAGTCTGTGAAAATAGGTAGGTATGTATTATATAAGTAATTGTTCCAGTAACTTTTAAAATAACATTAAGTGTAACAAATCACCCTAAAGTTGCTCCTCATAGTTACCTAAGGTAGCTTGTTAAAACTTTCTCTAACAAAAACATTAATCGGGTTCCATAAAAACAAAACTTGTAAGTCGACTCGACTCGTCTAAACGAATTCGAGCTTGATCCCTTTGTTTTCGCCTTTAGGTCTACTAGAATCGTGGAAGAATCAAACTTGACGAAACAAAGTTAGACAACATCTGAGAGCGAGGCGGCTCTCGCAAATGATATATTTCATCTTGCTAATTGTGTTATACTTCTCGCATTTCGACGTCTTTCTGTACGAAATTGGGAGATATGTAAAGCATTGTTTTTTTTTTAATTTCAAAGTTTTAAAAATTATAAAAATTAGGTTATCCTAATTTAGTCATAGGTTTATTAATTTGGTAATTTATTCATTCTAATTATTGGTAATTTATTTAAGCATTTATTTTATTTTGTTCGGTTTAGACTCTAGGGTTTTTTATGTTTATACTTTAAAGAAACTATATCATAATGTACTAAGTAAATGCTTATAAAATTTCATATCAATTCAGGTAATAAAAGCTGTACAAGACGTATGATAAAGCTCTGAATAACCACAGATTACTGAATAAGTAACTGAAAGCAGATTGAGAAATATCTAAATATTTATTGTCATAATCCTACTCAAAGTTCGCTCCAATTCCATTCACATATTTTAATATATGAATCATAGACTATTAAGTACTACAGATATACATAATATTATTCATCATATTCATGCATGGCTCTTATAAAAGTCAGGGTCACTTTGTCTCTCTCACGATATTTTGTAAGTCAGTGGCATTTACTCAGAGAATTCTTACCATTATTATGAAGAAAACGTGAATTTCACACAGTGAAGTATTGCATTAAGATTGTCTAATGAATGGAGCAGTATTATTATATTTGCAGACAGAGTTAAGCAATTTGTAGTAGTAAGTAAAGCACCAAAAATAAGGAGGTTTTAATACAATGATATAAAGCCCCTCGAAAAGATGATAGACGTGTTTTATATTTTGCAACAAAGCGTTTTATGATTTTGTGAAAAAAAAAGTATTGTTGGTTCAAAGAATGTTACGACTTTTATAAAAGAATACCTATAAACAAATCTACCTGTCCCTTATCTAAAACTAGCGATCCGCCCCGGCTCCGCACGGGTACAATCTCTACTATATTATGTATGTTATATATATATAAACCTTCCTCTTGAATCACTGTATCTATTAATAAGACCGCATCAAAATCCGTTGCATACATAGGGAGGGACAAACAGACAGCAGGAAGCGACTTGGTTTTATACTATGAGTGTTCGTTCCTATTTCCCCATTTCCCAAAAAAAGGAAATACAAAGCTAGTTTTTACAAAAAAAAATGCTGCTGTCAAGTTGTACAAGCGAGTGGAACAATATTGCTTTGCGCACGTCCCTGGTCAACCGATGCGTGGATAATGCAGAAAACGCGGGAAAAGTCGCCATCTTTCTTTTATAGGCACGTAACTGAAGAACTACTAAAGAAAAATACAAAACTTCCGTGTCGTCTCGATCTCTTCAGCAGCTTTTATGAAGGCTGTATAAAAAGCGCAAGGGAATATGAAAATAATAGTAAAAGAGAGTTTTATGCTTTCGCAGCCTCTCGTGACGTTTGGATCGCTTTGTGGAAGCATGGCAGCCTGCCAGCTCCGACCGGCTGCTTCAGAACCTCTGTGACGTTGAAATGATCCAATCCTCTTATCACGAATGAGTGCCAAGTCAATAATTTTGTGCTCAGTAGCGAATAATGTACTTTTCTTTGATGTATTTTTAATTAGGCCAGTACCGAGAATAACGTCTTTAAACACTTTAATCAAAAAAAGAAGCTTGGAGAATTGTTTCGATGTCGTGGTAATATTCAGAAAAGGTATTTTGTAGTATTTTATACAATGACTTTTTTCTCATCGTTTAAAAAGAGCGATCGAATCAAAACAAGAACTAAATAAGAACGGAAATTGGAAGAATCTAACCGGATATTTATGTTCAATGTCTCATGTTGATATTTGTGTTGTTCCATCGTCTTTATCGAAAATGATTTTGTTATTAGAAAAGGGTATTTTATTTTGTAGGACCAGAAAAATAAGAACATTTTTCAAAATCTTTGTCCATTTGAGTTTATTTAATCTAATTGTATTCTTTTGATTTGATTTAGTTAATCGTATTTTATATTTTCATAAATTTATTGATTACTTACCTATTAGATACAACGCAAAGCGTAACATAAAAAAGAAAAGCTTTCCAGAAATTCTATTTCTTGGCATTTAAGGCAGGTACTCCAACTTAGTCAAGTTAACAACTATTCAGAAACTTAATTACTAAGTTTATGTAAATTGTATGAGCTTAGTACCTAGTTACCTAATTTTGAACTGTGATCGGATCTAATGTCAAAGTTTTAGTTAATCTCATACAAGTTTAGTTCGTTCATGTGTACTAATAAACAGATTTAAACACGTTTCTTCTGAATTTGCTTTATTACTGCAAATCTGCCATAAAAAAGTACTATGAGCAACTTAACAATTGATGGCGTGTGATTTATGATGGGTAGGTCCTTTAGACCCACCCATCATGAATATTTTATTAAGTTACGATGTTATTTTGTAACAATACTTTCATACTTAACGTAATACATACAACTACATCTTATAAATTGACTGTACAGACGCCAGCCTACCCCAATCTGTCTTTATCAAATCAAATATGAACATTCTTCTTTTGTCCCATTCGCATTCAAACTCAAAACGTTATGTTAATATAAATACTGATTTATGAGCAAACCGTAGGATTTATTTGTGAGAAATTAATTCATCCATTTTTAAAAAATACGTTATAGAATGTCAAAATAAAAACGACATTAACTTAACCGTCTATCATGTTAATTTATTTGCAAATCTTTTAACATGACAACCAACACTAAACGCTTTAATTTTGCTTGACATTATACTTAGCATTCTTTAAGTTGTAACTACAATAACGCTTTTCAAAGTGACATCAAAAATTGTGTCTACAATTTTGGCTTAGCATAATAATATTATAATAACGTTAATGGAATCTGAATGCCTTTTAAAAATATTTAGATTTATTTAAAATGTTATTCTAAGAAGACACGCTACAGAAATACATAGTTTTTGTATACAAGCTTTTGTCATGGGCTTCTTTCGTGTTTATATCGAGAACTGTATCTCTGGGTCAAAAATCTAAATCCGTTCTGCCGTTCACGTCATACCATAGTTCTTATTTATTTTTATTCGAAAAAAGTACACTTTTACGAATATTAGATACACCGTCAAGCCCGTTTATAAAACACCTCGAGAGTTACCCGGAAAATAAAAACTTTCTAACTGGCCATAACAAACGCTATGATGCCGTAAAAACCTTAAAACTTCGTTCAAAACCACAGTTATGTTACCTTTCAAAAACTCTCTCCTTCTTTGCCATGTGTTCCAAATTAGTCGAAAGCCCTTTCATTATTTGGTCAAAACTATTTAATTATAGTGAGATTTGTATCTGAGTGATGTTTATTGCTAAAGAAAAAAATTAAAATTGCCTTTTTAGAAGATACTTTCCAGTCATTACTATTTAGTATAGATCAAATTGTTTTGGAAATAGCTATCAATTTAGGCTTTTAGGCTACGAGTACATTTTTTCACCTACTGAATTCCTTATTTTGAATTCAATCTTGTATATTTTGCTAATTTCGCTAAAATGACTAATTATTTAACGTATTTTTATTTAACACTAGCTGTGCCCGCGACTTCGTTCGCGTGGAGGTCGGAACTCAACAATGTATTTTTTTAGTGCTTCTTTATTAACATTAGCTGTAAACCATCATTCTGGAGCAAACATAAATATACGTACGTAAATCATCAAATGAGTCCTCTTACCCAGGGCAGAGTAAGAGGGACTGTCAGACTTGTACTGATTAAAATCCTCGGTGTCCTATAAATCCTATAATAGGCCTTTACGTTCCGGGGTCAAGGTGATTCGATAGTTCCGCGAACCCGGCAGGCTTTGGCCTTCTAAGGGGGGGCCCGTCATTGTGATGACACATTTAGGCGCGTGTTGAACACAACGCGCCGTCGACCCAGGCATACTCGCCGCCCGCATGCTCGTGCAAGAGAAAATCTACGTTTAAACGCCTCTGGGACCTGAGTAGTATAGGCGGACTCCGGAGCCTGCCCGTTCCTGCCTTTACCGGCGCTATCCATCGATATCCCATCGTATCCCATCGTGTCCCATCGTATCCCATCGTATCCCATCGTATCCCATCATATCCCATCGTATCCCATCCTATCACATCGTATCCCATCCTTTCCCATCGTATCCCATCGTCTCCCATCGTATCCCATCGTATCCCATCGTATCCCATCGTATCTCATCGTATCCCATCGTATCCCATCGTATCCCATCCTATAATATTAGGTTATTATTAGGATTAATATTGTGTTAATGAAAATACCTTCGCAAGTAATACATTACTTTAAAATCAAATTTGATTTCCATAAAAAAGGTTATAATGACTTAACCTTAAAAGATAAATGTATGCTCTCGCGGACTTTATTTTAGAACTTTTTATCAGGAATAATTCCGTAGTACATTATTTTTGCGTATCTTTAACCGTTTACGCAGCGCACGCAACGGAAGCTCTCGAAATGGAACCATTTTCCCGATTTTGAAACATTTCTCTTTACTGCTCCGCTCCTATTGGTGATAGCGTGATGTTATATGGCCTATAGCCTTCCTCGATAAATGGTCTATTCAACACAAAAAGAATTTTTCAATTCGAACCAGTAGTTCCTGAGATTAGCGCGTTCAAAAAAACAAACAAACTCTTCAGCTTTATAATATTATATATTAGTATAGATTAGTATAGACTAAAAGAGTTATTTAGAAAACTTGGAAGCCAAGCCCTAGTATGATAAATAAACATAACTTTGAGCTTTATAGGAATAAAGTTGTTGAATAAGGAGTAATCTTATAGATGTAGTTATTGCTAGGTTATGCAGATTAACTGCTGAAAACAACACATTAACTCTGTTTTCGGTTAAATAAGATCTTCAACAAAATAACTAGACCGCGACGAGATTATTCAATAGTTCACGTAATATCATGTAATTGTACAGAGAGATGTTAACCCATGCTAAAAAAATGTAATTACCAAGAGCATTATAAGTAGGTATAGATAGACAACAATCAACAAAACTTTTGTGACTGAGAATTTCAGGTTTTTTCTCCTGTAGATTAATATAGGCTATTGAAAATCAACAAATGGAAATTACATAAAAAAGCAACTGTTCAATACACAAATAAAGTAGATAGAACTAAGCTAGATGAATCGATATTTAGGCCCGCCAACCGCTTGCACCGAAAATCACTAATGGTGTTCAAGAGCTGTCAACTGTCAGTATTTCATAGCAATTATGACACTGACAGCTTTCAACTCGATTTAGAACTGCAAATCGTGATCGATTTCATTCGTGTTTGCTCTTAACGCCTTTAATACTTAATTTTAATAATCGTTTTGGTTTATTCGATGGTTTGAAGAAGTTTAGTGTTAAGTTTTTGTTAGACCTGAGACCTTATCACAAGATTTCTGAAGCCTTATCACGAGATTACTGTAGTTAACGGGAAAAGTCATGATTATTGTTTTTTTTTTTTTTTAGGGTGGCAAAATCATCAAATGAGTCCTCCCGCCCTGGGCGGGGCGGGAGGGACTGTCAGACTCTTACTGACTAAAATCCACCCGTGTTCCGTCGGATGCCCTTTACGTTCCGGGGCCACGGTATCCTGGATTAAGAAAAATCCGCGACCCCGGCAGGCATTTGGCCCCATAAGGGGCCCCGTCGGTGACGCGTGAAACACGACGCGCCGCCGACCCGGGTTTGGTCCTTGGTCGGACGGCGAGCATACCCATTACTCACCGTCCGCAAGCCTGCTCCGCCGCTGTGCCCTCTGCTGTTCAGAGGGCACGCGTTGGAGCGTCCACCCGACAGGCTATTTGCATACGGGCAAAGAAACCCCTTAGGCACACAGTGCCTAAGGAGAGTTTTTGCCCGTATCCCAGGGCGCACCGGCCCGAAAAACTGGTCTTCCCCCCGGACGTATCCGAGAGGGAACTCCAGTCCACGGGCGCATATTGATATTGCATATGCAATAAAAAGAATTATAATATTTGTATTATCTATTGTATTGCTTGAGCAACAGAATAGAGTATTTCATTTTACGAAATTCATTTTAGGAATCTGATACAGTGACCTTTTTAGACTCCCTTAATTAAAACACTAGTACTGCAATAAAATAGCAAAACCTACACCTGATCAGTTGACGTAGAACCAATTATAAAGCGGAACACAGTCGACACTAATACAGTCATAAGTAATTAAAAACATGATTTTTTTATTTGTCCGAGATTCCGATTAGTGCGTGCGCGCATGCAAACCGTGCATGCGCGTTGGTGTCTTTTATACTGTTGTACAAAATATACGTGACTACTAAGTGTACTGTTGTGTTCAGACATTTATGTATATTCTTAATTTAATATACTAATTATAATAGAATAATGACAGATTAGTTTTAAGGCTTTGTGTTTGAATTTTTTTTATAACATAGTCAAAAAAAAAGTTAAAATTTTACTTTTATTTTAATAACCTGAAAAAGATAAGCCTGCGAAATGATCAATCACTTAAGTAAATAAAAAATGAATGATTGTGGTGTCCGTGTCCAAAGTAATTTAATAAAAACATGAAGCATTAAAATTAGTAAATTCGAAAAGCTTAGAAGTCAGTATTAAAAATACCTACAATCTGAGTATATGCAAATTACCTACTTATATGCAGAAATTTTTCTTTTCGAAATTTGTTAGTGAACATCAATGAACTTTATTGCCTTCTCATAGTTTATTACCTACCTTAAGAATAACTAAAACGCGACACTGCATTAAGTATAGTAAGAGTTTACTATTCCATAACTAAGCGCAGAGCGGTGAAATATCTCCCTTTGTCATTGTAGCAATAGAATAAAACTTTTTTTTAGTTTTTTTTTGTTCGACTTTCTTTCACACAAACGTGGCTTCTTATTATTACTTATTAGATAATGTTTATTAATTGTTTGTGTAGTCTGTTCTCACAAAAACTGGAAGTATTTATACATATACTCTGCCTTGAATAAAAATAGTTTTTAGCTACTTTATACCCGGATTAGTAATACTTTTTATTGTCGACTTCCTGTGGCTTTTGATGTCTTTTTTACGCCCATCTTTTTTTTTTATTGAACGCTGCTCCACACTGGGAATTTCTTCCTGTATCGTGGTGTCTGTTTACAAACATGGAAACTCACATACACAAACAACTATTCGACAAAGTGGATTTGCTTAAGAACCAAATGATGTCCAAATAATGATATCCAAATTATTAAAAACTTAGAAGAAAACAAATAAAATAACTTAAATCAATGAAGAATTTATCAGTATAATGGGAAACTAAACAAAAATAAAAACTCAAGGTGTTCAGATATTGAACCAGAACGCTAACCAATAGATAAACGCTGAATAAAAATCCTCAAAAAACCGGCCAAGTGCGAGTTGGACTCGCCCATGAAGGGTTCCGTAGTAGCAAGCATAGATTAGGGATATAATTATATTGAGATTAGTAAGTAATATACACAAACAATAAAAATAACTTTGTTTTTCATAGTGTTTGTATGAATGGCAAAATTATATTTGCGGTTTTTGAAAATGTACTATACCTATCTCAAAAACTGCTAACTGTATCTCATCCAAACTAATTTTCGTTGGAAGTTTTTGTTGAGGTCTACTTACATCATATATTTTTTTTAGTTTTATCATTCTCTTATTTTAGAAGTTACAGGGGGGGGGACATTTTAACACTTTGGAAGTGTCTCTCGTGCAAACTGTTCAGTTTAGAAAAAAATGATATTAGTAACCACAATATAATTTTTAAAGACCTATCCATAGATAGGTACCCCACACGTATGGGTTTGGTGAAAAAAAAATGTTGAGTTTCAATTCTAAGTATGGGGGGCACCCCCAAAATTTGTTTTGTTTTTATTTTTATTTTTGTTGTGAAAATCCTAATGCGGTTCACATAATAGGTACATTTACCTACCAACTTTCAACAGGATAGCTCTTATACTTTCGACAAAAAAGGGGCTGTGACATACGGACGGACAGACAGACAGACATGACGACTACTGAACCCAAAAAACTGATACATGTATAGATAGGATAAGATGAAAACCATTTATACTTACCTATCTTGTGTCCTACGTTTAACTAATCTTCTCACCCACATAAAGGAGCCTACACTTACGTACAAAGCTGACATACATCTAATTACTACAAGGTGCAATCATACCCAACGGTACTACCGGTCAAGCAGACTGGAATGCGCGTGCACACCTCTATAATCGCTCTAATAACCGTGCCCTCTCTAACGTAAATTATAACCTTTATTTTAAAAAGTAATGATTGGGAATAGCTATGAGATTTCTCTCTAGGTTCTTGATAACGACAGGAAGTAAAGCTGTTTTGTTTTGATTTTGAAACCGGTTAAAATTTATTTTTGAGAACAAAACTTGAGATTTAATTTAGGTCAACGCAGGGCGGCACCTTGACAGTAAGACTTGAGCAGTCCTGGCATAGAACAAACATGCAATAAAAAGGTTTGATTACCAAAAAAATCTCTGAATATGCATATTTCTAGCAATTTGTGCCTATACGATAAGGGTCGGTTATTTGATCAGTAGTTAAATAAACTAGGTTTTAACGAATGTTTAAGAAAGTAAAATATTGTCAAGATCGTTTAATTAATTTGACAAATATGTGAAAATCGACAAAGCTAAAGGATTGATAAATAAATAGTTTATTCACCAACAAAAGTTACAAATAAATGATTGAAGTAAATGACGCTCTATAATTTCTGGAACATATCAAATTGTCATTTCGAACAAGATTATCCATCATTTCATTGTTAGTTAATAACTAATCCTTTTCTATCAGTAAACACTATACCATATCCACAAAGTAATCAAGAAAGCGAGCCATATATCAGACACCCATCTAACATTACAGGTACTTTCCTGTCCCCTCCGTCAAGCGTGTAACATTTCAAACTCTCGCCTCGGACTAAGAAAAGTTATCACACAACGCTTTTACTTGCTTTCATGTGAAACTCGTGAGACAATGTCTTAACTCTTAACGCGCAAACGTGCGTTAACGCAGATAAACGATGTGTATTTTAAACGAAATTATATCTTAAGACTACGCGAGGAGTTTTGTCCGTACAAAACGTTTTGCCAATACTTTTATTGTGAGCACAGCTAAGGAGAGGAATTGCCTGCCGGGTTCCGTATTTCCTGATACAGCTACAACCGTCTTTACGTCGAAAGTGAATAGGTTACTTCTAGGCAAGAGTGAGTCTTCGCTTGTCATCAGGCGAGATAGCCAAATGCGAGCAAATTTTATAAAAACCTCTTCTTTCTTTATCTTTTGACCTCTCCTATTTGATATAATTTCTGTTATTTTTAATGTTGGAAACATACTTCTTCTACATCTACAGTAATCTTACAGGTATGAATCGAATCCAACAATTAAATTCTTCGTCAGATGTCTTGGGTACTACTAATCTAAGCACCAAACTTCGAGCTTCGGCCGACGTTTCGGGCGTTTCATAGACCCCCAGTTTGGGAAATCAGTGTCACTAAAATTATTATCTTTCTGTCAAAAATTTTCATTAATACACCAAACTTAATAGGTTACATTTGCAAACGCAAGTATGAAAATATCGTTAAAAAGAGAATGTAGCTACTTATCACTGCAAAATATGAAAGAAAGTAGCCTGTCTGTCTGTGCCGGTAACCTTACCTAACCTCTTGATCTCGAAAACCACTGAGTTCGCTTCAATCAAGTTTCAGATGTCTAAAAACTTATGAGTTAGTGCCTTATTTTACTGGAATAATTTGTGGCCAATTCAACACTCTACAAAAAGAGGGAAATGTATTTGATTTTCTAAGTAAACCTCAATTTTTGACCATTTTACTTACTTAATGGGTTACTTAATGATGTTATAAAAATATTGTAAAACATGTTTAAAAAGAGTAAGTATGGAGTTTCTTGCCCATTCTTCTTCATACAACCTACCTTTGCGAATGGGTGTAGATTCAATCCCATCCCATCCCATTTCCTTAATTTTAATATTTCGACGTTTAAAAGTGCCTCTTTGATGGCCTATTTGAAATAAAAGATTTGACTTTGACTTTGACTTAACTCATAAGGAAAACCGCAATAGAAGGAAAACCAATTAAACGTAGTACTTCCCCTTTCCTCGTGCTTTTGATTCGCTCAATACTTGTCCTATTGAGTCGAATGACATCAAAAAAATATTGCCTATTTTTGCGGACAAAAAAATAAGATGCCATTTTTTACATAAAAAAGTAACAATATGACTGTAAACCTCACTATCTATATCTAATAAAGTACCTATCTGATTTTTTTTCAAATTCAACTGAATTACGATGCTTGTTAAAATTTGGCTAAAATAAAGCCCTTAAGCCACCCATAAACATGGACTGTTTGAAGTGGTTTGAAGCAGTCGGTATCGACTGCTTCAAGCTGCGAGCTGCGACTAAATATCAAAGTGCGGTCTTCTGCGTAGTGCGTACACACACACGAAACCACACGAGCTGTGCCAACAACTGCTTCGAGAGCAGTTGATATTAACTGATGGAGCAGTTAGGCTAATGCTTCCAATTATTCGTACCATATTTTACTATTTTGTGGCTTTCCCAATACAATACGTTTGAAACTTACATAGCCACTGGTAAGCCACTGGGAAGTTTTCTTCCCGCAACCTGTCATTAGCGTCAAATTTCGGAAAAGCCAACGGGAAGTTTTCTTCCCAGTGACGGTTAAGAACTGTCACTTTGACAAGACAGACATTTGACAGGTCTGATATTATTGGATGTTTAGGCTTACCAGTGGATAACATTGTAAACGTGGAAAGAATGATTTATTGTCTTTACGACACCTAAATTAAAGACGGAAAACGTAATTTAAAATTAATGTCTACTTATAATAATCGACAATAAAAAACATATCACGATCGTTACAGGATATAATTATTACAACAAACTCAACAGCCTTTTAAATAACTGTTATGTGACATAATGTAAATCACAATGTTGCCGGTAATAAAAATTCCAATATCAACATTAAGGCTGAAGCTACACTAGGCCGAGACGCGATCTGCGACACATGAGCGATTAAAACAAGTAAATTAATGCTCACGTATATGGTTATGCCGTACACCAGCGCCATATCACGACCGTGTAACCTGTTTCGCTCTTCCAGTCGCATCGCAAATCGCTGTCTTATAGCCTCAGCCTAACAGATTAGATGACATCAAGATAATTTACAACGATAGAGCAAGTTCATCCAGTATTCTAATGTGTTCCAAAATTCTATATAACAGTACCTTACAGTTATATACTAAACACGTTATTAGGAACTAAAATTAAAGATGCTATCAAAAAGAAACCAGTTTAAAAATTACGTTACATTGAGTAAAAGGTTCGTTGACTTTTGGCAATGCGGTAAAGAAATAAAGGCCAATAAAATTTAGTATCTAATAAGTGTCCTCTGAAGAAAATTCATTACCGCGTCAATCCATTAACTGTAATAAAAAGGCCTAAATGGCGTACATTTTCAAATGTCCGGCTCTATTGAGCATTTTTAGCACTGTAAGTTACTTAAAATAAAAATGTACCTAACTTTTGTAAGAAATCAATCTAAGCACCAGTTAGTATTTTACAATAAATGTCAGAGTCAGGGAGTCTCCTCCATAATTTGTCCGTACGGGTTTATCTGAATTTTAAGAAATACCATAGACAATGATGTAGAGATAACCAGAGATAACTTTTTTTTTTTTTTTTTATCGTGGTAAAATCATCAAATGAGTCCTCCCACCCCGGGCAGGGCGGGAGGGACTGTCAGACTTGTACTGACTAAAATCCACGGTGTCCTTCAGTAGCCCTTTATGTCCCGGGGTCACGGTAATGGTATAAGTCCCGCGACCCCGGCAGGCTTTGGCCCTCTACAGAGGGGGCCCCGTCATTATGCTGACGCTCTTTGAGGCGCGCGTGGAACACAACGCGCCGTCGACCCGGGCATGGTCCATGGTCGGGCAGCGAGTTGCCCTTTACTCGCCGCCCGCATGCCCGCGCCTACGGTGGCCGGAGATCGTCTTGCGACGTCCGTCGCCGTGGGCGTCCACCACCGCGGGTGGGGCGGAGGGAGGACATTGTCCTCTCTCTCACGCGGCCCGCCTCCTCCTTCGCGAGCATTACTGCTTCGCAGAAGGAGGCGACCGCTTCCCACTCCGTCTCGCCCCGCAGCATGGCCGCAACCAATGCCGGGCGCGAGAGGTCTCCGCCTATCGCCGCCGTGAGGACACGTCGGTGCTCTGCCCAAGCTGGGCAGTCTTGCACCGTATGCTCTACTGTGTCCTCCGGGCGATCTTCGCAGTGGTGACACCCAGGCGTTTCCTCCTTTCTCCTTAGACACAGGTACCTCCCGAAACTTCCGTGTCCGGTGAGGACCTGCGTCATGCGGTAGGTCAGGACGCCGTGACTCCTATCCAGCCACTCCTCAAAGAGGGGTCTTACCGCCGCGATTGCGGCGTGCCCGAACCAGAGATAACTTATAAATAGAATGGCGGTAATTGCCACGACGCGACTTAATAATAATGCATTCTTACAAGAAATACAAAACTAATTGTCCATGCTATTGAAATAACAAGTCTACATTTCTTATTACAATTCTAATAGCAATCTGTCAAGCTTTTATTCGACTCTTTGCGTTCAATTACCTTCAGAAATTGCCACCAGTGATGCAAGCAGAGCAAAACTGCAATTTCATAATGCTTACTAGGTTTTAGAGAAAGAGATTGGTTTGTTGTGGTTTCTGAGTTAATTCACTAGGACATAAGTATCTTGATGCAGTTAGCAACAACGCTATCTGCTTACGCGGCATGTCGCTCACGTATCAACAAAAACCGAAGATGAATTCAAGGTTAACAAGCTTTTGTATTACTCATATTTTTAATCCTATTCAAAGCATTATCCAAATTACATATAGACCTCCAACAAGAGAAAACTCAAAATAAAGCTGCTTATTGCAAAATTATAATTTATTTATTCGTGTAAGAGTGGATCAAGCTGTAAGCACCCTTGTCTGGTACACAATTCTCCCCATTATTATCAACAAAATGTATTCATTTATTCAAGTGTTCGCCGTCAAAAGTTGTTAAAGAGATCAACTTGTAATTTCTTAAGAAATTCCTATGCTTTCCCGGTAAACTTCACAATTTCTTCACACGTTAAGGAACTTGCCTTTTAAATTCTGAACATTTAAACTCACCTTTGATGCTTTTTCCAGCGCCTCGCACCTTAACTCCGAAAGTGTTCCTCCGTCAAAAACTCACAAACTTCCACTTTACGCCTCAGGCACGATAAAAAATCACCACGTCGATATGAAAACATGAAATTTCCATAATTCGCAACATTTCACAAATCACATTGAACTCGCGGAGAGTTGAGAGCTTGTAAAAAGGCTGTATTGATAAAAGTTCTGTCACACGCTGCTGCGTACCGTAATCTGTCACATTAAAAGTTGGCGCAAACTTGTGCTCGTTTGCCGACTTGTCATCAGGACCAGGTACTTCGCGATCGGATTGTTCGTTATTTGTGAATATTCGTTTAAAACTGGAGTGTTTGCTGCGAGGGAGTGTGCGCGGGCGCAATGACGCGTGCAAGCAGTCGGGGAGGAGGGCACAGACCTCGAGCGTGTGGCGGCGCAGGCGCCGACTGCCGAGACACGAGTACCGTTGCTCCGAGAGTGGGAGCGAGGTCGGACAAGCCGGCAGGCTTTGACATTTCTCAGTTATTTGGTTACTTCATATCGATGCCATGACTCGCTTTTGTTATTGTTGCTGCTCTGGCACAGATCCGCAGTGCTATTCAGCCGGAATTGTAGCAGTTGATTACCTTGATGGGTTGTTTAACGATGCAAAACATCGAGTGAGAGGTTTCATTCATTTCTAGTTGGAAGTGCGAGAATTTCATGCGCTTGAGAGAACGCGTCCATTTGGAGGTCACGGTGTCGTTACGGAGCTTTTGCAGTAAGCCAAGTGGTTACTGCATCATATATCAACGCTTTTGTGGGTAACTAATCACTTACAAAGCTAATTTTGTGTATTCATTTTACATGCCTCTGTTGCATACTCTCAACTTATCTATCTCGACACGCGATCAATATTTTTTACAATAGGCAATTTACAAACCTAAAAACTACAAATTATTTAGTTAACGATCGCAATCAAGTAGCTCCAGCCAGCTAAAGCTGTTCACTCTTTTATTACGAGCTCTTGAGGCTATAAATTTCATAATCACACGTCTAATGTCGTGACAAGACTTGTGTTATCTCGCGACATGCTCTTGCTATCTCGTACGAAATCATGTACTAGATCTTGACATGGAGCCTGCCAGCTACAAAATCTATTTGCATACTTGGATCTAGGAAAGTCACTTGACTAGTCTTGTCTGATTCTATATAGGTAGTTGTTATTTTTGCTTTGGAAGATGAATAGAGTCTAGAGTAAACAAATATGACAATATTTTAATACTTACTCGCTATACTCTATTCATTTTGTTGTCCTACAATAAGATAAATAAAAACGTAATTTACGATGGCTTTTTTTTTTGGGTGGCAAAATCATCAAATGAGTCCTCCCGCCCTGGGTGGGGCGGAAGGGACTGTCAGACTCTTACTGACTAAAATCCACCCGTGTTCCTTCGGATGCCCTTTACGTTCCGGGGCCACGGTATCCTGGATTAAGAAAAAATCCGCGACCCCGGCAGGCATTTGGCCCCATAAGGGGCCCCGTTGGTGACACGTGAAACACGACGCGCCACCGACCCTGGCTTGGTACCTGGTCGGACGGCGAGCTTACCCATTACTCACCGTCCGCAAGCCCGCTCCGCCGCTGTGCCCTCTGCTGTTCAGAGGGACACGCGTTGGAGCGTCCACCCGACAGGCTTTTTGCATACGGGCAAAGAGACCCCTTAGGCACACAGTGCCTAAGGAAGAATTTTTACCCGCATCAGAGGGTGCACCGGCCCGAAAAACTGGTCTTCCCCCCGGACGTATCCGAGAGGGAACTCCAGTTCTCGGACGCACGTGGAGGTTTCCTGTCTTAGCACCCCAATTTATGATGGCTTGCCTGAAAAAGAGAACTAGTCAAAGTACCTATAAAGCATCTTATTTGACGGAATCCCCAACTTGTCCCAATTTATCTGTCTAATAGATTGGGCTTTAGTTACTTTTGTGGAAAATTTGAAGAAAACTTATCTTCTAAGTGAGGTAAATCTAGTTAAATCCTTTAGAAATATTTTCTTTACCACCTAGGAGATATAGGTAATTTGGTAAACGGTACCTTTTGATGTCACGGTTTTCGAAGGTCGAGTACCTACTTAACTGTTACTCTACAGATAAATACTCTACTCTACTCTCATGGGCCTCAGATTTAACGCTGTCATTTTGTTTCTTCTTTTGTAATCTCCATAGACAAATTCATAAATTTTTACCAACTGCACAAACCTCGCCCATCTACTTTTCAAGGGGAAATAAAACAAGCTTGTTTGCTTTGGTCTTGGTTGTTGTTTTATATCTTAAATCCAGCCAGTTCACGAAATCTGAACAGATTGCGTCGTACATTCCATTTAGAGAAAAACAAAAACCTTTCTCGCTACTTCCATCACATATAAATAAAATAAATACGCTAAATAAAACAGGAAATCCGTTTAGCTAAAGTTAAATCTGTTTTATCCGAACTGTATTGGTGGCATTATAGAAGATTTGCGGGAAACGAGCAAGCCCGCTATATTTATATGTGTAAATACCTACTTATGTTATTTTAGAAGCATCGTCATTTACTTGCCCGTAGTAAAGTATTTACGGATTCGGGAGAATCGCGTTCTTTTCCAGACTGATTCTATCAGCAGTCATCTGGCCATCGGATTTTCAAATTCAAATAGAATAAGAACCTAATTTATTTAGAATTAGCTTTTCCCCTCTTGAGTGACATACGCAATAAAGGGGGAGGGGCTTATCTTTCAACTAGTAAAAGAATTTTTTAAATCGGTTCATTAGTTTCGGAGACTATTCAATACAAACAAACAATCAAATAGGCGATTGAGAATGGTTTTCAAAAATTTTATAAGTTGCTCGAGTAAGGGCTCCCACACATAAACACGATACGACGTCGCGTCGTGGAAATCTACGATCTACGATACGACGTCGCGTCGTGGAAATCTACGATACGACGTTGTGACTCACGATGCAATCCTGCGCAGTTGTTTTTCGAAATTCAAAGATGACGGATGGTATTGAAGTCGATCATTTAATTACGCTAGTCGAGCAGCGTCCCGTACTATGAAACAGAATGCGTCTAGAACGGTTCATTTTTCGGAATGAACTAAAACACCACCCCACTGTAACGATGCTCATCGTAGATTTCTACGACGCGACGTCGTATCGTGAAACCACGCCACATCGTTGTACGACGCGACGTCATATTGTGTTTATGTGTGGGACTTACTCCCTCCTCATGGCTCTTTCATCTGGTTGCTTACCAAGGGCCAGCGCCTTTTATACATAAAAACGGTATTAATTTAAACTTGATATTTCACAAACCCATTTACCTAAGCCTGGCCCAATTCACCTTGTTTATTGTGCTTTAATTCCTTCATGTCCGTGATGGATCTATTCGGCACGTGCCTTTGACACCAACGCATTTATTTTTTTAATACCATTTTTTTCTTGCTTAGAAACCTAGGCACAAGATTAATAGCAAATTGCAGATTTGATTGATGAAATACCAAAGAAGAAACTTTTTTTTATGGTTTTATTAATGATAGATAGATTTCTCATGAATATGTAAACGAGCTTTCATAATGGAGTGATTACTAGTCTACGTGATTTTAACTGAAGTTAATTAACTTTTTCAGATCAGTCTGTCAATAAAACGAGCACTTGATTCATTTTAGGTAATTACATACCTACTGTTATAATTAAACAAATTCTTTTTTTAACTGCCCAAAATAGTCGTATCAATTAACCAAATGTTTCTAATTGTGTTGACTACCAGTTAAGCGTTAATTCACTAACAACTTATTCGTACATAAACCACGAAATAATCAGAGTGCGAACCAACGAGTTAATGTATAAATAGATGGTTAGGTCCGCAAACTAGTATTATAAAAATATCTTGCGAGTATAAGCCGGTAATGGTCGAGGAGGCCACGCTTTCGCGATTTTTAATATTTCTTTCACGCGTGGCTAAGGAAGTCGGCACAGAGAGCTCAGCACGACACGACATGGCAAAAGGAAAGATTTCACGCGACAAATGCTTTACGACACTTTGCTTTCAGTGTTCTCTATAAGCATCTTGAAAAGGTTTTATGTAAAAAGTGGAAGAGACACTAATTGTTATTCTAATTTATGATTTAACATAATATGCACATGCACATGGGACCACATCATTTTCAATAATGATGATAATTTTTCATGCTGAGAGTTTTCGACGCTTATCCCTATACGCAAGACTTTTATACACCGAAAAATGGTTAAGATCATCCGAAATTAAAACAAGACTGTTGGAAAATCTACTCTACTAAGTAGGTACTACAGACAAAAGAAGTAAAGCTAAAAAGAACTAAGGGACTTTACTCATGGCGCGACGCGATATCGAATTGCATCGATTGACGATATCGGTCAGATATCACACAAACGTCCGGCCGAAGAAAATGTATGGACAATCGCTAGTGTTTGCTAATGGAGTCGCATGGATTGACGATATCGCTCACAGATCTGCTCGATATCGAATTGCATGTACGTCCTAATGACAATGCATATGATTCTATGTTACAGTTCGAAATTCGTGCGTAACTACTCGTCACTGGCGTGAAATCTTTTATCTTTTGTTTGCAGCGCCTTTATGTCGTAATAGTAAGGTGGATTATCGTAGTTTACGGTCGAATTGCATCGCATCGCTCCATTAGTAAATACGTGCGACTTAAATCGGCAATCGACTCGATATCGCACAAATCGCGTCGCTTCGCATCGCGCCATGAGTAAAGTCCCTAAGATGTTCCATGTAAGAACCTCCTTAAAGTACGAAAGAGATAGCTAGTGTCGTTCATTATGGATGTAAATTCCTTCCACTACTTAATAGTCCATGGATGGACGAGAGGCGGCGTGAGAAAATGGCATTGAGATGAAGTTATATGGAGATGCCCCGATGTTCTATACATACATTTTGCTTATACAAATATGAGTCAAACATGAGACAGAGAGTGAAATATTGGTTTGTCTCTTTCTTTCTAATGCAGTAATCATATTTGACAAAAGAGACAACAATATTTCGGTTGTTGCTCAAAATGGAATATTTTGTTGGGATATTTCCCGCAGTTACAGAAACGTGCCCATTTCGCCATTTTATGTGCCAAGTTTCGTGGTAGTTCTGCTGTCAAACAGTTGTTTACTTTTTGTTGAATTTAGATTTTTGAGTAAATTACGGAGTGTTTTCTTTTAAACGTGCGTGTTACCATCAAGAAACAGTAATTCAACATGCCTGGATGTTCCATTGTGTCTTGTCATGCCAGAAAAAAGAAAAATCAGCCTGAATTGACTTTGTACAGGTTAGTAACAGGTTTTCATGCAAAACTACATGAAATAGAACAATTTCGGTAAAGAAATCGCTATGTGACCTTGTTTTCATGGTTAGAGTATTAATATTTGGGTTTATTTCCGTCCTACAGACAATATTTTTCATTTCTTATTTTCGTTCGTTTGTTTACAATAATAATAGTGTTGTACCGTTACTGTAATAGTTCCCGATAGTCCTTCGTTACACTGAAACTGTTACCAAATGATATATTGATAAAAAAAAATACTAATCATTTATAGGTTTCCCAAAAATGAAAGATTGAAGAAAAAATGGTTGGACTCTATCGGTGACGAAAAACTTTGTCCTCGAAGTAAAGACTGGCTTATGTGTTCACTTCACTTTGAAGAAAAATGTTTTAACAGAACACTTGATGTTATTAGGTTACATGAGAACTCTGTACCTACAATATTTTCGGTAAGTGTGTATTAAAATGATCGTTAAATAACAGCCTGGTTTTTTAGCCTAAGTTATATGGAGAGTAATGCATATCTCATTTTTTTTTCAGACATCCAACAAAAAACTACTACCAGAGTCATTTGTATTCTGTGAAACAAGCAACACTCGAGAATCTGATGTTTCTTGTACATCTATTGTAATAAAGGAACCATCTACCGTAATAGATGAACCATCTAGTGTAATGGAGGCACCATTGCAGTTGACCCATCACTTTGTGGGAACAGTGCACAAAGAGGTATGTAAATGTTGAATTTTTAACCGTTTTCTGACAAACAGACGGCAGCACATCAAGCGCCGCAATTGTCAAAGACTTGTTAACTGTCACTTGAAAATAACTTTTAGCAATAAAATGCAATATGCAAATTATTTTTTAACAGTGCATAATTAAGTTATTGGTTAATAGTGCTGATACATTTGGCATGTTCGTGAAAAGGCGCTGTCAGATGGGACTGGTCATCTCTTAGCTGCCACGGTCTATTTTAATTTTTCATTAAATTTTTTTTAATATTAACTGTACACTTAACTTGCTACGTTGAGTGTAAAAAGAGTGTCCATGGAGTTTCTTGTCCGTTCTTTTCCATAGAGATCTTCGCTCTGGAATGGGCACCTACGGTACTTTCACAGTTATTATGTCTTGTGACTACAACTGTAGCACCATAACAATTTTGTACTGATTTATTTTTATGTCTTTTGACCATTCAAAAGTGCCTGTAATTATTGGCCAAGTTGAAATAAATTTGATTTGATTTAACTATTTATCTTTTCTTTTACAGGTTTTACAAACTGGAAGATTAAAGCCTTTAAAGAAAAATATGTCAAGCAACAGAAAACAATTAAACGCCTCAATGAAAGAATACGAAGGAAAAAAAATTGCTGATTTGAAGGCTGTTGTGATAGAAGACTTGGCGGGACCAAAAGACTTTTTAAAAAGACAAATTAACAAGTCCAAAGGTTTACCTGTACAATCCGAATTAATCGTCAAATTTTAAATTAACGCTAACACATAAATATATGTATAATATTTAATTACAAGCAATAGCGCAAATGTGAAAATTTATATATATTTTTTACGTAACTACATGGATTATAATTCAATCATGGTATCTAGTCGTAATACTATTATGTTATCCTAAAAGTACTAGGGATACTAGTATCCATACCCGTTACAGTAACACTATGTTTCTTGATTGGCACAACCCTAGCATTGGCCGCCATTTTATGTGCCACGGCGAACTTGTAGGTATCCACGTTTTTGGTGTAGGTATTTCCAGTCCATAGGATTATAATGTCTATGGAAAATGGTGGCTCGCAGTCAGCCATGCGAAAATGTGGCGGCAACTGGAGAACTAACATGTCAGTGTCAACGCCTCGCCTCTCGCGGAGAAATGTATGAATCCCTAATGCAAAATGCATGTTATTTCACTGAATAATTCTGAAAAATATTTGTGCCTGAAGAACATTTTGGAGACTTATGTGCATACATTTTGTTTTCATTGGATGGTACTATCTTTATTAACCAAAAATGTACTTATTAAACACAAAAGCCCCGATTTAATTATTAAATTAAATATTTTTTAATGTTAAGGGGTAAACTTCAAGCAAGCGTCATTTTTGGATAGTAAGTTTTTTTTATGACCCTCAGAAATACAATTTACTTTATTTGACTACAAAAATAAGAAATAAGCCGTAGCAGCTGTGGCGTCTCTCTATTAAGCCCAAAGTATTTAATCTATTTCATTTTCGCCTTTCGATCTGAGCGTGGGCTGGTAAATAATATTATTTACTGAATATTTTTTATGTATTAAGTATTCAAGTACTTACCTACCTACCCCATTTTTTTATCATCGTGCATTAGGTTTTTTTCCTGTAAAATGATTTCCCTATTTAAGCATCGATTGAAGATGATGATGCCATTTAGCTGATTCCGGCCACTGCGACTGCAATCGATGGCTTTTTAGTGGTTGATTCAACTTTTGCTGAAAAACTCCGAGCACAAACCGAAGCTGAAGATACTTCTTTTGTACTGGCTGTTTCGTAGTATTATGCTTTTCTAACAACACCCAAGATTTGGATAGGCTGTCGCATTCGCGAGTGCCACCCGAAGTCTCCAGCTATAATCGCAAACGCGTTTCCACTTACAATACTGACGGGCACCGAACTTAAAACCATGAAGGTGTCGGTCTCAACTGACTGAATAGTTGCTTGTTTCTTAATTTTTAACCGACTTCAAAAAAAGGAGAAGATTCTCAATTCGGTCGGTATTTTTTTTTTTATGTATGTACACCGATTAGGTACTCCGAGGTTTCTAGTCCGATTAGTGTGATTCTTTTTTTTGTTCGATGCTGTATACTTTATATTTGGTCCCATAAAAATTTCATCCAATGTGGTTCAGTACTTTTTATTTTGTGAGCATTTTTTTGATTACCGCTATGTGAATGATGTAATTATTTATGTATTTGTTACGCGATTACTCCACCAATTGTGGACCGATTATCAAATTTTTTTTTTGTTCGAAAGAAGACACTTCTGTAGTGGTCCCATAGTCACCAAGTCAGGATCTGATGATTGGATCCTGGAGAAATCGAGGGCAACCCTCAAATTTTATCGGCCCACACATCGTTTTTCTGAAATCTTATAAAGTAATTTAAGTACTTGCGTATGGTAATCATCATCTTATGTAGCTGAGTTGATGATGGAAGGTATAACTTCTTAACAGTAAGGAGTAGGCATCGATTGATTTCACATATCTCCGGAACTACAAGTCTGATATGAGTAATTCTTTTTTTATTATTATTGTACTAGGGAATCGTAGGGATCCTTCAACTTAGGGAATACTGTAAGTTTCATCAAAATCAGTTAAGTAGTTTTTGAGTTATAAGTAGAATTTTATTAGCTTATTGTGTAGGCATGAGCGATGTTAATACCGGTGTGTTACGGATTATAAAATTCTAGTGCACATGTAAGAAAATGATGTATTTAACACGAATTTGGGTTGAATATAAACTAAAAAGAGTAAAATAAAAAACATATTCAAAAAAAATTAACCGCCTTCAAAAACAGCCACAAAAAAGCCGACTTCCGAAAGAAAAGTTATTTTGTGGGTTATTTTACCCTTTTTTGTGGATGTTTTTGAAGGCGGTAAGTAATTTTTTTTTTAAGTTTTTGTGTGATGTCTTTTTTTACCGTGCTTGAGTTCGCTGAATGTTAAACTTAGGGTTGATTTTTTAATAGTCTGATAACTTTTATCTGAGGAATAAAAATAACGATTTGACATATTTTCTATAGATAAGCTGTCAAACCGCCATTTTTAATTCTCAGATAAAAGTTATCAGACTACCTATTGAAAAATCAGCCCTTATCCTTTGAAAAATTCTTGTTATTTCCATGCCTTCCATGCCTTCAGAAATCAAGCTTGACGACTTAACAGCTACTACAGGTGCTGACATTTGCGGACTTTTTGCACAGCATTTCTCATCAACGCTAACCCCCCCCTCTTCTAGCAACATGTTACAAAGTCCCGCATCGCTGTCTCAAAGCTTTCCACAGATTACACTAACATCGATGAAATTTACTGAAAGGCAAGTCTTTAAAGCATTGTCTCGCATTGACATCACCAAGGGAGCCGGACCAGATGCGATACCTCCAGTCTTTATCAAAAGGTGCGCTCGCTATCTTTCCCTCCCACTATTGCTGATATACAACAAGTCCATTGAAACCCACCAATTTCCCCTAGAATGGAAAAGGGCAAACGTAATGCCAGTTTTTAAAAAAGGAGACAAATCTGACGCCAGGAACTATCGCCCTATTTCTTTGCTATCTCATTTTTCAAAGATCTTTGAATCCTTAGTCATTCCCTACCTGACTTCACATCTCGAAGCACAACTAGCCTCCGAACAGCACGGTTTCTGCTCTAAAAAATCAACAGTCAGTAACCTCTCACTATATGTCAATGAAATTTCCTGTCATGTTGATGCGGGTCTACAGGTTGATGCTTTGTACACTGACTTTAGCAGCGCGTTCGATAAAGTCGACCATCAGATATTACTCGCCAAACTGGAGAGACATGGGGTGCATGGGAACCTTGTGGAATGGTTTAGATCATACTTATCTGACCGGAAACTACGAGTAGTGGTAAATGGTTATCATTCCTCCGAATATTGTGCTACTTCCGGTGTGCCTCAGGGTTCACATGCTGGACCAATCCTCTTTATTGTATTCATAAACGACGTAGTAAACCATATCAAGCACAGCAAATGCTCACTTTTTGCAGACGACCTGAAAATGTATCGTATTATCAAATCGACATCAGACATCTCGCTACTTCAGTCAGATCTAAATTCCCTTCAAGATTGGTGTATTGCAAACAAAATGGTGCTTAACGTCAGTAAATGCCAGCACATTTCATTTACTCGCAAAAAACGGAAAGTATCATCGTCCTTCTCACTTAATGGCATAGTTGTCCAGGAAGTTGATGTCATAAGGGATCTGGGAGTCTTACTTAGTAGCAACCTAACTTTTACGCCCCACATCGATAATATCTTGTCCAAGGCTGGCAAAATGATTGGTTTCATTAAGAGAATTGGTCAAGATTTCAAAACGACACATGCCCTGAAGGTCTTATACAATACCTTTGTACGGAGTACCCTTGAATATGCTTCTCCAGTTTGGAGTCCAGTTTATAAGGTGCATATAGACCGCATCGAACGTATTCAAAAAAAATTCACCAGATACCTTCGTTACAAGGATCACAGCTGCCCGTACAGGGCCGACTACCCAGAGCGACTTGCTCATTTTGATTGGCATTCGCTGGAACAGCGACGCGCCTCGGCAGATGTTTGTACTGTTAGCAAAATTCTAAATGGTCAGATATCCTCACCAGAACTTCTTGCTAGTATTTCCCTGAGTGTGCCTCGCCAATGCCCAGTCAGGTCTGCACGTAAACTCGACACGTTTACTATTAAATCATCACGCACAAATCTTGGTCGGTCAGCTCCTTTGAATCGAATGATGGCAATTTCTAATGGCGCCATTTCTGCTGATACCGGGATTGACATCTTTTGTGACGGTCATAAAAAGCTCAAGCAAAAACTATTAGAGATTGATTTGTGGTCAACTCCTTCCCACTAGTTGTTACTTTAGTAAAAAATAATAATTTATTAACCCTGTGCATTATGTTTCCAAACTGTAACTCAAATTTATTATTAACTACTCTTTTTCATATGTTAAATCTTATCAAATTAATCTTATTTGAATACCTGATTTAGTTAAATTTTTGAATGATCACATTTTTGTAAACTAACAAAAGTCATAATTTGTAACAATGTCGTGTTCACCTATAAGTGACATGTTTGCACAGAACAAAATATTGTTTCTTTCATATGTAAATAATTTAATAATCATGTAAAATTTTATATAATGTGATAAATGAAATCTTTTGTAAATATGTCGTTGGTGATCCTATAAATAAATAAATAAATAAATAAATAAATTTTTTATTTCTGAACGTACATTCTAACGTCAATGTCATTGTCAAATGTAGCTGTGTTCCAGCGCTATACAGTCAGGCCAACCTTAGATGTGAAGCACAATGATTTTCTCAATAGAGATGTAAATAGATATTTCCTATGAATAGAAAGAGATAAACATATTAAAAAAAATATATATTGTTGTCAAATTCATCTGTCAACATTTCCTCAATCGCTTTCAAAAAACAGATTCATGGTCTAAAGTTTTTCTAAATATTTATAGCAAAACTGGAATAAAATGAACTGATTGTTAAACCATAACTTTGAAGCGAGACTGTTGTACAATAAAATACGTTCTGCTTAAATGCGAGACGCTTACAGACGTTTATTGATATAATGTGTTGAAAATCAAACAGGAAAAATTACAATCAAATATATCTCTTATCAATAGTGTTCCCTTACATTGTTTTAGTGTAATTAATATCACAAAATGTCGGCGTTACTAACTGCAGACTGGTTTCAGTTGGATTCCTATTACAGGTATGATAATGCTCATTATTGTAAGTTTCTTTGTAACCATACCTGTCATATTTATCTGATGTTAAATTGGCCTGTCTCAGCTCCCTTTATTATTATAAAAAAATCAGATCCTCAAACCACATCTGGAAGTCATCATCATCAGCTTAAAAATGTTCCCACTGCTGGGACACAGGCCTGCTCTCTCTGAGAGAGAGTGGGCCGTAAGCTTCCAGGCAGGCCCAGTGCTGGTCGGAAGTGTCACATGTCTTCGAATTTTTGGCTCTAGGATATGCCAGTTTCTCCTTACAATATTTTCCTTCACCGTTTTGAGAGCTGTAGTGATGAAATAAATTACACAAAGTAATGCGCCTGGCCGGGTTCGAACCCACCACCTACAACTCGTAAGTTGTGGTCGATACCACTGGGCCACCACTCCGCCAGAATTTGATTCCTTGTAGGAGTAAGCCCAACCATCTCTTATTATGATTATAACTGTAGCTTTCACCCCTATTTCCTTCTTGATAGTAAAACATTCTTTCACATTAATTTGCAACAAAAAGGAAAACAATAGTTATTAATTTTGTGAATTTCAGGAAGTTCGACTTGTATACCATGAATTGGTTAATGGATGAAGGATTGGAGAACATGATAGTCAGTGGGGCTCAATATGGAGGCCCCATTGCCGTTGTGAGGGACCGCAAACAGTTTGTACGTATCATGGGCGCTGCCAAACCTGTGATTACCCTGTATAATGGAGTTGGGACTATAATCGCAAAGATTTTGGTAAGTACATGTAATGCTATTAGGAAATCAGGTATGTCCATAAAAATATATTTTAGAGTAATACATGCATTGCAGAAATATAAAACTTTATTTATAAAAGTACCGAGACTATTATGGATGTTATACAAAATAATCTTCCCACTTTGGACAACTTCTGAGAAGATGGTGGTGGTGTACCTTGTATCCATCCACAATCACAAGTCTTGAACTTACACACTTTTTTTTCTTTTTATGTCCTGGGTGTCAGTTTTCTCCACGGGTGGAGCAGAAGGGGCTGTCAGACTCTTACTGACAAGAAAATGACAAATGCAAGCCTATCGCTAAATAAAAACAAACAATCCCGCAAATGCCCTTTACATTCCAAGGTCACGGTTACTTTATGGTACTAAAGCTGTTCATGTGATATTTTTCAGTGGAACAGTGGAGAACTTGTCCATATGGGCTGGTCTGACGGTGAGCAACTACTTTGTGTTCAAGAGAGTGGAGATGTTCTAGTTTATGATATGTTCGGGGCCTATCAGAGGACTTTCAATATGGGACAAGAAGTCAGGGATACTAAAGTAAGTGTCATTTTACTTCATTTAAAGATACTGATGCTATTTTTGCCATTTTCTGAGTGAATGTATCTTTTTAAGAGCTTTTTCACTAAGAAGTTCATCATAATTTAGAACATAGTATTTACTCACGCACGATATAGAAATTCCTTGTGTGCAGAAATGTAAGAAAAAATGATCTAGCAGTCCAAATAAAGTAATACAAAAATATTTTTATATGAATCATCATCAATGCCTGTGTCGTGACGATAAAATTTCGAATTGATTTTTTTATCCACAAAATGGCTTTTAAATAAAATGATGTTTACAAGGAATTGTGGGAGGCCTTTGCCTAGCCGTTGTCAATACAGGCTAAAAAAACATTGTTACTAATAAAACACTGCTTCACAAAATTCCTACTTTAACATTTTTGTATGTTTTTCCAGGTGTGCAAAGCCCAGCTGTTTCCAAGCCCACATGGGATAGGCCTAGCAGTCATCACCACCACCAACCGCATGTTCCTACTCAGTAATGTCTCTGAACCAAAAGTGAGATCTGTTCCTGATATACCTAGTAAGTAATTTATTCAATTATTTTATTCTCAAATAAAACAACTATAAAATGCATAAAAATAATTAAAAAGCAAAAAGCCAACGTCACGCGGTGTTCCCAGGCGGTCACCCATCCAAGTACTGACCGCGCCCGATGTTGCTTAACTTCGGTGATCGGACGAGAACCGGTGTATTCAACGTAGTATGGACGTTGGCGATGGTTAAGCCGAAATTACGTAACTCTATCAGCTATGAACTAGGAATGACGTCAATTATTTTTCAAAATAACAGTACATATCACACCTCCGATAAAATAGGGTTACAACTCGAAAAAGTCGATTTTTGAGTTAACGATACAGAAATACTTAAAATGTTATATATGTACTATCTTCTCCATTAAAGTTACATCTGTAACTCTAAAACTCGCCGTTAGATGGAGTTGTAACGCTACATGACTAAAGCATTTTGACTCTAGAATGATCTCAATAGTGTTACAAAATAAAATATAACAGTGTTTCAGACAGGTAAAATCTTGTTGCTTACATCGATTTGTCTAATGAACAGTTACAAGTCGAATTATTACAGTTTATTGTTTAAGGATTGAATTAAACTAGTTAAATATTTCTTCAATAAAGTTATATAATTTGTATAATTAAAGTTGATTTTGTTTCGAAGTCTACAGCAATATGAATACTTATTCAGTTAAAAAAAGTTTAAAGCTTAAACTGCCTGATTTTTACTTTATTAAGAATTGTTACTTATGTCATATTGTATTTTTTTTTTAGTAGAAATTCGAATAGCTATCTAAAATACTGTTACAATTGTGAATTTTCAGAGTTTTTTTTTTCAGGAAAATTGAAAAACTGCGTATACCATTAAAACGTATTTTTTGTAAGCTTTCCGGGCATATATAAATTGTATCACATAATAATAATGCTGCAAGAATAAAGACTGATTAACAAATCCGTGAGTTTGTTTTCGATTTTCTGAAAATCCAGGTTTTTCGAGTTGTAACCCTATTTTATCGGAGGTGCGATATTTTGTTATGTTTGCTGACTCTCTTAATTTCATATTTCCTAATAACCTTAGAGCTTTGTATTATTAAACACATAATAGATGTTGTGTAAAATAAATTGGAGTTTTCGAATCACAACCTACCTTATTTGAATTCCAGGACCAAATGATCCAATATCATGTTGGTGCGTCATCAGTTCTGGATTTCTCGTGTGCCGGGACAGGGAGATCTACAAATGTCAACTTGGCGAGTCCAGAGCTGTAATTATGGTAATTATAAATTTAAAATGTCACTTACGGGATATATTCCGTAATAATATTTTTAATCACCGTGATAGTTTAAAAAAGTGTTTAAGTATAGTAATTATATTTATTACTAACTGTTTCCCGTGATTTCACCCCCTCTCCCCGGCTCCTATTGGTCGTAGCATGATGTTATATAGCCTATAGCCTTAATAAATAGACTATACAACACAAAAATATTTTTTTCAATTCGAACCAGTCGTTGCTGAGATTAGCGCGTTCAAACAAATAAAGTCTTCAGTTTTTTTTTTTAATTTATTATAGATTTACTATAATTAGGTAGATACTAGTGGCTTGTCCCAGCTTCGCTCAGGTTCAGTCTTTCCGATAGTTTTCTTAAATACTGTGTCTGTCTGTTGGCTCAGTGGCTAGGCAATTGGCTGCTGCACTGCGTGACTCGGGTTCGATTCCCGCACGGTATAAATATTTAAATGACAGATAGTTTTTCCAGATCTGGCTGTTGTTGGTCGCGGAAGTTATCGAATTACCGTGTACCTGGGACGTAAAGGGCTATTGAAGGACACCGTGGATTTTAGTCAGTACGCAGTGGCGTAGCGAGATCGAAACTAGAAGGGGGCAAGACAAATGTGGGAGGCTCTTCTTTTTGGACGTAAAATATAAGTTGTCTCCGCAGCTCGCGCGAGGCCCCCTTGTTGTAAGATGATTTGTTCCCTCAAAGTCATCTAAAACAAATGTGATGTGACAGCGACATCAGCTTTGCGAGGCCTCTTGGATTCTTTTACTTTCAGTTCCCAGCTTCTATCAATAATAGTAATAGATTCCCGATATGCGCTTCAAAAACGGCCCGAAAAATAACGCCACAAACACTTGTGACGGTATTTCAAATTAGTATGGTCCAACCATAGCCAACGTTTAAACGTCGAAATGCCCGCAAATTGTGTTCAAAAATTATGCAAATAACCACCGTAACACCGATATCTTCGAAGGCTTATCTTTTTCGATTAATTTATATTTTTTAGTGTTTTTCATAAGTAAAAAGGGGATTAAACAGTAAAATAATTCAAACAACTAACGCAAGGTATGTTTGGCCAATGTTTGCTACAACGCCAACTATTGTAACAAACATTGACATTATTGTGTTCTGAGCATTGAAATGTGATTCCAGGAACTTCGTCTAGTTCCAAAATAGAGTAAGCACGTAATTGTCAACACAGGGTTTTGAGCCTTATTGCTTAGACTTCAAGTTTCATTTTTAGAATGAGTATTTTTGTACTAATGACATTTTATCTTCGAGGAACATTCTTAAATTGTTGACGTTAAACCTTCCTCGGATGAAAGGACTTAAGTAAATACATTTTGCAATGGTAATTAAACTGTATGTTTGTTAAGGTTTATAATAAACTGAAGTTGTTAATACTTTTGAACATTTTATTATGAAATGTAGATGTTTACGTTTGTGCAAATGTGGCCGCTTTTGCGACTTATTTTTGTTCTTGATCCTTAATCTAGTACTATTATTGATCGAAGGTTCCCACTTCCCAGTAACAAATAAAACCTTACAAAGTTATGTTGTAACATGGGGCCTCCCACGAGCAGTGGAGGCGCTAGACCTCAACGAGGTCATCGCGATATCAGCAAGTTTTGTTGCACTGCGTTACTGACTGGTGAACACAGTTGTCAAGATTTTTTCTTTAATTTGTCTGTGCGCGAGGCACATTCAGGTGCGAGGCCGGGGGCTAGGGTCCACTGCGCCCCCGCCTAGCTACGCCACTGTCAGTACAAGTCTGACAGTCCCTCCTGCCCTGCCCTGGGTGGGACGACTCATTTGATGATTTTACCATAAAAGATTTGACTGTTGTGTATACTTACCTTTATCGGTTTAAATGATTGTAATCTAGGGTTGGAAAAAAAAACATCTTATTTATAAAACAAAACAAGTTTTCTTTTAATTCTGGCGATTTTTTAAAATTAGTTCCACTAAACTTATAAATCAATTATATTTCATTTCTACACTACTTACATCTTTTCAAATTCGCCTTTTGTAATGAAATTTTTACGAAAAATAATCAATGAAAAAAAAAAAACGTGTGATCTGGTTTTTTTTCTAATATTTTTAAGAATGATTTCATTACAATGCCAATGAAAGTTAAAAATATGACATAGCAATGGCATATACTCAAATGGTTTTATGTCAAGCTATTTAGACTCCTGAATATTAATTTATTTTCATTTTACATGTATTCATCCCCCTTGAAAAGTAGTTGAAACGGGTAACAAAAAACAATGTTTAATTTCAAACTGTTTTAAACAGGTGTTTTAAAACAACTTGTTTTAATCATGCCAACCCTGTTGTAATCGCACTCGATGGCGTTATGGTCGAAAAGGCAATCTATGTCCTTGTCCAGCAGTTGATAAACAGAGTTGAATTAATTGATGATTAAATTTACATTATTCATGGCAGAAAGTACCAAACGTAGTGGGCGTTACCACTAACGATATTAAAATAATCGTTAATTAATTAAAAACAGTATCGCACTTACGTCGGTGGCAACTGATACAGTTGAGCAATTTCGGTGTTGCTATCACCAACGTCCATACTACGTTGAATACACCGGTTCTCGTCCGATCACCGAAGTTAAGCAACATCGGGCGCGGTCAGTACTTGGATGGGAGACCGCCTGGGAACACCGCGTGACGTTGGCTTTTTGCCATTTTTGTTTTAATTTATTTTAATCTGTTTTTTTATACGCATTTAAAATACTTTTTAATTTTTATTTTATATTATGGTTTAAATAAGTTCCACATATGAATTGGAGCAAAATAATTGGAAATAAAAAAAAACTGTTTTTGTTTTGCCTGTAGTTGATACTCTTTTGATTTTTTTTGCATCCCTAGTTTTGTTATTTGAGGTTATTATTACGTCACAGACACTTTGCCCGTTCATGGATTGAATTGGGCAATTTCGATATAACCGTCGCCAACGTCCATACTACGTTGAATACACCGGTTCTCGTCCGATCACCGAAGTTAAGCAACATCGGGCGCGGTCAGTACTTGGATGGGTGACCGCCTGGGAACACCGCGTGACGTTGGCTTTTTGACTATTTTTTTTTTAATTTTATTTGATGTTAATAATTTTAAAACTTTATTTATCTTTTCCAGCCTCTTTTCATAAAGAGTCAGTATACCCAGATCCTGTCGATAGTTGCGTCCCAAAATGGCATGCATGTGGCGTTGTTTACCGATTCAGGAATTTTATGGATTGGCTCGTCAGACTTCAAGACTCCTTACTCCGAGATTGACACCGGTTTTATCAAACAGCCCAAGGAGCTGATGTGGTTAGTTATTTTAATGTATTTGATTTGAATCCCTTGTCAATATTTTTCATTTCATTTAGAAGTCGTACTAATCTGATGACTATTATACTGCTTTTACTATGATATATTACTTTAAAAAATTCCTCAGCTATAAGACTAGCTATGCCCGCGACTTTATTAGCGTGAAGTTCGGTGTTTGCCCCACGGAAACGGGTTGTACGTTGTACCACATACAAATCCGTACATTCGTTTTTGTGTAAAAGAGTGACAAATATACATACATCCTCAAAAAATTCGCATTTATAATAGAATGAAGATGAACTAGCTTTTCAGCTGTTTTATAAACATAGATACACATAAGAGAAGTAAACGATGTTTGAACGGTCAACACTATGCTATTAATGATGGGTCGCGGGACTGTCTTGTCAGGTAGCCGTGGCTCCGGAACGTAAAGGGCTATTGATGAACACCGTGGAATTTAGGCAGTACATATCTGACAGCCCCTCCCGTCCTGTCCTGGGTGGGAGGACTCATTGGATGATTTTACCACGTAAAAAAAATGTTAGACGGTATTATTATCAGTTGTTGACACTCCACCATCAGCCTGCGCTTTGCCAACTACCGCCGCCGATATGGTGCAAACGAGCCTTAGTGTCTAAACACACTATGCCGATGTTACGCGACCGAAGTTCGGCACAATTACGCCTGCAATGCTATTTGAATTACTGACGACACACTATGCCGAAATTACGCCGCGTCATTGCGTACAGCGTAACTTCGGTCGGGCGTAAGTTCAGCGGCAACTTATTCTGTGACCACACATTATACGCGACCGAAGTTCGGTTCGATTACCGACGAAGATCCGGGGGCGGGGAGCAGCAGGGAGCCGCCCGCGCCACCCGCGCCGAATTTCTGCCGCGTAAGTTCGACACTTATGGTGTGTCATATCAGCCAAATACGTCGGAACGTGAAATCAGCCGCCGAACTTCGGTCGCGTAATTTCGGCATAGTGTGTTTAGACACTTAAATTAATTTATCTTGCCGATAAATTCCAGGTGCGGTTCTCAAGCAGTAGTGGCCCACTGGGATGACACAATGTGCATCTACGGCTCGAAAGGCCAATCAGTACAATACCCCTACGATGGACCATTTCATCTTATACAAGACATCGATTGCGTTCGAGTTGTCTCCGAGATGACTCACGAACTCATACAAAAAGTGCCATTTGTCGTCGAGAAAATATTCAGGCTTAATAGTACTGCTCCCGGATCGTATTTGCTTGAAGCTTCGAGACAATTCCAGGTAAATTTTGTTTCACATGTTTTTATAGCCTTTTCTGGGTAATCGTCCTGTGTCTTCCTGCCGTGGACGGAGCGGAAGGGACTGATAGACTTGAATGACTAAAAACCGACCAAGGGGATATTACTCTAGACGTTGTAAAACCCTCCCTGGGGGGGTATTACAACTTAAGTGAACTTCTTAAAACCAGGCTTGTTCCAGTGAGTGAAGGAGATGGCGCCAGACGACTTGTATTATAGCTCTGTCACTTTCACTCGCCGGAATAAGCCTAGTTTTAAGACGTTGTAATACCTCCCCTGGTGGCCTATAGTTAGGTTGTGGGAAAGAGACAGAGCATGGCAGAAGTCATGGTAGGTAGGCCACCTGTTCTTTCTGTTACGCTTTGCGTTCTTGCGTTCCGGGGCCCTTTTGAGAAAGTTCCGCGACAGTTTAGTATACGTACGGTGTTTTGGTCATTTGGTCATTGGCGCGCAAACTGGTATCATGAATACTGAATATTTGAGAAACCCATTTATAGTCTAAATGCGTGTACCTACCAGCTGTTTCTTTTTATAACCATCAGTGGAATCCACTGCTGGAAAATGTTAAATGAGACACAACATTCATTTAAAAATCGTGAAGATTCGCAAACTTTTTTCGTTAACTTTCACACATTCTAATGTTCCACTAAGGATGATTGTGTGTCTCATAAGTAGGACCTCATGCATCACAAGAAACTGTAGCAGATAAAAATAAGTATATTTTAGGTCCTATGGATAATTGTATACAGTGTGCAAATTGGCAACCTTTCAACTGTCTAAGATTCAGCATGATATATTTATTAACCCTCTGCGCTAGTAAGAGAGGTTATCTGGCGTTATAATTTACGTCACAGACACCTTGCCCGTTCGTAGATTGAAGTAGGCAATTTCAATTTTGCTGTCGCCAACGTCCATACTACGTTGAATACACCGGTTCTCGTCCGATCACCGAAGTTAAGCAACATCGGGCGCGGTCAGTACTTGGATGGGTGACCGCCTGGGAACACCGCGTGACGTTGGCTTTTTGCCGTTTTAGATTTATTATTTTTTTAGCTATTATTTTTAAATAAATCCTAAATAAATTTAAAAATAAATTACAGAACCACAGTCACAGAGCCGACGAATACATAAGAATAGTGAAGCCTACTCTTTCGATAGCTGTCCAAGATTGCATCGAGGCAGCCGCCTTCGAGTTCAACCCTGACGTCCAGAAGATGTTGATTAGGGCCGCACAGTTCGGAAAGTGTTTCATCATGGACCCTGAACTGACTGACCTTTACGTAAAGACTTGCAGGTGGCTCAGGGTTTTAAACGCCGTGAGGGACCCTAAAGTCGGCATACCGCTTACTTCTGTGCAGTATCCTTTTTAAATATCAAAATAATTTAAAGATGAAGTTTGTTTCACAATGCAAGCATTTGCCTGTGATGTTCTTTTGATGAAAATAAAAATCTTTTTAAAAAAATATTTTACCGCCTTCAAAAACAACCACAAAAAAGGGTAAAATAACCTACAAAATAACTTTTCTTTCGGAAGTCGGTGGCTTTGTTTTTTTTTATTTCGTTGTCTTTTATGCCACCGACTTCCGAAAGAAAAGTTATTTTGTAGGTTATTTTACCCTTTTTTGTGGTTGTTTTTGAAGGCGGTTTGATTTTTTTTTTAAGTTTTTTTATTTTACTCTTTTTAGTTTAAATATTCAACCCAAATTCTTGTCAAATACATCATTTTCTTACATGTGCACTAGAATTTGGTAATCCTTAGCACCGGTATTAACATCGCTCATGTACACAATAAGGTAATAAAATTACCTATCAAAAACTGCTGAACCGATTTTGATGAAACTTGCAGTGTTCCCTAAACTGAACTATTCCTCGTACAAGAAAAAAAGAATCTTGAAAATCGGTCCACAATTGGCGGAGTAATCGCGTAACAAACACTCAAAAAAGTAAAGATCATCACATCATCCATCAATAAAAATGCTCACAAAATAAAAAGTACTGAACCAAATTGGATGAAATTTTTATGGGACCAAATTGCTAGTATACTGCATCGAACGAAAAAAGAATTACACTAATCGGTCCAGAAACCTCGGAGTAATCGGTGTACATACATAAAAAAAAAACATACCGACCGAATTGAGAACCTCCTCCTTTTTTTGAAGTCGGTTAAAAATTAACTGTCCTCAACCGACATTAGACATCTAACTTCATTGCGTGTCGATAGACTCAAATTGTATCCAAACATGCACAGCTCTGTCGTTCGCCTCATTCAAATCCTGGAAGGTACTGGTAGATGGGCAAGAAAGGAGGTGGCATTTCCTGCAGACTGGGCTGTGGGCCCTATCAGAAAACCAGCGCTGTGACAATTTTAAAAATGTCGCAGCACATGCCGAGATAGGAGCCTTTTGGCCTCGCACAGGACTAAATTGTTTATTTTTGGTTTTTCCTTTTGTTGTTTTCTTTTATATAATTTTGTTTCCTTTGTTGTTTTTAGGGTTCCGTAGCCAAATGGCAAAAACGGAACCCTTATAGATTCGTCATATCTGTCTGTCTGTCTGTCTGTCCGTCCGTATGTCACAGCCACTTTTTGTCGAAAGTATAAGAGCTATCCTGTTGAAACTTGGTAGGTAGATGTATTATGTGAACCGCATTAGGATTTTCACACAAAAATAAAAACAATACAAATTTTGGGGGTGCCCCCCATACTTAGAATTGAAACTCAAAATTTTTTTTTTCACCAAACCCATACGTGTGGGATATCTATGGATAGGTCTTTAAAAATGATATTGAGGTTACTAATAACTTTTTTTTCTAAACTGAACAGTTTGCACGAGAGACACTTCCAAAGTGGTAAAATGTGTGTCCTCCCCCCCTGTAACTTCTAAAATAAGAGAATGATAAAACTAAAAAAAATATATAATGTAGACCTCAACAAAAACTTTCAACGAAAATTGGTTTGGATGAGATACAGTTAGCAGTTTTTGAGATATAGTACATTTTCAAAAACCGCAAATATAACTTTGCCATTCATACAAACACTATGAAAAACAAAGTTATTTTTATTGTTTGTGTATATTACTTACTAAACTCAATATATTTATATCCCCAATCTATGCTTGCTACTACGGAACCCTTCATGGGCGAGTCCAACTCGCACTTGGCCGGTTTTTTCTTCATATAATTTTGTTTGTTCTGCCCTGTGTGTGTCAATAAATCTCTTTTCTTTCCTTCAGACTGGCTCCACACTTTCATTGTACCTATTGTATTTAGAATGGCTCGCCCCTAGTATGTACGATCTTTCGTTGAAATCGGTTATTGCGCTGTAATCTTATTTTTGCCAATGACGCCCCTTAAACATTCATCGAAGTTTTATCTATCTGACCAGTAACATTGTGCAAATCTAATAATAGAATGTCTGATTCCCTAATATTATATACGAATATTTAATAGAAAATATTCGTATTGATCACCAATTCTATTATATTTTATGTTCATTGCTGCTACGCTAGAACATAAACGCTGAAGTGGTGATTGCGCCAAATAGGCTATTTTACTCAAAAAATGTCATTATTCTAAAAGTTAGCATCAAAAATATTTGAACCGTATTTTTCTTTTCTTACGTAAAACCGAATTGACGAAGATACAACGCTTCTAAAAATCGCAATACCTCACGCGGTCGCTATAATATTACAGACCTTATAACGTCACAAGCCCCCACTACCGAATTTCGAAGCGATTTATTTTTGTAAATTTTTATTGATTTAAAAAAAAAATTATGGTCTAACTGTAGTATAAAATACCCTATTACAAAAAATCTTTTTCGTGTGTGTAAATATCCCTTCTTTTTCATAATACCTTAGCTAAACAACAGAATGACAAACCTAGGTGAAAGAGTTCTACTAGATCGTCTAATATGGCGACGACTACATTGCTTAGCTGGTCATATTGCTTCTTATCTTCAGCTCAAGGATGGTAGGACCAGGGTACTCTCGCATTGGGCGTGTTACAAGGTGGGTTTCCTACAGTCTGTATATATGAGTGATTTCGTAAAATGGGAAGGAATATGTAAGAGGTTCTAAAATCGCCACTTTAACAACGTTGCTATGTCAATATAGCGCAATCAAAATTCGTAACATAGAATATTCTATTCTCTCAAACAATCCTACTAATATCATAAATGTGAAAGTTTGTTTGGATGGAGGCATGGATGTCTGTTAGTTATTCTTTCACGCTAAAACTACTGACTAGGGGCCTTACCACGAGCTCTTAACGCGATCCAGTTTATGCTGTGAGAAAGAGACAGAGCTATACAAGTCGTCTAGCGCCATCTCTTTCCCACAGCCTGAACTGGATCGCGTTAACAGTTCATGGTAGGCCACCTGATTTGGTTGACATTTGGTACACATAGTTTATAACCTATATTAAGGATATTAACACATAGGATAGTTTTATCCCGATTTTATTTTCCCTTGTGATAATTTTTGAGTTGTAGCGGGTGAAATCGCTGACAGCAGCTAGTACAGTATAAATTGATAAAGAATAATTTTAGCTAGTACAGTAGTAATCGATGAAGTGGCGATTTTAGACGCTCAGGAAACCGATGAACTGCGCGCTATTTAATTTGACCAATGAGCGCGCATGGTGGTAACGTTGGCTCTCAGCTGGTAGCAACTTTTGCGCTGAGATCTGTCTTTGGATGGGTCATCAAAGTTGAGCAACTCTTGCTGAGGTCAGTCTCTTGATGGGTGACCACGGCTTGTGAAAACTTGAATAGTATATTTTAACGATCGATCACACCTAATGGTTTAAAAAACTCAACCTTTTAGACAGTATTTTCTCATTTCAAGTTACAATACAAAATTCACAACTTACTCATATTCTTTAATAAATGTTTGGCTTTCAGGTGACACAACCCCACTTGGACAACGAGAGTGCTGCCCGTGAGATCGGCGACAAACTAAGGAACGTGCCCGGTATATCCTACACCACTATCGCCATGAAAGCTGCTGAAAAGGGCCGGAAAGCACTCGCTATCAAAGTAAGTTTACTTATGACGTCAGTACCTACAAATAGTATACAATAATTTTAACAAGGTATTCGCCAACGTCCATACTACGTTGAATACACCGGTTCTCGTCCGATCACCGAAGTTAAGCAACATCGGGCGCGGTCAGTACTTGGATGGGAGACCGCCTGGGAACACCGCGTGACGTTGGCTTTTTGCATTTTTTTTTTATTGTATTTAAATAATACTTTTTTTAGGGTTCCGTACGTCCGAATACAAAAACGGAACCCTTATAGGATCACTCGTGTGTCCGTCTGTCTGTCGCTTACAGTCAATTATCTCCGAATCTACTAGACCGATTGGGTTGATATTTGGTACACATATCAATTCCTGTGACCCAAGCACAGAAGTGTGACGTGAATAGATGAAATCTGTATGTGGGAGGTAATTTTGGGGGGAGAAGGGGAAAATGAAAAAAAAAAGTTTTCAAAACTGCATCGTGTGACATATCAAATGAAATGTCTTGTTGAGACAAACTTAAATGTATTTTTTTTGTAATTTTAAAATAAATAGTTTCCAAGTTATTCAAGAAAATAGACGAAATTTGACCATTCCCCCTCCCCCCTTATCTCCGAAACTACTGAACCTAAAATTTTGAAAAAAATACAGTAATTAGTTTTCTACTTATAGATTATAGGTAAACCTATAAGAACTCCATATCTGTATATGGGAGGTAATTTTTGGGGGGGAAAAGGAAAATTAAAAAAATATATTTGAAAACTGCATCGTGTGACATACCAAATGAAAGGACTTGTTGAGACAATCTTAAATATATTTTTTTTATAATTTTAAAATAAATAGTTTCCAAGTTATTCAAGAAAATAGACGAAATTTGACCATTCCCCCCCCCCCTTATCTCCGAAACTACTGAACCTAAAATTTTGAAAAAAATGCAGATATTAGTTTTCTACTTATAGATTATAGGATAATCTATAAGAAGTCCATATCTGTATAAGGGAGGTAATTTTAAGGGGGGGAAAGGGAAAATTAAAAAAAAAAAATGAAAACTGCATCGTGTGACATATCAAATGAAAGGTATTGTTGAGACAAACTTAGTAGTATTTTTTTTGTTATTTTAAAATAAATGGTTTCCAAGTTATTCAAAAAAAATAGAGGAAGTTTGACCATTCCCCCCCCCCCCTTATCTCCGAAAGTACTGAACCTAAAATTTTAAAAAAAATACAGGAATTAGTTGTCTACTTATAGATTATAGGATAACCTATAAGAAGTCCATATCTGTATATTTTTTTTGTAATTTTAAAATAAATAGTTTCCAAGTTATTCAAGAAAATAGACGAAATTTGACCATACACCCCCCCCCCCCTTATCTCCGAAACTACTGAACCTAATTTTTTTTTAAAAATACAGAAATTTGTTTTCTATTTATAGATTATAGGAAAACCTATAAGAAGTCCATGATATTAAAATAACATGGTTAATCACTCAATATTGTGCGTACCAATTTGGGTCAGATTTAAAAAAAAACGTGATAGGTAACATCGTACGGAACCCTCTTCACGCGAGTACAACTCGCACTTGGCCGGTTTTTTTTAACATGGTTTAAATTGGTTATTTCAATTTGTACACACAGTACAACTAGGAGGAAAATGATTGGTGATTTATAAAAAACTATGCTTTCGTTTTTCCTGTTAGGTACTTAACACTTTTTTTTGCAATTAATTCTGCTGTATGTTTCTTCCATATTTTTATATCTGACGTTATTATTTATAACACAGACACCTTGTCCGTCCATGAATTGAATTGGACAATTTCGATCCTTTTCTCGCCAACGTCCATACTACGTTGAATACACCGATTCTCGTCCGATCACCGAAGTTAAGCAACATCGGGCGCGGTCAGTACTTGGATGGGTGACCGCCTGGGAACACCGCGTGACGTTGGCTTTTTGTATTTCGATTTTTAGAAATATTTTTTTGATTTTTTCAGATATTGGAGTATGAAACTCATAGTAAACTTCAAGTTCCTCTACTTTTATCGTTAGGTGAGGGACCAACTGCTCTGCTGAAGGCAACGGCGAGTGGCGATACGGATTTAATTTACATTGTTCTGTTACATCTCAAAGAAAAAATGGGCAAACGAGAGTTTGAGGTAAGTACTTTATGTAATATTACATCAGTTTTTTTCAAGAAAATCATATGCAAGCCGTGTTTTTATGCCGCAAATTAAAGTTAGGCCATAATGACAAGAGAAAACCGAAAATATTTTTTTAAGGACATGTTGTGTTTTGCAATAAAATTGAATCTGTATCGGGGTTAAAACTGTAAAACATAGGTTGCCCAGTTGTCCTACTACACATTATCTCGTTCTATGTTTAATATAATTATGTACTGTTTACTGAATTTACTGGGGATCCTTTTCTCTCTAGTTTTTGTTTTAAGACCTAAATTGAAATGTTACGAAAACCATATAAATTTTAATTCAAATTGGTGGAGCCGTTTTCGAATAACAAGACTTATGGGCCTACCACACGCACAAGCTTTACCACAGTTCTGCTTGCGCAAGCTTCTCGCATGAAAAAACAATACACGGTCGGCAACACTGAACGCCCATCCACAGTACACAGGCAAGTACGCGCTGGCAAAACTGTGGTGAAGCTTGTACGTGTGGTAGGCCTATAATATAAAAGAAAAAAACTGTACATAATGTCATTTCCCTATTCTCCTCAGCTAACAATCCGCAGCTTCGCCCTCGCGCACGCTTTGTACATCAAATTCTGTGCGAGCAACAACCGCGAGGCATTACGACAGGTGTACGTACAAGAAGACGACTTCCACGGTCAGGCAGCGACGCACATACGAGACGCTATCGACCAGACCAACCCTGGGAGTATTGAGGCCAGTCTCATATCGGCTAGGGAGTGCTATAAGAAAGGGAAGAATGATTTAGGTAATATTTTCATTACATTTTTGCTTGAATCCAGAAATTAAGGTTGATTGCTATCAGTGCGGAAAATAGAGGTGTGCCAATGATGCCCTAAAGGGTGCAGACCCTTGAGGAGCGCAGAAATGACCAGACCTGTATCACAATTGGCCAGACCAGGGCGCAGTTAAAGAAGCTCGCACTGGGCGCTTAGGCTAGTTACGGCACTGATTGCCAAAGTTTCATACACCTCTAAAAAAATGGTTTGATATTAAATTTTTTGAGTACGCCATGCGACTCAGTTGATAAATTGAATTACCGCGGCCAACTTTTCTTCCATAAAAACGCTGGCCTTCTTATGCTCGCACTTACGTATATCTTGGAAGAATTATATTAGTAAGCAGCAATAACCTGGCCGCGTGGTGTGTTATCATGTATGTTGCCAATGGTTCACTCTTGTTTGGTAGAACAACTTTTGATATAATTTTACTAATTCGAACAACGTTTGAGAAAATAATCAGTTTGTATAATATTGGTTAACATAATTTTCATTTCTTCGAATATTTATTTGCGATAACAACATTAGCGCTATTGATCAAAAGGTATAATGTTCATTTGATGTAATGTTCAGGTGGTATAACATTTAGTTTATCGAATATTCGATTGGTGTAATGTAACGCAGAAAATAAAACATTGTAAATATTTGTTCCGTCGATCTACCTTGGTAGGTGGTAATCAGCAATTTAACTAAGGATGCAAGAGCGAGCGAAGCGAGCTCGGGACTTAGGGCACCCCGACTCGGTACTCAAACACACTGCGAGCCTAGCGCGGTGGCGGCGGCGGGCGCGAAATATTGAATGTATGCAATCGCCGCTCGTGGCCACATTGAAGTGACTAAGGCGGGGGCCTAGCGCGATGGCTACAAGCGATTTTGCGAGCCTAGGCGTTGCTAGGCAACAACAGATATAACGGGCGGGTGGCAGGTGTATCAAACCTTTTCGGTCTTTTAGTAGCGCCATCTAGTTACCAGAATATGCACTAAAGTACTACCGTTGGATGTTTTTGTACATATTTAAATTATTTTTACCATTCTTGAGTAGAAAAATGTAGAATGATTGATAATTTACTTGTATGCAATCCTAAACAACCTATAAAACATTTTAAAATTAATTTCTTTAAACAAGATTTATAGAAACTACTTTTTACCACCGGTTTGCAACACCTGAATTCGCCGCTACAAAAACAAACGCTTGATCGGCAGTGTGGACACAGATCGCGCCCGCCGCCGCCGTCGCGCTAGGCTTCCAGTGTGGACACACACTCGGACAGGTTAGGTTCGAAGGGGATGGCGGGGTCTGACCCCGCCATCCTTCGTGTTAGGTTACTTTAAACCTTGCAAGCAGAAATAGGAGCCCCGCGATGCGGGGCTTCGTCGAGCTACCTTGATAGGTAGTAATTGACAATTTGACAAGAGCGAGCGTATATTACTGATTACCGCCTACCAAGGTAGCTCGACGGAGCCCCGCTTTGCGGGGCTCCTATTTCCCGTCCCGAGTCCCGAGCTCGCTTCGCTCGCTCTTGCATCCTTAGTTAAATTGCTGATTACCACCTACCAAGGTAGATCGACGGAGCCCCGTTTTTTCTATAGACAATGAAAGCAAACGAATTATTAATTAAATCTCAAACTGCGGCCATTTTTTTTTTAACAATTCTTTTGACAATTGAAAACCGACCAATTGGTCGCTTCAACATTTCGCCGGTTAACTGAATATTCGATAAGATGTTTCGACTAAATCATTATTAGATAAGTGAAACATTAGTTTAAATAAAATTAGTGCATTTGAAAATTCGGTCAAATGAAATTATTTCAAAGAAATAAATATGCTAAATAAAGATTTACCAATTAATTATTCGGTGAAATGAATAATTCTACGAAACGACTACTGTAACCAAAATTAACCGGAGTGATTTTCGACGAAACGTTGTTCTACCAAACAAGAGTAAACCGTTGCCAATAAGGTATTGGAAAAATTAAGTATAAAATAAGGTCTCACCTTTATAATTTGATAATAGAATGTCCAGAACCCCCACTAGGCCACTGAGAATTGAAGCCAAAAACCGGAAGAAAAATTTCCCCCGTCGCACGATTCCTACGTAAAACAGGTGAACATTTCCAAGGAAATTAAATGTGTGTGTGACGCTCACTCACACGTTTATTTAAAAGTAACTTCACTAAAAACTTTAAGTTTTGAACACGGAATCTGAACATTTTATAGTCTCTGACCATCCGACCATCTGTATTAAAAAAATATACTGGGTAGTCTATTTTTTTCAGTAGCGACCCTCCTTTTTCATACTACCTATCTTTTAGGTGTCACAATCTGCGAAGATGCTCGCAAGCTCTGCAAGCAACAATCTAGCCTCCAAGAGACATACGGCACCAGCTTCGTAGGACTGTCTCTACAAGACACTGTGAGGAAACTACTCGACCAGGGAGAAATAAAACTGGCTGACAAACTACGATCAGAGTATAGGATGCCCGATAGGAGGTGAGTTAATGCTCGACTAACTTATGCCCACTGCGTCGAATGCGTAGTTCATGCCCCACGGGATGCGGACGGCGAGTAATGAGTGACTCGCCATCCGATCATGGACCATGCCCGGCTCGACGTCGCGTCGTGAAGTGCTGTTAGCAATCTGCCGGGGTCGCGGGACTGTCTCTTCAGGTAACCAGAACGTAAACGGCTATTGAAGGACACCGTGGATATTAGTCAGTACGAGTCTGACAGTCCCTCCTGCTCTACCCTGGGTGGGAGGACTCATTTGATGATTTTATCACGGTAAAAAAAATACTCTGGTCTTTTTATAAGACCAGACAACTGTACAACTTCTTGTTAAGGTCCTGCTTAATATGGTAAGTCAAATAGAGAGCCTTGAAATCATTAAAAAGTTCCTTATCATTACAGATACTGGTGGCTACGTATCCTAACATTAGCGGACAAAGACGACTGGGAAGAACTGGAACGGTTCTCCAAATCCAAGAAATCTCCGGTCGGGTACGAACCATTTGTGGACGCCTGCCTCAAGTACTGCAAGCATGACGAGGCGTTGAAATACCTGCCGAGGTGCAGCGATGATATCAAAGTCAAGTATTATGTTAAAGCTGGGTAAGTGCAAAACAAAAAAAAAAACGAATATATAAAGCTGAGGAAGCTGAAGAGTTTGTTTGTTTGGTTGAACGTGCGAAACTCAGGAGCTACTGGTTCGAATTGAATTTTTTTTTTGTGTTGGATAGTCCATTTATCGAGGAAGGCTACAACACATCACGCTGAGAGTCTCGTGTGTTGTGGTCTCAGCCTGAGACCACGGGGACAATAAATAATATCTTCTACATAATGGTGCAGGACACTCTTTACCAGAGGCTGTAGTTGTCTACAGCCTCTGGTAAAGAGTGTCCTGCACCTCTGCTAAACTACAAAGTTTAGCAGAGTTTTTAACCTAAAAAAAGGGAATGACCATCTTCGAACCTAACCTGCCTTTGTCGGGATGCCCCAATGTCCCCGAGCTCGCTCTAAAGAACTTTCGCAACAACGAACGTCGCGATATTGAAAGGAGGTGTTTTTTTTCGGCCCAAACATGTACCGAGGTACAAATCACTATTAAAATTCCTTCCAATAATTAGTATTTTTAGCAGTATTTAAAATCCTTCATTATTAGATAGAAAAAGAAATAAAAGTATATGAAAAAACCTCGAAAAAACACTACCTCGCAACGTAACTGCGTTCAAAGAAACGTTTATGATAGCATTTACGGCTGTCAATCTGTTTCATCTGTCAAAATCACGTCAAAATATATGACATCGGTGTTTCAATATTTGACAGTAATATGACAAATGGATATCAACAACAATAGACAAAAAAACTATCGGCCTAGCCCTGGCTTTTGGCCGGTAGATAACCAAACGCAAAAAATAATACGAAATGTGAAATAAATGTATTTTTTTAATTCTTGTTCCCATGATTATTCCCAAAAAATGTGTACTAGAAATAAAAACTTATCTGTAATACATAAATAAATTCTATAAAGTACATTTTTGGATTTTCACACGTTTATAAAATGAAGTAACGAAACGCATCATCGGAGACGTAAATCATGACATTGCCAGATTGAAATTCTTGGGTTGCAAGTTTTAACATCTTTGATCGACGATTTCTGGTGGTACAAATGCGCGAATAAATTCAACAGATTTTTTATTAAAAATCTACGATTTTTTTTCCTATAATTTCGTACTTTTGTCCTTGAGGTACACGGTTGGGCCATTATTGTAGGGAAAAAAAAATCTCCTTTCGCACATTTTTCACAATTTGCACATCGCCTTAGTAAACTTCGCGAATTACATCGGATATCGTGGCATTGCGCAACAGACATATATTTTATTTGTGTGTGCAGCTTGCTCGGCCCGTTTTATCTTGTTTTAAACGTATCACATCATTATGAACTTTAATTTTTAAGCTAATGATATTTCATTGTCGATTCTTTTTTTTTTTTATCGTTTACTTTTTATAATTGAGTGATTATTTGTTTTTTACAGTTTCTACGAAGAAGCGGCAGAAGTAGCATTTGAACAAAAAGACGAAAGTGCTCTACACTTTGTATTGAACAAATGTCCGTTGAACGAGCCCATAAAACGCGACAAGATCGCCACACTGCTCGGAAAGTTACCAATTAAGAAGTGAACACTAGGTAGTAATTATGGATGAAATATATTGTATATGAACATGTACATCTCGTATGTTAATTTTAAATGAGTAGAGGGAGAGATTTATGTTCCTAATTACATTTTGCCTGTTATGTTAGGGACGACCCCATGACGCGATTCGTGCGATTTGCAATTTCTACTATCTACTAAGTAAAAATGAAAATCGTCCTTGCTACTACGATATAATGATACAATTCGATTGACTTGACGTCGTCGTGGCGATCGTGTTTTGTTTTTCATCTACCCGTCGACAACCGCACGTTTTATGTCATATGTTGCAGTGGTAAGGATGATTTTCACTTATTGTTGGTATCGGTCGAATTGCATCATTGGTACGCTCCCTTAGAAGTCTCATAAAATAGGACCTATTAAGAAGCGAGCCTACTTATTTGTATCATATCCCAACTGGGCTGGATGCATACCATTTTTGGTCCGACTGAAACTAATTAGCTGAAGAGTTTGTTTATTTGGTTAAACGCGTTTTTAATTAATCTCAGGAACTGTTGGGTGTTGGATAGTCTATTTATTGAGGAAGGCTATAGGCTATATAACATCACGCTACGACCAAAAGGAGCCACGCAACGAGGGTAATCCACGGGGAACAGCTTTACATTATTATATTATTAATATGTTACGCGAATGTTACTTGTTCTCAAATATACGATTAAGGTAAGCGTCCACAGGTCCGCATCGGACATATCGTACGTAACGGATTTTAGTTTGCGTCGTATTAAAACTCATACAACAGCGTCCACTGATCCGCATCGTATACGGACGGCTCATCGGCAATGCCTACATGCGATGCGTACCGATGACGTCATACGGAATGCCGATCAGTGGACGCACCCCGCGCGCTTACTGAACCATTTCTTTTTTTTATTATTGCATTCCTCTTCTGCTAATAAACAAGCAATAACGACTTCTTTATCGCTTTCCTCCTTTCTCACAAACACTTTCCGAACGTACGATCACTAAAAAAATCCAAGTGAAGGTGGCATCGGCAATCCGACTGCTGATACTCGCGTCGGCAATCCGATCGCTGCCGATACAGTGGACGCAGTCTAATTAATCCGTTTGATGCGATGCGTCCGATACGTACGATGCGGAACTGTGGACGCTTACCTTTATACGTTTTTGGTTATTAGACTGTATCGAAATATAATTTATTCAAGAATAGAATAGAAAAACATTTATTCAAGTCAATATTGGTTTAAATAATTATGTTATTAAGTAGGTACCTATTTACGTTTATTAATCTCAATAAGCTTGTAAAAGTATGTATCTAAGGCATTTTATATTCAAATAAAACAAATTAGTCTATGGTTGCTGTTTACTTTTATTATCAAGACAAGATGGAGACAAATATCATGTATGCAGGCATTACATGAATCGCGAATTCCTTTAATACATAGACACTGTTACATAGTAAGCGTGTAGTAAGGTATGTATTGATAACAACAGACTTACGATTTCCAATTCCATACAAAATACTATAAAGACAACACATATCAGAATTAAATTCGACCCTTTGACTGGTACTAATCTCAATTATAATAGAACTTAGTTTAACTTGTGTGCGATGATAAAGATTATAGATACAATATTTTTGTTTCATTCAACAATTAGCATAATATTTTAGAAGTTATCTATCTATAATACGAAGGTTATATAGTATCCAGTCAAAGGGTTTTGCAATCTCGAATTTATCAATTGGATTGGAAAATACAGAGGTTATATAACATCAATCTTTAGTAATATTATGTTTTTCAAATTGGAGATAGTCGGTGAGCTATGCCTTATTTTAAAAGTAAGCAACAGTGATTCAGCCGTATGCAGCTGTTAACATCGATGTGAAGCGACACCGCTCTAAGTCTAACGTGATTATCAATAATTTAAATGCACTTCAATCAACTATTTAAGCTTATAATCAGAAGCAGAAATAATTGAAACATGCATGTCGTAATAAGGCCAATTTTTCATCACTGTGTATAACAATAAAGGACTATGTCCGATGCGGTGTCGCTGCAACTAGCAACAGACGAGGCAGCTTCACCGACCATACACTATTTTACATTATTCACAACCATCAACAGATAAATACATGTTAAACAAAATCAAATGTATCGACAAATAATAAAATGAATGGAAAACTTCTTGAGCTGTCAAATAATTATAACTTTGAGGAAAACATCAACACGCGTTTTAATCTGTGTACAAATATCAATTTTACAAAATTCCTTCAATTCTTTTATCCATCCTAATCAACATTGTTAAAATTGGTCATTTAATTAATTGACACACACAGATCTCAATTCATTTGATAATTAAATATCAACTTTTAGTTACTCTTGGAGACTAGACAAATCGTTTACAAATAAATTTCAAAACTTACGTTCGAGGCATTGTATGCCTCTTTTGCACTTACAGAAATGTGTCCACTTAGTCTTTTAGGCAAATATTGTGTTGGAATAGATTTTACTTTTAGTTAAAATAAATTCTCAAGGCCAACCAAAAATATATATGTATTATAAACTAAGGTAGTCTGAGTAATGTGATCGCATGACCATTTATAATTAGACAAACAGTCGGCACAATTCTATAATCAGCATTTTAAAATTGGTAATCTGTTATAGTTTTCATTTACACTGAAATCCTCCTCACAATACAAAATGTCTTTCTACGTATGCACACAAAATAAATTAGGGAGACAATATTCTATAATCCAACTATCAGTCTTAAATTAAACATGACTAACAATGTTCATTGAAACTATACCGAAGATATTATAATAAAAAATGAGCATATATCATACGATATAACGGTAAAAAAATCCACATAACATACATAAAATTAGACAGCGATCATCATACGCTAGTTCTACCAAACAGTGCAATAACTAATTAATTGCATAAACCCAATCTTCACATCCAGTGTTGTACACAAAGCTAATGTTACGAAGCCAGCGCGTTAGCTTCCAAGCAAATCGACGATAAGTATAACCAGGACACTTCCAGTCCGTTTACAATACGATTAATACGTTTACATTTAAACTACATATATAATGGAACGAAACATGACGAAAACTAAAGGGCACATGTAAATAAAAACAGCCTGATTCAATAACAGAAATGGTTCTTTCAGTGAGGACGGACCGTACTGTAATCATGTAAATAAAATTTGATACTCAATTGAATGAGTAATAATTCGGGTCGGACCAAATATTTACATTTAAAAATCTGGGGTGTAAATAAATATTTTTTTGGGTACGACAATGAGATACTTGCTCTCCACAGATCGTCACTAATATTAACATGCTGCATACAATTAGCATGTGGCACAACACATACTATATAATTATCTAACTTAGCGAATAGCGATACAATCATTCGCCGTAAAAAATAATGATTGCATATAAAGGGTAATGGGCATTGTTATTTTTGGGTAGAAGTATGTTCATGCTTTTCATCTACCTTAAAATATCAACACCAATGGCCCTACAAGAAATTGCAATTTTTCCACGAATGAAAGTTGCCTAGATTTTTGGTAGTACAATAATTTGAATGTAACCGACGCGTTAGTTCTCCAGTCCCCCGCAATATAGCGGAATGGCGGGAATATAATAATATTAGGTATAATCGTTACCCAGATACCTTCTACTTTGCAGCCTTCTAACCCCCAGTCATAAGATAATCACAAATCTCTTACATGGGCGTATCAATAAAGAAAAGGGTGAGTTTGCATAAAAATATTTGTCCCTTTTTTGGGTTCGGTCTTTCATAGTTTCGTTGTTAACCCACAATACAAATACGGCATTTTTTTTGATTCTCACAAAACAAAAAGGGACTCCTGTAGGAAAGGTTTAAAATATATATTATTAAATTTTCATCAATTTGCAAACAAAACCGCTTTGAACGTGGAAGTTATTTTTGAAATCGTATCTTTAATTAGATAGTTTTTGTTGTTGTTGTGAAATAAAATAAATACTTATCGTAGTTCGAAATGTCGTTTCTTTGGTAGTCACACTATAACATACTTTTTTAATCCAAATATCACACTTTTACCCGTTAAGCACCGTGACCATAAAACTATCTTTAGATAATTTAATTTCGCTTTGGAACAGATATTAATTTATACATACATATTATACTTATTTTACATCATTCGTAGCCTACTTCGCCAAATCACTATTTTTGGTAGCACCTCAACCGTTTTTTCTAGCTTACCAGCCAAACATTTTTTTTGTTCTATCGAATAAATACTTTGAGAGGATATTATAGTTCCTACCTAACTAAATTTCTTACAAACGTTTGCTACGATTAAGTATCATCTCTGAATTATTTGCAATCCTGAAAATTCAGTATAAGTTCATGTTTGAATTTTAGCTATAGCTTTTCTTATATGTATATATGCATAATTATATGTTAGGAACATATTAAATCAGAAATTTATTATATTATTACGCATAGAATCTTCGTTAAGCGGTATGGCAAATAAAACAAAAACTAGCATTTATGCTGATGCACCTAATCGCAGCAAAGTTACTCTACAATAAGCTCCATTTTGTGAACCGACAGTTCAATAGTGGGAGGTACTAAGTAATTAACACCTAAACTTTCTGTGCAATACATACAAGTTGTAAGACAGAACAGAGCTCCACTGCGGAAATCTACGTCATCCCAGTGTTCCGAGCAAAACAAAAGTATCAGTACTTAAACCGCGAAACAAAACAGACAATCGTAAAAAAATCAAAGGCACCAAAACCTACACACATCAAAACGCACATTTTTTTATCAAACAGACAACGAACAAACATTGCCAGCCTTAGTAACTAGGTATTTTAAATACGTGTACGCTTTTAAGCATTTTTTTTTTTACTTTTTTAAATACCATATCACATTTACGAGTATGACCTTTATTCTAGCTTTGAAAGATACTTAAGTGAACATTGTTTTTTCTTTATTTTTTTGCTTTTCTCTTAATTTACAAAATCTAACACTGTGACATCTTATGAGAAACCATTTGAACGTAAGCGTTTCGCGTGAATTATATGATTAAGTACAAATGTTAGAAATAATGGCACAAAGAGATACGAAGGTATGTCATACAAGTATGACGTACGCGTAAAAGTATTTAGAGTACATAATCATCAAAACCCCCGCATAGAGATCACAGAAATTTTAATATTATAATAATCGAGCGGGGTAGATACTAAAATATAATCGTTCCTTATACACTTGAGGATTACTTTACTTGATATATTTGTACAACCTGTCGTGCTTACGATACGTATACATGAGTCGAACATGACAGGTCACACAGCCGTCGCATACGTGAGACACAGCGGAAACCAACATTTACAATATGGTTACTAATTATCACATTATAGAAGGTATATTCATATTAAGTATACTATACGAGTTAGGTGTGTACCATCTGCGTCACTTCAAGAACAATTAGTATTTTAAAAACATCAATTAATAAATAAAATTATATTCACCATATAAATTAACCATTGGCTCCACCGCATCTCCTTGTAATTAATAAAATATACTAAAACAAATTAGACTTCCAATAACTTATACATACGCACTAATTAACATAAAAATCTCAAACAAACAAACAAAAACAAATAAATAACTCTACTTTCTCTTTGAGAAACAAATATTTTACCACTTTACACTTTAAAGGTGCAATGGGAATAATTTGTGCAACGAATGATAAATTAAAAGCATGCACAAGCAAATCAACGATAGTACATAAACACCTCCATATAATGAGAGTTAATAAATTAATAAAATCATTTGATGGAAATGAACTTTTTTTTTCATATTTTTATATAGGAACTGCATGTGTAAACTATACTAGTGACTTAAATTCGTTTGGTTACGTCGCGGCTAGTTCAGTCCGTCGCCTCGGTGTAGATGGAAGTCAGTTGAGGCAGGTGCGTGGTCTGCACGGTGACTTTGGGCGAGCGCTCGAACTTGAGCTTGTCTATGGGGCTGGAGCCCGGCGTGGAGGCCGGCGTCAGCACCGCGCTCACCACGCTCATACCGGACAGACTGTGCTTGGGGATGGTGAAAGCCGGCAAATCCTTCGTCTTGATGGTGTCATAGATACGGACTAGCTTGTTACCATCGACAGCATCGAGCAAGTTGAGGGTGCGAGAATGTGCGGGTGAACTGGTAACCACGAGGCCGGGCATTTTAGGGGCGTGCAGCTTATGCGTCACCTCAGGAGCTGATGCTGCGATGTGCTGCGTTATCGAGTGACTCTTAAGGCCTTGTGCCGTTTTGTAGCTTTTGCCGCACTGGCATCTGTACGCCTTTTTTACCCTGAAAAATATCACCCCACTCATTAATACTGCTAATATAAACAAGATTTGTTCTAATTACATGTATCACTGTCCGATAAGGCGAGCACAAATTACTAAACTTTTGAAAATGAATTTACATTTATCAATACAAATGATTGAGTTCAAAATATTAATTTACTTTTTATGTCTATTACATGATACTCGTACGGGTAACAAACACTAAAAGCGCAACTATTTTTTCTACTGAAGTTATTGCATTTTCTCGTAACAAAACTGATAATTGTCCTTTCAAAAATATCACTTTTTATGGACCCAATCAATATTTTTGCTATTGAAATGTCGAATATATGCCAATTCGAAATGTGAAGTCTGTCATTAAACATGGATGGTTCATAATTGCCAAGCTAAACGCAACAACTCTACAATTAAGAGTATACAATTTTCCAACTGCTGTTTCTCAAATAACTTCTACCTACTAACTACAAAGACACGTCCAGCTTTAACCGACGACTTATCGTAAGCGACAATTTGACCTAAACTGCGTTTTTTTTTTCGAAAGTCTTTTTAAATTATAACGACACTTCAAAATATATTTCCTGAAAAAACAAACAGAACCTGAAATGATAGCAAATGCAACTTTTATCGTTATTTTAATAGAATTATGAGACATAAATCACTCAGCCAAATTGGTTATTAATATGAGTTTTGTAGATGTCTCAATAATTTTCATCCAGACATCCATGTTTTTCCTATTTATATCAATAATTATCGCTTGGACAGCGAAAATACTCGTACTGTAAGCGCCAAAAAAACCTTTTTCAACTTTATACATAAAACAATAAAAAATAATTATCACATAAAATAATTAAAAATCAATTAGCATAAATAGAACGAAAAAAACCTCCTCCTATAAAATGTGGTTTTTGTCGCTTACATTAAGTCGGCCGGTTATGGCTCGAATAATGAGTTGTACATTGTACCCATTTCTTCCAGAAATATTCTTGGGCTGAAAGACGTTTCTTGGGCCCAGACAATATCTTTTTAGTGTACTGTTCAGGATTCGACAACGCCGGGTATTTTCTAATGAAAGGAAACGCATTTATTATTATTTTTCTAAGATGCACCCTCTGCGTCTATGAGCGGCGCGTGGAGGCGCATCGCCGCCGCGCCCGGGGCGAACCCCCGCAGCCTCGAGAAGTCGGGCACGCCGCGATCGCGACGGTAAGAGCCCTCTTTGAGGAGTGGTTGGATGGGCGTCACGGCGTCCTGATCTACCGTATAACGCAGGTCCTCACCGGACACGGAAGTTTCGGGAGGTACCTGTGTCGGATAGGGAAGGAGGAAACGCCTCGGTATCACCACTGCGAGGATCGCCCGGAGGACACGGTGGAGCATACGGTGCAGGACTGCCCCGCTTGGGCAGAGCACCGCCGTATCCTCACGACGGCGATAGGCGGAGACCTCTCGCGCCCGGCATTGGTCGAGGCCATGCTGCGGGGCGAGACGGAATGGGAAGCGGTCGCCTCCTTCTGCGAAGCAGACATGCTTTGCGAAGGAGGAGGCGGGTTAAATTTGCAAATTATTGATGCTGTGAAATTGCCTATTCTCAAAAAAAGATAATTATTAAGTTCGTCCCGCCATCTCCTTCGTGGTCGTGATCCGCGACTCCTGTGGCTGTTTCAGGACACGAATCCTGTGCTTTACGCGCCCACAGTTCATTTGGTATGCGACAGACCCATTGAAGTTGAGCAGTCTTTTGAGCATTGTTAATGATTTGAAGAGTGTTTCGAATGTGAACTGTTAATTTAACACCTAAGATACTGTGCTCCTTAACACGTTGGCAAACCTTTGAGCCTAGACTTTTGGATGTTTGTCAAAGACCAAGTTTGAGCACCGTACATATATTTAGGTCAAGATGGGACAAAATTTGATCGTTGTGAGTGAACATTTCTAAATACAAGAATAAATCATTACCTCCATCCATTGGCAGTTGAATAAACTCATTAATGAAAGTTGAATAAGACATGTAGGATCAATATTTTTACACGACTACGTAGGTACTTATATTAATCAAATCTGGCGGAATTAAATTGATTAAATCCGGTTATTGTTAGCGTGTCGGTATGAGTAAAGGCAACAAAATAAATGGCAAAATACACGGCAGCTATAATGTATATTTTAAGATCTTCGTATAATAATAAAAATAATAGATACATCTCAATACATTTCCGTACCCATTTCCTCTTTGAATAGGATTTTCAAAAAGGACAAATCGAGACATATACCAATGGAATGAAGGGAAAGATATATGCCATTAGCTGTTGTGTGCTTGATACCTATATTAAGACATTTTTAACCTGGAATGTTATGTACAGACTCCAACACATCAAGCTACCACAATCTGTCTTTCTGTAATAGATTTTCAACTTTATCACGAAACAAGAAGGTACACGTTCGATTGGTAATATTTGGCAGATTCGGGTAGGTTGATGTGCTGGCGTCTGTACATTATTATACATTATAGTTGCTGTGTGTGAAGAAGCCCTTAAGTGTTTCATGCCATTAAGTAATTTGAGTTTATGTAGGCATTTATTATCTGAAGTAGGTCACAACATCAATCGTTAAACAATACGTTGTAAACCTGAATTGAAACTATAAAGGCATAATTTACAGTACAAAAAATATAATGGACAATGGTAGCATTTAAGACAATGAAAAGGTTTGATATATCAACTTTTTTTTAATAAACATGAGTATTAAAAAAAACCACATCAATCCATCATTCAATATAAGTGGTCACTTAGCTGTTTTTTTATCGATTTTATTACAAGTACCACAGAGGAAAAGGTTACATTTTACGCAGAAATTGAACTTGTAAATCCTCGACCAGCAGTTTCATGCAAAACATCGAGGCAATTGGATACTTGAATCTACGGACCATATTTTAAAACAAAATTCCTCCAAAAATACACTTTATTTTAGGCCCGAAAACCTGATACTACTTAGTAAGATCATTGAGTTCAATTAGTGACGTCACATTTTGGTCTTTCCATACAAAATCTATGGGAGACTCGACTTTTGACAGCTCATAAAAAATATGTCAATTGATTGGTTCAAATATCTTATTGCATAACACTAACGATATAGCAACAGTCATCAATCACAGTTCAACAGACTGATAAGACGAATATCATTAGGATTGTGAATTGTGATACAATATTATGCAATTGGCTATTTCACAGTATCAATATAATAATTACAAATGTAATTAATCCGTCATTTACAGTTTTGAGAAATAACGGACACGTTATTTTCTTTTGTAAAATCAATGAATTTACCAAGGTTACATCTTGGTAAATTCATTGATTTTATCAAAACTTGAGAGTGGGGGCTGCTGACATCAAAAATTCAATAGAAATTAGGACTGTTTTACACTAAAATAAAACAGTCATTATGTGCCGAAAGAAAGACACAGCGTTAGAATGAAGAAGCAGTCTATGATTCTGGTTTCTAGGAGCATAGATATTGTAAAACATACCTGATTCTCTTTGGATTTACGTTGTTACCTCTCATTTCCGGCAGGGGTCGCCATCTCCGGTTCCGGCGGCCGACCGCTTAGGTTTCATAGTGTCTTCATACCAGCAAGGGCCTTGAGCTAACGCTGTGTCTTTCTTTCGGCACATAATGACTGTTTTATTTTAGTGTAAAACAGTCCTATTATATGCCTACCAGAAAGACACAGCGTTAGAATGAAGACTTGTTTGATATCTGCTGGTGAAGGTAACATAATAAACGCTATGTGAAATAAATAAATGTGTTAAAGAATGAAAGAAATTCATTTCAGATTAAACATTTATTATCAAATACCGTAATCAGTAAAGTAATAATACTGATAATAATTATAATTATTTAAAATTAAAATGAACAATTTGTTAGGTACTTCAAATTAAACAATCAACTTTGGCACATAAACTTAACAATTCTAATTAAAACTTGAGAAATTTAATCTTAATAAATCTTCCTCTTCATTATTTGTATTTTTAATAATTTCTCTACAGTAAAACTTTCTGAAAGTCTTATCACTCTTCCAGTTTCCTCTAGCCAATATATCATCCACAGGAACATTCTCCCACCAGCCTTTGGATGCTACAGCTGATCTGACGCTTCCAGGAGTAGCTTCTAAATTTAAATCTTTAAATATAGACTTAATCCAACCTGCTATGATAGTTCTTGTAGCTGGTTTTATTTGGCCTTTTAAAGAGACAAATAGACTTGTAACATTACTATTAAGTCGTCTATCCTGTGAAATCTGAATCAATTGTGAAATATGTCTCAAGGGACATATATTTGCATCTGGGTGTTTTGATAAAGACCAGCCAGATTGTCTATATTTGCTTGAGTCTGTTTTTGATCCAAATTTAGGCCATAATATAATTTTTTCTTCTTCTTCTATGAAGTTGTTTTGAGAAATATCCAACAAGGTAAGGTCATGTATTCTTCTGCCTGATGCTAACAGTAAAATAATTGCAGTTCTTCTTGAGATGTCAAAAAGTGAATTTGTGCTTGGAACTGTTTTCAACCAATTGAAAATTAATTTTGTGTCCCATATAGGGGATTTTGTAGGTGGAGGTTTTGCTAATGCTATGGCTTTTAAAACTTGTTGAACAAAGAAATTTTTTGATAGATTATCTGCATTTGCAGCACAAAAGGTAGAAATAGCTGATTTATGTAGTAAAATTGTGTTCACTGAAAAATTTCTTTTTAAATGCAAATCTGCTAAAAATCTTGCAACGTCTTTGCCATCTGGATTACTTTTATTAATATTATTTGTGGCACAAAAAGATAGCCATCTTTTTATAGGGGCTTTGTAAGTATTTAGAGTGCTTTTGCGCCAACTATTACTTATTAATTCAATTTCCTCCCTACTCCAGTTTGCTACTTGATCTGACCACCCCCAATTTTCCAAGCCTGGAGGGACAACTTGTCCACTTGTGGGGGACAGAGCCCCGTCGATCGATCTATCAGATTCTTCCGCAGATCTGTTATCGATATTGGGTCTGACAGGGCCCTGGCTTGTAGATCGGTTTGCCAAAAGCACTGATCCCACTGTGGTGCTATTACTATGTATGTCCCTATGGCTCTGTTTAAATGATGGAGCACCCGAGGGATCAAGTTGGGTGGAGGGAACACCCAGCCCAACTGAAAGTCCCAATCTCGACTGAAGGCGTCGCAAAAAATTGCAGACCCATCTGTCGAGTCCCAAGTTACGTATTGGGGGACCACTGCTGTTTCTTTTGAAGCGAACAGGTCTACGTCTGGGACGCCCCATTTTTGGAATATTATATTCTTGGCTTGGGGTTGTAGTTGCCATTCGGGGACCGGTTTTCCTCTTGAGAGGCGGTCTGCAATCCCGTTTAACCTCCCCGGGAGGTATGATGCCGACAGCGTTATGTTGAGCTGCTCGGTTAGGTGAAGGAGTTTGCTTGTTAGGCCCAACAGAGCTAAGGACCGGGTTCCCCCCTCGTTCCTTAAGTAGGCTATGAGGGTTCGATTGTCCGATTGCACTAGAACATGTGCGTCCTTCATGTGTGCACCTTGTCTTACTAAGGCTGCATACACGGCAAACATTTCCTTCACATTGGAATGCCACTTTTGCTGGCGGCGATTCCATTTGCCCGACAACATGGTGTTGTTCAGGTGTGCTCCCCAGCCCGCGTCCGCCGCGTCTGTGGTGAGAAAGTGGGTAATCTTGGGGGTGTGCATTGGTCTTGCACTTTTCCCTACGTTTCTTACCCACCATTGTAACTCTTGAGTCACTAGAGGTGGTAACTCCCTCTTTTGCCTTGGTCTGGCTCCTCTGAACGATTTTAGAAAAATCTGAGTACGGCGACAATGGAGACGACCGTTTGGGGTTGCTAAATTTGCAAAATTTAACATACCCAGCAATTTTTGCAGCACTCGGAGACACGACTCTTTGTTTTGTAATAAACTTGTTGATAGTTGTAGGATTTTTTCTACTTTTTTTACAGGAAGTGAAATTAGTTTTGTTTTTGTATTCCATATTATGCCTAAATATTCTATTTCTTGAGTTGGGGTGAGAAGTGATTTCTGAAAGTTTACATGCCAACCCAACTTTTCCAGAGTCTGTATGGTTATTTTGGTGTGTTCTACGAGTTGTGTCTGATTTTGACTGGCTATAAGAAAATCGTCCAGATAGACTACTAATCTTATGCCTTGTTTCCGAAGGATTTCCGCAATCCAATTGGTCACTGAGGCGAAGGAGTGAGGAGCTGATGAGAGACCGAAAGGTAAGGCCGTTAATTGTAATATTTCGCCTCCATATATTATGCGCAGAAAACGCCTGTGAGTTTCCTTTATGTTCAGGTGAAAATATGCCTGATGGAGGTCTATTTTTGTCATCCAGTCCCTGTCCTGTAGGAACTGAATTACATCCTGTCGGGAAATTAATTGGAAATGTCGAGTCGAGACATGTAGATTTAGGCTCTTTAAATTGAAAATAGGGCGTATTCCCCCATCTGGTTTTCTGACTAAAAACATTTTGGAGTGAAAGCCGGGTGTTATGTTTTTTGGTTTTTCTAAAATGTTTGCATCTTTTAACTGTTGTATGATTTCTGTCATCTTCTTGGATGGCTTTGTTGCAAACTTGTTTAATATTCTTTTGTAAGGGTAATGTAAAGGAGGTTTTGTTGAAAATGGTATGCGACTCTCCGCTATTATTTTTAGAATATATTGACTGGCCCCCAATTGTTCCCATGCCTGAACATGTGATTTTAGGCAACCCCCTTTGAATATCCTGCTTTGATTGTCATTTATCTTTAACGTTGGAGGTATCTTGGGTGCCTGTACGACGAAAGGAATGCTTTTTATAATTTTTGGATTTTTTGTCCGAGTTAAACTTAGTTTTCTTATTGAAATTAGTTTTATACGATGGCTTGAAACTTTTATTGTTAACCTGAATACTATTATTGACCTTCTTTTTATCTTTTAAATAACTTGGCATGTTAAGCCATACCTGCGAGCCTCCTAAAGAATCTACCAGTGGAATGAGCGCTTCTCTGTTAAAGAGATACTCAGCGCTAGGTGGAATATTTTGTAAAGCTAATTTAAGATTAACATTATTAACTTCTTTCAGAATGCGGTCACGTCTAACCTCAATACATTCAGCTCGCTTGCCACATATGACTTGCATACAAGTTTCCATATTTTTATATGACGGGGACGCTGGACCAAATTTTTCAGATAATTTATCATAGAGAGTGCTTGCATTGAGCTCTGTGTCAGAACTAGCAGCCCAATTTACAACCTCCTGCAAACCATTTTTTAAAAGTTGCCTATTTTCCAAAACAGCATTTGACAATCCCGCTAACAATTGCTCCGTACTAGCTAAATAATCTGGTCCTTTATTAAGGTGACATAATTCCTCATTCAATTTTAGGCCTGTAAAACCTGGTGTTGCCATAAGAGTCTGCAAGTCCTTTTTATACCGAATGCCCTTCCAGGCCTGTGAGTTAAATTGTTGAAGACTATTTAACTCTGCTAGTTTAACGGGATCAGCAACAGGTACAATCTTAGATTCGTCATAACTTATTTTCAACTCCCCCAAACACATATTATTATTATTAGTTGCTTTATTTAAAACTTGTGGTTTGTTTAGAAACTGATTATTAATCGTATTCTTAGAATTCACGGAATTAAAATGGCTGCCGACATTTTCTTTATTATTGTTAAAACTCGTATTAATAGCAGTGAAAATCTGCGGCATTTGAGCTACACAGTCTGATAAATATGTAACTTGATTAATTAGAGTGTCCATGCGAGGATCCGAACAAGTTTCGACTTGTTTGAACCTGCGCCGCTTAGACCTTTTATTAGGTGGCGGCGAGGCAAAACCTTCTTCGTCTTCCGAAGACGAGGAACTGCTTTGCGATGAGCTTGAGCTCACAGCTCTTCGCTCTCCATCCGGAGCAGCGACTTGAGCTACAGGTTCAGGGACGGAATCCTCAGTGTTCATAATGGTAGGTAGGTACTTACCGACTCGCCGTCAAAGACACAACACTGAACACTGTATATACACTGAATACGTGTTTATTATTAGTATAAAATCACTCTAACACTATTTTCAGACCGAAAACAATGAATTATTAGTATCCAATAAGATTTTTGTCAGTTTTTTGAACTTTGAAAAACTTTTGCTCCTAACACGACAAAAATCATAAACGCTATGAAACCTAAGCGGTCGGCCGCCGGAACCGGAGATGGCGACCCCTGCCGGAAATGAGAGGTAACAACGTAAATCCAAAGAGAATCAGGTATGTTTTACAATATCTATGCTCCTAGAAACCAGAATCATAGACTGCTTCTTCATTCTAACGCTGTGTCTTTCTGGTAGGCATATAATGAACTAATTTAATTTATTCTGACGGCACGGTTGGTGCAGTGGCTGTGCGAATGGACTGCTGCGCTGTGTGTCGCGGGTTCGATTCCCGCACGGAGCAAATATTTGTATGATCCACAAGTAGTTGTTCCGGATCTGGGTGTTTGTGTATATGAGTTTATATGTTTGCAAACGACACCCACGACACAGGAATAACAGCTAGTGTGGGGCAACGTAAAAAAAATATATTAAAAAAAATGACGTATTGCCAATTTTGAAAGCGTCGTATCAAAATGGATGGCATTTTGATAGTCGTACCAAAAGAAAAAATAAGGGTCGAATAGTTTTTGGTAATCTCAACTGACGGACTAGTTTTTTTTTTTTGTTGAATTCTCAATTGGGGTTAAAGTCCCCCAGTCCTATTAATGAATCTTTCGAGTTTCAAGTTTAATGATCCATTTAATCGAACATGGAAGATCTTGCAATGACGTCCGTTTAGGCTAATATTCTAAAAGTAATTTTCTTCTAAAAAACTAATCAATATGTACTTACTTCCCATCCTTCTTGTGTCCATTCTTCGAGTGATATTTGATACCATTGACATTCTTGTATCGTTTCTTACAGCCAGGGACTGGGCAGGCAAACGGTTTTTCCTGAGCGGCTGGACCAAGAGCCCCGGATGACGCACTAGCGTTCATTCTGGACAAGAAAGTTTAATTTTAAAACCTACAATCTCTTTCTTGAGACAACTACTTGCCATTAATACTGTGTGTTTTCAAACTTGCTCGAAATGTTGCAACTAACAGCTTGGAATTATCATACAAGATTATTTAAAGTTGTTTGAGGATCCATTCACAGCTTGAAGTTTTTAGCCAAGTCCAGTTGTTTTTCATGTCGCTTACTAGTCATAAAAAGGAAAAAACGTATAAATTGAAAATTTTGACACGTGCTAGTGAGGGTTGATTTTGAAAATTTTATAACAAATTACGTTGGCCGCTACCTAAAGCAGCAGAAAGTAAAGCATACAAAAGCTTAGACATTTACCGTCTTACCCTTCGATCATTAATAACAACGTCTTACCACAAAAAAAGGTTAAACATCTGTTGAACGCTTGTCTAAAAAAGTGTAACTATTAAACAAGTTGAAGTTAACTTTTAGACAAGTGTTCAACAGATGTTTATATGTTCGTGGTAAGATGGCTACCATCTTACTGAAGAAAGGTATACATCTGTTGAACACTTCTCTAAAAAATGTCATCTGCAAAAGTCAAAATGACTTTTAGTTACACATTTTTAAACAGGTGTTCAACATGTGTTTATTTTTTTGGTAGGTACGACGGTTAAAATTTTGATCCACTGATATTGTGATGTTTTGCACTATTGTGATTAAATGATCCTGTCCGTATACTTACTTGACGCCATATCGCAGTATGAACTCGGAGCTGTACTCCTCAGCCGTGGTCCACGAGTCATTGCTGTCTTCGGATGGACTGACCAGCTCGTCTTCATCCATCTCGCTCCCTGGAACATTAAAAAAAATACCCAAGCGTATTCTTCTGGTCGCCTCTTTTTCGAAATTGTGCCTCCCTCCCCCAGTTGTATAATTTGGCCTACATATAATTTGTTATGTATTCTAGCAAAACCTCGATGGTAGCGCCATTTACGATTACAGGTCTTGGGGTGACATGACCGGTGGTAATTTTAGTGGTTTGATTTTATCCAGATTTAACCCGAGACCTACGAGGCTGCTGAACAATCGATAAGACCGTTCAGAATTACCTCCAGCTCTAGAAGAGGTTCTGCAATGATTACAATATCGTCCATAAATAGGAGGTCCGTGACGTACCGACCGTTGAATATTTATGCCCCGTCCTTTCCAACCAAAGATCTTGAAAATGTCCTGCAACGCGTTCGTAAACAGTTTCGGGGAGATGACGTCTCCCTGTCTTACCCCTATAAGCAGTTGGGATTGGTTGTAAGAACGGAGCTCTTTTAATTGGACGGTAATTGTTGCGGCCTCATACAAACATCTGATCACCTCAAAACTGCCACATCCCGCTAGCAGTCGATAAGGCATCTCTGCATGAACTCCAGCACAGCCCACTGCCCAGGTATCGACGGTATCGAAGGCTTTCTCGTAGTCCACATAATAATAACAGTCCTCCTGACCGATTTCGGCCACAGTGGCCAATCAAACGGAGATTATAAGCCATCTGCGCGGGACATATTACAGTGCACAGGTGTGAACACACTGTACACAGGCACAGGTGCATTCTCTGTTCCATTACTCTCATAATCCGATGGGACGGCAATCCGACACGACCGGACAGAGCACAGTGCGCAGGACCAACGGTTTAACTTGCTTTATTCCGAGGCACGGGGATATCATACCTCCAACTTCCAAACTCCGGGCTGTTGAGTTACTGCGGAATTAGCACCTTCACCTTTTGCCTGACCCGGGAATCGAACCCAGGACCCCAGGCTCAGCAGTCGGGCTTGCGACCACGAGACAAACGGGGCAGTTACATACGCTAGGCACAGAGGCTGGTTATATGCCTCGGTATTTTGTTTTATTTGCCTAAGAGTGTGTATGTGGTCCACGATGCTGTAGCGTTTTCAAAAACAGGTAAATGAGGCAGTAGGTCTTAAGGAGTGTCATCGCCCTTTTTGAAAAATAATACGAGCATACTCCTGTGCCATGCCTCCGCCCGGTGTACGAGTAATACCAGTCTAGATGATGGAATTGAAAAGCTACAAGCTCTGTCAAGATAGGTCAAAGACATTAAACTATATTAGTTCTTTTAAATATCTTTGAGATAGGTGTTCCTCCTGCCTTGAACAGCTCTGTGGCTATCCCGTCATCCCCCGGAAGTTTTCGTTTGCGGTTCTTTAGCGCCCATTAGATAAAGAATCTTACTGTACATTTTATCCTCCTCGAACAACGACCATTGACCATAGCCTATGGTCGTTGTCCTCAAAAAATGCACTCCACTGATACTCTAACCGTACGCCGCTACTGGTTGAAGTGCAATTTACTAGGAAATAGATTTAATAATATTTACAGAGAATCAGAGACTAACAGTTTCAAGTCACTTAAATTAGTGGATTTTTGGCTCGCACTTGACTGCTTTATTTTTTCATGCTTGCTAAGTTTCTAGCAGAAACGATGGAACGCGATTTCCAAATGAATAAATATAGGTACATAATATTATGCTTAGAATAATAAAATAACATGCATAGTAGAATTCTGCAGGAAATAATTAGATAGGTATTATGGTTACCGGTAGGAGTGCTGCTGCGAACAGAAGGCGTTTTGGGCGCGGACAGCAGGCGCCGGCGGACATCGGGTGGGGGGGCTGTGTTCTGATTTTCCCGCCTCGAAGCCTCGGAAAAGTATTTTAGGACATAGCTTAGCGGAATGCATGCTGGTTGTGATGCTTCTTTTTGTTCTATTACAGCTGGGTCGTAATCTGTAAAAATAAATTAAAGTTTACGAGCTTGAAACATAGGTGTTTGTATCAGCCGCTCTCTGATCAGCTGTTCCAATCAGCGGAACTATTTTGGTCGCCCGTATTATGTTAAAGAGAAAACAGGCATAAAATTAGCAACGCAATTCTGAACGTCGGCTATAAAGAAATTAAACAAACCATTAATTAAAATAACAAAAGTAAAGCTATGTAGTCCCACTCATTATTTATAATTGACGCAAAAATACCCTCCAATGGTGACAACATCGGCACATTGATAAGACGTAAATTGGGAGGGTCATGGATTACATTACATGCTTATTATAAGAACAATTCCTCGCTATACAAATGAATATTTAATATTTACCGATATGAACATCTTCGATGTGTTCAATTAAGTCTGCTAATCTTGGAAATGTTATGCCACAGCCATTAAATTTACAGATGTTTATCATGAAGACGGCCATGTCGTACAATGGTAATGCGCTAGTCAATGACAACACTGTGTTCATTCAGACTGTAATCATCATAATGGCTATAAATTGAATAATAGATAGTATTAGAAATAGTAGTCTCAATTAAAAAACAATTTAGGATTTACTAATATAATACTTTTAAAAATAACTCGTTATATTGCAATTTTATTTTGTTAGGTCCTGAAAGATTCTGTCACTCGCGCATATTGATCGACAGTTGGCAGCTCTGAACGGAACTGTCTGCTATATCGACCAATAGCAATGCGGCATTTGTACTCTGTTTCACTTCGCCACTCAAAAATTGAACATTCCAAAGGCCGGTCTCCTCCCTCTCGGTGTTCTTTGGTAAGTGCGGCAGAATTTCGTGAATGAACCTAATCGTGAAAAAGTGTAACAATTTGAAGCCATCATTCGGTAAAAAGTGATTCTTATCGCGCATATAAGCATAAAGTGTGTGATAGTGGAAATATTTATCTGTGTACTCGTAAGTTGTCATAGAACAATATCAGTCATCTAAACTCAGCTCGCCGATTCGGCCATTTTCACTCTTCATTCAATTATATCGTTTAGAGGTAACATACAGTAGCTTTGCCCGTAAAATCGTGTCCACGGTGTTACCTAAATTGATATCTCGTCGGGATAGTTTAGGTTGTACGACCTCAGTCTCCGTTACGTAGCACCGTAAATTACGTAACATTCTGCGGTCGTCGGTCAAACTGTCAAGTGACTTTACATAAACTTATCCTATCAATAGGCATTACAGTGTCATTAGTCTCGAGTAGCTAACCCATCTAGTCGTACGGTTTCTTTCAGTTGTCGCTCGCCGCACCCAAATAAAACAAAAATGCTGTCCGCCGCCAGATTGATCGCCCCTGCAGCCAGGTCTGCCGTAAGTATCCTGCAGTTTTCTTACTGGATTTTTATTTGCCGTAATTTTACCCCTTTTTTTGTCATCACTTCAGGACTTTGTAGTTTTTTTCGTGGTTCTTGTATTATTTGACCTTGTAGGTTCCATCAGCTATGTAAGCTCTACTTGCCGGTACTATAGGTTATTGAGTGCAAAATCTCAGTAATTTATTTCCTTGTTATCAGTCAATATATTATCACACAGTCCTGACACTGATGTTATAAATCATTACATAACCCAACTTCTATTCCAGTATTAGGTAACAATAATTATCACAATTTCAAATGGAATGGATAAGCGCCGCAGAACCGTCATTAACTGAATAATCTATGAACTGGTATTTTTAGATTGATGCAGTATTGATTTTTAGGGTGTAGCCCTTGAAGAGATGGTACTATGGGTGTCTACTAAGAAGTTGTTTTGTATGTTATAGATCTTCAGCAACCCAGCCCTCTTGCGACCAATTGCTGCACTCCCCGCACAGACACAGATGATCACGGCTGCACCAGCTCAGCTGTCTGCAGTGCGGTCCTTCCAGACCACCGCGGTCACCAAGGACATTGACTCTGCTGCCAAATTCATTGGTGCTGGTGCAGCGACAGTAGGAGTAGCTGGATCTGGTAAGTTGTCTACCCCTTTTTTTAGTTAAAAAGCAATAATGGTTTTCTTCCTTGTGATGTCTTAATTGTGGTGTTCTTGATTCATAAATATCTGGTAAAGCATGAATAAAAGATTTATTGAACCTTTAGATACGGAACTTTTGCACAATTTATTATAAAATCCATTTTCATTCAGGATAACCTCATCTTTAGTGATGCTTAACTTTTCTTACAATTCTATGCAATTTTAAAGTGGTTTTATGTGAAAAATTGTTCTTATACTCAATTTTAATAAATCAGTATGATTGCATAACCCAAGCATTATTGATTTTCTTGAAAATGGGGCTATCCCTGCTTACATAAGTATTTAAAGGTTCAATACAAAGTATATTGAGGAAATGTGGAATAACAGGAAACCAACTAACACAGGAAAGCAGTAACCTTAACTTGAAGAATATGTGCTAGTTTTGATACTGATGCTTCAAATCTTAGTTTATTTATTAACTGAACTAAACATATCTGAAACTAAATAATTCAAACTTTTTATTGTAGCAGTGATAAACTAAAAAGTCTTGATAGCCTCATTTTCTACTTCTACAAATTATTACAGTTTTATTATTGATATAAAAAGCTAAATGATTTCTTCCCACAGTTCCTTAATTATGTGTTTCTTATTTTCAATTAAAATGCCTAATACACCTATTCATTGCCTGAATGCTTGCCCTGCACATGTAACTAACGGAATTATATTTTGTGTTATCTACAGGAATTGGTATTGGTGTGGTCTTTGGATGCTTGATCATTGGTTATGCACGCAATCCCTCCCTAAAGCAACAGATCTTCTCATATGCCATTTTAGGCTTTGCATTAACGGAAGCAATGGGCCTCTTTTGTCTAATGATTGCGTTCCTTATGTTGTTCGCTTTTTAGGATTTTTTTTTTTGTAAGCAATTTATTTTATGAAAAGTGTAATTATTATCTAACTGTTGTGAAGAATCTAAATAGTGTTATATACAAATAAAACGCATGATTTTAATGGGCGAATTAATTAATCTCAACTTACTGTCCATTGGAAAAATGGTGAGGTTTATTCTGTTGCACTTGTAGTTAGCTATAGAATTTGGGTAGTTAGAAATTTCTTGGTTATTCTAAATGTTGCAATGATGTTAAAATATACAAGGCTCATGCGTTATTTGTGTATTACAGGTGCTGGAATCGGAACGGTGTTTGGCTCCCTCATCATCGGTTACGCCAGGAACCCCTCCCTCAAGCAGCAGCTGTTCTCATACGCCATCTTGGGTTTCGCCCTGTCTGAGGCTATGGGTCTGTTCTGTCTTATGATGGCGTTCCTGCTGCTGTTCGCTTTCTAAGCTATTTACTTTTAAGAACACTATTACTGCCATCCCACATGACGAGGTTTCAGTGAATACTATCTGGAGTGGACGGCCATGGAATCGAATGTGTGGAAACCTCACCCTCATAGTGATGCATGGACTGATGTGTATAAGTGATACACTTACCAGTGCGCGTCATCAGGAATGCAATTTATTTAATTATGTAGTATAAAAGAAAAGCAAATAAAATGTTGTACGTAAAACATTACATTGATGCTACAGTTATTTCTATTCCTGATTTTTGTAGACTGTTCTGAATCATGTTAAACATACAAGCCGCATATCAAAATTCGGCGACAATATTATAGTTAAGCCAGTGACTGCGTATATTTGCGTGAGTATTGTCATCGATTTTTGTAGTGTGAGTTTATCCTGTTGAAGAATGTCGGCATCTGTATTGTACATTTTTAGGGCGATTAAATGATACAAAACCAAAATCACAAGCGTTTATGTTGATGACCTAATACCACCCTGGTCTTTTATAGCTCTAGATTTAAAAACAATTCAAAAAAGATCTAAGAGCTATAATTTCTTTTACGCAAATTCAAATCATTTGAGTTGTCACTGACACTGGTAAGCCCCCATCAGAGATTTTAATTTTGGAAACCCAAAAATTGTGTTACTATTAGGTCCTGCGAGATCCCACATATGAATCTCAAATATAAGCGCAAGATGGCGAAAACTTGTTTTCTCCCAGATTTTCGTCAAGAAGCAAAGCAAGCAATAGCTGGACTATTGAAAATCAACGACTCCGGCTCTGCCACCAATTCGCCCTCAATTTTTGAACCAAGGTCCGACAAAATCTGAGATTCGGAGAGAAATTTCGCCTAATTGGCGAACAAAATTTTTTGTTATCAAAAAGTAAAATCCCTGATGTGGGGGCTAAACCAGTGTCACATGCTTACGTGCACACACAAAAGGTCATTTTGATGAAGAAACTTCAGAAAAAAATAATCACTACCTAGTGAAATTAAACTTAAGGGTGCTCCCACATTTATCGAAAGCGCTGTCTTGAAACTTCCAAGTAGGTTTCGAACAATCTTACTATTATTCAAAAGTTCATGAGGCCCATCTTCATGAACTTTGTTACTTTTTCACACAAAAAATAATAAACGTATTTGGGTGAAATTCTGTACCCACGCTGAGTTGTTAGGTACATCCCAGATTTTGTAGGGTAATAAATAAGCGTTGGAGAAATTAATTAATGTGTGTGTCCCACTAGGAATTTCTCCTATTTCGTGGGCGTGGTACAGACGTATACCTAAACCGCTAGTATTATAAATTATCTTTGCATAAACTCACATAGACAAACGCCCAGACCTGGAACTGCTTGAAGATTATACGGAAATCAAACCCACGACTCGCAATCAGTCCAATCGCGAACTCGTGTCTCAAAAACTCCACAAAATTTGTGACTTGGCAACAACTTTCTACAAATTAGCGACTAAATCTAGAAAACAGATCTTCGCTAAGATGCACTAATTTTTGAGACTCCCACAGGACCAAATGGGGACAGGGAGCTGACTCCAGGTCGGCCACATAGTTTAATGTCTTTGTCGGCTACCAATACTCCCTTGTAACTTTTGAATGTACGTCAGGATTGAGGAGCCACATCAAATTTTTATAATCTGATTTCACCACTATTTAGCAGCAATGTAGCTGATTTTGCAGCACAAATTCTAGATTTAGCAGCAAAATATATCACTAGTTATATTAATGCAAAAGTGGCTCCTCAATCTAAACGTTTGAATTGAGGAGCCACCTTGGATCTCGGTAAGTAATAGATGCACATTGTTGAAACTTTTGCAGCATTTAGCAGCAATTGTGCATATTATCGTCTAAAAATTTGGCTACTGTAGCGCTAAAATCAAAGAAAAAACAATAGTTTTAGTGTGGCTCCTCAATCTAGACGCAAGAGCTGAAATTATATTGGATGTGAGCGATCAATTAATATATTCAACTAAAACTATTGTATTTTCTTTGATTTTAGCGCTACAGTAACCAAATTTTTAGACGATAATATGCACAAATGCTGCAAAAGTTTCAACAATGTGCATCTATTACTTACCGAGATCCAAGGTGGCTCCTCAATTCAAACGTTTAGATTGAGGAGCCACTTTTGCATTAATATAACTAGTGATATATTTTGCTGCTAAATCTAGAATTTGTGCTGCAAAATCAGCTACATTGCTGCTAAATAATGGTGAAATCAGATTTTAAAAATCTGATGTGGCTCCTCAATCCTGACGTACATACTTTTGAACAGACAATTTTAAATTGAAATCCATTATAAGCCATTGTCAGGGACACGTTCCCGTGGGTTAACTTTAGAGTTACAGCGGATGAAGCGGCTTGCATCGTCCACCGTATAATAGTAGTTTATGAAACTGGTACATAATGAGGGGTATAATATCTAGTTATGTGCAGTTTCATACACTTGTAACTACTCTCATTGAACACGAACATTAATCAAGATAAAGATTGACACAGTACACAAACGTTTAATATGCCGCCAAAATTCCCGTTATCACCGCGCATGGCCAAAGCGCGCGCAGCCACAGATAAAAAATTAAATAGCTGTATCTATGATCTGTAATCTGTATCGCAATGAAAAAAAAATTATCTTGCTTTTTATTTTGCTAGAGAAATAGTGTCATAATATTTTTTTTTTTATTTCATTTCGATATACTATTAATTGTAAAGTACGTCTATATAAACTCGTTTTGAGTTTTGAATTTAACGATATGAGAGTAGATAAAAATATTAAACGGTACGGCGCCATTATGTAACATCGCAGCAAATGCGCAGGTTTCTAGCGAATCGATAGGGCAACAAAACGTGGGTGTACCTAGGCTGTACTAAATGCCTGCTACTTCTGTACATGTATACTTGATTGAATTTTCTCTATTAAGGTACGCAGGGATTGTAATAGAGGAAGTGTGGGAATGGATTACCGTCTGTAATTTTTAAAATAGAATAATGTCATCATAATCGTCAGCCGGAAGCAAGGGCGGATCCAGCTTTTACTTCAGGGGGGGGTCACCATGTCGCAGACAACTTGTCTCCGTAGTCTAGTTCGGGACAGATATAGTATACCTACTTATTATTATAAAGCAGGGGTGGCCAACTCGAATACCGTGACCCCGGAACGTAAAGGGCTATTGAAGGAACACCGTAGATTTTAGTCAGTACAAGTCTGACAGTCCCTCCTGTCCTGCCCTGGGCGGGAGGACTCATTTGATTTTAACCACGCTAAAAAAAAAGGGTTGGCCAACCGGTCGATCGCGACCATTAGTCAAGTCGATCGTGGCAAGGCAAAAAATATAAATAATAAATTATAGGACCTATAAAGGGTATTTCTTTTAAATTGGCTAAAAGGGAAAAATCCGCATCCATAAGAGACGGGAAAACTTTCTTAGGAACCTTTAGCTATATTTTTTGATGTTGATAATTTTATCATTTTCATTTTTTTGGTCAAGTGGACTGGTCTACAAAAATGAGTGCTGAGACTAGTCTACAAGAATCATGCTTGTAGCGTTGAGCCATCTTCAGGGGTAGAGCAGGGCTAACAGGCCGTCCACTTAGATGCTGCTACACGCACGCACGTGCCGAGGATGCTGTCGAAATTGGCGGCCACGAAAGCGAGGACGGCCATGGGTCCAGGGTTCAAGTCGCGCACCGTGATGTCGCCCACGGTGACATCGTCCTCCAAGAGGAAGCCGGAAAGGTTGCCGAAGCCGTAGTGGATGGCCAACTCGGTACTACTGGTGCGGTTGTTGCTCGATTTGGAGCTGTCGTACTTGTTGTGTAGTACTTTGAAAAACACAACGGAGTTTATAATTAATTTATTTAAAATACAATTAAAATAAAACAATACTGTAGAACGTGCAGCTGGAGCAGTGGTAAAAATTGTAGTGCCTAGAAAAGAATTGAAGGAGACGCAATGACAGAACGTAAATTCGAAATATGAATTTTTAAAAATTATTAAAACAATAAATAGATCTTAAAGTAAAGAGGTTAAAGGAACAGAAGAGGTTAAATACCTCTCTGTTACAAGCTTTTATAGCGGGCTCTGAGCGCGGCGACCAAATCAGGAAATTCCGTAACGAAAATACCTAAGAAAAAAAATCTAACACTCGTGTAACATCGTTTCAGTTCGGGAGACTTCGGCAATCATAAAAACATCCGTCATAAAGACAATTTACTTTTTCTTACTGATTAAAAACGGCCAGCTACAAAAAGAGGTTTTCACAATTAAACCTACTATACCTACCTACTTATAAAATTCTCCTACAACAAAGCAGACACTGCGCCAGCAGTGGAAGCGTGCTGGGCCCATAACCTGTTAAAAATTTTAACCCTGTTTGGAAGTGAGACCTGGGAATCTTGTATATAAAAGACCCCATTAAATCTTCATTCTAATTTATTTTTCTTTATTTCAGTAGTGCACCAATAAATGATATTCTCGTTAAATATTCGCGGTAGGCTTAATTTTATTTTTAAATGCTATGTAACAGATTTACCGCGGCAGTCTCCGAGTGCCACCTGTATTTCTTTTTTTTAGTGCCATTCGGCTCTGCTTCATCGGAAAAAATCGGGACGGCGAAAGTTGGTCAAATGCAAAATATTGTTTCATACAAATAAAAATTACCAATTTTTTTTATTATGTTGTATTTTTATGTTTCACTTACTTTCATGTTAGTGTCTAAACACACTATGCCGAAGTGTTATAGATTACAATGTGGCATCACTGAGTAGTCAGTCTGTGGTTATATAGATTGTCTGTGGTGTATCGAGCAATGAGTGTGCTAGAGATGGGTAACTAGCCGAAATTTCAATAGCTTAGCGAACCGGCTATTTGTGGTGTAATAGCCAGCTAGCTAGCCAGCTATTTGGCTACTTGGCTATTGAACAATAGCGTTTAGTAACTAGCAGCGCAACGAAGCGGCGCCGGTGTAGCTAGGTAGGACTTAAATAACGCAACATCAACTGCCAGATCTGAATTCGATCCTAAATAAAAAAGAAATGATTTCCTCTCTGAGGTCACAATAACCAAAATACTAACTATCAAATTTTTATTTATTTTAAACCTGTCGGTAACTAACCAGCTTTCTAATCATCGTATTTCATAAGTTCGTTCATTAAACGACCGAAATTACTAAGTATAATGCTCTTTCTTTGTCTAATCTATTTTGTGAATATTGTGAGAAAAAGATCGACGATACCAATGAAGATCGTACACGCGTAGCGCAGTGAGCGCGCACACAGCTATCGGCTATTTTGGCTACTCTAGCTACCCGGCTACCGAATACCGGGACGGCTATAAAACGTAGCAGTTAGCTATACTCCGTGGCGGCTACGCGGCTACGAGCGGCTACGCGGTTACGAGCGGCTACGCGGCTATATCATAACCTGTCAGTTATCTAGCCAACCAGTAGCCGATAGCTAGCTATCGTGTGACGGATATCATAGCCGTGGCTATTTTGCTCATAGCCGGTATTTGGCTAGTTATGGCTATAGCTACCCATCGCTAGAGTGTGCGCGTCGGTTGTCTTGATCTTGGAGAGTTATGTTGCCTATTATTAATTAAATAAAAGGTTTTTCTCCCAAACACTTTCTTTCTCTGGTGTCCCATATACCCCCTTACAACAGGTTATGGGCCCAGACATGAAAGATTGAGTGAACCTATTTGCGAGTTTGATTCGATTAAGTCGCGGTGTAGCAAAGGTTGGAGCCCTGCGTAGCCCGTGGTTCGAACAAGCAAACAAGAAGTTTAATGGCGGCGGTGTTTTTCGCGGCAAATCTATTGATGGTGAGATTGCATGCGTAACAAAATGTCGACTTTGGAGAATAACAATGGTAAGACGATCGTTCTTAATGGTCGCAATTGGCAGGCGTGGCGTTTTCAAATTCAAATAGTTCTCCGTTCAAAGAAGTTATTGGGAATCGTGACAGGCACTGAAGAAAGGCCTGCGGAAGCTGGTAAAACACAAGAATTATGGGATGAGAGAGAAAATAAAGCTCAAGAGGTGATCGCTACAAGAGTTGAGGAGACGGTGATGACGCATTTGATTTCGTGTTCCAGTAGTCTTGAAATGTGGCAGAAGTTATGTACCTTATATGAACCCGCAACTAGAGTAGGGGTGCACTTGTTGCAACAGAGATTCTTTAATATAAAGTATGAGGATCCCATGGCTGTGTTCATAACTAAGGTTGAGGAGTGTGTCAACCAGTTGGCATCAGCAGGAGAAAAGGTATCTGAAAAAATGATGATAACTAAGATACTTATGTCATTACCCGATAAATACAAACATTTTGTCTCAGCTTGGGAAAGTATCCCAGAAGAGAAACAAAAGTTGCAGGAGCTGACAGGCAGGTTGCTAGTTGAGGAGGAGCGCAGTGGTAATGGCGCCATTTCCAGTGCCAGTAGCAGCGAACAGCAAAATTCTGCATTGGTGGTTGGTGCACAGCGTGCTATAAAGTGCTTTGAGTGTGGTAAAGTAGGCCATAAAAGAAGTGAGTGTAGAAATAGAAAATGTAATAACTGCCACAAGGTGGGTCATTTAATAAAAGACTGTAAGTTGCTTAAAAATAAAACTAATGAGGAAAATAAAAATAAAAATTCTAAAACTTCATTTGTAACAAGAGAGATTAAGGGTAATTTATTAAATTCAAATAATTTTGTATTAGATTCAGGGGCAAGTGACCATATGTGTTATATTAAAGAGATGTTTTCAGAGTTTTGTGAAATAAAAAATAAAAGATTTGTTACAATTGGTGATGGTAAGAATTTAGAAGTTTTAGGTATTGGAAAAGTTGATGTGTATGCCTATAATGGTTCAGAGTATACTTTCTGTACTCTACATGACGTGTTGTATATGCCTAAATTAAATGTGAATTTGTTTTCTCTCGGGTCAGCCATTAATAAAGGTCATATGATGGTTTCAGATTCTAATGGATGTAAGTTTTATAAATGGTTCCATAACGGGTATAGCTGACAAATATGATAAAATGTATGTGATGAAATTTAAATTTAGTGATGTAGCTTTGTTAACTTTGGCAGATTGGCATGTTAAGATGGCACACCAAAATTATCAGTATGTAAAAGAGTTTTTAGATTCAAAAGGAATCAAATATGAAGGGCAGACTGATCAGTGCTTACCGTGTATTCAGGGAAAACAGCATAGGTTACCTTTCCATCAGAGTAGTTGTAGGTCAGTTGAACCAGGTGAACTCATACACATGGATCTTTGTGGTCCAATGGAGGAAGTATCAGTAGGGGGCTCTTCATATTTTCTATTACTGAAGGATGACTATAGTAGTTACAGGTTTGTTTATTTTATCAAGAATAAGTATGAAACTAAAGAGAAAATTGAGGAATTTATAGAGCAGTTTGAAAATGAGTTTAGGTGTAAAATAAAAAGATTTAGGTCAGATAATGGAACAGAGTTTGTGAATAGAGCAGTAGAGAATTTATTTAAGAGAAAAGGCATAATACATGAGTTAACAGTTAGTTATACTCCTGAGCAAAATGGTAGAATTGAGCGCGAGATGCGTACGGTAGTTGAGTCTGCGAGAACAATGATTATTCAGTCAGGTTTAGGGAAAGAACTTTGGGCTGAAGCAGTGAATACAGCGGTGTTTATAATAAATAGAACAGGTAAAAGTAAGGTTATTGGGAAAACACCATACGAGTTGCTGTATAATAAGAGTTTTGATGTCACCTTATTGAAAGTTTTTGGTACTAAGGTATGTACACATGTACCTAAACAGCTTAGATTGAAGTGGGACTCCAAGAGTAAATTAGGAGTTTTTGTGGGTTATGGTGATCATACAAAAGGATACAGGGTGTGGTATTCTAACACAAGAAGAGTAGAAACTTATAGAGATGTCATATTTATCAAAGAGAAGAAAGAAGTAGTAAAGAAGAATATAAGTTCAAGCGTTATATTAACAGATGAAGAAGATGTTATTGAACAAGAACCCATTCTTGACACACACGACAGGGAACAGAATCAAGACAATAAAGAAGTTGAGATAGAAGAATGCAAAGAAGTTGAGCAGCAAGAAGACGAAATAAGAAGCATTGTAGAAGATGTGAGATCAAGTGAAGTTGACATGACTGAAGAGTATTTAGATGAAGAATTCTTAAATGCAGAAGAAGAGACATCTGAAGAAAAGAAAAATTCTAGAAGTAGAAGGCAAGCGAAGAAGCCTGTATGGACAAAAGATTATGAGATGGCTTTATTAGCACAGGGTGAAGACGAATTAACTTATGAAGAAGCCGTTAGTGGAGAACACAAAGAAGAATGGCTAAAAGCAATAGAAGTAGAGTTAGAAGCACTAAATAAAAATAAAACGTGGAAAGAAGTTAGTTTACCAGAAGGGAAGAAAGTAATTGATACTAAGTGGGTATTTAAGATTAAGAAAGAAGGAAATAAAGATCTTTATAAAGCTAGATTGGTTGTAAGAGGCTTTAAGCAAGAAGATAAGTTTGATCACTCAGAGATTTATGCTCCAGTAGCTAAACTACCTACACTGCGGGTGTTATTAGCAATAGCTAGTAAATATGACATGGATATTCAGCAGATGGATGTCAGAAGTGCATTTTTATACGGGAACATAGAGGAGGAGGTGTTTGTAGAAAAACCAAAAGGTATGAAGAAAGATGGCAAAGTATTGAAATTGCAACGGTCTTTGTATGGACTGAAGAAATCTCCAAGATATTGGAATGACAAATTTAACCAATTTATGGTTCAGGAAGGGTTCTTAAGAAATCAGAGTGATTACTGCTTATATTATAAGAAGGATAAGAAGTTCTATGTCTTACTGTATGTTGATGATTTGATTTTACTTTGTGAAGATAAACAAGAGATAAAAATATTTAAAGAAGCATTACAAGAAAAATTTGAAATGAAAGACTTAGGGGGTAATAATCTAAAATATCTAGGAATAAATATAACCAAGAAGAATGATATAATTCAACTAGACCAAGAGCAGTATTTAAAAGGTTTATTGAAAAAGTATAATATGGAAGGATGTAAATCTATAGCAACACCAATAGAACAAGGTTTAGTTTTGGAAAAAGAAATAGCTACAGATAAAGAATTGATAAAAAGATGCAGACAGTTAATAGGAAGTCTTATGTATGCCATGTTAGGAACACGTCCTGATTTGTGTTATGCATTGAGCTATTTAAGTCGTTTTCAAAGTTGTGCTAATGAGAGCTTATGGAAGGCATTAAAAAGGGTTTTGAGATATATTAAGGGGACAATAGGATTAAAATTAATTTATAGAAAAGGAGTAGATGTGCAGTTAGAAGGGTACACAGATGCTGATTGGGCAGGAAGTCAAGAGGATAGGAAATCTACATCAGGGTATATAATGAAAGTTTTTGGAAATACAGTGTCATGGTCTTGTAATAAACAGCAGTGTATATCATTATCAAGTACAGAATCTGAGTATGTAGCATTAGGAAAGGGAATTGCAGAGGCTTGCTGGATCAGGAATTTATTAAGAGAAATAGGAATTGATTGTAAAAGTTTTATTATAAATATTGATAATCAGTCTGCAATTCATGTTGCCAAAAACCCAGAATATCATAAGCGCCTTAAACATATTGATATTAAGTATCATTTTGTGAGACAGAAAGTCGAAGATAGAATTGTATGTTTGAAGTATGTTCCTTCAGGGGATCAGCTTGCTGATATATGTACTAAAGGATTATGTAAAGTTACCTTTGTTAAGTTGAGAGAAATGTTGTTTTCTTAAAGTCTTTGATTATAAAGCTTAAAGTATTAAAATATGTTTGTGAGTCTTATGTTGAGTCATGTTTGTGATGTAGTTTGTAATGAAGAGTTAGTTGTGAAGTAATAATTATTTGTATTGAAGTACCTAGTTACTGTAAAAGTTAAGTTTTATGATTGTGAGTGATGTTCACATTGAGGAAGGGTGTTATAGATTACAATGTGGCATCACTGAGTAGTCAGTCTGTGGTTATATAGATTGTCTGTGGTGTATCGAGCAATGAGTGTGCGCGTCGGTTGTCTTGATCTTGGAGAGTTATGTTGCCTATTATTAATTAAATAAAAGGTTTTTCCCCCAAACACTTTCTTTCTCTGGTGCAGGGCCGTCTTTACCAGGGGGTGCAAGGGGTGCGGTGCACCCGGGCGCGGAGCGCTCGGGGGCGCCTGTCAAGTGCTGAATTTTTGGATATTTCATTGAAAATTGAGAATAGTGTATGTTATGTATGTACGTTTGACATGAATTCAATAGAGTGTAAGTTCATTTGAAATGGGCGCGCGGCGCGGCACCTAATGAGGCACTAGCTCGAATTCTACGTATTAGACCGTACTTCCTGCTTGAATCAGTGCGTCTGTCATAGGTGAGCAATTGCGCCCTTTGACATTGTCACCCGGACGCCCGCACTTGAAGTAAAACGATCTCTAAGTCAATAAAGTGTATCGAGGTTCGGGCGCGGCGGTAAGACCCCTCTTTGAGGAGTGGCTGGATAGGCGTTACGGCGTCCTGACCTACTGCATGACGCAGGTCCTCACCGGAAACGGAAGTTTCGGGAGCTACCTCTGTCGGATAGGGAGGGAAGACACGCCTGGGTGTCACCACTGCGTAGATCGCCCGGAGGACACAGTAGAGCATACACGGTGCAGGACTGCCCCTCTTGGGCAGAGCACCGCCCTGTCCTCACGGCAGCGATAGGCGGAGACCTCTTGCGCCCGGCATTGTTCGACGCCATGCTGCGGGGCGAGACGGAATGGAAAGCGGTCGCCTCCTTCTGCGAAGCAGTCATGCTCGCGAAGGAGGAGGCGAGCTGCGAGAGGGAGAGGGCAGAGTCTTCCCTCCGCCCCAACCGCACCGTATGCGGGCGGCGAGTAATGGGTAACTCGCCGCTCGACCATGGACCATGCCGAGTAATTGAATTCGTTAGCTCATTTCATTGTAAAAAAGAAACGAGGGCGCAGGCTGAGTCCCGCACCCCGGCGCAGAATATATTTAAGACGGCCCTGCTCTGGTGTCCCATATACCCCCTTAATAACACGAAGTTACGCGACCGAAGTTCGGCACAATTACGCCTGCAATGCTATTTGAATTACTGACGACACACTATGCCGAAATTACGTCGCGTCATAGCGTACAGCGTAACTTCGGTCGGGCATAAGTTCAGCGGCAACTTAGTGTCTAAACACACTATATCGAAGTTACGCGACCGAAGTTCAGCACAATTACGCCTGCAATACGTCGCATATCAGCCAAATACGTCGGAACGTGAAATCAGCCGCCGAACTTCGGTCGCGTAACTTCGGCATAGTGTGTTTAGACACTAAGGATGAGATAATTGTATGGGCAGAAAAATATCTGGACAGTAGAAGTTGGCCAAAACTAATAATAAATGGGTACTTAACTTTTTCGTTCATAGGTACAATTTGTATGAAAAAATATTTTGCTTTTGACAAACTTTCGCCTGCCCGATTTTTTTCTTCCGATACAATGAAATGATTTTTACATGCAACAGAGTCGAATGGCACTAAAAAAAAATGCCCAACTTCACTCATTTTTGTGGACAAATCACGCTTGACCAAAAAAATAAAAACGCCAAAATTGTAAACACCAAAAAAGAGCTAAATGTTCCTAAGAAAGTTTTTCCGTATCTCTTATGGATTCGGATTTCTCCCTTTTGACCAATTTAAAAGAAAGACCCTGTTTATGCTGATTAAACATCATCAACTCAGACTTCAAATCCAAAGTATCGTATATAAGGAAACAATCTCACATGTGATTTGAAAAGGAACTCCTAAGACTGGTCAATAAAAAAATATTACATGATTGTGTACTAAACTACTTATATGCTGTTTCATTTAAGATTTCAAGAAGTATGTAATTGGTAGATCGCACAGCGTTTCGTTAGTAAACAGTAGATCTTATGTCTAATCAAGTTGGCCACCCCTGCTATAATACAACCAATAACAACACAGAATTGTATTATTATGATTATTTGCGTCTTTCGCGTATAATTTGTTAACGTATATAAATAAAATTAGACAAAATTGCAGTGGCCACCTATGACCCAGCCTATCGCCCAGGGGGGGGTCATGACCCCCATGACCCCCCCCCTGGATCCGCCGTTGGCCGGAAGACGTTTATGCTGAAAAAAAGACCTCTACGCTGAACGACAATCTGCTTCTTGCATCCATCGCATCGCTTGCCCGCGACTCTCACGATGTCATCGATCTACATAGTGAGAAGAAGAAAAGCATGCTCAACGGAACACAGAAACCAAACTATTCTCTCAGACGAATAGTAAAAAAATATAAATGTTTACGAGCTTAGCTTTTTTTTAGCGTGGTAAAATCATTAAATGAGTCCTCCCGCCCGGGGCAAGGCAGGAGAGACTGTCAGACTTGTACCGTTTAAAATCCACGGTGTCTTTCAATAGCCCTTTACGTTCCGGGGTCACAGTATTCGTTAGTCCCGCGACCCCAGTACGAGCTTAAAGCTACAAACATTTCCAAAAATGTATAAGGCAACATAGTTGCTCATCATTCCATCTTCTATACGAATTGCAATCTCTCCGTGTGGTATTGATCTTGAATGCAAGCCAAGCAAGTTTAAACTTACATCGTGCATCGGTATGTAGGGTAGGTTGGTACGCATACCAGCCTATGCTATTGCCATGTGAGTGTGCTTCAATATACCTAAATATAGGAAGGTAGTAGGTACGTACACTCCTCAATCTATACTATTATATTATAGTCTTTGATCTATACCAGGAGTTCCCAAACTTTTTCAGCTCGCGACGCACATACAAGTTTAAAATTCTATTAGTGTCTAAACACACTATGCCGAAGTTACGCGACCGAAGTTCGGCACAATTACGCCTGCAATGCTGTTTGAATTACTGACGACACACTATGCCGAAATTACGTCGCGTCATAGCGTACAGCGTAACTTCGGTCGGGCGTAAGTTCAGCGGCAACTTATTCTGTGACCACACATTATACGCGATCGAAGTTCGGTTCGATTATCGCCAAAGATCCGGGGGCGGGGAGCAGCAGGGAGCCGCCCGCGCCGAATTTCTGCCGCGTAAGTTCGGCACTTATGGTGTGTCATATCAGCCGAATACGTCGGAACGTGAAATCAGCCGCCGAACTTCGGTCGCGTAACTTCGGCATAGTGTGTTTAGACACTTAGTAATTGTACCTAGGTAGTAGAAAAATACGCCGCCGGCGGGCTCCACGCCGCCGCCGATTGTAATGGGGAAGGCAAGTGTCAAAGTGAAAAGTGACATCTGTGTCCCAAAAGAACTGTCAAATCAAAGGAATTTTCTGAAAAAAAAGCGTTTTATTGATGTAAAATGACTAGATGTTGTGTAAAAGGCTGTAAAAATGATGGAACATACAAATTTCCGACAATTCACACTATCAAGAAATAATGGGTAGCTGCTGAGACTGCTGTGAGAACAAAAATAATTGTATTATCACTAAGGAAAAGCTATACAATAAACAAAAATCTACCCTTGCGAAGCCGGGACAGGCCGTTAGTTGAATTTATTAATGAAATTCTATGATTATACCATAACTAAACAATCGAATACACCTTTGAAAATAATATCTACTTTTCTATTGGACGTTAAGTATTGCATCACTCTTTATATCATGAAATGGTTCTTCTGGTGGAAGAATTATCACCGAGATCGAGATTTGTGATAGTTGTGGTGTTAGAAAGTTAAAATTCTTATCATAATGCTCCAATCTATAAAATATGTAGATGTAAAATTTTGGCGGGTGGCGCGGGCGGCTCCCTGCTGCTCCCCGCCCCTGGATCTTCGTCGGTAATCGAACCGAACTTCGGTCGCGTAAAATGTGTGGTCACAGAATAAGTTGCCGCTGAACTTACGCCCGACCAAAGTTACGCTGTACGCTATGACGCGACGTAATTTCGGCATAGTGTGTCGTCAGTAATTCGAATAGCATTGCAGGCGTAATTGTGCCGAACTTCGGTCGCGTAACTTCGGCATAGTGTGTTTAGACACAAACACTATGCCGAAGTTGAGCACAATTACGCCTGCAATGCTATTTGAATTACTGACGACACACTAACATATAAAGGAATGACGTCTTAGCAAGAGTTCTTCAGCCTGATGAGCACTCTCCGTTGACGTATTTTTGAAGATCTGGAACAGCTGATTTGGAACTCCAAGAGCCCAGCTACACTATTATAGGAATGACGTCTTAGCAAGAGTTGTTCAGCCTGATGAGCACTCTCTGTTGACTTATAAAAATTGAAGATCTGGAACATCATGATGTGGAACACCAAGAGCCCAGCTACACTATAACATATAAAGGAATGACGTCTTAGCAAGAGTTGTTTAGCCTGAAGAGCGCTCTGTTGACTTATAAAAAACGAAGATTTGGAACACCTGTTGTGGAACTCCAAGCTACACCGTTACACATATAGGAATGACGTCTTAGCAAAATTTGTTCGGTCTGATGGGCATTTCCTGTTGACTTACAAAAATGAAAGATCTGGAAGTTTCGAATCGTCTCTCGCATCCAGTGGTTTTCCCGTCCCCGGGCTCTTAGAATTTGACATCAGACGTTTCAGATCTTCGATTTTGACGACCGCGTTGTCGCTGGCATAAGCAACAGGATCCGTGTACGAAGTCGTGGGCAGAAGCTAGTATTTTATAATTATCATGAATAAATATAATATTTTTTATTAATAATACATATTTGCCACGGGCAACTGCAACGGGCAGGGCAGTAAGTCTAATCTCTCGGGTGAGGCTCTTTGGCTTATGGACATCAGAAGAAGAGATCATCAAGCTACACCGTCAGAGAAGCGAAAACTCAATACGAAAATCAGCAAGTCGGTGCGACGTGACCTCCGAACCACCAATACACGCCGAATTGAAAATGCAATAGAAGAAAATCGGGGTGCTAAAATGTTCGCCCAACAGTTGAAACGCTCGCATCTGACAAAGCTTAGAAGATTTTTATGGCCGGTTGTACGACGTGTTCCGCCTCTTCAGAGGATAGCCGAGCCACTCTGACCCGCCACTATACCGATGAACTGCCGGAAATCAGCCTAGATGAGGTTAAGGTGGCCTTCAGGCAGCTTAAACATGGAAAAGCTCGAAGACGGAGTCGCTTCGGAGCTTCTGAAAGCAGGTGAAAAGCCCGTACTTCGGGAGCTCCAAAAGCTATTTAACTCTATTTTAGACACCAGTAGAACTCCAAAGTCGTGGAACAGGAGTGTTGTGATCCTCTAAGGGCGACATAACCCTATTGAAAAACTATCGTCCCATATCACTCCTGAGCCACGTCTATAAACTGTTTTCGAGGGTCATTTCGTCTCGCAAGAAGACTTGACAAGGTTCAGCCTCCGGAGCAGGCTGGGTTTCGCGGAGGATTTAGCACCATAGACCACATCCACACAGTGAGGCAGGTTATACAGAAGTCCGAAGAGCATAACCAGCCACTGTACTTAGCATTTGTGAATTATGAAAAGGCCTTTGACACCGCTGAAACCTGGGTTGTTCTACAACCACTGCAGCGATGTCAAGTGGACTGGCGGTACATCGAAGTGCTGAAATGTCTGTATGACACCGCGACTATGAGTGTCCAAGTTTAGAACCAGCAGTCTAGAGTGAGACAGGGGAATGTTATATCCCCAAAACTGTTCACCAATGATGGTTGGAATATTAATTCAGTCGTTTTGGATGAGTCAATTACGAAAACAAATACACGTCTTTACGCCACTCAAGGCGGGCGGTTAATGTCGGCGGCGGCGGCGTGCGGAGGGCACACGGCGGCGGCGTCGCGCCGGCGCGGATCACATATCTAGTATCACTGCCCATCAGTGGTGGCCAGGGAGGAATTTTATATATCTTCCATTTGTCCAACCCTGGTGGAGGGGGAAAGTTATATACAAAAGTTTTTCTGTCCACCAGTAGTGGCCAAATTGGGGGGTGGACATCGGAAGAAAGCATGACGAGAAAAAATAAACTCATTTTTATCAACAAATTTATTGCAAATATGTTTGTTTTTTTTTTTGAAAAATATCTAAGTGAATACCTCCGAACATAAAAGGGGAAATAAATTGACGAATTTAGTCACAGCGGAGGTAAACTCTTAAAATTTATAGAAGGTTCAAATAACATACACATAGTCACCTAATTGTTTGAGGCATTCATAATGCTTTTAGATCGAGAAATTTTACAAAAAATTAGAGTATCAAAATGAATCCAAACCAAATGGACTTAGTATGCATTCAATTTGCATTACAATAACACAATCATTATAATAAATATCTCAAAGAAATGTAAAAACCAAATTCACACTTACGCACATATGGGAACAATATTATAGTAATGGTTCTTGCACATGGCCGGCGGGTGTTGCCGCACGGTTATGCTGTTTCATTGTAAATGCTTTGTTCAGAGCTACCGGCATGGTATGTAGGAACCGTTATAACACTTTATTTGGTGTTGAGGATATCACTCGATTTCTTCTACATAATTTCTCTCAATCACTCATCTGCTACTAAAATATTTTACATCATTTCTCAATAAACACACAGTCACTAAAATCTCTTAATCCCAATAGAAGGACAACAAGCTATATTTTAAACAAAATTCAATGTCTACACTTCCTTGAGAGGTACATTTTAATTAAATGTTTAAGGCATAACATAATCTTTGTGGCTGCAGCATCAGTAAATATGCATACATAATTTGGGAGTCAACAATACAGCAAATAGGTACTATTTCTTTCTATGATTGACTATTTAAACAATGTTTGTAAAACATCTTTACAATAATTTTACTTAGCCTACAGCAAAACAAAATAAGGCATTTTCCTACACATTTCTATCAAACATAATTATCCATATAGAAACTGCTCATCACAAGTAAATCGAATTCATGAGAACGACTACTGTTTCACATTATCAAAACGCATTGCAATTAGATTTTTTGTGAGATCAACACTCGTAATATTATTTGGTCCAATATTTAAAAAATAAAATGTTTTCATGAATTCGAGTTACAAGATCAAACTTACACATTATTTTTGGCTCAACGCGTTTCCCCGTGAAGTCCATAACTTTACAACTAAACATCATCTCTTCACCTCCATAAAAATCTTTTTTATGAACTAGTCTTGATATTTTCTTTATATTACATTCTATTATAAATAATGTGTTAATCAAGTATTAAATCGCTTCAGTTTCAAACTGATTACCCTTGCTAATGGTGATAGGTCCGTATGTTTCATGTTGTTCTAATTTCAACACTTGATGCTTTTTGAGGACAAGTAAACTGTAGAATTTTTGTGCGACCTGTAACAGAGTAGGAAAGTTATATAAGTATTCAGCATGCCGCATGTCACGTACTGTGATAAGGATGACAAACATAGATAGTAAATAAATACATTACTATTAGTACGTACCTGTTTTCTATTATTATGTCTGGGCGCTAGATCTGTGAAGGTTAGTTGTAGTCCGGCGGAGAGTTTGGGTTTCATGACGGCGAACAGTTGTGCCGCACGACGGTTCAACACGCGCTCTTCGAACTGCTCGTCTGTTTCACCCGCTTCACGTTCACCCTCTTCCGCCTGATAACAAGTAACATAATGTTAAATGTTGTATAAAGTTTTCATTGAGAATTTGTAGCATATTAGATTTAATCTGGTATTCTAACGCTGAATGATTGATGGTATAGGTACTTACATTGTCGGGCGTTAAAGGTAAATCGTAATCGTGTTGTGGGCTGTGATGTGCGTGCTGGTCGTCGTATCCTAAGTTCGTCATTTGCATTCCATTCTGAAATAATAAAACGTGGTTAACATAATCAAGGCAAAATATATGTAAGAAGAGTCAAGACAGAAGTCCTGAATGCTTATGTAGTCTGCTGGTTCTTTACTTTTCTGGTCCAACTCAAACTTAAATATTTGTAGTCTGTACTGTACATCATCAGAGGCCCCGAAATTCACCTTTTAAGCTGATACGTACATAAACTCTCGCCTTCTTTCCATGGGGGTAGGCAGAATCTACAGATCGCCACCTGCTATGATCCTTACATACTCATAAATACTTCATCCTTACATACTGCTTCCGCCTCATCCGCCGCCCATTGCGGGTACTACGCACCCGGCCTTTCTAAAGCAGTTCACCAATAAGGTGTCCTATGGCGTCCTCTCCCGGCGTTTCCACTCACCTCTGTCTTATATTTGTCACCTTTCATTTATCCTCTCAACATGGCAGAACCATCAAAGCATTACCTTTTCAATTTTTGTGATTACGTCCTCTTTTAACCCGCAACTTTCAACTTTATTCCTTAGTATTTTAAGCTGAACTTCATATAATATAACCTGATAATCTCCGTGGTCGTCCAGCCCGTGCAGTAGCGGCTCCATGGGCACGGTGTGCGGCAGGTCGTGTGCGCGGTCTGCGGGCGGGCCGGCCAGTGAGCTCCGCAGCAGAGAGCTCACGTGGTCGCCGCCCAACTGCGGCATCATCGGCAGCTGCTCCATGCTGTGCTGGAGCATGGCGCCGTGCTGGACACCTGGAGTTTTTAGAAAATATCGGATTTTAAACGTGTTTCTTTAGCTAGCATAGTTTATAATTTCTACTGGTAAAAAGCGCCAGCTGATAGGCCTTAGAAATGATCAGTCTGGCCGAGTACGCACCCTTCCCATACTTTAATCACGTAAGAGAAGTAGTGTAGAGTCCCATCAATTAGATTGCAGTATGTGAATTCATTGTGCACTAATATCCCGCAATGTAGTCAAACTTGCATGTCTAAATAGGGCTTAAGATTAGGGCATACCACCATGCTTCTGTTAGCAATTTTTTCGTGTTCCATAAGTATGGATGGTACCGGAGTATGATGGCATTTACTACATCAAATTTGCGTTATTACTGTGAGACATCTCCAATTATCAATGCTATGGCGTCATCGGTAACTTCATTGCATAGTTTGTGTCGTTTTGTTTATTCAATTTGTATAATAAAACAGTAATATTTACCACCAGGCGTCATTCCACCGTGCTGTAACCCCGCAGGCGTCATCCCGCCGTGCGCGAGTCCTGCCGGGGTCATACCGCCGTGTTGTAAGCCTGCGGGCGTCATACCGCCGTGGTCTAGACCTCCTGCAAAATACAGACTTGTAATAATACTCTATTGTTTTTTTATTGATAGACGGTGACAAGAAAGAAGAAACTTTTCGCCAATTGCTGTTGCTGTAACCATAATTATTGGTGTAGTACACCACTGCATAATCCCTTTTTAACCGACTTCAAAAAAGGAGGAGGTTATCAATTCGACTGTATTTTTTTTTTTTTTTTTTTTTTTTTTTTTTTTTATGTTTGTTACCTCATAACTTGCGACTGGGTGAACCGATTTTCATGATTCTTTTTTTGTTTGAAAGCTGGTGCTTCCCGTGTGGTCCCATTGTCACCATTTCAATATCTGATGATTGGATCCTGGAGAAATCGAGGGAAACCCTCAAATTTTATAGGCCGACGCACCGTTTTTCGCAAATATTATGAAGTAATTTAAGGACTTGCGTATGGTAACCATCATCTCATGTAGCTGAGCTGATGATGGAAGGTTCAACTCCTTAACAGTAAGGAGTAGGCATCGACTGACTTAGTAAATTATTTTTATCATTAAGTATTTCAAAGCACTACAATTTAATAAAGGTCTGGAGTATATCTGATGATGGAGCCGAGAGACAGTCGAGGGAACTCCTCAACGATTCACAGCAGCTACCTTGTGTTTGAGCTTGATTAATTTGTATTGATAAGAACTTTACACCTAGATGAGTTGTAACTGTTATTAGGGGGCTGATGACGAAGACGAAGGACAGTTCAGGGAATTCCTCAACGGTTTACAGTAGCTACCTTGTGTTTGGACTTAATTCATTTATATTGATGAGAACTTTACACCTAGATGGTTTATAACTGTCATTAGGGTTCTGATGATGAAGACGAAGAACAGTTCAGGGAACTCCTCAACGGTTTATAGCAGGTATCTTGTATTTGGACTTAATTCATTTATACTGATGAGAACTTTGCACCCATATGGGTTATTGTTCGATGCAGTATACCTGCCATTTGGTCCCATAAAAAAAATTATATATTTAGGTGTTCTTGCTTATTGGGGACATGAGCGATGTTATAACCGGTGCTACGGATAGTAAAATTCTAGTGCATATGTAAGAAAATTATGTATTTGACAAGAATTTGGGTTAAATGTTTAAACTGAAAAGGGTAAAATAAAAAAAGTTTTTAAAAAAAATCTAACCGACTTCTAAAAAAACAACCACGAAAAAAGGTAAAATAACCTACCAAAAAACTTTTCTTTCGGAAGTCGGTGGCAAAAAAGTCAATGAAATATAAAAGCAAAGCCACCGACTTCCGAAAGAAAAGTTTTTTGGTAGGTTATTTTACCTTTTTTCGTGGTTGTTTTTTTAGAAGTCGGTTAGATTTTTTTTAAAAACTTTTTTTAGGCAATGGATGTCATGCATAGCAGTTATCAAGCAGATAAGATTACACAGGGCGTATAGATGGTCGCTCATACAGCGGAAAAAAAGTATGTATAATAAGCACAAGTATGATATCGTTGAAATGTGGACTTGCTCGATAAAGATACCTTTGCTGAACAGAGAAAGTAGTAAAGATGGTGAGGTAATAGTCAAGAGCGTACCTGGCGTCATTCCTCCGTGATGTAATCCTGCGGGAGTGAGACCTCCGTGCACCAGCCCTGCCGGCGTCATGCCACCTTCTAGTAGACCTGGCGTCATTCCTGGAAATATATTTGTTTAGGAATAACACTTGAGCATTTGATCTTAAATATAATACATAACTATAATGTTATTATTATACAATCACAATGAATTGTGTATTAGACAATTATTATAGTTAGTGTGAAGTAGTTATAAAAAACATAAAATTAAATAGTTATAAACAACACAGGTGCACCATTTTGCATTTTTTTTTTGCATGCATACTAGAACCCAATGGCTATTTAACTAAAATTTACCATTAAAAAAAAACTTGTCTTATTTAAAATCCTCTCGTTTTTCAGCTAGGCCGTTAATGGTGTTGCCAGAATGTTGTTGGTGTGGGTATACCTGTTTACATCGTGATTTATAACTGACCTCCGTGATGTAATCCTGCTGGGGTCATGCCTCCCGCTGATAGTCCTAAGTCGACGTGTTGACTGTCCCCGTGGTGTAGACCTGCAGGCGTCATGCCGCCATGTTGTAAACCAACTGCAAATATAATTTATATTTTAAAAAAATATGTTTGATTATAACTTAACAGTTTAACTGTTCGCGCAGCAGACACAATACCTAAACAATAGTCCTGAACCACATGTGATTCATGGGACAGGGAATGGGTTAACTTTTATTTATTTTTCGTTTTTGTTGTGTATTATTGGCACCACAAACTCATGAGACTCATGTGACTCAGAGAGTAATGAGTATGAATATTGATGGATGGAGAACAAGAGGAAGGCCAAAGAAAAGATGGATAGATTGTCTAAGGAATGATATAAAAGAAAAAGGAGTAAATGATACTGTGATGTCTGATAGGGCAGAATGGAAGAAAAAAACGTGTTGCGCCGATCCCAAGTAAAATGGGATAAGGGCAGGAAGATTTTCATGAACTTTTCATTTGACTAAGGATCCAATCTGATCAAACTGCAAACCACCAGCTAGAAAGTGTTGATCTTCGTTTTCTTGGCCAAAGTTAGTTACAACCAAGGTCATGAAACGCATCGGCAAGATATCCCGAATTAAATGGTCCTCTTTAAAAAAAAAAACAAACATTGCTTCACACTAGGAATTTCTCCTGTATTGTGGGTGGACACGGAACAACTAATTTTAGGTCATGCAAATCGACCGCAAGCGCCCAATACCTCCTATCTGACATTTTTGCTTAAAATTTGTTTTTAATGCCATCTGTTGTGAAATGTGTAGATCTATCGCGTGACAAAAACTCGTAAGAATCCAAAGCCACTAAGTCACGAAAAATCACTTAAAGAAATAGCTACTAACTCGTTCTGCAAATAAATGTGGTAGAAATTTCTCCTATCTCGCAATTTGACAGTTCTTTTCGTATTGAGAACCGATCGGAACCTGTTCGTCCAGACAAAAAGTAAGTATTTCACTTGTTTTTGAATATTAATAGTAGTAATTGAATGTTATAATTGATGACGAAGGTTATGATTAACTTAGTTTTATAAAAAAATATATAAAAACGTCGATCTTTGCCTTGAGAAAATAAGTTGTAAGATTCGAGTGATAGTTAAGAGGTATTTCCATGTCAAGATTTTTTCTTGTTATGTCGTTACTACTTGTTTGACTGATCAGATAGAAGTTATTGTCACTAACTTTTTACATTTACGCGTTTTACTAACATGATTTGTGTTGTTTTGTAGGTAAACATGCCGAGTAAACGAACGCTTTAATTAATAATCTTTAGCTTCTTTCGCTCCGGGGGATGACGGAATAACCACAGAGCTGCTCAAGGCTGAGGGAACACCTGTCTTGATAGAGCTTGCAAAGATCTTCAATTCCGTCATCCACACTGGCACATTACCGGATGCATGGCACAGGAGCGTGGTGGTGTTATTTTTCAAAAAGGGCGATAACACGGTCTTTACGAACTACCGCCCCATTTCACTCCTAAGCCATGTTTACAAGTTGTTTTCGAGAGATAACTCGAATCGTCTCACCCAAAAGTTTGATGACTTCCAGCCAACGGAGCAGGGGGGGTATTACAACGTCTTAAAACCAGGCTTATTCCGGCGAGTGAAAGTGACAGAGCTATACAAGTCATCTAACGCCATCTCGTTCACTCACTGGAATAAGCCTGGTTTTAAGAGGTTGTAATACCCCCCCTGGCCGGGTTCCAAAAAGGCTACAGCACCGTGAACCACATACATACCCTCAGGCAAATAATACAAAAGACCGAGGAATATAATCAGCCTCTATGCCTAGCGTATGTGGACTACCAGAAAGTCTTTAATACTGTCGAGACCTGGGTTGTGCTAGAGTCCATGCAGAGATGCCTCATCGACTACCGGCTACGTTGAGGTGATGAGATGTCTGTATAAGGTCACAACAATGACCGTTCAAGCACAAGAACACAACAGAAAACCAATCCAACTGCGTCGAGGGGTAAGACAGGGAGACGTCATCTCTCCGAAACTGTTTACAAACGCGTTGGAGTACGTTTTCAAGACGCTTGATTGGAAAGGAAGGGGTATACCTAGATATCAACGGTCAGTACATCTCGCACCTCCGATTTGCGGATGACATTGTCATCATGGCAGAATCTCTGCAGGAGCTTGAAGTAATGCTGAACAGCCTAAGCGATTCTTCATGGCGTGTGGGTCTCGGAATGAATTTAGACAAAACCAAACTCATGTTCAATGGTATGTCACTCCGAGACCTGTAATTGTAAATGGTGCTGCCCTCGAGGTTGTGCAAGAATTCATTATATCTAGGCCAAACTATACAACTGGGCCGGCACAACTTCGAAAAGGAAGCAACCAGAAGGATACACTTGGGCTGGGCGGCATTCGGGAAGCTGCATCATATCTTCGAATCATCGATCCCACAATCCCTCAAAACGAGGGTTTATAACCAGTGTGAAATACTCATAATGACTTACGGAGCCAAAACGTGGACACTTACCATAGGCCTGGTCCACAAATTCAAGGTTGCTCAACATGCAGTGGAGAGAGCAATGCTCGGAGTTTCTCTGGCGGATCGAATTCGGAACGAAGTCATTCGCCAGAGAACCAAAGTAATCGACATTGCGCGTAGAATAAGCATGCTGAAGTGGAAGTGGGCCAGCCACGTCTGTAGACGGACAGATGGTAGATGGAGCAGACAAGTGCTAGAGTGGAGACCGCGAATGGGCAAACGTAGTTTAGGACGCCCTGCGACAAGATGGGTCGATGATTTGAAGTGTTAGCGACGAATAATAATCGCATCAAGCAATTGTGTAAATATGTAGTAATTAGAAAGATTAGGCTAGTTTGAGCAATAAAACTATTGTTATTATATTTAATAAGGATTGGGTAAATGTAGAAATGTGCATTTTATAAGTACCTTCAAATATATTGATAATTTGTTTTGTTTTTTATTTTTCCCACCTGGTGTCTCTGCTGATGCCACAAAGTAAACCCATAGTAGGGTAAACATAAAAATGCACATTTTACATACACCGTCAAGTAAGTTGAGAAACTGTGTTGTCCCGAAAAAGTAAGCAAAATGATAGGTAGACGTAAAAAGTGTAAATTTTACAAATACCCTCAAAAACAGTGATAAATAATTGTAATTCCAATTTTTGGCACTTGGTGTCTCTGCCTGTAGGTTGATGCAAAATTGGTTTTTTGTCATTTTTTGGGTCTAAAAATTAAGGTTTTTATAAGGTTTTTATGTAAATAAATAGAATAAGTTAACCCCTAGGCTATAAGATGAATTGTAAAGCAAAAGGGGAAGGTTTACCATAGAAAACTGCCAAATTAAGGTTCCCCATACAAAGTCGCATTAGTGCCGTGTGCAAAAATGGATTGCTCCGATTGGCTGACAGAAAAAATATTAGGGTCGTGTGCAAATTTTAAAGGATCTGATTGGTCAGAGCTCTGTATAAAAAAGGGGTAGTTTTCTATGGCATTCATTCCGAAAACCAGCAGTATTATAATAAACAACAAGTAAGAAAGTAATCCGGAGTCTCATTAGCGCCGAACCAAACCTTGAAGCCTTCAGTATCTACCGCCAGCGATCCTACAAGTGCAATAGTCTATAGTGGTCCTTCGAGCCGGATCGGGTTCAAGAAAACTGAAGATGCCTTCTACAAGATCAGGATCAGTGCAGTCCAAGGCTACGGGAGAAAGTACTTCGTCGGTCGACGGGAGTGCAAGCACGCCAAGTGAAACTACAAGCGAGGCGACTACGAGCGCGTCAATTACAAGTCGGTCAACGCTCACTAGAAGATCGCCGCCGCCTAGCGTACGAGCCCACCAGTCGTCCATTCGTCAGCAGAATACTGCCGGGAAGGAATCAGCATCGGGGGGAGCGACTCGCACCGCGCCCCTAGCCAGCACCGTGGAAGAGGAAGTTGAAGCGTCTGATCCCGCACGCCGAGAAGAAAGCCACAACACTACGCGGCAGAACCCAGATAGAAGTGTTGCTGTGAAGTTACGTCGAGATGAAGGAAGTGTACCGACGTCAATAGATGGGAGTCTGCAGCAGCCTCGCCCTAAGAAGCCGACCCGCGAAATAGACACGCAGTCCGTCCGCTCGTCGCATAGGAAGAGAGCAGAAGCGCAAGCAAAGTTAACAGTGGCACTAAGGGAATTGGAATTGGCAGAAGCGCGATCAAGAGTGGCTCAGGCTGAACTAGAACTAGTAACAGCAGAGTCAGAAGAAGAAGATGGTGCCGGAGAAGAGATGTACGAGCAAACTCAAGAAGTCGAGAGGTGGTTCATCCAATCTGGGGTCAAGCCTAGCAATGATAGTAGGCCAACTGAAGAAAAGAAGAGTGACATCCACGAGTTAGCCCAAGTCATCGTCAAGCTGTCAGAGAAGTCACGTGACGTCGCAACGCCGAAGCACTTCGAGCTCCCTCACTTCAGCGGGTCCTGTGAAGAATGGTTGCCGTTCAAGAGATCATATGAAGACGGGGCTGCCTCCTTCAGCGACGCACAGAACTTAGCGCGCCTCAGAAGAGCAATTCAAGGTGCAGCCAGAGAAGCCGTCCAGAGCCTGCTGTTTACAGCTGAAGATCCACGCGAAGTACTCAGGGGATTAGAAGCCAGATTCGGAAGACCTGGGGCATTGGCACTGGCAGAACTAGAGAAGATGAAGAACCTGCCAAAGGTGGGCGAGAACCCAAGCGACATATGTGTGTTCGCAAGCAGAGTGAAGAACGCCGTCCAAACCATCAAGGCATTGAAGAAGTCGCAGTACCTCAGTTCTCCTGAAACATTGAAGGCCATAGTAGACAAGATGCCACCATCAATGAAATTCCGATGGTTCGCCTACCATAGAACCAGAAGGGAGGAAGAAATTCAAGAGTTGCTACTCATCGAAGCGTTTCTAGAAATAGAAAGCGACATGTGCGGGGACTTTGCTCCACCTGAAGTGTTTTCGGAGCAAAAGAAAGGGTCAAGAAAACCTGTACATACAGTGCAAGAAGTGTCTCAAGAAAAATATAAGAAGTCATGTCCGATCTGTGAAGAAGAGCATTTTGTGATAGAATGCAAGAAGTTTAAAGAAGCTAACATAGATGAAAAATGGGGCATTATCAAGAAGGCTAGACTATGCTTCAAGTGTCTTCGGTTCAAGCACTCAAGAATCAACTGCAAGGCTCCAGTCTGCAAGAAGTGTGGAAGATGGCATCATACTATCCTGCACTCTGAAAAACCACCAGAGTCAGCAGAAAAGAAAGAAGACAAGGAAAGCGCATCAGAAGAGACAGTCGCCTCGATCCACAACAGCAAAGGGGAAGAGAAAATTTATTTGAAGATGATTCCAGTGGATCTCTACGGACCGAAAGGCCACGCTCGCGTGCTGGCGCTGCTAGATGAAGGCTCAACAGTCACACTCTTGGACGCATCAATAGCCAAGAAGATCGGAGCCGAGGGAAATAAAGAAACCCTCGCAATCGAAACAGTCGGCGGGAAAGTTATAAAGAAAGATAGTTCACAGAAGATCCAGTTGAAGATAAAAGGGGCTCATAGAAGAGACAAGAGGCCAATCATAGCAAGAACCATCGACGACCTGAAGCTTTCAGAGCAAAGTATAAGCAAGAACACGGTGAAGAATTGTCAGCATCTGAAGGCAATTGAAGAGCAACTTCTCTACGTCACAGAAAGACCCAAGCTGTTGATTGGTCAAGACAACTGGGGACTCATAGTTACAAGAAGACTGAAGAAAGGCAAGCCAGCCGATCCCGTGGCTTCTCTCACTAGCCTCGGGTGGGTGCTGCATGGATGTGAATCAGGGGCGAATGCCATTGTAAACTTCATTCACCATGGCAAGTCTACAGTCGAAGAAGTCGAAGAGCAGAATTTAGAAGAGTTAGTAAGAGAGCACTTCCAGTTAGAATCGCTTGGGGTCCAGAATCGCTTGCCAACTAATGACAGCGATAGAAGAGCACTAGAAACCCTCGAGAAGACTACGAAGAGACTAGCCAGCGGTCGATTCGAGACAGGGCTCTTGTGGAAGAAAGAAGACGAGACCCTACCCAACAACTACAGACAAGCACTCCGTCGCCTAGTCAATATTGAAAAGAAGTTGGATCAAGATGAAGAAATCAAAGAGTCCTACGAGAAGCAGATCCAAAGCTTGATTGAAAAGGGATACGCAGAGAAGGTTACAGAAACTGCGAATAAAAGAAGATTATTTTACTTACCACACTTTGCCGTCGTGCACCCAGTCAAGAAGAAGCCAAGAATAGTCTTCGACGCAGCTGCCAAGTATGAAGGAAAGAGCCTCAATGACGCCTTGTTATCGGGGCCAGACTTATTACAATCATTGTTCGGCGTGTTGCTGCGCTTCAGGGAAGGGCCAGTGGCTGTCATGGCTGATATCCAAGATATGTTTCTTCGAATCAAAGTAAGAGAAAGCGACCGAGATAGCCTCCGATTCCTGTGGCGTGGAAGTCAAAGAACGGGCAAGCCTGAAGAGTTTCGAATGTCTTCAATCATCTTCGGAGCAGCGTCATCACCGGCAACAGCAATATATGTGATGAATAAGAACGCAGAAGACTTTAAGAAGACTCATCCTGAAGCGGTGAAAGCAATAGAAAGAAATCATTACATGGATGACTATCTTCAGAGTTTTACAACTACAGCTGAAGCAAGGAAGATATCAAAAGAAGTAAAGGAAATTCACGCAGTGGCAAGCTTCCATTTGAAAGGCTGGGCCAGCAACGATGCGAAGGTTCTGTCAGAAGTAGAAGATACTAATAAAGAAGACTCCCTACAACTGACGAAAGAAGAGAAGACACTGGGGCTAAGATGGCTGGTGAAGGAGGACGCGCTAGCGTTCAATGTTGGTCTGCGCAATACATCGCAAGACCTACTAGAAGGAAGAAGAACTCCGACGAAGAGAGAAGTTACAAGCGCCGTAATGTCAACCTTTGATCCTATGGGCTTCGCGACGCCAGTCTTAATACAAGGAAAGAAATTAATTCAAGACATTTGGCGTACAAAAATTGGTTGGGATGAAATAATCAATGAAAACCAGAAAGAGACCTGGTTGAAGTACCTAGAAGAGGTGTCGGCGCTGATGAGACTTCGGATACCAAGATGCTTTTCACCCCGCAGTAGAAAAGGGCAACTGCACACATTCACCGACGCAAGTGAAGAAGCATACTCAGCGGTAGTCTACTGGAGGACGGTTGAACCTGGTGATAAGATTCACATCTCCATGATCGCCGGCAAAGCAAGAGTGACACCAACAAAACCAGTGTCAATTCCAAGGCTAGAACTACAAGCAGCCTTGCTTGGCACCAGGCTGGCAACCACAATAGAAAAGGAGATGGAACTTGAGGCAACAGCCCGCACCTACTGGACGGACTCCAGCACAGTACTTCAGTGGATCAAGGCAGAACCAAGAAGGTTTAAAACCTTTGTGGCCAACCGATTGGCAGAGATCGAGGAGCAGACCAAGCCCGAAGACTGGAGATGGGTACCTACTAAAGAAAACCCAGCAGATGACGCCACGAGGGGAACCCCGACTGAATTCGATCACAACGCAAGGTGGTTTCAAGGGCCGTCATTTCTCCGTCAACCAGAAGAAGAGTGGCCATACAAAGACTTTAAACCAGAGGGTACTATGTTGGAAGAAAAGAACAAGCAAAGAGTGACGGCGATAAAGGCTGAGGAGGTCTTACTCAACCTGGAGAGGTTCTCGAGCTGGGAGCGACTGCTGCGCGTGACGGCCAGAGTGGTTGCTTTCGCATGCCTCTTATTGAAGAAGACCCGTAAAGCAACCAACGCCGCCGTCCGTCAGAAGGAAGAGCCCTGGAGACCCCATAGAAGATCCCAGAAGAAGAAGACACAAATCGCCAAACTACCAGTCAGCAAAGAGAAGAAGAGGTTGTACCTGCCGCTAGAAGACGAACACTTAAGAAAAGCAGAAGAAATATTAATGAAAATAAGTCAGAATGACAGTTTCAAGTCAGATATAAGGAATTTAAAGGAAAAGAAGCCCTTGGAAAACGCAAGTCGGCTTAAGAAAATCGACGTCTACCTAAATGACGCCGATATCATTAAATTAAGAAGCAGAACAATGAAGTTTCAAGGCGAAGAAAGAAGAAAAATGAATCCTATCATACTAGATGGGAAACAGAAAATCACGCGTCTCATCATACAACACTATCACGAGAAGTTTCTTCACGGGAACACTGCCACAGTAATGAACGAGCTACGTCAGAAATATTGGATTCTAAGTTTAAGAGCGACCTTAAAGGCGGTTGCCCACAGCTGTCAGCGATGCAAGACAAAGAAGAGTTTGCCAGAAGTGCCCCCGACAGGAGACCTACCAAGCGAGAGACTGCAACATCATCAGTTCCCGTTCGCTTGCACTGCCGTTGATTACTTTGGGCCGATGCAGGTCACTATAGGGAGAAGAGTCGAGAAGCGCTGGGGGGCGCTATTCACTTGTCTTACAACCAGAGCCATTCACTTGGAGTTGGTACCCTCTCTCAGTACCAGCTCAATGATAATGGCACTTCGACGAATGGCAGCAAGAAGAGGAACCCCAAAAACCATATTCAGCGACAACGGAACCAATTTCGTTGGGGCAAGCAAGGAGCTAGAAGAGGCTGCGCAAGAAAGGGGCATCAAGTGGAAATTTATTCCCCCGGGGAGCCCAAACATGGGGGGCGCCTGGGAAAGACTCGTGCGAACAGTCAAGACTGCGCTGGCGGCAGTGCTCAACGAGAGAAACCCACCTGAAGAAGTACTTCATACTCTTATGACTGAGGTCGAACACATAGTAAACTCCAGACCTCTAACCCCAATCAGTATGGAGCCAGAAGATGAAGAAAGTCTGACACCAAACCACTTTCTACTGGGAAGATCGTGTGGAGCAATGGCGCCGGGAGAATTCGACGACACAGAGTTGATTGGGAAGCCAAGCTGGAAAACTACCCAAAGGCTTGCTGACCACTTCTGGAAGAGATGGATCAACGAGTACCTGCCGCTCTTGATGCCAAGGGCAATCAAAGGGAGGCAGACAACCGACCCGAGGGAAGGAGACATCGTGTTAATAGTCGACGCATCGCTACCCAGAAACTCATGGCCTCGAGGGGAAGTTATCAAGGCGTACCCTGGGCCAGATGGGAGAACCAGAGTGCTGGACGTGAGGACATCAGGCGGAGTGCTTCGGCGACCTACACGACGGGTCATCGTGCTGGTCCCCGCGGCTTCGTCGCTTCAAGAAGATGATGTGCTGCGCACCGTGGGGGAGAATGTTAGCGACGAATAATAATCGCATCAAGCAATTGTGTAAATATGTAGTAATTAGAAAGATTAGGCTAGTTTGAGCAATAAAACTATTGTTATTATATTTAATAAGGATTGGGTAAATGTAGAAATGTGCATTTTATAAGTACCTTCAAATATATTGATAATTTGTTTTGTTTTTTATTTTTCCCACCTGGTGTCTCTGCTGATGCCACAAAGTAAACCCATAGTAGGGTAAACATAAAAATGCACATTTTACATACACCGTCAAGTAAGTTGAGAAACTGTGTTGTCCCGAAAAAGTAAGCAAAATGATAGGTAGACGTAAAAAGTGTAAATTTTACAAATACCCTCAAAAACAGTGATAAATAATTGTAATTCCAATTTTTGGCACTTGGTGTCTCTGCCTGTAGGTTGATGCAAAATTGGTTTTTTGTCATTTTTTGGGTCTAAAAATTAAGGTTTTTATAAGGTTTTTATGTAAATAAATAGAATAAGTTAACCCCTAGGCTATAAGATGAATTGTAAAGCAAAAGGGGAAGGTTTACCATAGAAAACTGCCAAATTAAGGTTCCCCATACAAAGTCGCATTAGTGCCGTGTGCAAAAATGGATTGCTCCGATTGGCTGACAGAAAAAATATTAGGGTCGTGTGCAAATTTTAAAGGATCTGATTGGTCAGAGCTCTGTATAAAAAAGGGGTAGTTTTCTATGGCATTCATTCCGAAAACCAGCAGTATTATAATAAACAAGAAGTAAGAAAGTACTCCGGAGTCTTATTAGCGCCGAACCTAGTTTGAAGCCTTCAGTATCTACCGCCAGCGATCCTACAAGTGCAATAGTCTACATGAAGAATGTGGCTGGCTGCGGATGGATACGGGCTGCCCAGGATCGGGAGGGTTGGCGCTCTTTGGGGGAGGCGTACGTTTAGCAGTGGACGGCAATAGGCTGATAATATTTATTATACCAATAAATTCTATCTGCAATATTTGCAACAGATTTTCCATACCAATAACTCGTATCTACCATAAACTACTCTTAGACTCAAAATAGTAAAAAAATAATTTTATTAATCAATACTTTACATAAAAAATGAAAACTTGGATTTTTAGTATCTCATTATACCTTGGAATAAGTTTTTAATTAAGTTTTATTGTTCCCCTGTAAAATTCACCCGGAGTCAGATAGGAGGTATTGGGCGCTTGCGGTCGAAATGTTTGTTCTGTGCGGGGTTCGAACGCGCGACACGTAGCGCAGAAATCGATGCTCCGCCACTGCGTCAACCGTACCCTCTACTCACACATATACGCCAAACCCATCGAATTTTATGCGTTTGTACATAAAAATCATGGGTCACTATTTTCTTACATAGAGTGTAATAGCTGAGGTTGGTTTTAGTTTGAAATATAGGATAATTTTGGACCTGACAGGTGATGACGTGCGAAGCATGGATGGGACACTTGTATCATATAATTTACTTGAATCATATACATAGTTAAATATTGCTGGATACAAGCCGCTTCTAACCGGTTCTATTAGAAGTCTAAAGGGGAGGCTTATTTTCAGCAGTGGACGTCTAACGGCTGATATGATGATGATGATGATATGATAGTTAAGGCTCTCCCCACATTTATCGACGCGGAATAGGCTTAAGCCGAGTGCGTATCACCACAGTACTCTACTTATCGCCGATCATCTGTTGCGAACGGCTCGATTCGCCGTCGGCCGGCGTCCCGACGCGTCGTCCGAGCCCTTATTGCGTAGACATAAAGGCTTTTTTGACCTGTGTTAGCCGGTTCCGCGTCGATAAATGTGGGAAGACCCTAAGTAGGTCAGATAGCTGTTAAAGAATATTTGTGCAACCTACCAGGTGTCATAGATCCATGCTGTAGTCCACCCGGTGTGAGTCCTCCCTGCAGCAGTGTGCCGGGAGTGAGCGCTCCTAAAGCACCCGGCGTCATCGCTCCCGGGGTTAGAGGAGCGCCCAGTGCACTCAGCATACCTGCGAATTTACAGTGGTGTGTGTTAAAAATATGGTGGTCAAATTTTTTTATTCTTCAAGTGATAACACATCGGCGCTAAATTATTGTTGACAGAATAAAAATCTAAAAACCCACGTTTTTAAATGTCCTAAAAAGAAGAAAATAACCCTACGGGGCTGAGAGAGGGGCCACTCAAAACGTGGGGGCGTATATTATATAAGGGATTATTTATGGGATATATTTACATGACGTGAGATCGTAGGTGTAACTTGCAAAGATACGCCCCCACGTTTTGAGTGGCCCCTCCCTCAGCCCCGTAGGGTTATTTTCTTCTTTTTAGGACATTTAAAAACGTGGGTTTTTAGATTTTTTAAATCTATTAATTATTTTATTATTTTTATCATTGTTCATCGGGTTTGAACTTTTGAAGCTACCCTGAAAATTTCAGCCTGCTAGCTTATCGGGAAGTGCCTCAAAGCCTGTCCGCCATCTTGGACGTCCGCCATATTGGATTAATAGCCTAGCCTAGCATAAGCCACATGACAATTTTTTTCGTATTCCTGACAGCAAACCCTTTCATTTGATACCCATATCACGGAGGTGGATTTCAAACAGCCAGTCTACCATCTTGGACGTCCGCCATATTGGATTTAAGTCACGTGACTATTTTTTACGTACTCCTGATAGCAAACCCTTTCATATGATATCCATATCACAGGGGTGCATTTCAAATAGCCTGTCTGCCATATTGGACGTCCGCCATATTGGAATTTAAGTCCCGTGACTATTTTTTTCGTATTCCTGACAGCAAACCCTTTCATTTGATACCCATATCATGGGGGTGGGTTTCAAACAGCCAGTCCGCCATCTTGGGGAGGCCGCCATATTGGATTTGTTATGACGTTTCTTAGCTAGTCATGTATTGTCATCAGAACTCAAAACGTGTACAAAATTTCAGCCTGCTAGCTTATCGGGAAGTGCCTCAAAATTGAGTTGCAAAAGTCCAACCGGAACGACAAACAAACAAACAAACAAGAAAAGTGAGTGTATAAAAACGTGGTAATAAAAATATATTGAAAAATTATGAGTTTGGCAACTGAAAAAGTTAAACACCCTGAAACAAATAAAATGCACTTTGGTCTAAGCTCAATGGTCAAAATTTTGTTGAAGCCATAGTAGTTATTTTACGCTAATAGACAATTGAGACCGGTGCGGGCTTCTATAAATATTTATGGGGCAGTGGCGTAGCTAGGCGAGAAGGGGCCCCGTATCAAAACTTGTTTGGGGCCTAATCTAAATGTTTAGTTTTGCAGAATAAAGACGATAGCATCCTGACTCCTACAATTAATTATATCACAGATGTCATTGAAAGAATTTTGAAGGGAGCTAGAAAATTGAGAATGCTAATCGACTCATTGTGGCTCATTTATGACAACTACATTTATAGCTTTTTATAAATTGAGCTATGTTCGGAGTTCGATAATTGTAGCTTTACAGCCGCGATAAGTTTTCATTTAAAAGCAACATTTTATGTTTTTTCGTCGGGGGCCCTTGACACTTGTTAGCCCCGTATAATTGATACGGCGGTAGCTACGCCTCTGTCATGAGGCCTTTATAACGCACATGGAACAGTAGAATAACAAAATCTCAAATTTATAGCCGAGAAAGATTATGGGATTGACATTCACATTCTAAGGAGTTTCTTTATCTATTGAATAAAATATGGGTGTGAATACCTGGTGTGGGAGGTAGTTCCACGTCGACCTCTGGGCGCGGCGTCTGCGGAGGTACGGCGGCAGGTTCCGGCGCCGGGTCCGACTCTACCCGTGCACCATACGATCCAGTGTTAATTTAGTGCGGTTAGGTAGCATATGTACATTAGTTAGGAAATGTTCACTATGCATATCTGTTAGTTGCGAATTAGACCTTATTTTTATGGTTACAAGGTCTTTAAGCATGATATGTATGATTAACTGAGTTACGTTTCTGAATTCATGGTAAACATTTCCCATCAAGTTATTATGAATGTTTTGATGGATTTAAACTTCGTTGTTGTAAGTGAAATCAGAAATTTGAAGACTTTCAATGTATTATTTTGCGATCAATGTTTCCATCAGTCTTCATGAAATACTGAATCTTATTGCAATGGTTATGACAAAGCATACATGGGGATTATTAAAAAAAAAACAATCTCTGATATTATGCAAAATGAAGTTATGACTTAGTTATATTCTCATGAAACCCCCAAATTCATGAAAAAATAAAGTTGTAGAACATTAGTGCAGCAACTTTGCATTTCTAGCCGAGTGTGACACGTTGCTAGCAACACAATGCCGTTACTGCGACAGACACGTGCAACATTTGTTCACCATAAATCCCCTATTTATGGTGAACAAATGTTGCACGTTGTTGGTTGAAGGTAACCAAACCAACAAAATGATAGAGTAGAGAATCATGCTGAAGTATTCAATGAGATGTTGACATTGCAATCCATATCCCGGTGAAATGAAGCAGTGACGTAAGCCTCATTTAGACGATGCAAGAACTCGCACGCAAGCTGCGTTACATTACAGACTTTATAGGTACAACGAATTCAGTTGATCAAACAAATACCGCAATGTAGTGAAACTCGCATGCAAGTTCTTGCTCCGTCTAAATGAGGCTTCAAGGTGTGTACACTTACCGACGGAGGGCTCGTATTCCTGAGGTACGGGTGTGGGAGGTTCCAACTCGGCTGCCGGAAGAGGCGCTGGCGTTTCAGGTGGCAGCATTGTCTGTGGAATGTTGACATTATAGATACATTATTTATTTCTGTAAGTAGACAAGAACACAAACAAATTATGATTATTATATTATAAAGAAATGAAAAAAATTATGTAATAAATTTGAAAATTTTTTCATCAGTTGAAAGCTGCATTGGTCCTGAGTGACATACGCTTTATGCTAGCAACAGTATAGGGTTCGCAATTCATATCCAGCTACAGTAAGACTTCAGTCTAGTTAGTTATTGAAATTAACTTAAATTTACACTTGTAAATTAGCTACTTTCAAAATGTTCATTCTAAATACTAAAAAAATGTTTCTGGACTTTTATTTTCAGATTATTTCACGACTAAGGTTATATTTATTTACCTCTTCAGCAGAAGGCGTGTTATAAAACGACTCCCGCTGCTATCCGATTGCAAAACAAAAGAAATTATTTATTTCATTATTTCTTTGTTCATAACAGTCATAGTGTTACAAGCTTTTTTGGCGCTCCTTTTTAAATTACGATCAAGAGTGCCTTCCTGGGTATACCATATAAACGCCAAAAGAACTATGCTGCACTAGATAATTTATTAAAAATGTAGTTGTAATGAATCGGCTGATTTTATGGCGCCAAATAATGTGGTTACTATAGTTCCCGCCAGATTACTCTGGAATAAAATTCGTTGACCCCTGTGTACCAATGTATTCTAATATTTCAAAACTATAAGAGAAAGTGTAAAGAAAGTGTCTTAACACGATCAAAACAAACGTATCGTAGTGAGAGGCGACCTGACTTTATATTTTATTTTGAAATTCGAACGATGCATTATTAGGATCAATGACCTTTATTCCAGACTTATCTGGCGGGGAGTATAATAGGCGCTTCCATCGCGCACACAGCGTATAGGGGACCGGGGTCGCGGGACTGTCTCAACAAGTAACCGTGACTCTGGAACTTAAAAGGCTATTGAAGGATCACCGTGGATTTTAGTCAGTACAAATCTGACAGTTCCTCCCGCCCCGCCCTGGGCAGGAGAACTAGTTTGATGATTTTATGACGATAAAAAAGAGGAGGCATATGTTCTCCTAGGCGTCCTGAGACTGATTTGACAGCTTAATAAAGATTCAAGTAGTTGTAGACATGTAAGTATCAGACCTCGTCATGCCTCCTCTTCCTCCCGGCCCTCCTGGCGGGCTCGGCCGGGTCAGGTGACCGAGCGGGGTCCACGCCCTCCTCCGCCTCGCTGCGGAGCGTCATGTTGCGCTGGTATTTCTGAAAACAAGTGGACATTAAATACTGAGTCACATTATGCATGGTAAGCAGGGACATTAGGTTTTTTCTATCAGAATTTCAGTATCAATTTAAACCATGCTTCATATGGCAATATAAAAGCAGTGGTAACCCAATGGAATGGGCCCCGACTTATGAACCCAGGCGGGGGTATTACTTTGTGTAAATTATTTCATAATGATCACCTATCAAAACGTTGAAGCAAAACATCGTGAAAAACTGGCATGACCTAGAACCAAAATTTCGTAGACATGAGACATCTACCAACGTGGTGGGTTTTGGCCCACTCCTTTTCATAGAGAGGAAGCCGTCGCAGCAGTGAGAACATTTATAGGCTGATTATGATGATAATGGGACAACAGGCTCCTGGCCCACGTACGGGAAAATTAATCGAGAAGTGAATGCAATTGTGCAAATCTACACTAAATCAACAAAGAAAAATTCCTTGTTTGTTACTTTTACGGTCATTTTCTCCTAGAATAATCCTTATTTAGTTCCCCTTATGACGAACGACGTCCATGCACGACAAAATTGAAGTCATTGACAAGAAAAAGGACTCACCTTAAACAGTACTCTAGAAGGTATCGGCCTCGCGGGTAAAGTGAACAATTTCTCGACGCCACCAGTCTCCTTCCAGTGCATCAGTCGTCTGGTCGGCGGCGCTAGGTCCAACGTCGTCACGATGTCAGATGTATTGCTCAACTGATTCTTCATTTCTTCTCCAGATATATTCTTCACTTCGTCAACAATCAGCTTACGTTTGCGTTTCGTTTTTGTTATTCCTGGTAAATAAAGTTTATGAAATGTTAATGATGGCACGATTGGCGTAGTGGTTGAGCGATAGACCACTGCGCAGCGTGTAGCCGGTTTGATTCTCGCACAGAATAAATATTTGTATGATCTACAAGTAGTTGTTCCGGGTCTGGGTGTTTGTGTATGTGAGTTTATATGTTGGTAAACGACACCCACGACACAGGAAAATTTCCTAATGTGGGGCAATGCTTTATAAAAAAAAAATGATGGGAGTCGTATCACTCAACTTCTGAGTCAAATCTGTTGCAATAAATATCATTTCGAATTACTGTACTCTGCCTATTGGAATATAGTCGATTTTAAATTGTAGGAATGTTACCTTTAAGCACAGTAGCGTCCACAGGTGCAAGCGCGAAGGACTCCTCATCGTTGTGTAGCAGGGTCGTGTTATCAGCCACTCGCTCCGACACTCCTCCCGCCGGGGGCTCCACGCTGGCCGGACGTGGGCCAGGCTCGGGGACTACGTCCACGTCCTAAGAAGGGAAAAGGTTATTATGAACTTGAAAGAATAAAACAATAAATCAAAAGTCAGTTATTAAAATTAGGCTGATTTATCAGCACTTTTTGAAGGCCAATTTTTACATAAGACAGTCCCCCAAAGCGCCACCACCTTCGAAACTTCCTAGTGTTGAAGTGACAGAACAAACTCCCTAGCAACACATCTGTCTGTACGGTTAGAAGAACCAAGATTTTATACAATTTAATAGAACATTCACATTATACATCAATCCGAAATTACATCCCAATCGTGAATAGAAGGTACAAAAAGATAAACTAGGATCATCCACCGCGGGCGGCGAGTAACGGGCGACTCGCTGTCCAACCATGGACCATGCGCGGGTCGACGGCGCGTTGTCTTCCACGCGCGCCTCAAGGAGTGTCAGCATGATGACGGGGCCCCCCTCTAGAAGGCCAAAGCCTGCCGGGGTCGCGGGACATATCTCATTACCGTGACCCCAGAACATAAAGGGCTATTGAAGGTCACAGTGCATTTTAGTCAGTACAAGTCTGACAGTCCCTCCCGCCCTACCCTGGGTGGGAGGAACCATTTGATGATTTTACCACGCTAAAAAAAAAAGGATCCACCAATAAGTATGTGATGCAGCTATGTAATGCCTGCATGCAATATCTATGCAATAAGAGGAGCCCGTGACTAAATAATTACAGCCGCACATCTTTCGGGTGAAGCCGCGCTTGCCGAGGTTGGTCTGTGGATGGGTGAACATCTGTCATAGCGAGTTTCCTCCGTGGCTCGGAAAGCACGTAAAGCCGTTGGGCCCGGCTGTCATTTGTACATCTTTGACAGTCGTTACTATTAATTAGAAGCTCTAAAAGTCTGACAACCAGTCTTACCATGGGGTATCGTATTACCCAGTTACTGGGTTGTGGAGGTCCGATAGGCAGTCGCTCCATGTAAAATAATGACATTCAGCTGCTGGTTCAACTGAAAGCCGAACCGGATATAGTTGGGAAAAGGCTAAGCAGATGATATGTGATGCAGTTTTAGCCACCAAAAGGTAGAACCATGCCTTACGGATGCAGAAGGTGGAAGATAAGGTACTGTGACATGGCTTAGAAGAAACCTAGGTCCAGTGGTGGACAACAATAGGCTCAGTTGATTCCATTACTAAAGCAGATTGATATAAATCTTGCATGGAAAAGTAAATAAAGTGTTATCTCACCATAGGTATATGTGGGCTTGGAGAAGGCGGCACAGGTACTGGGGGCGGGGCCACGCTGTCCGGTACGGGAGATCCTCCCCAACTGAAACATACGACTTCATTTAAATTCTGATTCGATACGGTAACAATTTACGCATAATTATCCGATTCTAGCTGTTAGCAGCGGTTTCTCCCGCTATATCTCTGAAATTATCCCATAGGAACGTCATAACGGGATGATAATCCGGGTCGGTTATAAACTGTGTACCAAATATCCAAATCCAGTAGTTTTTGCGAGAAAAAGTAACAAACATCCATCCATACATCCTCACATAGTTTTAATTAAGTTAATAATATTAGCAGGACAGCTAGATTTTTTTTAGCGTGGTAAAATCATCAAATGAGTCCTCCCACCCAGGGCAGGGCAGCAGGGACTGTCAGACTTGTACTGACTAAAATCCACCGTGTCCTTAAAAACCCCTTTACGTTCCGAGGTCACGGTAGCTCGGTAAGTCTCGCGACCCCGGCAGGCTGTGGCCCTCTATGCCCCCCCTTAGAAACGAAGTCAAGTCAAATCATTTATTTCAAATAAGCCAGTTACAGGCACTTTTGAATTGTCAAAAGTAAAATAAAATAGTTTAAAAAATAGTTACGGTGCTACAGTCCCAGTCACAAGACATAAAAACTGTGAAAGTACTGTAGGTGCCCATTCCAAAGCGTAGATCTCATGGAGAAGAAAGGGCAAGAAACTCCATGGACACTCTTTTTCAATCGCCAAAATGATTACGGGAACGATCACTTTCATTGTCCGAGCAACCAAAAAACTAATATCTTCTACAGTGACCCGGAACAGAAGCAAACATAAAACATTAACATCAACATCAACTTTTGTAATCAGCACCCCAAGCCGGCCGGTCACCGTGGGGGAAGAAGACCGCTACCCTCCAATTAAGTTACCCAAACAACATGCACCTGCGCACCTCAAAACAACTCAAACAATTCACATTGCAACACTCAATACTCTCTCCCTAAGAACCGACGAAAAGCTGGCAGAACTGCTGCTGGCGCTAGAGAATATAAAATGGTCAGTCATAGGACTGAGCGAAGTCCGACGTCTTGGGGAAGGAATAGAGGATCATGGTAGTTTTATACTCTACTTTAAAGGTGATACACCTGGGCAGTATGGAACAGGATTTCTCATCGCTAAAGACCTGAAACAGCTCATCGACGAGTTCATTGGCGTATCCGAACGCATTGTAATTCTCAACATAAAACTACCTCCAAGTAATGAAATGTGGTCCATTATACAAGTTTACTCGCCAACCGAACAATCTAGTAATACGGAAATCGACACCTTCTACGCATTGCTAACAGAAGCTATAAAAGACCATACGCATAAAAACGTAATCGTAATGGGAGACTTCAATGCCCGAACGGGAAAGAGAAAAGAAGGAGAGGAATTAGTTCTAGGCCCATACTGTTCAGGAAAGAGGTCAAGGAATGGCGAAAAACTCTTACAAATGGCGTACGAAAACAATTTTAAAATATTAAATATTCTATACAAAAACCGTGAAAGTAATAGATGGACATGGATATTGCCAGACAGCCGTCATAAAAATGAAATCGATTACATTCTAACAAACAAAAGTAACGAATTCCAAGACTGCAGGGTCATAAATAAACTGAACTTCAATACAAACCATAGAATGGTTAGAGCTACACTACAACTAAACATAGCAAAGAGAAGTAGGCCTTTTAAAATTAAGCAACCCAGCCTTACAGTACCAGAAGTTAGTAAAGAGCAGAAAGAAAAGTTAGAACACTTTAGAGAAAATACGGCTAATCTAGACTTACAAACTAAATACAATTATTTCGAAGAGCTTTTGAGAATGAGAACAGAAAACAAAACAAGGTACAATAACTCTACTATAAAATGGCTATCAAGTGCCTCAGTTGACCTGTTGAAAAATAGAGCTGAATTAATATCGATACCCAAAAAGACAAAAGAGATAAGACGAAACATAACGGAAATTAGCAAGAAAATTACGGTTCAAATGAGAAAAGACCGTCAAAAGTACAGACTTGGATTATTGGAAAGATGCATACAGAAGACCGGGGGTATCAAGAAAGCAGCCAAACAATTAAATTGTAAAACTGAGTGGATACCTAATATTACGGACACAAACAGCAAAAACGCAAGCAAACGCTCAGAGATCTTGTCACTAGCCACGAACTTCTTTAGAGACCTGTACGCAAAGAAAAACAGTGGACAACTAACAAACCTCGCAGGTGGAGATGAGGTCCCAGACATATTAAAGGAAGAAGTAGAAAAAGCAGTGACAACTCTGAAGAAAGACAAAGCGCCAGGTCCAGACAAAGTCAGCAATGAATTTATTATCGAAAACAGTGACCAACTAACTCCAGTCCTAACAAATCTATTCAATGACGTACTAAGGAGCGAGACGATACCTGACCAGTGGACGATATCAACTATAACACTGCTTCACAAGAAAGGAGACAAGAACAACATCAATAACTACAGACCTATCAGCCTAATGTCGAACATTTACAAAGTTTTTGCGAAGATCATCCTGAATCGAATAACCAAGACGCTTGACGAAAACCAACCAAGAGAGCAAGCAGGATTCAGGAGCGGGTATTCAACCATGGATCATATACATGTCGTAAAACAACTATTCGAAAAAGCCAAAGAATTCAATGTAATGTTCTACTGCTGCTTTGTGGACTACAATAAAGCCTTTGACTCACTGGAGCACCAAGAGATATGGCAAGCACTCAAGAATCAAGGTGTGGAGAACAAATACATAAGAATACTGAAAAACATATATGAAGGCAGCAAAGCTAAAATCAAACTTGAGACAGAAGGCAAAGAAATCAAAATAGGGGGAGGAGTCCGTCAAGGCGACCCTCTGTCACCGAAACTTTTCACAGCGGTCTTGGAAGAGGTATTTCGTCGACTAGATTGGGAAAATTGCGGATTGGTCATCAACGGTGAGAACTTGTCGCACCTTCGGTTCGCAGATGACCTGATCATCCTGTCACCGTCGAAGGATGGTCTGGAAAGAATGCTAAATGACTTGGACAGAGAAAGCCGCAAAGCAGGTCTATTCATGAACACCCAGAAAACAAAAGCCATGACTACAAACAGGCAGCAAGGAAAAATTTGTGTCAACAACAACACAATTGAGTATGTTCATGAATACATTTACCTGGGTCAAGTAATCTCACCAACAGAGCTCACTTCCAAAGAGATTGATCGTCGAATAGGAAATGCATGGAAACAGTACTGGAGCTTTAAAGAGATCATGAAAAACAGCGAAACCAGCATGATTGTTAAACGGAAACTCTTTGACACATGCATACTGCCTGTGCTTACTTATGGTTGCCAGACATGGGCAACTACAAAAGCACATATAAAGAAACTGGAGACTTGCCAAAATGCCATGGAAAGGAGTATGCTGGGAATAAGGCTGTCCGACAGAATAAAAATATCAACCATAAAGAAGCATGCAAAAACAAAGAGTGTGGTTACCACAATAAAGAAGCTCAAATGGAGATGGACTGGACACACAGTAAGAGGGAAGGAGAAGTGGTCCAAAACCATAATGTACTGGTTCACAAGAGACATGAAAAGAAATCGGGGCAGACCAGTCCAAAGATGGGCTGATGACATAAGGGCCATAGCGGGTGCAACCTGGACAAGAACTGCCAGAGATAGGGTTGAGTGGAAGCAGAGGGAGGAGGCCTTTGCCAAAGGGCAAATAGACAAGAAGCCAACTGATTAGCTGCTGAATGCGCATAAATTATTTATTACTTGTAGAAACGCTGCTGTCTGAATAAAGGCTTTTATTATTATTATTATTTCTTTATTCATTTTTTTTACTTATAAATTACATTTTTAAATATTTTTACAAAAAACAAATAAAAAACATTTAAAAATATAAAAAATAGCAGTTCACCAGCACCGGGAACAGGGTCCGGGCCGCCGGTGGTCAGGGCTCCTGAGAGAGGAACCTCCTAACAATACGCGCCGTGTCCAGAAGTACTGCCTTCTGAATCAGGCGCCTGATCCAGCTGCCAAGCGAGAGCCTCCTCAGATGTTGTTCGAGGCTCTTGGCAATTAGGCCATTGGCAGACACGACTATCGGCACAATGACTGCTGTATTCACGTCCCACATGTCAACAACCTCGCGGGCCAGATCAAGATACTTGAATTGTTTATCCTTTTCTGCCTTCACGAGGTTCTCATCATGCGGGACCGTTATATCAACAATCATTGCGCGACGCTCCGATCGATCTATCACCACAATGTCAGGCTTATTGGCAACAATAGTCCTGTCAGTGATGATAGGTCGATCCCAATACAACGAGATATTGCCATTTTCGAGAACTGGGTCGGGCGCATACTTATAGTACGGCACTTCCGATTCCACAAGATTGTACTTCAAAGCAAGTTGCTGGTGGATAATCCTGGCGACGAGGTTGTGTCTATGCAAATATTCTCCGTTAGCCAGACGAGAACACCCAGAAATAATGTGTCGGATCGATTCTCCCGGACGGTGGCATGCCCGACATATGTCAACCGTGCCATCCTTCACAATGTATTTCCGGTAGTTATTCGTCATCATAACTTCGTCCATAATTGCACAGACAAAACCTTCGGTTTCCCCAAACAGGTCACCAAAGCGCAACCAGGATACGGACGCTAAAAAGTCTACATCGGGACCATGTAATGCCCGGTAAAAGCGTCCGTGAAGCTCCTTGCTCTGCCATACCTCCTTTCGATCATTAGTGTCTAATACTTTAGGTTTGCGCCAGTTCTCGTTAGCCAAGGAGAGCGGAGTAAGACCCTTGTCCACTATGACCACATCTCGGTGCATCCCCACGTCGGTTTCTAGGAAATATTCCCTGAGACTGCATACCTCACGGTTGTGCAGGGTCTTAGCATTTAAGAAGCCACGACCCCCACACTTCCGCGGGATATACAGCCTCATCACCGACGACCGTGGGTGATGCATCCGATTTGCAGTCAGCAGTGAACGGACTCTCCTATCCAGGGCGTCAAGTTCTGTCTGAGTCCATTTGAGTATGCCGAAAGAATACATCAACACCGGCATGACCCAACCGTTGAAAGCGCGCACCTTATTGCCACCTGACAAAAGACTGTTTAGCACTTTATTCAGGCGGCCAAAGAAGCGCTCCTTCAACGATTGTTTCATGTCAGCATTATTGATGCCTAATGCTTCCGACATACCCAAATATTTGTAGGTCTCTGTTGAAGAGAGGGATCTGAGGTGTATGGAATCCGAGAGTTGAGTTCCCTCTGATTCCATAATCTCTCCTCGCTTCACATGCATGACTGCACATTTGTCCACACCAAATTCCATCCTGATGGCGTTACTGAAAGTTTCCGTTACCTTCAGTAGCTTCATCAGTTGCAAGTTGTTGGGGGCAAAGAGTTTCAGATCATCCATGTAAAGAAAGTGAGATATGACCTGACCACCTCTCTTCAACCGATATCCTAGCCCCGAACCCTCCAGCAATGTGCTGAGCGGGTTCAAGGCCAGACAAAACCACAAGGGACTCAAACTATCACCCTGGAATATGCCACGCTCAATCCTTATCGGTTCGCTGCTACCTCGGACCTGTCGACATCCTGGATAGCGAAGGACTGTTCTCCAGCTCCCCATACACGACATCAAGAAGGTACGTAGAGATATATCAACTTTATACAACTCCAGCACCCTCATGAGCCATGTATGGGGCACCGAATCATAGGCCTTCTTATAATCTATCCAACATGCGGACAGATCTTTTCGGGAGCGACGAACCTGTTGGCTAATGGCCATATCAATGAGGAGGAGCTCCTTAGTACCGCGAGACCCGTTCCTACATCCATTCTGAGAGGCAGACATGATAGAATTAGTCACAATATGTTGATTGAGTTTAGCTCTCAAAATGGATGTAAGAACTTTATAGACCGTTGGTAAACAAGTAATCGGTCTATAATTTTTGGGTTCCGCAGTACTACCCGATTTATGGAGCAGGTGGGTCATTCCTGTAGTCAAGAACTGGGGCAGTGACCCTGACTCTAAGGCTAATTGGAACTGGGATGCCAAGCGGACGTGTGATCTTTTAAACCATTTGATCCAGAAGTTGTGCAGCCCATCCGGTCCTGGGGATTTCCAATTAGGCAACGGATGGACTGCACAAGCTACATCGTGGGGGCTGATGGTAATTGCCCCCATTTCTTGAATCTGATCACACGTTCGTTCGATCTCCCGGGTCCAATCGCCCTCAGTGTGACTGACAGGCACCGACCAGATGCTGCGCCAGAATGAACTCATGGCGTCATCATCCGGTAGGGGCGTGTCAGTCACACCTTGGTCCGGTCGCTCCCAAGCCCTATAGACCCACCTTTCATCGCTTTGGAATGTGCGATTCAAAGTGTATCGCTCCACTCGTCGCTTGTACCGACGAATACGGTTTGCCCATGCACAAATCTTCTGCTTCAGGAAGTCGATACGTTCTGTGACGCGGGCCAAATATTCACGAGGATCGATATCAATCCCCGCAAACGCCCGCCTCACAAAACTATTATTATTATTATTATTTATTATAAAATGATTACAGAACCTTTGTTACATCATTCAACTTGAGATGGTACATTATGTGAGAACGATGTAGCAAGTAAAAAGTGTCCATAGGAAATATAAAAAAGACAATTCAAAAACAAAATTATTGATAATTAAAATAAACCATGGCAGCTAAGAGATGACCAGTCTCAACTGACAGCGCCCGTTCACGAACATGACGCATGATATCAGCACCATTCAGCTCAACCATTTTGTAGGGAACTAAATGATCCGACACACGCGCCACCATCAGCGAGACATTTAAGTGAGCATGACATACTCCCAACTGCCAGAGCACAGGAGGCCACAGCCTGCCGGGGTCGCGAGATCCTCAAGGATATTTAGATAGATTAGATTTACTATCTCCCCATTTTTTGCATAAGTCTTCTACGAATGTGTGACCAACCTGTGCTGCGGTGAGTTGCCAGCATCGTAGTGATCTCCCATATCATCGTCGGAGTCAGGCGCGTCTGCAGCCGCCACATCACCGCCTGTGTCGCCGCCGCTAACACCGGCCGCGTCTATCTCGGCCTGTTTTACCAGAGGTAATATTGTATTACAGGATAATGGGAAGATCTAAGTTAGGAGAAAGCCTCTTCTTAAAGACAAAAGAACTTTCAACTGTGATCAACATAATTGAATGTTTTGAGTATTCAAATTTCAAATTTTCTTATACAGAACATTAGTAAATCTGAACTGTTGTTATTTTAAATCTCTCGATCTATAATTAGGTCTTGTTATTTTTTCTATTAGAATTCTTTTACGAAATATTTAGATCAGTTTAGCCCAGTAGGGAACCACGTCAATAGCAGGGACGCTTAGTCCAGTATTACAGGACTTCCCTCAAGACTTAAGGGTTACTTAAAACTATTTTCCACCAATCAATTGGATTTAACCTAGTTTTAAGTAATGATTGAGTATTGAGCTCTGTAATACGGGACTAAGACTATTGAGTCATATGATTACTGGTGGCCTACTATGACGTGTTAAAGCGTGAATGGTTCCGCTCAGGGAACGAGACGGCGCTAGACGACTTGTTTATCTCTGTCTCTTTCCCACAACCAATCTACTCACGCTTTAAGATGTCATGCTAGGACTCCTGGTTCAAAAGAAATAGATTACCTGTAACGACTGCGGCTGTGCGGAAGTGCCGGGCATGCCTGATGCAGCCGCGGCGGAGCTACTGCCGCCGGTCACCTCACCAAAGAGATCACCCTCGAACAGACCACCCGCGTCTACACAGAAGATAAAAATAAGTAAGTAGGTAGTACAAAAATAAATATTTCTAACAGACCCTTCGAACAACATAAGAACACTTATGCTAATGCTACGAAATGCGACGCTCCAAGCGAATTCGCCTTGTGCTGCATGCTTGTGGCTGATGCACATTTGTTTTTGATGCTCGACGCTGACGCTTGCAGCACAAGGCGAATTCATTGCCCTCCAAGTCAGGCCAAAATCCATAAGTCATGAAAAGGCCTTTATTTTTTTTGGCGGGACGAGAGGGTATATTAGACTCGTACTGCCTAAAATCCGCTGTGTTCCTTCAATAGCAAACATAAGTCACGGTTTCCTGACAAACAGCCTCGCGACCATGGACAGGCCATGCAAAATCCGCGTTGTGAGAAAAATTACATCCCAGAAAAGTTCACCCATATTGGTCTTTTGCAATACACTATCCTACTCATAAAATAGTTACACAGGGGGTCTAGTTTACAAGTTCCTAAATGAAAGATGTATAACTTACGTCCGAAATCGGCGACATCTCCAATAGTCCCACCAAAGCCATCATCCATGGGCGCATGTGGCGCGGCCTCCATCCGACGCGGGTGTTCAGGCTCCAGTGTGGGCACTCCGCCCGTTAGGCTGCCCACTCCACCGTCCTTACCAGCCAGCTCAAGAGACGAGCCATCAGCAAAGAGTAAGTTACTCTGAAACATAAATGAGGTTGTAAATAGAGGTGAAGTTAACGGCCCGTTCACTACACTGTGAGCGGTGACTTAGGGACTTTACTCATGGCGCGACGCGATTGCAAATCGACCGATTCCAACTACAAGTGAAAATCAACCTTACCACTACGACATATGACATAAAACACGTTATCTATGGGTAGATGAAAAACAAAACACGATCGCCACGACGACGTCAAGTCAATCGAATTGTATCATTATTTCTTAGTAGCAAGTTTGAATTTCACTTGTAGTTGGATTCGGTCGAATCGCGTCGCATCGCGCCATGAGTAAAGTCCCTTAGTGTGGAGCTGTGAGCGATATGATCAAATGTACAGAAATGTTTGAAAGACTCCGCACCGCTCACCACTAAGACCAGTCTTCAAAGGGGCTGTTGTATTTCTTTACTGACTGAAGACATGTTTTGCAAACAAAAACTACAAATAAAAATGTAGGTTTCTATGAAAACATTTAAATGCTTGTTAATTCCATAATGGATACCGATTTATCTAACATTAAATCTATACAAATTGCATAAGTTAAGCAACTTAGCTTTTTCACATACCTGTTCTAATCCACCTTCATTGCCGATAGCTTCACGCATGATATCTGGGTTGTCTGTATCGAACCCCATGTCTCCAAACCCATCATCATGGGTGACCAGGTTCAAGGAGCCGTAGTCCTCGCGCATCGTGATCTCTTCAGCTCTCGACTGATTTAGAGAGAACTGGGCTTCAATGTCTACCTCACTGAAAAGTAAAAGTTTTTATTAATACTGGACATAGTTGTATTTTGTAATTCATCTATACATCGCGGTCGCGGGAATGTCTCGTCAGGTAGCCGTGACCCTGGAATGTAAAGGGCTATTGAGGGATCACCATGGATTTTAGTCAGTACAAGTCAGACACCACTTCTCATCCCGCCCTGGGTGTGAGGACTCATTTGATGATTTTACGACGATAAAAAAAAACTATAGATCGCAATTTGATTTGGTGGGTCCTTCTTATTAATTGTATGTGACATTGTGATAGGCCTACAAGGACATAGCAAGATGACCAGGTCTTCCGCCAGATTTCAGTCAATAAGAATTCGCTAGAATAGGTGACTAGGAACGCAAATGTCATTTTTAACCGAATTCATCTTAGATGTTTTTTTTTTGTTATTCCGGCTTCATGACCAATCTGTTGTAGATAACAATAAGCCATAGCTTGAGTAATTGAGTGACTTTAGATGTGAGATACTTCTTATTAGGTATCTTCCATCCTGACAGATCTACCTAGTAGAGTTGGAACAGTATGTCTCTTCAATTGCCTATGGCCCTATGGCAAAAACTTTTGTCTCCACTCAGTCAGAGGGCAAGCTCATTTTTATGATTTGAGAGTCTTTTCTTGCAGTCAACACTGTATTTCGTGATCTCCTGTTTGACAGTTGGAATCATGATAAATAATTTTATTGCTGATGTAAACTGTGGTATGTTGAAGTTGGCGCTCAGTGTTTTGATTTGGAATACTTCTTTCTAGTATCTCGAAATTACTTTTGTTGGCATTAACCCAGTGCTGGAAGTCATATGTCTATATTGATTTTAAAAAAATCCTTTTTAGATAGTCAGTTTGCTGCGACTGCTCATTTGTGTATGATGTCCTATTCATCAGCTTACATACTCCATATTTTTTTTTGTTTTCGTTCTGCCTCCGATCCAAGTGCAAGCCTAAATTTTTGACGTGATCGTCTTACGGAATTTCGTGATCGTAAATTGTGACCGGTATTTCGTGGTCGTAAATGTAAAATTTCTCAATTTTGTCAATATGGTGTTGTAGGTGTTCAGATGCTGTTGTTAGAGTACTGTCCACATATGTTACGAAAATGGTGCTGTCAGTAGTTGGTAAGTCAGCTGTAAATATGGTGTAAAGGACAGGACCTAGTGTACTGCCCTGCAGCACTCTTGATTTCATCTCATGCAAATCTGAGAGTTCTTTGCTGAATTTTACTTTAAGGCGCGGACTGACTACGATTTTAATCGCTTATGACCGCGTAAACTATTGTCACCACTATGGAGCGTCAATAAGATTGAAAATTGAAAAAATGATATTTGTGTTGATTGTTATTGATGTTGTGTTTTAGATTATTTAAAATATAGACATAAAATTAAATAATGGTTGGGTTAAAGTTTTAAAAAATGGAAAACCTACTAAATTCTTAAAAAAAAACTGTTGTTACCGCTGGAAATACAGAGATCTTCGACGTCAAAGTTTATTTTCCCACGTTTTTATACACTCACTTTTCTTGTTTGTTTGTTTGTAAGTTTGTTTGTTTGTTTGTCGTTCCGGTTGGACTTTTGCAACTCAATCTTGAGGCACTTCCCGATAAGCTAGCATGCTGAAATTTTGTACACGCTTTGAGTTCTGATGACAATACATGACTAGCTAAGAAACGTCATAACAAATCCAATATGGCGGCCTCCCCAAGATGGCGGACTGGCTGTTTGAACCCCACCCCCATGATATGGGTATCAAATGAAAGGGTTTGCTGTCAGGAATACGAAAAAAATAGTCACGGGACATAAATCCAATATGGCGGACGTCCAAGATGGCAGACAGGCTATTTGAAATGCACCCCTGTGATATGGATATCAAATGAAAGGGTTTGCTATCAGGAGTACGAAAAAAATAGTCACGTGACTTAAATCCAATATGGCGGACGTCCAAGATGGTAGACTGGCTGTTTGAAATCCACCCCCGTGATATGGGTATCAAATGAAAGGGTTTGCTGTCAGGAATACGAAAAAAATAGTCATGTGGCTTATGCTAGGCTAGGCTATTAATCCAATATGGCGGACGTCCAAGATGGCGGACAGGCTTTGAGGCGATAAGCTAGCAGGCTGAAATTTTCAGGGTAGCTTCAAACCCGATGAACAATGATAAAAATAATAAAATAATTAATAGATTTAAAAAATCTAAAAACCCACGTTTTTAAATGTCCTAAAAAGAAGAAAATAACCCTACGGGGCTGAGAGAGGGGCCACTCAAAACGTGGGGGCGTATCTTTGCAAGTTACACCTACGATCTCACGTGATGTAAATATATCCCATAAATAATCCCTTAAATAATATACGCCCCCACGTTTTGAGTGGCCCCTCTCTCAGCCCCGTAGGGTTATTTTCTTCTTTTTAGGACATTTAAAAACGTGGGTTTTTAGATTTTTTAAATCTATTAATTTTGTGCTACAACTTCCCAATTTTTATTGGGAATATCAAACTCTTATTTATTATACTGTTCGGTTTAAATTCTTCTTTATACCTTTCTCTGTTCACTGTATTTTTCGCGTTGCTTATTTTTATTACATTACGTCATACTCGACGTTCTAAGAAACCAATTTTTGGGAATATTGAGATAACACCGCGCCTTAAAGCATCTACTATTGGGATAGGAGTAAAATATACCATAAGATGAATAAGTAAGTTTTATTTTGATTTTATAAGTATAGGCAGTAGATCCAAGATGATGGAAAGAATAGAAGAAAAACAATGGAGAGCAAACATTACAAGATTTTACAGACCATGATTTAGATATCCTATGTTATAGTCCCTGAGAGAAATTCTAAAAGCCAACCAAACTTGGAATCTAAAAAAGAAATGATTGAGTCCTGCCTCTTACCTAGCTTAATATGCAAGTGTTAAAATAATGAACAATGACAGAAGATATCCCATAAGTGACACTTTAAAGTTAATGAAAAGAAAACTTAAAGAAGCTTAAGAAAAATACATAAAGTAAAAACTGTACACATTAGAAAAAACCAGCCAAGTGTGAGTCAGACTCGCACACAAAGGGTACTTTATAATCATCTTTAAAGAAGTCTGTTGTATTCCCCCTTAAATAATAATTTAATTTTGTTTTTTTTTTTAATATTTCTTGTTATAGCAGCAACAGAAATACATAATCTGTGGAAATTGCTACTGTCTACCAGTTCATGAGATAAAACCTGGTGATGCACAGATAGATGGCCTGTCAATGGAGTTAAAGGGTCCCATTTTAAACTTTGGGTATGGAACTCTAAAAAGACTGAATTATTATTCATTTTCAGATAGAAAACTGAAAAAATAATATAAGACAAAAATAGCAAATGGATGAAGATGTACCATGGATCAATATCTATACAAGTACCAATGTATTAACAGTTCATCATCATCATCATCAGCCGGAAAACGTCCACTGCTGAACATAGGCCTCCCCCTTAGACCGCCACGCCGAACGACAATTCGCCACTTGCATCCATCGGTTGCCCGCGACCCTCACGATGTCGTCGGTCCACCTAGTGGGAGGCCTACCTACGCTGCGTCTTCCGGTCCGTGGTCGCCACTCGAGAACTTTTCTTCCCCATCGGTTGTCAGCTCTACGAGCGACGTGGCCTGCCCATTGCCACTTCAACTTGCAAACTTTATGAGCTATGTCGGTGACTTTGGTTCTTCGCCGGATATCCATGTTCCGGATTTTATCCCGCAAAGAAACTCCGAGCATAGCTCTTTCCATCGCTCGTTGAGTGACTCTTAGTCTCTCTAAAAGGCCAGCAGTTAGACACCACGTTTCAGAGCCATATGTCATCACTGGCAACACACACTGGTTAAACACCCTTGTCTTGAGACACTGTGGGATTTTCGATGAGAAGATATCACGTAGCTTCCCAAACGCTGCCCATCCGAGTTGGATTCTTCGGGCGACCTCTTTCTCGAAGTTGGACCTACCTAACTGAACAATCTGTCCAAGGTAAGTGTAATGGTCTACAACTTCGAGAGTATCATTCCCAACAACAACCGGTACGGGTGCCACATGGACATTCGACATGACTTTCGTCTTGTCCATGTTCATTTTAAGGCCGACCCGTTGGGATACGATACTGAGGTCGCTGAGCATAGCATTGAGGTGCTCCAACGATTCTGCCATGATGACTATATCATCGGCAAAACGAAGGTGAGTGATGTATTCGCCATTGATGTTGATGCCGAATCCGTTCCATTCCAAGAGCTTGAAAACGTCCTCCAAAGCGTTCGTGAACAGTTTCGGAGAAATAACGTCTCCCTGTCTCACGCCTTTCTGCAATTGGATTGGTTTCGTGCTCTCTTCCTGAAGTCGGATGGACATGGTGGCGTTTCTATACAAACACTTCAACACTTCGATATACCTATAGTCGATATGACATCGTTGGAGGGACTGCAATACTGCCCAGGTTTCGATTGAATCGAAGGCCTTTTCATAGTCCACAAACGCCAAACATAATGGCCGATTATACTCCTCTGTCTTCTGTATAATCTGGCGGAGCGTGTGTATGTGGTCTACAGTACTAAAACCTTTTCGGAAACCGGCTTGTTCGGGAGGCTGGAAGTCATCAAACCTGCGTTCGAGACGGTTCGTAATGACTCTTGAGAACAGCTTGTATACATGGCTCAGAAGTGAGATTGGCCTGTAGTTCTTCAACAAGGTGTTGTCACCCTTTTTGAAGAAAAGAACAACCACACTCCTGTGCCATGCTTCTGGCGTAGTACCTTCGAGTATGACGGAATTAAATAACTTCTGGAGGACCAGAAGTACCGGTTTTCCACCCGCTCTCAGAAGTTCTGTTGTGATTCCGTCTTCACCCGGCGCCTTGTTATTCTTTAGCTGTTTAAGAGCCATTCTAATCTCGTACAGGCTGATGTCCGGGATATCCTCAGTGTAGTGTCGAGTCAGTTTAGCTCTTGCGTCTCGAACTGTACTGACACTGGGTTGTCGTGTTGATGTGTATAACTGTCCGTAAAACCTCTCAAGCTCTCTCAGGATCTCCGGCTTCGTCGAAATAATGCTGCCGTCGTTAATCTTCAGCTTTGTCATTTGGCTTTGCCCAATAGACGAATTCTTTGCGAAGACTTTTGAGCCCTGGTTCCGCTCGATTGCCTCTTTGATCCGTGCCGCACTATAGGCACGCAGGTCACGTCGCATTGATTTAGAGATTCGTCTATTGAGTTTGCCATATTCCGACATGTCAGCTGAAGATTGCAGCCTCATCTCGGCCCGGTCTTGCATCAACTTGATGGTTCCGTTCGAGAGCTTTTGAGGCTTATTGCGGCGCGGGGTCTTAAAGAACTTGGACCCCACAGCTTGGACAGTTTCCACCAACCCATTGTTAATCTCGTCCACAGTTTCGCATTCGGTTAGGCACTGGAAGCGATTGTGCAGTTCGAGTTGAAAGTCTTCGGGGTTCTGGATGCGGGCAGGACCAGGTCGGAGCGTGGACTTCACCAGACGAGACCTTTCAAGCTTCACATTGATATTCAATGTGCCTCTGACGATTCGGTGATCGCTACCGCTTTTCACCTTGGCGATCACAGAGACATCACTGAATATTCGCTTTTTGGTCGTCATGATGAAGTCGATCTCATTTCTGGTAGTACCATCGGGGCTCATCCACGTCCACCTCCTGGATGGCCGCTTCTGGAAGTAGGAGTTCATTAAATGAAGTTCTTCCTTTTCCATGAAGTCGACCATTCGCTGGCCCCTATGGTTTCGCTGCCCGTACCCAAATGGCCCCACTCTCAACTCATCGCCATTCCGTGCGCCCACCTTCGCGTTGAAGTCCCCCATAACAACGGTGAAGTATGTTTCGGAGGTATGTATGGCCTCGGATATCTCCTCATACAATGCCTCTACTTCATCATCAGAATGTGTCGAGGTCGGCGCATATACCTGTATGACCTTCAACGAATACCGGTTGGTTATTCTGAGTATAAGGTATGCTACCCTACTCGACACACTGTCGACTTTCACAACGTTGTTGATGAGGGACCTGCGGACAAGAAATCCAACACCACCCTGGGATTTACGGTCTCCTTCCCGGTAGAAAAGCATGTTGCCGGAATCTAGAACTATCGTATCCTGACCCTCTCTTCGGACTTCAGATAATCCCAAGATATCCCAACGCATTTTGCTCAATTCTTCCTCCAGCTCGATAATCTTCTCATCGGTCCTCAGTGTGGGGATGTTGTGTGTTGCCAGGGCCAAAGTCCGTTGGGGGTGGTAGCGGGGCATCTGCCGGGGATTCTTAGCACCCCCTGCTCCGCCGTTACCCGATCCGCTACCCAGACCAGGAATAGTGGAGCTGCCGGGGACTGGGGGCCGTGTGCTATTGTTGTCAATCATAATGGGGGGGGGGGTTGCCATAATCCCCACGCTTGGCAGGCGGCTTGGGGATCGCAGTAAGGTCACCGAAAGTTTACAAAGGACGCTGCTGCCCGTCCTTCGGTGGCTGGACGTAGTTTAAGGACGTACCCGGGTCCACATATTCGGGTCCGGGTATTAACAGTTGTTGCGAGTAAATTAGATCTAACAGAACACTCAAAATTAAACTAAGTATTTTTCATGATTAGGGAGAAATAAATATTCAAGTTCATTTGAGAAATTATTTAAGATTATGAACTTGGCCTTGCTTCCCTCCTTCCACAATCTAATGTGATTATAGGCCAAACTTTCTAAATTGAGTACTTTTCAAGAGGATCTAGCAATGCAAGTTTTTTTTTTGTACAAATTTTATTATTTTTAGTCATTGTACCTATTAAAAAAAATTTTTTTTTCTTCCCAACTTCCCAACCCCACAATCTATAACCTAAATATGTGAAAAAAGTCATGATAAAACAAAGGAACAGACAAACTACAAAAATTACTCACTTCAACTCAGGCATAGCAGTATCAAAGTCATGGAAGACCTCAGGCAGAGTGATAGCATTCATGGCGGCTTCCCTGTGCTCTTCAGGCAAATCCACCATGCCAGGCCGGAAAGCCATCTACGAGAAAAATCATTTACATTTATTTTGTTTTCTGACAAATAACACACCCTGTCTTTGTGCATTGTGGGCTTTGAAATAGTATAAAACAGCATTTGGTTTGTTACAGGACACAAAATAAAGTCTTAAAGGTTAATCTTTATAAAAACTTTAGATTTATGGCAGAACCTAAACATAATACTACTTGAGTTTACAAACAATCCACATATTTCAAAAGTAAAAATTAGCATACTCAAAAGTAAAAATTAGCATACCTTGATCTTGACAAAGGCTTCATTACAATCTTGGAGCAAATATTTGGCCTTCCTGGAGTAAATCCTGACGACTCCCAGCAACAGATGGCCTGATGTACGTAAAGCCATCTTCACTTTGGGCTTCAAGATACCATCAACAGACTTTTCGATGTTAGTCTCAAATACATGAGCCTTCGTCAACTTCTTATCCCAATGAGCCGCCAGCCAAATCTTGGCCAAGGGGCCCTTCTTGGCCAGCACGAAATGTGCGTAAAACATTGTGATGGCTTACTGCTTCTGGCTTGTACTTACATCAACCTTGTTCTGAAATATAAACTATGAATTAAGAACCACTATTAAGGTCCACGGCAACACAAATTAACACGAGTACACGAAGTAGCCCCATAGGGGCTGTATATTAGAATAATTGGTAACGACTATGAGCAATTTGGCGCCTAATCTTCAAGCAAGATTTTCAGAGACGCAATGTTCGCGAACTGCATAATAACAATTTTCACGTAATCATAAATCTCTAAGCATTTGTTTACTACTAAATTTATTAAGATTTACCGGATAATTTATAAAATATCATAAATTTCACCTTTCACACACAACGTAAACATGACAACAATTACGCTTTCAAGATGGCGACGTAACATACGAAGTTTACGAACCACAATGAAAAATACGAACCGTTGTTTTCGTTCAGAAATCTATTGTCAAAATGTAGCAGTAGCATAAAGGTGGACGCACATTTATCCGAGCCGAACGCGATGAAGGAGTCGAATTTCAGAATTATTCTGTATCAGAAATCTAAAAATCCTTTCGTTCGATTCCGACGATTCGGCGCGGTTATGTGTGCTAGGTTTCATGAGATTTCATAAACAGAATTCTAAAATTCGTTTCGTTCGACTCCTTCGATGCGTTCGGCTCGGATTAGTGTGCGTCCACCTTAAATCAGATGGTTTTTAGCCGACTTAAACAAAAAGTAGGTTCTGAGTTCGACCTGTATGTATGTTTGTCCGTGATTATCTCGCGTTTGGCTGAACGGATTTTGTTGCGGTTTTCAGCAGTGTTCATTCTGGAGAAGGTTTTAGTATATAACACTAATAGATATCCCGTGACGTTGACCGCGTGGACCCGTTTTTTGTAACTTAGATTGTAGATTTTCAGTGTCCATTGCATGTTTGTCCGCGATTATCTCGCGTTTGGCTGAACCGATTTTGATGCGGTTTTCAGAAAAGTGTTCGTTACATTCTGGGGAAGGTTTTAGTATAAAACAATAATGCATATCTCGTGAAGTTGCCCGCATAGATCCGTTTTTGTTGTTTACTAGGATTGTAGATTTTCAAAGACGCCGATTATATGAAGATTTTTGTTGAATATCTAGGCCATGCCGGTGGCTCCTTAGTGTGACAAAGCCAGCGGCTTGCAATGCCGCCGGGTGCTCGGTTGCTTGGCCGGCGGCACTGTGTGTAGGAGGTTCATGAGCTTCGTGACCGTTTGTGCATATTTGTCCCTCATTGTAGATTTACGAATATTTGGGTGCCAATTACCGAATACCCACCGCGAAATTATACTTAGCATAGACAAAAAAGTATTTCGGACGCGTCCGTCAGCCGCAGCTGAAAGAGGCGGCTTATGCCGGCCATACACACTACGGTCTACCGGAGAGGTAATCTGTGCAGGTATGCCTGCGCAGGTCAACCAGGTTCAAAAACCTGCACAGGTCTATTCCCACACACATTCCGGTCTACCTGCGCAGGCATACCTGCACAGGTGGACCTCTCCAGTAGACCGTAGTGTGTATGGCCGGCATTAAGCTGAGAACATATTATCGGACGCGTCCGTCAGCCGCATCTGAGGGACGCGACTTAGCAGTGTGCACGGTAGTTCGGACGACCCTCTTCGGATGCACAAACATCCAGCCGGCCAGATTCTGTTCGGACGTCCGAACGCTCAAGGTCACGGATGCGTCTTACGACCGACAGTTTGCACAGTGTAGTATTAAATGTACTGGCTGGATAATGAGTAACCCGCGTCTTTCAGCCGCGGCTGACGGACGCGTCCGATTATTTGTTCGCAGCTTTATCTAGCCAGTACGTCGGTCGTAAAGGCAGATTTACATTGAGTCAGTAACTGACATCAGTCCACTGACAAGTCAGTACTGACCTGGCACTGCCATAGTGTAAAATACGATTATTAATTCGAGTCAGTAAAATGACATTTCCAGTGTTCAGGTTTGTTTCATTTTGTATGTATCAGTGACAGTTGCACTTGTCATTTTACTGACTCGAATTAATAATCAAACTATAAATTGATTTCAAGTCAGTACAGTACTGTCGCGTCAGTACTGACTTCAATATTCGCGCTTCAATATTTTCGGCGTCAGTTCGCTCCCCCACCACCCGCGCCAGTGCAACTGACGGCATGTAAATATGCCCAAGTCAGTCGCTGCCGCTCTGTTGTATGGTGATCACGCTTCCTCGCACCGCATCACAAAATGACGCGAAAACTGAGCGACACGGAAAACTTAAAACTTGTTCAACTATACCGAGATAGTGAATGCCTGTGGGATCTCAAATCGCAAAATTAAAGAAATAAAGAAATGCGTGCAACAGCATTGCTCTAGGCATTAATTTTTTGCTGTTTTTGTGAATTCATTTTTCCGCACTGACTTTATGAACGTGTGTACACCAAAAGAATAACCTCGACTACTGACGAAATACTGACTCCGTATAAATAGTATGCGTCAGTTTTCGGCGCCAGCACTAACGACAGCCACTGAATCAATGTAAATCTGCCTTAAGACGCGGACGTGACCTTGAGCGTTCGGACGTCCGAACAGAATCTGGCCGGCTGGATGTTTGTGCATCCGAAGAAGGTCGTCCGAACTACCGTGCACACTTACACCACATCTTCGCTTACCATCAGGCGAGATAGTGGTCAAACGCGAACCTATCTACAACATTATTTTTAGTATATGCGAAACCTGAATATAGTTTGTTCAGAATCAGTAACTGATTCGATTCAAATAATTTTTACACAATGTTATATTTTTATTTCAAAATAACAAAAATTAAAGATTACCAGTTAATTACAATACAATCACCGTACGGTAAGGTACCTATTGCCAAACTATTATCTCGAGTGTATTACTCAGGAGACGCGGTTTACGCGGGTGTACCTCGAAATGAGCATGTTTTTGAACGAACAACCAGGTAATCTAAGCATTTATCTTTGTGATTTTTATGATACGGTTTTAAAATTTTGAACATAAATTATTTACACAATGAAGTCAGTAAAAATACTAGACAGGTGTATCGGGTTTCGCATAAACAAAAAATAATGTTGTGTAAATAAATAAAAAAAAAACACTGCTAAGCCGCGTCCTCAGCCGCGGCTGATGGACGCGTCCGACCGATAATATGTTCTCAGCTTTATAGAGGTCAGTGAGTTTATGCCAGGCGACCATTGCTCCAATAGTTGCTGTCAGTTTTCTTTTCCGGTTTACCTGTGGAGTACGCGAGACGTACGTTGAATTTTAATCTTGAATTATTTGAGTTATCATTCATTATTTTAGAGTTTCATTCATTTAAAAAGTGGATTAACAGTTCAAAGTTGTGGTTTTTCGGTGTATTTATTATTTGATTCGAATATTTCAGTGGTTTCGTGATGGCATACATGATGGGTGTAGAATCTCTCTATTTGTGGCCAGACCGATGATGTGACTTCTGATCAATATGTATTGATTTTGTTGCTAGGTCTGCCACAGGCACCTGTCCAAGATGGGAGCGTACAGATATATCCAAGAGTTGTACAGAAAAAAATTGAGCGATGTGATGCGATTCCTCTTGCGTGTCAGAGTATGGCAGTACCGTCAGTTGACTCGTATGCATCGCGCCCCTAGGCCTACAAGGCCCGACAAGGCAAGAAGGCTGGGATACCGCGCTAAGCAGGGTAAGCAGATAACATTTCGACCGGCACATTTGTTGTCACACGTGGTGTAATAAAGTCAAGATATTGACGTGAGATTTCTTTGCAGGATTCGTAATCTTCAGAATCCGTGTGCGTCGTGGTGGCCGCAAGCGCCCCGTGCCCAAGGGTGCCACCTACGGTAAGCCCAAGAGCCAGGGTGTGAACCAGCTGAAGCCTACACGCAACCTACAATCCATTGCCGAGGTTAGTTTCTTTAGCTATTCATGTGTTTATTTGAGGTTAAGTACTGAGACAAGCTAAAGTGTATCATTTTTGAAAAAATAAATACACATGTTCATTTACATGTTGTGTGGGTTGTGTACGAATTTAAAAAAGCCCAACGATTAATTGGATCAATAAAAGACTATTGAATGTGAAACTGTTAACCCTTCTATAAAGTCATAACTACACTTTCCTGTTTTGACGAGGGGGTTACTGCCCAAAAATAATATGTTAATTGTCACTATTTTTTACTCTCAACTAAAACATGGTTTTATTTTTAGGAGCGTGTTGGTCGTCGTTGCGGAGGTCTGCGCGTGCTGAACTCCTATTGGGTGGCACAGGACTCTTCATACAAATACTTTGAAGTCATCCTTGTTGATCCTTCACACAAGGTAAATAATCAGACCCATTACTTTGAAACAAGACAAAATATTTAAATGATGAACTATTTGTCATGCACCAATCTGAAAGGTTTTGCTGAATCTTCACCTACCATTTTAATCTGATCAACAACAACAAACAGCACAAAAAATTTGATTAAATAAAAATGCTAATTTATAATTCTTTTTTTGTAGGCCATCCGCAGGGATCCCAAGATCAACTGGATAGTTAACGCTGTCCACAAGCACCGTGAGATGCGTGGTCTCACATCTGCTGGCCGCAGTTCCCGTGGTCTTGGCAAGGGTCACCGCTTCTCACAGACCAAGGGAGGCTCCCGCCGTGCTTCCTGGATCCGCCGCAACACACTGCAGCTCCACCGCAAGCGATAAATGTTGCATCGGACAAGCCATTGACTTTCTATTTGATTTTTTTTATTATTCTCAGATGGAAAGCCAGTGTCAAATAAAATTTTACTTAACAATTTTTATTTTTGATTGTAATAGATAGGTACCATTCCATTCATGTCACATAAAGTGTAAGTATTGATTTGATTGATCACTTGTTTTTTTTTTTCTAAGAATTATGTACTCAATCAGTTTTATTGTTATAGGTAATGTTGCTGTAGAATCTTTCACACACTTGGATCTGATAAAAGGTAAACGTCACTGAGGTTTATAAGTAATTTCTTAAATTCATTGAGCCAGTAAAATCAACTTTTAATTTTTGCTACAAGCACATTGATTTGAGACCTAATCACATTCCAATATACCCAACTTCACACGTTCAATGCCACCGACACGCCTAGTGTGTTCTTGAGAATTTCTATAACTACACCTCGAACACGCCAGTCTTGTCCTAAATGTTTCGGTGATGTTTCGAAAATTAGCCAAAATTGTCTTTTGGAATTCTCAGTACCTACATAATCCTCTAGCAATAACCTAAGGATTTTTGAGGTGGCCCCCGGAAAAAATCACTTAATTTGTATTTTTTATTTTAAAGTAATTATGTAATGCCGAGAACCCGCCAGGCATGTCCACCTAAACAAGTTAATCATAGATTGTCAACCTTTGTACTAAGACGTCAAATATAGCTAAAATAATTAAATCTATTATAGAGCCTCATTTACCGCCGGGATTGCGACTTCCATCGGGGACAAATGTTCATTGCATTATGAAATTACAAAAAGACATAAAAGGCAAAACTAAGCGAAGAAGATGCGTCCAATGCTGGACAACGAAAAAAAAAAGGGTAGCAACATTGTTTGCTTGCGAAAAATGTCCTGAACAGCCAGGCTTGTGCATAGAATGCTTCAAAGCATATCACAAATATTAATTACTCAATTTAAATTTCAAGTATGCTAAATGAAAGAAGTTTAATTTTTTTTACAACATAAATCAGTCTCTTTATTATACATATAGTGGACCACAATATTATTCTTTATTAATGTTTAGAAAAATTGAAAAAATATACATTTAAGACATGTATAATATACATTATGTCTTAAATGAATATATTTTTGCTTGTTGTGATTAGAATATTATTATATTCTAATCACAGCCTATTATCGACACTGTAACATTGTTTAAAAAAAAAATTGTGTTCTATCTGGTTGCTGAGACGGTCCAGATTTTCATGGTTTTTAAGTATGTCTAGATTGCTTTATATATCAAAGTTATTAAAAATATGGTTACATAGTTACTAAATAAAAAATTAGGTACTTAATATTTATAATTATTATACTCTTAATCACAGCCTATATTCCCAAATCTAATTGTCAGTTCTCACTTTTTTCTTTTAGTCAATAAAACGGTTTCGTCTTTATCTTTGCCTTTTACTGTCGTATTTTGCGAATTAATTTTTCATAGCAATACAATCGCCTGTTTGCGGGCACATTTCTAAGTCTAAAAGCAAGCATTATACCCAAATCATGCCCGAACTGGGCGTAAATTGGAGGTAGATCGTTTTCTGTATTCAGTTCGGCATTATCTTTTGCAAATAATGCGTTAAAATATTTATTTAATATTTTTGGTGGCACAACATGCAGGACTCGTTTCGGTTGGCAATTTATCTATTTTCAATTTCTTTGCAACACGTTCATCAGAATCAGTAATTTCATCAAGGCTACTGTCTGTTGATTGTGTTTAAAAAATCTTCAAATGATGAACTATTTGTCATGCACCAATCTGAAAGGTTTTGCTGAATCTTCACCTACCATTTTTATCTGATGCCATGTTGCACTTAACAACAACAAAAAGATCTGTTTCTATGAATACTGACCATAATTATTATATTCCCAGGTGTCTGTAGAGTTCCCAAGATCAACTAGATATGAGATAACTACAACAGAAGTAACTCTCCTGAGAAGGTAAATATTTCACCAAAATGTTTTTATTGCCTGATAAAGTTTGACCCCCCACATTACCAATCACCTGCTCAGAATAAAGATTGAATTTTGTGCATGTTAGGAATGAGACCTAAGTGTTTTTACCTCATTTTCCTAAACATAGCATTAAATAATTATTATACAAGTATATAATAATAGAAATGTTTTCCCTTAGATAAATATGTCCAATCTTAACATGGTATGCAAAAATAATGTTCCCATTTTTATCCTGATATGAAATTATTTGTATATTGATTGGTATATAAAACGAGATAAATATCAAAATTTGGATGATGATACAATGCTTTATGAATGCGCAACCCTGATTACCACGCATTTTAACTTCCTTGGATGGCTGAACATGATCAAACAACTTATGAAATAATAGTATTTCTAAATTCTATTTCAACAAGATCTTTATATTTACAGGTGGAACTACGCTATGGCGCTGGCATGACATTTACAAGGTGATTATTATTTTTGTTTAATTGAAGCTAACAATCCAAAGTCGTATAAGATTGCTTGTTAAAGTAACTAGTGTTAACGAGAAAACGAATTTGGAGAGATTAAATTCTTGTCTAGGTGAGGTTACTGTTATGTACATTTTCGGTAAACCTCAATCCGGCGAGGAACATTCGTGTGCTATCTATAGAATCATCATTAATTTATTTAACCATCATATATAAACGTCCTTTTCATTTCACAGGTACATTCAGACTGAAGCAACATGTAATAGAGCCATCTCGAAGATGTGGATTTGTGTTGTCACTGATGTTTATGATTACCTACAATAAACTAATTTTTAACTAATTACCTACATATCTGTTTTTTTTTTCACATGCCTATCAAATTAACTTTCAATTGAAAAATTACATAAAGCTTATATACAAAAAAAAAGAAATACAAAATCCTCACTCAAAATCTACATTAATAATTGGTCGTAATATTTTTTATATTAACTTACAATATCTAATATAATACATACTATATTTAAAAACTAAAATTAAAAGTAAAATATTTACAAAAATAACTAAACTAAAATAATAATAAAAAAAAAACAATTATAGGGCGTCAAAAAACTCATCCACGTCGCTGTCAATGGGGAAAGTGCCCAGAACGCTGGCAGCATTGCCACGTTGGATGGCAATGCTGATCCTTTGACCAAGAAATAGGCCAGCCCTCTGGTCACACGAGGCGTCGACTATGCGCTTGGCGATGTCTTTGAAAACTTGGTGGGCACTCGGACCCCATGGCCCTAGTATTTCAACCCCAAACGGCTCAAATACATAGCTAGAAGTCAAGCCATTGTATTTGCGCCGTTTGAGGTTTTCAGCACTTGCAGCAGCCGCACCAGCACAGCATGTAGTACCAGGAAGATGGGATGGCGCAAGGGTGTCGACACATGTTGCATCCCACACCAAAGGTCTACCCAACTTCCATGGCATTATTGTCATCCCATCTGGTCTCTTCCCATCGTCGCGTGCCAAGCCACTGGGTTCTAAAACGGCTGGCACACCGGCGGTGACAAGAGCACGACTGATAATGTCATTTAAACTAGCATGCCGTGCTAGCCGTCCAGCACTCTTGCTGCAGGAAAGGCCATGGTGCCCGAGGCAGTCGACGCCTTCGCCACACTGACAACGATGTGGAGCCCCGCAAGGAGCGCCCAGACGCAGGCATGTAGCGATCCGGAAGGTTTCGTCACCCAGCATGGTACCTATGTTGGGTGACGGTAGTGCCTGAAGCCATAGACCCGACTCCCATTCGCCCACAGCCAGCAGGCGGGCACGCTCTACAGAATTGGTTGACGTTTTAATAAGATTATACCGTACCAACTTGCAGAGCGGCTCATCCCACTGCCTCTGGGAAGATGGGTTCACGGGTCGATCTGATTCCGGGCAAGTCATTTTCCAGGCGTTCTCCGCATCGGTCAAGCACGGCACTTCAGAGTCAACCAGGGAGAGACTTAAGATCTTCCTGGTTAAGGTTTCAGTGCTGTGGACAGAGGACAGGAACGCCGGTAAACTCATTGGTCGTAATAAATAACATTATTTTAGTTATAAAGTGTACTACTGATAATAATCAATTTATATCATAGTCTTTACAAATTGGTACAGCACTATCGATGTGCCTAGATTTCGTGGAATTGAACCAATGATATATTAACTATAGATACGTTGTCCGCACTCTAAAATGGCAACAAAAAATGAAGCCAATTGGCCACGGTGTCATATTTTCTTTCTCTTTCTTCACGCGTATAAGTAGTTCTAGTATTGTCGCCGTTTTTAAGCGCCGCGATGTTCGTTCATGGCGTGTCTATCTATACATATTATAATAAATCTGTAGAAGGGTCAATTCTGTACATTGAAAATATTGAAAAAATAAATAGCGGGGGGTGTTGCTGGATCGATACCAAACCCAAATATGTGATTAAAAAAATTTTTGTCTGTCTGTATATGCAGGCATCACGTGAAAACCAACGGTTCGATTTCGATGAAACTTGGTATAATTATACTTTATTATCCTGGGCATAAAATAGGATACTTTTTATCCTGGAAAAATACGTAGAAAAAAAAAATCTATAACAAACCCTATTATGGAACCACTGGCGACACCTATTATCAAGCAAGTAGAACATTACGCCACGCCTGCCTCCATTGATTTCTAAAAAGGTTCCACCACTCACCACTAGATGGCGTTGTGCCTATGACGCGCATTTCTGAATCGTGGTGTTAAGATTCTCCGAGAGTTAATGACACGTGAAAACCAACGGTTCGATTTCGATGAAACTTGATATAATTATACCTTATTATCCTGGGCATAAAATAGGATACTTTTTATCCTGGAAAAATACGTAGAAAAAAAAACTATAACAAACCCTATTATGGAACCACTGGAGACACCTATTATCAAGCAAGTAGAACATTACGCCACGCCTGCCTCCATTGATTTCTAAAAAGGTTCCACCACTCACCACTAGATGGCGTTGTGCCTATGACGCGCATTTCTGAATCGCGGTGTTAAGATTCTCCGACAGTTAATGACTACCGCAACTTTATTATTTTTCCGTGTGACATAACTAGCAGTGCACTTGCGGGCTACGTCCTAATTGGAATAGCTACACAAGACTCGGCTACTAAGATTTATTATAAAGTTAAACAGTAATTCAACTCTGTTATTTTTGGTTTAGAGGACCAAAAACCCGTGGGCCGTGCTTTTCAGCGCGACCTTTTTGATTACTGTTCCGATCAGTTATTTGTAAATACAAGGTCGGAATTACTATGAAAAAAATACTTACTACAGAACGCGAGCAACAGCAGTAGCTCAATAGATCTCCTTAAGGACGTATATGCAAAAATGACAAGTTGAGAATTGAACTACTACATAGACACAAGTCACACACACAAGCGTTAGCGTGTTAGCTGCGGGAATAAATAGTCAAGTGAACTAATTTTGATACGATGAAAATTGTTATTTTTTTTTAGTAATATGTACTTGTTGGCTAAGTTGAAACCTCACCTGCAAACTTGATGGAGTGACCTGAAGATCTACTTCCTACTGGAACTCCACGACGGATCAAACTACATGTGTCGAGTTTGGGCTCGTTTTGTTAGTTATGAGGTGACCTTACCTCCTGCCTTGATGACGTGACCTGAAGGGCTACTTCTGTGACTCCTACTGGAACTCCTCGATGGATCGAACTAGATGTGTCGTGTTTGGGCTCGTTTTGTTAGTTATGATGAGATCATTCCTCCGGACTTGAGGGACTGACCTGAAGGTCTACTTCTGTGACTCCTACTGGAACTCCTTGACGGATCGAACTAGATGTGTCGTGTTTGGGCTCGTTTTGTTAGTTATGATGAGATCTTACCTCCAGACTTGATGGAGAGACCTGAACGTCTACTTCGGTGATTGTAACTGGAACTCGGCGACGGATCGAACTAGATGTGTCGTGTTTGGGCTCGTTTTGTTAGTTATGATGAGATCTTACCTCCGGACTTGAGGGACTGACCTGAAGGTCTACTTCTGTGACTCCTACTGGAACTCCTCGACGGATCGAACTAGATGTGTCGTGTTTGGGCTCGTTTTCTTAGTTATGATGAGATCTTACCTCCAGACTTGATGGAATGACCTGAACGTCTACTTCGGTGATTGTAACTGGAACTCGGCGACGGATCGAACTAGATGTGTCGTGTTTGGGCTCGTTTTGTTAGTTATGATGAGATCTTACCTCCAGACTTGATGGAATGACCTGAACGTCTACTTCGGTGATTGTAACTGGAACTCGGCGACGGATCGAACTAGATGTGTCGTGTTTGGGCTCGTTTTGTTAGTTGTGATGAGATCATACCTCCGGACTTGAGGGACTGACCTGAAGGTCTACTTCTGTGACTCCTACTGGAACTCCTCGACGGATCGAACTAGATGTGTCTTGTTTGGGCTCGTTTTGTTAGTTATGATGAGATCTTACCTCCAGACTTGATGGAGTGACCTGAACGTCTACTTCGGTGATTGTAACTGGAACTCGGCGACGGATCGAACTAGATGTGTCGTGTTTGGGCTCGTTTTGTTAGTTATGATGAGATCTTACCTCCTGCCTTGATGGAGTGACCTGAAGGTCTACTTCTGTGACTCCTACTGGAACTCCTCGACGGATCAAACTAGATGTGTCGTGTTTGGGCTCGTTTTGTTAGTTATGATGTGATCTTACCTCCGGACTTGAGGGACTGACCTGAAGGTCTACTTCTGGGACTCCGACTGGAACTCCTCGACGGATCGAACTAGATGTGTCGTGTTTGGGCTCGTTTTGTTAGTTATGATGAGACCTTACCTCCTGTCTTGATGGAGTGACCTGAAGGTCTACTTCTGTGACTCTTACTGGAACTCCTCGACGGATCGAACTAGATGTGTCGTGTTTGGGCTCGTTTTGTTAGTTATGATGAGATCTTACCTCCGGACTTGAGGGACTGACCTGAAGGTCTACTCCTGTGACTCCTACTGGAACTCCTCGATGGATCGAAATAGATGTGTCGTGTTTGGGCTCGTTTTGTTAGTTATGATGAGATTTTACCTCCGGACTTGAGGGACTGACCTGAAGGTCTACTTCTGTGACTCCTACTGGAACTCCTCGACGGATCGAACTAGATGTGTCGTGTTTGGGCTCGTTTTGTTAGTTATGATGAGATCTTACCTCCAGACTTGATGGAGTGACCTGAACGTCTACTTCGGTGATTGTAACTGGAACTCGGCGACAGATCGAACTAGATGTGTCGTGTTTGGGCTCGTTTTGTTAGTTATGATGAGATCTTACCTCCGGACTTGAGGGACTGACCTGAAGGTCTACTTCTGTGACTCCTACTGGAACTCCTCGATGGATCGAACTACATGTGTCGAGTTTGGGCTCGTTTTGTTAGTTATGTTGAGACCTTACCTCCGGACTTGATGGAGTGACCCGAAGGTGTACTTCGGTGATTGTAACTGGAACTCGGCGACGGATCGAACTAGATGTGTCGTGTTTGGGCTCGTTTTGTTAGTTATGATGAGATCTCATCATAACTAGCAAAACGAGCCCAAACACGACACATCTAGTTCGATCCGTCGAGGAGTTCCAGTAGGAGTCACAGAAGTAGACCTTCAGGTCAGTCCCTCAAGTCCGGAGGTAAGATCTCATCATAACTAACAAAACGAGCCCAAACACGACGCATCTATTTCGATCCATCGAGGAGTTCCAGTAGGAGTCACAGAAGTAGACCTTCAGGTCAGTCCCTCAAGTCCGGAGGTAAGATCTCATCATAACTAACAAAACGAGCCCAAACACGACACATCTAGTTCGATCCGTCGCCGAGTTCCAGTTACAATCACCGAAGTAGACGTTCAGGTCACTCCATCAAGTCTGGAGGTAAGATCTCATCATAACTAACAAAACGAGCCCAAACACGACACATCTAGTTCGATCCGTCGCCGAGTTCCAGTTACAATCACCGAAGTAGACGTTCAGGTCACTCCATCAAGTCCGGAGGTAAGATCTCATCATAACTAACAAAGCGAGCCCAAACACGACACATCTAGTTCGATCCGTCGAGGAGTTCCAGTAGGAGTCACAGAAGTAGACCTTCAGGTCAGTCCCTCAAGTCCGGAGGTAAGATCTCATCATAACTAACAAAACGAGCCCAAACACGACACATCTAGTTCGATCCGTCGCCGAGTTCCAGTTACAATCACCGAAGTACACCTTCAGGTCACTCCATCAAGTCCGGAGGTAAGGTCTCAACATAACTAACAAAACGAGCCCAAACTCGACACATGTAGTTCGATCCATCGAGGAGTTCCAGTAGGAGTCACAGAAGTAGACCTTCAGGTCAGTCCCTCAAGTCCGGAGGTAAGATCTCATCATAACTAACAAAACGAGCCCAAACACGACACATCTAGTTCGATCCGTCGCCGAGTTCCAGTTACAATCACCGAAGTAGACGTTCAGGTCACTCCATCAAGTCCGGAGGTAAGATCTCATCATAACTAACAAAACGAGCCCAAACACGACACATCTAGTTTGATCCGTCGAGGAGTTCCAGTAGGAGTCACAGAAGTAGACCTTCAGGTCTCTCCATCAAGTCCGGAGGTAAGGTCTCAACATAACTAACAAAACGAGCCCAAACACGACACATCTAGTTCGATCCGTCGAGGAGTTCCAGTAGGAGTCACAGAAGTAGACCTTCAGGTCAGTCCCTCAAGTCCGGAGGTAAGATCTCATCATAACTAACAAAACGAGCCCAAACACGACGCATCTATTTCGATCCATCGAGGAGTTCCAGTAGGAGTCACAGGAGTAGACCTTCAGGTCAGTCCATCAAGTCCGGAGGTAAGATCTCATCATAACTAACAAAACGAGCCCAAACACGACACATCTAGTTCGATCCGTCGAGGAGTTCCAGTAGGAGTCACAGAAGTAGACCTTCAGGTCAGTCCCTCAAGTCCGGAGGTAAGATCTCATCATAACTAAGAAAACGAGCCCAAACACGACACATCTAGTTTGATCCGTCGAGGAGTTCCAGTAGGAGTCACAGAAGTAGACCTTCAGGTCACGTGATCAAGTCCGGAGGTAAGGTCTCATCATAACTAACAAAACGAGCCCAAACACGACACATCTAGTTCGATCCGTCGAGGAGTTCCAGTAGGAGTCACAGAAGTAGACCTTCAGGTCAGTCCCTCAAGTCCGGAGGTAAGATCTCATCATAACTAAGAAAACGAGCCCAAACACGACACATCTAGTTTGATCCGTCGAGGAGTTCCAGTAGGAGTCACAGAAGTAGACCTTCAGGTCAGTCCCTCAAGTCCGGAGGTAAGATCTCATCATAACTAACAAAACGAGCCCAAACACGACACATCTAGTTCGATCCGTCGAGGAGTTCCAGTAGGAGTCACAGAAGTAGCCCTTCAGGTCACGTGATCAAGTCCGGAGGTAAGGTCTCAACATAACTAACAAAACGAGCCCAAACTCGACACACCTAGCTCTACTCGTCTATTAGTTCCAGTAGCAGTCTTCGAAGTACACCAGCAGGTCTCTCCATCAAGTCCGGAGGTAAGGTCTCAACATAACTAACAAAACGAGCCCAAACTCGACACATGTAGTTCGATCCGTCGAGGAGTTCCAGTAGGAGTCACAGAAGTAGACCTTCAGGTCAGTCCCTCAAGTCCAGAGGTAAGATCTCATCATAACTAACAAAACGAGCCCAAACACGACACATCTAGTTCGATCCGTCGCTGAGTTCCAGTTACAATCACCGAAGTAGACGTTCAGGTCACTCCATCAAGTCTGGAGGTAAGATCTCATCATAACTAACAAAACGAGCCCAAACACGACACATCTAGTTCGATCCGTCGAGGAGTTCCAGTAGGAGTCACAGAAGTAGACCTTCAGGTCAGTCCCTCAAGTCCGGAGGTAAGATCTCATCATAACTAACAAAACGAGCCCAAACACGACACATCTATTTCGATCCATCGAGGAGTTCCAGTAGGAGTCACAGAAGTAGACCTTCAGGTCAGTCCCTCAAGACAGGAGGTAAGGTCTCATCATAACTAACAAAACGAGCCCAAACACGACACATCTAGTTCGATCCGTCGAGGAGTTCCAGTCGGAGTCCTTCAGGTCAGTCCCTCAAGTCCGGAGGTAAGATCTCATCATAACTAACAAAACGAGCCCAAACACGACACATCTAGTTCAATCCGTCGAGGAGTTCCAGTAGGAGTCACAGAAGTAGACCTTCAGGTCACTCCATCAAGACAGGAGGTAAGGTCTCATCATAACTAACAAAACGAGCCCAAACACGACACATCTAGTTCGATCCGTCGAGGAGTTCCAGTCGGAGTCACAGAAGTAGACCTTCAGGTCAGTCCCTCAAGTCCGGAGGTAAGGTCTCAACATAACTAACAAAACGAGCCCAAACACGACGCATCTATTTCGATCCATCGAGGAGTTCCAGTAGGAGTCACAGGAGTAGACCTTCAGGTCAGTCCATCAAGTCCGGAGGTAAGATCTCATCATAACTAACAAAACGAGCCCAAACACGACACATCTAGTTCGATCCGTCGAGGAGTTCCAGTAGGAGTCACAGAAGTAGACCTTCAGGTCAGTCCCTCAAGTCCGGAGGTAAGATCTCATCATAACTAAGAAAACGAGCCCAAACACGACACATCTAGTTTGATCCGTCGAGGAGTTCCAGTAGGAGTCACAGAAGTAGACCTTCAGGTCACGTGATCAAGTCCGGAGGTAAGGTCTCATCATAACTAACAAAACGAGCCCAAACACGACACATCTAGTTCGATCCGTCGAGGAGTTCCAGTAGGAGTCACAGAAGTAGACCTTCAGGTCAGTCCCTCAAGTCCGGAGGTAAGATCTCATCATAACTAAGAAAACGAGCCCAAACACGACACATCTAGTTTGATCCGTCGAGGAGTTCCAGTAGGAGTCACAGAAGTAGACCTTCAGGTCAGTCCCTCAAGTCCGGAGGTAAGATCTCATCATAACTAACAAAACGAGCCCAAACACGACACATCTAGTTCGATCCGTCGAGGAGTTCCAGTAGGAGTCACAGAAGTAGCCCTTCAGGTCACGTGATCAAGTCCGGAGGTAAGGTCTCAACATAACTAACAAAACGAGCCCAAACTCGACACACCTAGCTCTACTCGTCTATTAGTTCCAGTAGCAGTCTTCGAAGTACACCAGCAGGTCTCTCCATCAAGTCCGGAGGTAAGGTCTCAACATAACTAACAAAACGAGCCCAAACTCGACACATGTAGTTCGATCCGTCGAGGAGTTCCAGTCGGAGTCACAGAAGTAGACCTTCAGGTCAGTCCCTCAAGTCCGGAGGTAAGATCTCATCATAACTAACAAAACGAGCCCAAACACGACACATCTAGCTCTACTCGTCTATTAGTTCCAGTAGCAGTCTTCGAAGTACATTTCAGGTCACTCCATAAAGTCCGAAACTAAATATGAAATTTATAAGTACATATAAGAAACTGTGAATAAAATCTTACCTTGGTTGTCCGTAGTCCGTGCAGAATGCGTGAAGGATCAAGTTTGTTAGGTCAAATATTTTGTATCCGTACAGCGATCTTTTCCTATACGAGGAGCTGCTTACAAGCGTCACAGTGTCCACTCACGACGGCGGCCGAGCGCAGACTAATATTTCATTACAAATTTTTGTGCAATAAATCAAGACAGTAAAATAACCCTTATTTCAATCCAATAAGAATCACGTGTTACCGCTAAATATGTGAAAAAATAAGACTCAATTTTTTTGTTTTCTGAGCGTATTGTAACATTTTGTTAGTTTTTTTTTTGCTACCTTTTTGAGTTGAACATGTCTGCTTACATAAAATATTTTTAAATACATAAATTTATGTTATTTAATAAAAGAAAAATGTCCCTAAAGTCAGTACGATTTCGTCAAATTTGTGTGAAGAGGTAACGGAAATTACTTTTTACAATATTATTAACCAAAATTTTCGAATAAAAAATTGCTACCATTTGAAGATTAAGGAGTAATCTATCTGTGGTAATTATTAGTTACATTTGGTTTTGTATCATTTTGCCGCAAAATGTACCGAAAAACTGCTTATTTTTGTCAGATTCGTAAACGCGTCCTTAATTATAATAGGCTTAGCCGTATTTGGGTCCAATAGATATTTATAAGATGTCATTGTCAGAGTTACTCAAAATGGAGAAATAAACCATCCACGCGAAGGAAGACCGACATCTGCGCGGACGGAGTCGCGGGCGGAAGCTAGTATATAATACGTCATTGAATTGAACCTTTTGGTTCAGCACTCGGGACTCTCGCAGTGAACGTAATACATTGCGCGATCGCTCACGTAGTGCAAAACGCATCCATCAATATTGCAAGCAATATATTAGTATTCGTCTTTTTGCGATTATTTCGGTTTTGTCTACAAACTTCATAATGCTAATGTTATAATTACAAATATCACAAGTATTTTAATGTTTTTGGACTTACCGGTGGAAAGAAATCCCTTCTCGTGCTACACTACACACCTGGCTTCTTTTCTAACACGTTATAATAGCGCAAGACGGCATAATTTAATATTTTTAGCGGAGCTTACGTACGCTGTCAAAACAAGAGCGCGATTGCAGGCCGGTAAAATTTCGGTTGATGTTGAGCGTTTGCTCATAACAACGGCGCGCGTGCCCCGCCCACAAGGCCCTTCTAACCTCCTTTATATGTTCTGTGGCCTAAACACACTATGCCGAAGTTCGGCCTATGATTTTACGTTCCGACGTATTTGGCTGATATACTATAAGTGCCGAACTTACACGGCAGCAATTCGGCGCGAGCGGCTCCCTGCTGCTCCCCGCCCCCGGATCTTCGTCGGTAATCGAACCGAACTTCGGTCGCGTATAATGTGTGGTCACAGAATAAGTTGCCGCTGAACTTACGCCCGACCGAAGTTAGTGCCTAAACACACTATGCCGAAGTTACGCGACGGAAGTTCGGCGGCTGATTTCACGATCCGACGTATTCGGCTGATATGACACACCATGAGTGCCGAACTTACGCGGCGGAAATTCGGCGCGGGCGGCTCCCTGCTGCTCCCCGCCCCCGGATCTTCGTCGGTAATCGAACCGAACTTCGGTCGCGTATAATGTGTGGTCACAGAATAAGTTCCCGCCGAACTTACGCCCGACCGAAGTTACGCTGTACGCTATGACGTGACGTAATTTCGGCATAGTGTGTCGTCAGTAATTCAAATAGCATTGCAGGCGTAATTGCGCCGAACTAGGTCGCGTAACTTCGGCATAGTGTGTTTAGACACTTAGGCTGTACGCTAATTCAAATAGCATTGCAGGCGCAATTGTGCTGAACTTCGGTCGCGTAATTTCGGCATAGTGTGTTTAGATACTTAAAGTTTGACAGACTGTGCTGCAATCTGTACATCGATGTAAGATCGGTCATCAATAAAGAAATGAGTTCACCTTCTGGGGATAACTAAAAAAAAACAAATTACAGTGTAGATTTCAAGTAAAATTTACTTTTCAATATCTATGTCCTTAAAAGTAAATAACAATTAAACGTTTATTAGCGTAGAAAAAGATTAGGTACCCGAATATGATAAAACTAGAATTTTATAAGCTTTATTGATTACTAAAAATGTTTTGATAATGAAAGGAATATAAACGTTAGAAAAATATTAATTTAACATCTGACTTGTACATGTTATTATATTGATGAGAATGATTTAGTGATTAAAAAAGAAAAGTCCTAACTTAATAAATATAAAATAGATGTTTAGATATAACTATTACCATTATTTACATTTTTTGAGACCAGTACCTACATCTGTTTACTTTAACACAGGGTACTTTTGACTGAGTTACATACTAAACAAAATAAAAAGAGCACTTATTTTATCTCCGGTTTGCATCACTGTAAAAACGAATGGTGATATGGGCCGTTTGAGTTGCTATCAGAAGTAAAATAACTGTATAAGCACTGTATGTGTACACAATATAGTTCAGTTTTGCACAATCACAAAGATTATGAATTTTTGTATGTTTCTCGAGTGGAAATGCAAAACGTCCAGTAAAGCAATCCATTGTCATTGTATTGACCAAAGTGTGAAATATTTTTCAACTTTTGTAAAGGAAAGAATAGGGTCTCATTTATTTTTATACAATTTTGTATTTGTGCAATGTATGATGATGATTATGTATTAGATGTGTAAAGGACTTCGCGCACTATGCGGCCACGACCGCTACTTGCTGCACGACAGGCCACCATCTTGAACAAACTGGTCGGACGCAATATTTGCGACCAAACTTTCTTCTTGGTTGAAGTTTACGGCCAAGTGACAAGTTGCGAACGTGACCGCATAATGCGCAAAGCCCTTTAACTATGTTATAGATAGATAATGAATGTTGCTTAATTTCAGCTGTATGAATTTACAGAGAATTATAAAAAAAAACCAAATTAAATACTCCTTATTTCCACAATCATGTCTATGAAATATTTTCCGTGACATTACACTTTTGGTATAAACTAAATTCTTTAACATATTCACATTTAAACTTTTAATAATAGTAATTATTGCAAATGATTTAGTTTACATCCACAAATTATTACTTTTTACTATGCCTTTATGTAAACACTATGTTTATGCAACATTTATTTATATACATGACTTGCTATGCCAATTACAATAATGATTTACATTTTAACTAAAAGTATAAGCGCTTGGTACTAATTTCAAAGGATAATACATCAATATGACCTGCATATAGTGCTCTAACGACTGTAGCGAGTAGCATGGCGGCAGTTACTCAATGTATAAAGATGTGAGCCAAAGAGATAGGAGAATACCTGTTACGGTATAAAATCTTCAATCGATAAACGAGGAAGAATTTCTATTCTATTTCTACGATAAATGCTTATCGTGAATTCAAACACAGTCACGAGTAGATCAAGTATCCCCAAATGCTTTTTTTTACTATCCCTGGCTGATTAGACTTATTATATATTTAAAAATAAATAAACCGAAATGAGGTTTTACTTTTCATAAAAAATCTATGCACGCCATGCTACTCGCGTACGCAAAATCCAAACGCTACCTTTTAACACAGTAGAAAAGGCGGCATATCTATAATTTACAAACCTTAGGGCAAGTTCACACGTTACAAGGGGTCTAGTTTTCGGGCACGGGTTGTGGTGGCCTTCTGTCGAACTGGAATGTGTCGGATAGGTACAGGCCGAATATCGCGACGCTGTAGAACACTGTCAGGCCGAATAGTGCGAGACTCGCGCTTGCCGTGAATAGGTTTGAATATTCGCATCTGGAAAGAATATGATTGAGAATGTCACAGTATGTTTGTGGTGATGTTGCGTTCCTTAAAAGACATGTCTTTGTTGTTTTCATGTATAAAGTAAAGGACCCTTTATAAAGTATTGTTTCTGTTTTGCTCACTTTCGTCACATTTTTGGTGGGTAGATCGAACACGTAAGCGCATCGACCTATTGCTAAGAAGAGGTAACGAGGTAGTTTCTTGAGGTCACAATAGTTCAGTCTTTATACTGGAGGTATAGCACAATTTTGTGTGTGCAAAATTAGAATAATGAATGCTGTTGTCCATCACACCCTTGTAACATATCTTTAGGGAAGGCATTGCGACCGGAGAGAGATCAGACCGAACGTATCTTACGAGACACATTGAGAAGGCACCACCATTGTTCGCAACTCCAGGCAATTACTGAACATTTAGACAAGAGGTTGGACCTACACGGACCCTTGACCCTACCTACCACTTTGTTTTGCGCCCCCCAAGCCAGGCCAGTGAGAGGCACTTACATGTGGGACCTGGGGGTATAAAAACGTCTTAAAACCAGGCTTGTTCCAGTGAGTGAACGAGATGGCGCTAGACGACTTGTATAGCTCTGTCACTTTCACTCGCCGCCCGGAATAAGTCTGGTTTTAAGACGTTGTGGGGGGTATAACAACGTCTTAAAACCAGGCTTGTTCCAGTGAGTGAACGAGATGGCGCTAGACGACTTGTATAGCTCTGTCACTTTCACTCGCCGCCCGGAATAAGTCTGGTTTTAAGACGTTGTGGGGGGTATAACAACGTCTTAAAACCAGGCTTGTTCCAGTGAGTGAACGAAATGGCGCTGACGACTTGTATAGCTCTGTCACTTTCACTCGTCGCCCGGAATAAGCCTGGTTTTAAGACGTTGTGGGGGGTATAACAACGTCTTAAAACCAGGCTTGTTCCAGTGAGTGAACGAGATGGCGCTAGACGACTTGTATAGTTCTGTCACTTTCACTCGCCGGATTAAGCCTGGTTTTAAGACGTTGTGGGGGGTATTACAACGTCTTAAAATCAGGCTTGTTCCAGTGAGTGAACGAGATGGCGCTAGATGACTTGTATAGCTCTGTCACTTTCACTCGCCGCCCGTAAAGCTGCGAACATATTATCGGACGCGTCCGTCAGCCGCGGCTGAGGGACGCGGCTTAGCAGTGTGCACGGTACACAAACATCCAGCCGGCCAGATTCTGTTCGGACGTCCGAGCGCTCAAGGGCGACTCAAGGTCACGTCCGCGTCTTACGACCGATAGTTTGCACAGTGTAGTATTCAATGTACTGGCTAGATTTTAATAAGCCGCGTCCCTCAGCCACGGCTGACGGACGCGTCAGATAATATGTTCGTACCTTAATAAGCCTGGTTTTAAGACGTTGTAATACACCCCCTGGCCGTCAAACCTCGACCATATTATGGTCACTCCAATCCTGGTGGCCTACCATGACGTCTTAAAGCGTGAGTCTTTAGGCTGTGGGAAAGAGACAGAGCTATATAAGTCGTCTAGCGCCATCTCGTTCCCTGAGCGGAACTATTCACGCTTTAAGACGTCGTGGTAGGCCACCTGGTGGCCTGGTGGAGAGTGATTCTCAGTGGCGTAGCTAGGCGGGGGCGAAGCGGACCCTAGCCCCCGGCCTAGCACCTGATAGGGCCTCGCGCTCAGATTTATTTTTAAAAATCTTGACAACCGCGATTACCAGTTAGTAAAGCAGTGCAAGTTAACTTCTACTAAGAAAGTAACATGACCTACAATAGTTACTTGTGGTGTCTGATGAGTGTAAACTGAAAAACCTAAGGTCGGAAACGCACAGGCCGGTGGCTTAGTATAACGAACGTTCGAAAATGTTCGTGAACGGCCGCATTGCGCGCTTGACACCTAGCTAGTCGTCAAGCGCCGTTCACGAACATTTTCGATTGTACATGACTCGCTAGGCTCTAGGCGCTAAGCAAGCCACCGGCCTGTGCGTTTCCGGCCTAAGTGGTCTTGCAATGCTGGTGTCGCCGACAATTACGTTTAAGTCAAACACATCTATTGCCATGCGCGCGAGGCCCCATGTTGCACAATAAATTGGTAACTTATTTTTGTTAATAGAAACTGAAAGAGACGAAGAGGCTTCGCAAAGCTGATCTCACTGTTACTACACAATCACATTTGGCAAAGATGATTTGGGGGAACCAATAGTCATCTTACAACAACAAGGGGTCCTCGCGCGGGCAGCCGAGGCAAGTTATTTTTTTCGTTCGCAAAAAAAGGGCGTCGCATATGCATCTTGCCCCCTCCTCGATACGGTTTCGCTACGCCACTGGTGATTCCAGCGAGTGAACGACGCGGCGCTAGACGACTTGTATAGCTCTGTCTCTTTCCTTCAGCCGAACCACTCTTGCTTTAAGACTTGATAGTAACCCTGGTGGTCAGCAAACACAATACTTACCGGAAGAACCAGACGACTGTGAGAGCGACGGACACGAGCGTCATGAGAATGTTCTCCAGGTCCCACGCACGCTCGGGCTGCGCTCGGTCTGTGATGAGCTCGTGGGTCGCGTTCACCGGACCTTCCTCTGGTATGCCGCTGTGTGGCTAGAATAGACAACATGAACAGTCAAATATAGTAAAGGGAAAAGGAAATATAACGTTTAACCCTTTAACCGCCCGAGTCGTATTTATGCGACAAACATTTCCGTGCCCCTACCGCCCGTGTTGTATTTATGCGACAGAGAATATTCACGATTTTTGTTGTTTTGTTCGATTTTATTGCATCTACTATAGAATAGATATTAATATTCCTCTATTTATGTAGATAGACAGATTTAATACTTTTTATTATACACCATGATATTTTATAAATCCGAGCTTACGAGGAGTAGAAAGAGAGGAGCTTTTATTTCACCTATTCGTAGCCGGGCGCTAGGGGCACGGCGATTGATATTTAGCCAAGAGCTTTAAAGGTTAAACTTAAGAGATAGACGATGATTATCGAAGAGCATTCCTTTTCTGGTTTAGTTGGATTTTTTTTACGTGGCAAAATCATCAAATGAGTCCCCCAGGGTGGAGCGGGAGGGACTGTCAGACTCGTACTGACTAAAACCCACGGTGTTCCTTCAATAGACCTTTAAGCCTCATTTACACTAGGGAACATTTTGTTCCGCGACTCTGTCGCTCGATACGAAATTCACGTGTCCCGCTATGTCACCCGGCGTCGCAAGGGACATTTACGGGTCGCGCAACTTGTAGTAAGTTGACTCTAATAGAAACTGGCCAATGTGGAAAAAGAGAAACGTCGAGTGAATTGTCCCACAACGTTGCAAAGACATACCACGTGAATGTTGGGCGATATGTCTCCGCGACATGTCTCCTTGTTTAGACAGTCGTGCTACCCTATTCTTAAGACACAGTTTCACTAGGAGATATATGTCCCTGAGACATATCGCCCAAGATTCACGTGGTATGTCTCTGCAACTTTGTGGGACACGTGAATTTCGTATCGAACGACAAAGTCGCGGAACAAATGTCCCCTAGTGAAATTGCGGCTTTATCTTTTCTGTGTTTTGGGGGAGTATTATTATGAATTAAAATAGCTTGAACGAGTGCCGATACTTGTATGTCCGGGTAGTTGGTGCCGCTGTTTGACTTGACTAATATTTTCATTCAGCAACGTATGAGTAATTCTCGTGTACTTCGCGCTGAAACGAGAGATGATAAGGATAGACAGCTCTGTAAGGTCGAGACAGTGATACTTGAAGGTATGTTCTGGACTCTATTGCCTATAATGTTCCCACTATTGGGACACGGGCCTCCTCTCGATGCAATGGAGTGGGATGTAATTTTTAGTACTAGGAGATGCCGGTTCTGTTTCCTCACGATTTTTTCCTTCACCGTTAGAGCAGCGGTGATGAAATAAATTACACAAAGTGACGAGCCTGGTTGGTTTCGAAACCACGACCTTTAAAGGCCGCTGCATACGTGACGGATTTTTTTGGAAATATCGTTTCATACAAAATGTTTAAGAAGCGCATATGTCACGGAGACACGGACGGGACGGGAACGTGGCACTGACGAACGAGGCAGCCACGTCCTGTTCCCGTGCACGCCCCGTCCGAGGTTTTATCTCGTTACGTATGCAGCGGCCTTAACTCGTAAGTCCGGGCCGTTACCACTTTGCCAGCACTGCTCCAAAACGCATTAAAATTCGGTTATTAAAATGACAACATGTGAAATTTACCTACCTACTCGTACAAGTTGTTTTCTCAAGACCAACCGATTTTAGTTTTTATGACACGATGATTGTGTATGAGTTAGCGAAGTCTAACCATTTTTTGTAACCAAATCGTTTAGCAAAAATAACAATGGTATTGCGTAACGCTTTGCTCATTTTGTAATGACTCTGAACAAAGGCATAGCAAATTTTTCGTAAAAAAAAACACTAAATCATGACCCCTGATGACTGTAGAACGGAAGTTTATAATAATGATAGAAAAAAAAAACTGTTTTTATTGCGCTGTACAATGAACTAGTTCAACGCCTTTAATAGTACTGCTGCCCTGGTGTATGAAGTGTAAAGCCGCGTTTCCTTTAGGCAACATTTGGCGCGCTACACGTGACTCTCAACATGTACGGCAACGCTGCACAACAGCGCGCGATGTTGCCAGCTGGCGAACATGACGCGCCGCTTGTTGTTTGTTAAAAGAGCATCGTTAGTTGAGCATCGACTGTTGTCGAATGGAGACGTGACGCGCAATACAAGTTCTTTTGGCGACATGTTGTCGACGACTGACGGAAAGTAGTAGATGCGTAGACAGACAACTTTGTTCAACAAAAGTTGACTTTCAACATGTTGGGCAACTTGTTGTGCAACAGGTTGCGCATCAATTGTTGCCTAGCAGATTCCCGGCTTAAAGAAGTCAGGATTGCGACACAATCCATCTCCAATGACTGTTTTTTTTCTTTTTCAATTAAATCTGTTATTGGCAACTGTATAAGCCTTTCTTTTACCTCTAACTACCTACTCTATTTGTTAATTTATATACAGAAGCTGTTGGTGTACCTTTATTAATAAATTAATCTATATATATAAAAGAACAGGGTTTTTTATTAAGACTCGACTACAGCCGAAACCGCTAAACGCAGTAACTTGAATTTTGGACAGCAGTTGCAGTCTACCGTGTAGGGGAAGCAATAAGACGGGGTTTTGCGAAAATCCTCCTCTAAGGGGGTGAAAACGTTTGTATGAAAAATCTTATTCCTTGGGTTTATAAATTTGAAACTTGCCACGAATGAGAACACAAGTAAATAAAAAAGATTGGCTCTATTATTTTTTTTAAACTACCCTCCATTGGTAATCTAGGCGTTGTTAAAGTTTGTATGGGAAAATCATAACGCGTGAGTTGATTAATGTGAAATTCGGTATTTATATACTAGATCAGAAATAACTAAACACGTGTTTTTGGATTTTTCGAAAATCACCCCTCAAGTTAGTGAAAAGGGGTATTCAAGTTTAAAGGGGACGATCTTTAACCGCTAAACGTATTACTTGAATTTTGGTCAGTAGTTGCAATTTATTATGTAGGTGAGCACTAAGAAGGGATTTTGCGAAAATCCACATATAAGGGGGTGAAAAGGGGTGAAAACCTTTGGATGTAAAATCTTATCCCTTAGGTTTAAGTATAAACTTGAAACTTGCTACGAATATGAGTATAAGTAAATAAAAAAATGATCATTATTAGTTTTTTAAAACTACCCTAATTGGCAATCTAGACGATGTTAAAGCTTGTATGGGAAAATCATAACGCGCTAACCGATAAATGTGAAACTCATGTTATAGAAATTAGATCAAAAATAATCAAAGACGTGTTTTTGGGTTTTTCGAAAATCACCCCCTAAGTTGGTGAAAAGGGGTGGTTAAGTTTTAAGGGAATGATTTTATTGCTTGCTTCGATAAACTCAAAACTGGGCATAAATTATCTCGCAATCGAATAAAGGATGCGTATATTTATTTATATATATTTCAAAAATCAACCCCTAGCGGGGTGAACATCTACTACAAATAGACCGTTTTTTGATTTTCCAAAAGTATCCTAAAGGAGGGTGACCGGGCATTAAATTCACTGAGTTCGAAGTTAAAAACATGCGCAGACGAAGTCGCGGGCGGAGTGCTAGTTAATTCATATAGTTTCATAGCCAGCATTGTGTGAGTACTATGTACCTCGGAGCTATCATTCACCGAGTCCCTATGTCTCTTATTGACTTGAATGACCCTGGCAGTTGAGAGTATGTCATGCTCACTCAAATGTCTCGCTGTTGGTGGCGCGTGTGTCGGATAATTAAGCTCCTTTCAAAATGCTTGAGCTGAATGGTGCTGAGCCTGATACATGTGTCGTGTTCGTGAACGGGCGCTGTCAGTTGGGACTGGTCATCTCTTAGTTGCCACGGTTTATTTTAATTATCTATTGATCATTTTGTTTCTGAATTGCCTTTGTTTTAATTTTCTATTATGGACACTTTTAACTTCGACCTATATCCTGTCGAAACTATATCAACTGAGAATCGAAACCAGGATGCATTGCTCAGGAAAGAAAGAACTTAGGAACAATTTAGGCTTTATCATAACGTGCGAAATGAGGATGGGATGACCAGACTAGGTGGAGCGACCATCGCATCTGGATGAGAGTTGCTGTGGATAATCTGAATGGCTTATTAATAATATTTGTTTATCTAAATCTACATGTAGTAGTTCTGGTTCTGGGCATTTGTGTATGTGAGTTTATATGTTTGTAAGTACCTGTATAGTGCACAGGAGAAAATCCTTAGTGTGGGGCAACATATTTTAAGAAAAAAAAATTGAAGAGGCTGTGGATATCCAGTAGCGGATTGCTTTAATACAGGGTTCGTCAACTATTTTATCAGCCGAGCAAAGAATCGATTCAGATTTTTGAGGGCTCTTGAAGGTTTAGTTACCTTTAAGACTTTTCTTTGCAATAAAAAAATTAAAAAAATATATTCGCTCGAACGCGAGGTGACACGAAGGATTCCGGGGGAAGAACATTGCAGGTATTTTCTAAATTGCGCTCTGGTATGGGCTATTTAACCATCGTCTGTGGGCCACATAGACTTGACCACCCTTGCTGTAAGCTGACCAAAACAAGTCAGTTCTTCACTCACCTGATTACTACCAGTACGTTTAGGGTGTACGAGGCAATGTACGACAGCTCGATCGTGAAGGCCGCACGCACGCAGAGTGGCCGCGTCGTCCAGTAACACGCGGCCGTTGAAGATCAGTCGCACGCGACATTCTGCTGTCAGCTCCGTTGAGAAGTGACGCCTGGAACAATAAAGAAACATGGTAAATGTAATATCAGAATAGTGTTCTTTTCCTTACATCCTGTATTACTTCCCAGAATTTGATCCTTATAAGCGACACTATCGAATGATGTAATAATACAGGATGTGATTTTGGATTTAGAGGTTCGATTCCTGACCAGAATTATTGATATTTCTAAAATCCAATTAAATTTTAGTTTTGGTCAAAATAGGAATTCGCATGCTATCAAATAATCTACGCCCTGTTGGAAAATTCACCTTGCATACAGTGCTACTCATCACTGGTCAAATACTTATAAAGCCTGTAATCTAAAAGCTTCGCCGCAACCGTCCCCAAGAGCTATTGAAGGGATTTCGTGGTTTTAGTCAGTACGAGTCTGACAGTACATTTTGCTTCACCCACACCGGGAAAATTAATTTGATATTACCACGATAAAAAAAGATGGAGTTCCATCCAGATATGATAAAGTCAATAAAATGGGGCCTATTGCTATAACCCGGGAATAAAAGCGGAATTACGATCATGTCGTTACTCACCATTTAAAATCCTTCAATAACTCATCAAGACTCCCTTCAACCTCTTTCAAGGTGTCGTTCAAATACTTCAGTTTGATCAATATCCTCCTTCTCTCTCTCTCTTCAGTCTGTTCGTTCGTTGTCGCGTCGCCAGCGCCCTCTGCATTATCTGTGGTGACTTCGGGTTGTTTCTCGTCAGCTGTTGAAGGGGCATTCGTTTCTTTCTTGTCCTCTTTTCCCGCTGCAGTCGTTGTAATTGGGGAGGCATTTGCCTCTGAAATAATGAGTCAAACAATTGAAATGATGGTAGTCAAAATGTAAAAAATCCACAAGAGGGTGTAACGATGCCATATTAAATTGATTGATTACGTCTAGAGATGGATTTATGCCGTGGACATAATTGTTTTTTCCCTTGAACTATCTCTAATTACTTTCTAGGTTGAGTTAATAGGTGTACATTGCCCTAGGCATGCTAGACAGAAACGAAGTTAAGACGACAAAATAGCTTACACAGGAAAGACAAAATGGTGGAAACCACAGTGAATAAGCAAAACTGGTTATTGTGGCGATACTTAGCGTCGCTTATTTCTAGTAGAGATGTCACACGAATAACAATAGGGTAGGATAAATAAATTGAAAATGTCTTTAGTCCGTCAGTTAGAGTATAGAAAAATAATGTAAAGGTATTTTTTCTTTTGTTAAATCAAATCGAAATATTTTTACAAAGACGCATCAAAATTCGAGTGTGGGGGCTCGTGACGTCAGACGCAAGTTAAAAATGTACTTGCTTGTGACGTATTGGCAGTTTTAAAAGCGTGGTATCTTCGTCAATTTTGGCTTACGAAACAAAAGGAAAGATACATGTCATATACATAAAGATACATGTCATATAACATAATTATGTAGTCCTTTTCCCTTATGATGATGATGATGAGTCACCTACCATTTGCTCTTGTGAAGAAGTCGCAGCCGGCAGTGACGTCAGCCTCCATAGCGCTGACGATGCTGTCCATCTCTCTGATCTGAGCGTTGCTGGCCGGCTCAGCTTCCTCAAGAACCTCGCTCTCGTCGCTCGTCGACTCTGTGGCACTCTGTGTGTTGTTTCCGGCTGGCAAAAAGGAAATAAGTATTTTTTAACCGACTTCAAAAAAAAGTAGGTTCTCAGTTCGACCTGTATGTTTGTATGTATGTTTCTCCGCGATTATCTCGCGTTTGGCTGAGCCGATTTTGATGCGGTTTTCAGAAAAGTGTTCGTTACATTCTGGAGAAGGTTTTACTATACACCGTGACTTTTTAGTCGTCTTACAAAAGTCGTCCACTTAATGTATCCGACCTAAAATACCTCTAGGCGAGTTTTTTTTTTTTTAAATCGTTAATAATAATTTTTATTTTTAATAAATAAGTACATTAGAAATATGAAACACCCTGTTAAAATGTTTACGTATCAATCTGTAGAGTATACCTACCCAACGTAATAGTCGGGTAGATCATTCCATTTCCATTTTCTGTGAGACAAGGGCGTTTCTAACTACGCCTTGTGTCATAATAACCAATTAAAGTTTTATTATTAAATTTTTCAAATCTCTTAAATACATATTTTTTTTATTATAAACGTGTTCTAGTCATTGGATACATGAACTGGGCTGCTTTTGTAAGACGACTAAAAAGTCACGGTGTATAACAATAAGTTTATTTTTGCTGAGTGCGAAGTACTAGGGGTATCATAATTGATTGTAGCGCTCATGGTGGCCAAAAATAGATATAATGGAGGCTCTGCCAACTGCAAGAATTCTGGCAGATAGTAAATTTAAGTTTTAAAGCGCTTCTTGGAAAGATGAAAAATACAGCAAATTAATCCTCAGCAAATCATAACCTCATTTAAATCCTGTATTAGTTTTTTATGCATGATGGGTTTTGCTTTTGATCAGTCTAGGGCAGGGGTGACAAAGACAAGGTCGACGAAGGAGCGAGCTTACCCAGAAGAAGCTTGTTCACTCTAACTTATATTTTTCTTAAAGAATACACTTTACTGCCCACATAACTACATTAATTAATTTCGTTTGAGTGCCGATGGATCGCCATGACATACTCAAAACCAAGTGATTTGTAAAATAGTTCTGTATTTTAATTAGAACGGTCAGAGCCAACAAAATTGTGAACGAGAGCCAATAGCCTGGTTAGTAACAGTTTATATTGAAACTACCTACTTTAAAACTTAAAACCTGTTTTAGGAAAATATAATGAATTACTTAATAACGCAATCCGCCTCTGCTCAACTAACAACAAGTTGAGGTATGTAGGCATGATGATAATTTATTTAATTACGTTTTTATGTGCCACAGTGTAAGCCATTATTTAGTGGCTTGAATTAATTTAATGGCGACTTGAATAAATTTTACGTCCCACAGTTTTAACTAAAATGTACCTACGCCAGCACATCAACCTGAATCTGTCAAATTTCTTTAATACATTTTCAACCTTATCACAATAGTGGAAGGTTAATGTTTCATTGGTAAACTTTGACAGATTGGTGTAGGTTGATCTGGTGGCGTCTGTACAAGGATTTCAACATGTTTTTGTTTTTATTACCAAAAACCATAATTGTTCTAATTATAGTTTTATTACTGTTATTCTTAGGAAGTTTCCAATATAAACCAGTAATCAACTTTAACAGGTAAACAAAATCTATTTCTGGCACTTGAATCTCGTCGTGTATAAAACACATGAAGATACATGCATAAAATCAGTGTTCGTAATTTAGTACCTTAAGATTGTCTTTATTAGCACTACCTTAACCTACTTAAATTGCTTATGATGGGCTGGGCATATGACAATTGCGGCGGTAAGATCCCTCTTTGAGGAGTGGTTGGAGAGACGTCACGGTGTTGTATCGGGAGTACCTCAGGGACTCAGCGGCAGGCGAGGGGAATGGGGAGCGGTCGGGACGAGTGAGGGAAAGGACGTCCACTACCTAACGCCCCAGCCACTGTCGAAAACGCCCAGGGCATCAGACATCGCGGATTGGTTTGCGGACGGCGGGTAACGGGTAACTCGCTGTCCGACCAAAGACAAGGCCCGAGTCGACGGCGCGTCGTGTTCCACGCAATACTCAAGGAAACTGCCGAGGCCTCCATAGGGTCAAATGCATAACATAACGCGGGTAAAACCGCGGGCAGAAGCTAGTAATTCATAAATTAGTTAAGACACATATACTGCAGTAGAACACCAAAATGGTTTTAAAATAATAATATCAATAATTTTATAAAACTATGAAAATTAGTTGGCAATTTTAAGATGATTTGCATAAACTAAGTATAGAAGCACATTTTTTGTCAGGTCTCATTCGACTTAAATTAATTTACATAGGTCAAACATTCTTGGTCTATAAAGACAGACGTTGTAAGAAAGATAGGAGTTAAATGTTAATTAATTTAAATGATAAATTAACAGATCGAAGAGAAGTTTTTTTTTGTCGAGAACATAGAACCTGAAATCAGCCACATTTCTTGGTGGCAAGAAAAAAACCAGCCAAGTGCCAGTCGGACTCGCGCACGTAGCGTTTACAACATTATCTATAAAAAAGCACAAAAAAAAATCACGCTTGTTGTATGGGAACCCCATTAATATAAATAAATTAATTTAATAAATTTAGTATTTGTTGTTACAGCGACAACAGAAATAGATGTATTTCTGTGAAAATGTCAACTGTCTATCACGATTCATGAGATAGGTACTTCTTGCCTCTTTTTTTTAAAAAAAAAAACGTTGCCCACACTAGGAATTGCTCCTGTATCGTGGGTGCGTTTACAAACATAGAAACTCACATACACAAACGCCCAGAACCGAAACAACTACTTGTAGATCATACAAGTGTTTGCTCCGTGCGGGAATCGAACCCGCTACACGCAGAGTAGCAGTCCAATCGCTCAGCCACTGCGCTAACCGTGCCGTCAAATCATCGATTCATGAGATACGACCCTGGTGACAGACAGATAGACCGACGCACGGACTTCAGTCTTAGTAATATGGTCGTTTTACCTTTTGGGAAGGGAACCGTAAGCCTACGTCCGCACAGGCAGGTGGCTTGCTTAGCGCCTAGAGCCTAGCGAGTATCTTGGTATAACGAACGTACTAGCATGTTTGCGAACGGCCGCATTGCGCGCTTGACGCCTAGTTAGTCGCTTAGCATGTATCCAGGTAAACAAACGTGTTGGTTTTTTGCCACTAGGCGCGAGGCATTTTAGAAGAAATAAATGGATGAAATATTATTTAAATCAGTTTTTAAAAGAGAACCTCTGTTCAAACCACCTCTCAGTGCGGCCACCGTGTATCCTAGCATGTAGCCAGATTGCAAACCACTAAGCTCTAGGTGCTAAGCAAGCCACCTGTCTGTGCGGATGTAGCCTTAGGGTTCTGTAGCTAAAGAAAAGAAGGTTTTTGTTAAAGTATTAAATCAAACTCACTATCAACTCTTCTATAGAAATGCAAGCGATTATTGTCCAACATGGCCATATCAGCGTCCACTATGCTGTCCATCTCTTGCAGTGGAATCACCCTCGCGTTGTTTTCTTCAGTCGTCTCTGTGGTGCTGACACCTGCACAAAAAGAAAAAAATGCTCGTACAAAAAAACTACTGATTCAAACAGGATTAAATTTTTACGGGACCAAACGACAAGTATACTCGATACATCGAACAAAAAAAGAATCACACAAGCCGAGCCAAGGTCGAATTGAGAACCTCCTCCTTTTTTGAAGTCGGCCTTGTATTTTGTCAGTTCATACATAATTAGGGATCTACCCTAGGTTCGCACAGCTGCAATTTAAAAATATAATATAGCCTCTATGTCACTCAAAAACAATTTCAGTGGCGAAAGAACCTTTTCAGAATCGGTTCAGTGTGTGTTGCCAGTGATGACATATGGCTCTGAAACGTGGTCTCTGATTGCTGGCCTTTTAGAGAGACTAAGAGTCACTCAACGAGCGATGGAAAGAGCTATGCTCGGAGTTTGTTTGCGGGATAGAATCCAGAACATGGATATTCGTCGAAGAACCAGAGTCCCCATTTTACGAGCTATGTCAGCTCGTAAAATTTGCAAGTTGAAGTGGCAATGGGCAGGCCACATCGCTCGTAGAACTGACAACCGATGGGGAAGAAAAGTTCTCGAGTGGCGACCACGGACCCGGCGACACTAGGTGGACCGACGACATCGTGAGAGATTATTTGCTACTAACAAATTCACAAACTTTTCTAGATAAGAAAAAAAAAACCGGCCAAGTGCGAGTTGGACTCGCCCATGAAGGGTTCCGTAGCAGCAAGCATAGATTAGAGATATAATTATATTGAGATTAGTAAGTAATATACACAAACAATAAAAATAACTTTGTTTTTCATAGTATTTGTATGAATGGCAAAGTTATATTTGCGGTTTTTGAAAATGTACTATATCTAAAAAACTGCTAACTGTATCCCATCCAAACCAATTTTCGTTGGTAGTTTTGGTTGAGGTCTACATTATATATTTTTTTTAGTTTTATCATTCTCTTATTTTAGAAGTTACGGGGGGGGGGACACACTTTTTACCACTTTGGAAGTGTCTCTCGCGCAAACTGTTCAGTTTAGAAAAAAATGATGTTAGTAACCTCAATATCATTTTTAAAGACCTATTCATAGATATCCCACACGTATGGGTTTGGTGAAAATTTTTTTTTTGAGTTTCAATTCTAAGTATGGGGGGCACCCCCAAAATTTGTTTTGTTTTGATTTTTGTGTGAAAATCCTAATGCGGTTCACATAATACATCTTTCTACCAAGTTTCAACAGGACAGCTCTTATACTTTCGACAAAAAGTGGCTGTGACATACACGGACAGACAGACAGACAGACAGACAGACAGACAGACATGACGAATCTATAAGGGTTCCGTTTTTGCCATTTGGCTACGGAACCCTAAAAACCGACGTGATAAGCCGAATGTATACTGTGCAATTACAAACCGAAAATGGTCACCACTTTTGGACTTCGACACTATAACTCAGTACTTATAACTATTCATAATTACACTACATGTCGATTTTGACGTCATCACTTGTATCGATAAGGGGTGCTACTAATTTCATTTATCATATCATCAATGTTCATTCGATTCAAAAGAATTTTTGCACAGCATAGCTTATTCAAAACAATAATTTATTATTTTATACAATAAAACTGAGGAGATTTTTTTTGTTTTAATGCACGAGTTCCAGAGATTCCTCTGGAACTATAATTTGGATTTGAAAATTCTTCTTATCCGACTTTCATTCGGCCACACGCTATGGAATAAACCAGCAGAACGAATGCTTTCTGAATTTTCGTTTACGCTCAAAGTATGTATGAACTCTTGGATTGTGTGAGGAATGATATGAATGTTAACGGAGTCAATGATGCTTTGACGTGTGACAGGGGACATAGAAGAAGAAAATGTGTAGCGCCAACTCCAAGTGAAATGGGTTAAGGGCAGGAAGATTTATCACAATTTAACCAAAAACATGGTTTATAAACTGGAAACTTCTGAAGTCTTTTGAAACTGGCCGAGAATAAAATATTAATCCCAAGCTTTCTACCTGCTAACTATCTTATTGATTTGACATTGAAGACGTAACAATTATGCTAGTTAGATGCACATGTCCATTCACAATGAGTTCAAGGTGTCCGACTGAATAATCAAGTCAATATAATATAGTTCATAGTTTATTCCACAGCAAAACGGTTTTTTTTTTCTACGTAGTCGACCTTTTTCGAGGGCAACATGTAAGCCAATACGTTCAATGTATTTCCGTTGAATTGATTTTCTATGTCTCGTTATTTTTATATTAATTTGTAGTTTTTTCGAAGCCCTATGTGTTCAAATTATTTTTTTATTCCGCCATGATTTGGGTATTTTTTTTTTAAATTACCCAAATCAGGTCGGGTTTTCAGTATACACCGTTCGAATAAGTTCTTATTCGAACGGTGTACGTTGAATCGTCTTGTTTGAAGAATTTATTGTTTCGTTCATAGTCTGCGATGATTTGAGTTCGCTTGGGCAGTGGCGTAGCAAGACGGAAAGGACGCATCTGCGAGGCCCTTTTCTTTCAGGACGGAATATATGACTTGCCTCCGCTGCTCACGCGACGCCCCTTGCTTTTTGTTAGAAGTTTTGGTTCATCCAAGAAAATTCCCCCATAAAATGTGATTGTCGGCGACATCAGCTTTGCGAGGACTTTTTGACTCTTTCAGTAGGTACCCAGTTATAAACAAAACGTACCCAAGTTATCTTGCAACATGGGGCGTCACGCGAGCATTGGAGACGCTAGACCTAAACACGATCGTCGGGACATCAGCATTGCGAGGCCTCTATTTCTTAAAAGAAATGAAGTTTTTAACCGACTTCAAAAAAAGGAGGAGGTTCTCAATTCGGTCGGTAAGTTTTTTTTTTATTTATGTACACCGATTACTCCGAGGTTTCTGGTCCGATTAGTGTAATTCATCCAATTTGGTTCAGTACTTTTTATTTTGTGAGCATTTTTATTGATGGATGATGTGATGATCTTTACTTTTTTGAGTGTTTGTTACGCGATTACTCCGCCAATAAGGAAGTTTCCAATTTTTTTTATTTATTTTTAAAAAATAGTACTAAACTTGCAATGAAGCCCATTGAATTTTTTTTTCAATTATCTTCATAAATGACGAAGTTATAATACTTTTCCCGTCCGCTTTAAAACTTCTCGGCGCGCGGCCGGTCAACAATCTCATGACGTCACAAGTCTCATCACTCGCTCGAGTCGAGTAGTCGTCAATGCGCGGTCACCTCAGACGGTCATTACTTTTGGTTTAAACAAGACTGAACAAATATTATCGTTGTGGAATCATTATGGAAACCGTGCAAACTGATGTGAAAGTACATTATAAATATTGTATCGTTCCCAAGTGTACAAATACAACCATATAACTCTCTGTAACCATAAATCTGTAAACTACATCAAATCAAATTCAACCTTACACGCATGTTTTAAGGTCAGAATTACAAAGTGTCGTTAAAAAGCAATAAAACCGGCCAAGTGCGAGTTGGACTCGCCCATGAAGGGTTCCGTAGTAGCAGGCATAGATTAGGGATATAATTATATTGAGATTAGTAAGTAATATACACAAACAGTAAAAATATCTTTGTTTTTCATAGTGCTTGTATGAATGGCAAAGTTATATTTGCGATTTTTAAAAATGTACTATATCTCAAAAACTGCTAACTGTATCTCATCCAAACCAATTTTCGTTGGAAGTTTTTGTTGAGGTCTACATTATATATTTTTTTTAGTTTTATCATTCTCTTATTTTAGAAGCTACAGGGGGGGGGACACACATTTTACCACTTTGGAAGTGTCTCTCACGCAAGCTGTTCAGTTTAGAAAAAAATGATATATGAGTAATCTCAATATCATTTTTAAAGACCTATCCATAGATACCCCACACGTATGGGTTTGGTGAAAAAAAAAATAGAGTTTCAATTCTAAGTATGGGGGGCACCCCCAAAATTTGTATTGTTTTTATTTTTGCGTGAAAATCCTAATGCGGTTCACATAATAGGTACATCTACTTACCATGTTTCAACAAGATAGCTCTTATATTTTCGAAGAAAAGTGGCTGTGACATACGGACGAACAGACGGACAGACATGATGAATCTATAAGGGTTCCGTTTTTGCCATTTGGCTACGGAACCCTAAAAATTAACGACCGAACCTCGTCGCTTCAAGGACAAGGAATGATATGTAATACCTACGACTTATTAAAAAAAAATTTGTTTTCCATCCACGCACAAATCCACTCTCCATCGTCTAAATTTTACTTTAATCTAGTTTTTACTTAGCTAAAAGATAGTATATTATACGAAATATATTAATAAGGTTACTTATTACTTCACACAGACACTCAAACACCGCATTCCATGTACTTACTGTAAGCAACAAACCACGAAATACTCGAAACAGTCGCTAAGCGCTACCCGCCCCACCCGCGCGTAAAGACTTGTGACGTCACAGACCAAATGCTCCGCGTGCATTTCAAAATTAATTCTGGATTCAGTAAAAGTGGATTAACTTTGTCATTTTTCAAGTTATTAAAATAATTCTTTCACCATATAAATTATAATTTCTTTGCCTTACAATTTTAATAAGTATTTTTAATTTTTGTTAAAATGGAAACTTCCTTATTGTGGACCGATTTTCAAAATTCTTTTTTTCTTGTACGAGGAATAGTTCACTTTAGGGAACACTGCAAGTTTCATCAAAATCGGTTCAGCAGTTTTTGATAGGGAATTTTATTAGCTTATTGTGCACATGAGCGATGTTAATACCGGTGCTAAGGATTACCAAATTCTAGTGCACATGTAAGAAAATGATGTATTTGACAAGAATTTGGGTTGAATATTTAAACTAAAAAGAGTAAAATAAAAAAAACTTAAAAAAAAAAAAATTAACCGCCTTCAAAAACAACCATAAAAAAAAAATGTAACCGCCTTCAAAAACAACCATAAAAACCGTAAAAAAACCTACAAAATAACTTTTCTTTCGGAAGTCGGTGTCTTTGTTTTCTTTATTTCATTGTCTTTTTTTTGCCACCGACTTCCGAAAGAAAAGTTATTTTGTAGGTTTTTTTACGGTTTTTATGGTTGTTTTTGAAGGCGGTTACATTTTTTTTTGAAAAAGTTTTTATTTTACTCTTTTTAGATTAAATATTCAACCCGAATTCTTGTCAAATACAACATGTGCACTAGAATTTTGTAATCCATAACACCGGTAATAACATCGCTCATAAAATTAAGCTAATAAAATTCCCTATCTCAAAAACTACCGAACCGATTTTGATGAAACTTACAATATTCCCTAAGTTAAATGATACCCAGTACAACAAAAAAAGAATAACTTAAATCGGACTTGTAGTTCCAGAGATATGAGAACTCAAACTAAATCAGTCGATGCCTACTCCTTACTATTAAGGAGTTCTACCTTCCATCATCAGCTCAGCTACATGAAATTATGATTACCATACGCAAGTACTTAAATTACTTCATAAAATTTGCGAAAAACGGTGTGTCGGCCTATAAAATTCGAGGGTTGCCCTCGATTTCTCCAGGATCCAATCATCAGATCCCAACTTGGTGACTATGGGACCACCTCAGAAGTACCTCCTTTCGAACAAAAAAAGAATTTTAAAAATCGGTCCACAATTGGCGGAGTAATCGCGTAACAAATATACAAAAAAAAAAAAAAACAAAAAAAAAAACATACCGTCGAATTGATAACCTCCTCCTTTTTGAAGTCGGTTAAAAAGGGTAAAATAACCTACAAAATAACTTTTCTTTCGGAAGTCGGTGGCATAAAAGACAACGAAATAAAAAAAACAAAGCTACCGACTTCCGAAAGAAAAGTTATTTTGTAGGTTATTTTACCCTTTTCTGTGGTTGTTTTTGAAGGCGGTTAAATTTTTTTTTTTTAAGTTTTTTACTGCTGTCAAGATATTTTCTTTCGCCCTCTGAGCGCGAGGCCCCTATTCAAAGGTTCTAAAGTACCACTTAAAGCAAGTAGATACTTTATTTTCTTAGTCACTGCCTTGAAGGAATCCACTTGTTTAATAAATATTAGGTACGTACAATGCTCAAGTGGAACCTACGGTATCTAAACTCATTTCATTATGACATTGCTCAAAGTCATAATATGAGTATCTATTTATTAAATTCTAACTAGTAATTATTATTATGAATGCGAAAGGAATTATTTGTTTGTCACCTTTTCACGCCACTATTTACAGTAATTTAGGATGTACAGAAACGGACATAATATACTCGAGCAAAACAAAAATAACGTTCTTATGATAATATATAGATGGCGCTACGTGTCTTTCAAATCATGATTGAATTATATTAGTCGTCACAGTGCAACCCGAATTCCTTGCCAACATTTTAAATTAACGCGAGGAAATACGTGAGCGCCGGGGTCACGGAACAAAAATCGCCGCCTGTTAAGGTAACCGTGACCCTGGAACGCAAAGCTCAATTGAAGGAACAGGGTGGATTTTCAGTCAGTAAGAGTTTGACAATCGCTTCCGGTCCGTCCAGGGCTCCCGAGGACTCAATTGATGATTATACCACCCAAAAAAAGCCAGGCTAAAAGTTTGTGAATTATAAATACGAAAGTGAGTTTGTTTATTACGATTTCTCACCTAAATCGCTGAACCAATTTTGATTTACTTTAGTACGGAGATAGATAGAATCTTAGAATAGATAGAATCTCATAATATTTTAGGGATGAGAAACGGGGAAGTGGACTTAAGTAATGTCAAAGGCTACTTTCAGCCTGGAAGTAAGTTCCCGTAGGATAACTTCCGACCTCCATGCAGGTAAGGTCGCAGGCTAAATCTTGTATATGCAAATTGAGTCTAAAAACTACAAATCAATGTCATGTAAAGCAATGCGGAATAAACCTCAGAAAAAAATGTTACATTACTTATTTGTATCGTTTAATTGTCGGTAGCAAGTATGACTAACAAGGTTCATTGAAAAATAATGAATAGATGACGTTAGTAATCACGTATTTGCATATTTACTGAGACTGAATAATTAGATTTACTTACATAATAGCGGATTTAAAATAGCAAGATAATAATTAATTGATCGTAGTGTTTTCATCACTTGGTGGACTACACTAGCGAGCAAAAGTATGGAGTCATCATCATCATCAGCCGGAAGACGTCCACTGCTGAACATAGGCCTCCCCTTTAGACCGCCACGCCGAACGACAATTCGCCACTTGCATCCATCGGTTGCCCGCGACCCTCACGATGTCGTCGGTCCACCTAGTGGGAGGCGTACGCTGCGTCTTCCGGTCCGTGGTCGCCACTCGAGAACTTTTCTTCCCCATCGGTTGTCAGTTCTACGAGCGATCTGGCCTGCCCATTGCCAATTCAATTTCAATTTAATTTTAAGAGCTATGTCGGTGACTCTGGTTCTTCGCCGAATATCCATGTTTCGGATTTAATCCAGCAAAGAAACTCCGAGGGTTTAACTTAACTTGACTAACTGTTAACTAATGTATGTAATCAAATCACTTACTTGGAATTGATCCGAGATACTCGTAGCTCCTTAAATAATAGCGTGATTTTAATGAATTTTGTATCAATTTAATGTTTACAGTTAAACCTTTAAATTGGTACCATTTTTATTATTCCTAACTACATAGTTATTAAGTACTCAAGATCACGCGGAACCGGAGTAAGTGATTCCATACTTTTGCTTGCGAGTGTAGTTAAACAAGTAACTGTCAACACGTGTATTGAGATAACGGGTTTCAAACGACTACTTAGCAATATTCCTAATGATTCACTTCATGAATGAATAATAGAAGAATAGCCAAAGACGTTCCGAAGTGAATCTTTAGGAATATTGCTTATAGTGACCGTTTTAGACCCTCTGCATGAAACCCGTACTTGGTCACTCTTCATTATCCATAGCTCGACTTTAACCTTTTAACCGCGCGAGTCGCATATATGCGACAAATATTTCCGTGCCCCTATCGCCCGTGTCGTATTTATGCGACAGAGAATATTCACTATTTTTGTTGTTTTCTGCGATTTTATTGCATCTATTCTATATCTCTCTATTTATGTACATAGACAGATAGAATACTTTTTATTGTACACCATGATACTTAACAAATCGGAGCTTAAAAGGAGCAGAAAGAGAGGAGAAGAGGAAAGGACGATTCATAGCCGCGCGGTAGGGGCACGGCAACTGATATTTAGCCGCGCGGTTAAAAGGTTAATCGTGGCTGTGACACACGGAACAAATATTTGTATGGCATACAGGTAGGTAGTTGTTCCGTGTCTGACTGCGTTTATGTGTGAATTTAAATGTTTAGAAACAAGAATATTTCCTAGAGTGGGCAATGTTTTCATACAGAAAAATAAAGAAAAGCGTTAGGTGTCTTTTAGTGTCAGTGAAAAAAGTATGATCATAACTACCGATGACAAGGCAAGAAAGGCAGTCAACGTTCATTGAAGATTTAAAGTCAGACACAGGATCAGTTACCATCAAGCAAAATTATCGCGTACTGTTTTGGTGGCACTGAATAAAGACTGTACCAGTTTCGTAATTAAGTTAACAATTGCGCATTTTCCACCTGGTGAAAAAAGATCCTCTATCGCCCGAAATTAATATTCGATCTCAATTCGAATACCTGCTGCTTCTGATTGGAGATCATAAAGACTCGGATATGCAAATTCGGCTGTTGATTAGCTGCAGACAAAAATCAAACCAAAGATATCAATTGAGATAGATTATTAATTTCCAGTAGGTATATAGGGTGTTAAAAAATCAACTGCAGGAATTTCGTGTGTGTACTCGGTATCAAAAACCAAGTACCACACACAAATATTGTGGTGCGTACATTCCAAAAAAATATATTTTTATAAAAAAAAAATATATTAATGAATTTTTCAAGCATTTTTCTTTTGGCCGATTAATATGGCCAATAAAATAAGTTATTTGTAAGTATTTCGATAAATTGCCAGTCCAAAGTCTGCAAAATGTGATGGGAAAGTTGGAATCAGCTGTGAACGCTACACACGGGTAAGCGACCTCAAAGAGCAATCAAAAAATGCTTGAAAAAAAATTTTTTTTTAAATGCTCGTTTTGTAATGTACTTGGTTTTTGATACCGAGTACGCACACGAAATTCCTGCAGTTGATTTTTTAACACCTTGTATAGTCCATTTTCGTAACAAAATAAAAAAGATATTTATATTAAACATACTTGCGGCGTCACTATTTGTAGCTTGTATCGAAGAAGTGCTTGTTGGCGCAGCTGCTATCATTAAATTTGATCCTGCAAACAACAAACGTGTTTTTAGATCAACCTTTCTGAACCACTTAATCTAAATTTAACATAACTTGTTTCTCAATTGACGTCAGACGGTCATAGGCGGACATTGGGCAGCAAAAAATTATTCAATTATCATTTATAGGTATTCAATTAGAAATAATAACCCATTAAAAAATGTTTCATGACGTAAGACTTTCATCATGGAGTGTGACTTTATATGTATGTATAAAACTTTTTCAAAGAATTTCTAGGTAATCATTAAAATGGTATTAAAAGAATCAATTACTCATATCACCAATTATACTTTTTCACCTATCCTTATTCCATGGGCGTATCTAGAGGTAACTTCCAGGTCTGGGCCTGGCTTTCTGGTTTCACAAAATTAGAAAATGCAATTTAGTTGAAAAATATGTTTTTGTGTAGGATTTTTAGGTTTTCTGTCTTAATTTTTAGTTAGTAAAAATTCTGGGAGGGCACGACCTACTAGCTCCTGAACCTAAACAATTTTGAAAAGAAAAAAGTTTTTGTTTTTTATTTAAATCTTTTATGTAGAGGTGCGCTTACGAAGGTCGCACGAAAAACACACAGAAGTACATTAATGCACGATTTCCAATACCTATCTCTAATATATAAAAATCAATTGCTGTTCGTTAGTCTCGCTAAAACTCGAGAAAGGCTGAACCGATTTGGCTAATTTTGGTTTTGAATTATTTCTGGAAGTCCAGGGAAGGTTTAAAAGGTGAGGCGGTACGAAGTTTGCCCGGTCAGCTAGTCAGTAATAAATAATTTTTGCTATTTAATTCCCTCTGTCGGTAAGAAACTTGATGATTAGAGATATGGTTATTTCTTACACGTTAATACTTGGGGGTCATTCCCTTTTCTTTTTTTTTAGCGTGGTAAATCATCAAATGAGTCCTCCCACCCAGGGCAGGGCAGGAGGACTGTCAGACTTGTACTGACTAAAATTCACGATGTCCTTCAATAGCACTTTACATTCCGGAGGCACGGTAGCTCGTTAGTCCCGCGACCAGTACCCATACCATGAGTTGTCATTACGATACGATACTCGATCATACTAATCGACCGCGTTTGGCGCTCTCATTGGTTGAGAGTTCATACAACCTTGGAGCGGGCCAATGAGAGCGCCAAACGCGGTCGATATCGATGATCGAGTATCGGATTGACAACTCATTGTATGGGTACAGGGGGGCAAACTTTAAACTCTCACTTATGATCTCCTTTAATATAGAAAAACATCTGCTTACTGGTCCGAATGCTGACGGTGACAGGATGTAGAGTTCTGGAGCGCATGACCAGGACTGTTCGGTATCTATCAGGCCGCGCATTGGTGGACCACCAGGCTAGAGCCGCCACCACCACCACAAGTACCACGACCACAAACTGCACGACTTCATCACCAACACCGTCGATCATCGTCATCCTGACGCACCTGGTCAACATACACATACTTATTTGTTGAGGATACCTCACAGAATACACAAAAATAAAAAAAAAACATCTAGCAAAATATATTAGCCTTTCCTTTAGATATAACTTAAAGGATAGTGACGCATTAAACACATTATGCTGTAGTATTCACGTGGTTTAAAATGGCATATTGATTAGTTTAGTCTACCTTTTCAACTCTTTTTTTTGCTATAGCCGCACATAGTTGCAATGTGCAGTTGTGCACTTTATGTTTCCATTAAATTATGTATTGCCTATAAATAAACATTACAGTGTACCTGTTAGAACTGCAATGTTTTTCAGTGTATGCAAAAATATCGTAATCATAAGATAACATAAAATAATTATTTATGTTCATTAAATTAACTCAGTGCATATTGTAAGTAAAGCATGTACCTAAATATAGTGAAAAACTTAGACATTTTCGTAAATACTGTTAAATACCTATGTTGTAATATAAAGTAATTATCTTGTATTATGTGCATGGAAAATACAAAGTCAGTAATAAATTAATAGTATTTATCAGCAAGGGCATGACCCTAATTAAGATTAGAATCCTAGGAACACAAAATCAGGTCTCTAATGATTCATAGACATATTTTACCTTTGATTAATTGTTTAGCTTGATATGACATTAATTATTTTGAAATGTTTTCTTCAAATTGTTACGAAGTCAACTCATAAACAAATTAATTGTTCATTCCATTGATAAGATACTAATATTTAGAGATAGGTAGAATCATTATTTTCAGGGTATAATGGAGGAACAATAGTTAATTGCAAAGGTTAATTAAAAAGGTCTACTCTACTAGACAACCTTAACCAATATTGATAAAACAATGGTTTTAAGAAGTATGAGAGAGCTATTGGCCAAAGAAAATAAAGGTGTGATATACATAATTTTGTGGATGACCTGATATGACTAATGAGTTAATGAGGTAATAAGACATTGAATTAATGATGTTATTTAATGTTGCCAGAATCTGGGTGAACATTGTAAGGTGTTTGCAAACAGAAATGTGTCATAAATTGGGAAGATTAAAGAAAGACATTGAAATCAATAATTTTTCATTATAAATCATCCACTTGAAAAAAAGACAAACCATGATTCCTCAGTAGTAGCCCGCGAAATTCAAATTTTCATGTGTTTTTTGCAATTTGCTTATCAGTGACAAGTAGTAACTTGATCAAAATATTATGATTCGCGACAATAACAAGTATAACTTTATTTAAAAGAATGAAGAATGATCATAACATTCGCTCCATTCACTTTCACAAAGATTTGGTCAAAATGAGTTAGTTTTCGTATTTTTTACCAACTTTGACCAAATCTTTATGAAAGCGAATGCAGCGAATGTTTTGATCATTCTTATATGTAAAGTTGTACTTTTTATTGTCGCGAATCATATTTTGATCAAGCTACTACTTGTCACTGATAAGCAAATTGCAAAAACCACATGAAAATTTGAATTTCGCGGGCTACTACTGAGGAATCACCTTAAAGGAGCTGTAAGTTGCGGGCCGAAAACCCAACAAGCATTGCCCATTGTGTAATTTAGTTTATCACCACTGCTCTCAAAATTGTGGAGGAAAACATTGTGAGGAAAACAACAATCCCCAGACTGAATTATTCCAAAACAGGAGACTCAGCTCACCTACTCAGGGCTAAGTTGGTTAAAGCCCACTCCCTCTCACAGAAGAGGAAGTCTGTATCCTTGTATTGACAAATTACATATACATGGACAATTTTATATATTAATGTTTATGGTGATTATGCTTATGCTTGGATTTGGACAGCTTATTATAATAATTTAATCTCATTTAGAATTTCTATTCCTTCAGCAAAATATCATCGAAATGCATACATAATTAATTTTTAGAAATGATTATGGTCATCGTGTCATGTCAGGGGAGTACACAATTGCCAATAAAACTTTTTGAAAAAAAGGAACCAACTTTATAACCAAACACAAATTAGTGTAAAATAACTTTTATTTTAAAAGTCAGTGGCTTTGTTTTTTATTTCATTGACTATGGCCGCCGACTTCCGAAAGAAAAGTTATTTTACACTTTTATGTGTTTGGTTTTGAAGTTGGTTCCTTATTTTTTTTTCAAAAAAATTTTATTTTGCCCTTTTTAGTTCAGATATTCAACAAAAATCGTCATATAATCTGCATCTTTGAAAATCTACAATTCAAGTAAGCAACAAAAATTCCCTTACTCAAAAACTACTGAACCGATTTTGATGAAACTTGCAGTATTCCCTAAGTTGAACAATCTAATACAACAAAAAAATAATTACTTAAAGCGAACTTGTAGTTCCAGAGATATGACATAAAAACATACATACATACACTTTTGAAATTTGGCACATTTGTTCAGACACTGATATAGACTAACATATACGAAAACTGGGCAGTTCTGGAAATATTACATACATACAGGTCGAATTGATAACCTCCTTTTTTTGAAGACGGTAAATTGTTATTTATTTTGTACAAGGAGATACAATCATATTTTTATAATTATTATTATGTGTTGACATTACTGTGGAGTATTAGTGCTCCTTAAATTAATCATGTTATTACTGGCAAATTAACTGTGAAACAAGCTAGCTGGGTATTGAATTGTTTGTTGTTGCACAACAAATAGGTAAATAACTGTTTACATAGCGGGCTGAGCCAAGTTAGCCAGAATTTGTTCGTTTACATGCCTCTGATAAATGCATAAACAAACTTTCGATTTACTTTTGAACTGACTAGCCTGTCAGCAAAACACAACATGTTATATTCTCACCATATTTTAGACTGTAACAGGTTCTTATCAAATTAAATTAAGGAATAAAAGCAAACATAACAGATTAATTAACAGTAGGTATTTATATACAGTACAATAGATTATGTTGTATAGGTAGACAGTGCGTCAGACGATACACAGCCAACTTTTATAGACAGCCACAGCACATATTATTTTATGCCTCGCCTTTCTAGATCCGACCAGATTCAAGGTCAGATGGCTTCTAAAAAACAATAGCCTTTACCTCGCACTACTTCAGTAACAGCTCCGCACACAGCAAACAGCAGAATTGGCAAATATTTACAATTATTGCGACTCAATGTCTCCGTGGTAATAAAACATCTCGAAATAGCTAAAGCCACACCGAAACTAAAACACAAACCACTAGGAATATTTAGATGAAACTTCACTTGAAATCTTTACCAATATGTCGACAATATTGTCTGTTTTACGTGTAAGAATTTGAAATATTTTTTATCCCGACATTTGGACGACTTGAGATCACAAAATGTGAAGAAAATTTGTACCACAGGTTAAACATAAAATGATGGACTGCCCACAAGTGTCAGTCCGCGACTTAGTTTGTTTTCTGCAGCCGACATCGACTTATTGCTAATCAACACAAATTCTTGTTTTTGAAATGGTAAAAAAGGAGACTTTTAAGAATAAGTTCTTGGTATAAAAATAATTATTATTTATCTCTATAAAATAATAAAAATCTGGTTTTAATTTCATTAGTAGACACTGCGAAGCGCGAATCACGACCATCACTGAGCTGATTCACTTCACTAGACTAGCAGCAAAATTGTCTATGGTTTAGATATTTTTGGCGCTGGAATACGAAATTGACAGAACACTTGAAAATAAACTGAATTATAAAAGTGCTTTTATTTGTTAACAATAAAATCCAACATCCAAAATTAGTATCTGTGAGTGTTCCTTGACTCTATCAATTCATATTTGCTAAACTGGCTTTAATTTTTTTCATGCTTGAAGCTGTTTGTAGTTCTAACGTGAAACGTTTTGTTGTACATACTTTTAAGTTCATTCTTTTGTAAAAACATTTTATGACTCACCCCTGTGGTTGCGGGTTTGTTTATATATCATGTTTTTCGTTAGAGTAGTTAGTATGCATGCGTGTTGATTCCACCAGCACCGACGTCTATTAGTAAATTGATTGTCTTCCGGCGCGACCAACGTTCAGAACGCTGTCTTCCGAGAACACGTCCGTGCATGTACCGGTTTATAAAGCTACGTCATCTTGTGGTCATCTTATGAGGAAACAAAAAGGGATTAAAGATTTACAAGATTTCATGAACATGTAAGTACTTTTATAATGGTACAAACAATTTAGTTTCTATGTAAGTTTTCTTTCAATCTCTGTTATCTACCCCTAATACCAAGTTACCAAGTTAAATGCAGGGTACCGCTGCCGAGAGGGTACCTCTGTTTTTATGCTAATTTGTATGTAATTTTAGGAAAGGTATGTTATTATGGCGAGTTAATACAGGTTCTCCTTAATACAGGTTGCTCAGCAATCTAGCAAGGAGCAGCACCTCACCCAATTAATTTGTAATTCTATGCACCTTTTCATCAACATACTTATTATTATTATTATAAAATCTCCTAACTGATATGTTCCTGAACTAGATAGGTATTTTATATAGGGTACCTAATTTATTCCAGTCACCTAAGATTAATCTTTTAGATCACCTAAGATTGATCTTTTAGATCTTTTTTGTGGCTTGGGGAGAAAATAAAAAAAAAGCTTTTGTGTCACGGAAGACGCAGGATCTTTAGTGACCTATTGATGAAATTTCACACCATTGCTTACCGGGCAAAAATAATTTATTATAATTTAATTTAATTTTTACTAATAATTATACATTTCTAGTATAGATACATATGCATAATTAATGTTATTTAATGATATCATATTACTTATGTGTCGTATTTCAAATTTTTACATCAGGTATATTAATAAATACAATTATCTTTTCAAACTCCTAAGTTTTAAAATGTTATAAACTCATAATAGAATAATAATCTACTATAATTATGTATCTGAAGTAGGATAATTATTATTGGATACTGAGGATAAAATTTTAGTTAAGTACCTAGTTATTAGTTGGAAGTTGTTGTCCTCAGTAACAAGTAAATAAAATAAAAATAAAATCTTGCAAATTAATTCAAAGAGTTCAGGTATAGGCACCTAATACTGATAAAACAAGGATCTACTTGTGTATTTGACATGTTATTCTTTTGGAATTTATTAGTTTTAGTCATTAAAAACTATCTCCTTAATCAATAGAAAGATAGGTAAGTATTATTTTAAATTAAAAATATAGTTTCTCAAATCAAAATTAACATCTGATAATTAGAATTCAATGGGAGCAGTGGTGGCCCAGTGGTATCGGCCTCGACTTATGAGTTGTAGGTCGTGGGTTCGAACCCCGCCAGGCGCATTACTTTGTGTAATTTATTTCAACACCACTGCTCTCAAAACGGTGAAGGAAAACATCGTGAGGAAACCGGCATGTCCTAGAACCAAAAATTCGAAGACATGTGACATCTACTAATCCGCACTGGGCCCGCGTGGTAGATTACGGCTTTACGGCCCATTCCCTCTCACAGAGAGAGGAGGCCTGTGTCCCAGCAGTGGGAACATTTTATAGGCTGATGATGATGATGACGAATTAGAATTCATTCATTAATTTGATTTGAAGATATATTTGCAATGCATAATTTCTCCATGGTATTTATTATACCTTTTCCCCAAATAAATTAGTTACCTAATTACTTGTTTAAATAAAATCAACTCTTAAAAAGTATAAATAAATTAGGTATTTAAACAATCAATTTTTGCATTCAAATCACTTCAAATTATGATTGTAGTATCTAATTTCAAATTATGTTATAGGTAATTAGTATTCATTCTCCTCAAAGTTTTTCTTGAAAGTTCTTTCTAAAACCCATGTCATTGTGCTAATTTGCGATCTCGTTTCATCTCCAATAGAATTGCATCATACTTTCATAGTGTTTAAAATCACAAATTTTCGTCTTGTACATTGTATAAAAATGCATCTAAAGTTATTTTTATACAAAACTCTAATAAACATACTGTTTTAAATAAAGAAAAATGAGAATATAGCCGAAAACTCAATGTAAACAAAAAGAAAACATTGTTTTCTGGGACGACAAAGACAGATAGAATATTTGCCATGTAAGTGACGGAGATAGCAGAACATAAGCGCGGCTGTGACGACCAAAAGGTATTTTAGTGTTCGTGTTACGCAGAATATTTTTAATATGTACGTGGTCATTTTATCTTAAATAAAACATTGCGATAAAGATCTTCAGAAAATCTTGTCGTTATTTGTTTTAAGTAGATTTAAAAATGGTTCAGTGTTGTAAAACCTTACAAAGTGCCGGCTAGTAAACAGAAATAGGAACGTAAGCACTGTTGACGCGGCCGCTTCGGCGTTGAAACGAAACGTAGTTATTGCGTCAGACGATTTGAATAAGCTCGTGCGGAGATGTCCTGTTGGCGCCAGTTCATTTCATTCTCACTCTAAACCCTCAAAGAATTACATGTATCCAAGTTTTTGCTTATTACAATTTCTTAGTTAGAGATCAACGTCGGAAAGTTGGTTAATTGTGTCTGTTACAGTGCATTACACAGATATTTTAAAAGCTAAGTTGTGATTGTAGTAACTTTTAACGTTTTTGGTTTTAGTTTGGTCTTAAAGTTAAGACCGCCGTCCGTATTTTTTTCTCTTTAATCATTTATAGCACACAGAAAGCTATAAGGGCGGAGAAAATTATTATTTAAATAACATGATCAACGCGGACTGCCCACAATCAAACAATCTGTTGAACGCAGTTTCTTACGGGCCAGTAAACATTTTTAATAACAAGCAGGTCGCTTTGCGCCGTATTAAGTATTGTTGTCAGAGAAAAGACAAGGCAAAGAAGTTTAGAACAACCGTGCATTCCACAAGCCATACAATGATGTAAGTACTACTTTAAGTTTCTATGCTTACTAACTTATTATTTGAATTGCAGTCTTATTTAAATGAGATTGCTCATGGTTATCTGTACAAATCATAGTAGGTATTTTGCATGATATCTGTGTCTAGATAAGCTCGCTTTTAGTCCATATGTACCTACTGTTTTTCCATAAAACTCAGTCATGTTATTTTTTCACTTCTTTTGACGTTCTCATAATTTTAAAGCAATGTACACAAGTTGTTTTGCCTATACACGCATGTAAAGCCGTCAGCACATTAACCTACCACAATCTGTCTATCTTTAATGATTTTCAACCTTATCACAATAGTGGAAGGTTAATATTTGATTGGTACAATTTGACAGATTCTGGTGGGTTGACCCTCTGGTGTCTTTACCTAAATCCAAAATGTTTGTTAGGGCATGATGAAGATACTAAAAGAGTTCTTCACTTTTATACGTAAACCGTAACAGTAATTGAAGTCCTATTTCTTTTTGTATTAAAATATTGCATACATTTATATATTATTAGACAAAACACATAATTACTTCAATGAACAGCTGTTTTACCGACTCGTCGTCCGTATAAAAATTAATGACGAATAATTGTGTTTGAGTTATCTGATCACATGTAGCAGGTACTGTTTTTATGTGGCATTCGGGCGAATAGAAAGCTAACCAGCTTAATAAACAATGTTTTCCCAATTTTGTATCTTTTAGTCGTTAATATGCCGATGTAAACGAGCCCTAAAGTAACAAAGGATTTCCTCAATATCTTGTCTCAGTGTATTCTATTTTAGTTCCTTGTCGACGCATTGATAGGTATTCGGGCTTGCTTTGTAGTGATGTTGTTATGAAGAATTATACAGTACAGCAGATAAAACACATTGCTGTAGTAACAATTCACTCTGTTACGTAAGAATTTAATCAAAGGATAATTCATAATGCTACAAACCTAGATAGTATTTGCGTTTAAATGCTACCACTTAACACATACGAGTATTTGGACTGAAAATCAAGTTTGAACGATCGGTTATGAAAAAACTGGATTAAGTAACTGGAATCTAAAAGAGTTGTCAGAGTTGAAGTCACGTGCTAATGTTAACACGATGTTAAGCAAAGGCATGGTTAGCATTGTTTTTGTGATGGAGTGCCATGTCGGTAACGAGTCTACGTTTGCGTAGCGCCTTAGGTGACAATTAGCTCAGCGTTTATTTTTTATTCGGGTGTAAAAATCGTCACGTGTCTTTCCACCCTGGGTGGAGCAAACTTCACTGTCAGATTCTTACTGGATCAAAACAACCCTGTACCTTCAGTCGCTGTTTACGTTCCAGGGCCTCAACCCTGTTTAGAAATTCCTATGGCCCCGGCAGGCATTTGGTCCTATAGATAGGAGCGCCGTCAATTCGTTCTATTGACGGGCGGCGAGCTACCCACGACTCGTCATCTGCAAACCTGCGCTTACGCAAGTCGGAAATCGCATCCGCCTCCTTCTTCGCTAGCATTACTGCTTCACAGAAAGGAGGTGACGGTCAGTGGGTCTGACTGCTTCCCGTTCCCCCTTGCTCCGTAACATGTCCTAAATAAATAGTCCTAAACCAGGCGTATATACGTCTACCGTTTCTGTTTTGAAAATAGACTTAGCCAGTAACCTGTATTGTGATAGGCATTTAGGACATTGTTATTTCATTTAATTCCAAGAAGTTTGCTGTGGCAATGCTATCGTCAATAAACAAATACTTACGCTTAATTTTCTAGAAACTTTCTAGAAGTGTGTACTCAATACATACGAACGTTAAGTTCGTAAACTTCAGTGTCTCGTTGTCCTTGCCTTATAGGAAAATCGATAGGTTCATTGTTATCTTCTATCAGCTGAGTTGATTATCACCCAGTGGGTTAAAATGTAGGTAATTTCATGATTTGATTAGTCCCATCATCATCATCAGCCTATAATGTTCCCACTACTGGGACACAGACCTCCTCCTCCTGTGAGAGGGAGTGCGCTATAATTCGGGCCCAGCCCGGATGTCTTCAAATTAATAGAAATTTCATTTGTGTATTTAACATTATTTTTATTGTCGTACCTTCTTTACTTTGGCTAATGAATTCACGTGGATTGACGTCAAAGGCTTGAGGAAATTCCGGCTAAATAATATTGAATACAGTTAACTTTCATCCAACTTAAAAACCTTAGCATGTTCATCAACACTCCCTACATATTATAATAATACCAGTGAGTGCAGGGCTAAATAAACCTTTTTCTCAACTCTATAGGTACTGCTTCGTTAAAAGATATTAAATCATAAGCTGTTTGTTTCTATTCAAGGAATATAAAAAAAAGTTGGATCATATTCAAAACGCTCAACTAAAAAGAATATTTTCGGGGAAAGTAGAAGTGAGCTGTGAAATCACGCGGAGAATGTTGACATTCGTAATACCCAGAAATGAGAATAAATTAACTAAGTTTGGGGACAGGAAAATGCAGTAGTCTGAAACAAATTGTAAAGACATGATAACAGTAATCATATAGTAAATGTTACAGACACTGATAATGGTGGTTCGATGTGCGCAGTTAACAACTTTTGAAAATTTTTGCGTTGCTCTATCTGTTTTACTATGAGATTTTGTCAGTAGGCTGTTTTTTCGTTATAAGATGTACTTATTACACGTTATTATTATATAGGTACCTAAAAATACTGTAAGGAACTTAATAGGTTCTGAAAACCTAGCATAAAAAACTGCAAAATGTGCAAATCATTCTTATCATGTTTATCTAAACCATTCTTGATGACGTAGGTAAGTACGGCGCGCCTCAGAGGCCCAAACGGGCGAGCAGTCCGTCTACGGCGATATTCAATGTAGCCATTCATGTGTTGATTTCTACAGGTCCGTATGTTAAACGGTTTCAAACGCCAGTCTTCCTTGGAGAGGTCGTTTTGTGACGCATTTATTAGTCACGTTTCTTACTCGTTTCGACTTTCGATGCATTTGGACGATAACGTGTTTCAGATTATTTGTTTTTATGATGTTTTTCAAAGATGAAATTTCTACAAAAACAGTTTTGTTTTCTTAATTTCGTGAATAGATGAACTCATCTGAAAATATTCACTTAGTTATTATGATCAAGATCAGGGTCGAACAATGATTGTCGTCTTTAATGAAAAAATAAAGATAACCTGTAATTTGGGATAGGGTCTGTGGTACAGACGTACCTCTCCAAACATATTAAATACCTACCACTTGCCTACCACCAGTAAAATTAAGGCTGGTAAGTACTACGCTTCAACGCAACTGTAGCTCAGTATTAGAAAAAAAGAGGTTATTCAACCTAGTTCAATGCCAGGAGAGAATGAGTCATTCCCAACCTGCGCGAAAATAACGTGAGTACTTGAATGTGCTTGTGCGTTTCATTCCGACAAGTATCGACTTGTATCTACCTACTTTTGCGGGTTCTAGGTATGCTTTACTACCATCTGCTCCATGGAAACAGGAAAATAAAACCGTTACTGTGACTTGGCAGCGATAATCTTGAGATCTTATGTCATACATTATACATAATAACGAATTTCGTAATGTTTATTAGTGTTTTGTATGCCTTTATCAGTAGCCTTGATTCTTGTAAGAGCACTAGTTGTTCTTGGAAACAATATCACTGAATTAATGCAGGTGTTTGTTTTCCTATTGAACACCGTCCATTCATCGCGCCCATTCACTTTAAGTGAAGCAAAGCAATATCAAGTTCATTGCAAATGCTTCTTTTAAAAATCCATAAACTTCTCAATCCGATAAAATTTTTCTATAAACTTGTATGACTTGTATCTAGTTTGTGTAGAATATTAAACACCGGTTTTACTGAAATCCCAAGGTTAGGTAATGTTCCCCTAACAATTCTGGTCCAAAGAACATGCATTTTCAAGGAATAAATCATAATCTATAACCTAGGTATGACTGTCGACTGCTTCAAGCAGAAAATGTTTAAAGTTCTAATTTCCTATGTTCGTTTCCTGATAAATTGATAATTACTGTATTCATTTAAGTAAGTTAATGAGACCACAAAACTTTTACGTTGGTTTGGTATCCCAAGACGACATCATTGAATAATGACTATTGTTGAAAGAAATCCAGCAATCTATGTGAAAAATCCTTCGATCGAAAAAACTGATCTTTATTAAGTTCATTAGTTTTACGCCTACCTTTGGTATCACAGCGGTCACGATCATAGCATACATAATCGCCCTTTTTGGTATTGTTCAATGCTAGATAAATAACTTAGATAGTAATTATTAATGTTATTTTATGCCAATAATGATAAAAAGTACTTGTTTTGCAGTCACATTGAGGATGACTCATGTTGAAAAAACAGTATCCCTCTTGTTTTGTACGATGTGATTCCCCAACTCTACATACATATAATTCTATAATAATTTCTACAGCACAATAGCGCAACGCTACGGTCTCGTGACCGTGGTAATAGCGCGATCCTATTGGCTTGTTAAGTTGACGTCATTTGAGCCGCCCAATAGCGTAGTAGGAGAGATATTTTTAGAACGCAAATGTTGAGTGGTGGGGATTTAGGAAAACTGTAAGGGCCGCCACTGCCGCGAACATTGCACAATATTTTCTGTGTTCGCACGCAGTGCACGTATCGCTGCTTGCGATTATCGGTTTATTTAGTCCACTGACGTTCATCAACAACGCTTTAGAAATTGACGTGTTAAAAAAAGCTTTCGCCTATTATCCTCTTCATTTGTTGTGAGGATAGCGAATACTATCAATAAATAACTGGAGGCGTTACAATATTTGTTCGTAACAAGGTGAGTTTTAGAAACTTATTTTTCTCCATGAATTTTGTTCCCACTTAATTTTTGGTAAGGGTGCAAAAAACCCTGATTACTATGAGGGTGCAGGAATAAATGGACTTTGCTTGTAGGGTTCGAATAAGAATTGTAGTTCATTGTATATCCAAATTTGTTCCTATGTCACAAAATTAAATCTTGTGCAATAATTTGGTGCGTAGAACTTTCGACTTTTTGGTTCTAGTGTGCTTTTATAGTTACAGGCTAGTCTTTGGAGGTTTTAAAACAGTGTTTTGTAGTCCTGGATGTTGTTTCTGAATACTCTGTAAAAAAATACACGTGGTTTGTAAATTGTTGCACCATGATTATTTCCGCCCAAAGTGTGGGGACATGTTGGAACCTGTCAATAAGCCGTGGTCACGTTGCTTCGTCGATCGGCCAGCATGCCGCCGTACCATTGTTCTAGAAAATGCGCGACAATTTAATCTATTGAAACGATAGTGTGCCTTCTTCTAATGTATAATTAACATAAACTTCTATTTACGGCCTTGGCATATTTGGTTAAACTTTTTTTTAATCCTGAAGTTAACACATCACATTCTCAAAATTAAAACTCCATCGCTTGCTTGCTGTTAATAAAAAAATTATAGATTGCGTTTCAAATTGGGTTCTAGTTGGTTTTTTAGAGGTCTTAGTCCTACTTTGCATGATATATTCAAAATTTCAAATAAGTATAGTGTCGTACAATAATTACTCATCTCTACGACTAGGTATGTACTTATTGCCGACGGCGTTTTGTGATCGATTTTCCTGTTCAAAGTTTGTTTCTACGTCACTTTGAAACTTGTCGATTCATCACTCAATCTACCTACGTCAGTTATAAGATTTTTGCCTTGTAATTGAATCTTGATTAGTAGAACTTTTAGTAAGTTCCTTCTTCTAATCTTCCCCAAATCCCGACCTACTACGAATGTTTGCTTTGGTTACTTTTATTCTGAAATAAGTTGGGAGTTTGCCAAACCTCGTTATTTAGACGTATTAAGTGGAGACAAACAAGTTTTTGTTGCGTTGTTACCTATTTTTAACATTGTCTTACACAAAGTAATTAATTTTTGTAGTTTGGTATGTAGTTTTGTAGGTAGGTACTTGAAGTCTTTAGTCTAACAAACGTTACATAGAATTTCCATAGGTACCAAATTCCGGTTAAAACCGATCAATATTTTCCGTAGGCGTCTGTCCACCTACGATAATAATGATACCATTAAGGTCGTACGTCAATCAATTTTCGAACCAACAACGTGACAAAAAATAAAAGATTATTTTCTGTAACATATTTTTTATCAGACATTAAAACAATACGACATGGAATGTTTTTCTTATTGATAGCCGCGATAAAAAGAGATAGTGTCGCTTTAGAACGAGATAACTTGTCCGTAGGAAGCTATAAAAGTGAACTGACGAATATTAATGAGTTATTTCTGTTTGTTCCAGGCCTACTGTCGGCACCGTTAGTTGGTTGGGAGCCTAAGAGTTAAAATTTCTATAGGAGCTCAAGAAGAGTTCAAAGAAGTAAGTAATTGCGTTCACCCTACTTTTCGAATTAAAGTTTTTGTTCACAGGAACCAACGGAAAATTTCAGATCCAGAAGGAGTTCAAAATCAATTTCACATTGAATTGGTGGATTTTAAAAACTTACTATTCACGAAATATTTCTTGATTTTATCATAAAGCACTATAAGTTCAGACTTAATAACTTCTGTATAAAAAAAAATTGGAAGTTGTGATTAGTTAATTTTGATCAAATCTAAATTTCAAAATTGATGATCTTGAATTCTTGATCAATAATTTAAATAATGTGCATAATTATGTCGCGTTAAAATTTTCTTACATAATGTTCCAGCCTTCATACTACTTACCATCATTTCTTTTGTTGGCCTTTTTCCTTTTTGACTGCACGTGTGCCTGCTCTTAAATAAAAATTCGACAACAGTTAAATTCAAACCACAGATTCATAAACTTTCGATACTAAAGTACCTACTCAAAAAGAAAAACTAAAAGTAGGTACGTTGATGAGTAACAGATCAGATAGCCGCAAAGTTCCAAGGACATTGATATTACAATGTTCTAATCGATATTTAATTTGATTTGGAACGTATACTAAGTACCTATTTTAAATTATTTGTCTTGCATAATATTTTAGTTATAGTTACTTAATTACAATAGATTTAAGACATATTTGGTTAATTACTATAAAATAGCTTTAGATAGTTCTTAATTTACTTAGTATACAATGGGTAGGTATACATAGATACTGTGAAGCGAAAGGCTTCGTCATTACTGTGAAGCGTTTAACTGCAGTTTCCAGTTATATTATAATATTTATCATTAAGATAATGCTTCAATTAACGTTTAAAGTAGATAAGTTGTATATAATAGTAGTTTTTACTAACAGGAATCTTACAGGAATGATTTTTCGGTTAGATGCTCAAAGATAGCAACCGAAATCTAAAATGACCTTTCTTGATTTATTCTAAAGAATGAAAAACTTTTAAGGGCAGGTGACATTATGTTGATTGCATAACGACGGCAACTAAAAAAATGTGTTTGGTCTATAATTTCCAGTTTATAATTATATTTATTGTATTTAAATATTTATGCAATCTTCATTCCTTCAATGCTGTTGTCCATCTCCATTATATAACACACGTATGCTATGTTAATTTTCCTCCAAACCCATTTTCATTGGTATTTCGATTTCAAGGTCTCGACCTTACTGCCACAGACGTCACGTTAGTCGCTGAACACGTCAAACGTGTAGGCAAGGTGTCCATAAACGCTTCTAAATTCTTTTTTTTTCGTCTCATTATGCAAATTAAAACAACTCTAATTGGCTTACTGATGATGGAGCATAACATTCGTGTGATGTTTCAAACATTGGCAAAAGATATATCAGCAAAATCATTTTTATTTATCATTTGCAAGTCCCCTCACAACCCTTGTATGTTGTCCTGCCATCTCCCATATCCTGCTTCATATGAGTATGCACACATTATGTTACGTCGTATCATTTCTGTTTGTAGTTCTATTCAAAATGGTTGCTCAAAAGATCACCTGTCCGAGTCGGAGCGACGATATCGGAAATCAGTACGATACGAACACCAAAAGACATGGTTTTTTCGCAAACGAGTCTCAATACTCAAACTGTTTTGAAAGTGGTAGAGCTAGATCGTTTAAAGACCGAGAAGAAGAATTACGTAAACGGTCTAACCGGAGTGATTACCGACGGATATTCAAGCAACGCAGCACCGTCTTCGCCAGTGGCTACAACCAGCAGCTTTGCCGAGGTAAGAATGGCACGCGAAACCGTGAGTACTAATAGATATAATGCATTACTATTATTAATAAGTTTATTATTAGTTTCTCCTCACAAACTGAAATACATGCTAACATAAGATAACTCTGATTTCAGGTTTACTTGAAACCGGAGCCCCTGTTCGAGAGCGCAATGTTGGACTACGAGTTCTTCCAAGATCTGGTTCCGTTGTCCTCCGCTCCCGCAAAGGAAGAAGTAGTACAGACCATTGGTAAGTAAAAATATTTTATACCCTTATCTTAAAATTAATTTCAAGTAAATGAAAGGCCGAGAGTAACTCTTGGGAATGATCAACCTGTATCGTTAGTAAAAAATTAAAAGTTACCTATCCCCTTAAATCCCAACTATAAATTGTAATGTCAAGTTTTATTATTTTAATATATTTTTGTTTTCCTTAACAGATTCATCAAAGCAAACTGAAGAAAGGGCACTTAAGATCGACACACCATACACACCATTCTCACCGCAAGGTTGGGAAACACTTGACGTTAACTCCCAGTTTCCACAGTCGGCAGGCTTATACAACAACATCTCGCCGCACGAACCGCTGTCACCAAACGACAAGTTCCCGCAGTACGACACCAACATGCCTACTTTCTCAGAGTGGGACAAAGATAACAACATGCAATTTAAGGAAACATTCTTAGATATTAGCAAACTGCCAGTGGTTATTGGAGACTTAGCGTCAGAGATGGTCGCAGATGCTAATCCGTGGCAAGTCCAGGATCCAGTCGAGTTGACCAACACACAGGACACCCAATACTATCACATGTACACTAATCCACCACAAAACACAGCGCCCTTCATCGATGCAGAAGACTCCCTTGATCTTAAATTTGGTTCGGTCATCCCAAGGGAGGTAGAAAGTAACAACGTAGTTGTGTCCGAATTCATTATCAATGAAGAACAAAATGTAATGGGGATGATGCAAGCACCGGCAATGCCGAGGAGGGTAGAGGGGCTGTCCGTGGACGTGTCGGCGCGGGCCCCCGGCTGGCCTTACGACACCATCAGCACTCCGGAGGTCCTCAGCTACGTCGAGCAGTTGGAGAAAGAAAAATGCTCACAGCTTTTGGTAAGTGTAACAGACTAATTTGATTTTTGTGAGACTTAATATTGATAGATACCTAGTTACTTACATCTATACATATTACTTACATAATAATTATAATAAAACAGTAAAAAACTGTACATTGAATATATTAAAATATAATTATTGAGGGGGGTTTAGAAACAGTAATAGAGCAGAATCCAAAAAAAAATCTGTCCGTTTGTCTGCGAGTCTTCTTGTTCGGAACTACTGGATGGATTGAATGTTTTTTTTTTGTTGTATAGGTATTAAGTCTGGGCAACATATAGGCTATAATTTATCTTGAAAACTTGAACACCTGATGCAGAACCGCAACAGACCAGCTAAACTATAAGAGATACAAAAATGGTACCATAGCAAAAATTATTCCACTTGATGAGCATTTTCTACTGAGAGAATAAATTTGAAGATCTGGAACACCTGATGTGGAACTCCAAGAGCCCAGCTACACTATAACATATATAGGAAAGACGTCTTAGCAAGAGTTGTTCAGCCTGATGAGCACTCTCTGTTGACTTATAAAAATCGAAGATCTGGAACACCTTTAGTGGAACTCCAAGAGCCCAGCTTCACCATAACACATCCTATTGACTTTTAAAAATGGAAGATCTGGAATGTCTCGAATCGTCTCTCGCATCCCGTTGTTTTCCCATCTCCGGGCTCTTAGAATTCGACAACCGTAGTTACAGATCTTCGATATTGACGAACCCGTTGTCGCTGGTATAAGCAACAGGATCTGCGTACGAAGTCGCGGGCAGAAGCTAGTCGGATATAAGTCACTCAATTTGACAGATATTTAATTTTCCTTTCTCTTTGTTTCAGAAACCACCAGAGCACTGGCCAGCCCAGAACGTCTCCCTATCCACCTCAAAAGAGACGTTTACTGACATCTCCTTCTCCACTCCCAAAGAAACATTCACAGAAGTGGACACACCGCCACCACCACCCGTCGACTATGAGCCCATTACCCCTAAAAGCGAATCTCACTTGGAATCAGACAACGATGACGTCAAATCAACAGCAAGCAAGAGGCGACGCCAGGACAGTGATGAATCCGATGAGACTTACACGCCGTACTCCGAACAACCATCAAGAAAATACAGAAAAAGGAAACCAAGTGTTCCTATCAAGGATATGATTCTAGCACTAGAAGGTCAACCCAAGGCGCGAAGAGGACGCCCTCCCAAGAGAAGGGAGAGCACAGTGTCCTCGGTGTGTAGTGTAGATGACAACTCGTCAAATGTTTCTACACAGGAATTTAAATATAGGGAATTAAGAGATAAGAATAATGAAGCATCTAAAAGATCTCGAATGAACAGGAAACTCAAGGAGCTGCAAATGGAACAATTGGCCGATGAATTAGAAGAGAAGAATAAGAAGCTAAGAGTTCGAGCTGATATTCTTGAAGAAATGACTAAGAGGCTGAAGAATGAGCTGATGTCTGCTATTCTGAAGAGCAAATGAAAAACATCGTGGATTTTTTCGGTGACCTTGCCTTAGTCTCGAGCAACTTGAGTTTCATGTCTCATTGTTCGCAAATCTATTCTCATAGACGTGCTTAAGTACAAATTGTAACTTTAATAAGCACAGAGTTATAAGTTTCGTTTCTATGATTGTAGATAATAACGATCTTGCCATGCATGCTAGATGCTGTATTACACATTTAAGTAAGAGCGTGTAGATTTAAATTCTTCAGTTGAATTAGTTGTAATCTATGGTCTATAAAACATTTGAATGTTTAAAAAAACAAAAAAAAACATTTATACTTACTTAAATAATATTATTGTAATTAATTTACAATCAATTAGTTAAATGCATGGTTTAAAGTTTATTTTTTCATTAAAATTCGTCTTATATGTTATAAATTGTAATTGAAATAAATTGTTATATTTAATTGCTCCATTTTGATTTATTTCCATTTCCCACATTACCCTGACATGTTACACAACACTGACAATAGGAATCAATTGAATCATTTTGAATTAGGTAGATAGTAACACTATTTAAGAAGCTACCAACAAATATCGATTTAAACTGATACTGCTAGCCTACTTCGTTCCACTGCTGGGCAAGGCCTCTCGATTTACACGATTCAGGGCCAAATTGGACCACTAATCCAGCTCATACCGCCATCTTCTACGAGGTCTGCCGCGAAGCCTTCTGGCTGTGTCAGGGCTCTACAAAGTGGTTAATTTGGCTCTACAAAGTGGTTAATTGGTTATTGAAGGACACCGTGGATTTTAGTCAGTACAAGTCTGACAGTCCCTCCCGCCCTGCCCGGGGTGGGAGGAAACATTTGATGATTTTACCACGCTAAAAAAAAAAAAGCTTTGTGCGGCTGAATGTCGTTTTCGTAAAATGGCTACAAGTCTCAAAATGGCCGACATATCGGTCTAAAAAATTACCAATCTCTAGCAACCCTAGCAACAAGGCCTTTAGTGTCATAGACAATACTAAAAAAAAAAGCTTCGTTAAAGCTGAAATTGTCTGAGTAAAAGGACTTGGTAGGTACCTTCTCCACAATGATTCCAGGGTCACGGTTACCTGATGAGACAGTCCCGCTACCCCGGCAGGGTAGGTGTACCATGGACACAATCATAGTTCTAGCAACATTCAGATATATAGGTCTAGCAACATTCATATCACGCGACATTCAAAAAAACTTTTCTATTTCTCGAAAAAAACTATCCTATGGGCACAAGATTTCAACTAGAAAAGTAGGTGTAGGTATGTAACGTTCCAAATGGTTTCTGGAACGAAGGATTTGGTGCGAAAACCGAAAAGTTGTTCTTCGTCATTGTAATTTTGGGGCTTGGGACTGTCTTATCAGGTAACCGCGTGACCCTGGGACGTAAAGAGCTATTGAAGGATCACCGTGGATTTTTGTCAGTACAAGTCTGACAGTTCCTATTATCCCTGGGTCGGAGGAATCATTTAGAGATTTTACCACGAAAAAGATAAATGGTAGGTAAACCTACATCTATTGATGACACACCTGACATTGGGGTTTATAATGGGAGAAGGAAATGGTAATACAAAAACTGAATTTTCTAAACACGGTAATTCCCCTGACTATAGAGATAATTATTTACACTACGGACGCATTCATCCAAGGTTTAATCGATGCGTTCGAAATTCAATGTCAGAAATAATAATAGCATCCTTTCCGATGCTATGAAAATGTATTTATTTATTTGGGATAAACAAACAGTTACACACTTGATCTTATACTAACTTAAAAAATAAAACATTATAAATGTGCAACTCACACCCACGAGATATAGGTAACGTGAGTGTCTATATAGTCTGTGGTAACGTGTTTAACGAGTACCTGAGACAACGACCATTTATATCTAGACTCCTAATCACAGGCGACCGATGTCTGTCAACACATTAGGTAAAAAGTCTTTTATCCGTCGTGACTCGACCACTCCTGTGAGTCCCCTCGTCGCACTGACCTTGAGTTAGCCAATCAGAACGCAGTACCCCGTCCCCGTTAGCCAATCAGAACGCAGTACACCGTCCCCCTCGCTTACGTCGTACCTCAGCGACTTGGCAGAATAATTTTCGTTAGTCAGATCGTGCATGAGGCGTCTAGTTATAAATGGTCGTTGACCTGAGATAACTTTTTACTCTAAGGCCCAGCGCACACCGCTGGAAGCGCAGCGGAGCGCACTTTAAGATAATAATTTAATATAAACCTGAATTACCTTGATATACGGTCAATATAAGAATAAATACGGACACGGTGCTCGGAGCGCCCTCAAGCTAACACAAAAGAATGCGCGCGACCGTATATCAAGGTAGATAAGGTTTATATTAAATTGTTTTCTTAGGGTAAACGCAGACTTAGCCGCACCGCAGTCTCCGCAGTCTGCGCATTACGAATTCTTTATATGAAGTTCTATGCAACCTCGCACACCTAGCTGCATCGCAGAAGCGGTAAGAAAACGATGACTGCGGAGACTGCGGTGCGGCTTAAGTCTGCGTTCACCTTTAAAATGCGCTCCGCCGCGCCTCCAGCGGTGTGCGCTGGGCCTATTAAAGACATTTGTCTTTGGTAGGTTCTCAAATCAAAATATTCAATACTAGCTTCCGCCCGCGACTCCGTCCGCGCGGATGTTGGTCTTCGCGTGGATGGTTTATTTCTCCATTTTGAGTAACTCTGACAATGACATCTTATAAATATCTATTGGACCCAAATACGGCTAAGCCTATAATAATTAAGGAGATCCCTCTATTGAGCTACTGCTGTTGAGCTCGGGTTCTGTAGTAAGTATTTTTTTCATAGTTATTCCGACCGTGTATTTACAAATAACTGATCGGAACAGTAATCAAAAAGGTCGCGCTGAAAAGCACGGTTTAAAATTACACGCATACAATATTAATTCCACGGACGACCGCTCGGCGCTCGCCACACTGGACACGTCCGCTCGCATCAAAATTCATAATTTATATGCATCGCGCGGCGCGGAATGCGGCTCCTTATATAGGAGTCGGGGAGGCGTGGCCCGCGTGTGCCGCAAACGGTTCAAGCCAAATCCGACTTTCGGCGCTACAGGTTACGGCACTGAATCCACTGCGGGTAATGCAACGTCTGTTCGCGGTTCTACAGAACAACGTCTATGAATAAAACTGAAAAATAAGATTTTTTTTTTCTACGTATTTTTCCAGGATAAAAAGTATCCTATTTTATGCCCAGGATAATAAGGTATAATTATACCAAGTTTCATCGAAATCGAACCGTTAGTTTTCACGTGATGCCTGCACATACAGACAGACAGACAGACAGACAACAATTTTTTTAATCACATATTTGGGTTTGGTATCGATCCAGCAACACCCCCCGCTATTTATTTTTTCAATATTTTCAATGTACAGAATTGACCCTTCTACAGATTTATTATATGTAGATGATATGTGGAGCTGCACTAAAACGGGCTACACAGTGCTATTCTACAACGTGTAACACAAAATGCGCAAGACCTCTCGTGGGGTAACTCAGCCCATGTTACTGAACAATGTTTGTTCTAAGACTTTTGGAAATTCGCAAAAAAAAAAAAAATTTTCATAGAGATGGGCCCGATCGATTTCTCATTTTGTATGAAAAAACATTTTTTTTTGCGAATTTCCAAAAGTCTTAGAACAAAAATTGTTCAGTTATATGGACTGAGTTACCCCACGAGAGGTCTTGCGCATTTTGTGTTACACGTTGTATACAAAAATGTACTCTACCTTTGTCTATGTACAAACAAGGCCCTGTGACAGCACAGCCCAGCGCAGCCGTAGATAGCACTCACTCCATGCTTATCTAAGCCGGCCATACTCAAAGTGTGCTCCGCGGAGCCCTGGGGCTCCGCTGCTAAAGCCTTTGTAGGGGCTCCACGATAATCCTAGTAATAGTGAGAAAAAGCACCTCTTCTATTTATCAGTGTCTAGATTCAGTTTTTTATGCAAAACGGAACTGTACTTATATTATTAAAGAACGCATTTTTTCTTTTCTTTAGGGGTTCCGTCAAAAATCTCACTTTTCAAAAGGGTTCCGCCACCAAAAAAGTTTGAGAACCGCTGCACTAAGCTACTGACAGCGACACACATGGAGTACATTTGTATAGGTATAGGGCATTAGGGCGACACATAGCGCTCACTGCTTGCGCTGCACGATCGGACGATCTCAAAGCCGCCTCGTTAATAAAAGAGCACATTGCAGTCCAGTGATGAGATTTTTTTATAGAGAATATCGGAATAGCGGGAGCCCTGCTACAGCCAGAATGCATATTGTGAAGCTGTCCTCGACGTATGCTGACTGTGTCCTTCTCTATACTCCATCCAGAATAGAAAGTAGTTCCATCTGTTCACAGTGGCGTAGCAAGGAGGGGGCGAAGCGGACCCTAGCCCCCGGCCTCGCACCTGAAGGGGCCTCGCGCTCGGAGAAAAAAAAAAATTTGTCAACGGCGATCACCAGTCAGTAAAAAAGTGCAACTTAACTTTTACTAATAAATTAACATGACCTACAATACCTTTATAATCCTGTGTCTGATGAGTGGGAACTGAAAGAACCTAAGAGGCCTCGCAATGCTGATGTCCCCAACTGTCACGTTTAGGTCAAGCTTGTGGGGCCCTGGGCTAATACTACTTGGGGGCTCTGTCTATTACCTATACTTAATAATTATCATGCTATTTTAGGTCTTGGCTTTTATTAGTTAAACCAGCGATTCGGACCTCGGGTTCCACACAAAGTTCGGATCACAAGATTTTTGAAAATATGTCGTCAGCAGCGTAATCGCTGTCATTTTAAGTCGTAACGACTGACTAGTTGAAGCTGGAGAGGCGCCACATCATCCTATATATCACGCAGAAAGTGAGGATGATGTGATGTGATGGCGCCTCACCGTACACGGTTGTTTCGGGTAGTTCTTGCTCCGCCTTGTTTTCGTGAGGTACGTAATCAGCGGTGGCGACCCAAGGCGTCCGGCCCTGTTTTAGGTTATGGTGCGGGACATCCCTTGCCCCGCACGCAGCATGTGAAGCAGACACCTCCTCCTGCGTAGCGATGATGCTAGCGTAGAATAACACAGTACGCTTGAGAGAGCACAGCCCATAGGTAGATCCGCCCCTGAGCGCCTCCACTTCCCGAGGCTCCATGTTGCAAAATAACTTGGTAACGTTTTATTTGTTACTGGGAACTGAAAGGGTCCAAGAGGCCTCGGAAAGTTACATTTCTCATCATTAAAAAAAAAACGTCCTCGCACATGCGTCTTGCCCCCGCCTAGATTCGGTCTCGCTACGCCACTGTCTGTTCAAATCAAACTCAACAACCAGTGTTGTCTACAATCTACAAACGCTTGGGTTAGAATAAACAACATGGGAGTCATGGGGAGAGGCCATTATCCAGCAGTAAGATGGCAAATAAGTACGTATCAGTAATTTAAATCAACAGGCAAATATGAATATTCTGATAGGTATTAGAAATGTGAAATTTATAAGGATGGATGCCAATGCTGCGTAAGCACATACAGCGTGCATGCGAAGCGTGTCTCGCAAACTTTTCCAATGATGTCCATCAGGTACGTCTAACCGCAGTGAATTTTAGGAGCGCGGTTGCCGCCGTATCAATGATACTGGCCACCCAAGTATCAAGAGCCCCGACTAGAATATCCACGGTTTATTTTTTACCCATTGTACTACTGGTGTAGTACCACGGGCAATAAACGATTAAGAGGTACTTATGATAAAAGTGGATAATTTTATTGAGAATAAAAAGGCTTTGTACTGTAAAAAGGGTAATTATTTATTTATAATTCACAATTACATGGTGTACCAAACAAAAATTCTTCAATATCAGAAATGAAACGTCTGTTACGTTTTGCCCAATTAATTATATGTGACCAAACCCTAATCAGATTTATTAGGTACCTTTAGTTATCAACTATATTTCATCACGACCAAGGCAGGCACATCTGTATGCATACTTGCAAAATATATAGGAATATTGCGGCTTAACATCTTACCACTTGATTATTTTAAAGAATTTTGAGTGTAAAGATAAATAATACAATTAACGTTTTAATAACCTAAATCGACTAAATATTTAACATAAAGACATATTCTAAAATATAGAAATAAGATTCCCTATGGTGGCATTGCAATCAACTGCAGTAAACTTCCTTCAAAAAGGACAATATTTCAATAATATAAAATTATCAAGTATTAATTATTCACAAAAACGAAGACATGAAAGAGCAGCACCTGACCTAAACCTGTTCATATCAGAATTGGAATATTTGCAGTTATCAAAACCTGGCTATGTTTGCAACCATTCACATTAACATTATAATTGTAACAAACCCATAGAAAAATTTACACAAATCAGTACAACATGGTCACAAATACGAGCCCCAGTCTTTACTGCGGCGTCTAACTTAGCTTAAGCAATGTGGGTGTATCTCACCCAGAGAAGTGAAGAAACTGTTAGAGCAATAAGAAGCAACAACAAAGACTGGGGCCAGCATCGAAGCAGTGTGAGCATATAGCAACCCTATTAATATACACGTATATCCACACCGCACTAGTGACTATCAATCGAGTTCTATTACATAGCACAATTTTAGATTGTCTTAGTGCTTATCAAGTCCGTTCTACACGTTAGACACTTTGATACTCGAAAATTTACACTTTACACTCGAGTCAACTGTAAAATGGACACTATTAGTAGCGCGCACACAAACTTTACATTCGTGCTAATCGGATGCGCCGTCGTCGGCGTCCTCTAAAAAGCTGAATTTATTCGATGCAACGAAATTCTGTAACAAGAAAAACATAATTATAACAACCATCTATAAAATCGTCCGTAAATTTTATGAGTGAAAGCTTACAAAATAGGAATAAGGGTAGGGTTGTACATACCGGTTTTTCCTGTTCTTTCATCTTGGGCATGGTTTTGTCATCGATTTCGTCGTGCCGGTCTCGCGAGCGGCTAGGTCGCGGACGTCCGTTACGCTCGTCACGCGGGTTGGGGTCGCGCTCTCGCTGGGGCTCTTCGAGTGTGTCTCTCTCCTTGGGCGTGTCTCTATCCTTGGGAGTGTCTCTGTCCTTCTCTCTCTCGCGTGAGTCGGGGCGACGTTCGCGCGAGCCATCCCTGTATTCTCTGTCATCTCGAGAGTCGCGTCTTTCTCCCGAGTAATCGCGTCGCCTGTCGCCTGAGTAATCGCGACGCCGATCACCGGAGTAGTCGCGCCTGGGGCGTCTGTCTCCGGAGTAGTCGCGTCGCCTGTCGCCGGAGGATTCACGTCTCTCATCGCGATCATCTTTGTAATCGCGGCGCTCGGGTTCGCGCTTGTCGCGGTCGTCTCGTTCGCGGCGGTCCCTGTCGTCCCGATAGTCGCGCCTGTCCCGATCATCTTTGTAGTCACGTCTGTCTTTATCGTCTTTGGAGTAGTCGCGTCTGTCTCTGTTATAGCTGCGTGAATCTCTGGGACGTTCATCTGCAAATACATACAATTAAATTAGACAACATATTTAATTTTTTTTAAACTTTAACATAGTCACTATTCCAATTCGAATTGTTACTTACCACGTTTTGGTGCGGCACGACGGTCTCCGGAATGATCGTTCTGTAAAGATTAAATGATTATTAAAATTCAGCTCTTTGAATCTGAGAGCTGTAGGTACATGGTAATAAAAACAATTGATTTCTGCAAAATAAATAAATTAGCATCCTGGTCTGTGAAAGCCTTTATCGAAGAGCAAGCAAAATGCCGCCTAAGCCTTCAATGCTCGGGCACGTCGCAAGCGCGGCGGCAAACCTCTCTCTGAGTAGTGATTGGAGAGGCGACACAGCCGTCCACCTTCCGCCTACTGCAGCTCCTCACCGGACATTTATCAATTCCTACAGATAGTATACTCAGGTTCACTTTAAGATTCCACCAGCTGCCTCCCGCCCTATCCTGGAATGTGTACCGGGACCTGGGTACTTACAGGATTATGTTTCAACTCACCCTTCTTCCCCAACGTTCCTTCTCTTCTCCGCCACGTCTGGCTTCCTCTTCCTGCTTACGAAGACGTTCTTCTATTTCACGTTCCCTATGAAAAGTTGAAACAACTTGTTAGCTAGATAAATATACATTTTGTAAAACATTGCCCTGTTTTAAACAAATGTAGGTATAGAGCGACCGAGTCTAGCATAGAGCATGAGCCGGTGTCTAGTTAACCGATTTTAATCTAGCACAAGTTGTGATAACAACCTAATAAATATCGAGATATAAATATCTCGATATTTATAGTATGTGCATTGAGTTTACTGTATAATTATTACTGGTAAATAGTTTGCTGATAGTTTGAACTAGAATTAATGGCGTGGATCTTTACTGACTTTGCACAAATCAATTTACGTGCTTTTGTATCTCATACAATCACATGTATATTATTCTGTAATTTTAAAAATTGACACCATCAGTTATTCTAAAGATTCTACCGATTATTCGGGGAATAACCAAATTTTGCAACTTGTATTAATTATTCAGAGGTAGTGAAACACCTCCCTGTCTCGGCTACAGCTTAGTTTAAGTTACTAGCTTTGCCCGACAGGTTCACGCCAGCTGCTCGGCTCTTGTTGATCGTAGCGTGAAGTTATAAAGCCTATAGCCTCGAATTCTTGAAGAATTTTTTGATTCGAACCAGTAGTTCCTGAGATTATTACTATTAATCTTACTTGGCTGCAGTGTCTACAGGTTTAGCGGCGCCGAATACTTTCTCAGCGGACACAGGTTTAGGCGCAGCCTTTTCCGGTTGTTTCTCTTCAAGACCAGCACCATCAGCTGGCTTGGTGGGTGCATCCGCATCGCGCGGAACTGTGCGAGGCAGAAGGTTCAGCTTTGGACGCTCACGAGGCTTAGCATCTAAGGAAATAGAGGGAAACGTTTAGCATAATCAAATAATGTTGAAGAGGCCAGAAGTTGGCCATAATCCAGTGTGCAGAGATGTGGATGGCCTATAGCAGGGGTGGCCAACTTGATTAGACATAAGATCTACTGTAACAGCATAGTTTAGTACACAATCTGTGGATAAATACCGTGACGGAACACTGCCTTGTTCAGCAGTGATCTGAGATCGACTTAATTTCCGCAGAGTTGGTGGTTATGAGCCCAAGAATTTTCAATGTTGAAGATCTTTCGGAAGACTGACAATGAACAACAGAAAACAACACAGTGAATAAGGGGAAATATTTAAGAGTTTGTTTTATGAAAATTGATTATGAGTCTTATAAAATACTTTGAGCAAATTAATTTACAAAATTTCAGTTACATGTTTTTAATATCTATATGAAAATAACATTAACAATGTTATTCTCATATGATTATTATTGTTTACTTAAGAGTCTGCGAGAGTCAGCGGCGGTCTCTCATAGTACTGATTTAGGCCAAGCCTACCCTACCACAAAAACGCATAGTTAAAACAAACGCATTTATTGTAACCTTATAATAATATTAAACAAAATTATAAAATAAACCATAACGCCTGGCATAATGCATTAGCAACTTTCCGCACCGTGTGACGTCATCACATTCACTATAATACGAAGCTGAGGCCCACTATTTTCTTGCCTCAATTTTAGTCAATTTCATTCAAGAATGTATGATTTTTTGTTTCATTTTGTCGTGTGTATGAACGGCACAGATGTATAAATAATGGGCGGTTCTTAGGCTCGCTGTAGCTGGCGGTAACCAATCAGTAAAGACCAGCGTATTTAATGAATGAAAACCTTAGTGGAATTTTGTTTTTTGTAAAATGTTTTTTGGCATGGCTTCGAGGCCTTTACGCCAACTTTAGTGGAAACGCTCTGAACGGGGTTGCCAGTTCAAGAAACAAACTTCACGCAGAAACGACACTAATAGAAACAATTAAAAATACGGGGTAGTAATGTCAAATCGATACATTCCAAAAGAAATGTATAATTTTAAAGAACAGCAAAAGCGCTTTAGTAATAATTATAAACCGTAGAACTTTAATTTTTCTCCTTTTTTGAGAATTTGGTTTTTGGGAACTTGGGAAAATAAGGCAACCCCGTATGTTACTGTCAGTTTATTCCGGCAAAAGTTATTGTTTTGTACTTTTGTAGTTATTGTTTATTAAATCATATTCAGCTTTAAAAAAAGATGTGTAAATACTAAAGAATATTCGTTTGTTTACTTAAAATGGTCCTAGTTTGTGTGATTTGTGCTGACAATGTGTGTTTATTACTGAATCTGATTACGATTGTTGTGAAAACTTTTCACAAGTATCATAAAAAGAACTACTAATATTATCGTACAAGATTCAAGTTGTGTCTAAAAATTACGAGAATTAACCCAGAAATATGATAATTTATCTCGTACTCGTCATTTCAATCTTCGAGACTTTTGCAAGTGACTTGTTTTGTAACTAAGTTTAGTGGAGAGAAATTTGAGGTGGCCGAATCTTCTATATGACTATTTGATTGTCAGAATATCGTGATTATTAATCTAACGTGAAGAATGCGGTGAGTGTTTTAAATTATGCGTTTTGAATTGGGCCGAAGCTTTCTTCTATTCGCATCGTCAGTATCGAATAATGTAGTTAGTTTTTTTATCGTTGGCTGGCCTAGCCTTACTCAGAAACCAGTGCACGCTGCTGGCGAGAGTAAGAAAGTGTACATGACGTCACAATACGCCATTACAGCTTCACCCCTATCTTGATCACATTGTAATAGTCATTCTCATCATGAATTGAAGATTTCTTTATAGGGGTACTAGACTGATAATAAGTTATACATCAAGGTTTGTGTTAATTCTAAAGTACATACAAGTTTTTGTGGAAATAAATAGTTGAAATGTAGGTATAGAGCGACCGAGTCTAGCATAGAGCATAAAACGGTGTCTAGTTAACCGATTTTAATCTAGCACATGTTGTGATAACAAAATAATAATAAAAATCGAGGTATAAATATCTCCATATTCATAGTATGTGCTTAGTACCTTTAATGATCTACGTCACAGTAATCATTCTATCTCTAGTCTACTGTAAATAACATTTAATTGGAGTATTCACAAAAAACATTCAAATTGTTTTCGATAAATCTACTTACTCCAGGCTTCTGTGATAAAAGATAAGCACCAAGTCATTATTACCTTCTCTGGGAGGTGGATCGCGTTCACGATCGCGGTCGCCAAAGTTTCTGCCACCAAATCCTCTGCCCTCTCGATTTCTAACCAAACAAAGAGACCATTAAAAATACTTAGCTAAGTAAATGTAATTTTTATTATAATGATTTCTTATCTGTGTTACAAACAGCTGGCTAAACCATGATAAGTCGCGAGAATTCATAATACAATGATCGACTTTGGAGGGATGATGATGGTAAGTTCCACTTACCCAAATCCTCCTTCACGTTCGGCAGTGCGGAATCCATCGCGTCCTCCGTACCCGCTGCGCTCGGGACGTTCCTCACGGTCGCGACCTCCAAATCCACCACCACCACGCTCTCTACCCCTGTAAAAATATTAAAACATCTTAATTTGGACAAGTCACCAACACAAAGGAGTGAGTAACAAAGAGCGAGATAGTTAATTAACTAAAATATTGGTAAATAAAAATTTTTAGTTAATTTGCATGGTCAATCATAGAAATGAACAACTAAGAGCTCAGCACATGGGACTCATTATTGACGATTCGTCAAAAACATGATACTAAATTGACGGAACGGAATTGTGTATTTTCACAGATCCACCACAAAAATTCGACAAGATTCGTGTTTTTGACCGATGTCATTTTTAAAAGACAATACGTAATTTATCACGGTTTGTGACGCGGGCATTTAGATAACATTCCAATCTTTAAGACATCAAAAAATCTAATCGCCCTCGTGTGAATAAGCTTTAATGAGATTTACGACTTCTACGAAGGTAGAACAAAAGCTAGTTCGATAAATTGATATGCCATCAACACGTGACGATTTAGATGTAGGTATAGAGCGACCGATTCTAGCACAAAGCATGAGCCGGTGTCTAGTTAACCAATTCAATCTAGCACTATGTTACATAACGAATTATATAACCTCATAAATATCGAGACACGCAAGTCTCGATATTTTAGAAGTGTGCTGAACTAGTTTATTATTTAAAAGTAATTTGGGTGTGAATAAAACGGTTGACTTATTGCCTCGCATAAATGTCGTGGAAAATCTTAATGCAGTTTTACTTTAAGACAAACAACCACATAATTCCTTGATTTAGCAGAATTGAACAGATCTATAAACAGAATTTTATTTTAAATTCTGTACTTACTCAAAACGATCACGTCCAAAGGAGTCCCGTCCGCCATACGGCGTCCTTGCGGGCTCGGCCGGTGCAGGTCTATCTCCATCGCGCCAGCCACCCGGACGGTTATCGGCACTCGCTGCATACACAAACAAGTCATTACAGCTTCACATAAAATAATATAGCTTAACAACCCTGCTTGGTACATCACTCAGATTTAAGTACCCGATAGAAGGAGCTAACCAAAGACTAGTCTGAATTGAGTTATAGCTATGCTACGTCACTTATTAAACTAAAACAGCCGGTCAAGAGGACCTTCCAAGAGCAAAGAGGGCCAAATCTCGTCCATTTGGAGTCCTCAACAGAGCCCTAAAGCCCGAGTTTCTGGTTCCTCCCTACCGCTATAAGCAGTACCCCTTGCTAAAGGGTTAAGTGCCAAAACGCACGTGTGACCTTTACTCAGACCTTCCCGAGGCGAGTTGAGTAACCCAGATCGCTGATTATAAGGCACTCTGAAACTCATTTGGTATGAAAGCTCATTTGGCAAAGAATCGTTTGTCAGAGGTAAGTTTATCACACGATGACGAAGCTTTGAATGGCGCAGTGCCACACAAATAACAATGCATTTAACAAGACGTTATAAATCGGCGATCATGTACTCTGTGAGTGCGCCCCAAGTGTGACATTACAGTTAGCTCCAGCTAATAGGTTACTTATCATCATTGTGAATTTTAGTACAAAGAATATTTAATAAAACAATAGGTATGTAATAAAGCATACAGACTAAAATACCTCATTACAAGCAATATGAATTTGCCAGCGAAACTACACAATTTAATTTGCACTAAATTACATCTAGGTATGGATAGGAAATGGGAGGGAATTATATCTATGGTTGAGCAGTTAGAAAGACACCTCTGTATACAAAGCGGCAGTAAAACCGCAAATCGATATCCTACGAAACGGCTGCGGACGGGAATTTGCTTAGTACACAAACGTATTACGTCATCTATGTAAAGCAAATATGCGGTTTTTATGACATCACAGTAATTGCCGTTGCACGTTGTCGACGATAAACGTAACAATATGAGTATCATATTTTATTTGCAGTGCAGATTGTTGGTCATCACGAAAACTACTGAAGGTATTTAATATTAATAAGTTCTACTCAGCAGCGCAGGAGCAGTGGTGGCCCAGTGGTATTGGCCCCGACTTACGAGTTGTTGTAGGTCGTGGGTTCGAACCCAGCGTGATGCATTACTTTGTGTAATTTTCTTCACCACTGCTCTCAAAACGGTGAAGGAAAACATCGTGAGGAAACCGGCATGTCCTAGACCCATCACATTCGAAGACATGTGACATCTACCAACCCGCACTGGGCCCGCGTGGTGGATTATGGCCCACTCCCTATCACAGAGAGGAAGCCCGTGTCCCAGTAGTGGGAACATTATAGGCTGATGATGCTGATGGATGATGGAAGTTCTACTCACAGTCCCGTTCACGATCACGGTCGCGATCGCGATCCATGCCGCCACGCTCCATCATACCGCTGCGGTCCATAGGCCCGCGTTCTGGGCGCGGTCTTTCCCTGCCACTGGTATCGGGCATCGCACGCGGCCCTGAACGCCAGTCGCCCATTGTGCGTTCTGGATCATATTCCCTACACAACACATCAATATTATTATTGATCAGGAAATGATTAAAAAAAACCCCTGATGTTCAAGTTTTGCACCATAAGATGCAAAACTTAATAATCTTAAGTTAAGTATAAACTTAAGATTTTATATGATACTAGTGGCCCGTCCCAGCTTCGCACGGGTATATTAAGAACCGCTCGTCCGAGTTTGTGCAAACTTCACATAAAGCATCTACTAAATAGTCCGAACAAAGCCTAAACATTTGGTTTGGATAGGTGAGCCCGTTCTTGAGTTAGAACATTACAACGAAAAGTGGCATTGATTTTTTTATATTAGATTAGAAGTTAAAAATATTAGATTTTTTGCTCGCGGGACAATAAAGAATACCGTGACCCCGAAACGTAAAGGGCTATTGAAGGACACCGCGGATTTTAGTCAGTACAAGTCTGATAGTCCCTCCTGCCCTGCCCTGGGTGGGAGGACTCATTTGATGATTTTACCAAGCTAAAAAAAAACTTAGATTTTAACCTAAGTTAATAGATCAATGGTGAGTCAACTTAAGGGTGGCTGCCTTTTTAATGATTTTAAAAGAATCAATACTAAATACACAAAGTAGCTATGTTTTTAAGGAATGGTTGATTTGAAAGTAAATTCATGACAACCAGTTTTGACTTAACCTGTTAATAACAATATTTTTTAATACATTTAACAAGTAACAATGAGTGTTTACCTGTCCCGGTCGGATCTGCCTCCCCTACCCATGCGGCGGTCATTGTCCTGGGTAGACACCTCTATTCTTATACGTCTCCCGCCTATTGTCTATGAACAAACGAAACTAGTTTACAATCGGTAATATACACAAAAGGATCCCTTTTCAATGACTCACAAGGTTGCTTTTGGTTTGAATTTATAAAAAAAAATGTGAAGCAAAGAAAATAAAGGAAAGGGATTAAAGAGGGGCTTTAGAATGTTTGGACAATTCTTTGTAACCTAGTAAAAAAAAATAAGTAGGTACCTTGAATGTGAAACTTTAATGTTGGTAGACAAATCACACTTTTGCTAATTTTAGTAAAACATTTGACAGAAATTGATTGAAGGTTCAATGATATTATAAGTAAAAAAGGTGTAGATACGTTATACGCTCTCAAAAACAGACGCGCTCAAATGTGGTTGATTCACAAACCTTGACCTCAGTCCGACGTTGCCAGCGACAACGGATGCACTTCACGTACTACAGAGTGAGTAAAAAGTAAAAGTGACTCAAAACCACCGAAAATGCCGTTGTGTGTGATGAGATATTGTACAAATTATACAAGCAAGACTTCTAAAAGTCAAAGAATCACTTATCATTCGTAAATATATTATTTATCTTAATATTTTCACAAATAAAACATTACGTTTCTATAATATGGCGTCGTAAAAGAAAGAGTGCGAGTGAGAGTGCGAGTGAGATAAAAGAGAGAGCGTCACCATCTAGCTGTCACTTTTTTTTATTTTGGTTTTATCAAGCTATCCTTTTTACTTGTAGTGAAATGTAATGTGTGTGAATAAAAAGTGTGTATGTGTGCTGCCTCTCTGCGCGGTACGCTTTTTTCTGTTGTTTTGTACGTGTATAACATATCTATGACTTATAATATCATTGTGAAGGTTAACGAAAATAGTTACAATAGCAATGAATAAGATGCTTACCAGGTCAGGAATGTTCATAGCATTGATGAGCCCCTCCCTGTCTTCAAAGTCCACACATCCATAGCCTTTGAGACGGTCGCCTTCACGTGGGACTCTCAAGTTGATAATCTGTTAAAGAAAAACACATTTTTTTTCTTATAGGCTTTTGATACTGGCATCTCTACATACATCTATCTGAGAGCAGTGGTGGCCCAGTGGTATCGGCCTCGACTTACGAGTAGTAGGTCTTGGGTTCGAACCCCATCAGGCGCATTACTTTGTGTAATTTATTTCAACACCACTGCTCTCAAAACGGTGAAGGAAAATATCGTGAGGAAACTGGCATGTCCTAGAACTAAAAATTCGAAGACATGTGACATCTACCAATCCGCACTGGGCCCGCGTGGTAGATTACGGCTCACTCCCTCTCACAGAGAGGAGGCCTGTGTCCCAGCAGTGGGAACATATATAGGCTGATGATGATCTCTACATATATCCCACTTCCTAATATTATAAACATAGTTTGTTTGACGGATGGATGTTTGATACTCATTCACGCGAAAATTACTGATTGGATTTGAATACTATTTGGTACACAACAACATAGTTTACATCCTGGATTAACACATAGGATTGTTTTTATCCTGATTTTATCTTACCGTGGGATAATTTCAGTGGGTGAAGCCGCTGCCAACAGCTAGTTTAAAATATTACAAAGCTTGTTACGCTGGTTGAAACGAAAAGGGGCTTAATGTGAATGATATTTTTTTTGATTCCAGAATATTCACCATTTTTACTGCATGCTGGTTACTTAAGATTAGATTTTCGTAGATAATACTACAATTATTGATCTAGTTATCTGCATATAATCTGACATCCTTAAATTATGTAACAGTATCAGAAGCAAGATCTAGTTTGTATGATAAACTAGTACTGTAAGGCTACTGGTTTTAATCAGTCTTCAAGGTCACTGACGCTTTTTGCAGAGAATTACTTTCTATAAATTAAAGAATGCAAATAAATAAAATATATTATTCACAATAATCTTGAATCTGTGCACACAAGGTTTTGGATCTTTCCATTATGATTTATGCTAGTAGTACAAAATACTCAGAATTGACTGACAACAGGAAAATTTTGTAGGTCACCACTTCACCAGTAGAAATGAATGTCATGCAGAGTAGTGAATATAATCAGATTAAATATATATTGCAGAGCTTGACAGATAAATAATTTTACGATCTACTTGAAGCACGCATCTGTTAAACGCGATATGCAAATATTTGGATCGTACGACGCGAAGGTGATATACCAGTTGTATTGTAAAGCAGCCATTTTGTTGGTTACCCTTGTTTTACAAGTTAAAGCCTGAAGTCCCTGATCAGTACATCTGCTCTAAAAGGCCTCAAGTTCTACTGAGTCATATCATAAAATCATTCTGTTGTTGTTTTCATCTCAATAGCCATAAAAAACCCTGTTAGGGCAATATTTACTTTTGGGAATGTTACATCATAAATCATGTATGTAATTTGCACTAATAATATTTTTGTTTTGTGTATGTTTGTAATGAACAAACTCAAAACTTCTGTGCTTATTTCAAAATATTTTTCACCATAAGAAAGCTATATTTACCATGAGTAACATAGGCCCCCCTTGTGAAGCCGGGATGGGCCGCTAGTGGAATATAAGAATAAGCAATGATGATGTTACCTTAAGTCCAGCAAAGAGCTCCATGATAGCGCTTTCGTCGACATCATAGGGCAGGTTGGAGATGTGCGCGGTGAAGGGCGGGCGACGAGGGATGGACTCGTCATCCACTGCCAGGCCTCCGCGCGCCGCCCGCGACGCTGACGGGAGCACCACCGGCGCCCGCTGGCGAGAGGAGTACCCGCCTCCTCCATATGTATTTTCAGCTAAGAACATTGTTATTTTATATAGTATGTGTACAATTTTTGAGTGAATCTTGCTTCATGGAAGACTCCTGTCAACATTTTCAATTAAATAATGGGTTAAAGAAGATTTTATTTTTTAATAATAATAATTAATATACTACTACTGCTAATTATTTGATTATCATGTTAGAAAAACTATTTGGTGACATGTGCCAACCCCACACTGAGTGCCTTTAATTTTGCATGCCCGATAGGGTCCATATTAATTTGATCTTGTAGCATTTTATTTTTTACAATCTTTGTAACATATGGAATGCAATAAAGAATTGAGTATTGAGTCTGCAGAGAAGATGCCTATGACCTAGTAGTGTGAACATTATAGCCTGAATATTCTTGAGGTATGTTCTTTTAATTTGGAATATTTCAAATATTTAAAAAAACCCCATGCTTGGTAAACTGACGCTTCTTGCAAATTTCTTTTTTATGAAGTGAAATATTAGCCATTGTCAGTCATATCTTAGATGGACAAATTTTGAGTTAATTAACATAGGAAAATTTTTAGTTAATTAATAAGGCAATTAATATAGGAAAATATTTTAAGTGGATTACATCACCTACTTATTGTATTGTTTCTTTATGATAGATAGCATTGTACAACTTGACAAGTAGTACAGCTCAATATTACAAACATAAATATCAGGTTCTCTTTTACTTCAACATAGGATGCATTTTACCAGATACCTATTATTGTTTATCAAACAAACAGTAATTAATAATCAACATGTTAATGATGCCTGCATTAGTGGTTATCTGAACTGGAAATATTGACAAGCTAATGATGTAGGGTCGTTTCGCCGGTTTCGCGACCACCTTCAGTAGGCGACCATTTGACGGACTAAGTTTCTTTAAATCAAGAAAATAGTATTTGTAGAGATAACTTACATAAAAAATAAATCTAACGTGCTTTATACATAATTATGAAATAAGAATTTGCAAAGTTTGAAATAAATGGGTTAACCCAGAGCCGAAAAAATATTGATAAGTGCGCGTCTTGATTTCGTGGTGAGTGGACGTACCGCGAGTTGAAAAAAAAACTAACACGGCGCGTGGCACTCAAAGGTAAGTTTTATTACTTTATTTCATGTTTTACACACCAGTTACATGTTAAATTGTACAATCGATAAGTATGGATTATAATTAAGTTGTATTTTGCTTTTTTTAAACTTATTATTAAGATAAAATCAAGTGGTCGGTAACCGAAATGCTTATTTATCAAAAACGTTAGATAGCGACCACATGGTCGCAAACCGACGAAATCAGCATTATTTTGTTTTGATTAATTTGACCCTAATGCGTCATACAGGACTGTTACAATTTTGAATTTAGTATTGTAAAAGTTTTTTTTTGTAGTTCCTTAGTAAGCGACCACCAGTTTCTTTGTAAGAAGTTTGTTTAATTTACCTACAAAACAGGTGGTCGTAAACCAAAGTAAGCGAAATAAAGACATTGGTTTCCGGCCACCATAATTTAGTATGAGAGAAATAACGGCCGCTAACAGAAATACCTACTATTTTTCAGTTTAAAACAAAATTTTGTCGTGAAAAGCAAACTACATACTTATATTTTTTTTTAGATGAAGCTTCCAAATAATTTGGAGTCAACAAAAATAAGAAAAAGAGTGTCCAGTACACAGAAGAAGCACTGAAAAAATCTCTCGATGATATCCGAAAACAAGGGAAGGGAATAAGAGAAACATGTAGACTGTATCAGATCCCAAAGATACTACACTACTACATATTAATGATACTGTTTGACCGATGATTGTTGATTTTATTACAACTATGACTAAGTCTCTACAAAATGTAAGATTGTTATTTTTTAATTATAAGAAAACATTACACCAAATGATTACCATTTTAGTTTTTATTAAAAAGCAAAAATTAAACTATTTTTAAAGCGATTATAATTGTTTTATTGGCATACTTTTCATATTATAATAGCGGTCGCAAACCAGCTCACTGGTGGTCACAAACTGATAAAAATGGTCGTAAACCGACGTTTTCGCTATATTTTCACTTTTTCAGCATTTTATAAATATTTTTGTATGAATGTATTTCATTTTATGTTTTTGTATCCAAACTACATTATATTTGGGACAAATTTACATTAACATATTCTATTTTGCGTGTAAACAACATTTTTATTTCCTCATCTGAAGTGGGCAACCCAGCTAACTGGTCGCTAACCGGCGCAATCACCCTATCTACAATATTGTTTGAATTGAATATCCCAATGTGTTTCTCATAGTATGGAGAACTCAGGCAAGGATTACACCAATGTCAATATAAAAATTGGGCACAAATGGGCATAAAACTACTTTCATAATATTAAAATAGATATAAAAACATACTAGGACCCTCAGAAAAATTAGGGAGCAAGCCAATGAAAGACTAGTCTGAATTGAGTTGTGACCGGAGTCATCTCGTAGATTAGGCTAAAATTGCTGGTCACAGGGGTTTCCAACAGAGACAATGCTCACACCTCCACCTAGCCCCACAGGCCAGGCCTCACAGGCTTAACATCACACCGTAATTTCTGGTTCCCCCACCTTCCCTTTGAGAGAAGCATCCGGCTAGAATGTGTAAAACACAAAGACCTTTGCTCAGACCTTCCCGGGGCGGAAAGAGTGACAAGCACTCTGTGAGTGCGCCCCAAGTACGAGATTAACATTGGCTAGCCATTACCCTTCATATCATCATTGGGTCAACTGCAAACGATACTATGTCGAATAATGTCGATAGGTACAGAGGTGTATAACAAAGAGAACATTATTTTAACTTACGTTCTTCATCTACAGAGTCCGCCCAGTTTGTTGCTGGAATTGTCGTCGGTTCTGCAATAATGTCTGTGATGCTGGCTGGAATCCATTTTGCCTTCTTTGATTTCTTGCCTGTAAAAATGTTACAAGAAAATCCGATGATACTATGTGAAACATTGGCGACAGCTGGATGAAGTTTTGAAAAAATAGAGGACAACTTGATGAATAATGATGACGCATAGTAAGTGAACGACCTACTCCGATTTTGGAAAGCGGTTATTCGCGGACACATGAAAGAACAATTTAACATTTGTTTCACTTAAGTTTTAACTCGGTCTTCTCACCTTCTCAGAAATAATTAAAGCCGATAATTGAAACATAAAATTGGGTCATACAGTTATTAAATTGATTGGGAGTGTTGAGAAATGTGGCCACGCGGTAAATCCAAACGTCCGCAGAGGTGAAATGATGACACGTTAGCATTATTAGATAACATTGTATAGCCTCCAAAAGGGATGCATTTGGTAACTGATTCACATGCAAAGTAATATATGTATGAAAATAAGGTGATAAACAGTAAAATAAAGCATAATTCAGAGTTTTTTTCACGTGACAAAATTACTTGAACTAACCTGTAGCGGCCATATTACAAGGCTGGGGTCAGTGTTGCCAATGACATGAAGACATTAACATCCAAATATTACCCTAAAAAAAAATCTTTAAAATGACATTTCATGTCTGAGACAGGCAAGAAATGTTTTCCCCGAAATGTGTTTTGCACAATTCGAGATTCTTCTTCGATTAAAAACGGGAAATGAAATAACACATTCAGTTTATATGTGCGACTTTTACAATTGAAATTAATTATTGAATACGAAAATATAACAAAACTAGGGTTGTAATCACGGTTGTAATATTGGCATAGACACTAGCGCCGCGCCGCGTGTGTCCAACGGCTTCACCCGTGGCGCGGAATTGAGGGCGTGACATCATTTCAATCAATCATTGATTTAGAAAGGTTGACTTTGCATTCCCTAGCCAACTGACAGATAAAATTGGCCATTTTTCTCTAGAAAGAGACGAACAGAAGTTATTTTTTAGCTCATTTTAGCAAATACATGTTTTTCTCTCTTTCAAGGAAGGTCATTCTTGTTAGTCTATTTTTTTTTTTATTAAATGTTTTTGGCATGGCTTAAAGGCTTGTTAGTCTACGATCCATCCTTAGTTGCCAAATGAAAAAAAGGTTTTCCAGGTAATTATTTTTTTTTTTGTTATGTTACTGGCATGGCTTCAAGGCCTTTATGCCAATAATAACTTTTTCTTGCTTCCAAGTTTTGCTAAGTTTTGTGAAACATTGTATTTTTAGGATTTTAGAAAGTGCGTAGGAATTAAAATTTATTTTAATTAAGTTATGTAGACAATTTCTATATTATAAAAAGTAACCGACTTCAAAAGCATACTCAAAAAAAGGATAAAATAACCTACATAGTAACTTTTCTTCCGGAAGTTGGTGACTTTGTTTTTTTTTATTTCATTGACTTTTTTGCCACCGACTTCCGAAAGAAAAGTTATAATGGTTATTTTATTCTTTTTTGTAGTTGCTTTTGAAGTCGGTTACTTTTTTTGAAAACGTTTTTTATTTTACCCTTTTTAGTAGTTTATATATACAACCCAAATTCTTGTCAAATACATAGTTTTTTTCTTACAAGTGTAGGTACTAGAATTTTGTAATCCGTAGCACCGGTAATAACATCGCCCATGTACAGACGCCAGCAGGTCAAGCTACCAGAAATCACTTTCTCAAAAACTACTGAACCGATTTTGATGATTTGCAGCATTCCCTAAGCTAAACAATACCTAGTACAACAAAACAAAAGAATTACTTAAATCGGACTTCTAGTTCCGGAGATATGCTAACACAAACATAAAAACATACCTACATGGCACATTTGTTCAGAGGCTGATATAGACTAACATATACGAATATACGAAAACTGGGCAATTCTGAAAATATTACATACATACGGGTCGAAATAATAATCTCCTTTTTTTGAAGTCGGTTAAAAATACGGTCGTTAGTTCGCTAAAGAAGCCCGCGAAATTCAAACTGTAAGTTTTTCATTTTAATCATTTTGTCAACATTGATGTACCTATTTTTGTATTTTCATGATTACGTATTTTCGCACATGGCTTTGAATTACCCCTTATCTTCAAAAAACATTGAAACACGTGTGTATTATCAATATAGCCCAGTCATATTAGGGTTTAACCTCGGAATGAAAGATTGGTATAAACCTTTGTTTTGTCGTTCTTAATGTTGTCTCAAAAGTCACAAATGCTATCGTGTCCGCGTCTCAATATATTGAAGGTCATAAAAATCGGTTTTTCGCGAATATCTCGCTTTCTATTGCTTATATAAGATTTGCACCTCTAGGAAAGTTGTAGAGTATAAAATTATCTACAACTTTTGTCTGACCTTTTTTTTTCATACGATCAACAGCCATTTATTATATGGTCTAATGCAAGGTCAAGCGTGAGTTACGGTTATCAGTACGTTGTATAAATAATTAATAGTATACAACGTACTTTTTACTTTTACTTTTTTTAGTCTTAATTTTTATTTTTTTAATAAATAATTTACTTTTAATTAAGAATGGTTGTGCAAAATTACATGGTTTTAGAAACAGCGGTTTTTTTTTATAAATATTGCCGCATCCTTGGAATTATTCATATAACGTGGGTGCGTTTATAAACATAGAAACTTACACAAACACACAGACCCGGAATAGCTACTTTTAGGTCAAATAAATATTTGTTCAGTGCGGGTGATCAAACCCACGACACACTGCGCAGCAGGCAATCGTTCAGCCACTGCACCGTCAAGGTTTTCGTGTTTTTATCTTTTAGCTGTGCGTTTGCGTTGGTCGATCAACCTCTCCAACTTTTTTCTTTTTTATAGCTATGTGTCTGGTTTTGGTTTTAACAAACTTGAAGGGGAAGTAGCTTGCTCAATTTTGTCAATATTACACTAGCTGTTCGTGCGTGGTTTCACCCCCGCTGCTCTGCTACTATTTTATTTTTTTGCAGTGCTAAGTTTTGTAAGGACTTCTCCCTTGTTACCAGGCCTTCGTTTTTCTCACATATCAAGTAACTATTCAAAAATTGTAACAATCAGTTTGTAAAACATACCATATTTTTAAAAGAGTAACCATGGAGTTTCTTGCCGGTTCTTCCCTATATATGGAATCGACCAACCCGAACCACACCCGAACCGAGCACCTGTTGTCGACGTTTTTTAAGTGCCCTCAGGGGCCTATGTGAAATAAAAACATTTGATTTTGATTGGTCGTAGAGTGATGTTTATAGTCTATTGTCTTCCTCGATAAATGCACTATCCATCACAAACAGTATTTTTCAAATAGATTATAGAATCAGGCGTTACTTTGCGGAAATCCATGACATTAAATGTTATGAAAAATATCTAGTTTTAATTCCGCGCGTGCGGGCGGGAGTGTGGGACCTTTGCTTCATGTGCATATGCATGAGGGCGGGAGGGTGGGACTGCATCCTGCATGAAGCCTGGATTTTTTTGTAGCGGAATTAAAATAGATATTTTTCATAACATTTAAGAGTATTTTTCAATTCGAACCGGTAGTTCCTGAGATTAGCACGTTCAACTAAAGACTCTCTTCAGCTTTATAGTATTAGCATGGATGTGGGATCGTAACCCTAGTTCCCCCTTAATGGTAGCCATCTTTGTTTTTTGGTAACCTTAGGATTTCAGAAGAGGGGAGAAAGACGTGTTTAAAGGAATGCTTAACCCAGAGGCAGTCTTACCCATTGCGAGGCTCCAAGCAGCAGGTCTTTGCGAAGTGTTCTAGGTTTTCAATATTTCGACCTTGTTCCGAGATCATAATGGCGCTTGTTATGTAACTATGCCAAAATATCGGAAACTCAAAACAAAAAATAAACTTCTTCCTGCCCTTATCCCATTCTACTTGGGGTCGGCGCAACACGTTTTCTTCTTCCATTCTCCCCTATCAGACGTCACAGTATCATTTACTTTTTTCTTTCATATCATTCCTTAGACAATCCATCCATCTTTTCTTTGGCCTTCCTCTTCCTCTCCATCCATCAACATTCATACTCATCACTTTCTTAGTCACATGGGTGTCATCCCTCCTCATCACATGTCCATACCAAGATAGACGATTCCCTTTCATTTTTTCTGTAACAGGCGCCACTTTCAAACATCCCCTTATAAACGTATTCCTTACTTTATCCATTCTTGTCACTCCACACATCCATCTCAACATCCTCATCTCCGCTACATGCAATCGTTTCTCATCCATCTTTCACAGCCCAGCATTCCGATCCCTACAATACGACGACAAACAAAAAATAATCATTACATAAAAATAATTCTAATTATATATAGTGTTAGCGACCACGTCTGTTTATTTAAACACTTATTTGGCAAAATTCTGGTTGGTTCTGCCGCCCGATATTTCATTTTAACCATGTGTAATTTATCGCCTTCTCAATATTTAATCTAATTGTTGGTTTTGAAGTAGGTACTGTTTTATTTTTATTTTTCTATCTCTAATATGGCCAAACGAGAGATAAAAGTAGTGTTTATATCTCTAGTAAGGCAAAACCACAGACGGATTGGATTTTGAAAACGGTCACCAGTAAGGGTAGGTAGAATAGCACAGAATGTCAGTAAAATCGCATCTCTCAGTCATGTAAGTCCTGTGAAATGGGATGCAACTAGCGAATCTTCTTCTTCAACTTACTCAACTTATTTGAATGTTTTCAAAATCATAGCATTACTCAGCCTTCAGTCGTGGGACTTATCTCATTACCGTGACCCCGGAACAGAAAAGGGCTATTGAAGGACACCGTGGATTTTAGTCAGTACGAGTCTGACAGTCCCTCTCGCCTTGCCCTGGGTGGGAGGACTCATTTGATGATTTTACCACGAAAAAAAAAAGCATTACTCAGCCTATAAGGTCCCCACTGCTGGGACACAGGTCCCATCTCTTATGTTACATGATTTAGAATTTTTTGGTTCTATGACATGCCTGGTTTCCTAACAATGTTTTCTTTCACCGTTTTGGGAACAGGGTAATGAAGGAAATTAAACAAACCAGTCTGTATTTTGTAGTTATAATCTCTGTGATAATCATACTACATGACATCTATACGAGAATTATGATGATACGAATATTGTGCTGTGAGTGGACTAATCTACATAGTGTTTAGAATTTTACGAATACTAAAATTATGTGTCAATAGCAAAGAATTTCAATTAAATTGAATAGTTTTAAAAGGTTCTGAATGTCTAGTTCTAGACCGTCTAGACGGCTATTCACTGTATTCTGCTAGGGACTCTCATATGCCCATGTTTGTCTCGGGCTCAAGGACATTCCTATAGCATCTTTTTGTCTCTTTTGTTAAGTTAATACAATTGATTATGAATATACTATTTCACTTTATTAGAAAAGACCACATTTTTTGGGACATCTAACGAGAAATGATATAAAGTGAGTGGTAGACTCAGTTGGCACTTTCAGCAGCACAATGTTAGTTCTAACTATTGTTTCGGTTGACGTAAGTACAATGCTTTCTGCACCTGCATTTGTAGACAAAGCAAGGTTGATGAGCCATATTTTAAGCCTTGATGCCTGATTTCTTAGCACAGCCTTGCCAAGATGACTTTTTAAGTTCAAATGATGTCATTCTCAAGCATTGTCTTAGAATTTGTTAGATAAAGATGGAATCATTATAATTCTAATAAGTCACGGTATCTGAGGGATCTAATCTTTATCGGAAACTAGCTGCATTGTTAGTGAAACTATGCGTTTCATTGTCGCAATGCGCTCTTCGTTTCTATGGAACAGCTTTGCCTTAGTATTCAAAGCGTTGTTAAATCAGTGTTAATGTTCACATTAGATAACTGATCCACTTCGAAAAAAAATTTTTTTATTCAATTTATACTTGAATGAAAATATTTTAATATTGAAGGAAATAAGTATAAGATCCTCCTTAAACATCTATCCTTCTACTACTCTCTAGATATCTTATAAGACAATGGAAAACGATAAAACTCGAAAGCTCGACCGCGCCAAGTCCAGGAAAACAGAGTCTCTTAACGATATCTCGTGAACATTTGTATTATATTGTCTGGATCTTATATCATCTTGTTCTCAAGCAATTCCTCGCCGACGCGGCGACGGACAACGGCTCGGCTGCGGCGCGGGTGACTGGGCCAGCCACCAGCAGCGGCCACACCAGACGTAATGTGCTCGCGATAGATGGCATTCAGGTCTCGCGACGATACCGTGCGGACGCGCGTACTCATATTTCGAACGCTCTCACCTCGATCGTTAAACATTTATATCGAAAGTTTTTTGTTGTAAACTTTTAATTTAGTCTTTACTGTTAGCCTCCAATACCGGTACTAGTACTAAGAAAAATAAAAAAATAGTAACATTTTGAGAGCTTTATTGTGGTCTCCTTTCTCTGTTGTGCTTGCCAATAAATTGAATTTTGTTACGAGGTGACGTTAGACGTATAAACACTGTGCCGGTGATAACGGAGAATGATGTGAATAGTGTTGTGTTTATGTTTGTGATGTGCAGTTTAGTGTAAACGTGGGTTATTTACAATGGGGTACGCTTCGAGCGGTGCGGGGCGCGCGGCGCATGAGGCGCTGCTGGCACGCCAGGACGCTGAGCTGCGGCTCATGGAGACGATGAAGCGGAGCCTCCAGGCTAAGATGAAGAGCGACCGGGAGTACGCCCTCGCGCTGTCCGCAGCCGCCGCGCAAGGCCAGAAGATGGACAAGTGTGAAGAACTTAACGGTAAAAAATCAGTGCCACTTAACGAGAATTAACCCTATTAGCACCGCTGAACGGTCTACTTCCATCAAAACTTCTTTTTACTCTTATTCTGTGATGGATACAGATCGCAGAGTATTAAACGTGTTAAGGTGCAGTCCAGGAGTGAGCCTAGGCACATCCTTGATTAAGAAACCGTTGCATTTAAATGTGATGTGTTAAACATGAATTCGCTTGGGCTTACCTTACAACCAGTTTGTATTAGCAATCATTATGAGAGATAGATAATATTATAATTTATTGAAGGTACTGCAGCTCGGCTCAAGCGAAACTTTGTCTTTCAAATCTTTACCTGTATTTGAAAGTTCAACAAACTTTGTTGTTATGTAGGTGGATGCGAATTCGGCGAATTTAGCTCAAATCTGTAGTTATCTGGGATTCTTAAAAGTAGTAAATTTATTTGTATTTTTACTTTATTTCGCCTTAAGTGCTAGCTAGCTACCTAATATTTTCTGCTATTTCTCTAATTCACACTTATATCTGACTGATCGGTAATTTACAAATCTTGTTCCTTAAATCTGTAGTTATCTGGGATTCTTAAAAGTAGTAAATTTATTTGTATTTTTACTTTATTTCGCCTTAAGTGCTAGCTAGCTACCTGGTATTTTCTGCTATTTCTCTAATTCACACTTATATGTATCTGACTGATCGGTAATTTACAAATCTTGTTCCTTACCTACCTTACATAAGAGAACCAATGAATCGGGTATCTGCTCACAAATAATACTAACACACAGACCTAGGTTATTTCCTGATTACACGGTGTTTTTTTTTCTGACAATTCAGAAGTAGGAAGAGTTTTTAATTAAGAATCTAATAAGTATAATTAAAATTAATGATTCAGAGTTGGCAGTAGTGATTTTATTGACCCCCAAAAAAATTTTGACAATGCTAATTAGCATCATTGTCACGACAGATAATTTCATCAAAGCTGCTGAAGCAATTTTTTAATGATTCTGTTTTCTAATTCTGACCCCTGCAATAACTGACTCGATTCTTTATCAACCTTTAGGGTGGTATTGCAGGTAAAGGCTTTTGTCACTGCCCCCTTGATTGTTGACCTAGCTGTACGTCGATGAGGACGAAACAAATATGTATCTTAAGAACTGAAGGTAAATTCAAGATTAATTGGTGACCAGTAAAGACTGCAAAGACGAATAAATAAAAACTGAGGAATGAGGAAGCTTAGGTGAACGATCACAATGACAAATCAAAACAATAAGAAACAATCGGCGTGGTTGTGTTTACGTTAACAATTGCGATCCAAAAGAGAAACAACATCTCCTCCCTATATTTATTAAAATTACAACATTAACTGATAGTTATTATGTCAATTTTCATCAATATTTCAAATAGTAGGTTGGGACTGTGGGTGCTGTCATTGTTCCCACCTAACTGTTTCATGGTGGGTTATCCCTACCATATGGTAACACTATTGTTTTTTGAAGATCATGAATACAAATGCTTTGTTTGAAGAGACCTTACAGTAGTGCAGGTAACTTCGACTTTGCACCGTTAAGTTTAGTTGTTGATTAAATTTTGTCCCTGCTTTACAAAAGCTCCAACAACTAGTCTTGCGGCAATATTGAGAAAAGTACAGAGACTCAGTTTTGGTTTGATGACGATATTAATATTAGCATGGTATTCAAAACAACATTCAACTGAATTGATTTTCAAAAAAAAATGTCCCACAATTTATATTCCCGTGACTGTAACTATAATTGATATTACTGTTGGAGTTTCTGGAATATGACAAGAATAATCAGTTACTAAGTAGAATTGATTTAAGTCTAATGAATCTACCCAGACATTGTTCATAAGAGATAAAACTTTACTGGTAGCAAAAATTTTATCGCATGTCGCTTCGCACTTCGCATATTGTCGATAAAGCATGGATCATTGAAAAACGATAAGTTTGCTATCATAATGTTCAATTCTAATACGTATTTACTTGTTTTTAAATTCATAATAAGTTTATCAGTTTTTTTTTGTCATGAGCTTTTATAACTTTATTTTTAACTAGCTTCCACCCGCGACTCCGTCCGCGCGGATGTCGGTCTTCGCGTGGATGGTTTATTTCTCCATTTTGAGTAACTCTGACAATGACATCTTAAAAATATCTATTGGACCCAAATACGGCTAAGCCTATAATAATTAAGGAGATCTATTGAGCTACTGCTGTTGAGCTCGCGTTCTGTAGTATTTTTTTCATAGTAATTCCGACCTTGTATTTACAAATAACTGATCGGAACAGTAATCAAAAAGGTCGCGCTGAAAAGCACGGTTTGAGGCAGGGGTTTTTGGTCCTCTAAACCCAAAATAACAGAATTGAATTACTTACTGTTTAACTTTATGATACAACTTAGTAGTCGAGTCTTGTGTAGGTATTCCAATTAGGACGTAGCCCGCAAGTGCACTGCCAGTTCAGTCACAAAGAAAAATAAGAAAGTCGCGGTAGTCGTTAACTCTCGGAGAATCTTAATACCGCGATTCATAAATGCGCGTCATAGGCACAACGCCATCTAGTGGTGAGTGGTGGAACCTTTTTTAAAAAGTATCCTATTTTATGCCCAGGATAATAAGGTATAATTATACCAAGTTTCATCGAAATCGAACCGTTAGTTTTCACGTGATGCCTGCACATACAGACAGACAGACAGACAGACAGACAAAAATTTTTTTAATCACATATTTGGGTTTGGTATCGATCCAGCAACACCCCCCGCTGTTTATTTTTTCAATATTTTCAATGTACAGAATTGACCCTTCTACAGATTTATTATATGTATAGATAAAAGAAACAGCATCTTAAAGAAAGTACTAGTCAAGACGACTCAAATGAGTACAAAGTCGATGGGGTTGCGTCGGTCATTTCATTTCAGAGTTGCTATGGCCACCTTCCAGCTCCATGTCATTTTTCATTGTTTTGTCAAACGATATTCATGCGTGTAATATTTCAGCTAAACCGGGAAGTGTGTCGATTACAGACACAAGTGTAACCAAATAAAAACTTATAACCCCTCGTTTTCCTTTTCACCAAAGAATAATGCATGTTATTTACAATTTTTATGCAACGTTTTCGTTTCTGAAATACATTCGTAAAACATGTATAAAAACTTGTAGAAAACATGTTTTACAACTTGATGAAAGCGAAGAGTAAGATGAGGTTGTATTTTTTGTAACCTAATTTATTATTTATAAAAATAGATTTGTGAGAGCTGCATGTATAACGACATTGATTTCGTAATTATTGTGGAGTCATGATTGGTGGGGATTGTCGTCGAAATCTTACTAGAGCATTTAAAATCGACAAGAAGTTTTCTGCAATGTGACTTTTAGTCAGATTTTGTGCCAGAAATCATTCAGTATGTTCGACGCTGCGTCTAGTCTAGACAGAACATTATTAACGTCAATAACTAATATTTAAAAATAATGTAACACAAATATGCATGGGCGCGTGGTTGAGATGACACAAATGGAGCGTTTGAGTTTTGGTGACCTCATTCCCATTCCTTGCCTCTAAAACACGCTTCACTCCCTTATGGGGTTCGAGCATTAGGTCGAATCCCATGGGTGTGTGGTTATTTATGACAATTATGACAAAAATCCACCATGATCATGCTGGCCATGTCGCGGGACTTAGGAATTGACCCCGGAACGTAAAGGGCTATTGAAGGACACTGTGGATTTTAGTCGGCACGAGTCTGTCAGTCCCGCTCTGCCCTGGGTGGGAGGACTCATTTGATGATTTTACCATGCTAAAAAAAAGATCCTACTAGCCACAATGTCTAGTGTGTGATTGCACGAAGAACAACACAAATCAGCTGATCGTCCACAGTAGATGATCTACCTGAAGGTAGATCATCTACTGTGGACGTCCATTTTGTAATTGTTCTTTAATTGTTATGCGGACCAATTGGTCCGTTCAACATTTCAAGGGATAATACGTTTTACAAGCTTTTCATCCAAAATAATATGTGTAATCCATAAACACAAATTAGCCTTGAATAGGTCTTGCATTCAATCTGTCCACAACTCTTGTTATCATAAAATATTAGTATTTAAGATAATATTTAAGATAATATTACTTAGTATTTAAATATTAGTATTTAAGAAAATAATTTGTGCTTAAAAATTGTTCCATTGTTCCAGGCTCTGTGATAGCGTCAGCCTGGAGGGCTATGACCGAAGAATGGGAGAATATTAGCCGGCTTATCAGGGCTAATGCTGAGGCTCTAGAATCGAAAGCCCTAGACAGACTTACAGCTCTCATGACAGAGCGACGGAAATCAAGGAAGGTGTACCAAGAGGACCACTCGAAAATCAATTCTCAGTTCACACAGGTAAGGTACCATATTATTATTTAGGAGTGTTATTAGCGATATTTATTATGTACTAGCTTCCGCCCGCGACTCCGTCCGCGCGGATGTCGGTCTTCGCGTGGATGGTTTATTTCTCCATTCTGAGTAACTCTGACAATGACATCTTATAAATATCCATTAGACCCAAATACGGCTAAGCCTATAATAATTAAGGAGATCTATTGAGCTACTGCTGTTGAGCTCGCGTTCTAATAATAATAATAATTAATAAGATTAATAATAAGAAAAATAATAATAATATTTTTTTTTATATTAATATTTAAAAATGTAAATAAATATGTAAAAAAATGAATAAAGAGAAAAATAAGATTTTTAAGGGATGTTAGTCACCGTTGCCGGCACGAAGAGAAGTTCGGTTTCTTGACAAAGATTTATTGTCCACAACGTACAAATTATTTATATAAAATAGGACAACTCCCGACCACCTTTTCCCAGGGAGGACAAAGGCAGACCAAAAATAACAGAATTGAATTACTGTTTAACTATATGATAAAACTTAGTAGCCGAGTCTCGTGTAGCTAATCCAAAGTTAAGTCACATAGAAAAATAATAAAGTCGCGGTAGTCATTAACTCTCGGAGAATGTTAACACCGCGATTCAGAAATGCGCGTCATAGGCACAACGCCATCTAGTGGTGAGTGGTGGAACCTTTTTAGAAATCAATGGAGGCAGGCGTGGCGTAATGTTCTACTTGATAATAGGTGCCGCCAGTGGTTCCATAATAAGGTTTGTTACAGATTTTTTTTTCTACGTATTTTTCCAGGATAAAAAGTATCCTATTTTATGCCCAGGATAATAAGGTATAATTATACCAAGTTTCATCGAAATCGAACCGTTAGTTTTCATGTGATGCCTGCACATACAGACAGACAGACAGACAGACAGACAAAATTTTTTTTAATCACATATTTGGGTTTGGTATCGATCCAGCAACACCCCCCGCTATTTATTTTTTCAATATTTTCAATGTACAGAATTGACCCTTCTACAGATTTATTATATGTATAGATTTGACTTTACACATTGGTGTTTCAACGAAATCATTGATTCGTGTTCTCCGGATTAATAAAAGAATCTCGTTTGTTTTCATTTTGAGTTCATAATTTTTCTATGCAAACTACATTTGCTTAAAACAGTTTTCTTTATGAAAAGAGGTTTTAGAACTTAATGTTTATTTATAATAACTTTTTAACAAAAAAATCAAACCGACGAAAGATTGAACTGAAAAGCTAAAAATAAATTTTGAGGCGGCGCCAAACAAACATACAAACATGTACCTAAATTAATTATTTGAAGCGAAGCATAATTTTATTGTAGCTAGGTTGCTTTTCGTTGATTGTTTCTTTGGCGCCGCCTCAAAATTTATTTTTAGCTTTTCAGTTCAATCTTTCGTCGGTTTGATTTTTTTGTTAAAAAGTTATTATTTTTAGCTTTTTAGTTGTAAACCATGATTAGAGTGTTTAACACATGGAAAAACCCGTCTTCCCTTTTGTCATTGTCAACGTAACCGTCACAGTAATTAGTATTAACTGTTGAGGACCTGTAACTTGCAACTAAAAACTCCACTCTCAGACTGTCAACGACTGTCAAATCCCAACTATGTTTAAAGTTCTTATCATGATGAATGAAATGAGCCCAAATACGATATAGTTGCTGTTAACTGTTGAGGATCTCTTGCTACTGCCTTCTGTCCTCATCATCAGACCCTCGATGACAATTATACTCCAGCTAGGTCTAAAATTTTCATCAAGACTAATGAAATGAGCCCAAACACGATATAGGTGCTGTTAACTGTTGAGGACCTCTTGCCCCTGCTTTCCGTCACCATCCTCAGACCCTCGATGACAATGATACCTCAGCTGGGTCTAAAGTTCTCATCAAGCTGAGTGAAATGAGTCCAAACACGATATAGCTGTTGTTAACTGTTGAGGAACTCTTGGGACTGACTTCACAACATAACAGGGATCTGGAGTTGATCTGATGATGGTGACACCATCATGTTATCTTCTCCACATCTCTGCTATATAGTAATGTCCTCAGAACTACATATGTTAACTTTATTTCAAACGAATCGGTTCACAACTGAAAATTCTGTAGGAAAGTTGACAATCAATTCCTTTTTTTCTACCCTTAGAGGCCGATTTTAGTTTTGAAATTAAAATGGGACCAACTTTGAGATATACTCTTTCCAACAAAAAAAGAATTTTTGAAATCGGACCACGCTGGGAAAAGTTATGCGTGGTCATACATAAAAAAAAAAAATAAAAAAAAAAAAAAAATATACATGTCGAATTGAGAACCTCCTCCTTTTTTTTTCGTCGGTTAAAAACAGGGTCTTTGCCTGAGCCATAAGTCGTCGTAGCTTTCTTATCAGGATTGTTATCACCGTATCGGATCACGTCTAATGTCGATAACGCTCTGACTCACGCACTATTTGACTATTTCTCAAGTATTCCCTCAATCACGTACAGCTTGTTTGCTTTGTTAACTTAGTACGTAGTTATCGTTGTAGCTTCTGTACAAAGGACAATATATTTGGTATTTAGTTAAACTATTTTTCTTAGTGTGAATGTGATACATTAGCACAATGTTCTCAGTAATCGGATAATATAGTTTGCACACATCGTGTCTGTGTTTATTTATTTTCCGAATGGCCATGTCTTCATTCGGCGTACCGAACACTCAGCACACGCGGCCCGTTACTGACCGGTTCGGCTAGCCTATTAGTTTCTCGTCCGCTTCCTATCACCGATCTACTCCCAGTACCTGATCCACGTAATTAGGTCTTAGCGAACGGTGCGAACGAAAGAACCGTGTCGAGGCCAGTTTACAACCAGATGTTAACGTTACCACTCCAATACGACTGTGCTCCAATGTGGGCTAATCGATCTTAACCGACATCCAATGACTTGTACTACTGCTTGCTGATGAATGACACGCCATCATCAACGTCCACAACAAATTGCACAAGGGAACGTACGATTATATCGAGTGATTTCCAGATGTGATATCATAAATCGATTTCATTCGACATCAACTAACGTTTTACCGGATCGAATCTTGAGGATGAGGAAGGACCAGTTTCATAAAGTATATTTTTGCGCTTAAACTTCTTGTTGAACCATAAACCTGTTTGTCAAGATTAGGATTTCGAAATACTCAGATATCATTATAGACGCCATCTCGTTTAGGATTTGGAGTAATGCCAATTTTTTGCCCGAGATGTAAATAAAACAAGCAATATTGGCGCCGTTGTGCCGTGCGTCGTATCCAGTCGTACCCGTGCCTACCACCACCATTATACACGCATCTTTTAACTTTTTATCTGGGAATTATAATTAGGTTGCGCTCTATTTACCAATGCTTACTAATAAATGATTTATGTTTTCGCAGAAACTCTAGGTTTGTTTCTGGGTAATCGGGCGACTTGAGCGCAAGGCGGTGTGACTAAATGTTAGAAAGTTAGTTACCCAAGTAGTGTCATGACTCGAAGCTACAAGCGACAGGAAGGACATTTGTATGCCAGGGAATGCACTCGCTTTAATGAATGACTGACATTAGAACGCACAGTAACGACCTCCTGGAATGCGTGGGATGATACCCGGAGAATTATCCTGTGGGGACACAGTGTAGATGCCAAGGATTTATTTATTGCCCAAAAGAAATGTCTGCGAATAATTTTTAATATAAAACCTCGAGATAGTTGCAAACCCCACTTTATAGGCGAAAATATATTAACCTTACCCTCCATTTATATATTAGAAATAGCCACTTTCATAAAAAAAAACATAAATCTATTTAATTTTGATAAGAACGAACGCCGCAAAACTAAATTACTCCTACCAGCACCCAGAATGCAAATGTATAAAAATAGCCCAGAGTACCGAAGCATTCTAGTATATAATAAATTGCCCGAAAGCATAAGGGCCACCAAGTCACTATGTTTATTTAAAAGTAAGCTAAAATCTTTACTATTAGAAAAATGTTACTATAGCATTCAAGAGTTTATGACAGATAAATTTTGACTATCTATTTACACAATTTTGATTTTTTGTTCTTAATTCGTTTTATATAATTATTTTTGTTTTAATTATTTCATGATTTTATTATACTTTGACTTTATTACTTTATTTCTGATTCCATTATTGATTTTGTTTGAATGTTATTATTATTTCTTTGTTACGACGCTATATATATTATAATAGGTAAGGATTATAATGTTGTGTAGATATTATATTATAGTTTTAAGTAATTTGCTGCGCCCTAACAGGGTAATGTATCCATTAGTTTTAAGTAAGTTTTTGTTAAGCTATGCTTGTTAAACTATGTGTACATTGTGCAATAAATAAATAAATAAAATAAAAAATTACAATTCCGTTCACAGATCACTGTCTACTTGAAATTTTTCAGCTAACAAAGGATTACGTAAGCTTTTGGATCAAAGCTTACAACGATGACTTTGAACTTTTGGGAGAACTAATAATTTTGTAAGATGTTAGTTATAAAAACAAAAAAGGATTGAAAATGGTAGTGTAATAATGTCTGAATAAGTTAAGCAATCTTAAGATTGATCGGTAAACAAAGCCTGTGCAAAAATAACCCAGGTAAAATGAGAGGACCTTCGCCCTCCGTGTCTCTCTTTCACGCGGTATTATTCGAATGCACCAGAGAAGGATGTAGACATAATTTTGTGATTTGAACCGAGTCGCGTACCTAAAGTGAGATTCTGTATCGGGATTGGTCGCGCGGCACCTGTCAACGTTCATTGGCCCTGCGCCTGCGCTGCGGCGCGTGCACGACTGATTTCTTTTTAGTTTAACCTTTTTGGCCATTATTTTTGCATTAGCTAAATTAAATAGGAATTAGGAATAGGGTATGGGGTGGGCATCTTGCATTGTCATCAAAAGTATAGGAATCACTTATCACGATATTGCGTTACATCATCAATCTTTTATTTGTGATAAATAGGAAGTCCCTTTGTTCTATACCTATTTTAACGTTTTACCTTATTCTCTATATGAATATCAATTCTATTTGCGGTTTTAGGCCGGACATTGGTCATGCAATATGTAAATGTCGAAATCAGGCAGTGTGAATGATATCGTAAACACGAACTCTTCAAACGCTGTGAGTTGTGCCGGATGTAGTTTTACTAGGTCTTAAATCGCATTCGAAATCTAGGGTCTTGCCGTGCCTGTGTTACAAAACAAATAAAATGTAGTAACTATGGCAAAAGAACCGTGCCTCTTGTTGCAAGTTTCCTCAGTGACCGCTAATAATTGCCAATTTCACCCAGATTTGATTGATGTCAACTTTGATGATAGACACGATAAGTTTTCCGTGGAATTGTTGCTTGTTCCTGTTACTGTAGATTTTTCTCAGTTCTTCATGATAATATTTCTGACATAATAATTAAGAAGCATGCATTCATTGCATCAATTTGTCGTTAATTACATTCGATTCGGATGTGTATGTCAGTAAGTTGTAGTCGAATCGAGTTGGATATCATAATATACTCTGTTTACTTTGATGATTTAATAAGTGTCCCATCAATTTAAGTTATTATTAAAAAACGTTTTTGACGTCGAAGCAATAAGCACATCCTGGCAGCTCGCGGCGTGAATGTCATAATGTACGTATGATACTGCAGATTAACTCATCATGGCATTTCTGTAGGTCCACTGCGCCATTAGGTCATTTTACAGATATGCTATAATTGCAGGGTTTGCAGTCGGCTGTATCAAATTATCATTTTATTACTGCACTATAATATGTCAATTTTATGAAGTGTCGGGTAAGGTTACTGAATGGTAAATCTGGAAAGAAAAAAACTTTTTTTTTTTAAAAATGTAACCGCCTTCAAAAACAACCATAAAAAACGGTAAAAAAACCTACAAAATAACTTTTCTTTCGGGAGTCGGTATCTTTGTTTTCTTTATTTCATTGTCTTTTTTTTGCCACCGACTTCCGAAAGAAAAGTTATTTTGTAGGTTTTTTTACCGTTTCTTATGGTTGTTTTTGAAGGCGGTTACATTTAAAAAAAAAAAGTTTTTATTTTACTCTTTTTAGATTAAATATTCAACCCGAATTCTTGTCAAATACAACATGTGCAATAGAATTTTGTAATCCATAACACCGGTAATAACATCGCTCATGTACACAATAAGCTAATAAAATTCCCTATCTCAAAAACTGTCGAACCGATTTTGATGAAACTTACAATATTCCCTAAGTTAAATGATACCCAGTACAACAAAAAAAGAATTACTTAAATCGGACTTGTAGTTCCAGAGATATGCGAACTCAAACTAAATCAGTCGATGCCTACTCCTTACTATTAAGGAGTTCTACCTTCCATCATCAGCTCAGCTACATGAAATTATGATTACCATACGCAAGTACTTAAATTACTTCATAAAATTTGTGAAAAACGGTGTGTCGGCCTATAAAATTCGAGGGTTGCCCTCGATTTCTCCAGGATCCAATCATCAGATCCCAACTTGGTGACTATGGGACCACCTCAGAAGTACCTCTTTTCGAACAAAAAAAGAATTTAAAAAATCGGTCCACAATTGGCGGAGTAATCGCGTAACAAATACCTATACAAAAAAAAAAACAAAAACAAAAAAAAAAACATACCGTCGAATTGATAACCTCCTCCTTTTTGAAGTCGGTTAAAAATAGTAATTAAGTACAGTAAATTAATAGGGACTTAGGTTTTGTGTAGTTCACGGTATATGCTTAATATAATATAATAGATACACAGAATAAGTATTGTGTTAACATTGATGCTACTGTAGAACCAGATAAAGTGCGTATTTTCTGTTAATTAGGTCATGTTAAGAATACACGGAATAATTACGAAGTACTTCTAGACTATGTTGTGAAACCTACAATTAGCCGTGTGAACATCAGTCTACGACATTTAATTTCTTATTCGTAAATGTTTGATTTTGTGCCAATATTTTACGTTGTTACAACATTTTCATGTTAAGCAGATGGTTCTGCCGTTCTTCCCTTTATAAAATATTGAAATAGATTCAACAATAAAACAACGTTAACTTGTATCATAGATAATAAATTAAGATATAATCAAAATAATTGTACAGGGCAAAAACATTAAGCGGGCATATATTTTTTCTCAAATACAGAATAGCCGTTTGTTAGCCGAAAGCAATTTATAACAGTTTGTGTAAACGGCCATGAAACCATTTGAGTAAATTGTAATAATTGAATGGGCAATTGCTAACTGTATGGTATTACGAGTAGATGAAGACATTGTCAAAACTTGAGACTTGGTAATGTATCTTGAAGTAAATGATAGACGTCGTTTCCGGCTAAGTAAAAGATTTACATGTTTTTTATTAACACATACATCAATTTTCTGAAGTATGTATTAATAAAAAACATTTGTGTCTGTGCTGTGCTGTCGACGGCCTCAAATATTTGAGCCACTGTCAGTATTTTCTGAGAAATCTGTCTGGCTGTTTTAAGTAAGCGTAATAAGCGTATACTTGAATATGTTGAACTGAGCTGAACTAATAAAGTTTTTGGAAAATCTTGTAATAATTTCAAAATACCTACATAGTTATGGCAAGATTTACTGATATTTTTTAGTGCAACCTTTACCTCACCTTTGCCTCATGCAAAGTAGATTAGACTACATTCATAGTTCCAGATGGTGGTAATCAAATTCTCAGACAGTCGATGACATGACCGGTTCTTCTACGACCCGATGGGAGCCCTGCCCCTGCGACGCGACGACGCCCCATTGTTGCGCAAGAATCGAATCGTCTCATTAGTGGGCCGAGCGGGGAAAGTGAAATCAACAGACGATCAGTGAAAGTCTCAATGACAGTTATCTAATTTTGATAGCAGGTTGGTTATTATGACGTGTCTAGTCGTGGATGATCTTGGACCAGTTTAGGGAAGATCAATTAGGGACTGGTTATGATATCACCTACGCCGCTGAGCCACCGGTTGGAGTCGATTTCCAATTAGTTAGACACTTCCGTTCGTGAGCAACTTCTTCTGCACTGATTTTACTAGACTGGCATTCACTAATCGAGACTAAAGTAGATCAAGGTAGTATTTTGTGTTGCACGTTCATAGAAATTGAGAATTTTCTTTGTACTACTTAGTATTAGTTCTGGTGGTCCTTTTGAAACTATCAAATAAACACATAACTAAACTACTCATCTGTAATTTAACGTCAATCATCACTGTGGTTAAGTAGGTACTTATTAAATATGCAATTAAGCAGGCTGAAGAAGATGTTTACTAGGAAAGAGACAAACATTTCAAGTCGAAGCCGTAAAAACATAGCTCCAATATTAAAAATGCGACATGAATAGAGTGATGAACGGTATTGCGTTAACACTTGACAATGAGGTTTTTATCTAAGAAATTGCATTCCGACGCTGAGTCAATGGGTACTCTTTGTTGTCCTTAACGAGTTCCTGCAGATACCGAACAACTGTATCGTTATTGACTGGAATTTCCTTTTACTACAGATAACATTATCTACTGACATTAGGTAGGTACTGTGCAAATAGCAGGGTCACTGCCTTCTGCTGCACGTTAATTGAGTACAAATATTATTACTTTTTTTCTTCGTTTGTAATAATCTTGTGTAGATGATCTAGAATAGACTAAAATAATGCAAACATCATAATTTTAATAAAGTTGGTCTAAACTGGATTCCTTTTAATAGCTCCATCTAAAGTTACGAAGACTTGTGCTGCTACGATATTGACATATTCTGTAAAATGTAGCTGAAGTTCCCCATAGTCAGAAGCAAGATGGTCAGACAACCACAACTACAGAATAATTCGCAGGCTTTTTACTTAGAATGTCAGGGTCGAGTTACATGAGCTCATGTCTTTATTATGAGTGAATAAATGTATGAGCTCATGTTGTGTCAAAATCAGCAACTAACGCAAAATGTAATATGTCGTGACAAAGACGTGGCATATTTCCAATAACCGTTCCTTGGCGTGAGGGCGATGGCAGGAGCATTTAGTGTAACTGCTACTTAACCTCCAAACAGTCACCTATTTGTTTTTGTTTCAACAAGTGTGTCAGCTAACTGTAGGCATGATGATTTAGAAGTGTGTCTTACCGTCGCATAAATTATTTTTGTAACAGAAAAGCTGAAACTCATTTGAAGATTGATTGTCATAATTTGTCTAATGAATTGGGAGCGTTAATTGACAATTCGATAGGAGCTGTTAAATTTAATCAGTCACCGTTATTCTAAATTCATGTTCGTTAAAAGAAATTCGGGGAACTCCTACTTACTGGAACCTGTTGTTTTCCAAATTTTATCCCAGTATTTTAGATCTCGCAAATCCCCCCGATTCGGGAGATCTAAAATTCTTAAAAGCATGAATGGAAAGCATTTTGTTTTCTTTTGATTGATTTATATTCCATATTTCTGCTATACTTATATTGTATGCATTCTAGATTAATAGTCTTTGAGATGACTTTTCATATTGTTCCCAGACACAAATGTTTTCGCAATGATCTTTACGTTGAACAATTTACGTGCTTAACACATTTACATAAGCACTAATTTTAAATGCATACTTGTAAGTATTTAGTCAATATAATGGAGTCACAGGCAATAAATCCAACCAGCATGGCCGACTGCCAGAAACGTCATCCTAACAACACAACATTAGATCGGTTAGAAGTTTTCTCTGAAATCGTTTGTGGGTGTTCCTACCAAACTGTTTGTGTTACAAAAGAAGTATTTCTCATAATTAATGTTTAGACTAGTAGCCAACCAAGTTTTCGCGGCCAATTGTTGGATGTAAACGTCTCCTACCCTAGTAGGTACGAGCATTCGGGACATATATTCTATATCAAATCTTTCCGCATCTCTGGGTTCAATCTATGCAGCTTTACCTTAAAATTGAGTGAATGTCTTAATTGTGATGACAGGTTCAACCGAACAACCGATCGTTTCAAATCAAGTGATTATTTTCAATGAAGACTTCGATTTGATTTCCTCATTTCAATGAATTCATACTTCAATATTCTAAAAATCCTACAATTGTTTAATGCGGCCAAAGGTCAGTGCTTCGAACATGTTAACATGTTCAAAGTCAAATTATGCTATTTGAGTTAACTTATCTTTCAGCTTCGAATGAAGGTCAATTTCAAACTTTGTGCGTTCGAAGCACAGGATTAACTGCATGTTATGTGGGGTGAACATTAAGATGAAGATGGCCTTATTTTAAACTCAAACTTCTTTCTCTAAATACATTTGTCTTGTTGTTGTCACTCTTGTAAAACTGTAATTACTTGCTTTCGGAGTTGACCTCTAAAACCAAAATAGCAAGATAAAATTAAAAGTATTAATTTAATTTAACCGGTGTTCATCAAGAAATACAATAGTTGTACAATAAATAATAGTTTAATGATCACAGATTCATTCCATAAACTCAGATTCGCTTGATAATGAAAAGGTAGGTATTATACATGATGTAGTCAGTAAATTAGAATTCATTGATAATTTAAATCAAAATTTCGAGAACTATATAAATAAAATTCAAACTTTAAGGGTAATTTTAAATACAAGTTAATTTAAAGTTTAAAATAAGTCGGTACATACCTGCCTATCAATAAAAGTACCAGTGAATGACTAATTAGCAAAAGATAAAGTTTATAGGAAACAACTGACTTTCCGTAGAAGTACACAGATTTACACGTCACAGCACATTGTACGAAATTATGTAGTTCCCCGCAGACACCGCGTACGTTAGATGTTTTACGTAACGAGTTTCTACGTCTTATTTCCTCGTTCTTCTAAAGTTGAATGTTGGGTCTAAAACATTTTTAAAATGCTTTTTATCCTCAGTCACAGCTCCAAATAAATCTTATAGCTTTTTCAGCTACCGTAACTATTTCTATTTCTTCGATCGAAATATTTTCTTCGTGTAGAAACTAACAAATTTTTCGAAAATAGCTTTAAAAGATTTCTTCTGCTTAAATTTCTTCTTTGAATCAGTAGTTCTTTCAGGTACGTCTTTATTGTCTTCTGTATTGTTACTACCACACACTTTTACTTTCACTGTACTGCTTTCACTGATCATTTCCACAGTTCCACAGTTGTCAAAAACGTCGATGCTGCACTCGACACCAATAATCGTAACACTTCCCACGTTCTTACATATCCTAATGTAGTTATTGTTGCCTATAATCTTCAGTCGGTTTTTATTCTCCTCTATTTCCATCTTCAAATTGTTCCCGATCAGTAAAAATTTCTTCATAATTAATATTGTCACATGTTTCCCTCACCGCACAAAATAACAAATGAACTACAATTTAGTTGTATTCCTCTTATATTGGAGCCATAGCGGTCAATCTAGCCGGGGCATTTTTATGGTGAATCCCCGATGAGGCGCCGCGGTCACAATGAAATCATCTCACATGAATAATATTAGTGTTTATAATTTATGCTTTGATAATATTATCTCTGAATTATTCAATCATATTCGTGGCAAACAAATTGCGGATTTACCTCTACCAATTTGTTTTTTTTCTCACGATCCCATTGTTGCTTGTGCATAGCACCCTTTCAGTTCATATTTCACAATGGGCAATTTGCATGGTGTTTATATTAAACCATTAAAATATAAGCGGTTAAATCTTGTCAGTGCCGTATAACGTAGGTTCGATGTGTCGTTAATGGTTTCAACGGATTGTCAATATGCTATGCGTGAGTGTCGGAGGCCGGTGCTGTGCTGTAACACCCATCTTGAGATCATTATGATATTGTAGCCGATGGTCGAGACGTATTAATTACATCGGCACAGATTTAGCAGACAAATAAAACAGCCGTTAACCTAGATTGTCGTGGACAGTTCCACACCCAAACAAAATGTAATGTTTTCGATCACAAATGATAAGATCTACCTCCTTATGTACGATAACAGCGTGTTGTTTATAATTACGTACATAGGTATATGATTAAAAACGAGAAGTTTTGTGTGAAGTCATAACAATTTGCAATCGTTATCGTGTTATTTTTTTAGAGGTTTTTGATCATAGGTACTACAATCATGACCATGTCAGCCTATCGCGTTAATATATTCTGTTTCATCTGGTGCACTGGTTTTTGCAAACTACTCACTATACGCGCCTTTGTTGACGACGCCGCCATTTTAATTTGGTCGAGAATATAACCGTCTCGGTTCGGTTCGGGTTTAGTTTCGGGAGCTGCTCGTTAGACGATCACCGGGACCTGTTATTTGCCTCGCCGACAATCGCATCCGACTATTGGTAACTCTAGAACGCCTCTTTCATCTTGCGTGAAATTGCCTTTTGATCGTTGCTTTTAACTTGTTTTGTGCCCAGATGAATAAAATATTATTTGTACAAAAAGTTGATAGGTTTAGTTAGTAGGTACGAATATCGATGCAGATTTGATTTTGGATTAAGTAGAATTTATTATATCATTTCAAGTAATAAAAGATACCAATAGCAGGTACTAAGGCAGGTCATAATAAAATTGTACCTATTGTGAAGAAGTCAATACTCCCAGAGAAGTCAATAAAGGCTAGATTCTAAGAACTCGGGGGCATGACTTTATGCCTTTATGCAATTGTATAGTATAGCATTGAGTCCTTGCGCTGTTATTGATTATATTCGAGCTCATTAGACTCAAGTCAATAATAAGCGCGTTGTTGTTGGCTGCACGTCTGCCCCACCATTTATTATCTGGCTGCAGAACACATCAATTACGGATATTAATTCGAGACGCAGGGCAGAAATAGATCAAACTCATGCGCATCCAATGCGTGCAATCACGGCCACATCTGTTCAATTCCTTTAATTGTAGTTAGATTTTGTTCTGGCGGAGTGACGAACTGATTGATAATTTCAACAATACATTTTTGTTTTTGGCCTTGAAACATAATTCCTTCTTAGGTTAAGCTTCATAGAAGCGTTGATAATGTTACTACTTATTACAATATCACAGTTCATAACAAAACTATGTGAACTAAGAATGCTGACATCAACAGGAACAAATGACAATAGATCATTAGAGTTATGGCACTGGGAATATTTTGCCCAATGTTCTCGATCTACATACGTTGCGGTTGCACATTAATCTACTTACAAAATAATAAAGGCTATAATACGTTACGTTATCGCTTCAAATAAAGTCGTTACGTTTGGTATTGCGTCACCCCTGCTAAAACATGACCGGTCGCTTTGATCGTGCGTAGCGAAATCAATAGGCGAAATATTGTAAAAACCTTGATTTATTTGCATGGAGCTTATGTTAGAAGTCAACACGTTTGTAGACAGAACTGTGTAATAAACATTTGAATAGCAAATTGTTGGCTGTTGTCACTACTATTCGTAAATTCGTTCAACGAAAATCAAAATGGGGTGTTCAAAACAAAAGCTCCGCTAATAACTACAAATGCAATAAAATGGCGGTTCACAGCGTGTGGGTAACAAAGTCCGTGCTTTCAATCGACATTCGGCTGGCTCTCGGCCGAGCAGCCGAACCGCGCTTCTGGGAATTAAATGTCGCACCGCTCCAAATAGTTCGTTGCACTGTCCTCGCATCCAGCCATACTGACCTCACTCGAGAAGTCGAGACAACACCACGAGCCTCGTTTATATCAACGTCGTTATGATAGTAGACTTATTAGTTATAACCCCGTCCTACCTCGCTTTTATTTCCGTGTTCTATTACTTCTGCTGTTCCGTCTATTGAACCATTGCAAATATTAATTTTATACTGTATCCGCTACAAATTATAATTGTTGATTGCTTTATTTATAATCGTATCAATTACAATTTTGTTGTCAGTGCAACTTGTTGGAAGTCCATATTTATAGCGTGCAGTTACTGATGCAAGTAATTCAATTTTACACACTCCAATGAAATTTTAATTTAACGTTGCAATAATTAGGCATTGGTCCAAAATTGTTCTTAGTTAGTTTATTTCTTGAAGCTATATTAGTGCATGCCTTTTAATACTCACTATGACGTTGAGATTGCTTTAATTTTTTATTAAAATTTAAATAACGTATCTTAATAACATCTTTGCAAATTGAAGAGCTAAAAACTAAAAAGTGCTTCGCTTGATTGATAACAGAGAAAAACTCACTTAAGTGATGAAATGGAAAATGATCGTACCTATTTTATTCTTATAATAAGAATTTCATTCGTTATATAGATTTGCGCAACACGTTGGACTTTACGTTAATACTCTAACAATAGAAATAGTAGAATATGGAATAAAAGAATAAATTAATATTTCAACCTTGCACTCTCAAGCATGCTAAATAGTTGAGCTTTACCGTAAATTGTAATTACAAAGATAAATACCTCGTTCACCTTTGTTAGTTGGTAATTACTTAATAGACATTGTGCAACCTGACCCGGGTGCGTGTCAGTGGCGAAGTGACACAGACAGTCGTGATCATATCACTGACGACTCCGACCCGTTTGATTTCAATACCTAATGATTAGTGACACTTGTGACAAGTAGAGAAGTAAAAGTAGCCCGAACAATAATGATTGAAGAATGTATGTCATTGTGATGGACTGGCTTGTTGTCATATGCATTTGACCTTAACACGCGAGGAAACGTGATCATTGGAATTCTTGGAAATGAAAAGAAGAGGATTAGATTTTGCGTTCATATCGTTTATCATTATCTACAGCGTTCTCTATCTCATCACTGTTGTCTAACAAATTGCCATTGTTTGGTCATCTTTATTTAGATTCTATCCTTATTTTTGTTAAGTCTTTAACTTTGTATCCTGCTTGTTGACTAGGAACATCATAGCCAGCATAAACGTATTTCAAGTAAAAATACTCATGAACCTCATCTAAAAATTTACCTTCCTAGTTTGATACCGCATAATTGAGTAAGTGGTTACTACTGTACGGTCGACGTAATACTTAAAACAAAGCAGTTGTTGTAAATTTTCGTTAAGAGTAGTGTGATATAATAAAATTTATAATAAGTGGGTTGCGCCAAAGTGCCGTGAGAATACGAATTTCAATTGGTTTATGCATTTTCAAAAGTATCTTTGTTAGTAACATGTTATACAATTTTGTTACGGGCGTCACCTTTCTGGTACTAGGCTCGAGGGAATAGTTACTATTATCTAGGTTTTCAATATTGATCAGTTTCCTACTCCGTAGGGTATTGTACAAAAAATCTTAGTTTTGTGATATAAAATATCTGTATCTTTTGTAAATATTTAATTGAAGGAAAATATTTAAATTAAATTAATGATATAAGTATTGCGAAAGTAACAGAACTAACAAATCATCTATGAAAATGTGCTATATTCTAGTGATTACTGCATTTAATAAATACCAGTCTGGCTGACGCCATTTAAAGTTCAAGTAAAAGGTCAATTGCCAATTTCCTTTGAGATTGTCAGTGGCTAATTGCTTATTGAGATCTATGCTCTGTTCCAGAACTGGAGTAGAATATAATTATGTATATTTGTAGGTACTATCGCCCAATGTATATACTTACCACCGTAAAGACTATTTCGGCTTGCAGAGTTATAACTTTCACTTTCTAGGCCCTTTGTTTTGACCATTCATCCTATTCATAAAAAAGGGTCATCCATTTCATAAAAAAGGTGGCCAGTTCATAGATGTGGGATACTGCGCACGCGATTTTGTTTTAAAAGTGAGCAGATATTACATTGTTCGATAGTACCTACCTAAGCTTGTATTTATTAGGGATGCATCGATACGTCTTTTCGCCGATACGATACCGATACCGATATTCTTGTAAAAATATCGGCGATACCGATACCGATACGCTTACTATGCATTAAGATAAAATAAATAAATCACAAGTCGGTTTTTTTATTAATATAAAAAGTAGTGACATAGATTGATATTAGATAATTATAATTTTTAGTAATTATAATTAATAACATTTTTGTTTTTAAAAAAAGTTTGTAGGTAATCCTAAAGGAGGTGTTTTTTTTTCGGCCCAAACATGTACCGAGGTACAAATTACTATTAAAATTCCTTCCAATAATTAGTATTTTTAGCAGTATTTAAAATCCTTCAATACTAGATAGAAAAAGAAATAAAAGTATATGAAAAACCACTACCTCGCAACGTAACTGCGTTCAAAGAAACGTTTATGACAGCAATGTGACAGCATTTACGGCTGTCAATCTGTTTCATCTGTCAAAAACACGTCAAAATATGACATCGGTTTTCAATATTTGACAGTAATATGACAAATTGATATCAACAACAATAGAAAAAAAAACTATCGGCCCAGGTCGGGAGCCCTGGCTTTTGGCCGGTAGATAACAAAACGCAAAAAATAATACGAAATGTGAAATAAATGTGTTTTTTTAATTGTTGTTCCCATGATTATTCACAAAAAATGTGTACTAGAAATAAAAACTTATCTGTAATACATAAATAAATTCTATAAAGTATATTTTTGGATTTTCACACGTTTATAAAATGAAGTAACGAAACGCATCATCGGAGACGTAGATCATGACATTGCCAGATTGAAATTCTTGGGTTGCAAGTTTTAACATCTTTGATCGAAGATTTCTGGTGGTACAAATGCGCGAATAAATTCAACATATTTTTATTCAAAATCTACGATTTTTTTCCTATAATTTCCTACTTTTATCCTTGAGGTACACGGTTGGGCCATTAATGTAGGAGAAAAAAAACATCTCCTTTTTCGGAGAAAGGCGATTTCGCAAGTCTGTTTGGCAAAGGTTTCCCCGGGCATAGTTTGTGCCTTGTTTGCAACGAAATAGACGAGATAACACGCTCGTTTACACTACATTTTTTAGTTAAAAAGTATCGTTGAATCGGTCATAAAATATCGTCGATACCGATATATCGGCTAACGCGAAGTATCGCCGATATATCGGTATCGGTATCGGTATCGGATGCATCGCTAGTATTTATATTGCAAACTGAAACTTTATTTATAGGATCTCCAGTACAGTCAGTATCATGTAAATATATTACCCTAAAACCGTCCGTTGTGCTTCGTGCTTTATTTTTAGATTCAGCAAAAGTTAATTTGCTTCGTAGAATCGGCGCTTTTTATAAATCCTTTTGCACGTGTTTGCGATTCTTGTTGAATCAAAACATATCATTAAGTTGTAGATTTTATATTTTTAGCAACATGTTATGTCGAGATTTTAGGAGATTTTTGGATCAACTACTATTTTGCAACAGAAATCGTTGAATTACTGTCCTGCGGTGAAAGGTGGGGACTGCACCATTTTGTGTTGTTAACATAAAATTTGTTATTAGTCCTGAGCATTTAATAATTTATTTATGTTTTATGGGATTTCACACGACGGCCTCGACTCCACAATAAAGCTCCCACCGTAAAATGGTACACATCATTCCGTTCAGGTACCTAACTCGAACTTAACTAAAAAACAAAATTGACAGCCAGCGTCCAACGTAATATATTAATGAAAAGATGGGTAGAAAAAATATATTAGAATTCGAATTTTAAAAGGCGGCGCGTTCAAGCAACTGTGCTAGAGTTTATTTTGTTTGAGTGTTCGAAAAAAAAAACAAAAGTGTGGACGTTCTTTTCTCCTATTTGCCTCTGACCTCGGCTCTTATTGACAATGGCTGCCAGAATGAAATATGGCGCGCCTCTAACGAAAAAGAGATTAGGTGAATGATATTATTTCTCGTCTATTGTGGTCTATCGGTGCGGAGCGGCACTGTTTGCTGTTTCGAATGCATTTTTCCGTGTTATTTTTTTAGTCACCTGTTAATGTTAAGCTGTGACGAAGGTTACGTGTTTTCTTAAGTTATCATGGTATATCCATCATTGATATCATTAACATAACAAATATGATTTGATTAATAAGAATTAAAATTATGGGTTATTATGTGGTAACTAGAACTAACTCCCTTATATTGTTGTCTACAAACTCACTTTTCAGTAGGTACTTCTTCTAAAGAGGAACCATGAAATACCTTGTGAAAATTGCAATTCAATTTCTGATCATGTTCAAATAAAAATTATAGAAGTTGTTTCTCCACTGAGCATATAACACCACAACATAAAATCATGCTTATCTCTAATTGAATAGAAGCAATAGTGATCTAAATCAGTGCATAAATATCACGGAGCGTTGGCGCCTGGTTTAGTTGACCACTAACACATGTGCACAGGGAGGAGGGCGCGGAGGGGAGGTCTGGAGGGCCGGTAATGAAGCGGCGCGTGTGGCAGAGGGCAGACACAATAGCCGCCGCCGCCGCCGACGCGCCGAGCCTTCTCGGAACCGGTCCCGAGGGCAGCGCTCTGCCGAATTTTGCGTCGACCACCCATCGCCCCGCTCCGTCCTGGGCGATACTTATCGCGCCTGTATTTATGACTAGAAACACCATTACAGATATAGTCCCCAGGCGAAGAAATCGCAACTCGAGACCACCCGTTGTAGTTTCTGTTGCCAGTGGAATAAATCGCTCTGTGGTTCCTGCCCGCGCTATCCATTTGGCTTGGTTTCAGCCGCGATGTAGTCATAAATTCCCTGATTGAAGGACACGCGTCTCATTCTTTAGCAGCCTGTTAACACTTCGATTTACAATTTTTTGTATCACTTTCAATAGGCAACCCTGGAGTCTTGCTTTAGTGTGCGAAGGAGAAGTAATACTGCACCGCTAGATTTAGATATTGGGTGTGAGCGAGATGGAAGACTGCACCGCTAGTCAGTGCAACGATCTCGCCTACTTAACGTCTACTCTACTCAGCGATAGTGATGTCGTTACTGTCAATCTTAAAATCATCGATGCATCGACGGTTAAAACAAATAATGCGTCGCCATTGTTGTAGATATTTGTAAAGATTTTCTTGTCTTCGATAGACCTTAAAATGTTCTAAATGACATTTGCCACGTGGTTTACATTGACAAGGAAATAAGACTGATGTATTGTCTACAATCATTATCTGGTAAGAAAAGTTTCCGCTGACGAATTTCACCAATAATTCTTTCGGCATATTTCAGGCGGTGACGCATTGGACCGATAAATTAAAAAAGTGAGTGACATTAGAGCGATCGTAAACGAACTTGTCTGTTGCCTTGTCGTGGCTACATTATAAATAGATGACGCATCTACCGAAATACTTATATTGGCAGAGAACGTTACAACAAATAACATTGATGTCTACTACTAAATATGTAGATATACAATAATTTAATGATAATAATAATGCTACTAATGAAGTGGCCTTGTTTAAAGGTAGTCAGGGTCGACTAGAATAGATTTGAGATCCTTCAGATGATGTTGTCGAAATGATAAAGTTTATGATATCACCGTCGATAAATAATCTGGATCGAGTTCTCCCATCCCTGAGGCGTACAGTTCATTGAGTAAACCTGTGTCCCAGGCTGCGCAGGCGCTGCGCCGCGGGCGCGCACGACCTGCTGTGTTCGTGTGTGCGTCTGTGTCAGCCACTTATTTGTTGTGAGCACTCGTAAGTTTAGAAGCTCGCCGGGCGGCGCCCGCGCCGCTCTCCAACGTGTTTCGTTAGCTTTAACAGTTGTTATTGTATATTTATTGTTGTTGTTCGTTTCCTTGGGAATTATGGGTCGGCTTTTTATAATATTACTGGCTTACAAATGATTTTTTAGATGACTTATTTATAACCATTTACATGTCCGAGTGTTTGGGCCTTTCCTGCTACTTCTTCTGCTATCAAGCAAGCGAAGTTTACTACTTCATTATCAATGATTGTATAAATCTAAACGAAAGCTTGTTTAATAAACATAGATTTCCGTGTTGACTCCGACATCGGCAGCACGAGCGAGGGAAAGTTAAACTTTCTGAATACTGATCGATTAAAAGTAAAAGTGCCTTCTATGTTGTATTTGAGAAGTTAAATTTGCGTAATAATATGTTATGCGAATTACGTATGATGAACGTTACAAGGTGTGATCTGAATCCAAAGTATAACTACACCATTTCTGATGGTGAAAAGAATATAAAATAGATCTATTAAACCATGTCCTATTGCTCAATAAATACACAAAGATAGTCAGCAACGTTTGTGTACTGTGTAAACATGCGTGAATGCAACACTGCAGAATTAAAAGTTGCGTTAGGAGGAAAATTGGCAACAAATTGTTAGGAATGTTTCTAGGCGCAAACGAATTGAAAAAAAAATTGAGCCGCATGTGCTGTTTTTCATTAAAACAGAATAAAAACAGAAGAGGCTTCAGATATCTACTTATTTGAAAAAGCAAAACATGTTTCACAAGTGTGTAAACGTTGAAAATAATACTAGAGGTGCCTCGAATAAGGACCGTAGTATGATTGTGTAATGAACTGGTTTCATTTCCGGTAATGGTATTGTTTACCATGCGTAGATTTCCGGATTTTGGAATTATGATAATCTGTTAAGAATTCAACAAGTGTAACACTTTTAATTAGGACGGAATATTTTGCGTACATTTTATCGCCAACAAGAGGTTCCCCACTTTTTTGGAACGATGCATGCAGGGTGGTAACTTGAAAATGCTGAATTTATTTTCAAGTTAGCCTGAAATTAAAATCCCTTTTCAAACAATTTCACATTTAAACTCCATTGAATGATTTTATGCATTTTTCTTTTCCTTAGCTTTAGCTGAATCTGTAGTTGTATCAAAAACAGTTCTACATTTAAAAGCTTGGAGCCATTTCCGTCATACACGTATTTGTGCAACAAGAAGTTCCGATTGAGCGCACAATTTTCACAAATGTCAAGAATCACTATAGTCTATGGAATTTCCGACACCTCCGGCCTTTAGGTGCGTCTCTGCGACATTAGCAATATACTGCACTAACATTTGTAGTGGAAAGTTGTTGGCTCATCGTCGATGTCGATTTCGATCGACGTCGATACGGAAAATGATGCCTGGAAACTTGAAGGTTTCCAGGTATCTTTGATGACTTGATATCTTGGACTTGAAAATACTGATTTTAAAGAGTGGAGGTAATAAAATATTAAAAGCGTGTATTTTACAATAATTGTTTTAGTTTCGGTAAAACTTCGACAAACAGATGTCGTGAAGTAAGCACAAGTGTACCAAAATTTAACAAACAATGTTCCTATCCGACGCGACGTTTTCCACAAGAACTAGGTACTTTAACTGGCGCAACATCGTCATCATACTTTAATACTACACCACCATCTTACAGAGAGCCGCCGTAAAATTCTAAATTACCATTTATTGCTTCATTATTGCCTCTCGAGAGGGAAGCAGGGAGGGTCTGCTTACTTTGGATACCGATAACAGCACGCAGTTTGTATAGCTGTGCAAATAGAGTCGGTTTGGTAGCAACACGCGCGATACCAAGAACTTTCTCGTTTACTTACCGTTGTACTTAAATTATATTTATCTTTGTTATTTCTATTAAGTCACCTACGGATGTGAAGTCTGATAATGTTGTTTGCTTACACCTTTTCGTTGAAGTAATATTTTTAACGACTGTACTTCTATTGATTGTCAAACATGATAATGTGTCACTTGAGTTTACGAAATCTCCATGATGTTTTGTCCTAGTTCCAAAACTTGTGTTCTTGAAGTGTTTTCATTCCAAAAAGTAGTCGAAATAATAGTGGGCGAAATATATTTGGATATAATATGCTAAAATACTGCGTAGTAGAGTCAGCCCACCCATGTCAAAAACAAAGGGTTCAGTGGCATAGCAGTATTAGTTATCACGGACGTGCAGGCACGTATGTACAGTCAACGTCCTCACTATATTGTTTACAGTATATGACAGAGATAAATCGCTACTACAGAGGGAAATATTCAAGTCGTGTATCTTTATTGGGGTGTTTACTATGAACTTTGCTAAGGTGTCGAACGTGTTTCGTGGCAACTTCGTTTTTCCTGTGTAAAATTCTATCAAAACATACCTGATTAAACATACGTGTAATTTACTATGTTGTACATTATATTCTAGTCATACATTCATGCCTCTCATCAACTGATGAGAGGCATGAATGTATGACTGTATGATGTATCAGTTATCTAGTTGCTTTGCTTTGATGACGTAACAATAAATGATGTTAAACATTATTTTATCATTAACAGAAAATAGACCGTTGAACTGGATTGTTTTCACATAATTTAAATACATATATTTACTTACAGCAGACGGGATGATATTGACAAAATGCTGTATAATGGTAATCTACTGGAAAGAGCCAACAATGCTACCTAGTAGCTGTTGGTACAAGTGTAAGTTGTCAAACTTCATAATGTAATTTTTCAGAATTAAATTTTTTTCTGCACTGTATAATAATATTTTTGGATTAATTGCGATTTTTGTCATTTATCAGAAAGAAAGAGTTTTTCTTAGCGAAACTAAGAAAAATAATAAAAGAGTTCCTGTACTTTTAACTTTATTTTTAATGCCATAATCTGCGTATTATTTTTAATTACGGTTATTAATACCACGACAGTTGACGTAAATCATAAAACTACACCGTGACAAGTTTACTAGGTAATACAGTATTTTATAACAGAATTTAAACTGGTTTAACATTAATAGAAAACCGTGCCACATTTAAAATTTCTTAGTGCATAATTCAAAACACTCTTGATAGTCCTATCATAACTATCCTGTGGATTATTCATAAATAATCCACAGGAAAATTTAATAAGAAAATTGTAATAAAGCGACAACATAAGAAGCACACAGATTGAAAAAAGCTAAAATCAAGTTGACGTTGAGAGAAAATCCGTTCCACATTGCGTATTTTGAAGAACAAACATCAATATATTTCAAGGCATGGAATAACACATCGCGTAGTTTCTTGTCTGTAAAAATAAAATATATATTTTTTTTAATTGTCATCATTAAATCAAAGACAGTGTCAATTTTATTACCCAACTGCGCGACGCAAAGGAGGGTAATGTGTTTATTATCATTCTATGTATGTTTGGCGGTGGTTGGCACCCACTGCGACGGACGTCGCAAGACGATCTCCGGCCACCGTAGGCGCGGGCATGCGGGCTGCGAGTAAGTAAAGGGCAACTCGCAGCCCGACCATGGACCATGCCCGGGTCGACGGTGCGTTGTGTTCCACGCGCGCCTCAAAGAGCGTCAGCATAATGCCGGGGCCGCGGGACTTATACCATTACCGTGACCCCGGAACATAAAGGGCTATTGAAGGACACCGTGGATTTTAGTCAGTACAAGTCTGACAGTCCCTCCCGCCCTGCCCGGGGTGGGAGGACTCATTTGATGATTTTACCACGAAAAAAAAAATGTATGTATGTTTGTTTCTAGGTGGCATTCTAGAGACCAAATGCGTAAGCCGATTTTGATAATTCTTACGTCAATCGATTCGTCTTAACCTTGCGAGTGTCACTATAAAGACATGGCAGTAATCAAAATTCACCACAGCGACAACCAGGCGCCATATTGTCAAAATGAAAAAAAAGTCGATGAACTATGTCAAGTGGGGTATCGTTGAATAGGTATTTTAAAATCATCTTTAGGTTCCTTTTATCATTTTTCATATTAAATAATATTTTAGGATCGACTTAAAGTTGTTTAACAAAACAATCATTTCTAGCTAATTTTCTTACTTATTGATTTAAGTTTTTATTTCAAGTATAAACGATATACAAACAAAGAATTGAAACAGTTTTATAATCGATACACACAAAACAAATCATAAATTCTAATGCAGAACAGAACGACTCACAGTCGGGGCCCCTTGAGAAGATTTCATTGGTAAAATTTGAATGGGCCCCGACTGTGAGTACTACCCAATGTTGCTACGACTACTGACTAAAAGACAGATGCTGTCATTACTCTGACCCTGTGCCTACCTTTATTTAAAACTAAATTATAAGATACCTTTGTACATCAACAACTCGTCTGCAATTATACATTTCATGTCATCCAATTCATTTGCAGCTAATTCCATTACAAAAGAAGGTAAACACAACATTGTCGCAGCAAATGATACTTGTATAACACAAGGGATCATAATTGCAGGATCCTGAAAAGTCACTGTAGTTTAAACTCCTTACTACACAAACAACAACACTACCTACGTACTACTCACAACGTGTAAGGCTGCTTTTCCACCAGAGATGCGCTATGTAGCTGTGCTGCGAGGATGTAAAAGCTGAGCTACGAAACTGTGTGACCGTTTCCACTGATGCTACGCTATGTAGCTGTGCGGTAAGATGTGCTATGAAGATGCGTAGCTGCGCTACGAAGATGTGCTGTCACAAGGTAGCTGTGCTATGAAGATGCGTAGCTGCGCTACGAAGATGTGCTCGTGGTGTTCAAAGTTGCTTTAAGGCAATCACTTGCTTAATGCTTAATGAGAATAATGCAAGAATGTGAGAAAAAACAAACCAAATTTTAAATGTCAATAAGGTCGAAAATGGCTTGAATCTGTTTTTTTAACTTGCTATCGTTAAGCAATAAAAAAAACAGGTTTAAGCGATTTTCGACCTTATTGTCATTTATGCAAACACCGGATTTAAGGAAGGAGCAATGTTAGCGAACGAGAATGTGAGAAAAAACAAACCAAATTTTAAATGTCAATAAGGTCGAAAATTATAGATAGTCAATATACATATATTGCGTGTCCTATCACTGTCTGTGCTATGAAGATGCGCAGCTCGAGCTATGCGATGTATCGATACTAGGGAAAACGACCCATAGCACGCATCCACAGCACGCAGCCATAGCACGCAGCCACAGCACGCAGCCGTAGCACGCATCCTTACATATAAAAAACACATCTTAGTTGAATCCGTTTCCACCAGTGCTGTGCTATGTAAACCAGTGAATATGATTGGTGGATATCAAACGCATCCGCAGCAACGTAGCATAGCGCATCTCTGGTGGAAAAGCAGCCTACCTACCAATTTTCTGACATCAAAAAACAATCTGACCAGGAGGCCTTATCATGAGTTTTCACTTATTGTGACGTAAAGTAAACTGGAACTTTGACATTTAATTTCAAGGAAAAAATTAGTTCCTTCTTCGTATACCAGAGGCCCTGTTCCATTTTCCAAACAAGAAACGCTGTAAATACTGGCAAGACGCTGTAAAGTAAAATAGTGAAAACTCGTGATAAGGGCTCTGTTAGAATTTCTACAACAGTGATGACGCCGCCGGAGACATGAATTTTTTAAACAGAAATTGTTTTCGCGCACCAAAAAGGACTTCACATAGTGCAATCACGAAAATCTACTTGTATGACGGAGAAAAACGTACCCAATGTGCGCACTTATTCGCATGACCAGGATCATACGTTTCAGTACAATACAAATTCGCCCAAAGTGCCCCCGGTCAGGAGCCCAAGTCTGCTATTATTATTAATTCGTCATTCCATTCTCATTTTGTTTAAAGTTCGTAATCTGCTAAATTCATTAGTGAGCGGTCAATGATCGACTTGAAATTCTCGAACTCGACTTAAAAGTCACAAATTAAAATTGTGTAATAATTACATTTGAACATTTATTCATGCCATACATGAGATTTTATTTGTATAATTAAAATTATATTTTAACATATTATTTATTAGTGTTTTAAACGATTTGTAGTACCTAGTAAGAAAAAACATTTGTACGAAATTATGCCATTCTATGCCATTTCTTTCACTGGAGTTCAGTTGTTGATCATTGGAAAGTCATAATGACGGCCCTCATGACGCCATTTTTTTAGTAGACTACCAAACTTGTCTAAATCAACAATTATGAAATCAATGATATAATAATAAACTATTCTGACAATATTGTAACAGCAGACTTAAGGCCCTGAAATCAAGCTATACGCAGGAATGCAAAGTGACTATTTCAAGTGGGACAAATAGGAAAATCCGAACCCACAAGAGATATTGGCCATCTGTCTTAGGAAAATCATGTTTTTTTTAAACGAATTCAATATTAGCATTTTAAATTTTTTGTCATGCATGAAATATTAACATTTATAAAGCAGTTCCACTTTATTTTGTGCAAGGATCGGGAAGACCAAAATTAGAACAGCGTGCATGAAAGTTGGAAAAATTCTGAAAAATATTTTGTTAAATGTAAGACTCCCAATATGTCTCATAGATTCGGATTTCCCACATGAAATAAACATTTTGTGCTTTTGCTAAAATGAAATAATTTACATAAATCACGGCACGAGGGACTTGATGTGTTTCGCAAAACGCGATTTAATGCAACGACAACCAGCACGCGTAGCATGGCGATTCTATCTCTATTCTACCAAGAAAAGACAAAGTTATTTCATCGTTATCTTTATACAAATCGACTGTTTTTCTGCACAAGTATGACACGATTCTTACACCATTAAAGAATAGAAACATATCTTTTCTATATTTTAAACATTGCTATGCTTAAATAGGTAAAAATATTTTACGTTCTGTCATTTTGTCTATTCTCCCGTCGACAAAACCCGTTTCTACGGCGCCATGCTACGCGTGCTGGTTAACTGAAGTCGTGAATTTATTAATACATACTAAAAATACTTACTACGTTGCTGTTAAAGGTAATGTAGTAAACCATTGATAGTATTTTTAAGAAATCACAAGTAAAAGCCGCTATCATCTGAAATATAAAATTATTACATGATTAAGGCACTTAATAATAAGTAAACAACTTATTATTAAGTGACCGTGCCCTTTCGGCCCGGCATCACTATTTGCTTTCCAAAGTTGATGACTCGATGTTTATTATATCAAACTCAGCGTCGACAATTCACTTGAACGATATTTGTTCTATCGATGTTTTGTTAACGCGATGAAAAGTTTGTGCGAAAAATTCTGCTACGAAACATCTTACCGCGATTGTATGTTAGTTCTACAGGGTGATTTGTAATTCGATACATTCCTTGAAAAGAGTGTTACTAGACCTTATTTGCAACAATTTAACCCGGACAACATGGGGTCCATACTGACTGATTTTAGATACATACAGGGTGTAATTAGACACATCACAAAGCCGTAAACTACGCATACTGTACATCAAACATGCAACTTTGACCTGCAATATCTCGAGAACCCGTGGAGTCCCAGGTATGGTCTAAAGGAAAAAAATGATCCAAATAATGGGTAGAATACGTGGCTTTCGGCTTCGTTAAGTGTCTTCTTACACCCGGTGTAACTTTAAAGATTTTTGAAAAAACATCTGCCTCTCTCTCATTAACTGCAGCTTATTGTTAGTAAAGAAAATATCGATGGCCATCACTTAGAATTCATACTTTTCTGATAGAATATGAACGACTAAATCTAGTGAATACAAGTGTGTTATGAAACTAATCCTATTTTGGGAAAGTAAGTATAATATAGTTTCTGTATTGAAGTTTTCTTAAAACTTCCCTTGTCTTTCGAATCATATTTCTCAAAATAAATGTATGTAAGTAAGTCTTGGTTCCTCTCGCGCCCGGCATTGGTCGAGGCCATGCTGCGGGTCGAGAAGGAATGGGAAGCGGTCGCCTCCTTCTGCGAAGCATTCATGCTAGCGAAGGAGGAGGCGCGCCGAGTGAGGGAGAGGATAGCGTCCTCCCTCCATCCCAGGCGCAGTGAGATCAAGACGATCTCCGGCCACCGTAGGCGTGGGCATGTGGGCGGTGAGTAATGGGCGACTCGCTGTCCAACCATGGACCATGCCCGGGTCGACGGCGCGTTGTGTTCCACAGCTTCAGTGGAGACCGTTGTGCTGGCTGTGTTGTATATTTGTATGGCGAGACGTGAAATGTGAGCGGCGTGCTGTGAGACGTGTGCTGCGTGCGGCGTGCTGTGAGAGGTGTGCAGTGAGACGTGTGCTGCGAGTAGGGACACGATATCGAATGCGATACTTTACTCATATCGCTTTTGATTAGATACTAAAAAATAGTATTCAATTCGATACTTCCTTTCGATACTTAGTACCAGGGTTGGCATGATTATAACAAGTTGTTTTAAAACAAAAAAACATTAGATGACACACACATTTTTTTCCATCGATAATATTTTGTTAATATTTCATTACAATTTGAAAAGCACGCAACGCCTCGCACCCGAGCTGAAAAACATCTCTTCTCGCACAGCACACAACACACCGCACACCGCACACAGCACGCCGCTCGCAGCACACGTCTCTCAGCACACGTCTCACAGCAACAGCAAACGTCTCACCGCACACAGCTTTGGTGGAGTCACCCGAGCTGAAAAACAGCTCTTCGCGCACAGCACACGTCTCAGCTTTGGTGGAGTCTCGCCTTAATTCTGTTTCAAGTGCTGTTTCAAATGGAAGAAAATTGATGCTTTGTACATTAGGTATGTACATTATACGTAATGCTACTACTCATTTTTTTTTGGAAAAAAAAATGTTTTGTCGGTACATCAACCTACCCGAGTCTGTCAAATTTTGCCATCGAACGTCAACCTTCTTATCTTGTACATAATAAAGTTGAAAATCTATGTAGTATGAATGTTGATGGATGGCGAGGAAGAGGAAGGCCAAAGAAAAGATGAATGGATTGTCTAAGGAATGATATGAAAGAAAAAGGAGTAAATGATACTGTCACGTCTGATAGGGGAGAACGGAAGAAGAAAACGTGTTGCGCCGACCCCAAGTAGAATGGGATAAGGGCAGGAAGAAGAAGAAGAAGAAGAATAAAGTTGAAAATCTATTACATTGACAGATTATAGTAGCCACACGTCTGTACCTTCTCCGAACCAGATTATTAGTGTTGATTAGACTATATGTATTATAAATAATTATTTATTATTTAATTTACCTTTATCCTCATTATCTTGATCGTTGAATTTAAGTTATTTGATGCTGCCATATAACTTCCAATAAAGTTTTGCAAAAATTTTGTTTTTTCATCATCATCAATTGGTTTCTTTTTCAAATTACCCTTAAGCGATTTGCAGATGGCTTGTACTGTATTTTTATAATTTTCTGATACATAGAACATAAATAGTCGGTAGACGATACACGATATGTCTTGAAATAAGTACATAATGGTTGATAAATTTGAAGAATAGCCGATAATAGATACATTAATCGCTTGTAATGTTACAGTGAAGAAAATCATGAAAAATGACAAATAATGAGCATATTTCTTTTGTGATATGTTCGAAGAGTTGATACTCAAATAAGTAAAAATTTTCATTATATAATCATCCCCAATTACCAGTGAAGATATAACATTAGCTGATGTTTCTATTAACAATCCAACATTGTAAAGTTTTGTTGAAAATGTAACAAACATCGAATTGTTAGTAGAGTGGATTATCAATGCTACGTTTAGGATATACCACAAGATGCAATAGATTTTTGTTACTAAACAAATCCTGGCTGATGAGCTGCGTTTGATGTAGAAACCGAAAATGAGGCTTAAATATAAAATTCCTTTGAATGTAGAAGGTGACTCCAGTTTAACATTTCCTTTTAAAAATGGCATTTTTCGCAATGATGTTGCACGTTGTAATGAGAAACAAAACTACACAAATTAAAACAATAACGAATTTATAAGCGAAAGCAGAGTAAACACGGTCGCAGAATGAAATATACTGATAATAATGTCGAAGTATTTCTAGACAATAATTAGTTAGTCAGTGGATTAAATGGGTATGTATCTATCACGTGAACAGTGCATGTGGAGCAGGCATTTTAATTTACTTTATAATGTAAAAATAACTGTAGTTTGTAATTTTAGCGCAGTGGCTGAGCGATTGGACTGCTGCGCAGCGTATCACGGGTTCGATTCCCGCACGGAACAAATATTTGTATGATCTACAAGTAGTTGTTTCGGGTCTGGGTGTTTGTGTATGTGAGTTTATATGTTTGTAAACGCACCCACGACGCAGGAGAAATGCCTAGTGTGGGGCAATGTTTTTTTTAATGAGTTCCAGATGAATGTCTCTGCGATCTAGTGGTCGGAAGCGCGACTACTGAACAAAATATTCTGAGTTCGGTTCCCGAAGCAACCAACTTCAAAAACAGAAAAAAGATTAAATTAACTTTTGGCAATAATCAATGAAATAAAAAACGAAGCCACCGACTTCCGAAAGAATCTATACATATAATAAAACTGTAGAAAAGAAGTTTTTGTACATTAAAAAAAAAATAAAAAAATATAGCCAGGGTGTTAAAGGACAACCAATAGAACCCATTTCCAGCGTTTTTAGAATTTTTGTCTGTTTGTCTGTTTATCTGTTTGTATGTTTGGTTATTCGGGCATCACGTAAAATGTACGAAATCAATGTAGATAACTTTTATACACAACGATTTAGGGTCAGTTCAGACCGAGACGCGAAGCGACGCGACGATGCGCGCACACTTTTAAGAGCCATTCAAAATACGACTTTATTTTCTACACCAAAAGATACACATTTCGTTGTGAGAATTTAGAATACGTTGAGATGCACAGCGATGCGCCGCGATGCGCCGCGCGACGCCTCGCGGCGCAGCGCGACGCATCTCAAAGCAGCGGTGCTGTGCTGCGCCTCTCAAGGTCTCACGACGCAGCGCGGCGCATCGCGGCGCCGCTTGACGCCGCTCGCGGCCGCTCCACGATGCAAGGTGAAAATCGGGAGCTAGAGGTGACTGAGTATGCATTATTGTGAGTAACGAATTTTGCCAACCGATTTAAGTTAAGAAAAGGTCAAAGAATAACAATGTAGAACTTGCCGGTCAATTTTTTGGTTCATTTTTTTTCCCCCTTTTCTCTTAATCGTAAACGGAATGTATTGAGTACATGATTTAAAATCATTTTAATGATTATTTCCGTAATAATTTATAGAAAAATCAGATCACCTTTTTGCGGCACAGATAAAGCGCATAATAATATTATTATGTTTATGAATTTGGTCATAGTTGCCGTCACTCGGATTTTGCATACTCAACTACCTCTAGCCCCTGGACTATGTAGCTGAGGCCGCCATTTGCAAATGGGATTGCGGGAGGACGCGGGGCGGGGCGGCAGCACGTGGAAAATCTAGACAAGTTCCGCTGCACCGCGCGGCGTCTGGATGCGCCTCGCGACGTTGCGATGCGTCTCGCGGCGCAGCGAGACGCATCGCGGCGCCGCGAGGCGTAGCGCGACGCAGCGTGAAATGACAGGCCTCTTCACGCATCGTCGCGTCGCTTCGCGTCTCGGTCTGAACTGACCCTTAGCGTAACTTGAAGTAACATTTAGTTTTTGTTTCATTGCAATCGGTTCAGTCTATCAAAAGATATTTGAATTTAAAGTGATTCAGAAGTAAAATATTACGGTCAGTTCACACCGAGACGCGCAGTTCAGTAGCGCGATCTAGCTTCGAATAGAAAAACTACATAAATTCAAATAATTCATCTAAATCAACGATAACACGGTAGATGGCGTTAAAAAAAAACCAGGAGTAGAGGTGTTAAGTTAAGTTAAGGGTCAGTTCAGACCGAGACGCGAAGCGACGCGACGATGCGTGAAGAGGCCTGTCATTTCAGGCTGCGTCGCGCTACGCCCCGCGGCGCCGCGATGCGCCTCGCTGCGCCGCGAGACGCATCGCAACGTCGCGAGGCGCATCCAGACGCCGCGCGGTGCAGCAGAACGTGTCTAGATTTTCCACGTGCTCCCGCCCCGCCCCGCGCCCTCCCGCAGTCCCATTTGCAAATGGCGGCCTCAGCTACATAGTCCAGGGGCTAGAGGTACTTGAGTATGCAAAATCCGAGTGACTGCAACTATGACCGAATTCATAAACATAGGTAATATTATTATGCGCTTTATCTGTCCCGCAAAAAGCTGTGATCTTATTTTTCTATAAATTATTACGGAAATAATCATTAAAATGATTTTAAATCATGTACTCAATACATTCCGTTTACGATTAAGAGAAGAAGGCAAAAAAAATGAACCAAAAAATTGACCGGCAAGTTCTGCATTGTTATTCTTTGACCTTTTCTTAACATAAATCGGTTGGCGAAATTCGTTACTCACAATTATGCATACTCAGTCACCTCTAGCTCCCGGTCTTCACCTCGCATCGTGGAGCGGCCGCGAGCGGCGTCAAGCGGCGCCGCGCTGCGTCGTGATGCCTTCAGAGGCGCAGCGCAGCACCGCTGCTTTGAGATGCGTCGCGCTGCGCCGCGAGGCGTCGCGCGGTGCATCGCGACGCATCGCTGCGCATCTCAACGTATCCTAAATTCTCACAACGAAATATGTATCTTTTGGTGTTGAAAATAAAGTCGTATTTCGAATGGCTCTTAAAACTGTGCGCGCATCGTCGCGTCGCTTCGCGTCTCGGTCTGAACTGACCCTAAGTAACATTATGTTTTTTATTTCATCGTAATCAGTTTACACCTTACAAACAAAAAATGTAAATTAATTAAAGCGATTTAAAGGAATCGTAGGATAGGATGGGATAGGATTGGATAGGATGGGATAGGATGGGATAGGATGGGATAGGATGGGATAGGATGGGATAGGATGGGATAGGATGGGATAGGATGGGATAGGATGGGATAGGATGGGATAGGATGGGATAGGATGGGATAGGATGGGATAGGATGGGATAGGATGGGATAGGATGGGATAGGATTGGATAGGATGGGATAGGATGGGATAGGATGGGATAGGATGGGATAGGATGGGATAGGATGGGATAGGATGGGATAGGATGGGATAGGATGGGATAGGATGGGATAGGATGGGATAGGATGGGATAGGATGGGATAGGATGGGATAGGATGGGATAGGATGGGATAGGATGGGATAGGATGGGATAGGATGGGATAGGATGGGATAGGATGGGATAGGATGGGATAGGATGGGATAGGATGGGATAGGATGGGATAGGATGGGATAGGATGGGATAGGATGGGATAGGATGGGATAGGATGGGATAGGATGGGATAGGATGGGATAGGATGGGATAGGATGGGATAGGATGGGATAGGATGGGATAGGATGGGATAGGATGGGATAGGATGGGATAGGATGGGATAGGATGGGATAGGATGGGATAGGATGGGATAGGATGGGATAGGATGGGATAGGATGGGATAGGATGGGATAGGATGGGATAGGATGGGATAGGATGGGATAGGATGGGATAGGATGGGATAGGATTGGATAGGATGGGATAGGATGGGATAGGATGGGATAGGATGGGATACTATGGGATACGATGGGATACGATGGGATACGATGGGATACGATGGGACACGATGAGATGCGATGGGATACGATGGGATACGATGGGATACTATGGGATACTATGGGATACTATGGGATACTATGGGATACGATGGGACACGATGGGATACGATGGATACGATGGGATACGACGGGACACGATGGATACGATGGAATACGATGGGATACGATGGAATACGATGGAATACGATGGAATACGATGGGATACGATGGGTCACGCATAGGTACGACCTGTTTCCTTGAAAGAATGACTTTCGCCCATGTCTGCTTACGTCCTGGGGCTGCCAGCGCCGGTAAAGGCAGGAACGGGCAGGCTCCGGAGTCCGCCCATACTACTCAGGTCCCAGAGGCGTTTAAACGTAGATTTTTCTCTTGCACGAGCATGCGGGCGGCGAGTATGCCTGGGTCGACGGCGCGTTGTGTTCAACACGCGCCTCAATGTGTCATCACAATGACGGGCCCCCCCTTAGAAGGCCAAAGCCTGCCGGGGTCGCGGAACTATCGAATTACCTTGACCCCGGAACGTAAAGGCCTATTATAGGATTTATAGGACACCGTAGATTGACAGTCCCTCTTATCTTACCCTGCCCTGGGTGGGAGGACTCATTTGATGATTTACATACGCATATTTATGTATGCTCCAGAATGATGGTTTACAGCCAATGTTGCACTAAAAAATACATTGTTAAGTTCCGACATCCACGCGAACGAAGTCGCGGGCACAGCTAGTAGTTAATAAAACATTGAGCACTGGACATGTTTGTGACACAGTCCAACTCAGGGGCCCAGTTTTGTGCGGATTTCACATTTCTTCGTGTCTTTGAGAGAGTTCTATTTTTAAAATCACGAAAGTTCAGAGAGATATTATAGAAGGACTGAATATCATCGATTATGTCGGTAGGCTCTGCCATTGGGTTGCTGGGTGCCCGGCATTTTGGCGAGAGGTGATTTTTTATATAGGTAATTATGTAAATTAGGTAGTGGTTGTGTTTTAAATATTTTTAGTTTATAGATAGTATTTTAGTTTATTTTTTAAATGTATATGCGTTACCTTACGAGGCTGACCTCGTACAAATGTGCTGCAAGCCTCTAAATAAATGATTAAAAAAAAAAGGACTGAATAACGAACAATGGTCTATGTCTATGGTAGGTACGTTAGTGTCACTGACTTCTTGAAATAAAAACACTGTACCGGGGATTATTTGCATTATTTAATGTGTGAAGAGTCACAATGCTTTCAATATCAACTACATTCTAGAACACTGAAGAAAAATGTACCTATTGATCACCAATCGGTCATCAAACTCGTAGATAATCAATGCTGTCCAAGGCTGATTAATAATCATAAATCCCAGTTTTGGGTATGTTCGTGTGTTCTGTTTTCATGTATGTATAAACAGTTGGATTGTGATGAATTTTGGCACAGATATAGATGAGACTGATATGTATAATAGACAAAATGGAAGGGGACAGCAAAGCTGCGGGTGACAAATAATTAAAAATAATAATACTGTTTTTCACGATGCAGGTTGGCAAACCTAAACACAAATTAAAAATATCAGTTTCATTCTTTTAAATCAGACATTCCTTTTCAAAAAATCATCCAAAAGTTTTTTTGCCTCAATAAATTGGCATCTAAGTATAGCTTAGCTTAGGCCTGGTGTATCTAATTGGTGCGCAGGAGTGGAGTCGTGGGAACCCGCCCGCGGCACTCAGGGTGCTTCAATGAACCTGAGCACGTCGTGAATAAAGCTATTGTTGCCATGCAATTTACCTTATTATCGGTTAATATGAGAACTCGATTTTCATTAAGAAAGATTTTGAAATGAGTTCATTCATTGGATAGTAAATGATTTTATAAAAAACGATGTAATACGAGACTTTTTTAAATCCATTTTCGATCATTTACCGCAAGTAAATGATCTAGTTTTGGCCATAAATAGATATACATTTTATCATTAGGGGAACAGTGTATAAGACGGGGACGTTAATAATCGCGAGGTATAATGGGGACATATACTCTTTAGGCATACTTAACACAACACTAACGTCATAGAGCAAACGCCATCAGGACGTCATTTGCAAGCGACCAGACGGAAATAGCGTCCATTTGCCTTAGGTGTGTGATTTCCCATCATACCTCGCGTCCCCGTCTTATACACTGTTCCCCTATACTTAGTATAAGGAAAACTATGCAGTTAGTATTCGATGCATTTTCCTCTTTTCCTAAAGGCCTCACGTAGTAATGTAACTGCCTACCTTACACACGTGCTTAGCATTAGAATCTTACGATTGTAACCGTTTACAAATTGTACATTCGATTTTCCTCTAAATTTCAATGTTGTTTTGACATTTGAAATGAGGAAAACACAAAAATCGACAAAGATTTATGTAATTTGGATCAAGAAGAAAAGCAGTTATAAGTAAACGTAAAAGTAACAGCTATAATAATGGAGATCGATCTTATTGCAATTGTGATGGCAACAAGGAAACATTTGGAATAACAACTGCAGTTTCTAATAATGTAGGAAAGCATTATAGCACTCCACATTCTAGTTGAGCACTAGTTTAAATGTCTACTAGCAGTCCAACTGATGATGTGACTTAGATTATAGCAGTATAGTTACGGTAAATATCTTGTTCAAACATAAATAAAATGAAAGCGGGATTTCCTAGGAAAGTAATCGCGATACAATCAGTAGTCGTATGTAACTTTCCTATCAGTTTACCGATGTCACGTATCTAATGATTGGAAGGCAAATAAATAGAACTAGACAAGATAACTTATCATGTAGCTACTAGATTGTAGATGCATATCAAGTCATGCTTGATTTCTAGAACTTGCATTAAGAAATTACTACCAAGATTCTAATTTTTATTTGAAGTAGACACGGTCACGTAGAATAGTAAGATTGGTGTTATGGTTGTTGCATAGAAGGATCTGCGCATACCTAATCCCTTGGTGACCACTCAGGGAGTTGTTGAAAACGTGAATGTAAAATTAAATGTTGTTTTATTTGAAGAGAATAAAACGGTCGATCAAAATACTGGAGTACATAATATAGATAGAATTACAATGGGAGAGGTTAGAAGGTTTAACAATATTTTAGAGTTTACCCAGTCAACCCTGTCCATGTTCATGTTCAAACCATTTAAACCGACTCAAATTACGAAATAGATTCTGTCATCATAAATCACCATGTTGTAAACTTGTAACCTTGGTATTGACAAGGTTTGGGCTAATGTGGAGCATATCACACACTTGTCAACGTCGCTACGAGCGCGCACTGCACGTGCAAGGCGCGGGTAACCAGCTGACTAGAGAAAGCAGCCTCGCTTGCCACACCTAGCTGCAAGTTTTCCGCCTGTTTTATAGAATACTAAGTTTTTGTTCATTGTGAAACGGCCATTCATTTGTGTTACAAATGTCTTCCGATCAGTTACAGGTTTATATAAAAACAGGTATGCAAAAAGACAATAAAAGCAGAAGCAGTGCCCTCAGACGTGAACACCTCATTATTATTCAGTAATAATAGATTATAATGGCTGTTCATTTGTTTTATAGACTAGTAAACACCCAGTCCCCTGAGTCCTGTTCGCATATACAACGAGTGTGGAATTTTAAACGCGGTGTCGTCACCAGCCCTGAGGTCATTCCCGGGCGTATCCCTTCACTTACTATGTGCAAGAGCAACACGTCCAACAACTGCATTCGAATTACCCGGAGACCAGCGATGACTCATAGTAACTCCAATTAAAAGATTGTAGAAAGACGTGTTTCAGAACGTATGATCGAGATTCCTGTTCGCGTTGTCATGTCTTTTCCTCATATGAAAATCCGTACTGAAAATCAAAACCAAATCAATCATTTTAAAGTATGTATAAATATTTTGAATAGTTGAGGTCCCTGAACTTTACCTAATAGACACATTTATCTAACATAGACCTCAAAGATAGTGGATACAGTTGTACAGTCATTTCCAATTCGTTAGTTGTTATTAGTCCGTTATCAACAATAACCTTATTTTAAATGTTGTTGATGCGCCCAAAAAATTGTAAGCTCCAAAGCTAGCTTCGGCTGACTCAAACCGTCTTCAAAGAATCGTCTATCGATAGATAGGATGATGACACAGTGACTCAGACACTCAACATGTTTGTTATCAAATATTGAAATCGAAGTTTATGCGTAATAAAATTGAATGCAGTAAACCCTTTACATGTGTCACAATTAAATAAAAAGCTTTGTCGGATGTGATTGAAGTGAACAATGGCTGACAATGGTAAGACATGGTTCGATGGGAGCCATGTCCTCTGAATACCCAGCCATCACACGGTGTGCAGTAGACAATATAATGTGAAATGAATTGTTTTCCTCTCATACGTTGACCACAAACATTTATCGCTTTGTGGTTGAAGCCCGTTTTATTGCCGACGAGGTCCTTTTGGATTTTTTCACTTAAAATTGACTGCGTTCGTTATTTCACTTTTATTTCAAGGTTACTTATAAACTGGTGTCTTGTAAATATCAAACAATACAGTTCTGTATTTATTGAAATAAAGCTCTGTAGGATCAAGACTAATTATTGTTTGGACGTCATGAAATACCATTAAATTAAGTGAGATACATCGACGCATGTGACAAAATTGCAAGAATTTATTCCACAATATAAACAAAAAAAAAAAAAAAAGTTCTGACTAACAATTTCGAAAACTTCCGAAAAGGTCGAGACTCATAGAATCTCATTCTGTTGTAATGTGTTACGCATAAATCTATAGTTATAAAAGTATTAGATTCTTTGTCGGTGTAACTGGATGCTTAGGATTAACATTTATCTTCTTAAAAATATTTTTACACTTCAAAGTATTGTTAATAAATAATGAGAATTTTATGCGACCTACCACCGACCCCACATTTGTTTGAAAATAAGGTGATATTGGTTATATCGTTTATAAAATCCGAGCTTTTGAATATAAATGGTGTGATTAAGTTTATTTGTTAAGACAAAGCTTGATTACATTATAAAATATTATGTAAATACATCTTGAAACTGGCGCCGGTGATGGCACACCTTTTTTCCCAGGAGACTTGTTATACGATAGTTGAAGATTATTTCAAGTAGATAGGTTACATTATACTAAATAGGTATATTTAAGGTACAAATTGGTAGCCGACTGCACGCAGCAGCAGCAGACGACATGTCGCTAACTACGGAGGGAATTTCATAGAAATACGTAGAAACCAGTAGTGTCACTACGACACGTCGTTTGCTGCAGCTTCATGTCGTCAGCTACCAACTTGTACCTTTAGTTAGGTTAGGTACCATATAAGATTCGTATTTATTCGAACTAGATTGTTAGCTAAATGATGCACAGGGAAAGTGAGTTCTTGGCAGACATTGAAGGAAATTATAATTTGGACTTCGGCCAAAACTGCATTAAAGTGGCCATCAAAATATAGAAAAAAAGATTTTGCGTTCTCACCGAGTACTGTTTATCTTGTATTCAAAATAACTCCTTTATTTGAGAATTATTTAACTCCGGTTCCTAAAGAATCAGCGTAAAAAGAACATCATGTTTTATAGTTTCCACGAAAAACGCTTTCTCTACCGTCAGCGGTATTGCTCAAAGAATCTTGGTTAATGTCATTACAGCTCGGTATTGGTACAGTGGGTTTTGTCACACCGTTTTAATTTTTAACTTCTCTTCCACGGATTTGAGCAATGGTTATGAAATAGCCTGGTAAAGCTTCTTAGTGAGTAGAGGTAGAGGTACTAATATTTATTTACTTATCAAAGTCGTTGTAAGTCTTTTATTGCCTTTTGCCCTATTTAGATATCCTAGCTGGTGGTTATGCATTAATGCATTTTACTGTTTATGAAGTTACGCTTTAATGTGGTATTATTTCTTTGCTTTATTCAGATGATTTGCTTTTTAATGCATTTAGCCCCATAATGGGGTGCACTTAAAATGCGCCAAAGGATCACTTGAAATGAAATGATAACACCGTTCAATCTGTTACTAGTTATCATAGTAAGTACCTTGTCTACTTTCTAGTACCATAGTAACGATAACGCCTTTCTTCAATTTAACAAGAAAAAGCTTTTCCGAGACATAAATCGAGGTACGGTTGGCATCAAATAAGGCAACTGTTACCTTATTTGTTTATAAAAAGTCATTAATACTGGCAGTTATTCGGCACGCCTCGCTTTATGCACATATTTTCTCACGGGACCAGGACTTGCTGATGCTTCTCGGAAGTCAAATACATAAAGGCATTCTTTGATCTAATGCGTCGACGTTACCTCCATCGTAGATAACACAATTGGTCAATATTTAGACAGGGTTATATTACATTTTCTTACCAATACACGTGTAGTACATAAAATATTGTATTAGTGGAGACACAATCTTACAGTTACAACGTCTATATGGCATAAAATCTTCTTGGAACATTCAAATATCGTCGACTTCTACTCATTTGATATTTGACACATACCACACTATGTATGTATATGTAGATAATATTGTGTACAATCACAAGATTTTTGTTAGCCTCGAATTCCATTAACGTATGACGTCAATTTGCCATTCTGTCGATTAGTGACGATGACGTTTGTCGATGGGCAACCATACAAATAAAGATATCCCCAAGTGGAGTCAAAGGCAATGGCATGCGTGTGAGTTGCCGCATCTGATGTATGTGGGTCACAGACAATAGACTTGCGTGTTTATGTTTATAAATATCTAGCACACATTCTTGCTAATGTCTCTTAGTAACAGAAGTTGAACAAGTTATTAGGGTTTCTCTACAGTCTAATTCGGTCGTGACCTAAATCGATTTTTCCGTTCTGTTAGAGAATTGCAGGGATTTACGATCTTGCTTATATAAGACTTACGTCGCAAATCATAAGATAGGAAATACAAGGTAGATATAGAATGCAACAGATCTCTCCAACTGCAATAACCTTGTTGCCTTATGCGCTAACTATTAGCTTTCTTATCAAGAAAACGCGTTTATGTGGTACTTTAAACAATTGAGTGTAACTTTACACGAACTGTTAGGTAGCCCATTTAAAAATGTACACTTGTAGAATTATTTCTATCGTAAAAGTAAAAATATAATAGGCTGCTTATCTAACGAACGTTAACATAAAATGAGGGTTTAACGTTGTCAGACACCGTTCTTGGAAACCGTTAGTTTGTCTCCTTCCGTGCATGCGACATTGTTACTTTCTGCTTTTGTTCACGACACCTTCTAACCGTACCACTTGTGTTACTTATAATAGTTCTCAAGCCGACAGGTTTTTGTTTGCACAATACTATTGCAATTTATTGCACTCCTACTTTCTCTATAGACGGGTACTAAAATTCTATTGGCATTTATTAACATCAATGTGTTTTTGTTTTTACGATTTCACTTTTATTTTAAAATACCATCTTATGTAGGTTCATAAATCATAATGTCTATTAAGTAACATTTTGCTGTTTTATTGTGTTCTATGACTCAAGATAATGCTATTCGATACACTTCGTGCTTTTGCATTAGTCTTTACGCAGTGATTATATCTTTTTGTGTAGATTAATATGCAAAATGTACGACATTCAGAGATTTTAACAGCATTTTGCCCCCGTTCTAAATAACCAAAGTATTGTAACAGGTTATGTATGCGATGCGATTGTGGTGTTTAGACAAAGATGATATTATAAATCTTAAACATCGCAATTCGATCACCCTTTATTCTTATAGTGCTTATTTTCGATGATGATAGTAAGCCTTCGCTAATTCCCTAAGACCGAGAGTGTTCGAGTCGTCGAACTATGTGCGTTGTTAGTGGTTTACCGCAGGGCGCTGTACTAGGACCTCCAACATACGTAGGTTTTGTTTATTTTTCTTTGTGTTAACATTACAGTATTTTTATTACGCTTTGTGCACTCCAATACATAAAGTCAATTTTGTGTGACACATTTTCAAATATTTATCTTCTCTAAAACTTCTTGATATGAGAAAAGCTTCTAATGATAATGAATTTGATGAAACTGCAGCAATATGCAAACGTGATTCAATCAAAATAGACGGGTTGTTCACAATAAGATTCTAAGCATATCGCCAATGATTTGCATTAACGTATATTATATCAAACGGTGCCTGTCTCAGTATGGTAGTCCCCTTCGTGATTTATTTTACTGAAGACAGCATTAGCATGACAATCATGTTGTGCGAATTACCGTATTCATTGTCCAATTTTAACGGTAATGCAAGTCACATACTTCGAATTCTTGTAATTATTCACGGCTTTCCGAAGATGTACTGATATGCAGTGTTTGTAATATTTGTTGTATTTCACTTTCCTTGTGATTGTAGCTGTAAATAAACATAATAGTTTTCATAATCATGCTCTATCATCACTTCTATTAAGAAAGGAATATACGATATAATGTTTCGTTTCTTCAGACTAGAATTTTGTTTGAAATCATTTTTTTTTTTTTGGCATTAGTAGACTTTATGCCATTTTCAAGTAAAAATTTGGGAAACAGGAAATTAAAGAACGGAACGGAAAGAATTACCTACAATGCTAGAAAATACGAATCAGGTAAGTCAATAATAAATCTAGATACAATAAAATACATAAACTAAAGTTTAATATCATTTTTATACAGAAAAGAGGCGATTATATCATAATATATTATTGGATTATGTATTAAACAAATCATCCGAGTGGGGAAAGGGGTTTTTATATTAATAAGAGAATCAAGGAAATCAGAACGGTCATGACGAGAACAATATCATTATTATTGTTGTCCAATTAAAACAATGTTACTTGCTGATCAGTTCAGAGTCACAATGTAATGCATAAACAGCACTGACTGTGTTTACATTACGAGTTATTTTATTTGCTGTCTCTGGTCGGATTGCAAGTACCTATGCGTTTGGCGATAACAATAATTTTCATTTGTATGGTCCATGCCTTGAAACAATCTCATAAAAAAGGGGTTGAGAAGATTTTATGAATTCGTTCAATATTTCAAATGAATCAACTACATAATTATTTAAGTTTAAAATTCTCTTAAAATTATAATTTGCATTTAAATTCTAGCTAGATTATCAAAGCATCTATAGTGACCGTCGCGTCTCCTTTACTTTTTTTAGGAAGTATTCAAATTTTAATGTTTGGTAAAAGCATAATTTTATTAGTGCAGGATGAACAGTATTATTAAGATCATAACTGCCAGCATTTTCTGGACCAAACCTGTCTGTTTAATAAAGTTTTGATGTGAGAGGCCAGCCACGAATGTTGCCGTTAGCTCTCGAAATATGCGCTGACGACCGGATACTGTTATTTTGATTTATTTTTCTTACGCCAAACTGGAGTTTTACAAGCTAGCATGTGCTCCTTGGATATCAATGTCACGTTCTGTATTGAATTTCTTTGGTATGAAGGTACACTACAAATTCACTCACGATGTACCTTTAAGCGTGCTAATTATAATTATGTACACCTGATCTCCCGGGTTTCATCCGCTATTATTCAGCTCTTATTCGTGATGTTATGATGCCTACGAGTATAGCCTTCCTCCATAAATAGACTATCCGACACAAAAATATCTTTTCAATTTGAACCAGTAGTTCCTGAGATTAGCGACTTCAACCAAACAAACTCTTCAGCTTTATTATATTTAGTATAGAACTAGCTTCCGCCCGCGACTCCGTCCGCGCCGATGTCGGTCTTCGCGTGGATGGTTTATTATCGGAACAGTAATCAAAAAGGTCGCGCTGAAAAGCACGGTTTAAAATTACACGCATACAATATTAATTCCACGGACGACCACTCGCCACACTGGACACGTCCGCTCGCATCAAAATTCAGAATTTATATGCATCGCACGGCGCGGAACGCGGCTCCTTATATAGGAGTCGGGGAAGCGTGGCCCGCGTGTGCCGCAAACGGTTCAAGCCAAATCCGACTTTCAGCGCTACAGGTTACGGCGCTGAATCCACTGCGGGTAATGCAACGTGTGTTCGCGGTTCTACAGAACAACGTCTATGAATAAAACTGAAAAATAAGATTTTTTTTTCTACGTATTTTTCCAGGATAAAAAGTATCCCATTTTATGCCCAGGATAATAAGGTATAATTATACCAAGTTTCATCGAAATCGAACCGTTAGTTTTCACGTGATGCCTGCGTATACAGACAGACAGACAGACAAAAAAATTTTTAATCACATATTTGGGTTTGATATCGATCCAGCAACACCCCCCGCTATTTTTTTTTCAATATTTTCAATGTACAGAATTGACCCTTCTACAGATTTATTATATGTATAGATAGATAGATATAGCTAGGAAAATAAAAGCAATCAGAAAAATAATTTTGAAAACATGGACAAACTGAAGAAAAAAGCAGATATACATATACCTATCATGTTCTGAACATTGAACGGATTTATGTTGTTGACTAACAAAACAGTAAGGGCTCCAAAATGTCTTCAGTTTGGCTTGAATAAGATTGATGGCAGCATTTAAAGGTTTCGCACGTTTGTAGCCACAATGTCTGTTCTTATACTTTTAATACGATTTTAATGTAGCCCAAATTAATTTTGCTGCGTTTTTTCTCAGGGCGATAATAGCTCGTATGATTCATCTAATGAGGATTTGATGTGTTACGATTTCTTATGGTCAGTTTTTGTTAAGTTAAATGGAGTGCCTCCGCTGCCGGCGCCGGCTACCAAAAATATCACTATTGGGAACCGGCGGTAAGTATACTGCCGGCAGCCGAGATTTAAAACAACGGCAACCGGCGCCGGCAATCTATTCAGCAACTGGCGTCGGCAGCCTATTGGCAACCGGAGGCACTCCCTAAGTTAAATTAAAATTAATTTGCTACATAATTATCTGTGTTAAATTGCTGCATTTTATGTGATACTCAAATTGAGTACAAATGGTTAGAAGAGTAGAAAAAGAAAAAAGTTTTTGGCGCAAGAGGAGGTAGCTGACTGAGATGACGAATAGAGATGCGAAAGACAAGAAATCATACTGCGCCGATTCAAAACTAATTGGCATTGGGCCAGCATACAACCGCCATATGCCACTTGGTAGACCTGAAACCGATTGCGAAGTCAGGTTGGTCGCAGCAAGTTCTACATGGCCCGGTGGAGGTACTTTGATAAAGAAGGGTGCGTCTGCGGAGCCTCATCACAAACGATAGCCCACCTCCTCACTTTTGCTTTGTTTAATTCCACCTTCAGAGTTTTAGTCGAAGTTCATATTATTAGGGATAAGGAGGAATAAGGAACCATTAACACGACGAAGAAGAAACATACAAGTTATTCAAGTTTTTCATTTGTTCTCTGGCGAAAAAAAAACAAAAATCCGAGAACTGCCTATTATTATAACCTTATCCACTAATTGTAATCAATATTGTAATCGATACTGCAAGGGAATTAATCATCAATACTATAGTTTCTTAATTGATTATCTTTTTACAACAAAACAAGTGTAAACATGGACAGGCCCGGTGATGTTATGCCAATCATTTCCGGACGAGACGATGACGGATGCACACACGCACCTACCTAAACATGTAACACCAATAATATGTATACTATCGAATTGTTTGTAGCAAACGACAATGCTTTGTTTGTGTAAATGATTAGTAAAGCCACGTGTTAGAACTGTTTAATGGTTTGGAAGGAGTTTGAGGTCTTTCTACAATTTCAATATCGATGAACGGCTTCACACATCAGCGGACTAGCTGTAAACTACTAAATAAAGCGATTAATTATAGGTAGGGTTCTGCAAGGAACAGTGCTTAGCCCCATCTTGTGTAGAAGTGGATGTTCAGTGAAGTTAATTTTCTAATAAAAAACATAGGATCTAGGCTAGTCTTGAGAACTACAGAGATTGTCATCAAATACTCATTATTATGTGATAAGTAACAATGTTTGTTATGGAAATAAAATCGGATCCGAACAATTGATTTCAGAGGTTATTTACCAAAATTATATTACTTACAGACTTCAGGTAAAACAAAACGATTTTTAAAAAATAAACACCACCTACTTGCTCCTGGTTGTCAGTACAGGATCAAGCACAGTTACCTATTTTGTAGTTACAGAAAGGAATAGAACAATATTATTTATGGATTCTCCATTGTTTTCGTTCATATTCAGACGTACTTACATGAGATATTACAGTAGCCCATTCATCTAGATATCCCTTGATATCGTATACAGCTATTGCAATATGAATATCGGAGGCATTATCATAATTTTCATGTTATCCATGTGTCTATGATTCATTGAAGCTTATTGAAGCATTCATAGACATACCAATTGATTGAAAGCATTTTTATTTTCTTTTTAATATGTAATATGACTTGGCAACTGACATTGTTGGCATTTTTATAGCGCTATTAATTTGAACTTCCTTTATTATTCTATTTGATAGAAAGCATGTGTTTTGTATGTTGTTTACGCTTGATAGCTGGTCATGTGAGAAATATTAATGGTTTCCTTTGTTATTACCTATTCGTATATTCGAGGTTTCTACTTTGCCTCCGATATTTTTAATCCTTCCAGGCACAGGATTTTTTGCTGGAAGATTGCTACTAAGTTTGCTCATCTTTACCGTTATTTAATTAGCTATTAGCTCTAGACTATAGAAGATCGGCAGACGATCGTCGGCCAGCGTAGGCGCGGGCATGCGGGCGGCGAGTAATGAGCGACTCGATGTCCGACCACGGACCATGCCCGGGTCGACGCCGCGTTGTGTTCCACGAGCGCCTCAAAGAGTGTCAGCATAATGATGACGGGGCTCCCCTCTAGCGGGCCATAGCCTGTCGGTGTCGCGGGTCTTATCGAATTACCGTGACCCTGGAACGTAAAGGGCTCTTTAAGGACACCGTGGATTTTAGTCAGTACGAGTCTGACAGTCCCTCCCGCCCTATCCTGGGTGGGAGGACACAATTGATGATTAAACCACGTAAGAAAAAGACTATAGAAGATAACTTTTTGTTTTGCTTTCACATTCTCTGGTTCCAAAACTACAAATCTCCAGCTGCCACAGTAAACAATTGTTTATTTCAGCTACAGTAAGCAACGCATTGCATAATACACGGCGTCATAATGCACAATACATTTACATAAATGAATATGTACATGTAAATCAAGTTGTAGTAGGAAGACATTTTTTACCCACTTCATAATAAAGAAGCAATTTGAGATTAGCATTTAATTGTTCATTGCTGTTAAAATGAATCCTACATATCACGGTCTAATAGTCGCGGGAATAATTTCAGTGTCAATAACTCTTGATTTAATTAAAGCACGTAATATGCAACGATTACGGTCTTGAGAAAACTTTCGTATGGCAGCCATTAAATACACAAGTTTTCTTCTCCATTAAGAACATTAATGGAAGTTTTAGTTCGATAAAGGTATTAATAAGGTCATTGTGTACCTTCAGGTGGATAAGGCTTTTATTAGTAAATAATATGGTTATTGGATTGGTTGATTTTTCAATCGTAACAATCGCCATTTTATTTTTATCAAATCAAATATAGAATTTTGCCACTGACATTTTCAACAGCTTATCAGCGTCTTGGACAATTACTTTAGTAGTTCTATTTTTAATGCTGTATTAAAATCTGAACAAATGTCTTGGTGATGAATGTTGTTACCGACTAAACACCAAGGCGCTAACGTGAGAGCGCGATGAGAGAATAAATCTCGTTGTTAGCATGATTTGTTCGTCCCACACCTGCGCGCGCGCCGTTCCCGCTTCACTCATTTATTATTCAAGCACATCTGTTTTCATTGGCGATTTATCGCTTTATTTAATAGTTCGATATAGATGTACAGATAAATACTTCCACGTGGGAATTTATTGACACGTTTTATCAAACTTCAGAACTTGATATGCAAAAAACTGGTTCGCTTTTTGAAAACACAAATGGTTTCCTACGTAATTTTCCTGCTCGGCAGGTTACTCTTTTGTCTGCGTATACGCATGTCCTTTTACAGATATCCAGACTGACTGGTTTATCAACGCTCAGTTAAAACACCTGGGCCTTGATTGTGAAATCCCGGAATATGTTTCTTTTTGGTTCGATGTTAAAAATACCCAGTATTTATATGTGGATGATATAGTTTTACGGTCTTTGTGTAACAGAGCGTTTTGCCCTTTCATAGTTTCTATGGCGTCGTTACCTTTTTTGTGTAAAACAATATCCAGATCGTAGTATTTCAGATATTGATTATTTAAATTACTTTAATTATGAAAAATACTAATGGTGACTATGTTTTTTGTCCGCAGCTTTCCGAGGAGGTGCAGAGGAAACAGAGCGAGTACCAAAAGTGCCTTGAGTCCTACAAGCAGATGAGGGCGAAGTTCGAGGAGAACTACCTCAAATGTAAGACCTGTTTTATCCATTGTAGGTAATGGCAGAGTTAACATTTTTGTGGTTTAGTTATAAAAACGTGGGCTGCTTCTAACAGACAGACAGCTAATTCTTTGTGGGTGGTCTTAAGTGGATCTTCATTTGGAACTGTAGCAGAAATAATAACGGCTAATTTAGCGTGCAAAATTTAGATTACATGTATAATACCTACATGTTCATATTGTTCATGACAGTCAGTAATAGGCGATTTCCATTCGTTTCATAAATGTCGCAGTGGACAGGTATTAATTATTATTGATTGAAGATTGATATTGATTATACTTTTGCGTGGATGAGGGCCAGGGATACACAGAATCGAGAAGTATGGCAGAAAAAGTTTACCTTTTGCTTGGTTCTAACCAACAGCGGGTGATCCCAGGCTGAACTGATAATGATGTTTCGTTTGTAAGCGTACCCGATACAGGAGTAAATCTTAGTGTTTTAAAAAAATTGCTCCTTTCACACACAAAAGGCCTGTAAATCCCGAAGACTAGAGATGATGGTGACGATTTGACAGCAAAACGCATCTCCTAATAAATATTCATTCCAACCTCTATTCAAAAAATCCGTTAGGTTCTAAACAAATATTCTTTTTCTAAATTTTCCAGGTCCAACGAGTCGGGGCGGTCGTAAGCTAGATGAAACTAGAGACAAATACGGCAAGGCCTGCAGGCGGCTCCATAGGGCACACAATGAGTATGTGCTGCTTCTGGCAGAGGCTACGGAATGCGAGAGAGCATTGAGGACTGCTGCGTTACCGACCCTCATGGACCAGCAACGACGGCAGGGGGAGGCTACTGCAATGTCTTGGTGAGTGCAACAAAATCCAAACAGTTACGACAGGCCACGCAGAACTGATGGCAGATTGGGTCGTAAGGTTCTCGAATGGAGACCACGCACCGGCAAGCACAGCCACCAAGGTGGACAGACGATCTGGTGAAGACCACAGGATCACGCTAGATGCAAGCCGTTTCCAACCGGTCCTATTAGAAGTCTAAAGGGGAGGCCTATGTTCAGCAGTGGCCGTCTTATGATAATGGTGATGATGAGATGGATCCTAACAACTGGTGGACAGACGATCTTATGAAGACCACAGGATCACGCTAGATGCAAGCCGTTTCCAACCGGTCCTATTGGAAGTCTATAGGGGAGGCCTATGTTCAGCAGTGGCCGTCTTATGATAATGGTGATGATGAGATGGATCCTAACAACTACTGTCTGGATCTTTATTGCTGCAAGGAAGAGGTAGACCGGGATCAGAGGCCTTATCATGAGTTTTCACTTATTCTGCTGTAAAGTAAACTGGAACTTTGACATTGTCAATTGACAAATTTCAAGGGAAAAATTAGTTCCTTCTTCGCACACCAGAGGCCCTGGGAAGACGCTGTAAAGTAAACTAGTGAAAACTCGTGATAAGGGCTCAGACGGTGAGGAAGGGCCCATTTCGAACACACACAAGACGCTTAGTTAGAGTGACGTTGCGTTGGCCATATTTGTATTTTGGGTATAGTACATTTTGATGATGTACAGAAAGCACTTTTTGTATAGACTTGACAATAATCTAATCGAATCATAGCATAATGCTAAAATGGTTTTTAAGGGAAACTTGTTGAAGAACAAAGACATTTAAAGAATCGAATTGGGTCCTTTGTGATTAAAATCAAAATGAAATACACTGTTGGCAACTGATATCGCATAATCACGTTTATTTAACATTGATAAAAACTAGTAGTGTTGTTGTAATACTATCTACTACCATTACTTGTAATTAGTACTTAGATAATGTACTCGTAGTGCACTCTGATTAATTAATACCTATATGGAACTAATATGTCACATAAAGCCATGTAATTTAATAGCTTGGTATCGTTATAATTTATCACAATCAATCAGATTGTAAGCGGTAAACCTTTCATGTAAGATTACAAAAATACTTCAATACATTACACCCGATTACACCATTCGATAGCAGAACTTATAATCTTCTGAAGACTTTTTAACTACGTGAGACCAAAATTTCAAGATTTAAAAATTTATTTGAAACTTTTAGAATTTAAGATATCTAGACCTTTTAATTTCCCTTCTGAAGTCCCTATTTAATCTGTATATGTCACTAAGATTGATGATGAAGAATATTTGCTAACAACACTGTATATTTAACAGGAAAGGCGTGCTGCTCGAGGTAGTGCAGAGGTCAGACTTCAGCACTGACAAGTTCAGAGAGATCCAGACCAAAATAGAGACCACCATACAGAACCTGAGGCCACAGGACGAATACAAGGAGTTTATAGAAAAATATAAGTAAGTTCCCTTGAGATCTTTATTTAGACCGATCAAATTGATGCAATGCAATGATGGCTATGATGACGGATACTCACTGAACCTATCAACCTACGTCGTTTATACGCCTCACAATGAAATTATTGAGGGATAGCTTCTTATCATAAAGAGAGCTGATTCTAAGTCAGATGTACTTGTTAAGGGAGGCATTCTCAGAAAATTGAGAATTTATTAGCATTGTCCTAATGGAACTAGACAATGGAACTACTGGGATATCGCGAAATAGGTACTCCCCGTGTTAAAGGACAGTGCGAGTAAAATTAAAAAAATTCGAGGTACGAATTTGAGAGTGGTGTAACTAAACCGTTGTGCAACTCGCTCACTACTTCCGAATTATGGAAACAATCCTGGCAGGAAAAGATTAGACTAATAATAACTATAAATAAAAAAAATACGGAAGTATCTACAACCCGTGAAATTATGGAAACCCCAAAACTCACTGCAGTCGTAAAGAAATTAATAGTCACGATTTATCAATAAAGAAAATTTGAACGTATAAATCATTTCGCGTATGAGCTATTAACATTTCGCAATTAAATATTTATAATAGGTTTATTTTGTAACGAATCATTCTCGAATTTCAATCATCAGCCAACTGTAAATGTGCAAGCTCACGAGTTATTTATAACCGAAACAGCTTTTTGCCAAGAATGCAATAGAAAGTAAAATGATACCGAAAACTTTCGAATTGGCAAGAAGCAGGTACCTACCTAACTATATACTTACATGTATTTTAATCATCAACTTTTAAAATGTTAATGTATTGTATAGTTTTGTATGCAGGACTCGGCTGGAAGGACCTAATAGTGGTACGTACCCCACAAGCTCGAGTAATTGCCGTTCAGAAATTTTCAAAATTAGTTTCACGGATTCTCAGGTTTAATTTAATCGTTTTCTCGACTTACAATATATAAGTAAACCATTAGTCTTAGTTCACATGTAGGTCGCAAGGCTGGAAGTTGTACCTAGCTTGCACGATCCCCTGAATCTACCTACCCACCCGGCTGGCAAATAAGATCAAAAGCCATGAACTTTAAGGCCAGTCCGATGCTGTTTCTATGTGATGTTACAGTTTTATAATAAACGAAAAGTAATCCTGTGACAGTTAGTTTATATCTGTTTCGGGAAATAAACTGGTTGAATTAACTTACGATAAGGCGAAATATGTTGTTTGAGTTAAAAGGTACAGGAGTGCGCATTGTATTTTCCCCCAAAGGACGGTCACCAGGAAAAACAAGGGTTTCCCCGTAAATACTAAACGAACGAAAAGAGATTATTTCTCAAAAGGTGATTAAGAATAACACTCAACATCAGACTTCAACTAAAATGAATACGATTCATAACTCAAAGAGAACGGGGTTGAATTTCTTCAACTTAAATGTTAAGAAACTGTCTTAAAGTTTGAATAATTCAAAGCTAAATAAATAACAGAAATCGCTTCGTTTAGAACAGTGTTCGTTGGATGGAATAGTTGTGACAATGAGCGATGAGTAGTTAAACGTCGAAGGTTACACATAACCTACGTGTATGAATCAGTGGCATTCAGGAACTGACTGTTACTTTCAAAGGCTATGTTTGAGGCCATTCAAGTAAATTATGATTGTTTGTTTTCTTTGATTGAGCCTTTCTCTTCTAGTGTTTTTGTTTGTTTAATGATAATATCCGTGGAACTGTTCCGCTGGTATTGTGATCTGTAGAGACGCAGTTAAATATGAGGCCGTTTGGAATCTTGGGTAAGGCGGTATTTATCGAGTTTTTCTTCGAAGAATTTCTTAGCAGCAGTCTTCTGGATTGAGCTTGCGCAGTTTTATATGCTATTGGTTGAAGGCTCTCCTGCTTAATTATTGTTACAGAACTCCCACATTTCGTCTTTTTACGAAGGGTAACGCTGTTGAGATCGATGTTCCTCTTTCTACTGCTTCGGGGAAAACAAGCACGTTGATGTGTTTTATGCTACTTTTCTGTAATATTTATAATACCACCTTACGAGTTTACAACCAAAGACCATGAGGTTTTTTTTTTCACTATCTAAGTTTTACTTTTTTCATTTTCATTCACTACTAAGTGGTATAAACAGTTCTATTGTAAATCATTTGGCGTACTTTACCAATGAATGAAAATAATAAACGATAACATTTAAATCGCAAACCACAAATAATGCGGTCGTTTTAATAACATATGAACCACACGAGACATTATTTTGGCAATTTTGTGCGATATTTTAATTATACCTAATACCTATGATTCGTATAAAAATAAATATCTTCTAACTCGTAAGTAGTTCCCAAATATTTATTATAATTATATCATTTACTTAATTCCTGTTATTAATTTTATTATTGGTACCTACTCGTATTATTATTCGTCAGTCACTGTGGTTAGGGAAAACCGCATTAAAATACATAACAGCGATCTTCCCAATGATTTTTGAGTGTCCAAGTAAATTACAAAATGGTTGACACTGAGTCATAAAACCGCATAGCTAGATAAGCCACCTATTGAATATTTAAAGGCGATCGACAGATTTGTACGTACCTGTGTCGTAATCTTTTTTAATGTGTATTAGAAGGAATTTAGGGATCCCAAACCACAACGATAAAATGGTACAAATAAGGTTTATGGCTTATGGCTTCTTCAGTGTAAACCAGATTACTAAGATTGAATCAGCTAAATAAACAAGTTAATTATAAAACGAGTTTTCGATAAAACTAGAATAGGTACCTACATTTATAAGGCAATTCAGTACCAAGTTAAAATATGTTTAATAACATGATAGATACGCTTAACATGTGGAAAGAACTTTTCAGTAAATGAACACCTTTCTTATGATTCCGATGCTCAAAGGTTCTGAGATAGATAGAAAATACCATATCTATCTCATATTATCAATTTGTTAGTGGTCGGCTGCGTGCAGCTGCTTTGGTTCATCACCAGTTTCACCTGTTTCAACTACTATATGCTCGTATGAAATATGTGACCATATAATTATATGCACGGACTGTGAGTCAGCAAGTACGAAATCTAATAATATAACTTACCTTAATGCAATTTGTTCTAGATCGCCACCCTCAACGCCCGTCACGTTTAACTTCGACGAAAGTCTAGTGGAGGACACGAGCGGGAAGCTGCAACCAAACCAGCTGACAGTTGACAACCTCACAGTAGAATGGTTGAAGGAAAAGCTGACGGAGTTGGAGAACACCTTGCAGGATAACCGGGAGAAGCAGTCAGCGCTACAGGGACCGGAGATCATAGGGAATGGAGTCTGTAAAAACAATAATACAGGGATGAGTAATGGAGTTAATGGGATAGACAGGTGAGTTTTGATGCAGCCCATTTATTAAAATTAGGACACTTACGCTGGTGTCTCAAGCTGGCTAGGTGATAATTATTGACTATACTAGATGTTTTAATTGGAGCAAGCAGTTTAGTGTCAAATTTTCACAAAACTGTTATTAACTCATGATTTCGAACACTTCGAACTGTCTTCAGTTTAACACTAAAACTTTTTTTTTTCCAAATACTCAGGCATTCACCTCCACCATTACCGGTGACGACCTCAGAGCCCATAAAACTTCTAGAGCTTCGTGTAGCAGAACGAAAATGTGCCAAACAAGCGGAGATGATCAGGTCCGCCCTGGCTGAGTTGGGCTGTGAAGAAGCACCCAGTGGTTGTCCTGATCTGTCTGCCGAGACTGTTGGCGTTGATAGTCTAGATGGCAGCTCTCCTGATCACCAGGTAAGGCATGCATGCTTTACTGCAATTTATTTTAAGGGTTATGGAATATGTAAGGGTAGAGGTGAAGGAAATTAACTAACATAATGAGGTATTTTTGGTCTAGATTCTTCTATCGATCTAGCGGCCTTGCTAAAGATGACATTCGATTATCAGGATCGCTCCTCACTGGGATCTAAAGCATCGACAGATGTTTTACGATTGCATCTCCACTCGATAATCCCGCCGAGACCATTCTTCAAACTGTTCACGCGGCCGTTCCGACGCAAGTCAGCGCCGTCGAGCCCGGCGCTACCTCCCAAGACTTACAGAAGCAGCAGCGAAGGTCCCTCTGACTCGGTAATAGAACCTCATCGCAGGCGGATCAGAGTCCTGAGGCGACGCTTGCGTAAACGTGTGGATATCTATGTGCATTGCCGAGTTCACAATAAAACGCTCTTCAAAAAAAGAAGACGGAGCCGCGTTGTACTCGATAGTTGTTCTAACAGTGTGGTGAGTGCCACTACTAACAGAGACGTCCCTCTCCCACGCATGGCATGGAAATTGTTCCCTGCATGAAGCTTTCGTCTTTCACGACGCCACTGGAAGCGCCACGTATATTCGCTCTGAAACGAGCGTTACTCAACGTGTCAGTGCTAATATTAGCACAAACACTTCACGTCACCGTACACCGCACGAACTTCTGTCAGGAATGAGATTTCAAATAAAATGAAAATAGCACAGGCTCTTCTTAAAACTCAGTTTCAAAATCAAGGTGAAGCCGCTTGCGACGTTCCAGAAATGTGTCGGTGTTTACGCGTATACTGTGTACGTCTCAGTCGTGAGGTTTACGTCAAGTTCATCCTGTTTCTGGTAACGTTCGCTTCATGTGGTGAAATAAAAGAGATAATAAAGTAGTGTTGGTTTATTTTGCGGTGTTGTGAGCTGATGAGGTTGAGTAATGGATCCGTTTTCGCTGTACATCACGCGCAGCGAACTGCCTCCGCCTGTCGTAGTGCCTCGGAGGAAGAAGCGGCTGAAGCAGCTACAACTTGAACTTGAGCAAGAGATCGTATGTTATCGCTTTCATTGTTACGTTTTTCTGAGTGTTTTTGTAACATTATGTAATTAAGTAGGTGAGTGCATGTGCATCGCGTGGAACAATGTTTTTTCCTGATGTGATTGATTGTTTTACTAATGATAAACTACTATAGAATGTATGACTTTGTGTTAATTACTTTACTATCAGAACTAGTTTCAATTGATTCAATTATTATAGCTTTATTGTTCTTGTAAAAATAATAAAATGACGAATTTATTTCTAGACATAATTTTATCATGGACTTAGGTATTTTTTTTGTAATTTTTTTCTGGATCAAATTAATTGTCAACGTTTTTGTGTGTACCAATTCAATATTCTTTTGTCTGACTGACTAAGACCAATTCGGTACACGCTAGGTGCACGTGGGTGCCTTAAAATTACCTGTCTTATTTTTACTACTAACTTCGCAGGTGAGTGTGAGTGAAACGGAGCGAACCCTGGTCGAGCAGGAATGGTTCCACGGAGTGCTGCCTCGAGAAGAGGTGGTGAGGCTTCTGAGGGCCGATGGAGACTATCTGGTGCGGGAGACCACCAGGAACCATGCGAGGCAACTTGTGTTATCCGTCTGTTGGGGACAGCATAAACACTTTATTGTACAGACGACTCCAGAGGTTCGTATGCCTATGAACAACGTAGCGTTGCGCTGCATATTGTTTTTTTTTTCCGAAAGCGTCGCGTTTTTAACAGTCTTCCAATTTAATTTTATCAAATCTGTATTCACGTATATATTTAGCGTTTTTAATAATATCGCAAACAAGTACTGTAAATTACCACGCGAATACAGATCCTCTACCTAGGCTCCATGACCTTTCTAGATTCATAAAACTATTCAGGCTTCAAGAGTTACAAAAAATATTACTAGTTACACCTGTTATTTGGAATGTTTTTGTGGGCTAAGTATATGGATCAAGAATCGTTTAAAACCGGTTTGAATGCAAATCTTCCGCCTAACATTTTGGCATTTGGATGCTATGAACTCTGTATCTACATAGAATTTTAAATACTTATTCTGCAGTAATAGAGTTTAATGATTTCCACGATTGTTGATGCTCAAATATGATTCATAAATGAGTTTGCATCGTATCAATAATGAAACTTCCAGGTTCTCAGAAGCTTCTTATGTCATTCGCGAATTTATGTTATGGGAACTTTATACCTACCTAAAGGAATTGTAAGGTCAACTCTACGAAAAGTAGATTTGTTTTGTAAAGGCTTTATTTATTCATGATTGCATGGATTATTGGATTATTGCATATTTGTTTCTGGTCTGTGTAAATTCGGAGAATCAAGTTAAGGAAACGGGATGACGTCAGTTGCTAATAGATTTTTTTTATTGTTCGTTATGCAAAACCTATGTAACACCTAAAAGCGTTTGCCCCAAATAAGTGCCAAACAAAGGCTAAAATTCCACATTATCATGTTAAAAACATGTCGTTTATCTCCGAAGAAAAAGACAGAGGTGTCTTTACTTACCACCTTCTTCTCTTCTTTAACACCACACCTATTACACAATCCTTTTCTTCTAGGGTCACTACCGTTTCGAAGGAGCAGCGTTTCCATCAGTAGCCGAGCTGATAGCGTGGCAGCGAACAAGCGGGGTACCCGTCACAGCAAGGTCAGGGGCCCTGCTACGTCGAGCAGTTCCAAGAGAGAACTGGGAGCTCAACAATGATGATGTGCAGCTATTAGACAAGATTGGCAGGGTAAGTTGTTAAAGTTTTTATTTTACCCTTTTTAGTTTATTTAATAGATAGGCAACCCAAATTCTTGTAAAATACAAAATTTTCTTACATAATTATGCACTAATCTTGTAAGCCGTCACAATATAAAAAAATCCATATCTCTAAAACTACTGAACCGATTTTGATGAAACAGTGTATCCTAAGTTGAACAATACCTAGTACAACAAAAAAAGAATTAATTAAATCGAACTTGTAGTTCCGGAGATATGCGTGCACAAACATAAAACATACATACATACACTTATGAAATTTGGCACATTTATTCAGACGCTGATATAGACTAACATATAATATATGAAAAGTGGGCAGTTCTGATAATATTACATACATACGGGTCGAATTATTGATAACCTTCTTTTTTTTGAAGTCAGTAATTTGCCATCTAAATAACAGAACTGGTAAGAGGAAGCGCAAAATTCCGAAATATACCTAGGTATATAAAAGTTGTACGGAGACCTTGCGTCAGGATTGACACAGAACAGTCCAACAAATAAAATCGTGATGGCGAGAAGCATCGGTTTTACGTACACACCAGACTGCAAACGTTGCGTCCCAGATATAAAATATATGGGAACACTCGAATCCAGAAAACTTTTTCAATTTATCAATACATAAATTGTTATGTACAGCTTTGGTCTGCTAAATGGGCTCATGCCTTATCAGATCGAAAATAGAACAGACGTAGGAATAAAAGAACAAGCACGCGAATCAGTTTCGGGAACTTTTTGGGGTCAATTGGCAAGGCCGATAGGGTGGGTATTCGGGTCAGCAATTTCAATAGTACTCCGCCTATCTATTTCTACCTACACATCGTCTGTAATTTCCATTCGATCGATAACTACAATTGCATTGTTTATCTACCTGGGCCTTAGTTATCGAAAGTCATACGGCTACCGTGAACTTCCAGGAATAGAACCTATTGTTCGCCCTGACATTGTGAGACAATCACTAAATTTAATACAGACTCTCTGGTCACAATGGAAAATGTTTTATTGCAGCAATGTTGCAGTTTTACGTTACATTAAGGTACTTTACTGAATAATAACAGTTTGCATTTTGTATTATTGCTTTTAGATAAGAATTTTATAGGCAGTTGCGTTTTTATGGCGACGGCTTAATGTCTTGCATAGAAAAAATAGAATTTAGTTCTGCCCTTGTGAATTTGATTTCAATAGTAGCTTAGACAGACTCGTCATAGGCAGGCTGGGGCGGCTTGTTGTCACTGCACTCTCTCCCAAAAAAATCAGTTTGGTTCATTTCTATTTTTGGTAATATTTTCACCATTTTCTACAGCTTCCTACATATTTCTGAAGCTCATTACCTAAACATCGTCCTTCACCAGGGTAACTTCGGCGACGTCTACAAGGCTCGTCTCAAGAGCACCAACCAAGAGGTGGCAGTGAAGACTTGCCGAGTGGCGTTACCAGACGAACAGAAACGCACCTTCCTGCAGGAGGGCCGCATTCTGAAGCAGTACCAGCATCCCAACATCGTGCGACTTATTGGCATAGCGGTCCAGAAGCAGCCGATCATGATCGTCATGGAACTTGTGCCTGGTAAGATGAAGCCTTAATAAAACAGAATAATAATTAAGCTAAGCACTGTTTTAGGCTATCACGGTTTGTTTCACAATTTAAAATGTCACTTACGGGAAAACTTTAAATTAATAACTAAGCTGGTTTTTGACATCATTCATCTGCTTCAGCAAACTTCCACTATGTTTTCTTTTCTACGGCTATTTTCTCTTGGGAATCCTGTGTTTAAGAAGCTGAGAGTTTGTTCGTATTATTAGAATTATGTGTCAAAGTAACTGTTCCTGCCTGCACGAGTACCACGGCACCATGGAAAAGGTTTTTTTTAAGGAAGAAAAGACAAAATTGTAGAACGTAGAAAGATTTTTACAGTTTTTAAGTGTGGTAATGTTTAAAATATCGCTCTCACAGGAGGCTGTGTACAGACTCAGGGTAGCACAGAGAGCCATGGAGCGTTCCATGCTCGGCATAAAATGAATAGACCGAGTTTCAAACGTCGAAATCCGGAGACGAACGAAGGTTTTCGATATTGGTAATCGAGTTATGGAACTCAAATGGAGTTGGGTAGGACACCTGGCAAGGCGCGGTGACGGCAGGTGGAGTAAAGCTGTGACAGAGTGGCGTCCAAGGAAGAAGAAGTGTTGGTCGTCCGGCGGTGAGATGGGCAGACGACATTGTTGCCATTGCGGGAGTGTCCTGGATGAGGCTGGCGCAAGACCGTGGAGCTTGGCACAAACAAAGAGAGGCCACCCAGCAGTGGGTGAAGACGGGCTGTGGATCATGATGATGATGATGAATGTTTAAAATATAGAAAAGAAATGTTTCTATTCTTCAATGGTATATGAATCGTGCTGTGGAATCGTGCCATACTCGTGAAAAAAAACAGTCGAATTGTATTTATTGCTTTAGGTTGTTGAACCTGTAAGAAAAACATCTTTCTTATTGTTTTATGTGTTTATGCTTCATCCATTAAAACACATGTTAGTAATCGCCCGCGTTCGGATAGTTTCTCTAGCTGTTCGTTTATATCAATAGGGAATGTATATTCAGCGTAGGCGATGTATGTTTGAACTAAGCTAAACATAGCATTGCTTTTTCAGTTGATTTCTCATTGAGTCCAAAGACAAAAATACCAATGGCACCTCTCAGTTATAAAAATATGCATTTATTTTTACTATTTCTTGCGTCATTATGATGAAAAATAAAAAGGAGACGTGTCGCGATACTTTTCGATGACAGATTCATTTTCTTTTGACCTAAATCTTGAGCTACCATATTCATTGATAAGTTTTGGATAATGTGTGTACAGTATTTTCGTCCATGGCATATTGACTGTTGGAATTAGGATACCCATCTGAATTCCACGGGTGGACACGATACAAGCCTTTGAAAATGTGCCTATTGTTTTTTGTGTGTGCAGGCACATACCTACTACCTATCCGAGTCTGGTTATTTAGAAACCAAAAGTAGGTACCAACCAGAAAAAGGTGGACCAGGGTTTGCAAGTTAATCTAAAATGAAAGCAGTTACGCAATTGCACTTAAAATCATACGAGTAGCTTAGGTACCTACCGTGTGATGTGTCATTAACACGTTTAAAGCTCTGTGTGGGTGCACAGAGTTCACGCTGGACGGATGAAACGTGCATTTAAAATTAAGCTATACAGTTGCTTTCACTGGAAATAACTGCATTTCGTAAATAAAGTATCGGGATTTAGGTTACATTTTACGTTGTTAACAGGACTTGTTGTAACAGGAGACGTTGTTCAGACTAGACAGAGCTAGAAAGATGTAGATAATAAACGTGTAGTGAAATGTGGTTTTATTTGCTGTATAGTAGACTGCTTAGATTACAAAACGTTTCGCGTAGGAATTGAGCAATGGGTGTAATTTTTCTTCCGTGTCTTTTATTTTAATTTTCAGTGGCGTGCTAGGAATCTGGACAATCAATATTCTAAGGTAGAACGTATCTACACCCCTGCGTAACCCTTCAAAAGGTTATGTAATGTCATGTTACCAAAACTAAAAGAAACTCGAACATGTCTGAACAGCTCACCTTACTCTTTTCTTTTCCAGGTGGTTCCCTCCTAACATTCCTGAGGACGCGAGCAGCTACTCTAAGTTCTCGTTCCCTTCTCGCGATGTGCCGCGACGCCGCCGGCGGCATGCGATACCTAGAATCCAAGAACTGCATCCACCGCGACTTGGCAGCCAGGAATTGCCTCGTTGGAGATGACAATATTGTCAAGATATCCGACTTTGGAATGTCCAGGGAGGAAGAGGAATATATCGTGTCGGGAGGCATGAAGCAGATTCCTATCAAGTGGACAGCGCCAGAGGCACTTAATTTCGGTGAGTTCATTTGAGAGTAGGTACTGAAAAAATGGGCAATTACTGGAACAAGCTGGCTCGTGGCTACTAATCTTTTGACCCATAGACTAGACCTCCATTGAGTTTCGAACTGGTCTTCACAGAGCACCTGTAACTTGGGTCAAGTTTTCATGTGGTCTTCAGCAGTAAACGGATTTAAGCTCTTAAATTATTAACCACTAGCTGTTGCCAGCGGTTTCACCCGCTACAACTCAAAAATCATCCCGTAGGAACATAAAATAGGGATAAAAACTATCCTATGTGTTAATCCAGGTTATAAACTATCTATGTTCCGAATTTCAACCAAATCCATTCAGTAGTTTTTGCGTGAAAGAGGAACAAACATACATCCATCCAAACAAACTTTCACATTTATAATATTAGTAGGATTAATAGGAAGGTAATGACTATTTTGTTATATTTTCAGGTAAATACACCTCATTATGCGACGTGTGGAGCTACGGCGTGCTGATGTGGGAGATATTCTCCAAGGGCGACACTCCCTACGCAGGCATGAGCAACTCACGCGCACGGGAGAAAATTGATACAGGTGTGTGCCTACTTTGTTCATATTGATCTCTTATATTTTATAGATATTTATGCCACTAACATCATTTGCTGAAAGTCATCAAGCCCTCAGATCCATACTTTTTTCTGTATTGTTTCTGGTGACTTCGGGATGGCCGGATGCCATGTTTTTATATCTATTCAATTTTTATCAGAATCGTTATCATGCCGAAAGTCATTCTTACCAGGTGGTATTTCTCGTAGATGCATACCTGCATACTGCAAGTGGCCACACCATAAAGCATTTTGTGAATATAATATTCTGGCCAATGATTCAAGCATAAAATGCGTTAGTCTTCTTCCAAAGCGCCATTAATTCTAAATGAAAGTCATAATAAGTTCATTCCATTGTTCCCCAGGTTACAGAATGCCGGCTCCAGAAGGCTGTTCCGAAGACTTATACGCTTTAATGCTACGTTGTTGGGAATATGAGGCAGAAAAGAGACCTCACTTCCACCAGATATACACCATCATCGACAATATTTACAATAGGTAACGCTACGATATCGATGCTTCTTGGATCAGGATTTTGACGTCATCGTAAGCCAAAGTTTCTATGTATTGTCTGGTAGATAATGTGGTTACATGTCAATCTAAAGTGAGTCAGTATTGCCTTCATTGATATTATGTTGAGCGTGATAAGTTTTTTGATGTTCAGAAGAGATTTTTAACCAGGGTATGACATTTTTGGTAAAGCAACGGAATGTAATGGTCTTAAATCATAATCTATATAACAAGAGAACTGCTTGTACTTGGCAGAAATAAATTTTGATCTATTTGAAAATAACGACAAGCGACTTTTGAAATGAATTCTTACATCTACCCACATTTTTATTAGGTATTCATCATTTAAACTAAGGTTATAATAATAATTTTGCTAAACATTCAATAACGTAACGTTAGGTAAGTGCGTTTCTACTCATTTTCCAATATGTAATAGGCAACTGATTACTGCATTAATTATTTTTAGAAATATAATTATTAATATCTGTGTTAATTAAATAACTATTGTAATAATTTGTAATCTATGTAATGTAATTAATATTGGAAGTGTTGAAATGTCTAGAAGTGACAACGGGGATGAAAAGTGGTAAGCCACTTGATATAATTATGGCAGTTTAGTAAATAATCAACATAACCTAATTTTTAAGTTTTTTTTTGTAAGAAAAAACATTACTGAAGTCCGAGTCAATTCAAGATTCAATTCATTTCACCTAGCGCCATTTGATCCCCAGTTGCTTCTTCTGGTATACTTATAAAAGAAACTAATAAGTTACTTTATAAGTTATGTTGAAGCGTTGATCTCTTACGAATGGTACTTTAGTGATAGATGGAAATAATAGTGTCTAAGTACAATATCAGTTCTGACTGAATATATCTACGTATGTTTTATATCAAGTACAATTTTAAGAATAGTTTGTGTTCTGTGTATCTGATTTATGTCTTTGTAAAGTTCTTTTGAGTTTGTATAGCCTCATGTGTGAGTTTATTGCTTAGGTTTTGTAACAGAAAACGTGTGGTAATACGAGAGGCATAAATTAAGTGACTTATATATCGTACTAGGCAACTGTTTAGAAAGTTATTGCTTTGGTGTTATCAGTTAAAATAACGTTGTAACTGTGGTGTTACCGAATAAATACTTCTCACTTTGAATTCTGTATTATTTACTCGAGTGAATGTAAAATAGAGTGGTGTTAATTGTTTTAGAATTAAATTAATGACAATTTTACGTTGATATTGAAAATTTTAAAATGAATGAGTAGAACTTCAAACGAGAGATATTTACCATGTTTATTATTTGTTTTGAGTTTCCGATATTTCGGCACAGTTGTTCTATATGACCATGTCAGTTTAAAAATATTATAGTTTTAAAATGTTTTCAAATAAATGAAAATTTAATATTAGTAAAGAAAGAATAGATTTAACAGTGCTTCCGTAATGACTTTAAAATATTTTGTAATAAGTTTATTTTAATTAATACTGATTATAATTAATTCTGGCAATAAAGGACATGTTTGTGATATGTTTAATGCTTCCACAGAATAGTGTAACACTTAGATATTTTAAGTAATATGTTTATTTCTTGCCTAGTGTAAGTGCATGATATATTAAATTGATATTTTAACACAAAGTGAGATACTAATGTATAGGCAGTCTAGAATTTTAATTGAACATTTTATTAAAACTATGTAAATATATTTCGTACAATATTAAAGTGCCAGACATTTTTGAATTGTCTTTTTTTCCTTTTATCTTTTCTCAAAACCAATATAGCACCAACGGGTTTAAAATGCATGGAGTGCCAATGCCAAGCAAAAAGCGATACATAAATCAAGTACGTCTGTATAAATAAATTTTATGTATCTAAAACTAAAATATATTTTTACAAATACAACTTAATAAGTTCGTCACTCACCGCCGACGGTGTTAATATTCCTAGATCAGTAAATAACAAAGTTATATATACAGGCGGAGTGTAGTCCACCAAAGGATGTTCCTTAGACAGATCTTTCCCAGATTTGATAACACTAGACAAGTACTTGAACTCATTTGGTAAATCTCGCTGGTTCAGGGGGTATATCCGGGAGAATTTGAAACTTTCTGTCAGTACAAACACCGGCTTTTTAAGTTCTAGAGCTGTCACTCCTAATGAAAAAGTTCCGATCTGTAACAAAAAACATAGACTAAGCTTGGGTTGCCAGGTCCCAAAACCGAAAAACGGGGCAGAGCAGTCAGTTAAGCCAGACATTTGGGTGAAAAGACCCAGACCCTTTTCATGTTTTACTCCTAGTGTAACACCACCATTTTTTTAACTAGGGGTATATCCGGGAGAATTTGAAACTTTCTGTCAGTACAAACACCGGCTTTTTAAGTTCTAGAGCTGTCACTCCTAATGAAAAAGTTCCGATCTGTAACAAAAAACATAGACTAAGCTTGGGTTGCCAGGTCCCAAAACCGAAAAACGGGGCAGAGCAGTCAGTTAAGCCAGACATTTGGGTGAAAAGACCCAGACCCTTTTCATGTTTTACTCCTAGTGTAACACCACCATTTTTTTAACTAAACAAGCTAAAGGTCAACTAAAGCCGGACAGGCCGGACACGGTCTAAGGCCGGACATAAAGCCTGAGTGTGTCCGGCTTTATCCGGAGGCCTGGCAACCAAGTCTTATGACTTCGGTATCCATTGACGCGTGCCTGTCTACGAACCTCTATGGATTTGTATTGCGATAGTCACCGGGATACCTATGTAATTAGGTCGAATCGGAGACTTGCGTCGCCTTGTGTACGAAGGGGCTAATACAATCATTGAACTACAATGTACGGACGCTAGCACATCAACCTACCCAAATCCAAATCTGTCAAATTTCGCCAATCGAACGTGAACCTTCCAGTTTTGTGATAAAGATGAAAATCTATTACAGAAATTCGACAGATTGTGGTAGCTTGAAATGCTGGCGTCTGAACATACTAGCGTAAGTAATAATAATAACTCAATGAATACAAAACAGACGATTTTACATAAGCCGTAATGATTTCATTTGTATCACCTCAAACCAGTTGAAGGTTATGCCTATATCAGAGATTGCCACTTTCTCTATATGCAAAGACGTGGTAACAAGAATGTGTTGGTATTCAGTGATCTAGCTAGAGGAAGCATGTTTTATATAAAAAAAGAAAAAAAAAACATAAGAACCACGATGAGGAGGAGAAGCTGTGTCTAGCCAGGAAGTGTATGAAGCTGTGAGTATGTGGAGATGGATTTGGCCAATAATATTGAATTTAGTTGATACTTATGTTCGGTCAGCAGCTCGGCATAGCAACGAGTTCATTCTGGCTGTATGTTTAATCATATGGAGTCTTTATTTCTCTCTGTTCACGATCGACTCGCGATTTTCTCGGTTGCGACAGTCGCACCCTCCATACCGCCCTGAATTCGCGTCAGGGCTCTTCACAGCGGGGATAAAAGGGTAAAGTAGGATGTTGAAGTTTGTGTGTACGAATCCAAAATCATGCATGCATTAATTACAAATTACTATTTTTCAACAATGATAATTTCATGATGCTCGATGGCCTCGACCGAGTTTCACAACGGGTGGGCTTGAAAATGAACATGGACAAGACGAAAATTATGTCAAATTCCAATGTTGTGCCCACCCCAGTCTCTGTTGGAAACTCGGTACTCGAAGTTGTTGACTCATATATCTATTTAGGACAAGTAGTCCAATTAGGTAGGTCCAACTTCGAGAAAGAGGTCAACCGCCGAATCCAACTCGGTTGGGCAGCGTTCGGGAAGCTACGCAATGTCTTTTCGTCCGACATACCTCAGTGCCTCAAGACGAAAGTCTTCAATCAATGTGTGTTACCAGTGATGACTTACGGCACCGAAACGTGGTCTTTCACTATCGGCCTCATCTCAAAGCTCAAAGTCGCTCAGCGAGCTATGGAGAGGGCTATGCTCGGTGTTTCTCTACGTGATCGAATCCGAAATGAGGACATCCGTAGACGAACTAAAGTCACCGATATAGCCCACCGGATTAGCAAGCTGAAGTGGCAATGGGCAGGCCATATTGCTCGCAGAGCAGATGGCCGATGGGGTCGAAAAGTCCTAGAGTGGAGACCGCGGACGAGCAAGCGCAGCGTAGGACGTCCACCAACGAGGTGGACAGACGACCTTGTAAAGGTCGCCGGAAGACGCTGGATGCAGGTCGCTTCCAACCGGTATATGTGGAGATCTAAAGGGGAGGCCTATGTTCAGCAGTGGACGTCCTATGGCTGAGATGATGATGATGATGATGATTTTTCAACATAACTTCTTATATTACCATGATAATTATCTTGAAAAGAAAATACTACATTGTCAATGTCTGTGAATTTGTAATCGAATACAATTTGCAGATTCTGCGCGTATCCGAAAGGGTTAGGGGCAATTTTGTCTCAGTCAGGCCTGTCTCACTCCGCGGTGTAGGCATAAAACTGCAAGTAGTTGCGGGGCCATTATGTCGTGGCCCATTCACTACGGCTGCCACGCGCCACCCGTTACGCACGCGCTCCGTCTCCTTAATATTTTTGTTACGTTACGTGTAGTTACGCACAAGTTTCTTGCTTTAGGTGCTTTTGGTAAATTAATAACACAATATTATTATGAAGAAAAAAAATATATAGTACATATTTAGTAATGATCAACAAAATTATCTCCCTGCTTGTGAAGTATGGGCTTAACTGATCATGATACCTAATCATGAGGTTACAAGTTTGGAAATGAGGCGAGATACTAATTGGGGGGGGGGGGGGGTGAGCCTACTGGACGACCAAGATAAAAAGACGACACTCTCACTCACCTTAAGCTGAGTACTAAGAATTAAGATCGGTAGAAAGTAGAAAGATGTTTGCGTTGTTGTTTAAAAGTTCTAACTCAGAAAATGGCCACACTACGCATTCAAGGTCGTAATTCGCTGCGCCACTTTTTTACCTACCTACAAAGACACACAACGCGGGGCCTGTGACAGTATGCGATAGTAAGTCAGATAAACCAAAATAAACTCTCGGGCGTAACCATTCAGTACATTTTTGCTTGCGCACGGGAAGTTTAGGCTATTATAAAAGTAGGTGGGCGGTACGGCTGCCAGTTAAAATGTACTTTATTCTCTCGTATATAGATTTTACATTTGTTTGATTTTTTTTTGGAGTAGTCCTTCTGTACGTATAGTACTATTAATTATTCTGTGTCTCAGTTCGAAACTGGGACAAGAGACCAATCCCGATTTGATAATGGGCCAAAACAAAAACTACCTTCATATGAATAAAATATAATGTATTTACAAATACAGCTTAATAAGTTCGTCACTAACAGCTGACGGTGTAAATATTCCTAGATCAGTAAATAAACCAGTTATGTATTCAGGTGGTGTGTAGTCCACTAAAGGATGTTCTTTTGACAAATCTTTGCCAGATTTTATAACACTAGACAAATACTTGAATTCATTTGGTAAATCTCTCTGGTTTAGAGGGTATATTCTAGAGAATTTAAAACTTTCCGTCAGAACAAATACTGGCTTTTTTAGTTCTCGCGCTGCCACACATAATGTGTAAGTCCCAACCTGTAATAAAAAGGGGCATTTTAACAGCTACCATTGAGCGAATTTTGATTAAGCTTTGGATACACAATGTTTGAACGCTGGCGTTATTTAAAGGACAAATCCGAAGCTAAAAATATGGACAAATTCGAAACCCGAATGGGTGAAACTATAGGCAAATCTCAAAATCCTCGCGGACGAAGATGCTGGCAATACTGAGTGTATTGCCAACTGCTGTTGGGTAAATAATTTTTTTTTTTTCGCTTTTGTACTTCTGTCATCATAATCTGCCTAACCTTTACCCAACAATTTTAAGATCGGTTTCCAGTCGAACGCTATGCAGCTGAATATCAATATTTTATGTCGAGTAACTATCTAACCTCCACAACCCTTAACGGATAATACTCGAAACGATATCCCCTGGATATACTGGTTGTCAGACTTTCAGGTCATTGACTATCTGTAACGATTGTCAAAGATGTACAAAATGAAAGCTTAAGGTAAGTACTTTTTTAACTTGGTAACACGAAGAAAACTCGGTATCGAAGGACCGACCATAGCAAGGTCGGCTTTACCTTGAAAATCGACCTATGTGGCTGTTAATATTTAGCAACAAGCTATCAAAATGCCAAATTTATTTAATAGATTTTCAACTTTATCATAAAATCGGAAGGTTCATTTTCGATTGGGATAGCTTGATGTCCTGGCGTCTGTACAGACCAGTAAACAGCGTAGTTATCCCGATTTGTTTGATTGATTTTCAACTTCATCACAAAAGAAGAAGGTTCATGTTCAATTGGGAAAATTTGAAAGGTTACGACAGGTTGACTTACTTTATTAATAATTCCACCGCTTTCGGTGACTCCTTCGGCGCCGATCATGACGAGGTCGACTTGCTCCATGATGTAGCCGATGGAAGCGTCGAGGATGAGGGTCGCGTCGATACCGGCCTCGGTCAGCTGCTTGTGCATCAATACACTGGAAATAAGATTAAATAAATGATATTTATTTTGAAAACTCTTTTAAACATTAAAAAAAAAACACATTATTTTTTAAACTAGGTGAGGGCGGTCTTTCGTACCTGACTACTCTGAGAAGAAACAGACGAAACAAACTCAGAGGTTGCAATCTCTTTTAAAGTCCAGACATTTTATAGTGGTAAAATCTTACGAGAACCATGTCTGAGATGTTCTTTTGATGAAGGAACCACCTAGTTTAAGTGGACCTGTACAGTTAGGGCAAGTACTTGAATACTTTGATTCTCCCAAATTTTTCTACTGTTCTACATAAGCCCTTCATACTCTCCATCCATATTTCTATGATGGAAAATAATGCAGAAAAAAATATTGACTATGAAGAGCACACAGGTATGTGATCTTATGAGGGTTCCGTTTTTTCATTCAGAAGTAGGTATGGAACCTTAAAAATATAGTTTTTCATGGCTTTTGAATTTCCGCTCCACCCAAAGCTCAGGACTTATTTGCTGACTTGACTGACTAAAATCGAACCTGTTCCTGAAGTTGCCTTCTGTATTCCAGGGTCGTAGTGCTCTTGTTTTACATATCTAAATCTTAAATAAAAAAATTCTTCAGACACATTCACAAAAACAACCGCAGGTGGCATACGACCACGGCTATTAATTAAAAAATTCTGTAACACGGATTGTTCTTGTTTTATACTTTTTAGTGCGCGATTTTTTCGTAGTCGGGTTTTAGTTATTTTAACTTATTTTTTATTTACACTATTTTGGGGTTATTTGATATAATAAGCAAAGCAGCGAGTGAATTTAAAATGTACTCATTAAGCCTTTTCATTTGATACCCATGTTGACACTGTTAGAAACAGGCAAAGTAGCTAGTAAAAGCTATATAATGTATATATATTCCAAATGTGCTCATCAAGCCCTTTAATTTGATACCCATGTCGATACTGTGCGAAAATATTTTTTTTTTCGGTTACGACTTTTCATCCCCTAGAGGGCGCCATATTAGATTTGGTGACACGTCACCTACCCTATAACCAGCGGACAACTGAGACGCTTCTAACGACACCTCATTTGTCAAGTAGTGATAAGTAGTTCAGAAGTTATTAGGGAACAGATGAACATACATACATACATACAAACATACATACATACAAACATACATACATACCGGTCAAAATCAAAAATCATAACCCTCCTTTTTGCTTCGCCGTAGTCGGGTAAAAACGAGGTTTCAAGTCGAAGAAACAAAATACTTTTGTGAAGGGCAGACAAGATAGATAGTTAATAATGCAATAAGTCTTACCCGCTATTATCTGGACATGACATGGTGACATACACTTTGAATCTTTTGTTGGCTTTTGCTGCTTCTAACATGGCTTGCAGTACAACCCTAGACCTGGAGTGAGTCAATATTTTCTAAAAGAAAAAAAAACAATTTTATTAGAAGGTCCAGTATTTTATTTCACGTGGGAGGAGAAAGGACTCACCTCTACCACTTATGAGGTATTATTCCTATTAATAATATTGACGTGATTTGAGAAAGACGAAAATGTTATTAGCCTAGGGCAGTTCAGGAAGTCAGGTGAAGGGTACTTTTCGTAATGGCTATAAAATTATGTAAATTACTATTTAATATTGAAGGGATAGTGACTGGAAACAAATTGCCAATATGTATGTCACAAGCAAGTACAGTTTTTACTTGCTTCTGACGCCACGAGTCCCCACTCTCGAATTGGGATGCATTATTCTTTGTGAATATGCTTTAATTCAACAAAAGATAAAATATTTTTCCATTATTTATCAAAACTGTTACTGACGGACTAATAATTAAAGTTTGGTTTATTTTGTGATATTTTTTCATTTAATATTAATAATTTGTACTCACACATCCATCAGATATAGGCATCGTAGCTTGTTTAGCGACCTTCCCTCTTGCTTCTAATAAGGTGTTCAAGAATATGTGACCTCTTTGCAACATAATTTGCTCACACTCTTCAAAAGACTGAAATCAAAACATTATAGTTCAATTTCAATTTGATGGCATGGTTAGCACAGTGGCTGAGCGATTGGATTGCTGCGTTGAGTATCGCGGGTTACATTCCCGAACGGAGCAAACATATACATGATCTACAAGCAGTTGTTCCAGGTATGAGTGTTTATGTATGTGAGTTTATATGTTTGTAAACGCACCCAGGACACAGGAGAAATTCCTAGTGTGGGGCAACATTTAAAAAAAATTACAAATATTTGGTACAAGTCCCAGGGTTCAAATCCAATTGGTTCACAAAACATACCAGTTATACAAAACCCGTTTATATTAAGCTTGCTTTGTATGATCTTTTCACACAAGTAATGGTCAGCTTATACTGACTTTGCATAGCTTGATAAGTAGGTATGTGTACCAATGGTACATTTTAATTATTTCTGTATACCTTTTTTATTTATGATTAAATCAACTAACAAGTCCTCCCTGGGCAGATCGGAAAGGACTGTCACATTCATACTGACTAAAATACATTATGTTCCTTCAATTATGCTCTACGTTCTGGTTTAACCCTTTGGACAGTTCTGCGACCCTTGCAGGAAGTGTCTACATATTAATTGCTAGCTTTTCCTCTTCGGCCCGTTTCACTCCGGCTCAGCTCTGGTTCAGGTTGTAGTGTAATGTTATCTAGCCTATAGCCTTCCTCGATCAGAAGCAGTAGTTCCTAAGATTACCGCATTCAACCGAATAAACTCTTAAGCTTTAATATTAGTATAGATTTCTGTTTGATTACCTTAACATCGAGCTTGGCTAAAGTGATGAACCTCATGAATAGTTCACATCCTGAAGAGATAGCAGTGACCGGCTGGTCGCTGTGCTTCATAGCATCTACAGCCAACTGCAGGTTCAGATCCAACTCCCTCACTGTCGCCACTGGTGAGATAAATATTAAAACATACCTAAGTTAAGGGACATTAAAATATTTCATGCAGTTAAGTTCATGTCCCTTAGACCTTGTGAATACATTCCATAAATGTAACATGTAACTATCTGCCGTGGTATAAGTATAATGCCTTTATCTGCTAAAGCTTAATATAGCAAATTTAAACCGATGTAACTATTCAATAACAACACCCATTTGAGACTTGGAGAAGTCTTCTCTAGATCTCAAATAGGTGTTATAATTTTTTATGTTTAGCATTTAATTTTTAGTGCACATTTTGTATGTTTCCTATTCAAAACGGTTTATCAGATAGCGGCATTTTAGTTATACCATGGCAGCTATGTAATCGTTTTGTCATTAGGTTGATAATTGGAAGGTGGAGGTATTTCTCTCTCATCTGACCTTGGAAATTTAAGTCATAATTATTATCATTTAAAAATTTGAAAAATAATGACTTTTTAGTAACTTTTAAGCAAGCATATTTTTGCAAGATGTTAGTAGAATTGTAACATATAGCAATAAGCATGATAGCTCTTTGAGAGAGTCATTAACAGATTTTTAATGCAAACTGTCCATAAAGGCTGATGCAAGAGTGATTCTATGAAGTTATATATTTTACCAACCTTTGTAGTTTTCTATTACAGACAAAAGGGTTCTAATAGCAGCCACTCCAGCTGAAACATCTTCTTCTTCTCTTAAAATCTTCAGAAAGATTGCTTGAACTTCTGCAAACGTAAAATAGACAAAATATTGTGAAATTTTGTTTGGCTGGGACACAGTATGATATGTTTAAATTAATTAGTTATACCTTCTTTTTTCATTTTGTTGCCTAATAGTGATTGTCTCTAATAGAATTTAATAGGGAGAAAACTAGTTTTGTTTACGTATCACACACAACCTAACCTCAAAAATGTCAAGCTGTCAGTGGCAGTGTTGCCAGTACGATTTCCCAAAAAAGTACGGTTGGCTTTCTGAAAAGGTACGGTTTTTAACTTCAAGGTTCTAGATCAGTTTTTTTCTTCTTTTGCTAAAATTTTGAAGAATGCTATATTCTACTCATATTCTACAGCGAAAACAAGCTGTTTGTCAAAAAATTATGAAAATAATGTTTTAGGAACTAAGAAAATTCCATTTAAGTAATTTGTGTCCATATTGTAGTGCCAAATGTGACAGAAAGTTGAAAAAAGTATGAGTCTCACTATTTTCTATTAGTTTCTCGACAGACTGTAATCGTAAAATAATAATTTATTTTACCACGTTTTTGACGTTTTTATATAAATTACTTCCTAACACATGCTTCAAGCTCCAATAATGTGATAAGTGTCATTCTGTCTGTAGATATGCTTTGTTTCATTCCAAAATAGGTTTTTTTTACCCTTTGTTGTGAAAAATAAATCACTAGTATGGAAAAGGTACGAAAAAGGTACGGTCAACACTGAGGTACGGTTGTGGTACGATTGTGTGATGAATAGTACGGAAAACCGTACTTTTTGGTACGGTCTGGCAATGCTGTCAGTGGTGTGCTGTCACTCTGTAATTTTCGCCTAAAATCGAATATTACAGTTTTCGTTCTAAAATATATATTTTTTTTTTCCCTAGCCTGCTCTGTCCCACTCCTGGGCAAAGGCCTCCCTCCACTCTTTCCATCTTTCACGACACTTTGCTTCCTCCTTCCAGTTCGGGCAGAATCTGTCAAGTTCGTCCCGCCATTTAATTAAACAAATATACAGAGGTAAAGTTCCTTAGTAACAAACTAAGGAACTTTACCTCTGTATATTTTTGTAAGAAGTAATCTCTGAAAGTACTGAACCAATTTTGAAAATTGTGTTGCTGTTGTGTTTTTTCAATTCTTTGGAGCCTGGACTGTTATTATTACTATACCTATACATATTGTTGTTTATACTATATGAAAATAAATTATGCCAATGATTTGCCATCAATGATGCTGCCTTATCGTGCTTGTATTCCTGAAAGAGGCAGATTGTGAAAATATAAGTATTTCTCTTCACCAGATACGCATCTAGACTCAGGATATTCTGATGAGAAAAAGTCTATTCCCTTTTAGTGGGTACAGGCGTGATATCGAGTGTGCATGCGTAAACAACGCATCGACATGCGATAGTAGCGATCACGGTTGTATAGTTGCAATTTTTTGAAGAGTTCTCTCATTTTCTGGGACATTCTCCTATGTTGAGGATAATGATTAATTTAAAAAAAAAAATGTATAATAAAAAAACTTTTTGAAAAAAAGGGAACCGACTTAAAAACCAAACACAAAAAAAGTGTAAAATAACTTTTCTTTCGGAAGTCGGTGGCTTTGTTTTTTATTTCATTGACTATGGCCGACTTCCGAAAGAAAAGTTATTTTACACTTTTTTGTGTTCGGTTTTGAAGTCGGTTCCCTTTTTTTCAAAAAGTTTTTTATTTTATCCTTTTTAGTTTAGATATTCAACAAAAATCTTCATAATAATCGACGTCTTTAAAAATCTACAATCCAAGTAAGCAAAAACGGATCCACGCGAGCAACGTCACGGGATATCCGTTAGTGTTATATACCTAAACCTTCTCCAGAATGTAATGAACACTTTGACACCTGAAAACCGCATCAAAATCGGTTCAGCCAAACGCGAGATAATCGCGGACAAACAAACATACATACATACAGGTCGAACTGAGAACCTACTTTTTTTTTGAAGTCGGTTAAAAATTAAGGATAATGAAACACAAATATACGTTATTATACGTGTTGTCTGTCTTATAGTACGTATTGTACTCCTAAGTATATTTGTTTTTCATTATCCTTAATTTTATTTTTTTATCATTAATCATTATCCTCAACATTGGAGAATGTCCCTTCTCCAGGATCCCATCATCAGGATTTGATCAGATGATAATGGGACCACCTTTATTTCAAATAAACAAAAAAATAATTTTCCAATTCGGTCCAGGCGTCTCTGAGAAATCGAGTAGGTAACAAACATACAGACGAATTGAGAACCACCTCCTCTTTTGAAGTCCGTTAATAAAATACACATGAAATATTTTAAATATTTTAATCTACAATTTTATGTAGAGTAGTTTGTTTCAAATGAGCGTAAAGCATAAAAATAAGCATTCTCCGTTGGCGTAGTGGTCGCAAGCGCGACTGGCGAGCATCAGGTCCCAGGTTCAATTCCTAGCCTAGGACAGACAAATAAGCGTTATGGGTTTTCCCATTAGGAATTTCTGGAGGAGCCACCAATCGATATAGCAATCGGATCGCCCTCTATATTAGAGAAATATGTAATTAAAAAAAAATAACTGGGAGTAGGAACACAGAATACTTAATAGTACAACAGAAGGACTACTCCAAAAAAAAATCAAACAAATGTAAAATCTATAACCGATAGAATAAAGTACATTTTAACTGGCAGCCGTACCGCCCACCTACTTTTATAATAGCCTAAACTTCCCGTGCGCAAGCAAAAATGTACTGAATGATTACGCGCGAGAGTTTATGTTGGTTTATCTGACGCCAACGACGTTAAAAGGTTACTATGGGTCAAGCTCAATAGGGTTGCGACTTGCGAGTTTAGGCACAAATAGGTAGGTACCTATGCGTATTTTATGCATTTGTTAAATTACATTATTACCATAAATACCTATGTTCCTCAAGGAATTTTGTTTTTATCATCAGCCTATATTATCTTTTTGGTTTCGTCATCGATTACTACATACATTATTGATTGTTAGCACAGAATGTTAATAGTAGGTACGAGTAGGTACTCGTACCTTACGTGAGGAATAATATTTATAATAATATTATCTTTTCTACCTATAACATTTATCTTACAAAAAAAAAGAATAATATTTAAAAGATTTTTATCGTCTATGGCAAAATAGCCAGTCCTTATTATTTTGCACTCAACCTAGTAACCGACCAATTACTATCGCATACTGTCACAGGCCCCGCGTTGCGTGTCTTTGTAGGTAGGTAAAAAAGTGGCGCGCGAATTACGACCGCTGACCTTGAATGCGTAGTGTGGCCATTTTCTGAGTTAGAACTTTTAAATTAGTACTTTAGTACTCAGCTTAAGGTGAGTGAGAGTGTCGTCTTTTTATCTTGGTCGTCCAGTAGGCTCACACCCCCCCCCCACTTAGTATCTCGCCTCATTTCTAAACTTGTAACCTACCTAATCATGATCAGTTAAGCCCATACTTCACAAGCAGGGAGATAATTTTGTTGATCATTACTAAATATGATTGTACTAGGTATATATTTTTTTCTTCATAATAATATCGTGTTAATAATTTCCCAAAAGCACCTAAAGCAAGAAACTTGTGCGTAACTACACGTAACGTAACAAAAATATTATGGAGACGGAGCGCGTGCGAAACGGGTGGCGCGTGACAGCCGTAGTGAATGGGCCACGACATAATGGCCCCGCAACTACTTGCAGTTTTATGCCTACACCGCGGAGTGAGACAGGCCTGGTAGGAATCTAAGTTTTTTTATGTGCTTGTTCTTGAAGTCGGTTCCTTTTTTTTTTTCAAAAAGTTTTATTATTTTATTAAATAGGAATAAAACGTAGTTGCTTATAACAGTCGCAAAATCCTTTCACACAAACATATAGGTACCTAGGTACCTACGATAATATTGATGTTTGTACCATTGGGCACATAATTATAATTAATGTTGATAATTTAATTAAAGATAAATATATCCGTAATCAATAGATAATCTTAATAACAACCACGCTGATAGATTGCTTATCATAAATCCTTAACCATTTACGCCATCTGTTATCGAATAGCCGGAACTAAATGAAGCGGGAACAAGTCTTTTCCTACATCCCGAGTTTTCCTTTTTGACTGTCATGGGATTTTCTAAAACAATTAAAGGAAATGATGCCGTGTTCTTAGTTGTTAAGTAGTTAGTGAGGGAAAGTCATGGCCACCGCTCTCGTTGACGTTGGATAAAGCAAAGTGTTGCTGGTAGTGGTGTGGGTTAGACGCGTATTGTGAACGCTTCATTTGTTTACTAAAACACCGGGCCGTCGATATTCAGTGTAAACTATTTTAAAGAAACAGCATGGGAAACACGGCATCTGTCAAGTTGAACGACAAAGGGCGGTGGCAGTAAGTTATATTTTTTTATTAATGACTTCGATGTTCATTAAGGAAATCATTATTAGTTACTCTATACGATTTAGTTTCTTGTTTTAGTGTCTTTTTCATCAGTATTTCTTTATACTTATAACTTAGCTTGAATAAGTTTTCTGTAGTTTGGAGCGAGATAAAAATCAGCTTTTATTTCAGAACTAGAAACAAAGTCATTAAGTATCATTTTATGGTAGATTCCTACCCACTAATTACCCTTTGATGTTATTGAGATACCTACAGTACATAACATACATTTTAATGACAGTGCTATGCGCGTCACATTTATTTATTTATTACCTACCTGATTTGTTTATAAATAGATGAAGTTATGATAATGTTTGTTTGTATCTACGTAAGCCATAAGTGTACCTGTTTCTAGGTATATTTAAATGTAGGACTGTACGAGTACGTATCAGTACAATATAAGTATTATTTTATTTTATTGGTTATTATACCAAAACATCGCGCCTGTAATCTTCGAAGGCTAGGCAGAGCTGTACGCTCATTTTACAGTTCTTTTTCAGTGTGTTCCATGCAACTTGTTTTTTTGATTATATTAGACCTCGTCTTATATTAGACCTGGGGTCCCAGCCCATGCGGCGGGAGGGCACCCTATAGAAACCTATACAAAATTATTATGTCTTGAAAAATAATTGAAGATGCGCATTTTAATTAGAATCCATGAAATCTCTCGAGTATTTTTACCGGGGTCAGGCGAAAGCGAGGGAAAAACCTAGTGTTATAATATATATATGACTGTATTGTTCAGTTTGTTCGTCAGATATTTTCATCTCGATGGCTGCACTGATAAAATTAATATGTTCTGCTAGCTATACATTATGTGTTCATTGTATGCTGTTAGAAGTTATGTGCAACCTATTACGGTATGATTGTTTCCATGAACAATAAGCTGGGATATGAGAGGTACCTATTCAAAATTGGGCACCCGCTGAAATAGCTAGAAGTTACCCCTGGGTTTATTAATTTTAATTTAAACATTTTTTGTAAAGAATATTTAACACGTTTAGTACTTATTTTCTCGAGGAGCTCCTGGCTAAATAATTACAGCCGCACCGGCCGTTCTTCTGGGTTAAGCCACGCTAGCCGAGGTTGGCCTGTAGATGGGTGACCATCTGTCATAGCGAGTTTCCCTCCGTGTCTCGGAAAACATGTAAAGCCGCTGGTCCTGGCTGTCATTTGTAGATCTTTGTCAGTCGTTACTATTAGTCAGAAGCTCATAAATCTGACAGCCAGTCTTACGTTATGGAGGTCCGATAGGCAGTCGCTCCATGTAAAATACTGATAGCACTTGGTTCGACTAGAAGTCGACCCCAATTTAGTTGGAAAAAGGTTAGGCAGGTGATGATGAATATTCTTATTTTTTCAAAAAAAAAAAATCTTTGCAATAATATCTAACGCTATTCATCAATCTGCCATGTATTCTGAAAAACCATCTGGCTTTCTTCCATAAAACTGAAATACATATTAAGTTACAAACGGAGAATCTTCGTCGTCACATTAGGTAAGCAAATAATCAGACCGAGACAATTCCTTGGCCTCGTAAAAACTATGGATTTAAGGCCATTATGTTTGTTTGTTGTGGCGAAATTTTTGATGATGTCTTTGGCTAGCAATTAGTGAACTATAAATTACCTATGTTAAAAATGAAAGTTCATATCTGTCTTTCCATTAGATTATTCATCGTCTGTTTTAATGGCATGTAGACCGGCCTAAGTTCGTGAGATTTTTTGCATCCTATTTTTGCAAACTTGTGGGATTATTTTTCTCCTTCACGCGGGCAAAGCCACGGGTGTATAAAAAAGAAAGATTTAAAAGTCAGACAGGGACGAAACATCACTAGATGCATAGTAGCCTGTTGGTCTAGTGGTTAGTGACCCTGACTGCTATGCCGGAGGTCGTGGGTTCGATTCCTACCCAGGACAAATGTTTGTGTGATGAGCACGATCATTTGTTCTGTGTCTGGGTGTAATTTATCTATAATATGTATGTATTTAGAAATATATAAGTATGTTTATCAGTTGTCTAGTACCCATAACACAAGCTCTGCTTAGCTTGGGACTAGATGGCGTTGTGTAATAGTTGTGGAATATTAAAAAAAAAAGTACAGACTCCAGCAGGTCAACCTACCCGAATTGTCAAATTTTATACCTATTAAGTAGTGTTAAGCTTAAAAATCTATTAAAGTTTGACAGATTGAGGTATGTTGATGTGCTGGCGTCTGTACCTACATAGGTATCGTATCCCATGTATTTTTAACGTACGAAAGTGATTTTTAAAAGTTCCGTTTTGATGGTCTAATTGAAGTAAGTAGTCTGACTTGGAAGTGCCTAGTATTGTACTGAATAAATAATATTGGTTAACGTTACTTGGTAAGTGTGTCTCACACTTTTGCTTTTTGTGCGTACCTAATCCATCGATCGAACATAATTTTAAAGGACTACTAAAATATTCAATTGGCCCATTAGCTTCTAACCTACCACAAAAGCCCACGTATCCATCCAGTCATCATAAATGTGGACATTCTCACTCTAAAATGCTTCATATTTTAAATAAAGACTCGTTTCTTTTTCGATTACGATATTCATGTGTTAGTGTGTGTGTATCCATGTTGTTCCTCTTAGAAACCAGCGGTGGGCAACCTTTTGGTAGGCAAGGGCCACAAAGTACCAACCAAAATCAAGTTAGGACGGGACGCAATTTTTTATATAAAAAGGAAAGAATTTTGACTTGAATTTTATTAATATAAATTCTTTTTTTTTCTATGCAATGCATTTTGATGGATTTTATGGATCACATTCAGATTCTAAAAGAGTAATTGAGTGATTATTCTGTAAGAAAATACCAAAGAGATCAAAGTTATTCAAATTAAGTTTCAGTCTGAAATTCAGCACTCACATAGCGAAGGAACTTTATTGCATTGTAATGATTACCATTAATAGTACCTAATTTAATCAATTGTAGATTATGATATTTTAATGGACTATGCGTTTTATTACTTTAAGATAAGATGACTCGCTGATGATCGCTTTTCGACGAAAACCACTGCAAGGTCGCCATTCTGAATGTTCCTTCCTTCCTTATCGAAACATTACCTTGATGATTTTAAGCACACCCGATGCTGATTTATATGTATATTATACTGGAAATATTCTTTTGACGTAATTATAATTAATTTTATTACAACATTTACAACTATTACATAATCATTAATAAAAAAATACCTATACATATATTATGCACACTACATTTAAAAACTAAAATTAAAACTAGAATAGGTATTTACAAAAAAAAAAACTAAAATTAAAAATTTACAGGGCGTCAAAAAATTCAAAGTGCCCAGAACGCTGGCAGCATTGCCACGTTGGATGGCAATGCTGATCCTTTGGCCAAGAAATAGGCCGTATTATACTTGTTTATGTATACCAACCTGCTTTTAAACCGTCTAGTCACGTAGTTGAGTCATCAGATTTATGTGTTCTTATCACAAGGTTATTGTTTGAGACTTCTTATTTATTAATTTTATTGGGATTCACTCACCTTACTGCCTCATTGATTTTTTCGTTAAGATCGCCAGGAAGTCTGGATTTGATAGGAATAAATCTGATCCCGTATACTTATCCCTCTTTTGCAGCGCAACTAGCTAAACCTGGAAGTTCTATTTGTTACTTACATCTCTTTTTTATCGTGGTAAAATCATCAAATGAATCCTCCCACCTTGGATTTTAGAGCACCCTGGGCGTTTTTCGGAGTCGCACTGACTAAAATCCAAGGTTGCCTTCAATAGCCCTTTACGTTCCAGGGTCTCGGTTACCTAATGAGACAGTCCTGCGATCCCGGCAGGCTTCGGCCCTTTAAGCTAACTGACAGCTCTTTGAGGCGCGCGTGCATCATGACGCCTCGTCGACCCGGCCATGGTGCATGATCGGACGATGAGACATCCATTTCCGTTGCGGGGCGCCTCCCACGTGGGTACCTACAACTCTGACTTACGAATTGCCTTAATCCTGAATTCCTTATACTATGTATTCCATAACATTGAAAAAAATAAAGAAAAAGCAAATTAAACAAAACTAGATACCTACATTTTTAAGACCTGACATACTAGAAACACCTAAGTATTTCCGCTTTAGTGACAGAATATAATAGAATGCATTGATCGATTCTTAAATAACTTTTGGTCAAGGTAGATAAGACCAGGAACTTACAACTGAACTCGGGCACTCGACTGGTATAATTCACCACTCAGTAATTACACTATAGAAACAATCTACCAATGTCTTAATTCGACCTCGAATTATCTCAGCCAGGTAGACAGGGCGACGGCCATTGCGAGATATATTGACTATCCTTTCAAGATTTATGTACCATTTGTTTACAAATGTAGCACATTACAAAGTAAATAAATATATGTGCAAAATGTTTCATTCGTTCATTCACATTTGCCTCTATTTAGCAACAATGAAACTATGTGGAAATTCTCATATTTCGGGCAATTTTGACGATAGTTTCGATCCATTTTATCATTTCAATCAAACAATTTGCATAGCGATATGCAATATGCAAATTGTTTGCTATTCGAAATGACAAATCGTATTTATCGTTACTGTGTGTTAACCCTTCATAGCTGTAGGGGGTCGGTTAAGACACCAAATGCAAAATCAAGATGATCTATGTACTCCGAAGCCATTATTTACTTACTTTGAAACTTTTTATTCAGTGACGAATAAAAAGTTTCAAAGTAAGATTAGCTAGAGATTTTTATTTTCATGAGATAATCTGACAGCGTGACAACCCTGACACACAACGTGTGGTCACCGCAGTCAGTAGAAACAAGTCATTACTTTATCCAACACACAACCACATCAGCTCCACTCCACTATACTTTAGAAAATAACCAACAAATGCGTTCAAGATTTTCCAAACAAGTGTGGAAAAGTCACATAAGTATTATTATATTTTCACTTTCTACCATAACAGGCATAGCACACTCTCTCCTGTGTATGTGTATGATTATGCGTAGACGCAGGAATTTGCGTAGTTTCGTCACAAGGCGGTGCAGTTGCAAGTCACTTGGCTGCCATTACTGTTACCACATAGTCATTTTGTGTAACGGTTAAGTGGAGTTTTAGAGTAAACTGCAATCGTTTACCTACGTGTTTAAATATTTTCTATGTGTGTGTGTTTTTATCGTATCTTTATTGGATTTTTATCGTGAAACTATACACCGTGACTTTTTAGTCGTCTTACAAAAGTCGTCCACTTAATGTATCCGACCTAAAATACCTCTAGGCGAGTTTTTTTTTTTTTAAATCGTTAATAATAATTTTTATTTTCAATAAATAGGTACATTAGAAATATGAAACACCCTGTTAAAATGTTTACGTATCAATCTGTAGAGTATACCTACCCAGCGCAATAGTCGGGTAGATCATTCAATTTCCATTTTCTATGAGACAAGGGCGTTTCTAACTACGCCTTGTGTCATAATAACCAATTAAAGTTTTATTATTAAATTTTTCAAATCTCTTAAATACATATCATTTTATTATAAACGTGTTCTAGTCATTGGATACATGAACTGGGCTGCTTTTGTAAGACGACTAAAAAGTCACGGTGTATAGCAAATTATTATTAGAGATGAATATCACTACCTGTGTTACCAATATTAAGTCTTTTCTTTTTTTTCGTGTGTGGAGATGGCCAGTGGCCAGTGGATACCCCCTGATGTCAGAGTTACCCCACAGGCCTTTGACATGGCTTTAACTTTAATATACAACTCTCCATCACATACTTCAATCTGCTGGTGCGCCCCACGTTTGAAAACCCCCACCACCGACTTCGTAGCGTATAGTGACCATGACCTGTAATTACAAAAACACTATAATAATGAGCCAGTCTCATGCTTAACAGTGTCTCATGTTAAAAAAAAATTTTTGGATTTCCTTAGATTGTTGATTGGACTGGATTTTGGCTATGGTTAGTGATCCTAAAAAAAACCTAAAGCGTAAACATCTTCGTCTGTAGTTTTTTTTTTTCTTAAAAAAATTGGTAGGTAGTTTATATCGGTATAATTTTTCCTCAAAACAAAACCCAAAAATCTGTTGACTGAATATTATTTAGGTAGGTACCATGACAAACACAAGATTACCATTGTTTACTTAGTAAGTGGATTCAAGGTACAGACGTCAGCACATCAACGTACCTAAATCTGTCAAATTTCTTTAATAGATTTTCAACCTTATCACAATAGTGGAAGGTTAATGTTCGATACCAACCCGCACTGGGCCCGCGTGGTAGATTACGGCCCACCCCCTCTCACAGGGAGGAGGCCTGTATCCCAGCAGTGGGAACATTTATAGGCTGATGATGATGATGAATGTTCGATTGGTAAAATTTGACAGACATGACGAGGGTTGACCTGCTGGCGTCTATACATACAAAAGTAAATTATTTCACGCATTGCAGATGTAGATCTAAAGAAATTAATTTAATCCGTTATACTTATCCGAAAGTCAAAGCGAAAATAATTAAAGTTGAGACTGCATGTCATCACCACCGGTGCGCAAGAGTTGCCTCATCGCTCATCGTCGCGTAGTCATTATGGCGGATACTTTTTGTCTAACGTCTGACTTACGAAACCAATGTGATGTCCGGTTACGTCAACGTTTTTCGGATGGTTAAAAACAATGTACCTTATGGAAAATAACAATAGTTTTACATAGGTACTGTAGGAAGGATGACTGTTATTCAGAGAAGTTCAAATCTATCAATAGGCATGTTGACAATTTAATTAATGCGTCAGTTAGTGTTTTTAAAAATAATGAACACATTGAACACGTATTTTTTCTTTTGGTAAACCAATGCATATTCACTGCAGAGATAAAACGCATCAAATTTCGAGAGTGGGGGCTCGTGACGTCACAAGCAAGTTACACTGTACTTGCTTGTGACGTTTTGCAAATCATAAAAGTGTAGTATCTTCGTTCATTTTTGGTTACGTAACAACGTTCGTTTTAATAATCTGACGGACTAATTAGATTTTAATATTTTTTAAATATTAAACGCGTTAATGCCTTTAACCTCTCAAGCGATTGGCTAAAATTAGCTAAATGCCCCTAGCACCCGGCTAAGAATCGGTGAAATAATAGCTCCTTTCTCTCCACTTTTCGCTCGAGAAGAATACGTAGCGAATTTTCAAAGATTTTATTCCTTGCGACCTTCGGATTAAGTACCTACATCTGACGAACGTCACCTTGAGACGTTAGAAATGGAATGAAGAATTCGCCGCTGCAGGTAAGAACCACGATAGCTCGGCTGGAAATGAGCGTCGGATGTATACTGAATCCGAAGCTCGCAGGTTCAAATCCTGCACGCGATTCGAATTTTTCTTTCCAAAGAAAATCTTTAGTTAGATTTTTCAGATAAATATCCTATTAATCATTTTCGTTATTGATTTCATCAGTTAAATTCATTCTCCGGGATACGTCGAGCTTCATTGTCTCGGCGCTTTTCTGGTGGTTGTCACTGTTGATTCTGGCTTTGAGGAGTTGTTGTGGTTTGGGAATAGTGGGGTGGGTTGACCCAAAAAACAGAGCTGGTAGAAGAGGTTTATTAATTTCATCAGTGTATCGACCAATACCAGACGGTACTTCTCTGTTTTAAGGCATTAATTCCGGCATCACTTGACATTAGTCACAACCGGCTTTTGTATTCCCATGACTAGACAATACTTTAATGCTGAATCAGCCTGTAATTATACTCACGGAGCCTAAAGTTCTAGTTATTTATGAACAAAGAAAAAAACTTTGCTACGAGGTAATGTAAAAAAAGTGTCCTCCATACAACGTTTATAAATATTGGCTTTCACGTCACAGAACAGTTTGATTGACGTCATGTCTATTCACTATTTTACTTGGAGTTTTTTTTTGTATCATTATGGCGCTAAACAAGCATACAGCACACAGATTGAAAGCGGTCACCATAGTCTAATGGACGCCTAGGCAATGATCATTATCATCAACCTATAAATTTTCCCACTGCTGGGATATAGGCCTCCTCTCTGAGAGAGGGAGTGGGCCATAATCCACCACGCGGGCACAGTGCGGGTTGGCGGATGTCGCAAATCGAATTATTGGTTCTAGGACATGCCGGTTTCCTCACGATATTTTCCTTCACCGTTTAGAGAACAGTGGTGATGAAACAAATTAGACAAAGTAATACGCCTGACTGGATTCGAATTTCGAACCCACGACCTACAACTCGTAAGTCGGGGCCGATACCACTGGGCCACCACTGCTCTCTCTTTTGAAGAGTGCTTCAGCTTAAATATTTCTCGCGAGATTATGTAAACTAGCTGGTACGGTATCGCCTTCGCAACAGCAACCTATGCAGTTTTACTTGCATGATAACAGATAACAACAAAGTAATGCTAATACGTGTGCTGCATAACAAACGTGCTTAAGTGAGTTATATGCTACCACAACTACTCGGAGACTCTATGTTTATAAAAGGGGTAAACAAACATCCCAGCGGAATAACATACGCGATGCCACATACTATATGCGATATGCATAACATACGCGATACATTCGTAACATATTAGGAGAATTTAATATTATATAGTTAAGAAAATAAAATAGTAAAAACAGTAATATACTCGTAGAATAGAACTATCTTTAGTTATGGAGGAGCGGAGTCTCCTATTACAGGCATTATTTGCTTAAAAGGAGACTCCAATCATCAACTAATGTAAGAAATATTGTTATTACGGAAATAAATATTTTGTATTTGTACATACTCGTAGTCTTTAGTTTTATTCCCACCCACGACTATTTGTGATGCACCCATACCTTGCTCGAGCAATTTATCATTTTTATGTCTGTCTAGCATTTGCCCGCAACTTCGTAATCGTGGAATATAGAAAAATGTAGCCCCAACAACCTATAATTATTTTAATTTAGACCTCTAGCTAGCAATACATCAGTGAATAACTTCATTCAATGCCATGCATTTTTTTTGCGCGTTCTCGTTTTAGCTTCATATCGGCCTGAGATAATGTTATTATAATGTTTTGATAGTGATTACTTTCTGTATGGAGAAAACCTTAACGCTAACAGCTGAATCATTAACCAAGAGATATAGCTTAGCTTAGGCGATTCACACACGGCACCGCCCACCGCTGCGGTAGGCGGTGAAGCGGATCTCACGTCGCATTGGTCTCTAAAAAATCCGTAGATACCTAACACATGTACACCGCCCGGCCGCGCGGTCGAGCGGTGGTTTCACCGCCACCGCCCCTCCGCGCTGCCGGCCACACGGTGAGGCGGTGCCTCACACACGGGGCGCCGCATAACCTCTACTTGGTCTGTGCTCATAACCGCGCGTTTTATTATGGGTGCAGGACGTGTTGAATGTCCCATTTAGAGTTCTGCTTCTTAAAAATGGATGAACCCAATTTCTTCTTATTTTTTTCTTTCTACGCCATGAAAGCCAGATTGCTGCCACCACTTCAGCGGCCATTTTTGCCAGTGTCTGTGATCAAACTGGTCAAAACCGTGATAAATACAACCGCGCGGTCAGTCGCGTAAACCGCCTTACAGCGCGGGGCACCGCTACGAAATCCGCTTTACCGCCACCGCCCGCCCGCCGCGCAACGTAGCGGTGCGCAGTATCGTGTGTGAATCGCCTTTTTGTTTCAATATGTATTTTTTTTTATATTTATAAGAAGAAAACGTGTTGCGCGGACCCCAAGTAAAATGGGATGAGGACAGGAAGACGATGATAATAATGATGGTGTATTTTTTTAATTATAAGCGTTTCTGATGGTTCGCGTTTAGGTATATAATCAACCTTTTATATATTTTCCCTCTTAATATCCATTTTAATTGCTATCGAAATAAAAAAAAAGCGATTTGAATTAACATTTCAATACCACAGTGTAGTGGGGTGACCGCTGACCTCACATGAAGCGATAAGCTTCCAATAGGTCAAACGTCTATGCACTAGACATCTAGATAATCGTAATCAGCAACACATAACGTATCTATTTATTCACCACTTCCTCGTTTTACTAGTAATTCGATGGATGATTTAAATGCTCTTAATAAATTTTGTACATTTGTACCCTACGATGTACCACTGTAGAATAATGAAATCCTTCTCTCTTCTCGACACATTATCTTGAAACATTATCTCTAGCCCTCAGCATCACCCAATATAAAGAAAACATATTCAAACATGTTACAGGGGGCACTCTTAGGCCCCTAGAAATAGGAACCCCTTCAGAGGGGTCCACGCCTGCTGAGGTCACGGGATTGTCTTAAAATGACACCGCAACGAAAAGGGAACCGAACGGGGTGGATTTTTACTTAGTAAGAGTCTGACCTCCAATTCCACTCCACTCGAGGCGGGAGGACTCTTTTGATGATTGTACCAGGACCGTACTATCAGAAAAATAATTTATCACGGTTGCTGAGAGATTGGACTGCTGCGCAGAGTGTCGCGGTTTCGATTCCTCACTGAACAAATATTTGTATGATCTACAAGTAATTGTTCCGGGTATGGGCGTTTGTGTGAGTTTAAATGTTTCTAAACGCACCCACGATACAGAAGAAGTTCCTAGTGTGGAACCCCTATAACCCCCATAACCATAGGAGCCTAGAGATGGTATGATGGATGGTAAGATGTAATAAATCACAAGGAAATTGTTTTTTTTTTGTGTAGGTTTATTTATAACTAGCTTTTGCCAGCGACTTCGTCCGCGTGGAATAGTTACTTTGGGCTTTTTTTTTTTTTTTTTTTTTTAGGGTGGCAAAATCATCAAATGAGTCCTCCCGCCCTGGGTGGGGCAGAAGGGACTGTCAGACTCTTACTGACTAAAATCCACCCGTGTTCCTTCGGATGCCCTTTACGTTCCGGGGCCACGGTATCCTGGATTAAGAAAAAATCCGCGACCCCGGTAGGCATTTGGCCCCATAAGGGGCCCCGTCGGTGACGCGTGAAACACGACACGCCACCGACCCGGGCTTGGTCCTTGGTCGGACGGCGAGCTTACCCATTACTCACCGTCCGCAAGCCCGCTCCGCTGCTGTGCCCTCTGCTAATCAGAGGGACACGCATTGGAGCTTCCACCCGACAGGCTATTCGCATACGGGCAAAGAAACCCCCTTAGGCACACAGTGCCTAAGGAAGAGTTTTTGCCCGCATCCCAGGGCGCACCGGCCCGAAAAACTGGTCTTCCCCCCGGACGTATCCGTGAGGGAACTCCAGTCCACGGACGCACGTGGAGGTTACCTGTCTTAGCACCCCAGTTACTTTGGGCTAACGTTAAATTTAACCCCGATTTTGAAGCATTCTTCTTTGGCGCTCCGCTCCTATATTGGCCTTAGCGTGATGATAATATAGCCTATAGCCTTTCTCTATAAATCGACTATTTAATTAAAAAATATTTTTTCTATTCGAACCAGTAGTTCCTGAGATCATCGCGTTCAAACAAACAAACTCTTCAGCCTAATATTATTAGTATAGATAGGAAACATAAATCTCTAATTATTATCAATTATATAACCTGCCAATAGGTGTTGCCCTATCACGCTTTACAACATGCGTTGTCCTGCCCTTGGCCTGATCTTGATCGTGCGCATACGCAGGTCATGCGAACGTCATGTCATGTCCGCCATGACAGTTCGCGCGCATTTATAAACTTCTATGACATCCGTTCTACATTGCAGTGACATTGTAACTAATCGTTTTAGTTTTTAATAGGCCGGAAGTGATTACATTTTTTTTTGCAATAACAGTAACTTGATTTTGGAAATCTCTCTATGTCGTTGCATGGTTTTAACTTAGCAAGAGGGCCCCTGAAAAGTCAACTGGATTAAAGCCTAAAAAAACCTAGTGAACTGGTTTTTGGTGAAAATAAACCTTATGCCTAAATAAACTGTACGAACAAAATTGTCATCGTCACACTCATCGCCGATCTTATATATTTTTAAATTTCTCATTATATTTTACTAGCTGTTGCCAGCGGTTTCACCCGCTACAACTCAAAAATCATCCCGTAGGAACATAAAATAGGGATAAAAACTATCCTATGTGTTAATCCAGGTTATAAAGATTATAAACTATCTATGTACCGAATTTCAACCAAATCCATTCAGTAGTTTTTGCGTGAAAGAGGAACAAACATACATCCATCCAAACAAACTTTCACGTTTATAATATTAGTAGGATTTGGTTCGTCAAAATTACACATGCTTAAGAAATTATTTCTTCAGAGTGCTGTTAAAGTAATAGATTTTTTTTTACAACTATCACACAACGCCATCTAGACACAAGCTAAGCAGAGCTTGTGTTATGGGTACTAGACAACTAATAAACATACTTATATTTTCTAAATACATAAATATTGTAAATAAATTACACCCAGACACAGAACAAATGATAGTGCTCATCACACAAACATTTGTCCTGGGTGGGAATCGAACCCACGACCTCCGGCATAGCAGTCAGGGTCACTAACCACTAGACCAACAGGCCTGTCTAAATATAGATGACCATAAAACTAAACATAATAAATAGTGTAAAAATTAAATATTGATTAAACCCGCGAAACTTTTTAATCGACTTCAAAAAAAGGAGGAGGTTCTCAATTCGTCGGAATCTTTTTTTTTTTTTTTTTTTTATGTATGTTCCCCGATTTCTCGAAGACGCCTGGACCGATTTGGAAAAATTTTCTTTTGTTTGAAAGGGTATACTTTCCAATTGGTCCCATGATCATCAGGTCAGGATCTGATGATGGAATCCCAGGGAAATCGAGGGCAACCTTCAAATTTTATAGGCACATAGTACCATTTTCATATATTTTCTAAATCTGTTCAAGTATTTGCATCTGATAATCATCATCTCAGGTGGATGAGCTGATGATGGAAGGTACAACTCCTCAACGGCTTGGAGTAGGCATCGACTGATTTAGTTTGTGTTCGCATATCTCTGGAACTACAAGTCCGATTTAAGTAATTCTTTTTTTGTTGTACTAAGTATTGTTTAACTTACGGAATACTGCAAGTTTCATCAAAATCGGTTCAGTAGTTTTTGAGATAGGGAATTTTATTAGTATATTGTGCACTTGAGCGATGTTGTTACCGGTGCTACGGATTACAAAATTTTTGTGCACATACATGTAAGAGAATGATTTATTTGACAAGAATTTGAGTTGAATATTTAAACTAAAAAGAGTAAAATAAAAAACTTTTTCAAAAAAAATGTAACCGCCTTCAAAAGCAACCACAAAAAAAGGGTAAAATAACCTACAAAATAACTTTTCTTTCAGAAGTCGGTGGCAAAAAAAACAATGAAATGAAAAAAAAAATACAGGCACCGACTTCTGAAAGAAAAGTTATTTTGTAGGTTATTTTACCCTTTTTTTTGTGGTTGCTTTTGAAGGCGGTTACATTTTTTTTGAAAAAGTTTTTAACTTCATCAAATCTTTAAACAATACGTAACATATTATTTATAACAATAACAAAAACTTGAAAAATCAACGTAAACACAGAGTTTAATGGCACTAATAATACCTACAGGCTGTTGTTTCAATCACCGTACCGTATTTTTTTTATAACTTTGAATTTGTTGATTATGATGCATATTATTTCATATCACTTGGTTAGGTACTGGTTAGTTTCCGTTAATATGTTGAAAACAAACACAGATCACTTTGATACCTACTGATATTTCTTCAGATATGTATTTATGTTTAATGACTAACTTTATCACGCGATTTCGTTCGCCAATTGATGAAAATATTAAAATTGTTGCGTCATACAGACCATGTAACATAACATGTTATACAACATTGCTATATAACATGTTTCAGATAATGTGGACACTGAATGTTATAAAACATGTTATATTAATATGTTATTGATATGTATAACAATGTTATAAATCTTAGTCACAATTAGCACTGAAGAACGGCAAGCGACAATGGTTATATAACATTGTTATTCTAATGTGTACGGTATTGTTTTATGTTGCAATGTTGTATAACAAGATTACATAGTGTGGACGTGTTATAAAACATAGGTTATATAACATGTTACATGGTCTGTACGCACCTTTACACGTAATGTTATAACAGTCACTGACGTTCAGTTTCAGTTATTTATAAGTCAGTAGCTTTTTCCTGCGGTTCCGCTCACCTTAATTTATAATTAAATTTGACAATCAATTCGGATCGGACATAAATGGCACCATCTTTGATCATGTGAACGTTATTTTTGTTTTTCTCGGGAACAACACTGGGGATGAAAGATACCCTATGTCTTGCCTATACGTACGAGTATGTCAGTCCCCGTACACAATGTAAATGCAGTGTGCTGCGTGTAGCGGGTTCAATTCCCGCCTTGAGAAAATAATTGTTGCATGTTACATATTTTGTATAAGTATGTGAGTTTAAATGTTTGTAAAAGCACTCACGATACAGAAAAAATCCTAGTGTGTGGGACAAATTATTTAAATAAAAAAGGTCTGTCTCACTCTAAGAATTTCAAATCGAATCCTTTCATCAGTAATGTTTACAACCTGTATAAACTTACTTTTGGGCTAACCCTGATCATTTCGAAAACAAAATTATCTTTAGCAGTTTCACTGTTCGCGCAGCAGCCACAATACCTAAACAATAGTCCTGAATCACATGTGATTCATGGGACAGGGAATGGGTTAATGTACACCTACACTGCTTCCTTTTCCATTAGATATCTACACATATTAAAAACTTCATTATATCGATTTATTTACACGGTGGAGCATACGGTGCAGGACTGCCCCGCTTGGGCAGGGCACCGCCGTGTCCTCACGGCAGCAATAGGCGGAGACCTCTCGCGCCCGGCACTGGTCGAGGCCATGCTGCGGGGCGAGACGGAGTGGGAAGCGGTCGCCTCCTTCTGCGAAGCAGTTATGCTCGCGAAGGAGGAGGCGAGCCGCGAGAGAGAGAGGACAGCGTCCTCCCTCCGCCCCAGCCGCAGTGGTAGACGCCCATGGCGTCGGACGTCGCGGGGCGATCTCCGGCCACCGTAGGCGCGGGCATGCGGGCGGCGAGTAATGGGCAACTCGCCACCCGACCATGGACCATGCCCGGGTCGACGGCGCGTTGTGTTCCACGCGCGCCTCAAAGAGTGTCAGCATCATGGCGGGGCCCCCCTCTAGAGGGCCAAAGCCTGCCGGGGTTGCGGGACTTATCTCATTACCGTGACCCCGGAACACAAAGGGATTGAAGGACACCGTGGATTTTAGTCAGTACGAGTCTGACAGTCCCTCCCGCCATACCCTGGGTGGGAGGACTCATTTGATGATTTTACCGCGCTAAAAAAAAATATCAATTTATTTGCTGAATTCTAAAAACTGCGGTAATACAATATTGATACCGTAATAATTGCATACACTAGATACTCTCAATGTATTCGTGATTTGCATCTGTGATTAGAAATTAAAATCAGCTGTTTATCACACCACTACAACTATCACTCTAAGCTCGAATGGAGATGATTAGAGCACTGGATCTATCGCAGTTATAAACACTAGTCATCTCAAAGTCAGCACTTTATTGCGTATTGTGACTCTGACCAGGACGTACTGTCCCACTGTGCTATTAATAATCCCACTAGGGAAATAAAAGTTCAGTGAAAAACAGGTGAGTGTGTACTAAATGTACATTGTTAATAACCACAAGCACAGTTACGCGATAATAGCATTTATCATTATTTGTTTAACGCTCAAATTTACAAATGCCTAAGTAATCAGTGATCACGCGTTCAGTTTATTTATTTTTGTGCCGCGTGATGGCTACTGAATACAGGTTCACAGTTGGTCCAGTATCATCTTATTGATATTGATAAGTCATTTATGTTCCGTGGATCACTCTCCAACCTTTAGTTGTCATTTAGAGTTCGTCAGAGCTCCCGACAATAATTTAACTTATTTAAAACATGTGTTAATTTATTTTCTGTAACTTTAAAATTATAAAATAATCTGAATTTTATTTTAATTAGTGAATTAATCAAACCTATTTTTGAATTTTTAAAGCTTAATTTTCATAAAAAAGTTATCAATTAAAAATGGAATTCCTGTCGCGCAAAGTAAAGTCACATGGCCAATTTGACGCACGTCAACTGAATGGCTCGTCTGACACTAACAAAAATAAACGGTAAGCATTTCAGAATCTGTTTTTTTTTTAATTAAGTTATACCTGAGTATATTGGTTTAGCGAAATCTCGGTAAAATTAATTGTAACTGCTTGAAGACACCTACTCAGTATTGATATGAGTAAAATTAAAGAAATATTGACAAGTAGGTATGTTTTTGATACTTTCTAACTATTTAGTATTATTTAAATTAAATATTTTTTTCCCTTTTTTTAGTAGCCACTAAATTATTGAAGTCAGCAGACCGCCTCCCCACGAAGACGCAGATTTTAAAAGTTTCAAGCTGTATTCGAGAGAGGTTAATAATTTATTTAGTAGTGAATATAATAATAGATATTATAGAAATTATATAGTATAAATAAACAAGAGCCTATGTAGTTTCTATCAATTAGAATTTAATATATTGTCTATTTTGATCATTTTGTAATGCTCTTAGATCAGTTAATGCAATGCCAGCGCGTATTTAGACTGAAAGATAAGACTTCTGGATTATTTATTAGGATATTATAATTATGCTGAATAATGATAAAGACAGATAATTATTTATGCAAGTATTGAATACGCGGCTGTTTGCTGTGCCTTCATAATCAATAATCTTTGTTTCAGTACTTTCAGTCTAATAATTTCACCGTGACTTAGAATATTTTAAATTTGATTAAATGAATATGTTTTATACATTACATCTCCACTATGTATTGCGTTCTGCATTATAAGCATTTTCCCATTTAAAATAAATTCTCGGTTTTAACAGACCATTTGCCGATTTTTTTAATATAATTAGACAGTATCGTTTTAATAAATGATAATATAATTATTCTAATTTCTCAGAATAATTGAAACATCAAAATTGTTTCAGATAGTGTCTTATGAGCTGTCCTTGTCAAAAAGAGGGTCGTTCCTGTCTCGCGATTAGGTAGGGCGTAGCGCTTCGTAGCACCCCGTAGACTCGTAGCACGTAGCGTAGCACCCAGCGTAGCACGCATAGCACCTGTAACATAGAAAACTTTACTAATTTTATTGGAGGTTTTGTTTTTTTTTTAATAATCTAATCCTACTGATTTTTAAGTTTAAGTGATTTTAAAGTGCGATGCGACAGCCAAATTACCAAAAAGACTAAAACAATTTTATTGTTTGTTATTTTGTAAGTTACAGTCTAAGTAATTATACACGAAGTACTATAAATACTAGTGGTCGCCCAATGGCCGCAATTCAACTATAATATTAAAATATTCTGTATGTAAAAATTACATGTATGAAAAAAAAGATTACATGTATAAAAGAAAGATGAAAAAAAATTCCTTCGCAACTGTTACCGTTGGTAATTGTTTCGTCTGCGTATTTTTCGTTAAAAAGGGTACAAAGGGAATTCGTTTAAAAACTTTGCTCCTAGTATTAAATAACACCCAATGCAAAAAACTAGTCTTACCTATAACGTTAATAAGATAATTAATGAGATATTGTTGCTTTTTATGTTCTCCATAATTCTCTTTAGAAACCAGTACGAAACTTTAATATTTATCGAAAGAAAAAGCTTCTAGACAAATAGTTTACCTTATACTTACGTGAAAATATAATACGTCTGTTGTTTATAAAAAAAAGTAAATAATAACTTTAAAGTCTCGTGTGCCGCGTGTAACACATAGCACAGTTCAAATTAAACTAAATAATTAATTGCCAATGTCTATGTAACACAAATGCTAGGTAATAAAACTAATATCTACCTACTGACTGTAACCACAGTTTCCGCAAAAATAGATAACTACAATGATGTGAATGACCCAATAATAAAATTATAATCATGTTTTCAATGCGGTTTTTCTATTGATTACTTTATAGGTAGGAAACATACATTGTCCTATTTAGAATAATTATGTTCCTAAAATAACAATAAATATTTCAAAAATTCAGAAACTGAATCTAACCCCTACAAAATAAAAAATACAGCTAACTTTTCCATACAATCAGCTGTTTGGAAAATGACCTGACCTGTATTTTATAGCAGAACAAAACAATACATTCCCACGGCATTGAAGGGTCAGCGCCATCTGTTATCAAACGGAAGCGACCGCACTGCGGTGACTACGTTATCACTGAAACATTTTCCTGCTTTCCCAGGAGCGAAACCACAATGAGTCCAGCGCCCCCCGCCCAACGAGACAAAACGAGCGCCACGGTCGGCACTGGCAAGCAGTCGTACGCGGCCGGCGGAAAGAAGTGTACGCACGAAATGGAACGTGATCGCATCGGACTATGGGGCTCCGGAGACAGCACGGCCTCGAGCCAAGTCTCGGGCCTGGACCGCCTCCGGCACCCAGGACTCAACAAGGTAAGTTTTCACAACTTTTCCATTTAATTACCTGCCAAATCAAGAGATCGATGACCGCTTATTTTCGTTTAGGTCATGGTTCCGATTTGGCGGAAGTGTTCAGTTCTTACGGTGTTCATACATGTGTGAATTGGACTAGTTTGTATAGAGAAATTAAAGTGTCAGGTGTCAATGTCGGTGTCAAGTCACATCCGCTGTGCAATTGTCATGTAAATGTTTGTTTTGAACTTTACACCCGGCGTCAAAGTTCACGTGGTTGGGAAATGTCAACAAACTTGCGGTAACTAAACAAAGATTCCGTTACATTATAATGTTTTGGTGGAATGATCGAAAAACTGTTTTTTTTTTATATTCTGAACAGGAATACTGATGAAAAAATCGTAACTCACTGTGTTTAGTCATTATATTTCTAAATATAATGAGGATGACGAATTACCATGCCTTTTTATATTGAATAAATAAATAATTCCTATGTCAGCAAGGCACGTACAAATCACAGATTTTATTAACAATCATTAGGAAGTGTTTGTTAGGTTGTTAAATAATTCCGTGTTATGATGGTAATAGAATTGCGAGCTCATTGCTATGAGGAAATATTTCGCCCTGACATTGGCACACTTCCGGCCCCCCACGCTACTACGGATTTGATTAAGTGCTTTATTTTTATTGACTTCTAAATACGCTGGTAATTAAAAACTAGAGAATCTATTAAGATGCCTGTTAAAAAATCTCTGTAATGATTTCCTACATGTGGATTGTTTCAAAGAATTCAAAACAAAAATAAGATTACAATTTTGAACTATTAAAATAAAAAAAATAAGATTTAACATTTTTGTTTGTTCATTTCATTTTTCACAGATGAAATGAACAAGCAAAAACGTTCTATCTTTAGAAAGATATCAAAGATAACGATAACATCTTTTATGAAATATTTTTTTTGAGTATGAATGAGCAGGTTTACTAGGTACCTAGGTTGACAAGGTAATTAGTAGTTTTTTTATATATTATAAACATGTTAGGTTCACTTGACGACATTCTGACGAATCAATTAAATCAATCGAGTTCCTTATTTGAATTACATTGCTTTCACTTTTAAATTACCTTTGAACAAATCTACTCGGTTTTTACACGCATAATAAAATGCACGGGGACGCTATAGAGACCCATTCTAAGCTTCCTTTCTTTGTTAGAGAATAGGGCTCCCTAGGTAGTAGGTACATTTGAACGAGTTCTAAAGGGGTCACTGATTCGTCTAGAGGGGTGACTCGGGTTCTGTATGCTAAGAATAAAAGGCAACAATTCACAATGTCTATAGGATATTTCACTGGTTTGAGTTTGGCTCAAAATATTCGTGTGCAAAATTAATTAAGACTAGCTATTTTCCGTGGTTTCACCCCGCTGCTGCTCAGATCCTTTTGAATCCTTTTTTCGTAGCGTGATGTTAATAAGCTTCCGTGATAAATAGACTATCCAACAAAAAAAATAATTTTCAATTCGAAGCATTAGTTCATGAGATTAGCGCGTTCAAACAAACAAACAAACTCCTCAGCTTTATTTTATTAGTGTGGATGATGTCGACGTTTTCCATTGAATGACTTGGCGAAAGGAGTTTGATATTGTGTGACTAGTTGCTATAGTTACCTTATGTTAGTATTGATTAGAAGAACGCTACTCACTGTGATGAAAAATATTACTTTATAAAGAGTCTATGAAATGGATTACTTGGGAATTTGAAAGAAGTAGCGCACTGCCCTGATTTTTTAAGGAATGGGGGAGGGTCCTGTCTAGAAGTGGGGCAAAATTTAGACTAGGTATTAAATATATGTAATGATAAATAATTAACCTATTTCAGATATATGGATCCAATCACTGTCACGTAAAATTTGGAAACGTTGCATGTGAAAAATGAACCTCTTCATAACAAGAATATACTAGTAATTTTCTGCCAGACGATAATCGCCTTAATTTAACTTTACGTAAAGTCATTATTTATTCTAAAAATTAACTTGTTTTCGATACATTACCTTCACAATTTGTTAGCGATATTAATCTAAAAATAGCAATAGATCACTGTAAAATGCCACATTAAGTATAGGTAAGGAAACACCGTCTTCATTGGTAGATTAGAATACTCGCAAATCATGATTGTTATCGGCTGTGAATGGGATATCAGATAATCGAAGAAAATAAACAGCATTAGCATTATTTAGCACCTTTTAGAGCATGACGTTATCAAAACTGTTAAATCCGATCACCAACTGTAATATACAGTGCTTGTTTATAGCGTTATTATGTAGCTTTTTCAATACTTATGTCGTAATCTTCTAGGAACATTATCTACTAACACAATTGGACTCAGTGTGACCTTCAATGCGACTACTACCCTAGAGCAGAACAATACCTAATAACTTTGCATTGACTACTCTAGTTAACGAAGGAAAAATACTCGAGTGCATACAAAAACATACTAATTAATTTAACCTTGTGTCCAATTTTTAAAGTATACGCTGTGTATAAAAAGAAACTGCGTACATTGCAATTAAGACTACAAATTAACATTCGTAAAACTGCATTTCTCTTCCATTTATTAGGTACCTACTTAGTTTCTAAATTCATTGCAGAGTCTAGATTTCGAAGTAGAATACATTACCGTTAAAAGAACAATTCAAATATCTAATTGAGTTTCGGAAAAGTGTAATGAAAAACAGAATATTTAATTTACTTAACCTAACATATTTGTAATATTCCGTTTTCGTATATATACCTTTTTTTTAGCGTGGTAAAATCATCAAATGAGTTCTCCCGCCCAGGGCAGGGCGGGAGGGACTGTCAGACCTGTACTGACTAAAATCCACGGTGTCCTTCATTAGCCCTTTACGTTCCAGGGTCACGGTAATGGAATGAGTCCCGCGACCTTCGTATATATACCTACTGAAAACCCACATACAAACTTTTTTTTTAATCTTTGTCCGTCAATGGTTTCAACCGCTGCTCGGCTCCTATTGGCCGTAGCGTGATGTTATATAACCCAAAGCCTTCCTCGGTAAATGAACTATACAACACAAAAATATTTTTTAAATTCGGACGCTTAGTTCTTGAGTTAAGCGCCTACAACCAAACAAACAAACTCTGCAGCTTTATAATTTATTAGTATGGATATGAGTTTGCGATCTGTACACAACCGTCATGTCTCTCCATATAACGGTCATTGAATTTTATCCAATTGTCATTAAAGCCAACAATGGATAGTTAGGATGATTCATTAAACTAGTTCAGCTTGTCTACGATTAAGCAATAACGTACAGTGAGTTGTAGCAATTTAGCTGGCAACCCTTTTTAGCAAAAAAGGGTGACACGTATCGATTGAATTTTTTTAAATACTTAATATTGTTTTTTGAGACGCCTCAGGTTCTCTCGTGACCAATTTATAACTAAAACCTTCCTCGAAAAGCACTCTATTCATTGGTGAAAACAGCATGAAATCTGTGCAGGAGTTTTTGAGTTTAGCGCGAACAGACAAACAGACAGCGGACTTTGTTTTATAATAATTATGTAGTGATGGTTTACTCGCGGGCTTTATTTTATAATTATGTAGTCATGTTTTAGTTTGTTCAACTCATTGCTGTAATTCATAACAGACTCAAATTCTAATCATTAATTTAGAACGCAAATTCAATCGGATTAGTAAGTTAAGTCTAGTTCGGTAAGCCAAACTATTCGGTTTCTAAGTAACCTGTGCCAATGCGAAGCAAACATTGGGTCTGAAGACTCTATATTATTAGTATTGATTTTCCACGTTCTGAATGAAAATCGGCTTTACCGCTTTTGTCATCATACGCGCGTATTGTAGAAACAGTATTTTTTGTTAATTGCAAAATCTACGGCTTTGTTGTTATCACAAGTCAACTGTATGAACGAATAAATAACAGCAATTTGGCAAACGTAATCACTACATTGTATAAAACAAAGTCGCCTCCCGTTATGTGTGTTGTATATTGATACTTACGGTTTTTTTTTTAATACTTAGATAGTTTTTTTATGTACGATGGGTTTGTTCTTCACCTTATTCTAGGTCAGGGGTGACAAAGACAAGGTCGACGATGGAGCGAGCTTACCCAGAAGAAGCCTGTTCACTAGCTTTGAAGGGATTAGGGAATATATTAGAAATTGCACCCCTGCGGAGCCGGAGAGGGTCGCTAATAATATAATAAACTCAAATAATATAAGAAAGGTGTACATAATATAAGAAAATCTATCTTATTTAAACATTTTATTATGTAAAGCTCGTTGACAGTAGAACCTCATTTTTATGTATAAAGGGAAAAAACCTCCGTGCTGTTTTTTTGTTTCCCAAGAATCAAGAGTAGAGTTTATAATAAATTCTATTCTTCAACAAGTTTCCTCTTTCAAAGAAAAATCATAGGAAAAGCTGCTTACAGCTGTTGACTTCCTTCTAAAGTAGTAGCGAAGACATTGCTCCTAAAGTATACCTAGAGAAGTGAGGTACTTTCTATGAATATAAGACTTTACAGCTGTTGAATTTTTCATGATCTGCTCTACTTTACTATTACTACCTACCTACTATGTAGCTTGAACCAATTTTACGTTCACGATAGCATCTAGGTATCTGAATATTTCAGTGATGAAATAGTTTGTACATTGCTTACTACAGTAACATGTGAATTTCTACTCAGTTAAAATAGTAAATTGTAGATTTTTTTATGACTTTCACGTCATTATAGACAAGGCATCCAGCCAGGCGCATTACTTTGTGTAATTTATTTCATCACCACTGCTCTCAAAACGGTGAAGGAAAACATCGTGAGGAAACCGGCATGTCCTAGAACCAATAATTCGAAGACACGTGACATCCACCAACCCGCACTGGGCCCGTGTGGTGGATTATGGCCCGCTCCCTCTCTCGGAGAGGCCTGTGTCCCAGCAGTGGGAACATTTATAGGCTGATGATGATGACGTCATTATAATGTAAACAGCTGTTCCTCGTGTTTTCACCATTGCTGTTCGTCTACTATTGGTCGTAGCGTAATGTTACATAGCCTATAGCCTTCCTAGATAAATAGACTATCCAACACAAAAAGATTTTTTCAATTCGAACCAGCAGTTCCTGAGATAAGCGCGTACAACTAAACAAACTCTTGCAACTTTATGATACTAGTATAGAATTATCATCTACACTTTAATTAGACCAAATACAGCTCAATTCAAATATTTTCTATAACTATTTTTTTAAATTTAATTATTTTCTGAGACATTTTTTTAGCGTGGTGAAATCATCAAATGAGTCCTTCCACACAGGGCAAGGCAGGAGGGACCGTCAGACTTGTACTGACTAAAATCCACGGTGTCCTTCAATAGCCCTTTACGTTCCGGGGTCACGGTAGCTCGTTAGTCCCGCGACTCTTCTAAGACATGTTAACGTCTGTAAAATTCCATTTATCTATGCTATCACCGATACAGAATGATCGGACGGACAGACAGTCACGTCCCGTCACTTGCACACGTTCGGACGGTGGGTGTGTCGTGACGTAAGGCCACAAGGTCGCCGCTATTTGCTTGGTCATGATCAAAACCTTGCCTTACCTGCCTGCCGGTAGTTAAACTGCTAGTGAGCCCTGATTTATATATTAGTAGTTCACTTTTATTATGTATCATTAAACTTATAAGGCCTCATATTACGTTTTTTATGATATTTTCCCTAATTGCTATCATTACCTAGTTGTCTATTCTGGTGGCCTACCATGAACTCTTAACGCGATCCAGTTTAGGCTGTGGGAAAGAGATGGCGCTATACGACTTGTATAGCTCTGTCTCTTTCCCACAGCCTAAACTGGATCGCGTTAAGAGCTGTGGTAAGGCCCCTGGATACAGTTTAGGACTTGTGTCTTGTAAGCTATTTTACCAGGTTAATCTCTTCCATCATTGGATTATCAGGATTATTACATACCTAACTATAGTTTTTTTTCTTTTGATGTATTTATTTTGTACACCTTTTTTAAATACGCGTCTACCTAAAAAAATCTTTTCTAAGAAAAATCTTCGTTATTTTTGACGTGATGTTTATAGCCCTATAGAAATAACCAGTCTGTGTGCATTTGTTTTTAATATGCCTGGGAGTTTGTTTATTCATTTTGTTTATCAAAAATAAACCTTTCATCATGTTACTGGCACCATTCCCGAATTGGCATAGAGATATCGCTCAACTAATAAAAATAAACTGCGACCATAAATTCTAATGCATGTTTTTAATGAAAATTTATTAGTTTGCTATTAGCACTGCTCTGACCCTGACCTTGTAGTGTCACAAATGTCACGATCGACTAGAAAATCAATCACAAGAAACCTGGTGCTTAATTTACAGCAAAATCTATTTACTAGGTAGGTTTCTGTACCCTGAGCACGAGTTTTCACTCTTTTACTTTACAGCGTTTTTCCAGTATTTACAGCGTTTCTTGTATGAAAAAATGGAACAGCGCCTCTGGTGTGCGAAGTAGGAACTAATTTTTGCCTTGAAAATTGTCAATTTGAAGTTGTCAAAGTTCCAGTTTACTTTACGTCTCAAATACTGAAAACTCGTGCTCAGGGTACTGGTATATTCGATTTCACAGAAATATTAAAAACAGGAGAAGTGGCAAGGAGGCGTGTCCGCGGCCACGTCGTGCTGAGCGTATAGCTCAGCTAGTGAAAAAATGGCCGTCACCGCGAGTTAGTGTGTTGTCAACCGCGTTCGTAAAAAAAACGATTATACCGTCTTGTTCGGTGGTTTCGTGCAAAAATAGAAGCCAAGACAAAAATTTTAGAAGTCATGGCATCAGTTACCACAGGTAAGTACAAGTATTTTACAATATTTGTCTTAAAAATCACGAAAAACAACAATCCCTAAAATATATCTGACTTGTACTACTTTATTTTTGTTTTCTTGTATTACTCCGACTGTATTTAGTTTGCATTAAATACATTGCTCTTTTACAACCACCTCAGTCTGCCACTGAGTGACTGAACAAGCAATGTAAAGCTGACATAACGAAACATCATTAAACCGTAATGTCGCATGGTGCCTCCGCTGCTCCGGTCCGCCGTATTTGAGTGCAACTAGTGATGTGCTCGTGCAGGTTTGACAAAGTCTATCGACAAGAAGGTCGACTGCGAATGTTTTATTACTATTTCAGATTTTTCTTCAATGTATTAACTCTTGTGACCGCTTGGAAGGCCGATGTGGTTCTATGCTTTTTTACCCATTTTTAGGGTTCCGTAGTCAACAAGGAACCCTTATAGTTTCGCCATGTCCGTCCGTCCGTCTGTCCGCAGCTTAGCTCAGAGACGCTCAGTACTAGGAAGCTGTAATTTGGTGTAAATATATGGATTTGTTGCGCCGAAAAAGTGGTAAAATAAAATCTCGTAAAATATTTTTTTAGGGTACCTCCTGAACACGTAAAGTGGGGATGTTTTTTTTTCTATGAAAAAATTCACAATAGTAGTATAAATAACGAAGTTTAAGTAGGCTTTACAAGTTTACGAGTAATAGTCGACCAACTTATAAAATGTACTTGGATAAAATATTTTCCTAAACAAAATGTATCGGAGAACATGTTCTTCAACTGCAAATGTAAGTTTGTCAACTTTATTTTTACAGCTAATGATAGTTGGGTATGTTTTGGGGATAGGTAGGTTTTTATTGTCAACTATTTTTAACTAACTTCAAAAAAAATGGAGGAGGTTCTCAATTCGTCGTAATTTTTTTTTAATGTATTTTCCCCGATTTCTCAAAGACGCCTGGACCGATTTTGAAAATTCTTCTTTTCATTTAAAGAGTACACCTTCCAATTGGTCCCATGATCATCAAGTCAGGATCTGATGATGGAATCCTGGAGAAATCGTGGGAACTCTTTAAATCATTCTTGAAGCGATGTATTCGAATTACTATGTAACGCTGGTTTTAAATCTTTGTTACAGCCGCTTCCCTCTACACGCGGTGGTACTCAAATAGACAACATCTTTTCCAACTTTACCTGTGAAGTTGGTTTTTATAACTCCTTCTACAGTTACCATCGTCCTATGTGGGCCCGTTTTTAGACGTTATGAGTTGGCTACTGAATCACTATCACTTAGGTACCTAATAAATGTTAATGCGTAAATTAAAATCAAATTCAGCGAATCAGTTTAGTTAGTTCGCATAAGTATTTTGATGGGCAACTACGGAACCCTACACTGTGCGTGGCCCGACACGCACTTGGCCGGTTTTTATTATTTTACAGCGTAGTAGTGCGTTACCAAAGATCGTGAAATAAGTTCATTAATTTTTGGTAAAGTAATCTATAGAATGTCCTTGGGTTTCGTCACTTGTTATGGTTATGATATTTAACTGAAGTCTTCATAAATGCACCATTAGCTTCCTATGCATTATAATAATTAGCATCAATAGTCTTATTGATGTACTATGCCCCAGAATTTCTAAGGAGGGTTTGGAGACGCTATATTGTGACGTGATGCAAGTTTTATTATCACTTGCACCCTTCTTTCATGGGGTAATGTCTAAAATGCTGTAATAAGCTACTACAAAACGTTCTTGAACTAAATGAAACTAAATTCAAAACATGCATTAAACGCACACTTTGTAACCAGGCATATTATAAACTGAGCGACTATATCGCTGATAGAAATGCTATGTACCATATAACGTAACATCCCAAAATGAATGGTGTAACAAAGTATCTGTAATAATTTTGGCGATCCAAAAAGAGTGTCCATGGAGTTTCTTGTCCGTTCTTCTCCATAGAGATTTACTCCTTGTAATGAGCATCTACAGTACTTTCACAGTTATTATGTCTTGTGACTAGGATTGTAGTTGTAGCACCATAATTTTGTAGTGTTTAATTATTATTTTTTTGTCTTGGACAATTATTCAAAAGTGCTTGTAACTGGCCTAATTGAAATAAATGCTTTGATTTTGAACTACATGTAACTGTGTCATTTGATTTGTATTTTTTTTTAAATATATTGGTTATTGTTGGTTTCATATTGTTTTCATTTACTTTATTTCCAAAACCTTTGTAAAAAATTATCGATATGTTTATCGATAACACTTCGATTTAGTCAAGCACTGTCGTATGAAGTCGTATCCGCCCCCGTGTCGCGACAACACACAATGATAATTGTTTTAGTGTGAGTAAATAATACGAAAAAAGTACGCTGTGGTTTAAAGAATAAGGTTTATATTTAAATGACTGAGCTATCGAAGGCGCGTGTGTGCACTTGTTCGTAGTATTGTTGTGACAGAGCTGTGTGCGCAATATTAGCGTAATGGAGGGGCTACTGTGGCTTCATCGGTTTTCTATACATTTTGAACTCCACGCCATATCTCCTTCTTTATTATATCTATGTTCGATTTAAAGTTATAAATTGCCTTGGTTATTAATATTTTTACGAAAGGTGCTCCCCTCACGGCAAACAATCGCCTGTAATGTAACATTACAGATTTGAACATTTCATCAGTGAGGGAGGAAAATCGAGCATTTCATCTTGTAGTGATATAATGTGTACATCTTGATACGACTGGTACCATCAATGCGCTCCACTTGCAATTAAATGTGTCCGGCGCGTATACGTTACATTACACGCAAATACTCGTCAGTCAGGGAGATAGTAAATGTAATGCTCTAAGTCGAATCTGCAATGTTACATTACACGCGAATGCTCCTGGTGAAGGAGCAACTTAAGGAAAATGCAAGAAAGTTATTGACTTCCTCCTTAACTGTTATTTCCAAATAGCTGTCAAATATTTACAAGTTTAAATTAATTTGGTAAAATTATTAAAATTAATTTATTGTATGAAAATAAGAAATATGGCTATGTAGTGCACTAAAACATTGATTAGGGAATGCAATAATTAATATTGTAACACCGAATAAAAAGTTTTAGATGTAAAAAAAGTATTTGGAAACCTACCACATGCTTTTTTTACACCTGAAACGGTTATAACATCAAATTCAGTGTTTTAATTGTATTCCTATATGAATGTTTTAGTGCACTACAGAGCCATATTTCTTATTTCCATACAGTTACATTGCTAAATTAATTAAAACTTGTTAATATTTGACAACTATTTGCGACGTTGCCAACTTTCAGAATATGCGCTCTTAATACTGTTCTTATGACGGTTTCTGTTGTAATTAATAACACAAGGCTAATTAGGAATAACATACCTATACATACTATACAGTAGTATACAGTTCTATCAGATTGTGTCGTATCTGGTTTTGATCTCATAATATATGATAACGTTATCTTGTCATATGACCTTATGTTACGCGTCTTATACTCTTTAAGGTCATTATTGATTTACGAGACAGTCTAAAGAGGTTACCGTAACCCTGGAACTTGTCTGACAATCCCTTCCTTTTCACCCAGAGCGGGAGAACTCGTATGAAGATTTTGCAACGATAGAAAAAAATCATCATCATTGTTAATTGCATCATTAATTCATCCGTAGAATTTCTCGAAGTAAAACCTTCTTTACGGCACCGGTTTACTCGAGTTTACTCTGGAAAACTTAGTATAAGGTTATATTGTATATATCGATGCAAGGTTATACTAAGTTTTCCAGAGTAAACTAGTTTTAAAAATTAGTACAGTTTAACAAGTTATTAAATCATTGACTGTGGCCATTTTTTTAACAATTGTTTTGACAATTGAAAGCCAACCAATTGGTCGCCTCCACATTACACTGGTTACCCTAATGACTATATACTACTTGTCACATATTTATGATGTGAATGTTCTATTAAATTGTATAAAATCTTGGTTCTTCTAACCTTACAGACATATGTGTTGCTGGGGAGTTTGTTCCGCCACTTCTTCTTCCCAGCCAAAACACTAGGAAGTGTCGAAGGGGGGGGCGCTTTGGGGGACTGTCTTATGTAAAAAATTGACCTTCAAAAAGTGCTGATAAATCAGCCTAATTTGAATAAATGACTTTTGATTTTGATTTTATCACAAAAGTTTTCCTACTCGGAAAATACATCGTAAAGGTAAACAATGAAAAATAAAAATCAAATCCATGGAAAAAACCAAAAAGATTGCCCAATCATTATCGAATTGTTACGTGTCTCGCCTCTATTAATGATGAATTAACGATTAACTAAAGTATCTAAATGGTATGTTTATCGTACTCGATCAATATTGTAAATTTTATTGTATGACGGAGCAATTTTATTTGCGTCATCACTCCACATACTCGTAGCTTTGACATAGAGCATTTTTCTTTTGAAAGATACGACTTATAAAGCCAGGGTTAGAACGTGACGTCACACCCATCCCCTCATAGCTTTCTGGCGCCTCACAAGATTAGCATTCTTCCTTTGTACGCATACCTACTTCAACTCCTTTTAAAAGCAAAATACTCGTTAGATTACATTCTGGGCTTGAGAAATAGTTCTCGTTAACGAAAAATATGTTCGTTTGTATTCTTATTTCAAATAATATTAAAAATACCTTCTACATTTTATTCCCCTCGATTGTTCAGAGAATTGGAGCAATGTTTTGTTTTATGTATTTCTTTGTAGGCTGCGTCACATCAAAAGATATTGCGGCTCCGACTGAAGTCTCGGAGGATTTTCAGTGACGTGCAAAGTTGACTGACAATTTTTATTACTTGTAGGAATGGATGGATATATTGTCCGTGGAAGTTTATGCTTTTTATTTACTTACGGTAAATAAAATATAAGTTAATCTGATGAGCAGTGTGAGCTAATTTATCTGTGCTTAGCAACAGAAAGGTCAAATCGTTATTTTGCTAAGCTCGAGTTTTCTCAGAATTAAACAACACGAAAGAATGAAGTAAAATGTTAAGGAATGAACGTGTTCAGTCTCGATAATCGGTTCCGATAATTCACGAGTCTCTCTCGGACATCGTTGTGGTTTCTCAAGTGACTCGAAAGATGTTTTCTTGGCCTGTGAGATAAGAGGTTACCTACTTTTTCTTTTTACGCTAAGGATACATAATTCAGAAGAAAAGCTCCCGCACTCATGACCTGAAAATGGAAAGGTCGTATAATTTGGCCATATATTGAGAAAAGCCTGTTATTCAATCTCCTTGGATACCAAGATAGGTTGTATAGGTTTCTATTTGAAACTTTTCTTTGACGATTATTTTATTGAGAGATTTTTTTTTTTTTGCCGTGAAACTGTCTGTAGATACCGCAATAGGCTTTAGGTATCTTGAGTCGCGGGACCGTCCGTAAAGGTAACCATGACCTTAGCATTCCTTACCGCTTTATTCAGGGCGGGGGGACTCAATAATTTTACAACCTTAAAAAAAACTCTAGTATTTTAAGAAAATACAGGACTACATAGACAGGTGGATGCAGCTTCATGTTAGCGCCTCTCCTCGTATTTTTTGACATTATTGTGAAAATTGTGTACGTCTAATTATTGTAATTGATTGTGGGAATGTTTATTATTTTGATTTATACACCGTGTTCTTCACGTTATCCATAAACTTTAGCAAATACTTCTATGGCTTTTACAAATCAAATCCAACAAAGGAAGTAGTACTTAAAAAGGCTTCGTTACAAAGATATTTGTAATTTCATTTAATGAAATTTAATTGAGCTATGCAGTGAGAAAGTATCTTAATTTGAAATCTATGAAATACTATTTGCATTTCATTTGTTTCAGCCCGCCAAATGTTATGAATGACGTTGCCAATTCGGATAAAGAGGCATGCATATCGGGTTATTTACGTCTAGGTATTTAGTTTGTATGAAAATTAACAAAAAATAAAAAATAAGAATTTATTAATGTGTCCATAATGAAAAATGCTTACTTCCGTGGTTTGAACATCTGGTCGAAGTTTATGTATATCGTCCGGAACACGGTGTATAATTGTAATTTTAATTTTGTGCATTTTTGATTATTTTACGTTTAATTTATTTTATTTTATTGTATAATTTTTAATTTTTGTTTATTGCTGATTATTTTAATTTTAGGTATTACGAGTATTATTATGTTATTTGAAATGTATGGACTACAAGTCTGAAATAAATAAACTATTATTATTATATTATAGAAAATCCTACGTTAACCTAAGTTTTACAACCTAAAAATGTTTGAGTAAAAAAAACATTTTCATAAGAGAATACTGATAAAAGTTAAGTATTCAGTTAACGACTAGACTTTCAGACGCCTATCGAAGTAGGTCACAACTCACAACAATAATAATAATAATAATAATAATATTCCACAACTGTCACACAACGCCATCTAGTCCCAAGCTAAGCAGAGCTTGTGTTATGGGTACTAGACAACTGATAAACATACTTATATATTTCTAAATACATACATATTATAGATAAATTACACCCAGACACAGAACAAATGATCGTGCTCATCACACAAACATTTGTCCTGGGTGGGAATCGAACCCACGACCTCCGGCATAGCAGTCAGGGTCACTAACCACTAGACCAACAGGCCAGTCTCAACGTGTTGTCCAGTCTGTACGTGTCAACAATGCCGCCTGTGCGAGGTGAAGATAAAAATTTGCATTTCATTAGTCATATCCGAAAGTGGATTATGTTATCGTTTTATATTAATACTTCATTGAGATAAGCGGATTTATTTGAGTGCGCTGATAGAATGAATAATTTCGAGGAAAAGTTTTTTCGTTCGAAAATTACAATTATGCGGCAAATTTATTCATTTTCATTTTTTGTCAAGAGCAGTTTATACTTACCTTATATTTAAAAAGAAAATAACAGTTTCTTAGCGGTACATAAATGTTTATTGCCAAAAATAACTGCCTATTCAGTTTCATTTACTTTTACAGAGCAATGAAAACATGGCAAATGAAACGTAATTTTCAGCCTCTACCTCCGTTTTTATTACAACAAAGGGTAATTTTAAGTAAGACTTTCATTTGGTACGTAAATGTTTTCATTTTCATTTAATGTTTTCACTTTGCTAGTCAAAGCTTCTCTCCATTTGATAACGTCCTTTTTTTAGTCCTAACAAAGCATTAGGTTGGTACTATGTATTTTTAAACCATGCCAAAGAGAACAAAAAGCGTTCCAAACCTCACCTGATACCTTCACTCCAATCTTTTGTTTTATGTGTGTAGATTCAGTTAAGGGTGGTTGCATGTCACAGCTAATTGAATCATCGACTCAGTAATCCTCAAACACGCCTTAAGCCTTAGTTTGTGGGGCGGCTCACTGTTGCCATGGCAACGCGATAACTTGGTTCAGCGGTGTTATAAAAGCTATGTAAACGGCGGAACCTTCACGCAGTCGGTGTGAAGTGGTGTTTGTGTGATTCTTGCGTATCTGAGACTGCTTTGGACTAAATTATAATTGCTGTGATCTCGTACGTTACGTGTGGTCGCCAAATTCACGTGGTCATGACGTTAAATTGTTTGTTAACTGTGATAAATTAATATTCAGGAAATGTGGCCTTTCGTGAATTGAATAACTTAACCTAAACTTACTTTATTTTTTGTCATCACCAGAGGCAAACTGCGATAAATGGAACATTTCCAACCTTCATGAAATGAGATTGATAGCGATAGAAAGATTGAAAAAAAAAGCCTTGACTTTTATATTGGAAAAGTTGTCGAGATTGCGAAAAGAAAACCCAATGTAACAAGAGAAAACAAAGCTTTTCGAGTTCTTGGTATTGTTATTTTATTATTGGTTAAATCAAAGCTTGCTTAGGACTTATTCAAATCAATTGAGAGTTTCGTCTTAAAATCTAAAATTAACGAGCAAAATTCACCAGAATTTTAAGAAATATTCTACTATAGCTTTTTCTTTTGTGTTTGGTTTTTACCTTCAAAGTCCTCCAGTTTCCATGTGTGTGAATCTAGGTTATTGTCTCGCTGAGCCATTGTTACTAGCCTCGGTACGTTTCTAGGCGTCCTAAGACCTAGGTTAGCCGGCACACCCGCCATAATATCCTTGCTTTGTCGTACATTGTGCTTGCATGAAGTGGACAATTCTGACAATTCTTATTATTCTGTACTTGCCTAATGAGGCTATCTTGTAGTAGAATTTATTGTTATGTTATGAGTCTCTATGATGACTTCTCGAGTATATTTTGCATTCATAAATTATACTGAATCAAAGCCTGCAGTACTGTAATGCTTGAATCTGTAACTTTACATTACAGACGAATGATCCCGATGAGGGAGCACCTTAACATGATTAGTTTCAACTATTTCTCTAAAATATCACAGATTTTGACAAAACCTTTGCCATTTTTTAAATAATAAACATGAAAAATCCTGGCTGTATAGATGGACGACCACAGCGGCAAAGTGACAATCCGATCTACACTCATTTTTTCTTTAGCTAATAATTTATGTTGTTAATTTTACTTTCCTCGTACTCGTAATGAAAAGCACAGTGTTTACCTCGGGTAAATTACTTATTTAGTCCCTCGTACTATTAGCGCCCTCACTACGTTACGGGCGCCAAACCCCGTCTCGGGACGTAGATAAGTAACTTTCACGCCTTGGATAACAATGTACTATTAATTAAACATACATATACGTAAGTGCGTAGTATAGAATTTACGGTATGATAAATTACGGCCAATTTGATGACGTTAATTTCATTCAAACGTAAATCTCCCTTTCATACACAATTAACTATTAACATTAATTTCAACTACAGTTATTCAACGTAATTTCAAACATTTCGGCTATAGCAATAGTAATAATATCTACCTACCTTTGTACTTTAGTATTTAACCTATGTTATTTATTGTTTGTACATAAATAGTTAAATAAATAAATACCGAAGGTCAAGTCGTACGTTGCCAAAATTCCTTTTCAAATTCCTTGACCTTCACAGGTACGCGCGCCCTTACCTAAGTAATTTCAATGAAAGTTTTAAACAAAGCGATCTTTGATTAAATATTAATTTACAACTGCTAAATTAATTTACATTTTATAAGAAAATTTTATGATAATATGTATTTTGGTACTTTACAAAGGTAAAGGTAAAAGGTAAGGTGTAATTAAGTTGTGTGATTGCTTGAAATCTTCAACTAATTTCTCTTGCATTGTTGATGCAACTTGAGCTAACAACGGCAGTAGAAGTGGATAATCCCGTTCAAATTATTTATTCTGGGGCACTTTAATTATTTATTAGTGCTTTTTAGCAAACGTAGCATGAATTTAGTCTTGCAAAGTGAATTTCGCGAAACACTTTAATGGTTTAACTATAAAATGTTTGTCCTTTGATTGGAGCTCTTTGTAAACTCTGAGGGTTATTTTATATGATTTAATATTATATACCACAATAGATCGTCAACAATATTACCTATATTTTTTTACGACTCTCCTTCGACATCTTGTATAATTTAAACTAATATTATAAAGTTGAAGAGTTTGTTTGTTTGACCGTGCTAATCTCAGGAACTACTGCTTTGGATTGAAAAAATGTTTCTGTGTCAAATAGTCCGTTTATTTAGGAAGCAGCGCGAGAAAACGCAGGGAAGAGCTTGTATAAAGATATAGCGAAACACGGCTTAACAAAGTCTGTTTGTCCCTTTGCAACCAAATTGCCGTATCAATTATTCAGAAATGGCTTGGCTTTGATGAAAGCCGGCGTTTAAACTGTATGCTCTTGCTTTAGCTGTTTCAATAAAGCTTGATTGTCTGTAGACATTGCGAGGATAAACTAAGCTTAATAATAAATAAGTGATGGTATTTGCTTGCCCACTATCTAAGTCAGACAGTGATAAATGTACCTAGCGGTCTCGGGTGCTGTATCTACCGAAATAAATGATTAATTAAATGACAGCTTCCATTATTATTGAAGTTGCGAATAAAATAGATATAGATTTAAGTGCTCGTACACACAGACGTTTAAGGTCCGCTTTATTGTATACGTTTTTATTCGGCGATGAATTATGTTGCTGTATGTGCGAGTTCACACACATGACATTATATACGGATTCAGTAAAAAATACGAATTCGATAAAATATACATCTTCGAGTAGCGACGGATCCGTCAAAACGGTGATTTTGCTTGATGCGATTGACCAAAATTAAGCGCATTGACTCAAAAAGCTAATATCAGATAGCAGTTTAGACAAAAACCACAGAAAAAAAATGTTGGGTCGAAAAAACATTATATCCGATTTTCTTTGATTTACTACTTTGTCAGTAACAACCCTAACTTTCTGGTAAGACACTAACTAAAAGTGGATACTGTGGCACCATTTTAGAAAGGTAATGAGACAAGAAAGTTTTTTCTGTAATTTTTACACCAAGTGTCATACATTTGGGGTGCTAAGACAGGTAACCTCCACGTGCGTCCGTGGACTGGAGTTCCCTCTCGGATACGTCCGGGGGGAAGACCAGTTTTTCGGGCCAGTGCGCCCTGGGATGCGGGCAAAAACTCTTCCTTAGGCACTGTGTGCCTAAGGGGGTTTCTTTGCCCGTATGCAAATAGCCTGTCGGGTGGAAGCTCCAATGCGTGTCCCTCTGATTAGCAGAGGGCACAGCAGCGGAGCGGGCTTGCGGACGGTGAGTAATGGGTAAGCTCGCCGTCCGACCAGGGACCAAGCCCGGGTCGGTGGCGTGTCGTGTTTCACGCGTCACCGACGGGGCCCCTTATGGGGCCAAATGCCTGCCGGGGTCGCGGATTTTTTCTTAATCCAGGATACCGTGGCCCCGGAACGTAAAGGGCATCCGAAGGAACACGGGTGGATTTTAGTCAGTAAGAGTCTGACAGTCCCTTCCGCCCCACCCAGGGCGGGAGGACTCATTTGATGATTTTGCCACAAGTGTCGTACATTTATTTTGAAAGATATGCTTTGAAAGACAAGGAAAGTTTTCAGAAATCTTCAAAACAGAAACTTTATGACACTTAATTTCCCAAGATATGATTATTTTTTTAACAAACTTGTATTCACTAGATTCAGTCGTTCATATTCTATCAGAAAAGCATAAATTCTAAGTGGTGACTATCGTTAATTTCTAACAATAAGCACTTAATAAGGGAGAGGTGGAAATTTTTCGAATAATCTTTAAAGTTCGATATCTCTAAAACCAGTCAGTTTAGACCCCATATTGTCGGGGTTAAAATTGTTGCAAATAAGGTCTAGTATCACCCATTTCAAGGACTGCATCGAATTACAAATCACCCGGTATATATAGGTACTGTATATACTGCTAGCCCACATCATCCCACAGCTGGACAAAGGCCTCTCCCCATGACTTCCAGTTTTCACGATCCAGGGCCAAAGTGGACCACTGGTCGTTGGTTTTGTCAAGCTCGTCCCGCCATCACGAGGTCTGCCGAAAAAATCAAACACAAAAATTGTTTTTTCAATTCGAACTAGTAGTTGCTGAGATTAGCGCGTTCAACCAACAAACTCTTTAGATTTATAATATGTATTATGTGTAGCTTTATAATATTAGTATACATAACTGTCGTAAACTATATCTGAGACTATGTACTTGCTGTTTTTTATTGTCCATAAAACACTGATATAAGGACTCTCAAGTCAAATAAATTTAGAACCGTCTAGCTAGATAATGTAAATAAGCAACTTGAGACGTAAGTATATGAGGAAATCCTACACTAACCACAAGACACCGGTAACGGCTTATTATCCTGTTTCCTATCAGAAATTCCCATGACGCAATTTAGTTACCAATTCTTCAATTCCTGCAGTCAAAAATAATCGCTGTTGTAAAAAGTTTGTCTATGTTATTCCCATTGTTGTGAAGTTCATGACATAACCGTGAATCTTACATCATTTGTGAAGCATATCGAAGTATACTGTGCTTCAGTCGATGCGCAAACGTAGACACTTTGTTGTCGACACGGCATCGGCACACCATCACAGGAACCTTAGTTCATGAGTATGTGTTTAGTGAAAGCAACTGGACACAAAAAAATATGCGAAGCGAGTGGATGATTTCATTCTGTTTCTACACAAATCAAATATTCATCGGTAGCTTGTATCTGACACAAGAAACAAAAGTGTCCCACGTTTGCGCCCTACCTTAGTGGGTCTGTCTCAGCTCATAAACAATAATTTAAAACTTTTCCATTGAAACTTAAACCCTTCCTCAACACATTTACATACTGTAAATGTGTTAATGGGTTAGCACTTATTACGCTACAACGCGCTATGTCAACAAATACATGCTGAATAGTGTGTGGTTAGCTTGATTAAACCGCTTTGTCAGCGATGCAGCGCTGCATGTTCCTATGATCGTGCGTTGTGGTGAATATTGACTCGGTGCCAAGTCGCCTCTACCCTCGCCAGACTGCTATTCAGCTCGCTATACCGTGACCTTGCTCTTGAACGAGGTTATATCTATGTGAGTTACTCTATGGGCGGGTTACGTCACCTAACTCTAACGCGTACGTTTACGTTAATTATAGCATAGAACATATAACTTAGCGTGACTGTCCATTTGTCTTGTTTCGCCTATTTTTTTGATAACTTTGTAAGAACAAGTTAAATGTTTCTCATTCCCCAAGTCCTACTTCATTCGGTAAGCTGTGTCAGCAGCTTGTAATAATATATTTAAATGCGCCCTGTTGAGCAGGGTGAGGGGAATATAATTAACAGACGAGATTTTCTGCCCTCGTGAGCTCATTGCAAATACGAAGCGTCAAGTATTAATGTAAATTCGTCATGTTGGTTGACCTATTTCGGTACTTACATTTATTTTATACGTAAAACTGTTGAAGTAGTCTACGTGTAGATACCTAAAAATGCTAAATTATTGAAAAAATAATTTTAAAACAAGTATAAGTAATTGAGTGCATAGTGGCGAAGTTTTTTTACCCGACTGCGCGACGCAAAGGAGGGTAATGTGTTTATCAGTCTATGTATGTATGTATGTATATATGTATGTATGTATGTATGTTTGTTTCTATGTGGCGTTCTAGAGACCAAACGCGTAGGCCGATTTTGATAATTCTTACGTCAATCGATTCGTCTTAACCTTGCGAGTGTCACTAAAGACATGACAGTAATCAAAATTCACCACAGCGACAACCCGACGCCATATTGTCAAAATAAAAAAAATAAAAGTCGATGAACTATGTCAAGTGGGGTATCGTTGAATAGGTATTTTAAAATCATCTATAGGTTTCCTAGGCCCTTTGGGAAGATTTGATTGGTAAAATTTGAATGGGCCCCGACTGTGAGTCGTTCTGTTCTGCTTCTTCCTGCTGTTCTGTTGGGCTTGTTTCTTTCTTTTTAGTTTTTATTTAAGTTGACTTTTCACGTATTTTTCAAAATTACGCCCTTACTTATAAAAACTTGTGTTGCTTAGCTACCGATTAAATATCACCTGTCCTTGTCATTTCTATTTTAATGAATAGAGATGGCAAGTGACTTAAGAGCTATTTAAGATAAGTAACGTCTAATCAATGTTTATAAGTAAGGCCCTTAGTTTTTACGCAGTCGGGTTTTTTGTTTTTCTTTAAATTATTTTTATCGATAGGTTCGCATTTGATGATTTGACCAGTAGGTATCTCGACGGTGAAGCAAGCTTGCTTAGAAGTAGGTAACCTATTCACTCTTCACTTGAAGAGTTTCACAAATAATTAGGTCTTAAATATTTTAGGGGCAAAAAACTGACCATGACACTTGATGTGAACAAAAAAACTAATGCCTGGTCATTAGGTCAATGTTTTTTCAAGTTACATTAAAACAGATACTTTGGTAAATATACCTTATTATTTTCGCGAATAAATGAGAGTTTGTGAAATATGATGCGTCATCGTGATTGTCATGTTGTATTCTCGACGTCAGAAAATAGGAATATTTTTACACCTATGAATGACGGAATTTCGCGTAACCCGTTATTTGATAAATATACGCCCTAATCATCAAGAAAGAGCGTCTATTATACGTTTATGAGGTCATCAAATTATATTTAAACTATTAAGTACCCGTTCATTTTATGATGTAGATCATAAATACTTCCAAGATTAAATATCTGGATTCATATTATAGCCTTATTCAATTTAATTTGTTGATTATTTTACGATAGATGCTGTACGTATATTAAATGCGTCGAAAACCTTAATAAAACTGTTCTTTGACTTGACACCCTTTATTCTTAATAGGGTCAAGAAAAATGAAGAGAAGATACTGGTTCGCTTACTCTCATTAAGCTCCCCCAAAAAACCCTCCAAAAAGGAAAGGTTGACTAAATTAATTGGCTCCCTAATTGTTTATTCCGTGGATTAATTGAGCCAGAAAATAAGCCATTTGTTTACATGACAAGTCGGCCATTTGTTGTTGACGTAGCAGCTTAGAAAAGGAATACATTTTGTTAACTAAATAAAACAAATTAATATAAAATAAACTATGCCTTTTCCATAGGGTAAACCCGGTAAACCGAAACTGTGAAAGCAATGTTCTACGGTCCTTACATGCGCTTTTTTGTCAATATAATTTTAGACACATTATGTAATGTAAAGTCTAGGTTTTTCCAAAGACAACTAATATACAATGGTATTGTTGTTTATAATAATATCAACATCATTGAGAACCATGAAAACGATTTGAATGTAATTTCCTCTTTCAAACACGAATTGCTTTGTCAGACACTGTATTTAGGATTAATATTGCTTCAATATTTCATCCACAATTTTCTCATGACTGTATTTACTAGCTGTTAAATGATATTTATTCAAGTATATAGGTGTCCATCATCAGCATATAGTAGCGTTGTGTAGTTCGCGAACGAACTAGTTCGATAGAACTGCTCCCATAGATGAACTATGCGAACTAGATCCCACATTTCCCGCTCCATAGTTAGTTCGTGATAGAATGAAATAAAAGGGGTCTCGTGACGTCAGAATTCAGTAAAAAATGTACTAAATTGTGACGTATTGGCAATTTTGAAAGCATCATATCTCCGTCAATTTTGGTTTGCGTAAAAAAAGAAAAAATACGGGTGAAATATTTTTTGATAATCTAACTGACGGATTAATTAGAATTTTTTAGTCAAATAGCCTATTAAAGGCAAATAGTTTCCACTTTGTACCGTCAGGCTGTCAGCGCCAGGTACGGTGACTAGAAAAGGATCGGAAAAGATTGAGCGTGTATGTTTACACACGCATTTTCTGAATATCATTTTCCTGAAAAGCTTTTACGCACATTTCTTATAAAAACAGGATGTACACGTTATTACAATCAGATTTTCCTCATGTTACATGCTTTTCTTTGTTAAGTGAATAAAACATATATTTTATCTTTGTCTTTTAAATAAAATCAAATGCTGTTCATTAGTCTCGCTAAAACTAAAAAAAAAGCTCGAAAAATTCAAAGTAACATCATGATTTTGTGTTTGTAATTATCGTTCATGCAAATAATGTTCGTGTAATGGTCAGCATAGTTGCCTTCCAAGCAGTTGTTCATGGTCCTTCAAGAGCCGGATGTGGCAAAGGCTGGACTAGCATCAGGTGTTCTTCCACTGGACGGAGACACCAACCCCATACGTTCCTGCGGAGTGGTCCTGGATGGTGAGAGAAGGAGACAGCAACACCGGCTACAGCAGCGGGAAGTAAGGTGGGAGGAGTACCATCAGCAGCAAGCAAGCTGCAGACGACTTTGAGTCGTAAGGAAGTGAGTGATAGTGCCTAAAATCGTGAGTACTTTGTGATTTCATATGTGCCAAGCAAAAGTGAACTTTATTGCCTAGAAGAGTTTAACTTTCAAGTAGAAAATTTGGACTTAGAATAATTTTAGGTGTGCTTGTTTAGACATAGCTAGATTTAAGCCAAATTGTGTACCGACGGGGAACCTATGTCCGATTTTCGGTAAAGTGTCAAACACTTAGAAAAATATCTTTGTTTACATTGACTTGTAAAATTTTCGAAATTATTAGGACTTGTAAAATTTTTCAAAAATAGTTTGGACTTGTAATTTTTTTTGGGAATTCTGGAACTTAGAATTTTTTCTGTTTGTTTTCATCGACTTGTAAAATTTTTCGGAACTTGTATTTTTTGTTTACTTCAAAAATGTCTTTGCAATCTCTTGTTAAGGTTCAAGATGATATTCACGCTCGATTGTCAAGAGCTAAAACTAATTTTAAAAAGTCGCCTAAGGACAGAATTACGAAACAATATTTGGAAACCAGACTAGAAAATATTAATGAATTGTGGGCAGAATTTAGTTTAACTCATACTCAAATTATTAAAGATTTTAACACCAAAGAATTGATATCTTCACCATATACTGTGAACGAAATTTATTATAATACTGTACTGAGGAATTGTATTTTTTTTTTTTTTTTTTTTTTTTTATCGTGGTAAAATCATCAAATGAGTCCTCCCACCCCGGGCAGGGCGGGAGGGACTGTCAGACTTGTACTGACTAAAATCCACGGTGTCCTTCAATAGCCCTTTACGTTCCGGGGTCACGGTAATGGTATAAGTCCCGCGACCCCGGCAGGCTGTGGCCCTCTACAGAGGGGGCCCCGTCATTATGCTGACGCTCTTTGAGGCGCGCGTGGAACACAACGCGCCGTCGACCCGGGCATGGTCCATGGTCGGGCAGCGAGTTGCCCTTTACTCGCCGCCCGCATGCCCTCGCCGCCCGCATGCCCTCGCCGCCCGCATGCCCAAGCCGCCCGCATGCCCTCGCCGCCCGCATGCCCGAGGAATTGTATTTGGATTTAAAATGTGAATTTAAAACAGCCTTAAGTAAAATTTGTGATGTTTCTCCAGCTACGGGGTCATCATCAAATAATGCCTGTGGAGGTAAAGGCGCATCTATTAAGTTGCCTAGAATAACTATCCCAACTTTTTCGGGTAAATATACCGAATGGCCAACTTTTCGAGATTTATTTGTGTCAGCAATACATAAAAACAGTTCTATTGACAATGTTCAAAAGTTGCATTATTTAAAAAGTTATTTGTCTGGGGAAGCCGAGCAGCTCCTTCGCCATATACCAATTTCGGAGTCCAATTATGAAAGATGCTGGGTTCAGTTGGAGACCAGGTATAATAATAAAAAATATTTATCTCACTGTATTTTAGTAAGGTTGCTCAGTCAAAAGAACATAGTACAAGAGTCAGCTAGTGCTTTAAAGGAGTTAATGGATACAACATCAGACTGTTTAAATGCACTAACTAATTTGGATATTGATGTTACTTCATGGGATATTTTAATAATTCATATTCTTTCACTAAAACTAGATCCAGACAGTAGAAAGAACTGGGAACTAAGGGTAACAAGTAACACTGATTCAGATAAGCTACCTACATTTGAACAGTTCAAAGAGTTTTTAACAAGCCGCTATAGGGCATTTGAATTTTTAGGTACTAAGCCAGTTAAAAATGATATTAATGTTAATAAGGCAAAGGTGTTTCACACAGCGGGCAATGCAATCATGGCTTGTCCCTGTTGCAACAGTAAAGATCACAAAATAAGAAATTGCAAGCAATTCGTAAACGAAGATGTGGATACTCGGCGTAAGTTTGTGCAAGAGCACAATTTATGTTTTAATTGTTTGGGGCACAACCACTCTGTCAGAGTCTGCAAGTCCACAGCCTCTTGTCAAGTTTGTAAGCGTAAACATCACTCCTTGTTACACCCTAAAGGTGAGCAGGAGTCTGTAGGAGAAACAGGAGATTCTTCTATTGAAGAAAACACTGCAGAATCGGAACATAACGTTATATCATGTTTTTCGAAAGGTAAAGCTAATAGCCAAGTCTTATTAGCCACGGCCCTTGTAAAGGCTGTATCGAAAAACGGGGTTATGTTAAATATCAGGGCCTTGTTAGACCAAGGGTCTCAAGCGTCTTTTGTTACAGAGCATACTGTGCAAAGGTTAGGATTAAAGAAAAAATCAACTAAAGGATTAATAACGGGTGTAGAAGCTCATAACAAGTTAAGATCGAATTCTTTCGTTGAAATTAAAATTCAGTGCAGAATTGATCCATCAATTGAACTTGTAGTCAAAGCATACGTTCTTAAATCAATAACGTCGTTGTTGCCTGGTAGGGAAACAGAATATTTAAATTGGGCTCAAACTAGCGACATCCAATTAGCAGATCCTAGGTATCATATTCCGGATAAGGTAGACATGCTGCTAGGAGCAGAAATTTATGGCCAGATATTACAAAACGGGTTAAAGAGGGCTCGTGATGGTGGCACTGTAGCTCAGTCGACCTCATTAGGGTGGATTTTATCGGGAACAGTAGCCTCTGCTACTGAAAGTTCATCAAATATTAGCGTAATGCATACTCGCCTTGGTCATGACGAGCTCCTGAAAAAGGTCTGCAAGGTAGAAAAGGAACCAAATCAAACTAAAAAACATACACTTACCGAGGAAGAAGTAATCTTGAAACTGGGACATATAAGGTCAATACCTAAAGCAGAAAAACGTCATCAACATGCAATATACTTACCTCATCATGCGGTTACTAGTAACGGTAGAGACACTACCAAGGTTCAGGTTGACTTCGATGCGTCCTGCAAAAGAAAAATATCAAACAAGATGAAATATTCAAAACGTTGGGACTCACCTGGAATTGAAACTGCGACACCTTCCGGGAGTCTGTTCAGTTGCCTCCGCTGCAAAAACCGGAATCTGAAAGAATCATACTTTTATAACTGCAGAGGAAATGAGAGTAGCCTTGGTGTCATGCATACGGGTTTGTCAGCTTCCAAAATTCGAAGCAATTATTCTGGATCTGCAAAAAGACAAACCTAAAAATAAACGTGTTTAATTCTTTAAATCTTTAACTCGATTCCGTTGATATCGTCAGGGTGGGCGGTAGACTGGACCGTTCGGGTCTGACCGCGGATCGTAAAAAACTAAAAAAAAAATATAGGGTAATAGGAAGCTCTACTCTAACTTTTGAAGACATGTCCATATTATCAAGCCAAGTAGAAGCATGGTCAAACCAAACTCGGGAACTCAACGTAGGGGACGTTGTGTTAATTAAAGAGGATAACTTACCTCATTGTTGGTGGCTTCTTGGCAGGGTGGTTGAAAAACATCCAGGGTTGGACAATCTTGCACGAGTAGTCACACTTCTTAATAATCATTCTATATTTAAAAGGCCAACATCAAAACTGTGTGTCTTGCCTATTGCCTAAGATTTTTGTAGATTAAGTGTTTATTTTAAGTTCTTTATTGTGTTCTGTTGTATTACGATTGCAAGCATTGTTTAAGTTTAAGTTGTACATAAGGGTTATAGAAACTGTTTCTTTTGAGTAGTGTACAACACTTGTAACATTTATATATTTTAACTTGGAAAGGACATAATGTTCCACAATATGTCCTTGGTGGGCGGAATGTTTAACCGTACAGCAAAGAAATCCTAGCATCGCGATTCAGACAGATTAGTTCAATGATTGTCGATAGATGGCGTTGTTTATTGAGATCGTTTTCTGAATCGCGGTGTTAAGATTCGCACGGGATAGTATAAGTACTTGGAATGTAAAAACTTTCGACAACTCAGTGGTATCATCTGACTCAAGCAACTCGGTCAGATTAACTCGAACAACCCTCTTGCTACCATTATAGGGTGTAAGCACTGCATCTATGGGTAATAAATGTGGCTTGGGGGTCAACAAAGTGCTGGATCAGTGACCAGCACCTCCTGAGTTCAAAACTCGACCTGGATTTTTCATTTCCCCCATTAAGCACCTTGGGAGGAAGCCCAGGTTGTTCAGTTTGTTTGTATACAATTTCTATTAATGTTTAGATAAGAACATGCACCCATGCAAAGCTGGGACGGGTCACGAGTTTTAATATTTGCACTTGTCTGAATAATTAGTAATCAGATGAATTGCAAAAAAAAAACTGGTGTGAAAAGCTTATTTAAAAAATATATTAAATGTTGTCCCACACTTAGGATTTCTCCTGTACGTGGGTGCGTTTACAAATAAATATTTGTAAACACACATATCAAAATTGTAACGCAAGGTACTTATTCCTATCATACCTATGTACTTTGCTCATATTATTCAACGTGTTGTGTACCCTAAAAATGTTGGCACAGGGAAATATGAGTTATTCCCGCTGAAAATTATTATGTTGACAGAACCGCTCGTCGTGTTTGCTTTCCCTGATTACTCACAAAATTTCTCGTATAAATTCGTATTTTCATGTTAGCTTGTTCAATAAACTGACCTGGATAGCAAACTAGATTCTGGGACATAACATAAGTGACATGTTTGTGCTATAATATTAGTTCACCTTGTTGTGTAATAAACGAAATATTAATTTATTTGAACAGCTAATCCCGTTAGATATTACTAAGATCTATCAATAATGTTGTAATTAGTGTCAATGCTAGTACAAACTGTCTATCGAAACGGAACCACGTCAAATAAAAACTGAATCGATCGCACCAAGTACAGAACGTAACGTTTCCAAGATTTGTCGCCGTCGGCACTTTACATCAAGTTGAAGGTTGACGATTACCTACTCTTGTAATTGGGACAATTTGTGATCGTATCGGGTCTGTCGACGAGCGGTAATGGTCTCAGTTCTGATAATATTGCCGAAGGAACCTTGTGCTAAGCCCTCGAGGGATTCAACTCGGTCGACATGCTGATTGCTATGTCTCGAATGTAATTAGAAACACTAATGATTATGTTACTCTCGGGACGTTGTTGTTAATTGATTTCACGCTAAGCAACTCTTCGGGATGTCGTATTAAAGAATTGAAATTGACATGTTGGGTATATGTAATCAAAATCTTGATTTTGTGAATGCATTCTTCTACTAGATTTAATTGGCCCATGAACCATTTATTATAGCAGTAAAATACCTATAACATAAACTATTCTTCCCACAAAATTCATTTATAAAGCACGCACCCTTTAATTCTTGAATCTGCTGAAGCAAATAAACACCGTTTTATCCTTTCTCCTCGCCTTAACTCTGAGGTTTCGACCCTTTCATATTAACACACACTTACTGAGGCTTCAAGCATTAAATTATGATAATCCGGGACGTAGCGGGTTAGAAAACACCCCTAAAAAAATAAACAAGGGTCAAAGATTGGTAGACATCATGTGGTAGCTGCAAAAAACCTACCGGATCCATTCGACCTCAATTTACCTGTCAATACTTCATAAAGAATGGAAGTCTTTACTGTTGAAGTTATCGATCGTGAGGTGCCGCACTCCCACTAAATAAATAATAATAGATGTTCCTGCCACTCCATGCCTTCCACTGCAGTGCAGTGGAAGGCATGCAGTCGCCGCCAGCGACGCTGAAAATTGAAAAGCGTTTCCCCCTTAGCGTTCTAGCTTTATAGCTCGGAGACTCTGCTTCTATAAAACTGTTTTATGCATGTTAGGTTCTATTTATCGTCTCGTATCAGAATAAAAAGATATAAAAGAACGAACGTTTTCATGTGATAGCTAGTTTAATACCTTCGGACAATATTAAAAGAAGAACAATAAAATGATACATTACTTTGGTTTGAAAAGTGGTTTAGCTCGAGTGATGTTAAGTGCGGCCTTGGTTCAGTGATGGTGCTATTAAAGTGACTCATTATAAATGGACTGAAGTGTAAAATGGAAAAGGATTGGTGGCACTTGACACCTCACAGGAATTTTTTCTCGGTACCTGACTGTGTTGCTGCATTGGACTCGAGGGTTCGTTGACTTTTCTAACATTTTGTTATGGTACAGAGAATTTGAGTGAATGGATATAATATATTGAAAACGTCCCACTGTCAATCTATTTTGGAGGATAATCATTAATTCATTCATACCGCCCTGCGTGGAGCGAGAGGCTGGGTTTTAGTCAGTCAAGTCGGACTGTGTTTCTCCAATTGCAGTATGTCTTCCAAGGCCGCTGTGCCCTTTTAAGAGTCCCGCGACCATTATTATCCCTACAATTCATTCTACTATGAATCTTCTTGTCATAATACCTATATATTATTGTAAAAGATTCTTTAATTATTTTTCCAAGGAAAATAAGTAGAGTTGTTAAGAACTTCTACTATTCAACTGCCAGTTATTTATACAATAGCTAAAATAGTGAATGCCTTTCTACCAGTAGACAAGATGTAATCCTCTTAGCTGGCTTCTTAGAGCTTTTGTGGGTGGTAACTACTAGTTCTAAAGAAAAAAGAACAAATATAGATCTAATATTATTAAACGTCTGTCAAAGCCTTTACCCATAGAGCGCGATACATTCTGGCGATCCGATCTAGCGATACGATCCTGATCACATGCGACCTCTGTAACCTAGGATGTCCATAATATTAAGGTAAAAGTACGTATTCCCGTTAGTGTACCAGTATCCGTTAACAAGTCAGTTTTTTTATTATTGCATTTTACTACCAATAATAAAGTAAAGTTTGCGAATGGCAATACCTTCTCGGTAATATTTTGTACAATTGTAATAGCAATTTTGTCCAAAAAGTTTAATGGTGTCAAAACCATGATATGACAAAAGTTTGCTTTGTGAAAATATTATGGAAGTTCAAAGTTCTGTCAGTGAACTACGAAACCACCACGTCGCATTGATGAGCTAGCCATACTGCGACGGATAACGATAAGGTAAGAGTGTTAATTTTCTAAAATATTTAAGTATATTATGTTGCGATATAATCTATAAATTGAGGTGAATCTAATTGAGAAATAAATTATTTTGCCGTTCACATCTATTGGTACTAACAAACCCTCATTGACCTAGTACCCGTTAAAATCGTATTTTTTTTACCGGATATTGGTACATGATGAACCCGGTAATACACGTTGTACCAAAACCCGTTATTGTGTACTTATTACCTTGAAATAGGTCTCATTTTCCTTTAAAACTGTGGAATACATTGCCGGATATTGGGACTTGCATTAAAAGTTGCATTTAAACCCGACATCGTCCTTATTGCCTTGTGTTAAGTTCTCTTTTCCTTCGAATCAACAGAATGCAGTTTCTATGTTCCTTGTTTGTGTTGTAATCACCTGGATTCGATTGCCTCCTCAGTTGTTGATGTGTAACATCTTTACTATCGCTTCTGGGAGTGATTGATTGACTGGTGAGTGGTGAGTGATTAGTCAAATTGAATAGGTTTTGTACAAAGACCTGGAAAACTTACATAACTCGATCTGGGATACCCGACTAATTTAATTTTAATTTTGTGTAACTTGTTCTTTTTAATAACGCTGCTCTATCCATTTTTCTATCGTGTAAGCTTGAGCTTGAGGTAATTTAAGGTGTTTAAGACAATTGAGGCAAGATTTTTAATTATTCTGCCCTGGGGAACAGATATCCATTCCACACGCCACGTTTCTTTTTCACAATTTGTAACCTTTAGGTTTTAGTTTGTTTTTAAGTAATTGAATTACTACCATGTTTTAATGTACCGTCGTTAAAATATTTTAAACTTAGGTATAAATATTTTCCTATTGATACGAATTCAGAAATTTTCAAGAACAGTGTTCTTACTTTTTTCAGATAGCCATGTCTGATAGGCAGAAGGCCATATTAAAGGCCGTGCAAGCAGTCAAGCTGGCACATCACTGGACGTATGGCACAGGAGCGTGGTGGTATTATTTTTCAAAAAAGGCGATAACACGCTTCTTAAAAACTACCGCCCCATTTCACTCCTGAGCCATGTCTACAAGTTGTTTCCGAGAGTTACCTCGAATCGTCTCGCCCAAAATTTCGATAACTTCCAGCCGCCGGAGCAGGCCGGGTTCCGAAAAAGCTACAGCACCATGGACCACTTACATACCCTCAGGCAAATAATCCAAAAGACCGAGGAATATAATAAGCCTCTGTGCCTAGCGTATGTGGACTACGATAAAGTCTTTGATACTGTCGAGACCTGGGCTGTGCTGGAGTCCATGCAGAGATGCCTCATCGACTACCGCTACGTTGAGTTGATGAGATGTCTGTATAAGGCCGCAACTATGACCGTCCAAGTACAAGAACATAGCACAAAACCAATCCAACGACGTCGAGGGGTAAGACAGGGAGACTTCATCTCTCCGAAACTGTTTACAAACGCGTTGGAGGACGTTTTCAAGACGCTTGATTGGAAAGGACGTGGTATAAATAACAACGGTCAGTACATCTCAGACCTTCGATTTGTGAATGACATTGTCATCATGGCAGAATCTTTGCAGGACCTGGAAGAAATGCTGGACAGCCTAAGCGATAGTCATGTTCAATGGTCATGTCAATCCGAGACCTGTAATCGTAAATGGTGCTGCCCTCAAGGTTATGCAAGAATACATATATCTAGGCCAAACTATACAACTGGGCCGGCACAACTTCGAGAAGGAAGCAACCAGAAGGATACGCTCGGGCTGGGCGGCATTCGGGAAGCTGCGTCATATCTTCGAATCATCGATCCCACAATCCCTCAAAACCAGGGTTTACAACCAGTGTGTCCTACCCGTAATGACTTACGCAGCCGAAACCTGGACACTTACCATAGGCCTGGTCCACAAATTCAAGGTTGCTCAGCGTGCAATGGAGAGAGCAATGCTCGGAGTCTCTCTGGCGGATAGAATTCGGAACGAAGTCATTCGCCAGAGAACCAAAGTAATCGACATTGCGCGTAGAATAAGCACGTTGAAGTGCAAGTGGGCCGGCCACGTCTGTAGACGGACCGATGCTAGATGGAGTAGACAAGTGCTGGAGTAGAGACCGCGAATGGGCAAACGTAGTGTAGGACGCCCTGTGAAAAGATAGGTCGCCATTGAGGAATGTGGCTGGCAGCGGATGGATGCGGACTGCCCAGGACCGGGAGGGTTGGCGCTCTTTGGGGGAGGCTTACGTGCAGCAGTGGACGGCAATGGGCTGATAATAATAAGCAGTCATAAAAGGAGCCTCAATTTCAGCTGCTGCCAGGCAGTTCGGTATCTCACGGTCGACGTTGGATGACAAATTACGCGTATTCATAATGATACTTAGTTCAAACTTAAGTTTAAACTAAGTAATATTATGAATACTTAGTTTAAATTTCGTGATGTTTACTATACCTTTAATAATTTTCATAAATACATTTGAAAATTTTTCATTAATACAAATGTCTTTTCTTTGGATAAGCCCTTCTTTATTTATTTTACACAGAAATGCAAAAATAGTATTTCTGTGAACTTTAACGTAAACCAGTAGAGTTCAAATTCGCATTGAATATTACCGGATTCAGGGACAATTTAACGTTTACTAGTACAAATCTACCGGGTACTGGTACAATTAGCCCTTTATTTTATATTTTTCTTTCATTGTTAAAGAAAATTTATACTAATTAAAAAAAAGTATATTACAATAAAACTTGTTTAAATTATCTCTCCAGTCATGTAATTATTTTTTTTGTAAGTCTTCTAGTTTTACCATAGCGTACCTGCAAAATCAGTGAAGTTCAAAACTTCACGGTTACTGGGCCGTTTACCTTATGTGCTTTCTGCCAGCGACATATCGCATCGCGTTCTTCCTTTATAGAGATCGCATGGGTTTAGATCGGATCACCGGAACGGATCGCGCTCTGTTGGTAAAGGCCTTTAATGGGTTCACGTGTTATTTTACACCCGTTTACATCGGAATCTTGTCACGTTTGCGAAACCGTGCAGGCATAACTTTATGAAGCCATTTTCAAACTCAATTTCTCCGGTTGATGTTGCTGAAAGTTAATTTCCACCTCGTATCTGTAATGGGTAGATATTACTATTTATTACATATTTATTTTATTTATTACTTCAGAGAAAAAATATTATGTATTATTGTTTTCAGTTTGCGTCACAAAAGTAAATAAAAATGTTATAATTATATTTATTTTTACTTTGTTATTCCAGGCCAAGTAAAAATGTCAAACCGAGTTTACCTATTTATGAAACATAACAGTTAGGTAATAAGTATTTAGAAACGGTTTGTTTTTTAAATAAAAGGTAGTGTATGTGTAGGTATAATTAAATACTTGAAAATAAATTGAATACCTAAACTTTCCTATCTTGTACAAATTTTAGCGCTATATTGTAATGGATTAATTAAAATGCTTCGGAATTGGAGTGTTCCTCGCATTCTCGCCATAAATTGTTCACGGAAGCGCTCTTAAACTTTCCAGAGAGAGACGATTCTGACGTCACATTCATTAACTTGAGTTTTGTTTGTGTAGAGCTGTGAGAGCACGCTTTTATTACGTCATTACCTACTTTTTAATTGCGAACGTGCCTTTCAGAAATTTATATCTGATGTATTTGCGCTTTCTTGCAGAAAAATCTTTATTCGTTCAACTGTACTCATCATCATTTAACCCGTAGGACGGTCACTGGACATAGGCCTCCACTATATGTAGATTTTCATTAGCACTTATAGAAAGCAGCTTTTATCCAGCGCGATCCTGTGGTCTTAATCAGATCTTGTGTCCACTTTGTCGGTGTGTGGTCTCCATTCGAGAACCTTACAACTAGCGATGCATCCGATGCCGATACCGATACCGATATATCGGCGATACATCGGGTTAGCCGATATATCGGTATCGATTATACTTTTTTATTTAAAAATTTAGGGTAAGTCGAGAGATACCTAAGGGCTCCCAATATATCGAGAGATGCAGATCCATTCGTTTTCTGGCGCAATGACGTCTTATAACCAAACTAGAAAAAAAATGCGCAGAAGTACTTTAGTTTCCAAATGAGTTCTGTGGAATCTGAGTAGGTACTTACTTTGTTTTTAAACAAAAATCTTATTAATGTTAATTTTAATTACTATAATGTATAATTATCTAATATAAACCTATGTCACTAGTTTTTACAGCTGACTTGTGTTTTATTTATTTTAACTTAATTTTTTAATTCCCAATAAGCGTATCGGTATCGGAATCGGTATCGCCGATATTTTTATAAGAGTATCGGTATCGTATCGGTGAAAAAGCGTATCGATGCATCCCTACTTACAACTCCATCGGCCTCGGCCATCAATTCTGCGTTATGTGGCCTGCCCACTGCCAATTCAACTTGCTAATTCACTGGGTTAAGTTAGCAATTTTTGTTTTGTCTACGGATCTCCACATTTCTGATTCGATCACGCGAGAGACTCCAAGCATAGCGGTACATACTCGTAGCTCGTTGGGCTATCTTGATCTTACTAATGATGCCCATAGTAAGGCCAAGAGGCCAATAGTAAAAGTATTGCATTTACGATACTGTGACATTTTTGGCACTTTCTAGCTACAGATATTGACCAAATTAATGTTTTCAATTACGATACACCAAGTATTACAATACCATCGTGAATTATCGTGTCAGAACGCTTTTAGTTAAATTGATCATTTTGCATAGTGAAAAGTTTTGCTTTTTTTTAAAAAAAAATCAGAAATATTGCCTGTTTTCTATGTTATTTTCATATTAATTGATTTTAAATTAGAGAGCTCAATGTTTTCACATTATGTGCAAATAAATGTACGAGTACGTAATAGGGGAGTAATGTTCGCTGTTATCACAAACTGATTGGTTTTCAGTTACACTCATTAGTGTTAGCCTATTGACAATAGGACAATGATCGATAATGGCCTATTGAACAGGAGATATATCACCGATGATATTTGCTTTTCATTTGAAATATACCTAACTTATTGTTTCATTTTGAAAGCCCCTTTGATAAAACAGGGATGAGGTAGATGGACTAGTCAAGTCATGCCGTTCGCCCATCATGCAATAGAATCTTTGTAGGAATACCTAATCTGAATCGTAGATATTATTCCATTAGGTATGCATCTGGTTTCAGTTGCTTTTTCATTTAAAGTTTTCTTGTGACTGCAGACGACAGAGAGAACTCCGGCAAAATTACTTGCATACCAAACGCAAATAGTGAACATTTTCTCTAGTGTTGTGATCTAACTTAACGAAATTGTGATTCTTAATAACTGCCTTCTATGTTGAGCACACGTTCTCATTATTATGCGTTTAAAAAACTATGTACTTACTTAAAAAACTACAGTTAAATGACTACTTTTTAGTTCCACGAGAATCTCTATTATGGAAATAACTACATCAGAATAGTTACTAGGTACATACTTTGGTTCCGGAGACGAAATTTCTCGGCTTCTCCTTTCTCGTCGTTGCCAAGAAACCATAGGAGCGTCTAATCTAAAAGCCCAATGGTTTACGGGATAGTCAGATTATTACGCCTTTTTATTAAAGAATCAATATAGCCAGCTCTAAATCATTGTAGGTCATTCTCGTAATTCTTTAGGTATGGAACCTTTCTCATTATGTTAGTCAAAACATCTTTACGCACGGTAATTTAACCCGATAGCGCCGTGTCACGGAAAAACAGTCCTTATAACAACTGGTATAAAGCCCGACCGTTGTAGCAGTCGTAATGCAGAATTGAAGGTCGTTTAAGCGGTCACCTTCGTTACGTCATTCTCAGCTGATAGTCAGCCGTTCGCGAGTATTTCCGGGCAAACAATGTTCACGGAATTTTGTTTATATTTCTTACTTTTGCTCATTTATTATACAATTTATTTATAAACCGGTTGTATCGAAGGCGAAGTATTTATCTATAATTATCTTTGAGTGTTGAAAGTATGTTTTGTGTGGGCGTAGTGCATTGCCCATTGCGGTCAATTTGTGTAGCAGTCGGAGCATTGAATTGATAGCTGAGGAGGAAATGGTCAATCACGTTCAAAACAATGAAGGAATTTAGCAAGTGCTGCGAAATATAGGCCATTTAGAAACATATTGTTTGTATTACCTATCTACGTTTTGTTACAGTTTAGTATTAGACAGATCCGTTTCCGTAGAAAGAGATCATCAGAGGCCTTATCAAAGATTTCTGTAATTTATTTACAACGTACTTGAAGTACATAGGTATTTACTGCGTTTATTGTATGGAAAAATGAAAAACGAGGAACTGTTTTTTTCCTTCAAATTGTAGCCAAAGTTCCAGTTTGTTTTTTTTTTTAACGTAACAAACACGGTAAAAGTCAACTTCATAATTATGAAACTAATAGGTTTGTTTGAAAATAAAACAGGGGTGAAAATAAACAATAGGAAATGCAGCATTATTGTTGGTAGATGAACAATAACTCAACTGAAATGAATGGCATATTATAATATCTTATTATTTACGCCGATTCTCATTTATGTGGCGTGCGTTATCTGCGCATCGATTTTTCTTTACAACCATTGCCAGGACTGATTGGGATATTAATGTTTTGTTTCCATTGTAAACACACTTGTGGAAAATAACCCGAAAAGTATCGTTCATTTCGAGCTGGAACTTGGCAAGCCGCCAGATTATCCATGGAAGGTTTTCAACGAAACTGGATACAATTATACACCTAGGTACAATCTTTCGTGAGGCTGTAATCTTACGTCTGGACTTGGTGTTTTGTAAACATTATTTTTTAATTTACTTAGGTAACGATAGTTTCGCATTTGACCATACCCATAACATGAGTTGTCATTACGATACTCGATCATCGATATCGACCGCGTTCGGCGCTCTCATTGGCCCGCTCCAAGGTTGTATGAACTCTCAACCAATGAGAGCGCCAAACGCGGTCGATGCGTATGATCGAGTATCGTAATGACAACTCATGGTATGGGTCGTCTGATGGTTATAGCGATGATAATTTTGGTCGACGGTGAAGCACGCTTGCCTAGCTAAGTAACCTATTCACCCTTGCCTTAAAGACACCAAGGTATATAACATATACCAATATAGGTGCATGTGTTACGCCAAACAGTCCAAAAACTTGTTTCTCCTGTTCTGATGTTATATGTCTTTTGTCCACAGGGCATGGCCTTCACAATTGAGGAGCGCCAGACCCTTGGCATCCACGGTCTGCTCCCAGCCAGGGTTAAGACCCAGGAGGAGCAGGTTCAAATGTGCAAGCTGTCCATTGATCGGTACGAGGACCCCCTCAACAAATATCTCTATCTTATGGGACTACTGGTAAGTCTAAACTATATTTTATTAAAAACTGTACCTACCCCGCGGTTTCTTCAGCTACTCGACTCCTATCGGTCGAAGCGTGGTGTTATTAAGCCATAGCCTTCCTCGATAAATGGGCTATCCAGCACAATAAGATTTTTTCAATTCGATCTAGTAGTTCCTGAGATTAGCGCGTTTAACCAAACAAACTCTTCAGTTTTATAATATTTGTAGATAGATAAAGTCAGAGATTTAGAACTTATTAGAATAAAATTATAACTAAGCTTAAGGAAGTGCAATATATTGCATCTATAATTTCAAAAAATCAAAATAAATAATAAATGACTCTAATACTAGAAAGAACCTATGAAAAACGAGTCACCACCTGTATTTGAAAAATGTTATACTTAAATGAAATCTCTAATTGAAATTAAATATTGAAAACTGAGAGAGATTTTTAAATTACTGCGAAGAGTCCGTAGTTTATTAATGAGACGTCAGTCAAGTGGACTGACATAATTTCCTCTTTTTTCACTCAACGCAATCTATAAGTTTAAAAAAGTCCTAACTAGGCTACACAGTACACTAGAATGAACTTTAATAATAAAGGGACGTTACTTGACGTGAATATTATTCACTTCGTTAAATATTAATAGAACTCTTTCTTTTATATTTATTTGAGGAGACGCTTTCCGTTCAAAAAAAAGGGAGGAATCTTTCGCTTCGGTGAAACTGAATATTCACGAGTTTTTAGCGACTAACGTACTGATTGGTATTATTGTTATTCATGAATCTATGAAATACGTATATTTATTTGACGGAATACTGTGATTTTGAGTAAATAACTAGAAGACCCTTTGAAATATTTTCCATTCGCATAGAATCAACGACCATTTATATCTAGACTCCTAATCACAGGCGACCGATGTCTGTCAACACATTAGGTAAAAAAGTCTTAAAACCGTCGTGACTCGACCACTCCTGTGAGTCCCCTCGTCGCACTGACCTTGAGTTAGCCAATCAGAACGCAGTATTAGCCAATCAGAACGCAGTACCCCGTCCCCCTCGCTTACGTCGTACCTCAGCGACTTGACAGAATAATTTTCGTTAGTCAGATCGTGCATGAGGCGTCTAGATATAAATGGTCGTTGCATAGAATAGACAAACAATTTTCTCTCACTGATTGCTATTAACTAAGGAGGAAATCAATGAAATAAATTTAATAACTGTAAACGTACTTAAAATTACCTTGATTTCTATAGCTACGGAAAATGTTGATAGTGAAATTACAAAGGTTTTTGCGAACAAGAAACGAAACCAACAAATCAACGCTTACAAACCTTGTCCATAGATTTAGTGAAGGGATTCATGCGGCATAGATCCCGTCAAATACAAGGCTACGCCATGTTAACAGCTGTTACTACAGAATTCAACCTACACAAACAGTAGAATTTAGCGGTAGGTAGTTGTAGTACCAACTTAAAAACAGAAACAAAGCTACTGGCTGGGTTTTATGAAAAGGTTGCAAATAAAGATGCCATTTCACTCTCATGAGCATAGTCCATTAGAAAATGGCAAACCCAACCAATTTTGATAAACTGATAAATTGGATCAAAAAAAGTAAATCAAAGAAAACTTAAATAGGTTACTGCATAAAAAGTGAACTGAAAAGTTGGATACAAGATCAAAATTAGTTCAGTCGAAAGATACCCTTACGTTTTTGCATATATTCAGCAAACAAATAGATATGTATCCTCAAAATCGAGTATCGACATCTACAAAATGGCACTCAAAACCCGCCATTTTGGTTTTATCGATGTTAAAAGTGTTAAAGTACCTAGTATCACTCTCACATCAGAAGAATCTAATGACACCTGACAAGCTAAAATCCATCAAGCCGCTTAAACATAGGTACACTCGACAAACAACCGTCCTTCTAAAAAAAAATAATCATCTAAGATAAAATAGCTTTGGAATATTGAATTACTAATAGAGTTAAGATATTTTTAAAGAAACGAAAAATTCAGTTGCGAGCAGGGTTCGAACCTGCGTCTTCTGGATAGGTACTCCAGACGCCTTAACCACTAGGCCATCGCAACCACTACTCACAAAGCTGAATTTCTCGTTCCCTTGTTTTTTCGAACGCTGTTTACACGTTCTTTAAAAATATCTTTGCGAAGACGCGACGCAGGCGTTATTGCGTATAAAAAATATAACTTTAGTTTAGAAGTCGCTATCTAATACAGCATTGATTTGATTGCAATATCAGACATGTTGGTTGGTAAAGTAGTTTGATACACTACCAATAGATGGCGCAACGTGTAAACAGCGTTCGAAAAAACAAGGGAACGAGAAATTCAGCTTTGTGAGTAGTGGTTGCGATGGCCTAGTGGTTAAGGCGTCTGGAGTACCTATCCAGAAGACGCAGGTTCGAACCCTGCTCGCAACTGAATTTTTCGTTTCTTTAAAAATATCTTTGCGAAGACGCGACGCAGGCGTTATTGCGTATAAAAAATATAACTTTACTAATAGAGTTCTCCGAACTTCGGAAATATTATCCGGAACCCATATTAAATTCCCCAGTGAATACCGGACAAGGCGATGTACATATTCTCGCCAGTTCTAACAACTAAAGTAATTATAAACTTTGGTTTGCAGTTGTTCTCTACTGTAGTTTGAGGATGAGAAGTTTTACCCACGTCAGAAAGTCAAGAGATATATTAAGCTTCATTTATACAGTTTCTGATTAGACTCACAGGTATCTTGCCCGGACATGTCCGGTTTTATGCCTATCTGTTCAGGCTGTGACTGGACTTTTTGACTAGGGGATTTTTAAGGTAGAAGAAGAAAAAGTTCAATAAGCACATCAATAAAAAAACACATTTACACAAATACTAATTGTAGATTATACAAATATTTATAGCGAGCGGGAATCAAACCTGCCACACGTCAGTCGCTTAGCCACTGCAACAAACATGCTGGTAAACTAAGACAAAATTTACTATATATAACGTTTGAACTTATTTTCTCAGGACCGCAATGAGCATTTGTTCTTCCGCTTCGTGGGCGAAAACGTGGCCGACATGATGCCCATTGTGTACACGCCCACGGTCGGCCTGGCCTGCCAAAAGTTCGGCCTGGTCTACCGCAGGCCCAGGGGGCTCTTCATTACCATCCACGACAAGGGACACATCTACGATATTCTAAAGAACTGGTGAGTTACGCTGGAATTTTGGTGTTATAGTAGTACCTATATAGGTACGCGATTTTAGGAGACTTGTGGACATTAAGGAAGAATTGCCTTCGACCCATGATTTCTTATTTCGTTTCTAGTGTTTTTGAAATAAGGGCATTTTTTTATGAATTTGCAGTATCTTTCAAATTGATTATCACCTTACAGCAGGACCTAAACTTTTTGCTTGAAACACCGTCCATTAAAATCCTTGTCTAGGTACTCTCATCGTGCAAACACCCTGCAAGCATTGTCGCTACACCCACTACCACTTCTCTTCTACTTGTCTCATCTTCAATACTAGTTTTCTTAACATGACATAATTCGTAAACATTGTCCACCAGGCCTGAAAACGACGTCCGTGCTATCGTAGTGACAGACGGCGAGCGTATCCTGGGTCTTGGTGACTTGGGAGCGTGCGGTATGGGCATTCCTGTGGGCAAGCTCTCGCTGTACACGGCACTAGCGGGCATCAAGCCACACCAGTGCTTGCCCATCACTTTGGGTAAGTTAAACATGCTTTATCAAAGGTTTATTTCCCGAAGAAGATAATAATAATAATATGCCACAACTATCACACAACGCCATCTAGTCCCAAGCTAAGCAGAGCTTGTGTTGTGGGTACTAGACAACTGATAAACATGCTTATATATTTCTAAATACATACCTACATATTATACCTAGATAAATTACACCCAGACACAGAACAAATGATCGTGCTCATCACACAAACATTTGTCCTGGGTGGGAATCGAAACCACGACCTCCGGCATAGCAGTCAGGGTCACTAACCACTAGACGAACAGGCAAGATGTTTCTTTAAAACAATAAAAAATCTATTAGCAACATAATCTCCCTCGGAATTTAAGTGCATTGTCGGGCTCTTCGTCGAGCTTTATTGCCTCGGCACTTTTTTAGTGGTCGCCACTGCTGATTCCGGATTTCAGGAGTTGTAGTTGTTCGGAAAAGTGTGGCGGGAGTGTCCCAAACTCTCAACGCACTCTCTTCCAAGTCACAATAGTTTTCTTGCAGACTCATTACAATTTAGCTATAACTATCGGTTACATTTAGTGTTCGTATAACGGTAGGTAGGGGAACAGTTGTGATTATCTGTTTACATAATAATACAGGAAGGAAATAGAAATATGCAAACTACTTAAATTAGTATGATTTTAAAATCCACAAATATCAAATTACCAAATAAAAATCAGGGAAATTGCCTGATGAGGCAATGTTAATGACCTAAACCTACCGTCAGATCATTCCACAAAAGGATAATTATATCAGAGAACATAAGCTAGGTATGACCCAGAGGAAGATGTTAATCATGCAATAGTTCCTCTAACTAAATATCTATAGGTAGTCAAATGAACAGAGAACACGCGGGTTTAAATAACAGCTTCTTAGCCTAAACGAATGTGGCAGAGTTCTGCTCGAACCTAATTTAGCCTAATGACAAAGAGAATCTTCAACACGGCAAATATGAAGAAACTTTTAATCTAAATGTCATCATCTAACTCCTCAGATGTGGGCACGAACACCCAGTCGATGTTGGACGACCCGCTGTACATCGGTCTCCGACAGAAGCGCGTGCGCGGCCCGGAGTACGATGAGTTCGTGGATGAGTTCATGCAGGCCGTCGTACGTCGCTACGGACAGAACTGTCTCATACAGTTCGAGGACTTCGGCAACGCTAACGCCTTCAGGCTTTTGGAGAAGTACCGTGGAAAGTGAGTACCTATAACTTTGCGAAGATTGTTCTTTTCGATGTTTCACAGCTTAGTGTTTAACTGAATTATTCATTGGATAGACACGTTGCTAAAGCCCTATTTTTTGTCAAATTCTAAACAAAATATAGTTTTGGGAACATTTCAATCACAAAGGACAAAGTTATGAACACAACTATTTTTGAATCCCATGTTGACGCTTGGACTTCGATGTTAAATCATCGTCGTTGATGCAATGCTATAAGGATGTCATTATCGAACAGTCGACAAATTTCAATAGAAATGATGGAACTATTTTAGGGCAGAAGTGTAAAGGGATCTTATGTAAATCAGTAGGTAGGTATAACATATTCAAGCAACTCAATTCCGTGCGTAGGTACTGCACATTCAACGACGACATCCAGGGCACGGCTGCGGTGGCGGTGGCAGGTCTGCTGGCCTCACTTCGTATCACCGGAAAGAAGCTGTCAGAGAACGTAATCGTGTTCCAAGGAGCTGGAGAGGTAACGTATAGATTTTAAGTAACAATCTGGCAGAGATAGGCAAACAGGTACTAGATATTGTGAACCAACTCGTCATGAACCAGTCTAAAGAAATAGGGGTGAACCGTATGTCCCACAGGTTGGGTTGCAGCTTATAGTTTCTTTTTTTTCTTTATATATCAGCCAATTGCTGCAAAGGCCTCCAAAGGTACAACCTTTCGTAGGTCCTGGGCAAGTAGGTAGACACTCCTCGATGAGGAATTAGAATTTATTTTCCTTACCAGTCTTGCTTGTAAATGCAAGACCACCATTAGAGCATACGTCTTCATTCGTAAAGGTGCCGGTTCGCGCGCGAGACTGCGACACGAGACAGCGACAAGAGACAGCGACAAGAGACCGCGACAGGAGACCGCGACACTACTAACATTAGGCTGTAGGCAATGTTTATGTGCCGGTTCGCGCGCGAGACCGCGACAGGAGACCGCGGCAGTTCTTAACATTAGGTAATGACAAGACGTGTCGCGGTCTCCTGTCGCTGTCTACTGTCGCGGTCCAACCGGCACCTTAAGATCGGCGCGTCTCTAAAACATCATCCTCTTCGCACCAAATTGCTTAAAGTTAAGAGTTCTTTTAATCGTCACGAGAGAACTGTTGGTCTCCAAACAAACCTTATTAATTCACATATCTACCCACAGGCGTCATTAGGTATCGCGAATCTGTGTGTGATGGCAATGATGGCCGAGGGTACGTCAGAGGCGAATGCCAAGGCCCGCATTTGGATGGTGGACTCCAAGGGCCTCATCGTGAAGAACAGACCTGAGGGAGGCCTCAACGAGCACAAGGAGAAGTTCGCTAAGGATCACGCGCCCATACGCACACTGGAAGAAGTCGTGGATGCCGCCAAGCCTTCCGTGCTTATCGGTGAGTTTACTTGTCGCATACAAAAAAGTGCAATGGCGGACAGAATGGGCTTTAAGGTGCGGTGTTATCTCAATATTCCCAAAAATTGGTTTCTTAGAACGTCGAGTATGACGTAATGTAATAAAAATAAGTAACGCGAAAAATACAGTGAACAGAGAAGGGTATAAAGAAGAATTTAAACCGAACAGAATAATAAATGAATAGTTTGATATTCCCAATAAAAAATTGGGAAGTTGTAGCACAAAAATAAACTTTGACGTCGAAGATCTCTGTATTTCCAGCGATAACAACAGTTTTTTTTTTAAGAATTTCGTAGGTTTTCCATTTTTTCAAAACTTTAACCAAACCATTATTTAAGGGGTTTGAAGATTTGTGGCATACCTACCGCCGCCATTCTGATTTTTTTTTCAAAATCGCGGCCAGCTATGAAACCTTTATAAATCGATAGCTGACATCAATAACAACAAAAAATATTATGACACCAACCTTCGTAAAGTGTCCGGTTTCTGAGATAATAACCGTGAAAGTTGATCGTGACATTCACAATTCTAAGCTAGTGTATGTGTTCGAATGTATCAAGATGTTAAAAATAATAACTTTTTGAACGTAATATGTATGTTGCATTATATCTGGATGTTATTTAAACATTATACGTCTGACATAATCTACTTTTTAAACTTAATAACTTATTTTTAGACCGCCTACACTTGTTTGAATGTAATAATATCTTCATATGATTTAACTATCAATACGATAGTTATACGATAAATGTTAAACAATGTAAATGTAATACATGAGACGTTTTAAGAACATTTTATTGCCTATCAAATAATTTTAGGCGTCATGTTTTTATTTGATAAATATAACCATGGCACGTCACCTTTACTTTTTGCAATTACGGTAGGGATGGTTGGATTTTGCCACATTTTTAAATATCGAATTTTCTTGTTTGTACGTGAAGCCATAACTTATCCGTTACATTGTATCCCTATCATCAACAATTATGACCACTACAGACTTGGATTGGCTTGTACCGGAAGTGTATTTACTTCGTGTGTAAAAAAAGGAGATATTTTGATTTCTTTTAATGAGTCCGCGCTCGGATATTCTCGCAGTCAGAGGTAATACAAAAATTAAAAAATGCCTAATTGTGCCGTATTGAGTTGTAGAAACAATACACAAGAAGTGGGACGACTATGACGAAGTTTGTATACTAAATTACAGTTGTATCATCAAAATATCTATGCAAAATATGACACGCTCGTCTCGATACAAATTGAAGAACATATTGCTTCTATCCAGATATATTGCTGTGATGGCCACAGTAAGCAGAAACATCATGAGGCATATCATCATCATAACAGCCGTAGAAAGTCCACTACTGGACTAAGGCCTCACCCAAGGATTTTCCATTGGATGGTTATTGCCATACTCACCACGCTTGGCAGGCGGGTTGGCGAGCGTATTTATTTCAGCATATTAGTCTTCCAACGCTGCTGCCCATTGAAAGAGTTTTAAGCTGAGGGGCTATGGATCTTACATTTTGCCCTATCCCTCGACCGACTTTTACGGTCTGCCCGGGAAGAGAAGCAGCTGGCACATTCTACGTTTTTCTTTTACTCCCAGACCAGAATTATCAATTACTAAAATATTTTAAAAAAATATTAATTCTTTGTTATTCCGAATTAATGTGGTCAACTTAAACACTTTATATCTCAGAAACCGGACACTTTACGAGGGATAATTACACTTTACTATACTAAAAATAAGTTATTAAGTTCAAAAAGTAGATTATGTCAGACGTATAATGTTTAAATAACATCCAGATATAATGCAACATACATATTACGTTCAAAAAGTTATTATTTTTAACATCTTGATACATTCGAACACAGACACTAGCTTAGAATTGTGAATGTCACGTGATCAACTTTCACGGTTATTATCTCAGAAACCGGACACTTTACGAGGGTTGGTGTCATAATATTTTTTGTTGTTATTGATGTCAGCTATCGATTTATAAAGGTTTCATGGCTGGCCGCGATTTTGAAAAAAAAAACAAAATGGCGGCAGTAGGTATGCCACGCTCCATAGTAAAATCTTCAAACCCCTTTATGTCTATATTTTAAATAATCTAAAGAAAAGCAGTAAAATAAATGCCCATTCGCAGCTTACGTCACATTTCAACACAAATATCATTTTTCAATTTTCAATCTTATTGACGCTCCATAGTGGTGACAATAGTTTACGCGGTCATAAGCGATTAAAATCGAAGTCAGTCCGCGCCTTAAGCGCTCCTTTCATCGGGACTCCCTTGGGCTTTTGCCTCTGTGCTTTTTGCAGTTGCAACTGCTGATTATTGCTTTCAAGAGTTCCCGTGGTTTGGGCATAGTCGCGGTATTGTCCCGAAACGGACCCTCCTAGATCATTTGGATGACAAAATGTTTGTGATTTCAACATCCATTCATCTCGCCAGTATTCCCCGATAGATTTTACGTCGTAGAGCAGTTACATTAACACTTATGTTGTTCCTAGGTGCTGCGGCCATCGGCGGTGCGTTCACGGCGTCGATCCTGCGCAAGATGGGTCAGTTCAACGACAAGCCCGTGATCTTCGCGCTCTCCAACCCCACCAGCAAGGCCGAGTGCACCGCCATCGAGGCTTACACCAACACTGATGTACGTATTGCAGCTGTATTTTGTTCATTTGTAGAGTATTTGTTACTGCAAGCCTACTCGTATATCCTCTCAATGGCAAAACTGGACAAAACCAGAGACTAGTGGTCCACTATCAAAGTTGACCACTGGTCTCCCAAGATCGAAAAAAAAATAAAAAAAAAATAAAATAAAATAAAATGTTTATTTCGATTACATTAGTTACTACACAATTATTTGGAGACCACCTTTTAAGCAAGAAGATGCTTGTGATAGGTGAACTCCGCTCTTCCATTACAGTTAACAAGTATGCAAAAGAACTTAGAAAAAGAAACAGTAGAATAATAAAAATTAAAGCGCAATTGTGTGGTGTTTGAGAGTTGGCTATGAGTGGGTGTGTGTGTGTGGTGTGTGAGTGGGTGTAGTAGTGTAAGGGTGCATAACTGATTAATTAAATACGCTTACCTAGATATAACTACATGTTAAAGTTAGCACTGCGAGTGTCTTGGGTTCGGAAGAAGTCAGAAACAGCTTCCTTCACCAACCGTCCCAGTCTATTAATCTGCTATCGTAGTTCTAAAATTGCAAACAGTTTATTGAAGTGATGATATTAGTGTCTCAATGTCATCATAGGTTTTACTCTTGAGCCAATCAGTCACAACCACTTTACAGTCACGGAGTGTCAATGGGTAAATGCATAACTCTTTGTTCAGGAGGTTGTATAAGTGGGAAGATTGCCTTCCGTACTGCTTCTTTGCAAAAACAGATCTAACTGTTACAGTTGGAGCGACTAAGTAGCTTCTTCTGTTACACATGTTTGATTTAACGGGATCATAAGGGAGGGATTTGTGTTTTCTCAGGATAAGATGAAGTATGTACAGCTTTCTTACAGACAGAAGGTCAGAGGTTTGGTAAAGGCTTTGGGTTGGGAATCTGTAGGGCTTAAATAACATTACTTTAAGAAGAGATCGTTGCGCCCTCTCGAGCTCTAAAAATTTGATTTTTGTTGATCCACCCCAGCATGGCAAACAGTATGTAATGATGGATTGTGCCAGAGAAACATAGACCTTCAGCAACAGGTTCTTTGAGGCCACGTGGCGCAAAGTTTTAAAAGTCCACATTAATTTCCTAACCCTTTTCATGATTAGTTCAGTATGCGTATGCCATGATAAGCGCTGGTCTATCATGATGCCCAAGTACTTTGTATACTGTAATCTCTCAATTACTGGACAAAAGCAAGTAGTAGTAGTTGGGAGACCAGCGCAGCAGTGGATTTTTAATCGGAAATCAGGTGGTGGTTGAGTATGTGCATACTTGGTGAAGCATATGTAATTAGACTTGGAGGCATTTAGTGTGAGAAGGTTACGATTTAGCCAGTGTGCAACCTTCGACAGGCCGGCTTCGGCTGACCTTCTAACGTTTGCCCAAGTCTTATCAGCAAAGACTATGGCAGTATCATCTGCATAAGAGAAGATGCTGCCACCGTCAATACTCATTTTGCACAGGCTGTTAATATGAGTGAAAGTGAAAAAGTGAGTTATAAGGAAAGGCTATTGTCCCAATCAGTGGAATGAAATAACCTTTTTCGTCTATATTATCAGCCTATTGCCATCCACTGCTGAACGTACACCTCCCGCAAAGAGTGCTAACCCTCCCGGTCCTGCGCAAACCGCATCCATCCGCTGCCAGCCATATTTTTTCACTGACAAGATGTTATAGGTACAATTTTGCCAGAACTACATGAACCCTGCAAGGGCACAGCAATTTCAAAATGAACATAAAAGTTATAACAAAATACAATTATTGAATACTAAAATAACAAATACAAACTAGGGATGCATCGATACGCCTTTTCGCCGATACGATACCGATACCGATACTCTTATAAAAATATCGGCGATACCGATACCGATACCGATACGCTAATTGTGAATTAAAAAATTTAAATAAAACAAATAAATCACAAGTCAGATTATTTGATAAATTATATTTATTTTGTAAGCTGGTTTTAAAAAAACACTTTTACACGTCACAACCAATATTTTTAAAGCTAGATGAGGCCGGTGTTTCGTACCTGACTACTTTGAGAAGATTTTTTTTATTAATATAAAAAGTAGTATGACGGGGCCTCTAGAGGGCCAAAGCCTGCCGGGGTCGCGGGACTTATATCGTCAGTACGAGTCTGACAGTCCCTCCCGCCCTGCCCTGGGTGGGAGGACTCATTTGATGATTTTACAAAGTAAAAAAAAAGTAGTGACATAGGTTGATATTACATAATTATACATTTTAGGAATTAAAATTAACATTAAAAAGATTTTTGTTTAAAAACAAATTAATCTAAAATTTTACGGAGAAAAGCTATTTCGCAAGTCTGTTTGGCAAAGGTTTCCCCGGGCATAGTTCGTGCTTCGTTTGCAACGGATTAGACGAAACAACACGCTCGATTACACTACATTTTTAATTTAACAAGTATCGTTGAATCGGTCATAAAAATATCGTCGATACCGATATATCGGCTAACCCGAAGTATCGCCGATATATCGGTATCGGTATCGGGTGCATCGCTAATACAAACATTTGTACTTAATTATTACAAACAGTAGGTACCTTATCTTAATATCTTTTCGAACACCATTTGTACATAGCGAAAAGTGAAGCGAGAGAAGCTATTATTTTACCGATTCTTAGCCGGGTGCTAGGGGCACGGCAATTGATATTCAGCCAATTTTAGCCAATTGCTTAACAGGTCCGCTTCTAGGATCCCCATCTGCCTTTTACATGACATCATCAGAATAGTACTCATAAAAATGTTATAAATTTCCAGGAGCGTGCTATCTTCGCATCAGGCTCTCCATTCCCGGACTACCACACGAAGGACGGGCGCGTGCTGCGGCCCGGCCAGGGCAACAACTCCTACATCTTCCCCGGACTGGCTCTCGGCGTCATCTGCGCCGGGATCATCGACATCTCCGAGGACTTCATGCTGTTAGCCGCTGAGGTAACATTGTTACTATATTATGCACTGACAAACATAGACATAGACAAAATACTGAGCGTGAGCGTTCTCCCATAAAGACAGAAAAGTGTGAGAAATTGATTTTGTTACCAATAGTTTTCTTGAAATATTACGAATATTGGCCACGTTACAGCTTTCTCTCTTTCTAAAGAGTGGTAAATTTTATGCTGGTATTGCTCAGTCCTTTCTCTATGTTCAATGTTGGGTCGGTCATAATAATAGCTATTATATACATATATCACTCATGTCTAACATATGATTGTTATTCAAAAACATATATTTGACTATTTGAACAGGCGCTAGCAGAAATCGTGTGCCAATCAGACCTGGACCAGGGTAGCCTGTACCCTCCACTCAAGGACATACAGAACTGCTCCGTCAAGATCGCAAAGAAGGTCTTCGAGCACGCTTATAAAGTTGGTAAGTACACCGAGAGTAATGAGTACAACGACTTGGAGCTAGCAGATGATTCTGATAGTGAGAGGTCTAGTCTAGGACCTGAAGTACAATTATCTTATGTGTCTATAAATAAACTCCTAAAAGACCAAATTGAACGACTTTTGAATTCTATAGCACTGTAACATTATAATAGAAATTGTTTATAATTTATAGGTGCGCGTTGTATGGAGATTCACAGAAAGAATCCACGACTGCTTGATTGTTTGTCTAAGGGGTCGTCCATTAATCACGTGATGTTTTTTTGGCTTTTTTGTACCCCCCCAACCCCTTGGTGATACATGGTGTGGTTTAAGACTACCCCCCCACCCCCCTCCTATATGACGTGTATTTTTAGTACCTAAAAAAATTGTAACTATTTTTAATTATTCATAAAATACAGGTTTGGGTATAATCTAATTTGCGTGTGTATGTAATAAGCGTGTGGCCAAAAAAACAAACTAATTTATTTTTGCTATAAAACGTTTACGTGTACAAGAAAAGTGTATTGTACGCGTAACGCCGCTCGATTTTCGGTTAAGTATCCCGAAAAAATAAACACACGTGATATTTTATATTACTACAACCCCCCACCCCCCTTGTGATATTTCGTGATTTTATATAGACCCCCTGCCCCCCATCTCGAACCTCACGTGATTAATGGACGGTCCCTCATGTTCGCAACCGCAACTGCGGAATTTGAGGTCCCGGGTTCGATTCCTGGGCGGGCAGTGTTTGTTAGTTTTCCATTCTTTCGGTTTAATGTAAATAGGCTTGCCACATATACCTCTGCCTAATTCTTCGCGGATTAGAAACGTCCAATCTTTTCGAGTTGATGCGATGCATGTTCCAGTGTGTTCCCGTTTAAATGCACTCCATCTGTTTAGATCTAAAGCCAGATCAACTGCAATAATTTACAGCAATTTAAATGTCTCGGCCACCTTGCTATTTCAATCAGATCGCGAGAAAAATTCCGGCGTGGGAGAGATAATAAATTTCAATTTGCGTCATATTATCGTGTTAGCAACTTCTTATTTCGGAACGCAGCTCTATTAAATGAATACGATGCTTATTTATTTGCCGTTTTCACAAATACCTGTATAATTTTGAGTCGAAGAGTTTGAAGAAGTTTAAGACTTACGTAGGTGGAAGTGGACCTAGTTTTTGTTGGATAGATGAGTCTGAATCTGAATATAAGAATGAAAAAGAAAAAAGTCAGAATTATACGTCTGTATTTATAGTTTGGCATTTATTTTGTTCTTTATCAGTCTTTGATATCATTTAAAAATGCATGAATACGTAACGTAAAGTCTATAAAACCGCAAAGTAGGTATGGCAGAAGAAATTCCGGGCTAAATATAATGACTATACTTAGCATTTTCGTGTCCGAAAACTAGATCTTAATAGCTGCTGTTGCATTTTAAAAATCATTTCCTTTTGTAGACTTTTCCCAGAAAAATAATAATGCCGTTTCTACTGATCAATGCAATAAGCCATGCACCTGTATTGATTACTGGGGCAAGCTAAAACAGTGCATAAGCAGAGTTGCTCAATTTTTTGCAAATATCTTCAGCTTGCCGTGGTCTCCAGTTAAGTTTGCCATCAAAGTTACTTCTAGAAACTTCTTGTTATAATAATATACATGGAAAGTCTTCTAATTTGACGACACTAGTGACATTCAGACACAGAGCCTAGACACTTTGTCGTAAAACCTAGATCCAGCAGTATGAGGCAATATTTTTATTTAATAATTTATTATGAGTCTCACACACGTAAAATGTGATGCACTATTTCGCTCTTCTAGCAGTTGCGGCTTGGGATTGCATCCCAGGTCGGACAGTTTTTTCAGAATTTCTCATTAGCAACCCGAGTATGAATTTGAGCCCAGTTGGGTCTACTATCGTATTGGATTTATATTGTACACAGGAGTTACCTAACCGTAACTGTGTTAAGGTTTCGCTCACCCTTTAAGGGTTACAACCGCCCTTTAACTATATGTAGATTAATTCTTTTAGTTATCAATCCTCTGACCTTTAATGTTCCTTGGCAGGCAAGGCCTCAGTGTTCCCGCAGCCACTAGACACGGAGGAGTTCATCCGCGCGCAGATGTACGATGTCCGGTACCCGCCCGCTGTGCCGCCGGTGTACTCATGGCCCAGCAAGGACCTGCGCGTCGACATGATCTAGACACACACACACCACGACATAGATCGAAATGTATAGCGCATAGATGTAGAGAATGTACTGAGCGATACCTACATTATATTGAGCTAGTACGGGACGAGGCGATTTCTTAGCCATTTGTACTCTACTGGCGACAAAATCACTGTCTCCCTCACACTTTTCTGCCTGTATTTAATTTATAGATGGATAAGGAATGCTCATTCCATTCACTATATCTATGGTATAGCGGCACTGCATGAAAACATGATATAAAGATCAATCATACTATTATTTTATTTCGTCGCGTTCATTTAACATTCATCCACTTCGATGTCAGTTTTTGTAGAGAAATATTTGCGACATTAATTTATATGGCTTTTTTGTTGTCCGTTGTGCTAAGACTTATAAAATTTCTCCACAATAAGTAACATCGGTGTGGATGTACTTTCGGATCCATGTCGTACGATAATAAACGATATCAGCGCTTGGACGCAGTCCCAGCAAGCCAATATGATCCAACTCTAAGCTATCTGCGATAGCAAACTTCGATTTGTGTAGCATTTAAGCCTCCATGGAACCTCGCGTTGGATGTTACAAGTCTGGTTACAGTTAAATAATACAACGTTATTTCCTATAATATACCTAAACAACTGTTAGTTAATTCATTTGTACCTAATTCTATCTCTTACTTGTAAATATCTCCTCGCATCTTCTATGAATGTATAATAAGAGTTTAATGGTGTCAAATCAAGTTATTCTTTTTATGTTTAAATTTTTAATTTACTAAGAAGTTGGGCATGTTTTCAAGCGCGTGTTGTGTTACGGAATCTTGCTTCGAATATTTATTTAAGTCGATCGTACTGAAGACTAACGAACTGTTCTAACGGATTAAGTGAGCTTAACGTATACGTCGGTTTAAGTGACTGAAATTATATTTAAACGAAATATGAGGCATTTATTGTGTCGCCTAATGTTTTCTTTGTTAAGGGTCGCAACACACGTTACTTCGCAGCGGTGGCACCGCACTTGATACAATATCTCGAAACAAAAGCATCACGACTTGCTCCGTGTGTTACTTCTCTTTATTCACCATTCCAAAAGCAACCTTGAAATTAGTTATATTTTGTACTTAAGTGTTATTTATTAATAAAATTAATGCTTGGTTAATAAGCGCTCATATAGTATCAAGCCGATTTTTATATCTGTTCATGTAATTACAAATATTATTACAGTGTTATATTGAGGGCAGTTTGCGGTAAAATGTAAAACTAATTTGTACATTTGAATTTATTAGAATAAATTGCATGACGTTCCTTTAAAATTATAGTATAAGTTATAACTTAAACCATGAATGTACGGTATTTATATGTAAAATTTTGAAATAAATTGAAATAATAACAATCATTTGTTTATTTTACCCGACTAGTTCTAAAAAGGGATATACAGTCAATATACAGGTGAAATTTTCAACTGGGCGTGGATGGCTATATCCGCAACTATGAGTAATATTGAAAAACGTTGAAAGGAGTCTCGAGGCCGATTTTGATGAAAACTAAAACTGCAGCATTGAATATGAAATAATCCTGGCCAGGAACCGAACCCGCTGATTAGGGAAAAAAAACACAGCCTGTATACACGATTCAATAGTAACAAGGATCAAATTCTGGGAAGTACCTAATACGATAAAATTAAGGAATCATCTAATTAAAAAATTACCAATCTTCAAGGCAATGACTGTATTCGAATCGTGTCTAAACACACTATGCCGAAGTTACGCGACCGAAGTTCGGCACAATTACGCCTGCAATGCTATTTGAATTACTGACGACACACTATGCCGAAATTACGTCGCGTCATAGCGTACAGCGTAACTTCGGTCGGACGTAAGTTCGGCGGGAACTTATTCTGTGACCACACATTATACGCGACCGAAGTTCGGTTCGATTACCGACGAAGATCCGGGGGCGGGGAGCAGCAGGGAGCCGCCCGCGCCGAATTTCCGCCGCGTAAGTTCGGCACTTATGGTGTGTCATATCAGCCAAATACGTCGGAACGTGAAATCAGCCGCCGAACTTCGGTCGCGTAACTTCGGCATAGTGTGTTTAGACACTAAGTTAACAGTTTCTTCTTTCATAATGCTATTTAGTGTTCAACTCAATAATTTCGTATTGCAGTGCGATTGTTGACACATCAAATCCAGTGAAACATTGAAATTTTATAAATTCGAATAGATTATATGGCTCAGTAGAAGGAAAGTAACATAGAAAATAGCAAATACAAAATCAACTATTTTACAAAAACTTGAAAGGGTTTTATAAAAAAAAAACCACCATGGTTGCGCCATTAAAACGGACGTTGCCGTATATCATTACTTTCCAGAATTAATTGTCAATGACACTGTCGAATGGTGTAATAATACAGCGTGTTTTGTTTTTAAAATCTACGGGTTCGAATACTGTGCAGGAATTTTGTTAACAAAAAATAGTACTCTCTCACGCCCCTTTTCAATTTGATCTAGTCTTCCTGGGGCACCCTGTATACTGACTTAACAGAATGGCTGATCATTTTGAAAATCCCTTTATTTTATTTGAAAGTTAGGTAGCTATCAACGACCATTTATATCTAGACGCCTCATGCACGATCTGACTAACGAAAATTATACTGCCAAGTTGCTGAGGTACGACGTAAGCGAGGGGGACGGGGTACTGCGTTCTGATTGGCTAACGGGACGGGGTACTGCGTTCTGATTGGCTAACTCAAGGTCAGTGCGACGAGGGGACTCACAGGAGTGGTCGAGTCACGACGGTTATAAGACTTTTTTACCTAATGTGTTGACAGACATCGGTCGCCTGTGATTAGGAGTCTAGATATAAATGGTCGTTCAGTCTCGTCGCGGTATTCGTGCGAGGGAGACGCGTGTTTCGCAAATAAGCATTATTTTTGCGTTATCGGCTGTTAAAGTTGTGCGCGCTGCTAGACCTCGCTACCTGCGTAGCGGAGTACCGTTATGTTGCCGATGTGCGAGCGGCCCATTCATAACGAAGACATTCATTAGCGTGTTATAATACTAATGAATGTAAATAACTCGCATTTAGAGAATGTGAACACAGTTATAATGGCGAGCGACATTTCTTTGAGTGAACATAGTATATCAGATGCGGAAGAAGAGCCTAACAGAGAAGAGAACTTAGTACAATCTGGAATGGAAGAAGACCAATTTAGGAGGGAAAAAAGGGATAGGGGGGAGAATTTTGTCGGAGATGATGATGATGATGAGGGATGGAATTTAGTCAAAAGCAAAGAGAAAAGATTAAAATCACAACTGAAGGAGGATATTGAGATGTATTTATCTAGCAATGAAAAGTTGCCTAAGCAATTCGCATTAGCTAAGTTGCTGAAGGCTTGTGGGATAGTTGATATAACCAGAATAAAATACATTAACCCTTTCAAGATTCGTGTCGAAGTCTGCAGCGAGTTAAGTGCCGATAAAATTGAAAAATGTCAGGAATTCAAAGATAAAGGCTGGAAGGTATACAGGGCTATGGAAAGGACTTCATCTTATGGCGTCATTAAAGACGTTGACCTTGATTTATCTGACGAGGATATTTTAAGAAATATAATGTGTGATAAACCCGCAGAAATAATATCTGCATACCGGCTTAAACGTCGAGACAGAGAGGGAGAAGGTTGGCAGCCAAGTGAAGCGGTACAGGTGTGCTTTAAAGGTTCTTTTATTCCACAGTACATATACGTTCATGGATTGCGTATAAAAGTTACTCCTTATGTATTTCCCGTATCGCAATGCTCGAAATGCTGGAAATATGGTCACACTACAAAGAAATGCCCTTCCAGTAAAATAGTCTGTCCGAAATGCGGTGGTAGTCATGAGAACTGTGAAACACAGAATTTCAAATGTGTTAACTGTGGTGGAAACCATCTGGCCTTGCATAAAGCTTCATGCCCAGTCTTTGTAAAGGAGAAGAGGTTGAGAGAAATCATGGTGGAATTTAACTGTACTTATAGGAAAGCCTTAACAGCTTATGCACCGCCCTCACCTTCTTTGCTTGGACAAGATAGCATTCGACAACAGTCTGACAACACGATTTCACAAACGCAGAGCAGATTCCAAGAACGTGATCATACCCCCACATTTGCAGAGGTAGTAAAAACTGACATCACATTGCATAAAGAGGATGTAAATGAGGTAAAAAACACTTCTGCCAATACTACAATGAGGTTTCGACGTACTCGTGGGAGGGACACTTCTTCGGGTAGGTTGGAGCTCCCGATAAAACCATCTACAATGAATAGTGAGTCAACAGTGCCTCCAGATGAGGCTGCTGGTGAAGAGAAAAAGAATGACAGTGTTCGTTTGGTTGAGTTATTAGTGAGACTAAAAGAAATTATATTTTTAAGGGAATTGAAGATAGAAGACAAGGTACATGGGGTGTTAAAGTGTTGCTTAGAGTGGTTAATCTTATTGAGTGTACAATTTGTATCAAAGTGGCCTTTATGTAAGATTATTGCTGATTATTTTACCTCCAATGTCTCATAATCAGAAATCTGTTAAGTTAAATATTGCACAATGGAATTGTCAAAGTGTGCGACCGAAATTAATATCCTTTGAGCAATCTCTGAGTCAACTGAAAATTCACATTGCTGCACTCAGCGAAACGTGGTTGGAACGAGATAGTCAGCTGAAGGTAAATGGTTACACGATATATCGTAAGGATAGGGATGACGGTTATGGTGGGGTAGCGGTCTTGGTTCACAGGTCTCTTAAGTCGAGTTATGTGTCATTCGAAAGCTGTAACCCAGGGATTGAGATAATTTGTGTTAAGATTTGCAACTGTGAGCACATTCAGTATATATTATCCTTATATTGTCCTCCATCAGTTCACACGAGCCAAAGTGATTGGGAACAAATTTTTTCTCGATTTAACAATAAGGTAGTTATTCTAGGCGATTTTAATGGACACCACACAAATTGGTCTCATAAATTAGATCAAAGAGGTACCCAGATTTATGACGCACTTTTAGATACTGACCTCGTAACATTAAATGATGGCAACCCTACTCGTATTAAATTAGTGAATAATACAGTACAAAAATCATCGCCAGACATATCACTGGCTTCCTCAGATATAGCGTATAAATTTAATTGGAGCACACTTAATGAAACATTTGGCAGCGATCATCTAGTGATTAAAATTTCAATGCAGGTAGATAGTCTACCCATACCTACGGTACGCAGGAATTATAAAAAGGCCGATTGGTCTCAGTACCGCAACTTAATAGAAACTCTTATGCAAGGCTTTATTATCACGGAAGACTCACAAAAAACATATGATTCTTTTATCGAGTTGATTAATTTAGCTGCAGATATTCACATTCCATATATTAAAATTAATTCTGATCCTGACAAAAATTTCACTCCCAAACCTTATTGGACTAGTTCCTTATCAAAGTTAGTAGCCGAAAGACGGTTAGCGTTATCAATATTTCGACGTAACCCTACGCCCTTTAATTTCGACAAGTTGCAGGAGAAAATTAGGGAATGCCAAAGGAGTCTTCGTATAGCAAAAAGTAAGAGTTTTCAAGACTTCTGCACTTCATTAGACGGGACGACATCTCATACTGTGTTATGGAAGAAAATGAGATGGTTTAAGGGATGCTATGTACCGCGATCTGGTATTAGTAAAGAGAAGGCACTTGGCATATTACAAACCCTGGCACCGGATTTCGTTAGTACTGACGATCCGATATTTAATTCAAAAAACCCTAAGATTGAGGCACAGATATCAAAACACGAACTGGACAATAGCTTGCGCACTAAAGACACTTCTCCTGGTAGTGATAACATTTCCTATTCAATGCTATATAATTTGCCGAATAATGCAAAATTGATTTTAGTCAGGCTTTATAATATTTTTTTAACAACGGGTTTTGTTCCCCAGCAGTGGCGTAATATCACCATAATACCTATACCAAAGCCCGGCCGAGATCCTCAGTCTGACTCTTCTTGGCGACCTATATCTATGATTTCCTGTGTATGTAAAGTACTACATAATATATTGATTAAAAGAGTAGAATGGTATGTTGAACATAACAACATGTTATCGGCTGATACTATAGGTTTTCGTAAAGGGCGCTCCATTTTAGATAATTTAACTACCTTTGTGTCGAGAGTCCAACTAGGATTTTCAAAGAAACAATCAACAATTGCTTGCTTTGTTGACATTGACAGTGCATACAACAATGTAAATTTAGAACGTCTATTAGAAATTTTAGATAGTATAGGGATAGGTTATAAAATATGTACATACTTACGGAATTTTTTGAAAGAGAGAAACCTAAGTATTGAGACAGATGATAACTCTGTAATAAGAAGGAAATGTTGTTTCGGTTTAGCTCAAGGCGATCCATTTTCCCCGCTTTTATTTAATATCTTAACAATGGAGATTTGCAAGAAAATAAATAATGTATTTATATCACAGTACGCAGATGATTTCGTTCTATATGTCACCTGTAGTAATATAGAAGAAGGTAGGAACCAATTACAATTAGCTTTAAATCAATTTGTTAGTTTTCTTTCTCTTGCTGGGTTAGAAATTTCAGCTCTCAAAAGTAAAATTTGTATTTTTCAAAATAAAATTGTACGGGACCCGGTATCTATATCTGTTAGTGGCATTTCTTTAGAAGTAGTTGATTGTGTAAAATATTTAGGCATTTGGTTAGACAGGAAGCTACGATGGTCAAAACAAATAAATGAACTTAAGGAAAAATGCTCAAAAATGCTTAATGTTTTCAAAGTTTTAGCGGGGACAGGCTGGGGCATTCACCCAACTCATTTAAGGCGACTATACATATCGTGTATTCGTAGCAGATTAGATTACGCAAGTTTCCTTTATGGTAGTAGTTGCAAGACACACACAAGCAAGCTAGATAAAATTCAGAATCAGTGTATGCGGGTAATCGGTGGTTTTATTAAAACAACACCTATACATGTCATGGAGTGCGAACTACACCTACCGCCTTTAAATGTACGAAGACATTATCTAGCCGGAAAGTATTGGTTAAAGGCGAAATCTTTTTCTAACCACAAGATTATACCCATTTTGGACGACTTAATTCTTTTTAGTCAAAATTCTTATTGGAGGTGCAAAGAAAAGCCCCTTTTAATTTTAGTTCATAGTTACCTTAAAGATACTGCTGTACATATTAGTACACAATTAGATATGTTTACACTTAATACCTGGGTCAGCAATGTGAATATTTCGAATATAATTAAGTTTAACGTAGATGCCGTAAGTAACGCTAAAAGAAGTTATAATTCCTTGACATTACAACAATTGTGCAACAGTTTTATTAATAATACATACTCAAGTTACTACAAAATCTATACGGACGGTTCAAAGGAAAGCAATTGTGGCGGCTTAGCTATTTATGACCCGCAAGTGGGTAGTTCAGTGAAACTACGTATTGATTCAAATGTCTCCATAATGTTGTTAGAATTGATAGCAATAGCAGAAGCAATTTCTTATGTTCAATCTTTTCAATCGGGCAAATACGTCGTTTTAACGGATTCCAAGAGTGCACTACAACACATTGCTCGATGCACCTCGAATAGTCGAGGCACACCGATAGCATACAGTATCTTGGAGTCACTTTCCACTTTAGCCACAAAAAATTACACAATAGTTTTACAATGGATACCATCACACGTAGGCCTGACAGGAAATGAAGAGGCAGACTATCTCGCTAGACAGGCCTTGTCTGAGGGTATCCCTTCAGTTTGTTTGCCGTATTTTACCGACGTTTTCTTTATGATTAAAAATAAATGTAGAAACATGTGGAACGAATATTTTGATGAGCGTTCTCGAGCAAAAGGCATATGGTATAAAACAATGCAAAATAATTTGTCCCGTTATCCTTGGTTTATTAATTCCAATTTGTCGAGACACACCATTGTAACTGCGATGAGATTGCGCTCCGGACATATCCCACTGAATAGTTTTGCATACCTAATGGGCAAAGTTACTTCCAAGAATTGCACTGAGTGTAATTTTATTGAAGATGTTTTTCATATTTTGGTGGAATGTGTCCGGAACGAAGCTGAGAGGGTATCCTTTGGGCTTGCTTACGGCATTAGCTTGCATGACATTGGCGTTTGTAATAGTATTCTTGCTACTCCCTTATCAGAGGAAGCGAGATTTGTATACAAAATGGTTGACTGTGCTCTAAAACGTAGATAAGAATATTAAATTGTGTATATTTTAATTAGGTATCATGTTTGTAACTATGGGGATGTCATGATCATGCTTGATCAAATCCTCTTTTTTTTCAATAAAGATTTAAAAAAAAAAAAAAAAATAAATGGTCGTTGGTAGCTATTAATTGAATAAAGGCAGTAAATGGTAGCAATTATTGTCACCAGCTGACGTAAACTGATAGACAGTCATCATAACACACAAAGTTGTTTGCAGTTACCACCACTCAGAAACCTCAATAAAATATGCATGTTGAAATTATGTACGCAAACGCTAGCAAAATGGCAAGACAACGCCATCAGTGAAGAACAGACACTGAAGTCGAAAATGTAACAGAGCGTTTTTGTTCGTTCCGTTCGTAATCTCTCAGTAGTTTTAAAATTATGCGTTTGAGTATCAAGTGGAAAGTCTAAGGATGTTACGTTGCGTTTATCACTTGCCGTTTGTCTACAGGGCCTGAGCGGACAGCAGTCAGTATTATTTAGTATCAATATTGATTGAGATGTCTTACAATGTAACTTCTTTGTAATAAATGTTTAAACTGAGCACTACAGTTTCGATGCTGTTTTACCAGCATTTATTAGGAAAATTTATGCAAACAAAATATCCAATCTTAAGATGGTCATAAAAATCCTAATTCTGATCCTGTAAATGAATAAAAAACAACAAAATTCAGACTGACAGTCTTTATTTCGAATAATAGTTACTTTATAAATACAAATTGAGAAGTACCGATTCACAACAAAATATTACCTAGATTACAATGTTCGACAAAATAATTATCACTTATCACTTCATTACATCTGTACAAGTTTACAGGATCGGCGGGCCACGACGCGGCCGCGCCATTTGACTATCGCTTGAGTGCGGGCCGCCGTCGGTCCGGCCGGTGCGGGCCGGTTCGTCGGTCCGGCCGGTGCGGGCCGGTTCGTCGGTCCGGCCAGTGCGGGCCGGACCGACGTGGCTGCACGTGCCGCCGGGCGGTCGGTCGCCGGCCGGCTCGTGTCCGGCACGCCGCCGGCCGCTGCACGCTCAGACGCCGACGGCTCGGGGCTCACGACGGCCGACTGTCGCTCACCTGCTGAGCGAGTGTGATCGTTCGCGGGACCCCGAGCTCTCACCGTTGCACCGCAAACGGTCATTGCCTGTAATGTGCAAATACATCATTTTAGTTATTCACTTCTCAAAGAAAATTAGCAGCTTTAAAAGTGAATAAACATCATGAATGAGTTACAATGCGAGCTGAATCTCGTTTAACTTTTAATATGTGTGATACACGGAGTCATCAAATTCACCGCACAGAAAGAACATCAAAATTAAAATCAACAGCAGTTGTTAAAAAGACTAGAACAAGTGAATATAGAAAGCGTAAGAAATCAACGGCACACTAACAATAACGGCACAATATAAAACAAATCAATGATAAGTCATGTTGCAACATGTGTTTGAAAAAGTTTAATAATATAGAAATATAAAGCTTTAATATAAGCATCTAACGACAAAAAGGCCTGACCTAAGGAATGATGGCCTTGTAAACTGGTGTCCTATAACAAAAGATCACTCGTCATAAATACGATACGTCAGACTTAATTTTTTTCCATAAAATGTTTTTTTAACTGGTTTCTTTAGATTGGAATTTTCAGAGTTGGTTTTAAATACGTCTAATATTTTGCAAACCACAAGAAATACGTGTATATTAAGATATAATTATTAGTAGATTGTGTACTAACCGAGCCTCTGGTGCTGTGGAAGTTTGTTGAAGAAGGGATGTTTGAGCGCCTCTCGCAGCGTGATCCTCTGCGAGGGCTCGTACTCTAACATGCGCGCGATCAGGTCGAACAACTGTCGCGACTCCTCGCTGTTGCTCTGTAGGTACCTCTGCGGAAACATTCAGATATCCTGGTCAATAAGGACTTATATACACACGACTACCAGTTACATTTTTGTGTTAAAAAATACATAATGCTAGCATATTATAACATTATGAACGTGAAGGTATCTTACCATCAACGGTTTGCAGTTTTCTCTGACGTATCTGCCAGCTGACGATTTCTCGTCCCAGTCTAATTTACCGTGGTAAAAGTATTTTGTTTTTGTTTTGCGCGCCATTCTGAAAAAAACAAAAATACAAATTGAACTAACAATTTAAATGAGTTTAATGTGGGGCCGGTATGTGACGATAATAATTGCCCTAGTTCTGAAAAACCAGACGAGTATTTATATCGGGCGGCACTTGTGTACGGAACAAATTGGTGTTTATTTGAACGGTCTGTTATACCGTCTATACGTACTAAGACGGTGTTGAGTGGCGTAAGTGGAGCGGCGTGCAATAAACAAAGACATCAGAACGTTCTCACCGAATAAACACGCAGATTTATTTTAAAATACTTTTAAGTTTTTAGAACACATGTTTGAGAGTTAGAAATATTTCAATAACAAAAAAAAATATATGCTCTATGCATTGTCTCTATTTGACCTTTATATCTTTGACTGAAATAACTATAAACTGTTACAAACCTGTAGGGTATGGGTCCTAGGATCCTTTCCATCATGGCGAGGTGTTCTCTGTTGTCATGTGTCTGGAAGAGTGTGATGCCGAGGTACAGCTCAAACATGATGCAGCCGATAGACCACACGTCACATGGCTGGGACCAACCCAGTTCTGGAAAAACATTAGGAACAAAATGTTATTTGGGAAATCTTGACACGGATTTATTTTGTAAAGCCTTTAATAACAACAAAACAGTAAACATTGCGAAGCATATTTACGAAGGTCTGTCCGAAAATCATCTTGACCGTGAAGGCTGGTATCATTATTTCCTTTATGTTCGAGAATAATAAGACAAGTTTGTACAGCGGCTATTCATTGAATCTGAATAGACATGCGTACACAATTACTGCCATTATCGTTTTTATCATCAGTCAATCAAAATGAATTATCTTACCAGCATAACAGAGCATTCACACACACAGAACACAAGCATGTCGACGTATTCTGTGATGTACAGTCTCGAGCAAATAGTATGTGTACACTAAGCAGTACCTATTCAAAAACGATGTTCTGCTACCATATTGATAAAACTTTTGCCTTTTCATTAGACTTCTATTCTGGAAGCCATACTATTACGCAATAGGTCTAATTTCAAAGTGGAAACCAGTATTTCACGAGTAAATTGCGTTTGAATTTTGTTAAGTGTATACATGTTATTTGTTCCTCTCACATAGAGGAGGCCTGTGTCCCAGCAGTATGAACATTATAGGCGGCTGATGATGATGATGATACATGTTATTAATCGTGACTGTACGTACAATCTCTCATGGATGATTCTTAGAAGTTTATAAATAAACAAGAATAATGCTTGTTAAAATTATTTGTATGTTGGGTAAAACATACCTAATATAACTTCTGGCGCTCTGTAATGTCTGGTGGAGACAATGGTGCTGTGGTGCTCGTGGTCGAACGTGGCGCTTCCGAAGTCAATGAGTCTGACGTCACTGCGCTTCACACGCATCAGGTCATGTTTCTGTACACACAATGATTAAAAACATTAGTTTCGTACACATTAGCCCCCTTTACGACGCAAATAAAAGCAATATTAGTAGGCAATCATTTCTACGCGACCTACTAAGTATGAGATTTATAATACAAAAAATGTTACAATTAAAACCCTATCATGGCACAAGTTACAGAAGAATCGATTCCTACGAGAGTAACAACAAAAATAGCAGAGTGCGCGATATTGTGGAAGCAATTAGTCACTACTTGACCATCGCACTGTACCGATTCAGAATAATATACGGTTTGTAATGTCTTTAGTGGCTGGAAGACGAAGGCCTATCAGTCAGCAGCGATATGCTTATGTAGCCTACACTCACGGTGAGAAACCTCGAGAAAATTGCATGTGAGAAGTTTCTCTATGTATCTTTTACTTTATTTGAAGTCTCGGGACGACTTCTCGCCGTTAGTCTGTAGGCTACATTAGATTGAACTAAGAGAATCTTTGCTAGACTTAAGCTGAGAGGTATCGATTGTAGAAGCCATGTCTGGCACGGCAGCAGTAGACTGTTGAAGTTCAACTAATAGAATCCCCATTTTATTATCATGTTTTATGTATAATTTGGAATTCGAGCGCCAACGCTTTGATTTCCATTCTTATATAATTCGAAAAAGTAAATGCGTCAAGGGAACTGTGCCAACTGCCAAAAATGTTTCGAGATACTTGTTGATGGGTAACGAACTATCGAACTTTGTTTCCTGCCTATCACTCTTGCAGGTACACACTTATGACAGCGTCGACACTGTTTCTTACTATGGGAGAGGGCTCCTATGCTACCAGAATGATGACAGCAACCTACGTAACCCTGGAATGCGCGGGTGTTGTTGCCAACGGGCACAAAAGCTCGGCACTCCGAGGTCGCTCCAAGAAGCCTGTGAACGTCTCAGGAGACTTCTGAGCTTCTGGAAGGAGCTGGACAACCATCCCAACCTCACGCATAGCGGACCACCTCCTAGTCCAAATGCGTAAAAAGGAAGCCCCTAACAATACTAGAATGATTTCCAAACTAACCTTTTTGGATGCGTTGTAGACGCTGACGACTTCGTAATCGCTGTCGACGAACAGTATGTTCTCTGGCTTGAGATCTGTGTGGGTGAGCTTGTTGTCGTGCAGAAACAGCACACTGTAAATGAGTTGATACGCGATGTGCCGCACCTGCTCTAGCGGGTACGGCTGGTAGTTGTTGTCTTTCTGCAAATTAATAAATACAAGTCTTATAATTCATTGCGTTCATATTATTATGCATGCTTGAGGCTGTAGTCTACATCTACACTTCTACAATAATATTTCAAAGATGAAAGATTTGTATTTTGTGTGTGTTTGTTTTTAATGAATAAGCTCAAAACTACTGGACCGATTTCAAAAATTCTTTCACCAGTAAGCTTTTGTCCTGAGTGACATATGAAATAAGGGGGGTAGGGGAGGAGGAGCGGGCGAAGCCGCTGGCAAAAGCTAGTTTAGATTATAATTGAAAAGAATTAATTAATCTTGATTTTTTATTATACTTATTTATGGTTACATAATTTAGCTGAGTGGGCCCACAAAGAAGACTATGATGAATGTCATTGCTCCGATAACAGGACGTGTGGACGTCGTGAATGGGACTGGCTCAAGACCAAAACTATGACGTACTGCGGAAAATGCATAAATAAAGCAGTAGATTATCTGACTGTAGGTTTATGAGTCCTTTTGAGTGCACTGTATTTATTTTGATCACGTCTCACGTCTGTAAACTTTCTCATTATATTCTTAAAAATGGAAACCGATACAAATATGCATGAGTTTTACGGCCTTAAATGAAAAAAAAAACCGGCCAAGTGCGAGTTGGACTCGCCCATGAAGGGTTCCGTAGTAGAAAGCATAGATTAGGGATATAATTATATTGAGATTAGTAAGTAATATACACAAACAATTAAAATAACTTTGTTTTTCATAGTGTTTGTATAATAAATAGCAAAGTTATATTTGCGGTTTTTGAAAATGTACTATATCTCAAAAACTGCTAACTATATCTCATCCAAACCAATTTTCGTTGGAAGTTTTTATTGAGGTCTACATAACATTAAATATTTTTTTTTAGTTTTATATATCTTATTTTAGAAGTTACAGGGGGGGGGGGCATACATTTTACCACTTAGGAAGTGTCTCTCGTGCAAAGTGTTCATTTTAGAAAAAAAATATATTTGTAACCTCAATATAATTTTTAAAGACCTATCCATAGATAGCCCACACGTATGGGTTATTGGGTTTGGTGAAAAAAATATTTTTGAGTTCCAATTCTAAGTATGGGGGGCACACACCCATTTGTTTTGTTTTTATTTTTGTGTAAAAATCCTAATGCGGTTCACATAATACATCTACCTACCAAGTTTCAACAGGATAGCTCTTATACTTTCGACAAGAAGTGGTTGTGACGTGACATACGGACGGACAGACAGACAGACATGACGAATCTATAAGGGTTCCGTTTTTGCCATTTGGCTACGGAACCCTAATTATCAATGCCGATTCTCTGTAATAATTTTGAATTTTGAATTTGAATCGGAATTTACAGGCGACGGGAAAACTATAATAATGCTAATTAAATTGCTTTGCGTCATTGTAAGAGGATTATACTACAAACAAATACTTTTTTCCCTAAGTCTTCCAATGTTTTGTTTATTGCCTTTGATGATTCACAACAAGCTAAAAATAATTAATTCAGGACGACTCAAGTTATTGTTCCCAAAAATAATAACTGTTATTGCTATCGGTTTCATTGCTTTCTTATTTCAATGTCAATTTAAATACGACCTTAATAACGCAGGATATATTGATTGGGGGCAATGTGAAAACCCGCATGCTGGGGAAACATTACTGTACACTTTATAACTTATCATTATGACGCATACAGTATCGAGTGAACATTAACATGCACAATAGTTGTTACGATAATAATAACTTGACACTCACCAGGAAGTCAAATACACTTTGTCCGAGCATTTCAAATGCGATGCACATGTGTCCGTGGTATTCGAACCAGTCCAACATCTTAACACATAAGCTGAAATAGAACAAAAATCGTGTTTTAGCATTGATTCCAGCAAGTTATACGAGTTTTAGAAGAGTGTGTGTAATAAATAGACAATTAATTCCATGAGACCAAATAATATGTTAAGTCGTCAGCGAGCGGCAGACGGTATTTTAGTGTGTTAGGAGTTGACATCGGGTGGTTCGTTGGCGCGCGGCCAGGCAGGAGCAGTAACGTCGCATATAAACGTGCAAGGTCAAATATTGCTACATTCGCCGGCGTCGCGCTCCCGCACTAGCCTCGACTATCAACATGTGACGTTGCACACAATAATAACACAATCAAATCAAACACTCACTTTTTACAATCAGGGTCAACTTCAGCTAACTTTTCTAATACGTTTATCTCGAGTTTTGCAGCCTCTCTGTACTTCTCCACATTCTTGATTATCTTCAGAGCCATTCTGTGCTCCCTGGAATTTATAATTAGATATCACGGTTTATTTCTGTACATAAAACTCGGAATTTTGGCAATAAGTATCGAACTTTGTCGGTGCTATCATAAACAAATGGAAATAGATGTGAATAATTAGTGAGGCGTGTCCTGCCAAACAATGCGTGTCATCATCCGGCGCCGATGTTAACGACACCGCATCACCTTAGTTTAGGGAAACTTGACCATTAGACGTTTCATTCAAAAACTAGTATTACAGATAGCTGTTCATCTTTATTTAACGCAATTAACCATGCCAACACCACAAACAATAGAAAAAGTTTGAATAAAAAAATACTAACAGACGATATGCAAATGGTCACAGATGCATACATTTCACAGCGGAGCACGAAGAAGTGGCGTTATCGCATGTGTCACAAAAAGTTGTGTTATTCGAGTAATTATAATAAGATACTTACAATTCTAAGTCCTTCACCTCGACCACCTTGCCGAAGGTGCCCTCACCGAGCGTGTCGATGATTTTGTCTGCAATGAAACCAAGGCAACACAATTAATGAAATGTACACCGCACAAAGTCATGATGGAATCGGCATTGGTAATCCATTCACTATAAGTTTACAGATACACGCTAGCAGACTCAGAGAATTATGGTCAATTCTTAAGAATTTCAACTATTTTAGTATCATTAATAAAAACCCATATAGTGATATAAACAACCAATATCCGAGGCTCCAACATGACTTCAGTTGACATCCATATGGATTCTGTGAGGTTTGATACTATTTTTATCAAAAATTATAAGAATACAATTAAAAAGCAGAAATTTAAGTCTGAAATCTTCAAAACACGAATCACTGACTGCGAGGACTTGGCGGTGGTTATTATGTGAGAAAACTCGTTTTCTTGTTGAATTGTCTGCCATCTGTCGTGTAGTGTTATGTTGTTGTGAGTCATTTAACTAGTGTTTGGATTTCAGTTATTCTGAAACAGTCATGAATGTTTCACTGTTATGTATGGTTTGTGTGAGTGTGTAATGTGTATGTATGTGTAGTGTGTTTGTATGTGTGTGTATGCGTAAATAGACTTGTTTAAGTTATGGGTGTGGACACGAACATCTCGCTCCCATGACATATCCGGGCCAGTAGACCAGATGTCCGTCCTTGTCGTCCTTGACGGAGGAGCGTGCCCGGGAGCTCTGCATGCGCCAGCGCCGCACCGCCGCCGCCGCCGCACGAGCCGCACCGCGCCGCGCAGACGTCACGCCACAGCCACACGCACCACGCCACATGCACGGAGAGCGCGCCACGCGATCCGCACGACCCGAGTAGTGTTGTACCCAACAATCAGACAATGGAACGGTTGCCCGTCAGACAAGCGACAATTGGTATGGTGTGTCGGAGGTACATGCTGTTAGAGGGCGGGCGGGTGGCGCTGCGGGCGGGCTGGGCGGGCGGCCGAGCGGGTCCTCGGCTGCCCGCGCGCGCCGCAGCCTGGGAGCGGGACGGGAGCACCGGGAAGGGAGATGACACACCACTCGCATTCCGATCACTTGCACAATATTCGTTCACACAGGTAATTTAGGAAAATGTCCACCCGAACCTCTTTTAAATATAATTATTAGGTCACATTACTAACTTTACGGGAAAAAGAACTATCGGAACTTCTTTTAAGTCTTGAGTTTGAAAATAATTTAAAACACAGAAGAAACATGTTAGCTTTTAAACCACGCACAAAAAAAATTAAGACATGCACTATAATCATAGTTACAAGTTTATGTGATATCAACTGTCACGTTCTGACATCGTTAGATACACTAAGTTAAGCATTATAAAATTTACCCTCTATTGATTAAGTTTTACTTTTCTTTCGGTACCCTCAATTTGTAATAAATTGCTGAGAAATACATGCATTAGTTTTGTACTTTTTAAATAAGTTAAACAATTTTATTGTTTCAGTTGCAACTGATATTTTTGTTGTTATCATACTTGCTCAAATACAAACGTAATTTGACAACGTTAACAATGCATTCGCTGGTACAATATGTAAATAGTGGAAAAACGGACCAGGTGTATGTTAGCGGCACACAGTGCGCAGGCGGGTGGTTAGCTTGTGCTTACAGGCGGCGTGGCCGCGTGCCGCGTCAGGTGGCGGGGCCGCTGCGGCCGCTGGCGCGCGCGCAGCTCTGGCGGCAGCAGCACTACGTCGCCCACAGACAATGGTTCAACTTTTTTGGGAGCGGTCACTGTACTCGTAGTTTCGTTAATTTCTTTATCGCCGATACGCCCATACATCTCATCCAAATGCGCATACTTCATTATGAGTCCTTGAATTTCCTTCCGTCTAGTTTCTCGCTCACTGAGCACTCGGTCTCCGACCGGTGTCTTGTCGTCATCCTCATCACTCGATGGGAAATATATTTGTTTCTGCCGTCCTACTTCTCTCACTGGTGAAGCCACTGGTGTTTTGGTTATCTTTATTTTTCCATTCGTTTCTTTTTTACCTTGTTGGGGTGGTGATATTAAATCCCGAATTGAAGGATGTATGTTTATATCTATCGGACGTAATGATAGTTTACCCGTTTTTCTATCACTATTTTCGCTTTTTTCAGCTCTTAAAGATCTCCTTTGATGTCTGCGATACACGCTATCCCGGTCTTTTCCATAATAAGGCCGATCTTTCAATGGAATATCAAATCCATTTTTGTATTCATCTTTCTTATTACTAGAAGATAAACGTCGGTCTGCAGTATTCCTGAAAGGGGTTTTATCTCTGATCTTTTCATGAGAAAAATTGTTTCTTTTAAACGAATTTTCCCCAAAAACAGCTGTCGTTAGACTTCTCATTAGTCCTCGCGACAAAGTCGGTTCAGGTTCTAATGTTTTGTCACGATCTTCTTTTTCTTTCCTCGCCCTTTCTTTCTTCTGCACTGCTATCCTGTCTAACACTGAAGAATACTTATCTTCCAAGCGACTGCGCGTACTACCTAACAAAATTCCGTCAATGTTATTGTTGGATTCTTTCAGAGGGTATCGTTTAGTGAACGGCGATGATTTATTATCTTTCAAGTGAGCTCTGCGGAATGAGTCAGTGCGTCCGAGCGCGCTAATCCCGGAGGTAGAATGCAAAGGTGATGTATCGATGCGGGACTTGGTCGCGCCCAGGTAACTCGAGTACGTACGGTCATCGTTCAACTTCCGCGCCGGCGCACCGGACGTCAAAGATGATGTGTACGGAGAGATGTGGCCATTGTTCTCATACCTCCGCACATTTGCTAACACGGAATTTTTGCTTGAACTGAGTTTGTCATCGTATCTAGGTCTAGTAGCAGCAGTAAGCTTTGTATCTGAAATAATTTCAGTCTTCTCTGAAGGACCTCGTCTAGTTAAACGATTGATAAAGCTGGAATATCCGTCTGACAAAAGTTGTGTGACGCTTGTGGTTGATGATCTGTTATAACGCTGACGTCGCGGACTGGTCGTAGCACTAGCACTGGTACTCAAACTAGCCATTTTATTTGTTTTGCAGTTTTTTTCGTTTTATTACAAGCACTTTAGCCGGGGTATATCACATAGTAGTCCAAAATCGTCATATTTACACAACAGAAACAGTTTAACGAATCATCGAGGTCTATTCGCGATTTTTCTAGTTTACACGGCTACTTCTTCGCCACCGGACATAAGACTGGTTCTATCCCGAGATCGAGAGCGTACCTAAGCGCGAACGAATTTCAGAAAGATCACTAGCGCAACCGAGTGCGGCCGCCGGTGCCAAGTAATCGTCGTGCACTAAAAATATCGGCAACCCGTGGGAGCGCCCTCCCGCGCACTCCGAGGTGCCCGACGCGAACACATATTTTCTTCGCATTACTCTTTACTATGTTTTTCATTTTATTGAAATGTAATTTTTAGACCTATTTTACAAATCTTTATTTTGGGGGTGTTCAGTAGATAGTAATAGCAAAGGTCAATAACCTTAGCATTATTTTTAAAAATAACAGTAGTTTTCTATTTAGCTCCTAGACACGTCATTATTTTGGCAAAGTAACAATTAACCTTTTTCTATTTTTAAACCTACACAATATGACTAATGGTCATTCCTTCCACAGTAAAAAATGTGACCTGCAATACCATTTTACTTCTTTTGGAAAGTTTTGTTATTTGGTATAGGTATATTTGATTATGAATAATATCACCGACAATAGTCTGTTCATGAACGTCATTGCGGGCTAAATATATGTATCAGTGTAAACAAACATTGAAACTTATTCAATTTCACACGGTCATGTCGGTAATTGATCTTTGTAATGACATCGGAGGGTTGGAGACGCACACCTTTCTCTGAACGGTGAGCAACGGAGCCAAGACAGTTCTGTCAATAAGCGGTAGGTAAGCAGGTCAGTGGAGCGCGTGTGAGCTGTGAACAATGCCGACGGTGCCCGCGACCGACATGGACGACACCCGACGCGTGCGCACGTGCACGGCACGCAACCATATCATCTTATACACGCATCATCGTAATAGTTACCAACAGCTTGTTTTATTTCATATTTCTACCAATTATCGCATGTCACACAATATGCGCTATCTGCTTAGGGAACGACCAGTAGAACGGATGCGGGTGGCACCCGCCGCGAGATGAGAATGATAAAGTGACACGACACGACCGAGCTACGTGCTGTCTCACGGTTATCACAGCGTAAAACATTTAAACGATTAGTTCCTATCCGCCTTCTCTAACGAGTATTGAAATCACAACCTTGATTGATTCCGAATGTTCCGTAAATCATTGTTTTGTAATTAATGGATAAATAACAGATTAATAGCATTCAGATGGGTTTAACTGCAACTGATGTGTCGCAATAATACAGCACATCCTCACAATATTGTTTACTGAAATAATTGTGCAGCGGAGGAAATTAAAACAATAATATCTTGCACTCTTTACGTAATACAGCGCACTTCGCCACTGCCACAGCATATTCATGTAGCTCCACTGCTTGGTAATTTTCTACTTTCACTTGGCGGGCAAACATTTTTCAACACTATTAGTCGACGTTATTGCAAACTGCCGTATTGCTTCTAATTACTGATCAATATCAGCATGCTTTAACCTTATGCATGTATTTCCCAGCCATTTTCATACCCTCTACATTTTGTACGAGTACTAAAAAGGATTTAAACATATTTTTAACTGATCACGTCATACCCTTGGGCAACCTTTTTCGTCTAACAACACTGGATAGTTGAAGTTAACGATTCTTTCCAAGACACTTAAAAAGCTGAATGTTTTCATTTTGTGAACGGTCAGATAAGTCGTGATCAATATCAACAACACTGATGCAAGACGTTCGCCACTAACACAGGAATCATAGCACTTGTACATGGTAACTATCACATGGGAATTATTGGTTAACATTGCACATCGGTAGTACGTTACTGAATGGCAAACAAAACGACGACCAGCTGTTTAGGGTCTTTATTATTATTAGGGTGCAGGTAAAACCAACCCAACCGGGATTGGTCGCCGTCGCCGCGTTACAATACTAGTGGAAACCAGTAATATAAAACTATTCGTTATGAGTTAAATGTATTTGTATTATGTAATTTATTTTAAAAACATGAGTTGATTGTACGCTCGGTTAATTACCCCGAAATATGACACGTTTACTGAACTTAAAAAATAAGATAACACCTGATTAAAGAAATTATAATAGTAAATAAAATTGTAGATTTTGTATTTTCCTGGACATGAGACATGTACCGAATTTGAAAATACATATTACATTACGTACTAATAAAATCGTATGGGAGTAGTATCAGTAGGGGTCAAGTTTATCGTTTTATTCGTAGCTAAACAGTTTATTTAAATACATTCTGAGCTACGCCTCACAAGTCAGTATTGTTTCTTACTTATTGTTTTGTACTTATTAGAGTCAAAATCTGAACGTTCACAGTAGTTTGAAACAATACAGTTTTATGTTAAACCAATGTTTAAGACTGACCTTGCCTGCCAGTCGACTACAAGCTCCGTCAACATCGAAAAGAATCTCCGCGACCACGGAGAGAAATTTCGAGACATCATGCCACTTGCATCCGTGCTCCTTGAGGAACTTTTTATATAGCTCATAAAAGGAGCCAAAACGCAAGGGGAGTCGTACTCGTTCTTGTTTTAGAGACAACTCTGCCATTATGCACTTCACTGCACCGCACTGCACTGTGACTAGTTAGGAACACAAGCGACGGAGCCGCCAGCGTGGGGCGGGTGGCCAGCCGGCCGGTTGTTACACAACTGTTTACTGCCGCGCGATACCACACCACGTCTCACTTAAATAAGCGGACGATACAGATGACACAATCGTAAGATAACTTCAACGCAAATATACTTATACTTATGTATTATAAAAATCGTCCCAATACAATTAATAAAATGTGTAGTTCGTTCAGCGACCGAGACTAAACTGCGTGAGTCCACCGTTCCATGGCATTTAATTAAGATGGCATGCACAAATGGAGCAAACAATTTCAAGCTTTTGGTATCGGTTTAAACAGGATTGATCCGCGTCCCACTCGTTAACATTACTGCCGTTCCAACGGTGAAACATGAAGGGAATTTTTTGAACGCACACTGTTTGTTTGTTTCATTTCACAGAACCAAACTGATTGAATTCTTCTGCCAAACTGTTGAATTGCACTATCATAATGGAGGACAATACCCTTTTTACTTTTATTTGGATATTTTAATACTGTTATAAAAGTATAATTAAATTTATTTGCTGATAGTGAGCGACGTATGAATATCAAAGTTATCAGTATCACATAGGGATTTGTTTTACAATGGATACGGTGCAAGTGACGCCGACTGTGATAGTAAATCTTGGACAACGTCAGTATATTTCTGCTATGAATAAAAATGTGATTCATTTCAATTATGTATTCAGACTTATAAAAATAATGTATTTTCTATGCATTTCAACAAAAACGCCGAGTTATTAAGTTATTCTGGCACTTCCCGTGAAATTGACAAAAAGCATAAATGGAGAAAAGTTTATGGTACGCTTAATTAAAATGACGTAAAAAACAGTACTTTGAAGTTACTTAATGATTAAAGGATAAGCAAGAAGAAATCTTTGAGAATATTTAAAACATTATTATAGGAAACTTTAATTTCAAACTTTAGTAATGTATACTGTGGAAGATATTAAAAAAAGGTAATCAAGGTTTCCTTAAAATCAGCGGAAAAGGTAATTTGAGCATCAATCTATTGCAAGTTTAAATATGTACCTAATCCGTCAGCTGAGTTTTGATAAATAAATGGACACGTTTTTTTTTCTTTCGTTAAACCAATACGTATTTACAATTGACTAATTAGACTTTTCAGTCAAATACCTTATTGACTCATAAGCTTGTGTGTGAAGCACGTGTTAGTGTTACAAGAAGTAATTTGGCGAAACATAACCGCGGCGTACTTGAGGCGGAGCGGTGCCGCGACCTGAGCGATATCGGCAAGGTCGGCCGGAAGGAATCTGGCATTACCAAATAGATAGGTGGGTAAAACAACGGGCGTACCGCATTTATCAGACCATATCTCGACCGCTGGCGGCCAACACGCCACAGCCTATTGTATTAATGATACGCGATAGTCTATTCTCTACCTATAAACTTGACCCCTGACCATGATTAGCGTAAAACTTTATAATGTTCACATATAAGTTATTACATATAGCTGTTCCTCGTGATTTCAAGCCCATTGTTCGGCTCTAATTGGTCGTAGCGTGATGTTATTAGCCTATATCCTTCCTCGATAAACAGATGAAAAACACAAAAAAAGTCTTTTTCAATTCTGACAAGGAGTTCCTGAAATTAGCGCTTTCCAAACTCTTCAGCTTTACGAGGCTGTAGGGAAGTTACATCATGCTACGACTAAAGGTGGACGCACATATTTTATGTGCGAGCCGAATGCGCCGAAGGAGTCGAACGAAACGAATTTTAAAATTCTGTAAGTAATTGAAATCTCATGAAATCTCGCACACTTATCCGCGCCGAATCGTCCGAATCAAACGAAAGGATTTTTAGATTTCTTATACAGAATTCTGAAATTCGACTCCTTCGGCGCGGATAAATGTGCTTCCACCTTTTAAGTAGCCGACCAGCGGGGCTGATACCTCCGGGGAACAGCTAGTTGGTAACTTTCTTTTACGTAAGTTTCAAACTATTGGAATAATAATGAAGTATGTTATTCATTATTTTTAGCGTACTCTTAACTGCATTGACAAAATACATGAGCTTTAATTAAATCTGTTAGTTTTATTGCACATTTTAAGTTTTTTTTTTGTAATTATACATATATGCTGAATCACAGATTACTTAACATTCACTAAAGTTACTACTCTGAATTCAACACGGTCATGCTTTGGTCTTGTTCAGTGTATAGTTATAGCTGGACGAAAGTTAGTTACGTAATCCGTTATGATAAGTGCGATGTTGCTTGCTTATCAGTTTTGCGTAAGCAAATGAAGGGCAAAACAAGCTGCTTTAACATGCCTAATACATTACTTTCCATAACATTTACTTCCTAGAAATCTAAACACGAACGTATGTACGTAAAGACAGCGTCACGATGTAGGTAGTTATCCCTTCAGAAGCTTGTATAAATGATATTCATAGGTCAGAATTAGGTAGAGTTATTCATGTAATTACACTGATTTCATACAGCGAAAGAACAATGTGGATATGCCTAACGTGACCATTTATTTTTTTTGTCAGAGCGGGACATCTGAGAAATTAAGTAATAAAAACAGTTTTTAGTGGTTTAGAATAGAAGATAGAATAACTTATTCTATCTTCTATAATAAAAAACTTGTAAAACACTATAAACTTTTAGTTATTACAAAGGTTATTCTGAATAACTCAAAATAATCAAAGCAAATTCGGCCGGGAATCCCATTTCGAACGAGAAATTTTTATTTTATCGTTTGGTCTGTTTGCAAAAGCGGGACAATTTCGGCCTCGCGGGGGACACTGGGACAGACTGCCTGAAAGCGGGACTGTCCCGCCGAAATCGGGACATATGGTCACGTTAGATATGCCCCAAATCCCGGAATTACTTTTAAAAAGCAAAAAAATCCCGTGATTTATTAAATAAAAAGTTATTTACATTTACACAATTTATTTGTTCAATCTGTCTCTGATGTTTTTATTATTGTTATTTATTTGTTATACTGTTTTCCACACGAGATTGTCTATTAGAAATCCCGGGAAGATCCATATTAATATCAACTTTTCGATGCAAGTACTAAAATAACTCTACCTAATTCCGACCTCTGATGATATATTAAACTCTCAAAAGAGTATGATTTCAAGGGGGGTGGTAACAATATCGTGCTGCTGTCTGTACTAGTCAATTTTAAGTCTAAAAATCTATACTATAATATTATCAAGCTGAAGAGTTTGTTTGGTTGAACATCTATTCTCAATAGGACCCGAGCAGCGGGGGTAAAATCACGGGAAACATCTAATTTAATATTAAATTTAATGCATAAATCGATTTTTTTTTTAAATTATTGGCATTACTGGAGAGCAGAGGTGGCCCAGTGTTATCGGTCCCGACTTACGAGTTCTAGGTCGTGGGTTCGAACCCCGCCAGGCGCATTACTTTGTGTAATTTGTTTCATCACCAATGCTCTCAAAACGGTGAAGGAAAACATCGTGAGGAAACCGGCATGTCCTAGAACCAAAAATTCGAAGACGTGACATCTACCAACCCGCACTGGGCCCGCGTGGTGTATTATGGCCCACTCCCTCTCACAAAGAGGAGTCCTGTGTCTCAACAGTGGGAACATTATAGGATGATGATGATGATGACTAGAGAAAAAAACAATTCAAAAGACTTAAGGCAGTGCCCGATATGATTAGTTAATCATGAATGAATAATATAGGTGTTGATGATTAAATAAATATTTTGTCATTTTAAGCAAGTGGTAATCTCAATTTTGATTCATAAATATTAATGTGTTTATTCTAGAAATGCTACAAATATTCGGTATTCGGCAAAATCACCAATTTTGGCATCTCTTGTTTGTTTTGCTAAAGATGCAATTGAATTGACTAAATCGAGAGCATCATTGTTTAGCATCATCACGTTTCCATAATATGTAGTTTCGGTTTACAATAATTCCTATCTCAGTCCTAGAACAGTCACCATGTTCTGCCTCGAACCAGATTCAGCAAGCTACAATTTAGTTTTGGTTTCACAATTCAAAACAATTGAGAAGTACGCGTCTTGATGAGTGTTCATTAGTCAACGTATCAAGTGTGACTACTCGCAACGATTTCAACTAGTCACAAGCTTACTATGGAAAAAAAATGTTAGTTCCTCATTTAAACATATCGCGTGATAGTTTTTTGTGTGCACGTGTTTACATTAATTTATGTTACCTATCTTTGAAATTGATTAATTTGTATATATTAACGATTAGACTGTTTTCTGAAACATCAGTGCGAAGTTAGCATTACTCTATCTGCTGTAGATTCGTCTAAATGCCGCTTCTAACAAATCTACTGAGTGTTATCATAACAGAATGCATGACGGCTGTCTCTCCTAGGTGAAGGTGATCATCGCGTTACTATTTCCGTGCGCATGCGCCGTCCATGTTTTCGCAGCGAGAACAACGCCTTGCAACGCCATCTATCGATCGCTTTTGGAATCTCATAGATCGTGCCAGCTGCTGATACTATTTTAGTACATCATACACACATTATAACGTTGTTTATTAAAGATTGGTACGTAGAAGTCATTGTTGTTGCATTCGAATAAAGTTAGGCTTTGCCTAAGTACCTATAGGATTTTGCCATACAAAAAATGAATAATTATGTCAACAATAAAGTTAAAAAAACTGAAGCTAAATAATTTATGTTGTTATCCATGCAATAGTGTACACTATTGAAAACAAATGAAGATCAGTACTGTTAAAATGTGAATGGCATGAACTGCGTAAGCATAGAAGTTAAAGACAACACAAACAACTAATTCAATCACGGGGAAGTCCTTTGGTTTTGTTTTTAACGGCTTTTACATCGTTCCGAGGATAGTAATAAATTAAATCCTTGACCTAATAATATATGCTAAAATAGATGCACATTGCTCTCAATACACGCGCGCTGGCAGCGCGTGGCGCAGTTACTTTTCATTTAACATATTTAATATAACACCAATTTTAATAGTGTTTTAACTTGTTAAAGTATAGAAAAGATTTGTTGGCTGACCTCTACTTCTTTGGACTGTTTCTCTGGTTTGAGCTGAGAGCTTTGTGTGGGTTGCTGTGGTGCGAAGGAGCAGGAAGGCTGGGGCTCCACTGCAGGCTGCTGCGCTTTCCCTGGTGGCTGGGAGGTGACATTGGGGCTCTTCTGCAAATCTTTCGCTATGCCTTCGGCGTTCTGGACGCGTATCTGTGGCGGATGCACTAAATTTGTTTGATTACCACTAGCTGGCGGTCTTGGAGCCAGCCAAGACGGGGGCACTGCAGGTGGTACAACAGGCGGCTGTTGTGTTATTTTCAACGCATGATCATTAACCTTAGTACTATTGTCACGGGCACACGGTTCTGTTAATTGTTGATTCGTATTATTACACTGTGACGTTTCAGTTGGTTTCGTTGCCTCTGGATCAGGGACAGGTACTACTATCTTACTAGTTTCTAAATTTTGTGAGATTTGATCTACATTTACGGAAGATTTTGGGGTTTCTTTTTCGGGCTTACTACTCGACACTGGACGTACTTGCGTTGGTGGTTGTTCGTGAAATGGAATGGATGGCAATTGGCTAAGAGGTAGATTCGAAGCTGTAGTAGTAGCTATAACAGCAGCATTTTTTACATTCTGGTTTTCTATTACAGCCACAGCATTGCTAGGTTTGGGTAGTTCCGGAACAGTAGGCGACGCGTCATCTCTACTTTGAGATAAATCAGTACTATCACAACAAGACAATTCTTCGAGACTTTGTACTAGGTCGAGTGCAGACGCTTCGTGATAATCCGTTGAGCAAGGAGATGTATCATCACTGGTATCGTCTGTATCATCAGGTCTCTGTGAACTTTTACTACTAGGAACAAAAGCTAAACTAGACGTCACATCGTTGGAAATATCAGCATTCAATGATTCCTCACTTTGCGTAGACGATTCTCTATTAACAGAAGAGTCCTCAATGGCACTAACTTTATCATCTTCACTAACTACATTGCTCACAGTGACAGCTGACATTGGAAGTTCAGTTTTGTGTATATTTGTTTCGTCGTTGTTATTTTTGTCACCTGGTTCATTAACACTAGTATGATTTGTATCTTCCGATTTGTTGATGTTGTTCACGTAGTTTTCCATTTTCGCTTGCTCCACTACAGGTAAACTCATATATTGTGGTACGCCATAATCTAAATCTGTTAAAGGTGTATAATGAACACCATCACCCTGTAGAGGTGCTTCAAAGTTTGGAGAATAATAATCAAATGCAGCATTATCGCTGCAATAAATCGACCATGGATCATTTGAAGGAATTAAAGGCAATCCATCATAGTAGAGCTCGGGGTTCATGCCCCCATCGACCAAATATTCTGGCTTATAGTCCCATGAAGGCACGAAAGAATCTTCAAAGGCTAAATAGTTTTCAGGTAACATTACCATGGTTGGATTTAATTGGCTTGGATCTAGTGCATACGAACCGTCATAGAAAGGGTTGTTGAGCACAAGAGGGGGAGGTTGTATAGGTGTGCATTCCAAAGTCAATTCAGCGAACAATCCATACTTCGATAAATCGGGTTCAGATCGGCTATGCCGGAATGCTCGGGAGTCGTTTTCGTGCGCGATATTTGCAGCGTAAATATCCGAAACGTCAAAACTATGAGTTCTTCGCAAATAGCTTTCGGGTGGCAACTGGTATTCAATGTTTTCATCTCTATCGATAAGTTCAACTTGGTCATCGTACAATCCTTCATAAGTAGGCACACCCACGTTGTTTATTTCGTGCAAGGCATCGGCACCGTTTGTTTGGCTGGTAATACTGGGTGCAACTTGGAGATCACCATTGGAACATGCAGCATCACTGGGCAGTAGTAACACGTGAGGCAGGGCGGGCGGTGGTCCGCAGAACAGAAGGTTGTTGGGGGGTGGACGCGGTGGTTGGGCAGCCATGGCTCCGGGGCTGGCCGCCCGCGGCCCGACGCGGTGGACTAGTATTTCGGTGCGGCAGAGACGCGCCGGGCGGCCGGCTCAGCTTTGCGACTGACTGAAGGCGTTCCGAGTGACGAAGGCGAACACAAATAGAACGGGCGCAAGCGCGAGGAGGTCGCCGTCTCTCGCGCACATCTTCACGGGCGAAGGCGCACGCGCACTCGCAAGCCAAACCCGTCTCGCGTGTAATCCCAAACAGGCACGCTGACGTTTTACGCTTTATTCTGGTTCCGCACTTTGCTTTCAATGTACAGTACATGCAGTATCACAGAAGTGAGGGGAAGACAGGTTTACGGGTGGACACTTCTTTGTGGTAGTGGCGAATTTTGGGTTTTACAAGTCACACACCATCCTTTCGCACATTCTCATAAGTATAAAAAAGAAACTGTGGGACTGACCTGTTCAGGGGGTGAACGTGGCGAAGACTCGTCGCGATGGTGTCTCCTCCGCCTGTGTGATGTAGGCGAACGCCGGTGATGTGATCGTTTGGAACGTTCATTTCTCCGTCTCCACGAGTGCTCCGAGCTGTGAAATCATAGATCGGTGGGCTGTAGGGTTAGTGAGTAGGAAAAGATAGTGCAAAGTTTGCAACGAACGTTTAGGTGAGGTCCGTGTGTGTAATAATTGATGATGAGCGAGTTTGTCCGAAGTGCTACTAACGTTGGCGAGCGTTTCCCGTGAGCAGAATGTGGATCTATCAGCTGCGCGAGGTGGTCTGGAGGCGGCAGGCAGCAAACGCTAAGTAGCGTCCGCACGGCCGCCCACCACCTCTGCCCCGTGCCTAAGACTTTGACGGTGCCCAATTTTTAAAACTGATTTTTATATTCTAATGATTCTTTATTAAGTTAGTCTCCGAAATTGGCGTTTTTAACAGGCTCATAATTATTTGGAGTAAAAATCGAAGTTTATCTTAAATAAATATGGTTACCGCACCCTATGATTACATTAACACACAGTCCTAATATCAGCAGTTGAGCCTTCACAGTCAAGGTCACTAAACATAAAAGTAATCACTTTTTATACGAGCGTTACAAGCAACGATAACACGCGGATGATGTCAGGAGGTAGTGACAACAGGTGCTAGACAGCATTTGAGTTGTGTGAGCAGCTGTTTGATGACAGTCGTGTCTGGTGATCGCGAGGACCCGGCGCGAACTGCGGTCGCCGATACACTGCCAGCTCTGTCAGCTCGCTCGCGAACAAGATACCGGCTCAAGTAAAGCGACGTACAATCAAGAGTTCATTTCAAAACACCGCCACCGTCACAGCCTAACGAGCGAACAATCAAAACCTCCACGTCATTGGCACAATGTCATCGTCTATGAGAAATCACCGGTCGATTGACGTTTGTATACTTTGACACAAATTGTAGTAAATTACTGGTTCATTGCTATGTCTTTCATACATTCAAAATTTATTTATGATGGATATAAAAACATGATCCAATTAACTTGCATGTCTTATGTATGACTTACCAGCAAACGCGCAAAATTTGAGGGCTAGATACTAAGTTTACGTCAATACATGTTAAACTCGCGCACTTTTCTCCCATAACGAAAAATACCATCATAGATCAATACTCAAAACACATTACATCTTAACAATTCATAAGTGCTCACTATGTATCTATTATTTGTAAAAGGAAACATTTCACTAGTAAGAACTTAATGAAAATAACATAAGAATGCAGACCGAGGGACACTAGCACCGCTAATAGAATTAAATGTACGTAATTGGTTTACCTAGTCGCAGTGAAGATAAATATTGTATACGCACAAGATAATGCAGTAAATAAATATCGATGTTGGTCTACTAGACTACTCTGAACATTAAGACAAACATTTTCATACTTGTTACATTTTAACGATACAGTGAAAAGTTCCGCTACTCGTCGCTAGATGTCATGACATGAGTTGCTGCGAAAGTAGATAGATAGGATAGACGATTTTTTTAAAGCGCATCATGAATTTACGTCCAATTATAATTCCTTACAATTTTTCACTCATACCAGTTAAAGATGTATAACACGGTAAAACAGAAAGTAGTGGAAATCTTAAGAACATCGTAGAGAGAATGTTTTAATGACGATGATGGAATGATTTGTTCTATTTTCTATTTACATTCGGTGGATTTGAGTGGAGCAAATTAATTCCTAATGAAGTCACTGTCACTAGTAGCCAGTGACTGGTAGTGCAATGTTTACTGTTTGATGGCCTTGAAAATAACAGATTTTTAATGTATCTACAGATTTAAACTTACGTATGAAGGGACCCGTAGTTAAAAATAAGTAATTTACCCTAAACAAACTGTGATTAAAAAATAAAAGTTAAAAAACTTAAAGTGGGCCTGTGCACTTCTTTATGAATATTTGATATTCGTTTCAGCTTGATAGAATACAGGTACACATATAAATCGGGCAAGACGCCCTTATCTAACACAAGTTAAATGCTTCTACTTCTTCCCCCATTGGGTCTAGCTCTTTTTACACACATAGTTAATACAAATAAATAGGGGCAGCTTAAGTAAATATTTACTTAATTATGTTGCTATGATACAATAAAATAATAACAATACAGATTGACAAAAAATCCTAAAACGAATAGTGTCTTTAGTCTTACGGCGCAGGCGCGGTGGCGTGCGCGGGCGTCGTCGCTCATATGTCGAGCTTAATGTCACATTGTTTAGCGCCATACGAGAGGTTGAACTTGAACACTTGATTGTTTCTAGGCTGTGGGCCTTCGCAATCTTGTGCTAAGACCATATGTTAAATATCCCACTATTCAAGTTTACACGTATTTCTTTCTTTTTTAACCGACTTCAAAAAAGGAGGAGGTTATCAATTCGACTGTATTTTTTTTTTTTCATAGATTCAATATAGGTTTTAATCCATACCGGAGATCGTTAGCTCATGATAAAATTGAAAAAAAAAAACACAGAAACTTTAAACAATTTAGAAAATGTAAGTTAGTCTACAAACTTACATTTTCTAAATTGTTTAAATTAAAAGTTCAAGATTCACTACGATTTATTTAAAACCTAAAACGGTTGCAAAATGCTCGTAGGAGGTTTTTAGGCAAGGTTACTGCAGAACAACTGAAATTAAATCTAAAGTTGAATGGATTTATGGCATTTATTTAGTTTTAATATTACGGTATCTGGTTACTTTTAATTTAAAATTGTGTATTTGTTTTAATTTTCAGCAATTATGCTAGATAATACTTCGATCGAGTTGTAATTATTTTATCTGTAAAATGAAATGCTGTTCGTTAGTATCGTACCGTATTAGTTAGTATCTGACCGATATGGATTTCTTTTGTTGGTATTCGTAAAACTGCAAGGAAGGTTCCCATGAAAACTTTAATTCATGTTGCTTTTCTTCAGGTTATAATAGTTTCTTTTTCAACTGTGTTTTTTTTTAATTCGTGAGATATCTATGTATAAGTAATCAATTTAAAACTTTACTTTAGATTGGTCTCCTTAAGTTATCAAGTAGGCCAATCTAAAATAGAGTTATCCATTTCTGTGCTTCATGTTATTTTGAATATAATATATTATGACAGAAACTTCACTGGTGTTATATTCCTGTTTCTGTTCAATGTTAGCTTATCATAAATATTTATTTGTTGTTCGTTCGACCTAGTTTAGATAATTCAATTGAATTTATGTGGGTGAGAAATCTGCTTCAAAATTCAAAATGTTAAGGAAGGTTATGACCGAACTTCAGTTTTTGCAATGGTTTTTCGTAAATGGCAAAAACGCAAGAATAGTGACAATAAATTGTGTAAGTAGTTTAGCCGACGTAGGCGCTCTGTGTCAAGTCAATAGATTTTCTGTTGAGCTGCATCACGCTGCATTCAGAACTGAATTTACTATACCATGTCCATAAATAAAATTTACTATAACCATGAGCTTCTTCTAACGTGGGGGGCAGGGGGCGTTGTCTTTTTTATCTTTATTTATTTTGTTGATTTAATTAAAACTGTTGTTACTGATTCTTGGAGTTCTATTGTGTGCGTATATTGCCTTAAGATTTGACTTAACAACCGAAGAATGTTGTTATTTGTAGGATTTAGCTGCATTTCGCCCTTCTAAATAATACTGAACATGCTTTCGATCCCTCACCTTTCAAGTCAAAAGTTTGTGAGGATTGAGAAGAAGTTGAAAATACTCAGTTTTAGGATATTGTGTTTCCTGTCACAGTTAACTAGCGCACCGATTTGTTAACATCGCGAATATCAAATGATTGCACAACGTGTGTCACTTTTATTTAAAGAAGGCACTCGATGGTGGTATCAATGATCAACAAAGCGGCTCACGTCACACGACACGGACTCTGTCGCGAATAACAAACACCGGAACATTCACTTTCGACGAACAACGACATAACATTATAGATTCGACGAAGCTTGAAGCTTCTTAGCTCCACATGTGTAAGACACACAAAACCGGATATTTCGTAAAAATCTAAAACCAGTGTAACCCGTATCACACGTCACTACCATGACACCCAACTTTTTATTAATTAAAAGAAAATTCATCTCTCTCGTTAAACCACTACTGCTACTTTTATTTTAATTGGTGAAATTCCTTTTTAGGCTTTCCTTTCCTCTCAGTGGGGACCGGTAGTCGAGGACTCTTTAATTACAACCAGTGGTGGCTGTTGAAGGTGAAAGCGAACTTGGGCGTTATTCGCGACTCGCGTTGTGTGTTTATATCTTCACAACGTATACTTTCGGTTTCACGCAAACCGCTTAGTTGTCTCGTGATAACGATACTTGTCAATATTGGTAGAAAATAATATATTGAGAAAGTTTGTTTATCTCACTTTGCCAGGTAAACATGCTATTACATTACTTCCTGCTCTGTCAAGTTGTACTTTGTGTTTAGTACTGCCCTCTACATGACTGACGCATGGCGTAACCATATCACGGAAATTGTACAAAAATACACTCGATGAAAAAGCATTGAAGGGAAACATTAATTCGCAACGCGGTCAACGTTCAAGTAACAACGGTATTCACACAACGGTTCTTTATATTTAGAAATACCCAACACGTGTATCGTATTGAATCATCTCTCTGTGTTTACTGTTTCACTTGTATTTCCTTATACTTGTTTCGTAATTTTACTTTCCTTCAACCCATTTGTGAGCATAGGTTAACGCGATCGGTTTTGGCTAACTTAATTATTGTTTTCACGGCGTTTGCCTTCACATGTAAGGAAATTAGCACAAACGACAAGGCGTTCAAAGGTCAAAGAGGCAACGGAGCACGCAAAATTGAAGCGAGAGTGGAACGCCTCTGGCACAATGACCATAATCGATCGGTGGGCCGGTGCAGACTGCGGGCTCGGTTACGAAATCGAAAGCCGAAGTCTGCAACGTGACACGACCAGTGCCCGGTCAAGGATTCACTGCTCGCCAGACAGTGAATTTCGGTACTAGTCGGATTTCCATTAATCCTGGCATAGCTGCCATCCCTGCATGCTGCCTTAATTAAATTATAGCACCTCCAAACCCACCAAACCTACGCAACATAAATCCGTACCATGAATTAATTTTGATTTGTAAAAAAAAGTGATCGCTTTTATGTCAGTGTTACAATTAAACTGTGTTCGGGCAGAGCGGGCACTCGACACGGTGACAAGGCCGCGCCGGATGAGCGATTACTGTGAACCGTGTCAGCGCTGCAGCCACGACTAATCACCCGCCCGCACCGCTTTTCGTCAGGTCAATGACAAGCACAACTAAACAGGCCGCTCTGTAGGTAAAATAACTGACACTTTTATGGCCGAATTTTTCAAAAAAAAAACGAACACCTAAAAACGAACTTATAAAATAAGTTTTAAGCTATTCAGCAGTCTCCGAGTGCCACATTTTTATGTAGATCTAGAGCGCTATAAGGCAGATCACCTGTATTATTTAGGCCATATAAAAAAATATAATGTACACACTGAAATCGCTGGGCTCGCCCCATCGTGTAACCAAAGACCATTAGCCTTAATTAGAACACCGAACAGACGATAAAGGAAAGTTACCTCGTTATGTGAATGAAAAATTTGAGATTATAAGACAATCCTAATATGGGTATGTATGTGTTTTAACTTAAAAGCTCTTGCTCAAAATAGATGTAAGTTCAACGCCATTGAAATAATATATCTCGAAAAATCATAGCTATGAATAGGAAGGACCATTGGAAATTGAAATGTCCTGTTTTGTGTTGATAATTTGTCAGAAGTATATTGTACCTAAAGCTATATTTCACACCACATAATACCTAATCCCAAACTAGCAATCACTAAGGACCTTTTTATACCTTTGTTAAACCAAGTTTAATAGTAGGTCAAATCCGTGACAACGTAAATAAAAAAGGGAATTTCAGGTTGATACTATAGACAACATCTAAAATGATTTCTGTCACCCAAGTCTTATTTTCCAAAAACAGATAGGTACCAGTATGATTCACTGATGAAAAATGTTAAAACATTTTGGATATAAAGGTACTCCATTCGTATTAGAAACATACCAAACAGACTAGTCAGCAGTCGAACCAGGCATAAATAATTCGGTTAAACGACGATTTTTTATTGAACATTATTTTTAACTTAGGAATTCTAAACGTGTTTTGCCTTAGACGATATTATTATGCGCTTTGCTATAAAAGGTATTACTAAAAAAACTGCCCAGAGCCACATCCTCGATATTTGAATGGTCAGAGGAGAGGTCGATCTAACACAGATATAATCTGAGCTCTTTACTTGTGATCCCGTTGCTTCGCACAGAAAGAAGGCCAATAGTAAAAAGCGCCTTTGTTACAGTAGATTAATATTTCACGGACGAGACTAAACTGTAACAGTATTTACTGAGACAGACATCAGTAAAGCAGTCTGCAGTGAAAGTTAAATTAAAGTCTGAAGTTTATGTTTTGGCGTTTGTTGGTGTACGTGAGCGGGACACTAATGATGCAGCCTTAGTATTATCAATACAGCAGAAACTACAAATTGTTACGACATTAAAACATTACTTAACTTTTACGACGCGCACAGTCACAAAATTTATTAAAAAGTTTCACCACGCACGTGAAGTGAACCTCGGTAGGGGTACGAAAGCCTCCGTCATGTTTACTAGCAGTAGAGCATTTTATTCACGTCTGATGTGTTTTTGATTACTGTCCCTAACCATGTTTTCGCGGCCGTCGAAGAAAATGGTATTAGAAGACTATGTCTGTTTTTATGCTGCCGTAACTACTGCTATAGGCACTGTTTCTTTGTGTGAGCATTTGACCAACCTGTGGTATCATGAGGCAATTAGACCTAAGAAAATTATTTCCTAGGAAACCTAGTGAGGAGAATTGGAAGGATGGATCAATCTTATCTTATCTAGCAAGGGTGTATCTTTTAATACTATCAAGGGTGAGATCTATCCATTATTTTTTATTCAGGTTTTACAAGATGGGGTCATTACTTTTAAGAAGCAAGAAAACATGTGTTATGAAAATATGAGAACGGATCAACTGCAAAGGCTTCGGTCTGCCAAAAATTTACTCAACTTCTGAGCAATTTTTCAACATTTATCGGTATCGGTAAGTAAGGTTTTACGACGGGAAAGGCCAACTCGTCTTGAAAAATTTGAAAAGAAAAAAACACCGGCAAAGTGTGAAGCTTATAAGTTCTTAGCTCTGATGTTCTTTTTATGTTTAATTGAGTAGGTACTTTGTAACATAATAAAAAAAAAACTTGAATCGTAAGAATCCACCAGCACCTACTTACTCAGGGTCAAATAGTTTGGAAATGACCTTGGTTCATACCCTTATTTGATTTGATCTATACTTCCAGGAACATTGCTTAGCGTGAGAGTGCAACGATACGGTTTGTCAAAAACAATCAATCCTTGATATTATTTTACATTACAGGCGTATTCCTCCAGTGAGGGGAGCCCCTTAAAATCAGAAAGTCGAGAAATAATGATATTATTTACTATACCGCTACGTCTTGAATGCTTTCTCTTTCAATTTGTAGGCTTAGAATAGCAATAACAGTGGTATTTCGTCTACTGATAATGTCATGTTATCATTATTCAAAAGGAAGGAACCGAAAACAATAAATTCTAGTTACGTCATAACGCCTACTAAGTTGACAAATCCTTTGCGAGCGCATAAACCAGGACAAAACCTTGAAACATTCACTGTGAACACTATCGAGACGAATCTTTTAAGCTATGGTTATGCCTGGCGCCCACGAATTTGTAGAATGTTTACTTCTTATGTTAGATAGATGTGATAACTGTTATGGTTACATTACACAAATGTGTATGCACCGACACACGGCGAAAAAATACTGTAACATGTTTACAAGATAATAGCGCAAGTGAAAGAACTGTTATTCGACCTGAAAATTGTAATTATGCGTCATGTAAACGCGCACAAATGGAGGTCGCAACTAGCAGTTAAAAAGTAGCTTCAAAATTTAAGACGGCGGTAGTAGATTTTCGAGTCGTTTTCTATTTCCTTTCTGTAGGATTGACACTTAGTAACCAAATGGCGTTAATGAGCAAAGAGATTAAGCAACCGCTAGCAGGATGGAATAAAGCGCAACGATAGTGAGTCACGGTGAGTTGTGCAATGATTTTGCACAACCAGTCCTCAGCCCTCACCGCTACTGTCAAAAGGTTTATAACATTACAAGAAATCGTATTTATTGAAAATAATATTACGAACTTACGATCTGTTACATATTATGAGGGCCAGACTAAAAACTAGTAAAAACAATTATTGTGCCATAGAAATGGCGAGATCTCCGTAAAACGTGTAACGGTACAAACATGTCTCCAGATAAACTTAAATAGGTTGATATGACGACTTTGGGGATCGAATTAATTTGTGTACGTTATGGTGACATATTACAAGGTTTCATTTTACATTTGCGTAGTGCTTGCTAATTGATATGAAAATGTAGGTTGGCACACTGTTTCTTACAAAGAATATTGCGTTCAGAGAAACTCAACTGGTTAGTTAGCTTCAATCTAAATTCTAACCTCAATGTTGACAAATACAAAATGTAAAAGCCTGCTCACGTTGTATTCGGACCGGACCAGTGGCAAGTCGATGCACTCAAGCTGCCGACTGCACGCTAGCTTTTTTTACCTATTTATAAGCGCATGGGATGGGATAAACTCAAGTTTTCAACGTATTTAGTATACTACGGCGCGCTCGATGTTGAACACACACGAAATCATGGTAATGGATGTTTAAAATATTTTCTTGTGTTGTAAGGAATGGAGTTTGTTAGTAAGGGATCATCGTGTTTTGGTGATGTGGGTACATACGAAACGCTCCACTCGTGGTCGCGCATGTTCTTCTGGAATGCAGCTGATTTGGGTGTCCAGGAGTCTACACCTCGGTAGAGAGCGGGTAGCTCGGCCACCTTCACCTCGAGCCGCTCGGCCAGTCTCTGTTCCACGAGCGCCTTGGGACCACTCGTCAAAGGCCGCTGTTGCTCTTTTGCACTGCGTCGCTCCAAACCACCGTATCCATTTAATTTCTCTCCGTTGCAAGACGTCACGCTTTTGGGGCTATCTGTGCTGAGCAGTTTGCTTTTAACGGTGTCTAGCTTACCGTAATTTTTATATTGTACTGATTCAGTTCCGTTCGCTGTTCGCGAATACTTCAAAGAATCGTACGTATCGCCGTTCAGGCTGCTGTATTCGACATTGTTTAGGTTGTTGTCTCTATCGACTCGTTTGGATGCAGCATCGTATCCATTTCGTTTGCTATAGCGTTCCTCATGACTTTGTTTGAGGAAATTATTTTCGAAACTAGTTTTACATTTAGGAACATTATTTAGGTAGTCGCTATAACTTAAATCTTTATTGTGTAAACCTTTATCACAGCCCTTTTTAAGTGTTTCTTGTATATCGATACCGTTCCCGTTAACACGACCGTATGTATAACTCGCAGGCTGGACACCATCTGCTCTGTTATCGACAGTCTCCGTCCGTTCAGTATCCTTGCTCTCGAATTCATGTTTGGCAAGTGCAACACGCGACGCATCGCCACTGACGCCGTTCTTATACGGTGACTTTGTGGTGAAATCGGCCGCCGTGATGCCAGCTCTGCTTTGTTCAGTGGGAACGGTCCACGTGTCGTGTTTCTTCTTTTCACTACTCTTAGAAGACCACGCCTTTGCAAGCGCGGCCTTTAGCGCCTCCCGCCGCTCATGCACGCTGACCCTCGGGTACTCGTGTATAGGAACAATAGCGGGAGCGTACAGAGTCGACCGTGGTGTGGCTCGCGTTATGCGGAAACTTCTGAACTCTCTGTTGAACTCCGAACTCAGAGAATAAGCCGGTATTCTCGAAGTCACCATTTTGAGATCAAAATTTCCAGGCGACAGTCATAAAACTTATTATTCTTCACAATAAAATATATTTTAGCACAAAGCACACTGAACACATATCGATCTACCTGTAAAGAGTTTATCCGTTTTAAATGTGTTGAACTAACAATAATAATGAATCAGGAATGCATCTAGTATGTGCGTTGTTTTCACGTGTATTGGTATTCGGTGCAGGTCGTGGACGTGTCGGTGGGCTGTGGGCCGCGACCTTCGCGGTGGGCGGCGCGGCGGAGCGGCGGGACAACGCACTGGTCAACGAACCGCCCCGTGCGCCACCGACCGCTCAGCTCACCAGCCTGCTTGCATAACGCACTCGCAAACCGCTGCCCTACCTTATCTTATGCAGTTATACATCGATCACGCCAGCCGCACACTCGTCATTAGACGAAACAAAAACGTTGTTAATATCAATGAACATTAGTCAGTGATAGAGTAATCTATTAAACTGTAGATAGTGATAAGACGTCACTTGTTTTGTGGAGCATTTATGCCGTATAAGTGCAACAAGTGTCGCCTTGGTTAGCGTCCCTAATATGGCTAGTGGCGTTGCTGCCATATGGCCCGCGGCCGACACATCCTAGCCTGTCTCCACTACAGCTGCAACGATACAAACATATCGCTATACAAACATATTTTCTGGAGCACAACGTTATTTGGAATAATTCTGAGTGTATTGTTTTACTGTGAGTGGCAACCTATAATAGGCCCACTCGTACATGTAATAGGTTCACTTAATTGTGGTTTTGTCTGTAATGATAATTTAATTTAGACTGGTTTTGACACAGATTCGTCATTCTGTTCAGACAACATTTATTGCTTTTCTTGAATAGTGAGACTGAGTTGCGTTACAATTGTTTTATTCTTAAGGCTTTATTATTGAATACATCACACGAGATAACAACACACGGTGTTTATAAAGTATATTCATGCGATTTATTGTTTTGATATCGAGGAAAAACATTAGAGCGACACTTTTAATCATTATTAATTTAGTCCAACACATTTTTGAATAACACTGAAACTTGGAACCGACAACACTGTGTATAAACATGTGTACCGTTCAGAACACAGACGCATTCGGTGGCTGCAACCAACTAAGTGGCATTATAGCACTGGATATTTTATATGGCGAGTAAGTAAAACTAGCCTTTGTCACACAACATCACGTACGCATAGTATAGGACAGTGGTGATATCGGTTGTTGGAAGGAGAGCAGCCACCGGAAGCGAGTGCGATCCGGTGAGGACGGCGGCGGCGGAGCCGGTCCGTGCATACCTTCTCGTTGCGAGCGCGAGAACTGCGTGCGGTGTGCGTGCACCGCTGCGACTAAACTGACTGAAGGGAGGCAACGCGCGGCGGCCCGATGCGAAGACCCCACCGCTGCTGCCGCCGCCGCCTCTCTCCTGCGGTCCACCACTAGTGACTCTATCGCGAGAGCATTACGGGCTGAATCGCAGGAGCACTGACCTTCGGTACAACGCAACGACGAGATGCCGATACACAAGCGACAGGCGAGCCTGAGCGCACGTTTGCATCCGACCGACCGACTGCACTATTCCAGTACGAGTTTTTAACAGTTGCCAACCAAACAAAGTGCACTACATGGACTATTGTACACGATATCTCGTGTGCTACGTATTATTTATTAGACATTTGAAAGATATACATTCACGAAGAGATCGTCGAATCTTCGTTGCCTTTGTGGAATAAACTTTATACTCATTTCAGATTTTAAATGTTAAATAGACCGTGTGTACTCCATTATAATAGGTACGATAAAAACATATTTAGTTCATTACACAATCCATAATTCTTTTATTACTTACTTTTTTCCTTTTTCAAATTAAATGAATATGCAACGGTGCATAGTGGGTTTCTCTACTTACAATGAAGAAAAAGTGTTTTTTGTTATGTGCTTTGATAAAAAATGGGCTTGTGGCGTAATTAGAAAACCTATCATAATTAACCAAACGTGATTCTTTCTATTGCATCCTGTTATTATTTTGAATTTTCGCTGTTTGCATTCTTGGCCTTGTGATGTCGAACATTTGGGATCTCACCTAAACGTTTAGTTGCACCGACACGATATAATTGATAATTACCTGAAACAAAAAAAAAAATTTAATAAAATTCTTAACCTTGACCATAAAAACGTAACGATAATAATATGATAAAATACACATTCAATGAAAAAAATCATGATCACCGGCGTACAGAAGGTCAAATTGGTTTCGAAACCACTTCATTCCATTTTAACTTAACATTATTATGTATTTGGGCCACTGTTAAAAAAAAACAATTCGTACACGTACATACTTAATAATTATGATACCTACTTAACAAATACTACCATTACTTTTAATTACCATCATGAATGTAACTAATGGGGGAAGTATTTCAATCTACAACTTAGTTGAGAAAACGCTAAAGTAAAGAGGCAGATGATAAATTGATAATGTATCTAAGTAGGTATATTGTAGCTATACTTTTGTATTTTTAGATAGAAAATGTCTTTCTTTTTTAGTTAGCTCGTAAAGTCGTAAAATTAAAAAGTTGTTTTGAAACTGGAAAGTATAATAAACACGTTAGACAACAAAATTATTTTATTAGATAATATATTGTATAACTAGCCTTTGCTGTGCGGAGGTCGGACATTATCCGAAGAGTTTCGCGACTTACAGGAACTTAGTACTGGGACAAGAGTCTTTTATGCTAAAACAGGTTACAGAAGCGTAGACAGACAGAAAACCAGAATTACTTTCGTATTAGTATTAAATAAGCGTGGATTAATTACAAGAGACTTCCAATAATGTGGTATTCCACATTGGGCACCTGGTAACTGCGAAAAATTTTAACAGGACCCGTATGTGGAATAGTTAAGGTGCCATTCGCTCAGGTGCCCAGCGGGAGCCCATATTGTGCACAGTGCCGTAGCTAGTCTTTTGTGCGCCCTGAGCGAGCTTTGTGGTTAAAGCTCGCCTAATAAAAAAATTGGCACAATCAGATGGTCTGGCTAATTGTGGTCTTGGTCTGGCCATTTCTGCGCCCCTCCAGGGCGTGAGCCGTGTGCCTGGGCACCGTAGGCACACCCCTATTTTCGGCACTGATTGTGCACCTTGGATAAACTAATTAAAATCATTCCTCTTTACCCCATGAATTTACGTTACTACTGAATTAGTAGGGAAGTAATATACAGTATTGCAATTTTACGACAATCATCGACAAGAGACAAACTTCCAGGTTGCCGAATATGGGTGAAAGTTGAGGAGTCGATATTGAAAACAAATTGAATTAATAGCCTGTCGAGACTTGCACATAAATTATTACTACCTACGTTTTGTTACTAAGAAACATAAATTCAGAGAACATGTTCGTGAGAGTAAATAAAATTGATCTGACTGGTCTGACCCGTGGTTTTGAGGCACCGAAAACATTTTAGCAGCGCGCAATGTTTTGCATTGATTGGATTTTGTCTCATAATTTGCTTACCCTAAAAGCACCGATACACAGTGAACATGTTTAATGTACATGTATAATATTGTGACACGGTCCGTTTAATATTTATTTATGTGTGAAACAAACATGGCCTAGACTGGAACATTATTGCTTATTCAGTGGTGATGTGTGTCACTGCCAACGATTATGCGCTTGTATGATTTCATTCCCCTTAGGGCTTTAAGCTTTGCAACATTTGCTTGACCTTTATAGTATACTGTAAATAGTTGAGCTGAAATAGTTTCATATTATAGTCTATTTGCATATTATTATATTATGCATGGTAACCCCTTTACCTAACCATTTACATTATTATTGTCATCTAAACCAATATTATAAACGAAAAAACTAATATGTTACCTTTTCACGCCTGAGTTAGAAAATAAAATGCTTATCTCAGTAGTAATAATTATTTCGACCTTATGGAAGAATACTAAACACTTTCAAAATCAAAATTTGAAGTGTTGAATTGGTATTTGAATAATAATACTCATATCATTTATTTTCAGATTCCTAGTACTTTTCTGAATATCCGGAATTGATGCTTCACCAAAATATTTAATAAAATGAATCAGCACTCTAATCAGTACTAACTAGTCACGTTTTTGGTTAAGTAGTTCATCATTTATTATTATTATTTATTGAGGCAAAGGTACATTTAATAATTATTATCTGCGATGAACAACAGTTCCACAGTAATTAGATCATTTCCGAGAATACATAAAATAATATACCGTTTGGTACCTTACATCCTACACGAAGATTCTTTGTACAAGCCCTCAATCAAACAATCGCCGTTACAAATAAGAAAACATGCGAAACTGATGGCACGTATTTACATACACTAGTCATCAGTAAAAACACTGTTCGACTAGCGATTGTAGGCGACCGCGTCACTCCATACAATTGGTGGCACGTAAATGGCGGCAAAAAATAATGGCACCGGAGGCGGCGGCGAGTAGCCGACAAACGGCGAGGTCCAATGACCCAAATGGTTCATTACTAGGCCGGCTAGACTAACTAACGAAAGAAAAATCGGCCGCCGCCAAGCGCAAGACGATGTCACTTTTTCTTATTACGGTCTCAGAGTAAGAAGTTCCCGGCCGATTGCCAATTAGTGTCAATTGATTTAAAATGATTTCTATACATTGAACCTTTCAGAGTCAATAAAATTTGGATTTCCGCATTTCTGGTGATGACCAAAGTAATGAAAACGTATATAAGTCACGTTTCAAGTATCGACAGTAAAAGCCACTTTACACTGTAAAAGGTAAGGTCGATGAGCTTAACCATCGGGATGTGGTTAGTGCTCACACGAAACAATCCGAGAACATGATGTGTATTAGTCGAGCGTTTTAAGTGCTACGATGCTAGCATTGACCAAGGCGAATTAATCTGAGACCATAAATGGTGCTACGGCGGAAACCTGATCTACTAGGCACGAGTTATCCGACCGACCTAACGCCAATCTCAATTACATTTCAAAATACTGGCCATAAATAGACTTCCGGGATTCAACGGCTGCGTTTGATATTTTTTGGTTTATGGAAAGCACACTGACTGACACAATTCAATAACAATGACAATAATTAAACGATTTACGTTTGGGATAATTACGAATTTACGAACCAGTAGTAAGAGGCAGAAAAGTATTTCAAAATTGAACGCAATAGTAACTGAGTCAAAAGTAACGGTCCTCATTATTCATTGGGGTCAAACAACTAACCAGGTATAACCGAACATTACTCGATACTGATTCGTCATCTTTCATTAAGTTTATCGGTCAACAAAGGTTTTTGTGCCATTTATGATGCTCCATTAGCAAAATTTTCCGTTACATAAGTAGAACTGGTAAAGTTACTGTTCGTGTTAAATAAATCACTGTGCGTTTAAGGAAAACAAGGGGAACTTATTAGTTATTGAGACTAAATATAAGCTGCTGTCAGATATAAAATGCGTCAATTGCCTGTTATGTCCAATTAGGGATTTTGATTTTACTAGTGCTTTGATTGAACAATGTGTTATGTGTCAATTCTGGTAATTCCGACATTAAAAATAAGTGACGAAAGTTTCCGTGCGGTTATATTTAGACTGCCATACAGTTTCAACAACGAACATGTTTTTGCATCATTTATCGTTATAATAAAAAAAAAGATCGTGGGAATTTCATCCAGTTTTTCAAATTAAGGATCATGAATAAAACAGAATCTAACACGGCGAAGCTCGAGTCGAGCCAGATATTTAATTATTTTTTTATTTTATTATCGTCCGGTAAGCAGGACAGGAGAAATCAGTCCGTCGACCTGCATTAAAACACCTTTCCCACAAAGACGTACCCATCGAGCTTCTTGGAAGCACAACAAAGATCCTGTACAAGTTTGTGAGTCATGGCACAACCTTCGGCCCAGACAAAAATAAACAAAACAAACGTCTTGACGAGTAGCATAACATATTTAAGATAGACAGTAGTCTTATTGCCACAACAGAAAAAATATAACAAGGGTTTCGAAGAAATTAATTATATAGACACAGTAATTAATAATTTAATAGTATCTTCTGCACCTGGTCAGATACCCCGGTTCGGTTTGATTATTCTGGAAAAAACCTTTTGGATTCATTATACAAGTATGTAATCGGACCACGTGTCTTTCATTGTTTGTTTTTTGAAAAGACAAAGGCTGTAATCGAAAAGCAAGGAGGTTGGAATGCCCACATGCTGGAAAGTACCCACAAGTCATGTGCAATTGGGGCAGAAAGTCATCTCGTCGTACAGTTGGATTCTTCGAAGTGGAGGCGCGTAGGTGCCAACCACATTACCGTCGCTTGCCATCCTTCATACAAGAAATTGCTTGTTCCCATAATTTGTATTCGGGGCCACCGTCACACTTGTGATGAGCGATTAGAAAGGAGACGGCAATTGTACTGCGTCGTAGAAATGATCCACATGTGGGTGGCTATACCCGGTTCTGATTAGGGGAAACTTTCCATTTGAAATGCGTGATCTATCAATCAAAGGCGGAATTTTATTAGAAGGATACTTATACGATATTTTGCACATGCTTTTCGGAGTTTTCTTACATATTATTACAAGAGCTGAAGTAGGATCTAAAAGTGGACGTTTTATCATAAAATCGTAGAACCACGTCTTACGACAACATATATATTTACTTACAAATTAATAAAATGTTTTTGTTTGTGTTTAGATTAAAAACAAACCTGTTTATTAGTTTCTAACTAAGCCAAGAGTTTTGGAACAAGTGCTCTAACGTAACCTATGGCACAGCCTATGGTGCTGTCGGGTTGCTTGTGATCATAATCAAAACAAATGCTGCCACCAACCAAACCCTATAAACATAGATTTGTTTAGTTTACCCATCACCACTTTGTTTTATTTCTCTGTTTAACACACAAAGTAGTTATTCATATGGGTACATAATTTTTCTCTTAGATTCTTTGAAATGTTTAATGAGTAAGTGCAATGGAATTCCCTGGCGATGATTTCCCTACAACGGTAGCATTGCCCTAGGTGCTGCAGACAACTTGGCATTAATTTAACTCGTCACCATTAGCACCTGAACTGCGTGACTCACACACGAGAAAAAAAACATTACTTCGCAGTATCGGAAACGCGGAAGAGTGTATTTTGTTGGGAAGAAGGTTGAATATTTGACGTTACTTTCCGACACGTCAATTGATTTAAATTCTTGTATAAATCTTCATAGGTGCAGCTGGCTTCAAAGGAAACTTTCACTTATTAAATATTTCTTTTTGATGGGATATGGCCAGTAAAACAATAATTACTTGGTTTAGCAGAATTTATTATTTAAATATACGCAGTAGTCGTGAGCCGTCGCGAGTACAGAGCCAGAGAGAGAGAGAGACCTAAGTGTGCGAAAGAGAAAGCAGTCATTTTAAAAACTGAAACACAGGCAAGGATCTAAACGCTATACAGCCAACACTCCCACGAAATGACAACTTTCTATTCCTTTACACACTGTTTATATTTACACTTAAAAATTATTATGTAAATACATAGCTTGGTTTACACAATACCTAAACTTTTTCTTAAATACATAAATTGAAACTTACTTATCGGCTTTGTCAAAATATCAGCAATTTGTTCTTTAGTGTTTACATAGTGTACACTTATACTTTTATCATTAAATTTTTCTCTAACATAATGCAATTTTATATCGAAGTGTTTACTTCTCTTATGTAAACTTTCATTCTTAATTAACTTTATAGCACTCTGGTTGTCTATAAACAAAGCAACAGTTTCATTAAATTTACACAATTCATTTAGTAAATATTTAAGCCAAATAATTTCTCTTGTCGCATTACAGGCTGAAATATATTCTGCCTCACAGGTAGACAATGCTACATAACTTTGCTTCTGACTTGCCCAAGTTACAACACTATTATTAATCATTGTTACATAACCACTGGTTGATCTACGTGAGTCTATATCAGAACCAAAGTCTGCATCACAGTATGCTTCTATATTTAAATTTTCACAGTGTGTATACAAAATACCTAAGTCTTTGGTACCCTTTAAATACTTCAAAATTCGCAACACAGCATTATAATGTGATTGATCATGACATTCAATGTACCTACTTACAATATTTACTGCCAACATTATATCTGGTCTACAGACTATTGCAAGAAACATGAGTGCACCTACCATCTGACGATACAGTATTTTATTTTCAGGAAATTCAGGTCTACACAATTTTATATTTGGGTCAGCAGGCACTGAAACCGGATGACAATCTTCCAATTGAAATTTATTCAACAATGACTCAATATACTTTCTTTGATGTACAAAAATTGAATTTTCACTCATGTCTATTTGCATACCAACAAAACATTTTACATTTTCAGTAATTACAATTTGAAACTTTTCTTGTAACTCAGATAGAAATCTATTCATTAATGTGTTACTTTTACAAAACAAAAGTCCGTCATCTACATACAAAAGTAAATACATTACATCACTGTATTTATTTGATATAAATGCACATTTATCTACTTCACAAGCTGTAAAACCAAAATCTCTCAATATTTCAGTTACAGTTTGATTCCAGCACCTTGGTGCTTGCTTAAGACCATATAGTGACTTCTTTAGTTTACAAACTTTATCACCTGCTTTTAAACCTGGAGGAGGGGACATGTAAATTTCCTCAGAAATTGTACCATACAAAAATGCGGTTTTAACATCAAATTGTTTAACATTAAGTTTTAAATGGGTGACTAGTGACAACATGACTCTAATGGTATCATACCTTACTGTAGGTGAAAATGTTTCAGAATAATCTATGTCTTTTGTTTGTGAAAACCCTTTAGCACAAAGTCTAGATTTAAATCGAATAGAACCATCTGAATTTTCTTTTACACGAAATACCCATTTACATCCTATGGGTTTCTTACCAGTAGGTAAACTCACAAGCTCCCACGTTTCATTTTCTTTGTGAGCTTCCAGCTCTTCGTTGATTGATTTTGTCCAGTGCTCAGCATCCGGTGATACCATGGCTTGCTGGAATGTTGTTGGGACTTCAAAATCTGCTATCAATGCCTCTGCTATATAGGTCATTGTGTCTTCCTCTGGGTGTTCCGAGCACTCTTCCGAGGACTGCTTACCCAGGGCTTTATTCAGGAAATTTTCAAATACGTTCTTGTCAAATAGTGACTTACTACCATGTCGGCTCCTGCTTGATGTCGACGACTTACCACCACTGCTGGTAGCACCTCCGAACACCTTGGCATCACGCTGAGGACTCACCACAGCATGCGTCGTGGCCTGCGGAGTTGGAAGTGCACGGGTCTCCTTGGCATCACACGATGGGCCACACTCCACCGTATGCATCGGGGCCTGCGGAGTCTCCTTGGCATCATACACGGTGCTGACCGGTGTATGCATCGAGGCCTGCGGAGTTGATTCTGCTCCCTTTTCTGATAGCGGACACACCAAGCTATCTTCATCATCTAGGGGCAGCTGGAACAAGCTCTCCTCAACTTTCCGTTCATCACAGGTAGTAGTTTCATCGAATATTACATCTCGAGATATCTCCACTTTCTTGGTATGCAGATCCATCAATCTGTAGTTGTCTGAGTTATTGTCATAACCTACAAGTGTCATTTTCATACTTTTCGGCTGAAGTTTATTGCGTTTCTCCTTGGGCACATGAACGTAGGCTGTGCAGCCAAATGTCCTGAGATGAGAAAGGTTAGGCTTTCTTCCAACCCATTTTTCAAATGGAGTTATGCCATCTCTTTCTTTTCTGTTGTACAAATAAGCTGCAGTGTTCACCGCTTCTGCCCAGAGACTTGCAGGTAACTTGCTGTCGAAGAGCATCGCACGCGCAGATTCCATCAGTGTCCTGTTCATTCTCTCACTACAACCATTTTGTTGAGGGGTATAGGGAGCTGTCCGACACAACTGTATTCCATGTTCTGATGCAAACTGCTTCATCTGACTGCTTGTGTATTCACAACCGTTGTCTGAGTGAAGGGCACTGAGCCTGACACCTTGACTGAGTATTTGCTTATAATAGTCTTTAAAGCACTCAAAAACTTCACTCTTTTTAGATAATAAGTACACCTTACAGTACCTTGTTGCTTGATCGATAAAGGTCACAAAATATCTCTTGCCACTTATTGACCTGACAGGCATGGGTCCACAAATGTCACTATACACCTTTGCTCCAGCAAGGTTAGCACTTCCTTGTGATGGTTTAAAGGGTAAACGGTGCTGTTTCCCTAATATACACGGTTCGCAGAGAAAACTGTCTATTTCTTCTACTTTTATACCTGGAATAAGTCCACTTCGCACCATTTCTCGTATAGTGTGCACACTGATGTGTCCAAGACGCCTATGCCACAGTTCAATGTCACATACATTCGCCTCTTGAGATATTTTAACACTGAATTGCATTTTATATAAGTTATTGTTGCTACTTTTGTTTGCGACCGCAACTAACATTCCCGAACTATCGTATATTTTGGCACTGGATTGTTCTTTCACTATTTTAAAACCTTTTGAGGTTATAACACCTTCCGAGAACAAGTTCTTACATAGTTTTGGCACAAAGTAAACATCGTTTATAGTAGACTCGTACCACTGACCACCGAGTAGTTTGTTTACATTTATTGTCCCTTTTCCACACACTTGTAGCTCAGTTCCATTGCCTATACGCACTGTTGATTCGAAGGAAATTAAGTTCGCAAAACATTCTCGAGCACAACACATATGTACGGAGGCTCCACTGTCCAATATCCACACGTATTTACTATCAATGTTTATGTTGTTATCACTGAGAAACGCAGATTTTTGAGACGGTGACGCTTGAGTGCGTTCCGTGCGGTTACTCGCTGGCGCCGGCATGACAGTGGCAGTGACGGGAACACTTTGTTTACAATCACGCGCATAGTGTCCGCGCTTTGAACACTTGAAGCATTTTGCTCGGGAACGTGTGTTCTGCTTGTTTTTAGTTTTTTGTGTTGAAACTAAAGCAGCGGGTTCTTGCTCTTCAGCACGATTAAAACTTGCTTCCTCATCTATCAGTCGAGCTGTCAAGTTGATAATTGTCTGTCTCTTTTCGTCCAGTGACAACCAGGCTTGACGTAGGTTTCGATATCTTTCGGGTAACGATCCCAATATTTTGGTTATCACGCTTATCTCCGAAACCACTTCACCAGCATCTCGAAGTTGTTGTGCGATATTTTCGATTTTTGTAATATGTTTAGCAATTGAATCGCCTTCCGCCATCTTTATGTTGTGGAACTTTTCCAATAATAACATTTTCGTGTTTTCACTTTTCTGCTCGTAAATGGATTCTAATTTAATCATCATTTGCTTTGCAGTAGTACACGTTTCAACCAAACTAATTAGAGACATATCGAGTCCTGATGTTATTATGAACATCGCTTGCGCATCCGCTTGACGCCATTTTTCAAGCACGGACAAACTTCCTTCTGTCTTCACATCGTTTGTGTTATCGTCACTTTTCTCCTCAGTGAGATGATTGCTCAATCCTTTTGCTCTTAACGCGCAGTTAATCATGAACTTCCATTGGCGGAATCCTTGACCGTCGAAACGCCGGGCAGCAATTACGTGCGAAGCGACGTCCATCTTTCCTGCACTTTCCTTTGTCTAGCAACGACCGCGTGGCTGACAAATCTTTGGATAAGATTAATGCGAAATAAACTTTCGATTGACTCGCGACTTTACTTGTGCAAGATACTGGGCCCATAACCTGATGGGATATGGCCAGTAAAACAATAATTACTTGGTTTAGCAGAATTTATTATTTAAATATACGCAGTAGTCGTGAGCCGTCGCGAGTACAGAGCCAGAGAGAGAGAGAGACCTAAGTGTGCGAAAGAGAAAGCAGTCATTTTAAAAACTGAAACACAGGCAAGGATCTAAACGCTATACAGCCAACACTTTTGATAAAAGGGAAATCATGTCACGTCATATGACAAATGACTGCCTGCAGACAATGTGCAGCGGTGCGGGTGGATAACAATCAAGGCCGTCGAGAGTGGGCCACGGTAAAGCTCGGAAGATGTTTGAAAACAAAAGTGATCAAAGTTTCCGCGAGATGCGAATATCTGATTGCGTAAAGCAAACATTAAGATTTCCGAGCATAGCGCGCTTCACGGAGGAAATAATATCACCCACGCCCGCATTCTGTGTATTTGAGACGACCATATCGACCTGAACGTATAGGAGAAATGACAATAATTAAACAGAGTTCATCTCAGGCTATCTGACACATTTGTGCTGTTCGCTAATTGATGAAAGTGAAAAGTTTTCGTAATTCAATGATAGGCAAAGATAGTAGGCTAAGACTTTCTCCGAAAAAGATTTGTCAGGATTCTGACAACTAACCGCCTACTTCATTATTTATGGAAACTTACATTGCATTATAGCCTCTGCTCATTTTACAGAGTATTACATTACATACTGGTTCATTAAATACATTTTGGTCTAACAATGATATGTTATAAAACAGAAATCGTGAAGTTATAGGTACACCACAGTTGGTTAAAAAAACTTGTACATGTCCATAAAACGCTAATTCCTCAAAAGATTGCCGACGTTGTTTTTATATGTAGTTAAATGGCAAACATTTTAATACAAGTTGGTTAGACCTACATAATCAAATACGTATGATATTATCACGAGTGGTACGATTATATTATATTATTCCCACATAAGTTATGACTTAAAAGTAAATCGATTTACATGGAACGACTGGCTGTTAAATACTTCCGTGAACGAACGAATTACCGAATGATCGTTTGCAATGTTTTAGTGCGACGCCTTCGTCGATATCTGAACAATACGTGGGCGGCCGATGCATTGCCAATCCTTAAACGGAAACCCTGTTTACCAACTTGTCTTCCCTTTAGGATAGCCGATATCGATGCGACAAGGTCCGCTGTCACTGTTGTACCGCGAAGAATCTTATCTGGCACTTAATAAGTACGTAGTTACACATACTGGCCTACAGCCCGTCCTTGACGAAAATGATTCAAATATGATTCGAACTTCCGTAATCGTGACCCGCACCGCACCTGATTGTTATCCGTGTAAATACACTGATGAGTGCATCGACAGCGTTGTTTACAATAAGCATTTTTATTTCCTACAAAAAAGGAAATAAATTATTCGATTTGCATAATGCGACGGGTGGTCACGGTGTATCTTTATATATACGTAGTAAACTAGCTTCACTAACAAACTTACGCGCAACCACATTGTATTGAATAAATTATCAATAAAGCTATATTTTACGATGCAAAATATCCCGCACTCTGTACAATCAAATATTTAAAGCCTAAGTCTTAAACATATTTTTCCTATAAGCGACTGCTTTGTTTGCATGCAACGGTCAATGTCATGGTTCAAGAAAATGTTGGTCTTCGTTAGATCTCTTCTAAGTAATGAGTCGTGGCATTAGTATTGCTGCGTCATTAATGCGAAAGTGTGTGTTTGTATGTTTCGTGATCACGTCTACTAAACGGGTGAACAAATTTTGATGAATTTTGTGATAGAACTCTAGACAAGGTTGTAGGCTATAAAAGGGGGAACAAACAGCTAAAGAGACACAGTACCAATTTTAAAATATAAATCCTCTTTTCTTGCGAAATTACACACAATGGGTTTCGGGCTCTTTATGAGAGAGAAGAACTATACATTTCAATCAAAGTAAATAAAGCTATTGAAGACAACAAGTTAGTGTACTTGACAATTCGGGTTAATGTGATCATCTACCGATGCTGACTCAGAAAGCTAACTGTAGTTGGTCTAGGTTCGCACTTGCTCCAATACCCCACATCTTTTCATATCGTATTACATTCAAAAAGTCTTGTGAACTCATTGTGCCAGTCTTCTCTGCACTAGGTATTGTATAAAAACATGTGCATTTTAGGTCATGTGTGGTCGTTGGTGATTTTAAAACAATAACACTACCTATTATAAATTAACTTTATCCTTGTAATTGCTGTATACTGTATTTGACCTATATGCTGCCGTTGTCTATTATCACCCACGCATCCCGTAGTGAGACAATAATTCAAACATGTACCTACAATCAGTTCCATGAAGCGGATCTGGTACTATTTAACAAACTCGCGCATATTTATTTGGTACGTTCAAATCAATTGAAGCTCATATGAATACAATGGAGATTCGTTATCGGACTCTCTTCGTTGTAACAGATTTCAACATTGAGTTACTCTAACCGTTAACATTAATTCTTTCATTTGTAATTGATTGCCTATGTTGTGCCTATCATGCTTTGTCTACATTTGCGTGGTTGGTAATTAAATTGACATTACAACAAAACGGGCACAAATATACCATTGCAACAGCCAGGTCATAAATTATTAAGATTCTACGAAATGGAGAGTTTAGTAACTAATGTTTTTAATTAACAAATATAAACAAGCTCACATTGAAAGCTTTCACTGAACGCCCACTTACTGCCGCCAGGCGTCAGGGCCCAATCCCACAAAAACAGGTTTTGTGTATTAGAAAGAAAAGTTAAACTTTAAAGTTACTAGGCGGTACAGCACCGAACTTATAATAAAATTAAACTAATTAGTATCTGCTAACTGCGAATTGTTTCAGCATTTGATTGACACAGTAATGGCGAAAGTGAAAAGATGTCACGCTTAGTTATTTTAAGAGAGAAAGGCTACTTTGGATACCTATGAAAAAAAGTAATGATGTTACGTACGTAATATAGCTTGAATTTAGATTATAGTCTAAACGAGACAGAAGGCGTAAAAATGTATTTTAGCTTATTTATAATTAAGTAGTGAGGTTACGTGACCAGTTTTTATTGTTGAAAATGATGATCACGTTAAATATTAAATCCTTATTATTAATTTCTTTCCACTTTCAAGTAATGACCAAAACATAAGGAACTTAACTTCAACCTGTAATTTTATGATTGGAATCGAAGGCGAACAGCTCGTTTCTGTGGTTGGGGAAATCGTCGTCTCAGCTATTTCAAAGTAATTACCTTTATCCCAATATTTACTGTAAACCTGACAGTTTAAACAATTTTTATATTACAATAAAACGAGTTCAATAAAGAGGTTTGAACAAGACCTATTAAAAGGTTTTGAAAAGTATCAGATATAATTATAAACCCAAACACGTCGTTTACTAGTCTGTCTTCTGTAACTTCTTCACTATTTGGAAAGTGTCAATCTCCTTTAAGTAAAGCCTCAAACCTGAAGAAGGGCACAAGCTACTTCTCATACTGAATATTTCTATAATAAACATGAAATAGAAAATAAACGTGTGAAAATTAACTTTTCCAGTCTTTTATTATATGTATTTCTCTTGTATGTGCGAGAGGTCTCTAAAACAAATTGTTCTTTGGCAATTATCTTCTCTATTGCTTGAGCAATAGAAAAGAATATTCCATTTTACGAATTTTATCATTCATCAATGCATTTTATGATTTCGCTAACGTGTCCTTTTTACACCCGCTGTTAGTAAAGACTTAATATTGGTTACTTGGTGACCAACTTACTAAAATTTTCGAGAACGGACAAGCCCCAATATTGCTACATCATTTTTTTGTCATCTCTACAGTAAAACTAGATCAAACTGCGTTCACACAATGGATAGCTAATTTCGCACACAACGGCAGCAGTGTTAATAATTTTAAACAGTAGAGATATAACAATACGATCGTAATTACCGTTCCTCACTTCTTGCACGCGCCGGATACTTTCTACGAGACTCGTCTGCCACAATGAACAATCACATTATTATACTTTTTGTGTATATTAGTAAAAGTAAACACCTTTGTTTCTACACTGTCACATTATTAGGAATCAAATCACTTTCCGATTCATTCTACTACAGGTGTTTTATTATGGACTTTGTTAAAGGCGGCACTATAATTCTACGGGCGCTTTGTAGTTTCTGCCAACCCCCATGGGAAGAAGGCGTCTGCTTTGGTCGACGCTATGCTGCCATCCTCCCGTTTCAGCTTTGTCATCTGGCTTTGCCCAATAGATTTGTCCTTTGCGAACACTTTGGAGCCTTGGTTTCGCTGTATGGTCTCTTTAACACGATTCGTATTAAAGAGACGCAGATCGTGTCGCAAGTCTATTGAGATACGTCTATTGAGCTGCCTATATGACTTCGCGTCATCGAAAGATTATTCTATAAATTAACCAACACCTATTTTAACAGGATTTGCGGAGATTTATACAGGCTAAACTTTGCAACACATAAGTAACAAAAATATTAGTTACGAATTTGGTCATCTCCGCCAAGTTGGAAAATTCACCCTGTATAGTAAGTAGGCAGTAAAATCACAAAAATGTAGGTACGTTTGAAATAATATTTACATAAAACAAATAATTTTAACAATTTTACTTCGTTGGCGTCGTCTACACATATAACATAAATCTATTAAGACCAGGCAAAATAACAGTTTATGACTGCAACTATGTTTCTAGATGACTGCAAAAAGTACATAATGAACCCTTCTTTCCTGAACCGACACGCAACGTTGCAATTGCAAGCAGGGCTAGCAAACTCAACGCCTATGGATGGCCGTTAGGATATGGGTGGGACAAAGAATATCCTGTCAGTCCTACTAGCCCTCAAGTCTTCGAGTAGGTAAAATAAAATTTTCTAATGACCTTCCTACTCGTATGTCCTATCTATAAACATATAATTATAGTACTTAAACACTGCAGAAATCAGCAGCCTCTACATCTTTCATCACTTCTTTCCAATCCGTAGGTGTAGTAAAAGGTCACACAGCTCACAGACTAGTTATTTTATTATATTATTAATATAGTCCTCCAGTTATCAAAACAATCTGCAGCCTGTAATTCTGGTTGGGGTGCTAAGACAGGATGGGGTGCTAAGACAGGAAACCTCCACGTGCGCCCGTGGACTGGAGTCCCCTCTCGGATACGTCCGGGGGGAAGACCAGTTTTTCGGGCCGGTGCGCCCTGGGATGCGGGCAAAAACTCTCCTTAGGCACTGTGTGCCTAAGGGGTTTCTTTGCCCGTATGCAAATAGCCTGTCGGGTGGACGCTCCAACGCGTGTCCCTCTGAACAGCAGAGGGCACAGCGGCGGAGCGGGCTTGCGGACGGTGAGTAATGGGTATGCTCGCCGTCCGACCAAGGACCAAGCCCGGGTCGGTGGCGCGTCGTGTTTCACGCGTCACCGACGGGGCCCCTTATGGGGCCAAATGCCTGCCGGGGTCGCGGATTTTTCTTAATCCAGGATACCGTGGCCCCGGAACGTAAAGGGCATCCGACGGAACACGGGTGGATTTTAGTCAGTAAGAGTCTGACAGTCCCTCCCGCCCCACCCAGGGCGGGAGGACTCATTTGATGATTTTGCCACCCTAAAAAAAAAAAAAAAAAGCCTGTAATTCTGGTGCATAATATTAAAATCTAATATTTAAGTAACTTTTCCCTGCAAACTGACCACGTCTGTTTTTCAATGCAACGCACATGTCTATAAACGACTATTAATGTTAGAAGCTTCAGTACGCTCAAATAAGCGTTCATGGAGCGTGAATCAATTTATGAAAAGTCACTCATGTGGAGTGAGTAGTGACCGTGGTGGGAATATTTATAAAAAACACCCTTTTATCTTTAAATAAAATTAATTAGCGGATTTCATGGAACACAAGTTAAAGCCTACACTCGCTTTCGTCTTCCAAAATGGCGATAGCAATAACGATGAGTAATGAATAGAGAGCTGCTTTAATTCGCGCCGCTGCCTGCGCCCACGCACTCTGTACAACGCGCATCCACTCGGAACAATGCTTACTGGATTACTTTCTCGATTGACTCATACAATTCATTGCATATGTCTTCCACTACGAATTAGATAAATGAGCTTAATAATATTTTGCAAAAGCACAGACCCATAATAGGCAGATCCCTTGACTATTATTATTATGATAGAAAATCAAAGTATACGTCTTCTAGATATTATTGTAAATTGAAATGGAAAGTTTAAATTCAAAAAAGTTAGTGTGGGACTGTAGGCGAACTGGTAGACACAAATCAAAGGGGCAAGTACCTACTACGTGTAAAGCGCGTTTATTTAGTGACAAAGGCCTAAGTGCGAATTCTACCGGGCACGCCGCAATCGCGGCGGTAAGACCCCTCTTTGAGGAGTGGCTGGATAGGAGTCACGGCGTCCTGACCTACCGCATGACGCAGGTCCTCACCGGACACGGAAGTTTCGGGAGGTACCTGTGTCTACGGAGAAAGGAGGAAACGCCTGGGTGTCACCACTGCGAAGATCGCCCGGAGGACACAGTAGAGCATACGGTGCAAGACTGCCCAGCTTGGGCAGAGCACCGACGTGTCCTCACGGCGGCGATAGGCGGAGACCTCTCGCGCCCGGCATTGGTTGCGGCCATGCTGCGGGGCGAGACGGAGTGGGAAGCGGTCGCCTCCTTCTGCGAAGCAGTAATGCTCGCGAAGGAGGAGGCGGGCCGCGTGAGAGAGAGGACAGTGTCCTCCCTCCGCCCCAACCGCAGTGGTGGACGCCCACGGCGACGGACGTCGCAAGACGATCTCCGGCCACCGTAGGCGCGGGCATGCGGGCGGCGAGTAAAGGGCAACTCGCTGCCCGACCATGGACCATGCCCGGGTCGACGGCGCGTTGTGTTCCACGCGCGCCTCAAAGAGCGTCAGCATAATGACGGGGCCCCCTCTGTAGAGGGCCAAAGCCTGCCGGGGTCGCGGGACTTATCTCATTACCGTGACCCCGGAACATAAAGGGCTATCGAAGGACACCGTGGATTTTAGTCAGTACAAGTCTGACAGTCCCTCCCGCCCTGCCCGGGGTGGGAGGACTCATTTGATGATTTTACCACGATAAAAAAAAAAAAAAAAAAAAAAAAAGTGCGAATTCTACGGAAAACATAAAACCACAATAAACTTCATGTTGGCCCTGAGAAGCGCAATGTCCTCGCAAAACCTTTAATTCAACAATAGGTGCGTACTCGACAAAGAAATGACGAATTAACCGGGCCGGGTTCGTAAATTGTACATTAAAGCAAAAGTAAACATATCAAAGGACACTATTTATGAAAATGTTCGGCGTTTTACAGCCTTTAATATTGCTTGAATTTGGACAGGACGGAAAATTAAAATTTACGGTTTCCGTGATGGGACCTTCGTCAACATCAGCTGAACGACCTTAATGTGAATAACAACAGACACTCAGTGATTGTTTAAAACGACTTGAGTTTAGGAGTTGCAAATAGCATGAACATTTGAACAAAGATGGTAAAAGAAATAGCGTGTCAATGTTCTAACAAATGCAGTCAGCATGCTAGTGCACATATTGTAACGTGTACGGAGGGCTGCGCGGGCGCACGAATGCACTAATGAACGAGTGTCGCGCCGCTGACCCCCGACCCACGCGGGTTCGACGCCCCGAGTCTCCCCGCACCCCGGCTCCCCGCTAGGCCCTTTACACTACCAGGACGATGCCAGAGAGCTTTATCACTTTTAATCAGCACCGACTACTTCTTGTTTACTCTTTACCATCTAAACAGTAAATGATTGCTGTCAATAATGTGTCGGTCATTCATTACTTGTCTTGTATCCTGTTCTTGGATTTTCAATTACAATGGTAGTAAACATTCTCATAATTTGTACCAATATACGCTTTTGCAGAAGCGAGTAGTTACGTGAGATTGTTTATAAAATCCAGTATTCTCTTGGTCTACATTAGTAACTTTGTATATGAGCCTTCAGAAATTATTTACTAGGCTTTGTCTGGACTGTTCATTCTCATAACGCCTAGGCACATCGGGGTGAACCTAGTGATAAAACAGGCACAAATTTAGACTCCGTGATTGCTATGGTGAAAATCCTAATGGAAAATCCCAACCTGCCTGAACTGATAATAGCTGACTCGGATGCCAATCAAGTACTTATTTTTACAATAAATTGTTTTACCCAATAAAGCAGAGTTCGGGGTGTTTTATTTGGCGTTAAGGACGCATTATAATTGAACCGGTATATCCATGGGTTAAAAAAGGTACGTCGAATGACAGAACTGCGTCGGCGCACCTGCCAGCAATTACGCAAAAGCAGCTTAGTGCAGTTAAAAAAACAGATACCGGCACAACCCGTCATCTACAGAGTAAAACTAGTTGTGGTTTACTGCAACTGCAATCAACTTGCCAGAGCATCATGTTCATTAACTTGCTTATTTCCAGATCATTTTAGAAACGCACTAGGACGTTTAGACTACCGTTTAAAGAAATAAACTACATCCACTGGAGCATTCTCCTTAGTCGAGTGCCACGTACAAAAGCCTTCATATTTGGGGTGAAGGTGGGGGGAGTGCTGCAATGGCGAAAGGTGCATAATATAATTCGCGTCCGCAGGCACAGACAGTGGTCCTCGGGAGTCAACGTACTGTAGGGACCGGTTCACTAATCGATCCCGCACCGGCTGGCCCGCGCTCCTGTCCGCACCTAAACGCGACTAACGGCTCCTTCGCAACCAGCCACGACCAGGTTTTGTGACACGGACGGACGGTGCAGTTTGTGCATTTCTTCAACTCTCTCGCGTTTTAGGTATATTCATTCTATTTAGTTTTATCAATATAGTGTTTGATTGCGGAATAGTTAATTTGTTGAATATATTTATTATTGTGTGGTAATTCATTAAACAAATTCGTCACGTAACCAATAAGTAGCAAGTAGGCAGCAACAGACAGATTTCCTGTGTCTGTTAAGTAATGTCTATTCACCAGAGAGCCCATTAAGTCATTATGTCACCATAATGAACGCTTAGCCGGCAGCATGGTTGACGGCATCGTCGTGTGTTTCTCCAAACCGATTGAAAGGAGCGTTAAACTCGAGTCTATCCGGGCTGATTTCCGCGGACGTGACAATGGTATCATTGTTCGTAAGTATTGACCGTTGCGACGACCACAACGCATCACATCAAGTTTAAAAACGGCATCTTTTTACGTTATACTCAACAAAGTTTATAAAGAATACGGATACTTGTTCTTTTAATACTATTTTTAAAAGATGCATTCTGAAAGTTGGCAACGTTACGAATGTTATGTAAAGTATGTAATGTAATATTAACTGCAAAAAAAAAAACTATAAAATAAAACTTCTAGCTTTTTACAAGCTTTATTAATATTCAGTTTCTAATGCACTGACGACGATTTTACATCGGGATGTTGTACACTTTTTGCAGCTTTACATCATCAAAATATATTGTTTAAACCTACATTATAATGTTTAGTGGCTAGCAGTTTTTAAAGATACAATACATAACACCCAAATACATTTAATATATAGTTCAATGTAATTGGCGTATTCCTAATGAGGGATTGACATGATGCCACTGGTGACGTGCCGCATGACCAAAAAATCAACCCGTGTAAATGCCCCATAAAAGTTAGTTGAGTGGCGTATAACGGGGTCTGATGTTCATCACAACGATCATAATACCATGTCGATCAAATAACGTTGGCTATTGCAAACATGGTCTTGGATAAATATAAAGTCGTACCTATCGAAGGAATGATTTACAAACTATCCAAGTAGGGCCCAAGATGAGTGATTTATAGGTTTCTACGACTAATAAACGACGCGATGGCTATGCTGGCTCAAATATTGTTTATAACGACCTGTATTTATGGCCACGGCCTTTCTTCATACGTTTGCTTTTACAATATAAATACGCAGATGTAACACAAAGTATTTTCATATAAATAATCAGTCGAGCGTAGTCTCAATTGACTTCCAATTTGGCAACGTGTGTAATTCTAAATTAGAAAAGTATGTTCCGAATGGCTAGTTTAATTTTACTCAGACCAAGATACTATTTACTGGCGTGATAAATCGTCGAGCTCTCACTAAACGGTCGTTGATTCCGTCACATGTGCTCGTTCCTCGTACAATAGATCCAGCGACAGCGCCAGCCGGAATAAATGACCGTCTGAAGACATCCGCACAAGTCACTAGGATAACTATACATAGAACCAAATTGATATTGTGTTACTGACACGATACGAATATTATGTTTGAAGAACTACTACGGGATAGAGATTGGAAGTAACAAGATGAGAGACAAAATAAATCAGCTAATTCCTTTGTCTTTCTGTGGACATGCGATGAGGGAGGATGATGCGTATGAGGACTTGAGCAGCTATAAAAATAAATACATTTTGACGGGACAAAAACAAAATTGCGTGGCGAGTGATGAAAAGAACCACGAGTAAATAAGAACACGGTGCCTGTTGACAGGTACGAAATGAAGAAAAACAAAATCATATTGTGTACCTACATGCATATGATTATGTATCATGACTTTTCTTTCTTTCATGTTTACAGATTACAGAATGCGACATGCTTCGATTCTTATTTTACATACTTCTTTCACCTAGTCCTCGTTAATAATAATAAGTCATTTATTTATTAACAAAATACATTTTATAGGAAGCCAATTACGATGATAGGTGCATTAGATTAGGATTAAAGTGCATTAAAAATGAAACGACGCGAATGCGGGGCTATTGCGTATCTCGGTGTCTGTGTCATTTAAGTCATTTTTTAATCCTTACAACTAAATAAGCTTCATAAAGCTTACAACGGAATACCGTAGCTTCGACATAAAGCTTTTTAGTCAAAGAGACCGAAGGTGAACTGGTGACCATCAAATAGCTGTCAATTGGCAAATTTCGTATTGGCTTTTGCATTTGCAATGAAACTGATAAATGTAAATGTTCCCTAAAATCAAATATTCTAAAGCTCTTGAGGCACTCCACTCCTCAACTTGGCCTCATAACAGGTGTCAAACCGTCAAGCCATCCAAGTTTAGGTTGACAACTGCTGATCAGTGACTATCAAGTTAGCCAATAGCCCTGCTGGTCATACAAGAACGCCAGCTAAGAGTTCTGCGTACCAAAAACTTTGATGGTTTGACAATTACATTGATTGCTTACATGTAAGCAAAAGAATAGACGTAATGGCGCCGTGTCAGAGAAGACCCTGATAAAGCCCTCGCACAGCAAAGACGACACAAGGCCGACGGCCGATGCGCGGTTCGGTAAGCTATTGTTAAATTAACAGGATATGATGAGATGTGACCTTGCCATCATAATCCAATACGTTGCCAAGGAAATGATTTTCTTTTATGAATATCGCCTTGTATTTGTATTTGTGAAAAAATGTGACAGCGTGTAGGTCCATCCTATTGAGGAAGTAGCAAAATTTGTCCACACCGATTTAGAGAACCCTCATTAAGAGTTCGTGATCTTTCAAGTGAAGCGTATGAAAAATGTATTGATGTTACGCTTACGCACAGTAATAAAATGAGTGGCTAGGAAGTCGAAGGTGCGAATAACGAACGGGCAACAGGCAAGTGGCATAAATCCCCAATCGGATTATATCGAACGTAGCGATACGAGGCATAAATCGCAGCGTCGGGCGGCCGCGTTCCGCCTCGCGACATGGAAAGCGTTTCTTGGCCGAGATCTACGCAGATCACGCCAGATAAATCTCATGCACCGCGTGCCGTACCGAGCCGGGAACGCGGTGAAATCAAAAATATTATAAATTGCCTTATTGCAATGGCCACTTGATGTTAAATCTTAATACTAACTACAGAAATATTAAACTCCTGTTCTCTTTTATCTTATTAGTTATTATACCTAGTTTTGACTTGATTGCTATGTAAATATGTACAATCATGCACTACCTTATCATCGTCATCATTATACTTGAGATATTTTACAGGGTTAGCGATTTCTTTGTAATGTACAAAGTAATGAGCTGTATAAGTACACTGCTCAAATCATTCATTTTGTGCAACCTAATATAAAACTAAAAAATACGGCAAATTAGCTTATTTAACATTATTCATATACGGCTTGTTCTTAACAAAACACAAACTGCCGAACGGCAAGAATGCAGCACATTTAAAGCTCAAGAGACCGGTTGTGGATAGTCGTATTAGCAGCTTGCAAAAAGCTCAGCGTGGGCCGCAGCTGCACCTACCTACTGCACTTCTAGTTTTACTGTGTCAAGAACAACGCCTCTCGCCCCCACCCTGCGCGCCTCGCCAGCATTTGTCACCGAATTATACACGAAACACCAGCTCTTGCGACAATTGGTGCTCGCCATGGACGAAATCGCTGTTGCACTTTTGACTAAACAACAATGCCGTTTGAAAGCTTCCTCATTTGGTAATCTTACTGTTTCAAAAACAATAGCAATTCATTTGTTTTACTTTACGTTACAGTAAGAAAAATAAAATGTTTTGATGTTGTATGCGTATGCGCAATGTAGTTAGGAATTTCCAAATTAAATCAAAGAGATGACGTGTTTTAATTTAGCGAAAACCAAAATCATGCATTGTTCACAGATAAATAAAGATTACCGTTTTAGTAAACGACCTTTCAGAGGTCCTTGGCATACAATCGTTGCGAAAGACAAGAAAATGAAAACATATCGACACGTACAGTCATGAAGTACATCAGCATTGCCGTTTGCGAATAAAAATATCGTGCGACTCTCATTCAACAGGTTGTGATTATTTCATGTATATATGAGTGTGCTGATTGTTATAAATTACAGTTTGGCATTAGCCGATGTATCCTTGAATCAGTCGAACGTGCGATTAAAGAAATAATTTTCATAACACGTACTTACATGCGCAATTTGCCGACAAACCAGCAATTACTGTCGCCGGCCCTTTGTGCAAAATATCAATTTATAGTCCTTCGTGTTCAATTCGTTATTATGGTTAAGCTCTTAAATCCGGATCACTTGGACCGGGTTCACTGGCCTCTTCGACAAATGTAACTTGCGAGTAATAACTATCATTAATTCAATTTACTATCGTAACCTAGTGCATATCTGAATTTATGCTCTGTTTAATATTTTATATGTTTTTAAAAGTCTGACGTGATGAACAAGTAAACATTATAATAATGTAGTAGCGTGCATTATATTCATAATAATTATAACATTGCAATTTTAATAAGGGCATTAATTTTGCAGGAACTCAAGTTACTAAACAATCGAACCTGCTATAAGACTGGTAATGGTATAATAACAGTTCCGAAATGAACGAAAAATCTACCCACTACCAGTATCATCATCATCAGCCTATAAATGTTCCCACTGCTGGGACACAGGCCTCCTCTCTGTGAGAGGAAGTGGACCGTAATCTGCCACGCGGGCCCAGTGCGGATTGGTTGATGTCACATGTCTTCGATTTTTTGGTTCTCGGACATGCCGGTTTCCTCACGATGTTTTCTTTCACCGTTTTGAGAGCAGTGGTGTTGAAATAAATTACACAAAGTAATGCGCCTGATGGGGTTCGAACCCACGACCTACCTACTACTCGTAAGTCGAGGCCGATACCACTGGGCCACCACTGCTCTCTGATATTAGTATATCAGAGAGCAGTGGCGGCCCAGTGGTACTCGTATATTGTGATATAGCATACTGGTATAGTTACCAGTATGCTATATCACAATATACGAGTAATTTCCAAAGAATAAACAGCATTTTTCATTTTGCTCATCATTTCATAAATATTTAATCAGATAACCACCTGATCGCTACAGTTGTAAAGTTAAAGCTAAACCTGTAGGTAAGACGATTCACAACAAGTTGTTTTAACAACAAATCATAAAATTAAAGAATTTATTGTATATCCAAACAATTACATGGAAAAACCCCTCACAACGTCGAATAAGAACAAATTCACAAAATATTGGTCAATAGGGTAAACGAATGTCAATGTTAGTATGGCCAAACGAAGAAGAGGAAAATAAAAGTCAAGTGCGTTCCCACGAAATGACACAGATGGAAGGCCGTTACTTTATCAGCCACGTGTGACAGCGGTAGGTACAGGTTGTGCTGCCAATTTGTACAACAAGAACCAAATACTTAATCATGCAGTAATTGATTGGCACTTCTTGACGAGCGCCAACAAAAAGAAGCCGCCAGAATCGATATTGCACAGACAATTTTTATGGCAACTCTGTAAAATTACTTATTTATCGTTGTAAAGCCAAGTCTACATAAATTTCGGAGCGTTCTTGCGTCAGACGCTTCGGATGATCTCTGTACGCATAAAGAAACAAGATTGCAATGGCGAGATAATTTCTTATTTACGATGACAACAAGAACAAAGACGTGGTTGTTCGAGAATAATTATTGTTGTAACTGACCACAATGAAAGTGGTTTTTTTATCATTTATAAAGTACTTAATTACTTTTTAAATTCAGTATTTGACGACATAACAATCCCGATGTATTAGCCGAGCTGGTATAGATATATCAGCTTGGATCTAGGATGATTAGGTTTTAACATCTCCTCAAGATTTGCGTATTATTTCAGATCCAAGTAAGGAATTTGATCGAAGATAGCAAATAGAATAACATAAGCGCGCAGTCCCGTAAGGAGCAGTAGTGGTTGGGAGCGGGGTCGATTCATTCACCTGGCACGACTCCCCACAATATGACTTATGCCCCGACAGCGGGCCCTAATCTGCAGATACCGTACACTAACCCGTACCTTGAAACACCGTTAGGTTGGCTCAATACCCTCTTATAACATTCAAATATACATACTTATCCTTACTGTCTTTCTTTTAAACACAGCTGCTTCTGACCCCACACTGCAGAACTTTACTGTCAATCAATCAATCACGGTATTTTGACACTGGGAGAATCGATTTAATAAATAATATCGACTTTTGAAAGATAATAAGCGATAAATACAAAATTGGCCTTAGGAGCTTTAAAGGTTTATAAAATTGCTATAGTGAAATCTGGAACTGAAACTCAGCTTTTTGCTTAGGTATGTAACAAAAAGTATTCGCAGGTAAAAGGTTTTTTTTAAGTAGAAAGCCTTATTTAGAAGATGCAAGAAAGTGCATGCTGATTTGACTACATCGCGGACTATTAATGACCAGTTGATCAAACAAATACCGCAATGTAGTCAAACTTGCATGCAAGTTCTTACTTGTAAATGGGCATTTACTCATTTCCGACAATAATGTCGCTTGTGCCTAAGTCATCGATATACTTCTTCGACGCAAAACCTAAAGCCTCCTGCAGACACACGCGATTAATCGCGCTGCGACAACGAGCCAAGCTAATTTCCACTCTAAATGTACTGCGAATGGACCGCGACATGTCGCCCCGCGCGATTAATCGCGTGTGTCTGCAGGAGGCTTTACGAGATTTTAAAAAATGTACAGGAAGCTGAAGCTGCTTGTATGCAATCAGGTTTAAACTGTTCAGTTTCCTGCTCATGTCACGATATTGCTAGCTTTAACGTTGGACCAGATTGGAACAGGTAATGATAGAGAGTTAGGCGTAATGACCGAACAAGTCACATGAGAACACACAACACCGTAATAAGTAAGCTGTGAGATTGATGCCTGCTAAACTAAATCTGTGATTTTGGAGTTCCAATTCCTTCTTTTTCGTATACTAAGCGTTCCGGAATAGAATATTGAGTTCGAGCTACAAGCTAACGTTTTTCCGTACCGACACCAATCTGAACATAGGGACGCAATTAATGAAATAGAAAATAGACAAACTAGTGTCATGTAGGCCCGCCGAGCAAAAACTCCATCCGTGTGTCCCTCACCCGATGCAATCATTTTTAGGTCTAGAATAATTATAAGAATGAATGGATATTTCTCAGAAAATTAATAAATTGAAATTCTGCGGAATTTACTTTATTTTTTTTAAACTTTAATTATCAATTGGATTTAACGATTTCAGTTAAGGTTGGTGCTGATCTTTCTTTAATCTTTTTAAATTGACTGCAAAGGATCGGTTCGGCAAATTGAAGCTTAAAATTTTTATAAGCCCATACCTTATGTTAGAATCTGCTAAAAAAACTAGTGTATTGGCATGGAAAAGTGCGTCGTGGTGGTTAAGTTTTATTATTGTGCACTGACAGTGCATTATAAAATCCACCAGGAAAACTTTTCCAGTACCTATAACAATTAATTAAATGGGTATTTCTGAGTGTATTGTCCTTATACAATATACATTGCTGAAAAACAGGAAAAAATGTAGGAACTTACACATAAATTGACTTCTGCGTCATGTTGTTGTTAATCGAACAAATTCCAAGACAACAATATACCGCTTATCACTAAAAAAATATACTAGGTACCTATCCAAATTTTTTTATTTACCTGTGCCTCTTGAACAACCAATTAGCCTGACTTTTTTAATTAAAAAAAAAACTGTAAACCCTTAATATTAAACCTATGTTTAAATTATTATTTGGAATAAAAGAATCGTGAACTGTTTGACTCTCATTAACCTAGTAATATGTGGACTGTAAATATATTATACCTCGACCATTTTTGTTTATTGTTTTGTACATTTATTATAAACTGTGGATTAAATGTTTAAATTAAATTATATGCATTTATAAAACTTAAAAGTTATATTTATCCATCACAAATCCTAAGGGTCAGTTCAGACCGCGACGCGAAGCGACGCGACGATGCGCGCACACTTTTAAGAGCCATTCAAAATACGACTTTATTTTCTACACCAAAAGATACACATTTCGTTGTGAGAATTTAGAATAAGTTGAGATGCGCAGCGATGCGCCGCGATGCGCCGCGCGACGCCTCGCGGCGCAGCGCGACGCATCTCAAAGCAGCGGTGCTGCGCTGTGCCTCTCAAGGCCTCACGACGAAGTGCGGCGCAGCGCGGCGCCGCCTGACGCCGCTCGCGGCCGCTCCACGATGCGAGGTGAAGACCGGGAGCTAGAGGTGACTGAGTATGCATAATTGTGAATAACGAATTTCGCCAACCGATTTAAGTTAAGAAAAGGTCAAAGAATAACAATGTAAAACTTGCCGGTCAATTTTTTGGTTCATTTTTTCTCGCCCTCTTCTCTTAATCGTAAACGGAATGTATTGAGTACATGATTTAAAATCATTTTAATGATTACTTCCGTAATAATTTATAGAAAATCAGATCACAGCTTTTTGCGGGACAGATAAAGCGCATAATAATATTATGTTTATGAATTCGGTCAAAGTTGCCGTCATTCGGATTTTGCATACTCAACTACCTCTAGCCCCTGGACTATGTAGATGAGGCCGCCATATGATCTCAAATGGATTGAAATAAATGAATTTGATTTGAATTGAATTGAATTTGCAAATGGGACTGCGGGAGGACGCGGGGCGGGGCGTCAGCACATGGAAAATCAAGACACGTTCTGCTGCACCGCGCGGCGTCTGGATGCGCCTCGCGACGTTGCGATGCGTCTCGCGGCGCAGCGAGGCGCATCGCGGCGCCGCGATGCGTAGCGCGACGCAGCGTGAAATGACAGGCCTCTTCACGCATCGTCGCGTCGCTTCGCGTCTCGGTCTGAACTGACCCTAAGTTGATTATGCATTTCTAGTACTGATGGCGACACCTAGTGACGAGTAGCAAGAAACGATAAGGCTTATGGAAACCTGAACGCTTACTGAAATTATACGCAACCAACAGATGTCGCTACTTGCGAAGATTGTAACGACCTCCACCGACAGTCGACAAAAAATGTGCCATGCCCATAGAATGTTTTTTTTTTTTTTTTTTTTATTGGTGATTAATTTCAAATTAGGCAGTAAGTGCAGAGAACAGGATGTTGTAAAATAGCGCTCGGCAAAAATCTAAATGTTTATAGATAAGATAGAGCATCAGGATATTTCATACGTTTGATTTATCTGATAAAATAAAGAGAACGCCAATAGCGGCTTTGTATGTTAAATATTGTTATTATAAATGCGAAAATAAATTCGTTTCATTTTCACTCCCAAACCCCTGAATTTATCATCCTTAAATGTTGCATATTGGCACTGTGCACGACTTTAGCGCCACCTAGCGTTCACAACGTCGACGGCTCTGACCGTTCTAATTGAAATCAGATTTGTATACAAATCACATGGTTTTGGATTCCATGGCGATCCATCGGCTCTGAACAAAATTAAATAAACATAGGCAATATGATAATTATGATATAAGAAAAACATCAAATATGGGATTAAAATCAGGATTATGATGTTATTTACTTTTTTCTCTTCACGGCAGCTAACCATCTCCTCCATTGTTCATCTTTCCAAGAGCCGCTTGGGAATCAATAAAACTTAAATTTACTATTTCTGCTAGTATTCTTGCAGTTTACAACAGAACAACTGCTGTGACTTATTTTTTTCTGGCGGAATAATGCGATTATAAAAAAATACGTACAGATGACAGAGCTGAATGTACTGTGAAGACAGAGCCGTCGCATTCCGACTGCTCGCCTTCACCTGCCTTTGAAGAAACTACGATATCTCGTCAGATATTCATCAAAATCAAATGATGTCGAGGGCAATTTTGTACAAAATTAAATGCTTGTAATGATTAGCGTATTTATTTGGGGAAGGATTAATATTATGATTATAAAAATATCGTCGCAAGAAATGTATTATTTGAAAATCAATTTGGTTTCCATAAAAAAGGTTATGGTGAGTTAACCATTAAAGATAGACATATGCTGTCGCGGACTATTTTTTAGAACGTTTCGTGAGGAGCAATTCTGTTTACATAATTTTTGCGTAATGTAAACAGTTTACGCAGCGCACGCAATGGAAGCTCTCAATATGATTTTCCCGATTTTGCAACATTTTTTATTGCTGCTCTGCTCCTATTGGTCATAGAGTGATGCTATATAGCCTATAGAACTTCCTCAATAAATGGACTATCCAACACAAAAATATTTTTTCAATTCGAACCAGTAGTTCTTGAGATTAGCGCGTTTTTGACAGTTAACAAAGCTGAATTACTCTGAGAGAAAGCTGTTGGTACTTCTACTATTCGCCACCATGAGCGCTGCAATCGAATAGTACTACCCCCACCTAGTACTGCGCACCCAGCGAATACGTTGACAGGTCTACACAGAAAGAAGTAAGGTACCTTTCCCCCCAAAAACATAATACTATTCCCGTGAAAAAGAACACTAACGTTCATTTGATAATAGATGGCGCCACATGTACGATCAGAATTGATTGTCCGATACTAGTTGCCCAATAAAATAAACACACGACATGAAACCCGGTTTTTAATAGCTATAATATGCACATTTTAAAATCCAGCTGGGTTTCGAACTTTTCCATTCCTGACCTGAGGCCCTCAGGGAGGAGGTTCCGATACCTTGCTATGCTACTACTACTGTCCCTCTTTACTTTTCTTAAGATGGTAACTGTAAGAACAGCTGCTTGTTTCTTATAGATACATTGTCGCAGAGCGCAGCACGGCGGACAACTAGTAACAGCAATCAAACTTCATACTATTGCCTCAATTGGATCAATACTTTTTGCTCAGTTTTACGAAACATAATGAAGATAAAGTGTAGCTATTCGAACGTGTAGGTACCTCTAGAAATATCCACGTCAACTAAATGATCAACAAGGCCACAGCTGGTTGCCAACATTATAATTATTTGAGTGTACAAGATAGCACTTGTTACTGGGATTAATAGTACAATGCACATTTTTGTTTTTTTTTTTTAATATTTTAAAGTATTTAGAATATTATATGATTTGTCTTGATTTTTAAGTCATGTATGTTATTAAGATTGTTGGATCTATTGATCCAAACAACTACAGGTAAATAATATAGTTTTGTTTCATGTCAAATAGAATATTTAAAGATGAGTCATGGTATTATAACTTAGAACCATATTGTAACAACATAGCATCATTAAAATTGTTTACGGTTCATGACTTTGAGTGTGGCCATAGTATGGTAAAATTAAATTGAAATATGACTGACCTTTCTCTGTCTCCTCCCCCCCGACTGCGGCTCCGCTTCCTGTAGGATCCTTCTGTGGATCCATCGTCGAGGCGGCGGCGCTTCGCCTCGTATGAGCGGGACCGAGACCTGGAGTGTGACGAGTAGTGCTTCCTACGAGTGCGCGGCATCTGGAAATAGAACACACCACCATTATACCTGTCCACCATACAGAGGAGTGAACAACATGATTGTTAAAACGTCACCAGTATGACAGATGTTCATGTGGTAGTAGTAGTTAGTTTTCAATTCATATTTCTGTTACATGCGTAAGAATCTTAGTATGCATGTTTGTGGCTTGGTCTGCTCATACTAGCTCTGTCTGATGAACCACATGCTTCCTCCTCACTATGAACCACCAATTCCAGTGAAATAGAAATATTAGCATTTCCAGCATATATAAAATTATATGTTCATAGGCAGTTCAGCAAAAGGAATAGCAAGCTGTGGACTGCCAAGCTAAAAATGTTAACATTACTGGCAGCTGGAATACTAATGGGTGCTTGTACCATAAGCATGGCTGTTGATGTTTGCTGTGTAAGCAGATACTGTATTGCTAATCAATTGGTAATTAGCAACAAGTTATACACTCACATAGATATGATAATTATTAGTATATTACATTAAATTTAACAGTTAAAACTAAGAGTTTAAAAATATATTTATTCAAGTACATTGTATAATTTTTTATTACCGAGCCATTGCTCCATATAACTAAGTATTAAAATGTTATTTTATTATTTTTAAAGGTTTTAAAATAAAGGCTGGGGAGCAACATTACAATTACACACATTTAATAGATATCTTGCAGTGGATGTTCTAAAGCTGATAATTATGATGATGGAGATGATAACAACTAAGTATTTTGTATTTTTAAAGTAAAGGATTATTGCCTTCTCTTTACAATGTTCCCAGCTTGATATTCTTATTTATGTATTATTATGTCTGTTATTGTTAAAAGATCACTCACAATTACATGGTAATTTTAAGTATGACAGGTTTTATGGATTATAAAATATTTGTTGGTATACATTGAATATACTTTAATATGATCACAATAATGATGATAGAGAAACATTCAAATGAGTACCTCAATAACCAGTGAAAATTAGATGTCATGAAATTTGGTCTTAACATCATATAAATTAATTAAAAACAACCAGTAAGGATAGTATCTGCCATGAAAGAATTGCACTGGACTGAATTTTAATGGAATGCTTTGAAATAGAAACACTCTTTCATGGAAGATGTCCAATATGATAGGTCTTGTTTACTGTTGCAATAAGCCATTCCATTCAGAAACCAAACATGCTCAAAAAGTATGTCTGTCAAAAATAACAATTTGTATCAATTATTTATTATTTTTGGCAGTCACTTTTAGGAAAGTACTATTGTACTTCCACTTACCATAACACAGATACCAAATACTCGTATCCGAGAGGATTAAGCTGAAAAACATAAACTTATTTAACCATTGACAATAAGTCAAGGTGCGTAGTGGAAATTATAACTTCACACTGGCATGCACTTTGATTATAAGCAATTTAACTGTAGAAAAGATGACAACATAAAATCATAGCTCTTAAGTACTGGCCAGATCTGAACTTTCTAGCAGTCTGAGCTGATGCATTAGTCATTTACAAACAGCCCAGATTGAGTTTAATAAAGGGCGAGCAAAGCAGTAGGTATGTCAGTTGAATACAATGGTGATAATGAATGATAACATATTGTTTTTCCCTAACAAGTAGACATTTCCACTATAAACGGTGAATGCTTGCTTGAAGTAGGTAATTAAATACTACAATCATGAGAAATATCTCCACACCTTTAGTTTACTGATTTGGACAAGCAATAGTATTAATGTTGTACGTATAATAATAATAGTATTCATGTTATACGTGTAGTATTTTGATAACGTATGGATTGATTAGCCTTGAAATAAATTCATCAATTTCTTTATGCTTATCAACAATATCAATAAGTTATAGTTTATTTTTAGACCAGCTGAACTAATGCTCGACTCCAGAATACCAGTTTGCCAATTTTGACGCAGCTGCAACGCCTGCAACTACTTTATCACGTATTGTATCACGATGGTTTCACTATCTATGCGAAAAACTGTGCTCAGTGCTAAAATAATGAAAGTTGTAACATTGCAGAGATCACTACAAGACTGTTTAATGAAACAATAGTTCAAATATCTAACTTGCCCATGTCGACATTACAAAATGTCACAAGTTATTTACATTTTACATGCTGGCGCCATGTTGGTTTCTCTACGACTCCGCTGGAGCCCTAAGTACGCGTTGATAATAAATCACATCCATTTTAACTTACCCTCAATTCACGTAAATATTTCAATTTACACCAAAGTAGTTGAGTGAAATTAGTAAGACAATTCCAAGTTCGTGATGCTGAACCTTGAAGTATGCTTCTTCGCAATAAAGGCCCGAACATCGATCCGAATCCTAGACAGATGCTTGTTGGTTGGTTGAAACCGAAACGCAACGCGATGGCGTAAAATCGTACCTAACTCAAGTTTCTCTTCCGTATCAAGAAAAATATTAAAAAGCTCTATTAACTACATAGAGTTCAATAAATAATTAAACTCAGAATTAAAAATAAATGTATCTAAATAATTATTTTACAAACATGTTTTAAGAAAATATTAATGATAAAAGGACAAAAATGTTTTAATTTTAGCGGAAGTTGTCCTAACACTACTGCCATCTAGCGTTGCTTTCTAACATCAGAAATTAAAGAAACACCGGTTACCAACCTAATAAACTTTAAAATGCGTTCGGAAATATGTTAGCATTTTGTTTCGTTCATTTCATAGTAAATTCATGTTTTAGGCTTGCTCGTTGATATCATGCAAAAATAGATATATAGATACGCAAACATTGCGTATCTTTAGAGAGACTCAATACACAACACAATAAACACCCAAACTTCAGTTTAAACGTGGCCACAATTCGCTATAGCGAAAATCCGTCAGTGTTGGTGGACATTCTTGGCACTGCCGTATCACACATTCACACATTCGCTGAGTCTATACACGGTGCAGGTGGAAATAATATTTTATTGGACATGTCTTATCATAAATATGTCCATTATAATGGAACGCACATCGCTTTGAGAGTGATTGGTGTGCATATTAATGGATGGAGAGGAAGAGGTAGCCCAAAGAAAAACAAAACGGATTTGGATGAAGTTTGGCACATAGATAGACAGTACGGTTGGCGCAGTGGCTGAGCCGTTGACTGCTGCACAACGTGTCGCGAGTTCGATAACCGCACGGAACAATTTGTATGTTGTGTAAGTAGTTGTTCCGGGTCTGGGTGTTTGTGTATGTGAGTTTCTATGTCTGTAACGCACCCACGATATAGGAGAAATTCCTAGTGTGGGCCAACGTTGTTTAAAAAAAAAAACTGAATCAACACGTAATTTTTTAGCAACACTTTAGAATAAATTTTCAGTAATAATATAATTAAATAATACTCAAACAGTAACTTATTTTCAACTAAATCTAGAAATTTAAAAATAAATAAAACTAAATATTTACAACAAAATACTAAATTAAAACTAAAACTAAAATAAAATACCTAATTACACAAAAAAAAAACACAAAAAGGGCATAGACACTCAGGCGTCAAAGTATTCCTCCGCATCGCTGTCATCTGGAAACGTGCCCAGAAGACTGGCAGCATTGCCACGTTGGATGGCAATGCTTATTCTTTGACCAAAGAAAGAACCAGCCCTCTGGTCACGCGAAGTGTCGATTAGTCGGCGAGAAATCTCCTTAAAAAGGAAACGCGCACTCGGACCCCATGACCCGAGTGTTTCGACCCCAAACGGCTCAAAACTGTAGCAACCATTAAGGTTACAGTATTTGCGCCGCTTGAGGTTCTCAGCAGCCGCAGCAGCGGCGCCAGCACAGCCCGCCGTGCTTGCAACGTGGGATGGCGCAAGGGTATCGACACAGGTAGCGTCCCACACCAAAGGCCTACCCACCTTCCAAGGCACTAACGTCATACCGTCTGGTCTTTTCCCATCGTCACGTACCAACCCATTTGGTTCTAAAACCGCTGGTACGTCGGCGGAGTCAAAAGCTCGACGAATAATGTCGTTGATGCTAGCGTGACGAGCTATGCGACCTGCGCTTCTGCTGCAGGACAGGCCATGATGCCCGAGGTTGTCGACAGCTTCACCACAGTGGCAACGATGCGGAGCAACACATGGTGCGCCTAAGCGAAGGCCTGTAGCGAGCCGAAATGAAGCATCATCCATCATGGTACCAATGGTGGATGATGGGAGTGCTTGTAGCCATAATCCCGACTCCCACTCCCCCACAGCCAGCAGACGGGCGCGCTCCGCAGTACTAGTTGACGTATTTAACAGGTTATTCCGTACAATACTGCAGAGCGGCACGTCCCACCGTCTTTGGGAGGACAGGTAGTCGGGCAAATCCGTATTGGGACAAGCCATTTTCCAAGCGTTCAACGCCTCGGTCATAAACGGTACCTCAAAATTGACCAGTGAACTAGATAAAATGTTTCTGGTTAATTTTTCGGTACCGTAGACCGAGGAGAGGAAGGCCGGTAAACTAATACTTGAAATTTTGCGGACGCCGAGACCACCCAAGCGGATAGGAAGTGTGGCTTGCTGCCACGCTCGGTCGTCCAGGGCCACATTTAGGATGGAGGTCAATGTATTTCTGATGATTTTATCTACTTTTTCTAAAAGTTGTGGGTGTTTCCAGAGGTGCGAGGAACGAAGGCTATAGGTAAATTTTGGACCAAAACAACAATATCGAATAATTGTGAAGGCCGAATGTATGTTGATTTTAAAAAGCCTTTCCGAGACATCATTAAAATTTTGAATTTTGTTCTCAATGAAGGTGGGAAATGATTCATCAAAAATTGGGGACCCCAGGAGGTGAAGAGAGCCTTTTTCTGTAATTTTGATGTTGGGTGCGATTGAATTAAATTTAGAAATGGTTGTCTGTCTGTCGGTACTCCGGGGAAGGTAAATTTCACATTTGGATAAGTTGAGCTGTAGGCCAATGGAATTAAATTTTTCTTTTAATAAAATTAAATCTTCCAGAACTGTATCTACATCACCACCTAGAGTCCCGTCATCAAGATACCATACATTAAATTTTGAATTTAGCTGCCGAATAATTGGATTTATTGCTAAACTAAAAATGACTGGCCCAAGAGGGTCACCTTGTTGACAACCAACGGCTGATTCCAAAAGGTTTTCTTTATAAAGTAATTTTGAAGGGTTCCTGTAGCATTGATATAGAAAACTGTAAATTTTGGGTATTTCCTTTTGTACTTCTGCTAACAAGGTGTCCCTATTTACGGAATTGAAGGCATTCTTGATGTCAACCTTAAGGATGACCTCACCTTTACCACTGTCAAGGTAGGTGGACAGAGCGTGTACCGCAGCCTCACAGCCCCCTTTGGACCCAAAGCCCAGCTGTAGGGGCTGGAATTTGCTGGCCAGTGTCTCACTATAAAAGGCACAGCAAATTTTGGCTGCGATACGACGAAAGGTTGACCCTACGGCAATGGGACGAATGCCGCCATCCTTTTTGCGTAGGGCACAAAGGTTTGCCCCGTACAAAATATCAATGACGGCTTCGTTCACATTGCCGGAGAGCATAAGGTTGATAAGGGCCGTCAGCTCCCTCAAAAGAGACTCACCGGCTTCCCCGGCGCCTGAACAAAGTAGGTCCTTCAGGTGTTGAGGAGGCCGTCGCGGCCGCCGGCGGATCCACTTCGGAAGGAGCAAACGGCCGCAGTAACTTGTTGCGCTGTAACTTCAAGACAGTTGGTTGACGGATCGGGGGGGTCAGGGAAGGAGAGGTCATCTGCCGGGGCGGGGTGTTTACTCTCCAGAGCTGTAAGAGTTTCTGGAGAGTACGGCGCCACCACATCGCTGCTCCTATGATGATCCTAGCTGCACCACTAATATCACCCTCACCTAGTTTAGATTCTACATGATGCAATAAACCTCTATTGGGGAGGTGTGTTGATAATTTTGGGTCTAAACTTTGGGCCGAAACATTACAGTTATCTTTAATTTGAGCTGTCAAAGTTTTTCTAGTAGCCGAATTTTTTTGCACATGTAGAATTCTAAACGGGAATGTGAGTAGTTGCTCCCAAGCACTTTGAGAGTTCTCCCGGGCGGCGAGGCGGACACAACGGGCCAAACTAGACGCTACGGAAGGTCTCGCACCGCGAGGAACTCTCCTTAAAACTGGGATTGTGGATTTTAATTTTGAAAGATATTTCCAAAAGGGTTGAGTAGGTGGATCAGCTGTTGAAGTATTTTGAGCTGTAGGGCAGGATAAAGGCACATTGTGGGGTTTATGTTTTTTCCCCAGATGCACCTTTAAGCCTCTTTCACCCTTAAATAATCGTGCTTGGGAGCACTGAGGGCATCTCACCAGGCCATCCAGCGATGTGGAAGGTTGACACACACTCCGACCGGCGTCGCTACAGGCGTCATTATTAAACATAAAAGAAATTTACTTACCTAAACTACTTATATAATAAAACTTTATAACAATAAACACTTAATAAATATTACAAAAAGAAAAGTCACAAAATGTCTACACTGACAGGACAGCAGGTGACACGTAATTATTATACTTTTTTATATATTTTTCTCTTATCTTTGTCTTTAACGAGCTTTGGAACGACGTTATCCTGAATCTAGAATGTTTTAGGTATAGAAGATTATTTATTTTTAGTTGCCTTGCTTCAGTAAAGCGTAAGTACGACGCATCCGTTCTGCACAGGAGCCCTAGCAAAGACAGACAGACAGACTAACGGGTCTGTATAAAAAAAACCGGCCAAGTGCGAGTTGGACTCGCCCATGAAGGGTTCCGTAGTAGCAAGCATAGATTAGGGATATAATTATATTGAGATTAGTAAGTAATATACACAAACAACAAAAATAACTTTGTTTTTCATAGTGTTTGTATGAATGGCAAAGTTATATTTGCGGTTTTTTAAAATGTACTATATCTCAAAAACTGCTAACTGTATCTCATCCAAACCAATTTTCGTTGGAAGTTTTTGTTGAGGTCTACATTATATATTTTTTTTAGTTTTATCATTCTCTTATTTTAGAAGTTACGGGGGGGGGGACCAACTTTTTACCACTTTGGAAGTGTCTCTCGCGCAAACTGTTCAGTTTAGAAAAAAATGATATTAGTAACCTCAATATCATTTTTGAAGACCTATCCATAGATACCCCACACGTATGTGTTTGGTGAAAAAAAATTTTTTGAGTTTCAATTCCAAGTATGGGGGGCACCCCCAAAATTTGTTTTGTTTTTATTTTTGTGCGAAAATCCTAATGCGGTTCACATAATACATCTACTTACCAAGTTTCAACAGGATAGCTCATATACTTTGGACAAAAAGTGGCTGTGACATACACGGACAGACAGACAGACAGACAGACAGACAGACAGACAGACAGACAGACAGACATGACGAATCTATAAGGGTTCCGTTTTTGCCATTTGGCTACGGAACCCTAAAAAACCGGTCAAGTGCGAGTCAGACTCATGCACTGAGGGTTTCTAAAGTTGACAAAATTAAAGTGGACGTATGCACTCTATTATTAGAATCAAATATAGCAGCTCACAATTTAGGACTCATTAATATTAGTAGTCATTTTTGTACCCGTGGTGCTAGGCAACTGGGCTTCTCGCAGTTGTAATGTCCCTTTGTGCCTATTGGCCTTGTTTTGTTCTGTCTCCTGCTTGCATGGAGGGAAGTGGAAACATAATATTTTTCCTACTCCTCCACTATTCTTTTCTGATTAATATAGTTCCAGGATCCAAGACAGGTAAATTCATTCTCCGGGACACGCCGAGCTTCATTGTCTCGGCGCTTTTCTGGTGGTTGCCACTATTGATTCTGGCTTACAGGAGTTGCAGTGGTTTGGAAATAATGTGGTGAGATGTCCAAAAAAAATGCACTCATTTTGTATGAAAAGAACTATAAGTTGTAATGTATTTTTCCTGTCATGTAACTTTAAAGGTGAACGTACACTTATCCGAACCGAACGCGACGAACGAAACGAATTTTAGAATTCTTTATATGAAATCTCGCACACTTCCACTTCGGACGATTCGACACTGGGAGGTGTGCGAGGTTTTATGAGATTTCATCAGTCAGTACCCATACCATGTGTTGTCATTACGATACTCGATCATACGCATCGACCGCGTTTGGCGCTCTCATTGGTCGCGAGTTCATACAGCCTTGGAGCTACAATGTAAGCGGCAAACGCGGTCGATATCGATGATCGAGTATCGTAATGACAACTCAAGGTATGGGTACAGAATTCTAAAATTCGTTTCGTTCGACTTGTTCGGCTCGGATAAGTGTGCGTTCACCTTCGCCGTCACAACGCTGTGTTTATAGAGAATAGCACTGCTAAAAGTCGTGGATTTTTCATAATAATTGTTTTTATAGTATGTAGTTAAAAGTTCTATTAGGTACTTTAAAACCCTCGCGGCGGTAAGACCCCTCTTTGAGGAGTGGCTGGATAGGCGTCACGGCGCGGTGTCCTGACCTACCGCATGATGCAGGTCCTCACCGGACACGGAAGTTTCGGGAGGTACTACTATAGTACCTCCCGAAACAAGAACTGGAAGCAATCACAAATACTCTCAGCAGTGCATGCTATGCCTTGAGAAGTTTAAGGGACGAACTAACCATTGCTCAATTACGAAATGTTTATTTCGCCTTAGTTGAGTCCAAGCTGAGGTACAGTATTAAACTATGGGGTAACAGTTATAAATACAATATGGATGCAGCCTTTGTTATGCAAAAAAGAGCCCTCAGAACTATTCTTCGCATAGACCAGACTCAATCATGTAGAGAGCATTTTGTGAAATTAAAAATTCTACCTGTACCTTGTCTTATATTTTGGTTCTACTAAGTAGCTTTCTAAAAAACCTAAATAAATACGAAACAAAGGAAGAAAGGGAAACTAGGGTGAAAACGCGCAGGAAAGATCTGCCTAATTATTTGCAGCCAAAATTAAATGTTGTCAAACATAGCTCTAAAGTACAGTGTGTACAAATTTACAATAAATTGCCATTAGAACTAAAAATGATTAATAGTCCAAGAATATTTAAATTCAAATTAAACTCATTCCTATTGACGAAGTGCTACTATAGTATAGAGGAGTTTTTTAGCGACAAAAATAATGCCACAGTGTAAGTTTGTTATTTGTTTAGGTCTAATTCGAGATAATTATGATGTTATTTTTTGATTAATTTGAATGTTTGTTTTTTCTTATTCTGACTAGGCAAGCTGTTTTTTTTTTTTTTTGAAATTACCTACTTACCTTAATTCTTGATTATTACTTAAATTTTGACATTGTATCCATATTATTGATTGTAACTTTTTTTTTCTTCTGACTAGGCTAGCTGTTTTTTATTTACACACATTTATAAAACGGAACCCTTATAGATTCGTCATGTCTGTCTGTCTGTCTGTCTGTCCGTGTATGTCACAGCCACTTTTTGTCGAAAGTATAAGAGCTATCCTGTTGAAACTTGGTAGAAAGATGTATTATGTGAACCGCATTAGGATTTTCACACAAAAATCAAAACAACACTTCCAAAGTGGTAAAAAGTGTGTCCCCCCCCCCGTAACTTCTAAAATAAGAGAATGATAAAACTAAAAAAAAAATATAATGTAGACCTCAACCAAAACTACCAACGAAAATTGGTTTGGATGAGATACAGTTAGCAGTTTTTGAGATATAGTACATTTTCAAAAACCGCAAATATAACTTTGCCATTCATACAAATACTATGAAAAACAAAGTTATTTTTATTGTTTGTGTATATTACTTACTAATCTCAATATAATTATATCTCTAATCTATGCTTGCTGCTACGGAACCCTTCATGGGCGAGTCCAACTCGCACTTGGCCGGTTTTTAATATTAATTTTAACTAAATTCTTCATTAATACTAATTTTTAATTTTGACATTTTTTCCATTGTAACTTTTGATTATTATTATTATGATTTATGTGTGATTATTATTAATCCTGTATTCGACACAAATGTATTTTTGTTGAGAATAAATAAATAAATACTCTAGTATTTATTTATTTATTATTTATTTATTTATTTTGGTTCACCAACAATAATTGTTCACACTGCTTAATACAAAAGTAATCATGCAATAAATTATTTTACATTAGTGCAACAATCACTTACACACTACATGCTTAAGGAAGTTGTACAATACAAAGAGAATAAAAAAAAACAAAGAGCATATCAAATTGAACTAACCCAGTTGGTCTAGTGGGTAGCGACCCCGACCGCCATGCCGGAGGTCGTGTGCTCGACTCCCACCCAGGACAAATGTTTGTGTGATGAGCACGATCATTTGTTCCGTGTCTGGGTGTAATTTATCTATAATATGTATGTATCTAGAAATATATAAGTACGTCCATCAGCTGTCCAGCACCCACAACACAAGCTCCGCTCAGCTTGGGACCAGATGGCGCTGTGTGATAGTTGTGGAATAATATTATTATTATTATTAAGTTATAAAAAACAATAAACAGTAACTAGAAGGCTTACAACAGAAACCATTTTGGGAATTTATCTAATTTGATCTCCTTCCACGCGAGCCAATGCAAGGTCACTATTTGAGATGTTCTTGAAATTTGGCTTTCAGTTTGCTTAAGCTGTCAAAGTGCAAATCAATTTCATCACTACAGCTATTAATGACCTTGCAGAACCTTGCAAATGGAGAATTTGCTAAGACTGTTCTTCTCTGTGGTGGGCATAGGGGTATTATTTGACTGCGAGGAATCCTTGAAGGGGCACGGAAACCAAAAAGGTGCAATAATTGAGGACAGTCGACTTTATGGGCCATGACCTTGCACACGAACATTGCATCACAAATGCGTCTGCGACTGTCAAGCGAAACCATACCGAAGTGTTTCAGCCGGTTACTATAAGAACGCACCCTTTTGGAGACTCCACTAGAAAATGCCAGGTGCCAAAGAAAACGTTTCTGTATGCGCTCAAGACGCAGCGAGTGAGTAGAATAGTGTGGCCGCCAGATGATGCTACAATATTCCAAAGTGCTTCGAACTAAACTATTGTAAAGCATAACTTTAGTTTTACAATTTCTAAACTGCTTGGTATTTCTCAGCACGAAACCCAACATTCTAGACGACCTTTTTATCGTGCTCTTTATATGAGGGATAAAGGTTAACTTTCGATCGAATACTAACCCGAGGTCTTTTATTGTGTCTAACTCCGCAACTTTAGCTTCATTAATGTAATAATCGTGCTCTATAAGATTATGTTTTCGCGCGAATTTTATATGATAGCATTTATCAGGGTTAAGTTGCATCTGGTTAGTTTGACACCATTGTATAAGTCTGTCTAGGTCACTTTGTAAGAGAGAGACATCGTTTTTTGATTTTACGACCTTGACGAACTTTAAGTCGTCTGCATACATAAATACATCGCAGTAACGAAAGCAATAAGGAATGTCGTTAACAGAGAAATTAAACAGAACAGGTCCCAAATGAGTTCCCTGTGGCACGCCAGAGGATATGAAACGTGTGGTTGATTGAAAACCGTTGATGACTACATAGAATGATCTATCCCTGAGATACGAGCTCAACCACGAAAGTAACGATCCTGTGATACCATATGCCTTTAATTTGGCAATAAGTATACTTATTGCCAAATTAAAGGCATATGGTATCACAGGATCGTTACTTTCGTCTCACATGGTATACCATGTGAGACTTTATCAAAAGCCTTACTAAAGTCCGTGTATATGACATTAGCTTGGTAACCTGAGTCAACAGCTTTTGTTAGCAGTTCCGTGAATAGTACTAGATTAGTATTTGTGGATCTAGACTCCACGAATCCATGTTGCTCTTCACTCAGGTATAGCTTAAGGTGATTCTGAATGTAGGGACATATCAGAGACTCAAAGACCTTGGCAAGGGTCGACAAAATCGATATGGGCCTGTAGTTAGAGACTATGTCATCATTTTTTGACTCATGGATGGGAACAACCTTCACTATTTTCCATTTTGAGGGAAAGACTCCAGTAGCTAATGACTTGTTAAAGATAAGCAATAATGGTGAGACCAAGACGGCCGCACACTCCTGAAAAAATATAGGTGGTATTCCATCAGGTCCAGCACCCTTATTGCAATCTAGGTTTTTTAATTTCTTGTATAAGACATTTTCATCAATAACGAGGTTAGATAAACATAAACTATTACTGTGAATGTTATGCAAGTTTAAATCTATATTTGTATCGCAACCATCCTGAACAGGGCTATAAACGGAAGAAAAATAAGATGCAAAATATTCACATATTTCTATTCCGTCAGAAGATGTGGTAACACCATCTGTCATGGACAAGGGATACGGACTTGACCCTCCACGTTTGGTTTTTACATAAGTCCAAAACAATTTAGGATTACTTGTAATTTCATCTTCTAAGTTTTTCATGTAGTTATTGTAACAAACAGTTTCAAGGTCTTTACAGCGTTTATTGATTATTTTTAACTCAATTTTATCTAATGGATTTTTATAAATATTATATCGTTTTCTCGTCCTATTTTTTGAATTTAACATTTTAATAAGAGTCCGGTTAAACCAAGGTGGAAATTTGCTGTTCTTAGGTACTTTGGTAGAAATAAATCTGTGTATTGCTGTGTTAATGATGTCGTAAAATACCTGCACTATCTCATTGACGTCGTGCCGTCCCTCAAACAATTCCTCCCAGTTGAGTTCCTTCAGGTACTCTCGAAGCGGTGTGTAATTTGATTTACGGAAATTAGGCATTATACTGACATACATTATCATCCTATTTATGATCAATTTATTATAAATATGTTTACTTGATAATTTACTTAAGTATGACACTTATGTCAAATATCAAACTGTCAGTTTCTTTTTACCCGACTACGGCAAAGCCAAAAGGAGGGTTATGATTTTGACAGGTATGTATGTATGTTTGTCTGTTCCCTCATAACTTCTAAACTACTTATCACTACATGACAAGTGAGGTGTCGTTAGAAGCGTCTCAGTTGTCCGCTGGTTATAGGTGACGTGTCACCAAATCCAATATGGCGCCCTCTAGGGGATGAAAAGTCGTAACCGGAAAAAAAATATATTATCGCACAGTATCGACATGGGTATCAAATTAAAGGGCTTGATGAGCACATTTGAAATAATATATATACATTATATAGCTTTTACTAGCTACTTAGCCCGTTTCTAACAGTGTCAATATGGGTATCAACAATGAAAAGGCTTAATGAGTACATTTGAAATTCACTCGCTACTTTGCTTTTATTATTATATCAAAAATATTATTAATAATATAACCCCAAAATGGTACCTGCGGTTGTATCACACATTCTTTACTTGTTAGGTGGCATACGATCACGGCTAGCACAATATCGGTCAAATGAATATTGTTCTTGTTTTATGCCGGATCCACACGCTTGCCGTTTGCCACAAACGCCAAGCCTGTACAAACGTTTGGCTTGCTTTTGGGAAACAAGCACGGCCCTCCACACGCTTGCGAGTGCGTTAGTTTGTTCCGAACAGGCAAACATGACGGACGTCGAGGTCGAGACAAAGAAATATAAATAAATCTCTTCCGTTTTGTGTATTTTTTAAAATTATGTATTTTAGTTTAGTTTAAGTATCTTGTAAATATTTAGTTCTATTAGTTACGTATATTTATACCTACCTATAAAAATAAATATTAATGTTCGAGTCAGAAACAGAAAAAAAAATATTGAAAGAAAATGAAAGATACGGCACATAAGCACAGAAACCGTACCAAGTAATTATTATATTTTATTATAGGTATATACCGGGTGTCCCTATGCTCCGTGATGGAAAAGTACAGCTTGGCAAGAACGTCTTGGAACGGAACTAATATTTTTATTTGCTGACAACGTTTTAAAATATTTGATATTTGATGTAAACAAAGACGCAGGTTTGTAAGATTTATTATTGTGCCATAAAACTAACGTAATAAGTGAAAATAAATAAAATAAAATCATTCAAAGTGCTGGTAGCGAGAGGACAGTGGCGACTTCCGGTTTTCTACTGTTTTTTGCCAAGCTGTACAATAAAGACAGTTTTACATAAAGAAGACTTCATTTATTTATTTTAAAAACAAATTGAACTACATTCAAATATTTTTTTCAGACAATAAACAAAAGAATGAGTTTATAAGTAAGGAATGAGTTTTTGTTTGAAAGTGGCGCCTGTTATAGAAAAAATGAAAGGGAGTCGTCTATCTTGGTATGGACATGTGATGAGGAGGGATGACACCCATGTGACTAAGAGAGTGATGAGTATGAATGTTGATGGATGGAGAGGAAGAGGAAGGCCAAAGAAAAGATGGATGGATTGTCTAAGGAATGATATGAAAGAAAAAGGAGTAAATGATACTGTGACGTCTGATAGGGGAGAATGGAAGAAGAAAACGTGTTGCGCCGACCCCAAGTAGAATGGGATAAGGGCAGGAAGAAGAAGAAGAAGAAACAAAAAGGAACAACGGACGTCCGTTCGCCAGCAGAGCACAAACTAGACTGAGGGGCGCACAAACGTGTGGACGCTTCGCAAGCGCTTGCGGCAAACTCCCTTTGATTTGTGTCAAAAAACCGACACTCGATCGGTTTGCCTCCAAGCGCTTGCAAGCGCTCGCAAGCCAAGCCAAACGCTCTATCCACACGTTTGTGTTTGTGAAGGCTTGTCGAGGTTTGCCAAGCGTGTGGATCCGGCTTTATACTTTTCAGTGCGCGTTTTTTTCGTAGTCGGGTTTTAGTTATTTTTAACTTATTTTTTTATTTTTCTGTCTAGCTTAGTCTATGATGCTACTTTTTGGTTTATATAATTTAGTTTATTTTTATAAAATTAATTTCGCTGAAATATTGTATTAATTCTAACTTAATTTTTATATTACGATTGTACTAAATAACTTAATTCTAAAAGACAATGGGCAAAAATATATGAAACTTGGGACCACCCTCCAATAGCAATAAGATGTATGTCATTGGATAGGGCTTTTCATTTGGAACAATAGTTGTTATGAAAGGTTTGTTGTTACAATTGTCCGTTTGGAGTTACAAGACTTTTAAGTTACAATTAAAACAATGGGGATGGCAACTCAAAGCTATTCGTAGATGTCGCTGCGATCGTTGTCCCATAAGTCAGATTACTGTATAGCTTGTACAAAAAACAAACACTTATTTTGTTATAAAAATTGAGTTTATTTTAAAAAACAAATATGGAAAATCATTCGTCAATGCAAGTGCATACACTAAACAAGAACTAAGAAGCCGCGGTGTATCTACAAGAGGAAAAAAAAAGTGATTTAGTTGAGAGGCTAGAAATTTGATTCTACTACATTAAACACACATGTGCTAGCCTCTACAAAGAATATAGTACTGCTTCTGACATTCTATATTGAGAAAAATGTCATCAAGTTTTGTGTTTGTCTTCTTCATCTAATTTTACATCTATTTTATAGATTGGAGCAATATGATAAGAATTTTAACTTTCTAACACCACAACTATCACAAATCTCGGTCCCGGTGATAATTCTTCAACCAGAAGAATAATTTGATAATATAAAGAGCGATGCAATATTTAACCTCCAATAGAAAAGTAGATATTATTTTCAAAGGTGTATTCGATTGTTTATTTATGGTATAATCATAGAATTTCATTAAAGAATACAACTAACGGCCTGTCCCGGCTTCGCAAGGGTAGATTTTTGTTAATTGTATAGCTTTTCCTTAGTGATAATACAATTTATGTTCTCACAGCAGTCTCAGCAGCTACCCATTATTTCTTGATAGTGTGAATTGTCGGAAATTTGTATGTTCCATCATTATTACAGCCTTTTACACAACATCTAGTCATATTACATCAATAAAACGCTTTTTTTCAGAAAATTCCTTTGATTTGACAGTTCTTTTGGGACACAGATGTCACTTTTCACTTTGACACTTGCCTTCCCCATTGCTTAAGGCTGTCTACAGATCTACGTGTTTTAACCATAGGGGTATTTTATGGGAATTGAGGACCGGGTCGTGTTGGAAGAACCGGGACTTTCGTGACAAAAATGTATTTTTTTCACAACATCAGAAAACAATAAAAGAATTAACTTGTAAACTTTTAAGCGTCCGTGTACTGGCTGCGTTTCGGTGACCTGTTTGTGACCCAAGATGCCCATTCTCTTTTTAACGACTTCATTACTTATAAAATTTACGCACACGAAGGACGTCTGATATGGTCGGGTTCCACTACATTTGAAGAAACTAATATTTGAAAATAGAAATGAAGACTGTTTTTGAAAACGAGCTGATGGGTATAAAAGCAGAGGCCGTTGGCAGAAGATTGATTCTAGAGTCTGGCCAACAAAAGCTGTCCACGACCTATATTTTCGAAACTTTTGATATGGCAATATTTTTAGACTGTCAAAATTGTCAAATCATTGAACTTTCTTAGTGGTGAACCATCTTGAAACTTTTGCACTTGAAAAAAAATTTTATTATTTTGTAAATACAAAAATTAAATAATACATATTTTTTCACGGTTTTTCTATTTTTAAGTAATATTATATTAACGGCGAAGACGAGGAAACAAAACTTTACAGTAGGTATCAGGTATAGAGTACTTGAAATCCGATTTCGGCTATGACTCATACCTAACGCCTGTGTTGTGGCGATTTAACTATTGTTACTTAACTATGTCAAGTGTAACTATTCCATCAAATATAATACCCCTTGTTGGTCTTGAATAATAATAAGTATCAACTCCGTTTAAGCAGTGTATAGCCGGGGTTGTCATGCCTTGATTTTTTCAAATTTGCCGCTTCTTTGCGTGGACAGCTTTCGTTGGCCAGACTCTATCTCAGACTTTTGTCCAGTGATCAGTCTCATCTCAGCCCTTTGTGGAGTCGGGTTCTATCTCAGACTTTTGTCCAGTGAACAGTCTCATCTCAGCTCTTTGTGGAGTCGGATTCTATCTCAGACTTTTGTCCAGTGAACAGTCTCATCTCAGCCCTTTGTGGAGTCGGATTCTATCGCAGTCTGTTGAGCAGTGAACACTCTATCTCAGCCTTTTGTGCAGTGAAGACTCTATCTTAGTCTTTGTGCAGCCGTCAGTCTACCTTAGCCTTCTTGGCAGAACACTGTAACTTGCTTGAGTCTATCTCAGCCTTTGTAGAGTCGGCGTTCTGACTCGGCCCTTTGTGCAGTCGACGCTGTCTTCTCCCTACCTGCTGGGGCCACTGCCTGTTGAGGCCACTGCCTGCTGCGGTCCTACCTGTTGGGGCCACTACCTGCTGCGGTACCACCTGTGGAGACCCTGACTGCTGGAAGCCTCTAACCATCAGTGTGTGAACAACTTTTCTGCGAACTGTGTGTTTGTAGTGCTGAACTGTTTTTATACTTATTTCCTGTATTTTTTATTCTAAAATATTTACCTTGTAAATAAACTGTTACACTACCTGTGTCTGATGAGGAAGGAAGAAACGCCTGGGTGTCAACACTGCGAGGATCGCTCTGATGACACGGTGGAGCATACGGTGCAGGACTGCCCCGCTTGGGCAGAGCACCACCGTGTCCTCACGACGGCGGCGATAGGCGGAGACCTCTCGCGCCCGGTATTGGTTGAGGCCATGCTGCGGGGTGAGACGGAGCGGGAAGCGGTCGCCTCCTTCTTCGAAGCAGTCATGCTCGCGAAGGAGGAGGCGGGCCGCGCGAGGGAGAGGACAGCGTCCTCCCTCAGCCGCAGTGGTAGACGCCCACGGCAACGGACATCGCAAGACGATCTCCGGCCACCGTAGGCGCGGGCATGCGGGCGGCGAGTAAAAGGCAACTCGCTGTCTGACCTTGGACCATGCCCGGATCGACGGCGCGTTGTGTTCCACGCGCGCCTCAAAGAGCGTCAGCATGATGACAGGGCCTCCCTCTAGAGGGCCAAAGCCTGCCGGGGTCGCGGGACTTACTACCGTGACCCCGGAACATAAAGGGATATTGAAGGACATCGTGGATTTTAGTCAGTACGAGTGTGAGAGTCCCCCCCGCCCTGCCCGGGGTGGGAGGACGCATTTGATGATTACCAGGATAAAAAAAGTTACTTTAATACCCAGTTTGGACCCCAATCTATTGGATCACCCATTTCAAGGACTATAGGTACCCAATTATCTATTACCCTGTTTAAGAAAGTCCGCTAAGTTGAGGCTTGCACATGGAGAAGTATTATCTAATTAAATGTTAGTAAGTGCGAATTTCAGTTCTCTTGTTTTTAAGCTGGACATCGAAATGACGAAATTCTTCGTTGGCTGTAGGACATAGCATAGTACATTACAAAATCCTGTGTGAAGTTACACTGCATTGTATATTATTATTGAATATTAATATACCTAATACATGCCTAATACCTACCTACTTTGTGTCGGATGTTCTGACAGCATAAATGTCATTTATTGTTTTCTATTCTTTCTCCTGTCTAGTTCGTAGCAACATGGCAACAACATCATGTGTTCTAGTGTTATTCTGTTAGTAATCTCGTGGCCGGAGAGAATGTTAAGCAGTTGATTCCGCCAGAATGTTGTGTGACTGTTGGACGAGTGAGAGAGCCGTTCCATAAGAACATGAAGAAGAAGAAGAGAGTGTACCTTTGTTTGCACCTGTTTGCGTACAAAGCGACACGGGGCCAGAAGGCTAGCGAAAGTGACGGTGGGACGTTATCTTAGAAAAAACCGGCCAAGTGCGAGTTGGACTCGCCCATGAAGGGTTCCGTAGTAGCAAGCATAGATTAGGGATATAATTATGTTTAGATTAGTAAGAAATATACACAAACAATAGAAATAACTTTGTTTTTCATAGTGTTTGTATGAATGGCAAAGTTATATTTGCGGTTTTGTAAAATGTACCTCTAAAACTACTAACTGTATCTCATCCAAACCAATTTTCGTTGGAAGTTTTTGTTGAGGTCTATATTATATATTTTTTTTAGTTTTATCATTCTCTTATTTTAGAAGTTACAGGGGGGGAGACACACATTTTACCACTTTGGAAGTGTCTCTCGTGCAAACTGTTCAGTTTAGAATGAAATGATATTAGTAACCTCAATATATTTTTTAAAGACCTATCCATAGATACCCTACACTTATGGGTTTGGTGAAAAAAAATATTTTGAGTTTCAATTCTAAGTATGGGGGACACCCCCAAAATTTGTATTGTTTTTATTTTTCTGTGAAAATCCTAGTGCGGTTCACATAATACATCTACCTACCAAGTTTCAACAGGATAGCTCTTATACTTTCGACAAAAAGTGGCTGTGACATACGGACGGACAGACAGACAGACAGACATGACGAATCTATAAGGGTCCCGTTTTTGCCATTTGGCTACGGAACTCTAAAAATGGAATGAAGTAGCGAAGAATCGTGATAAATGGAAGGAATGAAGGGAAGCCATTGTCCAGAGTAGAATAATATGACCTAGCAAATAATCCTTGATAATTTTATAAATGTGAAAGTGTATGTTACAATGGATGGATGTTTGTTGTTTGTAAGGGCCCGTTCACACGGCGCGTTGCGTCGTCGCAACGCAAATATTTTGACGCATAGCCGACCACACAGGCGCTGCGTCGTCGCAGCGTTACTACGACGCAGTCTTAACGTTCGGTCGACGCAGCGGTGAGGCACAGTTGCGGCAAGCATTTTTGTAAAAACAGAGCTTGCGTGTATCCTCCCTATCAACGCACAAGCAACTGAGCGCTGCCTCTCCGTCGCCGCAATGAGTACACCCCCTCCCGCTTCGTCTCGGGGGCTGCTGTCCGTCATGTGTGCGTTGCGACGACGCAGCGCGCCGTGTGAACACCTTGGTTATTTGTATGTAAAACAACGCAACGGCAGCGCTGCGTCGACGCAACGCTGCCGTTGCGTCGTTTATTATATTCCCGGTAGTATAATAAAGCCTGTGGCATGAACTATTAGATACATACAACAGGTATTATGTTATACCTACTTAGTGAGTTCGATAATTTATTTTGATTGTCACGCCTTGAACTTAATCTTTTGTTTTACTTTAGCGTATTAAAATCATCGAAAAAGTCCTTCCGCCTAGAACTAAGAACCTACGAGTAGGTAGACCTAGGTTGGACATAGGTTATTCTCTGTCGCGGTAGGTCCACCCTGCCTGTGCCACCATTTTCAACGACGAAATCTACATAATGGGTACCGTGTCAGTGGCAAGGGATAGTGAGAATCATTTACCTACGTAATCACAGTATCTTGAATATTCGGGGACACGGTCCGACAGTACAGACTTAACTAACTACCTATCTACGCTCGCTCATGCTTCCGTGTTCCACACACAGATGACGCTGGCGGTCGATGCAGAGCCTTTAAAGTTTAAGCCCATTCGCAAAAGCTGTTAAAAGGTTTTTTGTTAACTGCTATTTCTTTAGGAAAATTTAACCAATATTTTTGAATGAAAGTTTATTGGTTTACTGATTTTCTCACATATTAATCGTATAATTTAAACCAACACACCAGGTGTTCAGGTAAGGTGCAAAAGAGGGTAGCAAACCCAACCACTACTTATGAGTACTATCGACCAACAAAAGTGTTTGTAAACGAACATGAGCAAGGGAGACTTCTGGTCAGTTAGATGATGAGTGAAAGTGTGTGGAAAGGAAGAAGGCTGAGAAGGGCCGACCTTCTGGCGGGAATCAGCTGATCGGGTTTGCGCAGTGCGCAAAAGTGCGGGGTGCGGGGGGCGCGGCTCGGCTCGCGACCGGGGAGACGGCGCGCCCGGCCAGTCGCGCGCGCTGCGCCCGCCCTCCGAGCCCACGACCCGCCGCGCACCGCCGCGGCGCCGCGAACTGCTCACCTACCACAGAATAACAGAAAACTAACACCACCAGCGTCCGCGAGCACCCCACGCTCCACACTAATGCTGTAACTGTGATATTTGTACAAACTCCGCGCTCCTCTGCTCCGCCGACGCTGGCCATGCGGGCACACGACGCGCCGGACGGATCCGACTCGCAGCCTCCCGCTCCACGAGCTAGCACGCTGTTATGAGAGACGTTCAGAGCGTACCTGATACATGTACAAAAATGTTCGATATGTCAATTCAAGAAGTGAACGGGAAAGGACCTAAAAAGAGGAAAAAGTCGTTAGAGCATATCTGTGATAATGAGGAGCGTGCTGAGGATGAAGCGGCGGGTGCGAGTGCGGCACCGGAGGCCCAGGGCGGCGTCGCGCGCGAGCCGGGCCGGCAGCTGCTGCACTGGCGCGACATGCCGCAGCACCTGCAGTTCAACCCCTACGTGCTGACCGGCTACCGGCCGCTGCAGAGCTGGGCCGGCTGCGTCGGCAGCCTGTTCTACTTCCACAACGAGACCATCAACATCCTCACTCATGGTAACGTACCCATTGATTTATTTGCGCGTTGTTACGTATTACAGCGGCACGAGTTTGCTCTTGTTTCTCATGTGAGGGGGAGGCCAGTTACATAAAAGTTCAGCTGCAACATACAAAATTTTTACGTTTGTGCTACTTACATATTTATTTATACGAATTCTTAATAACTATAGTGCAAGGAGTCAATTATACTTTCAGTTTACGAAAGTAATATACATAACTTGGAAAGAAATTGTAAAAGAGGGTCGGCTTAGTGCAAATAGTGAGCATTCCGTGTGTACGTATTCGTAGCACTGCGTGACTACGTGCTACGGTGGTAGCGGTCGTAGCCGTAGCACCGGGCTACGGGCTACGGGTCCTTGTAGCACAATTTCATGTGCTTTTGAGAAATAACATATGGTTTTGTGAAATTTTATTACTATATTTCAGCAAATAGAACTTTCAATACCTATAATTGAAATTATACTAACACAGTTCCCTTATTCTCGTAAATCACAAAATAATTAGTCTCCATGTATTTATATTAAACGAATATAGCCAAATTATTTTGTAGAATATTGTGTAAAAATTCATTGTTATGGCAAATAATACCTATTTGGTTTTTGCACGATTAAAAAAATACATACTTTTTAAACGTGAAGCATGCGAGATTATTTTAATAAAACATTTTGAATAATTATATGGTTGTAACTCAGTTAAACCCTTTCCATATTTTTAAACATTCTGACACACAAATGAACACAATAAAAAATATTATCCAACTTTGTGCAGTTTTTCGAGATTGTAGCATACGTATGTACAGACTTATGTACTTTGTTTGACACCATGTAGAGAAGACTCGGTAAATTCACAGGCACATTCATTTTATATTCAAAGCAGTCTCTGGTAACTGATTGAATGGGACTGGTCTATGGGGCAACCCCATAAAGCCGCGCATTGTGAGCCCTAAGGGGCACTGCAGCTTTATCTTACCTCCATCTATTGTATCGAGCAACCCCATGGAATAGCTTCGCGGATTGCCGATAACCCCATTATTTAGGAACATTTTGTATGGCAACGACTGTTTTCTTTGTTTGAAAATGTTGTCGTTTAATTTTAAAGTCTGACAATCAGTCTTACCATGGACTATCGTATTACCCAGTTACTGGGTTGTGGAAGTCCGATAGACAGTCGCTCCATGTAAAATACTGATATTCAGCTGCATCTGGTTCGCCTCGAGCCGACCCCAATATAAATACGAGTAGTTGGGAAAAGACTAGGCAGATCTATATTGTGGTCGACTCCAGTCGAACCAGATGCAGCTGAATATCAGTATTTTACATGGAGCGACTGTCTATCGGACTTCCACAACCCAGTAACTGCTCTTCAAAACCGTCTGTAATTTTTTTTTAAGATTTACCATAAATAAACTACATTACCTATATCAAATTTTTAAGCTTACAGGAACAAGTTTTTTTTTTCAACTTTTTACTATTTAAAATGTAAATGTTCTGATGACGTGCAGGGCTGACGCAGGTCATGGCTATTGCCCTTAGCATGCTATAAATCATAAGTGTACAAATTTCTAACCTGACAGGAAGACCGTTACTCGCAGGGTTCAGTAGCTCTTGGACTTTGATGTTAATTTTAACATAAATATTATTTGATACTTACCGATGTGATTTTTATGAATTCTTTAAAGAGAGTTCAACACATTAAATGTTAACCTAGGCTTTGTTCTCGTGGTGATCCGATTTATTGTACAAAACATTGCCTCCACACTAGGAATTTCTCTTGTATCGCGAGTGCGTTTACAATCATAGAAACTCACATATTATTATACAAACACCCAAACCCGGAACAACTAAGTATTTGCAGAACATACAAATATTTGGTTCGTGCGGGGATCGAACTAGGGACACGCTGCGCAGTCGTGCGCCAATAGTGCCGTCATAATTAATTATTTATCCCATGAGAATGTATTAGTGGGACAAGAAGAGCTATCTCCTTATCATATAAGTATGTCCTCACACAGGACACACTTTAAATATGTTTTTTTTTATCCTCCCACCCAAACTGGACGGGAGGGACTATCAGACTTGTACTGACTAAAATCCACGGTGTCCTTCAATAGCCCTTTACGTTACAGGGTCATGGTCTTGTTGAGACAGCCCCGTGACCCCGGATACTCTAAATATGGTACGGATTTTTCATCCAAACCCGTTCAGTTCAAACATAAGATTACCGAACAGCGTTATTTTCGCATCGTTGATATAATTATGTTATGGAAGTCGGACTCATTTTGTAGAATTGATCTGGTCGTTTCTGATTTAACCGGTTTTCATGGAGGACAGTGCGGTTTTTTTGTTCTTTTTACACTAAGTGTATTAACTACCGGACAATGATTTCCTATAATAGACGGACTGAACCGGAACCGGGTGTTGTGATATAATACCCGGTTCTCAGACGACCGCTGTTCCGTGTAATCCCCGCTTAAACTAATTATCGTTTATCAACACAAATTAGCAAATACCTTTGTTAAATGTACTTACACATAAGTATAGCTACTGTACTAATCAACCACTAATTATGTCTATTTATGGTACAGAATCTATGAAAACATAGTGAATGACTGAATATGTACCTGTCCTTTTTTATATTTTTAAAATCATCAAATGAGCCCTCCCACCCAGGGCGGGAAGGGAGGGACTGTCAGACTTGTACTGACTAAAATCCACGGTGATCTTTCAATATCCCTTTACGTTCCAGGGTCACGGTTATTTGATAAAACAGTCCCGCGACCCCGGTCATCATCACCGGAGTTGGTAGCCAGCAATACTCTTTATACTTAACCCTCAGACATCGGGTCGTACTTATTTTATGCATAAAGATTTTCTTTCTCTAATAAAAAGGCTCGCCGGTCGTAAACTTTATTAAATTATCTATGCAGCCATAATGTATGAGTTCACCGCTCTATTTGATTCCATACACAAAGAGAAATTACTAAACCGGCCAAGTGCGAGTCGGACTAACTATAAAAACGGTAAAAAAAATCCTGATTGTCTGTTGTACGGGGGTCCTTAATTATTTGTTTTATTTTAAATTACTTATTTGTTTTTAAAGTGAATATATACGTAACTAAATATTCTGTGAATATTTCATGCGTCTTCCTGTTACTGTTAACAATATCGAGCAAAAACGAGCAAGAAAATCACGTTTGTTGTATGTGTACCCCTTTAAATATTTTAATTATTCTGGTTTTTATTACACCTATGATACTGTGACGTCTGATAGGGGAGAATGGAAGAAGAAAACGTGTTGCGCCGACCCCAAGTAGAATGGGATAAGGGCAGGAAGAAGAAGAAGATTACACCTATGAAAGATAATTTGTGAAAAGACGTGTATAATTATTGACGTAACCTACTGTCATGAATTAACATCATTATCATTTCATCATCTGTGAAAATTTGTAACTATCAGGGTTCATGAGATACAGCCTCATGTACAGACGGACAGACAGACAGACAAACGGTCAGCGGAGTTTTAGTGATAGAATCCCGTTTTACCCTTTGGATAACCCTAAAAATTATGCATAATCAGAAATCGATACCACAGCAAACATTGGAAATTGCGGTCATTTTACAAATTACACTGTGATTACCGATGGCCATCGTCTTTGTATTGGGTAATCATGTAGGTAATCTGTTGACAATAACTTAGGCAGACTGAATTGGCTCTTCATTTATGCATTAGTAGCAAGAAAGTCATATTTTTGATGATGGGGTTTATTTAGAATAATAATTTGAAAAAGTTTACTGGCGGAAAATATTATTATTGGTATGCAAATGGGAACTTCATCAAAGTCAACTTTATTCTTTACTACTGTCTTAGTTAAAAGGCTGTATTGTTTTGAAGAAAAATCTCTTTTATAAAAAATAGCAAAAGAAATCATCATCAGTCTATAAATATTCCCACTGCTGGCCCACTTCCTCTCTGTGAGAAGGAGTGGGCATGAGCAATAATCCACCACGCGGGCACAGTGGTTTTTCATTCTGGGACAATTCTGGGACATTTTCGTTCTGGGACATACCGGTTTCCTCACGATGTTTTCCTTCACCGTTTTGATAGCAGTTGTGATGAAATAAATTACACAAAGTAATGCGCTTGGCTGGGTTCGAACCCACGACTCGAAGACGAGGCCGATACCACTGTGCCACCACTGCTAACACAGCTCATTTTCTTAGACAATTCGCCACTTGTATCTAACGATCGCCTGGTCTCACAATTTAGTCGGTCCACCTAGTGGGAGGCCTGCCTACGCTGCGTTTTCCGGTCCGTGGTCGCCACTGTTGAACTTTTCTTCCCCATCGGTTATCAGTCAGGCTTGCATATAGAAATAATCGTAGCAAATGTATCATTATCCATTTTGGTGGAATTAGCATCCCTATTTCACGCGCCACGCAGTCTGATTGAGTTGTGGCAGCCACACGCGGTTTGCCAATGACGTCAGTTAGACTGAGCCGAATGGATTACTGTGGCGCTTGCGGCTGATCGCCCACAATCGTGTCCTGACAATGTTATGCACTACTAGATACGCTTAGGGGAACAGTGTATAAGACGGGGACGCCATTTATGATGGTAAATCACACACTTAAGGCAAACTTTAACACAATACTGTCGTAGCACAAGCGCCAACAGGACGCCATTTGTTAATGGCCGCTTGCAAATGACATCTTGATGGTGTTTGCGCTACGTTAGTGTTGTGTTAAGTATGCCTAAAGAGTGTATGTCCCCATTATACCTCGCGATTATTAGCGTCCCCGTCGTATACACTGTTCCCCTATGCTACAATCTCGTCTCCTCACTGAGCTTTTCCTGAGTAACTAACCTTTTTTAACCGATTCTAAAAAAGGACGAACTTTCCAAATTGTCGGAACCTTTTATATATCAATGTCGGAATCTTTTACTGTTGATGAATGTTCCCCGGTTTCTCGATGACGCCTGGATCGATTGGGAAAATTCTTTCTTAAATAATAATAATATTCTTCAAAAAGGGTGAAGTAAAAACCTAAAAAAACGGAAACCAACATCTAAAAAAACACAAAAAGGTATAAAATAATTTTGATTAAAAAGTTAGTATTGGAAGTAGGTGGCAAACCAAAAAAGTCAAGAAAATAAGAAACAAAGTCACCGACTCTATCAAATACTTACTTTACTTGGTTCACATACCATCATCTCGATTGAGTCATCTTATTGATCATAAATTCCACTTGATTGGGCATTGACACAGCGTGTTTTCTGCTTCCACATTTCTATGAATTGATTGTCCCAGTCATAAGTTTCGTCAGACTGCAATATTTTTAGCAGTTATGGATGTATTTTATCAAAAGTAGATAAAAGACGTGCCAGTCACAATGGCTTCTCGAAAATGGAAAGAAAAGACGATAAAAGTTAACCCGTCAGTGTCTCTTGGGCCCGATTTATTCCGGCGCTGGTAGCGAGTGGCTCGGACGTCGGACAGCGAACACGTTTTACTTTCCTGATCCAATTTTATACTTAAACTTGCTTCTTTTTCAATAGATAGAACGATGTTTGTAGGTCAAAAACTGTTTCAAGATCATACCCTTAGCACGAGTTTTCACTCTTTTACTTTACAGCGTCTTTTCAGTATTTACAGCGTTTCTTGTATGAAAAAATGGTACAGTGCCTCTCGTGTGCGAAGAAGGAACTAATTTTTTCCTTGAAAATTGTCAATTTGAAGTTGTCAAAGTTCCAGTTTACTTTACGTCTCAAATACTGAAAACTCGTGCTAAGGGTACAGTTCTTCTGAAAGTTCGGTTGGCGCCATGTCTAAAGTCTAAGCATTTGGTTAGTTATCCAACGTTTATGGTTCGATCCGCGTACAATAAAATATTTGTATAGCAAACACATTTGTATGAACAAAGGGATCCATTTCATAGTAATTTGACTGATGGATCAACACATACAGGGTTCTACGTATATGTTCATCTACATCTATGTAACCTGTGGCAAATGTAGCTTTGCGTCAGTGCTACATTCTGCTTAGGTAGGTACTGGTGCCAACCAAGTCGTTTGCTAAGCCGAGGGACTAAAGTGTGATATTACACTGTGAGTCTGCCATGCAAAGCTTCTGTTTATCAAAGGAAGTGTTCTGACAACGGTATTATGAATAGTTGAACGGAATACGACAAAAGGGATGAATCCAATGATTCTGAAAGATTATTTAGTACGCTGAATAAACCTTACCAAGACCTTCATCAACATTTAAAAGAGTTTAAAAATAAGTTAAAGATAAATTAGTGAGAAAACAGAGCGTAGAAAGAACCTTCTCCTTTTGAAGTCGGTTAAAGAACACAATCCCACCACACTATTACCAAAGCACTGCAACTCCTGAAAGCCAGAATCAACAGTGGCAACCACCAGAAAAGCGTCGACACAATGAAGCTCGACGTGTCCCGGAGAATGAATTTACCTGTCTTGGATCCTGCACGAAATTAATCAGAAAAGATTAGTGGAGAAGTAGGAAAAACACGTAGTTTCCACTTCCCTCCATATCAAGCAGGAGACAGAACAAAACAAGAACAGAGAAACCATGGATTGATTGTTTGAAAGATGATGTGGCTGGAAAAGGGTGATTACTGACCTGAAACTAGATAATAAAATTAACTAGCTGTAACCCGCGGACACGCTCACGGGGGCGGGCATAACCACAGATATAGGCTATGTAGGAGGACCCCTATATAGCCAACAACCGTATCTGGGTAGTTCTTCGAAATTCGATTCTTTGACTGATTCATATGGTCAAATTTTAATTTCACTTTCAGCTCAGTAACACATGTTCATATGAAAATAGATATTCCAAATAACATATTTTTGTATGAGGGACTCGTTTTTACAAAGTAGTTTTTAAGATATCGACGTTTAAAAATTTAGTGCCCAGATGAATCAGAATTTTATACAGATGAATCAGGAACAGAAATAAAAATGGAAAACTTTAAATAAAAATGGGCTCTGTATTAAGAAAATAATCAAAATATTATAACTACAATAATATTTTTTTATAAAAACAATTATCAGTGATCATATCAAGGAAAAATCTTGTCAATTCAACAATAAAATTCTTGTTTTTCAGATTAATATTTATACAAAAATAAATATTTACAGAAAAGCGAGAATTTTGTTATAAATAGGTACCAGATAGTCATTTTAATGCTACATTATAATATTCTCTCAGTTTACTTTGGTTTTTTCTGCCTTTCTTTTCAAATATAATTATTTTAATTTCCACGCAGCATACTCGTCTGAATCTTTTCTTATTTTCCAATTTCCATCCTAGAATGATAAATTCTATGAGTCCCTTTTTCTCCTTCTTTTCTATTGTTGATAGTGGCATTGTTGTGAACTGCAATATCAAAATAAAAAGATAGAGTTTGACTTATGAATAAATACCGAAGAATAATGTCAAATTGTCTCATACACACTGTACTGACTTGGATAAGTAAAATAACGTGACAAAAGTGTTCCTTTATTGCTGGAAAATGGGAAAACTAATTTATTTTCAGATTCATACGGGCTTTTGAACATATCAATCAGGCACAGATGAATCATGATTTTGCCTAAAATCATGCTTAACTTATAATTCATACAGACTTCAGTATTGTCATTTTTCTACACGAATCTAAAACCCAAAAGCATCACACGAAACTCAGATTCAAGTCTTAAAACAGCAAAATAAAATTAATAAATTAGGCATTGTAATCAGCAAGGTACCTAAACCAAGCACAGATGAATCAGATATTTACCTTTGTTTCACCGGGTTCTAAGCCAACCAGCCTCACGTCCGCTTTCTAGCATGTCCGTTATACGACAGGCTTCCCCCCATGCGGGATCCCAGACTCTCATTATCATTCCTCGACCAAGTACGGTCAAGCAAAGCTTACTCCATATTAATCAGTATTTTACGCCGGACACTTCTTATTTATTTAATTATAAACACACTAACGTAGTTACAACTATTACATATTTTTTTTGTAAGAGGTCAATTCATTACCTTTCGATATAACTTTAATTTATATTGATGAATCAAAGGGAAAATGCGACATCGACCATTTTGTTCCGGAAAATGGGAAACGGACGCCCTATATGAATCAGGAGAACAGACTTCAAAAATTTTTATTTTGTATCTAGATAGCTACTATTAAAAAAATATAATTTGTCCTAGTTAGATCTAATGCTAAAGTATACAGAAAAAAATATTACATGCCGTTTGGTTAGTTGGTTACGGAAATATACTCACAGACATCGAAAATTTTGTCTCTGAATAACTACCCATCTACGGTCCCATCTATCTCAGAACAAAAACATCAAAATCGATTCAGCCGTTTTACCGTGAAAATAGAACATAAGTACGTACAGACTTTCGCAAGGTTACGCATTTAAAACATATGTGTAACATACTAAACTGAGCCTATTTGGCACAGCCGTGAGGCACACGGTAGGGGAACAGTGTATAAGACGGGTACGTTAATAATCGCGAGGTACAATGGGGACATACACTCTTTAGGCATACTTAACATAACACTAACGCAGAGCAAGCGCCATCAGGACGTCATTTGCAAGCGGCCAGACGCAAATAGCGTCCTGTTGGCGCTTGTGCTACGTTAGTTTTGTGTTAAGTTTGCCTTAGGTGTGTGATTTCCTTAGGTTTTTGCTTAGGTGTGTGATTTCGCGTCCCCGTCTTATACACTGTTCTCCTACCTACTTAGTGTTCTTCCTTTCCATTGTCTTGTAATTTTTCATTGTAAGGTTTGTCAAATAAACTTATTTTATTTCTTTCTATAAGCAGGAAGTAGGATAGTAAGGAGTAGAATAATTAATATGGAAGAAGGAGAAATGGTATATGTATCCCAAACAAACAATGGGACGGAACAGTAATCTATACTTATAATAAATCTGTAGAGAGGTCAATTCTGTACATTAAATATATTTCCAAAATAACTATCAGGGGTTGTTTAGGGATCGATACTGATGCCAAAAATGCAATCAGTAAAATTATTGTCTGTCTGTCTGTCTGTCTGTCTGTCTGTCTGTCTGTCTGTATAACCGCTATAGAAACAAAAACTACTCGACGGATTTTAACGAAACTTGGTACAATTATTTTTCATACTCCTGAGCAGGTTATAGTATACTTTTCATCACGCTACAATCAATAGGAGCAGAGCAGTGAAGGGATTCCGATTGGATTTTTACAACTCAATTTTGAGGCACTTTCCGATAAGCTAGCAGACTGAAATTTTGCACATGCTCTGAGTTCTGATGAAAATACATGACTAGCTAAGAAACGTCATTACAAATCCAATATGGCGGCCTACCCAAGATGGCGGACTGGCTGTTTGAAATCCACCCCCATGATATGAGTATCAAATGAAAGGGTTTGCTGTCAGGAATACGAAATAAAAATAGTCACGTGATTTAAATCCAATATGGCGGACGTCCAAGATGGCAGACAGGCTATTTGAAATGCACCCCTATGATATGGATATCAAATGAAAGGGTTTGCTGTCGGGAATACGAACAAAATAGTCACGTGACTTAAATCCAATATGGCGGACGTTCAAGATGGCAGACTGGCTGTTTAAAATCCACCCCCATGATATGGGTATCAAATGAAAGGGTTTGCTGTCAGGAATACGAAAATTTAGTCAGGTGACTTAAATCCAATATGGCGGACGTCCAAGATGGCAGGCAGGCTATTTGAAATGCACCCCTATGATATGGATATCAAATGAAAGGGTTTGCTGTCGGGAATACGAAAAAAATAGTCACGTGACCTAAATCCAATATGGCGGACGTTCAAGATGGCAGACTGGCTGTTTAAAATCCACCCCCATGATATGAGTATCAAATGAAAGGGTTTGCTGTCAGGAATACGAAAAAAATAGTCATGTGACTTAAATCCAATATGGCTGACGTCCAAGATGGCGGACAGGCTATTTGAAATGCACCCCCAAGATATGGGTATCAAATGAAAGGGTTTGCTGTCAGGAATATGAAAAAAATAGTCACGTGTCTTAAATCCAACATGGCGGACATCCAAGATGGCGGATCGGCTATTTGAAATGCATCCCCATGATATGGGTGTTAAACGAAACGGTTTGCTGAATGGGATACGAAAAAAAATATCACGTGACCTAAATCCAACATGGCAGCCGTCCCAAGTTGGCGGATAAGAAGTAAATTAAGTTTGAATATGAAGAAGACTAAAAAAAAGTATAATATTTAGTGGGTGCTCAAAGCGTGTTTTTCCCACGTTTTGTCGTTCCGGTTGGATTTTTGCAACTCAATTTTGAGGCACTTTCCGATAAGCTAGCAGGCTGAAATTTTCAGGGTACCTTCAAACCCGATGAACAAAGATAAAAATAATAAAATAATTAATAAATTTAAAAAATCTAAAAGCCCACGTTTTTAAATGTCCTAAAAATAAGAAAATAACCCTACAGGGCTGAGAGATGGGCCAATCAAAACGTGGGGGCGTATCTTTGCAAGTTACGCCCACGAGCTATACACGTCATGTAAATATCTCATAAATAATTTACGCCCCCACGTTTTGAGTGGCCCCTCTCTCAGCCCCGTAGGGTTATTTTCTTATTTTTAGGACATTTAAAAACGTGGGTTTTTTAATCTTCCGTCGCGTGTGCAACCCTAATGGTTAAGCTACACAGAAATCATTTATGACGGAAATTTTCTCCTTAAAATTATATAAAAAATACCCCACGACAGCATATGTCTATCTTTTATGGTTGACTCACAATAACACGTGTAACTCCCGATAGCTTAGCAGTTCGAAGCTTTCTGATTACATTTGAATACTCTTACGTTTATAACACTCTCAGTCACCCCTAATTGAAAAAGTTAACATTAATTAACTGCTCCATAAAAAAAAATCATATAAATCAGTACAGAAACACCAAAGTTATACATGAAATACGCCAATAAGCCATTGCGCGTGAATACTGAATCATGCTATAAGGATTATTTTTGAGAATCGGTCGCCGCGCTCGACGCGTCTCGCGGCCGAAGGTATAAAATAGTCAATTTATAGAGAAAGGCTATAGGCTATATATCATCACGCTAAGGCCAATAGGAGCGGAGCGCCAATGAAGAATGCTTCGAAATCCGGGTTAAATTTAACGTTAGCCCAAAGTAACTATTCCACGCGGACGAAGTCGCGGGCAAAAGCTAGTGTTCAATAAATGCCGATCATTACAGTATTTCGGTACAAAAGATTTGAATTTTAAAATCTTTATCAGTATTCGCAAGGTATTAATTATGGATGAACAAAGGGAGTAAATCTATCGGAGGTTAAATGCGGGAGCCTGGGCTGAAGATTAATTGCCATTGTTAGAGTAGGAATTAATTAATTTCGATATCACTTGACCGGAGGATGCTTTGTTATACTTGCATAATATCTTACAATATAAAAAACATATAAATAGCAAGATAAGTAACATAAAGTAATAATTTGGAGGTAAACAACTATGACCTTAAGGCTGCTTTTCCACCAGAGATGCGCTATGCTACGTTGCTGCGGATGCGTTTGATATCCACCAATCATATTCACTGGTTTACATAGCACAGCACTGGTGGAAACGGATTCAACTAAGATGTGTTTTTTATATGTAAGGATGCGTGCTATGGCTGCGTGCTGTGGCTGCATGCTACGGCTGCGTGCTGTGGATGCGTACTATGGGTCGTTTTCCCTAGTATCGATACATCGCATAGCTCGAGCTGCGCATCTTCATAGCGCAGCTTCCTTGTGACAGCACATCTTCGTAGCGCAGCTACGCATCTTCATAACGCAGCTACCTTGTGACAGCGCATCTTCGTAGCGCAGCTACCCATCTTCACAGCACAGCTACATAGCGTAGCATCAGTGGAAACGGTCACACAGTTTCGTAGCTCAGCTTTTACATCCTCGCAGCACAGCTACATAGCGCATCTCTGGTGGAAAAGCAGCCTAATGCTTTCAATATTCTTTGGCCAAGTGCTAAACTGAAGATTTGTACAAAATGCCAAAAAAGACATGCGAAATAATAAACTAGAGCTAGTGAATAATGCCTAAAAAGGTTCTTGGTATGTGTTTCACCTATTTCTTTGTTTAGCCTAGAAACTTAATGAAATCGTAGTTAGAATTTACATGTAACAGAAAATACTATAGGTAGATACTTAGCTGGGTAATCTGTGCCTGGTCTGGTCTGGTGACTGTGTTACTAGCTTATGCCTGCGGCGTTTCCCACTTGTAGTTCGGTAATTCAACCACGGGAACGTCATCAGGAAATAGTAGATTACGCACCAAGGGAGTAAGTAGTGCTTTACGTCACGGGCGTATTGAATCCCGAAGCGACACTAAGGATTCTGGGGGTGAACCTCCGTACCGCAGCGAGGAGGTTCAAGTGTTAATTTCCGAGTGAAAAGAGGGAATTAAGTTCAGAATCCTTAGTGTAGCGAGGAATTCAAGTTAGCCCAAGACAAGGCAGCTTTACTCCCGAGGAGCGTACCCTGCTTTTCACACGCTACGAGGAAGTAAATTCGATTTTTGAAATTTGATGTGGTACGCCAACCTTCGAACGTGAAGTGGGCACCACAGCAACCGATCAGCTGTTGCGGTCACCGGCCGCCATTACTGCTACAACTCTTTGGTAAAAGTTTTCATGCTATCTTTTATTTGAGGTTCCAAATTCAAATCACATTATGGACCAGCGGGCGATAGTGAAATTCAGTACAATATCATTGCAAGAGCGGGGGCAGCAATGACTTGCTTTACAGTAGGTTTGCATGATTTGACATTTACGAGCATGTGGTGTGAAAGAAGGTTTATTGTGTTTTAATCCAGGTAAATAAACTATTTGTTCCGGGGTTTGTGTATGTGAGTTTCTATGTTTGTGAACGCACCCACAACACGTGAGAAATTCCAAGAGTGGGGCAAAGTTTAAAAAAAAAAAACATTCTATAGTTTTTGTGTAGTAGAGTACCTAACAAGAACTTCATCCATCCATCCTTACAAAGTTTTGCTGTTATATTATAATCAGGGTCATAGCTCGCCATTATGTAGATAAAATATATTCTACTCGTAGACAGGTATTTCTTGCTATATTTACACTTGTAAGGCGACTAGACCAGGTAGGTATGCAAATTAAGAATGACCTTTAAAATCTGTATGTTGATATGAACTAAGTTTCTACATTCGAGAGCATAGATGCCATGTTCTTATGTAAAATTCGAAATATATTTTCTAAAATAATGATTGTAGCTTTGAGAAATGCTATATCATGTAAATGATAATTATCTATCTACGATGTTTGTAGATTTTTGACAGTCGTTACTGTAAGTCAGAAGGTCTAAAGTCTGACAATCAGTCTTACCATGGGGTATCATATTATCCGGTTACTGCAGGCTTGTGGAGATCCGATAGGCAGTCGCTCCATGTAAAATATTACTGATATTCAGCTGCATTCGGTTTGACTGGAAGCCGACCCCAATATATTTGGGAAAAGGCTAAGCAGATGATGATGATCTACTATGTTCAAAACACCAATATGTGTCTTTGAGTGATTGAGTGACCTCCTAGCGATCCACACGGGCAACGGCACCGCAGGCTGCCTGTCTGCGGTGACAGTTGAGCGATCCCACTGGTGTTAGGTCTGAACCAGTCCCAGGGCAAATCCGGCGCCAAACAGTATTTACTGTTCCACCAGGCAGAACAGTTCCAGTTCATTCTGGTTGTGCCCTCTCCATCTTAGGCATCATCATTGCTTTGAGCTAGCCTAGATTGAGAGCAAACCCATAAGAAATTAAAAAATACTTCGGAATCATCCTAATAAAATAAGGCAATTTATTCTCGTGACTGCTTATTATGCTAATACTTTTTTCATCCTGTATTCTTTTTCGTTTGAAGTCAAAGTGGATGCATTCACCTGTACTGTTAAATGTGCCGCTTCTTATCGAAATTGTGTTGGAAGGTAATATACGATCATAATGTGCGTAGCTCGTTCGTTATTTATGGTATTTTTCTCTTTTACAAGCACGCTACGCAAAATGATGAACCTACGTCCATATGGGCGTTAATAACACTTGTTACAGCGCTTTAGATTTTTAAATTAATAACGCACGAGTGCGAATGGGCACAGTTCAAAGCCTTTGTAACACTGCGCATGTTCTAAAACCACATTGTTTGTAAAAAAAAACATTATATGTTTTGAACATTGTTTGAAACTTTGTATTAGGTAGTTAAACAACGCGTGGTTTGACATAGATTTTACAATACCTATTATAAGCTTTGGTAGTTACATCAACGAAACAAAGTTATTTACATTTGTAATGTTTGCGTTCTATTAATGGCAATACCGACCCACAAAAAATTAATACCTTCATATTATACCCTCTAATTAAAAGCTAACAAAAAACCTTTCAAAAATTTAAAAACTGCTTTTGTCGGTATTTCCAATACATTTCTCGCCAGTCAAATTAATTTAGCTAATTGTGGTATTCACTATGCACATACTTTGTACCTCATTAATTTAAAATAGGTACTGTTTTCGGAAGGCCTCTATAAAAATTCCAAACACACAGAATTTGAACGAACGTAACTTCAAATACCAATGCTGCCCACCGCACGCACATAAATTAAATTAGTCGAAACTAATTAACATGAACGAGACATAAATCCCGCTGTTCTGTGTTCATTATGAACCATCATAATTATCGTGTTTTGGTGATTAATGACCTGGTTACTATTTCGTGAATGCATTCAAGTACCTTTATATCACTTCGTTATGAAAGCTATGTAACATACTAACGGCACGGTTGGTTTAGGGGGCCGCTGGGCCTTGAGCTCTTGAGTTTTTATATAATAGGTAGTTTATTTGTTTTATTAATGAATGCATTATGGAAAAACCGGCCAAGTGCGAGTTGGACTCGCCCATGAAGGGTTCCGTAGCAGCAAGCATAGATGAGAGATATAATTATATTGAGATTAGTAAGTAATATACACAAACAATAAAAATAACTTTGTTTTTCATAGTATTTGTATGAATGGCAAAGTTATATTTGCGGTTTTTGAAAATGTACTATATCTCAAAAACTGCTAACTGTATCTCATCCAAACCAATTTTCATTGGTAGTTTTGGTTGAGGTCTACATTATATATTTTTTTTAGTTTTATCATTCTCTTATTTTAGAAGTTACGGGGGGGGGGACACACTTTTTACCGCTTTAGAAGTGTCTCTCGCGCAAACTGTTCAGTTTAGAAAAAAATGATGTTAGTAATCTCAATATCATTTTTAAAGACCTATTCATAGATACCCCACACGTATGGGTTTGGTGAAAAATTTTTTTTTGAGTTTCAATTCTAAGTATGGGGGGCACCCCCAAAATTTGTTTTGTTTTGATTTTTGTGTAAAAATCCTAATGCGGTTCACATAATACATCTTTCTACCAAGTTTCAACAGGATAGCTCTTATACTTTCGACAAAAAGTGGCTGTGACATACACGGACAGACAGACAGACAGACAGACAGACAGACATGACGAATCTATAAGGGTTCCGTTTTTGCCATTTGGCTACGGAACCCTAAAAACCGGGCAAGTGCTAGTCAGACTTGCCCCTAAATGGTTCCGTAGCAGCAAGCAACATAATATAAAAGTTCTTGTAGTTTGTTGTAATTTTGAAAGGTAAATTGCGGTTTACGATTTATGACGTATTAAAAAAAACTAATTACTTGATTTCGACGAATCTATAAGGGTTCCGTTTTTTTCCATTTGACTACGGAATCCTAAAAATCAATTGCTGTTCGTTAGTCTCGTTAAAACTCGAGAACGGCTGGATGGATTTGGCTAATTTTGGTTTTGAATTATTTTTGGAAGTCCAGGGAAGGTTTAAAAGGTGAGAAAAAACAGGCCGTACGAAGTTTGCTAGGTCAGCTATTTAGTCTTAATTTTTTTGGCAGGGCTGACATACATAGATAGATAAATATGCAATTGTAGCTATGGCCAATGCCTTAATACGTGTAAGGGAGTGGCCCTTATTCGTATTATGACTACAGCCAAATTCGAACATTTATTGATCTAAAACTCGCGGGTGCACGAAGCGGGTGCCTGCCCGCTGTTAATATTTCCTTAGAACACTCGCCACACGCGTCCTCCAAAGCTTTTGGTGCTGCTCATTACTAAGTATTTTCAAACCAGACACGCGAGCGGATACAATCTGCCGCGCCCGCGAAGGTATATAGCCTTAAGGCTGTATTACTGGTTGATGAAAAGAACTACGATCTAAAGACAAAGTACTCTTCAAGACGAAAAAATGACTCCACACTCGATAGGGTTGCGTCGTTTCAGTTAGAGTTCCATAATGTTACAATAGCCATCAGTCATTGTGCTATTGTCAGTGTCATACTTACTTAGGTAGCCAAGAAAAAAAAAATTGTTGCTGCTTCGAAAAAGTTTTCTCGTCCTATGTATTTTGATGATAAAATTAAACAGTTTAATGCAACATGGGTACTGGGTTTTATAAAGTCAATTAATCATTTATTTAGTTGCGTTGCAGGCTCCCACTCTAAATTAGGCGACACATCTTATCCCTCGGGTGTCGTAAAATGTATAATATGATACATCTGACGAGGCATTGCGTAAATAATATGCGCAATAGTATTTTGCTCGCATCAAACGGTGTAATGGAATTTCTTCTAAGAGGTTTAAATAAAATGATGCGAAAAATAAACATTTTTAGGCACAAAAGAGATAAAGTTGTATGGTCTGTTCATCCTTTTCCACCATAAAAACTCGAAAACAAAAGTTTAAAATGAAAAAAAATAACGGTAACATCATTAACAAAACTTGGGCCCATTGATTTACATTTCAATTTGTTGAAAGCATTGACCGTCTAGGTACGACAAATCCAAAGAAGGTGGCCATGGATTGGCATCGGCCCAAATATTACACAATCGCCATTTTCGGCCGAAGGCTGTACGTTCATGCCCCAGCTAAAATAAAAGGAAATGTGTGTATTTTTTACGAACATTAGTCGTAATTCCTATAGGAAACTCGACACAGTTTCATTGAATGACGTTACTGAATGTCCATTCGCGTTATAGATTTTTTTGGCAGCAAATATAAAAGAAAGTGCTGGTCATTCCCTCGCATTGAAAGAATAAAAGAAAATATTTCATGTAAGAAAACGTTTTTAGCGGTTTTAGTTGTCCTTTGATATTGCAATGTTATCTGTTCCCAGCGGTTTCACCGGCTATAACTCGAGAATTATCATATATTCGGAACAAAACTATGATAGTTGTTATGTAGTAACCTGTATTAACACATGGGATAGTTTAACTATCCCATGTGTTAATACAGGTTACCTATGTACTATCTGTTTACCTACCAAATTTCATCGAATTATGTACATTCCGTAGTTTAGCGTGAAAGAATAACTAGGATTCATACATAGGTAATACGTCCTTACAAACTTTCACATTTTAATATTAGTAGAATATTTAGGATAGTAGGTAATCGAAAGAATCTGCTCGCTCATATTGTTTGACATAATTTAATTATACAGCTTCCATTAGGTATATTTTGACGATGTTTCAATTCCATGATCCTTGTACTTTCTACAAGTAGCATTATTTCTTTTAAAAATGTGTCAAACATAATAATTATAACAAGTTATTTTTGTTTTCTTCACTAAGCTAACAGCTTCGGAAGGAAATCAGTAAAAATGATTCCCCAAGCTATCTCAGCACAAAGGTATGAAACACATATTTATGTTATTAAATATTTAACCACGGGTCAGCTTCCTCGCCTGCCTATGTACATTTTCCACATTGTATATTCGTATCATCCCTGTAAATAATTTAAGAGCGGTCATCTAGACATCCCACACTCATGACCCGACGATATTCTATGCACGTTTAACGATTTAAAATTTAAACTTGGAAGGAATTTAGCCGAGGAATACACAATTTAGAGTTGTTTATTTAAGTTCTAAAGGTAGTACGAGTGTAACTTTATGCTTATGTTAAGTTTGTAGAAGTACTGTCCCTACGACTTCATCCGCGCAGATTTCAAAATAATATACTACACTGGTTAATCAAAATCGGTTCAGTAGTTCCGGAGATTACCCTGTACGTGTACTTACATACAAAAAAAATACCAGTTTATAATATTATCAAAACAGAAGTATTCAAATAGGTAAATAAATTGATCTAGGACCGTCTGATCGGGGTTTCAGAGCCGGAGGCTATTTCAATTTTCCGTATGAATGTTATAATTTCCTTTAGTTTGTTTTTTGTACTCTGAAAATGAAAACAAGAATTTTCCTTTGAGAAAGGCATACGTGAGCTAGATTAATATTTACATATTTTGAAGCAAAAGGCACAAAGGCGTGTTGGTATTTAAAGTAATTGTCTGTATGTACTCTGTGGTGCAATGCTTTCTGATGAGAACAACAAAGATTTATGTAAGCATTTCTCGTGAAACGTCTAGGAATTATGTTGAGTTCAGCATTTCAATGTTGTTATTTTCTTTTAGTGCAAACTTTTATAAAGTGACTTACAGAGAACGGTGTCATTTAAAAAAATACATGTGGCACTCCGAGACTGCCGCTGTGAAGCGATTGTATAACATTTTTTATTTTTATTTTAAAATAATAAAATCGCCTACCGTGTATATTTAACGAGAATATAATTAACCTATATAAAATCTTTGTGGTGCACTACTGTAATAGAGAACTTCTTTGTAGTAGGAGAATTTTATAAGTAGGTTTCATTGTGAAAACTCCTTTTGTAGCTGGCCGTTTAGAATAAGTAAGAAAAAGTAAATTGTTTCTATGACGGATATTTTTATGATTTCCGAAGTTTTCCGAACTGAAACGATGTTAAACGATGCGTGGTGTCAGGTATTTTCGTTAGGTTTTTGGAAATTTTTTGATTCGGTCGCCGCGCCGCGCCGCGTTCAGAGCCCGCGATAAAAGCTATGCAATAACTTAAAAACTTAATAAATCAATATTGAGGGAAGGAAATTTATGTTTGTTCAGCCTTCACGGCTTGGTGGGGAGAGGGGGAGGGTATTGAAGTCATTAGGTAACTCGTTGATTGCTAGATAGCGTGATAGGAGTCTTGGTAAAAGTTTACTCGAAGTGCTATTTTTGAGTCTGGTGACTTCATACGGCTATGCTAATAAGTCATCATGCCATGGAAATTACAATGACAGTTATATTTTTATAGTTTAAGTGGAAGAGATCACATATACTTAAATCTTATTGATCGAGTAACCACCCCCTAAAATGTAACACTGCATTATTTCAAAAATGTTTGACCGAACCTTTATATCGTATGTCTTTTTTTATACCTAACATGTGCCCAACACAATAATTATTTTTTAAAAGTCGTTAAAATGACCCCGTTAAATAAATACTTCAACCAAAAGTTCCTCTTGGGAGTTCTTCAAGGGTATTGGAAGGTGTAACCCCCCACAAAATTGCAAACAAGGCAGAGAATAATTGTCTCTCTTTTCTTTTTATACAATAAGGTTGAATATATGCTTATTGTTTTGTTACTCCGCCTTATTTGCTTCTAATAATACTGGCAAGTTGGCAACACGGTGTTCGAAAAACTTTATATCTTTTTATTTGGGAAAAAAGTAATAACGACTGTTCCAAATACGAAATATTTATACTGAATACCAATGATATTATAAGTAAAAAAGGTGTAGATACGTTATACGCGCTCAAAAACAGACGCGCTCAAATGTGGTTGATTCACAAACCTTGACCTCAGTCCGACGTTGCCAGCGACAACGGATGCACTTCACGTACTACAGAGTGAGTCAAAAGTAAAAGTGACTCAAAACCACCGAAAATGCCGTCGTGTGTGATAAGATATTGTACAAATTATACAAGCAAGACTTCTAAAAGTCAAAGAATCACTTATCATTCGTAAATATATTATTTATCTTAATATTTTCACAAATAAAACATTACGTTTCTATAATATGGCGTCGTAAAAGAAAGAGTGCGAGTGAGAGTGCGAGTGAGATAAAAGAGAGAGCGTCACCATCTAGCTGTCACTTTTCTTCATATTGGTTTTATCAAGCTATCCTTTTTACTTGTAGTGAAATGTAATGTGTGTGAATAAAAAGTGTGTATGTGTGCTGCCTCTCTGCGCGGTACGCTTTTTTCTGTTGTTTTGTACGTGTATAACATATCTATGACTTATAATATCATTGCTGAATACGCTTAATGTTTCACTACGTGTTTTAGCCGTTATTGGCGCTACAAGCGCATAACGCAGACAACGTTAAGTCTTCCAAATAAAGGTAGGGACAAACTGAATCCACGTACGCAACGTATGCAACGCGTTATTAAATCTAAACGGTTGAATTTGTATGTCTAGAAACACACTTATCAGTGACAGTATTGCGTATGATAAGTGTGTTTCTAGGCATACAAATTCAACCGTTTAGATTTAACAACGCGTTGCATACGTTGCGTACGTGGGTTCAGTTTATCCGTACCTTAAACGTGTCATGTCAAACGCGTCTGTCAAAATGGCGGTATTGAGGTTTTCGTTGTAGACATCATGCGCTGGTAGCGCCATCTGCGCCGAGCTTTGCGTGAAATCTCCCATTAGAATGAAATAAGCAAACTTTGTGGATATTTTTTGTCTGAAAAAAAAAATAGAGTTAAAAATAGTTGGTAATAGTAATAATTGTGGTACCTAACCTATGAAAAATTGCTGATTAGGGATCTGAAACCCTAAGAATATTTTATTTATTTATGTGTTATCGGCAACAAAGGCCCATAGATACAATCATCATCATCATATCAGCCGTAAGACGTCCACTGCTGAACATAGGCCTCTCCCAGCCTCTCCTATAGTTTCCAATAGACCATTGCACCATTAGTTAAAGATACAATACACAAATATAATCTTACAGGTAATACATATTCAATACAATAAGTGTGAGTAAATAAAAGGAGAGCAGTGGTAGCCCAGTGGTATCGGCCTCGACTTACGATTAGTAGGTCGTGGGTTCAAACCCCGTCAGGCGCATTACTTTGTGTACCTAATTTATTTCAACACCACTACTCTCAAAACGGTGAAGGAAAACATCGTGAGGAAACCGGCATGTCCTAGAACCAAAAATTCGAAGACATGTGACATCTACCAATCCGCACTGGGCCCGCGTCGTAGATTACGGCCCACTCCCTCTCTCAGAGAGGAGGCCTGTATCCCAGCAGTGGGAACATTTATAGGCTGATGATGATGAAATAAAAGATAGTAGGTCTAGGTACCTATCTAACATTTCACTAGAATTGCACTAAGATTTTATACAGTCGGTAATAGCTATCAATAGCTATGTAAGTACTCGTATGTATAGTTAAATTTATTACTGTAAAAGCATGACAGCTATTGTGATTTGAGCGGACCAAGTTAGTAAATACAAATTTTGCTGAATAAACAAAATCTAAATAGCACATGAACTTCACAAAAGAATAAAACATCACAGGTGCATGAGACTTGTGCCACTATGCACACGTTTGATTGAAAAATAATGATTAAATCGATTTAATTATAAGTCACACAGTAGTAACTACTTGTTCGTTATCGTTAGGCCATTAGAGCTAACCGTCGATATACACGCATGCATATTGAATATGCAGTAATATAAAATATAACCTTGGCCTTGATTCTCGTTTTTTTATTAAATACCTACTATTGTTATGTATTGCAGTGGCTAAGGCATACTTTGCCTTTTTCTTACGCAGTTTGGCTTAAATTGTTAAAAATTCGGTCTCAATTCATAAAAAACCTATACCTAACAATATTCTGAAGTTTTCTACCCCTACCATTGAAAATGAATCAAATTACCGCGCTTTCCTCGGACGAGAGACGTCCACACTAACCGAGCTGCTTCGCGCGGCAAATGCCTCGCTAGGCTGCTTGTTCTGTGTGGACGCACCTATTCACAAAGTGAATCATTAGGAACAAGTATTGCTAAAAGTGGCCGTTTTAGACCCTCAGTTGTTTGATCAGTGGTTAATTAACTATTCGTCAAAATTTTTTATTGTATACTTAACTTAAAAAAAAATTAACTAGCCCTTAACAATAATCGAAATTCTGCGCTGTTTCTTTTTCATTAAGCATCACAAGTTCAAAAGCGTTCTTACATTCAGGCGTGCAGTGGTTTGACTTTAAAAGAAAAGTCCAATTAAACTAGCTAATACCCTTAACCTGAAAACACCCAATTACGGCGTTCAGAAGCATTAAATAAAAACGTGGGAAAAACTCGTCATGAACATCGGATGCAGCACGTGGACACAGGAATTGACCCGTAATTCCGGAAATAAACCGGAGGACTTCTGTACGGGCCGTTCAGCCGGCCTGATAAGCGCTAAACGCGTTTTATACGGTACTCTAGACAGTTCTAGATTTCAGTGTTGGTACTAATTGGATTTTATAAGGGTAATGTTGGAAATAAGATAGGATTTCAAAAATATAAACAGACACGAATGAATGTACGGTCAAAGGTTAAACAAAATCAATTCAATTATGCACCAATTCATGTACGACGTTTTAAGTAATTAAACACAGATTGGAAAAAATACGAGAATATTTTTCTGTGAAAATAGTTCTATTGTTTGATTTTTCGCCAATTATTTAGTTGATTGAACTACCATTTTGAAACACAGTAACTTTAAAGAGTGAAACGGAGCAGTTTGTCTAACTAATGCCGAGTAATGCCACTTACACACACCATGCTATGTGCTACACCCACAAAAGTGAGAGATTTATTTTAGAGAAATGCAACGTATTTAAAAGTAGAGCGAAAGCAGGAGTTGTTGACGATATAATAAGTTGAATAAATTTCAAATTTCTCAAAATAAATTTACGGTACCTACTTGCTTTTTAAAATGGTACCACAATATCCACTTTTAGTAAGAATATGGCCAGAAAATAAGGGTTGATACTGACAGGGTGGTAGGTATTTTAACCAAACTTGTTCTGTAACAGAATTAAATGACTAACACGTTATTCCTGTAGGTACCTACTCGTCGAGATAAAACGAGACAATAAAATAATAGAGGGACAGATCTATAATCTGTCCGCTTTTGGAAAACCTGCTAGCTATAAACAATAGCACAAGCCAAAATTTTGTTAAGCTATTTTCAGTAAACTTTCATAATACATACTCGTAGTATATTGTTCGATTTCAATTCTCGTGTGTATTTCCACGAGGAAGTTAGCCTCGAGTTGAAATTATCAATCACTTAGGGGCACTTGATCAATAGTTAAGCCAACTATTTGTTAAAGTCCTATACCATTTTTAACCATTTGTCAAAACATGTGGCTATGGGAATTTAACAATAGTTTGTTTAACTATTGATCCAAGAACTGGCTCATAGGTTTTTTTTAGTCAGATACCCTGACACATTTTTAGGATAGTCAGCAACAAAATATTTGTACAGGTTCTTTAAAAAACTGTTTGTTTTTACTTTAAAAACTGTTTTTCAATTGACTGTACCTACTTGTGTCCATTAAAAAAAGAAAGGGGATCAGAACGAAATAATAAATTACAGTGGATCAGAAAGGAATTAAAAAGTAAAAATATTTGACAGGGTATCGGTTTGGGGCATCAGAGTAGAATAAATGGATGAAATGTTTAGAAATGTTTAAAACACGCTACGAGTCGCCGCAAGTGGCGAATTCGCGTACTTACATAGTAATTAGTGTCTTATTATCCAAAATATAAATACCAAAATCCGTAACTACTGATCACACAAGTCGCCATTAGTTTTCGTAGAAACAAACACTACTTGCATTATAAGGTTTATAACTTTGAATGGAACTTCTCCATGTGACATGTTTGTGGCTTTAAGCGTGAGTCATGTCTACACCATCAATAATCCACCAGTGAACTCACAGAGAGCACAGTTCGCCAACTTTGGCGCCAATACCCAGATCCATTAAATTATTCCGTTGAGTACGACTGATTGTAGGTTCTGAAAGTTGGTAGTAACGTATTGTTGGTGTTGCCAACTGTCTATATTAGGATTTGGGGTAACCCAAAATAATAATAAGAATATCATAAGCTATGAATGATCATGATATGTATTGGAGGCAGTAGTATAACATGGAGATGAAAGGTATATTTGAATTAACCTATGGAACGTTAATGAGTGAAGCTTAAGCAGATTGTATCCCGAGGTCGCGGGACTGTCAAATTAGGTAGGCATTCTAAACATTATAGCGGCGCATGCAGACGGCGAGTAAAAGGTGACTCGCCGTCAGATCATGGACCATGCCCGGGTCTACGCGCGTCAAAGAGCTGTCAGCAATCTGATGGGGCCACCCTTAGAAGGCCAAAGCCTGCCGTGGTCGCGGGACTATCTCATCAGGTAGCCGACACCCTGGAACGTAAAGGAATTGAAGGAACACCGTAGATTTTAGTTCCGCCTTACCCAGAGTGGGGAATACTCTTTGGATGATTTAACCCAGTTAAAAACAAAAACCACAGATTGTGTAAATGGGTTGTATGAGTTGTAAATAATACACAATACTCCAACGTGTTTAGTTGGATTAAATTCTTCGAACTACGATCCGAACGAAACTATTTTCCCACATAAATCGTAAAGTTACCAAATCTCTTAGGGTGCGTCCACATTTGGAGAATGCGCTGCGAATGCGGAGCTCGCGCGCCGTTTGCCAGCTGCGCGCGCTCTGTCACGGCAATAGTTTGGTGCGCCTCTTTAGCGTAACTCATGCAAGGCAACGGCGCGCGAGCTGCGCATTTGCGGCGCATTCGCCAGATGTGGACGCACCCTTACAGACTCTTCCTTTATTTTATTTACTGCAGTATTCAATCCCTAGTAATGTTTCAGTGAAAGATATACTATATATAAATATTTTACATTTCGTTTGGAATACTAATTTACATAAGCAGATTATGCAGATACAATATTTCTCTTCTCCCTTGGATCGTTGCCCGGATTTAAATATGACTACAGTTGCTTTTAACTTAAGGGTACTCTCGGAAAAAAGGTTGACAAAAGCGTGAAGGTGAAGCAACCTTTTGTCGTCATTTAAAGAAAAATTATATCTGACAAAAAAAAAACCGTCTTCAAAAACCACCACGGAAAATTTTAAATTCGGTGTTATTGTTATTTTTTCAAATATTCAATTCTTCCATCATATTATTTCATTTCATCCTCCCAAATTCTCGTCAAATAAGAACATAATTTTCTTACAAGTGCAGTACAATTTTGTAATCCGTAGTAACGACGACCTTTTAAAAGTTTTAGTGAAAACTATTTAGTAATGAACTAAATAGTTTTTGCGTCAATATAACAATTGTAAAAAGGAAACTGATAAACAAATTAGATTTATTACATAAAATTCAATTTACCGTCAAACCAACGTTCAGGCACAGATTACGTTCAGGCAATATCAGAAAACTTCTCGCAAAAGCAGTATAATGGACCGAAAAGTTTATTCTGATGTTCATGAACAAAAGGAGTTATTTTGAAAGTAACGATTTATCATTGGTTTCGTAGTTGAAATAATTTTAACAAAATATAGAATGGTAGTAGTATGGCCATTGCTTAAAATGACTGTTTTTTTTAACTCTTTAAAAAAAAAAAAAAACTATTCGTCTTCTCTGTAGGATGGCAAAGAAAAAACATAATTGGGTAATTAAGAAAAAAAAAACAAATTAAGTACACTGTGCGTTTTCAGTGAAATTCTGTAAATTTTAAGTATGGGAATTTTCGCCTCACCAAAAAAAAACTCTTACATGATTGAAAAAAAAAAAAACAAAATAAAAAAATATCTAGGACTCTCTCTTACGCGAACAAAGACAAGAAAACATTATCGTAGGTACCTTTAAAAACATTGTTAATAGGTACCTACCTGACCCAACGGTAAACAAATCAGAACTTCTATTTTACTAACTTTGATTGACATTTCACGTCCACCCAGGCCTTTGCCTTAGTTCTGCATGAGAAATGAGCCGTTCAGAATTCAGGGAAATACCACAAATAGTTTATTTACTCGTCTACTTTACTATCGTGCACGCTGACTAACTGACTTCCATTGTAGTCTGACTTATTTATTCATTACAACCTGATCTAAGTGGAAACGATACTTTACTGCCTTTGACATGAATTGAAGTGCTTATGACATGAATTTAGTACTTTTGCTATTGTTTTTTTTTGTGAAAATAGAAAATTTATCGTCGTCAGTGACTACGAGTTATTGAAACAATGAATTATTTCACGTTTTAACCCATTCCCTGTCCCATGAATCACATGTGGTTCATGACTATTGTTTAGGCATTGTGTCTGCTGCGCGAACAGTGAAACTGTTAAATTCATTGTATATTATGCTTTTTCTGTAATTGAGATTAAGAATTTATTTAATTGATATTACTTTCGTACGTTCTGTTCTGGTAAAGGTTATTAATATTCAGAAAAAAACTGTCAAAGGCATAAGTGCTTCATTGTAAGTGAAGTATGAAATAAAATGTTTCTACTAACTAAAGAAAAACCGCTAGCATTTTCCCATACAACTTAATAGTTCTTTCATCTATCAAAGAAAGTAGAAATAACGTTATTCAGTACACTTTGATTCACTAGTATTCCTCAATGTCAAGAAATGTTTAACCAATCATTAATCTCCTTTTATTTATGAATACTGAAATTTAATATTTCTTCTATTATTCATCCCGGTTTATTTCGTATTTCTTTGTTTTGTTTTTTTGCTTTAGATAGGTAGGTACTTGATTTTTATATTCAAGTTTTATACTGAAAACGTTTTTCTAGAGCCGTTTTAAATAAAATAAATAAAGCTTTTCAATACTCACTATGTTTGCCTATTTTATTCTGGAATTTTTAGATAAAATTTGAAAAACAGTTCCCTTAGCACGAGTTTTCACTCTTTTACTTAACAGCGTCTTTTCAGTATTTACAGCGTTTCTTGTATGAAAAAATGGAACAGCGCCTCTGGTGTGCGAAGAAGGAACTAATTTTTTTCTTGAAAATTGTCAATTTGAAATTGTCAAAGTTCCAGTTTACTTTACGTCTCAAATACTGAAAACTCGTGCTAAGGGTACAGTTTTGTAATTCTCTTTTTTGGATTTTACCGTATTGATTTAATAAAGGTATGTAACATAATTATATTGATAGTGGTTTTAACCATTTTTTTGCCATTTTTTCAACAATAAAGAAAAAAAAAACTATCGGTACTCCGCTATGCCAAGCATGAAATCACAGGCACCTGATACAATAATTATAACGTATTCCGCGTAGTATCGGCCCGTCGCGATAATAAGTGTGGGGGTCGGTCGGTGTGTACCTACTCGTACAATCGATATTTGCACTGCCACCAGACACAGTGGGAACTTGCAAGCCTCACAATTATTCCAAACACGTTCTCGTACTTCTTTCTAAAAAGTTTATTATCAAGTGCGAGCAAAAATAAAGTTGTTCCAGAAAAACATGTAGTATTCGATTGGCTTTCTCTCGTTATTTTTTATGGGTTTTGCACGTTTAGTAAATGAGAACACAATTGGGTCATTATGTGGAACGTAGTAGGATATGTGTATGACCTTTTTTGTGTAGCGTTTTAGCAACATTTACCTACATTTTATCCGCAACACTGCAGAAACAAGCTCCATATCTGTTGTTTTTTCCTCAAAATTAAAGTTAAGTAAGGTTGCGTATTTTCCTCTTTCTCCCAAACGAGGCGATGTAAGGTTTCAGATAAATAACCACTACACAGGGTGTTAGGGACATCGACGCACAAACGGATACCATGGGTCCAGGACATGATTCTGGACCCCCCCATGTTGGAATTTTACGTCAGTTTTTTCCTATTTTTTTATTTTTATAAGTTTGGTTTTTTTTAATAGCGAGCCGCGCTTGAAGTTCTACAGGTACTGTGGTACTGCATGGGCGCAGTATTTAGGTATACGATGACCTTTCATCATAAACATCTAAGAAGACACCATTTCTAGTTTTATTTACATTGCTACTTTTAGTGAAAGTAGTGAATTAATTACTTTTTTATTAAAAATCACATTGGGTTAGGTAATAAATAACGATTATGAACAGGCTAAAGAAAAAAAACTCATTGTCCCTGTTGCATTGTTCAGACCTTTACTGTTAAACCTGTAACACGAAACCTATTTTTATACATGTTTAATATTCATCAAGCGCGTGGCATTAATTGGAACAAGAGCTGCCAATTGTGTTGCTTATTATATTTCAGAAAACAATTGCACAAATGTTGACGCAAAAATGTGACTCAAGGGTCAAATAATGCTTGTAACGCTATACTAATACCTACTTTTAAAAAAATATCCCCAAACTAATTATAATTTCTTCTGTATCGTGGGTACGTTTACAAATATTGAAACTTACCTCAAACACCCAGACTCGGAACATCCACTTTAAGAATTTCTCCTTTTATCGTGGTGCGGTATCAAAAATTTAAACTCACATACTCAAACACCCCGAATAACAACTTGTAGGCTACACAAATATTTGTTTCGTGTGGGCATCGAACACGCGATGCGCTACCCAGCAGTTGGTCGCTCTGTCCCTAGGCCAACCGTGCCATTCGCGAAGACTTCAACAGAATCAGAAAAGAGAGGCACCTAGTTCGAGTTGCAAATAAAATCGCTATCTTTCTCTACTATATATAAAAATAAGTCGGGTTTTCCTTCCTGACGCTTTAACTCCAGAACGCACGAACCGATTTCCACGGTTTTGCATTCGTTAGAAAGGTCTCGGGCTCCGTGAGGTTTATAGCAAAGAAAATTCAGCAAAAAAAATTTTTTTCTTCTTCTTTTAATCACCAATCGAAATGTTACATTAAACGAAGCCATCTGGTGGCGAAACGGAGTTCGCCGGGTTTGCTAGTTATTCATGAAAAAACATATCGCTGTATATTCACGCATGTAGCTCTCTCTTGAAACAACAGTCTCTCCATACATCCCATATGATCCGAGCCGGGTAACTAAGTTACACGTAAAGCAATTTATTAGTGACCCTTATCCTATCATCTATATTACAAAGATTCAAGCCGCTATGTAGCTCCACACAGAGTATAGCACTTATCATGTAAGGCTTAAAGTTAAGGGTCGTAGAACTATCTAACCCTGACCCTGGAACATTTTTTACGTTGGTAACGGGTGGCGTCACGGGACTGTTTTGGGGGTCTTATCAGGAAATCGTGACCCTAAAATGTAAAGGACTATTGAAGGAACATCGTGGATTTTAGTGAGTACGAGTGATAGGGTGATAAATCAACATCGAGCTATGCTGCGGTGTACCCATAGTCCGTTTTGCTCCACCCAGGACGAGAGGACTGATTTGATAATATTACCAGGCTAAAAAAAGGCTTAAACTTAAGGCATACAGTTTAAGTAAAGAAGAAGTTAAAATTAAGTCAGAGGTGGGTGTGTTTTGTATGTATGTATTTGGATATTATTTACCTGTTGTCGGCGCTATTTCTTCACGTGGGATTTTTGTCTACTTACTTTGTATTTGATTTCGAGCTACTTATGGTACTCATGGGCTGCAGCTAAAAATCAGCGTCAGGTGGCAAACTTTGTGCTGCCATGGTATTATGATGAGCTGAGTCTCTTTTGGCATTCAAAGATTAGTTTATTTATCAAATTAATTTTAAGTTTTAGTGCCAATAAACACAATTTTCTTTCTTTCTTTAGGTGACAGAGACTAAGTAAAGTTTTCTGTGATTGCGTCCCATGAGAAAAAAACGTCGTCATGTACCTATGTAAGTCTAGCTTCATCTCTTCATCCTTTAAGTCAAACTAGCTGTGTCCTGTGGCTTCACCAGCCCCTTTACTCCCAAGGGTTGATAAATAATCTTCCTTAAGAATAGAGCTATCAAATGTAAAAACAATTCCACAAATCAGTCTGGTAGTTTCTGAAATTAGCTCGCTCAAATAAAAAACCTTTTCATTTTTCTTTATTAAATTACCTACAAACTGAAATTCTCCGTTGTTAATTTTATACCAATCACAAATAACTAGCTCCTAATCAAATTTCTCTCTTTGCTGGCGGAAAGGTCGATTCGATGTCAATATTGGGTTGTTAATTGTAGGTCCTTTTTATTTTAGAGCTTTTTTAAATGAAACCCAAATCTGCTTGGATATTTTAAGAAATTTCTGAAGCTTTTTTGGTTGGATCACTAATAAATGTTTTGCCGACGTCATAAGATCAGAATAGAAAGATCCTTCATATTTATGGTTCATCATCATCATCAGCCTTCAATGTTCCCACTGTTGGGACACAGGCCTCCTCTCTGTGAGAGGGAGTGGACCATAATCCACCACGCGGGCCCAGTGCGGGTTGGTTATTTATGGTTCACTTTGCCAAATTAAATTAAGCTTTCAGGTGTTACAACATCTGAGGAATGCGCCTCACACCTCTTTTTTATAGTGAATTAGTGATAAATCATCAAATGGACCTCTCACCCACGCGGTCACGGCGGGACGGGAGGGGCATGTCAGGATTGTAGTAGCACGGCTCGGATTGGTCGTTTCTATGGAGAAGAACCGGCAAAAGAGGCCATGGTTACTCTTTTATATTTTTGGTCGACCCGGGCATGGTCTATGATCGGACGGCGAGTCACGCATTAATCGAACATAGTTAATTATTAGTAAAGCGTGTTTATGTAGGTACGTAAGTACATTTACATTGACAAACGGTTGATCAGATTTTATTGGTAGGAATCAGAAATAATACCAATGTTTATCCGACTTTTTCATTAAAATCTGTTTAAATCAGCAGATGGTCTTATCAAAAAGATATTATTTTATATATTCCTCCTTCCACACAATTTGAATTGAAATGAAAAACATTAATAAAAATGAGCAATTCGCCTACTCTTCTCATATTACATTTATCTACAAAAAACACGAAAAATAAAGAATTTTGTTAGCAAACCTACACACACAAGACAACATTATCTGGGATGAACAAAGTGAGCCTAATTACATACTTACTGCCTACGTAGGTATATACAACGCAAAAAGTGCGGTGTACCAGAAATTTAAGAAAATTCCGCCTTTACAGCTCGATCACGACCTTACCGCTGTGAGCGATGACTTTGCGTGGGGTCCCGAGCGGTAAGATGAAATGTTTGAAACACGCCACGAAGCTCAGCGGCAGTGACGAATTCGCGAACTTTTAAAGACTTAACCACGCGCCCCCCGCACTTCTGACCCTTAGACCAAAGGCGCTTCGTTAAATCCCGGAGGTCGTCTTCACTGGGGGTGAGTAGCCGAAGCCGCTGGCAAAAGCTAGTATCTAATACATTAATTTGATTGATTTTTCAAACTCATTGACAAAAAAGTTCATAACTGTCGACAGTTATACTCAAATTTTCTTTGTACTTAAAAACTTAGAATCGTAGGTCCCTGTATGATGCCTGAAAACCTAAGATAAACTCACTAGTCAGTTATGTTTTGTTGTATGTAACAATGTAACCGTTTATTTCCCTAGAGAAGAGAACAAAAGTAGTGTGAAATGGTACATGCGTCGTAAATCAAGATGATAGTGGGTATTATCTACGCATTCACTTGGAAACAATCGTTTTTTCTCTTTGCAACAGATGGCGTAACTGTTCCAGTGTCCTTATTCCCTGAGTGTCTCATCTCAAAAAGTAATCGCGAAGGAAAAAAGTTACATCCAGGTCATCCAGAATAATCATACTTTTTCGAGGTTGTTGGCAAGTTTATTGGTATTGGGGGTTAAATGCCTGCCGGGGTCACGGGAATGTCTTATAAGGTAACTGGGAGTACTGGGGTCCTCAGTACTAGACAATAATAATAGACCTTAGTCTATTGAAAGAACAACCGTGGATTTTAGTCAGTACAAGTCTGACAGTCCCTCCCGTCCCGCCCTGGGTGGGAGAACTCATTAGATGATTTTACCATGATAAAAAAATGACGTTAAATAGACCAACAGTAGATTCTCATTTATTTCTTACATGCAGCTGGCTGGAGGTATAAAACACTTATATGTATTCAAAGGTTTGCATATAAATGTAGGTAGGTCATCATCATCAGCCTATAAATGTTCCCACTGCTGGGACACAGGCCTCCTCTCTGTGAGAGGGAGTGGGCAATAACCCACCACGCGGGCCCAGTGCGGGTTGGTAGATGTCACATATCTTCGAATTTGGCTCTAGAATGGGCCGGTTTCCTTACGATGTTTTCCTTCACCGTTTTGAGAACAGTGGTAATGAAATAAATTACACAAAGTAATGCGCCTGGCGGGGTTCGAACCCACGACCTACAGCTCTTAAGTCGGGACCGATACCACTGGGCCACCACTGCTCTCCGTAGGTGTTATATTTTTTTTACTTTTACATAGACGTAAAGTTTTTGCGGGGTTGTAGTACTGTCTTGGGGTCGCCGGATTGTCTGGGGTTATCTAAACAGTTAACTATGACCCTAGAACGTAAAGGGCTATTGAAGGAACACCGTTGATTTTAGTCAGTACTAGTCTGACAATCTTTCCGCTCCACCCTGGCCGAGAGGAATCATTGGTGATTTTACCACGCTAAATAAAAGGGGTTTTTGAAATTCGGTCTTTATTTTTGTCGCGTTTCTTGTAACCCTGTTTTGAGAATTCTAAGAGCAAGCCAACTCTTGATGTTTATACCCGACTAGCAATAACCTTAAGGACCCCAGGGGGCATACTTACAACCCGCCTACATTTTCAAATTACAAAGCTTACTAAAAGTGTAGCTTAGCTGTGAGCCGCTGTAGAATTTTTATAGTTAGGATACAGGTAGTTTTTTTGAAATATTTAGTGAAGTCTTAAACTTCTAATGGGTGTTTATTTATTTATTGTTGATGTACAATCGACAAATTTGAATTATGACTCCCCTTTTTTTTTTTTTTTTTTTTTTTTAGGGTGGCAAAATCATCAAATGAGTCCTCCCGCCCTGGGTGGGGCGGGAGGGACTGTCAGACTCTTACTGACTAAAATCCACCCGTGTTCCGTCGGATGCCCTTTACGTTCCGGGGCCACGGTATCCTGGATTAAGAAAAATCCGCGACCCCGGCAGGCATTTGGCCCCATAAGGGGCCCCGTCGGTGACGCGTGAAACACGACGCGCCGCCGACCCGGGCTTGGTCCTTGGTCGAACGGCGAGCATACCCATTACTCACCGTCCGCAAGCCCGCTCCGCCGCTGTGCCCTCTGCTGTTCAGAGGGACACGCGTTGGAGCGTCCACCCGACAGGCTATTTGCATACGGGCAAAGAAACCCCTTAGGCACACAGTGCCTAAGGAGAGTTTTTGCCCGCATCCCAGGGTGCACCGGCCCGAAAAACTGGTCTTCCCTCCGGACGTATCCGAGAGGGAACTCCAGTCCACGGGCGCACGTGGAGGTTTCCTGTCTTAGCACCCCATTATGACTCCCCTTATGCTTATTTTCTTACAGATATTTAATTATAATTAGGTTGACATTCACGTAAAAATACTATGGTTTAATAACCATAGTAACCGTCAATAACCGTGAAACCGTCAATATAATTATTGACGATTTCAAACGATTTATCGTCAGAGTCGGTTACGATTCTTCTTCTTCCTTTCTTTCTTTCTATAAAATCGTTGCCCCACACTAGGAATTTCTCCTGTGTCGTGAGCGTTTACAAATTAATATAGAAATTCACATACATAAACACCCGGACCCGGAAAAAGTACTTGTAGGTCATACAAATATTTGTTCCTTGCGGGGATCAAACTGGCGACACACTGCGCAGCCACTGCACTAACCGTACTGTCAATCTAGATTCAAAGTCGATTGTACTATAAACCTCTGACTACCATTCCAGGGAACATTGGCCCGATTTTAAGTGATGTTATAAAGTCAAAGTCAAAGTATTTATTAGTGTGCTTTCTGGTGATACAGTAGGTCTTATAATTAGGTTATAATAGTACTCAGAAAACTACCCATTAGGGCATACACTATTTTACAATCAAATATGCAAACAACCAAAACAATTTATGTAAAAAATAATAAAGAAAAAGCAAATTTGATATTAGGATACAAAAAAAAAAAAAGAATTTTTATAATAGATAATACAATTAATAACTATGCAATAAATTACAATTCATAATAATATTCACACAATTAGTCAAAATTTCAATTTTCAAACATAAATACAATAATGTTCATTAGTTTATTATAACTTGTCAAAAAGGAATTCGTCAATGGAATAGTAACATTTTTCAGTCAAAAAAATATTTAGTCTCCTTTTAAATTGTGTCAAGTTTAAATCTTTAATGTCATTTGGTATTTTATTAAAAATAAAGTAAAGTGTGCCATGTTACACACGATCTATCAATAGCGCCTGGGGATCTAGAGCAATGGTATTACTTCGATAAAAAATCACAAGAACGAGGGTCGAGCCTCAGTAAACAATTCGTTACGTCATTTCTTTCATACGACATGAAGATATTATTTCAGGACGTTGCTGAAAACTGTTGTTTTTTAAGGGCTTGTTTTCTCATACTTACTTTTATGATTATTACTAATGCAACCAAATTCGGTGACTCCTATTAATTTACACAAGTACCTATTCAAACAAGCTATTGCTTCTCTTTATCGCTAACGGAAAAATGCCTCATTTAAACTTTTTCTTTTTTATTACACATTTTTCCTCGTCATTTCTTTTACTGGCGATGTAACTCAAATCCACACGATATTTAAAATTCATAGGTACCATAAACGTAAACCCCGCAGCATATCGTTAGCATCTTTTTGCGCCTGAGATTACAAGATTATACGTGATTTAGGTACCTATGGAAAAGCGTCTTTAACTTTTACTAAACCTTTTCAAATGAATACACACTAACTATAGGGTAAAGCTAGGTAATACGCCCTAGTTGATAAAATGCCCCATCATTCTAGCATTCAAACTTAGTGCTTGGAATCACACGCTAGGGTGGTTGCTGTTGGCGTACATTTGTACACACGGCTACACATCAAGCTATACAAAACCAGTATAAGCTGGTCGTTGAATATACGGAAAGATCATACAAAGCGAGACCACGATAAACTGGTTTTGTATAGCTTGATGCGTAGCCGTGTGTACAACAAATGGTCCTCAGCCTCGGCCATATTATACGCTAACAATGGCCACACTCGCGTGTGGTTTTGAGTAGTAAGTTTTATGGGGCGTTTTGTCAACTGGGTTGTAATACCTACCTAGTTTTAATGTATCATAGGACAAATGGGTCGACGGCGCGTCATGTTCCACCCGCGCACGCAGTGTGTTATTTTGCCTTAGTTCGGACACTTCCGTTTTATCTGGGGGCACGGCAGTGCCCCCGCCAAGACGATATGTATTTCGGAAAGCTTATAATCAAACAAAACTCCTAACAAAACTCCGCCGGCTCAAGGGCGTCGCCAGCTTTTGACTAAGGGGGGGGGGGGCAGTGAGGCAATATTATGGAGGATGAAAATTATGAACGCCGAGACCATGAAGCGTTACACTTTTTTTTTATCGTGGTAAATTTTACCACGATAAAAAACCCAGGGCAGAGCGGGAGGAACTGTACTCGTTCTGAATAAAATCCACGGTGTCTTTACATAGTCCTTTACGTTCCGGTGTCACGGCAATTCGTAATTCCCGCGAACCCGGCAGGCTTTGGCCCTCTAAAGGGGACCCCGTCATAATGCTGACACTCTTTGAGGCGCGCGTGGAACACAACATGCCGTCGACCCGGGCATGGTCCATGGTCGGACAGCGAGTCGCCGATTACTCGCCGCCCGCATGGCCTCGAAGAAGGAATGCCGGGAGCGAGAGGTCTCCACCTATCGCCGTCGTGAAGGTACGACACAGGTAACTCCCGAAACTTCCGTATCCGGTGGTAAGGACGCCGTGACGCCTATAATCCAGCCACTCCACAAAGAGGGGTCACTCCCACTGCCCTGAGATCGCGCCGGAGCACTTCCCGCCGCGCCTCGACTTGTTGAGGCAGCGGGGATTCGCCCTGGCACTGCGCCTCCACGCGCCACTCATAGACGCGCTGGAGCGCAGTCGCCTCCAGATCCCAGAGCAGCAATCCGGCAAGGAGGTTGGCCGATTCGCCAGCGATAGTGCAGTATCCTCGGATCTCTAGGGGGGGGCAACGGCCCCCCCCTGCCCCCCCTTGGCGACGCCCTTGCGCCGGCTATAACTACTGTAGTTTAAGAGAAATAAATAAAATCGAGAAAAATCCTTAAATAACTATAGAAACACAATATCCCGTTTTCTATTTCGATTTTTACACGAAACATTTTAAGATTTGTGATAGAAATTTACTACCGGAACCAGTTTTTTCTTGAAAACTTTAAAAATCTTGCTCACACAAGTGAGAATATATTTTTTTTCTATGATTTAGATTTTTTTTCAGGACATTCTCTTCATGTTCGCATTTTTTATTAAGCCTAAATGTTGATCACTATCACCACAAAAAAACTTAGTTGCAAAAAAACCCAGGATTTCCGAATAATTGAATTTCTAAATTGTCGGTTAGGGTTGTCACTAAAACTTGTGTGTTTCATGAAAACATTAATGTTTCATTAATTTTGACTTAGGTAGGTATTAGCAATAGTAGGTTTAAATTGTGACGTGCATAGTTTACACAATTATTTACTACTCTGTGACAACCCGCTATTTCCATAGAAATTTAATAAAAACTTAGAAACTCTCCGAGAATTTTATCCAGTTGAAGGTACTTTACATAAGTATATTATCCAATAAAAAAAAATGCGCCCCGCATACAGTTATTTTATGTTTTTCGTTAATTTTAAATAATTCTCGTTCCTAATACGTTAGAGACTTGCACTTTTTAGAATTAATACATTTCAAACCCACAATTCAGTGGTAGTTTACAAGAGCCTGCAATTTAGCTTCATTCAAGAGATAAGTACCTTTCACTAAAATATTTGTATCTCCTAAATGAGGTCAAATATCAAAACGGTTTTTTTTAATGGTTTAATAAGGGTTAATTTATAAAGAAAAATATAAACCTGGCATGTACGTAACTAAGGCAAAATAAAACACTGTGCCGCGCCTCAAAGAATAGTCAGCAATACGACCGGGCCTCCCTTAGAGGGCCAAAGCCTGCCGGGGTCGCAGGACTCATGACACCGTGGACTTTAGTCAGTACAAGTCTGACAGTCCCTCCTGCCCTGTCCTGGGTGGGAGGACTCGTTTGATGATTTTGCCACTTATAAAAAAAAGTCATAGGAGAACCAGATTTCTGAATGAACAATCTAACAACAAACCGTGAAACGCAAGATAAAAATCAAATGTGTTGTCGCTGGCAACTCTTTTCGGTCGCAAACTAACGAAAGCGCCGACAGAGGGCGCTTGCGAGGTGACAACTACGCTGCAGCGACGGCACTCGGCCCTTTTTGCTTTCGACTACGGAGCTGTTCGGTCGTTTACCATCCTGATCCGTGATCCTGGCTATTTTAGTATCGATTTAAAGTTATTATAATATATTGTTCCGTCAACTTGCCAAAAGTTTATTTTAGATAATTAATTATATTGATTTATATTAACCTTGATTACGACTCCAAGTGTGTTTATTTGTATTTGGATTAAGTAGCATTAAACTCATGTGATATTATGCGACGTTGTTTATTTTAATTAATAAATGTGTCTTCAAAAATATCCTTCCTATGTTTGTAAACAACACCCACGATACAGGAAGAAATTCCAAGTGTGAAAAAAAATACGTATCTACATATATATTCATGAACTAGTCGATAAACGATTACCTTCGTTGGACAATAAATAATGTTTTCTCAGACATAACTAAACAATACCTACCGAAAATATTAATCAAAACTCTGGTATTCTATTTCATGAAAAAGATTTTCTATTCGTTGAAAATGAATTTATATTTTCGGGTCGGCCGGCTGTTTACTAAACGTGAGAACATGTTTGATTTTATTTTTTCGTGTGAAATTGTTGTTACTTTTATGAAAGATCGGTATTTTTGTAACAATAACTGGAATTTTATTATTATGGACACCGATATAAACGAAAGTTTTATATTACTGCCGTGAATCGAATTTTGTGTATGAACTTTTTGTTGCACAACAACAGACTTGTTGACTTGACCAGTTTGTGTATGTGTGTTTCTATGTTTTGTAAACGCACAAATGCCACAGGAGTAATTAGTGTGGGGCAAAGTGTTTAAAAAAATCTGTCTTTTAATTTGATTAGTCCAGTAAGTTTTTATTTTCATTTAACTTATTAAATACCGTTTCCGCCAGTCATATTTTCTCAGTGAGAAGCCTAGCAGCTGGACTAAAACCAGGCTCAAGTTCAGGCCTTGAGGCGAAAACAAGCGCATAACATTGCGCTTGTGAAATTATGAATACTTATTTATTCGTTAAAGAAAATAATAATCCTAACATTTAAGGTAAACGGCCCAGTAACCGTGAAGTTTTGAACTTCACTGACTTTGCATGTACGCTATGGTAAAACTAGAAGACTTACAAAAAAAATAATTACATGACTAGAGAGATAATTTAAACAAGTTTTATTGTAATATTCTTTTTTTTAATTAGTATAGATTTTCTTTAACAATAAAAGAAAAATATAAAATAAAGGGCTAATTGTACCAGTACCCGGTAGATTTGTACTAGTAAACGTTAAATTGTCCCTGAGTCCGGTAATATTCAATGCGAATTTGAACTCTATTGGTTTACGTTAAAGTTCACAGAAATACTATTTTTGCATATCTGTGTAAAATAAATAAAGAAGGGCTTATCTAATTCCAAAGAAAAGACATTTGTATAAATGAAAAAATTTCAAATGTATTTATGAAAATTATTATAGGTAATAATAGTTAACATCACGAAGTTTAAACTAAGTATTCATAATGTTACTTAGTTTAAACTAAGTATCATTATGAATACGCGTAATTTGTCATCCAACGTCGACCGTGAGATACCGAACTGCCTGGCAGCAGCTGAAATTGAGGCTCATTTTATGACTGCTTATTATTATCAGCCCATTGCCATCCACTGCTGAACGTAAGCCTCCCCCAAAGAGCTCGAACCCTCCCGGTCCTGGGCAATCTGCATCCATCCGCTGCCAGCCACATTCCTCAATGACGACCCATCTTTTCGCAGGGCGTCCTACACTACGTTTGCCCATTCGCGGTCTCCTCTCCAGAACTTGTCTACTCCATCTAGCATCAGTCCGTCTACAGACGTGACCGGTCCACTTCCACTTCAACGTGCTTATTCTACGCGCAATGTCGATTACTTTGGTTCTCTGGCGAATGACTTCGTTCCGAATTCTATCCGCCAGAGAGACTCCGAGCATTGCTCTCTCCATTGCACGCTGAGTAACCTTGAATTTGTGGACCAGGCCTATGGTAAGTGTCCACGTTTCGGCTCCGTAAGTCATTACGGGTAGGACACACTGGTTGTAAACCCTGGTTTTGAGGGATTGTGGTATCGATGATTCGAAGATATAACGCAGCTTCCCGAATGCTGCCCAGCCCAAGCGTATCTTTCTGGTTGCTTCCTTCTCGAAGTTGTGCCGGCCCAGTAGATATATGTTTTCTTGTACAACCTTGAGGGCAGCACCATTTACTTGTACGATTACAGGTCTCGGATTGACATGACCATTAACCATGATTTTGGTTTTGTCTAAATTTATTCCGAGACCCACACGTCTTGAAAAATCGCTTAGGCTGTCCAGCATTACTTCCAGCTCCTGCAAAGATTCTGCCATGATGACAATCCGCAAATCGAAGGTCTGAGATGTACTAACCATTGATATTTATACCACGTCCTTTCCAATCAAGCGTCTTGAAAACGTCCTCCAACGCGTTTGTAAACAGTTTCGGAGAGATGACGTCTCCCTGTCTTACACCTCGACGTAGTTGGATTGGTTTTGTGCTGTGTTCTTGTACTTGGACGGTCATAGTTGCGGCCTTATACAGACATCTCATCACCTCAACGTAGCAGTAGTCGATGAGGCACCTCTGCATGGACTCCAGCACAGCCCAGGTCTCGACAGTATCAAAGGCTTTCTCGTAGTCCACATACGCTAGGCACAGAGGCTTATTATATTCCTCGGTCTTTTAGATTATGTGGTCCATGGTGCTGTAGCCTTTTCGGAACCCGGCCTGCTCCGGCGGCTGGAAGTCATCGAAATTTTGGGCGAGACGATTCGAGATAACTCTCGAAAACAACTTGTAGACATGGATCAGAGGTGAAATGGGGCGGTAGTTTTTAAGAAGCGTGTTATCGTCTTTTTTGAAAAATAATACCACCACGCTCCTGTGCCATGCGTCCGGTGATTTGCCAGCTTGACTGCTTCCATAGCCTTTAATATGGCCTTCTGCCTATTAGACATGGCTATCTGAAAAAAAATAACAGTGTTCTTGAAAGTTTCTGAATTCGTATCAATAGGAAAATATAAATACCCATGTTTATAATATTTTAACGACGGTACATTAAAACATAGTAGTAATTGTGGAATGGATATCTGTCCCCCGGGGCATGCATTATAATTAAAAATCTTGCCTCAATTTTCTTAAACACCTTAAATTAACTCAAGCTCAAGCTTACATAATAGAAAAATGGATAGAGCAGCGTTATTAAAAAGAACAAGTTACACAAAATTAAAATTAAATTGGTCGAGTAATCCCAGATCGAGTCATGTAAGTTTTCCAGGTCCATGTCTTTGTCCAAAACCTATTCAATTTGACCAATCAATCAGTGACTCCCAGAAGCGATAGTAAAGATGTTACACATCAACAACTAAGGAGGCAATCGAATCCAGGTGATTACAACACAAACAAGGAACATAGAAACTGCATTCTTTTGATTCGAAGGAAAAGAGAACTTAACACAAGCCAATAAGGACGATGTCGGGTTTAAATGCAACTTTTAATGCAAGTCCCAATATCCGGCAATGTATTCCACAGTTTTAAAGGAAAATGAGACCTATTTCAAGGTAAAAAGTACACAATAACGGGTTTCGGTACAACGTGTTTTACCGGGTTCATCATGTACCAATATCCGGTAAAAAAATTACGATTTTAACGGGTACTAGGTCAAGAAGGGTTTGTTAGTACCAATAGATGTTAACGGCAAAATAATTTATTTCTCAATTAGATTCACCTCAATTTATAGGTTTTATCGCAACATAATATACTCATATATTTTAGAAAATTATCACTCTTACCTTAACGTTATCCGTTGCAGTATGGCTAGCTCATCAATGCGACGTGGTGGATTCGTAGTTCACTGACAGAACTTTGATCTTACATAATATTTTCACACTGCAAACTTTTGTCAGCGCATGGTTTTAACGACATTAAACTTATTGGACAATGTTGCCATTAGAATTGTACAAAATATTACAAAGAAGGTATTGCCATTTGCAAACTTAACTTCATAATTGGTAGAAAAATGCAATAATAAAAAAACTGACTTGTTAACGGGTACTGGTACACTAACGGGAATACGTACTTTTACCTTATTGAATTAGTAATAAGCTACGCCGTTCTTTATTGTGCTTGCGAACAAAACATTATTCTTTTTTTTTCCATGAGCTCATATTATCTGTTCCATAAATTTATTAAAGCATTATTAAGCATCGTGGCATGAATATTTTTACTAAGAGTTTTATTTTCGGATAGCACATATTGTATTCTGCGAATCAAAAGATGTTGACTTTAAGACGTGTGAAAGTAGGTAAGCCTTCATATCAAAATACAATTTTATTAATTAAAACAAACACTTAACACTACTCAACAATTAAACACTTATAAACTCACTTAATCACACGTAGAAGTCACTTAGAGATCGCTTCCAGTTCACTTCGAATTGCCTCGATCGTAGTCAAAACCAGACTGACTCAGCTCGCCGATCGGCGCCCTTTTTATACCCCGGCTGGACCCACTAGATGTTTCTAGAAGGTGGTCGAATGTTCTGGAAACATCCATAGACTTCGACATAGTCCCATACCTTCTGTAACATTCCAGAACCATCTCGAAACATCTAGAACAGGGTAGAATTTTCTAGAAACTTCCTGACCAATCTTCAGTAGAATTGTCGAGAACCTTGTGGAACTTTCGAGAAGCTTATAGATAGGTCTCGCTCGATCGACGTAACACTATGTTAGATTTATAACCAAGTGAAATATTGTTCTAAACATGCTTTGGGATATGAACGATATTTCATCAAAATTGGGGCCGTGTATTACGATCATACGTCAACATTTGAGCACATTGGACCATCGTTGCCTCTGTATCACTTTCATTTACCTACATCTCATCTTGTATCCAATAGAGAGCTATATATATTACATAATCTAATGTAAGTGGCAGCTGTGACTCGTACAAACTGATTGAGTTCAATTCCTATCAGAATTTGAATTGCAATTTATACAAATTCGATCACTTGATGTGACTTCGAGAGCGCTCTCAGAAAAATATGTTTGTCACTATTTAAGTAGATATATTTGGATTATATCTGCATAATATTAGGTACAAATGCGAAGCCATTTGAAGATTGATTATTTTCTGTTCTTTAGGACTAATAACTGGCCAAGTCCGAGTCGGATTCGTGCACGGGTTCCGTACCATTATCTATAAAAACCATGTCTGTTGTATGGGAGCCCCTTTAAATATTTATTTTATTTTGCTTTTATCATTTGCTATTTAGCGTCAACAGAAATACATCATTTTTGTAAAAAAAAAACAATTGTCTAACTATCACGGCTCATGAGATATAACCTGATGATGACATACAGACAAATGGATCGTGAAGTTTTAGTAACAGGTTCCCATATTACCCTATGACTACGGAACCCTAAAAAGTAGCGAAGATGTAGCGTGACTTGTTGACGAGATAGCAAACGGAGTGATATATCAGAGGCCTGTCTTTAAAAATGTGCAACGCTAAGGAAAATGTGTCAGTATCTCTCAAAGGCGGGCTCGACTCCACACATCGTGTTCTATTTCCATATCTTCATGAGTGATGACGTAGGGAACTCCATCTATTAGCTAAGTAATATATAAAACCCAGTAAGAATATTTTGGTATAGGTAATAATATTATTACGCAAAAATCTACAGAGTACGAAGGTTCGATATAATCATGTCGAGCGATGTACCATTGGGTTTTCCACAGCTGTTTTGTTTGTTGTAAAATAAACTAGTTATTTCAAGGTTGTTGAACCTTCAAGACAAAGACCTCAGTAGTTCCTCTAGGAAGCAAATAAAATCGCACACAACAGCCGGTTTGCAAGATAATAAAACAGCAACGAATAATTTCAAGAAAATCTGGAGTGGGTAGCTAGTTCTTATCCAATCCCAATATAAAATCGAAGTGAGCCTGGGACGTGCCAAATGTAGGCTGATTCATAAACATAGGTCGCCTCCAAAGCCTACAGAAAATATGTAAATAAAGTTTGTTCTATAAGAAAACAAAATTGTATTGTGTTGATTCTATTCGAGCTGGGAAACTATACCTCAATGTTATTATATAAACAAAAACAAGCTTTCGTACAAAGGAACAGGGTACGGAATTATTTAATTGGTGTCAAATTTCGAGTATGGTTTTCTTCGTGTGTTCCATATTCTAAATCATGGGAAGGGTTATCCTTCGTAGTGAATAGCATAGCACGGACAGGCAGTACGTCAACCTGTCCCCAACTTTAAAATTTGAACATGAACTTTCTTGTGATAAAGTTGATAATCAATTAAAGATTTTTGAAAGAATAACGTTTAATGTGTTGGCGTCTCTACAACAATATTATTCTACAACAATGAAAATGTTAAGGGCTCTTACAGAAGCTAGACGTAACAAAACTCTTACAAATTGGAAGGCTCATGTAAATTATCAGGAATTTCACATTTGTCGGTTTTGAAAAGCTATTTGATTTGACTGGATGATTTAGGTGACGGTGGGAAAATCCATATGTTTGAGAACGAAAGCATACGTGCGTTTATTGATTAGTCTTTATATTTATTGTATACAGGGTTACTTGTAAAACATTGACAACCCTGAAAGATAAAAAAAAATCTGGTGTGTCATAATATATTTATTGTCAACGGAAACATATTACATTTTGTATGAAACCTGTTTTTTATCATTCAGGGTTGGTTTCTTAGAAAAGGTTGTTTATACGAGTACCCATACGTACTTTTAGCCCATGAAAGGTTGTTAATGATTTACAAGTAACCCTGTATACTAAGTTCACTGCCACTATCAGTGCTAATAAGATCAATGGGAAACCTTAGTTTCTAGACGAACACAAGGTCGAACGACTTATTTTTATTTGCGGTAATGTGTAGGTTGCGTGCGTTGAGATTGTTACCGAAGTGTAGTGATTGAGTATAATATTGAAAGTGATTTTTTGCAAATTATCTGCTCCGTACAGTTAACTGATACAGGCAATAAGTAAAAAGCGGCCAAGTGCGAGTCGGACTCGCTCATGAAGGGATCCGTAGCAGCAAGTATCATCATAATATAAAAGTTCTTGTAGTTCTTTGTAAGTTTGATCGATGTTTTAATAATAGCGTATTTTTAATACGGTTTATGATTTGTGACGTATTAAATAAAAATAATTAGGTACCTACATATTTTTTTTTTAGTTTTATCATTCTCTTATTTTAGAAGTTACAGGACACACACACACATTTTACCAATTTGGAAGTGTCTCTCGCGCAAACTGTGCAGTTTAGGAAAAAATGATATTAGTAACCTCAATATCATTTTTGAAGACCTATCTATACAACACGTATGGGTTTGGAGAAAAAAAAAATTGAGTTTCAATTATAAGCATGGGGAACCCCCATTAGTTTTATTTTTTTAAATTTTTGTGTTAAAATCCGAATGCGGTTCACATAATACATCTACTTACCAAGTTTCAATAGGATAGCTTAGAATTATACTTTCTTCAAAAGTGGCTGTGACATACGGACGGACAGACAGACAGACAGACTTGACGAATCTATAAGAGTTCCGTTTTTTGCCATTTGCCTACGGAACTCTAAAAAGCAATACCCATAGTTAGCGTTAGGCCCAGAGGTTAGCAATGTCTCTTTCCTAATGCATATTTTTGCAGTTTCACTTAAAGCGGTGAAGAAAAACTAGATGGTTGTTCATAGAACTATCCAAACGGGTGATTGTGACTGACGCTGGGGCGTAAAGGGTGATTGAATGAACACGATGGATTTTATTCAGTACTTGTCTGACAGTCCTTTCCGGTTCACAAAGGACGGGAGGACTCATTTGATGATTTTACTAACTAAACAAACAGCAGAGGATAGCCATATCCAGGAACTATCAACTAAAAGCAACAGCTTTAGTACCTATGCTTCTCTTCTCAATTCTTTCAGTAATCCAAAGGTCGTAAGAGATCGTCTGTTGTGATAGAAGCGCCCATTGAATACTAGATTTAAATAAGTTTGTCCTCTTCTATGTGGTTTTTAGTGTCCGACCGAAACAAGATTTTCAGCCGAAACCTTCGATCGGACACTATTAAGCCTCCTGCAGACACACGCGATTAATCGCGCTGCGACAACGAGCCAAGCTAATTTCCACTCTAAATGTACTGCGAATGGACCGCGACATGTCGCCCCGCGCGATTAATCGCGTGTGTCTGCAGGAGGCTTTAGTTTGTTTAGTCAATAAAGTTTTTAGTATACATAAAATGATAGGTGATTGAACCTGAGGCCTTATCATGAGATTTCACTTATGTGACGTAAACTGGAACTTTGACATTTAATTTCAAGGAAGAAATTAGTTCCTTCTTCGTACACCAGAGGCGCTGTTCCATTTTTCCATACAAGAAACGCTGTAAATACTGGAAAGACGCTGTAAAGTAAAATAGTGAAAACTCATGATAAGGGCTCTGTGTTTGTATGAGTTATATTAACATTTGGCAAAAAACTACTTTAAGTTCTTATCTTATCTTATTTATGGATTTCGTCTCTTTATCTTAATTGGTTTTGAAGATTTTATGAATATATTTTTGGAACAAATGATTAGCAGTCTTTGTCTATAAATGCTTTCGAAAATATTGGTTTAGTCATTGATTTAGAACTTTCAATTAGTCCTTTACATGTCACGCGACGTGCTTACAATACTGATTTTACAATCAATGTCAACGTGACGTCATCGGATATAATGGGGGAGGGAAGAGGGATGGTCATGTGCTCAGCTATTAGTTTAATGAGTAACATAATATATGACATGGAGGTGACAGCAATTAATTTATAGATATGTTTTGAAGCCTTATTTAAATACACGTGTTAACTTAACTGAAAACCATAGAGTGCAAGGTTGTTTCCATAGAAATATAGTTATTTCGGTTGTAGTACTGGTGGACTGTCTTAAACCCAGAGTAGTTCCAGTGGAATGAGACAGAGCTATACAAGTCGTCTAGCGCCATCTTGTTCCCTCACTTTCAGATTAATAAATGCTTTATTAAAGATTAATAAAACCAGGTGCTGCTACCTATTGAACAGTGAACACTAGCTTCTACTCGTAAACGACGCACGATTCCATCGTTGAAACTTGTCGCGACCGCAGTACCAAGAAAAAACCACGATCAAAAACCGTCGGTGACATCTTTGTAACAAAATATTAAAACAGTCAGCTTTTGAACGTGGTACATCTAAATGTGCTGTTTACGTTCAGTATTAATAATAATGGGTAAAATTCACTACCTACCAAGTAAAACTAATAGCATTTTTTTAATATGTTGATTTTTTTATGTTAGCAGAATACATCTCAAAATTATATCTAAAAATATTTTACTGACAATACTTAACTAAAATATATAAAGCTGAAATATTAAAACTACTACTAAAGCTTTGAAAAACTGCTCCTCCACGCTATCCTGGTTATATTGCAAAGCTTATCCTCTGGCCAGGGTAAAATCCAGCTGTTGTCACGGGATTGATTGTCGTACCTATTGCAGTATTATTGTCAAGTATTAACACCCCCATTTATTTGTTGCAGGAGTGTCCCTAGTGTACATACTGTTGGTCCTGCCGGGGCTGCTGCCCTGGCGCAGTGGGCCCGGGCCCTGGTTCCTCTCGATGTGCCACCTGTTGGGCGCGCTGGCGCCCTGGTGCGGCTCCTTCCTCTACCACCTCTTCATGAACCACACGCGCGGGGCACAGCTCTACCATCGACTGCTGCAGTTGGATATGCTGGGGATTTGGGTCAGCCAGAGCATAGGTAAGTAGATATACAGTGCTGATTATTTTTTGCCTGTATTGTGACTTTATCAGGATTACGCTATCGGTCAAAACATATCTATTGTCTGTAGCAATCGTAGTATCTTTATTAATACACTTGGATCTAATTTGGATGCTTTCATTCAACCCGGTCAAGGATCGCAAAATTTCTAGAATGATAATATGAAAACAACACTTCTCGTTAATCTTCTCTATTTCTTACTTTAAATATAACTGTGATGTGTTCACATCGATGATCAGTTAACAATATCTCCAAGTATCTTCTGGTTCCTTCAAATGGAGCGAGGGAAATATTCTTCAAAACTAATCTTAAACCTGACCACTTGGTTAAGTAAAGCCTGAAAGGGTTACATAAATAGTCCTTTAATCAGTCCTGTGTCCACTGCTATACAAACCGCAAGCCTCTGAATACTTAGTATTCCGATAATAGTTGAACCTTAAAGTTTCGCCCACGGATAGGTCGAAAGTTCGATAGTTTTTGGTGGTACTTTACGACATCGACTAGCTCTCGGCCCACGGGTTAGCAAGTACGAATCGGTCCAGGCGTCATCGAGAAATCGAGAAACAGATATTTAAAAAAGGTTATTATGAATTAAGAACCTCCTGGGTGAATTTCAACAAACTCCATTTTTTATCATATCGGTGTACTATCCCCAAATTTGGGTATAGGTATTTAATATCCTAAAGATAACATAAAACCTAAAAAATAACAAAGAATATATAATTGAAAAAGTACACCGATATGATAAAAAAATGGCGTTTGTTGAAATTCACCCTCCTCCTTGTTTCGAAGTCGGTTAAAAAGTAGACTTCGATATGAGCTACTTACGTTTTTGGTTGAAAAGTGTCGAGTACCAACATAATATAACAATTTTCCAAAACAGAAGAATTCATTCACTGGGACAAATCGAACTTCAATGTCTCGGCGTTTTCTGGCGGTTGTAGTTGTTAATTTTGACTTTCAGGAGTTGCAGTGATTTGAGAAGAGTGTGGTGGGATTGTCCTAAATAAAAAAATACACAAACCAAATACAAAAATCGCTGCAGCAATTAATTTTTCTTCTTTGCCTATCGATGAACTCAAATTATATCTGACCAATACGTAGCTGCACAGCTTTATTATTCGCCTCGTTTAATCCCTGGAAGGTGCAGGTGGTTGGGCAGGATGGGCACGAAAGGAGTTTGTGTCTGTGATGAGTCTATAGTATACCAAATTTGCGCCAGATTATTTTTACAGCGGCCAACCCGGGCCCGCAAAAGGTTGAGAGATACATTTTTGAGTACCTAATGAATCCGTTTCATTTTTTTTCGGTGTTCCGACTATTCACTCCGAGTAAAATAAATGTCTGACTTAAGACAAAAAAGAACAAAAACTAAAGCGTTTTATATCAAAAGCTTCGTTTGTTAATCTACCAATAACTTTAGAATTGTTAAGTTTGTAACTAATTGATAACTAAAATCGAACTATTAGTATCTACAGCATGATCTATTTAGAGAACACAAAAATCATTACAGAATGGACAGATAACTAAGTGTTATTTGACCGCTCACCGGTCTCGTGTCAGTTTTGTGTCCGTCCATTACCTGTCCGACTCAGATGTCCACGAATAGATCTAGGCTTTATCTGAAGCGTAGGTATATTGTGTTTGAATGACATATAGCTATGTATGTATATTCATGATAATGTACTTAGTTATTAGTAGATGATAGAAACATTAGAAATATAAAAATGGTTACCATTCAGTAGCGGTTGGTTTCCGACCCCAAATATTTAATATAAAAATCAATTGCTGTTCGTGCAGGTCAGCTAGTGTAGAATAATTTTATTGATAGAATTGAGCAAGCTACCTCCCTTTTTAAGTTTGTACGGACAGACCGACACCAAACACAATATTATATGTCGCAGATTCGCAGATCCCAGATAAGGGTCCTAGAATCAATCTCTATCAAGTAGAACAATCCTTGCGATTTTTTTATGACATTGAGACAAGGTCTGTATCAGTATTGACGACTCCTGTGCGTGCTCCAGGATACTTGAGCGCCTCTCATTTGACCTTATTTTGGCTTTTTGATCTGAAAAATAAAATAACCTACCAGATTTATACCCACATAAATTACCTATAATCACATCTTTTTCCTACTGAACTAGGTAGAAATTCGTAAGTATTCTTTTAGCTTCGACCACATTCTAACATTCTCATTACAGTCCCAAAAACATCATAAAAAAAGGGAACCGACTTTAAAACCAAACACAAAAACTGTAAAATAACTTTTCTTTCGGAAGTCGGTGGCTTTGTTTTTTATATTTCATCGACTATGGCTATACTCAAACCTTCCCCAGAATGTAACAAACACTTTTCTGAAAACCGTATCAAAATCGGATCACCCAAACGCGAGATAACGCGGACAAACATGCAATCGTCTCTGAAAATCTACAATCCAAGTAAGCAAAAACGGATCCACGCGGGCAACGTCACGTGTTATATACTTAAACCTTCTCCAGAATGTAATGAACACTTTCCTGAAAACCGCATCAAAATCCGTTCAGCCAAACGCGAGATAATGGCGGACAAACATACATACATACATACAGGTCGAACTGAGAACCTACTTTTTTTTGAAGTCGGTTAAAAAGGTCAGTATATTACACCTAGGTTCAACAAATTCTTTTCCCACATTGTCATAGAGTAGCCATTTAACTTATTCGCAGAACCGACAGTAATTGATCAGTTTTACCTTTTACCTGTCCGTTGGTTTCCGCCTACTCGCTGTCAATCGCAGGTAGTCCATACGCTTTTGAATCTGTTCCCTTGAGCATAATCCCTGTATAATATCTGTTTGAGCGAGTGTCACTTGAAATAATATGTTCTATGAAAGCTTAAACTGTTCGAGCTAGTGATGTTGATAGATCTGACATTTGTTTGAGGCCTTAGATTATAGAATGTCTAGTAGGCCACCGAGAATAGAAGTAAAAAAAGGAAGCAAGTTATACCTGTTGAAACCACCGTAAGAAAAAAAACCATAATTATGATGGGGCCCCCTTTCCCGCGAAGTCCCGCGACCCCGGCAGGCTTTGGCTATCGCCAAAGTTGCCGGGGTCGCGGGACTGTCTGATCAGATAACCGTGGCCCCGGAACGTAAAGGGCCATTGAAAGACACCGTAGATTTTAGTCAGTACAAGTCTGACAGTCCCTCCCGCTCTGGCCTGGGTGGGAGGACTCATTTGATGATTTTAACACGTAAAAAAAAAGAAAAAACCACTGTTTTTAAAAATCATGATTTGACTTGAACTTGTGACTAATTATGGGGCATTTAATTCCTTTACCAGATGGCTTAACTAACTCATAACATGTATTTTTTTGACAAAGCTAGTTTTTTCTACTTAAAACAACACAACACACGCACGGTGACACCACAGAAATATAAAACTATTAATCAAGAACCTTATTATTGTTCTTATTATAAAAGTAAAATCTAAAACTAGCAAAGGTATATTTTACCCATGTTAATTTTGTCTCGCAGAAAAGGTGTGCAAATAATAAAGAGCAAACGAGTAACTTGTATACTTGGAAGAGCAAATATAACGAAAATGCCTTCAACACCAGCCAAATTAAGTAGACTGAAACCAGCCAGGTGGATATTATTAATCATTTTCTTACCTAAGTAAGCATCACTGGTAGTGTTTTATTAAAGTTTAACGGTCGTACCACAAAAAAAAATAAACATCTGTTGAACGCTTGTCTACAATAAGTGTAACTGCAAAACGACCCTTATATCAATGCCAAATGTCGTATTGAAGTTGACGGTTTCTTTAGACAAGTGTTCAACAAATGTTTATCTTTCTTGTGGTAAGACGGTAAGTATTTTAATAGTTATTAAAATTTTGTAATATATTGTAACTTACCCTTATGTGAAATGTTATTTTAATTATAAATATTATGTGTGTACAATAAAGAATAATAATAATAGAAACTAGATGTTACCAACTGCTTCGTCCGCTACAACTCGAAAATTATCCAACGGGAACATTAAATCGTGATAAAAACTAACTAAAAAGGTACTCTAGGTTATAATCTATCTGTGTGTATACTTTTCATCCAAATCCGTTCAGTAGTTTTTACGTGAAAGAGTAACACACATCCATAGGTGAACAGTGTATAAGACGGGGACTCGAGGTATGATGGGAAATCACACATTTATGGAAAACTTAGCACAATACTAACGTAGCGCAAGCGCCAACAGGACGCCATTTGTTAATGGCCGCTTGCAAATGACGTTCAGATGGCGCTTGCGCTACGTTAGTGTTGTGTTATGTATGCCTAAAGAGTGTATGTCCCCATTATGCCTCGCGTCCCCGTCTTATACACTGTTCCCCTACATCTATCCTCACCTTTCACGTTTATAAGTAGGATTAAGAATTGTTTCATTCTAGCTGGAATAACTCAAATAGGTTCAAAGAAAAAGGTAGGTTTGTTTTTCTGCTACCAGTACTATATTTTTATTTCTGGAACGGTATTTCAGAATAACGTGATAAGAAGCTAGGCAAAAGATAAATGATGGATGATAGCCTATTTCGTAAATTATTAATAAAATTCATGTAAAAAAAATGGAGAAGATACATAAACCAGCATTTGCTAGTAACAGATAATACTAGAAAATCTATGTAACTAAGACTCAGTGTCAAAACTTTTTCCATTCAAACTGACGTATAGAATCAAGTCTTTTCAAGCAACCTTTCAGCGCATCTAGCAAACAGAATTTAAGCGATGAAAGCGCTTAAAGCGATCGGTCATTGAGCGTCGAGTGAGGACGTCTCTTGTGATCATTATCTTCTCTTTTTACACTTACTACTAAACGGTTTTGAATGGCGTCTAACCAATTCAGAGCGAATTTCCCAATGAGACGGCGCGGCGCGGCGTTCGAGATTCAAGCGCTATCACTGTAACTACTTAGGTATTTAGGGAATATTGGCACTAACAGCCATTTTTTCATCAATAGTACAATTAGACTAATTGTCCCCCGTGGTTTCACCCACTGCTCGGCGGCTCCTATTGGTCGTAGCGTGATGATATAATTATAATCTATAGCCTTCCTCGATAAATAAACTACCCTACAATATTTTTTTTTGAACTTGAACCAATAGTTACCGAGCTCAGTATCAATATGTTATTAGTAAAAGTATAACTTTTGCTTGACCATTTCATTAGCGATGATAGAGCAAATGTCTCATTTCATGCAAGTTGCTAAACTAAAAGTCAATAAATATTTCGTAGCAAAAGTGTCGTAATTTCACAAAGAAAATCATACGGAGCTTTTTTACAGAAGTACACCTTACTTTAGCTGTTACATTTAATGTAGAATCTGGCCATTAGTATACACAAATTCTATTACGGCAGTACAGGACAGCAGACGACTAAACTACGGACGTGTTTTAATTAGTGTTAGCGTCGCTTTGCTTTCATCAAGTTGTAGGCGGGATCCACTGCAGCCACGGCACGTAGCGCAATAAGAAAATACGCAAATACTGACAAACAAAATTAACCGTAACCTTGCCGTACACACTACACGTACTGTATAACAAGTGAACGGTCGATTTTAGGGTTGTGTCCCCTTGAGGAACTCATAAACACGGAGGCTTAACATTAATGTTTCGAAAACATAATTCATTTAAAATTAAGCTTTCATATTAGGTATATTCTTCGTCGTGTCGATGATTCCTTTTCATTAAATGAGCTTCGTACAAAACTCAGCAGTGGCGTAGTTAGGCGGGGGCGAAACGGAGGCCCTGGCCCCTAGGCCCTGGCCTAGCGCCTCGCGACCAGAAAAAAAAAGAAAAAATCTGACAACGGCGTTCACCAGTCAGTACAGCAGCGCTACTTAACTTCTACTAAGAACTTAACTTGACCTACAATTATATAAATACTACTGATGTCTGATCGCAATGCTGATGTCGTTGTCTCATGGCAATCACATTTGTTATAGATGACTTGGGGGAACCAAGTCATCTTACAACAAAGGCGAGCAGGCAGCGGAGGTAATTTGTATTTTTCGTCGTAAAAAAAAGTGCCCCGTCCATGCGTCTTGCCCCTCCTAAATTCGGTTTCGCTACGCCATCCCTTAAGGGTGGGTTCATATCTGACGGAAAATCCGTCGCGTATTGTCGGTCGCGGAACGCCAGAGCTGACAAATGTATAGAACAACAATTGACCGTTCACACTTAACGGATGATCCGTTTGTGCGTCAAGTGTGAACGGTCAAGTGTTTTTCTATACATTTGTCTGTTCTGGCGTTCCGCAACCGGTGATCCGCGACGGATGTTCCGACAGATATGAACCCACGCTAAAGTGCAGGTGGAATTGCACAGAGTACAAATCAGGCGGTAGGCCATCGCTTGTGATGAGGCTCCGCAGTGGCATCCTTCTTCATCAGTGATAGCGAATTGACATTAACGTTGTTCATGTAGGTAATTTATTTTAAGATTTATATGTATTTTATAACAAGACTCTTTAGTCGTCCATTGTTAGTTTATTTTAGACATGTAACACAATTAGCGAGCAAGTCACGCCACTGCTATTGTAAGCTTGTGAATATGTGAAGGTTGGCGTTCCACTTTTATGGCTGCAATTGAATGTGAAAATGTTTTCTGATTTATTTATTTATTTAGAAGATTTGTCAGACTTTCAGAGAAACGCGTTCCAATAAGTTGTGGAACTTTCTGCTCTGTATCCTAGATCTTCGAATTTATATGTACCCAAACATCCTCCTGTTTAAAACTTTTATTTTAGCTACTTCAAGTTGATTATAGAGATGATTTCAATCAAGCACTCAAATTCAAACTCTTTTAAAATGAAACACCCGAAATAATTGAAACGACCAAAATAACTGGCTGAATTTAAAATCCAAATCACTTTGATCCGGACTTGCGCGATGACAAAAGCTATTTGAATTTCGAATCTGAATTTCATAATTCAAGACTCTGGGAGAGACTTGATACAAGTATGTATTTAATATTAAATGACAACAGATTCTAAGATTAACTTTGCGTTTTCTTATTTTAGACTTAAAATAAATTTTACTCATACACACATCAAAAGTGTCTAGGGATCAACATATATATTTGCAATAACTTTTCTCCTGATTGATATTAATTAAAATTTTCTTTAAGGATTCATCAAATAAAGTGTTTTCGTTTGTCACAGTAACGATAAACCAAGTCACCTTTGCATTAATAAAGAAATTTGCCATTTTCCTAATAAAGGGATTTTTGACATTTGAACCACTAACACAAAAGTTCGAAAAAAAGACTGAAATAACAGTTTTCTTTAAAATTTTATTGGGTAACTTAAACAATTAATAATCCGTGTTTCTACCGCGAACACTAACAACACAAGAACATCGGTTTGGCATACTCAAAATGAGTTCATCCAAATCACGCTGTGGAATGGCCGCCCATGTTCGTTGCAACAACAAAAAAAGGTCTTCTTGCGACTGGATACCCTCCATATTCGGCAGAGCTCTTCTCTGTAGCATATCCCATGCATGCTCAATCGGATTCAAGTCTGGCGACTGAGCAGGCCAGGGCAGGACATTGATGTTAGCTGCGGCGAGAGTCTGTCTTACAACTCTTGCGGTGTGCGGTCGTGCATTATCATGCATTAACTGAAATAAGGGACCGATTTGCACTTGTAGAGGAACGATGACGTCTGATACAATCGTCTCAGCATAAATTTGAGCGTTGAGGTTGCCTCTGATCCAAATCAACTCAGTTCTTCCGCCGATCCAAATACCCGCCCATACCATGATGGTTCCACCACTATAAGGATGGACTTCCTGGCAGGATTTTAATCGCTGTTGGCGTCCAGGGGTTCTCCAGTGTCGTATACGTCTTGTATCCGGTCTCATACCGAAACGAGACTCATCAGAAAAGCACACGAAACGCCATTGTTCTTCTGCCCAATTTCTGTGTTCAAGAGCCCATTGATATCGAATCCTACGATTGTGCATTGCTATAGGTGGTACCCGTAGCGTTCTTCGGGAATGAAGGTTCACTTCATGCAAGCGGTTTCTGACGGTTTGGTCGCTAATTAAGTTCCCTGAAGAGTGATGAAGCCTCACGGCTAACATCATGGCGGTTATTGTTGGAGCTCTTCGAGTTAAGATTTGAATGTATCGGTCTTGTCTCCGTGTGGTGCAGCGATACCGTCCTCCATGGCGCTCAGCCACGGTACCAGTGCTTCGGTAACGTGTCCAAAGTCGACTGATAACACTCTGACTTGTATTCAGAGCTAAAGCCACAGTACGTTGCCGGGAACCAGCTTCTATCATTCCCACGGCTCTGAGCATTTCTTCCCTGCTTAAATGACGTCGCCGCTCCATAATAACGTTGGTTTTAATCAGTAGTATGGAAACAGTAGCACTAATAATGTCTTCAATGCGTTGTATGTTTTTATAAGGAAAATATTGACAGCTGATTTTCATATTTTACTCGAATTTGATTCACAGTTCCTGATTCAAATTATGAAATGCACCAAAAAGGATCCATATAAATTTATAAAATCATAAATTTATTACAAAGCCACATCTCAATCTCAAGAAATCCGCATAAAAATGCTTGATCCCTAGACACTTTTGATGTGTGTACAAACGAGTTGTTAATATGGCATTTATTGATATAATTTTAATAATATTTTATTATTTAGAACTAAAGTTATGACTGGTGTTAAACAGAACAGGTTTTAATCGCCGGAAAAATACAATTTTTTTCTTTGTTTAGCCTGTTTCCGGGTCGACGCCAATCCCAAAACTTTGCAACAATGGTAGGTCATAGCCTACTGACGTGCTGAAAAAGTTATACTTACGTAGTTTGTTACTTTTATTTTATGGTCCATAGTGAAAATATTTCGTGTTTTTTTTATAAAATATGGGCTCACACTAGGAATTATCCTGTGTATCGTAGGTTCGTTTACAAACATAGATAATACTCACATGAAGAAACCCCTTGGCAAGACTTCAAATTTTCATGGCCTCTGACTAACAGTAACGACTGTCAAAGATCTATAAATGACAGCCAGGATCAACGGCTTTACGTGCTTTCCGAGACACAGTACGCTATGAAAAATGGTCACCCATCAATAGACAAACCTCGGCAAGCGCGGCTTAACCTGAAAGATAGGCTTCTGCGGCTGTAATGAATAATCGAAATAGTGAGCTTTTTATGGCCCGTTCACGACCTTGCCGCTGTGAACGGTAACTTATCGCGGGCGAGCGGTAAGATAAAATGTATAGAAATGTTTGAAACACGCCACGAGACGCCGTCAGTGGCAAATCCGCGTGCTTAGAAAGTAATGAATGTCTTATTCGCGCCGCCCGCCGCACCGCTCACCACTTATACCAAAGTCTTCAACAAGCCGTTAGGTAGTTGTCAACTGTCTTTTTAACTTCTAGTCTACTAAAACATTTTAGATAATAATAATAATAATAATAAATTTATTTGTTTCACGTAGGTACAATACTCTTACAATAAAATCAAGCACTTAAACACAGTTGTTTTAGTAGGATACAAGAGCAAAGTGTGACACTGTTAAATTCAATCCCTGATTCCGAAACTAGGTAAACCTGTACTATCGGAATCAGTGATTCCTCCAATTACAATAACTAGGTCATCAACAATCATATTGAGCATTGAACATCAATTATTGAGGGGAGTATTAATGAGTATTAATTGAAAAACATGCGATACAGTAAACAAACTTGTGAGCGCCGCACCACTAGGATTAATTTAAGAGACGTGCATCTGCATCTAAAGTTACGCGTTATACAAATCACTAAATATAAAACAAAATATATTATGAGTTACAGATCTATACAAGTCAATTTATATAAAAGGCAACAACTTAGCTTGACACCTTAAGTTTTTGTATTCTGCTGCCGGCGCTCAAAATAGGAAAATGAAAAAAAAAAAAAGTGTAAAAGTACCTAATTAATAAAGTTTATGTCTGGACAGAATTTGTGTATATGTAGGTGTTGAGTAGAGCAGGAGTAGTGTGAATTAATGATGAAGAATGAAGAATGGGGAGGTTATTTAGTAACGAGAAGAAGACTTTCTGTTTCGTCGTATGTGATTTTTTCGAGCCAACTAATGACCTTATTCTTGACGTCAAAGCTGTTTGATACATAAATAGGGATAATTTTATTGACTTTGTTATATAATTTTGAGCTTAAGGTCTTATACTGTCTAGAGGCCAGTTGAGTTCTAGCAGGGTGTGTTGGGCAAACTGGCATTCCCCTACGCTTCGACAGAACGGATTTATCGAGTGGCAAAGACGAGTGTTTTCGGAGTATTACACGCAAAATAAAGAGCTTTCTGACAGTAAGAACGCCGCAATCCTGGTAAAGCTGGTGGGTGGGATATCGGATAGGTCTCTTGCACATTACTTTTAAAACAGCCCTCTGCGATCTCTCCAACTCTAGCATGTATGTCTTGGCTGCACCGCCCCAAACCGGTAAACAATATGTAAGAATTGATTGGCACAACGCATAGTATACCAATTTCAATACAGAGTCATCTGCCGAATTTCTCAAATTTTTAAAAATGTAAATGAGGCTTCTGACTCGTTTTTTAATTACATCTAAGTGAGGCCGCCAGGATAAATGGGCATCAATATGCACTCCCAGATATTTTGTGACTAAAACTGAGGATAAAGATGGACATACACAATTGGAAACATTTTGGCAGGAGTGGATTTTTGGGGGTGATAAGGAACTAGGTGGCAAAGACGCTGGACAAAGACAGAAAGGGATAACCACAGACTTAGCAGTATTAAGAGTCAGGAGGTTCTCACGAAGCCAGTCACTTACACGTCCAAGGGCAATTTCGGCGTTAGACTTTGCAGTGGTCCAATCCTTGCCATAAACCACAAGGGCTGTGTCGTCAGCGTAAGAGTAAATTTCAGAGTATTTAAGAGGAAGAGAACATAAGTCGTTTACATATATAAGAAACAATGTGGGTCCGAGCACACTGCCCTGGGGAATTCCGTAGGTCACCGTTTCAGCGTCACTGATATAAGAATCGATTTTCACTGTTTGAGTGCGATTTTCTAGGTAACTTTTAAAAATGTTCAGTGCCAATCCTCGAATACCAATAAGCTCCATTTTTTTGAGGAGAAGCGGGACAGAAACAGTATCAAATGCCTTTGATAAATCCAGGAAAATGCCGAGACATTTGAGCTTTTTATCAATTTTGTCTGTAATAGACTCTGTGAGCTTCAAAACGGCATCTTCCGTGGATATCCCAGGCCTGAACCCAAATTGGTTTTTAGAAATTATTTTATATTTAGTAAGGAACTGAACGAGGGACTTTTTTAGTATTTTTTCCAAAATCTTCGAGAGGGTTGACAGAACGGATATGGGTCTATAATTTGTAATATCAGTTTTATCTCCACTCTTATAAATTGGGTGTATAATAGCCCTTTTGAAAGCCGTAGGGAAGGTGCCAGAAGTTATAGCAAGGTTACAAATATGGGTTATTGAGGGTACGAGAGCCATTAGGGATCCTCGGATAATTTTAACCGAGATGCCATCCCAACCATTACCTGAATTACGTAAGTTCTTGATTATTTCCTCTATGTACTCAGGTTCCACTTCAGGTATGACGAGAGAATTCAACGTTGATGAGTTATCACTAAAACAGTTATTTTGTGGGGGTGGTATGATTTGACGGCTAGGCGTTTACCAACTGTAGCAAAGTGAGTGTTTGCTTGATTTAGGGCTGATTTAACATCAGAAGTATTTAGTAGCTCGAAGCTTCCAGTGATTTTCTTCTGCATGTGTGTTACTTTTTTAACTATATTCCAAGTTTCTTTAGAATTGTTTTTAGCTTTTAAAAATTCATATTTTTCGTGTTCAGTCTTTAGTTTACGGAGAAGATCACCGAGGTAGTTGCGATATCTCAGATAGGTAGTCTTAAGAATAGAGTTCGATGGGGTTAGTCTCAGCTTTTTATGCATATTATCTCTATTTCTAATGCAGCGTAATAAACCCGGTGTAATCCACGGTTTTAAATTTCTACGTTTTTTTGGGATCTTTATGGTTAAAGAGTTGCTGGAAATTATTTCCGATAGTATGTTTATAAATCTGTCTGCCGCGACTTCCGGTTCATTGGAGTTTAGAACTGAACTAAAATCTGCATGATCAATATCTTGTCGCAATGCTTCGTAGCACAATTTGGTAACAAACTTTTCTTTAGGCACACTAGGGTTTGTACAGTAAGTGCTCAATAATGTAGGTAGATGGTCAGTCACAGGAGTGTCTATCACTAGAGCTACTGAGGACCTCCTAGTTTTTAGGAAAATATGGTCCAAGCAATTATTGAGTCTAGTTGGATAGGTGTGCGCAGGAAGCAAACCGAGGAATGCCATAGCCGTCAGATATTGATCGTAGTTACGATCACTGCTGTTTGGCTTAATGTCTATGTTTACGTCACCTAACAAAGCTATATTCTTAAATGAATTTAGATTTGACATAACGTCACTCAAACTTTTTAAGTAAGATTCAATATTTTTGATGGAAGGCGATCTATAAATTGAAATTACAGCTAAGTCATTTCCGAAACAGCACACCAAACAATTTGCACCAACAAAAGTGGGTTCGTAAACTCGGCATGAGAGACAATCTTTTACATAAACAATGACTCCATCGTTCTGAGTTATATTATTTTTTGTGGTATGGCAATTGTAGCCCTCAATGTTAGGGGCAGGTCCTGATGATTTTAACCAACATTCAGAGAGGATGATCAAATCACATTGTATTTTTATCAATGTTAGTACAGGCAAAAATGATGTTAGATTCTTATTTACACTTCTAATGTTTTGATGTATAACAGTCATTCTAGGTTGATGGCCATTTAAGTAACCCATGCATTCATCAGTAGAACAGAAATAGGAGTCGGCAACTTGCATCAAGTCCAAGTCAGACGTTATCTCATTTAAAGAAGCCATTTAGAATGAGGAATAGCCCAATGAGTACGTGCCTTAAATAATAAAACCGGGCATAGCAGCAGTATTCTGTTAAAACCACAATGACAAAAAGAGAAGCCCTCCCCGAAGGTGGTGTAATAGATAAATGTGGTGTTTAGTGTAACTGTATAGTGTATTTTGCGTAGAAGCTGTGTAGTGTGTTCGTTGTGTATGAATGATAAGTGTCCATATTTTAAACGGAGTGTTGAAAAAAATCTTACTAATAACTGATCATGCATAAAGTAGAATAATCTTAATATAATACTATGAGTGAGAAAGAGCCTTGATAAAGATAGTCATATTTCCTTGCGTAAGTTGTCCAGCGTTTGCTCTGAAGTTATTAAAATATGATTATCTCCGATAGCTTTTCTCAGGAATATATTGCCATTGGATGTCCAACAGAATTTGAAGCTGTATTTATTGGCAAACTCTCGAGATTGATAATACAGTTTTTTCTTATCATAAGGAAGGTATTCATCAATATAAATGGGACATTTTTCACCCGGTAGACCGATCAACTTAGTGTTAAGCTTGTCTTCCTTTGACTGAGCATTATTATATTTTCGTCCGGCAGCTAGCAGTTTATGCTTTGTGATAACTGAGGTAAACTCGGCGACAATAGTTTTTGGCTTACCAGGTTTACCAGGCATTCGATAAATGTCCCTCAAATTTTCGGGGCCTATTTCAACTTTTAAGAACTTCCCCGCGGCGATAATAAGTGAGGTTAGGTCGGAAACCGATTCCGTTTCTTTATGAGGAACATTTCTAAGTTCGATGGCTGACGAACGAGAAGTACGCTTCAAGTCAGATATTTGTCTTTCCAGGATATCCATATTCGATAGGCCTTTCTTATATTCCACTTCCAAGTCACTGATTTTCCGTTTTATTTCTTCATATTTAGTGTTGATGAAACCCATGGATTCAGTAGTTACTCGCTTAAATTCTTGGAAATCATGAAATTGAGCCTTTATGTCAGCTGCTTCCTGCATAAATTTAGACAGCAAAGCTTCGTGTTCGGTTTTCCAGGTGGACAGCATGTCTTTTATTTCGTCTTTAAAGACTTGAAAATCGTTCCTTGGAGAGTGCCCAATACAGCGTTTCTTTTTTCCAGAGGACACATTTTTATGTGGTGATTCATCCTTTTCATTCTGGTTAAGCGGCAATTTAGAGAAATCAGGCTCCGAAGAAGTTTGAGAAGACTCCGGTTTATGAGCAGAGGGCGGCGATCTAATTGTTTTTGGCATACTGAGACCATTCAATGAGTCCATGCACAAATATTTCAACTAGGCGTACTGTGGCAGTGGCCAAGAGACTGAAATGTATTTTGTATTTTCCTAATAAAAAACGATGAGTGACGAGTGACGACGTTGGACCAATCGCTACCAAATTAGTATTTTTTTATAACTTGGTAACCCTGTTTTATCGAAGTGCTAAAATACTCGTATTCAAGTTGTGTGATATCCGTTTTTGAACGAAGCTTCTTATGTCAGATTTTTGCCAGCCTTTTGTGATTGGTCAATGTCACAGAGATGAATCATCTGGTATTTGTTTACATCATAACTTTAAATTCAGTACTGGTTTTTATTCGGGTAAAATTGTGAAAAACACTTGTTTACCTAAGATTTTGTGATTCTTGGTCAATATTAAGTAATTTCCGTTTTCAAGCACACTATCTCACTGTATTTTAAATAGTTTATAGCATTCATTTAAGTTCACTCAGTCAAAACACTTTGATCGTCACAGTTAACTTATTTCACAGAAATCACCATAAGATAACACTGTCAATAGTGGAATATGATGTACAGCGTACCTTAAATAATATTTTAGTTACTTTTATAGGGAGAAATATTAAAATTATATATAATTTTTCAGACCGATGTTTACATTGGCTAGTGTTGCCAGAGGAATCAAAAGATGAAGCTTATACGAAAAATACTACATGCTAAAGTCCGGACGCGGAGCAGGAGGAATTTCGTACATTAACCTGTCACTACCTGTCTCTGTCACTCCCGAGTAAATTAAAATGAGTCTCGCTTGCACAGATGGCGGCCATTGCATCTGTGCAAGCGATACTCATTATTTTTACGCGGGAGTGACAGAGACAGGTAATAATAGGTCAATGTACAACATTTCTCTACTAACTTTAACTACAAATTCGTGCCAACTCATTTTCAAATCAAAATCATGCAGCCAGCAATTTTATCAGACTCTTGAAGAAGCTTGCCAACTGAGGAGAGCGTCATTACTCGATAGGTGTCGCCACTTGAGCGGGCCACAGTGAGCCCTAATGAATCATGGAAGCCCCGGTAATTGCTTCCCGCATAGATTCCAAGGGAATTCCGATATACGACGTTCACTGTTAGTTTTATGGCTATAGACTCTGAGGGGACTGCGATTTTATGTTATTATAAATAAATCAGCTTCGTTTTGGAATAGTAGACCGCTGAGTATAAGGTCCTGGGTTCGATTTCCAGTTCGGGCAGTGTTCCAACGAGGCTATGGAATCTGGATTTGTGCCCGGATGATTCCTATTATATCGAGCTTAAACTTAATTGACGGAATGTGGGTGTACTATGCACACCTCTGCTTTACCCTTCAAGGATTGCAGGCATGATGTTATCTAAATAATTAGGCGTTTTTACCCGACTGCGCCAGAAGGAGGGTTATGTTTTTTACCCGACTGCGCCAGAAGGAGGGTTATGTTTTTTACCCGACTGCGCCAGAAGGAGGGTTATGTTTTTTACCCGACTGCGCCAGAAGGAGGGTTATGTTTTTTACCCGACTGCGCCAGAAGGAGGGTTATGTTTTTCGAGTGTATGTATGTATGTGGGTTTTAATTAATTTAGCAATATTACTGTATGGAAATAAGAAATATGGCTCTGTAGTGCACTAAAACATTGATATAGGAATGCAATTAAAACACTGAATTTGATGTTGTAACCGTTTCAGTTGTAAAAAAAGCATGTGGAAGGTTTCCAAACACTTTTTTTTACTTCTAAAACTATATACGGTGTTACGATATTAATTATTGCATTCCCTAATCAATGTTTTAGTGCACTACAGAGCCATGTTTCTTATTTTCATATAGTAAATTTACCAAATTAATTTAAACTTGTAAATATTTGACAGCTATTTGCGACGTTGCCAACTTTCTGGTTATGCGCCCTTAAAGAGCTGTCAGTAATCCCCCCCTTAGAGGAGTCAAAGCCTGCCGGGGTCGCCGGACTGTCTCATCAGGTAACCCGTGTGACCATGGAATGTAAAGGGCTGTTATAGGAACACCGTGGATTTTAGTCAGTACAAGTCTGACACTGACAGTCCCTCCCATAGATGATACACTATAAGAGTCCCTCCCGTCCCGCTCTGGGTGGGAGGACTTATTTGATGAATTTTCACGTAAAAAAATAGACGCGGAATGGCCTAAAAATGTTGGCTTGTGGTGTAACCTTGGTAGCATGAGGGTTCGCTGTATAAAACCTACCAGAATAGACCCTCCTCTCCTTCAGGTACTTTATCTCAAGTTCTAAAAAAAGTTTTATAAATCGTTTAGTAAAACCGAATATTGTTCAAGTGTTTTAAAACTACGGCTGCTTTTAAAGTATAAATAAATTGCTTTCTAGACTCTCTGGAAAAAGTCGCCGACATGCTTTCTAAATTACATTTTTACTCGTGCTCGAGCTAGTGGATTTTAAATTGTGTAAAATATGTAAAGCAACTTGTTCTTAAACATAGCGTGAAAGTGAATAAAAACAAAAATGGGAGAATGACGTCACAAAAGCTTTTTCAAATTAATACATATTTCTTTTTTTTATCAATAGGTACAAGCAATAAGTTGTCCTAATTTGTTAATCAGATTGCATAATTACAATATGTGTGATAAAATCTTTCTTGTGAAAACTTAAAACGTAAAAGGCATACGCTTCGCTGTAGACATCTACTTATGTAATGGATTAAAAATAACTTTACATACTTCTAAACCCATATAATGTCAAATTAGTACCTACGCGTAAATCCTCCAAGCTATTGGTTATTATTTTTGACGACAACTTTCTACAAAAATAAAATTCGAAAAACATATACACGGCTCTATTTTTTGTAACATTTTAATTAATTACTCGATGACTGAGCTGAATTGGTCTGTAAAACTTGTCTTGTTCGAGCAATTAGGCCTTTTTCTGACATGACTAGACTTTCTCAACTTTTTGAAGAGCAGTAAACCGAAAACAAGAATCCTTAACGGCCACATTTCAATTTGTTTTATGAAATAGTTTAACGTTGGCGATGTAATCCAGTGCGTAGCATATTGGGAAATGAGTTGTAACAAGTTGCGGGCTATCTGCGGCCGCTGGGATTTGTCTGTTGCGGACTTTATAACAAGCTTTGTATGCGATCAGCTAGTGTACAGCTATACAATTACAAGTTTAAAGGTGATGGTCCATAATATACTATCGGCTTGTGATAATTTGTTCATAGAATTATTTCACACGGATTGTCATTGATTAAAATAAATATATTCTACGCACGAGAAGGAATCTTCGCACAAAATTCTTAAGCGAACACAAGCATAGAAGATCAGTAACGCGTTTTAAGAGTTACACATGTAAATGAAATGAAACTAATCTGGTAAAAGTGTACTAAAGCAGTTCAGACTAATCTGATGAAATTCAAGCATAATAAAACCAGTTTCTCTTGATTTTCATTTACAACTTACAATATCGAATTGAAAATATCAGAAACAATTCAACCGGGCGGCAGGCGGCGCGGCGTCCGCATCGCTTTCGCATTCGGTCTGGACCGGATAAAGGGGAATCGGAAATTGACGCGGTACGATTAACTTGACCTATAAACAAATAAATGCGCTTTACACTGCAAACCAGAATTTTATACGAATGAATACTTATTGAGGGTAGTAAAAATTATAAGAATTTCGCATTGTATTGTGAAATCTTAAATTTTACTTTGTAAACTTTGCAGAAAGTACTACATAAACATTAAATTCTCAAAAAAAAAACTCCGGCATACAAAGCGTTTTGCCAACACTTATAGTGCGCACAGCTAAGGAGTGGAATACCCTGACAGGGTCTGTGTTTCCTGATAGCTATATCACGGGGTCTTCAAGTCAAGAGTGAATACGTTACTTCTAGACAAGCGTGCTTCACCGCTCGCCTCCTTCTGCGAAGCAGTCATGCTCGCGAAGGAGGAGGCGGGCCGCGTGACAGAGAGGACTATGTCCTCCCTCCGCCCCACCCGCGGTGGTGGACACCCACGGCGACGGACGTCGCAAGACGATCTCCGGCCACCGTAGGCGCGGGCATGCGGGCGGCGAGTAAAGGGCAACTCGCTGCCCGACCATGGACGATGCCCGGGTCGACGGTGCGTTGTGTTCCAATGACGGGGCCCCCCTCTAGAGGGCCAAAGCCTGCCGGGGTCGCGGGACTTATCTCGTTACCGTGACCCCGGAACATAAAGGGACACCGTGGATTTTAGTCAGTACAAGTCTGACAGTCCCTCCCGCCTGCTCGGGGTGGGAGGACTCATTTGATGATTTTACCACGCTAAAAAAAAAAGCGTGCTTCACCGTCGACAATATCTTCGCTTACTATCAGGCGAGATAGTGGTGAAATGAGAAGCAATCGTTAAATAAAAAAAAACAGAGCGGTGCGTCTGTTCCCCACTTTTTAATTACTTGGCTAACTGCGTAAGTTATTAAGTGGCGAAGTTAACGCTATAAAACATATCGCTATCGTCTTGCCCACAAATTGCCCATTACTGGAAGCGCACGCGCGCCCAGAGTTACAAAGTAAACTTAGTTGAAGTTTTCAGAGAAAAGAGTTGTTAACTAATACAATTTAAATTCTGAAAAATACTGGCTGGCGGTGGCGCAGTGGCCGAGTGATCGACTGCAGCGTGTCGCAAGTTCGATCCCTCACGTAACAAATATTTGTATGATCTGCTGTAGTTATTCCGGGTATGGTTGTTTGTGTATGTACTATGTTTGTAAACGCACCCACGATACAGGAAGAAATTCCTAGTATGGGGCAAAGTAAAAAGTCAAGTGACTGTTCTATATTTGTTTATTGATCCTACATTTTACAAGAAGTGGTGCAGTCCTCATTCCCAGACTTTTTTTTAGGTAGGAAAATCGTCAAATAAGTCCTCCCCTCCTGGGTGGAGTGCAAGGGAGTGTCAGTCTCGTACTGACTAAAATCCATCGTGTTCCTTCAATTGCCCTCTACGTTCAAGACCTCGGCAGGCCCTTGGCCGTCTATGGGGGACCCGTCAGATTGTTTGCAACCTTCAAATGCGTTTTGATTTCATAAACATGTTAACAACATATGAGTATATTCACTTAATCAAAGCGGAAATTTATATTTTGGTTATATCCAAATAAAATGGGTTGAACCTGGCCGTAGAAAATGATAACAAAATTGTTCTGGTTGCGCAGGTCGAATATTATATGAGTACACGTTCTGCAATTTTACCTTAAGTTGTTACTGACAAAACATTATTTTTAATAACCTTTACGTTTTCGACAGACGTAGAAGATTGTTCCAAAAATTATTTAAGCTACTACGTAGGTGCCACGTATGTAGGTAAAATTTTCGTGATACTCTCAATTTTTTCGCACGACATGCAATTGTATGTCTTATCAGTATATATGTATGTAGTTAATCAGTGCGATCACACCCTGTATGTTGACCACTACATCTGCTAAAAGGTATCGACTTTAAAAATAGAGTACGACTAGACAAAGCCGTATCATAGATAGTACGCACTAACATTTTTCCAGATTTTAGCTACACTAGGCATGGACAACTTGAATAAACTTTACGTATAATGTATATGACCCCCGCATGAGATGCTAAAACACACCGTCACAATATATTACCCACCAGTGATCCAGGACTTACTGCTTCAATACGTGAGTGTGTACCGGCGACAAACTCCAGACTTGCCCACACGTGTGTACCCAACTGAATAACTAATGAGGATTTGACGGAGACACACCACGGCGTAAGACGTAGCAGTAGAGCGAGCGTGGTGTCTTACCGGTGGAACCTTACTTCAATGTTCTCCTTAAAATTTACTTGGATAAGTAAAGCAGTTTGAAGTTGCTATGTAGTTTAAATAAGGGTTGAATTTTTAATCGGTAACTTTGTGGCTTAATCAATTATTATTTTATTTTATTTTATGTAATGGCATTGTATGTTTAATTTAATTTTTTCTTTATCATATGTGTTTCTTTCTTTTGATTATTTAAAAAAAATATGGACTATGTCTGAATTATTAAAAATAGTAATGATAAAATTAATCCCAAATGCTTGCTACCCAACTTCAATTTTATTTAGAAAAATCGTCTTTTGTTATATACCGTAAATCTACAAAAATCTCTTATCTCTTAATTCTCATATTATTAATTGTTGGGGAAAACCAATGTTTTGATCCCCATTTTCAAAATAAATTCAGTCTTTTTAATGACCATAAAAAGCATTAATTGTATGAAAAGAATTAAATATTGTAGGATAAATGAAACAAATAAAATGTATCGCTATGTTCGTAGAGGCAGATTATAGAATAAACAAAGGCTGCTGGAATATATTTCTGTAAGCTAAATGCTGCCACCATTTTAACAACGCAATGTTTTGTATGTTATAAAGGCGATGGTAAGATACTGAATAAAACGGAGTGAATTGGTTCACACAATAATTGTTAATTTTACAATAATTGTAATTTACTTTCATTTAAATCTTTTCGCGATTTCCATAGGCGACTACCATTTTCTTTATTTCTTTTAGATATTTTAATTAGTATCTACTTATAATTCAGTTTTCGAGTTAGCTACATATATATCCAGCTATTTAGTTATCTAATAGCAACATAGATGACATATTTCGTGGAAAGTAAGAAATGCGAGCCTGCGAGGTAAAAATTGGTATCAAACTTGAAGTATTCGCAAAAAAGAAATTAGATACAGTTGCGCTCGGAAAGCGACAATGAAATAATAATGAAGAATTTTCATTATTACACAAGCGAACTTTTAAGCACTGTTTGCCAATAAATAACGAACAGTTTATCAAAGTTCGCTGACTGCACAATGAAACAGAATATTAATGTAACTAGGTACTCCAGGAATCGTAAAAAGATAGTAAACTATACAAAGCGATTGTAAGACGAAGTAATAATATAATATAATAATAATAATATTCCACAACTATCACACAACGCCATCTAGTCCCAAGCTAAGCAGAGCTTGTGTTATGGGTACTAGACAACTGATAAACATACTTATATATTTCTAAATACATACATATTATAGATAAATTACACCCAGACACAGAAAAAATGATCGTGCTCATCACACAAACATTTGTCCTGGGTGGGAATCGAACCCACGACCTTCGGCATAGCAGTCAGGGTCACTAACCACTAGACCAACAGAAGTAGTAACTATATGCAGCACTAGATCATAAATTTTCATAAGAGTTACCGATCCTTGGTCCATAAATTCGTAACACATTACGTTATTGATAGCCACGATTCTGATAAAGTGAACGCGAACAAGGTTGGCGGGAACGGACGCCATTTTTCAAAATAAATGATAGCTTTATTACATTTTTCGGAGATTAATGAATTGGATGGGTTAACAGATGTTGCTAATGACGCTGAAAGATCTTACCCTACTATCTCACTCAAGCCTTACGAAGTTCAATCGGTTCGAAAAGGTTTTTCTATAGCAAATTATAATAATGTTACTTCTAATTTTCTAACAAAAATAAGCAAGAACAAGTCTCTTCTATCATGTAACTCGATTTCTAATATTTTCCGAATTAAATTTTATAGAAAAGGAAATTCACAACTTTTAAGACAATCTATAACTTCCACCTTACCTGAAAGTGTCGCGGGACTGTCTTATCAAGTAACGGCCCCGGAACATAAAGGGCTATTGAAGGACACCGTGGATTTTAGTCAATACAAGCCTGACAGTCCCTCTCGTCTCGCCCAGCGTGTGAGGACTCATTTGATGATTTTACCACGTAAAAAAATACCACACCTTACAAAACAAAGAAACCAGAACACGTTCCCATCTATAAAAGAAATCGTTCAAGATGGCTGCTTATCAACAAAGAGGTAAGTCACGACATGCGGCATGCATCAAGCAAATGCAGCTGAAATATTCAGGTGCAGCCCTAGCCAATGACGTGACCGATTCACTATAGCTCCCGATACGTTTACAATAGAATACACACAGACTGCGCGGTACCACTCGCGATATGAAATTAAATTCTTTGGCTAGAATTGTATTGAAAGCTGAGAATAGCTTGAATGGCTGCAATGGAAAGTGATTTTAAACTCAAGGAAGTAATGCACGTTTGAAGTTACAGAACTATGCTCACACGTGGTTATTTTTGATGATCCTTGAATATAGAGAATGAGGGTTAAAATAGGCCATCAAGTCAACCTACCCGAATCTGTCATTTTTTACCAATCGAACATTAACCTTCCTCTATTGTGACAAGGTTGAAAATCTATTAAAGAAATTTGACAGTTTGAGGTAAGTTGATCTGTACACAGTACATATTAGTATGGGATATCTTCATTGTGGTATTTTTAAAGTAAGCCCTCTTCACCACGGGAGGTACCTGTGTCTAAGGAGAAAGGAGGAAACGCCTGGGTGTCACCACTGCGAAGATCGCCCGGAGGACACAGTAGAGCATACGGTGCAAGACTGCCCCGCTTGGGCAGAGCACCGACGTGTCCTCACGGCGGCGATAGGCGGAGACCTCTCGCGCCCGGCATTGGTTGCGGCCATGCTGCGGGGCGAGACGGAGTGGGAAGCGGTCGCCTCCTTCTGCGAAGCAGTAATGCTCGCGAAGGAGGAGGCGGGCCGCGCGAGAGAGAGGGCAATGTCCTCCCTCCGCCCCACCCGCGGTGGTTGGCGCCCACGGCGTCGGACGTCGCAAGACGATCTCCGGCCACCGTAGGCGCGGGCATGCGGGCGGCGAGTAAAGGGCAACTCGCAGCCCGACCATGGACCATGCCCGGGTCGACGGCGCGTTGTGTTCCACGCGCGCCTCAAAGAGCGTCAGCGTAATGACGGGGCCCCCTCTGTAGAGGGCCAAAGCCTGCCGGGGTCGCGGGACTTATACCATTACCGTGACCCCGGAACATAAAGGGCTATTGAAGGACACCGTGGATTTTAGTCAGTACAAGTCTGACAGTCCCTCCCGCCCTGCCCGGGGTGGGAGGACTCATTTGATGATTTTACCACGATAAAAAAAAAAAAAGCCCTCTTCACCAGCGACAATAATTATGCATCAGCAATAAGTTACTTGAGATAAAAAAAAACAGAATTCTAGAATGCAAGACACGAGATTAAACCGTAGCAGACCTTTGTCGACATACCCCAGATATTCCTTTACAATTTACATTTTATCCGTTAAAACAAATCCTTTTAGCCACTTGAAGTTTAAATCTCTAGACATTGGACTTTAATAAACAAATTCTCTTTTTGCTTTATTATATACTGACTCTAGAAGTAACTCGTAAACTAAAACAAGCGCTTAAAGCCAGGAAACTGTTGAAAATAGGTACTTTTTTGGAATTCATAATCGAAATTACTTCGTGTAATTTTAGAACTAATAAGTAATTCTCCTTGTGAATGAAAATTGTATCTTTGTAATACGGTGAGGCATTCCATTTTCCTTCGAACCGTGTTGCTCATTAATATTGCATACGCTTGAGCCGGCAATCCCTCGGTAAATACGAATGTTTACGCTCTTTCAAAGTTATTAAATTACCGTTTGTGGTGACATTATTAAGCAATTAGTCCTTATGACGATCTACCTGTGTGTTATTGTGTTAATTATAGTGCTGCACTAATTTATACGCAAAGTGATAGTTTACTTGAGCCCACATGTGTCCATATTTACGTAACTACTAATTATACGCTGCGGCTTCGAATATTATAGTTGACTTGTTGATTTGTTTGTTCGTTTTAACTTAGGTTCTGTTTTCACCTTTACAAGTGCTTTAATAATAATGGTTTCATAAATAAAACCAATGATTAAATTGTCTTTGTTTTATGTTTCAATGGAAAATAATAGAACTTCGAATGAGAGAAATTGAATTACCTTAATCGCTTGCTCCCAAATTAGATCGTCAATTTACCAAAATAGACCGCATAATGAAAAATTTCGTACAAAAAACCAAGATTCATGACAGCTCAAGTTCACGTTGATATCAATCTTACATAATTTCGTTCCTCATTTTCTTCCAGTGATGGAGAAAATTGTCGGTCATCATGGCTTTGTTAAGGCTATGCCTATCACTCTGCCGTCACCCGTTACTGTCATGGCCACTCCAACTCGATACCAGATTAAAGTCTAACGAAATAAAAAAGGAAAATTAATGACTATTGCTCTTTTGATGTGGACTTGCGAACAAAGAGCTAAGCACAGTATGTGAAAGACATTGAATGAAACTTCTCGTCTTTGTGTAGGTATAAGGCCTGGAGTTTGCTAACTCGAGTTTTTTTACGGCTCTCGAGTAGATTCGTTTGCGCCATTGTTGGGTGTTGTTTAATAGCTTCCAAGAAGTTCACAATTTCGCTTTTTGTGTCAAATCGTTTCTGCATGGAGACGGTATTCTATTTCTAAAATACTGATAGTAGTTTAAGGCAATATTGTTACATGTATAAAGAGAGAATATTGCGTCGCCCGCCCGGGGTGAGCTCATTTAATAAAGGCTAGGTGGAGACTGCTAGTTGTGTATCAAATGTGGAAATTAGACATAATGAAGTTAGCTGCCGTTCCTCCAGACAGAGCAGAATTGTTGCTTTCATAGGGGACTCAAGAAGGTTTGTAATAGAGATTAAATAGTGTCTTTCAAACTTTTCTGTGGTTTCGTCATATTTTAAAAACTTTGTTCCCAGATTATCCTCTGTAAATCTCGCTTTTTATAAGAAACAAAAACTCTTTGAGAGCCTTAATATTTGAACAGCCTCATCATTACTACAGATCTGGTTGAATGATCTTCACCATGCACTCAGTATACGAAAATGATTTGCTTCAAGCAGTTCGCGATTCAAATACAAGATAAATGTTTGAAATACAAAATACGCTGAACCTCCCTAACTTGCTGAGTACTTGATTTGTTCCAAGTTATATTTAAATGGAGTATAAAGATTTGAGTCAGATAGCATTTATTATTTGAGGCAATTCGAACACAAATGTTTATTTTGCTCTGAGAATATCATGAACACTTCGATCATTAATAACAACTAGATACACAATCCCGTACAAAAACGAACTAAAAACTGTCCTCAAGTAGGTCGTAAAATAGAAAGAGAAAGAAAACAGAAAGAAACATAACTGGCCAACATATTATACCAAAAGAAATTAAACCTTATTCAAATGAGTTAAAGTCGGATTTAGAACGGTCATAAAAACACATTAAATTTTACGACCGCGACTCTAATCAACACATGTTACCCGACTACCGTTTAGTAAAAGTCTTTTCAATTTAGGTGCTCTATTAACCCGGCTGATAATTTCATCAATTTTAAAATAAATGTTTTACGGCGATTTCTTAACGTTAGTATTTACTTCTTAATGTTAGTATTTACTGAAAAAATGAAATTACATCCTTTTTTTCGGTCCTGGAAGAGTGATTTTTGCACTTTTTTAACGAGCACGGAGGCATGTTTACGTTTCGAGCGTTAGAACAGTACTAAACCAAAAGGATGACCGATCTCTGATTTGGTCATTCTTTTGGTGAGGACGTTTTTTGTCGCTGATTGTATATCTAGTTGTTATAAATGATCGAAGCATAAACAAGATTACCAGATTACCGGTACATTATCAACTAGGCAATTAGTAAAAATTCTTCGAACGCATAAACTTCTCCTTTTCTAAGCTGGCTGGTTCAAAATTCGTACTTGCTTCAAACTACTACTACTTCAACCTACTAGATTTATAAAATTCATCAAAACCTTTAGTCGTGCTTTAGTTTAGTTTACGTAAAAAGTAGTGTACGGTATTGTATTGTTTGGCGGGCTGGTATTCGCAACTCCACGTCATATGCGCGTATTTTGCGTGCGGTGTGTTTTTAGTGTACGGTAATTATATAGGTAACTAAATAAAGAACTCCATAGTAAATTACTGTGTAAAGGTAGCCTTTACATAACACGTTTAAGTTTAGAAACTACTCAACTTTTTAAATGTTTAAAAAACTGTTTTTGATGTTATTTACCGGTTATTTAAGAGGGTGTATGAATGTTTGCATTTCAGAGTCCGAAGGCTGAAGTATTAAGTTGTAATGATGGAATGAATTTGTTCCAGTCTCTCCCGTCCCACGTTAAAAAAGTCGCTTCTGAAATCTAACATTCATCGCTTGTGGTGTTGTAGACCAGACTCCATATATGTGATTTTGCTCACGAAATCAATTCCCCTCAATCACTCCGTACAAACCCCTGAACACGTTCAGACTTCGTCCAACTAATTAACATAAGACAGTGTTGCATGCGAGGTCAGGAATTCAAGAGCAATGTCAGGGCTTGCGTGCTCCTCCACCGTATCGGATGAGCAGACAGCCGTCCGGAAATTTGTAGGGTTATACTGCTCCTGAGGCTTGATTGGTGTTACCAGTAATTGGTAGTGTAACGTAATAAGCAGACGACGTCGGAATTAGCTAGAGTTATTTTAGTATTTGCATCAAATTGTTGATATTAATATGGATCTTCCCGGGATTTCTAATAGACAATCCCGTGTGGCCAACAATATAACAAATAAATAATAATAATAGAAACCTCAGAGATAAATAAAATTGTGTAAAAGTAACTAACTTTTTTATTTAATAAATCATTTTTCTGCTTTTTAAAAGTCATCCCTGGATTTGGGGCATATCCACTTTATTCTTTCGCTGTATGAAATCAGTGTAAGTACATGAATAACTCTACCCAATTCCGACCTCTGGTAATTAGGATAGGCTAACGTTTGAATAATATCTTACCTTCTAGATAAGAAAGCGACGATGCTGATATTAGTTAGTTGGTTTTAGAGAAGAGATACTGTTACGTCGACCAATATACAAGCAGCTCTAAGTTTCTACAAGGTTCTCGACAGTTCTACTAAAGATTGCCCTGGTGGCCTATCATGACGTCATAAAGCGAGAGTAATATTGTGGGAACGAGATAGCGCTAGACGACTTGTATATCTCTGTCTCTTTTACACATTGGAATTACTCTCGTTTAAGACGTCATGATAGAACACCAGGGGGGGTATTACAACGTCTCTCTCGTCTTAAAACCAGGCTTATTCCAGTGAGTGAACAAGATGGCGCTAGATGACTTGTATAGCTCTATCACTTTCACTCGCCGGAACAAGCCTGGTTATAAGACGTTGTAATACCCCCCCAGGACGTTCCTCGTAATTACTACCCTGATCCATGACTTTTTTCATGTTAATCACCATATTTCCTTTATTACACGTGGCGGTACGAGGTCAAGTACAATGTCGGGGTGACAATGTTCGCGTGCTTCTATCTCGTAACAAATGAGTACTTGCGGCACAAGGGCGGAAAAAAGTTGTAAAAAAAAACATGTGGCACTCGGAGACTGCTGCGGTGAAGCTATTGCATAACATTTTTTTTATTTTAAAAGAATAAAATCGCCTACCGTGTATATTTAACGAGAATATAATTTATTTATAAATGTTTGTGGTGCACTACTGTAATAAAGAACTTCTTTTTTGTAGGAGAATTTTATAAGTAGGTTTCATTGTGAAAACTCCTTTTGTAGCTGACCGTTTAGAATGAGTAAGAAAAAGTAAGTTGTTTTTATGACGGATATTTTTATGATTGCCGAAGTCTCCCGAACTGAAACGATGTTAGACGATGCGTGGTGTCAGGTTTTTGCATAAGGTTAAAAAGAAAAATGGTGGATTACCCTCACAGAACGAGGCCTGATTCCCAGCATTGGGAACATTATAGGCTGGCTGAGTATGTGAGTAATGAAATTGATATGATTCTCAATTCCGTGTCCGTATTCTTCTTTTCTTTTTCGTATGAGGGCAAGGGCAACCTTCCAATGTCAGACTTAGTTAAGTCACCTTTGGGAACCGCACAGAGTCTATCGTAGCTTCTGACTTACACATATTAGTACAGTTAACCTCACGATGTCCCCTTCACCGATATCTGCGATGAAAATAAACATAGAAAGTAGGTAGGTACTTGCCCGGGCCATCACGACTATCTTCCTACTAAATCTGATGAGACTCTTAAGCCTCCAGCAGACACACGCGATTAATCGCGCGGGGCGACATGTCGCGGTCCATTCGCAGTATTTTTAGAGTGGAAATTAGCTTGGCTCGTTGTCGCAGCGCGATTAATCGCGTGTGTCTGCAGGAGGCTTTAGGTTTAGAAAATAAAACAAAGACTGTCGTACCACAAAAAAATTTAAACGTCTGTTGAAAACATTTTATTTTTTTATTACCGTGGTAAAATCATCAAATGAGTCCTCCCACCCCGGGCAGGGCGGGAGGGACTGTCAGACTTGTACTGACTAAAATCCACGGTGTCCTTCAATAGCCCTTTGTGTTCCGGGGTCACGGTAATGAGATAAGACCCGCGACCCCGGCAGGCTTTGGCCCTCTTGGGCGGGGCCCCGTCATCGTGCTGACGCTCTTTGAGGCGCGCGTGGAACACAACGCCCCGTCGACCCGGGCATGGTCCATAGTCGGGCGGCGAGTTGCCCTTTACTCGCCGCCCGAATGCGCCTACGGTGGCCGAAGATCGTCTTGCGACGTCCGACGCCGTGGGCGTCTACCATTGCGGGTGGGGCGGAGGGAGGACGCTGTCCTCTCTCTCTCACGGCCCGCCTCCTCCTTAACGAGCATTACTGCTTCGCAGAAGGAGGCGACCGCTTCCCACTTCGTCTCGCCCCGCAGCATGGCCTCGACCAATGCCGGGCGCGAGAGGTCTCCGCCTATCGCTGCCGTGAGGACACGGCGGTGCTCTGCCCAAGCGGGGCAGTCTTGCACCGTATGCTCTACTGTGTCCTCCGGGCGATCTTCGCAATGGTGACACCCCGGCGTTTGTTCCCTCCCCATCCGACACAGGTACCTCCCGAAACTTCCGTGTCCGGTGAGGACCTGCGTCATGCGATAGGTCAGGACGCCGTGACGCCTTTCCAGCCACTCCTCAAAGAGGGGTCTTACCGCCGCGATTGCGGCGTGCCTGAACCTCGTTTGCGACAGTCGTTCCCTCCATACTGCCCTGAGATCGCGCCGGACCTCTTCCCGCCGCGCCTCGACTTGTCGGGGCAGCGGGAATTCTCCCCGGCGCCGCGCCTCCACGCGCCACTCATAGACGCGCTGGAGGGCGGTCGCCTCCAGATCCCAGGGCAATAATCCGGCAAGGAGGTTGGCCGATTCGCCGGCGATCGTGCGGTACCCTCGGATCATCCGGATACCCTCTGGGATAGACCCTCTGGAATGCGACCAGCCTCGCTGGTCGCGTCCGCATGCTCAGGGCCCACACGGGGGCCCCGTAGAGGGCCATGGACCGCACGATACCGGCGTACAGCCTCCGGCAGGAGGCGTTTGGCCCGCTGAGGCAGAAGTCGCCTGAGGGCGCCTGCTGCCCGGTTCAGCCTTGGGGCCAAACGCAGGAGTCTGTTGAACACTTGTCTAAAAAATGTCAAATTATGTCGTTGAAATCCTTATTTCAACGACATAATTTGGTCTTAGGTCTGTTTTGCAGTCACACTTATTTTAGACAGGTGTTCAACAGATGTTTAAGTTTTGTAGTAAGGCTGAGAGTATCCTGTCGGATGTACCCCACATCAAAATTTCCTAGCCTAAAATAAAACAACTTTCAGAACTTTTATTTAATTCATCACAAACATCATTAAATTCATCCCAAAATCCCATCCGATTACGATATTCACAACACACTTGATGATCGATGAAAGGAATTAATCAAGAATGTATTCTTCATGAAACTTTAATGTCACAAATGAATAATATCGGATGTTAAAGCAGTCATTTTCGGAAACCAATGTAAAAGATTTCAGGGAAATCGCAATTCGTAATGTGATTCGCAAACAATCGCCGGTGGCCGACGCCAATTCCAAGATAAAGTGGCTCCTTATGAAGAAAATGTGTTTATTTTTGTATTGCAAATATGAGAGTCCATTATTTGAAGTGTTTCTTCCTCGTATTTCAGATACTTACGAAAAATAAAGAATAAATAGAAAATTGGAGCTTTAGAAAATGGATTCTATACATTCGTTTTATTGCGAGTGTTGGTACTGTGTAGTTTCTTCTCATTGAAAATCTGGGTACTATTATGTTGTGTCTGGGATTTATTTTAGAATTAGAAATGAACCAAATAAACAGCACAATTATAAGAATGTTTACCTTATTAATAAAATAGGCTATTTTACGGTACCTATCAATTTTAATCAAAGTAGCGGACATGTATTTTAAGCTATTGCATAGCTTTTATCGCAGGCTCTGAGCGCGACGCGACGCGGCGACCGAATCAAGAAATTCCCAAAAACCTAACGAAAAAACCTAAGGAAAATACCTGACACCACGCATCGTCTAACGTCGTTTCAGTTCGGGAGACTTCGACAATCATAAAAATATCTGTCATGAAGACAATTTACTTTTTTACTGATTCTAAACGGCCAGCTACAAAAGGAGTTTTCACAATGAAACCTACTTGTAAAATTCTCCTACAACAAAGAAGTTCTTTATTACAGTAGTGCATCACAAACATTTTAAATAAATTATATTCTCGTTAAATATACGCGGTAGGCGATTTTTTTCTTTTCAAATAAAATAAAATGTTATGCAATAGCTTCACCGCGGCAGTCTCCGAGTGCCACATGTATTTTTTTTCTTTTGTACAATCAATTTTGTACAAATGTCGGGCAGAAAGCCCACCAGACACAACACCCGTATGGTCGGCAGGTATTTTTTTGTGTAGGTAATCTAACTGACGGACTGTTATTTTTTCAATCAAATACCAAATTTTTAACGTACACAGTACTTATAGTAGTAAATATTTAAATAACTTAGGTTTTATTAAAGAAAGGGCATAACACGAATAACCTAAAATTCGAGAAAGTCAGGCAAAGGTGACGTAACAATGAAAGCGGTTGGTTGCATGCTTGCATTTTAGGTTAGAAAGCGTTCCGTTTAAAAATAAAAAATAAAAATTCGGTGGAACATAAATGTTACGAAGTAGCACAAAACTAAGGTTAAACAGAATTCGTGTGGCGTAAGTTTTCGGACGAATTGGAAAAGAATAATTTAAGGTGCCTGCGTGTAAAAAAATAGAAAAAGTATTATTTATTTTGGAGGCTGTCGTTTTCGGTTTTTATTTTAAGGTACTAAGAACACACCTATGAATATTCATCTCCATAATTATTATCAAATCACACTCATTACATAATAACTAATTTATTATTTACAACAAGTGGGCTAAAAATAAATAATATAAAATAATAAAAGAAAATCACACAAAAATTCTGTTACTACATTTGTTCAGTGTAGTTCAATTATTGTTTACTTTTGCCTTATCCATATTATCCAACAAATTGTTTGCATATCCATTCCTGGCTGTTAGCATTAGTAAATAAAGATAATTTTCCGATAAATGTTTCAAGTGGGCACATTAGTCCGGTAATAGACCACTTCAGCGAACGTGTGTAGAAATAGTATGGTATTGGCAGTGAACTTGTTAATACAGTGCCTGTGTTTCAGGCAAGGCTACATTTTTTCTGTAAAACTTATGGCTTTCTTAAGAGATTTTCCTCTTTACGGCGCGGCGGCGGCGCGGCGTCTTCATTATTCCATTTTGTCTTTTGGGCCTAAACCTACTTGCTTTTATTCTTTCGTAGCGCTACTTCTTGGGATATTATTTTAATTTAATTTATCAATCGATCTTTGTCTTACCCACTATTATACTATTTCACAATAATCAAGCCTTTATCCATGACGGTGTCCATTGAAATTATAATTCGCTACTATAAGGCTGCGGTTCCGTAGCTAACAGTAAAGCCCTTACAAGGCGTCGCAAGTCTCCGATAAATTACGACTTCGACATCCATTGACGAGTGCCTGTGTACGAACCTCTAAAGCGCGGGCCACATAGAAAAGACGTAATGGCCCCTCTCCATTTGCGCGGACACGTCATGCGACGGCAACTGGACAGGCGGCGATAGTGAAGAGGCGAGACGCATTTCTCGGCAGATCCATTTGATGCGTGCCCAAAAAACCGACAAATCACGGATTGCGGCAGGGACGCAGGCAGACGCGGACACGCAGGCAGATCTCGACAGATTTCGCCCTCTACACTATATGCGGATGCATCCGCGGACGCGTCGCACGACGTGTCCGCACAAATGGAGAGGAAGCTTAAGACGCAGACGGGGCGGAGACATAATCTCTCTTCGGCTTCTCTTTCATATAAAATGTATAGAAGCGTCGTCGCGACGTAAAACACACAGACGGGGCGCGGGCGCGACTCTCATACATTCGCACGTCCGCAACGCGTCCTCGTCTTACGTCTTTTCTATGTGGCCCGCACCAAATATGGATTTCTATTGCGATAGTCGCCTAGATACCAAAGTCGTAAGGTACCGGCGGAGACTTACGTCGCGTTGTGTACGACGGACTCTTAAAATGATGCTACGGTGACCAAAACGACTAGATGAACGCATGAGTAACTGAAGGAGGAAGTCGCGTCATGGCAGGCAGTGAGTAGGTTAAACAAAAGACTCGCGAGGCCCACTGAATATGGTATGGTAGCCAGGCTGTTTAGTTTTTGGGATGTTCTAATACCATAGACTAAATTTTCTTTTGTTTGGGTTTGATCTTGAGACTTGTCTAGGTCAGAAGTAACAGAGACAAATTCGACGATGAAGCGAGCTTACCCAGAAGAAGCTTATTCACTCTAACTTTGAAAAGATTGGGATTATATTTTGGGAAATATGAATGTTGAAGTAATAAATCTGAAAATACTTAAGCCGTTCCATTATTTTAATTAATTTTTGAAATTAACTGTAGCTCAGTTGTTGAACAAAGTATTTCTGAAAGCTTAAAACGAATAAGAGCTTCGCTCTGTAAATGCAAGCTTATTTCAAGTCAACGAAATAGGGCACTACCTTTCTTACGGCTTAAGAATTTAACTATTACTTAGTGTAATATTTTTATTAGGTACTCTTTTCAATTCACTCCAAAAAATGTGGAGGTACACAATTTTTCGTTTTTTTCATTTTTCAACGGTTGTATTCACATACTTTGTCTAATTTTCTTGTCCATCTCTCCTCTATCTTTGGTCTGCTGGAAGAGACTTCCAATGAAATAAGTAACAACTTTGTACTTCTGTGCAAATTATTTCTTATATATTGTCTATATGTTTCCTAATGTTTTTTTGTGTATATGTCGCAGTAAGATAGACAAAAACCGTAACATAGTTATATCCCTAGGGATATAATTATATACCGTAACATAGTTATACCTGTGTCGACGGAGCACCGCATCGCGGTGCTCCTACTTCTGGGTGGTTAAAAAAAAATAACCACGAAGGGGATGGCGGGGTTTTGCAGACCCCGCCATCCCCTTCTAACCTAACCTGTCCGAGTCGGGGTGCCCCCAATCGTTTCTACAACGGTATAACTATGTTACGGTATATAATTATATCCCTAGGGATATAACTATGTTACGGCTTTGACTATCTTACTGCGACATATACACAAATAAATAAAAGATAGTTACCTAAAAAATACATCAATCTATAGATTAAAAACTGTCAAGTTGACTCGCTGGCGAGTCTCACTGCTACAAAAAAGTTGGTCACATCAGTCACAGTCGAAATGTCACTAGGCCGGCTCAGCACTAACTGGGTCACCTTATTAAGGGAATGCAACATCGAATAAAACGTTTCAGAAGGCCTGCCGAGGGGGGCTAGTGGTTCATCGACTGTTAATCTAATATATTATTATTTGGAATTTAATTTCTAAATATTTACCCTAGTTTATCAATTATTTTGAATAAAGCTACAACTCATTCATTATCTTATTGTAATGAGCTACTAACGTGACCAAATCTACTAATTGTATAAGTTGAAATTATAATAAACACCGAACAGTTATTAATTAAAGAAATAATGAATCCAGAGAGAAACTTTATTTTCGATAAATCCATTATTGCAGACAAAATTGTGAAATAAAACATCGCGAGTAAACAGTCTTATAATACATACAAAATTACAAAGACGTGACATACACTAACGCTCTGTGCCCGCGAAGAGGATAACGTCCCATTCTCTATGCCAAAAAGGAGGCCTGCGACTCAGCAATGAGAACACAGATTCGTTACGCGCCTCAACAAATCTGATACTTCTGTTTTTATCTACTCTGTGCCAGCAGCTTCGTTACTCCAGTCATTCCTTTGTCTCCTCCGCAAGCTAATGAAACGGTTTGCTAGTATTAATGAGTGTCGCTAATTTGCATGGCATTATGCAGAGACACCTGAGTCGGAGCCAAGTTGATGTCTGGACGTCTTATGTTTAATAATGCCTTCTAGGAGACAAGGAAATGGCGTCGTTTTGATTGCTTTGTAGTTTTAGTTCTGTTTATTATCAAGTTGAATATTTTGGTAAAGAAAAACTGGAATAACTGTGCCTCCATCACAGAATTTGTAACTGGCAAGTTTAAAATCACTTATGTACGTAAAATACAAACGTATGCGGTAAAACGACACTATACCTACAAGACCTACAACGATAACTTGCCTCTCTGAGAGCTCAAAACTTTCCCCATTGCATTAAGTTTATCACACTGAAGCACTTTTGTGCACTTTACATTAAATTTCAAATTTAAAAAGTTAAATCTCACGTTTGGTATCATAAAAGGGATGACAACGAGGAAAAGAACTTAAAGTCGTACAAACAAAGAATCTAAAAGGAAGAAGAAATAATATAAGGTACGGGAACAAAAATGATTTAGATTTTTCAAAGTAATTCTAAACTTCTTTTGATGTATGTAGGTAGGTACGCTGTTACCAATTTAAGGTAGACTTTCTAATTAAATGAACGGCGCGAACTTACTCAAAGCAACTTCAATGTTACTCTCAATCTCAAACTGCGCAATATTCAGCGCCTAATAAATTATGTAACGTTCATTTCCCAAGGTTTCCTAATTACGCTACAAAAGGGCAACATAATGATATACAACGTAAACAACAGATAGTTAATAATGTAGTACATATTTACAGAGTGCTGCCCCCACTGCGGCAAGGATTACCACGTAATCCAGGATCAGATGGTTGACTCAATAGGATTATCTGACTACTTTCGGTTGTGTCTACTCTTGTCACTTTCCTGACAAATTAATGACACATTTACCAATCCAGAATTGTTTTGTTCACAACAAATTGGAAGGCTGTTATAATTTATGCGTGGTGTGCCTTGGGCCGGATAACTTTTTAATCAAGCTCGTCGTATAGGTAGGTACGTAGATTCCTATCACGCGATAGTAAAGCGGCATCGCAAAAAAAAATCAATCCCCGCACCCTGACAGTTTAAGTGGAGTGGAAATCAATGCATCTAGCTTTGATCTTTGAATTTCCGCTCAGAAAAAATGGTATTATACGTGACCATTCTTCCATATCATTCTTCCATATGGTGAGTGTTTGTTCAAACATTTGACAAAACATTTATATCGGCGTTTCTTATTTCAATAGATGTTCACAATACATTATGAGGGCGAGGCTTTGCGAACTAACTGCAAACATGGCCATTAGTCGTCAGCAGTGGCATCCTGGCCTAGTTGGCATGGTTTCCACGTCGATAAACAGTGTTAGTGGAAGATAGCTCGCTCATGCTGTATGCTGCCCTGGTACTCAGTGAATAAGTCTGCCATCTTATGCCTCGTTTTAATTGGAAAGTAAACACAACTATTCGGTGTTAGCTCTCAGTATTTTTGACTAGATAGTCTATTCTAGTTTATTTTGATACACTTAAAAGCTTAATTGTACTTGTAAATAGATGATAAAACCCTCTTAAATGCTTCTCTTTAAGTAAGCATTGCATGAATTTTGTTTCAATTAATATTATGCTCGTGAATTCAATTGAAGTCCGCACTAATGATCGATTTGTCTGTTTTATTGTATGAAACGGGGTTAATATCGATATATCATTATGCTGTACACATTTCACATTCAATTGTCAGTATTCCATTAAATTCCTTTCAATTTTCTCTTCAAAGCCTCAGTTCTATAGACACTTGCCTACTGAACTCGTATTGCTATTACCTATGCTACGGGTGGCTTTAAACTTTACCAATAACAGGTTGCAATAATAGTTCTGGTACTGTAACAACGTTACGTTCGCGAGCTGTGGCCATGTGATAACCCGTACAATGGCTAATTATTTATTTTGTATTGGATTAATTATTTATCGTTTGGGGCAAATAACGCCGACGGCAGATACCATTACTAGATGATGCCATTTATTTACTTTTGAGATGTTGGTGACTACTATAATACAACATTATTTTTAGTATATGCGAAACCTGAATATAGTTTGTTCAGAATCAGTAACTGAATCGATTCCAATAATTTGTACACCGTGTTACATTTTGTTCCAAAAAAATTTTAGTTTTTTATTACCAGTTAATAACAATGCAATCACTGTACGGTTAGGTACCTATTGCCAAACTATTATTAATGAGTGTACGACATAGGAGGCGCGATTTGAGCGGGGGTACAGCGGCGCCCCGTCGCGAAATAGCATAGTTTTGATTTTGAACGAACAACCATTGCTTGCTTAAAATTAAAATTTTAAAGCTGTGTCATGAAAAATCACAAAGTTATGATTTTTCATGACACAGCTTTAAAATTTTGTACATAGATTCTTAATGCAAACATACTAGACAGGTATATCGGGTTTCGCATAAACAAAAAATAATGTTGTAAACTGCTAGCTTATTTCATCCCACTGCTGGGCAAAGGCCTCTCCCCATGACTTCCAGTTTTCACGATCCAGCGCCAAAGTGGGCCACAGGTCGTTGGTTTTATCCAGCTCATCCCGCCATCTTCTACGAGGTCTGCTGCGACGCCTTCTGGCTGTCAGGGCTCCACAAAGTGGTTATTTTGGCCCACAGCTCACTGGGGTCAATATACCTACATACCTGTAAAATGGAATATACACAGTATTATATTTAAATCACAGAAAAAAGGGAATTTCTAGTAGCGTTTATGGTAGAACATGTTTGTGATTGCATAGCAAAAAGTTTTAATTACTTACTGAACGTGCTTGAAACTTCCAAGTGCGCCACAGTCATAAACGTTTTGTAATCATTTTTTTTTATGGAACATATTTTTTTATTAACTGACTTTATTACTTTATAAAACAAAGAGATTTCATAAGTCTGAAGTGAAGGATTTTCAGCTTTATAGTACCTACAGCTTTTAGCAGCCATTTGCCAGACTTAATCCATTTTGAACCATTTAAGCTTTAAAATAAGCTGCAGGCTGGGTCGTCTGTTTTTTCTTCGGTTTTCCAACATGCATTCATCCCCGTAGCGTTATGAAATAGGTCAGACAAATGATTTACAGACGAATTTAATACTGCTGAGTATTTCACTCAAAAAATTACCTATTTATAAACATTTAACAAAGGTTTACTTTGCACAAAAGATATGAAAGCTATCAATATCACTTTTAATTAATTTACCACGGTTAATTTCATTCAAATATTCACGTCGTTCTAATTTGCTGCTGTCATGTTTCGCACGCGATCGCGACTCGTGACAAAATAACAATACAACTACAAAAAAATACGAAATAAGTCATACAAAAACTAAATTATTGACCTATAGAACTAGGTAACAATAACAACAGAAAAACTAGAAAATTAATGAATACTAAAAAGTTAGGTTTATTCAGGAAAATATTTAAAATCTAGGTTTTTGTATTCTACCCCAATCTTTTTGTATAGTATCACGTTGTTCAACTTAGGTGCCTAAATTCGGTGGAAGTGGCAGTCTAGACTGTACCTAGTTTATTTTGAGAGTTGACCCACTTTCTATATTAAACTTTTCCACATTTCAGTACAATATAATAATTTATTATACCAACTAGGTATGTGTATACGTGTTTTACACGTATACACATACCTTGACATACGACTTTTTTCTATAAGTTGTTGTTTATTACTATTAATAAACAACAACTTATAGAAAAAAGTCGTATGTCAAGTCAAAGCGCAGCGTCAGTTGCTGTGCGAAAATGCTTATCGAATTTTGATCGCCTCTGTACATGAGGTAAATAATATTATTATTTGAAAGAAATTACACCATAATGCTAAACATAAAAATCTGGAATTCCCTCATTACTGGAATTTAAGAGCTTTCATACTTGTTTTGAGTCTTTTTTATACTGGATGTTCTAAAATAACATAATTTTAAACCTTATTCACACACCGTGAAATTCAAGGAAAGTATCGCTCAGTATTTACGACATCAATCCCAATACCTTATTAAAAATCTTCGCATAATCGGATCTTACGAACCTTCCATCCATAAGTGAAGCGAAAATACTCAGAATTCCTACAATATCTTTCCCGATTCTTTAAACCCATCTAATTAGTTCAATATCGGGTATTAGCTTGTGCCGACTGAGCGGCCCGTAGAGGAACGGCCCTCGTCAGAGGCCCGCAGAGACGGCCCTCATTGGAGGCCCATCGAGACTCTCGACGTGATTTCCTCCCCCACCACTTCACGAGAGCACCCTCTTTGTACTTGTAAACGTACTTTGTGGATCTGCGCTCGATGCTCAGGTTGGACAGACATTTGAGATGATTCTTTGACTTGGGAGATATTTAATTTGAACATAACTACCTATATGAAAAACGCGCGTCTATCTACACACGCGGTAGCGTGTCAAGCCAAGTTATGCCGATAACATGATACCTACTGTGGTGTATGTCTTGATATTTAGATAAAGTTGGTAATTACCATTTTATAATTTCGTCACTAATGTTGTTAGCGCTGTCGTGCACGACGTTTCCTGGTTTCATTACGTTCCTACTGACCAAGTAGGTACCTGTGGCTTATATATTTCTCACCTACCTATACTTATTATACCATGATATAGTGATATACTTTCTAAGTTGTAAGAAAAGCCACCCAAATCTTGACTAAACTTATATTGTTCCTTAATCAGATTGAAAATTAGGTGGCTATTGACGAGCATTTTGTTTACCGAAACTACAAACTACTTAGTAAAGCCGCAGTCGAATATTCAACCAAATCCTATAAGAACTGACAGCTTTGTGTAAGACGACTGTCTTTGAGGGAGTGCAGGTGAACATTATCGTATAATCCGGACTTAAATATACAAAACCCAAACATCTATAGACCACAGTTTGATACAGCTGTGTACTTTAAAACAATATTTCAAAATAAAATCCTGTGTAATCCTAGTACAGACTTTATTTTGTAAGTTCCTACGAAAATATTCACCCCTAAATGGTAGAAATATTGTGCTTATAAGTTTCTTTGTTAGTTTAAAGGAATAAAATTAGCAGTACTTACTTGGTTGATTGAACTTGTTTAAAAAAAAATCTTGAAGCTATAACATTAAAAATGTTGCCAATGTTCCATTTGTATTCCCCGAAGGGCCAATTAACTGAAGAAAGAAGAGTATTATTACGCGAAATAAGCATATTATTGTCTTGCAAAGTAACTTTAACAACTGTTTATTAATTAAAAGAAATAAAAAATAGATGTGGCACTCGGAGACTGTCACGGTGAAGCTATTGCATGACATTCTTTTTATTTTAAAAGAAAAAATCGCCTACCGCGTATATTTAACGAGAATATAATTTCTTTAAAATGTTTGTGGTGCACTAATAAAGAACTGCTATGTTGTAGGAAAAATTTATAAATAGGTTTCATTGTGAAAACTCCTTTTGTAGTTGGCTGTTTATAATCAGTAAGAAAAAGCAAATTGTCTTTATGACGGATATGTTTATGATTGCCGAAGTCTCCCAAACTGAAACGACGTTAGACCATGCCTGGTGTCAGGTTCTTTCCTTAGAATTTTATGTTAGGTTTTTGGGAATCCGGTCGACGCGCCGCGCCGCGCTCAGAGCCCGCGATAAAAGCTATGCAATAGCTTAAACACATTTTGAAAAAAAGGAACCGACTTTAAAATCAAGCACAAAAAAGAGTAAAATTATTTTTCTTTCGGAAGTCGGTGGCTTTGTTTTTTATTTCATTGAATATGGCCACCGACTTCCGAAAGAAAAGTAATTTTACACTATTTTGTGCTTGATTTTGAAGTCGGTTCCCTTTTTTCGGCGTCTTTGAAAATCTGCAATCCTAGTAAGCAACAAAAACAGATCTATGCGGGCAACTCACGGGATATCCATTAGTGTTATATATTAAAACTTTTTCCAGAATTTTATGAACACTTTCCTGAAAACCGCATCAAAATCCGTTCAGCCAAACGCGAGATAATCGCGGACAAACATACATACAAATATACATACAGGTCGAACTGAGAACCAACTTTTTTTTTGAAGACGGTTAAAAGAGACATATTTTGTAGAAGACAAAACCAAGTGGTGGACGCCCACGGCGACGTACGTCGCAAGACGATCTCCGACCACCGTCGGCGCGGGCATGCGGGTGACGAGTAAAGGGCAACTCGCTGCCCGACCATGGACGATGCCCTGGTCGATGGCGAGTTGAGTTCCACGCGCGCCTCAAAGAGCGTCACCATAATGACTGAGCCTCCCTCTCGAGGGCCAAAGCCTGCCGGGGTCGCGGGACTTATCTCATTACCGTGACCCCGGAACATAAAGGGCTATTGAAGGACACCGTGGATTTTAGTCAGTACAAGTCTGACAGTCCCTCCCGCCCTGCCCGGGGTGGGAGGACTCATTTGATGATATTACCACGCTAAAAAAAAAGACAAAACCAAGAACTTGAAACGCGAAAAGTGCTACCGCATTATGCTTATGATAGTTTCATGTTTTTAATAAGTTTTTCTCAACTGTTTTAAGTTTTCATTTAGTCGTTTATCTTAAATTTTTATTGATGCTTTTCAACAAGGCAAAACCTTTGCCAAAAACAAAGTTTAAACTTAAAACAACTATCAATTACACACACATTGGTCGTAAACAAAGTTAATTAGAAAGACTTCGTATATTAATAGCAGAAAGCTTTTCTGTAATCTTTTTCGTTGTGTTTGCTCATAATTTTTTTAGTGCAACCAATCACTTTGGGTTCGGAATAACTTTCCGTGCCAAACAGACTAAAAAGCACTCTTTAACTCGGATTTAATGATATTGGAGTTATGTTTAGTGTTATTGACTTGTTTGCGGTGTCAAAATGGAAAATATAACCATCACCAATCTACGTGTACTCGTAATGTTATCAATAGAGTGCCATCAGTATTTGTACAATATTTTAATTTCGACAAGTATTCGATACTTTTTAAAGACAAACCGTCGTACCACAAAAACTTTTAAACGTCTGTTGAACACTTGTCTAAAAAAATGTCAGATTATGACGTTGAAATAAGGTCCGTTTTGCAGTCACACTTTAGTTTCGAGTTCGAGTTTGGTTCTTATACTCGTAGACATTGAATCAGGGAGCTTATAGGATGTTAAAGCGAGAATAGTTCCACTGTGGGATAAGAGACAGAGCTATAAAATCGTCTAGCGCCTTCACGCAATGTGCAAGAACTTTCGTTCCAAACATGTCACGAATACCATTCATGGATATTTTTTCTCCTCACCTACATTTTTTATAGTCAACACCTCGTCTTTCAAGAACACAACGATTAATCCTCTCTCTGTCCTCCACAACAAGTACCATTGAACAAGTCACAGGGGCAGCATTAAATATGAATCATTGGAACAAGAACCAAGATTTAACTTATAATACTGACTCCTTAGCTAAGAGCTTAATCTGTAAGGCTTTGAGGCCTTGTGTTCCAGTAATAAGAACTTACATTCAAGGCCAGCCGCCTTTTATCAAGAAAGCTGTGTTTATTAAAAACATGTTCTCTTTGAGTACAAGGTGAATTTCACGTCTGAAGTTTTCAGCCGAGACGTCTAAAATGTTCAAGTTTATAATATTAAAGCAACGTGACGCATCTTGGGAGTGTTTGTGAAAGAATGAGTTGATTGATTGATTGAACGAGAAAAAAGGATGAGCTTCAGAAACAATGTTTTGTTTTGCATATTTTTACTCATTCGTATTTTTTATAAGCCAGAAAATGGAGCAAAGTTAAATACTTTTTCTTGGCAGTAAGTAGATTTACGGTGCCTACTTATAGCCAGGTTATTCCATTTCTAGTGTATTACCTACTTTCAACAGGTTTCAGTGCTTTCTTAACACGCCACAGTTTTCACCTTTATGCTAATTTGTTCCTGACTCAAAGCTAGCCTCGACCTTCAGTTGCCTAGGTCACGTTAGTTTTTTAGTTCCTTTCTTTTAAAATAGCCTCATTTAACCCTTTAAAGGTCATAAGGAGTGGACAGTGGAAATAAAATAATTATTATGATTATGGGTATATAATAGAACTAAAAATATATGTACATATAAATATATATGTATATATATATATTTCTATGGTGGGAAATATATTCCCTTTACCGGTCAGATTCTATCAATAACTAATCTCTATTGCATGCTCTTTTCTCGCGCTAGACCTATTTTATTGCAGTAATATACAATTATTTTTTTGGTAGTATATCAAATAAACATCTTTACAAAAATCAAGTTTTTTTATTAATTACAAAAAATCAAGTTTTTTTTATATAACAAAATTTTAGTTTTTTTATTTATTACAAAAATCACTTTTTTTATTATTTATTAGTATTTTTACGTATAACAAAAATCTAATCTTATTTTTTATGAAACTCACTGAAACAAGGTGCTATGCATAGTGCGACTTGGCATTTCGCACACATAATTTTCGATCGTTTATCGTTCGTTTTAGTGCTACACATTTTACATCTCTTGTATGACTGCAACTGGCACGGCATGTGATCGCCCACGTTGGTATACCGTACTTCTTCGGGGACAGCACTGATAGTTTTTTGACGGTTTTCATTCGTGAGCTTCCGCCTGCTAACATAAGATGGCATACCGCCGGTCGAGCGTCTCTTCCTGCTGGTAAAACCACCTATCAATCCTCGTGCTAAGCCGACTCTAAATTCAAGATGGGAAAGCGTACATTTTTTATTGCTTTTGTACAACAAGAAAGCATTAGTTATGCTCGTGTCAATGAGGAAGTAGAAAAGTCGCAGCCACCATCTCTTACTCCGCCTGCCCACTGAATACGTGCCTTTCAGCTGATCAAAATGATCAACGCCACCCATTCGCTTGTTGTATTCTTTTACGACAAGTGGGCAAGGTACATTCTTTTTTGAACCGTCTTTCTCAGTTCGTGTTACATGTGTTTGAGCAACTTTAGGGTGGAACGCGTTACTCATGAGAAGTACCTCTTTACTGTCTTGCCAAACTACAAATGCAACATTTTTTTGTACTCTCCATTTGAAGTGTCCTTTCGGCAGTTTCAGCTTTGTTTTATTTTTTATTATTAGCGGCATTTCCGCCCGGTGCCTGCGTACTGTTCCCGTCGCATAAATTCCTTTTTCATGTAAGTAATCCAACAGCTTATAATCACAGAAAAAATTATCAAATGTTAAGTGAACATTCTTCACCTCTAGTTGTATTAATTTTTCAGACAACTTTTTCACAATTTTTGCTCCTAATCCTTCTTCAACTCCATCATTGGTCTTACCGGTATATATGTCGAACTCGTATAGGTACCCACTCGCACTGTCGCAACGACACCAGATTTTATAGCCTCGTTTGATGGGCTTCAAAGGCATATACTGTTTGATGGTACTTCTGCCTTTGAAAAGGACCATGGACTCGTCGATACTCTGGGACGAGGAGTTTTTAGCGTTGATTTGGCAAGCGTTATTGATAATATTTACAAGGGGTCGGATCTTGTATAGTTTGTCGTAATCTGGGCTAGACTTCTCTGGGGTCAACAAGTTGTCATTAATATGTAGACAACGCATAATATTTTTGAACCTTCTAAGAGGCATTGTTGCAGCTACTTCTTCCACTCGAAAACCTGGGTCTGATGACCAATATAAATCAATGCTCGGAAGAATATGGTAACCCATGATAATAAGTATGCCTAAAAATGCCTTCAGTTCATTTTTATCAATGGGTGTCCACCATCCAAAGTTTTGTTGCTGAGCGTATAAATTTGTTTGGCATACTATCAGATCATATGCTTCCTCGGTAAAATATTTTTCAAAATAAACAATTGGTCTGGTTTTGCTATTGAACCCTTGGACTGGTTGCATTCGGGGTTCGTCAAAGCTACAAGGATTTGGTCTGCTAACTGTAGTAAAAGTTTTTTTTTTCCATAATACCTCCTCAGTATCTGACTGATCTGAATCAGAAAAATCATCAATAACAGGAAGGACTGGTACTGATGGTACTGGTCTTTGTAAATCGGAAGTACTGGGAATAGGTGTATCTCGCCGAGGACGTGTTATTCTTCTGTTTGAATCAAGAATTGGACTGAAATTATCGGGATTATTATCGAATTCCTGAACTAGTAAAGGCGAACAAGGCTGATCAATCTGTTCATCAACAGACGACGGACTAGGTATTGGTATGTTATCTACTAATAAATTTGCGGGACGAGGGTCATCTATATCTTCTAGAATTTGCTGAAGGCGGATTACACTAAAATTTGGGCATTCGTCGTCAGATTCTAAATTATCGTCCGATTGATCAGGGTCATCGGGTAGGCCAAACATGTCTTGAAGGGCCTCCTCTACTTCGTAATCCTTCAAGTGACGATTCATTTCTAAAACAAAGCAAAAAAAAAGAGTTTCAAGCCATACCAAGCAACACAAAAACGAACGCCACACAGACAGAGGGAATATTCAAACCACCGTAAAATTTACAGGCAGAAGGGCAAAGGGAATATACAACCCACCACAAAAAATCAAGATTGTCCAAAACCGCGTATAGCAAACTTGAAAATATTTACATTTTTTATTAGAAGAAGCTCACGTAAACCATAAATAAAAGAACTTACCTTTCGAAATTTGTAGATCTTCGAGATAAACCCTGCTTCAAACTAGTCGAAAAAAAAAGTACACTTTTACAACTTCTCTGTGCTCTCATGAAAAAAATATTTACGTCAACTGTCAAACCTGTCATTGTCAAAATGTCTATTGACAATCATAAAACTTACCTGAATGAAAAATACCGCTGGTGGGACGTAATTTCGGCGAAAAAAAAATAAAAATCATGGTGGTGAAAATATCACCTCTAACTTATAAAGGGTTAATAGAGGAGAATGAAGAAAGCACGGGCACACGCAACCTTGTCTAAGTAACTACTGAGTAGGTAGAGTACTACCTATATGCAAACTTTCGTCCATTATTATTAGGCGGATCATTCATTGACATCAGTAGCATTGACTTAGTGCTTGATACAATTAAAAAATACACTTTTGCACTTACTTTTTACCTGCCTTTTTTTAACGTGGTAAAATTATTAAATAAGTCCTCCCATCCAAAATTCACGGTGTTTTTTCAATAGCCCTTTACGTTCCAGAGTCATGCTTATTTGATGAGACAGTCCGGCAACATTTTGACCTGTACTTTAGTATAAGGCCGTTCAAAATTGGTTACGCAAAATTATAGTGAATTTTGAAACGAAATTAATGAAACGCGAACAACACGAAAGAACTTTTCTTAATACTGAAACGGGATACGAAGATACACGTGCGGCATCCACAGTTTTAATAACATTAATATAAAATATCTACACGGAACGCGTGGAATTACTTTTTATTTCACAAAACAAAGAACAATATTTTTAGTATCCTATTTAGAGTATATTTCCCGATTCCGTGATCAATATATGTCTAGCTGTCATGGCATTAGTCGGGGCTGGGCGCGGTGCGACACGACAAAGGTCAGCTGTCACCTGGCTACGTAGAAACGGAACTACCCTGATTTATCGCATAGGTACCTACTATGTCACCTTAAGATTAGTATAATAAAAATAAGGTACCTCCTTATTTTTATTATACTAATCTTAAATTTAATATTATAAATGCGAAAGTAAGGTTATTTTAGAAATGCATTAACACATGCGTCAAGAATTTCAAAGATTTTCTATGGAAAGAAAACCTCCGGATTCAGTAGATCTGACGCTTTTTTCCAATCGAGAAACCGATGTTCCTGCCTAGAGCGTCGAAGCGTCGTTCAAATTCTGCTCGCCGTTCGAATTTTTCATCCACAGAAAATCATCACCTTTTCACGTCTAAACCGCTAAATCCATCATCCTAAAATTTTGCATTTACGTAGTGTACTGAAGCGGACGGGTACCTTTAATCCCGAAAAAGTACTGTATCGGAGAACAATAACATTCATAAATAATATTTAAATAGAAAATAATTTCGTGCGAATTACGATCCACAAAGCGTCATCTTCATTAGCCAGCTTTTTGTAAGAAATTTTTAAACTTTTGTAAGCTTGTAAAGATCATTGCAGTTGACATTATGTAGTTTTACTTACCCACAGGACACACAAAAACTTTCGTGTTTGTTACGTGGTGTTTGGCAACGTGCTCATGCCTTGTTCAATACTACCCATTTCAATATCGTAGAGCACTTTAAAAGTTCTCATTCCATAAAGGATACAATTTAATAGAATTGCTTTCCACTGAACAGAGTGGCAAGTTGCCAGAGCTTCGCTTTTTCTACCCACTTTTACACAACCTCTTATGTCCTATATTTTATTTTGGTACAGCTTTTTAATGTTTAAATTCATATCGAGATGTCCATGAGATGATGATGTGATGTCACTGAGAAAATAATATACTAGTTTTCGTGGATACATAACTCGAAATAAGTATAAATCAATAGATATTATTGGTAAATAACTTTTGGAACGAAGTTCCTTATCGCGCGTTGCGAAAGGGGGCTAGACGGAAAAAATGAAGGGAAAAAATTGTCGACAGTGACAGTGACAGTGACGAGTGGAGTGGAATGGATTTGTCCAACTGATTCCCACCAGTAGAATAAATCGGTAAAAAAACAAGACAACCATTTTAATTCGGTCGCATTGAACAGTGTGGGTGTCGCGACGATTATTTTTGTTGAGTGTATACAGTAACTTTGTTCCATCCGGGTGTCCCTTGACATCTCAACCTTTTTTGTAACAGTAAGTTTTTCTTTGCTCTGAATCCTGTATAAAATCAATATCTATTTATAATTCCGTTCTTATCTGAAACGAAATAGAAATCTAAAATTAACAGCGAATTTCCTAAGTCAATCAGGCCAAGGTTTCCAACAATATCGGTTCAATATGATCTTAAAGCTAGGAGCAGACAATTAAGGACGTACGGGCAATGAAGAAAGTAGTGGTTTTTATCGGTGTAAAACGAGTTGTTATAGCCCAGTAGCTTGTACGAACTAGAATGATTAAGCATTTGATACAATATATTGATTTCATTAGTATTTATTCTACGTTATTAATAAAACATTGTGATGAACTTTTATTTGTGGAAAGAATAATTCGATTGCAAGCAGGACGTAGGGAGCAGTGGTGGCCCAGTGGTATCGGTCCCGACTTACGAGTTGTAGGTCGTGGGTTCGAACCCCGCCAGGCGCATTACTTTGTGTAATTTATTTCATCACCACTGCTCTCAAAACGATGAAGGAAAGCGTTGTGAGGAAACCGGCATGTCCTAACCAAAAAATCAAAGACATGTGAGATCTACCAACCCGCACTGGGCCCGCGTGGTGGATTATGGCCCACTCCCTCGCACACAGAGGAGGCCTGTGGCTGATTATGAAGCAGGACGTAAAACTGTCACCTTCCTATACAGTACACCGACGATTTACCAACAAAGCCACCACAGTCATGTCTTGCAAGCCGTACTGCAAGCAGAACTTTTCAATCAATCCTATTCGCAATCGAATTTTTCTGTCCATAAAAAAAAGCTTTATAATTCGTGACAAAGACGTTAATTTTATAAAAATATATTAAAATTGGTATTATACTCAATGATATTATAAAGAAAGATACGCCATGTCCATACTAAATGGCGTTCAGATATCGTTGCGTTGTTATTATAAGTACTTACTTGAATGGATACAAAACTACGACAGCGATAGATAATACGGAACGTATAAGATAGAAAGAAATAGCTAGTTTTTGTGTGTTGCTTTTGCTGTCACGCTGCAGATTGCCATCCTATTCTCTATCCTTTTCTAACCACCACGTCAATAATTCGACATTTATTTGATAAAGAGAAATAAATCGTGAAAAAAATACAAATATGATATATTTTTAGTATACCTACGTATGGTATGAAACTCCAAAACACTTGTTTTTCTTGGCACCATAGTTTTTTACTTCCTTATTACACAACTTGGCATTTTTGTTACGACGCGGACTCACCTTGCTTCGCTGGCTGCTATAACCCGACTAAATCAAGGTGCAACAATTGGCTTACTTTGTTCTCAACAATTTGTGCGTGCTAGTGCGATATCTACCTCTTTTTATTTATAATATCATTGATTATACTTCTTAGTGGATAAATAAAGCAAACAGTCTTAAAATATCTACAAAGAAACATCAAAAAGCTCAGCTAAAATATTACCTGTCTAATTCCAGTTTAATTCAACCTAAATGTTTGGTTAGCTCACGTTAATTTTAATCTAAACACGAGGGCTGTATTATTTCGCGGCTCTAATGGCCAAGTCAACATGACATGTGAATAAAAAAACTAGCAAGCGTCGAGCACTGAAAAGCTCTTTAATACAAACTCAACTTGAAACAAGTAATTGGATTTCATTTCGGTTCATCCACGCGAACAATTCTACAGAAATGACTTTTAATGAGTATTAGCAATGAAAAGCGATATCCTTGACTGTGAATTATGAGCATTTGTAGGTTTATTTTTTCGTATGATACAGGGAGGGAACATCATAATAAGTACCTATTATTCGTTGATAATGCGAGGTGACATTGATCAGCCTGTTACTGGGACACAATCCTCTACCTTATGAGAGGGAATGGCTATACCTATAATATCTGTAATCCAACATGAAGGCCCAGTACAGGTAGATTTAACATGTCCATCTGGTTCTAGGTAAACCCGGTTCTTTATCAAATCTTCTCAGAGTAATCAGGTACGAAACGCCGGCTTCTCCTAGTTTATGAAAAGAACCATAAACAAACATCATTTCATGACATCATCATCATTTTATTTCATTTCATCATTGTTTTCTATCAGCGTTTTGAGCAATAACAGTCTGCCTGGTTCGATCCTATGACTTTCAACTCGTAAACCAGAGTAATTACCTAGGTACCACTTCTCCAAGGTTGAATAGTTCCCGGATATCACGACAGCGATCACCCACGACCTGCATTAAAGCGACTACTGAAAACACAACACATGATTAATGATTCCAACGACTAGAACTTTCCTTCCTGTCAAGACTTCAATCTTGAAGACAGGTTGATTACTGAGCAAGTTGGCGCCAGCTAAAAAAGTAAATCGGACCGACTTCCGTGGAGCATAAATATTTAATTGCCTGGAAAACCTGAAAAGCTTTGTAGTTAATTCTATAAAGAAATAAGATATTTAGTTTGTTCCGTTTTTGGTGAATGTATCTTGCAATAATGACTCTATAATCGTGAAACACATTATTCACGGCATGCATAGGCATACATAAACTAGTGTCGCCTTCTTCACACGGGGGTAGGTATGCATTACATAACGAAAAAATGTAGACAACTAGGTACATATTTTCGGTACGCTGCATTTACATTACAATAATATCAACGCAGATACCCACATATATTTACCTCGCCGCCCGGCCATGGACCATGCCCGGGTCGACGGCGCGGAGTGTTCCACGCGCGCTTCAAAGAGCTGTCAGCAATCAGACGGGGCGCCCCTCTAAAGGGCCAAAGCCTGCCGGGATCGCGGGACTCATTACATGACCCTGGAACGTAAAGGGCTAATGAAGGACACCGTAGGTTTTAGTCAGTACAAGTCTGACAGTCCCTCCCGCCCTGCCCATGCCCTGGGCGGGAGGACTCATTTGATGATTTTACCACGCTAAAAAAAAAAGTAGAAACAGTAAAAAAGAAAAGGTGAAAGTGGTTGAAAGATCCACTTTCTGAAATGGCAAACTTTACTTTTAGAAGAAGGTGGAATTATGAAATAGAAATCTAAATATTGAATCGTAATGTGAACAAAAAACTACTTGCAAAATACTTGGTTTTAAACGAAAGTCTGAAATTGAAACTAGAATATGGAAGAGATTACTATTGCAGTAAGCCAACCTTTCACAGTTCAATCGTAAATAACCCTAATTTGTTGAACAAAAAAAATGGCGCCACTGTTTTTCATTTCACTTAGATTATTTTTAACCCAACAGAAATGGCATATTTGAACAAAAAAGCTCAGTGAGTGACCAAATCGTCACCCGCGAGCGGCATGCTTCACACAGTGTCAAATGCATGTCAAAAAGTCTAAATTTTTTTGTGAAAAAGCTTTTTAGGTAAACTTTATGGACTTAAACAAAATGTTACATTTTTTCGGTTTGTATCAAAGCTAAAGGGAATTTTAAAACTTTATGGAGCTCTGTGTCGACACTGGCACACGGTTCTCTAAAACTATGTAAAGCAGAAGGTATCTCTGAATAGTTGCATAAATAAAGCTGCGTTTTCGTGTTTTGGCTTCGTTGGCACATACATACAAAGTACTTGATGAATTTAATCGGATTTCATCAACAAATTGAAATTCATCTTCGTGGAAACTATTTTCCACCAAACATTTACCCCCTTACTTATAAAAACTTGTGTTGCTTAGCTACCGATTAAATATCACCTGTCCTTGTCATTTCTATTTTAATGAATAGAGATGGCAAGTGACTTAAGAGCTATTTAAGATAAGTAACGTCTAATCAATGTTTATAAGTAAGGGGGTTATATTCCAACCAAAGCTTGCCCTTTATTTAAAAACTAGTTGTTCCCCGTGGTTTCACCCGCCCTGATCGGCTCCTTATGGTCGAAGCGTGATGTTTTATAGCCTATAACTTCCTCAATGAATGAACTGTGCAACACAAAAAGATTTTTCAATTCAGACCAGTAGTTCCTGAGATCAATGCGTTAAACGAAACATACTCTTCAACTTTATAATATTACTATAGATCTAGGACAGATTGAGGTGGTACCACCTCAACTTGTCCTATATCTCAGCCAAGTCTGTAACTTAGAAAACGATTTATCTAGTAATTGTAAAAAAAAAAAAACAAGTTAGTTTCGACACGTTAGTCTTCATAGATTCTTTCAACTATTTATAATGTTTGCTTGGTAGCCAACTTCGTCAGGTCATTAAAACTGTATGCTAGATTCGTGATATGCCGACGAGTAATATTTTCGCCCCATTTTCGCTTTCAATTTATTACATAATGTATTATGTTCACACCCTTGGGTAAATATAGCCATTTTTATTGAGGGTCGAGTTTGGATCACAAAATAGAAATCGAGAGTTATTATTTAGTTAGAGGTATCTAGTGATCTAAACTATTGTTTTTTTAAACTATCTGACGATTCACTTACTAACTTGATTTTCTGGTTCTGCCAATTGCTGAAACTCATTATAGTAAGCGTTATCGATGACCCAATGTTAAAACGCTTAGAAATTCGGGAGTAGGGACTTGTGACGTCATAACGCCTGTAAAATTATACCGACCGAGTGACGTTTTATGATTTCTAGAAGCATTGTTTCTTCGTCGTTTTTACTTTACGAAATAAAAGGAGAAATACATGTCAAATATTATTTGATAATCTAACTGACGAATTTTTCAGTCAAATACTTGCTATAGCTATAACTATAATATAATATAGCTATAACTTACTATACTTTATTGTACATGAAAGTGTCATCATCATCATCAGCCGGAAGACGTCCACTGCTGAACATAAGCATGAAAGTGTAAACTAATTTAATTATTTACGTTGTATAACTTACAATTATAAAAAATATCACTTACAAAAAATATGCACTCAATGGGTGCCTGAGAATGGACGACGCCGCCGAGGCCGGCCCAAAAAGAGGTGGCAGGACGATCTAGATGCGTACCTTGATGGCTGGTCCGAAGTGGCACTAGAAAAGAGCACTTGGAAGGATATGGGCGAGGCCTTTGCCCAGCAGTGGGACATAAATCTACTATATAAAAATAAGTCGGGTTTTCCTTCCTGACGCTATAACTCCAGAACGCACGAACCGATTTCCACGGTTTTGCATTAGTTGGAAAGGTCTCGGGCTCCATGAGGTTTATAGCAAAAAAAAAATGTTACTCTGGTGGCGAAACGGAGTTCGCCGGGTTTGCTAGTGGCTAATAAAAAAAACTTACAGTTTTGTTGATGTATAAATCATCATTCTCCTGCCCTATCTCATTTTTAAATTTGATACTTCAAAAAGCTGTCTTGATATTTTTATCAACCAGATGCTTTATACTACATTTGAATAAGTTAGTTCAAGCTTGAAACTGAGAGTGACGTAATCCAGTTACTTAGCAAACAGACCGTACTTCACTGACCACTTACTTCCATGACAAACACAGCCGATGTCTATGTATCCTGTTTATAGCATTGCAAGCTTCCATAAACAGCAGTGGTGGCCCAATGGTATCGGCCTCGACTTACGTGTTGTAGGTCGTGGGTTCGAACCCCGTCAGGCGCATTACTTTGTGTAATTTATTTTCAACACCGCTGCTCTCAAAACGGTGAAGGAAAACATCGTGAGGAAACCGGCATGTCCTAGAACCAAAAATTCGAAGACATGTGACATCTACCAATCCGCACTGGGCCCGCGTGGTTGATTACGGCCCACTCCCTCTCACAGAGAGGAGGCCTGTGTCCCAGCAGTGGGAACATTTATAGGCTGATGATGAAGCTTCCATAAACATAACTATACTAGTAATCGTACGACAATCAATTCGACGAATCCGAGGGTAGTTTACAATGTTGGCTGCAAATTCTAATGATGTCACTCATTAGGAATTCAACAGCTATAATCGTATGTTGTCATGCCATGTTTGATTAAGCCTATTTATAGTCTACATTACAATGGAGTATTTATACATGAATACGATACTTATGATACAATTCATATTTGACTCCATAAGTTGGAAACAGAATAGAACTAACCTTAAATACTTAACCGTCAAATATTGAAGTGTCCCATAAAAAGAACTTTCCGTTTAAATCATTGGTATGTAAAACGACGTGACTTTAGTCTAGAAAATATGAATAAGTTTAAAAAAATGTCTACAAAATATTTCTTTTTCAAATGTTTATGAATGCGATGATCCAGATGAGGCTTATAGTCTATTTCTTGAGACTTTTTCCATGTTCTATCGCATGTGCTTCCCATTTGGGGTGCTAAGACAGGTAACCTCCACGTGCGTCCGTGGACTGGAGTTCCCTCTCGGATACGTCCGGGGGGAAGACCAGTTTTTCGGGCCGGTGCGCCCTGGGATGCGGGCAAAAACTCTTCCTTAGGCACTGTGTGCCTAAGGGGGTTTCTTTGCCCGTATGCAAATAGCCTGTCGGGTGGAAGCTCCAATGCGTGTCCCTCTGATTAGCAGAGGGCACAGCAGCGGAGCGGGCTTGCGGACGGTGAGTAATGGGTAAGCTCGCCGTCCGACCAGGGACCAAGCCCGGGTCGGTGGCGTGTCGTGTTTCACGCGTCACCGACGGGGCCCCTTATGGGGCCAAATGCCTGCCGGGGTCGCGGATTTTTTCTTAATCCAGGATACCGTGGCCCCGGAACGTAAAGGGCATCCGAAGGAACACGGGTGGATTTTAGTCAGTAAGAGTCTGACAGTCCCTTCCGCCCCACCCAGGGCGGGAGGACTCATTTGATGATTTTGCCACCCTAAAAAAAAAAAAAAAAAAAAAAAAAAAAAAAAAAAAAAAAAAATGTGCTTCCCATTTAAAACCATTAAAATAAGGCTACACAAACGACCTCAATGGGTGTCACGGGGTGTTAGAGCCTGTAGTAAAAATAAGAGAAAACTTCTGTGGAATTACCGTCTAAACCGAAGTGAGGCAAACAAAAGAAAACTAAATACTTATACCAATACCTACAAACGAATTGTTAAATTAACGAAACGTGCACAAAACACTCATAAAATAAAATCTGCAGTAAGTAAATCAAAAGTGACGTGGGATATCATAAATGAATCAAAACCAAAATTACCTAAAAACACAATTTCAAACATTACAACTGGGAATAAAAATATAACAGATCCCCGTCAAATAGCTAATGTTTTTAACGATTTCTTTATTAATAAAATTAGACCTGTCCAGAATACCGGAATACAAGCCACATCGTATATAACCAAATCAAACAACTCCATGTTTATGGCACCTAGCCATGAAGACGATATAAAACGAATAATCAAATCCTTAAAAAATACTGGAAGCGTGGGAAATGACGGTATATCCACAAGATCCATAAAAATTGTTTCAGACAGTATTAGCGGCCACTTAAGTTACATAATTAATTTGTGCATATCGCGAGGAATATTTCCGACCAAATTAAAGACTGCTGTAGTAAAGCCACTTTATAAAAAAAATGATCGTGATAAAACGGAATCATACAGGCCGATCTCACTTGTTCCTATATTTTCCAAAATATTCGAAAAATACATTTATGAGCAAATTCACAAATACTTGGTAAAGCTAGATATATTGACTGTAGAACAAAAGGGTTTTAGGAAAAACAAATCAATTAACATGGCTATATATGACTTTTTAAATAATGTAATTGCAAATGTTGACAGAAATATACCTGTTTGTTCAATTTACTGTGATATGACACAAGCTTTTGACTACGTAGATCACAACATATTACTTAATAAACTAGACGCGTACGGAATAAGAGGCAATATACTACAGCTGATTGAGTCATTTCTAAAAAATCGAAAACAATACGTGGAAATTACACAAATAGATCATAAAACTAAGAATGAAAGAGTATATCGGTCGCGTGATAAAACAATAACATATGGTGTTCCGCAGGGAACTGTGCTTGGCCCACCTCTATTTATACTGTACATAAATGATCTGCCAAAAGTGACGGAACATCATATGACATTATTTGCTGACGACAGCACAGTTACCATTGACTGTAAAGATAAACAAAATTATGACGAATTAATATATGAAAATGACGTAACTAATACTCTAAAATCAATAATAAAATGGCTTAATAACAATAACCTTAAAATAAATATTGACAAGACCAAATTAATGACATTTGCCCAACGCAAAAACTTGACATTGGATATTCTTTACGATAACAATAAAATAAATCAAGTTGACACAACCAAATTCCTAGGGCTAACCATAGATCAAAGACTGGATTGGAAGGCACATACGATAGATTTGGCGAAGAGACTTAGCAAGTCCGCTTATGCCTTATACAAACTTGCGCCAGTCGTAGGAACGGACGCTATTGTTACAGCATACCATGGCATGGCTGGTTCAATATTGAGATATGGAGTTATTTTTTGGGGAAACTCATCCAATAGAGAACTTATATTTAAAGCCCAAAAAAAGTGCATCAGGGCAATGTTTAGTTTAAAACGTACAGATACATGTAAACCTTTTTTTGTTAAATGTAAAATTCTCACGCTACCCTGTCTGTACATATTCGAAGTTGCAGTGTTTGTTAAAACTAATCCGAATTTATTTCCCAAATTATCTGACAGAAATAACCGGAGTCGACGACATGTCAATATGTTGTGCTCGAGACAGTCCAAAACAGCTCTGATGCATAATAGTGTTTTTTGTATGGCACCTATTATTTATGACCATATACCAGATTCAATTAAAATTTTAAATATTCACCTGTTCAAAAGACATTTAAAGAACTTTCTGGTAAGTAAATCCTATTATAATGTTAATGAGTTTTTGAACGAAAAAATATTAATGTAACTTCTGAATGATTGACATGTCTGTAAAATGGTTTATTTTTAATTTTTCTGTTATTTTATATACTTAAACTTATTGCGATTTTATTAATTTGACATCCGATTGTGCATTTTGTTATTTTATAAGACTGACTTTTTACTCATTGACATTTTTTTTTTACTGACATCTGTTTAAATTTGACATAATCTACGATTTGATATTGTTTTATTACCTATTTAACTTTTGACCAAGCTTTCATTGTTATTGACATCAATTACAGAATTCTAATTTTTAATGTCATGACCATTTATTTTATCAACTGTTGTGACTTGAAACTATAGGTATTCATATTACAATGATTGCATGCAACAATATCAGAATTATGTTTTAAACTATTACATTCTAACATAATTATTTTGTACGCTTCACGGCAAAACATGGAGAATCTGACCACTTTTATGTAACATCTCACACACAGTGTAACTACCTATGTTTACAAATAAAAGTTTCTTATTCTTATTCTTATGGCCGGGTTCTTAGGTCAAATAATTCCAGAAAAATCAGACAAGTGCGAGTCTGACTCGCGCACGCTGGGTTCCGTACCATTCATCTATATTCTATAGAAACGGCAAAATAACCTGTCTATTTTATGAGAGTCCCCTTACATATTTGTATATTCTGTTTTTTTTTTTAGTTTTTTTGCTATAGCGGCAATAGTACTATCACGACAGGCAGACAGAAAACAGCGAAGTCTGAGCAATGGGGTCCCGTGTTGCCCTTTGTGTGCGGAACCCTAATAAAAAATACGATCGTTTAAAAACTGAAGCGGTGAACTCTTGCGCACGAACAGAACAGAGTGATGACGTTTAAAGTCTTCAATTGGTGAAATCTCTGGGCAGTTATAACGAATACTTCGTATTTCACTAAATATGCTGAGAAATTTCAGGTAACATGAGATAAAATGATAAATCAAGGGAGCGTAGCAGCGTAGCGGCGTAGCAGTAAGCTAATATCTCGCAAATTTCGTAGCGCTACGAACTACGATCGAGATGAATAGCGCTACACGACGCCGACGGCGCGCCTCATCGCAGGTGAAAGTGTGAAACCGTAAAATGTATGGAGCTAGATAGCAAGGAATAGCGGCTATATTTCCCAGAGAGTATTTCTCATTATTTCTATGAAAAAAAAAGCCGTAACAAATTGAAGGATCACAATTCTGAATATTATACTCCGCTTTCATACATCACGTAAAACGCCAAGGTGTTTTCTCACATTCTGACAAACAATAAACCTATTAATTGTATGCCCTGAAATTATTGATCTAAGCACTCAATCCTGGCGCGGGCATGCGGGCGGCGCGTAAAGGGCATCTCGCTGCCCGACCATGGACCATGCCCGGGTCGACGGCGCGTTGTGTTCCACGCGCGCCTCCAAGAGCGACAGCATAATGACGGGGCCCCCTCTGTAGAGGGCCAAAGCTTTCCGGGGTCGCGGGACTTATCTCATTACCGTGACCCCGGAACATAAAGGGCTGTTGAAGGACACCGTGGATTTTAGTCAGTACAAGTCTGACAGTCCCTACCGCCCTGCCCGGGGTTCGAGGACTCATTTGATGATATTACCACGCTAAAAAAAAAAGCACTCAATCTTATTTCTTACTAATATTACAAATGCTAAAGTTTTTGATGTTTATTACTCTTTCACACAAAAACTACTGAACGGGTTTATAAGGTACACCCATAGTTAACACATTACAAAGTTTTATCCCGATTTAATGTTCTCGTGGTATAATTTTCAAGTTGTAGTGGGCGAAGCCGCTGTCAACAGTTAATATTAATTTTTAAAGTTACACCTGTTTTTTGGTAATCCGCAAAGCACGCAAAACCAGAGAACTCATTTATAAACCGTAACAAAACTCCATGTATTCCAAGCTCGCAGCCGAGATAACAGAACAAGTCCACAGCAAACATTCCTTGCAAAATCCAGGTCAGTCGTAAAATAATGCTCGAATACTGCTCAAATACGCAGCTATACATAAATAACTCCGGCCAAGTTATTCATATTGTCCGGGACCCTCCCGGCTTATGCTAATGTATAGGGGAACGGATCATATGCAAATATACAGGGTAACACGCACCGTCCCGGTAACTTTGTGCTTAACTGATCTGGATGAAGTTCTAATACTACAAAATTTAAACATCTGTTGAACACTTGTCTAAAAAAAGTGTGACTGCAAAACGGACCTTATTTCAACGACATAATCTGACCTTTTTTTAGACAAGTGTTCAACAGAAGTTTAAAAGTTTTTGTGGTACGACAGTAAATGTTTTAATTTCATTTGCGACATTGCTGACTAGTTTTCCTACGTCCAATCAGTTTTTCAGAAGCAAAGTTTGGAATTTCATGCACATTTATTTTATTTCCCACCAATAACTTTTAATGATGGTTAGCATAAGCACTCGATTTCTGGATCTAAAAAACATTGGATAGATATTTTATTTTGTCCTTGAAACGTAAGAATGTTTAGCTAAATTAAATAATCTAAATTGATTCAGAACTCCGGATATTTACTCAAGCCACAGATTAGTACTCAAGCCATAAATATTTTGTCAAATAATTTTATTGCTCGAAATACTCTTGGCTTCATCACTTGTCAAGTTTTGGCTTTATAAAGGCAAACTTAGCTTGATTACAATTAAGTATTAAAGGGGCTTGAGGGTTTTCCCCGTTCAAAGTACATACCTACATAATTGATGTGACGAAGGGTTCCCAGAAATCGCATGCAGTATGCATTTTTAAATAAAATGAATCATTTGTCTGTGGCCAAAAATACAGTAATACCCGCAAAAAAATCTAAAAATGAATTCCTCAAATCTGTGGTTTAAATTATTCGACTCTGTTTTGAACTAACTTTTGACAGAAGCATATTTGCGCTCTTTGAAGGGGTAAATATTTATGAGTTAAGCCCGTAGTGCTTACTGTACACATAACACAGACACGTTAAATACATTATGCCGCCAGACTATATAGATGAGTAGACGCGAATAAAAGGGTTCTATTAAAAGCTACCTTTATTTTCTTCGTTTTAAAGCCAAACAAAATATTTCTGGCTACTGGCTAGAGAATTTAGACAGGGTTTTAAATTCGATCGCTCCGGTTGGTGTAAAGTACCTACCTACATATTATGAAACTTGAGTTTTAAATTTTTTTCGGGGGTAAAATCATCAAATGAGCCCTCCCGCCCTGGCTGGGGCGGATGGAACTCTCAGACTATTACTAACTAAATGTCCACGCTTTTCCTTCGATTGCCCTTTGCGTTCCCGGGCCACGGATTTCTACTGAAACAGTCCCTCAACCCGGTATTCTCATTTACTATGTTTAATGTAACATACTATGAAAACCTGGTCAGGTGTTTGTTGTTCACATAAATGAGTACCTTACTCATCTTAAGATGTTTGTAAATAATTCAAGCGCCTAAAATCTGAAATAAACACGTTCCTACTTATTTATGTACATGTTTATATCTATTTATAAACCACTTTGACGACGATATTTTCCTTTTAGGATGGAAACGAGTTTTGGCTGAGATAGATTGCCTTTAAATATACTTATTTAATTTTATCAGCTAAATCGTAAAATATAGCCTTTCATATTTCATGGTGAATCTACGAAAGTAATTTACTCAAAGCTCTTATAAAATATAGGTACATAATTAAATGTGACATATTGTGTTATACATCTTGTTTATCCCTCGCCATCTCGGCATGTTAAAAAGGAGTAGATTTTGAAGTACACTAGATATTTGCCATGCTTCAACAACATATACACCGTGTTCCGGACGATATACATAAACTTCGACCAGATGTTCAAACCACGGAAGTAAGCATTTTTCATTATGGACACATTAATAAATTCTTATTTTTTATTTTTTGTTAATTTTCATACAAACTAAATACCTAGACGTAAATAACCCGATATGCATGCCTCTTTATCCGAATTGGCAACGTCATTCATAACATTTGGCGGGCTGAAACAAATGAAATGCAAATAGTATTTGATAGATTTCAAATTAAGATACTTTCTCACTGCATAGCTCAATTAAATTTCATTAAATGAAATTACAAATATCTTTGTAACGAAGCCTTTTTAAGTACTACTTCCTTTGTTGGATTTGATTTATAAAAGCCATAGAAGTATTTGCTAAAGTTTATGGATAACGTGAAGAACACGGTGTATACAGTTAAAGAAAATTATAATGGTCGTCATAATACTTTGGCATGCATCTGTTCACTACTTTGTAGCTATGAAAAAGACAAGAGTTCAACAGATATTAAACTTTTTTATAGTAAGACGGTATATGTCTGCCGGGAACACCCAAATTATCCGAATTTTTTTTTATTCCTAATTTTGATATTCCGATTTTCAAAACTCCGAATATCATAATACCTAAAAATTACAATGTCTATTATAAAGAATCACGAAATTTATTTTGCCGAAAGTCGTAAATCCGATTTGTTCGTTTTCCGAATTTCACATATTCAAAAGATGTAGGTAATGCTCGATGCGTTATCGTTCCGAAAAACGATATTCCGATGTTCAATACTCCGAATAAACTGATCCCATTCTACAAAGTCTGAAACAGAAACGAATCGCTGCAAACCGGCTCCACGTGGTTTTGTCTACCCTACTCCTAGAGTGATATTTAAGCCTGCGTAGGCTCCGTGGAGCTACCTTGGTAGGTGGTAATCAGCAATTTGGCTAAGGATGCAAGAGCGAGCTCGGGACTTGAGGCACCCCGACTCGTACAGGTTAGGTTAGGTTAGATTACCTAACCTAACCTGTCCGAGTCGGGGCCTTCGTGTTAGGTTACTTTAAACCTTGCAAACAGAAATGGGAGCCCCGCTAAGCGGGGCTCCGTCGAGCTACCTTGGTAGGTGCCCGACTCGGACAGGTTAGGTTCATTCGTTTCTGTTTCAGACTTTGTATTTGGAATATTGAAAATCGGAACAACGATCAATCGGAATTGGTATATTAGGAATTTTGAACCATTCGGAATTATGAAAATCGGTATTTTGAAATTCGTATTTGTGAATTTCGGAATAAAGTTTTTCGTATTATCGTAGTGTACCCATGTCTGCCAGTTCAAAGTAATAAACATCACAAATTATGTTACTGGATTACATTTAGTATAGATAAAGGGTCGTTAGTTTATCTTGTAAAGCAATAAAAGCCTTGATTTCAGTACCTACAAGATCGTTTCAATAAATAAGAAGTACGTTCTATCATCTCTTGATCAGTAGCGTAAACAAAGATTCTAACGTAGTATCTAACTCGTATTTTTATCTCTACGTCAATTTATTTGGTTTTTAGACGAACTGATGTTTTGCGACGCATTATTGTGAATCTATATTTATAGATTTATACATCAATGATTGAAGTATTTAATCATGTATTCGGCTATATAATATTCCACGTTTCGATTCTAAATAATTGTTGTTCGGAATCTGATTCCACGAAGTGAATTTCTATTGAAACGTTAAATTATAAAATTAATGGAAAACATTTCGATTGCATGCAGAGCACATTAGCAGAGTGGATTCAGGGAAAAACTAGTTGGAGGATAACTTGCCAACTTCCTCAACTGGAACTTTGAACAGCGCTTTATTAAACGTTCCTGTGTTTGACTTGGAAACGGATGGGGATACTATTCAGAATTAGTTTAGTTCATAGAATTGAAATAAATCGGGTCAGCTACGAGTACTGATCCGGATTTCAAACGGAATTAAATTCAAACTAAAAACATTTGTTACTGAAGTCAAAGTTGTTACTTCTATAAAAAAATACAAAACACTACATAATTGAACTATCACCCTAAGTCTAATAGAGAATACGAAGCTTTAAATGAACTCAGTATTACACAACGCCTAAGGGACAGGAAACTAAATTCTTTCCCATTTAATTCTTCAGTCAATTCATTATGAAATCAAGGTCCATAAAAAGTTATCAAAAGAATGAAAATACTGCTAAAACAATGCTAAAATGCTAGTGACCCAGATGGGTATTTGTGCGACAGCCCGGCTCAAACAGGCGGGTAGGAAACGATTTATCCTAATCACGTAAGAGTTGGGCAATGACGGGCAATGTGTAACTTTATGCTGACCGGGCAAAATATATATTTACACTCGCCGGGCAACTCTGACCGTGACGTTCGGACGCAGTTGAACATTGACTGTGGCTATAAGCTACCTAATCTACATTCATACTTGTTTTGGGACAACTTATGTATATTGTTGTTATATATCGCAACACCGAATAAAAGTACCTTATGTCATCGACTTACGTATCTATATTCTCCCCTTTTTTTGGTGGTTAATTCATCACATGAAGCCCGCCGCGCGTTGAGAAAGAGACGAGACTATGAGAATCTTACTGACATAATCCACCCGTTACAAGTGTTCCCGTGATGTATTCTCATTCTAAAGTTAATATTATCGTATTCGTCATCTTATTTTAGTGCAAAATAAATTACGAAGTTTAACATAAACTTTCCATTTTCATTCAGTTTCAATGTAATCTTTCAGTTTTCAGTCGTGCTTTCAGATGTTACGCAGCCTGTCCTTGTTTTTGTTTAGGTGACGATTAAGTAGATGTTGAGTTATAATGTAATTGAACCACAATAATCTCACATGACCACGGTAGCTAAAATAGCCGCTCTACGAAAACCGTAGCTGCGTAGTTCCGTAGCTACGTAGTAACGTAGTCCCGTAGCACACCTACGCCAAATAAACAAGTTATTTTGAAATCCGTAACATTCAAGCATGGACTGTTATTTCTTTGTATGAGTAAGGATTTAAGCGCAGGTACGTCAAGCGCGCAAACATGCGTACCTTTACGTCATCTAATATTTAAGTGACCGAGCAGGACTGACATCCGACATCTGCAACATACTTTCTAGCACTACGCTGCTATTTTAGTTCAAGCCAATTTTCCTAACTTAGCAAGAGTATATATTTTTAACGCACAACTAAGTGTGCGTTTGATTTTATTGCGTATTTTTAATACTTTGGATGTATTCTCTGATTTCGCCTTGACATTTTTTTAATGTTGCCTCACTCTAGGAATTTATCCTGTGTCGTGGCTGCGTTTACAAACATATAAACTCACATACACAAACAGCCAGACCCAGAACAACTACTTGTAGACCATACAATTTATGTTCACTCAACCACTTCGCCAACCGTGCTCTCTTACATTGTCTTGTTTAGTCTACTATTCCTAGGGTTGGCATGTTTAAAACAAGTTGTTTCAAAACACCTGTTTTAAACAGTGTTTAAAACAGTTTGAAATTAAACAGTGTTTTTATTACACGTTTTAACTATTTTTCATGGCGGATGAATGCCTGTAAAATGAAAATAAATTAATATTCAGGGGTCTTAATAGCTTGACATTAAATAATTTAATGAGTGTATGCCCCTGCTATGTCACATTTTTTAACTTTTATTGGCATTGTAATGAAATAATACTTCAAAACATTAGAAGAAAAACGGTAATGTTTTTTTTTCCATTGACATTTTTTTGTAAATATTTCATTACAAACAGCGAATTTGAAAAGAACTAGTCTAGAAATGAAACAAATAACTTATTTATAAGTTAAGACGTCGACCCATAGTTGAATGAACTTGAAAAAATGACCGAAACAGTAAAAAAAAAGAAACACTTGTTTAAAACAATTTGAACAGTTTTTTTTATAAAATTTCAACCCTGACTATTCCCGCTAACCCTTCTTTTTCTGTGAAATATAAATGAACAACTTACTGTTAATATCCAACATCATCTGCCTAGCCTTTTCCCAACTATATTAATCGGCTTCCAGTCGAACCAGATGCAGCTGAATATCTGTATTTTACATGGAGCGACTAGGTACCTATCGGATCTCCACAACCCAGTAACTGAGTAATACGATACCCCATGGTAAGACTGGTTGTCAGACTTCAGAGCTTCTGACTAACAGTAACGACTGTCAAAGATCTATAAATGACAGCCGGGACCAACAGCTTTACGTACTTTCCGAGGCACGGAGGAAACTCGCTATGACAGATGGTCACCCATCAACAGACCAACCTCGACAAGCGCGGCTTAACCTGGAAGATAGGTCTGTGCGGCTGTTTTTATTTAGGATCGGTCTGTGCGGCTGTTATTATTTCTAACTATTTACTGTTAACATCCAAAATGTTGCGAGACCATGGACATTTTATGGCCAGAACAAAATTAACCTTTTACAATGTTTAGAAGGTCAGTTCTTGCATGTAACGTTATCCGCTCAGTAGTTGCTCTGTTGCCCAGTGTGCTCACTCGCCCGCACACAATGCTATAAACTTTATTGTCCAGATTTAGGTTCACAACTTGTTTTATTGTCGCTGAATCATAAAAAAACAAGAATAGTGGGTCTTTTTGATGTGAAAAATATAGATGTTAAAAAATTTACAGTTATTTTTGTTCGTTGGTGACTAAGAGGGGTTTAGTTATTACCTTTGAAATTATTTCGGCGAAGGTAAAGCCACTCAAGAATTTTAATGCAGCCCTTTGTTTGATATAAGCGCATTTTTATTAAGGATACAACAGTGACCTCAATTTAATTCATCCACTTAGATCTTCTAAGCAACACAATGAATTTGGATTCAGTTTTTTTTCAAGTTAATTTAGAGAATTCTGAACATTCACAACAATCTCGATGTTTGACAGATAGACAGAATGTTTAAACCAATTTGGTCGGTTAGATATCGGATAATTCTTTATGAGCCGATACTTAACCTCCGAAGAATTTCAAGATCGATTGAAGTGAAAACACTTCGCGTGAGTGGACACGGTCAACAGGTTGGAAACCACTGAACTGGAGAGGATTAACATTATCTTATTAATATCAAAGAGGGTCTTAACTTGCGGAACTGTATTATCAGGTGTCATGGTTACCTGATAAGACTGTTGAAGACCTGTCGAAAGTGAAGGGCTAAAGAAGGAAGACAACCCCTTCCGCTCCATTGTGGCGGGAGGACTCATTTGATGATTTTACCACGATAAAAAAAGGTCTTAACTTTGTTTCCAGAGTAATTTTTACCGACTTCAAAAAAAAGGAGGTTATCAATTCGACCCGTATGTATGTAATATTATCAGAACTGCCCAGTTTTCATATATGTTAGTCTATATCAGCGTCTGAACATATGTGCCAAATTTCATAAGTGTATGTATGTATGTATGTAATATTATCAGAACTGCCCAGTTTTCATATATGTTAGTCTATATCAGCGTCTGAACAAATGTGTCAAATTTCATAAGTGTATGTATGTATGTATGTATGTATGTTTTTATGTTTGTGCACGCATATCTCCGAAACTATAAGTTCGATTTAAGTAATTCTTTTTTTGTTGTACTAGGTATTGTTCAACTTAGGGTACACTGCAAGTTTCATCAAAATCGGTTCAGTAGTTTTAGAGATATGGATTTTTTTGTGTTGTGACGGATTACAAGATTAGTGCATATGTAAGAAAAATTTTGTATTTTACAAGAATTTGGGTTGAATATGTAATAAATAAACTAAAAAGGGTAAAATAAAAACTTTTTTAAAAAAAGTACCGACTTCAAAACAAATACAAAAAAGTTTAAAATAACTTTTCTTTCGGAAGTCGGTGGCTTTGTTTTGTTGTGTCATTGACTATTGCCACCGACTTCCGAAAGAAAAGTTATTTTAAACTTTTTTGTATTTGTTTTGAAGTCGGTATATTATTACTATTATGTCAGCCCATAGTGTCCCACTTCTGGACAAAGGTGGGCTCCACTCTCTCCACTTTTAACGCCTATCTGACACAGTGGTCGTGGTCAAGGCCATCATAAAGCTATCCAAGTCATCTCGCCATCTTCGCTTGAGGTTGCCACGACGTCGCGTTCTCCTTTCTGGAACCCGTTCTGATGTTTCTTTTACACATAGCTAATTTGCTTCAAAGTACGCAGTACTGTGTTTCTTAAGTGGTCTGAAAGTTCAACTCCCCGAATTCTGTGTTCCATGCGTCACTGGTAAACCGCGAGTGTCGGCACGGCATCCTGAAGATTTTTCGAAGACGAAGACTAGAATGAATAAATATTATACTTAGAGTCGTCCACAGTAGGACGGAGGCCGCTTCTTAATGATTGCAGACTGATCAATCAGAGACTTTAACCCTTGGTTGATGGATTGCGGACAGTGTAACTGGTAGGCATCTAAAGTGAGGAAATGTCGATTAATTATGTATTTTGTATGGCACAAAACGTTAAGCTACGCACTTAATCCAATGTATACCTGTGTATATTTAAAATGAACTTTTTCTTATTGTCTCTTTTCTTACTTTAATGTAAATAGATAATCTGACGTCCCATCTAACGTGTTCAACCTAAAATAAGCAGTTTTTAATGCTCAAATATAATAAAGAAAACCTACATTTTATAGCGTTGGGGAATTTAATAACCGTGCCTGAAACAGTAACAGAGTCTGGTGTCCATAAATACCGTTGTAACCTAATTCAGCTGACTTTACAGTTCAGCGAAATAATGGGTCAAATAGTGGTATTTCCGACCTAAGTAAACTGGGGCCAGGTGACTTCAGGTAACCTAAAATAAACCCTAATGTTAATAACGTGACGGTGTGGGTCGTTTATTAATTTATAGCTGACACATTATGAAGCTATGATATAATGTATTTGCTGATCAGATTAGTAGCTCGCATCCATCCCACATGCCCACTCTTTTCCCTTCTATGTTGGGGACGTCTTCCAGTCGAACCGTATGCAGCTGAATATCAGTATTTTACATGGAGCAACTGTCTTTCTGACCTCCACAACCCAGTATCTGGGTGGGTTAGACCTTGGAAAGACTGGTTGTCAGAATTTCGAGCTTCTGACCGTGATTAACGACTGGCAAAGCTACAAATAACAGCCGGGACCAACGGATTAACGTGCTTTCCGGAACGCGGCACGGAAGAAACTCGCTATGATACATAAATGGTCACCCATTCGCAGACCAACCTCGGCAAGCGCAGCTTAACCGTAAAGATCGGCTGTTATTATTTAGCCCCGAGATGATCCTCTGATGTTATGTGTATATTGTAATACAAAAAATTCTCATGCTTAATAAATATGAGGAAAAAACATAGTACCTATATTTTTATTCCTTCTTTCTAATCAATACACCAGTTTACCTATATTTTTATTCCTTCTTTCTAATCAATACACCAATTTCAAGATTACTCCAAAGATAAAAAGAAAAGCAAAAATATATGAGCTGTTTACTGAGACTGGAGATAGTTTTCCATCAAATGTCAATAAACTATGAACGATCGTATGGACAAAGGACACACGCTTAAAGCTGGCGGCAATCTGAACCTGCCCTAGTTATAAGTAGAAAATGTACAAACATCTTTGTACTCTGCAGTCTGTACATGGACTTATCAGATCGTACAACGTACGAGAGAACGTGTAATGTGTTTGTTTCCCTGTGATGTAAGCTGTGACCTGTGTGAGTTGTTTGTTATGCCGTGTAGTAAACGAATATAATATGATCTTAGGATTGTAGTAGGGCTGCATCGGTTATATTTATAAACTAGCTTCCGCCCGCGACTCCGTCCGCGCGGATGTCGGTCTTCGCGTGGATGGTTTATTTCTCCATTTTGAGTAACTCTGACAATGACATCTTATAAATATCTATTGGACCCAAATACGGCTAAGCCTATAATAATTAAGGAGATTCCTCTATTGAGCTACTGCTGTTGAGCTCGCGTTCTGTAGTAAGTATTTTTTTCATAGTAATTCCGACCATGTATTTACAAATAACTGATCGGAACAGTAATCAAAAAGGTCGCGCTGAAAAGCATGGTTTAAAATGACACGCATACAATATTAATTCCACGGACGACCGCTCGCCACACTGGACACGTCCGCTCGCATCAAAATTCAGAATTTATATGCATCGCGCGGCGCGGAACGCGGCTCCTTATATAGGAGTCGGGGAGGCGTGGCCCGCGTGTGCCGCAAACGGTTCAAGCCAAATCCGACTTTCGGCGCTACAGGTTACAGCGCTGAATCCACTGCGGGTAATGCAACGTGTGTTCGCGGTTCTACAGAACAACGTCTATGAATAAAACTGAAAAATATGATTTTTTTTCTACGTATTTTTCCAGGATATAAAGTATCCTATTTTATGCCCAGGATAATAAGGTATAATTATACCAAGTTTCATCGAAATCGAACCGTTAGTTTTCACGTGATGCCTGCACATACAGACAGACAGACAGACAAAAATTTTTTTAATCACATATTTGGGTTTGGTATCGATCCAGCAACACCCCCCGCTATTTATTTTTTCAATATTTTCAATGTACAGAATTGACCCTTCTACAGATTTATTATATGTATAGATAGGGTGCTATTTAAAGTGGCTTCTATTCATAACATTATTCTACACTAAAAACTACATTGGTCACAAAATTACTAAGTCAGCCACGAATCAAATAAATTGATTGATCAGCAAATGTAGGTATAAAAAAGAAGTCAAGCCATAGACGAAGACGGAGCCCCGCTGTGCGGGGCACCTATATCTGACTGCAGGGTTTAAAGGAGCAAAACCGAACGTGGGCGTGCCCTACAAACTGAAAATGTTGTTGAGTTGTAATATTCGTGGCTGAGTTAGTAATTTTGTGGCTCGGTTTATTATTTCCCTCATAAATATAGTAATTTTGACTAAAGTTAATGAGGCTTTTGTTTTATGAGATATATAAACAAGAACATTAAGTTAAAAAAATAATCCTGTCCAAACACAATTTGAGACCAGACTTATGACATTTTTCATATTCGATACCTAAAAAAATATAACAACGTCAAACTCAAAGCACATCCGACTTGACGCGAAGCATCCCCTTAAGCTAAAACGGATCCGACTTTTAACTGGAGCATCGCCTTAAGCCTCTGTGGACAAAAGATACATCAAAGTATGACAAGTCTTTGTTATAGCTCTGTACTCCCGAGACTTGTAAGCTCGAAACTCGCATTTGCCAATTGAAAACGCTGTGTGCAATCTTACATGCAAGATTCAGTTTGTGCTTCCTCCGTTTCCTTTGTATTTTTAAAGAATTTCTTTGTGACTTTCTTTTTGAGCTTTTGACAGGAGGTATTGCAAATGACTGATTCTTCTGTCTTTCTGTAAAATTAATAAATAGTCATTTAGACTGCTTCTTTATAGCGGGTATTAAGGGCTTATAACTGTAAATTAAAACTAGATACAAAATATTTAGCCGTCTCGCTAGCCGCTTACACAATCTCGTTATAAAATCTAGTAAAACCAAAGACGTGCTTATCCAATACAAAATAAAGGCATTTTCATCCGAACCTGTTATATCGAATGACTAACCTTAATACCTTAAAGGGGGAATCACAGTGGCGTGCACCCTTCTAGAAAATATACATAACAAGGGAGATTTGGAGCACCTACAGTCATTTTGAAACATGACCCCGGCACACAGTTAAAAATTCAATCAGATTATAATGAGCTACAAAACGAAGATTGTCTACTTTATCTCAATGTCATCAGAAAACACCGTATAAAAACAAGTTCTAACTTAGAGTTGAAACGCAATTTGATGGTTTCGTTAAAACTTTCAGTATCGGAAATCTTCCAGCACAAAGTTGGGCTACTTACGTAGGTACTCACAATTGAAAATTTTACTTGTATAAAACCAAAATAGGTCGCATATTAAAATTAATTTTAATCAAAACTTATAAAGTAATTTTATTTTATGCGAACTAACTTAAGTATTCAGAAATAACTTTAGAGTAAAATTGCTGGCGGACATAGCGCCTGTTTACTTCGAAGTAGCAAAATTAGGTAGGTCATACCTACTTGGCATTGGGAAGATCGCGGGCTTCTCGAAAATTAGCAAAAAGGCTCATGCAGTCATTTGTACAATGTGTTTCATAACAAAAAGTTATTAAATTACTTTTTCTTTAGGTGCTTATAAACTTGAGCAAACAAATGAATCCAAAAAAAAATATCACAATTATATTTACATTAGTCAGAGGTAACTATGAATTTAGTAAATAATCGAGTGTTGAACGTTTCGTCAAAAATTAACAATAAAAAAAGGTACATAAATAACTCGATCGTATAGTCAGACCTATTTCGTTCCATTTTATATTCAAATTCTACCCCGAACTGCCCGCATCCGTATTGGCAAACAATCGGTAGTTTAACAAACTTTCGGCCAACAATAAAATTGCCACGTCCAAGTTTAGCGAAGCCTACAATTTATAGGTGTATACAGTACCGCACTGAATTGATGAATATGTTTGAATATACACATTAAATCATGATTTTTATGTCGAAAGAAAATTTCTGCTCGCGATCAAATTTTGCATTCCCCAGAAAAAAAGGGAAATATTCACAAAACTATTTATTCATTTAATGATGACAGAATTATAATTCCTATGATTTATTTTTGCCAACACACATTTTATCATACGTATCTGTTGAATGATAAAATATTATATCATACGTATCTGTTAAATAATAAAATATTATATCAAAATTAATTGTTGATATAATATTGTGTTTACTTCCTGTCAGCTGTAAAGCTACCTTTAATAAATAAATAATTGACCCCAATTTTGTTCATTGGGGTCAATTATTTATTTATTTGGTTTTACAATCCTTATGGTTTTTTTTTCAGCAGAACTTTTAGCTCAGAAACCTAAAACGAAGCTCAGCTTGCTTTAAAACAACCAAACAGTTTTTGGAGAAAATAAAATGGCGGTGCTGTGGACTAAAGCCTCTTAAACGAACTCTAGAAAAAGGATCTTACATTTTTCTCGTAACATCTGTAACCAAAAATAAGAAGTCTCTTACCAAGAGGATTTATGACCTACAATAAAACTTATTTCGGAAAGAAGGTCATTAATAACGCATCAATCATTGTATAGACAACTAACACGGAACATTATGGACGTACAATATGTAATCACGATTGAGCTATGTAATGGCTTTGGCTTGTAAGTTTTGCTGGTCATTCTCAATTTTAGTTGTTTGACTTATGTAGGTCATAGCTCGGTTGATTTTACCTAAAATAGGTAACAATCCAGCGTAGGTTTAACAAAATGTAAAGAAATATGTTACCCTAAAAAAGAGGGACAATGTTTTGTTTGTATTGGAGCTGAATATAAACTTTCGATGCTAGAACCTAAGAGCTTAACCTAATTTTCATATTTAAGTATGAAAAAAGTGATTTGATCTGAAAACAGTATTGTTTTATTTCAATATTTAATATATATCACGGAGAATCGTTATTAGAGGGGTCGTGACATCGGAAATAACACTCACAAAACCTTCGTTAACACTTTTAATTACTTGCTAACACACACCGAATACAAAATAATTAAGGATGCCCGAGATATGGCTCGATTAAAAACTTAGGAACGCGGAAAGTTTAGCGTGGAGTAACGAACGTCTACTCAGACCGACGACGGCTCGATTCAAACTGATCACTTCACTCAACTGTCACCGCCCACGTAGCCTACCTCCACAGGTTAGCCAACCTATCTGTCAACGTCACTACCTGTCAACGTCGAATAGCTGATTAAACTTCCGAATCAATTCGATCGAATTCAACTCGACTATTCGCTCGGTGTCGCCACTACCCCACGCTAACCATCCCCAAGTTGACGTTCATCCAACTTGACGTTCCTAAATGTTATCTGTCAAATCTGACACGTAGTTCTTCCAATGAGAGATAGATGGTGCTGATCTAAGTTGATTGAAATGCGTCTACGCTTCGACATATATGTATAAAAAAGTTAAGAATCTAGGTGATAAAAATCTGCATAAAAGAGAAAACGCCTTTCTTATAAATTAACACCAAAGAAAATTATATCTATGAGTAGCACCTACCACTCACACAGGAAGCAGGACCGAAAATGAAGAACGTTGGAAGTGCAAACATTTTACTCATGACTTGCATTAAGTCACAATGACCCAGATCAGATCTTGTGCTGATTTATTCAATCTGATCCATTTCCCTCGTAAACACATAATCTTTCCAATTGAACGAAATGCAAATTGACGCTTAGCTTTTCATTGGCATATATTATATTTTAATCTGCAACAATTTTACTTTATCCCAACTCAGAATTAACATGATTCATTAATGAAAATACCATTAAATTAACTGTAACAAATATTGCTCAGAAAGAAATAAATGTCATGTCCCATGTCGATTTCTGTCTGAATTGTTCCGTTCTGATATTTCCCGCGGCTACATTTCAGCTACCATGTTTCATATAAAACCGAATAAGACCTCGAATAGGATCGAAATCGCTTTTATAGGTACTTCATATTATGCGACATAATTTATACTTTTTAGGGTTCCGTAGCTAAATGGCAAAGACGGAACCCTTGTCACACTAAAAAGTCACGGTGTAGATTCGTCATGTCTGTCTGTCTGATGTATTAAGTGAACCGCATTAGGATTTTCACACAAAAATAAAAACAAAACAAATTTTGGGGGTGCCCCCCATACTTAGAATTGAAACTCAAAAAAATTTTTTTCACCAAACCCATACGTGTGGGGTATCTATGGATAGGTCTTTAAAAATTATATTGAGGTTACTCATATCATTTTTTTCTAAACTGAACAGTTTGCACGAGAGACACTTCCAAAGTGGTAAAATGTGTGTGTGTGTGTGTGTCCCTGTAACTTCTAATATAAGAGAATGATAAAACTAAAAAAATATATAATGTAGACCTCAACAAAAACTTCCAACGAAAATTGGTTTGGATGAGATACAGTTAGCAGTTTTTGAGATATAGTACATTTTCAATAACCGCAAATATAACTTTGCCGTTCATACAAACACTGAAAAAAAAAAGTTATTTTTATTGTTAGTGTATATTACTTACTAATCTCAATATAATTATATCCCTAACCTATGCTTGCTACTACGGAACCCTTCATGGGCGAGTCCAACTCGCACTTGGCCGGTTTTTTAATTTCTTTTGAAATCGGCATAAAGTGTTCTTCTTTAAGGTCGCGTTTTCATGTATACAAGTTGCGAATTGTATGAAACTTGAAAAAAGCTACATACAAGTTACAAGTATGTAGTTTGAACTGCAGATTGTGTGTTTTTTTTCTCAATTCAAGCAGCTTGTACCAATGTGACGACATAGAACGCAAGACTTGCCTAATGAATACGCGCTTTAAAGGTAGGTAGATTGCTCCACTAGCTCGTACAATTCTATAATTTGTGTTACATGAGATCTGGAAGATCGGAAGTCAGTATCGGACTAATACTTACCTACTTTATCAAAATCGAAAGAGAAAGACTGCAGTCTATAACCGTCCTTCTTTTCCATTGTGGCGATCTAAATTCAACCTTCACTTTGTCGTTACCGGGACGATGTTGGATATCTTCTATATACCTACATATTATAATAAAACTGTAGAAAAGAAGTCCTTCTACATTAAAAAAAAAAAATTAGCCAGGGTAATAAAGGACAACCAATAGATAGACCCATTTCCAGCACTTTTAGATTTTTTGTCTGTTTGTATGTTTAGTTATCCGAGCATCACGTAAAATGTACGAAATCAATGTAGATAACTTTTATATACAACGATTAAGCGTAACTTGAAGTAACATTTAGTTTTTGTTTCATTGCAATCGGTCCAGTTTATCAAAAGATATTTGAATTTAAAGTGATCCAGAAGTAAAATTACGGTCAGTTTACACCAAGACGCGAAGTCGCGGGCACAGCTAGTCGTCTCTATGAATGTAAAAACCCCAGCTTATTATCCACTTATGATTGTTTGCAGGCGCTATCCCGATGGTGACGGCGACGGTGTACTGTGCGCCGGCGCCGCTGCGATACCTCGCGCTTGCCGTCTACAGCCTTGGCAGTATTATCGGACTTTATAAGGTAACATATAAGTGCTTAGACTAGTAAGAGATTGTCAACTGAAAAAGTTTTCCAAAATAAGTAAATAACGTTAAGGTAGCTCGGAACTCCATAAAAGCTTAAGACCTTCAATTGCCAGATAATGTGATTATTTTTTACCATTTCATCTTCCTAAGATTCAGCAAGATTGGTAGTAGGTTCTAGGTAAACATACTCCGTCTTACCAGAAAAGATAAGCATCTGCTGAACAGACCTATCGGACCTCCACAACCCTGTAACTGGGTAATACGATACCCCATGGTAAGACTGGTTGTCAGACTTCTGAGCTTCTGACTAACAGTAACGACTGTCAAAGATGTACAAATGACAGCCGGGATCAACGGCTTTACGTGGTTTCCGAGGCACGGATTTTTAATAACGTGATACGCAAAAGCCAGCAGCCATAAGACATACTAGTAATATATATAGAGGCTTTCAAATCATAGCCTAGATAACGGAGGACTTTTTTTTTTGGTGGTAAAATCATCAAATGAGTCCTCCCGCCCTGGGTGGGACGGAAGGGACTGTTAGACTCTTACTGACTAAAATCCACCCGTGTTCCTTCGGATGCCCTTTACGTTCCGGGGCCACGGTATCCTGTATTAAGAAAACCTGCGACCCCAGCAGGCATTTGGCCCCATAAGGGGCCCCGTCAGTTTGCTGACATCTCCCCGAAGGCACGCGCGAAACACGACACGACGCGCCACCGACCCAGGCTTGGTCCTTGGTCGGACGGCGAGCTACCCATAACTCACCGTCCGCAAGCCCGCTCCGCCGCTGTGCCCTCTGCTAATCAGAGGGACAAGCGTTGGAGCGTCCACACGACAGGCTATTCGCATACGGACAAAGAGATGTGTGCCTAAGAAGGAAGAGTTTTTGCCCGCATCCCAGGGTGCACCGGCCCGAAAAACTGGTCTTCCCCCCGGACGTATCCGAGAGGGAACGCCAGTCCACGGGCGCACGTGGAGATTTCCTGTCTTACCACCCCAGATAACGGAGGACTCCATCAAAATTTGTATGCTGTTGTGTTGTTTGGAACTTAAAACTTATTTACCATGTTTAGCCTTTACAGCTTACGGTATTTAGGCACTGTTGGATCACGGATGCAGTCATCCGTTTAAAGTACCAATGATATCATTAACATAAAAACTTTATGAATTGGTTTGCGCATACATATATAATTTTGTGTGTAGGCGATGCGCGCGTGGTCTCCTTGGGAGCGGCGATTGTGCTTCGCGGCACCGTTCTGCATGCGCGTGCTTCTGGCCGTCGCACGCGCAGCACGACTCGGCGGCGGCGACCCGCACGCTATACTGCACGTCTTCTTACAGGTATGATGAGTTACTTATACTTAGAGAATATCTTCTCGAGGCAACGACCATTTATAACTAGACGCCTCATGAACGATCTGACTAACGAAAATTATTCTGTCAAGTCGCTGAGGTACGACGTAAGCGAGGGGGACGGGGTACTGCGTCCTGATTGGCTAACGGGGACGGGGTCTGCGTTCTGATTGGCTAACTCAAGGTCAGTGCGACACGGGGACTCACAGGAGTGGTCGAGTCACGACGGTTATAAGATTTTTTCCCTAATGTGTTGACAGACATCGGTCGCCTGTGATTAGGAGTCTAGATATAAATGGTCGTTGTCTCGAGGTAACACTGAGCTCATAATTATAAGTAGTGACCGACCGAAATTTCGGTTTCGGCCGAAACTGAGAGCAAGGCCGAAAGTTCGGTTTCGGTGTCGGCTGATAAATAAGTTTCGGCCGGACACTAAATACAAGATACAGGCCCCCTCTCTCTGAGAAAAAGTTGCTTGTAATCTCCGTTGCGCGCCCAATATGATGTCAAAATATCATCGATTTTGTGGTTCACAATGTCCTAGTGTTTTCATCATTCACTCAACGATCCGATTAACTCTTATTTTTGAACTTATTAATAAAGAAAAAGAATTTGCATTGTAAACATATTTAAAAACAGAATTGGAAACGAATTCGAAATGTGAAACTTAAGGTGAAACTGGTGGCCTACAATGACGTCATAAAGTGAGAGTAGTTCCACTGTAGGAGCGAGATGGCGTTAGACGACTTGTATAGCTCTGTTTACTCTCGCTTACAATACGTAATGGCCCCCTGTTCTTTTAAAACCACCATCTTCTTGCCAATATGTTCTAAATTTCCAATCAACCATAAACTTTACACGCTGATGTAGAGTGCAATTATCAGAAGCACAGCTTCGCAGCTTTACGGTGGAGTACCTGGCACATGTCCAGACCCCCTGCCGCTGACACGTGCGATTTATAGCCCGTTTTACTGGCCCGTGACGTCACACAGATGTACCTTGCAATGAAAGTCGAATATAACTGTACCATCTAGATTGGCCAACGACCATATAAAACTAGACGCCTCATACACGATCTGACTAAAGAAAATTATTCTGTCAAGTCGCTGAGGTACGACGTAAGCGAGGGAGACGGGGTACTGCGTTCTGATTGGCTAATACTGCGTTCTGATTGGCTAACTCAAGGTCAGTGCGACACGGGGACTCACAGGAGTGGTCGAGTCACGACGGTTATAAGATTTTCTTACCTAATGTGTTGACAGACATCGGTCGCCTGTGATTAGGAGTCTAGTTATATATGGTCGTTGAGATTGGCCAACCACATAACAAAAGAAACATAAAAAATGCTCATAATATAAAAACTACTGAACCAAACTCAATGATTTTTTTATGGGACCAAATGGCAGGTATACTGCATCGAACAAAAAAAGAATCACACAAATTGGACCAGAAATCGGAGTAATCGGTGTACATGTAAAAAAATCTTTTAAAAAAATCCGAGCAAATTGAGAACCTTCTCTTTTTTAAGTCAGTTAATAATCAAAATCAAGGTTTGCTGTTTATTTCGTGGACATGCAACTGTTCTCTGAAAGAACACTGGATTTCTTCGTGTATATTTTCCCAAATTTCTTGTGAGAAACCAATATTCACATAGAGGATATTGGTATTACATGATTATCATCATCATCATCATCATCAGCCTATAAATGTTCCCACTGCTGGGACACAGGCCTCCTCTCTGTGAGAGGGAGTGGGCCGTAATCAACCCCGCGGGCCCAGTGCGGATTGGTAGATGTGACATGTCTTCGAATTTTTGGTTCTAGGACATTCCGGTTTCCTCACGATGTTTTCCTTCACCATTTTGAGAGCAGTGGTGTTGAAATATATTACACAAAGTAATGCGCCTGACGGGGTTCGAACCGACGACCGTTACTACTCGTAAGTCGAGGCCGATACCACTGGGCCACCACTGTTCACACTTACATGATTATGGCAGCAAATTAATACTGCCATGCCGGTTATGCAGGCCTACAGAGGCCTCAGATTAAGAAAATACAGATTTACTATCCTGAAAAATAGTAGTAGGTTCAGGTGTCACCTATATGGTATAAAAAAGTTTAGTAGGTATAGCAAAAACGAGAGGAGAAGTGTTTTTAATAACCAATCAGATTTGCACCGAAGCCAAGCGGAGAGGAGATGTGGATATCTGATTGGTTATTCAAAACACATCTCTTGCCTCCGCTACTCTCCACTTTGGTAGAACCCGGGTCTAAAACGTACCGTATATTTTTGAAGTTGCAGAACCATAAACTCTCACATTTGTGGCTGTGAATAACATACTGCACTTGATAGGTCTCTAAAGATTTCAGCATTTCGTTAATTATACAACATTATTTTTAGTATATTATGCGAAACCTGAATATAGTTTGTTCAGAATTAGTAACTGATTCGATTCCAATAAATTACACCATGTTATATTTCTATTCAAAAATATTTTAATTAAATTTTATTACAAGTTAATTACAATACAATCACCGTTCGGTTAGGTACCTATTGCCAAACTATTATCACGAGTGTATAACACAGGAGACGCGGTTTACACGGGTGTACCGCGAAATGAGCATGTTTTTGAACGGACATCCGGGTAATATACAAGCTTATTACTTTGTGATTTTTTACTTTACACAAAAATACTAGACAGGTGTATCGGCTTTCGCATAAACAAAAAATAATGTTGTATAGCAAAGCCTACAATAAGTTTGGTTCAAAACAAATAAGTATTCTATATCCTCCTCGTATATAAGCTTTGTTTAGACAGATTGCGAAACTACGTAATATCTGTCACTAATTTTCGTCGTACTCTGAAGACTCTGGGGTCTGGCAATAAATGTCTGACACTCAGACATAAATGTAACCCGAGCTTAGATGTCTCACATTTAGGAACAGAACAAGATTTATATGAATCATTTGCTTTTGTTTGTTATGTAATTTCGTCTTTCATCTGTGGTGAAACTGATGAAACAAAATTGAGTTTGTTTTTAACCCTCAATGACGGTGAATGGTGAGTGAGAGAGATGTGATGAGTCTGACGTGTCGGGTGTATCCGTGTGTCTGTCTGTTCGTCTGTCTGCTGTCTGTATTTAGCATCACAGTTCCTGAGCGAATGGACCGGTTGTGATGCAGTTTTATATCTATTTTTTGAAAAATCAGCCCGTTTTTTTATATTGTAAAATCATTAAATGAGTCCTCCCGCCTCTACCCAGGAGCGGAGGGAACTGTCAGACTAGTACTGACTAAAATTGAAGATGTTGCCCTTTACGTTCCAGGGTTACAAGTACCTGTTTAGAAGATCCCGTGACCGAGAAATGTAAATTGAACACATTCCGTATTATGTATCTCGTTAAGTTCTAACCTAAATTCCCAAATATTGTACTCACATGATAAATTAACAAACACTGTCAAGAAACACAAATAAAGGTGACCTTTTATAAAGAAAAGTACTTTTCCACGTCGAATGTTATTTGTAAGAGTATGGAAAGTGTGGCTCCTAACGATATTATAATTGTTTATTGATGGTTTCGCTGCGGGTAAGGAACACGCGATAAACAACTCAGGTACTTATTAGTTATTTTCATTTGATACTTTTCTGAAAAATGTACAATAATAATTGTTGCGAACGGTTTCACCCGCTACAACTCGAAAAGTATCTCACAATAACATAAAAGTATCTCACAATAACATAAAATCGGGATAAAAACTATCCTATGTCAATCCAGATTAATCCAGTTAATCCAGGTTATAAAGTATCTGTGTACCAAATGTAACACAAATCCGTTCATTAGTTTTTGCGTGAAATAGTAACAAACATCCTTCTATCCAAACAAACTTTCACGTTTATAATATTAGTAGAATAAAATAATATTAGTAGGATTGAAGTTATAACGCATCTTTTCATTCGATCTCTTTGTTTGAATTAAAAAAGTTTACGGGTTGTAGAATACTTAGCGGCATTGAAATACTTTAGCTACCTTTTGGGCATCTAACTGGTGTTTATTGCAGGTTTCAGGTACCTTTAATACAAACAATAATAGGTAGGGTAACATAATGGTCCCAGTCTTCATTTGGGTAGGTATAGGTTAAGTATTTAAGCGTATCATCGCTTATAATTCTCCGTGTTTTTTTATTGTGGTTAACGCATCAAATGAGTCGTTCCGCCCAGGGCAGGAAGGGAGGGACTGAAAATCCACAGTGCTGTAAAGCACTGTGGATTCCAAGGTCACGTTTACCTGATGAGACAGTCCCGCGACCCCAGCAGGGTCAGGCCCACCAAGGGCCTCCGTAAGTTTCCGTAAGGTCTTCGAGGCGCGCATAGAACACGACGCGGTCCATAATCTGACGGCGAGTCATGCATTACTAGCCGTCCGCATGCCCGCGCCTACGGTGACTGGAAATCGCTTCGCGACGTCCGTTTCCCTTGGCGTCTCCCGCGGTAGCTGGGTCGTGAGGTGGAGGCTGTCCCCTCCTTCAGGCGTCCCGCCTCCTCCTTATATTAGAAGACTAAAACTTCTGTTTTCTCCTTTCTTTTCCAAACGGTCGGACAGACGGAGGGCATGGCATTCTTCTAATTATATAGAATACAATAATCATAGGAATAGCTCCTGCAAAGGTAGAAATGGTGCTTGATTGCTAAATTGACGTTAAATCGTTTACAATGGTCACCTACGAGTATATTCCACTTTGCTGAATGTCAACAAAAAATAACTATGATTCCTTCATATGCTGCGCAAAAGATTCAATACAAAGCTGCTAGCCGATCAATATAAACCATAACCTCTGCCCGCAGACTAGAAACCCACTGACACACAAAATAATTATTTTCTAGTAACATGTTTACGAGTATGGTTGTAGAGCTCTTGAAACAAGCCAGTCCCTTCCATTCCTTTCAATACTAGTACAATAGCGCTGGAACCCTGCCAAATGACTCGGGTTCCGTACACTACCACCACACCAATATAAATAGCTCTAAGCAAGATAATCGCTCTTCCTAATTGTATTTAGAACTTCAGTTTTAAGGAATTGTAGCAGAAAACAAAAAGTAGTTATTTATTGTCGGAATAAGTTATATACATTGATTGATTTTAAATCGAAAGATTTAACTGATAACAGACAATCTGACGGCCCCCCGTAGAGGGCCAAAGCCTGCCGGTGTCGCAGGATAATTAAACTTCATTTGTTCAATTTCATGGGCCAGTGGCGTAGCGTGCCTTGGCGGGGCCCCGTATAAAAATTTGTTTGGGGGCCCCTTAGGTAGGGTAAAGATTTATAACTCAAGAAAAAAAAATGCATTTCCCTGTATCTATGCCGAAATTTATAAACAATAAATTGGACAAAGGTCATCAAAAAAATTCAAGATGCGACTGATCAGTCCAGAGGTCGGAATTAGGTAGACTTATTTTAATACTTGCTACAAAATGTTGATATTAATATGGATCTTCCCATAAATAATAATAATAAAAACACCAGAGATAAATTAGACAAATAAATTGTGTAAAAGTAAATAACTTCTTTATTTAATAAATCATTAAGTTTTTATTAATTTGTGTTTACGCACGTTGGGGGCCCCTGTGGCCCGGGGGCCCCGTATAATTGATACGGCAGATACGGCGGTAGCTACGCCCCTGTCATGGGCACTTTAATTATGTTCATAATATTCCACAATAATATTCCACAACTATCACACAACGCCATCTAGTCCCAAGCTAAGCAGAGGTTGTGTTATGGGTACTAGACAACTGATAAACATACTTACATATTAGAGATAAATTACACCCAGACACAGAACAAAATATGATCGTGCTCATCACACACATTTGTCCTGGGTGGGAATCGAACCCACGTCCTCCGACATAACAGTCAGGGTCACTAATAACCACTAGACCAACAGGCCTGTCAAAAATATAATAATGCATGCCTATGTATGTATGAGTGAAATGTGAATCTCAATTTTTGTTCAGCAAGTCTGAATTTAAAAAGTAATCAATAGTGCAGGCGATGGGTCGCAACACGAAGGGTTGATGAGGGCCAAAAACTGATGCGAACGAACTCGCAAGCAGAAGTTAGTGAAAGATAAAAGTGAAGCGTCTATTTTCATCATTTCAAAGCAATGTATTTTTAAACTCTGTCTGTATGCATGACGTAATTTAAACATTACGAGATTTTCCTTATTTTCCTTTACTTATTCATGTGCACAAAGTGCCTAAAATCTTTTACGTTGAGTGGATTCGATGTTGAAACCGGAAGCGGAGAATGGAAATCTTGAACACATTATTTCTTTGTGTTGGTAATCCAAGCTGCGAATAATATGATATTTGGGTGCGACGTAACACATTAGTGTGGCGTGTAATGTACACCACGCTACCGGTGTGGGAAGATGGATGGGGCATCCACTCTTTGTTGACAACGTCTAAGAAATACTAGTAATGCCTTGTAGGTTATTTTTTCAAATTTTACCCCACTAAAAAGAAATTTCTCCTGTATCGTGTGTACCTACGCTTACAAACATAGAAACTCACATAAACAAACACCCAGACCCGAAACAACTACTTGAAGATCATACAAATATTTGTTCCGTGCGGGAATCAAACCCGCGACACGCTGCGCAGCAGTCGATCACTCAGCCACTGCGCCTGGTTGGCTGTGTTTAGGTATCTCTCTATTCCCAAACCACCACAACTTCTGAAAGACAAAATCAACAGCGGCGACCACCAGAAAATCTCTGAGGCCATGAAGCTTGACAAAACACTGGATATTTTTATTTTTTCATGTTATACGATTTTTTTTATATGGGACAAACCCACCACAATATTCCCAAACCACTGCAACTCCTGAGAGCCAGAATCAACAGTGGCAACCACCAGAAAAGCGCCGAGACAATGAAGCTCGGCGTGTCCCGGAGAATGAATTTACCTGTCTTGGATCCTGCACGAAATTAATCAGAAAAGAATAGTGGAGGAGTAGGAAAAATATGTTTCCACTTCCCTCCATGCAAGTAGGAGACAGAATAAAGCAAGGCCAATAGGCACAAAGGGACATTACAACTGGAAGAAGCCAAGTTGCTTTGCACCACGGGTAAAAATGACTACTAATATTAATGGTTCCTAAATTGTGAGCTGCTAGGTATATTTGATTCCATAGGTATGGCAAAAACGCTTGAACGCACGGAAGTTTGTTCGAGTTTCCACAAGGTCCGTATAATAAATGACTCCAGATGTAGTCTGAACAATATCCAACATAATATTGCGTTCGTTCTGCCAAAGAATATGAATGTTATACGATTACTTAAAGGGAACAAAACCTGATTAAATAGAACACCTTATCATTATTTGTAAATAATAAAGCTACCAGCTTGAAGTGTGCACATCCCGCATTACAACCTCAGATTACAACGTAGTTGGGACAAGTCATGCAGTCAGTAATTTGAAATGATAAGATAATGCTGACTTCCTTTGCTTGCGGCTATTACCTGTCTCAATTAACCTTATCGTACGCAACTGGCTTTTAAATAAATGTGAACCGCAAATGGAGTGACTCAAGTAAATGGCCCGTTTATTCTGATATCATCATCAGCCTATGAATCCACACAAAGTAATGCGCCTAGCTGAGTTCGAACCCACGATCTATAACTCGTGAGTCGGGGCCGATACCACTCATCCACCGTAATGATGGCTGAGTGGTATCGGCTATTCTGACATAGAAAAAAATATTGTGAAAAATGGAATGTCACAGACAGGAGCTGCTTACTCTTCTGTGGGCAGTGGGTGGAACGAACCTGTCAATAATATTGATGACGTACAATATGAATAGAGCATGATCGATACGAGTATCGACCCACCGCCGCGCCGCCTTGTTAAAACACATTGTTTTATATTATAAAACTTATCCAGTCTTAGGCTGCTTTTCCACCAGAGATGCGCTATGCTACGTTGCTGCGGATGCGTTTGATATCCACCAATCATATTCACTGGTTTACATAGCACAGCACTGGTGGAAACGGATTCAACTAAGATGTGTTTTTTATATGTAAGGATGCGTGCTACGGCTGCGTGCTGTGGCTGCGTGCTATGGCTGCGTGCTGTGGATGCGTGCTATGGGTCGTTTTCCCTAGTATCGATACATCGCATAGCTCGAGCTGCGCATCTTCATAGCACAGACAGTGATAGGACACGCAATATATGTATATTGACTATCTATAATTTTCGACCTTATTGACATTTTTAATTTGGTTTGTTTTTTCTCACATTCTCGTTCGCTAACATTGCTCCTTCATTAAAGTCAGGTGGTTGAATAAATGTCAATAAGGTCGAAAATCGCTTGAAGTTGTTTTTTTTAACTTGCTATCGTTAAGCAATTGAAAAAACAGGTTCAAGCGATTTTCGACCTTATTGACATTTAAAATTTGGTTTGTTTTTTCTCACATTCTTGTTCGCTAACATTGCTCCTTCATTAAAATCAGGTGTTTGCATAAATGTCAATAAGATCGAAAATCGCTTGAAGCTGTTATTTTGACTTGCTATCGTTCAGCAATTAAAAAAACAGGTTCAAACGATTTTCGACCTTATTGACATTTAAAATTTGGTTTGTTTTTTCTCACATTCTTGCATTATTCTCATTAAGCATTAAGCAAGTGATTGCCTTAAAGCAACTTTGAACACCACGAGCACATCTTCGTAGCGCAGCTACGCATCTTCATAGCACAGCTACCTTGTGACAGCACATCTTCGTAGCGCAGCTACGCATCTTCATAGCACATCTTACCGCACAGCTACATAGCGTAGCATCAGTGGAAACGGTCACACAGTTTCGTAGCTCAGCTTTTACATCCTCGCAGCTCAGCTACATAGCGCATCTCTGGTGGAAAAGCAGCCTTACCGTAGTATTAAGTATTCTGTGGTCTTACTACAAACGTTAAACATCTGTTGAGCACTTGTCTAAGAAAAATGTCGAAATTTGACGTTGATATAAGGTCCGTTTTGCAGTTACATTTTTTAACAGATGTTTAAATTTTTGTATGTAGTAAGACTGCAGGTATAGCCTAATTATAACCTAAGTATCCCTGCAAATACCTGTTTTACCTGTACCGGCACTGTTCAATGGCCTAGTGTTCTACATTTAAATCCAAAAGTCTAGCTTTTGTTTTCTTATTTTTCCTAGATATTCATAGGTCCGCCTGCCAGTCGCTGGCTCAGACATTATGCTATCTGGCATTCGGCCAGTTCCATAATCCATTACATGAAGCAGCTTTGTGATACAGAATTGTCGCCGTATGAGGTTTACGTATACTGAACACGTGGAATGCGTTGCCAAAGGCTATCTTGTAATCTTAATCTAGTTTTTTGAACTTTTACCTACATCTATCTTTCAGATTCAATTGGCCCATCTAGCCTGAATATATATTCTTAATTTATTTCAAAACCCACTTATTTTCTGAAGTGGGACTGGGCTGGCCACGTCTGCCGGATGCCCAATGAACTGTGGGCCAAAATAACCACTATGTGGAGCCCTGATACAGCCAGAAGGCGTCGCGGCAGACCTCTCGGAAGATAGCAGCATGAGCTAGATAAAACTAACGATCACTTTCACATTAACCCTAGACCGAAATAGTCGAAAGTCATGAGGAGAGGTCTTTGCCCAGCAGTGGGATGACACAGGCTGACAGTAACAGTAACACTTATTTTTTCCCTATGTAGGTATACGAAATAGACGTCCCAAAATACCCCGTCAATCCCATGGTTGCTAAAAAGTTAGGTAGTCACGATCAAATGTAAAAAAAAAATATATACAATTGGACCATTATACTCGTAGAATTGGAATTGCCTTCGTCACCGTTTAAAGTTCGAAACAAGTATCCTCATGTTTCCATACAAAACGACCGTGACTAACACTAATGTATTATAAATAATATCCACAAAACAGTCCCTTATGATGACAGCTCGCTTGTAATTGGATCGAGTGCGTAAAGCGATTACATAGCTCGTTAGGTTCAAATGAGACCGCCGCCCCCGGCCCCCGTCCCCTGGCCCTTGGCCCCCAGCCCGTAGGCCTTCTGTAGGGCTTCAGTTATGAAGATGCACAATTAACTCACTCCTGGGGTACTACTATCTAAGCACGAAACCCGTAGCTTCGGCCGACGTTTCGGTGGTGTCCTATTCTTCATTTACAGTCACACATAAAAAAAAATGAACAGTTTTATTGTTTTAAATTCTAAATCTATATTTTTAAATAAAGAATCTAAAAAGTAGAAGAACTCATAATATAATCTACCGTAACAAAAAAGATTTCGATTTTTCAAAGCGAATGTACTATCGAACAATGTAATCTCTGCTCACTTTTAAAACAAAATCGCGTGCGCAGTATCCCACATCTGTGAACTGGCCACCTTTTTTATGAAATGTTTTATGAATAGGATGAATGGTCAAAACAAAGAGTGTGTACGATTAGTTAGTGGTACAAAATAAAATTGGTGTCAAAATGATTGGACAATTATTATTATTGTCTCGACTTCCGATGTATTGCCACAAGTTACGAATTCAGACAGAACTAATAGGGAGTTCACTCAAAAGTTTCGAGTTACTTTCGTATGGGCCCGTATTTTCGTTGACGGACTAGACCCTCTGCTTGCTGCTAACTAATATTAATAGAGTTATGTTATACCAAAGTTATGGTTTGTTTACTTCTGAGCCGTAATAACATAGATCCAGTGCAGTCAACTGTATTAGAATAGAAAAAACAGATGTTGAACCAGTTTCCTTTGTTAGTAAGATATTATTATTGTTTAGAAGTATAGCTGACATCAAATATTCAAACAACTAGTAGGTCGTTAAAAAAAGTTTACATTCCTTTCTAAGTTGCAAGGAGGATGAATGCGGATGCATTACACAATTTGAAAGCTTAATAAAAAGAAATTGAAACATAAGTTCTGCTTACTAAGATGGCTTTCACAATGTTCCAGGATGCTGTTTCTCTGGGGGGTGGCGTGATCGGCGCTATGCACATCCCGGAGAAGTGGTTCCCGGGTACGGTGGACCGCTGCCTCAACTCGCACAACATCATGCACGTGCTCGTGGTGCTCGCCGTCTACTCCATGCACCAGGTGAGCAGAGACACGGCTCTCATCTTCATTATGAACATCAATGTGTGCCAAACCAAGCGACGACCTGCGAAAGGCAGCCGGCAAAGACTGGATGGTGATAGCTCAAGACAGGGCTCAGTGGTCTATGTCCAGCAGTGGACTAATACAGGCTGATGATGATGTATGCCAAACCAGATTGAGGCGTCCAGAAAACGTGTATTGATTTTCAGCTGTAGGTTGTAATCAAATGACGAAGCAATTAAAAATTGCTTATTTGACACTATCATCATCAGCCGATAAATGTTCCCACTGCTGGGACACAGGCCTCCTCTCTGTGAGAGGGAGTGGGCCGTAATCTACCACGCGGGCCCAGTGCGGATTGGTAGATGTCACATGTCTTCGAATTTTTGGTTCTAGGACATGCCGGTTTCCTCACGAATAAATTACACAATGTTATGTGCCTGACGGGGTTCGAACCCACGACCTACAACTCGTAAGTCGAGGCCGATACCACTGGGCCACCACTGCTCCATCATTTGACACTATCAATAAATTAAAAATTAGTCCGTCATTTAGAGTTTTCAAAAAAAACGGACACATGTTTTTTCGTTTGTAAAATCAATGGATATATTTACTGAGATATAACGCTTCAAACTCGAGAGTGGGGTCGTGAGAATTCTACGATACGATAGGAAAATCGTGACGTATTGCCAATTTTGAAAGCATCGTATCTCCGTACATTTTTGTTTATGTAACGAAAACAATACGGACCGAATATTTTTTTTTGGGAATGACGGGCCTATAATTTTTCAGCCAAATAGCCAATTGTATGGCCAGTTGTTACTGTAATATTGTTGTCATTCTGGTGTAACGTGTATATTGTCCGGTTGCAGGTGACAACGCGCGACATAGAGTGGATGTCGCGCGTGGACTGCCGCGCGCCACTGCGCACTCTCTGACGCAGCGCGAGCGCCACACCGCGCGACCTCGCGACCTTCGCCGCGTCCAGCCGCGTTCGCTCATCGCCTCCGTCTACTCTTTACTCACTTCTACTGAACTCACGCACGCTATGTTAAGGCTTCCTAACGTCGTGTTGAACTTGACAGCTATCATTGTTGAACCGTAAGACCAAACGAGAGGACTATGCAATGACTAGTCAAAGATTTTTTATGAGATGGTTTTCACTTTTATTGTTGTAAGTGGGGGAAAACAGAGTTGCGTGTTACAAATAGCAATTGGAGAACGAACGATCATCATGAATCTACGTCCACGTGAGCCTTACGAGTACATAGGATCTCCTACCTCACGCTAATCAAAGTGAAAACAGGATTTATCTATGCAATCATTTTATCAATTTTTAAAGAAATTGTTACAAATATACAGAGTGAGTTTTCCAACTAGGCGTGGATGGGTAAACCCGAAACTATGAGGAATAGCGAAAAATATTGAAAGGAAGACAAAGGTCGATTTTGATTGAACGAAAATTGAATCAGTAGATTTTTTAAAAAGCCTAAAAACCGAACCCAATAACTAAAAAAACACGCTGTATTATTAGTTATTACACCATTCGATAATGTCACTCTTGAGGATCGAATTCTGGAAAGTAAAGATATCCATATATAACTAGCTGACCGGGCAAACTTCGTACCGCCTCACCTTTTAAACCTGCCCTGGACTTCCATAAGTAATTCACCCGGCAAACTTCGTACCACCTATAAAAAAAAAAACTCACCTTTTAAACCTTCCCTGGACTTCCAGAAGTAATTCAAGACCAAAATTAGCCAAATCGGTCCAGCCGTTCTCGAGTTTTAGCGAGACTAACGAACAGCAATTGATTTTTATATATAAGATTAAGAAAAAACTGAATGGTTAATTATTAGAAACATTACTTTTATCTTTTTTGAAATAATGCACTTTTTCTTCTACTCTATAATTTCGTGTTGCTGAATACAGGACGATCGTTGAGACGAAGTCGTTGAGACAAAGTCAAATTCAATGAAACATCGAAAACATTTTTTTTTTTATTTCAACCAGTATGACTCAATAATAGACACTACTAGTAACCTAAGATAGAAAATAACAATATTATTACATACACACACAAGCTGTCGCCCTTTTCCCATAGGGTAGGCAGAAACTATAGAGCGCCACCTGCTAAGATCCTTACATACTTATTATGTTAACTATTCAGAATTTGATCCTTAGCGACACTATCGGTGGTTTAATAATAAGCGTGTATTTTTGTTTTCAAAATCAGCGGGTTCGACTTCTGGACAGTTTTTCTAAATTCAATGATGCAGTCCTTTCAGTATTTCTGTATTCTTCATAGTTTCGGATTTGGCCATCCACGCTCAGTTGAAGAATTCACCCTATACATGTTAATTTTTTTGTTTAAATATTTTATTTATTTATGTTTTACATAGTTGAATAAAAACGTAACGTAAAATTTTCAAGCTTTTAAATTATAATAATCTTCTTCTATGCTTAGTTTTGAATTTTGTCGATTCTATCGATTTTTAAACGAACAAAACGCCTGATGCGAATCAACTTATGTTTAAATTACCACAATTTGGCTCAAAACAAATCATTAGGAAGTCTTAAACTCTCGTAACCTACAAAATAGGGCGGTCTTTGTTGGATCAGGTCAGTCTTCCGAACTCTTGAGTTAAGGTCGGATATAAAGATATCGTAAGTAATCCTCTTGAACGTCTTCGTGAAATAATAATGCATTATTTTCCGAAAGGGAAAATTCTGATATTCAGAAGCACGATAGTTTTAGAAACTTGGACATCTGACAAAACGATTAGATGCCAAATTAAGATGTGCAAGAATTCTTCCTAATAATATAGTTATCATTTGGTCTTATGGAAATGGCTGTAGCTTAGTCAGTAACGTAGTATGTAGCGTGTTCACGTTGCGTCGGCGCATGTTTGACATACGTACGGCTGACATATCTGTACCTGCTGAATTGATGCTCACACACATGTAAAGCCGGGTCCAGACTGTAACGCTCGTGTGCCGTCCACGGTGGATTACATTACGCGTAAAGGTGCCGGTTGGCGCGCGAGACCGCGACAGGAGACAGCGACAGGAGACCGCGACACTTGTCATTACCTAATGTAAGAAGTGTCGCTGTCTCCTGTCGCGGTCTCGCGCGCGAACCGGCACCTATACATTGCCTAATGTTAAGTAGTGTCGCGGTCTCCTGTCGCTGTCTCGTGTCGCGGTCTCGCGCGCGAACCGGCACCTTTACATCAGTCTGGACCCGGCATAACGACAGTCAACACATAGAAAAATCGAATGGACGTGTAATTCCAGTAAAATTAATATTTCGATGTGATGTTGACTATACAGATTACCTTCATATAAGAGTAGTGCGATAATCATGATTGTGTCACATCCGAGCTACAAAGTCAACAAGTAGACCACATTCATGATATTTTGATGTCAATAACAACTACGATGTTAGCCATTCATGAAGGGACCTTGTACTACATACAATTTGTTATAGTTGACATCGCTTTTACTCAATGTCGAATCTTCAAACTATCTTCTACTCAATTACAATTCCCATCGTTTGTAAATCAGTCAGATAACTACGTTGACAAAATAGAGAAATCAACAGTAATATCAAAAGTGCAACAAATAATTTGTTAACTACAAAAACAAACTTGTTAATAATAAAAATCACGCAGAATAATCATATTTATATACAGGGTGTAAGAAGACACTTAACGAAGCCGAAAGCCAAGTATTCTACCCATTATTTGGATCATTTTTTTCCTTTAGACCGTACCTGGGACTCCAAGGGTTCTCGAGATATTGAAGGTCAAAGTTGCATTTTTTTTAAACTTTTTTTTACGAAATCGAATTCTAAGTATTATTACAAAACTTTTTTCCTAACAAACATTACCTGAATTTTCGATTTTTCTAAAAAAAAATACGCACGCACGTCGATACGTTCTTATCACAGCGCGTTCCAGCATAGGCGCGTTATGAGCGTCAAGCCGCCCGCCTACGCACACAACGACACGAAACTTGCGCGCAATAAAAATTTTTTTTTTTTGATACCTAAAAATAAAAGTCGGTTCCCAGCGATAATTTTAACGTAAAGCTACTTAATTAGATGTACAGTATGCGTAGTTAACGGCTATGTGATGTGTCTTATTACACCCTGTATAATGATAATTGTACAAAAGTTTCCTGTTTGTATCATGGACTGCTTCGGAAACTAGACCTTAGTGCAAGCAGTGCGACATTGAAATCAAAATTACAGATATTTTCAATGAAATATTGTAGACATATCAACAAAAATGCCCTAATTTCTCGATATAACTGATTTAAAACAGGAACTGTAGTCATGGACAAAAAGACTGCCAGTGTCAAAAGTCGCCTGCATAAATACTGCAGGGGGGATATTATAACTTCTTAAAACTAGGCTTATTCCGGCGAGTGAAAGTGATAGAGCTATACAAGTCGCCTAGCGCCATCTCGTTCACTCACAGGAACAAGCCTGGTTTTAAGACGTTGTAATACCCCCGGCCGAAGATCTGCCTGGAAAGTTCGAGGAGATAGGGAAACGAAGACCTAGACGCTCATCGCGAAGGCTGGTTCAAAGTGGGGCAAGAAAATACTGGGAACATAATTTATAGTATGCTTTTATGTATTTCCATGCAAATATCTGACTGTTTTACATGATGGCGAAAACATAACTAATTCTGTGTAAAATATAAGCTCGTTAGTAGACAATATCGCGGCCTACTCATTATAGTATTACCTAAATGAATACGAGTCGTCATTACGATCGAAGATAGAGAGCAACCTGCTAATGAACCACAAGATGGACGAAAAGCCACAAAACAATAACTAGGTAACTACACTAGATCAGTTATTAATAGTTATAATAATTAGCGCGATAAGTTATCGAACGTAACAGCAGTTATTTTTAATGAAACGAACACTTGAAATCTTAGTAAGCTTATAAAAATAGTTAAATTTATTATATTGGATTATTACACACGTTTTTATAGATTAGATAATAAGGAGTTGGATTTGCATAATCGCTTTAAAATTTGCGATGGATATGGAATCTACTGAGAGGTAGATGAGATAATTATGACAGGACTGCTAGGAGTGGCGTTTATTTAAAGCATTGCCATTTACTAACCTCTACTTTATTACGAAGATCACTTGCATATACCTACACCTGATCTTCCCACCGGCTTTATTTAGTTATATTAAATTAAAAAGTTTTTTGCCTTAAACAATCTAGTCAATACACCTAGTTTGCAACTAATTTGTGTCAAGCCTCCTGCAGACACACGCGATTAATCGCGCGGGGCGAAATGTTGCGGTCCATTCGCAGTAATTTTGGAGTGGAAATTAGCTTGGCTCGTTGTCGCAGCGCGATTAATCGCGTGTGTCTGCAGGAGGCTTTATACTGCAATTGCTATGAATTAAAACCACTCTCAGCTGCCCGCACACCGTTCCTTCAATCTAGACTATATTTCTGTTTTATATATTTCTAATAACATTCCTACTTAATAATGCAAACTATCTTATATCTTCATTTCGTCCTTAAAACTTTGAATCTCAAGATACTGTTGTGCGTTAAATCTTTGCCAAAATGTGGTCAAGATATAGTCGTGTTTAAGACAAAATTGTAGTCAAATTTTACTAAATATGTTAATAGACAACTGAATGTAGGTATTTGAAAATATTTGTCGAGAAAAGCATAATGTTAACATTCGCTGCTCGTTATATTTAATTTATGCATCTACTTAGGTAAATATGTATGTATTTCAAAGATTTTGTCAATTTATTTGTTAAACATATCATTTTAGATAAATCCAAGTTTTAACTTCGTTATAATGTAAGTACTCGTAGATACCTGAAAAAAACCAAATCAGGATAATAATAATTTAACAAACAAATAAAAATAAAAATCTGGCACAGCGTGTTTTAAAACTATAACATGTTATGTCCATTTATAAAACGTTTTACGTTAATCAAATAAAAAAGTCAGATGAGGATAATGCCACAGATAACAAAAACACACATTGTGTATCTACAAACACGTTACTTATATTTTATTTAGATCTCGACTTGGCTGTCCAAGACGAAATCGTCGTTATAGAAACAATAAAATTGAATTTTTAACTGGAATTCTATTACAACTCTATTCCACGGACCATAAAATTTTAAAAGAAATCATTTATTTAGTACCTAATCAACAGCATTTGTACAACTGCAATAATTAATTTATATAATATTAAACTTGAATTAATATTCAGGCTTTAAACGAATCAACATTGGAATGAATCTTAAATAATATGAACATCACTTTTATTTAACCTATCACCTTTAAAGATAGTGAATAACAATCAGTTTTATTATAGTCAATTTATGGATGAAGTACTCTTGAATAACAACGCTAATCAATTGACACACATTAACATCAAGGCCGAAGACGATACAGCCACTCGCAGTATGAACCTACCTTTATATAAGTACATATATAATTATATCTCCTTAGATTATAGAATGTCCATATTCCTACTACCTAGGCCACTGAGAATTGAAGCCAAAAATACGTAAGAAAAATTACCCCCTTTCGTTCGATTCCTACATAAAAGAAATGAACATCTCCAAGGAAAACATTTAAAAACCGGCCAAGAGCGAGTCGGACTCGCCCATAAAGGGTTCCGTAGCAGCAAGTAATAACATACTATAAAAGTTCTTGTAGTTGGTTCCAACTTTGAAAGGTTTACGATTTATGACGTATTAAAAAAAAAACTTGAGAGGTGTCAAGGCACGTCGAAAATCGCTATGAACCTGTTAAAAAGGTTCAAGCGATTTTCGACCCTCCACCCCACACTACCCCACCCCACACTACCCCACTCCACTCCGCTCCACTCCGCTCCACTCCGCTCCACTCCGCTCCACTCCGCTCCACTCCGCTCCACTCCGCTCCACTCCGCTCTACTCCACTCCGCTCCGCTCCGCTCCGCTCCGCTCCACTCCCTTCCACTCCACTCCACTCCGCTCCACTCCACTCCGCTCCACTCCACTCCACTCCGCTCCACTCCACTCCACTCCACTCCACTCCACTCCACTCCACTCCACTGCACTGCACTCCACTCCACTGCACTCCACTCCACTACCTATTATAGCTGTAAAAATGAAGTTGACAAACTTACATTTGCAGTTGTTCTCCGATACATTTTGTTTAGGAAAATGTTATCCCAGTACGTTTTATAAGTTGGTCAACTATTACTCGTAAACTTGTAAAGCCCACTTAGTCATGATAATTTTCTTTTAAACTTCGTTATATATACTACTATTGTAAATTTTTTCACACCCCCAAACATAACCGTTTAGCTGGTAGAGGGGGGGGACACTCGAGTAGGGCAAAAATTAGCACTTTAAAGCTTAATATTTCACAAACGAATCTTTTTATCAAAAAATTGTTGATGGAAACTACCAATATTTTTTAAAGGCCTATTTAATGATACCCCACACTAAGGGCTACGCGGGAAAAAAAAAAACATCCCCGCTTTACGTGTACAGGAGGTACCCTAAAAAAAATATTTTACGAGATTTTATTTTACCACTTTTTTGACGCAACAAATCCGTATATTTACACCAAATTACAGCTTTCTAGTGCTGGGCGTCTCTGAGCTAAGCTGCGGACAGACGGACGGACGGACGGACGGACGGACGGACATGGCGAAACTATAAGGGTTCCTTGTTGACTACGGAACCCTAAAAATGGAGGTATTCCTATACAGCATTATTTTTAGTATAAATGCGAAACCTGAATATAGTTTGTTCAGAATCAGTAACTGATTCGATTCCAATAATTTTTACACCGTGTTATATTTTTTTTCAAAAATATTTTAATTAATTTTTATCACCAGTTAATTACAATACAATCACCGTACGGTTAGGTACCTATTGCCAAACTATTATCACGAGTGTATAACACAAGAGACGCGGTTTACGCGGGTGTACCGCGAAATGAGCATGTTTTTGAACGGACAACCAGGTACAAGCTCATAACTTTGTGACTTTTTATGATACGGTTTTAAAATTTTGTACATAGATTCTTTACACAAAAATGCTAGACACGTGTATCGGGTTTCGCATAAACAAAAAATAATGTTGTATAAGGCACCTGGCACCTGCGAAAAATTTTGATAGGAGCCTTATGTGGAATAGATAAGATGCCAGTAGCTCAGGTGCCATTCTCAGCGGGTGCCCTATGTGGAATACCTCAAAAACTGGCTTCACTTAATACATTACGTTTTGTTTGTTTTGTTTCGAACACGGAATCTGGACATTTTGTAATGAGTATTTCATAAAAATATGGTTTTTTATCGTTCTACAATGGTTTCCATTTGATTGTTTATTTATGTAGTTGTATTGTTAAAGTAACTATTGCTATCAGTGACCAATCGTTGGTATATTTTTATATTCTCGGTGTTGTGTGCTTTGCTGCTTGTATACAAAGGCATCGCGTGAACTTGAGATCCTGTTCTCTTTGTACACGTCTCTTAGTCAGTTTCATAGTTGAATAACAACTAGTGTAATGTAGAAACAGTAGGTAGGTAGTTTACGAGCAATAAATAGAAGACAATTATTACGAAATTTGACAAAAGTAGTCAAGTACCTAAACGTTTAACATAAAACGATTGAATTTGCACACAATTTTACACAATAAATTGTTAATGAACATTTTTAACACATCTTTTTGATGACTTTAATATTCTACTTTTGTCAAAGTTCTGTTGTTTTAATTAATTATTTAAACGAAGTTGTCTTTTAGACGAAACGAAGTGTACTTGAGGTTTTTTACTAGTGGTTGTCGATGAGACACTTCTAATGTCTCCCGAGCGTGTCCGAACAGCGCGTCGTGCAGGCCTGCGCGGGCGCAACCGCGACACGCACGTTCCCTGCCACGATTTATCAACAAAACAAACTCAGTATTTTATGTTATATTTTTGTAGTATCGTATTTCATCTAGTAACATATTTACAATAACACAAAGGTTTATTTTTCTGTAAAATAACTTAAATCAAATTAATATAAAGACTTCACTAATATTTCGAAACGAATTGAATTGATTGTACAGATGTTATTTTGTCTTAGCGGTCAAATTAGTTTGTTGAATATTTGAGATGTTAATATTAGGAATATTATTTGTAACTGTTTACTTGCCTAAATATCAATTATTTACACGGAATATATGAAGTACTGGAATCACGTTTTATATAAATAGTTATTTAGGTCGACGAGTCAAGACGTAAGTCGCCCTTGTAAACGTGTAAGAATTAATTAGGTAAGTATACACTGAAGATACGGCTGCTGTGCCGAGAAAGGGCAGTCGGCCGTAGTTGAGCACATAGCTTTCCAGTTGTATGTGACCGACTGGTGAACAATGAGCAGCTTTACATCCGTAGCTACGCGAGTGGCCACTCGTCACCCTGACTTATTTATTAATAATAATCTAGTCATTTTAAAACGCAATAATTTATCACATTTTTATTAAGTTAATTTAAATTATTTTGTAGTTTGAAGAAGTTGGACATTCCTGATTTTGTAGACATTTAAGATGAAAATAATCTCAAGTTAATTTGTAAGAGTTATCGTCTGTAGGTGATAATGATGAGCAATATGACAGTATTTAATACTACATAACATAATGTTATGATTGTTTACGAGGTTACTTTGTGACAACCGATGTTACGCGTATTTGCACTTATCTTGGAATTATTCTTAGTAATTGACGATTATATTGATCAAAATTCTCAAGCTGTAGACGTTGAAGAGATTATTAAAGTTTATTTGAATTCAGGTTTTGTGTTTTAATGGAAATTCCCTGTTGTTACATAAGTACATACTTATGCCATATCTCTTCTCTTCTCTTCTTCCTGCCCTTATCCCATTCTACTTGGGGTCGGCGCAACACGTTTTCTTCTTCCATTCTCCCCTATCAGACGTCACAGTATCATTTACTCCTTTAATTATGCCATACATACCATAATTATTAGGTACTGATATATAGGTAAGGAAATGAATTATGTTACCAACGTACCAACGTTCTGTAATAATGACCAACATCTAAGGAGGCTCTCGCAGTTGGATCAAGGGTCTGATTCAAAGGTAGTATATGGGACTCGTTGGGCGATTTCTGCTTTGTTTGAGTCTCTGTACATACTTATGCCAATCTGTCTGTATCATTGCACATGACTTTGGATCATACATATTAATTCACCCAAGGTTCGACTAACTGAGCGGTAGTAATTAATGACCTTCCTTAATCATAGTCACAGCTTTAGCGACTTCTGTTGCAGTCTAATCACCACCTTTGTATGCAATACAAAGTCAACTCACCATACAGACACCACAAAATGAGCTAGGTCAAAATTAACTGCAAAAACGAACTTTCAGAACAAAAACACTTAAAAGTGCTGACTGCCTAAAAACTTAAGAGGGTATAATTTCTGTTGGACTGTTAAAACCTGTCAATAAGTGTTGAAATCTGTAAATAGGTAAGTATTGAAATAAAGATTTGAGTTGGAGTTTCTGTTGAAGATAAAAATCTTCTATTATCTTCTATAATATAAAAATCAATTGCTGTTCGTTTGTCTCGCTAAAACTCGAGAACGGCTGGACCGATTTGTCTAATTTTGATTTTGAATTATTCTTGAAAGGCCAGGGAAGGTTTAAAAGGTGAGTAAAAGGCGGTACGAAGTTACAGGTCAGCTAGTATGAAAAAAACCTATTTATTTATAAATAAGGCATATTCCTCATTGGCCAAAATCCACTCTTCCTTCATTTTACGATTTTAATGAAATTATATTCTATACTAACGCCTGCTATCCCCGAAGGGTAAGACAGAAGTGTACTTAATATAGTACGGCCATATTGTAAATTGTATGTATTCTACGCCGCAGAAATAAGTACCTAAACAAAAAAATAAATTTGGTAATCTAGATAACAACAGAGGGTCAAGAAACATGGCCTCGCTTAGGCGGGTCCTAAGGGTGGTCGCACATAATATGTATCTCAGCACCGTACGCAACCCGTGTCGCATTATATGACGTCACGTCATCGGTATTATTATGCAGACAGTAACCATATGAATATTGGCGGAACAGTGCTCCTTTCCTTCAATATTCTGATGCTGACAGCAATTACCGATTTCATGTGATTTTGCTGATTGTGCTAACAGATGTGCGATAAGCTTAACAAAACATCGGTCAACCGTGGGGTCGGTCTTTGAATCGGATTTCGATCGTCGTACTGGTTATATAATATTCGTTGATCTCTAAGGCCGGGACTCCACCAAAGCGGAGACGAAGCGAGCGGAGAGGAGATGTTTTTAAACAACCAATAGAATTATGTTATTGACACATCTCTCCGCTCAGCTTCAGTGGAGATCGCTGTGCGGTGCGGAGATGTATAATATTTGTATGGCGCGATGGAAGCGGAGATGCGAACTGTGCGTGGACGACACGCATTGGAGACGAGAGATGTGAGCTGCGTGTAGTGACATCGTCTACCTTTCGTGTCAGAATGCGTACAGCGTGCTTAGTGCGAGTTTTTTTACGTTTACGCTATGGTAACGTTTAACCGCGTTTGGCGCTCTTATTGACTCGATCCAAAGGCGTGAGAACTCTCAACTAATGCAAGCGCCAAACGCTTTTAAATGTTACAACACGTCAACGTCAAAAAACTCGCACTAAGCACACTGAGCACTCAACGCCTCGCACCTGAGCCCTTATCACGAATTTTCACTATTTTACTTTACAGCGTCTTTCCAGTATTTACAGCGTTTCTTGTATGGAAAAATGGAACAGCGTCTCTGGTGTACGAAGAAGGAACAATTTTTTTTCTTGAAATTAAAACAATAACTGAAAACTCATGATAAGGCCTCAGCAGAGGCCTTATAATGAGTTTTCACTTATCACGTAAAGTAAACTGGAACTTTGACATTTAATTTCAAGGAAAAAATTAGTTACATCTTCGTACACCAGAGGCGCTATTCCATTTTTCCATACAAGAAACGCTGTAAATACTGGAAAGACACTGTAAAGTAAAATAGTGAAAACTCTTGATAAGGGCTCTGTGCTGAAAAACATCTCTTCTCGCACAGCACCCAGCACACATCTCTTTGGTGGAGTCCTGGCCTAATACATGTACACCGTCCGTCCGCGCGGACGAGTGGTGATCACCACCTTAGTTACCACTCGCCAATACTTTCGTCGCCTCCTCCTCCCGACCGCGCGGAAGAGCCGTGTCGTGTGAGACTCGCCTTAGGGCTCTCCTACAAGTTGATCAGTTATCGTCCTTGCTGCTCTTGACCTTACATAGATAAGAAGCAGAAACTGTAGCTACTGGTTACGTATTATTTGCCTATTTTTCTACAAAAAACGATGGAATTATCATAGTTATTCTTATTTTTTATGAAGATTATGTACTCACAAGATAACTTCGAGACTTCCTTATTTAAGTTAGTTTGATAATAATATACCTAATTATTATATAAGGTACCTACGAACCTTCCAATGTAGAATTTTGAATCTGATTTTTGAAAAAATAAACTTTATTAATAGGAGGAAACCGGCATATCCTAGAACCAAAAAATTCGAAGACATGTGACATCTACCAACCCACACTGGGCCCGTGTGGTGGATTATAGCCCACTCCCTCTCACAGAGAGGAGGCCTGTGTCCCAACAGTGGGAACATTATAAGCTGATGATGATGATTAATAGGAGTGACAGTAAGCCACACTTCTCATTCGCTTGCTGCTGGCCTCCGTATACACAACGAAAATTATATTAACAGGTGATGATTTTTTGACCAATGCGTTGAAAGCTTTCAAAATGGCTTGTCTCAATACGATTGTCCTGTTGTCTACTATATAAAAATAAGTCGGGTTTTCCTTCCTGACGCTATAACTCCAGAACGCACGAACCGATTTCCACGGTTTTACATTCGTTGGAAAGGTCTCGGGCACCGTGAGGTTTATAGCAAAGAAAATTCAGGAAAAAAAAATTCTTCTTCTTTATACACCAAACGAAATGTTACATAAAACGAAGCCATCTGGTGGCGAAACGGAGTTCGCCGGGTTTGCTAGTTTTGTATATAATTCTGTATTTAATCTCCTCGTTTTATTCATATTTATTTTATACAACATTATTTTTTGATTATGAGAAACCCGATACACCTGTCTAGTATTTTTGTGTGAAGAATCTATGTACAAAATTTTAAAACCCTATCATAAAAAATGACAAAGTTCTATGCTTGTATATTACCTGGTTGTCCGTTCAAAAACATACTCATTTCTCGGTACACCCGCGTAAACCGCGTCTCCTGTGTTATACACTCGTGATTATAGTTTGGCAATAGGTACCTAACCGTACGGTGATTGTATAGTAATTAACTGGTAATAAAATTTCATTAAAATATTTTTTTTTTTAAATATAACATCTTCAGTTACTGATTCTGAACAAACTATATTCGGGTTTCGCATATACTAAAAATAATATTGTAAAGTAGACCAGGTATACACAATTAAATTAAATCATACCTAATAATATACCTTAATTTTAGAGAAAACCACATCAAAATCTGCAGCAGTGTTAAGAAGAACAATACGATCAAATATTAAAGATATAAACATATTTTTTGGACCATGACCCATGATCAAAAGCTTTGATTACTTTTTTTCTATTGTACTTATATGGCACTCTCAGCACTGAATAGGTACTGATATAATTATATCTATAGCCTTAGTATTTTCCCAGCAGCCCATGAGTCAATTTGCTGACGTAGGTCAGCAAATTGACTCATGGGCTGCTACAAAGCTGTTTTCCTTAAATCTTTCTTCAGACATAAACAGGATTTTTTAAAAATCATTTTTGGGTTTTTTATAATGCGACGTGACTGATATCTGGTGCTACAAAAACATTCGAGCAAAGGCCAGCCGGCCGACCAGTATTTATTTTCATAAGATCATCTATACATATAATAAAATGGTAGGAACTTATTTATTACTCCCGTCCGCAAGCGGTTGGAATATGCCCCGCGATTTCCGACGCCCTGGGCGTCGTCAGCGGTGGCTGGAGCGAGAGGTAGAGGATGTCCTTTCCCTCACGTATTCTGACTGCTCCCCATTCCCCTAGCCTGCCGCCGTATCCCTGAGGTACCCTTCCGAAACTACGATGCCTGGGAGGACTTGCGTCAGGTTGAAGGTGATGATGTCGATCATCATTCCTGAAATGGTACAGTCCAATGGAGCCAAAACTCGTGTTCAATATTTATTTGAGTACATTGGACAGTCTTTGAAGTATCAACAGACATTTTTAAGTTCACTTCCTCGATTGCTTCGTACCACAATTTCATAGCCAACTTCAGGAGCACTAACATGGTAAGAACTAGGTACACTGTCTTTCGGTTTGAATAAACGTCCTAGATCTTATCATTCCTTCTCTTGCTGAAACATTTCTAGCTTCATATCTTAGGTGCCTCTTTGATTTTGGAGCCTCTTGCTTTAAAAATGATAACAACGTTGAACAGCTCCGTTTTTCAAATTTTTCCGTTCGTGACTTAGTCCATTTGTATGGAAGTATTTTTTTTTCTTAATAAATAATTTTAAAAAATCACGAAATCACAAGCGATATCGATTTAGAAAACACGGTCAAACTACGTTACGTATCATAATTATGCTATAGTATAGAGGACTATCTAATTTTTTCAGATATTATTTATATTTTCTCTGTAAATGCAGATTAAAAGTTGCTTCATCTTCGTACTTTTTTTTACTTTTTTCCGAGAGGACAATAAAACAAAACAAGGACTAGTAACAACGTCAGTCAATGCATATAATGAGTAATAAAATGGCGCACGTCACATTTCCACCCGCATCAACTCATTAAGTGAGAGAAAAAAAGTGAGTAGGTATTGGTAGATGTAGGAAATAATGTTTTCAAAAATAATTAGCTCAATTTCATATAATCGACACGTGAATAATCTACTCTTCTCACTACGCCTGGGAAACTACGTGGTATAAATATGATTCCGATAACCTGCACTCGAACTGGGTTTTCCTACGGGTAATGATATCTTTTGTTGTTTTGAATGAAATAGGTCAAATTACTTACTAAAAAAAACTTATTTTTGAAATAAAACTTTTATCTCCTCAAACTGTTTTTTTTTCAAGTTTTTATTTAATTGACGCCAGTAACATTGTCCTGATATTTTACAGACTTGTTCATGGTGTTGGCCCAACGAATATTCCAAGTTTGAGACCTCGCGGTCACCGCGATCCTGAATCGCAATAGGTAACTGGGGTCGCAGAACTATCTCATCAGGTATCCGTGACCCTGGAATGTATTGGGCTATTGAAGGATCACCGAGGATTTTAGTCAGTACAAGTCTGACAGTCCCTAAAAATGGTACTGAAAGAGGGGAGTGATTAGTCAGACAGCCTCCTCCGCTCCGCCCAGAGACGGAGGAACACTTTGAAGATATTTGGATGGAGCTGGAAAGTGGCCATGAGAATTTTGTAAAAAACGCAGCCCCACTGAGTTTGGGGTCGTTTGATTCATCTCTATATGGACTTTGCTGGATATTTTTATGGAGATAGGGCTTTTAAATTAAACAAGATAATATCCGTAGTGTTTCCTTGTTTGAATAACATAATATTAATACAAAACTAAAAACTTGAATGTAAAAATATATTAGACAAACATTTTAAAAACAAGCTTTTGTTAAAAAAAAAACAGTTGTAATAGTAATTGTATGCAAAGCTAATGAATATTTAATCTTACTTCTAGTAAGTCTTACTATAATACAAAAATTATAAAATGTGATTAATTATTTGTATTATAAAATGTGAGAGTTGCACAAATGGTTCATAACCTGGATTAACATACCTAGGATAGCATTTGTCCCGATTTTATGTTCCCGTGGGGCAGCTTTATGTTACCGTGGGGTAATTTTATGTTCCCGTGGGGTAATTTAATGTTTCCGTGGGGTAATTTTCTGGTCCCGTGAGGTAGCTTTATGTTACCGTGGGGTAATTTTATGTTCCCGTGGGGTAATTTAATGTGTCCGTGGGGTAATTTTATGTTCCCGTGGGGTAGCTTTATGTTACCGTGGGGTAATTTTATGTTCCCGTGGGGTAATTTAATGTTTCCGTGGGGTAATTTTAAGGTCCCGTGAGGTAGCTTTATGTTACCGTGGGGTAATTTTATGTTCCCGTGGGGTAATTTAATGTTTCCGTGGGGTAATTTTATGGTCCCGTGAGGTAGCTTTATGTTCCCGTGGGGTAATTTTATGTTCCCGTGGGGTAATTTTCGAGTTCGGGCGAAGCCGCTGGCAACAGCTAGTATCAAATGACTTAAAAAGCTGCTGTGTAACATTTGAAAAAAAATCTTAAGAAGCTTTTTTTAAATATTTTTCTAATTTAGGAGATATTTCATATAATTTTTATATATTTTAGCCGTCTAGTTTTATTAAACGCCGTTCAGAAGGCTTCGCGTAAAAGCGTATCAAACATTCATCCATCCATTGTCACAAATCGCGTCAATATCACAAAAATGGAAAATTCCATAACGAGCCTCACAAAAAAAAAAAACATGCTCGTGATGGATTTTATCATTTTTATAATTAATCTTTTCATCACACATTATAGGTACCTATATTTTTTCTGTGAATTAATATTATCCTTATATTCTTATCCTTATTATATCCTTATTGGAAAAGTTTGCAAACAATTATTGCAAACATTGCACCTGTTCACTGTGGTAATTAAAAACACCGACATAATATTCTACTTTTGTTCTACGAGTAACTATTGATTTTCCGCAACGTATAATTACTATAAAACTGTGTATTTGAATTTCAGACACAAAAACAACTTGCATAACAAAAGAATTAAAAACATTTATATACAGATATAAATAACTACGTGCGTGATGAAAAAATCGATCGATAGTACCCGCATCTGCTTTAGTTTTATCTATTCACACAAAGTGTACAATGGCAAGGTGAAGATTTTCGTCAGTTTGCTGACGTCTTTTTTTTTATCGTGGTAAAATCATCAAATGAGTCCTCCCACCCCGGGCAGGGCGGGAGGGACTGTCAGACTTGTACTGACTAAAATCCACGGTGTCCTTCAATAGCCCTTTATGTTCCGGGGTCACGGTAATGAGATAAGTCCCGCGACCCCGGCATGCTTTGGCCCTCTAGAGAGGGGGCCCCGTCATTATGAGTTTGCTGACGTCTGCTATAATTTTTTTTTAACTCTAACTTTTCCTGCATGTGCATATGCATGAGGGCTAGAGGGTAGTTTGCATCCTGCATCCAAACCTGGATTTATGTCGTGGAATTAAAACTAAACATTTCTCAAAATTTAATCATTTATATTCCACTTTATAACCAATACGTTTTAGGAAGGAACTGAAAATAATATTATTACTAATGGCTTTTAATTACGCATGGGTAAAATCTAGCGGTTTTTAGGTTTTTGACAAGACTCATTTTAAAGCAAGCCTCGATATTTTTTTGGACTATTGCACAGGTTACTGAAACTTGTAATTACAGAAACCAAAGACCTCTCTTGCAATAAATAACTAAACAAACCCATGAAAATCGTTTACAGTTGAGCCATTATTCTCTTGGGAAAAGCATCACAAGCCCGATTTTATTGGATGAATGTTCAATAAAATTCGGCTTATATTATTGTCCCACATACACATATTATTATGAAATTTTATGGAAAAGTAATTGAACTGTTTTATTATTTTATATTCTAAATCTATTTTTTTTAATATAGATTTTTTAAGGGCTCCGTAACCAGACGGTAAGACAGTTGAAATGTTTCCAGCTATAACAACAAATACTAAAAAACAGAATAAAATAAATATAGGGGGCTCCCGCTCCCATACAACAAACGTGATTTAAGCCTTCTGCAGACACACGCGATTAATCGCGCTGCGACAACGAGCCAAGCTAATTTCCACTCTAAAAATACTGTGAATGGACCGCGACATGTCGCCCCGCGCGATTAATCGCGTGTGTCTGCAGAAGGCTTTAATTTGCTAATTTTTTTGCTCGATGTTGATAACGGCAACGGGTATCTACTTGCTTGAAATACTCACAAAATATTTACGTATCTTTCACTTTAAAAATAAATAATTAAATTAAAATAAAATACATATTGGGAGGCTCCCATACAAAAAACGTGTTAATTTTTGCCGTTTTTATAGATAATGGACGGAATGGTACGGAACCTTTTGTGCGCGAATCCAACTCGCACTTGGCTGGTTTTTTCATTTTTTTATTCATGTCTCTTCGCTAAGACGTCTTTCAACCTGTTTGAACAAACAGGAAGATAACAGGTTACTTGCAGAACACATCGTAGTGGTTTACCAATGATGATTACTATGTGAGTAAGAACGCTAACAATGATTTCACAAGATGACATAAACAACGTACTTATTCAAGTAATGACTAATTTGTTGCAAGTTATTTTTAACCGACTTCAAAAAAAGGAGGAGGTTTTCAATTCGTCGGAATATTTTTTATGTATGTTCCCCGCTTTCTCGAAGACGCCTGGACCGATTTAGAAAATTTTTCTTTTGTTTGAAAGGGTATACTTCCCAAGTGGTCCCATGATCATCAGGTCAGGATCTGATGATTGGATCCTGGAGAAATCGAGGGCAACCCTCGAATTTTATAGGCCCACTCACCGTTTTTCGCAAATTTTATGGAGTAATTTAAGTACTTGCGTATGGTAATCATCATTTCATGTAGCTGAGCTGATGATGGAAGGTACAACTCCTTAACAGTAAGGAGTAGGCATCGACGGATTTAGTTTGAGTTCGCATATCTCTGGAACTACATGTCCGATTTAAGTAATTCTTTTTTTGTTGTACTAGGTATCATTTAACTTAGCGAATACTGCAGTTTCATCAAAATCGGTTTATTCGTTTTTGAGATAGGGAATTTTATTAGCTTATTGTGTATATGAGCGATGTTATTACCGGTGCTACGGATTACAAAATTGTAGTGCACATGTTGTATTTGACAAGATTCGGGTTAAATATTTAAACTTAAAAGAGTTAAATAAAAACTTTTTCAAAAAAAATGTAACCGCCTTCAAAAACAACCACAAAAGGGTCAAATAACCTACAAAATAACTTTTCTTTCGGAAGTCAGTGGCAAAATAAAGACAATGAAATGAAAAAAACAAAGACACCGACTTCCGAAAGAAAAGTTAATTTGTAGGTTATTTGACCCTTTTTTTTTGGTTGTTTTTGAAGGCGGTTACATTTTTTTGAAAAAGTTTTTATTATAAATACCTACTTAATTAGGTACCTACATAAAAATTAGTTTATTTTTATTTTTTTTACGTAGTTAAAACATCAAATGAGTCCTCCCACACAGGGCGGGACGGGAGGGACTGTGAGACTTATACTGACTAAAATCCACGGCGATCCTTCAATAGCCCTTTAGGTACGATCCAGGGTCACGGCACGGTAATATTTCACGGTTATCTGAAGAGACAGTCCCGCGACCCCGGAAATATGTATAGGTACCTACCTACATTGGAAATGTGGAACCATGATTAAAATTTAATTTTGTTGACTGATTTGATAAAATCCGAACATAATCTTATTTTGTAGGTAGGTAAGTAAATATTCTTCTTTACTTTTAATTACACAAAATATTCAGAGGGGCTAGTAGCACAACTGTACAAGTGCGTGGAGTAAACATAAAGTACCTAAATGTACGCCGATTTTTGATAAAACAAATTTAAATTGAAAAGTAAAAGAATCCCCCATGTACCTAATTAAAAAAAACAAGTATTTTCAATTTCAAAATCGGAGTAAGTAAATAAAAAAAATCGAATAGGTACTTTACGTTTAGGTACGTCGCATACCTACTCATTCAAATAGTACCTAATTGATCAATTTTTCTTTTTGATAGTGGTTACGTGATCTAAATGAACATACTTAGTAGTATAATTATAATAAATGATAGATAACATAGTACGTTAAGTTGCGCGTTGTGGCCGAAGTAAGTGAAGATTGATATATAAAGTGTGGAGCTGCGCGTACGCACCCAAACAGCACCATGTTCTCAAGCAGGCTGATTGTGTGCTCCGCGCTCGTAGTCCTAGCGGTGGCCGCGCCGGGGGGAAACGACATAGAACAGATCGCGAAAGCATGTGAGTTACAAAATTATTTTATTTTTATTAAGTTTCGGACATAATTATTGTGAAAAAAATTGTGAAATTAGCTACAAGTTCAAAGTGAAAATGAAAGCAATTCTGTTGTGATATGATATGCAGGTAACGTAATCGGAAATACAAATAAATAATTGTTTAGATTATGATACAATTTTTTTTTTCGAAAAAACCCGGTTTTTCTTGTTGATAAGTGTTCAACAAATAAAAAGCGATCGATAAGAATTAGTAAAGGTAATTTGTGTAAGACAGTGCGATAAAATAAATCCTGATTAGATATAAATTTTTTTTTTTCCAGTTTATTTTCCAATAACAACAGTACACAACATGAGATTATGAGATTTAAAATTAACGTGAGTGTTACTTTGACAATATTTCATCATTAGTAAAAAATGCAGTTCTGTATAAATAATAATATTGTGTTATTTTTTCAATTAATATTTCATTTAAATCAAACTTGTGCCAGTGATAGTCGTAAGTATCAAAATGTGAATATGTGTAGATACTAGATACCTACTGTTAAAGATTTTTGACAAAAATCTTTACGACGCGAGACACAGGCGCGTTATTGCGTATAAATGTTTAAATGTATACCTACTATTCTTAATTAGGTAGGTACCAATTGTTTATTATAAACTCATTTTTAAAAGAAGTAAGTAGAGGAGCCTTAATGTAATCATAAAAATTACACACATTTAATGGTACTTATCGATAAGTTAATTACAATACAATCACTGTATACGGTCATTTAAATAATATGGTTCGTCAAAAATATATATTTAATAACTACCCTAATCGAATAAACCACTCCGGAACGTTCCTGGCACAGAAGACTCCAGAATACTAGCAGCGTTACCACGCTGAATGGCAATTGCCAGTCACCAGAAACGATCCGGTGCGATGTATGGACCATCGCACCGGATGGTCCACAGGACCATTGGTCCTGAGTCGCTGAAAGAAAGAAGTACCGGTCGGTTGTAAGAAAGTAGTTTTATTAGAATACTATTTTATTCATCATTTACTACTACTATTATAAAAGTTAGTGAGGATAGATGGATGGATATTTGGCTAAAAGATAGGCTATAGTGTGGAATAACAAATAGGATGACCGTTTATTCCGTTATTACGTCTCTGTGGGATAATTTCGATTTGAACGCGGGCAAAGCGGTAACAAATAGTATTCACACAGCAGTCGTTGCTGTTACACGATACAGTTTAACAGGACAAATTGAACATTTAATAAATAGAATAAATTACTTTTTTCCCCACTGCTCAACTAATAATATCTCAATTTTATGTTTGAATATTATTTATTGCAGAAGTTTTGTACACGTTTTCAGCATGCCTCTAACACCATCCAAAAATGCCCAAGTAATAAGAGATGACCTCTCGCGCCCGGCATTGGTCGCGGCCATGCTGCGGGGCGAGACGGAGTGGGAAGCGATCGCCTTCTTCTGCGCAGCAGTCATGCTCGCGAAGGAAGAGGAGGGCCGCGTGAGGGAGAGGACAGTGTCCTCCCTCCGCCCCACCCGCAGTGGTGGACGCCCACGGCGACGGACGTCGCAAGACGATCTCCGGCCACCGTAGGCGCGGGCATGCGAGCGGCGAGTAAAGGGCAACTCGCTGCCCGACCATGGACCATGCCCGGGTCGACGGCGCGTTGTGTTCCACGCGCGCCTCAAAGAGCGTCAGCATAATGACGGGGCCCCCTCTCTAGAGAACCAAAGCCTGCCGGGGTCGCGGGACTTATCTCATTACCGTGACCCTGGAACATAAAGGGCTATCGAAGGACACCGTGGATTTTAGTCAGTACAAGTCTGACAGTCCCTCCCGCCCTGCCCGGGGTGGGAGGACTCATTTGATGATTTTACCACGATAAAATAAAAAAAAACCGGCCAAGTGCGAGTTGGACTCGCGTGAAGAGGGTTCCGTACGATGTTACCTATCACGGTGCGCGGATCTTTGCAAAAAAGATTGGATACATAAGCCACATGCGAGCACACGAGCGACAACTATAACGGAGCTGAAGCAATCGCCCTGGCCGAAATCGGTCGGATCGAATCATCATCATCATCATCATCACCTATCACGTTTTTTTTTTAAATCTGACCCAAATTGGTACGCACAATATTGAGTGATTTACCATGTTATTTTAATATCATGGACTTCTTATAGGTTTTCCTATAATCTATAAGTAGAAAACTAATTTCTGTATTTAAAAAAAAAATAGGTTCAGTAGTTTCGGAGATAAGTGGGGGAATGGTCAAATTTCGTCTATTTTCTTGAATAACTTGGAAACTATTTATTTTAAAATTACAAAAAAAATATATTTAAGATTGTCTCAACAATACCTTTCATTTGATATGTCACACGATGCAGTTTTCAAATTGTTTTTTAATTTTCCCCTTCCCCCCCAAAAATTACCTCCCATATACAGATATGGACTTCTTATAGGTTATCCTATAATCTATAAGTAGAAAACTAATTACTGTATTTTTTTCAAAATTTTAGGTTCAGTAGTTTCGGAGATAAGGGGGGGGGGAATGGTCAAGCTTCGTCTATTTTTTTTGAATAACTTGGAAACCATTTATTTTAAAATTACAAAAAAAATACTTTTCAGTTTGTCTCAACAATACCTTTCATTTGATATGTCACCCGATGCACTTTTCAAATATTTTTTTTTAAATTTTCCCCTCCCCCCCAAAAAATTACCTCCCATATACAGATGTGGACTTCTTATAGGTTATCCTATAATCTATAAGTAGAAACCTAATTCCTGTATTTTTTTCAAAATTTTAGGTTCAGTAGTTTCGGAGATAAGGGGGGGGGAATGGTCAAGCTTCGTCTATTTTTTTTGAATAACTTGGAAACCATTTATTTTAAAATTACAAAAAAAATACTTTTAAGTTTGTCTCAACAATACCTTTCATTTGATATGTCACACGATGCAGATTTCAAATATTTTTTTTTAATTTTCCCCTTCCCCCCCCCCAAAATTACCTCCCATATACAGATATGGACTTCTTATAGGTTATCCTATAATCTATAAGTAGAAAACTAATTTCTGTATTTTTTTCAAAATTTTAGGTTCAGTAGTTTCGGAGATAAGGGGGGGGGAATGGTCAAATTTCGTCTATTTTCTTGAATAACTTGAAAACTATTTATTTTAAAATTACAACAAAAATACATTTAAGATTGTCTCAACAAGACCTTTCATTTGGTATGTCACACGATGCAGATTTCAAATATTTTTTTTTAATTTTCCCCTTCCCCCCCAAAAATTATCTCCCATATACAGATATGGACTTCTTATAGGTTTTCCTATAATCTATAAGTAGAAAACTAATTACTGTATTTTTTTCAAAATTTTAGGTTCAGTAGTTTCGGAGATAAGAGGGGAGGGGGAATGGTCAAATTTCGTCTATTTTCTTGAATAACTTGGAAAACTAGTATAGTCAAATTAGCAAAAAGATTGGACGGAACTCGTGTAGTTGTAATTTTTTGTGGAATCATTAGAAGAGATGAATATAAGTTTTCTCTTATTTTGCACTATTCCTGTTATGTACGGAACATCGTTTAATATTAGGTATTATCATAAAAGTCCCAAAATTTTGAAATTTCAATAATAACTTATTTTGGTATGTTTAGATATATGTAGATACCCCGTTGGTGGATAATTACTTTTCACTAAAAAAGTGTGAGGTGTAAGAAACGCTAATAAATTATTTTTTTTAATTTGCGCCTCAAGGGAAATTTAGCCTGATGGTGCAAACTCATAATAAGCACCCTTTTTTTTAGCACCCACCTAGTTACTTTAGCACCCTTTTGCACCCCTAGGAAACCGGCATTTTACAATATGTGTAAATTGTACTTCTGGGTAAATTATTGTAGTCATGGTTTTTTTAATATACAATGTATTCTAAATATACTACATTCGCACCTAATAAAAATAAGAAATATATAACTGGAAGTTTATGTAGAGTTAACGTGGATACATACTGCGCTTCGTGGCGTTCGTAAGGCCAACGCAGGGTCGAAGCGGGAGGCGGCGCGGTGGGGCGGGGGCAAGTGCATACATACATGTTCATAATTTTTTGTTGTAGTCAATGTTTAATGTTTTACTGATGTTTTCCTTATTTATTTAAGACCAATACCCAAACGTAATGACTCTTTTTCCAATCTTTGTTTTCTAAATATTTTTTAAGTTACAGTTGTAACTCATGCTTACGTCTGTTACGAAGTTCTATACTATGATAAAATACAGAAACTAAGTACTGTTTAAGCTCTTTTTTGCTTAATTTTATTTTACATATCGAATTGTATGACGGTTTTACAGCTTTGTTTGTTAAAACATAAAACTAAAATATGGTATTAAGTCTAAATACGGACTTTTTTACAGTATGTTTAATTGAACTATAACTGTAAGTAATATTACGTTTCTAGGTAAAATATATTTCAGTGGTGTAATAAAAAAGGTTTTTATAAAATTGCACTTTACTATAATAATAGTCATAAAAAACCTGATAAGAGATCATAAAATTAACAGTGAATTATAATCTTTCTGATAAGTTTAACTAAGAACGGTTTCTAAATACAAATTCTTAGAAAAACCTCAAAAACAAAAATCTTACATTATTTATTAAGTACACCAATTACTAAACATCATCATCAGTCGGAAGACGTCCTTTGCTGAACATAGGACTCTCCCAGACCGCCACGCCGAACGACAATTCGCCACTTGCATCCATCGGTCGGTTGCTCGCGACTCTCGCGATGTCGTCGGTCCACCTAGTGGGAGGCCTATGCTGCGTCTTCCGGTCCGTGGTCGCCACTCGAGAACTTTTCTTCCCTACCGGTTTTCAGTTCTACGACCGATGTGGCCTGCCCATTGCCACTTTAACCTGCAAATTTTACGAGCTATGTCAGTGACTCTGGTTCTTCGCCGAATATCCATGTTACGGATTTATTTGGCAAAGAATAGCGAGCATAGCTCTTTCCATTGCTCACTGAGTGACACTTAGTCTCTCCAAAAGGCCAGCAGTCAAAGACCGCGTTTTAGAACCATATGTCATCATCATCACTGGCAACACACACTGGTTAAACACCCTTGTCTTGAGATACTCTGGGATTGTCGATGAAATGGTATCACGTAGCTTCCCAGACGCTGCCCATCCGAGTTGGATTCTACGGGTGACCTCTTTGTCGAAGTTGTACCTACCTAACTGAACAATCTGTCGAAGGTAAGTATTATCTACAACTTCGAGATTATCATTCCCAACAACAACCGGTACGGGTGCCACATGGAAATTCGACATGATTTTCGTCTTGTCCATGTTCATTTTAAGGTCCTCCTGTAGGGAAACGATACTTAGGTCGCTGAGCATAGCATTGGGGTGCTTCAACGATTCTGACATGATGAATATATCATCGGCAAATCGAAATTGACTGATGTATTCACCATTGATGTTGATGCAGAGTCCGTTTCATTCCAAGAGCTTGAAAACGTCCTCCAACGCGTTCGGGAACAGTTTCGAAGAATAACGTCTCCCTGATGTCTCATGCCTTTCTACAATTGGATTGGTTTCGAGCTTTATTCCTGAAGTCGGATGGACATGGTGGCATTTCTATACAAGCACTTCAACATTTCGATAAACCTATAGTCGATATCACATCGTTGGAGGGACTGCAATACTGCCCAGGTTTCGATTAATTGAAGGCTTTTTCATAGTCCACAAATGCTAGACATAATGGTCGATTGTACTCCTCTGTCTAATAAAGTTGTTTTCGAGGGTCATACTCATCACGAACCGTCTCGACCGCAGGTTTGATGACTTCCAGTCTCCCGAACAAGCCGGTTTCCGAAAAGGCTACAGTACCATATACCACATACACACGTTGCGGCAAGTTATACAGAAGACCGAAGAGTATAACTTGCCCTTATGTTTAGCGTTTGTGGACTATGAGAAAGCCTTTGATTCGTTGGAGACATGGGCAGTGCTTGAATCTCTCCAACGATGCCGGATTGACTATCGGTACATCGAAGTGCTTAGGTGCTTGTACAATAATGCCACTATGTCGGTCCGAGTACAGGAGCAGAGTTCGAAGGCGATTCCTTTGAAAAGAGGCGTAAGACAGGGAGATGTGATTTCTCCGAAACTGTTTACTGCCACTTTAGAAAACGCCTTCAAGCTCCTGGAATGGCAAGGACTCGGCATCAATATTAATGGCGAGTACATCACCCACCTTCGATTTGCCGACGATATTGTTGTCATGGCAAAATCGATGGAAGATCTCAGCACGATGCTCGGCGACCTCAATCGAGTTTCCCAACAGGTGGGTCTTAAAATGAACATGGACAAGACAAAGGTAATGTGCAATGGCCATGTTGTGCCCACCCCATTGTCAGTTGGGAACTCGGTTCTAGAAGTTGTTGACTCGTATGTCTACCTGGGACAAACCGTCGCACTAGGTAGGTCCAACTTCAAGAAGGAGGTCAACCGCCGAATCCAACTCGGCTGGGCAGCGTTCGTTTTCTCGTCCAAAATACCTCAGTGCCTCAAGTCAAAAGTTTTCGACCAATGTGTGTTACCAGTGATGACGTATGGTGCCGAAACGTGGTTCTTTACTGTAGGCCTCATTAGTAAGCTCAGTATAGTCCAACGAGCTATGGAGAGGGCTATGCTTGGAGTCTCTCTGCGCGATCGACTCAGAAATGAGGAGATTCGTAGACGAACCAAAGTTACCGACATAGCCCAACGAATTAGCAAGTTGAAATGGCAGTGGGCAGGCCATATATCACGCAGAACTGATGGCCGATGGGGCCGTAAGGTTGTCGAATGGAGACCATGCACCGGCAAGCGCAGCGTAGGACGTCCACCCACTAGGTGCTCAGACGATCTTATTAAGGCCACAGGATCACGCTGGATGCAGGCCGCTTACAACCGGTCCTATTGGAAGTCTAAAGGGGATGCCTATGTTCAGCAGTGGACGTCTTACGGCTGATATGATGATGATGACTCCTCTGTCTTCTATATAATCTAGCAAAGCGTGTGTATGTGGTCTATGGTACTAAAACCTTTTCGGAAACTGGCTTGTTCGGTACGCTGGAAGTCTTCAAACATACGTTTGAGACGGTTCGTAATGACTCTTGAGAACAGCTTGTATACATACATGGCTCAGAAGTGAGATTGGCCTGTAGTTCTTCAGCAAGGTGTTATCACCCTTTTTGAAGAAAAGACCAAACACACTCCTGTGCCATGCTTCTGGCGTAGTACCTTCGAGTATGACGGAATTAAATAACTTCTGGAGGACTAGAAGCACTGGTTTTCCACCCGCTCTCAGAAGTTCTGCTGTAATTCAGTCCTCACCTTGCTATTCAGCGCCTTGTTATTCTTGAACAGTTGAAGAGTAATTCTAATCTAGTACAGGCTGATGTCCGGGATATCCTCAGTGTAGTGTCGAGTCAGTTTAGCTCTTGCGTCTCGACCTGTACAGACATTGGGTTGTCATGTTGATGTGTATAACTGTCCGTATAACTTCTCAAGCTCTCTCAGTATTTACGGTTTCGTCGAAATGATGCTGCCGTCGTTAATCTTCAGCTTTGTTATTTGGCTTTACCTAATAAACAAATTCTTTGCGAAGGCTTAAAAATCTTCGCAAAGAATTAGTTTTGAGCCGTGGGTCGGCTCGATTGCCTCTTTGATCCGTGCCGCACTATGGGCACGCAAGTCACGTCGCATTGATTTAGAAATATCAGCTGAAGATTGCAGTCTCATCTCGGTCTGGGTTAGATCAACTTGATGGTTCAGTTCGAGAGCTTTTGAGGCTTAATGCGGCGCAGGGTCTTAAAGAACTTGGACCGCACAGCTTGGACAGTTTCCACCAACCCATTGTTAATCTCGTCCACAGTTTCGCATTCGGTTAGGCATTGGAAGCGATTGTGTAGTTCCAGTTGGAAGTCTTCGGGGTTCTAGATGTGGGCAGGACCAGATCGTAGCGTGGACTTCACCAGAAGAGACCTTTCAAGCTTCAAATTGAATATTTAATGTGCCTGTGACGATTTGGTGATCGCTACCGGTTTTTACCTTGGCGATCACAGAGATATCACTGAATATTCGCTTCTTGGTCGTCATGATGAAGTCAATTTCATTTCTGGTAGTACCATCGAGGCTGCTAATGTTGCCCGAATCTAGAACTATTGTATCCTGACCCTCTCTTCGGAGGTTAGTAATCCCAAGATATCCAAGTGTATTTTGCTCAATTCTTCCTCCAGCTCCATGCGTTATAAGGGTAAGTACCCAGACCTTTCGAATTGTTTATGTGACAAGTGCGTGATTACTTCCGTCTAAGTAGATCAAATCGTGAATGGAAAAAAGGCGTAAAAATGATTATTTCGAAAATGTGTGCGAGTGCACCCGTAAATAAGAAAATACGGATTTTTTTGTTTGATTATTTTTATTTGTGATTGGATGTAAACGGTATTATTTGAAGAAAATCATTTTTTTTTTGTTAGGAATTAAAAAGCATAATATGAGATACAATTATACATTTTTGCGTTAGTTAATGAAATAAAAACTTAAGTAGGATTAGGTGTATTTTAATGAAATTTTACGTTCTTATGTTGGTTTATCGACTTTATTTATTGACAAAATATTGAACTTAATTGACGCCAAAATTTTTTTTTTTGGTATAAAAGCCTCATTTTGAGTCAAATAGTCACGGAAAAAATTGAGTGCATATATCTTTACTTATACTATCCAAAACTGCAAAAAAAATGACGTCTTTGTTAATCTGGGTGTTTGTAATGGGCAATCTTGCACTAACACTGAAAATATTTTGCTAGACGATGATTTAGATTATGATATGGCTTAAGCTGGCAGCTATAAATACAAACAAATTAATAAATAATTTAATAATATATAAACCTTTTATTTATCTTTACTAGGGTCGGATATTTCTTTTGTTATTTATAAGTTCGTAAAATATATTTTTTTTTACCAGTAATATAATAAAAAAAAACTGCACAATCTAGCCGGTCATGGATAGAAAATAGGACTGCAATAGTCTTACAATGCTCCCGTCCTCCCATTCTGCCCCCCTGTATTACGTATCTTATCTAACAAGAAAATGATAACCATTTCACTTTTCTGTCGATTACAATGGAGATGTAGCTGATAGATAATACCATATTTTTTATTCAGGCGCATACTTATAACTCCATTTTTTTTTATACTAAAATGTTTAATCCTGCTTTACTTGATGACGTAGGATAATGAGTGCTATCACATGGTCTAAAGCTCCAAAGACAATCGAAATATAATTAATTTAAGTATTTGAAATAAATAAAGGACATGCTTGAAGCCTTGGAGGCCACTGCCGTTTTTTTTTCGTTTAACAGGCTGCTTTTGTATTATAAAAAAAAAAATCTTTTGGTTTGTATACTATTACTTACTAACAGAGCATTCACAATCAGAAAGTACTCCTTCCTCGTAAAACACATCCCACAACGCGCATACGTTACGACGACGCTTTTCTCTTCTTGTCAGTTTATTATTATTCCGTGTCGCGCGCTTGTCACTTCCATAGCATAATTGCTCTTTGACTATTACTAAAATACTAGAAAAATGTATGTTCCTTAAAAAAATGCTAATTTTTTATAGGGTGCAAATATAAAGGAAACCAAATTAATATGATTGTGATGATTTTCAAGCAACCAAAATTTCCCCCGAAGTACAGCGGCAGAAAAGCGTGAAAAACTAATTTCCATATGTCACACTAGGGTTCAAAATCAATCATGTATTTAGGTCTAAATGTATAGGCCTTTCCTCATTTTACAAAACTACACAGTTTTTCCCGAGGCCGCAAAGACCAAAAAAAAAAAATTCTTAGTTTTATTTTTTTTTCTGTCGCTGCGTTGGTCCGATTAAAATAAATAAAATGTAATCATGTAGATTGAGGTGTACTAAAGCATATAAAAAATTACGCTGAGTACACCTATATTCTCTGGTAAGTTATGACCAAATAAAAGAAAAAATCAGTTTTCACCCCCTTCCGTAGGGGGGGTAAATGAAATTTGTTTTTTATACTTGATCTTTGACTCATACAAAATCATCAGAAATGTTTTTGTCTCTCCAGAGAATTTAATCCAATCTTTATTAAAAAATGACCTAATTTGACTGTACTAAACATTTATTTTAAAATTACAAAAAAAATACATTTAAGATTGTCTCAACAAGACATTTCATATGATATGTCACACGATGCAGTTTTCAAAACTTTTTTTTTCATTTTCCCCTTCCCCCCCTAAAATTACCTCCCACATACAGATTTCATCTATTCACGTCACACCTCTGTGCTTGGGTCACAGGAATTGATATGTGTACCAAATTTCAACCCAATCGGACTAGTAGATTCGGAGATAATTGACTGTAAGCGACAGACAGACGGACACACGAGTGATCCTATAAGGGTTCCGTTTTTGTATTCGGACGTACGGAACCCTAAAAAAAGTAATAAGAGATAAACTCGAGAATCGCTGGGGTAATATTTTCGCTTAGTCCATGTTCAACCCCTAAATGATGTCCACAGTCAACCCCCAGGGGTTGGGGCAGGGGCAGATTAAAGACATTCACAAATAAAAGTATTATTGACTTATATTTTTAACCGACTTCAAAAAAAAAGAGGTCATCAATTCAACCCGTATGTATGTAATATTATCAGAACTGCCCAGTTTTCGTATATGTTAGTCTGTATCAGCGTCTAAACAAATGTGCCGAACAAAAGTGTATGTATGTATGTATGTTTTTATGTTTATGTTCGCATATCTCCGGAACTACAAGTCCGATTTAAGTAATTCTTTTTTTGTTGTACTAGGTATTTTTTTTATCTTGGGAAATATTTACAAAATAACTAAACTAAAACTAAAATAATAATAATAAAAAAAAAAACAATTATTGGGCGTCAAAAAACTAGGTATTGTTCAACTTAGGGAATATTGTTCTAAGTTTTATAAAAATCAGTTCAGTAGTTTTTGAGATAGGGATTTTATTAGCTGATTGTGTACATGGGCGATGTTATTACCGGTGCTACGGATTACAAAATTCTAGTAGGTACATTTATAGGAAAATTATGTATTTGACAAGAATTTGGGTTGTATAATAATCAACAAATTACAACCTTTTCACTAGGTACTCGTACCAGTGCAAATAGATTGTTTTATTATTGCCAAAGAACATTAAAAACCCGTTAGGAGTGTCCCCGTTTGTCAATGAGTATCAATGGACAAACTGGTTCGAACACAACAATGCCCTCTCGACAGATTAATTCAAAGCTGATTAGCGTCTATAGAATTTGAGCGCAGTTGACATTAAGGGTGAGGCCAAACGAGCGTAATTTTTGAGTCGTGAGTCGCAGAATTTCAGTCGCTTTCATAGAAAAAAATTGCGTCGTGAGAGAGTCGTCTTTTGTTTTGTATGAAAGCGACCGAAATTCTGCGACTCAACTCAAAAATTACGCTCGTTTGTCCTCACCCTAATAGCCCGGACCCGGTAACTCTCAGGTTGCCTAGCAACAGGAAAATCTATTTGTTAATACGACGTGAAGACTTTGTACCCGTTTTTTACGAACAATTTGGCATGGTTAAAATTTATGGAGAAGTGCATAAAGTTATTTTTAACATATTTTCAGTAAAATTTAAAAAAAAAAAACAGGCGTATTTCTACTACTGGGCGTCCAATAGTATCTACATAAATTATCAAACATTTCGTTATTTAAACGATATCATGCTTCTTGAGTGGATTTGCACGTTGATGTCTTTCCTACTCCTAAAAAGTCTTCCCTTCAACAATCAAAATTGTTATTAATTTATCATCTAAAATAAGGATTAAAATCACTTTTATTATTTACTTGATTGCCATCACTATCGTACTTCCCCTAAACAACTACAGATGGACAACACACCCATTAACTACTAGTACCTACTAAGTATGACTGACCTTTACCATGAAAATACGATACACTTAGTACTTGTATTGAGGAGCTATCAACTGAAACCAATTCAGTTTCCCATCGATGTTACATAATTGCCCTGACGCATGAACAACAACAAATCGCTCTGATCATTTTGTGAGCAGCAATCTGTGTCGGTAATAACATGCTACGGAAACCTGCGTCAATTTTAATTGCCATGGGGAAAACTGGCTTTTTTCCAAGATAAGATTCCACTACTTAATTACGTTGTGGGGACAATCTAGCTAACTATAATCATTATTCTAATTATTGATGTCGTTAACTGATGAGACTTCATAACAGAAATGACTATCGTTTAAATTAGAATTAATATTTATTTCAATTACCTAGTAAAAGGTATGATAAATCTAAATGTATCAAGGCAGCTCATACAGCCATATTTTAAACAAACTACTTGAGCCTAATCAGTTTTAATCGCAGATACCTATAATCCAGCTTAAACAGAATTACCTATATTTTTGAACCACCTACCATCTGACATACTTTAACAGTTGCAGCTGCAGTACAAATCTATATTTTGTATGGCAAAAGCAAACTGTGAGGTCACCAATTAGTGACCTCAATGATCTTTCTAACATATAGATTTCAGAGCTAGAAAAAAGCTAATTTAACAGTTTTGTGAAAGTACATCGAGTTTTCCGGCCCGAAGTAAGTAAACTCTTTTTATAGAGAAATTGTGTTTTGGTTGGATTTATTAGTCAGTAAAGTCAAATATCCAATTGGATGACCTGCAGCTATGATTTCATCAAAAAACTTAAACATTTACTATGACTCATAGATAGAAGAAAAAAGGTTGTACAGGCAGGTACACAATAATGTGTGAGTGCGCATGATCTGGGAAATCCTGTTGCTATTCACATGTCCAATTATTATTGTCAACGTTATTAAATTTTATATTTTCCTCTGATTTCATGGTCACAAACCTATCATTTAGTTTAAACTATATCGTTATATAAGGACAATTTATCGTATCGTTTCCTTAATTATTATTTTTATCTATCAGTTCAGTGTACCTCTTTGCAAATCCCTCCTCTAATATCTCTTTTCCATCTTTAGCTCTCCTTCAGTTGGGACCAGCTGTTATCATTGTCTTATCCTACCTCTTCTCCAGTACCTTCAAACTAAAAGAAAACTAATTTATTTCTCCATTTCTGTTTCCAGCCAATGTGCCAACGAAAGCTGATGCGGACTCAAAGGCTAGTGAACCAGTATCTATCGTCCCTGCTATCAGCGTGCCTGTTCCGAAACCCGTGAACGAGCGGTTCCCCCATGCCGTTCTCTTCGGAGGCACCTGCGGGGGCACCATCATCAGCCCCACATGGGTCCTCACTGCCGGCCACTGGTGAATATTTACTACTTAGTTAGAGCAATTCACGACGCAGTCAGATCAAACTTCTGTCGCATGGGCTAGCAGTCGATTATATTTTTATTTGTTTACTAGCTATTTCCCGTGGTTTCACCGCGACTGTCCGGCTCCTATTAGTCGTAGCGTAATGTGATATAGCCTATAGCCTTCCTCAGTAAACGGACTAACCTACACAAAAATAATTTTTCAATTTGAATTAGTAGTTCCTGAGATTTGCGCGTTCAACTAAACAAACTCTTCAGCTTTTTAAATATTAGTATAGAGTATAGATTTATTTATTTGTGCCAGAATGGATTGATTTTGAAATTTTGCCAAGATTTACTGTGTGTTAAATTTTTAACTCCTTTTTAAAGCGTAGGTAGGTTTTGTACCAAAACATGCATAAACAAAATATATGTTGGATAAAACGATCCAAAGTTGGCACTCCATTTATGACAAAATCTTCCGACATGGCGTAGGTGCGCGTCGCGACGACATCACAAACTCGTCTTCAAAAAAACTTGCTAACATACAGTTTATGATCAAATTACCCGTGACTAGTTCTTGCCAATTTCGTGAAATCATAATAATATGGCAATTAGTGAGACACGAGGAACATTAAATGGATGTGAAAATCGAATAAAGTTCAAAGGTTTATCTACCTACTTACTAATGTATAAAATACATCGTAATAGTTATGTTTATCAGTTATACGTAGTTATGTATCTTGTTCTTCGTTTTTTCTTTTCTCACAATAATGAGTAGATAGGTAATGTTTACAAAACAGAAAGTAAAGCGAAGTGTTTAATGAAATATTAGGAAATGTATTGAAGGAATTGGCTATATCTCCAGCACTTCTAACAAAAAACAATGTTGACAAATAAAATGACATATGGCTATTTTTTATCAAATAAATGTCTATTCGATCCAAACAAACTCAACAATTAAGTCTGTAACGTCAGCGTTGTAATTTAACAAACTAATTATAATTACAGATATTTTAACCAAAATTAATGTGTACCCTCGTCTTAGTTTTAAATAATCATTTATCGTCTGCGATAAACCTTAGTTAGGCAATTGTCTACAAACCAGCATTGCCAGATTTATTTTTTGCAAAGTCGTAATTTTGAAACTTTTTGAGTGTAAAAAGCGGGATTCTCACATCGAAAGCGGGACATATTAAAAAAACGAAAATTATGAGGGTTTTTTAAATATTAATTGTCTTTTTATTTGGGTTTAAATTACGTTTACGTGGCAATACCTAGATATAGCAAAAATAGCCATTGAAAAGTATTAAAAAAAAAGAAATTTCAAATCAGATTTCCTATAGTCAGGTAGTTGAGTCTTCTTAGTGATTTGAAAAATAAAAACAAAAATTTAAGTCATCCCTTGTGTTGGGGGAGTTATACGAGTACATATAGGTACAGTTAGTCACATTTATGTTAAGTTTAAGTTTCAAAAACAAAGGATTCAACTAGTTATTAATATTTAAGACGTGTTGGTAACAAACAGCATTAGTTACAAACAACAGATGCGTCATACAAGAACAAAGAACCTTATATATGACAGTTATAGGTAAAGGTAAATATGGTATATATACCGCAGTTATAAGTACTTACCTAACTTAAGAGTAACTTACAAAAAACAAATATTTTATTTGAAGTTTATGATGTCGTTTTGAAATTAACTGCTTGGTTTATATCGTTCACCCAGTAGCTTCCATGTGCAATGGATTCAAAAGTAGATCAAATCTTCAGCGTATTTACTGCTGCATATACCTACTTATAACAAAATAACCTAAGTATAACGCTTTCTGATAGCACTAATTAGATCTCTGAAAGCGAGTGAGCCGTCCATCACATAGGCGCAGCGGTTTGGTACTCCATAAAACTTCAAAAAACCTCATTATTGTAAACTGTTTACTCTCATTTCTATCGAATTCTCAGTAAAGCCCTCCTTTGGACTGGTTCCTTTGAGTTAAATACAGCCCACACGGTATTAAGATTGATGTCGGAACATGGGCATGCATAACAAATCGTCTGGGTTTTCCTTGTTCGTCACATGAACGCTGCGCATATATTCAGACTAACCAGTTATTATAATACTTTTGTCCACAAAGAATGCGTGACATGATCGCTAATTCTCCAACGAAGAGATCCAGTTTTTCTTACGAATCACAAGAGGTTGACTAATCGAAAATTGGCTTGAGTGAATTTACTAAAATGCAAGATAAATACTTCGACAAAAGTCTCATAACCTAAGTTAAAAACCTTTTCTATAAACACACAGATTTTATTAATAACGAATTTTGTCCCACCGCTGGGCAAAGGTTTTTCCCATAACTTTCCACTCTCCCAATCTCTCATGAACGCGAAACAAACAATACTTTTAAGAGGTAAAAACCCTCAAAGCTACTGGTGAGGCGTGTAAATAGCCTGCACCTTTGTGAAAGTTGTGAGAAAAATTGAAATAAGAACCTATGTAAAAGTGTAATGGCGGACCTCAAAAATAGATTAATTTTTCCATTGGTGAATCCTCGAGAAACCAATACCAAAATATTATTATTAGCAGCAAAACAGGCCCACGTACCTTGACAATCCAGAGATCCCACTCAGACCCAGGGAGATGGTCAGCCTCGTTCATGCGCGCGTGATGGCTTGTAGGTATAGCTGCCGGCCGGCGAGCAAAATCTTCTTAAATCCACCGGTGGAATGGTTAAAACTCCAAAAATAAACACTGCACTATAAGTTCTCAATGAATAGCAAATGCAGGTCCATTTATTTTACAAGTATATTCAAGAATTCACCAAAAACGGAATTTTTAAAAGCGGAGCACAGGACACACAGTGTCTTTTCTTATGGCGACGGGAACAGAGCTAGTCTCACTCATGCCATCTATGGTCATGTTGCGAAAAACTCAAGAAAGTTTCGATACGAGGGCGTTGCTGATGCAAAATGTATTTGTCCGAGGATTCATCAATAGACAACTTAAAATATTTAATTTGAACTACTAACATATTATATTATGTGGAAAAATCCTAAAATATTATTATTTTATTTTGTATTGAAAAAACATTGACGCTTCACCATGCTCGGGGGCTTTGGAAGGACGCAAGTACTTTCAAAAGGAAAAGTGAAAAATTATAAGTATTTACTGACCTACATTTTGATCAAAGAAAATCTAAGTTTTATGACTGAATGCGAGAAACAAACGATATAAGTTATTTAATGTATTTCCTAAACCTTAAAGACTACGAGTATTATATAAGAGTTAATGTTTATTGCGTTGGAATAGGATATAATTTAGCGACGGCACGTTTAAAATTACCGAACTTCGTCTTTACCATTGCAACACGACTGACATTATCCGTGCCTTTATAAACTTCAGTTATAACTCCTAATGGCCAACTTAGAGGAGCTGAATTGTCCTGTCCCACAAGTACGACAGTTCCAACTTCTACGGGTTTGTCAGGAGTTGCCCATTTTTGTCTGACTTGCAGCGTATGCAGATACTCTAGGTGCCATTTCTTCCAGAAGGATTGGACCATACCATCTAACAACTGTTTGCGCTGCGACAAATTAATGCGCTGACCAGACAAATCGGCTGCCGGCAAGTACTGCAATGGAGTCGACATTAAAAAGTGAGCGGGAGTAATAACTTCGGGATGGGGATCGGAAGACAAAACGCTCAGAGGGCGCGAGTTCATAATGCACTCTATTTGAATGAGTACAGTTTGTAACTCCTCATAAGTGAGAAGCTGACTTCCGATCACGCGATAAAGGTGCGTTTTTAACGTTTTAACATTCGTTTCCCACATGGCGCCAAAATGTGGGGAGCGAGGTGGGATCATTTTCCACATTATGCGGCGTGTTGACAACTCATGTAAAAGAGATGAATTGAAACTTGAATTTATTAAGAATCTATAAAGTTCATCTAGTTGGGCCTTAGCGCCAACGAAATTTGTAGCATTGTCCGAATAGAGACAAGATACTGGCCCTCGACGCGAGATAAAACGTTTAAACGCGGCTAAAAAGGCATCAGAGGTTAAATCAGCGACCAACTCTACATGGACGGCTTTGGTTACTAAGCACACGAATAAACAGATATACGCCTTCTGGGCGTGTTGGCCTCTGCGACGAGTGAGGGTTATGCGGATGGGACCAGCATAATCCACTCCAGTGTGGACAAACGCCTTTGCTTCCGATACTCGGTATTCAGGTAGGTCTGCCATCATTGGAATGGGATGCGTCGGATTTACCCGAAAACATGTGTTGCATTGTCGCAACTTGGACCTAATGACAGTCCTGGCATCTAGTATCCAAAATCGCTGTCTTAGAATAGACATGAGTAGTCCCGGTCCAGTGTGACAATTCATCACATGGTAATGACGAATTACTAGGTCCACAATATGGTCATGTTTAGGAAGTAAAAAAGGATGCTTCGCGTCAAATGGAAGATGAGACTTCGAAAGCCTTCCGCCGATGCGTAATATTCCCTCTTCATCTAGAAAGACAGCTAAACTTTGTAGTTTCTTTGGAAGCAATTTCCCAGATTTGATGAGCTTAATGTCGTTTGCAAAATGAACAGATTGCACAGCACAGACTATCGCTCGTTCCGCAGCTGACAAGCCCTGAATAGAACGAGGTTCACAATGAACCTTTGGTCTAGCGAATTTCAATATATAGGAAACAATGCGCAACAATTTATCCCATGATGAGGTACGTTGAGCAAGTTGATATAGAAGAGGTTGTTCTACTTGCGTGGTCACTGTTAAGACATTTGCCTTGTGCTCGGGAAGTTCCCCACAATTAATAGGAGAGAACGGTTTGACGGGCCAATCCTCAGGAGCACAACGAAGCCAAGAGGGGCCGTTCCACCAAAGTTCATGTGACACTAATTGAGAAGGAAGAATCCCACGAGACAGACAGTCGCTTGGATTCTCAACACCTGCCACATGGTAAAAATGTTGAGAACCCAAGTTCTCCTGACATTGAGCGACTCTATTGCTGACAAAGACTGACCAGCGGTGCGGAGGAGAATGTATCCAAGATAAGGCTATCGTGGAATCCGAAAAGGCGTAAATTCCTGCAATAGGAATACGTAAAGCGTAAGTATCACGAACAGTTTTTACTAATTTTGACATGAGCACGGCGGCACATAGCTCCAGACGTGCAAGAGTTGTAACCTTGGTAGGTGAAACCTTTGATTTCGCACAAAGTAAGCGGACTATGACACCGGATGGACCAGTAGAGTGTATATAAATCACACATCCGTACCCACCCATACTAGCATCAGCAAACGCGACTATACGAACGGAACAATCATCGGTAACGCCCACGTGGCGTGGTATGCGTAATGTATCCAGCAATGGAAACTCTTGCATGAGAATGGAAAAACGTTTAAAAATGTCGTCAGGAGCGGGATCATCCCAACCAATATTGCTCAGCCATAACTCTTTGATGAGCAACTTGGCATAAAATATCACGGGGGCGACCAAACCGAGAACATCAAATAAGCGTGCGACTATCGAGAGTATATTTCTCTTAGTACATTTCTCAGCTACTTGTGCGGAAGTGAAGAAGAAATTATCCTGAGAAGGTTCCCACGAAAGGCCGAGAACCTTAGACACATCACTCCCAGCGTGAAAATCAAGGGACTTGCGATGCGAGTCGGGAAGACTGTTTAAAAGAACGGGTGAATTGCTACACCATTTAACAAGGTCAAAATCGCCCGATTTAAACATCTTTATAAGATCATGCGATAGCTGCATGGCGGTGTCTTCATTATTCACAGAATACACCAGATCGTCCATGTAGAGACTTGTCTCTGCTACTTTAGCAGCTTCGGGATAATGCGGACTGTCAGAGGCCAACTGTCGCACAGTGCGCATAGCTATGTAAGGACTCGACTTAAGCCCGAAAGGTAAGCGATTAAAAGCGAAAATTAACACAGGTTCGTTCTCATTGAATCGAAACAAAATGCGTAGGTATTTACGCTGGTCAACGGGTACACCAACGCGTAAATACATTTGTTTAATATCAGCATTTATAGCGATGGGAAATATTCTAAAATTTATTAAAAGAATAAACAAATCTGTTTGTAAATTTGGACCAATATGGAGTACATCATTTAAAGATAACCCTGTATGAGTTTTAGCACTAGCATCCAATACAATGCGCGGCATCGGTTTGTCTGGCCGAACGACAGCGTGATGAGGGATATAGTACCCGTCATCGGAAACGGCAGATTCGTCGACCTGACTTAAGTAACCGTTGTCCATATACTCTTTGATCACTGCGTTATAATTTTTCCGCAACATCGGCGATTGGCGGAATTTCCTTTCAAGAGCAATAAGTCGACGGTACGCGGCGGTGCGGGAGTTACCCAACTCGGCGGGATCCTTTCTGAAAGGTAACGCGACGGTATAACGTCCCACATCGTCTCGTGACACGGTCGAGGAAAAAATATTCTCACATTCGGTTTCCTCAGGAGAGAAAAAACGTTTATTATCCACTTCTTCCAATTCCCAAAACTTTTGTAATAAATCATTGAGAGCCAATGCTGTGAAAGAAGAGTTAGGTAAATTTAAATTATCACTATTATGCGGAAAATCACCCATAAAGATATACCCGAATGTGGTCAATAAAGCAGGTGGGGCGCGTGAACCAAGATCGACCCTATTCCCCAAGAAAATGTACGGAAACAGCTGAGCGCCCAACACTAGGTCAATATCCCCTGGAATATTCCAGCTTAAATCTGCGAGCGGAAGCGCGTGGAAGTCTATATGGCTATCCCACTTAACATGGTGCGATGGTAGCTGGTCCGTAATGCACTCAACTACGAACGCGTGAATAGTATATTTTTGATCCGGATATACGCGAGACTCGATATCTAAATGTACGTAACCTATTATCGGTCGCGATACAGAACCAACTCCTTTAACAAAAGAATTACTCAAAGGAATTATCAGTAAATTAAGTTTTCTACAACAGGCTGTAGTTATCAAATTATTCTGCGACCCATTATCAATTAAGCACCTCACTAATGTTTTGTGACCCGCACTGTCATTTTTAGCTCGCGCATAAACCTGAGCTGTCGATAACAGCTGCATCAGCTGCCAACAACACGGCCGAGCTGTGATCCGAAGACACTGGCGTCACATCACACGAATCAGACGCAATCACCCGTGCGGAAATATCGACCTTATCGCACTGAACGTAAGAGCGCGGCACCAAAGACGTACCGGGGTTCGAAAGGAGCGAGGGAGGCGGGGAGGACAGCGGCGCGGGAGGCGACGCCACGACTACATTGCAATTCGTCATTTTAACATCAGCTGTTTGCGGTTTATTTTCTTTCTCAAAGTGTAATAGTGTATGATGGCGTTTTTTACATAAGTCACAGACTGAAGTTGACTTGCAGTTACTCAAACCGTGCAATGTGCTTAGACAATTCGCGCACCCACGTTTGGATTTAATAAACTCGAACCTTGTTCTAGGAGTCAACGCGGATTTAAACTTAGCGCAGTTATACAAATGAACATGAGCGTTATCATTACAATAAGCGCAGCATGGAACCGCGATCGCGGGTAAACAAGCGGACGAGTCAGCTGACTCGCTCACAACAAACGCTTTTGTCTGTGTGCGTGACTCGCGAGGAGCGGAAGCGGGGTTTCTACTAAAGTTTCTCGCGTTAGAATGATACAAATTCGAGCGTGCTAATATCTTTGCCTGGTCTTGAACGAAGCTTATCAATAATTTCGTTGTGGGAATTTCAACATCTCGAATGGTAAGTTCAAACGATTGAGTAGTCTGTGCATCGATTTTTCTCATTGCGCAGTGCAAAAGAATAAAATCAGCAAGATCCGTAATCCCAAGTTGTTTCAAGGCAGAAATAGACGCACTAAATGTTTCTATGAAAGAATCGAGACTATTAGCGTTATATGAACAACTTTTTAAATCCAATATGTTATTTAAATAATGCGTACCTAGTGAGCGCTTCTCTTGATATTTTTTAACTAAACTATCCCATAAAAACTTGTAAGTATCACCCGTAGGCACAATTCCAGCGGTAACCTTCAATGCGTTGTGTGTAAGCCTACCTACCAAGTACTGCACACGCTGCGAATCAGTCAGCTGATCATTATCATGGATATTTGACTTAAACGACTCGTAGAAAACCGGCCAATTCTCAGTTTTCCCGTCGAAAGATGGCAGCGCGATAGGAGGCAACTTTATTTTAAGCGGTTCAAAAAGAGTCTTTGAGTCACTACTGGGTGTTGGTGGCGATTGATTACTGTTTATTTTATTCCTAACACGTTTAATATGAATATACAAATCTTCAAAGGATTCTAAACAAGCGTAGTCGACACTTGAACCAGGTTTTAAACTAATGTTTATTTGATTAATTTGATCGACAAAAGATTCAAATTTATCTCGAATGTCATCAATTGTCTCTGACTCAGTCATAAAACTCTCATTTTTCCTCGAATCGAACGACGATATATTTCTTGATAAATCATACAATCGATTAATGCGTTTTTGGGTATCAGTTTCCAATTAGGTTTATTGCACTACTTTGACAGACACACATAACTATACAGGTACTTTGATAATAATATAATTACAATAACACAAATCTCCTGAGTTAGAGGTTCTAAGGTAAAACCCTATATTCGTTCTTTTTCGTCCGCCATGAACCGAATCAAATCTCGTGAGTGAATCCTGTTGATACAGGAAATGAATGATTGAATGACAACTGGCAGGGATGCCAGTTCAGAATATTATTTCGAAGTTGCCACACCACCCCCCTACGGAGAAAAATACAGCAAGGGATTACAGATCAAAGGGCTGAGCGAAGCGAACTCGGCGGCCTGAGCGAGTGGTATACGCCGCCTTAGATGGAGTCTGCGGCGCGGCGGCATGTGGAGTAGAATTAGGCGGCGTCTCGTCCGTTGGTGGTACTGAGGCGGTGACTGGTGTCGCATCAGCGGAAGGAGAGCTGTCGTGTGCGAAGTAAGCAGGTTTTACCCTGTCCATGCTGACTACGACGTCCTTTCCGCTGATGCGCAGAGTCAGCGTTTTATCCCGTCGCTTGATCACTTCGTACGGTCCGGTATACGGGGGCTGTAAGGATCGACGTACCGTGTCGTCGCGTACAAAGACATGCGAACAGGTAGAGAGGTCCTTAAAGACAAATGTTGCAGGCGGAGTGTGGTGCGACGCGGGAGCCGGTCGCAGGTTGTTCACCCGGCTACGCAGCCGCGACAGGAAGTCCGAGACGTCTTCGTATCGTGTCTGCGTCGGACGGGTCAATAAGTCTCCAGGTAATCGCAGTGGTTCGCCGTAAACGAGCTCCGCGGAAGTGGTTTTCAGGTCTTGTTTCAATGAAGTACGCATTCCGAGCAGCACGAGTGGGAGGGCGGTGGCCCACTCTTCTGCGTGGCACATTAAGGCCGCCTTCAATTGGCGATGCAGCCGTTCCACCATACCGTTGGCACAGGGGTGATAACTTGTTGTGCGTGTGCGCCTGGAACCGCAGTAGTGCATGAGGCGTTGAAATAAGTCAGCTTCGAACTGCCTCCCCTGGTCAGTTGTTACAGTTTCGGGCACGCCAAAACGAGATATCCACCCGTTGACGAAAGTGAACGCAACATCCTCCGCAGTGATGCGAGAGATGGGCCATACCTCGGGCCAACGGGTATATCTGTCTATTGCTGTGAGACAATAATTATATCCGTTGGATGGAGGTAGGGGACCGATGATGTCTAAATGGACATGACGAAATCGTGCCGAGGGTTGCGAAAACTGACCAAGGGGTGCAGTAACGTGCCGGGTGACTTTAGCGCGTTGACAAGCAACACACGCACGTGCCCAAACTCGACAATCCTTTCTCATTGAAGGCCACACATAACGGTCAGCAACCAGTTTCGCGGTTGCGCGAGTACCTGGATGGCTCAAGTTGTGTACCCGTTCAAAGATTTTACGTCTGAAGCAAGGGGTTACGTACGGACGCGGCCTACCAGTAGAAGTATCACAAAGCAGCGTGATGTTGGTACCGGTTACGTTGACGCGCTCCAGCTTCAGAGACGTTTTATCTCGTAGCACTTGCAGTTCGGCATCGTCGGTCTGTGACTGGGCTAAGGCAGCGTAGTCTTCCTGTAGAGAGATGCTCTCGACACGCGACATGGCGTCTGCAACGACGTTGTCGGCGCCGCTGATATGTTGGATGTCGGTGGTGAACTGCGAGATAAAAGAAAGCTGGTTTAACTGTGAAGGTGGGAGTTTTTCACGTCGTTGTGAAAATGCATACAGCAGAGGTTTATGATCCGTGAATATAGTCGCATTTTGAGACTCTAAAATGTGCCGAAAATGCTGTACGCTTTCATAAACAGCAAGTAGTTCTCGGTAGTATGCTGGCCAATCTGATTGTTGCTTGGTAAGTTTCTTACTGAAGAAGGCAATAGGCTGCCAACAATCGTTAACTCTCTGCTGTAAACATGCTCCCACATGTGTGCTGGATGCGTCTGTGTACAGGCCAAGATGAGCATCGCCGATGGGGTGTGCGAGTAATGTGGCCTGGGATAAGCTATTTTTACATGTCTCAAAGCAGTCCATGAGCTCAGGGGTCCAACAGAATGGTTGTGAGCCCTTGCCTTTCGTGTCTGCGACAGCAGTAATTAGTGGGGCTTGCAGTTTAGCCGCGTTTGGCAAGAAACGTCGGTAGTAGTTAACCATTCCCAGGAACCTCCGGACACCCTGAATTGTCTTGGGTAGAGGGAATTCTTGGAGAGCAGTGATACGGTCGGTAGGCGGGCAGGTGCCTGCTGCACTGATCTTGTAACCCAGGAAAGTAACTTCAGACTGACATAAATGACATTTCGATGGATTGACGACTACGCCATAAGCTTGAAGTCGTTTGAACAGAATGCGCAAATGTTCCTCATGTTCTTTGGCCCCTTTAGAAAATACTAAAATGTCATCTACGTAAGCATAAACGAAATGAAGTCCCTGCAAGACTTCATCTATAAATCGCTGGAACGTTTGTCCAGCGTTGCGTAACCCGAACGTCATATAGGGAAACTCGAATAAGCCGAAAGTTGTAATTATGGCTGTTTTGCAAATGTCTCTTGTAGCAACTGGAATTTGTTGGAAAGCTTTTACAAGATCAATAGTGCTAAAGATGGTTGACCCGGCAATAAACTGGTTGAAGTCCCCTATATGACGTACGGGGTACCGGTCGGGTACCGTTCGTGCGTTCAGTGCGCGATAGTCACCGCAGGGACGCCATGTCAAGTCGCGTTTCTGAGCCATATGCAGGGGCGAGGACCAAGCACTGGTAGATGGCCGTGCTGTGCCACACCTGACCATTTCTGCGAATTCCCTCTTGGCTGCTGACAATTTCGCTGGCCCAAGACGGCGTGGGCGACAGGTTACAGGAGGTCCTGGTGTTGTTTCGATGTAATGGACTGTCTGGTGTTTGATGTCTCGGTCGATGCCTGGAGGCTGTGTCAGTTCCGGGAATTCTGCAAGGATGTCATTAGTTACTTTAATTAGGCGTACACTCAGTTGGTTACTACATGCCACTGATGCTCGACATGATAAACCAGTTTTCTTGTCGATGAGGCGTTTATCACCACAATCTGGGAGTAACTGATAATGAGCAAGAAAATCTGAACCAATAATTGCGGTACTGACATCTGCTATAATGAAGTTCCATTGGAAGTCACGCCTGAGCCCCAGATCCAGAGACAATCGCAATGTGCCATACGTGTTAATAGTGCTGCCATTAGCTGCACTGAGACTGTACTTAGTGGCTTGCTTTTTTTGAGGAATCCAGTTACTTGGGTAGCAAGAAAGATCAGATCCGGTGTCAATGAGGAAACGACGCTTGGTTGTTTGTTCAGTTACGAACAACCGGCGACTCGATGGTGGGCAGTCGAGCGTCGCCGTTATCGACCGCCGGCCAAGTTTCCCTCGTCATTGTCAGACCAGGCACAGGGTTTTGTGCATCTGGTTGCTTTTTTTCCAAAACGATTGTGATACCAACGTACCCTATCATTTGGTGAGGATGCTCGGCTCCTGGACTGTGAACGCTGCCTAGATCTGCCACTCCGTTCTTTGTTGGAATGATAACTGCTCAAAGCTGCAATTTGTTGTTCCAGAGAACGGAATCTGGCATCCATGTCTTGGTTAGGAGTGTTAGAATCTACGGAAAAAACATTACTGTTAGTATTTGGTGCAGTACCTGGAGCTGTTTCCAGAATGCTGTCCGCTAGCTGTGCTAATTTGTCGAGAGTCAGGTCGGCATGTCCCGTTAAAATAGCCCTAATATGGTTGGGCAACCGCCTCATCCAAAGCTCTTTTAGAATATTTTCTTCCTTGAGTTCACTGCCTGCCAGAGATCTGAGGTGACGGAGGAATTGTGATGGCTTCCTACCATTCAACTCCTCATCACTAATTAACTGACGTACCCTTTGAGATTTGGATAGTGACAATCTCTCTATTAGTTCAGTTTTTAATTTAGCATAGGGTTCTGAATCAGGTGGTGATAAAATTATATCTTCCACCTCTCCAATTAGCCTAGCATCTAACTGTGTGATCACATAATCAAATTTGGTCTTCTCCGATTTAATTCCGGAGATATTGAACTGAGCCTCCACACGTTGGAACCAATACTCTGGGCGTTCCACCCAGAAGGGAGGAAGTTTAGGCGCTACCCCTGCAATATCACCTAAAGACTGGGTGGGCGGTGTGGACACTGTCGATTTTTCAGTCAGGCGCATGACTTGAGCTTGCAGAGCTTGGTTTTGTTCTACGAGGGCTTTTATTTGAGCCTCTAACCCTTCCATAATGATAACATGTACTTAAAACCAGTTCACAATAGATAATAAGCAGCAAACAGTAGATATAACCAGTAAGTAATAGATAAGTACTAAATACTAACCAATATTATTTTCATAAACTAACGTTGACAAAAACGACGTTTTGTTACCTCACTTATCGGTTAAAAATAAACATAATGTTACCTTATTGTCCATATGTATCATTGTAAGGCACTCCTATAAGTTTCTACTTAATTTATAAGCTTTGTTTACAAACTTTTGAAGAAAAATTTTGACACTTGATTACACGATTTACCATTGACCGAACTTTTGAAGTTACGTTCTGACCACGTTCGTTGTTCGTTCTTCCGTACAGTCGTTCCGTTCGGATACACAGATACACACACACAGATTGCTGCGCTGAGGTCCTTCTTGTTATGAATCGGCGAAAAGCGACATCTGTTGTCGAGTAGCTGTATGACGTCTCTTGGTAGGTCTCGATGAAACCGGAAACGGATGTAGGGAAACCCGTCCAGGTAGATGATGAAGAATAGCGTACTTACGCTAGGTATCCCATATTATAGGCACGCAATTTGTGTTCGGGCGGAGTTAATATACCACTGAAAAGCTTAGATTTCACGATAGCACCAAACACAGCACATATCTTCAGCCGTTTTCGCGCGCTAATGTCGTGGTTGAAACCCAGGTTGGTTAAGGCGAATGCTGGCGTTCAGCGTCGTGCAGCCTTCTCTTCGTGCAGATTTGGCGATTGTACCTCGGTGGTTTCGTTTTATACGCCTGTCGGGGCAGTCTTTTCCAATTTCAGCAGCGTATTGTAGCACGCGTCGGGGTCACCAGTTTTGGGTATCAGTTTCCAATTAGGTTTATTGCACTACTTTGACAGACACACATAACTATACAGGTACTTTGATAATAATATAATTACAATAACACAAATCTCCTGAGTTAGAGGTTCTAAGGTAAAACCCTATATTCGTTCTTTTTCGTCCGCCATGAACCGAATCAAATCTCGTGAGTGAATCCTGTTGATACAGGAAATGAATGATTGAATGACAACTGGCAGGGATGCCAGTTCAGAATATTATTTCGAAGTTGCCACACGTTTAAATAACAATCCTTTCTTTTCATGAAGAATAGTTAATAAATCTTCCGGCTTCAGTTGTTTATCCGTCATTTTGTTAATTATCAAACGAAGACAATAACAGAATAAATACCTACCAGGCGGTTTGCAATAATAACGCACCTACCAACTATGAGTACCTAGGTATCTATCTAATTATTACTTAATACGCACAAAGCCGAGATGAGTTGGTGACTACCTACTTATTTACTTCAGAACAAAGCGAATTTTTAAATGCGGATACCTACATAGAATGAACTTTTACCAATAAATACGTAATGTAGTTCTATGTAAGCTAATAAATAATTGAACAGATTTACCAACAAATACGTAAAATCTATTGTCAATTTATTAAGCTGCGTTAAACAGGCAATTTACCGAAAGTTTACGTAAATAAATACCTATTGTGGGTTATTGAACCTATATGATTTTTACCAAACAAATACGCAAAAAATATAGGTACTGGTTATTTATCCGGTATCGAAGGACCATTAAATATGGTGAGGCGTGTAAATAGCCTGCACCTTTGTGAAAGTTGTGAGAAAAATTGAAATAAGAACCTATGTAAAAGTGTAATGGCGGACCTCAAAAATAGATTAATTTTTCCATTGGTGAATCCTCGAGAAACCAATACCAAAATATTATTATTAGCAGCAAAACAGGCCCACGTACCTTGACAATCCAGAGATCCCACTCAGACCCAGGGAGATGGTCAGCCTCGTTCATGCGCGCGTGATGGCTTGTAGGTATAGCTGCCGGCCGGCGAGCAAAATCTTCTTAAATCCACCGGTGGAATGGTTAAAACTCCAAAAATAAACACTGCACTATAAGTTCTCAATGAATAGCAAATGCAGGTCCATTTATTTTACAAGTATATTCAAGAATTCACCAAAAACGGAATTTTTAAAAGCGGAGCACAGGACACACAGTGTCTTTTCTTATGGCGACGGGAACAGAGCTAGTCTCACTCATGCCATCTATGGTCATGTTGCGAAAAACTCAAGAAAGTTTCGATACGAGGGCGTTGCTGATGCAAAATGTATTTGTCCGAGGATTCATCAATAGACAACTTAAAATATTTAATTTGAACTACTAACATATTATATTATGTGGAAAAATCCTAAAATATTATTATTTTATTTTGTATTGAAAAAACATTGACGCTTCACCAGCTACCTTTTTAGGGGTTGGAGTTCGGTCCCTGCTTCACTAGTTTCTCTACCTGAGTGCCCTGCTCCAATTGATGACATTATTGTACAAAGACGCAGTCAATTGTTTTCCCTAAAAGACCTAACAATATTTATGGGTATAATAGTAGAAGTAGCTTAATATTGAAGTAATTTTTTCATGATCAAACATAAACATTACTATTTCATGTGTAATCGTCGTTTTTACAATAAAATATCCGACATAATATTATAAAGTCTTTGTTTAATATTCACGCTTGTTTCGGTGTTTGGTAATTTCCAATAACATCGTGATTGGATCTTAATTTATAATATTTAACATTGTACCGTGACTCTAGATAACCCCAGTACCTCGAACACGTGAAACGGCGACAATGACGATGATGAACGATAAGTGATCGCTAGCCTATAAACTAGATTCGACTCGATGAGGAATACGAAGGAAAGAAAGGAATAACATTGAATTGGTACAGACAGGGCATACACAATAACTACAAAAAAAAAAAAAAAACAATCGAATTAAAAATAAAAAGCAAATTTATTGTTGCCCCATGGCAGCGCCAAAAAGGCCCAGTTCAGTGACAATACCTTCTCCTGCCACTGGTGGAACAAGTTGGTGGCCCGACGAGCAGGAAGTCAAACGTGGCTTCTTCCCCGTCTGTCCATTGAAATTATTCTACAAATAGATGGACTGTGGATGTAATAACATTGTTTTTTCCACGAATTCAGTGTCCTTCTTGGCTGTTTTAATCATTTGGCATTGACACTGTTTAATAATATATTCACTATCTTACGAACTGCCACAAATAAGTAGTATTCGTTATACAAAAAAGAGATTGACGTTATCATCTGTCTGAAAATACGAGTGTCGATAGGTTACTGCGACTCTGGAACGCTTAGGCAATTTTAAAGATCAGGGAGGATTTTAGTACTTAGTCCATTCAAGTAGCTATGCTAGTCCCTTCCGCTCTGCCCTTAGCGATAGACTCAAGTGATTTCTCACCTTTAAAAAGGGTATCTATTTTTTGTTAATGATCTATGGTATCGATACACTATATTAGGTAAGTAAACAATTGTAAACTTAAGGATCTAACCGTAATGCCAAATAATCAATCCCATGCAGTCTAGTTATAGTTATACGGATATCTATTCAGGTTTCAATTGAAATGTTCTGTCAGGCAGGCAGTACAAATAGCTTTTAGGAAGCAATAAAATTACATCAATCAAATTACTTTGAATTATTGTCCATAGCCTACCGTATTGGATCTTGATTAAAAACTAGCCAATTTTGCTACCGATGAGCCAGTAACGGCTATTTAGTTTAAAACGTTGCTTGAGACTATAAATACTTACCCAGGTGCTCATCTAAAAAGATCGTACTATGATTGAGTAATACAAAGCTACGAAAAACAAAAAGAATAATTTCTAGTAACCCTAATTCAAAACAACCCTAAAAATGCAAAAGGATAGGAAAGGAAAATGCGTTTGTATGTTTGTTACATTTTCAAGCCTGAACCACTGAAGCGTACAGTCACGAGCAATAATATGTATACACTTAGCAGAATGAAAAAGCGATATTCTCCTACCATATTGATAAAACCTTTGCGTTTTCATGAACCTTCTATTTTAGAAGCTATGCATATTACGAAATGGGTCTCGAAATCGCGTTTGAATTTTGTTCAGTGTATACATCTTATTGCTCGTGACTGTACACAAACGGACACATAGAGTAGATACCTATACCTACCCTGTGTCCATTTCTGCGTAGCTATCCTGAAAAAAACTATTCCTGAGGAAAATAACACGTTCACATGATAATAGGTGTGATTGTAGTACAAGCAAAATCGCGGGCAACAGCTAGTTTATCCTAAATCCATTCCAAGTTTCCCATAATCTCATCAGGTACAGTCAGCTTTAGAGAAAACTCACCCCTTTGGTAGTGATGTCTCTAACAAAGGGGTTGAGATTTTTCTGAACCTTATCATAACTAATTTAAGTGCCTCACTTAATTCAAAATACCTTAATAGATTGATTTTGTTTGCAGCACCCTCTTTACCGGAGGTCGGTACATCCTCGCTGGCACCAACAACACAGAGAACGATAGTGGAATCACCCGCCGCGTGAAGAGACAAGTTATCCATCCGCTTTTTACCGTGGGACCTTACTGGCTTGACGCTGATGAGTTCAATCTCAAACAGGTTAGCAACAATATTAAGTGAAATTACGTTTATGTGACAATAATAAATTAGTAAAAAAGCCTTTGAAATATACATATTTTAATTCAGTTTACCCTATAGTCAGATACTAGAATCTTCTTAGACAGTTGAAAAAAAAAAGAAACGGTCATCCCCGCAAGCGGGACCAAGCCTGTTCTGCACGGGACATTTATTTTTTAAATATCGGGACGTCCTGCCAAAATCCGGACATCTGGCAAGGCTGGTTGAGGGCCAAGTTCACGCGAACAAAATCGCTGGCAGAAGCTAGTATCAGATAAGACTTCACTGCAGACAGGAAACTTCGTTTTTATGACCACAAATCTTGCATTACAGGTAGCAGCTCGTTGGGACTTCCTGCTGGCTGAGCTAGACGAGGCATTGCCCCTGGATGGCAAGCTCATGGCCGCCGCCAAGCTGGACGACCAGCCCAGCCTGCCTGTAGGGCTCCATGTCGGATACGCGGGATACGGAACTGACCACTTCGGGGTTAGTACCTTACTATATACAACATTATTTTTAGTATATGCGAAACCTGAATATAGTTTGTTCAGAATCAGTAACTGATTCGATTCCAATAATCTTTACACCATGTTATATTTTTTTTTTCAAAAATATTTTAATTAATTTTTATTACCAGTTAATTACAATACAATCACCGTACGGTTAGGTACCTATTGCCAAACTATTATTACGAGTGTATAACACAGGAGACGCGGTTTACGCGGGTTTACAGTCACGAGCAATAGTATGTATACACTAAGCAGTATTCAAAAGCGATTTTTTGCTACCATATTGATTGAACTTTTGCCTTCTCATTAGACTTGTATTTTGGAAGCCATACTATTACGGAATAGGTCTTATTTTAAAGTGGAAACCTGTATTTCACGAGTAATTTGCGTTTGAATTTTGTTAAGTGTATACATGTTATTGCTCGTGACTGTACCGCGAAATGAGCATGTTATTGAACGGACAACCAGGTAAATACAAGCTTATAACTTTGTGATTTTTTATGATACGGTTTTAAAATTTTGTACATAGATTCTTTACATAAAAAAAATACTAGACAGGTGTATCGGGTTTCGCATTAAACAAAAAATAATGTTGTATTCCAGTAAAATCAACTAAGGTGGTAATTCAGGACCAAACAGTACGGCATTTGACGACACGGTTGGCGCAGTGGTTGAGCGATCAACTATGCTACGCAGCGTGTCGCGGGTTCGATCCCCGCACGGAATAAATATTTGTATGATTTGCAAGTAGTTTTTCCGGGTCAGGGTGTTAGTGCATGTGAGTTTCTGTGTTTGTAAAAGCACTCACAACACAGGAGATAGATATTCCTGGTGTGAGGTAATAAAATAAGTAGGTACCTACCTTGTACTAGCATAATTATGTTCATAATTATTGATTAATGAAGTCGCTACAGTTTTTTTTTTTACGTCTTGTTGATTAAAGAGGGTTTGTTCACAACTCAGGTGGCTACCATGACGTCTTAAAGCGTGAGTAGTTCAGCTGTGGGAACGAGATGGCGCTAGACGATTTGTATAGTTCTGTCGTTTTCCCACAGCAGAACTCAGACGGACGGAAGTCATGGTAGCGCACCAGATCACTAAAGTTGATCAACATGGCAGCTGTTTCCAGTAGGTAGGTATACAAGTCATTTGAGAGACTGCTAATTCTTCGTTTTACTTTTAGCATAAGCCTCATTTACACGATGCAAGAACTCGCACGCGAGTTACGTTACACTGCGGACTTTATAAGTACAACGAATTCAGTTGATCAAACAAATACCACAATGTAGTGAAACTCGCATGCGAGTTCTTGCTCCGTCTAAATGAGGCTTGACACCCTCATGGTGACTTCACCTTTCAAGTTTCAAGCAAAGCGTCGTACTTACTTTTTTCTTGTACTTTTTCTAGGGTACCATGCGCAGCGAGATGCACGGAATGGAACTGGCGGTGCAGAGCGATGAAGTATGCTCCACACTGGAGCAATACAACAGTCAAGACATGCTGTGCGTTAAGGGACTGCCGCCGCGATTTGACTCAGCTTGCAACGTAAGTAACCAGAACCAGCATACCTAGTTACATATAAAAAAAAACCGGTCGAATGCCAGTCATTCTCGCGCACAAAGAGTTCCGTATGCATTATATCTAGGTATATAACGGCAAGGCAACGAGAGTGGTATCGGCCCCGACTTACGAGTAGCAGGTCGTGACTTCGAACCCAGCCAGGCGCATTACTTTGTGTATTTATTTCATCACCATTGCTCTCAAAAACGGTGAAGGAAAACATCGTGAAGAAACCTATGTCCTAGAACCGAAAAGGCCCACTCCCTCTCACAGACAGGAGGCCTGTGTCCCAGCAGTGGGAACTTTAATAGGCTAATCACTGATGATGATATAACGGCAAAATAATATTTCTGTTGTTGCCCCTTAAACATTTATTTTACGTGTTTGTAAAATAATGGGCATGCGGACGGTGAGTTATGGGTGACTCGCCGTCGGATCATGGACCATGCCCGGGTCGACAGCGCGCCGTGTTCCACGCGCACCTCAAAGAGCTGTCAGCGATCTGACGGCCTTGATGAAAGCCTGTCGGGGTCGCGAGACTGTCTCTTCAGGTAACCGTGACCCTGGAACGTAAAGGGCTATTGAAGGATAGTACAAGTCTGACAGTCCCTCCCGCCCCACCCTTGGTAGGAGGACTAATTTGATGATTTTTCCCACGAAACACAATGTAATTGAGTACATTATTTTGTAATTTCAGGGTGACAGTGGCAGTGGCCTTGTTGATGATACCGGTCGGGTCATCGGAGTGGCCTCCTGGGTAGAGAACGATGCCCACGACTGCTCCAACGGAGCTCTTGTCGTCTTCTCCCGGGTTTCCAGCGTACGTGACTGGATCAGACAAGTCACCCAAGTCTAAGAAAATACGCTCTCTGCAATATACGTATACAACGTCAGATCAATAAGAAACACTATGTTGACTAGTCAAGTTAAGTTGTGCTCCAAAGAATTTATTAAGTAACATGTGATATTTTACATACTTACATTCAATACTTAGCATTCACGTTTTGTACTTAACATTTTAGTAGGTAAAGATAAAAGTACAAAATTATAATTAATAAGAAGTTATCTGGGGGCCTAATAATGCCACTGTAGCAGAATCAATATAATTATAATAGCGATAAAATTGGTTAAATAGTCACGTACAGTTAATAGTATGAATTGTCCATCTATGACAATTTTACGAATTTTATCACAATTTTGCCAAGTGGCCTTTTTAGCCCCACTGGTTGTGAAATTGTTTTTTATCTTTTAGTAAACAGAATATCAAAATATTAGAATTAACGACTTAACATAATTTGTTATGTGACCATAATAATTATATTTTTAAATAAACATCCCAATAAAAAAATGTACTTTCATTTCCCCGTATGATCGTTCCACAGTTTATATCCGATTGTGTGCAAAAGTCTACACGTCGTCGTCTGACGAACTTGACGAGAAAATTCACAATGAAGTCTTAGGTTTAGATTAACTACCTGATTTATCTCTTGTAACAACAGCTACTAAATATTAACCCTGATTAACCCATAAACAAATTGAGCAATTGCTTAGGGCATCATGTCTCAGTCTCAGGGGCCACCCAAACGAGACTTAAATTATAAGAGGCAACTTGAGAAGAACTCTAGAAAAAAACATAGTAAATACCCAAGTTAGTGCAGAAAATGTAACTACGTACATAAATCGCAGCTGTAAGACTGATCTTTGAGGAGTGGCTGGAGAGACGCCTCCTCACCCGACACTGATATTTCGAGAGGTAAAGGAAGAAATACCATTGCGAGGATCACCCAAAAGACACGGCGGACCATACGGTGCAGGACTCCCCCGCTTGGGCAGAGCACCGCCGTGTCCTCACGGCGGCGGTAGGCGGCGCCCTCTCGCATCCGGCTTTGGTCGAGGCCATGCTGCGGGGTGAGACGGAATTGGAAGCGGTCAGCTCCTTCAGCGAAGCACTCATACTAGCGAAGGCGGAATCAGTACATGTCAAGGAGAAGACACCCTCGATCTCACATCCCAGCCGCTGCGAGACACGCCCAGAAAATTACGTCACGACGACATTATGAGCACGAACTTGCGGGCGGCGAGTAATGGGGAGCTAGCTGTCCTATCAAGGATAAGGCCCAGGTCGACAGCATGTCGTAATACATGTGTGAATGAGCTGTCAGTGGCCCTTAACATCCACACGCCTACCTACCGGGTCGTTTTATTAGCTACCCAGAAAAACGGGCTGATTCAGAAACCAGTACTTTTGGTTACTGACTCTTATTGTTAGGAGGAACCTCCTACCAGTAGATCAGTGGTCTCGAGAGAGGAATCTCAAAACCATTAAACTGCTGGTGGGAGGTTTTTATATTCGAAAATGTTTTTGTCCCTTCTAATAAAAAATTAAGTGATTTATATTTATTAGGTACACCTCTGGCCAACAGTGTGTGTAAATATAATAACAGGCGTGATGTTATTTGTTTGTTTGTAGTTCCGGTTGGATGTTAATACTTGAAGTACATATATTTTATCATTATTTTGTGTTTCTCAGCCAGCACTTTCAAAAATCAACAGTATGAAAATGTCGAATCTTCGAACCTAAGTCAAAGTCAAAGTCAAATCATTTATTCCAATTAGGCCATCATAGAGGCACTTTTGAACGTCGATTATTAAAATTAAAGGAAATAGGAAGGGATGGGATTGATTCTGCACCCATTCGCAAAGGTAGGTTTGTACGAGTATAACAACTTACTATATACGTATAACTTAGCCACAGTATAATTATCCGTGACTTAGCCGTGACTGCCGTGAAGTGCCGTGAGTAATCCTACAACTTTTGTACCAGCTGTGGCCATAGGTAACTATTGGCACCTTGCATGACTTTAGCGCCACCTAGCGTTCGCATCTGTTTGCTCTGACCCTTATAATTTAGAAAGTTTTTTTTGCAAATCACTTGGTTTTGGACATCATGGCGATCCATCGGCACTGAATAATCTATACTTATAATAAATCTGTAGAGAGGTCAATTCTGTACATGAAATATATTTCCACAAAATAACTATCAGGGTGATTAGGGATCGATAATGGATGCCAAAAATGCAATCAGTAATTTTTTTGTCTGTCTGTATAACCGCTATAGAAACAAAAACTACTCCACGGATTTTAACAAAACTTGGTACAATTATTTTTCATACTCCTGAGCTGGTTATAGTATACTTTTCATCACGTTACAATCAATAGGAGCAGAGCAGTGAAGGGAAATGTTGGGAAAACGGGAGAAGTTACTCCATTTTTTAAGCTTCCGTCGCGTGTGCAACCTTAATGGTTAAAGCTACACAGAAATCATTTATTACGGAATAATTTATCTTGGAAACTTAAACACCTGGTGCAGAACCGCAACAGACCAACTAAACTATAAGAGTTACAAAAATGGTGCGATGGCAAAAATTGTTCCACGAGATGAGCATTTTCTGCTGAGAGAATAAATTTGAAGATCTGGAACACCTGATGTGGAACTTCAATAGCCCAGCTACACTATAACATATATACTGCCCCCGATAGTTAAAAAGACGTATCTAACAAAAAGTAAAAACGGAGAAATAAATGTTTTAATGAATGAAATGGGAAATCATTCGCTGTCTTCGAGTAAAATAAAATATTTACATACTAAAAGTTGATTGTAATGCCCAATATAATAGGTTTTAACCAGGTTTAATAATAATATGAATTTTTTAAATTATTATAATAAAAATAATGAAAAAACAGTTTCATCTTAGCATAAAAAATGAAGAAAAATATGACAAACTTAATTGAATAGACGTAAATGGCTAGATGCGTCCTTTAAACTTCAAACGATTTTGGCTGTACTTTTCTTTTAAGTATTTAGTTAATCTATCTAGTATATGATTTTAACAGGAATGGGCTCATATAGGTATATCCGCCTTTTATCTTAAGAATTAGAAAGTATGTAGATAATTATTGGCTTAGATAAAATGTTTATAAAATGATTTAATAATCCTATACACTGTTTATGTAAGGTAGTATATCTGATATAGTACAGTTAAGTGGGTTCGTCGTTATCATATAAGCCATAACCTAATTTATTATTTGTAAATAAAACATAATTGAAATAGTAAAGTATTTATTTTATTTTTGTTTGATATAGTCAAGTATTTATTTTATCTGCTGTAGTGGTGGTATTATCGCAGACTTTATCCGGAAGTACACTGTCAGTTGTAGAGACTTGGTTAATTTCTTCACCATGGCTTATTTGGTAAAGGTGTTGGTCGTTAATTAAGGGATACAGCGAAATTCGCCCTGTATTTTCTACTGCTGTATTATTTGTACTTTCCGTACTTGTGAAAGCTAAAGCTTTAGTAAGTAACTCAAAGCATCGACCTTTTTTCATGATAGTTTTACCTGTAACAACAGTTAATAGTGTAAGAAGGCACTTAAAAAGCGTTATAAAGCACGTTAAGTGTTTGCAAGCGATATAACGCGCATAAAACATTACTTTTATAAAACGAATATAAAATTAACCCAAAAAAACACACACAATTCAATAAGAATTACTATATATTATTTATTTTAATTATTATTCACTTATTATTCACTCAATAAAAGCTTACTTCAGTTATTAGTATCACTAATGCATTATAAATGAAAAATCCATTCCAAACCAAGAAGTGATATAATGTAAATACCTATTAACAATGTTTATGAATGAATAGGGATAATTTTCATACACCTAGATCCGAATGAAGTACAATTACTTTAATTTATTAACTTTACTGTTTAAAGGTGCATAATTTAAGTTATAGTAAGACATTGATATTATTATTATCTTTTTTCTATCAAAACAAGTCTTAGAGCGTTTTCGCACTATGTCCGATCCGAATCCGATCCGAACCCGTGAAAATACGGTCCGTCGTAGCCGTAGAACTATTTCTATGGTAATTTACGCACTAGATCCGATCTCCGTCATCCGATTTCTTTCCGTCATTCTAGAATCTCCATTTCGGATAAGATTTTTGACGGACCGAAGTAGCCATAGTATTATTTGTATGAACGCTCGCGCACTGCGTCCGAGTTGAATCCGAGCTGGGGACGAGCAGAGAGGCAGTGGGGCGTGCTGGGTATGCGGCTGGGTAACGTGAAGCGGCAGGCATGTATATTGTATTTTAGCTCTTGAAAAGCGTCGGTCTTGCAAGAGAGGGTGCACCCAGAATTCTTTACGTCTTTTACGTCTTCGTACGTACAATAGTACTGCAGAAGTTGACGTCGAAAGGACTCATGATCGTGAACACTTTGCTGTGGCTCCGCGTAAAATCATGTATTCCAAAAGATGGCTCCTAAATTGCTTGGATTTGTATCAGAGATGGGAGTAGTGCGTAAATAATATCCGAATTCGGTCCGTGATTTCTAGACCAATTTTTTCACGGGTTTGCAGAAGTTGACGTCGAAAGGACTCATGATCGTGAACACTTTGCTGTGGCTCCGCGTAAAATCATGTATTCCAAAAGATGGCTCCTAAATTGCTTGGATTTGTATCAGAGATGGGAGTAGTGCGTAAATAATATCCGAATTCGGTCCGTGATTTCTAGACCAATTTTTTCACGGGTTTGGATCGGATTCGAATCGAACATAGTGCGAAACCGCCCTTAAACAATTTGTATTATACGGTTGAATAAAATTGCACACACAAACAACAAACAAACTTCAAATAAAAAATACATACTTTGTTACGACGAATCACGCTGTGAAAAATTGCGCGACCGTGACACGTCGTGCTCCTACAACCTACTCGGGCGCAACTGGTCAGGCGCCGTACTAAACATACCCCGCCCGACCCCCGCACAATCCTCGCTTGATTCACAATTCTACGAAAAAAGGACGTTTCTGCACACTTGCGCCTTTTTTGTTAAGTATCATATTGTATTTTTTTATTCAACGTAAAGTATTAAGACGCTTATGGCATATGCGCCTATGCTAAAACAATTTTACGCAGTAAAAAGGGCGCAAGTGGTCTGATGCGGTCTTTTTTCTTAATGTGAAAGCAATTTTATTATTAGCGTGTTAGACGCAAATGCTCATTTGCGCCTTTTAAACTTCCTCTTAGAAATAGGGAGAAATATCCGCCTTTTAGATTACTGAACTAAAAAATAAACTTAAAAGTAAAAGGACATTATCTACATAAATGCGTCTTTTTAATTAAGTTTCACATAAATTCGTCTTTTCATCTTCAATTGGGTGTAAAAAAATGAACAGAAGCGCCTTATTTTGTTTTGCTAAAACCACACTGGAGGAAGTTAGAATAATATTAAAAATATAGGCAGATGCGTCTTTTTTTTCTGATTCCGGCAATGTATACATATAACTCAAATTTCGAAAAAGTGTTAGATGCGTCTTTTTAACTATCGGGGGCAGTATAGGAATGACGTCTTAGCAAAGTTGTTCAGCCTGATGAGCACTCTCTGTTAACGTATAAAAATTGGAGATCTGGAACACCTGATGTGGAACACCGAGAGCCCAGCTACACTACTTAGGTACATATACCGGAATGACGTCTTAGCAAGAATTGTTCAACCTGATAAGCATTATTTATTGATTTATGAAAATTGAAGATCTGGAAACACCTGATGTGGAAATCAGAGCTATCACTAATTTCACTGTAAGTATACCTAAATATAAAATAACATAAGCTGGGAGTAGGTACATCCAAGCAGTGAACGCGGAAACAGTTTAGGACTGATTTTAGATGACGATGAATAATTATGAATTTTACTCTACTGGCCAAACTCCCATTATTTTTTTTACCCGGGCTCTTGGAATTGGGTATCACACTTCAGATCTTCGATTTTGACGACCCAGTTGTCGCTGGCATAGCAACAGGATCCGCGTACGAAGTCGCGGGCAGAAGCTAGTAATTAAAAGTAGGCAAAAAAAATATCAAATACAGGATTTATATGAAGCTTTATATAGTATAATTATGATGTTATTTATTTTTTTTCGCTTCACGGCAGCTATCCATTTCCTGCATTGTTCATTTTTCCCAGAGGCGCTTGGGAATCAGTAAAATTTAAAACTATTACTTCTGCCAGTATTCTTTCAGTTTACAACCCAACAACTGTGACCCATTGTTGTTGGCGGAATAATGAGATAATACTAAAATTACTTCTATTTATTGTAAAAAATTAAAGATACAAAAAAAAAATCAAATTATTCAGAATCCGAGTCATCGGACATAAAACTACGATCTTCAACCTCTGAATCTTCTTCGTCATCACTCTCTGTTTCACTTTTTTCGACAATGTCTTCTATCTTTAAAGGTGTATGATCCCCAATGAATCCTACTGGTTTTAAATATTCATCAAATCATTCGCAGTTCTCAGGCTCAAGTTTAACGCATATTGGATCCGTTGCATTAAGCCACATGGAATTTACGAAAATAGTTCGTAAAATTTTCTGAGTTAATGATATCCAGCATGGTGGTATGGAGTTGGAGTCGAAGCCTTTTTTTTTTTTTAAAGTGCTCGCTGTCTTCTTTTGCAGAGTAATTTTTCATAAAAATACGATGTCTCGCATCATTCACACTGGTGCAGTTCCTGATACCGTACATACTAGCCAGATGGGACTGGTCATCTCTTAGCTGCCACGGTCTATTTTAATTTTTCATTTTTTTTTAAATTAACTGTACACTTAACTTGCTACGTCGAGTGTAAAAAGAGTGTCCATGGAGTTTCTTGTCCGTTCTTTTCCATAGAGATCTTCGCTCTGGAATGGGCACCTACGGTACTTTCACAGTTAGTTTGTCTTGTGATTAGAACTGTAGCACCATAACAATTTTGTACTGATTTATTTTATGTCTTTTGACCATTCAAAAGTGCCTGTAATTATTGATAGGATCTATCTATCTTTTCTATTACAGGTTTTACAAACTGGAAAAATTAAAGCCTTTAAGAAAAATATGTCAATCAATAGAAAACAATTAAACGCCCCAATGAAAGAATACGTAGGAAAAATAAAAAAATGCTGATTTGAAGGCTGTTGTGATAGAAGACTTGGCGGGACCAAAAGACTTTTTAAAAAGACAAATTAACAAGTCCAAGGTTTACCTGTGCAATCCGAATTAATTGTCAAATTTTAAATTAACGCTAACACATATTTAATTATGTACAAGCAATAAACAATATTCAATTACAAGCAATAGCGCAAATGTGAAAATTTACATTATTTTTACGTAACTACATGGATTATAATGGGGAAGGCAAGTGTCAAAGTGACATTTGTGTCCCAAAAGAACTGTCAAATCAAAGGAATTTTCTGAAAAAAAGCGTTTTATTGATGTAAAATGACTAGATGTTGTGTAAAAGGCTGTAATAATGATGGAACATACAAATATCCGACAATTCACACTATCAAGAAATAATGGGTAGCTGCTATGACTGCTGTGAGAACAAAAATTGTATTATCAATAAGGAAAAGCTATATAATAAACAAATATATACCCTTGCGAAGCCGGGACAGGCCGTTAGTTGAATTTATTAATGAAATTCTATGATTATACCTTATCTAAACAATCGAATAATTACACCTTTCAAAATAATATCTACTTTTCTATTGGAGGTTAAGTATTGCATCGTTCCTTATATCATGAAATAGTTCGTCTGGTGGAAAAATTATCACCGGGGCCGAGATTTCAAGACAAACACAAAACTTGATGACATTTTTCTCAATATAGAATGTCAGAAGCAGTACTATATTCTTTGCACATGTAATACCTACTCAAAAATTACAATTTTAAATCCCAACTACAAGTAAATGTGTGTTTAATGTAGTAGAATCAAATTTCTAGCCTCTCAACTAAATCACTTTTTTTTCCTCTTGTAGATGCACCGCGGCGTCTTAGTTCTGGTTTTAGTATATGCACTTGCATTGACAAATAATTTCCCATATTTGTTTTTTAGAATAAACTCAATTTTTATAACAAAATACGTGTTTGTTTTTTGTACAAGCTATACAGTAATCTGACTTATAGGACAACGATCGCAGCGACATCTACGAATAGCTTTGAGTTGCCATCCCCATTCAATCATGGTATCTAGTCGTAATACTATTATGTAATCCTAAAAGTACTAGGGATACTAGTATCCATACTCGTTACAGTAACACTATGATTCTTGATTGGCACAACCCTAGCATTGGCCGCCATTTTATGTGCGCGGCGAACTTGTAGGTATACACGTTTTTGGTGTAGGTATTTCCAGTCCATAGGATTATATGTGTATGGACAACCGCAATTCTGGACAGATTTTTCGCAGGCAGCCCTATACCACCGTGTTCAGAATAAAATAATCTTTAATTTCATTTAAATTTCATTCAATAAACAGACCGTTGCAAAATGCTAGTACAGATTTACCTGTTTATACCTGGCAACCCGATAGTTGTGACCGGAAAAGAATAGGCAACCTAACGTTTGCATATTCTATGGGCTTCATACTTTCGATTGGTATAGAATTTATCTAATAATCATACCGGTGAAATGTTTAAAAAAATATATTTTTTAAATTATTAATTAAAAATACTCTGGACTGAAATTTGCTAGGCAACCCATATGGATTATATTTATTGACATATTAAATTAAATATAAAATACGTTTCATTAAATAAGCATCTCGGTGAAGGTCGTTTTATATCGGGATCTTATACTAATACACAATCCCGTACAAAAACGAACTAAAAACTGTCCTCACGTAGGTCGTAAAATAGAAAGAGAAAGAAAACAGAAAGAAACATAACTGGCCAACATATAATACCAAAAGAAATTAAACCTTATTCAAACGAGTTAAAGTTGGATTTAGAACGGTCATAAAAACTTATTAAATTCTACGATCGCGACTCGAATCAACACATGTTACCTGACTAAATCAAGTAGCCATGCGACACTACGAACTGTACATTTAGTAGAAGTCTTTTCAATTTAGGTGCTTTATAAACCCGGCTGATAATTTCGTCAATTTTAAATAAATGTTTTACGGCGATTTCTTAACGAAATACCAGTATTTATAGTACATTGATAGTTATTATATATTGGTAATGTTAGTACTTACTGAAAAAATGAAATTACATCCTTTTTTTCGGTCCTGGAAGAGTGATTTTTGCACTTTTTAAACGAGCACGGAGGCATGTTTACGTTCCGAGCGTTAGAACAGTACTAAACCAAAAGGATGACCGATCTCTGATTTGGTCATTCTTTTGGTGAGGACGTTTTTTGTCGCTGATTGTGTATCTAGTTGTTTTATATGATCGAAGACGGCCCACCGTAAGCTTATATTCTTACATGATGATGATGAATCATGCATGACCCATCATGATTCAACTTTGTCGATTGTACCAATGACAGAGCCTATATCATTTCTACTTTTCAACCTAGTACTTCGCACCCATCGAATTGCTCCAAAATGATTAAAAGTAACCATAGGTGGCATATATTTCACCGAAAAAAATGGCACGTTCAGAAAAGGCCCAAAAATGTATGGATCCTGAATGACCTCCTTTGTTAACAAAGATTTCGTCACTAATTCTGTGACTGTCACAAAATCGGATTAGGGAGTAGGTTAAATTAAATTAAACAAAATGATATTATGTTCCTGAAAATTTAATGACTTTAATAAGATAATAACTAAATTAAAACAGCAAGATAGAAGGAAAAATCATTCATTAACATCATCTTTATCTGATTATGTTCAAGCGCAAAGACCAAAATTAATCAATGACCTAACAAAATATACAACAAAAGTCATTAAATAATTAAGTCCAACCAATCAGTTAGTCTACCGTGGACAACGACCGAAGCGATACATAGTTATTATTGGTTCAACTTCACCACTAAAATGAACAAGTTACATAATACAACTTACAATTTTGAATAATATTGTGATTAAAAGAAAAAAGCTAAATAATTCTTTTTCTACTTATATGTGTAATAATATAAAGTGTCGACTACTTATAATATTTATAACTATCCATATGCTTACTTTAAATTTTCACACAAAGAGCGGAGCGGCGTGGGAGCGGCGCGTGCGGTCGCTTCGAACGCTCGGCACAAGTTACATGACAAGCGCGAGTGCTGCATACGTGCGTCTATAAAAAGGTCCGTGAACTGATCGCACGTCACTATCACTGCGACCGCACGACCGCAGTCGCCGCACGCTCACCTTAGCCGATACACACCACAATCTCGCTAAACACTAGGTCACTTATGCGAATGTTAAGACCAATAAGAAAGCGACGACTTCCCAAACCAAAATAACAATACTAACAATTTTAAGATGATGTTAATTCACAGTCCAAGATTTTCTCTTCGCCGCGGTGCGCGAACAGTCAGTCGCGAACTAATCGTTGTCTAGCACAGATGCGGCCTCGCGGAGCTCCACTACACACATCACGTATCGAATGTTTTTATAAACACGAGTCAAGTCGGCGGCAGGGAACTCCTTCACAATGTACAACTAGGCGATCGACGGAGAGGCGCTGTCGGCGTCCGCCCCAGCATATCATTGTTACGTCGATATAGACAAGCGCGCTACGCTCTCCGTTGGAATCATAACAATGTAGCTTTTTTTGGGAGTTTTAATTTTTTACAATATATAGGATTTGTTTCTATAATTAATTATATCTAATATTTACAATGGAGGTGAACGGACAATATTCAAACTCTACTTATTATCTCAAAAAATAATCCTGGAGTCCTACCCGAAACGAACATTATCTACAACTTTTAATAAAAATTTAAAAGTAAACTCTCGCCACAAATAAATCTAAATACAGTAGATCGAGTCTGTGTTTCCTAAACGGTCATGTCGTCCGAATAGTGGCGTCAGTAGCGAGGCAGAGGAGCGCTCGTCAGACAGAAAATAGAAAGAAACGGAAACTATACTCGCGACGGCGCGGCGCCGCCGGCCTGCAGTCAAAATACATACAAAATGCAAATAAGAAACACAAACTCGATCGAATATTTATTTAGAGAAAATCATAAAACGTATGTAATGCGGTGCGGTGAGGGAGGTCCCCCGGCCGGATGGCGGACAGGACAGACTCATATCTTGTGGATCTTCTGCGACACCACCACGGGGTTGTTGCGCCGGATCTCCTGCGCGCCCAGCTCCCGGTAGTCGAACGAGCACTCGTGCTTGTCGCTGTACCGGTGCACCGCGCAGAACAGCCCTCCGCAGCGGCACTCGAACCCTGAGCCAATACCACCATACACATCTATATACTCACACATGCCATTAACACAAACATAGTCGGCGAAATCGAAACAGATAATACGTGTCAAATATTTCTAGTAAACCTCAATATTAGCTTCACTTGACATTTGCGTAGTTATAATTTTGAGAGGTACAAATCGCTAGCCTGACGTAGAATTGTTACTATTTGCTAAATGCACAAATACTGTGGACTCAGTTGCTGTATGGATGTGAATATATTTAGACACACACAATGGTGTAATCACTACTACTATCAGTGATTAAATGTCGTGAAATACTAAAGCATGAAGGTTATGTGAAGCGGACAAATCCTCATTAATCACATGCTTCGTAACTTGTTTTGCACCTTTGTTATTATGAAAATTAGATGATCATCATATAACAAAACTGCTATCAAACCTCTCAAGTTTGAGTTATGAATATAACAGTAACATAGGTAATTAAGATACATTCCTATCTAAGATCCGTATTGAAGTATCTAATATCCGTATTTAAAGTAAAATTTAAGTTTCAGACAATCTGGATCAAATCAGTGGCCATTCAACAATCGATCTTACACAATGTTAGTTTTTGTGAACATTATTATGGGGCATCGTTTACCTGTGAGGCCAACCTTCTTGCGGCAAACGGCGCATCTATTCTTTTTCTTTTTGTCCTTGCTGGGATCCTTGTCGTCAGCGTCAGTGTCCGACGTACCAGTGCTCGCGCCCCCGCTTGTGCCTGCTCCGCTCTCTTCTTCTAATTTCTGGAATCAATAAATAAGTTTAATCAGTTTTTGAATGTAATGGATCACATTTATAAAATATGAATCATGGGAAGCACGCATGTCTGAACATAATTATGATGAAATGAACGCTCCTGTCCCTAGGTAAATTGACAAACAAAAAGATAAGTTAATATGAGGCAAAAAACTCTAAGTTGTTCATCTCTATTACTTGACATTAAAACTTGCGTAAACACACACCCAATCAGTAAAACGCAAAACTCAAAGCCTAGCAAAGAATATAAAACAGTATTACTAGGAACTGCTAATGGCCACCATCAGAAACCACTGTTCTCCCAAATATTTTGTAATTAAATGTTTTGGGAAACCAACCCTTTTAAGATTCTTTTTGAAACCTATCGCTGGTTCTGAAGGGTGCTCATCTTTTATCTCGAGCTTTGGAGAAGATATTTTAACGCCCTTGTTAGACCCGGAGGGCGTATTTTTGTTCTGATTACGAGCATCTTGTAAGCCAGCGATATTTTTCTTCTGGACCGCGTCTTTGGACCGATCTTGGGTCGCCGGAGCACATTCCTGGTTCTGGGTTTTATCTTCTAATTTTACTTTCTGCCCGGCGTCCACTTTCTCCTTAGTGCCGTCGGGCGTCGGCAGCGGCGCGCTGTCGTTAATCTCGATGGACACACGTTTATTCTCAAAACTCTTAGATCTTGTCACGCCGATGCCTTGTTCTAAGGCAGAGTTCTGACTGCTGTTGTTAGATTTACTATTGCGACGAATTGCTTTTTTGAATATCCTCTTCCCCTTCGAATCTTTTTTGCTAGGGTCATTTTCCATTATTCAGGTTTTTTGTTGACTCTAGGTTGGACATTTTGACTGCGATCCAACATTGTTTAGAAGACCGAATGGATTGAACGCTTTCCAAATTTTATAGTAACTTTTCATAAGAGGCCTAACTACCACGACAGTAAGAATTTAAAATATTGTACGAGCTGCGTATTTTGAATTGTTCGGAGTTATAAACACTTTACCAGTTTAGGATGTAGAGGTGCCCCTCATCTCAAGTCAATGACATGGGGGGACTATACAAATATGTATAAATACGTTACATTTTAAAAGCTACGGAAAAACAAACAACTTTTTTGATAAAAATAAATATAAACTGAATTTGTTTTGTAAAAGTAATTCAAAGCAATGTTTTTTGATTTTCCTTGCTGTAAACGCAATGTCAAACTGACGTAAAAAGTTTTTGTTTTTAAAAAATAAACTAAGCAGCCAGTAATTCTGGAAAAAAGTATAACTATCAGCAGCGAATCTCTAATACAAAACGATTCCTATCGAGTTCCCTTCCGAAATATGACAATTTGGCAAATACTAATCTTTTCAATTATCATTAAAACAAATTAATTACCTATTCAAGTTACTTTACAGTTATAACATTATTGCTTATGAAAATAACAAATAAATAAACGCCTACCATTTTTATCCGAGCAATTTCAACTCGCGCAAAACAGCAAGGAAGCCGCAACGCGAACCAGGAATTCAGTCTATCTAATTCATTGCATTTCTTTTAGCGACCGTGAGCTCATAACTCGGCTAGTTTAAGTAAGTTATAACCCGCGATTTTACGGCTTACGATAAGGACAGAGATATGTAATGCGTACGCCAGAATGAGATGGAATGATACTGGACTTCGTAATTCGTTTAGATAGTATTATTTGGATGACAGATTCACATTAGTTTTTTTCGCGCTTATTTATAATTTTGTGTTATTGTTTTCATCTGTACATTTGCATTTGATTTGGTATTATTGTTGAAATTGATAAGTTTTGCGTAGTGAGTGCAGTAATAACAAGGTTAGTTCAGTTCAATTGTATTCTTTGGTAAATGTTCACCGTAAAACGGTGTTATGTTAGTTTCGAAGTTTAAACTAGATGGCGTTGTGCAATTACGTCACGATCCTGAATCGCGGTGTTAAGATCTGTAGGCGATTAGTATAAGGTTTTGTGAACATGAATTTTATAATAGTGTTCGAAAATAGCGTTCAGTGTGTTAACCGGCCACAAAAAAAGAGGTGACCCATTTCGTACACCAGGTCCGGTGTACAATGTTGTTTTTTTTGTTTGATTGTTCCTTGTTCGCGATATAACTTAACTTCGTCGTTAATGAACCGATTTTGATGATCTTTTTTTTTGTTGGAACTTGGAAAGAGATATTCCAAATGTGGTCCCATGATAAGAAAATCAGAGTTTGATGATGCAAGACCAGAGAAATCGAGTGGATCTTTTCAAAAATCTTAGGGGCGACTAGTGTGTTTGTAAGTTTTTTCATTAAGTATTTCAAAGCACCACAATTTAATATAGGTCTGGAGTATAATATCTGATGATGGAGCCGAGAGACAGCTGATGGAACTCCTCAACGATTCACAGCAGCTACCTTGTGTTTGAACTTGATTAATTTGTATTGATAAGAACTTTTCACCTAGACGGGTTGCAACTGTCATTAGGGGTCTGATGGCGAAGACGCCTGCCATTTGGTCCCATAAAAAATCATAGTTTGGTTCAGTAGTTTTTATTTTATGAGCATTTTTAGCTTATTGTGTACATGGCAGTGGCGTAGGGTAAATATTCTTGAAAGTGAAGCCGGACCAAAACGTGAATTCCAGTAACTACAGCTTTGGCCTAATATTAGCCTTTTTAGTTTAAATATTCAACCCAAATTCTTGTCAAATACCTACATATCTTTCTTACATATGAACTAGAATTTTATTATCCGTAGCACCGGTTATAACATCGCCCATGTACACAATAAGCTAAAAATGCTCATAAAATAAAAACTACTGAACCAAACTATGATTTTTTATGGGACCAAATGGCAGGCGTCTTCGCCATCAGACCCCTAATGACAGTTGCAACCCGTCTAGGTGAAAAGTTCTTATCAATACAAATTAATCAAGTTCAAACACAAGGTAGCTGCTGTGAATCGTTGAGGAGTTCCATCAGCTGTCTCTCGGCTCCATCATCAGATATTATACTCCAGACCTATATTAAATTGTGGTGCTTTGAAATACTTAATGAAAAAACTTACAAACACACTAGTCGCCCCTAAGATTTTTGAAAAGATCCACTCGATTTCTCTGGTCTTGCATCATCAAACTCTGATTTTCTTATCATGGGACCACATTTGGAATATCTCTTTCCAAGTTCCAACAAAAAAAAAGATCATCAAAATCGGTTCATTAACGACGAAGTTAAGTTATATCGCGAACAAGGAACAATCAAACAAAAAAAACAACATTGTACACCGGACCTGGTGTACGAAATGGGTCACCTCTTTTTTTGTGGCCGGTTAACACACTGAACGCTATTTTCGAACACTATTATAAAATTCATGTTCACAAAACCTTATACTAATCGCCTACAGATCTTAACACCGCGATTCAGGATCGTGACGTAATTGCACAACGCCATCTAGTTTAAACTTCGAAACTAACATAACACCGTTTTACGGTGAACATTTACCAAAGAATACAATTGAACTGAACTAACCTTGTTATTACTGCACTCACTACGCAAAACTTATCAATTTCAACAATAATACCAAATCAAATGCAAATGTACAGATGAAAACAATAACACAAAATTATAAATAAGCGCGAAAAAAACTAATGTGAATCTGTCATCCAAATAATACTATCTAAACGAATTACGAAGTCCAGTATCATTCCATCTCATTCTGGCGTACGCATTACATATCTCTGTCCTTATCGTAAGCCGTAAAATCGCGGGTTATAACTTACTTAAACTAGCCGAGTTATGAGCTCACGGTCGCTAAAAGAAATGCAATGAATTAGATAGACTGAATTCCTGGTTCGCGTTGCGGCTTCCTTGCTGTTTTGCGCGAGTTGAAATTGCTCGGATAAAAATGGTAGGCGTTTATTTATTTGTTATTTTCATAAGCAATAATGTTATAACTGTAAAGTAACTTGAATAGGTAATTAATTTGTTTTAATGATAATTGAAAAGATTAGTATTTGCCAAATTGTCATATTTCGGAAGGGAACTCGATAGGAATCGTTTTGTATTAGAGATTCGCTGCTGGTACATGGGCGATGTTATAACCGGTGCTACGGATAATAAAATTCTAGTTCATATGTAAGAAAGATATGTAGGTATTTGACAAGAATTTGGGTTGAATATTTAAACTAAAAAGGCTAATATTAGGCCAAAGCTGTAGTTACTGGAATTCACGTTTTGGTCCGGCTTCACTTTCAAGAATATTTACCCTACGCCACTGATAACTATTATTATTATAGTGCAGCATGTTTTTTTTTAATATAGTCAGGAGGGCACTTTCTGCGAAATTTTTGTTCCTACTACAGCCACGCACCAAGAAGCCATGCTGTACTATGGACAATATCTAATATAGTATTAGATTAGACAAATAAAAAAAGTAGTCTTCACGAAAACGCATTTTCATCATTCAAGTTTTCCTATTTACTAAGACAAGAATATGGACACGATATTATAAACACTACATCATATCCGCAATGAGGTCATTTTTTTCTTACTTATTCTGAATCTCGAAGATAAACTAAGGTATCACTGCAAGTAGGTACTTATATATGTTTTAATTTTCCTTTTGGAAGGTGTTTTTTGATAATATTTTATTTGCCAATCATATCGCAAAACACTTATCAACAAACACGTCAGACTACAACCTCTATCTTAAACAAACAATCTGGAACTCTCAAGTAATATTCCTATAGATTAAGTTGTAAAAAATAATAGCCACATACAATAATTGAAAAAAATGTAGTAGTAATCTTACCTGCGATGCCATTGGAACCAAAATCCAACACCACCATTCAAATTACAGTACAAAATTAATGTTTTTGTCATAAAGAGTTTGTGATAAAGAATGTACTCTAAGGCCAAATGTTTGCGCACTTACTAGCAGCACGGGTGAAAAATAAGTTGATTTTTTCCAATTAAGTATGACTCAAACGTTGAAGAAACGCTGAGATGAGACTTAGCGATAGAATAATATAATAATGAACTACTTGAAAAAGAATAGGGCCTATGGCCTATGTGAGCTGATCTGCATGCCATTAAGTAATGGCACTCTTATCTTCCATAACCTACCATACATTCATAATCTAACATAAAACTACTGGTCTTAGCAGCATGTCAGTCCCCACATCATCAACTTATCAATCAGTCTTGTATGTTATTCTAAATTCCGATAGTAAACTTGGTCAAAGATTAATTGATGACCTCATTAGCCCAGACAATGTCATTAAAACCTGTGTTATCATTAGTTCCTACTATCAGAAATTTAGCTTAATTAGTTGATGATCAATGATTAAAAAAGCATTGTTGTGTTAAAATGACTGTTTTAATGCATTAATTGTTTACTTAAGAGGAAACACCAAGGGCTAGAGAATTGAAAAATAGGTATTTGTAAAATCTATTGCTGTCGCGCAGTGCCCGAACCGAACCCCGCAGAGCGCGATAGAGACAACAGCAGCTTGAACCGAAAATACCTATTAAATTAGCACAAAATCAACGATTCGTAGTCCCTTGATTACTACTTGTACTCCAAAACTTAACCGATTTAACTATTTTTTTCTTTAAAAAGAAAAAAAAGGCTTTGGCTGTGTTCCTCCCTTTAATTGTTGAGGGGACCAAATGGTCTGGCCAATTTTTTAGGGTTTTGAATGTTCATATCTCTTAATTAATTTATGGAAAAAAGGCAAACATAGAGACATGCCAATAGTGGCCATAGATTTTTTGTAAAAAAATTATTGCTCTACTGGCTTTATCCAGGGAGGAAACAGGGGGCTAAGTTTGTATGGAAAAACGGCCCTTGTGTTTCCTCTTAAGCGACAAAAATTCATGATTGTGTATGACTCGTCCAAGTAGTATATTTTTATGCTAGTAGTCATAAGCTAAAGCGAAATCAGTTGATTGTATAGTTGTTTAACTCAGAAACTCGTCGACTATGGGATTATGTAGACTTAATAACAGAACGCATTCTATCGAAAATTGTTTTTCGGTTGAATGGAATAGGTGGAATAGGTATATGCATATGGCTCAAGTAAAATGTAGGGATTGCGATCCCGCAAAGTTGTATCCAGAAATCTAGAAAGTTCCACCATAATTTTAGGAACTGCGGGAGCCCGAAACAATGGGTTGGTTTCGTCTACCCCGCTGCCATCAACGAGATACATAGTCAAATTTTTATAATCGACGCCGATAGAGTCGGAAACAATATGTAGCGGGGTGGATGGCACAGTAGGTATAAAGGACTTGTTCCCATGCACTCCGCTAGAATCCCTGTTCCGTCAGATTGAAAAAATAGTTTCATCGACCCCTCTAGAGTTGGCAACGGCATGTAATAGTCATGTGTGAGATGACTCAGATTGTATTTACCCCGGTACCTGATTTAACGGGAAGGATGGCACAGATTAAGTTTCATTTTCCCCAGTATTAGAGGTATTATTATATAAGTTTACCTCACGTGCGCGCACAGTAGTATCCAGGCATCCGCGAACATTTTTAGAATGTTCGCGAACAATACGTTAGTAAACACGAACAAATTGGCTTAGTGAGTCAGTAGAGCGAATATTATATTTGTGCCGCACACCGGTGGAACCGCATCTTTAGAGTGTAACTAGAGTAGACTATAAAATTATCCTTTTGAACTTTTTATAAATGAACAGTCTTAACTGTAAAATTACTTGCTCAATTGGGTTATAGACCATACTTCAAAACGAAACCACCTCTGCGGGATCCCGCTAAATTGAAAACAGTGCGGGATTGCAATCCCTGGCCAAGTGTGAGTAGCTGATGACGGCGGTGGCGTTAAGGTGTGTGGGGGCAAAAAAAAATAAAGAAGTGCGGCCTCACGTCTGTTTGGGTCTGCGGCTGGGCGGGGAGGCTGGGCACGGTGGGCGCGGCTGCGGCAAGCGGCGTCGACGGCGCCGCCACGAAAGGCGCCGAAACAGGCGATGGTGTCGACGCCGGCGGCTGTTGCTTCTTCTTTAAAGCCTCCTGAAACGTGCAACGACAATTTTATAACGTAAATTACTGAACACCATAACGACGCCAACCTTTCAAATGAGTTGATTAACCAATCGGTATCGGAGTGAGCAGGATAACTAGATGCGGTCTTACTCACACCGCACGCCATCGACATGGCTCTGTGCAGTTAATCGTCCAAGTCGAGTCTATAAACATGTCTGGCTTTGCATAAAAAACGTGCAAACAGCATGATATGTATCAACTAGGTATCAACGTTTCCAGTTGCTATACAATTTCGAACAATGTCATGCAACATATTTTTAGACATGACGTCACCAATCATATCAAAGGTCACACAAGCTAGCAGGGGACTAAAAGACCCCTTAAGCAGAATCATAATATGAACTGCGAAAAATTTATTTAAATGCAATATTATAAAATTACGTTTAGCAATCAGACTTATTACAAATTATTTTTAATAATTTACTATTTCATCATAACTATACTATTAGGTGTATATTCATATGATTATTGTTTATTTAAATGCGTGAAAGTTTTGGCGCCATGAAACCTTCACAGTTACTTTTGTCACATAGTATACCAGGGTTGGCATGATTAAAACAAGTTGTTTTAAAACATCTGTTTAAAACAGTTTGAAATGGAACAGTGTTTTTATCTCACGTTTTAACTACTTTTCAGGGCGGATGAATGGATAGAAAATTAGAAATTGAAAGTAAATTCATATTCAGGAGTCTAAATAGGTAGCTTGACATAAAATTATTTGAGTCTATGCCATTGCTATGTCATATTTTTGAACTTTTATTGGCATTGCAATTAAATAATACTTAAAAACATTACAAAAAAAAACATTTTAACATTTTTTTCATGATAATTTTTCGTAAATATTTCATTACAAACGGCGAATTTGAAAAGATGTAGTCTAGAAAATACTAGAAATGAAACGACGCTCCAACGCGTGTCCCTCTGAACAGCAGAGGGCACAGCGGCGGAGCGGGCTTGCGGACGGTGAGTAATGGGTATGCTCGCCGTCCGACCAAGGACCAAGCCCGGGTCGGTGGCGCGTCGTGTTTCACGCGTCACCGACGACGGGGCCCCTTATGGGGCCAAATGCCTGCCGGGGTCGCGGATTTTTCTTAATCCAGGATACCGTGGCCCCGGAACGTAAAGGGCATCCGACGGAACACGGGTGGATTTTAGTCAGTAAGAGTCTGACAGTCCCTCCCGCCCCACCCAGGGCGGGAGGACTCATTTGATGATTTTGCCACCCTAAAAAAAAAAAACCCTGCATAGTACTCTATTTCATGTTAGTGTATATGTTACGGCTAATACCCGAAGTGCGGTTACACCTAGTTTTAACCGGCTAAAATTAGGTATAACCGACCACATGCGGTTAGAACTAGGTTTAGCCGGTTAGAACTAGGTGCAGCCTCGGGACTTGCTGGCACCCCGACTCGGACAATTTAGGTTAGATAGACCCCCGCCATCATCTTTATTTTTAAACCACCCAGAATAGGAGCCCCGACTTGCTCCTGTGAAGGAAGGGTACACCTAGGTTTAACCGCATGTGATCGGTTACACCTAGTTTTAGCCGGTTAAAACTGGGTGTAACCGCACTTCGGGTAGGTATTAGCCGTAACATACATATATATCGCACACCCAGAACAACACTGTATTATGTCGAAAAATCTCAAAATCGACTTGTAAATATAATTGAATAGCCGAAAATTTGCTGCGTATACCACGAAGACAGGCGTATTTATATTTACAAAAATGTCCAACAGATGGCACGCTAACTCTCTATTGGTGAAGACGCGCAACCAGGGTTGTACCGCGAACACAAAACTATTTCTAGTTGCAACTTGTCCGCCTTAGGGAACAGCACGCAGATCCTTTACGCAACAGTGAATTATTTTGTGATAATGCGGTGTTGTTGAATTTATCATAAAAAATACTCCGAATCATTTAGTTTTAATTCAGTGTTGGTGACTGTGCTTATACAGCGTGTTTGATACTATTTCGAAATAGTACTCTGTTGTTGACGAAGGTATGTTAGATTTTTTGTATTATTTCAAAATGGTTCTGTATTGTTCGTAAAAGGTGAAAATCAGTTAAATAATGCACTATTGATGGTAGGTATAAATTATGCCCTAATTTTGTTAAAAAATCATTATAGATATTTTTTTATACTTATAATTGTTACTTACATTGTAAATTAAAAGAAGTATATTTACAATTTGTGTTGTTCTTTATTTACAAAAAGATTAATAATTTTGTTTGAGATAATGCACTATTGTTGAATTAATTAAATTTGTTATTGTTATTTGGCAGATGCTGAGAGGTCGTGGTCTCCTGTTACTTAAAAGGGCAATGGAAGCAACTACAGAAGAAACCGGACCTGTTCAACAAAGCAGCGTGGAAAAGGATGTCGAAAATACAACCGTTGCCGCATCAACCGATGAGATGTCAGCGAAGGCAGCATCAGCCGATAAAGCATCAGATAGGGAGGTACCCGTTTCTATTTTATCTGATCATAGCGATGAAGAAGATTTTATAGATGATACGGACACGGATCCTACTTTTGTAGTACCTGTTAAAGAAATATCTCGGCCTCTTGTAATCCCTAGAAGATTATCCTCTTCTTCTTCCTCGAGCTCCTCGTCAGACTCAAGCTCATCATCGTCAAGCTCCAGCAGCTCAAGTAATGACGACATAGCAAGAGTTGTTCAGCCTGATGAGCTTTCTCTGTTGACGTATAAAAACTGAAGATCTGGAAAACCTATTGTGGAATTCCAAGAGGCCAGCTACACTATAACATAAATAGGGATGGCGTTTTAGCAAAAGTTGTTCAATCTGATGAGCACTCTCTGTTAACTTATAAAAATCGAAGATCTGGAACACCTGTTGTGGAACTCCAAAGCCCTGTGACACTATAACAGATATCGGAATGACGCAAAAGTTGTTTAGTCTTACAAGAATGAAAGATCTGGAATCTTAGAATTCTACATCAGACGTTTTAGATTTTTCGACTTTGATGACTCCGTTGTCGCTGGCATAAGCAACAGGATCCGCGTACGAAGTCGCTGGCAGAAGCTAGTTCCTATTATAAGACTGCATTTAATTTAGAATAGTAGCACTGACTGAAAAATGAAACGTCGAGTTCCTATGTTATGAGTTATAAAAAAAGTATTTCTCCGTTTTTATAGTATTTTTTATTAAATATAATTGATTATTTTTTATTTGAAGATAGTGAATATTATGGTATATTTAAACCTGTGATTTATTGTAATACTTTGGTGATTTATATAAGACTTGTTATTCTTAAAGACTGGTTATAATAAGTAAGTATACCCTTAGAGTCCAAGGTAAAACTTTGAGTTAAGATAGCTTTATGGTCCTAAACAGTGTTTATCGTTTCTTTGTTACCAACTTTTTATGGCACTATGTCCTGTTTTTAGAGTTTTTAATGAGAATTAATATCGTAGCTACTGTAAGTTGAAGTGCGTACGTTTTTTTATTACTGTTTTGTTCATAAAATTTTAAACAGGTTTTGTTTTATGTAACTGTTGTTTATTTGTTATTAATTTATAACAGTTTTTGTGTTACTTATAATTGTTTTGTATCCAACCAACTTTGCCATTAATATTTCTTATTTTTTGATTAACAGAAGATTAGTGAAGATTTTCTTTAGTTTTTTTTTTGATTTACATGTTATAAGGGTCCAAAACGAGTACTAGTTTATGTTCAAAATATAAGTACCTACTGATTTTAGTAAAATGTTGTCTTTTATTTCATTATTAATTGATTATTCCTAAAAACAAAACAAATGGGTCGTTATTGTTTATTGAATTTCAATAAATAAACAGTAGAATAATAGTGCATTATTTCAGAATCAATCAGTAAAAAGGACGTAACTCAAAATAATTATGTTTTATTTCGTTCAGTCATTCCACAACAGTGAATTAAGTCAAAAAATGCATCATTTTGCATTATTAATGCGTTTACAATCAACTGTACTTGATAATGCTGATACGCATTGGATTCTTTACATGCAATGTGCAGGACTTTCGCAATAACTGTCACATAACATGAGATAACGGTTTTTCGTCGATTCTGAAAAATGAGCTATTTAGACTTAGTGCAGTGTTGTTCTGGGTGTGCGATATATACACCGTGTTCTTCACGTTATCCATAAACTTTAGCAAATACTTCTATGGCTTTTACAAATCAAATCCAACAAAGGAAGTAGTACTTAAAAAGGCTTCGTTACAAAGATATTTGTAATTTCATTTAATGAAATTTAATTGAGCTATGCAGTGAGAAAGTATCTTAATTTGAAATCTATCAAATACTATTTGCATTTCATTTGTTTCAGCCCGCCAAATGTTATGAATGACGTTGCCAATTCGGATAAAGAGGCATGCATATCGGGTTATTTACGTCTAGGTATTTAGTTTGTATGAAAATTAACAAAAAATAAAAAATAAGAATTTATTAATGTGTCCATAATGAAAAATGCTTACTTCCGTGGTTTGAACATCTGGTCGAAGTTTATGTATATCGTCCGGAACACGGTGTATAATCTATAACACTAATAGAGTACCCTAAATAATCTTTAAGCAAACCATTACCCTATTTCTAGAATAAGTTGAGTAATACTCTACTTATTCTAGAAATAGTGAGGAACCCTAGTCACAACATAGTGTTATGTAGGTTTCTTATTTATTGGAGAAGGTATGAGCTCACAATCTACAATGTTTTGACATGTCACAGAGATTTTAAAGAACTAATATCTTAATATCTCCGTCAAAAGCCTGGATTTCCAGTTGTAAATGTAACTAAACTACTAACAAAATTAATCAACTCGCATTGCATTTTTGGAAGCACTTGATGATTTGTACTAAATAATATTATTTGAGTCTGTTTTAAATGGCGTACCTTAAAGCATACTGAGCAGAGTCCATCTGTTGAGGGGTTTCCGTAGAACCCGCACCCCGAGCGGCATAACGTCTCCATCGGATTTGATTCACGCTCCATTGTTTCACTATATAATTTCACTTTTAACACGACAAAATCCACTATACTCGAGTTAACAGTTAAATGTACGATTGCACTAATTGTATATTGCACTTGTTTGTCGTAACACACAAAGTTCTACAATAATAACGGCTAGTATGCTGCACTTAATAACGTTTCAATTTAGAGTTGATTATCTCTGGCTTGCAGTGGCTGCGGCTAATGGCTTTCCTCGATGATGAGCAGTGACTATTCCGTCTATGTCAGGATCGTAGCGGGCCCTGTAACAAAAAACAAAATATTAAAAAGTGTCCACGTCTAAGTTCCCCCTATCAATTTTGCGGACTAAAAGCTGAAAATTTCATTGTTTCAGCCCAATTTGTCAATAACCAAATTTTCCAACTGGGCAAAAATGACCAAATCCGGAATATCGGAAAATACTTATTTAAAGGAATTTCGATACCGATTTCGAAAATAAAAACTACTGAGCCAAAGTTGATGACATTTTTATAGGTATTTTTTTATTTTTAAACGTTGACCCACACTAGGAATCTCTCCTGTGTCGTGGGACTCGTGGGTGTGTTTGCAAACATAGAAACTCACATACACAAACACCCCCCAGACCCGGAACAACTACTTGTAGATGTAGATCACACAATATTTGTAGGTATGACATGTTTCATGTTTCATTCTGAAAAAGGTGGATAGGTAGTTCCCGATAAAACGTAGGTATCAGTATACACAACATGATTATCACGGTAGAAAGTGGTATTAGGCGCAGTATATGATTTCGAAGAAGCAAACATAATATGCATAACGACAGGTTTGCGTAACAAGAGAGAGCTAACGCTAAAGTGGAACGCGCCCGCGAAACGGATCACCCGCGTGCCCCGCGCCCCACGCCAAGGTCGCTAAACTAACAACAATTGCATATCTTGTCAACAGTATCGACAAAAAATAAATCGATATAGTCGTAACCTCTTGCACCAACCTCAGCGGCGGGCAATTCAAGAAAAATGGTTTAAAATATTTTGTTTTTTCCGTCGCTGCATAATTCCCTCTCAATGCAACGTTTAGCGCGTGGTCAACAGTGACGTGTACAACACATTATTTTACCATCTAGTGAGAAACAAATTGAAAACGCCCTTGGAAATGAAAAATTACCTTATCTACCAAGAGACTTGTTTTTCCGACGCAGAAATAAACTTATCACAACCAGTACCGCTCTAACTAACCATGGTAAGAATGCAAGTGTCTGAATTCGTCAATATTGAATTCTGAGCATAGGTACTATACATTGAGTTTCCTTGCGAAATATGCCATATAACTTAATATACCTACCTCCTACAAAATATCCCATTAATATTGTTAAGAATGGAGAGTGTGCGGTAAGGTCAATAGCACCGGGGCCAGGAACTTGGGGAGTCATCGACCGGGCTGCACGCAGGGGTGCAAAGCGTCGGCGCCCGCGCACGCCCGCGCCTCCGTTATTATATCAATGTACCGACCACGCATCACATCACATTCACTGCACTCTTCATCTCCGTCCAAAGTCCACTATGCAACATATAGATACGTGACAGAGAGAAACGCTGACGCTGTCGACTAATTAGTTGACAAACGAATTCGATGGAATTCGCTCACTATATCGAACCGAACGTGTTATAAAATAAACACTGGTGTTGGTTGTGTGCGTTCAATATAGTTTCTTTAGATTTCTTCTTAGTAATTGCGACACATTGTTGTTCCTTTCTACGAGTAAATAATATTTTATTATTAATCATTGGATCTTTTTAGAATTGAAATCGAAAAATATCATCATCTAGGTAGGTTAAAATTAAATTTCGTACGAAGCATAACAGTAAATTAGAGACGGGTTGCATGCAGCAATTAATGAGTTGAAGTAATATTGATACCAAATAAGTATGCCAAGGCGACTATCAACCTATTCGAGTAGACGGAAACGTGATATTCAATTACAGCAATAGTGTTCATAATTATATTTTCAGCTCTGGAGCCCTGACCGCGGGTAGCTTAGACCATGTTCCCGATACCGTTTGATTTGTTTATATTTTTTAGTTATTTTTCTTTGCTTTAATAAAAATATTTAAAATGAAAATAATAATGAAAAAAAAGAATAGAGAAAATATTATTTTTGCACCAATCATTGCAAAAATAATACTGAGAATAGCGGGAGCTACATTATTTCTCGTTCCTAAAGTTCGAGTGTTCGTCGATGCGTTCTGTGTGTGTGTATGAGATACGTCGCGACGACGGCGTCGGTCGGGCCGTGCTGAGCCGTGCCCCGCTGACCCACTTGCCGAGGAGTGTTCGCTACGCAATTCGAGCGCGACCCGCTTCGCGGTGCACCGACACACACACATAATATAAACACCGGCCATATGGCATGAGGGCCCACCGATGGCACTGCACCCTTTAGTCCTTTTGTAACACATGTCTCCACGTACCACCCCTACCGAGATCAGATACCATCAGTTAAGCGTAAAATTAATTACCAGTACCACCCGCGAACAGATAGAAAAACTTAAACCGACTTAAAAAAAAAGAGGAGGTTCTTAATTTGACTGTATTTTTTTGTTTACATTAACTCATGCATGATCATGAAGTTATAATAACTTTCGACTGGAAATCGTTTTTTTTTTTCAATGCAGTATTGGTTCCGTATAAATTCCATTCAGTTTGGTTCAGAAGTTTTTATTTTATGAGGATTATTCGCTTATTGTGTACTTGGACGATGTTAATACCGGTACTACGGATTACAAAATTCTAGTGCAGTAGATTATTATCTGGCAACGTAATTATACAAAATCTAGAAGTGATTCACATAAAATTAAAAAAATTGGATAAGGATAATTGGGATCCTTGAGCAGTTTTAATTTTTGATACCCATAGACCCATAGAAAAATGTAATCAATACATAAATAGCATATATTACCCTTATTATAAGCCTAGTGAAAACTGCTGAAGATATTATTGGTATCAGTGACTTAAATCAAAATCATGTAGGTATTCAAGATTTCTCCCGAAAACAACATGTAGGTCGACATGAGCCCCATAACACATGAAAAGAACTCAATTCTATACATAGGTACTGTGCTCGAATTTACGTCTGGTTGAGACAAGATACAGGTCTGACCACTCGATCAACGGTAACAGTAACGGTACAACAAACAAAAATCGTGCAGCGTAAGAAAAATCCTACGAAAACTTCAGCTCCGTTAGTACCTACTTAAATTGGCAGTACATACATACATATGTAATTATAGGTACATTACTAGTGATGTAACGAATGTTTGATTTTTCACATTCGCGAATGCGAATATTTATCTCCAATATTCGCGAATATGAATGCGAATATTGACTTTTAAAATTATAGATAAGTTTGACATTTCGAAAGTTTAAGGTTTGTGATTTCTTTAACTTTACAAATACATTATAGGTACATACATAGACATCTCAAAAATGATTCATTCGAAATTCTAAATACATTTTTTTAATAAAAGAAAGGACTTATTCCACTATTTTTAACCGACTTCTAAAAAAGGAGGTCACTCAATTCGACCGTATATACATATGCTTTTTTATGTTTGTTCGCGCACAACTTCGTCGTTTATGTACCGATTTTGATGATTCTTTTTTTGTTGGAAAGAATATATTTCAGAGCCACCTCTGAAATATCTTCTTTCCAACAAAAAAAGAATCAAATCATAAATCTTGATTTCCTTATAATGGGACTTCTCCCATTATAAGGAAATCAAGGTTTGATGATGGAAAACCAGAGAAATCGAGGGGAATTTTTAAAAATCGTAGGGGCGACTGGTGCTTTTGAACTTTTTTCATTAAGAATTTTAAAGCACTACAATTTAATAAAGGTCTGGAGTTGATCTGATGATGGAGCCGAGAGACAATCGAGGGAACTCCTCAACGATTCACAGCACCTATCTTTTGTTTGAGCTTGAATAATTTGTATTGATAAGAACTTTACACCTAGATGGGTTGTAACTGTCATTAGGGGTCTGATGATGAAGACGAAGGACAGTTCAGGGAACTCCTCAACGGTTTACAGGAGCTACCTTGTGTTTGGACTTAATTCATTTACATTGATACATTGATGATAACTTTACACCAAGATGGGTTGTAACTGTCATTGGGGTCTGATGATGAAGACGAAGAACTGTTCAGGGACCTCCTCAACGGTTTACAGCAGCTACCTTATATTTGGACTTAATTTATTTGAATTGATGAGAACTTTGCACCCATATGGGTTATTGTTCGATGCAATATACCTGCCATTTGTCTTCCCATAAAAAAATCATTTAGTTTCGTTGAGTAGTTTTTATTTTATGAGCATTAGCTTATTTTGTGCACGGGCCATGTTATAACCGGTGCTACGGATAATAAAATTCTAGTGCATATATAAGAAAATTATGTATTTGACAAGAATTTGGGTTGAATATTTAAACTTAAAAGGGTAAAATAAAAAGTCGGTGGCTAAAAAGTTAATGAAATAAAAAAGCAAAGCCACCGACTTCCGAAAGAAAAGTTATTTGGTAGGTTATTTTACCCTTTTTCGTGGTCGTTTTTGAAGTCGGTCACATTTTTTTTATAGTTTTTTTTTGTAGTTATTTTATTTAAATTTTAATTCGATTAACGTATTTCAGTTAAGTTGCCTACTTCAAGACTGTTCCATAACATATATTTTTAATTTATAATCTCATTAAGAAATTGTTTGTCAATTTCGCATCGTTTCTCGGAAATACGAATGCGAATATCAAAAGACATGTTTATATTTTGCAATACTAAAATTAGTAAAATAAAAAAAATCCTGCAATTTTCGAACGCGTCCTTAAAAAATGCAAGAAGTGCAAAGAAATATAATTTTTATAAAAAATAAATAATTAAAAATATTTTTCCTACTAAAATAAATACTATATTTTTTGAAGGTTGAAGCGTACTATACATATTTTACGGCTTTTATTAAAAATACTATATTCAGACAAAAAAATGTTGGCAACCCTATATCCAACACAAAAAGAATTTTTCAATTCCAACCAGTTTCTAGTTCCTGAAATTAGCGCGTTCAACAACCAAAACAAACTTCTTCATCTTTATAATATAATAAAATAATATAATGACTACCTAGGTATGTCCTCACAGACATTTCTAAACTTCCTCCGTCTGACAGTTTTAATATTAATATTATCCCCTTGTACGCCACTGGGAAGTTTTCTTCCCACAACCTGTCATTAGTGTCAAATTTCGGAAAAGCCAACGGGAAGTTTTCTTCCCAGTGACAGTTGAGAACTGTCAACTTTGACAAGACAGACATTTGACAGGTCTGATATTATTGGATGTTTAGGCTTACCAGTGGCTAAAAGATCCGCCTTGAGACAAGGAATGGGTACGACGACATTATAACGGGATCATTGCGCGTCTTTTTTTATTTAACAAATACATACGTGGCCAAACAAAAACAATCTTCACAAAAATACGGAAACTAGGTAGGTATACGATGACGCGCTAATCGAGGTCAAAGATGTTTTCCGCAGCACAAGTTCTTAGCAAAATTTTAGAATGGCAATAAAGCGTCTTGTCCGTGATACAGCAAAATATGCGTGTGCTGTGTCTATTTAACGGAAACGTTGTTAACCAAAAATAGAGTATCCAGGGTCTTGGGCTTGCATTACCTTCCGCAGTTCCGTTCCGCGTGGTGACACAACAAAGGAACAAGTCGGTATATGTGGGGGCTATTCATCACTCATACTGACTCGTTCAATGTAATCAATAAGGTGACAATGCAAACAGTCAGGACGGGAAGGACAATGACATTAGCATTAGAGGAACACTTTTGCGTCATCAACTGCACAATGACGCGGCGACAACGAACACGCACGGCAAGATGGCCGCCGCAGCGTCAGCTGATCGCGCACACGCAGCGCAGCTGTGACACTCGCCAGCTCCACTCTCGTATCACTGCGAGTATATCGCTCTCTCTTTCATCCGCATGTTCAACACAATGGAAGCGCTCAGTCATTGTTTGAAACACAATACCCACTACACGCTTTGCTACTAGTTGCTAGTCACTTATAACATTATTTCAAAAACGGAATTAACTGCACAGTGCACACCTCATTTTATGTATCAACAGGTACCTACTAAAATCTGCATCATCCAGGGATTCTCCAAAACACAAATATTACGAATCTCAAATTCTAATATTCACATAAAGCAAAACATTAGTGTTATTTCCCAGAATCAGATTAAATTAATGGCATACGTCTCTAGCCAACCAATGCGCAATAACAAATTCATGATAACACTGAGCGACATACTAAGAACGTGACCGAATGTGTACGATGAGCAGACGAAATATTAGGTAAGCAATGAGTTATCATTATTTTTTTGTGGTCATTCAGAACGAATGTCACAACTTTTCTTTAAGTTGTGCCACTCCTCACTGCAAGAAGTCGTTAATTGACAATTCATCATGCTCGTTAACCAGGCAAATATGCACGCTAATACTTTGTAATTTTAATGTATTGTCTATAGTATAAGTATCGGTATTAATTTTTCGACAATTTTACCTATGCCTATTACGACGAAGTTTTGCATGAATCCTTTGTTGCAACTTCACCAATTAGGTATTGTCCAAAAAAAAAGGTGATAAGTTAATTTCATGAAACTTTTGATGACATCCTATGTATGTGTAAATTATTCTCGTGTAATAACCAGGTACCTGACGGACTTGCTGATAGTTTACTATAATTATGTTTTTAACTCATTAATATGGTCCACAACCTTCATCAGTATTAGCTAACCGACCTATGTCGGTCCGACGCGACATTGATATACGAACAATTACTAATACCTACATACTATACACCTAGGTATGCACTAGGTGCAGGCGACATTGTCTACACTTGAATAGCACAAGTCAACCAAGACACTAATTATTTTATCTGCATTAAAATATTTCTAAAACAATTGGATGTGACAAATTGCATAGTTTCGAACGCGTGAGGACGTTGACCTCCTGACACCAAGGTCGGGGCGGCGGCCTTCAAACAGCCTCGTCTAGCTGGCGCACAGGATCCTCTCAGACACATCTCGACAACACACAACAGACGCACACAAAAACAACGCACACATAACTATATTACCTTCGAGAGGGAACACAAGCCCATGGCCACGTAGAAACTTCGCTCGAAAGCGATTTAATCACAAAAACGATATCACTGACACATAAAAACGCAGTGGAGACACACGGCGCACTAATTCGCACAATTATCATGAAAGATAAGCTGCAATAGTAGCTAGTGAACGATGTTAAAAACTGTAGTGGTAACATTCAACGAGTGTATCGGCCACGCGACACGAGCTCCGACGCGCTCGACGAACTGGCGAGAACTGAGCGAGGAGCGGGAGCGGTCGCGCCGCCCGCCGCCGCCTGCAACTATTCGCGTCACTCCATTCTACACAACACGCGCACGCACTCACCAATACAAACAAGCCACTGCTCGCTGACAAACACATGTCCGATCCGACGCGATCAACCATCTCGAAAGAACACTGCGCAACGCACATAGCTAGACGTCGCGTGTCGCTTCGCCACCTCAACCACATTCTCAGAGTACTTCTTTGACCACTTATTTCGGTCTTACAGAAGTCTCTCTGGGCTTACCCAGTCGATGCATGACTCACGGCTTCATATAATGTGAAACGAGGCTTCGGCTACGGCTCTTATGAGTCAGCACTTTCCTAAAATGAATTTAAATTTGCTATTTATTTATTAATGACTAATCACGTCATCCTTTTATTGTTCGAATTTTCATCCTGTAACAAACAGAGGAGAAACGTCTACACTACACAATAATAATTTATATTGTCTGGTTTCAATCTGTACAAAGTAAAAGGGAAGGTAACTTGCTCAATTCTGTCAATAACTAGTGATGTTGAAAATATTCGCATTCGCAACTATTCGCATGTTTTTTGATATTCACATTCGCATCCGCATGAATTGATACGAATGTTTGCGAATATTTCTGAGAAACTATTTTTAATTTACTACTTTGATTTGAATATGAAAACTATATGTAACGGAATAGTCTATTAAGTAGACAACTAAATTGAAATAGCTCTGTTAGTCCAATTTTATTAAAATATTAATAGAACCGCAACAAAAATGTCAAAATTCCTTTTTTTATCGTGATAAAATCATCAAATGAGTCCTACCACCCAGTTATATTAAAAAATCTACTACATAATGTATGCATACATATGTATATGAGAAAAAAAATCTTGAAATGTCTATCCGGCGTAATGTTGAGCGACCAATTGGTCGGTTTTCAATTGTCAAAAGAATTGTTAAAAAAATGGCCACAGTTGGAGATCTATTCATATTAAAAAATATAATCAACCTTATCTAAGTGAAATAAGTTTTATTACACTAAATGCATTTTTATGCTTAGCAAATTGTAATTGTAAGTAAAAGTAATCTTTAGTTTTTTTTTCTTTTTTTTCCTGAGAATTATTTAGATTTAATAAAATTAATAAATACAAAACAAGATAAATTTATTTTGATTGCCCTGTTGGTCCATCTGTCCAAATCGAGCAGTCTTACTGGGTTTCCTTCAGGTTTTTTTTAGTAACAGTAAACGGCGCTGGATATACATATTATGCTCAGTTGATGGCAATAGGCTCGCCCCATATCACATGGTACCTATGTAGAAAATTACTGGCGGAATTTGGATGTACAATTAGGTACACCTCTTTTAACCCTTCAGGAATAACAGGCGCGACGTTGCAACAATTTCTTTTTTTTAGAAAACAAAAAATATTTAAAACTATATTTATAAGTTCATTGTCCATGCCTGTTCCGGTGAAGTGTATAAAAAAATCCACCTCCAGTCTAAACTTGTTGAATAAATGTTATGTGTTAAATGAATGAAGTTACATTTATTCAACTATATCGACTTGGCTAATGTTCGGTTTAAATATGTCTGACATGAAATGTCAAACCTATCTATCATTTTGCGTGCGTTTTATTTGAAAGTCAATATTCGCATTCGCGAATATTAAAATTGAATATTCGCATTGTCGAAAATCAGACATTCGCAACATCACTAGTCGGGACCCTATCCGTACTGAATGGGGGCCATTTTTGTTTTTTTTTTTATCTAAAAACATCAAAAAAACTAAAAGTACTGTTACTTTGGGATTTAAAGCCCAACAGTCGTAAAACATGTGGATACGCTCCTACAGCTCTTTACTGCCTGTCCGACTCAAAATAAATATTTTGCTGCATCGAATCCTAGAGATTAATTTGTGCAAGCCTATGTTCCAACGTAAATAGAGATATTATAAGATTGTACAGACCGAAACCGGACACATTGAATAATTAATGTGAACGAACAGCTTTGCTGCAACTGTCAAAAATATCATTAGCGCGATTTATCATAATAACATCGCAATGAAAATCATTACTACTATTATGCAAAATGTTTTTCACTTTTCACAAATGTCCCTTTTTGATGTCGAGGTAACAACAATAGTGATGTAAGCAAGAACCTGTTCCTGACTTCCTGCAGCGTTTAGATACGTCTACGTGTTACAATCTTATAGAAATTTCATAATCGATGCGCCTAGATTCAATACTAAACTACAATGAATGGCCCCTCAAGGCTCCTCAAGCCCTCAAGTATTAACTAAAGAATCACATAATCATTCAACACGAAAATTAATAGATTTAAAAAATCTAAAAACCCACGTTTTTAAATGTCCTAAAAATAAGAAAATAACCCTACGGGGCTGAGAGAGGGGCCACTCAAAACGTGGGGGCGTATCTTTGCAAGTTACACCCACGATCTATACACGTCATGTAAATATATCCCATAAATAATCCCTTGATTAATATACGCCCCCACGTTTTGAGTGGCCCCTCTCTCAGCCCCGTAGGGTTATTTTCTTATTTTTAGGACATTTAAAAACGTGGGTTTTTAGATTTTTTAAATCTATTAATTATTTTATTATTTTTATCATTGTTCATCGGGTTTGAAGCTACCCTGAAAATTTCAGCCTGCTAGCTTATCAGGAAGTGCCTTAAAGCCTGTCCGCCATCTTGGACGTCCGCCATATTGGCCATATTTAAGTCACATGACTATTTTTTTCGTATTTCTCACAGCAAACCCTTTCATTTGATACCCATATCATGGGGGTGGATTTCAAACAGCCAGTCTATCATCTTGGACGTCCGCCATATTGGATTTAAGTCACGTGACTATTTTTTTCGTATTCCTCACAGCAAACCCTTTTATTTGATACCCATATCATGGGGGTGGGTTTCAAACAGCCAGTCCGCCATCTTGAGGAGGCCGCCATATTGGATTTGTGATGACGTTTCTTAGCTAGTCATGTATTGTCATCAGAACTTTAAGCGTGCACAAAATTTCAGCCTGCTAGCTTATCGGGAAGTTCCTCAAAATTGAGTTGCAAAAGTCCAACCGGAACGACAAACAAACAAACAAACAAATAAACAAACAAACAAGAAAAGTGAGTGTATAAAAACGTGGGAAAATATTTTACAGTGCACTACAAAAAAGTCAAGACATGGTTTGATGAAACTTCGGGAACAGTGGTTCAAAACAAAATCTCAATCAAACATTCGAAAGTGAACTGGAAAGAAGAAAGAATACCGTTTACGCAAAATCTGTTCAAAAAATCTTCAGTACAATGCACCCTGAGATAAAAGTGAAATTACCAATAAAGATCAACATTTGAATGTCGACGGACGTTCAACCTGATATTAACAGACTGCGTAAATTGATAAAACGCCACTAGCAACTCGAGGCAACAATAATTTTGCAACTTGATGAAAATAACCTCAGTGTGTTAAGGCGTAGGCACAAATACCGTTTTGCGTATTTGTTGTCAAAGACAAGAAGTTTTATGATAATTGCGAAAAGGTCGTGCGAGACAAACGCGTACACAAACAAAGCCATGCGTGCGGAGTGGTTGATGCAGCGGCGGAGGCGACGGGCGCAGACAAAGCCGCGACGACGTAGCGAGTCGTCGATCTCCCCCGAATTAGTCCTGGCCGGGGCGGTGACCTCCGCGGCCACACGCGCCCGCCGCCGCCGCGCCACCTCAACGCCATCGCCACTTATCAACGTAGCGCGGGACACGCACCACGTCCATCCCTTTAGCAAAATAAAACGCCCCCGATAAACCATATCTTCATATTTATTGTCAACAAAGCGCGACTAATTATCAGGTTAAGACTTCGACGTGATTATTGAGTCGACTTTATAACAAAGAGACAAAGAACGAGAAAGAACATTGAAGTAAGGTCAATGAAATAGAAGCACGTGGAACTCGAAAACGATTTCTTACTGAGAACGACGACGCAGTACCAGATCACGTGTTTCATAAACGTTTTCGCAGTCAATTTTGGCACCCACAAAAGCTGGGTAATGAAATTATACCTGGTACCTACATTGGACTGAAACAACAGGCCAATTTACAAACGTCTATTATTAGGAATAGTTATGCTCAAAGATAACACTTTGCTGACATAATTTCCTTCAAGACGTAAATATTCTGATAACTATGAATACACGACTAGTGCCGAATCTTTATAGGAACAACGCATGATTAGTCGGATACCGTAACGGTTTGTTTTCAGCACTTGGTATTGATAATAAAGAAAAACAAAGAAATGTTCTGAAACAAAGATGAACCTTGGGATCCATAATCCACAATATAGGAATTCACAAGTAAACCGAGTTGGAAGTGGTACTTTCTCTTCACGATTGTAAAAACTATACGAAGCTGTGGTTAAGGGGAGTGCATACCTGATGTTGGAGTGAATTTCGTACCAAACAAATGTCTTTCCAAGTGCGCAGGCCCTTCAGCTCACAACCAGGCGACACCACGTCTGTGCGGTTGAGGTCAGCATCCACCGGCATCACAATGAATGGTCACGCCACCTGAGACAAGTAATACAATCTATCTATTAAAACTAATGCACCTTGCATTTCTCATCAGCTAAACGTTGTATTGTTCATTGTTAGTTTAGTAACAAAATATTTGAGCACTTCTCTGTTTTTCTTATATTGGAATTGTCCATCTTCAAGCTGTGAAAATTGCTATCAATTCTCTTTGAAACACAATGCGATTGCGCTTTACTAGATCGCCAGCCCCACATTTATCTGAACAACGTATTACTATATCGCCTCAAACTCACTTATCATCATCATACTAGAATTTTCTCGCACAGGGTTCGACTTCCGGTGTAACAACGTCCAGCTATTAATCTAAATAACAATTCCTTATTCACTGGTGCTACTGTTGTCCGACATCTCCTACCCAACTAGCGCGAATACCGATTACCTAAACTGTAACCTAATAATTTTTTTTTAAAACAGCAGACAACTTCTACACAAAAATAGTGGAAAGAAATCAAATGTTATTTATTAATAACAATAAGGTTACCAATTGTCATAGTAATACCGCACGCTAATTCGATTTAATTAATTGATCGAGGCCAGTTTCCATTTTGTCGTTAATGGTTTAACGAAAAACGTTTATTAATTTAGATTAAAACGCCATTAAGTAATGTAACGTTATTGGTGAATACGAAATATTTAAAAATGCGGTTTACCATAACCGTAATGACCACGCAACAACAACGACAATCATCTAACTTATCTAGCTAATGATACTAACTCAGTCTGGGTATTTTACTTTGCTCAAATACCTACTTTATCCCAATGTAGGTATTTCAAATAATGGAAAGAAAAATCTAAAACCTAATTTTAAGTAGTTTCAATGGGTATGGTTATGGTTCTTAGATTATTCATTTATAAGCCGTAGACAGTTACATAATTATTATGTATCGAACTTTTACATCCAATGGTTTAGACTTTCAGCACAGGTTAAAAAATGAACAAGTTTTGAAAGGATCTCTATACATACCTAATTAAACTATGTATGTGTAAATTTCGTTAAAAACATAACACCCCTTTAATCAAAAATTGAAAACTCTTTTTTGTAACCAACTTGATAATTATGATGATGAAAATGACACCAATATAGAGTAAGACTGTCATTCTCTTTTTTATTAACACATGCAATTGCTAATTTGAGGAAGGTGTATTCCCACAAGACTGAAATTATAAATTATGTATTTCTTTTTTGACTAAATGGGTGATAAGTATTGTCAATCAGAGTAGTAATAAAATGGAGTGCTTATACATATTTCCTATGAAATGGCACTCACCGAAATTGTGAGGTCCGCGTGGGGAAGACACTACTTTCATTGAACAATCGCCGTTGAAGAGTCATTCAGCGTTTTTTCCAATTGGTGACTGTAGCGGAATTTGTGTCGTCTTTAGCGCCCTTTTCCAGCCCATTATCACTCCATTTGTTTACTACTCTGTGGGTAAATGTGAAAACTAAGGGCTGATTTTTCAATAGTCAGATAACTTTTATCTGAGGAATAAAAATAGTAGTTTGACATATTTTCTATAGATAAGCTGTCAAACCGCCATTTTTATTCCTCAGATAAAAGTTATCCGACTATTGAAAAATCAGCCCTAAATAAACTAACATCTGTCTAAATTCATAAAATCTAAACTATACAAGTGGTAAAGCATACAATTGAAAGAAACAAAAACTACAAAGCTAAAGTGGACTCTGATCTACACAAAGTATTAGGCTTTGAATTTCAATGCTCATCTAGTCATTATTAATATTAAATAAATAATTAGTTTATAACTATCATACTTTAAAAACAAGAGGAGTTGTAAAACAAACCAATATTTGATTTATTGGTTTATTTTATTCTTTGTTACTATTACCACTAAACTTTTTTTTAACTTACACATTTTACCTGCATTTAAAACAATTTTTTTATTGAAATGTACTAAAAGAAGATAATTATTTCAATTAAAATATATTCAGTCTTCGCTGCACAAGATCATGTCTGTCATAAAAAGTTGGAACCAAAGGTGTGTCAAATTTCAACACAATTGGTTGGCGGTTTATAATTTGATTCCAAGATTTGACTACACAGATTAATTAATAAGAACTACCTTATTAGAAGATGAGTGTTGAGATTTTTTTATGCCCTGTTATTGTTGTCAATTTAGTTTATTGAATAATTTTTGAGTTTTTGCTGAAAATAAAACATTGATAAGATAAGTAAAAAAAGCATGTCAAAAGCTCCTACAAGCATTAGAAACCACAACATGTGGTCTGCAAGTTATTTTGCAATTTAACACACTGATAGCTGCTACACTAATTTCTCATATTACTATACACGCTATGCCACACGGAAGGAGTACCTTGAATATTGCAGATAGAACATTTTACTGAAAGAAGACATTATTTTAATTTAAAAGACAATTTAAACGGCATTCATAGATTTTCAAATAATTACATGGTTGGACCGCGAATCGAACCCGCTACACGAGAATAAAAAATACCCTGTAGTTTTATCATACCGATCGAAAGGCTTCATCATAAGGATCGTTTTTAGGGTTCCGTAGCCAAATGGCAAAAACGGAACCCTTATAGATTCGTCATGTCTGTCTGTCTGTCTGTCTGTCCGTGTATGTCACAGCCACTTTTTGTCGAAAGTATAAGAGCTATCCTGTTGAAACTTGGTAGAAAGATGTATTATGTGAACCGCATTAGGATTTTCACACAAAAATCAAAACAAAACAAATTTTGGGGGTGCCCCCCATACTTAGAATAGAAACTCAAAAAAAAATTTTTCACCAAACCCATACGTGTGGGGTATCTATGAATAGGTCTTTAAAAATGATATTGAGGTTACTAACATCATTTTTTTCTAAACTGAACAGTTTGCGCGAGAGACACTTCCAAAGTGGTAAAAAGTGTGTCCCCCCCCCCGTAACTTCTAAAATAAGAGAATGATAAAACTAAAAAAAATATATAATGTAGACCTCAACCAAAACTACCAACGAAAATTGGTTTGGATGAGATACAGTTAGCAGTTTTTGAGATATAGTACATTTTCAAAAACCGCAAATATAACTTTGCCATTCATACAAATACTATGAAAAACAAAGTTATTTTTATTGTTTGTGTATATTACTTACTAATCTCAATATAATTATATCTCTTATCTATGCTTGCTGCTACGGAACCCTTCATGGGCGAGTCCAACACGCACTTGGCCGGTTTTTTTTTTTTTTCTAAATAACATAGTGTCAGAAATAAAAGGAAGGGGAACACCCAAATACTCCGAAATATTTTATTCCGAAATATTTTATTCCGAATTTCGATATTCCGATTTTCAAAACTCCGAATATCATAAATACCTAAAAATTACAATAATTATCTATTATTAAGAATCACGAAATTTATTTAACCGACAGTCGTATATCCGATTTCTTCGATTTCCTATTTTCACATATCCGAAAAAGGTAATGCTCGCTGAGTTCTCATTCCGAAAAACGAAATTCCGATTTTCAATATTCTGAATAAACTGATTTTTTCGGAATATTGAAAATCGAAATTTCGTTTCTCATTCTACAAAGTCAGTAACAGAAACGAATTGCTGCAAAACCGGCTCCACATAGTTTTGTCAACCGTTGAGGCCTGTGTAGGCGCGGAGAGGCGAGGCGTATCCTCTGGACTATGACTGTTTGCGTTCAGGATTGTTATTAGAACTTAGGATCCAAGAGCGAGCGAAGTGAGCTCGGGACTTGGGGCCTGATGGACCCGAATCGGAAATCTAATAATCGGAATTTTAATAATCGGAATTCGTAATTTAATGTTTCGGAAAATTATTAAGTCGGAATTTTTGACATTCGGTCTATTGAAACTCGGTATTTTGAAAATAGTAATTATAAACGTTAGGAATATTGAAATTTCGGAATTATGAAAAAAAGAATAATGATCAATCGGAATTGTTATATTAGGAATTTCGATTCATTCGGAATTATGAAAATCGGTATTTATGAATTTCGGAATAAAGTTTTTCGTATTATCGTAGTGTACCCCTATATTGGAGTTGCTTGCGCTTCCCCAGAGCTGTATCCCATACATCCAAACTGGCTTTAATGCTACTTTGTATATTAGCAGCTTGTTGTCTAGTGATAGTCTGGAGTTGCGGCCCAATAACCAGTGAAGGTTTTTAATTCTGTATGTGATTTCTTCCTTTTTAGCTTTGACGTGTTGTTGCCAGGTTAATCGGCAGTCCAAATGCATCCCCAGGTATTTGACGCAACTTTTATGTGGAAGGGTGGTATCTCAGAGTTTAACTGGTGGACAGTTTTCTTTTCTGAGTGTGTAGGTGACTTGAACAGACTTTGCAGCACTGACCTTTAGTTTCCACCTCTTCATCTAGGTATGAATTTTGTAGAGGCCTTTCTGCAGAAAGTTTGATGCAACTTCTGGATTTTTGTAACTAGACAGTATTGCCGTACCGTCTGCGAATGTTGCTGTAACAACTCCAGGTTCTGTTGGTAAGTCAGTTGTATACAATATATAAAGAATTGGCCCCAGGACAGACCCCTGAGGTACACCAGCTTCTTTAACATCGAAAAGTCTATCTGTGAGGTAAGGTTTCAGTAAACCAAAGAACGGTTGGGGGAGATGCTGTTTAATTTTGCATGAGAGGTCTTTATGCCACACCTTGTCAAAGGCCTGCTGGATGTCCAGGAACTCAGAGGAGCAATATTCCTTTTGTGAAGTATGATTATTTAGAACTCCAAATATGGTTTTGTTCGTTTAGTCTCATAACGTTCAAGTTGCAAAATAACCACATGGAAAAAAAAGTTCAAATCTCATAAGATACAAGTCTCGAAACCTCCAAGTTGCAAAATAGTCCAAGTCTCAAAACATCCTTGTCTCAAAATATACATTTTTTATTTAGGTGGATTTGTAAGTGGTGTTTTTTATATTTTTGACATCGATCTTGAATTTTCAATAAATAAAATTGGTGGAAACTATAAGGCTTGTTAAGATGTGTTTTTAATATAGGTAAATAATGAAAAAGTTTATGTGCAATTAACTCAGGCGAGGATAAGCACATTACCGAGGTCACAGTTTAATAATAATAAAAAACAATTTAATAGTATAATGTTGTTTTATGAAACAAAACATTAATAAAACACACACCAATAAATCAGAACCTAACCTAAACTAAATTTTTGTTTACAATTATTTACATATTGTACCTAAATAATTGTAAACAAAAAACAGAAATGAGTGACATTTAAATTAATCCAAATCAATTGTTCGATATTTTTTTTATTAACACATTATTAAACATAGGTAATAATGGAGTTAAATGTAAAAAAAATTAAAATAATTCGTTCCGTTGTTCTTAAAGGTAGGTATAGATATTAATATTTTCTTTCGAAGTCAATGTAATGATTTCAGCAGAAAATATATTTAATATATTTATTTAGGTACACACGGCTACACATCACATTCAATTCTCGTGGCCTACTATCAATCTGGACATTTTTCATCTAAGATACAGGGTGTCCAGTAATGGATGGATAACCTTGGAATGGGTCATAGTAGGACTAAAGGCGATTCAGAAAAAAATACAAAAAAAAAATCAATACCGAGTATTTCTTAAGATATGTCACTTTTAAAAATATTGATAATTTTTGGTAGGTACCCTACTATTTTTGACATCGATCTTGAAAATTCAAGATCGATGTCAAAAATATAAAAAACACCACTTACAAACCACTTAACTAAAAGTGTATATTATGAGGCAAGGATGTTTTGAGACATGACTATTTTGCAACTTGGAGGTTTCGAGACTTGTATCTTATGAGATTTGAACTTTTTTTTTCATGTGGTTATTTTGCAACTTGTATGTTTTGAGACTAAACCGTTTTGTTTTAGTTAATAACACAATTGAATTTTTATCACAGTAGGGTAAAGTTTCACAGAAATACCCCCATGTAATTATTTAAAAATCTATGAATGCAATTTAAATTGTTTTTTAAATTAAATAATAATGTCTTCTTTCAGGAAAATGAAAAATCTACAATATTCAAGGTCCTTTGACGCCCTGTATCTGGCTAGAATTCATGTACATTTGATAAGCAACATCCAATATGTTATGTGACATGGCAGTTACACATAAACTTTAAGCAGAATGACACACACTACAAGAATTTGAAGGCATTATGTCTTATCTTATTATCAGTATTCAATATATTTCTTTGCTACATTTTTTTTATGTGAATTGTACTGAAATAAATAATTATGTCTCTTAATTAGTAGCTTTTTTCTACAAAGCATCATTCTTATCATTATTTGTGGTGTGTGTACTCTACCATTCATATGTAATAGAAATGACGGCACCAAATACAACTGCGAAAAAAATCTTTCAAAACCAAAACAAAAAGTTCTATCACAATCCCTATTAAATTAAGTACAAAAGTCAAAAATGCCATAATATACAAGAAAAATAATTTTTATCATCAAATATGATAAGAAATATAAATGTGACTTTAAGTTGCTTTCTATTTAAAACTCATCATTTCCATAAAAAAAAAATGTAAGTTAACACAGAATAATGATACTGATAGTACAATGATCTATAAGGTTTCATGTATAAAATTAATGATGTTTCTGAAACTGTATGTTTCTTTTGTTGTTTTTTTTTTTGTACCAATAATAGACATTTTGAAGTGTTCCTCTGCAAATAAGAGATATTTTCAATATGTTATGTTTCATCAGTCTCTTACTTGAACAGTACAGAACAATAGGTTTGAAAGTGCCTTAAAATGGGTTCTGAAGTTCTCCTACCCCTTGATGTGATGTGACTGACCCAAAAATATTATGTTCTGCCATATTCACTTTTCATTATTAAAACATAATATACTATCATAAAAAATCTAATATTAGTAGCATAATAAGCATTATTTGTACAAAAAGAAAAGGTTAATGTTATTTATAAAAAAATTAGCAAACCACTAAATATTAACTTATTAAATTTACTAAATAATAAACTTATATCAGTAACAGATGGAAAATGGATTAATATTTAAAATGAAATAGTAAACTATGATGCAAGACTAATAGAGTAACAAGTAGAGATAAAAACATTCAAAAAAATATATAGGTACCTATTAAAAATAAATGTGAAAGAACTAATTCTGTTTTCTGATGGATACCTACTGAACATTTATGAAATAACTATTCATTTTTCGTAATGATAATATCAGGGCAGTAATTATAACTGCAAACAGCCATCCTGAACAAAAGCTACTCTATATCCAGTACAATATAGGTACTGTTGTGTCATCACCACCTTGTGCATTGTTCAAATTTACGACAATTTTAACTTTCAAAGACTTGTGATACTGATTTCTGTTTTTCATCAAGGTAAAGTGATTTTTACAAAGAAAGAACGGGTACAAGCTATGTTACAGGAAGTCTAACTCGTGGGCAGCTACAATAAAATACAGTAAAAAAAAATAAGTAGGTAGGTGCGCAGTTACCCAAGCAATGTATTGTGAAATTGATAGACAGCCATTATTTGGCAATTACATTAAGTTTGTACTGCAACTTTAGATCACAGCACGGAAGAAACTACACTAGAATGCCACCCAAGGTGGTATCATGCAAAAAATGCGTACCTAATGAACAAGTGCACTTTTAGTTTCTGAGTATCCCGTGCACATAATCTTGGGCAAAACATGGAAACTAGAGTTCTAGATCAGTATTTTTTACAGTTACAGTCTCTTCACGGGGCAGGAGCAAAGAAAATATTGAAGAATTTATTAATTGGCATTCACGAAGAAAATGGCGTCATATCACTAGTCACGGAACAAGGTACAATTTCGTCATACGAATGCACGGGTCACAATCACAATAAAAACACCACAATAAAACAAAAACATGCTGTACAAGTGATTTTGTTCATAAAATTACTCACTTTGAATAAAAATTCCAAAGAAAATCATCCAAAAACTCAAAGGACTGATGACAAGGCACTCCACTCACCGTTTGCAAAACCAGACTGGTATCACGTGACTATAATGTTACCAATTTCATAAAATAAACAGATTTTAGTAGAAAATATGTGATAATTTTTTTAACTTTTTTTTTTCTTTTTTGATATAGAATATAATATATTTTTCTGATTGTTTCAGTCCTTTACTAACCCTTTTTGATCTGCTGGCGTCTGTACATAACATATTTTTTCTACATACGGAGAACAGACAGACATGACGAATCCATAAGTCAAAGGTTACACGCTCAGTCTGGCCTCAGTCTGGTCCATCAGTCTGCTCAGAATGACGGGAGAATTATCGTCTAACCGGTTGACTGACGGACTGATGGTCCAGAATGACAAAAATTAAATATTTTAAATATTTTCTATCATTCTGTTGTGAATGACAGCAGACTGATGCCAGACTGATCGTGTAACCACTCGAATCATTATCGCGTCAGTCAGTCACCGTCCCCGGATGCAATGGAGCACGACGTGCCACCAGAGGGAGAGGGAGAGGGAGGAGGAAGAGAACGTTTCTTGACGTTTCACTTGATTGACGTGGCTGACCATAGCCTAATTAGGTAGTACAGTAATAAATATAAAAAATAAATAATTTTAATAATTGCATAAATTGATAAAAAAATGCTACGCAATAGCTTTACCGCGGCAGTCCCCGAGTGCCACTTACTTTTTAGGGTTCCGTAGCCAAATGACAAAAACGGGACCCTTATAGATTCGTCATGTCTCTCTGTTTGTCTGTCTGTCTGTCCGTCCGTATGACACAGCCACATTTTATCAGTCTGCTGTCAGTCTAGACTGAGCGTGTAACCGTTTTTTTCATCCATCATTCTGGCATCAGTCTTAGCCGGACCAAACTGATGGACTGAACTGATGCCAGACTGAGCGTGTAACCTTTGACTAAGGATTCCGTTTTTTGTCATTTCGCAACGGAACGCTGAAATGTGGCTTCACGAAAAACGTTATGTTTTGTTGTGAACACGGAATCTGGATAATTTCTAATTTAGGAATGCTGGTCATCAATGTTGCTAAAATTATTGTTGTATGTACTTTGTCAATTGCTGTTCCTTTATTAACTTAGTTATCTAACGAAAAATTGCAGAAACATAGTTCTTTCGCTAGGTAATGTTATTTTGTTAGCACATCAATGACTTTAATCGATGGCCTAAGCCCCCATCCGCACGACGCACCAGCTCTTTTTTACGAACACTAAAAAAAGTCGACTTGGAACCAAAAGGTGAATTGAACTTAAAGGTCACCGGCTAGCACTTCAAATCAAATAGCACTTTTAAAGTGTGAACAGCTAAATGGGACATGGGACTGCATTCGTTCTACTTTGGCGCCGTAGAAAGAGAAAAAGTATAGAAAGATTGATACTTCTTTTTCTTTCCCTCAAGAAAGAAATCGACAAATCGCATAAGAAGAAAAGGGACAGAGCATAGCTATTTCTATCTCTCAGCGCGTACCGGTTTTTTCAAGGCCAGCACAAACATTTTGCGGATTTTAGGGATACCAGATTCAGGCAATATGTATATTTCCCGGACAATTGGGTCATTATTTTTTTTAGCAAACATTCTACATGTTATAATAATTTATAGAAATGACATGGCCGGATTCTGCCCTCGAAACTCAATCCAGATTTCATACTGTACATGAATAACTATTAAATGAAAGGAGATGTTTCATTCTGGGCCCAGTCTATGTACACCACATCAATAAATAGGGAAAAAATAGGAGAGTTTCACAAAAATACTATAAAAATGATTTGAAGACGGGTTTAGCTGTTAAAAAATGATAATCAGGAAAGTTTTTTAATAAGTTAACCCTGTCTTTAGGGCAGCCATGACAGTTATGTTTGACATTTGACATGACGTTTGTCGACTTTGACGTTTCTCGCACCCGAGTCTCTGTTTATGTTTGCTTTGATTGAGCCCCATTTTGAGCTTGAGTTGGATACTTTTCGGATTTTTTAGTGATTGTTTTAGTTTTGCGACCCAGATTACTACTACGGACTGATTGATTGCTTACCTGTTGACCCCGGCTTTGTTATATGGTTTTTGATTCGCCTGTGATTCGGATTTCGTCATGTTATTTTACAAGAACGAGTTAGTTTCAGGTATGTCCTATACTTGTATTTTGTTTTAATGCTTTTACTATGCGAGTTATTTTTCCCTTGTGTTATATTCTAACAGATTTTACTCATTCTTATTCCAGTTTATTGACAATGGCATGGCTACAATGCACGTCTATAATAAATGAAAATGACCAGTCTTACGCTGCCGATGATATGGGTCCCGAAATAATTTCTATCATCGAGCGAAATCTTGGCCATCTGGTAAGAAACATTTATCTAATCTAAATACTGTTTAACCAAACGGATTGATAAACACTGTATAACCTCTTTTTCATTTATTGTTTTAGATTAATGAAAATGAAATAATGTGCTCAGTGCTTTGGAGTCATAATGTGTGTGAGATGTCAAATAATAGTGCACATGGAGATCATGAACTTCAGCATTGTCATGATAGCAATGTCTGTGTCCAGTGTAGGATGTCATTATTTAGGAGGCGTACTCATTCCATTGCGGAGGGTGCAGAAAGACAATTTATAGCTGCAACAATTGCTCCAAGAGAGGTAAGTACCCCTCTTTTATTCATATGGATGGGGTAGGCACAAATGCAATGTTTCATAATTATGATGCAAGACAATGTCATTGCTAGTAGAAAAAGAACTGATACTATATCATTTCTGGGAATGTGCATATATAACAATAATTATATGACATAGAACATTGCCTAGGGCCCTAGGACAAGTCTATAAAAGTGATATTAAAATACTCTTACATAAATCTTGATAAGTTTATATCTATATATATAAAAGAAAGTCGTGTTAGTTACACTATTTATAACTCAAGAACGGCTGAACCGTTTTGGCTGAAAATTGGTGGGGAGGTAGCTTAGAACCAGGATTAACATATAGGATACTTTTTACCTTTTTTTTATCCCGTTTCTGTGGGACGTGACATAAAACGTGGTAAGTATCATAAAACGCAACTGACATGGAGTGACAGCAAAACGAAAAATGTATCAATCAAAACCTGTGTCAAAACATCAATTGACCGGTCGATGTGTTTGTATTGAGTTTCTAAGCTTATTGTGCCGATATTATCATAATTATTAATGCTATGCTGCCACCAAGATGATCAAATTTTTATCCTGTTTCCGTGAGACGTGACATAAAACGCAGTAACATGATCACGAAGAAGGTGTTGGTGCCGAAATTGAATAAGGGATCTGAACAAAAAGTACTATAGAGTGAGATCCCACAGCCCCCAGACCTACGTTATTTTAGCAAAGCTGAAATTTTGATTGTAGTCAACTATAAAGTTAAGACAGTACCGGTATGCGTACTTACTATCTTGAAAGCGGGGCCCTTCCACAGGTAACGCGACCTGAAGGTGGATAAAATCAACTATGTCATTTTAGCAAGCCTACATTTTATATGATGTTACTTATGGTACTATTTCAAGACCTTTGGTAAGCTGCCAGACCAATCCGATGGGCCAATCATTCTGCCAGACGCCTTAAAGTCCTTCCCTTAAACTTGAATACCCCGCCTCTGTCCTGCCTCTCCTGAGCCAGAACCGCTTAACGCAGAAGTCTAAATTTTGGACACAAATTTTCGCTTTCGAGTTAGTAAGTACACATGTTAACTTTATAGTAGACTACAAACCCTCCCTCTCGCGCTCGGCATTGGTCGAGGCCATGCTGCGGGGCGAGACGGAGTGGGAACCGGTCGCCTCCTTCTGCGAAGCAGTCATGCTCGCGAAGGAGGAGGCGGGCCGCGTGAGGGAGAGGATAGCGTCTTCCCTCCACCCCAGCCACAGTGGTAGACGCCCACGGCGTCGGACGTCGGCAGACGATCTCCGGCCACCGTAGGCGCGGGCATGCGGGCAACGAGTAATGGGCGACTCGCTGTCCGACCATGGACCATGCCCGGGTCGACGGCGCGTTATGTTCCACGCGCGCGTCAAGGAGTGTCAGCATGATGACGGCGCTCCCCTCTAGAGGGCCAAAGCCTGCCGGGGTCGCGGGACTTATCTCATTACCGTGACCCTGGAACATAAAGGGCTATTAGGGCGGACTCATATTATTATGATGTTTAACCACGAAAAAAAAAAGACTACAAACCCACAAAGAGGCGACCCCACGCGCCCGGCATTTGTCGAGGCCATGCTGCGGGGCGAGATGGAGAGGAAAGCGGTTACCTCCTTCTGCGAAGCAGTTATGCAGGCGAAGGAGGAGGCTGGAAGCGTGAGGGAGAGGACAGCGTCCACCTCACAGCCTAGCTGCAGTGGTAGACGCCCACGGCGACAGACGTTGCAAGTCGATCTCCGGCCACCGTAGGCGCGGGCATGCGGGCGGCGAGTAATGGGTGACTCGCTGTCCGACGTTGAACCTTGCCCGGTTATGCAAAGAGTGCCAGCATTATAACGGGGCCCCTATTTAGAGGGCCAAAACCGACTTACGATTTACCGTGACCCCGGAACGTAAAGGGCTATTGAAGGACACCGTGGATTTTAGTCAGTACGAGTCTGACAGTCCTTCCCGCTCTGCCCGGGGTGGGAGACTCACATGATTATTTTACCACGCTAAAGAAAATGTCAGTTGCATTTAGCCACCAACTTTCCAATTGAATTAAAACTCCTTGGATATGCCCGACTTACCACCGCACAATTTACAAATAAAGGTTGGCTTCGAAACATAAACCAACCAAAACTGTGCAACAGAACGCGTTTGGTGGTAAGTAAATTGATGAACAATGTGATTTACGTGACGATACTCAAAGGAAAATTCGAAGTTGAGGAAGTTCTCATTTCGAGGATCCCATATGATAGGTTTGCCGTTTGAGTTTAAACGACCTCAATTTCCGATCCATCTTGCATTCGCCATGACTATTAACAAATCACAAGGCCAATGCTTGAAAGTTTGTGGTCTGAATATAGAAAATCCATGTTTTTCACATGGTCAGTTAGGTATATAGGTATGTGGCATGTTCATGAGTCGGATGACCATCTGCGTTATTTGTTCTTGCGCGTGATAATAATAAAAAAATGTCGTCTATCAGAACGTGCTTCACTGTACAGTGCAACCCATGCACCAAAATACATGGCTAATAAAGAATAAATGATTGATTTTTGACTTGATTTTTTAAATTATTTTTGATATCCTAATAAAAAATCAAAAATCTGCTCATTTATTGCCTCTAAGGCGGAACAAAGTTCGCCGGGCCAGCTAGTTTATTATAAATGTTGTTTTTTAAATAAATCTCGTTTTTTTGTTTTAGATACCTGAAGGTGGCTTATTATGTTTTAATTGTTGGACTCATAATCAGCGTACAATCCTCTACTAATAAGAGGTAGAATTAAATCAAGTCATAGCTCAGGACGAACCTATTATAATATATATTGTTGGCAAGGGAAGGATCAGGTTGGGATGATAATATAATTAGTTATTATTGTAGTTGCATCTCTGGACGACGGACAATGGGTTGCTGTGCTCACATAATGACCATCATGTGGTATTTTGGGTTGGGCCCGGCACCAAGAAAACATAGAAGCACCAGCGTCATTCCTGGATGGAATATTAATAAGGGATGATGTGGATGATGAATAAATCATAAGTCTCAACAAGTTGTTTTATTTAAATGTATACCCTTAACCCTTTAAATGTTGAACGGACCAATTGGTCCGCATAACAATTAAAGAACAATTACAAAATGGACGTCCACAGTAGATGATTTAATGTCATTACATAGTATAAAGTCGCTTCCTGCTGTCTGTCCCTGTTTGCTTAGATCTTTAAAATCATGCAATGGATTTTTATGTGGTTTTTTTAAATAGATAGAGTGATAAAAGAGGAAGGATAACATGCATAATATAGTAAAGATTGTACCCGTGCGGAGCCGGGGTGGGTCGCTAGCACAGGGGGTTATCTTCGAACATTATTTTTCGTCATTCGTCTCTATGGCACGATTATAGAAACTGACAGCCAACTGACAGCTACCTCAACCCCTCCGACTCATACTTCGCCCCTTTGACGTCTGTTCGAAACTTAGACGTCATCTGTCAACGTCAAATGAAAAAATGCGGGGTTTTCGGACCCCAACCGCCAACAAAGTTTATGTTTATGTGATTTAATTCTCTAACTAAACTACATAATACTTTAACTATTATATCCTCATAATATTTGAATCTTGCAAAGCCAAAATTATGTATAATAAGTGATGTGTAGTGAGTTACAAGAGTAAACTACAGGACGTCGAGAGAGGTGTCGGAAACAGGCTAACAATTAAAAGGATTTTAGCAATTTCCAAGTTTCCAATGCATATCACGACCATGGCTCTGCCTTCCAGCCCTCATTGAAAAGCTTGTTAGAGTAAACAAGGAGAATGCAATCGTTTAATAATGAAGTAGACAGTAAGTTTTATTGTGCAAAATTTTTTAATAAAGTTCTTAGTAGAACAACAAAATTAACAAAACATCTTGTGTTTCAGATCACGTCAGTGAAATTAATGGCCATTACTTATTGAGCGTTATATGTATCATCCACCTCATCTGATAAAGGGAATATGAAAATAATTGTTTGACGGAAAACATTTTGTATGAATATAAAATTTCAAAATAGAGTGATATAGTAGATGTCAGTCAAAACTGCAGACTGTGCTACACCAAAATGAGGTCACTCCACAAATTAAATCATGAACATGTCATCCCTGAAACCACCAGCCCGGTATACAATACAATCCCGGAAAGGTTATAAAAATAAAGGTATGTATGCATTTATCTAACTCAAACTCAAATTCTTTATTGCATTCATGTGTACATAGGTGTTACAGATGTAAATAAGTTTCAACATGAAACCCGGTTAGGACACTGAAACATATAGGTACAATTTTGTAAGTTATTTAAAAAAAAAATTATTGATTCAAACATAAACAAAGTTTGGAAACTGGCTGTCATTATAATGGCCATAATATGATGAGATTTAATAGATTGTTTTGTAAATAGCTTAGGGAAAAGAAAAAGTTTACGATAAAGTTAAAGGGTAGATAAAAATCTGTGAAAAATTAAGAACATAGTGAATATTTAGATGATGACTAAGGTTGAAAATTCATGCTGCAAAAGCAAGGTTTTAGTCCTCATATCTAGAAAGAAAGGAAGCGTTGATTAGTTATGTTTGTATTATTCAATAATAATAAAGTTTCAGGCATTATTCATATCATAATACATAAAATATGTTTTTTTTTTTGCAGTTATTAATGCGGATGGAAAGCAGTTAGACCAACACTACAAAATACTGCAGAACATGTATCAATAATGGATGATTTATTTGATTCTGTAAGTTGAGCAAGTACTTGTATTTCCAAAGCGAAGAGGAAAATGTTTTGTAGACTTCGAAATGAAACTTTCCCCTTTTGTTTTTCCTTTTTAATACATTATTTATGTGTATCGGTTTATATATTTTAGTATTATGTATTAGCTAGGTTAAGATATTCATTTAAATTTTTTTTCTTCGTGTTCTCACACACTTTTATCTACATTTCTTTTTTTCTTGTTTCTGTTGGAAGAAAATTCTTTAGAAATAAGCAGTACCTTTGTACTACAATTTCCAAGTGTTGTATCTTGTTATATTTTGTGTGTACATAAATTGTTAAATAAATAAATAAATGCTGTTGAAAATGTAATCGAGAAATAAAAATTTAAATAAATGTATGTCTTTTATTTGTTCAAAAAAAAAACCTTAATATCTGAGGTGTGCAACAACAATATAAATGGCTGAAAAGCCTAGTATTCAGATCTAAAACGATGAGATGTCTTAAAAGACTAGTGTTCATTCAGAGTTTAAAAGCTATCTCTGAGAAAAAAATTAAGCTGTCATGTTCTATAAAAGTTTTCCACAGATTAACAAAATGTTAGTTTTTTTGTTCGGGAGTGCTCCGTCTGAGCCCTCTATAAAGTTTGTGGTCGCTAGTAATAGATGTAAAATAACAAAACTTGTTTCATATATTGTAAGTGCTCAGTTGGATTGGGTGTGGAATCCTTCACAGAATGGCGGTCTATGTCCTAGCAGAAGTATCAGCTTATAATGTTCCCAACACAGCTGATGCTAAAGTAGACATTTATTGTCTTTTTCCTAGCTATTACTGTGTCATGTTAACTAGGTACTATAACAATAACTTGAAGTTGTTAGGTACTACACATGTCACTGCTCCTCATCGCGTCGTATTCCTCATTGCTGAGGGACGTGATTCCCCCGATGTGAAGTTACTTTCAGCTTGATGATGATTCGCCATCTGTTTCTGTCCTTGGCAGAATGAAGAGCATCGTGAAGTTTCGTTTCTTGGCATTGAGATATAGGATAGATGATATAAGTGCCGCCGGTTACTATTCTATTATTTTTATTAAAACCTAAGATATTCGAGATCAATCATTGTTTTCTGCGATCTCTTTAGCCCAGCTTACACCTACATAAACATCAATCATATGTCAATGTCATTGTCAAAATGCCCTTTCGCTTATTACTGTCAGATCCACCATGTTTGATTTTTTGTCGAGTGTTGTTATCCTTGACAAAGTTAATTGAAAAGCACAATTCAACGAAGTGAAATTAAAGAAAATTAACAATTAGAAACGGTTTATATATTAAAAAGCTATTTTTACATATGGTGTACATAGACTGGGCCCAGGCTCCATACATTTTTGGACCATCTCCTTTCTTCTGAAATAAATAAAAAATAGTCGCAACAATTACGTTTCTCTAAAATAGGCGAGGAAAATTCCTAAAAAAATAAATGTTATTTATAACGGTGCATCCACACCGCCGGTAACATTTGTGGAGCAACAAAAGGCAACACGGTAACATTCGGTAACTTTTGTGGCTCCTTGTTACTATTTGTTGATTGTTACTCATCCACACTGCAGTAACATCCGACAACAATAATGTTGCCGTGTTACTGTATGCCGAGTAACGTTGCTCGACAATCGGCAACATTGTTAGATAATGGGGGTAACATTGTTACTGAATGTTGAGCAACGTTACTCGACTTACAGTAACACGTCAACACTTAGTAACATTTTGTTGGCGGATGTTACCGAGCAACATTTGGAAACGTTGAACTACAAATGTTACCGGCGGTGTGGATGCACTGTAAAATAAAAAATAAACGTATTTCCTTGAAGAAAATCCCGTCAACCCCAGGAGAAGGTCTGACCCGCACACACCCGTCGGTTACAATGTGTTAATTATGTTTTCCTGTGATTTGTTTTATTATTAAGACACTGTACCTGTGTAAACTACGCTTGATGGTCAGCTTAAAATATAAAACTCCCGTGATTGCCAGAATTGCATTGCTAAGGTACGAACTATAGGATATCACGTTTCGAGTAGCACGCGTGTTGATGCGACTCACGTACCACTATGTCATAAACGTCAATGTCGTACACCTTCGTCGAACTGGTTCTCCGCGTGATAATATTGTACCTGCTAGTCGGGTAAATGTTTGCAGTATGACAACACTCCCCATTCGGGACGTTAACATTCTCTATCTCATATTCGGAATTTATATTTATCTAAGTTTGGCGCATTATTAACGCTTGTAAAAAAAGCGCTCGTGCGAAATGGCATCAACCATCATCATCTATAAAAAAAAACTTTTATGGATTCTGAATTCTGGGCCATTGTGCATCAACCAAATAAAAATTTAGAGTAAGTTGCCATTTTTCTAACTGAATAAACTACCATCTTAAGCATTGCTTTTTTTTTTTTTTTTTTCCTCTCTTCGTCCATGATTGGACAGGCGAAGGTCATAGACCATACTGCCTCGTCTTCAGTCAATCTTAAGCATTGCATTTACTATTGTAACTGGCAATGATTTTGTTTCGAGTTGTCAAAATGTCAAACTGAGTGGAAAAAAAAAGGCGGGAAACTGTGAAAGCGAAAAGGCGCGTTTTTTTTTCAGATTCTCCAAATATTTTATTTTTGTTCAAAATTTACATATTCTTTGCACATATTAGTGATATAAGTTGTTCATAGTATATATAGTGTAAGTACAAAACTTGAAATGGGGAAGAAGAGGCGGAGGAAGGACGATTTGTCCATTGCAGTCCCACAGCAGCAGTCGCAGTCAATCGAGTCAACCGAGACCGAGTCATCAGACTCGGATTCAGCTGAGTCTGTTTTAACTAATATTACTATTCAACCCAAAAAGGACACCAATAAGGATAAGTACGCCATCTATAAAGTAAAAGGGTACTCACGTAAATATCCTGAGGATACAAAGAAGTCTGATCTTATTGTATTTCTAAATCACATCGAAGAAAATGTAATATTTAACGACAGGGATCGTTTGGCTTTATCCAAGGGTTTAAGGGAGCATGGCGTTTCAGGTGTCATGCACAGGGTTGCCACCTTTAGGGGAAAAAAAAACGGGACATCGGGCATCCATAATGAGACGTTCGGAGTTTGGTGAAAAAAAATTACCCATGAGACAGTCAAAGGAAAATTAAACTTTATTTTGTGTTTTCATTTGTATTTATTTTTAACCCCCGACGGAAAAAGAGGGGTGTTATAAGTTTGACGTGTCTGTCTGTCTGTTTGTCTGTCTGTCTGTCTGTGTGTCTGTCTGTCTGTGGCACCATAGAGCCCGAACGGATGAAGCGATTTCAATTTAGTTTCTTTTTGTATTAAAGGTAATTTACGGGCGAGTGTTCTTAGACATGTTTGATGAAAATCGGTTGAGCCGTTTAAAAGTTATGGGGGTGAAAGTGGGCAAGGGTAACCTAAGGTTTGCAAATAAACTCGAGTGGGGTTTTAAATGAAAGCGCACTGAATGGGAATATTGATGATTTAATCGAGAGTGTTCTTAGCATCGTTTGATGAGAAAATTGGTGATGGGGAAATTGGGAAATGGAAATCCGAAGGTCAAATGAGAGTATCAATTACTACAATCTCAGTCTTTGTAATTCTGTCAAAGATGATTTGTCAATGTGCTCTAACCGCCCAACATAAAATGATATAAAATAAGTATGGACCTACCTATAAAAAGTATAAAATAAAAAATTAAATTAAAAATTCAAAAAACCCCCGACAAAAAACCAAGTTTCCTTTAAAAAGTAATAAATAATAAAAACAAATAAAAAAATACGTCGCGTTGGGGGACCGGAAAAAATCGTAGATAATAAATAATTTGAAGCGGACCCCCAACGCGACGTATTTTTTTATTTGTTTTTATTATTTATTACTTTTTAAAGGGAACATGGTTTTTTGTCGGGGGTTTTTTAAATTTTTAATTTAGTTTTATACTTTTTATAGGTACATACTTATTTTTTCATGTGTGTTTCTTGTTGTTATTACGAGCCGCTTTTACTAAATCTATATCATTTTTGTATTTATTTATGAAGTCTGAACAAGACATGTGCATATTCAAAGAAATTGGCAATTCTGCTTTCATCAAATCTACCGAGCAACGATTTCTGATATTAGACCATTTCATGGTCATTAGTGAAAATACGCGCTCAACATACGCATTTGAAGGAGGTATGCTCAAAGCACGAGATACAACAATCCTTATGATGAAGCCTTTCGATCGGTATGATAAAGCTACAGGGTAATTATTTTTCTCATGTAGCGGGTTCGATTCCTGTCGCATATTGTCAAAAATCGGGACAAAATCGATAGGCCGTCGGGACGCGGGACAATGTCTTCGAAATCGGGACTGTCCCGGCAAAATCGGGACGGGTGGCAACTCTGGTCATGCACCTACGTACTATAAATAAGTACAAAGTTGGCATCACATTTGATTTACCAAATAATGTCAACATGTTTCTACAAAACAAGAAATTGTTAGACCAACTGACGTAAGACGACCCACTGACCCGTTAAAGGCATCCATACCGGCTGGGGATGCTGAAGTAACAGGAGTCCTCACCTCGGTTCCTACAGAGATGTCAAATAAAGAAATTTTTTCATTGATTGGTAGTTCGAAAAATGTTATTGAAGTTGACGCTTCATGCGCAGAGTCAAAAATGATGGTATCGCAGTTTTTGTTCCTACACAGGCTGTTGCAATAACATTCGCATCCACTATTCTTCCTCAATATATTTACTTAGATTCATGGCGTCATGAAGTGAGTAAATACATTCCACCAGTAAAACAGTGTCTTAAGTGTATGCGATATGGACATATTGCAAAATTTTGTCGCAATGCAGAGGTCTGTTCAATTTGCACACTTAATCATAATTTTAAGAGCTGTCAGGTTAACTCAAAGGACGCTACGTGTGCAAACTGCAAAGGAAATCATATAGCTATCTCCTCATCTTGTCCAATTAAAAAACATAAAATTGAAGAAAACAAAATTAAGTCTCGAAGTGCTACATATTCCGATCTTTTTGATGCTAATGCATTTCCAGCTTTAGCTACTCGTACTTTAGATGTACAAATTAACAATTTAATGAAATCAGATAAATTTTTAAGTACATTAGTAGAAACGATTACTAAAATAATAAGTAATAAAGATGTTCCTATAAATTCATCATCAATTAGAGAGGCCTTAAAAACAACTTTAAGTAATAAATTTTCATCACCTTCCTGATGGATCTGTCAAATTTAAATATAATTCAATGGAATGCACAAAGTTTAAATAGCAATAAACAAATATTTACAAATTTCCTCTATACACAAAACATTCATATTGCAATCATTTCTGAAACATGGTTCAGACCTGAACAATCATTTAAAATAAAATATTACAATATTGAAAGAAATGATTGTGGTAATAAACACAATGGAGTTGCAATTATAATACACCAAAGTATTACCTATTCCAAAATAAATACTTATTTCGACAATTCTTTACAAAACATTTGCATAAAAATTACAGTTAACAATAAAGAAATAAGCATAGTCAGTTTCTACAGTCCTTTAAACTCTAATCCACCTTTTAATAAAGATAAATTTGATTTGTTGGTAAAGTCTATTCCTAGTCCTTTTATATTTGCCGGGGACTTCAACGCCCATCACACTTCTTGGGGGTGTGCTTCCGACAGTCCACGTGGTCGAGAAATCTTAGAAATCATAGATGAAAATAATCTGATTCTTCTTAACGACGGTCAAGTTACAACAGTTGGTTCTTTAACATGGCGTCCCAATGCTCTGGATCTATCTTTGGTTTCATCATCATTGGCACTTAATTGTGAATGGTCTGTACATGATAGTCCACTTGGTAGTAGTTATCATATTCCTGTAATTATAAAGGTAATGATTAGCAACAACCAAAATAGTTACCATTACAATTGTTTGAATGCTAAACATTTGCCTATCTATCCAAATTATAAATGCGTGGATTGGCAAATGTATAGTAATTGTGTGGAAGAAAAGTTGATTGATTTTCAAATAGATAATACAAGACTTCTTGACTCATATCTCCAATTTTGTAATATTTTGCGCACAGCAGCTGCAAATACTCATTTTAATTTCAATAATTCGAATTATCATACTAACACAAATATCACTAATCAAAATCACACATGCCATAGAAATAAGACAAAAACACCTTCCCTTCCTTGGTGGAATCAAAAATGTACAGAGGTTGTATTAAATTTCAAGAAAGCATATATTAATTTTAAAAATAATCCAACAGAGGAAACATATTTACAATTTAAAAGGCTTCGGGCTATTAAAAAACTCACTATAAAAACAGAAAGACAAAAAAGCTGGTCTTCTCTCTGTGAAACATTTAATAGATGTACACCATTATCTGTTATATGGAAATTCATGCGTAAATACAATAAAACATATAATTTTAATCAACCAGAAAGTGATGCATGGGTTTCTGACTTTTTAAACAATTACACACCAGACTTTGTATCACAATCATCAAATTTTATTAATGATAATTTAAATTCCAAAAATAGTTTCTTGATTAATCCTTTCACAATGAAAGAATTAATGTCCGCTATCTCCTCTCGAAGAGATACTGCTTATGGTCTCGATGGTATGCCATACATTTTAATTAAAAATTTAAGTGCTGTAAGTTTAGAAACATTTTTAAAAATATTAAATCTATTGTGGGAAAATAATATTATACCTCAAGATTGGAAAGTGGATTGCATAGTACCAATTTTAAAACCTGACAAGCCCAAGCTATGTCCTGATTCGTATCGTCCCATAGCACTTACTTCTTGCATTGGAAAATTATTTGAGCAACTTTTGAAACAACGCTTAGAGTTTTATGTAGAACAAAACAATATTTTACCTTCTAATCAATTTGGTTTTCGTAGGAATCGGTCTTCTAGGGAAAGTATTTGTCAATTACAACTTGATATACATAACTCCTTAATGGCTAACAAAAATTTAGTTGGAGTTTTCTTTGATGTTGCAGGAGCTTTCAATAGTGTAAATATAGATATTCTTGGTCAGGAATTATCACAAATAGGGATTCCTGTAAAAATGATAAATTGGATTCAAAGTTTTCTCAACAATAGAGAAGTATTTGTTAAATTTAATAGACATCTCTACGGTCCTAGACTATCGTCTAAAGGAGTTTGTCAAGGTGGTATACTATCGCCTTTGTTATTCATATTATATATACGTACCTTAAATATTATTTTAGGGCCTCAGGTCAAAAATTTACAATTTGCAGATGATTTGGTTGTTTATGCATCAGGGAATAATTTATCACATACAGTCCAAATAATAAATGATGCATTGGTAAATCTCCATAAATATTTTTCTTATCTTGATTTGAATGTTAATCAGTCCAAGTCCAAAGTTGTTGTGTTTGGTAAACAATCTCTTAGCATGCCCAGTGTGCAATACAATAATTGTGTTAAACATTTTATTGTGCTTTACCCATTTCACTTGAGGTTAAATTCCTGGGGGTTCTTTTTACATACAATTTAACTTGGAATAATTATGTTAAACATATAATTAGTAAAGCAAATAAAGCATGTAATATATTGAAATCTCTGTCTGGATCATATTGGGGTGCAGACCCAAAAGTTTTATTGTTATTGTACAAATCATTAGTTCGTAGTCATTTTGAATATGGTTTCTATTGTTTCGCTTCAGATGTTAAAATTGTAAATAGTTTAGATGTTCTGCAAAATAAATGTTTGCGTGTAATAACTGGGGCATTCAGAAGCACTCCTGTAAATGCAATGCAGATTGATTGTAGTGTGCCACCATTATGCGTTCGATTCAAATATCTGAAAGAAAGATTTTTATTAAAACTCTATAGTGTTTCCAGCAATAGTCTTTTAAACAGCTTATTACACTCAATTACCCCTTCAGTCTCTAAATCAATTTTCATGTTACAGGATCTTCAAAGTTTCATAAATTTTATTCAAAATTTAAATATCTTTCAATCAAAACATATCCTGCCTAACAAGGCAGGATATGTTTTGATTGAAAGATATTTAAATTTAAAGAAGATTAAAAGATATTTAAATTAATGTCTGGAAATTTAGCAGTGAAAGATCCTTCATAACAATGAAGGATCTTTCACTGCTAAATTTCCAGACATTAATATAATTATAAAGAAAAAAAAGGACTTGCCAACAAAAGAGGAAGTAAATGCATTATTGTCAGAATGGTCAGATCATAAATTTGTTTATACAGATGGTTCCAAAAATTATAGGGCTGTGTCTTTTGCTATATATGAGCCCTCCTCAAATATAGGCATTGGTCGAAAAATTGACAAAAATTCTAGTATCTTTACAGCTGAAGCTGTAGCTATTTTGAGTGCTTTGAAACATATTGAAAATTGCAATTCAGGACAAAATAAATGGATGGTAGTAAGTGATAGCATGAGCGTCCTAGAAAATTTGGCGAATAACAAATTACATGCTAACACTAATTACTTGATTTATTTGATAAAAGAGCTGTGGATGAAATTGTATCAATTAAATATTGTAGTTGGTTTTGTGTGGGTGCCTTCGCATATTGGTGTTGTAGGGAATGAAAAGGCAGATTATTTGGCTAAAAAAGTTATTGAATTAGAAGAAATCATACCCAATCCTGACCCTGCTATGAGTGTCTCCATACCACCTACAGATGCAGTTCGTCTTCTAAGACAGCGCATGTGTCAAGAGTGGGGAAGACATTCATATCAGTGTACTCAGGTACAAAATAAAGGTACTTGGTTTAGTAGATTAGATGTCGAAATAAACTCCATACCTTGGTTTTGCAAGTATAATAATTTCATAAATAGAAAATTTTACACAATCATAAGTCGGATGCGTTTTGGTCATTGTCGTTTAAATTATCATCTTCATCGTCTTGGTATGGTCAATTCACCTAATTGTGAATATTGTCAATCGGAAAAAGTTCAGTCATTGCATCATATTTTTTTCGAGTGCTCGTCTTTCAACATTCAGCGCCTTGTGTTGTCGGATGAGCTTCTTAAAATTTTCAACAAGCCTGGCGAAGTCCCGCAATGTATTCATGAGTTGCTCAGAAATGTCTCAACCTATGTATATTTGTATAAATTTATTGTAGAAACTGTTGTTGACATCTAGTTAGTTTTAAGAGCATAAGTTTCTGTGTATATCTTTATGTTTACTACCTTATTTATTTTAATATTAATAATACATTTATGTATAATCCATAGTGGAAAATGTAAATATAACTAATATGAGGAGATAGCTGTAAAAATTAGAATAACAAGAGCAAGATTTGTGTAGCAAAGCCATTGAGATGAAGTTATATGGAGATGCCCCGATGTTCTATACATACATTTTGCTTATACAAATATGAGTCAAACATGAGACAGAGAGTGAAATATTGGTTTGTCTCTTTCCTTCTAATGCAGTAATCATATTTGACAAAAGAGACAACAATATTTCGGTTGTTGCTCAAAATGGAATATTTTGTTGGGATATTTCCCACAGTTACAGAAACGTGCCCATTTCGCCATTTTATGTGCCAAGTTTCGTGGTAGTTCTGCTGTCAAACAGTTGTTTACTTTTTGTTGAATTTAGATTTTTGAGTAAATTACGGAGTGTTTTCTTTTAAAAGTGCGTGTTACCATTAAGAAACAGTAATTCAACATGCCTGGATGTTCCATTGTGTCTTGTCATGCCAGGAAAAAGAAAAATCAGCCTGAATTGACTTTATACAGGTTAGTAACACGTTTTCATGCAAAACTACATGAAATAGAACAATTTCGGTAAAGAAATCGCTATGTGACCTTGTTTTCATGGTTAGAGTATTAATATTTGGGTTTATTTCCGTCCTACAGATAATATTTTTCATTTCTTATTTTCGTTTGTTTGTTTACAATAATAATAGTGTTGTACCGTTGCTGTAATAGTTCCCGATACTAGTCCTTCGTTACACTGAAACTGTTACCAAATGATATATTGATAAAAAAATACTAATCATTTATAGGTTTCCCAAAAATGAAAGATTGAAGAAAAAATGGTTGGACTCTATCAGTGACGAAAAAATTTGTTCTCGAAGTAAAGACTGGCTTATGTGTTCACTTCACTTTGTAGAAAAATGTTTTAACAGAACACTTGATGTTATTAGGTTACATGAGAACTCTGTACCTACAATATTTTCGGTAAGTGTGTATTAAAATGATTGTTAAATAACAGCCTGGTTTTTTAGCCTAAGTTATATGGATAGTAATGCATATTTCATTTTTTTTTCAGACATCCAACAAAAAACAACTTCCAGAGTCATTTGTATTCTGTGAAACAAGCAACACTCAAGAATCTGATGTTTCTTGTACATCTACTGTAATAAAGCAACCATCTACCGTAATAGATGAACCATCTAGTGTAATGGAGGCACCATTGCAGTTGACCCATCAATTTGTGGGAACAGTGCACAAAGAGGTATGTAGATGTTGAATTTTTAACCGTTTTCTGACAAACAGACGGCAGCACATCAAGCGCCGCAATCTGTCAAAGACTTGTCAACTGTCACTTGAAAAGAACTTTTAGCAATAAAATGCAATATGCAAATTATTTTTTAACGGTGCATTGTTAAGTTATTGGTTAATAGTGCTGATACATTTGGCATGTTCGTGAAAAGGCGCTGTCAGATGGGACTGATCATCTCTTAGCTGCCACGGTCTATTTTAATTTTTCATTATTATTATTTTTTAATATTAGCTGTACACTTAACTTGCTACGTTGAGTGTTAAAAGAGTGTCCATGGAGTTTCTTGTCCGTTCTTTTCCATAGAGATCTTCGCTCTGGAATGGGCACCTACGGTACTTTCACAGTTATTATGTCTTGTGACTAGAACTGTAGCACCATAACAATTTTGTACTGATTTATTTTTATGTCTTTTGACCATTCAAAAGTGCCTGTAATTATTGGCCTAGTTGAAATAAATTTGATTTGATTTAACTATTTATCTTTTCTATTACAGGTTTTACAAACTGGAAAAATTAAAGCCTTTAAAGAAAAATACGTCAATCAACAGAAAACAATTAAACGCCTCAATGAAATAATACGAAGGAAAAAAAAATTGCTGATTTGAAGGCTGTTGTTATAGAAGACTTGACGGGACCAAAAGACTTTTTAAAAAGACAAATTAACAAGTCCAAAGGTTTACCTGTACAATCCGAATTAATCGTCAATTTTTTAAATTAACGCTAACACATAAATATATGTATAATATTTAATTACAAGCAATAGCGCAAATGTGAAAATTTTCATTTTTTTTTACGTAACTACATGGATTATAATTTAATCATGGTATCTAGTCGTAATACTATTATGTAATCCTAAAAGTACTAGGGATACTAGTATCCATACTCGTTACAGTAACACTATGTTTCTTGATTGGCACAACCCTAGCATTGGCCGCCATTTTATGTGCCATGCGAACTTGTAGGTATCCACGTTTTTGGTGTAGGTATTTCCAGTCCATAGGATTATAATGTCTATGAGCAAAGCAAGCTTCAGTTTACTTTAAATACTTTGACAAATGACGTACGTTCAGTACTTTTGAAACATGGATTTTTTAAACGGATACGAGATATAATGATACGATATAGAGACAAAACATATACATTCAAATGTTAAATAACGTAAGAAATAATAAATGTAATATAAACGGAAGACATTTTTGGCTTTAAAAAAGGAAAATATAATTCAAGGAATGACGGAAGACAAGGCAGTAAGGTCGAAAGACCATAGCCTGCCCAAAACTGGGCGAAAAAAAAAAAAAAAATCAAACTGAGTGTCAGTGTCACAGTGTCATCAATGTGGTGTGTGAACTGTGAAAAGGTGAACACTGATACATGTATGAAATATTGCATTTTTAAGCATGCCAAATCATGATACATGGATATCTATGCTTTTGATTCTATAGGACAGAAAAGGATAACATATTGTTATCATGCAGCATGCACTAATTAGAAGAACTATGTTATATAGTGTGGCTGATAGCAGTGTTAAATTTTGAAAAACCAAAAGAAAACGTGTACATTCTACAGTTCGATAAATAAGAAAATAATAGTCATATATTTATAATGCCGACAATATCAGTAAAACGTGACGCTCTTTTTGCCGCACTTGGCAGGACTTATTGTAAGTATTTCCTAGTTTACACTAAACTTATAAAAGATAATTTGATTTTGTTTGAGAATCTCTGAATAAAAAACTGAAAAAAATATGTTTCAGCTGACGATGAATTCCAAGACCTCTGTTTTGAGTTCGGCTTGGAGCTCGATGAAGTGGTAAGTAATGTCCTAGTTTTACATACTTAAATAACCTGTTTGTCTACAGCTTGAAGCAGTTCAAGATGTGAGACCAAGTTTCATGCACATCTTTGCGCTCTTATTTGATCGGCCATCATCTTAAACTATTTAACAAACATAAAAAAGAAAGCAATGTATTATATTGGTGACGCAAACTCAAGAATCAATCAATCTTCTTCTATTACTAAGCAAAGTTCCATACTTATAATATACATACTGTCCCTTACACTAAGTATGTTACAGTGCCTACTCTGATATGCTTGGTTGCTCGTAAGGGACAAAATGAATATGTTTCAATGACACATGATTTGTTCCTCTGATTAAGCTGTGTCAACAGTAAAAAGCTATGAACAGTCTATAACAATGAATATTTTGTGCCTGAATTTCAAACACAAAACAGCAAGCTTTTTCAGTTCTGTCAGTCTCACAGCTTAAGGGCGCATAACCAGAAAGTTGGAAATGTCGCAAATAGCTGTCAAATATTTACAAATTTTAATTAACCGATTCGTTGCGGATGGCACGTTTCAGTGCCATCACTTTCTTTCCGTGCCTAACGCCTCACGCAGAAGAATATTATGGCACTGAAACGTGCCATCCGCAACGAATAATAATAATAATATTCCACAACTATCACACAACGCCATCTAGTCCCAAGCTAAGCAGAGCTTGTGTTATGGGTACTAGACAACTGATAAACATACTTATATATTTCTAAATACATAAATATTATAGATAAATTACACCCAGACACAGAACAAATGATCATGCTCATCACACAAACATTTGTCCTGGGTGGGAATCAAACCCACAACCTCCGGCATAGCAGTCAGTGTCACTAACCACTAGACCAACAGGCCTGTCATCATCAAATTGGTTAATTTGGTAAAATTACTGCATGAAAATAAGAAATATGGCTCTGTAGTGCACTAAAAAATTGATTAGGGAATACAATAATTAATATCGTAACCCCAAATATATAGTTTTAGATGTAAAAAAAGTATTTGGAAACTTTCCAAATGCTTTTTTACTCGACTGCGCGACGCAAAGGAGGGTAATGTGTTTATCAGTCTATGTATGTATGTATGTTTGTTTCTATGTGGCGTTCTAGAGACCAAACGCGTAGGCCGATTTTGATAATTCTTACGTCAATCGATTCGTCTTAACCTTGCGAGTGTCACTAAAGACATGACAGTAATCATAATTCACCACAGCGACAACCAGGCGCCATATTGTCAAAATGAAAAAAATAAAAGTCGATGAACTATGTCAAGTTGGGTGTCGTTGAATAGGTATTTTAAAATCATCTTTAGGTTTCTTTTATCATTTTTCATTTTAAGTAATAGTTTAGGATATATAACGATTTAAAGTTGTTTATCAAAACAATCATTCTCGCTAATTTTCTTACTTATTGATTTAAGTTTTTATTTCAAGTATAAACGATATACAAACACAAAAAACAGTGAACAATGAATCGTAACTAAAAAGTGTAAAATAAAAAATATAATTTAAAGAAAAACAAAAAACCCGACTGCGTAAAAACTAATTTTTGAAAAATACGTGAAAAAGTTAACTTATATAAAAACTAAAAAGAAAGAAACAAGCCCAACAGAACAGCAGGAAGAAGCAGAACAGAACAACTCACAGTCGGGGCCCCTTGGGAAGATTTTATTGGTAAAATTTGGATGTGCCCCGACGTGTGAGTCGTTCTGTTCTGCTTCTTCCTGCTGTTCTGTTGGGCTTGTTTCTTTCTTTTTAGTTTTTATATAAGTTAACTTTTTCACGTATTTTTCAAAAATTAGTTTTTACGCAGTCGGGTTTTTTGTTTTTCTTTAAATTATATTTTTTTACACCTGAAACGGTTACAACATCAAATTCAGTGTCTTAATATTGCATTCCTATGTCAATGTTTTAGTGTACTACAGAGCCATATTTCTTATTTCTATACAGTAACATTGCTAAATTTAATAAAACTTGTTAATATTTGACAACTGTTTGCGACATTGCCAACTTTCAGAATAAGCACTTTTAATTACCTTGAAATTATTCCACATTTTTTAACAGGTACTATTTGAAAGTAGTCATTGATTCCCTACTCAATGTGAGATAACATTCCAAACGATTGAATGATTACAGACAACAGAGAAGCAGATGCTGATGAAGGAGCAAGGTGACCATGCTGGAGCTGGAGTATCTGAGGAGATCCTATATAGAATAGACATCCCTGCCAACAGATATGATTTGCTTTGCTTAGAAGGATTGGTTGATGGCATCTTGGTTTTCCAAGGCAAGTTAGTATTGAGAACAAATAATATTTTACATTTTTACAATTAAAATAACTTTATGAACTGAGGATGACACGGAATGGGAAGCAGTCCCCTCTTTCTGTAAAGCAGTTATGCTTAAAGTATTGTTAGCAATCTGACAGTGCCCCCAATAGAGAGCCAAACACCTACTGGGGTCCCGAGATTGTCTAAACAGGTAACCGTGACCCAGGAAAGTAAGAGGCCGTCCTCAGGTTGGGACGGGAGGGACTGTCAGACTTGTACTGACTAAAATCCATGGTGACCCTTCAAAAGCCCTTTACGTTTCAGGGTCATAGTTACCTGATAAGACAGTCTCTTGACCATTGCAGTATGGTGACCATGATTTTACCATACAAAAACTTTTTTTTTAAAAAGTACCGACTTCAAAACAAATACAAAAAAAAGTTTAAAATAACTTTTCTTTCGGAAGTCGGTGGAAATAGTCAATGACACAACAAAACAAAGCCACCGACTTCCGAAAGAAAAGTTATTTTAAACGTTTTTTTGTATTTGTTTTGAAGTCGGTACTTTTTTTAAAAAAAGTTTTTATTTTACCCTTTTTAGTTTATTTATTACATATTCTACCCAAATTCTTGTAAAATACAAAATTTTCTTAAATATGCACTAATCTTGTAATCCGTCACAACATAAAAAAATCCATATCTCTAAAACTACTGAACCGATTTTGATGAAACTTGCAGTGTACCCTAAGTTGAACAATACCTAGTACAACAAAAAAAGAATTACTTAAATCGAACTTATAGTTCCGGAGATATGCGTGCACACACATAAAAACATACATACATACATACACTTATGAAAGGGGTTTGAAGATTTGTGGCATACCTACCGCCGCCATTTTGATTTTTTTTCAAAATCGCGGCCAGCTATGAAACCTTTATAAATCGATAGCTGACATTAATAACAACAAAAAATATTATGACACCAACCCTCGTAAAGTGTCCGGTTTCTGAGATAATAACCGTGAAAGTTGATCACGTGACATTCGCAATTCTAAGCTAGTGTATGTGTTCGAATGTATCAAGATGTTAAAAATAATAACTTTTTAAACGTAATATGTATGTTGCATTATATCTGGATGTTATTTAAACATTATACGTCTGACATAATCTACTTTTTGAACTTAATATCTTATTTTTAGACCGTCTACACTTGTTTGAATGTAATATCTTCATATGATTTAACTATCAATACGATAGTTATACGATAAATGTTAAACAATGTAAATGTAATACATGAGACAGGTTTAAACATTCAGTCTAAAATACAACTGACAGTACTCGTTACATTTATATTGTGTGATGGTTCTGTGGTTACTACAATTTCTAATTTTAAGCATATAATGTAATAAACTGACGTCAACTCGCGAAAATTGTCTTCTATTGGTTGCATAAACCTGTCTCTCTTTCTAATATACTAGCACAAATAGGGATAGAAAATTAAAAATCCGTTTTAAGAACATTTTATATTGCCTATCAAACAATTTTAGGCGTCATGTTTTTATTTGATAAATATAACCATGGCATGTCACCTTTACTTTTTGCAATTTTGGTAGGGATGGTTAGATTTTGCCACATTTTTAAATATCGAATTTTCTTGTTTGTACCTGAAGCCATAACTTACCCGTTACATTGTATCCCTTTCATCAACAATTATGACCACTACAGACTTGGATTGGCTTGTACCGGAAGTGTATTTACTTCGCGTGTAAAAAAAAGGAGATATTTTGATTTCTTTCAATGAGTCCGCGCTCGAATATTCTCGCAGTCAGAGGTAATACAAAAAGTAAAAAATGCCTAATTGTGCCGTATTGAGTTGTAGAAACAATACACAAGAAGTAGGACGACTGACGAAGTTTGTATACTAAATTACAGTTGTATCATCAAAATATCTATGCAAAATATGACACGCTCGTCTCGATACAAATTGAAGAACATATTGCTTCTATCCAGATATATTGCTGTGATGGCCACAGTAAGCAGAAACATCATGAGGCATATCATCATCATAACAGCCGTAGAAAGTCCATTACTGGACTAAGGCCTCACCCAAGGATTTTCCATTGGATGGTTATTGCCATACTCGCCACGCTTGGCAGGCGGGTTGGCGAGCGCATTTATTTCAGTTTATTAGTCTTCCAACGCTGCTGCCCATTGAAAGAGTTTTAAGCTGAGGGGCTATGGATCTTACATTTTGCCCTATCCCTCGACCGACTTTTACGGTCTGCTCGGGAAGAGAAGCAGCTGGCAAATTCTACGTTTTTCTTTTTCTCCCAGACCAGGATTATCAATTACTAAAATATTTTATAAAAAAATATAAAGCCTTTGTTATTCCGAATTAATGTGGTCAACTTTAACACTTTATATCTCAGAAACCGGACACTTTACGAGGGAGAATTACACTTTACTTTACAAAAATAAGTTATTAAGTTCAAAAAGTAGATTATGTCAGACGTATAATGTTTAAATAACATCAGATATAATGCAACATACATATTACGTTCAAAAGGTTATTATTTTTAACATCTTGATACATTCGAACACATACACTTTTTTTTTTTTTTTTTTTTAAATCTGGGTGGTGCTGGAGGGACTGTCAGACTCTTACTGACTAAAATCCACCCGTGTTCCGTCGGATGCCCTTTACGTTCCGGGGCCACGGTATCCTGGATTAAGAAAAATCCGCGACCCCGGCAGGCATTTGGCCCCATAAGGGGCCCCGTCGGTGACGCGTGAAACACGACGCGCCACCGACCCGGGCTTGGTCCTTGGTCGGACGGCGAGCATACCCATTACTCGCCGTCCGCAAGCCCGCTCCGCCGCTGTGCCCTCTGCTGTTCAGAGGGACACGCGTTGGAGCGTCCACCCGACAGGCTATTTGCATACAGGCAAAGAAACCCCTTAGGCACACAGTGCCTAAGGAGAGTTTTTGCCCGCATCCCAGGGCGCACCGGCCCGAAAAACTGGTCTTCCCCCCGGACGTATCCGAGAGGGAACTCCAGTCCACGGTCGCACGTGGAGGTTTCCTGTCTTAGCACCCCGAACACATACACTAGCTTAGAATTGTGAATGTCACGTGATCAACTTTCACGGTTATTATCTCAGAAACCGGACACTTTACGAGGGTTGGTGTCATAATATTTTTTGTTATTATTGATGTCAGCTATCGATTTATAAAGGTTTCATGGCTGGCCGCGATTTTGAAAAAAAATCAAAATGGCGGCAGTAGGTATGCCACGCTCCATAGTAAAATCTTCAAACCCCTTTGGCACATTTATTCAGACGCTGATATAGACTAACATATATGAAAACTGGGCAGTTCTGATAATATTACATACATACGGGTCGAATTGATAACCTCCTTTGATTTTGACATCCTACTCGGCATACTCTGCTCTTTTAACATATCTCCAACGGCAATTGATTGGTTTCGAAGTTACCTGCGTGGCCGCCGGCAGCGTATTTGCATTGAAGGCCAGTCGTCTTCATGGTGCAATACCTCTTCCGGCGTACCGCAGGGAGGCGTTTTATCTCCTCTTCTTTTTGCAATTTTCATTAATTCTATTTCCAATGACCTTCTTTCATCCTACCACCTATATGCTGACGATTTGCAAATTTATACTCAAGCTCCCTTAGACGAATTGTCGGAGGCTGTTAGTATGATCAATAAGGATTTGGCACGAATTTCTGAGTGGAGTACTGCTTATGGCTTAAAAATTAACCCAGCGAAGACACAAGTCATTGTTGTTGGCAGCCCGCGTCTGCGTTCAAGAATCAATTGGTTGCAGCTTCCTCAGATTGCATTTGAAGGTACTACTATCCCTTATAGCGATACGGTTAAGGATCTGGGTATCTACATAGACAAAGACTTCTCTTGGGTTCCCCAGATACAAGAAGTTAGTCGCAAATTGTTTGCATCGGCAGGGTCATTGCGAAGGTTGCGTAATTTCCTTCCGACTGCCACTAAGACTGCGCTTGCCCAGTCCCTCCTTCTCCCCATCCTTGATTATGCCGATGCCAGCTATCCAGATCTCACAGAAGCACAGTTAGATAAGCTTGAGCGACTTCAAAACTTTTGTATAAGATTCATATTTGGTTTGCGTAAATATGATCATGTTTCAGAATTTCGCAAAAAACTCAAGTGGCTACCTATCCGCCTTCGCCGGAATACTCACATTTTAACAATGCTTTTTAACATTATTTTTAATCCCGCTACCCCTTCCTATCTAAAAGAGCGTTTTATATTCCTGCACGATGCACACACTCGAAATTTGAGGTCATCGGAAAATTTGATACTTTTGATGCCTGTGCACTCCACAAAATTTTATGATGACTCTTTCACAGTCCAGGCTGTCCGTTTGTGGAATGCATTGCCGTTGTCAGTAAGACAAGCCCAGTCACTGGTTTCTTTTAAAAGATTAGTCATAAATCATTTCCTTTCTCTCTAATGTATATATATATAAGTATTTAAATGTGTATGTGTATTCTATATTACAATCAACATTTATGTGTATTGTATTTATTTTATAGGTTTTCTGTTATTTGTTGTGCATCACTGCCTACCCTCTTGTTTTGATTAAAGTTCTTTAAGTCCATCCTAAGGTTGTCTGGAAGATATCGCTATTAGCGATAAGACCGCCGTTGTACCCTTAAATTATAAATTTTGTAAGTTTGTATTCATTTTGGTGTACAATAAAGCATATTCTATTCTATTCTCCTTTTTTTTGAAGTCGGTAAAAAAGGTGTTTTCTGAGGTTGATTAATTAACTCTCGACAATGGTAGCCACAAACTCACGCGAAAAATAAGAAGAAAGATTCTTTGATTTAACGCAAGTATTAACAATGAACGTCTATGGCATATTTGAATACTTGTTAACTTTGTGGCAATATTTCGAAAGAAACATGTTTATGGTTTCTACATACAAACATTTCCTTTCAACAACTTTCAGAAAAGCTCCACCTCAGTACACCCTCAAGAAGACTGAAGACTGTCATTCTCTGCACTTAACACCCGCAACAGGACAGATCAGACCTTATGCAGTGGCCGCTGTGCTCAAAGGCATAACATTTACTAAGGAGACTTATGACAGCTTCATAGATCTGCAAGTGAGTATTTTCTCTTAAGGTGCGGTCTTATCTCAATATTCCCAAAAATTGGTTTCTTAGAACGTTGAGTATGACGTAATGTAATAAAAATAAGTAACGCGAAAAATACAGTGAACAGAGAAGGGTATAAAGAAGAATTTAAACCGAACAGAATAATAAATAAATAGTTTGATATTCCCAATAAAAAATTGGGAAGTTGTAGCACAAAAATAAACTTTGACGTCGAAGATCTCTGTATTTCCAGCGATAACAACAGTTTTTTTTTAAGAATTTAGTAGGTTTTCCACTTTTTCAAAACTTTAACCAAACCATTATTTAATTTTATGTCTATATTTTAAATAATCTAAAGAAAAGCAGTAAAATAAATGCCCATTCGCAGCTTACGTCACATTTCAACACAAATATAATTTTTCATTTTCAATCTTATTGACGCTCCATAGTGGTGACAATAGTTTACGCGGTCATAAGCGATTAAAATCGTAGGCAGTCCGCGCCTTAAAATTAAATGCAACACTAAGCCTGTAATCCTTTGTAGTAGTCAGAAATGTGATTATAGTACACTCACATGTTTAAGTCTTTTATTTGTACTTATATGTATGCTGTACAACTTTAGCAAAGACGTCATTCCTTTATATGTTATAGTTTAGCTGGGCTCTTGTAGTTCCACATCAGGTGTTCCAGATCTTAAATTTTTATATGTCGACAGAGAGTGCTCATCAGGCTGAATAACTCTTGCTAAGACGTCATTCCTATATGTTATAGTGTAGCTGGGCTCTTGGAGTTCCACATCAGGTGTTCCAGATCTTCAACTTTTATACTTCAACAGAGAGTGCTCATTAGGCTGAACAAATTTTGCTAAGACGTCATTCCTATACATGTTATAATGTAGCTGGGCTCTTGGAGTTCCACATCAGGTGTTCCAGATCTTCAATTTTTTAACGTCAACAGAGAGTGCTCATCAAGCTGAACAACTTTGGCTAAGACGTCATTCCTACTGCCCTCCAGCGCGTCTATGAGTGGCGCGTGGAGGCGCAGCGCCGGGGAGAATTCCCGCTGCCCCGACAAGTCGAGGCGCGGCGGGAAGAGGTCCGGCGCGATCTCAGGGCAGTATGGAGGGGACGATTGTCGCAACCGACGGCCGGGCACGCCGCAATCGCGGCGGTAAGACCCCTCTTTGAGGAGTGGCTGGATAGGAGTCACGGCGTCCTGACCTACCGCATGACGCAGGTCCTCACCGGACACGGAAGTTTCGGGAGGTACCTGTGTCTAAGGAGAAAGGAGGAAACGCCTGGGTGTCACCACTGCGAAGATCGCCCGGAGGACACAGTAGAGCATACGGTGCAAGACTGCCCAGCTTGGGCAGAGCACCGACGTGTCCTCACGGCGGCGATAGGCGGAGACCTCTCGCGCCCAGCATTGGTTGCGGCCATGCTGCGGGGCGAGACGGAGTGGGAAGCGGTCGCCTCCTTCTGCGAAGCAGTAATGCTCGCGAAGGAGGAGGCGGGCCGCGTGAGAGAGAGGACAGTGTCCTCCCTCCGCCCCAACCGCAGCGGTGGACGCCCACGGCGACGGACGTCGCAAGACAATCTCCGGCCACCGTAGGCGCGGGCATGCGGGCGGCGAGTAAAGGGCAACTCGCTGCCCGACCATGGACCATGCCCGGGTCGACGGCGCGTTGTGTTCCACGCGCGCCTCAAAGAGCGTCAGCAAGATGACGGGGCCCCCCTCTAGAGGGCCAAAGCCTGCCGGGGTCGCGGGACTTATCTCATTACCGTGACCCCGGAACATAAAGGGCTATCGAAGGACACCGTGGATTTTAGTCAGTACAAGTCTGACAGTCCCTCCCGCCCTGCCCGGGGTGGGAGGACTCATTTGATGATTTTACCACGATAAAAAAAAAAAAAAAAAAAAGACGTCATTCCTATACATGTTATAGTATAGCTGGGCTCTTGGAGTTCCACATCAGGTGTTCCAGATCTTCAAATTTATTGTCGCAGCAGAAAATGCTCATCACGTGGAACAATTTTTGCTATGGTGCCATTTTTTTATCTCTTATAGTTTAGCTGGTCTGTTGCGGTTCTGCATCAGGTGTTCAGGTTTCCAAGATAAATTATAGCCTATGTGTTGCTCTGACTTAATATCTATACAACAAAAAAATAATAATTCAAATCCGTCCAGTAGTTCCGAAGATTAGCGTGTACAAACAAACAGACAGAATTTTTTTTTTGGATTCGTGCTCTATTGCTGTTTCTAAACCCCCCTCAATTTTTTTTTAAATATATTCAATGTACAGACACAGTTTTTTTTACTGTTTTATTATATAAAATAAAAATAAACAAATTATTATTATATGTATAGATAGATGACGCTACGACCAATAGGAGCTGAGCAGCAGGTGAAGCGCGGAGAACAGCTATTTTACTACCCATTATGAAATATTTGCTACTTATGTTCAGAAATATATAAAAAAACTAGTATTTGCGCGTTGCGCGAGCTGCAAGCAGCTCGCGGGGTCGTGAGTGGGCCAATCATATTATCACCAACGTCGTCTAAGTAGTAAAAGCGTATCCATAGTTTATGTCTATGATTCGAAAGAATGTTCTGCGGATTCTGTTCTGTGATCCATGCAACTTGAATTTGGAGTACGTTCTATGAGTGATCTTGAATGCTAGATTGTAACGACATGAATGTCACCGTGTAAATTTGCAGAATAAGTAAGTAGACTATTACGGCATCAATGGAGTTCCATCCAGATCTCATATTCTATTCTATACAAAAATCAAAGCTGATGACGCAACTAAAAAAAAATAATTTAAAGAAAAACAAAAAACCCGAATGCGTAAAAACTAATTTTGAAAAATACGTGAAAAAGTTAACTTAAATAAAAACTAAAAAGAAAGAAACACGCCCAACAGAACAGCAGGAAGAAGCAGAACAGAACGACTCACAGTCGGGGCCCATTCAAATTTTACCAATCAAATCTTCCCAAGGGGCCCCGACTGTGAGTCGTTCTGTTCTGCTTCTTCCTGCTGTTCTGTTGGGCTTGTTTCTTTCGTTTTAGTTTTTATTTAAGTTAACTTTTTCACGTATTTTTCAAAATTAGTTTTTACGCAGTCGGGTTTTTTGTTTTTCTTTAAATTATTTTTTTTATTTTTCACTTTTTAGTTACGATTCATTGTTCACTGTTTTTTTTTTGTTTGTATATCGTTTATACTTGAAATAAAAACTTAAATCAATAAGTAAGAAAATTAGCGAGAAAGATTGTTTTGTTAAACATCTTTAAATCGTTATATTATATCCTAAACTATTACTTAAAATGAAAAATGATAAAAGAAACCTAAAGATGATTTTAAAATACCTATTCAACGACACCCCACTTGACATAGTTCATGGACTTTTATTTTTTTCATTTTGACAATATGGCGTCTGGTTGTCGCTGTGGTGAATTTTGATTACTGTCATGTCTTTAGTGACACTCGCAAGGTTAAGACGAATCGATTTACGTAAGAATTATCAAAATCGGCCTACGCATTTGGTCTCTAGAACGCCACATAGAAACAAACATACATACATACATACATAGACTGATAAACACATTACCCTCCTTTGCGTCGCGCAGTCGGGTAAAAATATGTTTGTTTGTGAAGTAATATAGTGGTCAGGTTTAGTGGATATTCTGCAGAAAGCGACGCCTTGAACACGTTTTTAGATTCTTGTTTTCAAAATTTTTAAAATCTAAATTCAAAGCTGGATCACGTTGTTACAATTTGTTTATGTGCCCTCTTTTCTTTTTTGGATCATTTTCTAAATCAGCACCTCCAAATCACTCGAAAACGATACCCATATCAATATTTTTGAATAAAATCAAGTCTGAGAAGTTGTCGAGAATAAAATAAAAAAAACAGGACCCCCTAAAACATTATAAAACTAATTCAATAAAAAGAAGAAACAAAACTAAAAAAAAAAACAAGAAAAATTGAGAATACCTTAGAATAGTTAAAAGAATTTTAAAATCCATTAGAGCACTTAAAACGACTGTCGCAACCGAGTTCCGGGCACGCCGCAATCGCGGCGGTAAGACCCCTCTTTGAGGAGTGGCTGGAAAGGCGTCACGGCGTCCTGACTTACCGCATGACGCAGGTCCTCACCGGACACGGAAGTTTTGGGAGGTTCCTGTGTCTGGTAAGGAGGGAAGAGACGCCTGGGTGTCACCACTGCGAAGATCGCCCGGAGGACACGGTGGAGCATACGGTGCAGGACTGCCCCGCTTGGGCAGAGCACCGCCGTGTCCTCTCGGCGGCGATAGGCGGAGACCGCTCGCGCCCGGCATTGGTCGAGGCCACAGAAATATTAAAAACAGGAGAAGTGGCAAGGAGGCGTGTCTGTGAAGCCGTGGTGTTGAGCGTTTCGCTCAGCTATCACTTTTACTACTTTATTCTTGTTTTCCTATATTGCTCCGACTGTATTGTTTTTGCATTAAATACATTGCTCTTTTACAACCTCAGTCTATTACTGAGTGACTTGACAAGCAATGTAAAACTGACATAACGATACCTCACCAAGCGGTAATGTCGCATGGTGCGTCCGTTGTATTTGAGCGGAAGAGTCGTATCCGCCCCCGTGTCGCGACATCACACAATGATAATTTTTGTGTGAGTAAATTATACGGAAAAAGTACGCTGTCGTGTAAAGAATTAGGTTTATATTTAAATGACTGAGTTATCGATGACGCGTGTGTGCAATTGTTCGTAGTACTGTTTTGACAGAATTGTGTGCGCAATATTAGCGTTATGGAGGGGCAATTGTGGCTTCATCTGATTTCTATACGTTTTGAATTCCACGCCATATCTCCTTCTTTAATATATCAATGGTCGAGGCCATGCTGCGGGGCGAGACGGAGTGGGAAGCGGTCGCCTCCTTCTGCGAAGCAGTCATGCTCGTGAAGGAGGAGGCGGGCCGCGTGAGGGAGAGTACAGTGTCCTCCCTCCACCCCAGCCGCAGTGGTAGACGCCCACGGCGTCGGACGTCGGCAGACGATCTCCGGCCACCGTAGGCGCGGGCATGCGGGCGGCGAGTAAAGGGCAACTCGCCACCCGACCATGGACCATGCCCGGGTCGACGGCGCGTTGTGTTGCACGCGCGCGTCAAAGAGTGTCAGCATGATGACGGGGCCCCCCTCTAGAGGGCCAAAGCCTGCCGGGGTCGCGGGACTTATCTCATTTACCGTGACCCCGGGACATAAAGTGCTATTGAAGGACACCGTGGATTTTAGTCAGTACAAGTCTGACAGTCCCTCCCGCCCTGCCCGGGGTGGGAGGACTCATTTGATGAATTTACCACGCTAAAAAAAAAAGAGCACTTAAAAGATTTTGAAACACCTTAAGAAACCCCCTAATCCAATCTAAAACCTTATTAATAACTCAGAAGGGAGGCATAAAATTAACTTTTTACCCTGATGAGATGCATAATAGTAAGTCAAAAACTGTACAGTTCTGGTATGATACGAAGAGAGAATACAATAAGAGCAACATAAAAAAAAAAATTTGAACTGCTTAGCAGCCTTAAGTTTTGGTGTAGTTTGCGAAGAGACAGACTGTAATAACGCATTTAATGTATTCCACGACTCTTCAGAGACATTTCGAAAAGACTTGTTGACGCTTCCCGTGACCCAAGAGCTGGCTTTTACCTTGGTCAGAGGCTAAGTATAGCCATACAAAGAGGCAACGCCGCCAGTCTCTTGGGCACATTACCAACTGACAGCGTTGACGATGAGTTTTTCGATGCTCTATAATAGTGTAATTTACTTAATTGGTTTTATTTCATAGTTTTTTATTTGGTAAATATTTAATTAATGTATTATTGCATTGTTGTTAAGTTGGATGTAATTCATTAAAATTATATATATATATATATAAAAAAAAAAACAAAATTAAAAAAAAAAAAACAGAAAAATTGAGAATACCTTAGAATAATTAAAAGAATTTTAAAATCCATTAGAGCACTTAAACGATTTTGAAACCTCTTAAGAACCCCCTAATCCAATCTAAAACCTTATTAATAACTCAGAAGGGAGGCATAAAACTAACTTTTTCTTTTTCTTGATGAGATGCATAATAGTAAGTCAAAAACTGTACAGTTCTGGTATGATACGAAGAGAGAATACAATAAGAGCAACATAAAACATTTTTTGAACTGCTTAGCAGCCTTAAGTTTTGATGAAGTTTACGAAGAGACAGTCTGTAATAACGCATTTAATGTATTCCACGACATATTTACGCTCTTCTATAAATTGTGTTTTCCCGAAATACTCGTCAAAAAGACCAATAAGCCAATAAAAAAAACCAAGGGCTTAGTAAGGGCTTAAAAATATCATGCTATAAGAAGAGAGCTTTGTACTATGCATATCAACACGATGCTATAAGTAAAAGTTACCACAAGAAAAGATACCGCAATAACAGTAACATCTTAAAAAAATGCATATCAAAATCACAACAGATAAACAACAACAATTTTTTAAATAATTCTAAGAATAAATGCAAAGCGACATGGTCAATCATAAAAAATAACTTGAACAACGCTAATAACAAAAACTACTTAAATTAATTATTAATCCATGATAAAAAAATTGATAATCCGAATGACATATTATGTGATCAATTTAATAATTATTTCATTGAGCCGATACAAAACTCTAATAATAATAATCATAACCTAAGCAACATTGACATTGACAATAACATAAATACATTATTTTTGACTCCTGTAAATGAAGTTGATGTCTTTAAATTAATTAATTCACTAAATAACACGAACTCGACCGGATATGACGAAGTAACCACTAAAATTATTAAATTAAGCGCGAATATTACACCCCCCCTTAGCTACCTTATAAACCTCTCATTTGAACAAGGTGTTTTCCCAACTAAACTAAAAGAGTCCTTTATTAAACAACTTTTCAAATAGGGCAACTTTCTGATGTGGTAATTATAGGCCCGTTACGCGGATCCCAATCTATGCAAAAATTTTTGAAAAGCATTCCATGACATAATAAATCTATTCATAGCCAAATACAGATTGAGACATGATTCTGGACCCCCTTCCCCGTGTTAGAATTTTTCATTAAAATGTCTGTTCTGTCTGTTTTTTTGGATATGAGCAAAGCATTTGACTTCGTCTCACATGAACGACTACTATACAAATGAGAGAGGTACGGCATATACGGAGGCAAGGCGCATGAATGGCTTAAAAACTACCTGTCTGATCGCCAACAGAGAACTGTTATCTCTAAAATAGTAAAAAATAAAAGGACGACATATTGCTCAGAATTAAAAAAATAATAGTTCTGGCGTTCCACAGGGAAGCATACTGGGCCCGCCACTATTCACATTACATACATATAAATGACCTCAGAAAATGTTTAAAATATGAATGTATACAATTTGCAGACGACACTACTTTGACGATTAAATGCTTCAATAAAACTGACATAGAAAATAATACTAACCCTGAATTAATAAATGTAATAAAATGGCTGGAAGACAATAATCTTCATGTTAATATTAATAAAACCAAAATAGTTCAATATCAAACATGCAACTCGTCATTAACACCATTGCAGTAACAATTCGACATGATAATACCCATATAATTTTGCAACCAGAACCAGATGCTTTATTTTTAGGTATAATAATTGAAAGCAAACTGAACTGGAAGGTGCATGTAGAAAGAGTATGCAGCAAGCTTGATAAGTTTGTATGTGCTCTTCGCAAGTAATTAGTGATTAGTGTCTAGTAAACAGTTTTAAATGCTTATCATTGGTATGTTTCATCGGTATTGCGTTACGGTCTAGTGATATGGGGTAATTCAGTGGATATACAGGGTGTTTGGCAGAACGTTGAACATACGAAAATGGTGGATAGGTGGGGTCATCTGCTACTTACTGAGCCCTAATTTATTTGGCCTATCTCTATCTATGTAATTAGTCTGTAAGCCTTCTATAAAAAAAAAAAAAAATCTCTATCTCTATCTCTATGTCTATGTCTATCTCTATCTTTATATGGTTTTTACTTTTCCGAGCCTCCTCTATACGAATCCGTAAAAAAACAGAACACGGGTCTCTTAGTTTCTGAGATACGATTGGGAGGAGGGGGAGGCCAAAAAGGGGAGGCTTGGTACTTTTGCCCTACTCATGAGAGTTACTTGTAAGTTTGCTGTCCGTCACCCCTTATTTACGCTTCACCCACTCAACCTTCGTTACGCAACGGAGGTCGCCGGCTCGCTTCGCTCGCCACCTTCCCCCCTTCGCTTCATTCGGTCTCGTAGGTTCGCTCCACTCAAGACTTACCTACCACCGGAAAGCTGTAGTGACCTTATGCCTACGCTACGCTACGCTTCATTTTACCGCTACCTAGTTTTCGAGATGCGATGGGGGGAAGGGTGAAGGGGGGAGAGAGGGGACTTTTGAGAAATGATTTTGATCAACACTTGATATGAATCTGAAAAAAAATGTGCCAACTTGCCAAGTCTTTTAACTTCCGAGATTAGCCTAAAGGGGGGAGAAGGGGGGAATTTTGAAAAATAGGTTTTACTTTTCCGAGCCTCCTCTATACGAATCGATAAAAACGAACAAAACACGGGTCTCTTAGTTTCTGAGATACGATAGGAGGGGGGGAGGGGTGCAAAAAGAGGGGGTTTGGCACGTTTCCAACACTCGTGAAAGTTACTTGTAAGTTTCCTTGTCGTCACCCCTGAGTTACGCTTCACCCACTCAACCTTCGTTACGCTACGGAGGTCGCCGGCTCGCTTCGCTCGCCACCTCCCCCCTTCGCTCCACTCGGTCTCGCAGGTTCGCTCCACTCAGGACCTACCTACCACCGGAAGACTATAGTGACCTTATCCTTACGCTACGCTACGCTTCATTTTACCGCTACCTAGTTTCCGAGATACGTTGGCGGGAGGGTGAAGAAGGGGAGCGGGGGGAGTTTTGAAAAATGATTTTGACCAACTCTGGGCCCCTTGATATGAATCTGAAAAAAAATGTAAGTCTGTTAACTTCTGAGATCCGCCTAAAGGGGGGAGATGTGGGGCAATGGGGAGGGGACTTTGAAAAATGGTTTTTACTTTTCCGAGCCTCCTCTATACGAATCCTTGAAAACAAACAAAACACGTGTCTCTTAGTTTCCGAGATACGATAGGGAGGGGGGGAGGGGTGCAAAAGGGGGGTTTGGCACATTTCCCCCACTCGTGAAAAATACTTCTTAGTTTGCTTGTCGTCACCCCTGAGTTACGCTTCACCCACTCAACCTTCGTTACGCTACGGAGGTCGCCGGCTCGCTTCGCTCGCCACCTCCCCCCTTCGCTCCACTCGGTCTCGCAGGCTCGCTCCACTCAGGACCTACCTACCACCGGAAAGCTATCGTGATCTTATCCCTACGCTACGCTACGCTTCGCTTTACCGCTACCTAGTTTCCGAGATACGATGGGGAGAGGGGTGAAAGGGGGGGAGAGAGGGACTTTTGAGAAATGATTTTGATCAACCCTAAATATGAATCTGAAAAAAAAAATTTGCCAAGTCTTTTAATTTCTGAGATCCGCCTAAAGGGGGGGGGGGGAACTTTGAAAAATGGTTTTTACTTTTACGAGCCTCCTCTATACGAATCCGTAAAAACAAACAAAACACGGGTCTCTCAGTTTCTGAGATACGATAGGGAGGGGGGGAGGGGTGCAAAAAGGGGGGTTTGGCACGTTTCCAACATTCGTGAAAGTTACTTGTAAGTTTGCTTGTCGTCACCCCTGAGTTACGCTTCACCCACTCAACCTTCGTTACGCTACGGAGGTCGCCGGCTCGCTTCGCTCGCCACCTCCCCCCTTCGCTCCACTCGGTCTCGCAGGCTCGCTCCACTCAGAACCTACCTACCACCGGAAAGCTATCGTGACCCTATCCCTACGCTACGCTTCGCTTTACCGCTACCTAGTTTTTCCGAGATACGATGGGGGAAGGGGTGAAGAGGGGGAGAGGGGGGAGTTTTGAAAAATGATTTTGACCAACTCTGGGCCCCTTGATATGAATCTGAAAAAAAATTGTTCCAAGTTTGTTAACTTCCGAGATCCGCCTCAAGGGGGGAGAAGGGGGACAAGGGGGGGAACTTTGAGAAATGGTTTTTACTTTTCCGAGCCTCCTCTATACGAATCCGTAAAAAAACAAAACACACGTCTCTTAGTTTCCGAGATACGATGGGGGGAGGGGTGAGGAGGGGAAGAGGGGGGAGTTTTGAAAAATGATTTTGACCAACTCTGGGCCCCTTGATATGAATCTGAAAAAAAAATTGTTGCAAGTCTGTTAACTTCCGAGATCCGCCTAAGGGGGGGAGAAGGGGGCAAGGGAGGGGGGAACTTTGAGAAATGGTTTTTACTTTTCCGAGCCTCCTCTATACGAATCCGTAAAAAAAACAAAACACTGGTCTGTTAGTTTCCGAGATACGCCGTGGAGGGGGGAGAGGGGGGGCGAAAAGGGGAGGTTTGGGATTTTTCCCATACTCACGAGAGTTGCTTGTTTACGAATCTGTTAAAATATACCCACCTTCCCCTTCACCATCTGGGAGAACAATTATGTCAGTGAGTGAGTGGTAATCGAGCTTTATATAGTATAATAAAGAGATTAGCCATTCTGACATCATAAACAACAGAAATATTGATCCATCTCTATTTTACAAGTTATATAACAATCAAAATACGCTGATGATCATAATATAACTAACTATTGTGCTTTCAGGACAAACTTCATCAAAACATATGTAGAAAGCGAACATTAGTGGCTATTGGCACTCATGACTTAGACACAATTCAAGGGCCATTTGTATATGATGCGTTACCACCAAACGAGATTAAATTCAAGGCACTCAACCAACAGAAGGAAATGACTGCACCAGAACTTATGGAAGTATACTCGGTAAGTTACCATATAAAAAGTAGTTAAATTTTCTGTGTTCAAAGACGATGGCAGACCATAAAGGTCGTGTAGTTGCTCTACAAGTAACAGCCAGCAATATTACTGCAGTCCATGTTCAACTGTAAAAGTAGGTGACAATGTTACTATCTAAGTTATCTTTAGGAAGGTGGCAACAATAACTTAAAACAACAAAGCCACCAACTTCGGAAAGAGAAGTCTTCCATTGCGGTTGACCATTACCGTTTGTGGTCAGTGATTTTTGTATACAATGTGGTGCTCACAATATTCATATTTTCGGCTCGCAGTGTGAAATATTTTATTAATTCAGTATATTTACGAATTAAGTAACCTACTTATAAATTTATAATTTTTCCAGACGCATGCCCAACTGAAGCAGTATTTAGGAATCATCCGGGACAGTCCAGTGTACCCTGTTATAAAGGACAAGAACGGCATAGTGCTGTCCATGCCGCCTATCATCAATGGAGACCACTCCAAAATCACGCTTGACACTAAAAATGTCTTCATTGAGTGTACTGCTACAGATTTGACTAAGGTTGGGTTACTTTCACTTAAACATGTACCGCAAGAACTTGATGTTGATTTGTGATCAATTTTTTTTTTCCAAACCAACTATAAAATCAAGTATAAAATCTCTATTGTTATAAAATTAGTGTAATAGACCTTTGAACAATACATTGGGGAATGAGATTACCTATACAATAATTTTGTGGACAAAAAGGAGATGTAGTAACACAAACTGCCTAGACAGTTTGGTCATGTAGAGAGGACGAGTGAAAGGCGACTAAAAAGGTCACAAAACAGTTATGAGTGGTAAAACCGGGAGGGGATGCTCTAGAAGGACATACACTGTCCTTATTCATGAAATTTTTCAAGTTAAGTGCATAGTACTCCGTCGTGCTTGTTTGACTAGATTAAAAAAAAAATGTAAATGAGGTGTAAGGAATATGTAAAGATCGTAGCAAAACAAGGTTTGTATGTATAAACGTGTTGCCCTGGAACGCAAAGGTCATTTGAAGGAACAGGGTGTGGCCTATACATTACAGTCTGTCTATAAAATCATGAAAACGGTTTTTGATGGAACTAAAAGTACACACATCAAAAGTGTCTAGGGATCAAGCATTTTTATGCGGATTTCTTGAGATTGAGATGTGGCTTTGTAATAAATTTATGATTTTATAAATTTATATGGATCCTTTTTGGTGCATTTCATAATTTGAATCAGGAACTGTGAATCAAATTCGAGTAAAAGATGAAAATCAGCTGTCAATATTTTCCCTATAAAAACATACAACGCATTGAAGACATTATTAGTGCTACTGTTTCCCTACTACTGATTAAAACCAACGTTATTATGGAGCGGCGACGTCATTTAAGCAGGGAAGAAATGCTCAGAGCCGTGGGAATGATAGAAGCTGGTTCCCGGCAACGTACTGTGGCTTTAGCTCTGAATACAAGTCAGAGTGTTATCAGTCGACTTTGGACACGTTACCGAAGCACTGGTACCGTGGCTGAGCGCCATGGAGGACGGTATCGCTGCACCACACGGAGACAAGACCGATACATTCAAATCTTAACTCGAAGAGCTCCAACAATAACCGCCATGATGTTAGCCGTGAGGCTTCATCACTCTTCAGGGAACTTTATTAGCGACCAAACAGTCAGAAACCGCTTGCATGAAGTGAACCTTCATTCCCGAAGACCGCTACGGGTACCACCTATAGCAATGCACAATCGTAGGATTCGATATCAATGGGCTCTTGAACACAGAAATTGGGCAGAAGAACAATGGCGTTTCGTGTGCTTTTCTGATGAGTCTCGTTTCGGTATGAGACCGGATACAAGACGTATACGACACTGGAGAACCCCTGGACGCCAACAGCGATTAAAATCCTGCCAGGAAGTCCATCCTTATAGTGGTGGAACCATCATGGTATGGGCGGGTATTTGGATCGGCGGAAGAACTGAGTTGATTTGGATCAGAGGCAACCTCAACGCTCAAATTTATGCTGAGACGATTGTATCAGACGTCATCGTTCCTCTACAAGTGCAAATCGGTCCCTTATTTCAGTTAATGCATGATAATGCACGACCGCACACCGCAAGAGTTGTAAGACAGACTCTCGCCGCAGCTAACATCAATGTCCTGCCCTGGCCTGCTCAGTCGCCAGACTTGAATCCGATTGAGCATGCATGGGATATGCTACAGAGAAGAGCTCTGCCGAATATGGAGGGTATCCAGTCGCAAGAAGACCTTTTTTTGTTGTTGCAACGAACATGGGCGGCCATTCCACAGCGTGATTTGGATGAACTCATTTTGAGTATGCCAAACCGATGTTCTTGTGTTGTTAGTGTTCGCGGTAGAAACACGGATTATTAATTGTTTAAGTTACCCAATAAAATTTTAAAGAAAACTGTTATTTCAGTCTTTTTTCCGAACTTTTGTGTTAGTGGTTCAAATGTCAAAAATCCCTTTATTAGGAAAATGGCAAATTTCTTTATTAAGGACGCGTTTACGAATCTGACGAAAATAAGCAGTTTTTCGGTACATTTTGCGGCAAAATGATACAAAACCAAATGTAACTAATAATTACCACAGATAGATTACTCCTAAATCTTCAAATGGTAGCAATTTTTTATTCGAAAATTTTGGTTTATAATATTATAAAAAGTAATTTCCGTTACCTCTTCACACAAATTTGACGAAATCGTACTGACTTTAGGGACATTTTTCTTTTATTAAATAACATAAATTTATGTATTTAAAAATATTTTATGTAAGCAGACATGTTCAACTCAAAAAGGTAGCAAAAAAAAAACTAACAAAATGTTACAATACGCTCAGAAAACAAAAAAATTGAGTCTTATTTTTTCACATATTTAGCGGTAACACGTGATTCTTATTGGATTGAAATAAGGGTTATTTTACTGGTCACTGTCTTGATTTATTGCACAAAAATTTGTAACGAAATATTAGTCTGCGCTCGGCCGCCGTCGTGAGTGGACACTGTGACGCTTGTAAGCAGCTCCTCGTATAGGAAAAGATCGCTGTACGAATACAAAATATTTGACCTAACAAACTTGATCCTTCACGCATTCTGCACGGACTACGGACAACCAAGGTAAGATTTTATTCACAGTTTCTTATATGTACTTATAAATTTCATATTTAGTTTCGGACTTTATGGAGTGACCTGAAATGTACTTCGAAGACTGCTACTGGAACTAATAGACGAGTAAAGCTAGATGTGTCGTGTTTGGGCTCGTTTTGTTAGTTATGATGAGATCTTACCTCCGGACTTGAGGGACTGACCTGAAGGTCTACTTCTGTGACTCCGACTGGAACTCCTCGACGGATCGAACTAGATGTGTCGTGTTTGGGCTCGTTTTGTTAGTTATGATGAGACCTTACCTCCTGTCTTGATGGAGTGACCTGAAGGTCTACTTCTGTGACTCCTACTGGAACTCCTCGACGGATCGAACTAGATGTGTCGTGTTTGGGCTCGTTTTGTTAGTTATGATGAGATCTTACCTCCGGACTTGAGGGACTGACCTGAAGGTCTACTTCTGTGACTCCTATTGGAACTCTTCGATGGATCGAAATAGATGTGTCGTGTTTGGGCTCGTTTTGTCAGTTATGATGAGATCTTACCTCCGGACTTGAGGGACTGACCTGAAGGTCTACTTCTGTGACTCCTACTGGAACTCCTTGACGGATCGAACTAGATGTGTCGTGTTTGGGCTCGTTTTGTTAGTTATGATGAGATCTTACCTCCGGACTTGATGGAGTGACCTGAACGTCTACTTCGGTGATTGTAACTGGAACTCGGCGACGGATCGAACTAGATGTGTCGTGTTTGGGCTCGTTTTGTTAGTTATGATGAGATCTTACCTCCGGACTTGAGGGACTGACCTGAAGGTCTACTTCTGTGACTCCTACTGGAACTCCTCGATGGATCGAACTACATGTATCGAGTTTGGGCTCGTTTTGTTAGTTATGTTGAGACCTTACCTCCGGACTTGATGGAGAGACCTGCTGGTGTACTTCGAAGACTGCTACTGGAACTAATAGACGAGTAGAGCTAGATGTGTCGTGTTTGGGCTCGTTTTGTTAGTTATGATGAGATCTTACCTCCGGACTTGAGGGACTGACCTGAAGGTCTACTTCTGTGACTCCGACTGGAACTCCTCGACGGATCGAACTAGATGTGTCGTGTTTGGGCTCGTTTTGTTAGTTATGATGAGATCTTACCTCCGGACTTGAGGGACTGACCTGAAGGTCTACTTCTGTGACTCCGACTGGAACTCCTCGACGGATCGAACTAGATGTGTCGTGTTTGGGCTCGTTTTGTTAGTTATGATGAGACCTTACCTCCTGTCTTGATGGAGTGACCTGAAGGTCTACTTCTGTGACTCCTACTGGAACTCCTCGACGGATCGAACTAGATGTGTCTTGTTTGGGCTCGTTTTGTTAGTTATGATGAGATCTTACCTCCGGACTTGAGGGACTGACCTGAAGGTCTACTTCTGTGACTCCTACTGGAACTCCTCGATGGATCGAAATAGATGTGTCGTGTTTGGGCTCGTTTTGTTAGTTATGATGAGATCTTACCTCCGGACTTGAGGGACTGACTTGAAGGTCTACTTCTGTGACTCCTACTGGAACTCCTCGACGGATCAAACTAGATGTGTCGTGTTTGGGCTCGTTTTGTTAGTTATGATGAGATCGTACCTCCGGACTTGAGGGACTGACCTGAAGGTCTACTTCTGTGACTCCTACTGGAACTCCTCGACGGATCGAACTAGATGTGTCGTGTTTGGGCTCGTTTTGTTAGTTATGATGAGATCTTACCTCCGGACTTGATGGAGTGACCTGAACGTCTACTTCGGTGATTGTAACTGGAACTCGGCGACGGATCGAACTAGATGTGTCGTGTTTGGGCTCGTTTTGTTAGTTATGATGAGATCTTACCTCCGGACTTGAGGGACTGACCTGAAGGTCTACTTCTGTGACTCCTACTGGAACTCCTCGATGGATCGAACTACATGTGTCGAGTTTGGGCTCGTTTTGTTAGTTATGTTGAGACCTTACCTCCGGACTTGATGGAGAGACCTGCTGGTGTACTTCGAAGACTGCTACTGGAACTAATATACGAGTAGAGCTAGGTGTGTCGAGTTTGGGCTCGTTTTGTTAGTTATGTTGAGACCTTACCTCCGGACTTGATCACGTGACCTGAAGGTCTACTTCTGTGACTCCTACTGGAACTCCTCGATGGATCGAAATAGATGTGTCGTGTTTGGGCTCGTTTTGTTAGTTATGATGAGATCTTACCTCCGGACTTGAGGGACTGACCTGAAGGTCTACTTCTGTGACTCCTACTGGAACTCCTCGACGGATCAAACTAGATGTGTCGTGTTTGGGCTCGTTTTGTTAGTTATGATGAGATCGTACCTCCGGACTTGAGGGACTGACCTGAAGGTCTACTTCTGTGACTCCTACTGGAACTCCTCGACGGATCGAACTAGATGTGTCGTGTTTGGGCTCGTTTTGTTAGTTATGATGAGATCTTACCTCCGGACTTGATGGAGTGACCTGAACGTCTACTTCGGTGATTGTAACTGGAACTCGGCGACGGATCGAACTAGATGTGTCGTGTTTGGGCTCGTTTTGTTAGTTATGATGAGATCTTACCTCCGGACTTGAGGGACTGACCTGAAGGTCTACTTCTGTGACTCCTACTGGAACTCCTCGATGGATCGAACTACATGTGTCGAGTTTGGGCTCGTTTTGTTAGTTATGTTGAGACCTTACCTCCGGACTTGATGGAGAGACCTGCTGGTGTACTTCGAAGACTGCTACTGGAACTAATAGACGAGTAGAGCTAGGTGTGTCGAGTTTGGGCTCGTTTTGTTAGTTATGTTGAGACCTTACCTCCGGACTTGATCACGTGACCTGAAGGGCTACTTCTGTGACTCCTACTGTAACTCCTCGACGGATCAAACTAGATGTGTCGTGTTTGGGCTCGTTTTGTTAGTTATGATGAGATCTTACCTCCGGACTTGAGGGACTGACCTGAAGGTCTACTTCTGTGACTCCTACTGGAACTCCTCGACGGATCGAACTAGATGTGTCGTGTTTGGGCTCGTTTTGTTAGTTATGATGAGATCTTACCTCCGGACTTGAGGGACTGACCTGAAGGTCTACTTCTGTGACTCCTACTGGAACTCCTCGATGGATCGAACTACATGTGTCGAGTTTGGGCTCGTTTTGTTAGTTATGTTGAGACCTTACCTCCGGACTTGATCACGTGACCTGAAGGGCTACTTCTGTGACTCCTACTGGAACTCCTCGACGGATCAAACTAGATGTGTCGTGTTTGGGCTCGTTTTGTTAGTTATGATGAGATCTTACCTCCGGACTTGAGGGACTGACCTGAAGGTCTACTTCTGTGACTCCTACTGGAACTCCTCGACGGATCGAACTAGATGTGTCGTGTTTGGGCTCGTTTTGTTAGTTATGATGAGATCTTACCTCCGGACTTGAGGGACTGACCTGAAGGTCTACTTCTGTGACTCCTACTGGAACTCCTCGACGGATCGAACTACATGTGTCGAGTTTGGGCTCGTTTTGTTAGTTATGTTGAGACCTTACCTCCGGACTTGATGGAGAGACCTGCTGGTGTACTTCGAAGACTGCTACTGGAACTAATAAACGAGTAGAGCTAGGTGTGTCGAGTTTGGGCTCGTTTTGTTAGTTATGATGAGATCTTACCTCCGGACTTGATGGAGTGACCTGAAGGTGTACTTCGGTGATTGTTACTGGAACTCGGTGAGATCTTATCGCCGGAATTGATGAGCTGATCTGAACGTATACTGTTTTATATACTTTTGATAATTAGTATGAATTCCCTTCGTCAATATTATTTGTGCATAGTGCCAGTGGCATAACTTTCAGAGCTAACGAGCTCAAACTCGACACATCTAGTTCGATCCGTCGCCGAGTTCCAGTTACAATCACCGAAGTAGACGTTCAGGTCACCCCATCAAGGCAGGAGGTAAGGTCACCTCATAACTACCAAAACGAGCCCAAACACGACACATCTATTTCGATTCATCGAGGAGTTCCAGTAGGAGTCACAGAAGTAGACCTTCAGGTCACTCCATCAAGTCTGGAGGTAAGATCTCATCATAACTAACAAAACGAGCCCAAACACGACACATCTAGTTCGATCCGTCGAGGAGTTCCAGTAGGAGTCACAGAAGTAGACCTTCAGGTCAGTCCCTCAAGTCCGGAGGTAAGATCTCATCATAACTAGCAAAACGAGCCCAAACACGACACATCTAGTTCGATCCGTCGAGGAGTTCCAGTAGGAGTCACAGAAGTAGACCTTCAGGTCAGTCCCTCAAGTCCGGAGGTAAGATCTCATCGTAACTAACAAAACGAGCCCAAACACGACACATCTAGTTCGATCCGTCGCCGAGTTCCAGTTACAATCACCGAAGTAGACGTTCAGGTCATTCCATCAAGTCTGGAGGTAAGATCTCATCATAACTAACAAAACGAGCCCAAACACGACACATCTAGTTCGATCTGTCGCCGAGTTCCAGTTACAATCACCGAAGTAGACGTTCAGGTCACTCCATCAAGTCTGGAGGTAAGATCTCATCATAACTAACAAAACGAGCCCAAACACGACACATCTAGTTCGATCCGTAGAGGAGTTCCAGTAGGAGTCACAGAAGTAGACCTTCAGGTCAGTCCCTCAAGTCCGGAGGTAAGATCTCATCATAACTAACAAAACGAGCCCAAACACGACACATCTATTTCGATCCATCGAGGAGTTCCAGTAGGAGTCACAGGAGTAGACCTTCAGGTCAGTCCCTCAAGTCCGGAGGTAAGATCTCATCATAACTAACAAAACGAGCCCAAACACGACACATCTAGTTCGATCCGTCGAGGAGTTCCAGTAGGAGTCACAGAAGTAGACCTTCAGGTCAGTCCATCAAGACAGGAGGGAAGGTCTCGTCATAACTAACAAAACGAGCCCAAACACGACACATCTAGTTCGATCCGTCGAGGAGTTCCAGTCGGAGTCCCAGAAGTAGACCTTCAGGTCAGTCCCTCAAGTCCGGAGGTAAGATCTCATCATAACTAACAAAACGAGCCCAAACACGACACATCTAGTTTGATCCGTCGCCGAGTTCCAGTTACAATCACCGAAGTAGACGTTCAGGTCATTCCATCAAGTCTGGAGGTAAGATCTCATCATAACTAACAAAACGAGCCCAAACACGACACATCTAGTTCGATCCGTCGAGGAGTTCCAGTAGGAGTCACAGAAGTAGACCTTCAGGTCAGTCCCTCAAGTCCGGAGGTAAGATCTCATCATAACTAACAAAACGAGCCCAAACACGACACATCTAGTTCGATCCGTCGCCGAGTTCCAGTTACAATCACCGAAGTAGACGTTCAGGTCTCTCCATCAAGTCTGGAGGTAAGATCTCATCATAACTAACAAAACGAGCCCAAACACGACACATCTAGTTCGATCCGTCGAGGAGTTCCAGTAGGAGTCACAGAATTAGACCTTCAGGTCAGTCCCTCAAGTCCGGAGGAATGATCTCATCATAACTAACAAAACGAGCCCAAACACGACACATCTAGTTCGATCCATCGAGGAGTTCCAGTAGGAGTCACAGAAGTAGCCCTTCAGGTCACGTCATCAAGGCAGGAGGTAAGGTCACCTCATAACTAACAAAACGAGCCCAAACTCGACACATGTAGTTTGATCCGTCGTGGAGTTCCAGTAGGAAGTAGATCTTCAGGTCACTCCATCAAGTTTGCAGGTGAGGTTTCATCTTAGCCAACAAGTACATATTACTTAAAAAAAATTACAATTTTCATCGTATCAAAATTAGTTCACTTGACTATTTATTCCCGCAGCTAACACGCTAACGCTTGTGTGTGTGACTTGTGTCTATGCAGTAGTTCAATTCTCAACTTGTCATTTTTGCATATACGTCCTTAATGCAAAGGTGACTTGGTTTATCGTTACTGTGACAAACGAAAACACTTTATTTGATGAATCCTTAAAGAAAATTTTAATTAATATCAATCAGGAGAAAAGTTATTGCAAAAATATATGTTGATCCCTAGACACTTTTGATGTGTGTATTTAAAGCAGTGGTACATCGTATGTCACCGACTTGTTTTGCGACTCGTTATCACCGTAGACTTGAAAAGGAATAAAAATGCAATAGATATCGAGTCAAAAACATCTACAGCGCCCTCATCGATTTTCATGATTTTATAGACAGACTCATCTCAAAGCTCAAAGTCGCTCAGCGAGCTATGGAGAGGGCTATGCTCGGTATGTATTTCTTTACGTGATCGAATCCGAAATGAGGAGATCCGTAGACGAACTAAAGTCACCGATATAGCCCACCGGATTACCGGATTAGCAAGCTGAAGTGGCAATGGGCAGGCCATATTGCTCGCAGAGCAGATGGCCGATGGGGTCCAAAAGTGCTAGAGTGGAGACCGCGGACTAGCAAGCGCAGCGTAGGACGTCCACCAACGAGGTGGACAGACGACCTTATAAAGGTCGCCGGAAGACGCTGGATGCAGGTCGCTTCCAACCGGTATATGTGGAGATCTAAAGGGGAGGCCTATGTTCAGCAGTGGACGTCCTATGGCTGAGATGATGATGATGATAGACAAACTGTAGGTATGTCTACTACGATGGAGAAACACACGAGGTTATGTATGTATGTTTACCAACTTCCAGGCGATCGTGGTGTTAGACACCATAGTCAGCATGTTCTCAAAGTACTGCAGCCGCGAGTACGAGGTGCAACAGTGCAAGGTGTTCGCACCCGACGGCACCTACGAGCTGTACCCCAAGATGCGCAGCCGCGAGGAAACCATCAGCGTTCAGAAGGCTAATAGTTATATTGGTATCAAGTGAGTTTTATTAATTTTATTTCTCTTTGAATAGTAAAACTAGACACAGCTGAACAGACTAATTGTAATAGCAATGTTAAATCACGTGTTCAAAGAATGTTTGACGTGCTTTAATAGAGAAGTTGCCAACATTGCATTGCTGGCGTCAGGCGTATCCTTTTTTTATCGTGGTAAAATCATCGAAATGAGTCCTGAGAGACTGTCACACTCGTACTGACTAAAATCTATGATGATCCTCCAATAGCCCTTTACGTTCCAGGGTCACGGTTACCTGACGAGACAGTCCCGCGACCCCGGCAGGCTTTTGCCCTCTAAGGTCGTTTGGCCAATTTGCCCTCAGATTGCTTACAGCTCTTGAGGGCGGGCGTGGAATACGACGCGTCGTAGACCTGGGGCGTGGTCCATGATCGGATGGCGGGTCACCCATTACTAGCCATCTACATGCCCACGCCTACGGTGGCCGGATATCGCCTCGCGACGTCCGATGCCGTGGGCGTCACCCGCGGCGGCTGGGTTGTGAGGTGGACGCTGTTCTCTCCCTCACGGCGCCTGCCTTCTCCTTTGCTAGAATGATTGCTTCGCAGAAGGAGGCGACCGCTTTCCATTCCGTCTTGCTCCGCAGCATGGCCTTGACCAGGCAGGACTCGCCAAACGCGAGAGGTCGCCGCCTATCGTCTCCGCGAGGACACGGTGGTACTCTACCCAAGCGGGGTACCTTCGTGTCCTGCACCGTATGCTCCACCGTGTTGTTTAGTGTTGTATTATGTGTATGTGAACACGCAGCGTAGGCAGGCCTTCCACTAGGTGGACCGACGACATCGTGAGAGTCGCGGGCAACCGATGGATGCAAGTGGTGAATTGTCGTTCGGCGTGGCGGTCCAAGCCTCTCCCTATGTTCAGCAGTGGACGTCTTCCGGCTGATGATGAGAGAGATATACAGAGTATGGTTTTTATGTATAAAGGTTTTTTTATTTATTAGTGACTAGCTTTTGCCCGCGGCATCGCTTGCGTCAATTTAGAATTTGAGAAACAAATCGGATCGTGCAAGTGGCGCCATCTGAGCCCTTATCACGAGTTTTCGCTATTTTACTTTACAGCGTCTTTCCAGTAATTACAGCGTTTCTTGTATGAAAAAATGGAACAGCGCCTCTGGTGTACGAAGAAAGAAGGAACTATTTTTTTCCTTGAAAGTCAATTGAAAATGTCAAAGTTCCTGTTTATTCAAATTAAATCAGCGTAGATATATCCTAGATAACCATTGAAAAAAATTAGTACGAGTAATAAAAAAAATGCAAGATTTGATCCTGAGACCCATTGCACGAAAGGCAAGCAGGTTACTAACCAGACTGGCTGGCTCGCTGACAGTAGTTTTCAAATAGCGGTTCTTATACAAATTTCAACAATGACTGAAAATCAACATATCCCTTAGCTAATCCCCCTAGGGGAACAGCGTAATACATACATACATACCCTATTAATTGAAGAGCAGTTTAAGGAATATTTGAGGAAAAATTGAATAAATAATATCTAGTGGTTTAGCTTCCAACTAGCGTAATACATACTGTTACGTCGATCGAATTGCGAGACCTTTCTATAAGCTTCTCGAAAGTTCCACAAGGTTCTCGACAATTCCACCGAAGATTGGTCAGGAAGTTTCTAGAAAATTCTAGCCTGTTCTAGATGTTTCGGGATGGTTCTGGAATGTTCTAGAAGGTATGGGACTATGTCGAAGTCTATGGATGTTTCCAGAACATTCGACCACCTTCTAGAAACATCTAGTGGGTCCGGCCGAGGTATAAAAGGGGCGCCGATCGCCGACCTGAGTCAGTCTGGTTTTGACTACGATCGAGGCAACTCGAAGTGAATTGGAAGCGATCTCTAAGTGATTTTTACGTGTGATTAAGTGAGTTTATAAGTGTGTAATTGTTGAGTAGTGTCAAGTGTTTGTTTTTATTAGTGATTCGTGTGTGAATAAAGTTTATTTGGTTTTAATCGGTGTTAATTAATTTATCCCAATACCCAGCTCGTAACATTTGGTGTCAGAAGTGAGGGATATAATGCCAATTTCACCAAAGGACGACACGGACGGTATTCGTACCAGGAGTCAACGACAGCAAGACTTAGATCAGAGGCGGTTTGGAGGTTCTCCGATACAGACGCCGAGTGGTGCTCAGCCTACGATGGAACCAGCCGCTGGTCCATCTGCAGTCTCTTCAGCACCAGTGGTTCCAGACCTGTCTGCGCTTATGGCGCTGCTGCAAGAGCAAGCCCGCCGTCAAGAAGAACAAACTCGCCTGCCGCAAGAGCAGCTACAGAAGGATAAGGAGGAGCAAGCCCGCCACCAGGAGGAGCAGGCCCGCCGCCAGAAGGAGCAGGCCCGCCGCCAGGAGGAACAGGCCCGATGCCAAGAGGAACAGGCCCGCCTGTTGCGAAAGCTGCTTCAGGAAAATAAAGAGGAGCAGGCCCGTCGCCATGAAGAGCAGATGTTCCTGATTAAAGACCTGCATGCAACATTTGGCAAAGAGCTCAAGTTGATGAAAGAGCAAGTTCACCAGCTAGAGAGTCGTATCTCAGAAGCTGAAGTTCAGATTGCTGGGATGAAGAAGACTTTGGGTGAACTTAAGACTGGAGACGGGGTTGTGTGTCCAGTGGTTGCTGCACCTTCGGTAAGAGGGTTTAAAGTGCCGCCATTCGACGGGACATCATCATGGTCTGCTTACAGGATGCAATTTGAGGCTGTTATGAAGGCGAATGGGTGGACCAAGGAGCAAGCTACGACCGGGCTCATCTTGGGTCTGCGAGACCAGGCCCTGACCGTACTTGAGGCTCTTGGCAAGGATGTGACATATGAGCAGCTGCTGGAAGCGTTGGAGTCCAGGTACGGCGACGCACACCACGTATTTCGCGCTAAGCTAAGGGATCGTGTTCAACATAGTGCCGAGAGCCTGCAACAGTGGGCCCTAGAAATTGAGAAGATGGTTCGGAAAGCATATCGGTCCGTCCCGGCTCTCATCGATTGCAATCTGGTACAGGCTTTCATTGACGGAATACGCGACTTGGAAGTTAGAGCAGCTGTAAGACTTGGGCATCACGAGACCTTGAAGGGCGCCTTGGCCCATGCTTTGGAAGTGGAAGCAGTGAGGCAAGACCATCGAACTCAGCGTAGCAGGGAGGTTGTGCCATCTTCTGTACGCGACCGTTCGAGAGGGTGCAGCCCTAGGTGCTATACTTGTGGAGAAAAGGGTCATCTTCGGTCAAGCTGTCCAAAGCGAAGGGCAGCTGATATGACTGTCCAGCATCGCAATTGGAGAGCGCATGGTAACGCTGATACACCGTCTAGAAGACCTTGTTCTGAAGACAGTAGGCACAGCCTCAAGCAAGAGCCTAAGGATGTAGTGCACGTGAGGACGCTAAGAGGAACCACAGATATCGGTAATGAACGGAAGGAAACCCTACAGCCTGCGCAGGAAAATAAACTGAACAACTGTGTGAAAAGACCCCAGACAAACGGATGTGCTTTTGACGAGGCGTCACTTGTTGTGCATAACCGAGTGCGCAGTAAAAGGAAGTCCCGTAAATTAAAAGTCAAACGGGATGGACCATACCGAGTTGCGACCAAGAGCAGTGATGTTCCCTACCGCATAAAGAGTAGTCAAGCCGGTGCGCCTAAGATTGACGACGTTAAGGTTGGCGCGATACAACGACGACTACGACGGACTGTGCATGCTCGGGACTAACGATGCTCGGGACGAGCATGTCTAAGGAGGGGGCAGTGTTACGTCGATCGAATTGCGAGACCTTTCTATAAGCTTCTCGAAAGTTCCACAAGGTTCTCGACAATTCCACCGAAGATTGGTCAGGAAGTTTCTAGAAAATTCTACCCTGTTCTAGATGTTTCGGGATGGTTCTGGAATGTTCTAGAAGGTATGGGACTATGTCGAAGTCTATGGATGTTTCCAGAACATTCGACCACCTTCTAGAAACATCTAGTGGGTCCGGCCGAGGTATAAAAGGGGCGCCGATCGCCGACCTGAGTCACCGGACTTGACGACACCGGGTAAGTCCCACTCCCGGTTACACGGGACTTGCTCAACAAAATGACTCCGCATGCACGACATACATGACGTGCGCCGTGTGCTAAGTTAATATAGGCACGGCGTAAGTCGCTACTGACACTCGCTACTTCACAAGCGCTAAACTCACGCGGTGACTGGCGGCGGGCTCGCCTCTCACCCGCATACATGAGCGGCGTTACACACACAATGCCGCTCATACACACACACCGGCTCTCTGCCTGCGCCGCTACCGGCTCGCTCTGGGAAACGGGGCAGGCGAGAGCCACTCTTCCTTGCAGGTGCGTCGTAAGCCTGCGTCCCTGTCGCTGGTCGCTCTCTGCCGGGCCTCACCCAGGTAACTGGGGGTCTCACCTGGCAGGGGCAGACCGCCGGGGCGCAGTGAAGCAAGCGGTACTGCCGACAGTACCGCGGCGCGCCTGTAAGCAACGATGTGCAGCCACACACCCCGGCGCGCGTCACATAGCGCGCGCGCCCGTAGGATTTTTAAGGCTATATGCCGCCCCAGCGCGTGTGCCCGCCGTTGCGGGCACAACACCCCGATCCCGCGGGAACAAGGGCACAGCCCATACCCGCCAGCCTACTACGAGTCGACCTGAGTCAGTCTGGTTTTGACTACGATCGAGGCAACTCGAAGTGAATTGGAAGCGATCTCTAAGTGATTTTTACGTGTGATTAAGTGAGTTTATAAGTGTGTAATTGTTGAGTAGTGTCAAGTGTTTGTTTTAATTAGTGATTCGTGTGTGAATAAAGTTTATTTGGTTTTAATTGGTGTTAATTAATTTATCCCAATACCCAGCTCGTAACAATACATACATACCCTATTAATTGAAGAGCAGTTTAAGGAATATTTAAGGAAAAATTGAATAAATAATATCTAGTGGTTTAGCTTCCAACTCAAAACATACAAAAAAAACAACATAATTCAAAATTGATTATCTCCCAGGGAAAATAGCGTAATAATACATAGCCTATTAACAGAAGCATATTATTAGGAATATTTAAGGAAAGATCGACAACTTAACAGTAGTTTTGGAGATAGATCAAAACAAAAAAAACATACAAATTTTCGAAAAAAAAAGTTGATTTGGCATCAGAATCGATCCCTTATCTCGAAAAAAATACAAAAAGAAAAAAAAAATCAATGTACAGGAATGACAGCTCTACGATTTTATTATAAATGTAAAGATATGTTCGCGTTTGAACACTATCACGCTTGACGATAAGCGCACGAGGCGGTAGGAGTATATTATTATATTTCTGTAATTTATGTTTGTTCAGCGAGAACGCCGAAAAGCTAGCAGCACTGCTGTCTCGCATGTGTCTGTCAACGACGATCACTGAGGACGACACGCTGCGTGTGCGCGTCCCGCCCACCAGGCATGACGTCATCCACGCCTGCGACTTGTACGAGGACATCGCCATCGCTTATGGGTAAGAAAATAAGACTCAGTATAGTTCACATATTTATTTTACTCAAAAATGCATGTAATGTGGTCATTATTTTGACAACCTTGTTTGAGCAAAGTCGACCTTGCCGTTCTGTTTCAAGGAGCGGCCAGCAAAGTTTTGCCGGCCGCTCTAACAGGCCGGCGAAACATTGCCGGCCGCTAATTTGACGTTTCAACGTTTTTAAAAAACAAATGCAAAAAGATTTTATTTAAAACACAGCTGTTTGTGTATAAAGAGATAGGTACAAAAATTTTATTCCATATTTGGCTGTATAGTTCCAACTGCCATTGCTAAAAAAAAAGAACAAAGAAGTAACAAAAGCGCGGTTCAGCGAAAATTTTGTTTTTATTTAGTGACTTTTTTGCTAAAAATGAGCTCTCAAAGCGAAAATTCTTCCGATTCAATGTGTTTAACACCGCCAGACATTTTCTTCGTTCACTGATTACAGATAAGCTAAATTAGTGGTTGAAAATTTAATACTGCGAAACTCAAAGGAAAAATATACGCTTGCATACGATTTGTGCAGTACTTTTCATAGTTGACATTTTAATTAAATTTCTAGTTAATTAATATATATTTAATTTCAATTACTTGCTGGTTTTATTTAGGTTAGGTACTTGCATTTTTGAGTAAAGCACTATACAAGCCTTGGCCCACTATGACTGCTTCGCTGGTCACGCTATGATTGCCTCGAGCTAGCCTAGCTACGCTCTAGATCTTCCAGCTTGGCCATCATTGCAGCCCTTGCTGTCCTCGCTGTGTCGGCCTCGACCTCCGGCCTCGGCCGCCATCTCAGCTCGTCCATCAAGTGCTGTACGCTGACCGCGCTGTGTCGGTCTGGAGCTGCGCTACGCTGCGCTGTTGGCCATCATCAGCGCGACCAGCAAAGTAGTCATTATAGACCGCGGCAGTAATGTACTATTACTGTTGACAGCAGCAACCTTTTTTTTCTTTTGGCCATTTTTAGCAGCAATTTTATCATAACGAATAATATGAAGATCGCATTGGTATTGAAAGTGATGCAAAATTGAGGTAAATTAACGGAAAGGACTGTAGGGCAAAAGAATTGTACTCTCTCAGTTTTGTTATTGGTATAGCTTTTCTAAGTATAGCCCTATCAAGTTAGCTCAAATTAGGGCTAAGTGTACATTAATTAGTAAAAGCTGATCTTCGGCTTGATTGTTTATTTCCTATATACAAAAAAAAAATTCAAACCTTCTCTTTGATTCAACTTGTACAAAAAAGGATATTCTAGGTCAAATATCACAAAAATGTTTTTTTAACATTTTACAGTGAATTGGTAAGTTTTATCAAAAAACAAAATATACCAGACAAACATTAAAAACCATGCAATTATCCGTGAATAATAGCACTGTATAAAATGATTATTTTTTGCCAGGTACAACCGCATAGCTCGTCGTCCCGCAAAGGTGGTAACGACAGGAGGACAAGACCCCGTCAACAAGCTCACAGAACAGCTGAGGCAAGAGTGTGCAAATGCAGGCTACACTGAAGCGCTCACCTTCACACTTGTAAGTAACATATAGGGAAAGCGGCGAATAATGTGCCGCTTAGGGACTTTACCATGGCGCGATGCGAGGCGATTCGACCGATTCCAACTACAAGAGAAAATCAACCTTGCCACTAAGAAATAATAGTATATTTCATTATAAGTGCGGAAAGGCTGTCATTGCAAAGAGTTCCGACAAATGTCTACCCGAGCCGAAGGCGAGGGTTGACAGTCGGAACAAGTTTTTCTTCACCCATTTTGGTAGGCAAAGGGAACGCCCATACAGCTTAGTCTTGTGTAGATTTTTTTATTGATATGAGATGAAATGAAATGAAACTAACCTAACTTGATAAATAAATAAACTCATTCAATTAAATCATTAAATCTGACATTGAAATAAATTAGTAGCTTCTTTTTAGAAATATACGTTTTTGTATGAATCATAAAAACTCTCTAGTAAAAACTTCATGTTTGGTTTTTCTTTTTAATAGACATTATTTTGACAGTTGGGAAAGAGAACGCACTAGTGCGGGAAAGGTAAAAAAAAGCACTAGTGTGTAATAGCCCACTTCCCGAACGCTATACGTCCCTGAAATATACCACTTTTTGAGCAACTGTATTAAAAATAATGATGCAATTCGATTGACTTGACGTCGTCATGGCGATCGTGTTTTGTTTTTCATCTACCCATAGTGACAACATGTTTTATGTCATATGTCGTAGTGGTAAGGTTAATTTTCACTTTAAGTTGGAATCGCGTCGCGCCATGGGTAAACTCCCTTACAGTCTATGCAGGGGTACAGAATCTGACTGATTCTGTACCCCTGCACTGGTTTATGTTCAATATACGTCTTATATTAAATTTCCCCAGTGTTCCCGCGACGACGTAGCTTCAAAACTAGGCGTAAGTATCGAAGATGTGCCGGCAGCCCACATCTCAAACCCAAAGACGCTGGAGTTCCAAGTGGTGCGGACACTGCTGCTACCAGGGCTTTTGAAGACTCTAGCGGCTAACAAGAAGATGCCGCTACCACTGAAGCTATTCGAGATTAGTGATGTTGTGTTGCAGGATAAGAGTGCTGGTAAGTATTTTCAAACTCATTTAAAGGACGCACACTTATCCGAGCCGAACGCGTCGAACGAATCGAAGTCAAGGAGGCGTCACACATTGACAAGAATCGACCGCATCGAAGAAATATGCTGAAATAGTAGGTAGATACTCGCGCGTTGCTCTGACATTGATACGCAACTGATGGAATGTGAGCCAGCGCATCGGTCGAGTCGGTCGGGTCGGCCGCATAAACGGCGCCGTATCTGATGACGTCATTCGAATTCGTCTAGGATTTCTGGGGTTCTTCCAGATTCGGACGATTCGGCGCGGATAAGAGTGCGAGGTTTCAGGAGATTTCATATAAAGAATTCTAAAATTCGTTTCGTTCGACTCCTTCGGCGCGCTCAGCTCGGTTAAATGTGCGTCCACCTTTAAACTAGCTCTTGCCAGCACCCGGGTCGACGGCGCGTTGTGTTCCACGCGCGCCTCAAAGAGCGTCAGCAAGATGACGGGGCCCCCTCTCTAGAGGGCCAAAGCCTGCCGGGGTCGCGGGACTTATCTCATTACCATGACCCCGGAATATAAAGGGCTATTGAAGGACACCGTGGATTTTAGTCAGTACAAGTCTGACAGTCCCTCCCGCCCTGCCCGGGGTGGGAGGACTCATTTGATGATTTAACCACGATAAAAAAAAGCTCTTGCCGCTGGCAAGAGCTTTTTTTTTATATAACTTTTTTATTTATTTAACTTGGCCCGCTCACCCTCCTACCCCCGCCCCTTATTGCCTATGTCACTCAGGACCAAAGTACCTAGCTTTAAAAATTGAAAGATTTTTGAAATCGGTCCAGTAGTTCTTGAGTTTATTCATTACAAACATACACACAATGCCTATGTCACTCAGGACCAAAGTACCTAGCTTTAAAAATTGAAAGATTTTTGAAATCGGTCCAGTAGTTCTTGAGTTTATTCATTACAAACATACACACAAAAACACAAATCGTTCCTCTTTATAATATTTGTGTTGATGGCCATTCCTTTTTCTTACTGTCAATGATACTTGTATGAAATTGAGTTGGCCAGTCAGCATTTTATAGTAAAGTAAATTTTAGTTGATTTTTTTTAAAGATAAGTGGAGGCATCCAATCGGCCGTCTATTGTTTTATCATACTAAAACGTTATGATTATCTAGGATATCCATTCCACAAACAAAATTTGTTGGTCTAACCTGAATATGGAATATAGGTGACTATGTCGTATGTACAAGGACAGTGTATTTAGCATAAATAAATATTATGTGTCAAGAACAAAGACCTGTTTTAACAAACAAACAAATTAATTAATTCATCAATCAACTTGTGTGAACTAGTGAGGCGAACCCGAAATAAATACGTAGATTCATGTTGTTTTTGATTCATGGAAGCGGGCGGCTATTTAGGAATCATTTGATGAATTTACTAAATGGAATTTAATGATTTAAAGCGTAATGTTTATGTGTGCTATAGATGCCTGCTATGGGTCGTTTTCCCTACTATCGATACTTCGCATAGCTCGAGCTGCGCATCTTCCCTGCGTAGCTACTATGCGACGGCTCGTCTTCATACATTAAACAGCCTATATCATATTAAAATTTTATTTTAATAAGTAATCTCAATATTCACATGTATGAATTCCTAAGGCGTTACTACCTTATGAATTCGACTAAATCAGTACTTTGACCACAAACGCACAAACATAACTATTTATGCGACCGACCTAATTTACAGCTAGCGTACAATATTGTAATAATATAAATAATTGAGGCTAATGTGCGCGGACAATTTCGCGTTTGTCCCTAATACTTCAACGGGGACATTTATATTAATTTAGATAGTCCGTGCGATTAAGATAGAACCAGCGTATGAAGAACATCAGGCGACTCATGAGCTACTTTAATCATTGCATTGCTCTCCTGGCCTAGTCCCAATTTATTTCGGGTCTGAACAAACAGTACCTCTTCTTCGATACCTAGTGTCAGTGTGTACTGTCAACTGCACATGTACGGGGACCCTGACGGGGACCACGTTAAAATTTGGTCAACGATTTCCTCTCAAGCTATGGTTAGTTGACTACATCAGAGAGAATAAAGCTTCGTGGACGTCAGCAGAGCGGTAGACTTTCATACTCAAAGAAAAGAAATACATTTAGTCATTTCCATTTGATCATTACCACCCAAAAAAGTAGGTAAGTAGGTACCTTATTAAGTAGGTTGGTAATTAGAAATATTGTCCTATACTTTTTAGGGTTCCGTAGCCAAATGGCAAAAACGGAACCCTTATAGATTCGTCATGTATGTCTGTCTGTCCGTCCGTATGTCACAGCCACTTTTTTCGAAAGTATAAGAACAATTTTGTTGAAACTTGGTAAGTAGATGTATTATGTGAACCGCATTAGGATTTTCACACAAAAAAAAATCCCATATTAAGAATAGTGTCCTATCTATGGATAGGTCTTTAAAAATGATGTTGGGGTAACTACTATCATTTTTTTCTTAACTGAACAGTTTGCGCGAGAGACTCTTCCAAAGTAGTAAAATGTGTGTGTCCCCCTGTAACATCTAAAACAAGAGAATGATAAAACTAAAAAAAAAAATATATGATGTACATTACCAAGCAAACTTCCAGCGAAAATTGGTTTGAACGAGATCAAGTAATTAGTTTTTTTTTTCAATATGTCATAAATCGTAAACCGCAATTTACCTTTCAAAGTTACAACCAACTACAAGAACTTTTCTATTATTTTACTTGCTGCTACGGAACCCTTTATGGGCGAGTCCGACTCGCACTTGGCCGGTTTTTTATCTGTTACTATCGGCGGTAGCGGTAATTATTTCATGTTAATTTAATTATGTAATAAGCATGTTATTAAATTGAACATGTATCTCTTCAGAAACGGGTGCCCGTAACGAGCGTCGCCTATGCGCGGTGCACTGCGGGCGCGCGGCTGGCTTCCAGTTCGTGCACGGACTACTGGACCGCGTCATGGCGCAACTCAGAGAACCTTGGAACAAGGACACAGGCTATTACTTACGGCAGTGCGAAGGTATTTGAGATATACATATACAGGGTCTTTCTTTTAAATTCGCCAACAGGGGGAAACCCGCATCCGTAAGAGATACGGAAAAACTTGATGTAAACAATTTTGACTTTTTTTTGTCCAAATGTGTTGTCCGGGTACGCCGCAATTACGGCGGTAAGGCCCCTCTTTGAGGAGTGGCTGGATAGCGGTCAAAGCGTCCTGACCTTCCGCCTGACGCAGGTCCCCACCGGACACGGATGTTTCGGGAGGTACCTGTGTCGGATAAGGAAGGAAGAAACGCCTGGGTGTCACCACTGCGAGGATCTCCCGGAGGACACGGTGGTCGGTGGAGCATACGGTGCAGGACTGCCCCGCTTGGGCAGAGCACCGCCGTGTCCTCACGACGACGATAGACGGACACCTCTCGCGCCCGGCATTAGTCGAGGCCATGCTGCGGTGCGAGACGGAGTGGGAAGCGTTCGCTTCCTTCTGCGAAGCAGTCATGCTAGCGAAGGAGGAGGTGGGACACGTAAGGAAGAGCAGCGTCCACCTTACATCCCAGCCGCAGTGGTAGACCCCCACGGCGACGGACATCGGTAGACGATTTTCGGCCACCGTAGGCGCGGACATGCGGGCAGCGAGTAATGGGCGACTCGCTGTCCGATCATGAACCATGCCCAGGTCGACGGCGCGTTGTGTTCCACACGCGCCTCAAAGAGTCTCAGCATAATGACGGGGCTCCCCTTTAGAGGGCCAAAGCCTGCTGGGGTCGCGAGACTTACGAATTACCATGACCCCGGAACATAAAGGGCTATTGAAGGAGACAGTGTATTTTAGTCAATACAAGTCTGACAGTCCCTCCTGCTCTGCCCTGGGTGGGAGGACTCATTTGATGATTTTACCATGATAAAAAAAGTGTAAGTTGTCCACAAAAATGAATGAAATAGACCATTTTCCTAACCCACTTCTGTTGTCCAGATATTTTCCTTCCCATACAATGAAGTTATCCTTATTATGATACTAAACCAAATAGCATCATAAAAAATATATGATTACTTCCCAGAATTTGATCCGTAATAGCATCACTATCGAATGTTGTAATAATACAGAGTGTGATTTTTTTCCAAAATTTGCGGGTTCGATTCCTGGCCAGGATTATTGACTTTTTCTAAAATCCAATGATGCAGTTTTAGTTTTCGTCAAAATTGGCCTCGAGACTCCTTTCAGCATTTTCCGATATTCCCGATAGTTTCGGATATAGCCATCCACGCCCAGTTAGAAAAATCACCCTGTAAGGCGCGTCGCTCACTGGTAAGTCGAGGCGACGTCGCGTCAGCGGCGGTGCGGCGTCGCAGCACGGGCGAAAATAGGTCTCTGCGTAGAGTCGAGGCGCAGGCGGCTATGCTTCCTTCACATTTTATATCGTGTTTGGTGATAAATACAAGGATTTAATTGAACAATTTCAATGAGTTTTACGAGTACATTGGTTTCAATATCGTCGCGCATATTTAAAACGCAGAACGGCGGTGGAGTCGTGGCTTGGGCACACTTGAGTGCCCCTCTCGCGCCTGCACCTCGCCTCCGCCTCGCCTTCACCTCGTCCGCGCCGCAACTCTTGTATATGAGCGCACTGCCATTCATTTGTAAAGAAAACCTTGTTGCGGCGCGTCCGCGCCTCAACTGCACCTCGACTCTATATCGTGTGAGCGACGTGCCTTAATTATTGGAGATCACCTTCTATGCAAGAAATTGCTTGTATTAGGAGAATGTGTGGACACGTCCGTCCACGTATTATGCAAGAAAACTAAAAAGTAATACTTCAAACTATTTCAGTGAAGTTGAAGGGAAATTACAGAGACACCTTCCTCATAAGTCATAACCCAAACATATGCCATGTGATTTGCGTAAAACTTAATTTGCAGAGAGTGGTTTAATGGTACACTATCTCGTATATTTTCTGGGCGGCAAGCACTAGGCTTTCCTTCAAAATCTAAGATTGTTATTGCGTTACGTTGTTGAGGTTCAGTTTTATGATGCCCCGACTTACGAGTGTTCGAACCCAGCCTGGCGCATTACTTTGTGTAATTTATTTCAACACCACTGCTCTCAAAACGGTCCATCAATTCGAAGACATGTATTGACATCTATCAAACCGCACTGGGCCCGCGTGGTGGAGTATGGCCCACTCCCTCTCACAGAGAGGAGGCCTGTGTCCCAACAGTGGGAACATTGAAGGCTGATGATGATGATGAGTGTTGTCCGCAGACCCCGCGTACTTCCCTGGTCGCTGCGCTGCAGTGGTGCTGCGCGGGCAGGTCATCGGCAAGGTGGGTGTCATCAGCCCCGAAGTACTCGCAGCCTTCGACCTCACCAACCCTTGCTCTGCGCTCGAAATCAACATTCAACCCTTCGTTTAAAACGACTTTATTTATTATGAATAAAATTGGATTTTATTGAATAACATTTCTTTTTATTTACTGCCTTATATTATTATGCCTTATTTGTTATGCCTTATTTATTATAAAATTTCCAAATTCTGTGCTACGACAATGATCAGTGTGATGTTAAATAGCCTTAGCCTTCCCCGATAAACAGACTAGACTATCCAAAACAACGGAATTTTTCAATTCGAACCAGTAATTACTGAGATTAGCGCGTTCAACCAAACAGACCCTTCAGCTTTATATTATTATTATATATCACAGAAAACATATATTGGATTAACACATTTTATTTAGCGTGGTAAAATCATCAAATTAGTCCCCCCACCCAGGCCAGGGCGGGAGGGACTGTCAAGTGTCAGACTTATACTAAAATCCAATGTGTCCTTCAATAGCCCTTTATGTTCCCGGGTCACGGTAATAAGTCCCGCGACCCCGGCAGGCTTTGGCCCTCTAAAGGGGGGGGGCCGTCATCATGCTGACACTCTTTGACGCTAGCGTGGTACACAACGCGCCGTCCACCCGGGCATGATCCATGGTCGGACAGCGACTGGCCCATTACTCGCCGCCCGCATGCCCGCGCCTACGGTAGCCGGAGATCGTCTTGCGACGTCCGTCGCCGTGGGCGTCTACCACTGCGGCTGGGCGGGAGGGAGGAAGCTGTCCTCTCCCTCACGCGGCGCGCCTCCTCCTACGCGAGCATGACTGCTTCGCAGAAGGAGGCGACCGCTTCCCACTCCGTCTCGCCCCGCAGCATGGCGTCGACTCGACCAATGCCGGGCGCGAAAGGTCTCCGCCTATCGCCGCCTTATGAACACGGCGGTACTCTGCCCTAGATATGGGCGCCGCGCCGGCGTGGCGCCGCCGAGTGCCCTCCGCACGCCGCCGCCGCCGCGTAAAGACGTGTATTTGTTTTCGTGATTGACTCATCCAAAATGACTGAATCAATATTCCAACAATCATTGGTGAACAGTTTCGGGGATATAACATCCCCTGTCTCACCCCCCTGCACAGCAGGATATGTTTAGACGCTGGTTCTGTACTTGGACACTCATAGTCGCGGCGTCATTCAGTGAAATGTCTGTACACTTCGATATCATAATCCACAAATGCTGAGTACAGGGGCTGGTTATGCTCTTCGGACTTCTGTATAACCTGCCTCACTGTGTGGATGTGGTCTATGGTGCTGAATCCTCCGCGAAACCCAGCTTGCTCCGGAGGCTGGAACTCGTCATGTCTTCTTGCGAGACGGTTTGTGATGACCCTCGAAAACAGTTTATAGACGTGGCTCAGGAGTGATATGGGTCGATAGTTTTTGAAAAAGAGGATCACAATACTCCTGTTCCACATCTTTGGAGTTCTTCCGGTGTCTCAAACAGAGTTGAATAGGTTTTGGAGTTTCCGAAGTACGGGCTTTCCACCTGCTTTCAGAAGCTCCGAAGTGACTCCGTCTTCACCCGGGGCTTTTCCATGTTTACACTGCCTGAGGGCCACCTCAATCTCATCTAGGCTGATTTGCGGCAGTTAATCGGTGTAATGGCGGGTCAGAGTGGCTCGGCTATACTCTGAAGAGGTGGCTTGTGGACTACGACTGTCGTACAACCGGCCATAAGTCTTCCATCTCAGCTAGGATCTCCGGCTTTGAGGTTATGGTTTGGCCATTAGGTGATCTAAGCTTCGTCAGATGCGAGCTTTTTAGCTGTTGGGTGAACACTTTAGCACCCCGATTTTCTTCTATTGCCTTTTCAATTCGGCGTGTATTGGTGGTTCGGAGGTCACGTCGCCCTAACTTGCTTATTTTCTTATTGAGTTCTCGTTTCTCTCACGGTGTAGCTTGCAGATCCCTTCTTCTGATGTCCAAATGTGTAAACCGGCGAGTCTCAGCCGAGAGATTAGACTTAGTACCTGTACTTTGCAGTTGGAAAATATTAATAATAAAAGAAATATGCCAATGGCCTGATGGCAAAAAGCCTCGACGAACACCTTTCGAGGCTCTCCTTAGGGGGTTGGATCAAGGGCCTGATTCAGAAGGCAGTACTTCTTGATACGGCTCGTATTATGAGGAGGTTCCTGTCTCTGGAGCCCTAACCACCGGTAGCTTGGTCCCCGCTCCCACACCGGTGGAACACTATTTTTTATATTTTTAAATGTTTTTAATTTTTGTTTATTTTTTTGTATTGAATAATATTTAAAAATGTAAAATAATATAATATTTATTCATGATAATTATAAAATATGTAAGATTTATAATAATGACAAACTTGAATTAGTATCTATGCTTAGATTATCTGTGTCTATGTTGAAAAAAAAATTATAAGGCTATTGAAGTGTCCCTTTGGAAAACTGTTTTTATTTTATACCTGATGACCCTGATCTGGACAAGGTATTTACTGTACAGTGTATAGAACTGACATCTTCCTGTCGTCTGCCTGAAACGACATTAAGGAGCCGGCCGGCTTAAAGAAGATAGGGAGTAGATTGCGAGTTTTAGTTGTAGGTTGTAGAAAACTACGCCGCCGGCGCCACGCCGCCGCTGATTGAAATTGGTCAGCGCGCCGCCGCCGAGAATTTTTAAGGCGGCGCCCATGTCTACTCTGCCCAAGCGGGGCAGTCCTGCACCGTATGCTCTACCGTGTCCTCCGGATGATCCTCGCAGTGGTGACACCCAGACGTTTCCTCCTTTCTCCTCAGACACAGGTACCTACCTCCCGAAACAGCCGTGTCCGGTGAGAACCTACGTCAGGCGGAAGGTTAGGACGCCGTGACGCCTATCCAGCCACTCCTCAAAGAGAGGTCTGCCCGAACCTGGATTAACACAAATGATAATATTTTTATCCCGATTTTATGGTCCCGTGGGATAAATATTGAATTGTAGCGGGCGACGCCGCTGGCAACAGATATGGTAATGTCCCCTAGTGCTGACCCCTCACCAATATTGACCTCTTAACAGTTTTTATAAAAAAAAAACTATAATGCTATTCAATGTATGTTAGTCGATTGTGTAATATAATAATTTAACGCAAAGCTTAATAACATCCTTCGCTTCGTCTTTCGTACTTCATTCTTCCGCTGAACCTGCCCGCTATTACAGCCTTCATGTAGGGTTAGATTCCCGTGTAGTGTAGTTATAAGCATCTCGCTAAACACACAATATTGTGACACAATTGCATAAAAAAGGAACCGACTTCAAAATTAAACACAAAAAAGTGTAAAATAACTTTTCTTTGGGAAGTCGGTGGCTTTGTTTTTATTTCATTGACTATGGCATGACACCGATTTCCGAAAGGAAAATTAATTTACACTTTTTTGTGTTTGGTTTTGAAGTCGGTTCCTTTTTTTATAAAAAGTTTTTTTATTTTACCCTTTTTTAGTTTAGATATTCAACAAAAATCTTCATATAATCGGCGTCTTTGAAGATCTACTATCCAAGTAAGCAACAAAAACGGATCTATGAGGGCAACGTTACGAGATATCTATTATTGTTCTTACTAAAACCTTCCCCAGAATGTAACGAACACTTTTCTGAAAACCGCATCAAAATCGCTTCAGCCAAACGCGAGATAATCGCGGACAAACATACATGTACACGTACAGGTCGTCGAACTGAGAACCTACTTTTTTTTAAGTCTGTTAAAAAGTAAAGGAAATGACATTTTATCATTTATCGTGTTATTTAGGCGTCACAGACATTCAAAAATAGTAGGTATTGAGTCTAGAGGTACTTAAATCTATTGAAGAAAAACTGGATAAACAATAACAGCTGTTCAAAATATAATTTATTATTCGTACATTAAAACAGCACAAACATATTAATTAACTAATAAAATCACATTTCATATAAATAGACAATAAATAATTAATTCGCTGCATTAACAACCAATTTATAGATTCAATATAAAGCCGATCTAAGATAAAGCCTAAGATGATGCTAGAAACACGACTCAATACCAGGGTAGGTAAATTATTTTAATAATAACTAATCATTTATTTTTGTCACAAATGTATTTACACTTTTTATTAGACTTTAATATTAAATAAGAATTGTTTAAATTATTAGTATAAAACCAATGTCTCTGTAAAAAGTTTGATGAAAAGTTCAAAGAATAAGAAAACTAATCATCAGCTTTTTTAATACCTACCTATTATATTACAGCATTATTTTATTAATACAACATAGCTGTGTGTATAGCATTAATTAGTTACTGGGACATTCAATTTTCATTTATTCTTAAATTGAAATATTTTCGCTGTTTATCAAAGGAATCTCAATAATACAACAGTCATCATTAGTGAAACTGTTAAGGCACTTCATAATGTAATTGACTTTATGACTCTTATACAGAAAGGCGGAAAATTAACACTTGTTTTGTTAACACACTATTACACTGTCAAATAAAATGATGACTGTTCATATAATTATTTCATTAAAACATCTTAGGTAATACCTACAGGAAATTTAATGAAAATTAAAATTTTATAGTATGTCTGATGGATATTTATATTTGTTAAACTAAAGTAAAAAATATACTGAGAACAACTAAATAGTGAAAAATAAAACATTTTTGCAAAATACTACAACCAACTTATTTCTAAGTGCAGGGTATGCTATTGCTATTGCAATCAGAGGGTGTATTACGACACAGTGTAATAGTAACTTTTATTTCATAGCTCTCAATTCATAGCTGGTGTATGGTACAGCTACCTTACTCACTAAGCCAGGCAAAACAAATTTTCAACGAACATTTAGCAGCTATTTATTAAAACCTTAATAAAATAAATATCTACTATGTAGATTGTAGATCTATCTAAAACTTATTTAATACTTCTTAATTTTTAAATACTGGAGGTTCTTTTAAACAAATTATATTAGTTGATACATACACTTTTGGATGTTGATACATAATTCACAATTTTACTACTAATTTTTTTAATCAAACATCTGGATTCAATTGTGCCATCCTAGAAAATTATTGCATGGATAATTTTTACTTAACCACATTATATTTTTCAAGTTGAATTAGGTAATACTAATAACTCATTGAGGAAATGCTCATCTCACAATGACACAGCTGAGCAAGTAATATTGAAATAAATATTTAATGTAATTTGGACGGACCTAAGCTGCCTTCAGTTTAACCAAAACAAATTCAATCAAGTAACAACTGTATTTTAAACATTTTCTCTAGTTCTGATCTGTTAAAGTTAGGGGCAATGATAAATGGGCACAGATAGAATGAAAGTTCTTTGAGATTGGGTGCACTTGTTTTTATGGCCTTGGCTACCTGTATGGTGACATGGAGACAGCGAGAGAGACTTAAGTATGTGAGATTTTGAAATGTATTATTGGAAAAATATGCTAGGAGAGCACTCGTTGAAAAGTACCCATGACGTAATTTTAATGAATGCAAATTCTTTAACCTATATAAGTGCAACAAACTTGAATCAAAAAGGGTTTTGCATGTCATGATGTGTAGTACTTGTAGTACCTTACAGTTAGATATGTTACGAATTATATCATCATTTAAAGTATCTCCATAAATATGTAAGGCTCTTAATGTAGACTGTTTGGTTCTCAGAAGAGATTCAAGAAAATCTGCTGGAATATTCTTCATTTTCTCCATATTAATACTGACTAAATGAGTGCACTGCAACATGCTGTATAAACTATCATGGGTAAGGGCAAAATTTGATAGGATGAGAGTCTCAAGGTATTTCAATTTATCAAATGGTAAATGATAAACAAAGTTACCATTTGCATTCTCCGGAGTTTGTACTATGAGTGAGTTACGAAAACTCAAAAACTTCAGGTTTGGCCAGCTTACTAGATCACCAAAGATACAGCTATCAACTTGAGATATACTTATTTCTAAATGAGTCAGATTTGGACAATAACTTATTAAGGAAGCCCTCACTTGGGAATACAGCTTGAAATACTGAAGTTTAACATTCTTTACATACTTGGCGACAAAAGGCACAATGTTTTCACTTATCCTCACATAGTTCTTCATACATACTATGAGGCGGGTTTTATCCCAAACGCAAGGGGTCAGGCATAATTGTTGCCATCTCATACAAACTTTAGCAACTGCCAATAGGGATTCAAAATCAACCATAGAAAATATGTAAATAAGTATTTCATTAGGCAGGTCGTTTATGGCGAGAGTGTTGGGGTATAGTTGAGCACCTGGCACGTCGAGGTGCACCATGGTCGACAGCAGAGCGCGTGCACCCACTTCTGGAAACAGGCGACGATTTGTGTATGCACACACTGACACTTATCTTATCACATAACTCTTCAGACACCACAGGCTCACTGGTAGACCTTTAGCTAGTCTATAGCCATTTAAATTGTATTTTAAATAAATAACAGAACAAAGAATATTAATTAACCCAGTAAGGTCATGAACCTTGAACAACCGTGATATGCATTGGAAAACCCAACTATGAGCACACAAATAAAATAATTTAGCTGTTGATGAAGTAATACATATAATGAGTTTAGGTTTACCTTGCTTCCTATTCGAGAAAATTTTAATGTTTGCTTTTGTAGAAACATAACTTATGTAAATTTTTGATTCAAACGTATACACTATATCCACATGGTTAAAAACTCATCCAAAAGTGATATTTTGCATTTAGGCTTTAATCGTCATTTCAAAGTGTGGTACAATAGCTAAAAATCAATTACTAAAGAAATATTAAAAATAACTTTCATCTTTGATGCTATTTTTGTATGACGTTATTGTATTCTTTTGACATTTGACTGACAGATGAGATTTGCGTTTCGTTTCTTCTTGACACAAGTGCGGAGCTTTTTAATTTTTTTTTCAGTCATAGTAGGTATTTTAGATTTATTGGATTTGACAGTCACTTCTGGCCGCTAGAAACTTTTTGACCACCACATGACACTGGCAAAGTTGGGCAAAGTAGTCAAATCATAGTCAAATAGATTCATTGCCGAAGAAGAAAGAAAGCAAAAAACTGTTTGTCTTCGTCTGTGGCCTGTGGTTTCCGTAGACGGGAAACAAAAAGTCTCCAGTGAGCGGGGCGGGGGCGAATTACGACCCGTTCACGACTTTGGTCTAAGTCGTGAGTGGTTTGGCGGGTAGCGCCAATAAGACATTGATTACTTTGTCACTGCCACTGGCAGCACTTCGTGGCGTGTTTCAAACATTTCCATACATATTTAATCTTGCTGCTCACCGCCCTGCACTAAGTCATTGCTCACAGCGGCAAGATCGTTTTCTTTTTTTCTACTGAGTGGGCAACGTTACCCAACAGCGAAGCTCATTTTTCTGGGGGACTTCAACGCCCATCATAAAGATTGTTTGTTCCCGTGCCAGAAAACTGACATTTCCAGGTTAGAAGCGCAGATTTAACAATAAATCTAACCCAGCTGGTGAATGTGACGGCCACACACCCAATTGCTTGGACCTTCTGTCGACAACTGACGGTATCCATCTCAGCCCCGCTGGGTAGTCAATATTTGAATGGGATGAGATGCAGCATTTTTGCATAGCATTTTTGGTAGTACTTTTGACAATAAAAGCTTGATTTTAGAATGAACATAGTTTTTTAAATTACTCACTTGTTCTTTCCATTATTGCAGTTGTAGTGGCGCCAGTGGCGCTAGAATTACTCATCTTTAATTCCAACTCTTTCAGATCGGGCACGCCGCAATCGCGGCGGTAAGACCCCTCTTTGAGGAGTGGCTGGAAAGGCGTCACGGCGTCCTGACCTATCGGATGACGCAGGTCCTCACCGGACACGGATGTTTCGGGAGGTACCTGTGTCGGATGGGGAAGGAAGAAACGCCGGGGTGTCACCATTGCGAAGATCGCCCGGAGGACACAGTAGAGCATACGGTGCAAGACTGCCCCGCTTGGGCAGAGCACCGCCGTGTCCTCACGGCAGCGATAGGCGGAGACCTCTCGCGCCCGGCATTGGTCGAGGCCATGCTGCGGGGCGAGACGGAGTGGGAAGCGGTCGCCTCCTTCTGCGAAGCAGTAATGCTCGTTAAGGAGGAGGCGGGCCGTGAGAGAGAGAGGACAGCGTCCTCCCTCCGCCCCACCCGCAATGGTAGACGCCCACGGCGTCGGACGTCGCAAGACGATCTCTGGCCACCGTAGGCGCGGGCATGCGGGCGGCGAGTAAAGGGCAACTCGCCGCCCGACCATGGACCATGCCCGGGTCGACGGCGCGTTGTGTTCCACGCGCGCCTCAAAGAGCGTCAGCACGATGACGGGGCCCCGCCCAAGAGGGCCAAAGCCTGCCGGGGTCGCGGGACTTATCTTATTACCGTGACCCCGGAACGCAAAGGGCTATTGAAGGACACCGTGGATTTTAGTCAGTACAAGTCTGACAGTCCCTCCCGCCCTGCCCGGGGTGGGAGGACTCATTTGATGATTTTACCACGCTAAAAAAAAAAAAAAAAAAAAAAAAAAAACTCTTTCAGATGTTTTATGCAATCAACATTTTCAGAATTAAAATTAGCTGTAGATTTCAAACTGGTCACTTCCTTCTCAAGTTCTAAATTTAGGTAAATCAGAATATTCCTTTATCACATTGCAATATTCCGCACGCAATTCCTTAACATCATATTTTTTAAACCTACTTCAAAAATGGTGGTTGCTCATTTCGACCGTAAATAACTTTGCCTTTTTTTTTTGTTCGCGGATAACTTCGTCGTTTATGAAACGATTTTTTTTATTTATTTTTTTGTTGTAAAAAAGATATTTCAAAGGCTCCCATGATAAGGAAATCGCAGAGAAATCGATTGAAGTACCTACTACAATTTAATAAAGGTCTGCAGTAGATCTGATGGTGGAGCAGAGAGTTAGTTGAGGGAACTTCTAAACGATTCACAGCAGCTAGAAAAGAACTTTACACCTTGAAGGCTTGTGGCTGTCAGTAGCGGTCTGATGAAGAAGACGTAGGACAGTTCTGGCAACTCCTCAACGGTTTACAGTAGCTAGGTATCTTATGTTTGGCCTTAATTCATTTATATTGCTGAGAACTTTGCACCCATATGGGTTATTGTTCGATGCCTGTCATTTCCTTGTATTCATTTACCTGTCATTTGGTCCCAAAAACAATTTCATGACCAACAATGATGACTATTAGGCACTTATTTTTTTAATTTATTAAGATAAATAAAAGATTTAGTTAATTGTTGCAATTATTTTAATACATACATATGTTAAAAGAATGACGGTGGTAAGTAAGTTGATGCAGGAGTGGACACTGTCCCAGAGTTAGTGCCTGCTGGTGGTATATAACCAGGCGATGGTCTAGGCGCTGGTGCGGGTCCTGGCGCGGGTGCTGGTGCTGGTTGAGGGCTTGCATATCCTGGAGACGGCGCCGATGACGGTCGAGACGAAGTATTTGGTGGTAAATACTCAGAACTTGGTATTGATACTGAACCACCTGGGCTCGTTGGACTGTTTATTGAAATTGACTTTACAGATTGACCAGATGTCGCAGTATTAGATGTTCCCAAAGGTGGCAAGTATGACTCAGAGGGAGTTCCTACTGATCCAGGTTGCGCGGAGACGCCAGGGCTAGAAGAGACTTGTCCTGAGCTAGAAGATACAGAAACGCCACCTATGTTCACAATGCCACCAGTTGTAGTACTTCCACCTGTACCACTGGATGTCGGAGGCAAATATTTAGGAGCACTTGTTGAGACTTCTGATGAGCCCTGAAGAGTCGGGGAAAGTGTAGGAGACGGAACGTTGGATGGATAACCTGAACCACCCTGAGACGAGCCGGTGTCGTAGTTAGATTTTGTGCCGGTAACAGTCGCTTGCGATCCAGTGGTAACCTGAGACTCAGTATTAACCTGAGCCCCACTATTAACCTGAGCCTCAGTAGACGATTTGCCGTAGTTGTAGCCAGCGTTAGCACTACCAGTAGCGGAGGACATGTAGCTATACCCGCCGCCGGCGACATTTGCGGGAGCGGCGTTCGCAGCAGTGGTTGTGGTTCCCGCAGTTTGTCCTACGTTGACGGTGTTGCCGCGTGATGGCACGGGGTACGCGTAAAACATTTGCTGCGTCAGCGTCCTGTCAACATTCGGTGCTTGAGTGGGTGCAGGTGTGGACATACTCTGGGGCAGGTCAAATGATACACTCGGCTTGTCGTACACGTACCCGTCTTGTCGCCGCACTCGAACGCGAAGGCTTTCTTCAACTCGCTCGCTCGCAGCTTGGACAGGAAACGTCGCACTACATTTAAATAATAAAGAAAGGAACAGAAAATGAAAACATCTAAACTTTAAGCGCATTTTGTGTTTGAAACTTAGACATAGATCGTAAAAGACAATTTTAGCTTTGTGTACTTATATTTATAACAAGGATCGAGGAAGCCACGAGACCTCGGGGCTCATTTCAAAATCAGTCTTTAGCTAACCCTTCTTGTGCTCATAGCGATACTAGATGTTAATAAGTTAACTGAAAATAAACCTAAGTACCGGAATGCCGACCGGCATGTCAACCGTAGTATCTACGGTTGGCGCTTTCACGTCGCCGTCGTCGCGACCTGCGCTGCAGTGCTGCACCTGCATTGCCATTCGGGATAGGTTCGTATTATACAGGGTGTTTGGTGCATCGTGTGCCAAATTGAAATGGTCGACTGAAGGGGTCACCTGCTAGCCTTTAAGACCCCAAACAGCCCTCATGCCCTGTGGATTTTTTTTGTCGACGATTTATTGTTTTACTAAAAAAGACCCAAATTTTACATTCAAATACATGTTTTTTAATATAAGGCGTAGACTCCGAATTTCAATGTTATTTCGATGTGTATTGTTTAAGAGTACTTTTAAATACAAAATTAGTGACACTAGTCACCTAGTTTTTTTTACCGACTTCAAAAAAAAGGAGGTTGTCAATTCGACCCGTATGTATGTAATATTTCCAGAACTGCCCAGTTTTTATATATGTTAGTCTATATCAGCGTCTGAACAAATGTGCCAAATTTCAAAAGTGTATGTATGTATGTATGTTTTTATGTTTGTGTTCGCATATCTCCGGAACTACAAGTCCGATTTAAGTAATTATTTATTTTTGTTGTACTAGGTATTGTCCAACTTGGGTACACTGCATGTTTCATCAAAATCGGTTCAGTAGTTTTTGAGATAGGAAGTACTTGGGTTGTAGATTTTCAAAGTCGATTGTATATTTGGTCGCGATTATCTCGCGTTTGGCTGAATCGATTTTGATGCGGTTTTCACAAAAGTATTTGTTACATTCTAGGGAAGGTTTAAGTATATAACAATCATGGATATCTCGTGACGTTGACCGATGAGATCTGTTTTTCTTGATGACTTGGATTAAAGATTTCTAAAGACTCCGATTACACGAAAATTTTTGTTGAATATCTGAACTAAAAAGGGTAAAATAAAAACTTTTTAAAAAAAACCGGCCAAGTGCGAGTTGGACTCGCGTGAAGAGGGTTCCGTACGATGTTACCTATCACGTTTTTTTTAAAATCTGACCCAAATTGGTACGCACAATATTGAGTAATTTACCATGTTATTTTAATATCATGGACTTCTTATAGGTTTTCCTATAATATATAAGTAGAAAACTAATTTCCGTATTTTTTTTTAAATTAGGTTCAGTAGTTTCGGAGATAAGGGGGGGGGAATGGTCAAATTTCGTCTATTTTCTTGAATAACTTGGAAACTATTTATTTTAAATATACAAAAAAATACATTTAAGATTGTCTCGACAAGACCTTTCATTTGATATGTCACACGATGCAGTTTTCAAAACTTTTTTTTTTCATTTTCCCCTTCCCCCCCAAAAATTACCTCCCACATACATATTTCATCTATTCACGTCACACCTCTGTGCTTGGGTCACAGGAATTGATATGTGTACCAAATTTCAACCCAATCGGTCTAGTAGATTCGGAGATAATTGACTGTAAGCGACAGACAGACGGACACACGAGTGATCCTATAAGGGTTCCGTTTTTGTATTCGGACGTACGGAACCCTAAAAAGAACCGACTTCAAATCAAACACAAAAAAGTTTAAAATTACTTTTCTTTCGGAAGTCGGTGGCAATAGTCAATGAAATATAAAAAAACAAAGCCACCGACGTCCGAAAGAAAAGTTATTTAAAACTTTTTTGTGTTTGATTTGAAGTCGGTTTTTTTTTAAGTTTTTTTTTTAATTCACCCGCAAAGGTAAAAATTTCAATTTGGCATACGATGCGCCAAACACCCTGTGTTCGGGTCAATCACCGAACAATAATAACATGTCAGCGTAATTGCGACACCGCGCTATATGCATTGAATATTTTATGTATCACCTAAGTAAAATAGTCAGTACGCTTTCGGATAGCATATCGGGCGCGACTCAATCTCATCCTATTCACCTCATTAGTTTTAATTGTTACCCCATTTATAGTACTGAAATATATCTATCTTTACAATCTTCAATCTTAGTATATCTTAATCTCACCCTAACCCCGAACATCCTGTATAATGATTCATAGCAGAACTACTTCCTATCTGCATCAGTGTCCCAATAAAATGTACTTACAACCTACCTTGTATCTCGTATACATAATCTTATTAATGTTTTGTGTTTTTTAGGGATATATTTGTCCAACTGTATTCGACGTTGGCGCATCGTAAAACCTTCTTAGGGTTATTGCCTAACCCACTATTATGTGGTTTTGCTAAATTACTTAAATGTAAATTAGATTTTCTTTTCAGTTAATACCAATCGCACGACCTTTCAAAGTATGTAAGTACATACCCAACGACGCATATCAGTGGCGTAGCTAGGCCAGAAGGGCCCCGAGTGGAAAACTGGTTTGGGGCCCTTCTAATATAAGTGTAGGTTTAGTTTTGCAGAATAAAGACTAGCATCTTGACCTTGATCGTATAACTAATGCTATTACTAATGTCATTAAGAGAATTTTAAAGGGAGCCAGAAAATTGAGAATGCTGATCGACTGCTCGTAGGTCATTTAAAACAACTACTAGCGATGCATCCGATACCGAAACCGATATATCGGCCATACTTCGGGTTAGCCGATCTATCGGTATCAACGATATTTTTATGACCAATTCAACGATACTTTTTTTAAATTTAAAAATGTAGTGTAAACGAGCGTGTTGTCTCGTCTATTTCGTTGCAAACGAGTCACGAACTATGCCCGGGGAAATCCAGTACTGTAACAGTAAGTTCTGAGATGCCTACGAGTGGCGGGCTTTGGAGTGTTTGTGAAGATATTATATTCGAAGTGAGTCTGAGGTGGATTACTTATTACTTGAAAAAGACGTTGTCTTCTGCCCTTTTACGCGATATTTTGGATGCTGGAATAAAAAAAATAAAAAAGCAGCGTCTGGCAACATCACTGACAGATGTCATTCGTTATCTTCGCGCCCGCATGACGCATCGGAAAAAGTTTTGTCTTCTTATAATTAGTTTATTAGAAGTATTAAACACAATCCGAGGAGAAAATGGTTAGAAATTATTGCGGTTCACATCTAACAATAAGCTGTACAATCTTTCCCGGACCCCTGTGTATTTAAACAGTCTGGTAAACTATTGAAATCTGAAGTAGAGCATCTCATAAATTAAGGTATAAAAATAGTTAATAACCTAGATGATTAATCTGTCCCGGGTTAACATAATTATGAAAATTAAATATTTAGGGTTGATGTTACTGTGTTATTTTGCGTAGGTCTGACAACATTACTGCAATAGCACATATAAACTGTGTGGGAAGTAGTGTTGCCAGGTCCGATTTGTTGTAAATCGGTACATGAGGTCAAAAAAATCGGGATTTAGGGTTGAAAATCGGGACAGTAAACGAAAAAAAAAATACGTGTGGCACTCGGGGAGTGCCGCGGTAAAGCTAACAATTTAAAGAAAAAAAAAACTAGAAAAAATTATCGCCTACCGCGAATATTTAACGAGAATGTTTGTGGTGTACTACTGTAATAAAGAGAAATAAATTATAATGACGATATCAGTGGGTCTTTTCTATACAGGATTCCCAGGTCTCACTTCCAAACTGTGTCAAAATTTTCATCAGGTTATGGGCCCAGCACGCTTCCACTGCGCCACTCTGCTTTGTTGTAGGAGAATTTTATAATTAGGTTTCATTGTGAGAACCTCCTTTGGTAGCTGGCCGTTTAGAATCAGCAAGAAAAAGTAAATTGTCTTTATGACGGATATTTTTATGATTGCCGAAGTCTCCCGAACTGAAACGACGTTAGACGATGCGGGGTGTTAGGTATTTTTGTTAGGTTTTTTTCGTTAGGTGTTTTCGTTACCTACGGAATTTCTTGATTCGGTCGCCGCGCTCAGAGTCCGCGATAAAAGCTATGCAATAGAATTAAAAACAAGGGGTTTTAAGTCTATTTAATCTTACATAACAAGTAATCAGTCTTGCTAGACTAGTAGAAATTATAAAATAAAATCGTACTTTAGGGGATGGCGGGGTATTCCAGACTCCGCCGTTCTAACCTAACCTGTCCGAGTCGGGGTGGCCCCAGTCGCTTTGACGACATCTATTATTATCTCCATACCCCGTTTCGTACACTCCTACTTAAATACCAGCTGAACTTGTGCATTTGAACGAGAAGATTTCATTGGCACCCCGAGGTACGGTTTGGTTAGATTCCTTTAAACACTGTAGACAGAAATATCATCAACAGTATTCTTTATTTCACTACATTTAGTTTAGTGAAATGACATATCACTGACTTTATATTAGTATTTTGTCATATCACTTTCACTAGATACTTTTAGTAAGAAGACATAATAAACAAGAATATTCCACATCTCCCGGGATTTCGTGAAATCACTGATATCCTCATCTCCCTGCGATATATCCAAAGCCAATAGATGGCGTTCCGTGTTAAAAAAATTACGTAGCGCAAAATATAGATACATTTTTTTCATTTGTTGATTAATCGGGACATTTAGCGTCCCGATCAGGTCCAAATCGGGACGCTTCTCCAGACCCCTGAAAATCGGGACGTCCCGCGCAAAACGGGACACCTGGCAACACTAGTGGGAAGGGTACAATACTCTTCTAAAAATTGCATTGATTTTTTTTTTTTTTTGCTTAATAAAGAGGCTGACTTTGAGTCTCGTAATTTCAATGTAGATAAAGAATGGAGACTGTCTAAGTTTTCAATTCCATAATAAATAATTTTGGTCATCCAGATCCTGATCCATTGAGACCTTTTTGCATATTGTATTGGTTAAGATCATAAGTGTCCAAAGTACATATCTTGGGATAGGGGGTCCCTATGCCTGGAACATTGATGCATTTAAATGGAATAATCTCTTTTTCTATGGTTTTCCCCCATTTTTAGTATACTGCTTAAAGCTCTCCATAAGATTAGAACAGATAAGGCTAAAGGAATGGTAGTCTTACCAAATTGTGCCATTACAACCGTGATATTCGGTTTTGAATTCTCTACTAATCTCTCAGATCATAACAATTAGACCTTCTGATTATATTTCAATGTCTTCTTTTAGAACTAGTTATCCTCTATACCTAACCCCGAGGGTTTGTATATTATCAGGCAAGCCATCAAGAGGAGAATGATACTAAGAGAGTAATGGATTTTGAAAGGTTGATTATCACAGAATACACTGGAACAATACAATAGTATCCTGTGACAGTAGTGGTTTAATATAAAGAATATAAAATAGATTTATCAACTATATGAAGTCTTAGCTCGCTAAAGTTTCCCAAAAATTATCAATCATTTAATTATCACAAATCGACACTCTCTCATATACATAGTCATGTAGGTTCAGACGATAGAATTAAACATTTATTTTAAGGTTTTTTCAAACTACGTCTAACTAACGCAAGACAAAATAGTTTCTAGGATCCCAGCAGTGTTACTACATTTAAAGTCTTACTGTACTCTCTTATTAGCTTCAGTTAAGAAGACCTTACAAAAAAGCTTTATTAGGTTTATCGCATCAGCCACAACACTATGTGTCCAAACTTTATTGTGTAAAAATATCAATTATTATATAGAATAATAACAAGGGTGCTATTAAATAATTGATTACAGATATTCTATAAAACTCAGGTTTGTGTAAAGAAAGTCCATCAGACTAGTGGTACCTTCCTTAAGTAATAAACCCGAAATATGTCTAGCATAAACTGTCATATAATATTCAGTAACAAGAATCAAACCGGCATATAAATCTTTAACAAGATTGTTTTCCTTACTTTTCGTAGAATTCAAGAATAATAATAATATTCCACAACTATCACACAACGCAGAATTCAAGAATATTCAACTACTATCAGTGGGGGCTTATACAGACAATGCATGAAAGAGGCATTAATACATCCTTGTTCTCTGTGCATTCTACCAGACATGCATATTATTCAAATGGATAGAGACTAGGCTTAACTGTGGACTCAAGTACTGCAGGCAGTGAGGGGTCTTTGAGGTTGACCATCTTGGTAAATCATTATAATAAACCACTTATAGATGTTGTTCAAAATAAAATTTGCTGGGACAATTCTAACTCATTAAACTTCATCAATTTTTAATACCTGTAGTGAATTGACCTTAATTTCAGTGTTATATTAATACATAATAATAATTTAATATATTTAAAGGGAATATTTAAAGTTATAAGCTGTGATTTTATTAAACTGGCTTTGATAGTATTAGGAATTAAGAAGAATTTTAAGATTTTTGTTAGGTAGGTACTATAATATGCAGAAAGTTATGATAATGTGTGTTACAATCTACTTACTTCTCGTTGAGAAATTCATATTCACTTTGTTTTATGGGTTTTCAACCCCTCATTTACTTGAGATTTAAATTATCAAAGTCTGGCATGTACTTGTCCTGTACGACGGAAAACAATAACATAATGTGTTACATTTTGTCTCCTTCTCATTGAGAAGGCTATGCTCTGGATCAATTTAACATACAACTAGTACTTCCAACAACAATTTATGTCCTGGTGGACAGAAGATTAAAGCATTATGTGTTACATGTTGCTTCCTTCTCGTTGAGAGGGCTATGCTTTGGATCAGCTTAACAAACAGTACTCCCAAACTATGTAAGTCCTGGTGGACATAAAATTAAGACATTTTGTGTTACAATTTGTCTCCTTCTCGTTGAGAGGGTTAAGCTTTGGATTAATTTAACATACCTACATTACTTCCAACAACAATGTATGTCCTAAAGGACAGAAAATTAAGACATTTTGTGTTACATTTTGTCTCCTTCTCGTTGAGAGGGTTATGCTTGGATTAATTTAACATACATTACTTCCAACAATAATGTATGTCCTGGAGGACAGAAAATTAAGACATTTTGTGTTACATTTTGTCTCCATCTCGTTGAGAAGATTATACTCTGGATCAATTTAAATTACAGTACTTCAAACAAAGATTTGGTATATTGTGTTCTATTCACCTACCTCTCGTTGAGAGGATTACACTCAAGTTTAAGTACGTATGTATTCTTTGAGACTCCCTTAACAAGAAAAGATCCTATAGCATCAAACATAAGTTGCCTCTTACACAAAGTGATGAACTACTTATGATAAAGATATACTATTACTTAGTTATGGACTAGCAGGATATATGGCCTTAATGTTAATATTACTATAGTAATGGCCATGATTTGATTACTGAAGCAGTCAAATGTATAGTCTAATGTATATTACGTACATTTAGCTACTTACTCTGAACGGCTGGGTTGTCAGATGAGTGCCTAAGTACTATGAGTTAATATGGTCAGTCATGAAAACAATTCCATTACTTTCACTCAAGAACAACAACCAGAAGAAGAGACAAAAGAAGAAGAGCCATCAGGCAATTATATTTTTCTACCTTAAGTGTGCTAACCGGATCTAAGAGTGATTGAGAGTCATTGAGTGGCTGCCACGTGAGACTTTTACATTTGTGAGCGATGCACACGGGTGCCTGCGCTGGCTCGATCACTGCGTAGTGACAGGTGCTGCGCGCCGTTCGGTTGTGAATGTGTCAGTACTATACGACACATATTGGTCAGACCACTATCCATTATGTATTGAATGTAATATAAATATTATTTTACCTAAAATCACAATTAATTGTAATTCATTTAGTAAATGTAAATGGGGGATTAGAGACCGTAAGCAAACTCATAGTGTGCGTCAGAATGGCCGGTTGCCTGTGGCGTTGGTCTATGAGAGTTGATTCAAAAATTGCTACATAATTGCTTATATTTGCTACATATAATAAATAATTGCTACATAGGATATATATTTAGAAATGAAATATTTTTTTTGTACAGCCATCCTGACGTCAGGATGGCTGGTCACCTCCTAGTTTAAAGTCAAGCGTGCAGAGTTTCCCGAAATGTATTGCGTGAATAATTGCTACATATTTACTTCATTTATCTCATTTAGTTGCAACTTCAAACATATGTTAAATAAAGGATGTAGCAATTATTTAAATTATCCCAAGGAAAAGTGCCTGATAAAATAATAAAGGTAAATAGTTGCAGTGCGTCTTCACTCAACGGTATTGCTACTTTAGGAGGCAGGCGTTCTAAATTGTTAAATGGCATGTTATGTATGAGTAGGTTAGTGGATAATATGCATATTAAAAGGATATCGTAAATAAAAACAAAATGTGTCTCGTTCATAAGATTCAGTTTAATTATACCTATTACAATCAACTTTAAAAATATTCATTAACTTGCCCTATTTTCATATTATTTTTTCGCATATATAATAACTAGGTCGCATTTACTTTAAACCATACTAACATTATATCATATCAGCAAAATAAGAAATATGATGATGACGAATCGAAAAAAATTACGAAAAGTAAAAAGAAGCTAATTCCACATTGTATAATATATGCGAAAAAATAATATGAAAATAAGGCAAGTTAATGAATATTTTTAAAGTTGATTGTAATAGGTATAATTAAACTGAATCTTATGAACGAGACACATTTTGTTTTTATTTACGATATCCTTTTAATATGCTTGTTATCCACTAACCTACTCATACATAACATGCCATTTAACAATTTAGAACGCCTGCCTCCTAAAGTAGCAATACCGTTGAGTGAAGACGCACTGCAACTATTTACCTTTATTATTTTATCAGGCACTTTTCCATGGGATAATTTAAATAATTGCTACATCCTTTATTTAACATATGTTTGAAGTTACAACTAAATGAGATAAATGAAGTAAATATGTAGCAATTATTGACGCAATACATTTCGGAAACTCTGCACGCTTGACTTTAAACTAGGAGGTGACCAGCCATCCTGACGTCAGGATGGCTGTACAAAAAAAATATTTCATTTCTAAATGTATATCCTATGTAGCAATTATTTATTATATGTAGCAAATATAAGCAATTATGTAGCAATTTTTGAATCAACTCTCATAGACCAACGCCACAGGCAACCGGCCATTCTGACGCACACAACTCATAAATATAATATTAATTGTAATTCTAGATTAAAACAGATTGACTTTCCATTTGAATTTAGACATTGTGCAGACAGGATTTGTAATGATGAATATCATAAAACACTATTGAATAATATGTATAATAATATTGTAAATATTTTGACAGAATCTGCTAAAATTAGCTGCAATAGAACTAAACATAGGAATCGTAAAAATGTAACAGGGTGGAACAGGTATGTCGCCGACGCTCACCGGTGGGCAAGACTTTGCTTTCAGACTTGGGTTTCTCATGGAAAACCTAAAACGGGTCCTGTGTATAACGATATGTACGAATCGAGAAAAATCTGTAAAGCCAAACTAAGGAACTGCCAGAATAAGGAGTCCCAGATTAAAATGGATATAATTGCGGAAAATCATGCAAATAAAAATTTTAGTGGTTTTTGGAAAAATACAAATAAACTGAACCCAGGGTTAAGCTCACCTTTGAGTGTTGGCGGTGCGCAGAACCCACGAGATATAGCTTGCGCTTTTCAGCGACATTTCAATGTTGTGTCTCCGCTCGGGCCCGCGTCTCAAATGTCTGATGCTGGGAGTCGTCCTGGGGATATTAGTGTCAGATTCTCTGCCAAGGATGTAGCTCAAGTTATAAAGAAGATGGCGAGAGGCAAGTCCCCAGGTCATGATAATCTCAGTATCGAGCATTTGAAGTACGCGGGTGTACACCTACCAAGAGTACTATCACTATTTTTTAACTTGTGTATTAGTCATACGTATCTACCCGACGATCTATTGTATACGGTCGTAGTACCAATAATAAAGGATAAAAATGGGGACTCAGCTGACCTGTCTAACTACAGGCCGATCTCACTGGCGACTGTCATAGCGAAGGTGCTGGATAGTTTGCTTGACCGACTGTTGGAGCAGCACACTCAGCTGCACGACGCTCAGTTTGGGTTTAGGAAAGGGTTGTCGACTGAGAGTGCTGTTCTCTGTCTCAAGCAGACTGTCCAGTACTATACAGACAGAAACACACCTGTATACGCATGTTACTTAGATCTTTCGAGAGCTTTTGATCTAGTCAGTTATGATAAGCTGTGGCAGAAGCTACAGTGCGAGACAGATGTGCCTCATGAGATTGTGTCCTTATTTAAGTATTGGTACGGTCAGCAAAAGAATAGTGTAAGGTGGGCTGATGCGCGGTCGGACGTATACGGGTTGGAATGCGGGGTAAGGCAGGGTGGTTTGTCCTCCCCTCGTCTTTTCAACCTGTATATGAACGGGTTGATCGGTGAGCTCAGCAACACTAATATAGGTTGTTCCATAGATGGGGTATGTATGAATAATATAAGTTACGCGGATGATATGGTGCTGCTGAGCCCATCGATCAATGCGCTACGCAAACTGTTGTGCATTTGTGAGTCGTATGCGGAGGCCCATGGGCTCAAATACAATGCCAAGAAAAGTGAGCTAATGGTTTTTAAAGCTGGTACCAAAGTTTACTCGTCTGTACCTCCGGTCATTCTGTGTGGCGCTCCGTTACAAAGGGTGACAAATTTCAAATACTTGGGCCACTGGGTCTCCGACGATCTGTGCGATAACATGGACATTGACAGGGAGCGCAGAGCGCTGTCCGTCCGGTGTAACATGTTGGCTCGCAGGTTTGCACGTTGTACTCTGCCAGTAAAAGCGACTTTGTTCAAGGCCTACTGCCAATCATTTTACACGTGCAGCCTGTGGGCCAACTATACGCAGCGGGCGTACAGCGCACTGCGCATACAGTACAACAATGCCTTCAGGATGCTGTTGGGGCTGCCGAGGTTTTGTAGTGCTTCAGCTATGTTTGCTGAAGCACGAACTGATGATTTTTTCGCCATAATTAGAAAGCGGAGCTTTTCACTTCTTGGTCGCCTGCGTGGCAGCACTAATGGCATTCTGAGGGTTTTGTCCGAGCGATGGGATCTGCCCCTTTTAAAGACATGGATGAAGTTGCATGTTAGTAGATCCTCACGTTTTATTTAATGTGTTGTTAATCTAAATAAGTTTTACTAACACTAGCTGTAAGAAAATTGTTACTAACCATTTATGAGCTCTGAGCTTGAAATAAATATAATAATAATAAGAGGGATTATGTGCCGTGAATGTTATTGAGAGAATCCTGATGGAGGGACTAGTAAAGGAACAGACTTACAAAAACCTGCACTTGTACCAAGTAATGCTATATTACTAGATGCATGTGACATGCTTGGAGACAGTTCCCGTTGACTATTCAACCTACACTGACAATATACTAATAATAGAAGAGACTATTCTTACCGCTCTAAGATAAGGCATTTCAACTTACTAAGAGGCAACAAGTGAACTGAAATCTTGTACTTATTCAAAATTATAAGAAACGGTGTAGACATCCACAAACATGAAGAGAGCGACCAATAGACTTAATCCAAATATTATTACTTTAAATACAAATAAGTCAATTCCAAGAAACTACACGCTGTTAAACAGCCTTGCCCACCTCCAATAAACCGAGGGATCTATCTATACAAACCGAGGAAAAGCCAACTACAAAGACACAACAGAAATACCTCAAGCGACAACAGTCATTTTCCAGCCGACCCCAGGCCAAGTACCAGTAACAGTTAGTGGTAATGTTTGCTACTCGCTTTGTATATTTTTATTCATACTGGGAATCTCTAACCAAAAATTCTGTTATACACCGTGTTCTTCACGTTATCCATAAACTTTAGCAAATACTTCTATGGCTTTTACAAATCAAATCCAACAAAGGAAGTAGTACTTAAAAAGGCTTCGTTACAAAGATATTTGTAATTTCATTTAATGAAATTTAATTGAGCTATGCAGTGAGAAAGTATCTTAATTTGAAATCTATCAAATACTATTTGCATTTCATTTGTTTCAGCCCGCCAAATGTTATGAATGACGTTGCCAATTCGGATAAAGAGGCATGCATATCGGGTTATTTACGTCTAGGTATTAAGTTTGTATGAAAATTAACAAAAAATAAAAAATAAGAATTTATTAATGTGTCCATAATGAAAAATGCTTACTTCCGTGGTTTGAACATCTGGTCGAAGTTTATGTATATCGTCCGGAACACGGTGTATAAGACTGGGTAAGAGTATACTCTAACCCCTTTTTTCAGTCAACTTGTGCAAGATAAGAAATTATTAGAAAATTTGGTATCATTTTGCACGACTACCTATCTCATGATACGGTTTTGTTCACATAAACACTTAACATATTTCAGCCCTAGACTAGAGATAAAGAGTAAATAAAGTCAGAATTACTTTGGTGGAAGAAGAACACGATTAATAGTTGTAAAGATATTATACAATGTATCTTAATTTCAGAAACATTTCAGATGCATTACTAGTGGTTGGGATACACATTACAAGGGGACAATCTGTCAATCTGGGAATAACAACATGTAAACTATTTAAGTTGTTAGAGGCATACTTTGCTTCGTAGAATTTTGTAATTAAAATAAAGAAGTGTGACCCCAGATGTTTAATCTTAAATATTTGGAGTTTGAAAGATAGGATTTTTTCATTAACTCAAGGTTAGCTAAGGCGTATATCAAGATATATTCCCTTTTGAAAAAGAAATATTGGGTATTGAAACAAATTGTTTTAGCATAAATTTATTGCCTATTTTATGTTCTCTAAACATCTACAAGTAATAAGTAATCCACCTCAGACTCACTTCGAATATAATATAAGGATTAAACGAACTTACCTAGTGAAGTTCTATCCTTATTATATGAAGAAGTGAGTCTGAGGTGGGAGATTCCCACCCTCCCAAGATTAACTTTCAATTAATCCTCCCTGTACGGTACCTGGTACCATTGCTCTAAACTGAATGACATCTGTCAGTGATGTTGCCAGACGCTGCTTTTTTATTTTTTTTATTCCAGCATCCAAAATATCGCGGAAAAGGGCAGAAGACAACGTCTTCTTCAAGTAATAAGTAATCCACCTCAGACTCACTTCTTCATATAATAAGGATAGAACTTCACTAGGTAAGTTCGTTTAATCCTTATATTATAAGAGAGTCCGAGGAAGATGAGCCCCTGTCTACTCTGAGCTGTAATTCTCTCAAAGAAGAAGTCGAGAGATACCTAAAGTCTCCAAACATACCGAGAGATGCATATACATTCGAACTTGAAAAAAATTGCGCACAAGTAATTTAGTTTCCAAATGAGTTCTGTCGCATCTGAGAGACTATTTTCCAGCGCAGGTCGTATTCAAACAGACTTGCGAAAACGCCTTTCTTCGAAAATTTTAAATTACTTTGTTTTTTAAACAAAAATCTTATTAATGTTAATATAATCACTAAAATTTATAAATTATCTAATATCAACCTATGTCACTACTTTTTGTATTAATAAAAAAATAATCTGACATGAATGAAAATTGCATCGTGAGACATAGGTAATTAGGTATCAAATGAAAGGTCTTGTTGAGAAGATCTTAAATGTTTTTTTTTTTTGTAATTTTAAAAATAAATAGTTTTCAAGTTATTCAAGAAAATAGACGAAATTTGACCACTCCCCCCCCCCTTATCTCCGAAACTACTGAACCTAAAATTTTGAAAAAAATACAGAAATTAGTTTTCTACTTATAGATTATAGGAAAAAAACCTATAAGAAGTCCATATGATATTAAAATAACATGGTAAATCACTCAATATTGTGCGTACCAATTTGGGTCAGATTTAAAAAAAACATGATAGGTAACATCGTACGGAACCCTCTTCACGCGAGTCCAGCTCGCACTTGGCCGGTTTTTTTATTTATGTATGTGTGCCAGGCGGCAGATAAGAGGGGCACTGTAGGGACACGTGCATCTGTGTCTCCTGTTACCGAGGTAATAGGGTTGAGCTAGATGCGTAGCAACTTAGTTGAACTGCTCGTGCTCTTCTTAATGTTACACATGTCCTTTATCACATTCCAGCTACTTTTTAAGTGGTTTTCTCTCTAAATCCATAAAATAAAACTTTTTTGGTTAATGTTTTAATAGCTGTTCCCGTGGTAACCCCCGCTACTCGGCTCCTATTGGTCATAAGGTAATATCATGTAGCTTATAGCCTTCCTCGATAAATGAACTATCTAACACAAAAAGACTATCTCACCAGTGTGTGTGTGTGTGTGTGTGTGGCGGACGGACCGGGATGACCAACGGTGCTCCGCCGGTGAGGGAGAGGGGAGGAACGGAAAACTTTTTCGACGTGCCCCCTTTGTCCCTTTGTACGCACGTGCCTTACGTTGCTGGTGACGCACGTACCCACGCACCCCTGAATGCGTAACGTTTGACGACTTCAGAAATAATACTGGGGCTGGGACCACGGGCAACGGAATAAAACACTGCACTAGAGTTCAAATCTTGAAGGCTTCGGTCTTCTTTTTTCTAGTGTTGTTTCCTCTTCGGTGGCTCGGCTGCGACTGACGCAGTGCCGGCGTTCGTTCCGGCTTTTATACCGGCCGTTGTTACCTTATAGAGGCCCTCGTATTTTGAGCCTGTTTTTCCTTACATTTTCGCTAAGACCGAAACTTTCGTAGCCTTTATTTTCATTAAATTTCAACCTTACAGCTATGTATTATACATCATTAGAATCCTTTCTATCTCTACTTTAACCTAATCTAATTGTTTTATACATACATTAACATACAAAAAATTTCCTAGAACAAAAATAGTCAAAGTTACTTATGAACAAAATTTTCACTTTACAAAAATCGCAATAACTTGAAAACTACTGGACCGATCTTCATGAAACAACTTGTAAACCTATTTTTACAATGAAATACAACCCTTTTTAACACTTTAATTAACGTACATGCATAAACAAAAAAGTGAGTTTTCAAGTTACGTAATTATCTAAGAAAGGAGTTGGCTAAATGACTGCCCCAGTCATCTATATGACTTTCACATTAACTCGTAGTATTTAAAAATTCATTAATGAATTGTTTAGTGTTTAATAATTTCCTAATACTTATATAAACTGTTAAACATAAAAAAGTATCTGAATTGCTTTCTGTGCTTTTTTTATTGACATGACAAGGCCACGATGAAATAATGTAGACTAGGGAAGGGTCATAAAGCTTTTCCAGATTGTCAAAATGAAACTGTACTTAATCGATTTTCACTAACGGGATTCAAAACGATTTCTTTTCTGAAATAATTAAGGAATGGCGTTGAAAATGCAAGTTTTTGGCGGGAATCGATAGAGTTCAATTCAGTGTCCTATTTAGTTTTTTGTTTTTACGTTACACGTTTTGATTCGGAAAACGAATTACCGTGACCCCGGAACATAAAGGGCTGTTGAAGAACACCGTAGATTTAGACTCATTTCACGATTTTACAACGTAAAGAAAAAGTGATTCGTCCACGAAACTCAACTTTTTGTTTTTTTTTTTTTAAACTTCTGAATGTGCTTCTTCGTTTAATCTTAGTTCATATTTTTTGTCGAATGATATTAACTGAAGTGTTATCAAACTACTTTCTAACCAATCGATTATTTTATCGATTCTGTGAACTTTGAGTTCGGTCCCATCTTTAAGAAAAAAAAAACAAACGTCAGATGTCATTTGAACGCTCTGCCGTTTATTGTTCGTTGTAATTCTTTATTTTGGCTTTTTCTTCACCCCCGCTTGTTTATTGGACTTTCTGTTTGCATATACCTACCGACCTATCGCCACTCAACACGGACTTGCATTCAATTCATCATGCAATAAATAAACTGTGGTATACCCACGCAAATATTGCGGCGGCATAGCAAGCAAGCAATGAAGACGTCATTGCTTGCTGTTCTACTCACCATCGTATCATGATGGTTAACAATAGAGGTAAGACATTTACAGATGGTCCTGGCGATGCTCGGCCCAAACCCAATCCCCACACTGTGTCCTCGCAGTGGCGACACGCTTTTATTTTCCGCCCAATCCAACACAAGAACCTCCTAAAACATCCGTGTCCCGTGAGGATCTACGTCAGGCGGAAGATGAGGACGCCGCGGCCCCGATTGCGTTCCCAACAGATTGGTTGCCTTAGATGTCATAATATTTAGATGTATAGGTAAACAGTAAAGTTAATTCATGTAGGTACTAAAGTAATTACGTTTTTTCTAGGTTCCAAGGAATGCCAACATTTGTCTTGTCATCCTTGTCATGAACTGCTGAATTCAGGAGCAACTTGTGAAGTTCGTATGGCAAAATTCGGTCACGCAACGGTGTGCATAACTTGTGGCATTTCTGTGAGAAGTTTAGATCGCCATGCAGTAGACAGAAACAATTCAAAGTTGAAGAATTTTACAACATCACACCCAGATTTAAATCACGTGAATAAAATGACATTTAAACATTCAACAGTCTTTCGCGTCGTACGCTTTAAGACTGTGATTTATATCAATCACAGATTATCGAATACCTAAATATAGTACTATTTTTCTTGTTTCATTTCGAAATAATTAAATGTATTTTGAGCTAATTAAAGTGTTCAATAACTACTCGTAGTTCAGAAAAGATTTATCAATCACGACATGCTTTGCAATATGAAGTCCCCTGGCACGTTTATTTGTCAGCCTGTCTTCACCGATATAACTAACAGATTTTGATGGGGTTAACACTAGTAGATAGATTAGTTCTTCTTGTGTGGATGCAATGTTAGCATTATTTGCAGTTTTTATAGTACTTTTAATGATAGATGTTCACGTTTTTTTTTCAAGATTGCGAAGAAATGACAACTTGTTGAACCTTTTTTTATGTGAAATATTAATATTGAGCTATTCATCGTTATACAGTGCTAGGTCCAATGTCTATAAGTGGCTGGATTCCTGTACATACTTCAATTTAGCCAACTCCTTTCAAACTTTTTCCAATTTTCATAAAAGAAACTTATCTAACTAGAATCTAATATGAATGACTAAGATAATCTAATAAGAATTATAAATGTACAATCAACATAAACATAATTAATTCCAATTAGAAAATCACCTTGCAAAATTCCTTACAAACTACACTGTACAACGGCAAAAGTCCTCCCACTACTTGCACCCCTTGTCCCTGCGTGGGTCTCGCCGCCGACACACACAATTTCACTTTCACAACACTGTCACTATGGAGGCGCTCCTTCCACTACTTGCACCGTGGGTCTCGTCGCCGACACATGATAAGGAAATCGCCGAGAAATCTATTGAAGTACCTACTACAATTTAATAAAGGTCTGCAGTAGATCTGATGGTGGAGCCGAGAGTTAGTCGAGGGAACTCCTAAACGATTCACAGCAGCTAGAAAAGAACTTTACACCTTGACGGCTTGTGGCTGTCAGTAGCGGTCTGATGAAGAAGACGAAGGACAGTTCTGGCAACTCCTCAACGGTTTACAGTAGCTAGGTACCTTATGTTTGGCCACAGTTTGGCCTTAATTCATTTATATCGCTGAGAACTTTGCACCCATATGAGTTATTGTTCGATGCAGTACCTATACCTGTCATTTAGTCCCAAAAAAATTTCATGACCAACAATGATGACTATTAGGCACTTATTTATTAAGATAAATAAAAGATTTTTTTAGTTAATTGTTGCAATTATTTTAATATTTATACATATGTTAAAAGAATGACGGTGGTAAGTAAGTTGATGCAGGAGTGGACACTGTCCCAGAGTTAGTGCCTGCTGGTGGTATATAACCAGGCGATGGTCTAGGCGCTGGTGCGGGTCCTGGCGCGGGTGCTGGTGCTGGTTGAGGGCTTGCATATCCTGGAGACGGCGCCGATGACGGTCGAGACGAAGTATTTGGTGGTAAATACTCAGAACTTGGTATTGATACTGAACCACCTGGGCTCGTTGGACTGTTTATTGAAATTGACTTTACAGATTGACCAGATGTCGCAGTATTAGATGTTCCCAAAGGTGGCAAGTATGACTCAGAGGGAGTTCCTACTGATCCAGGTTGCGCGGAGACGCCAGGGCTAGAAGAGACTTGTCCTGAGCTAGAAGATACAGAAACGCCACCTATGTTCACAATGCCACCAGTTGTAGTACTTCCACCTGTACCACTGGATGTCGGAGGCAAATATTTAGGAGCACTTGTTGAGACTTCTGATGAGCCCTGAAGAGTCGGGGAAAGTGTAGGAGACGGAACGTTGGATGGATAACCTGAACCACCCTGAGACGAGCCGGTGTCGTAGTTAGATTTTGTGCCGGTAACAGTCGCTTGCGATCCAGTGGTAACCTGAGACTCAGTATTAACCTGAGCCCCACTATTAACCTGAGCCTCAGTAGACGATTTGCCGTAGTTGTAGCCAGCGTTAGCACTACCAGTAGCGGAGGACATGTAGCTATACCCGCCGCCGGCGACATTTGCGGGAGCGGCGTTCGCAGCAGTGGTTGTGGTTCCCGCAGTTTGTCCTACGTTGACGGTGTTGCCGCGTGATGGCACGGGGTACGCGTAAAACATTTGCTGCGTCAGCGTCCTGTCAACATTCGGTGCTTGAGTGGGTGCAGGTGTGGACATACTCTGGGGCAGGTCAAATGATACACTCGGCTTGTCGTACACGTACCCGTCTTGTCGGCGCACTCGAACGCGAAGGCTTTCTTCAACTCGCTCGCTCGCAGCTTGGACAGGAAACGTCGCACTACATTTAAATAATAAAGAAAGGAACAGAAAATGAAAACATCTAAACTTTAAGCGCATTTTGTGTTTGAAACTTAGACATAGATCGTAAAAGACAATTTTAGCTTTGTGTACTTATATTTATAACAAGGATCGAGGAAGCCACGAGACCTCGGGGCTCATTTCAAAATCAGTCTTTAGCTAACCCTTCTTGTGCTCATAGCGATACTAGATGTTAAGTTAACTGAAAATAAACCGAAGTACCGGAATGCCGACCGGCATGTCAACCGTAGTATCTACGGTTGGCGCTGTCACGTCGCCGTCGTCGCGACCTGCATTGCCATTCGGGATAGGTTCGTATTATACAGGGTGTTTGGTGCATCGTGTGCCAAATTGAAATGGTCGACTGAAGGGGTCACCTGCTAGCCTTTAAGACCCCAAACACCCCTCATGCCCTGTGGATTTTTTTATCGACGATTTATTGTTTTACTAAAAAAGACCCAAATTTTACATTCAAATACATTTTTTTTAATATAAGTCGTAGACTCCGAATTTCAATGTGTATTGTTTAAGAGTACTTTTAAATACAAAATTAGTGACATTAGTCACCTAGTTTTTTTTTACCGACTTCAAAAAAAAAGGAGGTTGTCAATTCGACCCGTATGTATGTAATATTTCCAGAACTGCCCAGTTTTGATATATGTTAGTCTATATCAGCGTCTGAACAAATGTGCCAAATTTCAAAAGTGTATGTATGTATGTTTTTATGTTTGTGTTCGCATATCTCCGGAACTACAAGTCCGATTTAAGTAATTATTTATTTTTGTGCAAGTTACACTGCAAGTTTCATCAAAATCGGTTCAGTAGTTTTTGAGATAGGAAGTTTTTTGGCTAATTGGGTTGTAGATTTTCAAAGTCGATTGTATATTTGGTCTCGATTATCTCGCGTTTGGCTGAATCGATTTTGATGCGGTGTTCACAAAAGTATTTGTTACATTCTAGGGAAGGTTTAAGTATATAACAATCATGGATATCTCGTGACGTTGACCGATGAGATCCGTTTTTGTTGCTGACTTGGATTAAAGATTTCTAAAGCCTCCGATTACACGAAAATTTTTGTTGAATATCTGAACTAAAAAGGGTAAAATAAAAACTTTTTTAAAAAAAGAACCGACTTCAAATCAAACATAAAAAAGTTTAAAATTACTTTTCTTTCGGAAGTCGGTGGCAATAGTCAATGAAATAAAAAACAAAGCCACCGACTTCCGAAAGAAAAGTTATTTTAAACTTTTTTGTGTTTGATTTGAAGTCGGTTTTTTTTTAATTCACTCGCAAAGGTAAAACTTAAATTAAAGCTGTACATGTTACAGCTCGACCATTTCAATTTGGCATACGATGCGCCAAACATCCTGTATAATGATTCATAGCAGAACTACTTCCTATCTGCATCGGTGTCCCAATAAAATGTACTTACAACCTACCTTGTATCTCGTATACATAATCTTATTAATGTTTTGTATTTTTTAGGGATATATTTGTCCAACTGTATTCGGCGTTGGCGCATCGTAAAACCTTCTTAGGGTTATTGCCTAACCCACTATTATGTGGTTTTGCTAAATTACTTAAATGTAAATTAGATTTTCTTTTCAGTTAATACCAATCGCACGACCTTTCAAAGTATGTAAGTACTATACAGATAGTACATAGCCAACGACGCATATCAGTGGCGTAGCTAGGGCAGAAGGGCCCCGAGTGGAAAACTGGTTTGGGGCCCTTCTAATATAGGTGTAGGTTTAGTTTTGCAGAATAAAGACTAGCATCTTGACTCGTATAACTAATGCTATTACTAATGTCATTAAGAGAATTTTAAAGGGAGCCAGAAAATTGAGAATGCTGATCGACTGCTCGTAGGTCATTTAAAACAACCACTAGCGATGCATCCGATACCGATACCGATATATCGGCCATACTTCGGGTTAGCCGATATATCGGTATCAACGATATTTTTATGACCAATTCAACGATACTTTTTAATTTAAAAATGTAGTGTAAACGAGCGTGTTGTCTCGTCTATTTCGTTGCAAACGAGTCACGAACTATGCCCGGGGAAATCCAGTACTGTCACAGTAAGTTCTGAGATGCCTGCAAGTGGCGGGCTTTGGAGTGTTTGTGAAGATATTATTAGAGAGTCCGAGGAAGATGAGCCCCTGTCTACTCTGAGCTGTAATTCTCTCAAAGAAGAAGTCGAGAGATACCTAAAGTCTCCAAATATACCGAGAGATGCAGATACATTCGTTTTCTGGCGCTATGTCGTCTTATCCAAACTTGAAAAAAATTGCGCAAAAGTTATTTAGTTTCCAAATGAGTTCTGTCGCATCTGAGAGACTATACTCCAGCGCAGGTCTTCTTTAAACAGACTTGCGTAAACGCCTTTCTTCGAAAATTTAAAATTACTTTGTTTTTTAAACAAAAATCTTATTAATGTTAATATAATCACTAAAGGGGTTTGAAGATTTTACTATGGAGCGTGGTATACCTACTGCCGCCATTTTGATTTTTTTTCAAAATCGCGGCCAGCCATGAAACCTTTATAAATCGATAGCTGACATCAATAACAACAAAAAATATTATGACACCAACCCTCGTAAAGTGTCCGGTTTCTGAGATAATAACCGTGAAAGTTGATCACGTGACATTCACAATTCTAAGCTAGTGTATGTGTTCGAATGTATCAAGATGTTAAATAATAACTTTTTGAACGTAATATGTATGTTGCATTATATCTGGATGTTATTTAAACATTATACGTCTGACATTATCAACTTTTTGAACTTAATAACTTATTTTTAGACCGTCTACACTTTTTTGAATGTAATATCTTCATATGATTTAACTATCAATACGATAGTTAAGTATACGATAAATGTTAAACAATGTAAATGTAATACATGAGACAGGTTTAAACATTCAGTCTAAAATACAACTGACAGTACTCGTTACATTTATATTGTGTGATGGTTCTGTGGTTACTACAATTTCTAATTTTAAGCATATAACGTAATAAACTGACGTCAACTCGCGAAAATTGTCTTCACCTTTACTTTTTGCAATTTTGGTAGGGATGGTTAGATTTTGCCACATTTTGAAATATCGAATTTTCTTGTTTGTACCTGAAGCCATAACTTAGCCGTTACATTGTATCCCTATCATCAACAATTATGACCACTACAGACTTGGATTGGCTTGTACCGGAAGTGTATTTACTTCGCGTGTAAAAAAAGGAGATATTTTGATTTCTTTTAATGAGTCCGCGCTCGAATATTCTCGCAGTCAGAGGTAATACAAAAAGTAAAAAATGCCTAATTGTGCCGTATTGAGTTGTAGAAACAATACACAAGAAGTGGCACGACTATGACGAAGTTTGTACTAAATTACAGTTGTATCATCAAAATATCTGTGCAAAATATGACACGCTCGTCTCGATACAAATTGAAGAACATATTGCTTCTATCCAGATATTTTGCTGTGATGGCCACAGTAAGCAGAAACATCATGAGGCATATCATCATCATAACAGCCGTAGAAAGTCCACTACTGGACTAAGGCCTCTCCCAAGGATTTTCCATTGGATGGTTATTGCCATACTCGCCACGCTTGGCAGGCGGGTTGGCGAGCGCATTTATTTTAGCTTATTAGTCTTCCAACGCTGCTGCCCATTGAAAGAGTTTTAAGCTGAGTTTTTGCCCTATCCCTCGACCGACTTTTACGGTCTGCCCGGGAAGAGAAGCAGCTGGCACATTCTACGTTTTTCTTTTTCTCCCAGACCAGGATTATCAATTACTAAAATATTAAGCCTTTGTTATTCCGAATTAATGTGGTCAATTTTAACACTTTATATCTCAGAAACCGGACACTTTACGAGGGAGAATTACACTTTACTTTACTAAAAATAAGTTAATAAGTTCAAAAAGTAGATTATGTCAGACGTATAATGTTTAAATAACATCCAGATATAATGCAACATACATATTACGTTCAAAAAGTTATTATTTTTATTTAACATCTTGATACATTCGAACACATACACTAGCTTAGAATTGTGAATGTCACGTGATCAACTTTCACGGTTATTATCTCAGAAACCGGACTCTTTACGAGGGTTGGTGTCGTAATATTTTTTGTTGTTATTGATGTCAGCTATCGATTTATAAAGGTTTTCATAGCTGGCCGCGATTTTGAAAAAAAAATCAAAATGGCGGCGGTAGGTATGCCACAAATCTTCAAACCCCTTTATTAAATTATCTAATATCAACCTATGTCACTGCTTTTTTGAATTAATAAAAAAATATTCTGACTTGATTTATTTTTTTTATCTTAATTTTTTTAATCTAAATTTTTATACATATAACTCAAAGGTGACTGACTGACTGACATAGTGATCTATCAACGCACAGCCCAAACCAATGGACGGATCGGGCTGAAATTTGGCATGCAGGTAGATGTAATGACGTAGGCATCCGCTAAGATTAATTCTAACCCCAAGGGGATAAAATAGGGGATGAAAGTTTGTATGAAAAATTGACAATTTTAAACCGATCGGGCTGAGACTGTGCATGCATAATGCTACTATGACTTAGGCATCCCCTAAGAAAGGATTTTGATAAATTCCACCCCTAAGGGAATAAAATAGGGCATGAAAAATTTGTATAAATCTTCTTAGATTTTCGACTGATTACGCGAGCGAAGCCGCGGGCAAAAGCTAGTTCACAATAAGCGTATCGGTATCGGCGATATTTTTATAAGAGTATCGGTATCGGTACCTATCGTATCGGCAAAAAGGCGTATCGAATATCGATGCATCCCTAAAAACTACATATTTTAGCCGGAGGAGTTCGATAATTGGAGCTTTTATGTTTTTACGAGTATTTTTACCGACTTCAAAAAAAAGGAGGTTATCAATTCGACCCGTATGTATGTAATATTATCAGAACTGCCCAGTTTTCATTTATGTTAGTCTATATCAGCGTCCTGAACAAATGTGCCAAATTTCATAAGTGTATGTATGTATGTATGTTTTTATGTTTGTGCACGCATATCTCCGGAACTATAAGTTCGATTTAAGTAATTCTTTTTTTGTTGTACTAGGTATTGTTCAACTTAGGGTACACTGCAAGTTTCATCAAAAATCGGTTCAGTAGTTTTAGAGATATGGATTTTTTTTTATGTTGTGACGAATTACAAGATTAGTGCATACACCGTGACTTTTTAGTCGTCTTACAAAAGCAGCCCAGTTCATGTATCCAATGACTAGAAACACGTTTTTAAAAAAAAAAAATGTATTTAAGAGATTTGAAAAATTTAATCATAAAACTTTAATTGGTTTATTATGACACAAGGCGTAGTTAGAAACGCCCTTGTCTCATAGAAAATGGAAATGGAATGATCTACCCGACTATTGCGCTGGGTAGGTACACTCTACAGATTGATATGTAAACATTTTAACAGGGTGTTTCATATTTCTAATGTACCTATTTATTAAAAATAAAAATTATTATTACGATTTAAAAAAAAAAATAAACTCGCCTAGAGGTATTTTAGGTCGGATACATTAAGTGGACGACTTTTGTAAGACGACTAAAAAGTCACGGTGTATACACCGTGACTTTTTAGTCGTCTTACAAAAGCAGCCCAGTTCATGTACCCAATGACTAGAGCACGTTTATAATAAAAAAAAATATGTATTTAAGAGATTTGAAAAAATTTAATAATAAAACTTTAATTGGTTATTATGACACAAGGCGTAGTTAGAAACGCCCTTGTCTCATAGAAAATGGAAATTGAATGATCTACCCGACTATTGCGCTGGGTAGGTATACTCTACAGATTGATACGTAAACATTTTAACAGGGTGTTTCATATTTCTAATGTACCTATTTATTAAAAATAAAAATTATTATTAACGATTTAAAAAAAAATAAACTCGCCTAGAGGTATTTTAGGTCGGATACATTAAGTGGACGACTTTTGTAAGACGACTAAAAAGTCACGGTGTATATATGTAAGAAAATTTTGTATTTTACAAGGATTTGGGTTGAATATGTAATAAATAAACTAAAAAGGGTAAAATAAAAACTTTTTTTTAAATAAAAAAGTACCGACTTCAAAACAAATGCAAAATAGTTTAAAATAACTTTTCTTTCGGAAGTCGGTGGCTTTGTTTTGTTGTGTCATTGACTATTGCCACTGACTTCCGAAAGAAGAGTTATTTTAAACTTTTTTGCATTTGTTTTGAAGTCGGTACTTTTTTTTTTAAAGTTTTTATTCCAATCTTCGGGGTCTCTTGACACTTGGGGCCCCGTACAATAGATACGGCTGATACGGCGGTAGCTACGCCTCCTCTGGTCTGGTACTACAGTGAGCATCGAAAGTATACAAACACCGTTCACAGACACCCTTTAGGGAATATGTACCTAGTTATTATACATTTTCGTGTACGGCTTAGATTAATATACGCCGGCCGTCAAACAATGTGAATCCATTTTTAGGGTTCCGTACATCCGAATACAAAAACGGAACCCTTATAGGATCACTCGTGTGTCCGTCTGTCTGTCGCTTACAGTCAATTATCTCCGAATCTACTAGACCGATTGTCTTGAAATTTGGTACACGTATCAATTCCTGTGACCCAAGCACAGAGGTGTGACGTGAATAGATGAAATCTGTATGTGGGAGGTAATTTTGGGGGGGAAGGGGAAAATTAAAAAAAATAATTGAAAATTGCATCGTGAGACATAATTACGAGTATCAAATGAAAGGTCTTGTTGAGAAGATCTTAAATGTGTTTTTTTTTTTGTAATTTTAAATAAATAGTTTCCAAGTTATTCAAGATAGACGAAATTTGACCATTCCCCCCCCTTATCTCCGAAACTACTGAACCTAAAATTTTGAAAAAAATACAGAAATTAGTTTTCTACTTATAGATTATAGGAAAACCTATAAAAAGTCCATGATATTAAAATAACATTTTTTTTTTTTTTTTTTTTTTTTTCGTGGTAAAATCATCAAATGAGTCCTCCCACCCCGGGCAGGGCGGGAGGGACTGTCAGACTTGTACTGACTAAAATCCACGGTGTCCTTCAATAGCCCTTTGTGTTCCGGGGTCACGGTAATGAGATAAGTCCCGCGACCCCGGCAGGCTTTGGCCCTCTTGGGCGGGGCCCCGTCATCGTGCTGACGCTCTTTGAGGCGCGCGTGGAACACAACGCGCCGTCGACCCGGGCATGGTCCATGTCCGGGCGGCGAGTTGCCCTTTACTCGCCGCCCGCATGCCCGCGCCTACGGTGGCCGGAGATCGTCTTGCGACGTCCGACGCCGTGGGCGCCAACCACCGCGGGTGGGGCGGAGGGAGGACTCTGTCCTCTCTCTCTCGTGGCGCGCCACCTCCTTCGCGAGCATTACTGCTTCGCAGAAGGAAGCGACCGCTTCCCACTCCGTCTCGCCCCGCAGCATGGCCGCAACCAATGCTGGGCGCGAGAGGTCTCCGCCTATCGCCGCCGTGAGGACACGTCGGTGCTCTGCCCAAGCGGGGCAGTCTTGCACCGTATGCTCTACTGTGTCCTCCGGGCGATCTTCGCAGTGGTGACACCCAGGCGTTTCCTCCTTTTTCCTTAGACACAGGTACCTCCCGAAACATCCGTGTCCGGTGAGGACCTGCGTCATGCGGAAGGTCAGGACGCCGTGACTCCTATCCAGCCACTCCTCAAAGAGGGGTCTTACCGCCGCGATTGCGGCGTGCCCGGATATTAAAATAACATGGTAAATCACTCAATATTGTGCGTACCAATTTGGGTCAGATTTAAAAAAAACATGATAGGTAACATCGTACGGAACCCTCTTCACGCGAGTCCAACTCGCACTTGGCCGGTTTTTTTACCGACTTCAAAAAAAAGGAGGTTATCAATTCGACCCGTATGTATGTAATATTATCAAAAATGCACAGTTTTCATATAAGTATGTTAGTCTATATCAGCGTCTGAACAAATGTGCCAAAGGGGTTTGAAGATTTGTGGCATACCTACCGCCGCCATTTTGATTTTTTTTCAAAATCGCGGCCAGCTATGAAACCTTTATAAATCGATAGCTGACATCAATAACAACAAAAAATATTATGACATCAACCCTCGTAAAGTGTCCGGTTTCTGAGATAATAACCGTGAAAGTTCATCACGTGACATTCACAATTCTAAGCTAGTGTATGTGTTAGAGCAGTGGTGGCCCAGTGGTGTCGGCCTCGACTTACGAGTTGTAGGTCGTGGGTTCGAACCCCGTCAGGCGCATTACTTTGTGTAATTTATTTTCAACACCACTGCTCTCAAAACGGTGAAGGAAAACATCGTGAGGAAACCGGCATGTCCTAGAACCAAAAATTCGAAGACATGTGACATCTACCAATCCGCACTGGGCCCGCGTGGTAGATTACGGCCCACTCCCTCTCACAGAGAGGAGGCCTGTGTCCCAGCAGTGGGAACATCTATAGGCTGATGATGATGATGATGATGTATGTGTTCGAATGTATCAAGATGTTAAAAATAATAACTTTTTGAACGTATTATGTATGTTGCATTATATCTGGATGTTATTTAAACATTATACGTCTGACATAATCTACTTTTTGAACTTAATAACTTATTTTTAGACCGTCTACACTTGTTTGAATGTAATATCTTCATATGATTTAACTATCAATACGATAGTTATACGATAAATGTTAAACAATGTAAATGTAATACATGAGACAGGTTTAAACATTCAGTCTAAAATACAACTGACAGTACTCGTTACATTTATATTGTGTGATGGTTCTGTGGTTACTACAATTTCTAATTTTAAGCATTATAACGTAATAAACTGACGTCAACTCGCGAAAATTAATAATATAATAATATTCCACAACTATCACACAACGCCATCTAGTCCCAAGCTAAGCAGAGCTTGTGTTATGGGTACTAGACAACTGATAAATATACTTATATATTTCTAAATACATACATATCTTCTTATATATAAAAATCAATTGCTGTTCGTTAGTCTCGCTAAAACTCGAGAACGGCTGGACCGATTTGGTTGATTTTGGTTTTGAATTACTTCTGGAAGTCCAGGGAAGGTTTAAAAGGTTTTTTTTTTTTAGAGGCGGTACGAAGTTTGCCCGGTCAGCTAGTTATAGATAAATTACACCCAGACACTGAACAAATGATCGTGCTCATCACACAAACATTTGTCCTGGGTGGGAATCGGACCCACGACCTCCGGCATAGCAGTCAGGGTCACTAACCACTAGACCAACAGGCCTGCCAATGCCAAATTGTCTTCTATTGGTTGCATAAACCTGTCTCTCTTTCTAATATACTGGCACAAATAGGGATAGAAAAATTAAAAACCCGTTTTAAGAACATTTTATTGCCTATCAAACAATTTTAGGCGTCATGTTTTTATTATAATATTTAAACACTTCAAACATAAATTGAAGAACATATTGCTTCTATCCAGATATATTGCTGTGATGGCCACAGTAAGCAGAAACATCATGAGGCATATCATCATCATAACAGCCGTAGAAAGTCCACTACTGGATTCTAAGGCCTCACCCAAGGATTTTCCATTGGATGGTTATTGCCATACTCGCCACGCTTGGCAGGCGGGTTGGCGAGCGCATTTATTTCAGCTTATTAGTCTTCCAACCCTGCTGCCCATTGGAAAAGTTTTCAGCTGAGAGGCTATGGATCTTACATTTTGCCCTATCCCTCGACCGACTTTTACGGTGTGCCCGGGAAGAGAAGCAGCTGGCACATTCTACGTTTTTCTTTTTCTCCCAGACCAGAATTTCAATTACAAAAAATATTTTATAAAAAAAATATTAAGCCTTGCGCGTGGAGGCGCAGCGCCGGGGTGTATCCCCGCTGCCTCGAGAAGTCGAGGCGCGGCGGGAAGAGCTCCGGCGCGATCTCAGGGCAGTATGGAGGGGACGACTGTCGCAACCGATGGCCGGGCACGCCGCAATCGCGGCGGTAAGACCCCTCTTTGAGGAGTGACTGGATAGGAGTCACGGCGTCCTGACCTACCGCATGACGCAGGTCCTCACCGGACACGGAAGTTTCGGGAGGTACCTGTGTCTAAGGAGAAAGGAGGAAACGCCTGGGTGTCACCACTGCGAAGATCGCCCGGAGGACACAGTAGAGCATACGGTGCAAGACTGCCCCGCTTGGGCAGAGCACCGACGTGTCCTCACGGCGGCGATAGGCGGAGACCTCTCGCGCCCGGCATTGGTTGCGGCCATGCTGCGGGGCGAGACGGAGTGGGAAGCGGTCGCCTCCTTCTGCGAAGCAGTAATGCTAGCGAAGGAGGAGGCGGGCCGCGTGATGGAGAGGACAATGTCCTCCCTCCGCCCCACACACGGTGGTTGGCGCCCACGGCGACGGACGTCGCAAGACGATCTCCGGCCACCGTAGGCGCGGGCATGTGGGCGGCGAGTAAAGGGCAACTCGCAGCCCGACCATGGACCATGCCCGGGTCGACGGCGCGTTGTGTTCCTCAAAGAGCGTCAGCATAATGACGGGGCCCCCTCTCTAGAGGGCCAAAGCCTGCCGGGGTCGCGGGACTTATCACCGTGACCCCGGAACATAAAGGGCTATTGAAGGACACCGTGGATTTTAGTCAGTACAAGTCTGACAGTCCCTCCCGCCCTGCCCGGGGTGGGAGGACTCATTTGATGATTTTACCACGATAAAAAAAAAAAGCCTTTGTTATTCCGAATTAATGTGGTCAACTTTAACACTTTATATCTCAGAAACCGGACACTTTACAAGGGTTGGTGTCATAATATTTTTTGTTGTTATTGATGTCAGCTATCGATTTATAAAGGTTTCATGGCTGGCCGCGATTTTGAAAAAAAATCAAAATGGCGGCAGTAGGTATGCCACGCTCCATAGTAAAATCTTCAAACCCCTTTCACAAGTGTATGTATGTATGTATGTTTTTATGTTTGTGCACGCATATCTCCGGAACTACAAGTTCGATTTAAGTAATTCTTTTGTTGTACTAGGTATTGTTCAACTTAGAGTACACTGCAAGTTTCATCAAAATCGGTTCAGTAGTTTTAGAGATATGGATTTTTTTATGTTGTGATGGATTACAAGATTAGTGCATAATGTAAGAAAATTTTGTATTTTTAATTTTACAAGAATTTGGGTTGACTATTTATTAATAAATAAACTAAAAAGGGTAAATAAAAAACTTTTTCAAAAAAGTAACCGACTTCAAAAACAACAACAAAAAAAAACAAAAAAGGGTGAAATAACCTAATTAATAACTTCTTTCGGAAGTCGGTGGCTAAAAATCAATGAAATAAAAAATAAAGCCACCGACATCCGAAAGAAGTTATTAATTAGGTTATTTCACCCTTTTTTGTTTTTTTTGTTGTTGTTTTTGAAGACGGTTACTTTTTTTTATTTATGTATGTGTGCCAGGCGGCAGATAAGAGGGGCACTGTAGGGACACGTGCATCTGTGTCTCCTGTTACCGAGGTAATAGGGTTGAGCTAGATGCGTAGCAACTTAGTTGAACTGCTCGTGCTCTTCACACATGTCCTTTATCACATTCCAGCTACTTTTTAAGTGGTTTTCTCTCTAAATCCACAAAATAAAACTTTTTTGGTTAATGTTTTAATAAAATAAAATGTTTTAATAGCTGTTCCCGTGGTAACCCCTGCTACTCGGCTCCTATTGGTCATAAGGTAATATCATGTAGCTTATAGCCTTCCTCGATAAATGAACTAGAAAGAAAGAAAGAAAGAAAGAAAAGAAAGAAAATTGTGTTTATTGGCACTTAAAACTTAAAACTAAACAATACAAATAAAGTTATAAAGAAAGTAAACTATCTAACACAAAAGACTATCTCACCAGTGTGTGTGTGTGTGTGTGTGTGTGTGTAATACAACGTTAAATCCTATCCTATCATCATCTTAATTTTTTACTAAAGCACCAGTCGTGTAATCTCAAAAAATTCAGTTGTTCAGTACCTAGGTATATTTCGACGAGCTAGGCAAACATAAATGTACTGAACAATAGTTATTTGTTACTTATACAAAGCTGCAAAGTTGATTTTTGGCGCGAGTACCTACTTGGATTGAAAACTGAGCGAGCGAAGGATTCTAAGCGAGCGGTTCAAATATAGAATCATGAGCGTAGCGAAGTTTTCAAAGGTACGAGACGCAGAAAAACTTTGCTAGAACTTTGCCGAATGCAATACACAAAAGACATGGCCAAAAATTGCATTCCATCACAATTCCATGTACACGTACATAGTAAATACCATTATAAAGTAAAAATATAAAAATAAATTACTGCGTAGGTTTTAGCCTCTCTGAACTTGTCAATTTTTAACCAACTTCAAGAAAAAGTAGGTTCTCAGTTCAACCTGTATGTATGTTTGTTCGCGATTATCTCGCGTTTGGCTCAATCGATTTTGATGCGGTTTTCAGAAAAGTGTTCATTACATTCTAGAGAAAGTTTCAGTATATAACACTAATGGATATCTCGTGACTTTGCCCGCGTGGATCCGTCTTTGTTTACTTGGATTGTGGATTTTCAGCGACCATTGCATGTTTGTCCGCTATTATCTCGCGTTTGGCTGAACCGATTTCCAGGAAAGTGTTCATTACATTCTTTACAAGGTTTCTATATATAACACTAATGGATATCCTGTGACGTTGCCCGCGACGATCCGTTTTTGCTTAATTCAATTGTAGATTTTCAGTGACCATTGCATGTTTGCCCGCGATTATCTCGCGATAGGCTGAACGGATTTTGATGCGGTTTTCAGAAAAGTATTTGTTACATTCTGAGGAAAGTTTTAGTATATAACAATAATGGATATCTCATGAAGTGGCCCGCATAGTTCCGTTGTTGTTGCTTACTAGGATTGTAGATTATCAAAGACGCCGATTAGTGTGAAGATTTTTGTTGAATATCTAAACTAAATTACATTTTTTAAAGACGGAACTGACTTCAAAACGAAACAAAAAAAAGTGTAAAATAAGTTTTCTTTCGGAAGTCGGTGGCCATGATCAATGAAATAAAAAACCAAGCCACCGACTTCCGAAAGAAAAGTTATTTGTATTTAAGTTCAAAAATTATTGAGTAATGCAAGATGAATTCTAAATACCGTTTGTCAAGTTCCGCCCTAATGGATCTTAGAGAAAGATAAATATAATAAAGGATGTTTCAAACCACGTGAAGTACTTGTACAAAACGTGTGAAATGGTCGACAAATGCGTTATATTAGAAACATTTCATTCATCGTGTATTCATTGGTAGAAACTGTAATCATTGGTATTTGTTACGTTTTATAAAATATTCGTATCGTAATGATATATTTTAATTCGTTTTATCCAATTCACCCAAAAAAGCTTTACAACGTAACGAGTTTACTGGTTTGCTAGTGTGGTTTTTTTTTACATCAAATGTCAATTTAATTTTAATATCAATGCAGACGCTCTGCGATTGCAGATTCAACGTCTATTGTGTTTGTGTTTTGCGGCTATTTTCTTATATTGTTGTCCCCCTACGGACTGATACCTTCTACCGTACGATTCATCATCATCTCAGCCATAGGACGTCCACTGCTGAAAATAGGCCTCCCCTTTAGATCTCCACATATACCGGTTGGAAGCGACCTGCATCCAGCGTCTTCCGGCGACCTTTACAAGGTCGTCTGTCCACCTCGTTGGTGGACGTCCTACGCTGCGCTTGCTAGTCCGCGGTCTCCACTCTAGCACTTTTCGACCCCATCGGCCATCTGCTCTGCGAGCAATATGGCCTGCCCATTGCCACTTCAGCCTGCTAATCCGGTGGGCTATATCGGTGACTTTAGTTCGTCTACGGATCTCCTCATTTCGGATTCGATCACGTAGAGAAACACCGAGCATAGCCCTCTCCATAGCTCGCTGAGCGACTTTGAGCTTTGAGATGAGGCCGATAGTGAAAGACCACGTTTCGGTGCCGTAAGTCATCACTGGTAACACACATTGATTGAAGACTTTCATCTTGAGGCACTGAGGTATGTCGGACGAAAAGACATTGCGTAGCTTCCCGAACGCTGCCCAACCGAGTTGGATTCGGCGGTTGACCTCTTTCTCGAAGTTGGACCTACCTAATTGGACTACTTGTCCTAAATAGATATGTGAGTCAACAACTTCGAGTACCGAGTTTCCAACAGAGACTGGGGTGGGCACAACATTGGAATTTGACATAATTTTCGTCTTGTCCATGTTCATTTTCAAGCCCACCCGTTGTGAAACTCGGTCGAGGCCATCGAGCATCATGCTGAGTTCCTCCATCGACTTTGCCATGACTACGATGTCGTCGGCAAACCGAAGGTGAGTGATGTATTCGCCGTTGATGTTGATGCCAAGTCCTTGCCATTCCAGGAGTTAGAAGGCGTCTTCCATTGCGGCAGTAAACAGTTTAGGGGAGATAACATCCCCCTGTCTTACGCCTCTTCTCAATGGAATCGCCTTCGTGCTCTGCTCCTGTACTCGGACCGACATGGTGGCGTTATTATACAAACACTTCAACACCTCGATATACCGATAGTCAATACTGTGTTTATTCTAACTGGGGTTTATTTTCAGCCTCCAAGAAACAACTTTGTTTGCCATTTGTGTTGGATGCGAGCAAATAGACAAGCAGTGCATTAGCTTCGGACAAGATGCAGAAATTGGTTTCAGACATCATGCAGGAATAGACAACGAGCATAATTGGCTTCCGACAACAATGCGGCAGCCTCTAACGTTCAAGTAGTTAGCTCACCAGAGATTAGAATGGTTTAGAATTGGTCTATAACCTTTTCCGGTCAATAAGTCTTAAAAGTATATTTTTAGGCAACCCATAAAAATACACTTTAAAGAAAAACATTAAATTATATTATAGGTACTTGGTTATTATTGTCAGATTTTAATGTATAATTCATTAAAGCGCCTTTCTATTATAGCAAATCCTATTCTATGCACTTATTGCCAGTAATCTGACTAAAGGTTTAGTGAAACTGTTTTGGTCTAGTATGTTGTAATGACAAGTTCTGTATGTGTTTTATTTACTGCAATTTAATGTACAAATAGTCACGAATATAAAACACCAAAAATCATTGGTGTACATTGAATTCAATAACTATGCAAACGCCCATACAAAACTTGGCCATGTCCTTTTCACCTCACACAGCGAGGAAATGCAGTGGGGGCGGTTCGCCTATCAGTGTAGAAATAATTCAATACCGTACAAGTCGTGCTCTAATTATGAACAACACTTTGCGCCCTAGTACGCAAAATGGAGTTTTGCGCTCAGATTTTGAATGAGAAATAGAATCTTTCCGAGCGTGTGAGGTGAAAAAGTACATTGTTATCCAAGGCGTGAAAGTTACTTATTTACGTCCCGAGACGGGGTTTGGCGCCCGTAACGTAGTGAGGGCGCTAATAGTTCGAGGGACTAAATAAGTAATTTACCCGAGGTAAACACTGTGCTTTTCATTACGAATACGAGGAAAGTAAAATTATCAACATAAATAGCTAAAGAAAAAATGAGTGTAGATCGGATTGTCACTTTGCCGCTTGTTTTTTTTTTATTTTTTGTGCTGTGGTCGTCCAGCTATACAGCCAGGATTTTTCATGTTCATTATTTGAAAATTGGCAAAGATTTTGTCGAAATCTGTATTATTTTAGAGAAATAGTTGAAACTAAATTATTTTTAAAGTCATTATTTATATTCTTAATACTTAACTTTATATTATTTTAATTTTAATTCGCTCTGTAATTTCGTGGCTGTATAAAAAGTTTGAACATGGTTCAATAGAAATGTCAAAATAGAGCTAGTTTTTTTTTCTTTAATTTGGCAGCTGTCAGTTGAAAGCGATTTTCCCTAGGGCGGCAATGGATAACTTTCAAACGGCTAATCAGACATGTAATGACCTACTTTCAGAGTATGAGTAATGAAAAAGATTTTGCTTGCTTTCGAGTGTCTCTAAAGACGCGACAAACGGTCTTACTAAAGAAAGGAAGAAAAAAACAAATATTCGAATTAAGTAGGCGAGTACTCGAATTTCTGGATTTTTTTTAAATCGAATATTCGAATATTAAGTGACAACGAATATTTGGCAGCCCCAGTTGAAACTTTTGTTTTAAAGATCAATCAGTAATAAAGATCTCTAAAATACGTTTTCCAATAGGAGTTTGTAAGAGATCCCTACGGCCTACGTGCTTTCGAAAAGAGGGTTAAGGGGAGGTTGCAGTACTTTTCAGGATTTTTGAACGCCTGAAAATCTAATAAAATGTGAGATTTTTAATAAATATATTAAATCATCAAGTAAATTGGGAAGATAGAAACACGATTTAGAATAATCGGCTCAATAGAAAAATGCCGAACATGGCACTAAATCAGAGTTTTGAACGTCTTGGATTTATATGCAAGTTATACTCGTATCAATAGATAGAGCTGTTTACTTTGATTAAAAAAAAGGGTAAAATAACCTACAAAATAACTTTTCTTTCAGAAGTCGGTGCCTTTATTTTTTTTTCATTTCATTGTTTTTTTTTTTGCCACCGACTTCTGAAAGAAAAGTTATTTTGTAGGTTATTTTACCCTTTTTTGTGGTTGTTTTTGAAGGCGGTTACATTTTTTTTGAAAACGTTTTTTATTTTACTCTTTTTAGTTTAAATATTCAACTCAAATTCTTGTCAAATAAATCATTCTCTTACATGTATGTGCACTAAAATTTTGTAATCCGTAGCACCGGTAACAACATCGCTCAAGTGCACAATATGCTAATAAAATTCCCTATCTCAAAAACTACTAAACCGATTTTGATGAAACTTGCAGTATTCCGTAAGTTAAACAATACTTAGTACAACAAAGAAAGAATTACTTAAATCGGACTTGTAGTTCCAGAGATATGCGAACACAAACTAAATCAGGCGATGCCTACTCCAAGCCGTTGGGGAGTTGTACCTTCCAGCATCAGCTCATCCACCTGAGATGATGATTATCAGATGCAAATACTTGAACAGATTTAGAAAATATATGAAAATGGTACTATGTGCCTATAAAATTTGAAAGTTGCCCTCGATTTCCCTGGGATTCCATCATCAGATCCTGACCTGATGATCATGGGACCAATTGGAAAGTATACCCTTTCAAACAAAAGAAAAATTTTCCAAATCGGTCCAGGCGTCTTCGAGAAATCGGGGAACATACATAAAAAAAAAAAAAAAGATTCCGACGAATTGAGAACCTCCTCCTTTTTTTGAAGTCGTCGGTTAATAAAATAGCGGGCTGTTTATTATAAAGTAAATGGTATAAACATATTTTATAATTTCTTTTTTTTTTCTACAAGAAGCGAAAAACATTCAAAATGCTGGTTATTTTGCTCGCATTTTGGCGGGGATGAGGCCGTGCGATCATACATTTTTACACTGTACCACAGAATACTTAATAGTACAACAGAAGGACTACTCCAAAAAAAAATCAAACAAATGTAAAATCTATAACCGAGAGAATAAAGTACATTTTAACTGGCAGCCGTACCGCCCACCTACTTTTATAATAGCCTAAACTTCCCGTGCGCAAGCAAAAATGTACTGAATGATTACGCGCGAGAGTTTATGTTGGTTTATCTGACGCCAACGACGTTAAAAGGTTACTATGGGTCAAGCTCAATAGGGTTGCGACTTGCGAGTTTAGGCACAAATAGGTAGGTACCTATGCGTATTTTATGCATTTGTTAAATTACATTATTACCATAAATACCTATGTTCCTCAAGGAATTTTGTTTTTATCATCAGCCTATATTATCTTTTTGGTTTCGTCATCGATTACTACATACATTATTGATTGTTAGCACAGAATGTTAATAGTAGGTGCGAGTACCTACGGCACCTTACGTGAGGAATAATATTTATAATAATATTATCTTTTCTACCTATAACATTTATCTTACAAAAAAAAAGAATAATATTTAAAAGATTTTTATCGTCTATGGCAAAATAGCCAGTCCTTATTATTTTGCACTCAACCTAGTAACCGACCAATTACTATCGCATACTGTCACAGGCCCCGCGTTGCGTGTCTTTGTAGGTAGGTAAAAAAGTGGCGCGCGAATTACGACCGCTGACCTTGAATGCGTAGTGTGGCCATTTTCTGAGTTAGAACTTTTAAACAACAACGCAAATATCTTTCTACTTTCTACCGATCTTAATTCTTAGTACTCAGCTTAAGGTGAGTGAGAGTGTCGTCTTTTTATCTTGGTCGTCCAGTAGGCTCACACCCCCCCCCCACTTAGTATCTCGCCTCATTGCTAAACTTGTAACCTACCTAATCATGATCAGTTAAGCCCATACTTCACAAGCAGGGAGATAATTTTGTTGATCATTACTAAATATGATTGTACTAGGTATATATTTTTTTCTTCATAATAATATCGTGTTAATAATTTCCCAAAAGCACCTAAAGCAAGAAACTTGTGCGTAACTACACGTAACGTAACAAAAATATTATGGAGACGGAGCGCGTGCGAAACGGGTGGCGCGTGGCAGCCGTAGTGAATGGGCCACGACATAATGGCCCCGCAACTACTTGCAGTTTTATGCCTACACCGCGGAGTGAGACAGGCCTGACTGTACCTACCAACATGGAAGATGAAAGAGACATGTACAGGGAACATGGAAGGGAAGAAGGGAATTGAAAATCATACGGGATAGTACAAAATTCTCACAAAAAAATTGCGGGCGACATGCTAGTTAGATAAATACGAGTAATTAGTCCTATATACTCGTAATCTGTGCTCTTAGTTGACAACGAGTGTAAACGATAAAAACTTATCTTCTATCTTAGCGTTAACAAACAGTACCTACTTGTAGGTACTTACAATGTACTGTTGGTATATTAATTTATAAATAGTAACAAAATCTTGCATATTATTGCGTAACCTACATGTAATGGATTGATTAAAAATATAGCTGTTATCATTGTTGTTGCCCGCGGACTCTTGTCTACGATACCTACCTATTTAAAATTTTATTTTCAATACTTACTTCATAGTTCGTTGTACAGAATCGCAAGTAGTAGGTCCGTGCTCAGGTACGTAGCATACTTAAGAAACAAGTGAAAGGAAGTAGTTGTCCGTGTCGCGAAGGCCAGCCCTTACACCCGTATTATTTTCATTAGTTCTTGTGTCAAACGCTGAACAAGTTCCTCGGAGCCTTTTCTATTCTAATAAATCCGGTATGTACGAAGACAGTAATTACTATTAATTTTATCTTCGAAAATAAATTGTTCCTATTAAATGATTCGAAGCGAGTCCGGCCATCCTCCTATAGCGAAACCACTACAGTTTATACCTAGGTAGAGTTCGACAATTTATTTTCTTAACTTTTATTTAGCGAGTGTTTTGAAAATGTCATCCCCATTTTTGAATAGGTACAAACATTATTGAAAAGACTAAAAAGAGTAAAATACAAAACTTTAAAAAAATATTTAACCGCCTTCAAAAACAACCGCAAAAAAGGGTAAAATAACCTACAAAATAACTTTTCTTTCGGAAGTCGGTGGCTTTGTTTTTTTTATTTCGTTGTCTTTTATGCCACCGACTTCTGAAAGAAAAGTTATTTTGTAGGTTATTTTACCCTTTTTTGTGGTTGTTTTTGAAAGCGGTTTTTTATATCGCTCAAATCTTTCTTTTTCTCGTAGTCGTGGTATAAAGTATCGTTTGCAACTCTTGAATAAAACGGATTTATATCGAGGGCCTGAATCACTCGCGTCGCTCAGGATTGAAAAACCTTTTTAACACCAAAAAAATATGAAATCGACGAAGTAGGTATCGAACAAATAAACAAACAATCAACGAAGGTCAACCTAGCCCCAATCATTCTTCGCCTTCGCTTCAAGAAAAAAAAAAGAAACCTTTACCTTTGATACAAACATTGTAATTTGCAGAACCATGGTGCTAAAGTTATACTACCTGGAGGATGGACCGCCGTCACTATCGTGCAGACAAGTCCTGGAGGCGTTAAACGTGCCTTACGAGAGAGTCAACGTTAGCTTTTATAATGGAGAGCACATGACCGAGGAATATGGAAAGGTATGAACAGAAAATATTAATGGTAATTAGGTACCTACAGGTACGTAATTCCCTGATGTAGCCCTACCACATGTAGTAAGGCCCCGTGGTTTGACCAATATTTATAAAAAAGAGATGATTATGATGACAATAAGAGTACCCAATATTGGTACAATGATGAATTCCTGGCTCACGGATAGATTACCACCTATAGTGTCCCTAAAATGCAATTTCTCGTCTAAAATCCGATTTACTTTTGCCATTCGGATGACAATCCTAAGAAACTATACAATTTTTAGTTGCTCTGAAGTGTGATATCTTGTGTTAAACTGTACTGATGTCACAGTTTGCTATTGCTATCATGATTGCCATGCAAAATCTATGGGAGAATCGCAAAAAATGGTCGTCTACATATCATGAAGAGATCAAGTCTACAATATGGCTGACAGCTATACCACTATCATTATCATACCAATACACACAGCATGCAGCACACAAACATACATCATGCGTGCGGTTCCATTGCCTTTTAAAACAATTGAGTTTATTATAAGGAGATCGTCAGAACTGCCCTAGTCCATATTTTTGTGTGCGCAATTAATAAAATGTTGACATTGACACACTTGCAGTTGGTTAGCAATTGGTGTCACAATGATATGATAGACAAGTAACTGAGAACATTTTATACTCGTATAACTGAGACAAGTAACTAATAGTTCTTTTGGAACGGCTATCGCGACTTAGTTTTATGAGCACCAAGAATAGTAACATTGTAGCTGACCCGGCAAACTCGTGCTGCCTCATACTCATTTTTTTATCATATTGAACCTTTTAAAGACCTAAAGTAGTCAAAACGGCCCAGCTGTTCTTGAGTTTAGCGAGACTAACGAACAGCAACAGCAGAAGATATTATAACAGAGATCAGTAGACAGTAACTAATGAAAAGTTCTTATGGAACGGCTATCGCGACTTAATTTTGTAAGTACCAGGTATTGCACATTTGTTAATGAACCCTTCGTTTCATAATGATTTCTTCTCAATTTTCAGAAAAACCCACAAAAGGAAATTCCAGTGCTTGAAGACGATGGGTTCTTCCTGAGTGAGAGTGTGGCCATTATACAGTATATCTGTGACAAATACAAACCTGACACTCCTCTGTATCCAAAAGATCCTAAAGCAAGGTAATTAGCTCACACAGAGTAATAAAAGCTTCTGATTATTTAGCTCAGGTTTTCTCGTTAAAGGTAAAAGGGGATTTGGTTCTGGCCTCTGAGCCAGCAGCGCGACCACTAACGACGTGAATGAATGAAATGAGAAATCCAAAGGTGAAAGAGTCTATCGGTGAAACGGCCATAAATGAATCGTCCTGTCGGCGAAACGCCCAATGATGAACCGGTCGTCGGTGAATGGTTGCAGAATCAATGAGTCGCATTCCTCAAAAGTCAGGGAAAGTGTTTCCTGATAACTACAACTTTGGGGTCTTTCAAATCAAGAGTAAATAGGTAACTTCTTCTAGGCAAGCGCGCTTCACCGTCGATCAGAGACCGTTTAACGTTACAGTAACGATTTTTTTTTACGTTGAACCACATAACTTTTCTCCCCCATAGGTACTGGGGACATTGGGGACACAAATGCTTACCCTAAACCTTCAAAATCGACAAAATTTCAAAAATGAACTCGAACTTTGAGGTACCCGCCGGTAAAAAATGCTCAATGAGAAGATCATTAGACATTTTTGACCCGGCTTGGTAATTTGAAGTTCATCAAGTTTAAATCGTAATCGCCTGTAATTTATCTTTATTTAGATTAACCATCTTAATTAAGATTAAGCAAACCAAAGTATTATTGTCAAAAAATTGTTAATCGAAGAAACGATTTTTAACAACGTTTTATAATTTCAGGGCTATTGTTAACCATCGGCTGATGTTCAACTTGAGCACTTACTATCCTGAATTACTTTCATACTGCGTAAGTTTTGTGAAAGGTTGTGTACCATTTTATCCAAACAATAATATAAGTGTTCCTACTTATATTATTGTTTGGATAAAATGGTATTATTTTCGCCTCTTCAAATTATACTACACTTACCAATTAACTTAGTTCTCATTTTAAATAACAAGAGATGGGTTTCATGTTAGCTTTGATATCTGTTTACTCATTTATACTACTAATTTCATTCCAGATCATGCCCATCTATTTCGACTACAAGCGAACTCCTGAGGGTCTGAAGCGCGTCCACCGGGTTCTGGACTTGTTCGACACCTACCTGGAGCGTTTGGGCACTAGTCACGCTGCTGCTGACCATCTTACCATCGCTGACTTCCCTCTAATCAACTCCACCATGGCTCTGGAAGTAATTGATTTTGACTTTTCACAATATCAAAGGGTTGGTTGACTTTTTATTTTATTTGCAAATTAGCAACTTTGATGCTGCCTGTACCATATCTATATCTATATAGAATATGTTACAAAATCTGATATCTGATTAAGTAACGTTCTATGTAGCCAGTAAATGAATGTCAAGGTTAGGTACCCAACCAAAACCAACAACTCATGTTCATGACACGTGGAATCTGAGACAGATTTACAGCTAATCACTAATGCTAATCAAATATGTACAATTGCACACATATTGCCTTGGCTCACGAGGTTGTCGATATGTTGGAAGAAGCAGTAGGAAAATAATTATGTAGGTACCTCTACCTATCCATATTCACATTGACATGATATACATTGTTACAGGTTACCAAATGGTACAACGATTTTAAAAAGAACCACCCGGATTTGTGGAGTGTCACTGAAGAAGGCATAAGGCTTATGAAGATCTGTGCAGCCAATCTGCCGGACTTATCGCATCTTAACCATCCCCTCCATCCTGCTAGAAAATCTAAGAAATAGTATTCAATTGAAATGCATAACAAATAACACACACACCTGTACTGTTGACCTGCTGTATTTATTTTCATTTTGTGCCAAGAGCATCAGTATGGTATTTATGTTTGGCTTGTGTTTAAACGCCTACCAGAAAAGTACCTATTTTAAAAACAACGAAGAAGGATGACGAAGCCCCGCTTAGCGGGGCTTCTATTTCTGTATGCAGGAAGGAACCTAACCAAACCGAACTTCGAGATGTCCCTGAAATCTTGCTAAAGCGAGTTTTAGATTTGGTGAGCATTTATCCTTTTTGGTATTCAAAAAGATGATGAGCATTTAAATTGTAGCCTTTATGTTTAATGGAAACATAATAAGCTATCGTGCACGTACAATCGTACATATTTAGACATAATGAATCTTCCTCACTTTTCTAGGAGGCTACACTGCCGCAGTAATTGATCAGACAAAAGTAACACTCGTGAACGAAACAACTCTGTACTTTTTGATTATGTAGTACCTACTGTATGTTACAAATTAAGCCCCGTATTTATGGTAAACATTCGTTTAGCAACAGTTGATCAACGTTGTTGATGATCGGCGAGAATGCTGCTGGAAACTTTGTTTAAATCAATATGGGTTGTTCACACACAAAATGTTGCTCGAGGAAGTAGTGCACTAAGTAATAATATTATATTACCTAAGTATATCATTATTTTATGTGTCCACAATACCGCCATGTTTATAAACAGTTGCAAATACGTCCACACACGTCAACATTTGTTGATAAACTGATGTTTTCGCTCGCCGGGCGTCAACTCTGCAACATGGCGTTATCAACTCCGCAACATATGTTTTATGCAACCAAGTTGCTAAACAAAATGTTTACCTAACATGAATACGAGGCTTTACACATTACACTGCCTTACTATGTAGTTATTAGCTCCGCCGATAGATAGCAGGATTTAAAAAATAACTTTTAGTTGGTAAGACAGCGGGTCCAAAACGGGTGATTCACACTTCGTGAATTTTCAGTGACTTCTTCTTCTTCGTTCATAAAATAGACCAAGTAGAATTGCACGTCATATCTAATATGGATATGTATTTGTATTGTATATTAATGTTCGAATTGTTCGATTGGTAAAACTTAACAGATTGTGGTCGGTTGACCTGCTGGCGTCTGCACAAGAAAGAAATAGAAGGTCCTACAATCAATATTCAATCTAATACAATCCGTATGCTGCACCGTGTCCTCCGAGCCAGACTCGCAGTGTTGACACGTTGACACCCAGGCGGTACTTCCTTCCCAATGAACATACATAAGACAATCGTCTACCGAGCGCTCGTCCATACTAAAAGAGAAAACGTTTTCCTGCCCCTAGATGTTATCCTATCTCAATGATTTTTTAGAATGCTTCTGACACAGTAAAAAACTAGGTTTAAGTATAGGTTTTCATTTTTTCAAAATTTATAATAGTTTGAAAGTTACAGGCGCCTAAAAGTTACTATTTTTATGACAAAATCTTCATTGAAGTAAAACCTTTGTATTTTAAAAATAAAGTTTTAGAAAAAAAGCAAAACCTACAAACCTAGAATATGCTGAAACGATTGACGCCAGAATCTAAGAGATTGGTCGTGATTTAGTATGTCAAAAACGTTTTCTCCCGAGAGACAAATTTCATATAAAAAATACTTACAGTCATGGCAGATTTACATTGAGTCAGTAACTGACGTCAGTGCTGGCGCCGAAAACTGACTCATGCTATTTAGACGAGGTCAGTATTTCAAGAAATCAATTTACATTATGGCAGTGCCAGGTCTTGCTCTGGAACTTGCTCAAGGTTCGGGCACTGGCGTTTATTGTCGCCTTAATAAAAGAGATAGATACGTAAATAATAAAGACTTTATTGTTAAGTTACTAATGGTCAATACTTAAATACGTTGATACAAAATATTTACAAACCATAAGACCGCTATCCCACTGGCGTTTTACGAGCATTGACGACAAGATCGCGACTGCTCAGCGTTGACGCCGCGGCGTCAACGCTGAGCAGACGCAGACGCGACGTTGACGCCTCGTCGTTGCGTGAAGGCGACGTTAACGTCGTGCTCATAATACTATGGCCAACAAACGCTGGGATAGCGGCCTAAATGCTTGTTAAGTTAAATGAAATAGTTCCTACAAATTAACTTGCCAATTAGGTAAGTACATCGGTAATAATTGCTGACATTATACTTAAATTGAGGTCATTCATCTTCGAGAAATTCCTTTGCTGAAACGCATCTCCGCATGAAACCCAAACAGGCGTTTGAGCAGCAGTCCTTATGGCTGATACACTGAAAATTAAATTATTGGCATGATTAAGCTTGAAACTCATAAATTAGGAAGAGTATCATAATCTTCTTCTTATATATAAAAATCAATTGCTGTTCGTTAGTCTCGCTAAAACTCGAGAACGGCTGGGTCGATTTGGCTAATTTTGGTCTTAAATTATTTGTGGAAGTCCAGGGAAGGTTTAAAAGGTGAGGCGGTATGAAGTTTGCCCGGTCAGCTAGTAAACAACTAAAAACAGTGATGGTTTTTATCAATCAATTAAAAATTAAATGAATATAAGTAACAACAAAAGTGTGCACACATTTTATTTTTCGTGCAAACGGGTTCCAATATAATTAATAAAAAAATCGGACACAAACAACAAAACGGAATAAAATGATGTGATACAGCCTGATGACAGACGGACAGTGGGCGAAGTCTCTGTATTACGGGAACCTGTTACTAAAACTCCGCTGTTCATCGTTGTTGTACAAATGCCAGCACATCAAGCTATCACAATCTGTCAAACTTTAATAGATTTACAACAATATCACAAAAAAAAACCGGTCGAGTTAGAGTCGGACTCGCCCATAAAGGGTTCCGTACTCAGCAAGTAACATAATAATTATAAAAGTTCCAAATTTTTTTTTTTTTGTAAAATCCTAAAGCGGTTCACATAATGACATGCTCTACTTACCAAGTTTCAACAGGAAAGCTCTTATACTTTCGAAAAAAAGTGGCGGACAGACAGACATGACGAATCTATAAGTGTCCGTTTTTTGCCATTTGGCTTTGGAGCCCTAAATAGAAGGTACTCGTTCGATTGGCAAATGACAGACTCGGGCAGGTGTATGTGCTGGCGTCTGTACCTACCTACCCGGTTCATACATTTTGTATTGTAAAAGTTGCCGGATGAAAATTTCTATTCGTACCTATGCTGGGTGCATAAAAATTATTGTGATATTTGAATAAAATATGCGGTCGCGCCAAATCACAACATGCGTCAGCCGATCGCGTCATCATCGACCAAAACAAAACAAGGAAAATAATTCTAAAAACTTACAAATTCTCCAACTTTAGCACATGCCACGTTCTCTGTTGCACTGTTTGGTTGTTTGACTTCATCTACCTGAGGTACCGGTGGTGCCACTTCGGATTCGGCAACACTGTTTTCTTTTTCTCCATGATTTATCGGAACATCCTTCGTGATTATGCTAGAAGTCACGTATGTTGAGAGAGCAAAAAATAAAATAATGCCGGTGAAACGACGCATTGTGGTCAGGTGTAGGTCGATACTGACGAAGCTCAGTGTTCGGGTACCTACTGATATAGGGTCAGCTGACATTTGCATTAACGGCACCCGTATATGGCGCCAGATAACGGAGGTACCTATGTATCATTAACATTGTTCACAGGACGTTGCTTTTTTACGAGTTAATGTTTTGTTGGTTCCGTTATTCTTCTTTTTTTTTCATTTTGCCACCGACTTCCGATTTTCACCGACTGTTTTTGAAGTCGGTTCCTTTTTTTACATCAAGTTTTTTTTTTTAATTTCTTTCTTTTTAGTTCAGATATTCTTCGCATAATCGGCGTCTTTGAAAATCTACAATCCAAGTAAGCAAGCGATGTTCAGCCAAACGCGAGACAATCGCGGACAAACATACATACCTTGGTACATTACATATATGTAAGTACATATATGTTACGGGTCAAGCCCGAAGTGCGGTTACACCTAGGTGTAACTAGGGTTACCAGACCCGAAATTAAATCTTCTTGACAAAATCCCTGATTTAGCAATAATATTCCTGGCATTTTCATCAGTAATATTTTATGGTAGATGGGTAGGTATTCAAAAAAAAGTGTACTTAATTTATACGAGTAATAATCCGGGCGCGACGCGCGACAAGCTTGATATTTTACGCAAGGTGCGGTGCGGCGGTTAGAGCTTTCTAGAAAAAGAAGTATTAATAACTGTTTCTATTTTAAAAAATCCTGACAATTTACAATTTTCCCTGTTTCCCTGACAGAGAGTTGAAATTCCTGACATGTCAGGTCATCTGGGAACCCTAGGTGTTACCGGCAACATGCGGTTAAACCTAGGTAGGTATATCCTACTTATCTTCGGTTAGAACTAACTAGGTTTAGTCGGTTAGAACTAGGTCTAACCTCGGGACTTGCTGGCACCCCGACTCGGACAATTCAGGTTAGAAGAGGATGGCGGGGTCTGAAGCTGAAAGACCCCGCCATCCTCTTCGTGGTTATTTTTTTAAAACCACGCAGAAGTAGGAGCTCTGCGCCATGCGATGCGGGGCTCCGTCGACTTGCTCCTGTGAAGGAAGGATACACCTAGATTAACTGCACTTCGGGTATTAGCCGTAACATCAGGTCGAACCAGGGTTGGAAAAAAACAGTTTTTTCTTATTTTAAATTTTATTAAACAATCAGTTCAAATTGTATTAAACAAGTGTTTTTTTTTTGTAATGTTTTAAGGGCATTATTTCAAATTATTACAACCATAATGTGTCATTTTTATACTACTTACATATTTTTAAACTCGCCATAGTACATTAAATATTTACAAAAAACGATCAATAGGTAAACATTTATTTTGTATGTTGCTGTTGCGTAAACTCTAGTAGTGTCAGTCAGGTATAATGTTGATCAAATGATAAATGATATTTATATTGCAAATAGCAAACACTTTTACACTTCAAAACACTTAGTTTATAACTAGATGAGGCCGGTGTTTCGTACCTAACCACTCGACACTCTGAGAAGAAACAGCCGAAACAAACTCAGAGGTCATCGTCTCTTTTAAAGTCCAGACATTAAAGTTAAGTCATGTGAAGACCCTGCAGGTTTGTGTCTGAGATGGTCTTTTGAAGAAAGAACCACACAAAAGACATTGGCAAGTTTCCTTTGAAGCCTCGGCCAACCGGCCAACCCAACAAAGATGACCTTATATCATTAAATAGGTAAACAATTATAGAATTTAATGGTAAAATTAGTTTTCTATAAAAAAGTACCTACACCGAAAAAAAATATAAACTTATTGACACACACACAATCTGTGGTATTGAGTGATCAACTATATAGTAGGTAAGTATAGGTCAACCATACAAATTTTTTTTTTCGGTGTACTTCTAAAAACTAATTATACCATTAAATTTGTATATTTAGTTTTTTTATTAAATTACAGATTTTTATGAAAATAGCAATTTCATAAAAATCTGTAATTTCCTTAAGTTTGCCGTATATGATTACTTCCCAGGATTTGATCCTTATTAGCAACACTATCGAATAGTGTAATAATACAGGATGTGATTTTATTTTCCAAAATCAGCGGATTCGATTCCTGGCCAGGATTATTAATTTTTCTAAAATCCAATGATGCAGTTTTAGTTTTCATCAAAATCGGCCTCGAGACTCCTTTCAACGTTTTTTGATATTCCTCATACCTAGCTTCGGAAATAGCTATCCATACCCAGTTGAAAAATCACCCTGTATAGTGAAATTAGCGATAGCTTTGATTTCCCCATCAGATGTTTCTGATCTTCGATTTTTAGAAGTCAACAGGAAATGCACATCAGACCGACAACTTTTGCTAAGACGTTATTCCTATATGTGTTATGATATATTTATCGGGGCTCTTGGAGTTCCACAACGGGTGTTCCAGATCTTCAATTTTTATACCTCAACAGAGAGTGCTCATCAGGCCGAATAACTCTTGCTAAGACGTCATTCCTATAAATGTTATAGTTTAGCTGGGCTCTTGGAGTTCCACATCAGGTGTTCCAGATCTTCAATTTTTATACGTCAACAGAGAGTGCTCATCAGGCCGAATAACTCTTGCTAAGACGTCATTCCTATAAATGTTATAGTTTAGCTGGGCTCTTGGAGTTCCACATCAGGTGTTCCAGATCTTCAATTTTTATACGTCAACAGAGAGTGCTCATCAGGCTGAACAGCTGTTTTGTTTTTAAAAAAAGTAGAAGGACAGCACCGATTTGAAAAAAAGAGGTTTATGTATTTTATTTCTACCTTTGTAATAGTTCTAGGCATATTATATTTTTGCCACAACCCAATAACTAGCTATTGAATACTAAAAAAAATAATTCAGAACAATATTCCTTTTTAGGGTTCCGTAGCCAAATGGCAAAAACGGAACCCTTATAGATTCGTCATGTCTGTCTGTCTTTCTGTCTGTCTGTCTGTCCGTCCGTATATCACAGCGACTTTTTGTCTAAAGTATAAGAGCTATCCTGTTGAAACTTGGTAGGTAGATGTATTATGGGAACCGCATTAGGATTTTCACACAAAAATAAAAAAACAAAACAAATTTTGGGGGTGCCCCCCATACTTAGAATTGAGACTCAAAAATTTTTTTTTCACCAAACCCATACGTATGGATAGGTCTTTAGAAATGATATAGAGGTTACTGATTTCATTTTTTACTAAACTGAATAGTTTGCGCGAGAGACGCTTCCAAAGTGGTAAAATGTGTGTCCCCCCCCTGTAACTTCTAAATGAGAATGATAAAACTAAAAAAAATATATAATGTAGACCTCAACAAAAACTTCCAACGAAAATTGGTTTGGATGAGATACAGTTAGCAGTTTTTGAGATACAGTACATTTTCAAAAACCGCAAATATAACTTTGCCATTCATACAAACACTATGAAAAACAAAGTTATTTTTATTGTTTGTGTATATTACTTACTAATCTCAATATAATTATATCCCTAATCTATGCTTGCTGCTACGGAACCCTTCATGGGCGAGTTCAACTCGCACTTGGCCGGTTTTTTTCCAAATACTAATTTCACCGAAGACAAAAAAATAAAGCCATTTGGGAAATTCACCCCCCTATCTTGATCTTAACCCTTAAATTGATTTTGTCCGTTTTAAAGGACACAGTATTTCCACGCACACAGATCTTGTTGTAACACTCCTAAGCACTGTGCGTGGGTGGAATGGTAGGGTCCTAGCTATGTCGTTCGCGCGGGTGCATATTCCATTGACGAAGCGATGAACGGTCGCGAATAGTGATCATTTGAAAAAGTGCAACGATCAGATTTGTTAACGCTCCTGTTCCAATTGATAACAACTCTAAGTATTTTGGTTGTTTTGTTTTTAATGTTATATTATTAGTTAGAATATGGTTATAGGCATAGTATTTTGACAGAACTTTTTTAAATATTACTGTATTTAGAATAAAAAACCGAGTTTATTTATAGTGTCCCACAAAACGGACCTTGCCAACTTGAAGTGTAAACTAGTGTATTCTTTGACTGACCCATGTAACGGACATTGTCATTTAGGCCTACTTGCAAGAATTCTTTTTTTTGTCCTATACAACGGACGACGCCAATTAATTGTCACTATCAACTTCATTGTTTTAATTATATTTTTTAGTTTTTCATCAAATTTAACAGGAACATGGCTTGGCAATCAAAGAAAATTTTCTGACTATTACCTCCGATGGGATCTGAAGAGGGACATTGAGTCTTTTGACGATTTGGAACTTTGTGCGACGTGAGTATTTTCACAATGATGACAGTTGCAGATCTTCGCTCCGTACCATAGCTCCGGTATTGTAGGATATATTGGCTGATCTCAGTGACTTGAAGATCACGAATACATAAATGCTGCAGAACAGCCATCACAGACCGTGCCAGATGAATCTTCTCCACTCCCAGCTCCCTGGTAAGCCTTCAGTCCCATCATGTTACATACCAGAAACACCTTCAACAATAGTTGGTGCATCACCATCCTCCAGTTTTTCCAGACCAACATTACTTTCAAATACGTAACACCAGGAAAACCGCCATCATAGAGTCTTCGCCTATGCCTCCACCAGTAATAACGACACCATTGAAAACCAGCGTCAGGCACCCTGTGCCTGGCATTTTGCTGAACTGAGCCTATTTGGCACAGCCGTGAGGCACACGGTACCTACTTTTGTGTTCTTCCTTTTCCATTGTCTCTGTAATTTTTCATTGTAATTGTGTGCCTAAGGCGTGTCAAATAAACTTATTTTCTTTCTTTCTTTTCTTTCACTGTAGCTAAGAAGCGTAAAATGAATACTAATATTTAAAAAAGATTATATTCCGGAACCGTACACGCATCAGACTCCCCCAACTTCAAGGAGCATCATGACATCCTTAGCCCCAAGCAACATTTCCAAAAATTCTTCCTCGATATCATAGGCCGGGTTCAGACTGGTGTAACGTGTAATGTAATCCACCGTGTAATGTAACGCGAATTCTAGGTGTAGACGGCACTTTGAGCATTGCATGTAACACGGTGGATTACATTACGCATTACACCAGTCTGGACCTGGCTATATTTGAAATGACGAATATAAATTCTGTACAAACTACCGGGAAATATAGATTTGTGTGACCCAAAAAGAAATGGAAATATTTTTAGGCATTGATGACTGATGGGTATTGTAGACTTACCGGCAGTTGAAGATTACTGGAGTGCTCTGCTTACGAATATATTTATTCATAAGCAGTGCTCAAGACAGAAGAAGAACGTTCCTTCGCCATCGATGAAATGATAATAGGTACCTTACAAATGTTAAAAAAGCTGGCAGAAGGCAATATATGCCAAAGAAACCTAACAAACGGGGTTTTAAATTTCTATGGTGTATGATTTCTTTGCTTACGATGGCGCAAATACATTTCGAGGTGTCCAATTTAATTTGAAGTTAATTTTGAATTGTTAAAAATGTTCAAAATGTTTATTCTGTTCATGTAACACAACTTCACATATAATATGCGATGTCCGTTTTATGTGACGTAGTTTCATGTACCATAACTGCACACATAATAGGCAATGTCCGTTTTATGTGACATTGTAAAAACAATAAAAAAATGAAAAAATATCGTTTTTTTTCTTGGTCCTCTTTTCTATCCTTATTTCAACCCATATTCGCAATTTCAACATTATACACACAAGAAATCTAAGGGTGACAATTTAAGGGTTAAAGTTACGTGTCACTGTTTTATTGTTTTTTCAAGAAAATTTAATTTGAATTAGTGATTCGAGTCAAAGTTGTACCACCTACAAAATAATAAAATCTTGTTTATTTACTTCTAGGCAATGAATGACTACTAATCTGCTTTTATGCCAGTAGGTAGGTACCATAATTTAAAAGTAGGTTTTGGCACTTTTTCCAGTGACTTATGTTATATGAAACATGACTTGTAACGTTAGAACCTTAACTTAACTTTAACCTTAAGACGCGGACTGACTACGATTTTAATCGCTTATGACCGCGTAAACTATTGTCACCACTATGGAGCGTCAATAAGATTGAAAATTGAAAAAATGACATTTGTGTTGAAATGTGACGTAAGCTGCGAATGGGCATTTATTTTACTGCTTTTCTTTAGATTATTTAAAATATAGACATAAAATTAAATAATGGTTCGGTTAAAGTTTTAAAAAATGGTAAACCTACTAAATTCTTAAAAAAAAACTGTTGTTATCGCTGGAAATACAGAGATCTTCGACGTCAAAGTTTATTTTTGTGCTACAACTTCCCAATTTTTATTGGGAATATCAAACTCTTATTTATTATTCTGTTCGGTTTAAATTCTTCTTTATACCCTTCTATGTTCACTGTATTTTTCGCGTTGCTTATTTTTCCCACGTTTTTTATTACATTACGTCATACTCGACGTTCTAAGAAACCAAGTTTTGGGAATATGAGATAAGACCGCGCCTTAACTTTAATGTTTAAAAATTACTAAATACCAAAAAATGCCTCGATATCAAAATGAACTTGCCTATTTAGTCACCATTACGAGGTACGAACACATGACATAGGTACCTAACCGTATAGAGCATAAAAAAATATGATGAATTTTTTCACAGCAGGGTCTATACCTACACGGGCACGCCGCAATCGCGCCGTGACGCCTCTCCAGCCACTCCTCAAAGACCCCTCTTTGAGGAGTGGCTGGAGAGGCGTCACGGCGTCCTCACCTTCCGCCTGACGCAGGTCCACACAGGAACCTCCCGAAACATCCGTGTCCGGTGAGGCCGGACACGGATGTTTCGGGAGGTTCGAGGGGGAGGTCGGAGGGAGAGGACAGTGTCCACCTCACGACCCAGCCGCCGCGGGAGACGCCCACGGCAACGGACGTCGCCAGACGATCTCCGGCCACCGTAGGCGCGGGCATGCGGGCGGCGAGTAATGGGTGACTCGCCGTCCGATCATGGACCATGCCCGGGTCGACGGCGCGTTGTGTTCCACGCGCGCCTCAAAGAGCTGTCAGCAAACTGACGGGGCCCCCTAAGAGGGCCGGAGCCTGCCGGGGTCGCGGGATTGTCTCAGTCGGTAACCGTGACCCTGGTACATAAAGGGCTATTGAAGGAACACCGTGGATTTTAGTCAATACAAGTCTGACAGTCCCTCCCGCCCCACCCTGGGCGGGAGGACTCATTTGATGATTATACCACGCAAAAAAAAAAAAATGGTCTATACCTACATCTAAATTAAAGTAACACAGAGATTTCATCAAACATACAACCTCTCGTCTTCGTAGGTAGTTGGCTTTTTATCGTGGTAAATCCTCAGGGTAAATCATGAAATATTCAAATGAGTCCTCCCACCCAGGGCGGGACAGGAGGGCCTGTCAGGCTCGTACTGACTAAAATCACAAAATACTTAATAGTACTACGTAAAATCCACGGTGTCCTTCAATAGCCTATTGGTTCACGGTTACATTATGAGATGAGAGTCACGCGACCTCGGCAGGCTTTGGCCCTCTAAGGAACACCGCGTGAAACTCGACGCGCCGTCGATTCGGGCACGGTCCATGATTGGACGGCAAGTCACACCATTATACTCAGTTCCGTGATTATACTCGTCGGACGCGAGAGGTAGCCGCCTATCGCCTCCGACAGTGAGGACACGGCGCGCGGCGGTGCTCTGCCCAAGAGAGCTAGACCCAAGCCAGACCTGTATGCTGTGTATCCGCTCAGTGGTGACACCCAGGCGTTTCTTCTTTCCCAATCAGACACAAGAAAATCCCGAAATATCTGTGTCCGGTGAGGACCTGCGGCGCCTCTCCAGTTCGTAGTTGGCTAAAATCTTTTTTAGAATCAGATAGGTATGTCTATGATTTATCCTACAACAGGATAGAATTAAAAGTAAAACATAAAAGCACCTATTGGTAACAACCTCCTAGTTCCCATAATGACGGAATGACCTTTATGTTACTGAATGCAGTTCAAAAAGTTTAGTTACCTATCACAAGCTGTTGCCAGCGCGAGCGGCTTCGCCCGCGTAAAATTACCAGTAATTATCGGTGCATCCACACCGCCGCCGGTAACATTTGTGGAGCAACAAAAGGCAACACGGCAACATTCGGTAACATTCGGTAACTTTTGTGGCTCCTTGTTACTATTTGTTGAGTGTTACTTACCCGTGCATCCACACCGCAGTAACATCCGACAACAAAAGTTACTAAGTGTTGCCGTGCTACTATAAATCAAGTAACGTTGCTCGACAATCGGTAACATTGTTAGATAATGGGGGTAACATTGTTACCGAATGTTGAGCAACGTTACTCGACTTACAGTAACACGTCACGGAAGACAATCACTGGCTAGAGAATTATTGGGCTAGAGGCCTTACATTCAAAGCATACCACGCGGCAAGGGATTGAAATTAAAACATTCCAACTAATTTAGGTTTATTTATTTATGAATGAATCTTTCAATTAAGTATCTTGTTTTATTTAATTTCGGTGTACAAATCAATTTTTAGGATACTCCGGTGAGGTTGTATTTCTTAATAATCTTCTTTTGCATGAACATTATTAGGTGACGCATCTCTTCGCGTAGCCCAAGCAAGCACGCGAGCAACAGTCATTGTGGTAAATACACTGAAAAAAAAAACAATAGGTTTAAGCTTATATCCTTTGTATAAAGAACAGGTGGCCTCCTACCATGAACTATTAACACGATCCAGTTTAGGCTGTGGGAAAGAGATGGCTCTAGACGACTTGTATAGCTCTGTCTCCTACCCACAGCCTAAACTGGATCGCGTTAAGAGCTCGTGGTAAGGCCCCAGATCTTTTGTAAAAATGTAGCTAAGTACAGTCGTTTTATTTAGTTATTGCCCTAAGCTCCTAATAAACTACTCTTCGTAGGTATTTTACCAAATTCTTCAAATACCTACATCTATGATTTTTTCTATTGACTTTATCGCAACATTGGAAAACCGTTTCAAACTTGGTTTCTTCATACCTACGCACCTCTTTTTGTTGACCGTGCCTATGTTTGATGTTCGCTAAACATGCCCGAAATCAGAGCACGTGAATCTGGTTTTGTAGCTACAAAAGAGATCCAATGAGACTATCCTCTTCTTTCTGATGGATGGTTAATACATATGTATGTATAGATAATCTTGGTTCCACGAAATATCAATACGGAGAATGGTCGACCCTCGCGTCTCCCCTCTGTACCTACTCTCTACGACGCAACAGGGCGTCGCGACGCACAGTTTGGGAACCACTGGTGTAGCACGTTTAACTCATTCACGCCCAGAACTACTTAATAATTTATCAACGTTTTATACTCACAGGTTGTCCAAGCTGAGCACATTTCACGTCGCTAGTCACAGAATTTGGCTGAGCAACAGCAGCCGGTACTGGTACATCCTTCATTTCGATAGCTCCCACTTCTTCAACATCTTTCGCAATAGTACTAGCAGTTACATAATGTGTCAAAACAAAGAAAAGTACTACTGTAGAAAGGCGACGCATCGTGGAGAAATGACTGTTGATACTAACGGAGTTTCGTGTTTGCAAGTAAATATATTTTCTGATGAAGTCACACTAACAGCACCCGCATTGACCAGCGATAACGGCCCTAAATAAATAAATACTCCATACAGGACGTTGTTTTTGTGTGGTATACATTCAAACTTTTCGATGTCATCTCAATAAGGTTCGCCTTAGCAATATCGTATCACTTACAACTAGCCGTGCATGTTTGCAACCATAGAAATATTAAAAACAGGAGAAGTGGCAAGGGGGCTTGTCTGGATTTACATTTTGAACTCCACGCCATAATGCACCATCTTTAATATATCCTGATCTATATTTGCAACGCAAAATTCTAAGCGAGCTTGATATCGGTCAGATGTCGCAAAACGTCCGACCCAAGAAAAGTCAAAAAATAGTTTGGCAATAGGTACTTAAAGGTACGGTGATTGTATTGTATTTAACTGTTGATAAAATTTAGTTAAAATATTTTTGGAGAAAATATAACATGGTGTAAAAAATATTGGAATTGAATCAGTTACTTTTTCTTAAACAACTATATAGGTATTCAGGTTTCGCATACAGGTACCTACTAAAATAATGTTGTTTATGGTTGATTTATTTGGAATCCATGGGAGAACAAGTTTTAACCAAAAGTATATTTATTCCAAAAATCACCCTTCATATTTTCTTTTCTCTTGACTCTTGATCTCGTTTTCAGGTTGACTTTTGTTTTGATCGACTAGATAATAATTATGCTTGTAGGTACAGACGCCAGCACACCAAGCTACCACAATCTGCTAAATTTCTTCAATAGATTTTCAACCTTATCACAATACTGGAAGGTTAATGTTCGATTGGTAAAATCTGACAGTTTCAAGTAGGTTGACCTGCTGGCGTTTGTACATTAAACCTGATTTTTGCTGTTCGTTTGGGATTTCTTCTATAATAAACGTATGATCCTACGTTGCAATCTTAGAAAATAGGTAGGCATGCTTTCAAAACTCATTTTAGATTTTAGAAAAATTCTATATCGGAATCACTCTAGTGTTATTCACTACTTAACACACGAGGTTAGTTTTTACGACTACGGCAAAGCCAAAAGGAGACTTATGATTTTGACCGGTATGTATGTATGTATGTTTGTATGTATGTTTGTCTGTTCCCTCATAACTTCTAAACTCCTTATCATTACATGACAAATGAGGTGTTGTTAGAAGCGTCTCAGTTGTCCGCTGGTTATAGGGTAGGTGACGTGTCACCAAATCCAATATGGCGCCCTCTAGTGGATGAAAAGTCGTAACCGAAAAAAAAAAACGCACAGTATCGACATGGGTATCAAATTAAAGGGCTTGATGAGCACATTTGATATATATATATACATTATATAGCTTTTACTAGCTTCTCTGCCTGTTTCTAACAGTGTCAACATGGGTATCAAATGAAAAGGCTTAATGAGTACATTTGAAATTCACTCGCTACTTTCCTGTTATTATTATATCAAATGATTAATAATATAACCCCAAAATAGTGTAAATAAAAAATAGCCAATAAAGATTGTGTGATATAACCGCAGGTGGCACACGACCACGGCTAGCATAATATCGGTCAAATGAATATCGATTTTTTCGTAGTCGGGTTTTAGTTATTTTTAACTTATTTTTTTATATTAACATGCTTTAGATACAATGCTATTCATATCTTAATATTTCAATAATGTTTTTTTTATTACACATTCTGTTTTTTATTTCAAGAAATATTTACTTACATTCATGTAAAAGGTTAATAACTAACTTAATGATAATAATTAAAGTAACTAACAAAAAACGTCAAATATGTAATTTATCCACCTCGCTGTCAACAGGATAAGTAGGTACCCAGAAAGCTGGCAGAAAATAAGAGAAAAGCAGTGAAAGCTTAATTTTTGGAATAAATTGTTTTCCACGTCCACAACGGAAATTATTGTGTGTTGGTTCGACAAGTATTTGGTTAGTTTTTTTTTTAAACATTAATTTTTTTGTGAATGCTTTCTCGCAGGTCAACCTGGAGGTTGAGAGCTGCTTAACCGGACTTTTGTGCGGATGCCTGAATTAACTCTAAGGCCTGCAGGCAGGGGCTTAAAACTAAATTACTAAAAACGAAGTGACGGTCACGGTGAGGGCACGTGGGGTACGGACCTCAGCTTAGGGCGTCACTGAAGGAGGACAGCATGGGACAGGCTGGATATGAATCATTTTAAATATTCATTGAGGCATATCGTGGAATTTATACGACTGATGGGAGTTCTAGACGTTTTAATGTTTTGCTGCGTAGGTATAAGCGATGGCAGAGTTTAAGCTTCTAATTTATTATCTAGTTTAAATACCTAGTAGGTATTATGTAACCGAAAAAAAATGCTTAAACGGCTCATGGACTTACAAACAAAACCCTCAGTTAACCTCATACATTGAGCTAGTTCAATAACCTCATCAACATATTTTTTTCAACAAATCTGTCAATGAGGATAATGACATTGGGTACCTATTGGGCACTTACGTTTTGTTATCTGTTCTAAATACCTGGTTACTTCAAACTAATTACTTATGTATGTGTTAAATTAACCTATAATTATTATGGAGAAAATGTTTCATCTGAATCTTGACTTCATGTTGTGTGTTTCCCGATGTCGCCTGAATGGAGAGCTTTGAAAAATACATCTTTTCTTTAAGGCTAGGTGGGCCCGAATTTAAGTTTTTTAAAACAATCTGAGACAAAAAATACGAAGTTTTAGATTTAAAAAAAAAATATATGTATTAGTTAAGGATCTTATCTAGTCAAAATCGCATTCAGTTGCAAGACCTGATGAACTTCATTCGATAGAAAAAAATCGCAAAGTTACCCCTTTTTAGAAAGTTTTTTCAATATTATGACTATATTACTGATTTTTTACATTTAATTTTTGTACTATATTAAAGAAACTAATTAGTTAAAGACAAATTCGCAGAGTTTGAATTAATAAAATGATTTTCTTAATTACTATGTTTAAATAAGAATTAAAAGTGGTCGCCGCGGCTCGGACAGGTCCGTTCAGTCGCGTGCTGGCGCTTATGGACGACGGACTTGTGTCAGTTTCTTCCGCGACAACTACGCGCACCATACCATATCTTTTTGAGAATTTGTTGCTTGTTACTTTTAATTATAATGGGCAATAAACAACGCAGGCGAAAAAAGTAGTGTAAATCAATAAAAGACACAAATAGAAAGAATGCACTCCAAAGATAAGTGAAAAAGTAAGTTAGGTACTTACTTTCCTACGTAAATGTTTTATTTGTATTGTAATGTAATTTGGTCTCAAAATTATTATTTTTTTATTGGTAAATGTCTAAAACTTACGATCATCATACTATAGTTTATGGATATTAGTACCGAGGATCGCTACGATTTTTTAAAAATTCATTTTTTGTCTTTTCGTTCGGTATCCTTCCTGGCAAGTGGCGAGCCACAGTATAAAAATATCAGTACTACTAGAGAACGCTAAGATTTTTGATAAAATTAAATCATATTTTGTCTATTTTGATATCTCAACCTGGCGTTTGCTAACGAACAGTAAATTACTATATCTACCAATCAATTTCATCTGTGAAATAGGTACTCCATTTACTTTTTATTATAGGTCAGTTGGGCAGCCTGAAGAAATTCAAACGAAGGATTGCGTGGAGGTACTCCCAACCTCCACGCAGTGAAGGCGGTAACAGTTTAGGACTGATTTTACGAATATAATATGAATAAAAATTTGACTATGCGGGCCAAAACTCCCATATTTTTTTTTTTACCCGGGCTCTTGGATTTGGTCATCAGACGTTTCAGATCTTCGATTTTGACAATTTATAAGCAACAGGATCCACGTACGAAGTCGCGGGCAGCAGAGTTGGGCATTTTGTAATCTAACTACTGATTAATAACTACGATTACATTTTGTAGTTAGTAATCATGATTACTAACATTAAGTAATCGAAAAATGTAGTTAGACTACTAACTACAAAATGTAGTTAGTAGTTAAAAATTTTGATTACTAACTTCAAATTGTAGTTGCAATCACGATTACGTGATTACTTTTTTAACTACAGCTTCATACAGAGAACTTACCTATTTTTTTAGTGTGTAGATAGTGGTGTTGTGCAGATTTTTTTTTCTGTCGTTGCTTTTTCTATTTTTAATAGAACACATTTCCATAGATATTTTTACCCGACTTCTAAAAAAGGAGGTTACTATATTCGACCGTGTAATGCTTTTTTATGTTTGTTTACGCATAACTTCGTCGTTTATGAATCGATTTTGCTGATTCTTTTTTGTTGGAAAGAAGATTTTTCGAAGGTGGTCCTATGATGTGAAAATAAGATTTGATGATGGAAGACCAGAGAAATCGAGAGGAACTTTCTAAAATCGTAGGGGCTCATTAGTGCGTTACTATGCGCTTCTGACCTAGTCTGATAGTCTGATCGAGTCTGACAGGGTCTGACTGAGTCTGACATAGTCTGACGGAGTCTGACATAGTCTGACGGAGTCTGACACAGTCTGACGGAGTCTGACAGAGTCTGACATAGTCTGACGGAGTCTGGCAGAGTCTGACAGTCTGACCGAGTCTGACAGAGTCCACTCCTCCTCCTCGTCCTCCTCCTCCTACTCCTCCTCCTCATTCTACCCTTCTCCTCCTCCCCTGCCATCCTCCTGCCCCTCCTTCACGTTCTCCTCCTCCTCCTCTTCCTCCACTCACCTCCCCCTCTTCCTGCCCCTCCTTCTCCTTCACCTTCTCCTTCTCCTCCAGCTCCTCCTCCTTTGCCTACTCCTACTCCTCCCCCTCTTCTCCCACCCTCCTACTCCTCCCCCTCCTTCTACTTCTCCATCACCTCCCACCCTCCTACTCCTCCCCCTCCTTCTCCTTCTCCATCACCTCCTCCTCCTCCTCCTTCACCTTATCCTCCTTCTCCTCCTCCTCCACGTTCTTCTTCTCCTTCTCCAGTTCCTTCTCCGCCCCTCCTCCTTCTCCCACTCCCCCTCCTTCGCCTTCTCCTTCTCCTCCTCCTCCTTTACATTCTCCTCTCCCTCTCCTTCTTCTTCTCCATTTCCTTCCGTTTAGAATCAGTAAGAAAAAGTAAATTGTCTTTATGATTGCTGAAGTCTTCCGAACTGAAACGACGTTAGACTATGCGTGGTGTTAGATATTTTTCTTCGGTTTTTTCCTTAGGTTTTTGGGAATTTTTCTTGATTCATTCCCCGCACCGCGCCGCGCTCAGAGCACGCGATAAAAGCTATGCTATAGCTTAAAAAAGGTAGTTTTGGCAAAGTAGTTAATTAATGCAGTTATAACTAAGTACATGTAATCGTAACTACATGTAGTTACAACTACTTTTGCCAAAAGTAACTACATGTAGTTACGATTACATGTAGTTAACTACTTTTAATCGTGGTTATAGTAATCAGATTACAAAAAAGTAGTTAATTACGCCCTACACTGGCGGGCAGAAGCTAGTATAGTTCAGAGTTTATTCCATTTAAAATATCTACTAAAATTAATTTATTACAAAAAAATGAAAGACTTCGCTATTACTACAAATTATAATAAAACAAGTTTTTAATTAATCAAATCTCTTATTTTATTTTAAAAATAAATCAATAAGACAAGTTGACCTACTGCCTGCTTATCTGTAATGTGACACTCCCCGCGACGTAAGCGCACGGCTCGCTTTGCGGCAATCGCGGGCAACTCTTGGTAGCGTTAAATGCCTATTTCGCTTGGTCTACCCGCCCTTAAAAGGGTTTTGCTACTTTTTGTTTGTCACTTCACAGATGGTTTCGTGGTAGCGTGCATTCGTTGTTAAGTGTTTCGTATTCGTAGCCTTAGGGGGACATATTATTCGGTGTTACCAAAGACATTAAACTTTTGGGTGTTACACTTTTCTAAGTCGCGTATCACACTTGGTCCCATCTCCCATGACAATCAGGTCAGAATCTTATGACAGGATCTTGGAGAAATGGAGAGAACTCTTCAATTAATGACAGCAATTTTTTTGCATTGTTTTCGTAATCACACAACTTATACGCTCTTATTACAAAAACTAAATAAACCTTGGTTTAAACCTCGACTATCTGCAGAACCATGGTTTAAATTTTACCGTACTACATAATTATAAAACGTGGACTTTCGTCACATATTACCTTCCGTGCCTTCATTTGATCCACCATGTGTAATAAGAAGTAAAAATTAAATCTACCATGTTTGAATCCATTTTGGATGAAAATAACTCAAAGACAACAACACAATGAACAATTTGCTAGGGTGAGTGGGGGTAAGTTGAAATGAAAATTTGATTTATTCCCTTTATGTCGAGTCCCGTTAGATATGTCGAGTCTGAAAGTCTATTGTTCTCCAAATTATTGATATTTAACGCTTTCTATTACCTTTACGTCGAGTTTGGTGAAGAAGTACAGTCAGGGATGTAAATTAAAAGCCAATGGCATAAAAACATTTTTTTTAATTAATTGTTCTATTACTTATTTTCATATATACATATAATATCTAGTCTTTCTTCAGTCACGTCCAATGAAATGTATATGTTAGGGTTAAAGCCCGAAGTGAGGTTACAGCTAGGTTTAACCCGCTAAACCTAGGTGTAACCGACCACATGCGGTTAAACCTAGGTGTATCCTTCCTTCACAGGAGCAAGTCGACGGAGCCCTGCTTCGCGGGGCTCCTACTTCTGCGTGGTTTAAAAAAAATAACCACGAAGAGCCATCCGCTCCTAACCTAAATTGTCCGAGTCGGGGTGCCAGCAAGTCCCGAGGTTAGACCTAGTTCTAACCGGCTACACCTAGTTCTAACCGAAGATAAGTAGGATACACCTAGGTTTAACCGCATGTGATCGGTTACACCTAGGTTTAGCCGGTTAAACCTAGGTGTAACCGCACTTGGGGCTTTAACCGTAACATATACATTTCATTGGACGTGACTGTACTTCTAAAATATGCTAGACTTAAACTCGACATAAAGGGAATAGAAACGGGACAGAAAAATAAGCTCGAGGCAAGGTTTTCGGCTCGACATAACGGGACTCGACTTATAGGGAATAAACCGAAAATTTGATGAGATGAACAGAGCTCATTTGAAACTGTTGTCTCACAAAGAGATTCAAGTCAAATGCAAAAAGTTTTTCAAGGTATTCAAGGTAAAAAGGCATGGTCAAGTTGTTTCTATAATGTTGAAATAAATCTTTTTGAAACAATTTTTTTATGAAAAACTGTTAATAAAATTGGTCATAAGAATAACAATATGAAGGGGTAAGACGAAATGCCGAAGAGGTAAGATCGATATAGTGACTAAAATCATATTTATGGTAATTATGCAGGCGTGGTGATCAATTAACCCTCTGCTTCAACTAACTACATGCATGAATATCAGTTACATTCAAAAACGCTCTCTAAGTGCAAGAAACATAATTAACCAAATAAAATATATCGATCTTACCCCGCTGAAACGGCTGACAGCCAGAGGTTCTTAACATGTTGTGCTAGGATATAAAAAAAAAATTCATGCTCATGACTGTCAAGTCTAGGTCGGGTCGATAAATAAAACACACGTTTTCATTTAATAAGCTCTTCTCGCAGCGCTTCTCGACTTGTCAAAGTAACGGAGATTCGCCCCTGCGTTGCGCCTGCACACGCCACTCATTGTGCGTACATGCTGGGCGTTTTTCGCCTCCAGGAGGGAAACGGCTTAGGCTGCCTGTCCACAGAAGCGGAGCGAGGCTGCGGAGCGGAGAAACGGAGAAATAGTTACCAATAGGATTGCACTAAATCTTCACTGCTCTTTAGTGGTGCAATCCTATTGATTAATATTTCTCCGTTTATTCGCTCCGCAGCCTCGCTTCGCTCCTATGGACAGGCAGCCTAACCGCTTCCCCGGCGGTTGTGCGGTATCCTCTGATCATCTAGATGGCAATGAACCCCTGCTGGCACGCCACCAGCTTAGTCGCCTCCACATGCACAGGGTAGATTATACTTTCTGAGTCTGATTCCATGATAAAAGTTTTCGATACGATGTTGTGAATATTGCGGAAGGAATACCACCGTATATTTCAGATTGAGAACCCCTGACACTTTGTAAGAGTTTCACAAACGGGGTAAGATGGAAAGTTTTATATTATCATCTTACCCCGTTAAAATTTGCAGGGAAAAGTTTGAAAAGCGCCATAAATCTTAAAATAAGTGAAATAAACAAATCTCCACGGACAAGACACAAGACGGACAGCGGAGTCTTATTATTAGGGTCCCATTTTACCCTTTGGGTGCTTTGGGTACATAACCCTGCAAAGCAATTGTGTACTTCAATAAAAAGATGGTTGTGAATTTAATTGCTTTTATTTCGGTAAAATCCAGTTCCAGTCCACCGTACATATAGATTTACTCAAAACAAAATGTGGAACCTTAATTCAAAAAAAATAATTATTTATTTATACAAAAAATCAAACGGTAGTCTAAATGGTGCTTGAGTAGTTCGTGGTCTTTGAGTTTGTCTTTGGGGAGCTTTGGTTGGCTGCTTGCCTAACAGTCCTGGAACCAGTGGCGCACTGTTCTGTCCTGGTAACGGCAATGGTAATTGCCCTGGTAAATTCGGCAGCTGGCCCGGCAGGTTCAGTAAGTTGCCGAGAAGATTCTTACATAGAGACCCAGTTAGTCTATCTCCCATGTTGCCCCATAGACCGATCTGACAGAACCTGAAAAAAAATTAAAAACAAATGCTAACAAGCGCTTCACAAAATTTTTTCATATTTTAAAGGAAGGACATTTAGATTGTAAAATGTCCAGATTCCGTATTAAAAATAAAAAGGTAACGTTTTTCGTGAAGCTACTTTTTTATAAATTTGCGAGTGAGAGCCACGCACACATTTAAATGTTTTCCTTGGCGTGAGACGTAGGTATTTCGAAAGAAGGGGAAAATTTTTCTTCCTATTTTTGGCTTCAATTCTCAGTAGCCTACTAGGAATCTAGACATTCTATAATTATAATTTAGAGGACACTTTTTTACAGATCATTTCTCACTCATGAAGTCATGATCTGCTACACCTTTCTTCTTCACCTTTTGTGTAATTTAAACAAAAATATAAGTATCTATGTTATACACACCTGAAATCTTTATCAATAGTTAAAGATTCACCGATCTTCAAAAATTGATCAGCACCCTTAGGAAACAGACCACCAAATGCATTTGAAGTATTCTTCTCTTTGGATTCATTTGGTCCATGTGCGAATTTGGCAATTAGCCCCACAAAGTTATCCCGTACTCGAGCATCAGTACTAGAGACTTCTTCACCCAGGGGCTGGCCGTCAGGACCCAGAGGCTCAAAGATGTACGCTAGTTCGTCACCGTGCGAGGGACCCTGGGCTTTTTTGGGCTTAACTACCTCCTCCTCACTTGGTTTCTCTAAAAACATAAAGGTTTAAACAAGTTTTATTTCATTCCGCGCGTCATAAAAAAAATATAGATAGAATAAGACACCAAAATTAAAATGGCTTTTTTATAACATTACCAATTACAGGCCTTAATCCACAGAGCGCGATCTAATCTGAACCAATGCGATCTTTGTAACCTATACACACATCAAAAATAAGTTAAAATAACTAAAACCCGACTACGAAAAAAACGCGCACTGAAAAGTTTAAAACAAGAACAATATTCATTTGACCGATATTATGCTAGCCGTGGTCGTGTGCCACCTGCGGTTATATCACACAATCTTTATTGGCTATTTTTTACCGACTTCATAATAAAATTAATAATAACAGGAAAATAGAGAGTGAATTTCAAATGTAGGTACTCAAAGCCTTTTGATACCCATGTTGACACTGTTAGAAACAGGCAGAGAAACTAGTAAAAGCTATATAATGTATATATTTTTCAAATGTGCTCATCAAGCCCTTTAATTTGATACCCATATCGATACTGTGCGAATTTTTTTTTTCGGTTACGAATTTACATCCACTAGAGGGCGCCATATTGGATTTGGTGACACGTCACCTACCCTATAACCAGTGGACAACTGAGACGCTTCTAACAACACCTCATTTGTCATGTAATGATAAGGAGTTTAGAAGTTATGAGGGAGCAGACAAACATACATAAAAACATACATAGCGGTCAAAATCATAACTCTCCTTTTGGCTTTGCCGTAGTCGGGTAAAAAAGTATTTGCGATCACTTTGAAAAATCTAAATCTTTTTGTGAAGCATTGCATCGCGTTCAGCCTTTACAGAGATCGCATTCGATCGGATCGCATTGCCAGATTGGATCGCCGAAACGGATCGCGCTCTGTGGGTAAGGCATTAGTGATGAAGTAAGTACCTACGTCGAGGCCGAATAAAAATATTGAACTAATCGAGAACTTCTGGGGGATTTAATATCGTATCGGTAGTTACCGAAATTAAGTTTAAAGTGATACTGACCAGCTAGGGCTACTCCAGGTAAGAAATGCCATCCTTTCGAGAGGTTGCCAACGTGCTCAAAACTGTAAAGAAAAGCCTCGCCGCCATTTTTCCACTGTTGGACGCTCTGGTACGCCGGGAAGTTGAACAAAGCATCACCTGTGGAATGAAAGGTTGATCAAAGTTTAATTTTTTTTTTATGTAAAATGGGTTTGCTCTTGACCTTAGTCTAGGTCAGGAATGACTAACACAAGGTCGACGATGGAGCGAGCTTACCCAGAAGAAGCCTGTTCACTCTAACTTTGAAGAGATTAGGGTTGTATGCGTTCGGAAACACAGACGCAGGCAGAGAGTTCCACTCCTTCGCTGTCCGCATTGTAAAAGACGTTTGGAAACGCTTAGTGCGAATTGGTGGTATAGCAATAAGGTAAGGATGGTAGAATGCCATGCGTCTACTCGTAGATGTGCGATGATAAATAGCAGAAAAACCCGATTTCTCAAAGCAACGGAGACGACGACAACAAATGTCATCGCGGACGTACACACAGACCCCAGCCTGCTTCTTGAACTTGTGTTCAAGAGAGTAACCCGGGTAGTTGAGGTACGCCACGTCCGACGGGGTTGTTATCTTCGTCTCCGTGAGGAAAAACATTACCTATTGTTAATACGGGTGACACATTGGTTTACAAGAAACGACGTGTTTGCCACGTATGCATACAATTTACAAGGGAACGCAGAGGGCTAACAACGCCTACATACTATTGCTAACATCTGGCCTGGCCATTGGGCGGGGGCGTGGTCTACAAAGGCTATGTATGTTATGCATTTAACAACCTGGGAAGTGTTCAGTATGAACATACGAGGTTGAGTTTTTTATTATAACCTTTAAGGGAATTTCTGCGGGATGTGGCTGTTACTACTTTCCATTATGTTTTTTTCTTTCCAGAAAACGGAATAACATCTATAAGGTTTTCAACTTTTCACCTACCAGTAATCATATAAGGGGATGAAAACATTTATATAAAAATGCTTTGGATTTCATTAGAAAAAATCTCTTCCATAACATTCCGCGGCAATATAAATGCAGCCTTGAACGTTGCCTGAATTCTATAAGCAAGCGAATTCAGTCGAAAAAAAGTGTCATTACGCGATGAAGGATGGACTTTTTTTTTTATCGTGGTAAAATCATCAAATGCTGACTGTCAGACTTGTACTGACTAAAATCCACGGTGTCCTTCAATAGCCCTTTATGTTCCGGGGTCACGGTGATGAGATAAGTCCCGCTACCCCAGCAGGCTTTGGCCCTCTAGAGAGGGGGCCCCGTCATTATGCTGACGCTCTTTGAGGCGCGCGTGGAACACAACGCGCCGTCGACCCGGCCATGGTCCATGGTGCGAGTTGCCCTTTACTCGCCGCCCGCATGCCCGATGAAGGATGGACTGGATAAAAAATGAGAAATCTTAGAAGAGCTGATCACACCGCATAGCCCGCACTAATTTATTATCGTCCGCCGATATCATCATGAAAATCATATCGGCGACGATATCGATTACGATCGACATAGTGTGAAAGCGCTCCCCAGCAAATGTATCAAACAGCAGACCCACTGATGTAGTGTCGTTATCGTTACCGTTTTCGTCTAATGTGAAAGCACTCATCGTCTAAAATAAAAGCGCCCTATGACTAGTTATTTTAATTGTATCTTCATTATGTTTTTAATTCACAGGATTTTATATACTTAAATACTAGCTTCCCCCGCGACTCCGTCCGCGCGGATGTCGGTCTTCGCGTGGATGGTTTATTTCTCCATTTTGAGTAACTCTGACAATGACATCTTATAAATATCTATTGGACCCAAATACGGCTTAGCCTATAATAATTAAGGAGATCCCTCTATTGAGCTACTGCTGTTGAGCTCGCGTTCTGTAGTAAGTATTTTTTTCATAGTAATTCCGACCTTGTATTTACAAATAACTGATCGGAACAGTAATCAAAAAGGTCGCGCTGAAAAGCACGGTTTAAAATTACACGCATACAATATTAATTCCACGGACGATCGCTCGCCACACTGGACACGTCCGCTCGCATCAAAATTCAGAATTTATATGCATCGCGCGGCGCGGAACGCGGCTCCTTATATAGGAGTCGGGGAGGCGTGGCCCGCGTGTGCCGCAAACGGTTCAAGCCAAATCCGACTTTCGGCGCTACAGGTTACGGCGCTGAATCCACTGCGGGTAATGCAACGTGTGTTCGCGGTTCTACAGAACAACGTCTATGAATAAAACTGAAAAATAAGATTGTTTTTTTCTACGTATTTTTCCAGGATAAAAAGTATCCCATTTTATGCCCAGGATAATAAGGTATAATTATACCAAGTTTCATCGAAATCGAACCGTTAGTTATCACGTGATGCCTGCATATACAGACAGACAGACAAAATTTTTTTTAATCACATATTTGGGTTTGGTATCGATCCAGCAACATCCCCCGCTATTTATTTTTTCAATATTTTCAATGTACAGAATTGACCCTTCTACAGATTTATTATATGTATAGATAAGCTGCAAATTTTGAAAGTTTTTAAAAATTACGATCCAGGATTTATTAATTTGTTATGTATAGTATACCTGTAGCCTCAGCGATTTCGGAGAGTCCGTCAACAATATTCGTGACTTGTGCGAACAAGCCTTGGTAGTAGTCAGATACGGGCAGCACGGCTTGCACGTTGGAAGCCAGGGGAATGAGTCCTTCAACTCCTTGCACCACATTCTGAAGACCGCCGATCAAGTCTTTCTTTAAGAAATCCTTCACGTTTTGGAGTTGGTTCGTCAGGAATTTGTTGAATTTACCTGTCGACAAAAAGGTATTTTATAAGTAAAAAATGATGACGTCGTTTTGCTGAATTTAGACAGCATAAGTGAATATGTAATATTTACCAAAAACAGCTCTCGAGGTCTCGGCAGAAGTGACACCAGTGAGTAGTGGCACACGTTTCTGTTTCTTACTGAGTGACTCGGCTGGAGCTTCCGCAACCAGCGGTGGCAGACCACGAAGGTCGTCTGCGCCTTCGACTCTTGCACCAGCACCTAATCAAGGGTTGATCATATTTCTTATCTCAGTTAAAAGAAATAGACAGATAGTACGTGCGCGACAAACAATGTGAAGCCACTTTTTGTTTATGTGTGCGCGGCAGATAAGAAGGGTCGTGTAGGGACACGCGCATCTGTGTGTGTTTACGGTTGCCAGACATCGAGAAATACGCCCATATTTTTTATCAATAAATTATACTCAATTATTTGACTACCTGATATTTCAAATAGGAAACGTGCTTTTGCTTTAAAGATACTAAAAAAGTATTTGAACGAAATAATAATAATAATATTCCACAACTATCACACAACGCCATCTAGTCCCAAGCTAAGCAGAGCTTGTGTTATGGGTACTAGACAACTGACAAACATACTTATATATTTCTAAATACATACATATTATAGATAAATTACACCCAGACATAGAACAAATGATCGTTTTCATCACACAAACATTTGTCCTGGGTGGGTATTGAACCCACGACCTCCGGCATAGCAGTCAGGGTCACTAACCACTAGACCAACAGACCAGTCAAATAATAATGTTAGAATTAAAGTTAAGTATGCATAATTACTTTTTCTTCATTCATTTTATTTAATCATATCAGACAAGAAATGAACTTTGCGGTTAGTCTATTAACATAATATTTTAAATATTATAATTGAATAACAAACGATTTCAACGTAATCATTATTATAAGTCTTCGTTTCTAACTTTTCTATACATTTAGTGCAATCTTAACGTCAACTCCATAGAATTGGTGCTAAACAAAAAATATTTCCTTACCCGCAATTAGGAATCTATAAAGTAATCAATTTTTCTAGACACAATGCCCATTCCCCTAATTTAAGGAAATTTTTACCATATAAACTGGCAACACAGACCAATTACTGTTGAGGTTTTGTGTTTCAAGCGAGCCGAAAATATTTCATTGAAAATAAATACCAAATCATAAGAAATAACAAGAGTTACTTGTGGAATAATATTACATCTTATTTTATTTGTTTTTGAGAACAATTTTTACAATATTAAAAGACTCTATATTTATTTAAATTTTGGCGTACAATAACAAGTCACGTGCTACGTGTGAGAAGTACGACGCGTAGCTTGGTACTGTCACGAGTTTGTATTCGCTTTTGATTTTGTATTTGCTTTGGTGGCTTTACTCGCTATCTGCCTGTTTCTTTAATCTGAGTTTCTTATTATAATAATATTAATAATATTTATTTAATTAAATCGGACAACAACACACTTGGTCCGACTTGGGAGGTGGTATGCAGAGGTCATAGATTAGGTGTATTTTTCTCATAAATACTAGAGTAGTTATTAATTCTTGTGGAGCCCTCACAAAGGCTTTGTGGAGCCCCAGGGCTCCGCGGAGCACACTTTGAGAATGGCTGGCTTAGGGCACCAAGGGGTGGGTTCGTATCTGACGGAACATCCGTCGCGTATTGTCACCGTTCACACTCAATGGATGATCCGTTAGTGCGTCAAGTGTGAACGGTCAAGTGTTTTTCTATACATTTGTCTGTTCTGGCGTTCCGCGACCGATGATCTGCGACGGATGTTCCGTCAGATATGAACCCACCCTTAATGCGATACTATAAAACAGACACTACCAAAAGGTTTTCTTTTTAACCGACTTCTAAAATAGGAGGTTACTCAATTCGACCGTAATATGCTTTTTTATGTTTGTTCACGCAGAACTTCGTCGTTTATGAACCAATTTTGATGATTATTTTTTTGTTGGAAAGAATATATTTCTGAGGTGATCCCATGATAAGGAAATCAAGGTCTGATGATGGAAGACCAGAGAAAACGAGGGGAACTTTCAAGAATCGTAGGGGCGACTAGTGCGTTTGTAAGTTTTATCATTAAGAATTTTAAGGCACTACAATTTCATAAAGGTCTGGAGTTGATCTGTTGATGGAGCCGAGAGATAGTCGAGGGAACTCCTCAACGATAGACAGCAGCTATTTTGTGTTTGAGCTTGATTAATTTGTATTGATAAGAACTTTACACCAAGATGGGCTGTAACTGACATTAGGGGTCTGATGCTGAAGACGAAGAACTGTTCAGGGAACTCCTCAACGGTTTACAGCAGCTACCTTATATTTGGACTTAATTTGAGAACTTTGCACCCATGTGGGTTATTGTTCGATGCAGTATACCTGCCATTTGGTCCCATGAAAAATCATTTAGTTTCGTTCAGTAGTTTTTATTTTATGAGCATTTTTAGCTTATTGTGTGCACGGGCGATGTTATAACCAGTGCTATGGATAATAAAATGCTAGTGGATATGTAAGAAACTTATGTATTTGACAAGAATTTGGGTTGAATTTGGGTTGAACTAAAAAGGATAAAATAAAAAAAATAAGGTTATTTTATCCTTTTTCGTGGTCGTTTTTTTTAACACGAAAGTTAGGTTTAGGTACATAAGCTAGTAGAAACGACGCGGGCGGCGCTAAATGGGCATGCGATCATAAGTCATTACCGTCATGATAAAAAAAATAGCTTTAAATCTAATCTAATAAAGCTAACTTACCGGAACGTCCCGAGATTTCTTCCAAAAATCTTTGTGTGTCTACCATGTCCATATTCAAATCCTCATCCGCCTATAAAGAAAATATATATTTTTCAAATAAATTATGTTATTGTAATATTCAAATAAATTATGTTTGCAAAAATAAATGATTTGATTTGATTTGCGAGTCAGGCTCGTGTCAAAGGGTTCCGTACCACGATCTCTAAAAACGGCAGAAAAAATCATGTCTATTGCATGCAAAGACTATATATTCTCTATGATTGCATGGGAGCCCCCTTAACTATTTATTTTATAATAAATGATGTTATAGCGGCAACCGTAATACATCATCTGTGAAAAATATCAACTACTTAGGTATCTAACTATCACGGTTCATGTAATACAGCCTGGTGACAGACGGACAAACAGACAGATGGACAATGGAGTCTTAGTAATAGGGTTCCGTTTTACCCTTTGGGTACAGAACCCTGAAAATCATACATAGGTACGTAATGATTATGGTGTTTGATACCTGTACAAGTTCTTCCACAGGCAGTTGTCTTAAGCATATAAGGAGACTCTCAGCTGGTTTCTTCGGGCATCCCGTGCGTTCAGCGAGGGCTTCAGCATGTTTGGCCGGATCTGGTCTCACGGCTCCCGGAGACAGAGGCGCTCCAGATAGGGCAGCCACTCCCGTAGCAGTACGACCTTCGGGAGACATTGCCAAAAGGGACGCAGCACTGCCGCCTGAACCTTGACCCATCACAACCACTCGTTTTGGATCACCGCCGAAGAATTGAATGTAATCTTGGATCTGAAATAAAACAATAAAAAACGATTTAAAGCGTAGCTAGGCATGGATGATCAACTAAAATGTCCTTTTCCGTTATTTATTACTAGCTGTGCCCGCGACTTCGTTCGCGTGGATGTCGGAAATTAACAATGTATTTTTTTAGTGCTTCTTTATTAACAACATTAGCTGTGAACCATCATTATGGAGCATACATAAATATGCGTACGTAAATCATCAAATGAGTGCTCCCACCCAGGTCAGGGTAAGAGGGCCTGTCAGACTTGTACTGACTAAAATCCACGGCGTCCTATAAATCCTATAATAGGCCTTTACGTTCCGGGGTCAAGGTAATTCGATAGTTCCGCGACTCCGGCAGGCTTCGGCCTTCTAAGGGGGGGGGGGGGGGGGGGCGTCATTGTGCTGACACATTGAGGCGCGTGTTGAATACAACGCGCCGTCGACCCAGGCATACGCGCCGCCCGCATGCTCGTGCAAGAGAAAAATCTACGTTTAAGGGGAATGCTCCAACCAGCCCGCGAAATTCAAAATTTCTTGGGTTTTATGCAATTTGCAGGCCAGTGCTAGGTTGTATGTTGATTAAAATATTGATCGCGCTTGTAAGACGTATGTAGTTACTTTATGAACTTGGAGGGTTGTATTGGTGATTTCGATGATAATAATTCTGGAAGCGCGGGTTATGCTAAATTTTTCTAATTGCTAATTGGCTGTGAATAAAACATGGAAATTACGTTCTGCCGGGAACACAAGACAGAATGCAGATCGAAATATAGGAAGGATTGCACAATACCTTAATTATCCGGAGACGTCCTCGCGGCTGAGGGGCGGCGGTCGACAGGCAACTGGAGCGCTCTGACGTGAGGTGCGCGTTGTGAGTAACCGATTGGCCACGAGTGTCAACTGCGGCCGCTTTTTATGCGGTCTCTCTCGTACTAAAGCGAGAAGATATGCGCGAGGAAAGGATGGAGATAGGACCTTTCACAGCCAATCAGATTAGTCGTTCAATGACATGAAGTTATAGATAAAAGACCTAACCGTTCTTTCCGCGCAGCGTAACCATTCCCCCCGGGCTTGAAGGGATGCCTTCAAGAGTTGAAGGCGAAATTCGTGAAATTAAACTACAATTTAAACTATTATCTATACGTAAATATCAATGAAATCAAATAATTAATTACTAATGCTAACCTAACCTTGGATGACGAGAGCCGAATTTATTGGTTAGGCAATGGGCAAAGACGAACGACGGGACGCAAGTAGGATCCAGTCAATGTCTTAACTCGGGCGATGCGAGTGACTCCTGTGGAGTCAGGAAAAACTTCTTCCACGACACCCAAAGGCCAGTGAAGTGGGGGCGAATTATCTACTATGAGAATCACAACCGTACCGACAGTGACTGGATCGATCGGCGTGTTCCATTTACGACGCGATTGTAAAGTGTGAAGATATCCGCTTCTCCAGCGCTTCCAAAACGATTGTACTAATTGGTCTAACAATTTATGTCTCGAAACAATTGTTCTCTCGTCTATCTCCTCGGCAGGCAAGTATTTTAAAGGGGTGAGATTCAGAAAGTGCGCTGGAGTCAAAGCTAGTGGTTCTGAAGGATCACTAGAGAGTGTCCTACAAAGAGGTCTAGTATTCATTACTGATTCGACTTGAGTAAGAACGGTATTTAACTCTTCAAACGAAAGGATGGTATCACCTATTACACGGTATAAGTGAATCTTTAAACTTCTAATATTAGCCTCCCAATTACCGCCGAAATGGCTAGCAGTCGGGGCATTAAGTGACCAATTTATGCGATTTTCAGCTAACATGTGACCAAATTCGGTGTTGTGATATTTCGAACAAAGGAAGTCGTGAAGTTCCGAAAGTTTACGCTTAGCGCCAATGTAATTTGTCCCGTTGTCCGAGTAAATCCTACTAACCGGGCCGCGCCTTGATAGGAATCGTTTGAAAGCACTCATAAAACTGACTGTACTAAGATCACCGGCTAGTTCGATATGTACCGCGCGTGTAGTCATGCAGACGAACAGACACACGTATGCCTTGGTAGAACGAATGCCTCGGCCGCGAGACATGGTAACCTTGAAGGGACCAGCGTAGTCCGTGCCCGTGTGAACGAACGGTTTAGTTGCTTGAACTACACGACAAGACCGATGATCTGCCATCTCAGGGAAACTTGGCTTGGGACGGAGACGAAAGCAGGGAAGACACTTATGAATCCTATTCCTAATTAAATTGCGTGCAGAAAGTATCCAATATCTTTGACGTAACAGTGACATCAGCAGGTCGGGACCCGCGTGGCAATTCAATTTATGATGGTATTCGACAAGCAAATTCAGAATAGGATCTTTTCTTGGGAGTAGAATTGGATATTTCGCTTCATAACCCAAATCTGAATTTCTTAAACGGCCTCCGACTCTAATGAGTCCGTCTTTGAGGAAAGGTTTCAAGTGCCGAAGAGAATGACTACAATCCTTGCCTTCTCTGAGTCTGGCAATTTCCTTTGAGAAATAGAAGCGTTGAATTTCACGTAGAATGAGTAGTTCAGCGAAATCGTAATCCGATGCTGACATGCGGTTATTAACCGGTAACAACTTAGCAAAACGACAAACGTAAATTACCACTCTAAGTAATTTACTCCAAGACGAGATACGATCGACTAAACAAAGAATAGAAGATCTTTCGTTAGGTGCAGCGACTAACAACGAATTTTTCTTCTCTTCAGGTGCTTCAGACACTGAGGAGGGATTGAAAGGAGCGACAGGCCATTGTGAAATGTCCAAGTGAGCCCACGGGGGTCCCCTGAACCAAAGCGGATGGTCTATAATTTGTGAGGGTGTGAGTCCGCGTGAAAGACAATCTGCTGGATTGTCCGCACCGGACACGTGATATAAATTTTGCGGTGACAAATCGCTTTGTATTTTCGAAACTCTGTTGGCTACAAAGGTATTCCAACGATGGGGCGACGAATGTACCCAACAGAGCGCGACCGTCGAATCCGAAAATGCGAATATGTCACGGAAAACTATTCGGTTTTGACAAGCGACCACGACATTTCTTATTAGCTGGGATAACACAAGAATAGCACAGAGCTCAAGACGAGCGAGAGAAACTACATTTTTGGGAGAGACCTTAGACTTAGCTGTTATCAAATTGACTGTATTGCCATCGCTATTGTGGACGTGGAAATAAATCACTCCCCCGTATGCTTTCTCGCTAGCGTCCGCGAAAGCTAAGAGTGTGACCACACTATCAGCGACAATACCAACGTGGCGTGGGATTTTTATGTTGCAGAGCAAAGGAAGCTCTTCCCTAAAGCGAGTCCACAGCCTGACTATATCTTCAGGTGGTGTCTCATCCCAGTCACAGTTGCATAGCCAAAGCTTCTTGATAAGAAGCTTGGCATGCAAGACGACAGGCGCGACAAATCCCATGACGTCCCATGTTTTAGCGATGCACGATAATATTGTACGCTTAGTACAAGTCTGAGTGGGAGTGTTTACTCTCATGGCGAAGTGATCTGACGTGGGCGACCAACACAAACCAAGTACTTTATGTTGGTCGGACCCGTCGAACTCCTTGTCAGCTGGCAGACGATGCGAAAGCGGGATAGAATTCAATACTACTTGCGAATTACTGGTCCACTTGACCAACTCGAATTGACCCGCCTTCATGAGACCAATCATCTCTGAAGCGGTAGAAATGCCCTGGGTTTCCGTGAGGACGGAATGGACAAAATCGTCCATGTACAATCCCGTGGCGACAATGGCTTTAGCCTGAGGGTACGAGTCACCCTCATCCTCCGCCAGCTGCTTAATAGTTCGCAGCGCGTGAAAGGGGCTAGATTTGAGTCCAAAAACGACACGATTGAACTCATAAACTTGCAAAGGTTCCTGCGGCGAAAAACGATACAAGATGCGTTGGAAACGCCGATCAGGTTCTCGGACTCCAATGCTGGGAAACATCTGACGAATGTCTGATGAAAGCGCGATCGAAAACAAACGAAAATTAACTATAATGTTAAACAAATTCCCTTGTAGGTTCTGTCCACCATACAAGAGATCATTAAGCGAAACGCGGGTAGTAGTTTTACAACTACCATCGAGAACGACACGAAGTTTGGTTGTGACCTTATCATCTCGGATCACACCATGATGCGGAATGTAGTACGAAGGTTCCGAAGGATCAGGAATTGTAGGTGAAATATAGCCCTTCTCTAAATATTCTAGGATGACGTTGTCGTACGCGGCCTTTAAATTAGGAGAAGCTTGCATCTTCCTTTCCAAGCAGAGAAACCGGCGTTCACTTGCTTGACGTGAGTTGCCCAGGGATTCGACATCACCCTTGAAAGGCAAAGCGACTACGTATCGTCCGTCACTATTTCGAGTGGTAGTGCGGGCATAAAACTCCTCACATAATTTGTCATCTAGGCTGAGTACCGGGGGAACATTTACTTCTTCCAATTCCCAGAATTTTCGTATCGCTACGTCTAACGGCTCCGCGGTGCAACAATACGAAACGGTCGAATTGTCATCGATGAGAACCGGCGCCTTACCAACAATTACATAGCCGAGTACAGTTTGCAAGGCGATTGGAGACGCATGTGTAGGCTGACCTTGAACTCTGTTAGATAAGAGTAAGTGCGGGAAAGTCGAAGCACCGATCAATAATTGAATCGGATTTGAAGAAAAATATGTATCGTCTGCTAACTGTAAGTTTTTAAAATTATGCAAAAGCGAAACGTCAACCGTGGCAGTTGGCAAACGTTCAGTAATTTTATCTATTACGAATGACTCAATATTATAGTTTATATTACGATTGAAACGAGAATAAAATTTAATTTGTACGGAACCCTGTATTTGTTTACTAGCACCTCCTATGCCCCTGACGGTTGCACAGGCAGGTTTATTATTTATGTTCAAACCCAAAAGTTGACAACAATCCCGCGTGATAAAGTTACTTTGAGAAGCGCTGTCTAATATTGCGCGAACAATATGTTCTTTGCCAAAAGAATCTACTACAATAACTTGCGCGGTAGCAATCAATATGGTGGTTGGGCCCCGGTATAAAGAATTAATACGGTTCTCATCAGTCGCGCACAACGATATATCAGTCTGCTTCGTAAGTCTCTCAGCAGAGGGCGTGCGAGCGCCGGTCGACCTTGAACCGTGCGCGTCGCTCAATTTATTGCCGAAGCACAACAAACTATGGTGTTTAGAGCTACATTTTTTACAAGTGGACTTTGACCCACAAGCGGACACACGATGTTTTGGACTTAAGCAATTAATGCATAAATTGTTTGATTTCACAAACTTAAATCTCTGATCGGGTTTATAACTATTAAATACTTTACACTTATATACGTGATCATGTTTCTCCTTACACAAAACACACGCGGTAGGTTCGTTCTCAGCTATACAGGTGTATGCATTAGTATGTTTGCGATTTGCAGGTGATTTATTGTTAGAGACCGTTGACGAAGTTCGTTCTAACACCTTTATATGCTCACGAACAAACTCAACTAATTCACTAAAAGATGGAATTTCGGAACTACTTGATTTTAATTGATGATTAGATTCGAATGCCCGTACAGTGTCTATGTCGAGTTTTTTAAGAGCGATATGCAATAAAATAAAATCAGCGTGGTCATGGACCTTTATGTTTTTAAACCCGGCTACCGACGTTGCGAATTTATCGAGAAATGATTCTAAAGTAGCCGGCGAACCTGACGAAATAGATTTAAATTCAAATAATTGATCTAGATATGAAGTTGCCGATTGCCGTTTATCTTCATACCTTTCACAAAGTGAATCGAATATAAGAGGGTAATTATCAGCTGACGGAGTAATTCCTGCACATATCGAACGAGCTTTGCCTGTTAATTTTCCAATTAAATAATATAATTTCTCGCATGCTGTTAGCGAACTATTATTATGCACGGCATTTCGAAAACTGGCGATGAACAGCGGCCAATTTTTAATATCCCCATTAAATTCGGGTATTTCAATCGGGGGCAAGCGAGGAGATTTCTTACATTCACTAGGTGCCTGAACCTGCAATTTCTTCTCTGCCCGCTTCACCCTACCCAGTAAATCTTCGAATGAAGAAAGTGCCTGATAGTCGACGACATAATCAGGATTTAATTTAAGTTCATGAGCGATTATATCGTCCAGCGCACATTCAAAATCAGTACGCAACGAATCTATTGTTTCACAGTCACACAAGAACGATTCTTTATCGAATTCCTCCGAATCAATATTTTTCAATTTATCGCAAATACGTTGCATACGAGAAAATATTCGATCTCTTTTTCCTAATAATCGTTTAAGAGTAATATCTGTAGGCGCCATCTAGCAACCTTCTAATAACGATAATTAAATAAATATGTAACAAACGAAATACGTTGTGAAAGCGATGTGAGCGAATAATTTACCTAAGTGGGTATTTATTTTTACAATAATGCGTCGGTGATTGAGCGCGAAGCGGTAATTCAACGGTAATATTTTAAAATAATGCGGGATTAAGCGAAATAACCAGTTATAGTAACGATTACTAGCTGGTGTTACGAATATACAACGGTTTTACCGAGAATTTAACTATATACCCACACCTGTCGGCGAGACAAGTGTTTGGTACAAAACTAAATAGAATACGAGTATTTTTTTCCGACTACGAATGGCGAATGGTTATCACTGATTTCAATAACTATCCAGGCTCGTTAGGACCAAATGGAAGCGCGGGTTATGCTAAATTTTTCTAATTGCTAATTGGCTGTGAATAAAACATGGAAATTACGTTCTGCCGGGAACACAAGACAGAATGCAGATCGAAATATAGGAAGGATTGCACAATACCTTAATTATCCGGAGACGTCCTCGCGGCTGAGGGGCGGCGGTCGACAGGCAACTGGAGCGCTCTGACGTGAGGTGCGCGTTGTGAGTAACCGATTGGCCACGAGTGTCAACTGCGGCCGCTTTTTATGCGGTCTCTCTCGTACTAAAGCGAGAAGATATGCGCGAGGAAAGGATGGAGATAGGACCTTTCACAGCCAATCAGATTAGTCGTTCAATGACATGAAGTTATAGATAAAAGACCTAACCGTTCTTTCCGCGCAGCGTAACCAAATTCTGTAACTACGTACGTGTAAGAACAAGCGCGATCAATATTTTAATCAACATACAACCTAGCACTGGCCTGCAAATTGCAAAAAACCCAAGAAATTTTGAATTTCGCGGGCTACCCTTGAGCATCAACCTTAAACGCTTTCATTTGATACCCATATCATGGGGGTGGATTTCAAACAGCCAGTCCGCCATCTTGGACGTCCGCCATATTGGATTTAAGTTACGTGACTATTTTTTTTCGTATTCCTGACAGCAAACCCTTTCATTTAATATTCATATCATAGGGGTGCATTTCAAATAGCCTGTCTGCCATTTTGGACGTCCGCCATATTGGATTTAAGTCACCTGACTATTTTTCTCGTATTCCTGACAGCAAACCCTTTCATTTGATACCCATATCATGGGGTTGGATTTCAAACAGCCAGTCCGCCATCTTGGGGAGGCCGCCATATTGAATTTGTTATGACGTGTCTTAGCTAGTCATATATTTTCATCAAAACTTAGAGCGTGTGCAAAATTTCAGCCTGCTAGCTTATCGGGAAGTGAATTAAAATTGAGTTGCAAAAATCCAACCGGAATCCCTTCACTGCTCTGCTCCTATTGATTGTAGCGTGATGAAAAGTACCTATACTATAACCAGCTCAGAGGCCTTACCACGAACTCTTAACGCGATCCAGTTTAGGCTGTGAAAAAGAGACAGAGCTATACAAGTCGTCTAGCGCCATCTCGTTCCCTGAGCGTAAATTGGATCGCGTTAAGAATTCGTGGTAGGCCTACAGGAGTATGAAAAATAATTGTACCAAGTTTTGTTATAATCCGTCGAGTAGTTTTTGTTTCTACAGGGTGATTTGCAATTCGATGCGGTCCTTGAAATGGATGGTACTAGACCTTATTTGCAACAATTTTAACCCCGACAACATGGGGTCTAAACTGACTGGTTTTGGAGATATCGAACTTTAAACGTTTTTCAAAAAAATTCTACCTCTCCATCATTAAGTGCTTATTGTTAGAAAGTAACGATGGTCACCACTTAGAATTTATACTTTTCTGATAGAATATAAACGACTGAATCTAGTGAATACAAGGTTGTTATAAAACTAATCATATCTTGGGAAATAAAGTGTCATAAAGTTTCTGTTTTGAAGTTTTCTGAAAACTTCCCTTGTCTTTCAAAGCATATTTAAAAAAATAAATGTATGACACTTGGTTTATAAATTACAGCAAAAACTTTCTTATCTCATTACCTTTCTAAAATGGTGCCACAGTACCCACTTTTAGTTAGTGTCTGACCAGAAAATTAGGGTTGTTACTGACAAGGTAGTAAATCAACGAAAATTGGTTGTAAAGTTTTTTCGACCCAACATTTTTTTTCTGTGGTTTTTGTCCAAACTGTTATCTGTAACCTGAGCACGAGTTTTCACTCTTTTACTTTACAGCGTCTTTTCAGTATTTACAGCGTTTATTGTATGAAAAACTGGAACAGCGCCTCTGATGTGCGAAGAAGGAACTAATTTTTTCCTTGAAAATTGTCAATTTGAAGTTGTCAAAGTTCCAGTTTACTTTACGTCTCAAATACTGAAAATTCGTGCTAAGGGTACTGATATTAGCTTTTTGAGTCAATGCGCTAAATCCTGGTCGATGATATCGGGCACAATCGCGCTATATCTGGAGTATTTTTACCTGTCCTTCCAGTAGGGTGACCTAACTTTTATGCACGCCAGTTTAGTTTTTTTTTATGAAACCAGAGTTTACAAACATTCCGTCATTGTACTTATGTTTCAAGTAGCTGTTTTAAATGGAAGAGAATTGATGGTTTGACTATCTGGTCCATAGGTAAAATACTCCAAATAAAAACCGACTTTGCCTGATATGATTATGTAATTACGGCCAGGATTAAGCGCATTGACTCAAAAAGCTAATATCAGATAGCAGTTTGGACAAAAATCACACAAAAAAAATGTTGGGTCAAAAAAACATTGCAACCGATTTTCGTTGAGTTACTACCTTGTCAGTAACAACCCTAATTTTCTGGTCAGACACTAACTAAAAGTGGATACTGTGGCACTATTTTAGAAAGGTAATGAGACAAGAAAGTTTTTTCTGTAATTTGTAAACCAAGTGTCACACATTTATTTTTTTAAATATGCTTTGAAAGACAAGGGAAGTTTTCAGAAAACTTCAAAACAGAAACTTTATGATACTTTATTTCCCAAGATATGATTAGTTTTATAACAAACTTGTATTCACTAGATTCAGTCGTTCATATTCTATCAGAAAAGTATAAATTCTAAGTGGTGACCATCATTACTTTCTAACAATAAGCACTTAATGATGGAGAGGTAGAAATTTTTCGAAATACGTTTAAAGTTCGATATCTCAAAAACCAGTCAGTTTAGACCCCATGTTGTCGGGGTTAAAATTGTTGCAAATAAGGTCTAGTATCACCCATTTCAAGGACCGCATCGAATTACAAATCACCCTGTATAACGGTTATACAGACAGACAGACAAAAATTTTAGTGATTGCATTTTTGGCATCAGTATCGATCACTAATCACTCCCTGATAGTTATTTTGGAAATATATTTCATGTAGAGAATTGACCTCTCTACAGATGTATTATAAGTATAGAAGATAAATAGCAAAAATATTTAAAACAACAATAGTTCATTGTGTAAATTATATCCCACCAAAAACATTCTGTAAAATCTAGCGAAAGTCTCGATAGAGCTGCTTATTTATCTCTAAAAAGCTTTGATTAAATTAAATAGCGGAAGATAGTCAGTATAGTCACTACACGATAACGCATGGACCGCATAAATTAGGCCAAAGTGGCCTAACTGTCCTCAGTCGCAATACGAGTAGATTTCGGTTGAGACGTGCGTGCGTAAGTACGTGTTTATTTCAAATTCGCCCCACCACACTCTCAGAAAAAAAATGCCTTCGTGTGCCTTCACCGGGTGTATAAATTTTTCTTATTTTTCTATTAAGATTTGATGTATCCGTTCAAATTTGTTCGCCATTTTGTAGAGCATGAGCATGAGCAGTGTATGTTTAGATGTTTCTATCTAAACATACACGAGTGACTACACGAATACTAACGAAGTAATACGAAGAGCGTCGATGCTCCGTCTTGGTCGCACGCCACCTTTGTGCATTATTCTGTCTCTCTCGTTATTGGCGTGTAATAATAACGATTGTTTGTGTGTGTAAATGTGTCTGTGAGCGTATAACACCGGTATTCATGAACATTACTATGAGGTCTCACAGGGCGTGCGGACGCACAGGGTCACAAAAACCTATTCATAAACGACACTTGAGGGACGAACGACACTATGCGCTTACTATAATGAACGCACAGCTAAAGTAGCTCGCTAGCTACTTTACGCTACGCATAGTGCGACAGTCAACACAAATGTCAAACTGGCATCGGGTATTAGGTTATGTTTGTACGTTTGTAGCGATTTGTGATTGTGATACCTACGCTGATATGTTTTGTTTAATTGCGATGGATTACAGCAGCGAAGATGATTTTGTTAATTATATTCTTGCGAGGATAAATAGTAAATACACAAAGAACAATCAGCACAAGAAAAGTGATACGTGACTTTCAAAATCCTTTCGATTATTACAGTGCTGATGAATTTAAAAGACGCTATAGATTTTCGAAAGATATCGTTTTATATACTTATGCCTCTAATAAATGCACTTGTTTTGAAAGTTATCAGCAGAGGCCTTCCAGTGCCTGCTATTTACCAGTTACTAGTTAAACAAACAGAAACATACAATTTAATAGTTACCATGCTTTGGGTGATTTCGTACTCAATAAAGGCAAGCAACTAGTATTCATTTTGAAAAGTTTATTTTATATTATGTTAAACTTAGGAAACAGTTAACAAAACTTGTAAATATAACAGTGGTCTTGATTGACGTTTATTCTGTCAGTCAGTCAACCCGAGTGAAGTCGCGTCGCAACGTTAACCAATCACAGCGCCCCATTCAATGCTAAGTGTCCGCACAGCAAAGAGTCCATTAAGTATTGTTTATGAAATGAATGGCCTGCCATGACGAACGCAGTGAGAAATGCCTTACTTAGCATAGTGTTGCTGCCATACTTATCTAAGTAGCGTTCTTGAATACCAGTGTAAGAGTCACTGTTCGAATACTCAACGCAAGAACGTAACATATCTACCGCTATTTTATTTTAATCAAAGCTAAAAAGTAATGAAATCTAGACAAAGTCGTGCCAAGTGTCAGGTTCCTTACTGCGATTTCTTTATTATTATCTTCGATCATTAAAATAATTTATTTTAATGATCGAAGATTATTATAGTTAATGTTGTGTGACTTGGCCGTTGAAGGGTACACAACGGTACAAAACCAGGTGCGTGCGCCATGACACCATTGTACTAATCTTGACTTGTACCCACTAACCAACGGCCAAGTCACACAACATTAACTATAATAATAAAGAAATCGCAGTAAGGAACCTTAGACTTGGCACGACTTTGTCTAGATTTCTTTCCTTTTAAGCAACGACCATTTATATCAAATGGTCGTTGCTTTTTAGAGATCAATAAGCAGCTCTATCGAGACTTTGGCTAGTTTTTTACAGAATGTTTTTGGTGGGATTTCACTTCTTTTTGTAGAAACGTGTTTTTTTTTTCTTTTATTTTTGACGTCAAATGAAGCGGCCTACCAGGTTGAATATTTTTTGTAAAGGCGATGTCGATCTCTAATAGTTTGGTTGGGCTATTGTGTTTTCTAATCAGGGTCGCCAGGTACTCCAGATCTTCGTTTATCCTAGTTTTTTATAGTTTTCTCTTTATGTGGCCATTAAACCCTAACTCTGTACCAAATTTCAGCTCTCTGAGTTTATGGGAAGCTTAGATTAAAAAATGTCCAGATTCCGTGTTCGAAACAAAACGAAACGTTTTAAGTGGAGCCACTTTATTATAAATGTGTGAGTGAACGCCACGCTCGGGAGTGTATTACGTATGGGATTTGCGTTTGTGTGCAACGTGCGAGTAATACCAGTTGCGGAGATTTACCCTTTAAATGTGGGAGATTTTCATTATTTTACGTTCAGCGTAAAATATATCATCAACAGTAATGACATGATTTTTATCAATACGATTGATGAGTTTTAACGTTATTTCTTTAATTTGTGTAATTTATCATGTGCGAGTTTATCGCTTAGCAACAATATCAGCGATTCATTTTTATATTATATGTTAGGAATTTTTGCAATAAGTGCTTGTAAGTTTATTAATTGTTTGTAAAATGTATCTTATTATGATATAGTTAAGGTATTCATCAGAAGTAGCCCAACTGTAGTCTGTCTGAGTCTGACCGAGTGACCGAATTTGACCGTGTCTAGCCGTGTCTTACCGAGTCTGACAGTCTGACAGAATCTGACCGTGTCTAGCCGTGTCTTACCGAGTCTGACCGAATCTGACCGAGTCTTACTGAGTCTGACCGAGTCTGACCTAGTCTGACCGATTCTGACCGAATCTGACCGAGTCTGACCGAATCTGACCGAGTCTTACCGAGTCTGACCTAGTCTGACCTAGTCTGACCAAGTCTGACCGAGTCTGACCGAGTCTGACCGAGTCTGACCGAATCTGACCGAATCTGACCGAGTCTGACCGAGTCTGACCGAGTCTGACCGAATCTGACCGAGTCTGACCTAGTCTGACCGAGTCTGATCGAGTCTGATCGAGTCTGATCGAGTCTGACCGAGTCTTACCGAGTCTGACCGATTCTGACCTAGTCTGACCTAGTCTGACCGAGTCTGACAGAGACTGACCGAGTCTGACCTAGTCTGACAGAGACTGACCGAGTCTGACCAAGTCTGACCGAGTCTGACTGAGACTGACCGAATCTGACCGAGTCCGACCAAGTCTGACCGAGTCTGACAGAGTCTCACCGAATCTGACTCTGTATTTGACCCTGAGTCTGACTTTAAGTTTCACTCTTAATCTGACTCTAGAGTTCTTATTGAGTCTAACTGAGTCTTTGAGACAATTAACACATTAGACAAATTCAGTAATTGAGCCAACGCGGTTAACACTTTCTTATAAAAACAATCATTGTTTAAGTAAATAAAACTCTTTTTTCATTCCTCATTTCTTTTTTTTAAGTCTTTAAAATTTAAAAAATGGGAAAAAAAATTATACTCATGGCAACACCCTACAGTTATGGCGTCACAGTGTTGTCAAATGATTCACTTTTTTGTTTACATATTAAAATGCGGTAACAAATAAATACATACTGAAATTGAATTCTAACTTAATGAAATGAAATATTATGGCATATTTATTTTTTTGGAGTGTAATTAGAAACCATTTCAAAGCACAAACTTACATTTTATAAAATATCACAACAGGGGCTCGTTACGTAGTTTACGCGGAGAACGTTCATATGCGACTGACGTATGGATCGACCGACGCGGGACATTTGTCCCCCGTGTTTTTGGCTTCAATTCTCAGTGGCTTACTATCTATCTGGACATTTTTTAATCTAAGATGGGAAGTACTAGTATTTTGATGATCATGAGTGAGTGAGTGTCTGTCGTAAAACTTTGCTTTCGCTTAACTTCGGAACTGAATGACCTACAGACTTGAAATTTTGGATTTTAAGTACCTATGTGATTATAGCTTACTGGATGACGAAAATTTCTGCGTTCTGGTCTTACCCAGAGGTTCTCAAATAGGGGCCTGAAAATGCGGCGAAATGGTTCCAGTAAAGGATGGTACGGCAGTGTTTGCTTTGCGCTCGACTTTGGCGGGGGCACTGCCGTGCCTCCCGATTAATAATACAAACATACATACACCATAAAATATCTTAGCCTTACCCAGATCATAGCAGTATGCAGGTCAAAAAGACCAACATTTCCTCCAGCGTCCCTTTGGCCCGTGCTGAGATAACCGAGCGATCCCAGGCGATATTGTGCAGTTACCAATATCGTGTCCTTCTGAGCCAAATGTTGTCCCTAGTAAGAAATTGACTTATTAGTTGGTAACATACAAGCACAACAAGTACGAATGTTTTAGCCAGCAGACCTCGCTTCGCATGCATGAGGACGCGATTTCAAACACAGGCAAGTACCAGTGTGTCTTTTTATTTTCTTTAACATCACTAACAAACCTGGACTTATAATGTATGATAAATATAGGTATAAGTCCAAGGCTATGTCACAGACCTGTGGTGTTTCAAGAGGCGGAAACACCATGCGGAATTAAGAGGGCTTTCACACGTTTCCTTACATTTGTGTGAACTTTGGAACCTGATTCTGGGAAAGATATGGCCACAAATTAAAAAAATATATATACCCGAGAAAGTTTGATTATTTTTCTGTGGAGTGTATTAAACAAATTTTTAGATTTGTTTACGTACATGAGTAAAAACCTTGTCTCTGCAAAGGATGTTTCATAAAATTCTACATTTTGTCAATGTTTGGTACCTCATTACATAGAAGTTATAATAGTAAAATAATATTTGAAAATGTCCGTGGTACAACTAAATGTTTATATTTGGACTGTATTAATCAGTTTTTCATTTTTCATTCAGAAATACACCAATAATAATTACGCAAAACAGGAAGATATTGACAATTTTTCGTTCGAAATTATATTTTTTATCTATCAATATTTTACTGGATATTCAATCAAAAAGTATTGAATAACTAAGGTTACTATGTTAGCTTGCATGAAAAAAATAATTAGTTCATTTAAAAGTATAATAATAATATTAAACAATTATAATATGCAATGACAAAATTCAATATAAAACCATGAACGGTTTGTTCTTTGATTTAGACAGCGCGGAGCGCTTTCTGAGGGAGGACGTATCGCTCGCAACCATTTTGACATTAGTCACGTAATCATTAAAATTTAAAATACACGCCACCGTTCATGACCTTTAGACGCGGCGCTGGTGTCTTTGTCATTACATCAAATTGCACTTGATAAATGTAGTACCTCGAATTTTCCGCAGGTCATAAGCGGTGGCCAGGAATTTTTCCAATCGCCAAGAATACAGCGTAACCAACCTTTCTTGATTCAAGTTAATATTTTGAATAAATTTAATTCTGATCAGATTGCAATGTAAATGAATAAATGTGTTGATTGTATTTTCCTACTATATTCGAATGTGGATGTAATTATAGATAACTAGCAAACCCGGCGAACTCCATTTCGCCACCAGATGGCTTCGTTTTATGTAACATTTCGTTTGGTCATTAAAAGAAGAAGAATTTTTTTTCCTGAATTTTCTTTGCTATAAACCTCACGGAGCCCGAGACCTTTCCAACGAATGCAAAACCGTGGAAATCGGTTCGTGCGTTCTGGAGTTATAGCGTCAGGAAGGATAATCCGACTTATTTTTATATAGTAGATAAATGTTAATTCTGATAGCTTTTTTTTCTGAATTGATAATTTAATGTAATTTCAGACTTGCCAACTTCCCAAACATGCCAGTTCACTTGTATAGTATAGTTCGCTGCGGACCCACCATACCACTGGCCATTCCTCTGGTGGTATGTCTTTTTTTTCGCGGTAAAATCATCAGATCAGTAAGGACTGTCTGGACTTCCCTGGGTGGAAGGCCACCCAGGGAAGGACGGGCGGGTCATTCAAACTTGTACTGACTTAAATCCACGGTGTCCTTCAATAGCCCTTGACGTTCCAGAGTCACCGTTACCTGATGAGACAATGCCGTGACCACGGTGGGCTCCGGCCCTCTCAGGCGTACCTCTCTGATTGGAAATCGCTTCGCGACGTCGTAGGTCATCCGGCTGTACTCTCCCTCACATGTTCCACCACCTCCTTCGCTAGCATGGCTGCCTTGCATAAGGAGGTGACTACTTCCCATTCCGTCTCCTCCCGGAGCGTGACCTCGATCAGTGCGGGGAGCTGATAAATTGACTCAAGTGCATCAAGTTGGGATTTAGCATATCTGTCCCACGGGTGGGAGCAGTACTCTATTTACCGGACTTGAACATTATACAAGTTCATTAACTGTTGAGGCGTGAAGTACCCTCTCATCTTGACAAGGATCCCTAACTTTTTTGCAGCCAACTCAATAAGTGGACAAAAATTGAGGGCCGATGTCAACGGCACCCCAAAAAGATCAGAGTTACACCTCAGAAAGATAGAACCGGGTGGAATTAGCTCCTTTTTGCGGAAAAAGTCACGTCTTAGCGGCATTGATCCTGACTAAATTGGCAGCGCCACAATCGGAGATTACCTTCAAAGACAAGTTCAAGCACTCAACCGCCCAAGCAACACTAACTAGCTGATTAACTTTTGTATAATAGCAATTCTGATGACTAAACGCTGTAAAAGATGTAGGGATAAAGTTTGTATAAATGCTTATACAGTCAATATTCAAGCAATTTGGGCACATAATTAATCGCTTAAATCTGAATAACGTTTGGTTAACTTCTGCATAAAAGCTGATCGAACGAAAAAAAAGTTGTTCAGCACAAAGCTGAATTTTTCGCTGTTATGTAGCTACTAGCTGTCTCAGTCACTTTTATTTGAATAAAGTAAAAAAAAAACAATCTTATGCAGAACTTATCAAGCTTTCAGTGTAATTAAAGTTTAAATACTGTATTATTCAAGATAAAGCTATCACGTCAGCTTTTTTACAGATGTAATGTAGCTATAAACTGCTAATTGGTGTTTAATTTTTACGTGTTGCTTGGGCGACCATGGTTTTTCGCCTGATATTTGTGAATTTTATTCATGAATATACTACTCAAAACAAAATATTAAAATTTCATTGACGATTTTAGATGGAAATACATAAAAAATAAGTCAGCATTTCAATAATCGTTAAAATAAACGAAATTTAATCGAAAGTGAGAAATTACAGGAATGTATCAAGTTTCATATAAAATCGAAAAATAACGTTACCAATGTTCCAAAGAGTTCTTCAAAATTTCTCTTTTACCCTGTGTTATTTGATTGAAGGTGAAATGTTCTGGATTAAATACCGAAAATTTTCTATGCTCAGTAGAAATCAGATAAAAATTCTGAGTGACCACTGTAACATCGTAATTCGAGCATCAGCGAATCTGTGCACTGTTAGTCGCGTCATATTCGCTCGATCATCAAATTGATCTAAGTTGAACTCAGGTACTCCTTGCTGTACGAATGAAATAATGTGGAGTTGCACCACATTCTCTACGCAATTTTGAGCGGTTACATAGGTATATCTTCGTTAGGAAGCGCAAGCCCAGTTTTGCAAAATAGAAATAACCATCCCAGAGCATAATTTAGAGCTCACCGAAACAGTCTGTTTCAAGAAAGATCTGTAACCTGTTGTTAAGATCTTCTCTACACTCTAATAGATCTTACTTTATTAAAAAAAAAATAACCCAGCAGTAACCCACCATAGGAAGCACTGAAGCCCAGTCAAAACAGTTCAATAAATTTTCTCATTTGCAATTGTTTAACGTTTTTCACCATACGCTACAGTTAACTGCAGGCGAACCAAGCAGCTTCTTGAATATTTTTAATCTTCATGGTGTCGATTCAAAATAGCCTAGTCAATTATAGGGGTGCCTGTGGCTCGTCGCAATAGAGTTTGTATGGTCTGCGTGGTAGATTTATCGCTCTCTTTGCGCGGTTCAACGAACTTGATTCTTGGGCCTTACTCATTTTCGTCAGATCACGGCGTTTTGTGATATTACCCCTCACTTGACACAGGTTTCAAAAATTTTGAAGCACTACTTGGGAACATTCGACCATTAAACCCAACTTTTCTGGCTATATCTCCTTATCTATGTCACCTTAATTATCCCAAGTGGCTAATTTTGCGTCCATAATTATGTCTCTGAATACATGACATAAATGACTGCTTGCTGTATAAGTCGAAGACTACCATATCGTAAATTCTAAATAATCACAAAAATCTAATTTAAAAAAAGTTATGAATTCCAATTAGTCACTGGAAACAATATTAATACTTGAAATATATCATAACAAGATATTTATTATAGAATAGTTTGATGACATTTATCGTATTATCCATTCGTAACTAAGAAAATAAGAAGTGTCTGGAAGCCCCGGGATCTCACTCTGTTTATTCGAAAGAAAAGTGGCAAAAGCTCATGTTGTTTTCTTCCTGGTATACGAGGCACAGTTCTTTTGTTTGTGTTTTGTTTCTATTCGTGGGGCATCACGATGTCAGATTGACAGAAATTGTGTTCTTTCATATTGTAATAGCCCTCTTAACTCTGATACCAGAGGGTGACCACATCTTCACACAAATAAAAAATAGATGTGACACTCGGAGACTGCCGCGGTGAAGCTATTACAAAACATTTTTTTTTATTTTAAAATAATAAAATATTATATAGCGTATATTTAACGAGAATATAATTTATTTAAAATGTTTGTGGTGCACTACTGTAATAAAGAACTTCTTTGTTGTAGGAGAATTTTATAAGTAGGTTTGGGTTTCATTGTGAAAACTCCTTTTGTAGCTGGCCGTTTAGAATCAGTAAGAAAAATTAAATTGTTTTTTCTTCCAACTATGCTTGAATTTCAACACAATCACACTAAAAACTCAGTACAAAGCGAGTCTTTAATGCTCTAGCTAGAGTCTAGAGCAATAAAAATGTATGAACATTATTGCACAGTTTTTTTTAATCGCACCAAAAAGTGCCAATCTCAATGGATTAGCTCTATTCAGCCAGCCGATATCAATGCTTTTTTTTTACGTACGTATTATTCGTTTCTATCTGTTAGCGACGAATAATAATCGCATCAAGCAATCATGTAAATATGTAGTACTTAGAGAGATTAGGCTAGTTTTGAGCAATAAACTATTGTTATTAAGATTAATAAGGATTGGGTAAATGTAGAAATGTGCATTTTATAAGTACCTTATAATACATATATATTGATAAGCTGTTTTGTTTTTTATTTTTCCCACCTGGTGTCTCCGCTGATGCCACAAAGTAAACCCACAGTAGTAAGGTCAACATAAAAACGCGCATTTTACATACACCGTCAAACAAATTGAGAAACTGTGTTGATTTCTATTTTTGCCGCTTGGAGCGCCAGTTGTCCCGAAAATGTAAGCAGTGTTAGGTAGACATAAAAGTGTACATTTTACAAATACCCTCAAAAACGGTGATAAACCATTGTAATTCCTATTTTTGGCACTTGGTGTCTCTGCCTGTAGGTTGATGTAAAATTAGTTATTTATCATTTTTTAGGTCTAAAAATTAAGGTTTTGATAAGGTTTTATGTAATTAGATAGACTAAGTTAACCCCTAGGCTATAAGATAAATTGTAAAACAAAAGGGGAAGGTTTACTATAGAAAACTGCCAAATTAAAATTCCCCATACAAAGTCGCATAAGTGCCGTGTGCAAAAATGGAAAAATATTAGGAACGTGTGCAAATTTTAAGGGTTCTGATTGGTCAGAGCTCTCTATAAAAAAGGGGCAGTTTTCTATGGCATTCATTCCGAAACCAGCAGTATTATAATAAACAAGAAATAAGAAAAGTACTCCGAAGTCTCATTAGCGCCGAACCTACTTGAAGAACCAACCATCCTCCAGTATCTACCGCCAGCGAGCCCATCCTACAAATTCAATAGTCTACAGACACTATCCTACTTGTTCCAAAGTTAAAAAATGATTGCTGCTAACTCTGATTTAAAAATGAAAGAAATTTAAAAAAGGAGGGCTCTAAATCAGGCACTCGGTGCAATAATAAATTACTTTGTGCTCGATGCAATAATCTACTATATAACAGATATTTTTATGATTGCCGAAGTATCCCGAATTGAAACGATGTTAGACGATGCGTAGTGTCAGGTACTTTCCTTAGGTTTTTTCGTTAGGTTTTTAGAAATTTTTTGATTCGATCGTCGCGCCGCGCTCAGAGCCCGCGATAAAAGTTATGCAATAGCTTAAAAATAAAGAAGAAGTAGTAGAAGTCAGTAGACAGAATTTTGTTTAAAGATAAACTTACACCATAAGATGCCGTCGATCCAGATCGGTAGTTACCGCCGTGAATAAAGAACACAACTGGGCTTCCTGCAAATCATCATAGAGTTTGAGAATCGACAAAATTATGAGAATTTTTTTGAGTCTCAGAACAGAAATATTGATACCTTCCTCTGTAGCAGGCATTTTGGGGGCATACACGTTAAGACACAAGCAATCTTCATGTCCTATGATCCGTCTTTGCTGGTAAGGGTCTGGTTGAGGGCACGGAAGACACTGCTGGGTGGCCATCATCTCTCCGGCAAGGTAGCGGCGAATGGGCCGCTGGAATCTTTGGGGTCCCACGGGTGGTTCGGCATATCTGTTGATAAAATCCAATGCGTAAAATTGGTGCTGTTTTTTTAGTGGACATCGATCCATCTAGTAATGGACTAAACGATGCAGAATAATATACATTCTAAACGAATTATTAAGGGATCTCATATTCTCATAATATAAAGTCAGGACGACCTGTTGTAAACAATTGGCACTTGAACTTCATCTTATCGTTATGTTATTGACATCATTGACCCAACTTCAAAGCAACACCCTACCACATAAAAAACCGGCCGAATTGTGAACCTCCTCTTGTTTGAAATCGATTAGAAACAATTAGAAAAGTAACAATGCTAAAATATCCTAAATTGATATTGACATTTGTGTCCGCATGCCACAGGGTCCGCATTCGGGGAACCGTTTTCATTAGTTCAAACCTGCACTCACTGCAACGGTGTAACGAACACGTATCGACTTGTGGCTTTCTTTGGTTGTTATCTCGCCTGCACGGACTCCCCGTTGCGCCATCATTAAGGTAGACAGCAGCTTTTTCTTTTTTATGATATTTGTGGAATCAGGGTCTTCGATGGTTTACCGAAAAGAGTAGTTATTTGATTGATCGCTAAGGGTCCCCCCACATTTATCGACGCGGAATCGGCTTAAGCCGGTCAAGAAAACCTTTATGTCAACGTAATAAGGGTGTTACTAATGCCATTCGCATCGGCTTGGCTCGGACGACGCGATCCGATGCGAATGGCATTAGTAACACCCTTATTACGTTGACATAAAGGTTTTCTTGACCGGCTTAAGCCGATTCCGCGTCGATAAATGTGGGGGGACCCTAAGATGAAAGTGTTTGTCGCAACATGGCAAAACTAAAACCGTTATTGAAACTTAAAAATCATATTTAGGTATCTCTATTCTTCTATGCGTATCTATACATATAATAAATCTGTAGAAGGGTCAATTCTGTACATTGAAAATATTGAAAAAATAAATAGCGGGGGGTGTTGCTGGATCGATACCAAAACCAAATATGTGATTAAAAAATTTTTGTCTGTCTGTCTGTCTGTCTGTCTGTCTGTCTGTATGTGCAGGCATCACGTGAAAACTAACGGTTCGATTTCGATGAAACTTGGTATAATTATACCTTATTATCCTAGGCATAAAATAGGATACTTTTTATCCTGATAAAATACGTAGAAAAAAAATCTTATTTTTCAGTTTTATTCATAGACGTTGTTCTGTAGAACCGCGAACACACGTTGCATTACCCGCAGTGGATTCAGCGCCGTAACCTGTAGCACCGAAAGTCGGATTTGGCTTGAACCGTTTGCGGCACACGCGGGCCACGCCTCCCCCGACTCCTAAAGGAGCCGCGTTCCGCGCCGCGCGATGCATATAAATTCTGAATTTTGATGCGAGCGGACGTGTCCAGTGTGGCGAGCGGTCCGGTCGTCCGTGGAATTAATATTGTATGCGTGTAATTTTAAACCGTGCTTTTCAGCGCGACCTTTTTGATTACTGTTCCGAAGTTCCGATCAGTTATTTGTAAATACAAGGTCGGAATTACTATGAAAAAAATACTTACTACAGAACGCGAGCTCAACAGCAGTAGCTCAATAGAGGGATCTCCTTAATTATTATAGGCTTAGCCGTATTTGGGTCCAATAGATATTTATAAGATGTCATTGTCAGAGTTACTCAAAATGGAGAAATAAACCATCCACGCGAAGACCGACATCCGCGCGGACGGAGTCGCGGGCGGAAGCTAGTTGTACCTAATTATACAGGGTGGAAGAAGACACTTAACGAAGCCGAAAGCCACGTATTCTACCCATTATTTGGATCATTTTTTTCCTTTAGACCATACCTGAGACTCCACGGGTTCTCGAGATATTGAAGGTCAAAGTTGCATTTCGTCGGCCTAATTCGTTAACCTGCTAAATACGTTTTTACAAAGTTTACAGGACGAAGAAAAAACTGAATAATATCTTTATTAGTTTAGCAATCAAAATTTTGAAAATCCCGTTGGTGTATATACTTTTTCTTGATATTTTAAAAACATAATATCTAAGAAAACCTAAACACATTTTACAAAATTGAGGAAAACAATAATTAAGCAGTTATTCGAAGTGAAGTTTCAATTTGGTTGAGGACTTAGCAGTTTTTTTAAATTAAATTTAGTATGGTAAATTGATGGTAATAATGGTGTACCTATAGATAATTATTTTAATTGTGCAGTTAAACGAATTCAATCAGTAATCAAAATATTTATTATTAAAAATTTAACAATCAGTCTTCTTTAATAGTAAACAGGGTTAAAATATCTAAGCTGAACTCTTCATCGGTGGGAGGGGTTCGCATCGGCGTCGGGAGAACGATGAAGTACTTGGGACTCGTCCTCGACAGCCGGTGGAACTTCAGGGAGCACTTTCTGCATTTGGCCCCAAAGCTGAACCTGGCAGCAGCCACCCTCAGGCCGACTCCTGCCCAGTCTCAGCGGGCCAAACGCCTCCTGCCAGAGGTTCATGGCTATACGGATGATCCGAGGATACCGCACGATCGCCGGCGAATCGGCCAACCTCCTTGCCGGATTACTGCCCTGGGATCTGGAGGCGACTGCTCTCCAGCGCGTCTATGAGTGGCGCTTGGAGGCGCATCGCTGGGGCGAATCCCCGCTGCTTCGACTTCTCGAAGCGCGGCGGGAAGAGCTCCGGCGCGATCTCAGGGCAGTATGGAGGGTGCGACTGTTGCAACCGAGGTCCGGGTACGCCGCAATCGCGGCGGTAAGACCCCTCCTTGAGGAGTGGCTGGATAGGCGTCACGGCGTCCTGACCTACTGCCTGACGCAGGTCCTCATCGGACACGGAAGTTTCGGCAGGTACCTGTGTCGGATAGGGAAGGAAGAAAGGCCTGGGTGTCACCACTGCGAGGATCGCCCGGAAGACACAGTGGAGCATACGGTGCAGGACTGCCCCGCTTGGGCAGAACACCGCCGCGCCGTGTCCTCACGACGGCGAAAGCGGCGACCTCTCGCGCCCGGCATTGGTTGAGGCAATGCTGCGGAGCGAAACGGAATGGGAAGCAGTCGGCTCCTTTTGCGAAGCAGTCATGCTAGCGAAGGAGGAGGCGGGACGCGTAGGAGAGAGGACAGCGTCTACCTCATAGCCCAGCCGCAGTGGTAGACGCCCACGGCGTCGGACGTCGCAAGACGATTTCCGGCCACCGTAGGTGCGGGCATCCGGGCGCCGAGTAATGGACGACTCGCTGTCCGACCATGGACCATGTTCGAGACGACGGCGCGTTGTGTTCCACGCGCGCCTCAAAGAGTGTCAGCACAATGACGGCTTTGCCCCCCCCTTAGAGGGCCAAAGCCTGCCGGGGTCGTGGGACTTACGAATACCGTGACCCCAGAATGTAAAGGCTATTAAAGGACACTGTGGATTTTAGTCAGTACAAGTCTGACAGTCCCTCCTGTCCTGCCTTGGGTGGGAGGACTCATTTGATGATTTTACCACGATAAAAAAAAATGCTAAACTCTTCATAAACAATCAGTAATAGTTTTAATATACGTTATTATAATGTGTTGTCTGTCTTGTAGTACGTGTTGTACTCCTAAGTATTTTATTATTATTAATGACAGCTATTAAATATTGTTTTACTACTGCTACTATATTACAATCAATTAATTATTACAATAATAAAATAAAATAATCAATTTTCCCAAACGGCACGTGAGTTTGGGAACGTTGTCAATGCAAAACTGAGGCCTCAAGAGGATTTAGCAGGTTTGCGTTGTGGAGATTGGCTAGTGATAAGAAAGCAGTTTTTCGGGCATAGCATTTGTCACCTTTTTAGGCTGATATCGCTGTTATTTCTTAAATGCTACGGTAGATATTAGGCTGAATTTTCGAACTGCATCAAAAAGTCAATTTTGCCAAAAATGGACTTAGCAGGTTAACGAATTAGGCCGACGATTTTTTTTTAAACTCTTTTTTATGAAATTGAATTCTAAGTAGTATTATAAAACTTTTTTCTAAACAAGCATTACCTGAATTTTCGATTTTTCTAAATAAATTACGCATTTGAACTTACGAACAGTAATGTACGTAAGAACTAAATGCAGAAACGCACGGCTTATGTTAGTTTGCGTTTGATTTACTTTCGACGGTCGATGACCCTCTTCTCTAGACTGGGATTTTCAACTTATTTTTTTTTTTGATACCTACTTAAAAATAAAAGTCGGTTCCCAGCGATAATTTTAGCGTAAAGCTACTTAGTTAGATGTGCGTAGAACTTAACGGCTTTGTGATGTGTTTTCTTACACCCTGTATTTTGCAAGTTATGGCAAAATTCACCCTGCATTATTGCGTTTAAAATATTTAAATATTGAATAACTATTTTGCATAGCGAAACTATCTGATATCAACAACGCCAACGTACCTACTAGGTACATGGATAATCTGTCCACCACAAAAAGAGCGGAAACCACTATCAGGCATCAGCATCCGCCAAACTGCTCACTTACAATTTGATTTGATAACAATATTCGATCACATTTTAAAACTGCGCTGCTCAGATTTCTATTGATCTTTTACGTTTGTCCGAAATCATTACCTAGTGGAAAATGAATAGTCAGAATAAGATTTTGTGGTTTCCATTCCTTATCATCACCTGCCAAACCTTTCCTTTATGGTGCTTGTTAGTCTGGCGGGATACTGCTGAATACCATTAAAAAGGAGGATTGGTGGTCACGTTCACAATTATCTCCTCTGTGGTCATACCCGACGTGGTTCAAAATCGCGTATTTAATAATAGGGGAAGGGGGGGCAAGACGGGGTACCCGTGTTAATAGGCAAACTACTTAACCAATCACGATGGATCGGCTCGAGGGCGCCATCTAACGTGTTTTCTCCCTGAGTGCAGGATTGTGTACACACTTGTGGGTACATGGAAAAAACATTTTCCGCCCGGACCGCTTTCTGGAGAAGTACCTCCTTTGTGCCCGCGTAAGTGCCTAGCGGTTGTGCGAGCACAGGGGGGGGGACATACCCCGCTGCCCGGCGCCTGAGACGCCGTTGCGGCCGCGGAGCCCCTCGCCTATAAGATGCCGAAGAAGAAGAAGACAGGCGCCCGTGGCTCTCTGGAGCCCGACGCCAGGTCGCCACCGGACCACGCGGAGGGCCGGGCGTTGTCGCTCCCATACTTGGGGGCCTCGCCGCCGGGCGCCCCGCGTGCCACCTCCACCTCCACCTCCAGTGCAACTGCCGCCGCCTCCAGCAGAGGTGCAGCCACGCCCAAAATAAGACCGCCCAGCTCCGACCCACCGACGGCGCCGTCACCAGCGCGCGAGTCGCCGCCACCGTTGGGCCGCCAGCCGGCGGTCCCCGTCCGCCCTCCGGCCTTCCGCCCCGTGCCCATTCAGGCTCCGGGGCCAGCCGGAACTACAACCCGCGCACAGGGTGCGCGCTCAACCCCGGCCCGCGCCGCTGCCCCGCCAGCACGCGCGTCGCCGCAACCCGCGCCCCGCGTGGCAGCCGCGCCGCCTGCACCGCCGGCTCAGCCGCGCCCGGCGCGCACCACTCCCGCGACCCGCCCTATGGCTGCCGCGGCCGCGCCCGCGAGCGCCACGCGACCCGCTCCTCGCGCACGCGCCGCCGCCGCGATCGCCTCCACCAGTACCGGGCGCACCGCGTCGCCCGTCCCACGCCGCATGCTGGCAGGCTCGACCGCCGCACCAGCTACTACAACCACGACTGCAGCCAAGGCCCCGGTGGGGCTCTTCTCCCCGACGCCGCCGCGGATTTCTGCGCAAGACTCGCCGGCCACCATGACGCCCTACATGTCGAGGGAGGCGAGCGACCTCTCGACGCGGTCGGGCGGTTCCGTGGCAGGCGAGTCCTTGGACTATGATTTCTCCGACGGACTGCTCGAAGACCTCGAGCAGCTCATCGAGTCCAGGGGCCGACGCCGCCCCCGAAGCCCCGACGACGAGGCCGCCGAAGAGGCGAAGCGAATGTGCGCCGACTCCCCGCTCCCGCAGCGTGAACCGCGCGGTCGAGCCGGAACCGGCGCGCCCACGTTCGCCGAGGCAGCCCGCCGCTCGCCCGCGACGACCCCCGGACGAGACGCGGCCTCCGCCGCTGCCGCCCCGGATCCCATGGTGAGTGCCCAGCCTACTTCTCCTAGGAGCTCGGGCGCCGCCACCGCCGCCACAACCACCGCCAAAAGGAAGCCCCGCTACCCTCCGCTGGTGGTAGAGAGACTGCCGGATTGGGCCGCCCACTTTCGGGCCCTGAGGGACAAACTGGGTCACCCTCCTAACGCTCGGCCTTTCCAGGGGGGGATTCGTTTCCTCCCCGAGAGCGAAGAGGAGTACAGGGTGATCCAGAGCTACCTCACGGGCCTAGAGAAGGAGAGCGGCCTACACTGGTTTTCCTACACGCCGCCAGCGGAGCGGAGCGTGAAGGTGGCCATTCGGGGCCTGCCGGCGGACACCGACGTCGCCGACATCACTGATGAACTCCACCGCATGGATTTCCAGCCGGAGTACGTGCGCAATATCAATGCGCGCGGCGGACGCCCCGGCTGTCTGTTCCATGCGGTCATTGCAAGGACCCCTGACTTCAGGCGGATCTACGACACCACGCAGTTCTTGAACATGCGTGGTGTCCGTATCGAGGCGTGGCGGAGCAAACGCGGGCCCGCCCAGTGCCACCGGTGCCAGCAGTTTCGACACAGCTCGCACCAGTGTCACCGCCCGCTCGCCTGCGTCAGATGTGGAGAGGGGCATGCCGCTCGCGAGTGCCCACGTCCCAAGACGGAGCCGGCCACCTGCGCAAACTGTGCAGGGGCCCACCCGGCGTGCAGCAGCGCATGCCCCGTCTTCCAACGGGAGGCCAAGAACAGGCGGGCGGGCACTGTCGCCATCACGCGACAACAGCGCCGGCCAGCGACGAACGCCGAGGACCATGAGGCCCCCAGCGCTACGTTGATGGCGGCAGCGAACGGGCCCGCACGCAAAGACGCTCCCGCCACAGGGCGGAGGAAGAAGAAGAGCCGTAAGCGTGGGGGAAGAAAGGGAGGTAAGCCCGAGTCCCCCACGCCCCCACTTCAGGATGACCCTGCCCCTGCACAGGCGCAGGCAGTAAAGGGCCCCACCACTGTGCCCACCGACGCCGCTGCTGGCGCCGGTATAAAACGGGACAGGCAGGCTTCGAAGCCCGCCCAAGCTGCCCAAGTCCCGGAGGCGACCAGAGCCGCCCCCACAACCGCCACCGGCGCCCGCACTCAACAGCGGCGCCATGTACCTGACACCGCCGGCACTCCTATTGATGAGTGCCGGAAGAAGAAATTGACTGCCTGCGCCGTAAAGCTGTCAATGGACCTGATTAGGGCCATCAGCCAGGGGCAGGACATACAGGACCTGGTCCTCGACGGGCTCCAGACGCTGCTGTCCATTTGCAGCGAGTAGCCCGCCGAGGCCCCACACCAGACAGCCGCGGCCCTGAAGGGCCTTGGGCCGCCCCTTCCTCCGCCTCCGCCTGAAGTTTCAGCGCCCACTACCGGACTTGACGACACCGGGTAAGTCCCACTCCCGGTTACACGGGACTTGCTCAACAAAATGACTCCGCATGCATGACATACATGACGTGCGCCGTGTGCTAAGTTAATATAGGCACGGCGTACGTCGCTACTGACACTCGCTACTTTACAAGCGCTATACTCACGCGGTGACTGGCGGCGGGCTCGCCTCTCACCCGCATACATGAGCGGCGTTACACACACAATGCCGCTCATACACACACACCGGCTCTCTGCCTGCGCCGCTACCGGCTCGCTCTGGGAAACGGGGCAGGCGAGAGCCACTCTCCCTTGCAGGTGCGTCGTAAGCCTGCGTCCCTGTCGCTGGTCGCTCTCTGCCGGGCCTCACCCAGGTAACTGGGGGTCTCACCTGGCAGGGGCAGACCGCCGGGACGCAGTGAAGCAAGCGGTACTGCCGACAGTACCGCGGCGCGCCTGTAAGCAACGATGTGCAGCTACACACCCCGGCGCGCGTCACATAGTACGCGCGCCCGTAGGTCTCTTCGGCTATAATTGCCACCCAAGCGCGTGTGCCCGCCGTTGCGAGCACAACACCCCGCTCCCGCGGGAACAAGGACTAAGTCCATACCCGCCAGCCGCGCCCCCTTGCGGGGGCGCCGCGACTACTACGAGAATCACGATCATTCTATCGCGTGACGCTGCGCGGCCATGATGGCTTCTAGTTGGCAGTGCAACTGAGCAGCGAAACTACGTGCTTTAATTGTTTTCCGACAAAATATTTTTTTGGCAGTTTGCTTGTTATTTTTGTACCGCAGTTAAGTCGTGTTTCTTCCTTGAATAACAACTATTCAAACTGAGTGCTAAGTTATTCCCGTGTGTCAACGATTACGCCAACGGATAAGAACTTGTTTATCTCTGTACTTTGTAGAGTTATTTTTTAAGAAATTTTTAGACCGAAATAGGCATGAAGGGGCAAGATGGGGTATGAGAGGAAAAGGAAAGAGATGATCTAAAGAAAACTTCGAAAAAAGCAATTAAAAAGGAGAGAGAGACAAAAAACAAAAATATCGCCAAGACGTCATCGTCACACCGGGGAGAGTGGAACCGGCGAGAGATGTCGTGCGGTGTTCCACAGAGTTCGGTCTTGGGGCCGCACCTGTGGAACATCGGATACGACTGGGTGCTGCGCGGCGACCTCCCTGACGGCGTCAGCGTAATATGTTACGCTGACGACACGCTCGTCCTGGCGGTGGCCGACCTGGCGACGCAAGCGGTTGCGACAGTCGTCGATAGGATCCGGCAGCTGGGACTCGAAGTGGCGCTGCACAAAACGGAGGCCATGTGTTTTCATGGCCGCGTTAACGCGCCACGGTCTGAGTCCCACATAACGGTGGAGGGGGTTCGCATCGGCGTCGGGAGGACGATGAAGTACCTAGGACTCGTCCTCGACAGCCGGTGGAACTTCAGGGAGCACTTCCTGAGTTTGGCCCCAAAGCTGAACCGGGCAGCAGCCGCCCTCAGGCGACTCCTGCCTAATCTCAGCGGGCCAAACGCCTCCTGCCGTAGGCTGTACGCCGGTGTCGTGCGGTCCATGGCCCTCTACGGGGCCCCCGTGTGGGCCCTGAGCATCCTTACGCGACCACTAAAGTTGGTCGCATGCCAGAGGGTCATGGCTATCCGGATGATCCGGGGATACCGCACGATCGCCGGCGAATCGGCCAACCTCCTTGCTGAATTACTGCCCTGGGATCTGGAGGCGACTGCCCTCCAGCGCGTCTATGAGTGGCGCGTGGAGGCGCAGCGCCGGGGAGAATTCCCGCTGCCCCGACAAGTCGAGGCGCGGCGGGAAGAGGTCCGGCGCGATCTCAGGGCAGTATGGAGGGGACGATTGTCGCAATCCTATCTAATCAATTGTCGCGACGGCCGGGCACGCCGCAACCGCGGCGGTAAGACCCCTCTTTGAGGAGTGGCTGGATAGGCGTCACGGCGTCCTGACCTACCGCATGACGCAGGTCCTCACCGGACACGGAAGTTTCGGGAGGTACCTGTGTCTAAGGAGAAAGGAGGAAACGCCTGGGTGTCACCACTGCGAAGATCGCCCGGCGGACACAGTAGAGCATACGGTGCAAGACTGCCCCGCTTGGGCAGAGCACCGACGTGTCCTCACGGCGGCGATAGGCGGAGACCTCTCGCGCCCGGCATTGGTCGCGGCCATGCTGCGGGGCGAGACGGAGTGGGAAGCGGTCGCCTCCATCTGCGAAGCAGTCATGCTCGCGAAGGAGGAGGCGGGGAGGGACAGTGTCCTCCCTCCGCCCCACCCGCAGTGGTGGACGCCCACGGCGACGGACGTCGCAAGACGATCTCCGGCCACCGTAGGCGCGGGCACGCGGGCGGCGAGTAAAGGGCAACTCGCTGCCCGACCATGGACCATGCCCGGGTCGACGGCGCGTTGTGTTCCACGCGCGCCTCAAAGAGCGTCAGCATAATGACGGGGCCCCCTCTCTAGAGGGCCAAAGCCTGCCGGGGTCGCGGGACTTATCTCATTACCGTGACCCCGGAACATAAAGGGCTATCGAAGGACACCGTGGATTTTAGTCAGTACAAGTCTGACAGTCCCTCCCGCCCTGCCCGGGGTGGGAGGACTCATTTGATGATTTTACCACGCTAAAAAAAAAAAAGACGTCATCGTCAAGAGAGAACAGCGACAGTGATGTTGCAAATACTCCTTGTCTTTTCTGCAGTGGTCGTTACTTGGATTTAAACGAAGGTTGGGCTGCTTGTGCAGCATGCGGCAAATGGGCTCATTGCAGCTGCGCTGGAGTAGAGGATGAGGATGAAGATTCAACCTTTACGTGCGAATTTTGTGAGCAATAATGGGTTAATTTTAGCATACCCCATCTTGCCCTCCCTAGGGAGCAAGATGGGGTGATACGACTTTTTTGGTTATTAATTTTTTATTTCTTTATTATAATACATAAGTTCCTAAAAGTACCTAAAATACGAAAGACTGATTACCAAGGAAGATTATTAAAATAAACCAGATCTGCATGACGCAAATATTGTGTTTATTACTCCGCAAACGTTAAGGACCCCATCTTGCCCCCCCTTCCCCTAATACTACATCACATTAGACATCGCCTTCACATCACATTAGACGATAGCGGTAGGTACCTAGGTAACGGTTTAAAAACGTTAAGTTTTGTTTTGAACACGGAATCTGGACATTTTATCATCTAAAGGTAAAGTAGTTTAAAAAAACGTGGTAGAAAAAGAAAAGTGAGTGTATAAAAACGTGGGAAGAAAAAATACAGGTTACTAAACAGCACGGTTTACAAAATAATGTACCTAGGTACTGAACAAAGCAGATGTCGTTCGAGAGCCAGCGAAGTGAGCTGGAAAAATTGTAGCTTTCTGGAACGAACAGTGAAGAAGAAGCGAGAGCTGTAACATTTTTGAGGGGCTTGGAAAGCCAACAATAAAGCCCCCTGCAGACACACGCGATTAATCGCGCGGGGCGACATGTCGCGGTCCATTCGCAGTATTTTCCCACGTTTTTATACACTCACTTTTCTTGTTTGTTTGTTTATTTGTTTGTTTGTTTGTTTGTCGTTCCGGTTGGACTTTTGCAACTCAATTTTGAGGCACTTCCTGATAAGCTAGCAGGCTGAAATTTTGCACACGCTCTAAGTTCTGATGACAATGCATGACTAGCTAAGAAACGTCATAACAAATCCAATATGGCGGCCTCCCCAAGATGGCAGACTGGCTGTTTGAAATCCACCCCTATGATATGGGTATCAAATGAAAGGGTTTGCTGTCAGGAATACGAAAAAAATAGTCACGTGACTTAAATTCAATATGGCGGACGTCCAAGATGGCAAACAGGCTATTTGAAATGCACCCCTAAGATATGGATATCAAATGAAAGGGTTTGCTGTCAGGAGTACGAAAAAAATAGTCACGTGACTTAAATCCAATATGGCGGACGTCCAAGATGGCAGACTGGCTGTTTGAAATCCACCCCCATGTTATGGGTATCAAATGAAAGGGTTTGCTGTCAGAAATACGAAAAATATAGTCATGTGACTTAAATCCAATATGGCGGACGTCCAAGATGGCGGACAGGCTTTGAGGCACTTCCCGATAAGCTATCAGGCTGAAATTTTCAGGGTAGCTTCAAACCCGATGAACAAAAATAAAAATAATAAAATAATTAATAGATTTTAAAAAATTAATAGATTTAAAAAATCTAAAAACCCACGTTTTTAAATGTCCTAAAAATAAGAAAATAACCCTACGGGGCTGAGAGAGGGGCCACTCAAAACGTGGGGGCGTATATTATTTAGGGGATTATTTATGGGATATATTTACATGACGTGTATAGATCGTGGGTGTAACTTGCAAAGATACGCCCCCACGTTTTGAGTGGCCCCTCTCTCAGCCCCGTAGGGTTATTTTCTTATTTTTAGGACATTTAAAAACGTGGGTTTTTAGATTTTTTAAATCTATTAATTATTTTATTATTTTTATCATTTTTTATCGGATTAGAAGCTACACTGAAAATTTCAGCCTGCTAGCTTATCGGGAAGTGCCTCAAAGCCTGTCCGCCATCTTGGACGTCCGCCATATTGGATTTAAGTCACATGACTATTTTTTTGGTATTCCTGACAGCAAACCCTTTCATTTGATACCCATATCATGGAAGTGGATTTCAAACAGACAGTCTACCATCTTGGACGTCCGCCATATTGGATTTAAGTCACGTGACTATTTTTTCGTACTCCTGATAGCAAACCCTTTCATTTGATATCCATATCATACGGTCGCATTTCAAATAGCCTGTCTGCCATCTTGGACGTCCGCCATATTGGATTTAAGTCACGTGACTATTTTTTTCGTATTCCTGACAGCAAACCCTTTCATTTGATACCCATATCTTGGGGGTGGGTTTCAAACAGCTAGTCCGCCATCTTGGGGAGGCCGCCATATTGGATTTGTTATGACGTTTCTTAGCTAGTCATGTATTGTCATCAGAACTCAAAGCGTGTACAAAATTTCAGCCTGCTAGCTTATCGGGAAGTGCCTCAAAATTGAGTTGCAAAAGTCCAACCGGAACGACAAACAAACAAACAAACATACAAACAAACAAACAAGAATTGTGAGTGTATAAAAACGTGGGAAAATCTAAAAACCCACGTTTTTAAATGTCCTAAAAATAAGAAAATAACCCTACGGGGCTGAGAGAGGGGCCACTCAAAACGTGGGGGCGTATCTTTGCAAGTTACACCCACGATCTGTTACACGTCATGTAAATATATCCCATAAATAATCCCTTAAATAATATACGCCCCCACGTTTTGAGTGGCCCCTCTCTCAGCCCCGTAGGGTTATTTTCTTATTTTTAGGACATTTAAAAACGTGGGTTTTTAGATTTTTTAAAATCTATTAATTATTTTATTATTTTTAGAGTGTAAATTAGCTTGTCTCGTTGTCGCAGCGCGATTAATCGCGTGTGCCTGCAGGAGGATTAACAACAAAACTCGAAAAATTAAAGCTTCCGGAACATGAGAACAGACAGAAAATATGATCATTTTACAGTTCTGGACCGAATTAGAACGACATAACATGTGATGTTACAAGTCTATTAAGGTTGTGAGCCCTTTGTTCCTACAACAATCTAATACGGGGGCGGTGCGGGAAAGACCGTCTAAAACTGACTTGTACTGACTTAAATCCGCGGCGATCCTTCAATAGCCCTTTACCTTCTATAGCTATGGTCACGGACCACGGTTACCACAGTTACCAGTTAAGACAGTCCCGAAAACCTGGCAGGCTTTGGCCCTCTAAGGGGGCTCCGTCAGTTTGTTGACAGCTCTTTGGGCGCGCGTCGAACACGACGCCCCGTCGACCCGGACGCGTAATGCCAAACTGTAGGTATACTGACCTAGACACCCTTAATCTGTACTGAACTACGTCGTGCTCGTTGAAATCACAAACAAATTGGAGCAAAGTAGATACGATCTCAGAGCATTCTGAGATAGTATGCAGTTTACTCGCTTGTATGTAAAGCAAACTGTGACACGCGAATATCGCGAGTATCGATTGATTATTATTTTTTACGGCCCCGGAAAAATATTTTTCGAGACATTAAATGAAAAAAAATGACTCGACTGAGAACTGCTTCGCGGGGCCGTGGCCGCCGCCATGCCACCTTGATAAGTAGTAATTAGTTATTTGACCTAGGAATGTAAGAGCGAGCGAAGCGACCTCGGGACTTTCGGGCACCCCAACACGGCAGGTTAGGTTATTTTTTTTTTAAACCACCCAGAAGTACGAGCCCTGCGGAGCGGGGCTCTGTCGAGCCACCTTGATAAGTAGTAATCAGTTATTTGACCTAGGAATGCAAGAGCGAGCGAAGCGAGCTCGGGACTTTGGGGCACCCTGACACGGACAGGTTAGGTTAGAAGGGGATGGCGGGGTCTGGAAGACCACGCCATCCCCTTTGTGACTGCTGCTGGACGTCTGGACTCGTATGTATTTTGCTTTAGTATTTTAAGCAAAATGTATTTTGATTCAGACACTCTCTGAATAGGTATACAGTTTGCTCTTCAACTACAAAGGCAAACTGCGATCGAACTCAGAGCAAGCCCGGTCTGGGTTAGCATACAGTTTGGCAATACGCGACCCGGACATGGTCCATGATCGGACGGCGAGTCACCCATTACTCACCGTTCGCATGCCCGCGCAGTTGTGATGCATGAGACAGCTTTTCCGTATCTATTAAATATATACTATACACAACCAAATACCAATCACCCTGTACAGGTACCAACTCTTTTACCCCCATAAAATATAACTGTTTTACCCTCGCAGGGGTAAATTACCCCAAGTTCGGCACTAATGCGTTAAATGAATTCAAAAACCCTACCTTATTCCAAAAAAACTGTAATATCCAAGTTTATCATCTTTGATTCCTTCAATGCGGGCGCTAAATCCATAGCGCTGGGTGAAGACCACCGCAGCATCGGGTTCAGGTGGCGAAGCAGGGGCGCCTCCAACCACTGCCTGCGCGGGCGCACACAAGAGCGCTACTAGCGTAAGCGCTACACACCACATCTGAAGCCAATACATCACTAACCCCTGTGATACACGCAGTCGGAACTAGACAGCCAACGAAATGTGATAAATCGACATTTAACGTGTTGCTAAATGCCTGCCAGCCGATGATAATTTTTGACAAATCCTGTTTACTGACATTATAATATTATGATTACAACCATCTACCCAATTTTGTCGTAACTAGCGCTCCGTCCCGGCTTCGCTCGGGACCAATTCACAGCAAGAAAAAGTTCGTTTACTGTACTGTACATTGGCTTATCCCCGAGCTCTCCAAATCTATTGTTCTCCAAACAATTTCTTTCCGAGCGCTTCAAAATTTTTATTACTTGAGGCCTTTTTTTTAGCGTGGTAACATCATCAAATGAGTCCTCCCACCCAGGGCAGAGCGGGAGGGACTGTCAGACTTGTACTGACTAAAATCCACGATGTCCTTCAATAGGCCTTTACGTTCCGGGGTCACGGTAATTTGATAAGTCCCGCGACCTTATTTGAGGCCTTTTTAAATGTAATACTTACTCAATGTTTTTTTACCCGACTGCGCGACGCAAAGGAGGGTAATGTGTTTATCAGTCTATGTATGTATGTATGTTTGTTTGTTTCTATGTGGCGTTCTAGAAACCAAACTCGTAGGCCGATTTTGATAATTCTTACGTCAATCGATTCGTCTTATCCTTGCGAGTGTCACTAAAGACATGACAGTAATCAAAATTCACCACAGCGACAACCAGACGGACGCCATATATTATTGTCAAAATGAAAAAAATAAAAGTCGATGAACAATGTCAAGTGGGGTGTCGTTGAATAGGTATTTTAAAATCATCTTTAGGTTTCTTTTAACATTTTTCATTTTAAGTAATAGTTTAGGATATATAACGATTTAAAGTTCGATTCAAAGTACAAAACAATCATTCTCGCTAATTTTCTTACTTATTGTTTTAAGTTTTTAATACAAGTATAAACGATATACAAACAGAAAAAACAGTGAACAATGAATCGTAACTAAAAAATGTAAAATAAAAAAAATAATTTAAAGAAAAACAAAAAACCCGACTGCGTAAAAACTAATTTTGAAAAATACGTGTAAAAGTTAACTTATATAAAAACTAAAAAAACTTTTTTTTTAAAAAGTACCGACTTCAATTCAAAACAAATACAAAAAAGTTAAAAAAAAGTTTTTTGAAAAAAAAAAACGTTTTTTTAATGTTGTCACCTGAGGGACATTTTTTAACCGAGTAAAAAAAGGAATGTTCGGATTTGATGAACAGTTAGTAATGTTGGTAAACATATATGTATAAAGTTTAAAAACACAGTCGGGATTTAGAAGATACGAGGGCTCGTATCTTCCAAATCCTGACTGTGTTTTAAAGTTTCTTGTTGATGGGTTTTAGGTTCTTAAAAACTATATGTATTTACATCGAAATCGAACTACCTAGGTACTCTTTTTTTACCGCTACCGCGATAAAATTCATAAAACTTTTTTTTTAATAGTTTTCATTTTACCCTTTTTAGTTCAGATATTCAACAAAAATCTTAGTATAATCGGCGTCTTTAGAAATGTTTAATCCAAGACAGCAACAAAAACGGATCTATTATGCAGTCAACGTCACGAGATATTCATGATTGTTATACCTATACTAAAACCTTCCAGAATTAGAATACAATGTAACAAATACTTTTGTGAAAACCGCATCAAAATCGGTTGAGCCAAACGCGTGATAATCGCGACCAAACATACAATCGACTTTGAAAATATAAAACCCAAGTAGGCAAAAAACTCCCTATCTCAAAAACTACTAAACCAATTTTGATGAAGTTTGCTAAGTTGGACAATATCTAGTACTTACAACAAAAAACGAATTACTTATATCGGACTTCTAGTTCCGGATATATGCGAACACAAACATAATCATACACTTTTGAAATTTGGCACATTTGTTCAGACGCTGATATAGACTAACATATATGAAAACTGGGTAGTTCTGGAAATATTACATACATACGGGTCGCATTAACCTCCTTTTTTTTGAAGTCGTTAAAAACCGAGATATTATGTACCTACATACTTTTTAGTATTTTTAATTATTTTTTTTAGTTTTTGAACACTTTACAAATAAAGCATATTATGTAAAAAATGATGTTATATTATTTCCCTTTTTAATTTATTTATCATTATAAATAAAAAATAATATTCCACACTAAAAATATTAAATCTTTAAGTACCTATTGTCAATGGTGACAACCCTTGAACAATCGCCATTTTGTACGAAAAATGTTCTAGAAGGCTTTTTGACTTTGCCCACTCATTTTTAAGGGTCAAGGAATGTGAATATTTGGCGTATAATTTAATACATTATTGCATTGCTCAGTATTTTTCATTCAGTCCTTTTCGAATAGTGATAAAGTTCATAGTAACGGAGATCTGTAATGTGGGCAAAGTTACCAATTGTATAAGATTTTTTGCCCAACACCTATAAAATTTATTTTCACTAATAAATATGCTTTTTTTTTACTATTTTCAGTTTTGTGTATCGAGACATGAGCATATAGTATTTTGTGGCACCGAAACAAAATCAATTTATTAAAATTTTCCAAAATATCATTAATTAAGCATGTATTTTTTAAATTTATGGGCAAAGTTGCATGGTTTTACGGTACTCACAAAAACAATCGATGTTATTACACGCCAATAAAGAGAGAGACAGAATAATGCACAAAGTTGGCGTGCGACCAAGACGGAGCATCGACGCTCTTCGTATTACTTCGTTAGTATTCGTGTCACTCGTGTATGTTTCTATCCCGCTCTACAAAATGGCGAACAAATTTGAACGGACATCAAATCTTAATAGAAAATTATAAGAAAAATGTATTTACGAATGAAATGTGTGATTTGTGTTTTCTTTTAGAGTAGTTCGTACACCCGGTAAAGGCACACGAAGGCATTTTATTTCTTCTGAGAGTGTGGTGAGTGGGGTGAATTAAACACGTACGCACGTCTCAACCGAAATCTACTCGTATTGCGACTGAGGACAGTTAGGCCAATTTGGCCTAATTTATGCGGTCCATGCGCTATCGTGTAGTGACATATCTTCCGCTATTTTATTTTAATCAAAGTGTAGACCTTTGATTATTTATGTAGACATATGTTTTCTTGGGATTTGATTGGTGTTTTCAATTGTATTGTAGCTTGTTCTAGACGAGAACAAGCTACTTACAATACAATTGAAAACACCAATGAAATTCCAAGAAAACATGTCTACATACATATGTTAACATAAATAATCAAAGGTCTACACACAGACATTAAACTATATACGAGCAATAGACGGGACATCACGAAGAAAGTTGTGACCCACATATAGACTATTGCACTTGTAGGATCGCTGGCGGTAGATACTGAAGGCTTCAAAGAAGGTTCGGCGCTAATAAGACTCCGGAGTACTTTCTTACTTCTTGTTTATTATAATACTGCTGGTTTTCGGAATGAATGCCATAGAAAACTACCCCTTTTTTATACAGAGCTCTGACCAATCAGAACCCTTAAAATTTGCACACGACCCTAATATTTTTTCCTTCAGCCAATCAGAGCAATCCATTTTTGCACACGGCACTAATGCGACTTTGTATGGGGAACCTTAATTTGGCAGTTTTCTATGGTAAACCTTCCCCTTTTGCTTTACAATTTGTCTTATAGCCTAGGGGTTAACTTATTCTATCTAATTACATAAAAACCTTATAAAAACCTTAATTTTAGACCCAAAAAATGACAAAAAACCAATTTTGCATCAACCTACAGGCAGAGACACCAAGTGCCAAAAATTGGAATTACAATTATTTATCACTGTTTTTGAGGGTATTTGTAAAATTTACACTTTTTACGTCTACCTATCACTTTGCTTACTTTTTCGGGATAACACAGTTTCTCAACTTACTTGACGGTGTATGTAAAATGTGCATTTTTATGTTTACCCTACTATGGGTTTACTTTGTGGCATCAGCAGAGACACCAGGTGGGAAAAATAAAAAACAAAACAAATTATCAATATATTTGAAGGTACTTATAAAATGCACATTTCTACATTTACCCAATCCTTATTAAATATAATAACAATAGTTTTATTGCTCAAACTAGCCTAATCTTTCTAATTACTACATATTTACATAATTGCTTGATGCGATTATTATTCGTCGCTAACACCACAAGTTTTGACCACTAGCTAGTACCTATTTTTTTGGGTCCACCCTTTATAGCAGAACTTTTTACGTCATAATTTTATTTTGCATAGCAACGGATAGCATAAACCTCTTTTCGCAGAAAATCGTTTGGCATACACTCATTTACCATACACCGAAACCCATAATTTTGTAAGTCAGAATCATCTTTAGGCATAAATTTCATATCCATAATAATCAATAAGTATAACCATCATATCGTAGAAAGTTCACAACCAGTATAATCTTTTGGCATATATTTTATATCCATAATAATCAAAAGTAGAACCATCATATCGCAGAAAATTCACAGCCAGAATCATCTTTTGGCATGCATTTCATATCCATAAAAGAACACTATTTTTATTCGCCACATTACGATGGAAATGTTAATTGCTATATTTTTCTGATCAGGCGTTAACTTTTACTTTTTTTTAAAACAGTTTACTTTGAGCATAATGGTGTGGTTTTTATTTCCCTGCCAGTAAGATAATGCAGTAAGCATGCAGCAAGGCACTCAGCATACAAGCATGCAACATGCAGCAAGCATGCAGCGAGCATGCAGCATGCAAGCATGCAACATGCAGCAGGCATGCAGCAAGCAAGCAGCAAGCATGCAACATGCAGCAGGCATGGCTTCTGTCACGGCTCCGGCGCTGCGGGGCTCCGGCGGTCCCACGCGAGCTAATCGTCGCAGATGGTTTTACGCCTACATCCGCAGCTTCGGCTTGCTGGCCGGCTTCGCCGGCCAGCCTCAGCCGCGGCGGTGTGCGTTAAAACCACCTGCTCCTCAGCTCGCGGGCCGCCTCGCCCCTCCGCGTCTTCGCAGGTTTAGATTACACTCTAGGGGTAGGGCAGACAAGACTACGTGAAGTCGGTTTTGCAGCAATTCATTTCTGTCACTAACTTTTGTAGCACACCATAGTGATTTTTTAAAACAATATATTTTTTTTTCAATATGACTAATAAAAATATTTCTTTATAAATTCTGTAATGTTCGTAGTATGCTAAGTCAAATTATGCCAAATAATCTCTAAATAAACGTTATGCTAAATGAAATTATGCAAAATTGTAACTCTGACAAAGGTAATTATGCCCAATACAATTCTGCCATCTTAAAAGTATCCCATTTTAAATTCGGACATAAAAACGTTAGGCCAAAAAAGAATTATATTAAATATTTTTTATACCTTAACAATGTTCGTTTAAAAAAAATTATGCCAAGTGAGTTATGCCAAATAGGTTTCGGAGCAACAAGTTTCTGCCAGATAGAGGGCACCCTATTTTTTTATCTATGCCACTAGGCACTAGGTAAAAACTCGACCAGTCTAGTTCGAAACGTCCGCCTGACAGGTCGTGTGACTGTGTGGCAAAGAGATTTAAAAGAACTATAAAGCGGGCATTGGGAATATTGTCATACGAAAATGTTGTATAGCAAAATACGTACCTACTTATTAAAATAATTCATCAGAATATATTTCAGCCATTACACAATAGACGGCAGAACTGAGCATCTTGTGATAGGGGTGCAACATTTTAGAATGGCACAATTATCGATACATAAACATCGATAAAGTTAACTAGGATTTAAATATTAGAAAAATATTAAAAAGTGTGTAAGGGCAGAACAGAAATTAAATGATTAGTTATTAATACAATCCTATATTATCAATTTGACGATTATGTTCAACAGTATTGTTATTAAACTATTTTCATTAACTTAGGCAATGAACAACATAAAAAATGTTTTTTTTTTCGCTGAAATGATTATGATGAAAACGTCTTTTGCTTTTGACCAACTTCCACCGTCTCGATTTTATTTTTCCCATATCATAAAATGATCCTTACATTAAATGTGTCGAACGGCATAAAAATAAATGTTTTAATTAATTTTTGTGGACAGCTCGCCCTTGAACAAAATAAAAAAAACGTTTCAAAAGGGAGCTAGTCTCCTAAAGAAGTTTTTCCGTAAGCATCTCTTTCATTCATAAACAAGTCAGTATACGAATTACTCATTTGGTATTTGAATTACTCTTCGACTTAATAAATACCGATAACACATATCGATAAAAAGACAACTCTAATTCTTTAGCAAAGTTGTCGTGGATTTCGTACAGATACTGAGCAACAGATAGCGTTAATATCAGAAAATATTTAAAAACTCTTAAAAACCAGGTAAAAATAAAAAAAAAAATACGAAAATGAATTGATTTTAAGTCCACATGTTTTTTTACCACGTTTTTATACACTCACTTTTCTTGTTTGTTTGTTTGTTTGTTTGTCGTTCCGGTTGGACTTTTGCAACTCAATTTTGAGGCACTTCCCGATAAGCCAGTAGTCTGAAATTTTGCACACTCTCTGAGTTCTGATGACAATACATGACTAGCTAAGAAACGGCACAACAAATCCAATATGGCGGCCTCCCCAAGATGGCGGACTGGCTGTTTGAAATCTACCTCCATGATATGGGTATCAAATGAAAGGGTTTGCTGTCAGGAATACGAAAAAAATAGTCACGTGACTTAAATCCAATATGGCGGACGTCCAAGATGGCAGACAGGCTATTTGAAATGCACCCCTATGATATGGATATCAAATGAAAGGGTTTGCTGTCAGGAGTACGAAAAAAATAGTCACGTGACTTAAATCCAATATGGCGGACGTCCAAGATGGCAGACTGGCTGTTTGAAATCCATTCCCATGACATGGGTATCAAATAAAAGCGTTTGCTCTCCGGAATACGAAAAAAATAGTCATGTGACTTAAATCCAATATGGCGGACGTCCAAGATGGCGGACAGGCTTTGAGGCACTTCCCGATAAGCTAGCAGGCTGAAATTTTAAGGGTAGCTTCAAACCCGATGAAGAAAGATAAAAATAGTAAAATAATTAATAGATTTAAAAAAATCTAAAAACCCACGTTTTTAAATGAGGCAGCAACAGAGAGTGCTCATCAGGCTGAACAACTCTTGCTAAAACGTCATTCCCATACATGTTATAGTGTAGCTGGGCTCTTGGAGTTCCACATCAGGTGTTCCAGATCTTTCATTTTTGTAAGTCAACAGGAAATGCCCATCCGACTAAATAACTTTTGCTAAGACGCCATTCCTATACATGTTATACAGTAGCTGTGCCCTTGGAATTCCAAATAAGGTGATCCAGATCTTCAATTTTTATACGTGAACAGAGAGTGCTCATCAGGCTGAACAACTCTTGCTAAAACGTCATTCCCATACATGTTATAGTGTAGCTGGGCTCTTGGAGTTCCACATCAGGTGTTCCAGATCTTCAATTTTTATACGTCAACGGAGAGTGCTTATTAAGCTGAACAACTCTTGCTAAGACGTCATTCCTATACATGTTATAGTTTAGCTAGGCTCTTGGAGTTCCACATAAGGTGTTCCAGAACTTCAAAATTATATTCGCAGCAGAAAATGCTCAACACGTGGAACAATTTTTGCTAAAGTGACATTTTTGTATCTCTTATAGTTTAGCGGGTCTGTTGCGGTTCTGCGTCAGGTGTTCAAGTTTTCAAAATAAATTATAGCCTATGTGTTGCCCCGACTTAATATCTATACGACAAAAAAGAAATCATTCAAATCCGTTCAGTAGTTCCGAAGATTAGCGTGTACAAACAAACAGACAAACAGGCAAACAGACAGATTTTTTTTTTTGAATCGTGCTCTATTACTGTTTCTAAAACCCCCTCAATTATTTTTTTTAATATATTCAATGTACAGGCACAGTTTTTTTACGGTTTTATTATTTGTATAGATAGATGCTGTTTAATGTATAATGTTCGATGTGTTTTGGCTTACAAAGTCATGCTTATTTCGCCCTAAAGTAAAGAAGTGTCGTGAAAGCTCAACTTTGAAGAATAAGTCCCTCTTTTTAACGGTTTTTTTTTTCGTTAGGAATGTTAAAGAAGGCAAAAAGGCTTCGGATTTCAGGAAAACATGGATCTGTCTTTGAGTTCTGTTCATCTCTAGCGTATTCATGTAAGAAACTTGACAGTAGTAAGGGGAGAAGCGAATTAGGGCTTAAATCATATGAGGAGTCGTTATCTAGTCTAGGGTTTTAGGATAAGATTGCTGTTAGTTTCGTTGCTTTTTAGAGCTTTGATATAGCTGTGCTCTCAAATAGAAATCGCATACAATTTATAGTATTGCATTCACAGTGGCCTGACAGCGGTTGAGGCTGCTGTAAGGGCAACTCACTCGCACTGGAAGGTAGAGATGTAAGCGCCTAACAGTAGATATGTCAAAAATGGAGGGCAATAGAGAATGTACACCAGCTCTAAATCATATTGGTTTTTGAAACCTGTGTAGGTGTGTACTGAGTTCATTATTTATTAGTTCAATTTCTGCCCCCTTTTGTTTTATATCGTAATTTTTATTGAAAATTAATCTTTTTGGTACCCGTATATAGCAAGCAACCAATAAGTGGTGGAATCTCTATCGGCTGATTCAGTATACAGGTGTAGGTTTGGCCCAATAGGTATATGTGCATAAGTATGATAGCAGCTTATTTTGCTTTCTGATAAGGGAGCGTTCAAGTATTACGTAACGCAATTTAGGGGGGAGGGGGGGTCTCGCAAAACGTTACGATGCGTTAGGTACAGGGGCGGGAGAGGGGGTCATTCTTACAATACGTTACGTAACATGATTTTTTTTTAATAAAAAATTAGGGAATCTCAACTCCCAAATTGGCAAACCTTTTCACATTTTTAGTAATATCAAATCAAAGGCTATTAAAACTATACCAAAGATGAAAACTATTTACATATACATATTTAACTATTTACATACATAGCTTTTTGTGACTTTAGGGTAAAATAGTGATCACTTGAGTGTTACGTAACGTTTGGAGAGGGGGAGGGGGGGTTCAGTAAAACGTTACGGTGCGTTACAGGGGGGGAGGGAGGGGTCAAAAATTGCGTTACGTAATACTTGAACGCTCCCTAAGTATTAAGTACCTATTGCTGCAGTTGGCATGGTAGTTATGCAGCCATTTGTTGCAGGGAAAACCAGTTTTTAGAACCTATGGAGCCATAAAACTGTCTTCAGGACGCTTATTTGCCACTTATTTTGAGGCGTGTTGAGTTTTTTTATTACTTTTAAGCTATATTAATAACATAACATGGACGTAATTTCATTATATCATATTGAAATGAAACGTCCGTATCATTGGCAATGTCCAGTATACTGGACATAACTAAACCATACCATAAGTATAACTGCAAACCTGGCAATGGGAAGTATACTGGACATGCAAGTTTTACAAAGAATACTGCAAAATCTATGATATACTTACATATAAATTTATGTTACAGTCGAAACTCTTAACCAGTCAAAACTACTTTTGACTAGTAAAACCAGTCAAAACTACTTTTGACCGTATGCTTTAGTTAATAATACTTTTGACTAAAATAACAGTCAAAACTACTTTTGCCCAATGGAGCTGGTCAAAAGTATTTTTATTAGACAATTACTAGATATATAATAGTCAAGAAGCAGGTCGACGGAGACCCGCTACGCGGGCTCCTATTTCTGGGTGGTTTAAAAAAAAATAACCACGAAGAGGATGGCGGCCGGGGTCTTTCAGACCCCGCCATCCTCTTCTAACCTAAATTGTCCGAGTCGGGGTGCCAGCAAGTCCCGAGCTCGCTTCGCTCGCTCTTTAAAATGCAGTCCATCAATTACTTAATAGATATTCGATAAAACTCTCATTTCCTTTTAATAAATATCTCTTTATTCATATCTAACGAGTTAATAGTGCTTTTGACTGACGCTTTATTGCAGTTAAAACTACTTTTGACGAAGAGCGTCAGTCAAAAGTACTTTTAACTAGTCAAAAGTATTAATAACCAATAATCTTCAGTCAAAACCACTTTTGACCAACCTGTTCAGTCAAAAGTAGTTTTGACTGATTTTGCTAGTCAATACTTAGTGGTTATGACTGGTTAAGAGTTTTGACTATGACATATACAATGCTTTCAGTGTGTGTATACGTTTGTATATAATTATATATAAATTACATAATATATGTAGTTTGTATATAATATGTATAAATTAAAAAAAAAAATATCGGGTACCTAAAGCCGCATTTACACTTGTCTGACGTGTCGTGTTGTGACGCATCAAAACGGAGCGATTTCATACATTTAGTATGGCCACAGAATACTTAATAGTACTATAGGTACAGAAGTCATACTCCCAAAAAAAATTAAACAAATGTAAAATCTATGTACGAGAGAATAAAGTACATTTTAACTGGCAGCCGTACCGCCCACCTACTTTTATATTAGCCTAAACTTCCCGTGCGCAAGCAAAAATGTACTGAATGGTTACGCCCGAGAGTTTATGTTGGTTTATCTGACGCCAACGACATTAAAAGGTTACTATGGGTCAAGCTCAATAGGGTTGCGACTTGCGAGTTTAGGCACAAATAGGTACGTGTGGTGCGTATTTTATGCATTTGTTAAATTACATTATTACCATAAATACCTATAATGTTCCTCAACGAATTTTGTTTTTATCATCAGCCTATAACATTTTGGTTTCGTCATCGATTACTACTTACATCGATTGTAAGCACAAAATGTTAATAGTAGGTACCTACCTTATAATAAATAATATTATCTTTTCTACCTATTATTGTTATATTTTTGAACATTACATCTTACAAAAAAAAAGAATAATATTTAAAAGATTTTTATCGTGTATGGCAAAATAGCCAGTCCTTATTATTTTGCACTCAACCTAGTAACCGACCAATTACTATCGCATACTGTCACAGGCCCCGCGTTGCGTGTCTTTGTAGGTAGGTAAAAAAGTGGCGCACGAATTACGACCGCTGACCTTGAATGCGTAGTGTGGCCATTTTCTGAGTTAGAACTTTTAAACAACAACGCAAACATCTTTCTATTTTCTACCGATCTTAATTCTTAGTACTCAGCTTAAGGTGAGTGAGAGTGTCGACTTTTTATCTTGGTCGTCCAGTAGGGTCACCCCCCCCCCACTTAGTATCTCGCCTCATTTCCAAACTTGTAACCTACCTAATCATGATCAGTTAAGCCCATAATTCACAAGCAGGGAGATAATTTTGTTGATCATTACTAAATATGTACTATATTTTTTTTTTCTTCATAATAATATTGTGTTATTAATTTACCAAAAGCACCTAAAGCAAGAAACTTGTGCGTAACTACACGTAACGTAAGAAAAATATTAAAGAGACGGAGCGCGTGCGGAACGGGTGGCGCGTGGCAGCCGTAGTGAATGGGCCACGACATAATGGCCCCGCAACTACTTGCAGTTTTATGCCTACACCGCGGAGTGAGACAGGCCTGACCCAGCTTAATTCTAGAATTATCAAGAGCGGCTCGTTCGTCCTACCTGACATTGCGGAGACTACTGCCTGACCGGGTCGCGTAATGCCAAACTGTATACTGACCCAGACACCCATAGTCTGTACTGAACTACGTCGTGCTCATTGAAATCACAAACAAATTGGAGCAAAGTACATACGAGCTCAGAGCATTCTGAGATAGTGTGCAGTTAGCTCGCTTGTATGTAAAGCAAACTGTGACACGCGAATACCGCGAGTATCGATTGATTATTATTTTTTACGGCCCCGGAAAAATATTTTTCGAGACATTAATAAAGAAAAATGGCTCGACTGAGACCTGCTTCGCGGGGCCGCCACCTTGATAAGTAGTAATTAGTTATTTGACCTAGGATACAAGAGCGAGCGAAGCGAGCTCGGGACTTTCGGGCACCCCGACACGAATAGGTTATCAGACCCCGTCATCCCCTTCGTGGTTATTTTTTTTTAAACCACCCAGAAGTAGGAGCCTCGCGAAGCGGGGCTCCGTCGAGCCACCTTGATAGGTAGTAATCAGTTATTTGACCTAGGAATGCAAGAGCGAGCGAAGCGAGCTCGGGACTTTAAGGCACCCCGACACGGACAGGTTAGGTTAGAAGGGGATGGCGGGGTCTAGAAGACCCCGCCATCCCTTTCGTGACTGCTGCTGGACGTCTGGACTCGTATGTATTTTGCTCTAGTATTTTAAAGCAAAATGTATTTTGATTCAGACACTCTCTGAATAGGTATACAGTTTGCTCTTCAACTACAAAGGCAAACTGCGAACGAACTCAGACCAACCCCGGTCTGGGTCAGTATACAGTTTGGCAATACGCGACCGGGTGCCAGGTGTCCATTGACAGTTATTTTTAGGGTATTATTACAGGATATAACCAACCTATCTGATGCAAAAAATCATTAATATGGTTTAAAATAAATGCATTATATTTTTGCAAAGTCCATGATGTCCTCCTCACGGCGGCGATAGGCGGAGACCTCTCGCGCCCGGCATTGGTCGCGTCCATGCTGCGGGGCGAGACGGAGTGGGAAGCGGTTGCCTCCTTCTGCGAAGCAGTCATGCTCGCGAAGGAGGAGGCGGGCCGCGTGAGAGAGAGGACAGTGTCCTCCCTACGCCCCACCCGCAGTGGAGGACGCCCACGGCGACGGACGTCGCAAGACGATCTCCGGCCACCGTAGGCGCGGGCATGCGGGCGGCGAGTAAAGGGCAACTCGCTGCCCGACCATGGACCATGCCCGGGTCGACGGCGCGTTGTGTTCCACGCGCGCCTCAAAGAGCGTCAGCATAATGACGGGGCCCCCTCTCTAGAGGGCCAAAGCCTGCCGGGGTCGCGGGACTTATCTCATTACCGTGACCCCGGAACATAAAGGGCTATCGAAGGACACCGTGGATTTTAGTCTGTACAAGTCTGACAGTCCCTCCCGCCCTGCCCGGGGTGGTACTCATTTGATGATTTTACCACGATAAAAAAAAAAAAAAGTTCATGATGTCCAGTATACTTCCCGATATCGAATTAAGGGTTAAAAGTTTTTTAAAAAAAAAAACAAATTGACCTCTTAAAGGCCGATCCGCACACAACAGTGACGGCACGTGACGACAGTTCCGTACCGTACCGTTCCGTGATGTCCGTGACGTGCTATTCATACATGTCAGTACCGTACCGACACGACACGTGCAGTGATTTTTAGTACCTTGCAACAGTTTTCGTCGTCCATCTTGAAACACTGCGACAGTCTCAGGCAAAATATTGTCCGCCACAAATTCACGTCGGATCACGGACAATGTCAGCGCAGCACGGACACACCACTGAACGTCACTGTCACTGACGAGTACGGACAAGTACGGATAGCGACCTACAAAATGTACGCTACAATATGAAATTTCACTGACACTGATCGTTACGTTACGGATCGGCACGTGTCGGCACTGTTGTGTGCGGATGGACCTTTAAGGCCGATCCGCACACAACAGTGCCGACACGTGCCGTTCCGTAACGTATCGATCAGTGTCAGTGAAATATGATATTTACTAGACTTGACTTAAAGTCCAATGTCCTATGTATGCTGTTCAGTGATCACTGAACAGCACGGAACGTCACTGTCACTGATGAGTACGGATAGCGTCGTACAAAATGTATGCGACAACATCATATTTCACTGACACTGATCGATACGGTACGGATCGGCAAGTGTCGGCACGTGCCGGCACTGTTGTGTGCGGATAGGCCTTTAACCTCCGAATTTCGCGGTTTCGCCGGTAACACTGACCTTAGTTGTAGTATTGTATTGCCATTTTGTGAAAAAAAGATTCTACTGTTACAAATACCGGCACGGTTCTTGAGCGCTCGGCGTAAGAGTGGGGATCGGTTTGCGCATCGTCCACTTATCGACAAATGAAACGCACAATAAAACTAATAAAACGCACAAAACAACGAATCCCGAGTGGCGGCTATGACGCGATGCGCTACGGCACGCTACGCGGGCCAATCGTTACGCTTTCCCCGCCCCCCTTCCTCACTTCATCTACCAAAGGGACATAATAACTCACTTCTGCGCAGGTGAAGGTCAGCGCTCAAGATCCATGCCGGTCACTGTACCTACTAGAAGAAAAAAATCCAAATCCCTCAAGACCAGTCCATTATATGTAGCACTGACACTTATAAACAATATTTTATCATTTGATGATACATTAGATATCTTTGCAACTACTGAGCTAACATTCCTTATAGCACTGCTACTCGTTACCTGGAGTCTATTTGTTGCCCCTAGTACTAGTACCTAGTTTTAATTAATTATTTTTAATTTTTATTAAGCATTTTTTCATAATTGTTCATTGATTTTTTTATTTAATGTTACATGCATATTAATTTCTGTTTGTCACATAATGATAAAATTATTATATCTAATGTTTTGTTTATATTTATAAGCTCATGTCAATATGCAATATGTTTAATTTGTTCTTTTTAATTAATGGTTTATGTTTACTATGTACGGACCTATAACTTGTGTGTGTGGTTTTAAACTGTTAAATTCAAGTTGGTTGTTATAAATAAATAAATAAAAAAATATAGGTAGGTATTCAATCTATTACAAAAATTCTGAATAGCCCCTGGAGTCTCAAACAGCACCAATTTACGGTAGTAGGGTTGGCAGCCCCGCGAGTAGGGTTACCAGATGAAAAAATCAAATGTCCGGAGAAAAGGCCTGATTTCAATGATTTCAAAAGGAAGGATAGCTGCGAACAAATTATCGGACGCGTCCGTCAGCCGCGGCTGAAAGACGCGGCTTACTCATTATCTAGCCAGTACATTTAATACTACACTGTGCAAACTGTCGGTCGTAAGACGCGGACGTGACCTTGAGCGTTCGGACGTCCGAACAGAATCTGGCCGGCTGAATGTTTGTGCATCCGAAGAGGGTCGTCCGAACTACCGTGCACACTGCTAAGCCGCGTCCCTCAGCCGCGGCTGACGGACGCGTCCGATAATATATTATGTTCTCAGCTTAAGCCCTTCAAACATTTTGACACAAGTTTCTTCAGTACAACAAAAAGTAGCGCCATCTATGATAACCCATACGAACTACGTTCAGGTAGCGTTGCATAAATTGACGACGCGGACGTGATCTTGTAAAGCGGGGAATTCACTAGACGGGCATGTCCGCGGGCAAGCCTGCAGGCAAGTCCGACGGGCTTCGCCACTATCATGTCTGTGCTTTATCAGTCAGTGTAGTACTGCCGCGGGCGGTCTGGCAGACTGCCCGTTGGAAGTCCGCGCGATCTCATTTTGTCTGCACAGGCACCGACAGGTCCGAGCGTGTATGCTTAGTCCAGGCGGCCTGTGGACAGACCTGGCAGTGACAGCAACCCAAACAGACGTCCGCTTATTATCATTCGACGAGTTGTGGAGTATTTTTAATTTAAAATGAGTTTTAATGAGAATAAAATATTCTGGGAAGAATTTTGAGAATAAAATATTGTGTAAAGAAGAAGAGCAAATTGATATGGCTGTACTTATTTCTATATTTATACCATTTTTTGCACCAAATTCTCTTCCTTTTCATCTAAGAATATTAACGCAGCACCGGTAACTATTGCAATTTTTCGCCTTTGCATTGCCATCTTGCAACACAACTAATAGCGAAGCCGTTCTAAAACAAACTGAAGAGTCTGTGAAGTGTATTGCGTCGCCAGGCATGCCCGGACAGACTGCCCGCGGACATGCCCGTCTAGTGAATTCCCCGCTTAAGAGCGTACATGATTTTTAATGGGAATTAAGAATGTTGTAAAAAACGTAAGAGTAAAATAAATGAATTTACGTACGTTTTTGAACATTGATTTAAACAGACAACCAGTCTAAAGGAGATTCCTACGTAAAAGCCCGCGAAATTCAAATTTTCTGAAAATGGAGCGAATGTTTTCAACATTCTTTTATTTAAAGTTATTTATACTTGTTATTAGGGTTGCCACCCGTACTTTACAATAAAGTATTGTACGTTATTTCAGGTAATTGTACTCTATACTTTATGAGAACTATAAAGTACATGAAAATACTTTATTTCGCATGATTTGATTTAGATTAGTGTGATTTATATAAAAAAATAACTACTTGCTTTTAATTTGAATACAGACCGTAAAGATGCTGTGCAATTATTTGGTAGAGATACCTACTAATTTGATACAAACTGCAAAAAGCAATAAAAATACGTTTTTAACATAGCAATAAAGAAAATAGTCCAGTCAATGGGGACAAAAAAGAGGCTTTGCCTTGCATTAGGTACTGTGGTTTTTCTTTTGATTTGTATTGCTTAAGTATATGCTACTCATGAAAAATGTAAAGAACATCGGTCATATTGGACTAGAATAAAAAAAAATTAGACTCTAGATGAGACTGTCACCAATATGTAATGCATTGTTAATATAATTGTCGGATACCAACAGTTTATTTTTAAAAACAGGGAAAATATAGAAAACCGATTTAATTAAATACTACTTTATTTACGAGAACGCAGTTTATAATTTATATAACTTTGAACGCATCTGTAATTATTACATGACTAGAGACGTCCATGCTTTTTCTTGAGCCTTAGTCGATTTTATTTCCTATTTGAAAATAAATCCCAGGCAATGTGAACCGTATAAACTCAACATTGATTATTGAACTAATCGCAGCCATTAATAGAATATGATGCTAGTTCATCATAAATAATTAATTAAATCCATGAATTAAATAATTAATAAAAACTAATAAAGAACATCTCAAATCGATTCTTCCGTATATTGATTGATTACGTCCCTCCCTATTTTTGACAGGTAAATAAAAATGTCTATTGCGCAGGCCGTTGTAGTCTGTGGTTGTCTGCCTAAGTAATCCTAACAGATAGACATAGAGAATGGGCTGAGCATGTGAGAGACAAGGCACATAAGACAGTCTTTTTCTATGTCTTACAGGGAAGATAAATTGGGCTAATAATAACTGTTATTTTCTCTCTTTCTAGAGTAGAGTGTGACCAATGTCATTCATGATACAGATTATGATGCATAGTTCATTCTCTATGTCTATGTCGTAATCTGAATGCCACAGATTGTTAAAGTATGAAAATAACCTCAACAAATATACATAATAATTACTTGATTCTCCCATCTTTAAAAAATATTCTGACGACCTTATTATGTTATATTTATCTATACGAATGAAATGATACATGTTGCATCAAGAGTCGTTTTGATAGATTTTTCTAGTCCAAGCATGTTCGGCGACTGACCATTGTTCTTTTCGACCTCAAGGAGTATCTGCGTTAGCCGCCATCTTGGATTGAAGGTGCCCAAATTCGTTCTTTTTCACATAATGCTTCAACAGTTGACTCTATGGCAAAACTGTCTAAGAGAATTTTAAAGACAATAAAATTCTTCAACAAATAATTTGTACTTATTCTGTACGTCTTATAGATACAAAGTTACAAAAGGGAAAACATTCAACATTGAATAAAAAATCGTCTACACAGTTACTTTGCCCACGATTTCGTCCGCGAGGATGCGTATTTCCGATTTAAAATTACCAAATATCCTCTTAACACTTATTTTGTCGATTTTGTTGATAAGTATACATTGGAAAGTTTTAAGTAAATCGAGAGAAATTAAATTATTTTCATACAAACTTTAATCCCATTTTTAAGCCTCAGGGATATTTTTTTTTAAATCCGTCCTTAGTGCACACTTACCTTACCTTAACCCTACTTGTTATTGTCGCGAACCATATTTTCATCAAGTCACAACTTGTCACAGATATGCAAATTGCAAAAAAAAAACATGAAAATTTTAATTTCGCGGGCTACTACGGAGGAATCGCCCTAACTAATGTCTTTGGCCCTAACATAGCACGCTTATAAGTTATAACTCTATCTCTAAAATATCTCTCTCTACAAAAAATCATAAAAAATCACAAGATTTTTCATGATACAGTTTTGAGCATAGATTCGTTACACAAAAATCCTAGATAGATGTAACGGGTTTATATTGTCGGGGCTAAAATTGTTGTAAATTAGGTCTAGTGTCATCCATTTCAAGGAATGCACTCAATTGCCAAACACTCTCACCCTTATAATAAAGAATTATATTCAAAAAGACACTTGCAGTAAATCTGTAGTACATACTCTGTTTACAAACTAAAAATGACGTTCGTACAAAGTTAAGTCGTTACCTACTACGAGAGTTGCTTCAGCCCGGAAAGACAGCTCCGTGGTTGGCTGCGGGCCCCGTTACAGTCTATCTATTAGATAACGAGTCGAAAACAATCGCAGCGCCCTCATCGATTTTCACGATTTCATAGACAGACTGTACACGGCGGGCCAAATAATATATGTATAATATAAATATACAATTCCACAACTATCACACAACGCCATCTAGTCCCAAGCTAAGCAGAGCTTGTGTTATGGGTACTAGACAACTGATAAACATACTTATATATTTCTAAATACATACATATTATAGATAAATTACACCCAGACACAGAACAGATGATCGTGCTCATCACACAAACATTTGTCCTGGGTGGGAATCGAACCCACGACCTCCGGCATAGCAGTCAGGATCACTAACCACTAGACCAACACGCGGTATAAGAACCAGATGAACGTATCTACAAAAAAACAAAAATTTTTTTTTTTCATAAAACGGTTCACAATATAGTCCTTTATGAATTGCCAAAACGACGTAACGGTAAAGTCAATAATTAGCAAATTCCAAAAAAACGAAATAGCTTAAGAATCATTTTCAATGGAACCAGAAAAACGTATTTCTAAAAACAATATTTTTATTCTTAGAATATAGTTTGTTTGGCAATAAATATACAAACCATAAGAACGTAAAAGCTTATACTTTATTTTGGTCGTTACAAAATTTTGTTTTGATGCTTAGTTTAAAGAGCCAGTGTAACGTTTGTGTATTTACGTTTTATTGGCACAACCAGTTTTTTTACATAAATAATAGGTACAAGTCAATGGCCAAAACAATGTATTGCAATTTACGTTTTTGTGGCAGTAGGTACTATTTTGTTTGATTAATATTATAGTCCATTGACAAAATATAAACTTACGTTAGTTTGGCACCTTATAGTTGATAGCGTAAGATCTCAACCATTCCAAAGCAATACTTACCAGGAAATAGAAGATTTTTATGAAATTGCTATTTTTTTGTTATTTGTGCCTTGAAGATTTATCAGTTTTTTTATTAAACGTCTTCCTTAAGTTTGCCGTATTTGATTACTTCCCTAAATTTGGTCCTTTTAGCAACGCTATCGAATAGTGTAATAATAAAGGATGTGATTTTTTTTCCAAACCAGCTGGTTCGATTCCTGGTCAGAATTACTGTATTTTCTAAAATCCAATGATGCAGTTTTAGTTTTCGTCAAAATCGGCCTCGAGACTCCTTTCAACGTTTTTCGATAAAACTCATAGTTTCGGACATAGCCATCGAATTCGCCCAGTTGAAAACGCTGAAGAGTTTGTATGTCTGGTTGAAGGGGCTAATCTCAGGAACTACTGGTTCGAATTAAAAAAAAATCTGTATGCTTTGGATAGTCCATTTTTTGAAGAAGACTGTAAGCTATATAACATCACACTCCGACCAATAGGAGCCGAGCAGCGGGTCAAACCGCGGAGAACATCTAGTAACTTTAACATTTTTCCTAATGCTTATTAAACAATTTAACTAAGTTAGCCACTGAAATAGAAAAAAAGAAATCTGTTATTTGATAAAATAATAATAAAACATGTGATGTTTTTTTTCTAATATTTTTAAGTATTATTTCATTACAATGCCAATAAAAGTTAAAAATATGACATAGGAATGGCATAGACACAAATGGTTTTATGTCAAGCTATTTAGACTCCTGAATATTAATTTATTTTCATTTTATGCATTCATCCGCCTTGAAAAGTAGTTGGAACTGGTAATAAAAACACTGTTTAATTTCAAACTGTTTTAAACAGGTGTTTTGAAACAAATTGTTTTAATCATGCCAACCCTGCTACATAGACATTATAAAACTTAACTTCACAAATGACGTATTTAAGTTTGATAACAACATAAGTTTGAAAATAATTAAGGGCCACACTAACGTATGTCAACCGAATTTTAAAAATATATATATTGCGTCTATGTAAGCATATATAAATAAATAATAATTTCTAATTTTTTCAAAGCTCTAAGAGCATGGCAATACATAGAAAAAAAATATTTTTCCAAACTAGTATTATATCTGTAGGTATTAAAAAGCTGGTAAAGTTTAAAGAGCCGAATTTTCACCGTATTTTTGCTTTCCTGTAAAATTGAGAAAATGTAGATACGTTTATCTGACTCTTACACCGCGAACAGGCCTGTCATATAACGAGTCTGTCACGTTTGACCAACATTCGTTTGGTCCATGAACTGTTGGTCAACAAAATTTTTGACTCATGAACTTTTCATCCAAAGAACTTTTGACCCACGAACGTTTCGCCAACAGAACTTTACGTCAGTGAATGCTTAACCAACAGAATCTTTTGACCAATATCTTTTGACCCAAAGAACGATTGGCCAACAGACACCGGGACTGCTGAGAGTAAATAAAACCTATATGAGAACCAACTAATATGGTGGTTTTAAATAATTAATATTATCGACAAAGTTAACAAATCCATACTATTATAAATGCAAAAGTTTGTTACGTTTTCACGCCTAAACCGATCATCCTGAATTTTGCATACGTTGTTTTCAAGGGTTCCAAATCTTTTTTATTGAAAAAAGATTTGGAACATTTTAAGGTGTGTACGGATTGTGCGTACATTGGTACGCGTAGTCAGTTTACGAGTGTCCGGAACGCCAAGTCCATACCTACCTGTAGCTACGCGTACACTCTTAGGCGCGGGCCACATAGACAAGACGTAAGACGCAGACGGGGCGGAGACATATGTCTCTTCGGCGTCTCTTTCATACAAAATGTAGAGAATCGTCGCGGAGATTGAGACTATAAATACTACAGCATGTTCCTGGGCCAAGCAACTGCAGCGTTGACTGCACAAGTGAACCATCAGGTAATCAAGAACAAAAGACACGTCAGTGCTCTCAGGAACCTATCCCTTGCTGCAGCTTCCAGCTTCCTCAATCAGCTGATAACAACACAGGAAATAAAAATACAGTAATTTTCTCACTAGAGCTAGGTAATAAGACCACTGCCTAAAGCTCCTCCCCGATTCATTGGATGTAATAAAGGACGTAAAAGAAAGACAGCTGTTCTTACGGACACTCCAGAGAAAAATGCTTTGGCCGAAGAACAGGCTAATAAAAAGAAGAAGAAAGAAAGTGAAACTAGAAAGAAGGTTAAGGAACAAGGGAAGGGAAAAGGTAAACAAAAATAAAACTGACTAAGAACCCCGCTATGAAAAGAGTTTTGCAAGATGACGACAGTTCTGATGATGAACAAGAATGGTACCTGGAGAAAAATGGATTGAATGCAGAGAGTGTAACAATGTACGCACAATCCGTACACACCTTAAAATGTTCCAAATCTTTTTTCAATAAAAAAGATTTGGAACCCTTGAAAACAACGTATGCAAAATTCAGGATGATCGGTTTAGGCGTGAAAACGTAACAAACTTTTGCATTTATAATAGTATGGATTTGTTAACTTTGTCGGTAATATTAATTATTTAAAACCACCATATTAGTTGGTTCTCATATAGGTTTTATTTACTCTCAGCAGTCCCGGTGTCTGTTGGCCAATCGTTCTTTGGGTCAAAAGATATTGGTCAAAAGATTCTGTTGGTTAAGCATTCACTGACGTAAAGTTCTGTTGGCGAAACGTTCGTGGGTCAAAAGTTCTCCGGATGAAAAGTTCACGAGTCAAAAATTTTGTTGACCAACAGTTCATGGACCAAACGAATGTTGGTCAAACGTGACAGACTCTCATATAACAGGCCTGTGTCAAATAACTGGTGCTATTTTCGTTGTTCGGCAGGGCCTGTCCATACAATATAAGTCAATGCCTGATTTCCATTGAAAAATCCTGAGATTTTTTACAGTTTCAAAATTTTCTCTCAAACGTACTCAACAATTAAATGTCGTAAAATTTTAATTTTTCATACACTGCGGATATCGCTCACGCGTTGCACATAGGGTTACCAGATAGAAAATTTAAAAGTCTGGAGATAAAAAGATTTTCTCGAGTTTTACAACTTTGTCTGTTGTCAACTTTGTGTTGTGTGCGCAGTGCGTGCGGATAGGTTTCTACCATCTATCTCTCCCACAGGTTTCATAGATTTTAAGGTTCGATTTTATATGTGCAATTCACAAGACCAAAATCGATTTTAAAATTAGTATCAATATGTAATGTACCTGACGTTATTGTATAATATAAAAAAATATTATTTGTTTGTCTAATAATATATTTATTCTTTATGAAAAGTGAAAAAATCCTGAGATTACTTAAATCCGGCCGCAATCCTGAGAAAACCGTAAAAATCCTGAGTTCTCAGGACAAATCCTGAGATATGGTAACCCTACCCGCGAGGCACGAGGCGAGAGTCTAAACCCGCCATTATAGGTACTAAATTTAAAATTGCACGATTTGTGTCAGTGTTCTTCAACCTGGCAACACTTTGGAGGTTAAAATTGTTGGCGCACAATAATAAACTATCCCTGTATGTGAATACAGTCTAATTTTGATTAGCATCGCCTGCACAAGAGACAGTACCGTAAAACGGGGTGACATCAATGATATCATTGGATGACATTGATTAATTTTTGATTTTAAATAGACGCTACGCTTACAATTTCAACGAAAAAAATGTTAAAAAAAACTGTAGGTAATGTAGACTCATTACGTAAATTAATTACATAGAGCAACAAAAAATTACAGTGAATGTTTAAAAAACTAAACAATACATGTGGCACTCGGAGACTGCCGCGGTGAAGCTATTGCATTTTTTTTTTAAGAAAAAAATCGCTTACCGCGTATTTTTAACGAGAATATAATTTATTTAAAATGTTTGTGGTGCACTACTTGTAGTATCCTATGTTTACTGTGTTTTATCGATAATTCACTGGCTCTCATCACACCAAGCATCGGTATAAATCCTCTGTCCTCGACCTGCGTCCGCGATCTCCCGCGCGCCATTCCGTCATCACTGACAGACGTCATTGTGACAGGTCCGCATACTTATGTGAGAGAGATAGTGTTTACATACCTATTAAATAGATACGCTACATCCCTTCCTTATTATATTTGTTTTTATTTATCAGAATACTATAACCAATAGTATCAATTACTTTCTTCTCTCAAGCACTCAAACATAAAATTGATACCTCTGACTTCTTCGATCGATCTTTTACCTTATCATCGCAGACTGACTGCAACAGACTTCTACCCTTTCTTACTTGTACCTTGACCTTTCTCAGGGTTTGTCTAGCTAGCCTATTTTTTTATGGTAACAACTTCTCCATTATCCTGTTCCAGTTAATGTGGAGCAGGATTGAAATTACAAATGGTCTGTAACCTTCAGTTTCCTTTCTACAGCATAATCACACAGTCGAACTAATACCTGCATACTTCCTTTCCATTCCTTTTTCTCTTGTTTTTTTTTTCGCTCATCCCAAGAGGATCTTTAACTTTATTTTATATCTTCCTTCGAAATCTTATAAGATTCTATCTTTACTAATCATAAGAGCCATTGAATCTCCGAGTGTCACCAGCCACGTTTGAAAAAAAAACCCCCGTGGAAAAACTAGTATGCTGTAACCATTCTACTTAATTTCGTGGGTTAAGAACTAGAGGAGCGTAAGGGCAAAATGGCAACTTCTCAGGAGAGCTGAAAAACAACTCAAATTTACCTACCGTTATCTTCTAGCTCTTTTATGGCAAAATCTACAGTAGTTAGATACCTGATTTTTACTAATAATAAAGCTATATTTATAGGCTACAGAATAGTGTCACTTTTTGGTCAATCGAAAAACGGTTTCATAATAATAAAATTGATTTTTCAAAAACTGGTTGACATACGCCATTTTGGCTGTTACATAAACTCAATAATGTATGAAATGCAACGGAACTTCCGTTAAAATGGCTTTAAAAATAATAAAAAAAAAACCTTTTTACAAACAAACAAACATGTAAGTTAATGATTTGAAGCGAAGAATAATTGTAGCTAGTTAGAACTTCGTTGATGGTTTCTTTGGCGCCGCCACAAACTTTTTTTTTTACTTTTTAGGTCGATGTGTCGTCGATTTTTTTAGCTTTTCATTTTTATACCATCATTAGAGTGTTAAACAAATGGAGAAACCTATCTTCACTTTTGTCATTGTCAACGTAACCGTCATAGTAACTACTGCATTAACTGTTGAGGACCTCTTGCAACTGAAGTCTTCATTCTCAGATAGTCGACGACTGTCAAATCCGAGCTGAGTCTAAAGTTCTCATCAAGATGATTGAAATGAGCACAAACACGATATAGTTGCTATTAACTCTTGCTATTGCCATTCGTCTCCATCCTCAGCCCCTCGATGACAATTATACCCCAGCTAGGTCTAAAGTTTTCATAAAGAACACTGAAATGAGCCCAAACACGTTAAAGGAGCTGTTAACTTTTGAGGGCCTCATGCTCCTACCTTACGTCTCCATTCTCAGACCCTCGATGGCAATGATACCCAGCTAGATCGAAAGTTCTCATCAAGATAATGAGCTCAAATACGAAATAACTGTTGAGAACCTCTTGGAACTGTCTTCTCAACATAACAAGGATCTGGAATTGATGTGATGCTGGTGACGCCATCATTTTATCTTCTCCAGATCTCTGGTATGTAGTAGTGTCCTCAGAACTACATAAATGTTAGCTTAATTTCAACAGAACCGGTTCACAACTGAAAATTCTGTAGGAAAATTGACAATGAAATCCTTTTTTTATACCCTTACAAGCCGATTTAAATTTTGAAATTAATGGGTACTAACTTTGAGTTATACTCTATCTAATAAAAAAATACGAATTTTTGAAATCGAACCAGGCTTTTTTTTTTTTTTTTTTTTTTTTTTAGCGTGGTAAAATCATCAAATGAGTCCTCCCACCCCGGGCAGGGCGGGAGGGACTGTCAGACTTGTACTGACTAAAATCCACGGTGTCCTTCAATAGCCTTTTATGTTCCGGGGTCACGGTAATGAGATAAGTCCCGCGACCCCGGCAGGCTTTGGCCCTCTTGGGCGGGGCCCCGTCATCGTGCTGACGCTCTTTGAGGCGCGCGTGGAACACAACGCGCCGTCGACCCGGGCATGGTCCATGTCCGGGCGGCGAGTTGCCCTTTACTCGCCGCCCGCATGCCCGCGCCTACGGTGGCCGGAGATCGTCTTGCGACGTCCGACGCCGTGGGCGTCTACCATTGCGGGTGGGGCGGAGGGAGGACGCTGTCCTCTCTCTCTCACGGCCCGCCTCCTCCTTAACGAGCATTACTGCCTCGCAGAAGGAGGCGACCGCTTCCCACTCCGTCTCGCCCCGCAGCATGGCCTCGACCAATGCCGGGCGCGAGAGGTCTCCGCCTATCGCTGCCGTGAGGACACGGCGGTGCTCTGCCCAAGCGGGGCAGTCTTGCACCGTATGCTCTACTGTGTCCTCCGGGCGATCTTCGCAATGGTGACACCCCGGCGTTTCTTCCTTCCCCATCCGACACAGGTACCTCCCGAAACATCCGTGTCCGGTGAGGACCTGCGTCATCCGATAGGTCAGGACGCCGTGACGCCTTTCCAGCCACTCCTCAAAGAGGGGTCTTACCGCCGCGATTGCGGCGTGCCCGAAATCGAACCAGGCTACGAAAAGTTATGCGTTGTCATACATAAAAAAAAATATATATGTCGAATTGAGAACCTCCTCTTTTTTTTGTCGGTTAAAAATCTTATAAAATTAATAAACCTAAATTTTTTTGAAGTTTTCGCTGTCCAAGTCATACTTAAAATAAATATATGTATGCAGGGCCAACCTAAGCTTTTAGGGGTCAAATTAACGTACAGTAGTATTAGACGCGAAAGTGAATTAGACCAACAAAGATTTATTACTTGCTAAAAGAACGTATATAGCTTTTACACTATTATTCACATAAAAACTGACTGCAATACTTCAAGTATTTAGTGCCATAGTAGCGTATTCCACCCTTACGTTTTTTTGGCAGGGAGAAGGCATATTCGGTGTCCCAAAATTCGCTCTGTAAATCGAGTTACGATCGTTGTGCTCATAACTTTTTTGACAAAATAATGTAAAGATTATTGTAAGTAGAAACACTTCATTTTGGCAATAAACAATTTTCTTTGTTTTTTATACGTTATTGTTGTACTAAGCAATCTACACACTACATCGTTCCAGTTTTTCGGCACATAAAAATATGGGGATTAAAAAAGCGAATGGTGAAAAAAAATTTTTTTTGAATTTTTGCCCTTACGCTACTCTAGTTCTTAACCCACGATTTGTGCTATACCTTCCAAACCTTACAATATCCACAAGACCCAAAAGCACTAAGTTTTTTTTTTTTTTTTATGAAGTACATAATTGTTATAGTTGCCATTAATTTAAATACCATGATTTTTCTTCTGCATTTTTCATATATCCCTCACAAAGCAGGATAGTTTTCAATCAACAATCCACAATTTAATGATTGATAATTAACTCATTTAACTAAATTCAAATACGTCCAGTTCGATGCAGTCATCAGCCTCATTTAATGAATGTCAAATACTTACAATTTACTGAATTCTAAATAAGTCTCTCTTTCAACTTATGCCAAACTACCTGACCCGTGCCTACTTCGTTGGGCAGTAAAATATGCATCTTATCCTTATAGCCTATTGGCACCGTGCACGACTTCAGCGCCACCTAGCGCTCGCACCGTTGACGGCTCTGACCGTTCTAGTTGAAATCAGATCTCTTTACAAAACACATGGTTTTGGATTCCATGGCAATCCATCAGCTCTGAATAAAATTAAATAAACACAGGCAAAATGTACTCTATATAAAAAATGTCAAATACAGGATCAAAATGAGGATTATGATATTATTTACTTTTTTCTCTTCACGGCAGCCAACCATATCCTGCATTGCTCATCTTTCCAAGAACCGCTTGGCAATAAATAATATTTAAATTTACCATTTCTGCCAACATTCTTGCAGTTTACAACACAACAACCGCTGCAATCTATGTTTTTCTGGCGGAATAATGCGATTTAAAAACAATTACGTACAGATGACAGATCCAAATGCACTTTGAGACAGAGCCGTCGCATTCCGACTGCTCCCCAGCGCCCGTCATTGAAGAAACCACGACATCTTGTCAGACACTCATTGAAATCAAATGATGTCAAGGGCAATCCCGTCCAAAACCAAATGCTTGTTATGATGAACGCACTCATTTGGGTAAGGATTAATATTATGTATACATAAATATCGTCGCAAGAATTGTATTACCTATTTTAAAACCAATTTGATTTCCATAAAAAAAGGTTATGGTGAGTTAACCTTGAAAGACAGACACATGCTGTCGCGGACTTTATTTTAGAACCTTTCATGAGGAACAATTCCGTTACACACATTTTTTGCGTAATGTAAACCGCTTACGCAGCACACGCAATGGGAGCTCTCAATAAGATTTTCCCGACCACGCAACATTTTTTTTCATCTTTTCATCGCTGCTCTGCCCACACTAGTCATAGCGTGACGCTATACAGCCCTTAGCCCTCCTCGATAAATGGACCATCCAACGCTAAAATACCTTTTCAATTCGAACCAGTAGTTGCTGAGATTAGCGCGTCCCCGTCAATTGGCAAAGCTGAATGTACTCTGACACAAAGCCGCCGGCACCTCCATTATTCGCCACCATGAGCGCTGCAATCGAACAGTACTACCCCTACCTAGTACTTCGCACCCAGCGAATAGCACTCACGAATAATGCAGTTTTCTACCAGTGAAACAATTTCCAAAAACAAATCATTACTTCCGGAGACCACCCCTTATATGCAAACTTACAAACAAATTTTACCTCTTCATAACACTATTATTATATAATATTACAATTATTTTATATTACAGTACCTATAGATAGATCCAATTTATGAATTATCAAACAAATCTCATTCATTTAATGTCCAAGACTTTCAATTAAAATGGGAGGATCTTACCATGTGTAAACGGTGCGGTGGTAGATGTCGCATCCCTCCTACCTGTTGGATCCAGTCGCGCCGGTTCCATCCAGGTATTTTCGTTCATCTTCAGCTTCCAATTTAATAGATGCCCACGTTCTAATTTTATGGAGTCTCTTCCCATGCGTTAACACTGTAGGGTAGATGTCATATACCTCCTGCATATTGGATCCAGGTCATGCCGGTTTCCTCAAGATGTTTTCCTTCATCTTCGTGTTTCCAATTTATTGGATGCCCATGTTCCATTTTAATGGAGGATCTTATCATTCGTAAACAGTGCAGGGTAGATGTCACATACCTCATGCTCACTGGCTCTAGGTCATGCCGGTTTCCTTAAGATGTTTTCCTTCATCTTCATGCTTCCATTTTAATGGATGCCCATGCTTACAATTCAATGGATGCCAATGCTTCCAATTTAATGGATGCCAATTCTTCCAATTAAATGGATGCCCTTGCTTCCAATTTAATGGATGCCAATGCTTCCAATTTAATGGATGCCCATGCTTCCAATTTAATGGATGCCCATGCTTCCAATTTAATGGATGCCATGCTTCCAATTTAATGGATGCCCATGCTTCCAATTTAATGGATGCCCATGCTTCCAATTTAATGGATGCCAATGCTTCCAATTTAATGGATGCCAATGCTTCCAATTTAATGGATGCCAATGCTTCCAATTTAATGGATGCCAATGCTTCCAATTTAATGGATGCCAATGCTTCCAATTTAATGGATGCCAATGCTTCCAATTTAATGGATGCCAATGCTTCCAATTTAATGGATGCCAATGCTTCCAATTTAATGGATGCCCAATCTACCATGCGTAAATAGTGCAGTGGGTGATGACACATGCATCGAAGTATTGGTTCTCAGTCATGCCGGTTTCCTCGAGGTGTTTTCCTTCACCTTTCCCTAAAAAGTGATGATGAGTCGAATTTCGACACAAGGCTTGCTTGGTTTTTGGCCCACAACCGAAGTCGAGGGAAGCCACCACTATGTTTCCCTTCACTGTTTCGGAGGAGTAGTGATGAGTGAAATTACGACACAAGGCCTGCCTGGTTTTTGGCCCACGACCGAAGTCGAGCGAGGCCATCACCACTCTTATTAAATTTGTCTTTAATGCTGCTTAGATTACTTAGTAGCAAATTAATATTATTATTTCATAAAATTCTTTAGTTAATGTTGTCCAGTTGTTGCGCCAACTGTTGCAGCAAGTAAATGTACTTCAGTTTAATTGGATGCAAGTACTTTAGTCAATTTCAATGTTTGTAAATGCAGTAAGTAACTATGACAGTAGATAAAAGTACTTTAGTTTGTTTGTATGTAAGTACTCTGTCATTATATTATTTCCTATTTTGATATTTAGGTAATCAAGAACTTATGAAAACAATACATAATAATTAGTTCCACATTCAAGTAGTATGGCACACAATATACATTTATAATGCTAAATGGAGTACATGTAACATCAAATAAATTCACTATCAGTTATAATCAACCAAGTACGAGTCCAGATTCCACGTCTGTCGCCAAGGTGTTTCCCATGAAAAAGCCAACATAACCAATTTAGCCCGGGAATTGAACCCCAGAACTTCACGCCTAGTAATCACAACCACTAGTCCCAAAAAGCAGTTATATTCTACAATTTATATTCTTGAATAATATCAATAGTATAAACCACTACAATAACATCAAACCTGTAATCTTCAAGACGCCAGCCGGGTTGCACTCAACAGCACATCCACATTTTGGTAGTCACTCCCGTGTACTTTAAGTAAGCTCACTACTATCATAGTGTACAATTTCAGACACCACAGCTGTCAGAGAAATTTCTAAAGGACATACTCAACTCCATTCAACCTGGAAATCAAACGTAGGAAAACACAGCCACACCAGATTAATAACTTGAAAGTAGACACTGTATCCATGAACCCTATATCATTAATACACTAGGCCGTTATGGTGGATCACAGCCCACCCCCTCCCACAGAGAGGAAGCCTATCACCCAGCAATAGGATAACAACGGTTGACTGATCAACTATATTCAAATGATTCATATTATTTTGACTAGCGGGTAATTTGCAAGACTTAAGTTCAACATTCTATTTATCCATGTTTCCTTTTTAATCCTACTTCTTACTAATATAACAAATGTGAAAGCTTGTGAAGATAGATTACTGTATGTATGTTTGTGCTTCTTCATACCTAAACGACTGAACAGATTTGGATGAAACTTGGTACAAGCATGGTTCATAGCCAAGAATAACACAAAGGATAGTTTTCCCTCCCCATTTTATGTTCCATGGAATAACCTTCAAATTGTAGCGGGCGAAGCCGCTAGCAACAGCTAGTAATTTTTTATGTACAATTAGTTATAAAAGAACACTGGCACCATAAACACAAGTTAAATCTAATTTGGTGCTCAAGCTCAAAATGTGATTGTTAAATGTATTGGGCATTGTACAGACTGAGGATCATCCAAAGAGATTTAAAAGAACTATAGAGCGGACATTGGGAATATTATCATACAAAAATATCGAAATATATTGTCGGGCGTCAGTAGCGCCATCTAGCGTTGCATTGCAAAACCACTTATTAAAATGAATTCATCAGAATATATTTCAGCCATTACACAATAGATAGCACAACTGTGCATCTTATGATAGCATGCAACATTTTAGAATGGCAAAATTATCGAAACATAAACATCAATAAAGTTAATTAGGATTTAAATATTTGAATAAATTAAAAGGTGGGTAAGGGCAGAACAGAAATAAAATTATAAGTTGTTAATACAATCCCATATTATTTACTTGCCATTATTCTCATGACCTACTATGGTATTCCATGTCTATTAAGTCCAATAATGACTTCAGAATGTGGTATTCTTTATATTTTGACATAATTTAATTTCTTTATTATTCTGGATATGTAATAGGTTGCTCATATTATATACTGTATGTTCCACCTCTTCCAATAGTTTTAAATGTAAATATAACTCATACCAAACTACAGACAAACAAAATATAGCACTACACCACGGGGAAACAGCACCAACGCAGATACAATTTTTCAAACTACAAAAAAAATGCATGACAATCCTTGAAAATTTAAGTAGCATGGAAAGACGCAGACCACATTTCATTCATCACAGGATTTCCTGTAACCTCTCTTTTCGTTCTTGAAATCTGTAGGTATTTGTCAAAAGGTAGTGGTTTCTCAAGGCTAAAATAACTGGCACTTCTCAGATCTAGTTTAACCATGTTTTACTCTGGGCCCCGTGCCATGTATTTAAAATATGTTACAATTTATTAGAAAATATTAAAGAAACTAATAGTTTCAACATATTTAAAAATATAAGTTAGTTATAAATGTCTGGTTCAGTATAATTTTATTGCTTTAATATTTGTATGTTGTGATAACTTTTATGTTTTTTTTTTTTTTTAAGTTAATATGCCCTTGCAAGGTTCATGAGAGGCACTGACAAAATTGTTTAACATCTTGTAACACATGAATGCAAGGTTTGAGTTTGAAAGAGCGATAATTCGGTACAAGTACTTACAATAATAAAACACCCCATTGTTTTTCCTCCTGCTTGAAATACTCCTTCAGTATGTGTGGAGTATTATTATAGTTATTGGTTTACTTTAATTACGTTTCGTGTACTTGCGACTCAAGTACAATGATATTATAAATAAAAAGGTGCTCAGGTAAGGTACCTGTTTTATGTTTTCATGATGTGGTAAAACATAGGTAGGTACTCACGGACTTGTGGTCTTATAGGGCCCCTAAGTATTTTAATTCGTAATTTTGACCTGTATCCTCGTCGCCACTTGTAGTATCCTATGTTTACTGTGTTTTATCGATAATTCACTGGCTCTCATCACACCAAGCATCGGTATAAATCCTCTGTCCTCGACCTGCGTCCGCGATCTCCCGCGCGCCATTCCGTCATCACTGACAGACGTCATTGTGACAGGTCCGCATACTTATGTGAGAGAGATAGTGTTTACATACCTATTAAATAGATACGCTACACTACTGTAATAAAGAACTTCTTTGTTGTAGGAGAATTTTATAAGTAGGTTTCATTGTGAAAACTCCTTTTGTAGCTGGCCGTTTAGAATCAGTAAGAAAAAGTAAATCCCTCTTCGTACCTTTATGAGCACGTCTGTCCGTACCTTTTATGATTGCCGAAGTCTCCCGAACTGAAACGACGTGCTGTCAAATGTGGTCAGGTTTTTTCGTTAGGTTTTTCGCGCCCGCCGCGCTCAGAGCTGCGATAAAAGCTATGCAATAGCTTAAAAATAAAAAAACCTGCTTATCGAAGTTGAAATGATAATGGGGCTACTTTGTTACCTACTATTTTATTCATTCATCAAAGACACCTCCATACCATATACGACAGAAATGAAAATATTTATTTTGTTTTGTGCACTTGTTGTAAAATCTACTGTTATTTTTTGGAAATTATCGTTAAGGTAGGTAATAATAGGTACGATTTGAAAATATTTGCTCTAAACCCGCTATTATAGATAAATATAAAATTGCACGATTTGTGTCAGTGTTCTTCAACCTGGCAACACTTTGGAGGTAAAAATTGTTGGCGCACAATAATAAACTATCCGTGTATGTGAATACAGTCTAATTTTGATTAGCATCGCATGCACAAGAGACAGTACCGTAAAACGGGGTGACAACAATGATATCTTTGGGTGACATTGATTAATTTTTGATTTTAAATAGACGCTAAGCGACTCCGCCTCTGAATGTCGAAGTTTGAAATGTCGACTACTCGAGTCGACGTATGTTAGTTCTAGGATCTCGATGTACGCCAGTTCGAAAGTTCACTGGAGCGAAGTATGCAAGGCCGACGTATCGTTAGTTAGCAAAGCATACGAGTGCGATGTACGCCAGTTCGAAATTACGCTGTTACGAAGTATGAAATTCCTCCGTACTGTTCTGGTACTCCTACAACATTATAATTAGCCAAGGGGTATGACAAGTTTTAGGCCCGATTCATGTTGTGTCATAAAAATTAATGATGTGAATTTCTTAATAACAAAAAAAAAAATATAACATAAAATAACCTCCTTTTTTTTGAAGTCGGTAACAAATAATAATAAGAATAAAAATGTTTGTATGGAGTTGACCACTCAATACGTCTACATTTTTTTTGGTGTAGGTACCTACTTCTTATGTAAAACTAATTATAAGTAGGTACTATATTAAACAAATTCTATGATATTGCTTTCCTATTTAATGATTTAAGTATAGTTCATCTTTGTTAGGTTTATGGGCCGAGGCTTCAAGGGAAACTTGGCAATATCTTTTGTGTAAGAATTGATGCTAATATAAAGAAACGTTAATTCAAAAAATCATGCCATAACCTAAAAATCAGAGAACATTAATTATTAAAGAAGGATAACGTAGATTTAAAAGAATACATAATTAAGTGGTCTTGCGTACATAGCGTATAATGAAGATTTAATTTTATATAAAAAACTGAAGTAATTAAATTACTATTTTTGTTTTTAAATAAGTACTTATGTACCAATTACTATAATAGGTACATTTTAATCTAAATGTTGTTTTATTAACATTAAGTTAATAATATGCAATGCTTCAAGCGCATTTTTTTGTTTATTTCTGGTTTAATTCGTTTTTTTTTTCTTTTTAATAATTTAAATAAAAAAATATAAATCTATTTATGCACCGTAAAACCTGCTAGCTTTGCCAACGGTTGCAGACTTTGCCATAGCCAACTTCTGAGGGAAATAGTGTAGTCACATCTTAATATCAGTTTTTTGACATGTATGCATGCCTTTAGTAAAATTTATGAGTTAAATGGCAACGCTGACTAACTTGTTGGAACTCGCTGTTTGAATATGGTGTTAACATGCGGTTTGTATGAAAAAGAGAAAAAAAGTTAGGCTAAGCGCGCACTACGAAAATAAGTCGTTGCGAAAAAAAATCGACAATCTGTGAACAACAGAAATGTACTACAGTCCGCGCACTGCGAAAATAAATCGTTTGTGATTTCACGAACTAGTTAGCGATTTCATTTCGCATTATGAGAATCGCAACGATTAAATTTCGTAGTGCGCGCATAGCCTTAGGGGTAACTTTGCCGAGCCACTTTAGTCAAGAACCTTTCGTGCACTCTCTGTTGATTGGTATGTTTCACGGTAAATTTTAACAAATAATTTTAAACAGTTCCGACATCAACTACCTACCTAAATTAAAAACACAAGCAGACAGAGACACTTACCTAGTCGTCAAAGTACTCCCTCCTCCGCATCGATATTATCTTATCTTATCTTAATAAAAATTAGGTAGGTAGGTACACAAGTTGTTGGATACACCCGAAACACAAACTATTTGTGAAAAGGGATTGACCCTCATTCATAAAAAGATCCCTTAAATATCATATCACTCTTTTTTACCCAGTTGGTTAACGTAGAACATAACGTCGTCTGGCTACAACACCAAAACGTACCTTTCGCCACTAACGGAATGCGTAAAGGTGAAAATAAAAGAGATTTAGTCAAATGTTTAATACCTGATAATGTGCAATCAAATTAGTATTTAGATTTAGTGTTACAAATCAAATTATTTTACTTCTTTTCTTCATTTTTGGGTGAAAAACATTTCGTGCAATTTTTCGTGCAAAACGCCTCGTTGTGACGACACAGTATACGTCAAGTTTGCGTCATCACATCGTGAACAGCGCTCAAACGGGGAGGACGTGGAATGAAAGTGTGTGCAGTGCTTCATTAGAAACATTGTTTTATTATTTTTTCAAATGTTTCTAATATCGGAATTATAAAGTACAAAGTTTAGGATAGGTAATTATAATCTTGTTTGTTGAATTTTTCGCCTGGTTTTGTCATGTTTGTCAACGGAATTAATTTTTAAATTGTTTATTTCAGGTTCCTTTCGGGGTCGCCGCCATCATGGCGTCGGACGAACAATTTTCCCTATGTTGGAACAATTTCCACGCGAACATGTCAGCAGGCTTTCACGGCCTGCTGTCGCGTGGAGATCTAGTAGATGTTACACTCGCTGCCGAAGGCAGATTATTACAGGCACACAAATTAGTTTTATCAGTATGTTCTCCTTATTTTCAAGAAATGTTCAAAATGAACCCAACTCAGCATCCCATAGGTAAGCTTTTAATCTGTCAAATATTTACTTGATTTTCTGGTGTACGTCCATATATTAATAATCATTTTCTTTGTTTCAGTATTTTTAAAAGATGTTAGTCATTCAGCATTAAGAGACTTATTACAGTTTATGTACCAAGGGGAGGTTAATGTTAAGCAAGAAGAATTAGCATCATTTATTAGTACCGCGGAACAGCTTCAAGTGAAAGGTCTAACCGGAAATCAAAATGAAGAAAGTTCCACGCCATCCAAACCAAAGCCGACCTCTAGGCCAGGCCCGAGGTCGTCACAACAAAGGCAATCCGTAATGACTAAGTTAGAGACTGATTTAGATTCTAAGCCCTCCACCACTCCAGTAGCGGTTAAGCGACCAAATAGGCCATCAATAGCATCAAATAATTCGTCATCTTCACAAAGTGGACCTGCGAAACGAAAATGCGTGGACCCCTTAGAAGCCGGACCGTCTGGTTCTGCGAAAGAAGAATTCGTAACGATACCTGACGAGGACGAAAACAACGCTGTGGCACCTAAAATGGAACCTGAATTTGTTAACGAAAGCATGTGGGACGATGATGATGACGGAGCCAATAATGAGGAAACTAATTTTGGCGAAGACGATTCAAACATGGAAATGACTGGTAAATATATTTTTTTTGACCGGTTAGTCGCTCTCTACTTTTTCAGTGCATAATTTTCTGTTGCTTCACAGGCTTTGATGGATCAACGACTGGTGATGGTAATATTACTGGCGGTGCGGAAGGAGGGGCTGTTGGAGATGCACAAGGTAGGTTTGAGACTTCCTACTGTAAAGGCAGTTAGTCGAAGTTTTATTCTTGGACAAACTGTCTCGCTAATCTGGCTTGTGAAATCAGTTTCTCCGACGTTTCTCAAGTCGTTAGATGTAGAATGAAATTTGTAAGTTAGTTGTAAAGTAGTTTTAGACTAGCATTTAGTAGAATGTAAACATGCCCAGGTAAAGTACAAGGTTGCGGTCCAAAGTTTCGAGGTTGGTAAACTGTTTCGCTCCTGACGTCTTTGGTAAACTTGTTGGTGCTGTTGGTACATACTGGTAAAGTTAACAGCGGTTGGTTCAGTGAACTATCAAAAGTTCTGCAACCCCCATAAGGTATAATTGGTTGGTAAAATGTAACTGCGAGGTAACTTCTATTCGTGTACCTTTTAGGTAGTAACTTGACAGTGCTGCTTCAGGATTTATGCCACAGCGCGTCAGCAGTGTAGAGAAGAGGGAAAGTTGGTTGCCGATGAATGGGTAATGTAAAGTTTATGGTTGGTAAGTAATGGTTTTACTGTACGGCTCTGACGAAGTATTGATACTACACACGTTACCGGTGTCCATACTAACCATATCGACGGCGTGCTCTCATTGGTCCGCTTCAAGGTACCTAGTATGAACTCTAAAAATGAGAGCGCCAAACCGCGGTCGATGCGTAGAATCTGGTATCGTAATGACTACTCATGGTATTGGTGCGGGGTATTACGCACACACGCACGGCTGAGACGTTTAATCGCGATTGGTCCAATTCGTCTGAAACGCCTACACGACCGCCGACAGAGGTGACCTTGGTCGCGTCAGCAGTCCGACCGCGGACGCGGTCTGTCGGGACGGATGCGCTCCCGACCAAGGTCATCCAAAGGTCGGTTGACTCCGCCCATATTTGGTCGCCCGACCGACGTCTGCACGGTAGGTAGAATTTTCACACCCACCGGACCATGGTCACCTCTGTCGGGCGGTCTGGTCTGATCGTGTAGAAAGCCCGGTTTCCACTGCAAGCGGAGTGGACACATTAATGACTCAGCGGGTGAAAAGAGTAAAAATGAGCTCGCTCTGGGAACGCAAAAACGATTTGTTGGTGGAAATACAAGTATGCAGTTTGCGCTTGCGAGTTTAACGAAGTCATTAATGGGTCCGTTCCGCTCGCAGTGGAAACCGGGCTGAAGGGGTTTCAATCGCGGTTGGTCCAATTTGCAGCGGTGAGCGTCAAAATGAAGCGTATGTCTATCCAGCAGGCCCCAACGAGATTTATCAACAGATGATAGCTGTTCATAAAGACAGTGTTTTGTACCTAAAGAAAATAAATAAGATATATTTTGTACCTCGACAGTTTTTGATTTAATAACGATTTGATGAAGTGTCTAGCTAGCGGGCGCGTATGTCTATCCAGCAGGCCCCAACGAGATTTATCAACAGATGATAGCTGTTCATAAAGACAGTATTTTGTACCTAAAGAAAATAAATAAGATATATTTTGTACCTCGACAGTTTTTGATCTAATGACGATTTGATGAAGTGTCTAGCTAGCGGGCCCCTTATGATTAATTTTTTTGTTATTATACTTTCAGATCTGCTAATAGTGCTCGGAGTTAGGAACTATTATGTACCTTATAAATCCAAAATTTTGACTTTCTATGAGCTATACTTTAGAAGATATTCGTTATTGAGACAAACGTCCAGCCAGCGGGCCCCTTTTTAAATACTAGTATTTTATGTCATACAATAGCATTAGGAGCTTGATACTATTATGTACCTTACAAATCCAAAATTTCGACTTTCTGTGAGCTATACTTTAGAAGATATTCGTTACTGAGACAAATGTCCAGCCAGCGGGCCCCTTTTTTAAATACTAGTCTTTTATATCATACAATAGCATTAGGATTTTGATACTATTATGTACTCTTACAAATCCAAAATTTCAACTTTCTGTGAGCTATACTTTAGAAGATATTCGTTACTGAGACAAGTCCAGCCAGCGGGCCCTTTTTTAAATTCTAGTCTTTGACCAGCTACAAAAGGAGGTAAAACACGCGTATGTCTATCCAGCAGGCCCCAACGAGATTTATCAACAGATGATAGCTGTTCATAAAGACAGTGTTTTGTACCTAAAGAAAATAAATAAGATATATTTTGTACCTCGACAGTTTTTGATTTAACGACGATTTGATGAAGTGTCTAGCTAGCGGGCCTCTTATGATAATTTTTTTTGTTATTACACTTTCAGATCTCCTAATAGTGCTCGGAGTTAGCAACTATTATGTACCTTACAAAACCAAAATTTCGACTTTCTGTGAGCTATACTTTAGAAGATATTCGTTATTGAGACAAACGTCCAGCCAGCGGGCCCCTTTTTAAATACTAGTATTTTATGTCAAACAATAGCATTAGGAGCTTGATACTATTATGTACCTTACAAATCCAAAATTTCGACTTTCTGTGAGCTAGACTTTAGAAGATATTCGTTACTGAGACACGTCCAGCCAGCGGGCCCATTTTTAATACTAGTCTTTTACCAGCTACAAAACTTTTTTAAAAAAAAGTACCGACTTCAAAACAAATACAAAAAAGTTTAAAATAACTTTTCTTTCGGAAGTCGGTGGCAATAGTCAATGACACAACAAAACAAAGCCACCGACTTCCGAAAGAAAAGTTATTTTAAACTTTTTTGTATTTGTTTTGAAGTCGGTACTTTTTTTTAAAAAAGTTTTTATTTTACCCTTTTTATTAGTTTATTTATTACATATTCAACCCAAATTCTTGTAAAATACAAAATTTTCTTACATATGCACTAATCTTGTAATCCGTCACAACATAAAAAAATCCATATCTCTAAAACTACTGAACCGATTTTGATGAAACTTGCAGTGTACCCTAAGTTGAACAATACCTAGTACAACAAAAAAAGAATTACTTAAATCGAACTTATAGTTCCGGAGATATGCGTGCACAAACATAAAAACATACATACATACATACATACATACATACACTTATGAAATTTGGCACATTTGTTCAGACGCTGATATAGACTAACATATATGAAAACTGGGCAGTTCTGATAATATTACATACATACGGGTCGAATTGATAACCTCCTTTTTTTTGAAGTCGGTAAAAAGGAGGTAATACACAATGAAAATTACTTACTTATAAAAATCTTATAAGACGCAGTGGAATCGTGCTGGGCACCTGTTGAAAATATTGACCCAGTTAGGAAGTGAGACCTGGGAATCCTGTATATTAAGGAAACCCACTTATTTACATTTACATACATTTCTTCATTACAATTTATTTTTCTTTATTACAGTAGTGCACCACAAACATTTAAACTACTACTGTCATACTTGTACTGACTAAAATCCACGGTGTCCTTCAATAGCCCTTTACGTTCCGGGGTCACGGTATTAGGTAGTCCCGCGACCCCGGCAGGCTCTGGCCCTCTAAGGGGAGCCCCGTCATCGTGCTGACACTGACGTCGACCCGGGCATGGTCCATGGTCGGACAGCGAGTCGCCCATTCCTCACCGCCGGCATGCCCGCGCCTACGCGCTGGAGATCGTCTGCCAACGTCCGTCGCCGTCGACGTCTACCACTGCGGCTGGGCTGTGAGGTGGACGCTGACCTCTCCCTCACGCTGACTTCTCCTCCTTTGCTAGCATGACTGCTTCGCAGAAGGAGGCGGTCGCTTAACACTCTATTTCGCCCGGCAGCATAGCCGCTGGCTGGACGTTTGTCTCAGTAATGAATATCTTCTAAAGTATAGCTCACAGAAAGTCGAAATTTTGGATTTGTAAGGTACATAATAGTATCAAGCTCCTAATGCTATTGTTTGACATAAAATACTAGTATTTAAAAAGGGGCCCGCAGGCTGGACGTTTGTCTCAATAACGAATATCTTCTAAAGTCTAGCTCACAGAAAGTCGAAATTTTGGATTTGTAAGGTACATAATAGTATCAAGCTCCTAATGCTATTGTTTGACATAAAATACTAGTATTTAAAAAGGGGCCCGCTGGCTGGACGTTTGTCTCAATAACGAATATGTTCTAAAGTATAGCTCACAGAAAGTCGAAATTTTGGATTTGTAAGTTACATAATAGTATCAAGCTCCTAATGCTATTGTTTGACATAAAATACTAGTATTTAAAAAGGGGCCCGCTGGCTGGACGTTTGTCTCAATAACGAATATCTTCTAAAGTATAGCTCACAGAAAGTCGAAATTTTGGTTTTGTAAGGTACGTAATAGTTGCTAACTCCGAGCACTATTAGGAAATCTGAAAGTATAATAACAAAAAAAATAATCATAAGGGGCCCGCTAGCTAGACACTTCATCAAATCGTCGTTAAATCAAAAACTGTCGAGGTACAAAATATATCTTATTTATTTTCTTTAGGTACAAAACACTGTCTTTATGAACAGCTATCATCTATTGATAAATCTCGTTGGGGCCTGCTGGATAGACATACGCGTAAAACACAATTAAAACTACTTATAAAATTCTTATAAGACGCAATGGAAGCGTGCTGGGCACCTGCTGAAAATATTGACCCAGTTTGGAAGTGAGACCTGGGAATCCTGTATATTAAAAAACCCACTTATTTCTTCATTACAATTTATTTTTCTTTATTACAGTAGTGCACCACAAACATTTAAATAAATGATATTCTCGAAAGCTGAATAACCCTCCTTTTTGCTTCGCCGTAGTCGGGTGAAAAAATCAAGCTAAACGCATAGTCGACTCTTCGCGTGACTAGAGGGCTTTTTTTAGCGTGTTAAAATCATCAAATGAGTCCTCCCACCCAGGGCAGGGCGGGAGGGACTGTCAGACCTGTACTAACTAATATCCACGGTGTCCTTCAATAGCCCTTTACGTTCCGGGGTCACGGTATTCGGTAGTCCCGCGACCCCGGTAGGCTCTGGCCCTCTAAGGGGAGCCCCGTCATCGTGCTGCCACACTTTGAGGCACGCGTGGAACACAACGCGCCGTCGATCCGGGCATGGTCAATGGTCGGACAGCGAGTCGCCCATTACTCGCCGCCCGCATGCCCGCGCCTACGGTGGCTAGAGATCGTCTGCCAACGTCCGTCGCCGTGGACGTCTACCACTGCGGCTGGGCTGTGAGGTGGACGCTGGCCTCTCCCTCACGCGTCCCGCCTCCTCCTTTGCTAACATGACTGCTTCGCAGAAGGAGGCGATCGCTTAACACTCTGTCTCGCCCCGCAGCATAGCCGCTGGCTGGACGTTTGTCTCAGTAACGAATATCTTCTAAAGTATAGCTCACAGAAAGTCGAAATTTTGGATTTGTAAGGTACATAATAGTATCAAGCTCCTAATGCTATTGTATGACATAAAATACTCGTATTTAAAAAGGGGCCCGCTGGCTGGACGTTTGTCTCAATAACGAATATCTTCTAAAGTATAGCTCATAGAAAGTCAAAATTTTGGATTTGTAAGGTACATAATAGTTCCTAACTCCGAGCACTATTAGCAGATCTGAAAGTATAAAAACAAAAAAAATAATCATAAGGGGCCCGCTAGCTAGACACTTCATCAAATCGTCATTAAATCAAAAACTGTCGAGGTACAAAATATATCTTATTTATTTTCTTTAGGTACAAAATACTGTCTTTATGAACAGCTATCATCTGTTGATAAATCTCGTTGGGGCCTGCTGGATAGACATACGCCTAGCGGGCCCCTTATGATTATTTTTTTTGTTCTTATACTTTCAGATCTCCTAATAGTGCTCAGAGTTAGCAACTATTATGTACCTTACAAATCCAAAATTTCGACTTTCTGTGAGCTATACTTTAGAAGATATTCGTTATTGAGACAAACGTCCAGCCAGCGGGCCCCTTTTTAAATACTAGTCTTTTATGTCAAACAATAGCATTAGGAGCTTGATACTATTATGTACCTTACAAATCCAAAATTTCGACCTTCTGTGAGCTATAAGGTGTCTACACACCAAAGCCGGCCCGCCGGCACAAGCCGGCGGGCTAGGCCGGCGGCATGATTTTGACGGCCGGCGGCATGATTAGCATTGTTCAATCAGGCCGCCGGCCTAGCCCGCCGGCTTGTGCCGGCGGGCCGGCGGCTTTGGTGTGTAGACACCTATACTTTAGAAGATATTCGTTACTGAGACAAACGTCCAGCCAGCGGGCCCCTTTTTTAAATACTAGTATTTTATATCATACAATAGCATTAGGAGCTTGATACTATTATGTACCTTACAAATCCAAAATTTCGACTTTCTGTGAGCTATACTTTAGAAGATATACGTTACTGAGACAAACGTCCAGCCAGTGGCTATGCTGCGGGGCGAGATAGAGTGTTAAGCGACCGCCTCCTTCTGCGAAGCAGTCATGCTAGCAAAGGAGGAGGCGGGACGCGTGAGGGAGAGGTCAGCGTCCACCTCACAGCCCAGCCGCAGTGGTAGACGTCTACGGCGACGGATGTTGGCAGACGATCTCCAGCCACCGTAGCGCGTAGGCGCGAGCATGCGGGCGGTGAGGAATGGGCGACTCGCTGTCCGACCATGGACCATGCCCGGGTCGACGGCGCGTTGTGTTCCACGCGTGCCTCAAAGAGTGTCAGCACGATGACGGGGCTCCCCTTAGAGGGCCAGAGCCTGCCGGGGTCGCGGGACTACCTAATACCGTGACCCCGGAACGTAAAGGGCTATTGAAGGACACCGTGGATTTTAGACAGTACGCCCTCCCTGGGTGGGAGGACTCATTTGATGATTTTACCAAGCTAAAAAAAAATACGTGTGGCTCTCGGAGACTGCCGCGGTAAAGCTATAGCATAGCATTTAAAAAAATAAAGTAAAAATTATCACCTACCGTGAATATTTAACGAGAATATCATTTATTTAAATGTTTGTGGTGCACTACTGTAATAAAGAAAAATAAATTGTAATGAAGAAATAAGTGGGTTTCCTTAATATACAGGATTCCCAGGTCTCACTTCCTAACTGGGTCAATATTTTCAAGAGGTGCCCAGCACGTTTCCACGGCGTCTTATAAGAATTTTATAAGTAAGTAGTTTTCATCGTGTATTACCTCCTTTTGTAGCTGGTATAAGACTAGTATTAAAAAATGGGCCCGCTGGCTGGACGTGTCTCAGTAACGAATATCTTCTAAAGTCTAGCTCACGGAAAGTCGAAATTTTGGATTTGTAAGGTACATAATAGTATCAAGGTCCTAATGCTATTGTATGATATAAAAGACTAGTATTTAAAAAAGGGGCCCGTTGGCTCGATGTTTGTCTCAGTAACGAATATCTTCTAAAGTATAGCTCACAGAAAGTCGAAATTTTGAATTTGTAAGGTACATAATAGTATCAAGCTCCTAATGCTATTGTTTGACATAAAAGACTAGTATTTAAAAAGGGGCCCGCTGGCTGGACGTTTGTCTCAATAACGAATATCTTCTAAAGTATAGCTCACAGAAAGTCGAAATTTTGGATTTGTAAGGTACATAATAGTTGCTAACTCTGAGCACTATTAGGAGATCTGAAAGTATAAGAACAAAAAAAATAATCATAAGGGGCCCGCTAGCTAGACACTTCATCAAATCGTTATTAAATCAAAAACTGTCGAGGTACAAAATATATCTTATTTATTTTCTTTAGGTACAAAACACTGTCTTTATGAACAGTTATCATCTGTTGATAAATCTCGTTGGGGCCTGCTGGATAGACATACGCCAAAATGAAGGGACCGAGTTTCGTAAGCGTCAGGACCCCTGGACCAAGGCGTATGTCTATCCAGCAGGCCCCAACGAAATTTACCAACAGATGATAGCTGTTCATAAAGACAGTATTTTGTACCTAAAGAAAATAAATAACATATATTTTGTACCTCGACAGTTTTTGATTTAATGACGATTTGATGAAGTGTCTAGCTAGCGGGCCCCTTATGATTATTTTTTTTGTTATTACACTTTCAGATCTGCTAATAGTGCTCGGAGTTAGGAACTATTATGTACCTTACAAATCCAAACTTTTGACTTTCTGTGAGCTATACTTTAGAAGATATTCGCTATTGAGACAAACGTCCAGCCAGCGGGCCCCTTTTTAAATACTAGTATTTTATGTCATACAATAGCATTAGGAGCTTGATACTATTATGTACCTTACAAATCCAAAATTTCGACTTTCTGTGAGCTATACTTTAGAAGATATTCGTTATTGAGACAAACGTCCAGCCAGCGGGCCCCTTTTTAAATACTAGTATTTTATGTCATACAATAGCATTCGGAGCTTCATACTATTATGTGCCTTACAAATCCAAAATTTCGACTTTTTTTGGACGTTTGTCTCAGTAACGAATATCTTCTAAAGTATAGCTCACAGAAGGTCGAAATTTTGGATTTGTAAGGTACATAATAGTATCAAGCTCCTAATGCTATTGTTTGACATAAAAGACTAGTATTTAAAAAGGGGCCCGCTGGCTGGACGTTTGTCTCAATAACGAATATCTTCTAAAGTATAGCTCACAGAAAGTCGAAATTTTGGATTTGTAAGGTACATTATAGTTGCTAACTCCGAGCACTATTAGGAGATCTGAAAGTATAATAACAAAAAAAATAATCATAAGGGGCCCGCTAGCTAGACACTTCATCAAATCGTCATTAAATCAAAAACTGTCGAGGTACAAAATATATCTTATTTATTTTCTTTAGGTACAAAACACTGTCTTTATGAACAGCTATCATCTGTTGATAAATCTCGTTGGGGCCTGCTGGATAGACATACGCACAAAATGTAGTACGTGACACTATAACCACATATTCCTCAGTGATTTTTTTTCTTAGTTTTTGATATGGATAGTCTTTTTTTTAAAAAAATGATTAATCTTCAACTATATATTCCTAAGTGATTTATTTCTTAATTTTCTATAATTGTTGATTTTTTTGATAATTGATTTTATGACTTTTTGGTAACTGTTGATTTTTTAAAAAGAAAGAAAAAGAGTAAATGTTTACTTTTGGGCTACAAAATGTAGTACGTGACACTATAACCACATATTCCTCAGTGATTTTTTTTCTTATTTTTGATATGGATAGTCTTTTTTTTTTAAATGATTAATATTCAACTACATATTCCTAAGTGATTTATTTCTTAATTTTCTATAATTGTTGATTTTTTGATAATTAATTTTATGACTTTTTGATAACTGTTGATTTTTTGAAAAGAAACCGAATAAATGTTTACTTTTGCGCTACAAAATGTAGTACGTGACATTATACAAGTTATTTTTGGGACATGATAGAAGTTATTTTTTGAAACTAGTTGAAATATATGATTTGCCAACCCTTACATAGCATTTTATTTACGATATTCACTCACACACATTCATAGAATTGAAAAATCAGTCATTTGAAGAATCGGTTGTAGCGCGTAGGCATAATATAATTAGTTAGTCTAAGGCACATTAGTTACTGTATAAATTCACTGGAGTCAGACATTTCGACACAGTCGTCCAATAAACTTCAAACCGAGAACACGCATATCACTTTGCCGCCCCTTCTGTCAACAATCACTCACGCACCCACATTACCGGCAAAGTGGTGACCCGACGTGTACGCGCGCCTCTTATAACTCTCGCATAATTTAACCGCGCGCGATAAACGACCCGTGATATCAAGCCGCTGCTCAACCAAAGCCTGCAACCATGTCTACAGCTGCACTACCGACCTCGGAGCAGCCACAGCAGATGACGGCAGTTACCATCACACCAAGAATACCGGACTTCTAGCGAGACCGGCCCAGACTCTGGTTCCACCAATTCAGCGCCATCGTAGACCCTCAAAAGGCAAGTGACCTCCACAAAAGTCGACTTTTAATAGCTAGGCTAAAACAAAGCGAATTAAGTGACATTAGTGATATTTTAGAAAACATGCCCGAATCAAATAAATTCGAAACGCTGAAAAATAGGTTAATTTTCGTTTACGAGGAGTCGGAAACAAAACAATTAAACCAACTCTTAAACGAGATAGAGCTCGGGGATCAAAAGCCGTCACAGCTACTTAGACGAATGCAAAATCTAGGAAAAAACCGAGTCCCAGATGAAACCTTAAAATTATTGTGGACCGGGCGCCTACCACATTCCGTTAGAGCCGTCTTAACGGCATGTGATTCAGGTGAAGTACAATTAGATAGTCTAGCCAAAATCGCTGATAAAATTATAGAGAATACCAAACCGTCTGAGATAGCTTCTGTTTCGAAGCCTTCTCAGAATTTAGTAAATAATACTTCCGAAATATTAAACGAACTAAACAAAATGAAAATGGAAATTGCAACATTAAATAACAAACTAGGCGAAAACAATAGAAAAAGTCATCATGAACCGCGAGGACGAAACCGACATAATCCCGGCCCGTCTCGACCGCGTTCCAAAAGTCGCGAAAATTCACAAAAAAATCGAGAAAAGTTTTTGAACCAGTCCGCGAAACCCGGCGACTCAAATTTTCTGTGTTTTTATCACTACGTCTACGGCAATAATGCGCGCAAATGCGGAGATCTCGTTAATTGCCGCAAACACCCTACACAAAATTCGGAAAACTAATTCAGACACCGGCACGAATAAATAATGTCGCCGGTGTCGAACATTCATATCGTTTGTGCGTTACAGACACTACAACAGGTGTGCGATATTTAATTGACACAGGTGCCGACGTCTCTGTATTAGCCGCAAATAAGCAAAACTCCTGTAGGACGTCAGACTATGTGTTATATGCAGCAAACGGCACAAAAATAAAGACATTCGGTGAAAAAGTCATTACGGTCAATCTAGGGCTACGCCGTACATTTAGATGGAAATTTATATTAGCCGACGTACGTAGTTCGATAATAGGTGCCGATTTCCTAGCCGCAAACAAACTTTTAGTAGACCTACATGGTAGGAAATTAGTCGACAAAGTCACATTGTTATCGCGCACCACAAACGTAATATCCTCCAACGAACCGAGTATTCGTACAATAGATGTCAATGACGAATACCATCTTATCTTACAAAAGTTTCCTAGCATCACCAAACTAGAAAATTTTATGACAGACCCCAAACATGACGTACAACACCACATTTATACCACCGGTCCCCCGGTTCATGAAAAAGTACGTCCACTCAATCCGAAGAAATACAAAATAGCGAAAGCTGAATTCGAACGAATGATGCAATTAGGTATTTGTAGGCCTTCAAATAGTCCTTGGGCTAACCCACTTGTGTGTGTTACTAAAAAAGACGGTGAAATAAGAGCATGCGGAGATTATCGTAGACTCAACGCACAAACTATACCCGACCGTTACCCATTACCGCGACTACTTGATTTCACTTATCTACTCAGAGGCAAAACAATATTTTCTAAAATTGACGTGCGAAAAGCCTATTTTAATATTCGCATGGCACCCGAAGATATTCCCAAGACTGCAGTCATAACTCCATTCGGTTTATTCGAATTTACAAGAATGAACTTTGGATTACGTAACGCAGCACAAGACTTCCAAAGATTAATCAATAAAGCACTGGAAGGTCTAGATTTCGCATTCCCATATCTAGATGACATTATTATCGGATCGGAATCTAAATCTAAGCATTTAGAACACCTAGAAACAATATTAAATCGTTTAAATAACTATGGCTTAACAATTAACACAAATAAGTGCGAATTTGGTAAATCCGAATTAGATTTTCTCGGTTACCATATCGATTCACAGGGCGTAAAACCGAGTGCAAAAAAAACACAACTTATTAATGACTATCCACAACCAAAAACAATTGAAGAACTTCGACGTTTTCTCGGCATGATGAATTTCTACAGGCAAAGCATTCCAAAAGCTGCAGAGATTCAAGCACCACTTAACGCGTACTTGCATAACTCAAAAAAACGCGACAAAACTGAGATAACATGGAACGAAAGCGCACTAAAAGCGTTCAGTCAATGTAAACAACTCATAAACAATGCAGTCATGCTAGCCCACCCAGACGCAACCGCACCCTTAGTATTAATGACAGACGCTTCTGGTAGTTGTGTAGGCGCAGCTTTAAATCAAAGAGTTGACGGAAAATTACAATCCCTCGGATTTTATTCAAAAAAGCTTACGGATACCCAAACAAGATATAGTACCTACGACAGGGAACTTCTAGCTATATACATGTCAATAAAACATTTCCGTCATATGATAGAAGGTAGAGAACTAACCGTATTAACGGATCACAAACCATTGACTTTCGCACTAACAAAGAAAGTTTCACCATCAGATTCACCAAGGCGTTTGAGGCAATTAGATTTCATCTCTCAATTTTGCGATAATATTAAATATATAGAAGGCCATAAAAATACAGTAGCCGACGCCTTATCTAGAATTGAAGAGATCACCATGCCATCTTTATTCGACTACCAAAAATTATCTGAATTACAAAAAACCGATTCTGAATTAGAAAGTCTACGCAAACGTAACAATCTTCAATTTAAATTAATTACTATGCCTAACACCGAGATAAAAATAGCATGCGAAACATCTACGAACGATATACGTCCTTATCTACCTAAACAATTCCGGGAACTCGCAATCAAAACATTGCACAACGTGAGTCACCCCGGCGTCGCCACTACGAAACGTTTAGTTAAATCTAGATACTTTTGGAGTGATATGAACACCGATGTCAAAAACTTCGTTAAAACGTGTATTCCATGTCAAAAAAGTAAAATTCAACGCCACACAATAACTCCGTTAGGCGAATTTAACACTGGAAACCGTTTTGAACACGTACACATAGACATTATAGGACCCTTACCACCTGTTGAGGATTTCAAATATTGCGTCACCATTATAGATAGAGTTACGAAATGGCCTGAAGTTATACCAGTAAAAGAAATAACAGCTGAAACAGTTGCTAGGGTGTTCGTCGAACATTGGATCGCTCGTTTCGGTTGTCCAGTAAGAATAACTTCAGACCAAGGTCGTCAATTCGAATCCGATTTGTTTCGACAATTATTGAAAATACTCGGTATCGAACGCATCCGTACAACAGCGTACAACCCAAAGGCGAACGGTATGGTCGAACGACTACATCGTACTTTAAAAGCCGCTATTATGGCAAAATGCTTAGATAGTAAATTATGGGTACATGAATTGCCTATAATACTCTTAGGTTTACGTACAGCGATTAAAATAGATTTAGGATACAGCCCATCACAATTTTTGTATGGTAGTAGTATAAGACTTCCAGGCGACCTATTCCAATCTAAACCTTCATCCAATATTAACGATCGCGAATTTATAAAACAATTAACGCAATCTTTATCATCAGTCCCAAATCTTAGTCTTTCAAGCTCACATAGCAACACAAACAATAATGTATTCGTTCACGAAGATTTATCAGCTTGCTCTCACGTATTTATTAGAAACGAGGCAAGGCGAGCTTTAGTACCACCGTATGAGGGCCCATTCAAAGTCTTATCGCGGCATAATAAATTCTTTAAGTTGGAATGTAAAGGTAAACAAATCACGGTGTCACTTGATCGCTTGAAACCAGCCTATTTATTAAGGGGTGACGACGTGTTGGTCCCACGCCCGGAGAGCACAGCGACCACTCATAACAACACTTCACACCCGCCGAGCGATAAGACGCCACTCAAGACCGTTCCACAGCCGCCAAGCGATACGACGTCATCCGACACCGCAAAGCCCGATTCACAGCAAGTTACAAGATCAGGTCGCATCGTTAAGAAGACCGTGAGATTCAACATGTGAACCGTCACTTCGTCGTCAACCACAGCCCACATCAGCACTTCACTGCCACACGACAACAAGCACGCATCACCCAAGTCTGAAAAAACACCTCGACTCTATAATCGGCCAACCAGCCAGCAAAATGACGTATGATCGTAGTACAAAACAGCGCAGCTGCGAGCAGCAAAGCCAAGGTTGAGGACGAGAACTCCAGCAACAGCTTCAAGATGCTCTTGGCCGTAGTCGTCTTAATCAGCACAGGCGTAACCTTCTGCGTACTCTACGTGGGGTGGCGATACTGCAAACGTCTCGTCTAAACCGCCATAGAGACAAGAATCAGCCGCACCATCACACAGCACGCCAGCATTAGAGCACCGCCCATCATGCAGACAAACCACCCGTGCGTCAACCCTAAAACAGCATATAGTGAGGCATAAAGTGAAAAGTGCGCGCTAATAGTGTCCGACAACCGTAGCGTTTAAGTACTTTTATCTTCGTAGACATAAATATATTGTACTTCTAGTTAAAATTTAGTATTAAGATTCAACAATAAAATTTAGCTTCAACTAAGGGGGGAGGACTGTAGCGCGTAGGCATAATATAATTAGTTAGTCTAAGGCACATTAGTTACTGTATAAATTCACTGGAGTCAGACATTTCGACACAGTCGTCCAATAAACTTCAAACCGAGAACACGCATATCATTTTGCCGCCCCTTCTGTCAACAATCACTCACGCACCCACATTACCGGCAAACGGTCATTTATAGAATCGGTCTTTAAAAGAATCGGTCTTTAAAAGAATCGGTCTTTTATAGAATCAGTCATTTAAAGAATTGTACATTTCAAGAATTGGTCAATTATAGACCATGTAGTCATTTCGCGAATTAGTCATTCCTAGACTAAACCTTTTTTTCATAGTTCGAGACAACACCTAATTTATCTCTGTAAATATTTACTACCTTTTTTTTTTTTTTTTTGGGGTGGCAAAATCATCAAATGAGTCCTCCCGCCCTGGGTGGGGCGGAAGGGACTGTCAGACTCTTACTGACTAAAATCCACCCGTGTTCCTTCGGATGCCCTTTACGTTCCGGGGCCACGGTATCCTGGATTAAGAAAAAATCCGCGACCCCGGCAGGCATTTGGCCCCGTAAGGGGCCCCGTCGGTGACGCGTGAAACACGACGCGCCACCGACCCTGGCTTGGTACCTGGTCGGACGGCGAGCTTACCCATTACTCACCGTCCGCAAGCCCGCTCCGCCGCTGTGCCCTCTGCTATTCAGAGGGACACGCGTTGGAGCGTCCACCCGACAGGCTATTTGCATACGGGCAAAGAGACCCCTTAGGCACACAGTGCCTAAAGAGTTTTTGCCCGCATCCCAGGGTGCACCGGCCCGAAAAACTGGTCTTCCCCCGGACGTATCCGAGAGGGAACTCCAGTCCACGGACGCACGTGGAGGTTTCCTGTCTTAGCACCCCTAAATATTTACTACCTACCCCTTTTTAGTACCAACATAATATTTTTTCCAAATTTTTTTGGCTTCCCAGAAAAAATGCTACGCATGACAGATTGAACCGCCGTTTTCTCGTTGTCCTACTATTTTGTCCTACTAGTAGGACCACGAGGGAGACCAGTTTTTGTTCGTCCTACTATGACATATTTTATTTTATTGTATTTGGGTGGCTTACAGCTAACAATACATAAGCAGATAATGATTTGATCAACGATCAGCCATTTAAAAGCCTCCACAGTTAGCAAAAAATACTATTGTTGCACACAAAACAAAAACAAAACATGGTCATATTGTACTTACAGAATATAAAGCATAATATAATATTGGAGCAGTAATCATTTATTTATACCACCTGTACCTATATAATTTATACCTTTGACACTAGTAATAAAAGGAAGAAAAAAAAAGAGAAAATAAGAATCGTCGACGGGATTTTCCCAGAGTTGTCCTAAACCATTTGTACAACTTTTTACCATCCATGGAGACATGGGTGATTCATCATCATCAGAAACAAAAGTGACATCACTTATATATCGTCCCCGTAGAACGAAAAGTCACCAAGTCCAAAAATCGTCAAAATGGTTTTAGGCTGTGCGCTGCGTTAAACAACTAAAGAATAACAAGGCGCCGGGTGAGGACGGAATCACAACAGAAATTCTGAGAGCGGGTGGAAAACCGGTATTTCTAGTTCTCCAGAAGTTATTTAATTCCGTCATACTCGAAGGTACTACGCCAGAAGCATGGCACAGGAATGTGGTTGTTCTTTTCTTCAAAAAGGGTGACAACACCTTGTTGAAGAACTACAGGCCAATCTCACTTCTGAGCCATGTATACAAGCTGTTCTCAACAGTCATTACAAACCGTCTCGAACGCAGGTATGATGACTTCCAGCCTCCCGAACAAGCCGGTTTCCGAAAAGGTTTTAGTACCTACTGTAGACCACATACACACGCTCCGCCAGATTATACAGAAGACAGAGGAGTATAATAGGCCATTATGTTTAGCGTTTGTGGACTATAAAAAAGTTAAAAAGCCTTCGATTCAATCGAAACCTGGGCAGTATTGCAGACCCTCCAACGATGTCATATCGACTATAGGTATATCAAAGTGTTTGTATAGAAACGCCACCATGTCCATCCGACTTCAGGAAAAGAGCAGAGAATCCAATTGCAGAAAGGCGTGGGATAGGGAGAGACGTTATTTCTCCGAAACTGTTCACGAACGCGTTGGAGGACGTTTTCAAGCTCTTGGAATGGAACGGACTCGGCATCAACATCATGGCGAATACATCACTCACCTTCGTTTTGCCGATGATATAGTCATCATGGCAGAATCGTTGGAAAACCTCAATGCTATGCTCAGGGACCTCAGTATCGTTTCCCAATGGGTCGGGCTTAAAATGAACATGGACAAGACGAAAGTCATGTCGAATGTCCATGTAGCACCCGTACCGGTTGTTGTTGAGAATGATACTCTCGAAGTTGTAGACCATTATACTTACCTTGGACAGATTGTTCAGTTAGGTAGGTCCAACTTAGAGAAAGAGGTCGCCCGAAGAATCCAACTGGGCAGCGTTTGGGAAGCTACGATTCATCGAGAATCCCACAGTGTCTCGGGACAAGGGTGTTTAATCAGTGTGTGTTGCCAGTGATGACATAATATGGCTCTGAAACGTGGTCTTTGACTGCGGGCCTTTTAGAGAGACTAAGGCTGCTTTTCCACCAGAGATGCGCTATGTAACTGTGCTGCGAGGATGTAAAAGCTGAGCTACGAAACTGTGTGACCGTTTCCACTGATGCTACGCTATGTAGCTGTGCGGTAAGATGTGCTGTGAAGATGGGTAGCTGCGCTATGAAGATGCACCGCCACAAGGTAGCTGCGCTATGAAGATGCGTAGCTGCGCTACGAAGATGTGCTGTCACAAGGTAGCTGCGCTATGAAGATGCGTAGCTGTGCTACGAAGATGTGCTGTTACAAGGTAGCTGCGCTATGAAGATGCGTAGCTGCGCTACGAAGATGTGCTGTCACAAGGTAGCTGCGCTATGAAGATGCGCCGCCACAAGGTAGCTGCGCTATGAAGATGCGCAGCTCGAGCTATGCGATGTATCGATACTAGGGAAAACGACCCATAGCACGCATCCACAGCACGCAGCCGTAGCATGCAGCCACAGCACGCAGCCATAGCATGTATCCTTACATATAAAAAACACATCTTAGTTGAATCCGCTTCCATCAGTGCTGTGCTATGTAAACCAGTGAATATGATTGGTGGATATCAAACGCATCCGCAGCAACGTAGCATAGCGCATCTCTGGTGGAAAAGCAGCCTAAGAGTCACTCAACGAGCAATGGAAAGAGCTATGCTCGGAGTTTCTTTGCGGGATAAAATCCGGAACATGAAGAACCAGAGTCCCCGACATAGCTCATAAAATTTGCAAGTTAAAGTGGCAATGGGCCGGCCACATCGCTCGTAGAACTGACAACCGATGGGAAAGAAAAGCTCTCGAGTGGCGACCACAGACCGGAAGACGCAGCGTAGGCAGGCCTCCCACTAGGTGGACCGACGACATCGTTAGGGTCGCGGGTAGGGTTGCCAACCGTACTCTAAAATAGAGTATTGTACTCTATATCACGTAGGCGTACTCTATAATCTATAAGACTAATAGAGTACGCTAAAATACTCTTTTTTACACAATGTGTACTATACTAGTGCCAGTCATGTAATATTATGCAAAACCATGATCATAAACAAAAAGTCGACCATTTCTGTTCTAAATCATATCTGTTTTAAAATTTTGGTATCCCCAATACCCCAAGCCACATTCGGACGTTTCTGAAGGCAACCAATAATGTTATTAAGCCAAAATTTAATCAGAAATATGGCAATTTATTTTTTTAAATGTCTTGACGAATTTGTTTGTTTAAAAAATTATAAGCTATTATATTATATTCTCTGTTCCCGCCACTTCAGCATTTACTGAAAGAGCCTTTTCGAGGAACAGAGCTTCATTGAAATTGATCAAAAATTAGCTCTTCATCTATATAAAAGAGTGAGAATGTTTGGAGTACAATACTTTGAAAAACAATGAAAAATTGTTGTGTGCTGCAAAAAGTACAAATGCCTTTTTAAAAATATTGAATAAATAATACTCTTTTTTGGAAGTCCGTACTCTTTATTTACCTCCTTTGAAATCGGAAATACTCTATTTCTTCTAATAAAGTTTGGCAACCCTAGTCGCGGGCAACCGATGGATGCAAGTGGCGAATTGTCGAATAGTTTCTTTTGCTATGATGATCGATACTTCAAAATTATTGTATGTAGGATTGTAGGTACTGACATAGGTAAGTATTATAATAAGTGGTTAATTGATTTTGTAATCAACTTTTTTTATTAAATACACATTACACATACGACATGGACCATGCCCGGGTTGATGGCGCGTTGTGTTCCACGCGCGCCTTAAAGTGTTAGCATATTGACGGGGCCCTCTGATAGAGGGCCAAAGCCTGCCGGGGTCGCAGAACTTATGAATTACTGTGACCCCGGAACATAAAGGGCTATTAAAAGCCACCGTGGATTTTAGTCAGTGCGAGTCTGACAGGCCCTGCCGCACTGCCCTGGGTGGGAGGACACATTTGATGATTTCACACATACGCTACATATAATATATCTAACATTAAATTAACCGTACAACCTTGTTTTCGTTTCTTCTAATACTATACTAAATAAAGTATAATAGTACTGTCTACATTTTGTTTCATTGTGTGGTCACACTACTCTATCCATTGTCATAGGATTTAGAAAAAATATATTATCTCAGCTATGGGCTGATTTTTCAATAGTCAGATAACTTTTATCTGAGGAATAAAAATAGCGGTTTGACAGCTTATCTATAGAAAATATGTCAAATCGCTATTTTTATTCCTCCGATAAAAGTTATATGACTAGGTATTGAAAAATCAGCCCTAAGAGGTAAGAAATACACAATTTTAGATACTTATTATTTAATAGAGACTTGTTACTAAAAGTTAAGTAGGTACACTAGACTCAGATAATGACAGGCCTGTTGGTCTAATGGTTAGTGACCCTGACTGCTATGCCGGAGGTCGTGGGTTCGATTCCCACCCAGGACAAATGTTTGTGTGATTGATGAGCACGATCATTTATTTGTTCTGTGTCTGGGTGTAATTTATCTGTATTATTTATTTATTGCCATTCAACGCGGCAATGCTGCCAGCGTTCTGGGCACTTTCCCCATTGACAGCGATGTGGATGAATTTTTTGACGCCATGTAAATTTTTAATTTTAGTTTTAATTTAGTTATTTTTGTAAATATTTTAGTTTTTAAAGGTAGTGTGTACTTATTGAAAAATAAATGGCTAAGTTAATTCTATAAAAAATAATATTTATGTATTTAGAAATATATAAGTATGTTTATCAGTTGTCTAGTACACATAACACAAGCTTTGCTTAGCTTGGGACTAGATGGCGTTGTGTGATAGTTGTGGATTATTATTATTATAATCCTCTCGTCTAGCAGCTAATACTCGTACATGCACTTATGTCAGTAGAGGTGAGGATTGAGGGACCAGTTTTATTATTCGCTATCTTCAAATTGCGTTGATATTTTTTCCATTTCTTTTTTTACAAAATGTTTGAGGACTCTTACTAAGACTTTGTGTTGAAAAAAAAAGATTTAATAAGTAACATTCCCTAAAATATTTATTTTTCCTATGAGGATTGAGGGACCACAGTTTAGTTGTTATATATTTTTTACCTTTGATGCTTTACAAATTCTTTACTAAATGTCTGTAGTCACAAAACCTCAATTTATCAAATACTTTTCGAGATATGGCTGATGGTCTGTGAGAACTGAGGGACCGCACTTTAAGGGCTGTAGTTTCTAATATGTATATTTGTTTACAAATTACCAGCTTTGGTCTACAATTTTATTGTTTTTAGTCTACTACCAAATCCTACGATTTTTATTTTGCGAATTCTAGTTTGGTCCCTCAGTTCACACGCAAATCAGTACCTAGTTGGCTTTATTTTAGCGACAAAAAACCTGACGGGACTAACGAATTGCCGTGACCCCCGAACGTAAAGAGCTATTGAAAGACTCTGTGGATTTTAGTCAGTACAAGTCTGACAGTCCTTGGGTGCGAGAACTCATTTATTGACTTTACCACTCTAAAAAAAAAGACAGTCATCTAGATTAAATTAAGCAATAAAAAAAATATCGAAGTTTTGCTTCCAAAAATATTTTGTTTGATTTGTTATAAAAAATATTTGAAAATTCGTCGATTTTATGGATAACTTGTTGGAACGTATATTTTTTTAATAAATGTTTATTTTAATACATTTTTGTGTATTATTTATTCAATTGACATTATAAATAACTTAGAAAACTTACAAAAACTCGTTACACTTCATTTACTCACAAACTAGAGGTAAGTTCCTATGGGGATATTTAACCCCACGCCACGTTGAATCGGAGAGGAGTATTTTTCACCTTGTATGCCGAAGGTTAACCATGTGTAGAAACTGTTATAATGATTCCAAATCTTTTAGTTGTTTGTGATGAAATTATGTTCAAAAAAGGCAGTTTCAAGAAACTTGTGTTGCAGTTACACCTATCACCGTTTTCTTGGTTTCTCTGTCGCCTATCAAGACAAATCCTGGTGTCCCATGGTGAATCCATGTGTTCCCTATACCTACCTGCATAATTAAGTGCGTAGGTACCTATGCGAAAACTGCCAAGTCCTACTGGATTTGAGCATGGTTGAGTATGACGTGGTCTTACCCCACCTCTTCGATGTTAGATCTATAGGTAGGTATCCCAGCAGATGGATACTAAAAGGTTGAAGAAAAAAAAAACGATTTGTTTACTATTTTGTTGACCGTTGAATGTGACTAAGTATTATGAATATTGCGAATTCTGTCACAGGTTGCAAAAAAACTGCTGTTGTGGTGAATGCGTACTTCAATTAATTCCTAATTATAATTTTGGAATTAAAAATTGGTGCATAGTCAATTAGTCAAACAGCACACGTTCGGCGCGAAATTAGCCCAGTCAACGAACAATTTATAAGTAGAGGGAAAGTCTTGGAACACAATTTTTGACTACGCAACTTTGTTTGGACTAGTTAGGACGTGAACATATCAAAAGTCCCCATCCCTAGCCTTTGAACTGTGGGGGAGGGGGGCGGGGTTTGAAGGTACCATTTTTTGGTTTTCGCTTATATCTGATGAGTCCTAGCGACATAACATGTTTGAGTGAAACAAAGCTGAATAAATTCCCCATAACTTTCATTCACTGAGTATTTCGATATCTTGTAAGTATTGTTTTCGAGGTATCTGCTCTTGAATGTCTGTAATTTGGGAAAAATCATTTTTACATTTTCACATTAGGAGAGTTGTATTTGATATCGCCAAAAATCCAGAAAGCAGCAGCAGTTTTTCGGACCCTTCTTCACCACCTACGATGAACACAGCCAGATGAAACCTGCATGTTAAGCTGGTATGGGGCTCCAGCTAAAGAAGTGTCCCTCAATGCCCACAAGTATTAGTAGTTCTTGAAGTCGGTGGCCACCATCAAGCTTGATATTTCTTGTCTTCCTCCCACCGACGAAGCAGTAACAAATAGCGCAGAAACTTTTTTCCAAATTACAGACATTCAAAAGCAGATACCTCGAAATCTATACAAGAGTCTAGATATACGTAAAGGAGCTGGGCCTGATGGTATACCGCCGATTTTTATTGTTAAGCGTGCCAAGTTCCTAGTGCAACCTTTGGTTAATATTTTTAACGGGAACACCCAAATACTCCGAAATATTTTATTCCGAATTTCGATATTCCGATTTTCAAAACTCCGAATATCATAATACCTAAAAATTACAATATCTATTATTAAGAATCACGAAATTTATTTATCCGATAGTCGTATACCAGATTTCTTAGTTTTCCGATTTTCACATATTCGAAAATTGTAATGCTCGATGAGTTCTCATTCCGAAAAACGAAATTCCGATTTTCAATACCTATTCCGAATAAACTGATTTTTTCGGAATATTGAAAATCGGAATTTCGTTTCTCATTCTACAAAGTCAGTGCCAGAAACGAATTGCTGCAAAACCGGCTCCACGTAGTTTTGTCTACCGTACTCCTAGAGAGTTATTTAAGCCTGTGTAGGCGCGGAGTGGCGAGACGTATCCTCTGGACGTTGACTGTTTGCCTTCAGGATTGTTATTGCTATTAGGAGAACTTAGGATCCATGAGCGAGCGAAGCGAGCTCGGGACTTGGGGCACCCCGACTCGGACAGGTTCGAAGGGGATGGCGGGCTCTGAAAGACCCCGCCATTCCCTTCGTGTTAGGTTACTCTAAACCTTGCTCACAGAAATAGGAGCCCCGCGAAGCGGGGCTCCGTCGATCTACCTTGGTAGGTGGTAGTCAACAAATTGACCAAGGATGCAAGAGCGAGTGAAGCGAGCTCGGGACTGGGGGCACCCCGACTCGGACAGGTTAGGTTCGAGTTAGGTTAAACCTTGGCTTTAAACCTTGCTAACAGAAATAGGAGCCCCGCAAAGCGGGGCTCCGTCGAACCACCTTAGTGGTAATATAACTCAGGAATTCAGGATGCGATAGCGAGCAAATTGTGTCTTGGGGCACCCCGACTCGAACAGCTTTCGTTCTTCTCACAGGGATTTTTTGTAATATTATGAATGAAAATACGTAACTCAAAAATATTATTTTAATTTAAAAAAAAAAAAAGTTTTTTTATAAAACAAATTATTATAATTGAAAATAAATATTCTTATTCAAAAGAAATTTTATTCTTTTATAGAAAAGTTAAGTGGCATTTTGTCTAGGCGTTTTAAAAGCATACTTTTCTCTGATAAGCGATTGAATTTTCGGAATTCTAATTATTCGGATCTTTAATAATCGGAATTTTAGCCATCGGAATTCGTGTTTTTGATGTTTCGGAAAATTATTAATTCGGAATTTTTGATATTCGGTCTATTGAAACTCGGTATTTTCAAAATAGTAATTATAAACGTTAGGAATATTGAAATTTCGGAATTATGAAAATAGGAATAATGATCAATCGGAGTTGTTATATTAGGAATTTTGAACCATTCGGAATTATGAAAATCGGTATTTTGAAATTCGTATTTATGAATTTCGGAATAAAGTTTTTCGTATTATCGTAGTGTACCCATTTTTAACACGTCACTCAGCTCAGATGTAAGAAAATACACTCCTGGAAAAGAGCAAAAGTTGTGCCGATTTTTAAGAGTGATGTGAAAAACAACATGCAAAACTATCGACCTATCTCAATGTTGTCAACTTTCGCTAAGGTTTTCGAGTCTATAATTTGTCCGTTCATACAGTCGCACTTTAAACTCTATTTGAGCGACTCCCAGCACGGTTTTGTGACTTCCAGCTGGTCAACTAACACGAGCCTTGCGAGCTTTTCTGAGATGCTAACGGATGCTATCGACAGCGGCAAGCAAGTCGACGTAATTTACACTGACTTCAGTAAAGCTTTTGACCGTGTCCCCCACCATATACTCTGTCAAAGCTGTCTGCGTACGGAATTACTGGCACTCTTTATATCTGGCTAAAATCATACCTCGAAAACCGTTTTTTCTATGTCGCAGTCAATGGCTTCCAGTCTGCAACCTATGGGACCACCTCAGGGGTACCTCAAGGCTCGCACATTGGGCCAATAGTTTTTAATGTTTTCGTTAACGAAATCCCATACTGCCTCAGGTATTCAGAATGTTTTATGTACGCAGACGATCTCAAATTTTCAAGAGTAATTGAGTCTAGTGACGATACTGAACTTCTTCAGAGCGATGTCAACTCGTTACATCAATAATGTAACGATAATGAAATGGTTCTGAATATTGACAAATGTTACCACGTGAAGTACACCCGAAAAAAAAACTTAATAAACAGTGTTTACCGAGTAGGCTGTAACGTTATTCAAGAGGTTAATCAAGTAAAGGACTTGGGTGTTATTTTTGATAATGCACTGACTTTTGTACCTCATGTAGAAAGTGTAATTAAGAAGTCTTCTAGAATGCTGGGATTCGTTGTTAGGAACTTTGCTGGTTTTAAGCGCAGCTGTACCAAGATTCTGCTTTATAACAGAGTTGTACGAAATGTCTTGGAATACTGCAGCACCATTTGGAGACCTCACTACACAACGCACAATTTGAGATTAGAGCGGATACAGAAAAGGTTTTTGTAGCATCTAGCTTATGCCAGCAGAATTGCCAAAATAAAACAGTCATATGAAGCCAGACTCGCACATTTTAAGATGGTATCACTGGAGAAGCGCGCAAGAGTTACGGATTCCATTTATCTATATAAAATTCTTCGGAATAAAATTGACTGTCCCCAATTACTAAGCAAGTTCCGATTTCGTGCTCCTGCTAGACACCCTCGTACTCCCATTACTCCTTTGTACCCTCCTCCCCGTAGAACAGTTCTAGGCACAAACTCTGTTGTTCCACGGCTCTGTAAGCTGCTAAATGGTTACAGCGATCTCATAGATGTGCATTTTGACTCGTTTAGCAAGTTCCGCAGAATAACATTTAATAATGTGTAATATTGCAATTTCCTTTCTTTATTGGTTTAATTTTGATTTTATGTAAGTTTTGTTTTGGGAATTTTAATATGAATTTGCTTTTCTGACATTTTGATTTTGTACAATGTAATGTATTCTTGAATGTTTCGACTTTTATTTTGTTTATTAATTTTTGTTATTTTTTTTTTTGTATTTACCTAATGTCGGTTTTAATTGTTTTTAGTTTTTATTTTAATTTTAATCCTGCTTTTAAATTTTATCATTAATCATGTAACGCTTATTACTGTTAATTGGGGTATGAGATAGATAGATAGATAGAATACACTTTATTGTACACCAAAATTGTTACAAAAACGGTTTTACAATATTTCAAATTCTATGGTTACAAAGGCGGTCTTATCGCTAACAGCAATATCTTCCAGACAACCTTTACATGAGCTGTATGAATCTAAAATAAAAATATGGAGGTAGTCAGTGGTGCACTTAAATGTACCTAGGTACTAAATACATTTTTAGCAAAAATAAAGTTACTAAATAACCATAAATAAATATACATACATATATAAATATATATATAAATATATAAAGTATATTACGTGTTTTCCAATAATAAATGGTATAGAAGAGAAGACAGATTGATGATGATAGAAACAATTATTGACAGAAATTATATCATTGACAGGAACAATTATTAAAATTACAGTGAAAGAAAATGTTTTGCAACCAGGTTTTTAAAGATAACTAGTGACTGAGCTTGTCTCATTGATACAGGCAATGTATTCCACAAACGGATAGCTTGGACGGTAAATGATTTATCATAAAAAATAGTAGAATGAACAGGCATCACCAGACTAAAATTTTCCGATGATCTTAAATGTCTAATATGTGTGTCATGAAGAAACTTAAAACATACTTTGAGATAAAAAGGGGTAGTGGGATTGAAGAGAATACTATAAAGTAATGATAAAATATGTGCATTCCGGCGAAGGCGGATGGGAAGCCACTTGAGCTTAATGCGAAACTCTGAAACATGATCATATTTGCGCAAACCAAATATGAATATGATACAAAAAATTTTAAGGCGCTCAAGCTTATCCAGCTGCACTTCAGTGAGATCTGGATAACTGGAATCGGCATAATCAAGGATTGGGAGAAGGAGGGATTATACGAGCGCAGTTTTAGTGGCAGTTGGCAGAAAATTACGTAACCTGCGTAAAGACCCTGCAGATGCAAATAATTTGCGGCTCACTTCCTGCAACTGTGGAAGTGTGGACCCCAGGACAATTCTTTGTCGATGTAAATACCCAGGTCTTTTACCGAGTCGCTGTAGGGAATTGTAGCTCCATCGAAAACAATCTGGGGAATCTTCGTCCAGTCAATTTTTGAACGCAGCCTGGAGCTGCCGACAACAATGACTTGAGTCTTCGCAGGATTAACTTTCAAACCGTGAGCCGAACTCCAATCTGAAATACGTGCTAAGTCTGCATTTACCACATGCACCGCCTCAGACAATTTATCTAAGGGAGCTTGCGAATAAATTTGTAGATCGTCAGCATAAAGGTGGTAGGATGAGAGAAGTTCATTAGAAATGGAATTGATAAATATCGCGAAAAGAAGAGGAGATAGAACGCCCCCCTGTGGTACGCCGGCAGAAGTATTGCACCACGAAGATGACACACCTTCGATACAAATACGTTGTCGGCGACCACACAGGTAACTACGAAACCAATCAATTACTGTTGGAGATATGTTAAGACAGCAGAGTATACCGAGCAGGACATCAAAATCGACGGTGTTAAAAGCATTGCTGAAATCTAATAAAGAAAGGATCGTCAGATGCCCGATGTCCATACCCGATCTATTGTCGTCTGTGATATTAATTATAGCTGTGGTAGTGCTATGTCCTGGACGAAATCCAGATTGGTTAAGATTAAGGAGTCGATTTTTACACAGGAAAGCACTAAGCTGATTATGGATAAGGCGCTCTAGGACTTTGGAAAGGAACGGTAAAATGGATGTAGGACGGAATTCAGAAAAAGAAACAGGATTACGCTTTTTTGGAAGCAGGATAATTTGAGACTCTTTCCAAGAAGAAGGGAAAACGCCAGAGGACACGGAATAATTAAGGATGTGGAAAATGATGGGAAGGATTTCGTCCAGAATAGGGAGTATCATCTTGCGGCTTACACAGTCACTACCAACAGCATTTGACGTAATTGAAAGTATACTCTTCTTAACATCACAAGCAGTAAATTGATTTAAGACAAAAGGAGAATAATCGGGAGTAGGAAGAGATGAAAGATCATAAAGAGTTTTGGCCTTACCAGCACCATTGAAATTATAAGAAGAGGAAAAATGTTGATTAAGTGACTCAAGGTCTATATCTTTAGGAATACATTCTTGACGCGATGAGGTGCTAACCTATAAGATATATTTAATAATTGTAATACTAACCATAGATATTAGAATTCTTGTTATAATGTATCAGTATATATAATTGTTGGTTGGCCAGAAACAATAAATAAATAAAAATAAATAAAAGATATCCCGCCGTCATATCATCGCCGTCGACCCGGGCATGGTCCATGGTCGGGCAGCGAGTTGCCCTTTACTCGCCGCCCGCATGCCCGCGCCTACGGTGGCCGGAGATCGTCTTGCGACGTCGGTCGCCGTGGGCGTCCACCACCGCGGGTGGGGCGGAGGGAGGACATTGTCCTCTCCCTCACGCGGCCCGCCTCCTCCTTCGCGAGCATGACTGCTTCGCAGAAGGAGGCGACCGCTTCCCACTCCGTCATCTATGGATAGGTCTTTAAAAATTATATTGAGGTTACTAAAATAATTTTTTTCTAAACTGAACAGTTTGCACGAGAGACACTTCCAAAGTGGTAAAATGTGTGTCCCCCGCCCCGGGCCCTGTAACTTCTAAAATAAGAGAAAAATAAAACTGAAAAAAAATGTATAATGTAGATCTCAACAAAAACTTCTAACGAAAATTGGTTTGGATGAGATACAGTTAGCAGTTTTTGAGATATAATACATTTTCAAAAACCGAAAATATAACTTTGCCATTTATACAAACACTATGAAAAACAAAGTTATTTTTATTGTTTGTGTATATTACTTACTAATCTCAATATAATTATATTCCTAATCTATGCTTGCTACTACGGAACACTTCATGGGCGAGTCCAACCAGTCCGCCATCCGCTGTACGGGCAATTAATTAATCAATCAATTACCTCCTTCATGCTTAAAAAGTCATAAAAGTTTTCTGAGACTTACAACTTCCTCAGAAAACGATGCCTCAGATGAGGGATGCGAACTGTGTAAAGAAAGTAACCTTCACTTCCTCAATCTAGCAGAGCACCGAATCCTGTTTATGAACTGCAGTGGCCGATCTGGAAATTTCTATATCGATTCCGACCCCAGGTTGGCCGCTGTAAACATCATCTACATCTGGTAAGTACTGTAGGTATTCTTTATTTGCATAAAATGTGGTATGCATTCTGCCAAAACAATAGCATGCAAATTTTAAACAAGCATTAGGACCTAAGAAGTTTAAAAGGAACACAATAAATATGTAATAAACAAGCCGTTCTTACAGAGAAAAATAAGAAAAAATAATACCTACTAAAACACATAGAAACAGACGGCACATACTCGTACATCTAAACCACGACACAAACAAAACACACTGGTGCTGAAATACAGTAAACAACATCAAATGGTGTATACTAGACTCATCCCAAATACAATGACAGTGCGGAGCCTCTGTACAGGATATGTCCTACAGTCCTACCTCCTTTCGTGACCATCCTGGTCCTGCCTAACTGCCTGCACCTTCCCAGATTTGAACGAGGTAAATGACAGAGCTGTGCGGGTAGCTACGTATTGGTAGGAATCTGTAGGATACTATTTGAGTACATTGACACGCAAAGATAAGGAAGGAATGATCCCTTGAATGCCCGAAAGCGTATTTCCAAAGGCTATACTATTATAGTCACGAGTCAGACTCTAATCGATTAGCTTACCATTTTAGTCACGCACGAGTCAGATGAGGTTTTGTATTAGGATGTCGCAGTGAAATGAGGAAATCAGGGATTTCACGAAATCCAATCATCAAGAAAAGTATCTAGTGATAATTATGACAAAATATTAACATAAAATCAGAGATATTATGTCATTTCACTAAACTAAATCTAGTAATCTATTTGAGTAAGGTTTTTTTCTAAGATAGATTAGGTATTGTTGAGTAATATGTACAAACAAAAGCTCGTAACTAAAATACACACATCAAAAGTGTCTAGGGATCAACATATATTTTTGCAATAACTTTTCTCCTGATTGATATTAATTAAAATTTTCTTTAAGGATTCATCAAATAAAGTGTTTTCGTTTGTCACAGTAACGATAAACCAAGTCACCTTTGCATTAATAAAGAAATTTGCCATTTTCCTAATAAAGGGATTTTTGACATTTGAACCACTAACACAAAAGTTCGAAAAAAAAGACTGAAATAACAGTTTTCTTTAAAATTTTATTGGGTAACTTAAACAATTAATAATCCGTGTTTCTACCACGAACACTAACAACACAAGAACATCGGTTTGGCATACTCAAAATGAGTTCATCGTTGTTCGTTGCAACAACAAAAAAAGGTCTTCTTGCGACTGGATACCCTCCATATACGGCAGAGCTCTTCTCTGTAGCATATCCCATGCATGCTCAATCGGATTCAAGTCTGGCGACTGAGCAGGCCAGGGCAGGACATTAATGTTAGCTGCGGCGAGAGTCTGTCTTACAACTCTTGCGGTTTGCGGTCGTGCATTATCATGCATTAACTGAAATAAGGGACCGATTTGCACTTGTAGAGGAACGATGACGTCTGATACAATCGTCTCAGCATAAATTTGAGCGTTGAGGTTGCCTCTGATCCAAATCAACTCAGTTCTTCCGCCGATCCAAATACCCGCCCATACCATGATGGTTCCACCACTATAAGGATGGACTTCCTGGCAGGATTTTAATCGCTGTTGGCGTCCAGGGGTTCTCCAGTGTCGTATACGTCTTGTATCCGGTCTCATACCGAAACGAGACTCATCAGAAAAGCACACGAAACGCCATTGTTCTTCTGCCCAATTTCTGTGTTCAAGAGCCCATTGATATCGAATCCTACGATTGTGCATTGCTATAGGTGGTACCCGTAGCGGTCTTCGGGAATGAAGGTTCACTTCATGCAAGCGGTTTCTGACTGTTTGGTCGCTAATTAAGTTCCCTGAAGAGTGATGAAGCCTCACGGCTAACATCATGGCGGTTATTGTTGGAGCTCTTCGAGTTAAGATTTGAATGTATCGGTCTTGTCTCCGTGTGGTGCAGCGATACCGTCCTCCATGGCGCTCAGCCACGGTACCAGTGCTTCGGTAACGTGTCCAAAGTCGACTGATAACACTCTGACTTGTATTCAGAGCTAAAGCCACAGTACGTTGCCGGGAACCAGGTTCTATCATTCCCACGGCTCTGAGCATTTCTTCCCTGCTTAAATGACGTCGCCGCTCCATAATAACGTTGGTTTTAATCAGTAGTAGGGAAACAGTAGCACTAATAATGTCTTCAATGCGTTGTATGTTTTTATAGGGAAAATATTGACAGCTGATTTTCATCTTTTACTCGAATTTGATTCACAGTTCCTGATTCAAATTATGAAATGCACCAAAAAGGATCCATATAAATTTATAAAATCATAAATTTATTACAAAGCCACATCTCAATCTCAAGAAATCCGCATAAAAATGCTTGATCCCTAGACACTTTTGATGTGTGTCTTTGGAAATACGCTGCACGAAAACCATTATTATTGTTCATGATTTTTAGTCCCGGCCAGCGGCCAGCACTGCTGTCATCAAAATGGCAACGATCATTATGTATTTACACTTTAGAATTCGTTATGGTAAATTAAAAAAATGCAAGATAAATAAAGAATCTTTTTATTCCACTTTCTTATCTAAATCGCACTCACTGAATTATTGAGGATGTCGTGTGACATTTAATAGTAAAACGTCTGCCCGTTTTGGGGTCACTCCCACTCCCGACTACGAATCAGTACCGAACTGCACAGTTAATACCTCCACGCGATTAGTGAGAAAAGAAATCCTCACAGACTGACAGATAACGGGTTATGTTTTTGCTTTACGAAGTGCGGAATATGAATAAATTTAATATCGCTATCCGACCCTAGATGTCGTGCATAGTCTTCTGAATTCCTTATCAGCAAAATAAAAATATTGAAATTGTGGCAATATTTGAAGAAAATATTTTAATGAGCTTGGTTATCCACTGGATATTGCGATAATAGGTATATCTAAGCTACGTAACGGCTCAAATACTCCAATAAAATTAAATATTACTTTGCTTGCTAGAGGTCGCTTAACTCTGTAAACGCTGAGCTGCACACTGGAAGTACCTACGGGTAGCATCTACTTGTTTTTTTTTTTTTACAACTATTGGCTGCATTGTTGTAAAATGTATGGTTTGGATTTTTAATTAAAGTTTTCTACACAATTAAATAAAGTTGCTGCTAGATCAATACTAGATGGCGCTTAGGAGGCTATTGAGGAATTTATACGTCTACTTACTCTTGGATCCTAAGTTCTCCTAATAACAATAACAATCGGAATTTCGTTTTTTGGAATGAGAACTCATCGAGCATTACATTTTTCGAAAAGGTGAAAATCGGAGAACGAGGAAATCGTTTATACGACTTTCGGTTAAATAAATTTCGTGATTCTTATTTAGATCATGTTGTTATTTTTAGGTATTATGATATATTCGGAGTTTTGAAAATAGGAATATCGCAATTCGGAATAAAATATTTCGGAGTATTTGGGTGTTCCCGTATACCAAGATATGTACTAAGTAATTTTAAATACATAGGTTGACATCGGTAATAATAATGTTGGAGTAAACTTCTTTAAATTGAATTCAGCGCACTCTAACGTCACAATAACTTAATCAACATGTCAATTATTTTATTCTTGGCAACACGAAGTTTGGCAACACTCCCAAATTTACGTCAGAATATTATCATTATTTCAGGGAACAAAATAAAAAAGCATTTTCGAAATGTGCAATCATATTTTTCTCGAACTCTAACAATAGTTATTCTTACTGATGGCAGAGTAGGTACGTAGCATGCGATTAATTACGTTCCAAATCACTAAATCAAACTTAAGCAGAGCTGCAAAATTAAGAGTTTTAATCAAAGGTAAAACACTTAGAAATTTATTATTTGAACCAAATAGTAGATTTATATTATATGAATATTTTAATACTGAATTAGAAACTTGTTTTCAAAATTAAATGAGATTAATTGTTAAATTATGTTAGAATTGTCTATTAAATCAAGCATTATGAACATATACGTTTTGTTAAGATCATTTATTGTGATGAATAATCAGTCTTTACTTAATTACAAAAAGTAAATATTTTAAAGTTGTAGTTTGTAGAATTACGTATCGTGAGACGTGATTCCGTTATTTGTGGTTAACTCCGTCTTAACGCCGTGGAATCTATGGTTGCAATTGTGTCACTACAGGATTGTTTACTATTTTGGGAAATAATTTAAGTTTGTTATGTGTTTTATTAGTTACACGAATGAATTATCAGCGGACTACTACCCAAGGACTGCAGTGTCAATGTTCTGGATTATGATCTCGTGTTAAATGGACACATGTTATAGTACTGCGTTAGGTGTTTACGTGATGATACAAAATGTTTGTGCACTAATATGTGATGAAATATAGTGAATTTGTGTTAGAAACTGCTATACATGCTGAATACTATTGTGGTATGTACAAATTTATTACTCCGATATCTGAGCACTAGAGAAAGTAACACGACATGTAAACTAATGCAGGTTGTCAACTAGAGTACCAACTATTACGTTCTTAGCTAAAGTCGAACAAAGTCGAATATGTAGTTGTTGTTTTGCATAAAAATGATAAACAAACGCATTAGGCGTTTGTATTAACCCTATCGAAATAATTAAACATGATTTACACGAACTATTTGGCAGCTTGTAAACATAACCTACAAATTGTATCCAATGTTTAGATCAAACTTTTACTGCGATTGGTTTTTGAATTAAAATGTGTTATATTTTAAACAAGCAGAAGCTATGATTTAGCATTGAAAAGATGTACCAAATCTAGGATGTTACTGTGAATCTTATGTCTTCATAATAATTTAGGTAGGTATCAGGAAAGTCAGCATGTTCAGCTTTAAAAATTTTGAGGTGAGTATTTTTTTCCTAAATAAACGCAATTTTATTAGTACTTACCTAATTTCGTTTATTTGGTAACCACGCAAATGAAAAGATAATATTATGTCAATTGTCTCAATAATAGGCTTCTTTCTTTATAACTTACCATTAAAAGCAGCAATTCAAATAAAAAACCAATGTTATTGTTATTCTATGCAAATTGCTTGGTTTTGATATGATTTAGAAGAATATGAAGTTAACTATGAAATTAAAATATTCTTATATTTATATGTATACATTTGACAAAGTATACATATAAATATTATATCATTTAGCTCATTTTCTAACAGAGATTCAAATACAATTAATCCACATTTCTCAATTATCCTTTTCTCAATTATTCAATTATCCATGGTACATATCCACATTTGCGTAAACATACATGTATGTTCACGCAAATGTGGATATGTACCATGGATATGTATATCCATGGTAAAAAAATTGATATTTGTTATTTTGACGAAAAAAAAACAAATAAGTAGGTACCTATAAATTCAGTATTCGAAGGGTGGTTTAAAATAAAATTGTAAATCAATACTTTTAAAAGCCAGCCATTGCAACATGTTACGAGCAAAGTTCTCTTTTGTTTACATTTGTAGAAACTCAACCTCAACTCTGAAATGGAACCACAATAATGAGGGCACAATTAGCACAGTCGCTGAGTAAGTGGATTGCTACGCTGTGTGTCACTGTTTCCTTTCCCGGCTTGGAACTAATATTTCTATGATCGGCATTTGTGTATGTGAGTTGACATGTTTGTAAACACATCCACAATACTGGAGAAATTCATAGTGTGGGGGTTGCCCTGTAAACATTTGATTTCTAAAAAATTATAATTAAGAAGATATTCTCCAATTTAATTCTTCCAACAAAAAGATCAACACTCTGTTTAATACTTACAGTGTTCAATGTTGATGAAAGTGATTGAATCACTTTCATCATCTGATTCCAAAATATTCTATGTAAAAAAAGTAGGTATTTTCACTGTCAGCTGCGTCACTCACACAGCCTTCGCTACTGCTGTTACTACAGTGGAACATTTCTCCAAGTGTACATAAATGTTAAAGTCATCCATTTCTTAGGACAACCTCATCTGTGTTTGCCAGGAGTTCAGTTCCCATAATTTTATAGCCTTCAAAGTCTACAATCAATTCACCTCACTGTACTCTGAGATTTCCCTGAAAATATAAAAAAAATGTAATATCTAACAGAAAAATAGATAATTGGTCCTTTCAATGATTTTTTTTGTCTTTAATGGAAGATCATATTATATTTGTTTCTTAACAAACTGTTTTTAGTTTTTTTTTATTGCTCTTGTTATGAAGTTACATTAAATTCAAAATCATTGACCCTGAGTGCTATGCCAGACATTGTGGGTTCGATTCCCACCCAGGACAAATGTTTGTGTAATGAGCACAATCATTTGTTCTGTGTCTGGGTGTAATTTATCTATAATATTTATGTATTTAGAAATATGTAAGTATGTTTATCCCTCTCACAGAGAGGAGACCTGTGTCCCAGCAGTGGGAACATTTATAGGCTGATGATGAAGTATGTTTATCAGTTGTCTAGTACCCATAACACAAGCTCTGCTTAGCTTGGGACTAGATGGCGTTGTGTGATAGTTGTGGAATATTATTATATTTTTTAAGATCTTGGGATCAAGGGATCCCGGACTTTTTAAGGGCGTGCCAGGAGCCGAAGCCATCTTGCAGAGGCCCATTGCGCATTTAAAATGAATTGAGGCTCTAACCGGCGGTTATCCCTGTATGAACTATGCGAGTACATCCAAGGACAACCCCCAGCTGGAGTTGTACTATTGCAAGCTATGGAAACAAAAGACAGGGTTATACCGTTTGGTGGGTTTGGTAGACTGGGTATCTAAAACTATAGAAAAACTATGTTCCCTGCCTAATCAATGTTTTATATACATGGATACGATGGCAGGGGGTGACTTGCACACTCAGCAAATGGGCTCTCAAAACATATCGCTAGCACTAGGTGACATAGCAACAAGGGAGTAACATATCCTGAGGTGCTTGAGGAGTGGAGAGGTATTCCATTGTTCGAATTTTATCACTTTTAAATTGGTTATAATTAATTATCAAAAAAGAATTAAGATTTTTTCTCTTCCATAAATGTTCTTATGTGTGGTGAATTTATTAATTATTATGGGTCATTCCATGCCAAACGCTACCAAAGCCTCAAAAAAAAACCTCGTCGTAATAAGTCAATTATAACTTAATTTCATAGAAATCATTCCTGTCCATTGAGGATAGGAATGATGAAAAATCTAGACATTAAGTCTAGATTTTTTTTTATATTATTTATAATATTTTTCATATTATACCCGCATGAAAATAATGTTAGAAATACCCGGGCATCAAGGTAATTTCTACGTCAATATTGGCAATGCTAAAAGAAAAGAAAGAAGCAGTCAACCATCACTTGGTTTTCGTTATAAGTGAGCTTTATTTATTGTAATTATTTGAATCGCGCTAAAAATATTAAACAGTTTGTATTTACTGTTTTGAGAAGGGTTTTCTAAACTGTGGTATCAGTGTAACACCCGAAACAAAAAAGAGGTAAAAGTTCGTTTAATTTTTAGCCTAATTATATTTAAACTAACATATTTTGCCAAAGTAAAGTCCTGTGGTTAATCTAGTTGAATATATCTATCAATAATTGCGAAATCATGTGTTTTAATTGTATTTTCAACGTTTGAAAATGTGTAACACCCGAAACGTTTTGGGTGTTACATTATAAGTAAGACAAGCTTATACTGCTTTTACGTACTTATTTGTCGCCGTAGCTTATAATATTTTATGCATGGGTGTGTTATTATGATGTATGTCAGAAAAGTAAAGAAATTTCTCCCAGATTAACTTTCAAATCTATAATCGCCGTGGGGGCCTGCTTAGAATTGCGTTCCCCCAAATCATCCCGTGGGTGTCGTAAGAGGCGACTAAGGGACAAACCGGAGGTCGGGCAGCAGGGTCCTCCGTGTACTGCACATCCTCACTGCGATCGCCAACCCGCCTGCCAAGCGTGCCAAATTACCCCCAATGATTATAAGCACAGATACCAAGCCCCCAGTCCCCGGCAGCTCCGCTATCCCTGGCGCGGGTATCGGTCAAGGTAACGGCGGAGCAGGGGATGCTAAGAATCTCCGGAAGAGATCCGGCTACCCACCCCCACGACGACTGGCCCTGATAACACACAACATACGCACAATGAAGACTGACGAAAAGATCTGCGAGCTGGAAGAGGAGCTGAGCAAGTTACACTGGGACATTATAGGGTTATGCGAAGTTCGTAGAGAGGGGGAGGACACCGTAACCCTGAAGTCTGGTAACTTGCTCTACTACCGGGAGGGCGACCAACAGTCCCAAGGTGGTGTCGGGTTTCTCGTTCACAAGTCCCTCGTAAACAACATAATAACCATCGACAGTGTGTCGAGCAGGGTGGTATACCTAATACTCAGAATATCCAAAAGATATTCGCTGAAGGTCATTCAGGTATACGCACCGACCTCGTCACACTCCGATGATGAAGTGGAGACTATGTCTGAGGACGTAAGTAGAGCCATTCCAAAACCCACTTCACTGTTGTTATGGGGAACATTAACGCAAAGTTGGGCAAGAAAAGCGGTGATGAGTTAAGAGTGGGGCAATTTGGGTATGGGCAACGGAACCCTAGGGGCAGCTCAATAGACGTATATCTAAGTCCTTGCGACACGATCTGCGTCTCTTTAATACGAATCGTGTCCATACAGCGAAACCAAGGCTCCAAAGTGTTCGCAAAGGACAAGTCTATTGGGCAAAGCCAGATGACAAAGCTGAAACGGGAGGATGGCAGCATAGCGTCGACCAAAGCAGAGGTTTTAGGCGAGATCGAGATGTTCTATGGACAGTTATACACTTCAGTCGCAAAGCCCGTTGACAGCTTGGTAGGAGATCCAAGAGCCAAGCTGTCCCGACATTATACCGAATATATCCCGGACATCAGTCTGTACGAGATTAGGATGGCCCTGAAGCAGCTTAAGAACAACAAGGCGCCGGGCGAGGACGGAATCACTTCAGAGCTTCTGAGAGCGGGTGGAACACCGGTACTTAAAGTCCTCCAGAAACTCTTTAATTCCGTCCTGTCCGAGGGCAAAACGCCTCAAACGTGGAGCAGGGGTGAGGTGGTGTTGTTCTTCAAAAAAGGTGATAACAGCCAATTGAAGAACTACTGACCCATCACGCTTCTGAGTCATGTTTATAAGCTGTTTTCAAGGGTTATCACGAACCGTCTCGAACACAGACTTGATGACTTCCAGCCTCCCGAACAAGCCGGTTTCCGAAGAGGCTATAGTACCATAGACCACATCCATACGCTGCGGCAAGTTATACAGAAGACCGAAGAGTATAACTTGCCATTATGCTTAGCGTTTGTGGAGTATGAGAAAGCCTTCGATTCGGTGGAAACATAGGCGGTACTTGAGTCACTCCAGCGATGCCGTATTGACTATCGGTACATCGAGGTGTTGAAGTGTTTGTATAATAACGCCACCATGTCGGTCCGAGTACAGGAGCAGAGCACGAAGGCGATTCCATTGAGAAGAGGCGTAAGACAGGGGGACGTTATCTCCCCGAAACTGTTTACTGCCACAATGGAAGACGCCTTCAAACTCTTGGAATGGCAAGGACTTGGCATCAACATCAACGGCGAATACATCACTCACCTTCGGTTTGCCGACGACATCGTAGTCATGGCAAAGTCGATGGAGGAACTCAGCATGATGCTCGATGGCCTCGACCGAGTTTCACAACGGGTGGGCTTGAAAATGAACATGGACAAGACTTAATAATTAATAGTACTATACGTACAGAAGGACTACTCCAAAAAAAATCAAACAAATGTAAAATCTATAAACGAGAGAATAAAGTACATTTTAACTGGCAGCCGTACCGCCCACCTACTTTTATAATAGCCTAAACTTCCCGTGCGCAAGCAAAAATGTACTCAATGGTTACGCCCGAGAGTTTATTTTGGTTTATCTGACGCCAACGACATTAAAAGGTTACTATGGGTCAAGCTCAATAGGGTTGCGACTTGCGAGTTTAGGCACAAATAGGTAGGTTGCCTATGCGTATTTTATGCATTTGCTAAATTACATTATTACCATAAATACCTATGTTCCTCAAGGAATTTTGTTTTTATCATCTATACTAATATTATAAAGCTGAAGAGTTTGTTTGTTTGTTTGTTTGAACGCGCTAATCTCAGGAACTACTGGTTCGAATTGAAAAATTCTTTTTGTGTTGAATAGACCATTTATCGAGGAAGGCTATAGGCTATATAACATCACGCTATCACCAATAGGAGCGGAGCAGTAAAGAGAAATGTTTCAAAATCGGGAAAATGGATTCCATTTCGAGAGCTTCCGTTGCGTGCGTTGCGTAAACGGTTAAAGATACGCAAAAATAATGTACTACGATATTATTTCTGATAAAAAGTTCTAAAATAAAGTCCGCGAGAGCATAAATTTAAGGATGGGATAGGATGGGATGGGATAGGATGGGATAGGATGGGATAGGATGGGTTAGGATGGGATAGGATGGGATAGGATGGGATAGGATGGGATAGGATGGGATAGGATGGGATAGGATGGGATAGGATGGGATAGGATGGGATAGGATGGGATACGATGGGATACGATGGGATACGATGGGATACGATGGGATACGATGGGATACGATGGGATACGATGTGATAGGATGGGATAGGATGGGACACGATGAGATACGATGGGTCACGCATAGGTACGACCTGTTTCCTTGAAAGAATGATTTTCGCCCATGTCTGCTTACGTCCTGGGGCTGCCAGCGCCAGTAAAAGGCAGGAACGGGCAGGCTCCGGAGTCCGCCTATACTACTCAGGTCCCAGAAGCGTTTAAACGTAGATTTTTCTCTTGCACGAGCATGCGGGCGGCGAGTATGCCTGGGTCAACGGCGCGTTGTGTTCAACACGCGCCTAAATCTGTCATCACAATGACGGGCCCCCCTTAGAAGGCCAAAGCCTGCCGGGGTCGCGGAACTATCGAATTACCTTGACCCCGGAACGTAAAGGCCTATTATAGGATTTATAGGACACCGAGGATTTTAATCAGTACAAGTCTGACAGTCCCTCTTACCCTGCCCTGGGTGGGAGGACTCATTTGATGATTTACGTACGCATATTTATGTATGCTCCAGAATGATGGTTTACAGCTAATGTTGTTAATAAAGAAGCACTAAAAAAATACATTGTTGAGTTCCGACCTCCACGCGAACGAAGTCGCGGGCACAGCTAGTCAGCCTATATCTTTTTGGTTTCGTCATCGATTACTACATACATTATTGATTGTTAGCACAGAATAATAATAGTAGGTACCTACGGCACCTTACGTGAGGAATAATATTTATAATAATATTATCTTTTCTACCTATTATTGTTATATTTTTGAACATTTATCTTACAAAAAAAAAGAATAATATTTAAAAGATTTTTATCGTCTATGGCAAAATAGCCAGTCATTATTTTGCACTCAACCTAGTAACCGACCAATTACTATCGCATACTGTCACAGGCCCCGCGTTGCGTGTCTTTGTAGGTAGGTAAAAAAGTGGCGCAGCGAATTACGACCGCTGACCTTGAATGCGTAGTGTGGCCATTTTCTGAGTTAGAACTTTTAAACAACAACGCAAACATCTTTCTACTTTCTACCGATCTTAATTCTTAGTACTCAGCTTAAGGTGAGTGAGAGTGTCGTCTTTTTATCTTGGTCGTCCAGTAGGCTCACCCCCCCCCCAATTAGTATCTCGCCTCATTTCCAAACTTGTAACCTCATGATTAGGTATCATGATCAGTTAAGCCCATACTTCACAAGCAGGGAGATAATTTTGTTGATCATTACTAAATATGTACTATATTTTTTTTTTCTTCATAATAATATTGTGTTATTAATTTACCAAAAGCACCTAAAGCAAGAAACTTGTGCGTAACTACACGTAACGTAACAAAAATATTAAGGAGACGGAGCGCGTGCGTAACGGGTGGCGCGTGGCAGCCGTAGTGAATGGGCCACGACATAATGGCCCCGCAACTACTTGCAGTTTTATGCCTACACCGCGGAGTGAGACAGGCCTGATGTTGTGCCCACCCCAGTATCTGTTGGAAACTCGGTACTCGAAGTTGTTGACTCATATATATCTATTTACAAGTAGTCCAATTAGGTAGGTCCAACTTCGAGAAAGAGGTCAACCGCCGAATCCAACTCGGTTGGGCAGCGTTCGGGAAGCTACGCAATGTCTTTTCGTCCGACATACCTCATTGCCTCAAGACGAAAGTCTTCAACCAATGTGTGTTACCAGTGATGACTTTAGAACACAGGTTTTTAGAACTAAGAGAGGGTTGTTGTTTTTGAGGTTGATAGTTGAATCTTAGGTACTGTGTGTATCAAGTGCTAGGGAGTCTCAATTTTGCATGGGGGTTATTTTTAGGATGAAGATGCTCAGTAAGACGGAATGTTGCGAAATAACCCTCTTTGAAGAGTGGTTATAGAGGCGTCACGACGTCCTCACCTGCCGCTTGACACAGGTCTTCACCGGACACGTAAGTTTCGCGAGGTTCCTAGGTCTGATTGAGAGGAATGAAACACCTGGGTGTGACCACTGCGAGGATCGCCCGAATCGCCTGGAGCATACGGTGCATGACTGACACGCTTGGACAGAGCACCGTCGTGTCCTCACGACGGTTGTTTTGGGAAAGTTAGGAGTTACAAAGAAGTTGCAACTTCCATAAAAAATTACCCCACGTCCGACAGCTGAGAAAAATATCTCAAAAAATATGTAGATAAAAATGAGTAGGTATTAATAAATTGCATACCTCCGATTGTCATCCTTACTGGCTATCATACTTAGAAATTGCTCCAAATCTTATTTCAGGCATAGTATTACTTATCTACTTACTCTAACGATCATAAAAAAGTGGAATAAAGATGACATAAAGATTAAACAAATGAACATCTGTGACATTCTAAATTCATTTGCTTTTTTGTTACAAGGAAGGTGTAAAGAAAAAAATAAAATAAACTTATTTATTCCTGTTCTACATCTAGCAAAATATTCGTAAACAATTCTTTTTACACACTAACCTACAGTAATAATCCAATGGGGAAGGCAAGTGTCAAAGTGAAAATTGACATCTGTGTCCCAAAAGAACTGTCAAATCAAAGGAATTTTCTGAAAAAAAACGTTTTATTGATGTAAAATGACTAGATGTTGTGTAAAAGGCTGTAATAATGATGGAACATACAAATTTCCGACAATCCACACTATCAAGAAATAATGGGTAGCTGCTGAGACTGCTGTGAGAACAAAAATTGTATTATCACTAAGGAAAAGCTATACAATAAACAAAAATCTACCCTTGCGAAGCCGGGACAGGCCGTTAGTTGATTTTATTAATGAAATTCTATGATTATACCATAACTAAACAATCGAATACACCTTTGAATATTATATCTACTTTTCTAATGGAGGTTAAGTATTGCATCGCTCTTTATATCATGAAATGGTTCTTCTGGTGGAAGAATTATCACCGGGACCGAGATTTGTGATAGTTGTGGTGTTAGAAAGTTAAAATTCTTATCATATTGCTCCAATCTATAAAATAGATGTAAAATTAAATGAAGAAGACAAACACAAAACTTGATGACATTTTTCTCAATATAGAATGTCAGAAGCAGTACTATATTCTTTGTAGAGGCTAGCACATGTAATACCTACTTAAAAAATACAATTTTAAATCCTTACTACAAGTAAATGTGTGTTTAATGTAGTAGAATCAAATTTCTAGCCTCTCAACTAAATCACTTTTTTTCCTCTTGTAGATGCTCCGCGGCGCCTTAGTTCTGGTTTTAGTATAATTATGCACTTGCATTGACGAATAATTACCCATATTTGTTTTTTAGACTAAACTCAATTTTTATAACAAAATACGTGTTTGTTTTTTGTACAAGCTATACAGTAATCTGACATATGAGACAACGATCGCAGCGACATCTACGATTAGTGACGAATAATTACCCATATTTGTTTTTTAGAATAAACTCAATTTTTATAACAAAATACGTGTTTGTTTTTTGTACAAGCTATACAGTAATCTGACATATGAGACAACGATCGCAGCGACATCTACGATTAGCTTTGAGTTGCCATCCCCATTGAAACTTACTTAAATGAAATGAAGCCTTGTTCGTGCTCTGAGATATTAAAAAATATTAATGATTTAGATGTGAATTGTAGTTCAGGTATTGATGAAATGAATACTAAATCTATAAAATGTGTAGCTAACATTATATCTGAAAGTCTGTCTAACTGCATAAACGAATGTCTAAGTGTCGGAATTTTCCCTGAAAGCCTCAAATTAGCCAGAGTTACTCCTATCTTCAAATCGGGCAGCAGGGCCGATCCTGGGAATTATCGACCCGTTTTTCTTTTGCCCGTTGTATCCAAAGTTTTCGAAAGGGTGATATATCAAAGACTAAACGAACATTTAATCAAAATTAATTATTTGTATGAACACCAGTACGGTTTCAGGCCTAAATCTAATACTTTGCAACAATTGACCTTATAACAAAAATTAAAAACTTTGTCTTAGGTATATTTATAGATTTCAAAAAGGCTTTTGATACCGTAACTCATGATATACTTATCAATAAACTTTTGGATTTGGGTGTAACGGGTAAAGCACTTGATTTAATCAAGTCGTATTTGACAAATCGTCACCAGATTGTAAAGATCGAAAATTATCAAAGTGACAGTCAAAAGATTACATGTGGTATTCCCCAGGGCTCGGTCTTGGGTCCTTTATTATTTCTGATTTATGTAAATAACATAAGTAAAATAGGTTTATCCGGACATGTTACTTTATATGCGGACGACACATGTCTTTTTTATTTCGGTCGAAATCTGTCTGATATAGTCAATGAAGCACAAAGCGATTTACATAAATTTAATATATGGTGCCAGAGTAATTTGCTAACAGTGAATACCAGCAAAACCTCCTATATGTTATTTACAGCCAAAAATAAGAAAATCCCACAGTATCCTTCATTACACATTAATAATGTCTTAATCCATTGCTCCCATCAGGAAAAAATATTTATGTTTGCGACTAGACGATAAACTCACCTGGAAAGGCCACATTTTTTAATGTCAAATCAAAATTATCATCACTTACTGGGTTTCTTAGAAGAGCTACGGGTTGTATACCTCATGCAGTACGTATGACCATATATAATTCTCTGGTAAGGTCTCACTTAGAGTATCTTATAGAAATATGGGGATGTGCCGCGAAATCTAATTTAAAAGACCTCCAAATTTCCCAAAATAAGGTAATTAAACCTTTTTTTAACTACAACCGTTTCACTGATACGCGTCAATTATACACAGAAAAACAAATATTTAACCTGCGACAGACTTACACTTACACCATGTGTATACTAGTGAGGAAAATACTATCTGGCCAAATTCGATCTAAAATAAAATTTACTAAAAGAACTTTCTATCATTGCCTAAGAAATACAAATAAAATTAAACTAAAAAAACAGAGAACAAATTACGGTTAGAGAAGTATTACGTACGAAGGTGCACAATTATATAACGATTTACCAAATAACATTAAAGAAACTCAATCGATTGCTATGTTTAAAAGATTACTTTTATAAAAAACATGTATACTATAAAATCTATTAACACCGTTTGATCTCTGTACAAAATTAAAACATTGTAATAGCTATAAGTAGTTATTATTAGGCATTTAAGGTCATTGTAAGTGAACCGAGTTCTTTAATATGAGTAATAAATAATCATTAAACCTAAATATTATCTAAAAACCGGCCAAGAGCGAGTCGGACTCGCCCATAAAGGGTTCCGTAGCAGCAAGTAATAACATACTATAAAAGTTCTTGTAGTTGGTTCCAACTTTGAAAGGTTTACGATTTATGACGTATTAAAAAAAAAACTTGAGAGGTGTCAAGGCACGTCGAAAATCGCTATGAACCTGTTAAAAAGGTTCAAGCGATTTTCGACCCTCCACCCCACACTACCCCACTCCACTCCGCTCCACTTCGCTCCACTCCGCTCCACTCCGCTCCACTCTGCTCCACTCCGCTCTACTCCACTCCGCTCCGCTCTACTCCACTCCGCTCCGCTCCACTCCCTTCCACTCCACTCCGCTCCACTCCGCTCCACTCCACTCCCCTCCACTCCACTCCCCTCCACTCCACTCCACTCCCCTCCACTCCACTCCACTCCCCTCCACTCCACTCCCCTCCACTCCACTCCACTCCCCTCCACTCCACTCCACTCCCCTCCACTCCACTCCCCTCCACTCCACTCCACTCCACTGCACTGCACTCCACTCCACTCCACTACCTATTATAGCTGTAAAAATGAAGTTGACAAACTTACATTTGCAGTTGTTCTCCAATACATTTTGTTTAGGAAAATGTTATCCCAGTACGTTTTATAAGTTGGTCAACTATTACTCGTAAACTTGTAAAGCCCACTTAGTCATGATAATTTTCTTTTAAACTTCGTTATATATACTACTATTGTAAATTTTTTCACACCCCCAAACATAACCGTTTAGCTGGTAGAGGGGGGGGACACTCGAGTAGGGCAAAAATTAGCACTTTAAAGCTTAATATTTCACAAACGAATCTTTTTATCAAAAAATTGTTGATGGAAACTACCAATATTTTTTAAAGGCCTATTTAATGATACCCCACACTAAGGGGTACGCGAGAAAAAAAAAACATCCCCGCTTTACGTGTACAGGAGGTACCCTAAAAAAAATATTTTACGAGATTTTATTTTACCACTTTTTTGACGCAACAAATCCGTATATTTACACCAAATTACAGCTTTCTAGTGCTGGGCGTCTCTGAGCTAAGCTGCGGACAGACGGACGGACGGACGGACGGAGGGACGGACGGACGGACATGGCGAAACTATAAGGGTTCCTTGTTGACTACGGAACCCTAAAAATGCGCTGGGTGGCTGAAAACATCTTCATACCTCGCCCAACCAAGATAATACAAAATAGTTATTACATGGGCGCAGACTCGTTCCGTCGTACCACAAAAACTTTTAAACGTCTGTTGAACACTTTTTTTTTATCGTGGTAAAATCATCAAATGAGTCCTCCCACCCCGGGCAGGGCGGGAGGGACTGTCAGGCTTGTACTGACTCAAATCCACGGTGTTCTTCAATAGCCCTTTATGCTCCGGGGTCACGGCAATGAGATAAGTCCCGCGACCCCGGCAGGCTTTGGCCCTCTAGAGAGGGGGCTCCGCCATTATGATGACGCTCTTTGAGGCGCGTGTGGAACACAACGCGCCGTCGACCCGGGCATGGTCCAGGGTCGGGCAGCGAGTTGCCCTTTACTCGCCACCCGCATGCCCGCGCCTACGGTGGCCGGAGATCGTCTTGCGACGTCCGTCGCCGTGGGCGTCCACCACCGCGGGTGGGGCGGAGGGAAGACATTGTCCTCTCCCTCACGCGGCCCGCCTCCTCCTTCGCGAGGACCTGCGTCATGCGGTAGGTCAGGACGCCGTGACTCCTATCCAGCCACTCCTCAAAGAGGGGTCTTACCGCGATTGCGGCGTGCCCGGCCGTCGGTACTGTTGAACACTTGTCTAAAAAATGTCAAATTATGACGTTGAAATAAGGTCCGTTTTGCAGTCACACTTTTTTTTAGACAAGACGTGTTCAACAGATGTTTAAGTTTTTGTAGTACGGCTGCCAGTGTCCTGCGCCCATGTATACATGTACAACAATATTCTTTTATCGCATATCTCCCTTCAACCCTGCAATTATATAATATACTAGCTTCCGCCCGCGACTCCGTCCGCGCGGATGTTGGTCTTCGCTTGGATGGTTTATTTCTCCATTTTGAGTAACTCTGACAATGACATCTTATAAATATCTATTGGACCCAAATACGGCTAAGCCTATAATAATTAAGGAGATCCTTCTATTGAGCTACTGCTGTTGAGCTCGCGTTCTGTAGTAAGTATTTTTTTCATAGTAATTCCGACCTTGTATTTACAAATAACTGATCGGAACAGTAATCAAAAAGGTCGCGCTGAAAAGCACGGATTAAAATGACACGCATACAATATTAATTCCACGGACGACCGCTCGCCACACTGGACACGTCCGCTCGCATCAAAATTCAGAATTTATATGCATCGCGCGGCGCGGAACGCGGCTCCTTATATAGAAGTCGGGGAGCCGTGGCCCGCGTGTGCCGCAAACGGTTCAAGCCAAATCCGACTTTCGGCGCTACAGGTTACGGCGCTGAATCCACTGCGGGTAATGCAACGTGTGTTCGCGGTTCTACAGAACAACGTCTATGAATAAAACTGAAAAATAAGATTTTTTTTCTACGTATTTTTCCAGGATAAAAAGTATCCTATTTTATGCCCAGGATAATAAGGTATAATTATACCAAGTTTCATCGAAATCGAACCGTTAGTGTTCACGTGATGCCTGCACATACAGACAGACAGACAGACAAAAATTTTTTTAATCACATATTTGGGTTTGGTATCGATCCAGCAACACCCCCCGCTATTTATTTTTTCAATATTTTCAATGTACAGAATTGACCCTTCTACAGATTTATTATATGTATAGATTCGTCCGGTATATTTTACTCCGGACATGTCGTGACTGAATCTTACATCTAATGAGGGCATTATTTTCTTCGTTGTTAATATTTATTTCTTCTGAATGCCTGTAAAATTCAATTTCAAACACACCCGTTCTATTAAATGTTCAGAGCAGTATGACCGTGCTATTTTCGGATGATAGGAACCAACTGATATCATAATTAAATCCTCATATGTCAATCTCGGAAAATCATTAACTTCTTCACTAGTTGCTTCCAACCTCACAAAGGGAACTCTTTGCTGGTTTAGATTATGTTCTTCGACATAATCTGCTAACAGGTTTGGTTTATACATAACAAAACTTCAGTATAGGCACTGTCCTCGAAAGGCTCTTGAAAGCAATTTATTATTGCGCCTGCTATTTTAAAATCATCGTATATGTGAGGTAAGTCACGGTTAAATACCCTGTGGCGAAACAATTTAGGGTCCCCACATACATCAGTTTTCCTGATCAGGAATCCTGATCCGTTTTCTATCCGAACACAGTGAATTCTTACAAGTGTGTGCATGTTTTGTGTGTGTTGTTTACTTTCATAGGCGTTCATTCATCATTTCGAATTCCTTTCGGAAAAAAGAACTAATATGGGACCCTTAAAGTCACGTTTCATGCGACCGTTAATCGCTTCAACAACCCATCTACATATTGTAACGAGTCTTGACTTGTTGGATTCCTCAGTGCTGAGTTGTCGTGTTGTAATACCCGAAATTATTTTTTAAACTAAATAGATCATAATAATATAGTCAGTAAGGAGTTACTTTAAAACATAGTACTTTTTAAATATGTTTATATTATTAACCTAGTATAATATCTATTATCAAAATGAGATTACAGTGTTTAATTGCTTTTTAATCCCATTGTAAAACTAAAATCAAAAGTTAGTATATTACAGGTATTCTGCCCCTGAATTAATATTTATAGCAATTTTTTTTATGTGCTAGCCAGTAAGGATGATCACCGGAAGTATATCATTTTTTATACTATTTTTTAGCGATTTTTTGAGATACTTATCTTTGCAGTCGAAAGTGGGGCATTTTTGCTACTTCTTCTTTTGCAGTTTGTTCTTTTTAAGACTTTTTGTTTTTGGGGTTGATAAAATTTTTGTTGGATAATGATTTTGCAAATAGTTTTTAAGAAAGAGGGTGGCTCCCGGCCACCCTCTTTCTTTCGTAGAAATTTAGAGGCAAAGTTCGAAATACGCGCGGGCGAATTCTCGGTGGCTAATTGCTAGTAACATAGGTATATAGTAATCGCGTCTTATTAAAAGTTGTTCAGCCTGAAGGGCATTTCCTGTTGACTTATAAAAATGAAAGATCTGGAACACCTGATGTAGAACTCCAAGAGCCCAGCTACACTATAACATGTATAGGAATGACGTCTTAGCAAGAGTTGTTCAGCCTGATGAGCACTCTCTGTTGACGTATAAAAATTGAAGATCTGGAGCATCGCGAATCGTTTCGCGCAACCCGTTGTTTTCCCGTCCCCAGGCTCTTAGAATTCAAAATCAAAATCAAATATTTTTATTTCACATAGGCCCATGAGGGCACTTATAAAACGTCGACAACAGGTGCTCGGTTCGGGTTGGTCGATTCCATGGAGAAGAACCGGCAAGAAACTCCATGGTTACTCTTTTAAAATATGGTATGTTTTACAAAATGATTGTTACAGTTTTGAATAGGTACATAAATATGTGAGAAAAACGTAGGCCTAGTAACAAGGGAGAAGACCTTAAGAAAATTAGTACAAAAAAAAGAAATACATATAATTATATACACACGACCTACAATGTTCTCACATTCACCAATATATATAAAAAAGAAAGCTATAAAAGCTGCGTAACTTCTATACTATCTTACAAACTGTAACTAGTCTGAACAAAAAGAGTAAAACATAAGGCAATATAATATTGCAAAATGAACACAATAAAATAAAAAAATAAAAAAACTATATACAAGAATAAAATAAAATAGAACAATGTTATCCTAACACGTGGATTATGGAAGTTAGATACCTCAAAATAAGTGCTGCTGCTGAGCTGCCAGGGAAGCCACATGTGCAGAATGTACTATTGCCACACATCCTTGTCTTCAACGTAGTCCTTAATTTTGTAATATGCTTTTTTAATAAGGACACGTTTAATATGGGTTTTAAACTTTCCCTCAGTAAGTTCAGTAACTGACTTAGGCAATTTGTTATAAAAACGAATGCTGTTAACAAGGAACGACTTGCTCGTCTTTGCTAGTCTGAATCTAGGTATTACAATTTCGTGTTTACTGCGTGTATTGATATTATGAAAATCGCTTCTAGTCTTGAAGAGTCCTAGATTTTTGCGAACATACAGAATATTCTCTAAAATGTACTGAGAAGGCAGTGTTAAAATATCAATTTCTTTAAATTTCTCCCTAAGAGACTCACGAGGGCCCATTTTATAAATTGCGCGGACCGCCCTCTTTTGTAATATAAAAACTGAATCTACGTCCGCTGCGGAACCCCACAGCAGAATGCCGTACGACATAATACTGTGGAAATAAGCAAAATATACTAGCCTAGCTGTGGCTACATCAGTTAGCTGCCTTATTTTCCTTACCGCATATGCAGCAGAGCTTAACCTACCCGAAAGAGTTCTAATGTGGGCGCCCCACTGTAATTTTGAATCAATAGTAATACCCAAGAATACAGTTTCTGCAACAGCATCGAGTTTATTGCCGTCAAGTTTTAAATTTAGACCCACTTGTTGAACATTTGGTAACGAGAACTTAAGACACTTTGTTTTGTTCGCATTCAGTAATAGATTGTTAGCTGCGAACCATTTTGAGAGAACACCTAGACTTTCGTTTACATGTACAACATCCGTATCCTTTCTATTTATTTTAAAAATAAGCGATGTATCATCAGCAAAAAGAATTATATCTGATAAGTTGGCCATCATGAATGGAAGGTCATTGATATAAACTAGAAATAAAAAAGGGCCAAGAATTGAACCTTGAGGCACGCCCATCTTGACTAGAGACCCAGATGACGTCGCCCCATTCACATTAACTTTTTGCTGCCTGTTTGATAAATAGGAAAGAACAAGGCCAGCAGCTTTACCACGAATTCCGTAATGATGTAATTTACAAATGAGTGTATTATGGTCGACGCAGTCAAACGCTTTGGAGAGGTCACAAAAGATACCAATGGCATCCTGAGATTTCTCCCAGGATTCCAGGACGTGACTGATGAGTTTAACTCCCGCGTCAGTCGTCGATCGACCTTTCGTGAAACCAAACTGCTGACTATGCAGAATTCCATTTGAATTAAAATGTGACAACATCTGATCCAGCATAATTTTTTCATAAATTTTACTTAATGCCGGGAGCACAGATATGGGTCGGTAATTAGAGGGATCACATTTACAACCTGATTTAAAAATTGGTACTACTTTACTATGTTTCATTAAGTCGGGAAACTTGCCACTATCCAAACATTGATTGAATATGCCCATCAGGACAGGAGCAATTGAATCAATAATATCTCCAAGCACCTTGACGGATATCCCCCACAAGTCTTCAGTATTTTTAATATTAAGACTATTGAATGCTTTTTTAATGGTAGCAATAGAAATAGCTGTGAATTTAAAGTCCGGTATGTCCTTAGTAAAGTTGTCTTTAAGAAGGGCCTCAGCTAGCTTTGGTGAGGAGGGAAGAGATTTAGTGACTTCAAGCGGTATGTTTGTAAAGAAATGTTCTAGTGTCTCAGCGACTTCTTGCTTATCAGAAATGGATTTATTGTCTATTTTTAAAGACATTTCATTCTGATCTCGATTTTGTGACTTACCAGTTTCTCTGTTAATGACCTGCCACACAGTTTTTATTTTATTATTGGAAGCATTAATTTTATTACTTATTATTTGAGATTTAGCTTGAGCGCAAACTTTTTTGAATATTTTTGAGTATTTTCTGACATAATTATGAAAAACCAGATCTGAAGTTAAAGATTTTTCATGATATAAATTATATAAGTTATCTCTGCTTTTTCTTATTCCCGCAGTGGCCCATTCACTAAATTTGGATTTACTATTAACTTTAACTTTTTTTACTGGACATGTTTTATTGAATTCCTGACAAACGGTTGAAAATAATATATCATAGTTTTTATTTGGGTCTTGTGTATCAAAACAAGCAGTAGACAGATTGCTAAGAACATTATTATTAAACGATTTTAATTTATTCTTAGTAAGAGGTCTTAATTCTATTGTTCTAGCTAACTTAATTTTTTGATTAAACTCTAATGATACAAGTTGGCCAGTATGGTCTGACCTAACGCCACTAATTAAACAGGAATCTTTAACTTTACAATTAGTAAAAATATTATCTATGCATGAAGCTGAAGTTGCTGTTATTCTTGTTGCTTCATTAAATAAACATTCTAAATTAAATGATTTGAACAAAGATACAAGCTTTAACTTATCTGGTGAGTTGATTAATAGATCAATATTTAAGTCACCACAGACAAAAACTAATTTACCATCTCTAAAAAGTTTCACTAATATTTCTTCCATTATTATTAAAAATAATCCTAAGTTAGATGATGGTGGTCTATAGACACATAGGATGGTATAGCCTTCGACCTCAGCACATGCTACCTCACATAAGCGATCAACAGAGCAAGCAGTGATATCCTTCCTTTCTTTATATCTGAAACTGTTCTTACAAAGAATCATGGTACCACCACCTAAAGTAGATCTGTTAAACGCACTGGCAACTGAAAAATTATTCACATTAAAGAGCATCCTATCCGGTTTTAACCATGTTTCACAAAAACATAAAATATCCATTTGGTATTTATCTACTAACAACTCCACGTCTAAAATTTTGCCAGAGAAGCGATTAATATTCTGATGATAAAGTAAAATATTCTTACTATGCTTCACTATTGTCGGCTCTAAAAGTTTAAAGATTCGGATACAGTATTAGTTGAGATACAGGATAACACTGATTCATCACTTAACCTAGTCTCAGTTAAATTATCAATAACTGCGTGTAAAATATAAACTAATAAAGAAGCCAGAAAATGCCGACTTCTTCTCGGAAGAAACATAAAATTATGTTCCCGAATCAAAACAAAATCTCTAACAAAATTGTTAGTATCAAAAAACAATAAACGGTCACGATGACGACATGTTAAAAAATGCATCAGGTTATTTAAGCTAGAAATAAATTCATTCTCTTGACTAGATAAATTTTCTGAGTATGGTAAAGCACATAGTATTAATTTGCCTAATTTTAACTTAAGTAGGGTATCAATACCATTGACTATGTCCCTCTTTGAAATACTCAAGCTATTTCCAATAAGAAGTACTACTGTGGATTGCTCATTCAGTTTTGTATGTTGAATTTTGTGAATGATCTCATTAAAATGCAGGTCATGGTAACAATAATTTACTATTTTATGACTGGAACGATTATTTAACAATGAGCCAAAGTTTGCTCCTAATCTATCAGAGAATACAAAGATATTACTTTGAGTGGGCACATTTACAATTTCTAATTCAGGATTGAAAGTAGGTGTATAGGTAGGAGTAACTGCTTGCTGCAACATGGGAGGTGGCGGGGTGGCAGCACAACTACAGGTGAGATTGTTGGTCAGTGACTCGTACCTCTCTGCGCTGTACTTCACCAGGTCCACCAACTCACAGGCCTCTTGCATGCGGTCACTTAACATTTGTTGACTACATTCATATTTACAGAAAATATCCTTTAATGTACTCTCCCTACTCAATAATTCCCTTTGAAGGGTCTGTATGTCAACATCATACATTTGCCTGCTATTTTCTAATTTAATAATACAATCACTTAATTGTTTATTTAGGCAAACATTTTCTCTCCTAAGGTTAACATTATATTTATAGACATTTTGAGTTTTTAGAATTTTCTTGTACCTTTTAATACTTTTCTTGATTTTAATGTACTTCTTAATTTTATTGTGGGTAGTTAGAACGGGACAATTAGTCATGGTATCATCCCCAGTTAAATCAATGGTAACGGTTTGCTCTTCACACTGCAGTCCGGATACACTTCCAATTAGCTCGTTGAACAGGGTATTGGTGTTGGTTACCTGTTCGCTGACTTTGACAGAGTTCATAGTGGTAATGGTGTTATGTGCCTTGCACAATTCCTCTTCCAGCTCTGATATACGTTTCAGTGCCTGGTCATGAGTGTCACGGCATTGCTGGAAGTCTGCCACTAGTTGACGGAGGTGGTGATGTTGGTCCAGTATATCCATGTGCTGAGTGTGAAGTTCAGCAAGCTGGCTTTTAAGTTGGGTGTTTTTGTTCACTATCCTCTCAATTTCTATCTCGCTGTCACCTCGTTCCCGCAGCAGTTGGCTGCACTCATGTCTTGATGACTCCAGTTCCTTCAGCGCTGCTTTCAGTTTGTCGCTCATGTCACGAACAGTGGCACCACGGGTCATCATGATGAAAGATTCACTATGGTAGCACCTGAAATATGATAAGAGAAGCTGAATATTTGAGGAGAATGTAAAGATGAGTTAATTGGGAAGTTGTTATGAAGTTGGAAATTAATTAGCAAAAACAAAAGATTGAGATTTAGTTAGGATTGGTAAATAAAAGAGAGAAAAAAAAAAAATGTAGGTACAAGAAGAAAATAAATAAGATTATTTAAAGCTTCTTTGAAGTTTAATTTTCTTAACCTTATCACAGGCTACACAATTAATAGAAATGAATAATAATAATTTATTACACTAACATTTGCAAGTAGATAAAAACTTTTCTAAGGAAGAATTTTTTAAACATGAGATTATGGGAACAAAAGCTATCTAATTTTTCGGTCAAATTGTATTAAAAAAAAGCTTTTTAAAATTGTAATAGGGAGTATAATGTGTGAAGTAAAGTTTGTGGTGGTATGATTTTGTCTGGGGCAAGTGTTTTCGTCGTCAATTCCACTTCCACAACTTGTCAAGTGAAAAGAGACATAAACGAAGCCGGTGTGTACTGGACGTGGCTCAGAGCCCTGAGCAGTGTTTGTGTTGTGTAGTAATTGAACAATACTGTGAAATTAAACAAAACAAAGTACTCCCCCGGTTCTAGGAATTCAAATCCAGTCCAACGTTGACAGCCGGCACAATGACTTTGCGAAGTATTAATTTTGAGAATTATCACCGTTTGTATACATAAAAAAACACTATGTGTGACACTTTACACTATAATTTATATAATAACAATAGTTTTATTACAATTAAAACACAATTTCTAATAATTTAAAATATTAAAACTACGAGGTCGTTTTTTCGTGACCTGACAGCCGGTGTTGCCAGCAAAACCAATTCGACATCAGACGTTTCAGAACTTCGATTTTAACGACCCCGTTGTCGCTGGCATAAGCAACAGGATCCGCGTACGAAGTCGCGGGCAGAAGCTAGTATTACAATAAGTGTTATAGTGTACCGCCGCAACGGCTATGTCCCTGCTTTTAAATCTGTAATATCTTCGAAAATATTCATTTAAATTACATTCTGGTAAGGGCCATATTAATCTATATTACATGCACAATGTATTTAAGGTACTTAATTGGATCGGAGGACACGGTGGAGCATACGGTGCAGGACTGCCCCGCTTGGACAGAGCACCGCAGTGTCCTCACGGAGGCGATAGGCGGCGACCTCTCGCGCCCGGCACTGGTCGAGGCCATGCTGCGGGGTGAGACGGAATGGGAAGCGGTCACCTCCTTCTGGGAAGCAGTCATGCTAGCAAAGAAGGAGGCGGGATGCGTGAGAGAGAGGACAGCGTCCACCTCACGACCCAGCCGCCGCGGGAGACGCCCACAGCAACGGACGTCGCAAGACGATCTCCGGCCACCGTAGGCGCGGGCATGCGGGCGGTGAGTTATGGGTGACTTGCCGCCCGATCATGGACCATGTCCGGGTCGACGGCGCGTTGTGTTCCACGCGCGCCTCAAAGAGCTGTCAGCAATCTGACGGGGCCCACTAAGAGGGGCAAAGCCTGCCGGGGTCGCGGGACTGTCTCACCTGGTTACCGTGACCCTGGTACGTAAAGGGCTATTGAAGGATCACCGTGGATTTTAGTCAGTACAAGTCTGACAGTCCCTCCCGCCTTATTCTGGGCTCATTTGATGATTTTACCATGCAAAAAAAAAAACAAGAAGGCCAGTTCAAGGGGCTTGCAGCATAGCATTATATAGTATAACCCTACCCATTCCCTGTTGCGAGCAACAAACGAAACTTGGGAGTCTTATACTACTAGATAAAAGATTTTAACAATTTTTTGAAAGACTATTAGGTTTGGTAGAGTCGCCAGGTGTTTTTGCATTGCAGCATCGGCAATTCGTATTCCTCTTTTAACCACTCTGCACGACAACATTTTGACACATGACACACAGCTGCATCGACCGGGTGATTCGAAATTTGAGATGATATTGAAGATTTTTGTCAATTTTCAGCATTCGATTTTTTAATCAAAAACAATAAAATAAAATAAAATAAATTTATTCATAAACGTTTTTACAGAAATGGGTGTAAACGTAGCCACAGAAATGTAATATAGTTAAGTCTTATGTACTAGTAAAATAGTTCATAAATGAAAACAAGTGTATAACTTAAGAACATAGGTATAAGATATTTAACTAGGGAGTGAAATTAAATGTAGCGACCTGCCTGAACTAAGTTACTAAAAACCTGTGTTTCAGGCCATCACTTCAACGTAATTTAATTAGGGCTAATTTGTGTAAAGTAGATCATAAAAATAAACACGTTCATCGACTATAATAAAAGCAAACTTACATTTAAAACTATTCTAAACAATTACGGAAACAATAAATAAATATTTGCATCGTTTGTTCATTTCAAGGTTGCAAACATGCAATTTTAATTAGGTATAGAAATGTGCAATCTTACAAAACAACTTTCTGTTGTCTTAACAACTACCTATCTAGATCAGCTAATGAGCCAATTTTATTTCCTGATTTTAATAACTATCTAACTTATTTATCTAAGATAAATCTACTGCTTAAGTGGTAAGATAAGGGTATTGGGTGGCACTCTTAGGCATCTTCGTAGTCAATTGAGTTGATGTAGGTCATCTCTGCGTATTTGCGCGCCGGACAACTTGCATCGCCAGTAGGATGGTCACATTTCCTCTTAAAGCGTTTGCACGTCGCACATTGAGGGGGAGAAGATTTGCTGCTACATTCCTTGAAGGAGTGTCCAGTCTCTCCACAATGATTGCAAGTAGTACTAGTTTCTCGGCAATACTTGGCTACGTGCCCGTACTGTTGACAATTGAAGCATCTGGTCACTATAGTGAAATCTCTCACAGGGCAAGATGTCCAATTAATAAAAATTCGACTTTGGTTGATCATAATTTTTCTTATGCTAGCCGGGAGTTCTATTATGTAGTTGCAGGTAGTAAGGTCTTTTTTACCCGATTTATGGCTTAATTTGATGCTCTCAAGGAAGGACTCACGAGTTAGATTCGGCAACTTGTCTGTAAGGTTTTGCTATGTTACTACAGCTATTTCATACGATAAGTTGGTGTTGTGAGCAATATCTCCAAGAACGTGTTGAGGTCACTAATACTGCGTCATTGTACTGTAAAATATGTGTAACATACAAAATGCTATATCGTTCCAAAAACTAGGTATTTTAGATGTGCTGAAAATATCTACATTAACAAGCTTCTCACGTGATAAAAAACGGTTAAGCAGTGAAATAAATGCAGTAACTTACTAAATACATTATTAGATTTGCCAGTGTTCATACATAATTTCATAATAATAACGAAACAAAGTCGTGATAAAAATTACCAAAAACTATGTTGCAACATGACACTTCTTAGTGCTGCCGTAATCCCAATGTTCATTATAACGATTAAAAAGGTTCATTCAGCCTAATCGATACTCGCAATATAATCGAACATGGAAAAAAGTAAAACAAGTCATACATAGAGCATGGACCGATTTATCTGCTTATTTGACAATAGTTAGCTTAGTCCATGCAATACATCTATGAATCTGAAGACTCTTTTTATAATACACTCACAGGCACAATTATCCGTCCACCTTGTATTTCTTTCAATTTGCAGAAATCGTTTAACTTATACCATATTTCATGAGTGGTACGTTGAAAACTACCCTTAAGATATAAAAAAAACATAAATTTTTGTAATAAAAGTTATTTATTAGAGGATTCAGACCAAAAATCGTTTTTTGAACAAATTCGATAAAAATTTAACAATATTCGTTTTGTAAATAACTGGTCACAATTTAAAAAAATTAAAACAATTAATCATGGGTATTGCCGCCTGGGGCTCTATTGACTTCTTGGAGCCGGTTTGGCAATCCATCCATGATATCTGGGTATCTGAATGAGGGATATTGTGCCACTCCGCCACCGCAGCCGTCTAGAGCTCTGCTAGGGTCGCGGAGGAGCGTAGGGGCTGATACTCTTGCTCGGACACGTCTTTTGAGGTTGTCCGAAATGTGCTCAATTGGATTAAAATCGGAACTGCGTGCCAGCCATGGTAAAACTTGAATCCAGACTTCATTAAGGTAATGAGAGACGGATCTAGCAGTATGGCAACGCGCATTGTAATGCATTAATCTGAAGGTGTCACCAATGAATGGTGCAAAAGGCATGACATGGTCTTGAAGAACTTCCTCCACGTATCTTTGAGCAATTATACTGCCTCTATCGAACATAACAAGATCAGTATGAGCCTCGTAAGAGATACCTCCTCAAACGATTATGGACCCTCCCTGTTAACCAACTGTTTCGGTTATAGCGCCTGGAGTAAACCTTTCGTTTTGGCACCTGTAGACACGCTGACGTCCATCTGGACCTCTTAAGGCTATTCTGCTCTCATCTGAGACCAGTATGTCCTTCCATTCCTCCATAGTCCAGTCAGCAAATTCTCGCGCAAAAGCAAGTCTAGCTCTACCGTGTTGTGGGAGCAGTTGTGGAGCACGAGCTGGACGAAAAGTCCTCAGATTCCTTTCTGACAGTCTTCTTCTAATCATACTTTCACTCACACTGACATTTCTCACCTCAAAACGACGGGTACGAGCTTCGGTAGCGGTGTTAACGCAATTTCTCAACACGTTGCTGACAACGAAACGGTTAACTCGGGTTGAAGTGCATCGATGTCAGCCTTGACCTGGCTTCCGGGTGTAGGAGCGAGTCTCCCGAAATCGTCTGATGGCATCCTGTACCATGGTTCGAGGTACACCGAGCGTACGGGCGATGCGACGTTGGCTGTACCCGGCATCAGCTAGAGCCACTGCCATAGCTGCACCAGTTGCATCGAGTGGCATTTTTTGAGTCACAAACAATAAATGAACTCTACAAACTGAATTACACAATATTCACACACTATGGCGGAAAAGAACAGCAAATGTTAACACGTTAACGCATCGACAACAATGTCAAAAAACGACTAAATTCCAAAAACCCTTCGGTGACACAAATTAAGCAAACGAATAATGGGTATAAGTGTTTAATTTATTGCCAAAGTATCCACTTGACATAAAATAAAACAGTAGTTAAGCCATAGTTAACAAAAACAAACAGGGTGATGAAAGATATAGGTGGCCGGTTAAATGTGCCCTTGAGTGTAGTTTAAGTATTATTTCGTTTGATGATTTTTTTATTACGCAATAAATTATTTAATTTTTATTTCATGACTAGCTGATTACGTTGACATAGTTTTTTCGACTGGCTTAAGCCGATTCCGCGTCGACAAATGTGGGAGCACCCTTACTTGTCTTGCCCCTTAAGGACCCGGTACCGATCTATACGGTTAATGATGCGACTAATTATACAGATATCAACTGGAAGTCTTATCATACCAGAGTAAGTGTCATCGGCTCTCAAACTAAACAGTTTCGTTTTAAACTAAAGTGTTTTGTCTGTGTGTAAGCTAATAGCAGTATAAACTAAAAACTGTGTGTCTCTAGTCTTTGTTCAGTCAAATCTGTGAAGCTGTTTAAGAGTTAACTGTCAATAGTCGGTAAGCCGCACGTTTTTTAAGATGCGTGTATGCTAATTTAACGCTCTATTGGATTCTTAACCCTCGGGTCAACAACAAGATTCTATAATTATGTGGTGTAATTATAGAATTTTGAAAAAAATGTATTTGTTTCATTATTATTTTGTACCTACTTAAAAAAAGCTGAATGCATTCAGCTTTGTACAGACGCCAGCAGGTCAACCTACCCGACACTGTCAGATTTTACCAATCGAACATTAACCTTCCACTATTGTAATAAGGTTGAAAATCTATTGAAGAAATTTGGCAGATTGAGGTAGCTTGATGTGCTGGCGTCTGTACCTAGACTAATGGTGTACAAACTTGTATTTATACACCATTTTTACCCATGGTCATTATTATTCCTAAAGAGTTTCTTTTTACGCATTGTATGTAATTATGCATTAATGTTACTGAAATGAACTTATAAAATAAAATTTGAACGTGAAAATGGATTTGATTTCCCTTTATTGAAACCCACATGAAAGTAAATAAAACGAAATATAATATGCTTTAAACTAACAATAACATTATTTTTCAGTAATGGGTGCATTAAACAGCAACATAAAGAGTGATCTACATTTTATTCAAACGAAAAGTGGTCACCTGCAGTTAATCTATGAACCATACATATTTGTGACAGACAGTGTACGTAGTGGACGAACTTTTTGGAGGTGTATGGACTACGGGAAACGCTGTCGTGCCAGAATAACGTCTAAAAATAATGTTTTAAGAATAACTAATCCAGTACACAATCATGTAGAAAATCACATGTCGAAAATATCGCGAAAATACGAGTTAGGCGAAGTAGTTACCTGTCCTACAGTATAAGGAATTTTCAGTTTTAATAATATACAAGCAATAAAATTCTAATTATTTTTACATTTTGTGCGTTAGTATTTTGGGCCTAATGTGGATTTATTGCCATATTTTTCTGTTTGGTTACGTGTTGTGTCTAATGGAGATTAGAAAATTCTATTCCCCATTAGCTACACTTAAACATTAGATACACAACGTAATTCAGAATGTATCAAAAATATTTATGAAGTTACGCTAAACCTTACTACAAATGGTTTAACTCTGTTACGTTCGAGTACCAGTTGAAGCTGTGCAAAAACTGTACAGTTTAACTATCCTTGTTTAAAGTATATCATTTTCAATTGTCTATGTATATGTATATAATGACGCATGTAACGTGTGCATACAGTTATTTAATTTTAATTGTAGTAAGTCTTCATTTTAATATTTGATGCGTGGGCGATGTGATTCTTGTTTAGCGTGATGAAATCTTCACCTAGTACTGTAATCGATATTATCAATATTCTAGTTTTGTCTGAACATTGTGATCAAATAATGTAAGTGCGTTAGCGTTTAGGATTTCAATAAATAATTTAGGTTTGATTGTTGGTCCTTTTCTTTACAAACAAAATTAAAAGGTATCGGTGCTCTGCATCGATGCTTCTTAATGAAAACTTAAGCACAGATCGATGATCTCTGATTTTGGCTGTTGGTAATGATGGGTGCGACAGGATCTGACGAGGCACAGGTGTGTTATACGGTAACGCGGCGAGGAGCTCCATCGCTGCTGGTGGACGGTTTCGGCTACGTGGCACGCAAGCGGCGCGGACCACGCGTCTACTGGACGTGTCGTAGCCGCGCGCAGGGCTGCCCGGCGCGGGCCCTTACCGCGGATGGCAGGCTCGTCGCACGCGTCGGCAGCCACACGCATGCGCGACATGCGCCCGTCATCGACGAACATGCACGCATTGAGAGTCTCATTGAAACAATCACTGCGAACAATTAAAATTGTCTAGTTACAATTTATTTAAATAAATTACTTTGAAAACTTTTCATTTTATTTCATAAGTAGGTACGCTTATAATACTCATGACTATTAAGAGAGCCCTGTGGTTTAAAAAAACTGATCTAAATAAAATATACATATATTATAGGTCCATATTTAAGTAAAGCTTTAAATACCAGAGGTAAGCTATCCACTAGAACTTTAAGAGAAAGATGAAAGGAAACCTGAAGAATCAATCAACTAGCGATTCCTACATCTTGTGAAGTTGTCAGTCATGCTAAATACAGGGTGTTCGGCGCATTGACCGACACAATTTTTCTAGGAATTTGGGAGGTAGGTCCCAAATTCCTAGAAAATAAACCCTTTGTCCCAAATGTCACTGTTGTCTTTAATTCGAAATAACTTTTTTGTTTGTGGCTGTAGTGGCACAAAATTTTATTGTATTCTCCAAAGTCATTTAAATCTAAAAATATCTTTGTTTGATACAACGGAGAGTCAGGTTTTTTCTGACTCTCTTGACTTTCTTTCTTTAAATAACTTTATATAAAATAAATCTAAGTTCAAAATGACTTTTAGATTTTTTGAAAATGAATAAAGAAGTTGTAAAATTTCAAACTTATGGATGCTCCCGCACCGCGAGCATTCACCTATAATGTAACTTTACAGATTCGAACATTCGAAGACAATAGATAGAGCATCAAATTGCGCACTTTTGTGTTATATTATAGGCTCGCGGTAAGGGAGCGCCTTTAAAAAAATCAAAAAGCTTAAGAAGCTTGTAAGGAATGTTCTTGAAACCAAATGTATCAAAATATGTATTTCTAAAATTTGAAAAGATTATTGTATAATCAGCAAATTAGCAAGTTGAAGTGGAAGTGGGCAGGCCACATAGCACGCGGAACTGATGACCAATGGGGCCGTAAAATTCTCGAATGGAGACCATGGACCTGTAAGCGCAGCATAGGACGTCCACCTACAAGGTGAACAGACGATCTGGTGAAGACCACAGGATCGCGCTTAATGCAAGCCGCTTTCAACCGGTCCTATTAGAAATCTATAGGGGAGGCCGATACCCAGGAGCGAACGTCTTACGATTGAAATGATGATGATCATGGTATAAATATTTAAATTAATGTAACTCGGCTCATTGAAATAAAATGGGAATTAACCGAAATTGATTTGCATGCCGCTAACTAGGTGAGACATGCAGTACTAGCGAATATTGAATATATAGGGAATAATAAATAAGGGACAACATGAAGTGATTTGGATATCAGATGCTACATGATGATACTTTTCCGGTACTTTACTTACACTCTACATAGCAACCATTTGTCACTGTTATATATTACACCAATAATTGCTCGCATCTGCCTTGCACAGCTCTGGCATTAGTGGATAGCTTGCCTTTCATTTATATCTTAGTCAAACTAGCCGTTGTAGGTCAGTTTTTTTGAAACTATGTAAATATATTGTTGTGTATTTGCAAGTATGCATGAATTTCATTGTACGTTTTGGGATTACGGATAGTCATGGTGGTGGTGTTTTACAGTTGAATTCGTCATATCTAACCGTGGGCGGCGGCATATGCGGCTTGACGGGTTCTCCTTTTACGCGGAGAAAGTATTCCCGGAGAAGAATAAGGTGCGATGGCGGTGTACGCGACGGACATGTCGCGCGTACGCTCACACGCTGCACGATCAAATTTTTGCCATCAGCAATATACATTCGCACGATCCTCCAGGCGGAGGACAGGGCGGGGTCTCTGCTACCGAGCGGGGCCCGAGCAGAGGATTCACTAATGCGAACCTCGCCGTACAAGCCAAGGCTGTACTCGACGAGTAATACTCATTTTTAACCCACTAACGAGTCTAACTAATCGCTTAATACTAGTGCATTCTTCATCATGATAATAATTAATTTGGTGTAAGATTACTTTATGATCGAATGTAATGGGCTTTGCTCCGGAATCACTAACATTAGATTCGACCATTAATAACCTTAAGTATTAATTTACAGGGCATGTTGAAAGTACTAAGGGCATGAAGGCGGGTGTTATGTTGGACTGATAGAAATAGTTAGTTTGTAATTATGTCCGACGATGTGCACAAAATATGCCATTGTGAAGTTATCTTCTATTGATCTATTGTAAGTAGGAATCAATCTAGTCATTGAAACATTATGATGATCTCATTGTACATAACGGTACAAATTTAATAAAATTGATATTACTTAAATGTATTTTGAAGTAACATTCGTGACCGATAGCAATAATTAATATTATTATGAGTATATATGTACATACATATATACATAATTGTTTTTTAACAACGCTTGGCTGCAAATTTATCGTATTACTAAAATTACATTGAGTTCAATGTAGGCATGTGTATAATAATTATTTCAGATTAATAGTATCATGGGTCACTTTCAAGAAGGAATGTTAATTTTTGTGCTTTAACAAATTACAATATAACATTTTCACATGTTTCATTGTTCATGTTTTTATGAATGCTTGCGAGGGAAAAAGTAGCACTAGGCTTGTTGCATGTTACCGATTGTATGAACATGTAAATTTTTTATGAAATATTGTGTGGTTGTGTTGCTAGGCGAAAACAAGTACGTGCGGCTTTGTGTGGGGCCGGGCGGGCGGCCGCGGTTGTGGGTGCGCGGGCGCAGCTTTTATGCGGCGCACACGATGCGCTCCGGAGTCGTGCGCTGGCGGTGCACCATGGGCGGCTGTGGCTGCAAGGCCTATACCCAAAAGGGAACCCTACACAAACTGGTCGGCGAACACAACCACACTGGTCGCTGCGGTCGGCGCCCCCCGAACATCAATCCGACGCATCTGATTACCTCCGTCTCTGCACCACCATCAGGCTCCTCTTCTCCACCTACTCCTCTGCTAGTCCCTCGTCTGCCCAATTTTGACCCCAACGCTTGGATAGTTCGTTATTAGTATTTAATATCTCAAAGAAAATTGGTGTTAGATTCATATCAAGAAAGTAGCAATCAGTTCCGATTCGTGGAACCCGTATTAACTTTCATTTGCATTCTGGCGTAGTAGAAATAAAATAATTTTAATAAGATGTAATATACAGGGTTATTTGAAGGGTTATTTCATTGGTTTAATGAACAACTTTTACCATGGGACCAAATCCGAAATCGTGAAAAAAAAATCAGGTGTTCCTACATTTTGACGAGTTCTGCGAACATAAAGTACGGAACAGCTGAAATTTTTTTCGTGATTTCAGGTTTGGTCCCATAGTAAAAGTTGTTCATATGAGTGGAATGACCTCTTAAGAGGTTGTTGTTTTTCAAATAACCCTGTATAATGTCGAAATATGTAGGACAAGGCTCAATTTAATAGAATTGATATGTTATGGTCTTGAATAGTTATTATGATCTTGTTATCTGAGTTCGAATGTGCCATAGAAGTAATTCTAGTTGAAAACAAGTACAATGATTTACTTACCAAAAATTGTGATATAAATAAGCTCATACTTCTTTTAGACTATGATCTCAGTTTGTTGTTAGGATAGGTTATGTTGACTTACGTATGTATATTATTCTCTGTAGGACCTTATTCATACAATAAAAGATACTGTTCTTTTCAAAGTATCAATTACCTCATAGATAGATAATTATGATAAGTTTAATTGATATATTAATAGAAAGCGTTAAATTCTAGTCTTCCCAGTTTTTACTTTTTAGTGTTATGATTGTAAACTTTTCAGTCTTACGAAATTACTCATCGTAAACAAAACTGATGCCAAAACTCTGTGCCAAATATTCTTGCTCATCAAGTTATCATTTCTCGAAGAGAAATTTATAATACAGTTATTTATCTCGAAATATGGGTTTAATGTAATTATAGGAATGGTTCATGAGCTGTGCTGAATGGTTCATGAGCTGTGCTGTAATGTAATGTAAGTGTAAATGTGCTAAATAAAATACTGACACAATCGAAAACTTTTTCATTTTGTTTTGTGTAGAATAAACGAATGAACACATCACTATCGTTTTATTGCATTCTCCTATTTTTTTGTAGTGATCTACAAAATGGTTTGACGCGTATGAACACAAAATATTTGGTAATCGATTCATTTTAGTTGATGCTTAGCATGCTTAGTTATACATCTGTTATCTCATGTAAAATGAAATATCTGTTGTTTATAATATCGATTTCATTCATAGAAGACAAACATTTTACGTGAAATAGCTCATAATGTTAAGGTTTCGGTGGTGGTAAACAATTACTAACAGTTGTATTTTTTTATTCAGCGCGCTTCATACGCGCAGGCAAGGGTCGTCTTCTTCTTCACCGCGGTTACACCTTCCGTTTGAAGAACAACTTGGCTCATGGAAGGAAGCAGTGGTACTGTTCGTCGCGGCTCACATCTCGCTGTCTAGCTGACGTTAACACCGAAGGGCCAGAAGGTCACGAGCGCATCGTGCGTTCTCGTTACGCACACAACCATGCGCCGCCAAACGTGCGCCGCTTCGCGGACGGGCGCTACGTGGTACGTACGCCGCACCAGTCGGGGCACCGCGCGCCCGCCCCGCTGGATCCACACCACCAGCTGCTGCAGCTGCAGCACGCGCTGGCGCTGTACGCTGCCACTGCACACGCCACCGCTACCGCTAACGCGAGCGCCGCCGTGAGCGCGGCGCCCGGAGGACCGCCCGCGCAGTCCTCGCCCAACGCGCTGCCGCCCACTGCGCAGCACAACAACTCTGCCAAGCCGCTCCTCGTCGACACCCCGTGCAAGGAGGAGGATTAGATAATACAATAGGCATCACACGAACATCGATCGATTTTAGCACGAGTTCACTTTTAATTAATAAGCGATTTTGACAATGATAATCGAGTATTCGATATTTTCTAACCGCCTTTTGGCGAATGTAGCATAATGGATGTAGATTTAATATGATTAGGTAGGTTATGAGGGGATAAGGTGTCGTTTAGTTAGGATTCAGCGAAGGCTATTGTTGGTTATTCAGTATCGGTAATGTGAATGTATGTCAGCATATAAGTAGGTGTTGTGGTGTATTGGATGTTACGACGACCAGTGACGGGAACACAGGAGACCAGTAATACGAGTGAACACGTCTTGGCGTAGTAGGTTAGGCGGTCTCGTCGAGATCTATAAAGTTATCCGTATAGGTGTGGGCTATTTATCGAATCGAATAGGGCTAATAAGAATGTTATATATGTAAGAACTTCTGAATGTATAACGGTGTCAGCTCGTATTGATGACAGGATTAGGCAGGAGGTTATTATCCGGAATACGGCCGCTTTAGCGTTTGATTTAATGTTTACGACCCGTGCAGTATGCAGTATCATCCAGTAGCGCTAGGCGGACATTGCGCGATATTTACAGCTGGTCATGTCAGGCAGGGCAGGTTGGTGCGCCATGCGAACGCAGCCGAGTCAGCTGTCGACACGATTGTAAGGTAAGGTCGGCGACCGCGCGCTGCGGCCGCCGACGACGCGTCGGTGACTGATTTAGAGAAAACTCGTTCGAAATTAAGCAATATGACGTCCCCTGGACTGTACTTAGAATTACTTAATTTATTTTGAGAATTATAAAATTTACACTTTTCAGATACTTATTGCTACTTAGACATTTAGATGTCCGCCTCTTTAATCTATAAGGATTTAACAGTAGATATTCGAAAGGCTCTTGAGCAACTTTCGTTTTGCTCTTTAGGATTGATTTAAAAAGTACTTAAGCTCAATCATCTACCTCTTCACTTTTATACGGGTTTTATACATATTAGTTTAAATTTTAAATTATACAATTTTATACAAGAATGAATACTCAGAAGCTTTACTCGAGTAAGGTGTCGTAGCGTAAGATTAGGTTAGCGTTAGGCTAGGATCAGGCGCGCCGGGGCGGCTCGCCGCGCAGGGTCCGGCGCGCCTCACTACTTCTAGTTATTATCGAAACTCAACTACCTCTTTACTTAGTTTACACGATCGTTAACTGTTAACGACTTTAAATTAATTAAACTTTAATAGGCTCTTTTTGAGACTCGTCTGAATATATTTTATGAATTGTTTTTAACATTTTTGCTCGTCGGAAGATAACAAATTCAAGAACGAAAGCAATGAGAACGAGGATCCGCTTTGTATGTATGACTCTGATACAAGTACAAATTTTTACTAATTTTAATAATTGTTATTTAGATGACTTAGTTCTATGGGGGTTTAATGTGTGTGAATTTACTTAATATTGACCATTTTTACATAGTTAAGCGTTATTATAGACCGTGTCAAATTTTTAACAGTGATACAATAACGGAAATATTAAACAGTATTTATTTCAAACAAAAAATTTGCAGCAAGGCTTCAAAATGCATTCATGCTTACGGCCCGTATACTACAGAACGACACTCGAATATCAAGCATTATAAAAAAATGATTCTATATATGATTGGTTGAAATACTGGAAGCTAGTGTATGCTTGTAGTGTCAACTGGCCCTAAGAGTGTCTTAAGATATAATGACGTTCCAGGGTTATTGTATTTGTGTGGCTTTGTGAATGAATTGCTGGGACCGTTTCATGTTTAGCTCTCTTGTCGTCTTTAATATCAACGTGTACTGTCAGCCACTGTTGATTGTTTGGCACGCTCTATCGTACCTGATTACTATCACTAAGCCAAATAATATGGGCGATATACGTTATTATGAAACCGTGGCGATAGTTAGTAGTTAAATGTAATTATAAATGTAATACTTGTAAGTTTAATATGTATAATATATTTTAGAGCAATGACAATATACGTCAATTATATAAGAATACGATTTATGAGTTTATGTGTACGTATAAACGCTATCGTGAGGAATTTTACATCTTTTACTGTAAATATTGTTTATTATGTTCACGCAATATTTAAATCTCTCATTTTTATTGTTTTAACGTTTTGCAAATATTTCGATGTCTGCATGTTTCGAGGATGGAGTCAAGTGCTTTTTCTATGTTTGCTCATGTTGTTAACATTATGAATCTCGTAGGTAGTGCATGATACCGTGTGTTGATTGTTGACCCTACCGCCACGGCTTCGTCTTATGTACCGCACATCGAACACTCTGCTCCTATTTTAAACTATCTACCTCAAAAACTAAAGTGTTGACTACTCATATACAAGTCTTATATAAATTATTAGTGTAATTTTATACTTATACCATTATATCATAGGATTTTTTAGTTCATGTACGGGGTATGTTTTTGTGAAATCATATTAAATTGTACTTATAAATAACCGTTAGTTTTATTTTATCCTGAACTTTCCTTTTCCTGTGTATTCGTTACGGTGGCTTTGGTTTCGGGTCACATCACAATATGGGTCTACTTCAGCGAACTGACGTGTGCTTCTCCCACAGGTATTAAGTTTCTGAAGTCGCGGCGCGGCAAAGTGATCATGATGGTGAACACGTTCCCCTTTTGCGAGGAGTCCAAGTTGAGAGACAAGGTCATATGGCGTTGTACTTCCAAAAAGACTAACTGTAAGGCGAGGATACACATGTTAGGGTCCAACGTGGTGGCTGTGAAGGGGATGCACAACCACCCGCCGCGCGCTCTCTGTTTACCTTCTCGGCGACCAAACGCACGCAAAGGTATTGAGACGAACTCTGCTCCTGTGGCTGTGGTGACTCCAGTGACAACCCTAGACGCCCTTGCCCTGCAGTCGCCGGAAATTGAATGACTTCTTTGGTTGGTTTGTGTAAAAAAGACAGCAATATTTTTCTCTTACTGTTTTTGTACTGAGCGTAAAATATGTTTAAGTACCTATATTCAAGCAATTTAGACAATAATTTACATAGCTCTTTACGTAGAGATATGAATTACGTAATTTTGAGAGGTACAATGGCTGACTGCTGTTTAGGAATTTGTCGATTTCCGCGATTATTCCATTCCATTATTATAGGTACTACACCCCTGCCTCAATGGCTTATTTTGGTGCTTTGGAGTTCATAGATTGGATAATGTGATTTATAAAATGAACTGAAATATTCATTAGGTATAAATCAGTTAATTAAAGTTAAAAAGGAATTTCATAAATATTTTTGATGCAGTATTGTTTAATTGATGCATTAAGATACCCGCCGAGCGGTCGATCAAGCGATGATTTCATTCCATCGATGCTTTTTTTGTTATAAAGTTCTCTTGAAACGATAATAAAGACGTTGAATATATTATTAACATGAACTGTCAATGCCAACTTGTGATAAGATGCGATCATTAGCTAGAATTAAGTAGTTTTTATTGTTATTATGTACTTATGATAAGGTTATAAACTCAAGTATTTATTACACGTTGATATTTGGCGAATGTTATATACCCTAAATTTAAGTAAAAGTGCCTTGTGTGTAACAATGGGACCATATTGTCAATTAAAATAATTGATGTACTGAACATTCCCAATTGAAAATTTTAGCTGTTTTATTATTATATAGGTACCTACTGTAGCTTTGATATTATTATGTTTAAAAATATCGATTTGAAAGACATCGTTAATTTTATCGAGAGTATTACGCCTTAAGATTTAAATAATAAAAGTTTATATTTAAACATTGTTCGTATTTATTTAATTAAGTACTTACCCTTATTTAAACTGAAATCCATTTTAGAGTTTCTATAAAAATACAATTAATCTTCCAGCTAACACAGTATTATTTACAATTATTTAGAAAAAGCATGAAAATTTCAAGCAAGAGGCTTGAAATTTTCATCTATGCAATGTTGTCTATGCAATTGCATTATTCTTAATATATACTTACCTAGATAGTCAAAAATTTAGAGAATTTTGAAGCGTTTAATGTTAATGGAGCCTTAAATTTAGAGAATCATGTTTTTGTATCGTTTAATGTTAATGGAGCCTTAAATTTAGAGAATCATGTTTTTGTATCGTTTAATGTTAATGGAGCCTTTTGTCAGGTCTCAAATCGGAGGCGTCGCAGTTCACATTTGGGAGAACCCCACGCCGACAATGTCCAGTGATTTCTACAGGAAAATTTACATTCGTGAAGGATAGAGAATTCCCTAACGGAAAGACTAGATGGAAATGCTCTCACTCTGGAAAGTGTTCAGCCAACATTTACACTATTGATTCCGATGTGGTATTGTTCTATGATAAGCATGATCATGAGTAACTTTAAACGGGCTAATACTCTCCTGTTTGTGTGCACGATTACTCGAAAACAAAACTATTGAACACGTCCATTAGAGGGGCTTTCCCTTTACTTATAGGGAGCCGTTCCAAAATTACGTAAGCAGTTATTTTTATAATTGTTCTCTTAGACCACTTTGAGGAGTGGCTGTAGAGCCGACACAAAGTCCATACATACCGCCTGCCGCCTATCGTAGATCCTCCACCTCACATCCTTCCTCAGCCACGGCGTCGGACGTCGCGTGACGATTTCCGAACAGCGTAGGCGCAGGCTTCCGGGTGACGAGTACTGAGTTGCCACCCGATCATCGACCAGGTGGCCTACCATGAACTCTTAACGCGATCCAGTTTAGGCTGTGGGAAAGAGATGGCGCTAGACGACTTGGACAGACCTGTCTCTTTCCCATAGCCTAAACTGGATCACGTTAAGAGCTCGTGGTAAGGCCTCAGGCCTTGGTTAAAGGCTCCACGTGCGCCTCAATAAGCTATCGGCGAGCCCTAGGATCAGATATGCGTTCGGATTTCAAATGAAGTCGCTTAAAAGGAGCTTGTGATGTAAGACATCACTTTAACCCCTTGTCGTTCGTCGATCCTCGTCAAAAAAAAATTCTTCACGAAAATGTCAGGCTCAGCAAAAAGCTCGAAGCAAATTTACTGTCCTTTCGCTAGAATGCTAGCAAGAGAGCTCAATAGAATGCTGGGTAAAACGCTCTCGTGAATGCTCAAGTTTACAGCACCTTTAAGTTCGCTAGTTTTTTTATTTTATTTTGAATGCTGGGTTCTTACTTAATGTACTACTTGGCAGATATGATTCCTGTTTAAAGGCATCAGGCATCATTTGTTATTAGTATACTCTGCAAAAGTGGACACTTAACTCTCCTGAACATAAAAAAAATCTTTTGGGTTAACTATATCTCTTTATGTTTACATAATTACATATTTGATGAATTCTGTGAGTTTAACATATTGATTTGGCGTTCAGACGTCAACCTGGTTGTTAAACAAGTACCTACGAAAGTAAGAAAACGCGGTACTGAGTAGAAGTAAAGGGCTTTGTGCCTCTTTTACCAGTTTCTTATCCGCCATTTTTTTTTTCAAAATGGCAGCAACGTCTGAACCATTCATAGATCGATAGATCACATCAATACAAACATAAAATGTAGTAATGTACGCTTTTAGATGGATTATTTCGTTTAACGAAATTTCAGCATTAAAAAAGCGTGGAAAAACTAATATTCAATTAGTTTTATTGCGGAAGTATCCTTTTTGATCAATAAACATCAAAATATTAATAAAAAAGAAAGAAAAAATGTGTCACTACTTGTACATGTTTGACAGTTCATAACTCGGAAACGTGACGTTTTACGAGGTTTCGCCCTTCTACATTTTATGTTTGTAATGTCTTGGCCGCCATTTTGAAAAAAAACAAAATGGCAGGTTGACACCTGGTACACTCTCCATACAAAAATGTTCAAACCCCTTTGCCTTCCCAAAATATGTTTACTCTACATAGCTATTATTTCATAGCAAGACTTTGTGTTTTGTATTCATTTATAGATTCTTTACATGATTAAATGTTCCATGCAGAGCTTGAATTTTTTTTGAGCTCTTTTTTAGGCAATAGAGAAACCTATCTTTATCAATATTTTTGTGAATTTAAAATAAATGAAAATAATAATTCGAATCCATCATTTCATTTGTAAGTTTGCTTTTCAGCAGGATTTTCATAGGAAAATAAGACCGATTGCTTCTTAATTTCTTTGTAATTGTAGGTAAGGTAAACGCAGCATACATACCGACGGGACGGGGTAAGAAGAACTTGATTATCGACGGGTTCTCGTTTTCCGAGTCACCTCCTGGATACTGGATATGTGCTCGTAGGAAGAACTTGAATTGCCGGGCCACGGCCCGTACCAACAAACGCGGGGAAATTATCCGGTTCGACAGCACGCATAACCACCCGAAGCCCAAGTTCTATAGTAAAACTACAAAAAAAATGATAATTCTTTAATTTGTAGATAGGTAATAAAAATGATGTTACACGTGTTCATTTTGCTTGAAATATTTACGTTTAAAAATTTTGTTACAGCAGCTGTTATGATTTTTCTAATTCGTTTTTGTATCTTAATTTTTTTTTTGAATATGTATTCATAAATTGAATTACATAAGTATTTTTAAATGACTGAAGTTGATACATCTGTAGATCTTGAATGACGCTATGCAACACTTCTAATTTAGGAGGTTTACTAAATTCCATTAGTAAACAATCCCTCGTAGACCAAGCGAGAAAGCAATTATTTGATTTATGTACCTCCTTTTTTGTTGTGTTACTCAGTGACAAACCTGATTATTTTAAAGATTTTTGAGGTCTTCAAAAAGAAGAGACGCGAGCTTATTTAAACAATTAGGATTGCGATAGGTCTACTTAAACAAAAATTATATTATAGAAACACTAAATTATTTCGTTAATAAAAGTTTATATTTGCAGTAAGTACATACTGTGTTTCTACATCGTACTCGTATTATCCAGTTACTGGGTTGTGAACATGAAATACACACTCGCTCTGTGCAAATTACTGATATTTAGATGCACCCAGTTTCACTGAAAGCTCTTCTTTCGAACCTAACTTGTCTGTGTTGGTTGGGCGTCTCTAAGTTCCTGAGCTCGCAACGATCGCTTATAGACTAAAGACTAAATTGGAAACAAACTAACATGATATCATGAAAACCATACGTTGTGAACTGCTCCATATGCGAATATAAACCTTTTTAACGAAACAAGCTTAAAACAAGCAAGATTTTTTATTTAACTTTATTGTTTTTTTGTTTCTCGGTTATGAAAAGCTCGAAAGTCAAACAAGTGACAGTAAATAATTCGTATAAGTAATACCTTGTGCTAACTTATAATATATTTCATAGTCATTGCTCCAAAAATACCATATCCTAGAACTACTAAGTAAATACTGAGAGAATATAAAATGAGAACCTATAAAACTGGCCCTTTTTGTTTATTTTCAGTGTTATGTACAGCTAAAACTAGTTTTAATGATTAGATGTAATACAAATTAATATGACTCATAATATGTGTAGTTTTCTTCTCATAAACTTCCATTATTAATTTATCTATACGTTGTTGTAACAGCTACCGTATTTTTTATTATTCTTTTTATTAATTTATCTTTATTTTTTATTACAGAGGCCTTTTTCTTGCCGTCCAGAGCTGGGAAAATGGTTCTGATATTCCAAAACAATAAATTCTGGGTGAATAATCAATATCGGGACAAGCTGAACTGGGCATGCCGTGATAAGGACTCCAAGGGTTGTCTGTGCAGAGTCCAAACTACAATGGAAGGTCGCTTTGTTCGCGTGAAGGGTTACCATACCCACAAACCGAATTTTACCCCTGATAATTTTAATGCCACTGGTCTAGTCGAAAATAAGTTTAAGGAATGGAATGGTCCTTTGGTAGGAAAGGTTCGCCACGACCTGAACGCTTTTGAATGACGAAATCGTAATTAATTGAAAGCAGCCTAGACTTTTATATCAAGGTAATAGGAGAATAGATACCTCTGTAATAAGTTTTAGAAAATAATCTTTAATATAAGCACCCTTGGTCACTTAATGTCGACAAAGTAGGGCACCCATCGTTGTATAATTATGTATGTGGCATTTTTGGCCCATATTTTCACCCAGTGGCTTCAGTGGCTGTGAAAAACCATGACGGAGTATTCGTGATATATTTACAAAATGCATTCCTTAGAAATATACGTATTTTGTCTTAGCTTATTAATATAATCTAATCTGTTACAGAGAAGTATTTCAGGAACAATTAACTAAGGCTGAGATCTATAGATCGGACTTGGAGTTTGGTCAGACTTTACCTAGTCGGTATTTTTAATACCGTCCTCAGATTCATCTGAGTATGTGCTTTTAGTACGGGGGCCAAGTCAAGATTTGGTCAGGGATTTTCTTCAAGCGAAAATTAGTAGACTACATCAGAGAGTTTTATCATACAGCTTCGTGGATGTCAGCTGCGTTTCTATTAGTGGGATAAGCAGCGGCAGCCTCCGAAACTTGAAGAAAAAAAATGCTATCAGCCATTTCCTTCCAACTGAAAATTTGTTTATATCAATATCACGAAGATAAAAAACTATCAGCTGAATATACCATGTTGGAAAACGTTGCATACGTCTTTTTTAACATTTCTACTAATTATCGCTTGAGAGGGTTGGAGGAAATTGATCTGTCGTTGTCCCCGGGATAATAGCAAATATTTAGTGAAGTCTGAGTTCACAAGGTTCATTCTAGCTAATTCCTCAAACTTTATTTTCACCATGTCCATATTTTGTGTAATTATTTAGTTAATTCGCTTTCGTTAAACTGTTGCACTGGTGTAAGCATAATGCTCAACTTAATCTCAACGTGAGTGACGTATTGATGTATATTTCCCTTTTGTATTGAGGAACTTCATCATAACAATAGGGGTAGTGTCCAGCATCAATAAATTGAAAATCTAATTAGTCCGTCAGAGTTTTGAATAATAATACCTTTTTAACAAAAAAATTAAACCGACGAAAGATGGAACTGAAAAGCAAAACACATGGAAAAACCCGTCTTCACTTTTGTTATTGTCAACGTAACCGTCACAGTAATTTATCGCATTAACTGTTGAGGACCTGTAACTTGCAACTAAAAACTCTCCGACTGTCAAATCCCAACTATGTTTAAATTTCTTATCATGATGAATTAAATGAGCCCAAATACGATATGGTCGCTGTTAACTGTTGAGGATCTCTTGCCCCTGCTTTCCGTCACCATCCTCAGACCCTCGATGGCAATGATACCTCAGCTGGGTCTAAAGTTATCGATGATAACTTTCACTCAGCTTGATAAGCTGAGTGAAATGAGCCCAAATACGATATAGCTGTTGTTAACTGTTGAGGAACTCTTGGGACTGACTCCACAACATAACAGGGATCTGGAGTTGATCTGATGATGGTGACGCCCTATCTCTGCTATAGGTATAGTAATGTCCTCAGAACTACATAATGTTAACTTTATTTCAACAGAATCGGTTCACAAATGAAAATTCTATAGAAAAATTGGCAATTAATTCCTTTTTTTCTACCCTTGGCGGCCGATTTTAATTGTGAAATTTAAATGGGACCAACTTTGAGATACACTCTTTCCATCAAAAAAATTTTCGAAATCGGACCACGTTAGGAAAAGTTATGCGTGGTCATACATGACCACGCATGACCCGCCCAGCAGCTTTCATTTTCGTCAAAATCGGCCTCGATGTTCCTTCCAGTATTTTTACTATGTTCCTCATAGTTTCGGATAGCCATCCACCCCAAGTTGGATAATAATTCACCCTGTGTACAGGGTTTATTTTTTATTTAGTGCGGATGTTTTTCCATGTGATTATATTTCAGTAATAGAACAAACATCCTTAAAAAAAATCTTGAAAATCTCCATAATGTAGATATCCTCCCGCAACGGGTGGAGTGAAAGAAACTTGATTAGCTCAATAAAAAACCTGTTTTTATTACCCGACTACGGCAAAGCCAAAAGGAGGGTTATAATTTTGACCGGTATGTATGTTTGTTCCTTCATAACTTCTAAACTACTTATCATTACATGACAAATGAGGTGTCGTTAGAAGCGACACAATTGTCCGCTGGTTATAGGGTAGGTGACGTGTCACCAAATCCAACATGGCGCCCTCTAGGGGACGAAAAGTCGTAACCGAAAAAAATTTCCCACAGTATCGACATGGGTATCAAATTAAAGGGCTTGATGAGCATATTTGATATATAAATATACATTATGTAGCTTTTACTAGTTACTTTGCCCGTTTCTAACATGGGTATCAATTGAAAAGGCTTATTGAGCACCTACATTTGAAATTCACTCACTTATAATTTGCTTTTATTTTATTATTATATCAAATAACCCCTTTTTTATTTACACTATGTAAATAAAAAATAAGTTAAAAATAACTAAAACCCGACTACGAAAAAATCGCGCACTTGTATAATGAAAAAAGAAGTCATGAAAAAAGCGCCGTGGTGTCTGTCCGAATCAGTAAATCGTATGCGCGTCGGGAAAACAAGTATCACGTGGCACAAGCGCATGTATAAAAAAAGTTTCAAAAACGTCTTGAATAATTGATAAATTCTACAAAATTACCCTGTTTACATTGAGCGTTACTGTTAGCCGAAATAAAGTGAGTAACACAGAAAAAGACGTTTTCGAAAGATACTTTTTGCCGAGTGTAATTTATTTTTCATACACATTCTCGAAAACTGGCTCTTATCGCACTACTACTACGTTTAGGTTCGACATGCAGTATATTTCACACTGGTGTTTTTTTTCTCATTTATAAGAAGGTGTTCGGAAACAATAAGTTTAAATTTTTTATATTAGGCTGCATACATTTGCTTCTCCTTCTTCCTAGCGAAAGCAAATCGAAGGCAGCAAATCAGGAAAAAAAACAAACCATAGGTTGCTAATAATAACGATTTTTTTTTCTATCGACTATTTTATTGCTTCGAGAGTGTAACTGAAAAACGTTCGATACACGTGGGCAATTGTTGTAGTTGTTTTCGGTTCCTTGTTACAATATTCCACTCGAATGCAATAACAAACTTTCCCCACTTATATCGAAATTTACTAATTATAAAGACTGGTTGACGGATTTGTGATGGGTCGTTTTTACATCCTGTATTTATGATTTCTTAAGCCCAACGGTTCAAGAGTTATTTCAGTAATATTATGTTATTTTAGAAACGCTGCTCAGGCAGTCACTCGTAATAATTTTTTTGTGTACATTTTTTACGTAACTATGTGTCTGAATTGTAAATAACATAGATTGTGGAGAAAATGTTATCATGTATGCATCTGCAGCATTATAAATTTAATTAAAAACAAGACAATATTGTACATTAATTTTGCTACTGTGCACATATTGTGCGGATACAATACGTTTCTATTGCTTTTCAGTCTTGACCTATACTAGTTTTAATAGGTGTGCGTTATTATTTTGTTAGTACTTGAATATTCAATTCGATTTTTTCAAACACGTGGTATATTTTATCCATTACAATATGACCACAACGAACTGTATGTACCTATTTCCTATAGCTTTTTCCTTATAATTACTCGTACATAGTAAGCCTGTCAGAAGTTATTTGTATAACGTGAAAAAATACAGGATTATTTATTTAAATTCAAGATCTCAAGCAGTATTTTTAAAAGTGTGTGTTACGATACAAAAATATAAATTATAAGTACTCATTTAAATTTATTGATTAAACTCATTTGAAAATGAGGTGTATGTAAGTAATATAAAATATTTTTGTAATTGGTCGTTTTATTTGAACGAGGGATCTTACCACCTCTATGGTCCGATTAGAGTGGTAGCAAAAATATGCTTTCAGCGCAATGGAGTGTGTCTCGATATGGCAACCCCGTGCTGGTGGTGGATGGCTGGCGCTTCCGGAGGAACGGGAAAGTGTTTGCCGGCCGAACCTCCTGGCTGTGTATCAAGTCCGACCACGGATGTAAGTGCTATGCCGTGACCAGCAATAACCGCATCGTCGCTATGGGCTACCAGCACGAACACGGCGTCATCAAAAAGCGCAAGCGAGTTAAACGGATCAAAAACAAGCGGAATTCTGCCATTCAAGTTAAAATGGAATCATGCTTCATGTGATAATGATAAGCTAGTCATTTGAGCGTGTCTTACCAATGTTTGTATTTCCAAATGTTCATATCTTTTTAAGTACCCTAGTTTGATCCTAATTGAAATAACAAAATTACCTTTGAGGAGCTCGAGGTTGTTTTAAGTAGCGAGACAGCGTCTTTCCATTCTATACAAGGCCAGAACGCAAGGGTGTGTAACTAGTCGCGTATAGATTGGAAGTCTCTTTTTACTCTATGATTCCAACCTATACGAGATTAGTTGTATGCTCGCCATTTTGTTTTTTGACCTCTCCCTTATTCCATGGTAATGGTTATCTGCATGTATATTCTTAACATTGCATCATACTTCGGCACGTGCCATAAGCCCAATGTTTAACGCGTATGAACCAGAAGAAAACGGTTGAAGTCATCCACACCTCGAGGTTTGGTTTGGTTATGAACCTAACCGAAATAGCTCTGTGCGATATGCAACGAAGCCCCGCCTCCGCCGTCTCTGCTGCACCGCCTTCTATCTATCAATTTGTATCTTTAAAACTCTTGTCAGGCGTAAGTGATGTATACTTTGGAACTAGTTCGTACGCAAAATTCATGCAAAATTTAAAACAGTATTCAAATATTATGTAGGGGAACAGTGTATAAGATGGGGACGCGAGGTATAATTGGGTCATACACTTTTTAGGCCTACTTAACACAACACTAACGTAGCGCAAGCGCCATCAGGATGTCATTTGCAAGCGGCCATTAACAAATGTCGTCCTGTTGGCGCTTGCGCTACGTTAATATTATTTTAAGTTTTCCTTAAGTGTGTGATTTTCCATCATACCCCGCGTCTTATACTCTCTTCTTCTCTTCTTCAACCTTTAGTCACCCAATGCTAAGTGTAAGTTAGGTCTCTTCCAAATCTTTCCTCTTCTGGCGGTTTCGTGTTATGGCTATCCAGTGTCTTCCGGCCACTTTAACAAGATCGTCTGTCCACCTAGTCGGTTGTCTCCCTACATTCCTCTTTCCCGTTCGTGGTCTCCACTCCAACACTTTCCTTCCCCATCTTCCATCCAGTCTAGGGCATATATGGCCCGCCCACTTCCACTTTATTTTTGCTATCACCCATGCTATGTCTAAAAATCTCGTTCTTCTACGAATTTCTGTATTTCTCACCCGGTCGTAGAGAGATGCCCAACATGGCTCTTTCCATAGCTCTCTGAGTAACTTGCATGCGGTGGATAATATGTTTGGTGAGCGTCCAAGTTTCAGCACCGTACGTCATGACTGAGAGGAAACATTGCTCGAACATGCGACGCTTTAGGTTAATGGGTACCCGCTTCGACTTCAGTACGTCCGACAGCTTACCGAAAGCACCCCACCCTAGCTGGATACGACGATTTATGTCGCGCTCTTGAGAGATCATCCCTAAACTCAAAGTCTGTCCGAAGTACACTTACTCCTTGACTTTTCCTATTTGCTGACCATGCACTAGAAACGTCTTATACACTGTTCCCTTATATGTCATGGGCCAAGTAATTTATGCGGGCAGTATGAATAATGCCCAGCCATATCGGGCCAAGTGATTAATGGCACCCCGACTCATACAATTTTCGCTCTTCGTGGTTATTTTTTTCATCCACCCAGAAGTAGGAGCGTCGCAAAGCGGGGCTCCGTCGACCTTTCGAAGAACTAGTTTATTATTCACATTAATCACTTGGTCCTATAGGGCTGGGCATTATTCATACTGCCCGGGCATTATGAATACTGCCCTCATTAATCACTTGGCCCATAACATATATACGCGAGCAGTTTCCTATGCTATGGCTACGTTGTAGCCCTGTATAGTTTGGAAATACGCAGCGAGACATTATCTGTAGTGCAATATCCAATTATAAATTAATAATTATTAAGTGCTTATTATCTTTTTATGCATAAATAAATGAATTATTTTTTTAAGGACGACTTGTCAATGTTATCGTTTTGTTTTATTTTTTGTGATAGGTACCTGGTGTCACGCTGCGTGCTAATTGTAGTGTTGTCACGATATTAGGAAAATAAATGCAATTAATTATTTTTATAATCTTTTTGTTAAAAATACGTAGTTTGAAGCTACAGAAAACAGGCAGAAATTAAAAGTAAGGTGATTAGTTGCAGGACACACAGTATCTCCCGCCCCAGAGGCGCCGCCGACGCTGGGTCTGCCGTTTCCGTTTCCATGTTTCCCGGGGCAGTTTCGCTACTGTTTGAGCAAGAGGGGCAAGCCTGCCATCGAGGTTGGCGCGCACAGGTTTTGTTTCAACGGGCGCGCGGCTAGCGGTAAGGTGTGGTGGCGCTGCTCGCGCAATCCGCGCTGCCGCGCCGCCGTGCACACGTTTGGTTTGCGCGTCGTGCAGATGAACAGTGCGCACACGTGTGGCGTGCGCGCCACTCCACTTACGCCCATGTTCTGAGCATTGCTGTGCGCGACCACGACGCCCAGATCTGATTAAGTCAATTTGTCTGTCATCGAGACGACCACCGGCGAATTAAACGAGGTAGGTTACGGCACAGATTTTGATCTCTACGCTAGGTATGGACGGAAAACGTGGGTTAGGAGAAATCATTGATATTCGCTATGTGCGGTGTGCATGGTGAGTATAGTTGAACGTTGGTAGTACAAACCGTGGTAAAAATGATAATCTATTAATTGATTGGTTTTTGACAATGGCGCACGATACATGGCTACTTTACCATCTCATCTCATGGCTGTTTAACATGAGGTATTGGCAATTTTTAAGGTGTCGTGTCTTCGTTAATTTTGGTCAAAGTAACAAAAGAACAAAAGAAAAATAACTTGTAATTTTTTTAATAATCTAACTGGCTAATAGATTTTTCAGTCAAAAATCCTATACGGAATAGTCTAGCCATAGCCAATTATAGGGGTGCCTGTGGCTCGACGCAATGGACTTTGTATGGTCTGCGCTGTAGGTTTTTGCTCTCTTGGCGTCTCATTATCACGTACCTACACAGAATAAAAGTACCTAATACTTGTTAAAATGATATTTAAGCTTATTTCGTTTTGATGAGTATACTATACAGGGTCTTTCTTTTAATTTGGCCAACGGGGGAAATCCGTAACCATAAGAGATACAGAAAAACTTTTTAGGAACCATGAGCTGTTTTTTGATGTCAACAGCACATCAACCAACCACAATTTGTCAATTTTTCCAAATCGTATTGGAAACTTCTGTTATTGTGATAAAGTTGAAATCTATAAAATAAAAACAGGATTGGGGGTAGCTTGGTGTGCTGGAGTCTGTACTTATTTATGTCGTACTGCGATTGCCACGTGATGCCACTGTCGTGCACATAGCGAATATTGGATCAGTTGATTGAAGTAATGAATGTTATATATAGCTGGACTTAATTATTGTTTCGAGTGGAAAGTCAAATTGCTCTTGTGCCTTTCCGCCGGTGGTCTAGACTTGAACATTGTGTACGCCTTTGTCGATTACATTCATGTATACGCAATTGAGATTTAGCAAACTATAGTTTGCACTTTTACTCTCTTATCTTATTCTCCAAAGAGATTATTATAATGTATAACCTATATTATACTGTATTCAGTAGATACATTTAATTGGTAGATATTTTTGCGCTGTGTAAAGTATACGACTATTTATATAATCAGTTATAGTGAAGATCGTCTGGGTTCAAAATTATTTGAGACTGAATTTTTCTTGTCTAGGTATTTGTGGCCTACACAAACAGATGCAGCTTTTAGTAATTTACACGAATAAAACGTTTGGGCATCTTCCGCAACTACTTTTCAGCACAAACAACAAGATACTCTCCCACAATGTAATTGATTGTAGTACTGTGTAGTGTTGCCACCAGTGGGCACTGTGTGCAGAAGAGGTCCTTTGTCTCAGCTCCGCTCTTCCGAACCGGACGGTCTAGTTGTAGTGTACTGTACAAAGTGATAGTTCTCTTATGATATCCTAAGTATTTTTATACATTATTTTTTACATTTATTTTTTTACAATTTTATTCGTGAATTTGTACATAAAATTTACGATTGTTGGCATCGGAGCGTAGTCTCCGAAGTGGTTGGTTTCGGTTTGAATATAGGAATGTCAGGTTATGTTGTCAGGGGTGCGTTTAAGTCGATTATCCAGGTTAAAATTTATACGGACTAAACGTCAAACACCCCGTTCAAGCACACCGCGAGGTGAAAAATTAAACTGACTAAAATTTAATCTGCCCCGTTCACGGTCGTCCGGTGGTATAAGTTTTCGCCTGACTAGGATATATTTTAGCGACCTTTTTACCTCGCTAAATTTTATCCTGCTGTCAGATTGACATTAATTGACATTGAGTTTTGTTGTTAATGCTCGATTCGCGCCGTAAAAACGAATATTTTTTTATTTTAGAGAGTACCTAATTCATCGTCTTGGTGAATATTATTTGTGGATCATGGATATAATTAATATTATACCGGCAAATTGATTTTTCATGTTCCGGTTCATTTTTACTGTGTAATAATATCGAGATCACAAGTATAATCCTAATTTTACGGAGATTACAATGTAATATTCGGACTGTTAAGTTGAATTGAATTGTTATTTGTTTGATAAACTGAGCTGTCAATTGAATTTGACAGCTAACATTGACAGAAACCTATGACTCCGTTCAGCGAACACTCGCTAGTTTAATTTTTATCCGGCGAAAATTTCGCCGGCGTACTTAAACGCACCCCAGCGGGCGCTTATGTCATAGGGGATGTTACGAAGTCATGTCATGTATACGATTAGGAAAGTAATGTGTAACGACTTGTTAAAGTAGGAACTGCATTTATTGAACAATGACTAAATAATAATACTCATGTATACGTTGTAGTTGTAAGTTTGTTTTTTAGTGAGATTTAAATTTTTAAGATTTATTTTACAACATTTTATTTTACACTTTTTATATTCTTTTTTTGTACTTAAGCGTTTATTAAACGGTTGGTTGTACTTACGAGGGCCGTTGTCACCATTGAAGTATAATGTGCTATATGGTTGTCACAACAATGAAGTTAACCTCAAAGTTAACCTCCACACCAGTTAAGTACCATACGAAATGTATACGATTGTAATATGTTAACCCTGAAGTATTATTTTAAAAGTATTATTTTTATTGTGATAAGATATTTTATTGCTCTTATTATGTTTAGTCGTGAAAGTATTATGGTAGCTGTAAGCGGCGGTTGTCGATCAGAGAATGTTTATGCTGTGTAGCTGGTAGTAGAGAGATGCGTCTTTTGTGTATAGGTACAAAGAAACGATTATATTGCGCTGAAGTAAGTTTGGACTTTCATTTTTGACACCTAAGTTCCTACTATATTTATTTTGTGTCATCTTCAGCAGGTTATTTGAAACAACAATTATTATTGTTAACAATAAAAAAAAATCTTAAAATATCAATAATTTCAATTAGATCCTTAAAATGTCAATAATTTCAATTAGTAACTGAAAGAGGTCGCTATTTATTAGCGATACGACTGCCATTGTAACCATGGAATTAACAATATTGTAAAACAGTTGTGTAATAATTTTGGTGTACAGACGCTAGCAGGGCAGCCTACCCGAATCTGTCAAATTTTAGTAATCGAACATTAAGGGTACGGGGACCGCAAATTTCTCCATACAAACGTAATACCAAAATATTTGTGTGACCTACAACTATCTATTTGATCCGAGTCAGGGTGTTTCTGTGTGTGAGCTTCTATGTTTGTAAACGCACCCAAGACACAGGAGCATGCAAGCAAGGAGGTTGAGTTGAGATAGAGGTCAAATATGTGTTCTTCTATTCAAACACCAAAATAGTAATTAAAATTGCTTTTTATTCTCTGTTTTCAGTGAGTAAAAGAAACTTTTTAAAAGTTTATTCTATCAAACTTTTCTATATAATCAAAAAAATTACCGAGACAAATTTGATTTTAAGTAAAAGAACACAACAGCCATCTAGAAATGTCTATCATTTAATTCTGAACCATCTAGATAATAAAAAAAGAGTGTCAAATAGAAATTTGCAAGAAAATAGAATCTGTACTCCAGAGATTGAACAATCACAAAATATTAAGCTAGAGCGATGGTGGAAGAGGAAACTGGCGTAAATTCAAGGTATTTTTAGTTGATGTATTGATTTTCCCACAGCCCATGCTATTTGTTAAAAATAAGTAATGAATGTGGGTTTGCGGTTCAAGGTCTAACCGTGACATCGTTTCAGGATGGTTCTACATTCGCTCAGCGCGCGGAGGACTGCATCTGGTGGCCGACGGACACATATTCTACGAGGACGGAGGTTCGCACCCTCGCCGGGTTACATGGAGGTGTGCGAGGTCCTATCAGAAAGCAGAGCGTTGTCAAGTTGCCTTATGTTTGAGAGACGGTCGTCTGGTGTACTTTCGGGGCTCGCACAATCATCCAGCGACATATAATCCGGCTAAGCATGAGTCGAGGCGTTTTCAAGTGGATCCTATGGGCAAGTACAAGATAGTAGCTAGTCCGGCGCCTCGTGCACTCGGCGTGGTGGCGGCGCCGGCGCCGCTGGTGCCGCCGGCGCCGCACGCCGCGTTGCTGCTCTAGGCCTGGCGCGACCTCCTCGTGCGCGGCCTGCTGGACGGCAGGCACTGACGTGCACGAGGAGCGTCGCACCACGCGCCCCTCACCCTGGTGAGCACCATTTGTTATTTAGTGTTCTTGTGTTATGAAGGAACAAAATTGGCTCAAATTTTACAAGTACTCTAGTACTTAGTAGAATTTGAGCTAGTTTTGTTTCTTTGTGTTTCGGAAGCCTTATTATTTTTACATACTTATGCCAAAGGTCAATGTTATTACTTTTATGTAAACTATTGGTGTAGGTTTAATTCGGTAATGGTATTATATTTTGCCGGATGAGACAATTCCAATATTCAAGTAGTGTGGGTCGTTCTCGTTAGTTCTGAATGGATCTGGGATAAACAGTTTCGTGTCGCAAATAGAATTATAGGTTCGTCGAGATATTTCTTGACTTACATCAATCTTCCATTAAACATAGATAGTTCGAGGACCCCTTCGGGTTTGTGTGATATCAAGCTTAACGTTTATATAGATTTTTTGAACGTATTTTACTTAACTATTTGGAAACTATTGGAATTAATAAAACAGGTGGCTGTAGACGCTTTAACGTCGCCTTGTTATGCCTTAGCGGCTATTTATTAGGAAAAAAATACGATTGTATTATAAAAACAATGTATAACGTGAATGTGCAATATTCTCTTACCAAAATGTTTAGAAATTATGTATACAAACTGTATAGCTTTAATGATAGCGTAGCCGTCTTGTTGATGCTTTTTTATAAAATTCTATTTATTGACCGCGATGTAGTGTGCGGAACGACTGATAGACGATGTTACGAAATACTCCAATATTTATGATTTAAATTGTATTTAGACGTAGAGGTAGACTGTGTAGACATAATATACCAGCTTATGAACAAAGTCATATGAGCATAGTTTTTATATTAGAAACTTATACGACCATATATTATTGTAGATATTATTATGTACCTACTGTAGGGTGGGATTGTAGGGCACTGTAACAGGTTTAACGTAGTAACGTACATATATTGTATAATTCCCGAAAAATAATTAGATTGTAATTTATTATTATTTAATTGCTCGACATGAAGTTATTAATAATAATTATTAGTTCTTAGTACTTTTCAAAGATCTTGTTCCCTATGCCAAAGTATGATGCACTTTTAGTTGTAAGTTGCTATTTTTTTTTGTTGAATTAATAGTACCTATTATTGTAGGTACTGACAATACATCTACTTATTTACTGTCTTAGTTAATTATTGTGAAATTATTTACTGTCTTAGTTAATTATTATGAAATTATTTATTTTTTGTTTTACTATATTTATAAAAGACGTATACTGAGCAACATGATTTTTTATTTCTGCTCACGGAAAATTATAACGGCCATGTTATTTCCTACGCATCTGTTCCGGGTATATTCGGAGTTTGTATCAGCGTTGATAGCGGGTTCATATTTGAATCGACGCCAATGCAAGCATTCGGTAGGTATTTTATAATTGAATAACTATGCAATTTTCAAAGATATGTCATAGGAATGTTACTTCAATACACCTTAGGATGTTTGACTCTGTAACTTGTGTACAATTCTGGACAGTGTTGCCGTGGACGCCGATATCGGAGCACTCAGAGGGCGTGTTGCTGAAGATGGGCGGGTACTGGTACAGTCTGGACGGGTGCTACCGCGGCAAGCGGCGCTGGGTATGTGCGCGCGGCTGCGGCGCACGCCTGCATACCCTCGGCAAGGCACTCGTCTTCACTCAGCTTACACACCTCTGTAGAAATAATAATTACACCATTTGATGGTCGTTTCGACTGCCGAGGTATACAGGGTGAATTTTTCAACTGCGCGTGGATAGTCATATCCGAAACTATAAGGAATTGTGAAAAATACTGAAAGGAGTACCAGACCGATTTTGATGAAAATTTAAACACTATTTTCAGAAGTCTATTATTATTATTTTACTTTTCAGAAGTTAATCCTCAACGGCGACACTCTTAAATGAAAATTATATAAAAAAGTTTTTTTTTAATGTATGTATTAAAATACAGCGTTTTTTTTCAATACCGTCTGGATCTATTCCTGGGCAGGAATATAGATTTTTCAGAAATTTAATGATATAGTTTTCTATAACTTAATTTCAATTAAATATACAAAACTAAATCTAAATATTTACAAAAGATACTAAATTAAAACTAAAATAAAAATAAAAACACAGAAAGGGAAGACACAAAGCATCAAAGAACTCTTCCGCATCGCTGTCATCCGGGAACGTGCCCAGAAGACAGCATTGCCACGTTGGATGGCAATGCTTTTCTTTGACCAAAGAAAGAACCAGCCCCCTGGTCACGCGAAGTGTCGACGAGTCGGCGAGATATTTCCTTAAAAAAGAGACGCGCACTCGGACCCCATGACCCGAGCGTCCCGAGCGTTTCGACCCCAAACGCCTCAAAACCGTAGCAACCATTCAGTTTACAGTATTTGCGCCGTTTGAAGTTCTCAGCAGCCGCAGCAGCAGCGCCAGCACAGCCCGCCGTGCTTGCAACGTGGGATGGCACAAGGGTAACGACATAAGTAGCGTCCCACATCAAGGCCTACTCACCATCCAAGGCACCAACGTCATTCCGTCAGGTCTTTTCTCATCGTCACGTACCAAGCTCTAAAACCGCTGGTATGCCGGCGAAGGCAATAGCTCTACAAATAATGTCGTTGTTGCTAGCGTGACGAGCTATGCGACCTGCGCTCCTGCTGCAGGCCATGATGCCCGAGGTTGTCGACAGCTTCACCGCAGAGGCAACGATGCGGAGCAACATAAGGTGCGCCTAAGCGAAGGCCTGTAGCGAGCCGAAATGAAGCATCATCCAACATGGTACCAATGTACCATGTTGGATGATGCTTCATTTCGGCTCGCTACACACAAACACTCCCATCATCTACCATTGGGTAGATGATGGGAGCGTTTGAAGCCATAATCCCGACTCCCGCTCCCCCACAGCCAGCAGACGGGCGCGCTCCGCAGTATTAGTTGACGTATTTAACAGGTTATTTCGTATAATACTGCAAAGCGGCACGTCCCATCGTCTTTGGGAGGACAGGTAGTCGGGCAAATCCGTATTGGGACAAGCCATTTTTCAAGCGTTCATAGCCACAGTTTTAGTTGTCATCAAAATCGGCCTCGAGACTTCTGTCAGTATTTTTCGCAACTCCTTTTATTTTCTGATTTTACCATCCTCGCCCAGTGGAAAATTCTCTCAGTGTAGGAAATGAAATGGGCTGTCTGCTGGAAACCTTTTACCTCCTCATATTTGATTAATGTTATGATCAAATGTAACGATTTATATTAGCCCTAAGATATTTTTTTTTTTTAGTTAAATATTTCTCATAGTTATAGAAGAACAAGTACTTACATCACCCACCAGAAAAACTCTCATAGATTTTATACATATAATTTAGTGTTGAATTTTAAGAAAAGTTTTAAAAGTTTTTACCTGCGTTTTATTTGTGACAAATCTTTGTTGTAAACTGATCACAGAACAGATATTTATCTGTTTTGTGAAGCTGATGATTTGAAGGTAATTGTTTATAAGTTTATAACTCTGAAAAGATGTGTAGTGGTCAGTGTGACTGTGGAGTAACTAATAATATTACCATATTCCAGTGAAAGTCATACACACGCACACGGGTTATCCGAAATTGTCGTTGAACGGTTATGTGTACCGTCCGCATAACGCGTATAGGAATCAACCGCGAGTGCTGTGGTACTGCGCAGCCAGGAACAAGTTCCAGTGCGCGGCTACGCTGCGCACCTACAACAACGAGGTGATCGCCGTTTCCGGCGTGCACAACCACGAGCGCTGACCGCAGACTGCGCGGGCGCCGGCTGTCATGGCGCACCTGCGCACCATCTTCACTCTCTACGGCGAACGTCTCGGCTTGACTAGCAATCAGACCGCCTTATAGAATACTATTGTATAGATACTGGGATGTACTGGGACTAGTACCTATATAAGCCGCAGAAGTTAGAGCTCAGTACACTGCGTCGTATATCATTATTTTAAATTCATACCTAATATGACGGTCCGTAATTAAATTTCGAGAGCCATATGTTCGATAAATGGAATGTCGACTGAACGATTATTCGAATGGAATTTATTGCGAAGCAACCTTTTATCGCCAAACGCTACTTCGACTGAACGATTCATCGAATTTTATTAGGTGCAGTAATTGATGGACTGCACTTTGAAGACCAAGCGAAGCGAGCTCAGGACCTGGGGTACCCTGACTCGTACAGGTCAGAAGCAGAAGAAGGTCGACGGAGCCCCACTATTTTATTTAGTTTTAGACTAAAAAGATTAAAATTTATTCGCAGGAGCAGTCCATCAATTAATAAACGTATTCGATGAATAGTTCAGTCGAAGTAGCGTTTGAAAGATAAAAGGTTATTTCACATTCAATTCCTAGAATCGTTCAATCGACTTTCCATTAATCCAGCCGTAGGCATCGCGTAGCCTGTGATTGTCTTGTAAACTAAAGATTTTTAATTCTATTCTACCTTTTGAATTTATAATTTTATAATTGTATTTTTGCTAATTTTTGCTTGAAATGTAACTAATGATGGGCTGCTAGCAATATTAGAAAAGACGAAAGTATAAATGCTGTATATACCACTATGTGAAGTCGATTAGTTAGAAACCTTATTAAGACAGTAGATAGTAAATTATTGAATTATTAGAGAATAAGAGTATGAATAATAAAGAAAATAAATCATTAGAGAATAAGAGTATGAATAATAAAGAAAATAAATCAGTTTAGAACTTTAGATCTCTAACATATCTCACTTGGAGTTTCATATATTTAGATTATCTCTAAAAACGCTTGTTTAGTCGGAACAATAATTTTCGAGATGTTTTAGATATGTACTAGGTTTATGAAGAAATGAAGAATGTTAAATAGAAAGGTGAATGTGTATTAGATTTTAGGTCGTATAAAGTGTATGTTCCTAATTGCCATGTTGTTTCTTGTCAAGTTAATTATAAGGCAGGTGTATTAAATTATTAAGTTTCTGTGTGAGTATAAGAACATATAAATTATAAGATGATGTGTTTTCAATGCATCGGCCGTGCCATCTCCAGCTCGAAGGTGCCTCGCTGAAAGCAATAAATCAAAGACATATAATAGTAAGATAATAATAGTTATCGTTTAGATTACTTGAACGTTATGTTTAATCATATAATTGTAGAATTGCATAGCCGAGCAAGTTATGCAGCTGTAGCTAGAGGCAATCTGCGGCATCTAGTTTAAAAAGTAAAAGTGCAAGTTTCTTGTGTATGTGATCTTCGTCTTTTGGTCAATATCTATTGTCTATGTATAATAAAGAGCTAAAAGCAATCCTAAATAATTCCTAAAAGGAATTACGTATCTTATTTATCAAAAATAATTCTATTTCAGATTTTTAATGTATCAATTTATATGAATGTAGTCGTAGCTTAAAAATATAAACGTAATAAATGATAGGGGGTGTATAATAATATAACCGCATTAATACTGAGATAGGTTTTTGAGATTTTTTCCCCTGTAATCATTCTAAATAACAAATTGAAATGATTACTTTTCTATTTTCTACAGATTTACTCTTTGTAAGTAACTTTTATGTATAAATATTGATTAAATATTCTAGAGAATGGTGACTATTATTCAATTATAGCTAAAAATGTAGAAATAATGTGTTGTATCTTTAAATAGTGAAGTAGCCTAACACTTGAGTTTAGTCGAAGAATGCTCGATCGCCGTGTGTCAGTGTGAGCCTTCGAACGTTCATTCTGATGGTGTATGTTCAGTCGGAAGTTTATCGGTACATTCGGTTGTCGGTATTCTCAGCGCCATCAACCGAATGCCGGTTGTGACATGTTGGGTTTTGACGCAGTTCCAGCAGTATACGTGCCGTCGCGGTCGGGCAAGTCGCTGCTGCTGCACGACGGCTACACGTTCTACCTGAAGAACTTGCAGGCGCACGGCAGGAAGCAGTGGTACTGCTCGTCGCGCGACATGGCGGGCTGCCGCGCTGACGTCATCACTGCTCCCGCGCGCGCCGCAACCGGTGACGTATTATTCCTCGTGCGCGGACGCCACATTCACGCGCCTCCCAGCTACTACTTCACGCCCGATGGCAAGTACGTCAGAAAAAAGGACGTTTACCACAGGTATAGGTAGCTCATAATAATATGTATATACAATATGTTGCAATCAACTTATACGTTTATTTTTTTTATTAATTTGTTTTTTTGGCAAATCATTTTTTAAATGTTTTATTTTGATTTTTTATTTTTTTTTATTTTTTGATTGCGATGAGTTTTTTGTAAGCAAGTGCAAATATTGTAAATTGAGGTTCCTAAAATTACGATGACCCAAGTGTCTATCTAAACACGTACCTACTACCTACATTTTGTTTAATTCTTTTAAAGTTAAATAGGTATTGAATATTTTTGCTAGCAAAGCGTTTATCAATGTGTCGTTGATACTTGTATAAGAGTGAATCAACTTTTTTTGCTTTTGGTGGACCAGTTTTAAAATAATCTAGTTATCATCTGGAGGTTTTAACAAGACCTAAAAAGCTTCAAACCTTAATATCGTAGAACCTTCTGGGGACTCCGTCATATCGGGATGAAAAATATCCTATGTGTTCATCCAGGTTATAATGTATCTGTGTAATACTAAATTTCACCCAAATTCTATTCATTATTTATGTGGAAAATTAACTAACATCCATCCATCCATCCACACTAAAGCTCGTCTTACGCCGCGAAAGAGTAGTTATTATAATAAGAGCCCGATTGCCCGAATTAAATATAATTATTATAAGAGCCCGATGGCTAAGCTTACTTTTCGTATTGCTTAGATAAATAATATATGGCTATGGCAAGAAATTTGTCACTGTTGCGAAGACACAGATGTAAGTCGGGTGTTGTCACATCATCATGGCTTACCAAAAGGCGAGATAGTTGTCAACGTCAAATACGAGCCTATCGTTAAATAAAAAATAAAAGGAAAGTTGACTTGGGAGTTTGTTGAAATATTATATTATTGGGTGAATTTTTCAGCTGGGCGTGGATGCCTAAATCTGAAACTATGAGGAATATCGAAAAATACCGAAAGGAATCTCGAGGCCGATGAAAATTAAAATTACATCAGTGGATTTTAGTAAAATCAATAATCCTGGCCAGGAATCGAACCCGCTGATTTTGTAAAAATCACACCCCCTATTATTACACCATTCGATAGTGTTGCTAATAAGGATCAAATTCTGGGAAGTAATAATATACGGCAAACTCAAGGGAACGGAAAAATTATCTGCCTAAACGTGTAGATGTGATGCTGGTCCCCATTACAAAAATAAGTTGATTCAACACTAAAATGACATTTTAAATTTGTTATAATATACTGAACTTACCAGAAATACCTAAATAAAATGACTTTTTTTTGAAGCATTAAGCCTCCTGCAGACACACGCGATTAATCGCGTGTGTCTGCAGGAGGCTTTAAGCATGGATGAGTACTTACTATTATTTTAAGTATCATTAATTATATTAATGAAAGACTGGATCATATTAAACTAAAAAATATATTCTATCTTGGATTGTACTAACTGAATGTATGCTAAGTTTCTTGTAGAGAATGTCCGAGAAGTAGGTTTATGTTGTATCGTTCATGAATGAAGTAATTCAATACGATTGGCAGCCGTTCTCGTTCTTCAATGTATTGAGACTATTTATGTAAACGTACTTAGTGTGCAATCTATACGCCTATAGTTGGTTTTTTTTTACAGTGTTAACTTTTCTAACAGTGTTCGCTTGGCGGACCCAGGCTTGTATTTTTTTTTTGTTTAAAGGTTTCTCTGACTCAGGGCGCCTCTCTCTTATGGCCGACGGAAATTACGTTTCTCTACGATCGGAAGTTTTTCCGTCCAATATTGTAATGTTTGTGCCCTTCGTACTATACGACGTAACTGTAATATAATAAGTATACACAGTTGTATCAACTTGCTGGCAGCGTAGTAAGAGATAACCGATGACATCGTTTAACTTTAAAGTTGATTCATAGCCTGTCTTTAATGAATTATTATTTACATTTGGCATGGAATCTCATGAATTGTTGTCTAATCGGTAGCTACCAATTTACAGCTGTTTTACGAGCATAAAATCTGAATAAAACGCTGGTTTACATACGAGTAGCTCGCTTAATTCTAATCATATTTTAGGATTAAATTACGACCTTAAGTTTTTATTGAAAATGTCAAAGGTTATCTGTATAGTATGACATTCTACTCGGGTACTACGGTACTATTGTAACTTTTTGAGAATCGTTAAAAATACGGTGGAGTAGCTGAACCTTTTATTGAAACAAGATTTTATTTTCGTGCTGTTACGCTGTTCGTGACAGCGAAGCATGCAGTCGAGCATATGGAGCGGAGCTCACTCAAATGCCCAATGATTTGTGCTTTGACAATATAATTTACTAAAGTTAATATTCTTAAGTAACAACGAAATACTCTGTAATAGACTAGAAAGTTTTATTAAAGGGTATGAATGAATGAACAGTGTTTCCCTTAGGCCCACGCAATGGAACGTGATCGGGGGTGGAGTGGGCGGCTGACGTAGTAAGGCTCTACGACTGCGTATTACGCAAGGAACACGGCTCGTTTTGTTTGTATACAATGCTCGGAAATTGAGAAATGTTTTATGTAGCTTTTCAGGTGGGACTTGGGTTAAGATGGGTAATTAAGCACGGTGATCTGTGAGGTAGAGGTGCTGCTTTATTTGTCTTTTTCTTAGCCTTTATAAATAACTTTGCAAATGTGTAAGTTTTCTTTTGCTTTAGAAATAAACTGCTATTTTCTTTTTTTATCAAAAAGTTGGTTTTTAGATATTTTAATCATTTTCGTGGTCAAACGATACATTTTCTATTCATTAGTATTTATGACAATAAAATTATCCAATCTGAATAAGCTTAATAGTTTATTTTGCTCCAAAATAAAGTATTAAAGCATTTGGTGTAATATAATACACGCGGGCCGTTACTATCGTTGCAATATCGGATGTATTCGAGAGGACATGAATTGCGCAGTTGTGACGGATCAATACCTACAAAGTTATGAAAGAAGAAAGTTCCGCAGGGCTCGGGGAATCGCATGGGCGTGCCCTCCATCTCCCGCGCTATAGCCTAGTTACGCCCTGTATGCCCTAATTTGACGTACTACCCCCTACCCACCCCACGTGGCCCACTGCGTGCGGGGTGCGTGAGTAAAGAGCGCTGCGTAGTAACCCGTGACGTAGCGTGTTTTGATACATAATGCTACTATGATTTATTTATAGATCGCCGCTCTCTCCTACCAACCGATGCTAACGTCTATTAGTTTTGTTGTGGGAACATAACAGCTCATTCTCAATTATTGAAACATTATAATGAGCATCTAACGGTGTTGCTACCTTCTCGAACTGCATTTGCCGGTCTACCTGTTTTAGGTTTATCTGGTTACGTGAGTGGGTTTTTTAATTTAGGTATGTTTGATATTTACATCAATATAAGTAGTCATGACATGGGAGTGTTTGTGGTGCGGTAAGTAACTCTAGACTCTACTTACTCTACTACTAACTAAGTACCCAGCAGCGCACCTGGTTCGAATGGGTATCGTTACAAATGACAGGCTAAATGCAGGTTTGGTTTGATACGTCTCGTAGCCTGGCACGCAGCTAAACGTAACCGAAGAATTTGCTCCCCTCGCTTAGTTGATAGTGTATGTGTGCGTGCCCTAAGCGAGGCATGGAGAGCAGGTCGTTAGATGGCGGCTAGACCCGGGCACGCCGCACGCAGCGCGCCGCGCGCCCCACGCGCCACCACGCGGTGCGCGCCACGCTCCAGACATGCGCGTGTTAGATATGGTATATAACCCCAATGCAATAAATAACAATTGAATATTTTTATTGATTTAAGTTAAGGTTAAAAATAAATACTTACTGAATTTCTAATTTATTTAATCAAGTTATAAAATGATAGTACTGTACAAGATTTGTTTACTATTGTGATAGATGTGATATATAGCCCCTATGTAATAAATAATAGCAATATATTATTTAAAACAACTATCAAATAATTTCTGAACGAAATCAGTTGATGTTCAAATATTTATCGAATTATGTCCAGGTTGCAAATAAATCTAATCAAGCTTTAAAATGAATCTACTGTACAAGATTTGTTTATTATTGTGATAGATATGGTATATAGTCCCTTTGTAATAAATAATAACAATATATTTAAAACAACGATCAAATGATTTCAGAACGAAATCAGTTGATGTTCAAATATTTATCGAATTATGTCTAGGTTACAAATAAATACTTACTGAATTTCTTAATTATCTATTCAAGTTTTAAAATGGTTCTACTGTACAAGATTCGTTTATTATTGCTTATTTTATTACTTATTTAACTGCAATGTATGAGGATCTGTGATTGGTTAATAATGGCGGTAATATTTCTTGGGGGTGGTACAATTCTAGGTTTATAAAAACAGATGTACCCTCACATTCGTGGTCATTATTCTTCAATCGCTATATGAGATAAGCCGTGCTCTGATTGTTGTTCTGTTTGATAAATGTGAAATAATAATAGAGAATCCAAGTGTGTGAAGCTGAAAGTTATAATTTGTGTTCTAACGTTCTACAGTGAAAATGTAAGTTAATAGATATTTATTATGATCTGAATATTATTGATAATGATAATGTATGTTTTATAGATGTGTACTGATATTGTATGTATTATAACTGTGTAAAATATGTTGCCGTGGAGTTTCTTTCTCCGTTCTTCTCCACGAAAGACCTAGGGTTTGCGAACGGAGGTAGTTTGGTAATAAATACCTAGTCTTGATTTTGTGCTTTTCTTTATAAACCCATTCCTGTACAAAAGTCCTTAGAGATACCTTACATACAGTAAATAAATAACATTAACCATCCTGATATCTAAAACTTGATAATAAAGTCGATATTAATGTCAATAAAACTAGAAATACATATTCTATTTATCACACACACACATCCATTTTCTAACATCAGAGGTGGGATGTGTGCCCTAATCTATTTATTAATTCTAATGCAATTCTTTTTGTATATTTCATAATCAACGTTGGAGCTGTCAATCGGCACATCCCTGCTGAAAGCTGTGACGTCATCGGATGGATGAGTTGACTTTAGAAGAGCGATGTAAACGTGCTGCCATCTCGAACAACGGGACTACGATGCTACTGAAAAAGATCGAAGCCATGTCGAGGATAACGGAACGAGAACTTCTGCACCATTGTATGAACTTTTTACTAATGTCGGTAAGGCCTCCAGAGGCTCTGCTCTATTATTATAATATCTCTTTATCTCAAGTAACATTGACTCATTGTGTTAGTAACAGTTTTCCTTATTCCTATGTTAGTATTCCTAATAGTTTAATATGTTTAAATCCAAAAGTGAGATGAAAAGGTCCTAGATATAAATAGTGTTATTTTTTTAAATTATTTGGTTAAGCTTTATTAGAATGTTAACGAAATTAAATAGGAATACAACAAAAGAAAGTGATGTCAGGTAGTTGCAAAGAAAAAGAATATGTGTATACTTTTTATTTATAAAAATGACTCTGTTACATTAAAAATAATAGGACGACGAAACTGCAACAGAATTATCTGAAACAGTTTGTGTATATTTTATTGAGGTTTGACCTTCAAAGCAATAACAACTTTGAATAGAAGTATTTGAAAAGACCTGTCGATTGATAGGAAATTGGTTACACTGATCAACAAAATTGTAGCTTTTTGTCAAACGAAAACTTTTATCTAATGTTGAATTTACTAGGGCCAACAAACAATAATACAGCAAAAAATAATTGACATATCAGGTTTCTTTTGCAAAAAAAGCATATATTTTCGCAAAACAAAAAAAATCAGTAAATAGTTTTTGTTTGGAAAAACAAGTAAACTAAATTAAATATCTTTTGATCCGAAGAAAATATGAGAGTTGAGACTATTGACATTTTTGTTAATTTAGTATAGCTTTCATTTGCAAAATGCAAGAGTTGGCATGATTAAAACAAGTTGTTTTGAAACACAGGTTGAAATCGGTTTGAATTTGAACAGCGTTATGTTTAAAAAAAAAAAAACAAGTTTAAGATATTGTATAAAACTTTAAAATTACCATTTATGACAAATTACTACATTTAAAATTAAAATAAATAAATATTTAGGAGTATGAATAGCTTTAAATAAAACCTACCGGAGTCTTGCTATGTTACATTTTTGAACTTTTATTGGGACTGTACTTAAATAAAACATTATTTTTGTGATAAGTAATTTATTGAATCAAATGCCTTAGTACCAGGATTTGTACAAGATATCACCTATTTTTGAAACATTAGCATATGATAATTTCAATTTCAAAACAATCAAAGTTATAACAATGTGAATTGATAAATAACATTATTTATTATCAAACCAAAAATTGTGGTCACTAATTTCGACTGTCTAAAAAAAGTTATTCTATGGTTAAGTGTTAATTTCCCTCATTTTTTGTACATGTTGGTGTTTTCCCCTACTCATAGAATAGAATTCATATTTCATATGCCCCGTCGGTCCCGCTAGGAAAGTCCTTATGCCAACCCAATGTAAAAAATCAACATTAAATCCGATACTACTAGAAAAGATTACGCAGCATACAAATGGATGTTTAACTATTGATCATTTTTGTAAATATGTAATTTACTATTGAGAGTCTAAAAATATGATCTAGTGTAGAAATGAAACATTAAGCTCGAATGAATAACAAATAGTGCCCTAAACAAAAAAAAACCACTTGTTTATAACAATTTGAACTGTTAGTTTAAAAAAAAATAGTTGAAGAGAAACTGTTCAAAATACAAATTGATGGTCTTTTTGAAGTAGTATTTTAACTGGCTTATAAGCTTTGATATTAAAAGAAAGAGTAGTTGTAGATCTTCTGTTCAATGACCAAGATAATCAGGAGGTCATTTTCATAAGATACGATTAAGAGTTTATATAATTATGTTTTATTTTTTCAAGAAAAATCTTCTTTGATTTTGCAATAGGTCTATAGTTTGAACATCTGTTTGCTGTTTGTCTCACAAAATAAAAAGGTGCTTTAATTATGACTTTAAGAACCTAAATATTATGATAAAATGGAACAAATCTCTACTTGAATAATATGAAAACTAGTTACAATTTGATCGAATGAACCGAAATACGATCTGAATCTTAGCCTCAAAATTAAAAGTATAGCTTAGTAAATCTGCTAAAAATCATGATTTTGAAAAGGTCTCTACTTGATAGAACTATTCGCAATGATAATAATAATTGTCAGCATAACCGAGTCGATTTATTTGGAAAATAAAATGCAAATCCTTTGATTCATGTAGCAAAAAAAAAAAAATATTCATGTACATAATACCATGCAAAAGAAAATGAAAAATGAACAAGTGATAGACGTCATATTGTCCATGATATAATTATATACACTTTGTGAATACAAATAAAAGAGAAAAAAAAAAGAAACTAAGTTGAATCTAGAGAAATAAGTGTTACTGTGCTATCGTATGTATTGTATTTTATATTAGTGAAGGTTTATGATACTAAATTTAAAAACATGATTGTATGATATGTAATATGGATGAATAAATAAAACCTTGGCTGTGGTTAGACATTCACTGACTGCGGGTGATTGAGCTTCACCGACGGCGGGGTGTTTGGTCTGCCCAGTAAAGTTATAAGTAAGATTGTAAGTAAGGATTATGAACTGCTGGTCGGTCACTGCCCTGATATCTTTCTGAAATTCACGCGCAGCAGGTGATAGGACTGATATGTCAAGGCCAGAGACTATTGTATGAACTGCTGGTCGGCCCTGCCCTGATATCTTTCTGAAATTCACGCGCAGCAGGTGATAGGACTGATATGTCAAGGCCAGAGGCTATTATATGAACTGCTGGTCGGTCACTGCCCTGATATCTTTCTGAAATTCACGCGCAGCAGGTGATAGGACTGATATGTCAAGGCCAGAGACTACTTGAAAATTATTTATCTATTTATTTATTTTTCGTTTGTTCATTCTATATACATATCATAACATGAAAGAAAAAAAAAGAAACATTTATTTAATTATTTATTTATATCATTATAGTCAGTTAGGTACTTCGAGAGCGAAGTACTTGTCAGTATGGCCGTGTTAGATATGGTATATAACCCCAATGCAATAAATAACAATTGAATATTTTTATTGATTTAAGTTAAGGTTAAAAATAAATACTTACTGAATTTCTAATTTATTTAATCAAGTTATAAAATGATAGTACTGTACAAGATTTGTTTACTATTGTGATAGATGTGATATATAGCCCCTATGTAATAAATAATAGCAATATATTATTTAAAACAACTATCAAATAATTTCTGAACGAAATCAGTTGATGTTCAAATATTTATCGAATTATGTCCAGGTTGCAAATAAATCTAATCAAGCTTTAAAATGAATCTACTGTACAAGATTTGTTTATTATTGTGATAGATATGGTATATAGTCCCTTTGTAATAAATAATAACAATATATTTAAAACAACGATCAAATGATTTCAGAACGAAATCAGTTGATGTTCAAATATTTATCGAATTATGTCTAGGTTACAAATAAATACTTACTGAATTTCTTAATTATCTATTCAAGTTTTAAAATGGTTCTACTGTACAAGATTCGTTTATTATTGCTTATTTTATTACTTATTTAACTGCAATGTATGAGGATCTGTGATTGGTTAATAATGGCGGTAATATTTCTTGGGGGTGGTACAATTCTAGGTTTATAAAAACAGATGTACCCTCACATTCGTGGTCATTATTCTTCAATCGCTATATGAGATAAGCCGTGCTCTGATTGTTGTTCTGTTTGATAAATGTGAAATAATAATAGAGAATCCAAGTGTGTGAAGCTGAAAGTTATAATTTGTGTTCTAACGTTCTACAGTGAAAATGTAAGTTAATAGATATTTATTATGATCTGAATATTATTGATAATGATAATGTATGTTTTATAGATGTGTACTGATATTGTATGTATTATAACTGTGTAAAATATGTTGCCGTGGAGTTTCTTTCTCCGTTCTTCTCCACGAAAGACCTAGGGTTTGCGAACGGAGGTAGTTTGGTAATAAATACCTAGTCTTGATTTTGTGCTTTTCTTTATAAACCCATTCCTGTACAAAAGTCCTTAGAGATACCTTACATACAGTAAATAAATAACATTAACCATCCTGATATCTAAAACTTGATAATAAAGTCGATATTAATGTCAATAAAACTAGAAATACATATTCTATTTATCACACACACACATCCATTTTCTAACACGCGCGGCGCCACTCGCATCTGGTGATGGTGCCCCAATCGATAATGCCCCAGAATCTTACTCCGAGTGCCCCTTCCCGCTCCTCTCCTAGCCCTAGCTCACCATACCCGTCAAATTATAACATCCCATTGTAGTAATAAGGTCCTTTTTAACCGACGAAAAAAAAGGAGGAGGTTCTCAATTCGACACGTATATTTTTTTTTTTTTTTTATTTTTTTTTTTTATGTATGACCACGCATAACTTTTCCCAGCGTGGACCGATTTCAAAAATTCTTTTTTTGTTGGAAAGAGTATATCTCAAAGTTGGTCCCATTTTAATTTCAAAACTAAAATCGGCCTCTAAGGGTAGAAAAAAAGGAATTGATTGTCAACTTTCCTACAGAATTTTCAGTTGTGAACCGATTCGTTTGAAATAAAGTTAACATATGTAGTTCTGAGGACATTACTATAATAGCAGAGATGTGGAGAAGATAACATGATGGTGTCACCATCATCACATCAACTCCAGATCCCTGTTATGTTGTGAAGTCAGTCCCAAGAGTTCCTCAACAGTTAACAACAGCTATATCGTGTTTGGACTCATTTCACTCAGCTTGATGAGAACTTTAGACCCAGCTGAGGTATCATTGTCATCGAGGGTCTGAGGATGGTGACGGAAAGCAGGGGCAACAGGTCCTCAACAGTTAACAGCACCTATATCGTGTTTGGGCTCATTTCATTAGTCTTGATGAAAATTTTAGACCTAGCTGGAGTATAATTGTCATCGAGGGTCTGATGATGAGGACAGAAGGCAGTAGCAAGAGATCCTCAACAGTTAACAGCAACTATATCGTATTTGGGCTCATTTCATTCATCATGATAAGAACTTTAAACATAGTTGGGATTTGACAGTCGTTGACAGTCTGAGAGTGGAGTTTTTAGTTGCAAGTTACAGGTCCTCAACAGTTAATACTAATTACTGTGACGGTTACGTTGACAATGACAAAAGGGAAGACGGGTTTTTCCATGTGTTAAACACTCTAATCATGGTATACAACTAAAAAGCTAAAAATAATAACTTTTTAACAAAAAAATCAAACCGACGAAAGATTGAACTGAAAAGCTAAAAATAAATTTTGAGGCGGCGCCAAAGAAACAATCAACGAAAAGCAACCTAGCTACAATAAAATTATGCTTCGCTTCAAATAATTAATTTACATGTTTGTATGTTTGTTTGGCGCCGCCTCAAAATTTATTTTTAGCTTTTCAGTTCAATCTTTCGTCGGTTTGATTTTTTTGTTAAAAAGTTATTATTACAATCCCGCTTCCGCTAATGTATCCGTTATGGTTAATAGTCGCTATAAAGAATCTTTTGAAGAAAACGATGTTTCTTTGTGTGTCGTATTTTTGGAGTAGAAAACAGCCTATGTTTGTTTTATATCTGCGTATGAATTATTAATATAATGTTTACTTTTGTAGAATTTCAAAGGAAATGTTGAGTTTAGGACTGTATAATGTAGAATTATAAGTTTTGGAACGGAGTTGTTTTTGTTTTTCCTTGTACATGTTCGTTTGTTTGCACAGTAGTAGGATGATAGTTGGTGTAAAGCGTTGAGTGGAGTTGTTGGTTGGATTCTAGCGTGGGAGTCGTGGACGTGGTGCGTGCGGGTGCGTGTGCCGGCGTGGCGTAACCGGAGCGTGTCCGTCCTGCACGCGCCCAGCTGCTACGTCAGCGTACACAACAGACACCTGTGCGATTGTCTCCTGCGACGGCGAGCATCCTGATTATAAATATGCTTTATCTTTTACTAATGACATCATTTGAATTAAAATAAATCTCTCCCTTTCTGAAGAAAACTTAAAGATTTTGTTCACATCATTGGAAAAGAAAAAGAATATTTGCAGCTTTTGACAGTAAAATGATTTCATTGTAAACCTAAAAAAAATACCTAGGTATATAAATACTTATCAACTATTAGGTAAGGTAGGACAAACACGAGAAATTGAACACGCACATTAGATAAACGAAAGTGATATTAAGTATTATTGTTTTCAAATAAAAAAATAACTAGGTATGTAGGTACAATCGACAAATTTGAATCATGACCCAAAATAAGCTTATATTCTTGCATAAATTCAAATGCCATTAGGTCCACATTCCTGTAAACATACATATCCACGGTAAGTAACTACATACTTTGATCTTTTTTATTTCGACGGATTTACACTATTTATTGTCAAAATGGGTCATGATGAATGAAAGTCGATTGTACCTAGAGTACCTAGGTACCTAGGTACCTACGCAGTCCGAGTTAGTCGCAGTATTATAGTACAAATATCCACATTTGATAAATTCCTCACAGGTACCTATTATTGAGTTGATAACCGTTTTTAATTGATTGGTTTATCAATTTTTAAGTTATTTAAATAGGAAGGAAATGTACAAAATGTTTTTAATTTGTTCCCTGGAAGCCGTCCCAAATCTTTAATGTCTTCAACGTTTTTGCTTTATAAAAAGGTTGCTCGTACATTATTTTAGAAATGTGGGACGAATTTGTAGACTTAATTACTCCACCAATACATAGGTATATAATTATTATATTAAGATTTCAAAATTTCAAATGTATCTAAGAGCACTAAATACATAATCATGTAGTAGAAGTAGGTACATATAAATTTATCAAAAAATGTGAAGTTTATAAATAAAGGCACCGAGTTCGCCACGAGGTATCAAACGTAGCGCGTACATACAACGTGGCTACGTGACGTAACGATTGTATCCACGATCGGTACAGGCTCGGTACATACCGCAATTAATGACCTAATACATTCTACGATGCCGCCCATATAAAGTTTAAAATAAAACAATTTAATTGTATAATAAATGCTTAAATAATTAATATTTAAACGGGTATTTAGTTATTAATTACAGATTTTTCAATGTAGTTTTGATAATATATAACTAAAATAAAACAAGTTCAAATTATAGTAATAAATAATTTAGCGTTTATTTAGTAGCACGCACTGTACGCAGTGTATTCAAAAGTTGAACTGCGCGGGCTAGCTCATCATTCGTAATAAAATATTTGGGTACCAGGCGCGCTAATCACATCAAGATACGACGAGAGGTCACAGCTCAGTCCCTACACGCCCTTAGTTCAACGTTCTATTTTTAGTACAACTGAGGACGTGCAGTCGCACAGCCGACTGTAGTACCTACGCACTGCGCATGTCTCGCTACACGCTATCAATGAAATTATTTCTGAATATTTTTATAGTACTACTCAGGGCTCCGGACTTGTTTTTCTATCGTTACGTAATCCATGACTAGTTTGTTACTACACAGATGTGTTTTGTTTGGTCTGTTTTGTAATGTTTAAAAATATTTTTCTAACCATAGATTGGAGTTCTATCAAACCAGATCTTGGTTTAACTGTACGTTTGATAAATCCATTCCCAGTTCCGTTTTTATAATTTGAATATTGGGTGGGCCTATTTCCACAGTATTGCTTGATTTATAAAATTCGTACTCATTGAAAATACCTACAATCAAAATGTCACTTCAAAATTATGTTTTCATAGGCATGAACTATTTCGTCGAATAGGGTGACTAGACGTTTTAATTTGTATTCTAGATTTCTAGCACAACAGCCCAGGTAATGCATGGATGAACAAAAAAAAAGGATAGGTACACATGACAGTAGTGCCTCACTACACACATTACTATAATGTCTGTGAAACTAAAATCCATAAACAGCACTGTTAAGAAAACTACCATACGTGAATATCATCAGGTGATTCACCTGCTTTATAGAGTTTTTCTTTAAACCTATACAATTTAATTTCTACACGTAGATTTACCGCACTATGAATCATCCTATTATGTGTAGATGTAGTAGAAGAATAAACATATTTGGTTGAACTAAGTTGACTTTTATTTTAATCATTGGCATCGTCTTCATGAAATGATGATAGTGTAATAGTACATTTCGGTACAAGTGGGGAAAGTGTGTTATTGCATTCGAGGTGAGATACTCATTTGAGCTGTACAGCGGCAAGGGTGATAAGGAGCCGAGAACAGCAATAACAAATGCCAACGTGCATCGAACGACGTTTTTCAATACACTTCCGAAGAAATAAAATAATAGAATGAAAAATAGTTTTGCAATAATTCATCGTTTCAGCCTATTGCAATCCACTGCTGGACATAGGCCTCTTCCAGGGAGCGCCACAGCTCACGATCTCCCGCTTTTTTCATCCAGCCACTGCCAGCTACCTTCTTTAGGTCATCGGTCCATCTTGCCGGGAGGCGTCCCAACCTACGTGACACGCGGTCTGCATTCGAGAAACTTCCTATTCCACCTTTCGTCGTTTCTGCGGCAGACATGACCATAGGTAATTATAAATATTTTTCACGCTTTGCTTTCGCTAGGTTGATAGAGATGCAAAGGTAGAAGCCGCTAAATAGCCTACTAAAGAAAATATAAATTTTTGCCTGTTAAGAGAAGTCAGGCGCAGGAACAACGGATTAACGAGCTTTCCGAGGCACGAGGATATCATACCGCCAACTTTCAAACTCCGGGCTGCTAGTTACTGAGAAATTCTTGTAGATGAACCCAATAACACTTTAGGTCCCCAGGTGCCACGCTCAGCAGTTGCGTTTGCCACCACGAGACCAACGCCAAAGGGGCATTTGCTAATTAATATACCAAATGCGTCAAGATGCTTTGTGCACTTCTATAAGATTTTATACCGACCTCAAGTTCTAAATAAGTTTACTATTCGTATCCTAAAGTGGGGATATTTGAATATAAAATCGACGCTTTTAATCATTTCAATAGAGAATTTTATGGGCAAGTGACATCGAAAAATGTAACACAAAAAGAGAGGCACGTGATGAACTCACCCCACTCCACCCACCAGTTATCAATATCTTCCTAATACCAAATCTTTTTACCAATTATCCCTCATCAGGGGAGAAATACGTAGAGGACATTTTGTAAAAACATGCGCCACAATATTGAATTAACTTCTGTAATAAGTCATCATTTCTTATAATATTAGTCCTTGGTGCTAAAGATTTTGGGAAATACATGGTGTCCTGTAAGTTAATGAATTAAGATTTAAGTAAGGGGCTCTCTCGATTTGTCCCCTTGGGTCAGGCGATGACCTGTTCAATGATAATTGTAAGATAACTAGAGGCAGTCGCATTCTGACAATTATAAAATATTGTTTCAATTATGATAATAATTATGTTCATTTCAACTTATTGAAATATGTGTATAAATATGCATTAACATGCATGTGAATTGCGTGTGCAACTTTAAGAGTGTCTATAATTTTGCGGACAAAAACAGAAGAAATCTGCGCTTTCTGCTTTTTACGCTGCAAAACTGATAGGGAGTAAAAAAACAAAAATCAAATGTTTTTATTTCACATAGGCCCATGAGGGCACTTATAAAACGTCGACAAAGTAGTTGTAGTAGTAGGGACCCTTAACGAACTGGTCTACTATAGTGAACGAAAATCTGTGGTGCGGTATTTGGATTTAAACATGTACAATTAAAAGTTTTAAATCCGAGAAGCATACGTTTCCAGTCCGTAATAATACTATCTCGACGCATCGATCCGTACGTCTTTGTACAGATCTCTACCTGCCCTTTCTGGGAACTAAAAAAAAGAGCGTCTAGACGTCCTGCCTTTTGATGTTTTTCTATTTAAAACATGTTTTTATGGAATACTTTGATTTCTTTCAATGTTCTAGCACCAGGTGCAGGTAGACGAACCGGCTTCAAATACTTTTATTTGGATTTAAAGATATCTTTCGTTAGTTTCACTACCTATAGAATTCTATAGCGTTATTTTTTATGCTAGTCCTTAAACCAGTCCCTTGCTTTCGTATTTCAATTCAGCAGACGGAATACATTTAGAAAGAGAATTTTAAGTTAGTGTATTGTTCACAGGTAGGGGTACATACCAATTTAACAATGATTATTACGATTAGCGTATTGCAAACGGTGTAGGTAATATGTTATTAGGTTCTTACAGATTAAAAATGAAAATTGAAAAATCTTTAAGATCACTCAACACAAAAATAAGGCACAACGCACAACGTAATAAGAAAATGGTGTGCTTAGGTTACGAAAGTTAAATATGTATTAATAATTAAATGTTTAGCAAACTGATATTGAAGGAGATATTGTACGTGTCGTAGTTTTCCGCGGCAAACAATCATAAACGAATTGTTTCAAGTTTGATTTGTGCAAGAGATTACTAATGCTCTTATACTCATAAGCAAGTAATTACTACCTACGATATTACTACTATTCGAATTGTGCTAAACACTTTTAGCACAGTCCAAAGTATGAATTATAATTATAACGCAGTCTGTCTAGAATCCTTTCGCATTAATTAGCATTAAGTAACTTTAATGTTCATATTTAATTTCTTGACTTTGATTTAATCCGTCAGAGATCATTTGAAGTGCAAGCATGTAAAAGCTATTCTCTCTCAAAGTAAAATCGTTTGAGATACTTAGTAAGAAGCTGATGTATTTTATGTTTTACATAAATTCTCAAATTGTATTTAAACATCAAGATTCACTACTCACTATTCACTGAGAAAGAATTTTAGAAAGCGCTCCGTAACGTACTAGAAGAGTATTATTGTGATAAGGGCATACACTATTCATTCAATTATAAGTACAGTTGTGAAGCTTAATAACGAAGCTTCTCGAAGCAGTCGTGGAGTGCCTCAGTACGATTTCGTCATGACCCTATTGCCCGTCCAACTAGTAAACACCTGAAGAAGTACCAAAGGTATTCTCCGTACCGTTACGGTGAACAAACTGGACAGCCGACCACTTGTTTAGTTCAATTGAAATGTTAACTTGATTACATTTTTTTCTGAACAGCAACACTGATGACTTGCTACCACGGAAAAGTTCGAATTTGATCTCTATGTAAAGAGAGTTACCGCCTATCCGCCTCCACAAACATATTTTTAGATCGCTGAATCGACTTTAATATACTAAAAAATGTTTACTAAGGTTTATATCTAGAGTCATCGTACCGCCGAATATTGGGTTTTCCGCGAACGCACACGCGTGTTTCTGCCTGTATAAGTGTAGCAACGACCTTAATGATTTTCGTTACTATAATAGGTTGTTTTTTCGAATGACAACTTCGTATGTTGCTTTTTTAACCCTTTCATTTCTAACGAGCTTGTATTGTGTTGTCTATCGAATGTAATTGAATGTTCTCTTGATGTAAATATGTGCGTTCGCAGTTCGTAGCTGTGTTTGCTGTAGACAGATGAAAGAAAGGACCGTAATTATATTATAATTATTAATTAGCGAGATATAATAATAAGTTACTAAGTACTACTCATTACTGCAGTACCTTCCTGAATCTTTATGCGATTGACAGTAACGTTATTTCTTTTAGATCTAAGAGGGGAAGTAGATGCTCATCGATATAATACATCTACAGTTAGCTAGGTACTGTTATCCGGGTGGCGCTGGTTGCTAGGCATGCCTCCGCCCTAATATTTTTGTTCACATTAGGGAGCGTGGGGGCACCATGCCAACCAACCGTCTGTATTTAATAATGCCATACATCATGAATACAAACAGTAGCTAGCTTTAAAGCATGGCGGTTCAGAGTAAATGATGAATAGGTAGGTCTGAAGAAAATAATACATTTTTTTTGCTAGGAAATGTTTTTGTTTTACTGCTAAGAATTTCATCCGCCTTTACAATCATCCTTTTTGGTTGTATTATAATAAGAAGAACGTACTTTTGAACGTGATTTATTAACATTGGACTAAGTCTACTAGATACGTAATTATGGTTCTCGCTTTGTTATGGAAGTTTTGATCCGCGATGAGTTCAAAAGTATAATTTTCGAAAATATTTACTCCTCTATTGCTCGATTGTGAAGAGTTGGGGCCACTGATTATTCAGTTCTATCTACGAATATAGGTAGGTACTGTACGCAGCTTTGGAATTAAATTGGATGTGTTTTCGTGTTTTTTGAACACTAGACTTAATTGTAGCATGCTGTTCTAGCTAGTTAATATGCAGAAAGGCCAATTGCATTGACGTCATTAGAGTAGCGTTAGTTTGACAGAGTGCTAACGACCTTTCATGTAGAAAACGACTCCTATTATAATTTTATTCTCTATCTAGCTAGAAGCAATACTGAGGAGATAGGATTCTGATAATCAATATCCGGCCTCTCCCATTGTATTGTATCCCATCAAAGTTCGCTTTCTTCGTCTTTATTTAATAGCTCCCGTGCACAATGACTGATGTTGCCTCAACGTTAATTGATGGTTGATTCTATCTTGTACCTACTTACTCTGAGTCTATATACCATAATGGAATAAGGGATCTTGAAGTGTTTTACTCTCATAGTTTTGTTTACACGGTATACGTCACGCTATTACTATTTCGAAAACTTTGTACCTACTAGGTATATACAAATGAAGGCGCTTAAATCAATTTTCGATTAATATAACAAACGGATTAATCGAGAATTGGTTTAAGCGCCTTCAGTTGTTTTGAACGATATACCCCAACAACGTGGGATAGAAAATCATAAAAAAACCATTTCCCATAAAAGTGTACGAGAGGAACTTTCTTTTGCAACATTTTGTTATAACAGACACGGACGACGCGATCAAAATGCAATAATACAGCTTTTCAGTACCAAGAGTCGCGAGAGAGGAACATGACGAAACTACTAGGGCTCCGTAATTAAATATTTTTCTTATGAAACCTTAAATAGGCATTTTAAATGTAAATAAATAGATTCGGAATTGATCCAGGTCATTCCAGGCATTTCCTTCGATAAGGAAGCAATAGAAAATAATTATAATTTCCTTTCAATATCAGAACCGTTAAGTGCCGCATGATTTGTCGCTTGGTCACAATTCAATCATCCAGTAATAACTAATTTCTATGAAGCTAATGATGTGTATTATTCTGCGTAGTCGCTTTCTGGTCCCGATGTAACGCGATCACAGAATCATACCTTCTTTTATTCTGACATTGTATAGACAGAAGAAAACAATAAATTAATATTTATCATGGAAACAGTGTACCTAGACGTGTGTATCGTTCCGTGAGAATGGTCGAGTGCCATTAACCCAGGTAGCCGCCCCGTTACTTATTGTTCTGCCTGGGTATCATCTAATAGTGCTTGCCTACATTGTCTCCCATAATTACTTGAGTTAGGTACTTGGCCGTAGAAGTAGTTTTTTTTATCGTTGTTCAGAGGTAAATTAGTTTGTTTTGAACGGTGTCTTGCTTAGATTCGAATTTCCAAGAGATCCAATGAGTTGCGATGAAGTGTGAACAGTGGAGTAATGATTCTGTTCTTATCTAATAAAAGCATTTAAGCAATGAGTAATTTGAAAAACATCCTCTACATATTTTAACCATCAACTCAACAAGCATTTAGATAGAAGTACACCAGTAAACTGTAATTTCTGAATTCAAAACTTCGATTCCACATTAGAAATAAAATTTTGCTCAGTTATAGCTAAAAAAGCAGGTCAGCCAAAGCCACGGTTCACCAAATTCCGTTAAAGAAACTAAAGAGCTGCATCTGTGACGGTCGTTAAGTGAAGCATTAAGGTATGATGGTAATCTCTCTAACGGTAAAACTGCATTTTTCAACTTGTTTCTCGTTTACTACAATCCGCATGTCAGTCACGTAATCCAAGTAATTATAAATACACTGTCATGCAGGCATGTTACATTCAATATGAATAGGATTTTTTTTAAATTAAATACAGATACCGATATAGGACATAGTTGGAATATTAAGGAATTTGCGACATTAGCGCCCTCGGACGCCGCGGTGCTATTAGCTGGAACTAAATGGAGGAGTGTCTTCAAGTAGTCCAAGTGTTTCTCAAGGTTCCAGTGTAGATGGCGCTTATACCCATTGTGCGTCAAGACGTTTCGAGTTTCCAGAAACTGTTTTAGATGAGTAGCGTGCAGAGATTTCGGCGCTGTTTTACATCCAGTATCCGGATCCTTCTTTTAGAACCAATATTTTTCAACTCTAAAAGTTTGGGTTGATACGAGTAGTAGGCATGAATGACTAAATGCAAGAAACTGATGTTGAGATACTCGTAGTTACAACGTTAATAATGTAAACAAAAAGGAGACTGTAGTTACAATAATGCATTGAAAGTGTGTTTACAACTTAGCTCCAACGGTCGATAGATGGCAGTAGTAGTTCTGAAACGGCATGGTTTCTTTTAACAAACCAACATCAGCTACTACTAACATAATATGCGTTTCAACTTAGAATATGACGGCCTTGGCTTCATATTGTGATGACGATTACGTTTAAAAAAATTTTTTGGAAATTAATTTTCAATACTTAATATTTATCATAAATATGAAAGGGAATCGTCTGTCTTGGTATGGACATGTGATGGGGAGGGATGAGACTCACGTAACTAAGAGAGTTATTAGTATGAATGTTGATGGATGGAGAGGAAGAGGAAGGCCAAAGAAAAGATGGATGGATTGTCTAAGGAATGATATGAATGAAAAAGGAGTAATTGATACTGTGACGTCTGATAGGGGAGAATGAAAAAAAAACGTGTTGCGCCGACCACAAGTAAAATGGGATAAGGGCAGGAAGATGATGATGAATATTTATATATATTCTTTATTGTGCACAAAAAGTTACAATATAAGCAATTATACATTTACCCCCTTACTTATAAAAACTTGTGTTGCTTAGCTACCGATTAAATATCACCTGTCCTTGTCATTTCTATTTTAATGAATAGAGATGGCAAGTGACTTAAAAGCTATTTAAGATAAGTAACGTCTAATCAATGTTTATAAGTAAGGCCCTTAGTTCACAAAGGTGAGCTTATCTCTTTAAAGAGATCTCTTCCAGCCAACCCGTAAAACTGATAAAGAGATATAAAATACAGGGACAAGAAGATTGTACACACAAATAATTAAATTTATATAAAATAGCATCCAATAAGCAAATCACAAATACCTACTCATAAAATTAATATATATAATATACATAAACAAATAATATATACATATATATATACATAAATATCAAGGTTGTTGCGAAAGGAAGTGCTCTTTCAATTTAAGTTTAAAAGATGTTACAGAGGGAGAGTTTTGGATAACCTGTGGTAGACTGTTCCAGAGTTTCGTAGCTCGATAAGTAAAGGAGTTGAGAAAAAATTTTGTGTTCGCTCTAGGACACTCAAGCACCTTGGTGTTACATGCGCGCCTAGGCCGTGGATTAGGAGGTAGTAAGCGGAAGCGGGAGCGGAGATAGTCAGGAGTGAATTTATCATAGTAATGTAAATTATTTTATTAATAGTTTTTTTTAAACCGTTGCCCCTCTCTAGGATTTTTTCCTGTGGCCTCTCTAGGAATTTAAACGTGTAACGTTATAAGAAAAGCGTGCATTAAGTCGCATTGTGGCGCCAAGGCTAACGTATTCTTGTTGAAACGCATAGTATAGATAGACATTAGCTAAAACTGTAAAATTTTCCAATACGAAAATGAACCTTCAAAATCTCCATAAAGTTGAAAATCTTTTGACTACATATTGAATACAGATTGATGCAGGTCGAAATGCTGGTGTCTGAACATCAAAACTTCCCAGATGATGGCAATATCGAATATTAAAAAAATACAGGGAGTATTTTTCTTTTTATTTCGGTTTAGTGTTCCAACTCCGAGCCCAGCAGAATAATAAACTAACGTTATGTGATTATGTGATGTCAATAACAACATCATCTGTCTCCAATCAATATTGCAGGTACGATGTTTGTGATGTCACGCCGAGGGAACCCCATGATCATATACGAAGGTAAGAACTTCATAAGGGAGAGGTCGCGTGGTCTGCGCACGCGCTGGGTGTGCGGCAAGAAGCGGCGGCTGCAGTGTATCGCCACGCTCACCACCTTCGACGGAGCTGTCATCAAGGAGTATGGTTATCATAACCATAGTTAGCATTTATTAAATTATTATGAAAGTGAAGCTTTAAGGCCTACATATTACCTATCGTGGAATTCCTGAGGGTTTTGACCTCCGATTTCTGTTACAGTGAATGTTTCATAATATAGCGTGGAATGTTTGGCTAATAACATATTATTATTATACATTACCTTTTTAAAACTGTGATCTCGATTTATAAGAAAATATATTTGATATTTAAGTTGGTCAACGGTGGGAAAATCGAATCCTTATGAGATAGAATTTAAAAGAGAGAGGTAGGGAAAACTTTCTTAAGAAACTTAGCGTGACCGCATACTGTAACAGAAAAAAAATGATGCTCGCTGAAAAATGAGTTTATATGTTTCATAAGCTAAGCATAAAATGTCATTTACTGTAACGAATATCTGAGATTTCATGTTTTAACGCCCTGAGAAATCCACAACTAATAAGAAAACCCTAATATGTAATTATAATACTAATAATTTGACCATAATTCATTAAAACTTGAAGCTGAAACGTTTTCAAGTTTGTATTATAGATAATTTAATAATTGTTGATTTCAGTACACATTTGACATTTAGTTTGTGTCAAACGTATGGTAGTGTGGACAATCTTAATTAAAATTCTAAAAAGATTACGAGCATTAATTAAATATTTTGCAACATTCCACGAATATAACAGGGAAAACAATTGGTGCTAGCATAGTATAAACGTACGAATGAACAACTTAAGGAAAAAATAATAATTATTTAATTTCCTCGTTAAAGTTTTGTATTAAAATTGACTTCTAGCCAATTCAAAAGATTTAAGTTGTAGATGTGTACTAAATTAAAACGCTTAGTTTTATTTATACTTACATCTAAGTTGTATATTTTATTAAGTTGATTTAGTAATTAATTAAGGTGCTTGATAATTAGCAAAAGAACAGACTTACTTTACCGAATTTATACAGATAAATCCTTTCAATATTTACCATCACCCACTGGTTCCGTATTCATCATCCAGTGACCGCCGTCACTGGTTTCACTTACTTGATATCATGAAAACTGTTGACTGTTGACTACCCGAATTTAAATTCTGCTTATGAAGAGTTACTAGTCTGATTTATTAAAAATTAAGATCGCGTATTCTAAAATGTTGGCAACGTCTCAAATAGTTGTCAAATATTAACAAGTTTTAATTAGGTAATTTAGCAAGGTTACTGTATAGAAATAAGAAATATGGCTCTGTAGTGGACTAAAAAATGACAAGGGAATGCAATAACTAATATCGTAACACCGAATATATAGTTTTTGATGTAAAAAAAGTATTTGGAAACTTGCCAAATGCCTTTTTTATACGTGAAACGGTTACAACATCAAATTCAGTGTTTTAATTGCATTCCTATATCAATTGATTAGTGCACTACAGAGCCATATATATCGAGGTGTTAAAGTGTTTGTATAATAACGCCACCATGTCGGTCCGAGTAGGTACAGAAGCAGAGCATGAAGGCGATTCCATTGAGAAGAGGCGTAAGACAGGGGGACGTTATCTTCCCGAAACTGTTTACTGCCGCAATGGAAGACGCCTTCAAGCTCCTGGAATGGCAAGGACTTGGCATCAACATCAACGGCGAATACATCAATCACCTGCGGTTTGCCGACGACATTGTAGTCATGGCAAAGTCGATGGAGGAACTCAGCATGATGCTCGATGGCCTCGACCGAGTTTCACAACGGGTGGGCTTGAAAATGACATGGACAAGACGAAAATTGTGTCAAATGCCAATGTTGTGCTTGTGCCCACCCCAGTCTCTATTGCAAACTCGGTACTCGAAGTTGTTGACTCATATATCTACTTAGGACAAGTAGTCCAATTAGGTAGATCCAACTTCGAGAAAGAGGTTAACCGCCGAATCCAACTCGGTTGGGCAGCGTTCGGGAAACTACGCAATGTCTTTTCGTCCGACATACCTCATTGCCTCAAGACGAAAGTCTTCAACCAATGTGTGTTATCAGTGATGTCGTACGGCACCGAAACGTGGTCTTTCACTATCGGCCTCATCTCAAAGCTCAAAGTCGCTCAACGAGCTGTGGAGAGGGCTATGCTCGATGTTTCTCTACGTGATCGAATTCGAAATGAGGCGATCCGTAGACGAACTAAAGTCACCGGTATAGCCCACCGGATTAGCAAGCTGAAGTGGCAATGGGCAGGCCATATTGCTCACAGAGCAGATGGCCGATGGGGTCGAAAAGTACTAGAGTGGAGACCACGGGCAGCAAGCGCAGCGTAGGACGTCCACCAACAAGATGGACAGACGACCTTATAAAGGTCGCCGGAAGACGCTGGATGCAGGTCGCTTCCAACCGGTATATGTGGAGATCTAAAGGGGAGGCCTATGTTCAGCAGTGGACGTCCTATGGCTGAGATAATGATGATGATGAGAGCCATATTTCTTATTTTCATAACAGTTAATTTGCCAAATTAATTAAAACTTGTAAATATTTGACAGCTATTAGCGACGTTGCCAACTTTCAGAATACGCGCTCTTAAACATAAACTTAATAATTTATGCATTGAAGTGCCTTCTAAGGGCGCGTTCCCGTTATGTCGTACGATTAATTTATCGTTGAACGACTGTCGTCTGTAGCTGTTCCCATTAATACGAATGTTTGTCGTCAAATTTTTTATCGTTTAGCGACTATCGTATCTAGCTGTTCCCATTGGATCGCGACGACATTTTCGTCGTTTCACGGCAATCGCCTTGTCGTTTACACATCATTAGCAAGCTACAAATCTGCAGTGGCCTCTACGTTTTCTTGGTCATCAGTAGTGCGTTTAGGCTTCTGAGTTCAATGGACGAAGACGAAATTATAATTTTTTTTTTAGTTAATAAACTAAATTATTATGAAATTCTTACATAATTATTCATTATTATAAAAAAAACCCTAAATGTACACACTACCTTTAAAATAAAACTAAAATATTTACAAAAATAACTAAATTAAAACTAAAATTTAAAATTATAATTACCTATGTATTACTTTTTGAAAAGAAGGAAGATGTCGCATTGTGTAAACGACGAGACGATATTTTTATCGTGGCTACGATAGATTTGTGGTCATGATTTAGTCGTAATGTTTTTTTATCGTTTTACGACTGTCGTGCTAGACGTTCCCACTGTCATGACAATCTGTTGTCACTGCAAAACATGTTGTAGACGACAGTAAGTCGTGTCGTTCTATATGTGAACACCTACATTTAAATACATTAGACACGACACTTAAAACTATACGATTATCTGTCGTCTACGACATCGTGGGAACGCGCCTTTATAATTCGTCCATATGAACTTAGTAAGATAAATTAGTGTCTAGCAAAAAGCGTAGGTTACAAGAAGCATTAAATTTACTTGTACTTACATTATCTTCTTATGTAGAAATAAGCACTTGTTGCTTAATTACATACCTTATGTGATATTAGTTTTGTTTTTTTTTAAATCAATAAATATTGACAAAGATAGAACGCTTCCAAATTCAGGAGTGAGGGCTTGTGATGTCATAACGTCTCAGCTCGCCAATTGGCTTTTATTCAAGTCTTCAGAGATCTTATCACAAGCTTTCTGTAATTTATTAAGAGCGTACTTGAAGTATTTGCTGCGTTTATTGTTTGGAAAATTGAATGATTAATAATGAAATCGCCTCTAGTTTACAAACAATACTAATTATTTTCTTCGAATTAACGTCACAGTTACAAAACAGAAAAAGACATGCTCTGTCATCTAACATCTTCTGTATTACCAATTATAATTTATCTGTAAGACTGTAAGTATTGTAAAATGTCATTGATTTTATAAAACTTAAGAAATAGAGATCATGATATATTATTTACTATTTATATTAATGTTTATAAATACGAAAATTTTATAGTCCTTAATAAATTATTATGTACAGTAAAATCTTTATATTTTTGTAATAAAAAAAAACAGTTTGTATATTAAGAGAATAATATAGTAGGTATAGTTGTTTTTAATTTTTTTAAAATACTCAATTTTATATTAATAAAAAGTGATAGTGACCGAAAAATAGGGATGACTCAAATCTGTTAATTCGACTTTGTTTTGTTATAACTCTTCTGCAAAAATATATTCAGGTAGGTATCTCTGAAAATATCTCAGATTATAGTTTAGCCTACAAAATTATTAAATAATACGAATGAACCTGTGTGTTTTTATTTATAATGTTTAACGCTTAACGGAATGCGGAAGAAATATTTAATTTATTACAGTGTTTAATAAATTGCTAAATAATTTATACACAATGTTTATAATTATGATATTGGAAACTTTGGTCGTTTTTTTATTATTTTACTTTGGTTTATATGATAAGTGTTAAGCGTTCTTAAATTAATAAAAATGTTCTACTTTTCTTATTTTTTACAGATGAATGTGAAAGAGGACCATTTCGCGGCCGATTATATTCGTTCTATGATCTAGAAATAGCGCTGCATCACTGTTCAAATGATTAGCAGTGAGCTCTTGGAGTAAGTGCCAGCTTGTTGCAAGTATCTTGCATGAAAATACTAGCCTTTATGCATTGCAAAAAACTTGAAACAAAATGCCTAACGTCCAAGAAATTTGCTGAAACGCCGTCCCCGCCATCGCCGCGCATTTTACTACAATTTTTTTGCCAAATCTTAGAATTGTAAAAGGTATAAATTATAGCTAAGAAGTACGTAAAAAATATTAAAATAATTACTATTAATTATGTGTACCAAAAAGAAACTGTTCGACAATAGTATGTACTTAGTACAATTAGTATAATTAAGAAATGACAAACATTTCGCAAATTCAAATTTATAGCGTCGTGCGTCGTTTATACCCGTTTTAACTATACAAAATGCACATTCTTAGCTGCAGTTTTGAATAAGATTGCTAATTTTAATGAGTGCGATGTGGTATTAACCATGTTAACCCTGTCCCTAGGGAAAATTTGGATCATTCTGAACTACGACAAGTAAAATAATGAGTTAAAAAAAATATCTGACTTTAAAAACCTTTGTTTTTTAATTTTTTGCTTCTTTTTTTAGAATTCGGAAAGTTATTTTACACTTTTTTCTGGTTGTTTTTGAAATCGGTTATCGTTTTTATAAGTTTTTTACTTCACTATTTAGTCAAATATTCAACTATTTATGTCATATAAAGATAATTTTCTTACATGTTTGATGTAAATGATTTTTTTTATGGGACGATATAGCATGAAAAGTTATTTTCGCTTTTTCCCGACTTCTCAACTGCGAACAGTTGAGCAGTTGGGATCCCCAATGCTCAACTAATCATTTGATAGTTTAGAATTTAGACATTTTCTTTTCCCCACTGCTGAACTAAAACAAAATTTAAAAAGAAATGTTTTATAAACTGTCAAAATTAAACACTTTTTTTATATTTTTGAAGCGAGCGCAATGAGGTTTTTGAAAAAACGGGCAGTAATATTGTTATTGAGGAAGAATACCAATTTTCGTTTGATGAAATGACTGCAGACGTAGCGGGGCCTCTAGGCAGTTGCCTACTTTGCCTTAAGCCATACTGGCTACTAGCCATCGGCCATAATAGTTACTAAGTATTGTTAAAATAAATAAATATTATGTGTGTATAGTTTTAAACAAATTTTACCTCTAGGATATAACATATTTTATGTTATGAAAAATTTATTAATCGTGATATTTATCATGCCTATTGCATAGCATTTTGTTTTCATCTAGTCGCTTAGCAATAATCATTGTATTCGATCTATTCCCATCCAATACCAAGAGCTAATACCATTTGGTATTAGTTTATTTCCGACTTTTGTTTCTATTCCCAACGAGCACCACATTTCAAAACCAATACCAAAACAAGTTTGAAGAAATTAGGTACACTCAGGTTCAGAAAAATTAAAATGCTTTGAGTGATTTTAATTAAGGTGTAAAAATGACCTACTACAGTTTCAAAGAACACCGACGATATCTTAAAAAGCCCGCTATACCATTTATGTCCAAACCTACCAAGGTAGCTCGACGGAGCCCCGCTTCGCGGGTCTACTATTTCTGTTTGCAAGGTTTAAAGTAACCTAACACGAAGGGGATGGCGGGGTCTGAAAGACCCCGCCATCCCCTTCAAACCTAACCTGTCCGAGTCGGAGTGCCCCAAGTCCCGAGCTCGCTTCGCTATGTAATTTGTGTAGCTGAGTGTACAAAAAGTCACGTTTTGGTGTTCATTAGTAATAGATTTTTTATTTAAAAAAATGTGGTACTCGTTGGGAATAGACAACAAATTCGGAAATAAACTAATACCACAGAATACTTAATAGTACTATAGGTACAGAAGTCATACTCGCAAAAAAAATTAAACAAATGTAAAATCTATATACGAGAGAATAAAGTGCATTTTAACTGGCAGCCGTACCGCCCACCTACTTTTATAATAGCCTAAACTTCCCGTGCGTAAGCAAAAATGTACTGAATGGTTACGCCCGAGAGTTTATTTTGTTTTATCTGACGCCAACGACATTAAAAGGTTACTATGGGTCAAGCTCAATAGGGTTGCGACTTGCGAGTTTAGGCACAAATAGGTAGGTACCTATGCGTATTTTATGCATTTGTTAAATTACATTATTACCATAAATACCTATGTTCCTCAAGGAATTTTGTATTTATCATCAGCCTATATCTTTTTGGTTTCGTCATCGATTACTACATACATTATCGATTGTTAGCACAGAATGTTAATAGTAGGTACCTACGGCACCTTACGTGAGGAATAATATTTATAATAATATTATCTTTTCTACCTAATTATTGTATATTATTGTATATCTTTGAAAATTACATCTTACAAAAAAGAAGAATAATATTTAAAAGATTGTTATCGTCTATGGCAAAATAGCCAGTCCTTATCATTTTGCACTCAACCTAGTAACCGACCAATTATTATCGCATACTGTCACAGGCCCCGCGTTGCGGTTGCGTGTCTTTGTAGGTAGGTAAAAAAGTCGCGCAGCGAATTACGATCGCTGACCTTGAATGCGTTGTGTGGCCATTTTCTGAGCTTTCCACTTTCTACCGATCTTAATTCTTAGTATTGAGCTTAAGGTGAGTGAGAGTGCTGTCAGGTACTTGTAACCTACCTAATCATGACCAGTTAAGCCCATACTTCACAAGCAGGTAGATAATTTTGTTGATCATTATTAAATATGTACTATTTTTTTTTTCTTCATAATAATATTGTGTTATTAATTTCCCAAAAGCACCAAAAGCAAGAAACTTGTGCGTAACTACACGTAACGTAACAAAAATATAAAGGAGACGGAGCGCGTGCGGAACGGGTGGCGCGTGGCAGTGGCGGGCCTAGGGTTTCAATATAAGGCAAGCCCAATAAAATTTAAACCGATTTCAAAAAAAGAAAGTTCAGTTTTCGACTGAGCATGTAGGTACCTACGTATGTATCATCGCAATTTTCTCATAAACTAACTGGTTAGGTACAATAAATTAAAAGTGAATTCATCCATCTTCTTCTTTCCTCCTCTTTCTTCAATTTCACTCTTGCTTGTTGTGCTGTGAATGAGGTAACCAAAGCACACTGAAGGCATGCTAGTGCTAGATTGAATTTATAATAAACATATCAGCAATTGCATACCTTTGGTGGCTTTGAATAAAGCCATTTGTTGCTTGAGGGAACAAAGTTATGGTAAGTAGTTGCTTGTTTTGTAACAGGACTAACAGGTTACAGACAAAAAAAAACAAAACAGAAAGTTACAAAACGAAAGTTAAAAAATAGCTAGATAGAATGTAATAAGGAATTTAAATAAATTATTTATATTCTAATTGGAATCGTCTATCTTTCTTAAGAAAATAATGATTTAATTACATCAGAGTAAAATGTTGGTGATCGTTTTAATTCTACCAACAACTGTTTTTCAATAGCTAAAATCGTATCCTCGTCCCAGTTCTGTGGGTTGTCGCACAGATCAGAAAACAACTCAATAAGTTTACTTTTTTGTTCAAAAACCGTGTTTACGACTCGCGACATGTATGTCCAACGAATTTTTTGCTGCAATGAGTATCGTAAAAAGCAGCTCGTTTTGTACTATTAGGTACTAAAAAAATTACACAAAGCCTGAAGGGCTGAAAAAAATAAACTAACCTCTTGAATTCTATTGCATGATTTATACACATATGAAATTTTCGTTTATGCTAGGTATTTACTAGTCAGAGAAATACACAGATTAGGCGTCGGCGTCGATTATAGTGAAGAAATTAACTGTTTTTTCTGAGCAAAGTTTAAAGATTTTACCTTATCTTCGCCAATCAAAACTTGAACGCATTTTAAATCCTCACAAGGTACAATTACCTCCATTGTTGCAGGTAAGTCACCAAAACAATTGTATCACTGAGAAAATCTAACAAAACACACAAAAAACTTTAACAACAAAGCTTTCCCCACTCAAGCAAATAAAACTGAAGTGAGCTACTTACGCAGAGTATTGTTGGCAAGGCGACACAAGGTCACGCATACGCGTCCAACTTCACACGCATGCCTGGCATATATTTTCCATACTGATCGATTTGTAGACGCACAAGGTTCTAACTCGTTATACGGCACAACGCTTTAGGTGCGAAAGGGACAGAGATAGTATTTGAAAGCCCGGTAAAAGCCGGTACGTGTAAGCGAGATAGCTATATATAGATGTTGCAAATACGAAACTGCGCGCGAACAATTGCGATGTAAAGTGTGTGACGTGGATAGTTTGTGTTATTTTGATAAGAATTAAGCGCGCGAACTTTTAAATAGTTCGGGTTTGATTATGATTCTCTGTCGAGCATTTTTAATAAGGCATGCCGGGCTTTTGGGCTTGTATGAAGGAACCGCCACTGGCGCGTGGCAGCCGTAGTGAATGGGCCACGACAAAATGGCCCCGCAACTACTTGCAATTTTATGCCTACACCGCGGAGTGAGACAGGCCTGCTAATACCAAATGGTTTTAGCTCTTGGTATTGGATGGGAATACACGTTATCAAGTCAAATAACATTGGTCGGTAAAAAAAAACAAAACCGGAAGCAAAAGCTTGTCACATAATTCACATGACCCTTGATTTCTGAGTCCAGTCATCAATCGGTTTACAGATTTAAGCTTCCACGTCTAGTTTTCGAGATATTTCATTAATTTTTTCATATTTCATTCGAAATAAAATACCGAAACTGAAATACCTATTAAAATACGCCATTTGGAAAAAAACATGTATTTCCGTTGATTTTCAGTTTCGTTTCAATTTCAGTTACAATCCTAATTTTCTGGTCAGACACTAACTAAAAGTGGGTATTGTGGCACCATTATAGAAAGGTAATGAGACAAGACAGTTTCTTCTGTAATTTGCCAACTATGTGTCATACATATTATATTTTGAGACATATGCTTTGTCAAAACGTGTCCAGCCTTGATGAATAAATTGTTTAATTATAATGTATTTTTATTTAGATGATATAGGTAATAATTTAGGCCTATTTAATTTAGGCATTAAACTACGATTTTCACGTTTTTCAGAAATGGTTGTGCAATGTATTTGGAAACAATGTTTAATCCTTATTTCCTTTTAGGGTTGTGAGTTAATCGAACTTTTAATTGTATTTCGTTAGATAATAATTAATTACTATGCGACAACGATAAGGGTGAGTCAATGACCTCCGGCTGTCAACGGTCACTTGAAAATTACTTGTGGTCAAAACAAAACTTTGTGCAAAATTAAATTACAATATTATATATAACATCGCTATGTCATAGATCTATGGTTATTATCTAGTTAGTGTTATTTTCACATGATAATATAATTATTATTTATGTGTAAGTGTTTTTTTTATGTTGCAGCTTTATTTATTAATATAACATACTGTTAAAAAGTTTTAGTTAGCCACAATAAAAAGTAGTTAACCTTATTATTATAATTTTAAGACCGGTAATTACCGTATATGTTAACGGAAATGTAGGTACCAAATCCATCATTGTATACAATTTCTAGGAAATGTATATAATTCCTAAAATCGCCAGGAACTGTGTGAAACCTAACAAAACCGAACCTCAGGGAGCCACAGACGTCTACTTTCAAAGGCACCAACAACTCTTGGGCACCCCGAGGTTCAGTTTGGTTAGGTTCCTTTCGGTAATACAAATTATACACATGTTACCGGAAGCTATGTGCGGTATGCTCATTCTTGTTTTTACGAAATAAATATTTATCTTGTCGTAATTCTTAATATCTGTTAGAAAAACGTGCACGATTTCACAATATGGCACCGTGCGTATGGTAAATCACTCAATTTTGAAAACTGCATCGTGTGACATATCAAATGAAAGGTCTTGTTGAGAAGATCTTAAATGTATTTTTCGTCTTCACGCTTTTTGTTGTCGCACAGTTAGAGTTCGTTAATTATAAGATTTAAAAGTAAATGGCCTTATACATATATGCCATATAGTCAGCTATACAACGATGTATAATACACAAAAATGTTAGAAATGTAGTTATAAATCATAAAGCCTCCTGCAGACACACGCGATTAATCGCGCGGGGCGACATGTCGCGGTCCATTCGCAGTATTTTTAGAGTGGAAATTAGCTTGGCTCGTTGTCGCAGCGCGATTAATCGAGTGTGTCTGCAGGAGGCTTAATTGTGAAATATATTTTTCACCGAACGTAAAAAACGCTTACGTATTACAGTAAACCTATTACCTATAAGGAACAAAATAGTGCTTTTCATGGTTAAGGAAATGTAACAACTGAAGCAGTGAGACACTAAAAGTAAGGCCCGTTATGCTCATGCCAGTAACTTGCAATGCTAGCAACCAGTATCTTGCATACTTTAGCGCAAGTGATTGGGCATGTGTATGACGGGCCCAATGCAAGTAATTGTTATTCATTGTGTGCTTATTGTGTACAAATAATAATATCATAGTCTTTCTGTGGATAAGTCTATAGTTTCAAAGCCAAAGTCAAAGTCGAAGTCGATGGGAAACCGATATTAAAAAAAATATGTCACCAGTTCAAATAAAATTAGTACCTATCCAACAAACTTCCTCGAAAACTAGCTCTTTTCGCACTATGATTAGGTTCCAAAGGTAGCGTTTTTCGCTCTGGTGTTTTTGTTCTTACGAGTATTTATCAGCACGAGCGCGGAAACAAAAATTTCAACAGATCAACAGCATGTTTCAGACGGTTGCAAACCAGCGTCCATCCAAGGTAACCGCTGGTTAGCAACCATCTTGATGGCAGTTGTATATCTGGTTTGACCGACGCGACAGCGGGAACCACAGTTGGAGCGCGTGGTTTGCAACCGTATATTAGGCGGTTCACAACTTACCAAAAACAGTTTTGCTACGGCAGCCAGTGGATGTAGAACTATGAGGGTGAAAAAAGTTTGTTTTATTAAAACATCATTTAGTAATACATTTTGTAATTTTGTACAAATAACAAAAAAAGTATGGCCATGTAGGTCATTATTTTGCCCAAAGTGGAGATTGGGAAATGTGCTTCCATTAATGTAATGTCTATTAATATTATGTAAATGTATACGTAGGTAAATGTATGTATAAAATAAGTAGTGGTTAAAGCCTCCTGCAGACAGATGCGATTAATCGCGCGGGGCGACATGTCGCGGTCCATTCGCAGTATTTTTAGAGTGGAAATTAGCTTGGCTCGTTGTCGCAGCGCGACAGTCAGTCTGCAGGAGGCTTAATAATTATCGTGATAAATCAAACATTGTTCCTGACATTGTATTATTTAATTTCATTTTGTTGTGTGATTTTTTTAATAAATGCTTTTCAATAAACCTCTTTTCTTTTCTGCACCCAATAAATTATATGACTTATACGGCAAAGTTATGTTAAAGTAGGTGAAGTAATGCCTGCCAGCGACTGTACTCATTCGTGGTAGAGCCATAGATCTGCACTGTAGCCCGTAAAAACAAAGATAATGAACATAAAGGGGAGGTTTTCACAAAAAGAGGTACCTTAATAAATGGAAGAGGCATTTACCCACAGACTTTAATGCCTGATTAATCGATGGACTGCTGCGCTGTGTGTCGCGGGTTCGATTCCCTCACGGAACAAGGGTGTATTCCCATCCAATACCAAGAGCTAATATAATTTGGTATTAGTTTATTTTCTTCAGAATTTATTCATTCTTCAGAATTATTCATTCTTTCAGAATTTATTTTCTATTTCCAACGAGTACCACATTTTTTTAAATAAAAAATCTGTAACTTACGAATACCAAAACGTGACTTTTAGTACACTCAGCTATACAAATTACTTACATACTATTGATGCAAGAGCGAGCGAAGCGGGACTTGGGCACCCCGACTCGGATAGGTTAGGTTCGAAGGGTCTTTCAGACCCCGCCATCCCCTTCGTGTTAGGTTACATTAAACAAATCTTTGTTATTTTACCATTCAATAGAAGGAATGTCTTTTTCTCGGGTTTGATTCACGCACGAAAGATATATTTGTATGACCTAAAGGTACTTGTTCCATGTCTGGGTGTTTGTGTATGTGAGTTTCTATGTTTGTAAACGCACCCACGACACAGGAGAAATCCCTAGTGTAACGTTTTATCAACAAAAAAAAAAAACAAACAAGTGAGGTCAAGACCTGATCCTGATGACCCCCTGAATCCGCGATTTGTCTGCAACCTCAAAATAAAAACACCAAAATTCCTATAGGCGTTTAAATGCACCGACATAAAGAACTTTTGGCAAATCAAAGAACCGTTTTATAAAAAGATAGCTAGCTACTGAGAATTCTACAGGCAGTCGTTAGACAGTGCGATTACATAGTAATAATGAGGTTGGTATACTGACATGCAGTGGGCGCCGGCCCACTTAATTGTACGGAAAATAATTGAGATAGAAGTTAGAAGTGTCCGAATTTTGAACTCTTTTCACGCTAGCGGATAAAATGCTTATGTAGAGTCTTGTGAGAGCGTAGCGAGGGTTTCAAAGGTACGAGACGCAGAATTTTGCTGACGAGCACAACACACAACTTTTCACCTTACTACAGCGAGGAAAATGGTGATGACGATGACTAATCTAAATTATCAGCAAAATCTATTTCGAAACTGTATTTCCCTCCTTCTATGATTAATGCATGCCGTTTGCTTTGTTGGTCGTCCTTCATCATCAGCCTATAAATGTTCCCACTGTTGGAAAACAGGCCTCCTTTCGGTGAGAGGGAGTGGGCCATAATCCACCACGCGGGCCCAGTGCGGGTTGGTAGATGTCACATGTCTTCGAATTTTTGGTTCTAGGACATGCCGGTTTCCTCACGATGTTTCCCTTCACCGTTTTTAGAGCAGTGGTGATGAAATAAATTACACAAAGTAATGCGCCTGGTTGGGTTCGAACCCACGACCTACTACTCGTAAGTCGAGGCCGATACCACTAGGCCACCACTGCTCGTCGTCCTTGAAATAATTAAATCATGAAAAATATTCTTAATTGTCATATATCCGAGATATGAAGTCTCCAATTTAGAAGTCATTTATTGTTTCCATATTCAGTTTCTACAATTATTAATAAATTAATTATATTATTAACTAGCTGGCCCGGCAAACTTCGTACCGCCACTAACGTCACTCAATTGTTTTGCCTTCCCGACCTCCACTAACACTTAAACTTCATGGTATGATATTAAAGTTCAAATTGACTTTTAAGTATTATTAAGAATCTTGTAGGGAAATATAGAAAAGTTTCGTTTTTAGACTTTTTCAGGCAATTTTTATATTTTTTCTCAAATTCATCTTCAAGGAATATAAAAAAAGAATTAGCGAAATCTCGAGATTTGCGCTTAGCAACACAGTCAGCGATTCATTATGTATTTATTTATTTATTTAGGGCTTGCCTGTTGGTTATGAATGCAAGGTTAAAACTATCTTGCAAACCTTAATAGTAGTGTATGGCCTCCATAACGAACGTCGAAGACTTTTTGGCTGTGAAAAATGGCGTAATTAGAAAGGCCAAAAAACTCAAACCAGCCTTCAAATAGAAATATAAGAAATCAACGCTGGCATGCGAACACAGCTGGCAATCACGTACAACGAACTCACCTGAAGTTGGTCGAACGATTCACAACACTTCAAATATAGTTTCGGCCGGACTGGTTCTGCCAATATTTGGCCGAGTCTGTTTCAGAAACACGATTTTTTGGCCGAAACTGACCGAAACGAAACCGTACCCGAACCTTCGGTCGGACATTAATAAGCAGGATACGCAGGTCAAAAGTTATCAGAGAATAATGTCTGCGCAATTCACTGCAAATGTGGAACTGATGACGGATTCCCTTTTTTGGGTTTATAAAATCAATGAGTCCTCCCTCTCTGGATAGAAGGGATGGGACTGTCAGAAGCTTACTGACTATTAGTCACTTTGTTCCTTCGTTTGCCAAGCCCGGGTCGACGGCGCGTTGTGTTCCACGCGCGCCTCAAAGAGCGTCAGCAAGATGACGGGGCCCCCCTCTATAGGGCCAAAGCCTGCCGGGGTCGCGGGACTTATTCTATTACCGTGACTCTGAAACGTAAAGGGCTATTGAAGGACAACGTGGATTTTAGTCAGTACAAGTCTGACAATCCCTTCTGCCCTGCCCCGTGGTAGGACTCATTTGATGATTTTAGCATGCTAAAAATAAGTCCATAACAATACGATGGGGTTGCATATGAATAAATACATAGGACCAAAGTACTCATCAAGACGAGTCAAAAGAGCCTAAACTCGATGCGGTTAAGTCGTTTAATCACCGAGATTCTGTAGCCACCTTCCAGCTTCATCAAACCCTGCTTACCTATTTAGAATCAAAGTCCACGTCAAGGCGAATCTTGAAACGATCTCAAACTCGATGGGGATTTTGGTGTTTTATTACAGACTTACTATGGTCATGGACATAAGATCCTGGATACTATCTAAAGGCAATGTACTCATCAAACAAATCAAATGGGTCCACACTCGATGGGGCTGTGTTGTTTCATTACAGAGTTCACATGCCACCTTCCAGCTCCTCTATAATAATATTGTATTGTCACATGATTAGCGTTGAAAATGCTGAAGTTTTTCTCGTTTTTTTGGTACTTTTCGCATGACACCTAAAATTAAAAGAAGGAATCCTTCGGAAAAAAAAACAGGAATTCTTGACAATGTCCTGTCAAAAATAGATTCGACGACATCGAAAATGCTTGACTTAGAAGTTCTCGGGATAGTTTCTAAATATACCCTTGTTGCAGACGTCCAATTTATACCCACGGAGAAGGGGAAATTTATCCTCGTGCTTCGTGGCTACACGTACTCACAAGTTGGAGGACGGTTCTACTACTGTTCATCGAAGCACATGGGGTGCAGAGCGCGGGTTCGTCTGATAACGGGGAAACTCGTGCCGTCTGTGGAAGAGCACAACCACGCGCCCCCGTCACAAGTGCGCTGCGGTAACGGCGCCTTCGTGCAACTGCGTCCCAGAGGACCGGCAACCTTTTCTAGAATATCCTCAGCTATCCCTCCTTCCCCTATTTCTTCCCCAATAGAAACAGCTCTAGCTCTCCACGCTCTTAACATCCCCAGAATATTTCCCAAAACGGACCTGTGGGCGCGACCCTCAAGTTCTGAGGATAAAAAGGATCCGTAATTAGAAGAAGTAGGTATATTGAGCAATAGTTCGTATGACATAGAGTTCAGTGATGTATGTCGGCACTGGATTGTTGTAATGTTATGAATAATTGTTGTAAAAGACACGATTATTACGGAACTTAAATGCAATATTTGCTGAACGGGGCATTTTTTGCGGCTATTTTAAATAGGTAGCATAATAAAACTTTCTTTGGTCTTTTTTTTTGGGACAAACCAACCTCATAATTCCTAAACCATTGTAACTCCTGAAAAACAGAATCGACAGTGGCAATAACCAGAAAAGCGCCGAGACAATGGAACTGCTGTTTGTTGTGTCAAGCTTTTCGTATGTCCCATTTCCATCATCTTACCTAGGTAGGTAAGATGATGCAGGTGCATATAGTATATATCGTTTTGTCGCACTGACGCGGTAGGTATTCCGTTTTACAATGCCCGAAGACATAAATATGAATTAATGGGTAAATAGTATATTATCAAATATTAATATTTAAGATCGTTTAAGATCATAATTAAATACCTACCTAATGTGTTATTTAGTCACAAGTTGTTACGACATGCATCAGAGGACAGTGACGTTATTAGTCTAGATCGTTATGGAAATGAAATCTTCCTTGACTTTGTTGATCTCTCAAATATTTAGATTTAATTATTTGTATTTTTTATTTTTAAATACCTAGTTTATACATTTAATTTTATATCCTAAAGAAAAAAATATAAATTATACCTAAGTTTTAAGAGCGCGTATTCTAAAAGTTGGCAACGTCGCAAATAGTTGTCAAATATTAACAAGTTTTAATGAATTTAGCAATGTTACTGTATGGAAATAAGAAATATGGCTCTATAGTGCACTAAAAAAATGATAGGGGAATGCAATAAGTAATATCGTATCACCGAATATACAGGGTGGTCCAGGCCACATGGATATAATTTTTTTTTTGATAGGTAGTCCGTTTAGGGACCTATTTGTATCCGCCAGGAAAATTAAAATAAAAGTTTTCTTTTTTATTTTTTTATTGGAGTTTACGAAACATCAGTCGATTTCAAGGACAGTAACATTTCTTGCATTGATATGAAATTAAATGCACTTTTTTTTCTTTCTGAGAGAGTGCAATTTCTAAGTAAGCACCTAAAATAAAAATATAATGTAACTTTTCATTTGAAAAGTAAATAAAAATCATGAAAACATTAAAAGTGGTTATATTTCTAAAATTAAAAAAAAAAATCATATCTTGTAAACGGGTGACAAGCGATTTTTTCCTGGCGGATACAAATAGGTCCCTAAAAAAGTATTTAAACCTTCCAAATGCCTTTTTAGGGTTCCGTAGCCAAATGGTAAAAAACGGAACTCTTATAGATTCGTCATGTCTGTCTGTCAGTCCGTATGTCACAGCCACTTTTTTTCGAAAGTATAAGAGCTATCCTGGTGAAACTTGGTAAGCAGATGTATTATGTGAACCTCATTAGGATTTTTACACAAAAATAAAAAATAAAATTCACCAAACCCATACGTGTGGGGTATCTATGGATAGGTCTTTAAAAATCATATTGAGGTTACTAATATCATTTTTTTTCTTAAAAAACGGCGCCAGCACCACATTTCAAAAACGTTTATTCTTTGCCTATCGGCCGCTTTGATGGTCCAAGTCTCTGCTCCATAAAGAAAAATGGAGAAGACAAGTGTACGGACTAGGTGTTGCTTTGTCCGATTGGTGATATTTTATCTCTCCATACTTTATTTAATTGTGTCATCGCTGTTTTAGCCATACCAATCCTTTCCAGTTCACAGCTGCCCTTATTAGTAACTACAGAGCTAAGATACTGGAATTGGTCGATAGTTTCATACTCTGATAAGAGGTCGGTACGTTGGATGGCTTTGAAACGATCAATGATAAGGAAAGCTCCTTGGCCTTATGGGTCTCGCCATAAATAAGAGCAAGACCAAGCGGTCTTGCTCTTATTTATGGCGAGACCCATTTCAAGGCTAACATTTTCAAAAAGATGCAGCAACTCCACCATTTCAGTATCACACAGATGCAAAAAGGGTAGTGTCATCTGCGTAGCGGAGGTTGGATATTCCATGACCACCCACTTTGACGCCTGCAGTCCTGCCCTCAAGAGTTCGGCGTATGATGTATTCGCCGTAAATATTAAAGAGTATGGGTGAGATCACGCATCCCTGTCTGACACCCCTACGAAAATGGAATCGACTCGATGAAATATCACTGACGGTTACAGTGCCATAACCGGACTCATAAAGATTTTGAATCAGCCATGAGAAAGCGCAATCACTCGAGAACGATCGAGAAGAAGAAGAAATATTTGACAGCTATTTGCGACGTTGCCAACTTTCTGGTTACGCGCCCTTAATTAAATAATATCTCTCAAATGTAAGAAATAAACTTATATACAGTGATAATTCAAAGCGATACGTAATTCGGTGATACTTAAAACTAATAATTAGGAATCAAACGGACTTACCTGATATGCGAAGTCTCGTTCTAATTTAATGAGTGTTAATCTGGAACAAAACGGCACTCGTCACTTGTAAACAACCCAAAGCTGTATTATAAATTCTCTTTCTATAAATTCTAGGCATTTGGCTAGAATCAAGCACATCAAGCTACCACAATCTTTCAATAGATTTTCAACCTTATCACAATACTGGAAGGTTAATGTTCGATTGGCAAAATTTTACAGATTCGGGTAGGTTGACCTGCTGGCGTCTGTACCATAATTGTGAAGTGCATAGTCGATAGACTAACTAGATTTTTTTGTTTCTTAATCGGTGCATCCACACCGCAGTTACTTTTTTTGTAGCTCAACGTTTCCAAATGTTACTCGGTAACATCCGCCAACAAAATGTTATTTATTGTTACTAAGTGTTGACGTGTTTCTGTAACGGTGCATCCACACCGCCGGTAACATTTGTGGAGCAACAAAAGGCAACACGGTAACATTCGGTAACTTTTGTGGCTCCTTGTTACTATTTGTTGATTGTTACTTACCCGTGCATCCACACCGCAGTAACAAAATGCAACACGGTAACATTCGGTAACTTTTGTGGCTCCTTGTTACGCCAACAAAAATTAACAAAGAATAACTTCGACATCGAGTTGGCACGATATTTGTTATCCAACATAACGATATTAGTTTTCCAACAAAACGACTGTAATATTCCAACCAAGAATAATTATGAAATGGTATTGTGCTGCCGCGAGTGTAATGTGTAAAGTGTATCTTAAGATGTTAGATAACATATTATAGTATCGTATCTTCGTCATCTGTGATGGCCTAAGATATATTAATACATAAAATATTATAGTATCTTAGCCGTGTTTTATGTGCTTTATTTAGGTATTGCAATGTTGAGGTAACATTATCTAATAATGTTACCGGTTGTCAAGCAACGTTTCTCGACTTACAGTAACACGGCAACACTTAGTAACTTTTTGCTGTCGGATGTTACTGCGGTGTGGATGCACGGGTAAGTAACAATCAACAAATGGTAACAAGGAGCCATAAATGTTACCGAATGGTTACCGTGTTGCCTTTTGTTGCTCCACAAATGTTACCGGCCGTGTGGATGAACCGATTATTACTGCGATGTTTGGTAGGTAATGTTGTAATAAGTGGGTGCAAAAATTATCTCCCATTATACAGGGTGTTCAGTAATTAATGGATAACCTTGGAATGGGTCATAATAGAACTAAAGGCCATTCAGAAAATATAATATTTTCCAGCTTGAAACTAAGTAAAAATATAGTTAATATGAGCCTTATTAGATTTACGTTAATTATAAAATTTTAGTTATCTACATACATAATTATATACCTAATATTTTTCTTGTTTATAAAATCCTGCGATTTACTGTGATGTTTGGTAGGTAATGTTGTAATAAGTGGGTGCAAAAATTACCGCCCATTATACAGGGTGTCCAGTAATGAATGGATAACCTTGGAATGGGCCATAGTAGAACTAAAGGCCATTCAGAAAACATAATATTTTTCAGCTTGAAACAAAGTAAAAATATAGTTATAAGAGCCTTATTAGATTTACGTTAATTATAATTTTAGTTATCTACATACATAATTATTTATTTATTTAATATTTTTCTTGTTTATAAAAAGTATTTATTATTTTTCGTAGTCTGCTACTTGATGAATTTATTATACTGTTCATATATATTTTGCGGGGTTTTTATTTGCCATTATGTTCGGAATATAACTGAAAGAGTATTCTTAATATAGGTAGGTAGGTACTATCAGTACTAGAGATTTCGTTAAGATAACAACAAGCTTTACTCCTCTTTAAAATACCAAAACATTACCGGTCAAATACACCAGTTAATATTACTAAATAAGTAAATATCATCTAACGAATGTTTACCCAATTATGATAAAGTCTACTTCTACAACATAACTCCTGCGTATTTACGGTCAGCGATCCACGATGAGATACGATAATAATAATCTACAACATACAGACAAACACATTAAACCTATAAACGTCGAGGGTGAACTGAAGTAAGAAAATGAGTAGATGTTACATATTTAAATTCATTTTCTAGCCAGGAAACTTGAACAAAGTGGTATCGAAAACTAAAAATATTGGCAAATAGCAACACGACAGGCGCTTCCAATTTAATCGTTCAGATTGACAGGCATTATGTTCTTAGTATTCGTAGTTCTTACTTTTTACTTAACAATCTAGAATTGACTGTACTGAGGACTTCGAAGTTTTTAGGTTATAATGGCACTGAATACGACGAATGGCAAGTTTGATACTGGCAACGTTAATTTCCTCTCTTTGTCAATGTAAGTAATCCACTGCGATATAAAAACATACACTAATAATACAAAACCGTTAATGCCATAGGTGTACGATTCTCCACGAACCGACTGGGTTCCACAAACTTGCTCGTCGAAGGCTTCAGCTTCAGGAAGGAGTACTCCTCAGGAACCAGGGTGTCGTGGAGGTGTTCTAAGAGAGGCTGCCCAGCGACTGCCGTCACTGTCAACAATGAACTGCTGGGCACCAGACATTGTCACAAGCACTGACGCGGGGATATGTGCTACGTGCCACGATTGAAATATTTACCTTATGGATGTAAATTCACCAAACCACACTGGGCTGGAATTGTGGAGCATACGAGGTACAGAAGAAGCCTGTGTTTTAAGTGGGGAATTTTTAAATATGAAGTAAAGCAAAGTAGGCTTTCTTAAAGATGATTTTTGAGGAAACAATTCTGTTGCAAGAGGGATTCCAACTCCACACTTGCAACATTCCACTTGCAACAGAATTTTTCTTTCCTCAAAAATCATCTTTAAGATGCGCGTCGCATGCGTTAATGCGTTTAAAAATAATTAATTAGCCTTTTGTTAATTTATTATACCTACTCATCGATAGAGAAATTAATCTTAGTTAGATAGAGATTTAAGTTCTTAGCATCATGTATGTTTGTGTTATAAAAGAATTTGACCAATAATTTAATACCTACCTTATTACTTAACAAGAAATCTATAATTAATACATAGTAACAAAAGTTATTCAATTGTATAAATAAATATTTTTTTAATTGTTTGTATGTTATGTGCTCATAAACTGTTAATGGGTTGCATTATAAATAAATGTTTATGTAAAAATTAAAGACAAAACAATAAATATTTTATAAAGTCGAAATTTTGTATTTCCCGAAAAATAACGAAGAGTAGCTTAAAAAAACGAAGTTATATTATATAATTATAATTAGCCTGAACTGTCCCACTGCTGGGCAAAGGCCTCCCTCCATTCCTTCCAACTTTCACGAATTATATAATTTATTATAGAACAATTTAAAAATACTAAGCACATATGACACTGTTCTCACGTTTCAGCTACACCAGTAAATCCTCTTATATTTGGGGTTACAAGGTTCGGCAACCCTATCATAACTTGGGGCAGGTATCGGTTTACCAAGAAACTGGAGAGACGTGTCAAGACCTGGTGGGAGTGCTCTGCAAGGAAGAGCTGTGGGTGTCGATGTGTTGCTGTCACTGTCAACGATCGACTGGTGAAACTCAATGGTTGGCACAACCACTAGGATATCAACTTGCGACCTCGGTTAACCGGTTTTAGAATAAGAAGGAGTTAAAACTTCAATAATAGGTACCTATACCTAATAATAAGAATATCTTTTTCTTCTTCTCTTTATCTATAAAATTGACAAAATTTATAATGTTTTGTAAATATTAGGTAGGAATTATTGTAAGAGTTTCGTAATTAAGTAGGTATTTATGCAGCTTTTAGGTAAAGGTAATGATTTTCTAAAGTAAACACCGTGTTATAAATAACCACTGTTTTAGCTAGTTAAATAACAAAATAATGACTGTGTTTAATGCATGTAGAAAGTTGTAATCTTTAGTATTAAAGTATATGATTTAAACATTTTTTTTTCACATTGTATCTGTATCATTTGTATCACTTATCTTGTAGGTACGGGTAGTATGATATATCTAAACTTTTTTTTTCATGAACATTATTGCAAACTGAAAATGCCATAATAAGTTTCAACATCTCTGAAATATTTCAGAACCATCTCAGCGCAGGAATCTCGTAATACAGATAGGGCCGTGGCGGTTCAACAAAGATGCGTGTTGGGGGTCCAAGGTTCGCTGGACTTGCATCAAGAAGACGAACTGCTGTACTGCAGCCATTACTACTGTTGACAATGTCATCGTCAAGACTTTTGGCAAACATAATCATTAAGTTTCGTAGTATTTGACTTGAAAAAAGAAAATTTTAAAGTGTTTGGTAGTATTGAACCTATGCTTACTAGATAAGATATTAAACCTAAAGTCCCTAATACGATTTGGAAAACATGTTTAATTATAGGTTTTTTTCAATGAAATATAATTCAGTACGACAATTCCTAGTTGGTAAATAAAGTATAAAAAACAGAATAAAAGTATTTTAATAGTAAATTAATACTAGATACTTAATTAACTACTACCATACACCACCACCACCACCATCATTGTACCATACTAAATGGGCTACTTAATTTAGTATCACATTATGAATAAGCAAGGGCGTTGCCAAGGGTTCAGTCTTGTTTGGTAGAACAACTTTTGATATAATTTTACTAATTCGAATGAAAATGAAATTATTTCAAAGAAATAAATATGCTAAATAAAAATTTACCAATTAATTATTCGGTGAAATGAATAATTCTACGAAAAGACTTTACTGTAACCAAAATTAGCCGGAGTGATTTTCGAGGAAACGTTGTTCTATCAAACAAGGGTAAACCAGTTTTGTATAATTTGTATGCGGCATACATAAATAAAGTAAAGCTTGTGAATTTTTATACATTGATATTAGAACCGTTCTTATTACAATCGTCATTAGTCTAAGTAAACAGTGCCTTTGTGCTCTATTATTCTGAATGTTATTTCTTGTACCTATGTGTTTTTGTGTACATAAATAAATAGTTAATAATACCGTGTGTTATTTTATACAGGAAAGCCGATGACTCCCGCAGAAAGACAACGTAAGTACAGAGAAAAACTCAAGTTAAACAATCCTGAAAAGTACAATGAAATAAATCAAAAGAATTTGGAAAGGAACAAAAGAAAATATATCAAAGTTTCCAAACTAACAGAGAGTCAAAAAGCTTTAAGAAGAAGGAATTGGAGAAGACTGAAGAAAAATCAGAAAGAAAAATGTCGAGAATAGAGTGAAAACAAAATTCCTGGACAAACTTTTATAGAACACAGCACTTACTTGTGAATATGAACAATAGAATTTTACTATGGGACCAACTTTGAAATATAAAAAAAATCAGTTGTTCCATACAACAATAATCTACACTATCAAAATTTATGGAACATTTGATATTATTATTTTTCGTATTAATTACAGAGTTGGTCCCATAGTCAAGTCAGTTGTTTATATTTATGAGTAAATACTGTGTTCTGTAATTGTTTGCCCAGGTATTTTGTCTACACTATTAATAATAATATGATTATTATAATTAACTAGTGTTTGCCTGCGGCTTCGTTTGCTCTTAGAATTTGAGAAACCACGGATCGTGTAAGTGGCCCATCTGGAATATGAACGTAATTTTTTTTTTCTCGGCAACAGTTCTCTTCCGTTTCTCGGGATGAAAGATACCCTATATCCGTGTCTATACTCCTGACAACCTATATGCAAAATTTTGGGACGATCGATTCAGTAGGTAGTTTGCGTGAAAAGGTAAAAAACAAACATATAAGGAACCTTAGACGTGGCACGACTTTGTCTAGATTTCATTACTTTTTAGAGATAAATAAGCAGCTCTATCGAGACTGGCTAGTTTTTTACGGAGTGTTTTTGGTGGGATTCAACTGGCTGATTTTATTACTAATAAATGATTAAAAGCAATTTCGTTGTTTTAATTATCTACTGTGAAATTGCCGTAATATTTCCTTTTTATTATTTTTTTGTGACATTTTCATTTTTGTTACGGTACTTACTCGTCTGTACAAAAATTTTGAAAATCACCCATTTGTCAAATCGTAACGCCCGTAATGAAAGCCGAAACCACGAGCTTATTATATTATGCTGCCAGTGCCACCGATATATTATTATGTGCAACATCACGAAGTAATTATAGGTTGTTCTCATTTACTGGGGATGGAATTATATATCGATATAATTCGATATATAATTCCATCCCTGAAATTGTATGAAAGTGCGTCGGAGAAACAACTAGAAGAAACTAGAAAGAAAGAAAGAGTAAACCTTTTTCGGCTCACGCCACGAGTGCACACAGTGTCACAAAAAAAGAAAAACAAGTTTAAAAAAAGAAAAAGCCAAAACACTTTTTCCAAAGTAAAATTACTTCAAAGCCAAACAAACAGCTGCGCTAACTACAGATGCTTCCCAATAGATGTCGCTAGCTGTATGTAAAAGTTAATGTTATAGTTTTAAGTTTTATATACAGGGTAGGCAAAAAATCGTAGATCAAAGGAAATAGGGTGATAATTGAGGCTAGTTGCAATAACACTATATTTCTGTGGTATAACTCTAACTTGATCTCTTTGAAAGTTATGACTGAAGAAAATCACATTTTATTATTATAAATAGGCAATTACTTACAGTACAATGTATTAATTGTGGATTTCGGAGTAAAGTTTTTCATATACCTATAGTGTAGTGTACCCTTATTAGACACTTTTTTTATCGTGGTAAATCATCAAATGAGTCCAGCCCACACAGGGCAGGCGGGCGGGAGTGACTTTCAGACTCGTACTGACTAAAATCCACGGTGTTCTTCAATAGCCCTTTACGTACCAGGGTCATTCGGTAAGTCCCACGACCACCCCTATTAGACACTTTTTTTTTGCGTGGTAAAATCATCAATTGAGTCAACCCAGGGCAGCACGCGTAGCATGGCGATTCTATCTCTATTCTACGAAGAAAAGACAAAGTTATTTCATCGTTATTTCTAAACAAATCGACTGTTTTTTTGCACAAATATGACACCATTCGTACACTATTGAAGAATAGAACTTTATTTTCTATATTTTTTACATAACCATGCTTAAAACGCTAAAATTATTTATACGTTCTGTCATTTTGTCTATTCTTCCGTCGACAAAACTTCTTTCTACGGCGCCATGCTACGCCTGCAGGGCGGGAGGGACTGTCAGACTCGTACTGACTAAAATCCACGGTGTTCTTCAATAGCCCTTTACGTTCCAGGGTCATTCGGTAAGTCCCGCGATCACCCCTATTAGACACTTAGAATATTGTGGCCTGCAATGTATGACCAATTTGATCGCTGGATATTATGATGTAAACAGTCATATTATGTTTCATCTAGGCTTCTTTTTTAAGCCTACAACATATTTATATTTTATATACATTATTGAAATTTTCAGTAACAAAGTACAAGACAAGTAGAGGCACAGTGATGTTGATGGTTGGAGGGTATCGCTTTTCAAAGGAGAAAATCATGGGGCCGAAGATTCGCTGGCAGTGTTCCGTGCGATATCGGACCAAGTGTAAAGCTTTTCTCACTACTGTCGACGACCAGATCACGAAGAGTTGTTTAGAACACAATCATTATGACTGACGATGGTTTCAACAAATCTCAATATTATTTTCAAGATTATTTCGGCAGCGTTTTGATATTACAGTCGATGACAAGTTCTGTTCACGATCATGCTGCAAGGTCCCTTTTTATTAAATCTGGCGGCATTTTATTTTGTCAATACAGTTATTAAGGTTTTTGTTACATTTAGTAAACCCTAAAACTACACACAGTTATTTCGTCACATGCAATTCAGAAAAACTCCACTGTATGTAGAAATTATGATTTATTTAATAAGTTTTATATGTGTCGCAGGAAGATGAAGAAATCGGGGATTTCACGAAATCCCTAGGGATATCAGGATATCCGGGAAGATGTGGAATATTCTTGTTTATTACTTCTTCTTACTAAAAGTATCTAGTGATATGACAAAATACTAAACATAAAGTCAGAGATATGTCATTTCACTAAACTAAATGTAGTGAAATAAATAATATTGTTGATGATTTTTCTGTCTACAGGGTTTAAATGAACCTAACCAAAACGAACCTCGGGGTGTCAATGAAGTCCGTCTTCTTCTCTTTCAAAGGCAAAGTTGTTCAGCTGGTATTTAAGTAGGAGTGTACGAAACTCTTCTCTTCTGAGCCATGTATACAAGCTGTTCTCAAGAGTCATTACGAACCGTCTCGAACGCAGGTTTGATGACTTCCAGCCTCCCGAACAAGCCGGTTTCCGAAAAGGTTTTAGTACTATAGACCACATACACACGCTCCGCCAGATTATACAGAAGACAGAGGAGTATAATCGGCCATTATGTTTAGCGTTTGTGGACTATGAAAAGGCCTTCGATTCAATCGAAACCTGGGCAGTATTGCAGTCCCTCCAACGATGTCATATCGACTATAGGTATATCGAAGTGTTGAAGTGTTTGTATAGAAACGCCACCATGTCCATCCGACTTCAGGAAGAGAGCACGAAACCAATCCAATTGCAGAAAGGCGTGAGACAGGGAGACGTTATTTCTCCGAAACTGTTCACGAACGCGTTGGAGGACGTTTTCAAGCTCTTGGAATGGAACGGATTCGGCATCAACATCAATGGCGAATACATCACTCACCTTCGTTTTGCCGATGATATAGTCATCATGGCAGAATCGTTGGAGCACCTCAATGCTATGCTCAGCGACCTCAGTATCGTTTCCCAACGGGTCGGCCTTAAAATGAACATGGACAAGACGAAAGTCATGTCGAATGTCCATGTGGCACCCGTACCGGTTGTTGTTGGGAATGATACTCTCGAAGTTGTTGACCATTACACTTACCTTGGACAGATTGTTCAGTTAGGTAGGTCCAACTTCGAGAAAGAGGTCGCCCGAAGAATCCAACTCGGATGGGCAGCGTTTGGGAAGCTACGTGATATCTTCTCATCGAGAATCCCACAGTGTCTCAAGACAAGGGTGTTTAACCAGTGTGTGTTGCCAGTGATGACATATGGCTCTGAAACGTGGTCTCTGACTGCTGGCCTTTTAAAGAGACTAAGAGTCACTCAACGAGCGATGGAAAGAGCTATGCTCGGAGTTTCTTTGCGGGATAAAATCCGGAACATGGATATTCGGCGAAGAACCAAAGTCACCGACATAGCTCATAAAATTTGCAAGTTGAAGTGGCAATGGGCAGGCCACATCGCTCGTAGAACTGACAACCGATGGGGAAGAAAAGTTCTCGAGTGGCGACCACGGACCGGAAGACGCAGCGTAGGTAGGCCTCCCACTAGGTGGACCGACGACATCGTGAGGGTCGCGGGCAACCGATGGATGCAAGTGGCGAATTGTCGTTCGGCGTGGCGGTCTAAGGGGGAGGCCTATGTTCAGCAGTGGACGTTTTCCGGCTGATGATGATGATGATGATGTGCGAAAAGGGGCACAGAGAAATAAAAAAACGTAGTAAAATTAAACGACTGGGGGCACCCCGACTCGGACAGGTTAGGTTAGAAGGGGATGGCGGGGTCTGGAAGACCCCGCCATCCCCTTCGTGGTTATTTTTTTTTTAAACCACCCAGAAGTAGGAGCACCGCGGAGTGGTGCTCCGTCGACTTTTCTGACATTTTACTAGATTTAGTTTGGTGTTTTGTCATATCACTAAATTCTTTTAGTAAGAAGACGTAATAAATAAGAATATTCCACATCTGCCGGAAATTCGTGAAATTCGTGAAATCCTTGATTTCCTCGTTTCACTGCGACATATACATATATTATAAGATCGCATCGAGGTTCTAATTGAAAAACTTTTTCTGCAATATGTCTCGACATGAGTCCCATGACTATTAAATATATGTGCCTTTAAGTGCCTTGACTGGGTCGAAGGATTGTCTGTCCCTGGAACGTAAAGGGCTATAGAAGGATCACCATGGAAATTAGTCAGTACAAGTCTGGCAGTCCGTCCCGCCCGCCCTGGGAGGGAGAGGGACTCATTTGATGATTTTATCAGGATAAAAAAAGTGCCTTGATCGTGACGCACAATGAAAGTTCTCCTAATCGGGGATATTCTATTGCATGCGCAATGGCAGCATATTTACACTTTTTTTACAAAACGGTGTAATTAGTAAATAAAATTGTATATTTATAAGAATATTTTATATGAGCTTGAAAGGCTGCATATTATTGCTGTCTGTAGTTGAATCCAACGTGATATTATTAGTGGACCATGAGTTAAAAAAAAGTGAATAAATACATTATGGTTAGAGAAAAATTATATGTTGTTTTCTTGAAAGTATTTCTAGTATGTTGTATTGATTTTTGTATTTGTTTGTACAATTACTTTCGTTGGGTTGGTAATTAAAAAGTTTTCATTATATTTTATTTTTTACTTAATGAGATATGGAAGCATAACATAACGACGGCACGGTTTGCGTAGTTGCTGACTACTGACTGCTGCGCTGAGTGTCACGGGTTCGATCCCCGTACGGAACAAATTGTGCTGCAAGTATTTGTTCTGGGTCTGGGTGTTTGTGTATATGTGAGTTTCTATATTTGTAAACGCAACCCCGATACCGGAGAAATACAAGGTGTCCCTTTAAAAAAATAGCACACACGCTATGACAAAAAACAGTAGGTACTCGTACTTAGACAATTTTGTAACAATTATGAGATTAAGCCTCCTGCAGACACACGCGATTAATCGCGCGGGGCGACATATCGCGGTCCATTCGCAGTATTTTTAGAGTGGAAATTAGCTTGGCTCGTTGTCGCAGCGCGATTAATCGCATGTGTCTGCAGGAGGCTTTATTTTCCTTTTAATCTTGTCATGTCACTGCCTGTTATTTCTTCCTTTTTACCCTTTCTGAAATCTCTGGCCTTACCCATTAATAAAAAGGTTCATGCTTTTGGTGTGACGAAAAAATAACCACATTTCTTGCCACTACATTATGTAACTAAAACTTTGTTTTAAATTAGTGTTTCAGACAAGAAGAGGAACTTTTCTGTTGTATGTTGATGGGTACCGCTTTTCCAAAGACAGCATGGTCGGATTAAAAACAAGATGGCGCTGCTCCAGCAGACACCGCACTTCTTGTAACGCCTTTGTCATTACCATCGAAAATAACGTCATCGTCAGAGGTTGTCTCAACCACAACCATGAAAGGACTAACTTTAGGAAGATCTAGACAGGAATGTAATTGTGTCAAGTCGTTTTTAATGATTTCTGGTCGTATGAAAATGGTTTATCCTAGCTCTTTTTTTTCAATAAAGATAATTGCATGTAGTACATTTGGTATTATTTCTCTGCGACAACGAGCCAAGCTAATTTCCACTCTAAAAATACTGCGAATGGGCCGCGACTAATCGCGTGTGTCTGCAGGAGGCTTTAGTTTGCAATCATTACTTCCCAGAATTCAGAATTATTCAGAATATCCTTATTAGCAACACTATCGAAAAGTGTAATAACGCCGTGTTTTTTTTTTTTCAAAATCAGCGTTTCGATTCCTGGCCAGGATTATTGAATTTTCTATTATCCAATGATGCAGTTTTAGTTTTCGTCCAAAGCGGTCTCGAGACTCCTTTCAATGTTTTTCGATATTCCTCATGGTTTCGGATATTGCCATCAACTCCCAGTTGAAAAAGTCACCTTGTATTTTATGTCATATCTACATATAAATTTTCATGAAAAATATATATTATTTTAACTTTTAAAGACTGTCTAGTTTCAATAAAGAATACTGTTTAAAAATAATAATCCGAATCTTGTAGCTTTCTTTTGCACGTCCCCAAATATTCAAGTAGGTACCTACAGTAAGTTTATAAAACTATAGTAGCATAAAAAAATCAGAACAACCTTTGGTTGGCAAATAAAAGATATTTTTGAATCACAGAATTCAGATAGCAAATGTCTTACAATTATTGTGCCCCCACGCCACTCCACTATCGATCAGTCAAGATTTAACATCGGGCGTGAGTACACGCGTCGCCTGCGCTCCCTCTCACATCTGGTTACTGCAAACCAATCTGAGTTTTGGTTTTCTGTGTCCTCCGGCCGCTACAAATAACTCAATAGTTTAATGTCTTTGAAATAACTGAACTTTATTTTGTAGGATTTCAAATTTTGATGACTAATAGAGGTACTCCGCTTCTTCAGATCAATGAGCACAGGTACAATTGTAAACGGAGGCTCGGCAAGAGGATCTACTGGGTATGCAATAAGGCCCCACAAGGATGCAGGGTCTCCATCGTTACCTATGATGACGTCATTATCAGAGTAAAGAATGAGCATAACCATCCCTACGAACATTCAATTTTATCATAAGATATTCTTGGTTAAGTAGATTGTTTAATTTTCAGTACAATTCAACTAATTACATAAAGGCTTGCATTTAGTGCTGTACAGTATAGTTTTAAGATTTACGTGTAGCAAAAGAAGTTTTCTAAAATGCGGATTCACTACGGATTTTAATAGGTGAATAGTTGGTCTTCAAACAGAAACAGAATAAAATAATAGATGCGATCGTAGCACGTAGCAACGAGCTACGACGTAGCACCGAGCGTAGCAGAGGGACTTTTAGAATACTGATGAATGTATTTATTGATGGAAAACGTTTGCAAAAATAGTGTGCATATTATTTCGAATTTTCCATATATTCACGGAAATGTATGAAATCCGTCATCGTATACAATTCCTAGGAAATGTATGTAATTTCTAAAATCGTCCGGAAATGTGTGAATCCTAACTAAACCAAACCTAGACGTCTACTTTCAAAGGCACCAACAACTCTTGGGCACCCCAAGGTTCGATTTGGTTAGGTTCCTTTAAACCTTGCACGCGGATCTTCATCAGATTTTGACTTGAATTCTTACTGTTAAAGCCTGAACCAAGGGCTAACGTCACCATAAAGCTGAAGGAGCCACATAACCATTTGTAAAATACATGTTTTCAGTAGAATCTCGTGGCCTTTGGATCGATTTTATTCGATAACCATTAAACGCTTTTGAAATAACTACAATAAAAATGTGACTAGAACTTCACTCATCACCTTTTTATTATCGATATCAAGAAACCCAGAGAACTACAGAGAATAATATTATACATCTTTTGGCTTACAGACTAATAACCAGTATAATGAAAATATTGAAAACTAACTTGCTAGTTACAGGCCCTCTATTTAAACACATAATAATATTTCCATAGTCTAACTCATCATATTTGTATCACTATAGATCGTATTATAAGTGCAGTTAAACAAATAACGCAACGAACATCTCTGGTACAGTCAGGTGCCGTTTGTACAACAAATAGCTTCGCCAAGAGCTTTCATTGGTGCAGAAGATGTCAATGTCTTCCTCACAACCGTAAAAACTGCGTCTACGAGTATCTTTAAGAACGTACGCATTACGCCTGTAATGAATTAGTTTTTGCATATGGTAATTGTAGAAGTGGTCGCTGTCACAGCCCCATCTTATTAGTGCGTATCATTTATTTTAAAACAAGTTCAGTAGTTCAATATTAAGTAACTTGGTGCTCAAACCTGGTCCCTGACTGAGTCTCAAAAGTCCAAACTCAAGGTTTGCCAAGCCGAGCGATCGTATTGGAAATACCAAAATACGTTCCAAAATTGCAATCACTGATGTGTGTAACAAGACTATTTGTAAATTTAAAATGTCACTTACGGGATATCTTCCGTGATTACATTTTTGTTTGAGTTCCCGATATTTCGACGCTGTTGCAAGCGCCATGATCAACCCGCGATCATGGCGCTTGCAACAGCGTCGAAATATCGGGAACTCAAACAAAAATGTAATCACGGAAGATATCCCGTAAGTGACATTTTAAATTTAGAGACAAACCGTGAAAGTTTAAAACAGTGTTTAAGACTATTTGTATTCATACAGATACTTTTTCACTGTTTTTCCAGGATTTTACATGACGGAAAGTAAGGGAAAAAGTTACATACATTATGATGGCTACTCCTACACAAGAAACAAGATTTCTGGTAACCGAGTGTACTGGATCTGCACTAATAGATACTCCAAGAAGTGCTCTGGTTCCGGAGTCTCTTGTAAGGGATACTTCATAAAGAAAAACGGTCATACACATTAGGCTTATATTATGAAATGTCCAGATTCAATGTGGAGCCACTTTTTTATAAATGTGTGAGTGCGCGCCACGGACACATTTAAATGTTTTCGTTGGATATGTTCACTTGTTCAATCGAAAGACGGCGCGGCGGTCATTTTTTCTTCCATGTTTTTGGCTTCAATTTTCACTGGCCGAATAGGAATCTGGACACTCTATAATCTAAGACACTGAGTTTAATAACATTGTCAGGAGTTATGTTAGTAGTATAAGCAGCGCTGTCTACTAACATATAGGATCAAACGCCTACCAAGGTTGCTGTACCATCTGGTACCTCATCTGAAGGAACAGGGTGGATTAGTCAGTAAGAGTCTTACAGTCCCTTCCGTTTAACTCGGAGCGAAAGGACTCTTTGATAATTTTACAACCCAAAGAAAATTAGAAGAGTTAATATGTTGGATGATGTAATAAATCTATGAAAATGCAGTTCTTTTTGTTTTGACTGTCAATGGCGATTGTTTTGGTTTATCTATCTCTTCCACTCACTATTTTCCTGTTTCTGGCTTCTGAAATAATAATGATTGAACTTTAACTGTTTCTTCTATATTTTCAGAAGCAATATATGTAACTACAGAAACTGGACGAGTATATCTTGAATGTGATGGCTACCTTTATAGAAAGAATAAAATCGGAGAAAAGAAAATTTGGTGGGTCTGCAGTAAGAGAGACGCGGAGAAGTGTTCCGGATCCGGGGTGTCTATGGGTCAGTTGTTTTTGATGAAAAAAGGTCACACGCATTGACTAGTTCAAGATGGTTATCCTACAAAGTATTACGCACTAAAATGTTTTCCCTAAATGAATATTAAAAACATAAATATTGTTTTTTATGTGCGATATCTTTAAATCTTCGATCCCACAGTCTCTAAAGAGGAGAGTCTATAACCAGTGCGTTCTACCCGTAATGACTTACGGGGCCGAAACAAGGACACTTACCATGGGATTGGTCCACAAATTCAAGGTTGCTTAACATACTATGGAAAGAACAATACTCGGGGTTTCTCTGGTGGACAGAATTCGCTAGAGAAATAGAGTTAGCGATATTGCGCGTAGAATTAGCATGCTGAAGTGGAAATGGGCCGGCCATGTCTACAGACACACAGACGGGAGATGGGGCAGACATGTGTTAGAGTGCAGACCGCGTATGGGCATTTACACGAGATAGATTGAGGATTTGAAGATTGTAGCAGGCAGTGGATGCATGGGACCTGCCCAGGACCGGTATGGTTGGAGTTCTTTTGGGGGAGGCTTGCGTTCAGCAGTGGACGGCGATTGGATGAGGAGATTGTAAGTGGCTCTTTCGATTTGTTACTCATATACTTTTTTATAAAAAAAAATGTTTATTTGCGTCAGTACGCAAATGGAGTAACTGGAACACCTGAGACCTACCTTACCTATCTTAAATTTTCAGAACCGCGATTCGGGACATCTCTGAGAGGGAAACCAGTCATCCTGTACGGACATTTTCGATTCAATAAGAAATGTAACGTTGGCGAAAAGATCCATTGGTGCTGTGTTAAGAGAAGAAGTTTGAGATGTACAGCGTCATTGATCACGGTGGAAGGAGCCATTGTCAAAACGAATGGAGCTCATAATCATCAGTGATGATTGCGGTCATTCTCCAATTAGGCGTTATTTGCATAATTACCGTGCCCTTTTTTAATTTCACTGTCACATCAAAGATACGAATTCAATAGTTATTGTGGCATTTAACTATAATAACTAGTGGTTTTCTAGATGAGATTAAAAAAAAAATGTGTGTATGGTAATTAGATAAGTTAAATATTTGATGCAACGGTAATTAGGAGCGGAGTTTATGTTATTAAGGTAGGTATGGAATTTGGTAACTTCTTCAAAGGAACTTCTTTTTTTTTAAAGAAGCCTACTTTAGACAAATCTCTTTTTGCTGACTTCTTTTTTGAGTTGGGATTTTCAGAAAATGTAAAGATTCAGTTATAGAGTAATTTTTTGAGCGCAGCGAGTATAACGAATCATTGAGATGTAATGGTGTTGACAGAGTTGCAAGAGGATCTGTTAAACTGTTATCAAGCACATCTAGATTTATGACTACTTCTTCCTCAATTGTTTCCAATTATCCCTTTGTCTTTTATATATTGTCAGCCTATTGCCGTCCACTGCTGAACGTAAGCCTCCCCCAAAGAGCGCCAACCATCCCGGTCCTGGGCAGCCCGCATCCATCCACTGCCAGCCACCTTCCTTAAATCATCGACCCATCTTGCAGCAGGGCGTCCTACACTGCGTTTGCCCATTCGCGGTCTCCACTCTAGCACATGTTTGCTCCATCTGCCGTCTGTTCGCCTACAGACGTGGCCGGCCCACTTCCACTTCAGCATGCTGATTCTAAGCGCAATGTCGGTTACTTTGGTTCTCTGGCGAATGACTTCGTTACGAATTCTATCCACCAGAGAAACCCCGAGCATTGCTCTCTCCATTGCACGCTGAGCAACCTTAAATTTGTGGACCAGGCCGATGGTAAGTGTCCACGTTTCGGCTCCGTAAGTCATTACGGGTAGGACACACTGGTTGTAAACCCTGGTTTTAAGGGATTGTGGGATCGATGATTCAAAGATATGACGCAGCTTCCCGAATGCCGCCCAGCCCAAGCGTATTCTTCTAGCTGCCTCCTTCTCAAAGTTGTGCCGGCCCAGTTGTACAGTTTGGCCTAGATAAATGTACTCTTGCACAACCTCGAGGGGAGCACCATTCACGATTACAGGTCTCGGGGTGACATGACCATTAAACATGAGTTTGGTTTTGTCCAGATTCATTCCGAGACCCACACGCTTTGAAGAATCGCTCAGGCTGTTCAGCATTTCTTCCAGCTCCTGCAGAGACTCTGCTATGATGACAATGTCATCCGCAAATCGGAGGTGTGAGATGTACTGACCGTTGATATTTACACCCCGTCCTTTCCAATCAAGCGTCTTGAAAACGTCCTCCAACGCGTTTGTAAACAGTTTCGGAGAGATGACGTCTCCCTGTCTTACCCCTCGACGCAGTTGGATTGGTTTTGTGCTCTGTTCTTGTACTTGGACGGTCATTGTTGCGGCCTTATACAGACATCTCATCACCTCAACGTAGCGACAGTCGATGAGGCATCTCTGCATAGACTCCAGAACAGCCCAGGTCTCAACAGTATCGAAGGCCTTCTCGTAGTCCACATACGCTAGACACAGAGGCTGGTTATACTCCTCGGTCTTTTGAATCACTTGCCTAAGGGTGTGTATGTGGTCCACGGTGCTGTAGCCTTTTCGAAACCCGGCCTGCTCCGGTGGCTGAAAGTCATCGAACTTTTGGGCGAGACGATTTAAAATAACCCTCGAGAACAGCTTATAGATATGGCTCAGGAGTGAGATGGGGCGGTAGTTCTTAAGGAGCGTTTTATCGCCCTTTTTGAAAAATAATACTACCACACTCCTATGCCATGCCTCCGGTGTTATGCCAGTGTGGATGACGGTATTAAAGAGCTTTACAAGCTCTATCAAGATAGGTTTCCCTCCTGCTTTGAGCAGCTCTATGGTTATTCCGTCATCCCCCGGAGCCTTGTTGTGGTGAAGCTGCCCGAGAGCCATTCCAACCTCACCCATGTCAATGTCGGGAAGCTCGTCTGTGAGATGGCGTGTCAGTTTGGCCCGTCGATCATCCGCGCGGTGGGCCTGGGGTGGGCAAGTTTTTTGAGCATATAAGTCTCCGTAGAACTTTTCGACTTCAGCGAGAATCTCTGGCTTTGAGGTGACGATGGTGCCCTGTGACGTTCTGAGCTTTGTCAGGTGACATCGGGAGGTATTGGGCTTGGCAAATACCTTCGAGCCTTTATTCCGAGCTATAGCTTGTTCTATAATTCGGGTATTTGCACTCCGAGTATAGCGTCTGATCTGCTTTTTGACCTCCCTGTTAAGTACCTGACTCACAGCTGGTGTGGCATTTGTGAGTTCTCGTCGTTTCCTCATCAATTCCAGAGTCTCGCTGGTAAGTGCCGACTTACGTCCATTTCTCATCGGTCGAAAATGTTTATAGCCCACCTCGCGGATGACACGCAGCAGGTTTTCGGTGACGTCGTTTATGTCCTCTGTGGTTTCCAACATGGCGAATCGGTTTCGTAGTTCCAACTGGAAGCTTTCGCAACCAGTCTCGACCTGGGGTAGCGTTGGTCTGATAGTCGACTTCATTAAGCGCACTCTTTCGACTTTAACATTTATATTCAGAGTGCCTCTGACCAGTCGGTGATCGCTTCCGGTATTAACCCTGTTGATCACAGAGACATCTCTAAATATATGACGCTTATTAGACATAACGAAGTCGATCTCATTCTTCGTCACGTTATCGGGGCTTCGCCAGGTCCACTTCCTTTGAGGCTTCTTCTGGAAAAAAGAATTCATCAGAAAAAGCTCTTGAGCCTCGAGGAAGTTTACCAGCATACGCCCCCGGTGATTTCTGTGCCCATAGCCGAATGGACCTACTCTCGACTCGGCACTCTCTTGTACTCCCACTTTTGCGTTGAAGTCACCCATAACAACAGTGTAGAACGTTTTGGTACGAGACATAGCTTTTATTACGTCTTCGTACATGGCCTCGACTTCATCGTCAGGGTATGCGGACGTAGGGGCATACACTTGTATGATTTTTAATAAGTATCTTTCTGATACTTTCAGTACAAGGTATGCCACCCTTGCCGACATACTGCCACATTCCACAATGCTGCTCCTGAGTGACTTGTGGACCATAAAACCGACGCCACCTTGAGATGGTTGGTGTCCTTCTCGGAAGTAGAGCAAGTGGCCACTATCGAGGGTTATCGTCTCCTCCCCCTGTCTTCGGATCTCCGACAGTCCCACGATATGCCAGTTAATGTGACTTAGCTCTACTTCCAATTCGGCAACGTGCTCGTCCAACCGCAGAGAGCGTCCGTTGTACGTCGCCAGGTAAAAATTGCGTTTAGGGTACCCTGCCGTCGCCCGGGGATTCTTAGCACCCCCCGCCGCACCGTTACCGTGGCCGGTACCATGGCCAGGAATAGTACAGCTACCGGGAACTGGGGGCCTTAAATCATTGCACTTCATATTTGGGGGGATTTGCCGTAGTCACCACGCTTGGCAGGCGGATTGGTGACCGCAGATGCTGAAATGCTTTTTGCTGATGGTGCTGCTGCCCACCATCAGGTTAAGCATTTTGGGGCATTTCAGCAAACGACATGGTTATACCGCCATGTACCGGTTGCCAGAGCCAGGGTAGGTGAGGCAGCTGGAGTGGCCTCAAATTCTGGCTAATATCCGTTAGTCGCCTTCTACGACACCCACAGGAGGAGATGGGGTGGCCTATTCTACCGCCCGGAACCACACGGGGAAATACTGATATAAATCACGTAAAAAGTGAATAATTGCTGCAACCCACACATTGACCATGCTTGAAAATGAAACGCCTACTTCGGGGATTCCCACAAATTCAAATTGTTTAAATGAATATTATGTGCGTTGAAGTCCTCTATTTTAAGCTAATTTTCTTATTTCCAGTATTATAACATCTGAACCCCATAATAGGTATAAAATACAAAATTAATGTACCTAATTTCCTTGAGTACATTCATATAGAAATTATCATAATTGAAAAATTTAAATCAAAATTGTCTTTTATAGTAAGTTCTGAAATTTTCCCTTTTCCTTTTTTGAGTTCTCTATTGGTTTTTTGGTAACTTTTTGCAGATAGGATTTTCTTGTATTATATCTTCTTTCTCTTTTTCTTTTGATTGTTTATACAAAACAGGGTCATTTTTAATTCGTTCTCGATTCTGCGCGGGTAAACTGACAAGGGAGGCTGCTCACTCTGTGTGGACGTGTCTATTGTTTTTCGACCGAGACACGAAACAATATACGCGAGCAAAACAAAACCCGACACTGGATGGCTCGGGCGCTTGGTCGCTCGACCGCGGCAGCGCTGTCACTTGCCTCGCCCGAGACACGTCCACACCAACCGAGCTGTTTCGCGCGGAAAATGCCTCGCGAGGCTGCGCGCTCTGTGCGGACGCACCTATTGTGTATATACTTTGTTGTTATTCATGGGCAAGTACAAGAGTATTGTAAACCTAAACATACACTGAATTACAATACATAGACGCTCTTACAAATGTTTTTTTTTTGTATAATTGAATAAAAAATAACCATAGAAATCATAGACAATTGTTGCTGTGTTCTTCCCCATTCCAGACTACGTTTTAATAAGTTTTACCTTTGTGCAAAAGCAATAAGAGTATATTGGAGATTTCCATTATATTTTCAGATTCAGAATTACTGCCAGTGTTCTTGACATCGAAGTACGGGAAGCCGATCATAGAACTAGGTGGCTACAGGTACAACAAACGGACAGACAGACCCGGGCCTCGTGTGAGCTGGCGATGTGTCAAACGTAGACTACTCTGTCCAGCTAAAGTTGTCACTTTGGGTAACGAAGTCGTTGATATTAGAAGTCGTCACAATCATAACTGACACATTATTTCACTGCAAGTCGTCACAATCATAACTGACACATTATTTCACTGCAAGTCGTCGCACTGCAAGTCGTCACAATCATAACTGACACATTATTTTTCGTCGTGTTAATTTGATAGAGTAACTTTAGAGGGGACAATAATTGATATTACTAATTTTAAGACATGAAGTTGGATTTAAGTTTAGACAAAAAACTGTAATGTACGAGTATTTGTTAAACATCTTTCTTGATAATGTGCAGTTTAACGAAAATAAAATAATCTTTTTGCAGATGAATCGAGTTTCCATAAGCCTTACTTAAACGAAGAAGACCTGTTCGATACTTATTCTACTTTTTCTAACAAATTTTTTCACCTAGTGTGTAAAATCTTGAAAATGTCATACGGGCAACTAATTTTGACCCAGTTTGTAAGTAGTATGCAAGTACTTGTTTGTTGTTTGTGTAATTGTTAAGAATAGTTTTGAATGTTTATAATAGTCAATGAAGAATCTTTATATTGATCTAGTTTACACAAATTAGCCCCATTTAAATTGCGTTAAAGTGATGGCCTGAAACACAGGTTTTTACTAACTTAGTTCAGGCAGGTCGCTACATACCTATAATTTAAATCCCGAGTTAAATATTTTGTACCCATATACTTTAGTTATACGCTAGGTTTTATTTATGAACTAATTAACTATTATATAAAAGACTTAACTATATTACATTTCTGTGGCTATGTTTACACCACAGAAATATTAAAAACAGGAGAAGTGGCAAGGGGGCGTGTCGGTGAAGCCGTGGTATTGAGCGTTTCGCTCAGCTATTGACTTGTACTACTTTATTCTTGTTTTTCTATATTACTCCGACTGTATTGTTTTTGCATTAAATATATTGCTCTTTTACAACCACCTCAGTCTATCACTGAGTAACTTGACAAGCAATGTAAAACTGACATAACGATACCTCACCAAGCCATAATGTCGCATGGTGCGTCCGTTGTATTTAAGCGGGAGAGTCGTATCCGCCCCCCGTGTCGCGACAACACACAATGATAATTGTTTGTGTGAGTAAATTATACGGAAAAAGTACGCTGTAGTGTAAAGAATTAGGTTTATATTTAAATGACTGAGTTATCGATGGCGCGTGTGTGCAATTGTTCGTAGTATTGTTTTGACAGAATTGTGTGCGCAATATTAGCGTTATGGAGGGGCAATTGTGGCTTCATCGGATTTCTATACATTTTGAATTCTACGCCATATCTCCTTCTTTAATATATCTATGGTTTAAACCAATCTTTGTAAAAGTTTATGGATAAAAAAAAATATCGAATTAAAAATACAACAATTTGGACTGTGAAGTGAAGTTTAAGTACTCGTACCTAGTAACACACTGAGACTATTTCAATTTGATTGGTAACCTGACATTCGCAGATATTATATTTTTATACATTTCAGAAGCTTTATTGATATCCACAATGAACCTGGTAATGGACAATGCTGTGTTCATCAGGAACAAGCAATGGGGAGATAGCGCTTACTGGGTGTGGCGCCGGAAGAAATATTGCTGCAAGGTGACGCTAGTCACCCATAGCAAAAACATTCTCATCACGACTGAGCGCTACCTAGTACCTCCACACTAGTTTGGAGCACTAGTACGAAACCCGTGGTTTCTATGCAAAACATGTTGTAGAGGACAGTAAGTCGTGTCGTTCTATATGTGAACACCTCCATTTAAATACATAAGCGACGACATTTCAAACTACACAATACTCTGTCGTCACGACACAGTGGGAACGCGCCCTTACTACATTTAGTCGTGGCGGTATTATCCGTCCACGTATTTGATTTTGACGTTAGTTACGTTCGTACATCCGTCTCCGTACCCGTATCTTCGTTCACGGACTTAGAAAGTAGACCCGCTGAACTGTGATATTATCGTTTCTTGTTTCTTTCTTTCATAATAATTTATTACTTATTTTCAGAGAGAGGTCTTGAGTTCATTTTAACCAAGCGTGGAGTGAACTCTCTGTTATTCGAAGGTTGCCAGTACTACAGAAACAAAATCCGAGGTGACAGAGAATACTGGACATGTACAAAAAGGTCTGATGGTTGTAAAGTGACCATCATTTCTATGAATAATACTATATTGAACATTAGGGGTGAACACAATCATTGACTAGTAGTTTAGTTGACGATGGGGAATTGGGGATAATCGTTCTCGGTCAGTTTCGGAAATGCAAACATAGAGATAAGTTGATATAATGGTAAAATATTTACTGTGTAAATATTTCATACTAGTCTTTCCATAAAAAATATTGGTAATTTTAGGTGTTTTTTTTTGTTACAGGTAGGTAAGTAAGGGAAACTGTGCATTTCAATGATATTTAATAAAAGATTGAAATATTGTTTTTTTTTTTATTTAGTGACTTATGATGCCGCCGAGGCCGGCCCAAAAAGAGGTGGCAGAACGATCTAGATGCGTACCTTGATGGCTGGTCCGAAGTGGCACTAGAGAAGAGCACTTGGAAGGATATGGGGGAGGCCTTTGCCCAGCAGTGGGACATAAATGGCTAATAAAAAAAATGACTTATAACTTACCCGAATTATTTGTTTATACAAATGTCTTTTATTGTTTTCAATAACTAAATTATAATAATTTTAGCATTTTTCGGGACAACGATCTACGGCAAGCGTTGCTTACACCTCGGGTTACACAGATATACTGTACATCAGAACGAGGGTCCAAGGACCAGGTGGCGGTGTGTGAAGAAGTACTACGGCTGTCAAGCGTTTGTGATCACCATCAACAACATCATCATCAGACAACGAGATGATCATAATCATGAGTAAATTATGTCAGGGGAGCTTGGTTCAATGCAACAAAGACTCCTAATGGGTATCGTGACTCATGGAGGATTTTTGTTCAGTTACTTCCATTTATTTTATTTATTTATACAGGGAGAACTTTCCAAGGGGCCAAATCCGAAACTATGAACGTCGAAAAATGCTCAAAGGAGTTTCGAGACCGACTTTGTTAAAAAATTGTTCAAAGTTTTTGTTTTGTTGAAATTGCATTGGATATAATTATGTAAAATCTGTGTTTACACCAGCGCGCAGCGATCAGCCTTATCCGCCTTTGACAAAACGCTTCCTACATGCAGATGACCTTGCTCTAGCCGCCCAGACACCTTCTTTCGAGGAGGCTGAAGGAAAGTTGACGGAAGCTCTGGAAGCAATAGGGAAATTTTACGATGAAAACGCCTTACGACCAAATCCATCCAAGACTCAGTCCTGTGCGTTCCATCTCCGCAACCGACAGGCAAATAGGGCTCTCAGTGTCACGTGGCGGGGTGTCGACGTGGAGCACTGTTCTCAACCACGCTACCTGGGTGTCACCCTGGACAGATCCCTCACATACAGGTTCCATTGCCTTAAAACCAAACAGAAAGTCGGGACTAGAAACAACGTTCTTCGCAGCCTTACGTCCACCAGCTGGGGAGCATCTCCACAGGTTCTCTGCACTACCGGCCTATGCATTTCTTTCTCTGCAGCTGGGAAGTTCGCATGCCCAGTGTGGCATCGTTCAGCCCATGCCAGAGAAGTTGACATAGCGTTGAATGATATCTGTCGGAAGCTTAAAACCAACGCCTCTTGCAATGGTATATCCTCTGGCAGGCATAGCTCCACCATACGTTCGGCGCGAAATAGCTAGTAGCGTTGAAAAAGGGGAAACAGGAGCGAGATAACCGTCATCCGCTGTATGGGCATCAATTACCTCCTTCACGCTTAAAAAGTCGTAAAAGCTTTCTGAGACTTCCTCAGAAAACGATGCCTCAGATGAGAGATGCGAACTGTGGAGAGTAAGTAACCCCACCCCTCCTCACTTGCTTAATCCAGCAGAGCACCTCCCTCCTGGTTCTGAACTGCAGTGGCTGATCTGGAAATCTCTCAATCGATTGCGAGCCCAAGTTGGCCGCTGTAAAAATAATCTGGTGAAATGGGGTATACTAGACTCATCCCAAACACAATGCCAGTGCGGAGCCTCTGTACAGGATATGTCCCACCTCCTTTCGTGCCCATCCTGCCCAACCACCTGCACCTTCCAGAATTTGAACGAGGCAATGACAGAGCTGTGCGAGTAGCCACGTATTGGTCGGATGTAATTTGAGTACATCGACACACAAAGAAGAAGACGAATGTTCTCGGTGAGGGTGCACCTTTATGGGAAACACACAGAAAACTACTAAAGAACTAATAGCTGGTGCATTACCGTTGATTGGGGCACAATAGCAATTTATGTTGTATACTGGTATTGCAGACAATTACTGGACATTGATTATATTACCTTTTAGCTAACCTTCTACGATATATGCTAGACATTCTAATGATTTTGAGTCACAATACGGCAAAAAAAAAGTCGTGTCTGGCCACGAAAAACAACCAGTTTATTTTGAAAAAAAAAATACAATTTGTATTATTAGACCGATGATTATGGCTAATTATGAGTAAATTATTAGGTAACTATGAACTACAATATCAAAAGAACATATAAAATGTTTTTGGTAATAAATGTGATAGAAAAATTGTAAATGATTATTTATTAATTTCTGAATATCTGAACCATTCTAAGAACTGGTTTTCGCAGTGATGAATTACTTCAAATTGTGTTCAATTATCATAATTCAGAAACATAAAGTAGTAGTTTAACTCCTCTTTCATTGTAGATTACGTAGTGAATACCCCTCCAAGCTGTTTCGTGGTGGTGAACAATCACAAGTTTCATAAGAAAAAGCAGACAAAACATAGAATTGAGTGGCGGTGCTCGAAGCGCAGCTTGGCTGCAGAGCTCACGTCACCACCATATATGAGAACATCGTGAAGAGAGCTGATGAACATAATCATGACTAATAAGTTGTATAGTAAAATAAAGGATTTAGGAAATAACATTTCGATGCTTCGGAGCTGAAAAATAAAATGAGGGTCCAATTTTAAGACATTTTGTTTTTTGATTGAAATCTTTACTGACTCTATGTACTCTACGATTAGGTACCCATGTAAAAAAACTGAACTATTGTTTATTTTTCCGATATCTCAAATGAATGAGCATATTTTATGAAAATACTCTTTCTGCACACAATCTACTACGGCTTCTGACATTTTTTGGAAATAAATCTGTGAAAAATCATGGCATTACTGTATCTAGGTGTAGTAGTAGTAGTAGTATAGTATCAATGTGACAAAGAAACCTCATGAGCCTAGAAATATTAATTAAAAAGTAGAAGATTATGGTTAGTAGGTACCGAATGCTTTGTCTTTTTTTAATTCTTATTATTTCAAAACTATTAAATCCTATTGACTTAAATAATCAAATAACAGGTTTACTTAAGATAAAACAGAAAACAAATGGGTTTGAAGATTTTTATACAGACGCGGACGGTGGCCCTTACGGTCGCCCGGCATTTAGATTTTTAGAAATGCGGTGCACAACGAAAGTTACACAGAAGCCACATACAGGTAGGTAAAAGGAAATAATAAATAGTTACGAATTGTTTATCATTAATCGTCGAAATAAATCCCCACGCTAATGATTTATTCAGCACGGTCCGAATATTCTTATTATATTGAAATTGGTAAGAGGGTGCACAGCATAAGACATTCTGGTAGGAATTTGTAGAGGCCTTTGCTCAGCAATGAGACAGAAATAAAAATGAAATTAACAAATGAACAAATTTTCAGATAACTACGAGCCCATATTCATTACTCGGCCTCATAGTCAACCTAAATTACTGCTTGGAAGCTACAGGTTTGTTAAGGACCGTGACAGAGGAAATGGCAAAACTAGATGGCGCTGTTGTAGGAAAAACTATAAATGTCTGGCATCGATCACTACTGTTGAAAATGTTATTGTCAAGTTTGGAGGATATCATAATCATTAATAGTCGTTAGTAAGTTGATCAGAAAATTAAAAGCTCTTAAATCAGGAATTAATATTGTAGATCTCTCTTTTTTCTTATTGAAATAGCCTAACTTACTCTTATGTGTGTTATTTAAATTATATTATGTGTACAATAAAGAATAAAATAAATTGTCAAAGTCAAAGTCAGTGTTTTCATCTTGTTATGATGTTTAAAAAATATTTTCTTAAATATTGTGTTTCCACTGTCAAAATAAACATATAGAAAATGCTTAATTATTAAAAAAAACCTGACGAGCGTGAGTAGATCACTTTTAGGAAAGCGTGCTTCACTGTCGGTTGACGATATCATTGGGTGCATTTAGCCGACACAACATCTTGGCAGCACTAAAAGAAAAATTGCTGAGTAGCATAGGCTGAGGCGGCTGAGAAATTATTCACTCTCGTCTGAACTCGTCATGGTTTCAGCCGATAATTTAGTCAGCATAGCTGAATGCTGTTCAGCATTTTCGATTTCTGTCCAGACTTTCTGTCGGCTAAACGCACCCATCGTTTACCACAGCTTTATTTACTCAAGTAGAATATTTTGACGTTATTTTTTTTTAATGAGGATTTTTTCATGTGTATTAATTCATTCTAAATCAATTTTTCAGAAGAGCCTATATTTACTATGAATCAGCGAGGACAACTTAATTTAATCTACGGAACCCACCGATATCACAGAGATTACGTTGCGGGCACGAAAACTAGATGGCGCTGTGTCAAGAGACACAGTAAATGTCGTGCGGCTCTGCATACCATTGACAATGTTGTCGTTAAGCTTATATCACAACATAATCATAATTGATTTGAACTTTCAGTACTTACAATAAAAAGCATTTATTTCATCGATCCTCAAATATGTAGTTCCATTTTGTCTTAATCATAACATCTTAGAAATCGTAATAACAAGTTTTATATTTTTAATTAAGTACTCTTTATTTTTTCAGTCAAATGGTACAGGAAACAGTGCGGAAAAGAGATCGCCGTGTTAAGAGGATACACGTTCGGACTTTGTGCTCGATATAAGATGACTGACTCGTACAGGTGCACAATTAGTCGGAAATGTAAAGGTCTCATCACCACCACAAAGGATAGAAAAGTCATCAAGTCATGTTATGTGGAACACAATCATCCACCTCCTCATTTTATAATACGTAATGGTGTTTTATTTAAATAGTACATTGTTATCCAAGGAGTGAAAGTTACTTATTTAAGTCCCGAGACCGGGTTTGGCCCCCGTAACGTAGTGAGGGCGCTAATTGTTCGAGGGACTAAATAAGTAATTTACCGGAGGTAAACATATGCTTTTCATTACAAATACGAGGAAAGTAAAAATAATAGCATACATTATTAGCTAAAGAAAAAAATTGTGTTAATCGGATTGTCGCTTCCCCGCTTATTTCTTTTTTTTTTTTTAGTTTTTGTCTGTGGTCCTCTAGCTATACAGCCAGCATTTTTCATGTTTATAATTATAAAAAAAATGGCAAAGATTTTGCCGAAATTGTTTCAGCTATTTTAGGAAAATAGCTGAAAAATTTTATGTCCATTCCCGGCTCTAAAACTATCTTCGTACCGAATTTCATCCAAATCGGTTCAGTGGTTTAAGCGTGAAAAAGAGATAGACAGACAGAGTTATTTTCGCATTTATAATATGTATTAATATTATATCAAAAATATTAATATTAGTAGGGATAGTAGGGATTGCATTGACGTACTAGTTCGAATTAATTTTTGGTTTTTAATTTTTGTATGATGTTATTTATTTTCTATCCATCATAATTATTGATTTATTTAGAAACGGTTGTCTGGAACACAATCATCTACCTCCTCAGTATATTATACTTGATGTTGTTTATTTTAAAGTATAGAAATTATATAAATCAAGTTTTTTAATTATGGACCTTATTATTTATCAACAAAAGTTTCAAATTGAGCCAGCACATTAAATTGCTTCAGACATTTGAATGTTTGCTCTTGTGCGTCAAATAAATAATATGTATTCTACATTTCAAGAGTAAAAGTTATTTTATTCCGAGTAACACGTGATTTTTTTAAGAGAGACTTGCCCTTAATCATTAAATTTGTTTTCCGTAGCCAATGTAAAGAATTTTTTTAACATAACCTAAATTGCCTAGTTACTCAAACAAAATAGTTCAGTGGGAAAAAGATTTATGCAGAACGTACAGCCACCTTAATAAGCTCTAGGTATTTAATTATTTTTTGAGGCCTGTGTGTCGTACCTGTACAGTAAATATGATTTTTATAAAATGTAATTTTTAATTAATTTATTGTGTTTTGTTTTCGACAGTCCAATGGTACCGAAAGCAGAATGGGAAAGAGATAGCCATGCTACAAGGATACACTTTCAGTTGTGATGCTCGGAAGAAGTCAACTGATTTCTACTTATGCTCCTATGGCAACAAATGCAGAGCTCGCTTCATCCTCACGAAAGACAGGACACAAATGAAATCCTGCCACCTGGAACACTCTCATCCACCTCCTAAGCATATAATACGTAATGGTGTTTATTTTAAAGTTTAAGAACCTGTGAATTTTGTTTAGTAAAACTTCACAAACCTTTTTGAAGTGAAAACTTCTTTTGCGGCGTTGTACGATTTTAATTATATTGGGTAAAAAATATTAAACTCGCATCAGGACACGTGTTCAAATTCGTAAGACGGACACGTGGCCTGTTTCGTTTTAGGCGGCTCAGGGCGCTTGCGCGAATGTTCGTGTATGTTTATGTTACACGTGCATCCATTGATGACAGTTGACGGCTCGACCGTTTGTGTAGTGGCCACACTGCTGTGTTTTCGTAAAATTCGTACATACATATAAAGTGTTTAAAATATGGAAATAAATGCACAACGTTAATATTTAAGTTTTCACTTCTGCCGGCACTCTCGGAGTGCAACCCGTCGTTTTTTTTATAACGCGTTCTTACCCATGTAATTGTGAATTCATGTATTGTGTGCTCTAGTCTCTGTATCACCCGAAGGTTGATTGCTAAGAATGTGTTTAGTATCAAGTTCACCGATTTACAGTGTGTACAGATTTTTTCTTATATCCACTGCTGGACACTCTGTCCTGAGCTTTCCCCATCCAGTCTCTGCCGGCTGCCCTTCTGTTTAAAGTAAAGTAAAATAATGGAATACAGTGCAATGGTGTGATGGCCGAAGTAAGACAACTGATCTGTATACAACATTATTTTTAGTATATGCGAAACCTGAATATAGTTTGTTCAGAATCAGCAACTGATTCGATTCCAATAATTTTTACACCATGTTATTTTTATTTTCAAAAAAAAAATTATTCAATTTTATTACCAGTTAATTACAATACAATCATCGTACGGTTAGGTACCTATTGCCAAACTATTATCACGAGTGTATAATACAGGAGACGCGGTTTAAGCCTCCTGCAGACACACGCGATTAATCGCGCTGCGACAACGAGCCAAGCTAATTTCCACTCTAAAAATACTGCGAATGGACCGCGACATGTCGCCCCGCGCGATTAATCGCGTGTGTCTGCAGGAGGCTTTACGCGGGTGTACCGCGAAATGAGCATGTTTTTGAACGGACAATCAGGTAAATACACAAGCTTATAACTTTGTGATTTTTTATGATACGGTTTTTAAATTTTGTACATAGATTCTTTACACAAAAATACTAAACAGGTGTATCAGATTGCGCATAAACAAAAAATAATATTGTATATGCTCATTTGGAAGAAAGTGCATGGCAGAGCTCGCTTCAGCATCATGAAGGACAGGGGAAGATGAATGAAAAAAAAAGAGAGATCCTGTCACCTGGAACACTGCCACCCTAGTTATATCATACGTGATAGTTTTTTTTTTATGTAAGGCTTTTATTCTGGAATTATTGCTCATGTTGGTTTAGGGATCAGGTGGCCTGCTATGACGTTTTAGGGTCCCCCCACATTTATCGACGCGGGATCGCGTCGTCCGAGCCGAGCCGATGCGAATGGCATTAGTAACACCCTTATTACTTTGACATATAGGTTTTCTTGACCGGCTTAAGCCGATTCTGCGTCGATAAATGTGGGGGGACCCTTAAAGCGTGAGTGGTTCCGCTCAGTGAACGAGATGGCGCTAGACGACTTGTATAGCTCTGTCTCTTTCCCACAGCCTAAAGATTCACGCTTTAAGACGTCATAGTAGGCCACCAGGTTACTGATGACTAAACAGGAGACTAGCTGTTTTGCACTGTTTTACTTGGGGATTTGTTTAAATAATTTCCTAATTAATGATATAGGTAAATATTTATGAATAGGCGGCCTTTCTCCGCGTTAATAACCCTGTTTGCGTATTTATTTGTGTATTTATTTTTCTGTTTATTTATTTGAAATAAGTACGAAGAACATCCTGTGAGGTGATGTTTTATTAATTATGTATTCTTTGTGTACCTAGTCAAAATAAATTATTTAAACTTTATTACTTTTTAATGTCATTATTCATGTTTAATTTTCATTATTCATGTTTAATTTGTTTAATTTGCTTTAGTACTAAAACTAGTAAAGCAAACTTTTGAGTAGGTAAACTTGTATCGATTAAAATGTTTTTTTTTTACTAAACTGTGCAATGTGATTGCACAAAAAATAGTTGATTGCAATTTTTCAAAAATGGGATCAGTGATTTTATATCTTTCAAAATGTCGAAACGTGCGAGCGAGAGGTACATTAGCTCTTGTCATCGCCTTAAGCTATGTGAACGAGATGGCGCTAGACGATTTGTATAGCTATGTCTCTTTCCCACAGCCTAAAGGACGTCATGGTAGGCCATCAGAACGTTCCACTGTCCAATTATAAAACATTAATTTGATTTAACTTGTTGTTGTTTTGTATAGTTCCTTGTAACGCGATCAACATTTGCTTCATATAATAAAATAACATAATCCATTACAAACTACTGAAACACATAATTCTATTTCAGAGCCAATTTTCAGCACCACGAGAGCTGGTAATCCTGTTCTCATCGTAGGCTCTTGTCGATACAACCTGACTACAGGCTATAGGGGATCCAAACTGCGCTGGGCCTGCACAAGAAAGATGAATGGATGTAAAGCGATCATCTTCACGTTTGATAATGTCATCATAAGTCAGAATAACGAACACAACCATTGAATACAGCGACCGTTTTTAAGATCGAGAATAATTCTTGTTAGCATTTAATTATTTCGTATATTTAAGTGTATTTGTTTATCCGTGATTAGACCTGTCGTATTGTATGGATCGGAATGCTGGGCTGTGAAAAAGATGGATGAGAAACGATTGCATGTAGCGGAGATGAGGATGTTGAGATGGATGTGTGGAGTGACAAGAATGGATAAAGTAAGGAATGAGTTTATAAGGGGAAGTTTGAAAGTGGCGCCTGTTACAGAAAAAATTAAAGGGAATCGTCTATCTTGGTATGGACATGTGATGAGGGATGACACCCATGTGGCTAAGAAAGTGATGAGTATGAACGTTGATGGATGGAGAGGATGAGGAAGGCCAAAGAAAAGATGGATGGATTGTCTAAGGAATTATATGAAAGAAAAAGGAGTAAATGATACTGTGACGTCTGATAGGGGAGAATGGAAGAAGAAAACGTGTTGCGCTGACCCCAAATAGAATGGGATAAGGGCAGGAAGAAGAAGAAGAAGAAGTGTATTTGTTATATAAACACGTGTTCGTAGTAATATAATTCTGATATTTATCGATTTATGTAACTATCATCATCATCAGCCTTTAAATGTTCCCACTGCTGGGACACAGGCCTCCTCAAACAAAAACGTCTGAATAGATTTGTTTTTTTTTTTATTAATATTAATTATTATTAATATCTATTAATAATACAAATTAACATAAATACTTAAAGAGATATTAATAAATTAAATGCATTTTCTAAACATATTTTTTCATTTCAAAAAGTAAGTACTTTAAGGGCTGGCTGATTTTTCAATAGTCAGAAAACTTTTATCTGAGGAATAAAAATAGCGGTTTGACATATTTTCTATAGATAAGCTGTCAAACTGCCATTTTTATTCCTAAGAAGTTATCTGACTATTGAAAAATCAGCCCTTAGTTATGTACGAGTAGGTATGTGTGTAAAAAATTAAATCCATTGTTGCGGATTTATTTTCAATTTAAAAGACATTCATGTTATGTTCTACATAACGAATGAAATGCCTTAATTGGCAATACGTTTTCTTATTTGCAGATCCATATTTCAGCACATCAAGATCTGGCAAGCCGGTCCTCATCACCGGCCGCCACCGGTATAACCTATCATCAGGCTACAAAGGACCAAAGTACGTTGGGCCTGCGCAGGGAAGACTTCAAAATGACGAGCCGTCGTCATAACTGTTGAAAAAAACATTATTGCTTATAAGAATGAACATACCCACTGAACAATGACTATTTCCTGGAGCGCCGTAACATTTATACTGTGCTTCGCAATCCAGGGTAAGTCCACTTCAATAAATTTTTAGAAATGTGTTTTTAACAGCATATAGAAAAAATTAAGAAGTTCACATAGTATTTTAGGACCAGGAGAAGGCATTTATGTAAGAAAAAAAAATAGTCATTTCAACAACATTTGCCTCACAGGTGCCTTGGCGTTGAACGTGTTAAAAGAAATAATAATTATATTTTTTCTGATTTCTTTTATTTTCATTAGTTCAAAGTTATATTTAAAGTTTTTTCTTTTATTAATTCCTTATATTTTTGAAAATGGTATTTATTAACAGTACATACATAACTATAACTACAAATTTAAAAATAAATAAAACTAAATATTTACAACAAGATACTTAAACTAAAATTAAAATAAAATACCTAATAAAAAAAATAAAACACAAAAAGGAAGAGACACTCAGGAAAGTTATATTTTGAATAGGAGAACTGTTACAAACTTGTCCTTGGGCCTAAAGGGACTGCAGGTACAAAGGTGAGGGGAATAATAGAAGGGACAACCGCAGCTGTCGGCCATTGTTGACGCAGTCCCTAACAGATTAGTATACGTTGTACCTACCTAGACTAAATACGTAGCTATTTTTGTGCGTTTTCAGAAAAAATATGTCTGATTTTTGTTTATTTGCAATTTATTTATATTTATCATTGTGCAGTTCGTGCGACAATAGTTAATTACTGAACATAATAGTGTTTTACAAACTTTGTAAATTGTGGCATAGATAGTAAGTATTTGTTTTTTATTTATATTACTTGCTTACAAAGCAAGTTTGAATACTTAATCGTTTATTTTTGTTGCTTACTAGGATTGTAGATTTTCAAAGACGCCGGCTATATGAAGATTTTTGTTGAATATCTACGAGTATCATTGACTATGGCCACCGACTTCCGAAAGAAAAGTTATTTTACACTTTTTTGTGTTTGGTTTTGAATTCGGTTCCCTTTTTTTCAAAAAGTTTTTTACGAAATAGGATATTTTTTACTGTCTGAAGTAAATCTCATTCAAATATCTCTAATTTACACCCCTGATAACAAACTTGAAAGTGGGACATCAGGTACCCTCGCTTTCTCAAAAAAGAGAATATTGGTATAAGTGCTATAAAACCAAATACTACGCGGACGAAGTCGCGGGCAACAGCTAGTAAATTGCATAAGTTGATAAAAAATGCTATGCAATAGCTTCAACGCGGCAGTCCTCGAGTGCCACACGTATTTTTTTGTCATTTCAGTTTTAACGCCAGTATTCAGCTACACAGTCAGCGGTATTCCTGTACTCATGATAGGAACCTACCGGTACAATAAGGCGGCTGACTGCAAAGGGCCCAAAGTCCGGTGGTATTGTACGGGGCGCACGAAATGCAGATGCAGATCAAGTGTGATGACTGTAAATAATGTCATTGTTATGCATAAGTCTGGGCACACACATTGAAAATAAATATGTATAAGTGAGAGAAATGCTTATAAAAATTAAATTACATCTGATGAGGATATACCGTTATGGAATTTTTTTAGCAATATTTACAGTCTCATTTTTAAAAAAAGTCCTTTCTTTTACTGAAACATAATCACCCCAGAGAATCTTTTGGCCGTTATTTAGAACTTTATTGTAGATTGTAGATAGATTGTACACGATAACGCTTTGTGTAGGTAAGTAACTTATCAATTTGTTTGATTAAACTTGTTAGAAATAGGAAAAATCTATTAATTTGGTTTTAAGTGTATTGAATGAATCCAAACTGATCCACAAATATGTTTTAAAATTCCTCTACTTTTCAACAATTGTAATGACTTTATTTTTTGTTTTCAGATTTATTTCCAGTTTTCAGTACGACGAAGAATGGGAATCGTGTGATCAGCGTCGGATCATACCGCTATAACCAAGCAACTAGTTGTAAAGGGCCCAGAGTGCGTTGGTATTGTAACAGATACATCAGAGGATGTCGATCCACTATTGTTACTTTCGATAATGTTATAATTATTCATAAGGCTGAACATAACCATTAAAATTTCCGACATGAATAGGAACATTTTAAAGACATCTACCATAAACCATAAACCTTTATGGGACGACAAGAAACACGAACGATCCGTTGTTTTCCGGGCCAATAGTAAGCTATTGGCGCGGGCATGCGAATGGTGAGTAATGGGTGACTTGCCGTCTGATCATGGACTATGCCGAGGTCGACGGCGCGTCGTGTTCCAAGCGCACCTCGAACAGTTGTCAGCAATCTGATGGGATCCCCCTTAGAGGGCCAAAGCCTGCCAGGGTCGCGGGACTGTTTCATCAGGTAACCGTGACCCTGGAACGTAAAGGGCAGTTGAAGGATCACCGTAGATTTTAGTCAGTAGGTACAGGTCTGACAGTCCCTCCCGCCCAGCCCTTAGTAAAAGGAGTCATTTGAGGATTTCACCGGGAAAAAAAATGTCTTAAGCTATTCATAACTAGCTTCCGCCCGCGACTCCGTCCGCGCGGATGTCAGTCTTCGCGTGGATGGTTTATTTCTCCATTTTGAGTAACTCTGACAATGACATCTTATCAATATCAATTGGACCCAAATACGGCTAAGCCTATAATAATTAAGGAGATCCCTCTATTGAGCTACTGCTGTTGAGCTCGCGTTCTGTAGTAAGTATTTTTTTCATAGTAATTCCGACCTTGTATTTACAAATAACTGATCGGAACAGTAATCAAAAAGGTCGCGCTGAAAAGCACGGTTTAAAATTACACGCATACAATATAAATTCCACGGCCGACCGCTCGCCACACTGGACACGTCCGCTCGCATCAAAATTCAGAATTGATATGCATCGCGCGGCGCGGAACGCGGCTCCTTATATAGGAGTCGGGGAGGCGTGGCCCGCGTGTGCCGCAAACGGTTTAAGCCAAATCCGACTTTCGGCGCTACAGGTTACGGCGCTGAATCTACTGCGGGTAATGCAACGTGTGTTCGCGGTTCTACAGAACAACGTTTATGAATAAAACTGAAAAATAAGATTTTTTTTCTACGTATTTTTCCAGGATCAAAAGTATCCCATTTTATGCCCAGGATAGTAAGGTATAATTATACCAAGTTTCATCGAAAACGAACCGTTAGTTTTCACGTGAAGCCTGCATATACAGACAGACAGACAAACATTTTTTTAATCACATATTTGGGTTTGGTATCGATCCAGCAACACTCCCCGCTATTTATTTTTTCAATATTTTCAATGTACAGAATTGACCCTTCTACAGATTTATTATATGTAGGGGAACAGTGTATAAGACGGGGACGCGAGGTATGATGGGAAATCACACACCTAAGGCAAACTTAACACAAAACTAACGTAGCACAAGCGCCAACAGGACGCTATTTCCGTCTGGCCGCTTGCAAATGACGTCCTGATGGCGCTTGCTCTACGTTAGTGTTGTGTTAAGTATGCCTAAAGAGTGTATGTCCCCATTATACCTCGCGATTATTAACGTCCCCGTCTTATACACTGTTCCCCTATAGATAGATTAACTGTGGTCATAATTAACTGTGGTCACTAGTTAATGTTTTTAAGTATGTACGAGGGCAGTCTGAAAAGTTCCCGACCCGACCAAGAAAAAAAAACCGGCCAAGTGCGAGTTGGACTCGCCCATGAAGGGTTCCGTAGTAGCAAGCATAGATTAGGGATATAATTATATTGAGATTAGTAAGTAATATACACAAACAATAAAAATAACTTTGTTTTTCATAGTGTTTGTATGAATGGCAAAGTTATATTTGCGGTTTTTGAAAATGTACTATATCTCAAAAACTGCTAACTGTATCTCATCCAAACCAATTTTCGTTGGAAGTTTTTGTTGAGGTCTACATTATATATATATTTTTTAGTTTTATCATTCTCTTATTTTAGAAGTTACATTGGGGGGTCACACATTTTACCACTTTGGAAGTGTCTCTCGTGCAAACTGTTAATTTTAGAAAAAAAATGATATTAATAACCTTAATATCATTTTTAAAGACCTATCCATAGATACCCCACACGTACCTATGGGTTTGGTGAAAAAAAATTTTTTGAGTTTCAATTCTAAGTATGGGGGACACCCCCAAAATTTGTTTTGTTTTTATTTTTGTGTGAAAATCCTAATGCGGTTCACAGAATACATCTACCTACCAAGTTTCAACAGGATAGCTCTTATACTTTCTAGAAAAAGTGGCTGTGACATACGGACGGATAGATAGACAGACAAACAGACAGACATGACGAATCTATAAGGGTTCCGTTTTTGCCATTTAGCTACGGAACCCTAAAAAGATTTTTTTTTTTTTTTTTTATTACTTGTTACATATTCCTATACTGTCTCAATGCACTTATTAAACCTAATGTTTGCTAATTTATGCCTTGTATAGACAGTTTCCTCACTCTTCCAAAATCTAGTCCGTCTCAGCTATCACCTTTTCGTTATGGAAAATTTTCTTCAAGATAGGTTTTTATTTTTAAATAAGGGAACAGCTGATAGTCCAGTGGTGCTAATTCAGGCAAATTATGATAGTTCCGTAGTTAGTACCCAAAAACCATATCTTGTTTTCATCGCTGCTATGTGCGTTACTCAATAATGCTGAGAAAATGACACCTTTTAATGTATTATGTACGGATTTAATATGTAATATTCAGTTTTAATATCACATTATTTCCATTAAGTGTGTGTAATGAAAATAATGTGTTTTAATATAAATCACACAATGAATGTACACTCTTAAAAATATTTCGCAGATGAGCGTAAAGATTAAGTGCAACGAAACGTCAAAATACCTAAGTCAAAACATGGACTTATCATAAAAAAATGGACTGAGCACTTCATGTTACATATTACAAAAAATTAACCGTAAGGGACTTTACTCATGGCGCGATGCGAGCGACGCGATTCGTACGATATCCAGTCGATGGCCGATTTAAGTCGCACGTATTTACTAATGGAGCGATGCGATGCAATTCGACCGTAAACTACGATAATCCACCTTACTACTACGACATAAAGGCGCTGCAAACAAAAGATAAAAGATGTCGCCAGTGACGAGTAACGTTGCGCAATCGAATTTATGATAATATGCATTGTCATTAGGACGTACATGCAATTCGATATCGAGCAGATCTGTGAGCGATATCGTCAATCCATGCGACTCTATTAGCAAACACAAGCGATTGTGCATACATTTTCTTCGGCCGGACGCTTGTGTGATATCTGACCGATATCGTCAATCGATGCAATTCGATATCGCGTCGCGCCATGAGTAAAGTCCCTGTCACTGCTTAGATTGTTTTAGTTTGAGACGAAAGAGAGAATCATGTTGGAGGTGCTTGTCATTTTCTTTAATTGCACGAAGATCACATTGGTAGAGAATTATTACACTTACTAGCTTACCTACCTGCTTCATTATTTTTTAGTTCTAAGATTTCTTTCTGATGTATTTTTGTACGAGTATATTATTTTGTGCAATTGTATATTCTTAAAATGATGTAATTCAATTATGATCTTAACAAAATTATTTTTTTTTATGATGTATTAAATTATTACAATCTTAAGTACTTAATAACCTAATAATAATTAAATAAACTAACAAAGACCGTCAAAATATTCATCCACATCGCTGTCAACGGGATATGTGCCCAGGACGCTGGCATCATTGCGACGTTGGATGGCAATGCTGATTCTTTGACCAAGAAATAATTTAGCCCTCTGGTCACTCGAAGAGTGGACTATGCTTTTAGCTTGATTGATTAAATAACAAAGGTTCATAACCGATTCTCACCAACCAATAATCACATAAAATGTTCAAAGTTCAAATTATTTTTTGGTAAATCTCCTATAAATGTAATTATATTAAACTTTATTTCATAATATTTGTAACATGTAGATGTGTTATCTCGATAAAAAGTATGACTTTCAAAACGGACTTTCCTATTCGTCATAAAATGTTTGTTCATCCTTATTAGAAAAAGACAATCGCCTCCATGGATGCTATCTCTACTCTACCGGCACGTTTTTGGCGTAAGTGCTCAGTCCTGATTGTATAATGTCCTTGTGTCAAAATGTCACAAATGACATTATCAACAAAATATTCATGTTGATATTTGGGGGCTACGATTGTGTTTAATGAACTATAAACTAATTAATATGATTATTTATCGTACAGCGTCCACCAGAATCTGTTATTCGTCATGAGTGCTTTTTGTGGCTAAACCAACATTGTAGAAAATGAAATGTGAATACTGTAATACCCAACCTAAATGTAATATTTTTCTAACATTTAAACGGTAACCGCACATTCTAAGGGTATGTAAACATGATTATAATTATCAACTAGCATTGTCCTTTCAATCCTAACCATGAGGTTATACGGAATACAATCAAATGTGTTACAATCTAATAGTGACATCTAGTGTCGAATAGCGGAACTTACTTATGATGTATTTTATACATTTAAACAGAAACCGCAAATTCTAAAGGCATGTAAACATGATTTTAGTTATCAGTGATAAAGCACAAACAGAATGCTACATTTGGCATGGTTGGAAACCAACTTTTATTTGGTGGGGTATAGCTCCAAGTAGCTTCTGGCATTGTCTCCTCCTCCCCTCAAATCTATGTTAGGTCGGCAACTTTTCAGACCACCCTCGTATATTGTGTTTAAATACGTAACACCTACAAATTCATGCGTGAGTTTTTGTGTGTATTGAAGTGTAAGAAGGAAGTGCCGCTGTGTTTTTTTTATTTGAACGTCTTCCTCCATTTTATTTTAATTTATTTAGAGTTTTTTCACAATTTCCACTAATATAATATTATTTATGGATAAATAATGTGCTTTTAATCTGTTTCCCATAAAATAAATACCACCAACATAACACCAAAATCTTGGTACAGATTTAAGATCAATTCTGGCACGACAAGGAATGGGAATCCTGTGATCTATCTAGGACCTTACCCGTATAATCATGTATAATAGAACGAATAATTATAAGGGATTCACCATGTGCTGGTATTATAATAACCCTAGAGATGTCGATCGAGATTCCTCACTCACAATAATGTAATAATCATTCGCCATCAGGTCGAGCATAACCGTGAATAAAATATCTGGGATGCTTAAAATTTTTTCGATTTTATTACCTTACTTCTCAAAACAATTGTCTGTCAAACATTTTGTTTGTAGTTTGTTCTCCACTCTGTAATTAACCATATTTAAATATGTTGTTCTTACCTTATGCCACAAATGATCACATACTATGATTTATTTTTCAGACGTATTGCCCATTTTCGGCTTATCTAAGCGTGGTAATCCAGTGTGCTTTCTGGGAAGCTACCGGTTTAATCGAAGACATGGAAGTAAAGGACCCAGAATCCGGTGGTACTGTACGAGACACAACAGTGGGTGTCGAGCAAGTGTGCTTACTCTCAATGATCGCCTTCTTAGTCAGTCGTTTCAGCATAACCATTAATAAATCTAAGTTTGTTTTGAGAATCTTGCATGCATAAATTATGATAATTATAAGTTTGGCACGATGGTAGTCTGGTGTGTTTCAGATCTTGTGAAAAGTTTTGTCTAACAGTACTATTAAAAATATTTTTACTTCAGTGAGAAGTTAGAAACGTGGGACATTCCAACATCTTTCATTCTGATCAACCGTTTTGCAAGCAGTATGCCGATGTCCTCTATTTCAAAAACCATTTCATTTCGACCTTTGACTTGTTCACATTTATATTCATCACTTTTTCTTCTTATGGGCTTTTACTGTGGACCAAATACTTAGAAGTACAGACGCCAGCACATCAAGCTAGTACCACAATCTGTCTTTCTGTAATAAATTTTCAACTTTATCCCAAAACGAGAAGGTTCTCGTTCGATTGGCAAAAGATAGATTCGGGAACGTTGATGTGTTGGCGATGTTGCGATGTACAAGTTGTTCGAAATAGTTTGACTGCACACACTTTATAACATAGTTTTTTATTAATTTATTTAGCTATGTTTGTTCTATGATATTTGTAACTATTCCATAGAACATAGAAATCATTCATCCAATTTCTGATTGAAAACTTACAGTAAACGGCAGTACAGTATTGTTTCTCCTTTGTTTGTTTTTCAAATCCATCCAAAGGTTGTCTTGAAAAGATCGCTTTTAGCGACAAGACCGCCCATTTTGTCACTCTATTTATAAGATATTGTTAATTGGATGTATCTGTAATTTGTATGGTGTACATAATAAAGAGTATTGTATTCTATTCTACAGTAACGTTCAGTTTTCTTGTTTCAAAAACTCGGTTAATGGAAATATTAATTAATGTTATATTAATTTTCTTGTTTTATACTCTGTCAATATGTCGTTTAATAAACATAAATATTAACAAACAATCGTTTAACTCACTGAATCATAAGTACAGTCCCTTCCATATTTGAATCGTCGCTAAATCTTAGATCCGCATATTTTTGTATTTCTAGAGCCTGTTTTCGGGACTACGAAAAATGGAACCCCTGTTATCGAATACGGTCCATATCGATACAATCGCTCCAGTGGTTACAAAGGGGCCAAACTACGGTGGACCTGTACCCGTTACCCAATGGGATGTCGGTCCACCATCATAACTGTCGATAGTGTGATAGTTAGCCATAAGGCTGAACATAACCATTGAAGATTAAAATGAAGAGAAAGAATTACGATTACGATTTATAAATACTTTAATCTTATTCCTACATAGGATACTTATGTTTACACAGCGTCGTCAGCGTCTTTTAATTGTGTATAATATATTTTGGCGTGTATTAATTTTATAGTTGTAACTATAATTGTAATGTTTTTTTTTGTCTTTTTAGGGCTAAGTAATTACCAGAATGATTTAAAAACATACCCTATAGAACTTACGTTAACTTAGTAGATACTTTTGTTATTAAGTATTTCAAGTAAACTTTCTAGAATTTTATAAAAACATGCCACCTTGAACCTATGCCTATATTAAACCCTATCACTAGAAACTACCGAAATTTTTGACAGGCCTGTTAGTCTAGTGGTTAGTGACCCTGACTGCTATGCCGGAGGCCGTGGGTTCCATTCCCACCCAGGACAAATGTTTGTGTGATGAGCACGATCATTTGTTCTGTGTCTGGGTGTAATTTATCTATAAAATTTATGTATTTAGAAATATATAAGTATGTTTATCAGTTGTCTAGTATCCATAACACAAGCTCTGCTTAGCTTGGGACTAGATTGTTTCAGAGATTTATTTTTTTACAGGCTGCGTGCCCGAGTTTAGCAAGTCGAGGAATGGTAAAGATGTCATCATCCTTGGTCCCCATCGGTATAATCGTGTTGCTAAATATAAAGGGCCCAAAGTGCGATGGACATGTGTCCGAATATCAATGGGATGCCGATCTTCCTTATTTACTGTCGACAATGAGATTATTAGCCATAAAAGTGAACACAACCACTAGGGTCATTTCAGTTTACTGAATCATTCATGATGAGTTCAATTTGTAATGTTATGACGGTTTCACTTCGATAGATTACAATCTACCGATTAATATTACGTTAAATTGTAAGCAGAACGTTCAGTTCACAATCTTTCGACAGTTTACAATCTCGCGAGATAGATTTATAATCTAACGGTATTTACAATTTTACGTTGACATATATTCACTCTGATTTTTGTTCATGTGGTGTTTACCTTGTTGCACTGTGTACTTATATTTTATAATGCATGTTTTTTTGTTGTTTGTAGATTAGTGTAAACAATTTGTGCGAAGACCTAATAAATAAAATAAAATAAATGTATTTGTACGCATTCATTATGTTTTCAAATTTGTGTGAAGAAAACAAATGTTATCCCGTGTTTCTCAGAGTCACAGTAAATACGAGTAGCACAGAACAATATCAATTTTTTAAAATAACTGTATATTGTATGTTTTGTGACAGGTATAGAGCCAGTCTTCAGCACTACGAAGAGTGGAAATGCTGTCATGATTATTGGTCCCTATCGATATAATCGAATTTTAAAATGTAAAGGACCCAAAGTGCGCTGGGCTTGTACGCGAACAGACTTGCATTGCAAATCGATTATTGTTACAATCGATAATGTCATAGCTGTGCATAAAAATTCACATAATCACTAAATATCAACCGTCGCGTCATACCACAAAAAGATAAACATCTGTTGAACGCTTGACTAAAAAAAGTGTAATTGCAAAACGATCCTTATATCAAGGTGAAATTCCGTTTTGATATTGACAGTTGACAAGTGTTCAACAGATGTTTATATCTTTTTTGTGGCAAGACTTGCCGTCGTTGTTTTTTGTACGTAACGTACTAGTGTAGTTTTTTAAGTGTGTTTTGTTCGACTCATGTTAAAATATATTATGTTTGGAATCAACTGAACTTTTCAACATCTCAATTTTAAAACAGGTATTTACAGGTAATGTATATGATGTAGGAGCTGATTAGATGATTTGTTTTGTATGTAATGTGCCTACATTCAGGGTTTATTCATTACAGAGGCAACTTTCACGACAACCAGGAGTGGTAATTTCTCTCTTCATTATGGCGGGTATCGGTATCATCAGGGCGCGCCCGGTGACATCATGGGGAGAATGCGATGGAGATGTAGCAGAAAAGATTATGGATGTAAATTCGTTGTTATAACTGGTAATGGCAATGTGATTTGCACCAGAAATAAACATAACCATTAAAGAAACAAAAGTTACTGTAAAGTTGGTTTTAGTCGAAATGATTGTAGTTTTTTGAAACGAAGCTCTTAATGTTATAGAATCGTACTTACGTAATAGATTTCAATGCGTAGATGTTAATGGTTCGAAATCTTCTGGTCAACCTGTTCAGCTAGGTGTGCCTCAAGGATCAATTCTGGGTCCGTTTTTATTTTTGGTTTACATCAATGACTTGCCATATCTTTTAAAGGGCATTTGTGACATTGTACTGTTTGCAGATGATACCTCTCTTATATTTAAAGTTGATAGAAATAGACAAGATTTTGACGAAGTTAACGCCGCATTATCATTGGTAACGGATTGGTTTACTGCTAACAACCTAGTCCTAAATGCCAAAAAAACGAAATGTATTAAGTTCGCCTTGCCAAATGTTACAAATCTTGGTCCTAACATTGTTCTAAGTAATGAAGAACTTGAAACTGTTGACTCAGCTGTGTTTCTGGGTATTAAAGTAGATTCTAGAATTCAATGGGGTCCGCATATAACAAGTTTAGCGGGAAGATTAAGCTCGGCAGCCTACGCTGTCAGAAAAGTAAGACAGTACACGGACGTTGATACAGCTCGACTAGTTTATTTTAGTTATTTTCACAGCGTAATGTCCTACGGCATTTTATTGTGGGGCAAAGCGGCTGATATTCAAAATATATTTGTCTTACAAAAACGAGCTGTTCGGGCAATTTACCAGCTGGGTACTAGAGTTTCTCTGAGGGATTTGTTTAAGGAGATTGGCATTCTGACGGTGGCATCTCAATTCATCTTTGCCAACATTATATATATTAGGCAGAATTTACATCTGTATACCAAAAACAGTGACTTTCACTCTATTAACACAAGAAATAAGCACCACCTACGTGTTCCTTTTCATCGACTTCATAAGGTTCATAACTCATTTGTAGGCCTTGGTATAAAATTCTATAATAAATTGCCTTCGTCATTGCTAGACTTACCGTTTAATGAGTTTAAAGCTAAGATTAAATCCATACTTTGTTCTAAGGCATATTATTCCATAAATGATTACTTAGTAGATAATAACAGCTGGTCACTCTGTTGAAGTTAAGACGGCCTTCATGCTCTTTCCCAGATGTTTTTTTATTTTATTTTTTTTTCTCGACTAGTTATATGATTTCATATAATTGTTTATATATTTTTTTGACTTAATTAAGTCATCTTGCTTTATTTTATGTGTTTGTATTTGTTTTATTATTTTACTTTGATCAACGGATATTTTTGTCCTATTTTACATTTTATTGTTTGTCTTTTTGTGTGTATTTTTATTTTTTAGTACGTCAGTCGTAGGTTTCCTTCATTTTTAATAATATTGTCGGAGCAGATGAAGAATGTACAACTATCACTTGCATTGTATAGAGTGTATTTATCTAGTATTATATAGCGTCATAGCCAGCATTGTGTGAGTACCATGTACTTCAGAGCTATCTTTGACTAGAAACCTACGTCTTTCATTGACTTGAATGACTCTGGCGGTTGAGAGTATGTCATGCTCACTCAAAGGTCTCGCTGATGGTGGCGTGTATGTCGGATCATTTAGTTCCCTTCAAAATGGTTGAGCTGAATGGTGCTGATATATGTGTCATGTTCGTGAACGGGCGCTGTCGGTTGGGACTGGTCATCTCCCAGCTGCCACGGTCTATTTTAATTATTAATACTTAACTTTATTTTTGAATTGTCTTTTTTATGTTTACTATGGACACAATTAACTTGCCACATCGTTCTCACATAATGTACCATCTGATGATGAATGATGTAACAAAAGTTCTGTAATAATTTTGGCGATTGAAAAAGAGTGTCCATGGAGTTTCTTGCTCATTCTTCTCCATAGAGATCTACGCTTTGGAATGAGCACCTACGGTACTTTCACAGTTTTTATGTCTTGTGACTGGGACTGTAGCACCATAACTATTTTTGTACTTGTTTTATTTTATGTCTTTTGACAATTCAAAAGTGCCTGTAATTGGCCTAGTTGAAATAAACGATTTGATTTGATTTGATTTGATTTGTTCGTTCGAAGTTGTAAGTCACATTCAATGTTAAAATCCGGTTGCAATGGTGACTGTATATCGTAGATTCCGAGCTTATGGTTCCGTATCAAAATAACTACGTTCATTTTAACTACTTTCGGTATAGCTACGGTTGACTCACATAAGTTCAAGACACATATTGGACGACTCAACTACTGTTCAACTGACATAATTTTGATTGAAGTAAAATTGATTGCACTAACGAACGATTCATCTAATATTTTTTTAAGATATTGGTTGTTTCAACTACGTTTGAAATACCTAATGGACGACTCGCCGATACTTAGTATTTTTTTAATAATTAAAACACGCTCGTTTCTCTCTCTCTTTCTGTCTCGCTAAAGCGGAGAAAGAAGGCTTTCGCAGTAAAGTAGACGGAGCCCCGCTTTGCGGTGCTCCTTTTTCTGTCTACAGGGATTAAAGGAACCGAACCTCGGGGTGCCCTTGAAGTCGACCGTCTTCTTCTCGTTCAAAAGCACAAAGTTTTTCAGCTGGTATTTAGGTAGGAGTGTACGTAACTGGGCGCTGAGAAAAAAAGTCGTAAAAACGATTTGGGGCACCCCGACACGGACAGGTTAGGTTAGAAAAATAACCACCCAGAATAGGAGCACCGCGAAGCAAAGTCAACGTTTGTATGGTTTTTTACATACCGTAATAGGAACATTAATTTTTGGTCAATATTGAATTAACCGTAGTTCTATTAAACGTAGGTGAATTAACCGTAGGTGAGTTAACCGTAGCTGAATTAAACGTAGGTGAATTATCAATTAGGTATTTCGTACATTAGTTATAACAAACTTATGTGAAACGACCAACCAACCGGTAGGTCTTTTGACCGTAGTTATATCGATAGTAGTTAAAATGAATGTAGTTAGTAGGGAACCTACTTCAAAACCAAACAAAAAAACTGTAATATAACTTTTTTTTCGGAAGTCGGTGACTTTATTTTTTATTTCATTGACTATGGCCACCGACTTCCGAAAAAAAAGTTATTTTACAGTTTTTTTGTTTAGGTTTGAAGTCGGTTCTCTTTTTTTTCAAAAAGTTTTTTATTTTTCCCTTTTTAGTTTAGATGTTCAACAAAAATGTTCATATAATCGGCGTCTTTGAAAATCTACCATCCTAAGCAACAAAACCTGATCTATGCGGCAACTTCACGAAATATCCATTATTGTTATATACTTAAATCTTCCCCAGAACGTAACGAACACTTTTCTGAAAATCGCATCAAAATCGGTTCAGCCAAACGCGAGATAATCGCGGACAAACATGCAATCGTCTCTGAAAATCTACAATCCAAGTAAGCAAAAACGGATCCACGCGGGCAACGTGACGGGATATCTATTAGTGTTATACCTATATTAAAACCTTCTCCAGAATGTGATGAACACTTTCCTGAAAACTGCATCAAAATCCGTTCAGCCAAACGCGAGATAATCGCGGACAAACATACATACATACAAACATACATACAGGTCGAACTGAGAACCTACTTTCTTTTGAAGTCGGTTAAAAATATTTTTCTAACTGATTTACATTGAGAATGATTAACGAGTCACTAAAACTATAATGGTCACTATCTGAGATGATTGTTATAGTATTATCACTAATCCAGTTTTTTTGTTAAAAACATCTCTAAACACTGAGAAACTGTACTTAATAGGCCAAAAGTCATAGATACTTCCGCGCTTGGGAACCGATCAATTTACCGAATTTTGTTTGTTCGAATTTCATTAGACCGAAAACTATTGACCGACATCTCTTTTGCTATATGCATAATTTGTCATATTTTCAGATCATCGAAGCATCATTAGCCATAAGTATTATTTTACCGAAGTTTGTTCCGCCGATTAACAAAATAACTTTTTACTATTGACCGTTTCATAATACCACTGTTTTAATTACTATATTTTTATTTCACCAAACGACTAGACATTTGTGCACACTAATAATTGCTGTTACATTTTTAGCATGCGCCATTGAAATGTAGGTAGACAATACAAAATAATTGTGCAAATGTCATATACGATAATATAACTCTGACGGGTAGGTATTGTATTGTCATAATCAATGACGTATTACATATAGACACGCCATGAACGAACATCGCGGCGCTTAAAAACGGCGACAATACTAGAACTACTTATACGCGTGAAGAAAGAGAAAGAAAATATGACACCGTACGGCGGGAGGGAGACGCAACTACGCGCAATGTGGCCAATTGGGTTCATTTTTTGTTGCCATTTTAGAGTGCGGACAACGTATCTATAGTTTATATATCATTGGTCATAATTACATTTGCTGTTAATTACATAGTTGATGTGCGTCGGAGTCTTGACAATTGTTTACCAATATAGTATTTTCATTATTTTTTGCTTTAACTATGAGTAAAAGTTTTGCTGCAATGCAGCAACTGAAATGCTGCAAGCATGCAGCATGCAAGCAAGCATGGAGCATGCAAGCCAGAATACAGCATGAAAGTAAGCATGTAGCATACAAGCAAGCAACATGCAGCAAGCACGCAGCATGCAACATGCAGCAAAAGTAAGCATGCAACAAGCATTGTTTCTGTCATGACTCCGGCGCTGCGGGTTTTTGGGTGGCCCCAGGCGAGCTTATCGTCGCAGATGATTTGAACGTTCACCACCGCAGCATCGGCATACTGGCCGGCTTTGCCGGCCAGCCTCAGCCGTGCTTGTGTGATGGTCTTATAGATTGGCACAAACGATATCACTTTATAATTATAGATCTTTCACTCTGTTGCACCACTGTTTCTATTGATTTGATGTTTATTTACATTTTATGAATTTTAAAATATGCGGTCAAATGTCAACTCGGCCAGTGTTGCCCGGGTACCCAAACCGGTAACCCCCCCGAGCTTTGCGTGACCTGCGCGCGCTGTCGCTGCATAAATGCTATTCAGATGCCTAAAGTGAACAAATTTCATTATGATCGCACACCGACTTTACAAAACATATGGAAATTTTATTATGTTTACTTTTAAGTGACAATATACATTTCTTTTCAAGCAATCAACTTTTGTTATAGATGACGCACCCGTTTTTAGTACGACAAAGAGTGGAAATGACGTTATCCTGTGGGGCCCATATCGATATAATCGAGTGAACAGATACAAAGGGTCCAAGCAACGCTGGCACTGTACTCGGACGCCGTCGGGATGTAAATCAGTCATCGTCACATTTGACAGTATTGTAGTTTCACATAAGCAAGAACATAATCATACTTAACTTAAAACACTGAACTAAGTACTGCATAATAAGCTCTGGTACAAAAATATTTTCATCATCTACTTTTCTCATTCTTATTAATTTGACAATACGTTTAGTTAAGTAGTTCATACATATTGCAACAAATGTAAGATGGGAAAAATTATAATAGTTTTTCAAGTGTGTTTAGTAATTTAAGATTATTTAATTAAAAAAAAAAAGAACCAACTTCAAAAAAAAAACACAAAAAAGTTTAAAATATCTTTTCTTTCGGAAGTCGGTGGCTTTATTTTTTATTTCATTGACTATTGCTACCGACTTCCGAAAGAAAAGTTATTTTAAACTTTTTTGTGTTTGTTTTTGAAGACAGTACTTTAAAAAATAAGAGTTTTTTATTTATTAGTTTAGATATTCAACAAAAATCTTAGTATAATTGGCGTCTATGAAAATCTACAATCCGAGTGAGCAACAAAAACGGATCTATGCGGGCAACATCACTAGATATCCATTATTGTTATATACTACAAAAACAACCACAAAAAACGGTAAACCTACAAAATAACTTTTCTTTCAGAAGTCGGTGCCTTTATTTTTTTCATTTCATTGTCTTTTTTACCACAGACTTCTGAAAGAAAAGTTATTTTGTAGGTTATTTTACCGTTTTTTGTAGTTGTTTTTGAAGGCGGTTAATTTTTTTTGAAAAAGTTTTTTAATTTACTCTTTTTAGTTTAAATATTCAACCCAATTCTTGTCAAATAAATCATTATCTTACATTGTGCACTAACATTTTGTAATCCGTAGCACCGGTAACAACATCGCACAACAACTAGTACAACAAAAAATACTTAAATCGGTCTTGTAGTTCCGGAGATATGTGAACACAAACATAAAAACATACATACATAAATTACATATTTGTTCAGATGCTGATATAGACTAACATAATTTTGCGAAAACTGGGTAGTTCTGGAAATATTACATACATACGGGTCGAATTGATAACCTCCTTTTTTTTGAAGTCGGTAAAAACAAAAATAGCTTGAGCATTTTACCATCAAAATGTATCTACTTCTGAATGCCAAACAAGAAAACTTTCATAAATTACTATTCCATTTAGAATATGATTCAAGTATTTAATGTTGATGTTCGGTTCCAGATTCTGATTCCGAGATCTCATTCAGCACAACATATCGTGGCAATCCATGTCTTAACATCGGAATGTATCGGTACAATCGAGGTGGTCCGGTCAAAGGACACAAAACACGGTGGCGATGTATTCGGAGAGCTTATGGATGTAAATCAGTTGTATTTACAGTACATGGTGTCATAGTTGAGTATAAAAATAGGCACAACCATTAAGAACGTTTAGTTAGGTACTTCATTAAATAAAAATGTTTAAGCATACATGGGGATCTGGAAAATATTTGTTGGTACTGTTATGTCATACTCACGTTATATTTTAAACTTAGGCCTCTCCCACATAAGCGCCGCGTGCGCGCCGCGCGCGCGCCGCTTGCTCTTTTCACACACGCCGCAGGGTAGCAAAACGCGACGCTCACGCAGCGCGCTCGCGGCGCGCGCGTGGCGCCCGCGCTTCTCAGACGCCCGAGAATCGCGCACGCCTAATTGGGTGGGGTCAGCCATAATCGTAAAGTGGGATATATTTTTTTATACTACATTACGATTATGTTTGTCTTTACTTTGATTTCGTCAGCACGTTTTACTTGTTTATGAACATGGTGTATTTATGGATTTTCGTGCCTATTTTGACCACCTTCCTTAAGAAGTGACGATACTTTTTTCCATAACACTGTAATTTTTTTGTTAACTGACAATGAAAATGATATTCTATCAATGATTTGTTATAAAAAAAAAATTACATAAATGTGATAGTTGTTTGATTTTATAATTATACTTACTGCTTAAGCGTATTCTTGTACTAAGTGTCGCAATGTTTAGCTAGACCATGCTCGGGTCGACGGACGGCGCTTCGTGTTCCACACGCGCCTCAAGGAGTGTCAGCATGATGACGGGGCCCCCCTCTAGAGAGCCAAAGCCTGCCGGGGTCGTGGGATTTATCTCATTACCGTGACCCCGGAACATAAAGGGCTATTGAAGGACACCGTGGATTTTAGTCAGTACGAGTCTGACAGTCCCTCCCGCCCTGGTACGACTCATTTGATGATTGTACCACGCAAAAAAAAGTGTCGCAATGTATATAGATATTTTGAGCTGCAAATCTAAACACATTCCAAGAAAACACATTAGACTCCGTTTTGTAACGTAGATAATATTACCTTAAACCATCAATTCTAATTTCAATGATGTGGTTGATGAAGAGGAACGGCAAAGAGCTGGCGATGGTGAACGGTTACACGTTCTATTGTCACAAGAACAACCCCAGGACGAAGATCTGGACATGATACCAATGGATGGCTCTGTAAGGCCAGGCTGATCACCTGCAGTGAGCCTGATCCTCTGAAGCGGAGTGTTGTGTCTGCCAAGTTGGAGCACAGACATACACCGCCTCTTTCTTTACTTTTACTTACCTGTACTTCTTTTAATCTAGGCGTTACTTTTTTACGCTGACATAGAATTGTATAGTTTTCCGCATTTTAAAGACCTAAGATTTACACGTAACACACACCTATCATAGAAGCTACAAATGTTGTAATTGAATGCTTTGCGATATTAGAAAATTATGTGCTATCTTTTTCCCTATCGCTATTATTACATAAAACTGTCACAGTAATTTTCATGAAGAGACAACGGCAAAGAAGTGGCAATAGTGAACGGCTACACTTACTACTGTCGCAAGCAGAGTTTGAAGAGGTCTACAAAGATCTGGAACTGTACCTATGGAGGGGACTGTCATGCCAGGATGGAGATCACCAAGCACGCGAAACCATCTCGTCGGATTGTGCTGTCAGCGAAACTGGAACACAAGCACGAACCTTCTAAGTATTGTGTCAATAATAGATTCTATTGTAATTTATAATTTGTGGAGTATCTAGTTGTGATGTCAGTAGTTGAGATGTAAAATTAAAAAATCGGTCGATAGTTTGATACCGCAAGAATGACCATGTTCCTTAGTTATTATGAATAGTGGAAATTTGTAATCGTATGTATTATTTTTATCGGTGGTATTGAATTTTGAATGATTGAATTATCTATTTTAGTATTACGTAATGAAAAATATGTAGTGGTGTAACAGTGCATCGAATGTTAATGTTTGCAATAATCTGTTTCAGTTCCAGAGAGTATACAATCTAGGTGTAGGTGAACTATAAAAATACTTAATGCATAATTTTGCATCATACTTTTCAAATATCCATATATAGGTAAAAATCATTTTACCTTTAAGTGGATTTATAATAGGTAGTACCTATTCGACATTGTATGTTCAATCATTGCGAAATACTACTTTGATGATCTCACGTTTTATAAGTATTGTGCTTCTGTATTGTGTGCCTGTGTTACGGTTACGGTTTAATGTTTGAAAAAACAGTATGGTATAATTTACTAAGTATGGAATAATATGTATGTGTTATAGGCAATGTGTACAATGCAGGCATTCTATACAATACCTAGGAAATGTATAGAATGCCGGGGTCGTTCAGGCAATGTATGAAATGATGTTCAATGTTTAAACTATTTTACACTTTACCTAGGAAATGTATAAAATACCTAGGCATTGTATAGAATGCCAGTTGAAGTACAGGCAATGTATGTAATCGATTTTTCTTCTCTATGATTTAGTTAGACAGGTAATGATCTTTTGAGAGCTAATCCTAATTTCAACTTCCATTAGCAGACAGCGATAAGACATGTGTTCTATTGGTTTGTATGCCTAAATACATACGAGTTTTTGCGTAGAGAGCGTTTCTCACATAGCAGTTGCCTTCGGATAAACATTTACATTTTATCTCTTCTCATCTGAGAAGCGGTGGCTCCGTCGAGCCACCTTGATAAGTAGTAATCAGTTTTTCGACCTAGGATGCAAGAGCGAGCGAAGCGAGTTCGGGACTTTGGGGCACCCCGACACGGACAGGTTAGATTCGACGAGAAACATTCACATTTCATTTGATTACGTATTGCCCACTCGACTGTATCATGCGCAAGTTCGGACTCGCGACTGTACTCAAGGCGGTCACAAAGTTTGGCGCGGGCTGTACGGGCTAGTCCCGCACACCGCACACACGTTTCTCCTTCTCGTGGTCGTTCATTATACACATTGCCTGATGCGCTTTGGGCATTTTATACAATACCTAGGCAATGTATGAAATGAATCGTATTATATACATTGCCTGAACGTTTTAGGCAATATATATAAAGCCTAGGCATTCTATACAATGCCGGATTATACACATTGCCTATAACATATGTACAATTAAATAAAGACAAAAGTAATAATTATAATGCATATATTTTGCATTTTTTTAAAATATTCCTCTACAAATATTACGGCGCATTGCAACTAGATTTGACGTTTGTCAGTCTAGCGGAGCGTCGAGTTGATGGTCGGCGCCACCGTATTGAAAGTCAGTTGCTTTCGAACTAAAACGTCGAGCGCACCACTGATACGACGAGTCGCTTTTGTTCCGCGTAATCCTGTGCGTTTACGTTTATGTTCTAAAATAATTTGGATCAGTTAATTTTGTGTTTTTGACTATATTAGTGAATAGTGACTATATTTCGATTAAATTCTGGACGCAATGTTTTGTTTAAATAACTGTAAATTAAATAATTTTGATTGTGACTCGAGTGATTCTTTGGTGCTTCCTACCCACATTGCCAAGTAAATGAAGACATGGCTGACTCTGTTAATGACGAGTATCAGCCAAAAAAAAAATTTGTATTAACTAGTGGTATGAGATAATTATGCTGAAAACTAGATAACTAAAAAAACATAATTGTTTTTTGTTAATCATTTTACAATTGTTTCTCATATGATGCTTTGATAATAATAATAAACACTAGTCTCAGTTTCACCCAGGTGTGAAACTTGCTATTCTGAACGGCTACACTTTCTATTGCCATACTCATAACACGAACATCAACAGTTGGTGCTGTACGTATGGAATCTCATGCAAGTTCAAGTTGGTCATCATGAATGATGCCGACATTGAGGATCGACAGATTGTATCAATGAAGCTTAACCATGGGCATGCTCCATCAGCTTTGTACATTCTTGATGGCATTTTCTATATGGGAGAAATAATTACAATCACATATACATAATTGAAATGATATTGTTGTAATATGTATAATAGTGCCGTTGTATTCCTACTGTTTAGGTATTTTAGTAATAATAAAAAAAATAATGCTTTACTCTTGAATGTTTTTTTGAATGAATCCAGACAGCTTTAGTGAAGTCAATAGAAATCAGAATGATTAATATAGGTTTTAAAGATTTGAAACCCGTGTATTATTTTAGTATTTGGCATATACCTACATCAATCAGCCTACCTGTTATAATATTTTTTTTTGTTTATTTTTTAAGCTCAATTAAAATGGGTAAAGAAAACCAACGGCAGGGAGCTGGCTATTGTGGACGGGTATACCTTCTTCTGCCACAAAGAGAATATGATCAAGAGCACCTGGACTTGTACCAACGGGAAGAGGTGCAAAGCGAGGATGATGATCACTAACAGAGCCGACCCAGCACAACGAACCGTGCTCACATCTAAACTAGAACATAACCATAAGCCACCCAATTTTAGAATTACTGACGGCTGTTATGTTAAGATGAATTCATTTTATTATTAATATTCATAATATTGCTGTTGTACCTCCGGAAGGTTTAGATAGATAACCATATTTCATCCATAAATATAATCAGAGATTAACAGAAGATGAAAGAAGGGAAAACTTTATCTGTCATACATTCATAATTATTATTATATCAAGTCATTGTATTGTAGATAGTTCTCATAACAGTCAGTGTACCTAGCCCCGTTTTTGGCCAAAGAGTAAGTACTGTACCTATTTCCATTTCATAAATAAGGTACCTGGGTCAAATATGGCCAGCCGATTAATATAGCCACCACCTATTATCTCCCAAACCATTGCAGCCTTGCATTCAACGTACGCTTAAGCGAGATGGTCTATGTGTGTGTTAAGGATGGAACACCTGCCTCCCGCCGTGCACCCCTCGCCAGTCTGGCACGGTCTTGTCAAAAAAAACGTCGCGTTGCGCTAAAAATTGCATTCGTTAGGTTTTGGTTTATACAGTTATTTATTAGTAATTTATGTTGTGTGTTTGTTGCATGTTAGTCTTTGATATCTCTAGTTGATGTTTTAATGCAGATTTAATGGGTTCCTCCATAGCAGGGTTTCTCAATCTTTCGGCTCCACGAACCCCTGTGAAAATTTCCACGTGACAGCGAACCCCTAACTAATTAATTCCCCCCCCCCCCAAAGAAAATAATAAAATTGACTGTAGAAGATAATAAGGTTTTAATTTGAATAAAAAAGGTAACAAATAAAGTGCCAAAAGAAATATCTTTTAATGTGTTGGGTGTGCTTGTTTCTTGTCGCAAATGGATTCAATTTTAGGAGTGATTTTGGACAATTTTAACCTTAATTCTGACTCGGTATCAAGTCTCTTTCTGTATTTAGTTTTTATGACCAGGTGTGAAAACTCACTCTCACATAAGTATGTTGCTTGCATTGCCTGCCAGTTATCAAACCACCATTACGTAAAACTTGTAGCGAACCGGGTGCCGTCGAATGGCGAACCCCCTAGGGGTTCGCGTACCCCACTTTGAGAAACCCTGCTCTATAGTATTTCGAAGTTAGGTTCAATTGAAAAATATCGTTACGTACGGTAAATATTGCCATCGAGTGGCCATATTTTCGATATAACTATTTGTTAACTAAATACATTGATTTATTTTTTGTTTTAAATCATGGCGCCGCGTTATATTAAAAAGAGTTTGCGAGGAAATTGAATTGAGGCTCACCAAAGAAGACAAGGAGAACTTTGATTGATCTCATGTCTGTGTCAAATAATAAGATTTAGGTTTTTTTATGGTTTAGTTGTCTATTTGTTGATTTGATTCTTGTTTCTGCTGTTTCCTTTAAAGCTTTAAATAAAGATAATCATACTAATACATTTTTTCTTTTTATTTAGTTAAGTAATAAATCCCAATTTAAAAATAATAATTTATGTTAATACATATTTACCTACACTATCGTTAATATGGCCAATTGACTTATTCGTCAACTCGCGCGCAATTAACTCGCTCGCTCGAGCGAGTTGGCACATTCCGATTTTAATTATTTTTGTTGTCGTCAACTCGCGACTAGAGCGAAAAATGGTACTGTCATCTATAAAAGTGTTATAATAAATTCAATATAGAAACCTACTTTATAAGTATAAGGCATTGTACGATTTGAATTTGAAATAAAAGAAATGTAGTTTTTTAACCGACTTCCCAAAGGAGGAGGTTCTCAATTCGGATGTTTATATACTACTATATATTTGTTTCTAATGTTTGTTCGGGCATAACTCCGTCGTTTACCAACCGATTTGAAAAATTATTTGTTTTTTTTTTGTTGGAAAGGGGTATACTTCCCGAATAGTTCCATTAAATTTTACCGAAATCGGACTAGCATTTTTTGAAAAATCAACAAAAACCTAAAAAGTTTTCAACAGTGTCTACACCGATTACTCCGAGGTTTCTGGTCCGATTTCGATGATTTTTTTTTTGTTCGATACAGTACCTATATCTGCCATTGGGTCCCATAAAATTTTCATTTAGTTTGGTGCAGTCATTGACTTATACAGTATGGACAGGCCCTGCCAAACAACGAAAATGGCACCAGTTTCAAAAAAGTTCAAAATGACCTACAAAAAAACTTTTCTTTCGAAAGTGTGTGAAAAAAAGTCAATGAAATAAAAAAGAAAGTCACCGACTTTCGAAAGAAAAGTTTTTTTGTAGGTTATTTTGAACTTTTTTGTGGGAAGTCGGTAACATTTTTTTTTAAAAAGATTTTCTAATAGATATAGGTATTCTGTATTTATAATTTACAACATAAAAAACTGCTCATATTATGTTACCTACATTTTGAAGATTATCAACAATATCACATTTTTAAAGATTTTGGTTAATAACCTAGTATGTAACATGACTTAAACTAAACAAATATAACAAAGTAAAATCAACAATATCAAAAAAATACGAGTATACCATTTGGCTAATTATTAGGGTACATAATTGAATATCGAAGATTAAAATATCTACGCTTAAAATATCGATGTTCAAAACATCGAAAATGAAAATATCGAACGACCATAAAATCGAAAATTAAAAGACCCCGCCATCCTCTTCGTGTTAGGTTACTTTAAACCTTGCAAACAAAAATAGACAGAGCCCCGCAAAGCGGGTTCCGTCGACTTACCTTGATAGGTGGTAATCAGCAATTTGACTAAGGATGCAAAAGCAAGTCCGACTTTTTATCCGGTTTCTGTCCGATATTTCAACTAGTAGGTATTTTTAACGTAGATATTATGAACTTGGATATTATGAACTTCGATGTATTAAACGTTGATATTTTGAACATAGACATTTCAATCTTGGACGTTTTAAGCGTAGATGTAACATTTTTCGATATTTTGTTACAATCGATATTTAAATTTTCGATGTTTTGAACATCGATATTTTAAGCGTAGATATTTTAATCTTCGATGTTAAAATATGTACCCTATTATACATAAAATCATTGAGTAATTTCGCCAAATGGAAACTTAACAAAAGCTTTTCTTTGGAAAGAAAGATTCGGACCGCGAGTAGAATTTTACCTCTAAGACGACCTCCTGACAATCAGTTAACCTACTCTATACGTTTCATGTCTTAAACATGTGAAGTAGGTTCAATTAAATTAAATATTAAATTTATAAAAACACTTTTGTAGACGACTGTAAATTTTCGCTCAGTCGCGAGTTGACGACAACAAAAATAATTAAAATCGGAATGTGCCAACTCGCTCGATCGAGCGAGTTAATTGCGCGCGAGTTGACGAATGAGTCGGCCAATTTCCCATTTTTTATTTAATTGTCGTAATCTCAAAATCTATTACAAATAGATCTAATTTTACACGTGAACATGTTAGTTAGATAGACTCTTTATCACATGATATGCGGAATAGTAGACATTAGTCGTAGGTAGTATGAATTTTTTTTTATCAAATCTTAAGGTGGCCATATTTGACCTAACAATTTGCATGATTAATTCTAGAAAATTATATTGACTTTATTATGGAACAATGTGTTTAATTTAAATGTTTTCACTGTAACTAGTCAGATCGAATTCTTTAAAAAAAAAAAACAAAAAAACGTGATTTTTTTTTTGGAAATCCATAAAAAATCGTGCAGCGCGCGTTGCTGATTTGGGTACCCCACGGCATGATGGACCAAAGTTTTTACCGGCCACCCTGATGGATTATTATATGAATAATGCTCATTTCTCTAGTATGAACTTGGTCTTCTCTTTATTTTAGTGCTTTGGGTAAAGAAACCTAACGGCAAAGAGCTTGCCATCGTGAACGGCTACTCATTCTATTGCCACTGGCGACGCCAGCTCACTGATACATGGAGTTGCTCCTCTGGACATGTCTGCAAGGCTCAACTCATCTTCACTAATGATGACACAAGGATCCTGGTTAAAGCTAAATTAGAACATAATCATGCACCTCCAAGATATGCCATTAATAATGGAATTTATGTCAAGCTAGGCAAGTAGACAAGTTACGGCTTTTCGACTGCACTTGGGTATCCCGTTTTCTATCTAGGTATATGCTATTTTATAGGAGTTATTTTATTGTTCTATGTAAATGTTTGTTTTGATACATCCTATTTGTGTTATGTGGTATTTAGTCCTAGGTACTTATATGATTAAATTGAGTTACTGCTAATTTATTTGATTGTTAGCTGCTCCTTCTAATGAAAATCTTGTAGTTTGCTTGAATTTTTTATCTTATTGTTTTGTTACAACAGCTTTATTATATTTATTGAAGTAAGAGTATTTTATCCACAATAAAATTGGCTCCCATTTATCAGTGTTAAAAATTCAACAAAAATAATTATTATAAACAATAAATCCATAATGAAAATTGAGTTATGTAGTTAGTGCTTTTCAAATTATATGTTGAGTTGCCCATAATTGTAAAAAAATATCAGTCTTATAAGGGTTCCGTCTCTTCATTTGGATTTACTGAACCCTAAAACTAATAAAAAATATTGCAATAAAAATTATTTTAACTGTGAAAGAACTGTTTGGTGGCCAATTAATTCAATTAAATAGCCATTATGTTGTCCTATTTATATCGGGTTTCCTACTTGAAATCGAATGAAGCGTTCTTACAAGTTACTAAAAGATTTTAAGTCTCTCCCTGGTTGACTCCGAAGTGCCGTGCTTGACAGATGCGGAGAACGCCTGGAAAATGACTTGCCCGGATTCAGATCGACCCGTGAACCCATCTTCCCAGAGGCAGTGGGATGAGCCGCTCTGCAGGTTGGTACGGTATAATCTTATTAATACGTCAACCAATTCTGTAGAGCGTGCCCGCCTGCTGCCTGTGGGCGAATGGGAGTCGGGTCTTTGGCTTCAGGCACTACCGTCACCCAACATAGGTACCATGCTGGGTGACGAAACCTTCCGGATCGCTACATGCCTGCGTCTGGGCGCTCCTTGCGGGGCTCCACATCGTTGTCAGTGTGGCGAAGGCGTCGACTGCCTCGGGCACCATGGCCTTTCCTGCAGCAAGAGTGCAGGTCGGCTAGCACGGCACGCTAGTATAAATGACATTATCCGTCGTGCTCTTGTCACCGCCGGGGTGCCAGCCGTTTTAGAACCCAGTGGCTTGGCACGCGACGATGGGAAGAGACCAGATGGGATGACTATAATGCCTTGGAAGTTGGGTAGACCTTTGGTGTGGGATGCAACATGTGTCGACACCCTTGCGCCATCCCATCTTCCTGGTACTACATGCTGTGCTGGTGCGGCTGCTGCAAGTGCCGAAAACCTCAAACGGCGCAAATACAATGGCTTGACTTCTAGCTATGTGTTTGAGCCGTTTGGGGTTGAAACACTAGGGCCATGGGGTCCGAGTGCCCACCGAGTCTTCAAAGACATCGCCAAGCGTATAGTCGACGCCTCTCGTGACCAGAGGGCTGGCCTATTTCTCGGCCAAAGGATCAGCATTGCCATTCAACGTGGCAATGCTGCCAGCGTTCTGGGCACTTGCCCCATTGACAGCGATGTGGATGAATTTTTTGACGCCATGTAAATTTTTAATTTTAGTTTTAATTTAGTTATTTATGTAAATATTTTAGTTTTATTTTTAGTTATTAAAGATACTATAGGTTTACCAGTTATAAAACTCAATAAAAAATTGGTTCAAAAGTTACTAAAATGAGTTTTATTGTTTTCAGTTCAATGGGTGAAAAAAAGTAATGGAAGAGATCTTATGATTATCAACGGCTACACTTTCAGTGGTAAAGGCCTGACTCGCCGACAGAACACCTGGTATTGTACTCTAGGGAGATCATATTGTAAAGCTAGAGTTATGTTCATGAATAACGACAATCCTTTGAATCTCGAAATAGTGTTTATTGAGGAGAACCATACACATGCTCCTCCGTCGTTTGTGATTTCTAATGGATTTTATGTAAAAGTTTAAGGTACCTATATTGTCTAAAACCGAAGTCCCGTTATATTTTGGTTGTTTTGTTATCTCATTGGGCATTTTACATTTTAAGTTTGCATTATTCATAACGTCCTTAATGTATTTAATAAACGAGTGTAATTATTTTCAGCTTTTATAAAATATTTACCTATAATAATCTTACCTATAATCTTATTATTTGTTGATTTAGATATTGCCTATTGTAATAGGTATGGCACACACATTAAATAAACGCTAACTTTTGGTTTGGGAGTGAATTCATGGCGTGAATTCCAGCTGTTATGGCGGCTCCACATAAGTGCCGTGAATCCACGCCGCGAATTCTTGCCGTGAATTCACGGACCCGTTAAATAAATTAATAATTATTTTTTATTCTGAATGTAATTCTTCTAACTGTTTATCCATAGAAAGTCTGACATGAATTTTATATATTAATTAAGAAAGTTTTAATCATATACCTACTAAGTAAATTCATCAAACAAAGTTATTGCATCAGCAGCTTCTACGTCCATTTCACGGCAGGTTTTACGAACGATTGAGAGCATCCCGTGAATGTGGAGGGCACGACCATTGAGCACGACTTGTGCCGTGAATTCACGGCACTAATGTGGAGCCGCCATTACGTCATCAACATAGTACTTACCTACGATTGTAGATCAAAATACCGCCATTAGCCCATTACACGCCAGTACTCTAGTTTTTTTAAAGTGTTCACCTACATTTCTAGTCATGGTGCTGTGATATAAAATCATAACTTATCTGTATAATTACTACTAATTTAAATAAATTAATAAACACTTGAATTTATTTTGGAATACAGAATATGCATTTGAGCTTATTTGTACAATTGGACAAGTGATGTAGCGTGTTACTGTTTCATTGATACAGTAAGAGTTTTCGTTTACAGTGCAATGGGCAAAGAAGCACACTGGGAAAGAAGTTGTTGTTGTGGGTGGCTACACATTTTACTGCAGAGTGCGAAGTCAGTCGACCCTCCTCTGGACTTGCACCGCCTCCGGGGGGAGGAAATGTACAGCAAGGTTGATAACTACCAATGAGGTTGATCCTACGCTGCGCATTTTCAAATCAGTTAGGATGGAACATAATCATTTGCCTCCACAAATTGTAATTAGGAACGGATTCCTTCGAAAGCGTACTCAGCACGACGGATAAAACTGTTTTCGTCATTTATTTTATTCATGTTTACATACGGTATAATATTAAATGTATCGTTATTTGTGTCAATTGTCAATATTTTTTTTTTTGAAATGTTTCATTTTCGGTAATCATTTAAACTGACAATATGCCAGACAACGATGACAGCGTATCTAACGTGTCTGTATAAAAGACAATAGTACGAGATCCGGTAGAAGAAATATATACCCTCATGTGTTATTTGAAAATGGTATATAATGCACGCTAGATACTCTATACGACAATATTTTGGTGATAGGTTGTCTCCCTGAATCGCGTACCGTCATTGTTAATTTATAAAAATTGACCTCAAAAATTTTGGATCAACTTCCCTCATCTGTTATTTGGAAAAATCGAGGATTAGCTGATAGAACATAACTCAAAGAATCTAAAAAATATAGGTTGTCGATGCCTAACCCTGTCCTGCTAATTAGTTGTCGGGTTCAAACAGGTGAGTTACCGTAGATAATATACCCTCATCTGTTATTTAATCGAATCAGATATCAAATGATAGGTTATTTTATTCTGAATCCAACAGTATTTAGTTGTCTAATCAAAAACATGGCTGAATTTGGGTTGTCTAACTTTTAAGCGTAAAATTTAATCAACAAGCGTTGAAGAACAAAAGACAAAAATAATGATGCAGGTGTGCAGTTGTGCACCCAGACCGGTCTAAAAGTGTATGGAAGACTAGTAAATAAAACGCAGCGATCGATAGAACAACATGTTTTGTCTAAAACATATCATTTTTATGGACACACAGTAAAATAAATAAGATTTGTTTTTCATTGAGTTGGTGTAAAAAGTCCGTTCGAAATCAAAAACATATTAATAATGATTTGTATGGTTCTTCTTAATGCACACCGATTAGATCAAATTTTAACATAGAATCCATCTGATATGACAAATGCTGGCGGTGCATGACCGTGTTCTAGTCTAGCTGACACCACGGTCCTATTTGATGCTATATCGTCATTGGTGGTAATGAGCCTTGCTTTACAAGCCCCTCCGCTAGTGCATCTCCAAGCCTGCGTACTAATATTTCTCTTATGTACATAGAAAGTGTAACCGTAGACAACCGCCAGTTCTCTTCCATCTGGTTTTTTCACCCATTGCAACTCTAAAAATAAAGTAGGATGGTTTACTATTCTGAAATATACGGGTGAATCCTATGCGTTGACTTACTTTAGTCTAGGATACATTTAAGAAATATATACCCTCATATGTTATTTGAAAATGGGATGTAATGCACGCTAGATACTCTATACGACAATATTTTGGTGATAGGTTGTCTTCCTGAATTGCGTACCGTCATTGTTAATTTATAAAAATTGACCTCAAAAATTTTGGATCAACTTCCCTCATCTGTTATTTGGAAAAATCGAGGATTAGCTGATAGAACATAACTCAAAGAATCTAAAAAATATAGGTTGTCGATGCCTAACCCTGTCCTGCTAATTAGTTGTCGGGTTCAAACAGGTGAGTTACCGTAGATAATATACCCTCATCTGTTATTTAATCGAATCAGATATCAAATGATAGATTATTTTATTCTGAATCCAACAGTATTTAGTTGTCTAATCAAAAACATGGCGGAATTTGGGTTGTCTAACTTTTAAGTGTTGAAGAACAAAAGACAAAGATAATGAATACAGGTGTGCAATTCTCAATTCCCAGACAGGTCTAAAAGTGTTTGGAAGAATAGTTTCACTTCCTACTAAGGTCGCGGTAATAGTACAACTACATGCGACAGACAAAGATAAAATCAATTCGTTTTAAATAATTTTCCGACCAAGTAAGCACGTGCCAGTAACCAAACACTGGATTCAACTCGGATTAGAATAATAACAATGATACACATTTATTTATTTACTCATGAAAGCGATGTACAGACGCTAGTACACCAAGCTACCACAATCTGTCAAATTTCTTTAATAGATTTTTCATCATTAACTCAATAGTGGAAGGTTAATTTCGGTAAAATTTGACAGATTCGGGTAGATTGATCTGCTGGCGTCTGTAGTAAGTGTCAATTTTGAAGAAAAATAAAAAACCCAAAGCACTCGCCTCCATCAGCGAGATATTTAACTGAGCATGACATTCCCTCAAACACCAGGACAAAATTGATAATAGTACATACTTACTCATAGTACTCACAAAATATGTCATAAACAATTTATACAATACCAATACTAAGAAATTGACTCTACAGTAATATCTCTCTTGATCATTTCACATTAATATTCCTGTTGTGATAATGTGAGGAGCTTGGGGCTAAATAATTACAGCCTGATCTTCCAGGTCAAGCCGCGCTTGTCGAGTTTGCTCTGTGGATGGGCGACCATCTATCATAGTGAGTTTCTTCAGTGTCTCTGAAAGCTCGTAACGCAGTTGGTCCCAACTGTCCTTTTTAGAACTTTGACAGTCGTTACATTCTCACATTTTTTTATCGTGGTAAAATCATCAAATGACTTTAGTAAAGTGGTAAGATTTGACAGAAAACAATTTTGAAAAAGAAAAACAACTAATGAGTCCAAGTGGCCTACCACGAGCTCTTAACTTGATCCAATTTACGCTCAGGGAACGAGATGGCGCTTGACGACTTGTATAGCTCTGTCTCTTTCCCACAGCCTAAACTGGATCGCATTAAGGGCTCGTGGTAAGGCCTCTGCTACTCTCAGTGATCAGTCAAAAATTCATAATTCAGTGTAGTTAAATTACTTGCCGATGAATGAATTATGTATCATTTTTATTATTCTAATCTGAGTTGAATCCAGTCTTTGGTCAACGGCACGTGCTTACTTGGTCGGAAAATTATTTAAAACGAATTGTTTTTATCTTTGTCTGTCGCATGTAGTTGTACTATTACCGCGACCTTAGTAGGAAGTGAAACTAGTCTTCCATACACTTTTAGACCGGTCTGGGTGCACTGCAACTGCACACCTGCATCATTATTTTTGTCTTTTGTTCTTCAACGCTTGTTGATTAAATTTTACGCTTAAAAGTTAGACAACCCAAATTCAGCCATGTTTTTGATTAGACAACTAAATACTGTTGGATTCAGAATAAAATAACCTATCATTTGATATCTGATTCGATTAAATAACAGATGAGGGTATATTATCTACGGTAACTCACCTGTTTGAACCCGACAACTAATTAGCAGGACAGGGTTAGGCACCGACAACCTATATTTTTTAGATTCTTTGAGTTATGTTCTATCAGCTAATCCTCGATTTTTCCAAATAACAGATGAGGGAAGTTGATCCAAAATTTTTGAGGTCAATTTTTATAAATTAACAATGACGGTACGCAATTCAGGAAGACAACCTATCACCAAAATATTGTCGTATAGAGTATCTAGCGTGCATTACATCCCATTTTCAAATAACATATGAGGGTATATATTTCTTAAATGTATCCTAGACTAAAGTAAGTCAACGCATAGGATTCACCCGTATATTTCAGAATAGTAAACCATCCTACTTTATTTTTAGAGTTGCAATGGGTGAAAAAACCAGATGGAAGAGAACTGGCGGTTGTCTACGGTTACACTTTCTATGTACATAAGAGAAATATTAGTACGCAGGCTTGGAGATGCACTAGCGGAGGGGCTTGTAAAGCAAGGCTCATTACCACCAATGACGATATAGCATCAAATAGGACCGTGGTGTCAGCTAGACTAGAACACGGTCATGCACCGCCAGCATTTGTCATATCAGATGGATTCTATGTTAAAATTTGATCTAATCGGTGTGCATTAAGAAGAACCATACAAATCATTATTAATATGTTTTTGATTTCGAACGGACTTTTTACACCAACTCAATGAAAAACAAATCTTATTTATTTTACTGTGTGTCCATAAAAATGATATGTTTTAGACAAAACATGTTGTTCTATCGATCGCTGCGTTTTATTTGTTCACATGTGTGCAATGTATTGATTTATAATGTCTGACAATTCCATTAATTGTCTCTAAGCGTGCGTCCACGTCTGGCGAATGCGCCGCGAATGCGCAGCTCGCGAGCCGTTAGCGAACACTTGACAGGGCCTTCCCTTTCATTCGTTATTAATGAAATAGTGTCGTAGTAATGTCGAATATCTATGTGTGTTTTAAAAATAAGGCGTCTTCTCATTGCAAACGGCTTAACAACTTTTTATTTCACTAGAGAAATAGGAAAAAATACTAGGAAATAAATTGCCATCGTGTGTGCCTATAATTTTCCCATAATTAGCTGGTAACTATATCTATTCGATTCGTACATTTCAGAACAGCATGAAATCTTCTTATATTTCCAGTGCTGCAATTTGTAAAAAAACAAGATGGAAAGGAACTGGCGGTTGTAAACGGCTACACTTTCTATTGCCACAAGAGTCATATAAAGACGAAGGCTTGGAGCTGCACTAAAGGCGGGAGTTGTAAAGCAAGGCTCACCATTACCAATGATGTTAGAGTATCACACAGGACCGTGGTATCAGCTAGACTCGAACACACACATGCACCACCTCTATTTGCCATATCAAATGGATACTATGTTAAAATAAGATAATAACTTGTGACAGTACATTTTAGCCTTTATTCCTATTAACAGTGATGAGTGTACTTAAATGAAAAATTCGAAAAGCCGCAATAAAGCGTGAAATTTAAATCTGAAAGAATGTCAGGATGAATCTTTGTTACTCTTTCACGTATATAAAGTACTCAGCAATACTCACCAATGTTTTATTTTCAGTTATTCTGCTAGCAAAGTCCCGTTACTCAGGGAAACATCTGGTCATGTTCAACGACTACACTTACTACTGCAAGAAACAATGCAAGAAGACCAAATACTTCCATTGGTACTGCTCCACACATAACTGTAGAGGATGCAACGCTAAGCTGAAGTTGGATGAGAAGTTCGCCATTGTTGGCCTTGAGAACGAACACACTCATCCTCCAGCTAAGTACTATATCCACGATGGACGATACATAAAGATTTAACAATACTTTTATGGTTGGCGCAGTGGCCGAGCGGTTGTGCTGCGCTGTGAGTAGCGGGTTCGATTCCCGCTCGGAGCAAATATTTGTACGATCTTTGGGTAGTTGTTTCGGGTTTGGGCGTTTGTGTATATGAGTTTAAATGTTTGTAAATGCGCCCACGATACAGGAAAAAATCCTAGTGTGGGGGAAACGTTTAAAAATTAAAATAAGGAACAAAATATGCGTCGTCGCGAGATCACAAAAGGTACTAAACAGGTTAGGTGCGTACTTCCGTGTGAAAGTGTGAATGCGTCGCAAGCCCTTGTCGCAAGCGCCATTTGTGGATGTTTTACCCAGCCTTGGCAAGCGTGGAGAGGTAGCTATAGAGCTATCACGAAAATTAACAATATTTTTTTCTGAAGATTAATTTAAAGCTTTACTAGAAAATAGTTTTCATTTTTTTTTAGATCTTGCTTTACCTAACAAGACTTATTCCCGTTGAATCCCACTCTTGTTATTTTGAGATTTGGTATCCAACGGGAATACATAATAATAGTGGATGGATCCAACGGGAAAACTATTCAAGTGGTGGATTTAAAAGTGGTATCCAACGGGAATAAATTGAGATGGAGACAAGGTACGTCATGTAAATAAAATTAGATTGTTTTTAACCCAAATGATGCGGTGAACCCAAAATTACCTAGTGAAATTCAATATTACTAAATGGTTCACATTTAGGCCGAGATAAAAATAGTCGTTGCTAAGCATCTGTCAACCGACTAGTTCGATATCTCCAAAACCAGTCAGTTTAGACCCCATGTTGTCGGGGTTAAAATTGTTGCAAATGAGGTCTAGTATCACCCATTTCAAGGACCGCATCGAATTGCAAATCAACCTGTATAGATATTGATATTCACAGCGAGTTTGAAGTCTGTGTTATGTAAATTTTTATAACTACGAGTATGTATGAATAAGGTTTGCTGTCTAAGATCATATAGTTTATTTACAATTTTTAGTTTATTTTTTAAGTATAGAAAATCTTATTATTGTACTCTTTTATTTAATAGTCATTTTTGTCAATAATATACATTATTTATTATACAAAATATAATTTCTACTATCTGGTCTAAGGTACTATACAGGGTGTCCAGTAAAGAATGGATAACCTTGGAATGGCTCATAGTAGAACAAAAGGCGATTCAGTAAAAAATCCAAAAAAAAATCAATACCGAGTATTTTCTAAGATATGTTACTTTTAAAAATTTTGATAATTTTTGGTACCCTACTTTACATTCTTGCACACCGCGACCACAAATTGATGAAAACCACCATTTTTTTACTGTTAAAATAATCTACATTAACTGAGCTGATAGATGAGCAATAAATAGTAACACTGTTAATACACGGCTTTTCAAAACATTAACTCGAATTAGAGCTTTAGTGAAAAAAATGAGAAAAAATTTCGTTATGACAAAGTTTAAGCAACCATAGCACGAAAAAAACGTATAACAACACACGTGACCAATAATTTTAAAATAATCTGCACTTAATGCAGATTTTGAAATAATATTACTTATCATTGTACGTAATGTAAATAATGAATTATTGCTAATTGTGTTTGAAAGGAGAGAAAATTACTGCTGAGAAAAGTTTGAAACATTTAGGTATTCCAGGTAAACCCCATACATTTTAAGAATTTCAACGAAGTAAAAAAAAGTCTCATCTTCTAGATGCTTCGAATGACGCCTATATCAAATCTGTTGGATACCTTCACCCAGGTTAGGTTAGCAAATTTCTCTCCTTTCATATACAAATAGCAATTATTCATTATCTTCAATAGGTACAATGACGAAAAAAACGTATGGCAACCCAGGTGACCAATAATTTTAAAATGAAATGCACTTAATGCAGATTTCAAAATGGTATTATTCATCATTGTACCTATTGAAAATAATGAATAATTGCTATTTGTGTTTGAAAGGAGAGAAATTGGCTTACCTAACCTAACCTGGGTGAAGGTGGGTGAAGGTATCCAACAGATTTGAAATAGGTGTCATTCGAAGCGTCTAGAAGATGAGACTTTTTTTTTCTTCGGTGAAATTCTTAAAATGTGTGGGGTTTACCTGGAATACCTGAATATTTCAAACTTTTCTCAGCAGCAATTTTCTCTCCTTTCAAACTCAATTAGCAATAATTTATTATTAACATTAGGTACAATGATAAGTAATACCTTTTTGAAATCTGCATTACGTGCATATTATTTTAAAATTATTGGTCACCTGTGTTGCCACACGTTTTTTTCATGCTATGGTTGCTTAAACTTTGTCTCAATGAAAATTTTTCTCAATTTTTTCACTAAAGTACTAATTCGAGTTCATTTTTTAAAAAGCTGTTTAGTAGCAGTGTTACTATTTACTGCTCATCTATTAGCACAGTTAATGCAGATTATTTTGTCAATAAAAAAATGATGGAATTCATCAATTTGTGATCGTGGTGTGCAAGAATGTAAAGTAGGGTACCAAAAATTATCAATATTCTTAAAAGTGACATTTCTTAGGAAATACTTGGTATTGATTTTTTTTTGTATTTTTTTCTGAATCGCCTTTAGTTCTACTATGACCCATTTCAAGGTTATCCATTCATTACTGGACACCCTGTATATCTGAAACACTGTTTAAAAAAGAAAGATCTGTTTTTATTTTTTTTACTTAGTATAGCTAAGGTTTTTTACACAAAAACACTCAGCAGGCCTAAGCAAAATTCAATGCAGAGGTGCAACGATACAACATATCGACTGATAAATTACTGTATTAACTTAACGAGCCTGTTTATTAATGGCCCTGATTATGAGTTCATAGCACCTCAAAATTCCTTGGTTTAGGTTGTCTCTCCTCTTACCGTTTAATATTAATGCAGTATCTAAATTAAAATATGCACCAAATAAATACGTATCGGTACATTACCTACACTTTTTTCTTTTTCATTTAAACGGACTTCAAAAAGAAAATTATACTGCTGACGCAACTATGTTTTCATTTATTAACTTTCTCAAAATTTTCAGGAGAATTACAGTTCGTGAAATCCCGGACAGGTTCACAACTAATTCTTTTCAACAACTACACGTATGCACGTCGTAAGCAGCCAGCAGCTAACAATAATACGTACTGGTACTGTTCCACTCATAAGAGCAGTAGAGGGTGTAAGGCAGGACTCATCGTGGACGATCAAAATGAAATTGTTTCTACTGATTTTGAACATAATCACCCTCCAGGCAATTACGTTGTATGTCGAGGGAAATGTATTCGACTATGAGACGTAAAAGCACCCAATGTTAGTTTGTACACATGTACAAGCTAACATTGTCGTTGTTCCTCGTCACTTACATTTAGATTTTGATTTTTCGGTTTTTCCTTCTTTCGTTTTCTTTGTGTCTTTGTGTTTTGAACCTATTTATTAACCTATTTATGATTTACAAGATTTCTTCAATAAACAAACTTTATATGAACATGTTTTTTGGTTCTACACATTTCACGCTCTATCTATATCATCATCATGCGTCTTATTGAAATTCACATAAGACGCTTCACGGAAAACACTTCGCTTTCGTACTTATATCACAACATATTTTTCAGAGAACTTCAAGTACATCAAGTCCCGGTCAGGTTCACAACTTCTACTTATCAACAACTACAGCTATGCACGACGTCAACAACCCAAAACGATGAATTACACTCCTTGGTACTGTTCCACTCATATCAGTAAAGGATGCAAGGCTAAGCTCGTCATTAACCTCAATAATCAAATAATTTCTGCTAATTATGAACATAATCATCCCCCGGGGAGATTTATTGTATGTCAAGGGAAATATATTCGTATATAAGGAATTTTCGCAGCGTTTTCGACTCTTGCATGAAATTGCATGCACTTGTATGCAAGTTAAACTACATTGCGGAGTACTTATAGGCAATCAATTTAGTTGATCAAACAGATACCGCAATGTAGTCATACCAGTACGTAACTAGCTTGATTTCCTGCATCGTCTAAATGAGGTTTTAATATCAGAAAAGGACACAATGTACTCGTAAGCTTGTATACATGTAACGTCGTCGTGGGGTCTGGTACATGTTATGGGTGTTGACGAAATATCTGTTTTGCCAGTAGCCTCTCATAGGAATCTTTTCCATAAGCTAAAATAAAACATAGTTATGATTATTTGTTGTGTTTTCTTATTTTGTATTTGTTGATATGAATTGATTCTCGATTTGAATACCAACATTTATACTTAATCCTATTATTTTTCAGAGGTTTTAAAGTACGCGAAATCTCAAAGAGGGGCAACACTTCTTCTAATTAATAACTACACTTATGGACGCCAGAGCAGTAGGAATAAAAATAAACATACTACTCGTTGGAGATGTTCTACTCACAATTGTAAAAGATGTAAAGCTGTGGTCCTTACTGATAATAGAAGCAATAAAATTATTTCTGCTAATCATGAACATAATCACTCTCCAGTAAAAAACACTGAATTTAGAGAAATATTCGTATATAAATAAATAATTATGCACTTGGTTTCATTCATCTCTTTGCAATTGGTATCGTAGGGGCATATCTATAAGTAACTACCTCTGTCTGTTATTGAAGAGGTCCGAGATATCTGCTCGAGAGTTACTTAGGTGGCAAAAATCGTTGTAACTGTTACAAAAAACAGATGCACAATGACTAATGCTGTTTACGAAAGCCTTTTGTGTCCAGATTAAGAGCGCGTATTGTGTAAGTTGGCAATGTCGCAAATAGTTGTCAAATATTAAACTGCATATTCGATGTTTTGATATTGATTATTGCATTCCCTAATTTTTTAGTGCACTACAGAAATTTCTTATTTCCATAGAGTAACATTGCTAAATTAATTAAAACTTGTTAATATTTGACAACTATTTGCGACGTTGCCAAACTTGCCAACATTCAGAATACGCGTTCTTCACTGATGTTTTATTTTATTCTTGTGCCATACACACATAAAAAAATGTGATCACTAGCAAAAGTTGAGAAAAAAAAAATCTTTTTATTATTGTTTGTTTTCTTTAGATAGAAATACCCTGTTTGAAATTAAAAAATAAAACTGAGGAATCATAATATAATCTACCGTTACAAACATTTTTAGACTTTCCAAAGTGATCGCAACATTTTTTTTAAGTGTAGGTATGTCGACGTGTCCTCACGGCGGCGATAGGCGGAGACCTCTCGCGCCCGGCATTGGTCGAGGCCATGCTGCGGGGCGAGACGGAGTGGGAAGCGGTCGCCTCCTTCTGCGAAGCAGTCATGCTCGCGAAGGAGGAGGCGGGCCGCGTGAGAGAGAGGACAATATCCTCCCTCCGCCCCACCCGCGGTGGTGGACGCCCACGGCGACGGACGTCGCAAGACGATCTTCGGCCACCGTAGGCGCGGGCATACGGGCGGCGAGTAAAGGGCAACTCGCTGCCCGACCATGGACCATGCCCGGCTCGACGGCGCGTGCGTTGTGTTCCACGCGTGCCTCAAAGAGCGTCAGCATAATGACGGGGCCCCCTCTCTAGTGGGCCAATCTCTGACAGTCCCTCCCGCCCTGCCCGGGGTGGGAGGACTCATTTGATGATTTTACCACGATAAAAAAAAAAGTTTAGGTATGTGGAAAGTCAGCAAATGAGTTTTACGATTCTCATTAGTAGTCCAGAGTCTGCTGAGGAAGCTAGTGATGAGCTCCTTATTAAGTGGGATTGAAACAAAACCTGCAAATATTGAAAATCAATCGATAACTAAGAATGCGGGTTTTAAAATTGAGAAATGCCCTGCTGACATAACATGAGAGTTCATCACATTATTGGTTTTATTAAAAATAATGTAATAATAATAATGTTCAATTTTAAATCAGTTTTTTTTTAGGTTTCAGGTATATACAATCAAGAACAGGCAAGGATCTAATATTGCTCGAAGGCTACACTTACTTCTTTCAGCGAACACTGTTGTCGCAGCCCATTGATCATTGGATCTGCACCTCCAGTCGCAGTAAGAGTTGTAAAGCAAAACTAGTCATTGATAAGATCGGGAATATCATCATCAATGGAGTATTTACTCATAATCATCACCCGCCTGTACTTAAATGATCTGAATAAATGTTTAGTTTACATATTCGTTGTTTGTGTTGAAAACAGGTTAATATTTAATTTAATTTAGTATTGTCCATGTAAACGTGCTGCAAATTAAAAGAGAAAAATAATTCGGTATTTATTTATAAATCGATCGAATTACACAAGTCTAGTTCCACCTATAGCAATGCACAATCGTAGGATTCGATATCAATGGGCTCTTGAACACAGAAATTGGGCAGAAGAACAATGGCGTTTCGTGTGCTTTTCTGATGAGTCTCGTTTCGGTATGAGACCGGATACAAGACGTATACGACACTGGAGAACCCCTGGACGCCAACAGCGATTAAAATCCTGCCAGGAAGTCCATCCTTATAGTGGTGGAACCATCATGGTATGGGCGGGTATTTGGATCGGCGGAAGAACTGAGTTGATTTGGATCAGAGGCAACCTCAACGCTCAAATTTATGCTGAGACGATTGTATCAGACGTCATCGTTCCTCTACAAGTGCAAATCGGTCCCTTATTTCAGTTAATGCATGATAATGCACGACCGCACACCGCAAGAGTTGTAAGACAGACTCTCGCCGCAGCTAACATCAATGTCCTGCCCTGGCCTGCTCAGTCGCCAGACTTGAATCCGATTGAGCATGCATGGGATATGCTACAGAGAAGAGCTCTGCCGAATATGGAGGGTATCCAGTCGCAAGAAGACCTTTTTTTGTTGTTGCAACGAACATGGGCGGCCATTCCACAGCGTGATTTGGATGAACTCATTTTGAGTATGCCAAACCGATGTTCTTGTGTTGTTAGTGTTCGCGGTAGAACACGGATTATTAATTGTTTAAGTTACCCAATAAAATTTTAAAGAAAACTGTTATTTCAGTCTTTTTTTCGAACTTTTGTGTTAGTGGTTCAAATGTCAAAAATGCCTTTATTAGGAAAATGGCAAATTTCTTTATTAATGCAAAGGTGACTTGGTTTATCGTTACTGTGACAAACGAAAACACTTTATTTGATGAATCCTTAAAGAAAATTTTAATTATTATCAATCAGGAGAAAAGTTATTGTAAAAATATATGTTGATCCCTAGACACTTTTGATGTGTGTATGTAGCTTCTGCCCGCGACTAGCTTCGTACGCGGATCCTGTTGCTTATGCCAGCGACAACGGAGTCGTCAAAATCGAAGATCTGAAACGTCTGATGTCCAATAGAGCCCGGGTAAATAATAAATGGGAGTTCTGGCCAGTAGAGTCAGATTTTTAATGATATACCGTCATCTTCGAAAATTAGTCCTAAAGTCTTACAGCCTTCACCGCGTGGAGGTACTCCCAGTTTATGTTATTTTATAATTAATTAATTATATACAGGGTGAATTTTTCAACTGGGCGTGGATGGCTATTTCCGAAACTATGAGGAATATCAAAAAACGTTGAAAGGAGTCTCGAGGCCGATTTTTACGAAAACTAAAACTGCATCATTGTATTTTAGAAAAATCAATAATCCTGGCCAGAAATCGAACCCGCTGATTTTGGAAAAAAATCACACCTGTATATTAGACTATTCGATAATGTTGCTAATAAGGATTAAATTCTGGGAAGTATTCATATACGTCAAACTTATGGTGTCTCAGTTAATTTGTTTTAGATATAATCCAGCAGGGGAAGTAAGCCTAAGACGGGTAGCCCTCATAAAACGGATATGCATTTTAAATTACGCGTCTTGTGTCATGTTATGTCATTCACACATTCTCATTAGCAAGAACGACGCGTAATTAAAAATGCATACCCGTTTTCGGCGGGCTACCCGTCTTAGGCTTACCTCCCTACATAACATATGTATATGCAATTATGTTTGTTTGTTTGCCTTTTCACGCAAACCACCTACTGAATCGATGGTCCCAAAATTTTGCAAATACGTTGTCAGGACTATAGACACGGATATAGGGTATCTTTCATCCCGAAAAACAGAAGAGAACTGTTGCCGGAAAAAAAATTACGTTCATATTCCAGATGGCGCCACTTACACGATCCGTATTATTTCTCAAATACTAAATTCAAAATTTAGAATTTGAGATTTTTTTTAAATTCAAACATTTATTAATATAGATGTATAGATCATTTAGTTGGGCGTTTACAGCACATAAGTTGCAAGGAACGACAGTTGAAAAAGCTGTGGTTTACATAGGCAAAATTACTTTCGCAAAAGGCCAAGGCTATGTAGCCTTAAGTAGAGTAGAAACCTTGGATGGTGTAGCAATTTGTAAGCTCGACCTCGACCTTGAAAGAAAACTTTAATAACCCACTTGGCAAATCATCTTTAGCAGCATTTCAAAGACTGAGATGTAGTAATTGACACTCACTTGACAATCGGATTTCCATGTCCCAATATTCCCACCACCTAATTTCTCATCAAACGATGCTTTTTTTAGCGTGTTAAAATCATCAAATAAGTCCTCCCACCCAGGGCAGGGCAGAAGGGACTGTCAGACTTGTACTAGAAGGAGGTCTACCAGGAGGAGGACCACTAGGAGGAGGGACTGTCAGACTTGTAAAGAACACTGTCTGACTTGTAGTGTCACACTTGTAAAGAACACTCTCGATTAAGGCATCAATACACCCAGTCGAGTATATTTGCTGACATTCGGTTACTCGTCCCCACTTTCACCCCCACAACTTTTAAACGCCTCAACCGATTTTCATCAAACATGTCTAAGAACACACGCACGTAAATTACCTTTACTAAAAAAAAACTAAATTGAAATCGCTTCATCCGTTCGGGCTCTATGACACAGGCACAGACAGGTAGACATACAGACACGTGAAACTTATAACACCCCTCTTTTTCTGTCGGGGGTTAAAAAGTGGTTGGTGTTTTGTCTTTACCGTACCATAAATCCCTTTTAAATAAGACTAAAATTGATACTTTATTTTATTTCAGATTATACGTACATCTATTCAAAGCGCGGCAAGAAGTTAGTTCTTCACAAAGGTTACACTTTCAACTTCACGAGATCAAACTCTAAAACTACGTACTGGCAATGCTCGGCACGATCACAGAGCAAATGCAAAGCAAAATTAATATTTGATGATCACTGTACAATTATATCAGCTGACCCAGAGCACAGCCATACACCCTCAAGATTTTCCAGAATTCAAATGAGAATGAATTGATGTTAGTCCCGCGACGAATTAAATTCATACTTAAAATTAATGATTTCAAAAGGAAGGATACGCTCTTCAGAACATTTCGACGCAAACTTCTTTAATACAACAAAAAGTAGCGCCATCTATGATAACCCATACGAACTACGTTCAAGTAGCGTTGCATAAATTGACGACGTGATCTTGTAAGAGCGTACATGATTTATAATCGGAATTAAGAATGTTGTTAAAAAACGTAAGAGTAAAATAAATGAATTTCAACAACTTATTGCTATAATTCGTTCGTACGTTTTTGAACATTGATTTAAACAGACAACCCGTTTACAGGTGATTTCTACGTAGTAGCCCGCGAACTTCAAATTTTCTGAGAATGGAGCGTATGTTTTGATCATTCTTATAATATTTAAAGTTATACTTGTTATTGTCGCGAACCATATTTTCATCAAGTCACAACTTGTCACTGATAAGCAAAAAAAAAAACATGAAAATTTGAATTTCGCGGGCTACTACTGAAGAATCGCCCGAACATAGCACGCTTATAACTTTGTGATTTTTCATGATACAGTTTTGAAATTTTGTGCATAGATTCTTTACACAAAAATCCTAGATAGATGTAACGGGTTTATATTGTCGGTCGGGGCTAAAATTGTTGTAAATTAGGTCTAGTGTCATCCATTTCAAGGAATGCACTCAATTGCCAAACACTCTCACCCTTATAATAGAGAATTATATTCAAAATGACTTGCAGTAAGTCTGTAATACATACTCTTTTTTACAAACTGAAAATGACGTTCGTACAAAGTTACGTCGTTACTACGAGAGTTGCTTCAGCCCGGAACGACAGCTCCGTGATTGGCTGCGGGCCGTGTTACAGTCTGTCTATTAGATAACGAGTCGAAAACAACCGGCAGCGCCCTCATCGATTTTCATGATTTTATAGACAGACTGTACACGGCGGGCCAAAATACTGGTGCCATTTTCGTTGTTCGGCAGGGCCTGTCCATACTGTATAAGTCAATGCTTAAAATATTTAGCGTTCTATGTTGATTGTTTTGGTGCGAAACTTTCATCACCATTCCATTCTTCTTATTCGTGTCGCCAGCACGAATTCATTTATATTTTGGAAGCCCACAATTAATTTAATAACGTTAATTAATTCCAGATTTCCAGTACATCAGATCGAATAAAGGCAAGCAGTTAATTCTGTATAAGGACTATTCTTACAGCTTTAATAAATACTCTTCGACTAAAAAAAGATCATACTGGGTATGCAGCAGTCGCTCCGCAAAAAACTGCAAGGCGACATTATTCGTAAATGAACATGATATAATTTTATCTGGTAGCCAGAACCACACCCACCCACCACCCAACTTCTACAAGAGTGATGGACAATACTTCAGAATTTAAAACATATCTACCCACAACCTTATGATGATTACAGTATAAATTTATTTTAACTTTGTATTCATCATCATCCTATAATGTTCCCACTGCTGGGACACAGGCCTCCTCTCTTGTGAGAGGGAGCGGTCCATAATCCACCACCCGGGCCCAGTGCGGGTTGGTAGATGTCACATGTCTTCGAATTTTTGGTTCTTTGGCATGCCGGTTTCCTCACGATGTTTTCCTTCACCGTGTTGAGAGCAGTGGTGATGAAATAAATTATACAAAGTAATGCGCCTGGCGGGGTTCGAACCCACGACCTACAACTCGTAAGTCGGGACCGATACCACTGGGCCACCATTGCTCCCAATAACAACAACAACTTTGTATTATGAGAACTTATTACCGTAAAACGGGGTGACAAACACAAAACTCTGAAAAGGAATAATAATGGTGGGTTGACAAGGTCTCTTAATTTTTTGGTATAAATAAGTTACTTGTTTGTTTCATGTTATGTTTATTCAAGTTTAAAATCCGTATTAAAGCTTGTTTTTGGTTAACCCTGCGTTCTCTATTCATCCCGTTTTACTGTATGTCATTGTCTGTATTTTAACATGATACATATTTATACTTATTTTAAGCAGATAATAGTGTGATTTTAGTGTTAGATTTAAAGCAAAAACTTGACGTTAGGTATAGTTTCCTAATCTGTTTTGACTGATTTCTGTGTCTGTTTTTTAATTCAATAAAATGAATCTTTGCGTCAGTTCTTCACTAGCAAAATTGTCTTGATATGTCATTTTAATTCTAAGACTAGTGGTTGCTCGCGGCTGAGCCCACGAACAGGGTACAGGTAAGGTCGTAGTTTATCTGCCCGTGTTTAAATTTTCATTAAAATCCTTCCGCAGCCATTATAGCCTCATAGTACCTACCTGTGTGTTAACTTAAACAGCTGCTGCTTTTATCTCTTTCAATATTTTTGAAAAAATATTTCGATTGGATAAATCAAATCGAATGTTTTTATTTTACAGGCCCCTGAGGGCCTATCCCTGGACGTGTGACGTAGGATGTTTACGTATCAATCTGTAGAGTATACCTTCCCAGCGCAATAGTCGGGTAGATCATTCCATTTCCATTTTCTATGAGACAAGGGCGTTTCTAACTACGCCTTGTGTCATAATAACCAATTAAAGTTTTATTATTATTTTTTTCAAATCTCTTAAATACATATTTTTTTTTATTATAAACGTGTTCTAGTCATTGGATACATGAACTGGGCTGCTTTTGTAAGACGACTAAAAAGTCACGGTGTATACAGGAATAAAATATAAAATAGAAGAATCTTATCGTAACACGTGGATTGGAGAAGTTAAAGACTACAAATAAGGGCTGCTGCTGAGCTGCCAGGGAAGCCACAGGTGCAGAAGGAACTATTGCCACACATACTTCAACGTAGTCCTTTATTTTGTAATATGCTTTTTTAATAAGGGCACGTTTAATATGGGTTTTAAACTTTCCCTCAGTTAGTTCAGTCACTGATTTAGGCAATTTGTTGTAAAAACGCGTATGCTGTTAACAAGGAACGACTTGCTCGTTTTTGCTAGTCTGAATCTAGGTATTACAATTTCGTGTTTACTGCGTGTATTGATATTGTGAAAATCTAGTCTTGAAGAGTCCTAGATTTTTGCGAACATACAGAATATTCTCTAAAATGTACTGGGAAGGCAGTGTTAAAATATCAATTTCTTTGAATTTCTCTCTAAGAGACTCACGAGGGCCCATTTTATAAATTGCGCGGACCGCCCTCTTTTGTAATATAAAAACTGAATCTACGTCCGCTGCGGAACCCCACAGCAGAATGCCGTGCGACATAATACTGTGGAAATAAGCAAAATATACTAGCCTAGCTGTGGCTATATCAGTTAGCTGCCTTATTTTCCTTATCGCATATGCAGCAGAGCTTAACCTACCCGAAAGAGTTCTAATGTGGGCGCCCCACTGTAATTTGGAATCAATAGTAATACCCAAGAATACAGTTTCTGCAATAGCATCGAGTTTATTGCCGTCAAGTTTTAAATGTAGACCCACTTGTGGAACATTTGGTAACGAGAACTTAAGACACTTTGTTTTGTTCGCATTCAGTAATAGATTGTTAGCTGCGAACCATTTCAAGAGAAATATGTATTATTTATATAAATGAATAGATAAACTGATGAAAAAAACAACTGTGTTTGTAACATCTCTTTGTTTCAGATGTCCAGTACATCACTTCTAAGAGAGGCAAGATGTTAATTGTGTATAAAGAGTATCCATTCTTCTGTGGTAAATACTCTCATGTGAAAGGCACCTCCTATTGGCGATGTTCAAGCCGCACCACAAACAGCTGCAAGGCGACGATATCTGTTGATGATAATGGCATCATTACGTCTAACCAGTACCACAATCATCTGCCACCCAAATTCTACATCAAGAATGGAAAATATGTCAGAAAGTATCAATGAGACGTTGAAAGGTCCCATCCTAATTAAATTTTAAAATCAAGAACATATTCAAACCTATAGTAAACCAAAGAATTGGTTCCTGAATTTATGTGAAACGAAAAGAAAGAAAATCTTATTAAAAAATAATGAACCAGGACAAAAGTGGCTAGAACTCTTTTTTTTCCGATATTGATCCAAACACTAGAAGTTGTAACAAAGTCGGAGGAAGAAGAAGACAGATCAAAAGGATATTTTTAAGTTATAAGTAATTGTAAAACTCAACGTCGTAGAATGAGGTCCGTTTTAATCGTGTTTTTTTTTAAAGCCATGCCAGTTTTGCCCGGGCACGCCGCAATCGTGGCGGTAAGACCCCTCTTTGAGGAGTGGCTGGATAGGCGTCACGGCGTCCTGACCTTCCGCCTGACGCAGGTCCTCACCGGACACGGATGTTTCGGGAGGTACCTGTGTCTGATGAGGAAGGAAGATACGTCTGGGTGTCACCACTGCGAGGATCGCCCGGAGAACACCCCCGGTGCAGGACTGCCCCGCTTGGGCAGAGCACTGCCGTGTCCTGCATTGGTGGCTGGTGCCCGGCATTGGTCGAGGCCATGTTGCGGGGCGAGACGGAGTGGGAAGGGGTCGCCTCCTTCTGCAAAGCAGCCATACTCGCGAAGGAGGAGGCGGGCCGCGTGACGGAGAGGACAGCGTCCACCTTCCACCCCAGCCGCAGTGGTAGACGCCTACGGCGACGGACGTCGGCAGACGTACTCCGGCCACCGTAGGCGCGGACATATGGGCAGAGCACCGCCGTGTCCTCACCGGTGGATGTGGACCGACGACATCGTGAGGGTCGCGGGCAACCGATGGATGCAAGTGGCGAATTGTCGTTCGGGCGGCGTAGTGGTCTATGAAAGACTTCCAGTGCTGAACATTAAGGCCTCCCGCCTATGTTCAGCAGTGGACGTCTTCCGGCTGATGATGATGATACCTATTAATATGTTAATAGTTTTTTTTTTATTTGACTAGTTCTTAATCACACGCAACTGGTCAGAAACGCAACTCGTCAGATAAAATATCTGACGAGTTGCGAATCTGACGAGTTGCGTTTCTGACAAAGTGCGTTTCTGTCGAGTTACGTTTTTGACAAGTTGCGACTCCATCCTGAGGGATGACGAGTTGCGAATCTGACGAGTTGCTGTCTGTCGACTTGAGAATGATCCCTGTATTCAGCAATAGGAAATTATTGAATTGAACAAAAAATACTCGCAGCATTAGGGGAGGTAAGCCCAAGACGGGTAACCCGCCTAAAACGGGTATGCATGTTAAATAACGCGTCGTTCTTGCTAATGAGAATGTGTGCTTGCAGGACGCGGATCCTCACAGGGAGAGGCGACGCGTCCTGCACGCACACATTCTCATTAGCAATTAGCGACGCGTAATTTAACATGCATACCCGTTTTAGGCGGGCTACCCGTCTTAGGCTTACCTCCCCTATGCATTATTTCAAAGAAACGATTAATTAATTTATGTTTCGAATACAGTCATAGCCTTGAACTGTAGGTACAGTTTTTTCTTAGACGTTTTCCTTAAGTTTGCCGTATATGATTGCTTCCCAGAATTTGATCCTTATTAGCAACACTATCGATTGATGTAATAATACAGGGTGTGATTTTTTTTCAAAATCAGCGGGATCGATTCCTGGCCAGAATTATTTATTTTTCTAAAATTCAATGATGCAGTTTTAGTTTTTGTCAAAATCGGCCTCGAGACTCCTTTAAGCGTTTTTCGATATTCCTCATTGTTTCGGATACAGCCATCCACGCCCAGTTGAAAAATTAATTCTGTATAATATATACATATTTTTTAATTCAATCCGTTTTAAAGATGTCCATGGGCGTGTGCTTCGTCTCGTTTCAATGACGCGGCCACGTTCAAAGCCTTCTAACTTTTAAAATAATTATAACGTTGACGAAATTGTTTTGGTTATCAACTTTTGCGAATTATTACAAAATACTTGCAGGATTTAAAAAATCCAAAAACGTGTCATTGAAACGGACGTGTAGGAATGCTGTTCAATTTGGCTATCTTTGTACTTAATGTAAACTTCTATGGTGTCTATCCTCATAATACGTTATTACAAACTGTGTCGACGTTTTTTTACTTGTATTTCAATAAAACCTCCTCATGTACGTACTTGTGTAGGTTAGAATTTTGCTCGATGCCAAATTTTCATAAAAATATGGTAAAGGTACTAGTAAGGTAGTTTACTTTATTGTATAGTTTACTTTTCAACTAAATAATAACTTTCCTTGATTTCAGAATACAAGTTCATAACTTCAAAGAGAGGCAACAAATTAATTCTGTACAAAGAGTACACCTACAGCTTTAACAATCATTCCTCAACAAAACGAACTAGCTACTGGCAATGTTCAGCATGCACCACACGTAAATGTAAGGCGAAACTTGTAGTTGATGATGATGGTAACATTGTACCTGGCAAGCGAGATCAGCACAATCATCCGCCGCCACCATATTTCTTCAGCAATGGACAGTATATCAGAATCTAGATTGTTACAGATCTTTAAGTTTTATTATTATTGGAACAGAAACATGTGTATTTTGTTCGTTTTTGCTCTGGTTGTGGTCCTCCTGTGTCCAATTTAGCACAAGATAGTAGACCTTGTTTATCGTAGTAAGTTTTGTTTTCGTCTATGGTTGTCAACTGTTCTATGAATGTCCGCAGTGTTGGTATAGCTATTCAATTGTTCTATCTGACTTTGTAATACTCAATAGGTAGGCTACCTATTGTGTTTTACGACGATTTCCTTTTATATTTTTTTCGGTAAAAATAATTTATAGTTAATATATGCATGTATAGAAAATGAATAAAGGAATAGTTAATAAGGTTTACGTTCACTTCGATGTGTTAATTCATCAAAATACTTATTAAGTGTGTACTCATTAAGAAACCGGATTGGTATAACAATAAATGAACAGTAGTGGCATCCGGCGAGACCATGTAATGGAAATTGTCTGCTGTCATCAGACGCGAGTGCTCGAGCTGCCACTGCTATTTCTAAGAAATACAGTCGTTTCTTATTTTTTCACTATTACTTGAAATTCGAAATTATGGTTGCCTTAACATTTTAAAGTTCATATTCTTTTCACCACTGCAATTTCAGATAAATTACGATATCGGGCGTTACTTTGCGGAAATCCATGACGTTATAAATGTTGTGAAAAAAATAGCTTTGAATCAAAGGATGCAGGATGCAATTATCATGCATCGCCTTTCCTACATGCATGAGGGCGGAAGGGTACTGCATCCTGCATCCAAGCTTGGATTTTTGTCTCGCGGAATTAAACCCCAAAATGTTTCATAACATTTAATCACTGCAATTTCATTATTTTCTATTCTAATTCACTCCTTTGTTGTTTTTTCAGATTTCAAGTATATCAATTCAAGAATGGGCAAACAGTTGATTCTCTACAAAGAATATACGTATAGGTTACTTCACCAGGCTCCTACTAAAAAAACTTTCTATTGGCCGTGCACCGTTAAAAAATGTAAAGCAAAACTAGTTGTAGATGATAGGAATGCTATTGTATCTGCCGACCTAGAGCACTGTCATCTACCTGTCAAATACTTTATCAGTAATGGCAACTATTACAGAATATAAACTTGTATTTACTGCTTCCAGTTCTTGAAATTTTGTCTAGAAGAAAACGTCATTACGGTTCGGTACCGATTGGTCCGAGCCAATAGTAAAAAATATATAGGTACTTATAGGTAGATATATTTCTAATGTAGGTATAAAAAAATTGATCTGTATATGCTACCCACACCGATCCGTACTATGATAGAGCGGTGTTATTGCAGAATTAGAACCCGTGTAAAATTACTTTTAAAATTATGTATTACTTACACATTGTTCTATAATATAACTAAAAATTAACTGACAGCGTTTCTTACGAAATTGTAGACAATTTATACTGGATCCTTTTTACTTACTTTTACTATGAGGAAAGTCACTGAAAACTCAACCAATTCATTTTCATTTTTATAAACATTTCTTCATTTCAGATTTCAAGTACATCACTTCACAGAAGGGAAAGCAGTTGATTCTGTATAAAGGTTACACATACGGCTACAGTCATCAGTCTGTTAGAAATCGAACTACGTACTGGCAATGTACAAGCAAAACCAATACACTGTGCAAAGCAAAAGTTATAGTAGATGAATTTGGTCGAATAAGTATTCCTTCGAACAGAGACCAACATACTCATCCGTCACCACAATTTCGTGTCAGTCATGGAAAATATTTCAGAATTTAAAAAAGGGATGTGTGCAATATCCAGTTGCCTCAAGACGAAAGTCTTCTACCAGTCTTTTACCAGTGATGACTTACGACACTGAAACGTGGTCTTTCACTATCGGCCTCATCTCAAAGCTCAAAGTCGCTCAGCGAGCTATGGAAAGGGCTATGCTCGGTGTTTCTCTACGTGATCGAATCCGAAATGAGGAGATCCGTAGACGAACTAAAGTCACCGATATAACCCACCGGATTAGCAAGCTGAAGTGGCAATGGGCAGGCCATATTGCTCGCAGAGCAGATGGCCGATGGAGTCGAAAAGTACTAGAGTGGAGACCGCGGACTAGCCAGCGCAGCGTAGGACGTCCAGCAACGAGATGGACAGACGACCTTATAAAGGTCGCCGGAAGACGCTGGATGCAGGTCGCTTCCAACCGGTATATACCGGTATATATGGAGATCTAAAGGGGAGGCCTATGTTCAGCAGTGGACGTCCTATGGCTGAGATGATGATGATGATGTGTGCAATCTCTAACGGGCCTTATCCAATTATCCTTTTTAGGGTTCCGTAGCCAAATGGCAAAAACGGAACCCTTATAGATTCGTCATGTCTGTCTGTCTGTCTGTCTGTCTGTCTGTCCGTGTATGTCACAGCCACTTTTTGTCGAAAGTATAAGAGCTATCCTGTTGAAACTTGGTAGAAAAATGTATTATGTGAACCGCATTAGGATTTTCACACAAAAATCAAAACAAAACAGATTTTGGGGGTGCCCCCCATACTTAGAATTGAAACTCAAAAAAAATTTTTTCACCAAACCCATACGTGTGGGGTATCTATAAATAGGTCTTTAAAAATGATATTGAGGTTACTAACATCATTTTTTTCTAAACTGAACAGTTTGCGCGAGAGACACTTCCAAAGTGGTAAAAAGTGTGTCTCCGCCCCCCGTAACTTCTAAAATAAGAGAATGATAAAACTAAAAAAAATATATAATGTAGACCTCAACCAAAACTACCAACGAAAATTGGTTTGGATGAGATACAGTTAGCAGTTTTTGAGATATAGTACATTTTCAAAAACCGCAAATATAACTTTGCCATTCATACAAATACTATGAATAACAAAGTTATTTTTATTGTTTGTGTATATTACTTACTAATCTCAATATAATTATATCTCTAATCTATGCTTGCTGCTACGGAACCCTTCATGGGGGAGTCCAACTCGCACTTGGCCGGTTTTTTTTATAATATTACATTTATTTTGTTTGCTATTTTTTTTTTTATAGAATTATGTATTTGTATTTTTACATGATTTGGTCTGACTAACAATTATGATAACATTTTTAGACGTAGAACTCAGCTTTCAATAATAATAAAACCTTTTGTCACAATCTTCGTTTTTTTATATAAGTTTATTTGCAAAAAAACAAACTTTACAAAGAATACACTTTCAGTTATCACTCTTTAACCAAAATTACTTACTGGCAATGTACTGTGAAACAATGTAAAGCGAAACTAGTTCTAGATGATCATGGTAGACTTATATCTGGTAACGTAGATCACTCCCGTGTCACACCCAAAAATCTACTATGTCAGGTATGGAGAATATTTCATATTAAAGGCTCGAACAGACACACGCGATTAATCGCGCTGCAACAACGAGCCAAGCTAATTTCCACTCTAAATGTACTGCGAATGGACCGCGACAAGTCGCCCTGCGCGATTAATCGTGTGTGTCTGCTCGAAGCTTAAAGGAAAGAAAGGTTTGAAATGTTGATGTTGTTAATATCACTTTGAAATAGTAATTTAAATGTTTTTAGTATTGCAATTTCATTAAATAACACATACGGGAGAAATTCCTAGTGTGGGGCTAACGTTGTAGGTATGTATAAAGGTTAAAATACAGTTATTTAGCTAACTCAAAGTGATATTTCAACTTTTCAAGTAACTTCCTCATTGATCCCACAATATACACTGTCTTTCATTTAGGTTTTATAATGTTTGCATGTGAATTTATGTACCCTTGTGTGTACTCGTAGATTACCTAAATTGTCTTAATATATTCTTTACACTGAGTTTGTAATTTTAATCATCTAAGCATAACAGCAACATAAAATTATTGCTTTGCATAATATAGCATTATACTAATAATTTTAAAATATGAATAAAAAAATTATTGTATTTTTTTATAAATTATACGTTGCCGTACTATGAAATATTATTGTGTTGCTTTCAGGATACTACCAGTTTGTAGATACAAATCATGGTACCCGGTTACTCTTGGCTTACGGCTACACTTTCTGGCACCAACGAAAGTTCGCGAGAGCTTGTACCAACCACTGGCGATGCTCATCTCTGCAGAGCAAAAAGTGCAGAGCTTCAATAATATTATTTGATGATAATACTATCAAAATGGCGAATCATGATCACAATCATCCACCACCCCAGTTTGTAATCCGATATGGGAAATATTTTAAAGTCTAATAGAGAGCATTTCAACTGTTATGATAATTAAGCAACACTAACACTGGGTATACAACGTGGCAATGCCGCCAGCGTTCTGAACACTGTTCCCGTTAGCAGCGATGTGGACGTATTCTTTGACGCCCTTTGAATGATTTTTCAAAGAGGCAATCGAGCGGAACCAGGGCTCAAAAGTCTTCGCAAAGAATTCGTCTATTGGGCAAAGCCAAATGACAAAGCTGAAGATTAACGACGGCAGCATCATTTCGACGAAGCCGGAGATCCTGAGAGAGCTTGAGAGGTTTTACGGACAGTTATACACATCAACACGACAACCCAGTGTCAGTACAGTTCGAGACGCAAGAGCTAAACTAACTCGACACTACACTGAGGATTTCCCGGACATCAGCCTGTACGAGATTAGAATGGCTCTTAAACAGCTAAAGAATAACAAGGCGCCGGGTGAAGACGGAATCACAACAGAACTTCTGAGAGCGGGTGGAAAACCGGTACTTCTGGTCCTCCAGAAGTTATTTAATTCCGTCATACTCGAAGGTACTACGCCAGAAGCATGACACAGGAGTGTGGTTGTTCTTTTCTTCAAAAAGGATGACAACACCTTGTTGAAGAACTACAGGCCAATCTCACTTCTGAGCCATGTATACAAGCTGTTCTCAAGAGTCATTACGAACCGTCTCGAACGCAGGTTTGATGACTTCCAGCCTCCCGAACAAGCCGGTTTCCGAAAAGGTTTTAGTACTATAGACCACATACACACGCTCCGCCAGATTATACAGAAGACAGAGGAGTATAATCGGCCATTATGTTTAGCGTTTGTGGACTATGAAAAGGCCTTCGATTCAATCGAAACCTGGGCAGTATTGCAGTCCCTCCAACGATGTCATATCGACTATAGGTATATCGAAGTGTTGAAGTGTTTATATAGAAACGCCACCATGTCCATCCGACTTCAGGAAGAGAGCACGAAACCAATCCAATTGCAGAAAGGCATGAGACAGGGAGACGTTATTTCTCCGAAACTGTTCACGAACGCTTTGGAGGACGTTTTCAAGCTCTTGGAATGGAACGGATTCGGCATCAACATCAATGGCGAATACATCACTCACCTTCGTTTTGCCGATGATATAGTCATCATGGCAGAATCGTTGGAGCACCTCAATGCTATGCTCAGCGACCTCAGTATCGTTCCCCAACGGGTCGGCCTTAAAATGAACATGGACAAGACGAAAGTCATGTCGAATGTCCATGTGGCACCCGTACCGGTTGTTGTTGGGAATGATACTCTCGAAGTTGTAGACCATTACACTTACCTTGGACAGATTGTTCAGTTAGGTAGGTCCAACTTCGAGAAAGAGGTCGCCCGAAGAATCCAACTCGGATGGGCAGCGTTTGGGAAGCTACGTGATATCTTCTCATCGAGAATCCCACAATGTCTCAAGACAAGGGTGTTTAACCAGTGTGTGTTGCCAGTGATGACATATGGCTCTGAAACGTGGTCTCTAACTGCTGGCCTTTTAGAGAGACTAAGAGTCACTCAACGAGCGATGGAAAGAGCTATGCTCGGAGTTTCTTTGCGGGATAAAATCCGGAACATGGATATCCGGCGAAGAACCAAGGTCACCGACATAGCTCATAAAGTTTGCAAGTTGAAGTGGCAATGGGCAGGCCACATCGCTCGTAGAACTGACAACCGATGGGGAAGAAAAGTTCTCGAGTGGCGACCAAGGACCGGAAGACGCAGCGTAGGTAGGCCCCCCACTAGGTGGACCGACGACATCGTGAGGGTCGCGGCAACCGATGGATGCAAGTGGCGAATTGTCGTTCGGCGTGGCGGTCTAAGGGGGAGGCCTATGTTCAGCAGTGGACGTTTTCCGGCTGATGATGATGATGATGAATGTTTTTTGTTTTTAATTGTTATTAGTTAGTTTCTATTTATAGTTTATATAATGGTATTTAATGTACTTTTAGCCAATATATCATAGTAGAACATAAAAAAAATGATGAGATTCGGAGTATTTATTTAATTAAACAAAACTGAAGCCATTTTAACATACTGAAAATTCATTGAATGGATTCTATACAGTTCCGACTGTTATTTTTTCAGAATTCAAGTTCGTCAAGTCAAAACGAGGTAAAGATTTGATACTGCACAAGGGTTTCACATACTGTCAACGTAAATATACCCCAATGAAAGGTACATCTCACTGGCGCTGTTCTTGTTGTAACAACAAGAGCTGTCGAGCAAGATTAGTGTTAGATGGAGATCATCGAGTTGTCAGGGAACACCTCGCACATAGTCATCCGGCACTCACTCACCGTCAAATTGATCATAAAATGAAAACTTTTCAATACGCAATCAAGATACGCAGTTCTATCAGAAAACGGATTTTTTAGATAGGTAGTTTTATTAAACACGGAGTTTTATTTAATTTAAAAAGAACGGAACAAATCCTTGGACGTGCTCCTCACACAAAAGTAAAGTCTACGAGGCAAGGCTCAACAGCCAAAATGTTATCGAATTTGGTCATTCATTTTATATCGATAGAGTTAAACCAGTTGTGTCAAATCAACACACTTTACTGATAAGGCATAGCCTTAGTATTATTAGTGTGTTGATTTGACACAACTGGTTTAACTTTAGAGTGCACAACTTTACTGAAGAGGCATAACCTTTGTAAAGTGTGTTGATTTGACAGAATTATTTAGCTGTTCTTGATCCACAGTTAAGTATTTATGGACATGAATTTTTTTTTAGGATGAATGGTTTGACGATTGAAATGTATATTGAAGATTTGATCTGGAGTTTGAGCATGAGTTAGGATATAACCTTTGATCTTTGCATTTTCCCTTCCTCCGACTCAATTGCGTCCGATGAAGATAAAAAATAAGTTTTAAAGAGTTGTTTCTTATTCAACCCTATCTGGGTGATTTTAATTTTTATACCTTCGTTCAGCGGGTATGTTTCGCAAATTGTTGCAGTTTTTGATGCGATAAGGCTATTGCATGATGACGTCAGCGCAATTGTAAATATAACGTAACTTTTAACTTTTTATAATTAGACTTATCAGTTAACCAGCCATCATGACTTCAGTCGCCTTTAAAAAGGCATACCGCATGTAGATACCTGCACATAGGATAAGGATTCCTGGTTACAGGTAAGTTTAGTAAAATGACATATCTCTGACTTTGTATTAGTATTTTGTCATATCACTAGATACTTTTAGTAAGAAGACGTAATAAACAAGAATATACCACATCTTCCGGGATTTCGTGAAATCCCTGATTTCCTCATTTCAGTGCGACATTTATAAGAGTGGACGTAGCTCACGTAGAGGTTTTACTGTAAGAACTAACCTCTTATACTTTTGTAAGCACTGGCTGAATCAAGCCGCTCAAATGATTTTTGCAATGTGTTAAAAATAAGACGTAAAATGTGTAAAACGTTCCGGGAAACAATTGTGAAAAGAGCGTGTCTAAATTGGCAATATATTTTCATCTTAGGGCTGATTTTTCAATAGTCTGATAACTTTTATCTGAGGAATAAAAATAGCTATTTGACATATTTTCTATAGGGAGATAAGCTGTCAAACCGCTATTTTTATTTCTCAGATAAAAGTTATCAGTCTATTGAAAATTCAGCCCTTAAAAGAATAATTCGTTTTTATTTAATCGATCCCCTTTTACAATACTTACACATCACCATACCTTTTTTTTTTTCGTGGTAAAATTATCAAATGAATCCTTCCACCCAGGGCAGGGCGGGAGGGACTGTCAGACTTGTAGTGTCTAAAATCCACGGTGATCCTTCACTAGCCCTGTACGTTCTGGGGTCACGGTAATTCATTAGTCCCGCGACCCCGGCAGGCTTTGGCCCTCTGTAGAGGGGCTCCGTCATAATGCTGAAACTCTTTGAGGCGCGCGTGGAACACAACACGCCGTCGTCGACCCGGGCATGGTCCATGGTCGGAGATCGTCTGGCGACGTCCTTCGCCGTGGGCGTCTACCACTGCGGCTGGACGCTGTGCTCTCCCTCACGCGGCGCGCCTCCTCCTTCGCGAGCATGACTGCTTCGCAGAAGGAGGCGACTGCTTCCCACACCGTCTCGCCCCGCAGCAATCGATTCACTCTTTTTACGCTTAACTAATGTTTATAATCATCTCTTTCATTTCAGACATTTGGGGAAATAAATACAGTTTAGAAAAGGATGGGTTCGTGTATTACTGTAAAAGGAAAAGCGGTCCGCGCGTGCGCTGGTATTGCAAGCAAAGGAAATACACCGCTTGTGAGGTCTCTCTGGTCACCTTTCATAATAATATCGTTCTTTATAAGGGTAATCATAACCACTTTTAAAGACCTAAAATGACGGTAGGTAACATACAACGTTTGTAATAAAGTATTTTTTTATTGATCAAGGTTCATTGAATTCAAGTAATTTTTTTTTTTGCGTGCCTGTTCTGTCCCACTCCTTGGCAAAGGCCTCCATCCACTCCTTCCACTTCTCGCGAGCCCGCGCTTCCTCTAAAGTAGTAAATAAAAATAAATAATTAATAGTAAATTATTTACATATTTGAAATGGGTGCGTATCATTTCATATAAAGTTATTTGATATATTTTCATTTCAATAACGTTCACATGATATAATCAATGCGAGAAATACCAACGATTGATATAATTTCTTAACACATAATGTTTGTGTTACTCTAAAACTCATTTCATATAATTTTATTTGATATAACGTTTATTTAAGCGAAAATCGTTACGATAAAGTTTGAAACATATAATTTAACGTTTAAACCATTTTCTTTGATGACTTTGGCTTATCCTTTGGACTTTGATTGTTTGCCTTCACGAATGCTATTGTTATTAGAAAAATTTTGTATCCAAGAGCGAGCGAAGCGAGCTCGGGACTTGGGGCACCCCGACACGGACAGGTTAGGTTACTTTAAACCTTGCACGCAGAAATAGTCGAGCCGTCGAGCCAGCATGACAGGTAGTAATCAGTTATTTGACCTAGGATACAAGAGCAAGCGAAGCGAGCTCGGGACTTGGGGCACCCCCAACACGGACAGGTTAGGTTCGAAGGGGATGGCGGGGTCTGAAAGACCCCGCCATCCCCTTCGTGTTAGGTTACTTTAAACCTTGCACGCAGAAATAGGAGCCCCGCGAAGCGGTGCTCCGTCGAGCATTCATGGTAGGTGGTACTATTACTAGGTACATCAGAGTTAGATTACATACCAGAAAAAAAAAATTAGACCAATTAAGTTTTATGTCTTTTGAGTGGTATACAAAACGATTTTATATTCACTGATTGTTATGATTATAGAAATTAGTCATTATAAAATTATGTCAATCGTTTATTATATTAAGAGATTCGTTATATCAAATAAAATTATATATTCAGTTGTTATTTCTTGTAAATATTAGAGATTTTGTAGTTATATCATATATTACTTACCCATTTGAAATTTGTTATATAAGATTTGGATTAAATAAAAAGATTGTTTTTAATTTTAAACAAAATACTGTTATTAACACTGATAACATAATAGTACATGGGTTTTATTTTTTTAACGACGTAATACCTTTTACCTTTCCTCACAATGTCTTCCAAAAACAAAATAATAATTTAATGAGAGCTTTCACAAATATTTTAAACAATCCTAATCATATATATTTGAATATATGATACCCATCATCATTTTATAAATCAAACAACTGCAGTATTGTCATGATATTAATTTTTTAGTCTTATTTCCAGATTACAAGCTGATTCCTCTGCCTACTGGAAGCTACTTGCTTAAAATTGGTCACCACACCTACTCTGCAAATCGCGCCAAGTTGTCCGGTCCTTGCACCTGGTATTGTTCGAAAAGGATCAGTAAAAAGTGCCAAGTTCGAGTGAAGACGTACGACATAGAAATGATAAGCTGCACTGGGGAACATACGCACGACCCTTTGAATTGGTAAAACAAAATATAAGCGAAACTTTTAGCCCAGTCAACGAATGCTTAAAATAGGGTATAGAGGGAAAGTCTTGGAACACAATTTTTGACTTTGTAACTTTGTTTAGCCTAGTTAGGAGGTAAACATATCAAAAGTCCCCGCCTCTAGCCCTTGAGCTTTGGGAGGGGGGAGGGTTTGAAGGTCCCATTTTTTGGTTTTTCGCTTATATCTCGGAACCTATGCGTCCTAGCAACATAGTACCACGGAACAAAATAAAAGCTGATTAAATTTGCTACAAGTTATACTAAATAAGCATTTCGATATCTTCTTCAGTTTTCGAGATATATACTCCTGAAAGTCTGTCATTTTGAAAAAATCATTCTAACTTTACATTTTTAGAACAGAAATCTTCAAAGATGCAACTAGTTAATAATTGCCGGCAAAAAGCTTTTAGAGCATTACATTTTCTTCAATAAAACTATATTATTTTCCTTCAAATGTTAATGTAAATGCTGTATATTATATTATTTATAAAAGGAAGGTACCTTGTCTTTGAAAAAAGGTCTTTGTAAATCAATGTACGAGTATGTATCAATGTAATGCTGGCACATTACATTAGCTTAGACTAAAGCACATTTTAAAGAAAATGGATAAAATATTATAGTATTATTAAAGGAAATTGAGTGTTCCACAACCCTTTTGCCAGCATTTACTTATGGTTGTATCGTTAAAGAGTTATCTGGTAAAAAAGCGCTACATTTTTGCGCTTTTTTACCAGATAACTCTTTAACGTTAAACGTTAAGTTAGTTTCTCAAAAATATATCTCGAATAATAATATATCTCGAAAACTGTAAAAGATATCGAAATACTTATCTGATATAACTTGTAGCAAATTTAATCAGCTTTTATTTTGTTCTGAGGTACTATGTCACTAGGACGCATAGGTTCCGAGATATAAGCGAAAAACCAAAAAATGGGACCTTCAAACCCCCCCCCCCTCCCAAAGCTCAAGGGCTAGAGGCGGGGACTTTTGATATGTTTACCTCCTAACTAGTCTAAACAAAGTTATGAAGTCAAAAATTGTGTTCCAAAACTTTCCCTCTATAATCATTCGTTGACTGGACTATTTTAATAGCTGTCAGTATCTTACAGACGTTTGAAGGAATTCGGTTTAGAATTTGTACATTTGCGCATTAAACAAGTTATCATACGAAAAATGTTTTTGAATTATTATAGCTTTCTGTGAACCTATACGTAAATGCTAAAGCGAGTTTTAGACTTGGTGAGCATTTATCCATGTTGGTATTTATATTTTACTTTATTAGGGAAAACCAACAATTGTACATTCTTAAATCTAAGTGAATTAACAATAAAGTAGATTAACATACAATCAACAACGTTTCCACATGTTACTATTTATATTTCTACTTACAGTAAGGTCGATAAGTAGGGCTAATTTTAACATTATGCTATTATACTAATTTGTTAGGTGTTAAGTACATTGACTATAATTATATCCATATTAATAATTTCGTCAAGGAGTACGGTAGACTTGATCGAAATATTATATGAATAAAAAAACATAAAAAAATATTGATTTCGAGTCGATTTAGCAGGTATGTTTTTGGTGGGATTTCAATACTTTTTTTCAAGAAATCGTACCAATCCAATGCACGTGCACGGTCCCAAATCATTGAGATGTAATGGTGTTGACAGAGTTTCAAGAGGATCTGTAAAGGTGCCTTTCCACCAGAAATGTGCTATGTAGCTGTGCTGCGAGGATGTAAAAGCTGAGCTACGAAACTGTGTGACCATTTCCACTGATGCTACGCTATGTAGCTGTGCGAGTAAGAGGCGCCGCTGCGCTACGAAGATCTGCCGCCACAAGGTAGCTGCGCTACGAAGATCCGCCGCCACAAGGTAGCTGCGCTACGAAGATGGGTTGTCACGAGGTAGCCGCGCTACGAAGATGCGTTGTCACGAGGTAGCTGCTGCGCTACGAAGATGTGCTGTCACAAGGTAGCTGCGCTACGAAGATGTGCTCTCACAAGGTAGCTGCGCTACGAAGATGCGTTGTCACGAGGTATATAGCTGCGCTACGAAGATGTGCTGTCACAAGGTAGCTGCGCACGCAGCCACAGCACGCAGCCATATTACGCATCCTTCCATATAAAAACACATCTTAGTTGAATCCGTTTCCACCAGTGCTGTGCTATGTAAATCAATGAATATGATTGGTGGATATCAAACGCATCCACAGCAACGTAGCATAGCGTATCTCTGGTGGAAAAGCTGCCTTATACTGTTATCAAACACATCTAGATCTATGACTACGGTACTTCTTCATCAATTGTTTTCAATTTTCCCCCTTTTGTCTTTTGTAATAAGCTCTGAAATTTTCCCTGTTCCTTTTTTGAGTTCTCTTCGGGTTTTTTGTGGTGACGTTTCGCAGATAGGAAGTATTTTTTATCTCTTTTTCTTGTAAGTATTGTACCTTTCTTTCTTTTGATTGTTTATACTAAACAGGGTCATTTTTAATTCGTTCTCGGCGTAGCCTTCTCTTTTCTTTAACTTCCACTTTGGTTTGTTTCCATCTTACAAATTAAATAACTTAAATAATGGTCAGCATATCGTATAAAAGTATTTACGAACAATGATAATAATATTCTACGAATACTTTATACTAATACGACACGAATGGTGAATTGTCGTTCGGCGTGGCGGTCTAAGGGGGAGGCCTATGTTCAGCAGTGGACATCTTCCGGCTGATGATGATGATGAATACGACACGACGACGAAAAATGTATTAGTTTTTCATACAACGGTAATTATCAACACATGGTAATTAGTATACGGTAATTAGAGAACGATAATTAATAATTTAATAGTTACTTTATTTTCGATATACTTTCTTCAAAATTTTGAAAACCAACACAGTCTGCAAATACTGGCGTATCATAACGTACGGAGGCCAAAGTACTGTTCCATTTACATTATCAACTAGGGACTAGCTTAAAAAATCAAGTATTTTCAGTATGGTAGTAGTATTTTCAACGGTAATTAGATAAGTTTTAACCAAGGCTACGGAAATCATATACTCAAGTGCGTCGTTGGCTGTACATTAACGTTTGATACCTGCAAGTGCTGATGGCCCGCGGCACACCCTGAGGAGATCCGACGCGTGCGGTACTGATATGCCAAATACCGTTTTTAGAAATTACAAGCATGTTTTTAGTTTCAGGCCACGTTAGTTAGAGAAAAGAGGTAAGGTAGAGGTTAGGTTCGGTAGTTAGGGAACAGAGGTTCAATTAATTTAGACTTACTAATTAAAAACAGAACCCAATATTTTGTTTACAGCTAGATACGGTCGCTAACTAACATATAAAAAAATCATGATTGAATTTGATAATATTACGGATTAAGTAAGCCCAGACAAATAAAAACTTGCAACCGGAGAATGGCCGACAATATCGCTTCATGCTGTTGACAGACAGAAATCACCTAAACAAATTGTTCAATTAGTGGTGTTTTAGGTGTATATGTCATTTTTTTTTTTAAATATTTTGTTAGTTATTTATTTCCGATCACTCACACCATTTTTGTTTCGAAGCAGTGAATTTGCACAAATTAAGTTAAATTAGGTTGTAGTTACAAATTTCAAGTTTTATCACCGTTTGTTTTTTTAAATACTTAATACTAGTAGTCTTGTCAATCTAAGTTAGGTAATACAAAATAAGATTTATATTTCATTTCAAAAACCTTTGATGAAGGCCTTTTAGATGTAACAGGCTTTAATAATTATTATTTTACAGGGTTTCAGCTCTTGCGATCACAGAAAGGAAAACCATTGATTGGAATTGGCCCCTATACTTTCTTTAAGAAAGCGTCCGTTAGGAATAAGATCAGATGGGTTTGTTCAACACATCATAGCAAAGGATGCGGGGCTTCCATCTACACTGTGAGCGGAACAATTGTTAAAATGTCTAACGAACATATTCATTAATTACAAGGTTGCTACTGCGAATCCTCCCGGAATAAATTCATACATATGCTATAAAATCGAAAAAATTAAGTCAGATAATCATGTAAAATCAAATAAAATGGTGACTAGTCACTGTTTAAATAAAAATTGTGTGTTAAGAAATTACGAATATTCTGATATTTATGTTTACACCTACGTGCCATAACCATCAAGTAAAGAAATCATCGAAAAATTGCATAAGATCCAAAATAAATATTGAAATTGACAGCACAATGTGTAATAGTTTACGAAATGTTGTGAAAAACAAGACGTGATTGTTGCATGTTTACAGACTAGTTTAAAAGTGAAGTTCTAGTTTAACAAAAAACATTGTCTCTTTACAGATCTAGTTGCTCATTTTGAATACAGTGCTCGGGGAAATAGAGTTTTGGTACTAAACAATATAACATTTAGAAACAGCGGAGTTACTGGAAGCAAAGTAAGATGGCGGTGTGCGTCACACGAGAAATTTAAATGTAAAGCTACAGTGCACACTATCGAAGATGTTATTGTACGTTACAATGATAAGCATGCTCCTTATGATTGACTTTCTAGGAAATAAAATAATGTAGGTATGATATTCTTGGAAACGTGAATAGTAAATAAAGAAAAAACTTAATATTTAAAATAACTGATGGTAACTGTTCACTTACTGGTATCTAAAATAGAGATTTTGTTAGCCATAAACAACTGTTGGTATCCATAATTAGACGTTATCAAGAACACTGTTTTAAGCTTTCACGGTTTGTCTCTAAATTTTAAATGTCACTTACGGGATATCTTCCGTGATTATATATTTGTTTGAGTTCCCGATATTTCGACGCTGTTGCAAGAGCCATGATCGCGGGTTGTCTGGAGATTACGGGTGGAAGAAAATAAATTGTTAGAAACAGATAAATCTGTCTACCCTCGTTCTTTGTCTCTTGCTAAGCGCACTAATGGAACTCGACACTAAGTCACGGCAAAACACACTCACAGTATCAACAATTTTAAGCCATCCTCTCGATTGAAATTCTTGTGTTTTCTTAATTTAATTGCTTCTCTTGTCAGTCTAGGTATGTAATGTTTGTCCCTGGACAAAATACTTGGCTTGTGAAATTCAATCCAATGATTGGGCCCTGACTGCAGCAGATGTTCAGCTATGGCAGATTTTTGCTCATCGTTGTTTTTTACAGCCTTGATGTGCTCTTTGATGCGGCATGAGACAGTTCGCTTCGTCTGACCTATATGTATGAGCTACCATAGCTGCAATCAATTTTATAAACCCCAGGATGTTCATATGGGATTTTATCCTTAGGGGAAAGCAGACTTTGTGCAATTTTCCTATGACGAATAAACACGGTCTTTATCGAGTATTTACTTACTTCTCTCAGATATGGCAAGAAAGTTGTTTGGCGCTCCACTGTAATCTGGTGGCTCGCTTTTTTTCTGGTCTTACTGCTCCATCATTTGTTTTGTAGCCATTCATAAGTAACACCTTCTGCACATGGGACAATTCACCATTAAGGTGTTTAGTATCACAAACATCGAATGCGCGACTTGTAAGTGAGGTGACTACAGAATTGAGGTGATAAGAGGTGATGATGTGAGGTGGCGTGTAAATATCGATCCGTGTGAGTCTCCAAAAAACTTGTTGATACTTTGAGTGTGTTTTGCCGTGTCTTAGTGTCCAGTTCCAGTAGTGCACGTATCAAGAGACAAAGAACGAGGGTAGACAGATTTGTTTGCTCCTAACAATTTCTTTTCATCCACCCGTAATCTCCAGTCAACCCGGCATTTGCATGCGGTGCTAGCCTGTAAGAAATTGTTACATTAGCTTAAGTTTCGTAAAGATCATTACTTTAATTATTTACAATGTAAACAATTGTTGGTTGGCCAATAAAGGAAAATGAAAATAAAATAAAACCCGCGATCATGGCGCTTACAACAGCGTCGAAATATCGGGAACTCAAACAAATATAATCACGAAAGATATCCCGTAAGTGACATTTTAAATTTAGTTATCAAGAACGTATGTATAGACTGTAGTTTTGTAATTTTGAAATTTTCTATTTTGTTCCGTTTGTACATCTTGTTGGTAATAGCAAATATAACAAACACAAATATATTGTCTGTTTCAAAGATTTTGTCTGTTCTAGCAACATTTGAAATATCGCGTCGTGGTAAAACGCTCCTACGTATCGGAATCTTTACATTTTGCAAGCAATATGCGTCAGGGCCAAAAGCAAGATGGATATGCTCAACACACAACAATAAGCGGTGCAGGGCGACTGTTCATACTATAAATAATGAAATTATTAAAGTTAACAACAATCATACGCATACCTCACTACAGGATTAGTGGGTTTAATTTTCATACTTACATTGATACAGGTTGATATTTGGGTAAACAAAATAAGATTTATCTATAGGTTGTGAACAACCCTACCTAGTATTTAATTACCTAATTATAATTATTAATAAAAAACATGATTTTTTTGTGCATACAGTACTTCAGTATTTCACTAATATAATTATCAAGATGAAATTGCAATTCTAATTTAATTTCAGTAATCAGATCGACATCTAGAAAAGGGAATCCAGTTATAAAATGTTTTGGTTACACGTTCTTCAAGAAGTACAGTACTGGGGTGAAAGACTTTTGGAAGTGTTCTACTCATCACTCCAAAGGTTGTAGAGCTTCTATCCTGGCTGTTGGGGACAGTATTATTAAAGTGACGGGAGAACATAACCATTGAGTAAAAAAAATGTGCAACTGAAGTGGATTTCCTGTACATTAAAAAAAAATCTCTCTTAAGCTATTGTCAAACAGACAGGCGAAGCGAATGCGATCCGAACCTGTCATATAAAAAAGCGTACCATACATTACAAACAAAAACGCTACGCTTCGCGTTCGCTTTGTGTTCGCTTCGCCTCTCTGTTTAACAATAGCATTATTGTGTTAATTCGATTAAGGAATACTATTTTAGTTAAAATAACACAAAAAAATCTTATTCTTTTGGCCACATTTTCGTTCCGACTGTTCAAAAATACCACAATATTGATTAGGCACCGAAGAACGCAGCAGCGTCCTTTGTAAACTTTCGATGACCTCACTGCAATCTCCTAACCGCCTGCCAAGTGTGGGGATTATTTCACAATCGAAACTTTCTGGAATAAATAAATTTCTGTAATATTATTTATATGTTACAGAAAATTTATTCCTGAAAGTTTCTCACATATTGTCGACACCAGAATTGGTAAGACAGCAAAATTTGAATTTGTCACCAAAATTAAAAAAAATTAAATCTAAACGAATGATTAATATTGGTATTTGTGTTATGTTTCAGTTCCCACATACGCCTTTTCATTTGTGGAATCTCGCTTGGGGAATGAAATGTTGGTCATTGATGGATACCGATACACCTTCGTCCGGAATAAGAGTAGCGGTTTCCGGAATATTTGGAGGTGTAACCGTCATAGTCTTGGCTGCAAGGCTACTGCACTTACAATTGAAAAGACTTTAGTAGCTGTACGTCATTGGCACAATCATGAAAATCCAACCAGATAGCTGAAGCAAGGGAACTGACGATGACGTTTTAGTTAACGAGGTTTTTATTGATATGACTTTTAATCCATATATTTAACAAAACATCGTAAGCAACGATAAGATGTATATTATGACATGAAACCGACCAAATCTCCGAAGATTTTATATTATAATATTTCAATAAATTTATGTTTCTTAAAGGTTATTATTTTTCATTTTGCGTTATCGTTAAGCGTATTCTTATTTAGGTCGCATTAAGGCGCCATCTCCACGACCGAGAGAATCTCGGCGACTCCGTCCTTCTATCGTTGGAGAATCTCCACGACGAGCGATTATTCCGCCAGCGTATCGTCGCGACTCGCAACGGAATCGCCGTGTTTTGATACGCCCGCTCATTGCCACTCGTCGCATCGCCGCAATAATATCGCCGTGTGGAGACGCATTCATAGAGAGTATATGGATATACGACAACTTAAAATTACGAATTCTTAAGTTAAGAGCCTAATATTATATAACAGTCTAATACTATAGAATATTATAGTGGCTGTTAAAAGTCACCAGATGTTAACACATCGGTGACTTTTAACAGCCACTACTCAATTATTCACTTAAAAACAAAGCAGAAATTCGGATGAAGGATAAAAATGGAAACATGCCATGAGCCGTGAGAATTTCCAATGTACTTTTCGGGACGAAGCAGGTAGTCGGAGGCTGGGCCGGCTGGCTGATAAATCCAGGATAGTGGGTTTGTGTGGTGTGTCCAGGACATGAGATCAGGATAGTTGTTTGGAGATCGTCTGAGAGTGCACACGGCTGCAACCAGACCAGTTGGATTGTTATATTCAGTTTGCGAAAACCGGGAGGCCGACGCGATAACATGGCTAATATAGCCAAAACGCGGCGTTTTAGATCGGAAAGTTAATCGATCAATTAACGTAGTTTTAATAACGAAATGTTTATTTAAATTATATTCGATAAATCAAATAATAGTAGCTGAAGTAAATCTATTACTAGTGGGTGTCGGAACGCGAGAAATCGAATCCAGAAGGCGGTTTGATGGTCGAGATCATACGGGTGGTATTTGAGCAGTAGTCTGTAAGTATCTTGAATTTGAACACATTATTCATATTCGAGTTGAACGAAAGGCTGCTGGCAGAGACTGGATGAGGAAAACTCAAGACAGGGCTCAGTGGCGCACACTGGGAGAGTCCTATGTCCAGCAGTGGACTAATACAGGCTGATGATGATGATGACTTGAACGTAAACCACGAACCACCTCTACAGTGTGAGAGAAATTTGAAAATGGTACTACCTTAAGATAACCTCAAACCGTAAAAGAAATCTGATCTTTTCCTTGAATAAAGGTCGTTGTTTGCTTTCTAACTTTTTATCTATAGACAAAATATAAAAAGAAAAAAAAAAGAAAAATTTACTCAATGTATCAGACAAATGGCAAATGGTTTCTAAAATAATTAATGTTTTAGTTTTGTAGGTAATGGTTGATTGAGGTTTTTCTTTCAGGTAAACACCACATTCGCGCGGAGAAGCAGCCTAGAAGACACAGGTACAGAATAACAAAAGACAAATTAAGACAGGTATTTATTATTCATACAATCTGCTGTTTCTTTTTGTAATAAGCAAGCAGTTACATTCAGACTGTTTATGTGGCTTCTATACAGTAGTGGATATTTTGTACCAGGATTGCCTCCAAAAGTTTACATAGAAATGTAAAAAAATAAATGAACTAGCTGTACTTGCTATGCTATCTCGAGATAGCACCTGAACAAAAGCAGGACCAATAATATAAAAAAATAAACTGCTACTGCCACATTCACGAATGAGGAGTTTTCTTGACCTTCGAGAATTCTCGAGGCCAATTTCTTGAGTTTTCACGAATCAGGAGATGTTACGGCACAGTGCAAGATCTTACTACTTACCGACTTATTCATTTAACATTTGTGTTTGTGTCTTAAAACTATTATTTTTGCAAGATTAATCTTTATTTCTAGCTTTATTCTAACCCATTCTTACTTACTTTTTAGCCCGATTCTTTCCCAATGAGGCAAGCGGATGATCCAGATGAATGGGTTCACGTACTCAGTACTGCCATCGAAGTCGATGAGGAAAAGATGACGCTGCTCCACTCAAGAATGCCACGTTCATGATACTTTGGATGACCACTTGACCAGGTGAGCACTGTGGTACCGAAACGTAGCTAGGGTACAAGGTACAAACGTCAAAAGGTCAATATCTGGCCCACATAGTATAATAATAAAATTGTTGACTGTTGTCAATCTTATCACTTATATTATTAAACATTTTTACAAAATAAAATATTGTTGAAAGTATAAACTTTAATACCTATATTTTTTTTTGTTCAGGGGGGTTTACAATTTGCGAAAATTTAAATTAAAAATGATATTATTAAACTTTAGAAAGCTTGTTTTATTTTATTGTATGTTGTTTTTGTATTGTTAAAAAGTACTTTATTATATTTGTAACTATTTGGATCAAAGTTCTGTGTCATTCATTATGTGATTTAGTTACTTGATATTATTTTTTATTCTTTACTTATCTATTTTTTTACCGAAAAGCAAAAGTCTTATTTACATAAGATTAGACGGTACACTAGCCAATGTAATTCAGCCCTGTTAAATAGGTGCGTCCACACAGAGCGCGCAGCCTCGCGAGGCATTTGCTGCGCGAGGAAACTGACAAGCAAGGCTGCTCACTCTGTGTGGACGCGTCTATTGTTTTTCGACCGAGGCACGAAACAATATACGCGAGCAAAACAAAAGCCGACACTGGATGGCTCGGACGCTCGGTCGCTCGACCGCGGCAGCGCTGTCACTTGTTTCGCCCGAGACACGTCCACACCAACCGAGCTGCTGCGCGCGTAAAATGCCTCGCGAGGCTGCGCGCTCTGTGGGGACGCACCTATTAAATACTGATGACTGTTTTTTGTTTTCAGTTGGAACAAAGGCGATTTTTGTATTTTCTAGCCGGGGTTCAAAAATGATACTACTCTCAGGATACACATTCCAACGACAAATGACTAGTCCTAATGGGAAGGTTAGGTGGCATTGCGCGACGGGACACAAAAGTGCATGCAGGGCTAATTTATTTACTTATAACGACTTTATTCTGAAAGCGATGAATGTACACAACCATGAACCTCGGATAAACTGGATTCCTGACTTTCCATAACAAATAAAATCTTTTTAATACATTTTATGAAATTCGTATTTGCTAACATTTTATGTAATTAATCGTTCCCTTAATTAAATATTGGCGTAATAGGCTAGATATTTTTATCAAAAAAATGTATGGGTTCAAAATAGATTATAAAAAAGTATTAGAACCGTATTTTTTCTTTTGTTACGAAAACCAAAATTGACGAAGATACAGCGCTTCTAAAAATCAAAAAACGTTTCGTCATTCGTTAGGTACAATTTTACAAGCGTTATGACGTCACAAGCCCCCGCTCCCGAATTTGGCAGCGTTTCATCTTTGTCAATATTCATTGATTAAAAAAACAAAAAATACGTATCCATTTAATCCATTATATTTTAATATTCTAACTGACGGACAAAACAGATATTCTATTTATTTATGCAGTATTTAATACCCTATTGCAAGAAGCCTCAGAATTGGCAGAAATCAAAATGGCTCTGTAATATTCAACTACCACATGGACATGGCTGCAAGGCTCTCATTCATAATTATTCAAAATCACGTTCGGTAACGCGCGGCCACAGGAGGATTTTCAATTTTTTTCGGGTATTTATTTCGATTATCCAAAAGTATCCCATAAAGCCACCCTGGCCGGGAGCAGAAATTCAAAGAGGAAATGTTCAAAATTCGCGCGGACGAAGTCGCGGGTGGAGTGCTAGTTATTTTATAAATGAGGAGATTAAAAGGAGAAAATATACGTTTATTTATTTCCGTTATCACCATAAAAATTGTGGCCCACAGTAACATGATTTTGCCACTTGGTGACCGACCGCAGCTCAAGATGATAGAATAACATTGAAAAAGTTAAAATACAACCATCCACCAAAGAAAACCTGGCTTCTGGAAAATCCTTATAACATGTTGTGGATCTGCGTAACCAAACCGACTAAGCTTTACACCACACTGGAGAATATATGATTTGAATTACGTTCCATTTTTTTTGTAAAAAACGCTATCCCTGCCAAGTCACGAGAGTTACCGAGCCTGCGGATGACGCGGTGCAATGCAATTCGATCGATTTCAACTATAAGTGAAAAACATCCTTACCACTACGACATATTACGAATTTATGACATAAAACGTGCGGTTATCTACAGGTGGTTGACGAAAAACAAAACACGCTCGCCACGACGACGTAGTCAGTGGAATTGCATCATTATATCGTAGTCGCAAGGCCGATTTTCATTTTTAGTTAGTAGAAATTGCACGAGTCGCGCCTTGAGTAAGCTCCCTAATGCAAAAAAAACTTATTACAAAATGCAGGGGAACATGACAGACTTGCCCTTACATCACATAAAATGGCGTCAAAGCGTGACGTATGTTGTACAGCGACGGGACGCAAGACAGGTAACAAAGTGACTTTAAAATGATGAGTTTGGGTTGTAGTAGTATGTGCAAATTAGCCACAGTTTTTGTTTTTTTAATTGTGATACTTGTAAACCATTTCACCCCATTTCTTTTTTCCGCACGGCTATCAGAAAAATTAAATAATAAAATCCAGCACAAAACTACCGAAAACGAGGACACAATGTGGAATTCGAACAGAAAGTACTAAGAGAACAGGATCAATACTTTTTTTTAAATTTGTGGCAAATTTACAAGAACCCATGAGTTTCAAAACCTATAGTCTATAATACTCGTACTCTGTCATGATCACAATGATCAGTTACTAACGAGTTTCCAAAGGAGTAGGACGTGTGTCCATGTGTCTCCGTTGTGCGACCGATTTACAAAAATGAATTTAATACGAAAATAATGTTTCAAAACCCTGTAAGTGTGAGTAATGTCTGTGTATTTGATATTAAACCTTAATTTTGTATTATTTTAGTTGATTGTATTCCTAAAGTTACAATTCCATAATACGAGTATACTTAGTCGTAATACACACATCAAAAGTGTCTAGGGATCAACATATATTTTTGCAATAACTTTTCTCCTGATTGATATTAATTAAAATTTTCTTTAAGGATTCATCAAATAAAGTGTTTTCGTTTGTCACAGTAACGATAAACCAAGTCACCTTTGCATTAATAAAGAAATTTGCCATTTTCCTAATAAAGGGATTTTTGACATTTGAACCACTAACACAAATGCCGCTGATTTTCATCTTTTACTCGAATTTGATTCACAGTTCCTGATTCAAATTATGAAATGCACCAAAAAGGATCCATATAAATTTATAAAATCATAAATTTATTACAAAGCCACATCTCAATCTCAAGAAATCCGCATAAAAATGCTTGATCCCTAGACACTTTTGATGTGTGTATATCTTCACTTGAAGTTTTATAAAATACCTACATAAATATATCTTTAATTAAGTACATACTGATAAACGAAAATCCGTAACTGGAATCCCAACCCTACGCAGCGTGGTACATCCCTAGAGGAGCGGGCAGAGAGAAGTCAGGATGACGTATGTCAGCGCGGTGTGATTGGACATGACCGGCAAATTCAAGTTGCAAGATGTTAATTACATTATATTAAATAAATTGTAGACTCAGTAATGATCCAGTTTTCCATTTGATAATACTAATTTGTAACATGTATATAAATAGTTATTTAATGAAAAATTGTAATAATTACAAACACACTTTGCCTAGATTCTTAAATATTTTCGTAATATGTAATACTAATATAACGGACAATCCGTACTTGTAAACTGGTTAGGTAACAACTAGAATAATAGTTATGTCTATTCTTCTATTACTAAAGACAATTAAATTGATCTGATATTTTCCTACGTTGCCTTGTTGAACTACTGGAATTAAGATTTCATACTAAAACATTTAAAATACTGCTCTGCTTCTAGTTTTATCAATCATTCGTCTGGGAGCTTACACACGTTACACTTATGACACCCCTCGTTTTACGTATATTTATTATTAACAGCAGATGCAAGATCTGCTGTTAATAATAAAGGGGTCACAAAATGCCATAACAACAGAAACGCAATACAAAGAAAGGGTCCGAAAAGGTGCAGGTAGTAGGTAACTACACACATCTAAAATAGTTTGTGATCACTAGCATTATTTAAAGAAAAAATCTTCCAATTGTAACTTAGTCCTGACCAGGGTTTGAAGTGATAATTATCGTTAATAATTAATTTATTTAGGTAATTTTCTAACACCGATTTTGATTTAACTTTTAGAGACACATAATTATTTATAGAACAGTGGAGGCTCAGTTGTATCGACTTCGAAATACGAGTATTTATTAGTGCAAAAAAAAAACGAATTATTAGGTCAGTATTGATGAGTCGAGAATTAAAATCTATAAAAGACAACTGAGCGTTTACGTTTATCGTTTTCCTTTTGATTAGGGGAGCATTTGTCAATAAGTTTATGAAGAATTTATGTGGAGTTCCCCAAGGCAGCATGTTTGGGTCATTGCTAATTATAAACTTAAGTAAATGTTCCTAAAATTATTTTTCTGTGCAGACTTTACATACGTGTACTCCAAGCGAGGCACCAAGTTGATCTTACTGGAGGGATATTCCTACTACCGCCAACAAACGTGCTCCAGTAAGAAGTCAAGATGGCTCTGTTCTACTGATTATAGAAATGGCTACAAGGCTCTCCTTTATACTAAACATGATAAGATTATATTGAAAAAGCTGCAACACACCCACACGCCGAAAAAGAACTGGTTTCTGAAAAATCCATGCCATGTTAAAGGGCCCACGTACCATCGAAGTATTACTGACTAAATGTTACACAATCTACTAAGTAATGTAATGATAATGTAAATTTTTAATAAGATTTACATAATTTAGTGACTAATTGCTGAAACTGGAAAACTTATTGAAACTCAAACTCAAATAAAAAAGAACAGTAACTCCGTCAGGCGTTTTATTTTCCTTATACCGAACCAGCATTAGTAGCCATGAAATAATATAAGTTAAATACTTAAGTTAGTAATATATAAGTGTTCCGCAATCAGTCTAAAATATTTATTTTACACTTAAATACTTGATTAAGAACGAGCCCACTCAATGGAGTTTTATGCACTCTCTAAAACGAATATGAATATGATTACGAATTCACGCATATGAACTAGTGTAGTCCATAGAACTTCATGATTTTTTTCTGTTATAGAAGAAATAAAGAAAGAAAATAAATCATCAACTTATCAAGAATTTCCAACAATGTTTTTTGGTTCATCGCAACGGGGTGGCAAAAAACTATTTAGAGCTGGTTATGAATATAATTTAAAAAAACACAATAAAGATGGTACCTTCTTGTGGCGGTGTACACGAAAGAAGATTTGCTATGCTACTCTAAAGACCGATGCTGAGATGCGAATATTATGTGAAGCTGAACATTTCCATAAAGCATAGAGTTTATGAAACAAACTAAAATGAAATAAAAACGATCTTCAGTTAGGTGTTTTATTTTTAACCGACTTCAAAAACCACCACAAAAAAATTAAAGTAGGTAGTTAATTTCTTTCGTTGTCAAGTCAGTGGCAAAATTTAAATAAAAAAGTCACCATCTTCGAAAGAAAAGTAGTTTAACACTTTTTTGTTATGGTTGAATGCGGTTAATACCTTCGTATTTATTTATTTTGAAAGGGGTTTTTCCTTTTATAAGTACAACTAACGACCCGCCCCGGCTTCGCACAGGAGCAATCTTTACTATATTGAATGCATTTATAAACCTTCCTCTTGTATCACTCTATCTATTAAAAAAACCCGCATCAAAACCCGTTGCATAGATTTAATGATCTAAGCAGGACAAACAGACAGCAGGAATCGACTTTGTTTTATAGTAGGTATGTATTAGTGATAATTGTTATTGTCCTCGCTAGAGAGTTCCGATAAACACATGTGATCGTTGCTAATCATAAAGTGCTACAGGGCGAAGCTCGACCGCTATGTCCCCGCATTTTAAATCAGTAATATCTTCGAAAACATTCATTTAAATTACATGCTGTAAAGGGCCATATTGATCTATATTATGTGCACAATGTATTTATAATTTTCGTATGCCATATCTTTCTCGTAATAAGTAAAGGATAAAAATGGTTATTGTGAGTTATCCATAAGAGATAGACATACACCATCGTGGATTCTTTTGTAGACTTTTTTAAGGTGAATAATATTGTAGTACATTATTTTGATCTATCTCGTAGGGTTCAGCCAGCGCGGCAGCGTTTGCAATGTAAGCGTAAAAAAATGTCCACGACTTTACATAAAAACCTCTAAAGTTATCAGTGTTTCTCTATTATATTATGCATGTTTTATATATATTTAAACCTTCCTCTTGAATCACTCTATCTATTAAAAAAACCGCATCAAAATTCGTTGCGTATAGAGACAGACGCGGGAAGCGACTTTGCTTTATACTATGTAGCGATATAATGTTAAAATCAATAGATATTCTATTTCCTTCGACTTTCATTTATGTACAAAACTAGATATAAAATAATTCTTAGTTTAGTAATAACATCTTTTCTCAATCAGTGTGCAATATTTGTTATTATGACACATTTTAGCAACAGCGAAAGTATTTTCCACTTTTTTGTTTAATAACAAAGATAAACATTTTAGGTACAGATGAGGCCGTCGCAGTAAAATACGTTTACTCAATATCACAAGGAGAGCAATATATCCTCGTATGTGGCTACTCTTTCCAACGTTTGAGGACTTACAGCACCAGGACGACTTCTTGGGCCTGTTCCACTCACTACAAAGAAGGATGCAAGGCTAGAGTCCATACATCTGGAGATCGCATAGTGTACAGGAAGTTCGGTCACCACCACGAGCCTACCAAAAATTGGACTGAGGAAAAACCGCAAACCAGGTGTTACAACAAATATCTGTCGAATGACGACGTCTATGAGATCTTCGAATGATGCAAACGCAGAAAGTTAGGGAAATTTGTAGTTACCGCAGCACTGGAACGCAAAGGTCTTCAAAGGGTGGTAAAACTTAACAACTACTCTTACTAATTAAGGCAGTTTCAAATTACGACTGCTATTCTTTGCCAGTTTAAGTTTGTTATCAATGTGGGTGCGTTTATTTGTATGATGTGTAATACCTCAAGTTCATAAGTAAATCAGATTTGATTATAGCTAATACATCTTCTTAAATTTACTATGACTACGTTCATGACGATTGTATTACTGGACAAGAATAAGTCTGAATAAATAAAAAAATAAATCGAATAAAAGATTGATTGTTATTACATAGTAAAATGTCTCTAATAAGTCCGATGCTACACTTTCTGTTCACTGAACGTTGACTTCTTGATTTTCAAAGACAAATCTTTTTATTGTGAGACAGCGGTTACAGAAGTTGTTGTTATTTAGTTTGATGTGCGCATGCACTGCCCATGCCCCACCATGTTAGACATAGAATAGGAGGTGACGAAATTATGATTTTAGATCTAAGTTTTGCGATGTTTTCAAAAAGTTGTTTTGTATATAGGTACATATAATAAAACAGTAAAAAAACTGTGTCTGTACATTGAATATATTAAAAAAATAATAATTGAGGGGGGTTTAGAAACATTAATAGAGCACGAATCCGAAAAAAAAAATTCTGTCTGTTTATCTGATTGTCTGTTTGTTTGTACACGCTAATCTTCGGAACTACTGGATGGATTTGAATGATTTTTTTTTGTTGTATAGATATTAAGTCGGGGCAACACATTGGCTATAATTTATCTTGGAAACTTGAACACCTGATGCAGAACTGCAACAGACCAGCTAAACTATAAGAGATACAAAAAAATGGCCCCCTAGCAAAAATTGTTCCACGTGATGAGTATTTTCTGCTGCGAGAATGAATTTGGTGGAACACCAAGAGCCCAGCTACACTATAACATATACACCGTGTTCTTCACGTTATCCATAAACTTTAGCAAATACTTCTATGGCTTTTACAAATCAAATCCAACAAAGGAAGTAGTACTTAAAAAGGCTTCGTTACATAGATATTTGTAATTTCATTTAATGAAATTTAATTGAGCTATGCAGTGAGAAAGTATCTTAATTTGAAATCTATCAAATACTATTTGCATTTCATTTGTTTCAGCCCGCCAAATGTTATGAATGACGTTGCCAATTCGGATAAAGAGGCATGCATATCGGGTTATTTATGTCTAGGTATTTAGTTTGTATGAAAATTAACAAAAAATAAAAAATAAGAATTTATTAATGTGTCCATAATGAAAAATGCTTACTTCCGTGGTTTGAACATCTGGTCGAAGTTTATGTATATCGTCCGGAACACGGCGTATAGGAATGACGTCTTAGCAAAGTTGTTCAGCCTGATGAACACTCTCTATTGATGTATAAAAATTGAAGATCTGGAACACCTGATGTGGAACTCCAAGAGCCCAGCTACACTATAATATGTATAGGAATGACGTTTTAGCAAGAGTTGTTCAGCCTGATGAGCACTCTCTGTTGACGTATAAAAATTGAAGATCTGGAGCATCTCGAATCGTCTCGCGCATCCCGTTGTTTTCCCGTCCCCGGGCTCTTAGAATTCGACATCAGACGTTTCAGATCTTCGATTTTGACGACCCCGTTGTCGCTGGCATAAGCAACAGGAGCCGCGTACGAAGTCGCGGGCAGAAGCTAGTAATTAATATAGAGCCATATTTTGGATCAAAACATAAAAGGGCAGCTTGGCACTAACTGTTCATCTTTCAGACAAAAATTCATGCATTGTTATAATAATAGTAATTAACTGAATTATGTTATTTGCAAATTTAGTTTGTATAGAATTTAATGTTTGAAATTACATAAAAATTTATGCATGACGGTTTTTAGTAACAAAAGTATGGTAAAATTAAACTATTGTTGCTGAATAATTGAGTTATTAAGCCACATAGCGAGCAAAAGTATGGAAACACTTGTTGTAATTTTAACGTTGTATGCTCTCGTATGTGCATTTGTAACCTTATGTATTTTGAGCATTCAAAGTATATTTAATCAATAACAATAAATACATTACTGTTTGTCATTTTAGATTTCGTGTTTCATTTTGTAAACATAACTTAGTACATAAGATATACTTTTATGTGGTATTTCAACTGCGCTAGTATCTACTGGTAGGACTTAAACTTTTTTATTTTTCCTAGGCATTGCAGATTCATATTATCATTCCTCACACAATCCATCCATCTCTCCACCTAACAACATTCATACTCATCACTCTCTTTACTCACATGAGTGTCATCATCACAATCATGTCGATACCAAGATAGACGAGTCCCTTTAATTTTTCCTAACAGGTACCGCTTTTATGCTTCGTTTCATATAGATACTCATTCCTTCCTTTAACCATTCTTGTCACTCCACACATCCATCTCAACATCCTCACCAAATTAAACGACTGTCGAGCACAAATCAGTTGCTTCACTTTTTGGAATTTTTCTTTCTTCGTGAGAAATACCGAATTTCTCACTCGAAAGTCGGCATAGAACATGAAAATGAACATTAACTAGTGTGTGTGGCTGAAATAAGTTTAACAGATGTAATGAATCAATAAAATCGGTTGGGCAGCATTCGGGAAACTGCGTAACGTTTTCTCGTCCAGAATACCTCACTGCCCCAAGTCGAAAATTTTCGACCAATGTGTGTTAACAGTGATGATTGTGGCGCCGAAAAGTGGTAATGAAATCCATAGTAAGAGACCACGTTTCGGCGCAGTAAGCTCAAGATAGCCGAACGAGCTATGGAGAGGGCTATGATCGGAGTCTCTCTGCGTGATCGAGTCAGAAATGAGGAGATTCATAGACGAACCAAAGTTGCCAAACCACGCACCGGCAAGCGCAGTGTGAGACGTCCACCTGCAAGGTGGACAGACGAGCTAATTCACAGGATCGCGCTGGATGCAAGCTGCTTCCAACCGGTCCGGTATTGAAAATCTATGAGGGGCTTAAGTTCAGCAGTGGACGAACTACGGCTGATATGATGATGATGAATTAATCAATAGTTACTGTATATTTTGTGCATTGTGGTTTACTAATATCCGAAGCTGTCGACGTGTCGTGGTAGAGTCATCGTGTTATTCAGCTGCATCCCGTTGACTAACTGATAGCCGATCCTTACATAGTAGATAGGTATGTAATAGAAATGGTCTTCATATATGATTATTTTTTACAGGAATTGCAGAATACGTGTACTCAAAGCGAGGAAATCCTCTCATCTTATTATCAGGCTACTCTTTCTATCGTCAACGGACTGCTTCCAATAATAAAACAAGATGGCTGTGTGCCACACATCAATCACACGGATGCAGAGCAGTTGTCTACACCATAGGAAATGAAATTATATCCGGCAATTTAGAACATAGTCATGCGCCTAAAGTTAATTGGTTGAGGGAGAAGCCAAATTGTGTGATTGATTTTCAGAAATATAATAGCTTTTAAGCCATTTGTGAATAAATAAATGTTGAGGTAGAATTTCTTCGTTCTTTTTAATTTGCTGGATTCTTAAAATTATTCCAGGTGATTTAATTGGTTGTTTCCACTTCGAGTTAGTAGTCGGACAGGCATAAGTTTGAATTGCTCAATCCTTTCAAAACCGATCTGGGAAATAGTGGACGTCAATGTTGTCCTTATATTTTAACAATAATATCTAATTAAATTATGGTGTACACTGTTTTCTCTTAGTTCCGTTAGTCCAAACGTACATACGTAGTGATAGCTTCTTCAGGTAGACCACTAGACTCGCTATTTGCTTCTGTATTTAGTTTAACCTCTGTATAAACCTGAAAAGAACATGATTTCAATAAATTGTTCTCAGGTTTTGGTGCAAGTTACGAGTATTACTCAAAGCGAGGCAACAAACTACTTCTTATAAACGGTTATTCCTTTTACCGTCAATCATTTCATAAAAACTACAAATCACGATGATGCCCATCGTGATTTATATATCACGATGGGCATCATATAATAAAATTATGTTCTACACATCACACGAAAAGATGTAAAGCTGCCCTCTACGTATACAAAGGGAGATCGTGTAGATTTCACAGGTCACCTAAGATTGGAGCATAATCATTAATTTGTCAACAGTAAATTGGTTTTATGAGAATCCTAACATTCTTGAAAAGGTGCGTCCACACAGAGCACGCAGCCTCGCGAGGCATTAGCTGCGCGAGGAAACTGACAAGCGAGGCTACTCACTCTGTGTGGACGCATCTATTGATTTTCGACCGAGGCGCGAAACAATATACGCGAGCAAAACAAAAGCCGACACTGGATGGCTCGGGCGCTCGGTCGCTCGACCGCAGCAGCGCTGTCACTTGCCTCGCCCGAGACACGTCCACACCAACCGAGCTGCACGCGCGGAAAATGCCTCGCGAGGCTGCGCGCTCTGTGGGGACGCACCAAAAGAGTTTTGAAGATTTTAAAATGTACACTCCCTATGGCATAATGATTAAACTATTACTTTTGTATTATTGTGTTTCACAACAGAAATTCCTCCGTACCTAATAAGTAGTTTTGTTGACATTTTTTTTTCGTGTTAAAATCATCAATCGTCCTCCCACCCAGGGCAGGGCGAGAGGGACTGTCAGACTCGTACTGACTAAAATCCACGGTGTCTTTCAATAGCCCTTCATGTTCCGGGGTCACGGTAATGAGATAAGTCCCGCGACCCCGGCAGGCTTTGGCCCTCTAGAGGCCCCGTCATCACCCGTCGACCCGGGCATGGTCCATGGTCGGACAGCGAGTCGCCCGTTACTCGCCGCCCGCATGCCCGCGCTTACGTTGGCCGGAGATCGTCTGCCGACGTCCGACGCCGTGGGCGTCTACCACTCCTCCTCCTTCACGAGCATGACTGCTTCGCAGAAGGAGGCGACCGCTTCCCACTTCGTCTCGCCCCGCAGCATGGCCTCGACCAATGCCGGGCGCGAGAGGTCACCGCCTATCGCCGTCGAGAGGACACGGCGGTGCTCTGCCCAAGCGGGGCAGTCCTGCACCGTATGCTCCACCGTGTCCTCCGGGCGATCTTCGCAGTGGTGACACCCAGGCGTTTCTTCCCTCCCTATCAGACACAGGAACCTCCCGAAACTTCCGTGTCCGATGAGGACCTGCGTCATGCGGTAGGTCAGGACGCCATGACGCCTTTCCACCCACTCCTCAAAGAGGGGTCTTACAGCCGCGATTGCGGCGTGCCCGGGTTTTGTTCACATGAATAGGCTTCGTCGTTTATTGGAAACTTGCAGTTACTAAACAAAATATAAATACCTACTGCTTTAGGCCGCTATCCCACTGGCATTTAACGAGCGGTGGCGCCTCTCCAACGTCTGCGCAGCCGCGACATTGACGTCGATATTTGAAAAAGTTATGTTGTCATGGCAAAATCGATGGAAGATCTCAGCACGATGCTCGGCGACCTCAATCGAGTTTCCCAAACGGTGGGTCTCTAAATGAACATAAACAAAGGTAATATGCAATGGCCATGTTGTGCCCACCCCAAGTCAGTTGGGAACACGGTTCTAGAAGTTGTTGACTCGTATGTCTACCTGGGACAAACCGTCGCACTAGGTAGGTCCAACTTTAAGAAAGAGGTCAACCGCCAAATCCAACTCGGCTGGGCAGCGTTCGGAAAATTGCGTAACGTTTTCTCGTCCAAAATACCTCAGTGCCTCAAGTCGAAAATTTTCCGACCAATGTGTGTTATTTACCAGTGACGACGTATGGTGCCGAAACGTGGTCCTTTACTATAGGCCTTATTAATAAGCTCAGTATAGTCCAACGAGCTATGTTTCACAATCTCAAATCCCTAGGTCTTTAATATAGCTACTAGATCAACAAGAATCAACTCCCCTTTATGAGTTTTGTTTTACAATTGTTTTTTTTACAGAAATGGAGTTTACAGAAATCTCAAAAAGCAGAAGGAATGAGTCCACTGTCTGGCAAGCATTTCTTAGAAGCAATGATAAACAGTTTGCAAAATGTAAATTATGTTCTAAAGTGTTCAAAGTCCATGGTACTTCATCATTAAGACATCACTTGGAAGTGAAACACAATATTCGAGAAGAAATCGAAAATGTTGTGTGTTGTGTGGAGTCTGAGTACGAAAGTATCGTAAATGAAGGTGAAGGTGTGTTGATATTAATTTATACATAGGTTTTTTTACAGTTATATATTAGTGTTTTTACCCGGAGAAAACGGTTCTCATCATATTATTACAAACTGCCTACAGAAATAGCCAGAACGATTCGCAATTAATAAAAATAAGCAATAAATAATTAGAATCGTTCTGGCTATTTCTTACCAGTCAATTAATACATGATTGTACGTATAAATATACAATGAGAACCATGTTTCATTTCTTTACAGCGAGCAAAAAGTCACCGGACGAAGAGCAAACTAATATTCAGAAAAAACCTTCCAAAAAAAGAAAACAAGTACGTAAAATTCCTGCTCAGGAGGATTTCGATGAAGTTGATATTGAGAGTAAGTATACAGAGAAAGCACGTTTATTTTTTTTCAACACATTTGCTCGAAAAATGCATTTACAAAGCCTGTATGCATTGTTCGAAAGTTAAAAATTACGCACCATACAACGGAACGTGCGTTAAAATAGGTACTCTCACCTAAGTACCTATTTTACGGCATACCCCGTTGTATAGCACCGTGCGTTTTCTTTACGGTTTTTTTTAATATCCATAAAAAAATATAAGAATTCCACCAAAGAGTTTCACATTATGAGAATAAACAACCTAACTGATCGAACCTCCTTGAAAGCACTTTTGCTCAATACGTTGTCTCACTTTAATACTAAAGAGTAAATGAGACGAAAGATGTAGTTCTAATTTTCACCACGTGCATGTGACGCCATTTGCAAATTCGCGCCATTTTCATATTAGAACCTTAATAAAAATTGTTGCGACTTTCCCACTGTTATATTATAAAGTTTGTTTAATTACATATTGTACTGTTTTCTCGCAAATGTGTTGAAAAGCATTGTATGACACACGTGCAGAAATTGGTATTTACAAACTCGTGACTATGGTAAGCCCTCGACTTCGTCTCGGGCTTACATTCGTCTACTCGTTTGTAAAAACCAACTTACCGCATATCATTAATAACTATTGTTGCTGTGACTTATTAAACAGATGAATGTCTTTGATTTATTTGTGGTGAGCGGGACGGGAGGGACTGATAGACTCGTACTGACTGAAATCCACGGTGTCCTTCAATAGCCCCATACGTTCCAGAGTCACGGTTACCTGATGGCTGTCTTGCCACGCGACCCCGGCAGACCTTGCCCTCTAAGTGGGCCCCGTCAGATTGCTGATAGGTCTTTGAGGCGCTCGTGGAGCACGACGCGCCGTCGAATAGATCATGGTTCATGATCGGAGGGCATGTTACCCATTACTCGCCGTCCGCACGCTCGCGCCTACCGTGGCCAGAAATCGCTTCGAAACATCCGCTGCCGTGGGCGTCCCCCGCGGCGGCTGGGTCGTGTGGTGGACGCTGTCCTCTCCCTCCTTCGCTAGCATGACTGTTTCGCAGAAGGAGGTGACTGCTTCCGATTCCGTCACCCCACAATATTGCCTCGTCCTACCGGGCGCAAGAGGGCGCCGCCTATCGCCTCTGTGAGGACAGGGCGGTGCTCTGGCCTAGCGGGGCAAACCTGCACCGTATGTTTCATCGTGAGATTATTTACTTCTACTGTCGATCGAAATTATTTATTTGCTTGGTGCCTATTCATGTCTATTAATCCCTTTCCTTGTTTCACAGAGCTTACGTTTTCAAAACGGACAGGAAATTCAATCGTCTGGCAGTATTTTCTACGGAGCGATGACGTATGGAGATCTTACGCTAAATGTACAATTTGTAATAAAATACTGAAATGTGAATCTGGTTCTACTTCAGCATTAAAAACACATTTAAAAACGATTCATAAAATATTATAAAATTACAATGATCTAAGTATTTGTTAATTATGTAATTGTTACTTCTTGCTTAAATATAAGTTTTGAATAAATTAAATGTGCTTTCAAAAATACTGCCACGGATTTCCCTTCTAGGATTTGTATTGATTTTATTTAATTGTTAAGTTAATTAAGTTGATAATTAGTTTAGTGAGTAACGATATCACTTAACATAAATCCGTTTTCACCAAAATAAAAAAAAACCAGAATAAGTCTTTTGATATCAGTTTTCACCTATGAAATATATATCAACAAATGCAATTTGACATAACTAAAACTATTGTTCCAGATTCAGATACGAGCAATACTAAGTCATTTTGGGATAAAGAAAGTATTAAACAAGGCCGGAAACGTAAGCCTAGGAAAAGTATCAAGGAAAGAAGAGAAGATAGAGAAACTAGAAAAAAGAAGAGAAATTTAGGAAAAAGTTATAAGACAGGAAAAGGTAAAATAATAGAACAAAGGAAAATTAAAAGTCTAGGACCTTGTAGAATGAAATGTGCTGAAAGAATTCCTGAAAAATTTAGAAATAAGATTTTTAATTATTACTGGAACTTAGGAGAGTACCACAGACGAGTTTTGTTCATAAGTAACCTTATAGATGTAAAGGGAAAAGCATCGACAAAACTTGCAGCTACAGTTAAAAACAGGCATTTTACTAATAACTACTTCCTAAAGCTTCATTTAGAGTGTCATCGTATATGTAAAGGTTGTTTTTTGAAAACATTCGATGAAACCCCTAAGTTTGTACAAAATATAACTGGGAAAATTAAAGAAAGCGGTGGTATTGTAGCCAAATCTACAAGAGATTGCACTTGATTTGTGAGAATTTATTTTTGTTTTATTTTTCAGATTAAAAAAAAGAATGTGGTATATATAATTATATAAGCACTTCTTGATATCGAATAAGGTGTTCTGAATCACTTTCAAGGTTCTGTTGGACTTGATTTGTGTTTTATTGTTTGTTTTTGAATTGTTCTCCTGATTAAAAAAAACACTGTTTCATAGGCACTTCTCCAAATACTTTTTTACTTAATAAAAAAACAAACACCATAATACAACCAGTTTTTTTTGTTTTATTTTGTTCTAAAAATGGATATAACTTACACAATAGGTTCGCGTAAGTCTACATGCGTCTTATGGCACGATTAATAACTATGTGAAAAAGGACACAAGCATTTTTTTTTCGTATTCTTCAAAATTGTATCATGTTGATGAAAAGTACAAAATCAATTCATTTTTTTGAGTTACTCCAATACTGATTATCTGATTTTATTTCTTAGTTATCATACAAATAATTCCAAATGCGTATCCTTTTTAGGGTTCCGTAGTCAAATGGCAAAAACGGAACCCTTATAGATTCGTCATGTCTGTCTGTCTGTCTGGCTGTCTGTCTGTCTGTCTGTCTGTCTGTCCATCCGTATGTCACAGCCACTTTTTGTCGAAAGTATAAGAGGTATCCTGTTAAAACTTGGTAGGTAGATGTATTATGTGAACCGCATTAGGATTTTCACTCAAAAATAAAAACAAAACAAATTTTGGGGGTGCCCCCCATACTTAGAATTGAAACTCAATTTTTTTTTCACCAAACCCATACGTGTGGCGTATCTATGAATAGGTCTTTAAAAATGATATTGAGGTTACTAATATCATTTTTTTCTAAATTGAACAGTTTGCACGAGAGACACTTCCAAAGTGGCAAAATGTGTCCCCCCCCCCCCTGTAACTTCTAAAATAAGAGAATGATAAAACTAAAAAAAATAGATAATGTAGACCTCAACAAAAACTTCCAACGAAAATTGGTTTGGATGAGATACAGTTAGCAGTTTTTGAGATATAGTTCATTTTCAAAAACCGCAAATATAACTTTGCCATTCATACAAACACTATGAAAAACAAAGTTATTTTTATTGTTTGTGTATATTATTTACTAATCTCAATATAATTATATACCTAACCTATGCTTGCTGCTACGGAACCCTTCATAGGCGAGTCCAACTCGCACTTGGCCGGTTTTCACTTATGTCACAGAACACTTAATAGTACTACCTATGTCTTATGTGAATTAACTTTTTATGTTTTTGAAAAGGGGTCTAACTTCTGTTATACCCTTGTGTAGTTCGTTTTGTGGTAAGTATAAGTCGCTATTTTAAAAAGTATTCAGTTTATTTAAAAATTAATACCACTATAAGAAAGAACATACACTTTATACCTATATAACACATCACATGTATTTAATTGACAGCTGTTTAATTGCCACACACGTTCCGAAGCGTTTTTTGTGTCTCCTGAAAAGTTGCATTTTTAGACTTATACCCTTTTTCACTAGAGGCTGACAACAGTGTTTCTAACAGTATCTCATTTCTTTTTAATTTCAGATTATTCTGGAATATACGAAGACGGCAGGTTTCTATCTTACGGAGGTTACAAGTTCACACGACACCAAGTAAAAGGTCACAGGATACGATGGCAATGTTCTAGACAAAGATATGATCAATGCAGGGCAGCGGTGTATACTATTGACCAAATTATTATTAAAAGCAAAACTGAGCATAATCATCCACCACCTACAAAATGGTGAAGAATGAAGCAATGTAGAGTTAAAATACATTTAGTTATAACCTCTGACATCAAACTAACAATAAATTATAGAGAGAGTGTTTTTTTTTGAGAAACGTAAAAGTCAGAGTTAACTTACGATACTCGTACCCTACGAATAATTAAAGTCGAAGAAATATAACTCGTGTACTGCACCTCCGCTTTATTTTGTCACAAAAAAACCTTATTGCAGTTGCTACAACACTATTTTCTAAAGTATCAATAAATGACCTTTTTTGAAGTTGCAGAGGCAGTATTCAGTCGTTCTCAAAAAGGTGGCTTAATAATTATAAGCAACGGATACAAATTCTATCATCATTACACACTAGGAATTGTATCGAGATGGTTTTGTGCCAAAAAATATAAAACACGCTGCCGTGCTTCCATGATCACTGAAGAAGGTGTCATCGTCAAAACTGCTAATGAGCATAACCATTCCAGTACTGATTAAACTTCAGTCAGACCGAATCACGAATTTCCTTATTACATTTAACAACCTTTTTTCTTTATATTTTAAGTACGCATTTAATACAGTTTTGTTTTTATGCTTGTGGTTTTATTACCAATAATGATTTAAAAAGCTTTTCAGTCATCGGAGCCGCTTGAATAAGTACTTGTATTCTCTCGAAGTAAGAGAGGAGCTGATACATCAGTCCTAGATGAATAAACATTGTCCCGCCATTTAGTTTTTGGAATGAAGACGCGCTGGTGGCCTACCACGAGCTCTTAACGCGATCTAGTTTACGCTCAGGGAACGAGATGGCGCTAGACGACGTGTATAGCTCTGTCTCTTTCCCACAGCCTAAACTGGATCGCGTTAAGAGCTCGTGGTAAGGCCTCTGGTAGTGCTCGATTCAGCTGTAAGGCTGTAGATGTATTATTAACATAGTATTTACAATAGAAAATTTTGTCACCATAGCTAATTTTGTTATTAGCTTATCAATATGTATAAAAAAAAATCATCACACTACAACTTATTCCTGACTACTGGATTACTGTTGGATTCGGCTTGCGTCTGTATTTTCTTGCGTTGTTTAATTTCAAAGAGGATTAGAAGATTCTTTTTCTGTGTATCATACTCACCGAAATAAAAACTTGCATCACTCGTTTCGATGGTAACAATTTTATGAATAAAATATTAGCTTTTTCTTTGCAAATACTGTTTTTTTTTTTGTTGCTTTTCTTTTGTCCCATGGTACTCAAGTCTAGACCAAAGTTTGGTATTTTTTTTGTATGTGTACACACGGCTACGCATCAAGGTATACAAAACCAGTTTACCGAGGTCTCGCTTTGTATGGTATTTCCGCATATTCAACGATCAGCTTATATGGTTTTGTATAGCTTGATGTGTATCCGTGTGTACATGAGCAACATCTACTTACAAGGATTTTATATGCGTTGGAATTTTCGATGGAAATTCAGCTGTCTTTCTTTTATCGATGAGAGAACCAAGACTGCTCGTAGATGCTACATACTTTCCTTTCACAGATGCTGAATTCATTCGCTCTAAATACGGGGGCCGTATGCTCACAATATCTGGGTACACGTTCATCCGGCACCGCAGTTCTGGAGCTAAGACTAGATGGTACTGCAATAAGCATCGCACTTGCAGAGCTGCGCTTTACACTGTGGGTGATCACATAGTTAAAATCAATAATGAACATAACCACTGACTGCCCCGTTGCCCCTCACTGTGAATTTCGCCTCTGTACTTTTTAATTTAAAATAAATATTTCACATTAGGATCTTATCACATAAGTTTTTCTTTGTTCCGGATCAAACATTTCTATGACTCCTGTTTAATAGATACGATTTACATTTTTAATTTAAATTATTAAACAGTTACTTACCTATTGTTTAGAAAGTTTATTGATAATAAGTTAATACTTACACTTTCTTACAGGAGCTGTATTCACTCAGTCTATAAGAGGGAACCGTATTTTATTATACGCTGGATACCGATTTTCCCGCCATTTCGGTCAAGGACACAAGACTCGTTGGCATTGCTCTACACATCATAGTAAAGGATGCCGTGCAGTGATACATACCCTCGACAATGAAATTGTTCGCATCAGTAATAAACATAACCATATGAATACACCTTAAATAGTGTCATGGTTTTCCGTATCCGTACCCACAGTACCTAATGAAATCATTTTAGTAGTGTGTTCCAGTCCGACCTGCGTGGTATATACGATATACCTACAAGGCACCAGTTAAAAGTCTGTTGTTTTTAAGATTTCCAAATACTTACAGGAATGCTATTCCCTATAAACACAGCGTTGTGACAGCGCGGCCGCAGCGCTCACACTTCTCTGTATCTAAAGTTTGCTATTCAATAAGCTACTGATACAATTAATACTCTGATGAATAATGGTAGTCGGAACGCACCGGTCGAGTTCTTTTAGCTCGCGTTTGTGAACGCATCCGATAGCAAACGGGAACACCCAAATACTCCGAAATATTTTATTCCGAATTTCGGTATTCCGATTTTCAAAACTCCGAATATCATAATACCTAAAAATTACAATATCTATTATTAAGAATCACGAAATTTATTTAACCGAAAGTCGTATATCCGATTTCTTAGTTTTCCGATTTTCACATATTCGAAAAATGTAATCCTCGATGAGTTCTCATTCCGAAAAACGAATTTCCGATTTTCAATATTCCGAATAAACTGATGTTTTCGGAATATTGAAAATCGGAATTTCGTTTCTCATTCTACAAAGACAGTGCCAGAAACGAATTGCTGTAAAACCGGCCCCACGTAGTTTTGTCTACCGTACTCTTAGAGAGTTATTTAAGCCTGTGTAGGCGCGAAGTGGCCAGGCGTATCCTCTGGACTTTGACTGTTTGCCTTCAGGATTGTTATTGTTATTAGGAGAACTTAGGATCCATGAGCGAGCGAAGCGAGCTCGGGACTTGGGCACCCCGACTCGGACAGGTTAGGTTCGAAGGGGATGGCGGGGTCTGAAAGACCCCGCCATCCCCTTCGTGTTAGGTTACTTTAAACCTTGCTCACAGAAATAGGAGCCCCGCGAAGCGGGGCTCCGTTGATCTATCTTGGTAGGTAGTAGTCAACAAATTGACCAAGGATGCAAGAGCGAGCGAAGCGAGCTCGGGACTGGGGGCACCCCGACTCGGACAGGTTAGGTTCGAAGGGGATGGCGGGGTCTGAAAGACCCCGCCATCCCCTTCGTGTTAGGTTACTTTAAACCTTGCTCACAGAAATAGGAGCCCCGCAAAGCGGGGCTCCGTCGATCTACCTTGGTAGGTGGTAGTCAACAAATTGACCAAGGATGCAAGAGCGAGCGAAGCGAGCTCGGGACTGGGGCCACCCCGACTCGGACAGGTTAGGTTCGAGTTAGGTTAAGCTAACAGAAATAGGAGCCCTGCAAAGCGGGGCTCCGTTGAACCACCTTATTTATTTATTTATGTACACAGAACACACAAAAACAAGAAATAACATTACACCTTAGTGGTAATATAACTCAGGAATTCAGGATGCGATAGCGAGCAAATAGTGTCTTGGGGCACCCCGACTCTGACAGCTTTCGTTCTTCTCACAGGGATTTTTTGTAATATTATGAATGAAAATACGTAAGTCAAAAATAAATTATTTTAATTACTCAAAAAAAAAATATAAAATAATAATAATAATTATGTTTTTATTGACAAAAAATGATTAGAATCTTCTTTCAATAAAAGAAATTATTATCATTGAAAAGAAAATATTCTTATTCAAAAGAAATTCTTTTATTGAAAAGTTAAGAGGCATTTTGACAAGGCGTTTTAAAAGCATACTTTTCTCTACTTACAGTGTGTCCGGACACGAGTTAGCGATACTTAAAGGGAATACATAGACTCATTTTCATCGACAAAACTGCTTTAAAAAAAATCCTACTCCAACACCTCGCGAATGGCGGCCATTTTAGTTTTTTGATTTGTCGAACTGGGGTATGTACAATAAAATGCAAATATCTTTGAATCCAGGAGACCTACATACATGCAAATGACTTTATTGCAAAGTTAAAATAATGATAAGGCTTTTCAAAACTTGCAAAGTTTTCTAAATAATATGTAGAAAGAACCAAAAAACGTGGGCAAACATGAAATTGTACACAAAAATTACTGAATATTTTCACATTTTATACTCTAGCTCGAAAAGTACCCCTGTATTTTGCTTAGGTTTTTGCATTAAGTTAAAAGTATTTGAGTCAGGCTATAAAATTATATCAAAATTATCACTCTACGTTAAGTATTTTAGGAGTTATTCTCACTTGAACATAACCCTTCCTTAGCGCATGTACCACCAATGTTATAGAAGCTGCATTCTTTGGGCGAGCTAAACCGTTTCAACGTGAATTTATAAGCTGGCATTATTTACCACCATGCAAATGATCCCAACGAATCACCATTAAACTGAAATAATATTTTTTTTGTTTACTTTTTGTAAAAAAAATTTTTGAATAAATTCAAAAAATGGGCCATTTCAGTTTATGGGTGATTCGTTGGGTTCATTTACATGGTGGTTAATAATGACAGCTCATAAATTTACACTGAAACGATTTAGCTCGCCCAAAGAATGCGACACCTGTAATATTGGGGTACATTCGCTAAGGAAGGGTTATGTTCAAGTAAGAATAACTCCTTAAGTACTTGACGTAGAGAAATAATTTTGATACCATTTTATAGCCTAACTCAAATACTTTTAATTTAATGCAAACACCTAAGCAAAATACAGGGGTAATTTTCGTGCTAGAGTATAAAATGTGAAAATATTCAGTAATTTTTGTGTACAATTTCGTGTTTGCCCACGTTTTTTGGTTCTTTTTACATATTATTTAGAAAACTTTCGCAAGTTTTTGAAAAGCCTTAACATTTAACTTTGCAATAAAGTCATTTGCATGTATGTAGGTCTCTTGGATTTAAAGATATTTGCATTTTATTGTACATACCCCAGTTTGACAAATCAAAAAACTTAAATGGCCGCCATTCGCGAGGTGTTGGAGTAAGAATTTTTTTTAAAGCAGTTTTGTCGATGAAAATGAGTCTATAATATCCCCTTCAAGTATCGCTAACTCGTGTCCGGACACACTTATTTACTAATTATTAGGAATTTTAACCATCGGAATTCGTGTTTTTGATGTTTCAGAAAATTATTAATTCGGAATTTTTGATATTCGGTCTATTGAAACTCGGTATTTTGAAAATAGTAATTATAAATGTTAGGAATTTTGAAATTTCGGAATTATGAAAATAGGAATAATGATCAATCGGAGTTGTTGTATTAGGAATTTTGAACCATTCGGAATTATGAAAATCGGTATTTTGAAATTCGTATTTATGAATTTCGGAATAAAGTTTTTCGTATTATCGTAGTGTACCCATAGCAAACGTCATTTTTGTATTGTTCAGTGCGGCAGATTTAAGGGTATTATCTGGTTTATGGGGAAAATAATTCGCAAAGCATTTTTTCCCACAAAAAAAAACTGTACAAAATTGAGGGCAAAATAATATCTTGCATGCTAAATCCAACCCTGTGTTAACATGACCGGACTATGAAGTCACACATTTTTTTATTTTAGTTTTCAAAACTAAAATAAAAAAATGTGTGACTGCAAAACGGATCTTATTTCAACGTCACAATCTGACATTTTTCCCGGGGTCGCGGGAATTATCTCATTACCGTGACCCTGGAATGTAAAGGGCTAATGAAGGACACCGTGGATTTTAGTCAGTACAAGTCTGACAGTCCCTCCCGCCCTGCCCTGGGTGGGAGGACTCATTTGATGATTTTAACACGCTAAAAAAAAAAACTTAAAACAATACATAAATCGATACGAAATTCGATACCCTTCAGTTGCTTTTGCGAATAAAAATAGTTGTTTGTTTCTTTTTATTTCATTTCTGTGCCTTTTTAGAAACTGTTTTTAAGTGGGTAAAATAAAAATGGGGAAAATAAAAAACAAAACTATGCAACCCTGATACTGTTTTGACAGCCGTGACCGGTGTCATGTCAGTTTGACATTAGTAACGTTGAGTTTGTGATGTTGTTATTAAAAAAAAGAAACAAGACTAACTTTTTGGGGATAAATACATTCATATTAGTGTGTGAAACTTACCAATAGAAATCGCAAAGGAATCAAGAGAAAAGTATATTAATGCACAACTCCACAACCGTGATGTCACGAAAGTTTTTAAAGGTTATCAAAACAATGAAAGATTCATCTCACAGATTTAGAGAATTCCGAGGTAAGTAAAGCATAGGTAAGTGTTTAATGCTTAAATGATGGTAATTACCAGTTCATAATAACTCACGCGTATTATTTTGCAGGTTATCAGAAGTTAGAACTTGGACTGAATCCTTGACAACTAGCGGTCTCAGTTCTTTTATTATTTGAGGGAAGACAGAGAAACCCTTGGACCTGTCTAGCACAGCTGTCGATGTGTCTGGACAGCGTAGTTGACTGTGAGTGCAGAAGATTAGCTCCCAGAAAGTATAAAGTTCTTCAGATTTGCCACAGGATAAGTGCAGGGCTGCGCTCACTGAACTTGTGCTTTAAATTCGCTTATCTTTAGGATGACTGCCTTGCTGTAGTTGAGGCTTTCTGTGCCAATGTAATATCGACTGTGTCCAGAGGAAGTTATCTAAGTGGTATGAAACAATGGCTTTAATCATATAAAAGTGTTTGAAAGATGTGTTGATGAGAAACATTTGTGTCGAGGTTGTTTACAGTATACAACCTCAACTGCAGATATTTTTGTAAATATGAAAATAAATCGTGTTTTTTTCTTTTAAATATAAACTAAAGGTTGAAAATAATGCCTGGTTTTTTTCCCTATTATTAGATTTCATTTTTATTATTTTGTTTATTTAGTCATGATTTCAGGTCATTCAACATTTCCTGTTTTTTTTTTATTTCTTGAGTTGTTTATATAAAAAGTACTGGTAACTATTGCATCTGTTTTTCTGCCCAAAATCTTGTTGTTTTCAGTGCATTCATTCAAAACAACTCAATCATTGTTTAACTGTTCACAGGCTGTTGAGATTGCTTGTGAAATTATTCTGAGTTATGAGTCATGGCTCTGCTCAAAAACTGGACAGAGCTCAATTTAGAGGCAGTGAAAACTTTAAATGTACACAAACAATAATAACCACTTCAGAGTGGTCTGAACTAAGTACTTGAAGTGAATGGTGATAAAAAATAGTGAAGAAGCTATGAAACAATCATAATATAGTGACAATCAGCAATCGCAGGAGGTAGACAATATTATTTTTCTTGTGGAGCTCATAACAATATAATTGCAGTTGCATCTTGGAAGTGGTCTGTGCTCGGCAAAGTCAGTCCGAGGACCGGTGACTTTTCATTAGACACACATTGAGATTCATTCCCCGCTACTGACAAATAGATACTGTGTTACCAAGTACTAACTGGGTTGTCTTCGTCAAATTACCAGTCTTAGATAGACTATTTTTAAGAATTTGATTCCTAAAAATAGTTTTTAATTTTTATTAGAGGCTAATTATGACGATGATGATGATTGGAAGTACTCCAATCCTCATCATCGTCATTAGCCTATAAATGTTCCCACTGCATGGACTCCGGTCTGTGAGAGGGAGTGGGCCATAATACACCACGCGGGCCCAGTGCGGGTTGGTGGATGTCACATTGTCTTCAAATTGTTGGTTCAAATACAGACGCCAGCAGGTGAACCTACCCCAATCCGTCAAATTTTACTAATCGAACATTAACCTTCCACTTTTGTGATAAGGTTGAAAATCTATTAAATAAATTTACACTTTGCGGTAGGTTGATGTGCTGTCTGTAAATGCCGGTTTCCTCACGATTTTTACCTTCACTGTTTTGTGAGAGCAGTGGTGATGAAATAAATTACACAGAGTACCTAATGCACCTGGCTGGGTTCGCACCCACGACCTTCAACTCATAAGTCGGGGCCAATCCCACTGGGCCACCACTGCTCCTTCTACTAGTACTCCCAATGCTTTTCTCATTTTAGCTTCAGAGAAAAAACACTACTGCATAAAAAGCGAACTGAAAGAATGGGAACAAGGTTATTATTAATACTTATTAAAAAAAAGTATCTAACGACACCCCACAAGCTAAAATCCATCAAGTCGTCTTCTGCCGCAGCCGGGAAAAAAGTTTCTGAGAGTGAGAGGTTCTCTCGCGAGGCAAGGAACGTCGAGGTTGGCACGTAAAGAAAGGTCTATGCACAGCTGTGGATGATGACAATGATACAGGTTGCAGGGGCAGGTAATCAAGGTCTTCTGTAATAGTTTGTTAAGAATGAAACTGAAGATTTTCCTTTGGGTGCACTCTTAATGTCGCCCTGTTGCAGACGTCCAGTTCATATCCACGGAGAAGGGAAAATTTATCCTCGTGCTTCGTGGCTACACGTACTCACAAGTTGGAGGACGCTTCTTCTACTGTTCATCGAAGCACATGGGGTGTTCGTCTGATATCGGGGAAACTCGAGGACGTGTAGATCATACAAAATTTGTCACGCGCGGATGGGTCAGGACCAAATTTTTGACGGAATCGCACAAGATTTTAAATTGCTTTTTTGTCCTACCTAAGATCTTACGAATATTTTACACATACCCCAACAATTTTATTGTGATATATTTATTTTCCATTGTGACACATTCCGTTGTGATTTCCGTTGTGCGATTACGTCAAAAATTTGGTCCTGACCCGGATATCAACACCTGGAATCGGGTTCGATACCTACAGCGCAGCAGTCCAATGGCTGAATCACCACCTATAAGTACTTAATCTGCAACACCTGCGAAGTTTCTTCGAGTTCTGTTGTTCGTCAAGCAGAACTGATGTAGGTACCTATCCAGTTGAAGGCTGGACCTACTGTATTACCTTACCTACTTAAATATAGCTGGCAATGTAGGTAAACTTGTATCTACACCTTTAATAGGGGGTTATTATAGGGGGTCGCAGGGCTGTCCTAACAGGTAACTATGACCCTGGAACGTAAAGGGTTACTGAAGGATCCCGTCCCGCCCTGGGAGGGAGGCCTCATTTGTTGATTTTACTACGATAAAAAAATGGGTATCTATTATATAGGGCATGATAAAAATGTTATTATGTTATTGACTGCTGCGTGCCGTGACCCGCGGCCATATTTGGTCGTTGATGCCAAGTGCCTGAGCGCCGATCTACCTAATAAAAAACAAATACGAAGATGGAAAAGTAAATAATGTATGGAATAAACGCTACCGAAAACTTTTGTCACACCCGTTGAAAACCGTTGTAGAAACACGAAACGCTTTAAAAAGCTCTTGCACTTGGTCTTTTAATTATTATCGATAGCTGCACTAAATGATTAGTTTTATTTTTATAAAATGAGAGAATAAAGGTGTTCTTATCCATCTTCTGATCCTTGTTGAAGAAATCTTTCAGGACAGACTGATAAAGGACATCCTTTATCAGAGTCTAATGAAATCCATAGAGATTCTCCACTAGAACTACGAGGGGAGCTGGGACAAGCCACCCAAATGGTAAAAATAAGAAAAGTCCAGTCCAGCTCCATTCACAACGTAGACACGAAAAATTTTCAGGGGATATTCACCCGTTTCTTAAAGTAATACACATCATTATAATAAAATTTCGGAATCGAAAGCATAGATTGAAGTATATTCTAATGTTTCAGCAGCAATAGTAAATCCTCTTATATTTGAGACTACAAAGTTCGGCAACCCTATCATAACTTGGGGCAGGTATCGGTTTACCAAGAAAGTGGCTGGACGTGTGAAGACCTGGTGGGAGTGTTCGGCGAGGAAGAGCAACCGCTGCCGATGTGCTGTTGTCACTGTCAACGATCGACTGGTCAAGCTCAATGGTTGGCACAACCACTAGGATATCGAGGTGTAGTGAATAGGAACCAGGCAGTACGAATATAATTAATATAAAAATGTTTTAAAACAAATAATTGTTGAAACTGGCTTACTATAATTATTTAATTGTAGGAATAATCATCATCAGCCTATAAAATGTTCTCACTGCTGGGACACAGGCCTCCTCTCTGTAAGAGGGAGTGGGCCGTAATCTACCACGCCGGCCCAGTGCGGATTGGTAGATGTCACATGTCTTCGAATTTTTGGTTCTTTGGCATGCCGGTTTCCTCACGATGTCCTTCACCGTTTTGAGAGCAGTGGTGTTGAAATAAATTACACAAAGTAATCCGCCTGACGGGGTTCGAACCCACGACCTACAACTCGTAAGTCGAGGCCGATACCGCTGGGCCACCGCTGCTCTCAGGGTAGGAATAATAAACATCATTAAATTAACATTAATGTAGGCATAAATTAGTTGTTTATTTAAATAATTTTAATAAAAAAAGTATTTAGTATTTTTACCTAAGTTTGAAAGATATAGGTAATTGTGTTAAAATAATACATGATCACAAACAAATCACAAATTGTCATCATTTTTATTATCAGTTAAAAGTTTAACTATTTTTGAGAGTTTTACGAGAATACAAAGGCAAAGCCACGAGCATGTGCAAAATTAAAATAACTTCATGTTATTTGTGTTTGACTTTATGATTATGGAATGTTTAGATTCTTACTATTCAGATAATTTGAATTATTTTGCATGGAGATTACCTCAAACTTAAATGTTTCAAAAAGATGGTAATATTTCTGATACATTTCAGAGCCATCAGAACCAACATTTGACTTATCTCAGCGCGGGAACCTCGTAGTACAGATAGGGCAGTGGCGGTACCACAAACATTCATCTTGGGGGACCAAGGTTCGCTGGACGTGTATTAAGAGGACAAACGGCTGTACTGCAGCCATTACTACTGTTGACAATGTCATCGTCAAGACTCTTGGCAAACATAATCATTGAGGTTGTAATTAGAATGTGCCATAGCAAACTGCGTCGGTCGTTTTGACTAGGTACTCACGGCGTGGGCCGGATTAACTCTGTCAGGGCCCTTAATCAATGCAATTTCTGGGGCCTCTTTGCTTTAACCATTTTTCAGGACCGCCGCTAGTCAAATCTTCATTGAAGAGCCGGAAAAAGAGTACTGAGTCTGAAAAATTGTAACTTTCTATACTATATGATTGATGAGACAAGTACTACCTACTTACTTTTAGCGAGTGAAGTGAGCTTTTATGGATATTGGTGCATGCACGGGCCCTTATAAAATGTAGCGGGGCCACTAGGTAGTCGCCTACTTGACCTTAGGGTTAATCCAGCCCTGCCTACGGCATCTTCCAAGTAACTACCAAGTCAACTTTAGTTTATAAATGTTATTAATAAGACAGTAATTGCTTGTAATTTCATATCTTCCGTTAATATTAGTAGACTTTTTCTGAAAGTGAGTTCTATTAAAACCACTATGAAAGTAATGCATTCAGCTGACGTTATAATTATGTATGTGTTGTTAATAAATATTAAACAGAATAGCAACACTGACATGTTACTGTACACCTAGCCTTTGATATAACCTATAATAATGGTGACGATTAGTATTAAAATTATACTTGTAGCTGTGTAAGGCCATGTATTCGTCATGATGCTTGCGTTATCAATCTTCGTAGTTTTGCTTAAAATGTCTCGAATTCCAGTATGTACTTAGGTAGTATATAAGTAGATAGTTGTCTAGGTTTGCAAGTGTCAAATTAGTTTCCTAGTTCCTAAAATTATGAAATTAATGTTAATGTAGTGATATTATTATTTTCGAAATCATTTTACCTAAACATTTCATATGATTTTATTCATGAATTTAAATATGTACCTGTATTTTTTTTAATTAAAAATACATATTGATTAATTAATGACGACTGGTTTTTTATATGTTTTAATAAATATTTCATTCTCAGTGTTTTTGCGCTTACCGGTGCGTTGTTTGCATTCGATAACCTTACGGCCTCATCGGCTATCTGTTCTGAGTGCTTTAAGGCCTGCCCTCTGCCACTTCAACTTGCTAATTCGCTGGGCTATGTCAAAAGCAAGCGCAGCGTGTGATGTCCACCTGTAAGGTAGACAGATGATCTGATGAAATCACAGGATCGCGCTGGATGCAAGCCGTTTCCAACCGGTCCTATGGAAAATCTATGGGAGGCCTATTTTTAGCAGTAGACGCCCTAAGTTAGATATGATCGACACAAAACAATGATTCATTATTATCATTTTCAGATCTAAATCCTGTTTTTGCACAATCTCAGCGAGGTAACCCGGTCATCATGATCGGTCAGTACAGATTCAACCGAGTTAATAAACACGGCAACAGAACAAGATGGGTGTGCGTCAAAGCTAAGGCTGGCTGCAGAGCGTCCCTGCACACCATGGATAACGCCATCATCCGAGTGTGGGGGTTCCATGACCCGCTAGCTCACACTAGTGTTAATAGAGTCTAGTACAGAATTTGTATCGAACGTTGTCAATTCTCATGGCTCCCAGATTATTACAAAGCAGTAAAGGGGGTAAAGCGTTACTCTACGTAGGTATATAAGTAGGCAATTTTTACACGATACACAATCCGTGATGGATAATATTCAAATTGACTGTTTTAATAGTTCCTAATAAAAAATCCGACGTGACATGAACAACTAATTATTAATTTTAATTTATATTGTGAGCCAATCCACTCAGAAGATGTTCGAGCTATTATTTTGAGACCTACTCAAACTTAGCTATACTTACCATTGATATTTTCTATGAACTGGGAACATAGTTAAGTACCTAGATCTATAGGATCTCAAATGAAATACGAAACTAAGGACATTGTTCTTTTCTAAAGTTGATCGTTTGTTAATATAATGACTGTTATGAAATAACGTACATATTTGAAACATTATACTTACTATATTCTAATAATAAATTTTACCGAAAGTAATTCTTCTCTAAGTAAAGGAAATTCATGAAAAAAAGTGTTTCCTAATAGATCTCGCTATGTAAGTATTGTATTGAAATCAAATGAATTAAGTATGCAATATTTTTCTTTTTCTATTTAATTGTTTTAGTAAGTAAACGTTACAATATAGTGCACTATAGTTACTTACTTAAAGTAACTTAAAATACATTTAGTAGTTAGCTTTTGGTGGTGAAAGAAGATAGACTCGCGAGCAAAAGAACGGAAACACTTACTTGAATAGCTCCATAAAATTAATGGCGTGATAACGTGATTTGAATGAATTTGGTATAAATTTAAAGTTAACAGTTAAGGGCGCATAACCAGAAAGTTGGCAACGTCGCAAATAGCTGTCAAATATTTACAAGTTTAAATTAATTTGGTAATTTTACTGTATGAAAATAAGAAATATGGCTCTGTAGTGCACTAAAACATTGACTAGGGAATGCAATAATTAATATCGTAAAACCGAATATATAGTTTTAGAAGTGAAAAACGTATTTGGAAACCTTCCAAATGCTTTTTTTAAACTTGAAACGGTTACAACATCAAATTCAGTGTTTTAATTGCATTCCTATATCAATGTTTTAGTGCACTACAGAGCCATATTTCTTATTTCCATACAGTAACATTGCTAAATTAATTAAAACTTGTCAATATTTGACAACTATTTGCGACGTTGCCAACTTACAGAATATTTGCTCTTAAACCTTTAAAATGGTATCATTTTTATTATTCTTAGCTAGTTATTAAGTAGGTACTCAATATCGCGTGGATTCGGAGTAAGTGATTCCATGTTTTTGATCGCTAGTTTATTATTCAATTTTCAAACATGAGTGATCTTGAATGAGTGTTCAATATTTTAGTTGAGTAGATACATACGTAAGATAAAGTTACGCTTTATTAATTTATGATTTTTACTTGTTCGTTTTATTTTACTGCTCTTTTCTACTTTACCTTTCAGTAACTTTCTCCTTGTTAAGAATTAATCGTACTCGCTACATGCACATCAACTTGGTAACGGTTGTTATAATTATTATTGTCTATGTGTAATCATTTCAGTGTCACGTGTCATATCTAATAGAGGCAACCCGATTCTGGTGGCGAATGGCTTCCGTTTCCACAAGGAGAAGGCACACGGACCAAAGATAAGATGGCAATGTAGTTATAGGAAACGCTTCGGATGTAAGGCCTTCATCACGACCCTCGATGGACAAGTTGTAAAGAAAAGTTTTGATCATATGCATTCCTTTACCTTCCAATAGCTGTCGAATTTCTTAAATAAATTTTCAACTTTATCGCAATAGATAGCAGAATAATGTGTTTCTGTATCGAGATCGATTACAAATTTATTTATACCTTGAATGTATTTTACGTTTTAAATAATTAAAGAACATTTTCTCATATTTTTTTATTGGCAAACATACTAAGTTTCCATTACCGTGACCCTGGAACGTAAAGGACTAATGAAGGACACCGTGGATTTTTCATGGTTTTACCAAGCTATAAAAAAAATACAAAGTTTGATAGTGAACACCACAAAATGAAATTAATAGAAAGAATATGAACAAAACAAAAATACTTACTTTCAGTAATGCTAACAAAAACAAGACTAGGTAGTTTGGCGATACAAGTTGGTGGCCATCGCTTCTATAAGTTCAGAGATAATGGGTACAAGACCAGATGGACGTGTTCCAGCAGAAAATTCACAAAATGTAAAGCGTTTGTCGTCACTTTGGAAGGTAACCCAGTGAAGACTTACCTAGAACATAACCATGCCACATAAATATTAGAGATTCGTGATGACAGTGACCGTAAGTTAAATAAAATGATGCGTTATTCAACACAAAACTTTGTGCATTTTATTTTTATTGTTATCTTTAATATAATTGTCAGAGTTATTTTCACACGATAGTTGTTTATTTATAATACCTTTTATAAAGATCGAACTAAAAAGCAAAAAATTAATTTTGAGGCGGCGCCAAACAAACTAACATACCTATACCTAAGAAATTAATTATTTAAAGGGGAAAATATTTATATTGTAGCTAGGTTGCTTTTCGTTGATTGTTTCTTTGGCGCCGCCTCAAAATTTATTTTTTGCTTTTAGTTCGATCTTTCGTCGGTTTGATTTTTTTGTTAAAAAGGTATTATTTTTAGCTTCTCAGTTGTATACCATGTTGTTTAACAATGGAAAAACCCGTCTTCACTTTTGTCATTGTCAACGTAACCGTCACAGTAATTATCGCATTAAGAGGACTGTTGAGGACCTGTAACTTGCAACTAAAAACTCCACTTTCCGACTGTCAATGACTGTCAAATCCCAACTATGTTTAAAGTTCTTATCATAATGAATTAAATGAGCCCAAATACGATATAGTTGCTGTTAACCGTTGAGGATCTCTTGCTATTGCCTTCTGTCACCATCCTCAGACCCTCGATGACAATTATACCCCAGCTAGGTCTAAAGTTTTCATCAAGACTAGGGAAATGAGCCCAAACACGATATAGGTGCTGTTAACTGTTGAGGACCTCTTGCCCTTGCTTTTCGTCACCATCCTCAGACCCTCGATGGCAATGATACCTCAGCTGGGTCTAAAGTTCTCATCAAGCTGAGTGAAATGAGCCGAAACACGATATAGCTGTTGTTAACTGTTGAGGAACTCTTGGGACTGATTTCACAACATAACAGGGATCTGGAGTTGATCTGATGATGGTGACGCCATCATGTTATCTTCTCCACATCTCTGCTATATAGTAATGTCCTCGGAATTACATAATGTTAACTTTATTTCAACATATTCGGTTCACAAATGAAAATTCTGTAGAAAAATTGACAATTAATTCCTTTTTTTCTACCCTTGGTGGCCGATTTTAGTTTTGAAATTGAAATGGGACCTACTTTGAGATACACTCTTTCCAACATAATTTTTGAAATCGGACCACGTTAGGAAAAGTTATGCGTGGTAATAAATTAAAAAAAAAATATACATGTCGAATTGAGAACCTCCTCCTTTTTTTTCGTCGGTTAAAAAGCACGCAGGCATGACAAAATGGCGTCAGCAACTTTTCCTTCTAATATGCACGAACCGCATTTTACCCACTCGTAAATATGGAATCGATTGATTGAATACCTACCTATTGTTTTATTTATAACTTGGTGAGAAGGTAAATTAGGGGTTGGTATAGATTTAAAAAGGTTTTCCTTCATTTGTTTTACGTAGGAACACGGGGGTAATTTTTTTATGATTTTACCACGCTAAAAAAATCTATTGCTAAGCATAGATTACCTAGGTACCCATTTTTTTTTTCGTAGCAGTACCTGCAAGTAAATTTCTACCTTCATTTATAATATTATTATGTACCGTAGATTATTATAAGGTTATAATAACTTAGCAAATCTATACCAATAATATAAAGCAAGAAGACTTTGTTTTGCTGAACGCGCTGCCGCTGCTGCATCCCTGGGTACCTCCCGGATATTAATTTCGATTAAAATGTACTGTAATTGCACATGTTTTCTTTTTGAAATTATATTAACCTTGTGATAACAAAATAATTGATGATTGTCAAGTGGCTTTTAATGCAATTTAAAAATTCTTACCTCATTTCCGTAATAAACATTACTAAATACTTGCAGTGATAGTGACGGAAATGGTAACACAAAGAGGTACACAGATGCTGACGGCGGGTGGCTTTCGATTCACCAAGTCATACACTAGCGGTAAGAAGATCAGATGGCAGTGTACCACAAGGAGTAGAACAAAATGCGCGGCGTTCCTTATAACCCTCGAGGGCATCATTTTGAGGAGCAATTTAATACACAACCATGTGAATTAAGAAAAGACAATAAGTTTTTCGTAGTAAAAATTAAATGTTTGTTGCTATTTTTTTATTTTAATTGCTACTTTTATTTATATCTTGCCTTTTTTATACATAGAAATGTCACTTACAATGTTCCTGTATTTGGAAATTTCTTTCTTGTAGAGATTCTGATCTACTTGACCTTATAGGTTTCTAACATACTTTCAGGTGCTCATTCAGATATTTCAATATAAGTACTCGTAACTACATCGCTCCTTTTCAATTTTAATTCTATGTTATATTGAATTGTTTCAGTGCAATGGCTTCGAACGGACAGAGGGGGTTACATGTTGCGAGTAGGAGATCACAAGTTTAGTAAAGCTAAATGTACGAACAATAAAACTCGCTGGGTATGTTCCAGGAAGACCAGAACTAGATGCAGAGCGTGTGTCATAACCGTCGGTGATTATGTTATAAAGACCTTTTTAGAACATAGTCATTAAATAAACTGTGTTATGGGTTAAAATATACGTATTTTTTTTTTAATTTACCTCTTTTTGTCATTCACCTAATAAAGTAGATAGTCTACGTAAAAGGTTGAGCTGTCTATATTTTAAGTACTTATTCATTAATTTGAGCTATCAATTTTCAGTTCAATCAATGTTTGATTTACTTAATTACAGCTTGACGAACGAAAGATGATATTAAACCCACGGGTATTTCAAGTTTTTTTTTTAATATTTTATTTCAGTTGAATGGATACAGAACAGATGCGGACAGCCTATGGTGAAAATAGGAAGACACACGTTTAACAGGTCTAGGACTTGTACTCGTACTAACAAGATTCGCTGGGCGTGTTCACAAAAGTTCCAAACTAAATGCAAAGCTTTCGTCACAACAGTCGACAATTTAGTTATAAGGAGTTATTTGAGGCATACTAATCATTGAAATTAATGTAATATTTCAATCCCTATGGTACTCGTAATTAATATTTTAGCATAAAACTTTTAACATATATCTTCACTTTTATAAATTATCCGTCATGAATTTTAAGTTAATTAATTATAAGTAAGTACTGGATATTTATTTGAAAACTTCAATTTTAACAACATTAAAGGATATTTTCTGAATAAACTAGATGCAAAAACAAAACGTATCTGACGCAAATCTGATGCAATTGCAGCTGTGAGCAATTTACCAATCACATGGCTTGAGTGGAGAAGAGATGTGGATTTTTAGCCAGGTGATTGGTGAGTCGCTCTCCGCTCTGCTCCGCTTCACCTCAGTGGAACCGCAGCCTCATCATTTCAGCCTATTGCAGTCCACTGCTGGACATAGGCCTCTCCCAGGGAGCGCCACAGCGCACGATCTCCAGCTTTTTTCATCCAGCCACTGCCAGCCACCTTCTTCAGGTCATCGGTCCATCTTGCCGCAGCCTGATACCCAGTAAAGGCTCGAACAGACACACGCGATTAATCGCGCTGCGACAACGAGCCAAGCTAATTTCCACTCTAAATGTACTGCGAATGGACCGCGACAAGTCGCCCCGCGCGATTAATCGTGTGTGTCTGCTCGAGGCTTAACGAGCTTTTCTAAAACACAGTAATTTTGTCACATAAATACACCTATCATAAATTATACATAAGTAAACAATTTAGTTATATTATTTTATACTAAGCAGTTATTTTAGGCACCATGTATTATTTTAAACACAGCGTTCCAATCCGATGATCTTGATTTCGATGATCTTTATTCATTTTGTTAACAACCCTTAAAGTAATTTACTTAGAGAAAACTATGTTCTAACTAATCATTTATTCCTTTAGTCTACAGAGTACTGTCTGAAAGAAAAAAGGAACTTCTAGTGGTGAACGGATTTCGCTTTTCTCGCTCCGGGGTCGTTGGACGGAACGGTCATGTTCGATGGCAGTGCACCACGAAGACGACAACCAAGTGCAAAGCCAGGCTCACTACCCTCGGGGAACTAATTGTTAAGACTAATTTGGATCACAACCATGTTTAGTAACCAAAAGGTTTTTGACTGTGATCCATCTACCAGCGACACAATTTCATGTCCTTTTAACGTGAGCCCAGTTTTTGAAAATCATTCTAATGACACTGTTGTTCGTAATTAACATAAATGTAATTCTTTGAATGTGTAACTCGTAAGTACAGGTATTTTTCTGACACTGATCTTTTGATTTTAGCTTTTATTTAGGCTATTGCCTACCACAAAACCAATAAATAAAATAATGAATAGATTCGTTTTATTCAATTCAATTAAAATCGGTAGTATCCTTTCTACAAAAAGTTAAACATTTGTTGAACACTTGTCTTAAAAAAACTGTCAACTGCAAAACGGCATTTGACGTTGATAAAAGAGAAATTTTGCAGTTACACTTTTTGTAGAGAAGTGTTCGACTGATGTTTAACTTTTTGTGGTAGGACGGTAATATTTTTAAGTAGGTAGCTGTTTATTTTGTTCTAAGCCTCCTGCAGACACACGTGAATAATCGCGCTGAGACAACGAGCCAAGCTAATTTCCACTCTAAAAATACTGTGAATGAACCGCGATATGTCGCCCCGCGCGATTAATCGCGTGTGTCTGCAGGAGGCTCTACTCTCTGTTTTATTTCTCCTAGCCGGATTTGTTTCATTGCATATATTTTTAAAAATGGAAAGTCTTTTTATAGTTTTAGTAAAAACCGTATACGAATTGCTCAGCGTATGAATTAACCAAATATTATTTCTATTCGCAGTACCCATATTTACTGAATCTCAGTTTGGAAATCCTGTCATAGAGTTGGGACCTTATCGGTTTACGCGATCAACCGTATCTAAGTGTGGTCGTCGGAGGCGCTGGATGTGTTCCAAAATATCGTCAGGCTGTCGGGCCGCCATCATTACCCTTGATGACGTCATCGTCAAGACAACTAATGAGCATCAGCATTAGATGTCATCTCAAGTTTCAGCGTTCAGTTCGTATGCGCCTTCTATGATTAGTGCCGTTTACCTACATTGTGTCATTTTTGAAAATTCATTTAATTGTGTATTTTATTTTGTTCAGAAGCATCACAGCTTGACATAGCACTGATGTTTTTGCTTAACGGATTAATTTCAAGTAAAACTGTGGTAAAAGTAGAAGTTCTTATGTCGTCGTCGAGTGTGATTTGAATATGCATTAATTTACCGTTCGATTGAATTTTCCACTTTGTAAAATATTTGATTTTATTTTTGCATGATTTTTTATTACATTTCCATTCATTACGTACTGGAACGTTGTTTTATTTTTTAGTAACGATATATGTATTGTATATAGATCTATGAAACATTTTTATAATAAAGACGAGGTTCAATATACTTAGGTCCTTTGAAATAAAGTTTGTTATATAGGTTGTGCTTACATAGATACAGTGAAAAACAACTGCAAAAAAATGTTTTGAATTCCATAATGTTTTTTTTTTGTCTTGTATTTGGTTTGTTTATTAATATTATTTTTACTCAATATATTTTTCCAGATCTGCATTACGAGAAGACTAAGCGCGGTGGAAAAGCTCTTTGTTGGCGTGGCTATCGCTATAAAAAACATAGTAGAAGTAGACCTCCGAAGACTAGATGGACATGTAATCAGTATCGAAAAGTCGGCTGCAAGGCAACCATAGTCCTCGTAGATAATAAAGTTGTGAAGATTTTGAATGAACATAATCACTGATTAGTTCAATTATCTCGTCAAGTTATGTTGTTATTGGCTTTAATATGTTATATATATGCTTTCCAATATAAGGAGTATTTAAAACATCTAACATTAGGGTTTAATTTTGTTCTAATCAAATGGAATACAGTATATAGTAAATAAAACATTTCATACATTTTAAAAGCTTTTTATGAATGTTTGTTATGGGTTTAACGGATTAGACCATTTGCTGGGTTCATGAAGTAATTCTTTATCATACGAGTGCAGGATTTGCTGTTTTTTTTATGTATTTGTTTTAATTTTCCTTTTGTCTCCTAAGGTATATCGTTCACCACGTCTCGACGAGGAGCGACGTGTCTCTGCTACAAGTCTTACCGCTTCTGGCGGCACAAATCCAGCGACCCTCCCATTACCAGGTGGTACTGTGTGAAGTCTAGCTCGGGGTGTAAATGCACCATCGTCCTTTATCACAACGAGATACTAAAAGTTATGCATCATCACAATCATACGTAGATACATCTGTGGAGATTTAAGGAATAGTAAACGTTTCAGTCTTCGTCTAAACTAACTGATTAAGGTTTTACTGCAGTGTGTCTTAATTTGCTATGTACGCCAAAAATATAATATAATAATAATATATATAATATATTCCACAACTATCACACAACGCCATCTAGTCCCAAGCTAAGCAGAGCTTGTGTTATGGGTACTAGACAACTGATAAACATACTTATATATTTCTAAATACATACATATTATAGATAAATTACACCCAGACACAGAACAAATGATCGTGCTCATCACACAAACATTTGTCCTGGGTGGGTATCGAACCCACGACCTCCGGCATAGCAGTCAGGTCACTAACCACTAGACCAACAGGCCAGTCAAAATGTATCAAAGGGTTACTTGTGTATTAAAAGTACCACTTGTTCCTTTCTTTTTTGGTCATGGTATTTCGTTTTCTTTGGCAAAAATAAAAGTTTGACATTACCTGATATAATTTATTTATTTTACTTTCAAATAAAATGCCCTCATTTCAAATTATTTAGTCACTCGTAATAATCGTCATTATCATCTGAGGAGTAGTAGAACACTGAATGTTAACCGTCGTATCACAAAAAGTTAAACATCTGTTGAACACTTGTCTAAAAAAGAGTAACTGCAAAACGACCCTTATTTCAACGTCAAATGCAGTTTTGTAGTAGACAGTTTTTTGAGACAAGAGTTCAACAGATGTTATTTTTTTTTTGTAGTAAGACGGCAAATAGTCTGTGAACATTTTTTTAAGATATTATCTTGGAATTTCTCAAGTAATTTCTCAACACCCAGACCCGAAACAACTACTTGTAGGGTCATATAAATATTTGTTCCGTGCGTTGATCGAACCCGCGACATGCAGCCCAGCAGTCGACCGCTCAGTTACTGCGTTTTAAACAACTGATTAAAGTAATAATGAGGTGTGTCTAATTCCTATTAGCGCCAAAAATGTATCCAGTATTATACGTGTATAATAAATATAATTACTACATGTGTCATTCCCTTTTGGTTATGAGACAAAAAGTAAAATTCGATGTTGATATAAGTTGTTTTATTTTATTTGTATGTGACAAATAAAATTTCCTATTCTCAAGTTGGTTGCTCATTGCAACATCTCATAACGTTATACATATACACCGTGACATTTTAGTCGTCTTACAAAAGCAGCCCATTTGATGTATCCAATGACTAGAACACGTTTATAATAAAAAAGTATGTATTTAAGACAAATTTAATAATAAAACTTTAATTGGTTATTATGACACAAGGCGTCGCGTAGTTAGAAACGCCCTTGTCTCATAGAAAATGGAAATGGAATGATCTACCTGACTATTGCGCTGGGTAGGTATACTCTACAGATCGATACGTAAACATTTTTACAGGGTGTTTCATATTTCTAATGTACCTATTTATTAAAAATAAAAATTATTATTAACGATTTAAAAAAAAAAAAAACTCGCCTAGAGGTATTTTAGGTCGGATACATTAAGTGGACCACTTTTGTAAGACGACTAAAAAGTCACGGTGTATATCAACCAACGTATATTCACTTCGTGTGTAGCCACAGCAGTCACATCTATTGGCATCGTCTCTTCACTATGACTGTAATTTGTTCTTTCAGGTTTAGTGTTTTTACATTCAAGATTTGGTAATCCTGTCATAGAGTACAATGGGTATCGCTACAACAAGCGAAGTAGTATCAAGGGTCCAAAAGCGAGCTGGGTCTGTTCAAGGGTCTCCCTCGGCTGCAAGGCGAGGATCTTCACAATTGAAAACGAGGTTTATAAAATTGTTCAATCACATAACCATGGTCCTACTACTACATCCTCCTAACAAGTTTCTTTTGTCTTTTTGTATTTGTGTTAAAAGTTTGTATTGTATTAGCAATAATTATTATGATTGATTCTTTGATCCAAAGAGAAAGGGATCTGATATATCATATAGAACAATCCAATCGCAGCCCTCATATTCTCCTTGGATTGCAAACTGTCTTATTTGCAGGGTGGACTTACCTATGTAGGTATATAATTATGACTCCGGTCTGGTCAAATGCATGGTGTCCGTTATCATTCATTACGAACAAAATTGGCATACAGAACATTAACTTGCATAATCCACGATGAGATAAAATAGTTACTATCTTCTTTATAATATAAAAATGGATCGACAAATGTGTTGCTAAGCGCAAAAATTGAAAAGGGCTGGACCGATTCGGATATTTTTTTAAAATAATATTTCTTGAAGTACGGCGATGTTTCAAACGAAGAGAAAAATTTAAAAAAATGCCTATAAAGTCTAAAAACAACTGTACTATATTCCCATACAAAAGATTTAGAAAAAAAATGAGTGACGTTAGTTATAGGTAGTGGTGGATAATATATCATATAGCAAAATATAGCACCGTGCTTTTTAAATATACCATTTATAGCAAATCGCTATAAATCGCACACTCGTTCTGTCTCTGTCTGTCGCGCGTCGCATCTCATAAATCGCAATTGCAGCAAACAGATGGCGGGCGCGGCAGCGCTTGTTTTATTCGCACCTAAGGGTCAGTTCAGAACGAGACGCGAAGCGACGCGACAATGTGCGCACGCTTTTAAGAGCCATTTAAAATACGACTTTATTTTCTACACTAAAAGATACGCATTTCGTTGTGAGAATTTAGAATATGTTGAGATGCATCTAAACGCAGCGGTGCTGCGCTGCGCCTATCAAGGCCGCACGACGCTGCGAGGCGCCTCTTGACGCCGCTCGCGATGCGTGGTGAAGACCGGGAGCTAGAGGTGACTGAGTATGCATAATTGTGAGTAACGAATTTCGCCAACCGATTTAGGTTGAGAAAAGGTCAAAGAATAGCAATGTAGAACTTGCCGGTCAATTTTTTGGTTCATTGTTTTTCGCCCTCTTCTCTTATTCGTAAACGGAATGTATTGATGACATGATTTAAAATCATTTTAATGATTATTTCCGTAATAATTTATAGAAAAATCAGATCACAGCTTTTTGCGGGACAGATAAAGCGCTTAAGAATATTATGTAAGTATAAGAATTCGGTCATAGTTGCCGTCACTCGGATTTTGCATATTCAACTACCTCTAGCCCCTGGACTATGAAGCTGAGGCCGCCATTTACAAATCGGACTGCGGGAGGACGCGGGGCGGGGCGGGAGCACGTGGAAAATCTAGACACGTTCCGCTGCACCGCGCGGCGTCTGGACGAGCCTCGCGACAATGCGTCTCGCGGCGCATCGCGGCGCCGCGATGCGTAGCGCGGCGCAGCGTGCAATGACAGGCCTCTTCACGCATCGTCGCGTCGCTTCGCGTCTCGGTCTGTACTGACCCTAAGCTACCTAGTGAACCTACGCATAAAATAACATGCTATAAAATAGCAAGTGAGATTGCCGGACCAGCTAGTTTGCCTTGAAAAATAGACCCAGAATCTAGTATGTATAGTACATACATTAATTTATATTTAGTTAACTTTGTTTTAAAATGATAAGCATTTATTTTTAACCGACTTCAAAAAAAAAGTAGTTAACCGACTTCATTAACCGACATAAAAAAAGTAGGTTCTCAGTTCGTTAAAAAATAAAATAAAAAAAATTATCTCGCTTTTGGCTGAACCGATTTTGATGCGGTTTTCAGGAAAGTGTTCATTACATTCTGGAGAAGGTTTTAGTATATAACACTAATGGATATCCCGTGACGTTGCCCGCGTGGATCCGTTTTTGCTGGCTTGGGTTGTAGATTTTTAGAGACGATTGCATATTTGTCCACGATTATCTCGCGTTTGGCTGAACCGATTTTGATGCGGTTTTCAGAAAAAATGTTTGTTACATTCTGAGGAAGGTTTTAGTTTTTTTTAAATTTAGGTTTTCAAAGACGCCGATTATGATATAAAGATTAAAAGATATAAAGATATGAAGATTTTTGTTGAATATCTAAACTAAAAAGGGGAAAATAAAAAAAATTTTTGGAAAAAAGGGAAACGACTTCTTTATACTTTTCTGTGTTTGTTTTTGAAGTCGGTTCCCTTTACAGAGTGTCATAAATAGGTATTCGCATTGGGGATAAAACTCTTAAATAAAGATTTTAAAAAAAATTGCTGTTGTACCCGGGTGTTCGTGCAAAACAGTATCTATATTTTTGTCTATTTGTTTTTAATAAAACTATGAGTAGGTGAAAGAATTAAGAAATATCATATAGTAAGTAGTAATTAATATTTAAGTAGTGTATTATTATTTAAAATATTTAAGTAAAACGTTAAGTTATACTACTTCATGCAATATTTATTTTATGTTTGCGTAGTCTCGTTAGTAAATTGGAATCTGGTCTGGTCTGATGAAATTGGTCTGTATTGGAATGATTAGACTAGTGTTAATGAATAGCACATAGTTTATATAAATTAAACAACGTAAAACTATTGAAGCGGTATTTTCTTTCCATAAAATTTAAGTATAGACCAAGCCACATGAAGCTATTCATGCCCCAATTATATTCTTAAATACATCATCATTTTTCAGCAATAACATTCGCGAAATCTCGACGAGGTTTCCCGCTGCTCATCATGGGTAGTCATCGGTTCAACAAGTGGGCAGGCAGCAAGGAGCCCAAGATCCGCTGGGTGTGTGTTCGGAGCATCCCGAACAAGTGCCGAGCGAAAGTGACCACTATCAACTATCAAGTTGTTAAGGCTATGACTGAGCATAATCACAATTGAACATTGTTTGTAGAACGGAACGGACGGTAAACATTTTCAGCTTTACAATGTTCAAAGAAGAAGGGCGTTGTTCGCACATTGAATTATCTGAACTCGAAATGTAATGACTTTGAGTGACATAAGGCTCTTATTGCATTCGTAATAATTTTATTTGAATATACGACATAATATACCTAATCCTTTTTCAAATACTCACTGGGATAAAAATACTACTTATACTTTTGCACTCTTTAAAACGTGGCCTATATTTTAGATAGGTTACTAGTTTAAAATAGGTATTATGTCTCTTCTTCAAAACTAAGTATTCTTTGAATATTGCTTTTGAAAGATCTTTAAAATTCATTGTATTTTTTCTTTTATTAGTATAGGTACATCTTTAAAAATGTAAGTTTAAGTCGGTCTGAGATAAAATATGACCATGATTCTTTATTCTGAGGCCGTGCGCTGCGTTAAGCGGGCGTCGGTCGCGGGCGCCCGCGTCGCGTGCTGTTTCATGTAATCTCATAGAACAGCGCAGCGTGCTGCGGGTCGCCCGTCCCACGCGGCGCGGGCGGCGGACCCGCCCCGCGGGCGACGAGTGTCCGCGTGACGGAGCACGCGATCGGAGATGTTTCTAGGAAATCAGTGAGCGCCCGCGCCGTTGCGTTAAATTCTCCTCACAACAATCTAGACGTGACATATACATGATATCGACTGTACACCCGTGCGATCATATTGGACTGGCGGCGCTGCGAGAGGTGGGAGTCCGTCGCGGGCGTCCGCGACGGAGCACGGCGCGGCCCGCGGGTCCCAGCGACAGACACCCGCGACGGACGCCCGCTTAACGCAGCGCACGGCCTGAAACTATAGCTTTTATAAGATATGCAAATGTTTAATTACCTTCGTATGTTTTATGATAAAACGTTTTTTTTTTCATTTTTAATGTAATACATTACTACATATAAAAATCAGGAGTTTGTTTTTTATATAGAAATAGAGAGAGAGAGAGAGAGAGAGACATCCCCAAAATGCAATACGAAAATAGCTACGTACTGCTTTAGATCCAAGAGCCAGGTCCATGTTAAACTCTTTCCTGACAAGTGTAAAGAAAGAATCACCTGTTTCGACAGTTAAAAATATAGAAAAACGAGGGAGAAAGAGAGAGATCATTTTCGAATATTAAAAAAAAACACATCGAATATTGTTTCTATTTGATGGCTAAGAATAACTAGTGCATGGCAGTGAGTTAAATGTGAACCAATGTGTCCAACTTAACTCCATTCAAACTGTCTCCATTAATATACCATGCAGAGTTATTTGTCATTTGGTCCTTGTAACTGGCATAACACGCAAAAGTAATTGGTAAATTATTATCACCAGAAATAATATTCACGACATCTCAACGAGGTTTTCCAATGCTTCTCATGGGTGGACACCGGTTTAATCAACGTACTCGAAGAAGCGGCAGTGGGGGGCCTGCAGTACATTGGGTTTGTGTTAGAAACAATCCATACAAATGCCGAGCAAAGCTGACCACCATCGACCACCAGGTTGTCAGAGCCATGACTGATCATAATCACAGCTGAACATTGGTTGCAAAAGTGATTGACTTAAGCCTCGAGCAGACACACACGACTAATCGCGCGGGGCGACTTGTCGCGGTCCATTCGCAGTACATTTAGAGTGGAAATTAGCTTGGCTCGTTGTCGCAGCGCGATTAATCGCATGTGTCTGGTCGAGCCTTTATCATCTGCCAGGATTTCAATGAGTTCACCTTAGATTATAGAATTTCCAGATTAGTAGGCCACTGAGAATTGAGGACAAAAACACGGAAGAAAAATTACCTTCGTTGTTCGATTTCTACATAAAACAAGCGAACATCTCTAAAGAAAACATTTAAATGAGAGTGACGCTCCACTCACACATTTATTTATAAAAAAAGTGTTATGTTTTATTTTGAACACGGAATCTGGATATTTTATAATCCAAGGAGTTCATTTATATATTTTTTTATATTTGAGATTACATTAACATCCATTCTAGTAGATAAAATTAAATTAAATATAACACGAAATCAATAAATACAGTCTTTCCAAAAAAAAGGGCTTTTATTTTATTTTGTTGCAAAGTTTTTGAGGAAAGCTACATATCACGCTACGACTTTTGGAGCTAGCAAAATGAGGAACCACGGAATGCAATACCTAAGTGATATAATCAAATCGAATTAAAAAAAAATATGCTTTTGAAGTACAAATCTTCACTTTAAAATTTCCAGAGCTGCCCTTTATTGAACTGAAAAATACTAAAATACTTGTTATTGCCACATTTCAGGCCCTACAATTACGAGCTCTCGTTATGGAAATCCTGTGATCGAATGGAAGGGCTATCGTTATAATCTGAAGTTTCGCAAGAATGAATATTCTCCAGCACGTTGGACTTGCGTCAAAACACAACTAGGGTGTCGCGCCTCGCTTTTAACACTAAATGACATAATTGTGCTTGAAAAATTTGGACATAATCATTAAACACGATGACAGGTGGATACAAAAAACCAATAAACGAATGTGCCTGTAACAAAATTTTACTAAATTAATGTCTATGGACGGTATCTGCCAATTCACAGGCTTTTAGTGCTTTAATGAACTCAATTATTGTGTTTTTAAATTATAAGGTAGTTTTTTTTTTCAGAGCCAATATTTGCAACGTCTCTGCGTGGTAGACCAGTTATAATAATGGGCCAATATCGGTACAATAAGTGGGCAGGCAGCAGAGGAGACCGCGCACGCTGGATATGTGTCAAAGTCAACGCTTTCAAGTGTTCTGCTTCCCTCGTCACGATAAATAACGTTATCGTAAAACAAACACCTCACAATCATTAAACCCAAGCCACAAGAAAGATAAACACCTGTTGAACAATTGTCTAAAAAACTGTCAAAGTGAAAATGACATTTCAAGTTGATATATGGGTCGTTTTGCAGTTACACTTTTTCTTAGACAAGCGTTCAACAGATGTTTATCTTTTTGTGGTTAGGTGGAAGATGTCTAATTAAATTGATTGGACAGTGATAAGCTTTTTGTGCAGTATTGAATATATGTTATGAATGTAGTCAGCTAAAATATTTAATTGCAAATAGTTGTAGGTACCGGTTATATTAAATTCAACAAATTTTCAACTTGCGATTTTTATTTGCGAAGAATTTGCTATGTTCCAAGGCGATGAATGACTTCAGCTTATGTCTCAGTAGACTCAAGTAAAAGGTAACAATGGCGATGTACACTTATGATACCGTTTTACTTTCCAATAACCTTTCACTTTATTTTTTGTTTCAGAGCGTGTAGAATTTGGCATTTCAAGATATGGGAAACCGGTAATTACTATGGGAGGACATAGATACAATAAGTACCATCGAACTTTTGGTTCTACAGCCAGATGGTACTGTGTGAAGGCGAGGTTGCGCGGCTGTCCTGCATCTCTAGTCACCATTGATGATGTCATTGTAGCAGTTAAAAATGAACACACACACTGATTTCCGTTGATTTTTGTGTTATGACAATTGCATCAAGCGCTGCATTACATTCAAACACCGATCTGACCCACATTACTAACTTTGACCACAGGTTAAAATTGGATCTTAGTCATGAACAGTTTTCCAATTTCCTAGGAAACACTTCCACTTCACTAACCGATTTAAGATAATTATACTAGCTACAACATTAACAAAACTTCGAACAGGAGATTCTAATGCGAGCCTTGCATTGATTTTTAGAACAAGTGAATTCCGTTTTCAACGTTTAGTGAACTCAGGTCGTCAAGCGCTAACGCGTGACTTTGACACCATGCACGTAGTTTTTGACCATTTAAATTGCCAAGAAAAAACTTAGTACTGGAAACAATGTTTGGAGATCCCGGAATATCGGAGAAACAAACTGCATTGTGATAATCGATGGTACGTATTGAAACAACCCAAAAGCTCGAACGAAACCCTTTTTGATTGTATGCTGTAATGGCCTGGCTGTCTATTCCCGCTTGGAACATATCAACTTAAACAAGCACGCAGCTACTACGCAGAGCTCACGCTGGCAACTGGTATGTTGGAAATTGAACTCGGAGGGCAAATACCTGCTGAACATCTAGATGAGCTAGATGGAAGTTTCTTAGTACTGAGAGGTCGAACTCAATGCCAACATGTTCGTTCTCGTACTTAAACCCCCATAATAATAAACGTGGACTTAAGTTACGGCAAGGTTAATCTTCGGATTAACCATAAAATTTTTAAGGATTATCCTTTGCGTAACTTTAGTCCACGTTTATTAATAAGGGGGATAATGTTTATATCTGTATGGATAAGGCCCTCGAAGACGACAAGGTATAATGGATTATTATTGCACCTGCGTATTGGGAGAAGAACCATCGGCTGATGTTCCAATGTATACATTACATTGGAACATTGCCCCATGGTAAGCAAGGCATTTTGCCTGCTATTATATTTACTTAATACGTGACTCAGAACTTTGCTGCGACATTAAAAATGATCTATATCCATATTTTCTATTCAATTATTGGGTTTATTTTAGTTGGTCGGCAAAAAAGAATTTAGCCCAATCTGGGTGATCTTCTTTTTGATTTAGCGATGTAATGACTTACGACGTTTGTTTTTGAGACAGGTATAAAAAGTTTTAGTAGTTTAGTTGTTGTCAAAAGTTGCGTCTAGGAGAGGGGTGTGGAGGCGCAATGCCCCGGGGCGAAACCCCGAAATTTTACACAACATTTTCTTACGTTGTGTATTTGTATCTACGGGACGGGAAGGAATTAAAATTGCATGAACATTTTATGTTGCATATAGAAGAATAAATAATTGTATCCATCATCAGTTTTTTATTAAAGTTAGATAATGTAGTTTGCATTTACATGGCTCATCTTATACTGAACGCGCTAATCTCAGGAACTACTTGTTCGAATCCAAAAATCTTTTTGTGTTGGATAGTTCATTTATCGAGAAAGGCTATTATTGGCTATATAATATCAAGCTACGATCAACAGGAGGCGAGGAGCGAGGTTGAAACCGCGGGGAATAGCTAGTTTAAATGATAAAATGTATTCGGAATTTGTGGAAATCCGCATTCATTCGTAATTTTTCATATGATTACTTGTTTCAGAGAGGGCCGTGTTTGGAATTTCAAGGTGTGGAAAACCAGTAATTACTTTGGGAAGATATAGATACAACAAATACGCTCGAACTACTAGTGGTGGTTCTAGAGCCAGGTGGTACTGTGCCAAGTCGAGGTTCGGCTGTCCTGCGTCACTGATCACAGTTGACGACGTCATAATAGGGGTTAAAAATGTCCACACTCATTGATTTCTGAAAAATATTAAGGAAGAATGGATGGGTAGAGTTTGCCAATTCGAGACACGGAAAAACAGTAATTAATTTTAGATATTTTGTAATGGAAGTTTTTCTTGTTATTGTTTGACAAAACCTAATAAAATTATTCTACCGAACAAGATTATATTTTGACTATTTCCTTTATTTTATTTGTCGTTCTAACGTGTGTCAATGGCCATAGAAGAACCAAGTTATTGAACTTTTGGACACACTGGCACCTACAAAATCTAGTTTGTCTTTTAGAAGAAGTGGTTACAGTGACTGATACGAAAAGAGACTGCAGATTTGGTGGACGTCATATTAATGTTGAATGTTACTTTATTTATTACTCTGAAAAAGGTTTGATGGCAATAAATATTTGGTGGAGAGAAAACACACAAAATTTCCATTTTTATACATACGGGTCCAAAATAATTTTTCGTTTTATTTTCCAGAAAAATTGGTGTTTATAACATCGAAGCGGGGAAACCAGATGATTCAGTACAATAATCACAACTTTAGCTTCAACAAGTCTACTTTCGGAGACAAGCCGAGGAAGAGATGGCTATGTACGCGATGGGCATACGGGTGCCGGGCTGCCATCACTACCTGCGAAGACCACATCGTAAAGATTAGTAACGAACATTCTCATTGAGGAGCACAATGTAGGGTGTACGAATATACATATAGAACATATACGCCACGTATACAACGCGTAAACACCACGTATACACCGCGTATATACCACGAGTGTTGAAACTTAAATACAAGAGAAAAGAAGAGAAGATATTCATAAATTAAACTGGTGGTACCCCACCTGTGTACTCGTAGAGCTTGATAAGTGACACTATTGTGATTTTTTGTGCAATCAAAACAAAATTAAATTACACCAAAATATTGACCGGATTTTTGAGTAAAGGTATCCTCTTCAGCCGTCCGTAGGCGTAAAAGATTTTTAAAATTAACATGACAAACTGAGACGTTAGACATACAACTAGGATCGCGGGACTGTCTCATCAGGTAACCGTGACCGTGGAAAGTAAAATGCTATTGAAGGATCACAGTGGATTTTAGTCAGCACAAGTCACATGGGCGCTCCCGTCCTGCCCTGGGTGGGAGGGACACATTTTGGCTCTTTGGTCGTTTGATCCCGCTCAGGCGGGACCCGCGGGTCCAAACGACGTTGGTTTTACGACCATAAAAAAGACATACAGCTATCATTTGTTATAAAATCAACTTTTTTAGTTCCAGTTTTTACGAGATCGTGTCATGGTAACCCTGTAGTCGAGTTGGGTGGTCACAGATACTTACAAAAGAGTTTTAAGCGTGGAAGAGCTTTACAGAAGAGTGATGCGAAGAATAAACAAGTATTCAGATGTAACCGCTGGGGTCGCGGGTGTCGTGCTCTCTTTAAGATGGTAGAGAATGAAATTGTTTATATCAGCGATGTTCATAATCATTAACCCTTTAACCGTGCGAGTCGTATATGTACCTATATGTGACTAATATTTCCGTACCCCTACCGCCCGTGTCGTATTTCTGCGACAGAGAATATTCACGATTTTTGTTGTTTTGTTGGATTGTATTGCATCTATTCCATATTTCTCTATTTATATGTAGATAGCCACAAAAGAATACTTTTTTGTACACCTGTTGTTTTACAAATCGATCTTAAGAGGAACAGAAAGAGAGGAGCTTTTATTTCACCGATTCGTTGCCGCGCTCTAGGGGCTCGGCAATAGGTGGGTCCACACAGAGCGCGCAGCCTCGCGAGGCATTTGCTGCGCGAGGAAACTGACAAGCCAGGCTGCTCACTCTTTGTGGACGCGTCTATTGTTTTTCGAGTGAGGCACGAAACAATATACGCAAGCAAAACAAAAGTCGACTTTGGATGGCTCGGGCGCTCGATCGCTCGACCGCAGCAGCGCTGTCACTTGCCTCGCCCGAGACACGTCCACACCAACCGAGCTGCTTCGCGCTGAAAATGCCTCGTGAGGCTGCGCGCTCTGTGGGGACGCACGTAATTGATATTGAACCAAGCGCATAAAAGGTTAATTATTACTTGTTTTTTTTATGTAATGTAAATGACTGGTATAGTTTGTTAACATAATTTAATGATAATTTAATTAAAAGGATAACTATTATTTAAGACTGATAAATTGATGAATGATATACATATAGACGATTAGAAGCTAAGTTAATTTCTATTAGTGTAAAAAGACAAAGAATGGCTCCGGATAAGTTTTACTTTACTAAACTACTGGTTTTATTACTGCACACTTTTTCAGACTTCATTTTCGCGACCTCGAAGTTCGGTAAGCCAGTGATCCTGTACGACGGCTTTCGCTTCAACCAGCACAGCAACAGTAAGGGAGAGAGAGGCTTCTTCGTGTGCGTCAAGTGGTGCTCAGGCTGTAGAGCGGCCATACGGACGCAAAATGATGAAGTGGTCACCGTCAGGAACAATCATAACCACAATTGATAGATTAAAAACAATTAATGGGTATAAAGGATTACGACTAATTTGTTTGTAAACTTTTACGGTCTTACCACAAGAACGATAAACATCTGTTGAACACTTGTCTAAAGAAACTGTCAAGACAAAACGATATTTCACGTTGACATAAGGGTCGTTTTGCAGTTACACTTTTTTTTAGACAAGAGTTCAACAGATGTTCATCTTTTTGTGGTAAGGCGGTATAAGTTCGTTCAGTCCGGTACGGACATATTGTGGACCAACATGAACACTATAACGAATAATTCACCGTATCTAGTGTGGTGTACGGAGGCACGTCCATCCATAGGCAGTTATAATGTTTGTAAACTGCGATTGATTGTGTTTTTGGTTGAAAGTGTTTTTTTTTTAAACCCGATTCCGTAAATCGGTTTTGTTAATTCATACAATAATTTTATACTTACTTTTATAAAAAGTAAATTGTTTTAATTTAGAAAATAGCCTATCAGTTCATTTTCCAGCTGAAACACCAGAGATTCATTATGTTCCCTGTATATATAAGTAGTAAAAGTGCCCTATTAATGAATATTTTTATATACCAAAAGTGGTATCACTCACTGTCACTGAAAATAGTATAGTTGGGTACATGAATACTGAAATCATGGATCTTTCTGTATTGCTAGCGATATTATGTGACATACCTTTTATAAAGATGACTTTATTGTTAAAGGTATAGAGATAACATACACGGAGTCGAGGAGAGGCAAGCTAATGCTACAGATGGGTGAGAACCGGTACTACAAGCACAGCTCCAACCGCGAGGGGAACCCAAAGGTGTTGTGGGTCTGCATCAAGTGGTGCTCTGGATGCAGAGCTTCCATCAAGACCTTCAACAATGAGGTCATCAGCATGAATGGCGAGCATAATCATCAGCGACAGCGGAATGCTACTGATTATAGTTATTATAACTCTTAGAAGAAGGTACAACAAATCTGAATCTAAATAATTGTGAACGTTTTGGGAGACGATGAACATGACATGTGATAGATGTTAACTGTTATTAATTTAATTTTAGACAAGGTAATAAAGGGAACTGTTATAAAATTCGTTCATTTATGCTTAGTCGGCTACCTCCGTTTTTATCAAACTTTTATTTTCTTTCACCGGCCCCGTTGTCTGTTATCAAATCTTGCAAGTTAAACTTGATCCATTTCCGGATTTCCGATTGAGCTGCACGTATATCTATATCGCATGACAATGCAATATTATGATGACATGGAGCTGATCTGATAATGGAGCTGGAAGGTGGCCATAGGAATTCTGTAATGAGACGCCGCAAACCCATCAAGTTAAGACTCGTTTGATTTGTCTTGACGATTACTTTGTCTATCGTAAGTATATTTTTAACAATTAAAGCTTTTTTCATGTGTGATGGGTTTGCTCTTGACCTTAGTCTAGGTCAGGTCTGACTAAGACAAGGTCGACGATGGAGCGAGCTTACCCAGGAGAAGCCTGTTCTCTCTAACTTTGAAGAGATTAGGGTTGTATGCGTTCGGAAACACAGACACAGGCAGAGAGTTCCACTCCTTCGCTGTCCGCATTATAAAAGACTTTTGGAAACGCTTAGTGCGAATTGGTGGTATAGCAATAAGGTAAGGATTGTAATTTGCCGTGCGTCTAGATGTGCGATGATAGAAGGGGGCTGGTGGGATGAGGTCGTGGAGTTCTTGTTTGTTTTTAAAAAGAACGTAGTGTTTTAAATTACTAATTTTAAACCTCACATTCATGTTCAGAAGATAGAGAGACACACGTACCTATAAAATTTAACTGACCTATTAACTGTACTTACAGCTCCAGTGTTCTCAACATCTAGATATGGCAAGCCAGTGATCTTACACAAAAACTATCGGTACAACTGGTACAAGCCTCATAGGTATCAGCATCTTCATGAGTTCACCAGGAAGCAGTGGCGCTGCTGCAAGTGGACTAGTAACCAATGTAGAGCTAGTCTCATCACCATTCATGACGTAATTGTTAAATTCGTGAACGAACATAATCATCGAATTACAGCAGAGGATGGTTTCTGAAACACGTTATAAAAAAAAATCTCTTTGACTGTGTAAATTTTATTGTGGGAATCATATTAATATCAACAGCCGACTGTTTGTTAAAGTATTATGGTTTATGAGTGTGTATTTAATAAACAAATGCCTTCAAATAAATGTTATTATTTTTATATTTTGAGGTTACGTAAGTACATTAAAATTTGATTTATCTTTAAATTTTCACTAAGAATGTTCTAAAATCAGTACAAAACTGAACTAAAATATTTTATGCAGTTATAATAAATGTCTTTATGGCATCATTTTTAGTATGAATCTTCACTTAAGGATCAGTCGGCCTTACTTATATTGAGGTAAGATATTGAGTATTCTTTTCTAAAATGTCCCACGACATCTACATTCAATCAGTTTTCTTATAAAATGTTCAATTTGTGGACTATTAGGTCAACAGCAGTAATGTAAACATCACATCTCGAACTAATCTTTTTCTCTTGCAGCTATTTTCTCTACATCTCGTTGCGGTCGCCCTGTAATTTTAATTGGAGTCTACAGGTTTAACAAAAACGTTAGAAACCAAGGTCTTAGTGGTTATTGGACCTGTAGCAGAACCAGGAGTAGAGGCTGCAAGGCAACCATCACAACTTATGATAACACCATCATCAAGTGTAGAGGGAACCACAATCATTAATCCAAAATCATAAAGTATACCACATGTATTTGTGAAGTTTGTATTTATGAAATACTAGCTGATCCGGCAAACTTCGTACCGCCTCACCTTTTAAACCTTCTCTGGACTTTCACAAATAATTCAAAACCAAAATTAGCCAAATCGGTCCAGCCGTTCTCGAGTTTTAGCGAGACTAACGAACAGCATTTGATTTTTATATAATAGACTAGCTGACCGGGCAAACTTCGTACCACCTCACCTTTCAAACCTTCCCTGGACTTCCACAAATAATTTAAGACCAAAATTAGCCAAATCGGTCCAGCCGTTCTCGAGTTTTAGCGAGACTAACGAACAGCAATTGATTTTTATATAACAGACTAACTGACCGGGCAAACTTCGTACCGCCTCACCTTTTAAACCTTCCCTGGACTTCCAAGAGTAATTCAAAACCAAAATTAGCCAAATCGGTCCAGCCGTTCTCGAGTTTTAGCGAGACTAACGAACAGCAGTTGATTTTTATATAACAGACTAGCTGACCGGGCAAACTTCGTACCGCCTCACCTTTTAAACCTTCCCTGGACTTCCACAAATAATTTAAGACCAAAATTAGCCAAATCGATCCAGCCGTTCTCGAGTTTTAGCGAGACTAACGAACAGCAATTGATTTTTATATATAAGAAGAAGAAGAAGAAGAAGAAGAAAGAAGATTAGAGATTGTTGAAAAAAAGCGCATTATTATTACCGGTATATGTGGAGATCTAAAGGGGAGGCCTATGTTCAGCAGTGGACGTCCTATGGCTGAGATGATGATGATGATGATGATTATTACAAGTTTGAGAGTTTTGAGCACGAAAAACGAACAAGAAAGAGAGTAGTTTGTTTGCTCATAAACATTCACCCGCAATAACTTCAGTTCATCCGTGGTCGTGGCGCTTGCAACAGCGCCGAAATATCGGAAACTCTAAACAAATAATCAACTTGGTAAATATCGCGTTTTAAATCCTAGTAATAGTGTTAGTGACCATGGCAGTTTAAAAACTTATGATCTGATCTATTTTCGTACTTAGATTAGATGCCTGATTGATGATAAGACCAGTGCGACTATGATGTGTCATAATGATGCTGAACCGGTGTGATTTTAGTAAGATATTTTCAGTATTTTTATCATGTTACTAAATATATGTTTGTCTAACCAACAGCTACAAATCATTTTACCTCTTTCAAGGTTGCAAAGAGAGGCAACGGCTCGCAATAAGCAGAGAAATAGTCTGCCATGCTAAACACGACGCTGAACAAAATTAAATTTATGGTTCAAGTAAACTAAAAAAATAACAGTATTAATGGTTGTTAGTAATAAATGAGTTTAAATAAAAATATGTAACGTTTTGTTTATTCGATTGCATAAACAGTTTTAGAACAACCATTTTAAACAAAATCTATTTATCGTTTTACATACCTTCTACTTTCACATAATCTGTTACAAGTTCTAAAAATATTAATTTAACCTTTTTAGTTCTGGTATATACTAAGTCGCGCTATGGTAAGCCGGCGATCCAGGTGGGGAAGTACAGGTTTAACAGGAACAACCGGAGTTCTGGAGCCAGGTCCTTATGGATCTGTTGTAGGAACAGCATGGGATGCAGAGCCACCATCACTACCTTCAATGACGTCGTGATCAAACACAAATGTGTACATAACCATTAGGGGCGACTTTCTCCACTGAAACTTAATCCGATTTACATAATCATATAAACAGTGATCAAGAGCTGTCAGTGTCAACATAACAATGACAGGGTAGGTTTGGTCGTGATGGAGTTAAGCTAATAGTCAAACATAATAGTAGATTACGCAACAAGGGAGTAAAGCATTGCCTTACGTCACGGGCGTATTGAATCCCGAAGCGACACTAAGGATTCTGGGGGTGAACCTCCGTAGCGCAGCGAAGAGGTTCAGAGTACGCTCCTCGGGAGTAAAGCTGCCTTGTCTTGGGCTAACTTGAATACCTCACTACACTAAGGATTCTTAACATAACGGAGCGGAGGTTCACCCCAAGAATCCTTAGTGTCGCTTCGGGATTCAATACGCCCGTGACGTAAGGCAATGCTTAACTCCCTTCAACTCCCTTGGTGCGTAATCTACTATTATTTAGGTTGTTTTTGTGAAATTATATAAAAAATGAAATATTTTTGATAACAATAAAAAAAATGTTGCGGTGAAACACTGGATTTTAATATTTAGAACCTTGCATGTTGTTATTTGCTGTAACACGTACAAGGAAGCAAGCGTTATTCGACGAATTACTGAAAGACGGACTGGAATATGAAAGAAATTCTGAAATCTGAAACAAATTCTGAAACATTTTATCATTGTTTATAGTAAGTATTATTCTTATTGTGTTTTTTTCTCTGTCATTATGTCTAGGGTTGTACGGAGTATAAGGGGAAAACATACATTATGACGGCTACTCTTACAGAAGGAACGGGTCTTCTGGTGATCGAAAGTTCTGGATCTGCGCGAGTAGAAACTCTAAGAAGCGATCTGGTTCCGGAGTGAGTTATGAAGGATTCTTCATAAAGAAGAAGGGTCATACACATTGAAATTAATTGTCAGGAGTTTACTTTGGTAATACAACAAATCTGTGAAGTGCAATTATTTTTTAAACCGGTTTCTATTTTTGACTGTCAATATAAAAGGGTAACGATATAAATTTATATTAGAGTATGTTTAAATCAAAATAGAGAAAACGATGAACAATACGATACATAAGTACCCATTTGTGTGGAACAGTTCGCCTCCAATACTCTCAACAATATTTGTCTAACCATTTCTCATTAAGGGCGCATAAACCGAAAGTTGGCAACGTCGCAAATAGCTGTCAAATATTTACAAGTTTTAATTAATTTAGTAAAACTGTATGAAAATAAGAAATATTGCTCTGTAGTGCACTAAAAAATATATATAGGAATGCAATTAAAACACTGAATTTGACGTTGTAACCGTTTCAAGTGTAAAAAAAGCATTTGAAAAGTTTCAAAATACTTTTTTTTACATTTAAAACTATTTATTCGGTGTTACGATATTAATTATTGCATTCCGTAATCAATTTTGTAGTGCACTACAGAGCGATTATTCTTATTTCCATACAGTAACATTGGTAAATTAAATAAAACGTGTTAGTATTTGACAACTATTTGCGACGTTGCCAACTTTCAGAATACGTGCTCTTAACTCACTGTGTTCTTGTTACTTCAACTTCTTGAGTAATATTTATTACTTTTAGACTATTTGTTCTTTTACAGAAGTAAAATACATAACTACAAAAACTGGCAGAGTGCACCTTGAATGTGATGGCTACCTTTATCGAAAGAATAAAATCGGAGAAAATAAAATCTGGTGGGTCTGCAGTAAGAGAGACGCAGAGAAGTGTTCCGGATCCGGTGTGTCTATGGGTCAGCTGTTTTTAAAGAAAAAAGGACATACACATTGACTAGACACCACGATTGTATTTTATATTGTTATATTATTTAAATAATAAGTGTTCATTAAGCAAACACTGCCGTACCATCCTTTACTGGAACCATTTCGCCGCATTTTCAGGCCCCATATTTTTTAAAAACCTCTGGAGACCGGAACGCAGAAATTTTCGTCATCCAGTAAGCTATACGTGGCCAGCCCAGTCCCATTTCAGGTTGGCAGCTTTCTCTCCCACATCGGCAATATGCGTTAAGGAACGCAGTACTGTGTTTCTTATGCGGTCTGAAAGTTTGACTCCCAAAATACTGCGTTCCATGCGTCGCTGGTAAACCGCGAGCGTGGACTTCTGAAGATTTGTCAAAGACCAAGTTTGTGCACCGTACGTGAGGATGGGGAGGATGCAAACGTCCACGAGTTTCCGCTTTAGCGACAAAGGAAGTTCTCCCTTCATCAGGTCTTTCATGGACCAAAAGCTCTCATGTCGAATGCCATACAATCGCTGGGCAAAACATACATCCGATTGGGTGCCAGAAGGGAGAACTCGACGTCGTGGCAGGCCCAAGCGAAGATGGCGAGATGACTTAGACCGCTTCATGAAGGACTGGACTACGGTCGCAGAAAGCCGTGAGAAGTGGAAAGAGTGGAGGGAGGCCTTTGCCCAGCAGTGGGACACCATGGGCTGATATAATAATAATAATAATAAGTAAGCTATAATCACATACTTAAAGTCAAATTTCAAGTCTGTAGGTCATTCAGTTCCGAAGTTAAGCGAAAGTAAAGTTTCGCATTTACGACAGACACTCACTCACTCATGATCATCAAAATAGAACTAGTACTTCCCATAAACTCAGAGAGCTGAAATTTGGTTAGGGTTAAGTTAGGGTTTAATGGCTACATAAAGGGAAAGCTATAAAAACTAGGATAATCGAAGATCTGGAGCACCTGGTGACCCTGATTAGAAAAGACAAGAACCCAACCAAACTATTAGAGATCGACATACTCGTATACCGCCTTTACAAAAACTATTCAACTTGGTGGGCCGCTTCATTTGACGTCAAAAATAAAAGATAAAAAAAAACCACGTTTCTACAAAAAGAAGTGAAATCCCACCGAAATCTAGACAAAGTCGTGCCAAGTCTAAGGTTCCTTGGGAGGTACCTGTGTCTAAGGAGAAAGGAGGAAACGCCTGGGTGTCACCACTGCGAAGATCGCCCGGAGGACACAGTAGAGCATACGGTGCAAGACTGCCCCGCTTGGGCAGAGCACCGACGTGTCCTCACGGCGGCGATAGGCGGAGACCTCTCGCGCCCGGCATTGGTTGCGGCCATGCTGCGGGGCGAGACGGAGTGGGAAGCGGTCGCCTCCTTCTGCGAAGCAGTAATGCTCGCGAAGGAGGAGGCGGGCCGCGCGAGAGAGAGGGCAATGTCCTCCCTCCGCCCCACCCGCGGTGGTTGGCGCCCACGGCGTCGGACGTCGCAAGACGATCTCCGGCCACCGTAGGCGCGGGCATGCGGGCGGCGAGTAAAGGGCAACTCGCAGCCCGACCATGGACCATGCCCGGGTCGACGGCGCGTTGTGTTCCACGCGCGCCTCAAAGAGCGTCAGCATGATGACGGGGCCCCCTCTCTAGAGGGCCAAAGCCTGCCGGGGTCGCGGGACTTATACCACTACCGTGACCCCGGAACATAAAGGGCTATTGAAGGACACCGTGGATTTTAGTCAGTACAAGTCTGACAGTCCCTCCCGCCCTGCCCGGGGTGGGAGGACTCATTTGATGATTTTACCACGCAAAAAAAAAAAAAAAAAGTCTAAGGTTCCTTATCCGAATGATCCGGGGATACCGCACGATCGCCGGCGAATCGGCTAACCTGCTTGCCGGATTACTGCCCTGGGATCTGGAGGCGACTGCCCTCCAGCGCGTCTATGAGTGGCGCGTGGAGGCGCAGCGCCGGGGAGAATTCCCGCTGCCCCGACAAGTCGAGGCGCGGCGGGAAGAGGTCCGGCGCGATCTCAGGGCAGTATGGAGGGGACGATTGTCGCAACCGACGGCCGGGCACGCCGCAATCGCGGCGGTAAGACCCCTCTTTGAGGAGTGGCTGGATAGGAGTCACGGCGTCCTGACCAACCGCATGACGCAGGTCCTCACCGGACACGGAAGTTTCGGGAGGTACCTGTGTCTAAGGAGAAAGGAGGAAACGCCTGGGTGTCACCACTGCGAAGATCGCCCGGAGGACACAGTAGAGCATACGGTGCAAGACTGCCCAGCTTGGGCAGAGCACCGACGTGTCCTCACGGCGGCGATAGGCGGAGACCTCTCGCGCCCGGCATTGGTTGCGGCCATGCTGCGGGGCGAGACGGAGTGGGAAGCGGTCGCCTCCTTCTGCGAAGCAGTCATGCTCGCGAAGGAGGAGGCGGGCCGCGTGAGAGAGAGGACAGTGCCCTCCCTCCGCCCCAACCGCAGTCGTGGACGCCCACGGCGACGGACGTCGCAAGACGATCTCTGGCCACCGTAGGCGCGGGCATGCGGGCGGCGAGTAAAGGGCAACTCGCTGCCCGACCATGGACCATGCCCGGGTCGACGGCGCGTTGTGTTCCACGCGCGCCTCAAAGAGCGTCAGCAAGATGATGGGGCCCCCTCTCTAGAGGGCCAAAGCCTGCCGGGGTCGCGGGACTTATCTCATTACCGTGACCCCGGAACATAAAGGGCTATCGAAGGACACCGTGGATTTTAGTCAGTACAAGTCTGACAGTCCCTCCCGCCCTGCCCGGGGTGGGAGGACTCATTTGATGATTTTACCACGATAAAAAAAAAAAAAAAAAGTCTAAGGTTAGGTTAGGTTATAGTTAATGTTGTGTGACTTGGCCGTTGGTTAGTGGGTACCAGTCAAGATTGGTGCAATGGTGTCATGGAGCACCTGGTTTTGTACCGTTGTGTACCCTTCAACGGTAAAGTCTCCTCGGATTTCCAAGAGCCCAGCTACACTATAACATGTATAGGAATGACGTCTGAGCAAGATTTGTTCAGCCTGATGAGCACTCTCTGTTGACGTATAAAAATTGAAGATCTGGAGCAGATAGCAGAATAGTCTCGCGCAAACCCGTTGTTTTCCCGTCCCCGGGCTCTTAGAGTTCGACATCAGATGTTTCAGATCTTCGATTTTGACGACCCCGTTGTCGCTGGCATAAGCAACAGGATCCGCGTACGAAGTCGTTGGCAGAAGCTAGTACGAAATAAAATATCTATAAAAAGGCTTTCTTCCTTAGTCCATTAACTTTGTGGCCTGAATGTACGAAGTAGTTTGCGTTTAATTCGGTAGTTCTGATTTTTTGCAGGCTTCCAAAACTTAGACTTTTGAACATTCCAAGTTTGAGACCTCGAGCGCCGAACGAAACTTAGCACTTTTTTTCTAATTTTGGCGATTACGAAATTTAATGAATTAGAACTACTGCATTTAAAGCAAAATGTGATGTTTAAAATTACAAATTTATAATTACTTACTAATAAACGTAAATCATTGATTCGAATCCCAACCCTACGCACCGTGGTACATCCTTAGTGGAGCGAGCAGGGACAAGTCAGGGAGACGGTGTGATTTGATGATAATTATATTTTATTTTTTTATTGAATAAATTGTAGATTCAGTAATGATTCAGTTTTCCATTTAACATTAAGTATGTCATTAAAATGAGCATGATTGCCGTGGGTGGGAATGTTTTTATATAATTTGTGTAATGCCACTCGTGCCCTGGTTCAAGTTAGTTACATGATTTTTAAAGCAATTTACTTTATGATTCTTTTACATTACAGATGTTGTAATGATCCCTACTAAAAGAGGAGGCAAGAAGCTGTTAATGGATAATGAGGTGTTTGTCAGAAACAAGCACTGGGGTGACAGCGCTCACTGGGTGTGTCGCCGGAAGCACTATGGCTGCAAGATGACGGTACTCACCAATGGCACCAATGTCACCAAAATTAAAGGCAAACATACTCATCACAAGTGAACATACATAAGTAGTTCATCCATCCTCCACACTAGTAGGTACATCAAGCATGTTTGATTAAATTAAATTAATTAATTTATAAGGTAAACACCACCATGCATAAAACAATGAATTAGAAAATTAAGCTAACTTACTAAGTAATAAGCGCTAATATTGGGGATTTGGCAAAAAAGTACACACAAAAATAAATTATTTGATTTGAAATTTTGGTACTCATAAGTGAATGGTAATGGTACTGATATTTTTTAAATTGAGTACATTGGAGAAAATAAAATAAATATCAAATAAATCGTTTTTCTTTGATTGTTCTGCAATAAAAGTATGTGTTTGTTACAAATAGGAAGAAATGCGGAGATGCTTAGCTTAAAACATGAAGATTTTACTTTTAATTACTCTCTCAATATGATGTAAGAAATTCTGAGAGTATAAAAACTGATAGAAATTTAAATCAGCCTAAACAATAAATATGAACTATTCTTTTTTTGTGAAACATTTATTTTCTCAAATAAAATAATATATTTTGAGTATCTACTACCTATCATTTTTAGTAATAAGATATTATCATAAATAAAATATCTAAAAATAATATCCCTGTGAAAGTTACTCAGGTTTATTACCGATGTGCGATGATCATGATGACAAGGTGATGATGAAACTGACTATTATTTAGTGCTTTCAAAACGGTAAACACGAGGTAATACTAGTTTAATTTATTTGTAGACTGTGTAATAGTACCAACACATCGAGGAGGACTGAAGCTTCTGCTGGGAAATGATGTTTACTTCAGGAATAAGACGTCGGGAGAGAATAATTACTGGGCGTGTAGGAGGAAACCTCACGGCTGCAAGGTTACCGTTCATACGTTTGGAACAGACCTCATCAAAATAAAGGGCGAACATAGTAACCACTGACATGATACCCTAGTATGATGTAGATTCAAGATACAGTGATACCTGCCCTTGCTCTTGTCCACAAATACCTGAATGAAGAATCCGAGATATGATTCACTGTATTTAGTATTAAGCCTCCTGCAGACACACGCGATTAATCGCGCGGGGCGACATGTCGCGGTCCATTCGCAGTATTTTTAGAGTGGAAATTAGCTTGGCTCGTTGTCGCAGCGCGATTAATCGCGTGTGTCTGCAGGAGGCTTTATGCAGTTCAAATAATGAAAGGATATTTACTTATACATGTAAAAAATATATTTGTGTTCTCCTGTTAAATCATTAGAATCAGAAAATATATTGATTCTATTTTTTACATCGCTCCTTCTTTTATCATGTAGTATTTAAGTACATTTTTTTTGAGTAATCATTACAGATTTTATTACTGGCGCCACACATACACAAACAGGTACTTATAACACATAACAGTTTCAAGTATGTCGGCGCAACCTCTTTTCTATAACCTCTTAAACAAACTCCAAGCTCTGGTGATGCGGCCATAGTGTAGAACGTCAGTTTTGACACAGAATTAAGACGAAGGCCGGACGCTGCCACCTTCTCGGTAGACGTTATTATAAAGTACCAATAGTTATAACAGTAATTGTTACAAGTGCAGTTTTCTTACAATACATAAATCGCTATGCTAAACTACGCCACCAAACCCGATAATCCCCGCCTACCCAAACATGGAGAACCCACCGGAATACCTGATAAAAGTCGAAAGACTTCAAGTATAATTATTATCAACTAGTGGCCCGTCCCAGCTTCGCACGGGTATATTATGAACCGCTCGACTGATTTTGTGCAAACTTCACATAAAGCATCTACTAAATAGTTCGAACAAAGCCTAAATAAACATTTGGTTTGGGTAGGTGAGCCCGTTCTTTAGTTATAACATTACAACGAAAAATGGCATTGATTTTTATATATTAGATGTTCAAGTCTTTTCCTCGAAAATGGGCACTTACAACAACTTTCACTTATTCATTTTAGATTACGTGGTAAATACCTACCCCTCGAGGCTGTTTCTTGGTGGTGAACAATCACAAGTTTCATAAGAAAAGGCAGACAAAACATATAATTGAGTGGCGGTGCTCGAAGCGCAAGACTCTTGGCTGCAGGGCTCACGTCACCACCATATACGAGGTCTGTTCAAAAAATATCGCGACATTTGTTTTTTCGCGAAAATTATCTATTTATTCATCAATCTGATTTTGACCCGTTCAAAGTAATCCCCATTAGAGACTATACACTACAACGTTTCTTCTAATCTTCGAAGCACTTCAAAAAGTCGATTTTAGTGATCTTATTCAGCTCCTCCTTCGATGCTGTCTTTATCACGTCAATCGTAGCGTAGCGTCGTCCTTTCATGAGCCTCTTTAACTTCGAGAACAAGTAAAAGTCACAGGGGGGCAGATCTCGGAAATAAGGAGTCTGCGGCATCATTAGAGTGTTTGTTTTGGCCAAAACATCAGCGATTTTCGCTGCTGTTTTTGGTCGAAATTTTGGTACGAATTTCGCGGCGACCCGGCTCATGCCCAAATCATTGGTAAAACCGAATGACACGAGCCAATCGATATGTTCAGGTCCTCGCCAACTTTTCTAACTGTGATTCGACGATTGGTCAATACTATTTTCTTCACTTCATCAATGTTTTTTTGTCGTTTGTATACCACCGATAAACGTTGCTTCGGTCCAAGGTAGCTTCTCCATAAGCCTCAGTCAACATTTGGAATTCGTTCGCGTACTTAATTTCGTTTCTTAAAAAAAACATATAGATTCATTGATAATTTTTATCGGTTAGGCACAAATCGAAGACGAGGCACGACACGTGCTAGCAAATTAGCTGTCAATAATTAACTGAACATTCAAAATAGTCGAATTTGTCGGCATACGTGAGTGACATGTGGAGCAACATATCGCCACAAAAAAGAAAACATCAAAAATAAGAAACCCACGGAAATTAAAAGTCGCGATATTTTTTAAACACACCTCGTATGAGAACATCGTGAAGAGAGCTGACGAACACAATCATAAATAATATCAGTTATCATGTTAAATAGGGGTTATATTTTAGGTAATAATGCTCATAAAATAAAAACTAACTAGGTAAGCTTAACAGATTTTTTTTTGGGACCAAATGGCAAGTGTCACACTAGAAATCGGACCAGAAACGTCGGAGTAATCGGTTTAAATACATTAAAAAAGACCGAATCGAGACCCTCCTCCTTTTCAAAGTCGGTAAAAATACTGGTCAATAACATAAAACACCGTTTCCCATTTGCAGGGTCGCGTATGCTGAGTAACTTCTGATTCGACGTCCATAGTACATTTTAAGATTTTTAAGTGTCCGCAGATTTTTAAGCCTGGTTTTGGCATGCAAAAAAATAGACATGGCTTTTTTCACAGAATCTTCGAAAAGATATTATTTTTTATTCATAAGTATATTTCTACAGATACAATATGAACTTAATAGCTACATTAATGTCGTTAGCAATTTTTATTTTGCACATTAATTTTTTTTTTCAGAATTAGTCTTCGTGGAAAATTGTTACGGCAACAAGGCTCTGATATATCATAATCATCGTTACGGTAAAGATCGCGAACGAGATGGACGCGCTTCATGGCGATGTATCAAAAGAAACAATGGCTGTAGGGCAGTAGTCATCACTTTCATGAACCGTGTCTTACATTCTACCGAACACAACCATCCCGCTCGTGTGTGACCAAAATGTAGCACGAAGAGCCCCAGCCCTTCGTAAGGTTCATAGTACTTCAAAAAAATCAAAAGTAAAAAAAATCATCGTCATATCATGCAGGCTTAGGCCTCCTGCAGACACACGCGATTAATCGCGCTGCGACAACGAGCCAAGCTAATTTCCACTCTAAATGTACTGCGAATGGACCGCGACATGTCGCACCGCGCGATTAATCGCGTGTGTCTGCAGGAGGCTTTATGGAGTGTTGATCTCCACGTCTGAGGAAACGTGGGCGTTGTTTTAGATTTCTATACTGGTATTAAACAAAATTATTTTTGGTACGAGTATATAATGCGAAAACTGAATATAGTTTGTTCAGAATCAGTAACTGAATCGATTGCAATAATTTTTACACCATGTTACATTTTAATCCAAAAATATTTTAATTAAATTTTATCGTCAGTTAATTACAGTACAATCACTGTACGGTTAGGTTAGATTAGGTTACCTATTGCCAAACTATTATCAATGAGTTTACGATACAGGAGGCACGGTATTCGCGGGGCACCACGCCCTCGAAATTAGCATAATATATTTTTTAACGGACGACCAGCGTAGTACTATTAAGTACTAGCTTCCGCCCGCGACTCCGTCCGCGCGGATGTCGGTCTTCGCGTGGATGGTTTATTTCTCCATTTTGAGTAACTCTGACAATGACATCTTATAAATATCTATTGGACCCAAATACGGCTAAGCCTATAATAATTAAGGAGATCCCTCTATTGAGCTACTGCTGTTGAGCTCGCGTTCTGTAGTAAGTATTTTTTTCATAGTAATTCCGACCTTGTATTTACAAATAACTGATCGGAACAGTAATCAAAAAGGTCGCGCTGAAAAGCACGGTTTAAAATTACACGCATACAATATTAATTCCACGGACGACCGCTAGCATCAAAATTCAGAATTTATATGCATCGCGCGGCGCGGAACGCGGCTCCTTATATAGGAGTCGGGGAGGCGTGGCCCGCGTGTGCCGCAAACGGTTCAAGCCAAATCCGACTTTCGGCGCTACAGGTTACGGCGCTGAATCCACTGCGGGTAATGCAACGTGTGTTCGCGGTTCTACAGAACAACGTCTATGAAAACTGAAAAATAAGATTTTTTTTCTACGTATTTTTCCAGGATAAAAAGTATCCCATTTTATGCCCAGGATAATAAGGTATAATTATACCAAGTTTCATCGAAATCGAACCGTTAGTTTTCACGTGATGCCTGCTTATACAGACAGACAGACAAAAATTTTTTTAATCACATATTTGGGTTTGGTATCGATCCAGCAACAACCCCGCTATTTATTTTTTCAATATTTTCAATGTACAGAATTGACCCTTCTACAGATTAATTATAATAATATGTATAGATGCTGTGCAACCAGGTAACTTAACAAGCTTATAACTGTATTATTTTTCATGATACAGTTTTAAAATTTTGAGATTGTTTACACAAAAACACTAGACAGTTGTATCGGGTTTTGCATAAACAAAAAATAATGTTGTACGGAATTTAGAAAGCAATTAATACAAGTACGTATATTCTAATTCTTGCTTCTCACAAGTTTAAAATTAATAAATCAATAAAGTAAATTAATTTAATAATGTTTGTTTATCTTTTGCTCACCTTATGATATACAGTGTGTCCGGACACGAGTTAGCGATACTTGAAGGAGATATTATAGATTCATTTTCATCGACAAAACTGCTTTTAAAAATATTCTTACTCCAACACCTCGCGAATGGCGGCCATTTAAGTTTTTTGTTTTTTCAAACTGGGGTATGTACAATAAAATGCAAATATCTTTAAATCCAAGAGACCTACGTACATGCAAATGACTTTATATCAAAGTTAAATGTTAAGGTTTTTCAAAAACATGCAAAAGTTTTCTAAATAATATGTAAAAAGAACCAAAAAACGTGGGCAAACACGAAATTGTACACAAAAACTACTGAATATTTTCACATTTTATACTCTAGCACGAAAAGTACCCCTGTATTTTGCTTAGGTGTTTGCATTAAATTAAAAGTATTTGAGTTAGGCTATAAAATGGTATCAAAATAATTTCTCTACGTTAAGTACTTTAGGAGTTATTCTTACTTGAACATAACACTTCCTTAGCGAATGTACCCCAATATTACAGGTGTCGCATTCTTTGGGCGAGCTAAATCGTTTCAGTGTAAATTTATGAGCTGTCATTATTAACCACCATGCAAATGATCCCAACGAATCACCCATAAACTGAAATGGCCCATTTTTTGAATTTATTCAAAGACTTTTTTTCATAAAGTAAACAAAAAATTTATTATTTCAGTTTAATGGTGATTCGTTGGGATCATTTACATGGTGGTTAATAAGGCCAGCTCATAAATTTACGTTGAAACGATTTAGTTCGCCCAAAGAATGCAGCTTCTGTAACATTGGTGGTACATGCGCTAAGGAAGGGTTATGTTCAAGTGAGAATAACTCCTAAAATACTTAACGTCGAGTGATAATTTTGATACAATTTTATAGCCTGACTCAAATACTTTTAACTTAATGCAAACACCTAAGCAAAATACAAGGGTACTTTTCGAGCTAGAGTATAAAATGTGAAAATATTCAGTAATTTTTGTGTACAATTTCATGTTTGCCCACGTTTTTTGGTTCTTTCTACATATTATTTAGAACACTTTTGCAAGTTTTTGAAAAGCCTTAACATTTAACTTTGCAATAAAGTCATTTGCATGTATGTATGTCTCTTGGATTCAAAGATATTTGCATTTTATTGTACATACCCCAGTTCGACAAATCAAAAAACTAAAATTGCCGCCATTCGCGAGGTGTTGGAGTAAGATTTTTTTTAAAAGCAGTTTTGTCGATGAAAATGAGTCTATTATATTCCCTTCAAGTATCGCTAACTCGTGTCCGGTAACACTGTATACTGTTCTTGTGTAACAAACATCAAGGGTGGTATCGATTGCTCAGACCGTTCTTTTGCCGTGTCGCTGGCACGTAGATTGACATAGCTACCTCACTAGCCTAATATCTCAGCACATCCACCTTGGTGTAATCAAAGGACAGCAGGTAAAGTCCGGTCGCAGAGCAGAAGGAACATTAGCCTATTATTACCTGTGTCTGTCACTCCCGCGTAAATGAGTCTCGCTTGCACAGATGCAATGGACGCCTTCCGCAGGGATTGTAAACCTTTTACCGATAGTATGCATAACCGCATACTATCATACCGGTTACTATTTACTTAGTAAAAAAATGTTTGTGATCACTGTCAGTAGGTAAAGAGGTCAATGTATGAAATTCCTCCTGCTCTGCGACCGGACATTAGACATAATTTATTTCCAAATAGTGAGCTAAATTCTGACTTGGTCTTTGACGAACATTCAAAAGTCCAAACTCAAGGTCTGCCAACGTGCAATGGAGCGCAGTATTCTAGGCGTCAAACTAACAGACCGTGTACGCAACACCACACTGCGCTCAAAAACACAAATTGCTGACGTTGGTCGAAAGGCCGCTACACTGAAATGGGCTTGGGCCGGCCACGTCTGCCGCAGGCCCGATGAGCGGTGGGCAAAAATAACCACTTTGTGGAGCCCTGACACAGCCAGAAGACGTCGCGGCAGACCTCGTAGAAGATGGAAGGATGAGCTGGATAAAACCAACAATCAGTGGTCCACTTTGGCCCTGGATCGAGAAAATTGGAAATCATGGGGAGAGGCATTTGCCCAGCAGTGGGATGAAATAGGCTAACAGTAACAGTAACAGAGCTAAATTCTAGAAGGCTTTTTAACAGAGTCTGGCTCTTGGATATACCTAATCGAAACACGTGTTTTAACTGTTAATCTTAACAACATTACAATCGATCATTCATTTACGTCATCGTGGACTAATAGACTATTGGCTGAGATGTATTGAATTAAATCTATAATTATTTTCAGACATACAATTTTACCGAAGTCGTCGAGGAAATCTTTTGTTAGAATACAAAGGACAAATATTTAACCAGTCACATAAAAATGAAAATAAGAACATTGTGTTCTGGCGCTGCAAACGGAAGAGTTATGGATGCAAAGCGACTGTCCGCACTCACGATAACATTGCTATTGTTTATAAGAATATACACAATCATACTTAATGTCTATAACGTAACCCCACGTAACAACGGAATAGAGTTGATATCAGTCTGTAGCTTTACTAATCTTGAGCAATATTGAAAAAAAGAAGTGTTCAAGTATAGTATTTTGGGCTTCAAAGTATTTCATAGTCTGTTGTTGAGATAATATTTAGTTCATATTTGTCTAGGTGGATAAGAAAAGAGTTTTATTTCTAGTTGGTATAGTAATGTACTTTATTGATCTAATGTGAAGGATCAGTTTAACAATGATTATACACATTACAAGGAACCACACGTGTCCAATAAAAGATGATAAGTAAAAAAGAATACAATCATATTGATTTAGAACATTTTGTGTTTTGTCTTAAAAATGCGTCGTTGGTAATAAATACCAAGAAGTTTGTGGTGCTATCAACATTTATGTTCTGATTACTTAATAACTAGTAAGTCGGACTACTTAGTTTCATTTAAATAAAAGATTTCATTAAATCTGTGGAACAATTCTCTCTCTTTTACTTTCTGTCTCCCAATATTGTGGTCTACAGAATTGGGTCTTCACTAGGAATTTCCGATGGGTGTTTTTGGTAGGTATATCTATATAATTTTTTTAAAGTTCGGTATTAAGGAATGTGTCTGAAAGCTGTAGAGCTTATCCGTCTAACTACAAAAAAGTTAAACATTTGTTGAACACTTGTCTAAAAAACGGTATTTGACGTTGACATATGGGTCGTTTTGAAATTACACTTTTTTAGACAAGTGTTCAACAGATGTTTAAGTTTTTGTGGTACGACGGTAAGTATCTAGTTCACATTTTTGACCCTTTATGACCTTACATTGATAATATTGTTTTTGAATTTAAGGCCGATTAATAAAAATGACCAGAGGTGACTTCCTGTACGCTATCGGGTACATTTACAATCGCATGCAAAGTGCGAAGGACAACAAACTACGATGGTACTGCACTCGCTACCACCAGGGCTGCAGGGCGGCGGTACTCACTACTCACACTTATGTAGTAACGGGTCATATTGGCGAACATCGACATGACCCTCCGAAGTTGATGCGTTCTACCGCCGGGATCTATCATATTGTACGCGAGAATATTTATTAGGTTGTAGGGTTTGTACAGTTAAGAGGAATTGATGGCGATCTTTTCTCCATACAAAAGCTGTCGCCTGTTTTCTTTCGGAAGATTTACCGTAAAGCAATGATTTTTATAGAATAACTAGCAAACCCGGCGAACTCCGTTTCGCCACCAGATGGCTTCGTTTTATGTAACATTTCGTTTGGTGATAAAAAGAAAAAGAAAAAATTTTTTTTCCTGAATTTTCTTTGCTATAAACCTCACGGAGCCCGAGACCTTTCCAACGAATGCAAAACCGTGGAAATCGGTTCGTGCGTTCTGGAGTTATAGCGTCAGGAAGGAAAACCCGACTTATTTTTATACACCGTGTTCTTCACGTTATCCATAAACTTTAGCAAATACTTCTATGGCTTTTACAAATCAAATCCAGCAAAGGAAGTAGTACTTAAAAAGGCTTCGTTACAAAGATATTTGTAATTTCATTTAATGAAATTTAATTGAGCTATGCAGTGAGAAAGTATCTTAATTTGAAATCTATCAAATACTATTTGCATTTCATTTGTTTCAGCCCGCCAAATGTTATGAATGACGTTGCCAATTCGGATAAAGAGGCATGCATATCGGGTTATTTACGTCTAGGTATTTAGTTTGTATGAAAATTAACAAAAAATAAAAAATAAGAATTTATTAATGTGTCCATAATGAAAAATGCTTACTTCCGTGGTTTGAACATCTGGTCGAAGTTTATGTATATCGTCCGGAACACGGTGTATAGTAGACTAGCTGACCGGGCAAACTTCGTACCGCCTCACCTTTTAAACCTTCCCTGGACTTCCAGAAATAATTCAAGATCAAAATTAGCCACATCGGTCCAGCCGTTCTAGAGTTTTAGCGAGACTAACGAACAGCAATTGATTTTTATATATAAGAAGAAGATAAATATTTAACATCACGATACGGCCAACAGGAACCGAGCAGTAGAGTGAAACCATGAGGAACAGCTATCAAACACAGTACATTGATATACTGGATGCTATTTAACACAATAATTTTAAATATTTTAGTTAGCCTCAATTTTTTAAATATTCTTCATGAAGGCTCAATCGCAGAATAACCACTTCTCAAAATGACTACAGGCAGCAAAATGTCCCTTTCTCAGAATTTACTTTCACAAAATGTCCCTTTCGCAAAATGCCGATGATTTGAACTATAGTCCTACATTACAAACATGAACTAATTTAAAAACCTGATGTTGAAGTTCGACTAATAAAGTTCGTAGTACAAAAAGACATGTTGTATTATATTTCTCTTTTAGTAATACTTATACCTAACTTAAATATTTATCAGTTATCATTTTCACTTACCCTATTTTGTTTTATAGCAACTTTTTCCAGATCCATATTTTATTTTCTAAAGATCATGCAGGCCACTGCAACTGTGTCATCTGCCTATGTAGATCGCAGTCGTAACCATTTTTATTTATTGTATCTATATGTACTCGTATAAACTGATGTTAGTACAGCAAAATTTTAGTGTACAGTAATGTGTTAATATATTTATTTGCTTAAATAGTTTCTTTTTTCTTGCAATAAAATGATAATTTTATGTTTCAGAGATGCCCAAGTTTGTTTCGAACCAAAGAGGTCAAGTTCAGTTACAGTTAGGACCTTACCGATTCGGCAGAAGCGACGCTGTGTGGGGCAAAACTAGATGGCGTTGTAATAAGAGGAACACAAACAAATGCCGCGCGGCTGTATATACTGTTGGCGATGTTGTAGTTAAGTTTATATCAGACCACAATCATGATTAGGTGCGTCCCCACAGAGCGCAAGGCATTTTCCGCGCGAAGCAGCTCGGTTGGTGTGGACGTGTCTCGGGCGAGGCAAGTGACAGCGCTGCCGCGGTCGAGCAACCGAGCGCCCGAGCCATCCAGTGTCGGCATTTGTTTTCTCGTGTCTTATTGTTGTTTCGTGCCTCGGTCGAAAAACAAAAGACGCGTCCACACAGAGTGAGCAGCCTCGCTTATCAGTTTCCTCGCGCAGCAAATGCCTCGCGAGGCTGCGCGCTCTGTGTGGACGCATCTATTGACTGATGTAAAAGGCACATTATATCTGATCGATCTTCGAATAATTCCCATTTAGTTGTAACCACAAGATAACCTGTATCTAGTCTTGTTATTGTCTTTAATAGTTTTGAAATTTTATTTACGATATCTTTAAATAGTTTAATGAAAAAATAACAGTATGTTTAATTTAATAAAGAAAACAGTTAAAAAATTGCCCTTTCTATTTATTCGTAAAATAATGAGCAATTAAAAATATTAAATTTAACTGGTAAACATTTTTAAGAAAATTTTATTTCATTTTGGATAAGGTCTGATATTTTATTTTGGGCACACATTTTTTTAGTGTCTACTAGTGTTTTTTGATATTCGCACTCGCATCCGCATGAATTGATGCGAATATTTGTGATTTTTTTTTTTAATTACTACTAAATTGAAATAGTTCTGTTAGTCCAATTTTATTAAAATATTGACGGAATCGCAACAAAAATGACAAAATCCCTTTTTTTATCGTGATAAAATCATCAAATGAGTCCTACCACCCAGTTATAGTTAGTAGAAAAAAGAGCTTGAAATGTGTTTTCATATTAAAAAAAAAAAAAAAACAACCTTATCTGAGTGAAATATGTGCAAAAATGCATTTTTATGCTTAGCAAATTGTAATTGTAAGTAAAAGTTATCTTTGTTTTTTTAATTCCTTTATTTTCTATTTTTTCCTGAGAATTATTTAGGTTTAATAAAATTTATAAACAAAAAAAAAACAAGATAAATTTATTTTGATTGCCCTGTTGGTCCATCTGTCCAGGTCGAGCAGTCTTATTGAGTTTTCTTCAGGATTTTTTTAGTAACAGTAAACGGCGCTGGATATTTATGCTCAGTTGATGGCAATAGGCTCGCCCCATATCTCATTGTATGTAGAAACATTACTGGCGGAATTTGGGTGTACAATTAGGTACACCTCTGCCTAACCCTTCAGGAATAACGGGCGCGACGTTGCATCAATTTCTTTTTTTAGACAAAAAAAATGTATATATTATTTTTATAAGTTCTTTGTCCATGCCTGTTCCGGTGAAGTGTAAACAAAAATCGAGCTCGGTCTAAACCAGTTGAATGAATTTTATGTGTTGAATGAATGAAGTTACATTCATTCAACTATATTGACTTAGCCAATGTTCGGTTTAAATATACTGTCTGACATGAAATCTCAAACCTATCAGAAAATGTCAAACCTATCAAACCTAGAAGGAGTTCCTTGGGGAATTATATGAATAAATACCTATATGTTGAGAATTATTAATTCATCCATAAATTTGCGTGCGTTTTATTCGAAAGTCAATATTCGCATTCGCATTTGCATTCGCGAATATCGAAATTGAATATTCGCATCCGCATCCGCATTCGCGAATTTCAAAAATCAGACATTCGCAACATCACTAGAGTCTACAATAAATTGGTTAATTTATAATTAAAAATATAATTGAATGTTCTTTCAGTGATGTGGTGCCGAAAACAGAATGGGAAGGAGATAGCCATGATACAAGGATATACATTCAGCCTCGATGGTCGCAGTAAAACAACCGATAAGTACAGGTGCTCTCTAAGTAGGAAATGTAAAACTCGGTTCGTTGTCTCAAAGGACAGAAAATTCCTTAAATCTAGTAATCTGGAACACAGTCATCCGCCTCCTAAGTTCGTGATACGTGATGGTATTTATTATAAATTACCTCAGTTTGAATTAAAAAAAAAACAATTCATGAAGGTTAATTAATATCACTAGTTTACACGATTTTTGTCCTTGAAATGAATTATAATTATACGGTTACGTTACTTAGGTATCTACATATCGGAAAAAATATTTAATAATTTCCAGCACGTGCACGTTGGGTTTTTGAAATAGTAATTAAGAAAATGTTTACAAAAAAACTACCTACATCAAAATAATCAATAGACAGTTAAAACACACATATTTTCATCTATATTATGTATTTGTTACGCGATTACTCCGCCAATTGTGAACCGATTTTCAAAATTCTTTTTTGTTCGCAAGAAGATACTTCTGTAGTGGTCCCATATTCACCAAGTCAGGATCTGATGATTGGCTCCAGGAGAAATCTAGGGCAACCCTCAAATTTTATGGGCCCACACATCGTTTTTCATGTGTTCATTGTGTGACAAATAAAATCATTACAAGTGAAAGTTTTTTAAAAGTTATTTTTATTCAACGAAAAAAAGGAGTTCGGTTGTTGGTCAGTTAAGTTTTTTTTTTTAAGTTTTATCTCATATAAAGTCTTTCTCAAATCTGTTCTGTAGAGTGTCAAGACTAATCTAGTTTTGATAAATATTAGCTGGTTACAATGCTGGTCCAAATTCCACATTTTGGTGGGAAAGAGATGCTACGTAGAAAAAAGAGATTAGTCCAAACTCAAGGTTTGCCAATGTGCTATGGAGCGCAGTATCTTAGGTGTTAAATTAACAGATCATGTTCGAAACACTACACTGCGCTCCAAAACACAGATCATTGACGTGGCTCTAAAAGCTGCCCAACTTAAGTGGGGCTAGGCGGGTCATGTCTGCCGCATGCCGAACGAGCTGTGGGCCCGCAAAGCTCAGGACTGGTGCCCTGAAACGACGAGGCGGGATCGAGGCAGACCGCGAAGGAGATGGCGGGACGAACTGGTTGCCTTTCTTGAGAATTGGAAGGAAATGGCGCACAATCGAGACCGTTGGAAGGAATGGAGGGAGGCCTTTGCCCAGCAGTGGGACAGTACAGGCTGGTAATATAATAATATATAGCTGATAACAAACAGATATTTTTTTAAACAGCAAATAACTAGCTTTATTTTCTACAGTCAAATGGTATCGAAAGGAGAATGGAAAAGTGATAGCCATGCTACAAGGATACACTTTTTGTTGTGATGGTCGGAAAAAGTCAACTGATGTCTATTTTTGCTCCTATGGCAGCAGATGCAGAGCTCGCTTCATCCTCACAAAAGACAGGACACATATGAAATCCTACAACTTGGAACACAATCATCCACCCCCAAATCATATAATACGTGATGGTATTTATATTAAAGTCTGAGTGTTTCTGAAATTGTTTTTTTATAAGTAGGTACATATTGAATTTGATTAAATTGTTAGTTTTGTGTAACCAGCCCCCCTAGCCAACTCGCAAACGATTATCGTAAACGCTCGGTACTCCAATATAGATTTCAACTATATAGCCTAGAGCCTAAAATTCAAAATCTATTTAAGGGCAGGTAATCCAAGCGAAATAGGCATTTAACGCTACCAAGAGTTGCCCGCGATTGCCGCAAAGCGAGCCGTGCGCTTACGTCGCGGGGACTCACGGGGAGTGTCACATTACAGATAAGCAGGCAGTAGGTCAACTTGTCTTATTGATTTATTTTAAATATAAAATAAGAGATTTGATTCATTAAAAACTTGTTTTATTATAATATTTTGTAGTAATAGCGAAGTCTTTCTTTTTTTTGTAATAAATTAATTTGAGTAGATATTTTAAATGGAATAAACTCTGAACTATACTTATTAAATTAATTGATGTTTTAGTTTCTAGATCGGGTGTTCCAAATGCAATAGGTAACGCAAGGACGATAATGCCGTAAAAAACGCATGAAATCACATTTACGTAAACCTTGAATTTTCGCTTGCCACAATCTAAGCTAAATAGTATTCTAACAGCATTTGCCTCCCCCCTATCACGTGGCACCACAGCGCTTTTCAAATGAACTTCGTTGACCCCGTTGAAAAACTTACCATTGAGCTTATGCTAGCCCAGTATTTTGGCAGGTCATTTAGAGTTACCTTACCCCCGCGCTGCATGTCACGTGGCGCGAGAGCGCAAAAGATACCACCTTGATCTTATACTAGCCTAGTACTTTTACTGATTAGTAACACGTGACGTCATTCTAAATCCAATATGGCAAACCATTCAATATGGCTGAATAGTTATTTTTAATGCATTTCTACAGGGAACCGATCAATTTACCGAATTTTGTTTGTTCGAATTTCATTACACCGAAAACTATTGACCGACATCTCTTTTGCTATATGCATTATTTGACATATTTTCAGTTCATCGAAGTATCATTAGCCATAAGTATTATTTTACCGAAGTATGTTCCGCCGATTAACAAAATAACTTTTTACTATTGACCGAAGCCTCTTTTAAACTTTTTTCAATTGCCAAATGATTTATTTGCCATATTTTCACCGAAATAAAATTTTACCAAAAATTAAATTACTGTCATAAAAATTCAATATATTCTGCTACAAAACTTTGTGGCGGAAACGAAATGCTACAAAACCGACTTTACGTAGTCTTGTCTGCCCTACCCCTAGAGTGTAATTTAAAATCGCGTAGGCGCGGAGGGGTGGGGTGGCCCGCGAGCTGAGGAGTAGGTGGTTGGAACGGCCGCCGCCGCGGCTGAGGCTGGCCGGCGAAGCCGGCCAGTAAACCGAAGCTGCGGTGGTGAGCGTTCAAATCATCTGCGACGATAAACTCGCGTGGGGCCACCCAAAACCCCGCAGCGCCGGAGCCATGACAGAAACAATGCTTGTTGCATGTTGCATGCTTGCTTGAATGCTGCGTGTTTGCTGAATGTTGCATGCTGCGTGCTTGCTGCATGTTGCATGCTTGCTTGCATGCTGCATGCTTGCTTGCATGCTGCATGCTTGCTTGAATGCTGCATGCTTACTTGCATGCTGCATGCTTGCTTGCATGTTTTTGTGGTGCTTGTTTGCATGTTGCATATCTGTTTTTATGCTGTATGCAAGTGTATCACGATACAAACCTTTTTACAAACACAAGAACAAAAGAGTATCAAGAATCACACAGAATCCGCAAAAAGATTCGGACACACGTGCTAGCCAGAACACCCCTAAAGGTGAAACCTATGATTCTGAGAAACTTTATTATGTGTTATGGAATTCACAATTGCTTTTCGCATTAACATTATTTTTACATTGGTCAGCGTTTTCCGATGTGCCAACATATATTTAGTTTCTGTGGTAAGTCCACGTAACTTTTTGCAGAAATTACGCAAGATATGATTCCGGCACTCGATTTTTTCAACCGTCAGATTTTGATTTTCGTACGGTTTGGCGTTGAGAATTTTAGCGTAGGTTGACGCATCACCATCTCCTATCATTCTGCCGTATATAAGTCCATACATTGGAATCGAGGATTTAAATCCTTCGACTATAATTTGAGTTTCCATTGAGCTTGAAGAACCTGTGTAGTTTTTGAAACAGACATGCTGTTTCGGATCGACCTTTCTGTTAGCGGCTCTGGCACACACCAAGCAATATTTATTTTTTACTCCAAGATATAGAACTTGGCCAGTCTTTCTGCCAATTATTGATGCCGTACCCGATGAAGATTTATAATTTGTTCCGTAAGACCTAGTACACCATGAGCCATCAACATATACGTCAATGACGGGGTAACCGTTATTTGTTCTTCCTTCTGCGAGCGCTATTTCTTTTTCTTTTGCTGCAGCAGCCGCCAAAGACTCACTAGCAGTTTTCTCCCATTTTGCATAAACATCATTTTGCAATTTTAAATAATATTTTGAAGAAAATGTCGGTATATTCATGGAAGAACATAATTCCTCAAATGTAGAGTATCCAATGCCTGAAGCTATGATTCCCGTGGTTGCAGCTATATTTAAATTTACTTGCTGCGGATCCTTGTAATCTTCAGAATGGACCAGACAAGTTTCTTGGCACATGTTGCACTGGAATTTAAAAACAGAGATAAGCCCTAGACTTCTTTCGCTGATTAAACGAAAATTACTCATCTTGCAATCGAATAAATTATTATGTCGCCCTTTTTCTTGCAGTTCTTTAAGAAGGAAATTTATATCAACGATTCGACGTCCTGTAACAGGATGAAAATCATCTTGATTTCTAGCCTCTTCTTCAACAATAAATGTATTACGAATATCTTCCATTCCACTGAAACAATGAATGAAAAACAATTAGGCTTTTATAAGATATACAAATACAAACTCACGGGTTGACTTTAGACTTTTTTTTTTTTTTTTTTTTTAGCGTGGTAAAATCATCAAATGAGTCCTCCCACCCCGGGCAGGGCGGGAGGGACTGTCAGACTTGTACTGACTAAAATCCACGGTGTCCTTCAATAGCCTTTTATGTTCCGGGGTCACGGTAATGAGATAAGTCCCGCGACCCCGGCAGGCTTTGGCCCTCTTGGGCGGGGCCCCGTCATCGTGCTGACGCTCTTTGAGGCGCGCGTGGAACACAACGCGCCGTCGACCCGGGCATGGTCCATGGTCGGGCGGCGAGTTGCCCTTTACTCGCCGCCCGCATGCCCGCATCGTGGTTTTGATGCACTGCAACAATAAAAAAATGTTCATGAAAACGTTATCAAGTTATTCTACTGTTATGATTTTACTATGTATTATGTTGGTATCCGTCCTTGAGACTTCAATGTCGGTGCCGGTAGGTACCTACCTACATATATCCGCAGAAAGGAACAGAGATCCCTAATTTCCTACTCATATTATACCTTTGCATCTACCTATGTATGTAAGTATGTATGTATGTTCCGTTTTCATGTCAAAACGGCTGTTTTTGATAAATTTTGGTACAGAGACAGGTGGGACACTAGAGCCGGTAATAGGCTATATAGGAGAGGGGTTGGCTGGCGAGCGAGGCCGGGGCCAACAGCTAGTAGGTAATAAACACACACAGGTGCGGCCGGCAACGCGGCGGCGGCGCGCGCTGCACTTCTATTGTTATTATAATATTACCTACCTAGGTACCTAAATAGAGATAAGAAGCGCACTCTTATTGCTATTTCTTAGAAATGATGGACAGGTTTCGAAAGTAAAGGTAAAGATAGACCGAAGATTAGATTTAAAAATCAAAAGACGAATAAGTATTTAGATAATATTAGTATGTGAAAAAATAAAATTGTAAACAAACTTACCTGATTTCTCGTCTAACCTTCCGGACTTTGCACCTGGCTACTTTCTTGTTTTTATTTTTATTTCCCATACTTCTGTGCACTAATAAAAACAAATAAAGAGTAACTGCCTTATTTACACTATGTGATAGCCGCGCGCTAGAAAAAGGGACACAGGTCTCACCTCGACAAGGCCTAGCGGGCGACTGAAGAGACGAACGCGAGCCGCTGTGTTATATAATAATTTATTATTAAAAAAAACAAGCTATTTTGCAAAATGTAACCACAAATTACTTTTCTCTACGTTATTACCTTTTTTAAGATATGGTTTTTAGTAGTAAAACATTTATAAGCTTTGAGAAAAACAAGAAAAACATGAAAAAAATATCGATTTAGCCTGTTTTTCGGATTTTTTTTTATCGAGTGAAGTTTTCGATATCGTGTTTTGAACCACAAATTGTCAAAGTACATAGAGTAAACTAGAACAAGTTCTTTTTTTGGATTTAAAAAATCACGATTTCTTTATTTATTGTTAAATCAAAGTGATGTAATATTGGGAATACCTGGCCTTAAGATTTCTGAGCGTTAGCGACAAGAAAGATCAAAAACGATAAGCAATCTTCACTAGATCTTCAACGTTATACCCAAGCACATAAAGTTGAAAATCTATTAAAGCCTACTCAGCGTTTGCGTTTATCGTTTGTTACATGGCTACTGTGCCAGCTCAGTTTTTTTAAGTAAATTATATACTTAATGTAAGTTACATTATAACGATTAAGTAAAAGTTGTTTTATTCCAAACCAAGTGAAGTCATTCTCTTGTGCCTTACGTACATTTATTAGAGCAGTGGTGGCCCAGTGGTATCGGGTCGTGGGTTCGAACCCCGTCAGGCGCATTACTTTGTGTAATTTATTTCAACACAACTGCTCTCAAAACGGTGAAGGAAAACATCGTAAGAAAACCGGCATGTCCTAGAACCAAAAATTCGAAGACATGTGACATCTACCAGTCCGCACTGGGCCCGCGTGGTAAATTACGGCCCACTCCCTCTCACAGAGAGGAGGCCTGTGTCCCAGCAGTGGGAAAATTTATAGGCTGATGATGATGATGATTACGTACATTTACATAAAAAAATTTCGTGTCATATAGATATCTGTTTTTTTTTTGTATCCTAATTTTATGTTCCTGTGGGACAATTTTGGAATTGTAGCGGGCGAAGCTGCTGCTAATAGCCAGTTCAACCATAATGTTGTTTTAATGCGTATGGGATACTTAAATCATTTTCAACTACGGACGACACGCACTTGGCCAGTAAATAATAAATAATAATAATATTGCACAACTGTCACACAACGCCATCTAGTCCCAAGCTAAGCAGAGCTTGTGTTATGGGTACTAGACAACTAATAAACATACTTATATATTTCTAAATACATAAATATTATAGATAAATAAATTACACCCAGACACGGAACAAATGATCGTGCTCATCATACAAAAATTTTGTCCTGGGTGGGAATCGAACCCACGACCTCCGGCATAGCAGTCAGGGTCTCTAACCACTAGACCAACAGGCCTGCCAGTTTCTTATGCAGTCTTATTAGTATTGTTTTACAGTCCAATGGTACCACAAGACGAGTGGCAAGGAGATCGCCGTCGTTTACGGATACACATTTTCTTGTGACGGTCGTAGTAAGACAACTGATTCGTATCTGTGCTCTGTTGGAAGAAAATGCAAAGCTCGCTTCATCGTTACAAAAGACAGGGAGTTAAAATCTTCTCATTTGGAACACAATCATCCACCTCCTACATTTGTAATACGTAACGGAATTTTTTTTAGAACATAGAAAATAATTATTTTATAAACGGTTTTGATTTTGTGTGATTTTAAGTCTTTTTGGTTTTGTTATAAGTTTTCTATATTCTCACAAACACGCTTACGCATTAACTTCTGCAAAAAATATAGGTTTATATTTATTTTGTAATTTCGAACGCTCTAGTAGACTCTAGAGGGACTAAGGAGTCATTGAAAGAACGAGCAGTGTTTCACAGGTTCAATTTTAAAATCTCGAATCTGCAGCTGAGAAACCATAACATTAATATTCTGCATGTCTTCTGTTACGTTAGTTTAACACAGACTAATTTAATTAAATATTTATTTGTTTTATTTCTATAAGAATTGCAGCACCTCTAAGGAAGTTATTAATTATTATTGTTGCTCTGCAACCAATTCCTAAATGTAATCATCAATATGTGTCTACTGTTTGTTTTCGTTACTGACATGTTTTGTTACAGTCAAATGGTAACGGAAACAGTGCGGAAATGAGATAGCCGTCCTACAAGGATACACATTTTGTCCTGTGGGTCTGTAAGGCGTGTCGATCACTCGATTAACAGTCGAGGTGCAGTTGAGGCGCGGGCGCATAAGAGGCACGCCGCAACAAGGTTTTCTTTACAAATGAATGACAGTGCGCGCGTGCTGCGACGCCGAACCGCCGCAGCCGCTGACGTGACGTCGTCGCCGTCGCTTCGACTTACCAGTGAGCGACGCGCCTAAGACAAGCGTTTGGTACAGGTGTACTATAAGCAGGAAATGTAAAGCTCCTTCATCACCACAACAGATAGACAGTTTATCACGTCATGTAATATGGAACACAATCATCTACCTCCTAAGTTTATAATACGTAATGGTGTTTTTGTTAAAATATAAAATCTCTCCGAAATTTAATTTTACTGTTTATATAGGTTGTTTTAAGATTTCATTGTACAAATAAACCCTTTTCTTAATATGTCAGGGGACATGATTTATTATTTTAATGTATTATTAATATATCTAATGTTTTTGAGATTTCTGGTTGGTCCTTCGAGGCAGGATCATCGGCTATGATGGCCCCGGAATTTTCGATTAATTATTTAATGGGGTATTAAATTTAATTATGTTTGTTAGATTATAATGTTCGTAGGCTATTTTGGGTTCTATCAACTCACGAGTTCATAATTGTGATACATAAATGTAAAATTAGGACTAAATAGTGAAAGGAGTTTGGATAGTTTTTATTCGCAATATTTTATTTTATTAAATGTTATGAAAAATATCTAGCTTTAATTCCGCGACAAAAATCAAATGCATCGCTAATTAGTATTAAATTCTGGAGAGTAATCGTAACAATATATTATTAATTCTCAGAATTTGGTACTTATTAGCGACACTATCCAATGGTGTAATAATACAGAATGTGATTTGTTTCCAAAATAAGCGGGTCTCGATTCCTGGCCAAGATTATGGATTAAAAATGCAATGATTCAGTTTTAGTTTTCGTCAAAACCGGCTTCGAGGCTCCTTTAGTATTTTTCGATATTCCGAATAGTTTCGAATATTCACAGTTGAAAAATTCACCCTGTCTATAAATTTTCTGTCTAAACTTTTAATAAATCATCCGACGCGTATAAGTACAAGTTGTATGCAATGACGTATTATCATTGGTTGTATGTATGTTGATGATATCAAGACAATTTAATCGAAGATGTAACAGCTTTACTACAAAAACTTAAACATCTGTTGAACACTTGTCTAAAAAAAGTGTGACTGCAAAACGGACCTTATTTCAACGTCATAATCTGACATTTTTTTAGACAAGTGTTCAACAGCCGTTTAAAAGTTTTTGTGATACCACGGTTAATGTTTTTGATAATAATATATATGAGAACTGGAACTATGCAGAATGTAGGTACCTAGCTTAAAGAGTACTCCTGAACTTTGAGGTCTGAATCTATATATGTCATTTCTTACAGTTAAATGGATTCAAAATCATAACGGAAAGGAGATAGCCATGATACAAGGATACACATTTAGTAGTGACCACGAAAGTAAGTCAACGTATTTGTATTCGTGCTCCGTGGGAAGAAAATGCAAAGCTCGCTTCAGCATCACTAAAGACAAGAAAGTAATAACGGCCGGCTGTATGGAACACAATCATCCACCACCTAATCATGTAATACTTAATGGTGTTTATTTTAAAATTTAAGAACCAAATGACCAGTTTTACGCCTATCATTTAATATCAAAGTTAACAACCCGGATCGACACAGTTTAATTGAAATCTCATTTAACTCGTAATCCCTTTTTGCGAAGCAGCAAAAGGCAAAAGTTGTTTACGTTCTAAATTAAGGCATTATTTTGTATTTACATTTTGCAAAAAATATGTTACACAACTGCTTGTTTTTTAGTCCAAGGTTTTTCATAAGTTGTTACGTCAAGTCCTTTCTTGCGTCTAGCGTTGCCAGGCGTCCGGATAAAGCCGGACACAGTCAGGCTTTTTGGTTGCGTGTCCGGCCAAATTAGACTGCGTCCGGCCTGTTCGGCTTTGGCTCGGCTTTTTAAGTTTCATATTTTTGTATATTAGTTATAGGGGAACAGTGTATAAAACGGGGACGTTAATAATCGCGAGGTATAATGGGAACATACACTCTTTAGGCATACTTAACACAACACTAATGTAGAGAAAGCGCCATCAAGACGTCATTTGCAAGCAGCCAGACGCAAATGGCGTCCTGTTGGCGCTTGTGCTACGTTAGTTTTGTGTTAAGTTTGCCTTAGGTGTGTGATTTCCCATCATACCTCGTGTCCCCGTCTTATACATTGTTCCCCTAATTTGTTTTCCGCTCCGCCCGCTTCACCTTATATCGCTAGCGCAAGCTAAAGGACTAGCACTAGCCGCGCTCGCTTGCGTTGCACGGCGAGAGGAGTTTTGTTTAGATAGTTGAAAGTTACTTTATGTTTTTCTTTTTTATTTAAAAAATTGATCCTGCCATTCGACAAAAAAATGAAGGTGTCCGGCCTTTTCACCTAAATGTCCGGCTAAACTGATTAGTCTGCCCGGTTTTTCGGTTTTAAGACCTGGCAACCCTACTTGCGTCAAGGCACTGTGCATTATAAATTATTGCAACTGCACCTACTTACCTACTACGATTGGTTTCTTCTTGAAACAGCCGCAAGTTATATATTAGAATATAATTTATCTATCATTAAGTTGGTCTTTGTACCTATAGTGCATGAAGTTTTAAAGAAATTAAAAACCTATTTGAATTCCTTGTTATTTTATCGTCTTAAGCACCAGGCGTTTTATTTGTTTTCTTTTTTCTTACGTTGGCACATCTAACTAATTATTTATTTATTTGTAGTCCAATGGTTCCGTAAGAAAAGCGGTAAGGAGATAGCTATGCTACAAGGATATACATTCTGGTGTGACGGCCGAAGTAAGACAACTGATCTGTATATATGCTCCTTTGGAAGAAAGTGCAGAGCTCGCTTCAGCATCACTAAGGACAGAGGACAAATGAGATCCTGTCACCTGGAACACTGTCACCCGCCTCCTAGTTATATAATACGTGATGGTTTTTATGTAAGACTTTAGTCTAGAACCATTGCTCATGTTGACATATGGATAATATGACCGCATTAATCTTTAAACGCATAACACGTGGTTCAACAGATAGTGTTAACAAAAGGTAGAAGACGCAAATAAAATTAAGTATTAAGGTTCTTTTTTGTATTGTTTTCATTTTAAGTAAAAACTAACATAGGTAGGTACCCAATGTGTTTTTAATGACATTATTTTATAATACATGTACCATGTACAGACGCCAGCAGGTCAACCTACCCGAAACTGTCAGATCTTACCAATCGAACATTAAACCTTCTACTATTGTGATAAGGTTGAAAATCTATTGAAGAAATTTGGCAGCTTTTGTGGTAGCTTGATGTGCTGGCTTCTGTACCTATTGTTTCTGTTTGTGTAGTTGTAAATAATGATAATTAAATGCCATAACGTAGGTACTCGTAAGTTCATTTCATAAATAAACATAAAATATTTTCGTTTTAGATTATTTTTAACTTGTTTAACCAACGTTTAGTTTCGTTAAGTTTTCTGCAATCAAGTTGTACCGAGATTAATGGAAAAGAAATAGCCATCTTACAAGGATACACATTCCATACTTCCTCTTCTTAAAACTCCCAGTTTCGTGCTAACAAGGAACACATTCATACCTACCAGATTTAGGTATTTAGAAGAGAGGGCTACGACAACTACGAAAGATACGAATTTAAAAAAAAATATGCCTCCTAACTGTAAAATAAGAAAGATGAATGCTGCTTTAGAAAAATTTTAATGTTAGTTTTAATTTTTACATCTTGTTGATGTCGTTAAATATAATGCTGAAATATAATTTTGCCTCATCCGATGTATGTATTTAATTTTTTTTTTCTATGTTTAATATTTAGTTTTTCTAACGTAAACTAAAAATTAATACTTTTTTTTTTGTATTTCAGGACCTATTTTTAGCACGACTAAAGCTGGCAACCCTGTTCTTATCATAGGCTCTTGTCGATACAACCTGACCACAACATATAAAGGGCCCAGGTTGCGCTGGACCTGCACTAAAAAGATTAATGGTTGTAAAGCGATCATTTTTACGTATGACAGTGAGATCATTAGTCAGAACAATGAACACAACCATGAAATTCAATGACCATTTTCAGAATGAAGTTCATCACCATCTTGGTATTTCTTTAATTTTAGTGATTAGATATTGTACATTCGCATGCAATAGGTGCGATCCCATAGAGCGCGCAGCCTCACGAGGCATTTTCCGCGCGAAGCAGCTCGGTTGGTGTGGACGTGTTTCGGGCGAAGCAAGTGACAGCGCGTCGGCTTTTGTTTTGCTCGCGTATGTTGTTTCGTGCCTCGGTCAAAAACAATAGACGCGTCCACACAGAGTGAGCAACCTCGCTTGTCAGTTTCCTCGCGCAGCAAATGCCTCGAGAGGCTGTGCGCTCTGTGTGGACGCACCTATTTAGATTCTAATAATTAAAGTAGTTTTTTTGAACGATAAAATAGCGCTTACAATAAGGGACCTTTATATTGTTTTGTAGATCTGAAAGTGTAAAGTATCAGTATTTTTTTTATTAATGACAGCTCTAGAATGTATTTTTTTCATATTCATTCATTTTTGTGTGAGGATTTGACCACCCTCTAGTGTCAGAGTTAATTGAACCGCATCTGGAAACAATAGTTCTCTGATATGGATTTATGATGGCTACGACAATTACGAGAGATACGAATTTAAAAAAAATATATATATGCCTCCTGACTGTAAAATAAGAAAGATAAATGTTGCTTTAGAACAATTTTAATGTTAGTTTATATTATTACATCTTGTTGATTTCGTTAAATATAATGCTGAAATATAATTTTGCCTCATCCGATGTATGTATTTAATTTATTTATTTTCTTCTATGTTTGATATTTAGTTTTTCTAACGCAGACTAAAACATGAATACAATTTTTTTTTGTATTTCAGAACCTATTTTTAGCACGACTAAAGCTGGCAACCCTGTTCTTATCATAGGCTCTTGTCGATACAACCTGACCACAACATATAAAGGGCCCAGGTTGCGCTGGACCTGCACTAAAAAGATTAATGGTTGTAAAGCGATCATTTTTACGTATGACAGTGAGATCATTAGTCAGAACAATGAACACAACCATGAAATTCAATGATCATTTACAGAATGAAGGTCATCACCATCTTGGTATTTCTATAATTTTAGTGATTAGATATTGCACATTCGCATGCAATAGGTGCGTCCCCACAGAGCACCCTCGCGAGCCATTTTCCGCGCGAAGCAGCTCGGTTGGTACACTGGACGTGTCTCGGGCGAGGCAAGTGACAGCGCTGCAAATGCCTCGCGAGGCTGTGCGCTCTGTGTGGACGCACCTATTTAGATTCTAGTAATTAAAGTAGTTTTTTTGAACGATAAAATAGCGCTTACAATAAGGGACCTTTAAATTGTTTTGTAGATCTGAAAGTGTAAAGTATCAGTATTTTTTTTAATAAATGGCAGTTCTAGAATGTATTTTTTTTTCATATTCATTTTTGTGTGAGGATTTGGCCACCACACTCTGACACCAGAGGGTGTCAGAGTTAATTGAACCGCATCTGGAAACAATAGTTCTCTGATATGGATTTGAACTTATTTATTTAACTAATGGCTAGGTTTCCTCACCATGATGTTTTCCGTCATCGATGTCTAAAATCTTAATATTATATATAAATCTCGTGTCACAATGTTTGTCCTCAATGGACTCCTAAACCACTTAACCGATTATAATAAAATTCGCACACCATGTGCAGTTCGATCCAACTTGAGAGATAGGATAGTTTAAATCTCAAATTATAGTCGCAATTTTAATTTATTGCTAATTATTCCTAACATTGTAGAGATTATACCCGTGCGAAGTCGGGACGGGTCGCTAGTAAACTTATAAAATACATAATATGTATTTAATAAGTTTATGAAATTAAAAAAGACATATTGTTACTTGCCTGGGTTTGAACTTTATAAATTATGTTTTATTTAAATAAAAACAAAGTATTTTTTTTACATAATAGTCTTTCTGTACCGTGTACATGGTTCAGAAAGACCTGAAGTATAGACATCAAATAAACGATATACGAGTATGTGTGTAGTATTCATTTAATTTTCGGATATTAAGTTCGAGTATAAATGGGAAAGTTTGTGAAGATGTATGAATAAGTATTTGTTAAGCATTAAAGAGATTCCACTGTCTTGAATTTTAAATTAATACGAGAATGAAAATGAGTAAATAAATTTAAACAAAATTAAATTTATTAACTCATTTTCATTTTACAACGTTAGATCAATAAATTAAATCAACTTCGTTTTTTTATTCGATCTGTTTTATTTCAGAAATTTGTTTTGGTAAAACAAGATCAGGCCATCCGGTCCTTATCCACGGTTCCTATCGGTACCTCCTGTGCTCGGGCTACAAAGGTCCCAAACTTCGGTGGGCCTGCTGTCGCAAGAATGTGTGTCGAGCGTTTGTGGTAACAGTCGATAACTTCATCGTCAGTCAAATTAATTATCACAGTCATTGAAGTTAACTGCAATTTGTTAACACAATAAGAGGAATAGCAATACTAAATAAAATGTTTCGATAAAACAATTTCCAGAATTCAATATTATTTATTAAATAAAAATTACCGTGTATCTACGTCTTATTTAATTTTTATTATTTTCTTGTCAAACCTTTCAGCACTAAGGACTATAATTTTTTGTATGTGTTAAGTCTAAGAGATTTTGACTTAGTATGCATAATGACTGTATTTAACTAAATATATACAGCCTTACTACAAAAACTTAAGCATCTGTTGAACACTCGTCTAAAAAAGTGTGATTGGAAAACGGACCTTATTTCAACGTCATAATCTGACATTTTTTTAGACAAGTGTTCAACAGACGTTTTAAAAGTTTTTGTGGTGCGACGGTAAATGTTTAGTTAAACTGACAAATTAGTCACTTTGACCGGTTATTATTCATAATAGCTGGTCGATGTTGGTTAATGTAATAAATACGGTTCGACTAGCTGACGTCATTTGGGTAATCCGGAAAAATAACTAAAATATATTTGAATCTGAGGTTTACCTACCCGACCGTAAAACCGAGGGAGCTTGGTGCACTCCGACATGGATTGTTGTTTAGGTTTAAGATATTGAATAATAAAGGGTATCTCAGTAAGAGTGCACTTTTTAAAATTGGAATCTTTTTTTTTCTCATGCAAATGGCAACTCTGAAATTTGACAGCTGTCACCTCTGTTTATTCCGATTATTAAAAATAGAGCGTTTATCGAAAGAACAACGCGTTATAATTGTGAAAGCTCATTAAAAAAATGGAGATAGTTACGCTGAAACCGCTCGCAAACTTAGCCAAATTTTCAGAACCATGAATCTGGACAACATGTGGTTTCAGCAGGACGGCTCAACCGCCACACCGCGCATGAAACATCGACTTATTGCAATAACGATTTCCAGAACACATTGTCTCACGAAATTCTGATGTTAACTGTCCACCAGGATCGTGCGTTTTTACGACGTGCGATTTTTTTCTATGGGTTTTTGTGAAATCTCGGGTTTATGCGAATAAACCTGAAACAATTCCTGAGCTCAATGATTTGCCACATGTCAGTGCAAAAGTCATGGAAAATTTAATGAAAAGAGTAATGGCTTGTCATCGGAGCCGTGGGGGTCATTTGCCGGATATTTTATTCCACACTTAATCGGAACATGTCTTTTTTACAATACAATAAAATATCACAACTCTATCATAAAATACTTGTTTTTATTTTAAAATGGAAAAGAGCACTCTTACTGAGACACTCAGAATACTGTGGACTGAGCACTCCCAAGTTTATTAAGTAAGTTGACGAAGCTATCCCGCACTGAAATAATTCATTAAACTGAACATTAGGTAATTACGTTACACAGACTCATAAAAGGCTTTTGTTTCAGGTCTGAAGCCTGTTTTCAGCACGACTATGCATGGGAATCCTGTGATCTATTTAGGAGCTTACCGGTATAATCGAACGAATAACTGTAAGGGATCCACAGTGCGCTGGTATTGTAATAAGTACCCCAAAGGATGTCGATCGAGAATATTCACTCACAATAATGTTATCTTTCGCCATCAGCCAGAACATAACCATGAATAAAATACTCGGATAAAAAAAAATATCGTGTTTATTATCTCAGTCACAATAAGAAATAGTGTTCCTAAACATTTGTTTGTAGCTTGTTTCCCACTCGCTATTAATAGTAGTTACTTGTTATTCAAGGCTGCAAAGTTGTTTTTTGGCGCGAGTACTCGAATTGAAAACTGAGCAAGCGTTAAAATATAGAATCCTGAGCGTAGCGAAGTTTTAAAAGGTACGAGACGCAGAATAACTTTGCTGCCGAGCTCAACACACAACTTTTCACCTCACTACAGCGAAGAAATGCAGTGGGGCCGGCTCGCCTGTCAGTGTAGAAAATAATTGAATAGAAAATGTGTTCGAATTTTGAAAACGCTTTCCGCGCTAGCGCGGTAAATGAAGTTTTGCGCTCAGATTTCGAATGACAAATAGAATCTTTTCGAGCGAAGTGAAATAGTACATTGTTATCCTAGGCGTGAAAGTTACTTATTTACGTCCCGAGGTGGGGTTTGGCGTCCGTAACGTAGTGAGGGCGCTAATAGTACGAGGGACTAAATAAGTAATTTACCCGAGGTAAACACTGTGCTTTTCATTACGAATACGAGGAAAGTAAAATTAACAACATAAATTTTAACTAAAGAAAAAATGAGTGTAGATCGGATTGTCACTTTGACGCTTGTGTTTTTTTTTTTTTTTTTTTTGTGCTGTGGTCGTCCAGCTATACAGCCAGGATTTTTCATGTTCATTATTCATAAAATGGCAAAGATTTTTCGAAATCTGTGATATTTTAGAGAAATAGTTGAAACAAAATTATGTTTAAGTCATTATTTAGATTCTTAATACTTAACTTTATGATATTCTAATTTTTCATTACTCAGACTCTGAGAGTAGGTCATTACATGTCTGATTAGCCGTTTGAAAGTTATCCATTGCCGCCCTAGGGAAAATCGCTTTCAACTGACAGCTGCCAAATTTAAGAAAAAAAAAAACTAGATCTATTTTGACATTTCTTTTGAACCATGTTCAAACTTTTTATACAGCCACGAAATTTACTTTCAGAGTATGAGTAATGAAAAATATGTTGTTCTTATCTAATACCACAACTTCAAAAAATCGAATGCTGTCATTTATATTTCAGACGTATTGCCCATTTTCGGCTTAACTAAGCATGGAAATCCTGTGTGCTCTCTGGGAAACTACCGGTTTAATCGAAGGCATGGAAGTAAAGGACCCAGAATCCGGTGGTACTGTACGAGGCACAGCAGTGGGTGTCGAGCAAGTGTGCTTACTTTCAATGATCGCCTCGTTAGTCGCTCGTTCCAGCATAACCATTGATGATCTAAATTTATTTATGACCTCGTTTGTATATTATGATATAAGCTTGCCGCGACGGTATTCTGGTGTATTAAAATTCATATCTTTTCGAAAAGTTTTATGTCTGTGGACTTTCTTTGTAATGAAATAAATACTCACACAATTTAATTTAGTTTTAGTTACAGGTAAAAGTTGCATTCGTAACTTTTGACACTCTAGTATCTGTTAATCCTGACCATCCATTCTGCAAGCTGTATGCCCACGACATATCTAGTGAAAATGAAACTGTAATTTCATGATTTGTTGACTGAACCAGTGCTACTTTTCGGTTCGATATTTCGAGTGAATCCAGTGTTCATACTGGGAGCCTACCGGTATAACCAGCGAAAACGTAGCGGTAGTAGACATTAGTAACACGGCGCTGGTATTGTAGTAGGAACGCCTATGGATGTAGATCGAATGTTATTATGATCGGCGATGTCATAGTGAGATATCAGCCTAAGCATAATCATTAAAATTTACCTATTAGTTTTTACTATGGAACAAATACTTAGAAGTACAAGTTGTTCGGAATAGTTTGACTACACTTATTGTTTTTTTTTTAATAATTTAATTAGTTTTATTTGTTTTTTAGTTTCATATTCGCTCTATTCAATAGGTGCGTCCGCACAGAACGAGCAGCCTCGCGAGGCATTTGCCGCGCGAAGCAGCTCGGTTAGTGTGGACGTATCTCAACCGAGGAAAGCGAACGCGATGCCGCGGGCGATCGATCGAGCGCCCGAGCCATCCAGTGTCGGCTTTTGTTTTTCTCGATTTCGTGCCTCGGTCGAGAAACAATTGCTCGTCCAAACAGAGCAAGCAGCTTGGCGAGGCATTTGCCGCGCGAAGCAAATGCCTCGCGAGGCTTCTCGTTCTATATGGACGCACCTATTAGGTACACAGAAATCTTTCATCCAATTTCTGTTTGACAACTTACAATCATAAAACTGAACTTACAGTCAGCCACCAGAAAGAGTTTCGGTACTGAAAAATTACATTGGTTTCATACTACATTATTTTTTCAAGTAAGGTAGGCTTTACAGACATGAGAAAACGGTTGACGGTAAACAGGTTGGCTGCCAGTGTTTAGTAAGACAAGGAACGGTAATGATGTCTTCATTGTTGGTTCCTATCGATTTAATCAGATCAATAGTTATAAAGGGGCCAGAGTGCGATAGAAGTGTACCCGAACCTCAAAGGAACGCGAAGGTGCCGCGTAGACTTTGCACAGGCGCTGCGTAGATCTCACGTAGCCGCTGCGTAGACCTCGCGTAGCCGTTGCGTAGGCGCTGCACAGACCCAAAGTTGTTACTTGTGCTGGAATAAAGCTTGAAAGCGTTGTAGAAGCACACCAACTCTGCCATTCATAGAGGAAGAACGGACTGACTGTTTATTCCATGTGCTTCCTTTAAAAGTGACAATATACACCGTGACTTTTTAGTCGTCTTACAAAGGTGGTCCACTTAATGTATCCGACCTAAAATACCTCTAGGCGAGTTTCTTTTTTTTTAATCGTTAATAATATTTTTTTTTTTATTAATATATAGGTACATTAGAAATATAAAACATCCTGTTATAGTACATTGTTATCCAAGGCGTGAAAATTACTTATTTACGTCCCGAGACGGGGTTTGGCGCCCAAACGTAGTGAGGGCGCTAATAGTTCGAGGGACTAAATAAGTAATTTACCCGAGGTTAAACACTGTGCTTTTCATTACGAATACGAGGAAAAAAAGTAAAATTAACAACATAAATTTTAGCTAAAGAAAAAATGAGTGTAGATCGGATTGTCACTTTGCCGCTTGTTTTTTTTTTAATTTTTGTGCTGTGGTCACTGTGGTCGTCCAGCTATACAGCCAGGATTTTTCATGTTCATTATTTGAAAAATGGCAAAGATTTTGTCGAAATCTGTGATATTTTAGAGAAATAGTTGAAACTAAATTATTTTAAAGTCATTATTTATATTCTTAATACTTAACTTTATGTTATTTTAATTTTAAATTGCTCTGTAATTTCGTGGCTGTATAAAAATTTTGAACATGGTTCAATAGAAATGTCAAAATAGAACTAGTTTTTTTTTCTAAATTTGGCAGCTGTCAGTTGAAAGCGATTTTCCCTAGGGCGGCAATGGATAACTTTCAAACGGCTAATCAGACATGTAATGACCTACTTTCAGAGTATGAGTAATGAAAAAATGTTTACGTATCAAGCTGTAGAGTATCCTACCCAGCGCAATAGTCGGGCAGATCATTCCATCTCCATTTTCTATGAGACAAGGGTGTTACTAACTACGCCTTGCGTCATAATAACTAATGAAAATTGAATTTTTTAATTTTTCAAATCTTTAAATACCATTTTTTTATTATAAACTTGTTGGATACATGAACTGGGCTGCCGTTGTAAGACGACTAAAAAGTCACGGTGTATATTTATTTTCATACTTCTTTCCTAACAATCAACTTTTATTACAGATGATTATGTACCAGTTTTTAGTACGACAAAGAGCGGCAATGACGTCATCCTCTTGGGTCCTTATCGGTATAATCGAGTTAATAGATACAAAGGATCCAAGCAACGCTGGCACTGTACTCGGACCTCAACGGGCTGTAAATCAGTCATCGTCACAATCGATAACATTATAGTTTCACATAGGCAAGAACATGATCATAGTTAAAAAAAAAACAAAATGGTGGAGTGGAGTTTTCATGGCACTCAACAAATATTATTATTAGTGTGTCTACTTGTCTAGGCCAGCACTGAACTACGTACTGAATAATCATCATCATCAGCCGGAAGACGTCCACTGCTGAACATAGGCGTACTGAATAATAAACCCACACATTTGATACAGTTTAAGCTGTAATGTTACAAAAATGTTTCAGGTCTCCTTTTCGTCACTATAATAATTATTATTTGTTACTTTTTGAGAGCAGGTGGCCCAGTGGTATCGGCCTCGACTTATAGTAGGCCGTGGGTTCGAACCCCGTCAGGCGCATTACTTTGTGTAATTTATTTCAACACCACTGCTCTCAAAACGGTGAAGGAAAACATTGTGAGGAAACCGGCATGTCCTAGAACCAAAAATTCGAAGACATGTGACATCTACCAATCCGCACTGGGCCCGCGTGGTAGATTACGGCCCACTCCCTCTTACAGAGAGGAGGCCTGTGTCCCAGCAGTGGGAACATTTATAGGCTGATGATGATACTTTTTGTAGATACTAAAGTCAGTGCGGAATAATTATTTATTGTGACTCATTTATTTGATTTAACAGTTATTAAAATAACCTACATGGGTAGTTCATACGTTTATTAAACCGTTTTTTTTTCATTAAAAACAAAAAAAAAGAAGAAAGCATTTACTTATTTATAAAAATGTATTTTTGAATGTCAAAACAAAAAAAAACCCGAATCCCCAATTTCAGTTTAAAACAGATTCAAGTAGTCAGTGTCCATGTTTGGTTACAGATTCTGATTCCGAGATCAAATTCAGCACAACATATCGTGGCAATCCACGTCTCAACATAGGAATGTATCGGTACAATCGAGGTGGTCCGGTTAAAGGACATAAAACACGGTGGCGTTGTACTCGGAGAGCTTATGGATGTAAATCAGTCGTTTTTACAGTAAATGATGTCATCGTTCAGTATAAAAATAGGCATAACCATTAAACACTTTCTGTCTTACTAAAAAAAAATTAGACATCAGTTAAACACTTGTCTAAAAAAACTGACAACGTCAAAAAGGCCTTTGACTTTGGCATAAGGGTCGTTTTGCAGTTACACTTATTTTAGACAAGTCTTCAACAGATGTTTAACATTTTTGTGGTATGACGGATTAAGTGATTTTGTTAAATACCTATAAGCGGTTATTTATACTTTTGATTCTGTAAGATATTTTGATCCAAAATAGTAGTCATATTTTGAACAAATGATAGAAAATACAAATAAATAAAAAGGGTAATCTTTTACCTGCATTGTTTACTTTCTTACCGGGAAAACGGACTTGTTTGTCAGTATACCTTACTTGGTCTAATTCGCCAAATCACCTTACTTGTGAGTTGACGGAAATGTTTTTCACCACACTGTACATTTTGTTTATTGACATTTAATGTTGTTATTGAGATAGTTGTTTGATTTCACATTTGTAATTATTACATTAAGGCGTTGTCTTTGACTATGTTACGCAGTATCTTCTATAGGTATCAAATCGAAATACACATTCCAGTAAAAAACATTGGACTCGGCTGCAATCGCTAAAGAATCGTTAAATTTCTAACATAGATCTTAAACCGTCAAGATTAATTTCAGTGAAATGGATGATGAAGAGGAATGGCAAAGAACTGGCGATGGTGAACTGCTACACGTTCTATTGTCACAAGAACAACGCCAAGACGAAGATCTGGACATGCACCAATGGATCTCTCTGTAAGGCCAGACTGATCACCTGCAGTGAGCCTGATCCTCTGAAGCGGAGCGTTGTGTCTGCTAAGCTGGAGCACAGACATCCACCGCCTACTTTCACCATTGTTAATGGGTTTTATGTTAAGATATGATGGTGTATAGTATATGCAGGTACGACAGTATCGCAAGGTGGACGACGGCGTGTTCGCAGGAATTCGCTGCATATGGGTAACGCGTTCATCAGAGACCATCTTTCATCTGAAATGGTAACTACGATGATTATAATGTACTGTGATGGAGTTTGGGAACTTATTATATATAGAATAGAATAGAATTTTCTTTATTCGAGTAACATGACTCAATATATTAGTAAGACTTAAAACTATATTAGTAACATTTAAAAACAACAATAAACAACAAATAATTATGAATAAGAATGTAACTAAACGACTAACCCCTGGTAATGGATCTTTATGATATCTATTATTATCTATTATACAACATTATATTTTGTTTATGCGAAACCCGATACACCTGTCTAATATTTTTGTGTAAAGAATCTATGTACAAAATTTTAAAACCGTATCATAAAAAAATCATGAAGTTATAAACTTGTATATTACCTGGTTGTCCGTTCAAAAACATGCTCATTTCGCGTTACACCCGCGTAAACCTCGTCTCCTGTGTTATACACTCGTGATAATAGTTTGGCTATAGATACCTAACCGTACGGTGATTGTATTGTAATTAACTGGTAATCAAATTTAATTAAAATATTTATGAAAAAAAATATAACATGGTTTAAAATTATTTGATCCGAATCAGTTACTGATTCTGAACAAACTATATTCAGGTTTCGCATATACTCAAAATAATGTTGTATACCAATGTTAAAAAGTAAAATTGTTATGTCATTTGGGAAATTAACGTGTTTTTATTATAATTTCTGTCTTGAAAAGAAAGATAATATAAGTGTTAGAATAACAAACTTATTAAAATTATGTCTTTATTTTATCTACGTACCCCTATACCTATAGTTTTCTGAAATACAAGAATTTAGAATGACATAAAAAGAAATGTTAAACAATTATCTTTTTCTATAGCCACGCATGTTGTACTAGAATGCACAAAGAAAATACGCAGTTTTATTAATTCTCTTCGTTACTAAAACTCTAAAATATTACAGTAATTTTCATGAAGAGACTCAGCGGAAAAGAAGTGGCAATAGTGAACGGCTATACTTACTACTGTCGCAAGCAGAGTTTGAAGAGGTCTACAAAGATCTGGAACTGTACCTATGGAGGGGACTGTCATGCCAGGATGGAGATCACCAAGCACGCGAAACCATCTCGTCGGATTGTGCTGTCAGCGAAACTGGAACACAAGCACGAACCTTCTAAGTATTGTATCAGTAATGGATTCTATTGTAAACTGTAATGTGTAATAGTCAAAAGGTCACTGACTTTTGGTATGTATTGCTTTGACTTCATTCTTTTTTTTTTTTTTTTTAATAGCCTATACTGTCCCACTGCTGGGCAAAGGCCTCCCCCAAGTCCTTCCATGTACTTTTGTCCAGCGCCACTTCGAACCAGCCCTCACGGTACGAGTCCAACTCGTCTCGCCACCTCTTTCTGGGCCTGCCTCGGCGGCGCCGTCCATCTCCAGGCACCCACTGTGTGGCGGCCTTCGCCCAGCGGTCAATGTTCATGCGGCTGACGTGACCCGCCCAGTCCCACTTCAGCCTGGCAGCCTTCTTGCCGACGTCCAGAATGCCCGTTTTGGAACGCAGCGTGGTGTTGCGAACTCTGTCCTGTCTTTTGATGCCCAGAATGCTGCGTTCCATTGCCCTTTGGCAGACTCCAAGGCGGAACCTCTGCGATTCGGTAAGTGACCAGGTCTGAGCACCGTAGGTTAGGACGGGCAGGATGCACATGTCGATGAGTTTGCGCTTTAGGGAGATTGGTAAATCACCCTTCATAAGCGTCTTCTTGGACCAGTAGCTTTTCCAGGCATTTTCGATTCGGCGATCGATTTCTCTTTCTTGCCTGTTTTCGAAAGACACTAACTGGCCCAAGTAGATATACTCATCGACATAATTAATATCCTGCCCATCTACCTCGACCCTACGCTTAGTGCTGTTAGTCATTATTTGCGTTTTAGACCGATTCATCGCAAGGCCCACCAAGGAGCTAGTCGTGCTCAGTTCTTGGAGCATGGTTTGTAGTTCAGAAGCTGTAGGGGCAAAAAGGACAATGTCATCGGCAAATCGGAGGTTTGTAAGCCTCTTATTGCCGACTTCAATACCTTTAGTCGTCCAAGAAGCTGCCAGAGTTTTAAATATCTCCTCAAGGGTGCTGGTGAACAATTTCGGAGAGAGCGGATCACCCTGCTTGACTCCCTTTTGAATTTCAAACGAAGGTCCTTCATTACTGAGTTTGATGTTTGCGGTGCTGTTTTGGTAAATATTTCTCAGGAGGTCAATATACTGCAACTCTAATTCTTGATTTTCAAGAGCTTTAAATATTGAGTAGTGTTTGATACTGTCGAAAGCCTTCGTATAATCTACGAAGGCTAAGTAGAGGGGTTTATTAAATTCTGAGTACTTTTCTAGGAGTTGGTTCAGGGTCTGCAGGTGGTCGGTTGTTGAGAAACTGGGGCGAAATCCAGCTTGTTCAGATGGTTGATGTTTATCCAATTTGTCATCTATACGATTATGTATTACTTTAATGAAAGTCTTGTAGATGTGAGATGTTAGACTTATTGGACGGTAATTGCCAATGTCACTTTTGTCGCCCTTTTTATGCAGAAGGATTATGTTTGAATGGCACATTCTTTTTGGAACTTTTCCTGACCGTAGAATGGTGTTAAATAGGTTAGTAAGATGGGGCAACAAAGTGGAAGATCCTATTTTGAGTGCTTCAGTGGTAATTCCATCCTCTCCAGGACTTTTATTGTAGCGCATAGTAGCAAGTGCTTTGTGCACTTCATAACAATTTATGGGGGGAATGGAGTCGGAAGGAATATATTCATTATAGGTGTCGTGTGGTAGATGATCGGAATATAATGATTTATAAAATTTTGTTGCTATTTCCATGATTTTACCCCTATTGTAATGTTTTACTCCCTCATCATCTACCAAGCTATTAATCCAAGTTTTCCCGGAAGTAACTCCTTGTTTCAAAACTCTTAGGGAAGTATTGTTTTCTAAAGCAGTTCTTACCAAATGTGTATTCAGATTCCTAAGATCTTTTCTAATACTCCTTTTAACTTTTTTATCTATTGCTCTGTAGTCTGGTGTTCCTATTTGTTGATTTGTTCGTTGTTCTATTAAATCTAGACTTTGGAAGGATAATTTATTTCTATTTCTGGGTTTATTTTTTATAGTTTTGTAGGTATTGCTTATTCCGGTAACTATTGCACTGTATTGTTTTTCTGCGTCTGTTTCATCGATTTTAAGCTCCTTAAAATAATTAGACAGTTCCTGGTTGAAATGCTCGAAGTTGTTAATGAGGGTTTCTTTAGATAGTCTTTTAGTTTGTTTTATAAATAATTTGGCTCGATGGATTTTAAAATCTAGTCTGATTTTAACACGAATGGGTCTATGGTCTGAACTATATTTGATTCTGTTTATGACATTTATATTTTTAATAATATATCTATCAGATGACAAGATGTAGTCAATTTCGTTGTGCGTGATGCCATCAGGTGACACCCAGGTCCATCGTCTTTGCGGTTTCTTCATATAGAAACTGTTGACTATGTGCATGCTCTGTCCAAAGGCAAACTGGGTGAGTCGAGTGCCTCGCTCGTTTCGTTCTCCTAACCCAAAACTACCAACTGTGTTACCACAATCCAGTTCTTGCCTTCGTCCCACTTTTGCATTAAAGTCACCAATAACCATGTTCCAGGTGCCTTTATTTTCGTCACATGCTCTATTAACAAGATCGTAAAAATCTTCTACATCTTCATCCGAATATGCAGATGTTGGTGCATATACCTGTACAAGAGTGAGAGTTTTGCTAGGTGTTAGTTGGAACTTGAGCACAGCGACACGTTCAGAGTAGCCTAAAAATTCAATGATGTTGTCCTTCCACTTCTTTGCCACCATGAACCCCACTCCGTGCTGTCCGCTGGTTTCACCGAAGTGGAAGAACACGGCATCATCTCTTTCCTCTGTTTGCTCACCTTGTCTTCTTACTTCTGAAAGTCCCAAAATGTCCTAACTAACATCCTTTAGGGCATTTTCAAGCTCAATCAACCGCTCATCTTTCAGAAGCGTCCGAACATTGTATGTAAGAATGTTGAGTGTATCGGAGTCCTTTACGTAATTTGCCTTTGTCGTTTGACGGTTAGTCGATCTCGCCCGGAGATTCTTAGCACCCCTGACACCAGAGCTGTACTCGCACCCGTCAACGCCAGCACAACTGCTGGTGTCGCCGGGCACTTGGGGCCTGTCTGTTACTCTTCTATCCATTTTGGGGGGTTTGGACCGTAACCCGCCACGCTGGTCCAATGCGTGTTGGCAGGTCGCCGTTGCCTCGTTTGTTTGTCAGCAGGGTGCACCACGTGCAGGTGAGGTTGGCTTGGATCCCGAAAGATGTTAGTTAGGACCCCTTACACCCCACCAGACTTCATTCATGTAAGAATAATAAATTATTTTAGAATAGTTTTAGTAAATTATATGTAGTGATAGAAGTCTAGTCATCTTTAAAGAACAACGTAACTATGTGAAACTATTATTTGCAATAGTTTATTACTTATTTACACATATTAAATTATTCAAATACACTGTTTTCTTTACATGTGAACTGAATAGTCTAGTCACATTTTGAACTATTTCAGTTAAATGTATACACCGTGACTTTTTAGTCGTCTTACAACGGCAGCCCAGTTCATGTATCCAATGACTAGAACACGTTTATAATAAAAAAATAGGTATTTAAGAGATTTGAAAAAAATTTAAATAAAATTTTAATTCATTATTATGACGCAAGGAGTAGTTAAAAACACCCTTGTCTCATAGAAAATGGAGATGGAATGATCTGCCTGACTATTGCGCTGGGTAGGTATACCTACTCTACAGCTTGATACGTAAACATTTTCATATTTCTAATGTACCTATTAATTAATAATAAAAAATATTTTTAACGAGTAAAAAAAAAACTAAACTCGCCTAGATGTATTTTAGGTCGGGGACATTACGTGGACCACTTTTGTAAGACGACTAAAAAGTCACGGTGTAGATAAAACTACCCTGTATTGTGTGAAATGTTTGCAAAATACAATTAAGTGATCTCACATTTGTGTACTTATGATTATGTGTTGCGTTTATGTGCGTGTAATATGGCTTCTCAATAAACAAATATTTAAATATTATAAAATCGTGTACTTTTACTGTTTTTTTTTTAGCGTGGTAAAATCATCAAACGAGTCCTCCCGCCCAGGGCAGGGCGGGAGAGACTGTCAGACTTGTACTGACTAAAATCCACGGTGTCCTTTATTAGCCCTTTACGTTCCAGGGTCACGGTAATGGAATAAGTCCCGCGACCCCGGCAGGCTTTGGCCCTCTAGACGGGGGCCCCGTCATCTTGCTGACGCTCTTTGAGGCGCGCGTGGAACACAACGCGCCATCGATCCGGGCATGGTCCATGGTCGGGCGGTGAGTTGCCCATTACTCGCCGCCCGCATGCCCACGCCTACGGTGGCCGGAGATCGTCCCGCGACGTCCGACGCCGTGGGCGTCTACCACTGCGGCTGGGGCGGAGGGAGGACGCTGTCCTCTCTCTCTCGCGGCCCGCCTCCTCCTTCGCGAGCATAACTGCTTCGCAGAAGGAGGCGACCGCTTCCCACTCCGTCTCGCCCCGCAGCATGGCCTCGACCGATGCCGGGCGCGAGAGGTCTCCGGCTATCGCCTCCGTGAGGACACAGCGGTGCTCTGCCCAACTGGGGCAGTCCTGCACCGTATGCTCTACTGTGTCCTCCGGGCGATCTTCGCAGTGGTGACACCCGGGCGTTTCTTCCCTCCCTATCCGACACAGGTACCTCCCGAAACTTCCGTGTCCGGTGAGGACCTGCGTCATCCGATAGGTCAGGACGCCGCCGCGCCGTGACGCCTTTCCAGCCACTCCTCAAAGGGGGGTCTTACCGCCGCGATTGAGGCGTGCCCGAACTTCGGTTGCGACAGTCGTTCCCTCCATACTGCCCTGAGATCGCGCCGGACCTCTACTGTTACTGTTACGTCATAATTATTTATTAGATATAATATGTGTAAAATAATGAGTGTAATTTTTGTAAAACTTGATAGTAAGATGACTTTGAAACAAAATTTAAATAATTGTAGTCTGTGTCTTTCAGATTTAGATTCAACAATAAGAAATCCAAAATATAAAATGTTTAGTTAACAATGTGTTTATTTATTTAAATATTGACGTGACCATCTTCCAGGTTGGAAAAAATAAAAACACTTTCCAATAATAAACACTAAGGATTAAACTTTTCACTTTCAGTGACGTGGGCAAAGAAACAGAACGGCAAAGAAATAGTCATTGTGAATGGCTACTCATTCTACTGTCACTCGCGAGCTCGACGCACTAGCATTTGGAGATGCTCGTTCGGAAGGCCCTGTAAAGCTCAGATGTTCTTCACCAATGATGATCTTCCTACGTCCAGAGTTTTGATCAAATCTAGAATGGATCACGCCAGTCATGCGCCCACAAAATATTTCATTTCCCAAGGATGTTACATCAAGCTGTAATGAGCAATATGTTTTGATTAAGATAGCAGTTTAATATGTCAGAATAAGAATAGATTTATTTGTAAAATATAGGTATTACATAAAGCCTCCTGCAGACACACGCGATTAATCGCGCGGGGCGACATGTCGCGGTCCATTCGCAGTACATTTAGAGTGGAAATTAGCTTGGCTCGTTGTCGCAGCGCGATTAATCGCGTGTGTCTGCAGGAGGCTTAATGGTGTTGAGTAAACCATATTTGAAGGCTATGTTTTGCCGTGTAGGCGTACTTTCATAAGACACTTGCTGACCCGGCAAACGTTGTTTTGCCATATAAACAATTAAAAAAAATTTTTGGTGTGGACTACCCCTAACATTTAGGGGGATGAAAAATAGATGTTGGCCGATTCTCATAGATACCGGATAAGCACAAAAAATTTCATCAAAATCGGTCAAGCCGTTTCGGAGGAGTATGGCAACGAAAACTGTGACACGAGAATTTTATATATTAGATTGAAATTTAAAAAAAAAAAAAACAAATCTATAAAAACAAAGATACTTAAATTAACTGAAAACAAAATTAATACTTACTTGTAAAGAAAAGAAAAGAAAACCTTCAAAGTTAAGAAAAATAATTACATCAGTATACAATATGGCACACAAAAATATTCAATTTTAAAAATGTAAAGGTTTTGAAATGCCTTAAGGACCATTTTCGAGACCAAAAAAAATCGCTACTTTAAAAATGTCCGGCTTGGTTAAATCCAGCAACTTCTTGGCATTTCTGTGATTAGGGATAATTGAGGAAATTTTGGTGAAATAGCATGCCTAAATACTTACGCAAAAATTGTATATATAGCTCTCGGGCTATACCCGACCTACGCGACCGATATCAGCAGGACACAAAGGCCTTTACTCACAGAGCGCGATCCGTTCCGGTGATACGATCTGGCGATATGATCGAAACGCATGCGATCTCAGTAAAGGCTGAGATCTCAGTAAAAATCTGATCTGACGCCGGCAGTGAGATATCACAAATGGACATTCATAGGTACATATATCGCATGCATTCAGATCGATCGGATTGATCGGATCGCCGGAGCGGATTGCGCTCTGTCGGTAAAGGCCTTCAAGCGGGCCGGCCTTTCAAAAAACAAAGACGTGGGATGAGTATTCAGGCTCAGGCTTTGAATTATTGTCCTTACCATCTTAATTATTATCCTTACCATCTATCTATATACTGGAAATATGTAAATTTGTTAAAAAATATAAAAACTTCTTTATTACCCGCGGTGAAAAACATAGCGAACGATCTTAGATTTAAGAATATAATATGCTCGAGACTTGGCTGGGGCACTGCCGTGCCCCCAGATATTACCGTCATCGCGCATGAAATTGCACTCAAGTAGTCCCTACGTAATGTCTATAAAAATATTTAATAAACTACCAGATGCAATGAAGGGTGAAACTTGCAACACAGTTTATAATTATGTTTGTTATGTTAATGTTTAGTATTAGGTTTTCATTTTTGTGCCCTACGCAGGGTCCATTATTATTTCAAGATCTGTATTATTGACATCATGGAATGTAAATAAAGATATGAATATGAATATTTCGTTTCTCAATAAGTAGCAGTCCAGCGTCTGCTGAGGAAACTCACCCCTCATTAAGGACCGAGGTACCGAGGTACCGACAGACTCGTACTGACTATTACAATTTATCGTGTTGCAGTAATTAATTGTCCTTTACATTCCAGGGTCACGGTGTAAAGTGTTTAGACAGTCTTGCGATCCCGGTAAATAAAAGGTCTAAGAGTGATTTTTTTTTTTTTTTTTTGCGTGGTAAAATCATCAAATGAGTCCTCCCACCCCGGGCAGGGCGGGAGGGACTGTCAGACTTGTACTGACTAAAATCCACGGTGTCCTTCAATAGCCCTTTATGTTCCGGGGTCACGGTAATGGTATAAGTCCCGCGACCCCGGCAGGCTTTGGCCCTCTAGAGAGGGGGCCCCGTCATTATGCTGACGCTCTTTGAGGCGCGCGTGGAACACAACGCGCCGTCGACCCGGGCATGGTCCATGGTCGGGCAGCGAGTTGCCCTTTACTCGCCGCCCGCATGCCCGCGCCTACGGTGGCCGGAGATCGTCTGGCGACGTCCGTCGCCGTGGGCGTCCACCACTGCGGGTGGGGAGGTCTAAGAGTGATTGAGTGAATTTTGTGTAACAGCCTAATTTAGCGTTGCACACCGATAAAAGGCGCGCGCATTATTTTAGCCGCAGAATGAAACTGAGATCGTCAATTTCTTCGTTTTAGATTTCATTCATTTCATATTTTTGTATTAACTATGTATTGTAAATTATAATAACATTATCGTTGTAGCTATTACAAGCCCGGCTACCGGCTGGAATTGCCATGAAATTAATTAAAATATTCTTTGATAATTTCTAACATATTTATACAGATTTTTTTTTGTAAAATCGCCCACACTATTTGTTAAATCTTAAGTTCATAAACACTTTAAGAATACACAACATTACTTTATTTCAGAATCGAAACCAACAAAATCCACAAAAGGAAAACCCATAATAGTTTATAAAGGTTACCCGTTCTGGCATTACAAACATTTTCTCAAAGCTCGTAACGACGTCTGGCGCTGCAAAGCTTTCCGAAAAGGATGCAAGGCGATGATCAGTTCAGACAAGAACAGCAAGATAACTGGCAACAGTAATCATAATCACCCGCCACCACCGTGTAGTCTTCGTGATGGAGTGTATGTTATCAATGATAAGTAGAAGAATAGGGGAGACTGAGAACTGGAAAATGTTGGGATGGACATGATATTGGAGAAGACTCGAAGTAGGACTAGAATAATATGTACGATTAATCTTAAGAAATCATATCAGAATGTTTATAACAATTTTGAATATTTAATGTATGAATATTATAATAAAACTGGCTGAAAATAGAAATAAAATAGTGTTAAAAAAATTTCTACTTCTTTAACATTAAGATTTTCTGTATTAGGATAGAGTAAAGGTGAAACCGCACTAGGCAGAACTGCACAGTAGCGGAACTGCACGACGCTTTTCTTTGCCACGCAGTTCGGTTGCAGTGTAGTTCCGTTGCCGCTTATGTGCGTGATGTCTCTTATAATTTCATATAAAGAATATTTTGACGCGTCGCGTCGTGTCGCTCAGTTTCGCTGCAGTGTAGTTCCGCCTAATGCGGTTTCACCTTAAAGGTAAAGAAAGTGACAGGGTAGTGAAGCTACAAGTGCCAGATCAATCGAACCTTGAACATCACACCAGTGTTTCTCAAACTGAAGGGCTAACCAATAATGGCAATCGCGTTTTGCAGGATTTAAACAGGACTTCCAGGATTAAATCTTATACTTACTGATTTTACCAAGTTCGTAATTTCGTATATAATAAACGACCAATACGATAATTACGTTTACGCTTACATAACAACTCATTTTTTTAGAATACAAGTTCGAGTACATAACATCGAGAAGAGGAAACCCGTTAGTACTGTATGATGGCTACACGTACAGCCGTCACATGTACATTTCAGCCGCGCGGCCTACTCATAAAACTTTATGAAACTTTGCCAGGACTTAGTAACGATTTGTTACTACACACTCCTCATTTCCTGTATTTGTTGCAAAAAAAACTAAGACGCTATGACCAAAAATAGTTGGCCGCTAGAACCGCCACTTGCCGTAGTCACCGCCTGTGATAACAAAAAAACTTGATAATGCAGATAGGCGAATGATATATCAAAAGAAAGGTCTTAATCACTTGTATTTGTTGCAAAAATAAAAAATATCAAAACGTAAATAAACAAAAAGTTATGCTATGTTAAGTTTCCAGGTTATGGGTATGTAGGTATTTTACCATAAATATCGAATAAATAGAGGTTTAAGCTTATGGACAGTTAGTTACTGATTTGTTGCAGCGAAAAAACAAGAAAAAAAATACAAAAACTTTTTCCAATATTTTTTTATGATGGATTTTACTTGGCCGCTCGGACGGCTATATGCCTAAAATACAACGGCGTTTATTTCGTTATTAAAAGTAAGTTCAAGCTTAGTCATAGTACTAATCGACAGGTAACGTAACCTAGTTTCGATAAATGTGGCCAAAATAACTGTAAAATTTATATTTTAGGAGATATTCACTAAAATGTAGTAGTTTGAAACTGTATTAGTGTAGGGTGACCATACATTTTCATTGAAGTGAAACTATAGGCTTATTTTTAGGGCGAATGCTTACACTACCTATTACATACTTTATAAAACACATAAAACATACTTTATAAAAGTCAAAGTCACAAATCTACTAAAATTTCTTTATTCAATATTAACATGAAGGGAAAAATGTAATAAAAGTAAAAAAAATAGTAAAAATTTAAAAAGTCAACAAGAGGAATAATAAAACTATTAAGTGTCACGAATGTACGATACAGAGTGCAAGCATATTTTCTTAAAGGTACTTTTTTCAATTTTTAAAGAATTGTCGTCGTAGCAAAAAAAGGTATTATGATTTAAAAAATGACACTTATAGTGGCCTATTTTTGTGCCTGGTAGAAATTCTATTGCACCAACTAAAAAATAAAAATTATCTTTTATGTTAATGCTTGTCGGCAGTTCAGTTAATAAAACTGAGTCTGCAGCTCCGTTTAAACCGAATGTAATAAACTCCCCTAACTTAAGTTCACCTTTTAGCTCGCTGTCACATTTTTGACACTTCGTGTTAGTGTGTTCATCAAAAGATATCGCATCTTCTATGCTTGATATTCCAAATAATTTTAAAACATCAATGTTTATTAAAATAAAAACATGCTCTCGTTTCATTTGTATGATATTACAATTTGTACAAGTTTTTAAATACTGAGCACTTGTGAAATATGTTATAAAAATGTTTTCAAATATATATGCCACGTTGCAACTACAGTCTTTATTTTTGAAAAAAGTTTTTGTTATGTCTGATCTACAGTCGTGAATTTGCTGTACATCATGTGCCCCGTTTAAAAGCATAAAAATGTAATGAATTACAGAATCTACTTTTATTTTACTTAAAAGGCTTTTGAAAGTTGAACTTTTAATACAGGCTTGACCTATCAAATAAAATGCCGAATCGAAGGCGCATGTATTTATGTAACCTGAACTAACATTTCCGTTTCTTATAAATATTATTTCATCCTCCTTTTTGAGCTGATTGTGTGTATTTAATTCTCCTCGCCAATTCTCCAAATATGATGGTCTATCATTAAATATAGAATCACTGGAAAAATATAAATCTTTTTGTTTTGGTTCGTTTTGTTTTTTAGGCTTTAGCTTTTCTTTTCTTGCAATATTTGTCCGGCGTTGTTTAGATTTTAATATAGTAGAACTGGAACCTAAGTGTCTTAATTGATTGAATGCCAAGTGCAATTCTCCTTTTATGTAATCGTAGTGTTTTTGCAAATATTCGTCAACTCGCTGTCTCGTTATTTTTGTTTTAAAAACTAACTGTTTCAAAGTGCGAAAATAGCTTTCTACGCATGAAGACGATGGGCTTAAAGTTTCGGATTTAAAATAAGGGCACATAACGTTGCTCCACAAAGGAAGTTTTATAAATAATCTTTTTAAAGTAGGGATAAAAAGTGGCAAATAATATGGATTACTTTTACCAACATAGGAATTTACAGCGTTGCTTTTTTTTTCGTTTTCTACCAACAGATCATACCATGCGACAATGTCTCGAACGTCGGCATCATCGAAGACAATTTCATCACACACAAATTCTTTATTTTGATCAACGTTTTTTGAATCAGCGCACTTATGACTGTTTAACAAATTGTCAAGGTTTTGCTTGCTCTCCCTCAAACCTGAATCATCGTTTTCATAATCATTTTGACATAAACAAAGTTTTATCATTTTAGTAATGATTTCCTTTACAAGTGCAAAGTCTTGACAATCTTTAATGTAGCGGATACAATGAATATAATACAATTTAATTCTTGTGTCAACATTTTCAAAGCAAGGAAAATTATACAGAGTCTTTATAAAATGACTAGTATCTAATCTAATAAATGTTTTTGGTAGTTCTTCTTTATTTCCATTCAAAACACTAAAACAACGAATTAAATAGTCTTTCACACATGTGAAATCAGTGAATGTTCGAACATTTGCTGCTACTAACGCAGACGAATCGTCTGTTATAACCTCGTCAGGATGACAACGTACATTTTTCAACCATTGTAATAACCACGTAGAAACAGTAACAGTGTCATGTGAATCGGTTATCATCTGACATAAAGGTACAGACACATCAAATTGGTTTATTAATATTATAACGTATAAGAAAAGTCTCTTACTCAATTCATAACCATTTGGTAACTTAACAGGTTGAAACATTGAACCAGTAGCATCCAAAGTGATAGTTAATCTTTGAAAACAAGATTTATATTCACGGCAATATTGTTGTTGCTCATCAGTCCAGTAATAAATGTGAATTCGAGGAAAAATCTGTATATCACGTAAATAAGTTGGTTTGGTCACAGCCATCGTAAGAATGCTCAGAATAACGTTATTGTGAAACCACATTCGTTTTCGTTCCTCGTACTTAATTTTTCGTTACGCATTGAGTGTGGGAATTACTGGTGCAGTATCTGTAATTCCTTGTTTACACATCTTTGCTGCCAGTTGTTTATGAACTACAGAAGCTGAGTCATGTTTGAGCTTTTTACCTAATTTTCGTCTGACCAATGCATTCATTCTATATTTTTTTCTAGGATCATGTTTTTTAATTTTTTCTCCACCTTTTATTTGGCACTGTCCTTCAATAATATTATCTGTTACTTTTAGGCAAGCTATTTCTGTAAGAGCGCTACATTGACTGCATTGACCTTTTATTAAAATATGATGCTCAGACTCCACTTTGTAACTTCTGAAATTCCATGTGCATGGTAATCTAGTAATGAGCCAAATTTTTTCTCTTAAAATGTCCACCCATTTGTACTTAGGCAGTATTTTATATTTTTTAAATGGAGCACATGTTTTCAAGTCATTTCTTTTATACAAGACATTTAATGGCTGCAGTTTTTTCCAGTCATATATGTCTAATTCAAACTTGAAGCTTTTTGTGTCGTTTTCACTATGACGCTGATTGAACTCTACATGAGAATATGATATTTGTGAGCTGTTTCTCGGGCTATTGCCTGAGGATAGTGATGAAGATGACGAAAACTGGCTTACAGTTTGCTGCCTACATCCAGTGTCTAAAATCTCCACGAAATTGCGTTTCAGTGACATGTAAAGAGCTGCAGGTGTCATAAGATTATCCAAATCACTTGCAATTGTATCAAATATAGGGTCTCTAAATTTAACATCTCGTAGTTTGTCAGCGTATTTCATAAAAACTTCTCTCTGTTTTGATTTCTCAATAATAGGTTTTCGACCCATTTTTGCTGCAATAAAAATAATTGATGATATGAATACAAAGGTCAAATATCCGTTGACTGGATCACACTCAAAATATACTGCAAATAATGATAAGTAAGTACAGATGCCAGCAGGTCAACCTACCCCAATCAGTCAAATTTTACGATACAAACATTAAACTTTCCCCTATTGTGATAAGGTTAAAAATCTATTAAAGAAAGAAGGGTCATATGTGACCCAGCCCCAGTGCAAGTGAAATGTTTCTCAGTTTTTGCGATATTTTAGTTGCTGCTCGTTCTGTGTGGACGCACCTCCACACAGAGCAAGCAGCCTCGCTAGGTAGTTTCCTCGTGCGGAAAATGCCTCGCGAGGCTGCTCGTTCGGTGTGGATGCACCTATTAGATAGTATAATTGGCTTCGGCCGTTCTATTTAATGTAATAATAAATAAAATTAAATAAATGGTTCAACACAAAAAGATTTTTTAAATCCACACCTGATGAGATTAGCACTTTCAACCAAACAAATTCTTCAGCTTTATAATACTACTAGTACCTATTAATATTATTAATATTTTGTTTTTTTTTTGTTTTTACTTGTATGGGTATCATGCCTGAATTAAATGAATTTTATTTTATTTATTTATTTTAATATTTTTTTATATTAATGAAAACTCACATCACACGAGCAGCGGGTGAAACCGCGGAAAACAGTTTGTAATTTTAACATTTCTCCTAAACTTTAGGCACTGAAATTGAAAATCTGTTATTGATGTAAGTACTTTCTTTTTTTTTTGCGTGGTAAAATCATCAAATGAGTTCTCCCACCCAGGGCAGGGCAGGAGGGACTGTCAGACTTGTAATGACTAAAATCCACGGTGTCCTTCATTAGCCCTTTACGTTCCAGGGTCACGGTAATGGTATAAGTCCCGCGACCCCGGCAGGCTTTGGCCCTCTAGAGGGGGGCCCCGTCATCTTGCTGCCGCTTTAAGGCGCGCGTGGAACACAACGCGCCGTCGTCGACCCGGGCATGGTCCATGGTCGGGCGGGCGGCGTGTTGCCCATTACTCGCCACCCGCATGCCCGTGTGATGTAAGTACTTACACAAAATAAAGAAAAAACTGAGATACATTTCAATTGCGCCAGGGCTTAGTAAATTTTGTATGGACTGTGACTCTTCTTCTATGACAGATTGAGGTAGGTTAATGTGCTGGCATCTGTGCATACAACGATAGGTAAGAAACGCCGACTTTACTAATTACTTTATGCTTAAATACAGGGTTATAGGTTAAGACGACCTAGCTAGATTTTCATTCCTGACTGGTTTGACTTTGAAACTCCATATTTTTTATATTCAATTATTATCGATTATATTATAACGTGAATTAAAAGGTTATGCTAGTAATTAAGCCAAAAATGTTTAAAGACGTCTCGAAACGACCACACGAGAAGTAAAATCACATTAAAATGACACACTACGACTACGACAACGACGTATTTTTATAGATTTTTACATATAGGTATTATAGGTAATGGGTAATACAGTTTTTTTCTTTATTCAAGTCATTAAATTGTAAATAAAACTTACCGCAGTTTATTTGAATCCACCCCTGTTGTACACTTTTTGGTGATGATTTCTATATTAACAAATCCAACATTCAAGTGGGCTCAACTAGTAACTAAACACTTTTAGACACTTTAATATTGTCTCGGTAACTTAGTTTATTGAAAACGAGAAAGTAAAATAATTATGTGCGAGCACACACTTTCAAATTCGCCATAAATAATAAACATTTTTTGTTTTGACAGACAATTCTTTTTTTGAATGTTTTATAGAACATAATAGAATAAATGAAGGAATAAAGGATTAGTATGCGTTTATTAATAAAAATGTAACTTAAATAAATTGCAATGACGTCATACTTGTTAATTATGATATTAAAATATATTAGGTATTTTTTGAAAATGTTTTTGTATTCATTCCAACCCAAGATATTTTCGCGCCAATCATTTACGCGCGAATTTTTTTATCAACTCAAAATTTAAAATAGGAATGTGTCCTATATTTCAAAATAATAAGACGTATTAGGTGCTGATTTATAAAATAACCATTTAGTTCTATTTATTGTAGGTAAATAAGACTTTATTTTTATAATTGACAATAAATAGAATGTTGGTAATCGACCAAATTTGCTAGCAACACCAAATCGGTTGTATTATTAAATATAATAGAAAATGCTGGCAGTGTGCCGTGATGGCGCCAAAAGGGTTTTTTAAAAAAAGAACGTGCTGGGTTGATTGGCGTTGGTCGAGGTGTGAGTCCAACTCACAATAAATTGATGGACTACAATATGACTACATAAATATCAACATTAGGACTAATCTGCGCTTTTTTTATCGTGGTAAAATCATCAAATGACTCGTACTGAGTAAAATCCACGGTGTCTTTCAATAGCCCTTTACATTGATGGATTACATAAATATCAACATTATTAATAGGTAATCTGCGCTTAGATTGAAGAATTTCGTACAGTACAGAATCATATTATTATTTCATTAATGTAAACTGAACGGATTTGAAGTTTTTGTAATTAATACGTTTACTTATTACGTCCACACAAAGCGAACAGCCTCGCGAGGCATTTGCTTCGCGCGGCAAATGCCTCGCGAAGCTGCTTACTCTGTGTGGACGTTCCGTTGTTTCTCAACCGAGGCACGAAACAATACACGCGAGCAAAACAAAAGCCGACACTGGATGGCTCGGGCGCTCGCCCGCGGCAGCGCGCGCGCTTTCCTCGGCCGTGACACGTCCACTCTAACCGAGCTACTTTGCGCGGCAAATGCCTCGCGAGGCTGCTCGTTCTGTGCGGACGCACCTAACGTTTGTGTGAAATAATCGCAGGTTGGTTGTCTAATGAATGTTGTTCTTGTTTTATACTTTTCAGTGCGCGATTTTTTCGTAGTCGGGTTTTAGTTTTTTTTAACTTATTTTTTTATTGACACTAGCTTAGGGTTATATTATTTGAAGTAAGTAATTTATGTTATATGTATAGTGTTTGAGTTGCGAATTTAAGATTTATCATTTGATACTCATGTTGACACTGCTAGAAACAGCAATTTAGCTAGTATAAGTTATGTAATGTATATAATTATATTTCAAATGTGCTCATCAAGCCCTTTAATTTGATACCGATGTCGATACTGCGCAAAAAAATTGTTTTTCGGTTAGTACGTCTTTACATCCCCTAGAGAACGCCATATTGGATTATTACCGTATAACCAGCGGACAACTGAGACGCTTCTAACGACACCTCATTTGTCATGTAATGATAAGTAGCTTAGAACTTTATGAGGGAACAGACAAACACATACATACATACGGTCAAAATCATAACCCTCCTTTTGGCTTTGCCTTAGTTGGGTAAAAATAGGTTGATAAATAGACGTAAGTGTAGTGTAATGTTTTCACTGGGCCCGCGTGGTAGATTACGGCCCACTCCCTCTCACAAGAGAGGAGGCCTGTGTCCCAGCAGTGGGAATATTTATAGGCTGATGATAAATTTAGTAGCTAGTTTAAACTAATTTAAGTAGGTACCTACCCTATGTATATAGTATACCTTTCTACCTGCCATATTTAAAAACATGCCTGCCTCGTATTTATGTAATCATGGTCACCCTACACTAATACAGTTTCAAACTACTACATTTTAGTGAATATCTCCTAAAATATAAATTTTACAGTTATTTTGGCCACATTTATCGAAACTAGGTTACGTTACCTGTCGATTAGTACTATGACTAAGCTTGAACTTACTTTTAATAACGAAATAAACGCCGTTGTATTTTAGGCATATAGCCGTCCGAGCGGCCAAGTAAAATCCATCATAAAAAAATATTGGAAAAAGTTTTTGTATTTTTTTCTTGTTTTTTCGCTGCAACAAATCAGTAACTAACTGTCCATAAGCTTAAACCTCTATTTATTCGATATTTATGGTAAAATACCTACATACCCATAACCTGGAAACTTAACATAGCATAACTTTTTGTTTATTTACGTTTTGATATTTTTTATTTTTGCAACAAATACAAGTGATTAAGACCTTTCTTTTGATATATCATTCGCCTATCTGCATTATCAAGTTTTTTTGTTATCACAGGCGGTGACTACGGCAAGTGGCGGTTCTAGCGGCCAACTATTTTTGGTCATAGCGTCTTAGTTTTTTTTGCAACAAATACAGGAAATGAGGAGTGTGTAGTAACAAATCGTTACTAAGTCCTGGCAAAGTTTCATAAAGTTTTATGAGTAGGCCGTGCGGCTGAAATGTACATGCCGTCACCGCACGACGAAAGAAAATGTCCAGTGGGAATGTTCGTCACAACGTAGATCAAGCTGTAAGGCTAGACTTATATTGCACAATGGCGGCTACATTGTCAAAGTCACTAATGACCACAACCATCCGAGAAACCCTAAAATAAATTCTACATAATAAACCGGCGACAGCGTGGCCGAAGAATTGCAGGAAAAGATATGGTTTTGAATGGTTATTGTAACATAATTATTATTTTTAGTCATTAAACGGCATTTTTGACGTTATTTAAGGGTCTTTTTGCAGTTACACTTTTCTTTGACAAGTGTTTAACAGATGTTTAACTTTTTGTAGTAGGTACGACGGCAGACGTTTCTATCTCCGCAATGCCTCAGTTCGTTATAGTATCTGTACTGTATTTAACTATTGTAAATAATTTGTAACTGTTATCATGTAAATTTTCCGGAATAAATGATCTATTTGAAAGAAAAAGCATTAAAAGCCATAGTTAAGAAATAACTATAGATGGAGTTTCTAATACTATACGAGATAAAATAAATGTGTCGACGTCTATTTCGAGGGTTTCAATAATTGTAAATATCGTTTATTTCAGATATCCAGTACATAGATTCAAAAAAAGGCAAGAAATTAATCCTGCACAGAGACTACACATACTGCTTCAATAGATACGCCACAACAAAACAATCTTACTACTGGCGATGTACAGCGCGAACTGCAAAGAGTTGTAAAGCGAAAATAGAAGTTGACTGTCATGACAGAATTATATCGAGTCAGCTAGATCATACTCATCCACCGTCACGATTCATTAACAATAGCATATATAGGCTTCAGGCTACTCCTATACGGCCTGCAAATTATCTCAATGATACCTGGGGATGGAACCAAAGCTCTCAAGCTTACCAGTAGCGATTGTAACCGCGAGACCAACGAGGTACATGAGATGTCATTATACTATAATTATTATTTAATATTTAGATTTAACATTAAATGATACATTATAAGAGCACGTTTCATATTCATTTCTAGATCAAAATCATTTCTTTAGTCATATCTAGTTAGGTAGGTATATAAAATGTTTAGTAATCAGTAATTATAAGTGTATGCTTCCTTATATCAACTTGCTATTAAATTTAGTGACGAAAATGTACTCCTTACTCAAATAATGGAAAAAATGACAGAAATATAATGTACATGAATATGTCATTAAGTGGTGTTGTGAAAATGCTTGTTTGTTCGGGCTGACAAATCCTGTAGTATTTCTTGAACAATGAAGCTGACCCGGGACAATTACAACAAGATTTTATTGAATGCTATTCGACTATTTCTATGTAAAGATCATTTCATTGCATGAGGAGGTAAAATCCCTCAAAATATTGTTTTTGACTTTATACTCGTATGTCTAGTTGTCCATTTATGTGCCTTTGTATGTATTTGTAGATTTGTTAATTGTGTCGCTAATGTTTTTATATATTTATAATATATTTATGAGATCGAGTTTGTAGTTTTCATTATCTACTAAGCCAAGGCGACACAAGTCTTCGATACCTTACGATTTTGGCATCCCTTGACGCGTGCCTGTGTATGAATCTCTATGGGTCTGTATTGCGATAGTCGTCTGGATACCAAAATCGTAAGATATCGGAGACTTGCGTCGCCTTGTGTACGAATGGGGCTAATATTCTTATCCCAATTTTGTTTGGATTAACTACATCCATATAGGTGCTGAGGTTATTTTAGTCCATTCAGAGGTTGTCTGGAAGATATCGCTATCAGCGATAAGACCGCCGTTGTACCCTTAAGATAAACAATACTGTAAAACGCTGTTTGTAATTTTGGTGTACAATAAAGTATATTCTATTCTATTCTATTCTATTCTATTCTATTCTATTCTATGAACATATACAGTAACAGAGAGAGAAATTGACCCATTTACTTTCACATTAACAATAGCATAGCATTATAATAATTTAAGGCTGTGAACGTATAGGTATATAAACCTCTTATTATTAAGTTGCTCTACCATTAAATAAATTGTTTTGCTACAGACTTCCAGTTTGTTGATACAAATCATGGTTCCCGGTTACTCTTGGCCTACGGTTTCACTTTCTTTTACCAACGACAATCTCTGAGAACTAGCACCAACCACTGGCGATGCTCATCGAGTAAGAGCAAGAAGTGCAGAGCTACAATTACGTTATTTGATGATAATACCATCAAGATGGCGAATTATGATCACAATCATCCACCACCCCAGTTTTTAATTCGTGATGGAAAATATTTTAAAATAACATAATTTTGTCTCAAGTATTGTTATTCTCGATTGAAATCGTCATACTACAAAAAGTTAAATATCTGTTGAACAGTTGTCTAAAAAAAGTGTACCTGAAAAACGACCATTATATCAACGTCAAATGCAATTTTGAAGTTGACAGGTTTTATGTAGTTAGACCGTATAATTATGTCTTAAATTTAAGAACATGTTCAAGCAACATTTAAATGCGTTGTTCGTTCAGTAGAGCGTAACTATGTAAAAACATATTTATACAGTTTATGTTTAACAATTTACATGAGTTAAGTATTACTAAATTTATTTTATTAAACAAAACCAGCCAATCAGTCGTTAGCTTTTTCATTGAATTAATCAAAGTTCTTCAGAGTCCAAACTGTAGCGGTGATGGTCCCTAAATCATATATAAATATTTTGTTTCAGCATTCATGTTTCTCAAGTCAAGACAAGGAAAAGATATGATACTATACAATGGGTTCACATACTGCCGACATATTCAAAATCAAAAGAAAGACACATTCCACTGGCGATGTTCCAGTCACAACTACAAGAAATGTCGAGCAAGAATAGTTTTGGATGGATATAATAATGTTCTATATTTTCAGTCCGTACATAGTCATCCGTCACTCACTCGCGGTCAAATTGATGATAAGATGCATACATTTCAGTATGCTATTGATGTAGAACTACCTAAATATGCTTAGTACCAATAGTAGGTAGTGAATACTTTCTGTTGAATATGTCAATAAAATAATATTAAAATAAACCCTGAAAATTTAAGTTGTACTTCCCCAATGAAATCTATCCTAATATTATAAAGCTGAGAAGTCTGTTTAGTTGAACGCGCTAATTTCAGGAATACGGTTCAAATTGAACAAATCTTTTTGTGGTGGATGTACCTACTATTGATCGAGGAAGGCTACAAAACGCTATGACCAATAGGAGCCGAACAATGGGTGAAACAACGGGAAACAGCTAGTATGATATTGTACTCTTATTTGATTTAGAAAATACTTCAAAAATCAGCTCTAACACATGAACCGCCAAATAATTCACAACTTATAAAAATTGTCGTTCAATATGCTTGATTTGTTGCATTTTCTAGCTAAATTATTCTTCATAATTATTAAAAACCGGCCAAGCGCGAGTTGGACTCGCGTGAAGAGGGTTCCGTACGATTTATTTTTTGCCTACCTATAATTTTAACCGCAAATAATAGATGAATTGAAATTTACGAATAATTGAAGATTGGTACGCACAATATTGAGTGATTTACCATGTTATTTTAATATCATGGACTTCTTATAGGTTTTCCTATAATCTATAAGTAGAAAACTAATTTCCGTATATATTTTTTAATTTTTCCCTTCCCCCCCAAAAATTACTTCCCATATACAAATTTCATCTATTGACGTCACACCTCTGTGGTTGGGTCACAGGAATTGATATGTGCACCAAATTTCAACTTAATCGGTCTAATAGATTCGGAGATAATTGACTGTAAGCGACAGACAGACGGACACACGAGTGATCCTATAAGGGTTCCGTTTTTGTATTCAGACGTACGGAACCCTAAAAATGACTTAATAATATTTTCTTTATTTCAGATTTTAAGTACATCACTTCAAAACAAGGCAGGCAGTTGATTCTATACAGAAAATACACATATTGTTTCCATCATCGATCTTCTAATAAAGGAACTGACCAGTGGCAATGTTCAGTAAGAACTAGAAGAAACTGCAAAGCTAAAATAGTAGTTGATAGTCATTGTGCTATTATAGATGGCAACTTAGATCATAACCATCCACCACAACCATTTTATATTGACCGCGACGGGAATTATGTTAGAATTTAAAATAGTTACATAATGAAACTTAATTTGTCATTTATTTTTCACAGCTGCTATTATTTGTTCATTATGGTAACAAAATGGACTATTTAAACATATACTGTCGTACCACAAAAACTTTGAAACGTCCGTTGAACACATGTGTTAAAAAAATGTCAGATTATGTCGTTGCAATAAGGTACGTTTTGCAGTCACATTTTTTTAGACAAGTGTTCAACAGATGTTTAAGTTTTTGTAGTAAGGCTGATACTGTCGTACCACATAAACTTTTAAACGTCTGTTGAACACTTGTCTAAAAAAATGTCAGATTATGACGTTGAAATAAGGTCCGTTTTGCAGTCACCCTTTTTTTAGACAAGTGTTCAACAGATGTTTAAGTTTTTTGTAGTAAGGCTGATATAATTTGCTTGTGTAAAAGCAGGCACGAGGCATGAAATAAGTTGTACTTGAGTAATAGATGCAATCAATCTTTATATTCATCGCCTTCAGATTATTAATGTTACTGCTAAAAATCACGCATTTTGATTTATTAAACATTGTAAGTTTCATTTCAGACTTTAAGTACATCAATTCAAAGAAGGGCAAGCGGTTGATTCTTCATAAAGATTACACATACTGCTATCAGCATCAGTCAACTAGAAGAGGAACTACTTATTGGCAATGTACAGGAAAAACTGCGCACAGCTGCAAAGCGAAACTCGTGGTAGATGATTATGGTAGCATCTTATATGGTAATGTAGACCACTACCATGTCCCGCCGAAATATTTAGTCCTTGATGGACAATATATTAAAATGTAATAATATACGTAGTCTGGAGGTTTTGCGTCACTGTTTTCAAACTCTAACAATCTTACCACAAGAAAGTTAAACATCTGTTGAACACTTGTCTAAAAAACTGTCAATGTCAAAACGACATTTTACGTTTATACAAGTGTCGTTTTGCAGTTACACTTTTTTAGAGAAACGTTCAACAGATGTTTATCTTTTTGTGCTAAAGCGGTTATATTTTTATAGTTATGTTGTTTATTTAAGTGATTATTTGAAAGCTATATTATATTTAAATAAGGTATAATTAAATTAGACTTCGCAAACATAAATATTTGGTATCGATTATAACTGATATTTCAAATAACTTCGACTTAGTCCTTGATCTCACAAAATCACACACAACAACACAATTTGATTATGTTTTGATATTGATGTACCTTTATTGCACTCTTGTGTATACTCCTAGTCTCCTAGATTTAGCTAATTGTTTTTATTATGTTCCATAATTATATTCTTGAAACTGAGTTTACCAAGCAACATGCTCACGTGATAAATGACGATAAACTGACATCATCTTTGAAACAATGACGTCCTTCGCCATATATGACGTAATAAAATGACGTGATTCGGAGCTATATGTCGTCGTTTGCTTTTTAAGACGTCATCAAGTAACGTGATTCGGAGCTATACATCGTCTTTCGCCTTATAAAACGTCACTGTGTATCGTCATTCGCTCTAAATAACTTCAACAAAAGATTTATTGGCTTTATCGCAATGGGGATGGTGACTGTCAAGTCAAATCAGTGCCTTTGTGCCTTTTTACTTTTTATTAAACGTTTAACTTTTACGTTGTTCGGTACACTTTTGTATGAAATACTAAAGTATGACGTCACGTCTAGCTGTTGTCAAATCATTCACTTTTAATGTTGATTTCAGGTTTATAAAATAAGTTAGACTGCATGGCTCAAACGAAATAATTTATTTTAATCGTAGCATATACCCGTGCATCTACCCAATTCGCCGAAAGAAAATTAAAAACAACAAGTGTTGCCGTTTTAGCCACTTTGTGGCTAGATCTAGCGGTTTTTCAACGGTTTTAGCCAACAAAAAATCATTTTTAGCCACCAAAATAAATCTAGCTACTTCTAGCAACTTGAGGTATTTTTTTAAATTATTGCTGTTGAAAGTCGACAGACTAAGTTATTTTAAAGAAATTCCATAATCATGATAAGAAACCAATTAAAAATAATGAACAAAAATTGCCACCTGACTTTTAAACAACATTAAAAAACGGTCAAACCAATCTAACAAATAAATACACCATCTACATCATCGTCACCCATTGACGTTGACGAAGAGATTTCAGAATATCAGATTACATTGTAGAGCTACAAATTGATTTTTAATTTTTACTACACACTTCTGTAAGTTTTCAATACAATTTTGTCATGATTGTATTAGATACTGTTAAACCCACTTATCCCTAACCGTGTATAATAAAAATATTATATTATCAACAGTAATAAAATATTAAATTAGATAAACAATACTTTGATATTTAGCCATTTCTAGCCACATTTCCAAAGCGATTTTTTATACAAAACTGGCCCCTTTTTTATTTTATGTAGCCACAAACTAAACTAGATTGTCTAACGGCAACACTGGCGGGCATTTTTGTCATTATGAAACGACCGACTAAGCTAAAGCTAATAAATAATCAAAGAGGCCTAGTTTTTGAGTTTTGGGCCAACTGTGTCCTGTTTTGTTTGTTCTGTGTATGTTAAAGAGTAGGTTAGGTACGCGCCGACGAGAGCAGCAAATTTAAAGTGAAATGTTTTTCTTAACCCCTGTTAAGATGTACGTGGTTGCTGAAGAAGAATCTAAGGATGAGGGGATTGGTGGTAACGTGGTCATAGTCTCATCAGTATGGCTTACGCTAAGAAAGTTAGAAAGTTTCTGGCCCAATTCGAAGTTTTCTGCTCAATATAACAAACTTCTTGTTAAACATGAACATCCAGCCGAAGATTGGCCTCTAATACAATTGAGGCGGAAAATTTTCGAGACTGATAAGTATGATCGAGTTATCTACGTAGGTAGGTACATATTTATTGTTCACCAGTTTCTGGCACCTGGAATATTTTAGGTTAGAGTCAGTAAATATTTGTTGGGTTATGTTTATCTTTATAAAATGATATTTCTTCACAATAATGTTTCTAGTGTCCGTAGACTTTGTTAAGTGTACAAACTGCAGGTTGTACAGGGCAGTTGGCACTGCCTACCAGTTTTTACTACAGCAAGCCTGCATGTAAACTGTCAGCAGACGGCAAGGTATAATATTATATTATGGATGGCAGGCCGTCCAACTACATGAAAGGTCAGTGGGGCTTTTTCGGAAAGGTGATTTACTAGTTATAAGATACAGCCTTGCAAGGCGCTAGTAGTGTGAGCATGGCCATTGGCTCCCATATGATTGCACCAGCTATCTTCTCACTTTCCTCACTTATCCTGCTACCTGCTGTGTACACATACACATAATACTGCATGGCAAGCAAGCAAGTTGGCATGTCCTAGTGAACTCGTGACTCTGGTGTTGGAGTTTTCAGGCTGCTCTAAGGCATCTAACATGGCTTAAAAATAGCTATATATTGCAAGGATGTTCACAGTTCTTAAGGCCACTAATGGGCATCCTTATGTAACTTTTCTACAATACTTACCTTATTTAATTCAATTTTAGATGATATTCTACTAGCACGAAAAAAAGCAAAGGAAGCGAAGATTAACAGCGATGTGACTGATGGAGAGGAAAGAATTGAAAAACGTAAAACAAGGCCACCAAAGCGGATATTATCTAGCGATGAAAAGGATGATGATATATTTAATGTTCATAAATAACTAAGCCATACTCGCAAATTGGTCAAAATATTTGGAAATCCAGGTAAAACTAAATAACTTAATAACTTTCAGAAACTTAGTCTGCCTATGTTTTATTTTTAATGGTACAGTTTTACCACTAGGTGTAGTCTGGTTGTAAAAGATAAAGTTTAAAAGTAAAAATAATTATGTATTCATAGTAAGTTCAGTTGTCTGCAATAATATGTAAATTTTCAAAATTAAACCATTGCTTTTGATTTCACGTCTAGTAAATTATCTCATTACTTTTGCATCTACCAGACATGATACTAAGTAATGACAGATTACCAGATGTGACAAAACCATTTTCTATTCACAAACAATTGTCATTGAATTGTATTTGAAATTACATTATAAGACATCTCAACACATACAATACACTTTAAAGTATAAGTCATAATAAAGTGTAATATTAATGTGGGCGACTGTACTTACATTGTTTTATGTTATGTAGGTATGCATAATATACATGCAATATAACTTGCATGTTCCATTAATATTTTCAATAAATAAAATAGCTAAATTGAGTATAGGTACTTAGGTAGGTTAGGTATCTTTAGCGTTGTGTAGCTAACTTAACCGGGATCTTCGTCGTTTAGTAGAATAAAACTCAGGATTGAAGTCAGATTATCCACACTTTTTATTGTCAAAAATTACGCTACTTATATCTACAAAAAATAGTGGTACAATTAGAGCTAGTACTAAATCTAATATTTACAATATCCACCAATAGCGATGTGCGTAGAATGAGACGCGTGCGGGGTGCTGTTTTGCACACGGCACTAAAGTATCGCGCGCATTCGCGAGCCTATAAATATGGGTGGCGCGCGGAGCGCGGTCCTTTCCGTCGAGCGCCGCGCCGCCGCCGTCGGCGTCGCCGAGTGAAGATCCATACTGCTTGTCACTGCCTGAGTCCACGTGTTCCGTCTGCGAGGTTCTGTTGACTTGAAGCGAAGATCACGGAGGGTGCTGGAGCTTCTGCATGCGCTTACAAATCGCTTCCAAAGCGAAACTTCACTATTTCCAACAGAAAACGTTTTGCTTCACTGTTTCCTTAACAGAAATCGTCAAAACGTGGTACTTGGTTTTTGATAATGGTACGGTAATATGGTGGTTCTCTGGTAACTGTGAGCACTAAATCGTTGGTAACTGGTATGGTAGTGTGCCACTACATATCTAACGAAAACTTACAAACGCCGGTCATTACTATAGCAAATTGTTTATTTCTTATTTTGTATAATTAGAATGATAGACATCTTTTGAAAAATTTACATAATTATTTTACTTTGTTTTTTTAAGGTTCAGTCCAACCATCTCTGTCTACTGATGGTGATACAACAAGCATCACACCTACACATAGAGGTAAAGTAATATTTACCTGTCATTATTTTGTTTTAGTACATATGTTGATATTGGCTTAGTTTCAATCTCATAGAGGTGTTTACTAATAACATTATATTTGTTTTTAGTGTCATTACAACCGTTAATGCCTACTGAAGAACCAGTAAGTGCTCCTACTACACCTCCTACACAATTGAGAGGTAAGTCTTTGTTTGCATATGACTTTTCTACCACAATGCCTGCCCAAATCATAGGAGATCTGAGAGAATAGATGAGTTAAAATATGCACAATCTTCTTAAACCATAAACAAATGAAATAAAACTGATTTAATGTGATTTTGGGGTTCCTTGAATTTCAAATAAAAAATATTGCTAGGTCTATTGTTTTATGCTATTTTTTGTAAAAGGGTAATTTTCATAATTATTTCATCAATCAATCTTTTGTATTCGCTTTAGACATCTACTACTATAACTTTGTTTTAAAAGATCTGAGGGGATATCTACCGGGCTAGGAGATCAAAGTCGTGAGGCTTTTTTTGTATTGACGTCTAGTAAATTATGTCACTACTTTTGTATGGCACTCTTTAGGTGACTGGTGGTGGTTGCTAGTTCAGCCACCCGTTTGCCTGATCTCAAAACAAATATTGTCGCTATTACATTGCATTACATTATGCCTTATTTTTCACTGAATTGTTTTTGTCTTGCTATAATTGAGTAACAAATAAATACTCAAAATTTGTAGTGTGGGTTGGCGACAATGTACGAGTATGTGACTGTTGGGTGTTATTTAGTTAAAAGAAAATTATATATTTGTACTATTTTTATGTGTTTTAGGGTCATCACAACCTTTGTTTACTGAAGAATCAAGTGTTCCCACGACGCCTCATACTGAATTAAGAGGTGCTAAGCCTGCAGATGGCTCTTCTGCAACTACGCCCGTGTTGAGTGGTAGAATATACTGACTTATTTATTTATCCAATTTTTTGTAGTTAAAAATCAGCTATCATTTTACTACTACTACATTGTACCATAGAAAACTGATTGATTAATAATTTCTTTTGATTGTATCTGAAACTCGACTTATTTAATTACAGCTTTTGAACATAAATCGCTTCGAATGCTAGCAGCCATTGTGGAGCAAAATAAACAAATATCAAGTTGGATGAGACAGCAAAATGAATTTAACACAAATAATTTAAAAAATACTGACTTGGAGTTACCTGTAAAGTTTCCACTTCATCAAGAAGATGAATTAAAATCATTGGAAACTCACCTTGAAAATGACAACAATTTGACTGAACTGGTTTGTTATCAATTTAAATAAAATTATTGCATGACTTTTGAAGTCAATTCTTAAGGGCGCATAACCAGAAAGTTGGCAACGTCGCAAATAGCTGTCAAATATTTACAAGTTTTAATTAATTTAGTTAATTTACTGTATGAAAATAAGAAATAAGGTTCTGTAGTGCACTAAAACATTGATATAGGAATGCAATTAAAACACTGAATTTGATGTTGTCACCGTTTCAGGTTTAAAAAAGACATTTGGAAGGTTTCCAAATACTTTTTTTACATCTAAAACTATTTATTCGTTGTTACGATATTACTTATTGCATTCCCTTATCAATGTTTTAGTGCACTACAGAGCCATATTTCTTATTTCCATACACTAATAACTATTTACGACGTTGCCAACTTTCAGAATAAGCGCTCTTAATAACTTGAAATACAGCTCAGAACTGAATGACTATGCATTATTAACTCACTTTCTTTTTTGTCTGTTCAGTACCCAATTTTTACTATCAATTACAGACTAGCTTCCCGTTTAAGGCGAATACAAGAGCTAATGTACCTCTCGCTACTCAAAAGTTTGCTTTACTAGTTTTAGTACTTAAGCAAACTTTTGAGTAGGTAAACTTGTATCGATTAACATGTTTTTTTTTTTACTAAACTGTGCAATGTGATTGCACACAAAATGGTTGATTGCAATTTTTCAAAAATGGGATCAGTGATTTTATATCTTTCGAAATGTCGAAACGTGCGAGCGAGAGGTACATTAGCTCTTGTATTCGCAGACTAAACATTTAAACATAGCTACACGCACTATACGATAAAGTATCTATATTTTTTTTTGTTTAAATAGTTTTTCATAAATTACGAGTAAATTGATATGTGCTTTTTATGTACTTAAAATTATTATGATTGATCGATTTTATTTTTATTTACAGTGTAACTATTTCACATCATTTGCATCAGTTTCCCGAACTGGGACTGTTAATACCATTTTGAAGCATTGTCTTACAAATAAATTAGCTGCTAAATATAGCTACAGAGGAAAAAAAGGAAAATTGGCCTTTGAAGGATTGTCTTTAAGGACTGCAATCATTCGTAAGTTTAAAATATTCTAAATTATACTTTTTGTAATTATAAACTATTTGTTATACTATTTTATTTACGTACCTATTTTTTATTGTCAAAAACAAATACCGTGTATTTTTTTTTCTAGGCTCTGTTAAGCGGATGTTCAAACTGCCGACAGAAAAAGATATTGAAAACGATATCATGATATGGTTGAAACATGCACCTCAAAGATTAGCTATTCAAGAAAAGAAATCTAACGTTCGTTATGTAAGCCGGGTATAAGAAGAATACTCATAGATAGTATCGGTTTAATAAGTATGATTCTACAGCCACAAAGGAGAATGGGCGGTCCTGGGCGTTAGGCGGTCATCAATTAATTTAGTGTCAAATGAAAGAACTGTTATTTACGTAGATTTTTGTCTGTTTTATCTAGTAGCAATATAAGCAACATTAAGTTATCCATAAATATTGATGGACTGCCACTCTTTCACAGCTCCAGTGTCCAATTCTGGCCAATTTTGGCAGATATTGTAGGATTCACAAATAGTATCATTGTTATTGGTATTTTTTGCGGTTCGACAAAACCCGATCCACTAGTTTCTTATCTAGAATTATTTATCGGTGAAGTTAAAACACTTTTACAAGACGGTATACTATTTGATGGTCGATTAATATCAGTATATTTGCACAACTTTGTTTGTGATATGCCTGGTCGTGCATTTTTAAAATGCGTTAAGTCACACAATGGCCACTCAAGTTGTGACAAATGTACTTGTTCTGGAAATTACGTTGAGCATCGTATAATTTTGGATGAATTACATTCTCCATTAAAAACAGATCAAAGTTTTCGTTTGCAAATTGATGAAGATCACCATATTAAAAATTCCCCTTTACTGGATTTACCGATTGATTTGGTTTCTGCCTTTCCAATAGACTACATGCACAGCGTTTGCTTAGGAGTCATGAAAAAACTACTTCATACATGGGTCAAGCCTACTAAAGGTGATGTAAAACATGTAAAACTAGATACGAAAACAATTAATTTACTTACCGAAAGACTAAGCTATGTGCATAAATTTGTACCAATAGAATTTAATCGTAAACCTAGAGGAGAAATGAAATTGATCGCTGGAAGGCTACCGAATTTCGCACCTTTTTATTGTATCTGGGACCAGTCCTTCTGTTCAAAATATTAAAGAAAGAAACATATGAGCATTTTTTAGTTTTACACTGTGCAATTTCATTTTTGATTTCTTCTAAATGCGCTACATATTCCAGATATGCAAAGCAATTGCTTAAATTGTTTGTAAGTGATTGTAGTAGAATATATGGAAAACAATATCTTATATATAATGTCCACTCTCTTATACATATTTCAGACGACGTAGAAAAATGTGGAGCTTTAGACAATTTTTCTGTTTTTAAATTTGAAAATTATTTGGGTTACTTAAAGAAAAAAAGTTAGATCACCATACAAACCGTTGCAACAAGTTGGTAACAGGATAAGCGAAACAGATTTTAAACCAAGTAAAATGTATAATGGTATAAACTATTCACATGTACATTTTCAAGGACCAATACCACCTTGTTATAGAGGAAAACAATATAGCAAATTAGACTTTGGAACCTATTTTCTTCAGATAAAATCTAGTGCTGATTGTTATTGCATGTTAAGAAATAAAACTGTAATGCAAATATCAAATATCATTGTGTTACATGGTAATACTCCCGCATTATTTGGGAGCATGTTTAGCCACCATGAAAAGTTTTATGATTATCCTTGTGACTCAACTAATTTAGACATATTTTTGGCAACTGAAATGTCTAGTCAATTAACCATCATTGACGTACAAGATGTATTATGTAAGTGTTTTGTTATACCAATTTTTGATAAATTTGTGATTTTTCCTCTGTTACATTGTGTATGATTTTATAATAGAGATTTTATTGTTAGATTATAAGTAAAGCTCGGTATACCAGTAAGAATTGTTTTTCTTCATATTTTCTGCTGAAATTTCATTGCCATATGATTAACTTCATTAAACACCACCATCTCAAAACCCAAACTTGCGTCGAGTAGACAAGAAAAACAGTTCTTCGTAGGTTAAACCGGGCTTGGCACCATAGTGATTAAGATTTGTTAATTCAACAATTAATAAAAAATTATTGTCCTACATTTCTATTGTGTTTGTTTTTTAATAAGTAGGTAAGTCCAAACTCTAATTTAGCCATTTATGACGCGATTATCACGACGAATGCGACGACATGGTAGACGTTATATCAATTATAACGTCTACCATGTCGTTGCATTCGTCGTGATAATCTCGTCATAAATGGCTAAAGGTCGTGATCAGCTGACGTCGAAATCACGTAAGCTGATCACGACATTTAGACGTTGTGAAACACGTCATTAATGACGCACTAATTTGTGATCCTCACGTCAAAATTGACGTCTATAATGACGTGATGCGACGTCTTTCGATGCCTTATAATTGACGTCATTATTCACGTGAGCATGTTGCTTGGGTAGTTTTCATCATCTAATTGTCTTATCGCAAATTATGTTGGGTTCAGCTTCTAGTCTTGCCAGGTGCAACTGTATAGCCGTTGAGGTGTAAAAATGAAACAGTGACAGACAGACAAGTTACAATACTTAATATTACATATAAAGCTGAAGAATTTGTTTGGATGAACGCTCAAATCTCAGGAACTACCGGTTCGAATTGAAAAATTATTTTTGTGTTAAATATCCAATTTATCGAGGAAGTCTATAGACTATATAACATCACGCTACGGCAAATAGGACCTAATAACCACTATTCTTTTCTGATTAATTTCGTGCAGGATCCAAGACAGGTAAATTCATTCTCCGGGACACGTCGAGCTTCATTGTCTCGGCGCTTTTCTGGTGGTTGCCACTGTTGATTCTGGCTCTCAGGAGTTGCAGTGGTTTATGAATAGTGTGGTGGGTTTGTCCCAAAAAAAAAGGACCTAATAAGTAGGGGTGAAACCACGGGGAACAGCTAATTAACAATAACATTATAATATTTTTTAAGGCTTCATACGCAAAATTAGTCTTTTTGCGTATAAAGCCTTACTTTTGTATTTGGTTGTCCGAACTCCTACCATGAAATACCTACATTGTTTTGTTTTCAGGTTGCTACCAGATTGTACATTCAAAATACGGTTCCAGGTTACTCTTGGCTAACGGCTTCACTTTTTGTTTCCAACGAAAATACACGCGAGCCCGCACTAGTCACTGGCGATGTTCATCACAACGGAGCATGAAGTGTAAAGCATCAGTAATATTATTTGATGATAACACTATCAAGGTGGAGAATCATAATCACAACCATTTACCACCACAGTTTGTAATACGTAATGGGATATATTTTAAAATCAAGTGATTTATTGAGCAGAGATTTTGTTCCGTTTCAATTTTAATGGTTAATAATGTTATTTCGTGTTTTTTTTATTCGTTTACTACTAAGTATTAAATACTACGGTAATCAAGTAACACTAAAATTCTAGTAAAATTAGATTAAGACTAATATAATTGGCTGTCTAATGAATAAATCGATTATATTGAGATTGGGAGGTTTTACTTATATATATGTTAACACACAGAATGGTTACACAAAGGTAGAATAAAATAAGAAAGAAAAGCACTTAGGCACTAGTTATTACCTACCTGAAAGGAGCATTTGTTTTGTTAAACAAAACTTTTGAATCCATAAACAAAACTTGTCTCTTCAGGAACCTTTACATTATAATAGTAGTATAATAATTAATCTATGAATAAAATTTTGTGTACTCCGAAAAAGGACAAAAGTTACTACTCCTGAATGGATACACGTACAGTCGAACACGTGGAACTGGACATAGTATCAAGTGGAGATGTACCATCAGGTCTTGTTATGCTAAAGTCATGACCAATTATGACGTCATAGATCACGCTCCAGAAGACCACGACCATTCTCCACCAAGAAACATCAAGAAAAAATAGGAGTGGAGATCGTGGAGGAGATCTTTGAATTATTTTAACTATGGTAAATAAATAACTAAATAACGAGCGATGGAGCGCAGTATACTAAATGTTAAACTAAGTGACCGAATTAGAAACACGATACTGCGCTCCAGAACTCAAATAGCCGACGTAGCTCATAAAGTGGCGAGACTTAAATGGGACTGGGCAGGCCATGTTTGCCGGATGCCGTCACAACTGTGGGCCCGAATATCACAAGAATGGAGCCCTGAAACAGCTGGGCGGGGTCGCGGCAGACCGAGGAGGAGATGGCGGGACGATCTGGATGGCTTCCTTGCGAATTGGCGTGAAGAGGCACAACATCGAGAGAAGTTGAAGGAATGGGGGGAGGCCTTTGCCCAGGATAGGGACACAATAGGCTATTAAAAAAAAAAAAAAACTGTAAAGAAAGATGTCCTTGTATCATTGTTACTTTTCTTGTAAGTTCTACAGAACAATTTGGCAGTCAGTATACTTATTTATTAAAAATAATTGTGGTAATACATTTCAGATTACACACCGTTTTTTTTTCAAAGCAGCCGAGGAAAAGACATCCTTATGATCGGAGACATAAAGTATAGAATAAATAGAATATGTTCGGATAAAATAAGATGGCGGTGTGCGACACACGAGCGCTTCGGATGTCCATCAAGACTACACACTGTTGATAACGAAATTGTTTACTTTGTTAATGATCACAAATTAAGTTAGATTAGGGTGTAAGGTGGGTCACGTCGACACTAGCGCCGCGCGGGCCGAGTCATGAATGGTAGGGAGGACTCTAGACATTGAATCAATTTGGAATTAATATAATATGTTGTTTTTTTACATCCACACATGTAAATGAATAATAAACACGAGTGTGAAATATATGTTGCATAATTTAAACTTCGACAACACAAATCTGCCAAACTGACAAGGAGATCTCTGCTCAAGCGCGGTGTCGTCCACACTTGCGCGATCAGAGATCAAATCTCTACTTAAACTACAACAACTGAGTAATGATCTAGAATAAATCTACATTTGGCTGAACTATGATCATCGAGTAGGCTTGAGGAGTGTTCTAAAATGAAAATATCTCGACTCAAAACTACTATTAAACAGAGATCTGTACCCTTAGCACTTAGATTTCAGTATTTGAGACGTAAAGTAAACTGGAACTTTGACAATTTCAAATTGACAATTTTCAAGGAAAATATTAGTTCCTTCTTCGCACACCAGAGGCGCTATTCCATTTTTTCATACAAGAAACGCTGTAAATACTGAAAAGACGCTGTAAAGTAAAAGAGTGAAAACTCGTGCTAAGGGTACGGGGCTTCAGTTCCGTTCTGTAATACGGGCCTATGACAGTCTTTTGTTTAAAATCATTGTGAAACGACAATAAACTTTGAAAGTGATTGAAAATTGTGTAGGTAACAAGTCTCAACTAATACGTAGGTACTTCGGTCGGTAAATATCTGTTTAATGCCACATTGTTGGTGTAAGACTGAACAAATGGTACGGTCAATGAACCAAAAATTGTAACAAAATTGATATTGTGACAATTGTTTCAATAAAAAACGAAAATTATAAATTGTTTTTTATAATTTTGTCTTTACTTGGAGCTTTAATTTACTAAAGACATTTTCGTTTCATGTTCCTTCAGCTGATACCAAATCTTTTTTCTGCGACAGTGATTGGGATCTGACCATAAATAACCATCTATATTATTTTATTGAGAGTTGTACCTAATTGATCTAGGTAAATTCAGTAACAAAAACTTTACAAAACGTCATAAACGAATTATAATCAGCCTTACTACAAAAACTTAAACATCTGTTGAACACTTGTCTAAAAAAAGTGTGACTGCAAAATAGACCTTATTTCAACGTCATAATCTGACATTTTTTTAGACAAGTGTTCAACAGACGTTTAAAAGTTTTTGTGGTACGACGATTATTGTTTTAAAATAGTAATATGAGTGAGTTTTAATTCATTCCCCGTTTAATGTTTTTACCTACAGACGTCTAATAACATAATCATCTTCTTTCAGAAGAGCTTTTTCCAACATTCGTCAATGGAAGGAGAGGAGCCAGAATCCTCATCATAGGTGGCAATAAATATCGACAAAATAGTCCGGCAAACTCTTACAAGATCCGATGGAGATGTACCAGCCATGACAAGTACGGGTGTAAGGCAGTCATCCACACAATCAACGATCAAATAGTTTATTATTCCGATATTCATACTACTAGCTACCCAGATGATCTATTATAAATATGATCTAATATAATGATAGTAGTCTTGTCAATCGAAGTTGAAACAGCAGAGACAACTAGACGTAGACACGTTCTTTTTGCACATTCGTAATCCGATGGCAGATAGAGTTCAAATGAGATTTGGAATGGGCATAGTTCATATCTTTAATTATAATAAAACATAAAGGAAGAAAGTGAGTATTTTATTTCTACTACCTTTGTTGAGAGAATATTCGCTTGCATTCATCAAAATTACTTTTACGTTAGTTTGCTCTTCCTAGAATATCAACTATGTACAGTAGGTATGTACTATATTAAATTTTCAGGAATTCTCCACTTGTAGTCATGGAAATTTTATTTAAATAATTCGGCATTTTTTTTCAATAAAAAAAATCTTTTTTATTTTCACTCATCTAAGTATAAACAATATAATTATGTTTCAGATTATTTCTTCACAATGTCAAAACGTGGTAACCATATTCTGCGGGTCGGACGCTACAGTTATTGTTTGAAAAGCAGCTCATTCGGGTCAGGGAAACGCTTATGGCGGTGTTCATCCCACTGCAATAAGGGTTGCAAGGCGAGGGTCCATACGATAGACCAAGAGATTGTGTACTATGTGCGTGATCATAATCATTAATTAGTTGGTCTTTAGTTATGTTCGACTTTCTTATGAATCAGTAAATGGACGGTGAAATTGGCACCGACGCGACGCGACGTGGTTTTGGACACATGACGTTGAAGCTTCAAACCTTCTGAAGTCTCTGTCGGTACTCGACTTCCAAAGCTGCGTAAGCAGTTAGCCGAGGGCATACGGGTGGCGAGTGGGCATGCGGGCGGCGAGTTACGGGCGACTCGCTGTCCGACCATGGACCATGGCCTTGTCGACCGCGCGTTGTGTTCCACGCGCTGGTCCCTCTTTAGAGGGCCAAAGCCTGCCGGGGTCGCGGGACTTATTCCATTATCGTGACCCTGGAACGTAAAGGGCTATTGAAGGACACCATGGATTATAGTCAGTACAAGTCTGAAAGTCCCTCCCGCTCTGCCCTGGGTGGGAGGACTCATTTGATGATTTTACCACGCTAAAAAAAAAGCAGTTAGCCGAACCGGTTTAATCAAACCTTTAAGCCTTTGTCAAACAGACAGGCGAGGCGAATGCGATCCGAAGCGTTTTTATTTGTAATGTATGGAATTGTTTGAATTCAGTCACATTGAAAAACGAAAGCGGTCCTATAGTCTATACTATGTGACTGGCTTCAAACAAGTCCATCATACATTACAAACAAAAACGCTTTGGCACGCATTCGTTTCGCCTGTCAGTTTGACAAAGGCTTTAAAGAAAGCAATCTAGCAATAAAAAGCAACGCCTTGTTTTTTCATTCTGTATTTGAATTTTATTGTTTGTTGTTTTAATCAATGCATTCTATTACACAGTGCGTCTTTTGTTTTCTTTACACCCGCTGGTTAATTATAGAGAAACAAAGTAAAATAAGGGTAGAGATTTAATCTATGTGTATCACGGGAATGGTTGCTTGTTTTTTGAATTATTTGAAGCCACACGGGTAAAGACGCACTGAACGTGGACTGATTGCTGACTGTCTGTGATCACTAAATTGGCAACGAATTTGTTCATAGAAATGCATGGACATAACAGCATTATATGTAATTATTTTCAATAATTACTGGTACAATACTATTTTGTTCCTTTTTGTAGATTTGTGCGAATTCACGGAGTCAAGCACTACTGGAAGGACAATGTTAAGAGTTGGTGATTATCTGTTCACACAAAAATCTTCAAAAGGTTTGAAGGTCCGCTGGGTCTGTTCCAGCCACTGTTTCAGAGGATGTAAAGCTCAAATCTACACAATAGAAAACGACATCATTAAAATAAATAACTTTCACAACCATCCAAAAAAGACACATAGGTAATATCTTGGGGATAAATTAAATATTGTTATTCCATTGGAAGATCTTTGATCTTCGTTCATCGTACAATCATTTTAAAAAGTATGAGTAAGAGAAAATATTAAATTGGATGTTTATAAAAAAAAAAATTGCAGACAAAAATATAGGTACTTTCCTTAAAATTATATCTTTATAAGAGAAATACTTTGGGCCTTTGGAGATCAACAGATATCAGCAGAGTGGGATGAGAATTTGTCTCAGTGGAAAATTTCGTTTTAATGTTTACAGAATGTTTATATTTATTTAGGTACCCATCAGATCCAGTCATTATGTATAGCTATTTTGTGATAAAAAACGGTTGATTTTGAATGTTTTTCAACCATTTTCATGGTATTGTATTCTTGGTACAAGTTAATTATTATGTATTAATTTAGAAGGGATAAGTATTTATTTTTAGTAGAATGGGATAAGGGCCAAGTAGAATGGAATAAGGGCAGGAAGAAGAATCGATAAGTATTTATTTTGTGATGTTTTTCTCTACAATAGAAAACGTTTAAATGATTACAGAATGTTTCATATTTAAGTTCAGGAGAATATGAAAAATCTGATGATTAAAGCAATGTTATCTAATATTTGATAAAATATTATGTTACTGTTACTTTTTTCCGATACTAGTACAAAATAGTTGAGTAGATGTTTATCTTGTAAGTGGTGTTAATGTGGTAGATAAATATATAAATAATGTGAATAATAAACGACAATTTTCAATGCCGTATTATAAGTTTTACATTAGATTTTGACATTTTTGTGACTGATCATAGCTATAATATCAGATGATATCGTAAAAGAATCTGGTCGAGAAAAGAAGAGCTTAAATTGATCTTCTTCTTGTAGTATTGATAAATTTTCTTTTGATTAAACCTTTTTTGTCGATTTATTACAAATTAAAAATAATTGTGATACCGAATAGAGGTATCCAAACATAAGGGATTCACGTATTCTGAAATGAATGATGACCGAATATTCTGTATTTCCATTCAAAACCTTGTGAATCGTGAAAGAAAGTGTGTTTGTAGTGATGAATATTTTGTTGTTTTTTTTTTCGTTTTACTACAAAAAAGTTATACATTTGTTGAACACTAAACTTGTCTAAATAAAACTGTCATTTTCAAAACGGCATTTGTCGTTGATATTAGGGTCGTTATGCAGTTACACTTTTTAGACAAGTGTTCAACAGATGTTTATTTTTTTGGAGTTAGACATTCTCCGTCGTACCACAAAAACTTTTAAACGTTTGTTGAACACTTGTCTAAAAAATTGTCAGATTATGACGTTGAAATAAGGTCCGTTTTGCAGTCGCACTTTTTTTAGACAAATGTTCAACAGATGTTTAAGTTTTTGTAGTAAGGCTGTCTGTATCTTTTCAAAAATTCAACAATGACTTTAATTTTCATGAAATATTAAATTAGACTGACATTATTCATTATCCGACTGCCTTTGAGCGAGAGTTTTCTACTTGCTAGCCTAGTCGATTATTACAAGGTGTATACTGCGGTTGCGGTGTGACTTTTCTCAAAATTAAATTAATACCTGTTATATTGAAGAAATATAAGAAATCTTAGCATGCCGCAGTGTGATAAACCTTGGTGTTTATGTTGTTTCAGTTGCACCACACATCTTTTCATTCGAGATGTCTTGTAAGGGGAATAAAATGTTGGTCATCGATGGATACCGATACACACTCGTGGGAAAGGACAGTACAGAGTTTCGGAAAAAATGGAGATGCAGTCGTCACAATAAAGGTTGTAAGGCTGTTGCGTTTACTATTGAAGATAATTTGGTGGATGTACGTCGATGGCACAATCATGACCAACACCCTTATAGACGCAAGGATGATAAAAAGGACATAATTATAACAAGTAGATGTTCTCTTTCTAAAAGTAAATATTATTAAAAAAATTATGGTATAAAACATAGGTTGATATTGGATCTTGAAACCGAGTGCTTAGAAGCACAATTTTTATGTTTATAATATTATCACTGTAATTCATAATTGATGACTCTCCTAACAGACTAGGTATTACGCGGGAGTCAAATTATCAAACAACGATGTATAGTTAGGTACATTATTTTTGTACAAATTCAAAATGTCAAATTTCAGAGATATGTAGGCACCATTAGTCCAAATTGGCGGTTGGTCCAATTCGCAGTTGGTCCAATTTACAATTGTTCCAACTCGCAGTTAGGCCAGTTCGTATTATAGTTGGCCGAATATAAAGTTTAAAGCAGTCAGCATTGCTATACGTTGGATAGCAATGTTGATTCTTTACTACTAATTATTTGGTGATGTCTTTAAAGAATATAGAGGCATCTGGACCTCATGGCACAAATGTTACAAACCCAAACGGCTCAAACACAAAGCTATTTAAGCTATTGTAAAGTATCATCAAAATATTGTTAATTTAGAAACCGGGTGAGCCAAATCACAGTACCTTTCTTTTTGAAATAGTTGTATAATAACATCCTGTACTTTATATTTTCTATATTTAAATGTGAAATCACTTTTAATAAAGGATTATACTGACTCTTGAGAATACTTTTGTTTAACTTGCTAACATAATCGTATAACGTTAATGCTGGCTGAGGCTGCGATACTACACAAAAGTATACCCACTCATATTTCATCTACTATATTGACGGATGCATGATCTTACCAGATTTTCGTTTAAAAATAAATCAATTATTAACTTATTTTTTTTTTTCAGTAGCAGCACATACCTTCTCTTTCCAAGAATCTTCTATGGGAAATCAAATGTTGGTCATTGATGGATACCGATACACTCTAGTGCGGAAGGAAAGTTCCGAGTTACGAAAAAAATGGAGATGTGGTCGCCATAGTAGTGGTTGTAAGGCTACTGCAATTACTATCGATAATAATTTAGTGGCTGTACGTCAATGGCACCATCATGACCGAAAGCGCACAAGAAGTAGTGTTAATAAGTATTTGAATAACTGAGGCAGCGAGAATTATTCGAATGAATAAGTTAGGCACTATACATACTAAAATTATTATTATCATCGATTCAAATAGAATATAAAAATTTAACAGTAATAAATGTGTTATTTAACTAAATACATGTACCCCCTTACTTATAAAAACTTGTGTTGCTTAGCTACCGATTAAATATCACCTGTCCTTGTCATTTCTATTTTAATGAATAGAGATGGCAAGTGACTTAAGAGCTATTTAAGATAAGTAACGTCTAATCAATGTTTATAAGTAAGGCCCGTAATCTTTAAAATTTGAACATTACCTACGTTATACTTATACCTTTGTATATTTGTACCTTTCTATATTCAAATCTACAAACATTTCTATTGTTTCAAATGTAACACGCACCTTTTTTTTGAGCAATCTTACACGAGGAAACAAATGTTGGTCATTGATGGATACCGATCGACTCTTCGTATTTTGAGTGATAAATCTTTCATTGATTGTTATGCTTCCAGAAATTCCTCTCGCGCCCGGCATTGGCCTCTCGCGCCCGGCATTGGTCGAGGCCATGCTGCGGGGCGAGACGGAGTGGGAAGCGGTCGCCTCCTTCTGCGAAGCAGTAATGCTCGTTAAGGAGGAGGCGGGCCGTGAGAGAGAGAGGACAGCGTCCTCCCTCCGCCCCACCCGCAATGGTAGACGCCCACGGCGTCGGACGTCGCAAGACGATCTCCGGCCACCGTAGGCGCGGGCATGCGGGCGGCGAGTAAAGGGCAACTCGCCGCCCGACCATGGACCATGCCCGGGTCGACGGCGCGTTGTGTTCCACGCGCGCCTCAAAGAGCGTCAGCACGATGACGGGGCCCCGCCCAAGAGGGCCAAAGCCTGCCGGGGTCGCGGGACTTATCTCATTACCGTGACCCCGGAACATAAAAGGCTATTGAAGGACACCGTGGATTTTAGTCAGTACAAGTCTGACAGTCCCTCCCGCCCTGCCCGGGGTGGGAGGACTCATTTGATGATTTTACCACGCTAAAAAAAAAAAAAAAATGCTTACAGAAATTAGTTATTTCAAAATTATATCAATCATTTATCGTAAGAACTGATCTTTATTATCAAATGGTGATAGTATCATTATATGTATTATAGAATGGTAAAAAAGTAGTCATTTTTGTTTCAGAACATAGTTGGACTATCGTAAGATCAAATGTGGGTAATCCGATACTGCAGGTTGGCAAGTACCGCTACTGTTTGCAGAAGTCTCGCAGTGACGCGCGGAAACAAAGATGGCGCTGCAGCAGCCAGCATATACGCTGCAAGGCTACTGCTGTCACCGACGAAACTGTGCCGACCTTGATGTTGCTTGGAGAGCACAATCATTAACAATTGACAAGAGATACGTTAAGCAGATGTTTACTCATTGATGTCTTTATGGAACTATTTACCCAAGAACACCGAAACAGGTTGTGTGGAAGTACCCTACATCTTAATAAATGTCTTAATAAGGATGTAACTAAACTGATAATCAAAGGACAATGCCAAATACTTTGAATTTTTGGCTATTTAATTGCATAACAAAATTACAGAATAGGTAATGCAGATAAGGAGAATTAATGAAGTTTTAATTAAAAAAATGACGTACAAGAAACGAAGAAGTCTTTAATAAATTGAGAGATATTGAATAGATTGCAAGTCACACTAGTTATGTTTTTTTTTTGTGCTATAGATGTATTTCATTTAGTGTGTTTGTATTATGTATAGGGCTTTAGTAATTATGTGTAAGTATGTGGATGTTTACTATTGTTACTAGTAATTAATACTACTAGAAAGTGAAAAAATAGAATTGTTTTGTAACTACATTTATTCACTTGTAGCTACTAGTATCATGTAGTCACTTAGTTTTAAAGATCGTTTTATCATAGTGAAATCATTATCGTATCTAGTCAGTGTACGTTTTAAAATAATTTAGTGCACCAAGTAGGTATTAAAATCTTTTGGTGTATTATGTAAAATTATTAAATATTTTAGACATTCCATATTATATTGACTCTCTACAACTTGTGAACATTATATTCTAGTCCATTTTCTAGTCTGAATGTTGTCTTCATTTCTACTTCTGTGTTGTACCTGAAATATAAATATTTAATTGATCTTATAATATAGTTCAACTCTGTTATAAAAAAGTCTATATTATGTCGAGGTCGTATTAATACAAGCGATTTAATTCAAATAGTGAATTATAGTTATTGTTGGTGTGAAAATAAAAAATAATAATGATGGCGTTTATTGTATAAATTGACTCGCCTAAAGTTATAAAACTTTAAATAAAACATACTCGTTTTATTTGTAAAGCGGTGGGTAGTTAAGTGATTAATTAGTAGAAGACGGTCGCGGTAAGGTCGACGAAGCTCCACTTCGCGGGGATCCTTTTTCTGTCTGCAGGGTTTAGAGGAATCTAACCAAACCGAACCTCGGGGTGCCCCTGACTTCGACCGTCTGCTCTAAATTTTCTCTTCGATGCGCATCAATTAAAAAAATTAATGTAATTAAAAAAAATAATGAAGTTAGTTATAAATTATCATGCCTACAAAACCATATTTCATAGAAACAAACATATATTTACTTAGATAATATTGAATGTCCAGATGCTTAGTAGGCCATGTAGAATAAAAATTATATAAAATTAGTGAACATCTCCAAGGAAAACATTTAAATGTGTGCGTGACGCTCACTCACACATTTTTATAAAAATATTTTTTCGTATAAGTTACATTATTTTAAGATTCACGCCCCATATAATTAAAATATATTCTAAATTGTCTTACAATCTTGCTTTACATTCTGTATTTAATCAAAAGAGTGAGACTTGTCGCCATTTTGAGTTTTAATTTTAGATGTCTGTTTGTGATTACCTCTTGTTTTCAGGACCAATGATCTTCACGACACCTCGTGGCAAGCGTCAGCTGTATTACAACGGCTTCAAATATTCTTGTCGAAGTCGCTACGAAGGGAAATCCGACGTCCGTTGGTACTGCTCATCACACCACTCCAAAGGATGCAGAGCATCTGTGAGGACCATAGAATATAAGATAGTGAGCTTATCAGAAATACACAACCACGAACCTACACAACATTGGGTAGAACAAAATAATATTTGACTAGAACAATTTTATCTTAGACTGAGGTTGATAATGTCTTTAAAATAAAGTGTGAAGTAGGTTAAATTAACAGGCATGAATATTAAATAATTCCCATGCAGTTGTACATTGTATGAAAAACCTCTTCATGATTTAGCGTTCAAAATACTATTAATAGTATAGGAAACCAAATTGTGATTTTAAATTGAGTGACGTTTGACGTCAATGTTATATTTTAAATAAACATTAAGTTTAACAAATATTTATAGATCTTGTGAGTGCCAAACATTCAGTGAGAAGGGTATATCGTTGTAAGGTATAATAAATATTCGCACTAGAGCTTTTGTATTTCAGCATAAATAAGTTTTACTTTTAGGTCTCAGGCCTCGTAAAGCTTATGGATGTTGGAAGGTGTTCATCCATTAACGCAGACACTCCTCGGGTTCGAAAACTTAGATTTTTCATTAGTAGCATATACTTAAGCAATACATATAAAAAAAACTACACCAACTTTTGTAGGGTAAAACTCTCTAATTATTTAAAAATCTATGAACGCAGTTTAAATTGTTTTTTAAGAGCGCATATTCTGAAAGTTGGCAACGTCGCAAATAGTTGTCAAATATTAACAAGTTTTAATTCATTTAGCAATGTTACTGTATGGAAATAAGAAATAAGGCTCTGTAGTGCACTAAAACATTGACATAGGAATGCAATTAAAACACTGAATTTTAAGTTGTAACTATTTCAGGTATAAAAAAAGCATTTGAAAGGTTTCCAAATACGTTTTTTACATCTAAAATTATAAATACGGTGTTACGATATTAATTATTGCATTCCCTAATCAATGTTTTAGTGCACTACAGAGCAATATTTCTTATTTACATACAGTAAATTTGCCAAATTAATTAAAACTTGTAAATATTTGACAGCCATTTGCGACGTTGCCAACTTTCTGGTTATGCGGCCTTAAATTAAAATAATGTCTTCTTTCAGTAAAATGTTCTATCTACAATATTTACGGTACTTTCCCTCCATGTGGCATAGCCGTGGGACAGCCTGTATACATATACATATAATAATTATGGAACATCGCAAATAAACGTTTGAGTCACATGTTCAAGAGGAAATGTAGTGGTTTTTGACCAGAATTTTAAAAGTGGACAAGCTTTGAGCCCGCCTTACTGACATAGGCAAGGCATTCCATAGACGTAAAAAGACTTCGCTTCGACGGTAAAAGATTTGTCGTAAAAATCTTATTCGTTTTACCGCCAAGTGACCAGTCGAAGTAAGAAGTCAAGATGGCTATGTTCCACCAACTACTCAGGAGGATGCAAGGCTCGCATCCAAACCCTAGAAGATGAAATAATTTCGATGAAATTGGATCATAATCATCCATCAAAAAGAAACTGGCTTGAAAAAAACCCTTTTCTGACTTTATAAAAGTGCTCAGTTGCCATGGGAACGAATTTAATTGAGTTAAATTATTACAATAAATAAAATCACTACGGTAAAACCGAGCCCTGATCGTTATGATATAAACCAGTCATGTTAGTGTTTTAAATGAATACAATCGCTAAGACAAATAATAATAAAACTTTACTGAAACAATTTTTCTTGTTTTAATACAATACTTAAATGTTAAATGTTATGAACAATGTTTAGTTTTAATTCCGCGACAAAAATCCAGGCATGAATGCAGGATGTAGTTCCACCCTCATGCATAGGTATGCACATGCAAGAAAGGAGACACCCTCCTATGAGTTATTTTCATTAGCACCCGAGGGGTTGTCGAGTCAACATCTTCTGGGGATGCCTCCAAGCCTGGAATTTGTCACGAAATTAAAACTAAATATTTTTCATTACATTTAATGAGATGGATTTCCGCAAAGTAGGTAACACCTGGTTCTATAATTTTACTTAAATGTGTAAGAGTAAGCAAGAAATGGTTATTAATTACTCTACTTACTATCAGGATTATTGCACAAAGTTAGGATGAAATAATAAAAAACAATTCTTCAGTCAGATGTTTTATTGTAATTAGGTGCGTCTACACAGAACGAGCAGCCTCGCGAGGCATTTGCCACGCATAGCAGCTCGGTTAAGTGTGGACGTGTCTCGGCCGAGGAAAGTGCGGGCGATCGACCGAGCGGAGCGCCCGCCCGAGCCATCCAGTGTTGGCTTTTGTTTTGCTCGCGTATATTGTTTCGTGCCTCAGTCGAGAAACAATTGCGCGTCCAAACAGAGCAAGCTGTTTCGCGAGGCATCTGCCGCGCGAAGCAAATGCTTCGCGAGGCTGCTCGCTCTGTGTGGACGTACCTATTGATTAATAAGAGCTTCCTAATCAGCCTGCAAAAATAATTTTCCCTTATTTGTGTTTACTAACGAACATAATTATACATTTTAGGTACAGATGAGGCCGTAGCAGTAAAATACGTTTACTCAATAGCACAAGGAGAGCAATATATCCTCGTATGTGGCTACTCTTTCCAACGTTTGAGGACTTACAGCACCAGGACGACTTCTTGGGCCTGTTCCACTCACTACAAAGAAGGATGCAAGGCTAGAGTCCATACATCTGGAGATCGCATAGTGTACAGGAAGTTCGGTCACCACCACGAGCCTACCAAAAATTGGACTGAGGAAAAACCGCAAACCAGGTGTTATAACAAATATCTGTCGAATGACGACGTCTATGAGATCTTCGAATGATGCAAATGCAGATAGTTAGGGAAATTCATTGTTACCGCAGCACTGGTAGGGCAATCGTCGTATAAAGGTAGCAAGACACTTAATAACTACGTTTACTACTAAAGGTAGTTTCAAAACACGAACGATATTCTTTATCCGAAAATGTTCAGAGTAGGTATAACACATACGTTATAGTTAACTATGTATAAGTGAATTTACTAATTCACTTATACATAGTTAATTAAGGGGAGGTTGCAGTACTTTTTATGATTTTTGAACGTCTGAAAATTTAATAAATAGTGAGATTTTTAATAAATAAATTATATTTTCAAGTAAATGGTAAGAAACGCGAATAGGAATAATCGGCTCGATAAAAAAATTGGATTTATATGCAAATTATATCAATAGATAGAGCTTTTAGTAAATGGTAAAAACATATTTCATAATTTATTTTTTGTTTTTCTACAAGAATCGAAAACCATTCAAAATGCGGCCTATTTCGCTCCAATATTGGCGGGGATGAGGTCGTGCGTTCATAATTATATTAGTTTACAGACCGTACTGCAACTTCGCCTTAAGAATGAATTTCCCTGACGATTCATTTACATTTGGCTGACGAATTCGTATATTATGATGTGATCTCCAGTAGCCATATTATGTAGCTTTAAGGCGTGATCATTTAATATCTTCATTATAATAAGTATTCTAAAAAAATAAGGGATTTGATTACTGTTTTACATTCGACATGATTCACTCATAATCTGAACACAATACTGACATGGAAATAAACGAAAGTGAATTAGGGGAACAGTGTATAAGACGGGGACGCTAATAATCGCGAGGTATAATGGGGACATACACTCTTTAGGCATACTTAACACAACACTAACGTAGCGCAAGCACCATCAGGATGTCATTTGCAAGCGGCCATTAACAAATGGCCTCTTGTTGGCGCTTGTGCTACGTTAGTATTGTGTTAAGTTTGCCTGTGTGTGGTTTCCCATCATACCTCGCGTCCCCGTCTTATACACTGTTCCCCTAATCTAAATATTCTAGTGAAGCGTGTTATAGGAATAAATTGAATAATATTTGTAAGTACATTTTTGCTTTTATGGAATTAAACATACCTATGTTTGAGAAAACGTAAAAATGTATGCATGAACATTTTTACTAACAAGAATTGGTTTAATTAAACTAACTATTATTGCAATGCGGTTGTTTTATTACACTAGATGTCGAAATTTTAACATTGGTATGGATGTGTATCTCGTAGGTGTAGGTAGTAGTTTTTAGTAGGTAGTTTTACGTAGTTGTTCAAAAAAAATATCAGCAGTTGCTTTATTTAGGATTGGTTCATTTATGTTTTAACGGCTATTTTTTTAATGATTAAGATACAAGGATTTCGAGGTTTCATTTCGTAACGCAATTTTTTTTTTTGTATAAAACTTTGCCCCACACTAGGAATTTCTCCTGAGTCGTGGGTGCGTTTACAAACATATAAACTCACATACACAAACGCCCAGACCCGAAACAACTACTTGTAGATCATACAAATATTTGCTCCGTGCGGGAATCGAACCTGCGACACGCAGCGAAGCAGTCCAATCGCTCAGCCACTGCGCTAACCGTGCCGTCAAATACTTACCTACTGGCTTTGTAAAACATTAGCCGTCTTACCACAAAAAGATAAACAATTGTTGAACGCTTGTCTAAAAAAAGTCTAACTGCAAAACGACCCTTATATCAACGTGAAATGTTGTTTTCACATTGACAGATTTTTTAGACAAGTGTTCAACAGATGTTAATCTTTCTTGTGGTAAGACGGTTAGTATCTTTGTCACTTATACCAGTCTGCGTGACAGTTTCTTCCTAAAATGTGAATACCTAATATTTTTGTTTCAGGAGGTTACTTAATGTTTTTATGAATTTAAATAATGTGCTGTATGTAATTAAAAGCGCTTTCTTTAAAGATTTTGTGTTTTATTTTCTGTACCTACATGACAGTAAAATTAACCCTCAATATAGGTACTTTAATGTGTTATTTCAATTACGCTAGTATCATGTAGGAGTGGAACTCATTTTTCAAAATTCCTCACTACCACGGTGAAAAGGAAGGTACCTTCCGACCAGACGGGTTTCGTTCGTGTCGTTGTGTGCGTAGGCGGGCGGCTTGACGCACACAAGCGCGCCTATGTTGGAATCACGCGCTGTGATAAGAACGTATCGACGTGCGTGCGTAATTTTTTTAGAAAAATCGAAAATTCATGTAATGTCTGTTTGGAAAAAAGTTTTGTAATAATACTTAGAATTGGATTTCGTAAAAAAAGTTTTAAAAAAATGCAACTTTGACCTTCAATATCTTGAAAACCCGTGGAGTCCCAGGTATGGTCTAAAGGAAAAAAAATATCCTAATAATGGGTAGAATACGTGGCTTTCGGCTTCGTTAAGTGTCTTCTTACACCCGGTATAATTGAACCGAATAACAATGTTCTTATTGTGGTCCTTTTTACAGGCACTGCAGAATACGTGTACTCAAAGCGAGGAAATCCCCTCATCTTATTATCAGGCTACTCTTTCTATCGTCAACGGACTGCTTCCAATAATAAAACAAGATGGCTGTGTGCCACACATCAACAACACGGATGCAGAGCAGTTGTCTACACAATAGAGAATGAAATTATATCCGGCAATTTAGAACATAGTCATGCGCCTAAAGTTAATTGGTTGAGGGAGAAGCCAAGTTGTGTGATTGATTTTCAGAAAAACAATATTTTTTAAGCAGTTTGTTAACAAATGATGTAATTATTATTATTTAGGATACTTAATACATTATTTAAGTAGGTAGGTATATTTTTTTATTTTGGCTGTGTTTTTGTTGGCTTTCGTTTGTGGCTTTGTTTTTTCAATTCAGTTTTGCCACCGAATTCCGAAAGATTTATTTACACTTGTAAGTAGGTTATTTTACACTTTTTTGAGGTGATTTAGAAAGGCGGTTAGTTTTTTTGAAAAAGTTTTTTTTACCCTTTTTAATTCGAATATTCAACCCAAACTTTTGTCAAATACATAGGTGGTATTTACATTGTATTCATGGACAATGTTGTTACCGGTAGGTGATAACATCGTCGTAGTATACAATAAGCGAAAAAGCTCATTAAATAAAAATTACTAAACCAAACTTAAATATTTAAATAATCAAAATCGGTTTACCCGGTTGTTCGTTTTGAGGTAAATAACAACAAAAAAAAACAAGTCGAATTGAAAACCTTTTCCTTTTTTTGAAGTCGTTTAAAAACGGAACAAATCTGTGTGTCTATTACAAATAATGCGAAGCAATATTTTATTAACAAATAATAAATATTTTATATCATATAAGTACTACTCGTACATACCACGATATTTGCTTAAGGCAATATTGGAAGCATGTGTGTGCTGATACGGGAAAGAGCATCCAAATTGAATAGTGTTACATTAAAAAAAAAATACGTGTGGCACTCGGAGACTGCCGCGCCGCTGCGGTAAAGCTATTGCATAGCATTTTTTATCAAAAAAAAAAGAAAGAAATATTATCGCCTACCGCGAATATTTAACGAGATAATTTATTTTAAATGTTTGTGGTGCACTACTGTAATAAAGAAAAATAAATTATAATGAAGATATAAGTGGGTCTTTTATATAGGTACAGGGTTCCCAGGTCTCACTACCAAACTGGGTCAAAATTTCCAACAGGTTATGGGCCAAGCACGCTTCCACTGCGCTACTCTGCTTTGTTGTAGGAGTATTTTATAAGTAGGTTTCATAGTCAAAACCTCCTTTAAGTAGCTGGCCGTTTAGAATCAGTAAAAAAAAGTAAATTGTCATTATGACGGATGTTTTCTATGATTGCCGAAGTCTCCCGAACTGAAACGACGTTAGACGAGTGTTCTTTAGGTTATTTTCGTTAGGCAATTTCTTGATTCGGTCGCCGCGCTCAGAGCCCGCAATAAAAGCTATGCAATAGCATAAAAGTAAATTCTTTAAAGTCCACGTCTCCGTGAGATGGATTCTGGAATAGACTCTTTATTATTTGAAGGTAAAATCATTAACACTAAGTAATTCAAAAAAGATTTTTGCTCAATTTTCAATAACATTATTAACTCAATTGAGTACTGTTTTACTATTTGATATTTTTTCAGCGGATCGCCCAGTTTTCTTCAAATTAGAGAGTGGTGCGAAAATTATGAAGATTCGCGGTTACAGATACACTCGGCATTCTGTCTGCTCGTCTCGAGTGAGATGGTTGTGTGCGGACAGTCGGTCACGGGACTGTCACGCCATCGTGGTCACCATAGGACACACAATGGTGGATAAGCAGAACAAACATACGCATCCTCCTAACTAAAATGTTCAAGCAAAGATTTTGGATACCTAAGTTAATACTTATTTTTGGAAAATTCTTCCGTACAATATACACAGTAAATACATACCTAGGTACTTCAAGTAAAATACAGAAATCTAATAAGACCTCAGCTAGCTTTAGATAAGTACCTACCACCGACATCCGTAGTTTTAGTGCTTATTTTCGAAGTTAAACAATATTATTTATTAGTATACAATATAATTTAAAAATAAAATAATCTACATAATGTTCCTAAAATTTTGTAGTTAATGGTTGTGGGATTCAGGTCCTAAGATTTACCCAAATTTTATTCTGACTACCTAATGTTAAAGGTTTTTAGGTATTAAGACAATCGTCTACCGAGCGCTCGTCCATACTAAAAGAGAAAACGTTTTCCTGCCCCAAGATGTTATCCTATCTCAATGATTTTTTAGAATGCTTCTGACACAGTAAAAACTAGGTTTATAGGTTTTCATTTTTCAAAATTTATAATAGTTTGAAAGTTACATTCGCCTAAGTGTTACTATTTTTATGACAAAATCTTCATTGAAGTAAAACCTTTGTATTTTAAAAATAAAGAAGTTTTAGAAAAAAAGCAAAACCTATAAACCTAGTATATAATATGCTGAAACGATTGACGCCAGAATCTAAGAGATTGGTCGTGATTTAGTATGTGAAAAACGTTTTCTCCCGAGAGACAAATTTCATATAAAAAATACTTACAGTCAGTCGCGAGCTGCAACGCTCTCCTATCGCACGATCAGGGGTCGGGGAGGTGTGGTAGCGACAGCACGAGTTTTTCTAAATACCTATTTTTTAAAATGGCAGCCGGTATACTATCCTCTTAAGTCCCTAATTCGCTTGTGATTATAAAAATAAAACTGTTAAGATCTCACTATAGTGTAATTTTTATGTAGATAAATATAATTGTGTAAATTACAAGTAATTGTGAATTGTATCATTTATGGAATAGATTTTGTATTTTTAAAAGAGCGTTGTTTAACAAACACGAAATAAGATAATGACTGGATCTCAACGTTCTCTCATAAGACAAACATAGCCATCTATACATATAATCTACAATGAACACTGAACAAGTTTAAATTTGATTTGTGATGATTTGCTAAAACATAATAAACTCCAATACATTTTTAAAAGTTTGTATTTTCTGTCAGTATTTCGATTTATTCTCTGAAGATAATGGAAGTCAGAACGCTTCCTTATGTTCTTTACAACTCACGTCTGTGAACGCATCCAATTGAAAACGTCATTTTTGTTCAGTGTGACCAGTGTGGCAGGTTAGGGTATAATTTTATTTACGGGAAAAAAATGCGGGGAATTTTTAACCGTGAATCGATGAAAAAAAACGGTATTTAGGGTATTTTATTAAATTGGATTTTAAATCCTAGACTGTGTTAACAATGAACAGGCAACAAAAAAATAGACTCAGAATTTTATACATTTCAGGTCCTTTTGATAAAAATAATAGTTATGTATCTCACCATTTACTTCATTTATGTATGCTGGGCAAATGTGTTCATTTCTTTAAAATAAACTGTAGAACAATTTTGCAAACTTTATTTTGCAACTTTGTGTTTTCTGTGAAAAATGGGGAGATTAAAAAACATAACTTTGCAACCCCTTACCCCGGTACTGTCGACAATTTGACTTGACAGTAAAAAAAATTTGTTTGTGTTGTGAAACTTTAACTAATAAAAATAAACAGACCTAACTTGTTGCGGAAAGACTCATTGTAGTGTACGAAACTTGGTAATAGTATTTGCAGAGGAATCAAGAGAAAAGAATGTTAACCCACAACTCAACAACTGTTATGAAAAGAAAGTTTCTAAAGGTTATCAAAACAATGAAAGATTCATCTCACAGATTTAGAGAATTCAGAGGTAAGTTAAGCATAGGTAAGTGTCTAAGGCGTTAATATTGGTATTTACTAATTGGTAATAACTAATTTCTCTTGTTTTGCAGGCTATCAGAAGTTAGGACCTGGAGTGAAACTTGACAAGTAGCGGACTCATTTCTTAAATATTTTTAGAGAAACAGAGAAAGCCTTCGGGCAAAGTTTTCTTTAACCCGTCAACCTGTCTAGCACAGTTGTTCTGTGCTCTGTAGTTGACTGTGAGTGCCAAAAAATATCTCTCCGGACACAAAGTTCTTTAGAATTTGCCGCAGTACGCCTGCCAGGCTGTGTTCACTGAACATGTGTATGAAGCAGTTATTGAGGTTTACGGTGCCAAAATAATATCAAATTGAGATGGTGATCATTAAGTGTTGAGGTGATGTTATTAAAGTTGAGTAAAATTATGGCATGAGTCACATAAAAGAGTTCAAAAGATAAATATATGTTGTTGAGGTTATATACTGCACACTTATGGTAAACTGGCTGTTAAACATGTTTTCACCCCTGCTGCTCACGTCCTATTGGATGTAGCGTTATGTTTTATGGCTCATAGCCTTCCTCGATTAATGAACTATCCTACACAAAAATATGTTTTCAATTTGAACCAAGATTAGAGATTAGCGCAGTCAACCTAACAATCTCTTCAACTGATAAAGTATAGATATTATGCAAAATGAATAATGTTTTTTCTGTTTTAAATTATAACTGGATGTTGAAAATGATGCAAATTGTTTTATTTTTACCGACCTATTCAATTTTATTTTTACCTAGTTTTATGTTTATTCAGTTGTGACAAGAAACAATCAACATTTCCTTTTTTATTTCTTGTGTGATTTTAATAAAAAGTAATCATTGCATTTGTTTTTCTGCCCAACATCATTTTGTTTTCAGTTGGCATGCTATTTGGATCAAAGTATTCAAAACAACTCTCACATGGTTTTACCATTCACAGGCTGCTTGAGATCAATTTCTTTTCTTTCTTGTTGAGATTTAAGTAATTCAAGGAGCCCAGGGCTATAATTATTATAAAAGACAGCGGCATCTTGGAGGTACATTGCAAAGTCAGAGTATCAGTGACTATTCATTGAGATTTCTCCGCGACTGACCAAGCGTTCCATATTACCAATTACTAACTGGGTTGTGGAGGTCAAACATGCAGTTTGTTTCACAACAGTTTGTGCAAGCCCCCTTCACCCAAGTATTGGGAAATTACTAGCCAATTAATGATAATAAATTATGTTTAGATGTCAGTTTTTTCGTGTGTACCTATTTGCAATGTGGCAAATAAAATAACATTCAAATTTTAATAATGCAAGCAAAATTAAATAATATTTTAATTTTGCTTGCGATATTTGTATGTTATTTTACTTATTTAGTTCCAATTTTACAAACATAAAAACCAATTGTTATCCTACAGAAATAGTTATTTATGATACTAGTGCGGTAAGTTGGTTTTTACAAACGAGTAGACGAATGTAAGCCCGAGATGAAATCGAGGGCTTACCATAGTCACGAGTTTGTAAATACCAATTTCCGCACGTGTGTCATACAATGTTTTTCAACACATTTGCGAGAAAACAGTACATTATGTAAGTTTCTAATATGAAAATGGCGCGAATTTGCAAATGGCGCCACATGCACGTGGTGAAAATTAGAACTACATCTTTCGTCTCATTTACTCTTTAGTATTAAAATGAGACAACGTATTGAGCAAAAAGCGCTTCCAAGGAGGTTCGATCAGCCAGGTTGTTTATTCTCATAATGTGAAACTCTTTGGTGGAGTTCTTATTTTTTTTTAATGGAAATTAAAAAAAAAACCGTAAAGAAAACGCACGGTGCTATACAACGGGGCGTGCCGTAAAATAGGTACTTAGGTGAGAGTACCTATTTTACCGCACGTTCCGTTGTATGGTGCGTAATTTTAACTTTCGAACAATGTATACAGGCTTCGTAAACGCATTTTTCGAGCAAATGTGTTGAAAAAATAGTTTACGCATAGTTTCAGATCCAATGACAATATTTTGTGTCGTGCGTGCGTTTACAAACTTAGAACTACCACAGCATTTTTTTTAGGTTTTAAAATTATATGAGTCCGGGGCCTTGGATGGAGAGGAAGAGACTGTCAAACTTTTAATTGACTGGGTGTTTTTGTATGTACAGACGCCAGCACATCAACCTACCCGAATCTTTAAGGCCGTGCGCTGCGTTAAGCGGGCGTCGGACGCGGGGACCCGCGCCGTGCTCCGTCGCGGACAAATTTAACCCGTCGCGGACGCCCGCGACGGGTCCCGCCCTCGCAGCGTCGCCAGTTCAATTTGATCGCGCGGGTGTACAGTCGATATCATTGTATAGGTAGGTATGTCACGTCTAGATTGTTGTGAGGAGAATTTAACGCAACGGCGCTCACTGATTTCCTAGAAACATCTCCGTCACACGGACACCCGTCGCCCGCGGGGCGGGTCCGCCGCCCGCGCCGCGTGCGACGGGCGACCCGCTGCACGCTGCGCTGATCTATGAGATTACATGAAACAGCACGCCACGCGGGCACCCGCGACGGACGCCGGCTTAACGCAGAGGACGGCCTAAAATTTTGGCAATCGAACGTAGGGGAAACTGAGGACACTTGATCCTTACGGGAGACTAGATACACTGGATTTACAGAGCTTCTGTGAACACTCTTTAAATTTAGAGAGGCCACATTTGTAGCCTATGGTACGTCCTAACTTTCTAAAATTGGTACCCATGTCAAATTCGATAGTTGAGCAGATGGCGGATGATTTTGTGTTTCGTGTTGTAAGAAAATGTTTTTCGTAAGTTTTTATATGGATTAAATAAGTGGTTAGTAAACTAATTTTGGATAATTATCAATTTTAAACTAGTCATTATCTATGTGTTTAAGCGTCTGTTTCATAGAAAAGCGTTAATAGTACTCGATTTTTTTACAATATTTTTTTAAAACCTCGACATAGCTAGGGTACACATGGTACACTTCCTTATGGGAGATATAATATATGTTATTATGATGAATTATGATAAAAAGGAAAATGCTACGTTTAAAAAATACACATTCCAAACTTACGCCAGTCACAAATTTCACAGATTTTGTGACAATATAGGTATATGTGTTTTATTATAACAGTGGATATGTTTTTATTGTTTCTAGATTACCTACTTAGCAAATAAATCAATGATAAACAATTTTCACATGTTATTTTCATTTCCTTCTGTATTGTTCCCCCCAGGATCAAGTGTTCCAGAGGGTGGGGATCAAGTCAGACATATATAATAATATTCCACAACTATCACACAACGCCATCTAGTCCCAAGCTAAGCAGAGCTTGTGTTATGGGTAATAGACAACTGATAAACATACTTATATATTTCTAAATACACAAATATCATAGATAAATTACACCCAGACACAGAACAAATGATCGTGCTTATCACACAAACATTTGTCCTGGGTGGGAATCGAACCCACGACCTCCGGTATAGCAGTCAGGGTCACTAACCACTAGACCAACAGGCCACATGATTCAATTCCCTATACGAAGTTTTCGTGGGCTGGTTACTAAATTTATATACCGATATCATTAGCTATTATACTCAGTATAGCCAATTAAATTCCACGTACTTATTTCAATACCAGAATATTTAAAATCGGATTAATATTCGCGAAATAATAGCCAAAAAACAAAAGGGGGGATCAAGTGTCCTCAGTTTCCCCTAAATCTTCTCATCTTGGGATAAAGTTGAAAATCTATTACAGAAATCTGACAGATTGTGGTAGCTTGTGATGTGCTGGCGTCTGTACAAAAACACCCAGTCAGTTAAAAGTTTGATGATAACCGAACGGTTATCATCTGCCTGACCCTGAAAAAGACCCTGATTACTTGCACCTGTAATCTGTAGGTAGGTTGCAGGTGCAAGTAATCAGGGTCTTTTAGAATAGTTTTTTCATTACTCATACTCTGAAAGTAGGTCATTACATGTCTGATTAGCCGTTTGAAAGTTATCCATTGCCGCCCTAGGGAAAATCGCTTTCAACTGACAGCTGTCAAATTTAAGAAAAAAAAACTAGTTCAATTTTGACATTTCTATTGAACCATGTTCAAACTTTTTATACAGCCACGAAATTACAAAGCGATTTAAAATTAAAATAACATAAAGTTAAGTATTAAGAATATCAATAATGACTTTAAAATAATTTAGTTTCAACTATTACTCTTAAATAATACAGATTTCGACAAAATCTTTGCCAATTTTTTAATAATGAACATGAAAAATCCTGGCTGTATAGCTGGACGACCACAGCACAAAAATTAAAAAAAAAAGCGGCAAAGTGACAATCCGATCCACACTCATTTTTTCTTTAGCTAAAATTTATGTTGTTAATTTTATTTTCCTCGTATTCGTAATGAAAAGCACAGTGTTTACCTCGGGTAAATTACTTATTTAGTCCCTCGAACTATTAGCGCCCTCACTACGTTACGGGCGCCAAACCCCGTCTCGGGACGTAAATAAGTAACTTTCACGCCTTGGATAACAATGTACTATTAAATGTCGCCCTGTTACAGACGTCAGGTTCATACCCACGGAGAAGGGCAAATTTATCCTCGTGCTTCGTGGCTACACGTACTCACAAGTTGGAGGACGGTTCTTCTACTGTTCATCGAAGCACATGGGGTGCAGAGCGCGAGTTCGTCTGATATCGGGGAAACTCGTGGCGTCTGGTACTGAACACAACCACGCACCGCCATCACAGGCACGCTGTGGTAACGGTGCCTTCGTGCAGCTCCGTCACAAATGTCCGGCCAGTTTGTCGGGAATACCCTCAGCTATAGGTACCTCCATTCCCAATTTCTTGCTCAACTGTAGCAGCTCTAGCCCTCCATGCTATCAACTTCTACTAGAATAGGTTTCCCAAAAAGGACCTGTGTACACGACTCCCTGTTCCTGAGGACAAGAAAGATTAATTAGGTACTTAATGAGCAATGATTTGTTTGACATGGAGTTCATGTTCATTGATGCATGTCGGAACCAGATACTTTCGGTCCAGTCTTTTAAGTTCATTTTCTAAGAATGAAGTAGGTAGGTATAAATAATGTTGTAACCTTTGATTAACCTATACAAAATAACGAGCCAAACGAAGCGCAAGGGCACTACCTACCTTTTCTCGAAGTGTTTCGTCGTTTTTTTGAACCCTCATAGAGTTGGTTTCCGATGTACCAGATAGTTCATATTCTCAGGATTTATGATGTCAATAATAGACTAATTAAACATAAATGGCCTTTTTATTATTTTATTTTTTTGGGGTGGCAAAATCATCAAACTGATGAAATCAGTTTCAATAGAATAACTCTAATAATTTAGACTTTATTGATATCTGAAATACACCGATTTCGTCACTGACACACTGATGATCATCAAAATGTTTGGCTACTTCCTGAAGTGCTAGAAAGCTGAAATTTGGTATGTAATCTAAGTTTAGTAACAAATTTGTATATGTTGCCAAGACGACCACATAAGGTTTGCCCTGTGAAAAAGATATCAGATCTCATGTAGAACCAAACTTCTGAATCTACACGGCCTAACTCTACCGAAGTACCGACCCTAACTTCACAAATTCTACATATCAGTTAAAATGTATGGCTTCGCCGTTTCGCTACCGTCGGTCGTGGAGGTGATGCGAATAGGTATTTTGTTTCTGAAGTGAAGTGAAAAGGTAGGTTAGTGCCCTTGCGGTTCGCTTGGCTCGTCTTGGTGGGGGCACTGCCGTGCCCCCAGACTCGGCGAAGAACCAGAGTCACCGACATAGCTCGTAAAGTTGAAGTGGCAATGGCAGGCATCCGATGGATGCAAGTTTGCGAATTGTCGTTCGGCGTGGCGGTCTAAGGGGGAGGCCTATATTTTCAGCAGTGGACGTCTAATTCCGGCTGATGATGATGATGACCAATGATGCAGGGATCTTGCGTTAATGCTATGATTTGTGGTCTCGATCTTAGCCTCAGAAACTGACCAAGATGCTTTTCTTTGAAGTGTGGCCGCAACTGGTCACTGCTTCGTTTTTGCAGTGCTACTACTGAGCTTGCGGTTCTGGGTTCGATTCCGAGAACGAACGCTTTATTGGATTATTTAAATCGGTAATTTCTTCAATATCAGCCACAGTTTTTTTTTAAACATTAAATGAGTCCTCCGGGCGCGGGCGGGACGAAAGGGACTGTCAGACTAGTATTGACTAAAATCCACGTTGTCCTTCAATTGCCCTTTACGTTCCAGGGTCGCTTACCTGTTAAGACAGTCCTGCGACCCCGGCAGGCTTTGGCCCGCTAAGGGGGCCCCGTCTGATTGCTAACAGCTCTTTGAGGTGAGTGGGGAACATGACGCGAATTCACCTATTTACTCGCGGTCCACATGCCCTCGCCAACGTTGGCTGGAAATCGCTTCGAGACGTCCGTTGTCATAGGCATGTCTCGCGGTGGCTGGGTCGTGAGTTAGGCGCTGTCCTCTCCCTCACGCGGCATTTGTATGTGAACCTACATATTATTTGTGCTACTACCTACTGCGGAGATATTCAATAAAAACTGTTTCCGCTTGGACTACATCATCCCAGCGGCACCTTTTTTCCCTGTGGAAAAGAAATACATTCTGACAATCCATCGGCGATTACGTTACGATCATGGCAAAGTCAAAACGTAGACATTGATTTGACAAACACTACCGCAAAGCTTATGATGATGAACCCATTGAAAGTCGTTGTAGGCATACGAAACTGCTATACTTGCTGCTTCTCTAGCCCTCGCCATGATAATTGGCGTCAGGCTATCATTGCGGCAGGTCCCTTAATTGAATGCCTTCAATATTGAGAGACTAAACTGTTTTTATTCATCTTCTGATTTGTGACGTAATCATTATTTTATCATACTCTAATTGTGAAATCTAAAGAGATTGATATTGTTGTTGTATTAAAACTTTTGTTTTATTGGAAATTTCTATATCATGCGTTTTATTTAAGCTATCCTTAATTTGGTTAATTGATTTAGTTCAATGATAATTGAAGTGGTGGCCCAGTGGTATCGGCCCCGACTTACGAGTTGTAGGTTGTGGGTTCGAATCCGGCCAGGCACATTACTTTGTGTAATTTATTTCGTCACCACTGCTCTCAAAACGGTGAAGGAAAACATCCTGAGGAAACCGGCATGTCCTAGAACCAAAAATTCGAAGACATGTGACATCCACACACTGGGCCCGCGTGGTGGATTATGGCCCACTCCCTCTCTCAGAAAGGAGGCCTGTGACCCAGCAGTAGCATTTATAGGCTGATGATGATGATGAATGATAATTGAAAAGGTACCTATCTGTTGTGTTTTCAGAAACGGTGGAGTTTTTCAAAACGAATCGTGGTCAGATTGGTGCAATGTTCAATGGTCAGAAATTCTACAAGAACTACCAGGGAAGCGACGGAACAATATCATGGATCTGTCGCAACAAACACCTTTGTAACCGTCGGATCAAAACCAAAGGACGTGATATTATCTCCGTTTCTGAAAATGGGCATTCACTTGAATGTATTGAAGCGGATTTACAAGAATACGAGTTACGTGAAATGTAACTTTTATGACACGCTAACTCATTTGTAGATACCTACTGAAGATATAACTGAATTATTTATGTGTTATTTGTTATGCGTGTAATGAAGTTTATGACGAGTACAATGAAATTGATGTGATACATGATATATAAAATCAAGAATTAAATTGGTCTTATTTGGCACAAAATTTTCCTTTTCTAAATCTCAAAAATAATATTTGAAAGAAGAATAATGTTTAAAATAAACAATAACATGACGTGAAGTTTTAGGCATTGTTGAATTCTTCACAACGACCAAAGGGCAGATTGGGGCCAAGTTTGAGGGTCAAAGGTTCCACAAGAACTATCAAGGGACGAGTGGGGTGGTTTCCTGGATCTGTCAGTTCAAGACCTGCAACCGCAGGATCAGGACGAGGGGGCACTACGTCATCGGAGTCTCGCAGAGGGAACACTCAGAACAATGTCTGGCGAGTGTCTATGAGGAAGATAGGATGTGAATGCTATAATGTTTGAATGTTTGATGATTCTTAAAAAGTATTGTGCACTCATATCTAGTCTATTATCTGCCAAATAAGTAATTAGTTGTGTAATATGATTATCGTGCAGTGCGAAATGTTTGATGTTGGTTTTAATTAGTTGTGAAAATATAAAGGAATAACCTCCTTTTTTTTGAAGTCGGTAAAAAGCAGATAAAAGTTTTTTTATTAGGTATTTTGTACTGCCCCACGGTTGGCCAAGGGCCTTGATTCCTTTTCAACACTCACTGTGTTCTGCTTTATTTAACCAACCAATCAGAAACGGGTCCAATTCGTCACGATACTTTCCGTTTCTTGGGCTTCGGTGATGGCAACCACTCACTCACAACACAGGTTCTGTTTCTTGGGTATGGACAATCATATTACACTGATAAATTGATTTCGTCCATTAGGTAAGTACCTACTGACAGTTGTGTTTAAGCCCCATGCGATAGTGGCCAAGCCCACTGTGCACTGCCAGAGAATCATGTGTATTGTCATTAGCACGTACATGCAATTCGATATCGAGCAAATCTGTGAGCACTATCGACAATACGTGCGACTCCATTTACTAGCGATTTTCATACATTTTCTTCGACCGGACGTTTGGCGACCGTTATCGTCAATCGATGCAATTCTGAATAGCGTCGCGTCATGAGCAGGCTCGCTACCAGGGCAGTTAGCGATGATTTACACGACGCCGCCGCCGCGCCGCTGCCGCTCCGCCGCCACGCCGCCGCCGCTCCGCTGCCGCTCCGCCGCCGCTCCGCCTCCGCGCCGCCTCCGCGCCGTCTCCGCGCCGCCTCCGCGCCGTCTCCGCGCCGCCTCCGCGCCGCCGCCGCGATGCCAATTCACTAGTGTTTGTATTTATCTTAAAAAGGAGGTTTCTCATTTCGGCCGTAGTGTTTTTTTTATGTTTGTTCGCGGATAACTTCTTCGTTTATGAACCGGTTTTGATGATTCTTTTTTTAAAGATATTTCTTATTATTTAGCTCCACACGATTCCCCTGGCCTTCCATCATTAAACCTTAATTTCCATATCATGGGACCACCTTTGAAATATCTTCTTTCCAACAAAAAAGAATCATCAAAACCGGTTCATAAACGAAGAAGTTATCTGCGAACAAACAAAAAAAAAACATATACGGCAGAAATGAGAAACCTCCTTTTTAGATAAATAAAACGCTAGCGAATGGCATCGTGGTGGCGGCGCGGCGGCGGGCGGCGCGGCGGCGTGGTGGCGACCGTGTACACAGCCTAGAGGCGCGGTGGCGGCGCGGCGGCGGCGCGGCGGCGTCGTGTAAACGAGCGCTTAGAAGGTTTGAAATGACATCAACTTGCGTGCAGCGAACATTGTTGACGCACTACCAATTTTACAGGTGCGGACTCTGATGGCTCTGAGCATACAGAAGAATATTACTTTGCCACTAGCACACGTGGAAACCCGTTACTGGTGTTTTCCGGTCACCGTTTTAAACTGATGAAGAACATGGGAAAGTACAGAAGATGGATCTGTATCAAGACCAGGGAGCGATGCAACTCTTTCATCATCACTGAGGGTGAAGACATTGTTAGAATGAATGTTCTTCACACTCATGAATTAAGAAAAAAACCTTTAAAGAGCGAGTCAGATTCGGGCATCGAGGGTTCTTTACATTGGTAGATAAGTTAAAAGTAAACCACTATTTAGGTTGGACCTAAATGAGTGTTGTTGAACAGCTTATAGAGGCTTAAGTCCAATGGTAGCTTATGATTATTTCGTTACTACTTTGGTATCAAATCTAACATAACTATGTACTGTGTGTGTGTAATTGTTAGGTAACTGCAATTAAGTTTATTTATTGTAACTATTTGTTTAGATCTCTTGCAATATTTCTAGAATTAAATTGTTTTAATTTAAAACATAAGTATTGTCGTTTATATGCGTTTGCCGTTCAATAATAAAATTATAAGTAAACAGTAAGAAAACATAATAAAAGTGGATGATATTCTACTTTGAGGTGTTTTTCACGGTTATACAATTATTTCAGCATGTATATTTCATATTTATACACATATAACCATCTAATATATAAAATTCTCGTGTCACAGTTTTCGATGCCATATTCCTCCGAAACGGCTTGACCGATTTTGATGAAATTTTTTGTGCTTATCCGGTATCTATGAGAATCGGCCAACATCTATTTTTCATCCCCCTAAATGTTAGGGGTAGTCCACCCCAAATTTTTTTTTTAATTATTTATATGGCAAAACAACGTTTGCCGGGTCAGCTAGTCTAATATATAAAATTCTCGTGTCACAGTTTTCGTTGCCATACTCCTCCGAAACGGCTTGACCGATTTTGATGAAATTTTTTGTGCTTATCCGGTATCTATGAGAATCGGCCAACATCTATTTTTCATCCCCCTAAATGTTAGGGGTAATCCACCCCTAAATTTTTTTTTTTAATTTTTAGACAACATTTTTAATTTATGGCAAAACAACGTTTGCCGGGTCAGCTAGTAACATATATAAGTTGAGAGTTACAAGCATTTTTTTTTTCATGTTTCAGTGGATTCAGCAAATCCCCTTATATTTGGGGTTACAAGGTACGGCAACCCCATTATATCTTGGGGCAAGTACACGTTTACTAAGAAACTGACTCGACGTGAGAAGACCTGGTGGGAGTGTTCAGCGAGGAAGAGTTGTGTGTGTCGATGTGTAGCTGTCACTGTCAACGATCGACTGGTGAAGCTCATCGGATGGCATAAACACTAATATATCACCAAGCTGAAATAGATGGGCATGCGGGCGGCGACTACCTAATGGGCAACTCGCTGCCCGACCATAGACCATGCCCGGGTCAAAGCGACAGTAGTTCCATTGTTGGAAAGACAGACTTATACAAGTCGTCTTGCGCCATCTTGTTCTCACAGTGGAACTACACTTCGCCGACAAAGTGGTAAAATAAATTCTTGTAATTTTTTTTTTCTCGCGAACCCCTTATTGTCATCATCATCAGCTTATAAATGTTCCCACTGCTGGGACACAGGCCTCCTCTCTGTGAGAGGGAGTGGGCCGTAATCTACCACGCGAGCTGGGCCGTAATCTACCACGCGAGCCCAGTGCGGATTGGTAGATGTCACATAACATGCCGGTTTCCTCACGATGTTTTCCTTCACCGTTTTGAGAGCAGTGGTGTTGAAATAAATTACACAAAGTAATGCACCTGACGGGGTTCGAACCCACGACCTACTACTCGTAAGTCGAGGCCGATACCACTGGGCCACTACTGCTCTATATCCTTAGTGTGGTATGTCATTATAGGTTTTTAAAAACATTGGGGGTTTTTCAGAACAATCTTTCGATCAAGAGATGGGAATCTTTCAAAACAAAAAAAAAAATCATGCCTATTTGCTGACACTAGTCTAAATAAAAACTTTTTCAAAAAAAAATGTAACCGCCTTCAAAAACAACCAAAAAAAAAGGTTAAAAAAACCTACAAAATAACTTTTCTTTCGGAAGTCGGTGTCTTTGTTTTCTTTATTTCATTGTGTTTTTTTTGCCACCGACTTCCGAAAGAAAAGTTATTTTGTAGGTTTTTTTAACCTTTTTTATGGTTGTTTTTGAAGGCGGTTACATTTTTTTTTGAAAAAGTTTTTATTTTACTCTTTTTAGTTTAAATATTCAACCCGAATTCTTGTCAAATACAACATGTGCACTAATAAAATTCCCTATCTCAAAAACTACTGAACCGATTTTGATGAAACTTGCAATATTCCCTAAGTTAAATGATACCTAGTACAAGAAAAAAAGAATTAGTTAAATCGGACTTGTAGTTCCAGAGATATGCGAACTCAAACTAAATTAGTCGATGCCTACTCCTTACTATTAAGGAGTTCTACCTTCCATCATCAGCTCAGCTACATGAAATTATGATTACCATACTCAAGTACTTAAATTACTGCATAAAATTTGCGAAAAACGGTGTGTCGGCCTATAAAATTCGAGGGCTGCCCTCGATTTCTCCAGGATCCAATCATTAGATCCCAACTTGGTGACTATGGGACCACCTCAGAAGTACCTCCTTTCGAACAAAAAAATAATTTTAAAAATCGGTCCACAATTGGCGGAGTAATCGCGTAACAAATATACAAAAAAAAAAAAAAACAAAAAAAAAACATACCGTCGAATTGATAACCTCCTCCTTTTTGAAGTCGGTTAAAAATAGATTTGTGTAAAATAACCTAGTTGTGGATATTTAATTGTTAAGTACTGTTGTATCAAACTGAAATAAAGTATCTAATAACGTCCACATAGCTGACAACTTTCCTCATGAGGGTGGGCAGAAAGTGCAGAAACTATTCTTCTCGACACTATATGAATGTGTTTATACTGAATAAAGTTTTTAACTGAATTATTAAATAACATGTAGCTAACTGTAAAATGTGTTTCTTTAAGATGAAACTTATCGAAACGATTTAATGTTTGATAAAAATACTAGGTACCTATGTAATTTACATAATTCAATCTTTAAAATTGGCAATGGAGAAACCACTGAATATTTAAAATTAAATAACTGTAACAGTTTCCAATAATAATATTTTAGTCGCAAGCGATCTGCGTGTAACGTTAAGTAAAAAGTTGTAATCCTTCTTATTATTAAAGATATTTATGTGATTTGTATTTTTTCACTTATTATATTTTGTGACTTCTATTGCTGATCTAGTACATGCAGTATATAATTTAAACTTTTTTTGCATGAAGACTTATCACAAACTCAAACGAAGAATGAAGATGGTAATGTTTCTGATATATTTCAGAACCATCAGAGCCAACATTTGACTTATCTCAGCGCGGGAATCTCGTAATACAGATAGGTCAGTGGCGGTACAACAAACATGCGTGTTGGGGGTCCAAGGTTCGCTGGACTTGCATCAAGAAGAAGAACGGCTGTACTGCAGCCATTACCACTGTTGACAATGTCATCGTCAAGACTCTTGGCAAACATAATCATTAAGATTCGTACTATTTGAAGTTTGAAATAAGAATTTATTTTATTAAGATGATATAAAAGTAAAGCGGTCGTTTTCCACTAAGGCTTTTCCGGACCCCAACTAGGTACGTAGCACGCTTCAGTTAACAGATAGTTACAGTTACTTCCATTTTCTTATCTTCCTTTGACAGTGAACTCTAATCCTGTAACTTATGAAAATCTTTATTTGTAAAAATCTTCCATGACGTAGAGTACAAAAGTCCTGCTGCTTATTGCTTATTTATAACTAGTAAATAAAGTAATAATCATGTGACTTAGCCGGTAAGAGTGTTAGTGACTTTTATTAAAAACTGCCTGTTATAGTTATTTATGATACTAGTATGGTAAGTTGGTTTTTACAAACGAGTAGACGAATAGTCGAGGGCTTACCATAGTCACGAGTTTAAATAAGTAAAGAATTTAGTCTCGTTCTAATTTAGGTATAAGATAGAGCTAGTGTTCGTTGGTTATACCTACAACTCCGATGAGTGTTTTTACTATACTGCCTATTAAACTAAGTTTTTATTGTAATTGCTAGTAAATATTCAATTGTAAATTATTTTTTTATTTCGTTGGTTGTTCCATTTTCCTTCGAGCTTTTACGAACATGATTTTCTTTCTAATATGAACGTTATTTTATACATCAGTTTCAAATAAAACTGGTAATGTAGGTATGTTATTTTCCGGACAAGGCTTTTTTCCGGAGGAGTCAGTTTTACCTCCTCTGATAGTTTTTGTATAAAGTAACTATTTCCCCTTGCACTTTCTTCTTAGTTCTTCTTGTTTAGTACTAAAATAAATATACATTTCAGATCTGTTCCCTGTTTTTGCACAATCTCAGCGAGGTAACCCGGTCATCATGATCGGTCAGTACAGATTCAACCGTGTTAATAAACACGGCAATAGAACAAGATGGGTGTGCGTCAAAGCTAAGGCTGGCTGCAGAGCGTCCCTGCACACCATGGACAACGCCATCGTCCGAGTGTGGGGGTTCCATGACCCGCTAGCTCACACTAGTGCTAATAGATTCTAATATCGAACGTCGGGCAACGGTACGGTAATTGAGACATGTCAAAATTTTGCAATAATTAGCAAGAATCCTCCCAAATCAAGACCGACTTCAAAAAAAGGAGAAGGTTATCAATTCGACTGTATTTTTCTTTTATGTTTGTTACCTCATAACTTGCGACTGGGTGAACCGATTTTCATGATTTTTTTTTTATTTGAAAGCTGGTGCTTCCCGTGTGGTCCCATTGTCACCATTTCAATATCTGATGATTGGATCCTGGAGAAATCGAGGGCAACCCTCAAATTTTATAGGCCCACATATCGTTTTTCGCAAATATTATGAAGTAATTTAAGTATTTGCGGATGAAGGTATTTATGAACATTAAAAAACTAAATTAACAAGCCTAATAATAATTACTACAACTAACAAAGAGCATCAAAAAATTCATCCACATCGCTGTCAACGGGATAAGTTCCCAGAACGCTGGCAGCATTGCCACGTTGGATGGCAATGCTAATTCTTTGACCTAGAAATAGGCCAGCCTTCTGGTCACGCGAAGAGTCGACTATTCGTTTAGCAAGCTCTTTAAAAACTTGGTGAGCACTCGGACCCCATGGCCCTAGTGTTTCAACCCCAAACGGCTCAAATACATAGCTGCTAGTCAAGCCATTGTATTTACGCCGTTTGAGGTTTTCAGCACTTGCAGCAGCCGCACCAGCACAGCACGCCGTACCGCGAAGATGGGATGGCGCAAGGGTGTCGACACATGTTGCATCCCACACCAAAGGTCTACCCAACTTCCATGGCATTATAGTCATCCCATCTGGTCTCTTCCCATCGTCGCGTGCCAAGCCATTGGGTTCTAAAACAGCTGGCACCCCGGCGATGACAAGAGCACGACGGATAATGTCATTTAAGCTGGCGTGCCGTGCTAACCGACCCGCACTTTTGCTGCAGGAAAGGCCATGGTGCCCGAGGCAGTCGACTGCTTCGCCACACTGACAGCGATGTGGAGCACCGCAAGGAGCGCCCAAACGCAGACATGTAGCGATCCGGAAAGTAGTGTCACTCAGCATGGTACCTATGTTGAGTGACGGTAGTGCCTGAAGCCATAGACCCGACTCCCATTCGCCCACAGCCAGCAGGCGAGCACGCTCTACAGAATTGGTTGACGTATTAACAAGATTGTACCGTACCAACCTGCAGAGCGGCTCATCCCACTGCCTCTGGGAAGATGGGTTCACGGGTCGATCTGAATCCGGGCAAGTCATTTTCCAGGCGTTCTCCGCATCGGTCAAGCACGGCACTTCAGAGTCAACCAGGGAGAGACTTAATATCTTCCTGGTTAAGGTTTCAGTGCTGTGGACAGAGGATAGGAACGCCGGTAAACTCACACTAGAAATTTTGCGGACGCCGAGTCCACCAAAACGGATAGGGAGGGTGGCTTGCAGCCACGCTCGGTCGTCCAGGGCCACATTAAGGATGGATGTTAAAGTATTACGAATAATTTGGTCAATTTTGTCCAAAATGTGTTGATGCTTCCATAGAGGAGAACACCGGAGATAGTACATAAAATTTGGACCAAAACAACAATACCTAATAAGGGTGAATGCTGAATGTAAGTTGATTTGGGAAAGTCGATCTGAGATGTCATTAAAATGATTAATTTTTTCGTCGATGAATGATGAGAAACTATCTTCGAAAATAGGGGAACCTAGGAGGTTTAGAGAACTTTTATCTAAAATTTTGATTTGAGGAGCTATTGCATTGAATTTGTCAAGAGTTGTCTGTCTGTCAGTCGTGTCAGAAATAAAAATTTCGCATTTGGATGGGTTGAGGTCCAGACCGATTGATTTAAATTCCTTTTGGATGAATTCAAAGTCATTAATAACGGTGTCTACGTCACCTCCTAGAGTTCCGTCATCTATAGTATTTGCGTATAGTAATCATCATCTCATGTAGCTGAGCTGATGATGGAAGGTACAACTCCTTAACAGTAAGGAGTAGGCGTCGACTGATTTAGTAAATTATTTTTTTCGTTAAGTATTTCAAAGCACTACAATTTAATAAAGGTCTGGAGTATATCTGATGATGGAGCCGAGAGACAGTCGAGGGAACTCCTCAACGATTCCGAGCAGCTACATATCTTGTGTTTGAGCTTGATTAATTTGTATTGATAAGAACTTTACACCTAGATGAGTTGTAACTGTTATTAGGGGTCTGATCACGAAGATGAAGCACAGTTCAGGGAATTCCTCAACGGTTTACAGTAGCTACCTTGTGTTTGGACTTAATTAATTTATATTGATGAGAACTTTACACCTAGATGGGTTGTAACTGTCATTAGGGTTCTGATGATGAAGACGAAGAACAGTTCAGGGAACTCCTCAACGGTTTATAGCAGCTATCTTGTATTTGGACTTAATTCATTTATACTAATGACCCATATGGATTATTGTTCGATGCAGTATACCTGCCATTTGGTCCCATAAAAAAAATCATTCATTTTAGTGTTCTGGCATAATGTGTACATGGGCAATTTTAATAAAATCGGTGCTAAAGATAATAAAATTCTAGTGCATATGTAAGAAAATTATGTATTTGACAAGAATTTGGGTTAAATATTTAAACTAAAAAGGGTAAAATAAAAAAGTTTTTTTAAAAAATGTAACCGACTTCTAAAAAACAACAACCACTAAAAAGGGTAAAATAACCTACCAAATAACTTTTCTTTCGGAAGTCGGTGGCAAAAAAATCAATGAAATAAAAAAGCAAAGCCACCGACTTCCGAAAGAAAAGTTATTTTGTAGGTTATTTTATCCTTTTAAGTGGTTGTTTTTTTTAGAAGTCGGTTACATTTTTTTATCTGATACTACACATTCCAGATTAGGGCATCCTTTTGTTCGGTAATTCTTACTACCTCCTAATTCGTAAATGACATTTGTTTAAAAGTTGTCATCACACTGACAAAGGCACTACGCAATAGTTATATGAATCGTTCCTGTGTTTATGAACTGGGAACAGAATTAGATAAATCTCGGATCTCAGATGAAAATATCGAAATAAAGTAGATATTTCTGCCTTAGCTTAGGTTAGTCGTTAATTTATTGATATTATAGTTATAAAAAATGCGAGCCATGACTTATCCTGCACTCTGCAGTCATCGAAGTTATATTATATAGAAAAAGTTTATGAAAATGGTGCTTCCCAATGTAGCTAGTTGCACAAGTTAACATATCGATGCTTAGTATACAGGTAAATCAAATGAATTATGATTGAAGTTTTTATCAATATTTTTATTACGTTTTATGTAATAAGTGTTACAATTTAGTTTTAATATTAATTTGTTACATCAACTAACTTCATCAGTATTTATAAGTTCTCGTGCTACAGTTAATAACATTATATTACTTAGTTTCGGTGGTGGATGAAATACAGAAACATTTTATTCAGTAAATAATCACGAGTACTGTTTATTTTTAATAGCTTACTATTTCAGATTACACGTTTGTAATTTATTATTTTTTAGGTTGTTGTTTTATTAACCGAAATGAATATTCAATCTCAATTCAAATCATGTTCCTAAGTTTTTGACAGCTGCTTTGTTTTCCACATTCTAGAATGGTACGATCGATTGAGATATAAATAGCGAGAACCTCTAGTGGGTCGGGCAGTAGAACACACCCTCGTCATTTCCGATGAAACCATCGCCAACCTCCAGGAGGTCAGTATGGAAACCAGCACAGTTCTCAAACACAGACACACTTCGATTCCGTCATTCCATCCCCGCCGTCGAGAACCGTCGCAACGTCTCTCCCGCCCGTTCCATGCCATTAAATAAGTGTTTTTAATTTAACTACTTACTCTTATTCATCATCAAAAACATCATATCAGCCGTAAGACGTCCACTGCTGAACATAGGCCTCCCCTTTAGACTTTCAATAGGACCGGTTGGAAGTGGCTTGCATCCAGCGTGATCCTGTGGTCTTCATGATATCGTCTGTCCTCCTACGCTGCGCCGGTTTGTGATCTCCATTTGAGCTTTCTGCGTTCCTGCTCCATTTCTGCGGGCTTTTAGCCCTGCTTATAGTTTACTGTCTATAGTTTGGTGGAGAGTAGCTAATTACATTAAATATAGGTTATTAAATAATTTTCTTTTTGACCTATTCCAGTATCAACTTTCACATTAACAAAGAAAGGGAATCCAATGTTGGTGGTGGAAGGTTTCCGTTTTCACAAGGAGAAGGATATTGGATTAAAAACAAGATGGCAGTGTATATTTAGGAGACGATTTAGATGTAAGGCCACCGTCACAACCATCGAAGGAGAAGTGGTTAAGAAAAATTATGTTCATAATCATGCATAATGCAATAGAAACCGATTAGCTCTCGTGAAGCCGTTTCCTGCTAAGGTTATGTGTGCTACCATTATGAAATATAACTTGTATCTGAAAAATTCTGAATGTTGGTAAAAATTCTGATTCTGATATTATTATCTGAGTCGAATCGAATCAGAACTTTAATTTAACGGTGAAGGTAATTGATAAAACATGCCTTATGCGTTAAATTTTGTAAGATTTTTTTACTATCAACGGCTGTGACTAAGTTTTCACTTAACTTATTGTTTGGAGCTTTATGTTAACCAGGTTTTAAAAAAGCTTAGCTTAATAGCTTATATTATATGGGTTCACCGCTGATAGTGTTGAATTAATGACACATTTGACAAATTACAAAATTTCGTGTGTGTTCAGTTAGGCATAGATAATTTTCCTTTTCAAAAAAATTTAGAGGCTATCTTATCTACACCTGAAATACAGGTTACCAGGCCGGTGACGAACATACGTAGTCATAATTCAATTTGTTATCGTGTAAGTTTTATTAAACAATAAAGAAAAAATATTTTCAGAAGCTTATTGTAGTTATTAATTTGAAAAACACATGACCGACATGCAGAAAAGAGAAGGACTAAATAAATCTAAAGCCTCCTGCAGACACACGCGATTAATCGCGCGGGGCGACATGTCGCGGTCCATTCGCAGTACATTTAGAGTGGAAATTAGCTTGGCTCGTTGTCGCAGCGCGATTAATCGCGTGTGTCTGCAGGAGGCTTAAGTAGATTTCTTTGTGTTCAATAAATAATCTTGGTGTTTTCTTTTCAGTGACAAAGTACATGACAAGTAGAGGCACAATGATGTTGCTGGTTGGAGGGTTTCGATTTACGAAAGAAAAGGCAATGGGTGTGAAGATTCGCTGGCGGTGTACGGTGCGAGCCCGTACCAAGTGTAAAGCTTTTATTATTACTATCGATGATCGCATCATGAAGGGGTGTTTGGAACACAATCATTGCGAATGACGCTAGAGATTCATTCAAAATACGGGCTTTTTCTGTTTTGTAAGTACAATTATTACATATTAATCAGAAAAAATATATGTACTTTCTTATGATTAGCAGACACTTTAACAGCTTGTTAAATGAGACATATAGAGTAGTTATTTGATACCAGTATAAAGCTCAATGATGTGTAATGTTCTGGAATTATGAGTTTGGAACAATTTAATGATAAGGATTTATGGGAATAGGTTAAGCGCCCATTATACGGTAGGTTTTGCCATGGCAAAACCATCAATCATGAATGATGGTTGAATGATGGAATTTTTATCGCCTACAATTTTCGTCATTCAAAAGTCAATCAACGCATTAGACGATAGGTTTCCGTCAGTCAAAATCTCTGCCATGGTTTTGCCATGGCAAAACCTACCGTGTAATGGGCGCCTCATGCCTTACATAATAAATAAACAGTTTTCTATTTTAACGCGAAATTATTTTGATGTGCATTGAATTTTGCACCTGTTTGTAAATTAAAATACGTTACGTTTCGTTCAATGAAGGAAATAAATTAATGTTTTCGAAAATACTATAATTTAATGTTTTTTAAAACATAACTAAAATACGAGAAAACACTTTAGACAAGAGAAAATCTCATAAGTTATAGATTCATAACTTAAACAATGTAAAAAGCGAATTACATTGATATAACAGTATGATCATTATCAAGTAACACTCTGTGAGGTTAACACCCAATATTATAATTAGTGCATGTATTTCGTAAAGCACACCACACAACACTTTCATACGAGTACAATACCTACATTACAATCACAATATATACCTATAAACATTATCATCATTATGTTTGTTTACGATATTAATATTCATTTTTATCCTATCGTTTTGCATCCACCTCCATAACATAATTACAATCATGCTATTAAGCAGCATTAAGCATTTTCTTACTACTTAAAAATGCTGTTGTAGAACCTATCGTACTAAAACAGCTGAAAGAGTAAGTATGGAGTTTCTTGCCCATTCTTCTTCATACAACCTACCTTTGCGAATGGGTGTAGAATCAATCCCATCCTATCCCATTTCCTTAATTTTAATTATGCGACGTTTAAAAGTGCCTCTTTGATGGCCTAGTTGAAATAAATGATTTGACTTTGACTTTTGACTTTGACTTTGAAAGCTACACTACTCGTACGTGGGGTTATAATGGTTCATATTCATGCTATTAAACAGCATTAAGCATTTATTTACTACTCAATAATGCTATTACACATGTAAATGCACTCAAAACAGCTTTCAGCAGTATTAACTTTAAATTCTACATAAGTTCACAATTCGTGTCTTAAAGTGCTTACTGTGTTACTTGGGGCGTTTCTGCAGCATCTTCTTAACACCGTTTTCGTTTTATTTTGCAATCTCTAAACTTAATTAGGTACTCGTACAGTATGCACAAATGTCGGTGTAGGTATTCAAATTACTATAATAATAATTTCTTTGGACCCTGTTCCCCATACTCGTTGGGCCACTATTATTTATATTTTAAAACTTTTTTATTTTTTTGTTTTCGTTAAAAAAATATAGTATGTGAAAGTAATGAATATAATAATAATAATATTCCACAACTATCACACAACGCCATCTAGTCCCAAGCTAAGCAGAGCTTGTGTAACGGATACTAGACAACTGATAAACACACTTATATATTTCTAAATAGGTACATGAATATAATAGATAAATTACACCCAGACACAGAACAAATGATCGTGCTCATCACACAAACATTTGTCCTGGGTGGGAATCGAACCCACGTTCTCCGACATAGCAGTCAGGGTCACTAACCACTAGACCAACAGGCCTGTCTGAATGAATAAAGGGAACTAAATCGTAATTTTTATTCAGTATTCCAGACAGCAAGAGGAACTTCGCTGATGTATTTGGGCGGCTACCGCTTTTCAAAGAACAGGATCTCCGGCGGCAAAGCTAGATGGCGTTGCTCGGCGAGGCACCGTACTAACTGTAATGCCTACGTCATCACCATGGAAGATAACTTCATACTCAAGGCTTGTCTTGACCACAACCATGAAAATCTTTACATATAATAAAATCGTAGAGCTGTCATTCCTGTACATTGTTTTTTTTTTTTTTTTCGAGATAAGGGATCGATTCTGATGCCAGATCAATTTTTTTCGATTTTTTTTTATTTTTTTTTTGTTTTGATCTATATCCGAAACTACTATAAAGTTTTCGATCAAATTTTCCTAAAAATATGCTTCTGTTAATAGGCTATGGATTATTACGCTATTTTCCCTGGGAGATACCTTTTTTTTTTTTTTTTTTTTTTTTTTTCGTGGTAAAATCATCAAATGAGTCCTCCTACCCCGGGCAGGGCGGGAGGGACTGTCAGACTTGTACTGACTAAAATCCACGGTGTCCTTCAATAGCCCTTTATGTTCCGGGGTCACGGTAATGGTATAAGTCCCGCGACCCCGGCAGGCTTTGGCCCTCTAGAGAGGGGGCCCCGTCATCATGCTGACGCTCTTTGAGGCGCGCGTGGAACACAACGCGCCGTCGACCCGGGCATGGTCCATGGTCGGGCTGCGAGTTGCCCTTTACTCGCCGCCCGCATGCCCGCGCCTACGGTGGCCGGAGATCGTCTTGCGACGTCCGACGCCGTGTGCGCCAACCACCGCGGGTGGGGCGGAGGGAGGACATTGCCCTCTCTCTCTCGCGGCTCGCCTCCTCCTTCACGAGCATAACTGCTTCGCAGAAGGAGGCGACCGCTTCCCACTCCGTCTCGCCCCGCAGCATGGCCTCGACCAATGCCGGGCGCGAGAGGTCTCCGCCTATCGCCGCCGAGAGGACACGTCGGTGCTCTGCCCAAGCGGGGCAGTCCTGCACCGTATGCTCCACCGTGTCCTCCGGGCGATCTTCGCAGTGGTGACACCCGGGCGTCTCTTCCCTCCTTATCAGACACAGGAACCTCCCGAAACTTCCGTGTCCGGTGAGGACCTGCGTCATGCGGTAAGTCAGGACGCCGTGACGTCTTTCCAGCCACTCCTCAAAGAGGGGTCTTACCGCCGCGATTGCGGCGTGCCCGCCCTGGGAGATACCTAAGCAATTTTGAATTTTGTTGTTTTTTCATGTATGTGTTGAGTTGGAAGCTAAACCACTGGATTTTATTTATTCAATTTTTCCTCAAATATTCTTTAAACTGCTCTTCAATTAATAGGGTGTGTATAATTACGCTACTCCCCTTGGTGGATTAGTAATGTTATGATATGTATGTTGATTTTCAGTCATTGTTGACATTTGTATAAGAACGAGCACCCTCGCGAGGCGAGACATTTGCCGCGCCAAGCACTCGCTCTGTGTGGACGCACCTATTTAATCACAAAAAGTGAAACACAAACAGTGAAAAAGAAAAAAAAAAAAGAAACACAAAAAGTGAAAAAGAAACAACCAAGATTTGATTCTGAGACCCATTGAACGAAAGGCAAGCAGTTTACTAACCAGACTGGCTGGTTCGCTGACAATAGTTTTCAAATATAATTATGAAATTTTTGCCATTTTATAATATTAAATTGCTCATGATACACGTTTATTTTGGTATCTGTTCGTACATTAACAACATTTGAAATTATTATAAAAAGAAAATTTGATATAACACAAGAAATTCTCTGAAAGAAACAGTTAATAAGTGACTGAATTAATGGATTGGTAAATGATTTAGTGACAATTAAATAAGACAAAGACAATTTTTATCTTTTTGACCTTCTTCGCATAAAATTTTACTAAATAATATCAATGTTTTCGGGAGGTACCTGTGTCTAAGGAGAAAGGAGGAAACGCCTGGGTGTCACCACTGCGAAGATCGCCCGGAGGACACAGTAGAGCATACGGTGCAAGACTGCCCCGCTTGGGCAGAGCACCGACGTGTCCTCACGGCGGCGATAGGCGGAGACCTCTCGCGCCCGGCATTGGTCGCGGCCATGCTGCGGGGCGAGACGGAGTGGGAAGCGGTCGCCTCCTTCTGCGAAGCAGTCATGCTCGCGAAGGAGGAGGCGGGCCGCGTGAGAGAGAGGACAGTGTCCTCCCTCCGCCCCACCCGCAGTGGTGGACGCCCACGGCGACGGACGTCGCCAGACGATCTCCGGCCACCGTAGGCGCGGGCATGCGGGCGGCGAGTAAAGGGCAACTCGCTGCCCGACCATGGACCATGCCCGGGTCGACGGCGCGTTGTGTTCCACGCGCGCCTCAAAGAGCGTCAGGATAATGACGGGGCCCCCTCTCTAGAGGGCCAAAGCCTGCCGGGGTTGCGGGACTTATCTCATTACCGTGACCCCGGAACATAAAGGGCTATTGAAGGACACCGTGAATTTTAGTCAGTACAAGTCTGACAGTCCCTCCCGCCCTGCCCGGGGTGGGAGGACTCATTTGATGATTTTACCACGCAAAAAAATAATAATAATAATAATATCAATGTGTATGCTATCTGTGCGACGAATTTCTTCTAAACATTTTGTAACATTCTTTCCTCAACAATTATTTTGTATTTTTTTAGTATTTCTGACTGAAAGAGGAACTTTGCTGATGCATTTGGGCGGGTACCGCTTTTGTAAGGACAGAATTACGGGCTGCAAAACTAGATGGCGCTGCTCCGTCAGGCGCCGCACTGGCTGCAAGGCCTTCGTCGTCACCACTGAAGATAGCACCATCCTCAGATCTTGTCTCGATCACAACCATGAGAAGACGCACCATAAGAAAACCGAGATTGAAAAGTGAAAGCGAATTGCTGGCGCACACAAGATTAGGTACTTGGATTCGTTTTTATCTTATGGCATGACAAATAAAGTGTTGGTTTAATATAGGTATTTTAAATGAAAATCTTAATGATGAAGTGAAGTTATATTCTTCTAATTTAAGAATAATGTAATTTTTCTTGAGCTGGGACACAAAACGACTACATTATCAGAATTCATAATGTAAACTGCGACAAAAAATGTAAAATCGAATATTTTATTATTTTGCCCATTTTGCTCAAAAATAATAATAGAGTAATAGAGTAAATTATAAATAGATTAAGAACAATATTTTTTGATTCGGTAGCCTATCTATCTATACTTAACTAGTCTTAAATACTTGCAGTAATGGGAACGGTATTGCAAATAGGTACATAGATGCAAAGTCACATACTAATGGTAAGAAGATAAGATGTCAGTATGCGACAAGGAGTAGAACAAAATGCGCAGCGTTTCTTATAACCCTCGAGGGCATCATTTTGAGGAGCAATTTAAAACACAATCATGTGGTGTGGATTAAGAAATATACATTAACAAGTTTTTTGATGATGTTTTATTTATTTATTGAATTTGTTTTATTTGAATTGCCTCATTTATTTAGTGACTCACTGCATGTTTTTGTTCATTTAGCTATCAATTATCATTTCAGTCCATATTTCATTTATTTAATGACTGCTTGATGGACGAAAGACGATATTTAACACACGGGTGTTTAATATTTTATTTTATTTCAGTTGAATGGATACAGAACAGATGTGGACAACCTATGGTGAAAATAGGAAGACACACGTTTAACAGGTCTAGGACTTGTACTCGTACTAACAAAATTCGCTGGGCGTGTTCACAAAAGTTCCAAACTAAATGCAAAGCGTTCGTCACAACGGTCGACAATTTAGTTATAAGGAGTTATTTGAAGCATAGTAATCATTGAATTCAATATGTTTCAAGTTCTATGATACACGTAATTAATATTATGTGTAACAACTTTTAATATATCTACTTAATAATCCGTCTTGTATTTTTCGGAACTACTGATAACTTTTTTTACAAAATTTTCGGTTTTAAGCAACCCAATGGGATATTTCTGATGTAACTAGATGTAAATTACCCGTCAAAAATTTAAATAATAACATAGGAACGATCACATTTTGAAACTTAGTCATTAATTCTCATGATGTAAATATAAATCATGAATTAAATATTTCTGTAGAAGTCACAACCGTGAACAATTCAGCTATATTCATTGAACAGTTATTATAAGCATTAAGTAAACAGCGTTTCAATCCTCACTGTGATCTTCATTTATCTCTGTTAACGAGTTGAATAAAAACCCTTAAAATACTGTACCTAAAAATACTATGTTTTAACTAATCATTTATTCCTTCAGTCTACAGAGTACTGTCTGAAAGAAAAAAGGAACTGCTAGTGGTGAACGGATTTCGCTTTTCTCGCTCCGGGGTCGTTGGACGGAACGGTCATGTTCGATGGCAGTGCACCACGAAGACGACAACCAAGTGCAAAGCCAGGCTCACTACCCTCGGTGAACTAATAGTCAAGACTAATTTGGATCACAACCATCTTTAGTAGCCAAGGTTTTATAACATTGCTCATAAACAATTTTTAGTCCAATTGTCCTTTCTTCAAAATTATTCAAACGAAACTGAGGTTCGTATTGACCCTTATGTAATTCTTTGAATGTATGAAATATATTTTGCTGACACTGATTTTGTTATTTTTGTCGTGTGGTATAATTCTGAAGACAGTTGTAAGTTGCGCAACACAAAACCAATCTAAAAGTCGACTAATCGCAGCGACAGTCTGCGGCAATGACTCTACTGGCTTCATAAAGATTTGTGATTATACATAAACAATTCCATTGAAATCAAAAGCGGCGCTGCGGTATTTTCTTGAGATTGTGCTGAAAACACCACAATCACAGGATTTTAATATTTTAGACGTTGTAGTAATTTTATTTTAAATATTAGTAAACTCAGTGAAGTTTAGTTATAGAGGCTTAGTACTGATGAACAATTATATTGAGCGTGCATAAAAAGTCAAACTATATTTCGACTGTGACTACAAACACTATCGAAACTGCAAAATGGCCATTTTTTGTTTATTGCAGAAATTGAAAGCCCGCTTAATATACTACCAGTTAAGCAAAGAGATTTTTTGAAAAAAAAAAATGTTTCTCCAAGTTTTGCATCAAACAAAATCGAAACTGCAACTGCGCTCTAAGGCAAAATAAAACTTTAAATCGCTCTCCTGTAAAGTACGCGATTTGCACTTTCGATAGTATTCGTAGTCACAGTCGATTTAAAGAACACAACACCTTGCACTCACACATTTACACACTTACGCTCATCTTCATCCATTCTTTCTTTTAACAATTGTTCTCAATTAATACCTCTTTTTTTGTTTATGTCTATTCATTAGTACCTACTTTGGACTTATGAATAGACATGCAGCAATATATATTATTTTTCTTTGGAATCTGAAAATTACCCGTAATTACATTATATTGTATTTAGTATGGACGCCAGTCTCTCACAAAGGAACATAATTATGCATATTCCATAGTGTAATTTTGATTGTATTCATTATAATGTGATCCTTTGTGTAGAGAAAAAAAAAAATAAAGAATTTATTATTATTTGTTTGTTATGTCACTGTATTTAATATTTTTTAGATATATCTTCTCCTAAAAAAGGACAAAAATTAACGAAGGAAGAAATAGCCTCAAAAAAATCGGTTGCTGATAAGGCTCGCTTACAAAATATTAAAAATGATCCTGTTTTACTAGCTCAACACAAGGAGAAAGAGAGACTAAAATATTTAAAAAAGAAAGAGAAAGGACAGCAAAAAAGTATTAAGGATATGACTGCAAGAGAGCAAAGAAAAACTCGAAAAAATTGGAAGAAATATTCTTCGGATTATAGACGAAAACAAAATGTTAAACGAACTGGATAAAGTACCAACTCTGTTCATAGCGAGTCGATCAACCGTATCTACGTGCGGCCCAGCTCTGGACGTGTTCCAAAATAACGGGCACAGTTGTCAGGAACACCAATGAGCATCATCATTAGATATCATCAAAAATTATCTTCTAGTTAATTAAAATTATGTTCTGTTTTGTTTCACTAATCTAGTAATTTTGTCTTGTAGCATGACAGCATGGCATGATTGATGTTTTGGTAAACACAATAGCACCTACTCGTACCAGAAGTTCTTATGTTGTAATGTGTGATTCGTAAATGCATCTAGTATCCTTTGGATTTAATTTGCCTGCAGTATCTAACACCGCCAAAGAATTTGATTTCATTACATTTTCATTCATTACTTTTTCAAGGGTATTTCATTTTTTAGTTATGGTATAAGTGGTATTACCCATGAACCATTTTTATAACAACCATTCCCATCATTAAGGAATTTAAACTCTAATCTAGTAGAAAACTTAAATAAAAAAAACAGCATTTTTTTCCCAAAATGGTTCCTGGCCAGGAAAATTAATTTTTCAAAAATCCAATAATGCTTATTTAGTTTTTATCGACCTCGGACCTCGAGACCTTTCGTATTTGGCCATCCACGCCCATTTGGAAAATTCACACTGTATAGTTTTTGTTTAGATCAGAATCGCTGTAAACTAGTGTTATTTTATCAGCTGTACATAATCATGCTTGATTTTCCTCCCTTATTTGCACGTATTAGCATGTGATTTCTTTCAGTGCCGGTGTTCGGCAAGAGTCGGTTCGGCAAGCCGGTAATCCTGGTGGGCACACATAAGTTCTGGGCGCACGGAACACCCACGGAAAACGGTCAGCGTTGGATATGTAGCTGGAATAAATGCAAGGCGAAACTCTACACCAAACATGACGTTATCGTCAGAACTGCCGGGGAACATACTCATCCCTGATGTTTCCAAATTCTGGTATTTTTCAATCCAAGTTCAATGAAAAATCCTTGACGATCTCGACTCGTACCTTCTTCAGAAGCAAAAACCACATTTATTATAGTTACAGGCATGGATCTTGAGCGCTGACCTTCACCTGTGCAGAAGTAAGTTATTAGGTCCCTTTGGTAGATGAAGTGAGGAACGGGGGCGGGAAAGTGTAGTGATTGGCCCGTTCTATCGTTGTTTTGTGCGTTTTATTTGTTTTATTGTGCGTTTCATTTGTCGATAAGTGTACGATGCGCAAAGCAATCCCCACTCTTACGCCGAGCGCTCAAGAACTGTGCCGGTATTTTGTAGAGACAGCATTACTTGAAAAATCCATTCCAATAAAAATATTGGTACATGTGCAGTTGTGAACTTTGGTTTGATGAACATTGATGGATACTATTCCAGAACTAACTTCTGGAATACTATTAACTTCTGGGATACTATTCCAGAACTAACTTCTGGAATAGTATAAACCAATTAACTATGGATAGTTACCAATACAAGTCAAATTTTTATTATTATTGAGAAGTGGCAATTTATTTTAGTTATAAGATATGTTACTGTTAAGTTATTATTAAGCTAAACGTTCCTAGTTTGTTTGGCGTTGTTAATTTTACCAAAATATGCTGTGAATTTGATAGGTGATAGATATTATTTATGTGAAACGGACAAACTTAAAAGTATGTGTGAAACAACGTCTTATATGCGATTTAAGGCCTTTACCGACAGAGCGCAATCCGTTCCAGCGATCCGATCTGGTGATGCGATCTGACACCGGCTGCGACAAGCACATTGGACTTCCATAGGTTACAGATATCGCATGCGATCAGATCGCATCGCCAAATCGGATCGCCGGGACGGATCGCGCTCTGTGGGTAAACGCCTTCATTCCGAAAGGTTGCATTGTCCGGTGCTGCGGTTGTCACATAAAATGTTTATTGGATAGGTAGGTATTGTTAATTTACTGGTACCTAGTTATTAAGTCTAAAGTTGTACAAGAATGTTTCACAAATGGATGCGATAGTTTAAAAATGGGAACTTAAACCAGTATCTTATTTTAAAATGTTTTAATTGCATAAATGTTTGTGAACAGTGCCTTACTATTTACGAAATTCAAGGGTTAAACAATCCCTGTACCTAATAAGAAGCAATTTATTTTCTTTTAATTATGTTTGTGTAGTTAAGTTTTTGTATGTTTTCTATTTTTGTCAACGAAAATAAATGGAGATTTATTTTCGTAGATTTTGAGAATTTGTAGTCAATACAGGTCATTTGGAATAATACTGAACTCTTATTTTTGTAAATAAGTGTTTTGCTATAAAAGTATATCTCAATACTTACATTGATAAATATGTAATGCAAATTATAACAACAACTTAATTCTTAAACGCTTTCTTACTCCATACAATTATTTATTTCAGAACTACATTTTGAGAGGTCTACGCGTGGTGGAGAAATACTTTGTTGGCGTCGTTATCGTTATGCCAAACATAGTAATAGTAGACCTCCGATGACTAGGTGGATATGTAACAAGTATCCATCAGGATGCAGGGCAACCATAGTCCTAGTAAATAATGCAGTTTCGAAGATTTTGAATGATCATAATCACTGATTAGTTAAATTATCTTTTTAAATCAAATGTTTCTACAGTAAAAGTGATTAAACTATACTAACAGTACTGTTTTAATACCTAAGGTTTATTTTTCTTAAAACAAAATGGAGTTTGATGTTTGTAATGTGATTTAACGGATTTTGAAAAGCAGACCCCGGTATACAAAGGGCTACTGAAGGACACCGTGGATTTTAGCCAGTACAAGTCTGACAGTCCCTCCCGCCTTGCCCTGGGTGGGAGGACATGAAGCAATTCTTAATCGTGCGAGTGTCAAACCTGATGCTGCTTCTATATTTGTTTTGATTTCTCTTTTGTCTCCTAAGGTATATCGTTCACCACGTCTCGACGAGGAGCGACGTTACTCTGCTACAAGTCTCACCGCTTCTCGCGGCATATATCCAGCAACCCTCCAATGACCAGGTGGTACTGTGTGAAGTCTCCCGCAGGGTGTAAGTGCACCATCGTCCTTTATCACAACGAGATAATAAAAGTTATGCATCATCACAATCATACGTAGATACATCTGTGGAGATTTAAGGAATAGTAAACGTTTCAGTCTTCGTCTAAACAAACTGATTAAGGTTTTAATGCAAGTCTTAATTTGCTATGTACGCCAAAAATGTATCAAATGTGTTACTTGTGTATTAAAAGTACCACTTGTGCCTTTCTTTTTTGGTCATGGTATTTCGTTTTCTTTGGGAAGAATAAAAGTTTGATATTACCTGATATAATTTATTTATTTTACTTATTTAGTGACTCACAAAATAAAAAGCCCTAATTTCAAATTACTTAGTCGTTGCAACATCTCGTATTCCTCTAACATTTTTTTTTAATAATATTCCACAACTATCACACAACGCTTTCTAATCCCAAGCTAAGCAGAGCTTGTGTTATGGGTACTAGACAACTGATAAACATACTTATATATTTCTAAATTCATACATATTATAGATAAATTACACCCAGACACAGAACAAATGATCGTGATCATCACACAAACATTTGTCCTGGGTGGAAATCGAACCCACGACCTCCGGCATAGCAGTCAGGGTCACTAACCAATAGACCAACAGGTAGGTAGGGTAGGTATATCAACCAGCGTATATTCACTTCGTGTGTAGCCCCAACAACGTCTTATAACATTGTTTTTTTACTATCCTATCCTACCTACCTATTACTTTACTGTTATTAGTTTTCTCACTTTCAGGTTTAGTGTACTTACAATCAAGGTTTGGTAATCCTGTCATAGAATACAAAGGGTATCGGTACAACAAGCGAAGTAACAGCAAGCCTCCTAAAACGAGCTGGGTCTGTGTGAAGGTCGCCGTCGGCTGCAAGGCGAGGATCTTCACAATCCACAACGAGATTTATAAAATTGATCAATCACATAACCATGGTCCTACTGCCACGTCCTTTTAAAAACTTTTCTCTCTTTGTTTGTGCATGCTGTACCTATTATTACGCCATTCTATAGTGTCGCTAATACGGATTAAAATTCTGAGAAGTAATGACTTACAACCAACTGTCGAATGGAATGGTTATCGTTACAATCTGAAGATTTGAAAACATGAAAATTTTCCAGCACGATTAGTCCGAAAACTTGGCTGAAAATTGGTAGGATTGTTCAAAACACTATTATAAACGAAATGGGAATAGTCCATTTCGATCCGACACATTGAAAAAAAATTACTCGGGGTCAAAGGCAACAAAAAATTGAAAGCAAAACTGAAAAAAAATTACTCGGGGTCAAAGGCAACAAAAAATTGAAAGCAAAACGGAAAGGTTTATCATAAAATTAGCCAAGACCAAAATTGTATTGTTTCTGAGATATAACGATAAAAATTGTAATCGTCATAATATGTATAGTACACCACCAAACATTGTGTTTTTTTTTAAAGTGTTATATGTACACTTTAAAAAATATTATGGACTATGAGAATATCTGTTTTAATACCTACTTACATAATTGTGAATAAGTAGGTAGTGTACTGATTAAAAATATAAACATTATCAGGTTTTTTCTTGATATTTTGTAAAAAAAAAATCTTGTTTTAGATTTAAGTTTTTTTTTTGGATTTATATTATTTTAAATTCCTTTGCGCCAAATAAATGTATTTTATTTCTTTTCTATCTACTACTAGAAGTTAATAATGATTAATTTACTCACTGTTCAAGTGTTTAACAGGTGCTCACTCAATTTTCGTTTCAGGGCAAGTAGAGTTTGGTGTTTCAAGGTATGGGAAACCGGTTATTAAAATGGGACAACATAAATTCAACAAGTACCCTAGATCATTTGGTTCTAGAGCCAGGTGGTACTGTGTGAAGGCGAGGTCTAGTGGCTGTCCAGCGTCGCTGGTCACCGTTGATGACGTCATTATAGCGATTGAAAATGACCACACACATTGATATATATGTTGAATGATAGTGAACAATAAGGCATTTGTTAGATGTTTACGATTTACCTACACAGTTACGTGCACCTACTTTATTTAATTATCATATAATATAGACGAATGGAGCAGTGGTGGCTGGGTGGTATCGGCCTCGACTTGCGAGTTGTAGGTCGTGGGTTCGAATCCCGTCAGGCGCATTACTTTGTGTAATTTATTTCAACACCACTGCTCTCAAAACGGTGAAGGAAAACATCGTGAGGAAACCGGCATGTCCTAGAACCGAAAATTCGAAGACATGTGACATCTACCAATCCGCACTGGGCCCGCGTGATAGATTACGGCCCACTCCCTCTCACAGAGAGGAGGCCTGTGTCCCAGAAGTGGGAACATTTATAGGCTGATGATGATGATGATGATAGACGAATGTCACAATGTGATTTCGTATGATATGTATTATTCATGTACCCACCCACATGAACGATACATACGATTATCTAATAAGTTTTTAATTGGACCTATAATTAGTACTGGTAAAAGAGTGTTTTTGTAGCAAATGTGAGTACTAATATAAACTTTTTCTGGTTTAATAGTACAAAATATACATATATAAAACTGTATTAAATTTGTACGAGAAACAAAAAAAGAACAGACGTCTCGTTAGTAACAGCGGCCAATTTTAGCCTTTGGATGACTTTTGTGCAGCATTTAATAAAATTATATTATTTTAAATACGTATTTATGAAAAGATTTGTATTGCAAAACTTATTTACCTACCAAATTATTAAAATTCAACAAAATGTACATCTTGCGACTTTTATTTGTTATGGTTTTACTATTGTTCTAAGGCAATGACCGGGTTCAGGTTATACCCTTTTATAGGAGGTTAAATCATAAGATGAGTCCTCCCTCCCTGGGTGGGGACCATCAGACTTTCAGACATTCAGACTAGCAAAGACAAGTAAGTCGTTCGTTATAAACAGCATACGTTTTTATAATAAATTGCCCAAGTCAGTCATAGAACTAACTGACGGAAAGTTTAAAACCCACATCAAACGTGTCCTTATTAAAAAAGCATATTACAAAATTAAGGACTACGTTGAAGACAAAGATGTTTGGCAATAGTTCCTTCTGTTCATGCGGCTTCCCTGGTTCTTCAACAGTTTTATTAAAAATTAGATAGGTATATTGTCTATTAACTGCTCTGAATCACGGTACTACCTTTTTATTTTTTACTTTTATACATTTTTTTTTTCTATTGTTTTTGTGTTTGTTTTGTCTCTTTTTAATATAACTTTGGCTAATATAGCTTCTTTTTTATATAGCTTCTTTTTACTCCAGAATTGTGTATGCGAGAACATTGTTGGTTGTGTAAATTCCCAGATGCCCATTTTATCTCAATCGTCTACTTACTTTATTACGTATATATTATTATATACTTTTTTATTTTATTATTATTTTTTTTGTATTGCTTTTGATAAGTAGTTCCCTCTTCTTATCATGCCTACGATGTTCTCTCGTGTTTATGTATTCCAAACTGTAATAATGACATTGTAAAAGCAAATATTTTAAAAGAGTAACCATGGAGTTTCTTGCCGGTTCTTCTCCATGGAAACGACCAACCCGAACCGTGCCAATTTTTTTTTTCTCGACGTTTTATAAGTGCCCATTGAGGCCCATGTAAAATAAAATATTTTGATTTTGATTTTTGATTTTGATCAGACACGGACTGACTAAAATCCATGGAGACAGTCTCGCTACCCCGGAGGCAGTCCCACGAAAATAAATTCCGTACCTGTGATATAATTTCGCAAAGTTTTGCATCGAATAAAAACGAAACTTGAACTGCATTGTAGAACAAAAAATATTTGCAGATTTGCGGATTACTTTAAGTGATCTGTTTTGCTTAGTGTTAATAAGGTATTGGTATTGAATAATTATGAATGAATACAGGGTGCGAACACACGCGCCACCGCTTTTCATAGGTTACCGCGAACTAAACTAAATACCACTGAATTATATTTTACAGATGCTAAAATTTTGATGACTAATAGAGGTACTCCGCTTCTTCAGATCAATGAGCACAGGTACAATTGTAAACGGAGGCTCGGCAAGAGGATCTACTGGGTGTGCAATAAGGCCCCACAAGGATGCAGGGTCTCCATCGTTACCTATGATGACGTCATTGTCAGAGTAAAGAATGAGCATAACCATCCATAAGGACATTCAGTTTTTGCCTATTTAAATATACTTAAGTTTTTTTAGATGTACCTACATACTTTTACTTTACTTTTTACCTGTAGACAATCACATCGTAATCTCGTACAAATGTTTTTGCTATTTACTTGCTGCTTAAAACACTAATTAAGAATATAATAAAATAATATAATATAATAAATAATGAAATCACGGCATTGTTATTTTATATAATTATCAAAAATGCCTGTTCTATTTAATATAATTTTGGATACATTTTGTTGCGACTGGAATTGACAATTTTCATGCAGTTTTATTATTTTTAGCATAGGAAATTAAATAATTATGTCAAATGTGTACTTTATTTACCCTCCTATCCGCCTGCCACCGGTATATAAAACACAATATCAGTTTTGATAGAATGTATTTGTATAATAAGTTTCAATTTACTTTAATAAATACATTTTGTTACAGCAATCGCAGGATTTTCATCGATCCTTCCAGACATTCCCACTCAGCTGAACAAGGTGCGTACAGGCACTATAGTGTGGAAACGACATAACAGACCACCAGGTGACGACGAATCACTCGTAAACTGCGACATATTTGCTACCGAAAGTTCAACGGTTTTAAAGGTCAATGATTGGTCACCTTTGTTTGAAATGCTTCTGTTACCGGAGGAAGCACTCCAGCGTATACGAGATTTCTTAGAAGACACACAGTATGTATTTTTTCAAATGAGGCCATCACCCCAATTTAATGACCTCGCTGAGTCTATGCGGAGAGGAATGATCGGATACATGAAGGTCAGATCTTCGTCTGACCGAGCCAAAATGTTATTGTTAATAAAGACATCGGTCACAAATACGTATGTAGGTTTTGTACCCATCGACCAGCTTAGATTCACCATTATGCTTCATGATCTGATAATAACAGAAATAAGTTTATGGCAAAATAGATTGCGTAAGGTAGCGTAAATGAACTGATTTAATTTACGACATCGGAGGGTGTAGGTTCATTGCCCCTTGGATCTTGCCCCTTACTGCCTAAGTATATCGACTCATAATACCCTTAAACATTAGATATCCCAAATTGCCTATAATAGTAACTATTATTGTATCTTATTACGTAAGAACTACGATCAAATCATGGTCATTTTACTCAATAAAGATCTACATACAAAACATTTTTTTTTATTGTAAGTACACTACTTTTGCACCTGTACCGTGGCCCAAAATATGGTCAGGCATAGTCGAGTGGAAACGACACAACATGACTAAAGTATCACTACTGTCTTGTACTGTCAAGGCTCTCTGCAGTTCACCGCCAGATCTGAAGGGACACACTTGGCCGGATTCATTACAGCTTGCTGAATTTGTCTACTACATTATTGGATAATGTTATCACGTTTTATCTATCTAGCAGTTAGTAAATATTAAACTTTTGTTCATATCTTTAACATTCTGTTTTAATATTTTATTTTATTTTTTTAGTGCAACTTAGTGATAGTCACATAGTTTTAAGTTTTATTTACTAACACAACTGTTATTAATAAATAATAATGTGTTTATCTATGGGTCTTTATAACCTAAACAACCTGGTTTATTATTCTTTATTTGAAAAAAAAAGGATAGTTTACAAAACATATTTTTTAATACAGTTGCTCAAAAAGTGGCATATTGCAGGGACGTATAGCGTTCGGGAAGTGGGCTATTACCTCAGAACAATAACTAAAGCATAGAAGGCGCTCTACGACATTTGAAGCGTACGCTGTCATAGACAAAAGAGTATTAGCTAGTGATGTGACTATGCATTAAATAAATACCGATATCGACTTCTTAGTTTATGGTATCGCTTCATTGGTCGCGGGACTTATCTCATTACCTTGACCCCGGAACACAAAGGGCTATTGAAGGACACCGTGGATTTTAGTCAGTACGAGTCTGACAGTCCCTCCCGCCCTGCCCGGGGTGGGAGGACTCATTTGATGATTTTACCAGGCTAAAAAAAAAAAGGTATCGCTCCATGGCAATAAATCTAAATATGCTAAGGTGAAATAAAGAACTCACTTCTGTCTGACCAACATATTTATTTATAAACAGCATAAATTATTAAAAAAATTAAATTACAAAGAAAACGCTTAAATAATATTAAAAGAGCGATTGGCCCTGAACGATTCCTAGTTGTTACGTGCAATAGCGTTGATCCATTTTTGCCCCATATCAAGATCGGACGGAAATCTGAAAGTGACAAAAAGAAATATAGCCACACATGAATTTAAATTATTACACCATGAGCCACACGGATTTTTAACACTATCATTTCATTACTCATACGTACGATTCGCTCACAAGACCGTAGGTTTTTATTTAACTCTTAAATATTTAATCCTTCCCAAAACTACGTGTAAAGAAAAATAATGCGCTAGTTTATCGATATTGTATCGATAGTTTGTTTTTGCAAGCACTATTGCAAAAATTTATATGCCGATTTAAAATTTATAATTTCCATATAATCGAACTATTTAATTGCATAAAATATTGATTTCAAAACACTACCGTGTACACTTAGCTCAAATAATTTGAAATAATGCCAAAATAACATAAAATGAGAATGAAAAACTGACAAAATGACCATATTTGATTACTTACCGATGGGAGCCTATGATTTCCGCATCATTTTCTTTGCGGGATGAATGAGATTTACATCCCACTATAATGCAGGACATTATTTAATCTTTAAGCTTTGCGATTTACACTAAATCACTGTTATTTTTGTACTATTTTTACAAAAATACGTAAAACCAACGAATCACTTCAACTGGCATGCGCCCATAAGCATTATACGAAAAAATGCGATGAACAAAGTCATAGATAAAAACCTGAGACGTTAAGTAGCTTTTAAACTTAGTACTATAAAGGTAGCCAAGGTATCCAAATTGACGTTTACTTTGTGACGATTTGCATTTGAGCAACCTACATCTGTCTCTCTCTAATGCTGTTATGAGTGTATAAGAAAACAAAGACGATATTAGTTAAATTTAGCTTCCTTCTATGCTTTAGTTATTGTTCTGAGGCTATTACACACTAGTGTTTTTTTTTTACCTTTCTCGCACTAGTGCGTTCTCTTTCCCAACTGTCAAAATAATATCTATTAAAAAACCAACCATGAAGTTTTTACTAAAGAGTTTTTGTGATTCATACAAAAACGTATATTTCGAAAAAGAAGCTACTAATTTATTTCAATGTCAGATTTAATGATTTAATTGAATGAGTTAGGTTAGGTTTCATTTAATTTCATCTCATTTTCATTTCATATCAATTAAAAAAATCTACTGAAGACTAAGCTGTATGGGCGTTCCCTTTGCCTATCAAAATGGATGAAGAAAAAAAAATCTCTGCTTATATTTTACGGTTGGCGCCATTTTCCAGAAATTTTCTTTGCGAGTTTACGTTATTTGTTGCACAAAATGACTAATTTCGACCCTATTTTTTTAGAATTAACGCCGGAACCGGAACTCAGTATAATTGCACAAAATGCTTCGGAGAACATTTTACCGGAAAAGTCAAAAAGTCGTTACTTAACTACATACGACGAATTTATTGCGTGGAGAGAAGAGAAAAAAGCAAATAGTTTTTCAGAAAATGTTATGTTGGCATACTTCTCCGAACTCTCAGCAAAATTAAAACCGTCTTCGTTATGGTCGAGGTTTTCGATGATAAAAAGTGTGCTGAAAATAAGGAACAACGTGGATATAAGTGAATACCCAAAATTACATGCTTTCTTGAAACGACAATCAGACGGTTTTACAAGTAAAAAGTCGAAAATATTAACATCCAATGAAGTGGAAAGGTTTTTGATCGAAGCTCCCGATGACCGTTATTTAGCCACAAAGGTAATTTATTAATAAGTACTTATAGTTTTCTTTAGTATTCAGTTTATAAAATCGCAAAATACAGTCAATACATTATTTTAAAAAAAAAATTAATCAAATCCCTTTTTTTGTAGGTTGCTCTGATTTTTGGCGTTGTTGGAGCTTGCCGCAGAGAGGAGTTAGCCAATATTACTTTAAAAGATATTGAAGCTCATGGAAAACTGCTAATAATCAAGATTCCGAACACAAAAAATAAGATACCGAGAAGCTTTGTTGTTGAAGGAGATTTTCTTAGAATAGTCCAAAAATATATGAATCAGCGGTCCCAAAAGGGAAAAACCGACCGTTTTTTTCAAAATTACCAAAAAGGGAAGTGTACAGCTCAGGCAATCGGGATAAACAAATTTGGTAATATGCCAAAAGAAATAGCTACGTTTCTTGGTCTGCCGGATGCTGAGTATTATACTGGGCACAGCTTCAGGAGGACCTCTGCTACATTATTGGCAGATTCAGGAGCCAATTTGACGTCCTTAAAGCGACTGGGAGGTTGAAAATCAGACAAAGTTGCAGAAAGCTATATTGGTGATTCATTAAACAACAAACTAGAAACTGGGAAAAAAATCACACAATCCATTAATTTAAGGTCCAGTCCGTCTCCTTCACATGTTGAAGAGAACGTTCGTCCATCTACCTTCGTTGATAATGATAATTCATCAGATCCAATTCCATCAACTAGCAAACGCCATTGTATGACAAATATACCTACATGAACAATCATACGAAATTAATAATAGTTTGTCTCAAACAGTAAATAGTAATATATGCACTTCCCCAGTTATTATAAAAAACTGTACCAATTTCAATGTACATGTGAACTACAACTTTTATAAGAAATAAATGATTAAGTAGTTGAGTTTATTGTGCTTCATTTTTTCGCAACTGTATTAAAAATAGTCGTTCAGTACACGTGCGGAACCGTCATTGCAACTTGTTCCGACTGTCAACCCTCGCCGTCGGCTGCGCCTTGGCTCGGGTAGACATTTGTCGGAACTCTTTGCAATGACAGCCTTTCCGCACTTGTAATGAAATATACTATATATTTTACAGCCACGTTTATTACCCACGACACAGGAACACAACATATGTACTACAGGGGATATTACTACACAAAGAATTACAGCGCATACGGAAAAGGTTACTGGGTTTGCAAATGGAGAAAATCTAAGAAATGTAAAGCTTCTGTTATTACCGTGGAAGATTGTGTTGTCAAGTTAAATGAAAATCACACCCATATGTCTTTTGAATAAATTAAAATAATGAAACAAAAAAGAAACTATGCACCAGTTTGATCAATAAAGTGACGTTCAGTAATTTTAGTTACATTATTTTATGGGATATTTATGATTTAAATGTATTATTATTCTTTGTTTCGAAATAATTATTTTCGTATTTTTAATTAAAAAAAATGAGTTGTAAAACAATTGTTTTTGTTTTGCCTTGCATGGTGTCTTATCATGTAAACAGTATACTGTATAGCCGTGTCTTTCATACCATCAAGAGACTAGGAATCAGCGTGATTCAATGAATAGTTTGTTGATACGGTAGGTTAATTTCTTAACATAACAGTAAATCATTTAAAATTGATTATAACTTAAGTAATTTCCATTTCATCGATGTTTTCTATCCTTTACAGTTTTCTATGAGAACTGCTGCGGCAGGACCTATCTTTGGTACAAAGGTTTCTGGTACCGAAAGTACAAGGAGTCAGGGACTACCATCTGGTGGGTCTGCTACAAGAAGTCCTCGTTGAGGTGCACCGGCTCCATCATCACAGATGCAGGGAAACTGGTGAATGTTCCTCGTCATTCACATGAACAGAACTTTTGGCAGAAAGCCTTCAATGGACTACTGAGCTAACTAGAGTACACGATTACTCTTTGAAACTAAGTCAAAGTCAAATCATTAATGAAATTATTGATTAAGCCATCAAAGAGGCACTTCTCATGTCAAATATTAAAATTAAAGGAAACGGGATGGGATGGATTTATTGTTCACCCAGTTGCAAGGGTAGATTTGAAAAATGCAAAAACCGAATAATACCGAGTTTTGTGTGCCGGGAACAGAATCCTGTTGTGGAAAAACGAACAAGAAATGATAGACCGATTTGTCTGCTCATAAACATCCACCCGTAATAATTTCAGTTCATCCGTGATCACGGCGCTTGCAACAGTATCTAGTTTGTCGCTAGATGATTGCCTATTTGACAGTATCAATATGTTACAAATCTAATTAGGTAGTCTGTTATTTAGAGTTTTGAAATTTTTTCAATGTTTTCTCCTTTTTGAAATATGAATATTTGCCAAGATATAACGCATCTAGTTATATCTTGGCATTTCATCTTTTAATTCTGATGTCTCGAGCCCCCGCTCTAGACATCGTCAGAATTAAAAAAAAAAAAACAAATTGTGACGTATTGCCAATTATGAAAGCGTCGTATACTTGTTAATTTTGGATTACGTAACAAAAAAAAGCGGACCGAATAATTTCTGATAATATAATTGACGCCGAATTAGAATTTTTCAGTCAAAAAGCAAATTATTTTATAATACATGCAAGTCTATTATGTACTCGTAAAGTGGACTGAGTCCATTTTCCTCTTCTTGAGTTTTACCTAATGAATTACCTTGAGTATCACAACAAATGAGTTGTATATAATTATGTCTACCAATGTTATGGGATTGTTTAAGTTATGTAATAAATGTGTGTCAATTCAGCCTGTAAATACCGAATGCATGAATAAACATTTGAGTGTTTTTCATAGTATTTTTTTTTGTGTTGCGCCACACTCGGAGTTTCTCCTGGATCGTGGGTTTACAAGGTTTAATGCTATTGTCAAACAGAGGCGAAGCGAACACAAAGCGAACGCGAAGCGAATCGTTTTTGTTTGTAATGTATGGAATTGATTGAAGCCTGTCCCATAGACTACCGGACCGCTTTCGCTTTTTTATGACAGGTTCGGATCGCATTCGCTTCGCCTGTCTGTTTGACAATAGCTTAAAAGTAACATGCGCAATAACCCAGATGTAAACCAACTACTTCGTGCGGCGATCCAACTCGCGACTTGCGACAAGATTGAGATATACGGCGTCACTGACGACGGTTTATGGACTCGTAATCAAGGTGAAGAGAGTTCATAATCATCAGCGATTAATGGGAACCGTCTATCTGGATATGATGTGACGAGGATGGATGACACTTATGTGACTAAGAGAATATTGGTTATGAATGTTGGTGGATGGAGAGGAAGACAAAGGCTAAAGTAAAGATGGATGGATTGTCTAAGGAATGATATAAAAAAAAATAGTAAATGATACTGCGACGTCTGATAGGGAGAATGGAAGAAGAAAATGTGTTGCGCCGACCTCAAGTAAAATGGGATAAGGACAGGAAGATGATGAGTATCGAAGTAAGAACTGGAACCCATAAGAACTTAAACGTTTCTTACGTTTCCAGAACCGCGATTCGGGAAATCATTGAGAGGGCAGCCAGTCATCCTTGTCGGACACTTTCAATTCAACCAGGAACGTCACAAAAACGATTCAGCGAGGATCCGGTGGTGCTGTAACAAGAGGAGACGTCTGAGATGTAGAGCATCACTGGTTACGTTGGACGGAGTTATCATCAGGACGAATGGAGATCATAATCATCAGTGATAAAATAGACCTTATTTTACATAACTCATAGAGTATGAGACTAGGTAGGTAGGTAGGTACAATGAAATTATTATAATTGTGTTTTCATTCAACAACAGTTAAAGTTAATAAGTAAAATGTTATTGATTGTGTTATTGTTATTCATGGGCAATTAATATACAGAGACTCCGTACAGGCTCACTTGAACCTGTACATATACTAAATGACAATACACAGACGCTCTTTTATAAATATTTTTGTTTGTGTGAATAAAATTTACCACAGATTATAGCCAATTGTTTCTGTATTTTTCCTTGATTTTTCCCATCCTATGCTACGTTATAAAGGTGTTACTTTTGTACAAAAGCAATAATTACATTGGAGATTTCTATTATATTTTCAGATTCAGAATTACTGCCAGTGTTCTTGACATCGAAGTATGGGAAGCCGATCATAGAACTAGGCGGGTACAGATACAACAAGCGGACAGACAGACCCGGGCCTTATGTGAGCTGGAGATGTGTCAAACGTAGACTACTCTGTCCAGCTAAAGTTGTGACTTTGGGTAAAGAAGTCGTTGATATTAGGAAACGTCATAACCATTGACGTTTTTATTCACTGAAATCAACAAATTCACAATTTATTACTTTAATATATATTATGTCTAATTGGTTGATGTTTTTCGTCGAGCAAACTATTCTCTATTTAAGACGCGGACTGACTACGATTTTAATCGCTTATGACCGCGTAAACTATTGTCACCACTATGGAGCGTCAATAAGATTGAAAATTGAAAAATGATATTTGTGTTGAAATGTGACGTAAGCTGCGAATGGGCATTTTTTTACTGCTTTTCTTTAGATTATTTAAAATATAGACATAAAATTAAATAATGGTTTGGTTAAAGTTTAAAAAAAATGGAAAACCTACTAAATTCTTAAAAAAAAAAACTGTTGTTATCGCTGGAAATACAGAGATCTTCGTCGTCAAAGTTTATTTTTGTGCTACAACTTCCAATTTTTTATTGGGAATATCAAACTATTATTTATTATTCTGTTCGGTTTAAATTCTTCTTTATACCCTTCTCTGTTCACTGTATTTTTCGCGTTACTCATTTTTATTACATTACGTCATACTCGAAGTTCTAAGAAACCAATTTTTGGGAATATTGAGATAACACCGCGCCTTAAGATTGTATAATGTCAATAATAAATCAAATACCTGCAACAATTTAAAAATGTATGAAAGAAATGAAATGTCTATCTATAATGAATATTATGAAAAATAAAATATCTTTCCATGCCAATACAATAATTGTAACTGCGTTTAACTGAACCTTACCATCCAGTTTCAATTGAAATGTTGTTCGAAAGGTTTTTATTATTTTATCGAATCGTCGTGATTTCCCTGGGTATGAATTTGTGTTGTATATTATATGTATTGCCACCCATGCCGCAGTTTAACTTAGGTATTTGATTAAAAACTTTATGATTGTATTACATTTCAGAAGTGTTAATGATCCCTTCTTCAAGAGGAACCATGAGACTATTAATGGACAATGAGGTGTTCGTCAGGAATAAGTACTGGGGTGACAGCGCTCACTGGGTGTGTCGCCGGAAGGGCTATGGCTGCAGGATGACGGTACTCACCAATGGCACCAATGTCACCAAAATTAGAGGACAACATTCTAATCACGAGTGAACACTACGTACGTAGTACCTCCATACTAGTAGCATGTTTGATTAACTGAAATAGTTTTAGAGATTTTTTAAGCATTTGCATATGCAGCTTTTATCGCGGGCCTAGAGCCCGGCGACCGAATCAAGAAATTCCGTAACGAAAATAAAACCTAACACCCGTATGCGTGTAGACTAGCTTCTAACTGCTCATAACTGATTCTATCTCTTTTAGCCACTACTAAGTCATATCAAATGTCGTTATAACATCTGTCATGTCAACGTGAATGAATAAAATTTGAATGAATGATTTTTTTTCTTGACGTTTCACTTGATTGACGTGACTGACCATAGCTTAATTAGTAGAGTAATAAATAAAATAAATAAATAATTATAATTGCATAAGTTGATAAAAGTGCTATGCAATAGCTTTACCGCGGCAGTCCCCGAGTACCACACGTATTTTTTTTCGTTCAGTTGATCTAAAACAAAAGTATTTGTTATAATTATGTTTATAACGATATGAGACTTCTTTTTCGTCGTGGCACCAATTTGTTGCACCAGTTTTACGAGAAAGAATTGTCATTCCTTGTCATGCCACTGAATACAGATACATACTTGTATGCATGTGAAGGTCTAGGTACTTAATTTATTTTTTCATATCACTATATAAATAACTACAACTCCGCCCGCGGGAATTTCGAACTCTGTGAATTTCAACTTCCGGCTAGCGTTTTTTAAAGTTTACGAGTATGTCCTGAAAATAAATTTTGTCATTAGATTTATTTATAGTTAGTAAAGCAACAATTATTCAGTGGTACGACGAGGAATAACAATTCCTTCTCGTGCCTCTGGTGGAACAAGTTAGTAGTATCTTACTACCAACTTGTTCCAGAGAGGAAGAAGCCGTTTTTGGCTTTGAAATTATATTTAATTAAGTATTTAAATAAATGTAATGATTTCTTATAATTAAAAAAAAACAATATTATTATGGCTTTTTTTAAAAAATTGTAAGTTGATTGAACTTCAATATTTTTTTAATGTTTTAACAGTTACGTGGTACCAGAAACCGAATGGAAAGGATGTAGCTATGATACAAGGATATTCATTCAGTCTCGATAATCAAAATAAGATAACCGATAGGTTTAAGTGCTCCCTAAGTACATGTGAAGCTAACTTTGTTATTACAAAGGACGGAAAATTCCTTATATCTAGTAATTTGGGACATAATCATCATACAGCTGTGAAATGGTGCCGAAAATCCGACAGAAAAGAAATAGCAATGATACAAGGATATACATTCTATAGTAAAAACCAAAGTGAAACAATAGAATTCTATGCTTGCTCCGTGGGGAAAAAGTGCGGAGCTAGCTTCATACTATTGAAAGACAGGAAGTTTATGAAGTCTTCTCATCTGGAACACAATCATCCACCTCCTAAGTTTGCAATACGAAATCAAATTTGATTATATTCTTTCTCGGCTCCTTATCAGCATCGCCAAGGGCTCGGTTGCTAATTTTCCGCCTCGAATGCAATAACAAGATTACTCTGCTTGTATCGGAATGTACTTTGTATGTTGTGAAACTTATTTGTTATGTGAAAATTAATAAAACTTTGTTTTTATATTGTATTTGTATTTTGTGTGTACTGTATAACTTTTGCAAGCCGCTTCCACCGGTCCTATTGGAAAACTATGGAGGAGGCCTTTGTTCAGCAGTGTACGTTTTTTAAATGGGTTCTCCCACTCAGGGCAGGGCGGGAGGTGATCAAAAATCTAGGTTTTTGATCAAACAATGGATGATGTTAAAATAACAACACGATTTTAGAAATAAAATCATCTTTAATAAAATAAAATTAAATAATCTTATCATTTGAAAACTATGAAATATTTATTGTTATTAAGCATGGTATTTTGATAATCTATTATTATTTAATTATGTGTAAATTTTGCATGCCCATGTGACGGCAGAGCATGGAGAACATTATCAAAATATGTAAGATCTATTCATACCCCTACCCATGTTGGCAAAAATAAATAATTTGATTTGATTTATCATTTCCCTAAGCAAAACTAGTGTTTTGATCAAATCCCAAAACTGGTTCAGTGAAGTTTTTAACATTACCTGCTTCTGAGTCGTTTAAGGATCCCCTTCGTCGTTATTTTTATCGTCGCTAACCTGCCCTTCTAACATAACCTGTCGTTTCTACGACATTTTTTATTAGTCAGTCCCCGTTTCGTACACACGAGGCGCCCCGTCTCGGACAGGTCAGGTTAGAAGCAGTGAACCAGTTTAGGGATTTGATCAAAACACTAGATTTGTTTAGGGAAATGATAAAATCGTGTTGTTATTTTAACATCATCCGTTGATGACCAAAAACCTAGGTTTTTGATCAAAAACCTAATTTGATGAAAAACCTGCGACACATATAAATAGTTAACTTATTTTACTGTCCTATTTAATTGCGATGAAATGTTGGCCTGGTTACACACATACAGGTTTCTTATAAACTTAGTTCAGGCAGGTTGCTACATACGAGTATATTTTAAATCCTTTTGTAAATATTTAGTACATGTGATTAATGTCATTGAGATATACACTAGTTTTAAAGTAGGCACTATTAAATTATAGTTAGATAAACTTTCTGTGTCGTTCTATACCTCTATCTCTTTGTTAAATGTTTTATTAATAAATTATGTTATCTCATAGTAATGTTTGATTTTCCTCCCTCACCGATGAAATGCTCGAATCTGTAACGTTAGATAACAGGCGAATGCTCACGGTGAAGGAGCAACTAAAGACCAACGCTATCAAAATCTCAATAGCCAATGAAAAGACTTTCCTGTTTTTGATAATTATTGCTTGGTTACTCAAACCAAATAGGGGAACAGTGTATAAGACGGGGACGTTAATAATCGCGAGGTATAATGGGGACATACACTCTTTAGGCATACTTAATACAACACTAACGTAGAGCAAGCGCCATCAGGACGTCATTTGCAAGCGGCCAGACGGAAATAGCGAAAAATTTCCTATCATACCTCGCGCCCCCGTCTTATACACTGTTCCCCTACTTCAGTAGAGATGATACTATGCAGAACATACAGATTTAAGAGGCAGTGATAATCCGCTTGAACATTTTAAATAGTAGGTATTTTATAATCTTTGTTTCATTTTTTCAGTCAGATGGTACCAAAAGCAGAACGGAAGAGAGATAGCCATGCTTCAAGGATATACATTCTGCCTCGAACGCCTGGAAAGTCGAAGTAAAACAACTGATACTTACAAGTGCTCTCGAAACTCAATATGTAAAGCCCGTTTCGCCGTCACAAAGGACAGACAAATCCTTTTATCTATTAATCCGGAGCATAATCATCCACCTCCGAAGTTCGTGATACGTAATGGTGTTTATATTAAAATTTAAGTTTCCTTTGACAAAGTAATAATAAATGTTGTTAGTTTTTGTCTCTTCAGCAAAGATCAGCATCTAATGTTAAATTAATTTGTAAAAAGGTTTATGAATAAAATATATTATTTTATTATTTATTTATTAATGATGTTAAATTAATTTGTAAATAGGTTTATGAATAAAACATATTATTTTATTATTTATTTATTAATGTATTCAAACTTGTGATTATGTGCCGTAAGCATGTTGAGTTGTATTATTGTATTTCATGATTATAATATCAAATAATGAACCATATAAATCCAGTTTAATTTTTTTGTAACTAAATCTAAATAAGTTCAATTGCTTCAGACATTTAAATGTTCACCCTTTTGCGTCAAATAAATACATTTCAAGAGTAAACTTAAAGTTCTTTTATTCCGATTAACCCATCAAATGCTACTTTCGTTTACTTTTTTTTTCACAAATTTTTCGTTGCTTTTTCATCAGCTAAGTTTTACTGACACATTACATAACGCGTCGGTCAGCATTATGTAACTGTGATGATGTTTAAACCGAAAAAAATAAAGGTTAAAAAAAACACATTCTCGTCTCACAAAACAAAAAGATAAAAACATCTGTTGAACACTTGTCCGAAAAAAGTGTCTACTGCAAAACGGCATTTGATGTTGACATGACCGTTTTGTAGTTATGTTATGCGATAAAAACAATTTACTTTTTCTTACTGATTCTACGCGGCCAACTACAAAAGGAGTTTTCACAACGAAACCTCCTTATAAAATTCTCCTACAACAAAGAAGTTCTTCATTACAGTAGTGCACCACAAACGTTTTATTTATTTTTTTAATAAAATAAAATGTTATGCAATAGCTTCACCGTGGTAGTATCCGAGTGCCACATGTATTTTTTTAAACAAGTGTTGAACAGATGTTGAAGTTTTTGTAAAGTTCATTCAAATAGTTTATATTGAAGCTCGATTTCTTTACACACTTCGCTTAGACAGGGCTATATGGACAAAGTGTCTCAAAGATTTCATTTTTAAGCATACCAAATATTACATTTTCTTTTTGTTTTTTTTTTTTGTAACGATAGGTCCGCGTTTGACGACTATCTCGCCTGATGGAGCATTGATGTGGTCGACGGTGAAGCACGCTTGCCTAGAAGTAACCTGTTCACTCTTGACTTGAAGACCCCAAGGTTATAATATCGCATAGCTTATCAAGTACAAAAGGGTAGTTTCCAGGGTCAAAATAATTACATTCTATTTAGTCCGTATTTTAGATTATAAAAAAATATTGGTATTATATTTTTTTATAATTAAGTTTTTTTTTTCGATTAAACAAAAAAACTTTAATGGGCTATATCTTTGTTATATAGCCCATTAAAGTTACGTGTGTCACCCCACGCGAAAAAATGCCACGCGGCGTGAGTCACACGTAACTTTAATTGGCTATATCTTTGTCATTATTAGTCTAATTTACAAATAAAAAAATACGTGTCCCTTATTTTTGAATAATCTAAAAGACAGACTAATTACATTTTTAGGGCAACTAGCCTATTCCCTCAATCCGCATCCGCATACAAAAATACTTTTAAGGTGAAACTGTGAAATAAAGATATTGCCGTGATCGCAAACAGAACGATATGTGATAAGTAGGTAAAATTTATTTAATGAGTTCGGGCACCCAGGGCAGGAGGTATTCCACTAAGCACACCCAAAAGAAGCACACCCAGACGAAGCCCACCTAAAGTATTCCACTTAGACCACCCGTAGGTGGGCTTCTAAATAAAAATTTAAATTAATTAATTTCCTATTCCACGAAGCACACCTACGAATATCGCATCGCATAGTGCGGGGACTAAGAAATAAAAATGTCGATAGGAGAAAATAATTATTATTTAAAAGACGTAGCATCTTTCAGTTTCATTATAATAATGTGACACAATATTTGTCGTTTTTGTAATCTTACGATTGGAAATCACAGATTATTTCATAATAATATTTCCAAAAAAAAACAAAAAAAAAAAACTATTTTTCTATTATGTTCCTTTTTTTATTCTTAATAAAATCACAGATTGTTTCATACTTACGCAATAAAAACTTGGAAAAATATCAAAAACTTTGTAAATATAGTTTTCCATGGAGATCTATGGTGAAGTTTTCTTATAGCTACATGTTTAGTGAGTAATAAAAATACTCTACTTTAACATAAAAATCACAGATTGTTTCATAATTACAATAAAAACTTGTACAAATATCAAAAAACATTGTAAATATAGTTTTCCATAGAGATCTATGTTGAAGTTTTCTTATAGCTACCTGTTTCGTGAATAATAATAAAAACACCCTACTTTAACATAAAAATCAGAGATTGTTTCATAATTACAATAAAAACTTACACTTAACAACAGTCAATGAAATAAAAAACAAAGCCACCGACTTCCGAAAGAAAAGTTATTTTATACTTTTTTGTGTTTGATTTGAAGTCGGTTCTTTTTTTTAAAGTTTTTTTTTACCCTTTTTAGTTCAGATATTCAACAAGAATCTTCGTACAATCGGCCGTATTTAGAAATCTATAATGCATGTGACCAACAAAAACGGATCTATGCGGGCAACTTCAAGAGATATCCATTATTGCTATTTTATACTAAAACTTTCCCCAGAATTTAACAAATACTTTTGTGAAAACCGCATCAAAATCGGTTCAGCCAGACGCGAGATAATCGCGACTAAATATACAATCGACTTTGAAAATCTACAACCCAAGTATGCAAAAAAATTCCCCATCTCAAAAACTACTGAACCGATTTTGATGAAACTTGCAGTGTACCCTAAGTTGGACAATATCTAGTACAACAAAAAAAGAATTACTTAAATCGGACTTGTAACACAAACATAAAAACATACATACATACACTTTTGAAATTTGGCACATTTTTCAGACGCTGATGTAGTCGAACATATATGAAAACTGGGCAGTTCTGGTTATATTACATACATACGGGTCGAATTGATAACCTCCTTTTTTTTGAAGTCGGTAAAAAAGGAACATAATAGAAAAAAAAAAAAATTTGTTTTTTTTTTTGGAAATATAATTATGAAATAATCTGTGATTTCCAATCGTAAGATTACAAAAACGACAAATATTGTGTCACATTATTATAATGAAACTGAAAGATGCTACGTCTTTTAAAAAAACTTTTTCAAAAAAAAAACCGCCTTCAAAAACAACCACAAAAAAGGGTAAAATAACCTACAAAATAACTTTCCTTTCAGAAGTCGGTGCCTTTGTTTTATTTCATTTCATTGACTTTTTTGCCACCGACTTCTGAAAGAAAAGTTATTTTGTAGGTTATTTTACCCTTTTTTGTGGTTGTTTTTGAAGGCGGTTACATTTTTTTGAAAAACTTTTTTATTTTACTCTTTTTAGTTTAAATATTCAACTCAAATTCTTGTCAAATAAATCATTCTCTTACATGTATGTGCACTAAAATTTTGTAATCCGTAGCACCGGTAATAACATCGCTCAAGTGCATAATAAGCTAATAAAATTCCTTGTTTCAAAAACTACTGAACCGATTTTGAACTTGCAGTATTCCGTAAGTTAAACAATACTTAGTACAACAAAAAAAGAATTACTTAAATCGGACTTGTAGTTCCGGAGAAATGCGAACACAAACTAAATCAGTCGATGCCTACTCCAAGCCGTTGAGGAGTTGTACCTTCCATCATCAGCTCATCCACCTGAGATGGTGATTATCAGATGCAAATACTTGAACAGATTTAGAAAATATATGAAAATGGTACTATGTGCCTATAAAATTTGAAGGTTGCCCTCGATTTCCCTGGGATCCCATCATCAGATCCTAACCTGGTGATCATGGTACCACTTGTAAAGTATACCCTTTCAAACAAAAGAAAAATTTTCCAGATCGTTCCAGGCGTCTTCGAGAAATCGGGGCACATACATATAAAAAAAAAAGATTCCAACGAATTGAGAACCTCCTCCTTTTTTTGAAGTCGGTTAATAATAATTATTTTCTCCTATCGACATTTTTATTTCTTAGTCCCCGCACTATGCGATGCGATATTCGTAGGTGTGCTTCGTGGAATAGGAAATTAATTAATTTAAATTTTTATTTAGAAGCCCACCTACGGGTGGGCTAAGTGGAATACTTTAGGTGGGCTTCGTCTGGGTGTGCTTCTTTTGGGTGTGCTTAGTGGAATACCTCAGGGCAGGACAGGAGAGCCTTGTACTGACTAAAATGCACGGTGTTCTTTAGTAGCCCTTTAGGTTCCGAAGCCACGGTTACCTGATAAGATACTCCCGCGACCCTGGATATGTTGACCATGGACCGTAAAGAACACGTTAACATCCATTCACATTTATTTATGTCTTTCATTATGTCTAGTCTAGAGTAGCAGTAGTAGTGTAGTAGTATAGTTTCATTATGTCGTGTCTATGTCTAGTTATGTCTTTCATTTGTGCGTAACCACCGGCGAAAGCAATACCGTAGTTTTTAAGAGCGCATATTCTGAAAGTTGGCAACGTCGCAAATAGTTGTCAAATATTAACAAGTTTTAATTAATTTAGCAATGTTACTGTTTGGAAATAAGAAATATGGCTCTGTAGTGCACTAAAACATTGTTATAGGAATGCAATTAAAACACTGAATTTGATGTAGTAACCGTTTCGGGTATAAAAAAAGCATTTGGAAGGTTTCCAAATACGTTTTTTACATCTAAAACTATATATTCGGTGTTACGATATTAATTATTGCATTCCCTAATCAATGTTTTAGTGCACTACAGAGCCATATTTCTTATTTTCATACAGTAAATTCACTAAATTAATTTTAACTCTTAAATATTTGACAGCTATTTGCGACGTTGCCAGCTTTCTGGTTATGCGCCCTTAACTAACTCAGTAAAGAAAACAAATAATAATATTTTCAGAGTTAATATTCAGCACCACAAGACAAGGGAATCCTGTGATCAAGCTAGGTAGCTACCGATACAACAGAGCCAGTGGCTGCAAGGGACCCAAAGTGCGCTGGTATTGTACCAGGTACCCGTCAGGATGTCGCTCGGCTATATTCACCATCGACAATGTTATTGTTAACCATAGAGTTGAGCATAACCATTAGGATAGTTGTAAAATAATCTTTTTGCGCATGACGCTGGCGTCTGCTAAGGTGATGATTGTGATAAGGTTGAAAATCTTTTAAAGAAATTTGACAGGTTGAGGTGGGTTGATGTGCTTGCGTCTGTGCCTAAAGGAATTTTCTTGTTTTTTTTTTTTACTTTTTTCAACAGTCCTGAAAATTTCGTACACTAGGAAAAACGATAGATAAGACTGGTTAGGTTTAATTTCATTGATACTGATGCATTGATTTTTTCTTCAATAAAATATTTATCTACACTGTAATCTTTGTTTTATTTTACGTCGATATAAGATTATTGTTTTTATTTAACTACGTTTTCTTTCTGCAGACTAAACAGTTTTTCATTTCTTTCATTGTTTGAGATTTTTGGCAGATTTTACCAATATAATTAATAATCGTATTGTAGAGTACCTTAATCTTAGTCAATAGTCATTTATCATTTTGATTTTTCACAGAAATATCTTTTGGCAAAACGAGATCCGGCAATCCTGTTCTCTTCGTAGGTTCTCATCGGTTTAACTTTACGTCAGGCTATAAAGGGCCCAAGATGCGCTGGCACTGCATGAAACGGAATTTTGGATGTAAAGCTATCGTCTTTACTGTTGGAAATGTCATCGTAGCCGTTAAGAATCAACATAACCATTGAATCGAGCCTTTATTCCTGAAAAAGCTGTTGAAATTAGGAAAATGTTCGTTTTTGACTTTCATAGTCTTCGATTAAGATAGAATGACACTTATTTGTGACGTATTTACTACTACACATGTTAATGTTTTGATCACTATTTAATTTCTTTACCTATTCATTTATTTTTTATGTATTAACTTTGAATGTTAAATCAAATTAGTCAATAATTAAATCATATTTATTACTTATTTTTTTGTACATATTACTAGCAAGTTTTTATTTATTGTTTGTACATAATTTTAGTACCTACTGTAGAATATATTAGTAATAATTAATTATTGTAAGTATTGTTGAATGAAATCGTTCACACCGTGAAAATAATCTAAAAAAAAATAGTAATAGATATTCAAATAGATCAATATTTTGAATCATTCAGTTTTTAATTAAATGTAATTTGATATGATATTCATCAAATTAAATCAGGCAGGTGTCTAAATTTGGTCGCGGGACTTATACCATTACCGTGACCCTGAAACGTAAAGGGCTAATGAAGGACACCGTGGATTTTAGTCAGTACAAGTCTGACAGTCCCTCCCGCCCTGCCCTGGATGGGAGGACTCATTCGATGATTTTACCACACTAAAAAAAAAGGTGTCTAAATTTGTATGAGTTGCATTTTTAGAATGTCCTCATTTCAATACTACAATACTATTTACATCACTGGCCGTGATCCCAGGCCGAGACAGAGCTATACAAGTCGTCTAGTGCCACCTCTTTCCCTCACTGGAAATACTATGGCTTTAAGACGTCATGGTAGGCCATCAGGTCTCAAAATGCGCTGGATCTGCACCAGAAAGTCAATAAATGTCGAGTAATTGTCACCATCACTGTTGCAAACGTCATTATTTCTCATTAGTATTTCTCAGTGTTCAGTGGGTAGTAGTTTAAGCTGCCTAACAGTTTTATGACACAAGTAAACATTTTGTATGTGTTATTTCAGACCTAACTCCAATGTTCAGCTACACACTCAGCGGTACTCCTGTAATCACAATAGGATCCCATCGGTACAATAAGGCGGCAAAGTACAAAGGGCCCAATGTCCGCTGGTATTGTATCCGACGAACTTCACACAAATGCCGAGCAAGTGTGTTCACTATAGACAATGTCATCATTAGCCATAAGTCTGAACACACGCATTGAAATATCTTCAAGTATCCTCGATATTAATGATAAGTGAAATGTTTCTGATAATAATTTGTTTACTTTATCATTTCAAACGAATATTATATTTTTTTTAAACTCCTGTTCTTAGGTAAAGTGAAGACAAATATTATTCCCTAGTTCGTAAGTTTAGGGAAAGAGCATACTTGTAAAAAGTGTGCACGAGCAAGTACAGTCAAGGAAATATCGCAAAAAGTACAATGACACAGTGTCAATAATGTGCTGTCATTTTGACATTTTGCCAATTTCATAATAAGCATCCACAGCATTGCCATTTAACGTTGCAATGCTGTGGATCAGTAGTTTTCCGGCGCTCTGTCCCCTTTTTAATTTTTAATTTACGTTATTAACTTCTCGTTCAAAGAGTAATAACATTTTTATTTTTTTCGTGAAAGGTAATAATTACAAATTAAGTGATGAACTATTCACTTGTAAATACTTAAATATATCAGTACTACGAAGTTTGTATATTTTATTATTAACTGGCTTCAAATAAAAAAAAGAGTAGCTACCTCATAACTTCCGACTGAGTGAACCGATTTTGATTATTCTTTTATTCATCGATCAGATGAAGTAAATCTGTCATTTGGTCCCATAAATGTCTTTCAGTTTGGTTCAGTGGTTTATATTTTATGAGCATATCTTATTGGATACGATGTTATTACCGAGACCGACTACTACGAATTACGTACTTGACAAAAGTTAGGGTTGAATATTTGAACTAAAAAGGGTAAAATCTTTTTTTGAAAAAAACTACACGCGTTCAGAAACTACCACAAAAAAAAAGGGTAAAACAACTTTTCTTTCGGAAGTCGGTGGCAAAAATGAATTAAAAAAAATGAAGCCACTGAGTTCCGAAATATTATATTAAATTATTTTACACAAAAAAGTGTTGATTAGCTAATCTTGAAAATGTGTTTTTATCGTTCGTAACTAAAACCCTTCTACCATTAGAAGCCATAATGTATGTAAGTTACCGATTTACTTTTAATAAGAATTCTGTTTAGAGTTCACATAATTATGGGTAGCCATAAAACGAGTGACTGTAAATTACAACAAACACATGGAGAGCAGTGGTGGCCCAGTGGCATTGGCCTCGACTTAAGAGTTGTAGGTCGTGGGTTCGAACCCAGTCAGGCGCATTACTTTGTGTAATTTATTTCAACACCACTGCTCTCAAAACGGTGAAGGAAAACATCGTGAGGAAACCGGCATGTCCTAGAACCAAAAATTCGAAGACATGTGACATCTACCAATCCGCACTGGGCCCGCGTGGTAGATTACGGCCCACTCCCTCTCACAGAGAGGAGGCCTGTGTCCCAACAGTGGGAACATTTAAAAAAAAGGCTGATGATGATGATGATGACATGGCGTCAAGACCAACAAAAAGGTGTCAAAAAAAATAATCTACGGGGTTTGCGAGGACATTGATGCAGTTAATAATTAAGTTTAATCATAGATTAATTTATCAAAGGCAGATGAGTCATCATTACTATTTATTTTATACGAAAACGCGTGCACACACATACAAATCATATAAATAAAAAATGAATTAATAAATTTATCTTTTCAGAACCCGCACAAAAAATTGTGAAACACTATTTGATAAAAGGTGCTAAGAAGAGGAATTGTGTCGAATGCTATAAAAAACTCCGAACCTTTTTATCAAGCCGCGAAGCTGGCAGAAAAGTTAAAAAAATATTAACTCAATGTACTCACTGTAAAAAAACTTTTGTTATCCATGTTTTATTGAAAAACATTAATGAAATTCATGTTTGTTTTTTTCTTTAATTAAAACTCGATATTTTTGTTTCACATTCCTAAAACACCTACGCACTAGACTTCCCATACTCAGTGCGGCACATGGTGCATAAACTCTGTATTTAAAATAGCTTCAATGATTTATGTCAATTAATCCATTATTATTCATATTCAAAGCAAAAAAATAAATTATATTTTTACATGAAGCCAAAAAAAAAGGGTTTAAGTATCTTGGAAGCCTTGTGCCGCCATAATGGAATTTTAGTATTGTAAGGCTAATACGAACTTTGTATTTTATTTCAGGTTGGCAGCCAGTGTTTAGTAAGACAAGAAGTGGTAATGATGTCATCATCGTTGGTCCCTATCGATATAATCGTGTGTTAAAATGTAAAGGGGCCAGAGTGCGATGGACATGTACCCGGTACAAAAATGGATGCCGATCTACTGTGTTCACATTTAACACTAATGTTGTAGCTTATAGGACTGAACATAATCATTGAGATGAAGTCTTTGCCTTCGCCTACTTTTCAAAACGTGAATATTTTATAATTTTGTAGATTTAAATTAAATATAGGTAATATGTTTGTAAGTGTGTATGTTTTTGTCCAAAACGAATGTTGCATAGTTTCAGCAGTTCTTGCGTTTTTCTGACTTCGTGACTTGAAAGTTTCATTATCATTGATTTTATCACAATCTTATACCCCGCTACCCGCTTCCGAAAACAGGGCCGTTTTGTATTGCGGCTTGTCAACGATTAGCCGGATTGTCATTACGAGAAGTTCTACAATATGGCGACTCACTTTTATGGAAGCCATACACGTTAGGGTTTGCATGGTGGTTTTGTTAATATAAACCGTTGGAATCCCAACACTAAACATTAGACGAGTTCACGCGCACCTCACTAGCGCGTCTAAGGAGTATAATATCTGTGGGCATTCGAGCAGTAGAGACCGAGCCAACACCGGATCACAGGGTAAAGAGGGGATCTGTATAAACCCAATTTATTTACTACAGTTATTTAGTACCTACAGTAATTGTTGTGTAGTCCTGCGTCCAAATTAATTAATCGTTCATAAAAAGTACTCCGTGAAAGCAGTGTTTGTTGGAACCTATTCTCTCCCAAATGTTACCATTCCACTCTCACCAGCTATTCTTCCCCTCGGCAGTGCAGATGCAAGGAAGCTTCAAGTAGCTCGGTCAATCAGCATACAGGTATCCAGTTTTCCCGTTGGCGCACCTGTGCAGCGTCGACATAAGGAAAAGCTCAACACACTGTGTACATTTAAATTCACTTCTGCCGTGCAGATTTAAATAACCTAAAGTTTGCATAATATACAACATGCACTATTACATATGCAACTTAAGGTTATTCTAGGACATCCATAGAGCATCCTACTGTACGCAATTCGTCAATTAATTGTGCGTCAGTCAGCGTTCAGGTCCTGTAGCATTTCAAGATGTGCGAGGAAGTATCTCTTATCATGCTCTTATCCCTCCAGACTATTCCAGACCCGCAGATTTCCCAGGATTCGCACGGGACACGAGGCGAGCGACATATATACAAGACGAACTGAGCGTGGCACCGGTATCTGGTGCGCGAGCGACGATAAGGATAGCTGCCATCTGGATGCATCTCCAAGCAAAAACAAAAGCAAAACGCAGACACCGGCTGTCTCGCGCCGAGTCGGTACATATCGCTTCTTTGATCGTCGCAAGTGAAAATATTTTAGTGTTACGGCAAAACAGTGTTTTTAACGATAGTTAAGATTAATTAGGTACATGGATAACTTAGTCTTGGAGCTTAATCTTCAGCAGCGCTGGTGCTAGCAACAATCGTTCAGCTCCTAAGTCAGTGCCTAAAGTTGTGTTGGTGGTGTTGTCGCTGGCAACTCTTTACGGACGCAAACTAACCAAAGCGCCGACAGAGGGCGTTTGTGAGGCGACAACTAGGTTGCAGCGACACACTCGGCCCATTTTGCATTCGACTACGGAGCTGTTCGGTCGTCTCTATCATCCTGATTCGTGATCCTATCATAACCTATTTCAGAAACTATTTGAAGTGTTTTAATTTTAACTTTTGTTTGTGTGTGTATTGTGGTTGAATAAATACTATATGATACAAAATTTTGATTGTGTTTGTTCTTTTCGTAAACTGAGTATTTTAATAAAGAGTATACAAGATTAACAGGAATAGTTTTATTATGGTGACACCTGTTCTAGTCAATCCAGGACTATTACTTGAAACCCAAAAACAAAAAACTAGATAAAATGTAATTCTAATATCATTTTTTTTTGTTACAGGTCTTGTTCCAGTTTTTAGCAAATCAAGGAGTGGTAATGACGTCATAATTCTTGGTCCCTATCGGTATAATCGGGTAAATAGTTGCAAAGGGCCCAAAGTCCGTTGGACCTGTACTCGTTACCCGGTTGGATGCCGATCTGTTATCGTTACTATCGAAAATGTAATTGTTGGCCACAGAAGTGGACATTACCATAGCTGAGTGTATTGTTCAATCAGTATTACCGCGTATTACTATATGTAGAAAGTATATCACAATTTTAACCATTTCCTGGCAATAAAGAACACATAAAAAAAATCATGCAACTTGGTGCATTCGTTCGGAACTTATCGCGCGTTGGTAGGTACATTTCGATCCATATTTGTGTACATTAGATTGTAGATAATTAATTATGTTTCATGACCTCAGTGTATCTTATTAGCAACTAGAGCTATTTCTTGAAATTAACGTTTGCATGATCTGCTAGTACTTAGTTGTTTTCTAGGTATGTTTGTAAATACACCTACTATATAGGATGAAATTGCTATTGTTTTTTTTTTTATAAAATCCTCGTGCCAAGAATACTTGACATGCAAACAACCTGTGCAAACAACTCGTCGAGATTTTATTTTCGATATTTATCTACTACAAGGAAATAGAATAAAATGACTGATTTTAGTACCTAATTGTTCCAATTTTAATGCATGCGTTTTAATTCATTTAAGCTTTCATTTTTTCTTCATTAAATATCTGTTATCAATTCAATCTTTGTTTTCCTTTCTTTTTCCCATATTCATGTTTAAAGTGTAGTAAATAAAACGAATTTATATCATCATCATTGGCCTATAATGTTCCCACTGCTGGGACACAGGCCTCCTCTCTGTGAGAGGGAGTGGGCCATAATCAACACGCGGGCCCAGTGCGGGTTGGTACGAGTAGATGTCACATATCTTCGAATTTTTGGTTTTAGAACATGCCGGTTTGCTCACGATGTTTTCCTTTACCGTTTTGAGAACAGTGGTGATGAAATAAATTACACAAAGTAATGCGCCTGGAGGGGTTCGAACCCACGACCTTTAACTCGGAAGTCGGGACCAATACCACTGGGCCACCGCTGCTCTTATATCGAGGGTCATAAATTACTCGCGTCGCCCAGGATTCAAACACCTGAATCGCTTGCTACGATCGTGATTCAGTCGTTATCCTTCGCTTGCTCATGATTTACCTTCCGTTCCTTACCGTCCTTTATTCACTAGTTGCATAACATACTATTCATTACAGATTACGTGCCAGAGTTCAGCAAGTCGAGAAATGGTAAAGATGTCATCATATTCGGTCCCTATCGGTATAATCGAGTTGGTCAATATAAAGGAAGTAAAGTACGATGGACCTGTTCCCGGGTATCATTAGGATGCCGATCTATAATCGTAACTATTGATAGTATAATTGCTAGTCATAAAAATGAACATAATCACTAGGATAAATGCTCATAAAGCCTCCTGCAGACACACACGATTAATCGCGCTGCGACAACGAGCCAAGCTAATTTCCACTCTAAAAATACTGCGAATGGACCGCGACATGTCGCCCCGCGCGATTAATCGCGTCTGTCTGCAGGAGGCTTTATTGTTAATAAATAAATAATACGTGTTTGTGTGTGTTGTAATGTGACTTTATAATTGTAACTAAGCATGTTTTAAGTATTGTGCTTTTAGAGATAAAAAAAGAGATAATTAAAATATTAAGGGGCTTCTCATTTCGCAATTTTATTTCTCCATCCATCTATCTGTTACTATAGAATAAAATTATCTTTCTTTTACCATAGAATAGTTTCAGGAACATTTAAAACCATTTTTTTTCTTATTGCAGATTTCGAGCCACGGTTTAGCACTACGATGAATGGAAATCCTGTCCTCATTATTGGTCCGTATCGATATAATCGAGTTTTAACTTGCAAAGGGGCCAAAGTACGATGGACATGTACCCGGTACCCACGCGGGTGCCGTTCTATTATAATCACTTTTGACAGTGTCATTATTAGCCATAAGAGTGAGCATAATCATTAAGGGCCTTACTTATAAACATTGATTAGACGTTACTTATCTTAAATAGCTCTTAAGTCACTTGCCATCTTTATTCATTGAAATAGAAATGACAAGGACAGGTGATATTTAATCGGTAGCTAAGCAACACATGTTTTTATAAGTAAGGGGGTAAGTTAATTACTGAGTATTAACGTTGTATTTTGTGTTTGTAAGCATTAGTAAATAACATTACTTTGTCTTGAATAAGTGTTTCTTTTTTTCATAGTAGGTTTCAAAATAATGACCATTTTAGCTCGTTATGAAATAGATTTCAAAGCAGAATAGGAACCTACCGCTGCAAATATTTAGTTTGTGGCTATCAACCGAACTTAAGTAATAACATAAGTTGAACCATAACATGTGTAACCAGATAAAGAAGAAGAAAGAGAAATAAAGTATACAGGGTGGAATTTTGTAATGCCACCTGGAGGGAAAGTACTCTTAATACTGCAGATAGAAAATTTTACTCAAAGGAAACATTCCTTTATTTTTGAATAGAAAGCAAACTGCATTCAAAGATTTTCAAAAATTCTCTTCTCCCACACCCGGGAATCGAACCGGCTAAAATCTGAAAAATTATACCCTGTACTTTTATTGCATCGATCATTAGGGTCAATTATAAGGATGAAATCCCTCTAACAAACATGATAAATTAATTTTTTTTTTGTAAATAATTAAATTAATTTAAGATTTCCTGGTTTTCCTTTCATTTAATTTATCATGTTTGTTAGAGAGATTCCCGGGTGTGGGAGAAGGGAATTTTCGAAAATCTTTGAATGCAGTTTGCTTTCCATTAAAAAATAAAGGAATGTTTCCTTTGAGTAAAATTTTCTATCTGCAGTATTAAGAGTACTTTCCCTCCAGGTGGCATTACAAAATTCCACCCTGTATATGAGATGTATGAAATGATGTGTGAAATGTGACAGAGAACATTCTGGATGTAGCGATGGGTAGCTATAGCTATAGCAATAACTAGCCAAATATTTATCTGCAAAATAGCCAGTGCTATGATATCCGTCAACAGTGTCAACACGATAATTATCTATTGGCTACTGGCTGGCTAGAAAATCTGACAGGTAGAAAATCAGGCATAGCGGGTAGCCGTCTTAGCGGGCCACGTAGAAGAGACGTAAGACGCAGACGGGGCGGAGACATATGTCTCTTCGGCGTCTCTTTCATACAAAATGTTTAGAAGCGTCGCGCAGAAGAACGGGACGCGGGCGGGACTCTCATACATTTTCGTCCGTCCGCGACGCGTCCTCGTCTTACGTCTTTTCTATGTGGCCCGCGCCTTAGAGTATAGACAACTGCTACGTTTTGTAGCCGTATCGGTATTCGATAGCCAGTTAGCGAGAGAAACCGATGGCTGTGGGCGCGTTCCCTATCTCTGAGTAGTGCGAAACGTGAGTGCGATCTTCATTCGTACTGTACATTTCTTTCTCACTATAGTCACAATATATACGTAGATAAGAGAAAATGATACCACCCGTGGATACCACTATGCTTAGTAATAATTTCGTTCGTTTATTAAACTTTTGATAATTTAGGGTTGGTTCTTTCTTTGGTCACAGAATAAGCATTGCCATCCAACGTGGCAATGCTGCCAGTCTTCTGGGCACATTCCCAGATGACAGCGATGCGGAGGAGTACTTTGACGCCTAGGTGTCTCGGTGCCTATGTGTGCAATTTTTTAAAATCATAGTTTTAGTTTAAATTTAGTATCTTTTGTAAACATTTAGTTCGTTATATGTATTTGTAGGTGGACCGACGACATCGTGAGGGTCCCGGGCAACCGATGGATGCAAGAGGCGAATTGTCGTTCGGCGTGGCGGTCTAAGGGGGAGGCCTATGTTCAGCAGTGGACGTTTTCCGGCTGATGATGATGTATTTGTAAATTTTTAGTTTTAATCACTAAATTGGAAGAATATTATAAAAGTAGGTAATTTTGTTTTCAGTGAAATTTGTTAATAAGGGTGATGGAAAGGAATTTGCCATTGTTAATGGCTACACCTTCTATCTTCACAGATGTTATAACAGATCAGATACCTGGAGCTGTTCCAAAGGCAAAGGTTGCAAAGCAAAACTAATCATCACGAAGGGTACGACACCTTCAACACGCAAGTTGATATCATCCATTCCATCCATTGACAGGCCTGTTGGTCTAGTGGTTAGTGACCCTGACTGCTATGCCGGAGGTCGTGGGTTCGATTCCCACCCAGGGCAAATGATTGTGTGATGAGCACGATCATTTGTTCTGTGTCTGGGTGTAATTTATCTATAATAGTTATATATTTAGAAATATATAAGTATGTTTATCAGTTGTCTAGTACCCATAACACAAGCTCTGCTTAGCTTGGGATTAGATGGCGTTGTGTGATAGTTGTGGAATATTATTATTATTAATATTATTATTATCCAAACTTGAACATAACCACGCAAAGAAAACAATCAAAATCAATCAAAAGTCAAAAACAATCAAATTTTATGATTTCTAGAGGGTGTTATGTCAAGGTTTAGCTTGAATTTTAACATTCTGATAATAGTAATTAAACTTTATAATAACTTTCTGATGGAACATTTTTTTTGTATTCTCTTTCATGACTAAATTTTTTAAGCTGCAATAGCTTAAAAAATTTAGACATGAAGTAAATGTTTAAATTTCTAAATTTCTTTCATGTCTAAATTTTTTAAGCTATTGCATAGCTTTTATCGCGGGCTCTAGGCACGGCGTGGCGCGGCGACCGAATCAAAAAAAATCCAAAAACCTAACGAAAATACCTGACACCACGCATCGTCTAAAATCGTTTCAGTTCGGGAGACTTCGGCAATCATAAAGATTCCGACGAATTGAGAACCTCCTCCTTTTTTTCAAGTCGGTTAAAAATGTCCGTCATAAACAAAATTTTCTTATTGATTCTAAACGGCCAGCTACAAAAGCAGTTTTCACAATGAAACCTACTTGTAAAATTCTCTTACAACAAAGAAGTTCTTTATTACAGTAGTGCACCACGAACATTTTAAATAAATTATATTCTTGTTAAATATACGCGGTAAGCGATTTTCTTCTTCTTCTTCCTGCCCTTATCCCATTCTATTTGGGGTCGGCGCAACACGTTTTCTTCTTCCATTCTCCCCTATCAGACGTCACAGTATCATTTACTCCTTTACGCGGTAAGCGATTTTAGTCTTTTCAAATAAAAAAATATGCAATAGCTTCACCGCGGCAGTCTCCGAGTGCCACATGTATTTTTTTTGTCTTTACTTTAATTAACGCCTTTCATAAAACTAACACAAAATACATGAGTATCATTAATACAGCGTTTTTATATGACTTCCTTTATTCTAAACATTTCCTATTTTTTTTGAAAATGATAGTTTAATTTATTTTATTAATTGTTTATCTTAGTAGTAATATAATTATAATTGCCTTGCGCACATCCTAATATTTTTTTGCCACCACATAACCACATTATACCTAAGTACATGCATGTTATAAAGGTAAGAAAGCTTTACTTTATTTTTATAAAAAATATAGATACGTACGCAGTCATGTGTATTAATCAACTAATTCATCGCTACTAACACCTTGTAAATAGTTTCAGTAGAATTCGTGAAAAGACTGAACGGAAAAGAAGTGGCAATAGTGAACGGCTACACTTACTACTGTCGCAAGCAGAGTTTGAAGAGGTCTACAAAGATCTGGAACTGTACCTATGGAGGGGACTGTCATGCCAGGATGGAGATCACCAAGCACGCGAAACCATCTCGTCGGATTGTGCTGTCAGCGAAACTGGAACACAAGCACGAACCTTCTAAGTATTGTATCAGTAATGGATTCTATTGTAAACTGTAATTTGTTTAGTAGTTTGAGGTGTGTTATCTACAGAGTTGGATAGGTATTCTACTATGTATATTGTGAGTTATATGTCAGTTAGTATCTTCCCTCTATTTTATGCATGTTTTATTTTACAGTGATCTGCAATTGCGTTAGTTTCATTCAAGTGAGAATTTTAAATTATATCGAATAAATAGTTTTTGTGTATTATATGTAGTGAGCGGTGGTGGCCCAGTGGTATCGGCCTCGACTAACGAGTTGTAGGTCGTGGGTTCGAACCCCGTCAGGCGCATTACTTTGTGTAATTTATTTCAACACCACTGCTCTCAAAACGGTGAAGGAAAACATCGTGAGGAAACCGGCATGTCCTAGAACCAAAAATTCGAAGACATGTGACATCTACCAATCCGCACTGGGCTCGCGTGGTAGATTACGGCCCACTCCCTCTCACAGAGAGGAGGCCTGTGTCCCAGCAGTGGGAACATTTATAGGCTGATGATGATGATGATATGTAGTGATAGAAGTCTAGTCATGATAAAGAACAACGTAGATATGTTAAACAAACGTTTGCAAAAGTGTATTACCTACCTACTTATTTTCTTAGAGAGTACAAAATCTAGTTTGGTTAAGAAATTATGTAGGTACTAATAATAATAATAGTGTGCGTTTCTATTAAATGTTTTAAATAAAATACCTATTCTTAGAATGAAGAGTCTAGTCACATTTTTTATCTATTTTAGCGTAAGGTATGAAACTACCCAGTATTGTGTGTTAAATGTTTGTAAAATACAATTAACTGATCTCACATTTGTATACTTACTTATTATTGTGTGTTGCGTTCATGTGCATGTGTAATATATTAGATCAATAAACAATTAATATTTAAATACTAGAAAATTTTGTAATTATTATGGAATTTTATTATTTATATGTAGCTTTAAATAATGACGTTTGATTTGTAAATGCTAACATATTCGATTTGGCTTCTCCTCATGACCATTTCAGCTGAATGAACGGCGGTGTTTAGTAAAGAGGCTAGCTAGACTGTTGATTGAACGGCTAATTAATTTATTTGGCTTCTTCTTCTTCTTCGTGTCGATGATTCCTTTAAATTTTATATTTCGACCAGAACTCTGCCACATTGATGGCGTTGGTGGTGGCCTCGGACAGTTCCCATAGAGTGCAGGTGGCTGCGACATACATATTAGATTTTCTGTTTCTAGCGGCTGCGTCCGCAAACAACTCGAAAAGTATCGCACGGGAGGATAAAGTCGAGATAGAAACTGTCCCATGTGTTAACTATTTTCAGGTTGTAAAATATTCTGTGCCAAATTTCATCCAAATCAGTAGTTTTTGCGTGAAGGAGTAACAAACATTCATACATACATCCTCACAAAATTTTTCTTTTATGATATGAACTAGCATTCCACCCGCGACTTCGTCTGCGCGTGTTTCTAACTTCGAACTCAGTGAATTTGATGCCCGGTGACCCTCCTTTCCTTATAGGATACTTTTGGAAAATCTATAAATGGTCTAGTAGTTTCGTAGTCTATTCAATACAAACAAACAAGTCGTTCCTCTTTAAAATATTAGTGTAGGCAAACTGATTTTCCGATGTTCAGCCCGCTAGGGGTTGATTTAATAAATATAGATAAATACTCATCCTTTATCCGATTGAGGGATTATTTAGGCCAAGTTTTGAGTTTATCGAAGGAAGCAGTAAAATCCTACCCTTAAAACTTAATCACCCCTTTTAACTTTCAACTTAACCTTAACAAAAAAAAAATATTATGATCACAAGAACATCATAGAGCTACGATTTGCCCAGAGCAGTATGTCAATTGGTTAAATAGTTTCGAAGATAATATAAAATTACTAAATAGCAAAATGCCGCCGTCGCTTCACGAACCGCATTAGAACATGCTTTGTACGGACGTTTTATCCATTTACCTATAAATGGCGTTGTGAAATTACGTATTGGTCTTTGAAATTGTTTTGGTTAAAACACAAATACTACCGCGTTCTCATTCTTCGAGTTCGAAGCTGTGGTATTTCTGTTTTTGGGATATCGGACAGTTTCAGGGATTATTTATCATGCCTAAAAGGAAATCACAACTTTCCCGTCAGACATCCCAGACAAGAGCAGCTCGAGTACGCCGTACGGAAGAGTCTGCTCTTGAAAATCATCAGCGCCTCTCGAGGAATAGAGAAAACATTTCGCAAGCACGCGCTGGGGAATCTAGCTCCGAGCGTTCACAGCGGCTTGCCAACTAAAGCTGGAGAACATCGCAGGTGCTCGGGAATCTAGCGCTGAACGTGCGCAGCGTCTCAATGATTTAAGGCAGCATGTCTCTGCAACAAGGGATAGGGTGTCTAGTGCTGAGCGCTCGCAGAGGCTCGCTAGCCAAAAAAGCGCGAGAACATCGCAGGCCCGTGCTCGGGAATCTAGCGCTGAACGTGCGCAGCATCTTAGTGATTTAAGGCAGCATGTCTCAGCAACAAGGCATAGGGAGACTAGCGCTGAGCACTCGCAGCGACTCGCTAACCAAAGAGTGAAAACATCGCAGGCCCGTGCTCGGGAATCTAGCGCTGAACGTGGGCAGCGTCGCATGTCTCTGCAACAAGGGATAGGGAGTCTAGCGCTGAGCGCTTGCATAGGCTCGCTAGCGAAAGCGCGAGAACATCGCAGGCCCGTGCTCGGGAATCTAGCGCTGAGCGTGCGCAGCATCTTAGTGATTTAAGGCAGCATGTCTCAGCAACAAGGCATAGGGAGACTAGCGCTGAGCACTCGCAGCGACTCGCTAACCAAAGAGTGAGAACATCGCAGGCCCGTGCTCGGGAATCTAGCGCTGAACGTGCGCAGCGTCTCAGTGATTTAAGGCAGCATGTCTCTGCAACAAGGGATAGGGAGACTAGCGCTGAGGCTCGCAGCGGCTCGCTAACCAAAGAGTGAGAACATCGCAGGTCCGTGCTCGGGAATCAAGCGCTGAACATGCGCAGCGCCTAGCAACAGAAAGACAGCGGGCAGTTACAGTCAGTATGCAATAAAAACAAAATCCTCCTTTTTGCACTCAGGAAATAAATCATAGCACTCAGTACTAACCGAACCACACTCATAATTTCATCACAAGGTATAAATGTTTACCGCATAACACAGTGGGCACGGCTCAGCTAGTCTAAGTTTTTTTTTTGTATTTCTTGTAACAGTTTACTTTATTTAATTTATTTATTTCTTTTAAGGTATAGACAAAAGAAGAGAAATGATGGAAGACAAGAAAAAGAAAGGATCGTGGGAGCCACAGAGCTTGCAAACAGCTATTGATAAGGTTTTGTCCAAGGAAATGAGTGTAAGACAAGCCGCAATGATTTATCAAGTTCCTAAAAGCACTTTATATGACAAGATAAAAGCGTTAAAACGTGGCGACGAAGTGTCGATGAAGCCAAAGTTAGGTAGGTTTACTCACACCTTCTCAGAACAGTATGAACAAGTCTTGGTAGAACAAGTCAAACATTTATCTAACAGATGTATGCCGCTCATGAAAAAAGAGTTTTTGAAGTTAGCCTACGACTTAGCTGAAGAAATGAAGATCCCTCATCGATTTAATAAGGAGAAAGGAAGTGCTGGTAAACATTTTTACTACGACTTCATGCGAAGGCATTTCGCTGAGAACACCAGTATCGACAAGCATGATGCGCTCTGTTGGATTTAACAAACAACGTTGATTTATTTTACGATATAACACAGACACAACAATTTGTATAGTTTGCTTAGAAGACTATATCGAAGACTGGATCCGATGCTCATCGTGTCTTGGGTGAGCACATGAAGCATGTGCAGACGTCTCAGAGTGTGGAGATGGCTACAAATGCGATCGATGCAGACTCTCCGGAAATGTCCGATGCTAGGGGTATGGCACAAACACCCGTCCGGTACTAGGTGCCACATTTCAAAATTATATTTTTTGTTACCAAAGTTTGATTAATAATAATGATATTAATTATGTTTTGAGCAGAGGTTGATTTTATTTGATTTCTATCTTTGTTAACTACTGTAAGTTATAAATAAATGTAATTATGTTCCCGAAAATATTTGTAATTTTATTCATTAAAAACCTTAGGTGTTCGCTACTACCTAACAGTATGAACTTATGTTGTTAACCGGTTTGCATCATTTCAGTGCACTGGCTCACAGAAGCTGATGGAAAGGAAATTGTCGTGGTAAACAAATACACGTTTTATCGAAGTGAAATTGGAGCTCAGTTTAACACCTGGAGTTGTACTTACGGTAGACCATGCACTGCTAGGGTGATGTTCACGAAAGAAGTTACACGCAGGAAACGCCTCATGAAAGCAATGAGGGAGGAACACACGCATAGACCTCCAAGAGTTGAGCTATCTAAAAAAGGGTGTAAGTCCTACTACCGCCCAGGCAACTAGCTGACCCGTCAGCTTACAAAAAATATATCCAAAAAGAGATAAGAAATAGTAGATTAAGAAAAAAAAATTCATTGACGTCATTCCAAAAATGTTTGTGTGTCCTTGTAAAATATAAAATAATTTGACTAAAAAAGTTTATTTTTTATGGAAAACTGACCAAACATTGCATGAGGCAGACTAAGATAGCTTAGCTAATGCCGCCTGACTATCAACTATATTGATAGCTATATCTAATCGTACATTACTGCAATATACACTGCGGCAATAGGTAAAAAGCGAGATGGAAAGGACCTGGTTGCCAAAAGTACTCAGCAATACTCACAAAAGTTTAATTTTCAGTTATTCTGCTAGCAAAATCACGTTACTCAGGGAAACATCTGGTCATGTTCAACGACTACACTTACTACTGCAAGAAACAATGCAAGAAGACCAAATACTTCCATTGGTACTGCTCCACACATAACTGTAGAGGATGCAACGCTAAGCTGAAGTTGGATGAGAAGTTCGCCATTGTTGGCCTTGAGAACGAACACACTCATCCTCCAGCTAAGTACTATATCCACGATGGACGATACATAAAGATTTAACAACACATAAAACGTCCTCTAACGTTACAAGTTCATAATGTAAGGTACTCGTATCTACATATTGTTTCGTAAGTTGCGAGCTTGCGAACTTAAATGCTCTTGAATTAATAAATAATCTATGATTAATTTTAGAGTTTCCATTGTCATCAGCATTCATTAAAGTACTTAAAAAATAGGAGGTTCTCAGTTCGACCCGTAAGTTTTATGTATGTTTGTCCGCAATCATCTCGTATTTTTTTTTTATTTAAAGATATGTTCGCGTTTGACCACTATCTCGCCTGATGGTAAGCGAAGATGTGGTGGACGGTGAAGCACGCTTGTCTAGAAGTAACCTGTTCACTCTTGACTTGAAGACCCCAAGTTTATAGCTGTCGGAAAATACAGATGTCGGCAGGGAATTCCACTCCTTAGCTGTGCGTACAATAAAGGTATTGGCAAAACGCTTTGTACGCACCGGAGGGATTTCCACCATATATCAATGGCGCATTGTCGTACGTTTTGTAGTCCGATGATGGAAAGGGCCAGACGGAATCAAGTTGTGCAGTTCCATCGCACACTCTCCGAAATGTAACCAATAAAAAACCGACAGGCTGGCAACACGGCGTCGATGTTCACGGCTCTGGAACTTTGAATCGACCAGAGCATCGCATCGTTACCGATTACCCTCTTGGCCCGTTTATCTATTGAGTCAAGTGCGTCTAGTTGGTATTTGGCGGATCCATCCCAAAGGTGAGAGCAGTACTCCATGCATGACTGAACATGCGCTTTATAAATTAAGCAGCTGTTCAGGCGTGAAGTACTTTCTCACCTTGGAGAGGATCCCCAAGTTTTTCGCGGCTAACTGAGCCTTTGCCTCAATGAATGGACCGAAATTGAGGGTTGATGTTAGTGTAACCCCAAGAAGGTCAAGATGGTCACACCTCGGAAAGACGGAGCCGGGTGGAATTGGCTCTTTTTTAAGGAAAAAAGATACGCTTGAGTCTTGGTAGCATCGAACCTGACCAGATTGGATTCACCCCATTCTGAGACAACCTCCAAAGACAGGTTCAAGCGTTCAACCATGGCCTCTCGGAGAGACCGGATCTGAGGCCCAGTAGCCCGTGCATCGGACACGTATCTCTCAGCAACCGTGCTGTCATCTGCGTAGCCAAAGGTTCCGGGTTTTAGCAGGTCATTTATATGAAGCAAAAACAACGTTGCTGAGAGCACTTAATTTCTAACTGACCGGACGTGCAGCCAACAATAACCAATCGGATATAACGATCCCTCAGGAAGTCAGCAATCTAATCACATAGACCACTGGGCAAGCCGAAGGAAGGAAGCTTAGCAATTGGGCCCTCGTGCCAGACCCTGTCGAAAGCCCTCGAGATGTCAAGGGAAACAACGAGTGCTTCCCCGTGTTTCTCGATGGCTTCACTCCTAATGTGTATCATACACATTAGGAGGTCTTCTAGCGTACCTATGCCATACACAGTGTATGGCATAGGTACGCTAGAAGACCCCCAGTAGACTGGTTTCGGCGGAAGCCGTATTGGCGGTCACTAAAGGCCGAACCGATTTTTATGCGGTTTCAGAAAACAGTTCCTTGCATTCTGGAGAAGGTTTTATACAATAATAATAGATATCCCATGACGTCGTCCGCATGGATCCATTATTGCTTATTTGGATGGCGCATTTTCAAACACGCTGACTTTAAAATGACTCCCGGGCCGATTTTTGATGAATATCTGCACTAAAAAAAGCTTAATGAACTGACTTCAAAAACAAACACAAGAAAGTGTAAAATAACTTTTTTTCGGAAGTCGGTGGCTGTATCAAAAACATATTGAACACTTTTTCCGATTCCCTTTTTCAAGCGCTAGATTTTTAATCCTCATATCGATCATAAACCCTATTACAACTATTACAATGAAGTTAAGTGTTTGAAGGTAGGTAAGGTATTTTTGTAAAAGGTGCATAAATGTAATAGCCGCTTACTGTTTCTAATCCGTAGTTTACGACTTCATAGAATTCATTAAAACGTTCATTAATTTCTGGGATGTGAACATAATTATAACGGGGCTAAATTAATATTTTGTAATAGGTTTCAGGTATATTTTTGTGTTTGCTACATTTCATTAATAGTCAGAATTACAAATTGTGTTTGAGTTTTGAAAAGTTTTCTAATTCTATTAGGCTTATTATACTATAAGGTAATCTTCTAATATATAAAAGTCTCGTGTCACAACTCACAGTTATCATACTACTCTGAAACGTCTTGACCGATTTTTATGAAATTTCATATGCATATTCAGTAGGTCTGAGAATCGGCTACCATCTATTTTTCATAACCCTAAGTGATAAGGGTTATCCAGTCCACCCCTACAATTACTTTTATTATTTGGTCATTTTTTTATTTATTTTTTTATAATGTCGCACTAGAAATATTTTTTATGGCAAAACAACGTTTGCCGGGTCAGCTAGTAAACTATATTTTATGCTTATTTCAGGTGATATTTAGAAGAATACCATGAGATGAGTTTTTGAACTGTTTGTAATTTTTTTTCTCTAGTCATAGTACTACATTTTGGAGGATGGCTGTTCCATTTTAATAAACTAAAGCCCTTCGAACACAACGCGACGCAAGTCGGGTTTGTTGTCCATTAACGCGCGCCTGAGTCTTGCGTTGCGCTGTGTACGAAGATAATTAATTTATTGTACTTACATGTCAGTCTTTTGATTTTCCCACGTTTTTATACACTCACTTTTTTAGTTGATGCATCCAAATTGAATGCATATGCCTAAAAATAAAGATTGGCATTACTTCCATTTCCACTCAAATCTGTGTGGTTCTTTCCTCTTTTGAGTTTGTTTCGGCTGTTTCTTCTCAAAGTAGTCAGGTATGTAATACCAGCTTCATCAAGGTTTATAATTATTATTTGTGACATGTGATTATTTTATTTATACCCAACCATCAAAATAAATAATTATCATTTATATAAGTTCTTCTATTTTCAGAATACAAGTTTATAACATCAATGAAAGGCAAGCCGTTGATTCTTCACAAAGGCTTCACTTACTATCATCACAAGAAGTTTGAAAAGAAGGGCACTGTCCATTGGAAATGCTCTTCTCGACGAAGTAAAAAATGTCGCGCCAGTGTCGTCATAGACAGTGGTGGGATGATCACATCAAGTGTTCATGCTCACACTCACCCACCACGACTTTTAACGTTTTGAATGGAGAAATAAAGAAAAAGAGGAATTATGGAATCAGCCATTTATTCTTTAAGGTTCCGCTTACGGGAATCTGTGATGTGACAAGTTAATTCCACAGAGCATGAAGATGGCGATCGTTGCTCAAGGTGGCTTTGTCTGCACCTGCCTTACACACACGTGTGACACTATTTATTTACTACGAAAAAAAATATCAGCAACGTCATATTACCACTGTCTTGTTGTCAAACAATTTCATTAGATTCTCCTTGACTAACCACAGTAACCACTCAGGATTTGAGTCTGTTAATGGGTGAGACTCGCCACAATGCAGAAGATAAACCAGCATGTTTGATGCATGGTTTGCATGTCGGAGCTCAACTCACCAACATGGACTGGCTCTGAAGGCAGATTGTAAGATAAAGTTGTGCTCTGAACGCACTTATTGAGCCACGATTTTACTGAGTACTTCTGGCTTTAGACACTACTCGTGATGATTATAATGATGGTTATTTCCTAGAGTTTCAATTACGTTATAAATCCTTTTGTTATTGTTATTACGTTTTGCTTGTCAATATTAGTATCATGTATCATGAATGTAAATAATTAATATTATATTTAACGTGTATTTCTAAAATTATAATGTCGTGCTGTAAAATAATAATTAATAATTAAGGGTTATAATTGTCATTTTATTCAATCTATAAGCCCCTTCGTACACAAGGCGACGCAAGTTTCCGATACCTTACAACTTCGGTATCCAAGCGACTATTGGAATACAAACTCGTGCAGTGTGGACACACACATAGAGGTTCGTACACAGCACGCGTCAATGGATACCAAAGGCGTACAATCGGAGACTTGAGTCGCCTTGTGTGCAAAGGGGCTTAATATTCTGAATTCGTTTCTTATTACAGTAACATAAAAACTTAATTATAACAGATAGACACATTAAAGTTCAGAATAATTGTCTTATTAAAATATAGTGGAAATATGCTTCTGTAATTGAATTTATTATCTGTATTGCATTTATTATTAATTACACAAACTTTCATCATTGCACTACTAAAATCTATACAATTTTTTCAGGTTTCAACTACGAGTACATAAAATCAAGAAAAGGATACCCGTTAGTATTGTATGACGGCTACACGTACAGCCGTTACCTCACGACGCAACATTATGTGCACTGGCAATGTTCGTCAAACCGTAGTAAATGTTGTAAGGCTAGGCTCATACTGCACAATAGCGGCTACCTTGTTAACGTCGCTAACATCCATAACCATCCGAAGCCAGAGTTTCATTATCGCGATGGAGAATATGTCAGATTGTTTAAATGAAAATGAAACGACAAGAATTCTAAAATTAAAGCAGAATAAAAATGTTCAGCGGTGCTCGTATTAATTTAGCTGAATAATGAACATGGAATCCAAGATCGTCGATTTCTTCGTGATGCGTGTAGTTCTATGATAGTATGTATAATTTATGTGAAAATTTTGTGTCTATAATTTTTTTTTCAATACTTTTAAATGATTTTTATATTTTTGGTTTTGTTAGAAATATTTTTTAAACTGTGAGAAAATAATGTTTAAAATGAAAAAAAAACGATAAAAATAAGAAAAAAATTGTAATAACTAATTTATATCCATTGCAAAATGTTTTTTTTTTTTTTGTAAAGTATTATATTAATTATGTATAATCGTTCCAACTAAGAAGGTCAGTGTCTATGAATGGTCAACTGACAATTCAAAAGTACGGATATTATAAGTCATAGGTTCCAATTTGACAGGTGTGACGTCAGTAGAAGGTGACCTTAGTTGTATCGCAATAGATATCACTATTATAAGGACAGCCAGCGGTTGAATATACTAGTAATAATTAAAAAAATCAGCGAGTAACTTCTTTGTTTTTCTTATTCTACAACTTACCAGTATGTTCTTTGAGATGTGTTCTTTGAGAGAAAGAAGAAGTATAAAGAGGCTTGCTTAACGTTTTACTAAGGATTTAAACTATTATTTCGTTGTTCAATAATTTAAATAATTTTTGACTTCTTCAACATCATGAGAAACAATTAACTGATACTGTTTTTTACTTGGCAAAATCATTCAATGAGTCTTCCTACCCTGGGTGGAGCGGGAACAGTCACCTCCTTCAGCGAAGCAGCCATGCTAGCGAAGAAGGAGACGTCAGATATCTGACAGCTCTTCACATGGTAGACGACGCGCTGTCGACCTGGGCATGGCCCATGACCGGACGGCGAGTCACCCATTACTCGCCATCCGCATGCCCACGAGGCCCCCTTACAGGGCCAAAGCCTGCTGGGGTCACGGGGCCGTTTATCAGGTAATCGTGACACTGGAAAATAAATGGCTATTGAAAGAACACCGTAGATTTTAGTCAGACGAGTGAGACAGTCTCTTTCGCACCGCCCCGAGTTCATTTGACGACGAAAAAAAATGTAACAAACTATTTATATGATTTATCTTGAGATTACCTACTAACGGAATTGTATTACCTCAGTAACTTATTCAATTTTTCCAGATTACGTGTTCGAGTACATAACGTCAATAAGAGGAAAGCCGTTAGTCCTATATGATGGCTACACGTACAGCCGTCACCGCACGACGAAGGACAATGTCCAGTGGGAATGTTCGTCACAACGTGGAACAAACTGTAGGGCTAGACTCATAATGCACAGTAGCGGCTACATTGACAAAGTCCTTAATGATCATAACCATCCAAAAAATCCTAAAAAAGTTAAAAAACGAAAGAAGAAGCTTAAAGACGATTGCAGAAATTATGCATGGCATGAATGAACACCTATACATGGTTATCGTAACATTATTTATGTGATAAATTATAATAAACCAGGTTTTGATAAAATCAGGATTAAATATTTCATTGAAAATTATCACTTGATGAATCTCAACGAATCATAATTAGGTTAACTAATTTTCCTAATATTGTAGGTAGAAATTTTGTGATTATTAATTTAATAAAATAATTATGTGAAGACTAGTTTTTTTATGTATTTTACTATCTGATGATCAAGCTCATCTGTATGTTTGTTAACGATAACATAACCTACCATTTTTGAAACACAAGTACATTTTATGTTTTGAGCTTGTATCGTGGTCGATTTTCAGATATAAAATTGATTATTTCGGAAAAAAAACAAACAGTTATTGCGAGATGGTTTGGGACACTATCCCAAAAAACTTAAAAAGCAATTTTACGATGTGCAGGTTGCTATGCAAGAGTTAGCTCGCTTAATAACACTGTGTATTAAAAGAGAGTGTTCGAAAAATATCACTGCTAAGTAGCCAGTGTACTCGCCTGAGTACACCTCGGTACAGCTAATACACATGGGCGACTCGACCAATCCGCGATTTGTCCAAACCGTTTTGAATGAACCTTAATCAGTTGTGGTTTTTTTTTTCTATTTATTACTTGGTAATACGTATTGGTCGGATGCAATTTGATTTCATCGACACGCAAAGAAGAATAAGACTTGGTAGTATTTGCTAGGCATTATTATAGTAAATTATTATTATTACAAGCATTTATATTTTTATCTTTTGTAAAGTGGTGAGTCTGATTTGTTTTTTCCTTCATCCCACCCATACCCATACTGCTCATACCTGAATCAGTCACATCCCTTTTAAATAAGACTGTAGATACTTTATTTTGTTTCAGATTATAAGTACATCCTTTCGAAGCAAGGCAAGAAGTTAATTCTGCACAAAGAATATACTTTCAACTTCAACAGTTCGTCTGCTACCAAAAAAACGACCTACTGGCAGTGTACATCACGATCAGCAAGTAATACATGTAAAGCAAAATTATTATTAGATGCTTATGGTCAAATTATGTCAAGCAACACAGACCACTGCCATCCACCGCCACGATTTGTCGTCAGGGATGGAATATATTACAGAATGCATAAAGTTAAGCAAAATTAAAAATTTTGAAAAAAAAAACCCACGATGGTAATAGTTATTTATGATACTAGTGCGGTAAGTTGGTTTTTACAAACGAGTAGACGAATGTAAGCCCGAGATGAAGTCGAGGGCTTACAATAGTCACGAGTTTGTAAATACCAATTTCCGCACGTGTGTCATACAATGTTTTTCAACACATTTGCGAGAAAACAGTACAATATGTAATTAAACAAACTTTATTTAGAAGTTTCTAATATGAAAATGGCACGAATTTGCAAATGGCGCCACATGCACGTGGTGAAAAATAGAACTACATCTTTCGTCTCATTTACTGTTTAGTATTAAAATGAGACAACGTATTGAGCAAAAGCGCTTCCAAGGAGGTTCGATCAGTCAGGTTGTTTATTCTCATAATGTGAAACTCTTTGGTGGAGTTCTTATTTTTTTTTTAATGGAAATTAAAAAAAAAACCGTAAAGAAAACGCACGGTGCTATACATAGGAGCGTGCCGTAAAATAGGTACTTAGGTGAGAGTACCTATTTTACCGCACGTTCCGTTGTATGGTGCGTAATTTTAAACTTTCGAACAATGTATACAGGCTTCGTAAACGCATTTTTCGAGCAAATGTGTTGAAAAAATCTAATTGAAAAACAATAAAATAACTCAAAACCTCCGACTTAACCCAATTATTATGTAACGAAATATTATAATAGACGTAAAAATAACCGATAATCCGTCGGGGGCTGCCTTTTATATAAGTATGAAATTTTAACAAAAAAAAAATATACATACTCATAAGTGTATTTTACGTCGTCGTTAAACATCTACAATTCCTTATTGTATTCACGTCACTAGAAAACCTTTAGCTGGTTTAATGGCAGCCCCCGACGGATATTCCTTGGTTATTTTTACGTCTATTATAATATTTCGTTACATAATAATTGGGTTAAGTCGGAGGTTTTGAGTTATTTTATTCTTTTTCAATTAGATTTTTACCGTCGTGGGTTTTTTTTTCAAAATTTTTAATTTTGCTTAATATTATTCATGCAAATTAAGATAGATTATTTCTACGGTAAAAATCTTTTGGGTACATATTTTATTCATATCGGTTTGTATGATTTCCATTTGTATTTAAATAAAATCATTACAACTAACTACGTCTTTTACTTATTGTTAAAAGTGGCTTCATGTGTTATTTTATACTAAAGCTTTACATACGCTTCATATTTAAGAATAACCAGTTTTTCTATATAATTATTTCTTAATTTCATTATTTTAATAATAATCACCTTCTGATTGAAAAAATATTACTGTGTTTCAGATTTTCAGTTCATCTATATGAAGACACGCAAGAAGTTAATTCTGTACAAAGAATATCCATACTCATTCAGTAAATACTGTTTTGTGAGGGATGTCTACTACTGGCGATGTTCAAGCCACGTCACATATGACTGCGAGGCGACAATATTCATTGATGATGATGGCAACATTACGTCTGATCAGCATCACAATCATCCACCACCCAAATTCTACATCAAAAATGGAGAATACATTAGAATCTATGAAAAAAAAGAGTGAATGAAATGTCTCTTTTGAATTATGTAGTAAGTGGTATTATCAGCTCAAGCCATGCTGAGGCAAACTTGTTATAATCTTCACCTGTTTTAATATTACTTCATCCAAGATATTAGTTTATTTCCGAATTTGTTTTCTATTCCCAACGAGTACCACATTTCAAAACCAGTACCAAAACAAGTTTGAAGAAATTTGGTACAGTCAGGTTCAGAAAAATTAAAATCCTTCGAGTGATTTTAATTAAGGTCACAGAATAATTAATAGTACTATACGTACAGAAGGACTACTCCAAAAAAAAATCAAACAAATGTAAAATCTATGCACGAGAGAATAAAGTACATTTTAACTGGCAGCCGTACCGCCCACCTACTTTTATAATAGCCTAAACTTCCCGTGCGCAAGCAAAAATGTACTGAATGGTTACGCCCGAGAGTTTATTTTGGTTTATCTGACGCCAACGACATTAAAAGGTTACTATGGGTCAAGCTCAATAGGGTTGCGACTTGCGAGTTTAGGCACAAATAGGTAGGTACCTATGCGTATTTTATGCATTTGCTAAATTATATTATTACCATAAATACCTATGTTCCTCAAGGAATTTTGTTTTTATCATCAGCCTATATCTTTTTGGTTTCGTCATCGATTACTACATACATTATTGATTGTTAGCACAGAATGATAATATTAGGTACCTACGGCACCTTACGTGAGGAATAATATTTATAATAATATTATCTTTTCTACCTATTATTGTTATATTTTTGAACATTTATCTTACAAAAAAAAAGAATAATATTTAAAAGATTTTTATCGACTATGGCAAAATAGCCAGTCCTTATTATTTTGCACTCAACCTAGTAACCGACCAATTACTATCGCATACTGTCACAGGCCCCGCGTTGCGTGTCTTTGTAGGTAGGTAAAAAAGTGGCGCGCGAATTACGACCGCTGACCTTGAATGCGTAGTGTGGCCATTTTCTGAGTTAGAACTTTTAAACAACAACGCAAACATCTTTCTACTTTCTACCGATCTTAATTCTTAGTACTCAGCTTAAGGTGAGTGAGAGTGTCGTCTTTTTATCTTCGTCGTCCAGTAGGCTCACCCCCCCCCAATTAGTATCTCGCCTCATTTCCAAACTTGTAACCTCATGATTAGGTATCATGATCAGTTAAGCCCATACTTCACAAGCAGGGAGATAATTTTGTTGATCATTACTAAATATGTACTTTATATTTTTTTTCTTCATAATAATATTGTGTTATTAATTTACCAAAAGCACCTAAAGCAAGAAACTTGTGCGTAACTACACGTAACGTAACAAAAATATTAAGGAGACGGAGCGCGTGCGTAACGGGTGGCGCGTGGCAGCCGTAGTGAATAGGCCACGACATAATGGCCCCGCAACTACTTGCAGTTTTATGCCTACACCGCGGAGTGAGACAGGCCTGTTAAGGTGTAAAAATGACCTACTACAGTTCAAAGAACACCGACGATATCATAAAAAGCCCGCTATACCATTTTTATGTTCAAACCTACCAGGTACTCGTAGCTCACGGAGCCCCGCTTCGCGCAGCTCCTATTTCTGTTTGCAAGGTTTAAGGTGACACTTTACGAATAAAGGCCTTTGGAAGAAGGGGTTTTATGAAAAAACTACTACATAAATCAATTTCAGATAAAAATTATTAAATTCTTCGATAAATGTGCCGTGTCGTACAGGCTTCGTTTTGGAAATTTGATGCTTCTTTAATTTCTAATTTACGCCCAAAGTTGTGCTAAAATTTAGCAATAAAAACGAATCTTTAAAAGCTCATAATCATAACTTTTTAATGGCTTCTTATTTTACAATTCTGCTTCCGTACAGACAAAATTAATAATGAGACAAAATGATATCATGTTTAACTTTGGATGTACATCGTCACATAATGGAGTAAAACCCCCCCGAAGTTTGTATGTTGACTAGTGTCGCCTTAAAGTAATCTTACACGAAGAGCATTCGAACCTAACCTGTCCGAGTCGGGGTGCCCCAAGTCCCGAGCTCGCTTCGCTCGCTCTGTCGTCGACAGTATGTAATTTGTGTAGCTGAGTGTACGAAAAGTCACGTTTTGGTATTCGTTAGTAATAGATTTTTTATTAAAAGAAAATGTGGCACTCGTTGGAAATAGAAAATAAATTCGAAAATAAACTAATACCAAATGGTACCTATTAGCTCTTGGTATTGGATGGGAATACACCGATATTAGGATATCAAATAACTGGTTGATGTGATTAATTCTATTAAATTATCACTTTAACTAAGTCGTCCCAGATTATTATGCATAATAATTAGTTAATAAGATGAATTCTGTATCATTTATCACTTTGACTAAATTGAGTAGTGTTTTTTTATGTATGGGTTTACTCTTGACCTTAGTCTAGGTCAGGAGTGATTAAGACAAGGTCGACGGTGGAGCGAGCTTACCCAGGAGAAGCCTGTTCACTCTAACTGAAGAGATTAGGGTTATATGCGTTCGGAAACACAGACGGAGGCAGAGAGTTCCAGTCCTTCGCTGTCCGCATTATAAAAGACATTTGGAAACGCTTAGTGCGAATTGGTGGTATAGCAATAAGGTAAGGATGGTAATTTGCCGTGCGTCTAGATGTGCGATGATAGAAGGGGGCTGGTGGGATGAGGTCGTGGAGTTCTTGGGCACACTCTCCGAAGTACAATCTGTAGAAGCCCGACAGGCAGGCAACTTTGCGGCGATGAGTCAAGCTATGGAGCTTGGCATTCACCAATTTTACGTCGCCAACGAGCCTCCTAGCTCTGCGTTCCACTGAGTCAAGAGCGGCAAGTTGATATTTAGCTGAGCCATCCCAAAGGTGGCTACAGAACTCCATGCAGGATCGGACTTGTGCTTTGTAAAGAGTTAAAAGCTGTCCAGGCGTGAAGTACCGCCTCACTCTATTTAGGATGCCCAGCTTTTTGGCCGCAAGTTGGGGTTTGAACTCAATGGTGGCGCCAAAGTTAGGAGCTCGAGTCGGTCATTCACAGATACAGATGCACCCCGAAAAAAAGGAGTTTGGTCCAAACGACTCCTTTTAGCGGTAAAAAGACAAGCCTGTGTTTTGGTGGCGTTAAAAGAGACCAAATTATCGTCATTTGCGAGACAAGGTTTAAAGCATAATTTGTTCGCTCAACCATGGCCTCTCTCAAGGAACAAACTGCATCCCCGGTGGTTTTTGCGCTGGACAAGTATCTCTCTGAAACCGTTATTATGAATAATGGCTAAATAGTTGTTATTTTTAATAACTGGATTTGTTACTTTGACTGTGACATGTATACATAATATATAATTATCATGTATATTACATTGTTTATAATATAATAAATATCATTGTATTAAATATTATAATATAGAACTGGCTAACGATCTTCCGAGAAGTTTGGTAAGAAAAACATTATAGAGTTACTGTTCTGTTTTTTTTTTTTGAGTGTTTTCTAGTCGTAACTTTGTGTCATATTATCTAGTCGTATCAAGTACCTAATTGTTTCTAGATTATTGTAAACCCTGGATGTTATTTTATATTTTAAAAATTAAACCAAAGTTTGAGTTCTATTTCATCTTTATAAGGAAGCACATTTGTTGTATTTGTACGGCATTTTTTTTACGTACCGTAACTTATTGTAGACGTATTGTCATGGCATGCTTACTTTTTTTGGAAATCCTGTATGTGATAAATGAATTAATCTTCATGAGGGATATAGTTTCCAAGATCGAGTATTTAAAAAGTGTCACTATAATAGATTATATATATTTTGATCTAATAATAAAATTATCTTCTTCACGGTGATCGTTTTTTATAAACAAATCTCATTCATATCTTGTTATAAATAATTTTGACCATTTTTTATTAAATAAAATCTTCTCCTCAAATACGTCTTTGGGGTTAGATTGGCTCGGTGCAACTTGCTTATTAAAATTTATAATATACTCTTCAATTTAATAAAAACTTTTCTTGCTTTCAGAATTCAAGTATATAACTTCGAAGAGAGGCAACAGGTTAATTATGTATAAACAGTACACATACTGCTTTTGCAATCACTCTTCTACGAAAAAAACTAGCTACTGGCAATGTTCAGCATGCACCTCGCGTAAATGTAAGGCAAAACTTGTAGTTGATGATGATGGTAACATTGTACGTGGTAAGCAAGATCAGCACAACCATCCGCCACCAGCGTATTTCATCAGCAAGGGACAGTATATCAGAATTTAGACAAATTGTTTTTATCGTTTGTGTAATGGTAAAAATGTAACATTTTATAAAGTAAAAATCATGTCAATGTGTAAATCATCAAAATATGAACTGTCGTACCACAAAAACTTTTAAACGTCTGTTGAACACTTGTCTAAAAAATGTCAGATTATGACGTTCAATTAAGGTTCGTTTTGCAGTCACACTTTTTTTAGACAAGTGTTCAACAGATGTTTAAGTTTTTGTGGTAAGGCTGGTAATGTGTAACGTAAGAAAATTAATATTATGTACAATAAATGAGCAGTAGTGGTAGCCAGCGCGATCGATGTGAGACACTTGGCCGCTGCGCTGTCAGCAGAATTGAGCGCTCGTGCGACCACTGTTATCGGAAAGTTATACAGTCGTTTGATTTCATTATCCATTTGCCTAAAATCTTGATCAGTACATCCTCTGTCTTCTATATTTAGTTTTTTTTTCAGATTTCAAGTATATTAATTCAAGAAAGGGGAAGCAGTTGATTTTGTACAAAGAATACACATACAGATTCCGTCACAAGGCTCTCACCAGAAATACTTTCTATTGGCCATGCACAGTAAAAAATTGTAAAGCGAAAATAATTGTGGATGATCAGAATACTATTATATATGAGGACCTAGAGCACTGTCATCCACCAGCCAAATACTTTGTCAGTGATGGAAACTAGTTTAGATTATAAACATTTATTTTTACTTTAAATGGTAAGAATGTAACATTTTATAAAGTTAAAAATCATGTCAATGTGTAAATATCAAAACATGTATTGTGTAAGGTAAGAAAATTAATATATACATATAAAATAAATGAGCAGTAATGGCAGCCAGCGTGATCGATGTGATATACTTGGCCGCTGCTGTCAGCAGAATCGAGCGCTCGTGCGTCCACTATTATTAGATAGTTATAAAGCCGTTTGATTTCATTACCCGTTTGCCTAAAATCTTCATCAATACTTCTTCTGTCTTCAACATTTCGTTTTTTTTTCAGATTTCACGTACATCAGTTCAAGAAAGGGAAAGCAGTTGATTCTGTACAAAGAATACACATACAGATTCCGTCACCAGGCTCTCACCAAAAACACTTTCTATTGGCGATGCACAGTAAAATATTGCAAAGCGAAAATAGTTGTAGATGATCAAAATGTTATTGTATCTGCCGACCTAGAGCACTGCCATCCACCTGCCAAATACTTTGTCAATGATGGAAACTATGTTAGAATATAAACTTGTTTTTACTGTTTCAAGTTCTTGAAGTTTTGTCTCTAAATAAAGTGCTTGCTTAAAGACGCAGATTGCCATTCAAAACAAAACATTACCTACAACGGTTCGGTAAGTAGGTACCTAACGGTGCAAGCGTATTGGTACCGAACCGTTGTAATGTATTAAAAAAAAAATGTTAAATAATACCCTTTTAACAAAACAATCAAACCGACGAAAGACCGAACTGAAAAGCAAAAAATAAATTTTGAGGCGGTGCCAAACAAACATACCTATGTACCTAAATTAATTATTTGAAGCGAAGAATAATTTTATTGTAGCTAGGTTGCTTTGCGTTGATTGTTTCTTTGGCGGCGCCGCCTCAAAAATTTATTTTTTTGCTTTTCAGTTCGATCTATGGTCGGTTTGATTTTTTTGTTAAAAACGTATTATTTTTAGCTTTTAAGTTGTATAATATGATTAGAGTGTTTAACACATGGAAAAACCCGTTATTACTTTTGTCATTGTCAACGTAACCGTCACAGTAATTATCGCATTAACTGTTGAGGACCTGTAACTTGCAACAAAAAATTCCACTCTCCGACTGTCAACGACTGTCAAATCCGAACTATGTTTAAAGTTCTTATCATGATAAATTAAATGAGCCCAAATACGATATAGTTGCTGTTAACTGTTGAGGATCTCTTGCTATTGCCTTCTGTCACCATCCTGAGACCCTCGATGACAATTCTTATACTCCAGCTAGGTCTAAAGTTTTCATCAAGACTAGTGAAATGAGCCCAAACTCGATATAGGTGCTGTTAACTGTTGAGGACCAGTAGAACACGCAGTATTTTTAGAGTGGAAATTAGCTTGGCACGTTGTCGCAGCGCGATTAATCGCGTGTGTCTGCAGGAGGCTTTATATGTATACATGACTATCTATGTAACCTTGTGTGTATTCGTAGATTTGTACCCATAGTATTTTAATATATTCTTGAGATCGAGTTCGTAGTTTCAATCATCTAAGTAAATAAACAACATTTTTTTTTTTCACAATGCCAAACAACTATTTTTCAATTCAATTCCTCGAAAACAATTAGGTTCAACCTGCAGTGTATTTCACACTCGTGTTTTTTTTTATTTTCTTTGTCACACATGTACAAAAAAACAAGGATAACTAATTCCAAATTGGTTCAATGCCTACAGTCGGCAGTGATTGTTTTTTTTTTAATTTCAGCAAAGTGTTCAGCGTTCTATAAACAATAATATACAATAATTATTATTAAAAAGAAACATTTACTTTTATGAGCAAATTAACATTTATTTGTGTTCTGAATTGAAATTACATAATTTCGCCTCGAATGCAATATAACAAACTTTCCCCATTTGTATCGAAATGTACTATTTTTAAAATTAGATATTTATTTTGCAAAAACAAATGTTTTTGTCAATTGGGTGCCATACTATGAAATACTAGATTGTTTTGCTTACAGGATGCTACCAGTTTGTAAATACAAATCATGGTTCCCGGTTACTCTTGGCCTACGGCTTTTCTTTCTGGCACCAACGAAAGTTCGCGAAAGCTTGCACCAACCACTGGCGATGCTCATCGAGTAGGAGGAAGAAGTGCCGAGCTTCCGTAATATTACTTGATGATAATACTATCAAGATGGCGAATCATGATCACAATCATCCACCACCACAGTTTGTAATACGTAATGGGAACTATATTAAAATCTAACAGAGAGAATTTTATCTATTTTGATAATCAAGCAACACTTATTTCTAGTAAGATAAGTTTTAAGTGCAATTAATTTAATTGCATGTCAAATAAATCAATTATGATCAGATTCTGAGTATTTATTCCACTAAACAAAGCTTTCGAAGTTGATTTAATGTGCGTTATTGCAAATTCATTAAATGGATTCTTTAGTTTTCCGACTGATACTCGTATTTGTTTCAGAATTCATGTTCCTCAAATCAAGAAAAGGAAAAGATATGATACTTCACAGTGGCTTCACATACTGTCAACATATGCATAATCAAAAGAAAAACACATTCCACTGGCGCTGTTCCAGTCACAACACTAAGAAATGTCGAGCAAGAATGTTATTGGATGAAGATTATAAAGTTCTATATTTTCAGTCCGAACATAGTCACCCGGCACTCACTCGTGGTCAAATTGATGATAAGATGCAGACTTTTCAGTACGCGATAGATGTAGTGCTATCTGAATATTATACTAAGCGATGATGTAGTGAAACCTTTAACATTTAACTGTTTAATCTTATGTATAACGACTACATATATGTCAGTTGATTTAAGTTTAAAGTCACTTGTTTTTTTTTTTATAAATTACAATATTGATTAATCTTATTTCTCAACAACATCGTTGATTAGGGCCAACTCAACATCTCTTTTAAACCAGACCGAATGCCACACTCGTGTAAATGTATGGAAAATAATGGGTATTTTTATGGGAATCTGTTATGGTTCTGTTTTAATTCATGGTTGGTACGTTAATTTTTAATGCAAGTGACTTCAGTTACTGATTAACAGTGCGATCCTTTAATTGCCGATACTCTTGGTAATGATAGCTATTTCAAATCGATTGTGCCTTAATTCTGTGTCTATTTTCAAAAGTTTACTATCGTATTCATAACTTTTAACAAAATCAACACTAGTAAGAATTTACAGTAACGACAATTTTATTGTTGTAAAATAAAACAATTATGATGAGATACGGGGATGAGTACCCTGTTACCTATAGTGTAGAGAGGTGTGTACACACCATACTAAGCTTAGGCACACCAGTATGTATGTACTGTACATACTGGTGTGCCTAAGCTTAGTGTGTGTATATGTGCATACACACACACACACACACATAAGTATATGTATGTGTGTGAGTGTTCTTGCCCCAACCTTGTAAACCTGTTGCCAGTCTTATTGTGCAACGGGTCTCTGTTTGAACTTTTAAGTAGTCATCTTGTTATCATTAGACCAAAAATGTCAAAATATTTAGATAATATTAATCAGAGAACTATTTTCAAATGCAGAAACTATCGTCTTGTTTCTTTGAAGTGTCTTTTATCGATCGATCGAACGATCTTAACAAAATATGTGATTATTTAACAATTTGTGAATATTATGCAGAAATTACATAAAAATTTAAAACAAGTCTTGCTATTTCTTATCTTACTAATATTCTAAATGCGAAAGTTTGTGAGGATGGATGTCCGTTACTATTTCGCACACTAACATTTATCCCGGTTATTACGTTCCCACATGGAATTATTTTCGAGTGAAACGCGGGCGAAACCGCTGTCTAAAGCTAGTATACAACATCATCAATGTATGTAACACAATCATCAGAGATAAGATAATCATCATATTCGTGAATGTAGAGGCAGAAGAAGAAAACTTACGTAGTCTTCGTCGATTATTTAATATTTGTGTAAGACCTGAGTTTAAATCTCTCTTTCCTAAGTTTGTGTGCCCGACAGGGTGGGTCCATATTTGATCTTTTAGCATTTTTAAGCTATTGCATAGCTTTTATCGCAGGCTCTGAGCGCGGCGCGGCGCGAAAAATCTAACGAAAAAACCAAAGGAAAATAGCTAAGGAAAATACCTGACACCACGCATCGTCTAACGTCGTTTCAGTTCGGGAGACTTCGGCAATTATAAAGGTACGGACAGACGTGCTCATTACTAGCACGAAAGCATGCTTTTATTGAGGGAGAGGGAGAGGGAGGAGAACGTTTCTTGATGTTTCACTTGATTGACCTGGCTGACCATAGCCTAATTATTACAGTAATAAATATAATAAATAAATAATTATAATTGGATAAAAAATGCTGTGCAATGCTTTACCGCGGCAGTCCCCGAGTGCCACACGTATTTTTTTAAATTAATAAAAGAAGACTGCTAGTTATTTATCATCTTTGAAACATATGGAATGCCGTAAAGAATTGAGTATAAGTTAAATGTATTGAGTATAAGTTGCAGTCACAATGCAGGAGAAAAAATCCTAGCGTGGGACAAACTTTAAAAATATAGTTTTTTCTTTTTCAGTTACTTTTGTGACTTCAAAAAAAGGCAACAAAATGGTTCTATATAACGGATTTACGTATTCTGAAATGAAAGATCATCGAAATAAAGCTGGAGTAGTGAGGTGGTCATGTTCAAGAAGAAAGCGGTCTCACTGTAAAGCCAAGTTACGGACTTTAGATAACAAAATCATATCTTCAGATGATTATCATAACCATGATTAAGTTTTGACTGTTTGATCAGATATTTTTTTTTTTTAATTTGGCGTAATTCTTTTCTTAATGGCACCATTTTTGTAATTCTTAACTAGTTATCAAGTACTCAAGATCGTGCGAAATTAATTCCTATAAGTAATTCCATATTTTTGGAGTTACGTTGATAATGACAAAAGTGAAGACATTAACTAAGACAAACATTAAACGCTCTGATCCTGACGAAACAGAAAAACTAAAAATAAAACATAAAAAGGTTTTACGTTTAAGCTGTGTTTTCTTGTGGCTTGTCATGACTGTAAACTTTTTTTTATTCTTTCTTTTTTATTTTTGGAACGAAGTTCCTTATCACGCGTTGCGAAAAGGGGCTAGACGGAAAAAATTAAGGGCACTTTTTACCGACTGCGCGACTCAAAGGATGGTAATGTGTTTATTACCATGGAATGGAATGGAGTGGAGTGGAGTGGAGCGGAGTGGAGTGGTTAAAATGTCAATAAAGTAAAAAATCGCTTGAAGATGTTTTTTTTTTTACTTGCTATCGTTAAGCAAATATTTTCCGACCTTCACTTGTTTTACCAATTTGTCCAACTGATTCCCACCAGTAGGATAAATCGGTAAAAAAAAACAAGACAACCATTTTAATTCGGTCGCATTGAAAAGTGTGGTGTCGCGAGATTTTTTTTTGTTGAGTGTATACAGTAACTTCGTTCCATCCGGGTGTCCTTTGACACCTCCAAGTTTTTTTTTATAACACAGTTTTTTTTACGCTACCTATTTAAAACTATACAATTAATTACATATACCTACATGTACATGTCTACATAAACATGTACAAAAACCCATTAATAAATCAATACTCATATTATTATATTAAGCTAAAGAGTTTGTTTGGTTGAACGCTAACTAGTCTTAAAACTACAGACACGAATTGAAAAATTCTTTTTGTGTTGGATAGTCCATTTCTCGGGGAAAGGCTATACAACATAACGCTACAACCGACAGAAGACGAGCAACGGGGGTGAAATCGCGGCCAACAACTTTACTAAATATTTACATAAAAGTAAAATAAAAAGGGTATCGACACAGGTAGCGTCACACACCAAAGGCCTATCCACCTTCCAAGGCACCAACGTCATTCCGTGTCGTCTTTCCCATAGTCACATCACCAAATGGATTGGTACGTACCAATCCATTTGGTTCTAAAACTGCACGGTGGAGGCAAAAGCTCGACGAATAATGTCGCTGACAGCTTTACCACAATGGCAACGATGAGGAGCAATACAAGGTGCGCCTAAACGAAGGCTTGTAGCAGCATCCACAATGGTACCAATGGTAGATGATGGGAGTGCTTAAAGCTGTATGTTTTTTTTTTTAAGTTGGAATAATGAATAAATGCTCGACAAAACTTTATCCGTTTTACATTGTTTTACTAATTTAGGTAGGTAAATAAAAAAATATAAAAGTTAGTAAAAAAAATTATAATTTTTACCAGAGCTATTAGACTAAGAGAAACGCTGTTTAAACTTGATTATTATTATGCCACGAGCACTTATTTTTCAGATGGCAGACGGTGCCGATACGTGTGGTCTAAATGTGGGAACCCAATATTGGTAATAGATGGATACCGGTTTTGTCTGCAGAAGAAGCGCAGTGATGCAGTCAAGAAACGGTGGAGGTGCAATAGTCAACATTCACGCTGCAAGGCCACTGCCACAACCGTGAATGATACTGTGGTCATACTGAGTAACAATCATAATCATACACAGAGTAAAAAATATCCGTAAATGGGTAAAATATGATGATTTTAACTGATTTTACGTTCGGTTAGGTAACGGATATACAGCAAAAAATAATATACCTTTGTACAATACTAATACAAAACAGAATTGAAGATTGTTTAGAACTTTTCAAATCAAACAAATAAATGTGATACAATTTGAAGAACTAAACATTGAATCTACACTTTATACATTCCAATTTATAACTTAAAAGGTACAGTCGGTGCACACACCATACACGCCACTAAGAAATTCATGAGAAGATAATTGTTAAGAATAATAAATAATGCTAAATAAGAGGCAGTCAGTAGTAAATGTAAACATCATTGTGAAAGTTTACAAGGCGTTATAACAATAAGTATCTTTTAGCAATTATAAACAAATTTATTTATTTATTTATAACAAATACCGTCTTATAATATCTGTTGAACGATTGCCTAAAAAAAGTGTATCTGCATTGACGTTGACAGTTTTTTTAGACAAATGTTCAACACATGTTTAACTTTTTGATAAACGACGAGACTTAGTTTTTGTTCAATTTAACTCACAGTAAAATTGAACGATGATTGACGACGATGTGTGTATGAATACCATAAGTACCTGAATGTCGAACGTCGTCCGCCTGAACTGAAATTGTACTCGTATTTTGCTTTAAAAGTTTTTGTTTTAATGTAATATTTGTGGAACACGTATTAATGTTGTTTTTTATGCTTATTTTCATAGTCACCAGTAATTACTTATAATACCAAAGATTTTTAACTGTTCTTAATCGAAATATTTATTAGAAACAGCAACAATAAATTAATCATTGATGATGATTCGATCACCTTAATATCTAGTCAATCAATAAAAGTCTTTGTGACTTACTGGGATTTTTCATTTGACTTTTTTAATAATTCATGAAATAACACAATGTTTACTGTTATTTGCTGTGAGAGAAACAATATTCAGCAAAATATTACCCTAATAGTACTGGTATTAAAAGTTGTAATTTTTGTTTCAGAACATAGTTGGACTATCGTAAGGTCAAATGTGGGGAATCCGATACTGCAGGTTGGCAAGTACCGCTACTGTTTGCAGAAGTCTCGCAGTGACGCGCGGAAACAAAGATGGCGCTGCAGCAGCCAGCATATACGCTGCAAGGCTACTGCTGTCACCGACGAAACTGTGCCGACCTTGATGTTGCTTGGAGAGCACAATCATTAACAATTGACAAGAGATACGTTGAAGCAAATGTTTACTCATGCATGGTCTTCATACATTCCTTTAGAGTTTAGAGGGACGTAACTAAACTAAATGAAAATAGTGGAAGGACAGTGCCAAAAACTCAATTGAATTTTGGGCTATTTAACCGACTTCTTAATGATATCAAATTGAAGAAATAGCTTATATTATAACAAATAGACATAACACAGACAGTTGACAGATGTGTGTAATTTAGTCTGACTTTGTGTTATATTTCGTGTCTATAGCTTTTTGGTAACTATGTGTTGTGTGTGTGAAAGTAGATACACAAAGTGATAAAATTGAATTTGGGTGAAAACAGAAACCATATAACTCGTTACACTAAAATGTGTTATCTTACATTGAAATGAATGCCATTAATTAAACTAATGCTTGCAATGAAAGTCCTTAGCGGTTATGTTTTAGTAACTGTATTTATTCACTTGTAGCTATGAAAATAATTGGGAGGTAGTTATTATAATCGTCCTTTAGTCACTTAATTTTAAGTTTATATTAAATCATTGTTGTACTTATCTAGTCAGAATGTATCAAATATTATATTATATTCTGGTAGTTGTGTAGTAATTCTAATCTATTCTGGATAATCCATATTATATTTAACCTCTTTAACATGTTAATAAGGAATATTATATTCTAGTCAACTTTCTAGTCTGAATGATATCTTCATCATTCCTACTTCTGTACTGTACCTGAAATATTTCATTGATCTCATTAATTACTACCTATAGTTTAACTCTGTTATAAAATAATGTGTGTAACTATCGATGTTACTGGAAAAATAAAGTTAGAAATCTAATATATATCGTAATAGCATCATAATTATATTATTCAAAAAAACTTCCCAAAGTTATTCTGATTTTTTGGATGTATGTATTTATCTTTGGGATATTCTTATTAGTTTTAAAGTTAGTGAATTCTATTTAATGCCAATCTCCAGACATTTTTCTCTAGCTGAATCCGAAACGTGGTCATTACTTTTAAATCGTAAAAACTAGCACCGTATGTCTCTTAAGTTAAACATTGGAAATGACCTCTCCCATGCCCCTGTTCAATTTGCTCCACACTTCTAAGGACAACCTGTAAAACTCGAGCGCAGCAACGCAGTTAAACTAACACAGAATAACAATCTTAAAATCTAAAAAGATTTGGTGTTTCATATCTACTTTATTTTCAGGCTACACAAGAGTTGGAGAGCAAAAGCAGGCACCATCCGCAAAAAAGCTAAACAATAAAATACTGAGACCGCATAAAGTACAGGATGGAATTAAAGCCAAGAAAAGGGAGCTTCATAAAACAGTAGTGTTTCCACCTCCTGATATCAGATTTGACGGATATGAGCATTATCCAGTTTGGAATCCTGGAGAGCATCCTTGTAATTATCCTGGGTGCAAAGAAAAAACCTTTATATCGTGCGAAAAATGTCGAGTTGAACTTTGCGTGAGCGAAGATCAATGCTTTCGAGCTTTTCACTTAGAGTATTAAATAAACATTTTTTAATTGTATTTTTTTTATGGGATGACATCGTGAGGAGACCTTATTATAATATGTTCCATCACCGTTCCATCTCCTATCAACTACTAAGGAGACCGCATAGTGGATAACGGTAAACGCTCTTTCACAAAGAGAGGTGTAATTTCATTCTTTCGATTACTTAACATGCAACAGGTGTCAGGGCAAACGAAAAAAGAATATTAGAACTTCTAGCTGGCTATAAAATAACTATAACTAAGTAAATGCCCATGTGAGAAAACACACTTATAAAAGACTGGAAAGTGTAAGATGGTGTTGTACTACACACATGAACGGCACCAATGCAGTCTGCATTGGTGCCGTTAATGTGACATATGGAGGCATGTGCAGTCCACTACCGACACACAGCCATCGTTCTGAACATTAAAAATTAGTTCAGGAATTTTCAGTTGTCACTAATTAGTCGGCGGCTTTGATGTTAGCAACACTAAATCCGCCGACTGGGGCGAGATGGAATGGTTAAACTAACTATTGTTTAAATCACATACATTTTTTTAACAAATGTTTATGGGATGTTTATGGGACCGATAGTTTAACTATTGATCAAAGGTCTCATCCTAAGAATTTCTAACATATTTTGTTACACATTATCATAAATAGGTAAAAAAAATCTTATGACTGTAAACTGTTTAAATAAAGTTTTCATAAATTATGGTTCTTTTACTAAAGTTTTCGTTATTTATTAAAAGGTACTTTTGGCAAATGGTTATTAATGTAATAATTGTTTTGTATTTGTAGGTAAATGCTGAATTGAGGTTATTTGTTTTTTCAGATTAACAACCACATTCGTATTGAGAAACTCATTCAAGAAGACACAGGTAGAGGAAACCAAGACAGGTATTTATGGGTGAATTTCTCAAATGACTTATTTTTTTGTATTCGGTGAAATTAGTATTTGAAAAAATGAATATTGTTCTGATTTTTTTTTGTATTCAATAGGTAGTTGTGTTTTTTAGTATTCAATAGGTAGTTGAATTTATCCTAGATATTATGCATATTTTTCTATTTTTCTAAAAACTGTATTATTTCTCACGTCGCTGTTCTCATATCGTTGTAATCGGTGGTCTTTATTACCATGGGATGGTGGGGTCTTTCAGGCACCGCTCTTCGAATCTAACCTGTCCAAGTCGAGGTGCCCCAAGTCCCGAGCTCGCTTCGCTCGCTCTTGCACCCTTAGTCAATTTGCTGATTACCGTCTACCAAGGTAGCTCGACGGAGCCCCGCTTTTTTGTTATCTTTTCATGAAAATTTTGTAAGTTTAATTTCATTTAATAACACTACAGTTTGCCTATTTTATTACTTTGCCAAAGGGTGAGCATTATTCATAATGGCCGGGAAAAATTATTAATCATGCTGTTTTAATCACATTGCCCAATTGAGTCGGGCATTATGAATACAGACCGGCCTTTATTAATAGTGCCTCTAATATCTATCTATTTATTATTATGTACCTTTTTCTTTTTTTTTACATTGCCCCTCTCTAGGAATTTCTCCTGCGCCGTGGGTGCGTTTACAAACATATAAACTCACATACACAAACGCCCAGACCCGAAGCATCTACTTGTAGATCATGCAAATATTTGCTCCGTACGGGAATCGAACCCGCGACACGCAGCGCAGCAGTCCAATCGTGCCGTGCTGTTACGGGCGTAACAGGTACATAATAATAAATAGATAAAAAGAAAACATAATAATAGCTTAATTTTGTTTTAGAATGCCGAGGCCAAAAACTAAAAGAGGAGGAGAAAAAAGAGAGAAAGAAGTTTCTGGAAAGGATAAGAAAAGCTAAAATCAATAGCGATCCTGTGTTAAGAGAGCAGCATTTAAGAAAAGACAGAGAACGTTTAGCTAGACGAAAGGCAGCCGGACTTATCCCATCCCGAAGCCAAATGACTGCACATGAACGTCGCATTGCACAAAAAAAACCGAATTAGTGCCCGTGCATATTATCAGAGGAAAAAAGCTAAGGCAAATGTTGCCCGAAACAACCAAACAAGTTCTTCAGTGACCAATGATGAAACAGAATCGCTTCTGAAAATTCGAGATGCATCGAGCCAGGTATTTCTCAAGAACCAATAAGACCTCATAGATAAACCACAGTAATAAAAATATAATATATATAATATAAATGTGTATTGTGCAATTTTAAACTTAATCTCATAAAGCGATGCTGAATTTCAACTACTATACGTTCTACGCTACTTCAGCCTAATTATTCTATTTCTACACAACCTAAGAATCGATGGCGATGTTCCCGTCATAATATTGCATGAAATACATCCTCCGACCGAAGTATAATTGCAATATGTTTATACGTTAGAGCGCTAGAGTGACATAATGATTCTTATTTATCCTATAATACATAGCTTAGTAGCAATTTCTTTTTGGTTAATTAAATAGTTGGTGTGTTATTTTTATCATCCGTCACACGGACGAGTGTCCGTCTCACGGACACTCGTCGCCCGCCCGCCGCCGCCGCCGCCCGCGCCGCGTGCGACGGGCGACCCTCAGCACGCTGCGCTGATCCATGAGATTACATGAAACAGCATGCCACGCGGGCACCCGCGACGGACGCCCGCTTAACGCAGCGCACGGCCTTAAACCTATAAAACATAATCATAGTTGTGTTTTAATACATTTCCGCCAAATGTAAAACAATGTTATCAGGTCATAACTTTCGCTTTATTTTTCTCGTATTTATTTCGACTTCTTTACATGACGATCAGCAATTGCACTATTACAATTACTGTGCTATAATTAAGGCAGCAATGATTCCATTCCTATTAATTTACATTAGGTTAGAATGTTTCCCAGCTAATAAAATTAAACTTTGTACAATTAATATAAGAGTTATTCTTGTTTGTCCAGTTGGCGCCCCGGCGACTTTTGTGAACTCGAGCCGAGGATCTAGACATATATTACTATCAGGGTACACGTTTCAACGACAACTGACGTACCCTAATGGAAGAACAAGATGGCGCTGTGCAACCAATCACCAGAAAAGTGCATGCAGGGCTAACATCTTTACGTATAACGACTGTATTCTAAAAGCGATGAATGTACATAATCATGAACCTAAAATAAACAGAATTCATTAAGAAACTCATAGTTTTAGTAGACAAGTTGGAGCAAGAAAAGACGTTGAAAACTACTCTTTTTGTGAATGGTTGACTGCTTTGACGGTATACTCGTTATTACACAAGGTTTTACCAAAGTCAATTTTCATTGACTTGTACTTGGTAAAATTAATAGATTTTAAAAAATCCAAAAACCCACGTTTTTAAATGTCCTAAAAATAAGAAAATAACCCTACGGGGCTGCGAGAGGGGCCACTCAAAACGTGGGGGCGTATATTATTTAAGGGATTATTTATGGGATATATTTACATGACGTGTAATAGATCGTGGGTGTAACTTGCAAAGATACGCCCCCACGTTTTGAGTGGCCCCTCTCGCAGCCCCGTAGGGTTATTTTCTTATTTTTAGGACATTTAAAAACGTGGGTTTTTGGATTTTTTAAAATCTATTAATTATTTTATTATTTTTATTTTTGTTCATCGGGTTTGAAGCTACCCTGAAAATTTCAGCCTGCTAGCTTATCGGGAAGTGCCTCAAAGCCTGTCCGCCATCTTGGACGTCCACCATATTTGATTTAAGTCACATGACTATATTTTTCGTATTTCTGACAGCAAACCCTTTCATTTGATACCCATATCATGGGGGTGGATTTCAAACAGCCAGTCTGCCATCTTGGACGTCCGCCATATTGGATTTAAGTCACGTGACTATTTTTTTCGTACTCCTGACAGCAAACCCTTTCATTTGATATCCATATCTTAGGGGTGCATTTCAAATAGCCTGTCTGCCATCTTGGACGTCCGCCATATTGGATTTAAGCCACGTGACTATTTTTTTCGTATTCCTGACAGTAAACCCTTTCATTTGATACCCATATCATAGGGGTGGATTTCAAACAGCCAGTCTGCCATCTTGGGGAGGCCGCCATATTGGATTTGTTATGACGTTTCTTAGCTAGTCATGCATTGTCATCAGAACTTAGAGCGTGTACAAAATTTCAGCCTGCTAGCTTATCGGGAAGTGCCTCAAAATTGAGTTGCAAAAGTCCAACCGGAACGACAAACAAACAAGAAAAGTGAGTGTATAAAAACGTGGGAAAAAATTAAACTTTATTTTCATAAAGCTTAATTTTTAAATGATTTCGAGTGAATCTAGCTTTTGTTATTACTTTTTCTTATGGAGGCCATACACGTTAGGGTTTGCATGATGGTTTTAACTGTGCATGCATAGCCGAATGCACGCTTAACCGATGCATGAACTGATAACTGTACAGTTTCAAAACATACAAGCTAGGGCTTGCCTGTTGGTTATGCATTCAAGGTTAAAACCATTATGAAAACCCTGACGTGTATGGCCGCCATTTAGTAGTTATTATGTGGCGAAAGCAGTGGAGCTCTGACTACTGACAAAGAAGAAGTAAAGCGTTCTGAAGCCATTCATGTTTGCAGGACTTACTGCCACATACGTCTACTCAAAGCGAGGAAACAAGTTGATTTTATTATACGGATATTCTTTTTACCGCCAAGTCACCTATCCAAGCAAGAAATCTAGATGGCTGTGTTCCACAAACTACTCAGAAGGATGCAGGGCTCGTATCCAAACCCTGGAAGATGAAATAGTTTCAATGAAATTGGATCATAATCATCCTCCAAAAAGAAACTGGCTTGAAAAGAACCCTTTTCAAGCCTGAGAGCTGAAGTAATAAGTAATTTTGAATTTTTAACAACCTAGACCGTTGTGTATCGCAGGAGGTTGATCGCTAGTTACAAAGGTAAAGCCGGGTCTTGAGCGATGTGATATAAAGCAGTCAATTAATTTGCTACGAACAAAAATAATACTTTTCTGAACCAACTTTTCCTGTTTTTCTTTAACAAATATGCATATTTCAGAGTAAGCAAGAATACCGTTTCTTGCTTACTCTTAAATTGTTTATTAAATAAATAAATAATAATGTTTATTTTCTTCCACAAATAATACTTATTAGCTAACACTTGTAATTTGAATAAAAAATGATCACTTTATTTATTTGTGGGAGACTGGTGCCTAAACTAAGCCGAGGCTTGTATTTTAGGACATCAGGAACCCCCCTTACAGGCAAGAATGAGATTGTATACATTTTGTGCAAAATATATATGTGACAAATATGGAAAAAACAAAACATTGTAAACATTTGATGGAAAGATCAAAACAAAAAAAAAAAAAAGTAATTATAACCTTTTGTGTGAAGTGTAGTGGAGTCAAGATGTGGATAATAAGGTGCGTATGGGATGTGGGTATGTTTAATGTGTTATGTATGTGTGTGTGTGCGTCTGGTGTATTTGTCTGTATGGCTGTGTGCGTGTGTGTGTTTGTTTGTGTTTTGTGAGTGTGTGTTTGTCAGTATGTCTGTGTACGTATGTGTTTTTGTGACTAAAGTGAAGTTAGGATGAGAGGGAATAATGTGAGTGGGATCATATCTAACTAGATGTATGGTATCTATATGAAGGATACTCCTTTTTATTTTCTATTTAGTTTTTATGACTAGTAACTCTTCTGTTTTAGTGTAGTTCAATTTTAGTAGCCAGCTTGTTAATACCCGTTTACATTTAGATTTATTGTAATTAAAAATACCTATTTCTTTATTTAATTTATTGTAGAGCTCAGGTCCTCGGGAAACATAAAATTTTTGGGCAAAACCTGATTTCAATTTAGTGGTACTGCATATTGCATACTGCCTTCTCGTTGTTAATTTTGAAAGATCAAAAGAGGGTGAATCTGAGTGTTGAATAAAATAATTATTTAAAGTGCGTAACATAATGCAATTTCTTTGTAGGTCCACATACAAACGTTAACTCAAAGCGACGCTCCAAGCTCATCTTACTGGAGGGATATTCTTACAAGATGGCTCTCTAGTCATTATGAAAAGGCTGCAAGGTTCTCAATCATACTCAAGACGATAATTTTGAAAAAGTTGGAACACACCCATCCAAAGAAAAACTGGCTTTAGAAGAATCAAAGCGAGGAAATCCTCTCATCTTATTATCAGGCTACTCTTTCTATCGTCAACGGACTGCTTCCAATAATAAAACAAGATGGATGTGTGCCACGCATCAACAACACGGATGCAGAGCAGTTGTCTACACAATATAGAATGAAATTATATCCGGCAATTTAGAACAAAGTTATACGTCTAAAATTAATTGGTTGAGGGAGAAGGCAAATTGTGTGATTGATTTTCAAAAAATTACAATAGCTTTTAAGTAGTTTGTCAATAAACAGTTTAATAAATAGATATAATTTAGGATAATAAATTGGTAGTGTGCTATGTGATTTAATTAGCTGTTGTTCATTCGAGTCAGCGAATAACCTATTTTGCAATTACGACAGACTTGGATAGGCATAGTAAGTCTGTAATAATTAGTCCTTTCAGGCCGAGTGGGTAAATAATAATAATAAAAAAATATTTGAACTGAACAAATTTGTATATATCACAAAAAAAAAAAACTCTGAATCAGCTGCTGAGCCAATTAAGTTTATTTTGACAGTCAATCACACTTGGTCTTGGGAACCTGAAAAGAACCTGATATTTTTAATTGTTCACAGGTTTGGCTGCAAGTTACGTCTACTCAAAGCGAGGTAACACATTGCTCCTTGTAGACGGATATTCTTTTTACCGTCAAGTGACTTACAATAGCATGAAATCAAGATGGATATGTTCTACACATCACAAGAAAGGATGTAAAGCTGTTGTGTTTACAAAAGGAGACAGTGTAGATCTAACAGGGGTTGTAAAATTGGAACATAATCATTCACCAACAGTTAATTGGTTACGTGAGAAACCCTTTTTGTGGTAAGACTATTTGAAAGGATTTTAAATATAATAATGTACATTGCGACCTAACTTTAAAGGAACCTGCCAATAACCTACATGTTTCAGCACTACAGTCACTTGAAAATAAAATACTTTGCACATATTAATTTTTAATGTGTATGTTACCTTGTTAGTTATTTTTGTATGATAATTGTTACGTGCAAGACATCACAATAAAGCTTTGGCTTGGCGCCTATGAGTTTGATAAATAGTCATGATCATTAGACAAAATAGTTATGTTTGAAATACTTACAGATATTAAAAAATTAGGAATACATTGATGGTGATTTTATGGTTTTTACATATTTTGTTTGTACCTGAACCGTGATAATTGTGTAAACTGTCGCTTACGTGATAAGTGATAAGAGGATGATGATAATCAGGTAGCGAGGTAACTGGGACTCTGCTGGTTTGTATCTTTGTTACCATTGTGCCCACATAAAAATATGATGATAAAATCAATGCAGGTCAGATGCGGTACTAAACACTCATTATTTATTACGTTTTAACTTGGGTAAACATTAAAACGCTGCCTGCCATATTTTTTCTTAACCTTTCAAATCTAATTATATTTCAATTAAAATATGGACTTAAATGTAAAAGCACGACATCAGTGGCATAATAAATTATTAAAGTTATTCACAGGAATTGCTCACTACGTCACATCAAGGCAAGGCAGAAAGCTGATCTTACTATTAGGTCATACCTATTGCCTACACAAGACTAACAAGAGTCAAAAGTCGAGATGGATGTGTTCCTCTCATCATTGGAGAGGGTGCAAGGCTGCTGTCCAAACACAAGACGACATTGTTATCTACTGGAAGGGAGAGCATAATCATTCTCCTTATGCGAAACAACATTACAGCTTGAAATAACATAATAGCTGCAGGGAGTCATTGAGATTGATGTCTGGAACGCAAATTGTAGCACAGTAGGTATTTGGAAGCTGTAGGCTTCTTGTACACATACGTTTTTTCGGCCGTGAAAATCTACGGTTAATTCGCCGTGTGTAGGCACAGTCGTCAGTGTGGTATGGAACACAATGGGAGCTTGTAGACGTACACGGTGCACACACGGCGGCGGCGCCGTGTGTAGGCACGGCAAACACGCCGTACAGTTGAAAAACAGTGACTGGACAAGAGGCCGTAGCAATCACTCGGTCAAAGTGGCCATACACGATATACGTATGATCTACCGCGGAGGTTACACACTGCCGACCTGTGCAAGCCAACCGGCTCAGAAGGCGTTCCGGTCCATCGGAGCGGATCTTTAGACACCGTACGGTATCACTGGAAAGAATTTGTTTTAGATTTTAAGTTGCAGTTTAATGAACAATTAAATATGTTGCTATGTATCGATGTAATAAAAATATTAGTTTCCTGCTTTGCATTTGGTATTTAATTTTTTTTTATCTATAAGTAACCAACTTTATTTAAATTAGTTATCTTAATATAACTAAACCCGTGAAGATCTTCCTACACATTTTAATCTTCATATTTGAGTTAAACGCAAGCATAACGATCATTTCCCCGGTCTTTTTACAGATATGGAGTTTATAGAAAACAAATGTATGCGAAAGAATCCAAATCCAATTTGGAAGAATTACCTCAGAAGCAGGGATAAGTTTAGTGCTAGATGCAAATTGTGTCACAAAGTGATCAAATGTGAGTCTGGCACTACAACAGGACTGCGGAAACACTTGTCATCAAAATTACACAAGAACTTTTGCAAGAATAAAGTATTCTTAATAGACAAATGATAAATGACAGATATTGCAAATACGCGCATATGACGTCGAGTTGCGGACACCAGGCCGTTTAAGACAACGCCCCGTCATTCTAGCATTCAAGTCGTCATTCTAGCAGTCACGTCTTAAAGAGAGAGTAGCAACGACCATTTATATCTAGACTCCTAATCACAGGCGACCGATGTCTGTCAACACATTAGGCAAAAAAGTCTTAAGTTCGTATTAGTTTCGACCACTCCTGTGAGTCCCCTCATTATAATACAATAGTTTTTATTACTTGTACTACCGTGTTATTTACTACAACCGCTGTTCCAATAGTAGCTGAACAAATGGATCAGATATCGTACTTACATGATTGTGGAATGCAAAATTGTAGTTTGCTTACGAGTTGAGTTATTAGTAGTTACTATGCATAATAACTAGTAATTATGTATAATCTCTAAACTGATTAGTAAAAGTGATAAATTATTCACTTTGACTAGTTATTATTCATAATAGCTGGTCGATGTTAGTTAAAGTAATGAAAACGGTTCGACTAGCTGACGCCACTTAGGTAAAGTCTGCATAATCACTCAAATATATTCGAATTTGAACCACAAGAAAACGATTGCCGACGCGAGCGAGCAAGCACCAATTATCATCATCCAACAGTAGTCGCATATGTGTAACATTCTTAGCCTTTGCCCTTACAAGCGTTGCTTTACCTTGCCCACCTATCCAAACCAAAGGCAGACCTCGGCAAGAGTTGCTTAACTTTGGTGACCCGTCCAAAGGTAGACCTCGAAAAGTTTTTGCTTAACCTTGCCCGCCTATCCAAAGACGGGACTCAGCAAAAGTTGCGTAACTTTGGTGACCCATCCAAAGACAGACCTTTTTTTTAGCGTGTTAAAATCGTCAAATGAGTCCTACCCAGGGCAGAGCCGGAGGGACTGTCAGATTCGTACTGACTAAAATCCACGGTGTCTTTCAATAGTCCTATACGTTACGGGGTCACGGTAATTCCTTAGTCCCGCGACCCCGTCATATATCATCTGACGGCTAACTTTCATTGAATCTAAAAATTATTAATCGCGCTTCCGCGCCAAATGAGATCAATCCTGTTCCGCTTCCCACCAGCTTTTTCCGTACCATTTCACAAAATCACTCCCAGAAGCTATGGTAAACATGTTACTTATCATTTTCATCAAAACATAAGAATAAAAACAATTTAATATTGCTGCACATAGTTTTAATGTTCACCTATACATGTTTTAATATTACTTTATCCAAGATATTATATCAAATAACTAGTTGATATGATTAATTTTATATATCAGTTATCACTTTAGCTAAGTCGTGATAGATATTATACATAATAACTAGTTAATGTGGTGAATTCAGTTTCATGTATCACTTTCACTAAATTGAGTAATTACATATTATGAATATAAATTAGTTATTATGTAAAATTACTAGATTTATTACTTTGACTGTAACATAAATTATATTTTATTCATTGTGAAATAATTTGTGATTGTAAAACCGTACTAGTAACCGTATAGTAGGCTCTTTAATAAAATAAAAATATGAACTGTTGCTGTTTTTCTTCATAACAACACGACTCCGAACTTTTATTGTAAGAAAAAACTAATGATAACTATTTTGATGTTAATTAAATACCTACTATTTTATTTTTTTCATTTTAATTATCTACCGAATTCAATTTGTTGAGCCAAAAATATGTAACCATTGCTTCGGATAGGCTTCTTTCGCGAATACATACGTCAGAATCTAGTGTGTAGGTCATGGGACTGTCATCAGGTAACCGTGACCCTTTTTTTAACCGACGAAAAAAAAAGGAGGAGGTTCTTAATTCGACATGTATTTTTTTTTTTTAGTAAACTAAGTCGATTTGCATTGATTATATAAGTCGCTATTACATGGGACATATACATAATATCGGCGAAATACACAACCTGCAAAAAAAAAAATACCAAAATTGGACAAAGTAAAAGTTATTTGTTTTGTACTTATTGAAATAAAAAAAATTACCTGCTCTTGGATAAGGACTGCTTAAATATAGCTATTAAAAAAAAAAAAAAATTATCAATATAATTATATTGAAAAGCTAATGAATTTTTGTACTTGGTCATAATAAAAATTTTAAATTGATAATATTTGATATTTTCTTTTACACCTTAAGCCTCCTGCAGACACACGCGATTAATCGCGCGGGGTGACATGTCGCGCTCCATACGCAGTATTTTTATAGTGGAAATTAGCTTGGCTCGTTGTCGCAGCGCGATCAACCGCGTGTGTCTGCAGGAGGCTTTACTCGTTTCTCAAAACTTGATTTTATTTTATAAGTTTTTTACCGATGGTTTCTCTCTTCTTTTATTTACAGATTCAAACTTTACAGAAATATCAAACACGAGCAAAAAAATAAGTTCCACGGTCTGGCAAGCATTTCTCAGGAGCAAGGACAAACACTTAGCAAAATGTAAATTTTGTCACAGTGTGTTAAAAGTCCATGGAACATCGTCGTTGAGACGTCACTTAGAAAAGAAGCACAATATACGAGAAGAAATCGAAAATGTTTTGTGTTATGTGGAGGGTGAAGACGAATGTACCGAAAATGAAGGTACCTATGTAACGTTTAGTGTTGTTACAAATCTCCAGTAGTTGTTTTTTCATTTCCTATCTTCTTAAAAACATAATTCATTCCATTAACATCACGAAATACTTTTTAATTATCATTTCCCTTTGATTTATTAAGAAGCAAAGTCTGGTCTATTGTCTCGAAGCAGTCAACTATAGTCTCAGACAGATAAGTCTGGTCTGCTGGTATAAGTCTGGTACCGATGTATTCCAATATTTCAAATCGATACGAAAAAAATGTAAAGAAAGTGTCGTAACACGATCAAAACAAACATCATCATCATCATTATCTCATCCATAAGACGTCCCCTGCTGAACATAGGCCTCCCCTTTAGATCTCCACATATACCGGTTGGAAGCGACCTGCATCCAGCGTCTTCCGGCGACCTTTATAAGGTCGTCTGTCCATCTCGTTAGTGGACGTCCTACTCTGCGCTTGCTAGTCCTCGGTCTCCACTCTAGCACTTTTCGACCCCATCGGCCATCTGCAAACAAACATACGAGTAGTATTGTGGTAAAAGGCGACCTTGACCTTAATTTTATTTTGAAATTAGAATGATGGTATTATGAAATTCGAACGATTATTAGCGATAGTTATGACTAATGAATAAGTAGCGTTCACCGAAGTTTAGCGGACTTTTTGGTACAAGTCGGATCAATGACCGTTATTCCAGATTTATCTGGTGGAGACTATAGTGCTCATATGTATAAAAAGAAAAACGGAAGAAGAATCAATTAACTTGACTTATTTTTCTTAACAGAAGACAAGGAATCATCCGATGATGAGAAATCTAAAACCCGCAAGAAAACTTCTAAAGAGAATAAAAAAGCACGCGATGCTCCTGACAAGGTGGATTCTGATGAACTTAAAGGTAAGTTTGTAGCAGCATCTATGTCTGTTTAAGCAATGAGCAGATTTTTTTTTTAAATATTGGGCTGTGAAAATGCTGGACTGTGAAAAAGATGGATGAAAAACGATTGCATGTAGCGGAGATGAGGATGTTGAGATGGATGTGTGGAGTGACAAGAATGGATAAAGTAAGGAATGAGTTTATAAGGAAGTTTGAATGTGGCGCCGGTTACATAAACCATTAAAGGGAATCGTCTATCTTGGTATGTACATGTGATGAGGAGGGATGTGACTCATGTGACTCAGAGAGTGATGAGAATGAATTTTGATGGATGAAGAGGAAGAAGGAAAGCCAAAGTAAGGATTGTTTAAGGAATGATATGAAAGAATAAGAAAAAAAGAGTAAAAGATATTGTGACGTCTGATACCCCAGATTGCAAGAAAAAAATGTGTTCGCCGACCCCAAATAAAATGGGATAAGGGTAGGAAGATGATGAGTTTTTTTTTAGAGTTTTTTTAGTACTGTATGAGGAAAGGGGTCGATCGAATTGATTTATTCATTCTGTTATTACTTTCTTATTTATCTGTAATACAAATTGATTACTACTTATTTTTCCTTTTTACAGACCTACCATTTTCGAAATGTAAAGGAAATTCAGCCGTCTGGGAGTATTTTCTTCGAAGCGATGACTCATTACGATCTTACGCAAAATGTACAATTTGTGAGAGGATATTGAAATGCGATGCCGGTTCTACTTCAACACTGAAAAAACATTTGTTAGGACTTCATAAAATTTCCTAAATTACATTATTTTAAATAATTATATTATCGTCGACAGTATAGTACTTTAGACTGGCTTCTAATTTTATAATTATGTTATTGACTCGGACCCCAAATAATAAATAGTGCTTTATAATACTTATATAATATATATTTCAATGTGAATTGGATAAACATAATTGTCAAAAATCAAACTCAAAGCATTTGAAGTACACCAGTTACAAGCACTTTTGAATTTTCAAAGAAATAAAAATTTAATTCAACAGTACAAAATTGTGGTGCTACAATCCCAGTCTCAAGACATAATAACTGTGAAAGTACCGTAGAAGTAAATTATAGAAGTAAGTACAATCTGAGCATTTTCTTTTCACATACATTCATTATTTTGAACGTGAGCTATATCCTTTCGTTATGTACTTTTATAACAAAAGCTGTATTTGTTAGTAAACTTATTTTTATTGATTTAAACAACTATATCCGACAAGAAGCGAACATTTAACATAAACATTATTCAATCAATTTATTGTGTGTGTTTTAATATTATACTTAATTACCCAATAGAAGTTTTCTAAAAAAACATTCACTTTTATAATAGTTTAGTTTTCATTAAAGCCTCCTGCAGACACACGCGATTAATCGCGCGGGGCGACATGTCGCGGTCCATTCGCAGTATTTTTAGAGTGGAAATTAGTTTGGCTCGTTGTCGCAGCGCGATTAATCGCGTGTGTCTGCAGGAGGCTTAAGACTTAAGCCTCCTGCAGCCACACGCGAGTAATCGCGCGGGGCGACATGTCGCGGTCCATTCGCAGTATTTTTAGAGTGGAAATTAGCTTGGCTCGTTGTCGCAGCGCGATTAATCGCGTGTGTCTACAGGAGGCTTAAAACATTTTGTTTATTTTTTGTACAGATTTATACCTTTCTGTAATTCTGTAACTATTCATTTGAATACTTTTTAACCGACTTCAAAAAGGAGGAGTTTCACAATTCGATCGGTATTAAAAAAAAAAAACGAAAAATAGTGTATTTGTTAATAAAAGTTTTTTAGTATTTCATAATATTATATAACTAAGGTTTAAGCAAGATAAGCGAAATTCAATCTCTGTATCTAATGTTTAATACATTGTCCATCGTTTTCAGGACCAATATTTACCGTGTCTTCTTGGGGAGGACGGATTCTTCGGTTATCGGGACACAGACTCTCAAAAGCGTACTCAAGACATGGTAAAACAAGATGGCGGTGCTCCACTCACATGAATAAAGGATGCAAGGCCTTTGTCTTCACTCTCGACGATGATACGATAGTTTTTAGTAAGAAATTGCATAACCATTTGCCGGTTGAAGAAAAATAAAGTTGTAGTTGGATCTAAACTCATATTTCAATATAGTTTCAATAAAGAAAAACACTTATTGTACGTGAACATGATGTATGAACAAGCGCTCCCTGTAAGAAAGGAAGCCTCTGTAAATTAATATATTACCAATGAAATTTACTTGAAGCCTCCTGCAGACACACGCGATTAATTGCGCGGTGCGACATGTTGTTAATTAAACTCCTTAAAGTTAAAGCAAATAAACTTTACCACCACAAAACAGGGCTTTTCTCATCCTATAATTGAAATAGCAAACATTTCACGCGGTCGCGGTAAGACAATCGATACCTTAGTACATTTCCATTACTGTTATTCAGTTCCGAAATGCAAATAGTGTTTACTCATAATTTAATGTCGTTTTCAGGACCAACGTTTACAGTTTCTTCCCGAGGAGGACGAATTCTTCATTTGTCAGGTCATCGATTTGGTCAGCATTACTATAGGAACGGCAAAACAAGATGGCAGTGCTCCTCTCACGCGAGTAGGGGATGCAAAGCCATTGTTTTCACTGTTGGTGATATGATTATCAAAACCAAAAATAACCATAATCATCCACCCCTGTTCATTTATGAATGACATTTCTGAAATTCTGCGTACGTCTTCTTTGTTATTTTCATGAAAATGAACGAAAAAATTTCTTGTCTCATTATCTACCTTTCTAAAATGGTGCCACAGTACCCACTTTAAGTTAGAGTTAATTGGCAACTTCCTTTTTGTGTATTTGGGTGTAATAAATGTAATAAAATCATGTTGTTTTTTTTTGCTTTAAATCGTCGTATCTCTTAAAAATAATTCGCAGTGATTTTATTTAATTCATCTTTTTTTCCAAAATAAGTTATACTTACTACGTAAATGAGATCAATTTGTGGCAAGTAGGTACCTAAAAAAGCTCGTAAGTATGCTTGCATGGAATTATGCTCGTTAATTAGTTCCTACTATTCTCACATTATTTTTAACTGTTATAATATAACACGGAGGTAATTCTTTCAGGAGCTGTTTACGCAAGATCTAAAAGAGGGGCCCGTATTATCATAGTAGATGGTTACTCTTTCTACCACCATCGTACCATAAGGATGAAGGCTCGATGGTTCTGTGCCACCCATCACAACAAGGGCTGCAAAGCTGTTATCTTTACTGTTTGCGATGAAATCATCAAGATAAATAATGTTCATTACCATGCGGCAACAGACGTTTAGTGTCATGATGTTTTACAAAGTGTAATTATATTGTAATGTTCCTTACATGTAATGTTATATTAATGTTCATACCTTTCTTCCAAAAATATTGAGGTCGGCTCCCAGTCTAGCTAAATGCAATAAAATACTGTCCTACAATTCTCCACTACACGCCATACTCATTAGTAAAGCCTCCTGCAGACACACGCGATTAATCGCGCGGGGCGACATGTCGCGGTCCATTCGCAGTATTTTTAGAGTGGAAATTAGCTTGGCTCGTTGTCGCAGCGCGATTAATCGCGTGTGTCTGCAGGAGGCTTAAATCTTGTTTTATAATTTTCGGTCTTCTGACAGGTTTCTTTGTCGTGTCCAAGGTCATCTCTCCTAATTTTGCGTGCCCGACTGGGTCCATAATTGAACTTGTACCATTTTATTTTTTTCCATCTATCATCTATTTGTCTATAGACGGCCGAGTTCTACTACATACTTCAATTTAGCCATCACCTTTCGATTAAAACAAATTGTTCTAGCTAGACGTGATTTTAACTAGTGATACAACACCTTTAAAATTAGAAGCCCCACATTACCACCGGGGTACTGTGGGGTCCGCAGTGTTAATTTTCAACGGTACTTTATTTATACTATTTGTTTGGTTTTTTTTTCAACGATCTACCGATGTATGCAGGCAGCTGTATCCTGAAGTAGGAAAACAGCTGTAATATTGCATAGTTCTGGAATATTCTGGATATACAATTAGTAAGTACTATTTTTCACGCCATTCTGTTTGTAGGCTGAAAACGCTCTAGATCGCAGCATTTATAGTGATAAGTCGAGCAGAACTCGATCTATCACTCTAAAGGCTTCGGTCTTTACTCTGGAAAATCGTATAAATAAAATTAAAAATAATCACATCCATTGAAAGAATAAACATTAAAAATATTAAGAAAGTAGAAATAATAAGTAGAACTGAAAACTCCAAGCGGCGCAAATACATTGGCTTAGTTAGTAGCTGTGTGTTTGAGCCGTTTGGGGTTGAAACTCTAGGGCCATGGGGTCCGAGCGCTCACAAAGTTTTTAAAGATATCGCCAAGCGATTAGTCGACTCTTCAGGTGACCAGAGGGCTGGCCTATTTCTAGGCCAACGAATCAGCATTGCCATACAACGTGGCAATGCTGCCAGCGTTCTGGGCACTGTTCCCGTTGACAGCGATGTGGACGAATTCTTTGACGCCCTTTAAATGTTCTTCTTTTCTTTTTACTTTTTGTACATATTAATAGTTAGTTTTTATTTATAGTTTAGATCATTATGTATTTACTGATAGAGTAAAACGTATTTATTAAGTAGAACTTTTTTTCTGTATAGCATACGTGTGTATTTTCATATTCAATAGGTATTGTGAATAGTGTGTTGGCGACCTAAAACTAAAAATTCAAAGACATTTGTGAAAATCACCGTCCAACCCTTGCTTGGTGATTTAAGGTCCACTACATACAAAGGGGAAGATCCTAGCAGTCGATAGGCCAGCGGTGTTGGTTGATTAACTTGATATTTGAATGGCATATTTTTTTATATTTCAGGAGCGGTGTTCACATGGACTAAACGAGGAGCTCGTGTCATATCTTTGGGAGGATACACCTTCTATCGCCAGAGTGACTATGGTTTTAAAACTCGCTGGTACTGCGCCACAGACCACGGCAAAGGTTGCCGAGCATCCGTAATCTCCATTACTGGTACCAATGATATCATCAAAATTAATAATCAGCATAACCATAAATAATGATTAAAAATAATTCACTGCAAGACCAGACGACATGTTTGAGAATTGGCGCACTTCTTAGTGTTTTGAACGTAGACTTATTTAAATCTGCTACAACGGGCTGTAATTTGCAGAATCAAAGAGTCTATCGGTGAAACGGCCATAAATGAATCGTCCTGTCGGCGAAACGTCCAATGATGAACCGGTCGTCGGTGAATGGTTGCGGAATCAATTTCCACTATACAATGTTAAAAACCTAATGTAGATTACGAGTAGTAAGGAATAAATTGACCTATCTAATTCTTTCTTTTTATCAACTTTTTACATCTATCTACGATGTTGCAGCCAGTAATAAACCTCAGTTTAATAACGAGATAAACTTTTCAGAATTCGAATACACAACATCCAATCAAGGAAGAAGGATGATATCTCGAGGTGGTTATAAATATTGTCTGCAATTAAAAAATGGTGACAAAAGCCGATGGTACTGTTCTACTCATCACAATAAGGGTTGCAGAGCAAACATACATACATACTTGAATGATATAATTAAGATTAATGAAAACCATAATCATGCTCCGAAAGAGCCGTGTGGAACTATTGTTAATTATTATAACACTAAGTGAATTCTGGCTTGAGCTGGTGAAATGTGACGCTTTGCATCTAAATATTTGTAGTATTTATAGTTCTGAGTGACAAAGTATTATTATAAATAAGATAAATTGTAATCCATTTGTAGTGTTTTAACTTATATTTCCATGGTAAAGACAACCCTAGTATTTGTTTAAATTTTTGACTAATGTGTTTCTAGTAAGTTACTAAAAACATCAGTAGAATTGGTTATAGACAAACAGGTGATTTTCGCCCAGTAAATTCAAAACAGCAAGTTAAAAAAATTTTTTGAAGGTAAAGTAAAAAGCACTAGATATAACTAATTCAAAAGATTTTTCTAAATTAACAAAAATTATAACCTAGTTGAGTACTTACTATTTACTATTTTTTCAGCGGATCGTCCAGTTTTCTTCAAATTAGAGAGTGGCGCGAAAATTATGAAGATTCGCGGTTACAGATACACTCGGCATTCTGTCTGCTCGTCTCGAGTGAGATGGTTGTGTGCGGACAGTCGGTCACGGGACTGTCACGCCATCGTGGTCACCATAGGACACACAATGGTGGACAAGCAGAACAAACATACACATCCTCCTAACTAAACTGTCCAAGCAAAACCCGAATTCAAAGCTTTTGGTTCACTTACCTTAAACACCCGTTAAACTAAACTGAGTCTTTTAGAACTTTGACGATAATTTGATAAAAAAATGGGTTTGTCTCCACGAATTCCGGTATTAGTTAATTAATTTTTCATATAACAATTAATGCAGTAAATACTTCAAGTACCTACGCTGTAAATGAAATACAGAAATTATTATTTTGTCAGACATGAAACATTCATAATATTGTACAAAATTCGTCATATATTAAATTATAATTTTACATTCGGAGAAACAAAATTAATTTTAAACAGTTAAATAATAATTGATAAATGAAAATAGTATAAAAAAATGTATGAACCTATCATGGTTCATGGTGTTGGTATAAAGAAAGTTAAGAACAAACATAAAATCCTGATTGACTCAATTAATAAACATAAACTAACATGTTTAATAAAAATAATCAGTGAATTAAAACTATAATAATTCTGTGTTCCTAAAGTTTTGTAGTAAATGGTTGTGGAAATTCAGGTCCTAATATTTATCTACGCATTATTCTGACAACCTAATAGTAGTAACTTTGTCACCTGAAAGTATGGAGTGATATGCATAAAATCCACAATCCGTTCTGATTTTTTGCAAACTCGTTTAACTGTCGGCCCAATGAATAATGCAAGATTACTCAAGCGTCCAACGAATCGCAAAAAAAAAATAGTGAAAATATTTTCATGGTTTTCTTGAGACGTCTTAGGCGTGCGCACGGCGCGGGCGCCCGCGTGGCGTGCTGTTTCATGTAATCTCATCGACGGGCGACCCGCTGCACGCAGCGCTGATCTATGAGATTACCATGAAACAGCACGCCACGCGGGCACCCGCGACGGACGCCCGCTTAAAGCCTCCTGCAGACACACGCGACTAATCGCACGGGGCGACATGTCGCGGTCCATTCGCAGTATTTTTAGAGTGGAAATTAGCTCGGCTCGTTGTCGCAGCACGATTAATCGCGTGTGTCTGCAGGAGGCTTAACGCAGCGCACGGCCTTAAACTTAGATTTATTATTCATTAGGCCAACATCATAACCAGGACTGATGTTTAAAACTACTGGACTATAATAAAGTTATAGGTTTAAGTTAAAAAGTTAAAGGTTTAATACCTTGTGATTATGAAAAAACTGATAAGATCTCACTTTATTGTTAATTTATAAGTATGTAATTATAATTGTGTAAACTACAAATAATTTTGAATTGTAAAATTCCATATAGTCCTTTTAATAATGTTGGTCCTTCTTTTATTTCACATTTGGATTCTTTGTTGCCAGTGTTTTTTACTACTAGAAAAGCGTTGCCTAATACAAAATCAGATAATGACTGGATCTCAGCATAATTAAAATTAATTAATTTTATAACATAAAAAAAATTACATGACTTCAATATTTTAAATTTTCATAATTTTATATTGACCATCTCTAAGTAATTCATTTATAATTCTCTAATAGTTCAACTATTTTTACAGTTCTACGTGAAGAAAAAGGCAAGCCGCGAGCATGCGCTAGTTAAATAAAAATATAATAACTTCATGTTCTCTGTGTTTGACTTTTTGAGTATGGAATGTTTAGACCTTACTTTCAAATTGTTCAGATAATTTGAATAATTTTGTATCGAGATTACCTCAAACTTTAAATGTTCTATAAGATGGTAATATTTCTGATACGTGTTTCAGAACCATCTGAGCCAACATTTGACTTATCTCAGCGCGGGAACCTCGTAATACAGATAGGGCAGTGGCGGTACAACAAACATGCGTGTTGGGGGTCCAAGGTTCGCTGGACTTGCATCAAGAAGAAGAACGGGTGCACTGCAGCCATTACCACTGTTGACAATGTCATCGTCAAGACTCTTAGCAAACATAATCATTAAGAATATAATTAGAATGTGCTAAGTGCGGCGGTCGCTTTAACTACTTTTTCAGAGTAGCTCCCAAATCAACTTTAGTTTTTAAATGCCATAAATAAGATAGCAATGGTTCCAATTCCATGTCTTCCGTTGATTACTTTTTTTAAAATTAACATTCAACTGATTTATACGTAATTTTGCTAATAATAAATATTAAACATTATATTACTAGCAACACTGACACGTTACAGTACACCCAGCCTTTGACATAACCTATAATAATGATGATGATCCGTATTAAAATCATACATACAGATACCGGCACGGTTCTTGAGCGCTCGGCGTAAGAGTGGGGATCGCTTTGCGCATCGTACACTTATCGACAAATTAAACGCACAATAAAACAAATAAAACGCACAAAAGAACGAATCCCGAGTGGCGGCTATGACGCGATGCGCTACGGCACGCTACGCGGGCCAATCACTGGCCTTTCCCCGCCCCCGTTCCTCACTTCATCTACCAAAGGGACCTAATAACTCACTTCTGCGCAGGTGAAGGTCAGCGCTCAAGATCCATGCCGGTATTTGTAGCTATGTGTTTTCTAGCTCATGTATTCGCAATGACGGTTGTATTACGAATCTACGTAGTTTTGCTAAAATGTCTCGAATTGTAGTAGGTAGCTTAGAAGTATTTTGGTTTCGTAGGTACTTGGACCATGTCCAGATTAAAATATAAAGTAATATTTAAATGTATTATCTTGAGTTTTGAGGCATTTATGTGGGTTTGCAAGCGTCAAAGATAAGCATCCGTTGAACAGTTGTCTAAAAAAACTGTCAACGTCAAAACAACATTTCACGTTGATATAAGGGTCGTTGGGCAGTTACACTTTTTTTAGACAAGTGTTCAACAGATGTTTATCTTTTTGTGGTAAGGCGGTTACAATGTTTATTTAGTGATAAAATTATTTTCGAAAACTTTATACCCAATGATTTCATGTAATTTTATTCATAAATAAAATATGTGTAGCTGTATCGTTTTGAATAAAAAAATATCATTAAGGTGATACGTCAGTACTTATACGGTTTTTATTTTTTTACTTTCTGTCGTACATTTCTGGACTAAAGATCTAAGAACTTGGAATATAGTTATTGACTATGTGATCTAAATTTTCACAAAGTTGAAAACACGATACAGTGAAATTTTTTCGATGCAAAAAAAAACTTTTTGGACTTTATGGCATAACTACTATGAGTTATTGAAAGGATGTTGCTTTAAATTGTAGAAAATACTAGTATCTAAATTGTCTAAAGACAGTTTTTCAATTAATAACAATTTTAATTCATAAAAAGACGTCAATATGTTTGGGCACATACCTACGCCGTTTTATTCTGAGCACACATTCACTATCGTCCTCTCATCTTTTGCCTTTTAAAAGTAGTGTCATCACTTTCGTTCCTTGACGAATCAGTCAGCCAGCGTGGCTCTTACAGGCTAGACCTATGACACTTTTTTTTCAGATCGCGGCTGTCAGATTTTCGTAATAATAAAATTGGAAATAGATACTTAAAAAGATTATAGAATCAGGCGTTACTTTGCGGAAATCCATGACATTAAGTGTTATGAAAAATATCTAGTTTTAATTCCGCTACAAAAATCCAGGCTTCATGCAGGATGCAGTAAAATTCCCATTCAAAATCTATGGTTCGCTGTGTTCAATGGGACGTGATTAAACGGACATGACTGTAAATAAGTCACGTAAACTTTCTATTTTCCATAACACATTATTTTCATTAATAAATCAAGAATTAAATAAACGAAACTTACTGAATATCATCGCAGGAAATTCCTGACGACGCCTTCAGAGCAAACAAGGGAAATGTTAGAATACGTATGATACTATACATTACGAATTGTTCCTATCAATATAATAAATTACTCACAGTGATATATCAAAGCAATCCTGATATCGTACTATTGTTGTCGGATGGTTCCTCTGTGTCCATCCTCCTCCCATCTAATCCCTAAGCATCTAAATACCATAAAAACCGGCCAAGTGCGAGTTGGACTCGCCCATGAAGGGTTCCTTTATTCCGTAGTAGCAAGCATAGATAAGGGATATAATTATATTGAGATTAGTAAGTAATATATACAAAAAATAAAAATAACTTTGTTTTTCATAGTGTTTGTATGAATGGCAAAGTTATATTTGCGATTTTTGAAAATGTACTATATCTCAAAAACTGCTAACTGTATCTCATCCAAACCAATTGGAAGTTTTTGTTGAGGTCTAAATTACATATTTTTTTTTAGTTTTGTCATTCTCTTATTTTAGAAGTTACAGGGGGGGGGGGGGACACACATTTTACCACTTTGGAAGTGTCTTTCGTGCAAACTGTTCAGTTTAGAAAAAAATGATATTAGTAACCTCAATATAATTCGATTCAATTAGTAATATCCATAGATACCCCACACGTATGGGTTCGGTGAAAAAATTTTTTTTGAGTTTCAATTCGAAGTATGGGGGGCATCCCCAAAATTTGTTTTGTTTTTATTTTTATGTAAAAATCCTAATGCGGTTTACATAATACATCTACCTACCAAGTTTCAACAGGATAGCTCTTATACTTTCGACTAAAAGTGGTTGTGACATACGGACGGACAGACAGACAGGCATGACGAATCTATAAGGGTTCCGTTTTTGCCATTTAAGCCCTATATGAAGGAAGCTTCGTCATTGTGCTGACACTCTTTGAGGCGCGCGTGGAACACACGCACATACCCGACTACCCGTGCGCGCGTGTGTTTGGGACTTAATAGATAAATTGGTTATTGTCACTTTCCCATGGTATGCAAATTTTCATTAATTTTCTACCAATTAGTAGTTTTTTTTATATCTCGGGACGTCAAAATCTGTATCAAAATGTTATAAAATAAATTTAAGACTGTGAATGAAAAAAACAAATATTTACAAAATATTTATATCCACATCAATAGGTATTTCCATCATTTTGTTTTTGTAAATGTTTCGGTGAGCAGTGGTGGCCCAGTGGTATTGGCCCCGACTTACGAGTTGTAGGTCGTGGGTTCGAACCCAGCCAGGCGCATTACTTTGTGTAATTTATTTCATCACCACTGCTCTCGAAACGGTGAAGGAAAACATCGTGAGGAAACCGGCATGTCCTAGAACCAAAAATTCGAAGACATGTGACATCCACCAATTCGCACTGGGCCCGCGTGGTGGATTATGGCCCACTCCCTCTCTCAAAAAGGAGGCTCGTGTCCCAGCAGTGGGAACATTTATAGGCTGATGATGATGATGAAATTTTTCGACATCCTTATATTAAAATATTTGTACCAGAGTAATACATGTATTTTGCGTAAAGGGAACACTGTTAGAAATGTTGAAGTTGAAGAAATGAAATACATAAAACTTTGGATTTCAATAATGTCGCGGTAGTGGCGCCTGCTGGTGGCGATGCGTGGTAAACTTTCCGCACTCGTCACGCGATTTTCGCTCTTCCACACGGCCTTAAATGTCTTGATTGCTTTTTATGTATTCGGTATTAATACATAATTTTTCAACATTTCATTCTCAAAGTGCTTTTATTATTTTATTGGGCGATTTCGGTTTAATTTCCCAGATACTCAAGCAATGATTTATTATTACCATTTTCAGGTCTGAACCCTGTTTTTGCACTATCTCAGCGAGGTAACCCGGTCATTTTGATCGGTCAGTACAGATTCAACCGAGTTAATACACACGGCAACAGAACAAGATGGGTGTGCGTCAAAGCTAAGGCTGGCTGCAGAGCGTCCCTGCACACCATGGATAACGCCATCATCCGAGTGTGGGGGTTCCATGACCCGCTAGCTCACACTAGTGTTAATAGAGTCTAGTACAGAATTTGAATTGAACGCTGTCATGGCTCCCAGGTTATTGATACGTCTCTTTTTGCAAAAACTAGCAATAATAATTATAATTCTTAAGGCGTTACTCTACGTAGATATTCTATAAGTAGGCAATTTTTTAATCGGAAATGTACATAATACAATGTTAGATATTCAAATTGACGGCTTTAATAATAAAAATCTAGCCTATTTTGAGACCTAATTAAACATACTTAGCTAAATACTTATCAGTGATCTTTTCTATGAACTGTAAACAGAGCTATGTAGATGTCAGATCTCAAGTAAAATACAAAAATAAGGATGTCAACTTTTCCTAAAATTAATTTGTTTGTTGAAATAATGACTGTAATGAAGTGAATCTATCTACCAACGACCATTTATATCTAGACTCCTAATCACAGGCGACCGATGTCTGTCAACACATTAGGTAAAAAAGTCTTAAAACCGTCGTGACTCGACCACTCCTGTGAGTCCCCTTGTCGCACTGACCTTGAGTTAGCCAATCAGAACGCAGTATTAGCCAATCAGAACGCAGTACCCCGTCCCCCTCGCTTACGTCGTACCTCAGCGACTTGACAGAATAATTTTTGTTAGTCAGATCGTGCATGAGGCGTCTAGATATAAATGGTCGTTGCTATCTACTATATCCCCGGATTATTTGCCGAAAGTAGTTCTTCTTGAAGCAATGGAAATAATATTTAAGAAAAAAGGCGCTTTCGAATAGATCTAGCTAGCTACAAAAGTTAATATACCTATAGTCCTATACCGGGTGTAAGGGACAGCCCTCCGCAAACTGATATGGTGAATTCAGTATATCGTCTTAAGTTGACCGGTACATGATATTATTTTAGGAACGTTATGGGAATCCAATAAAACTGATTTATTTGATTACCTTACACGCAATGTATCGCGTCCACCGCAAAACGCACGCAGCGAACGGCAGCGCAGCGACCTTTCGGACGAACGGCCGCGCTCGCGCCACGGTTTATTACAATAAATTATTATTTAAAAGATTGCCGCGTTACGTACAAGAGAAAATGTAACAATCACAACACGGTCACAAAAAACTAAAAGAAACTCCGCCCCTAAGACGACCCACTGACCGGCTTGGACCTTGTGTATTACATAAGGACGTTGCCGATCCCTTCGCAGCGTTTTGTGCACCGACCAGTGTGAGACGCGGGCTCCATTATTCCGCCGCAATAATCGAGCTGCAGTACGTGTGCCCAGGCGTGGATTTCGTCGAACCAATTCCAAAATTCTTTCGCGAGTTTGACCGCGTATTGGTCTTCCGGCGCCTTTTTGACTGGGAACAATGGGCCGGTTATCTAGCAAGCGTTAATAGGCACCAGTAATTATCCTGGAGTCTAATGGATGCCGACGGTCAGGATACCTACCAACGTAAATTCTGAGCGCTTCTCTAGCATTTCCCCGAGCTTCTCCGTAACACATTATCATCTCCCCATACTCACGCGCACTAAACGTAGTCATTTCGCACTACTACAACAAAACTTAATAACACTACCTACAACAAAACTTAACAAGCCGACTGCGCGAGCGATCCGCACCGACATACGCTCGCGGTATACACGCAGTGCATTCACAGCACGGCACAACGGCGACTGCAACTGCATGCGACGCGACACGACACTTCGATACAAACATACTGTTGTTGCCAATTACACGACAATTTTTGCACGACATTTCGTGCAAAAAAATTAAATAAAAATTATGCTTGATCCTAAATTACCTAAAGTTATCATTCTGTTATTTTTTGTTGATTAATTGATTACATCAGTTTAATTCCAATTTAATTGTTTAGTAAATTAAGAATAATGAAAGTGCAGTGTGATAAAAAGCATGGCTTCCATTCCAGGGGGCTTTTTTTCAATTCCCGGCTCGACTATCAATCAGTGGCTATTGTGAAGCCATGTAAAAACCTGTTAGGTGGCTTAAAAACTAGCCAGTGATCGCTTGAAAAGAACAACCAATTAATAAATTAGGTAGTTTTTGTAAATGCTTTAAAAATAAAACTAGTCTTATCCTTATTATTTTTTTATTCAAATTAGGTTCACGACAAGATTTCATTGATTGATCAATGAAAATCTTATCAATGTAAATTATGAATGTAAAGATGAATCAAGTTAGTTCTAACATTTTCGTTTAATAATTGAGTTCTAAAAAGTTGGCAATACTGTTGCAATTGTGCAAACGCGGAGGCCGCGCTAGGCGGGGCGGCGCCTATGATCCAAAAGAAAGGGACGCATAGTAGGTATGTATACGGCGCGGTGAGTTCAAAAAACTCTAGCTAGGTAGAAATTGAACAGCTGATTTCATGCGTCGTTCTTTAGGGGATTTCAACATCCATTGCATTTTTTTGTATTTTAGCTGTGTTATTTACATTAATGTAGTTCTGCGTACAGAGAATGTAATTATACATTGAAATAAAGCTATCTGAACTGGAAAAAGGAAAAAAAAAATGGAAATTTTCCTGAGAGAATTTTCACTGGAATATGATTCAGAATAAGGAGCTGAATGCACTCTGTAAATTTGTGGAGGGCTGTCCCTTACACCCTGTATGTTTGTTTCTGAAGTCGGTTCTTTTTTTTGCAAAAAAATAATTGAGTGAAATCAAATGAATTATGTAGTATTTTTTTTTAAATTTATTTTATAAGGCTCAACTCACACAAAAAGAAGGCGAAGGACAGCGAAGCGGAGCGCAGTTTCAGTGTCAATGAATTTTAACTTTATTTTCATTACCTACTATAATACTTATTATCGCATGAGAAACTCGAACGAGTCGCGCGGATACCCGCGGCGCCGCGGGATTTCCCTGCCCTTCGCCGCTCTTTTGGTGTGAGTTGAGCCTCACGTAAATTAATGTAACAATATATTTTTAAGATGATGCTCCTGTACTACAATAATCATTAAGATAATTATATTATTTATGTTTCGGTGGTGAATGAAATAGACAATCTTTTATTCTGTATTTAATAAAGCATGCATGATCAAAATAGACTGAATATAGTGAATATATTTATTAACTAAAGTTCGAGTAGCGAACAGCGACAAAGGTGGCGACTTAAAAAAAATAGGTTCTCAGTTCTACCTGTATGTATTTTTGTATGTATGTATGTTTGTCCGCGATTATCTCGCGTTTGGCTGAACGGATTTTGATGCAGTTTTCAGGAAAGTGTTTACATTCTGGAGAAGGTTTTACTATATAACACGAATAGATATCTCCTGACGTTGCCCGCGAGAATCCGTTTTTAACCGACTTCGGAAAAAAAGTAGGTTCTCAGTTCGACCTAATATGTACCTATGTTTGTCGTTACATATTATGTCGTTACATTCTGGGGAAGGTTTTAGTATATAACAATAATTGATATCTCGTGAAATTGCCCGCATAGATCCGTTTTTGTTTGCTTACTAGGATTGTAGATTTTCAAAGATGCCGATTATATGAAGATTTTTGTTGAATTACTGAACTAAAAAGGGAAAAATAAAAACTTTTTGAAAAAAAGGGAACTGACTTCAAAACCAAACACAAAAACTGTAAAATAACTTTTCTTTCGGAAGTCGGTGCGGCCATAGTCAATGAAATAAAAAACAAAGCCTTTAGCTTTTTTCAAAAAGTTTTTTTTTAATTTGTTCACCAATTTCTCCGCAAATTGTGGACCGCTTTTCTATTTATAAAACAATCCTATTTATTTTTAAATACAATGCTGACTGTTTGCTCAAAGATAACCACGGCAATAAAATTGAACCGGCGTCGTACCACAAAAACTTTTAAACGTCTGTTGAACACTTGTCTAAAAAAATGTCAGATTATGTCGTTGAAATAAGGTCCGTTTTGCAGTCACACTTTTTTTAGACAAGTGTGCAACAGATGTTTAAGTTTTTGTAGTAAGGCTGATAGTGTTTTAAAAAATGTTGTCATAGAGAATCTCCACTTCGTGAATGTCTTCTTTGAAGCTTTTGTAAATCTATTCAGCCTATTCCGATCATCGATAATGAGTAAGGTCCACCTAGGTGAGTAATGAATGTACTTAAGATTATACTACGTTTACAATATAATGGTTTTTTACTTGGTCGTTTTTCACTGTTAATTTTTACTTTTCAGTCTAATTAATCCTCGTTCCACTACTTTCCGTCAAAATTAATTAAAAATAAATTAACGAATGAATCATTAATTGTACTTGACACATACATTATTTTTTGGTAACGTTAATCATAATTATGTATCTAATCGTTTCAGTGTCAAGTTACATAGGTACCAAATAGAGTCAACCCGGTGATGGTGACGAATGGCTTCAGTTTCCACAAACAGAGGACCAACGACACGGTGGCAATGTAGTTATAGGAAACGCTTTAGATGTAAATTTAAAGAATGTTTTTGATCATAATTATTCCTGACCAATAGCTTAACAAGGCGAAGCAATTAGTATGATTAAAACCTATTACATAATTACAAAACAATAATTATAATTTTACATAATTACAAAAAGTTGACAGACACCACAGAAAAAGTGATAAATGATATTTATTTTGTGACTTGGTTATAAAAAAACGCTATTTTTAAAGCTAGGTGAGGCCGGTTTTTCGTATCTGACTACTCTAAAAAACTAAAAGAAACAGCCGAAACAAACTCAAAGGTCACAGTCTCTTTTAAAGTCCAGACATTGTTTGTTCAGGTCATACGAGGACCATGCGGGTGTCTGAGGTGGTCTTTTGAGGAAAGAATCACACAGATTTGAGTAGACCTGTCCAGTCAGTGCAAGAATTTGTCGATTATCTATCGTGTAGCTCAACAATATGAACCATTTGTATAAAACATTATTCTTGGTTGTTTTCATTTCAGTGACAAAGTACAAGACAAGTAGAGGCACGGTGATGTTGCTGGTTGGTGGGTATCGCTTTTCAAAAGAGAAAACCATGGGACCGAAGATTCGTTGGCAGTGTTCCGTACGATCCCGGACGAAATGTAAAGCGTTTCTAACTACTGTCGACGAACATATCTTGAAGAGTTATTTGGAACATAATCATTTAAATTACTATAGCTGATGTTCTGTTTGTTGTCTTTAGTTATTTCCAACGTGATACTAGTAAAGGACCATGTAATGTATAGACACCATCTGTCAAATTTTACCAATCGAACATTAACATTCCACTATTGTGATAAGGTTGAAAATCCAATAAAGATTGACAGATTGAGGTAGGTTGATGTGCCTGTACATTGAAGTAGTTAAATAAAATGTTTTTATCAAGAGAGGGTAATACTAGATTTATGAGATAGTTGTTATTATCTATTTTAGAAAGATTTTTTATTACAATAAGTAGGTGTTGGTTTTTCTACATGTTTACACATTCGTTCATTTACGTTTTGAGGTGAGTTATTTCAACGCTGTTGCAAGCACCATGATCGTGGGTTGACAATCCAACACGGAAGATATATTGTTATTTATTAGTGTAATGAGTACATTTATTTGGGCCAGCTAGTTTCCTTCGAAAACAGGCAAGACAGAGAAGTTGACCGCGGCGGTCGACAACGCCTGGAAGAGCTACTTGTCCATGAAGTCGCTATTGAAGGGTGACCTACCTCTATCCCTGAAGCGCAAACTCATCGACATGTGCATTCTTCCTATTCTTACCTACGGTGCTCAAACCTGGTCCCAGACCGAGTCGCAAAAGTCCAAACTCAAGGTTTGCCAAAGAGCGATCGAGCGGAGCGTATTGGGTATTAAGCTCAGCGATCGAATTCGAAATACCACAATACGCTCCAAAACTGGAATTGTTGATGTGGGCAATAAGACTGCCAGGCTGAAGTGGGATTGGGAGCCATGTGTCTAGAATGCATACGGACCGGTGGGCCTGAGTCGCTACGCAGTGGGTGCCGGATGGGCGTCGTTGCCGAGGGAGGCCTAGAAAACGCTGACGTGACGATCTGGACGCATTCATGACGGATTGGCCGGAGTAAGCCGCACTAAGGGAAGAGTGGAAGGTTATGGGGGACACCTTTGCCCAGCAGTGGGACAATATAGGTTAAAAAAAATAGTGTAATAAGTTTTTCGTAATAAACAATTAAAAGTTTATTGCTGATGTTTTATTTATATTGCTTGTTGTACTGGTGTTCACGTAAACTAACTTGACATAGGTTTGTCTCTACAGGTGTTCCTCTACTTAACAACAAATTTCTTGTAGAGATTTTATCTAATATGACTTTAGGTTTCTAACATACATTCAGGTGCCTCAAAATCATAATGACCAGACGAGTTTCAGCGGCCGAGTCGCCTACTAAGCCTAATGTTCCTTCTCAATTTTAAAGCTTTAATTTCAGTTTCAGTGCAATGGCTTCGATCGGACAGAGGAGGTTACATGTTGCGAGTAGGAGATCACAAGTTTAGTAAAGCTAAATGTACGAACAATAAAACTCGCTGGGTATGTTCCAGGAAGACCAGAACTAGATGCAGAGCTTGTATCATAACCGTCGGTGATTATGTTATAAAGACCTTTTTGGAACATAGTCATTAAATCAAGTTAAGCTGTCGTACCATAAAAACTTTTAAACGTCTGTTGAAAACTTGTCTAAAAAAATGACAGATTATATCGTTGAAATAAGGTTCGTTTTGCAGTCACACTTTTTTAAGATAAGTGTTCAACAGATGTTTAAGTTTTTGTAGTAAGGCTGTAAATGTCACATAATACTGTCTACATTTCTTTTTTTCACTCGTCCTGTCGCAGGTCTGCTGGTAGATTTTTTTATGAAATAAGCAGTGCCTTTGTATTAAGTTTTTGTATGAATATTAATATTGTATGTTCATAAATGATTAAATAAATGGGTTTAAATATACGTAAATTTTTTAAAATTACTTTTCATGTGATTTCTTGAAGAAGTTGTTTTCAAAAAATGATAGGTTGTCTACCTGTTACTACCTACTATCTACACTGTTTATAAATATTATTTTTACCCGACTGCGCGATGCAAAGGAGGGTAATGTGTTTATCAGTCTATGTATGTATGTATGTTTGTTTCTATGTGGCGTTCTAGAGACCAAATGCGTAGGCCGATTTTGAAAATTCTTACGTCAATCGATTCGTCTTAACCTTGCGAGTGTCACTCAAGACATGACAGTAATCAAAATTCACCACAGCGACAACCAGACGCCATATTGTCAAAATGAAAAAAAATAAAGTCGATGAACTATGTCAAGTGGGGTGTCGTTGGCTTTTTAGTTTTTATTTAAGTTAGTTTAAAATTAGTTTTTACGCAGTCGGGTTTTTTGTTTTTCTTTAAATTATTAGAATTCAATTTCAGTCCACATTCGATTTATAACTATAAAGTTACGATATGTGACGCACAGGTAGTTAAATGGTTTTATTTTTATTTCAGTTGAATGGATAAGGAACAGATGCGGTAAACCTATGGTGAAAATAGGAACACATACATTTAACAGGTCTAGGACATATGGGAACAAAATTCGTTGGGCGTGTTCGCAAAAGTTTCAAACTAAATGCGAAGCTTTCGTCACAACTGTCGACAGTTTAGTTACAAGCAGTTATTTGCAGCACAATCATTGAGTTAAACATAGCGTTTCATTCTTTATGAATTTATCAATCATTATGTGCTGTTAAAGAAATAATTCTTAACAGTTAGCTCATAATGTAAACTTCGGAGCCACTGATACCACGTTCCAAAATATCTTTCACCAAATAAATGTAAGCTAATAATTGAATAACAGTTTCAGCGATCGATTTCCAAGTTTCTGTTTGACTCAAATAAAAATTATGTTTTAAAAATGATATTTTTTTATTTGTATTGTTGGAATGCAGATGTGTATATTTTTATTTCAATTTTGTTTGTGTTTTTATATTGTCATGTAATACATTTTTTTTAGTATAAAAACGAAAACTTATTATACGAGTATATTTTCGAAGCTCTGAAAAGTAACTTTGAATAATGACACTGATGACAATTTAAATTGAAACAGTATTAGTAGAAGGTACTTAAACATTCATATAAAGATATAATTTCTGTTTAGGTTCAACTTCTTTGGAGTACCTGACGCCCAGATTTGTATTGTCAAGACTGGGTAATCCTGTGCTGTACATAGGCAACTGTCGCTATTACAAGAACAACAAAAGTAAAGGAAGCAAAGCCGCGTGGTTCTGCAGCAAGAGGAGCAGTGGCTGTCGAGCGTCCGTCATCATAGCTGATGAAACTATCGTGTGTGTTAAGAATAGACATAACCATGAATTATGAGTACCTACTTTGATATCCCGTTGGTTCTTTGCTTCTTGTCTTACAATTTTTGTAGGAGAGTAATGTTCTATGATCTGATTAACTTAATAAGTACAACTTTATTAACTTAGAAGTTTAAGCATTTTGTGGCAGCTATCGAACTGATGGTTTCTTGCTCATTCTTATCTCATGTTTTCTTGCTTTTATAATTAAACGTGATTATTTTTAACAAACTTTAATTTTTATTTCCAACACTGATTTAGTCAGATTATTGATTTAGATGAGCGGTCGGCAACGCGCGACTCGAGTAACTTCCTTGCGGGCTCTGATTGTTGATACAATTATGTTTAAGTGAGTCGAACACTGACTGGCCAGCCCCCCTAGCCAAGTCACAACAAATCGCAAACGATAATCGTAAACGCTTGGTACTCCTCAATAGATTTGTAACTTTATAGCCTAGAGCGTAAAGTTTTTTTTTTTATTTATTTATCAGTAAAAAAAACAAAATACAGAATTTAAATTAATAATAGCAACCAAAAACCACAGAGGTTTAGACTTGTGCTATCAAGAGTCTTTTTCAATAGTTTACTTAATACTAACAAAGATCGCATATAAAACAAATACAAAACACATTACAAATCATTCCCCACACACGACAGGTATTTGCGAGATAGAAACAAAGAAGACTTTTGAAAACTATACATTCACTATAAAGTACTTAAATAATATTGTTTTAGTTTACATTTGATATTTTTATGTGTTATACATTTATTTATTTCGGAGGGTAGACTGTTAATAAGTCTCGGTATAATATAAGCAGTGGTTCGTTCACCATACGTATTGTTTGCGCGCTGTGTACGAAGCTTATTCTCAGAAGCGGCCCGCGTGCAAAAAAAAGAAAAAAGTTGAAAATCTATTTAGGATTTCTGAGCGTTAGCGGCAGGAAAGATCGAAAACGATAAGCAATCTTCACTAGATCTTCAGCGTTATACCCAAGCACATAAAGTTGAAGATCGAGTATCTAGATTGCATAGCGTTTTCGTTCTTTCCAGTTGCTAACGCTTAGAAATCTTTCATAGATTTTCAACTTTAGGCTCTGGGGTATAAATTTGAAAATCTATTGGGGAGTACCGAGCATTTACGATTATCATTTGCGACTTGGTTAGGGGGGCAGGTCCACTCAAATCTGTGTCTCTTTCCTCAAAAGACCCTCTCAGACACCCGCATGGTCCTCGTATGACCTGAACAAAACAATGTCTGGACTTTAAAAGAGATTGTGATCTCTGAGTTTGTTTCTTATGTTTCTTCTCAGAGTAGTCAGGTATGAAAGCCGGCGACCCAGGTGGGGGTTTAACAGAAACAACCGCAGTTCTGGAGCCAGGTCCCTAAGGATCTGTTGTAGGAACAGCATGGGATGCAGAGCTATCATCACTACCTTCAATGATGTCGTGATCAAACATAAATAAAGAACAAGGTCCAAAAATGTATGGACACCGTCCCCACCCTTGTAGCACCTTAAAACCTATGTTAATCGAAGGGCCATAACCATCTTATCATTTTATTGTACTACGGCGAAACTGAAATGTGCATCCGAAAAAAGTTATATTGACATGAAGAAACCGGAATCATCACAATATTATTTCCCGATCACGATGGTTTTCTTCTTTAATTATTACCGAGGATTGATTTTGTTCGTTCGTGGCTAATTGAGGAGCTCGTGGCTAAATAATTACAGCCGCACAGGCCGATCATTCGGGTTAAGCCGCGCTTGCCGAGGTTGGTCTGTGGATGGGTGACCGTCTCTCATAGCGAGTTTTCTCCGAGCCTCGAAAAGCACGTAAACCCGTTGGTCCCGGCCATCATTTGTAGATCTTTGACAGTCGTTACTGTTAGTCAGAAGCTCTAAAGTCTTACCACCAGTCTTACCATCGGGTATCGTATTACCCAATTACTGGGTTGTGGAGGTCCGATAGGCAGTCGCTCTGTGTAAAATACTGATATCCAGCTACATCTGGTTCGACTAGAAGCCGACCCCAATATAGTTGGGAAAAAGCTAGGAAGGTGGTGGATGATTTCGTTCGGAGTTTTCAAACTACTCTTTGGAACTAAAAGTGACTTCCGCACGGGAACAACTCACAGGGCAGAAAAAAGTTCAATGAAGAATTCTGTTGAATATCGTTATTGTGAAGTTTTCACGGTTTTTAGGAGTTTTCAAATAAAATATCTTTTTATAGTACACACAACACCGAATAATGTATTATTCGGTGTTTTCAGTGTCTATTACAATATTGTCCCAGGCACTGGCTGGTCCAACGAAATTCTCTAAATGCCTTTCAACTCCATAGTACCACACGATACTGACAACATGCGCGCAGGCACAAGCTGTCCTCATACCCGTCAAACATGAGCAGTAATAGGCTTGAATAGCATGAGCACGACTGCTTCGCAGAAGGAGCGACCGCTTCCCACTCCGTCTCGCCCCGCAGCATGGCATCGACGGAAGCGAAAGGTCTCCGCCTATCGCCGTCGTGAGGACACTCTGCCCAAGCGGGGCAGTCCTGCACCGTATGCTCCACCGTGTCCTCAGGGCGATCCTCGCAGTGGTGACACCCAGGCGTTTCTTCCCTCCGTATCAGACACAGGAACCAGCCGAAACATCCGTGTCCGGTGAGGACCTGCGTCAAGCGGAAGGTGAGGATGCCGCCCGTAGCGCCTCTCCACCCACTCCTCAAAGAGGGGCCTTACCGCCGCGATTGCGGCGTGCCCGGAGTGATGAGGGTATACCTGGGGCGGCGAATTGTACTAATACGCGATGGATCCCCAAGTAACAAATTTACGTTGTATAATAGTTGAGTAAACGTTTTTTCATTTACTGTTGGTTCTATGAGGTGGGTTGTATAAACGTAGTTGTAGATGTTTATACAACGCGAAATAGGCCCAAATTATACAACATTATTGTTATTTAAAAGTTACATAAAAGTTAGTGGAGAACTACTTTAACGTTGCTTAAATGTTAAATAAAAGTTTCCGACCGATTTTTTGGCCAGATAATGGTTATATCTCGACTGTTATGGAACCACTGAAGTCCCATAAAGGTTATATAGACATTAGAAGATGACTGAAATGTTGCACAAGTGTTTAACATCGACGTTTATAGTATACATTCAGTCCATTCCATTCATTCTCATTCGTTCCTGATATTTGCTGGAATAATAGTGCATGTGCTTTATCAAAAACAGAATATAACAGATAAATTATCATAACTAAATTAACATTTACTTTCAAGGTTTATAATATACGCGAACAGAGTGCACCTAATTTTTATGGGACCTTTAGTTTTATGATTAAATATAGGTGTGTTGTTGTGAAATTTTTTACGCCCCCCTCGAATTCGTTAAAAATTAATTATTGTTGATTATTATTTAATTTTTTTTTTTAATATTAAATACCAGCCATCTTGTCAAAGTTAAAAAGTGACTTCTATACAACAATTATAGAATGAAAAGGTCAATAATGCGGTTTCTTGCGACCAAGATAGCCGGCCATTATGAATGATTTTAGAATTCTGTGAGATAATAAACATTATGAACAGAGAATGATGATCACATTACAAATGACATTCATTTTATGCTCAAACAAAGTGGGGCCACTTTGTTTAAGCTTTTTCCATTGATCTAGATCCATATTTTTGTAAATATTGTAACAACGTTTGTTTAGCTGACAAAATGGAAGTTAGTTTTAAAAAAGGCCCTTTTGGACCTTTATATAATTTTAAGGTCTGCTTAAAGTTCTGTAACGGTTACAAAATAACGCATAAGTCGTATAATGATTCGTAATTCACCACTAAAATACTTCGTTATATTCAGGTCTAAAAATAAACTTTTGGCGACGTTTTGATTACATAAAAGTCGTGTTAAGGTTAAGTAGACTACAAACCTGGTTAAATGAACCCTTTTATCTAACTGGTATATAACATCGTATTATTTAGTTGGGTAAACGTTTACCCAACCTACAGTATACGACGTTGTATAAAGCAGTCGTAAACACGTTTACGTAACTTATTCAGTGGCAAAATTATACGACGTTATATAAAGAAGTCATCAAAACGTTTACCTAACCTATACACTTGTACCACTATACGACGTTGCATTATATAGTTGTAATAACGTTTACCTAACCTATTTTTTTACCATTATACGACGTTGTATAAAGTGGTCGTTAAAACGTTCACTCAACTATTTAATAGGACCTTTTAGTCACAGGGACTGAATCGTTGTAGAAATAACGGTTACACAACGTCGTAGTTGTCTAATAACGTCTATTCAACAGTTATATAACCGAAAGTCGCGTAAGATATGTTTTATATGACCAATTTGTTTGTTGGGTCGTATCGGCCGATGCGATGAGGGGATTTGGATCCTTCGCAGCAGATTCAAAGAAATGCTTGGAAAGGAGAAGGTGGTTGATGAACTGAAGAATTGTGGAGATTTTAAAATCTAAATGGAGACTATCGTTACGGACATAATACGGGGCTCCCGTCACTTTCCTGAGGAACCGGTTTTCGACAGTTGGTGCCTCCGCGCATGCCATCAGTATCGTGTGGTATTCTGGGGCTGGAAGGCATTAAGGCGCGGGCCACATAGAAGAGACGTCAGACGAGGACGCGTCACGGACGGGCGAAAATGTATGAGAGTCGCACCCGCGTCCCATCTCTTCAGTGTGTTTTACGTCGCGAAGCTTCTATACATTTTGTATGAAAGAGACGCCGAAGGGAAATATGTCTCCGCCTCGTCTGCGTCTTACGTCTTTTCTATGTGGCCCGCGCCTTAAATAATTTCGTTGGGCCAGTCAGTGCCTGGGGCAATATTGTAATAGACCGTGAAAACGCCGAATAATGTATTTGTTGTGATAAAAAGTAAACGGTTTTATTTGTAACTAGCTGTTGCCCGCGAATTCGTAGGCGCATATCCCGTTTTATTCCCGTTCCCGTATAGCCTTCCTCGGTAAGTGAGCTATTTAACGCTGAAAGAATTTTTCAAATCGGACCAGTAGTTCCTGAGATTAGCGCGTTCAAACAAACAAACAAACTCTTCAGCTTTATAATATTAGTATAGATTAAAAAGATGTTTTTATTTGAAAACTCCTAAAAACCCGTCAATGGTTACTTCACAATATCGATATTCAACAGAATTCTTCATTGAACTTTTTTCTGCCCTGTGAGTTGTTCCCGTGCGGAAGTCACTTTTAGTTCCAAAGAGTTGTTTGAAAACTCCGAACGAAATCATCCACCACCTTCCTAGCCTTTTCCCAACTATATTGGGGTCGGCTTCTAGTCGAACCAGATGCAGCTGGATATCAGTATTTTACACAGAGCGACTGCCTATCGGACCTCCACAACCCAGTAACTGGGTAATACGATACCCCATGGTAAGACTGGTGGTCAGATTTTAGAGGTTTTTACTGTAAAGACTGTCAAAGATGTACAAATGACAGCCGGGACCAACGGCTTTACGTGCTTTCCGAGGCACGGAGGAAACTCGCTATGACAGATTGTTACCCATCCACAGACCGACCTCGGCAAGCGCGGCTTAACCCGAATGATCGGCCTGTGCGGCTGTAATTATTTAGCCACGAGCTCCTCAATTAGTCACGAACGAACAAAGTCATTCCACGGTAATAATTAAAGAAGAAAACCATCGTGATCGGGAAATAATATTGTGATGATTCCGGTTCCTTCATGTCAATATAACTTTTAACGGATGCACATTTCAGTTTCGCCGTAGTACAATAAAATGATAACATGGTTATGGCCCTTCGATTAATATAAGTTTTAAGGTGCTACAAGGGTGGGGACGTTTTGGGTATTGTTCTTTTAATGTGTACATAACCATTAAGGGTGAATTTTACTTCTGAAATTGAATCTGCATAAGCATAGAAACAGCGAGCCGTCAGTATCAACATAACAATAAGAAATTGATACTTAATAACTCGATACTTACTGCTGTTGAGCGTGACCATTACATCCTCACTGTACGGGACCAATCTGTAGGTATTTTGACTATGACCGTTTTGGGTATAACCTAGACCGAGTAGTCTCATGTTAGCATTACCTGTAGCAAAGGAATGTTTAATAAAGCATTATGAATTTTGGTAAAAAAAGGTGATGTTTTCTACTTTAAAGCTATTGTCAAACAAACAGGCGTAGCGAATGCGATCCGAATCCTGTCATATAGAAAAGCGAAAGCGGTCCGATAGTCTATGTAACAGGCTTCAAACAATTCCATACATTACAAACAAAAACTCTTCGCTTCGCGTTCGCTTCGCCTGTCTGTTTGACAATAGCTTTAGTGCTACGTCGTAGCTCGTCGCTACGAATACTACGACGTAGCATCAAGCGTAGAGGGGAACTAATTTTAGATTACTTATGTATTGGTTAAGAGTGGCTCATTGTCATTGATTTGTGAAATAAAACATTACATACACACTCAGTGTCTCATTGATTTGTAGTAAGTGTAACCAATTAATATACCTATTGGTTTTTTCGCCTTTTCGGTTCTCTATGAAATCACATTTACCTACCTACAACAAAAATCGCTAAAGTATTTATGGATAGTTTACAGTTAATGTACCTATTTCTATTTTGCAGCTACGATTGTAACCCATGAAAATGGAGTACGATATTTGTGCCACAGAGGATATTATTACAGAAAGAATTACAGTGGAAGGCAAAGATGTACCTGGGTTTGCAAGTGGAGGTCATCTCAGAAATGTAAAGCATCTATTGTTACCGTGGAAGATTATGTTCTCAAGTTACAAGGAAATCATACCCATAAGCCGGCTTATACTAAATACCAACTAGCTCGAAAATATTCAAAATGAGTAAGAAGAATGAGTATTGAGTGAGAAATCCCAAAATTGCATGTACCTATTTCTTTAGAAAATTGAGTATTCAGCAATGAAAACTAATTGATAATTTAATAAACTATGCTTTGATGTACATCTTTTAAAAGAAATGTCGCAGTGTTTCACAGGAAATTACACTTTGTGCCCCGAAACCAAACTTTTATAATCTCTATAACTTGTAAATAATTGTATTTCGGAAAGTAAAAGTTATTGCTGAGTGCTATTAGATTAATCTTTATTTATTTCAATATTTATGATATATAAACATACGAAGATTTCAATAATCCTTTTAATTTTCTATAAAAACGCAAAAATGTAAAATATTAGTTTTTTTTTATGTTTTTTATTAACCTAAACTTCGTGTCTAGAAAATACTGATTCGCTAAGAAAAACGTTTAAGAGTTATCAATAATAATATTTTATACTAAAATATAAAAAAAAAATATGTAAAATAGTAATCATATTACTTAAAATAAAGTTTAAAAAAAATTACAAAACGTCACTGGGTTGGAATAATTTTACAGGCGTTATCACTTGTAATAACGCCTGTAAAATTCGGAAGAATTCGAATTTTGGTTGGGGAATTTGGGTTGGAATACCTAATTTTACCTAATTCGGTCTTCCGAATTAGGTAAAATTTTTTTATATTTTTTATTTTTTATAATTTTTTTATATTTGTCAATATTCATTGATTTAACAAAACAAAAAAAAAAATACGTGTTTATTTTTATTTTAACACTGATGGACTAAACAGGTTTTCAATTTATTTATGCAGTAAACTACCTTATTATGTTGTTTGTTTTTAACCGACTTCAAAAAAGGAGGAGGTTATCAATTCGACTGTATTTTTTTTTCGTGTAAAACAATGTATTGTTTAGGTTTGTTGGTGAAGTTCTTTTAAAATGATTATTAAGTAAATGTTTGATTTTGATTACAAATAAAAATGCTGCAGTAAAACATTAGATTTTATTTAGAACCTTGCATGGTGTCCTATGCTATAACATGTTTAAGGAAGCATTGCCATTCAAGGAACGGTTTGTAGTCACGGTGGGTTAATTTATTTTTAACACCCTTGCTCGTAAAGCTGATGTAATTCCACCGGTTTTAAATATGTAAAGCGGGTCATAAAAAACGCGTGTGTTACCAAAGCAAATCGTTAAGTTATAGTCCATACAAATTCCATAATAGTATTATTTGCCATTTAAAATATAGAACTGATCGCCGCCGCACGACTCCAGGGCCTCAAGTCTGCTATTACAATAGTGTCAGAATGGTCTATCATTGATTTCATAATTGTTGATTTTGACAAGTTTGGTAATCTACTATTATAATGGCGTCATTATGACTTTCCAATGGTCAACCACTGACATTCCATTGAAAGAAATGGCTTAGAATGGTAATCTCGTGCATAATGACAAATGAATGATTGACATAGGGGGTAATCTGCTCAAATTTTGACAGTTCCTTTGATCATTGACCTACCATTGGATCGTCATTGTGCAGTCATTGCTTTTAATAGCTCGGTTGTCGAAAAGTTTGATAACTATCGTGTTTGTAAGTATTGTACTTTGTGAAATATTGAGTGGAGAATAAATGTATTCACTGCTTGCAAATAGTTTTGAGCTAGCCAGCGCAGTGGATGCTAGAGAAAGAAGATGGGCGGAATACAAAAGACGTCGTCGAGCCCGTCGCTTGACGAGAATGAGTACAAACCCCTTTATTGATATTTCCGAGGCGGAATTTGTAAAAACGTTTCGCCTTGGAAAGGACTCAGTAAGGGGGTTAATTGAAGAACTCATTCCCCTTATGGCCAGACCACGTCGAAACGATAGCATATCGGCAGAAATGAAGGTTAGAAAACTGAATTTGATAAACTTCGCCCTTCATTGGTGCGGCTGCAGTAGCCAAGCGCCAGGTCTTGGTGGTTTTCCATGAAATCAATTAGAACCGAAATTTGATCTATTAGCACCATTTTGTATAAAATATTATACTTAAATAAAACACTTAAATGAAAATAAATAGCAAAACACCGGCCGCTAGAATTGTAAACAGTAAGCAGTAATGTCACATTTGACTTTGACAGCTACAGATAAAACATTATTGAGTTTCACTTTTATCCGCGTTACACATTTTAATATTTTTGCTATTTACGAACTTCTTACTACTTCAGATTGCTTTTAACATTATTAAATAATGTGTAAAAATGTATATAAATGAAATCTGGCATGAGTAAATGTTCAAATTTAGTAGTAGTTTTTCGAAAATCATTTCTACTACCGGGTTTTATAGTAATGGCAATACGACAATGTCATTCTGCCACGATTCCATTACGAGACCACTGACCGACCAGTGATCGACCATTATGAATTAGCAGATTACAAACTTTTATCAAAATGACAATGGGATCGTGTTGGAATGACGAATTTATAAAAAATAGCAGACTTGGGGCCCAGCTAGTGAGCAGCAGCGCGCTGTTGCTATTCAAATTTCGAACTAATCGCCGCGCGGCGCCAGTCAGTAGGCAGCGCTAGCGCGCTGTTAAAATGGCGGGAAAGCAACAGTGTGCATTCACAGACTGAGTTTATTAAAAAAAAAAAACAGTTAATCGGTAATTTAAAAACTTGGCTGCATGCTGTAGCGTCTTTGCCTACATTTTCACGCAGCCACGGCAAAAATATTTTTTTTCCTCGCGCCATTTTTCTCAAATTTTTTTTAGGAGTGGCTCATTGTCATTGATAAGCAGGGTTGGAAAAAAATAGTTTTTTTTTAAATTTTATAAAACTGTTCAAATTGTTTTAAACAAGAGTTTTTTTTTTGTTTTTTTTTTTTTTAGTTTCGGTAATTTTTTCAAATTAATTCGACTATGGGTCGACGTCTTAACTTATAAATAAATTATGTTTCATTTCTAGACTAGATCTTTTCAAATTCGCTGTTTGTAATGAAATATTTACAAAAAATATCAATGGAAAAAAAACATCTACTGTTTTTTTTCTAATGTTTTGAAGTATTATTTCATTACAATGCCAATAAAAGTTAAAAAAATGTGACATAGCAGGGGCATACACTCAAATTATTTAATGTCAAGCTATTAAGACCCCCGAATATTAATTTATTTTCATTTTACAGGCATTCATCCGCCATGAAATGTAGTTAATACGTGTAATAAAAACACTGTTTAATTTCAAACTGTTTTAAACAGGTGTTAAAAAACAACTTGTTATAACATGCCAACCCTGTTGATATGTGAAATAAAACATTACATACACACACACAGTGTTTTTATTTCATTATAGTCATTGATTTGTAGTAAGTGTAACCAATTAATATATTGGTTTTTTCGGTTCTCTATGAAATCACATTTACCTACCTACAACAAAAATCGCTAAAGTATTTATGGATAGTTTACAGTTAATGTACCTATTTCTATTTTACAGCTACGTTTGTAACCAATAAAAATGGAACACGACATTTGTGCTACAGAGGATATTATTACAGCAAGAATATCAGTAGAAGCGGGAAATGTTACTGGGCTTGCAAGTGGAGGTCATCTCAGAAATGTAAAGCTTCTGTTGTTACCGTGGAAGATTGTGTTCTCAAGTTACTAGGAAATCATACCCATAAGCCGGGTTATACTAAATACCAACTAGCTCGAAAATATTCAAAATGAGAAATGGCGTCTTGAAAGTTTGGTTCCCAAAATTGTATATATTTCTTTAGAAAATTGAGTATATTCAGAAATGAAAACTAATTGATAATTTAATAAACTACGGTTTGAAGTTTTTTATTTGGTAAATATTTAGGTTTAATTAATGTATTATTGTATTGTTTTTAGTAGTTTTTATTTAAATAAATTACTATAAGTAAAGTAGATGCATAAAGAGATAATAATGCTTTGATGTATATCTTTTAAAAGAAATGTCGCAGTGTTTCACAGAAAATTACACTTTGTGCCCCGGACCCAAACTTTTATAATCTCTATAACTTGTTATCTTAATCGCTGTATTTCGGAAACTAAAAGTTATTGCTATTAGATTTATCTTTATTTATTTCAATATCTATAATATATAAACATACGAAGTTTTCAATAATCCTTTTAATTTTCTATAAAAACGCAAAAATGTAAAATATTAGTTGGTTTTAATTCTCAAGTTTCGTTTTATATTTTATTAACCTAAACTTCCTGTCTAGAAAATACTGATTCGCTGAGAAAAACGTTTAAGAGTTATCAATAATAATATTTTATACTAAAATATTAAAAATAAAACAATATGTAAAAATAGTAATCATATTACTTAAAATAAAGTTTTAAAAAAATTACAAAACGTCACTGGGTTGGAATAATTTTACAGGCGTTATCACTTTAACATTTTTTTTTCGTTTAAAACAATGTATTGTTTAGGTTTGTTTGTGAAGTTCTTGTAAAGTGATTATTAGTAAATGTTTGATTTTCAATTACAAATAAAAATGTTGCAGTAAAACATTAGATTTTATTTAGAACCTTGCATGGCGTCCTTGCTATATGCGCTATATGTATAAGGAAGCATTGCCATTCAAGGAACGGTTTGTAGTCACGGTGGGTTAACTTGTTCTTAACATAACAATTAATACTTTAATATTAACTATAACACATGTAATCTCCAATTCATCGGTGTTTTCTCTTTTACAGTTTTCTATGAGAACTGCTGCGGCAGGACCTATTTCTGGTACAAAGGTTTCTGGTACCGAAAGTACAAGGAGTCAGGTACTACCATCTGGTGGGTCTGCTACAAGAAGTCCTCGTTGAGGTGCACCGGCTCCATCATCACAGATGCAGGGAAACTGGTGAATGTTCCTCGTCATTCACATGAGCAGAACTTTTGGCAGAAAGCCTTCAATGGATTACTGAGCTGAGCTCATTAGAGTAGGTATGCAATATGTTTGAAACCAAATTCATAGTATAAAAATAAGTTATGCGGATTATACATGTGTATTAATGTTTTGGACTCTATTGAAACTATTGTTTTATTATATATACGCAATTTCGCTACTAGGTTCGAATGACATCCGAAACAAAGATCACACAGGATCGCATTTTTGCTATTCAATGGTCAAAGACAAAACATTTATGAAGTTTAAGGGCATAAACTTGGCATATTGGGCATATTATAAGTGATTTTACGTTTAACTAAATGCCCGGTTATAGGTTTATAAACTAATAACTTTTCATTAACATGAATAAAGCATAAACTTAACTGGGCAAAACACGCAAGCAAAAGAAATTTATTCGACGTTTACGTGCATTTATCGGGCGTTTAGTAATGTGCCCAAAATGTCCGGGGCATCAAACCATCTCTAGATAAGTGTCGAGAGAAATATCATCAGTTTAGTAATACATTGAGGTTATATTTATATTCTAATCTTTTTGGTACCTATACTAAATTGAGGTTATTTCTTATCTTATTAGTGAATCCGTGTATAATTTTTGAAATTATTGTCCTAATGATATTATGAAGATGAAATAGTGATTTTGCCGAAAAATGCAACCAGAGAAATAAATCTCTCTCTCTCTCAAAATTATATTATTAAATTCTTACAGCAGTTTCTTTCTGTGAAGTAGTTTGTAAATAGGTCGGCTATGATATTACATATTATTTTTATGACATTGTACGACCCCCACGACTCCTGGTTCTTGTCCTTTTATCTTCTGTAATGAACAAGCTTGAGTACGTACTACAACCATAATTATAGTTTCTTAATAATATATTTGCCAATGTGATGTATGTTATGGAATAAATTCGGTATTTCGCTCTGTAAATTTCAAATGCATGAATAAATTTTTTGATGTTATTCGTTGTATTATTGCTGATTTATTTTAGTACTGTTAATTGTAATATTGGCAGTTAAAAATAGGATCATGACTTACAAATTTTAATTTTCCAAAAATTAATGTCAGTTATTTTTAAGGGCGTTTATATATTTCAGCGAATTCCTTACATATTTGTTGAATATTTACTCGCAGGTATTGAAGCAACACGTGTAAAAGAGTTCGATAGATCGTACTTTTATCTTGACGTTTACAAATTCAGGATAAACGAATGTTTATTAACGTGTCAAGTGCATTAATAATACCAAGAAATTATTTCAGAAGGTAAAAAAATGTACCATTTCAGTTTAAGGGTGATTCTTTGGGATCATTTACATGATGGTTAATAATGCCAGCTCATAAAATATTCGTTGGAACGATTTAGCTCGCCCAAAGAATACGACAGCTGTAATATTAGGGTTACATGCGCTAAGGAAGGGTTATGCTCAAGTGAGAATAACTCATAAAATACTTAACGTATAGTAATAATTTTGATATCATTTTATAGCCTGACTCAAATACTTTTAATTGCATGCAAAAACCCAAACAAAATTCAGGGGTACTTATCGAGCTAGAGTAAAAAACGTGAAATTATTCAATAACTTTTGTGTAACATTTCATGTTTGAACATGTTTTTTGGTTATATTTACATATTATTTAGAAAACTTTCGAAAGTTTCTGAAAAGCGTTAACGTTTAACTTTGCAATAAAGTCATTTGCATGTATGTGGGTCTCTTGGATTCAAAGATAATTATTTGCATTGTATTGTACATACCCCAGTTCGACACATCAAAAAACTGAAATGGCCGCCATTCGCGAGGTGCTGGAGTAAAATTTTTTTTAAAGCAATTTTGTCGATGAAAATGAGTCTATAATATCGCCTTCAAGTATCGCTAGTTCGTGTCCGGACACACTGTATAATCAAAAGGATTACAGATTGTATGATTTTCAGGTCACTGACCTGTGACGACTGTAAAAGGTTTACAAGTGACAGTCGAAACCACTAGCTAAAAGTTCTTTACAAGCATAGAAGAAACTTAGCATGTAATGGATGGTCCTCAAACCACAGTTTGACACTGGCAAGCACAGACTGCTCAACTTAAAAGAGCGACCCATGCGACCATTTTTAGCCTTTCTAACATTTTCAGAGGCACGTTTCGGAAAATCTATAAGGGGTAAACCAGTCATCCTGTTCGGAGATTTTCGATTCTACAAGGAACGCGACATTGGCAGGAAGATCCGATGGTGCTGTGTCAAGAAAAGTACACTGAGATGTACCGCGGCATTGATGACGATTGAAGGAGTCATCATCAAGATGTATGGAGTTCATAATCATCAGTGATGAATTGTAAGCTGTATAAGGTCTGGTACTGCTTTCGACTTTAAAAGGATGACTTTGACGATTTCTATCGACCCAGTCCTTGGGATCGGGATGTACAAGATACGGAGATACGTCGCGGGCCACTTGAATGTATTTTGTCACCTTAAACAATACACGATTATGTATAATTTGTATTAATGAAATGAACATGAAAGTGTCTGTATTATTCCTACCCTTCGTCATGAATTCTCATGACGAAGGTTATACAGGGTTATTTGAAAAACACCAACAACCTCTTAAGAGGTCATTCCACTCATTGTAATGAACAACTTTTACTATGGGACCAAACCTGAAATCACGAAAAAAAAAATCAGCTGTTCCGTACTTTATGTTCCCAGAACTCGTCAAAATGTAGGGAACACCTGAGTTTTTTTTCACGATTTCGGGTTTGGTCCCATAGTAAAAGTTGTTCATTATAATGAGTGGAATGACCTGTTAAGAGGATGTTGGTGTTTTTCAAATAACCCTGTATATACATATTAATAAATAAATATATTTTGTAAAATTATTAATTTAACCATCTGAAAGTTAATCAAGCGGCTCATCATTACACATGTGCGATGATAATGATGACCACTTGACCAGTGATGATGAAAGTAAATAGTATAAGTTTGGCGCTAGACAATAGAGTGTGGCACTTTCAAAACCGTAAACACTAGGTAATATTAGTTTTGTTTATTTGTAGACTGTGTAATAGTACCAACACATCGAGGAGGCCTGAAGCTTCTGCTGGGAAATGATGTTTACTTCAGGAATAAGACGTCCGGAGAGAATAATTATTGGGCGTGCAGGAGGAAGGCACACGGCTGTAAGGTTACCGTTCATACGTATGGAACAGACCTCGTCAAAATAAAGGGCGAACATAGTAACCATTGACAAGACAATACTGATGTAGATCCAAGATCCAGTTATACTTGCTGTTACACTGCTGGGACACAGACCTGTCTGTAAGAGGAAGTGGGCCGTAATCTACCACGCGGGCCCAGTGCGGATTGGTAGATGTCACATGTCTTCGAATTTAGACATATCCTCACGATGTTTTCCTTTACCGTTTAAAGAGCAGTTTTGAAATAAATTACACAAAGTAATGCGCCTGACGGGGTTCGAACCCACGACCTACAACTCATAAGGTAAAAGTACGTATTCCCGTTAGTGTACCAGTATCCGTTAACAAGTCAGTTTTTTTATTATTGCATTTTTCTAACAATAATAAAGTAAAGTTTGCGAATGGCAATACCTTCTCGGTAATATTTTGTACAATTGTAATGGCAATATTGTCCAAAAAGTTTAATGGTGTCAAAACCATGAGCTGACAAAAGTTTGCTTTGTGAAAATATTATGGAAGTTCAAAGTTCTGTCAGTGAACTACGAAACCACCACGTCGCATTGATGAGCTAGCCATTCTGCGACGGATAACGATAAGGTAAGAGTGTTAATTTTCTAAAATATTTGAGTATATTATGTTGCGATATAAACAATATATTGAGGTGAATCTAATAGAGAAATAATTTATTTTTGCGTTCACATCTATTGGTACTAACAAACCCGTATTGACCTAGTACCCGTTAAAATCGTATTTTTTTTACCGGATATTGGTACATGATGAACCCGGTAATACACGTTGTACCGAAACCCGTTATTGTGTACTTTTTACCTTGAAATAGGTCTCGTTTTCCTTTAAAACTGTGGAATACATTGCCGGATATTGGGACTTGCATTAAAAGTTGCATTTAAACCCGTCATCGTCCTTATTGCCTTGTGTTAAGTTCTCTTTTCCTTCGTTTTTAAGTAATTGAATTACTACCATGTTTTAATGTACCTACCGTCGTTAAAATATTTTAAACGTAGGTATTTATATTTTCCTATTGATACGAATTCAGAAATTTTCAAGAACAGTGTAATTTTTTTCAGATAGCCATGTCTGATAGGCAGAAGGCCATGGAAGCAGTCAAGCTGGCACATCACCGGACGCATGGCACAGGAGCGTGGTGGTATTATTTTTCAAAAAAGGCGATAACACGCTTCTTAAAAACTACCGCCCCATTTCACTCCTGAGCCATGTCTACAAGTTGTTTTCGAGAGTTATCTCGAATCGTCTCGCCCAAAAGTTCGATGACTTCCAGCTGCCGCCGGAGCAGGCCGGGTTCCGAAAAGGCTACAGCACCATGGACCACATACATACCCTCAGGCAAATAATCCAAAAGACCGAGGAATATAATAAGCCTCTGTGCCTAGCGTATGTGGACTGCGAGAAAGCCTTTGATACTGTCGAGACCTGGGCTGTGCTGGAGTCCATGCAGAGATGCCTCATCGACTACCGCTACGTTGGGGTGATGAGATGTCTGTATAAGGCCGCAACTATGACCGTCCAAGTACAAGAACACAGCACAAAACCAATCCAACTACGTCGAGGGGTAAGGCAGGGAGACGTCATCTCTCCGAAACTGTTTACAAATGCGTTGGAGGACGTTTTCAAGACGCTTGATTGGAAAGGACGTGGTATAAATATCAACGGTCAGTACATCTCAGACCTTCGATTTGCGGATGCCATTGTCATCATGGCAGAATCTTTGCAGGAGCTGGAAGTAATGCTGGACAGCCTAAGCGATTCTTCAAGACGTGTGAGTCTCGGAATGAATTTAGACAATACCAAACTCATGTTCAATGGTCATGACAATCCGAGACCTGTAATCGTAAATGGTGCTGCCCTCAAGGTTGTGCAAGAATATATCTAGTCCAAACTATACAACTGGGCCGGCACAACTTCGAGAAGGAAGCAACCAGAAGGATAAGCTTGGGCTGGGCGGCATTTGGGAAGCTACGTCATATTTTCGAATCATCGATCCCACAATCCCTCAAAATCAGGGTTGACAACCAGTGTGTCCTACCCGTAATGACTTACGGAGCCGAAACGTGGACACTTACCATAGGCTTGGTCCACAAATTCAAGGTTGCTCAGCGTGCAATGGAGACAGCAATGCTCCGAGTCTCTCTGGCGGATAGAATTCGGAACGAAGTCATTCGCCAGAGAACCAAAGTACCAAAGTAGAATAAGCACGTTGAAGTGGAAGTGGGCCGCCACGTCTGTAGACGGACCGATGCTAGATGGAGTAGACGGAGTAAGTGCTGGAGTGGAGACCGCGAATGGGCAAACTTAGTGTAGGACTCCCTGCGAAAAGATGGGTCGTCATTGAGGAATGTGGCTGGCAGCGGATGGATGCGGACTGCCCAGGACCGGGAGAGTTCGCACTTTTTGGGGGAGGCTTACGTTCAGCAGTGGACGCAATGGGCTGATAATAATAAGAAGTCATAAAAGGAGCCTCAATTTCAGCTGCTGCCAAGCAGTTCGGTATCTCACGGTCGACGTTGGATAACAAATTACGCATATTCATAATGATACTTAGTTTAAACTTAAGTTTAGTTAAGTTTACTTAGTTTAAACTTAAGTTTAAACCAAGTAAAATTATGAATACTTAGTTTAAACTTCACGATGTTAACTATTATTACCTATAATAATTTTCTTAATACATTTGAAAATTTTTCATTAATACAAATGTCTTTTCTTTGGATAAGCCCTTCTTTATTTATTTTACACAGAAATGCAAAAATAGTATTTCTGAGAACTTTAACGTAAACTAATAGAGTTCAAATTCGCATTAAATATTACCGGATTCAGGGACAATTTAACGTTTACTAGTACAAATCTACCGGGTACTGGTACAATTAGCACTTTATTTTATATTTTTCTTTCATTGTTAAAGAAAATTTATACTAATTAAAAAAAAGAATATTACAATAAAACTTGTTTAAATTATCTCTCTAGTCATGTAATTATTTTTTTTGTAAGTCTTCTAGTTTTACCATAGCGTACCTGCAAAGTCAGTGAAGTTCAAAACTTCACGGTTACTGGGCCGTTTACCTTAAGTCGAGGCCGATACCACTGGGCCACCACTGCTCCCTGCACTGTTCCTGTCAAAAAAATGCTGTTTTGTAAAGGTGACAAATAGGTACCTTATGCCATTTACTGATAGGTGAAACCTTGACATAATTATATTATGTAACTAGCTTCCGCCCGCGACTCCGTCCGCGCGGATGTCGGTCTGGTCTGGTTTATTTCTCCATTTTGAGTAACTCTGACAATGACATCTTATAAATATCTATTGGACCCAAATACGGCTAAGCCTATAATAATTAAGGAGAACCTTCTATTGAGCTACTGCTGTTGAGCTCGCGTTCTGTAGTAAGTATTTTTTTCATAGTAATTCCGACCTTGTATTTACAAATAACTGATCAGAACAGTAATCAAAAAGGTCGCGCTGAAAAGCACGGTTTAAAATGACACGCATACAATATTAATTCCACGGACGACCACTCGCCACACTGGACACGTCCGCTCGCATCAAAATTCAGAATTTATATGCATCGCGCGGCGCGGAACGCGGCTCCTTATATAGGAGTCGGGGAGGCGTGGCCCGCGTGTGCCGCAAACGGTTCAAGCCAAATCCGACTTTCGGCGCTACAGGTTACGGCGCTGAATCCACTGCGGGTAATGCAACGTGTGTTCGCGGTTCTACAGAACAACGTCTATGAATAAAACTGAAAAATAAGATTTTTTTTCTACGTATTTTTCCAGGATAAAATGTATCCTATTTTATGCCCAGGATAATAAGGTATAATTATACCAAGTTTCATCGAAATCGAACCGTTAGTTTTCACGTGATGCCTGCACATACAGACAGACAGACAGACAGACAAAATTTTTTTTAATCACATATTTGGGTTTGGTATCGATCCAGCAACACCCCCCGCTATTTATTTTTTCAATGTACAGAATTGACCCTTCTACAGATTTATTATATGTATAGATTGTCATCTAAAAACGCTTTTTTATACTGGACATTTGTCAAAAAACTCCAGTCAAATTACTACAAAGAAAGACAGAAAAATGTCAGATTGTCGTGATGGTTTTAGCAATTTTCTTGAGAGCCTAAGATACGAGTCACTGTAAGATGAATGTATAACAATGAAAGGACATTTTTTTAATACATAGAAAAAGCTGAGCACCGCTTTAAAAACTGTTAGCACTGGTTTCCCTTGTAAAATCCAATGTTAAGGAACCAATATTTGTTTTTTTCTAAGGCTCTTTCTTTTTGCACGTATATTTCATTATCCACCGTCTCCACACAGATTCATATAACAACATTCTTACTCTGTCATTTACAGACGAATAGAACGACGTTTTGAATTCATTTAACAATGTTTTTTTTTAACCAGTAAGTAAAAAAAAAGCATGTGTATCTATAATATAACAATGATATTAGATTAAAAGCTCGTTTTTGAAATTATGGTTTTGAATTTAATAACATTAGACGATGTCACGATTTCATTTGTATACTTTAACAAAGTGTTTTAAATTTTTGTCAAAATAACAAAGTAATAATAATTTTAGCGTTTTTCGGGACAACGAGCAACGGCAAGCGATGCTTATTCCTCGGGTTAAACAAATTTTCTGTTCATCAGAACGAGGGTCTAAAGACCAGGTGGCGGTGTGTGAAGAAACACAGCGGCTGCCAAGCGTTCGTGATAACCATCGATAACGTCATCATCAGACAACGAAAAGAACATAATCATGACTAAAATATCATCATCATCATCATCATCAGCCGGAAGACGTCCACTGCTGCTGAACATAGGCCTTCCCCTTAGACCGCCACGCCGAACGACAATTCGCCACTTGCATCCATCGGTTGCCCGCGACCCTCACGATGTCGTCGGTCCACCTAGTGGGAGGCCAAATATCATTACCTGACTAATAAGTCAGGTGATGAAATTTTAGTAATGATCTCTCTGGCAATCATCAGACGTCAGCGGTCTGTTTCTTTCCATTGTTGAACCAAAGGTTCCTGTTAAATTATCTTGTTAAATGGTTTACTAAATGCATACTACTGTCATGAAATAAACTAATTTACATCATCGCTTGATGCTGGCCTACCATGAACCCTTAACGCGATCCAGTTTAGGCTGTGAGAAAGAGATGGCGCTAGACGACTTGTATAGCTCTGTCTCTTTCCCGCAGCCTAAACTGGATCGCGTTAAGAGCTCGTGGTAAGGCTCCTGGTTTTCTCATTAATTACCCATTCAAATGTTTCTGCAAGTAGCAACATAAATCAGTATCTAGTTACAGAAAATGGGCACTTACAACAACTTTCACTTATTTGTTTTAGATTACTTGGTAAATAACTCCCGAGGCTGTTTCCTGGTGGTGAACAATCACAAGTTTCATAAGAAAAGGCAGAGAAAACATAGAATTGAGTGGCGGTGCTCGAAGCGCAAGACTCTTGGCTGCAGAGCTCACGTCACCACCATATATGAGAACATCGTGAAGAGAGCTGATGAACATAATCATAAATAATATCAGTTATTAGATACATGTTGATGTATAACGGATATTTTTCGGATGTATGAGACACATCCAATAACGCAATTCATAAAGTGACTAAGTATCGACAAAACTCCATTTTTAGGGTTCCGTAGCCAAATGGCAAAAATGGAACCCCTTATAGATTCGTCATGTCTGTCTGTCTGTCTGTCCGTCCGTATGTCACAGCCACTTTTTGTCAAAAGTATAAGAGCTATCCTGTTGAAACTTGGTAGGTACATTTATTATGTGAACCGCATTAGGATTTTACACAAAAATAAAAACAAAACAAATTTTGGGGGTGCTCCCCATACTTAGAATTGAAACTCAATTTTTTTTTTTCACATAACCCATACGTGCGGGGTATCTATGGATAGGTCTTCAAAAATTATATTGAGGTTACTAATATCATTTTTTTCTAATCTGAACAGTCATTCGCACGAGAGTCATCCAAAGTGGTAAAATGTGTGTAACTTCTAAAACAAGAGAATGATAAAACTAAAAAAAAATATGTAATGCAGACCTCAACAAAAACTTCCGACGAAAATTAGTTTGGATGAGATACAGTTAGCAGTTTTTGAGATATAGTACATTTTCGAAAACCGCAAATATAAATTTGCCATTCATACAAACACTATGGAAAACAAAGTTATTTTTATTGTTTGTGTATATGAATTACTAATCTCAATATAATTATATCCCTAATCTATGCTTGCTACTACGGAACTCTTCATGGGCGAGTCCAACTCGCACTTGGCCGGTTTTATAAGAAAAAAATACAGAAATTATGACCTCTATTATTCTACTAAAATAATTCTTTTGTAATTATTCTAATTATGTTGATGTATAATTAATATGCAGGATTCTATAACTAAGACATAAGTAATAAGTTTCAGCATTTATAACTTTACTTGACTTACAATGGATTTTAATGGAATGGGTCTAAAAAGACGAAGTTTTTGTTTATTTTTGAAGTCAATTAACTTTCTCTTTATTGATTTCAAGATACTTGTGTTTGAAATAAATAAAATAAATGTGTACATTGTTTTTCTTTTTTAAATACTTGGGGTAAATAACTTTAAAAATATAGTTTATAAAATGTAACGTCCCCGTTACGCGGCTGACCGCCCTATGTGTTCCCGTTTCAGAGAAACATCATTTCTTCGTAAAATCTGGACGGGACAACATGTTGGTTCTAGGTGACGTCAAATACAACAAATATAGACAAGATAAAGGGAGGATCTACTGGAGGTGTGCCATGAAACAACAGGGATGTAAAGCGTCTGTCATTACCGCAAACAATGAAGTGTTACAGTTTAAGAATTTTCATAATCATTAATATTGTATCTCTCATAAATTATAATTTTCATTCTTGTTTATCATAAATTATTATCGCTCAATTTTACTTAGGGCTTGTTTTCAATAGTCAGATAACTTTTATCTGAGGAATAAAAATGGCGGTTTGACAGCTAATCTTTAGAAAATATGTCAAATCGGTATTTTTATTCCTCAGATAAAAGTTATCTGACTATTGAAAAATCAGCCCTTAAAGTAAAAAAAAATGCCTCTAGTAGTTCTAAGTTTTATCATAATATTAAATCGCATTGACTTTTGTTTTTAAATACAAAATTAAATGAAACGTAGTATGTAGATTATAGGTATGTGCAGTGTGTATTAGTTTAGTGAACATGAGAAAGGAACCATGTAATACTTTTTCTATAGAGATCTCAAAAGTACGTAATAAATTATATGAATGAACTATAGTTAATATGTAGTACCATTTTTTATTGATTTTTTACGCTTATTGTCTACACAAAAGCTAACTAGTACTATGTATCATTAGTGTGCGTCAAGTCTAGTTTATTTATCATAATAAAATCTAGTCGTTGTACCTTTTTCATTTTTAATAACACTTCATTCTGTAAACTGAATTGTATTTTCATTAAATTAAGACGTATTGTCGTACTGATGTTATATTATATTAATTAATGGTTTTTTTCATTTTTTATGATCTTACACAGCATGAACTCAATAGTTACGGTGCATCCACACCGCCGGTAACATTTGTAGCTCAACGTTTCCAAATGTTACTCGGTAACATCAGCCAACAAAATGTTATTTAATGTTACTAAGTGTTGACGTGTTACTGTAAGTCGAGTAACGTTGCTCAACATTCGGTAACATCCGCCAACAAAATGTCATTAAATGTTACTAAGTGTTGACGTGTTACTGTAAGTCGAGTAACGTTGCTCAACATTCGGTAACAATGTTACCCCCATTATCTAACAATGTTACCGATTGTCGAGCAACGTTACTCGACTTACAGTAACACGGCAACACTTAGTAACTTTTTGTTGTCGGATGTTACTGCGGTGTGGATGCACGGGTAAGTAACAATCAACAAATAGTAACAAGGAGCCACAAAAGTTACCGAATGTTACTGAATGTTGCCGTGTTGCCTTTTGTTGCTCCACAAATGTTACCGGCGGTGTGGATGTACCTTTACATTTTCGGTAAAACCTCTAAAATTTTGTTTTCTAGAAATATTGTTCGTTGAAAATCGTTTCGGCAACAAATCCCTGATATATCATGATCATCGTTATAATAAAGATCGCGAACGAGACGGACGGGCGTCATGGCGATGTATTAAGAGAAACTATGGCTGCAGAGGAGTAGTCATCACGTATCTGAATAGCATCATAAGTTCTACTGAACACAACCATCCGCCGAAGTTCAAGATATAAAGTCTTTTGTGAACTGACAAAGCGCAATTGATTCAAAATCACCAGAGCTTTTTTTTGGGTTTGCAAATCAAATATGAAGCCTCCTGCAGACACACGCGATTAATCGCGCTGCTACAACGAGCCAAGCTAATTTCCACTCTAAAAATACTGCGAATGGACCGCGACATGTCGCCCCGCGCGATTAATCGCGTGTGTCTGCAGGAGGCTTGACTCCTCCCATCCTTGGTGGATTTAAAGCGAATGACAGACTTGACTGACTAAATTACTAATATTTTCTAACAATTTTTTTTATTAAAAACACGTGTTCTTTTGTGGTTTTTGTATTCATAATTATTTTATTTACATATTTTAAAAATAATAATTCTAATCAGATCGATTAAAGTTAATTGAAGAATGCAATTTAGTGTTTTAACTTTTTCAGAACAAATAAATAGATATAACTTCTCTTTTTTTTTAGTATTTTCAATATTTTTCAAAACGATTTACTGTACATAATGTTGTTGAAATTAACACCAAACTAAATTTTTTTTATGGTGTTTGTGGTTTTAGAGTGAGTGGTATGCGATGTTTCAGAGTTTCTACAGCTTGCCGGTTTGTGGCTGAATTTTATTCCTTCAAATAAGAGTAAGTGTTTTTTTTTGCGTTGCAATACATTATTTATTCCGACACCTGCTTACAGAATTCCTAACATCGATCCTTCGCGCCCGATTCTGCACTAAAGAGACCACAAATATATACATCGGAGGACACAAGTTCTTCAGACACTCTCGATCAATCGTTGGCAACAGAATAAGATGGGCATGTGCTAAGAAACATAAACACAAATGTAAAGCCTCAGCTGTTACTATCGACGGGGTTGTGGTATCTACCACAGGGTTGCATTCACATACTTAAATTGTACCTATTGAAAATACTACACCCGGTTACTGAATTGAACATTTTCCGCTGAAAATTCCATGCTTTAGCAAAACAGTATTAAACAGTAAACAGTATTTTATTTGTATGTCAGTGTGGACTTTTTGAGGTCTGAATTAAATAAATTATACAGGGTGAAATCGAAATCATGGGCAATATTTTAATCTAAGGCTCTACTCATGATGCTGATTGCATTACGGCCAATAAATCGCAAATCAAAAATATTATTAGGTAATGCAATTATGGACACCTTTAAAAATGTATAGTATGTCACATTGCAAAGGCTTATTATTGCAAATAAACACTAAAAGTAATAAAAAAAGTCATAAACTCCAAAAATCAAAGTATTAAGTATCTAAATTTTAAAGCGCAATACACCGCGCGCAGAATGAAAAGTAAACAAACATGAAATAATATTAAGCTAAGATACTTGCATTAATAATGTTTTTGAGTTTCGTAATACAATTAGTATCGTTAGTATTGCCCGAGTTTAAAATATTGCTCATTAATAAAATTTCACCCTGTATATAAAAGGAGATAACTTCTTTAATATTAGGGATTTTTGTGTCAGAAATGTTTACATTTTAAAGAAGTTATCTTATATCAAAGTAGAGTTTGACAAGTTCTTATTCTCATGTTTAAATTCTCATCCAGACAATTGAGTAATTTTCTGCTTGTCGAATACATACGTATTTATCAATCAAGATCTGTTTGTGTAAGTGCTATTATATTTTTTTTCCTTTTTTTTAATAAATTATATCTGTTAAACTTAAATAGGTATCATAAGAAGCTAAGAGCTTAAATATTTTTTATTTAACATCGTTTGAATCTTAAATTCGAGTAAAATAGTGAGTGCTTTAAGCATGTTAAAGTAAAGTTTTGAAAATGTAACTCGGTATATGAAGATGCATGTTCGAGAATTAATTATGTTGAACAATTAAACGAGTAATAATAAGAACTACAAGATGCTATGTGTCGCAGACGTAAAAAATATTAAGAATTTTGATGTGCCTTGAAAGATCTGAAGTAATTTGAAATATCGAAATAACATTATTTTTCACACCAATTAGGTAGTATTTGACCAATCAAATTCTATATTAAATACATGCTGTAAGGTTATGGACCTCAAATATTTATTATTATGTACATAGTATAGTTTGTTAATTCTTAAATTTATAAATAACTTATTAACTTAATTGTTAACTTTAAATTTAGTATGAAGCAGGTGGTTGAAACTAATTATAAATTTATGTAGAAATCTTTGTAGATTTTGATCTAATTATAACACATTTTATAAAATGAAAATATTGAATGGCACGTTACAATTATTAGTTATCATGTAAGTACATAGTTTATGTAAATATCGTTTAATTTTTGCGATGGTTTAATACCTGTTATTAAAATGGTAAAAATATGTAACAAGTTACATAACCTGTGTTTTATAACACGTCCACACTATGTAACCTTGTTATTCAACATTGCAACATAAAACAATACTGTACACATTAGAATAACAATGTAATATAAAAATCTTATTATGTAACCATTGTTGCTTGCCGTTCTTCAGTGCTAAACGCGACTAAGATTTATAACATTGTTATACATATCAATAACATGTTATTATAACATGTTTTATAACATTCAGTGTCCACATTATCTGAAACATGTTATATAGCAATGTTGTATAACATGTTAATGTTACATGGTCTGTACGCACCTTTACAAAGAAAGCAGGTATAAAAGTAAAATACCTAAAAAAAAATAGTCTCGGGCTTCTGAAAGCCAAGTTTTGAACCCTATCTAGGTCAGAATCTCAATCTAGGTCATTTTACTTATACGCAAACAAATATTAATTGCTTTATAGTTTAAACACTTATTTCGAATGCCGTGATTGATCAAACCAACTTTGTAGTCGCCAAGAGCATACAGGATGTCGACGGCGCGTTGTGTTCCACGCGCGCCTCAAAGAGCGTCAGCATAATGACGGGGCCCCCTCTCTAGAGGGCCAAAGCCTGCCGGGGTCGCGGGACTTATCTCATCACCGTGACCCCGGAACATAAAGGGCTATTGAAGGACACCGTGGATTTTAGTCAGTACAAGTCTGTCAGTCCCTCCCGCCCTGCCCGGGGTGAGAGGACTCATTTGATGATTTTACCACGATAAAAAAAAGAGCATATAGGATACGCCATTGTTGCCTTGGTAAGTACCTATTATTGTAGTTATCGTTATGTTGTAATAGTTATTTATGATACTAGTGCGGTAAGTTGGTGTCGAGGGCTTACCATAGTCACGAGTTTGTAAATACCAATTTATGCACGTGTGTCATACAATGTTTTTCAACACATTTGCGAGAAAACAGTACAATATGTAATTAAACAAACTTTATTTAACAGTGGGAAAGTCGCAACAATTTTTGAAGTTTCTAATATGAAAATGGCGCGAATGTGCAAATGGCGCCACATGCACGTGGTGAAAATTAGAACTACATCTTTCGTCTCATTTACTCTTTAGTATTAAAGTGAGACAACGTATTGAACAAAAGCGCTTCCAAGGAGGTTCGATCATTCAGGTTGTTTATTCTCATAATGTGAAACTCTTTGGTGGAATTCTTCTATTTTTTTTTATAGAAATTAAAAAAAAACCGTAAAGAAAACGCACGGTGCTATACAATGGGATATGCCGTAAAATAGGTACTTAGGTGAGAGTACCTATTTTACCGTACGTTCCGTTGTATAATGCGTAATTTTTAACTTTCGAACAATGTAAACATGCATGGCTTTGTAAATGCATTTTTCGAGCATGCAATTACAAAAATAAAATATAAAATAAAAAAGGGGCGGTCCTTAGCTTTAGCCACTGGCTGGAGAGCTTAGAATCATTTAATGCACCCACAGAAAAGTTCGATTAAGCAGCTCACAACCTCCTCTTTTGACTGGTTGACCTGCGAGTAGACACTCAAAACAAAAAGGTCCCTAGGTTTAGACCGCGTGCGCGAAGCGCTTATTGAGAGTTATTAGAGGAGAGTGTATCGCTCCCAACCATTTTGATACTTCACACGAAACCTTACGAATTCGCCAAGAATACAGCGTAACCAACCTTTCTTGATAAAAGTATTTTTTATTTATTTATTATATTATTATGTGATTGTAATGTTAATATATAACTTTGTTGAATGTATTTTCTTATGACATTCCAGTGCGGATATAAAAGATAACTAGTATTTGCGCGTTGCGCGAGCTGCAAGCAGCTCGCGGGGTCCTTTTTTTGGAGAAGTATTCCTTACCTTTATAAAATTTTGAGAATCCTTAAGAATCTTTAAATGAATTGGAAATTGGTCCTTAAAAGATTTTGTAAATTATATAAAATGTTTTTAATGTTTTGAAAACCCTCATGTACGGATTTATGTATGGACTTCTAAGTAAATCAACTGAATGTTTTTTTTGTTCCTACAGTTGATTCACTTAAAAGTCGGTACGAATAAACTATAAAATAATATTCCTTGTAAGTGACTAAGTAAATAATGAAATAAGTTCCTTGCTACTTTTATGCTTTTCAAAACTACTCTATCCCAGAGTAGCATGTGTATTGGAGTGTGCAATATTACCAAGATAGCATTGATTTTTTATTTCCTGGTTCGATTCACTCACAACATAGTAATATCCGCGCTACCAGAAGATATGGTTCCTGGTGCGCTTTATTTCAAGGTATCATCATTAGAAGCCTAATCCACCTAAACTACTCGATTTACATAACACTAAGTCATATCTAAAGCTCACCCTTTTGTCTTTTAGTAATAAATATATGATTTGATGTTTAAAAAAATCCGTATCCGAACCAGCTTGTTGCGCGGCTTCTACTTTAGTGCCTGGTTTAAAATAAACGGTTTGTTGATTTTCTAAATGCACTGACAGCTGTTTGACTTTGGGTTCGCGCGCGGTCACATCGAATTCCAACGTCCTCCAAGCGGCGTCGCTGGAGTCTATGTAACGTTTTGTGACATACTGCTCTATTTCGTTATTTTCATGTTCTTCCGGTACGACAGCTACGCGCCATTCGTCAGGACCCTTAGTGATATATTTAAACAAATACTTAACGACCGTGCGTTGCGAGGAGACTTCCAAGTTGATATGAGCATCGTATTTTAAAAGAAGACTTGCGTTATAAGGAACTACCCAAGTATAATTTACAATTACATCGTTACCGCGATATTTTATAATAGCTTCGTTTTTACTGTCTCTACACAAGTTAATAAATACTTTTTCATCAGAAAAAGCGGTGGCTGTCTCACGTTTTGGAAAAAAATTTGAACATTTACTTTTCTCACTATCCCAACAAGGTAAATTAGTTCTGTGCGAGGGACCGCAAGTACCGTGAATCATGTGATTAAGAAAAGCTTTTCGTAATCTTCCCTCTGCCTCTGATGCATCAGGAATGTCTGCTCTAACAAATTTATAAATATCTATATTTTGGACAGGCCCCCACCTTCAACCCTAAAACAAATGTGAGCGTGTGGAAACCTCGCTTTTGAAATTCTATGACGTGCATCATATAAATACATTTGCCAAACCAATTACCACCTCGGATATCTCTTAATAATTCTGCCAACTTTAAATTAAAAACTCTAGCACACACAGAAGGATTTACATAGGTGCTTTAAGTGGATTGTTGAATTTCAGGCCACTTGGGATTACAGTTAAAGGTCAAGAAAAATGATGGGTTCCCCAATTTGCTTACTACTTGCAATAGCATCACTATATTTTCCTTTCATGTATCGCCCCCCCCCCCCCCCCGTAAAAGAGCTGGGCCAAAAACGCGACCTGGTACGAATCCCTCTCCCTGAATCGTTTCATCTCGACGAATTTGACGCGCGACTTCAATGCTCATTTCAACTTCTTGCAGTGGAGCGGACCTCAGTGCATTATCAGAGTTATGTTTTTGTGGATTTGATATAAAACGTAGGCGTTCTTCTATGATTCGGCAATGCATGTCAACTAACCATTCTTCCGATAGCCTGCCTATATCAGAAAATCGTGGCTCCGACAATAACAAGCAGCGAACGTATTTTGCTTGGGTTAATTTATTTCCATTAATTATTATCTACTTTGTTCGAGTACCAACCCTCATTACTCTCAGGATAAAATAATGGATACTGAAAACTTTCATATAATGGATGCATTATATCTACAGTGTGTGGTTTCTTATCACCGTTTTTCCAAACTGCTATGCAATGAGGTATAAAATTTTCGCGTTCTGTACTAATAATGGCCGCGACTTCTCTACCAACAAGTAAATCTCCTAAAATGTTCCCATGGGTTGAGCGAGACGTTTGCTGAAATTTAATAAAAGCCTGATCGGATGGTTATTAATCGTTTAAAACATTCGATAAAAGGATTGACGTTATGTAAAAAGTTGGTTATGCAACTAATTACCTGCCTATCAAGTTTCATATTTTTTTTGTTCGCGTTCGTTTGTATCGTTAATGTATAGTCCTAAATTATTTACGCTACCAGTGTAAGCTAAATCAAAAACTCTATGATAGACTCGACCTTGAATTTTAAGAAAAGATATTCCCGTTGGTTTTTGGTACCCGTGAGAAACGCCTAAGGCACTGAAGGCAAATAAATTATTGTACCCTCGCGGCCTACTCAGAAATGACGGGTGAGAGTAAAACTCCTCGGTTAACGGCATGAAATTTTGTATGTTGTAGGCGCCCGATCCACAACACCATTGTTTTCTAGATTTTTCTTCTTCAAAGAGACGCGCATTACAAGTTGGACACCTAAAAGTGTCTGAAGAAGGCAAGCACGTTTTTTTTTTAAAGAAAATATTTTTATTACGTTTAACTCAGTGTCCCTCTTCTGTGCTATTAAGTTTTTTTATTGATGTAGCGGTGTGTCAACACGACGGCTGTTTTTATTATACAGGGTGATTTGTTATTCGATGCGGTCCTTGAAATGGGTGATACTAGACCTTATTTGGAACAATTTTAATCCTGACAATATGGGGTCTAAACTGACTGGTTTTAGAGATATCGAACTTTTAAGATTTTTCGAAAAATTTCCACCTCTCCCTCATTAAGTGCTTATTGTTAGAAATTAACGATAGTCGCCACTTAGAATTTATGCTTTTCTGATAGAATATGAACGACTGAATCTAGTGAATACAAGTTTGTTATAAAAATAATCATATCTTGGGAAATTAAGTGTCATAAAGTTTCTGTTTTGTAGATTTCTGAAAACTTTCCTTGTCTTTCAAAGCATATTTTTCAAAATAAATGTATGACACTTGGTGTACAAATTACAGAAAAAACTTCCTTGTCTCATCACCTTTCTAAAATGGTGCCACAGTATCCACTTTTAGTTAGTGTCTTACCAGAAAATTAGGGTTGTTACTGACAAAGTAGTAAATCAAAGAAAATCGGTTATAATGTTTTTTCGACCCAACATTTTTTTTCTGTGGTTTTTATCCAAACTGCTGTCTGATATTAGCTTTTTGAGTCAATGCGCTTAATTTTGGTCGATCACATCAAGCAAAATCGGTCTTTATCTGGAGTATTTTTACCTGTCCTACAAGTAGGGTGACCCAACTTTTATGCACGCCAGTTTAGTTTTTTTTTTGCGAAACCAGAGCTTATAAACATTCCATCATTGTACATTTGTTTCAAGTAGCTGTTTCAAATGAATGAAAATTGATGGTTTGACTATCTGGTCCATAGGTAAAAATACTCCAGATAAATACCAATTTTGCTTGATGCGATCGACCAAAATTAAGCGCATTGACTCAAAAAGCTAATATCAGATAGCAGTTTGTACAAAAACCACAGAAAAAAATGTTGGGTCGAAAAAAAATTGCAACCGATTTTCGTTGATTTACTACCTTGTCAGTAACAACCCTAATTTTCTGGTCAGACACTAACTAAAAGTGGGTACTGTGGCACCATTTTAGAAAGGTAATGAGACAAGAAAGTTTTTTCTGTAATTTGTAAACCAAGTGTCATACATTTATTTTTTTAAATATGCTTTGAAAGACAAGGGAAGTTTTCGGAAAACTTCAAAACAGAAACTTTATGACACTTTATTTCCCAAGATATGATTAATTTTATAACAAACTTGTATTCACTAGATTCAGTCGTTCATATTCTATCAGAAAAGTATAAATTCTAAGTGGTAACCGTCGTTACTTTCTGACAATAAGCACTTAATGATGGAAAGGTAGAAATTTTTCGAAAAACCTTTAAAGTTCGATATCTCCAAAACCAGTCAGTTTAGACCCCATGTTGTCGGGGTTAAAATTGTTGCAAATAAGGTCTAGTATCACCCATTTCAAGGACCGCATCGAATAACAAATCACCCTGTATACTGATCAACCCATATAGATGTATTGCTGCAGAAAAGACAACAAAGTTGAAGACGGAGTCACTTTGGAGCTCCTAAAAGTAGGTGGTAAGCCCACTTCGGAATCTCCAAAAGGTATTCAACTCTGTTTTAGGGAGACTGGATGAAGAAAGCTCGACACCGGGCTCAGTGGCGTACAGTGATAGAGGCCTTTGTCCGCAGTGGATGAAATCAATATTTTAATTTATGGTTTAAAAAGAACCACCGACTGTTTTAAGCTATTGCATAGCTTATATCGCGGGCCGAATCCAAAAAAAAACCAAAAACCTAACGAAAAAACCTAAGGAAAATACCTGACACCACGCATCGTCTAACATCGTTTCAGGTCGGGAGACTTCGGCAATCATAAAAATATCCGTCATAAAAACAATTTACTTTTTCTTACTGATTCTAAACGGCCAGCTACAAAAGGAGTTTTCGTAATGAAACCTACTTATAAAATTCTCCTACAACAAAGAAATTCTTTATTACAGTAGTGCACTACAAACATTTTAAATAAATTATATTTTCGTTAAATATAGGTATACGCGGTAGGCGATATTATTCTTTTAAAATAAAAAAAAAATGTTATGCAATAGCTTCACCGCGGCAGTCTCCGAGTGCCACGTGTATTTTTTTTATTACCTTTTTTACCTACTTTGTCAAAATAAACTTTACAACTAAGCTATTTTGACACAATCATGAAAAATGATTTAAAATTACTCGCATTTTACCGTTTCTGATTATTTCTTTGAATTTCAGGCAAAATAATAAAAATGTCCAGAGGCCCTCAGTTGTATGTCGCCGGCCACATTTATAATCGCATGCACAAGTCGAAGGACAACAAACTACGATGGTACTGCACTCGCTATCGTCAGGGCTGTCGGGCGGGGGTAGTCACTACTCACACTTATGTAGTTACGGATCGTATTGGCGAACATCGACATGACCCTCCGAAGTTGATGCGCTCTACCGCCGGAATCTATCATATTGTAGCTGAGAACTTTCATGAGATTCAACAGTTGTAGAGGACCTCATTGCAGTTGCACCATCATTGAGAAACTGGGGATGCCATTCAGAAAAATAATTAAAAATACATTAGTAATCCATTAGTACATTTTACAATATTACTCAAAAAATATTAAAATCTCTTATAATATAATCTGGATACAGTTCTTTTAATATTACAAACCTCAAGCTGTTAAACAATTTCGTTAACTAAAGCCTCCTGCAGACACACGCGATTAATCGCGCTGCGACAACGAGCCAAGCTAATTTCCACTCTAAAAATACCGCGAATGGACCGCGACATGTCGCCCCGCGCGATTAATCGCGTGCGTCTGCAGGAAGCTTTATGCAAGCATTTACAAATTAGGTATTTAATAAGATCCATGTCTTCTAGTAATATAACTGCATTTAATTTAATTCAAGTATAAGTATGAAATTATGAATACACAAATAATGTTTCTAAATACTTTAATAAAATAAAATATACACCGTGTTCCGGACGATATACATAAACTTCGACCAGATGTTCAAACCACGGAAGTAAGCATTTTTCATTATGGACACATTAATAAATTCTTAATTTTTTATTTTTTGTTAATTTTCATACAAACTAAATACCTAGACGTAAATAACCCGATATGCATGCCTCTTTATCCGAATTGGCAACGTCGTATTTTCATTCATAACATTTGGCGGGCTGAAACAAATGAAATGCAAATAGTATTTGATAGATTTCAAATTAAGATACTTTCTCACTGCATAGCTCAATTAAATTTCATTAAATAAAATTACAAATATCTTTGTAACGAAGCCTTTTTAAGTACTACTTCCTTTGTTGGATTTGATTTGTAAAAGCCATAGAAGTATTTGCTAAAGTTTATGGATAACGTGAAGAACACGGTGTATAATTAATCTAACATGTAAAATTCTCGTGTCACAGTGTTATTTACCATACTCCTCTGAAACGGGTTGACCGATTTTTATGAAATTTTATATGCATATTCAGTAGGTCTGAGAATCGGCTACTATCTATTTTTCTTACCCCTAAGTGATAAGGGTTATCCTCCCCTAATTTTTTTTTTAACAAAACAACATTTAATATAAATAAATACGCATCCTTTATACGATTGAGAAATAATTTATGACCAGTTTTGAGTTTATCGAAGCAAGCAGTAAAATCCCTCCCTTAAAACTTAATCACCCCTTTTCACCAACTCAGGGGGCGATTTTCGGAAACCATAAATATAATTTCTATAAACTGAGTTTCAAATGTATCGGTTAGTGCGTTATTATTTTCCCATACAAACTTTAACATCGTCTAGATTACAAATGGAGGGTATTTTTAAAAAACTAATAATGCCCATCTTTTTTATTTACTTATACTCATATTCGTACCAAGTTTCAAGTTTATAAACCTAAGGGATAAGAATTTTCATCCAAAGATTTTCACCCCTTTTCACCCCCTTACAGGTGGATTTTCGCAAAATCCCTTCTTAGTGCTCACCTACATAATAAATTGCAACTCTTCTTCTTCTCTTCTTCTTCTTCTTCTTCCTGCCCTTATCCCATTCTATTTGGGGTCGGCACAACACGTTTTCTTCTTCCATTCTCCCCTATCAGACGTCACAGTATCATTTACTCCTTTTTCTTTCATATCATTCCTTAGACAATCCATCCATCTTTTCTTTGGCCTTCCTCGTCCTCTCCATCCATCAACATTCATACTCATCACTTTCTTAGTCACATGGGTGTCATCGCTCCTATCTATCGACCAAAATTCATTCATTCAAATTCACGCAAACATATACACACATAATATATAATATGTATAAATAATTATATACACAATGACACACATCTAATACTTTATAAAAAAAATTATTTTATCACATTGCTATTCAGCACTCTTCCTCTCTCCTAAGAACGGCAGAACTAGATGGCGCTGTTCTAAGAAAAAGTATAACTGTCTGGCATCGATCACTACTGTAAACAATGTTATTGTCAAGTTTGGAGGACATCACAAACATTAATTGTCATAGGGATTGATATTGTTTCTCTCTCATTTATTATTAAAATTTCCATAATTAGGCAACAAATTACCTGAACCTTTCAGTGGTTGTAATTTTAACTTATTTAAAAATGAAACTTCATTAGGTACTCTTGAAAACATGTTAATTTCCGCTCTCCTAACATTCTTTAGCGTAAAACCGTTGAAGTGGTGCACCTACCTAACAAAGTTTATGATAAACTGTAACAAAGCTATGATAGAAAATGTATAAAACAAATTAATTGTATTTCAATGAAGCCTACCTAATTTTGTTTTTTGATTTTGTACATTTGACACGAAGTTAATTCACCACAAATAATTTTGATAACTGAAACAGCTACATTGCTTTTTTCCGAAAGGATAGCAGAAAAATTAAATTATAACATCCAGGCACAAAATTACAGAAAATAAGAACGTTGCGGAATCTGAACAGAAAGGATGATAAAGTGGTAACTGTTTACGTTACTGTTTTCACAATAATATTTATTAGAATATAATTATTTTAACGTTCTTCATATTACGGACGTAACAGGAAGTTTTATTTTTGTGGAGATAATTTAATGTGTAAAAAATACATTTATAATTAATTCTTAACCCTTATTTCAGCAGTGCCTTTATTTACTACAAATCAACGAGGACGAGTTAACTTAATGGTCGGACCTCACAAATATCACAAGGACTATGTTGTTGGAACGAAAACTAGATGGCGCTGTGTTAATAGAATCAGTAAATGCCGTGCAGCTCTACACACTATTGACAATGTTATCGTTAAGTTTATATCAGATCATAATCATAATTGACTTTACCTTTGTGTTACATAATATGTAATATTTTTTTCTTAGAAGTCTTGTGTTTCATCGATCCTCAAATATCTACGTTTTGTTGAATGTGCTTTTCCATACTCTTGTGTCTTAATTCACGCATTACCTATACTGAATTGAAACTTATATGTATATAATTTCTTCGTCTTTCTTTTGGCAAGGGCGCTATGCGCTAGGCTCTAGTATGACAACAGATATTTACGTTTGTTCCGTGGGATGCTCTAAATGTAATGGTCATTTCGTCGTCACTAAGGAGAGGACTCTTATCTGAAATCGTTGCATTACATCATCATCCAGCCTGTAATAATATTATACATATCGGAGTCTATTTGAAAACTTACTTTCTTATGTAGCAAAAGCTTTCAAAAGCGAAATTGAAAATATTGATTTAAACAAAGTTTCCAGCAACATTCTCGCCGGTGATCAACAATGTTGATCGATTACTGTTGTTAATGTTCACCATTTATCCAAAGTTTTAGACTACTAAAATGTAATTGAATTTGTGTTCGTGTTTTATTAAAAAACGGCGCTTTAAGCGTCTTTTTTATACTTCCATATTCCTGCATCAATTAGATTCGTGTTTACTGTTTGCATGTTTCTCAACCTCTGAATATTTTACATGTACCCACAGAATGTCTTTTTTCCTGATATTTTAATAAATGTATTTTTTACAGTCTACTGGTACCGGAAACAGGACGGAAAAGAGATAGCTGTATTGCACGGATACACGTTCGGTACTCGCAGTCGATATAAGACTACTGATGAGTACAGGTGCTCTATAACCAGGAGATGTAAAGCTCGCTTCGTCACCACAAAGGATAGAATGTATATCAAGTCGTGTTTTCTGGAACACAATCATCCCCCTCCTAAGTTTACAATACGCGATGGTTTCTTTTGTAGACTTTAAAAATCACTTCTTATGTAATCTAATTTTAAAATAAGACGTACTTTATTGTTAATAAAATGTGAACTTCTGCCTCTTCCACCATTACATCTACGTGTGATTCTAATAAATAGCAATTTATTTGTACTGTCCCGAAGCTTTTAGTTCGTCCTTCGAGCCGGATCATCGATCATGGCAGTCTGAAATTTCTTTTTTAATTAATAATGAATGCAGTACACAAACGGTTTGAATGGGAATGCAGTGAATCGGGACAAAACTTTGAAAAGGAACTTAAACTTTGAATTAATATGTCAGCCTGCTTAACAACAAGTACTTTATTGTGTTTATTGAATACCTTATAATTTAGCGACCGACGATTTACGATAAATAATATGCATGTTAGTTAATAAAGTCTTTTGAATAGTTTTTAGTTTCTCATACCTAATAGTAGTAGTCGAATAGTTTGTAGTTTTTAATAAGTGTATGAAAATACGGTAAAGGCGCTCCCTCACCGGGAGCATTAGCGTGTAATGTAACATTATAGATTCGACTTTGAGCTTTACATTATAGTACTACCTCCTTGACTGACGAGCATTCGCGTACATTTAGTATAGAATTGATACAAGGTGCGCAACATTGTGATGCTAGATTGTTTTCCCTCACCGATGAAATGCTCGAATCTGTAACGTTACATTACAGGTGAATGTTTGCGGTCCCGCCCCTTTAGTTTACTGCATTAATAAGTAAGAGTACTGAAAAATAATGAACACGTATTTTTTTTTATCAATTAGTATTGACAAAGATGAAACGCTTCGAAATTCGGGAGTGGGGCTTGTGACGTCATAACGCCTGTAAAATTGTACCGACCGAGCGATATTTTATGTAGAAGCGTTGTATCTTCGTCAATTTTGGTTTACGTAAGAAAAGGAAAAATACGTGACAGTTTTTGACAAGCTATCGTACTATTTTTTTTTGAGTAAATTAGCCTATTTGATAATGTGGCATATTTACGAAATAGTAACTAGATTTTGAATAATTTAATTTTAATGGTCTTTATGTTATGCTCTTTATGATCTTGCGCTTAAAAATATTAAATGTAATTGATTAATTGAAAAGTTGTTTCATTTTGAATAAAGTCTGATATTTTATTTCAAGTATAAAGGATCGTTCACACCAAACGTATTGTCCGCCGCTGACTGTGAGCACGCGTTATAGCGGCCATACACCATACTGCCTATCGTACAATCGGCATGACGCTGCCAATTTGATCAGTTAGATTTGACCGTGTGTGGGCGTGGAATCCATCAAATTGGCTTGATCATGCCGATTTGATCATGCCGATTTGATCATGCCAATTTGATCAAATCGATTTGATCAAATCGGAATGATCAAACTTCAAATCGGCAGCAGTGATACCAACTTAGCAACTTTATAGCTAGATCTAGCTAATATTCGGTAGCTACTTTTTAACCGACGTAAAAAAAGGAGGAGGTTCTCAATTCGAAACGTATATTTTTTTGGAACGAAGTTCCTTATGGCGCGTTGCGAAAGGGGGCTAGGCGGAAAAAATTGTAACGACACTTTTTACAGACTGCGCGACGCAAAGGAGGGTAATGTGTGTATTACCATGGAATGGGATGGAATGGACTGAACTGTAATGGAGTGGAGTGGAGTGGAGTGGAGTGGAGTGGAGTGCAGTGGAGTGGAGTGGAGTGGAGTGGAGTGAAGGGTCGAAAATCGCTTGACCTTTTTTTAACTTGCTATCGTTAAGCAAGTTAAAAAACAGGTTCAAGCGATTTTCGACCTTATTGACATTTAAAATTTAGTTTGTTTTTCTCACATTCTCGTTAGCTAACATTGCTCCTTCATTAAAATTCGGTGTTTGCATAAATGTCAATAAAGTCTAAAATCGCTTAAAGGTCGGAAAACATTTCCTTAACGATAAGCAAATGTTTTCCGACCTTCACTTGTATTACCAACTGATTCCCACTAGTGGGATAAATCGGTAAAAAAACAAGTCGGTAAAAAAGTAGCTAAAAAGTTAAGCCACAAGTTTTATAAAATTGTAGCTGTCGGTCACCGAATAATAGCTAGATCTAGCTATAAAGTTGCTAAGTAAGTTGGCATCACTGCTGCTGATTTGAAGTTTGATCAAATCGATCGTCATGCCGATTGTACGATAGGCAGTATGGTGTATGGTGTATATGGACGAACTGCCAATTTGATCAAATCGATCGTCATGCCGATTGTACGATAGGCAGTATGGTGTATGGCCGCTATTACGCAGTTTATCGCTTTTCAATATATATTTAACTTCTTGTTCACACCGAACCGACTATACGCAGACCGACCGGCTATACAGACAGTGAGTATACTCACAGTCGGCGGCGGACAATACGTTTGGTGTGAACGATCCCTTAGTTTAGTTTTTTTTTCTGTTGTTTTATTAATAATTTCATGTTTTTCAGTTATGTGGTACCGGAAATCAAATGGGAAGGAGGTAGCCACGATACAAGGATATACATTCAGCCTCGATGGTCGAAATAAGACAACCGATATGTACAGGTGTTCCTTGACCCATACGGGATGTAAAGCTCGCTTCGTCATTACAAATGACAGAAAATTACTTAAATCTAGTAATTTGGAACATAGTCATCCTCCTCCTAGGTTCATGATATATAACGGTATTTATGCTAAAATATAATTGGGTATTTTTTGTTCTATTATTAGTGATAAAATAGTTGGTAACGGTGTTATTTTTTTTTTGTATCGGCACTGATTACTACAGATGTGTCACTTCCCAAAAACAATCAAACAAATGTAAAATCTATGACCGAGAGAATAAAGTACATTTTTACTGGCATTGGCATCGATATTTTTTTTAAACTATGCCTCACATTAGGTATTTCTTCCTGTATCGTGGGTGCGTTTACTATATTTAATGTCGATAAATGTAAACAGTTGAACACCTAATTACTGAAGAAAAGTTTTTTTTTTATTATTTAATGATAGGATCGCGTTTGACCACTATCTTGCCTAATGGTAAGCGAGGATGTGGTCGACGGTGAAGCACGTGAAGTTTCGTTAATTTTACTCTATTTGTGGACACAAGATATAATTAATAATTTATTATTTAAGCGGTGACGGTTTAGGCATAATGCACTTGCTACAATGTTTAGTAAACAGATATGTTATGAGCGCGCAAAACGTGAAGACTAGAAAACGTTCTAATTGGGACGTATTGCTTTTAGTCTGTTTCTCGCACGACTACGAGTGACACGTTGCGCGCTGCTACTTAATTACCACCCAAAATGCCATTGTCTGTATTTAGAAAGTGTACCAATTATGATACCAAAGTTAATAAAACACAAGGGATCTCATAACACACGTAAGTACGTAAAATACTTCGATTTATTAATATATTTCAATTATTTTCGTAATATTATATGTGTTCTATCTCTCTCTCTCTATTTATCTCTGTCGTGATGCCAACGTGCGGTGATTGGTGGCTTGAATAATGTTTGTTTACATTCACGCGCAATTGACAACATCTAGCGTCACTTTTTTTCTTATTGGTTTTTTCAAGCTATCCTTTTTACTTGTAATGAAATGTAATGTGTGAATAAAAAAAGTGTGTCTGTGTGCTGCCGCTCTGCGTGGAACAGTTTTTTCTGCTGTTTTGTAATTGTATAACATATCTGTTTATTAGAATATCATTGACTTGCTACATATTAATGTACGTACGTAGTAGAACTTCTACATATTTTTCAAACATGTTAATACATTCACAATATGTCACATCTTTCGGTGTGCCTTACGACATAGGCCTCCTCCAACCCCATTCACTGCTTCCTGTTTAAAGCCACTCACCTCAAACCTATTTGTTATTATACTGTAAAAAAAGATTAAATAAACTTTTTTTTTTAATATTCATATTGTTTCCCTTAACTAATTACGTAACTGATTTTATTGAAAGCATAATAAGCTACATAGTTTGTCATGGTCTAGGTTTCTTTTTTTGCTTCAAGGTTTAATATTCTTACAGATTTCTAAATTGAATAAGAAAAAATGGTATTATTTTCAAAAAATTACATAATCGCTCTTTTTTCACAGTAATCAAATGGTACCGAAGAAGGCCGGGCGGTAATGAAATAGCAGTGATACCTTCCGGTGTGCCTTACGACATAGGCCTCCTCCAACCCCATTCACTGCTTCCTGTTTAAAGCCACTCAGCTCAGAACTAAGTATTTGTATTTATACTGTAAAAAAAGATTAAATAAACATTTTTTTAAATACTTACCCATATTGTTTCCCTTAACTTTACGTAACTGATTTTATTGAAAACATATAAGGCTACATAGTTTGTCATGGTCTAGGTTTCTTTTTTTGCTTCAAGATTGAATATTCTTACAGATTTCTAAATTGAATAAGAAAAAATGGTATTATTTTCAAAAAATTACACAAACTTTCTTTTTTCACAGTAATCAAATGGTACCGAAGAAGGCCGGGCAGTAATGAAATAGCAGTGATACAAGGATACACATTCTGCCATACTGAAAAACAAACTAAAACAACGGAATTCTATGTTTGTTCCATTGGTAAAAAGTGCAGAGCTAGCTTCGTCGTTACGATGATAGGATGTTCATGAAGTCGTTTCATCTGAAGCATACTCATCCACCTCCTAAGTGCACTATACGAAATGGCACTCGTATTTGTACTAAAACTTGAGTACCATTTTTTTACAATAAGGTATGAAAAACCCAACGACATTTAGTGTATTTTAAAGATCAAAACAGATTAATATAATATGTTGGTAATAAAATAAATTAAAAAATTAATAGATTTTAAAAAATCTAAAAACCCACGTTTTAAAATGTTAAATGTCCTAAAAATAAGAAAATAACCCTACGGGGCTGAGAGAGGGGCCACTCAAAACGTGGGGGCGTATATTATTTAAGAGATTATTTATGGGATATATTTACATGACGTGTAATAGATCGTGGGTGTAACTTGCAAAGATACGCCCCCACGTTTTGAGTGGCCCCTCTCTCAGCCCCGTAGGGTTATTTTCTTATTTTTAGGACATTTAACATTTTAAAACGTGGGTTTTTAGATTTTTTAAAATCTATTAATTATTTTATTATTTTTATCTTTGTGCATCGGGTTTGAACCCTGAAAATTTCAGCCTGCTAGCTTATCGGGAAGTGCCTCAAAGCCTGTCCGCCACGTTGGACGTCCGCCATATTGGATTTAAGTCACGTGACTATTTTTTTCGTATTCCTGACAGCAAACCCTTTCATTTGATATCCATATCTTAGGGGTGCATTTCAAATAGCCTGTCTGCCATCTTGGACGTCCGCCATATTGGATTTAAGTCACGTGACTATTTTTTTCGTATTCCTGACAGCAAACCCTTTCATTTGATATCCATATCTTAGGGGTGCATTTCTAATAGCCTGTCTGCCATCTTGGACGTCCGCCATATTGGATTTAAGTCACGAGACTATTTTTTTCGTATTCCTGACAGCAAACCCTTTCATTTGATATCCATATCTTAGGGGTGCATTTCTAATAGCCTGTCTGCCATCTTGGACGTCCTCCATATTGGATTTAAGTCAGGAGACTATTTTTTTCGTATTCCTGACAGCAAACCCTTTCATTTGATACCCATATCATAGGGGTGGATTTCAAACAGCCAGTCCGCCATCTTGGGGAGGCCGCCATATTGGATTTGTAATGACGTTTCTTAGCTAGTCATGCATTGTCATCAGAACTCAGAGCGTGTGCAAAATTTCAGCCTGCTAGCTTATCGGGAAGTGCCTCAAAATTGAGTTGCAAAAGTCCAACCGGAACGACAAACAAACAAACAAGAAAAGTGAGTGTATAAAAACGTGGGAAAAAATACATGTGGCACTCGGAGACCGCCGCGGTGAAGCTATTGCATAACATTTTTTTTATTTTAAAAGAATAAAATCGCCTACCGCGTATATTTAACGAGAATATAATTTATTTAAAATGTTTGTGGTGCACTACTGCAATAAAGAACTTCTTTGTTGTAGGAGAATTTTATAAGTAGGTTTCATTGTGAAAACTCCTTTTGTAGGTGGCCGTTTAGAAACAGTATTTTCTTAACAAAGTAAGAAAAAGTAAATTGATTTTATGACGGATATTTTTATGATTGCCGAACTCTCTCGAACTGAAACGATGTTAGACGATGCGTGGTGTCAGGTATTTTCGTTAGGTCAAAAATGGTAAATAAAGTGTGTAAATTGTTTCGATAAAACTTCTTCTAGAAATCAATGTTATATTAATATTCTTTTTAACCCTATAAGATAGTTCAAAAAATATTTGCATATTATTTTAATAAAGGAAAGGTACTGACCATTTCGATTTTTTGCAGGCAATTTATATTTTAGCAAAACGAGAAATGGCAACCCTGTTCTCTTCGTAGGTTCTCATCAGTTTAACTTTACGTCAGGCTATAAAGGGCCCAAGATGCGCTGGCACTGCATGAAGCGGAATTACGGATGTAAAGCGAATATACACACGAACAAAAATATGATAGTCGCCGTTAATAATAAACACAATCATTGAGTTGATTATCCGTCATTCTTGAGTTGCTGTTGAAATAAGAAGTTTTTGTTGTGTGATTTATTTGTTTCTGATCATAAATTGTATCATCAGTAACACTTGTATTTTAGTGACATAAAAACAATACGTGCACAATAAGGTACTTATTTATTATTTGATGGTTGGATGGATTAAATTGGATTAAATTATTATGTATCGATACAACAATCAATATGACTAATGTTTACAATAATTTCTTTTCAATTTAATGGATGCATTTTTTGACGCCCTTTTTTAATTATAGTTTTAATTTAGTTGTTTTTGAAAATATCTTACTTTTAATTTTAGTATTTACAAAGTTATAATCTTGCTATGTTACTTGGTTGTCCGTTCAAAATCATGCTCATTTCGCGGCGGTTAGCGGTACCCCTGCGCAACTTGCGCCTCCTGTGTCGTACTAATTGATAATACGAATAGTTTGCCTAACCGTAAGGTGATCGTATTGTGATTAACTGGTGATAAAATTTAATTTAAATATCTTTAGTAATAAAATATAACGTGTTGTAAAAACTATTGGAATCTAATCAGTTACTGATTTTGAAAAAACTATATTCAGGTTTCGTATTTATGCTATAAATAATATTGTATATTTTCAGATCTTACGCCAGTGTTTAGCTACACAGTCAGTGGTACTCCAGTACTCACGATAGGACCCTACCGGTACAATAAGGCGGCTGACTGCAAAGGGCTAAAAGTCAGGTGGTATTGTACGAGACGAAGTTCACATAGATGCCGAGCAAATGTGATCACTATAGATAAAGTCATAATTAACCAGAAGTCTGAACATAGTCATTAAAATATCTGAGATATTATAATGACTCATCATCATCAGCCTTCAATGTTCCCACTGTTGGGACATAGGTCTCCTCTCTGTGAGAGGGAGTGGACCATAATCTACCACGCGGGCCCAGTGCGGGTTGGTAGATGTCATATGTCTTCGAATTTTTGGTTCTAGGACATGCCGGTTTCCTCACGATGTTTTCCTTCACCGTTTTGAGAGCAGTAGTGATGAAATAAATTACACAAAGTAATGCGCCAGGCTAGGTTCGAACCCACGACCTTACAACTCGTAAGTCGGGGCCGATACCACTGGGCCACCACTGCTCTCAACAATTATAATGACTACGTTCAGACATTATTTATCCAAATATATAAAGCTGTGTAGGACGAAAAAAATTAACGATCACAACATGCTCTCTAGGATTTTGTTTGTTAGAAACAATTTACATTTCCTTGGATTTTTGTAATCGGTAAACTTTGATCCTTAGTTTTCCGGTACGAAAGACATACTTAAGCGACACATAAGTAACTTTAAGCATTACAAGAAGTTTTTTAAGTATGTACAATTTAGTGTAGACACGTGTTATTATAAATAGGTATAATTATTATGATTATAAAGCCTCCTGCAGACACACGCGATTAATTGCGCTGCGACAACGAGCCAAGCTAATTTCCACTCTAAGAATACTGCGAATGGACCGCGACATGTCGCCCCGCGCGATTAATGGCGTGTGTCTGCACTAGAATTTCATCAAAATTTATTTGTTTGCTTGAAGAAAGTAATAAATTAATATAATATATCCAATAATAACTTTTCATTCAAAATATGTTTTGCTAGAAGCCGATTACATCTTTAAAAAAAAAGTATGCATGTACATTGTACAATGTGTGTGTATTTTTGCTATTTAAGCATAGATAACCTCAAATATGTTTTTTATTCAGAAGCCTGGTCGCTTGAAACGAGATAGTATCATGAAAATATTAAACTCTATTATTTTATTTCAGATCTATTACCAGTGTTCTGTACATCAACATATGGAAACCCCATACTGATGCTGGGATCCTACCGTTATACTCAAGCACCTAATTCTAAAGGACCTAAAGTTCGGTGGTATTGTAATAGATACAGCTATGGATGCCGATCTCGTGTTGTTACTTTTGATAGAATGATAATTAGCCATAAATCTGAGCATAATCATTAAACACTGTATGGTCATATTTCGAGTTTTTATTTTTAGATAAACCTAAATAGGAATTCTGAGAAAAGTTTGTAAATAAATTGAAGATTACGTAACTAAGACTCATAAAAAGTCTTTTAATTCTAAGCCAGTTATCGCCACTCTGTATGGCAAGGGTGTCAATTTCGAAACCTACCAATATAATTGCATAACAAATAAAAATAGTAAAGAATCCAAAATATGGTGGTATTGTAATAAGTGGCTCTTGTGAATGGCAATCCATTAATCTTACAATCGATGATAACGTCGTTATGAATTGTTAATTATAATAACATCTTAGGTCTACTTGCACCACGAGACCAAACTAAGTTGCATTTCGCTAAAAATATTAACATAAAACTTATAATTTGTTGCAGGTCTAAAGCCAGTTTTCGACACGACTATGCATGGGAATCCTGTGATCTATCTAGGACCTTACCGGTATAATAGAACGAATAATTGTAAGGGATCCAAAATGCGCTGGTATTGTAATAAGTACTCCAAAGGATGTCGATCGAGAATTCTCACTTATAATAATGTAATCATTCGCCATCAGCCAGAACATAATCATAAATAAAATTCAAAAATTCTTGTATGATTATTGTTGTTTCATTTGATTGTTTTCTCAAAAAAATAAGTATTAAACATTTAGAAAACCCCCGAATGTGAATGCGGTGATCACTTTCGTGTCCCAATTGTTTTAAAAAACTTTTTAGTCGAGAATGAATCAAAAGTGCTTATTTATGGAGTTCCTTCTGGAGAGATGTTACGCTCTAGTATTTATACTTCAGATCTAGTTTCGGCGAAACTAAGCATGGGAATCCTGTTATTTGGGAAGTTACCGGTTTAATCGAAGATAATATTATAATATGCTAACAAAGGGCCCAGAACCAGTACTGCGTACGAGGCACAACAGTAAGTGTCGAGCTAGTGTGGTTACCTCTTCGATCATTTATAACAACTAGATACACAATCAGCAACAAAAAACGTCCTCACCAAAAGAATGACCAAATCAGAGATCGGTCATCCTTTTGGTTTAGTGCTGTTCTAACGCTCGGAACGTAAACATGCCTCCGTGCTTGTTTAAAAAGTGCAAAAATCACTCTTCCAGGGCCGAAAAAAACGATGTAATTTCATTTTTTCAGTAAGTACTAACATTACCAATATATAATAACTATCACTGTACTATAAATACTGATATTTCGTTAAGAAATCGCAATAAAACATTTATTTTAAAATTGACGAAATTATCAGCCGGGTTTATAAAGCACCTAAATTGAAAAGACTTTTACTAAACGTACAGTTCGTAGTGCCGCATGGCTACTTCATTTAGTCGGGTAACATGTGTTGATCGAGTCGCGGTCGTAAAATTTAATGGGTTTTTATGACCGTTCTAAATCCGACTCTAACTCCTTTGAATAAGGTTTAATTTCTTTTGGTATAATATGTTGGCCAGTTATGTTTCTTTCTGTTTTCTTTCTCTTTCTATTTTACGACCTACTTGAGGACAGTTTTTAGTTCGTTTTTGTACGGGATTGTGTATCTAGTTGTTATTAATGATCGAAGGGTTACCTTTAATAATTGCCTAGTTAATAGTAGTAGCGTATTCGAACATAACCATTGAAACACAAAGACATCTTTTTATTAATATTAATGTCAGCACAGCTTGTGGCTGTTTGTTAAGAAGTTAATAGGAGCCACCGAAGGAGGTCGCATTATAGTGATACTGGCTGGTGAATGTAACTCTAGCGGAGCATCATAGCGATGGCTAATGTGACAGCTGTCATCTGATGACAGATCAGAATTGGCTGTAGTGCGTTTGTGTTACAGTCGAGTTCAATAATATATTGGCATTGTCAAGGATTCCAAATATTGTGAACATTGGAAAGCTCAATAAATTCTACAGAGACTATAGATTAAAAAATATGTCCTCATGTGAACGGTTCAATAAATACATACTGTGCTGGCTGAGCTTGAGATAATAAAATGTGATCACCCTTTTAAAAACTACATCTATAATGTATTGTGTGGCTTCAATAATATCTGGGCTGGTAAGCTTTATTATTATCTATACATGCATGGGAATAGTAGTTTATGAAACTGGTACATAATGAGGGGTATTATACACGAGTGTGAGTTTATCAGACATTTTAATAAACACTAATAATTATGTATTATCCACCGAAACACAAACGTATTATGGCGCCGAAATTCCCGATAGCACCGCGCATGCGCCAAAGCGCGCGCAGCCACAGATAAAAAATTAAATAGATGTATCTATGATCTGTAATCTGTATCGCAATGAAAAAAAAATATTATAACATTATTTTGTTAGAGAAATAGTGTCATAATATTTTTTTTTAATTTCATTTCGATATACTATTTGTAAAGTACGAAAGTACGTCTATATAAACTCGTTTTGAGTTTTGTATTCTGAATTTAACGATATGAGAATAAATAAAGTATATTATTTGATAGAATGAATAAGATTTTACATTGTTACAGAAATGATAATAAAATTGTTTTAATTGTTTCTTTAATGATTGCTTTTTAGGTTTTCAACTCAACTGTCTTTGCGAAACCCTAATAGAGTCAGCGACATCACAGGTATCACATTTATTTTGAGCAATTTGATGTAACGACTAACATTCCTGTGAATAAGTAAGAGTTCGTATATAAGTACGACTTTAACAAACAGTTTGCTTAGCTACTGATCAAACAACTCGACCACAGTGTGTATTTAGATAAGTGTAGTTCTAGTCAGCTAGTATAGAAATTTATTGTATCTTTTCCCTTTTTTCTTTAATATCTTCTGGCACTTCTAATTCTAAACGATTATTTCAAGTATTTCCGGTGTGATAGTCAACTTTATATTTGGGCTAAACATTTGTGCATTACAGATATTCGTCCTGTGTTTGGTACATCGTGATCGTCGTTGGTCCATATCGATATAATCGGAAATTTATTAAAGGGTCTACAGTACGATGGACATCTACCCGGAAGTCGGTAGAGGATGCCGATTTGTTATTGTTACTATGGACAGTGTGATTGTTAAGCGGTCTACACACCGCCCGCCGGCACAACCCGGCGGGCAAGGTCTGAGGTCTTTGACGACCGGCGGCGGTCTAATTTTGACAACTTTGCATTGTCCAATCAGGCCGGCCTTGCCCGCCGGGTTGTGCCGGCGGGCAAGTCGGGCCTCGGTGGCGGGCTTCGGTGTGCAGACAGATTTAGATATGGGACTGAACATAACCACTAGCCCCCTTATTAATAACCGTGTACCAAAGTTACGCCAAGGTTAACCTTAAAAAATGTATGGTTAATCCAAAGATTAACGTAACTTTAGTCCACGTTTATTAATTATTCAATATTGAATAGTTATTTTGTTTCCAAGTAATAGGTTACTTGATACTGTGTTGATGATTCGTTTTAGTTGTAGTGCTTGTCACTGAATGAATAATGGTTAATGAATTAAAAAATTTAATTTTATTACAGATTGGCAGCCAGTGTTTAGTAAGACAAGGAATGGTAATGATGTCATCATCGTCGGTCCCTATCGATATAATCGTATCACTAGTTGTAAAGGGGCCAAAGTTCGATGGAAGTGTACCCGAGCCTCATCAAGGGGTTGCCGATCAACTATTGTTACTGTTGACAGTGTTATTATTAGCCATGAGACTGAACATAGCCACTAATATTAACGCAATCTGAGTAAATAATTCATTGCTCATTAAACATAATTAAATTTTCTTTTATTTCACAATTCATTTGTTTTTTTTTTTAATTTTAACTTTGCAGTTTTAACTGTGATCCAACTGCGAACCCAGCAAAATTTAGAGCTAACGTTTAATCCGCAAGAAATTCATAAATATAATAGTCACTGGTTTTTGGAAGACATAATTATTTTTTTAAACTCTTAATAGATGAAATCTCCTCGTCTAGGTCGTATACGCCCCACAGGAAAGGTTGTTTGAAAGGAAGTATTAAATCACCGAAACACAAACTGAAATATCTTTGGAAATATTTATACCCTCCTAGAGTCTAATAAATATGTTTCAAAATTCATCAAAAATGGTTTAGTCGTTATGACGTGACAATAGAACATACGTACGAAGAAACGTATACGAACTTTCCTATTTATAATATTAGTAGTATTTACATGCATGAGTAATTATTATTCATTATAATAAACTAGTGAGTATACAAGACTAACTACTAACATAATACTTATGTTGCAGGTCTAAAGCCAATTTTCGGCACAACTATGCATGGGAATCCTGTGATCTATCTAGGACCCTACCGTTATAATAGAACGAATAATTGTAAGGGATCCACAGTGCGCTGGTATTGTAATAAGTACCCCAGAGGATGTCGATCGAGAATCTTCACTTATAATAATGTTATTATGCGACATCAGCCAGAACATAACCATAATTAAAATTTCCTTGATTCACACCAAAAGTTTTTATTACTAATTTTCATAAAAATTGTTTGCATTGATAATTCTAAATGTTGCGGAAAACAATTCTGCATGTGACATTTTTTTTAATCCACGTTTAGTGAAGCTTTTTTCTTTATTTGAAATCATTCCTAGCTAATACTAAGGCGCCATCTCCACGAGCGAGGAAAAAGCTGCGAGTCCGTCCTTCTATCGTCGGAGAATCTCCACGACGAGCGTTTATTCCGCCAGCGTACCGCAACGGAATCGCCGCGCGCCCGCGACGAGTCGTTGTGCTATAGTTTTGTTTTGATTCCCTACTGGTAACCCGCTCGTCGCGGGCGCGGCGATTCCGTTGCGAGTCGTCGCGCGCCCGGCTAATGTCACACATTGCCACTCGTCGCATCGCCGCGATGTAACATCACCGTGTGGAGACGGGTTCATAGAGAGTGTATGGAAATACGTGGCACGACGATAATATCGCCGCGATTCTCTCGCTCGTGGAGGTGGCGCCTTAGAAAGCTGAAATATCATAAAATAGATTAATACCTATTTCAGATGCAGTTTCAGTATTCAGTGTGACGACACAGGGGAATCCTGTCATATTTCTTGGAAGCTACTGGTACAATAGAAAGAATGGTAGTCAAGGACCCAGATTCCGGTGGTACTGTACGAGGTACAACGGTGGGTGTCGAGGAAGTGTGGTTACTTTTAATTATTTTAATTTTTGACGGCATAGTTAGCGCAGCTGCTGAGCGATTGGACTGCTGCGCTGCGTGTCGCGGGTTCGATTCCCGCACGGAGCAAATATTTGTATGAACTACAAGTAGTTGTTTCGGGTCTGGGCGTTTGTGTATGTGAGTTTATATGTTTGTAAACACACCCACGGCACAGGAGAAACTCCTAGTGTGGGGCAACGTTTTTTTAAATAAAATAATAATAATTGTTAGTCGTATTAACGAATGTGCTATATCGTTCATACCATTGATTTAGTGATGGTTCAAGTCAATGATTTCGATGTCCTCACTTATTTTGTGAATTTCGTAAGTTAGGCTGGTTTAGAGAGATTATAAATAAATAACTTTGTACCTACTTACTTCACTACATCTTATAGTATATTTCATGGATATACCGCATAATAAACCTAGTTTAACACTCTCAACGCCGTGGTCCGCCTGCCGCCCACATAAATTTCGGTGCAGCAAGCGACTATAGATTCTTCATTTCATTCATGTTGGCTGCCTGCGTACCAAAACTAGCGCGCCAAATTCTATGACAATAGTACTTGTTGCAACCTGCCCCTGCAGTCTCGACATTAGACAGCGACAAAAATCGGTCGCTAAGTCGTATCGTTATCAAATTCCTTTAATAGATTTTCAACTTTATTTCGAAAGCATAAGGTTGAAAATCTATTAAAGAAATTTGACATTGATTAGACTTAACGACCGATTTTTGTCGTTATATTTGTCGAGACTGCAGGGCCTGCACATATTTTTTAGGGCAGGCCATAAGTGTAATTAAGTCAGTTGCTCGCGCGCCGCCCACATAGCCAGCCGTAAAATTTTACGCGCCAATTTAAAATTGTAATTCAGCAGCTCGTGAACAAAGTCAAAGAGATCACAAATTCAGCAAATCATTGAAGGCACAGAGGACGACTTATTCGGCGAAGGTGCATACATTGTTATGAGAGGAATCGTGCTGCTGGACTATCCGCAAAAGACGCCAGAGACCGAACAAAAAAAGTGAATACCGTGTGTCTGAAATGCCCGACTCAACCTGGTGTTTGTGGTCAATGTTATGGAGAAATTCACATTTTCGTAAAAGAAATTTAAATTTAATTTTCTATGAATATATTTTCATATAATTTCTCTTTTTTTATTATTTGTCAAAACGATAATATCTTTTCTTTGAATTCATTTTTCTTTGTGACAACATAATCAATAAAATGACTTAATAAACTAATTTTACTTACTCGAATTTGAACCTTAAACATCTACATAATTATAATAGTCCGATTTTCATAGATTTTTTTTATTTCATTAGCAGCTCTATCACTCACCAATTTAAAGCAGACGACACCGAATCCTTATCTAGCAAGCCAAGCTCTATAAAAATAAATGAATTTGTGGGAGCACAGCGGACCACACGGCCTTCTGGTAAACTTAACAACGTGTCCCGCCGGCCGCCCACATGGCGTGCTGCAAAAGTTACACAAAATCTAGCGTGGCATGGTTTATAAAGCCTCCTGCAGACACACGCGATTAATCGCGCTGCGACAACGAGCCAAGCTAATTTCCACTCTAAAAATACTGCGAATGGACCGCGCATGTCGCCCCGCGCGATTAATCGCGTGTGTCTGCAGGAGGCTTAAGACATTGCTTAGCTTGGGACTAGATGGCGTTGTGTGATAGTTGTGGAATATTATTATTGCTAGCCCGCGCGCCGCCCACTTGGCCTGTTGTTCTAGAAAAACCTTAAATGTGAATGGCAGTGAGAGTTAAAACTGTAGTTTAATCAAGTACCCCTGAATTGAAAATGGAGTCCACTGCTACATTTTTCGTTTTCGAGACTATAAAGAGTGGCAATTCTGTGATGAAGTACGGCCCCTTTAGTACCCCATAATCACACCCTTATCCGCTGAAGTGATTGTACCGAAATGGATTTAAAAATTATTCCTATTTCAATTATTAGCCATAGAACTCAATTTATCTAATAGAAGTAGAGCTTTGTTCAAAGTCTGTTGTTCAATACATAATAGTTACATTGTTTTCATTTCACAATGTGTGATATGCAAATGTAGACCACAAAACAACTTTGTTTTTCATTTCAGATTGGCGCCCAGTTTTCAGCTCGACTAAGAGTGGTAATGATGTCATCATATTCGGGCCCTACCGATATAATCGGGTTAATAGCCGTAAAGAGGCTAAAGTACAATGGATATGTAACCAGTACCCAGTGGGATGCCGATCTGTTATGCACACTATCGGGAGTAAGATTGTTTATCATCGGACGGAGCATTGTCATCGGAATTATTAGTGTTTGTTACCTAATGATATATAAACTATAGATACGTTGTCCGTACTCTAAAATGACAACATGAAATGAAGCCAATTGGCCACATCGCGCTTAGTTATGCACCAACCTGTCGCGCGATGCTACGTTTGTTAGATGTATATTTGTCTCCCTCTAGCAACAGGTATCCCGCCGTACGGTGTCATATTTTCTTTCTCTATCTTCACGCGTATAAGTAGTTCTAGTATTTTCGCCATTTTTAAGCGCCGCGATGTTCGTTCATGACGTGTCTATATAATAATACGTCATTGTTGTTACCTAATTGACTAGACTAGACAGTTCAATACTTACTCAATCATCGTACTGCGTGCAAAACACAATGTGCACTCAGATGGTCGGTTAGTTATTAGAACTACGAGTATTTTAATGTCAAGATTTGTTTTTGTACAGATAAATGTATATTTTAATAAATGAGAAGTTTTTTTTACTCGTCCCCACAAAATCAGTACCCTTAGCACGAGTTTTCAGTATTTGAGACGTAAAGTTAACTGGAACTTTGACAATTTCAAATTGACAATTTTCAAGGAAAAAAATAGTTCCGTCTTCGCACACCAGAGGCGCTGTTCCATTTTTTCATACAAGAAACGCTGTAAATACTGAAAAGACGCTGTAAAGTAAAAGAGTGAAAACTCGTGCTAAGGGTACTGTTCAAAATGTTTTGGTGTGGTATCAACTGTGGTTGTTCGCGACTGTTAGTGGAACAATCGATTTTAACATTAGTTTGCTGACAAAGACTAGTTGTGTTTTTTTGGGACCAAAAAAATCGCACCTTTAATACGTCTTGCTTCATTATAATGTAAATAACCTCCTGCATTAATGTAAATAACCTCCTGCATAGTGAACAATATGGCTTTACGAAAGGTCGTTCAACTACTGATGCAGGTGTTGCTCTGCTCAAGCACATATATAAGGCGTGGGAGAGCTGTAAAAATGCAATTGGAGTTTTCTGTGATTTATCTAAAGCCTTTGACTGCGTACACCATGGCACACTATTGCGAAAATTGCGTCATTATGGAGTCGAAAATGAAGCTCTAAATGTAATAGATTCATACTTACAAAATAGACTCCAATGTGTAGATATAAATGGTTCCAAATCTTACGGTGAACATGTACAGCTAGGCGTGCCTCAAGGCTCTATTCTGGGTCCGTTTTTATTTTTGGTCTATATCAATGACTTGCCATATCTTTTAAAGGGTGTTTGTGATGTTGTATTATTTGCAGATGATACTTCTCTTATATTTAAAGTAGATAGAAATAGACAAGATTTTGACGATGTAAACACAGCATTAACATTGGTCACGGATTGGTTTACAGCTAACAATCTGGTTCTTAATGCCAAAAAAACTAAATGTATAAAGTTCGCCTTGCCAAATGTTAGAAATTTAGGACCTAACATTGTCCTAAGTAATGAACAGCTTGAAACTGTTGATTCAGCGGTGTTTCTGGGTATTCAAGTCGATTCGAAAATTCAATGGGGTCCGCATATAACACGCTTGGCGGGAAGGCTCAGCTCGGCCGCCTATGCTGTCCGAAAAGTAAGACAATTCACGGACGTTGATACAGCTCGACTAGTTTATTTTAGTTATTTTCACAGCGTTATGTCCTACGGAATTTTATTGTGGGGAAAAGCCGCTGACATTCAAAATATATTTGTTCTGCAAAAACGAGCTGTTCGGGCAATTTACCAGCTGGGTTCTCGGGTTTCTCTGAGAGATTTGTTTAAAGAGATTGGCATCCTTACGGTGGCATCTCAATTCATCTTTGCCAACATTATGTATATTAGGCAGAATTTACATCTGTATACTAAAAACAGTGATATTCACAATATTAATACCAGAAATAAGCACCATCTACGTGTTCCCTTTCATCGGCTTCACAAAGTTCATAGCTCATTTGTAGGGCTCGGTATAGTTTTTTATAATAAACTGCCTTCATCTTTGTTAGACTTGCCTTTTAATGCCTTTAAATCTAAAATCAAATCCATCCTTTGTTCTAAGGCGTATTATTCGATAAATGACTACCTTGACGATAAGAGCAGTTGGTCGCTCGATTGAAATAATGACTGCGTTCATGCTCTTTCTCCAGATTAATTTATTTTCCGACAGGTTATATGAGTTCATATAATTGTTTATTTTTTTACTTTTGACTTAGTTAAGTCATTTAGTTTTATTTTATATATATTTTGTGTATGTTTTTTTTTTTTTATGTCTGTGTTTGTTTTATATTATTTGATCAGTTTTTTTTTTTCTCTTCATTTTCAATTTTTTTTAAGCAGTTTTTTTTTTTTTTTGCACTATGATAAACTAGCGACCACGAATTTGAATCTTATTTTAGTAGTGTTTTGACTGAGGAACCGGCAGCAAGTTGTCTGACTTGCTGACCTTTGGTTTTGTTATATGTAATTTATTTTCTTTTCTTTATTATTGTTAATTACTGCGATGATCCTAGTTTATCTTTTTGTGCCTTTTAGTCACGGTTGGGATGTAATTTCGAATTGATGTATGATGTGAACGTTCTATTAAATTGTATAAAATCTTGGTTCTTCTAACCGTACAGACAGATGTGTTGCTGGGGAGTTTGTTCCGCCACTTCTTCTTCCCAGCCATAACACTAGGAAGTGTCGAAGGGGGGGCGCTTTGGGGGACTGTCTTATGTAAAAAATTGACCTTCAAAAAGTGCTGATAAATCAGCCTAATTTGAATAAATGACTTTTGATTTTGATTTTGATTTTGATTTTGATTCAAAATCACGTTTTTCTCAGCCAGGTCAGTATTTCTGTGTTTAATTGAAGAAGTATTGAGGAAGTTTTCAACATTCCTCAAGAAATTTTCAAAATTTCAAATAACTCTGCCATTGTGCAATCAATCAAACAAGTGCATTTCACAATGTGCAACTTAGACAGTTGATTAGTTTTAGATTTGTTTTTGTGCAGATAAATTAATATTTTAATATATTCGAAAGGTATTTTTTTTACTCTTTCCCCACAAAATCTGTTCAAAATGTTTGTTCCAAATTATACCTAGTTATAATATGGTAATTCTTATTTACAGATAACGTGCCAATTTTCACCAAGTCGAGGAATGGTAAAGATGTCATCATCCTTGGTCGCTATCGATATAATAGGGCGAGTCAATACAAAGGGAGCAAAGTGCGATGGGCATGTTCCCGGGTGTCATTAGGATGTCGATCATTTATCGTAACTATCGATGGTGTCATTGTTAACCATAAAAATGAACATAACCACTAGTAATATTTTCTATTTACTGTGAATTATTCATCTACTATATAAAAATAAGTCTATTCTCTACAGTAATGTTCACTGATTCCGCTAACAAATACATGTTAATTTTAAGACTTAAGTAGTTTTGAATATTTTTTTTATCAGTTATTATGTCATATGAAAATCTATGAATTTGTTTTTAATAATGTTTAATGTCATTTTGTTTTGTTTTTTGATTCTTTTTATTAATTTTGAATTTGTTTTCATTTTATTATTTAATTTACACACCAATTCGGTTTCAATAATGTTGAATCCCATTTTCAATTCTTATTAGTTATTATTAATTATTTCTCAATTTTGGTCATTTCCTAATGTAAAATTCAAATCACAACTTTATATTAATTAATGCATGTGGTGTTAGCCTGTAAGTAATTGTTGCACTTATGAATGTAAAATCACTGGTATTAATTTAATGTATGTTTTGTGTAAACAATTGTTGGCTGACCTAAATAAATAAATAAAAAAGTCGGGTTTTCCTTCCTGACGCTGTAACTCCAGAACGCACGAACCGATTTCAACGGTTTTGCATTCGTTGGAAAGGTCTCGGGCTCCGTGAGGTTTATAGCAAAGAAAATTCAGGAAAAAAAAAACGAAATGTAACATAAAACGAAGCCATCTGGTGGCGAAACGGAGTTCGCCGGGTTTGCTAGTGCTGTATATGTGTAACCTATAAATGTTAATGAATTTCATACATATTAAATTTTACGGAGCGATGAATGATAAGAATAAAATATAACGGATTGCCTTTTTTATTTTGAAAGCACGTCTTATTATTCCATCAGTTATCTATACTTCTATACTAATATTATAAAGCAGAAGAGTTTGTTTGTTTGTTTGAACGCGCTAATCTCAGGAACTACTGGTTGGAATTGAAAAATTATTTTTTTGTTGGATAGTTCATTTATCTAAGAAGGCTATAGGCTATTATAACATCACGCTATCACCAATAAGAGCGGAGCAGCAATAAAAAATGTTTCAAAATCGGGAAAATGTATTCTTTTTCGAGAGCTTCCGTTGCGTGCGCTGCGTAAACGGTTAAAGATACGCAAAAATTATGTATTACGGAATTATTCTTCATGAAAAGTTCTTAAATAAAGTCCGCGAGAGCATAATATGTCTATCTTTTAAGGTTAAGTATATGCTTAACCTTTTCATGGAAATCAAATTTGTTTTAAAGTAATGCGTTATTTGGGAAGGTATTTTCATTAACATGATATAAGAGTGTCAGCGCCTCAAAGAGTGTCAGCACAATGACGGGGCTGCGGGAATTAGGCCAAAGCCTGCCGGGGTCACCCCCGGAACGTAGAGGGCTATTGAAGGACACCGTGGATTTTAGTCAATACAAGTCTGACAGTCCCTCCCGCCCTGCCCTGGGTGAGAGGACTCATTAGATGATTTTACTACGCTAAAAAGAAAGGGAACTGATGGGGATGGGATCACAGGGCCAACGCCTAACATGACGCGGGTGAAACCGCGGGCAGAAGCTAGTTAGCTAAATACTAGTATATATATATTTTTTTATTTTAGTTTTAATTTTTTATATTTTGTAAATATTTAGATTCTTCTTCTTATCGTGTCGATGACAATCTATATCGACTCGGCCCAAAATTGGGCCACGAGTTTAGCGCTCTCCGAGACGTCCATCAGCTCCTGTAACGAACAGTTGGCAGGGCAAGCAGGGCACGATATTAAGTGCCTCATCGTTTGTGGAGCAGCACCACATAATATTTAGATTTAGTTGTATAGACGTAATTTAGGAATATATATAACGTAATAATGTATATAAAATTAGTAGATATAAAACAATAAACATACATACTACGGAGGCTTTGAATTCCTCATCTGATATTTCAATGAATTTATTAAAGGCGAACGTATCTGGCAGCCCGGCTGATTTTAAGTTTAAACATATAAACCCAATGACAGTTATTAAAGCTTTCCGGCAAATAAAAATTAAAGTGACCGAAGATTTATGGGGACTGTCTATCAAAGTTTGTACAGCAATAGTGGAAACTGTAGCGCCATATTTGGCTTTAATTTTTAATTTGTGTGTGGATCAAGGAGTTTTTCCTGATTTGATGAAGTTCAGTAAAGTCGTACCTCTTTTTAAATCTGGGGACTGTAAAGATACTAATAATTATAGACCAGTATCCGTGTTGCCAGTCTTTAGCAAGGTATTTGAAAAAGTAATGCTTGATCAGATGCTCAATCACTTTAACACCAACAAAATCTTACACGATCAGCAGTTTGGTTTCACCAAGGGGCGTTGTACGACTGACGCCGGTGTCACCTTATTAAAGCACATATTTACTGCGTGGGAGGAAGCCCAAGATGCCATAGGAATCTTTTGTGACCTCTCCAAAGCATTTGATTGCGTTAATCACGATACATTACTTTTGAAACTTGAACATTACGGACTAGGTAAACTTGCGCTTAGTTTAGTAAAATATTATTTGTGTGATAGGCAACAACAAGTTCAAATAAATGGTGTACATTCACAGGGTTTAACAGTTAAAATGGGTGTTCCACAAGGCTCAATATTGGGTCCTTTCCTCTTTCTTGTATATATAAATGATCTACCCTATTTACTTAAGAACCAACTACACAATATGGTGTTATTTGCTGATGACACTTCCCTTATTTTTAAAATAAATAGGCGAGCCCAGAATCTAGACGACGTCAATAATGCCCTGCGTCAGATCCATAGTTGGTTCACAGCAAACAATTTAGTATTAAATGGAAACAAGACTAAATGCATTAGATTTGCCTTACCAAATGTTAAAAATAGTAATTATGACATAGTGTTGAATGAAGAGATACTAGAATTCGTCGATAAAACGGTTTTCCTGGGGATAACACTTGATTCAAGGCTACAATGGGGCCCTCATATAACAACTCTTGCGGGGCGATTAAGTTCAGCAGCATATGCTGTTTGGAAGATTCGTCAATTAACTGATGTTGATACCGCGAGAATTGTTTATTTTAGTTACTTCCACAGTATAATGTCGTATGGCGTTTTATTGTGGGGACGGGCGGCTGACATCGAGTCTATCTTTATTCTCCAAAAGAGAGCGGTTCGAGCCATATATAATCTCCGTAGGCGTGATTCTCTAAGAGAACTGTTTAAGGAAATAAACATCATGACGGTACCTTCTCAATATATCTATGAAAATATAATGTACGTTAGGAAAAATCTGCATCTTTTCTCTAAAAGAGGTGACAGACATAATTATCATACTAGAAATAGGGACCGATTAGTTCAGCCGGGCTTCAGACTCGCCAAAGTAGACTCTTCCTTCATGGGGTACTGTTTAAAATGCTATAATAAGCTACCACAAAACGTTCTCGAACTGAATGAAACGAAATTCAAAACATGCATTAAACGCACACTGTGTAAGCAGGCATATTACAAACTGGGCGACTATATCGCTGATAATAATGCTTGGCTCCATGCTGGTCCTGCTCCATGAGACAGTGAATGTATAAATAAATTGAAAGTAAAAGTATACCTAATACCATTGTTGGAGCTGCTGAAGATTGTACAACTGTATTTGCATTGTATAGATTCAATCTTCCTTGTATTATATAGTTTCATACCCGACGTTGTGTGAGTACTGTGTACTTCAGAGCTGTGATTCACTGGGCACCTACGTCTCTTGTTGACTTGAATGACCCTGGCGGTTGAGAGTGTGTCATGCTCACTCAAATGTCTCGCTGATGGCGGCGTGTGTGTCGGATCATTTAGCTCCCTTCAAAATGGTTGAGGTGAATGGTGCTGATACATGTGTCATGTTCGTGAACGGGCGCCGTCAGTTGGGACTGGTCATCTCTTAGCTGCCACGGTTTATTTTAATTATTGATATATTTTTTTCTGAATTGTCTTTGTTTTAATTTTTACTATGGACGCTTTTAACTTGCTACATCCTTCTCACATAATGTACCATCTAAGAATGAATGATGTAACAAAGATTCTGTAATAATTTTGGCGATCTAAAAAGAGTGTCCATGGAGTTTCTTGCCCGTTCTTCTCCATAGAGATCTAGGCTACTTCTTGGAATGGGCATCTACGGTACTTTCACAGTTTTTATGTCTTGTGACTGGGACTCTAGCACCATAATTTTGTAGTGTTTAATATATTTTATTTGTCTTTGACAATTCAAAGTGCCTGTAACTGGCTTATTTGAAATAAATGCTTTGATTTTGACATACAATACGAGTTGTCGAAAGTTTAGTGAAAATACTTTATAATCGTTTTTTTTTTCTCCCGACCTACTTATCTCCCGCCATGTTATACGTACGTGTATCCTATTTAATCAACTAAAAAAACTATGTACAGTACGTTTATGTTTTAGGAATAGATGCAGATCCTGTGTTCAGTACGTCACAGCGTGGCTTTCCTGTTATCATCATTGGTCCCTATAGATATAATCGAGTTAATACTTGTAAAGGAGCCAAAGCACGATGGACATGTGCCCGAGTTGCTTCAGGATGCAAATCTATTATCTATACAGTTAACAGTACGATTGTTAGCCATAGGACTGAACATAACCACTAGAAGTAGTGTTATAAATAAAGTTTATTTACAATTCTAAGTAGGTACTTTAGTTTTAATACACTTCATAAAAAACTTTTTTCAAAAAAAATAACCACCTTCAAAAACAACCACAAGAAAGGTTAAAATAACCTACTAAATAACTTTTCTTTCGGAAGTCGCTGGCAAAAAAGACAACGAAATTAAAAAAAAAAACAAAGCCACCGACTTCCGAATGGAAATTTATCAAGTAGGTTATTTTACCCTTTTTGTGGTTGGTTTTGAAGGCAGTTAAATTTTTTTTGAAAAAGTTTTTTATTTTTCTCTTTTTAGTTTAAATATTCAACCCAAATTCTTGTCAAATACATCATTTTCTTATATGTGTACTAGAATTTTGTAATCCGTAGCACCGGTATTAACATCGTTCATGTACACAATAAGCTAATAAAATTCCCTATGTCAAAAACGATTTAACCGATTTTGATGAAACTTAAGCCTCCTGCAGACACACGCGATTAATCACGCGGGGCGACATGTCGCGGTCCATTCGCAGTACATTTAGAGTGGAAATTAGCTTGGCTTGATTAATCGCGTGTGTCTGCAGGAGGCTTTACAATATTCCCTAAGTTGAACGATCCCTAGTACAACAAAAAAAAGAATTACTTAAATCGGACTTGCAGTTCCGGAGATATGTGAAATCAATCGATGCCTACTCCTTACTGTTAAGGAGTTGACCATTCCATTCCATCATCAGCTCAGCTACATAAGATGATGATTACCATACGCAAGTAATAAAATTACTTCATAGGATTTTAGAAAAACGATGTGTGGGCCCATAAAATTTGAGGGTTGCCCTCGATTTCTCCAGGATGCAATCATCAGATCCTGACTTGGTGACTAGGGGACCACTACAGAAGTATCTTCTTTCGAACAAAAAAGTAATTTAGACAATCGGTCCACACTTGGGGGAGTAATCGCGTAACAAATACACAAAAAATAATAGTTATTTATGATACTAGTGCGGTAAGTTGGTTTTGACAAACGAGTAGACGAATGTACGTGGCTTACTATAGTCACGAGTTTGTAAATACCAATTTCTGCACGTGTGTCATTTTTTTTTTTAGCGTGGTAAAATCATCGAATGAGTCCTTCCCACCCAGGGCAGGGCGGGAGGGACTGTCAGACTTGTACTGACTAAAATCCACAGTATCCTTCATTGGCCCTTTACGTTCCAGGGTAACGGTAATGGTATAAGTCCCGCGACCCCGGCAGGCTTTGGCTCTAGAGGGGGGCCCCGTCATCTTGCTGACGCTCTTTGAGGCGCGCGTGGACCACGACGCGCCGTCGACCCGGGCATGGTCCATGGTCGGGCGGCCGGAGATCGTCTTACGACGTCCGACGCCGTGGGCGTCTACCACTGCGGCTGGGGCGGAGGGAGGACGCTGTCCTCTCTCTCTCACGGCCCGCCTCCTCCTGCACGTGTGTCATACAATGTTTTTCAACACATTTGCGAGAAAACAGTACCCTGAGCACGAGTTTTCAGTATTTGAGACGTAAAGTAAACTGGAACTTTGACAACTTCAAATTGACAATTTTCAAGGAAAAAATTAGTTCCTTCTTCGCACATCAGAGGCGCTGTTCCAGTTTTTCATACAAGAAACGCTGTAAATACTGAAAAGACGCTGTAAAGTAAAAGAGTGAAAACTCGTGCTCAGGGTACTGTACAATATGTAATTAAACAAACTTTAACAGTGGGAAAGTCGCAACAATTTTTGAAGTTTCTAATATGAAAATGGCGCGAATTTGCAAATGGCGCCACATGCACGTGGTGAAAATTAGAACTACATATTTTTCACTTCAGTAGCTCAAACATGTAGGTTTTGCTGCCTGAAATCAGTGAGCAAAATGCGATTTTGCTCACTGAGTGAGACAAAGTAACTTTTTAATTTTTGTTTTCAGAAAGCCGCGAATATCTTATTCAGCCTTGACCAGCCCTTTCGAAATTCCGATTTTGAATTCGTCCTCAAAGACAAACACGCTCGGTTTGTACTAACTAAAGAAATGCAAAAAGATAATTTTTATGTCTTAGTGTAATTTATTGAATGTTTAACATATATGGAAACGTAGTATTTGAACGAAAATAAGTATTTACTGCAAATAAAACTGATATTTAACCTGTAAATATTTATTTCTAGTTTCAATAAAATGTTACGTAAATATTTTGAATAATAAAATATCATGGGTGCTATAATTTCCGAACACGCCTTAATTTAAATAAAAGAGCGGGAATAAAATTTCGTGGCTGGCGTAAAGAGTTGCATAAGTTAATAGTTATTTCAATCTATTCCTGTTTATTATTTTATCTCCTAAAGTGTTCTCGCTGCTGAAGTGAAAAGTTATGTGTGTTACACGAGAGCAAAGTTTTTTGCATCTCGTGCCTTTGAATCCCTCGCCACACTCAGGATTCAAAATCAGCACTCGCAGCAAAAAACGACTTTGCTCTCTTGTTGCACAAATAACTATTGTCTTATTTATCTCTTTAGTATTAAAGTGAGACAATGTATTGAGCAAAAGCGCTTCCAAGGAGGTTCGGTCAGTCAGGTTGTTTATTCTCATAATGTGAAACTCTTTGGTGGAATTCTTATATTTTTTTATGGAAATTTAAAAAAAAAACGTAAAGAAAACGCACGGTCGCGGCGGTGCTATACAATGGGGTATGTCGTAAAATGTGTACATAAGTGAGAGTACCTATTTTACCGGACGTTCCGTTGCATGGTGCGAAATTTTTAACTTTCGAACAATAAATGTAAACAGGCTTTGTAAATGCATTTTTCGAGCAAATGTGTTGAAAAGATAATTACATCATCCACATAGCGGGTATCAAAAAAAGTCTCACAAAATAAAAAGTACTGAATCGAATTGGATGAAGTTTTTATGGGATCAAATGGCAAGTATACTGCATCGAAAAAAAAAGAATCACACTTATCGGACTAGAAACCTCGGAGTAATCGGTGTACATTCATAATGCAATGCCGATTTTGTGCAAACTTCACATAAAGCATCCACTAAATAGTTTGAACAAAGCCTAAACATTTGGCTTGGATAGGTGAGCCCGTTCTTGAGTTAAACATTACAACGAAAAGTGGCATTGATTTTTAGGGTTCCGTAGCCAAATGGCAAAAACGGAACCCTTATAGATTCGTCATGTCTGTCTGTCTGTCTGTCTGTCCGTGTATGTCACAGCCACTTTTTGTCGAAAGTATAAGAGCTATCCTGTTGAAACTTGGTAGAAAGATGTATTATGTGAACCGCATTAGGATTTTCACACAAAAATCAAAACAAAACAAATTTTGGGGGTGCCCCCCATACTTAGAATTGAAACTCAAAAAAAAATTTTTCACCAAACCCATACGTGTGGGGTATCTATGAATAGGTCTTTAAAAATGATATTGAGGTTACTAACATCATTTTTTTCTAAACTGAACAGTTTGCGCGAGAGACACTTCCAAAGTGGTAAAAAGTGTGTCCCCCCCCCGTAACTTCTAAAATAAGAGAATGATAAAACTAAAAAAAATATATAATGTAGACCTCAACCAAAACTACCAACGAAAATTGGTTTGGATGAGAGACAGTTAGCAGTTTTTGAGATATAGTACATTTTCAAAAACCGCAAATATAACTTTGCCATTCATACAAATACTATGAAAAACAAAGTTATTTTTATTGTTTGTGTATATTACTTACTAATCTCAATATAATTATATCTCTAATCTATGCTTGCTGCTACGGAACCCTTCATGGGCGAGTCCAACTCGCACTTGGCCGGTTTTTTTATATATTAGATCACGCCCTGAGATATTATCCAAACAGTTGGATTTACAAGAAATTGAGAAAGAGACTTACAGAGTTCGGTCTTTCAGAGCCCGATATTAGTGAAAATGATGTTTTCTTATCTGATTCCGTTCAAGGCTTTGTCAGCGTTAGAAAAAATAAAGTTTTGTGTTTTTTTGTACAGATTATATTGTTTATCACTATTTCATTTTAAGCTATTGCATAGCTTTTATCGCGGGCTCTGAGCGCGGCGCGGCGTGGCACCGAATCAAGAAATTCCCTAAAACCTAAGGTAAAAACCTGACAACACGCTTTGTCTAACGTCGTTTCAGTTCGGGAAACTTCGGCAGTCATGAAAATATCCGTAATAAAGACAATTTACTTTTCTTACTGATTCTAAACGGCCAGCTACAAAAGGAGTTTTCACAATGTAACCTACTTATAAAATTCTCCTACAACAAAGAAGTTCTTTATTACAGTAGTGCACCACAAACATTTTAAATAAATTATATTCTCGTTAAATATACGCGGTAGGCGATTTTATTCGTTTAAAATAAAATAAAAATGTTATGCAATAGCTTTACCGCGGCAGACTCCAATGGGGAAGGCAAGTGTCAAAGTGAAAATTGACATCTGTGTCCCAAAAGAACTGTCAAATCAAAGGAATTTTCTGAAAAAAAGCGTTATATTGATGTAAAATGACTAGATGTTGTGTAAAAGGCTGTAATAATGATGGAACATGCAAATTTCCGACAGTTCACACTATCAAGAAATAATGGGTAGCTGCTGAGACTGCTGTGAGAACAAAAATTGTATTATCACTAAGGAAAAGCTATACAATAAACAAAAATCTACCCTTGCGATGCCGGGACAGGCCGTTAGTTGAATTTATTAATGAAATTCTATGATTATACCATAACTAAACAATCGAATACATCTTTGAAAATAATATCTACTTTTCTATTGGAGGTTAAGTATTGCATCGCTCTCTAAATCATGAAATGGTTCGTCTGGTGGAAGAATTATCACCGGGACCGAGATTTGTGATAGTTGTGGTGTTAGAAAGTTAAAATTCTTATCATATTGCTCCAATCTATAAAAAATAGATGTAAAATTAGATGAAGAAGACAAACACAAAACTTGATGACATTTTTCTCAATATAGAATGTCAGAAGCAGTACTATATTCTTTGTAGAGGCTAGCACATGTAATACCTACTTAAAAAATACAATTTTAAATCCTAACTGCAGTTAAATGTGTGTTTAATGTAGTAGAATCAAATTTCTAGCCTCTCAACTAAATCACTTTTTTTTCCTCTTGTAGATGCACCGCGGCGTCTTAGTTCTTGTTTTACTGTATGCACTTGCATTGACGAATAATTTTCCATATTTGTTTTTTAAAATAAACTAAATTTTTATAACAAAATACGTGTTTGTTTTTTATACAAGCTATACAGTAGTCTGACATATGGGACAACGATCGCAGCGACATCTACGAATAGCTTTGAGTTGCCATCCCCATTGCCACATGTATTTTTTTTTTACAGATAACTTGCCAGTGTTTAGCAAGTCGAGGACTGGTACAGATGTCATCATCCTTGGTCCCTATCGATACAATCGGGTGAATAGCTGTAAAGGGACCAAAGTACGGTGGAGATGTACCCGGGTGTCATTGGGATGCAAATCTACTATCGTAACTATTGACAGTGTCATCGTTAGACATAAAAATGAACATAACCACTAGGATTAGTTCTGTTTTCGAAGAATTATTTATGTTTGTTTGTAAAGATCGTTATGACATGTGGTCAATTATGTATTTGCGATATATTCAACTTTATTTCGAGCTGAAGCTATTAACTGTGCGGCAGCTGTATCTACTTAGAACCACTCTCTGGAAGCACAAGCAGGTACCACCTCCAACCAATGTTTGCCCAACCCCTAGTCATAGAACCTCCTTTGCTAGAAGGCAGCTGTATGTACTGAGCTCTCTTGTGTACAAGAATATCAATAATACCGTAAGAATTGCAAAGTTAAACAAACATGAGGATAAAGATAAGCTCAAGAAAATGCTGTTCCTCCTAGACTATACTCAAACTGAGGAACTACTAACCACTTTGACATAGTTCACAACAGTCCATTCAACAAGACATTGGGAACACAGCTTCCGACATTTTTAATATAGCATACTCGTAAGACACCGAGATCATACTAATTCAAACACAGTCTTGCACTCGACACCACCACACTCACACTCACAACGAAAATTACACACATGCCCCAGTCACGCACAGATACACCATTCAAAAACACTCATTTCTCAGTCACACCACAGAATAATTAATAGTAGTGTCACACACACGAACTTAATAACGCAACCAAAAACATGACTCCCAGTCGCACATACCTTTACCAGAGTTAATTTTACTTTTAATTTAACTTTTTAACCTATTTATTTTGTTTTACTTACTTACTGGCTCATCACTCTTTAGAGTGTTTATAGTGCCCAAGTGGCAGTAGAACACTAAATCCCCAGTCACAGGTGTTCCTAGTTTAGGAATCAGGGTTTCAACTGTTGTATACCTTCATTATTGTGAACTTCTTAGTAGTAAGTAATGATTGTAAGAACTTGTGTCAATAAAGTATATTATCATTATTGTTTAACCATTGCCTGTGAAATAAATAAGCCTTTTCAAATTGATATAATATATTCAGCCTTTCTCCCAACCAACATCACAGGATAATTTTAAACATGACACATCACAGAACAGAACCATGAAACAATGGAAAGGAAAGTTTGACGATGACTTTGTTTTGTGCAGAATTGAATTTCTTTTCAGATTATTTCCTAATAATCAACTTTTGTTACAGATTACAAGCCAGTTTTCAGTACAACAAAGAGTGGTAATGACGTCATCCTGTGGGGTCCCTATCGATATAATCGGATGACTAGATACAAAGGGCCCAAGCAACGCTGGCACTGTACTCGGACGCCGTCGGGATGTAAATCAGTCATCGTCACAATCGACAATATTGTAGTTTCACATAAGCAAGAACATAATCATACTTCAAAATAACGATAACTTGTTTTTAAGCCATTGCATAGCTTTTAACGCGGGCTCTGAGCGCGACGCGGCGCGGCGACCGAATAAAGAAATTCCCAAAAACCTAACGAAAAAACCTAAGGATAAAACCTGAGGAAAATACCTGACACCACGCATCGTCTAACATCGTTTCAGTTCGGGAGTCTTCGGCAATCAGCAATATATCCGTCATAAAAACAATTTACTTTTTCTTACTGATTCTAAACGGCCAGCTACAAAAGGAGTTTTCACAATGAACCCTACTTATAAAATTCTCATACAACAAAGAAGTTCTTTATTACAGTAGTGCACCACAAACATTTTTAATAAATTATATTCTCGTAAATATGAAAATATAAAAAATGTTATGCAATAGCTTCACCGCCGCAGTCTCCGAGTGCCACATGTATTTTTTTTCTATATTGGTGGTATAAGGGCAAACACTAAACTGTAGTTATAATATAACTACAGTTGAAGTTCTAGTACTTAATATAATATAAATACCAACGTGATATAACCAAATTGTTTTCAAACCTTTCTTCACCTCTGCCTTAATGGTGCAATTTCATTAGTCGTTTGGCCCCGCATGACCGCATGACAAAAGCGTGTCATACGGCCCGCATTCGGGGAACCGTTTTCATTGGTCGATAGAGCCCGCATGCCAGGTGCGAGAGATTTCTGGAACGCGTTCATCCCTCACTCCATTATTGGAATAATAATAATTAATTGCATGTTTTTAAATTTTGTAGGTTATAATACACCTTGACTTTTTAGTCGTCTTACAACGGCAGCCCAGTTCATGTATCCAATGACTAGAACACGTTTATAATAAAAAAATAGGTAAGTATTTGAGAGATTTCAAAAATTTAAAAATCAAATTTTAATTCGTTATTATGACGCAAGACGTAGTTAGAAACACCCTTGCCTCATAGAAAATGGAGATGGAATGATCTGCCCGACTATTGCGCTGTGTAGGTACCTATACTCTACAGCAGTAGTTCCCAAACTTATTTTTTTCGTGGACCACCTCAAAATTTTACTGGTTTCGGTGGACCCCCTGCTGCTACATTTCTACCACATTCTTAAAGTCGCCAAAAAATAAAAATTGTGTCGCTTCTGAGTTCTGTCCCTATATTCCGATAATTTTATAACACTTTATTAATTAAAAGGATAGAATTACAAAAAAAAACTATTAAGGTAATATAGGTTCAGGTCATAATTTTAATTAATGGGAAGGATGTATATGATGGAGTGTCAGCAAATGATCAATGTTTGGCTTTATTTTTGTGAGCAATAACCGCAAATCCCCCCGCTCTGTGATTTTTAATTTGCTTCTTTTTTTTCGTTAAGAGGTTTGTAACGGCACTAAAACTCCTTACGACAAGGTATGACGAGGGAAAAGCTATTAAAAATTTCCTTGCGATTTCCCACAGTCCAGGATATTTTTCGGGTATTTTTGCTTGCAGCCAAAATATTTGGTAGCCTTTTCTAAATTTCACCTTCAGCTCCTCATTGATGCTTAGCTCGAGCAGCTCCTCTTGTAATAAAACATTGGCCACTTCCGTTTGATCAAATGGATTAATGATCCATGGTGGTATATCCATCGTCAGCATATCTTCAAACCTGGTTATGAAGTCATCATGCAGGGCACTTAAATGTTGACTGTAGGTATGGATATCCTCATCAATACCTCCAACATCACCTCCGACAAGTTTGGAAAAGAGAATTCGCGCCGACTAATGTTTTGCTTCATATATTTCAATTAATGATCGAAGGTTATATCGAATACGCAAGTTTGGACAAGTAACAGTCGCTTGCCTTATTAAAATATTATCTGCTTAGTTAAGTACTTAAAACAATGTAGGTAGGCCCTTATATAAACTATGTTTACATTTTTGCTCCTTACTATCAAAATCAGATAAATTTTCGTGGACCCCCATTAACATCTTATGGACCCCCATTTTTTGTTCACGCCTACGTAGACCCCCAGCAAGTCTCCCGTGGACCCCTGGGGGTCCACCTGGACCACTTTGGGAATCACTGCTCTACAGCTTGATACGTAAAAATTTTAACAGGGTGTTTCATATTTCGAATGTACCTATTTATTAGTAATAAAAAATATTATTAACGTTGAAATAAAAAAAAACTTCGCCTAGAGGTATTTTAGGTCGGATACATTAAGTGGACCATTTTCATCAGACGACTAAAAAGTCACGGTGTATAACGTCATTATAGCATAAGTATTATTATATTTTATTTTCTTGAATTGATTTAACATCCTAGTATTTCATGTACTACAAATGTTTATTACACTGTTTATTGACAATAGAAATTCATTTTCATTCACCACCGGAGAATTTTACTTTTTTAATGCACTTTTGATGTTAAAACAAGATCAATCAAAAGAATCACTGATTTCATTACTTTCTAATCATGGTTTATGTTTGATTACGGGTTTCAATTCCGAGATCATATTCAGCACAACATCTCATGGTAACCCATGTGTCAATATAGGACCATACCGGTACAATCAAGCTCGACGTGGTCCTTGCGAAGGACGCAAAATACGGTGGCGTTGTACTCTGAAAACTAAGGGTTGTAAAGCAGTTGTATTCACCGTCCATGGTGTCATAGTTCACTATGAAAACTATCATAACCACTGAAGATATTTCACGAAAATTGCTGGTTTCTGATACATCCCGGTTCGTAGAACGGATTAAATTATTTAATTTGAATTTCCGCATGTAACCTGTAAAAAACATGAAATAATGGATTTTTTTTCTTTGGGACAAACCCACCATATTTTTCCCATACCACTGGAACTCCTGAAAGCCACAATCAATAGTCTCAACCACCAGAAAAACGAAGCGCCGAGACAATGAAGCTCGACGTGTCCCGGAGTATGAATTTACCTGTCTTGGCTCCTGCAACGAAATCAATCAGAAAATAACGGCGGAGGAGTGGCAAAAATACGTAGTTTCCGCAGGAGATAGAACAAAACAAGGATAATAGGCACGAAAGGACATAGGTAACAACTGGAAGAAGCCCAATCACCCAGCACCATGCTCAAAAAATCACCTTTAATGTCCTAAATTGTGAGCTGCTATATTTCATTCCAATAATAATAATAATTATTATTATTTATTTGTATCAGATCTGAATCCATATTTTGTTAGTAAAAATCTAAACCTAATGTTAGTAGACACCAAACTATATTATTTACAAAATTCAAAACGACTGAGTAAGTGAGTACACCTACGTGTGCAGCCGTATATAGTGAGCCAGCATGGGGCTGTCCCACCTATCACAGAAAACACTCAAGATGCTGTGGGAGCCACCACGTATTCTACCGAGAATGGAAGCGCACCGTTTCCTGATAATGGCATAAAGATCATCAACCCTGGCCTCGGCGAACATTCCGGAAGCGCTACAAAACCGTGGTAGACTCAACAGCATCTTGAATACATTATTATACTGGACACGCAGAGCGTTGTATGCCCTCAGCGTATACCCGACCCACAGACTGCACGTCTAAAAAGATTGGCAATACGCCCTGAAAAGGGTTATTTTGACTTCCGTCGTACAGCGCGCAAATCTACGGATCAGCATATTACCTCGGACAGCCATCGCCCTGCCTTCCCTTTCAATGTCCATGTCATCGTTTAGATCATGAGTCACCCAGTGAATAATGGGTATGGCAACAACGCTTAAACGCACAGAAGTTTGTTCGAGTTTCCACAAGGTCCATGAAACTAGATTCCATGGAGTCTTTAAACTATCCAACATATTATTACGTTCGTTCTGCCAAAGAATACACTCCTATAGAATATGATGTGATGATTATTCATATTCACAATACAACAAAAAGGCGAGAGGGCAATAAGCTTGAAGAAAAATAATTTACTTTTAAGATGTGTGATCCACCTCCAGCCACGTCCTAGACAGCCGATAACGAACGGATGGAGGTGCCGCCCCCTTAATGAATGTGTCAAATTACAAATGTTTTAAAAAACTTTAGTCACGAGCAAAAGTATGGAATCCGTTACTTCGAATTTATCCGGGATTAGGTCTTTAAATAATAGCGTGACTTCAATGAATTTGGTATCAAATTACAGCTATCAGTTAAACCTTTAAAATTGTACTTTAGTTGTTCTTAACGATTGCGCGGATTCGGAGTTAATGATTCCATATTTTTGTTCGCTATTACATTTTTTGATTTTACAAAATAGAAAATACATGTTCCCATTTTCTTATATTTAACTAACTCTTACTAAAACTTGACCTATCTTTTTTCAGTGACATACGTTAAAAAGGTTGATGGAAAGGAACTTGCCATTGTTAATGGCTACACCTTTTATCTTCACAGATGTTATAACAGATCAGATACCTGGAGCTGTTCCAAAGGAAAAGGTTGCAAAGCAAAGCTAATCATCACGAAGGGTACGACACCTTCAACACGCACGTTGATATCATCCAATCTTGAACATAACCACGCTCCTCCAAATTTTATGATTTCTAGAGGGATTTATGTTAAGTACTAGCTCTACTCGCACGGTTAAATTAATTTGTTACAAAAAATGTGATAAATGAAGAACCGCTCGACAGATTTTGTGCAAACTTCACATAATCATCATCAGCCTATAAATGTTCCCACTGCTGGGACACAGGCCTCCTCTCTCTGAGAGGGAGTGGGCCGTAATCTACCACGTGGGCCCAGTGCGGATTGGTAGATGTCACATGTCTTCGAATTTTTGGTTCTAGGAAATGCCGGTTTCCTCACGATGTTTTCCTTCACCGTTTTGAGAGCAGTGGTGTTGAAATAAATTACACAAAGTAATGCGCCTGACGGGGTTCGAACCCACAACCTTCAACTCGTAAGTCGAGGCCGATACCACTGGGCCACCACTGCTCTCTCAAATCCTAAACATTTGGTTTGGATAGTTGAGCCCGTTCTTGAGTTATAAAATTACAACGAAAAGTGGCATTAATTTTTATTATATTGATTATAAGCTAAGTAGTAAAGTGAAGTTTGATTTTGAATATTTCTGATAATAGTAAAATAAAGTATGTCATAACTTTGTGATGTTAGATTTTTCTTCTGATAAAGATGTGTACGTAGCAAGTGGTGCTCTGTAGTTTCTGCCCACCCCCATGAGAAGGTTTATGTTTTATGTACTATACGGATTTTTTCGTTCTTTACTTTAGTTAACGTCTTTGATCAATCTAAAATAAACATACATGAGTACCTACTATTAAAACCGTGTTTTCTTATCAAGAATTTCTTTATGATATACATTTCCAGCTCGCATTGTATAGTTTGTGTATGTCATTTGTAATGTATGTAATTCCTGAAATCGCTCGGAAATGTATGAAACCTCACCAAACCAAATCTCGGGGTGCCCCTGACGCCCACTTTCAAAGGCACCAACAACTCTTGGGCACCCCGAGGTTCGTTTTGGTTAGGTTCCTTTAAAAGTTTAAACCTTGCACACGGCAATAGAAATCCTGAACTAAACCTGCGGGCTTCGTCTACCTGAACACGTAAAACCGTTTTTAATACGTTTTCTAAATGGCTTCGGAATTGTATACATTTCTTAGGAGTTGTATTTAATTTTTAGATATCATACATTTCCGGTAACAATAACAATCATATTTACCGGCAACATATTACCTATAGTTATTTTTGTCTCGGCGCTTTTCTGGTGGTTGCTACTGTGGATTCTGGATTTCAGGAGTTGCAGTGGTTTGGGAATAGACACGCATGTTATCATTGAATGCTTTACTTGTTTTACACTTGATAGATTAAAAATATAAGCTTACCAAATAACTAAATCTAACACGCTACTAACACTTTTAAAAATTAGTTACAGTGGAATTCGTGAAGAGACTGAACGGAAAAGAAGTGGCAATAGTGAACGGCTATACTTACTACTGTCGCAAGCAGAGTTTGAAGAGGTCTACAAAGATCTGGAACTGTACCTATGGAGGGGACTGTCATGCCAGGATGGAGATCACCAAGCACGCGAAACCATCTCGTCGGATTGTGCTGTCAGCGAAACTGGAACACAAGCACGAACCTTCTAAGTATTGTATCAGTAATGGATTCTATTGTAAACTGTAATTATGTAGTGTAGCTAAAATTTTACTGGCATTTAGTAGGTACTTGGTCTATATAATTGATTAGGTATTCTGGTATTATTGTTGGGCTTATAATTATGTCGGTAGGTATCTTCTCTCTGTTTTAGGCACCTTCTACTTTATAGCAACTGACATGATCTCTTACTTTAGTTTCATTCAAGTTAGAATTTTGAATGAAATTTACTTTGAATGGAATAAACAGTTTTATTCAAGCTATAGAGATATATGTGATAGAATTCTAGTCATATTTAAAGAACAAAGTAACTATCTTAAATTGATGTTTACTAAGATCTATTATTTATTTACTTACCGAGTACAAAATCAAGTTTTGGTTAAAGAAATTAATTATGTACAAATATAAAAAATCCTATCCTACTCCTACTATATAATATTATAAATGCGAAAGTTTGTGAGGATGGATGTATGTTTGTTACTCTTTCACGCAAAAACTACTGAATGGATTTTGATGAAATTTGGCACAGAGGTAGATTATAGTCTGGAATAACACATAGGATACTTTTTATCCCGGGAATATGTTCGCTTGGGATAATTTTTGACATTCACCTGATGTGGAACTCCAAGAGCCCAGCTACATTATAACATATACAAGAATGACGTCTTAGCAAGAGTTGGTCAACCTGATGAGCACTCTCTGTTTATGTATAAAAATTGAAGATCTGGAACACCTGATGTGGAACTCCAAGAGCCCAGCTACAGTATAACATATACAGGAATGACGTCTTAGCAAGAGTTGGTCAACCTGATGAGCACTTTCTGTTGACGTATACAAATTGAAGATCTGGAACACCTGATGTGGAACTCCAAGAGCCCAGCTACACTATAACATATACAGGAATGACGTCTTAGCAAGAGTTGGTCAACATGATGAGCACTTTCTGTTGACGTATACAAATTGAAGATCTGGAACACCTGATGTGGAACTCCAAGAGCCCAGCTACACTATAACATATACAGAAATGACGTCTTAGCAAGAGTTGGTCAACATGATGAGCACTTTCTGTTGACATATAAAAATTGGAGATCTGGAACACCTGATGTGGAACTTCAAGAGACCAGCTACACTATAACATATATAGGAATGACGTCTTAGAAAAGTTGTTCAGACTAATGAGCACTCTCTGTTGACATATAAAAAATTTGAAGATCTGGAACACCTGATGTGGGACACCAAGAGCCCAGCTAAACTATATCATATACAGGAATGACGTCCTAGCAAGAGTTGTTTAGCCTGATAAGCACTCTCTGTTGCCGTATAAAAATTGAAGATCTGGAAAATCTGATGTAGAACACCAAGAGCCCAGCTACACCACAACATAATATATAGGAATGACGTCTTAGCAAAGTTGTTCAGCCTGATGAGCACTCTCTGTTGATGTATAAAAATTGGAGATCAGGAACACCTGATGTGGAACTCCAAGAGACCAGCTACACTATAACATATATAGGAATGACGTCTTAGAAAAGTTGTTCAGCCTAATGAGCACTCTCTGTTGATGTATAAAAATAGGAGATCAGGAACACCTTATGTGGAACTCCAAGAGACCAGCTACACTATAACATATATAGGAATGACGTCTTAGAAAAGTTGTTCAGCCTAATGAGCACTCTCTGTTGATGTATAAAAATAGGAGATCAGGAACACCTGATGTGGAACTCCAAGAGACCAGCTACACTATAACATATACACCGTGTTCCGGACGATATACATAAACTTCGACCAGATGTTCAAACCACGGAAGTAAGCATTTTTCATTATGGACACATTAATAAATTCTTATTTTTTATTTTTTGTTAATTTTCATACAAACTAAATACCTAGACGTAAATAACCCGATATGCATGCCTCTTTATCCGAATTGGCAACGTCATTCATAACATTTGGCGGGCTGAAACAAATGAAATGCAAATAGTATTTGATAGATTTCAAATTAAGATACTTTCTCACTGCATAGCTCAATTAAATTTCATTAAATGAAATTACAAATATCTTTGTAACGAAGCCTTTTTAAGTACTACTTCCTTTGTTGGATTTGATTTGTAAAAGCCATAGAAGTATTTGCTAAAGTTTATGGATAACGTGAAGAACACGGTGTATAGGAATGACGTCTTAGAAAAGTTGTTCAGCCTGATGAGCACTCTCTGTTGACGTATAAAACTGAAGATCTGAAAAACCTGATGTGGAAATTAAAGCTATCACTAATTTCACTGTATAATTTTAAAGTAGCATGGGGTGGGAGTACCTCCATGCAGTAAAGGTGGTAACAGTTTAGAACTTTTCGATGACGATGAATACTTATATATGAATAAAAATTTTACTCTACAGGCCAAAACTCCCATTTATTTTTTACCCGGGCTCTTGAAATTGAACATCAGACTTATCAGATGTTCGATTTTGACGACCCCGTGGTGCTGGCATAAGCAACAGGATCTGCGTACGAATTCGCGGGCAAAAGCTAGTATAAAAATAAATATGTATTATGTACTAGTTGGTGTAAAATGTTTGACTATTTTTCTTACACGTAGAATTAAGATTCTGGTCACATTTTGGACTATTTTAGCTAAAGGGTAAAACTGGGTAATACGCCCCATCATTCTAACACTCAAAGTTGCTGTTCGGAACCAAAACCGAGATTGGCCGCTGTTGGCGTATACACAATGGTCCTCGGCCATGTTTTAGCTAGAAATACGGGGGTTTTGTTAACTAGGGCGTATCACCTAGTTTTTCCCTAGGTTTTTAACTTCCTACCCTATATGGTGTGATAAATGTCTGCAAAATGCAATTAACTGATCTCACATTTGTATATTTTATTATTGTGTGTTGCGTTCAAGTGTGTGTGTTATGTGGTTTTATCAATAAGAAGCAAATAAATAATTTAAATGAAGACTAAAATAATTATGTTTACTATATTTGGTTTCTTCTCATGGCCATTTCAGCTGAATGTCGTGTAGTACCAGAGATATCCCTCACCTTCTCAATTTTCTAAATTAAATCTCCTCAACAAGCAGGATACAATTTGAGTACCACATGGTTTATGGAACAGCATCATATTAATTCTACTCTCATTTTAACTCCTTCGTGTAAATTTAAAGGTGAAAATAAGCCGTCCAATAATAATATTAAACCCTTCGTGCGCGGGTGAGATTTGCATATGGCCGTTTTTTTATTCTCTTCAGTGTCATAAAATCACCTGTAATCTTCAGTCGTGGGCCCCGATGACTTCTACCACGGGCGTAATTTTCAATAACCAGTGCCTCACTTAAGGCGCGGTCTTATCTCATATTCCCAAAAATTGGTTTCTTAGAACGTCGAGTATGACGTAATGTAATAAAAATAAGCAACGCGAAAAATACAGTGAACAGAGAAGGGTATAAAGAAGAATTTAAACCGAACAGAATAATAAATAAGAGTTTGATATTCCCAATAAAAATTGGGAAGTTGTAGCACAAAAATAAACTTTGACGTCGAAGATCTCTGTATTTCCAGCGATAACAACAGTTTTTTTTTAAGAATTTAGTAGGTTTTCCATTTTTTTAAAACTTTAACCGAACCATTATTTAATTTTATGTCTATATTTTAAATAATCTAAAGAAAAGCAGTAAAATAAATGCCCATTCGCAGCTTACGTCACATTTCAACACAAATGTCATTTTTTCAATTTTCAATCTTATTGAGGCTCCATAGTGGTGACAATAGTTTACGCGGTCATAAGCGATTAAAATCGTAGTCAGTCCGCGTCTTAAGTAAACTTCAACTTTAGCAATTTTTAAGCACATATCGTTACATTAAACCTACCTACTTATCTACAATGATAATTTCCTTTTATACTTTAAATACACATAATTTAAATAATAAAAATAACATTTTTTTTTAAGTTAAAATGTTTATTAGGCGCGAGCCACAAAGAAAAGACGTAAGACGCAGACGGGGCGGAGACATTATGTCTCTTCGGCGTCTCTTTCATACAAATGTATAGAAGCGTCGCGAACGTGAACACACAGAAGACGCGTCGCGGGCGCGACTCATACATTTTCGCCCGTCCGCGACGCGTCCTCGTCTTACGTCTTTTCTATGTAGCCCGCGCCTTAGGCCGCAGACATAGACAGCCAGATCTAATCATATTATTACCTTTCAGAGGACATCAAGTATGTTGAGTCGCAGAGAGGCAATCAACTCATTCTAATTAACAACTACACGTACGGTCGCCAGCGTCATGATAAAAATAAGAACACTACTCGTTGGCACTGTTCTACTCACAATCATAAGAAATGCAATGCTATGCTCGTTACTGATAAGAACAATAAAATTATTACCGCTAATTATGAACATAATCATCCTCCAGGTAAATACGTTTTATGTCAGGGAAAGTATTTCCGAGTATATAGAGATTAAAGATATTTTTTGTATTTGTAACCAAGTATGCACATTACACGTGAGTTTCAATGTTTGTGTAACTGTAAAATTGAGGCAAAAGAATTATTTGACACAAAATTGCTTTTTTGTAATCAATCATTTGTATCAATAATTCACTTTATTGTTTCTTTTGCATCCTTCTTTTACTTAAATAATTAATAGAAGAAAAGTTGTTTTCTTGAACTTAAAGATAAATAATAGAAAAAAAGTTGTGTTGTTACTGCTTAATGAATAAAATGAAACTTGAAAGCTCACATTTGTAGTGTATATTTTTTCATTGTGTGTTGCGTTGAAGTGTGTAGGTTTATCAATAAACAGGCAAATAAAACAATGTTTACTTAATTAATGCTAACATTATTAGATTTTGTTTCTCCTCTTGATCATTTCAGCTGAATGTCATGTAATACCTACTATAGATATGCCTCCTTTTCTCAGTTCTCCAAATTGAGTCTCCTCGGCACGAAGGATAGATTTTAAGTTCCACAAGGTTTATGGAACACCATCACATTAATTTGTACTCTCATTTTAACTCCTTCATATAAATTGGTGGTCTCTTACTATGGGCCTCATTAGTAAGCTGAAGTTAGCCCAACAAGCTATAAAGAGGGATATGCTCGGAGTCTCTCTGAGTGATCGAGTCAGAAATGAGAAAATTCGTAGACGAACCATAGTTGCCGACATAGCCCAGCAATTTGGCATGTTGAAGTGGCAGTGGACAGGCCACATAACACGCAGAAGAAATTGCCGATGGGGCCGTAAGGTTCTCGAATGAAGAGCACGCGAAGAGAGCGCAGCATGAGATGTCCACTTGCAAGGTGATCACAGGATCGCGTTGGATTCAAACCACTTCTAACTGGTCCTATAGATAAATCAATGGGGGAGGCCTATGTTCAGCAGTGGACATCCTACGGATGATATGATGATGTTTTATCTTCCTTGTTTTTGTAACTAATTTGGGAAGAGAATACCTATCATTTTGAATAACATAATTATTTCACATATTTTTCAGAGGACATGAAGTATATTGAGTCGCAGAGAGGAAACCAACTCATTCTAATTAACAACTACACGTACGGTCGCCAGCGTCATGATAAAAATAAGAACACTACTCGTTGGCACTGTTCTACTCACAATAATAAGAAATGCAATGCTATGCTCGTTACTGATAAGAACAATAAAATTATTACCGCTAATTATGAACATAATCATCCTTCCGGTAAATACGTTTTATGTCAGGGAAAGTATTTCCGAGTATATACAGATTAAAGATATTTTTTGTATTGTAACCAAGTACGCACATTACACGCGAGTTTCAATGTTTTTTTTTTTTATTGTTTGTGTAACTGTAAAATTGAGGCAAAAGAATTATTTGACACAAAATTGCTTTTTTGTAATCAATCATTTGTATCAATAATTCACTTTATTGTTTCTTTTGCATCCTTCTTTTACTTAAATAATTAATAGAAGAAAAGTTGTTTTCTTGAACTTAAAGATAAATAATAGAAAAAAAGTTGTGTTGTTACTACATATTGAATAAAATGAAACTTGAAAGCTCACATTTGTAGTGTATATTTTTTCACTGTGTGTTGCGTTGAAGTGTGTAGGTTTATCAATAAACAGGCAAATAAAATAATGTTTACTTAATTAATGCTAACATGATTAGATTTTGTTTCTCCTCTTGATCATTTCAGCTGAATGTCATGTAGTACCTACTATAAATAGATATGCCTCCTTTTCTCAGTTCTCCAAATTGAGTCTCCTCGGCACGAAGGATAGATTTTAAGTTCCACATGGTTTATGGAACAGCATCACATTAATTTGTACTCTCATTTTAACTCCTTCATATAAATTGGTGGTCTCTCACTATGGGCCTCATTAGTAAGCTGAAGTAAGCCCAACGAGCTATAAAGAGGGATATGCTCGGAGTCTCTCTGAGTGATCGAGTCAGAAATGAGAAAATTCGTAAACGAACCATAGTTGCCGACATAGCCCAGCAATTTGGCATGTTGAAGTGGCAGTGGACAGGCCACATAACACGCAGAAGAAATTGCCGATGGGGCCGTAAGGTTCTCGAATGAAGAGCACGCGAAGAGAGCGCAGCATGAGATGTCCACTTGCAAGGTGATCACAGGATCGCGTTGGATTCAAACCACTTCTAACTGGTCCTATAGATAAATCAATGGGGGAGGCCTATGTTCAGCAGTGGACATCCTACGGATGATATAATGATGTTTTATCTTCCTTGTTTTTGTAACTAATTTGGGAAGAGAATACCTATCACTTTGAATAACATAATTATTTCTCATATTTTTCAGAGGACATCAAGTATATTGAGTCGCAGAGAGGAAACCAACTCATTCTAATTAATAACTACACATACAGTCGCCAGCGTCATGATAAAAATAAGAACACTACTCGTTGGCACTGTTCTACTCACAATAATAAGAAATGCAATGCTATGCTCGTTACTGATAAGAACAATAAAATTATTTCCGCTAATTATGAACATAATCATCCTCCAGGTAAATACATTTTATGTCAGGGAAAGTATATCCGAGTATAAACAATAAACTTTTTTTTTGTATTTGTAACACATGATGTAATCAATATTTTATTTTTTATGATTGTGCAACTGTAAAATTAAGGTAAATAAATAAATTCCGACTGACCCAAAATTGCTTTTTTTCTTTTTGTTATCAATCATTTGTGTCAATAATTCACCTTTTTGTTTCTTTTGAATTCTTTTTAAAAGCCTTTTTATGAACTTAAAGACGAGAAGAAAAGTTGTGTTTTAACTGCATGTTGAATAAAATGAAACCTAAAAATCAAGACCTTTTATTTGGTAATTGTCTAAAAAGATAATTTTATGACTGTGTTCGATGTGAACGTGATCGGCCGGGACTGAAATATCGTTCATTCAGTTTAGGTTCATCATTCAGTTCAGTTTTAACGATCCTTTAAGTTCTTAGATTCTGCCAGTATGCTTAGGTACTCATGCAATGTTCCATGCTGTGTCGACTGACCTTTTTCTTTTATTTTTCAGGTTTCAAGTACATAAAATCAATAAAGGGCAAGCAGTTAATACTATTAGGAGAGTACACTTATTTCTTGCAGCGAACTCAAGCGCGAGGCATAGCACATTGGTTGTGCACCTCGAGTCGCAGTAAGAATTGTAAAGCGAAATTAGTTTTAGACTCAGCCAAAATAATAACGAGTGCTAATTATGAACATAATCATCCTCCACCGCAATTTCTTGTTTGTAAGGGAGTACATATTAGAATATAGTTGTAAATATAATTACTTAATTATGTATCATCATCAGCCTATAAATGTTCCCACTGCTGGTACATAGGCCTCGTCTCTGTGAGAGGGAGTGGGCCGTAATCTACCACGTGGGCCCAGTGCGGATTGGTAGATGTCACGTGTCTTCGAATTTTTGGTTCTAGGACATGCCGATTTCCTCACGATGTTTTCCTTCACCGTTTTGAGAGCAGTGGTGTTGAAATAAATTACACAAAGTAATGCGCCTGACGGGGTTCGAACCCACGACCTGCAACTCGTAAGTCGAGGCCGATACCACTGGGCCACCACTGCTCTCTCGCTTATGTATAACTCACTTAAATCCTAATTTAATCACACCGCAATCGCGGCGGTAAGATCCATTTTTGAGGCATGGCTGGATAGGCATCACGGCATCCTGACCTACCGCATGACACAGGTCCTCACTGGACACGGAAGTTTTGGGAGGTACCTGCGTCGGATGGGGAAGGAGGAAACGCCTGGGTGCCACCACTGCGAGGATCGCCCGGAGGACACAGTGGAGCATATAATGCAGGACTGCCCCGCTTGGGCAGAACACCGCCGTGTCCTCACGACGGCGACAGGTGGAGACCTCTCGCGCCCGGCATTGGTCGAGGCCATGCTGCGAAGCAGTCATGCTCGCAAAGGAGGAGGCCGGCCGCGTGAGGGAGAGGACAGCGTCCTCCCTCCACCCCAGCCGCAGTGGTAGACGCCCACGGCGACGGACGTCGGCAGACGATCTCCGGCCACCGTAGGCGCGGGCATGCGGACGGCGAGTAATGGGCGACTCAGTGTCCGACCATGGACCCTTAAGAGGGCCAAAGCATGCCCGGCGCGACTTACCGAATTACAGTGACCCTTTTTTTTAGCGTGGCAAAATCAAATGAGTCCTCCCGCCAGTACGGGACAGGAGGGACTGTCAGACTTGTACTGACTAAAATCCACGGTGTTCCTTCAATAGCCCTTTATGTACCAGGGTCACGGTTACCGAATGGGACAATCCCGCGACCCCGGCAGGCTCTGGCCCTCTTAGGGGGCCCCGTCAGATTGCTGACAGCTCTTTGAGGCGCGCGTGGAACACAACGCGCCGTCGACCCGGGCATGGTCCATGGTCGGACGGCGAGTTGCCCATTACTCGCCGCCCGCATGCCCGCGCCTACGGTGGCCTCAGATCGTCTTGCGACGTCAGTTGCCGTGGGCGTCTCCGGCATTACCGTGACCCTGGAACGTAAAGGGCTACTGAAGGACACCGTGGATTTTAATCAGTACGAGTCTAACAGTTCTGCTGTGCCCTGAGCGGGAGGACTCATTTGATGATTTTACCACGATAATAAAGAAAAAAAAAAACATGTGAAATTACCTTTAATCACTTACCTGCATTCTATAATTTCGTATTTGTTAGTTATAAGACTTAAAATAAAACTATCGTATAATTCTTGATTAATGTTATGAAAACGCTTTTATTAAGGCCTTAGGCCACCCTACAGGCCGAAAAAATAGGCTTTTTGCACCAAAAAATAAAATGAAATATCTAGAATGTTCTGAGTGAAAAAACAGTTGTAAAATAGTTCTTGCGTGTGATAGAGCGGTGTTTATTGCAGAATTAAAACCCTAAATTGCTTTTTAAAATTATGTATTACGAACACTCTTATTTGAGCAGTGGGGAACAGCCAGTCGTATATATGTAGATAATCGAGCATATATCTTTTAAAGTTTGTTTAAACAGCAATAACTTCACAGCAATAAATTGTTTTTTCTCGCAAACATCCTTAAGTTCCATAATAACCATTTTATGAAATCCTAATAAAATTGTTAAAATATTTCGCATCTATTTTCTTAATTGTTGAATAAATAGTAATAAATAGTTTGGTTGAATGGTAGATTTTTATTTATTTGCTGCAACTGATTCATGTTTATTTCATCGTGTCACTAGACTTTTACTTTCAGATTTCAAGTACATAACTACTACGCAAGGCAAGCAGTTACTTCTACACAAACAGTACACATATTGTTTCAATTATGAGTCTACCATCAAAAACACTGTCAAATTCCAATGTTCATTACGGACCAACAACAAATGTAAGGCAAGAATGATAGTTTATGATCGTCGAGAAATAATATTTGGTAACCTAGAGCATAATCATCCGCCACCAATCTTTCGTATTAGCGCTAAAGGTCAATATGGCAGAGTTTACTGATAAAATGTGTTATCATACTCAAGATGCAATTTTTAAAAATGTTTTTAATTTTATAATCACATATATTTTAAAACAAATTCCCGACCGTCGCGTCTGTAAGCTTTTTATTTAAATTCATTCATATTTGGTTATTAATAAGACAAGAATTAAGCCTCCTGCAGACACACGCGATTAATCGCGCGGGGCGACATGTCGCGGTCCATTCGCAGTATTTTTAGAGTGGAAATTAGCTTGGCTCGTTGTCGCAGCGCGATTAATCGCGTGTGTCTGCGGGAGGCTTTACCTTTTAGTTTATTTTCTCTAAATAAATAATTATTTTTGTTTAAAAGGTTTTTTTTGTTTAAAAGACAAGGCTGCTGAAATGTTGGTGTAGGTACGATTAGGTACCTACACTTCTGCCTAACCCTTTGTCTTTTAATTCATGGTAGGTGCGTTAATCTTTTGTGTAAGGGACTACATTTGCTGATGAACAGAGTGATAAATTTACATTGTTCGTTATAGCTATTCAATCATGTCAACCTTCGACAACAGATACGATCGAATAGCGACGCTTAGTTCTAGTAAGTAACTTAGTAAAGTAGGGACAATTCAGTCATGACGAGATTCAGAGTATTTATATCATCATCATCATTATCTCAGCCATAGGACGTCCACTGCTGAACATAGGCCTCCCCTTTAGATCTCCACAAATACCGGTTGGAAGCGACCTGCATCCAGCGTCTTCCGGCGACCTTTATAAGGTCTGTCCATCTCGTTGGTGGACGTCCTACGCTGCGCTTGCTAGTCCGTGGTCTCCACTCTAGCACTTTTCGACCCCATCCGCCATCTGCTCTGCGAGCAATATGGCCTGCCCATTGCCACTTCAGCTTAGTATTAATATTATTATTATTTATATAATTAAACAAAAATTTTGACTAACGCACAATCTTTGAATGAGATGAATTCTATAGAATTCCGATTAATACTGTTTCAGAATTCATATTCGTCAAGTCACAACGAGGAAAAGACTTGATACTGCACGAGGGTTTCACATACTGTCAACGTACACAAATCTCAATGAAAAGCACAGTCTACTGGCGTTGTTCCTGTTTCAACAGTCAGAAATGTCGAGCAAGATTATTGTTAGATAGAGATCATCGAGTTATCAATGCTCATCTCACACATAGTCATCCGGAACTCACTCACCGTCAAATTACTGATAAGATGCAAACCTTTCAATACGCAATCAAGATACGCAAATCTATAAAAAATTAAGTTTAGATTATGTTCTGAATTTAATTTTGAAAGTTGGCTATATTCGTAAATATTTCACGATTTCCATGAAATACAAATGAATACATTGTTTAGTATTATTAATCTTTTCCTTTTTAAAATTATTTATATTCATAAAATATTGAGACTTAATTTCTTCGATCATTAAAATAAACAAAACGATCATGAAAATACAGGCGTGATGTTGTATTTGTGATTAATTGAACAAAATAAATAATTAAATTTTAAATTAAAAAAAAAACAATAGCGTCTCCACCAAACAGAACAGGATCAACATAATATGTTAGCCGAATAAATCAAGTAGCCGTGCGACAATATGAATTGTACGTTTAGCAAAAGTCTTTTCAATTTAGGTGCTTTATAAACCCCGCTGATAATTTCGTCAATTTTAAAATATGTAAATGTTTTACGGCGATTTCTGGACGAAATATCAGTATGTATAGTACAGTGATAGTTATTATATATTGGTAATATTAGTACTTACTGAAAAAATGAAATTCCATCCATTTTTCCGGTCCTGGAAGAGTGATTTTTGCACTTTTTAAACGAGCACGGAGGCATGTTTACGTTCCGAGCGTTAGAACAGTACTAAAAGAAAAGGATGACCGATCTCTGATTTGGTCATTCTTTTGGTGAGGACGTTTTTTGTCGCTTATTGTGTATCTAGTTTATTTTAATGATCGAAGCTTAATTTAAATGAATGTTTTAAATTAGTATTATAACTTTACAACACAATCGTTTTTATATTGTCCGTTACTAGGTTTTTTTTTTATTTAATGATAGGTTTGCAATTCACCACTATCTCGCCTGATTATAAGCGAAAATAATGGTCGACCGTGGAGCACGCTTGCCTAGAAGTAACCTAATCACTCCTGACCAGAAGACCCCGAGGTTATAACTGTCGGGAAATACAGATGCAGGGAATTCCACTCCTTAGCTGTGCGCATTAAAAGTATTGGAAAAATGTTTTGTACGTATCGGAGGGATTTCCACCATATATCGATGGCTCATTACCGTAGACTGATAATGCTCTTGAAGTTCACATTATCATTAAAAAAGTATTACTAGGTGCGTCCTCACAGAGCTCGCAGCCTCGCGAGGCTTTTTCCGCGCGAAGCAGCTCGGTTGGTGTGGACGTGTCTCGGGCGAGGCAAGTGACAGCGCTGCCGCGGTCTAGCGACAGAGCGCCCGAGCCATCCAGCGTCGGCTTTTGTTTTGCTCGCGTATATTGTTTCGTGCCTCGGTCGAAAAACAGTAGACGCGTCCACACAGAGTGAGCAGCCTCTCTTGTTAGTTTCCTCGCGCAGCAAATGCCTCGCGAGGCTGCGCGCTCTGTGTGGACGCACCTAATGAGTGATATAAATTAACTGGAGTGGTGTGATTGTTTTATGATTTCTCGATTTGTCTTTTTTATGTACAATGGCCTGGTTTGGTTCGTTGATATTTCATTGTTGACATTTCATTATTTACAGATTTCGAATTCATTAAGACGCAAAGAGGGAACAATTTGGTGCTATACAAAGGACATACCTACTGCTATCATCGTCAAACCAAGAATGTTCACAAATGGAGATGCTCGTTATGTGCTCATAAGAGCTGCAGAGCAAAACTAGTGCTGAACTCAAATAATGATCAAATTGTATTTGTAGATGACAATCATAGTCATCCACCTAGGAAATTCATAGTTTCCAACGGGACTTACATTACAATTTAATTTACAATATAGGCTACATGATTAAACATTCTAATTATTCCGTCAGATTATCAAAAAAAAATATTTTGGAGCGCATTTTTTGTTTTATTACCTGCGTAAAACAAAATTGAGGGAGACAACGCTTTTGCAATTGGCAGCATGTCACAGAAAAACAGAATTATTCAAAAACCTAAGTTTTTTTTTTCAGATTATACATTTATAAGAACGCAGCAAAGCAGTAAATTGATACTACACAAAGACTACACATACTGGTATGTACGTAGAAATATTAAAAGAAGAACAACTACCTGGAAATGCTCTCAACACAACAGCAAGAAATGCAAGGCAGCCTTAGAACTGGACTTTACAAATAAGATTGTGGACACGGATATAGAACACACTCATCCCCCACCCCAACTGAATCCTTTACACTACGAACGGATTTCAGTACCTACTGATCATCTATGTATAATGTATGGAGATTGGAACGACAAATAAATTGGGACTAGAGAAAGATAATGAATGATGAATAAGGTGTTCTCTGATACCTATAGTTTCAACTTGTCTGCCCTCTTGACTGTCTCAGTGGAGAGATAGTAACTCTTTGTCTGCCCTCTTGACTGTCTCAGTGGAGAGATAGTAACTCTTTCTCACTGTGGGAAAGAAACAGAGCGATACAAGTCGTTTAGCGCCATCTCGTTCCCACACTGGATTTTTACTCTCGCTTTAAGACATCATGGTTGGCGTACTTACGTCACTGTAAATATTTGTAACCTATAATTACAAAGGATGTAAGAATAGTATGTAGGTATTTTTGTAGTGCCTTCATGTTTGTTAAGAAGAAATTAATTTAAATAAAAAAGTTTTTTTAAAAAAATGTAACCGACTTCTAAAAAAACAACCACTAAAAAGGGTAAAATAACCTACCAAAAAACTTTTTTTCGGAAGTCGGTGGCTTTGCTTTTTAATTTCATTGATTTTTTTGCCACCGACTTCCGAAAAAAAGTAAGTTTTTTGGTAGGTTATTTTACCCTTTTTAGTGGTTGTTTTTTTTGAAGTCGGTTACATTTTTTTAAAAAAACTTTTTTATTTTACCCTTTTTAGTTTAAATATTCAACCGAAATTCTTGTCAAAAACATAATTTTTTTACTTATGCACTAGAATTTTATTATCCTTAGCACTGGTTATAACATCGCCCATGTACACAATAAGCAAGAACACCAAGATAAATGATTTTTTTTTTGGGACCTAATGGCAGGTATACTGCATCGAACAATAACCCATATAGGTCATTAGTATAAATGAATTAAGTCCAAATACAAGATAGCTGCTGTAAACCGTTGAGGAGTTCCCTGAACTGTTCTTCGTCTTCATCATCAGAACCCTAATGACAGTTACAACCCATCTAGGTATAAAGTTCTCATTAATATAAATGAATTAAGTCCAAACACAAGGTAGCTACTATAAACCGTTGAGGAATTCCCTGAACTGTCCTTCGTCTTCATCATCAGACCCTTAATAACAGTTACAACTCATCTAGGTGTAAAGTTCTTATCAATACAAATTAATCAAGCTCAAACACAAGGTAGCTGCTGTGAATCGTTGAGGAGTTCCCTCGACTTTCTCTCGGATCCATCATCAGATATACTCCAGACCTTTATTAAATTGTAGTGCTTTGAAATACTTAATGAAAAAAGTTTTTTAAAAAAAATGTAACCGACTTCTAAAAAAAACAACCACTAAAAAGGGTAAAATAACCTACCAAAAAACTTTTTTTCGGAAGTCGGTGGCTTTGCTTTTTTATTTCATTGTTTTTTTTGCCACCGACTTCCGAAAAAAAGTTTTTTGGTAGGTTATTTTACCCTTTTTAGTGGTTGTTTTTTTTAGAAGTCGGTTACATTTTTTTAAAAAAACTTTTTTATTTTACCCTTTTTAGTTTAAATATTCAACCGAAATTCTTGTCAAAAACATAATTTTCTTACTTATGCACTAGAATTTTATTATCCTTAGCACTGGTTATAACTGTAACATCGCCCATGTACACAATAAGCAAGAACACCAAAATAAATGATTTTTTTTGGGACCAAATGGCAGGTATCCTGCATCGAACAATAACCCATATGGGTCATTAGTATAAATGAATTAAGTCCAAATACAAGATAGCTGCTGTAAACCGTTGAGGAGTTCCCTGAACTGTTCTTCGTCTTCATCATCAGAACCCTAATGACAGTTACAACCCATCTAGGTGTAAAGTTCTCATCAATATAAATGAATTAAGTCCAAACACAAGGTAGCTACTATAAACCGTTGAGGAATTCCCTGAACTGTCCTTCCTCTTCGTCATCAGACCCCTAATAACAGTTACAACTCATCTAGGTGTAAAGTTCTTATCAATACAAATTAATCAAGCTCAAACACAAAGTAGCTGCTGTGAATCGTTGAGGAGTTCCCTCGACTGTCTCTCGGCTCCATCATCAGATATACTCCAGACCTTTATTAAATTGTAGTGCTTGAAATACATAATGAAAAAAAATAATTTACTAAATCAGTCGACGCCTACTCCTTACTGTTAAGGAGTTGTTGAACCTTCCATCATCAGCTCAGCTACATGAGATGATGATTACTATACGCAAGTACTTAAATTACTTCATAATATTTGCGAAAAACGATGTGTGAGCCTATAAAATTTGAGGGTTGCCCTCGATTTCTCCAGGATCCAATCATCAGATATTGAAATGGTGACAATGGGACCACACGGGAAGCACCAGCTTTCAAATAAAAAAAGAATCATCAAAATCGGTTCACCCAGTCGCAAGTTATGAGGTAACAAACATAAAAAAAAAAAAAAAAAATACAGTCGAATTGATAACCTCCTCCTTTTTGAAGTCGGTTAAAAATAATGGTAGTATTTTAAATAGGAAGTCAAGCTTTTACATATATTTGTGTGTTTATAATAAACATAACTGTTGTATAATCTACGTAGTATTTAAAAATAATAATAACTAAGTTTAATACAAAATGTATTGATTATTTATATTTAAAATAGCTCATGCAAATATTTAAAATGTAATAAAATGCTTATAAATTAAGACAGAAGCTGAAAATATTCGTAACAATGTTTCACATTAAAAAGTTTTGTAAAACTAATGAATTTGAATAAAAACATTTTACAGATTTTATATTTTTTTCATTTGTTACAGAAACTAGTCGTAGAGCAAGTATTTTGTAGCATAGTTAAATGCTGCGGTGTCGGAGCAACAGGCCTAATATTATAATTATCTCAGACGTAATCTGTATATCTGGTATCTGAGACATGGGGTCTAATCATTAAGCACGAAACCCGTGCTTAAAGATTAGGTTTCGGCCTTAGTTACGGGCGTTTTTTACGCCCCGTGACATTGAGTCCGAACTAAGAAATATTGAAATAATAAAATAGTTTGATTACCAAACCTGACAAAATCAACAATGAGGACTAATCTGAGCAGTTCCAAAAATGTCCGCTTGGGCAGCGCCACTGCCTCTGGAGACCTGTCAAACTATCAAACTCTTTAATGAGGACTAATCTGAGCAGTTCCAAAAATGTCCGCTTGGGCAGCGCCACTGCCTCTGGAGACCTGTCAAACTATCAATCAGATTAGTCCTCACTGATTGTAATAGCATACTTGAGGCCCTGGTACAAAAAATTATGTAATATTTTACACTATTTCAGCTTTCAAGTTCATCAGATCCCAAAAAGGTAACCGGTTAATACTGCTGGATGGGTTCACATATTACAATACTCAACAGTCGAGGCCTGGGATCACCCGCTGGAGATGTTCCTCTATGAAAAGCAAATACTGTAAAGCGTCATTAGTGTTGGATAGTAATAATACTACTATTATAACAGGGAAATATGAACACACACATTCACGACCTATGCCTATTAATTATGGTCAAAGAAAATTAATTGTGCAGAATATGTGGTAAATACCTAATATCGTACCCTTATTGCAAAAACCAATTATCTGCATTTTTTAACCAAATTGGTTTAAAAAGGCATATAAAAAATTTGAATTTTTAGTTACTCGTAAATATAGAAATCGAATCCTCAAGTCACGACGAAGCTACAGGTAAAACCCATTATCCTCGAATTTTGATGCAGATAATCGGTTTTTGCATTAAGGGTACGATATCTGCAGTATACGATACAGAATATATTGTTAATGTTAAATCCATTAAATTTAGTAAACGATTTGAATTGACATAGGTATTTCTATTATGTATTACTAGGTGTTCCCCGTGGTATACCCTTTCCCCTGCTCCGCTCGGCCTATTGGTCGCAGCGTGATTTTATATAGCTTAAAGCCTTCCTCGATAAATGAACTATCCCATACAAAAATATTTTATCAATTTGAACCAGTAGTTCCTGAGATTAGCGCTTTCAAACAAACAAACTGCAGCTTTATAATTAATATATTATAAAGCTGAAGTTTTTTTGTTTGTTTGAATTCAATTTTATTTCACAATATTATACAGGGTGTAAGAGACATCGACGCACAAACAGATACCATGGGTCCAGGACATGATTCTGGACCCCCCCGTGTTGGATTTTTTCGTCGACTTTTTCTTATTTTTTTATGCTTGTTTTTTTTTAATAGTGAGCCGCGCTTAAAGTACTATATGTACTGTGGTACTGGACACAGTATTGCTAGTTTTATTTACATTGCTACTTTTAGTGAAAGTAGTAAATTAATTACTTTTTATGAACAATCTAAAGTAAATAAAACTCCAAAATTTTTTTTGAAAAATTTAGAATATTAGGAAAACCGGCGAAAAATTCCAACACGGGGAAGTCCACAATCATATCCTGGACCCATGGTATCCGTTTGTGCGTCGATGTCTCTTACACCCTGTATAACAAAAAAAAAACTCTCATCATCATCATCTCAGCCATAGGACGTCCACTGCTGAACATAGGCCTCCCCTTTAGATCTCCACATATACCGGTTGGAAGCGACCTGCATCCAGCGTCTTCCGGCGACCTTTACAAGGTCGTCTGTCCACCTCGTCACAGAGTACTACAGAGGGGTCTCTATGCGGTGTAGGTATGGAACGGCACGCACACACGCGCACACCGTTCACGGTGCCGTATGCCGGGGCCGCCCGTCTCGCACGCGTTCCGTGTCTTAATATTTTTGTTACGTTTACGTATGTGAAAGAGAAAATAACCAAAATAAAAAGTAGTATTATTAATTAGGTACTGTGTGAAATAACTTTATATATATTTTAGTTATAAAATATAAGGAAAAGCACATACTGCATAGCTTTTGGTTGCTTAATCGACAATAGTGAAAAGAGCCTCACGTTTCATAAACTACCGCGTCACGTCGAAAGGTGAAAATATCGACCACATTCAAACTCAGAAAATAGCAGCTACGCATTCAAGGTCAGCGATCGTAATTGGTTGCGCGACTTTTTTACCATTTACAAACACTCGCAACGCAGAACCTGTGACGTAGGGATGGAGATCTGAGATCGATTAATCGAAGAATCGATTGTTGGAGCCAAAATATCGATTTTATTAAATCTATAAATAGTACTGAATGGATTCAGTGAATCGATACTTCACCCTTGAAACATTCATTAAAATTCATTTGTTTGTTGTTTTAGAATCTGTGTGTCGTAAAGCAAAATAAATACTGATTTTTATGTAGTGTTTGTTGCAGAATAATAACTAAGTAGGTAATTGTAAACCAATACATCTAATAAAGCCTATAAACAACAAAGCCTAACATTTCAAATATTTTTAAATAACATTCTTTTTTGTTTTTGTAAGATGAAATGTTTAAAAATATTACAATAATAGGTTCTAATTTCTAATGTAAGGTGCCGTTGGTACTTTGTATTAACATTCTGTGCTACCAATCGATAATGTATGTAGAATGTAGTAACGAAACCAAAAAGATATAGGCTGATGAAAAAAAAATCCCTGAAGAAAATTTATGTTAATAGTGTAATTTAACAAATGCATAAAATACACCTACCTACCTTATTGTGCCTCCTAAACTCGTAAGTCGCAACCCTATTGAGATTTACAGATAGCAACAATGTAATCACATTGTAATGTTGTTAGCGTCAGATAAACAAAAATAAACTCTCGCGCGTAACCATTCAGTACATTTTTGCTTGCGCATGGGAAGTTTAGGCTATTATAAAAGTACATGGGCGATGCCGATGCTAGTAAAAATGTACTTTATTCTCTCGAGTATAGATTTTACATTTGTTTGATTGTTTTTGGGAAGTGACCCAACTGTTCTAAACTGTGACCTCGTTGGTGGACGTCCTACGCTGCGCTTGCTCGTCCGCGGTCTCCACTCTAGCACTTTTCGACCCCATCGGCCAGCTGCTAAAAAAACTCTATCAACAAGGAAATGTCATCGTTCTGGGAAGAGAGGCAGTCGATATTGGAGGTGTCCAGCGCACAATACGAAGAAATGTACAGCAAGAGCTGTACTTGACACCTAAAAAAACATTTGTTCTGTCAACAGTCATCCACAACACAGCATTTGATTCTAAATTGTCATGAACGCATTTCATCATTTCAAAATTCTTAGTTTTTCATAAATGATAAAGTGAAATCTGCCGTTGCCATGTTTTCCACATCGTGTTGTGATGTGAAATGAAAATGATATTGTGTTCACAGTTCATTTCTTAGAAAATACCCTACTCAATGTTATGGGATTTCTAAACATTTTTTAACGCTTTCAGAATACATCTTAGTAGAATCGCGCTCTGGAAAACAATTGCTTCTGCTAAACCGCTACACGTATAGCCATTACCGGAAATGTAAGAGAGGAACAAACCATTGGCGATGCTCCTCACACAATAATAAAGGCTGTAAGGCAAGACTAGTGCTAGACAGTGAAAATATTATCGAAAGTAGGCATCATGAACACGATCATCCACCTTTGAATTATTGCATTGTTGAGGGGAAGTATATTAGAGTTAGGTAGAGTCATGTACAAAAGTCAGCACATCAACTTACGTCAATCTGTCAAATATCTTAATAGATTTTCAACCTTATCACAATAGTGGAAGGTTAATGTTTGATTGGTAAAATTTGATAGAATGGGGTTTGTACACGACGCTGTAAACACAGTCATGCACCTATGTGCAACAAAATGGTACTAAATAATAGTATTCAGCAAGCACATCAATTGTGATGTGCTTGCTGAATACTTTTATTGAGTACCATTTTTATGTTTCTTGATACGAAAATAAAAAAAGACTGAAACACTTTTTTTTTTATGAAATATACTACTCAAAACAAAATAAGGGCCACCTGGTTTTTTTCGATTTATTAAATAATGTTTAAATATTACTAGTTACAATGACTGAATCTGATTAATATTAATGGTTTTAGCTGAAAATACACAATAATTAAATATGTATTCCAATAAAACGTTAAAATAAAACAAATTGAATGAAAAGTGAGGAATTGCAGGAATGTATCAAGTTACATAAAACATAAAAAATCGAAAAAATTACGTCTTTAATGTTCCAAAGTGTTCTTTTAAGCTTCTCTTTTAACTCTGTTCTCTCTGTTCTGCTCATTTTATAGGAGGTGTAATGGTCTGGATTAAATACCGAACATTTTCTTTTGGGATACTCTACCAGCAAGTTTTCAGACAATTTATGAGATCCAGCTAGGTGTTGATGGGAATTTTACTTTCTTTTTCACTCTTCTTTAACTCATCTCTTAAATGCTCAATAGAATTCAGGTAAAAATCCTAAGTGTCCACTGTAACATCTTAATTCGAGCGTAAGGGTATGTGTGCACTGTTAGTCGCGTCGTGTTCGCTCGAGCATTATCCTGCTTCAAGAAGAACTCAGGTATTTCTTGCTGTGCGAATGGGATAATGTGGAGTTGCACCACATTCACTACGCAATTTTGAGGAGTTACAGCACCCTCGTTAAGAAGTGCGAGCTCAGTTTTGGGTGATAGAGATAACCGTCCCAGAGCACAACTCAGAACTCGCCAAAACAGTCTGTTTTAAGAGTGCAAGGATCTGAAACCTGTTGTTTAGATCTTCTCTACACTCTTATGAATAAGTTTTTATTGAAAAAAAAATAACCCACCAGTCATCAATAAAAAGCAATGAAGCCCAGTCAAAACAGTTCAATAAATTTTCTCCTTCGCAAATGTTTCACGATTTGCACCATACGCTGCAGTTAACTGGAGGCGAACCAAGCATCTTCTTGAGTATTGTTAGTCTTTATGGAGTCGATTCGGAATAGTGTAGTCAATTATAGGGGTACCTGTAGCTCGACGCAATGGAGTTTGTACGGTCCGCGCAGTAGGTTTTCGCTCTTTTTTCGCGGTTAAACAAACTTAATGGTCTTCTTGGGCTTTACTTACTTACTTTCTTCCTTGATCATGGCGTCTGGTGATATTACCCGTCTTTTAAGACCTGTTTTAAGCATTTTGAACCACTCGTTGGGAATATTCCACCATTAAACCTTTCTCTTCTGGCTACGGACCCCCTGGATTAAGGTTACACCCCAAGTGGCTGTTTTTGCGTCCATATGTATCCGAATACATGACATTATGAGATTGAAAGATCATTATAGCCTGCTTGCTGTATTAGTCAAAGAAAACTCCGTTAGAAGTTTGAAAATTAAAAAACACCATACCGTAAATTCTAAGTAATCTCAAACACCTAATTTAAAAAAAGTTATGAATTTCCAATTATGCAGTAGAAACAATATTAATACTTGAAAGAAACCATAACAAGATATTTAGTATTTATTATGTACCCAGAATAAGAGCAATACTTGTTTAAAGTGCAATTTAAAAAGTGGCCCTTATTTTGTTTTGACGAGTATATAATTGTTATACCTAACCTTTTCAATTTTGAATGAAGAATTTTCACTTGGATTGTATAGATTTATTGGGTTGTTGATTTGCCACATTCGCCACAAAAAAGTATGTGTAAATTAGCCAAAGTTTTTTTTTAATTCTGATTGTTGTATATTCGCCCTTTTCTTTTTTCCGCACGGATAGCAGAACAATTAAATAATAAAATCCAGCACAAAACTACCGAAAATGAGGACACAATGTGAAATCTGAACAGAAAGTACTAGGAGAACAGAATCAGTACTAATTTTCGTGGCGAATAAACTTTGTGGCAAAATAACAACTCTATTATTTTAGTTATTGCTTGTTACATGTTAATGTACTTAATTGATGAAAATATGGGATTTTTGAATTATTTTAACTATTGTAAATAAATAACTATAAGAAAGTTTTCCTGAATGTATCATTGTTATTCTCTTTGTAAGTTCAATGTGAGTGGAATACTCAACTTCAGAAACCAAAACATCAACAATCAAAATGTCAACACGACGCGCGACGTTAGGTGAATATTTTATGGAATAACGGGTGCGTTTAGCCGATACAAAATCTGGACAGAATATTCTGAACAGTCAACTATGCTGACTATTATCGGCTGAAACCATGCTGAGGTCAGACGAGAGTGAAGTTAGCAATTAGAGCTTGAATATTCCGTCATTTTACTTTTTGAGTTTGTCAATGTCAAACTACCGAATAGTTGTCAGTGTTAACCGGCTATAAGGCTACACACGGCTAAGATACCTACTATAATATTTTATCTTAAGATACCATATCGCTCGCCATACAATTCAATGGACCATCACCCACGACGAAGATAGAATATAGGTATTTCATATTTTCGTATCTTAGGATAGAGAACGATATAAGAATTATCGTAAGATAACATCTTAAAATATAATGTTATAGTATCTTAGCCGTGTGTAGCGCCCTTTATAATACCAAGTATCTATCTAATCTGAATATAGCCACTTATCATTTCTCAGCCTCCTCAGACTATGCTGTTAAGCAGTCGCCATTTTTCTTTTAGTGCTGATAAGATCGGCTAAACGTACCCATTGATTCATAATATCCTTGAGGTCTATTATATAGGTAGATGTATTTCTGTAGACTTATAACCTATTAAACCTTGGGGTCTAGGTGGGTATTCCGTCATTTAATATCTATTCAAGCTTTGGTATAGGTTCCTATGATTTAATATCTTTTAAAACTGACAGAAGTCCCCGGAATTCCCGGACCAATTTGGTCAGTTCGTACTATTTTAAGAAATAATTGTGGTAATACATTTCAGATCTCACACCATTTTTTTTTCGAAGCAGACAAGGAAAAGACATGCTTAAGATCGGAGACATAAAGTATAGAATTAATAAAATATGTTCGGATAAAATAAGGTGGCGGTGTGCGACACACGAGCGCTTCGGATGTCCATCAAGACTACACACTGTTGATAACGAAATTGTTTACTTTGTGAATGAGCACAAATTAAGTTAAATTAAGTTGTAGTTATTTCAATATATTTTCAAGTTTTTACGGTAAAGCTTTAAGCGGTAGCTACCCAAGTATTTTATCGTCAACTTTTAACGCTCGGCACAGTGTCCAAATTCATAGAAAGCTTTTATAATGTTACATATTACAGCTGTCAAACGATTGCTTCTATGAAACTACTTGTTTATAGAATACACGCATACCTATGTTTATTTGAATGAGTGCATGCTTAATTTAATTTCTAAACAAGATTATAAGCAAACTGTCTATGTACATTTGTAACTAATTTAATATTGTGATATTATTACAAAAGAGAGTGGTATAATTAAAACACTTTCATAATGTTATTGTTTTATTAGTATTTATAATTACAGCTATCTTAAAAAAAGACAATTTGTTTTTATCGCACATTACGTTCCTACTGATTGGAACACAGGTCTCCTCTATGAGAGCGAGGCTGGGCTTTAAAATCATAATAATGTATCGTTAAAATACTCATTTTTACCGACTTCAAAAAAAAGGAGGTTATCAATTCGACCCGTATGTATGTAATATTATCAGAACTGCTCAGTTTTCATATATGTTAGTCTATATCAGCGTCTGAACAAATGTGCCAAATTTCATAAGTGTATGTATGTATGTTTTTATGTTTGTGCACGCATATCTCCGGAACTATAAGTTCGATTTAAGTAATTCTTTTTTTGTTGTACTAGGTATTGTTCAACTTAGGGTACACTGCTTCATCAAAATCGGTTCAGTAGTTTTAGAGATATGGATTTTTTATGTTGTGACGGATTACAAGATTAGTGCATATGTAAGAAAATTTTGTATTTTACAAGAATTTGGGTTGAATATGTAATAAATAAACTAATAAAAAGGGTAAAATAAAAACTTTTTTTTACTAGGCATTGTTTTGTTGTGTCATTGACTATTGCCACCGACTTCCGAAAGAAAAGTTATTTTAAACTTTTTTGTATTTGTTTTGAAGTCGGTACTTTTTTAAAAAAAAGTTTTTATTTTATTATTCATACTTGTTCTTCTATTTAAATGAAAGAACAGGGTATGGTCGTGATCCGACTGCTGTCCTACAACCGAAACCGCCAAACGCAAAAACTTGAATTTTGAATAGGGTATTCTTCGAACTCTTACCGGCCAGTATTGAAATTCGAAGAGATCGATGGTTGATACGTGCGTACGAAGTCGCGGGCGGATTGCTAGCTGTGTATAAATGTTACGGGCAATTTGATAAGTCCGGGCACTATTAATAATGGCCGGTCTGTATTTTAATGCACGACTCAATTGGAAAATGTGATTAAAACAGCATGATTAATCACTTTTCCCGGCCTTTATGAATAATGCCCACCGTATCTTGGGCAAAGTAATAAAATAGGTGAAGTGTAGTGTTTTTGTTTATTAAATGCAAGTTTAAAAGTTTTTGTGGTACGACAGACAAAATTTTCATGAAAAGTTAATAAAAAAGCGGGACTCCGTCGAGCTACTAATTTGACTAAGGGTGTAAGAGCGAGCGAAGCGAGCTCGAGATTTGGGGTATCCCGACTCGGACAAGTTAGGTTCGAAGGGGATGGCGGGATTGAAAGACCCCGCCATGTTAGGTTAGTAGTATGCCGTATTAGGTTACTTTAAACCTTGCAAACAGAAATAGGAGCCCCCGAAGCGGAGCTCCGTCAAGCTCCCTTGGTAGGCGGTAATTGCAAGGCACGGCCGCGGTCCATTTTCACAAATTGCCCGGCTAATGTGGGGAATTATTCATACTGCCCGATCCAAGTGATTAATTCAAGCTATCTCAAACACTGACTTATTACATGGACCATGGGCCGTCGGGCATTTTAATAATGGCCGGTCAATGCGATAAATTAATCACTTTGCCCATCGCTTTTGGTCATTACTAATAATGACCGGTCCTTAATAATGCCCAGGTAATCACGTTGCCCGTAACATAAACACACAGCTAGCAAACCGCTCGCGACTTTGTTTTCGATTTTAGAAAAACATTTCAAATGATTGAATGATCTTCTTCTTCCTGCCCTTATCCCATTTTACTTGGGGTCGGCGCAACACGTTTTCTTCTTCCATTCTCCCCTATCAGACGTCACAGTATCATTTACTCCTTTTTCTTTCATATCATTCCTTAGACAATCCATCCATCTTTTCTTTGGCCTTCCTCTTCCTCTCCATCCATCAACATTCATACTCATCACTTTCTTAGTCACATGGGTGTCATCCCTCCTCATCACATGTCCATACCAAGATAGACTAGAAATGACTGAATGATATCAATTTTAATAATATTCCCATTATCGATCAGCTTATTAAAAGGCCATCTTTCAGATCTTAATCCTCTATTTATCACCAAAGGCCAAGGATCGAGGATTCTCATCATAGGTGAGAACCGGTATAGAAGAAATGGTCCGGGGCACACATCCAAGATCCGATGGAGATGTACCAGCCATGCCAAGTACGGGTGCAAGGCAGTCGTTCACACAATCAACGATCAGATAGTTTATTTTCTAGATCTTCATACTACTAGCTATCAAGATGAATGTTGTGAATTAAACACATAATGACCTATAAGATTCCTTATTTACATTTTCATTTTATTCGCATTCATAGTCTGATGGGACACAAAAGATTCAGAAGTGGATGTGGTTAGTCTAATTAATTAATTAATATAAGGTGAAAAAGAAATTAGTATATTTTTTTTTGTAGAACTTTGGCTTGAAAAATGTGTGGTGTGTGAACAGAATTAAAATTCATTAATTAATTACAGAAATTCTTATGTTGCGATCACAAAAAGGAAAGCCAATGATCGGAATTGGTCCCTACAAATACTACAAGAAAGCGACCTACAAGAATAAAATCAGATGGTCTTGTTCGACACATCATAATAAAGGCTGCGGGGCTTCGATCTACACTGTAAACGAAACAATTGTTAAGATGATTAACGAGCACAATCATTAATTATAAACAAACATAAACTTATTCATATTATCTCTCGCCATAGGGGTAGGCAAAAACTACGCGGCAGATCAATATGCATAGTGCGAGTTTTTTTTACGTTTACGCGACAGTAACGTTTAACCGCGTTTGACGCTCTTATTATTAGCCGGCTCCAAGGTCGTGAGAACTCTCAGCCAGGGATGTAGTTTTCATGTAGATCATGAATAGACAGTTTCTGGTTCCAAGGTGTTGAGTCCGCGGCACATTACGTTATCAAAATATGGAGCGTATAGAAACCATTGATCTTTGTTTGTTAGGCAGATAACAGGGAATTATGTGTTTTTTGATGCGCTCCGGCAAATATCTACTTTATGACTGAAAATACATATTAGTGTCGACTTTTTGAAGTGTTGTTGCTGGTCAGATGGTTGATTAGAGTGTTTGTCAATGTGGGTGATTTCGTGTTAAAATAAGCAAATGTTAGTCGTTAATAGTTAGTTGGTTATCACAGGCCAGGTTTCGACAGGCCTGTTGGTCTAGTGGTTAGTGACCCTGACTGCTATGCCGAAGGTCGTAGGTTCGAATCCCACCCAGGACAAATGTTTATGTGATGAGCACGATCATTTGTTCTGTGTGTAATTTATCTATAATATGTATGTATTTAGAAATATATAAGTATGTTTATCAGTTGTCTAGTACCCATAACACAAGCTCTGCTTAGCTTGGGACTAGATGGCGTTGTGTGATAGTTGTGGAATATATTATTATCAGATTACACAAAAAAGTTCTAGTCGCCATTTAGCTATTCAAATTCAAATAAATTGTTTGTTGCATTTGACTGATTTGACCTTGTTGTTGTATTATTGGTACAAGATATTTAGGTAAAAATTTAGGATTTATTTTGCGATTTTTCTAAAAATCGATGTAAACGATTAATCTATTGCATACCTACTCTATTTAAATTCTAGACAATGTAAAAATATAATTAAACAGCTGTGTAATTAAAAAAACTATCTCACCTAACTGTAAAAAATAAGTGAATGTAACTTTTTCTATGATTATGTATTACAAAATAGTTGAGTAACTTCCTTTAAGGTAAAAGTACGTATTCCCGTTAGTGTACCAGTACCCGTTAACAAGTCAGTTTTTTTATTATTGCATTTATCTACCAATTATAAGGTTAAGTTTGCAAATGGCAATACCTTCTTTGTTATATTTTGTACAATTGTAATGGCAACATTGTCCAATAAGTTTAATGGCGTTAAAACCATGCGATGACAAAAGTTTGCAGTGTGAAAATACTATGTAAGTTCAAAGTTCTGTCAGTGAACTACGTATCCACCACGTCGCATTGATGAGCTAGCCATACTGCGACGGATAACGTTAAGGTAAGAGTGATAATTTTCTAAAATATATGAGTATATTATGTTGCGATAAAACCTATAAATTGAGGTGAATCTAATTGAGAAATAAATTATTTTGCCGTTAACATCTATTGGTACTAACAAACCCTTCTTAACCTAGTACCCGTTAAAATCGTAATTTTTTTACCGGATATTGGTACATGATGAACCCGGTAACACACGTTGTACCGAAATCCGTTATTGTGTACTTATTACCTTGAAATAGGTCTCATTTTCCTTTAAAACTGTGGAATACATTGCCGGATATTAGGACTTGCATTAAAAGTTGCATTTAAACCCGACATCGTCCTTATTGCCTTGTGTTAAGTTCTCTTTTCCTTCGAATCAACAGAATGCAGTTTCTTTGTTCCTTGTTTGTGTTGTAATCACCTGGATTCGATTGCCTCCTTAGTTGTTGATGTGTAACATCTTTACTATCGCTTCTGGGAGTGACTGATAGATTGGTGAGTGGTGAGTGATTGGTCAAATTGAATAGGTTTTGGACAAAGACATGGACCTGGAAAACTTACATGACTCGATCTGGGAATACTCGACTAATATAATTTTAATTTTTTGTAACTTGTTCTTTTTAATAACGCTGCTCTATCCATTTTTCTATCATGTAAGCTTGAGCTTGAGTTAATTTAAGGTGTTTAAGACAATTGTGGCAGGATTTTTAATTATACTGCCCTGGGGGACAGATATCCATTCCACACGCCACGTTTCTTTTTCACAATTTGTAACCTTTAGGTTTTGGTTTGTTTTTAAATAATTGAATTACTACCTACCATGTTTTAATGTACCGTCGTTAAAATATTTTAAACGTAGGTATATTTATATTTTCCTATTGATACGAATTCAGAAATTTTCAAGAACAGTGTTATTTTTTTTCAGATAGCCATGTCTGATAGGCAGAAGGCCATATTAAAGGCCATGGAAGCATTCAAGCTGGCACATCACCGGACGCATGGCACAGAAGCGTGGTGGTATTATTTTTCAAAAAAGGCGATAACGCGCTTCTTAAAAACTACCGCGCCATTTCACTCCTGAGCTATGTCTACAAGTTTTTTTCGAGAGTTATCTCGAATCGTCTCGCCCAAAATGTCGATGACTTCCAGCCGCCGGAGCAGGCCGGGTTCCGAAAAGGCTACAGCACCATGGACCACATACATACCCTCAAGCAAATACTCCAAAAGACCGAGGAATATAATAAGCCTCTGTGCCTAGCGTATGTGGACTACGAGAAAGCCTTTGACACTGTCGAGACCTGGGCTGTGCTGGAGTCCATGCAGAGATGCCTCATCGACTACCGCTACGTTGAGGTGATGAGATGTCGGTATAAGGCCGCAACTATGACCGTCCAAGTACAAGAACACAGCACAAAACCAATCCAACTACGTCGAGGTGTAAGACAGGGAGACGTCATCTCTCCGAAACTGTTTACAAACGCGTTGGAGGACGTTTTCAAGACGCTGGATTGGAAAGGACGTGGTATAAATGTCAATGGTCAGTACATCTCAGACCTTTGATTTGCGGATTGTCATCATGGCGGAATCTTTGCAGGAGCTGGAAGTAATGCTGGACAGCCTAAGCGATTCTTCAAGACGTGTGGGTCTCGGAATGAATTTAGACAAAACCAAAATCATGTTCAATGGTCATGTCAATCCGAGACCTGTAATCGTGAATGGTGCTGCCCTCAAGGTTGTGCAATAAAACATATATCTAGGCCAAACAATACAACTGGGCCGGCACAACTTTGAGAAGGAAGCAACCAGAAAGATACGCTTGGGCTGGGCAGCATTCGGGAAGCTGCGTCATATCTTCGAATCATCGATCCCACAATCCCTCAAAACCAGGGTTTACAACCAGTGTGTCCTACCCGTAAAGACTTACGGAGCCGAAACGTGGACACTTACCATAGGCCTGGTCCACAAATTCAAGGTTACTCAGCGTGCAATGGAGAGAGCAATGCTCGGAGTCTCTCTGGCGGATAGAATTCGGAACGAAGTCATTCGCCAGACAACCAAAGTAATCAACATTGCGCGTAGAATAAGCACGTAGAAGTGGAAGTGGACCGGCCACGTCTGTAGACGGACTGATGCTAGATGGAGTAGAAAAAGTTCTGGAGTGGAGACCGCGAATGGGCAAACGTAGTGTAGGACGCCCTGCGAAAAGATGGGTCGTCATTGAGGAATGTGACTGGCAGCGGATGGATGCGGACTGCCCAGGACCGGGAGGGTTGGAGCTCTTTGGGGGAGGCTTACGTTCAGCAGTGGACGGCAATGGGCTGATAATAATAAGCAGTCATAAAAGGAGCCTCAATTTCAGCTGCTGCCAGGTAGTTCGGTATCTCACGGTCGACGTTGGATGACAAATTATGCGTATTCATAATGATACTTAGTTTAAACTTCGTGATGTTAACTATTATTACCTATAATAATTTTCATAAATACATTTGGAAATTTTTCATTTATACAAATGTCTTTTCTTTGGATAAGCCCCTTCTTTATTTATTTTTACACAGATATGCAAAAATAGTATTTCTGTGAACTTTAACGTAAACCAATAGAGTTCAAATTCGCATTGAATATTACCGGATTCAGGGACAATTTAACGTTTACTAGTACAAATCTACCGGGTACTGGTACAATTAGCCCTTTATTTTATATTTTTCTTTCATTGTTAAAGAAAATTTATACTAATTAAAAAAAAGTATATTACAATAAAACTTGTTTAAATTATCTCTCTAGTCATGTAATTATTTTTTTTTGTAAGTCTTCTAGTTTTAACATAGCGTACCTGCAAAGTCAGTGAAGTTCAAAACTTCACGGTTACTGGGCCGTTTACCTTATTAGGAAAATATCTGGTTTCAAAATAATTACCATAATCGTTGCTAGTTATCTTGTAAACATGGACGGCTTTATTACAAAACGTGGTTTAACTTAGACCAAGGTTTAAATCAAAAATCAATTTTTGAATTTCGAACTTTATTTCTACTGTCGTAAAGTTATTAATACAAAAACCGAGTTTAGATCCCGGTCTAAGTTGTCAATGTGCATTTTAGAATTTTATAGCAGTTGAAATAAAGTTCGAAATTCAAAAATTGATTTTTGATTTAAACCTTGGTCTAAGTTAAACCACGTTTTGTAATAAAGCCGGGATAGTTTAAAATATAAATGATAATTTACAATCAGTGTAACTTCTGTGTACAGTTTTGAACCGAACCAACTATCGGAGAAGAATTTGATAAAAAAAAAGTAAAAAAAGTAAAACTTGAATTGATCTTTTATGATATTTTTTCAGTCAATAACCATTTTTTGATTTCAGTGACCCTAATCAGAACGAAAAAAGGAAAGACGAATATAAAAGTGGGTGACAACACATTTTACTTAAAACCTGGAAACTACAAGATGGATAAGAAGAGGTGGTGTTGTACACAGAATAAATATTGCAGGGCGTGTATTCACATAGTGAATGATAAAATTATTGCCATTTATAACGAACATAATCATGAAAAGAAATAAAAATGTTGTTTGTTATTTCTTGTTTTTCTCTTGCATCAGAGGATCCAGTGCGGGTTTCAGATATAACAAAACATCCACAGCCTAACTACAAAAACTTAAACATCTGTTGAACACTTGTCTAAAAAAAGTGTGACTGCAAAACGAACCTTATTTCAACGTCATAATCTGTCATTTTTTAGACAAGTGTTCAAAAGACGTTTAAAAGTTTTTGTGGTACGACGGCCATTGTTTAGTTCTAAGATACGCAACGACATATAACTGAAATATTATTTAGTATAAATACCGCAAAATGTCTACAATATTGTAACAAAATAAACAATTGTGGCTATTCGTAAAAATAGAGATAGAAAGGTAGCATTTATGTAGGTATAAACCTTTTTGTTGCTCCATTACAAGTATTTTAAAATACTGTTTTTTTTTTCAGTTTCATTTGTGATATCGAACAAAGGTAACCCAATGGTTCTACATAAGGGATTCACGTATACTGAAACGAAGGACAATCGAAACAAAACTCGAGTAGTGAGGTGGACTTGTTCTAATAGAAAGCGATTTTACTGTAAAGCAACGTTACGGACTCTTGACAACAACCTCATATCTTCATATGATTATCATAACCATGGTTAAGTTTTAAGTACGTAATTAACTAACAAACAACTTAGCTATTATTTTTGAACTGATTTATACTTGAATGTAAGTATATTCACCACCTAACAATAATTGTTGAACTGTCAAGATACTGTTGTAAAAATTTTTAAAGGAAGCATCAAATTATGAATTTCCTCTTAAAACCTTTTGAATTGTGACAGAAAGTGTGTTACACAATTTTATGAAGAGCTGAATATCTTGTCTGATGGAAATATACCATCTTCATTTGTTTCACTATCATTCACGGATTCTAAGGAACACTCAATTTTATTTTTTCTATGTTTAACTGTGATTGTAATCACTGTTAATAAAATATTACACAAGACTAACATTGTAGGTACTTTATTCTCAAGCCAACTACATCTTGAGAAATTTCTACTTGCTAGTATCGTTTAATGTAAATGAGGGCTGAAATTCTACTCTTCATAATCTACAGACGGCATTCTTAAATAGATTTTCAACCTTATCACAATAATGGAAGATTAATTTTTGATTGATAAAATTTGACAGATTCGGCGCTGGCGCCTGTACATTCACTGCACTTAACACTTCACGTGTAACATTTCACTTGTTATATCAGAAAACTCATGAATGCAACCATGCTACTGTTTCATAAAAAATATAAATTAACAAATGATTATCCTTGGTTTGTGTTCTTTCAGTTTTAACACAAATACCTTTTCCTTCGAGGAATCTTGTAAGGGGAATCAAATGTTGGTCATTGATGGATACAAATACACTCTCATCCGAAGTCAGAGTAAAGGTTTCCGGATTTTTTTTTCTTTATTTATTTAGAGGCTTTTATCTTACAAAAGACAGAAGACGCAGCGTAGGCAGGCCTCCCACTAGGTGGACCGACGACATCGTGAGGGTCGCGGGCAACCGATGGATGCAAGTGGTGCATTGTCGTTCGGCGTGGCGGTCTAAGGGGGAGGCCTATGTTCAGCAGTGGACGTCTTCCGGCTGATGATGATGATGATGATGATCTTACAAAGATATGTCAGTCTCATAATAACCTTATTATATCAATTAATCACACAAATAACAAAGGTTTCCGGTATACATGGAGGAGTTGTCGACAAAGTCTTGGCTGCAAGGCTACTGCAGTTACAATTGAAAGAACTTTAGTGACTGTTCGTCGATGGAACGATCATGAAAAGCCGACGAGTTTTAATAAGTATTTGAACAGCTTAAGCAAAGGAACCGACGTTTTAATATAAGAGAACCGTTAAAAACTAACCGTTAAAATCAGACACACGTTTAAAAAATTTAATAGATTCAGAAATTTCAGCTGTTATTACTAAACCAATGGTTCCAATACCTTCACCAGAGATGCGGCTGGATGGGATCAAGCATCTACCCGATTACAATACACAAGGTCGCTGCCGTCTCTGTAAAAAAGGGAAAACGATGATGAAGTGCCTAAAATGTGATGTCAGATTATGCCTAACTCCAAAAAAGAAATGTTTTTTGGTGTTTCATACACAAAGGTAATTGTCTAAAATGTTCAATAAAATTCTTATTTGAAATTAAACATCTTTTTTCCTATTTTATTTATTGTTTTATTTAACAGCACTTTTTGTAAATTTGTATAATTAATTTATTATTCTTAATTTGTGCTATCTCCAGCACTGTCCGTTTTCTCGAACGTTTAATCAAACGAATGAATTGTTACGTATGCAGTAGGTACTGTCCGTTTTATGGGACATTAAAAATAACATACTCATAACTATTTTTTTAAGCTATTGCATAGATTTTAACGCGGGCTCTGAGCGCGGCGACCGAATCAAGAAATTCCGTAACGAAAATACCTAAGGATAAAACCTAACACTCGTCTAACGTCGTTTCAGTTTGGGAGACTTCGGCAATCATAAAAACTTCCGTCTTATAGACAATTTACTTTTTCTTACTGATTCTAAACGGCCAGCTACAAAAGGAGGTTTTCACAATGAAACCTACTTATAAAATTCTCCTACAACAAAGCAGTTCTTTATTACAGTAGTGCACCACAAACATTTTAAATAAATGATATTATAATAATAATCTCTCGTTAAATATTCGCGGTAGGCGATAAATTTAATATTAAGCCTCCTGCAGACACACGCGATTAATCGCGCTGCGACAACGAGCCAAGCTAATATCCGCTCTAAAAGTACTGCGAATGGACCGCGACATGTCGCCCCGCGCGATTAATCGCGTGTGTCTGTAGGAGGCTTTATTTGCGAATTGACTTATTTCTTGAGAACTGAATATGATTAACTATTTTATCAAACAAACAATTTATTATTACATTCAGAGGTTGTCTGGTTGTCTAAAAGTGATTGTTATTCCTGTCTTTAACAACAAATTTTTAATTTTTAGTTACACCAAGATTCGAAACAAACAGATTAGGGAGCAAGAATTTGATCATTGCTGGTTACTCGTACAGCATCCATTACAGAAGAGTGCAGAGTTCAGGCGTCATTGCAACTAGATGGCGTTGTTCCAAGCACAACAACGGATGCACCGCCATCATTCTTGTTATCGAAGATCAAATCTGCGGCGGTTTGCCGAAACATAACCATTCTCCTGAACATAGTTGAAATCATTACTGTTGCTTGTCAAAAACTTAGTTATTTCCACTCACATTGCTGTGTTGGATTACTTTGGCTTTTATTTAGGCATCCATACACACATCACCTTGTGTTACTTAAATTAGGAATGAGTGCTTAGGTGGGACTGAAGAATAGCATTTAAAAAAGAAAAAAATGTGTTTTCATTGTAATACGCTGTTAAGTTTTTACGGTATCAGCGTCCAAAAAATTTGAAACCATTACAAATTACAATCCTTAAGTTTTAAAAATCTGGTGTTTCATGTCTATGTAGAATACAGGCATCTTGATAAAATAGTTGAGGAGCAAAAGAAACAAACACCAACGCAATTACATAATGAAATTGAAGCTATGAGCAGGGAGCTTCACAAAGCAGTGTTCCCATTTTATGATGTCAGATTTAATGGAATTGAGCATTTTGCAGTTTCGAATTCTGGAAAGCATCAGCAATTTCAATCGTGCGAAAAATTTCAAGTTGAACTTTGCATGATCAAAGATCAATTTGTGTGTCCACACTGGAAGCGTAGCGCGGTGGCGGGCGCGATCTGTGTCCAAACTGCCGATCAAGCGTTTGTTTTTGTAGCGGCGACTTCAGGTGTTGCAAACCGGTGGTACAAAGTAGTTTCTATAAATCTTGTTTAAAGAAATTAATTTTAAAATGTTTTATAGGTTGTTTAGGATTGTCCACAAGTAAATTATCAACCATTCTACATGATTCTCGTCAAGTACAGTAAAAATAATTTAAATATTTACAAATACCTTTTACGGTAGTTTTTTAGTACATGTCCTGATAACTATATAGATGATAGATGGCGCTGACTATAAGACCGAAATGGTTTGCTACACTTACCACTAGTGGTATTCAAAGTAAGGCAATAACTTGCTAAATGATAAAAAAATATATATAAATTTACTTGCTTTATAATAGCATGCTATTTTATGTGCGTGGCCGCTGCCCGCCGCGCCATCTGTTTGCTGCGATTGCGATTTATGAGATGCGACGCGCGACGGACAGAGACAGAACGAGTGTGCGATTTATAGTAATTTAGCAAATAGCAACAAGTGAGAGCCACGATAGCATTTGCTATTTGATATGTATAAAAAGCACGCTGCTATGTTTTGCTATATGACATTATTGTCCACCACTAACCACCCACCCGTTATATCTGTTGTTGCCTAGCAACGCCTGAAGAATCCTGGAGTTTTTCGGTCACATCGCGAGAAAAGATAGTCACAACCTTGAACAATTGTTGGTTACTGGCAAGGTTGATGGCAAGCGTCCGAGGGTCGCAGTCCACTTAGATGGTCGGACCAAATTCGCTCTTCCCTGGACACGAAACTTCACGATACTCTTCATTCTGCCAAGGACAGAAGCAGATGGCGGAGCATCGTCAAGCTCAAAGTGACTTCACGTCGGGGGAATCACGACCCTCAGCAATGAGGAATACGACGCGAGGAGGAGGAGGAGCAACGCCTACACTAGCCTTAGTCACTTCAGTGTGGCCACGAGTGGCGATTTCATACGTTCAATATTATCGCGCCCGCCGCCGCCACCGCGCTAGGCTCGCAGTGTGTTTGAGCACAATGCATCCAAGCTTTTCAGATATTATTTTAAATAAATAATTATTATGTATGTGTGATTGACTCTACTACTCGTTTCTTTCATTACTTTAATAACGGCGATGAAATACAAAGTCTCGTCCTAAGAGTCCCTAACATATTTTGTTACACTTTATGTTAGGTACAAAAAAAAACACAACTGCAAACTATGTGTTTATAAATTATGTTTCTATTACTACAGTTTTCGTTATTTGAAAGGTACTTATGGCAAATGGTTATTAAAATAATAAATATTTTGTATTTGGAGGTAAATGTTGATTGAATTATTTGTTTTTCAGGTCATTCGTCGTCGAATAAGAAAATTCATTCAAGGACACAGGCATAGGAAGGGTAACACCAAGACAGGTATTTATCATTCAGACAATTATCATCAGCATAATAATGAAGTGTTGTTATCAAGTTTGTAATATTTGTAGTTTCAGTGAGAAAATTCTAACTACATTTTGAAAGCAGACACAGCAAACGGAAGGTCATGATTTTTCAGTACTACCGAAACATGAAAATAATATATGCCACTATCCTTTTCAGTAGTTATATAGTGTTATACAGGGTGCAATTGAAGTCGTGGGCATTATTTCAAACTAAGGCACTACTCATGATACTAATTGCATTAGACCTAATAATAAGCAAATCAAAAATATTATTAATGCAAGTATGGAAAACTCTAAAAATGTAGTAAGTCATATTACATACATAGCAAAAGGCTTAATAGTGCAAATAAACACTAAACAAATTAAAAAAAATACATCATAAAGCCCAATAAGTTTTCAAGTACCTATCAAAATCTCGAGCGCAGTACAGCGCGTTACGAAAAGTAAACAAACATCAAATAATACAAACTTGCATTATTTTATAACATTTTTGATTTACGTCATGCATTTAGTATCATGAGTAGTGTTTTGGTTTAAAATAATGCCCATAAATTCAATTGCACCCTGTATATTACAACGGTTTACTAAGACAAGCTTTTGCATGGTAGGTACATTGTTCTATTGAAGACAATCCATCAATCAATATTGTTTGTTTATCCACAGAATTGAAATTCGTAGTGTCATCTCGAGGAAAACCAATGATTCTCTACAGAGGATTCAGATACTCAAGAACTAAGACTACTGATTCCAAGAGTCGTTGGTACTGCTCCTCTCATCATGCAAAGGGCTGTAAAGCATACATTCGGACTTATGATAATGTCATAATAGCTTCTTCAGAAAATCATAATCATGAAGCATCCCAAAAACACTGGATCTGGTCTGGCGTGTCCCCGAGTAAATAATTTAAAAAAATATTTCATCACGCATTTATTTGTAAATTATGTATTGTATTGTATAACGGGCTGGTATCCGCAACTCCACATCATATGCGCGCATTTTGCGTGCGGAAATGTATACTATTGTATTATGCCTGAAAAAAACGATCAACATAATATTTATCTGAAAATATTAACGGTAACTGTTTATTCATTTAAATATTCTTATCGACGCGACGATACGAAAACGCATTAGATATTTATACATTGTGTACAGTATAAACAATCTAATATATCGCTCCTCCCACCGAATAATATCGTAATCGATAAATTCAAATTTTACAGGAAAAATAAAACAGTGTTTTTTTACGATTATTGTAAAAATTGTTCAACCTAAGAGAATGATTTATATATCAAATGAAAGTTAATTTTTTATAGAATCATTCTAAATAAACGTATTTAATTTTTATTTTATTAGGACCAAGTTATTAAAGAAAATATATTTTACTGGATACGTTAGAAAAACATTATTTCGCAACAAAACATAACGATATTATTCGCGTAGAAACAAAAAGACAGCGTGCACAATAATAGTGTACTACAATGTTATTCGTTAAACAAAGACATCCAAACATAAACGGTAATAGACTGTAACTCGGATTTTCGCCTACATAATATGTGTTATATGTTAAGTTATTGTTTTAATACTATTTTATTCTTCAATTGCCTGTTAAGTAATATCCATTATTAGAAATATAACTTTCAATAAATCTATGGGTTTCTGATAAAAGAAAACTCATCATCATCATCATCAGCCGGAAGACGTCAACTGTTGAACATAGGCCCTTAGACCGCCACGCCGAACGACAATTCGCCACTTGCATCCATCGGTTGCCCGCGACCGTCAAAATGTCGTCGGACCACCTAGTGGGGGGCCTGCCTACGCTGCGTCTTGCGGTCCGTGGTCGCCACTCGAGAACTTTTCTTCCCTATGGGTGGTCAGTTCTACGAGCGATGTGGCCTGCCCATTGCCAGTTCAACTTGCAAATTGTATAAGCTACGTCGGTGACTCTGGTTCTTCGCCGAATATCCATGTTCCGGATTTTATCCCGCAAAGAAACTCCGAGCATAGCTCTTTCCATTGCTTGTTGAGTGACTCTTAGTCTCTCTAAAAGGCCAGCAGTCAAAGACCACGTTTCAGAGCCATATGTCATTACTGGCAACACACACTAATTAAACACCCTTGTTTTGAGACACTGTGGGATTCTCGATAAGAAGATATCACGTAGCTTCCCAAACGCTGCCCATCCGAGTTGGATTCTTCGGGCGACCTCTTTGTCGAAGTTGGACCTACGTAACTGAACAATCTGTCCAAGGTAACAACGAGGTCTACAACTTAGAGAGTATCATTCCCAACAACAACCGGTATGGTTGCGACATGGACATTCGACATGATTTTCGTCTTGTCCATGTTCATTTTAAGGCCGACCCGTTGGGAAACGATACTGAGGTCACTGTGCATAGCATTAAGGTGCTTCAACGATTCTGCCATGATGACTATATCATCGGAAAAACGAAGGTGAGTGATGTATTTGCAATTGATGTTGATGCCGAGTCCGTTCCATTCCAAGAGCTTGAAAACGTCCTCCAACGCGTTCGTGAACAGTTTCGGAGTAATAACGTGTCCTTTTCTCATGCCTTTCTGCAATTGGATTGGTTTCGTGTTCTATTCCTGAAGTCGGACATGGTGGCGTTTCTATACAAACATTTCAACACTTCGATATACCTATAGTCGATATGACATCGTTGGAGGGACTGCAATACTGCCCAGGTTTCGATTGAATCGAAGGCTTTTTCATAGTCCGCAAATGCTAAACATAATGGCCGATTATACTCCTCTTTCTTCTGTATAATCTGGCGGAGCGTGTGTATGTGGTCTATGGTACTAAAACATTTTCGGAAACCGTCTTGTTCGGGAGGCTAGGATTCATCAAACCTGCGTTTGAGACGTTTCGTAATGACTCTTGAGAACAGCTTGTATACATGGCTGAGAAGTGAGATTGGCCTGTAGTTCTTCAACAAGGTGTTGTCACCCTTTTTGAAGAAAAGAACAACCACACTCCCGTGCCATGCTTTTGGCGTAGTACCTTCGAGTATGATGGAATTAAATAACTTCTGCAGGAATAAAAGTACCGATTTTCCACCCGCTCTCAGAAGTTCTGTTGTGATTCCGTCTTCACCCGGCGCCTTGTTATTCTTGCGCTGTTTAAGAGCCATTCTAATCTCGTACAGACTGATATCCGGGATATCCTCGGTGTAGTGTCGAGTCAGTTTAGCTCTAGCGTCTTGAGCTGTACCGACACTGGGTTATCATGTTGATGTGTATAACTGTTCGTAAAACCTCTCAAGCTCTCTCAGAATCTGCGGTTTCGTCGAAATGATGCTGCCGTCGTTAATCTTCAGCTTTGTCATTTGGCTTTGCCCAATAGACGAATTCTTTGCGAAGACTTTAGAGCCCTGATTCCGGTCAATTGCCTCTTTGATCCGTGCCGCACTATAGGCACGCAGGTCACGTCGCATTGATTTAGAGATTCGTTTATTGAGTTTGCCATATTCCGACATATCAACTGAAGATTGCAGCCTCGTCTCTTGTCCGGTCTTGCAACTTGATGGTTCCGTTCGAGAGCTTTTGAGGCTTATTGCGGCGCGGGGTCTTAAAGAACTTGGACAGTTTCCACCAACCCATTATTAATCTCGTCCACAGTTTCGCATTCGGTTAGGCACTGGAAGCGATTGTGCAGTTCGAATTGAAAGTCTTCGGGGTTCTGGATGTGGGCAGGACCAGGTCGGAGCGTGGACTTCACCAGACGAGACCTTTCAAGCTTCACATTGATGTTCAATGTGCCTCTGACGATCCGGTGATCGCTACCGGTTTTTACCTTGGCGATCACAGAGACATCACTGAATATTCGCTTCTTGGTCGTCATGATGAAGTCAATCTCGTTTCTGGTAGTACCAGTGCTCATCCACGTCCACCTCCTAGGTAGCCGCTGAATGAATTTCTTCCTTTTCCATGAAGTCGACCAGTCGCTGGCCCCTATGGTTTCGCTGCCCATACCCAAAAGGCCCCACTCTCAACTCATCGCCATTCCGTGCGCCCACCTTCGCGTTGAAGTCTCCCATAACAACGGTGGAGTATGTTTCGGAGGTATGTATGGCCTCGGATATCTCCTCATACAATGCCTCTACTTCATCATCAGAATGTGTCGAGGTCGGCGCATATACCTGTATGACCTTCAACGAATACCGGTTGGTTATTCTGAGTATAAGGTATGCTACCCTACTCGACACACTGTCGACTTTCATAACGTTGTTGATGAGGGACCTGCGGACGAGAAATCCAACACCACCCTGGGATTTACGGTCTCCTTCCCGGTAGAAGAGCATATTAGCCGGAATCTAGAAGTATCGTATCCTGACCGTCTCTTCGGATTTCAGATAATCCCAACGCATTTTGCTCAATTCTTCCTCCAGCTCGATAATCTTCTCATTAATAGATAATACAGCAATCGTAGATTGAGTGTAGATATCACCTCGGTAAACTATTGAAAAAGTAATTGCTATTTTTTTTAAATATTTAATTAAATAGTAACCAGCATTACCATATTTTTGAAATAAAATCTCTACAGGAATAGTATTGTTAAAAAACTTTACTATAAAACGAGTTTGCTGTTCTTACTCGAATAATATCGTTATCGTAACATATTGAAATTCTTATTAGCAGTGTTATCCGTAATCACTAGAAGCGATGTTATTCAGGTAAATAAGTACAATAAATCTATAACGGAATATTAGGGCTATGGTTATTATAAAAACACTAACTTGTAATGTACTCATAGGAAAAATGTGAAAAAAATTGACAAAGTGTAAGAGAGTACCTACATGATGAATATGCAATAAAACGCAAAGTATCGTTTTATCACATTACGATATTATTCGGTGGGAGGAGCGATATAAGAACCAATGCCACTTTTCGTTGTAACTTTATAACTCAAGAACGGACTCACCTATCCAAACCAAATTTTTAGGCTTTGTTCGAACTATTTAGTAGATTATTTATGTGAAGTTTGCACAAAATCGGTCGAGTGGTTCTTCATTTATCACATTTTTTGTAACACGTAGCGTATATAGCACGGGGCGGGCCGCTAGTTTGGTATAAAAATGGGTTTTATTGGTTTTGAACTTTGTTGTTTTTATTTATTTCTTTAATTGTTAACACTAGCAAATATGCTTTCTGCTAAGCAGCTAAATCCATTGGGTCTGTATATTTAAGCTAGACAATAATTAATACTAATACTCTTGCAATTACTAAAATGATACCATTAATTTTCACAGCAGAATTCATTCTGTCGAGGAAAGGCAAGCGTCTCATACATCTTAATGGATACACGTACTTTGAGAAGCCTTCAAAAACCAGCAGGCGACAGTGGCGCTGTTCTACCCACTTAGCACGAGGATGCCGAGCAGACATCATCACGGAGAATGAATTAATTGTAAGAATAAGAGAAGGACACAATCATGCTCCTACTTATGTAAAGAAAGAGGAAAAGCCCTACATCCCGTGGAAAAAACCTTGATAAAATATTCAATATTCTCAAGTCAATATCGTAATATATGACTGAAACTGAATGTATTGAGGTATCGAAAAGCCCACTCTGAATTATGTTGAAATTATTCGTAGAAAGTAAGAAACGCTTTAAAATATTAGTCGTTAACTATTATTAAATTTGCTCTCTGTCAGTTTCTGTATCCTACAATGCTTTAATTAGTCGATCATTAACGGTTAAAATAGACGTGGTTGTACCATATCATGATGATGCTGACACATTCTGGCTAATTGTATTTTGTCTGGCAGTTATTAATTAATGCTTGTAATAGATTTAAACGGGTCATCATATTCTATTGGGATAACTTTGTCATAGACACTCAATTTTGGTCCATTGAAAACGTTTAAGATGTGAACATTAAAATTTTTAGTAATATTGTATGTAGTCTTTATTTAAAATCATCAGTAAAACCCATGGAGTTTCAACAAGAAAAACCTTCTGCCACAATATCCCAAATGTACATGTATTTAATCTAAGTAATATTATTTGCAGCAATATTCGTACAATCGCAGAAAGGGAATCGTCTCCTTCAGTTCAGAGGTTACACGTACTACGGGAGAACTACTACGTCTAATAAGCGGCAATGGCGATGTTCTACACACTTGTCGAAAGGATGCCGAGCTTACGCCGTCACCGTTGATGAAGAACTTATAACAATAAAGGATGAACACAATCATCCACCGACTACAAAAGCTATTCAATCTGTTGTAGTTTATAATAAATATATTCAATCACAAAAATTTACTGATGTGAATACTGTGCATTTTCAGTAAAAAATTGTCTCAACGGCAGTAGTTTAATTTTGTTGCCAATTTGTGTAGATTTCTGTCATAAAAACCAAGGGAATGAAGTTTGTTTTGTTAGTTTTTTTTTTAGAATGGTAAAATATGAGTGTTCCTGCCCAAGAGACTGTCAGATTAAAATTCACGTGGTTCCTTTAATAGCCCTTTACTATCCAAAGTCACGGTTACCTATTTAGACAGTCCAGCAACCCTTGTTTTGTTAAACTTAAGTTCAATATTTTCTTTAGTGTGATTAAATCTTAATTGCATGTTAGAAATCATGTTTTATTTTATCCATTCTACACTTATCTAGTCTTTATTGCTACACTGTTCAATTATGCTTTACAACCTTTGTATACAAACAACCTCGACACTGACAGAGAAATGATCACCTTTAAGCTATTGTCAAACAGACAGGCGAAGCGAACGCGAAGTGAATGCGATCCGAATCCTGTCATGTAGAAAAGCGAAAGAGGTCCCATAGTCTATGTGACAGGCTTCAAACAATTCCATACATTACAAACAAAAACGCTTCGCTTCGCCTGTCTGTTTGACAATAGCTCTATAGCGAAACGGGATGCATGATAGCTCAGCATTTATGAGAATATTCATCACCGGGCTCCTCCCACAAGATACTCGGAAAGTCAAAGTATGTCAGAAGTGGATTCTGTCCTTCAAACAAAGGATAATAATGCTAAATAATGCTGTGTCACCTATGAGAAACCAATATGCATGTAGCATGCTTTATTCAAATTCAAAGGTAAGCTAGAAGTTTTTGTAGTTATTATAATATGTGATTAAATCAGAGAAACTCTCTTTTATCAAATCTTGAAATACACGCTTGCTAAATAGTGTTTTTAATCTATTGCATAGCTTTTATCGCAGGCTATGAGTGCGGCGCGGCGCGGCGACCGCATCAAGAAAAATTCCCAAAAACCTAACGGAAATTACCTAACACCACGCATCTTCTAATGTCGTTTCAGTTCGGGAGACTTTGGCAATCATGAACATGAAGGCAATTAACTTTTTCTTACTGATTCTAAATGGCAGGACCAGGAGAGGGAGAGGGAGAAGGTGAGGGAGAGGGAGAGGGTGAGGGAGTGGGAGAGGTAGAGTATATATAATTAGTTCTCAATCTAATTAATATACAGTGGTTAACTTCAATCGCAAAAATTGCTAGTGGTATATCGGTTTTAACAAATTTAAGTAACTAACTAGGCTGACTGTAAGGTTTTTCTTTGTCCTGACACACAACTTTGTTCCCAGCTCCCGACGACGAAATAGGACCAGTGTTCATACTATCAATGAAAGGCAAGCGTATGTTGAAAGTAAACCATTATACGTACTACGCCACTTCAGCGGGACCCAAGATTCGCTGGCGTTGTTCCAGCCAGAACGGATGCAAGGCCACTATACATACTTTCGAAGATCAGGTTTTCAATATGAATGAGAGTCATACTCATCCTCCAAAGTACATTCGCAAGTCTCGAAAACATCCCAATAATTTAATGTATGAGTAACATTTTGAATATGCCTACTTTTTCAAACCATTTTAGGGTCAGCTTCTACTCCAAACTGAAAAATATTAACCTAAAGTTGTATTAAAGTTGCAAGCGATTAAAAAAAAAAACAATCTTAATGATTGTTTTTTTAAGCTATTGCATAGCTCTGAGCGCGGCGCGGCGCGGCGACCGAATCAAAAAATTTCCAAAAACCTAACGAAAAAACCTAAGGAAAATACCTGACACCACGCATCGTCTGACATCGTTTCAGTTCAGGAGACTTCAAGTCGGCAATCATAAAAAATTCCGTCATCTTTTTCTTACTGTTTCTAAACGGCCAGCTCAAAAGGAGTTTTCACAATGAAACCTACTTATAAAATTCTCCTACAAAAAAGAAGTTCTTTATTACAGTAGTGCACCACAAACATTTTAAATAAATTATATTCTCGTTAAATATACGCGATTTTATTCTTTTAAAATAAAAAAAAAATGTTATGCAATAGCTTCACCGCGGCAGTCTCCGAGTGCCACATATGTATTTTTTTAAGTCGCTTGCAGCTTTTATCAACCTGACCTGCGAAGCGCAATTAATTAAAGATATTGTTAGTGTAAAATTGTATGTTGTTATCTTGTATTTCTATTAAATATAATTATGTTTATCTATTTATTTCGGAAAGGTATACCTAAGTACTTTATGTTAATAAGATGTCAATTTCTAGCATTACATTGTTTGACTATGTATATTATGAAATATTGTTAATATGAAATATAAATATGTTTTCCTTAATTTTACTTTTTTATGCTGTAATCTGACATCCAAATAATAATGTAGAATAAAGCCTCGAGGAGACACACACGATTAAACGAGCGGGGCGACTTGTCGCGGTCCATTCGCAGTACATTTAGAGTGGAAATTAGCTTGGCTCGTTGTCGCAGCGCGATTAATCGCGTGTGTCTTTTCGAGTCTTAATGTAATTAATAATTTAATTCCTACTACCGCCAATAAACTTATTCCAGTAAGAAGTCAAGGTGGCTCTGTTCTACTGATTATAGAAATGGCTGCAAGGCTCACCTTCATACTAAACATGATAAGATTATATTGAAAAAGTTGGACTACGTCGAGAACAAAACCACTATAGGGAATTCTATACACTCTTTTAAAAGAATATGAATATACTCATTCTATAGAATTTATTTTTTTCTGTTTTCAGAAGAAATAGTGAAGGTTAATGTGCCAGCCACTTCACAAGAATTCTCATCAATTTATATTGGTTCATCGCAACGGGGTGGCAAAAAGCTATATAAGGATGGTTACGAATATAATGTAAAAAAACAAAATAAAGATGGTTCTTTCTTGTGGCGGTGTGTACGAAAAAAGATTTGCTATGCAACTGTAAAAACCGATACTGAGATGCGAATAATATGGGAAACTAAACATACCCATGGAATATGAGCTTATTTGCACAATAAAAAAAAATATTCAGCCTGGTGTTTTATTTTTAATCGAATTTAAAAAAAAGGAGAAGTTTCTCAATTTAACTTATATTTTACATTTGTTTCATCATAATTTTGGACTGGGTGAAGCTGATTTTGGTAATACCATTTTTTTAAGAAGACGAAATTATTTATGTAATGTCTCTTGGACACTACTGGTCCATTACGTTACAAAAGCATGCTGGGTCGTTAAGGGTGCAGTTTCATAATAAATGTTTTTTTTTATGTAGAATTTCCTAATTCTTTTTCAACAATCCATCAAATACTCATTCCTGGTGAATTAATTGTCAGTTTTCATTTCGAGTTGGGCACTATAGGCAGTTCATCATCATCATCATCATCTCAGCCATAAGACGTCCACTGCTGAACATAGGCCTCCCCTTTAGATCTCCACATATACCGGTTGGAAGCGACCTGCAGCCAGCGTCTTCCGGCGACCTTTATAAGGTCGTCTGTCCATCTCGTTGGTGGACGTCCTACGCTGCGCTTGCTAATCCGCGGTCTCCACTCTAGCACTTTTCGACCCCATCGGTCATCTGCCATCATTGGCAATTCAATAATGAAAAAAAGAATTAGTCGTACATGCATAAGTCTGCATTAATCAATCCTTTCAGTCCTTTTTTTTTCCTTTTTTGTAGTGTTCTTGAGTCTAAGTCTAAAGCAAAATGTACGAAATTTAATAATTATACATTGTTTTCTCTTAGTTACGTTCGTCCGAACATACGTATGTATGTATCTATCCTATCATATTTACTCTGAATCTACTGGATACATTAAGCTAATTTTAATAGTGACTTGATATTTCTTCCTGTATTTAGTTTTATTTCTTCGGGAAACCTGAAAAGAATTTGATGTTTTCAATTGTTCCCAGGTATTGGTGCTAGTTACGAGTACGTCTACTCAAAGCGAGGCAACAAACTACTTCTAATAAACGGTTATTCCTTTTACCGTCAAACGTTTAACATTACAAAGAAATCAAGATGGGCATGTTCAACACATCAAAGGAAAGGATGTAAGGCTGCCCTGTATATGAAAGGAGATCGCGTAGATTTAACAAGTACCTTTAAATTGTATCATAATCATTCACCAACAGTTAACTGGTTTTATGAGAATCCTAACATGTTTGCAAGAGCTTTGAAGATTAAAAATGTACATTCCCTATGTCATACCAATTAAACTATTACTTTTGTGATAATGTGTTTCTTTCACTCGGATAGACAACCAAAAATGGAGATGGGCTGGACATATGATTCGCCACCCCATTAACAAATGGAGCAAGCAAGTCACCCTCTGGCAACCAAGAGATGGCAAAAGAAGCAGGGGTCGTCAAATCAGGAGATGGGAAGATGACTTGAAACAGACAGCGGGACCATTCTGGTTGAGAGTAGCAAGGGACAGGACCCATTGGAAAGAATTGGAGGAGGCCTATGCCAAAAGGCACACCGAACTTAGGGACCTTTTGTAACCCTAGGTTTAGGAATAAATGGCTATTATTATTATTATATTATTATAATGTTTCTTTATTTTTTTGTTACGTGGTACTCACCTGATTTATACGAGTAACAACTAAAATTCCTCCGTATTAAGTAATTTTGTTCACATAAATAGACTTTGTCGTTTAATAAAACTTGCAGTTAATTAACAAAATATACCTACTGAGAGCTGCGTTACTGCTTTTAAAGTAAATCGGTATGGTGTTTTTTTTTTTTAAATTGCTTATTACCATCTTCTACTAAGGTCATAAGTCATAAATCTTTTGATGTATTTACAGGCTTTGCAAATTTCATTCGCTCAAGGCAAGGCAAGAAGCTACTCTTAATATCGGGGTACACTTATAATCATCTCTGCACGAGCCCCAGCAATCAAAAGTCGAGGTGGATGTGTTCAACGCACCGTTCGAGGGGATGCAAGGCTCTAGTCCACACAGTACAGGATCAAATTGTCTTCTCAAATACAGTCCACAATCATCCTCCTAGGGACAGTAATAGTATCTACTACTAATATTATAGGCTTAACTAGCAAACCCGGCGAACTCCGTTTCGCCACCAGATGACTTCGTTTTATGTAACTTTTTTTTTTGCTATAAACCTCATGGAGCCCGAGACCTTTCCAACGAATGCAAAACCGTGGAAATCGGTTCGTGCGTTCTGGAGTTATAGCGTCAGGAAGGAAAACCCGACTTATTTTTATATATTAGATAAAGAATTAATCACCAATCGGAATTCTTGGAAAATTCGTATTAGTGAATGTCAGAATAAGGTTTTTCGTATTATTGTTGTGTACTTATTAGTATTGTAACAGATTTATGTTGAGCCATAGAAAATTTAATTTCAAAACGATTTATTGTCTTTTTGCAGACCGTCACGTGAGAGTTACTATTTATTAAATGATCCGTTTTTATGATCATATTCCCATCCAATATGAAGGGCTAATACCATTTGGTATTAGTTTATTTCCGAATTTGTTTTCTATTTCCATATTTCAAAACCAATACCAAAACAAGTTTGAAGAAATTAGGTACAGTCAGGTTCAGAAAAATTGAAATGCTTTGAGTGATTTTAATTAAGGTGTTAAAATGACCTACTACAGTTTCAAAGAACACCGACGATATTTTAAAGAGCCTGCTGTACCATTTATGTCCAAACCTACCAAGGTAGCTCGACTATTTCTGTTTGCAAGGTTTAAAGTAACCTAACACGAAGGGGATGGCGGGGTCTGAAAGACTCCGCCATCCCCTTCGAACCTAACCTGTCCGGGTCGGGGTGCCCCAAGTCCCGAGCTCGCTTCGCTCGCTCTTGCATCGATAGTATGTAATTTGTGTAGCTGAGTGTACAAAAACGTACCTACGTTTACCTAGCACCAACGTAAAAGCCCGACATTAGAAATATTATAGTAAATACTCGTAAATCATGGTTACATATTTAAGTAGTTATAGTAAGTTAACATAATTATACATTAATAACTTGTTCGAATTGTTCTCAGGCGTTGCACACTACGTCACCTCAAAACAAGGCGCAGCGTTAATTCTACTATCAGGATACACCTACTGCCTACACAGAACTAACAAGAGTCTGAAGTCGAGATGGATGTGTTCATCACATCATAGGAAAGGGTGCAAGGCTACTGTACATACACGGAACGATCGTGTCATCTACAGGATGGGAGAACACAATCATGCTCCTAATGCGAAACATTATTACAGATTGGAATAAGATACTGAGAGTACCGCAACTCGCAACAGACGACTTGGTGACAAATTGTAATAGCTGTTGTAAATTGTAATTGTAATAATAATTGTAATTGCTTTGTTTTATTGTAGTTTGTAATAGTATAGGTATTTAAATAAAACAAAAATAAATCTACAAATTAAGGGTCTAGATTTTATTTTGCCTTTCATGTCGCATGCCACTGAGAAGAAGAGCGCCGTTCATACATAGAAATATCTGAACTAAAATGTACCTACTGTTATGTACTTTGAGTTACTTATTGCATTAGCAATAATTATTTGAACATACAGAATTTAAGTTTTTTCAAACTCTCACTGGGAGATTTGAGAAAATAACTGGAAGTTTTTAGGTTATGTGATTCAAAAGTTACTTTTATAATGTTAATGATTGATTTTAGCACTCGTATAAGAGTTTTTGTTTCGTATATTAGTCATAGGCAGCCTTTAATTTGTTCCAGCCCATACGAACCCCTTTCCTATCGGATCTTTATGAAATCTATCCTGTTTGACTTCCTTCCTCCATCCAGGTGTGACACTGTGCTCCAGCATTATGGCTAAAAGTACTAAAACCTATAAAACAAATGATTATTCTTCCAGAATTATAGTTTTTAGATCTCGTTTATATTCAAAGAAAGCAAAAGATATCCACAGTTTGGAAAAATTACCTCAGAAACAGGGACAAGATTTGTGCTATAGTAGATGCAAATTGTGTCACAAGGTGATCAAATGTAAGGCTGGTACTACCACAGGATTACGGGAAAACTTGGCAGCATAATCACGCAGGAAATTTTGGAAAAATCCTCTGCTTTGATAGATGTTACAAATAAGAACCGAAACAAATGGATCAGATAACGTACTTGTGGATGCCAATTTGCGAATTGAGTGTATTCCATTAATCGGTGATTGTAATACTGGGAGTACAACCAGGCTGTTAATTAAATAATGATGATGATGATCATTATTCGAAAGCAGTCAGGTGCGCAGGATATATTAAAGTGCATAAGTGTGCGCGCAAACACAGATGCACTCTCTCGTCTATACCCTCCTTGATCCAGTGGAACGGGAACCGCTACGGCTGGAGAAAGGCTAGATGCAGTGAGTTGGCCGGTCAATAACTAAATATCCCCTATTGCCGCCCTTAAGGCCTTCCACAATGCCTAGCTGCCTAGCCACCCAAGGTGGACCGCCATTGAAGCCTAGACAGACCCTATGCACTTTGCGGGAGGAAACCGCAACACTTGAAAATAAATTAAATAAATAATTGAATAATAAATTAATAATCTGAATTAAATAATAACAAAGGATCAATGGCCTTTTTTTTAATTATAACTAAGTTGTGGTTTCATTGTCAACTGATAGTTGAATAAGAACTATTCGGAACAAAATGTTATTTTTATTAACAGTGGCTTGTTTTTCAGAGACGGGAATGATCGATTGTGTAGATGAGTTAAAAAAACAATCAATTTCGGATGTTTGGAAATATTATATTAAAGGAGAAGACGAAACCAAAGTAGAATGTAGTATATGTCATGAAGAGTTTGATTACAAGGGTGATTCTACATCAATGTTGTGTGAACATTTGGTGACGAAACACGAAATCATAGTGGATACTTTCAAGAATATTTATTTTGTCGAGGTCAAGATGGAAGGTTAGTATAGTTATTTTCACATATTTATGTAAATTAACACCTTGTTGCCAAGCGAGAAGACATGCCTACCATGAAAAAAAAAACCTGTGATTTGTCCCTTACTTTGGAATGTAAAGACCTTATGTAATATACGTCCACGAGAACACTGCCGACAAACTGTCCTGCAGTTTGGCAGAAGTTATGTATTTTACAAATTATGTACTTAACTATTGCTGAGTGAATAAATCAAAAAAATATATATATATATATACTACAGGACGTTATCTACTATGTTCTTGCATACTTCTTAAACATTTTTCACTTACATACATCATGGTCATATACGCAATTATTACGCACACCGGTGGCAAGTGACTGTTGATCTTTGTGAAAAATATTGTTTATAAATGATTATACTAGGTATTGTTAAATTTATTTAAAAATGCATATTGCATTAGCTCGTTTATACTTTCCTCCTTCTAGGTGGTGAGACAATCCTTTAGACAGCATTTGCATTAATCATAATTATTAGAATTGTATATGGTGATAGACTGTGTATGGTATTCCTTTTTTACAGGCAAAGGAGAAAAGATGAAAGATCTAACCGCAGAAGAAACTGGGGAAGAAATAGATATGGAAAAAGAAGAATTACAAGAAGATTTTACTGAACAGATCAAGTTTTCAGAATTTATTCATGACAGGAAGGGAGGTTCAGCAGTTTGGCAGTACTTTCTTGTAAGCGAAGACAAAACTTACGCAAAATGTAAAATATGTCTGAAAGTACTGAAACGTTACGCAGGTTCTACTTCAGGATTAAAAAACCACTATTTAGCAAAACATCATCCAAGAGGAAAAGTTGTTAGAAAGAAAAAGAATCCCGCCGAGTTAACATTTAAAGGTGAAGTATATTCGTTAATTTCATTAAGCCAAAAAGAACATAACTGTCACCGAATTAGATTTCACTTTTAATTACAGAAGGCGAAGAAGCATCTGACGATGAACAGGTGACTTTCCGGAGGTACACTTCTGCAGTCTGGAAGAGTTTTATTCGAAGCGACGACAAAAGTCATGCGAAATGTAAACTATGTGACAAAGTGATACCATGTCACAAGAGTTCCACATCAGGATTGTCCTCACATTTAGCGAGGAAACATAAAATAACCAATTAAGTCGAACTTTTTAAATTGTTATCGTGTAAATTGTAGAAGAAACAACATGTAGGTAGTTGAAGGTTTCGTAAAATAATGTGGTCTACATGCTTTGCTTGGCATGATGCGGCATTGGTGATCTTTTTGATTAGCAAGCTATGTGACAAAGTGATACCATGTCACAAGAGTTGGTCGCTTCCTTCTGCGAAGCAGTTATGCTCGCGAAGGAGGAGGCGAGCCGCGAGAGAGAGAGCGTCCTCCCTCCGCCCCAGCCGCAGTGGTAGGCGCCCACGGCGTCGGACGTCGCGGGACGATCTCCGGCCACCGTAGGCGCGGGCATGCGGGCGGTGAGTAATGGGCAACTCGCCACCCGACCATGGACCATGCCCGGGTCGACGGCGCGTTGTGTTCCACGCGCGCCTCGAGGAGTGTCAGCATGATAACGGGGCCCCGGGTCTAGAGGGCCAAAGCCTGCCGGGGTCGCGGGACTTATCTCATCACCGTGACCCCGGAACACAAAGGGCTACTGAAGGACACCGTGGATTTTAGTCAGTACAAATCTGACAGTCCCTCCCGCCCTGCCCTGGGTGGAAGACTCATTTGATGATTTTACCACGTAAAAAAAAAATGTCACAAGAGTTCCACATCAGGATTGTCCTGACATTTAACGAGGAAACATAGAATAACCAATTAAGTCGAACTTTTTAAATTGTTATCGTGTAAATTGTAGAAGAAACAACATGTAGGTAGTTGAAGGTTTTGTAAAATAATGTGGTCTACATGCTTTGCTTGGCTTGATGCGGCACTGGTGGTCTTTTTGATTGACCAAGCTATGTTTTATACGTTTGAGAAGAAGCCGCTCGGCTCGGCTTGCAGTGTGTCGAGCAGACTAGAGAATAACTCAGCGTGAGTAGATATAATACCGAATGGAGTTGAAATTGTGTAAAAATTGCTTCGGATGGGCTTATTGCAAATTGGACTTTTTCAGAAATTAGTGTGTCTCTCATTGTACAATTAGTAGGTATGTTACCTTAAATGTAATCGTTGTATTTTCTTATTGTTATTTATTTCACGTGTGTTTGCCACGTTACCACACTCTTAAACTCGTAAATTAGTTAGTACAAATGTTATAGTTGCAATTTTATTGACATCTAATAATGATGCAATAGTTTGACTGCTAGCTTGTCTGGAATATATCTGATAATGTAGCGTTAAGTAGCAGAAATTAAATATCATAATGAAATTTCGCCATTACATGGGACAAATAGATTACGTATATCGACAAAATGTAATTGTACTGCATGACCTGCAAACAAAAGAAACCAAAAATATAAATGTTATTTATAGATGTAAATGTGCTATATATTATTAAAATAATTTAACAATTGCGTTTTTAATTACCTGCTTGTTGATAAAAATCTATTACCTGCCTATTAAGATAAATATAATCTTGTTTTTGTGCAGATACTAAAGAAAATTGTTAGAGAAAACAAACAAGAATAAAAATTACAATTGAAAAGTTTATTTTGTTCCGATGGAAGGTTTGTTTTATAGTTTCTTTTTATATATCTTTATATAAATTATATATCTCCAATGATTTAGACCGACTGACGTCTACATCGACGGCTCGGGCATCATCATAATCTACTTGCAATACCAAAGTGTTTCTGTGTGAAGAATGAATATTATAATGTTTTATTTATAGGGGACGTAGATGAAGATAAGAAGACTAATCAGTCAACTGACTTCAAGCCTACTAGTACACGGAGAAACGCTTCAAAAGTTTGGAATCATTTTATTAAAAGTGAAGACAAGCAACGAGCTAGTTGTACAATATGTGAGAGAATGATATCGTGCAAGAACAGTAGTACATCAGCTTTACGAAATCACTTAATGTTCAAACATACAACAACTAAAGAACTTGTAAAAAATAAACTGTTATAAATACTTATTTCACTAAATTTTCTAATTTATCCTTGAAATATTTACCATTTTAATACAAAGATGAAAAGAAATAACATGGTGATTTTTTCTTTTTTGTACTTGGCTTAAAACATATTTTTAATGATTTCGTCGAAAATAACACTTTTCAGCCTGGAGAATCTATTTCAACTGTCAGACGTTTAATTAAAAAAAAATAACAAATTTAGTTTTAAGTCCTTATTTTTCTATTTCCATATCAAATAATAATTGCAACTATTATGTCCTAGGTCTGCAGGAAGCTGTATTCTCTCGAAGTAAGAGAGGAGCTGAAATATTGGTCCTGGATGGATACACTTTGCACCGCCATATAGTTTCTGGACTGAAGACGCGCTGGTACTGCTCGACTCATCACTCTAAAGGCTGCAAAGCTGTGGTCTTTACAATGGATAATTTTATTATCAAAGCCAATAACAATCATACCCATTGATAAAAATTAAACATAAAAAAAAATCATCACTATATCATTTTGGATTCGGTTTGCGTTTGTATTTTCTTGCGTTGTTTTCTTTCAGAGAGCATTAGACGATTTGTGTTTCAGTGTATCATACTAAACGAGATAAAATATGTTAAAAAAGAATAGTTATATATTTTTTCTGTTTACCTTTGCCCCACGGTACCTGCAGTGTCGATTAAAAACAATGTTTAATATTTACTGAATAACAGCATCTACTTACAAAGAGTAACATAGTCAACGAAATCATAAATAGAAGTTTATCTTTTGCTTTTTTTTAAATAATCTGTAGGTGTAAAGATGCCACTACACGTGTGCAGCACTGTGCGGCACCAATGTTCGCTCTGGTCGACTCACGAAGTATGCAATGGTGCGCGAACATTTTTAGAATGTTCGGGCACACTTGAATAATTTACTTAGCTGTTTTTTTTTCAATAAATAAGCCAAATGTGTGTTTTTTTTTTGTCAAACCAAATAAAAATGTACGTAAAACCTGCATTACAGGCTTGGAGTTTACGACATCAAAACAAGGCAGTTCAGTACCTAGTAAACCTAAGTTTGTTAACGAGATAAACTTTTCAGGATTCGAATACACAACATCCATTCAAGGAAGAAGGATGATATCTCGAGGTGGTTATAAATATAGTCTGCAACTAAAGAACGGTAACAGATGTCGATGGTTCTGTTCTACTCATCACAGTAAGGGTTGCAAAGCGAACATACATACGTATCAGGATAACATTTTAAAGATGAATGAAAATCATAACCATGCGCGTAACGAACCGTGATACCCTAGACTAATAACTATTACCGATGTGAATCAGGCTTAAGATGGTGAAATATAAGGCCTCGTTCTAGGCCAAGCTAAGAAAGCGCAACAAAAGAGCAACCCTAAAATATACAAGGAAATTTAGAAGCCCTAGAATGCAGCAGAGTTTTTTCTATTTTCCATACACTAAACGCAGTAAATACTTCCATGGGTAGTATTTTGTGATGGGGCCTTTTTTTTGCGTGGTAAAATCATCAAATGCGTCCTCCCGCCCAGGGCGGGGTGGGAGGGACTGTCAGACTTGTACTGACTAAAATCCACGCTTTTCCTTCAATAGCCCTTTACGTACCAGGGTCACGGTTATCAGGTGAGACAGTCCCGCGACCTTGTGATAGGGCCTCAAGTGTTTCATGAATAAAATATCAAAACATTTCTTTCAAGGTTGGTTTCAAAGTAAAAGTTGTTTATAACCATCAGTACTTTCAGCCCATGAAAGGTTGTTAATGTTTTACAAATAACCCTGTATGTACGCGCGACCGACGTACTATAAGGACATCAGCCTAACAGGAATTCAAGCCGAAACAAATTGCACAAGGCCACGCAATGTGTGTAAGTGTGCATTATTATGTCTGTGCTATTAAAATTAAAAAATAATATTTTTGTAAAACTTTAAAATAAAAATATTAAAAAAAAAATTATGCGATTTCAGTATCATTAGCCGATTTTGGCCACGTATGAGAAACAATAAAGAGATTCCGACTAATTGAGAACCTCCTCCTTCTCCCGAATTCGATTACAAATCGATAAACTTTCATTCATTCTCAGAACCTGTGTACACATCTTCTTGCAAAGGAGGCCCAGCGATATTCATCGGTGGCTATAGACTAGTTAAACATAGAACTTTGAACAGTAAAACTAGATGGCGTTGCTGGCGACCTGGTTGTTCTGCTGTTACTTTCACCATTGATGGTGTGGTGGTGAAAAGCAATAATCATCATAACCATCCGCCATCTTCAAACGTTTTCTATAACGTACAGAATAGAGTGAAAAGAGAAAGATTACCTATGAATAATCAATATTGACTGTGACTGATTCCTAGAGGGAACCGTGTAATGGCTGGCCATGCGATGGAGCAGTCAAATAAAATCGTGAAATTATACTGGGTGTAAGGGACAGCCCAAAAAAAAAAACAGCCTCACCATAGAAAATTATAAACTTGATTGGACAGTTTGTATGGAGAGGCTGATTTTTTTTTCATTTCCTGTAAAAAAATTGTGGAAGATTGTTCAGTTTCGTCTACTGAGCAAGCCCTGAAAGTTTGCGCAGGGCTGTCCCTTACACCCATGACCCAGTATACCTACGTGTATCATGAAACTTATACTTTACCATAAGATGTATTCTGGAATGTGATTTTCTAAAATGCTTAAAATGTATAATAATAATAAAAAAAAACAACTTAATGCCTGATACTACTGGAACTGTTAGCAGAGCACTGTGTGTAAGAAGTCCCAAATAGACTGGGAGAAAATATTTTAAGACCGCTATTTCGTGATCCTAACTAAAAACTGGTGTCATCTTCACCTTTTTCAAATTAAAATGGTTTTTTTACCTCATAAGACATTCCCGTAACCAATAACGATAATACTGTGAAAGTTTTATGTTGAGACCATAAACGAGCTTTCTAGTATGTGACGGAACGGGTGGTTTTTAGTTAGTAACAGTTTGACAGTCTCTTCCTCTCACACAAGGTGGAGGACTTATTTAAAACCCAAAAATAAATAAAATGCTGTCGAAGATAATATAAAGTAGCCGGAAAACGCAAGTAATCAAAGTCTTTTTGAATAGTTTTTTAATTTCGTCTTCTTACAGATATCCAGTTCATACCCACGGAGAAAGGGAAATTTATCCTCGTGCTCCGCGGCTACACGTACTCACAAGTTGGAGGACGGTTCTTCTACTGTTCATCGAAGCACATGGGGTGCAGAGCGCGAGTTCGTCTGATATCGGGGAAACTCGTGCCGTCTGGTACTGAACACAACCACGCACCGCCATCACAGGCACGCTGTGGTAACGGTGCCTTCGTGCAGCTCCGTCCCAGATGTCAGGCCAATTTGTCGGGACTATCCTCAGCTATACCTCCATTCCCAATTTATTCCCCTACTGTAGCAGCTCTAGCCCTCCATGCTATCAACTTCCCTAGAATATATCCCAAAACGGACCTGTGGACGCGACTCCCTGTTTCTGAGGATAAAAAAGATTAATGAGTTTTGAAGATTAGTAATGCATTCATCAATGATTTGTTTTACATAGAGCTCATGTTCACTGACTAGATATTATAATAACTTTTTAACAAAAAAATCAAACCGACGAAAGATTGAACTGAAAAGCTAAAAATAAATTTTGAGGCGGCGCCAAACAAACATACAAACATGTACCTAAATTAATTATTTGAAGCGAAGCATAATTTTATTGTAGCTAGGTTGCTTTTCGTTGATTGTTTCTTTGGCGCCGCCTCAAAATTTATTTTTAGCTTTTCAGTTCAATCTTTCGTCGCCGTCGGTTTGATTTTTTTGTTAAAAAGTTATTATTTTTAGCTTTTTAGTTGTATACCATGATTAGAGTGTTTAACACATGGAAAAACCCGTCTTCCCTTTTGTCATTGTCAACGTAACCGTCACAGTAATTAGTATTAACTGTTGAGGACCTGTAACTTGCAACTAAAAACTCCACTCTGAGATTGTCAACGACTGTCAAATCCCAACTATGTTTAAAGTTCTTATCATGATGAATGAAATGAGCCCAAATACGATATAGTTGCTGTTAACTGTTGAGGATCTCTTGCTACTGCCTTCTGTCCTCATCATCAGACCCTCGATGACAATTATACTCCAGCTAGGTTTAAAATTTTCATCAAGACTAATGAAATGAGCCCAAACACGATATAGGTGCTGTTAACTGTTGAGGACCTCTTGCCCCTGCTTTCCGTCACCATCCTCAGACCCTCGATGACAATGATACCTCAGCTGGGTCTAAAGTTCTCATCAAGCTGAGTGAAATGAGTCCAAACACGATATAGCTGTTGTTAACTGTTGAGGAACTCTTGGGACTGACTTCACAACATAACAGGGATCTGGAGTTGATCTGATGATGGTGACACCATCATGTTATCTTCTCCACATCTCTGCTATATAGTAATGTCCTCAGAACTACATATGTTAACTTTATTTCAAACGAATCGGTTCACAACTGAAAATTCTGTAGGAAAGTTGACAATCAATTCCTTTTTTTTTACCCTTAGAGGCCGATTTTAGTTTTGAAATTACAATGGGACCAACTTTGAGATATACTCTTTCCAACAAAAAAAGAATTTTTGAAATCGGACCACGCTGGGAAAAGTTATGCGTGGTCATACATAAAAAAAAAAAATAAAAAAAAAAAATATACATGTCGAATTGAGAACCTCCTCCTTTTTTTTTTTCGTCGGTTAAAAATAAAGAAAGTTTATTGAATCTATTGATCTCCAGAATCTAGATGTATTTTTTCAAAATTTAGCTAGGTACTCGTAGTTGTATAAGCTTCGCTTAAACGCGATACGTAATTCGGTGATATTACATAGTAATCATTTAAATTATATTGGCTTTATATCTACATTAATTTAACTTAGGTACCTAATTATTTACCTACATGTTGAAATATAATATTTTGTTTGTATACCATATTTCGTAAGCATAGACAGTGTGCCTATTAAGATTAGAGACTAAAATGTTCGAATCCATCTTCTGATTTTTGTTGAAGAAATCTTTAATAAAGTAAAGATTTCAGAGACAGAGTCCAATTATTATGAAATCTATTGATATTTTGTTCTGTTATTTTTTTCTATAAATATTGATGCTTTATTAAAATAAAATTTTAACAGTACTCTTTCTCTCTTATCTTTATGCCGAATACCTATAATTTTTTATAACTCATTTATGTGAACGGTACTTGCATTGACATTAAATAGGTAGCTACTATGCTTTCAGGAACAGTTGAGTTTTACCAAACGAATCGTGGTCAGATTGGAGCACTATTCAATGGTCTAAAATTCCACAAGAACTACGAGGGGAGTGACGGAACGATATCATGGATCTGTCGCAACAAGCAGTTTTGTAACCGTCGAATGAAAACCAAGGGACATATTGTTATTTCCGTTTCTGATTATGGAAGCGGTTTAACAAGGAAATGATTTACGAACAATAAAAATAATTTATAGGGAGTGTGGTGAGGTTTTTGTAGTGTGATCATTTTGTAGATCTGATTTTTGCCGTAAGAGTTGCCACCAAAATTGTCATTTTTGCTGGACAAATTTTGATCAATTAGTGTCGTGTGGTTTTAAATTAGAATTTCTATTTATGGTTTAATTTATTTTAGATACTGTGTCTTATGCAATATCTACTAACGGAATTGTTTTCTTTATTCCTAACCTTAATTGTTGTTTTGGTGAATATAAAAAGGAGTTGCCTAGCCTAAGAAGACTCATACTCGAACTAAATTAAATACAAAATTTATTTAAAAAATAGCACTTTCATTTTTAACGTGGACACGTTTTTCTTCGGGATACGGGAGGCTCTTTATTATTTTGCTTTTCTGACTCGTGCGGCGGTACTTATTCGTAACATTTTACGATGCAAAACAGTTTGTCCACAAATATAATAATAAGACCTATCTATACTTCTATAGGTACTAATATTATAAAGAGGTAAAATTTGTTTGTATGTAGGGGGTAATCTCCGTAAGTAAATTCGTGAGTGCTATATTTAGGCTATAAATTATAAAGACATCATGCATATTTTACCGCCCAACGAAGTGGGCACGGGTCAGCTAGTTTATACAGGGTTATTTGAAAAGCACCAACAACCTCTTAAGAGGTCATTCCACTCATTATAATGAACAACTACTACTATGGGACCAAACCTGAAATCACAAAAAAAAAAAAAATCAGCTGTTCCGTACTTTACGAGTATGTTCGCATAACATGGGTCCAGAGCATGATTCTGAACCCCCCGTGTTGGAATTTTTCGTCGGATTTTTCCTAATTTTCAATTTTTTTTCCTTTAGACTGTTCATAATCGTTATTCTTACTTAGGTAAGAATAACGATTATGAATGAGATTTTTGATAAATAAGTACCCAATGCGATTTTTAATAAATAAGTACATAATTCACTACTTTCACTAAAAGTAGCAATGTACATAAAACTAGAAAGATGTTCATAATGACAGGTCATCGTATACCTAAATACTGTATCCAGTACCACAGTACCTATAGTACTTTAAGCGCGGCTCACTGTTAAAAAAAAAACATAAAAAAATAGGAAAAAACTGACGAAAAATTCCAACACGGGGGGGGGTGGGTCCAGAATCATGTCCTGGACCCATGGTATCCGTTTGTGCGTCGATGTCTCTTACACCCTGTATTTCAACTTTGTTGTTTTTTTTAGCAATACATATCATCGAAGACAGGCTGTTCAAAAAAAGGATGGCAGAAAGAAGAAGAAAAGCCAGAATAAAGAGCGATCCCGAAAAAGCGGAAATGCTACGAAAAAGAGAAAGGGAGAGATATTACCAAAAAAAACGAGATGGTAAACTTGTTTCACAGCAACAAATGTCACAAAGCGAGCGTCAAGCTATACTAAAAAGAAATAGAATATATCAACGAAAATATTATCACAGAAAAAAAAAACAACAAAACTGATATTTAAAGACTGTTGAAATTCAGAATGTAAAAATTCTTTGTGATTATTGCGTCTGGTGATTACACTTGGGTTTCTATCATTATTTAATTCAATTCAATTTATTTATTTCAGATTAAAAATCCATAAAAATTAGGTACATAAAAACCAACAATAAATTAAAAATTATCATACAAAAAAGATAGTAAATAAATGAAAAATCAAAATTAAATTATACAATCAAAATTAAATTATAAAATCAAAATTAAATTATAAAATCAAAATTAAATTATAACATCAAAATTAAATTATATTAAATTATACAATCAAAATTACATTTTTTAATAAAAAAGTCTTCACTGAAATCTGTAACTAGAGGAGAAATGGTCATGTTGAGTTTACTATTTCACTGTGTCTCTAGCTTAATTTATTGAACTTCTTGATTATTTTTTTTTTGTATTCACATTTTATTTTGGGGTTTATTATGTTTTTTGTCACCTATCAAACATTGGTAGGTTAGTTGACAGCTAATTTGTTTTAAAATAAAAAGATAATCTAACGTATTTTTGTTTTCGTGTTTTTGCGTCACAAACTCAAAAAATATCAATAACAAACTCAAATACGAGTTTATCAGATAAACAATAATATAATAGACCGATGAAAATTGATAATTTCCTAGAATTTGTGAGATGTTGTGGTTCCGTAACCAACAAGGAACTCTTAGTATCCTTTGATTATATAATGTCTAGATGGAGCGTCAAGTGCGCGCAAACGTGTCAAAAAGTGTCAACCAACTATTGGCTCACATAACACTACATACATACACATAACACTACATACATACACCTAAAACTTATCTTATTTAATAAGTCTATTTTTTAATGTGATTTATGGGAAAATGGTAGTAGCTGGTATAATTATTTACGCACATAGAGACATAGACGCATAGTGCAAAACGACGCCTGCACGCACACATACTTGAAAATGTTGACTCGTTTTCTTTGATACGATTGTAGGGCGACGCTCCATCTAGACATTATATAATCAAAGTTAGTATCATTATTAATCTTTATTAATGATATTGAGGTTTGACAGAGAAACCCAATTTAGGTGCCACTGTATTTCAATGTTGGTGGGTGATCTTCAATTTAGGTGGCCTCTTTAAAAAAAATGTTCTCATGTTTCAGTCGCATCTGTAAATAATCCACTTATATTTGAGACTACAAAGTTCGGCAACCCTATCATAACTTGGGGCAGGTATCGGTTTACCAAGAAATTGGCTGGACGAGTGAAGACCTGGTGGGAGTGTTCGGCGAGGAAGAGCAACCGCTGTCGATGTGCTGCTGTCACTGTCAACGACCGACTGGTCAAGCTTAATGGTTGGCACAACCACTAAGATATCACCGAGCTATAGTGGATACCGGCAGTGCAAAATAAACAAAGGTTTAAAACAAAATAAGCTTCAAAGGTAAATGTACATACGGTGCTTGTTTACTCCGCTTGGGCAGAGCACCGCCGTGTCCTCAAGGAGGCGAAAGGCGGCGGTTACCTCTCACGCCCGGCGTTAGAGATAAGAAGAGATGGAATGGGAAGCAGTCACCTTCTTCTGCGAAGCAGTCATGCTAGCGAAGGAGAAGGCAGGATACGTTAGGGAGAGGACAGTCTCCACCTCACGATCCAGCCATCGCGGGAGACGCCCACGGTAACGGACCGGACATCGCGGAACGATTTCCGGTCGCGGGACTGTCTTATCAAGTTACCGTGACGTGAAAGTAAATGGCTATTGAAGGAACACCCTGGCATAGTATAAAGAGGGGAAGTAGGCTATCTCCGGCCAAATCAGCAATACAATTGCCTACTGTCTTAGGGTTGTAACTTTTAGCTAAATTTTAATTCAGTGCCTATAAATTGGTAAGGGTCGGGAAGTTGTATTTATATCCATAAGAGGTTAGCGTTAATTATGTTACACGTTGAACACTAATCAGTTTTTTGTTTTTTTTTTTAATCGGCATAATGTAGTATTTTTTACATATAAATGACCATTATTCATTTTTTTTATTTTTACAAACACAAATAATGCAAACATATCTATTGAATCACACAATAGGTTCTCCTGCGATTATTACACATTTTTCATTCATTTAGCGGTGCAGAAAAGCCGTGACGCGCGAACCTCGTGCAATGTAAGGCGCAAAGCAAACAGGAGGCGGCGCAGATACGGCGCAGACGCGACGCGGCGCACATGAATGATATTATAGTAAAAAGAGGCGCAGTTTACTATAATATCATTCATGTGCGCCGCGTCGCGTCTGCGCCGTATCTGCGCCGCCTTCTGTTTGCGTTGCGCCTTAGCCCCGACTGGCGCACCTCGGATTGAGTCGAGATTTTGTTACGTGTGCGTGCGGCGACGCATAGATACTACGGCGCACATATACAAGCCGCGCGCAGTGCGTCTTTATACTTTGACCCTGGATTTTAGTCAGTAGGAGTCCGACAGATATTCCTGTACCGCTCTGGGTGGGAAAAATCATAGGCTTAAATTATGTTGCAACTTGTAGCAACTATAACCATAATAATTAATACCGGATGGTAATCACTTAAATTATAGTAAATATTTCAATTTAAAAACGTTCCTTTTATTTCGTAGTATGATCCATTTGTTAGTTATATTCCTATTAGGTTTTTTGGAAGAGGATTTTTTCAATAGTCAATGACGGTTTTCATGGTCATTGACGAATTTTGTAAAAACTGGAATTCGTTGTTGAAGGACTAAAACAATGATTATTACTTTCAGATCTGAACCCAGTTTTTGCGAATTCTCAGCGAGGTAACCCTGTCATATTGATTGGACAGTACCGTTTCAACAGAGTTAGTAAACGCGGCAACAAAACAAGATGGGTGTGCGTCAAAGCTAAGGCTGGCTGCAGAGCGACCTTGCATACCACGGACAACGCCATCGTCCGAGTGTGGGGGTATCATAATCCGCTAGCTCACACTACTGCAAATAGAGTCTAGTACATAATTATTATAGAACGTTCCCAAGTTTTTGAGACATGACTATCTCGTTTTAGCAATTAGGGGAAAGGTGTACGAGATGATCCGTTGAGGGAAGATGATCCTTTTATATTGCAACGAAGCCAGTAGCGTCATCTAGTTGTTTTTATTGGTAAAATGTAGTCCCCGATATTCTCCCGCCTCAGTCAAAAGTACTGGTGTCGAGAGTGACAATCAAATTTTTTGAGAATAAAAACAAATATTCCGTGACTTTGATCTAAGGTAAGGTTGACTTGAAGTCTATGTCTAATTTGTTCTAGGTACTTTTTTACTAGGCTGTTGCATTCGTTAGCTTTGTATATTACTCTATTTTGTTTTTTTAACAGCATGGTAACAGTTTAAACCACATAGTTTAAGTTATCGAACATTGAATAAAAAAGTTTATGTTGGGGCAAGATGATTATGTTACCGGTGTACAAGATGATCCCCACGGATCTTCTTGTACACTGGTAACATACCTACTATTACGGGGATATTTTTACAATTCGTATGTTATTATGTTTTAGTTTATGTATTTTTTCTATTAAATATGACTTAATTTATAAGAACTGCCTGCATATTATTAAAAAAAATGTAGTCGATTTTAAATAATAACAAAAAATACTTTATTTTGTTTAACGCGGGTTGTGGTCGGAAAACCCCATGATCTAAGCGCTGGATGCTGTTAAATTAGCATGCCACATAGCACAGCAAGTAAACAGTTTGGGGTGCCAGTAATGTCACTAAAAAGGCGAGCTAAAGTCAAAAATAAAGTGGCTGTGAAAAATAAACCCAGATAATGGTTTTATTTAGGTAATTCTCTTCCTGGATCCTGGGATCATCTTGCCCCTATCGCAAGGATCATCTTGGACACCGGGGTGTACAAGATGATCTGTCCACAGCACTAAAACCTTAACCAGGAAGATATTAAGTCTCTCCCTGGTTGACTCTGAAGTGCTGTGCTTGACCGATGCGGAGAACGCCTGGAAAATGACTTGCCCGGATTCAGATCGACCCGTGAACCCATCTTCCCAGAGGCAGTGCGATGAGCCGCTCTGCAGGTTGGTACGGTACAATCTTGTTAATACGTCAACCAATTCTGTAGAGCGTGCCCGCCTGCTGGCTGTGGGCGAATGGGAGTCGGGTCTATGGCTTCAGGCACTACCGTCACTCAACATAGGTACCATGCTGAGTGGCACTACTTTCCGGATCGCTACATGTCTGCGTTTGGGCGCTCCTTGCGGTGCTCCACATCGCTGTCAGTGTGGCGAAGCAGTCGACTGCCTCGGGCACCATGGCCTTTCCTGCAGCAAAAGTGCGGGTCGGTTAGCACGGCACGCCAGCTTAAATGACATTATCCGTCGTGCTCTTGTCATCGCCGGGGTGCCAGCTGTTTTAGAACCCAATGGCTTGGCACGCGACGATGGGAAGAGACCAGATGGGATGACTATAAAGCCATGGAAGTTGGGTAGACCTTTGGTGTGGGATGCAACATGTGTCGACACCCTTGCGCCATCCCATCTTCGCGGTACGGCGTGCTGTGCTGGTGCGGCTGCTGCAAGTGCTGAAAACCTCAAACGGCGTAAATACAATGGCTTGACTAGCAGCTATGTATTTGAGCCGTTTGGGGTTGAAACACTAGGGCCATGGGGTCCGAGTGCTCACCAAGTTTTTAAAGAGCTTGCTAAACGAATAGTCGACTCTTCGCGTGACCAGAAGGCTGGCCTATTTCTTGGTCAAAGAATTAGCATTGCCATCCAACGTGGCAATGCTGCCAGCGTTCTGGGCACTTATCCCGTTGACAGCGATGTGGATGAATTTTTTGATGCTCTTTGTTAGTTTTAGTAATTATTTTTAGGTTTGTTAATTTAGTTTTTTAATGTAAATAAACCACCATAATACAAAAAGTAGAATATCATTTGATCTACAAGCAATCTCCCTTAAGTGAATCATCTCGTACACCTTTCCCCTACTAACAATGATAATGATTTTCGTGGTAGGAATATATTTAAAGTTGGCACTTATAAAAACTAAAGCCTCCTGCAGACACACGCAGTTAATCGCGCGGGGCGACATGTCGCGGTCCATTCGCAGTATTTTTAGAGTGGAAATTAGCTTGGCTCGTTGTCGCAGCGCGATTAATCGCGTGTGTCTGCAGGAGGCTTGATACTGTATACATTCCAGTGTTGGATTATCAAATAGAAGGTTAGTTTCTTATACAAAATATGGCGTGACAGAACAAAATTTTATTAATTTTCTTTTGTGATTCAAATTAATCCGTCACTGAGAGTGTAGAAAAATATTCGATACCTACGTATTTTACTTTTGTTAAATCAAAGCATATTTAAAAAGATACAACGCATCAAAATTTGTAATTGATGTGACGTCAGGATCAATAAAACTGGACTTGCTTGTGAAAAAAGTATTACTATCTATTTAATTTTTTTTTATTAAAATACCTACCTACCTAGGTATTAATTTAATTTTTGCTAATAAAGTTGCTATTTAATGAAGATAATTATTAAGTATGTACACATTTTTTTTCTCTTTTAAAAATCTAATAAAGATAATAATTATAAAACACTGTTTTAACCTTTCACGGTTTAATACTGAATTTGAACTGTGACTTTCCTACTTATCTTTCGTGATTGTTCATTGTTTTGAGCTTCCGATATTTCGACGCTAGAACATATCTTGATAATGTCAGTTCAAATTCAATTCGATTTGTAGTCTTCCACTCCTTCTGTAATAAACCTTCGTCGCATAATATTTCCAGCAGCATCATTAATTTATATTACATAATTTTATACATTACTGCTAATATTTTATTTTCATTAGATAATAAATCTTTTTTGCATTTGAATTTGTCACTAAATCATTTTTAATATTCAGTTTTTCAGACGGAAAAAGGAACTTTGCTGATGTATTTGGGCGGTTACCGATTTTCTAAGGACAGAATCGTCGGTTTGAAAACAAGATGGCGCTGCTCGGCGAGGCACCGAAGTAACTGTAAAGCCTTCGTCGTCACGATTGAAGATAACATCATCGTCAAGTCTTGTCTCAACCACAACCATGAGAAAACGCACTATAGGAAATCCTAATTTGAAAAGTGAATGCGAACTTACTGTTTGTGCTCATAAAATTGTTTAGATTCGTTTTTAACGGACTTCAGAAAAGGAGGGGTTGTCAATTCGATTTTTATTTTATGCATTTAGACTCCACTCCACTCCGAGGTTTCTGCTCCGATTTCTGTGATTCTTATTTTGTTCGATGCAATATATCTGCCAATTGGTCCCATAAAAAATATTTAGTTTGGTTTAGTAGTTTTTTATATTATGATCATTTTTCGCTTAGTGTGTACTGTGTACGAGTACATACACATGTACAATATTATAACCGGTACTAAGGATTACAAAATTGTAGTGAAAGAAAATCATGTATTTGACAAGAATTTAGGTTGAATATTTGAACAAAAAACTTACAAAAAAAATTGCTGACTTCAAGAACCACCACAAAAGTGTAAAATAACTTTTCTTTCGGAAGTTGGTGGAAATAAGCCTATGAATTAAAAAACACAAGCCACTGACTTCCGAAAGGAAAGTTATTTTACACCTTTTTTGGTTGTTATTTTGAAGTCGCTACTTTTTTTAAGTTTTTTGTCTCCACTGTTATAGCAATACTTATATTAAAAAGAATAGTTTTTAATTTTTAAAGCAGCAATTTTCTTTGTTGCCAGATCATAGTTCTGTTTGTCCACGTTTCAAAATCTGGTTAAAAAGCACTGATTCTCTCCTTAAACGTGTGGCTATAATATTTCTTTAATATACAAACAATGAATGTATGCACGTACGAGTATCTCTTTTTTTAAACTAGTTTTAAGTCGTAAATATTTTTACTATTTATTTTATTAATGTATGTCTCTGTGCAAATTGTACACCACAGACAAAACCTGCAGTATTGTTTGTCCGTCTTCAAATCCATCTAAAGGTTGTCTTGAATAAATCGCTTTCAGCGATTAGACCACTTATTGTGTCACCCTATTTTTTAAGATCTATTTTGTACCTATAATTTGTGTGGTGTACTTAATAAAGTTTATTCTACATAACTAACTATAGTTACTATTTATCAAATAGTTTTGTAAATAAAAACCAGACACGTGCGAGTAAGTGGATATAAGGAAGTGTTTTTAAAAGCGACAAAAAAATTACATGCAAAATAAATACAGCTGTACATACGAAATATATTTTTCAGCTCAAGAACAATTTTCCTTTTGATTCGTTAGCCGATCTAAATCTTTTCTTAAATACTTGCAGTGATGGAAATGGTTACACAAAGAGGTACACAGATGCTGACGGCGGGTGGCTTTCGATTCTCCAAGTCATACACTAACGGTAAGAAGATCAGATGGCAGTGTACCACAAGGAGTAGAACAAAATGCGCGGCGTTTCTTATAACCCTCGAAGGCATCATTTTGAGGAGCAATTTGAAACACAATCATGTGGATTAAGGAAAAATTTGTACGTTTTTCGTAATAAAAAATAACAAGTTTCTATCTGATGTTTTATTTTGATTGATTGTTTTATTTTGTATGCACTTAAAATCATTTGACATACTCGTAGATTTATCTCTACAGGTCTTGTAGAGTTTCTGACTTACCTATCTGACCTTATGTTTCTAACGTACTTTCAACATAATAATCCAGACAAGTCAATGTAACAATAGTACTTTTTCTTAATTTAACTCCTAAATTAATTGTGTTTCAGTGCAATGGCTTCGAACGGACAGAGGGGGTTACATGTTGCGAATAGGAGATCACAAGTTCAGTAAAGCTAAATGTACGAACAATAAAACTCGCTGGGTATGTTCCAGGAAGACCAGAACTAGATGCAGAGCGTGTGTCATAACCGTCGGTGATTATGTTATAAAGACCTTTTTGGAACATAGTCATTAAATCAAGTGTAAATGTAAAAGGTATTAAAAAAATAAAAGTATAAATAAGATCTTATATTGACTTATTTTTGTTGTTGAAGAAGCTGTCTCCGTAAAATGATTAATTGAATAGGAAATGTTTTGTGATGGTATTTAATTTAGGGAGAAATAAAAGTTCTACGTCAGTATAAATTGTTCTATTTTACTTAGGGGAACAGTGTATAAGACGGGAACGCGAGGTATGGTGGGAAATCACACACTTAAGGCAAACTTAACACAATACTAACGTAGTGCAAGCGCCAATAGGACGCCATTTGTTAATGGCCGCTTGCCAATGACGTCCTGATGTCGCTTGCGCTACGTTAGTGTTGTGTCAAGTATGCCTAAAGAGTGTATGTCCCCATTATACCTCGCGTCCCCGTTTTATACACTGTTCCCCTATATTGTGACTTTCCAATAAAATGGTCTCCAATCGCAAGTTACTTTGTCACTGCAACATTTCGAATTCTAGCATTATAAATCAGCCAGCGTATATTCACTTCGTGTGTAACCCCAACAGCTACGAGTACATCTTATAACATGTCTTTTCACTAGCCCTAATTAGTTTTCTCACTTTCAGGTTTAGTGTTTTTACAATCAAGATTTGGTAATCCTGTCATAGAGTACAATGGGTATCGCTACAACAAGCGGACTACTAGCAATGGTCCCAAAGTGAGCTGGGTCTGCGTAAAGGTGTCCGTCGGCTGCAAGGCGAGGATATTCACAATCGACAACAAGATTTATAAAATTGATCAATCACATAACCATGGTCCAACTGCTATGTCCTTTTAAAAAATTCCTCTGTCTGTATGTGTGAATATATTTTTTTTAGCCCGACTGTGCCAGAAGGAGGGCTATGTTTTTTTAAGTATATTGTTATTATTGTGCAACAAGTTTGTATTTTATATTTAGCGAAAAGATCGCCGTTGTTCCCTGAATGTTGATTTACTATAAAGCATGCGTGTCTGTCTATACTATCAACGTGTTTATTTAATGCAGCTAAGTTTATATCCGAATTACAACTTAAATCTCGCTCTTTATTATTCGTCCAATTTTAAAAAATGAGTAGAGGACCAGTGTAACGATGGGCACGCGGGGTATGATGGGAAAACACACACTTAAAGCAAACATAACATAATACTAACGTAGCGCAAGCGCCAACAGGTCACCATTTGTTAATGGCCGCTTGCCAATGATGTCCTGTTGGCGCTTGCGCTACGTTAGTGTTGTTCCCTTACATCCGAAATGCTCCTAAAATCTCTCTTTAATATTATCCAATTTAAAAAATTTGTACCTCCCAAATGTGATGATAAAGTATATAATTGTGTTCCAGAAATAAGGTTCGTGACTTCTCAAAGGGGTGGCAAGTGCCTCCTCATGGGCCGGCATCGATTCTATCGATGGTCTGGAAGTAAGGAGCCGAAAACACACTGGGTGTGTGCTAAAAATATTGGACAAAAGTGCCGAGCAAAAATCATAACAATCAACAATGAAATTGTTAAGGCCAGGATCGATCACAATCATTAAATTTCCTTAGCTTTAGATGGTTGTCTCCCGAACGTAACGAAACAATTTATATTGATCTCGTTTATGCATGACTTGGTAGATTACTAAACAGTTGAAGTTTCAGTCAAATACAAAAATGATTTTAAAAAAACTGCTGACAAACAACAGTTATTAGAATATCTAGTTAGAAATAAGACTAATGTTGTTATTAAATTAATGTATATGTTTAATAGGTCTTCATTCTTTTTCATTTTAAGTCCTTAGAGCTGCCCTTTGCTATACTGAAATTCAAATATTTTTATAGTTTACAGCTCAATAAATTGTATTCTAATTATTTATAATGTCTTGTAATTCAGATTTTAAGTCATAATTGTTAATTACTGTACTCTCAACAATAACGGTTCTTTAATATTAACATAAGGTGTACCTTTGTTGTAGATGAAAGTACTCCGGTCTTTTCAACATCTCGGTTTGGGAAGCCAGTGATATTAATGGGAAGATATCGTTTTAACAAATGGATTGGCAGCAAGGGTCCACGTGCTAGATGGCAGTGTGTCAAGTCTTCAACCAACGGCTGCAAGGCTATCCTCATCACATTGGACGACGTTATTATTAGACGTGACCACGACCATAATCATTAACTCATTTATGTGAACGCGTTACTATTTCTATTTGTGCGTCTTTGTAATTATTGAAACACACCAATCATGTTGCAGATGCATTCTTCACAACATCTGCTCGTGGAAACCCAGTTATTCAATTAGGTCCATACAGATTTAATAAGTGGAGTCGATGTGATGGTGTTAAAACTAGGTGGATATGTGTCAAAGACCACAGCGGATGTCGAGCTAAGATCGTCACTATCAACGAAATGATAGTCAAGTGTTATAATGTGCATAATCATTGAAAATATATGGTATCGTAGATGATTGCATTGTGTTTGTTTTTGTTAATTTGTATGATAGTTTATTTTCATGAGACCTGTGAGAAATCATACACACTACTTCTTAGCAGATTGCAATTAAAGCATCTCCCTAACATTTGAATTTTTATTAAACCAATTTCCACATTTCAGGCCCTAAATTTACCAGCTCTCGCTGCGGGAAACCTGTGATCGAATGGAATGGCTATCGTTACAATCTGAAGTTTCGCACGAAGGAAAGTTTTCAAGCACGTTGGGCTTGCGTCAAGACCCGACTGGGGTGTCGCGCTGCAATTGTAACTGTTAATGATGAAATTGTTCTCGAAAAATATGTACATAATCATTAAAACACGACGAAGTGTGGATACTGCAGGATAGTGAAACTAATAAACAGATGTACCTATAAAAACAATAACAAACTTTCTCTGGAGCCACCGGCAGCTTGGACCCTGTTCCCGATGCTACACACATTGACCACACAGATTGACATTATGTTAAATCTGATATTGGTTAACATTAATACAGATATTAATGTAATCGTCATTATTATACAGGCTAAAGTAAAAAAAAACTCCAAAACATTTCCAACACGGGGGGTCCAGAATCATGTCCTGGACCTATGGTATCCGTTTGTGCGTCGATGTCCCTAACACCCTGTATGTGAATATTAGAACACAATCCATCAGATGCTTGGTTAGGACTTACGCGGCTGACTTTCTCATATCACTTTAAGGGTCAAGTCAGTCTACGCGCACATTTCAATAGAGCTACTCAAAATCTAACTCTATGGACTACACGAAAAGATCCACATTTGCAGTATCGTTGCGTCGCGTCGCGTCTCGGTGTCAACTGACTGTAAGCCTGTACAAGTACGAATCCAAGATTCAAGATATACATACATAAAATTCGTCGGATACTAATAAGCTTTATGTACGTACTGTACACTACAGTGTTAAATAGTTTTAATCATGTTTAACAAATTTACAACCTTGTGGTTTAAATTTTTCAAGAATTTTCTATTCCTCTATGCCAAGACTGAGTTCAGCTTATGTCTTAGTAGAGACAAGTAAAGGGTACCGTTTATTAAGCTATTGCATAGCTTTTATCCCGTGCTCCGAGCGCGACGCGGCGCGGCGACCGAATCAAAAATAATCCAAAAACCTAAGGAAAATACCTGACACCACGCATCGTCTTACATCGTTTCAGTTCGGGAGACTTTGGCAATCATAAAAATATCCGTCATAAAAACAATTTACTTTTTCTTACTGATTCTAAACGGCCAGCTACAAAAAGTGTTTTCACAATGAAGCCTACTTATAAAATTCTCCTACAACAAAGAAGTTCTTTATTACAGTAGTGCACCATAAACATTTTAAATAAATTATTTTCTCGTTAAATATACGCGGTAGGCGAAAGGCGCTTTTGAAATAAAAAAATGTTATGCAATAGCTTCACCGCGGCAGTGTCCGAGTGCCACATGTATTTTTTTTTGTTTCAGAGCGTGTTGAATTTGGCATTTCAAGATTTGGGAAACCTGTAATTACTATGGGACAATTTAGATACAACATGCACCCTCAAAAAAGTGGTTCTAGAGCCAGGTGGTACTGTGTGAAGGCAAGGACTCGTCGCTGTCCTGCTTCACTGATCACCATTGATGACGTCATCATAGCGGTTAAAAATGAACACGCACATTGATTTCTGTTAATTGATAAGTTGATAAGGCGCTTGATAGAGTTGTCATACTCTATCAAGCAGCGTGGCAACAGCTCTAACTCTTTGTTATTAATACGCTAAGATGAAGAATGTAAGTGGATAATGGATGAACAACCCGGTTAGTAAGCTACGAAGCCTAAGGCCGGGGTACGAATGTAACAAATATTTACATATTACTTCAGGTGTTCTAAAAATCAATCGGATATTAATAAGCTTTTAGAATAAAATATTAATAAGCTTTTTGAATAGTATTGAATAATTTTGTAAGTACTCGTATTTAAAATATTATTACAAAAAAAAATGTTCACAAGAGTTTACTTCCAGTTTTTTATTTCAAAAGGAAAATAACTGTCCTCTACAGCTATCCATGGCAGAAACAAAGCGACAAAGTGAGACCAAAGACTGTAGCAAAAATCACTTTTTTAGTTCCAGTTTTGACAACATCGCGATATGGTACCCCTGGAGTCGAGTTGGGTGCCTACATATACTTACAGAAGAGTTTGAAGTGTAGAGGACCTTACGTGGTAAAATCGTCAAATGAGTCCTCCCACTCCGGGCAGGGCGGGAGGGACTGTCAGACTTGTACTGACTAAAATCCACAGTGTCCTTCAATAGCCCTTTATATTCCGGGGTCACGGTAATGAGATAAGTCCCGCGACCAAGTGTAGAGTACCTTTACAAAATATTGAAACGGAGAATTTATGAGTATTCAGATGTAATCGCTGGAGCCTCGCGTGTCGGGCTTTCTTCAAGATTGTAGAAAATGAAATTGTTAAAATAAATGATGATCATAATCATTAATATTCATTCTTTTGTCCATTTCTCATAGCTTAATATTATATTTTATAAGACATTTTTTGTGAAGAAAAAATAAATAAATAAAAAAAAATGTTTTTTTATGTTGCTTATTTTTTTTTTAACACGGATGAATAATCGAAATAATAAATAAAAATTGGACATAACAGTTTAAACCAAAAGTTGATTGAAGATTTATAGCTGTTAGAGCCTCTGCACACCACGTTTATGAAATGCGATGCAAACGTGCGTTTGACGCTTTGTATCCCGACAACAAACTGCTCTGTTTGACTAAAGCTTTTAAAAAACGTGGTGTGCACAGGCCCTTAGAGGCTAAGCTGAGATAGAAGAAATAAGAACAAAAATCCCATTTTCAATTTATCACTCTACAGTGATTTTCAAATTCAGTGTCAGTCGAGTTTGCTTAAACAACATCTTGAAATGTAAGAACATAAAATTGAGTTAAGGCTACGACTAATTTATTCATTTACCACTGGTTTTGTCAATTATTATAGGCGCCGTCTCCACGAGCGAGAGAATCGCGGCGATATTATCGTCGTGGCACGTATTTCCTTATAGTTCGCGTTAGCGTTCATAGAGAGTAGGTATATGGAAATACGTGACACGACGATAATATCGCCGCGATTCTCTCGCTCGTGGAGATGGCGTCTTAATGGTCCAATGGATTTAAATTCAATCAGATTTTTTTTTACGATTACGATTTTTTTTGTCGATTCAGGTTACGTTTGCAAAATTCTAAAGTTACGTAAACAGCAGTAGTGCAAACACGTATAATTTCTCGAACTTAGTTATTTCCCTTGCAGCTGTTTTCTCTACATCTCGTTGCGGTCGACCCGTCATCTTAGTAGGAGTATACAGGTTTAACAAGAACAATAGATGCCGAGGTCTCAGTGGTTATTGGACCTGCAGCAGAACCAGGAGTAGTGGCTGCAAGGCCACCATCACAACTTATGATAACACCATCATCAAGTATAGAGGGAACCACAATCATTAGTTCAAATTAATTCAGTCTGAAATCATTGTTAACTTAGTTTTACCTATCCGATGAGTACCTATATTATGTACTATTATTACTGTTTACAGTTTAAGTGGTTTAATATATTAATATGACAGTATTTCATTTAATTTGTCTTGATCGCTAAAAATGTGTTTTTTTTTTTTAATATTTATATTTACTCCGCGATTACCATGTTATTTCAATATCATGGACTTTTCTATAAATTTCCTGTAATCTATAGGCGATGGCCTATTATCTGTATTTTTTTCAGACCGTAGTTTCGGAAATAAATGTGGTCATTTTCGTCTATTTTCTCGAACGCTCTTTAAAATCTCAGCATATAAATATCGATGATAAATACAAATAAGTTTAACTTTTCAATAAGGGACATCTCAGGTGCCGTCAGCTTACAGAATGCAGCTTCAAAATATTTGTGTTTCAGTTTTTTAATTGTGCCACGCCAGCTCGCTATCGATCAGTCGCAATTTAACGTCGGGCAGGCACACACGCGTCGCCCGCGCTCCATCGCACACATGGTTACCGCAAACCAAATTAAGTTATCATGTTTTAATTGTGTCCCTCAGCAGTGATTAATAACTGAACTGAACTATATTTTACAGATGCTAAAATTTTGATGACTAATAGAGGTACTCCGCTTCTTCAGATCAATGAGCACAGGTACAATTGTAAACGAAGGCTCGGCAAGAGGATCTACTGGGTGTGCAATAAGGCCCCACAAGGATGCAGGGTCTCCATCGTTACCTATGATGACGTCATTATCAGAGTAAAGAATGAGCATAACCATCCATAAGGATATTCAGTGTTTGCCTATTATATTATATATTTTTTGATTTACTTTGTGTAATGTTCAATTCAATGTCGATTATCTAATGTGCAATATAGTTTTAAAAATTTACCTGTTGACAAGGAACTGTCAAAATATGCAACGCTTTATAAAATTATGGACTCTCGTCAATAATACTGTAGGTCTTCAAACAAAAACATAAATTATAGGATATCGTAGCATCGCTACGCTTGGTGCTACGACGTAGCACTAAGCGTAGTAATGCACTAATTTGACAATACTGAAGTACATATTGATTAATAGTGCCACCCGTCTCAAAAGAGGCCGGAAAAAAATCAAATTTTTAATTGTGCGTTCATATTTTCAAAATTGTATCACGTTGTCCGTTTTGTAAACGCACGTAAAAATTGTTTAGAAACAACTTTTTGTGATGGCTATTAATGTTTTATAATTGAATTCTCAGCGACGATTTCTGATGCGACATTTTCATGCCGAATTGATTTAAATATAAATGCCCAATGTATTTAATATAATTTTAGATACCTTTTGTCGCGACTGCAATTAACGATTTTTATGTATAATATACAGGGTGTAAGAGACATCGACGCAAAAATGGATACCATGGATCCAGGACATGATTCTGGACCCCCCGTGTTGGAATTCAAAATACTCAAAATTTGTTAAAAAAAAGTTTGGAGTTTTTTTTACTTTAGACTGTTCATAATCGTTATTCTTACCCAATCCAATGAGATTTTTAATAAAAAGTGATTAATTAACTACTTTCACTAAAAGTAGCAATGTAAATAAAACTAAAACCGGCCAAGTGCGAGTTGGACTCGCCCATGAAGGGTTCCGTAGTAGCAAGCATAGATTATAATTATATTGAAATTAGTAAGTAATATACACAAACAATAAAAATAACTTTGTTTTTCATAGTGTTTGTATGAATCGCAAAGTTATATTTGCGGTTTTTGAAAATGTACTATATCTCAAAAACTGCTAACTGTATCTCATCCAAACTAATTTTTGTTGGAAGTTTTTGTTGAGGTCTACATTATACATATATTTTTTTCAGTTTTGTCATTATCTTATTTTAGAAGTTACAGGGGGGGACACACACATTTTACCACTTTGGAAGTGTCTCTCGTGCAAACTGTTCAGTTTAGGAAAAAATTATATAACGTAGTAGTAACCTCAATATCATTTTTGAAGACCTATCCATAGATATCCCACACGTATGGGTTAGGTGAAAAAAAATTTTTTGAATTTCAATTCTAAGTATGGGGGGCACCCCCAAAATTTGTTTTGTTTTTATTTTTGTGTGAAAATCCTAATGCGGTTCACATGATACATCTACTTACCAAGTTTCAACAGGATAACTCTTATACTTTCGACAAATAGTGGCTGTGACATGCGGACGGACAGACAGACAGACATGACGAATCTATAAGGGTTCCGTTTTTGCCATTTGGCTACGGAACCCTAAAAATGGTGTCTTCTTAGATGTTTATAATGGAAGATCATCGTATACCTTAATACTGTGCCCAGTACCACAGTACCTGTAGTAATTTAAGCGCGGCTCATTGTTAAAAAAAAAAAAACTTATAAAAATAAAAAATAGGAAAAAACCGACGAAAAATTCCAACACGGGAGGGTTCAGAATCATGTCCTGGACCCATGGTATCCGTTTGTGCGTCGATGTCTCTTACACCCTGTATAAATAGATTTATTATTTTAAAATAGGAAATAAAATGTGACGAATATGTTGTTTTATTTACACGCAATCAACAGTAATACAATCAAATCATGATCATTTTACTCAATAAAGAATTATATTTTTATTGCACCCTATCTTTTATTTTATTATTATACATGCTGGTGCTTGAAAATAAACTGGAACAGGTATCTTCACGGAGGAGCACATCCGAGGAAGTACATCCGCAATACCTATTTTGTATAGCTTAGAACCAATTTTGCAATTTCCTGATGACTTTATGCGTTCGCTAATATGAACAACTCAGAAAAATTGTTTATTGTGGTGTTGTTTGTTTATTGTTTCTACGTACATAATCATTAAGTAGGTATATTGATTTTATTAGGATCCACATGATCAAGTCTTAATGCATGGTTTTTGTTGCAGCAGCCGTTCAAACTGTAGCAGTTACCGCTCAACTATCCAATCTGCACAGACCTGCACCGTGGCCCAAAATATGGTCAGGCATAGTCGAGTGGAAACGACACAACAGGACTAAAGTATCACTACTGTCTTGTACTGTCAAGGCTCTCTGCAGTTCACCGCCAGATCTGAAGGGACACACTTGGCCGGAATCATTACAGCTGCACTTGATTCCGGAAGAAACAGTCAGGAGTGTTGAAGAAGAACTACTTACGGAAGAGAAGCAGAGAGTGTTATTTAAAATAAACCCTTGCATTGAACTCGGCGAGCTTTGTAAAGCCCTGCAGCATGGGCTGGTGGGCAGTGTGACGTTCACTCCGTCGCCGGGCTGCGATATTAAACTGTTGACGTTATGGTATTACAAGAACACCAAGCAATTTGTTGGCGTTATACCTAAACAACAGAACGAGTTTATAAGCAAACTTCGCGTCCTGATGCATAACAAGCTTGAGCAAATATCAGCTACAAAAGGTACGAAAGTTCTTTTCCATTATATATTTTCTATTTAATAATTCTTCGACTAGTCAACTTTGAGCGTCGCTTTTAGTGGTCCAAAGCTAAATGGCAGACACGAAACCCGTTGGCACAACCCAAACGATAACCTACAGTAACTTACAAAAATCATTTTATTTTGTTAATTGTGTATTGAAAATCCGATTCTATTAGGAGCGTTTATGCTTACTCACTTTTTTCTATTGCAGTGGTCGCAGAACCTCCAAAGGCTAATCAAAATGAGGGACGGGCGATGACCAGAGCATGGTCAGGTGTGGTATACTGGGTACGGCATGACAAGCCGCCACTTGAAAATGTGTCACCACTGCGTTGTAACGTGTTGACTCCCACAAAATTAATGCAAAAATGGCCAGTTTCGATGACACTTCACTTGATGACGAAGAACGTTATTGAAAGTATGATTGGAGTACCATTGCAAGAATCGAACTTTAGACCATCAGTATTATTTCATTTTGTGGAATGCACTGAGCTCTGTGAACTTGCTAACTCCATGCGGACGGGACTGTATGGCTTGTTGAGTTTCGATCCCAGGTCGGACTGTTCCGTTGAATTGATGGTGGTAAGGTACAGTGACAAGATGACGTATGGTTTCTTGGAGTTGTTCTTTTTTCATCACTAAGACAGCACACCGAACGACTATCCGCCGCTTGCATCCATCGGTTTCCCGCGAATCTGACGATGTCATCGGCCTAGTGCGAGGCATGCCTACGTTTTTTCTCCACGGGTTATCAGTTCGACGAGCGATGTGGTCTGCCCATTGCCATTTCAACTTTCAGAGGTAAACTTTTGAGAAAAGGAAATATATTGTTGTCACCAATGCTTTTAATGATCTCAAATCCTATTTATTATTTCATTTGTAGCGCTTATGTCTAGATATTTGAGTAGGTTTTTAAATGTATCACTATTTAAATGATAAGTATATTTTCCAATAGTAATTCGCCTGGTTACTGGACATTCATTCTTTTATTAACTACATATAATCTACATAAATATTAAATTGTAATCGCATTTTTTCATAACATATCGATGTCTATTTAAATTAACAAATTATACCTATTAATCTCTCACAATATCTCAAGATTTTTTATTTATTTATTTGTTCCAGTTCAGATATGAAATAAACCCACTTTGTTCTGATTTCATGAGAGTTGTATTGTATTGTTTCGGTGATGACCAATGTACCTGTAAGTATGAATGTAATTTTGCTTTTCCATGGTTTATGCGCCCTCTACACGTTGAATGAGATATCAGGCGAAGTCATCTGCGGATGCATCTGACGATATATAATGTGTAGACGGAGTGATTTGCTCATATGCGGTACGTATTTAACGTCTGTTGATGCATCTGCTACAAATCCGTTTGTTACCGGTTTTGTAGCACGCATCAAATTTATAAAGGCCTAGTTTTTGGTTAGCTGGTCATCAGCTAACCAAAAACTTAAAATATAAAATTTAATCTTGTTTATAGATCAATTTCTTCTGCAAATGAATTAATTCTGCATATTACACTTAAAATACTTTTCGATGATTATATTTTATCAGACCACTTGTGTACACCATTCAGTTGCATAGTGAATTTATCTTTCTTTCAGTTGCTCCAGTGTTTTCACAGACTAAACATGGGAAGCCGTTGCTCAATATAAACAATTACAGGTTTAATTTCAAGCACACTATGTTTCCTGATCGACGTTACTGGGTTTGCAACCAAGCTCGGAAAGGTTGCCGGGTTTCCATCATCACTACTGGGAATACTATTATCAATATTAAAAATCTGCATAATCATCCGTGAATTAACAATATTCAAAATAATATTTGTATAATTATATTTAGTATCCGATACTGTAATCATGTTTTTGAAGTGAAAACTCCTTTAGCGGCGTTGTACACTTTTTTTATATGGGTAAAAAATATTATACTCGCGTCAGGGTCACGTGACCCTGATCAAAAAGCGTCAGACGTAATTTAAATAAGTGCCATCTATCGCTCGTAGCGTGAACCACGAAGAATGCGACACAACACACTTCCCTCACTAGTTCTAAAGTAGACCGTAAGTTAACGTGGCGCTACCATCTACGTCACAAATAGATGTCGCTTTCACTCAATGTTTTGAAGAGGCAAACGATATCTTGCATTTTAATCGTGCAACGCCATAATTATATCGAGCATATATGAAAAAAATGTGATTTGACACCTGTACGACACTAACAAGATGTAACAAAATTCGTTAATTTCATATCTGTACCACTCCAGTTTTAAAATATAGCACAGTTATAAAAAAGTTTTCACTTCTACCGGCACTCCCGGAGTGCAACCCGTCGTTTTTAGCAGTAAATAAAATTTTAATAAGTAGTATTAAATACATTTTGCACTTCTCTGTCGTTCTGTTTTAATGTTATTCTTATCTTTTTCAGCTCCGTCATTCCAATAAAACTGGAACTTTTTGAAGTGATTAGAAATCGATATTTTAATAGACTTTTGTTTTGCAGCCCAGTATATAACTCATGACAACGGAACACAAAATTTGTACTACAGAGGACATTATTACACAAAGAATTACATTGGAAACGGAAGCTGTTACTGGGTTTGTAAGTGGAGGAAATCTAAGAAATGTAAAGCTTCTGTTGTTACCGTAGAAGACAGCGTTGTCAAGTTAAAAGGAAGTCACACCCATATCTCTTTTGAATAAATTATTATAATAATGAAAACGAAGAGAAAATTATTAGTTTACCTTTTCAGACAAAGATTATCAATTTGCATGATAACCATAGGTCGAAATTAGGTAGAGTTATTCATGTAGTTACATTAATTTCATACAGCGAAAGAACAACGTGGATATGCCCCAAATCCCGATAATCCCGTCAGTTAAATGAAAAGTTATTTACTTTTAGACAATTTATTTGTCTAATATATCTCTGATGTTTTTATTATTATTTATTTGTAATACTGTTTTCCACATGAGATTGTCTATTAGAAATCCCGGGTAGATCCAGATTAATATCAACATTTCGATGAAAGTACCTAAATCACTCTACCTAATTCCGACCTATGATTAAATATAACGCACGACGCGTGACGTGTATTGGCGATAACGCGGCGTCCATCTGTCTGCAGATGGTCCACGGGTATCTACAACATGATAAGTGTCAAGAGAAATATCAAACAGTTTAATAATAAAATTATAGAAGCCATTTGAAGTTAATTTGTTAGTGAATTCATACTAATCTGTTATGCCTTTGTCAAACTGACAGACGAAACGAATTCGTGGCGTAGCTTTTTTGTTTGTAATGTATGGAATTAAGTTTTTAGACTGACATGGTCACTAGAACTATTGTTTAGATTTAAAACGGGATATTTACCATGTTTATTATTTGTTTTGAGCTTCCGATATTTCGGCACTGTTGCAAGCGCCATGATCACGGAGGAACTGAAGTTATTGCGGGTGGATGTTTATGAGCAGACAAATCGGTCTACCCTCCTTCTCGTTCGTTTTTTGCGTTCGGCACCAATACTTTTGTCACTCGTCTCACTCACAACACGATATTGTTATCGGAAACTCAAAACAAATAATAAACATGGTAAATATCCCGTTTTAAATCTAAACAATATGTATGGGATTGTTTGACTATTGGACCCAATGATATTATAAAAGGTAGATACGTTATACAGACATCTGCGCGGCGATACAAATACAAGCTGATCAGCTTGATTGGACTCAGTCCGTCCTGCGTCTGGCCGCGATGCGAACGTACGTTTAAGCGGGAGTTTGGTGTATGAAAATAAACAAAAATGCCTAGTTGTGTGTTCAGAAAGTGCAATACTTATACTGGGCCGGCTGTAAAAAGCAAGAAGGATGTGACTTTTCATTTGTAAGTACCGTATAATCGATTTAAAACGGAAAATCATAAATTTTATTTTACTCAAAAATCACTGTCGCGCTGTTGCCGCTTTGCCACCTACACGAACGAGACAACGTGCGTTGCATGTATGAGTGACAGAGAGAGCGAGAAAGCGCGCTGTTGTCAGTTCGAACGATGCTAGAGGATATCACCACGTTTTTATTTCTTTAGAATGAGTATGACGTCTCTATTGGTAAAACCTCATTGATTGGACCGTTTTCGCTTTTTCATATGACAGAATTCGGTTCGGTTCGCTATCGCCTGTCTGTTTGACAAAGGCCTTAGTGATATACCTCGTAATATTTTACAATTCTGTCTTCGTGTTGTTAAGAATTGACGCAACCAGAAAAAAAACAATGGTAATAATAGATTTATTTTGTTGGCATTTTTTTTTGCGCCACCTACAGAAAACACATGAAACAATAAAGCAATGTCAATGTATGACAAGGTCAAGGTGTCATTCATCACTCACATTTATGTTTAAAGAAGGTCGCCCATATTCTTGTAGGTATAATTCTTAAAGCGTTTTCTGTCTGTGAAGTACTTTTAATAGGTAATTTCTAAGCAGACACAATCATGATTTGATACTTTTTATTTATAAATAAATATAAATGTTAAAATATTTATGCAAGTACATAAAGTTGGAGTCTATAAATATATATATTTTGATTTAAATCAACTTTCCCGCAATAAAATTATTTTAGAATAAATATAGTCTACTCTATAGATAAGTGGGCAGAACCAATGTTCCCCTTCTAAAGTCTTATCTAATGAATTAGCTTGAGTAGACACGCTGTACCACAACCAATAAACCAGACAATAAATGACTACCAATATGATATATTATGTAATGCTTTTGTGTTACCTTTCGATCCCTAAGGGGTTGGTTTTGGGGTTGATAGTTTGAATGAAACTTCGTTACTACAAGTTTGTTTTGTTTTTCCTGTGTCGTGGGTGCTTTTACAAACTTAGAAACTCACATAGACAGTCACACAGACCCGGAACAACTACTTGTAGATCATATGAATATTTTTTCTATGCAGGGATGGAACACGACACACTGTGCAGTTAGTCGATCGCTCAAATACTGCGCCAGCCGCCGTGTGGTTAAAAGTAGAAGAAAATGGAGTATCAAAGAAGATCGCGGGGTCTGGAACCAGTCAATTTGAGAATCGTTCGTCAGTGAAAGTATGTACTTTATATAGAGCAGGTAAAGGGCTTTCATTTTACGGATCATCTTCACTTTTATTATACTGCAGAAAGTAAAGTAGAAAGAAACAAAATATTTTGTTAAATCTGAATAACTAAACGTAATTTATTCGCAATATCAAAACGGACATTAAGGGAAACGAGTGTCTGTCATACTGGCACAAAGAAGAAGCTATAAAAAACATTATTCAGAAAAAAAAAAACTTGTGTCATCCTAAGAGCTGGTTCACATTAGGTCGGACTGACAGTTTACCGTTGACGGCCTGTCGGGTGTTGCTGTACACACTAAACGCTGCCGATCCGACCTCATGTGAACACAACCACAGAACATATAAAGGAGAACACAACCGTCGATGCGGTCGTTTTAGTGTCTAAACACACTATGCCGAAGTTACGCGACCGAAGTTCGGCACAATTACGCCTGAAATGCTATTTGAATTACTGACGACACACTATGCCGAAAATACGTCGCGTCATAGCGTACAGCGTATAACTTCAGTCGGGCGTAAGTTCAGCGGCAACTTATTCTGTGACCACACATTATACGCGACCGAAGTTCGGTTCGATTACCGACGAAGATCCGGGGGCGGGGAGCAGCAGGGAGCCGCCCGCGCCGAACTTCTGCCGCGTAAGTTCGACACTTATGGTGTGTCATATCAGCCAAAAACGTCGGAATGTGAAATCAGCCGCCGAACTTCGGTCGCGTAACTTCGGCATAGTGTGTTGCAGTTGTAAGTTGAGTTGGCTTTCGTAATACAATGGACGACGACGACGTTTTGATTGCAATGTGGTATTTAAATGGAATACAAGGCTATATTAGGGTGCATCCAATAATTGCCGAGCGAAATGAAGTTGAACTTTTTAAAGTTTTACAATTAAATGTCTATTCGTTCCTTTGATGACTTAATCGCGAAAGTTAAAGATTTTCTTTATGAATGTTCTGTGTTCGATGATTTTATTTATTTTATCAATCATGACAAAAATATCAATCAATGAATCAAGCAATGATTAAGAGGGGTCGTTATATCTCATAATTCTGTCATACTTCCCGTACCCGACATTTTTCATGTCATGTCAAGACAGAAAGACGGTTAACTAAAGCTCCGTATACATTATCCATAATTATGTGCCGATCAAGGTCATGTTTTTTTTTGTTTTCTATAAAGAATAGCTTTTTATTTCTTATACCACTTTTAACTAATTTGAGAAAATAAATCAATAGACCCATTTATGCGTCTTATTTAAAAATCATTAAGATCGTTTTGCATATTCGTGCAAAGAATGGCGTTTTTGAAGATGGCTACAACATGCTGAACTGATGCTGATGGCTGAACAAACTTATTCGACTACTAGCGCCATTTTCCAGTACAGTGATCATCTTTGAAATTGATCATTTCCGCCATCTTTGAATGTTTTCTACAGTTCAATGCTCTTTGAACTTCTGTCATGGGGTCCTTCTTTAGGGTCTAAATCTGCTTTTAAAACAGCGTTTCCTGGCGAAACCCGGTATAAAAAAATGCTTTGACCAACTTATTTCTTAATTTCGCCGAGAACTATATATTAAGGGTATTTTCATGTGTGAAGGCGAGCTCTAACCGTGGTACCCAGATTCCACAGACGCCTGACATTCTCTTTTTTTAACCGACTAAAAAAAAGGAGGAGGTTCTCAATTCGACAGGTATATTTTTATGTATGACCACGCATAACTTTTCCTATCGTAGTCCGATTTCAAAAAATATTAGAAAGAGTATAACTCAAAGTTGGTCCCATTTAATTTTCAAAAGTAAAATCGGCCTTTAAGGGTAGAAAAAAAGGAATTAATTGTCAATTTTCCGACAGAATTTTCAGTTGTGAATCTATTCTGTTGAAATGAAGTTAACATATATGTAGTTCTGAGGATACTACTATATAGCAGAGATCTGGAGAAGATAAAATGATGTCGTCCCTATCATCAGGTCAACCCCAGATCCTTGTTATGTTGTGAAGTCAGTTCCAAGAGGACCTCAACAGTTAACACCAGCTGTATCGTGTTTGGGCTCATTTCACTCAGCTTGATGAGAACTTTAGACCTAGCTGGGATATCATAGCCATCGAGAGTCTGAGGATGGAGACGGAATTTTCTGTTAAAAAGGTTTTATTTTGCTAATATCTATTAAGGTTTTCCAAAAGTATTCCATAAGGCCCTCCGGAATACTTTTACTCCTTATGGAATAATTTGATACTTTTCCTCTGTGAATTTCTACTTTCTACCCCAGTAGAAAGTAAAAATTCACATAGGAAAAGTACGTATCAAATTCGCGCGGACGAATTCCCGCGAGTAGTAGTAGAAGTTAAATAATTATAGCTACTAATTATAAGAAGCTTCTTTTTTTTTAAATTTTCAGGACCACGATTGGCGAAATCAAGTAAAGGGAATCCAGTCATCGTAGTCGGAGATTTTCGATTTTGCAGGGAACGCAACTTTGATGGGAAGATCCGTTGGGGCTGTGTCAAGAAAAGTAGACTGAGATGTAAGGCGGCACTGATGACGGTGGAAGGAGTCATCGTTAAGATGTATGGAGATCATAATCATCAGTGATGAATTATAAAATGAACAAGGCAACTCATAGTTAACGGGAATATACATTTGACTTAAATAGTATAATTTTATTAAATTAAGAACCTGCAATTTGAAATTTGTTGAACCAAAAATTCGACGACATGTGACATCTACCAATCCGCACTGGGCCCGCGTGGTAGATTACGGCCCACTCCCTCTCACAGAGAGGAGGCCTGTGTCCCAGTAGTGGGAACATTTATAGGCTGATGATGATGACATAATAAAAGTTACCAGAAATAGACTATCGTTTATGTATTTTTCCTTTCTGTGTACCGTTACAATAAGACTAATGTTCACATACCGCAATAGCAATTGTTTGTAAATATTGTAGATTTTTGTTCTTCTTTTTCAGATGCAGAATTACTGCCAGTGTTCTTAATGTCGAAGAAGAAGAAGCCGATCATAGAACTAGGCGGCTTTAGGTACAACAAACGGTTGGACAGACCCGGACCTTATGAGAGCTGGCGATGTGTCAAACGTAAACTTCTCTGTCCAGCAAAACTTGTGACTTTGGGTGAAGAAGTCATCGCTATAAAGGGTCGTCACAATCATAACTGATACATACACTCTTTTGTTACAAGTGAATACAAAAGTTTAACTTTTAATTATTTTTTGAAAATGGCTCAACAAGAGACGATACAAATCCCTTGCATTAAATGATATTCTCGTTAAATATTCGCGGTAGTCGATAATTTTCTCTTTAAAAAATATGCAATAGCTTCACCGCGGCAGTCTCCGAGTGCCACATGTATCTTTTATTACCATGAAGTTTGAAAAAAAAAGATTTCATTTACCACAACAATCCGTGTTCAAAATATGTGAAAGCAAATAAAATATTCCATATAGATTAATTGAGTTTCCTTAAACACAACCAGCCAGCTGTTAGGTTATCGAATATGTATTTTGTGTTAAACATACAAGCAGAGTGGACTGTGAAATGAAATTTGAATACTAACAATCGACACTGATTTAACTATTTTGATATAATGAGTTAACTGATATTTTATTTTACACACTCTACAAATAATATTATCTTTCAGATGCTTTAATGATTTCCACTAAAAAAGGAGCTATGAGACTGTTAATGGACAATGAGGAGTTCATCAGGAACAAGACATGGGGAGACAGTGCTTACTGGGTGTGTCGCCGGAGGAAATATGGCTGTAAGATAACAGTACTCACCCATGGCAACAACGTCATCAAAGTTACGGGAGAACATTCTCACGACGAGTGAGCTTTGTGTAGTACTTCCATACTAGTCTACTACTACTCTAGTCTGCTAATACATCACATCCCTGGCGCACTCCGCGGTGTAGCACCGTCTACCGGTGCATCCACACCGCAGGTAACATTTGTAGCTCAACGTTTCCAAATGTTACTCGGTAACATCAGCCAACAAAATGTTATTTAATGTTACTAAGTGTTGACGTGTTACTGTAAGTCGAGTAACGTTGCTCAACATTCGGTAACATCCGCCAACAAAATGTTATTTAATGTTACTAAGTGTTGACGTGTTACTGTAAGTCGAGTAACGTTGCTCAACATTCGGTAACAATGTTACCCCATTATCTAACAATGTTACCGATTGTCGAGCAACGTTACTCGATATACAGTAACACGGCAACATTTGTTGTCGGATGTTACTGCGGTGTGGATGAGTAACAATCAACAAATAGTAACAAAGAGCCACAAATGTTACCGGCGGTGTGGATGCACCGTACGGCGCGCCCGATTGTGCTTGTAGTTTGAAATTGCAAACACACACGGGCGCAGCGTGGACGGGTTTCACAGTCGGCTGCCGCCCGCCGCCCGTTTTGCACGCACTTAAATATTTTTACTTTATTCTCTCGAGCAAAGATTTTACATATGTGTGTTTTTGGGAAGTGACACTTCTGTACGTAGTACTATTAAGTATTCTGTGTCGGGAGTACTCACCCCTGAACACATCCACCCGGGAAGTTAGGAATTGTTACGTATTAGGCTTTTCCCTTCATCTCTGGATAGATTTTCTCTATTTGTAACATTTTCGGCTATTCAAAACATGAAATGTTCCGTAGAATGAATATAGTAGCTGGCTCACTTAGTCCTCATCATAGCAAAGATGAGGTATCTTTGTTAATACGTTTTGTTAATACGTGGAAAATGTTGTTGTTACATAGATTTTGTTTCATGTACCATACTGATAAATGTTTTACGTAATGTAATATCGTTTTTCTCACAAATAATGATAACATGGTTAACTCAGACCGAGTCACCGAGACCGAGACCCGAATCTGTGTTATAAGTAAAGCTTGAGTATTGAGTTTCATTATTATTAGCGACATACGTTTTACGAAATGCATGTTAGTTTAGAAAGCTTGTAATTAAGAAAATTCATTATTGTAGCATATTTACGATATTGGAACTAGAATTTGAATTGTCTTAATTTAATTTTGTGGCATAATTAAACAAATATTAAAAATGTAATTGATTTTCTTTGAAAAAGTTGTTTCATTTTGAACGAGGGCTTAAATTTTGTTGATTTTTTTTGTAGCAAAATAAATAATTTCATGTTTTTCAGTTATGTGGTACCGGAAACCGAATGGAAAGGAGATAGCCGTGGTACAAGGATACACATTCTCTGTCCAAAGTTTCAATAAATCATCCGACGCGTACAAGTGCACTGTCAGCAGGAGTTGTAATGCACGCTTTGTCGTCACAAAGAACAGAGAGTTTGTGAAATCATGGTATCTGGAACACAATCATCCACCTCCTAAGTATATTATACGTGATGGTTACTATCTGAAAGTTTAAGGACGACTAACTGTACAGGTTAAAATAGTAGTTAATGGTGTTTATTTTGATTATCTTTATTAGTTTATATAAAAACTACAATAAATTGTGACATTCAAACTACATTCATTTTTTATCAACATAGGTACATAGGCACCTAATAGATTAAGTTTGAATCCGAATTTATTTTATGTTAAAGGACGCGAGGTTGAACAGGTTTCTTCTGGGATCGCTCATTCCAAGTAGATTTTGTTTCTGTGACCTTCTGGCTTAACTTAAGGTTACACACTATACCGGCACGGCAACGGCGCGGCTTCAGCACGGCGGCGGCGTCACCTCCAATGTAGGCTACGGCGCGCCGACAGCGTGCTTACGGCGGCGGCGCGCCGTCTACGAGGAGCAAGCTTGCAGTCCGCGCGCCGGTCGCGAGGCGCAAGCTTGTTGAGGCATTTGTTTCGTTCTAGCAACTCAGAGACGGCGCGCCGTAAGCACGCGGTCGGCGCGCTGCAAGCACGCCGGCTGCTCGATTACAACGCGTAGGCTGCGAGGCGAGTTGTAAGCGAGCGGTAGGTAAGCGCGCTGACTCCCCGACGTTGGCTTTTTCATTTTGACATTATGAAATAAATTATACGACACATGATTTAAGGCTTTAGAGCCTTAAATCATGTGTCGACACTCACTCAGCACTTAACTTGTCATTCAAATTAGTTTGAATGACAAGTTAAGTGCTGAGTTGGAGACGTGTCGTTGCCGTGCCGGTATATTGTGCCATGACCTTTAGAGTCAAGAGTGAAGATAACTCAAAAATGATGTTTCATAAATTTTGGGATATTTGTTTGACCTACGATGCAATATTTTTTGATAAAATTGACGATTTGATGCTTTTTGTCGTAATTCTCTTACTACTACAGCTTTATGAATTCAATAAATGCATTCCTAAATACTTGTATTTATTTCTTGGTATTTACATATTTATCATTGAGTAAAATACTAGTCTATTTTCAGATATCAGTTTTGGCACAACAAGATCAGGCAACCCTGTCCTCATTAACGGTTCCTATCGGTACCTCCTGTGCTCGGGCTACAAAGGACGTAAACTTCGGTGGGCCTGCTGTCGCAAGAATGTGTGTCGAGCGTTTGTGGTAACAGTCGATAACTTCATCGTCAGTCAAATTAATCATCACAGTCATTGACCTTAACTGCACTTATTTAATGTTTTTAAAAATAAATTTAAAATACTAAACCTATCTGTGTTTATAAAGAGTTAACTATGTCATCATTGTGCAAAAAAAAAACAGTTTTTATTTCTTCCATTACTTATGACATTTTCGGTTTTTTTTCTCGCATACCCTTTATTACTGTACTTATAATTATGTGTACCTTTAGCTTATCATTTACATTTGTCAATAATATTGGAATATAAAAAACTCTCATCAGTTGGAATTTTTACAGAAATATATTTTGGGAAAACGAAATCCGGCAATCCTGTTCTCTTCGTAGGTTCTCATCATTTTAACTTCACGTCAGGTTATAAAGGGCCCAAGATGCTCTGGCGCTGCACAAGACGGAATTATGGATGTAAAGCGAACGTCTTTACTATTAAAAATGTTATCGTAGCCGTTCAGAATCAACACAACCACTGAATCAAATTCCCGTATTCCTGAATTCTGCTGCTGAAATTAGGAAGAAGTTGCTGCTTTTTTGGTTTTCATTGTATTGGAGTTTAGACACAGATAGTTTGTCATTTGTATTTATTTGTGTTTTAGTGACATTATTACCTACCTTTATGTGCTACATATTAAACTATTTAAAAATATGATCATTGTTTAATTGTTTTTTTAATTAAGAACTTTTAAGTTAAGTAGTATCAGCAGAATATAATTATAATTAATTATGTGCTGCTACTAAATACCTTTATTCACTTTATAAATTCAGTTTATTTATCCTTTGAGAATGAAATACTTAAATTAAATAGGCCTAGCGGAGGCGTATTGGGGCAGTTATTATAACCGGATTTATATGCCATAGAAATGGGTTAGCTTTAAACAAAAGAAACTTGTTAACGTAACTTAATTTGATAAATCTTTTTAGCGCAAGCGTGATGTTTGACATCAATTATATATTTTATCTTTATGTCCTCTCGTCTTACTAGCTTCATAATTCTTTATTATTTTGTTTTATATGATTTAATATTATTCATGTATGTTATAACTGTGAACTCTCAACACTAGTTAACTTGTAACAGAGTGGGTATTCTACCTCCCCTGTTGCTTCAACCTCTTTCGTTTTGATTTTTAAATATTCATATTTCGAATGTTCTTTCTGTCATTCAGTCACCTTCAATTCTTTTTGAGTCATTACAATTTTACCAAGCCTTGCAGCTGCACCTGTTCTCTAATATTGTTTAAAAGCTGCATATTTATTGTTAAAATAAACTCAGTTATGTGTTAATAATGTTGTGCTTCCTACTAGTGAAGTTTTAAAATTATTATTGCAATACCTCGTATATTATCTACCCTGATAAAGGTTTGTAATGTGCTTATTACGATTTTAAATGGTTACCTCTACAGGTTCTCAGGACCAAATTACAGTACAGGATTAAATTGTATTATTTCTTATTGTTCATAGGGTTCCACCTTTGGAGTGAAAATAAACGGAATTACTAAACCTTGTAGTGGCTACTTATTACTATCTGTCCCATAACTCCTTTTCCCTCTTATTTATTCCGACCTCGCCCTTTGGGACGGGACGAGTGTCACAAACTCACCTAGATCCCCTCCCATCCCCTAACTTCTAAGTCAGGATGGGATGTCCTCTTCTTGAGAGTCCTGTGCTCCCTGTTACTCTGGCATATGTGGAATGTCAATTCACGCGCATCATGGACGTGGGTGGAGGTGGGGTTCACCTCTACCGATTTAAGATAAATTATAATTTTTACCAACCTAGGGTAATTAAGGAACAGTCACACTAATAAATCATGGATATTGGATAACCTTACAAGTCCTTTGAATTAAGTATCGTATTTTATTTCAGATCCAGTATTCAGTACGTCAACACATGGAAATCCCATACTGATCCTAGGATCCTACCGGTATAATCAAGCACGTAATTGTAAAGGGGCTAAAGTTCGGTGGTATTGTAATAGATACACCTATGGATGTCGATCTCGTGTCGTTACTATTAATAGTACGATAATTAGCCATAAGTCTGAGCATAATCATTAAACATTTTATAAGTCTTATTTGGAGTTTTTTTTTTCGGTTATCCTGAAAAGGATTCCGAGAAAATACCTATAATAACATCTAAAGTTCACTAGCACCACTTGCGATTCAATAAAAGACTAACATAAAACTTATGTTGCAGGTCTAAAGCCAGTTTTCGACACGACTAGGCATGGGAATCCTGTGATCTATCTAGGATCCTACCGGTATAATAGAACGAATAATTGTAACGGATCCACAATGCGCCGGTATTGTAATAAATATCCCAGAGGATGTCATTCGAGAATCCTTACTTACAATAATGTAATCATTCGCCATCAGCTCGAGCATAACCATTAGTAAAATTCCAGGATTTTTAAAATGTTTTATTTTATTACCTTACTTATAAAAAAAAAGTGTTTCTAAACATTTTGTTTGCGGTTTGTTTCCCGCTTGCTAATGGTTCTCGTTTCGTGAAACTTTTTTTTCTGCAAATATATAAAATATTATGCTTACCTAACACCGCGACGTCAAAAGATCTCATACTTTGATTTATATTTCAGACGTTTTGCCGATTTTCGGTTTAACTAAGCATGGTAATCCTGTGTGCACTCTGGGCAACTACCGGTTTAATCGAAGACATGGAAGTAAAGGACCCAGAATCCGGTGGTACTGTACGAGACACTGCAGTGGGTGTCGAGCAAGTGTGGTTACTTTCAATGATCGCCTTCTTAGTCGCTCGTTCCAACATAACCATTGATGTTCTAAGTTTATTTTGATGATCTTGTTTGTCCGTTATGATATTAATTTGCTACAACGGTATTCTGTTTTTTCAAATCTTTTAGAAAAGTGTTGTGTCCTTGTGCTTACTTTGTAATAAAAATATACCACTTCATTTAGGTAATTTTAGTTACAGTGAAAAGTTAGACACGTAACTAATGTCTATCCAGTATCTTTCATCCTGATCATCCGTTCTACAACCAGTATGCTTTTAGGACGTATCAAGCCAAAACGAAACTAACATTCAAATTGTTTGTTGATAGATCCAGTACCGGTTTTCAGTACAACAATGCAAGGGAATCCGGTGCTAATTCTGGGAGCCTACCGGTATAACCAGCGAAAACGTAGCAGTAGTAAGATATTAACAACACAGCGCTGGTATTGTAACAGGAATGCCTATGGATGTAGATCAAATGTCATTACGATCGGCAATGTCGTAGTGAAATATCAGCCTCAGCACAATCATTAAAATTTAGTAGTTTTTAACCGACTTCCAAAAGGAGGAGGTTCTCAATTCGGATGTTTATATATATATATATATTTTATGTTTGTTCGGGCATAACTCCATCGTTTACCAGCCGATTTGAAAAATTCTTTTTTTGTTGGAAAGGGTATATTTTCCGAATGGTCCCATTAAAATTTTATCGAAATCGGACCAGCACTTTTTGAAAAATCAACAAAAACCTAAAAAGTTTTCAACATTGTCTACACCGATTACTCCGAGGTGTTTGTTGGTCCGATTTCGATGGTTCTTTTTTGTTCGATACAGTATACCTGCCATTTGGTCCCATACAATTTTCATTTAGTTTGGTGCAGTAGTTTTCATTTTTAGCTCATTGTGTAAGAGTACATACATGGGCGATGTCATTACCGGTGCTACGGATAACAATATTTTAGTGTACCTACATGTTAGAAAATTATGTATTTGACAATACCTAATTCGGGTTGAATATTGAAACTAAAAAGGATAAAATATAAAAAACTTAAAAAAAAATGTAACCGACTTCCAACAAAAAAAGTTCAAAATAACCTAAGTACAAAAAACTTTTCTTTCGAAAGTCCGAAAAAAGAAAAGTTTTTTTGTAGGTTATTTTGAACTTTTTTGTGGGGACTTCCCACAAAAAAGTTCAAAATAACCTACAAAAAAACTTTTCTTTCGAAAGTCGGTGACTTTCTTTTTTATTTCATTGACTTTTTGTCACGGACTTTCGAAAGAAAAGTTTTTTGTAGGTTATTTTGAACTTTTTTTGTTGGAAGTCGGTTACATTTTTATTTAAAGTTTTTTTATTACTATGGACAAAATAATTAGGTAGTGTCCGGAATAGTTTGACTACACACACTTAAAAATCGACAATAAAGTTTTTTATTATTTTAATTAGCTTTATTTGTTTTATACAGTATTCGTCACTGTTCAATAGTTATACATATAATACAAGATATTTCAACAAAAACTTTGTTTTTCAATTGGAGCTACACCAAGTACGTGATAGTTTAGACATTTCGTTTTTGGCGGTATTCGTAGTAAGTGCTTTGGGAATTGTTACAGTTAATTCAATTTCGCTCGAAAATCGTATAAAAATGATTCAAATTCGTGATATTTTTGGACAACATAATCGTCTTCTGAGACCGCTATTAAGAATTGAGTCCCGAGAATCAACCGGCTCAGTACAAAATGTGCCAACACCAACACGTGTTTCAAAATCTGTGATGTCATTAACGTAATAGACCCTCCATTTTGCCAATAAGTGATTAAAAAGAATCAACATCTGTCAGCGTGGTCGTGGTGGAACATTTGCCAGATTATCTGCATGTTTCATTAATAATTGCCAAACTTTTCTCTATGTAATACAATTAAAAAAGATATTCATTTTCCTTTAAATTATTGTTTTAGAAAACAAAGTTCCTGTTGAAATACCCTTTAGAAATCATTTAATTGATATCTGATTGACAACTTACAGTTACGTTCAGTTCTTGTTTTAAGACGCGGACTGACTACGATTTTAATCGCTTGTGAGCGCGTAAACTATTGTCACCACTATGGAGCGTCAATAAGATTGAAAATTGAAAAAATGACATTTGTGTTGAAATGTGACGTAAGCTGCGAATGGGCATTTATTTTACTGCTTTTCTTTAGATTATTTAAAATATAGACATAAAATTAAATAATAGTTCGGTTAAAGTTTTAAAAAAATGGAAAACCTACTAAATTCTTAAAAAAAAACTGTTGTTATCGCTGGAAATACAGAGATCTTCGACGTCAAAGTTTATTTTTGTGCTACAACTTCCCAATTTTTATTGGGAATATCAAACTCTTATTTATTATTCTGTTCGGTTTAAATTCTTCTTTATACCCTTCTCTGTTCACTGTATTTTTCGCGTTGCTTATTTTTATTACATTACGTCATACTCGACGTTCTAAGAAACCAATTTTTGGGAATATGAGATAAGACCGCGCCTTAAGGACTTGGGTTAGTAATGTCTATCGCAATCGAATTGTATAAATCATTGACCCCGCCGTAATACAAAATTCAAAATCATTATCATAAGGCAAGGAAGAACATTAATATTATACAAGAAATAAAACAGAACCAAGAATTAAGCCTTGTGGAACTCCCGTAGTGACAGTAAAACTGGAGATCGTTTACCATTGACGTCCAAGCTTTGGATTATTACGTAAATTACTATTATCAAATTTTGAATCAGAATAACTACAAGAAATATTTTAATAATATTAGCTGATTATTACATGAATAAGTTTATATGGAATAGCTGCTATAATTATTATTAAAACTTAGGATGTTTTTTTTTTGTATATGTTGTTATTCGTTACGAGGTTTTGTCCCTATCAACATTGTATTTTTTAAATTATTTGCTTGACATTTGGTCTTCAATAAATATCTGAAATAACTAAAACAAATGCTTTTTTTACGGTTTTTTGTTCAATCAAATTAAATGCTCACGTACGTAGATTCCAACGTCAAATAATAAAATACAATTATTATATAATTTATTACAGATTGGCAGCCAGTGTTTAGTAAGACAAGGAGTGGTAATGATGTCATCATCGTTGGTCCCTATCGATATAATCGGATCAATAGTTGTAAAGGAGCGAAAGTGCGATGGATCTGTACCCGAGCCGGATCCAAATGTCGATCTACTATTTTTACAGTAAACAGTGTGATTGTTCATCATAGGAGTGAACATAATCACTAGATTAAGCTTTTAATCTAATTGTACTCTTCACTGCTCAGTAATTATATTGCTTGTATGAATTTCACAATCCTACGTGGTAAGTTAGTTATTTGGAGTAGAAATGAAAAATATGGGTAACTTTATTTTGTGTGTGAATCAATAAATATTTTTTAATTATTTTTTTTCCTCATACAATTTAATTTAAATCATGCATTATGTTTATAATCTGACAACAGAATTGGCTCAAACAGTTCATATGTGGTAACTAACAATAAATTATTACCAATTTCCACGATGGTTATTTGATATCCCGAAATCATCAATTAACACAGTTTGTTGACAAATATATTCTAACACATTTATCTATTGTGTTGTAGTTCAGATCATATCATATCACTATAGTTTGTTTTTTTACAGATTATGTGCCCGAGTTCGGTAAGTCGAGGAATGGTAAAGATGTCATCATCCTTGGTCCCCATCGGTATAATCGAGTTGGTAAATATAAAGGGCGCAAAATGCGATGGACATGTGTCCGGGTATTTTGATACCGATCTACCATGCCGATCTACTATCTTTAATATCGACAATATCATTGCTAGTCATAAAAGTGAACACAACCACTAGTATAATTTCCGTTAACTGAATTGTAATGTTATGTATTCATGTGGTTTTTTATTCATGTGGTGTTTACCTTTCACTTATTGCTGCACTATGTACCGTTAAAATGCATGTTTAACTTTTATTTGTTCACACATAATTATATCGTAATGATGATTATAATGTACTGTGATGGAGTCTTAGATTTATTTGTTTGGGAACTCACTGTCAATAAAAACTAACTTTGTTCATTTAATGTACATACGTAGATATAGCTCTCCACACTATACGAATTAAGACTAACACGTAGCACATATCTTTTACTATAGCCACGCATATTATGCTAGGCAGAATAAAATGCGCAATTTTATTTATTCCTCTCGCTATTAACACTCAAAAAATATTACAGTAATATTCATGAAGAGACTGAACGGAAAAGAAGTGGCAATAGTGAACGGCTACACTTACTACTGTCGCAAGCAGAGTTTGAAGAGGTCTACAAAGATCTGGAACTGTACCTATGGAGGGGACTGTCATGCCAGGATGGAGATCACCAAGCACGCGAAACCATCTCGTCGGATTGTGCTGTCAGCGAAACTGGAACACAAGCACGAACCTTCTAAGTACTGTATCAGTAATGGATTCTATTGTAAACTGTAATTTGTAAGGTAATTAAAACGTTAAGTTACTGACGTTTGGTACCTAAATAATTTCTTAGGTATTCTGTTGGGTATTGTTGTGTCTCTCATAGGCTATTTTATTACTTTAGAAAAATAATAACCCGAAAGATAGATTAAAAAAAAATATTTGACCCGTATTTTATCTATTGTTACGTAAACCAAAAGTGACCAAGATACAACGCTTCTAAAAATAAATAATTATTTTACAGGCGTTATGACGTCACAAGCCTCAACTCCCGAATTTCGAAGCGTTTAATCTTTGCAAAAATTCTTTGATTAAAAAAAAAACAAAAAATACTCTGACTGAGAACTAAATCAATATTTCGCCTATTATGTCAGTAATCATCCCATCAAAAACATTAATGTGAAATGAGAGCCGAGTTCAATATTATGATACGAGTATGCCTTGGTTGTTGACTTCAACGACAAAAGAAGTGAAATCCAAATAAGTGCCAAGTTCAATGGTCAGTCCTGAAATTTATTTGTAACGACATTAAATTTATTTCTTCTTATAACTTAGGATACTATATTGTAGCCTAATTTTTGACTTGCCTAGTTCTCATACCGGAACACGTATGTATCTCGCCAGTCTCAATATATGTATAAATATGCCAAATTTGACAAGTCTAGGTGAAATAGTTTTTGAGTTAAGAGGGGCTAAAAAGTGGCTCCAAATGGTTTGTGTAATATTATGGTAGCCATACACCATACTGCCTATCGTCCAATCGGCATGACGCTGCCGATTGGATCAGTTAGAATTGACCTTGTGTGGTCGTGGAATCCATAAAAATTGGCATGACAGTTAAATTTTATAGGCTTGATCATGCCGATTTGATCATGCCGATTTGATCCTTCCGATTGGATCGTCAAATCGGCAGCAGTGATGCCAACTTAGCAACTTTATAGCTAGATCTAGCTATAAATTTGCCATTGGCATCACTGCTGCCGATTTGAAGTTTGATCAAATCGATCGTATGGTGTATATGGACGAACTGCCAATTTGATCCAATCGGCAGCGTCATGCCGATTGGACGATAGGCAGTATGGTGTATGGCTACTATTACACACTGTGAGCGCGCCTGAACTCGGCTGGCCACGCTCTCGCGTGTCTATCTTCTCTCTGTTTAATGCACGTTCTACTTTATAGTGACAGACATCATGATCTTTTGCTTTAGCAATTTATAAACAGTTTTAGTAAATTATACGTAGTGATAGAAGTCTAGTCCTGTTGTAAGAACAACGCAACTGTGTGAAATTATTTTTTGCAAAATCCTATTAAGTACTTGTTTATTAACTGAGTACTAAAGCTAGTTTGGTTAAAGAAAGGAAGTACCTAGGTACAAATAATAATATATTATGAACTAGTATTAAATGTTTAAAATAATTTATTTTCTTTACGTCATATACAATGAAGCCTCCTGCAGACACACGCGATTAATCGCGCTGCGACAACGAGCCAAGCTAATTTCCATTCTAAAAATACTGCGAATGGACCGCGACATGTCGCCCCGCGCGATTAATCGCGTGTGTCTGCAGGAGGCTTGAAGAGTCTAGTCACATTTTGAACTGTTTTAGGTATATAAGTTATAGTGTGATAAATGTTTGTTCAAAATACAATTAAGTGATCTCACATTTGTATACAAGTTATGATTATGTGTTGCATTCAAGTGCGTGTGTACTGTGGTTTATCAGTAAACAAATATTAAAAGACCAGAAAATGCCAACATGATTGGAATTGGCTTCGTCATCTCATGACCATTTCAGCTGAATGTAGGAAGTCGAGTACTGGACATAGCTTTCTCTTGATATTTACATAAAGGAAAACACAAGAGCTTCTAGTAGATAAATTCTTGTAATAAACTTGCGATATACATTATCCAACGCTCTTACCGGTCCAATCGCCTAAATCTCACCCAATCCTAGCCCAAAAGATGGAAGTGGCCATAGTTAATTACCACTTTCCTAGCAAAGTCAGACATCAAACTGAAAGAAAAGATTCAGTTCGGAGAACTTTTATAATACAACTTTATTTAATACTCACCAGTTTTTGTTTTCAGTAATTCTACTGGCGAAATCACGTTATTCAGGGAAACATTTGGTCATATTCAACGACTACACTTACTACTGCAAGAAACAATGCAAGAAGACCAAATACTTCCATTGGTACTGCTCCACACATCACTATAGAGGATGTAACGCTAAGCTGAAGTTGGATGAGAAGTTCGCCATTGTTGGCCTTGAGAACGAACACACTCATCCTCCAGCTAAGTACTATATCCACGATGGACGATACATAAAGATTTAACAATACATACAACGTCCTCTGACGAAGTTTAATATGTTGAGGTAGGTAGCTTCATTTATGTCACTACTTGCTTGCCAGAGCAACATGTTTTGCAATGTAATAGATATTCGCACATACTTTCAATGTTATAATTACAATTAGGTAACAATTTCTTTGTTTAAATATTAATTGAAAGCTCTGCTAGAAAATAATTTGTAACAATATTATTTTTTAAAAGGACAATGGGTAAAAATGTATGGAACCTGGTCCAAGATCCTCTACTGATAACACTTATAAGAAATGAAAGCATATGCTTGTGACATCAGTTAGATTTGGTTAGATTAGGTAAGATTAGGTAGTCACTTAAACGGCCATTAAAAGAAGAACCCCAGGACAGATTTTGATAATCTTATGCCAGAATGATGTTATAACTACTCGTATGTTCTTTCATTTCTCATAAGAGTCATCAGTGGAGGATCTTGGACCACTTTTGCCCATTGTCATTTAATAAATACTTTGTGATTGTGACTATGTACGTCATGTTAATAAAATTAGATTATTTTTAAACCAAAGTTCATCGTCATTCATTCAATGTAGTGGAACCATAATAACTAGTTAGTAAACTTTTTTTTTATCGTGGTAAAATCATCAAATGAGTTCTCCCACCCCGGGCAGGGCGGGAGGGACTGTCAGACTTGTACTGACTAAAATACACGGTGTCCTTCAATAGCCCTTTATGTTCCGGGGTCACGGTGTTGAGATAAGTCCCGCGACCCCGGCAGGCTTTGGCCCTCTAGAAAGGGGGCCCCGTCATTATGCTGACGCTCTTTGAGGCGCGCGTGGAACACAACGCGCCGTCGACCCGGGCATGGTCCATGGTCGGGCTGCGAGTTGCCCTTTACTCGCCGCCCGCATGCCCGCGCCTACGGTGGCCGGAGATCGTCTTGCGACGTCCGTCGCCGTGGGCGCCAACCACCGCGGGTGGGGCGGAGGGAGGACATTGTCCTCTCCCTCACGCGGCCCGCCTCCTCCTTCGCGAGCATTACTGCTTCGCAGAAGGAGGCGACCGCTTCCCACTCCGTCTCGCCCCGCAGCATGGCCGCAACCAATGCCAGGCGCGAGAGGTCTCCGCCTATCGCCGCCGTGAGGACACGTCGGTGCTCTGCCCAAGCGGGGCAGTCTTGCACCGTATGCTCTACTGTGTCCTCCGGGCGATCTTCGCAGTGGTGACACCCAGGCGTTTCCTCCTTTCTCCTTAGACACAGGTACCTCCCGAAACTTCCGTGTCCGGTGAGGACCTGCGTCATGCGGTAGGTAAGGACGCCGTGACTCGTATCCAGCCACTCCTCAAAGAGGGGTCTTACCGCCGCGGTTGCGGCTTGCCCGGCCGTCGGTTGCGACAGTCGTCCCCTCCATACTGCCCTGAGATCGTGCCGGAGCTCTTCCCGCCGCGCCTCGACTTCTCGAGGCAGCGGGGATACACCCCGGCGCTGCGCCTCCACGCGCCACTCATAGACGCGCTGGAGGGTAGTTAGTAAACTTGGTGTGAATATCAATACCCTACTAAATGTGAACTAAAACATTCATAGCACAGGGCTATTGAATGAATATTTTAATAATTAAGTATGTATAAGGTTTGCTTTGCTTTAGCAAAGCATTTGCTACGAATCTTGTGACTGATGAAGGGTCAGAAGTAACTGACAATGAACAGTAGCTTCTTAGAATTCCTTGGGTTGGGTTGTATTGTATTGTATGTTTGGTTGGGATGTATCTTACCGTTTAAATAATTTTACAAATTTTATTTTTCAGTTGACTTCAAGATCCTGGAATCGCGGAAAGGGGCACCACTCCTTCTTATGAATAACTACACCTACAGTCGTCATAAGAGTTACAAGAACTCTACTACTCGTTGGAAATGTTCTAGTCACACTTATAGGAAATGCAAAGCTATGATCGTCACTGATAACAACAAGAAAATTATTTCTGCTAATTATGAACATACTCATCCTCCAGGAAAATACGTTGTATGTAATGGGAAATACTTTCGAGTATAAATAATTATGTAGTGTTTTTTTTCTCTTCTTTTCAATTGTAACTGGGTGGTTTGAATGAGTAATATTATGTATTTTATTTCGTTTTAATTTTTGTTTGCGAACATCCTGTTTGATTGTCATTCTGTTTCAGTAACTGTCAATTAATAGTGTATGATAAAATATTAAATAAATAACATATTTTATGTGGCATTTAAATTCCTGCCCGTTAGGTGCTTAGCAATAAGTACGAACAATGAGTATTGCTCAGTTTCACTTATTTACCATCAAAATAATGTATTTGCAATGCTTTTAACAAAATATGTTTTTTTTTCACAAATGGTTTTATTGTTAATATGTCGAAACGGAAAGTCTGCAAATGAGTCGTACGTGTCTCAGTAGCAGTCCAGAGTCTGCTGAGGAAACTAGTTACATATAAGCTCACCCTCGATTAAGCGAGAGTAAAACGTATATTGAAAAATATTGACAATCTAATAAAATGTACCAAAATCAGAAACTAGTAATATCATAAACTTGAGTTATAATTAGTGTTTTCCTTTCCAGTCATCAAGTTAGTGTTTTTGTTAGTATGCTTAATTTTTTACACAGGCATGCTGATTTTTACCAGCAGGCCTAAGCAAAAATCAACTCAACAGTGCATCTGTCCAACATATCGACAAATCTTAGTAGTAGCTTCTTAGAATTCCTTGGGTTAGTTTGTGTGTCAGCGTTTAAATAATTTTACAGATTTTTTGTTTTTTATTTTACAGTTGACTTCAAGGTCGTGGAATCGCGGAGAGGGGCACCACTCCTTCTACTTAATAACTACACCTACAGTCGTCATAATTATAATAAAAACTCTACTACTCGTTGGCAATGTTCTACTCACAGGAAGTGTAAAGCTATGGTCGTCACTGATAACAACAATAAAATTATTTCTGCTAATTATGAACATAATCATCCTCCAGGAAAATACGTTGTATGTAATGGGAAATACATTCGAGTATAAATAATAATGTAGTGTTTTTTCTCATATTTTCTTTTTTTCAAAAATTGTAACCGTGGGGGTGATTTTGAATTAGTAATATTATGTCTTAAATTTTGTATTAATTTTTGTTTGCAGACATCCTGTCTGAGTGTCATACTGTTTCAGTAAATGTCTATTAAATAAATAACATAATTTATGTGGCATTTAAATTCCTGCCCGTGAGGTGCTTAGCTAGGCAATAAGTACGAACAATGAGTATTGCTCAGTTTCACTTATTTACCATCAAAATAATATAATTGCAATGCTTTTAACAAAATATATACCTACCTATATTTTTTTTACAAATGGTTTTATTGTTAATATGTCGAAACGGAAACTAGTAATAAGCTCACCCCCGATTAAGCGAAGGTAAAACGTATTTTGAAAAGTATTGATAATCTGATAAAATGTACCAAAATCTGAAACTCGTAACATCATAAAGTTGAGTTACCTATAATTAGTGTTTTCCTTTCCAGTCATCAAGTTCATAAAATCTCAGAGAGGCAGGCCATTGATAAGAATAGGGTAGCGAGGTAGGGCGAACTAACGTGCATAAACACCTCACTCAACTACATTACGTAATTTTAGCAAGCCTACATTTTACATGATAATACTCATGGCACTATTTCAAGACCTTTTGTAAGCAGCCAGACCAATCCGATGGGCCAATCATTCTCCCAGACTCCTTAAAGTCCTTCCCTGAAACTTGAATAGGTTCCCCTTTTCACCAACTTGAGGCGCGATTTTCGATAAATCCAAAAACACGTGTTTCATTATTTTTTATCTAGTATGTAAATACTGATTTTCGAATTGGTCTTGGCCTCACGCTTTTTTCAACATCGCCTAGGCCAGCAAAGGAGGGTAGTTTAAAAAAATAAAGATGCCAATATTTTTAATTTCCTTATGTCCACCAACGAGATGAACAGACGACCTTATAAAGGTCGCCGGAAGACGCTGGATGTTATACCATTATACCATTAGATGAAGATGATAGAAATAGAAAATACCATTACTGTACTGTTTTGTTCGTAGCATTTGTAATCAATGTGGATTATTTATTATGCAAATTATAATGTCTAATTTCTAGTAATGGTTTAAGGTATCTGATTTAAGTAATTTTATCTTAACTTTTTTTTTATTTAGTATGCTTAATTTTTTACACAAAACAATCAGCAGACCTAAGCAAAAATCAATTCAGCAGTGCATCTGTCCAACATATCGACAAATCTTAGTAGTAGCATCTTAAAATTCCTTGGGTTAGATTGTATGTTAGCGTTTAAATAATTTTACAGATTGTTTATTTTTATTTTACAGTTGGTTTCAAGGTCGTGGAATCGCGGAAAGGGGCACCACTCCTTCTTATTAATAACTACACCTACTGTCGTCATAATTATTATAAAAACTCTACTACTCGTTGGCAATGTTCTAGTCACACTAGGAAGTGTAAAGCTATGCTCGTCACTGATACCAACAATAAAATTATTACCGCTAATTATGAACATAATCATCCTCCAGGAAAATACGTTGTATGTAATGGGAAATACATTCGAGTATAAATAATAATGTAGTGTTTTTTCTCTTCTTTTCAATAATTGTAACCGTGGGGGTGATTTTGAATTAGTTAAATTATATCTTAAATTTTATATTAATTTTTGTTTGCGGACATCCTGTCTGAGTGTCATACTGTTTCAGTAACTGTGTATTAAATAAATAACATAATTTATGTGGCATTTAAATTCCTGCCCGTGAGGTGCTTAGCTAGGCAATAAGTACGAACAATGAGTATTGCTCAGTTTCACTTATTTACCATCAAAATAATATAATTGCCATGCTTTTAACAAAATATATACCTATATTTTTTTACTAATGGTTTTATTGGTGATATGTCGAAACGGAAAGTCAGCCAATGAGTCGTATTTATCTCAGTAGCAGTCCGGAGTCTGCTGAGGAAACTAGTAATACGAGTAAGCTCACCCCCGATTAAGCGAGGGTTAAACGTATTTTGAAAAATATTGATAATCTGATAAAATGTACCAAAATCTGAAACTAGTAACATCATGAAGTTGAGTTATAATTAGTGTTTTCCTTTCCAGTCTTCAAGTTCATAAAATCTCAGAGAGGCAGGCCATTGATAAGAATAAAGCACTAGCCGAAAGCGGGGTAGGTAGCGAGGTAGGGCGAACTAAATGTGCATAAAAACCTTACTCAACTACATTACATAATTTTAGCAAGCCTACATTTTACAGAATAATACTCATGGCACTATTTCAAGACCTTTTGTAAGCAGCCAGACCAATCCGATGGGCCAATCATTCTCCCAGACGCCTTAAAGTCCTTCCCTGAAACTTGAATAGGTTCCCCTTTTCACCAACTTGAGGCGCGATTTTCGATAAATCCAAACACACGTGTTTCATTATTTTTTATCTAGTATGTAAATACTGATTTTCGAATTGGTCTTGGCCTCACGCTTTTTTCAACATCGCCCAGGCCGCCAGCAAAGGAGGGTAGTTTAAAAAATAAAGATGCCAATATTTTTAATTTACTTATGTCCACCAACGAGATGAACAGACGACCTTATAAAGGTCGCCGGAAGACGCTGGATGTTATACCATTATACCATTAGATGAAGATGATAGAAATAGAAAATACCATTACTGTACTGTTTTGTTCGTAGCATTTGTAATCAATGTGGATTATTTATTATGCAAATTATAATGTCTAATTTCTAGTAATGGTTTAAGGTATCTGATTTAAGTAATTTTATCTTAACTTTTTTTTTATTTAGTATGCTTAATTTTTTACACAAAACAATCAGCAGGCCTAAGCAAAAATCAATTCAGCAGTGCATCTGTCCAACATATCGACAAATCTTAGTAGTAGCATCTTAAAATTCCTTGGGTTAGATTGTATGTTAGCGTTTAAATAATTTTACAGATTGTTTATTTTTATTTTACAGTTGGCTTCAAGGTCGTGGAATCGCGGAAAGGGGCACCACTCCTTCTTATTAATAACTACACCTACTGTCGTCATAATTATTATAAAAACTCTACTACTCGTTGGCAATGTTCTAGTCACACTAGGAAGTGTAAAGCTATGCTCGTCACTGATACCAACAATAAAATTATTACCGCTAATTATGAACATAATCATCCTCCAGGAAAATACGTTGTATGTAATGGGAAATACATTCGAGTATAAATAATAATGTAGTGTTTTTTCTCTTCTTTTCAATAATTGTAACCGTGGGGGTGATTTTGAATTAGTTAAATTATATCTTAAATTTTATATTAATTTTTGTTTGCGGACATCCTGTCTGAGTGTCATACTGTTTCAGTAACTGTGTATTAAATAAATAACATAATTTATGTGGCATTTAAATTCCTGCCCGTGAGGTGCTTAGCTAGGCAATAAGTACGAACAATGAGTATTGCTCAGTTTCACTTATTTACCATCAAAATAATATAATTGCCATGCTTTTAACAAAATATATACCTATATTTTTTTACTAATGGTTTTATTGGTGATATGTCGAAACGGAAAGTCAGCCAATGAGTCGTATTTATCTCAGTAGCAGTCCGGAGTCTGCTGAGGAAACTAGTAATACGAGTAAGCTCACCCCCGATTAAGCGAGGGTTAAACGTATTTTGAAAAGTATTGATAATCTGATAAAATGTACCAAAATCTGAAACTAGTAACATCATAAAGTTGAGTTACCTATAATTAGTGTTTTCCTTTCCAGTCATCAAGTTCATAAAATCTCAGAGAGGCAGGCCATTGATAATGCTGAACGAGTTCACCTACACGTTTGCTACGCGATCAGAGAAGAGAGGCACATTCCGATGGGTCTGCACGTCTCACTACCGAAGTAGATGCAAAGCTAAAATCATACTGGATACTGAACAGAATATCGTATCATCTGTTTTAGAGCATACTCACCAGTCTCCTAAGTACTTTTTTAGTAATGGGGAATATATTAAATATCGACGAGTATCTTTGGTGAAAAAATTTTAATTAGGTATTTCAATCTTTTTCCTTTAAAAAACTTCCCTCTTATGTAAGCTGGTTTTTAAAACTCTGTTAGAACTGCCAAGAATGTTAAGGTAATTTTAGTTAGGTTTAGGTTTCAGTGATAAACAATCAAGAATGGGTACAGATTTTATACTGCGATTTTATACTGCTCGACGGCTGCACTTACTTCTTTCAGCGACAACACTGTAAACACTGTTGTTGCAGTCCATTGAACGTTGGATTTGCACCTCCAGTTTCAGAAAGAGTTGCAAAGCAAAGTTAGGAATAGGTAAGATCGGGGACATCATTATGAACGGAATTTTTTTTTCATCAACCTCCTGTACTTAAATGATTTGATAAATATTTTGCGTGTGTGTGTGTGTGTTTTTTTTAACGTTTTTGTTAAATATATTTAATACTAGTACAAAAATCTGCTTTTTCAATATTTATACTTTTTTATCGTGGTAAAATCATCAAATGAGTCCTCCCACCCAGGGCAGAGCGAGAGGGACTGTCAGACTTACGGCTCGAACAGACACACGCGATTAATCGCGCTGCGACAACGAGCCAAGCTAATTTCCACTCTAAATGTACTGCGAATGGACCGCGACAAGTCGCCCCGCGCGATTAATCGTGTGTGTCTGCTCGAGGCTTTATACTGACTAAAATCCACGGTGATCCTTCAATAGCCCTTTATGTTCAAGGTCACTCAATAATTATACTTCACAACTTTTGAATTACTTCGCTAATATAAATCGACTCAATTTTTCAGGTTTCAACTACGGTTACGTAAAATCAAGAAAAGGACACCCGTTAGTATTGTATGACGGCTACACGTACAGCCGTTACCTCACGACGCAACATTATGTGCACTGGCAATGTTCGTCAAACCGTAGTAAATGTTGTAAGGCTAGGCTCATACTGCACAATAGCGGCTACCTTGTTAACGTCGCTAACATACATAACCATCCGAAGCCAGAGTTACATTGTCGTGACGGAGAATTTGTTAGATGTTTAAATACGACAAGAATCCTAAAATTAAACATGAAGAAAATGCAGCCTGACACCTCGTCGTTGATAAACTTCAATCGTCGCTTTCTTCTTCTCGCATGTATTATATTAAGATATTAATTAGTGTATTTTGAAATATATTTTATAACTTTTAGTAACAGTTTATTAATTGAGTATACCACTATCATTAGCGCGGCCACTGGCTGTTAATATACTATAAACTAGCAAACCCAGCGAACTCCGTTTCGCCACCAGATGGCTTCGTTTTATGTAACATTTCGTTTGGTGATTAAAAGAAGAAGAATTTTTTTTTCCTGAATTTTATTTGCTATATAAACCTCACGGAGCCCGAGACCTTTCCAACGAATGCAAAACCGTGGAAATCGGTTCGTGCGTTCTAGAGTTATAGCGTCAGGAAGGAAAACCCCACTTATTTTTATATAGTAGATAAAAAAAAACAAGCAGGTGTGTGACTTCTTTGTTTCATTGATTCTAAAATTCAACAGGGATGCAGAAATAAAGAAGAAGAAAAGAGATACTTGCTTAACATTAAACTGATGATTGAAAGTAGTCTTTCGATAGCTAACAATGGTGTCAATTTTATACATTTTTAGCTTCTCCATCGTCATGAGGAACAAACTCCATTGATGACATGACATGTTTTATGTTTAAGCTTACTGGTTGAACAAATTCACCTACTAAAATGCTTATTTATTTCTTTTACAGATTACAAATTTGAGTACATAACATCAAGAAAAGGACACCGGAACATACTGTATGACGGCTACACGTTCAGCCGTCACTTCTCCGCAAAAGATAAAGTCTACTGGCAGTGTACGTCAAAGGCTAATCAATCTTGTAAGGCCAGGCTTACAGTCCACAGTAGCGGCTATATTGTGAAAAAACGTGGTAACCATAGCCATCCGAGGCTAGTATCTCATTTTAGTGATGGACAAACTAGACCGTTAAGCTATAACGAAAGCCCTAAAATTAAACCTAAATAAAAAAAGGATCAAAACGATCAGTCGTGAGCGTAATCTAATGGGCCTATCACACGCTCAAGCTTTACCAACTACACGCACAGTGTTCTGTGTACAAACTGGCTTGCGCAGGTAAAACTGTGGTGAAGCTTGTGCGTGTGGTAGGCCCATTAGGGTGAGCGTATTTAATTTAGTCAAATAACGAACCCGGAATCCGAGATCGTCGATTTCTTCGTCTTAGATGTACTATTTGATAATTTTATGCGTGTAAGAGTAAAATAAGAAAACTTTTATAATGAATGCATCTTGGCCTCGACTTTGATATGCGTCCATTGAAATGTTTTTTTGAATACACTTTCGCAAAAACTGACCTTATCGCACTATGATAAGGTTCAACATGCAGCGTATTTTACACTAGTGCTTTTTTTTTTGTCACACTAAGTCCAAATTGATTCAGTTTTTTGAAACTCCGAAGAGTTCGGCATCTTTAAGGTGTAAATATATTTTGAACATTTAAATTGTGTTAATAAATGGAATATCATAGATAGACGATGATTATCAAAAGAAACATTTACTTTTATGAACAATTTGACATTGATTTGTGTTCTAAGTTCAAAAATATTTTAAGTTTTTAGGCTGTATGTTAGCGACTTGAACCTTTGGTTCTCCTTCAACCTGGCAGAAGCAAAACGCAAGAAAAAAAAAACCAACATTAAAACCATAGTTTACCAACTTTGCCAATTTATGACAAAAATATTTTTCGTCGTACAAATTATTGTGTGTTCTTCTTAGCGTGTCGATGGCAAATTATTTTATATAATTTTGTTTAGCCCAAAATTCAGCTACGCGAACTCCGCTCACTGATGCAGTCATAAGGTCGTCAAGTGTACAGGTGACAGGACTTGCGGTACAGGAGAGAAGGTGAGCCATTGTCTGTGGGGACACGTCGCATATACATTTGAGGTCTGAGCCGTCAGTGAATCCCCATCTGTGGAGGTTATCTTTGCTGCGGCCGACCTGGGTTCGCAGTCTATTAAGCGACTTCCAAGTCGACTTGGAAGTCGCTTAATAGACTCGATTGTGTGTTTTCGGAAGTGTATTAAAGAACGTCGTTCGATACACGTGGGCATTTGTTATTGCTGTTCTCGGCTCCCTAACAGCCTCAGGCTCGGCTGCTTATATAACCCTGAATGATGAAAATGCATAAAAAACTTTCCCCACTTGTATTGAAATGTTATAATTCTAAATTGTAATAAAAAATTATATTAATGATGTCACTGTCATTAGCGCCGTTATTGGTTGAATATACTAATAATAATTTCTAAAAAATGGTGTCTGACTTCTTATTGTTTTGTCTGTGATTATACGACTGGTCAGTGTATTCTATGAATCTAAGAGATGCAGAAAGAAAGAAAAGGAGGCCGTTACTTAACGTTTTACTAAGGATTGAAACTAGTTTTTTGAGAGCGAATGTCACCATCATGAGGATCAAAGAACTGATACTGACGTGTAAGCTTTTTTTTATATAATAAATGGTGTCCCACACTAGGAATTTCTCCCGTGTCGTGGGACCGTTTACAAACATAGTGTGGCAAAACACCAGTTTCAATACTTTACAATTATTTATTTTGACAGTAAAACTTCAGTTACAATGCTATAAGATAATATTTCCGCAATAACAATCTATAATCATCATCTTGTCGTAACCAGACTTTTCCGCGCCAACAAAAGAATGTCGTCGTTCTCAATTTTCAAAATTCGAACATGCCCGTTTGGTCTAAATAAGATAAAATCATAGACAATTGTTACAAGAGAAGAGCATTAAAACCTTACAATAGAAAATAGCATACACAAATACCCAGACCCGGAACAATTACTTTTAGGCTAAGCGCGCACTACGAAAATAAATCGTTGCGAAAAAAAATCGACAATCTGTGAACAACAGAAATGTACTACAGTCCGCGCACTGCGAAAATAAATCGTTTGTGATTTCACGAACATAGTTTGCGATTTCATTTCGCCATATAGAAATCGCAACGATTAAATTTCGTAGTGCGCGCATAGCCTTAGGTCATACAAAATATATGTGCAATCGCTCAGCCCCTGTGTTAACCGTGTCGTCCTAGCTTACTACTTGAATAGTTTTACCTACTAAAATACTAATCTTTTTCTTGTTCAGATTACGAATTCGAGTATATAGCATCGAGAAGTGGAAGCCAATTAGTTCTGTGTGACGGCTACACGTACAGCCGTCTCCGCGCGACCATGGAAAATGTCCACTGGAAATGTTCATCACAACGTAGAAGAAGCTGTAGGGCTAGACTTATAATTCACAAGGATGGCTACATTGTCGCATTCATTAATGACCATAACCATATGAAAAACACTAAAAAAAGATCCTGCAAATAAACCGGCAGCCTGATCGAATAATTGCAGAAAAAAAAATGATTGTAAATTGTAAAATAAACTTAGTAGGCGCGGGCATGCGGGCGGCGAGTAATGGGCAACTCGCCGCCTGACCATGGACCATGCCGGGTCGAGGGTGCGTTGTGTTCCACGCGCGCCTCAAAGAGCGTCAGCTATTTGACGGGGCCCCCCCTCTAGAGGACCAAGGGTGCCGGGCTCGCGGGACTTATATCATTACCACACACCGTCGATTTTAGTCAGTATATATAAGTCTGACAGTGCCTCCTGCCCTGAGAATATAAAATGCATTCGTTTGAAGATCTTAATGTGAGGTTTAAAAAAAATATTAATTTTGAGTACCTACATATAGTATACGTACATTATACACAAACTAGTCATAGTTAGATTAAATAGCTATAATATTTTTATCACTGCTGTTTCGTGTCTTATTATTTCAGATCAAATTCTTATACATTGCGGTATTCTTTTAATAAAATCTTTTTAATTGTTCACTGTTAGTTGTGATTTATTAAACTTAATTTCATTCATAGGTATATATTATCATTACATTGTTACGTTCTCATTTATAAAACAACCATTTAGTTCGTTTAATTGTAAATAAGACTTTAATTTATTTTTCTAATAGAAAAAAATATTATATATAAAATATTATAAATAAATATAATGAAATCGACCTAATGCACACTACCTCTTTGGTGTTGCTAGCACATTTGGTCGATTAAATATATAGAAAATGCTGGCAGTATGCCGTAATGGCGGGCAAAATGAGATTTAAAAAAAAAAACAATCTGGTTCGATTGTGGTTGGACGCGATTGGACGCACGATCGATTGATTATATAAGCCATTTTATTTTTCTTTAAAAAGCGAAAATTACTGCTCAACAAATCATGAAGATATTGGAACATTATATTTAATTTTTTATAATATAACAAAATTATTACTAATCTGTGCTTAGATTTTTCGTACAATACAGAAAATCTTTAGTACAATACAGAAATGTATTAATATTTTCATAAGTATAAACTTACGTTTGGAGACTTTGTAATACATAAATACTTTTGCGCCGCAGCTAAAATACAATTCAGAAGTGGAAAGTGCATGCCTTTGTAAATACAGACGTGTTTTGTTTGTTTATTAATAGTGATTTAAAATGTTTTGTCTTTTATTCTAATAAATGTCTTTAAACTTTTATGGATCATGGACATTATGTGGTTGTGGGAAAATTGTAAGCTAATCATACGTGTCAAAATAAACAATAAATTCGCAAAGCATGATGTTCCTCTGATGTTTGGTTTTTTGTTTTGGCCCATTAGAATCTCAACTCTCAAAATGGTCGTATTTGCTAGCGCAAACAAAGGCTTATACAGCCATATTACAAACAATTTATTTAAGTCTTGAAGTTTATACAAAGCCATCAATAATTGAACACTTTTATGTTTAAGGCCGTGCGCTGCGTTAAGCCGTCCGTCGCGGGTGTCCGTCGCGGGGACCCGCGCCGTGCTCCGTCGCGGACAAATTTACCCGTCGCGGACGCCCGTGACGGACTCCCGCCTCTCGCAACGCCGCCAGTCCAATATGATCGCGCGGGTGTACAGTCGATATCATGTATATGTCACGTCTAGATTGTTGTGAGGAGAATTTAACGCAACGGCGCTCACTGATTTCCTAGAAACATCTCCGCTCGCGGGCTCCGTCACACGGACACTCGTCGCCCGCGGGGCGGGTCCGCCGCCCGCGCCGCGTGGGACGGTCGACCCGCTGCACGCAGCGCTGATCTATGAGATTACATGAAACAGCACGCCACGCGGGCACCCGCGACGGACGCCCGCTTAACGCAGCGCACGGCCTTAAGGTTAACCTAGTAACCAACTCTTTGCTATGCTAAGATACTATATGGAACATTTTTTTTCAGAAATCAATTTTATCCATTGGCAGGAAGGCAAACAGAATACGCGAGATGGCTTGGGACACTATCCCAAAAAACTTGAAAAGCAATTGCGATGTGCAATTTGCCATGCGAAAGCTCGCTGGCAATGCAAGATTTGCTTAAAAACATTGTGTATTGAAAGAGACTGTTTCGAAAAATATCACTGCTAAGTAGCCGCTGTACTCGTTTGAGTACACCTCTTTAAGAGGCAATTTGGGCGATCCGACCAGGCCGCGATTTGTCCTCATCGATTTGAACCTTAACTAATTGAGAGTATTTTTGGCCTATTTTATGACGTTGGAGTATTTGCTAATATGTAGTATACAGGGTGTTAGGGACATCGACGCACAAACGGATACCATGGGTCCAGGACATGATTCTGGACCCCCCCGTGTTGGAATTTTTCGTCGGCTTTTTCCTAATTTTTTTTTTACTTTAGACTGTTGATAATCGTTATTCTTACCTAACCCAATGACTTTTTTAATAAAAAAGTAATTAATTCACTACTTTCACTAAAAGTAGCAATGTAAATAAAACTAGAAATGGTGTCTTCTCAGCTGTTTATAAAAGTTCAAATGAAAGGTCATCGTACCACAGCACCTGTAGTACCTCAAGCGCGACTCGTGAGCCACGCACTTTATTCGTACCGCCTAGCTAAAATCTAAACAAAACGAAATAACCGATATTCGACATTAATCTAACTACTGAAGGTCGGAAATGGATTACTTAATTTTGCGTCTCGAAAAACATTTTTATGAGGCGGCAAAACATCAAAGACGCGCCGCCAAAGTGCGCTGACGCCGACAAAGCGCCAAGCGGCGCACTCAAATAGGACCAAATACGCCGCTAACCTTCATACGAAAATTAAATTTTACAAAAAAAAGAAATAACCCATTTTCGACATTAAAAAAAGAACATAAGGACGGAAATCTATTACTTCATTTTGCGCCACTATGAACATTTTGGTTTGCGCGCGCTTTCTCAAAGAAGCCGCTATTCTGACGGTAAATAATAAACAGTATTTCAACTAGGCTCATGACTGTTTTTGAATTTGAAATTTATAACATTAGTGTTCTGTAGTGATCAAACAATCGAGTTGATATTACTAGTTAACAACATACATACATAAACTCACGCCTTTTTCCCATGGGGATAGGCAGAAACAACAGACGCCACCTGCTACGATACGATTTTACATCCAAAATCGAGTTGAAGTAACTAATTTACAAATAAAATTTAAATAGGCATAATCTCATGGCATCGGTGAATATCAATAAAAGACGGTGCCTAGTTTATAACACGAAACAGTTACGAACAATTTTTCACTGAACAATTTTTATAACATCCTCCTCTTTACTACGTAGTTTCCTTACTGTCCATTATTGTTCTGTGGTCGTAGGTACTACTCTCATAACATTTATTTTGCATTACCGATTTTAACGGATTTTTTGTCAGTTTGTCGTTGACTTTGAATGCGAACAAGCGGCATTTTTGCGAAATTCGGTTTACGCGAGCGAGGTGAGAAGAAATACGTTTTGGCTAGATTCCAAAACTATTTTTTTCTCTGTGTTTGTGTTTTTAGGTGTTGTCGTGTGTGTGATTTAAAAATGTCATCTGGACATAACAATAACTACAGTGCCCAAGAATATGGAAATATGCTAATGTGTTATGGCGAAGCACGTGGAAATGCACGTGAGGCACTGCGTATTTACATAAATAGGTATCCAGGAGTCCGTCATCCAGGAGATTCTCGAGTGATAACACGAGCTTACCAGCGGGTCTTAGACAACCAGCCCATTGTGCCTCAGCGCGAGGGAGTTGGAAGGCCTGTTAGAGCCAGTGTAGAGAACCATATCCTGACCGTCGTGCGGCAGAACCCACGACTGGGAGTACGCACGGCAGCTCGTGTGGTGCACAACCGTTACAGAACCCGCGTCTCGTACTGGACAGTTCATCGGGTTTTACGCAGGGATCACCAGCGCCCATATCGCATTCACAAAGTGCATGCGTTATTACCCGCCGACAGAGTATCCCGTGTTAGGTACTGTCGGTGGCTACAACAACAGCACGCCGAAATACCTAACTTTGCTGCAAATGTGATATGGACGGATGAGTCCACATTTACTTCTCGTTGCAGCAGACGGGACACCAAACCCGATGGTCCGTGAATGTGTGGGCCGCTATTTATAAAAACCGCGTGAATGGGCCCGTTTTTCTCCCGGAACGATTAAACGGGACTAATTATCATGCATTCCTGAGTACATACCTTCAAGAAATAATCGAGGAGATTCCTCTGGCCCAGTACAGAGTGACATGGTTCCAACACGACGGCGCTCCCCCGCACGTGACTCTTCCTGTCAGACGCTGCCTTACCGAATCTTTTGGAAATCGATGGATTGGGAGATTTGGCCCGCAGCAATGGCCAGCCCGCTCGCCCGATTTGACTCCATTAGATTTTTTTCTTTGGGGTTATGTTAAGGATAAGGTGTTCGTGTCCGAGTGCGATTCCGCAACAGAAATGAGGACTCGCATTGTGAATGTATTTGAGACGCTGCGTGAAGAGTGTGCCCGGGATCCTACGTTTCTGCCCCGTGTCCACGCTGAAACTCTGCGCCGCGCTCAGATTTGCGAGCGCGCTGAGGGCGGCCACTTCGAACCTTACCTGGTCAGGAGTGAGCGAGGTTAGAGTTGGTAAGATAAATGTTTATTATTTCATACCTACAAGTATGTACAAGCTTTTTTTTGTTATCAATCCTTACCGGAACCGTGATTTTAAGAGATTAAGCTTATAGCTCCTCTTAACTTCTGCATAAACATGTTCCTAACATCAATAAGTAGGTATTTATGAGTGATTAAAATAATTTTTATGTGAAATTATTGTTGTCGGCGATATTTGGCCTGTAGTCAGTGACAAACTACGTACAACGTTATCGCGCGTTGAAATCGCGTTGTTCACAATACATTGCGCGCTCGAAAATGACAATTTCTGTAACCGATCATTAGCGAGATGAATGACTTTCACAATTTGATTAATGGCATTAGGTGTAGCCTTTTCGCGAAGTTTGCGTTATGACGTCAAAAACACCCTGTACATTATTATATTAAATTATATTATTGCCAGTAGGTACTAATTCTTTTCTTTTGAAAAATGGTGGGACTGATTTGATTAACCCATTACCCTTTCCATTACTGACTCTAAATTTGTTGTTTCAGATTATACGTTCATCAATTCGAAAAAGAAAGGCAGGCAGTTAGTTCTGTACAAAGAATACCTTTTCAACTTCACCAGTTCGTCTTCTACCAAAAAAACTACCTACTGGCAGTGCACATCACGAACGGCGAGTAAATGCAAAGCAAAAATAGTATTTAATGCTCATGGGAAAGTTATATCCGGTTGGCCAGAACACAGCCATCCTCCGCCACGATTTTTCGTCAAGGATGGAATACATTACAGAATGTAAAATAGAATTAATTGAGATGTCACTGTGTGTGTAGTTTTATAAATCTCCCGCGGAATACATCAATAACGTTTTTTATGATAATAGAATATGACGTCACGTTTCTCCGAATTAGTGAAAACCGCAATCAAATCCTTTCAGCCGTTTCGAAGTTTTTTGTGAACAGACAGACAGACATAAATAAAAATCGATTTTTTTTCTGTTTTCTATTGCTCTTCTTTGATCGCCCCGTTCAATTTTTGGTAAAAATATTCTATTTACAGACACCCGGGTTCTGCTGCTTTATTTATATGTATAGTTTCTAAATTAACGCAAGCGAAACTAATTCTGATAAGTCATAAATAATAGAAGAGGGGAACAGTGCAACGGTGGTCTAGTAATACCTTGGGGGACTTATACAGGGTGGAATTTTGTAATGCCACCTGGAGGGAAAGTACTCTTAATACTGCAGATAGAAAATTTTACTCAAAGGAAACATTCCTTTATTTTTGAATAGAAAGCAAACTGCATTCAAAGATTTTCGAAAATTCTCTTCTCCCACACCCGGGAATCGAACCGGCTAAAATCTACCCTGTACTTTTATTTCATCGATCGTTAGGGTCAATTAAAAGGATGAAATCTCTCTAACAAACATGATAAATTAAATGAAATTACAAATTCAATAAGTCAAGTTAAAGCTCTTTAACTAACATCCATCTTTTGTAAATAATTAAATTAATTTAAGGTTACTAATGCCATTCGTATCGGGTCGGCTCGGACGACGCGATCCGATGCGAATGGCATTAGTAACACCCTTATTACGTTGACATAAAGGTTTTCTTGACCGGCTTAAGCCGATTCCGCGTCGATAAATGTGGGGGGACCCTAAGTTGACCTGCTGACGTCTTTACATTTTACATAATTTTAAGCATTTAGAAGATAATGTGAGTAACATGGGACTTACTTTAAAGTACTAGGCTATAATTTTGTTATTTTTTATTTTGTTTATGCTGTTGCTATCCTGATAAAATATTTTTCACACCACTTGCTCGTAAATGTCACATTATAATGTCATGCAAACCTTCTGTAAAGCAAGTCATTGTTGCCTCCCACTCAAGCCGGGCAATATTTTTTTTTTTAATCATTTATTTAGAGGCTTGAGGGCAATAATATTGTACTAAATTTCATTATTCCCGTGGGAATAATGTGATTTGAATTTGGAACCTCAATTCAGTATGAAAACTTTCACCAAGGAGTTGTATCAGTAATGGCGGCCGGAGACCACAACAGCTGATCGCTTGCAGTGGTGCCAACTTCATGTTCGAAGATTGTCGTATCACATCAAATTTCAAAAATCGAAATTATTTCCTCGCAGTAGGTGTGAAAAGCAGAGTACGCTCCTCAGGAATAAAGCTGCCTTTGTCTTGGGCTAACTTAAATCCCTCACTCACTAAGGATTCTTAGCTTAATTCCCTCGTTTCACTCGGGAATTAACACTTGAACCTCCTCGCTGCGCTACGGAGGTTCAACCCCAGAATCCTTAGTGTCGCTTCGGGATTCAATACACCCGTGACGTAAGGCACTGCTTTATTCCCTTGTTGCGTAATCTACTATTAAACTTGTACTTTTAAATACTTATATTGGTTTGATAAACATGATGTGATTTTTAAAACATCTTAATTATAGATTACTTTTATGTTGAATACTTTCGTGGGTGTTTAATGTATTCCTATTGATTTTCAATGTTATTCTAATAAAATTATCTCAACTTTCTGCTTCTTTTATTTTACTGTTTAAATTGGCTTCATGCATTATTTGTATAAAGCTTATAGCACATTTGCGCTGCAATGAGTCGTCATCACTTTTACACGTTATTTAAGAATAGGTACTTTTTCTATTACTCCTTCTTCTTGCATTCTTTTGATAATAGAAACTAGTTTTAAGTAACACTTGAGTTTTGAGGTGCATTCTGTAATACGGGCCTCAATGTTGTTCTGTGACTTGGGCTACTTCCATGGTGCTTCTCTTTATAATACTTATTATTATTACAGTGTTGACGTTTTTGTACTTCTATGTATAAATGCCTCACGTATGTAAATCTATGTAATCTAATAGGTATTAGATTTGCTTGAAACAAAATTTTCATAAAAATGACGAAGAGGTACTTACTGTTCAACTGAAAAATAACTTTCTTTGATTTCAGAAATCAAGTACCTAACTTCAAAGAGAGGCAAGAAATTAATTATGTTCAAAGAGTACACATACCACTTTAACAATCATTCCTTAACGAAACCAACTAGCTACTGGCAATGTTCAGCATGCACCACACGTAAATGTACCGCCAAACTTGTAGTTGATGATGATGGTAACATTGTACGTGGTAAGGAACATCAGCACAACCATCCGCCGCCATTTCATTAACAGTGGACAGTATATCAGAATCTAGATTGGTACGAATCTATTATTTTTATTGGAACAGGAACACCTAGTTTTTTTTTCATCATCTTCTGCCCTTATTCCTTTCTACTTGGGGTCAGCTCAACACGTTTTCTTCTTCCATTCTCCCCTGTCAAACGTCAGAGTATCTTTTGTTTGGCCTTTTGTTTCCTCTTCCTCTCCATTTATCAACATTCTGTTCGTTTTTGCATGATTGTGTCATTGTCCTCCTGTGTTCATTTACCACACATAAAGGCCTATCCGCACACAACAATGCCGTCACGTGCCGACACGTGCCGATCAGTAACGTATCGATCAGTGTCAGTGAAATATATGATATTGTCGCATACATTTTGTACGACGCTATCCGTACTCATCAGTGAGAGTGACGTTCCGTGCTGTTCAGTGATGATCACTGAACAGCTTAAATAGGACATAGGACTTTAAGTCAAGTCAAGTCAATATCATATTTCACTGACACTGATCGATACGTTACTGAACGGCACGTGTCGGCACTGTTGTGTGCGGATCGGCCTTTTTTCTGTTCGAGTCTGGTGTTATTCAAATTAGCAGCGTCGCGTCGGTAAGTCTATTCAATTGTTCTATCTCACTCCAAGACTTAAATATGTAAGCAACCTATTTTTATGTTTTAAAATGTACTTGTTTCTATAGTTAAAAATATTTGAAATGTAATTAATACTTATGGAAAATTATCGTCGCGTAAAATTTTCAATGTAATTTTATGTCTAGTATAAGAAACCGGATTGGTATAACAATAAAAATAAATGAACAGTAGTGGCCGCCGGCGCAACCATGTAATGTGAAATTGTCTGTGTTCAGTCGCACATTTTAGTTCTCAAACGCTCGACAGATGGCGTTGTTCATCGACGTTAAATCCTGAATCGCGATGTTAAGTTTCGCTGCCGATCAACGACGTCGATGTGATTTTAAAAATAAATCAATACTTGCTCAAGTCCTCAAGTGGAATGACGTTGTTTGATTTCATAATCCCCCCCCGGGCTGTTGTCGAGTGCAGTAAAGTTCTGCTGTCATCAGACGCGAGTGCTCGAGCTGCCACTACTATTTCTAATAATACGGTCGTTTTATATCTTTCCCTTTTTCCTGAAATTCGAACATATCCACGTTTTAAAATGTTGGTAACTTAAACATACTAACTGCAACTCATTTTTTTTTCAGATTTCAAGTATATCAAATCAAAAATGGGCAAGCAGTTGATTCTCTACAAAGAATATACGTACAGGCTACTTCGCCAGGCTCCTACTAAAAAAACTTTCTATTGGCCATGCACCGTTAAACAATGTAAAGCAAAACTAGTTATAGATGATAGGAATGTTATTGTATCTGCCGACCTAGAGCACTGTCATCTACCTGCCAAATACTTTATCAGTAATGGCAACTATTATAGAATATAAACACATATTTACTGGTTCAAGTTCTTGAAGTTTGGTCTCGTAATAGGGTGCTTCCATAAAGGTGTAGATTTCTTTTTTTTATTAATGTTACTATAATGTTTTTTTATTAATATACATATTTATTTTAGTATTGAGCACGAGCACAACAGGTAGCCAGGTCTAAGGTCTCTTAGGCTACCTTCACCTAACACTGGTACAGAAAGGCACTGGGTTTAGGCTACACAGTAGCACAAGGTCTGGCGTGAGGTCTCCTGAGACCTCGTGCTATTGTGACTCTACTAATGACTCTAGATATTTTGTCTACAGAATAAGTAAATAATTAATTATGCCTGAACTATGCTAATGACAGCATTAAAATGAACACGTTTCTTTTGTTTCTTTTCTTTTAATTTTATAACTTCATTTAATTTTTAGTAAGTACGTGGACAAAGGTATGGGTGCATTGCATGTTTGATAAATCCTAGCTTAAGTATTTCTCTGAATTTTGTAGCATGTAACTATTTTTTGTCCCAAATAAATAATTAAGTAAATACTGTGTGTGTTCTTGAACAAGGCTGCGAAGTGGAGGAGTGACAGCAGATGTCTCAGAAGACGAACAACGCCATGCAGCAATGACGGCGACCGCATGTTGGTCGCTATGGCAGGTAGGCGTGCCTTAGGCATGGCTCGTGGCCAGCAGAAGCAGGCGGCCTCGACATGTGGCAGACGTGGAGGTCATGCACGGAAAGAAAAAAAGTCTTAAAACAAGAATATATCTATTGGTCAAGAATATTAGTGTTTCATATATAGGGAACACTTTATATTCTTGAGTTCAGCATTTTATTGTTTTGAAACCAAAACAATAAAATGCTCAAAACAACCATATAATATCTCAAATATAGAGGAAATATTCTTCGTTGAAGAAACCAACTAAGTCTTTAGAGAAGAAGAGCAGATTTCTTGAACTTTGAGACATCTGATTTTCTCGAACAAAATCAAATTAATTATTTAATGTAAGCTTTTCTTTTGTACGAGTAAGATAATGCCGTCTTCAATAGAAAATATATTGTGCTTCAGACAATAATTTAAGATTTTATTCAGAGAATATGATTTTCTTGGATTGAAGTTATTTTATTTTCAGTTAAAAATAATGAAATTTCCATCAAAGAATGCAGCTTGTTAGGGTGAATATTAAAACCCTTAATTAGAAAAACCAGAGGTTTCGTAGCAAAACCAGACAAGTTTTGTTGAATAATTTCTGTGCATTCTCTTAAGAATATCATTTGCTTATCTCAAGTATCTTATTTATTTAAAGGAAGCAAGAGTGAAATTCGAACTAAGAATTTTAGTTTTTTGAGATGAATATGTTGATATTCTTATTTTGAATATCTGGATGTTTCATACTAAAACCAGATTGATCTTAGTTGAACGATTTCTGTGCGTTCTCTAAAGAATATAATTTGCTTAGCTCAAGTATTTCATTTATTAAAGGAAAAAAAAGTGAAGTTCAAACTAAGAATTTTAGTTTTTTGAGGTGAGTATGTTGATGTTCTTAATTTGAATATCCGGATGTCTCTCACTAAAACCAGATTGATCTTAGTTGAATGATTTCTGTGCGTTCTCTAAAGAATATAATTTGCTTAGCTCAAGTATTTCATTTATTAAAGGAAGAAAAAGTGAAATTCAAACTAAGAATTTTAGTTTTTTGAGGTGAATATGTTGATGTTCTTAATTTGAATATCCGGATGTCTCACACTAAAACCAGATTGATCTTAGTTGAACGATTTCTGTGCGTTCTCTAAAGAATATAATTTGCTTAGCTCAAGTATTTCATTTATTAAAGGAAGAAAAAGTGAAATTCAAACTAAGAATTTTAGTTTTTTGAGGTGAATGTGTTGATGTTCTTAATTTGAATATCTGGATGTCTCACACTAAAACCAGATTGATCTTATTTGAACAATTTCTGTGCGTTCTCTAAAGAATATAATTTGCTTAGCTCAAGTATTTCATTTATTAAAGGAAGAAAAAGTGAATTTGAAACTAAGAATTTTAGTTTTTTGAGTGAATATGTTGATGTTCTTAATTTGAATATCCGGATGTTTCATACTAAAACCAGATTGATCTTAGTTTAACAATTTCTGTGCGTTCTCTAAAGAATACAATTTGCTTGGCTCAAGTATTTTATTTATTTAAAGGAAGAAAGAGTGAAATTTGAACTAAGAATTTTAGTTTTTTGAGATGTATATGTTCGTATTCTTAATTTGAAAATCCGGATGTTTCATTCTGAAACCAGATTTATTCTTGGTAAATCTGGTTTTAGTATGGAATATCCGGATATTCAAATTAAGAATATCCGATCTTTAAAATGAAAAAACATATGACTTTAATAAACCTTTTATTGAAATAAAAATGACTAATATTAACATCTTATATCAAGATACATATTTTAGAATGATTGGTAATTGTAACCATTGATTGGTTAGGTGCTGAAACAATATTTAAAATGCAAGTTCTACAAAAGGGACAAAATCTTTAAGGTGGATGCTCCAGGGTAGCCCGGGAAATTCAAATTTTCTTACGTAGTTTTGCAATTTGCAGGCAGTGCTAGGTTGTATGTTGATGAAAATTTTATTCGCGGCTGTGAGACGTATGTAGTTACAGAATTATAATCATCAAACAACCCTCCTAGTTCATGTAACTGACTGTCAAGAATGAGTATTTCATGAAAAAGTCATTCTTGACAGTTACTTGAACTTGAAGGTTGTATTGATGACTATACTGCTGTAACTACATACGTCTCACAGCCGCAAATCAAATTTTCATCAACATTCAACCTATAGCACTGGTCTGCAAATTGCAAAAAACGTAAGAAAATTTGAATTTCTTGGGCTACCCTGAAGCATTCACCTTAATACTCAATTACATCTTACAATGATATAAAATGAATTATACAATGTAATTAGTTTGCTAGCACAATAACCTTTCAAAATTACTCACTTTATTAAATAAAATAGAATGGTAAATTAGCTGCGTTCAACGGCAGGTATAATATAGGTGTTAATTATTATTTTCTTGTTACAAAAGATAAATATATTGAAATGTTAACAATATATCATTGAATCAAGGCTATCTTTTAAATCTATTTGGCGTCACACAACAACAATCATATTGTAAGGCAACGATTTCTGTAACATTTTGTTTCACTAACAAGATAAGCTATGTTATGTGAAGAATAACCTAGTGTTTTCAAAACTGTAGCTATTTAAACCACTTTTCTTCTTCCGTTTAAAAAACTGGTTAAGAGCGTTTACGCGGCAAGTCCAAATTTTGGAAACGATTACCTAAACCGATTTTAATGAAACTTGATATGCATTCTCGTGATACTGAGATCTAAAAAGTAAGTAGAAAACATTTTTGGAAAAGTCTCTCCCTGTCTCTCTAGTCTTTTTCAAAAATGTTTTCTACTAACTTTTTAGACCTCAGTATCATGAGAATGCATAAGTATCAAGTTTCATTAAAATCGGTTTAAGTCATAGTATGTTGACTGTTTTGTATGAAATACCGCGCCGCGTAAACGCTCTTAAATTCAATTCTAAGTTTACAACAAAATATTAAGTAGTGTTTGGTAACAATAAAACAAATTAGTTAGTGAAAAGAAACAAAATACAGATATTCTCTCAAACTTAACGATGAAGTTTACTTAACTCCTATCCTCTTTCATCCTTACTGCCTTATAAAATATCTTTAAAGTTTCTTCAAACAGTAAATACTTTAGTTTCCAAAGACCAGTCAAATTCACAGAAATAATGCAGTACATCATTCTGAGCTCCGCCACATAAAAAATTTTCATCGACTATTTAAAAAACAATCAGCTGTTTCCTACAAAAGTGCAATACCTACACGGTCAAAATGTATGGAACAGCAGATTTTTTTTTAAAACCTATGAAAAATTTTTATATGGTGGGGCTCAGTATGATGTAGTGCATCACATCTGAGAATTTGGCTGGTCTTTGGAAACTAACCCTCTAGAGACAAAATGTATGACTCAGTCTAAATACAATTTGTCATCTTGCGGAACTGTTACTTCAGTCCGTCTTGATATATCAATACACTTATACACCCATATATCTAACTAAGGGTAGCCATCATACCGGGACACTCTGCTATAATCAATCAACACCCCTTGGGGCCCACAGTACCAGACATGATGACGCCATTAAATAAAAAAAAACATTCCTATAAAACCCTAAAACCAAGCTATGATTTTATTTATTCTTGTAATTATACATCACTACTTACAAATCTTTATTAATACTCAATTACATCTTACAATGATATAAAATGAATGATACAATTATATTAGTTTGCTAGCACAACAACCTGTCAACATAAAATAGAATGGTAAATTAGCTGCGTTCAACGGCAGGTATAAATTATTATTTTCTTGTTACAAAAGACAAGACATCATTGAATCAAGGCTATCTTTTAAATCTATTTGGCGTCACACAACAACAATCATGTAAGGCAACGATTTCTGTAAAATTTGTTTCACTAACAAGATAAGCTACGTTATGTGAAGAATAATCTAGTGTTTCCAAAACTGTACAAAAAGTTGGTAGAAGACATTTTTGGAAAAGTCTCTACCTGTCTCTCTCAAGTCTTTTTAAAAAAAAAAAAATTCTACTAACTTTTTAGATCTCAGTATCATGAGAATGCATATCAAGTTTCATTAAAATCGGTTTAAGTAATCGTTTCCAAAATTTTGGACTGTAAATTTGTATGAAATACCGCGCCGCGTAAACGCTCTTAAATTCAATTCTAAGTTTACAAAATATTAAGTAGTATTTGGTAACAATAAAACTAATTAGCGAGTGAAAAGAAACAAAATAAAGATATTCTCTCAAATTTAACGATGAAGTTTACTTAACTCCTATCCTCTTTTATCCTTACTACCTTATAAACTATCTTTATAGTTTATAAGGTAGTAAGAACCTAACCCTGTATAGTGTTATTTTCAAACAGTAAATAACACTATACAGGGTTAGTTTCCAAAGACCAAATTCTCATATATGATGCAGTACATCATTCTAAGCCCCGTCACATAGAAATTTTTCATCGGCTATTTAAAAAAAATCTGCTGTTTCCTACAAAAATGCAATACCTACACGGTCAAAATGTATGGAATAGCAGATTTTTTTTTAATAACCGATGAAATATCTCTATATGGTGGGGCTCAGTATGATGTAGTGCATCACATCTGAGAATTTGGCGGGTCTTTGGAAACTAACCCTGTAGAGACGAAATGTATGACATACCCCCGAATACTGAAACGTCACTCAAAATTTAAGTAGCACTTATATTTATCAGATACTCAAAAGTGACGTTTGACAATACGAAATCTAAAGTTTAGGAGCTGCTCAAATGTTAAGCAGCCCTTAAATTTTGAGTGACGTTTCAGTATTCGTGGGTCAGTCTGAATACAATTTGTCGCCTTGCGGAACTGTTACTTCAGTCCGTCTTGATATATCAATACTCTTAATACACCCATATATAACTAAGGGTAGCGATCATACCGGGATACTGTGCTATAATCAATCAACACCCCTTGGGGCCCTCAGTACCACACATGATGACGCCATTAAATAAAAAAAAAACATAACAAAACGTGAATAAACAAAAAGTTATGCTATATTTAGTTACCAGGTTATGTGTAGGTAAGTATCTCACCGTAAATATCAAATTAATAGAGGCTTACGTGTATGTACAATTAGTTGCTAATTTGTCGCAATTTTTTTGCAACGTATAAACAAGAAAACAATCTAGAAAAAAGGTTCAATAATTTGTTTGAGTCGATTTTAGTTGGCCGCTCGGACGGCAATATGGCTAAAATACAATGGCGTTTATTTCGTTATTAAAAGTAGGTTCAAGCTTAGTTATAGTACTAATCGACAGGTAACGTAACCTAGTTTGGATATCAGCTTACCAAATTTAAAAATCTGATTACCATTTACAGAAGCTGTATATCTAATTATCTATTGCAATTAGATGACGACTTTCGACATTTTCTGGCTGGGGTACGCACACTATTTTCACCGTTATTTTCGCCACATTTATCCAAGCTAGGTTACGTTACCTGTCGATTAGTACTATAACTAAGCTTGAACCTTTTTTAATAACGAAATAAACGCCATTGTATTTTAGGCATATTGCCGTCCCCGAGCGGCCAACTAAAATCGACTCAAACAAATTATTGAACCTTTTTTCTAGATTTTTGTCTTGTTTATTCGTTGCAACAAATTAGCAACTAATTGTCCACACACATAAGCCTTTATTAATTTGATATTTATGGTGAGATACCTACCTACCTACCCATAACCTGGAAACTAAATATAGCATAACTTTTTGTTTATTTACGTTTTGACGTTTTTTATTTTTGCAACAAATTAAGACCTTTCTTTTGATGCATCATTCGCCTACCTGCATTATCAAGTTTCTGTGACTAATCACAGGCGATGACTACGGCAACTGGCGGTTCTAGCGGCCAACTGTTTTTGGTCATATCGTCTTAGTTAGTTTTGCAACAAATTCAGGAAAAGAGGTGTGTATAGTAACAAATTACCACTAATTCCTGGCAGTTTCATCAAATTTTATGAGTTGGCCGCGCGTTTGAAATTTACATGTTCTTATTACAGAAAGATAAAAATATATTGAAATGTTGACAAGACGTCATTGAATCAAGGCCATCTTTTAATATAATCTACTCTTGTAGTGGTAAAATTAGGTCCCTCTTTACTGTTATCTAATTTTCTAACTTCATAAGTACCTGTTTTCCTAAATGTTTTACTTTTTGTTATGATGCGTTCCGAATTAACATCCTACATACATATTTTGATTCACTTTGTGAATTATATTTGGTGTCACACAACAACAATCATGTAAGTCAACGACTTCTGTAACATTTGTTTCCTTAACTAGATAAGCTATGTAATGTGAAGAATAACCTAGTGTTTCCAAAACTGTACCTACGAATACAACTTTTTGATCGTATTTATTAATCAACACATGTTTGATTTTGTAAAAGACTGGAAAATCTTCCTCAAACTCACGCAATACCACATTAATTTTAGAATAGCTGTAACCATTTATTTCTACAAACTCAATACAATCAAAAGCATCTTTATCGTATAAGTTTGACGTATTATCATGTTTTTTTTTTTTACCATAATTAATCCGATCTTTAAGTCCAGTGCGCAATCTCTGAAAAATTGTCAATTGATGTCTAGTTGCAAGTGTCAATGGCAAATTTTTGCGATTAGCCATCGATTGTGCAATTTTTTTGAGCTCTCTATGTTTTGCTTCGAACTTGAATGCACTTGCAAGTATAGGAGGGCCAAGCTTTTCAATAATTCTTGGGTAGTGAAGAAGTAAGTGATGTTTTGGTTTTAAAGTGCAACTGAATTTTTCAATTAAATTTTCCATGTAACTTTCAAGTAAGTGTTTTAAATACTCTAGTAACTGCGGTGTAAAAGTCTGAGAAGTTAATATTTCTGTTATTTCTAATAATGACAAGTAAAGGCACCAAACTGGCTCATTTTCCGGAATGAATTCTCCTACAACATACCTAAAATTTCTAACCAAACACAACATTTCAGATGCTGAGAAAATAATCTGGCCGTTCAGTAAGTGTCTTTTTAGGACCGGTGGAGGCTTATTTTTTTCCATTTTTGAATACGTAAAATATTGTAGTCTAGAATTCAAGTTGTCAAGTTCAAAACGTTGGGAGTCTATAAAATGTTTGATTATCAAACACATATCATATCGAAGTATACCTTCGCACAAATCATGCATGACATCACATGTCAAGTTATTATAAACATGAAAATAACTCAAATCATGCCAAATACATTTTTGCTTAATACCAACTCCATTATCACAATGTGAGTCGTAGTCATGTTGTCTTCTTATGTTTTCAGGTCTTTCTTTAGTATCTACTTTTGTTTGTGCTTTGGGCGTTGTACAAATACGGCAAAAGTTATTTGAAGAAAAACTTTCATGAAAACCTAAAATTGAGTTCAGACCTAAGTTATCACCAGATATTATTCCTACTGCAAACTTTACGGTGACTTTAGAAGACTTATCACATTTTACACTAATTCCTGTTTCGTACAAAAACTTTAACTCTTCAAGCAAAGGCCTAAATGTTGGTTCATTACCAAATACTACTCGATCTTGCGCATAAAACAATAGAACCGGCCAAATATATTCCAACCGACTACTATAATTTGGAGGAATCGAAGATATAGTAACATAAACTGCACCAATTTTTTGGCTACCAGAATGGCTGCCTAAGGGGTTACCAGACTCGAAGTCGTCATAATAAACCGTTAAGGGAATTATGTTTTCTTCACAATTATTTGTTGTTTCTTTCCAAGAAGTGCTGTTTACAATGTTTCTCAGTTCATTTGAATTAGCGGTAACATTTTTTTGAAAGTTTAATATTGTTTCCAGTACATCGGGTACTTCAAGAAAAACTGTTAGATATTCCCTTAAAGGCATAAAGTACGACATTCTGTTTTTTAAAACCATCACTACATTTCCTTTTTCACGTCTACTATCTTGAGAGACACCAATTGTTTTTGGAACAGGTTTAACAAAGGTGTCTAGTTTCTTTAAATAAGTCGTCCTTTTATAATCAGTATTAAAATTATTAAATGCTTCCTGCAGCGCTGATATCATCAGAAAACTAACATTTGATTCTTTTAATGATTTTTTTAATAGGTAAAATGGTTCTGATAAAATTAAATTTGATACTAATTGAACAATAGATTGTATTACGTTTCTGGGCAAACTAGATATATTATGTAGTTCAGTCATAAATGTTGTAACTGCATCATTCACTTTTGATATATATTCACCAAAATCTGAAACTACTGGACAAATATTATCATCAAGTTGTTGTTTTGAATCTTCACAATAAGATGCTGTCTCTGTTTCACATTGCCCTACCCTTACAGTTTCTGCATCAAAGCATTCAGTTAGTACCTTACTAGTAGTAGTATTTTGCTTATCAAGTACATTATGGTAAGATATAATATGCTTTTTTAATTCACTTTTAGAATGATAAAGTCTTTTACAGTTTTCTTCAGGGCACGAAAAATAATTAGTTATATTATGAGCGTAACGTAAATGGACGAAATAAGTTTGAAAATTTTCATATACATTGCCACACTCCAGACACTTTAGCATGTTGGAAGTCTATTGCATAAAGGTTTAATCTACATTTTAGCTAAAGACAATATATCTGAAATGTATGGCACTACATTGTCATACTTTGTTTCAATTCCGTAAACACATCGCTGTATTAACAAATACAAATGCGCAGCAGCCGCTGGATAGGTGGCATGCAGAGTATGGTAACTTTTGAATAATGTGTCGAATGCCTTTGTTGCAGTATCAAACCTGTATTTCACCTTGTCGATGACCAGATAATATTTTCGGAGCTGGTTGTCACTTCCAGGACACACACAGCTAATAAGAAATGGTTGCAATGTTTGTTTTTGCATGCGTGATTTAACTTGTAGATTTTCAATTTTTTTGTCTATGTCTCCGAAGCTCTGAAACAAATTGCATTGTTGTATAAAGTAGATTTACAAACAATTATTGCTACTGAGTAGTTAGTGATCATGATCACCGTTAGCTATAGATACTAAATAAATTATATTGTACGCCTAATTGTAATCTCTTCTTTTTTCTCACTAAATGTTTGTTAAGATATTTGTGCAACTGTTTTGTTTTCCCGAATTAAAGAAAATAAAATTCTTCACTAAAGAAATTGAAAAAAAAAAACACCCGCTACCACTCTTAGCTAATCTTTTAGCTGTGCTAGGTTTTGATAGCTCTAAGTCATCGGGGACCCAGCAATAAGTAGGTTTTGATTTATGTCATTGAAAATCGAATATGGACATTTTGGATTCAATGATATTTCATAATAATAATATATACTTTGCTACATTCTAGACTAATCTGAGTAGTCAGGAAAATATATGTAAACTTACATCTACAGCTACGTAGAAATTTTCAATGCATTCTAGTGTTGAAAATTTTGTTCTTTTGTTTAATCTCCCTTTTGGAGGAATTAAGCAACAGAGCAGCTTAATTTGATCTGGAACTTTTTGATCTGAAACAATAAAATGGACACTGTTAAAATAAATTAACAAGTGAGGCTGCCTTACGTTCTTAGGATCCCGGGTTCGAATCCTGGTAGGGGCAAATGTTTGTGTGATGAGCATGGACATTTGATTCTGAGTCATGGATGTTTATATGTATAATAAGTATGTATTTACAAACAAATCTATGTAGTATATCAGTGTCCACGGCACAAGCCTCGTTGCTTAGTGTGGCACTAGGTGGCGTGGTGTGTAATGTCCAGCAACATTTATTTCTATTTTATTTTACTGTTATCGATATACTTCCTAAAACATAGATAAAATTATTTTACTTTCCATCAAAATGAGACCAAAATGCTGGTATTTATTTTGCAAAAAGAATAAGCATTGCCATACAACATGGCAATGCTGTCAGCATTTTGGGAACATTGCCTACTGGTAGCGGTTTATTAGACTACAGTGTTCTTAAAAAATAATAAATATTTTCTTACCATCATCAGGCTGTTGTCTTATATTTTCGTATAAACTTGCCAATGTGTCATCTCTGGAACTATCAAATTTGATACTAATAATTTTATTGATGAACGGATGCCACTTTGTATAAAAATTAGTAGAATTTTCCTTGTGTTTTTGGTCAAAATCCAAGTTGATCTGAAACAAGAAGTTTAAAAATAAATAAAAGCAGGCCAAGTGTGTGTCAGACTACGCACCACATAGGGTTCCGTAATCAGTACCAGTATTTACTTGATCTATGTAATAAAATAAATTAAGATATACCTAACTAAAATTAAATTATAAATAAAAAACTGCATCCAGATCTATAGTAGGTGAACCAAAGTAAATGTAATAAGCCTCTTCTAAAATGTTTAGGAATGCAGAATACTTACCAACACATCACCCCTTGGGTCATTTAGAATATTCCATTCTTCTAAAAATTCTGCCACACTTGCCTTATTGGAGCACTCTCTTAGAGGGTAGGTTGAAAGCCAGTACTCAATAACTTGAGCCCAAGGTTCTGAATGGTTTCTTAAGAATGCAATTTTATCTTCTTGCTTATCTACCAAACACATAAAAATAAATTTACAGGTGGTTAAGTACTATACAGTAGACAGTGAAGTCTCTACATTGAAAAGCTGAGATGAGCATGATGATGAGATAGATGGTGATGATATGATATAAAACCGGCCAAGTGCGAGTTGGACTCGCCCATGAAGGGTTCCGTAGCAGCAAGCATAGATTAGATATATAATTATATTGAGATTAGTAAGTAATATACACAAACAATAAAAATAACTTTGTTTTTCATAGTATTTGTATGAATGGCAAAGTTATATTTGCGGTTTTTGAAAATGTACTATATCTCAAAAACTGCTAACTGTATCTCATCCAAACCAATTTTCGTTGGTAGTTTTGGTTGAGGTCTACATTATACATTTTTTTTAGTTTTATCATTCATCATCATTTTTAGAAGTTACGGGGGGGGGACACACTTTTTACCACTTTGGAAGTGTCTCTCGCGCAAACTGTTCAGTTTAGAAAAAAATGATGTTAGTAACCTCAATATCATTTTTAAAGACCTATTCATAGATACCCCACACGTATGGGTTTGGTGAAAAAATTTTTTTTGGGTTTCAATTCTAAGTATAGGGGGCACCCCCAAAATTTGTTTTGTTTTGACTTTTGTGTGAAAATCCTAATGCGGTTCACATAATACATCTTTCTACCAAGTTTCAACAGGATAGCTCTTATACTTTCGACAAAAAGTGGCTGTGACATACACGGACAGACAGACAGACATGACGAATCTATAAGGGTTCCGTTTTTGCCATTTGGCTACGGAACCCTAAAAAATGATCCGGTCGATATGTAATGTAGTAATTCTAATGGTACTTTGTCTAACCCTGTGTTATACCAAGGTCTAAAACATGCACCTATAGGATCTTACTCTCTCTTGTGATGAATGATGAAATGAAAATGTAATAAGAAAATTACATATTATCAATATAGTAGTAATAATAATTTAATCACAGTATGTACTAGGAGAGCAGACAATATGTGTGAGATGGTTATTTTTTACCAAGCAACATTTTTAGTATCTAGTATTGTTTGGTGACTGAAACATTATTACTTGATGTTGATAAATATGTAGGTGCCATGGCATCAGTGGAGACGCACATGACCTATATAATTTTCTATTTCTATGCTTTCTCTACATTTCCTAAATTAAATACTTACTTTGCCTGTAACACATGCATAACAAGCGCTTTTCAACTATTAAATGTTTCTATTCTACCTATAACATTATCTAAAACTACACATAATTTGTTGTACTCTATACATAGGTAATGTAAAAAAACCTTTCAGTTCTTCTAAATATCTGATTTTTTTCACACTTTCACCTTGTTCTATTTCTGTCTTACTTTTTCTTTTCTCGCCAGATTTGTACAATGTATTTCTTATTTTATCCACTAACTTTCCCTTTGCAAACAATGGTTTCCCAGAAAAAGATTCATTTTTTTTTACTGGTGGAACAAAGTATGTTCCGCTATTCTCCCTAGGGAACAGCACAATTATTTTTCCTGTGATAAAGTTATACTCTTCATGAGTAATTTTACTGAAAGGATTAAAATTAGTGAGCAATAATACTTCATGTCACCTAGTAATAAAGCATTTGGTTAATAAATCACTAACCTGAAGAGTTGCCTACATTCTGGTTAAATCTCTAATAGTTTAACTTAAATTTGGGAACAATTTAAACTTAGACCTCATAGCTTAACATATTCTACAATGTGTTTAAAAGACAAAGTGAAACAACTTACTAGTTAACAATCCTAGTGAATATATGCCTCACAATGATATCCACCAACTGGTTTCTGTGCTTAGCCGTTAGTGTGTTGTGTGATTTGTAGTAGGTAATTATACTATTCCCACATGGTGAAGTGCTGAGAAGTGTTTTTAAATCGAAGTCCGGGAAAGGTGGCCGTACATTTGAAACTAAACTTTCAAAAGATATATTATCCAAGTCGCTCAGATCTGCATCACTCAATGTTGTCAATGTTGTTGTTGTAGCAGTATCCGTCTGAAAATTAGTACATAATATGCCACTGTCAATCTGTCATTCTTTTTTTTTTAAATAATATTCCACAACTATCACACAACGCCATTTAGTCCCAAGCTAAGCAGAGCTTGTGTTATGGGTACTAGACAACTGATAAACATACTTATATATTTCTAAATACATACATATTATAGATAAATGTGACCTGTCAAATTGTCAATCTCTAGATGCTAGGTGAATTGACAGCTATTCAGAATAGACCAGCTAAATGCGAAACCATTTTCTATTTATATATTATTTTCTGTCTGTTAATTCCAGCATCACAAAAAAACTACTAATCCTATTTTGAAAAGGTCAGCTAGTAATCAATTGATGTTCTGGTTTCACAGTAGAAAGCAAAAAATCCTTTGAATGTGAACAAGAGAGCTATTGTACCTACCGAATTATTTATACAAAATAAAATTTTACCGGTAGACAGAATAAAGATCAGTAATTATAACTACTTATTAAGATGGAACTTACATGTGTTGTGAAATGTTCCTTCAATTTCGATGTAATAAGTATTCTGGGGCCAATTAGTGGGCATAGCTCCTTCAGAATTTCTTCACTTAGGGCATTTAATTGGTTAAGTTTAATTTCATTTTCTGTAAAATAAAGATAATTAATTATATACACCGTGTTCTTCACGTTATCCATAAACTTTAGCAAATACTTCTATGGCTTTTACAAATCAAATCCAACAAAGGAAGTAGTACTTAAAAAGGCTTCGTTACAAAGATATTTGTAATTTCATTTAATGAAATTTAATTGAGCTATGCAGTGAGAAAGTATCTTAATTTGGCCTATGTTGCCGCTTAGTGCGAATACTATTTGCATTTCATTTGTTTCAGCCCGCCAAATGTTATGAATGAAAATACGACGTTGCCAATTCGGATAAAGAGGCATGCATATCGGGTTATTTACGTCTAGGTATTTAGTTTGTATGAAAATTAACAAAAAATAAGAATTTATTAATGTGTCCATAATGAAAAATGCTTACTTCCGTGGTTTGAACATCTGGTCGAAGTTTATGTATATCGTCCGGAACACGGTGTATAATGTATGTCTTAGAATAATACCTAATATTATTTTAAGGTCTGCGTGGGTCAATGGGTCGTCTTATGGGTGGGCGTGTTCTAGATCATCTATATCATTTAAAAAAATAGATCGTAGCATCTGCCCTGCTAATTGTACTTGCAGTAGGTACCTATTTAATCGTCATTTTTGGGATTTTCACTTATTGGAAAACCTAAGATTACCCACTGACCAATTTTCTTGTTTTAGGCACAATTCAAAAGTAGGTGACTTTTTGTTTAGTTACTTACCATAAAATACCTTTTACCGCGTTTAGCTACAAACCAAACCACCATTTTGCAAGTAGGTACTACGCCCCTAAGACGACCCATTGACCACGTTTGCAATTAGGAGGGCGCTAAAACTCGGTCCTGTAGGCGCGAGTTTGTAGGCTAAAATTCGCATGAGTACGAACGAACGACCTAATAATTACGGGGGCTATATTCTGATATTATTATTTATTTGCTATGGTCCCTTGTAAATATCTACATAATTAGGATACCTCAGATCAAGTATTTTTTTACTTGATCTGAGTATGATACACACAAATTACATTACACAATAAACAAGGTAGCTACAGTAATGAGAATGTATTTACCTTGAAATCGGTCAATAATTATTTCTGGAACGTTCCATGTTCGTAACAGCGTATCTATGCCGGGCTCCGAGTTATCTTTGTCATCCATCTAATAATGAAAAGCTTTATTTAAAACACTACATAAGATAATGGTTGGGTACTTGAACCTACTAATAACTTTGTTCTTCAATATCTACTCACCTTTGATAACTTTCCTTTAACTGGAAAAAACGTTATACACTCAGCGCAACGAGTCCGTCAAATGAATTGGGGCTCGTCGTAAACGTCGCGCGAGCGCCGTTCCAAGGTTACCAATTCTCAAAAATATTTACCCCTAAAGCTAACGTCGAAAACGCCTAAAATTGCTACAATTACTTAAAAATCCCAGCGAGTGCGATGAATGCACGAATTATGGACAATTGAACTGATTAAGAAATCAGGACTAGGATTTAGACTAGGAGTTTAATATTATGCTTTCAAACGATGAAAGTTCTATGCAATTATATTGACGGACAGAAATGACAAAAGTTAAAAAAGAATCGTGTGCAGAGACTTCTATAAAGTCGATTTCAAACAGTTTTTAACCAATGTAATAAAAAAGATGGTTCTTAAGTGGACGCGTACCTACGTATGAAATATTGAAAGCGCAATATCAGTAATGTCTTTCATTTTGGTCAGAAAACCATACGTAATCTATATATATAAAAGAACAGGGTTTTTTATTAAGACTCGACTACAGCCAAAACCGCTAAACGCAGTAACTTGGATTTTGGACAGCAGTTGCGGTCTACCGTGTAGGGAAGCAATAAGGCGGGATTCTCCGAAAATCCTCCTCTAAGGGGTTGAAAAGGGGTGAAAACGTTTATATGGAAAATCTTATTCCGTGGGTTTATGAATTTGAAACTTATCACGAATAAGAACCATAATGAATAAAAAAGATTAGCGCTATTATTTTTTTAAAACTACCCTCCATTGGTAATCTAGGTGTTGTTAAAGTTTGTATGGGAAAATCATAATGCGTGAGTTGATTAATGTGAAAATCAGTATTTATATACTAGATCAAAAATAATTAAACACCTGTTTTTGGATTTTTCGAAAATCACCCCCAAGTCAGTGAAAAGGGGTATTATTCAAGTTTAAAGGGGAGATTCTTTCACCGCTAAACGTGTAACCTGAATTTTGATCGGTAGTTGCAATTTATTATGTAGGTGACCATAAGAAGGGATTTTGCGAAAAAAATCCTCCTCTAAGGGGGTGAAAAGGGGTGAAAACGTTTGTATGAAAAATCTTATTCCTTGGGTTTATGAACTTGAACTTGGTACGAATATGAGTATAAGTAAATAAAAAAGATGGGCATTATTAGTTTTTTAAAACTACTCTCCATTGGTAATCTAGGCGTTGTTAAAGTTTGTATGGGAAAATCATAACGCGTGAGTTGTTTAATGTGAAAATCAGTATTTATATACTAGATCAAAAATAATAAATAAGTGTTTTTGGATTTTTCGAAAATCACCCCCCAAGTTAGTGAAAAGGGGTGATTATTTTTTAAGGGAGGCATTTTACTGCTTGCTTCGATAAACTCAAAACTGGTCATAAATAATCTCTCAATCGTATAAAGGATGCGTATTTATTTATATTTCAAAAATCAACTCCTAGCGGGGTGAACATCGGACTACTAGACCAATTTTAGATTTCCATTACCGGGCATTAATTTCACTGAGTTCGAAGTTAGAAACACGCGCAGACGAAGTCGCGGGCGAAGTGCTAGTAAAATAATATATGTTATGGCAAGATTGATTATTACTTTGGGATTAAAGCACCTACCGGTATTATTTTACTACCATAATGTCTATAATTTAAAGGGCCATTACTCGGTAGAGCTTATCCACTCTAAAATGATGTGCGATTTCAGAGTGGACAAGCTCTACTGCATTATGTCGCTGGCGTAAATGGCCAATGTTTATATGCTTTATGTGGGCTATTGTGGCAGCTAAACCAATATATCAAATTTCATGGATGTACTCATGTTTGTTTTTCCAGTTTGTAATAATTTATTTTTCACTTCAGTAGCTCAAACATGCAGGTTTTGCTGCTTGAAATCAGTGAGCAAAATGCGATTTTGCTCACTGAGTGAGACAAAGTAACTTTTTAATTTTTGTTTTCAGAAAGCCGCGAATATCTTATTCAGCCTTGGGTTAATCATACAATTCGAAACATATACACTCCATCTCTTTCCCGCTATTAGAAAGAGAGAAGGACAAAGACCAGCCCTTTCGAAATTCCGATTTTGAATTCGACCTCAAAGACAAACGCGCTCGGTTTGTACTAACTAAAGAAATTTTGAAAAAGATAATTATGTCATAGTGTAATTTATTGAATTTTTAACTTATATGTATACGTAGTATTTGAACGAAAATAAGTATTTACTGCAAATAAAACTGATTTAACCTGTAAATATTTATTTCTAGTTTCAATAATGTTACGTAAATATTTTTAATAATAAAATATCATGGGTGCTATAATTTCCAAACACGCCTTAATTTAAATAAAAAAAACTTAATTTAAAGAAAGAGCGGGAATAAAATTTCGTGGCTGGCGTAGAGTTGTATATAAGTTAATAGTTATTTCAATCTATTCCTGTTTATTATTTTATCTCCTAAAGTGTTCTCGCTGCTGAAGTGAAAAGTTATGTGTGTTACACGAGAGCAAAGTTTTTTGCATCTCGTGCCTTTGAATCCCTCGCCACACTCAGGATTCAACTTTAGAATCACTCGCTGCGCTCGTGATTCAATCGTTGAATCCTTCGCTTGCTCTGGATTCAAAATCAGCACTCGCAGCAAAAAACGACTTTGCTCTCTTGTTGCACAAATAACTATTTTTAATGGTCTGAGTATTTTTGCACTAAGCTCTTCAAATAGTTTTTATATTATTTAAGTTCATTACATTCACAACCAAACGGAACGAATGGCTTTTGTACGTACTTTATTTCACACACTAATGAATCGAAGTCTCGAAGATCGTGCTTATAAAAACAGATTGGCTTAAACATACTCCCAAAAATTGGGGAAACAATTTATGAAATTGCAACACTCGTTCCTGTTTCTTTTCGTTACCCGGCGAGACGGTTGTGACGTAGCACATATTTCAAAAAACACGAATTTGACTTAAGAATAACGTGTCTTAAATCAAATTCGTGATTCTTGAAAGATGTAATAATATTCATGTAAAATAATAAGAAGTCTTTTAAGATTCGTCATTCTTCCAACGACTTGTATGTAGGTATCTATAAAATTTCGACGATATAACAGTACAGGGAATAAAATTAGGGTTTATCAAAACTTTAATACCTATTTCCTTTGTCTCCGTACCTATACAATTCAAACCTACATAGATTAAAGTGGAAGCGTCAGAGTAGCCCGCGAAATTCAAATTTTCTTAAGTTTTTTGCAATTTGCCGGTCAGTGTCAGGCTGTATAATGATGAAATATGATTCGCGACCGTAACAAATATGGTTTTACAGAGTTGTAATCATTAAAACTATCAATACCTACAACACTCTAAGTTCATACAACCCCATTGAATGACTACCTATTTGATGAAAAAGTCATTCAATGGGGTTATATGAACTTAAAGGGTTGTATTCAATGATGTAATATATCATTGGTTGTATTCATGATTTGAATGATCATAATTCTGTAAATATAATACATATTTGTTACGGTCGCGCATCATATTTTGTTCAACATACAACCTGACACTGACAGGCAAATTGCAAAAAACGTAAGAAAAATTGAATTTGGCGGCTACCCTGACGCTTCCCCCTAAGTTTTGGTCAGCAATCAGCCTTCATATTTGATATTAAATGTTATAAAGTCAAATAGATAGGTAGTTACCAACATACCATAGGTAGCAATGGCATAGCAATAAATATTACGTAGGTACATAGGTATACGAAAAGAATTCACAAAGAAATATTTCAGATGTTAATGTAGGTAGGTAAGTAGGTGGGGCACCTAGGTACCTAATTAGTTTTGGAACAGGGAAAGGAATACCTGCATAGGTAAGTACCTACATAATAGGGTTTTTCGGTCCGTACATTTGTCACAGACGTTATTCTCAAAAAATTGATTAGTAGATAGAATTCTCGATTATAATAGGTAGTTAAAATCATTTTTTATCAACATGGTTAGTTCAAAAATGTATTTTATACATAATTACGGTTGTTTATTGAATAACGGTATTCTAAGTTACATTTATAAAATTCTTAAGCACACTCAGATTTTATCGGGAGAGGTTTTAATTCATTTTGGCTTATTACTCCTGGCTGGTTTGAATACTGGCAGGTCACATTTTGATGGCCGCAAGCAACAACTTAAATTCTAGAAAGAATGCAATGAGAACAGAACAGAACCTTGACGCTTGGAGTGACTTCCTTCTTCTTCAAAGCTGCTGCTACTCTGACGCTTGGAGTGACTTCCTTCTTCTTCAAAGATATCCTGACGCTTGGAGTGACTTCCTTCTTCTTCAAAGCTATCCTGACGCTTGGAGTGACTTCCTTCTTCTTCAAAGCTATCCTGACGCTTGAAGTGACTTACGCCAAACGTCGGAAGTGGTCCACGAAGTTCCACCGGCTGTCGAGGACGATTCCCAGGTATTTCAACGTCGACTCGACGCCGATGGATACCTCTCCCACCGTAAGTAAGGATCCCGATGGCGGCGCATTCCGAGACCCATGAAAGCACATGGCCTCGGACTTGTGCAATGCCACCTCGAGACCCAGTTGCCGGATCCTCTCAACGACTATCGCAATCTTCAAAGCTACCCTGGCGCTTGGAGTGACTTCCTTCTTCTTCTAAGCTACCCTGACGCTGAACTTGAAATATCTTCTTCAAAGCAGCCCTGACGCGGTGGAACTCGGAGTGACTTACTCAAGTACTATAATATTTTAAAACCTCCTTTCCTCGTGAGAGTGTAATAAGGTAGCGGTAGGTTTAAAAAAAAAACATTTGTGTTTTTTACTTGTCCTAATTTTTTACTCAATAATAATTGTTCAGTCTACTTTTTCCTCTTTTATTTGGTGAGGGATAAGTATTCGTGACGTTATGAGTGTAATAGTTGTACGTAGGATATTGTAGATATAGCACGTTATTGTAAAAATATTATTTTTAAAATAAGTATGTGCCTTTTGACCTAGGTAGTACAGTCGGCCAAGAAAGTGGTGTACCACCCTAAGGTTGAATATCGCTTGCAGATTCATACGTGATAAAGATTAGTTTCGCTTGCAGATCGATCTGACAACTTCTATTGATAACGACTTTTACTGTTTGTAACGTGACAGCTGTTCTTAGTTTGAACTTGATGGAACCAATGACGTCGTAAAATCAACGGCGGGGGGCTGTAGATTTTGATGACAAAATTGTATCTACAAATTCAGAATTGTAATCAACAAGTTACATAAAATTGTAAAGGCACAAGGCGAATCCACAAACCTACAATTTCTGTAAACTTGTAATTACAATATCAATAAAAAACAAGCTAAAAATAGATTTATCCTTTTATTAAATTTCTACAATCAATTTTAAAATACTTATAACAAACAAAACATAGCATATAATAGTAATATTTAGAAGATATTGAAAATTTTTAAAAATTAGAAACGGGTGTAACCGCCGTTGGCCTCTATAACCTCTAAAAGACGAGACCTCATTGAACCAACAAGCCGTGAGCAAATATCGGTTCCCCGCATTTCCTCCCAAATATAATTACAGTGACTAATAAGAGCTTGTTTGGTTCTTTCATTTTGATGCGACCATCGTTGGACCATAAGGCCCCAAAGATTTTCTATCGGGTTGAGGTCCGGCGATCTTGAGGGCCACTGAATTACCCTTACGTCAGTGTGTGAACGAAACCAGGCTCTTACGATCCTCGCATTATGAATTGAACAATTATCTTGAACAAAATCAAATTGTGGCACTTCGTTCTCCGGGTAAACATTACGGACTGTCGGTAGCATTGCATTCTGAAGCACGTCGATATAATTTACAGCCGTCGCTCGAGGAAGTAGAGAACACAATTCTCCTACACCATCCGCACTCATCCAGCCCCAAATATTTACGGAAATTCGACCTGATTCTCTATTTGGGATTACATGATCATCTTTATACCGTGTTGAATTATATCGCCAAAGGTGAAGACGTCCATGCTGACTGGATTTAAACGTTTTTTCATCACAAAACACTGTATTAGACCAATCAAACTCTAAGTGCTCTCTGGCGAAGTTCAGACGAGCAAGTCTGTGAGCATCCGTCAAATATATTTTCTTGGCGTAATGCCTGTGGTGCAACCCCATGTAATGTAGATGATTCCTTATTGTTTGGGCACTCACATCGAACATCTCCGCAAAATGTTTTGTGGGCTTAAAACTATTGATTTCATATTCCCGTCTCATAAATTCTCTATCGTTATTGGAGAGTTCAGGCCGGCGACCACTTCTTCTGTGATCCAACAAACTTCCCTCCTCTCCTTCACGACGAATCCAAAAGCGGACAGAACGCCTCGATATATTCAAATTCCGGGATATCGCACTGATACTGCTTCCCTCATTAAATTGGGCAATTATTTGTGCTCTTTCGCCAATGGTCAAGTTGGCAGGCATTGAGATGATTTTATATGCAGTTGATTGAAAAATAACACGGATTATTTTTCCGACCCAAATATCGACCAATAGAATTGCACCATTCGACGTCACGTGGTACAACCTACATGGTATTATACTGATAATTTTTTGAAAATTTTCTCTGGTAGTCACGTCAAACTGACAGGTTGAATTCAATTGTGAAAATTGGAGATGGGTCGGAAAAATAATCCCCTGAATACCACACGAGCTTCAAAATTATCTGGCATTTCCCTCAAGGTTCCCTGCAAACAAATAAAGTCGTCAAGTTTTTCAGGAAAAATCACTCGCGCTTCGCGCTCGTGATTTTTTAACCTGAAAAACTTGACTCCTTCATTTGTTTGCAACGAACCTATCGGAAAATACCCGATAATTTTGAAGCTCTTGTAGTATTATAAGTGAAAATATATCGATTTTTTGCATATATTTGACAAAATGTCAATTGTCAGTTTTCTTTTTCAAATGGAATTCGGTTGTCTATTTAAATAGTTTTTATTACTTTTGTTTGGAAACATTTCAATTGCTTTGTAGAAACTAATGTCCTTTTCATTTATACTAAAGGTTAAAATGTCATGTACTTATATGTGACATATGACGTATGAATACTAAATACATAGGTTTACGTCATGATAATGTTGTCTCTTTCAGTAATATCTTTTTATAACGAACCTTGTTGTAATTTTCGATGACCGGGAAACTAAATCAAAACTGGTACACCACTTTTTTGGCTGACCGTACCTATACCTACATAGTATTAATCCTTCCTTAGTAGATAAAAAACTTCAGTTAGCTGAAGCAACTTATTATTATGGACTAGTAGGTTCACATCGGTGTACCCAGGGGGACGGCAGCTGCCGGCCGCCTTTTCTTTTAAGCATGGGAAATCATGAAATAACTCCTTCCGCTCTGGGCGGAATGGAAGGAAGTGTCAGACTCTTACTGACTAAAACCCATCCGTACTACTTCAAGTGTCCTTTACGTTCCAGGGCCGCGGTGACTCTTTCCGCAACAGTTGGCTCCCCAGGATTGGAAGTGATATGAAGTTTCGAATGACGTTATTGCGACGCACGCTACTTCGAAAAAAATATACGACCTTTGGAACTTTGGAGATTACAGAATTAATTCAACAAGCTTAGTCTTTTTATCCAAAGGTGAAAACAACCCTAGAAGTTTTGTTGGCAATGCCTTATTCTACGGCTACAATTGAAAGGTTATTCAGTACACTCAGACGCGTAAACATTATCGAAAACAGACAGGTGAATAGTTACACACCGATTTCTCTCAGTCGCTAGTCGTCAATAATTTGACATTCGGAAGAAGAAGACAAAGCGTTGTGTAACTATACAGACGCTATACAACGTTTATTAGTACGGCTGTCACTGTAAAATCTTTTTAACAGTAAGACATGTGACCCGGCTTTAAAAAATATCTGATCTAAACATATACCGTATTTTCTTACTAAAAACGTTAGTATATCTTATTTTGAAACAATTTGGATTCCTAGTTCAACACCATAACTTCTTTCCACAAAACAAAAATGGTTATTCGAAAAAATTTGACCACCTTTACTTGAATAATTTATTAAATGTTATGAAAAATATCTAGTTTTAATTCCGCTACAAAAATCCAGGCTTCATGCAGGATGCAGTCCCACCCTCCCGCCCTCATGCATATGCACATGAAGCAAAGGTCCCACCCTCCCGCCCACATACATATGCACACGTGCAAGAAAAATGGAAAAAACATGCCATGCAATCAAACCTATACTCGACACGTGTTTCGCCCCTCCACGGGGCATCCTCAGGAGATGTTGACTCGACAAGCGCTCGGCCTCGAATGAACCAGATTGACAGCTATCGCCTCTTTATATAGCGTCGTGATGACGCAATAACAACGTTCGATACAAACGTCACAAAGACGTCTGCATCGATCTACCTGTAATCATACTTAAAAGAGGTGATGTAATTAAGTTTGTTTGTTCATTCAACAGTATATAGTTATTATTATTATTATGTTTGGAGATTTCTAACTGCTCCAACACACACAACCGGAAACTTTTATCACAAACATGGAGAATATTATACGTGTTATTGTCGCTCAAGGAATGGCCGGTATCGATTAAATGTTTTGCGAAATGTGATTTATCTGGATGGAGCATGTTGCCGCTTACAGGAATGGCCATCCAGATAAATCACATTTCGCAAAACATTTAATCGATACCGGCCATTCCTTGAGCGACAATAACACGTATAATATTCTCCATGTTTGTGATAAAAGTTTCCGGTTGTGTGTGTTGGAGCAGTTAGAAATCTCCAAACATAATAATAATAATAACTATATACTGTTGAATGAACAAACAAACTTAATTACATCACCTCTTTTAAGTATGATTACAGGTAGATCGATGCAGACGTCTTTGTGACGTTTGTATCGAACGTTGTTATTGCGTCATCACGACGCTATATAAAGAGGCGATAGCTGTCAATCTGGTTCATTCGAGGCCGAGCGCTTGTCGAGTCAACATCTCCTGAGGATGCCCCGTGGAGGGGCGAAACACGTGTCGAGTATAGGTTTGATTGCATGGCATGTTTTTTCCATTTTTCTTGCACGTGTGCATATGTATGTGGGCGGGAGGGTGGGACCTTTGCTTCATGTGCATATGCATGAGGGCGGGAGGGTGGGACTGCATCCTGCATGAAGCCTGGATTTTTGTAGCGGAATTAAAACTAGATATTTTTCATAACATTTAATGTCATGGATTTCCGCAAAGTAACGCCTGATTCTATAATCTATCTGAATAATTTAGATTATTACGTCAATGCAACTATTTACTTAACCAAAAACAAACTTTTCTTAAATCAAACATATATTTTCTTACTAAAAAAACGTTAGTATATCTTATTTTGAAACAATTTCGATTCCTAGTTCAACACCATAACTTCTTTCCATAAAACAAAAATGTCTTGTTCGAAAACATTTGACTACCTTTACTTGAATAATTTAGATTATTACGTCAATGCAAGTATTTACTTAACCAAAAACAAACTTTTCTTAAACCAAACATATATTTTCTTACTAAAAAACGTTAGTATATCTTATTTTGAAACAATTTCGACTCCTAGTTCAACACCATAACTTCTTTCCACAAAACAAAATTGTCTTGTTCGAAAACATTTGACTACCTTTACTTGAATAATTTAGATTATTACGTCAATGCAACTATTTACTTAACCAAAAACAAACTTTTCTTAAACCAAACATATATTTTCTTACTAAAAAAACGTTAGTATATCTTATTTTGAAACAATTTCGATTCCTAGTTCAACACCATAACTTCTTTCCATAAAACAAAAATGTCTTGTTCGAAAACATTTGACTACCTTTACTTGAATAATTTAGATTATTACGTCAATGCAAGTATTTACTTAACCAAAAACAAACTTTTCTTAAACCAAACATATATTTTCTTACTAAAAAACGTTAGTATATCTTATTTTGAAACAATTTCGACTCCTAGTTCAACACCATAACTTCTTTCCACAAAACAAAAATGTCTTGTTCGAAAACATTTGACTACCTTTACTTGAATAATTTAGATTATTACGTCAATGCAACTATTTACTTAACCAAAAACAAACTTTTCTTAAACCAAACATATATTTTCTTACTAAAAAACGTAGTATATCTTATTTTGAAACAATTTCGATTCCTAGTTCAACACCATAACTTCTTTCCACAAAACAAAAATGTCTTGTTCGAAAACATTTGACTACCTTTACTTGAATAATTTAGATTATTACGTCAATGCAACTATTTACTTAACCAAAAACAAACTTTTCTTAAACCAAACATATATTTTCTTACTAAAAAACGTTAGTATATCTTATTTTGAAACAATTTCGATTCCTAGTTCAACACCATAACTTCTTTCCACAAAACAAAAATGTCTTGTTCTAAAACATTTGACTACCTTTACTTGAATCATTTAGATTATTATGTCAATGCAAGTATTTACTTAACCAAAAACAAACTCTTCTTACACCAAAAATGTATTGCATTATTGCAAAATGTAAGTCTATCTTATTTCGAATCATTTTAGATTCTTCTTTCAAATCCGTTATTTTCTCACATTAAATGTAATTTTCTTAGAACAAACAATATTTTTCTTCATCGAAAACGTTCCTGCTTTTTGATTATGAGAATCGTCAAATACTAACATGAAGAAAATGAGATTTTGTTTTTATGATGTTTTGTTTTTAGTTTAAGTAAATGGTACAACTTTTGGTTTGAAATATTAAAGGCTCTTGAACTTAGAATATGTTGTTTTATATTGAAACACATAAAAGTCTTAGTTCAAAAAAGTAATTTATTGTTCAGACAAGACTCAAAACTTCTTAAAAAGAAAATAATTGTTTTGATTTTAGTAAATATAAGGAGAATAATATTGTTTTTCGTGGAGAATATCATTTCGGTTGGACTAAGACATTATTTTTAGTTCAAGTAAATTTTTATTTGACATTAAACAATATTCCTGAGAATAAAAATATTCTTGGAAGAAAACTAATTCCGCGAGCATTTTTTTCCGTGTGGGGTCGCGTGCCGTGCGTAGCCGTGATCCTGGAACGTAAAGGGCTATTGAAGGATCACCTTGGATTTTAGTCAGTACAAGTCTGACAGTAGGGGTAGGAGGACTCACTTGATGATTTTACCACGGCAAAAAGACCTGGAGGTCATGTCACCCAATAACCACAAAAGCAAGTTCAGTTGTACCTCAATGAAATAGTCTAGTATTAGTATTATAATTTAGAAAATCCTATAAAATGAATTAACTAAGACCGCTATCCCATTGGCGATTTACGAGCGTTGTCCTCTCTCCAACGTTTCCGCAGCGTCAACGCTGCGCAGGCGCGACTTTGACGTCGCGAGTCTCTAGTGGCAAGTGTTCGCCTTGCGACCTCGCAACGTTACCGTCGCGTTTGTTGGCAACAGGTATAATCACGCCGTCCCGCTCTGTCGAGTGGAAAATATTTCACAACTTTAAAATATAGTCATTGAATTTGCTTGATTTGTTGCATTTTGTAGTTAAACTATTATAATTGACATAATAACATTTTTTGCTTTATTTCAGATTTTAAGTACATCACTTCGAAACAAGGCAGGCAGTTGATTCTATACAGAAAATACACATATTGCTTCAATCATCGATCTTCTACCAAAGGAACTATCCAGTGGCAATGTTCAGTAAGAACTAGAAGAAACTGCAAAGCTAAAATAGTAGTTGATAGTCATTGTGCTATTATAGATGGCAACTTAGATCATAACCATCCACCACAACCATTTTATATTGACCGCGACGGGAATTATGTTAGAATTTAAAATGGTTACATAGTAATAAAATTTGATTACTTGTTTACTTTGTAAAATTTCTTTGACCTGCTATTATTTGTTTTGTCAACAAAATATAATAAAACCCAATTTGATTATGTTTTGATGTTGATCTATGTTTGTGCAATTATGCATATTTATACTCTATACTCCTATATTTGGCTGTTTGTCTTATAATATTTCATAAATATGTTTTGAAACCGAGTTTGTAGTTTTCATCATCTAGCCTTATGTTGTGGTTAGCTTCCACTCTTACCGGGTGCAGCTGCATCTTCATACCCTCTGAGGTGTGAAAATGTAACACTGACAGGATATAATATGTCTGTCAGTGTAGATGTAGACTGTAGATTGACCTAGTAATTTCAAATAAACAAATATAATAATACAAGAGGTTTCATCCGCTATAATTCGAAAATCATCCCGTTTGAACATAAAATTGTGATTAAAACTATCCTATGTGTTAGTTCATGTTATAAACTATCTGTGTACCAAATTTCAACTAAATCCGTTCAGTGATTTTTGCGTGAAAGAGGAACAAACATCCGTCCATCCAACTAAACAAACTGTCACGTTTATAATATTAGTAGGATTTTTTTAGCGTGGTAATATCATCAAATGAGTCCTCCCACACAGGGCAGGGCGGGAGGGATTGTCAGACTTGTACTGACTAAAATCCACGGTGACTCTCAGTAGCCCTTTACGTTCCAGGGTCACGGTAATGGAATAAGTCCCGTGACCCCGGCAGGCTTTGGCTCTCTAGAGGGGGGCCTCGTCATCTTGCTGACACTCAAATTAGGACGGTAGGATGTTTTAAGGCTATTTTATATACGCATACCTACTTAGTCCTTTTTTATTTAGTTGCCTTACCTAAGGGCACCTAAGGGTTCAAATCAAATAATATTTTTACTCACCTATTTACAAAACAATCACAATACTCAGTGGATTTCTGTAAGTTTAAGAACGTTTTTATGTAATAACTGATCTGGTAAGTTGATTAATAAATACTTCATTATTTACAGATTTCAAATTCATCAAGTCGCAACGAGGGAAGAATTTGGTACTATACAAGGGATACACCTACTGCTATGCTTGGCAAAGCAAGGATGCTCACCATTGGAGATGCTCGTTATGTGCTCATAAGAGATGCAGGGCAAAACTGGTGCTGAACTTAAATAGTAATCAAATTGTATCTGTGGATGACAATCATAATCATCCACCCAAGAAATTTGTTCTTTCAAACGGGACTTACATTTCAATTTAGTAATGAAAATCATAGAAAGGAGATTCAGCAAACTACTATGGCACTCGGTTGCGCTCCTTTTTGACACAGTATAGTAGTTATAATTGGGCACAAGTAAGGGTTATTGACATATATGAAAGCAAAGTTAAATACAGATTGATATTTTGAGGGGTTTTTCCAAAAAACGTTACTTCCTCAGGATATTATTTGAGGTTATATTAGGCGTCAAAATAATATATGTACAACATACGAGTACATTTAAAAGATTAACCATATCATCCGTTGCCTCTCTTCTTGGTGAATGCGATAATAACAAAACACAGTATACACAGCACGACAGATTGTTTATTATCCAGTAAAAATCAACGTACACGTATAAATTCACTATAACATCGCACTATACAGAAAGAGTCCAATTTGCTCGATGTATATCAACGTGGAGGTATCCTAAAACTCTACTCGACACGAATATAAGTTTACTAGCAGAGAAAAGCAAGAAATAGTAGTTCGCCGGTAATAAAGAAATCAAAACCAAACAAACACGAAAATCATGAGTTTGACTGGTTTGACTTTGACAAATGACATTTCATGGAATAGTGTTGTGACACATCAGTCAATTACGACATCTTAACATAACCGATTATATCTTTACATTTATTAAAAGACTTCACTATGTGTTATCATAAAAAAAAAACATATTAGAGTGTATAGAAAAGCAATAATAATGGCTTTTAAGGTGGTCTTTAGGGACACTAGTAGATTTTTTAATTGTTTCACGACTTTGTTCTTTGTATAATCGATCGATTCTGGTAACATAGCCCTTCACTATACCGGAACAAAAATATAACAGTAATTACTAATAATATTGAAAATAAAAACCCCCACAAATGTTTTAAGTGAATTTATGCTTAAACAAATTTTAGATTTGCTTAAATGACCATCCGCTTCAAAAAGCGAAACCGTGAACGCTCATTCACCTATAAGGTCTAGATACTATTTAAAAATAATTATCAAAAGAAAATCAACTTTCTGGAAATGTTCCCAAAACAGCAGCAAGAATTGGTCCTTTCAATGTTTTTTTTTTTGTCTTTAATGGAAAGATCTATTTGTTTCATAACAAACTGTTTTTAGTTTTTTTTTGCTTTAATTAAGAAGAACATTAAACAGAAGAATATTAAATTCAAAATCATTATTCGAACTCCGAGCCGAAAACACGCCGACATCGCGACTGTGTGACGTCACTATAATATCAATTTCTACATACACACAAAATTAAAAATACATCGATAGTACGTGTTCCAACTTTGAAATTGTTATTGTAGAAGCCAGTTGACACAGAGCAGTGTTTTTTTTTTTTAGCGTGGTAAAATCATCAAATGAGTCCTCCCGTCCAGGGCAGGGCGGGAGGGACTGTCAGACTTGTACTGACTAAAATCCACGGGGTCCTTCATTAGCCCTTTACGTTCCAGGGTCACGGTAATGAGATAAGTCCCGCGACCGGGGTAAGTTGACCTGCTGACGTCTTTACATTTTACATAATTTTAAGCATTATAAGGCCCGCGACCACAGTGCAGTGCTAAGGAAATGCGCGTTTGTGTTCACGTCAATTTTGTTGGATACAAGATATTTATTTTGTAAAACATGAGTGCAGAATTATATGGTCTTAAAAATAATGAGAGATAGCTACAAGTTCGAATTTTATCACTTTTAAATTGATCATAATAAAAAAAGGAATTAAGATTTTTTCTCTTCCATAAATGTTTTTATTTGTGGTGAATTTATTAATTATGTAAAAAAAATATATTTTCTAAATTGAAATACCTAATTGCAGGGCAACCTTCAGTAATAAGATAGTGTACTCGGTGTTCAGTCGCACATTTTAGTTCTCAAACGCTCGATAGATGGCGTTGTTCATCGGCGTTAAATCCTGAATCGCGATGTTAAGTTTCGCTGCCGATGAACGACGTCTATGTGATTTTAAAAATAAATTAGTACTTGCTCAAATGGAATGGCGTTGTTTGATTTCTATAATCCCCGGACTGTTGTCGAGTGCAGTACAAAAGTTGATCCTTTCGGGTCGGATCGCGCTATAGTAAAATCGCGTCGACTAGTGAAGTGACGTTCTGGTGAGGCATAGAAACCAGTGGTGGATCGCCCTGAAGTGCCTGTAAAATCCCCGTGAGTGTGGGTGATCAGCAAGCAACACAGCACCGAGTTTCCGGCCTACTCCGCCAGGGGGCGCCACCAGTATCGAGGTTCACTTCATGTGGCAACGGCGACAACAGCAGATTCTTCGAGCGACGAGACAACAGCAGTCTTCGAGCGACGAGACAGCAGCAACGTCATCAAGAGTGACGTCACGGGCAGTGACGACACACTCTCAGCAGTACCAGCAGGAACATCACGACGTGTTTGGAGAGGTTTGGCAGATAAAACTGTGAGTTACAATCCAGTGTTTTTATTTTGGTAGACTTTCAATTAATCAGTGAATTTTGAAGATCAGTTGAGTGCAAATACTAGTGTTCGAGACTTTAAATATTTAGTAGTAGACTTAGAATAATTACAAATAAGATACCTACCAATTTTGTCTATATTGGAACTTGTTGGAATTTAATACGTAATTAATGTTCGATATTAATTAACGTATATTTACTGTGTGTGTACTTGTAATTTTTCATCGGTTGCATTGAATCACTTTTGTGCACAATGGAATTCATTTAGCAAATTGCAATTTAACAAGAAACAGGTTATTGAAAAAAGTAGAATTAATTTCAAAAAATCACCCAAAGAGCGTCTCACTCAAAGTTATATTGAGACTAGATTAGAATCTTTAGAGGTGCAATGGAAACTTTTTCTTGAAACATATATCGACACCGGAAGTATCAATTAACGTAAGGGACAAAATACGACTTTTCAGGAGAGCCAAAAAATGTTTTGTCTATAACTTTTTACTGTCTGGTCCAATTTTTATGGTGTTCAAGACAAAGTTTCTTAGAATTTTGCCTTCTTTCTTGCTATATACGAAAGATTCAGGAATTCCCAGTAGTTTCAAATATAGCATGTCCTTTACATTAAAAAAAAAAGTTCAGATGACCCTTACGTCACTAAAATTTTATAGATAATCCGTCGAGCATAGTGTAAGCAGCAAGAGAAATACAAAATTATACGAAATTTTATCGTAAAGGACTTTATCAGTGTTGCAATTTAATGTAACAATAGATTATCTACTAACATTATTAGTATTTTTACACTATGGAAATGAGTTCAAAGAGAAAATGAGTTTAGTTTCAGGTTTTACTGCTAGCTATCGCACATTTAAGTCCGATTCGAGTTGGACCGCGTCCTACTGTGCCGAGCTAGCTCGGATACGAGTAGGCTCTGAGTAGTTCTACATAGTATACTCGTAGTTACTACTTAGTTTTACATGTTTCTTTATGAAGCAGGATTTACCTGTTCAATTTCTTGGAGAAAATTGCTAGATGTGGGAACATATCCTTCGTAATCGCTGAATCCAAGGACTAGTCCAAATTCTTCTCCTTTTGCTAGATTACTTATATGTATTTTTCCCGTCTTAACTCTTTGATTAACATGTCTCTGACAATTCAAATACTATTTCAATTCAGATTCTATGTTGACTAAGTATAAAATATTTGACAATATTAACCAGTAACCGAGTGTAGGTACACTTTGTATGAAACTTACCTGTTTGAGCCCACTCGGTCCGAAAATACTCTGACCATGTCAACGCGGCTTTAATCGGTTTTATAATTTTATTATATTAATTAATTTAATAAATAGTAAAGTTTTCTCAGAATTTATTACTGATGATGTGTAGGTTGAATCAATTAATGGAAACGAAAGACCGATAAAAAAATGGAATATGAATTGTGCAAAATATGGTATTAGTGTGATGGCAGTGAAAGTTGAAATGACGAATAGAGAGGTCGTAAGGGGATTTAAAATAGAATAAAAGGTGCATGGGTTGTGTAAAAGATGAAGGAATAAATATATTAATATCTATTTGACGTTTTTCATCTGCAGTTATTTCAGCTCATTCAGACTTCGAATGGAAAACGTGCGCTGTGGCGCTCCTTGGATGAAGCCTATGTCCAAAAGTGGACTTTTATAATTAGAAATGATGATGATGATGAATTTCAGCTACAGATTGATTTGTGTTGTCTATATTTTATGTATTTTTATGTATAACAGCTGTTCTTTTCCAAATCCCTTTACTTGTTCTGTCGCATTTGAATTATTTGGAGGTAATTCTTCGGAAAATTTTATGTCGTAAGTGTCGCCGATCCCTAACATTCTGTATAAGCTTCAGATTTCGTCAAACAATTTTGTAAAGTAAAGGGCCATGTTGTTTAAAGTGAGATTTTTTTTTTTTAATGTAAGGGACAATGTCATTTAAATCCACTAATTTGAGGCTTAAGGTAAGGGTGATAATTATTTAATACGGTGACTTACTTCAATTTTTTGAGAAGAAAAATTATTATTGATTGTTACATCATATTTTTTTTTCAAAAATCGTTTTTCGCAGTCAAAATTTTTGTACTGTAAGGGACATTTTTTTGAAGATAGAATTTTTTTAATAATACCAATCGATAGAGCGCGAAATTCTGAATCCAATGATATGTATAACTCATTTTCGCCAAAATGTCCCTTACGTTAATTGATACTTCCGGTATCGATATGCGCATAATAGAAAAGGCAACCGATGAGGAATTAAACAAGAATCCTTATTTTACGTCAGAAATGTATGAGTTAACTGAAGAGCTATATATAACTTAAACAAGCGATTTGATAATAAAAGATTTTTAGCTAACTGTATGCTCAAACGGCTTGTCCATCAACCGTCAATTAACAAGGAATCGTCGACAAATGTTAAAACGCTGTTAGACACGACGGATGATTGCTTGCATGGTTTACGCACGGCACGTCACGGCACGGCACTAACTTTGTTGGAGCCAACAGGGAATTAAGGTTGATGCTCAAGGGTAGCCCGCGAAATTCAAAATTTCTTGGGTTTTTTGCAATTTGCAGGCCAGTGCTAGGTTGTATGTTGATTAAAATATTGATCGCGCTTTTAAGACGTATGTAGTTACAGAATTATTATCATCGAAATCACCAATACAACCCTCCAAGTTCATAAAGCTTCAGGAACAAAAAAATAACATAAAAAGTCATTCCTGAAGCTTTATGAACTTAGAGCGTTATATTGATGATTTTGTTGATTATAGTTCTGTAACTACATACGTCTTACAAGCGCGATCAATATTATAATCAACATACAACCTAGCACTGGCCTACAAATTGCAAAAAACCCAAGAAATTTTGAATTTCGCGGGCTGGTTGGAGCAATCCCCTTAAAGGCGTTGTTTAGCCACGAAAGGTCTGGCGTAGCAGCTGACATTGCCGATTGGTTGGCAACAAATGGAACAGCCTAGAACCACGCTCACTTTTGAAGAAATGGCAACAGTGCTTGCCCAAATCGAAGCCTGTCTAAACTCTCGGCCTATTTCAACTATGAGTGTCAACCCAGAAGATCCATGCCCACTAACACCAGGTCATTTTTTAATAGGCGAACCTTTGATTCTGGTGCCCGAAGTCAACTTTGAGAATTCGACCATCAGTTCTTTGAGAAGATGGCAGTTGACTCAACGCATGGTTCAGGGCTTCTGGCGTAGGTGGTCCCGTGAGTATCTGGTTCAGTTTCACCACAGACACAAATGGACGCGTGAAACATCAGAGCCAAAGTTGGGTGACGTTGTGTTGGTGATGGAGGATGATCTTCCACCTGCAAGATGGCTGTACGGTGTTATTGCCGAAAATCATACTGGCTCGGACAAAATCACAAGGGTGGTCACCTTGCGCTGCAGGGGTTCATTGATAAAGAGACCTGTCTCTAAATTAATTACATTTCCTATTACCCATTAATTGTTTTGTTAAGCTGGACATTCTGTCCATGGTGGGTGGGATGTTCAGTCAAAGTCAAAGTCAAAGATTTATTTGCAATAAAATATGGTTACAAAAGTTCTTAAAATGGTAGATAATATTAGTAGCTTAACATATTTAATCATAACATAATGACATGCAAATTTTTGTTATAGATAGATATTCGTACAATTACATTAATTAGATTTAAACTGAAAGAATTCTTTTATATTATAGAAGGGATTCTCAATTAACCACCTACGTAAAGCCTTTTTGAAACGAGCCATTGGGAGTTCTTTAATTTGGTTAGGAATCTTGTTATAAATCTGAATACACATGGGATAACAGCTTCGCCTATATAGTTCCGTTTTTATTCTAGTATTAATAAGTCTATTAGGATATCTAGTTTTGAACGCACATTTATCTCCCAGTTTTTCAAACATCTCTGGATGGGATTTGGTAAATTGACATACTTCCTCAATATAAATACAAGTCAATGTTAGTATTCTGAGTTTTTTAAACAGTGGTTTACAGGATGTGAGTGGATCTACACTACAAATCGCACGAATACACCTCTTTTGTGCGATGAAAGCTCTTCCGAGATGCACCGAGTTTCCCCATACCAGTATACCATAACGCAGTATAGAACCAACATATGCATGATAAGCTTGCAGTGTGGCTTGTCTATTTGTTAGATTAGATAAACGCCATAGAGCATAAGCAAACTTACTGAGTCTTCCACATATCATATCAATATGACCAAGCCAGGAACACCTCTCATCTAGAACTATCCCAAGAAAAGTAGTACTATCTGATTGTTCTATTTTTTTATCCTTATAAGTGATGTTTAGATCAATTTTATTCCAGTTTTTGTTAGAAAATTGTACATATTTGGTTTTATCTATATTAGGTTTAAGGTTATTCTTTTCCATCCAAGTTATTATTTTGTTTACGGTACTATTTATTTCCTTATTATAGTTGTCTGTAGTTTTAGGGATGATTACGGACACATCGTCTGCAAAGAGTATGCAGGGATGGTCAGTTTCTTTTGACAGGTCATTTATGTATAGCAAAAATAGTGGAGGGGCTAAAATAGTGCCCTGTGGAACGCCTGTGTGGTTGTAACCTAATTTGGAATTAAATTTATGTTCACCATTTTGATCGAGTTTATCTACAGTAATTTCCACAACTTGCGATCTGTTTGTTAGGTAGCTTTTTAGCCATGCATTTGCTTTTCCGCGGATTCCATATTTATCACATTTCTTAAGTAGTAACTCGTGTGAAACAAAGTCAAAGGCTTTTGACATGTCAAAAAATACAACAGTTGTCGGAATTTTCTGGTCAATATTTTTGGTAATTAGGTTAACTAAGTTAAATGCCGCTGTGGTTGTCGATTTTCTTTTTTGGAATCCATGCTGCTCATGATTTAAAATTTGGAACTTATCGATAAAATTTATTAATCGCGCATGCATGACCTTTTCATAAATTTTTGCTAGAATAGGCAATAGGGCTATCGGTCTGTAATTGTCAACAAGTTTTTTACTTCCTTTTTTATGTATTGGTTTAATAGTTGTAATTTTTAATTTCTCAGGAAACACTCCCGTGAATAATGATAAGTCTATTAAATGTACTAGTACCGGGGTAATAATAGGGGCTATGTATTTTATAATTTTTGTAGGTATTTCATCATAACCCGTTGAATTTGTATCCCTGAGTGATTTTATTACTTTTTATATTTCGTCATCATTGGTGGGCATTAAAAACATACTAGTATTTATAGGGTCAATGTCATAATTATTAGTATTAATGTCAAAATCGTTGTTCGTCAAATTGATATAATAGTCATTCATATAATTGGCAATGTCCGTGGGGCTTGTTAGTAGTCCGGTTTCAGTCTCTATCTCCTTAATGTTTAGTTCCTGAATTTGATTATCATTATTGGAATTATGTTTTATTAAGTCCCATGATGCCTTGCATTTATTTTTAGCCCTAGTTATGTAATTTGTATTATGAATTTTTTGTGCTTTTTGTATACATTTTTTAAGTAATTTATTATAATTTAGGTATTTCAATTTGTTGCCTTTATCAGATGAGAAGTAATATTTAAAACGCAAGTCTCTTTTAGTTTTAGCTGATTTTTTAATACCTTTAGAAATCCATTTCGTATATTTTTTCACCAGGTTGATTTTGATCTCAATTTTAGGAAAGCATAAGTCAAAAAATAGGACCAGTAAATCATGAAACTTAATAAACGCACTATTAGCTTCTTGATCAGAAAATATGTCAGACCATTTTAAATTTGATAAACAGTTATAGAACTTTTCTTTATTCTCGGCGCTAAAATCTCGCTTGCGAATTGTACGAAAGCGTAGAGGTGGAACTTTATTGTCTATTTTTATGGATATCATCTGAGCTGTTTCGTGATCTGACAGTCCCAGTGGAATAACTTCACATATTGCATCCTTACAGTTACTTATTATTTGGTCCAAACATGAATTCCTTCTTGTTGGTTGTTTTATGTGTAATGTTAGACCGAAATTATTTACAATCCTAGTTAATTCGTCTGAGCATTTTTTATTTCTATTGGTTTTTTTCCCCAAAATATCAATGTTGAGATCACCTACTATCACTAATTGTTTCTTAGATTTATTTCGAAGGTTGCATAACATAACTTCTAAATTACGTAGGAAAACAAATGGGTTTGAGCTTGGCGTACGATATAAGGCTATTATTACAATATTATATGATATGAGTTCAATTCCACAACACTCAAAATCATTTTCAGATGCATATTTTTTCAATTGGGTCATTATTTTGTACTCAATGTGTTTTAGGCAGAATATGCAAACACCACCTCGCTTTTTGTTCTTTCTTGAGTACCAGTCCCCTAATTTGTAGTCATTTAAGGCAACGCTACTCTCCTCACCCGCTTTAATAAAAGTCTCCGTTAGGCACACTATATCAATAAGCAAACCTTTATTTAGGAACGTGTCGATCGCAATTTCTAGCAGTTCTTTTTTACTTCTAAAGCCTGCAATATTTTGGTGTAAAACATTTAATGAGTGACAAGTTTTAGACACGTCAATGGAATTTACGTCTTTTATCTTACTTAACTCATTATTATTTGTGTGTTTTAGAGATTGACGTTGATCGCAGAGCGTTTTGGGTGTAGGCAGAGTATCACTAGTATCTGCGAAAAAAGGTATTGTTCGGGGTGTTTTTATAAAAGGACGATCTTGTTGGTCGGTAAGTAGGCTTTATGTCTAGGTTTGTTGAGAGATATGTGGGCAATTCGGAGCATTTCGGCAGAACAGTTTGTTCTTTACTGAAGTTAAGCTATTTCTTTTTGTAGTCAATTGTGTCAATCAGAACGTTCAATTTATGACAAGTATTGCTTTGGGTACGTAAGAAATAGCAGTTTTCATTATTTTTACAGATCAGTTCTAGATTATTATTCAGTAATTTTACATTTAGATATTTATTCTCCAGCACACTCAACACAATAATTGGAGAACTGTTGTATTTTTTAATAAACATATATAACTCATTTAACAGAGTAGTAGGGTTGTAGTCATTTTCTCCTACACAAATAATAATTTTATCACAAGGCTTACATGACAACTTCGTGTTTAACAGCTGTTGAGAGATAGCATTGTATTTTAACATTCCTTGTGCACAGTACCTTTCATATGAGCTATTAGATCTCAAGTCAAGTAGGCGTGTAGTTAAACCTGTGATTTGTTGGGTTCCTAGGATATGTATTGTCCTCTTCTGATAATTATTTTTGCTTCTAATAGATGAAGTATCAGTTGTGATAGATTTTTTGTTAATATGCTGTATAGTTTGTACTGTGTTGCTATGTTTTCTTCCCATTTCAGGATCATGTTGTAGCTGGTCGGTTAATATCTTTGATCCGTTTAAATTTCTTGATTTTCGCTTTGGAGTACTAATACTTGGTGAAAATATTTTAGTTAGATTATTAATTTTGATTTCTTGGGTTACTAGTCTTTTTTCTAAGTCTATTTTTTCCAGTACTAAGTTTTCAATTTCCTTGTGTGCACTCTCTAACTTTTCCTTTAAATCTCTTACGGTTTCCTGTAGTTCAGTAAACTCTTGGCAATTCCATGCAGACAAATCGGGTAGACTTCTTCCAAGGGTATGAGAGTCGGTGGATAGGAAAGAATTATCTTCAAAACTTGTTGTAGAGGCATTAAAATTAGTCAGTCTTCTTCTAAATGTTATGTTTTCATTCATTTTTTCCATAATTGTGTTTAAAAAATATGTAAAATTTGACAAAAAGAAATGATAATCGCAGGGATCGAACTCAGGACCTGACGGTACAGGTTACGTCTTACGCCACTAAGCCACTGAGTCTACATTAGATCGTGCGAAATTAAACGATGTGTTGCTTACGCGTGAATCCAAACCAAAACGCGTGTCATTGACCCGTCCGAAGGTCAGTCAACTTCGACACCGAGACAAAGACACTTTTAACGTTCACTTTTTAATAACATGAAATGTTTTTGCTTATATCTCCGGTAATACTTTGAACACAGATTTAGTTTTTTCACTGTTTCTTCTCGGTTTTGTTAAGAAAGTATTAAATTACATTTAAAACATATTACTGCACTTTAGACAATTTTTTCAAAATTTATTGATCGCGAGTACAAGTAATACGTCCGCTCGACACAGAGTACGTGACTCATCATCAGTCGTGACTCATCATCAGTCGCACATTTTAGTTCTCAAACGCTCGATAGATGGCGTTGTTCATCGGCGTTAAATCCTGAATCGCGATGTTAAGTTTCGCCGCCGATGAACGACGTCTATGTGATTTTAAAAATAAATTAGTATAGTACTTGCTCAAATGGAATGACGTTGTTTGATTTCTATAATCCCCGGGCTGTTGTCGAGTGCAGTACACTCGGATATAAAAACCTTAACTGAATTCTTTTCGTTACGATCGAGTTTAAATACACACTGATCATCTATCTAATACCCATACGTCCTCATTATGTACTCGTATTAACTCCAAATTAATCGGGACAAAGCTAAGACAATGATGATGATGAACTTCTGATAAACCTAAAAACACTTTGATTGAGCTATCTTGAAAGAATTTATAGCGATTTATAATTTTAAATGCCTCTGTAATTAATAAACAACTATTTTTTAACCTAGCCGTCTGTTTTCTTAGTGATGATTTAATTCATCATCATCATATCAGCCGTAAGACGTCCACTGCTGAACATAGGCCTCCCCTTTAGACTTCCAATAGGACCGGTTGTAAGCGGCCTGCATCAAGCGTGATCCTGTGGCCTTCATAGGATCGTCTGCCGACCTAGTGGGTGGACGTCCTACGCTGCGCCTGCCTTGCCGCTTGATATATAATTAATCAATCATTAATAAATCTTAGAACCACCAGGTACCTATCAGAAACAAATCCCCTTTTTTAGGTTACAGGGTATTTTTTGAGACTGGTGATTTTAAAAGCAGAAAGAATTATTGGTTCCGAAAATATTTCGTCAAACAATCTTATGCAATTTCTAATATAAGGTATTATTTTTATTTTCAGAATACGAGTTCGTACAATCACGCTCTGGTAAACAATTGATTTTACTCAACCGCTACACATATTGCCATTACCGGGAATGTCAGAAGAAAGGAACCAGCTATTGGCGCTGCTCCTCACACAATGGTAAAGGCTGCAGGGCGAGACTAATGTTAAACAAACAAAATGCTATTGAATTTGGACACTATGAACACACACACCCTCCTTTAAATTATTGCATGGTTGGGGGGAGGTATATAAGAGTTGGGTAGAGCATCATGTGCATTTGGCTGTAAACAGGTTCACCAGTAATGTGTTATAGAGCCTTCTGAATATGTTTAATGAAAAATATTGTATGTTTGTTAGCACTGATTCGTGACAGACCCCTCTTTGAGGAGTGGCTGGATAGGCGTCACGGCTTCCTGACCTACCGCATGACGCAGGTCCTCACCGGACACGGAAGTTTCGGGAGGTACCTGTGTCTGATGAGGAAGGAGGAAACGCCCGGGTGTCACCACTGTGAGGATCGCCCGGAGGACACGGTGGAGCACACGGTGCAGGACTGCCCCGCTTGGGCAGAACACCGCCGTGTCCTCACGCAGGCGATAGGTGACAACCTCTCGCGCCCGGCATTGGTTGCGGCCATGCTGCGGGGCGAGACGGAGTGGGAAGCGGTCGCCTCCTTCTGCGAAGCAGTCATCAAAAAAGCACTGATTCGTAACCTTGTGTATGGTAACGATTTTAAAGAGGTGTCAAAAGGATAACAGTGTCTTTTTAAGCTATTGCATAGCTTTTATCGCGGTCTCTGAGCGCGGCGCGGCGCGGCGACCGAATCAAAAATTTCCAAAAACCTAACGAAAGTACCTAACACCACGCATCGTCTAACATCGTTTCAGTTTGGGAGACTTCGGCAATCATAAAAATATCCGTCTTAAAAACAATTTACTTTTTCTTACTGATTCTAAACGGCCAGTTACAAAAGGAGTTTTCACAATGAAACCTGCTTATAAAATTCTCCTACAACAAAGAAGTTCTTTATTACAGTAGTGCACCACAAACATTTTAGATAAATTCTATTTCTCTATTCTATTACATTCTACTCTATTCTAATATACGCGGTAGGCGATTTTATTCTTTAAAAAAAAATGTTATGCAATAGCTTCACCGCGGCAGTTTCCGAGTGCCAGATGACTGTATTTTTTATTTTTGGATGATGACATTATTCATCAGTTTATCGCATTAGTGTTTTTAATCAGTAAATCAATTAAACTTAATATTCGATGAGTTTAATTTCCAGAATCACTTTGTCTCATCTTTGTTTTAAAAGAACTACTTTCATGGCACAGTCATCATGTATACCTCATGATTCCATTCTAAACTTTCATTTTAATTAATGACCTGATCCGATTGCCTTCTTCTGAATTACAAGATACAGATTTTTTTCAGATAATAAAGAAACTAATTACTTTCAGAAAATTTCGAATTTATTCGATCTGCTCGAGGAAACTACATGCTGCGTTATGGAGATAATACATTTTATTCTGATGTTCCTACAAAAACTTTGGAGAACAAGAGACATCGATGGTACTGTTCCATGATGAAGAGCAGACTCTGTCCCGCCAGGATTAGGACTTATGAAGACACGATCGTTGGAGTCATAGGAGAACATACGCATCGCGGAAAATTCTTAAATTCCTAATAAATTGAGAATATTTATAATGCGACAAAGATTTTTTGTTGGCAGTAATAATTATAAATGTATTTGTACTATCTTAGCGATTGTGTTCATTTAGTACGTCATATTAAATAATTAAATTAAATGGTTTTGCTGATTTGTTTTCTAGTATTTTCTTATTAATCTTAAAATGGGGTATAGATGCTTAGTAAAGAAATGTTCATAATTTATCTATACTTGTTTTAGGTTATCCTTAAACAGGTGCTTCATATCTATGTAATCATCTACTCATATGACTGGCGTTTAAATATCAGGAAGATTTATTTTCATTGGAAGAACCTTCCTAATAAGGCGCCATCTCCACGAGCGAGAGAATCGCGGCGAGCCCGTTCTTCTATCGTCGTTGAATCTCCACGTAGGAGCGATTATTCCGCCAGCGTATCGTCACGACTCTCAACGGAATCGCCGCGTGCCCGCGACGACTTGCAACGGAATCGCCGCGTGCCCGCGACGAGGCGTTGCGCGTTGTGCTATAGTTGTTGTGTGTGGAGACGCGTTCATAGAGAGTATATGGAAATACGTGGCACGACGTTCATATCACCGTGATTCTCTCGCTCGTGAATATGGCGCCAAAGAAAGATGACAATTAACTTATGTCACTGTTGCTTAAAATATTGATTTCCAAGAAAACTCTTGTGTTACTATAATGTGTTTCATTTCTTACACAATGACTTTATATTTTATATTGATAATTTTGGTATTCATTTCTTACAGTTTTGAAGAATCAGATCGTGATTCTGTGACAGTGGTTGGGATTTAACCATAAATCATTAAAAATCCTAATTGATCTAGGTAAATTCTGCAACAAAAACGTTACAAAGTAGTTTTGATAGGTAGATTAAGTTTTCGAATTTCGGCTTATATTGTTTTAAAAAGCGATATTTATTCTATTCTGTTCTATAAGTTATCATAGAACAGAATAGAATCATTTAATTGCTAAAATATGGTTTTACAAAGCTGTTACAAATTTATGGGTGGTACACAGACATCTCACCTTCATTCCTATTGTCTTTTATTAACGGGCGTCAATCATCCACTTTCAGAAGAGCTTTTTCCAATATTCGTCAATGGAAGGAGAGGAGCCAGAATTCTCATCATAGGTGGTAATAAGTATCGACAAAATAGTCCGGCAAACTCTTACAAGATCCGATGGAGATGTACCAGCCATGACAAGTACGGGTGTAAGGCAGTCATCCATACAATCAACGATCAAATAGTTTATTATTCCGATATTCATACTACTAGCTACCCAGATGAGCTGTTATAATAAAATGTAAAGGTTATTAGTATTTTATTACCATTACCCATGTTGAATCCAACTCGGTTGGGCAGCGTTCGGGAAGCTACGCAATGTCTTTTTGTCCGACATACCTCAGTGCCTCAAGACGAAAGTCTTCAACCAATGTGTGTTACCAGTGATGACTTACGGCACCGAAACATGGTCTTTCACTATCGGCCTCATCTCAAAGCTCAAAGTCGCTCAGCGAGCTATGGAGAGGGCTATGCTCGATGTTTCTCTACGTGATTGAATCCGAAATGAGGAGATCCGTAGACGAACTAAAGTCACCGATATAGCCCACCGGATTAGCAAGCTGAAGTGGCAATGGGCAGGCCATATTGCTCGCAGAGCAGATGGCCGATGGGGTCGAAAAGTGCTAGAGTACAGACCGCGGACTAGCAAGCGCAGCGTAGGACGTCTACCAACGAGGTGGACAGACGACCTTATAAAGGTCGCCGGAAGACGCTGGATGCAGGTCGCTTCCAACCGGTATATGTGGAGATCTAAAGGGGAGGCCTATGTTCAGCAGTGGACGTCTTATGGCTAAGATGATGATGATGATGATGACCCATGTTGTAGTGTATTCGCTAGCATTCATCAAAATCGATAGTTTTATCTACCTAGAATATCAACTGTAAGACTATTTTGTATTTATTTTTACAGGAATTCTCCACTTGCGGTCACGAAAAGGAAAGCCAATGATCGGAATTGGTCCCTACAAATACTACAAGAAAGCATCCTATAAGAATAAAATCAGATGGTCTTGTTCGACACATCATAATAAAGGCTGCGGGGCTTCGATCTACACTGTAAACGGAACAATTGTTAAAACCATTAACGAGCACAATCATTAATAGGTGCGTCCATACAGAACGAGCAGCCTCGCGAGGCATTTGCCGCGTGCAACAGCACGGTTAGTGTGGACATGAGTCGGCCGATGCAAGCGCGCGCGCTACCGCGGATGAGTGATCGAGCGCCTGAGCCATCCAGTGTTGGCTTTTGTTTTGCTCAAAGGCGCCTCAGTCGTTTGCCACGCGCTCTTTGGACGCTCGCGTATACCCATTGTTTCGTGCCTCGGTCGAAAAATATTAGACGCGTCCACACAGAGCTAGCAGCCGCGCGAGGCAGTTTCCTCGCGCGGCAAATTCCTCGCGAGGCGGCTCGCTCTGTTTGGACGCACCTAATTACAAATGGTGCTTGCTGCGATACATTAACTACTGTCCACACTGCGGGCACGCCGCTATCGCCGCGGTAAGACCCCTCTTTGAAGATTGGCTGGAGAGTTGCCACGGCATCCTCACTTTCCGCTTTACGCAGGTCCTCTCCTCTACCTCTCTCTCCTCTACTGGACACGGATGTTTTGAAAGGTTCCTGTTACAAACCGGGAAGGAAGAAACTTTTGGGTATCGCCACTATGCGAATCGCCCAGAGGATACGGTGGAGCATACAGTGCAGGTCTGCTTCGTTTGGGTAGAACACCGCCGTGTCACGGAGGCGGTGGCGACCTCTCGCGCTAAGCACTGGTCGAGGCCATGCTGCGGGGCGAGACGGAATAGGAAGCAGTCATATTCTTTTGCGAAGTGGATATGCTAGCGAAGGAGGAGTTGGGACGTGTGAGGGAGAGGACAGCCAATTCAATAGCACACAACTTTAAGGATCATTAAAAAAGAAAAAGATAATACTTTTAAATCTTGTAGATAAAATTAAATATTGTTATTCCATTGAAAGATCTTCTATCTATGTTAATCACTTACGTTAGTACACACGGCTACACATCAAGCTATACAAAACCAGTATAAGCTGACTGTTGAGTGTGCGGAAAGATTATACAAAGCGAGATCAAGACAAACTGGTTTTGTATAGATTGATATTTGTTTTGTACATTTTGAAAAGTATTAGTAAGAAAAAAATATATTACAGAACTTGTATGATGACAAAAAAGTTGCATAAAATAAATAACTACCTATTTAACCGATTTCAAAAAAAGAGTAGGTTCTCAGTTAGATCGTCCTGTATGTTTGTATGTATCCATGTTTGTCCGCAATTGTCTCATGTTTGGTTGTACCGATTTTGATGCGGTTATGAGAAAAATGTTCGTTACATTCTGCAGGTTTTAGTTTATAGCAATAATGAATATACGGTGACATTCGGTGGTGGTTTTTTTTTTTTTTTAATATTGTATCTTTTGTCTAGTTAAAAATATTTTGTTAATTTTAAGCTATTGCATAGCTTTTATCGCGGGCTTTGAGCGCGGCGCGGCGCGGCGACCGAATCAAAAAAATTCCAAAAACCTGAGGAATAAACCTAAGGAAAATACCTGACATCGTCTAACATCGTTTCAGTTCGGGAGACTTCGGCAATCATATCCGTCATAAAAACAATTTTACTTTTTCTTACTGATTCTAAACGGCCAGCTACAAAAGGAGTTTTCACAATGAAACCTACTTATAAAATTCTCCTACAACAAAGAAGTTATTTATTACAGTAGTGCACCTCAAACATTTTAAATAAATTATATTCTCATTAAATATACGCGGTAGGCGATTGTATTCTTTTAAAATAAAATAAAAATTGTTATGCAATAGCTTCACCGCGGCAGTCTCCGAGTGCCACATGTATTTTTTAGATTTATTTCTGTACTTATATTTTTTAATCAAAATTAATCATCGTCATATTATGATCATCATAAGATCAACAGAGTTATCAATACAGTTTTGTTAAATCGTATTTAAGTTATTTTTCAGTTGGTCAAACAGTCAAGGTGTTTTATAATTTTGTTTTCATTTTTCAGTTAGATATGTGATATCGAACAGAGGTAACCAAATGGTTCTATATAAAGGTTTCAAGTATACTGAAATGAAGGACAATCGAAACAAAACTCGAGTAGTGAGGTGGACTTGTTCGAGTAGAAAGAAGTATCGCTGTAAAGCAACTTTACGGACCCTCGAAGACCACATCATATCTTCATATGATTATCATAACCACTATTAAGTTTTTAGTATAAATGGTTAAATTTACATTATTCTGGAGCCGTAAGTGCCTTTTCACACGTTCCGGTTGCCGGGTAGCCGGCGGCGCAGTGTATGGCAAATTACGCCGGTACGTGTGAAAGCTATAGTACATGGCCATACACTATGCCGCCGGCTACCCGGCACCGGCTACCCGGCAACCGGAACGTGTGATAAGGCACTAACACTGTAACTCCAGTCGGGTAATGGTCACTATAGGCATTGTTATTTTTTTAAGAGATAATTATGAAAAATTAATTGTTAAGTAATAGATATTTTGACTAACAAAAGGTCTTATTTCACTTAGGTACACTAAAAACTATGTTTTGACGAAAACTCTATTTCACTAGTTATTTTTTATCCTTCTACTATTATCGTGTAATTATTATCAATAAAACATTTAGACTAAGAAAGTACTTTATTCATTACTCGACTACCCTTAAAAAGCATCTTCTACTTAACTTGCTACCATAGATGTTTAAATACCATAGATTTATAATTTTGGCTGAGCTGTGACTCTTCACAAATATTTACAGATGCCAGCAAGTCAACCTACCCGAGTCTGTAAAATTTTACTAACCGAATATTAACCTTCCACTATTGTAATAAGATTGAAAATCTATTAAAGAAATTTGAGAGATTGGTGTAGGTTGACATACTGTTCATTCACATTTCACCTGTTGTATTGCTGCCACATTATAATAAATAATGGTATTTGTATTATGTTTCAGATGCACCACATACCTTTTCTTTCGAGGAATCTTGTAAGGGAAATCAAATGTTGGTCATTGATGGATACCGATACGGTCTAGTGCGGAAGAAGAGTTCTGAAATCCGAAAAATTTGGCAGTGTGGTCGTCATAGCAGTAGTGGTTGCAGTGCTACTGCAGTTACTATTGACAATGCTTTAGTGGCTGTACGTCGATGGCACGATCATGAACGTCCGAATAAACGCTATAGGTTGATAAAAAAATAATTTAAAGAGAAACAAAAACCCGACTGCGTAAAAACTAATTATGAAAAATATGTGAAAAAATTAACTTAAATAAAAACTAAAAAGAAAGAAACAAACCCAACAGAACAGCAGGAAGAAGCAGAACAGAACGACTCACAGTCGGGGCCCCTTGGGAATATTTGATTGGTAAAGAATGGGCAGTCGGGTTTTTGTTTTACTTTTTTTTTTAATACTTTTTAGTTATGATTCATTTCTCAGTGTTTTTTTGTTTGTATATATCGTTTATAGGTACTTGAAATAAAAACTTAAATCAATAAGTAAGAAAATTAGGGAGAATAATTGTTTTGTTAAACAACTTTAAATCGTTATATATCCTAAACTGTAATTTAAAATGAAAAATGGTAAAAGAAACCTAAAGATGATTTTAAAATACCTATTCAACGACACCCCACTTGACATAGTTCATCGACTTTTTTTTTCATTTTGACAATATGGCGTCTGGTGGTCGCTGTGGTGAATTTTGATTACTGTCATGTCTTTAATGACACTCGCAAGGTTAAGACAAATCGATTGACATAAGAATTATCAAAATCGGCCTACGCATTTGGTCTCTAGAACGCCACATAGAAACAAACATACATACATAGAGTGATAAACACATTACCCTCCTTTGCGTCGCGCAGTCGGGTAAAAAGGAACTGATTAAAATAAGTAGGCGTTCTCCACCTTAAAATATTTGTCAAAAAAGCAATAGAGTCTTTCAATATAACACTAGGTTCACAGAAAAAGCGAGTGATTACGACACTCTCAATGTTTGTAAACTCTCTTATCGTATAATGGCTAAACGCTCGCGCTGTCACAATTGGTCCTTTCAATGAATTTTTTTGTCTTTAATGGAAAGAACATAATATTTGTTTCTTAACAAACCGTTTTTAGTTTTTTTTTTTTTTGCTTTCATTAAGAAGTTATATTAAATTCAAAATCATTATTTGAACTCCGAGCCGAAAACACGCCGACAGTGCCCAACGGGGCGGCGGTGTGACGTCTTTTTCATATCAATTTCTGTACATCGATAGGTACGTGTTCCAACTTTGAAATTGTTATTGTAGAAGCCAGTTGACACAGTGCGCAGTGCTAAGAAAATTCTTTGACATAGTGACGTCACAACCGAGGCGAGCAATTGGGGCGCGTTTGTGTTCACGTCAATTTTGATCGAATTTTATCACTTTTAAATTGGTCATAATTAATTAAAAAGAATTAAGATTTTTCTCTTCCATAAATGTTCTTATTTGTGGTGGATTTATTAATTATGTATATTTTTGTGTGTGTATATTTTCTCTAAATTCAAATACCTAATTGCCATGTCTGATGGCAATGCGAATTCTATTCTTTGACCAACAAACAAACCAACCTATTCTTTGACCAACAAACAAACCAACCTTCTGGTCACGTTACATAAGTAATGTCTAATTGATAGGCTAGGTAAGTATTTATTTTTATTTTATTTTTATTCAATTTTTATTTAAGCCGCGTTTTCATAAGGCAAGTCATGCATACCAGATATACAATGCGGTAATTGTGATTTTGTTCAGAGTTTCGTTGATTTGGCACTACTACTTGTTTGCGTTCTGTTACGTATTAAGTTAATTAAAAATTAGCATTTGGTTTACACGATTTGATCCTTATTAATGACAGTTTCAAAAGGTTTCGACAGTGTGTGTTATATATTTTTTTAATAGGTTCGTTTCCTGGCCAGGAATATTGATTTTTCAAAAATCCAATAATGCACATTAATTTTCACGAAAATCGGCCTCGAGACTCCTTTGAGCATCCTTGTATGTAGTTTTGGGATTGGCCATCCACGCCCAGTTGAAAAATTCAGACTGTATGTGTTTAAAGAATTTGATACAATTTTATTTTCATGGTAGTGACTTTCATGGTCGAGATTTTCATGGTCTGTGGAAGTCCAATTTGTAGTACCTAAATATAATACATAAATTACCTAAGTAAGTTTTGAAAGAATAAAAATGCAACTAAACCGCCATGTTTGTTTTTTGTATTATTTTAGTCATATTTTTATCTTTTGTGAAAAAAAGAAATAAACACCTATGACGCTGATCACGAGAACTTTGTTGGTATGTACCAGTTATTACAATGGTAACAATAATTGTAAAAGTTCAATAAACAAGGCACTGCGTTTTTTTTAAACATCAAATATTTATTACGGTTTTTATTTTCAGATGAAGACGAGTTCACAGAACCAGAACTGAATCATTCGAATACTGGGCCTTCCCCAGTTTGGTAGAATTTTCTGAGAAGTAAAGACAAACTGCGAGCAAAATGTAATATTTGTAGCAAAATAATAAAATGTAGCGGTAGATCCACAACAGGTTTACTAAACCATGTATCATCAATACACAGTATACATACATTAAATTTTATTATGAAAATGGGTTTTGTTGTCCCAGGTGTTTTTTTTACATATTGAAAATGAAAAACGTCGAAGAGAAAGGTAGTTTTTGTATTTATTTCATGAAAAAGCGCAATACTTTATTATTAAACTTTAACTATGATTGTTACCATTGGAATAACTTTAGTTCATACCAATGTTTCTAACTTCATCTTAACTTCAGATTATTCTAGAATATACGAAGACGGCAGGTTTCTGTCTTACGGAGGATACAAGTTCACACGACACCAAGTAAAAGGTCACAGGATACGATGGCAATGTTCTAGACAAAGATATGATCAATGCAGGGCAGCGGTGTATACTGTTGACCAAATTATTATTAAAAGCAAAACTGAGCGTAATCATTCACCATCTACTAAATGGTGAAGAATGAAGTTTTAGAGAATTAAGATATAAAGGTATTTAGGTTACCTAACAACAAACTACTGACAAGAAACAAACAACTGCCTGTTGGTCTAGTGGTTAGTGACCCTGACTGCTATGCCGGAGGTCGTGGGTTCGATTCCCACCCAGGACAAATGTTTGTGTGATGAGCACGATCATTTGTTCTGTGTCTGGGTGTAATTTATCTATAATATGTATGTATTTAGAAATATATAAGTATGTATATCAGTTGTCTAGTACCCATAACACAAGCTCTGCTTAGCTTGGGACTAGATGGCGTTGTGTGATAGTTGTGGAATATTTAAAAAAAAAAAAAAAAAAAAACTACATTATAGAGAACAGTATTTTTGTCAGAAACACAAAATCAGAGTTGATTTACATTACTCGTACCATAAATGTGTGTAACTTGAGATGTTATATTGTAGAATATACTGTATAAATATTTGTTTTATTTTTGCATAACTCATGCCCAAAATTCGCCTGTAATTTATTTAAATTACGGTATTTTGTTGGAACGTTTATAGTATTTACTAAGAGAACCTTATTATTACTACTGTAAAAAGGCGTTCGTTAAGCAGTTATTTAATAAGATATTGTGCAACAAAAAATACGCTCTTGTTCTGTTTCAGCTAACTCACTTTTCGTCTCTTTCAGGACCAACGTTTACATCATCTTATCAAGGAGGTCGGATTCTTCTTATCGCAGGACACCGATACAGACAACAGTACTCAAACAACGGAAAAACAAGATGGCGGTGCTCCACTCACGGAAATAAGAGATGCAAGGCTTTTGTATTCACACTTGATGATAATACTATCATTCGCAGCAATCATTCACATAACCATTTACCCGTCGACTTTATTTATGATTATAACTGAACATTTATACAATTCTGAAATCCCATAGGTATTCCCAGGAACATTCACTTTGAAAAAATATGAAGTAGCTTATCTGGAAATCGAATCATTGAGATTATTTACTCATTTACCTTTTTTTGACGATTCGTTCTCCCGAGGAGAATGAATTCTTCGTTTGTCGGGACACGGATTCACACGCTTTTGCAAGGCCTTCGTTTTCATGCGTGACAATGATGATAATATGATTTTCCACAACCAGAATGTACATTATCATTTGGCTGTTGAAAAAGTATGGTCGACTATTGTACCTAATTTTAATAGGCAAATCTTTTTTTTTTCTTTTCTTCTTAGTACCTTTACCTGTATTATTCTTTATTAATCGACTTCATTGCTAAGGATATTGTATAGGCTTTCTGTCTTTACTGTTGTCTCGTAAGCATCCCGTATGATAAAGCCTGAAAATATTTTCAAGCTTTATTTTCTTATAAACATATACCGTCGTACCACAAAAACTTTTAAACGTCTGTTGAACACTTGTCTATAAAAATGTCAGATTATGTCGTTGAAATAAGGTTCGTTTTGCAGTCACACTTTTTTTAGACAAGTGTTCAACAGATGTTTAAGTTTTTGTAGTAAGGCTGATAGTTTCTAATTTTTGTGTTGCGTGTACTTGCCGCGTTTGATAAATTAAAATATATTTATTTCTTATAGGTATTTGTTCTTTTACTTCAACAACTCTGAAATACCGCATTAATATCATATTGCTTCGATTTTGGCTAGACTGTTTAACTTACGTATTATAAGCAGCATAAATTGTGTGAAACAAATAGAAATAAGAAATGGTAATTGTCTGGTTCTTTGGGTTCTTTTACTAACTTTACAGCGTTTTCAGAGCCAATGGTTACGTTCGAAAGACGGATTCTTCGTTTATCAGGTTACCGATACTGTAAACATTACACAAAAAACGGCAAAACAAGATGGCGGTGCTCGACACACATGAAAAAGGGATGCAACGCTATCATTTTTACCGTAGATGATACAATCGTTAAAATCAAAAAAGAGCATAACCATCCACCTGTTGAAATTATGGATAATATCTAAGACATAAAATTTCGGAGTATTGTAATTTCTTTTAACGTTTATTTATTAAACCTACTATTAAAATAAGTTGCGTATAAACAAATAAAGTTTTATATTTTTACCGATATAGGTGACATCGTCTTCATAAAAATTTAAATAATAATAATAGTTCTTTACCTATTAAATTGCCGTTTTGTATGAAAAAATTTAAACGATTTTTTTTCATGTACATTTTTTTGTATTAATCGAAGTAATCACCCATGCAATCAATGCATCTTTGCCAACGCAGTGGCAGTTTATTGATGCCCTTCTTAAAGAAATCAGCCGGACGGGAGGCAACAAATTCTTCAAGGGCATTTTGTACTGCCTCTCGGGTATTGAATTTTTTTCCCGCCAAGAAGTTATCCAAATTCTGGAAAAATTAGTAGTCTGTAGGCGCAAGGCCTGGTGAGTAGGGCGGATGACGGAGAGCTTCCAACCCCAGTTCTTGCAACTTGGAGACCGTCTGCTCTGTAGTATGAGGTCGCGCGTTATCGTGCAGGAGCAGCGGAGACGAGCGATTGACCAATGCTGGTTGGAGATGTGCCAGCTGCTCCATCATTGTGTTCAGTTCTTCACAGTACTCATCTGCAGTAATGCTCACCCCGTTTGATAAGAAGCTGTGATGCGCTAGACCACCAAACAGTGACCATCACTTTTCTAGGTGTAAGTTTTCGTTTGGGACATTGCTGAGCGCTTGCGGTTATCAACAGAATCTATTTTTCATCGCAGGTAACAATGCGGTTCAAAATTCCTTCGTTTGTGTTGATCAGTGCAAGGCACGTCTCGACGCGTACTTCGCACTGACGATCATTGAGTTCGTGGGGCACCCATTTGTCAAGCTTTTTTACCTTGCCAATTTGATGCAAATGGACCGATATTGTTTTGACGCTAACGTCGAAAGCTGCTGCTAATTCAGCCGTAGATTGTGTATCATCAGCTTCCACAATCGCCTTTAATTCGCTATTGTCGACCAAAGTCTTCGGACGACCGCGAGCTTCATTTTTCAGGTCGAAATTTCTAGAACGGAAGCGAGTAAACCAATAACAGGTGGTGCGTTGGTTTGTTTTCAGATAGGGAGCGGAGAGTGTTGTCTCTAATGGCGAATATGATCTTCCACAGGTTTGCTGTTACTGCTGTCACTGTACACAGCCAGCCTGTGCGTGTCATACACCCAGAAGCACAACACACTCCGTGTTCAGTACAATAATGCGTTCAGGGTGTTGTTGGTTCTGCTACGGCATTGCTGCACTGAACGTTTGCCGACAATTATTGTGTAGATTGGACGTCTTAGTACCTTCACTTTTTCTAACTGATTTAGTCAAAAATGAGGAGCAACCGTATAAACTCACATACCCCTAGATGAAATCTATCCATCCTGCCCAAGTGATAATTACCTATTATACTTTCTCTATGAATTGTGACAATGTATGAATAAAACTTTTTTATTTCTTGATGCATGGAACGAAGAAATTTTTACTGTAGTGTTGCTAGCTAATTGTGTTCCTTTCCTAACTTTATACCATTATATATTTATCATAATTGTTAAAATACATTATTGTTTCAGGAGCAGTGTTCGGGAAGTCAGTAAGAGGGGCCCGTGTTATTATACAGGACGGTTACACTTTTTACCACCATCGTACCATAAGGATGAAGGCTCGATGGTACTGTGCTCTTCATCACAAGGGCTGTAAAGCTGTTATCTTTACTGTTTACGATGAAATAGTCAAAGCAAATTATGTACATAACCATGCAGCAACAGACGTGTAGGGTTGTGATTTTTTTAATAGGTGTCATTATAATAGTGTAATGCTTGATGATCAGCCCTCCTCATTGTCAACATGTGGAGGGCTTCTAGTCTAGTCGGATGCAGTCAGACACCTGTACTCTACTACTGATCTCAACAAACCAGTGAGCCAGCCATTTTTGAACTATGTTTTTTAAGCTATTGCATAGCTATTGCATAGATTTTCGTGCCGCGCCGCGCTCAGAGCCTGCGATACAGGCTCTGAGCGCGGCGCGGCGCGAAAATCTGAACGAAGAAACCTAAGGAAAATACCTAAGGAAAATACCGGACACCGTCGTCTAACGTCGTTTCAGTTCGGGAGACTTCGGCAATTATAAAGGTACGGACAGACGTGCTCATAAGGGTATGGACAGACGTGCTCATTACTAGCACGAAAGCATGCTTTTATTGAGGGAGAAGGAGAGGGAGAGGGAGGAGAACGTTTCTTGACGTTTCACTTGATTGACGTGGCTGACCATAGCCTAATTATTACAGTAATATAAATATAATAAATAAATAATTATAATTGCATAAGTTTATAAAAAAATCTATGCAATAGCTTTACCGCGGCAGTCCCCGAGTGCCATACGTATTTTTTTTTATTATTGATAGAATCACGGGTACCCGTATTACATTTAACAATTGATTTACATTTTAGTGTATAATAAAGTATAATTCTATTCTTTCTATTATTTCTGTATATTTAAGTACGCACTTAATAATATATTATTTGAAAAGGAGAATGAGCAGCCGACTATGGCAATTGGTTACGCTCCTTTTTGACACTTATAGTAGTGAAAATTTGACACAAGTAAGGGTTATTGACATACATGAAAGCAAAGTTAAATACAGATTGATATTTTGAGGGGTTTTCCAAAAAACATTACTTACTCAGGATTTTGTTTGAGGTTATATTATTAGGCGTCAAAACAATGCAACATGTAATTAAAAAATTAATCATAGCGTGCGTTGCCCTTCTTATTTGGCGATTAGGCAGTGGATGCAATAATAATAAAACACCGTTCACACAGCACGACACAGTATCCAGTAAAAATCAACGTAGACGTATAAATTCACTATAACAGCGAACTACTAAAAGTGTCCAATTGCTCGATGTATATCAACGTGGAGGTATCCTAAAACTCTACTCGACACGAATATAAATTTACTAGCAGAGAAAAGCAAGAAATAGTAGTTCGCCGGTAATAAAGAAATCAAAACCAAACAAACACGAAAATCATGAGTTTGATTGGTTAGTCTGTAGGTACCATACTGAGACTCACCAGTATTTGTTTATAAATAAAATAATCTTTATTTGATAAAGGTATGTTTTTTATTATTTCAGAGCCGGTATTCGTAACTTCATCACGAGGAGCACCAAGGATTGCTATTGGTGGTTATCAATTGTATAAACAACGATCAAGTAATGATGGTAAAACTCGGTGGTGGTGCTGGAAGCCTGGCTGTACTGCCTTTGCCTTCACCTTCCAAAATACAATTGTGAAGTGTGTTAACATTCATAATCATCCACCAAAAGACAGCCTGTAATGTTGTTTGTAAACATTGGTATTATAGGTTGCTTTTCCACCAAAGATGAGCTATGCAGCTGTGCTGCGAGAATATAAAACCTGAGCTAAGAAACTATGTGACCGTTTCCAGTTTTCCACTGATGTTACGCATGTAGTGGTGCCAGTAAGATGTGCTATGAAGATGCGCCGCCGCAAAGTAGCTGTGCTAGATAGATGCGCGGCTTGAGCTATGCGATATATCAATAGTAGGGAAGACGCCCATACCCATAGCACGCATTCATAGCACGCAGCTATACCACGAAGTCATAGCACGCATCCTTTCATATAAAAAACACATCTTAGTTGAATCTGTTTCCACCAGTGCTGTGCTATGTAAACCAATGAATATGATTGGTAAATATCAAACGCATCCAAATATAGCACATCTCTGGTGGAAAAGCAGCCTTAAGCTACATTAAAATTTAAAAAGTAGGTCTTATAATGTATGTTTGACCTTGAACTAATAAATTATCATGTTTAAAATCAGGAGAGTAGGAAACAGAGATATGTTATCATAACCAACATATGAATAATAATTATGTATTATAAAAGATGAATTTGTATTTGGGTTTCTATCCTTTATTCATTATTCTCACTTACTAAGTACATTTTTAAATATTTTTACAAAAACTAAAAGCATTTAAAAATATAAATATTAGTGGCCCACCGGTATCGGGAACAGGGTCCAAGCTACCGGCTGTCAGGGCTCCAGAGAAATCTCCTAACAATGCGCGCCGTGTCCAAAAGAACTGCTTTCTGAATCAGGCCCTTGTTCCAGCTGCCTAGCGAGAGCCTCCTTAGATGTTGGTCGAAGCTCTTGGCAATTAACCCATGGGCCGACACGACTATCGGCACAATGATCGCAGAATCCACATCCCACATAATTGGTTTTCTTATTATTATCTATTAAAAAAACTGCATCAAAATCCGTTACGTAGTTTTAAAGATCTTAGCACACATAGGATCAGACAGACAGCGGGAAGTGATTTTTTTTATACCATGAAATGAGATCTTAAAAGATACCCTTAGTAAGGAAGTGTACAGTAAGTAGTACAGATAAAAAATGTTAATGTTTCACTTTTAGTATTAATTTGTAACTCATTTTATTTTTTCGTTTTCAGTACAGTACATAACAACGTCTCGAGGTCGTCCAGCGATTACTATTGATGGTTTCATGTTGTCGAAACAGAGCTCTAATAACGTTAAAACTCGATGGGTTTGTCGGAAACCAGCTTGTACAGTCGTTGCTGTAACCATCGGTGATTGTATCGTGAGGTACAAAAACGAGCATAATCATCCACCTGATCCACCTCGTTCATAAAAGTTATGATGTTCTTACTCGTATTACTGTGACTCATTCCTTACTTGGCGAGAGATATACTTACATAGTCTACATGAGATAAATTCTCGATGTATGAATTCTGTTTTTTGTTTTTTATTCTTTGAAGGTAAAATGAAACCTACTTAACTTTTGTAGCTATCATCTGTGCCAACTGTGTTTTTGTTCCAAAATAAAAAACTGTTTACTTTAACTGTTATTTGATATTTATTTCAACGGATCGTCCGGTTTTTTCGAATAAATGAGATTATAAGAGTTTCTAGCACTAATAATTGTTGATTATTTATATACAACTAACATGTAGGTTTAGTAGCTACACACGCAAATGACGAACTTGTTCCGATTGCAACTGCTGATTTAAAATACTTACATAAGTATTTTTATTGTGTTTGCTACCTAATGGTACGATTCCACCGAAATAGTGTGCGGTACATTTGTTCGCGTACTTCAGCATAGCGCGTACTAAGCTGGTATCGCGTTTAGCCTCTGTGTCCACTTGCAAGGCTGCACAGTGTAGCACATTTTTGCGCAAAAATGTCCAATGAACTAAGTCCAGCAATGTTCGCGTAAAAATAACGAGTCCACTGCTCACGTGTGCGCGCTCAGAAGTTAAAGGAATGCCCGAACATTTTTATAATGTTCGCGCACAACAAGCAAAGATGCTTGAGTGAGTAGGTACACCAGAGCGAACATTTGTACTGCACACTGATGGAATCACATCTGAAATATTTACACGTTATACGTTTGTCTAAAACAAATCCTTAGGTCTCTACTCTCTACTATAGATACTAGATCCACAAGAATTAACACTCTTTTATAACTTTTGTTTACCAATTATTTATTTTTACAGAAATGGAGTTTACAGAAATGTCAAACAACAGACGTAGTAATGTTTCCACAGTCTGGCAAGAATTTCTTAGAAGCAAAAATAAACGGTTTGCAAAATGTAAATTATGTCACAGAGTGTTCAAAGTCAACGGTACTTCATCATTAAGACGTCACTTGGAATGGAAACACAATAATGGAGGAGAAATCGAATCGGATTTTGTGAAGACTGAGGACGATAGCGATAATGAAGGTGTGTTAATTTTTTTAGAATTATTTCATTTGTTTTTTTTTCGTCTTTATAAACATATTATAGAAGAACACGGTGCCTTAACATAATTACTACGAACTGTTAACCGTTATCCATATTATTTGACCGGTTACGTATCCAAATCCCGAATTTTAAAACACCGATGGACGAAATCCCGAAAATTTAAACGCCGAATGGTTGTTTGGTCGAAAATTCAAAATCGCGAAACTTCATTTGCCCGAAAGTTTTAAATTCCGAAATTGTCACGGATTCCGAGAAAACGAAACACTAAAAAAGTCCTAAAAAGCATACACTCATTTTTTTTTATATCGCCGTGTATATCTTGAATTTTTAAGGCGCCGAGAACAGAACGTGCCCTTTAAACAATAGTATGTTCCGATAGATGCTACTGATCAATTGCTAACTCTGGCGCATTAAGATGGCCGCCATAACCTGCACTATGTATTATACTATTCTACGAAATAATAATATTGTTAAAAAAAAAATATTGTTAAAACTGATTATTGGCCATGTCTTAGTATCAAATAGCCGTATGTACGTTTCAAAATCCCGAAAGTTTGACCCTATTTTTCCGTTTCCTTACAGCAGGCAAGGAGTCATCTGACGAAGAGCAAACTAATATCCAGAAAAAGAATACCAAAAAAAGCATTATAGCGCACAGAGCTCCACTCAAGGAGGATTTTGATGAAATTGAGAGTAAGTATACTGAGGAAGCACTTATGTTTTAGTTGACTGATAAAACAGATTATTCACTTAATGTTGAAAGAATTAATTCAGTATTTTTAGTAGCAAATGAATAGGGGCTCGTAATATGTACCTATGACAGCCGCAGGAGCCGATCAAATTGAATTTATTTGCTTTGTTGCCTTTTTATGTATCCCTACTTATCACTTTCCTTGTTTCACAGAACTAACGTTTTCACAACAGACAGGAAATTCAATCGTCTGGCAGTATTTTCTTCGGAGCGATGACTTATGGAGATCTTACGCTAAATGTACAATTTGCAATAAAATACTGAAATGCGGATTTGGTTCTACGTCAGCATTAAAAACACACTTAAAAACGATTCATAAAATTGTGTAAAGCAACGATGATCTAATTCTTAATATTCAATCATTCGCCTGGTTTTGGGACTAATAATAATAGAAAAGTTTTAAATTCTTTACAATGTACAACTATATGTTTTGTGAATTTGTCATCTTCATTAGAAATAAACCTCCAACTAGATTTTTTAGGGTTCCGTAGCCAAATGGCAAAAACGGAACCCTTATAGATTCGTCATGTCTGTCTGTCTGTCTGTTCGTGTATGTCACAGCCACTTTTTGTCGAAAGTATAAGAGCTATCCTGTTGAAACTTGGTAGAAAGGTGTATTATGTGAACCGCATTAGGATTTTCACACAAAAATTAAAACAAAACAAATTTTGGGGGTGCCCCCCATACTTAGAACTGAAACTCAAAAAAAAATTTTTCACCAAACCCATACGTGTGGGGTATCTATGAATAGGTCTTTAAAAATAATATTGAGGTTACTAACATCATTTTTTTCTAAACTGAACAGTTTGCGCGAGAGACACTTCCAAAGTGGTAAAAAGTGTGTCCCCCCCCCCGTAACTTCTAAAATAAGAGAATGATAAAACTAAATAAAATATATAATGTAGACCTCAACCAAAACTACCAACGAAAATTGGTTTGGATGAGATACAGTTAGCAGTTTTTGAGATATAGTACATTTTCAAAAACCGCAAATATAACTTTGCCATTCATACAAATACTATGAAAAACAAAGTTATTTTTATTGTTTGTGTATATTACTTACTAATCTCAATATAATTATATCTCTAATCTATGCTTGCTGCTACGGAACCCTTCATGGGCGAGTCCAACTCGCACTTGGCCGGTTTTTTCTGTTTCTCTACTACCCCCGATGGTCGTAGGTCGTACTAGTTCAGAAGTAATCGGTTTGTCAGCCAATTCTATCGAAATTCTATTTTCGGTTTAAAGAAATTTATTCTCATAAGAACTTACAGTCCACTTATAATGAGATACAGAGTAATAAGTATGAAAATACAGTACAATTTCTTCCATAGTATTAGAAGTTACAATGTAGAAACATGTTTTTTAAGCTTATTCCCACGTTTTTATACACTCACTTTTCTTGTTTGTTTGTCGTTCCGGTTGGACTTTTGCAACTCAATTTTCAGGCACTTCCCGATAAGCTAGCAGGCTGAAATTTTGCACAAGCTCTAAGTTCTGATGACAATGTATGACTAGCTAAGAAACGTCATAACAAATCCAATATGGCGGCCTCCCCAAGATGGCAGACTGGCTGTTTGAAATCCACCCCTATGATATGGGTATCAAATGAAAGGGTTTGCTGTCAGGAATACGAAAAAAATAGTCACGTGACTTAAATCCAATATGGCGGACGTCCAAGATGGCAGACAGGCTATTTGAAATGCACCCCTAAGATATGGATATCAAATGAAAGGGTTTGCTGTCAGGAGTACGAAAAAAATAGTCACGTGACTTAAATCCAATATGGCGGACGTCCAAGATGGCAGACTGGCTGTTTGAAATCCATCCCCATGTTATGGGTATCAAATGAAAGGGTTTGCTGTCAGAAATACGAAAAATATAGTCATGTGACTTAAATCCAATATGGTGGACGTCCAAGATGGCAGACAGGCTATTTGAAATGCACCCCTAAGATATGGATATCAAATGAAAGGGTTTGCTGTCAGGAGTACGAAAAAAATAGTCACGTGACTTAAATCCAATATGGCGGACGTCCAAGATGGCAGACTGGCTGTTTGAAATCCATCCCCATGTTATGGGTATCAAATGAAAGGGTTTGCTGTCAGAAATACGAAAAATATAGTCATGTGACTTAAATCCAATATGGTGGACGTCCAAGATGGCGGACAGGCTTTGAGGCACTTCCCGATAAGCTAGCAGGCTGAAATTTTCAGGGTAGCTTCAAACTCGATGAACAAAAATAAAAATAATAAAATAATTAATAGATTTAAAAAAATCTAAAAACCCACGTTTTTAAATGTCCTAAAAATAAGAAAATAACCCTACGGGGCTGAGAGAGGGGCCACTCAAAACGTGGGGGCGTATCTTTGCTAGTTACACCCACGATCTATTACACGTCATGTAAATATATCCCATAAATAATCCCTTAAATAATATACGCCCCCACGTTTTGAGTGGCCCCTCTCTCAGCCCCGTAGGGTTATTTTCTTATTTTTAGGACATTTAAAAACGTGGGTTTTTAGATTTTTTTAAATCTATTAATTTTTTTAAATACATTTATGTTATCGCATTCTTTAATATCGTCCGGTAATCTTTGCTCCTTCAAACAATGTGGTCTTTCTACCGTAATTAGTGCGCGCGCTGATAACTTCAAGTGTGTTTATACGTCTAGATACTCGTATTTCTCAGGTTATATGACATTGTTTTTTTCGTTATTTGTATGTTAGTTTGTATTGAGTTAGAGGTTATGTTTCTAATAAGAATGCAGGTGTAGTAAATAAATATATTTTAATAAAAAAATACACGAACGTACAATTTTTTTCTAAGAAAACTGGGGGCATAGTCCCAAAAAAAAAGTTAGGAAGAAGGGCATACGCTTTCAAAACTTTAGATGGCTTTATCTCAAGTATTTGTTGCCACTCGACGCGACTGCTTCCTTGTCGGGCATTTCAATTCAATTTTATTTAAGTATTTCAATCAATTTCAGATCATACACAGTACACAATATCAAAATTAAATTAAAATGTAACTAAATAAAATTTAAAACAATATTATATAATGTAAAATTAAATTTAAAACAAAATGTCAAATTAAAATACAAAAAATATTAAAATTTAATTTAAAACAAAATATCAAATTAAAACCATACAAAATTAAAGGATGATGCAATTTTTGGGCCCACCCTCCAATAGCAACATGTAATACGTCGTTGAATAGGTATTTTTAAGCTGAACAAAAAATACTATGGCACCTAGTCTGAAATATTAGTCCATTCTGAGATATGTTTGATTTAATATGGCAGTTTAAGATATAACCAAATAATGTTTTTTTCGTAACATATTACATTTTGGTGCAGAAGAGGAGGAGGAGAAGCTCGGTTCTAAATAATGACAGCCGCACAGGTCGATCTTCAATGTCAAGCCGCGCTTGCAGAAGTCGGTTTATGGATGGGTGACAATCTATCCGAGTTTTCTCCGTGCCTCAGAAAGCACTTAAAAGCCGTTGATTATGGCTGTCATTTGTAGATCTTTGACAGTCGTTACCTACTATAGAAGCTCGCTTTGCCGTTAACCACCTCCACTACGGAGGTGGTTAACGGCAGGTTGAAGAGCGATTTTAAGCTTTTACGCCAAAGATATTTCAACAATGCGTCAATGTCTTGTCACATTCAGTCACTACACATAAGATCTAGAAGGTTTGTTTACATGGCAATATCATCGAATGAGTCCTCCCTCCCTAACTGTCAGACATGGACTAACTAAAATCCACGGTGTCCTTCAATAGCCCTTTATGTTCCGAGGCCACGGTTACTCGTTAGTCTCGCGACCCCGGCAGGCTTTGGCCGTCTAAGGGGGGCCTTTTTTACATTTACAAATAAGTCCTCCTTCCCAGTGTGGAGCAGAAGGAACTGCCAGACACGCACTGACTGAAATCCACGGTGTCCCTTCAAATAGCTCTTAATGTTGCTATTGGAGGGTGGTACCAGATTTCAAAGAAACCCTGGCATCATCCTTTAACTAAAATTAAAACTAATAACAATAAATTTGAGACATTTGTTTGTTTGTCATTGCATTCACCATAAAACAATGGTTAATGTAATGACAATCAAACCTGTTCGCAAATACACTCAGGATGGTGTTGGAGGTGGTCCGGACCCTGCGCCCCAGAGATGCACACCGCTTTCGTATCGTCGTGTAAAAACAGTCAACACGGGCGTCGGCGAACATCCCCGAAGCGCTACAGTGCCTGGGCAGCCCCAACAACACCCTGAACGCATTATTATACTGGACACGGAGAGTGCTGTACTGCTTCTGGGTATATGAAACCCACAGGCCGGCCCTGTACAGAGACTTACAAAACGCTCTAAAAAGAGTTATTTTGACGGTCCCTGAGCAACGTGCAAACCTGCAGGCGATCATATTGGCCGTCACAGACAACGCTCTCCGCTCCCTATCAATGTCCGCATCATCCTTCAGGTCAGAGGTCACAATATGCCCGAGTTATTTAAACTGTTCAACTCTTTTTAACTTGACCCCGTTTAATTTAATAGTTGGAACAGAATCCGGGCATCTTCGACCCCTGGCCCGAAAGAGCATGCATTCACTCTTCCTGGCGTTGTAGAGCAAACCGTGATCCCGCGCGTAACGCTCGCCTATGCCGAGCAACCTGGTCAGACCACACACTGAGGCGATCAGCAGCACCATGTCGTCCGCGTAACTAATATTGTTGAAACAGACACTGTCAATATGGCAGCCAACACGCGTGCTGCCGAGCTCCTCTATCAGTGCATTCACGAACAGTTTGAAGAGCCTTGGCGAGGTCAGCCCTCCCTGCTTCACCCCGCACTCTAACCTGTACGGCTCCGACCTCCGGCAGAGCACCCGACCATCTAGCGACGTTGACCTGGTTAAGATACCAGTAGGTACTTGAAAATCTGTATCAGTTCGAGAGGCATTGAGATGTTATACAGGATGATTTTTTAGTCACCATCCAAATTTTGATATATTAATCTTTGGCGAAAATCATTGAATACGTGTTTTTAGGGTTCCGTAGCCGAATGGCAAAAACGGAACCCTTATAGATTCGTCATGTCTGTCTGTCTGTCTGTCTGTCTGTCTGTCTGTCCGTGTATGTCACAGCCACTTTTTGTCGAAAGTATAAGAGCTATCCTGTTGAAACTTGGTAGAAAGATGTATTATGTGAACCGCATTAGGATTTTCACACAAAAATCAAAACAAAACAAATTTTGGGGGTGCCCCCCATACTTAGAATTGAAACTCAAAAATAAATTTTTCACCAAACCCATACGTGTGGGGTATCTATGAATAGGTCTTTAAAAATGATATTGAGGTTACTAACATCATTTTTTTCTAAAGTGAACAGTTTGCGCGAGAGACACTTCCAAAGTGGTAAAAAGTGTGTCCCCCCCCCCCGTAACTTCTAAAATAAGAGAATGATAAAACTAAAAAAAATATATAATGTAGACCTCAACCAAAACTACCAACGAAAATTGGTTTGGATGAGATACAGTTAGCAGTTTTTGAGATATAGTACATTTTCAAAAACCGCAAATATAACTTTGCCATTCATACAAATACTATGAAAAACAAAGTTATTTTTATTGTTTGTGTACTAATCTCAATATAATTATATCTCTAATCTATGCTTGCTGCTACGGAACCCTTCATGGGCGAGTCCAACTCGCACTTGGCCGGTTTTTCTTTTTGTATCACTCAATCAAAAATATTGAGATATCACGTCACAAAGTTATCTATAAAAAGTTGATGAATCTGGACACCGCGCTGTGTTGTGTCGCTCAAGTGTAACGGGCCGGGGCGGGGGGTAAGAGGGGTGTGCTCTGCCCGTTTCATGCGCCAGCAAGTGTAGTATTATAATTATTAACGTTTAGCTTGGTGACCACGCAGAGCGGATAATTCTTATGCGAAAATTATTTAATATGAAAAATTGACGTAACGATTTTTTTTCAAAAATGGGGTTAGTGATTGATAACTAATGCCTAGAAAAATTTTGGACGTTGGTAAAAAAGTCTTCCTGTATAACTTTTGCCTTAAGATGTCATATTTAACCAGGTCGAACGCCCTCGAGAGGTCGAGAAAACATGCTGTAATGTTGTATCTAATAAAAAGGCCGTTTATTATATATACCTTTAATTGTAGTAGGTACTTTGCGACAACATTAACTATAATTTAAGCACAAGTCACCATAGTCACACAAAACATCGCACGCCATGTTCTTAGTAGGTAGTAAAGTCTTGGTTCTTCTATTCATAAGGCGTTGGCATGGTGAGCCTAAGTCCAATCTGGGAGTGTTTCTATGATGTAGCAATGCTAAGTAAATATCTGTATTATCTTCATTGCATTTTTTAAGCAAGTTTTTTGCTTCTTGAACATAGCGTTCGGCTAGTCCGTTAGATCTTGCAAAGTGTGGGCTTGAGATTCTATGTTCAAACTTCCATTCTTTAGTGAACAGTCTAAATTCTTCACAATCATATTGTTTGCCTCCATCTGACTGAAATATGTCGGGGATTCCAAATGTTGAGAACCAAACTTTTAATGCTTTTATAATACTTGCACTATTTCGGCTTTATTACAAAACGTGGTTTAACTTAGACCAAGGTTTAAATCCAAAATCAATTTTTGAATTTCGAACTTTATTCCAACTGCTATAAAATTCTAAAATGCACATTGACAACTTAGACCGGGATCTAAACTCGGTTTTTGTATTAATAACTTTACGACAGTAGAAATAAAGTTCGAAATTCAAAAATAGATTTTTGATTTAAACCTTGGTCTAAGTTAAACCACGTTTTGTAATAAAGCCGTTAATGTTTTGTATTTCTTGAAAATCAAAGTATCCCGAGTACGCGTCTGCAATGAGTAAGTAATCTTTTCCTTTCAGGTGAAATAAATCCGATGCTATGATGCTCCAAGGTCTTTCTGGTATATTTTGCAAAATTATAGGTTCCATTGGGTTATCCTTTTGTATTTTATTGCATGATTTACACTCTTTTACATAATTAGTAATGTCTTGAGTCATGTCAGGCCAAAATACATTGTCTCTTGCCAGTTGTAAAGTGCCTTGTACACCTTTATGACTCAGGTGGCAATGTTTCATTACTAGTGGCACCATGGACTTGGGCACAACTACTCGGTCATTTTTGAAAATTATGTCATTGTATACACTTAGTGTCTCTCTGTAGTACCAGTATTTTCTTAAGCTTTCTTTGACTTCTTCTATTTTTTCAGGCCAACCTCTCCAAATTATTTCTTTTAAATCTTTCAATTCTTCATTGTTTTCTGTTTCTTTTTTTAGCTCTTCTTGGCGAGGCTTTGAAAACGGGACTATGGTGCATATTTGTAATGTCTCATTATGCATCTCTTCACAGGTAAGTTTTTCACAATCTCTACTCAGTGTGTCCGCTATATATAACTCATTTCCTTTTTTGTAGATCACCTTAGGGTTGTATGGTAATATTTGATAGAACATTCTTTGTAGCCTGGGTGGTGCCTCAGTAAGTGGTTTGTTGAATATAGTTTCTAATGGCTTATGATCACTTTCTATTGTAAGGTCTTTACATCCCCAGATATAACTGTGAAACTTCTTACAAGCAACTAGGATGGCCTCCTTTTCAAGCTGACTATAACCTATCTCAGTCTTGGTCAATGATTTTGCACAGTAAGCAATGGGTTTTGCATTTTGTATTAATACTCCTCCACAAGCATAGCTGCTAGCGTCTACAGACAGCAGGATGGGAGCTTTTGGATCATAGTACCCAAGAACAGGTGGCTTTTGTAAAAGTTCTTTCAGTTTCAGGAATGCTGTTTCTTGTTCACAATCCCAGTACCAAGCCACGTTCTTCTGGAGTAGCACTCTTAAAGGGCTGGTTATGTCTGCCAAGTTTTTGATGAATTTTGACAGGTAAGTGACTAATCCGAGAAATCTTTGTAATTCTTTTACATTTTCAGGTCTTTTAATCTTGCTGATGGTTTCGAGCTTCTCCTGGTCTGGCTTAAGTCCTTGGTGAGTAACTACATGACCTAGAAACTTTACTTCTTGTACATTAAATATGCATTTTTCTTTGTTTAGTTTTAAGCCTGACTTTCTGATTTTTTCCAGTACTTTCTGTGTAGTCTTCTCTAATTCTTCTTTTGTTCTAGAATGTAGTAATATGTCGTCCATCGAGACCTCTACATTTTTTATTCCCATGAGTAAATGACTCATCACTTGTTGGAACACTTCTGGAGCCGATGCCAGACCGAATGGCATTCGAAGACAGGAGTATCGACCGAACGGGGTGCTGAATGTTAAGTACTCAGAAGCTCTTTTTGTAACTTTGAGTTGCCAGAATCCTCTTTTACAGTCAAGCAATGTGAACCATTTTGACCCATGTATCCTCGCAGTTATTTCTTCTACAGTATTTAGTGGGTAGTGTCTTCTCCGTAAGTTTTTATTTATTGCTGAAGGATCTATACAAAGTCGAATCTTATTATTTTTTCTTACAACTACCATGGGCGAGACGGCTGGTGTAGGTTTTGTCACTGGTTTTATAATTTGTTGTGCAACCATACTATCCAACTCTTTTTTCACCTCATCTCTTATTATGTATGGGACTTTTCTAGCCGGACATATAGGCAGTTTAGGGTTATCTATCAAATCTATGTCATATCTAAATTGTTTCAGGCATCCCATGCCTTCAAATAGGTCTTCTTCTTCTTCTTTAGACAACATATCTACTCTTTTCATTAAGTTCAGTTTCACACAGGTTGCTTTTCCTAATATAGGTGTAATATCTTTGTTGACTACTATAAACTTAATTTCATTTGAGTTACCTTTAATTTGTGTTTTGATATGTGTCTCTCCTATGACTGGAATCTTATGATTTGAGAATGATGTTAGATACCTCGTGGTTGATGGTTTGATGTAGGCTTTTGCTTTATCCGCTATATTTTTGCTTATCACATTACACTGGCTGCCCGAATCAAGTTTGAATCTCACTGTTGTTTCTCTAGGTAAGCTTGCTACTTCATACCAGTCTTCAGTATCTAGGAACTCAGTATCTATTGAAAAGACATGAAGGTTTTCGCTTATTTCTTCTTCCGAGCTCTCTTTTATATTTTCATGTTCAACGGTTTCTATTTTCTTTGTTTTGCAGCACTTGGTAAAATGATTTCTTTTGTTACATGTTTTACATACTTTTCTGAAAGCTGGACAAGCTCTTATGCCATGTGTAGTATCACACCTTCCGCAGTGAAATGTTTCTTGTTCTTTTTCACTTTTTTCTTTACATTTATTTTGTTTATTTATTAATTTCCCTTTATTTCTGTTCCAGGTCACCGCATCTACTGTTGCTGCTTGTTTCATCTTGCTCACCTGTATTTTCACTTGTTCTGCAGAGTGGCAGATGTCTATGGTTTTTTGTAATGTAAGATTTGTCTCCGCAAGCAATCTTTCTCTTGTAGAGTCACTTTTTATGCCAATTATTATGCGATCTCTAAGTATAGATTCTTCTAAGTCGCCATAACCACAGTTTTTCACTTTACTCTTTAATTTGGTGATGAACTCGTCAAAATGTTCTTGTTCACCCTGAGTAATGAGGTTAAACATATACCTTTCGTATGTTTCATTAATTTTTGGCGTGAAATATGCTGTGAACCTTTCTTTTATTGTTTTGAGTGATTTTGACTGTGCGTCATCTAAATTGAATGTATTGAAAATAATGGCGGCGTCGGGTCCAATACTTATCATGAACGTTGCTACTTGTACTTCTGGCGTTTTCTTTTCAAGGTTGGTGGCAGTTGCGTACCACTCCCATTGCTGAAGCCATATTTTCCAGGTTACAGCAGTGTTTTCTGTACCTGTTGTGAAATATTTCGGCGGCTTAATTCCGCTCATGCTCATGGCGTCCTGATTTTCGTCCACGGCTTTGTCCATCTTATTTATTTTTCCCTGGTTTCGGCACCATGTAAAGGTGTATACAATAAACGGCCTTTTAATTAGACACAACATTACACATGCATAAGTAGGTGTGCTCCTATCGGCGTAGTACTTGACAGTTTGCTTCAAACACAAGATAGCTGACTCAGTAACTTGTATTTCGTGACTCAACTTGAAGCTACTGAGCCGACGATGGGTACGATGCGGGAAGTCCGTTAAACCCCTTCTACACGATCAGACCCGACCGCCGACAGAGGTGACCTTGGTCGCGTCAACAGTACCCGTCTGGAACGCTGTCGGCTGACGGTCGGGTCCGACCGCGGACGCAGCCTGTCGGGACGGATGCGCTCCCGACCAAGGTCATCCAAAGGTCGATTGACTCCGCCCGCCCATATTTGGTCGCCCGACCAACGTCTACACGGTAGATTTTCACACCCACCGGACTAAGGTCACCTCTGTCGGGCGGTCGGGTCTGATCGTGTAGAAGGGGTTTTATTGCAAGTTATCGTCGACTGCCGTGGGTCTGTGAGATCCTGTATCTCACATAAAGCATATCAGTCTCTGATGAATTATAATAACCGGAACGCACCCTAAGGACTAATATTGACGTTGCTTAGTGAACGCATTCGATTGGATTTTAACAAAACGTCATAGTTCTGGTGTTGTGTTGGCCATAAGATAAAGAAATACCTAGATGGTTGTTTGGCGTAGCCACATGAGATAGAGAATGTTGACGTCACAAATGGGGAGTGTTGTCATACTGCAAACTTTTACCCGACTAGCGGGTACATTATTATCACGCGTGATCGGTAATGGTCGGTATGGGTAATAATATGTCAAAAGGATAACCTGTTTATCAGACCAATTGCCTTTCGGTGAAGAAAAACATCATTGCATGTGACTTTTTCCCTTAATCTGCCTAATTAAGTACAGAGAAGAATTTAATGGCGTAAGTTTGTGAAACCTGCTAAGCCATACTAAGACAGCATTATGCAAGGTGGAGTATGATGTGACCCTAACCCTTGAATTTTAGGAATATATCAGGGTTGAAAAAAAAAACAATTTTTTATTATTTAAAACAGTGTTTTTTTTGTTCTTTTTAGTTCGAATTAATATTGAAATAATGCCCTCACATTATTTCAAATTGTTTCGACCTAATATTTCATTTCCAGATCTTTTTAAAATGGCCATTGTAAAGTCTAATCAATACTCTTGTAGTAATATTTATCAGTAAGTAATAAAATTCTAATGTTGATTTTTATATTGAGCGATATAGGGACTTTTCTATCGGGCCCGTCGGTCGAGGAATTACCTATGAACTATGAATAGGCGAAACACCAATACATAATTATTATCTCACTCATTTTCGTGGACAAATAAAAACACAAAAAAAAAATACATCGAGAAAGAGCTGAAGTCTGCTACCAATTTATTTTTATATCTTATTACGGATTCAAATTCCTGTATCCTGTATAACATGTAGAATATTTTCATATATTATCGTACAGACCGAATTGTCCGGGAAATATATTGCTCGAATCTGGTACCTATCCCTAAAATCCGCGAAATGTTGTGGCTAGCCTTGAAAAAACTGGCTACGCGCTGAGAGATGGCGATAGTATGCTTTGTCCCTTTTCTTCTTATGCGATTTGTCGATTTGTTTTTCTTTCTTGAGGGAAAGAGAAGGAATTATCCCGCGTTCTATACTTTTTCTCTTTCTACGGTGTTGGCAGATCAGGTTTTATTGCCATTTAAGTGGAACAAAAGTAATGCTATAAAAATGCATAACCAAGCTGTAAATATCACAAAGACAAATAATGTGAAATTCTTGGTGATTATTTGTTTTTCTATTGTATTGTGTAGTGTAGTGAGAAAACGAAACGTAACGAAAACGGGCAATACACACACACACACAAAACTTAACATCTGACATTCCGTTTTGTGAAATGTTATAATTTTATATCTTCCCGATTGTTCAATTCATTGTTAGAATTAAAATTTATAGAAATAAAAAATAGGAAACGTTTCATTTTGGGAATTGATTACGGGAATATTTAAAACTCGATCTAGCAACCCTACGGCTGACAGTCTGACAATGTTTGTTTGTTTGTTGTGTCATGTGTGTGTCAACTGACAATTTGTAACGTAACTGTATTGTAGGAGTAAACGCTACGTGCAATAATTTAGAAGATTTAAGAGATTTGTTGATGGTTAACTGTCGTCAGTGAGAAAAGCATATAAATTGAGGCGTCAGTGGTATGAAAAAGTAACACCGCAAAACTAGTGAGACGAAAGTATTTAAAGGTTATAAAAATAATGAAAGATACCAATTTCAAAGGTAACCAAAACATACGTCAGTAGGTTATGCTCCTATGTTGTTAATTAATAACAAAATATTGATATATACTACAGCTAACTATATTTTGCAGGCTATCAGCAGAAGTTTGGACCATGGGTTACTTGACCAGCGGCCAATTCAGTTCTTGAAATGCTTTGACAGACATGAAAGAACTATTGCTTGAAAACCTGTGCCTGGTCTTCAACTCGTCTATTACAAACATTCACCTGCCTCCGTTGTAGAGTGCGCATGTTGAAGACTTTCTTCAGAAAGCTGGTGAGGGCAACCATTGTCACAGTTTCTTTGGCAGGCCTTGTACGCTGGATTAGTGCTTACTACTCAGCCACCTCTTCTTCAGAATGAAACCATACCCAAGCAATGTCCAAGCCAAATTAATTCATCAAATTGAGACATTGTAGTCTGCAAGTGCGTACTGGTCAAATCAGTTATGGGAGATGCCGTGTAATATGACTTCTGGTTGTGCACTAATTACAGAGTGAATAATCCATGTCTTTTTGAATTCTTATTAATAAAAATCAATTTTGGAAATACATATTGTTTTATTTACATGTTTTGTGTAAGGATCGTTTAATTTTTAATTAAATTGTATTGTTTATGTTTTATATTTCTTGTAAGATAATCTATTCATGTAAAAATTTGCATAATTTGTTTTTGTTTAATTTTTATAAAGTTGGTGCCGCTTAGTTTGTTTCCAGTGCAGCAAGCAATTTACAATACTTTGAGTGTCAAAATAATTATTAATTTTATTGTTCACAGGCTATTAAAGTGGTTGAGTTTCTAGAAGATAATTAATAATAAATAAAAATAATAAAATAATATTCCACAACTATCACACAACGCCATCTAGTCCCAAGCTAAGCAGAGCTTGTGTTATGGGTACTAGACAACTGATAAACATACTTATATATTTCTAAATACATACATATTATAGATAAATTACACCCAGACACAGAACAAATGATCGTGCTCATCACACAAACATTTGTCCTGGGTGGGAATCGAACCCACGACCTCCGGCATAGCAGTCAGGGTCACTAACCACTAGACCAATAGGCCTGTCAATTAAGAGTATGATCAGAAAATAGTAAAGAAAATTTTGTCTTAAATCTACAAAGATCATAGCCATTTTCAAGTGGCCTAAACATACTACAGAAAAATGATGAATAGTTACAAGTTCTCTTACAATCTTAGTGATATTGACGAGCACCAGTAGCAACCATGAGGTACACAATATTGTCTTTCTTATTTACTTGGAGAGTTCTTGGCTAAATAATAACCACGGTTGATCCGTATTTGAGTGTCCGTCCAACTGCAGTACTAATATTCCTCTGACCCTCGGAAAGCAAATTAAAATGTTGATCTCTGCTATCATTTGTAGATCTATTATAAATTGTCACAGTAAGTCAGTCCTACCAAAACAGACAGAACTGACTAGGTTGTAGAGTACAAATAAGTAGGTCCTTGTTTCATACTGGTATTCAGCTACAATCATTTAAATTTGTAGTATCTATATAGTTTGTAAAATGCTAAGCAGATGATGATGGGCATGCGGACGGCGAGTAATGGGCAACTCACCGTCCGACCATGGACCATGCCCGGGTCAACGGCGCGTTGTGTTGCACGCGCGTCTCAAAGAGCGTCAGCAAGATGACGGGGGCCTCCCTCTAGTGGGCCAAAGCCTGCCGGGGTCGCGGGACTTATTCCATTACCGTGATCCTGGAACGTAAAAGGCTAATGAAGGACACCGTGGATTTTAGTCAGTAAAAGTCTGACAGTATGGGGTAGGACTCATTTGATGATTTTACCAAGCTAAAAAAAAAGCAGATGATGATGAGGGTATTGAGTTTTTTTTGTTTGTGTCTAATAGTATTTTCTGTCCTAAATCAGACAATGGGCAACCAAACTTAATCTCAACAAATTAAGTTGTAAATAATCGTAGACTTATAGAGTATTGAAATTAATTGATTAAATTCGTTTATTTGGGACTGCAAAATCCATGTATCGCATAGCTGTTTGTTGCATCTAGGGTGGGCTGCAGAGGCTTTTAAAAAAATACTGTAGTGCGCTGGCCACTGGCCCTGGAAACACTGGGTTCGTACCTACCTGCCACAACTATAATATAGGTACATACCTATATTATTGCAGCATGTTTAGATGACAAACGAGCGTTTCCGTCCTCGTTTATTTTTCAGACCTGTCAGTTTTGCAGTTACGATCGTCTTCTACCATGACAGTTTTTGTACCTGGGTGAATTTCAATAACCGTCATTTTTTTTAATCATATTGGTGTACTTTTTCAATGATTTATTTTTTGTTATTTAATCTTAAGGATATTAAATATATTAAATATCCCCATTGGGTAATGGGGATACTTAATATCCTAAAGATTACATAAAACCTGAAAAAATAACAAAACATATTATATAGGTAATTGAAAGTCGCGGGTTCGATTCCTGCATGGAAAATAATATTTGTATGATCTACATGTAGTTGTTCCAAGTCTAGACTTACTTAGTAATAGACTCACGTGCACAAACGTCTAGCCGTTTGTGTATGTGAGTCTGTTATGTTAATTACCGCATCTAAAAATTTCGAGAGAAACTTTTTTTTAGTTCTGATCACGCGCCGTATTTACTGATGGCCTCGCACATACCAACGCCCACGTGAACGTTCTCACCCACAAGTTGGAGGACGGTTCTTCTACTGTTCATCGAAGCACATGGGGTGCGGAGCGCGAGTTCGTCTGATATCGGGGAAACTCGTGGCGTCTGTAACTGAACACAACCACGCACCGTCATCACAGGCGCACTGTGGTAACGGTGCCTTCGTGCAGCTCCGTCCCAGATGTCTGGACAATCTCGCGGGACTATCCTTGCCAATTTCCTCCCCAATTTTAGCAGCTCTAGCCTTCCATGCTATCAATTTCCCTAGAGTATCTCCCAAAACGGACCCGTGGAGACGACTCGATGTTCATGAGGACAAAAAAATTTAAATGAGTTACTCGTATGTTATGAGGATAAATGTAATGTATTAAGCAATGATTCATTTGACATACCTAGAGTTGCGAGGCCGAGATGTAAATTACCAAGGCCTTATCACGATATTTCTGTATTTAAAGTATTTATTGCGTTTGGAGTATGGAAACTTAAAAAAGTGCCTCTAATGCACTAACGTGGACTCGTAATTATTCACACGATGTTTCGAAACACGGGTACGGATGTTTCGGGAGGTTCCTGTGTCTGACGGGGAGGTAAGAAACGCCTGGATGTCATCACTGTACGTATCGCCCGGAGGATAAGATGCAGGTCTGCCCCATTAGGGCAAAGGTGGTAGGCCGCGGTAACCACTCGCCCCCGGCATTAGTAGAAGCCATGCTGCGGGGCGAGATGCAATGGGAAGCAGTCACCTTCTTCTGCGAAACAGTGGCGAAGGAGGAGGCAGGATGCGTGAGGAAGAGGATAGCCTCTAACTTGCAACGGACGTCGCAAAACGATGTTCGGCCACCGAAGTCGTGATCATGGACCATGCCCGGGGTCGACGGTGCGATGTACGTCAGGATTGAGGAGCCACATCAGATTTTTAAAATCTGATTTCACCATTATTTAGCAGCAATGTAGCTGATTTTGCAGCACAAATTCTAGATTTTTTTTTTTTTTTTTGCGTGGTAAAATCATCAAATGAGTCCTCCCACCCCGGGCAGGGCGGGAGGGACTGTCAGACTTGTACTGACTAAAATCCACGGTGTCCTTCAATAGCCCTTTATGTTCCGGGGTCACGGTAATGGTATAAGTCCCGCGACCCCGGCAGGCTTTGGCCCTCTAGAGAGGGGGCCCCGTCATCATGCTGACGCTCTTTGAGGCGCGCGTGGAACACAACGCGCCGTCGACCCGGGCATGGTCCATGGTCGGGCTGCGAGTTGCCCTTTACTCGCCGCCCGCATGCCCGCGCCTACGGTGGCCGGAGATCGTCTTGCGACGTCCGACGCCGTGGGCGCCAACCACCGCGGGTGGGGCGGAGGGAGGACACTGTCCTCTCTCTCGCGCGGCCCGCCTCCTCCTTCGCGAGCATTACTGCTTCGCAGAAGGAGGCGACCGCTTCCCACTCCGTCTCGCCCCGCAGCATGGCCGCAACCGCCGCCGTGAGGACACGTCGGTGCTCTGCCCAAGCGGGGCAGTCTTGCACCGTATGCTCTACTGTGTCCTCCGGGCGATCTTCGCAGTGGTGACACCCAGGCGTTTCCTCCTTTCTCCTTAGACACAGGTACCTCCCGAAACTTCCGTGTCCGGTGAGGACCTGCGTCATGCGGTAGGTCAGGACGCCGTGACTCCTATCCAGCCACTCCTCAAAGAGGGGTCTTACCGCCGCGATTGCGGCGTGCCCACAAATTCTAGATTTAGCAGCAAAATATATCACTAGTTAAATTAATGCAAAAGTGGCTCCTCAATCTAAACGTTTGAATTGAGGAGCCACCTTGGATCTCGGTAAGTAATAGATGCACATTGTTGAAACTTTTGCAGCATTTAGTAGCAATTGTGCATAATATCGTCTAAAAATTTGGCTACTGTAGCGCTAAAATCAAAGAAAATACAATAGTTTTAGTGTGGCTCCTCAATCGAGACGCAAAAGCTGAAATTATATTTGATGTGAGCGATCAATTAATATATTCAACTAAAACTATTGTATTTTCTTTGATTTTAGCGCTACAGTAGCCAAATTTTTAGACGATATTATGCACAATTGCTGCTAAATGCTGCAAAAGTTTCAACAATGTGCATCTATTACTTACCGAGATCCAAGGTGGCTCCTCAATTCAAACGTTTAGATTGAGGAGCCACTTTTGCATTACTATAACTAGTGATATATTTTGCTGCTAAATCTAGAATTTGTGCTGCAAAATCAGCTACATTGCTGCTAAATAGTGGTGAAATCAGATTTTAAAAATCTGATGTGGCTCCTCAATCCTGACGTACATGACGGTGCGTCATGTTTCATACACTCCTCAAAGAGCAACCCGACATGTCCTAAGAGAAGCAAAGCCTGCTTGGGCGCGGTAGCGGGCGCGGCGGCAGGCGCGATCTGTGTCCAAACTGCCGGTCAAGCGTTTGTTTTTGTAGCGGCGACTTCAGGTGTTACAAACCGGTATTTTCTTAAATCTTGCTTAAAGAAATTCATTTTAAAATGTTTTATAGGTTGTTTAGGATTGTATAGAAGTAAATTATCAACCATTATACATGATTCCAGTCAAGCACAGTAAAAATAATTTAAATATTAAGGGTCAGTTCAGACCGAGACGCGAAGCGACGCGACGTAACGCAACGATACTGCAAATGTGTATCTTATCGTGTAGTAAAAAATAAAGTTAGATTTTCAGTCGCCAATAAAATGCAGCGCGGCCCCGCGCTGCGCCGCGTTCGTTTGTGACAGGTGTATCTTTTCGTGTAGGAAATAGAGTTAGATTTTGAATAGCTCTATTGATATGTGCGCGCAGCGTCACGTCTCGGTCTGAGCTGACCGTTACAAATACCTCCTACGGTAGTATTTTAGTGCATGTCCTGATAACTAGATGGCGCTGACTACAAGACTGAAATGGGTTGCTACACCTGCCACCCACCCGTTGTATCTGTTGTTGCCTAGCAACGCCTAGGCTCGCAAAATCGCTTGTAGCCATAATCGCGCTAGGCCCCCGCCTGGCTATGCGCGCTCTACAAAATTTAATCGTTGCGATTTCTATATGGCGAAATGAAATCGTAAACTATGTTCGTGAAATCACAAACGATTTATTTTCGCAGTGTGCTGATTGTAGTACATTTCTGTTGTTCACAGATTGACTATTTTTTTTTTCGGAACGATTTTTTTCGCAGTGCGCGCTTGGCCTTAGTTACTTCAGTGTGGCCACGAGCGGCGATTTCATTCGTTCAATATTATCGCGCCCGCCGCCGCCACCGCGCTAGGCTCGCAGTGTGTTTGAGCATATAGCCTTAAACTATGTAGCAATTATCATCATAATTATTGTAATCAATCGGAGAAAGAATTAGTATTACCTACCAATGAAATTTTAGTTAATATTTTATTTTCGGATCGTTTCTTCATAGTAGATACGATGCATTTTTACGATGTAATTATATTCCTTCTAGGTTTTTTGAAAGAGGATCTTCTCAATAGTCAATAGCAATGACGATTTTCATGGTCATTGATGAATTTTGGAAAAACTGGAATTAATTGATGAGCAACTACAACAGTGAATAATTACTTTCAGACCTGTACCCAGTTTTTGCGAAATCACAGCGAGGTAACCCTGTCATATTGATTGGGCAGTACCGGTTCAACCGAATGAATAAACACGGCAACAGGACAAGATGGGTGTGCGTCAAAGCTAAGGCTGGCTGCAGAGCGTCCCTGCACACCATGGATAACGCCATCGTCCGAGTATGGGGGTATCATAACCCGCTAGCTCACACCAGTGTTAACAGAGTCTAGTACAGAATTTGTATCGTACGTTGTCATGGCACGTCATGGCTCCCAGGTTATTGAGACATGTTTCGTTACTTACACTCTAGGTTCATAAAGCTTCAGGAATGACTTTTTATGTTGTTTTTTTGTTCCTGAAGCTTTATGAACTTGGAGGGTTGTATTGGTGATTTTGATGATAATAATTCTGTAACTACATATGTCTTACAGTGGCGATCAATATTTTAATCAACATACAACCTAGCACTGGCCTGCAAATTGCAAAAAACCCACCCTGGAGCATCCACCTTAAGTGCATTCCCTGAAATGGATGACACTAGACCTAATTTACTACAATTTTGGCCCCGACAATATAAACCCGTTACTCTATCTAGGATATTTGTGTAAAGAATCTATGCACAAAATTTTAAAACTGTATCATGAAAAATCACAAAGTTATAAGCGTGCTATGTTAGGGCGATTCATCCGTAGTAGCCCGCGAAATTCAAATTTTCATGTTTTTTTTTGCAATTTGCATATCAGTGACAAGTTGTGACTTGATGAAAATATGGTTCGCGACAATAACAAGTATAACTTTAAATATAAGAATGATCAAAACATTCGCTCTAGTCTCAGAAAATTTGAATTTCGCGGGCTACTACGTGGGAATCACCTGTAAAATGGTTGTCTGTTTAAATCAATGTTCAAAAACATTCGAACGAATTATAGCAATCATTTGTTGAAATTAATTTATTTTACTCTCACGTTTTTTTACAACATTCTTAATTGCGATTAAAAATCATGTACGCTCTTACAAGATCACGTCGTCAATTTATGTAACGCTACTTGAACGTAGTTCGTATGGGTTATCATAGATGGCGCTACTTTTTGCTTATATTGAAGAAAGTTGCGTGTTCTGAAGGGCGTATCCTTCCTTTTGAAATCATTGGCGTTATCGGAATAGAGATATAGGTACATAAGTAGGCAATTTAAAAACTTATAATATGATACTGTATACATTCCAGTGTTGGATATTCAACTTAACGGTTTTAATAGTTCCTAATATGGCGTGACATAGCATTTTATTAATTTCTTTTGTAATTCAATCCACTTGGAAGAATTTTGTTGATTATTTAATAATTATCATTAATATTTCCTATCTAATAAGATCTCGACCAAAAATAATAAGGATAAAAGTCTACTTAATCATTTCTAAAATACTGATAGATAACACCAGATTTTTTACCAAAAGTAATTCTTCTTGAAACAATTGAAAAAATATATGAAAAAGGTGCTTCCTAATAGATCTCGCTAGCTGCAAAAGTTACATAATTATTATTTTGAGGCTTAGGTAGTGGGTATGTTGTTATTTGGATGAATGAAATCAAATGAATTTTTGCAGTATTTTTATTTATTAATTAATACCTAATATAGTTTTAAGATGAATCAGTAACATCTCTCATATTACAATAATTACATTATTAACATTAATATTATTTACGTGTCGGTTATGAATGAAATAGACAAAACAGTCTTTTATTCAGTAGGTATTCAATATTAAGTACCTAATGTTCATCTTCAATAATTAATGTACTTACTTAAGATTATACAATGTTTATAATTTATAAGATAAGATAAGATAAGATAAGATAAGATAAGATTCATTTATTTGTTTAAACATTGTAATACATACATTGCATGCAGAGATATTATAATTATTATTTCAGTCCAGTCATGTTTATGCCGTAAGTATCAGCGTACAAATATTTTATTAACATAATGAATTCCAAAAATACAGTCTTCAAAATAATACCAATTATCTACCTACAATATTCAAATGATTAATATGTCAAAATTAGGAATATGTCAAAATTACTAAATTGATGATATAAGAAATAATGTCATTTACATGATTAATGTCAAAAGCTAGGAATTGGCTGTCATAAAAATTACAAACATAGAATTCCTCAAAAACTACTAAATATTAGTCAAAAACTTTTTCCGCTAGGAATTCCGCGACACTATAGTAGGCCTTTTGCAAAAGAAATCTTTGTAGTTGGCGTTTGAATGCATTATCACTCAGCTCCTTCCAACTTTTAGGTATTACGTTAAATATCGTAGGTGCCATGCAAATGATACTTTTGCGCATAAGTGCCGTTTTTGCCGGATACACGCGGAGAGTTGTCATGTTCCGTCTGTTACGTGGTACAATGTCCTGTAGACGTGGAAACAAATTGGGGTTTGTTTTAACAAACATTGCGGCTTCTATGATGTATAGACAAGGAAGTGTTAATATTTTGTACCTTTTAAAATATGGTTTGCATGTATCTATCGTTTTTAGCCTAAACATTGATCTAATACATCTTTTTTGAGCCTTGAATGCTGTGTTAGCATCGGTAGAGTTCCCCCAGAATATGATGCCGTATCTTAGATGAGACGCAGCCAGGCCATGGTAGGCCGTAATCAGTGTATCTACATTTACAACTGCAGCTAAAGAGCGCAATCCAAATGCAGCACTACATATTATTTTGCAAAGTTTCTCTATTTGTGATTTCCAGTCAAGTCTTTTGTCAATTATTAAACCAAGGAATTTTGTATTATCTACGCTTTCAATTATTTTATTGTCTATATTTATGTCCATATTTTCGATCGTTAAACGTTGGCTAAAATGTACGATTTTAGTTTTGTCCAGATTAATCTTTAAATTATTTGTGTTTAACCATTTTATTATAGATGTCAAAGTATTATGTATGTCAAGTTTATATTGGATCATGTCATTATTATTACAAGAAATTGTCACCGTGCTGTCATCTGCAAACAAAGTCATAGGATGTGGGATTGATATTGGCAAGTCATTTATGTATATTGTAAAAAGTGGAGGTGCTAATATAGTCCCTTGTGGAACACCCAAAGTCGTATGGCGTTCCTCTGATAGGTATATCTCTTCCTTTTTAGTAGTTATATTGATTCTTGTGATTTCTGTCTTTTGTTTTCTATTGTCTAGATAAGATTGAATTAAATTAAGCACATTACCTCTTACACCATATGCGTCAAGTTTTTTTATTAGAATGTCATGGTTAACGTGGTCAAATGCTTGAGTCATATCACAGAAGATCGCACATACAGGTATTTTTTTGTCCATTTTTGTCAATACCGTGTATAAAAAGTCATAGATTGCCATATTTATTGTTTTATTTTCGCGAAATCCCTTTTGCTCATTACATAGCAAATTATTTTTTTCTATGTAGCCGTTTAATTCAATTTGAATGTGTTTCTCAAATATTTTTGAGAAGATAGGAATCAGAGAAATCGGTCTGTAGAATTCCATGAGCTCTCGATCCTCTTTCTTAAATAATGGCTTCACAATCGCTATCTTCAGTGCGTCAGGAAACGTGCCATCTACAATACATAGATTTATCATGTGTGACAAATGGCTGCATATCTCAGGTGCTACCGCTTTTATTATTTTAGTTGATATGCCATCATACCCTACGCTATTTGTATTTTTTAAGGCCATAATAATTTTATGTGCCTGTTGTGGTGTGCAGGGTCCCATAAACATCGAGTTTTTATTATTTATGATGGGCAGTGGAGTTTTATCACTGGATTGAATAGGTTGTATTTTGCTAATAAAATAGTCGTTAAACTTATTAGCAATTTGATTCGCGTCTGTAATTTTATCGTTATTTATTCTAATTTTCGAAATATAATTTTTAGGTATATTGAATTTACATTGATTTATTATTTGCCAGGCAGTTTTGCATTTATTATGTGATGTCTTGATTGTATAGTTATTTTGTGAACGTTGTGTTAAAGTCATGATTTTTCTAAAACGCCTAGAGTAATCTTTAAAACGAGTTTTGTTTAAGTCATTTGGTTTTAATCTATATGTCCACATTAGTTGTCGTTTTTTTTTACTGCACACTTTAATACCTTTAGAGATCCACTTCGGTTTTTTTATTACATTTATAGTTATCTTGTTCTTAGGAAAACACAGGTTATAAAACAAAGAAAAGATTTCGTGAAATTTATTGTAGGCAATGTTGGGGTCCTCGGTTTCATATATTTCGGATAGATACATTTTGCTCATACAATATTTAAATTTATCTATATTTTCTTTGCTGTATTTGCGTCTAATTGCACTGTATTTATCAATCGTACATATTTTATTTATCGGACATTTTAAAATCTGGGCTGTATGGTCTGATAGGGCAAACTCTAAAACCTTTGTTTCACATCGTTTGTTGTAGTTATGCGCAAAATTATCGATACATGTCTGACTTTCCGTTCGAGTAGGTTGATTGATTGCAAGTTTTAGGTTGAAGCTAAGTAAAAGGCACTCAAACTCCATCGATTGGTAATTCCTTTTTAGTATATCTATATTAAAATCGCCGGCTATTACAATATTTTTATAGGATTTTTTGGATAATTCATGTAACACTGTTTCAAACTGATTAAAGAAATCATTAATGTTGTTAATATTAGGGGTTCGATATATACATACAAAAGCAGTATTGTACTTGGTGAGCTCAATGGCACAACATTCAAAAGTCCCTGTTATTGACATTTTTGATATTTTAAGTAACTCATTCCATTCGTGTCCGTTTCTAATTAGGATACATGATCCACCTCTCTTGACTTCTTTTCTACTAAAGTGGGCGGCTAAGCAGTAGTTTGGTATGGCCAGCTGGTTTTCGTAGCCTTCCATCATAAAATGTTCTGTAACGCATATTACATCCACTTGCATGTTTTTTTCTATAAGTTCATTTAAGCAGACTGTGAGCGCATCCGACTTGTTTAATAGACCTGCTATGTTCTGATGCATTACATGAAGATTTTTAGTGACGAAAAAGTTCACCGTGTGATATATTATCCGTAGTATGGTTCATGTCAGTCGATATCATCAGGTTATTATATTGTATGTCATCAATCAAATTAATTATATCCTTAAAAATAATTTGTAGTCCCGTATTATTTATTGCGCCAGTCCATCTGTGATACTCAGTGTAGTCGTAGGTGAGATTTTTATTACTGTCTATTAGGTATGCGTATTCGTGTGTCAACACGTCCAAAAAGAGTAGGTTATTAAATGTTTCAACTCTCGAATTGTATAAATTTGTGTAGTGCTCACATTTATATGTTGGGGCGCACAAAATGAAATTCGTGTGGTTGATTTCCTGTAGTACTTGTCTGATATGTAATATAATGTCAAAGTAGCTGTTTGTTGTTCTGAAATCTTCTTCACCTAACATAATTATGCAGTAGTCCTCTAACGTAAAGTCTGATATTTTGTCTTTTAGCCCTTTTAGTAATAGGGTTGCATTTCCATGAGGTGTAACGTAGTGACAGATTTTAGAGTGAGTAAATGCTTTTTCTGCTATGCTCAAAATTTTATTATTATTATCTGTACTCAAAATACATATTTTGGACAGTTTCTTATTAGGATTTAGACTTGAGGAATGTTTAATATTTGTATTACATCTAGTTTTATGTATATCTGTACTCTTGTGACATTTTTGGAAGTCTGGTGTTTCAGTTTGAATTTGTTTGTTGCTGGTACGTTTGTTTTTCTGTTTTTTGGCATTAGATGGCGTCACTTTAACTGGACTGCTAGTCACTTTATTAAATAAATTGTTTTTCTTAGTCAAATCATCATTTAATTGTTTTAGTTCATTGTTTTGTGATGACAATGTTTCGATTTCAGAATGTGCACTTTGAAGCTCTGTGGTGAGTTTTATGACTTGTTCTCGAAGTTTTTTTAGCTCGTCATCCTCATCGTCTGACATCTCGGGTGCACTGTTGACTGTACTATTAATCAGATTATGTGTGATATTGTCACTGTTGTTTAGAATCGAGTCTGAGTTAGTTCTGGTACGTCGAAAGGTAATATTTTCTAAGAAATTCATTTTGGCGTTTCTTTGCTTAAACTTGTGTTCTATTCTGATTTAAACTATCATTAGGTTTCAGTACTGATGATAATATTCACAAAAAGTATTTCAACTAGTAGGATTTGAACCCGCGACCGCGGCTTGTCAGGCCAGTCCTTCGCCGCTCGACCACCGAGTCAGTTAAGTAATGAAGTCAAATTAGGTACTCTTATACTTCACTATGCTGTTAATAACATGGTCGTGCTTGTCTTCATAGATGTCGTTAGTTACAGTATTATTTTCAAAACGTCGTTGTGGATTTCTCATAGATGTCGTTATTTACAATCACATCAGTCGTTAATTGTTGTTAAGGTATGATCTGTCATCCGTTTTAAGTTCAAAATATGCGTGTCATCATGCTTGAAAAAGTACACAAAGATAAATATTCACCTGTCGCAGGTATTTTTTGTTCGATAGTTGGTCCAGCTGATCTTGTTACTGTTCTAAGATTGTCACAACGAATTTGAACCAGTAGATTTGTTTTGCACTTTCGTCATCACAGTTGACACTCGTTTACTATTTAGTTTCTTTTTTCGAGATTTTGTCGTTCAAATTTTCATCCCACATGTGTCCGCACTATTTACACTTCTATTAGAACATTGAGCAGTATTTTGTCACTTAAATCGTCTTGAAACTATTTTATTTCGTTATAATACACGGAGCAGTTGTTTGCGTGGCCAGCAGCGCCATCTGATCGCTTATGGTTTTTTATTTTTCGTTTCATTCACCTTGCGGTACCACATTGAATAATTTACTTGGTACCGGTAATAATCATAATTATTATTAATCTAATGGTTTCAGTGTCTAGTTACATTCAAATACTTATAGGCAACCCGGTGATGGTGGCCAGTTTCCACAAACAGAGGACCGACACGATGGCAATGTAGTTATAGGAAACCCTTCAGATGATGGCTTTTATCATGAACTTCGACGGAAAAATTGTTAAGAATAGTTTTGGTCAAAATTACCTGCAGGCGTAGCATGGCGCCGTAGAAAGGGGTTCTGAAAATGACAGAACGTAGAAATAATTTTAGCGTTTTAAGCATGGTAATGTAAAAAATATAGAAAATAAACGTTCTATTCTTCTATAGTGTACGAATGGTGTAATATTTGTGCAAAAAAACAGTCGATTTGTTTAGAAATAACGATGAAATAACTTTGTCTTTTCTTCGTAGAATAGAGATAGAATCGCCATGCTACGCGTGCAGGTGGCCTACCATGACGTCTCAGGGAAAGAAACGGCGCTAGACGACTTGTACAGATCTGTCTCTTTCCCACAGTCTAAAGACTCACGCTTTATGTCGTAATGGTAGACCACCAGATAATTACCTTAACAATAAAGCTGGCGGGAAGAGGAAGGAGTGAAAAACTTGGGTGCAGGTAGTGCGCTGTGTCGCGCGCCCGGAAACATCATTTTTTGACTGCGTCAGTTAAAACCTGAAACTGTAAAATTCGAGGACAAATTGTGTGTGCAACCGTGTTGTGAACACCAGCTCCCAGTCTGCGTGAACAAGAGGACTTTCGTCATCACCATCATCATCTCAGCCGTAGGACGTCCACTGCTGAACATAGGCCTCCCCTTTAGATCTCCACATAATACCGGTTGGAAGCGACCTGCATCCAGCGTCTTCCGGCGACCTTTATAAGGTCGTCTGTAAATCTTGTTGGTGGACGTCCTACGCTGCGCTTGCTAGTCCGCGGTCTCCACTCTAGTACTTTTCGACTCCATCGGCCATCTGCTCTACGAGCAATATGGCCTGCCCATTGCCACTTCAGTTTGCTAATCCGGTGGGCTATATCGGTGACTTTAGTTCATCTACGGATCTACAGAGAGGACTTTACAGTGTGTAAAACCTAGAATAAGTTAAGTACTAAATTAATACTGTGAGGAGAAATAAAGATGTTTATTATTGTTATTCAGCATTGCAAGCGCGAACCAGGGAGACTGCGTGCCGGTGGAACATCATAGTTATTTTGTGAGCTCTCTGCCCAAACTTTTTGGGCTAGTCCTGGATCCCGCAACGAAACGAAACAGAAAATAATAGCTGAAGAGTGGGTGAATACGTAATATACGTTCATATTTTGCTTTGTGTTAGGTAATTTTTTTTTCTTGTAACAACTCTTTTTTTAGCGTAGTAAAATCATCATAATGAGTCCTCCCACCCAGGGTAGCGCGGGAGGGGGACTGTCAGACTTGTACTGACTAAAATCCACAATGTCCTTCAATAGCCTATTACGTTCCGGGACCTCTTGTAACAACTCTTTGAATATGTTTCCATTTGTGTGTTTTCTTGTAGCCAAGTGAACAAATTACCAAACCCCAAACTGAGCTGTAATGCCAATTGTGTCCCTCTTGCTTAAAAATCACAACGTTATACCTATTTAACTTTCTGAATGTGTTGTACTTAACCTAATCATAAGTAGCTCAAATCAGTCATGTTAATTTTTTCTGGTTTAAATATTTTCAGATTACTTTCAAACTGGAAATATGAAACCACAAAGTACAAAGGAACGAAGGCGGGAGAAAAAGCGTCTAGCAGAGATGAAAAGAAGAGCAAGAATCAGAAATGATACAGAGTTGCACTACGCAGAAAAAATGAAGAAAAGAGAAAGGTACCTACTACAGAAGAAAAGCAGAAGCAAAAATCATTAAATGACTTACTCATTTCAGAAGGAAAAGGGGGAGAACCATAGAGCATAGAAAGCTTACTTTTATTTTCAAGTTTAGTTGATCACCCGCTGTAGGTATTCTACTATTTAATCATCGAAGATTCAAAACGGGTAACTAGAAGCTCTTTATATTATATAGTCATTGAATCAATTATAAATGTATAACTGTAATGGTTTAAAATACATTACCTATAAATAATCAAATTCGTATTATAATAACTGCTACAGACGTTATCCACTCCTATTATTAGGTGAAATTTTAATTTAATAAAATTTTATATTTATTTTATGATTTAAATTTTTTTATAAAAAACTAGATACTTACGTCTATTTTTAATAAACAAATATGAATTCCAATTATTAGGGGAACAGTGTATAAGACGGGGACGCGAGGTATGATGGGAAATCACACACTTAGGGCAAACTTAACACAATACTAACGTAGCACAAGCGCCAACAGGACGCCATTTGTTAATGGCCGCTTGCAAATGACGTCCTGATGGCGCTTGCGCTACGTTAGTGTTGTGATAAGTATGCCTAAAGAGTGTATGTACCCATTATACCTCGCGATTATTATCGTCCCCATCTCTTACACTGTTCCCCTAATTACAATTCAGTTTCAGCCCACCTTCAATTATTATTAATTGGGAAATCTGACGCACAGCTTCTTAAAACTTTTTTTTCAATTGCAGTTGAATGGATACAGAATAGGTGCGGTTATCTAATGGTGAAGATAGGAAGATACAAATTTAACAGGTCTAGAACCAGCACTAACAAAATTCGTTGGGCTTGTTCGAAAAAGTTTCAGAAGAAATGCAGAGCGTTCGTCACAACCGTTGACAACTTAGTTACAAGCAGTAACTTGCAGCATAATCATTGAAAGAAACAGTGTTGATTCATGAGTTCATGAATTTCTTCTTAGCCCTGTGTTCTTCGGGAATATTGATACGATTTCAAAATAACTTGATATAAACCTTTTGAATTCCGTTATTGTGTCATGCATGATTTAAATATTTCCATTTGATTATTTTTGTCGCTTGCTTAGGTGTCAGCATAAAATATTGTTATCTACCTTGGTTTATTAATTAAGTACCTGAGTGGAAGTGAATTTTTGTAAATTTTTTTAGCACATCTAGGATCAGTAGGTACTAACACAACTCGCTGGACATGTTAAAAAAAAGACTCGAACTAGATGAAAGGCCTTTGTCATAACTATCGACGATATCGTTATAAAGAGTAATTTGAAGCTTTGCTTTCTACGTATGGTCGTCGGACTCGCTGGACGTGTTCCAAAATTGCTTCGGGTTGTCGGGCCGCTATCATTACTCTCGATGACGTCATCATCAAGACAACCCATGAGCATCAGCATTAAATGTTATCATAACTTATGTTCTAGTTCATTAACAGAACCTATTCTATTCTATTATGTTTCACTAAGTAGATATGATGTCCTAGTTAAACTTCTTTGTTTTTTTGTATGGGTTATTTTAGTATATTTTTTTTTATATGCATGACAGCATCGCATGACTGGTTTTTTTTGCTAAAAGTTTAATATTACCTACTCATACTAGAAGTTCTTATGTCGTATTATTTACCTTTTGATTTAATTTTGCCAGTATGTAAAAGAGCAGAGAATTTCGTTTCATTACATTTTCATTCATTACTATTTAGTGATGTTTTATTTTTGTTATAATGTGGTATAGATCCATGAACCTTTTCATAACAACAGTTCCTATCACTAAGAGTTTTAAACTAGAAAGTAGAAGAAAACTGTCACGTTTTAATTATTTTAACAAAAGTAAACTAACATTTTGCTTGATTTTCCTCCCTTAATTGCACGTATTTGCATGTGATTTCTTTCAGTGCCGGTGTTCGGCAAGAGTCGGTTCGGCAGGCCAATAATCCTGGTGGGCACACACAAGTTCTGGGCGCACGGGACACCCAAGGAAAACGGTCAGCGTTGGAGATGTAGCTGGAATAAATGCAAGGCGACACTCTACACCAAACACGACGTCATTGTCGGAACTACCGGGGATCATATTCATCCCTGATGTTTACAATTTCTGATATTTGTCAAGCATAGTTCAAACAAAAGTCCTTGACGATCTCGCACCTTTTTCAACAGGTGCAGATGCAGCTGTGCACTCCTACCGAATTATTAATTTACTTTTACACTTGGTAACTTCTAACTTCTTTTGGGATAGTGCCTACCCAAATACCAATGAATGTCCTATAATATAAGTCAAGCTTTGTATCATTAAGAAGAATTTTATTTTTGTTGTTCTAAGGAATGTTACTGTTAAGTCGTTGTTAACATTCATAGTTTATAATCGTTGTTAGTTATATCAAATTTTATTGTGGATTTGATAAGTGATCGATGTTTAAGTGTAACGGACAAAGTTAAAAGTATGTCTTAAAACTCGGCCGAGACAAGCGCGCGCGCTGCCGCGGGCGAGCGACCGAGCGCCCAAGCCATCCAGTGTCGGCTTATTGTTTTGCTCGCGTATTTTGTTTCGTGCCTCTGTCGAGAAACAATAGGTGCGTCCACACAGACGGAGTTTCCTTGCGCGGCTAATGCCTCGCGAGGCTGCTCGCTCTGTGTGGACGTACCTGTAATGTTCACTGCGTTAATAATAAAACACACTTTGATAGATCTCGTAGGTGAAGTAGTATATGCGTCTAGCGCACGTCCGCTCTCGGTTACGGTTGGTGCTCGACTGACAACGCCAATGCGCCCGCGCATACACTACATCCCTTCTTTATTTTAATTGAATTGAAATGTTTCAAAATTACAATATTAGATTAGGTTTTAATATTCCGACCTAAACACCTATAATTGGTGGATAACTAATCAAATGTTTTAAATATAATTATTTCAGATTTACCGCAAGGTTTTACAGAACAGCAATGATTTACTTAATTTTAAATCTGTGTAACAAATCTTAAAGACATAGTTGATAACAATAAATAACAATATTATAGTACAAAATTAACAAAATTATTTACTATTTACGCTAGTTCATCATTTTCTCTTAAATCACTATTACCACTATTTTGATTTTACATTACGACGATATTCTTTCCCGGTTTCATCATTCCGATAACATCGCAACCTCTCACGTCCGTTACTGTATGCGCAGGATTGAAATTGGGGGTCAACTTATTATCTTTGATTAAATTTTCCACCAATACTTTTTCTCCTATTTCCAAGCCTGTCGCTTTACTTTTGAGATCCCCATGCTCCTTCCCTTTTTCCTTCATTTGCAGATCTCTTTCTCACTTCTTCTTCTATTGATTTGTATTCCATGTCTGGTGCTGCCCGGATCTTGTCTCTAAACTGTCTTTTATAAAACAACTCTGAGAGAGATTTGCCTCTTCTTGTATTCTTTAAGATCGGGAACTATTGGCGACACCCACGGAGAGGGTCCATTTACTTCCTCGATAATATCCGCATCCTTCAGTTCCTCTAGTTTTTTGGCAAACTTTTCTTCTAAGGGAATGGGAACTCTTCTACAAAATTATTTTTGGCTTATGCCAAAACCCGATTCACCTGTCTAGTATTTTTGTGTAAAGAATCTATGTGCAATGGAATCGAATCAGTTACTGATTCTGAACAAACTATATTCAGGTTTCGCATATACCAAAAATAATGTTGTATAAGGTTGAGTGACTGGTTTTACTGTTCGGCCTTTTGGGATCTGGACAGTCACTCCTTTGAAAACGCTTTCCCTAACGATGTCACATTGTTTAATTCATTAAGCCAAATTGAAGCCCAATTTTAAGCACGCCTAATAAATCGCGTGTGCTGTTTCTGATGACATAAGCAGTACACTTTATACTTTTATTTTTAATGACTGAAATGTCCACGTCAAAGGAGCCTATAATATCCTGGAGTTTTTTACTGCCATAGGAAATAAGTGTCTTATTAGGTTTGCGTATCTGGTTGAAACTTACACATTATTGACTATTAGAAATTGTTATATTCTGTCTGTAATAATATTACATCTACTTCTTGAATCTATTAGCATATCAACGGTGACTCCCTTAATATTGCATTTCATAGTTTCGCCGTCATCCAGGTGGAAAATATAGTCAATTACAGATTTTTTTTTTTTTTTTTTTGATTCTACAAAATTATTTTTTTTTCTTATCTATTTCATTTATTTTTGCTTTGTTGTAATAAATGATAAATTATAATTATTTATTCAGTAAATTGGTTTTGGCAAACTCTTTTACACTAGATGAGGCCGGTGTTTCGTATCTGACTACTCTGAGAAGAAACATCCGAAACAAACTCAGAGGTCACAGTCTCTTTTAAAGTCCAGACAATTTTCTATTGTTCAAATTATATGGGAACCATGCAGTGTAATTATTCGCATCGTTTGTATTTACAGTTTTAAATTGTTCTAATCGCCTGGCTACAACTTCTAAAGCATTTGCTTTACTGATGATTTCGTCTAAACATATTGTATCCCAGTATTCTTTTTTTTTTCGATTAATCGACACTTTTCCGTGATTTGATCGATAATATGCTCTTCTTTACTATGGAATTGATTTATCGGCATGGTTTCTCAACCTTAATAAAAATCTTTCAAATTGTTCTCCTTCCTCCTGTTTCGTGAGTCGGAAAAGGTATCTTTCATAAATCCGACTTTGTTTTGGAGCAAAGTAACCCAACAAACAAACTAAGCTCATAACATTAAGTTTATAAGGTCTAAACCCTTAAACTGATTATAAAAGAGCATTCATTATGCCAATATTACTTTTAGTGGCACATTATTAGAAGATTTGGCTTAAATTACCTTTAATTTTATATTTTGGCTGGGTAAAAGATAATAAATCCAATTTATACGGCTACAATAAGGGCTCGAAATTGTTTTTCTTATAGAGGCTAGTTACATTGCTTTTTAGCCACATAATATTCAAAGTCATATAAAGGCTAAGGTATGGTCAATTATTCTTAGGAAAGTAATGCACAAGGTAACTATGATGCTTTTAAATTTATAGGAGCATTTTATAAGACGTCTATCCAACAAATGAATTCTAGCATGTTATATGATGTTTACACACACCACCTCTACTCTTATGGTACTACAAAATGACCAAGCCGATACTCACAAATCAGCTAGTGGTTCCGCAGAGGATTATTTTATAGAAAATGAGATTGAAAAGGAAACCAGTGAGGAAGAACATAATTGTAGCGGTAGTGATAGTGATAAGGACATATAGATATTGCTATCAAGAGTCGGAGAATATTGATATTCGTAGTGATATAAGAGAATGGGTAGTGAAATTCAACATTTCCCATATCGCTTTAAGTGACTTATTATTTGATCTTTTCTCTTTGCAATTAATTTTCCGCCAGTTACACGAATGTTCAAGTTTTCTTAATTTATTTTCATTACATTATGACCAGCGCAGAACGCCATCTTTTTCCTACTTGCTCGGTACTGCGGACAATTTTGAGTGTCCTAACAATTTTGTAAGGCGTTAAGTTACTATTGTTAATGAACCTCACTATTTTCAATAATATGGTTGGCGTTTTTCTTTATTTGCCAAACTGTTGCACAAAATAATGTAAATCACTGAGAAAAAGACTTATTGCAGACGGCTATAAGGGCCGTCGGATTTTTATGAGCCTTTAATTTGCTACAATAAGTTTAAATAACCTTGTATCGGACCATAATAAAATATGTATAAGGGTGATCGCCCTTATCAACGCTCTCCATATGATTCTCACAAGGGTATTGGCTTTATTGGGGCACTTTTCTTGCCATTATAAGTTTAATTTGCAAACTATACAGCAACTATAACAGGAGTATAAGGGTTTTGCCCTTATAAGTTGTGCCCAAACGCACCTTTATTAGCGATAATACGGCTGCTATAAGAACATTATTTTTGGCATTATAAGCCACTACAAGGAAAATTTTTGATTGTTTGAAATAGTCTAATTTATTTTTCACTTCAGTAGCTCAAACATGTAGGTTTTGCTGCCTGAAATCAGTGAGCAAATTGCGATTTTGCTCACTGAGTGAGACAAAGTAACTTTTTAATTTTTGTTTTCAGAAAGCCCTGAATATCTTATTCAGCCTTGGGTTAATCATACAATTCGAAACATTTACACTCCTTCTCTTTCCTGCTATTAGAAAGAGAGAGGGATAAAGACCAGCCTTTTCGAAATTCCGATTTTGAATTCGACCTCATAGACAAACACGCTCGGTTTGTACTAACTAAAGAAATTTTGCAAAAAGATAATTATGTCTTAGTGTAATTTATTGAATTTTAAACTTATATGTATACGTAGTATTTAAACGAAAATAAGTATTTACTGCAAATAAAACTGATATTTAACCTGTAAATACCCATTTCTAGTTTCAACAATGTTACATAAATATTTTCAATAATAAAATATCATGGGTGCTATAATTTCCGAACACGCCTTAGTTTAAATAAAAGAGTGGGAATAAAATTTCGTGGCTGGCTTAAAGAGTTGAATAAGTTAATAGTTATTTAAATCTATTCCTGTTTATTATTTTATCTCAAGTGTTCTCGCCGCTGAAGTGAAAAGTTATGTGTGTTACACGAGAGCAAAGCTTCCTGCATCTCGTGCCTTTGAATCCCTTGCCACACTCAGGATTCAACTTTAGAATCACTCGCTACGCTCGTGATTCAATCGTTGAGTCCTTCGCTTGCTCAGGATTCAAAATCAGCACTCGCAGCAAAAACGACTTTGCTCTCTCGTTGCACAAACAACTATAGAGCTATTGCATAATCATCGACACCTTCGCCTTCTTCAGCATGAGCTCCAGGAAGGTTTTAATACACTTCTTGAAGTGCTTTTCCCCCAACGTGGAGAAGAGTAGCTCTTTTTTTTTTTACGGAAGTGTCGATGTAGGCAGCCAGTAAATAAATTTCAAGTGCCCTCTTCCATTTCTTCCAGCGAGTGCCGACAGATGTCGGATCGCCTTCGCAATCCAAATGGTCTAAGTTGGGAAGTGTGGATGATGCATGAGTCATTTTGGGTAGCAATAAAATATTGACTCTTATTTTTGCGTGGCTTTTTACTGAAAATCAGTAACAATATTACAACAGTTGCATAGCCCTATTTTTTGTTGTAAGTACTCATTGCAGGATTTAATTATATTTTTGTAAATAAGTTTTTTTTTTATATATATAATGTACAGGCCTTTAAGTTAGGTTAATATTGACTTTTATTTTTGCGTGGCTTTTTACTGAAAATCAGTAACAGTATTACAACTGCATAGCCCTATTTTTTGTTGTATCTTGCGTGGCTTTTTACTGAAAATCTGTAACAGTATTACAAATTTACTTATTATTTCAATTTTATTTCAATTTTATTTCAATTTTATTTCAATTTTATTTCAATTTTATTTCAATTTTATTTCAATTTTATTTCAATTTTATTTCAATTTTATTTCAATTTTATTTCAATTTTATTTCAATTTTATGCAAATTTTGTATCATTTATTTAATTTGTTATGATTGAAATTGTATACCTAAATGTAATTAATTGTAATTGATAATCAAAATAATTATGTTTTACTAACACTAGCTGTTTAAGAAAATTGTTACTAACCATTTATGAGCTCTGAGCTTGAATTAAAAATTTCTATTCTATAGCCCTATTTTTTGTTGTACCTAAGTACTCATTACGTGGACTTCATTATATTTTTGTAAATATATTTGTTTTTTTTTTTAATAATATACAGTCCTTTAAAATTGTTACTTATTTAATCGGCGTGGCCCTTTGTTATTTACTCATAGCGTGGCCTTTTGTTAGGTACTTATTTAATCGGCGTGGCCCTTTGTTATTTACTCATAGCGTGGCCTTTTGTTAGGTACTTATTTAATCGGCGTGGCCCTTTGTTATTTACTCATAGCGTGGCCTTTTGTTAGGTACTTATTTAATCGGCGTGGCCCTTTGTTATTTACTCATTGCGTGGCCTTTAAGTGTACTTTTATTATAACTATTTTCCAAATATGTATAAATTGTGCAAGCATAACAATAGATAGGTAGAAGAACCCACTAATTTAACTATTGTGATGTATTTGTTCTTCAAATTGTTTACACTATACCACCATACATACTCCACCTCTACTGTTTTAAGCAAAAGCAGAACATGTACAGTAGCACAGTGCAACCATAAACACAACACACATACTTATGCTATCAATACTTCCAAACACAATAAGTCTATTATTAAAATGACATTATCTAAAGCTATATTATAATAGGTTTTTACTAATGAGTATATCAGATCCATAAACCAAATTAATTCTGTAAGTAATAATATCTTTAAGCGAGCTGAAATAACTAATTACCTATCCTTTCTACTGTGTTGTGAACAGTTAGGTAAGTATTTCTTATTATCTCGATCATAAATCTCATTATGTCGATAATTACGTTTGGTTTAACTTTTAAACTAATTGTGGGTAGTTACCTTTAGGTCGCATACTTGCACAATATTATATTTTTGTAATATCCTTGCGTAGCCTTATTTTCCATCTAATACGATGCATGGCCATTTACAATGAAGAATAGTGGTATGAAACTGTTTATCAGTAACAATTGCTTACGTATTGGCTCGATTCATATGTGATTTTGATTTAGCTCATAACTCAATGTAAAATGAGTGTTAATTTGCTAGTATTTTCTCTAATATAATAACAAATAATTTGTAATAGGCTATTTGGAACGAATCTACCCGCAAACAACTGATAAGCAATAAACAATTACTTATATTCCTTCCTTCATTTTATTCTAATGTGTCATGTACTTGCTTTTATCCTCGTCGCCACTTGTAATGTTCACTGCGTTAATAATAAAACACACTTTGATAGATCTCGTAGGTGAAGTAGTATATGCGTCTAGCGCACGTCCGCTCTCGGTTACGGTTGGTGCTCGACTGACAACGCCAATGCGCCCGCGCATACACTACAGTACCTATTGGATACTGTTAACTTTCTAGTAGTTAAATGAGTGTAAAGTTGTAAAAGGATCATTTACGGCATTCATGTGTTAGTTCCAAACTCGGAACTAACACCACTATTTATTTTAATGGTATGATGCTGATGAGCAGCGCTTCCCTATTATCGACAATCAAACGTCAAAAGATCCTACCTAATGAGAAGCAATTTATTTTCTTTTGTGTTTATGTAGTTAAGCTTTTATTTTATGTTTTTTTGGCAACCCAGGGCCGGGACTCCACCGAAGCTGAGACGAGCGGATCTCCGCTCGTCTGAGATGTATACATAACTCCACATCTCCTCTCCGCTTAGCTTCGGTGGAAATCTGATTGGTTATTCAAACACATCTCCGCTCGCTTCAGCTTTGGTGAAGTCCCGGCCTAAGGGTTTATATTTTTGTAGGTCATTGTGATTGCTTAGTCATTTAGAATAAAAACTGAACTTTATCTTTCCAAATAAGTGGTTTGCTATTTTATGGAGTACTAGCAAACCCGGCGAACTCCGTTTCGCCACCAGATGGCTTCGTTTTATGTAACTTTTTTTTTTTTTGCTGTAAACCTCATGGAGCCCGCGACCTTTCCAACTAATGCAAAACCGTGGAAATCGGTTCGTGCGTTCTGGAGTTATAGCGTCAGGAAGGAAAACCCGACTTATTTTTTTTATATATACATATATATATTAGATATCCCAACATCTACACTAAATAATTAAATTACGATACGAGTACATCTGCGGACTCTAACAGCAAATTTCTTCGCTTTCTTTCTTTTTTTTTCGCTTTCTTACTCCCTATAATTATTCCAGATCTGTATTTTGAGAGGTCTACGCGTGGTGGAGAAATACTTTGTTGTCGTGGTTACCGCTATGTAAAACATAGTAATAGTAGACCTCCGATGACTAGGTGGATATGTAACAAGTATCCATCAGGATGCAGGGCAACCATAATCCTAATAAATAATGCAGTTACGAAGATTTTGAATGATCATAATCACTGATTAGTTCATATGAGTTTAATTTAAGCACCATGTGCTATTATTTTGTACTGTTTAAAGCCTCCTGCAGACACACGCGATTAATCGCGCGGGGCGCATGTCGCGGTCCATTCGCAGTATTTTTAGAGTGGAAATTAGCTTGGCTCGTTGTCGCAGCGCGATTAATCGCGTGTGTCTGCAGGAGGCTTTATACTTTTCAATAAAAGGAGGTAAGGTTAAATTGCCATAAAATGAAATACATTTTTGCATGGATACACAACATTAGATACAAGACAGCTCTGTTTTTCTAAACTAGCCTTAATAATACGGTGGTTTATACAATCCGCCTGCAACATAAATGTGTTTGATTTTGATTTTGTCTCCTAAGGTATATCGTTCACCACGTCTCGACGAGGAGCGACGTTACTCTGCTACAAGTCTTACCGCTTCTCCCGGCACGTATCCAGCAACCCTCCGATGACCAGGTGGTACTGTGTGAAGGCTCCCTTAGGGTGTAAGTGCACCATCGTTCTTTATTACAACGAGATTGTTAAAATTATGCATTATCATAATCATGTGTAGATACATCTGTGGATATTAAAAGAATACTGAACGTGTAGTAAAGTATTAATGAAGTGTGTCTTTGCCATTAGCGCCAATAATATATCAAATGTGGTATATGCATCTGTGTAATGTAGGTACCTTTCCCCTTTGGCTATGGTATTTCTTTTTTTAGGGAGAAATAAAAGTTCTACGTCATTAATGTTATTTAATTTTATTGTGATTTTTAAATAAAATGCCATATAATTTCAAGTTACTTGGTCATTGCAACATCTCGTATTCCTAGCGTATATTCACTAAAGCTATTGTCAAACAGGCAGGCGAAGCGAACGCGAAGCGAATGCGATCCGAATCCTGTCATATAGAATAGCGAAAGCGGTCCGATAGTCTATGTGACAGGCTTCAAACTTTTCCATACATTACAAACAAAAACGCTAAGCTTCGCGTTCGCTTCGCCTGTCTGTTTGACAATAGCTTTAATGTGTGACCCTAACAGCCACATCTCAAAACATGTCTTTTTTACTATTTGTTTTCTCACTTTCAGGTTTAGTATTCTTACAATCAAGGTTTGGTAATCCTGTCATAGAGTATAATGGGTATCGCTACAACAAGCGAAGTGGTATTAAGGGTCCCAAAGCGAGCTGGGTCTGTGTGAAAGTCGCCGTTGGCTGCAAGGCGAGGATCTTCACTATCCACAACGAGATTTATAAAATTGACCAATCACATAACCATGGGCCCAGTGTTACGCTCTTTTAACAACTTTCTTCTGTCTCTTTAAATCTGTAAAGATATTTATTTTGCCCGGCTGCGTCAGGAGGGCTGTGATTTTTGAATTATTATTGTACAATATGTTTAGCTTTAGTTTAGTGATAAGATCGTTATCCCCTGAGTGATGTACAATAAAGTATGTTTTTCTATCTATACTATCCAAGTGTTTAATAGTGCAATATGATTATGATAAACTACATATATCTAGGTATCAAATAAAAAATTTGAAGTTACTTACTTTTTTGAATGCAGCTATTACCGAATTGCCTCTTGTATCAGGCCTGATCATAACCGGGGCTCATCGCAAAATAAAATGTATCCCATTGTTTCTGAGTCCTTGTCAAATGCGTGTAGCATTAGGTGCGTCCACACAGAGCGCGCAGCCTCGCGAAGCATTTGCTGCGCGAGGAAACTGACAAGCGAGGCTGCTCTCTCTGTGTGGACGCGTCTATTGTTTTTCGACCGAGACACGAAACAATATACGCGAGAAAAACAAAAGCTGACACTGGATGGCTCGGGCGCTAGGTCGCTCGACCGCGGCAGCGCTGTCACTTGCCTCGCCCGAGACACGCCCACACCAACCGAGCTGCTTCGCGCGGAAAATGCCTCGCGAGGCTGCGCGCTCTGTGGGGACGCACCTTTTTGACATTCGTTTCGACTGGCGCGATTCCCATGGCGTATATGTGAGCACTTTATTGGATGTCGTGCTCGTAGACCGTATTCATACAGCCCTTTTCTCATGGTTTAGTTGCTTACAACAATTCCGCTTGAGAGTTGCAGCTTTAAACCTATCTCCCACGCGGTTTAAATCGGCTGACTGTCTTGATAAAATAAAGTATCTTTCTCTATTAATATAATATGCTGTTTTTGTAAATGATTCGTGTTGCATACACTTTTTTGATGCGTGTAGTATTATACTTTCTAGCCCAAAAAGTTAGTACCTACAGTAATATAATATAGTAGTAGTTGTAATAATTTATCTTCCTTGCAGATGAAAGTACTCCAATCTTTTCAAAATCTCGTTTCGGGAAGCCAGTGATATTAATAGGAAGATATCGTTTTAACAAGTGGAGTGGCAGCAAGGGTCCTCGTGCTAGATGGCAGTGTGTTAAGACTTGTAACGGCTGCAAAGCTACCATCATTACTTTGGACGACGTTATCGTTAAATGTAATCCCGATCATAATCATTAATTCATCTATGTATGCGCTAGTGATGTTGCGAATGTCTGATTTTAGGTACACATTCGCGAACGCGAATGTTGATGCGGATGCGAATATTCAATTCAATTAAAACGCACTTAAAATGATAGATAGGTTTAACATTTCATGTCAGACATGGTAGAATGAATGAAGTTAGTCACATAAAATTTATACAACAAGTTAAGACTGTGACTGTAGCTAGATTCCTTTAAGCCTCCTGCAGACACACGCGATTAATCGCGCTGCGACAACGAGCCAAGCTAATTTCCACTCTAAAAATACTGCGAATGGACCGCGACATGTCGCCCCGCGCGATTAATCGCGTGTGTCTGCAGGAGGCTTTATCCTAAAAAATCCTAAAGGAAACCCAATAAGACTGCTCGATCTGGACAGATGGACCAACAAGGCAATCAAAATAAATATATCATGTATTTTTGACTTTGTATTTTAATAAACCTAAATAATTCTCAGAAAAAAATAGAAAAAAAGGAATGAAAATAAACCAATCATTACTTCTACTTCTTTTAATATAATATTAAAAGTTTGTCTATTACTGAAAAAATAATTTGTAAACTTAATCGAAATGATACAATTTTCTAAGGGATTAAAATGCATTTAGTGCAATGAGATTTATTTGACTTAGATATGGTTGGTTATAATTATTTACAGAAGCTGTTGGAAAACCTAAATACATAAATGAATAGACATTTCAAGCTCTTTTTTCTCAAATATGCATTAAAGCCTCCTGCAGACACACGTGATTAATCGCGCGGGGCGACATGTCGCGGTCCATTCGCGGTATTTTTAGAGTGGAAATTAGCTTGGCTCGTTGTCGCAGCGCGATTAATCGCGTGTGTCTGCAGGAAGCTTTAGTTATGTGATATAGGTATTTTTGACATAACATTTTATGATTTAATCACGATAAAAAAAGGTATTTTTACGTTTATTCTTTGTTGCGATTCTGTTAATATTTTAATTGCACTACGAAACCATTTCAATTTAGTTGCCTACATCAAGATTATTCCATTACATGTAGTTTCCACATTCAAAATATATTATCTACTAAATTAAAAAATAGTTTTTAAAAATATTCGCAAACATTCGCATCGATTCATGCGAATGCGTATGCGAATATAAAAAAACATGCGAATATTTGCGAATGCGAATTATTCGCTGCATCTCTAGTATGCGCGTTACTATTTTTATTTGTTATGTCTCTAGAATTCTGAAGTGAATTCGAATATCATGATGTGAATCTCGTATAGCTTGTTTCATTTTTATTATCCTTGCATCAGATAGTACGGGGCCGAAGTCATTTGGTTATCGATTTCATCTCAGGCGTTTATAGACTTAGAATTAGTAGACCACATCAGACAATTATAAAATACAGCATCGTGAAATTCAGCTAATTTCCGTTAGTAGAATAAGCAGCAGTAGCCTCCCAAACATGGAGAAAAAAAATGCATCCAGTCATTTCCTCCCAACTGAAAACTTATTTATTAAATACATATAAAAGCTTACTCAATATCACAAAGAAAAACAATCAGCTGGCTATACCATGGTAGTAAATTCGTCGTAAAATTGTGAAAGCAGCATTATGAAGCAATAAATTAATTTTAACAATTGTATTTATTTAAACTTATGTGTGTTTTACCCCATTAAAGACTTAAACATTTCCATGTGTTTTCCTTAACTTAGACTTAAGCCTCCTGCAGACACATGCGATTAATCGCGCTGCGACAACGAGCCAAGCTAATTTCCATTCTAAAAATACTGCGAATGGACCGCGACATGTCGCCCCGCGCGATTAATCGCGTGTGTCTGCAGGAGGCTTTATTCGTGATTTATAAATAATTATGATATCTTCTCAGTGTTCTATTTATAGCTCAATAGATTCTGAACGATTTTTTTTTTGTTACAGAGAAAGTAGAGTTTGGTGTTTCAAAGTCTGGGAAACCGATACTTAAAATGGGACCGTATATTTTCAACAAGTACGCTCGATCTACCGGTTCAAGAACTAGATGGTACTGTGAGAAGTCGAGGTTTGGCGGCTGTCCTGCGTCACTGGTCACCGTTGATGACGTTGTAACAGCGAAGGCTAATGACCACAACCATTGATACGAGTATTCTGTTAAATGTTACTGAATACTTCTAAGAAATCCGACAACTTATCACTTTTTGAAACCGAATATTTACTCGTACTTTTTAAATGGTGTTCATGAAATGTAACGTAGTAGGCTAAGCTTTTTTTGTAAAATATTCAATAATTTATAGATATTATGAAAGTGGGTATGTATCGGTTAAAATATTAAATTTTTCACAAATTATCTTGCGAATTTTATTTAACAATGATTTTCCAGTTACCAAAGCGATGAGTGATTTCAGGTGGTAAACATCATTAGTTTTCAAATGTTCGTGACAGAAATCCAGACTTGCATGCAGGATGTAGTTTCATGCATACTTTCTTACATGAGCGTATACAAAAGGGTGGGAAGTAGGGCTTTCAATCTGAAGTTCCGGAGTTTCGGAGCGATTTTTAGCGTTTTTCAACTCCGGAGAGTGAAATAGAATACCGGAGTTGAAACCGGTTTTCATTACACCATGTAAACATTTACAAAACGTCGAAAAACGCATGTTAATTGGCATTTTTACAATGGTCTACAAACTTTTGTTTGGTATAGTTTTAAATTTTTTTGGTACCTTTAAGTTCATGATTATTACTTGATTATAACTTGCCCAATAAATGTTTATTTTTTATGTTTGTTGATTGTTTTAATATTTTATAATGCGTATTATTTGTCTATTACAGTAGGTCCCAAACTTATTTTTCTCGTGGACCACTTTCAAAATTTTACTGGTTTCGGTGGACCCCCTGCTGCTACATTTCTAACACGTTCTTAAAGTCGCCAAAAAATAAAAATTGTGTCGCTTCTGAGTTCTGTCCCTATATTTCGAAAGGTAAAATAAAAACGAAAAATGGTACATTTTATAACACTTTATTGATTAATTAAAAAAGTAGAATTACAAGAAAAAATTAATAAGGTAATATAGGTTCAGGTCATAATTTTAATTAATGGGAAGGATGTATTTGATGGAGCAATAACCGCAAATCCCCCCGCTCTGTGATTTTTAATTTGCTCCTTTTTTTGTTAAGAGGTTTGTAACTGCACTAAAACTCCTTTCGACAAGGTGTGAGGAGGGAAAGGCTATTAAAAATTTCCTTGCGATTTCCCACATTCTAGGATATTTTTCGGGTATTTCTGCTTGCAGCCAAAATGTTTGGTAGCCTTTTCTAAATTTCACCTTCAGCTCCTTATTGGTGCTTAGCTCGAGCAGCTCCTCTTGTAATACAACATTGGCAACTTCCGTTTCATCAAATGGATTTATGATACATGGTGGTATATCCATCGTCAGCATGTCTTCAAACCTGGTTTTGAAGTCATCATGCAGGGCACTTAAATGTTGACTGTAGGTATGGATATCCACATCAATACATTCTACCTCCGACAAGTTTGGAAATTGAGAGAATTCGCGCCGACTAATGTTTTGCTTCATAAATTTCAATTAATGATCGAAGGTAATATCGAATACGCAAGTTTGGACAAGTAACAGTCGCTTGCCTTATTAAAATATTATCTAACAATGTAGGTAGGCCCTTATAAAAACTATGCTTACATTTTTGTTCTTTACTATCAAAAGCAGATAAATTTTCGTGGACCCCCATTAACATCTTATGGACCCCCATTTTTTGTTCACGCCTACGTAGACCCCCAGCAAGTCTCCCGTGGACCCCTGGGGGTCCACCTGGACCACTTTGGGAATCACTGGTCTATTATAACGTCTGTCTGTCAGACAGAAATTTTTTAAACAAAAACACTGATTCCTTAACAATAAAACTTCTATAATTTAAATAAGGGGCCTTTTTATTGATTTCTAAAAAAAGTGTCAACTCCGGAGCCAATTCCGGAGTTCCGGATTTGATTGCTCAACATCGTAACTAGCTCCGGAGTTGAATACAGTACGGACAGTCGTAGGTCCGCATCCTGCATCAGTCTGGATTTTTGTTGCGTACTATACATAATTATGCCTACGGCATTAAGTCCGCCGTTGTTCATTGTTGTGCATTAAGTTTAATAAATAAATAAATAAATTATCACTACATTTTAATGTCATGGATTTTCGCAAAGTAACGCCAGATTCTATAATTTATCATTTTTAGTACCTAGTGTATTTACAGAAGTTCCGAAATTGTTGGTTTTATAGCAGAAATTCAATTTTAATAATTATGAATTTTGTTTAAATGGACTTAATTTTTTCAGGACTTATTTTCACAACGTCGCGATTTGGAAAACCCGTAGTGATGATTGGTCATCACCGTTTCAATAAATACTATCGATGTACTGGCGCGAAGGCGCGCTGGACATGTACAAGAGGACAGGGATGTAAGGCGACGGTTATCACCGTCGGCAACCACTTGGTTGCTTATAAGAACTGCCACAATCACGACTGATGTGATGGTGAAAGAGAGAGAAAGAGAATGCATTGATTGGATGGTTACTTTTTAGTTCCAGTTTTAAGACATCGGCATCGGTCATAGTTATTCTACAAATGTTATCCTACACAGGGAATAGGTTTAGTCTGAAAGATCCAAAATCGATCAACAGTCAAGAATGGAGGTGCATTAAGTGGTGCAAATGCTGCAGAGCTAGTATCATCACTTCCTATGAAGTACCACTAAATATTATTACTTACTAGCTGACCCGGCAAACGTTGTTTTGCCATATAAATAATTAAAAAAAAAATTAGGGGTGGACTACCCCTAACATTTAGGGGGATGAAAAATAGATGTTGGCCGATTCTCATAGATACCGGATAAGCACAAAAAATTTCATCAAAATCGGTCAAGCCGTTTCGGAGGAGTATGGCATCGAAAACTGTGACACGAGAATTTTATATATTAGATGTTAAAACCAAGAGCATTTTTTTTTGTTAATTAATGTTTCAATGCTTTAAGGTTTATTTTAAAATAAACTTTTATTTTGATTAGTAAACTGTTTTCTCTTTTTGTTTTAATTATCTTTTAAAAGCCACACAGTAACAAAAACAGATCAGCATTATGAATAGGAATTAAGTGTAGGTACATATTTCTTTTCAGCTATATTTCTGACGTCATCGAGGTACGGAAAACCGAAGCTGGTGTACAAAGGACAAGAATACAACTTGTATAATCCAAACTCCGGCTCCGGCGTAAAGAAGGTGTGGCGTTGTGTGAAGTGGGCCTCAAAGTATCAATGTCGCGGCATGGTCGGAACTATCGACAATGATATTGTTGAAACTAGAAAACACACTCATGATTAAAAAAAAGTTGAGAGGTGTCAAGGGACACCCGGATGTAACGAAGTTACTGTATACACTCAACAAAAATAATCGTCGCGACACCATACTGTTCAATGCGACCGAATTAAAAGGTTGTCTTGTTTTTTTACCGATTTATCCTACTGGTGGAAATCAGTTGGACAAATCGGTAAAACAAGTAAAGGTCGGAAAACATTTTCACCTGTTTGTTTAACTTGCTATCGTTCAGCAAATGTTTTCCGACCTTCAAGCGATTTTCGACCTTATTGACATTATGCAAACACCGGATTTTAAAGAAGGAGCAATGTTAGCTAACGAGAATGTGAGAAAAATAAACTAAATTTTAAATGTCAATAAGGTTGAAAATCGCTTGAACCTGTTTTTTTAACTTGCTTGCCACTCCACTCCACTCCGCTCCGCTCCGCTCCACTCCACTCCACTCCACTCCACTCCACTCCACTCCACTCCACTCCACTCCACTCCACTCCACTCCACTCCACTCCACTCCACTCCACCCCACTCCACTCCACTCCACTCCACTCCACTCCACTCCACTCCACTCCACTCCACTCCACTCCACGCCACTCCCCTCCACTCCACTCCACTCCACTCCACTTCCATCCGTGATTTAGAACGCTCTTTTAATTATTACTCATTAATGTAAGTTCTCTGTCACATGCGCATTAATTTTGTTGGTTAATTGGGCTTAATTCACAGTGATATAATTAAGAAATCAGACTAACTTACCTTAAGTGACGTCTGATGGTAATTTTGTGAACGGCTCATCCTGAAAACAATTATTCTTACAGGTAGTAGTTCACCTCCAACGAACTCGATCGCGTAGATTTTTAGAGCTATATAAAACAAAAAGTTGTGTGATTCCTGCTTTATTTCTTGTACTGTCTGTGTGACACCTGTCAAAATCACTTTCTTTAGAGTAACCAGTTAACCACCATGACCACAGTAACCAATAAGGGATGCCATTATTTAATGGGTGGGTAGCACTTTGTATCAAGATATAAGGGAGGGAACTTAATTGTTTTCAGGATGAGCCGTTCACAAAATTACCATCAGACGTCACTTAAGGTAAGTTAGTCTGATTTCTTAATTTTGTTACACGGCTCATCCTGAAAACAATTATTCTTACAGGTAGATGTTTAGAGACAAGTAATGGCATCTCTATAGGCAATGGGGTAGGTATACTTAGTCATAATATTGGTGAATAAAAAACAAAATATATATAAAAATAAACGACTGAGAATAATTTTAATATTTATTTATTAAATATTAAATTATACTCAGACAATTGTTAATTAGATAGTATTTTAATGCTTTAGGCATTTAATTATTATCATAGCTTAAACTTGTTTTCAACAATTGAATAAATGTAACAAAAAACAAAACTTAATAATCAAGATTTTTTCCTTAATTAAAAATATTTTAGTTTTAAACTAAATGAGATCTTCTTTCTTCAGATTAATTTTAATTATTAAAAAATAAAACTAGTTCCAGTCTTTAACGATATTTGACTAATCAAAATCAACCAAATGTTACTAATAATTAGGTATTTATTCTAGGATAGAATTAGCAAAGGTAAGATCGGTTCTATAACTTACAATTGGTAAATTGTAGTGTTTTGCAAAAACAGCTGACATTTCTGACCAACCAGCAGTCTTTTTAATAATATCAATTGGCACACCTAATGTTTTTGCCTTTGAAGTAGAGGCATGTCTTGTACTATGTGAAGAAAAAATATTAGTGTCAATGCCACTTTCTGTTAAAATTTCCTTAATCCAACGGCTTATAGTAGCAGTTGAAGCTTTCTTAATTGGTTTTGTAGTTGTGATAAATAAATAAGGGATATCTCCTCGGGCTTCCTCAGTCTTTTTTAAATATAATTCTAAGGTCTTGGCTGGACATATTGTCTGGTTTTCAAAATATGGCAAATGCAAGGTGGTACCTGTTTTAGTTTTGACAGAGGTTTTTAAAATATCTGAGATGTTAATAATGACAGAATTGTTAGTAAAATGAATGTCCTTAATTTTAATACATGAGAGAGTTTGAACTCTATGTGCAGTAGTTAAAGCTAATAATGTTGCTGACTTCTTTGATAATTCTTTAATATTTAAGGTAGTTGACATTTTTTTAAGAAAATCAAGTACTACTGTAGGATCCCACATTTCTTTATATCGAGGGAGAGAGGGCCTTTGCCTGAATGCACCCTTAAGTAATCGCTTTACATTCTCGTCCCTCCCAATTTCAGAGCTTATTAATAGCGACAGCGCTGATCGGTGGGTATTTAAAGTTGAGTAGTTACTGCCATTGTTATATTCTCGTGAAAGAAAACCTATTGTCTGCAGAATAGTAGCTTTATAAACATTAACATTATCTGTCTGACAGTATGTCCACCACTTTTTATATGAGCAATCATATTGTTTTAGCGTACCATTAGCAAGTGACCCTAACATTACCTCCAAGGAAGCTCGAGGTAGACCCTTTAATTCCCACGCTGTCCGCAGAAGTGTCCTGCCGCCAGGGTAAGGTGGCAGCTCAGACGATGCTGTGTGCTAAAAGGAGATGAGAGTAAGTCACTATTAGCCTCAAATATTATTGGTTCAGATTTCATTAAAAATTTTGCTAGAGGAAACCATGGTTGTGAGGGCCACCAAGGAAAAACAAGAATTCCTTCAGCTTGTTCATCTCTTATTTTTTGTAAACATTTTGTTATTACAGAGAAAGGTGGGAATGCATAGAAGAAGAATTTGCTCCAGTCCAAAGTGAAAGCATCAATCTCAAATGCCATGGGATCTCTTTTCCAAGAAACATATTTTAAACATTTAGTATTAATTCGAGTTGCAAATAAATCAATTTCAGGTATTCCAAACTGATGAGTAATTTTTTTGAATGCATACTCAGCTAAGGACCATTCTGTATCATGATTTACATTCCTAGATTCTCTGTCAGCCTCCTTGTTTTCTTTGGACTTGATATAGGAAGCCGTCACCCATATGTTCCTATCCTCACACCACTGCCATAATTTTTGTGTAACAGTGTTTAAGTGTGGGAATTGGACACTGCCCATTTTGTTAATACAAGATATGGCAGTAGTATTGTCTATTCTTAGTAAAATATGAGAATTTGACATATTCTTAGCAAAAGATCTTAGACCAAAGTAAGCTGCTACAAGTTCCAAATAATTAATATGTTCTTCTTTCTCTGTTACATCCCATAGTCCCCCTATTGATTCACCTAGGCAATGAGCTCCCCACCCAGTTAGTGAGGCGTCTGTAAAGATTTCCAGTTTAATCTTTTGTACAGAAAAGAAGTGTTTTGATCTTGAAATGTTGGACAACCACCATTCTAAATCTGGTAATAATTTGGAAGAGATATTCATTATAAAATCATAATTTTCATTTGATGACTGTAAAGCTAGGAACCTTTCTCTTTCCATGAGCTTGGTATGTCGTCTACCATATGTAACAGCAGGGCATGCTGCAGACAGTGTTCCAAGTAGTTGGGCAAGACACCTTATTTTACAAATCTTAAATGACATAAACTGTTTAATCATATTAATTATTTTTTCTTTCTTATCAGGTGGTATTTCTATTGTAAGATATTGGGAATTTATAATAAATCCTAGGAATTTACATTGTCTTTTAGGAATTAAGTCACTCTTTTCATAGTTGAGTATAAAACCTAAACATTTCAAAATTTGTATTATATGTTGTGTTTGAGCTTTACATTCTTCATATGTGTTAGCTATGCATTGAATGTCATCTAAATAAATTACTGTGACATAACCCAAGCTCCTTACATATGACATTACAGGTTTTAAAATTTTTGTGAAAACACTGGGTGCTGTACACAATCCATAAGGAAGTGCTGTAAATTCGTACAACTGTTTATGATGAAATCTAAGGTATTTTCTATCTTCTGTGGCAACTGAGACTAAAAAATATGATTCTTTTAAATCTATAGTTGTCATAAAACAGTTTTTATGTACTAATCTAGTGGAAGTTCTTAAATCTTCCATCTTAAAATGAGATGTGGAAATAAATTTATTTAATGGTTTTAAATTTAAGATAAACCTAAATTTACCATTAGGTTTGGGTACCAAGAATATGTTTGAAAGGTATTGTCCATCCACTGGTTCACAAGGTGTTATGGCACCCAATCTGAGTAAGTCATTAATAGACTCATTTACATTTGATTCTTCAGATTGAGAAATAATATTTGATGGAACATGAGTCTGTATTGGTGAAGAAGTGAATGGAATATGATAACCTTGGATCCAGTTGAGTATGACCACATCATTAGTTATAATTCGCCAACAACTAAAATGCTTAGACAAATTGCCTGCATGTACCTGTGGTATTGTCAGCGTCGAGCACGCTGGTAGTCCCTGTTGTGGTAGCTGGTCCGCTTCATTGGTTTTTTGGCAGGTTGCTGTGTTTTCTTTGTTGGCTGAGGTGGTGCTCGTCTCTGCCCCCCACGTGGTGCAGTGATCTTCTGCTGTGTGTTTTGTCGTGAGGGGCCAGTCCAGTTTCCCAGTCGGTTCAATGTAGGAGGCTTGGGTTTTCTTAATTGTAATCCAGATCGTTCAATTTCTTTGTTGTTTTTTATTTTTTCACTTAAATTATCACCAAATAATAATTTATTCCGGGACAAAGATTCTGCCATCTTATTAAATCCCTTTTCTAGAAGCGGTGCTATCAACTGTCTTCTGGTAATGGTGTCATTGTGGTGGAGCGATATTAATAGTTTGGCACCATCACTTAGTAGCTTAATGGCATCTGGCACTTCTTGTCCGGCTAGCAAAGTAGACATGGCCTGACCTATACAAGTCAGCGCTACACCGAGCTGTTGCTGCTTGTTCTTTAATAGATCATCCCTGTTGCGAGCAGAGTCAGTCAGAGCAACTTTGACCTCCAAGTTGAGTTCTGGAGCTTCCAACAGAGGACAGTTGTCAGGGATTTTATATTTGCTTAGAGTCTCTTTGATTTCATCGCAGTCATTAATAATTAAATTTTCCCATCTGGATGCAATTAAATCATTGATCTTAGGACCATATTGTGGTTCCTTTGGTTTATCGGCGCCTAATGCAACTAACAGTGCTTCTGGGATTGGAGCCTCTTCTCTACATTCAACCATAGCAACTGGATCTGAAATAACAACAATTTGTATGTTCTTGTGACAGTTGATGTGTGGGCATGCCTATATTAGGCTATGCATGGTGTCTACCACGTAGTGTCACGCACATTCTGATAGATCACATCAGAAATGATATCTCGTATCAAATTCTGATCTTCGTGCGGAAGTATCTCGTACTAGCACGGATGACGGTATGAATCCTTTGACACACATCCAAGGTGACCATATTGGAATCTCGTTCCATGGCTTGTTTGTGTCTGTAGGATGTACAAAGACTATCTTGAACGGTTGAAGTTGATTTCTTTTTCATAACCTAAAACAAGGCATACGTACTTACCATTATTTTCTTTTGTTTCTTCTTGTTGTTGTTCCTCGATGTTAGTAGGCATGATCAAGGGCGGACTTATCGTCTGCGATCGTTGCTGGGATCGTGATCGTTGTCGAGAACGGGACCGGGATCGCTCCCGAGAATCATGCCGGTTTTTACGTCGACGGCGACGAGAAAGTTTCTTGACTTTTTTCTTCATTTTCTCTATTTCTTTTAATAACCCGGTTTCTGTATCGGAACTGGACATTTTACACTCAAAACCACAATATTTAACTCACAATTTAATCACAGACAGGATTCTACGCGTTAACGCGAGCGCGCGAAGTTGAAAAGTGATTTTGACAGGTGTCACACAGACAGTACAAGAAATAAAGCAGGAATCACACAACTTTTTGTTTTATATAGCTCTAAAAATCTACGCGATCGAGTTCGTTGGAGGTGAACTACTACCTGTAAGAATAATTGTTTTCAGGATGAGCCGTGTAACAAAATTATACAATTATGACGTTTGAACATGCAGTCCTCTTTTTTTTTCACTTTCTATTACCTATATAGGTCATTAAATAAAACATTTCAGGTAGATAATAATGAGTTCACCTAGTTGCCAAGTTTTGACGGCGTATTTTCTATTTTATTATTATTTTCTTCATTCAAAAAAATATTTGACGAAAACTCTCGTTGTTACAGATATTATTCGGACAGTATCCAAACACGGAAAGCCGATGTTGCAGCGAGGTCCGTACAAGTACTACCAACACAACCGTTACAGAACTGGACCCAGGGGACTCTGGCTCTGTCTCAGGAAGAACCATGGCTGTCCATCCGTCATCAAAACCGTTGAAAACGAAGTTATTCAGTTCATTGATAAACATAATCATTAAGGTCACAGAGCCACCGGGCACCCACTTCGCACCGCCTTGCCTCTTGTGGTTCTTTATATGGACTTGTAACTTGTGACGAGTGGACCGCGCGCAGGCCTCTAATGATTCACGTTCGTCCACCCGTGGACCACACGGCGTTTATTGGTGATAACGCGGCGTCCACCCGTAGGCCACCTGTCGACAATGTGTGGACGCCGTGTGATGAGGCAGGGCGGCTCTATTGAGCTGTGAACTTTAGTGAGCAAGCGAGACATTATGAACCTTCTAGCAACTCATAACTGGATATTGGCCTTATAAATGAACACACCCATTGATTTTGTCAAGCAGAACTTATGCTTGTTGTGTGAAATTTACCTGTGAAATACCTTGTAATACGTCACTTCAGTCGAGCGCCGAGGTCGTTGCGTCTACTAATCTAAAATAACGGACCGTATCCACAATCGAGTTCCTGTCTTCGTCCCACCTTAGCAGTAATGTCACCAATGACCTTGTTCCAAATACCCTTGTTTTCATCGCATGCTCTATTGACGAGGTCGTAAATTTCTTCTACCTCTTCATCGCCATGTGCAGATGTCAGTGCATATATTTGTACTTTTTTTTTTTTTTTTTTTTATCGTGGTAAAATCATCAAATGAGTCCTCCCACCCCGGGCAGGGCGGGAGGGACTGTCAGACTTGTACTGACTAAAATCCACGGTGTCCTTCGATAGCCCTTTATGTTCCGGGGTCACGGTAATGAGATAAGTCCCGCGACCCCGGCAGGCTTTGGCCCTCTAGAGGGGGGGCCCCGTCATCTTGCTGACGCTCTTTGAGGCGCGCGTGGAACACAACGCGCCGTCGACCCGGGCATGGTCCATGGTCGGGCAGCGAGTTGCCCTTTACTCGCCGCCCGCATGCCCGACATATATTTGTACTAGCGTTAGAGTTTTGTTAGGTTTTAGTTGGAACTTGACCACAGCGACATATTTCGAGTAGGCCAAAAATTCGATGATATTGTCCTTCCACTTTGTTTGCCACTGTAAACCCCACTCCGTGCTGTCCACTGGTTTTAACAAAGTGAAACAACATAGCATCGTCTCTTTCTTCTGTGTGTTCGTCCTCTAGCTTGACTTCTGGGGGCCTCAAGACGTCCCAACTGTTGTCTTTAGGGCGTCCTCAAGCTCGACTAAACGTCCGTCTCATAGTAGCTTTCGGAAATTGTAGGTTAAAATATTGAGTACATCGGAGTCTTTTATGTAATTTACCGTGGTCGTTTAACGGTTTCGATCTCACGCGGAGATTATTTCATACCCTTTGTTGTTAAATAAATATAAGTAAATTAAATAAAAGTAGTGATTAAGTGATAAGTGGCAGGATTCCGAAAACTTCTCACATGTCCTTTTTATTCATATGTCATAAGTAATGTTATAAAAACACCTTTATATAAGACACTTAAAAATGGACTTATTTATTTTTTGCTGTACATACAGATAAAGTTTAAATTATTTCGATGTTGACCAAATCTAAATGCATGAAAACCCACAGTTCCAGTGTTCTCAACATCTAAGTTCGGAAAGCCAGTGATAATTCACAACAACTATCGGTACAATTGGAACAAGCATCCGGGTAATCACCAGTCAAGCAGCAGGAAGAAGTGGAGGTGCTGCAAGTGGACTAGTAGCCGCTGCAGAGCTAGTCTCATCACCATTGATGACTTAATTGTTAAATTCGTTAATGAACACAATCATGGAATGACAGCAGAGAATGGAAATCCTGAAATGGAATAAAATTATGTTTAGCCTAGCCATTATCAACATAGGTCGGAATTAGGAAGAGTTATTCATGTACTTACGCTGATTTCATACCGCGAAAGAATAAAGGGCATATGCCCTAAATCCCGGAATTACTTAAAGCAGAAAAAACCGTGATTTTTAATATCAAAAAGTTTTACTTACTTGTAACTTTTACACAATTTATTTGTCTTATCTATCTTTGATGTTTCTATAAAATTGTTTTTTCAATAAAATGAAATAAATAAATTATTTTCGGATTGAAAATGCAGTTTATTTCGTGATCAAGTATTTAGAAAGTGTCCGTATAATATGTACCTGTCTAGTTAATAGTAATATAAAAACCTAGTAAAAGTAATATAAAAACCTTATAAAAACCCAAACAAAAGTTACATAAATATGTTATTTCAGAATGGCTGTCGTCGGATGAAGATGATGACGATACACAAGATGCAAGCGAAAAACACCCATCAGCCTATAACAAATTTATCCAGTGGAAAGCTAGATCCAATGCCAGCTCATTTACAGAAGATGTATTTTTGGCTTACTTCAGCGACCTGGCAAATAAATACAAGCCTAACACACTGTGGAGTATCTATTACATTTTGAAAAGCACTGTTTGGACCAAACATGGCATTGACATCAAACTGTATTCCAATCTGACTGAATCTTTGAAGAGACGCTCAGGCGCTACAAAAAAACAGAGGCCTCTAGCATTGTCAGCAAATGACGCTGAAACGTTTTTGAGAGAAGCTCCAGATAGTCAGTACTTGGCAACAAAGGTCAGTAATACTTATAGGGGTCAACAAGTACATACCTATTATAGGCCTGCACGAAATCAGCATCGTCGAACTTGTGTCGTACCTTATTGATGGCAAAACGCGATAAACTGATGCGCCGAAGTGATGCTGATCCAGTGCAAGTGTTTTTTAAAAGTCAGTGCTCTCAAATTCAATATTATGTTTAACAATTTCTATATTTTTGTTTACTACCTACAGTTACAAAGCATTTTATGTCTTTCAAGGTTGCCTTAATATTCGGACTAGCTGGTGGATGCAAGCCTGAGGAACTACGTAACATTACTACAAAAGATATCGACACTCACGACAACATGCTTCTGGTCAGAGTCAATAACTCTACAAAGAAACCACGATCATTTGCTATTCATAGCCCGTTTTATGAAATAGTAAAGAAATACGAAGTTTTACGTACGCCAGAAGCAAAAACTGACTCCTTTTTTCTAAATTATATGTACGGAAAATGTGGGACTCAACCTATTGGTTTGAAGAAATTAAGTTTCATGCCAAAGGAAATTGCTAAGTTTTTGGGAATACCGGGAGCTAACTCTTACACCAAATTTAGCTATAATTTTAAATAACTACAGCTAATTTGCTAACTGAAACTGCATCGATATAATTGGTTTAAAACTATCACAGTAGGTGGTTACTGTATTCATACAAAAGCCACATAATTTAATATTATAGACTCCTCCCTTGGACAATGGCGACGAACCAACGTAAACGAGGCAATGGCTCGCTTTAGTGCGAGCGAGTACTTGACGGTTCGCCATAATTAGCCATGCTGATCTGTGCTTACACGTATAATGGTGATCAGTCGCTGAACAAACTTATGGTTTTCAGTTAAAGTAGCTTATTTTTTTAGATGAAAACTTTTTTTAGTTTTAAGTTTTGTGTTGCTTCATATTAGTTGGTAATAAATGAGTTTGAATAAATATGAAACATTTTATTTATTCGATTGCAAAAAAAGATTTTTTTTTACATTTTCTTACAAATTCTATTTATCGTTTTACATACCTTCTACTTTCACGTCATCTGTTACAAGTTTTAAAAATATTAATTTAACCTTTTTAGTTCTGGTATATACTAAGTCGCGCTATGGTAAGCCGGCGATCCAGGTGGGGAAGTACAGGTTTAACAGGAACAACCGCAGTTCTGGAGCCAGGTCCTTATGGATCTGTTGTAGGAACAGCATGGGATGCAGAGCCACCATCACAACCTTCAATGATGTCGTGATCAAACACAAATGTGTGCATAATCACTAAGAGCGAATTTCACCACTGAAACTGGATCCGATTATCTAAACAGCGCAGCGATCAATTGCCGTCAGTTTCAACATTACATTGAAAAAATTATACTGACAGTTGTTGAGCGTGAGCTTAACATTCTCGCTGTACGGGACCAATCTAAAATATGTATTTTGAGAATCTTCTTCTTCTTCTTCAACCTTTAGTCACCCAATGCTGAGTGTAGGTCTCTTCCAAATCTTTTCACTGCTGGCGGTTTTGTGTTATGGCTTTCCAGTTTCTTCCGGCCACTTTAACAAGATCGTCTGTCCACCTAGTCGGTTGTCTCCCTACATTCCTCTTTCCCGTTCGTGGTCTCCACTCCAACACTTTCCTTCCCCATCTTCCATCCAGTCTACGGCATATATGGCCCGCACACTTCCACTTTCTTTTTGCTATCACCCATGCTATGTCTAAAAGTCTCGTTCTTCTACGAATTTCTGTGTTTCTCACCCGGTCGTAGAGAGAGATGCCCAACATGGCTCTTTCCATAGCTCTCTGAGTAACTTGCATGCGGTGGATTATATGCTTGGTGAGCGTCCAAGTTTCAGCCCCGTACGTCATGACTGGGAGGACACATTTTGAGAATACTTAGTACTAATTCATTGGTCTAACTATGTTTATTAAATGGTATTCTTGTTTGTTTTATTACTAGATTATAACTTTGATAGAGTTGTCTCATGTTTGCTTTACCTGTAGCAAATTATGTAAATTTCTATAAAAAGTGACGAAATTTTGTTATTACATTCGAGACGGAATTATCAGCCTGATATGGACGAAGGATTGCTGCATGAATACACATGTCAATGCCCACATGCATCGCAATTAAAACAAGTATCGCAATACTGTTTTTTATAGCTTCATGGAAATACTCAACGGTTATTGTGGGCCGTACAATTTATCAAGACCTTGTTTGGACAGGCTGATCTTCGGCATGAAGTATTATTATTTGGTTTAAATAATTACCTTCTGTAAATGAATGAATTTTGCATATTATGAATTTTGCACTTAGTATTTGAGGTATTTGAGTGTAGTTTTGGATGATTCTATTTTATCAGACTACTTGTGTGCACCAGTCAGTTGCATGAAGGGTTATATTTTCTTTTTTTCCAATAGCTCCAGTGTTTCCACAGACTAAGCATGGGAAGCCGTTGCTCAATATAAACAGGTTTAATTTCAAGCATACTATGTTTCCTGATCAACGTTACTGGGTTTGCAACCAAGCTTGGAAAGGTTGCCGGGTTTCCATCATTACTACTGAGAGTACTATTATCAATATAAAAAATCTGCATAATCATCCGCGAATTTTCAACATTCAAAATAATATTTGTAGATACTATGGTATCCCTTAATGTGGCCACGTTTTTCCTATCTGGCAGTAAATTAAGTATTTACCTAATATGTTCTATAACTGATTTTTGAAGTGATTAGAATTTGATATTATAACAGATTTTTGTTTTGCAGCCACGTATATAACTCATGAAACAGGAGCACAATATTTGTACTACCAAGGATATTATTACAGAAAGAATTACAGTGGAAAGGAAAGATGTACCTGGGTTTGCAAGTGGAGGTCATCTCAGAAATGTAAAGCTTCTGTTGTTACCGTGGAAGATTTTGTTGTCCAGTTAAATGGAAATCATACCCACAGCACATGTCTTTTGAATACATTATAATAATGAAGTAGAAGAGAATACTCTTTGTTTTAACATTTTTAGACATAGATCATGAATATTAAGATATTGATGTGACTGTAACTGACATAGACAACATTGTTTAACTCATTTATGATTTAAAACCAATGTACAAGTAGGTATTACTTAGGTTTGTTAGTAAAGTAGGTACTTGTCAAATTATGTAAAGAAAATAGTTATTTATGATACTAGTGCGGTAAGTTGGTTTTTACAAACGAGTAGACGAATGTAAGCCCGAGATGAAATCGAGGGCTTACCATAGTCACGAGTTTGTAAATACCAATTTTCGCACGTGTGTCATACAATGTTTTTCAACACATTTGCGAGAAAACAGTACAATATGTAATTAAACAAACTTTATTTAGAAGTTTCTAATAAGAAAATGGCGCGAATTTGCAAATGGCGCCACATGCACGTGGTGAAAAATAGAACTACATCTTTCGTCTCATTTACTCTTTAGTATTAAAATGAGACAACGTATTGAGCAAAAGCGCTTCCAAGGAGGTTCGACCAGTCAGGTTGTTTATTCTCATAATGTGAAACTCTTTGGTGGAGTTCTTATTTTTTTTTAATGGAAATTAAAAAAAAACCGTAAAGAAAACGCACGGTGCTATACAACGGGCGTGCCGTAAAATAGGTACTTAGGCACAGAATACTTAATAATACCCTTGTGAGAGTACCTATTTTACCGCATGTTCCGTTGTATGGTGCGTAATTTTTAACTTTCGAACAATGTATACAGGCTTCGTAAACGCATTTTTCGAGCAAATGTGTTGAAAAATATTTTATTTTTAATTAGAATAAAAATATGGTAAAGGAAAACTCTTAGTATTATTTAGAACCTTGTATGGTGTCCTTTGTAATAATATGTATAAAGAAGCTGCGTCATTAAATGAATGGTTTGTATTTACGATTGGTTAATTTATTAACATAACAGTTAATAATTCAATATTAGCAATGACACAGTATACGACTATTGCAGTCATTATCGTAAGTATTTTAATTGTAATGTGTGTTTTAGTTCTAATAAAATGTTGTTAAAAAAAGTACTTATAAATTAAGTAATATCCAATTTATCGATGTTTTCTATCCTTTACAGTTTTCTATGAGAACTGCTGCGGCAGGACCTATCTTTGGTACAAAGGTTTCTGGTACCGAAAGTACAAGGAGTCAGGGACTACCATCTGGTGGGTCTGCTACAAGAAGTCCTCGTTGAGGTGCACCGGCTCCATCATCACAGATGCAGGGAAACTGGTGAATGTTCCTCGTCATTCACATGAACAGAACTTTTGGCAGAAAGCCTTCAATGGGCTACTGAGCTGAGCTGATTAGAGTACACAATATGTTTGAAACCAAAGTATATAAATAAATTATCTGGATTATAGTTAACATATGGTTTGAGAGACTTCACTAGTTTTGAACTCAGTTGAAACTATTGTTTCATTATTTAGGTACACAAATTCTCTACCAAGTTTTCATCTGAAACAGTTATAAGTGTGTGCGCAGGATCGCATTTTAGGTATCCCAACATGATATAATACAATATTATGTCGACAGCAATATCAACAGTTAAATACAATAGTAGTTTAGGTATTAAAGTTATACATTTTAATCTGTTAATGAATCCTCGTTATATTCTACAATTTCGTCTTCATGTTGTGTCAAATTGATACAACCACCAATATCTACCAATATGACGTGTTTCACTCTGTAAATATTAAATGCTTGAATAAACTTTCACTGTTATTGATTGTACTCGTATTATTGCGATTTTTGGCAAGCCCAGGTCTGTTAAAAGCAGTCATGAGTTCAATAAAAGCTTTATAAAGGTATCTAAATGTTTGATAAAATATGGTATGAACGAAATACTCTGGTCAATTTCTGGGTATTTTTAAAGGATTTGTATTTTAACAAACTCTATTAAGGTGCGGTGTTATCTCAATATTCCCAAAAATTGGTTTCTTAGAACGTCGAGTATGACGTAATGTAATAAAAATAGGTAACGCGAAAAATACAGTGAACAGAGAAGGGTATAAAGAAGAATTTAAACCGAACAGAATAATAAATAATAGTTTGATATTCCCAATAAAAAATTGGGAAGTTGTAGCACAAAAATATACTTTGACGTCGAAGATCTCTGTATTTCCAGCGATAACAACAGTTTTTTTTTAAGAATTTAGTAGGTTTTCCATTTTTTTTAAACTTTAACCAAACCATTATTTAATTTTATGTCTATATTTTAAATAATCTAAAGAAAAGCAGTAAAATAAATGCCCATTCGCAGCTTACGTCACATTTCAACACAAATGTCATTTTCAATTTTCAATCTTATTGACGCTCCATAGTGGTGACGTAGTAATCGTAGTCAGTCCGCGCCTTAATACCTATATTGAATATTTGTTTGCAGGTGTTGAAGCAACACGTGTGGAGGAAAACGGTAGATCGTACTTGTATTGCGACGGTTACAAATACAGAATAAACAATCGCTCTGGTCATAAAATTTGGTGGGTATGTACCCAAAGGGTCGCTTTAACCTGTCGTGGTTCCGTGATGTCAATCCAAGGCCAGGTTTACAAAAAATCTGCACACACACATTGAACCGTTTTGCATTGCTATGTATCGCTTGTTAGTTTTAATAAGAAACATACGATGAGGGAGTGTAACGCTCATGAAAATGTATTTTATTTCATTATGTACCCAACTATGTGACCTCAAAAAACCACACATTTATGTTAGCACGACATAACAAAATGATGAGAACTGTTTGTGGTTGGTCCTGAAGTAAAAGTTAAAAAAATATATAAGTTTAAGAGCTTCTCATGTATTAAAAAATGCATCTTGTATAAAAATTCTCACGAGTTGTGTGCGATGAGCTATCCTGAAGGACGTAGAACACCATTCTTTTTTTGCAATTTGAAAATGATGGTTTTGTCACTTAACATACCTACGTACCCATATTATATGCACTGTGTGGATTCAGCCTAATCTTTCTAGATTTAGTCATTTATCTCATAATAGTCGTATGTACATTTATATGTTAAAAAAATAAAAATCTCTAAATAAGGCATATAATATTTTGTCTTCCGTCCTTGTTTACTTTCAAGATCCGACTCATGATTGTCATTGTACTCATTATTATAAGTGTATGAAATCGTTGAAATTAACAAATTCTGCTTTCATTTGATATCAACCTCAGAAACAGTAAATTATTTTTAGAACTGTTACTGTACTACTGATATTGTTGTTTCTCTGCCATATTTCTAGGATTGTACATGACAGCGTGTAACGGAAAAGCTTACATACACTGTGATGGGTACTCCTACAGAAAAAACTGCGTTTCTGGTGATCGAACGTTCTGGGTCTGCACAAAAAGACGCTCTATGAAGTGTTCTGGTTCCGGAGTGAGTCATAACGGATTCTTCATAAAGAAGAAGGGACACACACATTGAGAGTTCGGACATTATCACCATTGTGAGAAAGCCTACTTTATCTTTGTCTATGCATCACCCTAAGATAGACTGGTAGATAATGCCCAAGGCATTAAGTCCGCCGTTGTACACGTTTTTTGTAACTTGTGCATAAGGGTAAGTAATATATGATATAATTACAAAATCTCTAATATTTGCAAGAGATAACAACTGAATAAATAATTTTATTTGATATAAAGATCTGTTAATATAATAAACGATTGACATAATTTTATAATATAAATAAATAAATAAATAATGACTATTTTTTATAAGCATAATAATCAATGAATATAAAATCGTTTTGTATACCACTCAAAAGACATAAAACTTATTTAGTCTAACTGATTACTACCTATCATGCTGGCTCGACGGAGCCCCGCTGCGCGGGGCTCCTATAGAAATAGGAGCTTTAAACCTTTACTTTAAACCTTGCACGCAGAAGCGTGCACGGTTTAAAGTAATCTAACACCTAAAGGAACCTAACCTGTCCGTGTCGGGGTCCCAAGTACCGAGCTCACTTCGCTCGCTCTTGGATACAATTTTTTTCTAATAACAATACCTAGCAATCGTGAAGGCAAACAATCAAAGTCCAAAGGATAAGCCAAAATCATCAAAGAAAATAGAAATAAATTAAACTTTAAATTATATGTTTCAAACGTTATCGTAATGATTTTCGCTTAAATAAACGTTACATCAAATAAAATTATATGAAATGAGTTTTATAGTAAAGCCTCCTGCAGACATACGCGATTAATCGCGCTGCGACAACGAGCCAAGCTAATTTCCACGCCAAAAATACTGCGAATGGAACGCGACATGTCGCCCCGCGCGATTAATCGCGTGTGTCTGCAGGAGGCTTAACACAAACATTATGTGTAAAGAAATTTTATCAATCGTTAGTATAAATCTCACGTTGATTATATCATGTGAACGTTATTGAAATAAAAATATATCAAAAAACTTTATATGAAATGAGACGCACCCCTTCTACACTAATATTATAAAGCTAGGAAAACTTTGTTTGTTTGTTTGTAATGGATAAACTCAAAAACTACTGCACCGATTTAAAAAAAATTTTCACTGTTTGAAAGCTACATTATATGCGAGTAACATCTGCGAGTACGCTCATAGGAGCGGAGCAGCAATGAAAAATGTTTCGAAATCGGGAAAATGTATTCCTTTTCGAGAGCTTCCGTTGCGTGCGCTGCGTAAACGGTTAGAGTTACGCAAAAAATATGTATTACGGAATTATTCCTCATGAAAAGTCCTAAAATAAAGTCTCGAAGAGCATGTATCTATCTTTTTAGGTTAAGTCACTATAGCCTTTTTAATGGAAATTGAAATTTGTTTTAAAATAATGCATTATTTGCGTAGGTATCGTATCCAAATAAATTCGCTAATCGTCCGATGCATTTAATTTTTAACAAAATTGCCCTTGACGTTATTTGATTTTAATGAATATCTTAAGAGATACCACAGTTTCAAAATATTACCGCAAAAAGAATTATGACGGGCTGGGGATGTCATAATTGCGGCGATAAGATCCCTCTTTGAGGAGTGTTTGGAGAGGCGCTATGGCTTCATCACCTCCAACCTGACGCGAGTCCTCCCGCGCACGATTGTTTCGGGAAGGTACCTCAGGTATACGGCGGCAGGCGAGGGAATGGGGAGCAGTCAGAACGCTTGAGGGAAAGGGCATCCTCTACCTCTCGCCCCAACCACCGCTGACGACGCCCAGGGCGTCGGAAATCGCGGGGCATATTCCAACCGCTTGCGGACGGGTAGTAATGGGTAGCTCGCCGTCCGACCAAGAACAAGGCCCGAGTCACGGCGCATCGTGTTCCACGCGCTCCTCAAAGGAACTGATGGAGGCGGGACCATAATAATGAATAAATTTAAAAACAACTGTGCCACTTTTAAACATTTTCACCATTAGAAAGCTTCATTCACCATGAGTTTCAAAGATAGGCTAGGCTAGGATAATTATCATGACCACCCGTGCGAGGCCGGAACGGGCCGCTAGTTGAAAATAAAGTTATACAAAAAAGAAAAGTTATACAAAAAAAGTTGTATGGGTATTCAGAAAAAAAATGACTTCAAAATATAGTATAGACATCATCTGCCTAAGCCTTTTCCTAACCGTGTTAAGGTCACTAACCCATTTTCTTGTAAACCCTTTTACAACGTTACACTTCGATCATTTATAACAACTAGATACACAATCAGCGACAAAAAACGTCCTCACCAAAAGACTTCCCTGCTCGTTTAAAAAGTGCAAAAATCACTCTTCCAGGACCGAAAAAAAGGGTGTAATTTCATTTTTTCAGTAAGTACTAACATTACCAATATATGTATAATAACTATCACTGTACTATAAATACTGATATTTCGTTAAGAAATCGCCGTAAAACATTTATTTTAAAATTGACGAAATTATCAGCCGGGTTTATAAAGCACCTAAATTGAAAAGACTTTTACTAAACGTACAGTTCGTAGTGTCGCATGGCTACTTGATTTAGTCGGGTAACATGTGATACAAAATTTAATGTGTTTTTATGACCGTTCTAAATCCGACTTTAACTCATCGAAGTCGTTACACGACTATAAAAGGTTTACAAATGGCAGTAGGAACAAACCGCTAAAAGTTCTTTATACGAATAGGAGAGACATAATTCGTCCTCGAACTACAGTTCGACATTGGCAGGCACAGACTGCTCAACTTAGAAGACAGCGACCTATATTATTTAGACACGAACTCTTCCTTACAAAAACCCACACTTACTAAAATTTTCAGAAGCCCGTTTCGAAGAATCTTTAAGAGGTAGGCTAGTCATCATGTTTGGAAACTTTCGATTCAACAAGGAACGCAATTTAGGCGAAAAGATCCGATGGTGCTGTGTCAAGAAGAGAAGACTGAGATGTAAGGCGGCACTGTTAACGGTGGAAGGCGTCATCGTCAGGACGTTTGGAGTTCATAATCATCAGTGATGAATTTTACACTATACCTTTTTATACATAGGTAATGCTTTCGACATTAAATGGATGACTTTGACGATTATTATCGACCCAGTTCTTGGGATCGGGATGCACAAGATACGGAGAGACGTCGTTAGACATTTGAATGTATTTAGTCACCATAAACAATACACGGTTATAATATAAGCTAGTTTTTGCCAGCGGACCCTTTATTGCCTATGTCACTCAGGACCAAAGCAGCTTACAACTGTGAAATAATTTTTGATATCGGTCCTGTAGATTCGGAGCCTATTCAATACAAACAAACAACCAAATTTTTCCTCTTTTAATAATTATGTAGATTTGTATCAACAAAAATTAACCATCGTAGTTTCTGTATTTTTCCTACCATTTGCTTCGTCATGATATGGCTACTGAAGCCTTACCACGAGCTCTTCACGCGATCCAGTTTAGGCTGTTGGAAAGAGACAGAGATAAACAAGTCGTCTAGCGCCATCTCGTTCCCTGAGTGTAAATTGGATCGCGTTAAGAGCTCGTGGTAGGCCACCTGTTCTCATTTCGCAATCCTACAGAAAATTGTATGCATTGAAGATATCCACTGTATTTTTTCAGATTCAGAATTGGTGCCAGTGTTCTTAACATCGAAGTTCGGGAAGCCGGATAGAACTAGGCGGCTACAGGTACAACAAGCGGACAGACAGACCCGGGCCTTATGAGAGCTGGCGATGTGTCAAGCGTAAACTTCTCTGTCCAGCAAAACTTGTGACTTTGGGTGAAGAAGTCATCGCTATAAAGGTTCGTCACAATCATAACTAACATATTATTTTAATACAAGTGAATCTAAAAGTTAAAAAAAAAAAACTTAAACGAAAGGATGCGATACAAATCTCGTGCATTGCTAATATACACGTGTTTGTTGATCTTTTAAAAAAAATCGTGAACATTTCAGGAACTGATAATAATGTTAAGTTTTATCTTATACATTACCAAGATAAAATATGTCGATTAAGATTTGTTTGAATAGACAAACTTTGATATGTTCAAAATGTGTTATGTGTTAAAGAAAATAAAATAAATTATTATTCACAACAGAAGAATAGAGTTTCTTTTAAAATATCATTTGGTATGTATTAAGTATAATAATCATATCAGTAGTGAAAATAGTAACACTAAGTTTTAGTCCAAGTACTGTAGCGAATTTGTTGTTTCTGTTCGCCTGTCTGACGCCATAGCGCGGGCGGCGGTCCCTATTGGTCGGTTGCCGCGCCATCGGTGGCGTTATTCGTGGCACACTTTTTATACTATAATAAATTTTAATATAATTTTATTTAATTATTTAACACTACACTTTCCCTACACACATTTCTCATTATTTATTTTGCCATTTTTATATTTTATTTGATTACCCTCGTCCGTGTGTCACTGCGTGGTGCCAACTGAAAACCAGCGCTGGGTGTCTTTCGCCCATCAAATGCTGAGTTGGTAACCCTTTTAGTGTGGACATGCTCAATCAGAATTCTTATTGTGTAGGTATTTTTAATTCTATTATTATTACTTTTTTTTCTATTTCTGTGTGTGTATGTCCAATATAAAATAAATGTTTTTCTATTCTATTCTATTTTCGTAGAAAATATTTATATTTAATAAGTAAACAGGATATATAAGGTGCTTCATTATTATCTGCCATCGCTTTAATGGGAGATCGTATTGCGTGTATAGATTTAAATAGTAAAGATAAATAATTGATTATTTGTCATATTTTTTTTCATACAAAAATAATTACGTATAAATTTGACTGGATTTATTAGTATAAAACCATCCAGTAGACTTATGCTGTTGCCGCTCCGCACTGAATTCATTGAAATCATTTCGCAAAACGCCAGCGCGCCTTTCGTACACTGTTGCCATACTTATCAAACGATGCCGCTGCGCGCCGGCGGCGACTCGGTCGTCAAGGCGCAGCCCTCCCCCGCGCGCCCCCACTCTCACCCGCACTACTCTGTTCATCGCACGCGCCAGCAGTGACCGCCCGCGCCCGCTCGCCAGTCTCTTCCCGTCGCCGCGCCCGCCCGCTCGGTAGTTACTAGTTAGTTTTAGCAGTTAGCGACGGGAAAATCGCTCGCGCTTCCTTTAAAAATGCGTCCCAGACGACGGTATTCCAATCAATAATACCTTGAAATGGTATTGTGCTACCGTGAGTGATCGAGTGTAACGTCATAACTGCGCATGCAGTAAACTTGTACCAGCAGAGGTTTGGTGTGCGAGTGAGCCATCATATCATTCTGGATGCCGTGTACAGATTCAGTAAACACGGCCGCTTTGACCCGCCTCCCGTTGACGCAGGCAGGTCTGAGGTTGAGGAGGGCCAGTGCCATGGCCTCCTCGCTCACCGGATTTAATCCCTTTAGACTTTTTTTTGTGGGGTCGTGTAAAGGACCTTGTGTACGGCCAAACTGGATATGATATTAGAAGTGCGTGCGGAAGAACTTAAAAAGCGCATCAAACGCGCATTTAGGCAGGTAAAAAGTGAAACGGACACATTCAATAAAGTGAAGAGACACGTACGTAAGCGTGCCTTCGTTCGTGTGCAACGCGAAGGCGGACTCTTGCAACAGTTTTGTAGCTAATGTAGGAAGTGTGTAATTAAGTGTAAATACTGTGCAATTATTGTAAATAAGATGATTAACTTTTAAACACGCCAAGTTACTGTAATTTGTTATTTGATATTAATGTACTTATTGTTTAAAAATAATAAGAATAAAAATTGCGATTCTTACACTAACTTATCAGTCCAAAGCCTGTTTTAAGTGTGATGGGAAGTTCATCATCTTATTTACGTCAGTTTTTTGGAAGAATGTGGTAGCTGGTAAGTAATTACACTTTTAAAACATTTGTTTGCCTGCGTATTAGTAGGTAGGTTAGATAGTGACGAAGCTAGCCAGCTGATTTCAGTTTTCATTCACAGAACAGATAGAAAGAGATAGCAGTTGTTTTCATTGACGAAGCGATACATCGCGCGTAATTTGTGAACCACGTTATGCAGAATAGAGCCAATGTTAATTTAACTTGTTTATTTTCTCAAATTGAATCAACTGTTCCAAGGTACGAAATTTCTTCACTATTGTAATGTTTAAACACAATACTACCCCCCATTAAAGCGGTGGCAGATAATAATAAAGCACCTTATATAAACTATATAACTTTAGTATATTTCAGATGCTTTAATGGTTCATACTTCTAGAGGTGCACTGAGGCTGTTATTAGATAATGATATGGTCATCAGGAACAAGCACTGGGGTGACAGCGCTCACTGGGTGTGTCGCCGGAAGCACTATGGCTGCAAGATGACGGTACTCACCAATGGCACCAATGTCACCAAAATTAGAGGACAACATACTCTTCATGAGTGAACACTACTTATTAATCAAAACCTCCATACTATTGCATCAAGCTATTTGACTAACTTTTTCAGAGAAATCGTTTTTACTGGATTGTTTTGCAAAAAAGTACTGTTGTAATCTTATAGAAAAGTGATGAGGATTACGTATAATTACATCCTCGCAATATGAAATACTAAGACTATAAAACTGATAGTATAAATAAATCCAAACAATAAAAGTATTAAACACTTTTTCAAACTATCACGGTTTGATTCTAAACTTAAAATGTCACTTACGGGATATCTTCCGTGATTAAGGGCCTTACTTATAAAAAATTGTGTTGCTTAGCTACCGATTAAATATCACCTGTCCTTGTCATTTCTATTTTAATGAATAGAGATGGCAAGTGACTTAAGAGCTATTTAAGATAAGTAACGTCTAATCAATGTTTATAAGTAAGGGGGTAAATATATGTTTGAGTTCCCGATATTTATATCTTTTTTATAGTCAACCCGCGATCATGGCGCTTGCAACAGTGTCGAAATATCGGGAACTCAAACATAATTATATTTAATCACGGAAGATATCCCGTAAGTGACATTTTAAGTTTAATAAAAGTATTATTTTCTTTTGTGAATCATTCGTTATCTCAAAAAAATATTTAATTTTTACTATTTTATTTATAAAATATTACTTTTAGTTTAATACACCACAAATTTTGTATTTGAATTTTTTGTATATGATTAATTAAATATGATTTATTTATCCCAGTAAAAGTTAGTCAGGTGCATTACTTACTAACTTAACGTAGGTAGGTACGTATTATAATAATGAAATATACGCAATTACCTTAAATATAGTTTTATTAGTTGAAACGATGTTTTGAATGCATTAAGATTTTGTTAATACAAAAAATATTGTCAATAAAATATGCAAGGGAAAACTGTGGATACTAAGAACATTAATTAAAAGCTCATTTTCGTAAATATTTTGTTCCTTTAAAATATTAACAATAACAAAGTTGCAATAATTTTAGCGTTTTTTGGGACATCAAGCTGCGGTAGGCGTTACTTATACCTCGGGTTAAATAAATATTCTGTTCATCAGAACGAGGGTCCAAGGACCAGGTGGCGGTGTGTGAAGAAACACAGCGGCTGCCAAGCGTTCCTGATGACCATCGATAACGTCATCATCAGACAACGAGATGATCATAATCATGAGTAAAATGTCATCACCTGGATTGTATTAACAAATTATTGTAGAAACATCCATTGCCGCCTTACCACAAAAAGATAAACACCTGTGTTGAACGCTTGTCTAAAAAATTAAAAACTTAAAAAAAAAGTGACCGACTTAAAAGGCAACCACAAAAAAGGTTAAAATAACCTACGTAATAACTTTCTTTCGGAAGTCGGTGGCTTTGTTTTTTATTTAATTGACTTCATTGCCACCGACTTGAACACAATAAGCTAAAAAATTCCCTATCTCAAAAACTACGGAACCGATTTTGATGAAACCTGCAGTATTCCCTAAGTTGAACAATACCTAGTAGGTACAACAAAAATAAAAACGTGTGGCACTCGAGGACTGCCGCGGTAAAGATATGAGAGTCGAACGGCATTCAAAAAAAAATTGGGCAACTCATTTTTATGGACAACATACACTTAGGGATGCGGATTTCTCCCTATTGGTCAGCTTAAAAGCATGTACTTATTAATAATTATAATCTAGAATGAGTTTCTGAGCAATTTTTACTGCTCCCTCGGTGGGAGGAAGACAAGAGATATCAAGCTTGATGGTGGCTACCGAATTCAAGAATTACTTGTGGGCATTGTTAGATACCCCTTTAGGTGGAGGCTCACATCACCTCAAAATGCAGGTTTCACTTGGGTTTGTTTATTGTAGGTGGTGGTTAAGGGAGGTTCTGACAAGACTGCTGCTGTTTTCTGGATCTTTGGCGATATCAAATACAACTTTTCAGATGTGAAAAGGTAAAATAGATTTTTCCCAAATAACAGACATTCAAGAGCAGATACCTCGAAAACTATACAAGATATCGAAATGCTCATTGAATGAAACTTACGGGTAATTTATTCAGCTTTTATTTTTCCATACATGTTATGCCGCTATGACGCATGGTTTCCGAGATATAACCAAAAAACCAAAAAATGTTTCCTTCAAACCCCCCCCCCCCTGCCCCACAGTTATAGGGCCAGAGGCTTTTGATATGTTCACCTCCTAACTAGTCCAAACAAAGTTGCGTAGTCAAAAATTGTGTTCCAAGACTTTCCCTCTATAGCTTTTTTTGAGCATTCGTGACTGGGCTGATGATGGGTTCTCTGGACTTTGATTGTTTGCCTTCACGATTGGAATTGTTATTATGAGAACTTGGGATCCACGAGCGAGCAATCTTTCAGACCCCCCCATGTTAGGTTACTTTAAACCATGCAGAAATAGGAGCCCCGTGAAGCGAGGCTCCGTCGGGCTTCCTTTTCAGGTAATCTTTACCTATACTGGTTTTAATGTTACTTTATCCCAGATCCATAATAACTAGTTGATGTGGTTAATTCTATGTCAGTTATCACTTTAACTAAGTCGTGCCAGATATTACACGTAATAACTAGCAAATGTGATTAATTCTGTGTTATTTATCACTTTCACTAAATTGACTAGTTATTATGTATAATTACTAGATTTTTTACTTTGACTGCAACACATATCTTTGTTATTTAAATATGATCTTGAGTAAATGTTAATGTTAATTTATTTATTAGCTCTTGACCGTAAAATATTTTAATGTAAAATCGACAAAGTGGTATTATAAACCACCATAAGCTTCGCTAAACCTAGTACCGTATTAAGTATTACTTGATACTCTAAGCATTCCAAGCCTCTACTATCCATTGTAAAGTAGTTTCTGCCTTCATTTTTTTAAAGTATTAATTGGTAATGAGTATTATGATGGGGAGGGTGTGCACCAGCGCAAAACTGTTCTTTTATGTTTTTTAATTATTTATTTATATTTTTATACATACTAAAACATGTAGTTTCGTTTATCGGGGGGCATGGCAGTGCCCCCGCCAAAGTCGAGCACAAAGCAAATACTGCCTTACCATCCTTTACTGGAACCATTTCGCCGTATTTTCAGGCCCCTATTTGAGAACCTCTGGGTAAGACTAAAACGCCGGAATTTTCTTTATCCAACGTGCTATAATCACATACTTAAAATCCAAAATTTCAAGTCTGTAGGTCATTCAGTTCCGAAGTTAAGCGAAAGCAAAGTTTCGCATTTACGACAGACACTCACTCACTCACTCATGATCATCAAAATAGAACTAGTACTTCCCATAAACTCGGAGAGCTGAAATTTGGTACAGAGTTAGGGTTTAACGGCCACATAAAGGGAAAACTATAAAAATATAATAATCGAAGATCTGGAGTACCTGGTGACCCTGATTAGAAAAGACAAGAGCCCAACCAAACTATTAGAGATCGACATATACCGCCTTTATAAAAAATATTCAACTTGGTGGGCCGCTTCATTTGACGTCAAAAATAAAAGATCAAATAAAATAAAAAAAAACCACGTTTCTACAAAAAGAAGTGAAATCCCACCAAAAACATACTGTAAAAAAGTCTCGATAGAGCTGCTTATTTATCTCTAAAAAGTAATTAAATCTAGACAAAGTCGTGCCAAGTCTCAAGGTTTACTACTGTTTGAAATCAGTATAAGTACATGAATAACTCTACCTAATGCAGACCTAATGCCTATTACACACAAATAAGATGAATAAACGAAATAATAATATAATTGATGTGATAAATGTTCCGATGGCAGACATTGTGCAGAATGTGCATATTGATATCACATTGTAACTGTTTTTTAAATAAATATTTTTACATCATAGTTTTACTCTACTTTTGAATTTTATACTATTTTTTTTCTTTAAGTATTACAACCAAATATGTATGCCATACGTCTGTTATTATTTTCGCTAACCTAAATTTGTTTGATAGATTTTGATAGCAACATTTTCCAGTCGGCGAAATTGAGATGAGATACGGGCTCTACCCTACAGCTATATTGAGCATTTTCTAAATATTAAAATTAACAATATATATTTTCAGACGACAACGTGCCCATATTTCTTACTTCTCCTAATAGTCTACCAAAACTACTGCTTGGACCCTACAGATTCATTACGGATCGCGACAAGAACGGCAGAACTAGATGGCGCTGTTCTAAGAAAAACTATAACTGTCTGGCATCGATCACTACTGTAAACAATGTTATTGTCAAGTTTGGAGGATATCATAATCATTAGGAAAAGTTAATCAAAAACTAAAAGTATTAAATATATTTTGTTTCTCTCTTTTTATTACTGTAATGTCCATAATTTAGACAAATAATGTTGCGTGGACCTTTCGGTGGTTGTAAAATTAATTTATTGAAAAAAAGCTTCAACATTCCTAAATATAAATAATTTTTCATTCTCCTTATATTCTTTAGTATATCACTCCATGGTGCATTTAACTGGTGTACCTACATAACAAGGGTAACAATGAATTATAACAAAGCTGCTGCTTACTATCAGACGACATAGTGGTCAAACGTGATCTTATCTAAAATAAATCAAGCACGATCTGAAAACTAGTCAAGTCAGACCTTAGGCTACAATATGCTATCCTAAGTTATAAGAAGAATTGACATTTTATGTCGTTATGAATAAATTACAAATTATAAATTTAATTAATAATTTATTTATAACGAAAGTTCACTGCTCAGTCCTGATATTTTCAGGACTGAGCATTGAACTTGGCACCCATTTAATTTTCACTTCTTTTGTCGTTGAAGTCAACTAGCAAGGCATATACGGGTATATTGAACTTGGCTCTTTTCATTTCACATTTATGTTTTTGGTGGGATCATACATTTACCTCTATCAGGGCTAGTTTTTTTAGATATATCGTAGGAAAAAAATTATTTTCTGGAAAAACACATATTGTTCAGCACACTACAGTAGGTAGGACAACATACTTTTTTTTTCAGAACACGTTTACTCTATTTCAAGGGTAGCCTTTTTCGAGGAGTGGTTAAAATACACGAAGAATGAAAAATGCTCACGTTTATTTGACTATATTTCCTCAAAATTTCACTATGGTGACATAACTGAAGGCAGCCAAAAAGAAATAAAGTTGAAGATATCCAACTTTTCTAATAAGATTGGTGCCAAATGGTTAGCTTCAGAAAAGTCTAAGAAACGTTTTTTAATTAAAAATAAGACTTGGCTGGATGCAGCAGACATACAGTTTACTGCGAGTCATTTTGTGCCACAACCTTCGACATCGAGTGAGACTATGACTTCTGCAGGAAGATCTCGCATAGGAATCATCGTTAAAGACGAAGAAACGTCGCTCGAGTCATGAATCTCGTAGAATCTCGAAGTGCCTGTGAATTGGTGACTGCTGTTATTTCGAAATTCTGATAAAAAACAACATTATGTTGCTACATATAGCGACTGTGACTACGAACAGAACAGCGTCGAAACTGCAAATGACGTACTTTACAGGAGAGCAATTTAACGTTTTATTTTGCCGTAGAATGCAGTTGCAGTTTCGATGTAGTTCGATGCGAAATTGCACGATTTTATTTCAAAAAATGTTTTTGCGTATTTGATAGTATTTTATAAGGACTTTCAACATCTGCAATAACACAAAAATGACGATTTTACAGTTTCGATAGTGTTCGTGGTCACAGTCGATAGTTTTAATCTATGCCTATACTCATTTTAATATTAGTTTTTTTGATACAACTGTATTATTACCTTACAATAAAATACAATTTTAATAAAAAAAACTATAGTTAAAAAAAATGTGATAGGAATAGGTATGTAGAATGTGTATTGAACGATTGTGGATACACTCGATAAGTTAATCATTTATTTTATTAATAAAATTAACACAGTCATTAACATTAACTGTACTTTGTGAGTGTTTGTAAAAGCCAGATTTTTTGACGACACAGTTGGCGCAGTGGCTGAGTGATCGACTCCTGCGCAGCATGTCGGGAGTTCGATCCCCGCACGGAACAAATATTTTTAAGACCTGCAAATAGTTGTTCCGGGTCTGGGTGTTTGTGTATGTGAGTTTCTAAGTTTGTAAACGCACCCATGATTTAGGAAGAAATTCTTAGTGGGGTGGGCAATGTTTCTAAAACCTATGTTGTCTTATGCAGAATAAAAAGCTTTTATTCTTTAATCATATTTGAGATAATTATTTAGTTTTTATCTTCTGACAAACCCTTAAAGCTTACCAATAATTATTTGTAGTAATATCTTATCATTTACGTTTATAAAGAACGAAAATATTTATCATGTCCATTTTTAACAGAAATACGTTTTGGCAAAACAAAATCTGGCAATCCTGTTCTTTTCGTCGGTTCTTATCAATATAACTTTTCGTCAGAATATAAAGGGCCCAAAATGCGCTGGCGCTGCACTAGACGGAATTATGGATGTAAAGCGAACGTCATTACTATTAAAAATGTCATCGTAGCCCTTAAATATCAACACAACCATTAAATCGAACATCCTTTATTCCTGAATGCTGCTGCTAAAATTGGGAAGAAGTTGTTGGTTTGTGACTTTCATTGTCTTAGACTCAGACCGTCTTACTACAAAAACAAAGTTAAAAATCTGTTGAACACTTCGCTTAAAAAAATTGTCAACGTTAAAACGGCATTTGATAAGGGTCGTTTTGCTCTTACACTTTTTTTAGACAAGTGTTCAACTGATGTTTAACTTTTTCTGGTACGATGAAGATAGTTTGTGTCATTTATATTTATTTGTGTTTTTGGTGACATGTTACTACCTCACTATTTTAAATACTTGATCATTGTTAAATGGTTCTATTAAAGTAGAACGTTAAAGTTTGAATGTCTAAAAATTGTGTTCATTTGTTTTTTATTTAACCAACATACATTTGATGTACCTACATCTTAATGAAACAGTGTTTGAAGTCGTGGTTGCTTTTAATTTCCAAATTATTTATAAATGCAACAAGATTTTCCAGGCGCGGGCATGCGGGCAGCGAGTAATGGGCAACTCGCTGCCTGACCATGGACCAAGCTGGGTCGAAGGTGGGTTGTATTCCACACGCGCCTCAAAGAGCGTCAGCAAGATGACGGGGTCCCATCTCTAGAGGGCCAAAGCCTGCCGGGGTCGCGCGACTTATACCATTACCGTGACCATGGAACGTAAAGGGCTAATGAAGGACAACGCGGATTTTAGTCAGTACAAGTCTGACAGTCCCTCCCGCCCTGCCCTGGGCTGGAGGACTCATTTGATGGTTTTACCACACAAAAAAAAAGTCTGTTTTCATCATTGCTTCATTTTTTTTTTTATAAGGCTGCAAAAGTTCCAAACTACGCGGTGCCTGTGCCAAGAAGACCTCAACATGTCGAGCCATTGTATTAATGTTAAATCTTCATTATAACGACTAATAAGAAACAAGCGTTGTTATTATACGAGTAGATTAGATGAAATTAGAAAAGTGTTTGTTTCATTTTATGAAGAGAAAAAAAAACACATGTAACTTTCCAACACCAGATATCTTAATCTGAGGTCGGTTCAGATCTGTTTTTATATTTCTGACAGTAGTTGACTAAGCAAAGAGGACAATTCTTCTAGGAAATCCTTAGGGGACATACAAGGACATACGAGGGTGTTTCTATACAAAAGAGTTCAATTAAGTAGCGGGATCCGCGTCACTGCTAGTGGTAACAAGCACAGTAGATACAATCAGTCAATATTATTAGTTGTTACTTATTTTTTTTTTGACAGGCCTGTTGGTCTAGTGGTTAGTGACCCTGACTGCTATGCCGGAGGTCGTGGGTTCGATTCCCACCCAGGACAAATGTTTGTGTGATGAGCACGATCATTTGTTCTGTGTCTGGGTGTAATTTATCTATAATATGTATGTATTTAGAAATATATAAGTATGTTTATCAGTTGTCTAGTACCCATAACACAAGCTCTGCTTAGCTTGGGACTAGATGGCGTTGTGTGATAGTTGTGGAATATTATTATTATTATTATTTTAATTGCGTCTCATTTCTCTTCGCTTTTTGCTTAAACTTGAGCTCCAATTTAATTTCTCAAGTTACAATCATTACCCAAATAAACTTTTGTTTTACTTCAGCTCTGATACCAGTGTTCAGTTGCACAGCCAGTGGTGTTCCTGTAATCACAATAGGATCCTACCGGTACAATAAGGCGTCAAGGAGCAAAGGATCCAGTGTCCGGTGGTACTGTACTAGACGAACTTCACACAAATGCCGAGCAAGTGTGTTCACTGTAGATAATGTCATCATTACTCATAAGTCTGAACATACACATTGAAATATTTTCAGGTATCTAATTCAATTTACTCAAGCGCTGTAAATGCAAGTTTAACTCCACACGACACTACCTTAATTTGATTAATGTGTCAACATGAAAAAATAGATCCATGTCGTCAGAACAAAACGGAATGATTTTCCCTTCAAATGTAACAGGCGACACCGTTAAAATTTCAGCGTTCGCAAACTAAAAGGGCTCCTTATAATGATAGCCTGACATCTACTTGGATTAAACGCCATCTCGAAACAATGTGACCAGTTGTTGATTATTCCTAGATTTCTATTAAGCTATTGTCAAACAGACAGGCGAAGCGAACGAGAAGCGAATGCGATCCGAATCCTGTCATAAAGAAACACGAAAGCATTCCGATAGTCTATGTGACAGGCTTCAAACAATTCCATACATTACAAACAAAAACGCTTCGCTTCGCATTCGCTTCGCCTGTCTGTTTGACAATAGCTTTAAGGTCCTCGATAGCATCATCATTTATCTATAATATTTATGTATTTAGAAATATCTAAGTATGTTTATCAGTTGTCTAGTACCCATAACACAAGCTCTGCTTAGCTTGGGACTAGATGGCGTTGTGTGATAGTTGTGGAATATTATTATTATCAGATAAGCTGTCAACACCTGCCTGACAGTAGAGTTGTAAATCATCAGAGTAAAGATGATACGCGAAGTTTAGTATTAATGAGATCTTTAAAAACGCCCGATTCAAGATCACGTCAGATGGAAGATGTATCACCAGTAAGAACTGACTGCGGACGAAGAAGATAGAATTAGAACCATTCAAAAACTTGATGAGACCTATTATCGTTGCAGTTTTGATTTAGTAAATCATCAATCTATCAAAAATGTATTAAATTATCGAGAAATAATTATTAGTTGACTATAATATTCTTTTATTCAACTTCATCGGAACATATTTATTTAATCATTTATGTACACACAATATAAAATATAAGGACATACTCGTACGTAATCTTAATAGAACAAAGGCACTGCTTATTTCATAAGAAATTTCTACCAGCAGACCTGCGACAGGAAGAGTGAAAAGAAGAAATTATGTAGACAGTGGTGTGTGAGAACAAGAATACGGAGATAAAAATGAATGTCTTAACTTATTAAATATTAGTACACATATAAATTATAAATAATGTATAAGTACTTATATAAATACAAAATCCTAAAATATATATATAAGTAAATGATGATAAAAAATTAAAGTAGTCAATTTTGGGAGGAAAGATAATGCTCTTTGACTCTATTTTTGAAAGTAGAAATTGATTTCGACTCTCTAATGCTAGGCGGTACATAGTCATCTGGCAAATAATATTTAGTCGTCACTTTTCCACTGACTCTTAAGTTTTTTTTTGCAGATTCTAATTTAATTCCAGTTTTCAGCACGACGAAGAACGGGAATCCTGTTATTATTGTAGAATCCTACCGGTACAATCGAGCATCTAATTGTAAAGGACCTAAAGTGCGCTGGTATTGTAACAAATACACCAAAGGATGTCGATCGAGTATTGTTACTTTGAATAGTGTCATAATTATGCATAAGTCTGAACATAACCATTAAAGCATAAAGGTTGTATAAGCTGTTTAAAAAGATAATTATAATAAACACACGGGACCTTTACACTGGAATAATGCCATGTTCTGATTTTATAACCTAAAGAAAACATTTGTGTTGGTACTTATGTAGATATTTATGTTTTTGTGGTTCAATGTGTCATTATTTTGTATAATGATTTAAATATGTACGATTATAAGTTAAATACAGAATGATGATGGTAATTGATGTTTTATAACAACTAAATCGACGTAATTAAATAGATCAAATAAAACCTCGCGCCCCGGGTGTGGAGCCAAAAGAACTGTCAGTGTTACTGACAAAACCCAACCTGTTTCTTCAATAGCCCTTTATGTTTCAGGGTCACGATAACCTTTACAATTTTAGCCTTTCCCCGGTCTTACCGATATAACGGGTCGACTGCGTATAAGGGTGCACCCACATATAGCATCGGCTTAAGCCAATTCCGCGTCGATAAATGTGGGTGCACCCTAAGGGACCCAAAGTTCGAGGAAGCGAGAATCCTCACTGTTAATAATAAATTATTATAATTAAAAAGGAATCTGAGCATATTGTCATTAGAATTTTCTTATGTTCTCTAATTTGAGAATTGTAAACACATTTAGACGAAAATTTAATGAAACACTTTACATACACATACAATTTTTTATATTAAAAATGTTCTAGAAGGGTTGTAATATACTTTGGGCAACCGATGGAAGCAAGTGGCGAATTGTCGTTCGAGGTGGCGGTCTAAGGGGGAGGCCTATGTTCAGCAGTGGACGTCTTCCGGCTGATGATGATGATGATGATCATCATCATCATCAGCCGGAAGACGTTATGATACTTTAATTACTTTGTGGAATTTATTTCACCACCACTGCTCTCAAAACGGTGTAGGAAAACATCGTGAGGAAACCGGCATGTCCCAGAACCAAAAATTCGAAGACATGTGACATCTACCAACCCGCACTGGGCCCGCGTGGTGGTTTATGGCCCACTCCCTCTCACAGAGAGGAGGCCTGTGTCCCAGCAGTGGGAACATTATAGGCTGATGATGATACTTTAATACTAATATTATATACAAAATATAAAGAAACTTATTAGAAATATGTACAAAAATATTAAATAAATCTACTTTGCTTTATTATTATTTTATCATCCGCCAAAATTTCGATGTTGATGAAAGTCTCCCTCAATTCTACCGTAGTTTTTAGAAGATTTCCTTAAAATAAATACCTTAGCTGCAAAATTAACTTACAGTGAAGTTTTGTTACAGATCTAAGACCAGTTCTGACCACGACAAGGTATGGGAATCTTGTGATGACTCTAGGACCTTACCGGTACAATCGGTCGAATCAGGCTAAAGGTTCCCACGCGCGGTGGTACTGTAACAAGTACTCCAAGGGCTGTCGCTCCAATGTCGTTACTGTTGATAATATTATAGTTAGCACTAAGCCTGATCATAATCATTAAAATATCTGCTATGGATCCCATTGTTGCATTTATTTCTGCATATTTATTAAATATGTTATGCTAACCTAACACCAACGTCAAAAGATCTCATACTTTGATTTATATTTCAGACGTATTGCCCATTTTCGGCTTAACTTAGCGTGGTAATCCTGTGTGCTCTCTGGGAAGCTACCTGTTTAATCGAAGACATGGAAGTAAAGGACCCAGAATCCGGTGGTACTGTACGAGACACAGCAGTGGGTGTCGAGCAAGTGTGGTTACTTTCAATGATCGCCTTCTTAGTCGCTCGTTCCAGCATAACCATTGACATACACATTGAAGATGTGCTATCTTATTTGTCCATTATGATATAAGTTTGGCACGACGGTATCTGGGGCCACGGTAGTGGCCCCGCCAAGACGAGCCAAGCGAAGCGCAAGGGCACTACCTACCTTTTCTCGAAGTGTTTCGTCGTTTTTTTGAACCCTCATAGAGTTGGTTTCCGATGTACCAGATAGTTCACATTCTCAGGATATGATGTCAATAATAGACTTATTAAACAAACAAAGTTTCAATTGAATAGCTCTAATACTTTAGATTTTATTGATATCTAAAATACGCCAATTTCGTCACTGACACTAATGATCATCAAATTGTTTGGCTACTTCCTGAAGTGCTAGAAAGCTGAAATTTCAGTTTAGTACACAACCAACAAAAAAATTCATAAACTTATAACTTTCACCCCCCATCCCCTAAAATGGAGGGGGTGGACGTTATAAAAAAAAGTTATAAAAACACTATCATGCCCCCAGATAAGCTTATAACTTTCGCCCCCCATCGACTAAAATTAGGGGGGGGGGGAGTTTGAATGAGATTTTCACCAATTTTATGAATTAGGACATGTAAGTTTACACGGTACTGTAGACAGTACTAGACAGTAACTAAACAAACCTATTAATAAGTATTGTCAAACTTGCGTAAACGCCACTGGGAAGTTTTCTTCCCAAAAACATTATTAAAAAAAAGAAAAAATTAAGTATGCCTAGCAACTTACAAAAAAACTGAAATCCCACCAAAAAAATTTCATGTAAAATGTTGCCAGACGACCACATAATGTTTAGCCTGTGAAAAAGATATCAGATCTCATGTTAAGCCAAACTTCTGAATCTACACGGCCTAACTCTACCGACCCTAACTTCACAAATTCTACATATCAGTAAAAATGTATGGCTTGGCTGTTTCGTTGCTTCAGAAACTAAATATTCGCATCACCGTCACGTAGCGAAACGACGAAGTCATACATTTTTACTGTTATGTAGTATTTAATAGTTTTATATAACTAGTTTTTTTTTGTCATAGCCGAGCTTTAGTTGGCGTTTCAACTTTATTTAAATAATAATTTTGTGTTGTAGTAAACATTATATATTATGCCTGAATAACTATTTTGTTTTTACAGAATACGTGCCAGTGTTTAGCAAGTCGAGGAATGGTAAAGATGTCATCATCCTTGGTCCCTATCGATATAATCGGGTGAATAGCTGTAAAGGGATGAAAGTACGTTGGACATGTACTCGAGTTGCACAGGGATGCCGATCTACGATTGTAACTATTGATAGTGTAATCGTTAACCATAGAAGTGAACACAACCACTAGGATAACTTGTGTTTTCGAAGGGTTCTTAATGATTAATTGTAGTTTATTAAGCTATTGCATAGCTTTTATCGCGGGCTCTGAGCGCGGCGTGGCGCGTCGACCGATTCAAAAAAAATCCAAAAACGTAACGAAAAAGCCTAAGGAAAATATCTGACACCACGCATCGTTTAACATTGTTTCCGTTCGGAAGACTTTGGCAATTATAAAAATATCCGTCATAAAAACAATTTACTTTTTCTTACTGATTCTAAACGGCCAGCTACAAAAGGAGTTTTCACAATGAAACCTACTTATAAAATTAACCTACAACAAAGAAGTTCTTTATTACAGTAGTGCACCACAAACATTTTAAATAAATTATATTCTCGTTAAATATACGCGGTAGGCGATTTTATTCTTTAAAAAAAATGTTATGCAATAGCTTCACCGCGGCAGTCTCCGAGTGCCACATGTATTTTTTTGTTGTAATATATATTCATGTGTTATATTATAAATTGCTTGTCAGATAAATAAAGATGTTTAAAAGTAATGTTATTTTAATTATCTATTTTCGTAATCCAGCTGCCTTTATCGCGGGCATGCGGACAGCGAATAATGGGCGACTCGCTGTCCGATCATGGACCATGCCCAGGACGACGGTGCGCCATGTGCCACGCGCGCCTCAAAGAGCTGTCAGCAATATGACGGAGCCCCCTCTTAGTGGGCCAAAGCCTGCCGGGGTCGCGGTACTATCCAGGTAACCCTGGCCCCGAAACGTAAAGGGCAATTGACACCGTGGATTTTAGTCAGTACAAGTCTGACAGTCCCTCCCGTCCTGCTCTAGGTGAGACGGGAAAGACAGCAAGCAACAGAAGACAACAAGCTGTCATTCTCACTACAAACATCACTGGATCAACCTAGCTACAATAAAATTATGCTTCGCTTCAAATAATTAATTTAGGTACCTACTCGTATATGTTTGAATGGCGCCGCCTCAAAATTTATTTTTTGCTTTTCAGTTCGATCTTTCGTCGTCGGTTTGATTTTTTTGTTAAAAAGGTATTATTCAGTAGTAGCATTAATAAATATTTGATTATTGATGTTTAATTTTCATGTAAAAAACTAAATATTTAGGCTCGTTGTTTTATAATAAGAAGAATAATTTTTAGTAGTAAGTAGTTGGAGGTAATAACAGGAGTTGGTTGGTTCGAAATTTTTAATTAAGGTTTCATTTTTTACAGGGGTTACTTTTACAACGACGAAAAGTGGCAATTACGTGTTGCACTATGGTGGATATAGATACCATCAAGCCGCTCTCGGAGATGCCATGGGTAAAATGAGATGGAGGTGTGGCAGAAAAGACTCTGGATGTAAAGTCGCTATTGTTACGGTCGCCGGGAACGTAGCTAAGATCAATAATCAACATAATCATTAAGAGTGAAATAATTTATTTTTTGTGAGATAGTATTCATTAATATTTTTATTGAGGTCTTGTGCCCATTAATGCACTTGTGTTTTAATTTCTTGACATCTTTACTTGTCAATCCTCAAAAATACTTACTTAATAAACTAAAAGAAAACTTTGATTACGTAATAGGTTCATTAGTTAGATAATAAATATACAATGCTTTAAGAATGCTTTATTCTTCTAAATGTTATTACTTACATCAATAATTATATCTATGTACTTTGAAAATTATTATTTGGTCATATCGGTACAACCAAATGTGTGCAAAAGGACGATCCGAACTATTAAACTTTTTATAAATACCTAATTGAAACACAAAAATATATTTTTTTTTTCGATACTACATTCTAGTTATGATCTCCAATTTTTCCTCACGAGGGTCTTTGCTCTTAACAATAGTGTAGCATAGACACGGAAAAAAATACATAAGTAACATAATAATACTTATAGATATCCTGTAGAATCGCACCGCGAAAGCATCGCGTTAGAACCGTGAAGGCGCTGGCTCAGATATCTACTTAGATACTTAGCCCTTACCTACCTTACGACTTTGGCATCGTGCATATGTGTATTGTGATAGTCGACTGGATACCAAAGTCGTATGGTATCGGAGAATTGCGTGGCGTTGTGTACGAAGGGGCTTACGCTGGGAGAAAACTCATTAGCATTATGAAGACACATCAATTTACCTCTCATTGTGAAAGAAAGAAGCAACGGCGGTTATATTTAGCGCTTACGTTTACCTATACGTAGCACCAGCTAACAACCATTTCTTTTCATACTTCTGTCATAACAATCAAGTGCTGTTACAGATTATGAACCAGTTTTCAAGACAACAAAGACTGGTAATGACGTCATACTCTTGGGTCCCTATCGATATAATCGTATTAAAAGAAACAAGGGGGCGAAACAGCCATGGCGCTGTTCTCGGACGACCTCATCGGGATGTAAATCTGTCATCATCACAGTAGAAAATATTGTAATTTCACATTATAAGAGAACATACTCATACTTCAAAATAAATAAAACGTAGTTTTTTTTTTAAATATCTGTGGGGTTGTCATGCGATTCGAACAGAGACCAATAATTTTACTTTTGTACTAGCTGTGCCCGCGACTTCGTTCGCGTGGATGTCGGAAACTCGGAACTTAACAATGTTATTTTTAGTGCGAAGCGCTGTTGGATGCTAGTCATTCTTTATTAACAACATAATCTGTTCATCAACGTACATAAATATCCTGTCCCATCATGTCCCGTCCTGTCCCGTCCAGTACCGTCCTGTCCCGTCCTGTCCCGTCCTGTCCTGTCCCGTCCTGTCCCGTCCTGTCCCGTCCTGTCCCGTCCTGTCCCGTCCTGTCCCGTCCTGTCCCGTCCTGTCCCGTCCTGTCCCGTCCTGTCCCGTCCTGTCCCGTCCTGTTCCGTCCTGTCCCGTCCTGTCCCGTCCTGTCCCGCCCTGTCCCGTCCTGTCCCGTCCTGTCCCGTCCTGTCCCGTCCTGTCCCGTTCTGTCTCGTCCTGTCCCATCCTGTCCCATCCTGTCTCATCGTGTTCAGTCCTGTCCCGTCCTGTAACTTACCGTCCTGTCCCATCGTGTCACGTCCTGTCCCGTCTTGTCTCGTCCTGTCCCGTCCTATCCCGTCCTATCCCGTCCTATCCCGTCCTATCCCGTCCTATCCCGTCCTATCCCGTCCTATCCCATCCTATACCATCCTATCACATCCTATTCTATGATTCCATAAAAAGCTTTAATTAAATTATATTTTCCCACGTCTTTTTATTTTATTAGTTGTAAACTGATTACTATGAAACAAAAAAACATAATGTTACTTCAATTTAAACACCTCTATTCCAGGTTTTCTTTTATCGCCATCTACCGTTTTATAATTGAAATAATTTTAGATGAATTATTTGAATATGTAGTTTTTCTATTCGAAGCTAGATCGCGCGACTGAACTGCGCGTCTTGGTGTGAACTGACCGTAATTTTACTTCTGAAACAATTCAAATAACTTTTGATAGACTGAACCGATTGCAATGAAACAAAAACTAAATATAACCTCAAGTTACTTTTAATCGTAGTGTATAAAAGTTATCTATATTGCTTTCGTATATTTTACGTGATGATGGAACAAATAAACAGACAAACCAACAAACAGACAAAAATTCAAGAAATGCTAGAAATGGGTTCTATTGGTTGTCCTTTAACACCCTGGCTATTTTTTTTTTTGGATTTTATTTTGATGTACAAACACGACTTTTCTACAGTTTTATTATATGTATAGATTGCGTAGAAAATTGAGTATTTATATTAAAATAAAAATTAAATATAATCGTAAAAAAGAAGCCACAAACAAACATCTATGCATGTAGGTCGTAAATCGTTATAGCGGCCATACACCATACTGCCTATCGTACAATCGGCATGACGCTGCCGATTTGATCAGTTAGATTTGACCGTGTGTGGGCGTGGAATCCATCAAATTGGCATAACAATAGGCTTGATCATGCCGATTTGATCAAATCGATTTGATCATGCCAATTTGATCAAATCGATTTGATCAAATCGGAATGATCAAACTTCAAATCGGCAGCAGTGATACCAACTTAGCAACTTTATAGCTAGATCTAGCTAATATTCGGTAGCTACTTTTTAACCGACGTAAAAAAAGGAGGAGGTTCTCAATTCGAAACGTATATTTTTTTGGAACGAAGTTCCTTATGGCGCGTTGCGAAAGGGGGCTAGGCGGAAAAAATTGTAACGACACTTTTTACAGACTGCGATGGAGTGGAGTGGAGTGGAGTGGAATGGAATGGAGGGTCGAAAATCGCCTGAACCTTTTTTTAACTTGCTATCGTTAAGCAAGTTAAAAAAACAGGTTCAAGCGATTTTCGACCTTATTGACATTCAAAATTTAGTTTGTTTTTTCTCACATTCTCGTTAGCTAACATTGCTCCTTCATTAAAATCCGGTGTTTGCATAAATGTCAATAAAGTCGAAAATCGATTGAACTCACTTTCACTTGTATTACCAACTGATTCCCACTAGTGGGATAAAACAAGTCGGTAAAAAAGTAGCTAAAAAGTTAAGCCACAAGTTTTATAAAATTGTAGCTGTCTGTCACCGAATAATAGCTAGATCTAGCTATAAAGTTGCTAAGTTGGCATCACTGCTGCCGAATTGAAGTTTGATCAAATCGATCGTCATGCCGATTGGACGATAGGCAGTATGGTGTATGGTGTATATGGACGAACTGCCAATTTGATCAAATCGATCGTCATGCCGATTGTACGATAGGCAGTATGGTGTATGGCCGCTATACAGTTATCTATCTTAAATATTCTTTTAATTTTCTATTGAATGCCGTATGTCAATTATACTGAAGTCAGTACAAACCGGAATAATAATTATTTCAATAATAGATTCGAACTGCATGTATTATTTTATTATTTTGCATTTAGATACGTCAATCGGTTACCTGTCATAATAACTTTTTTGTTTCGTTTTTAAGCTCAAATACAATGGGTAAAAAAAGCCAACGGTAGGGAGCTGGCCATTGTGGACGGGTATACCTTCTACTGCCACAAACAGAATATGATCAAGAGCACCTGGACTTGTACCAACGCGATGAGGTGCAAAGCGAGGATGATGATCACTAACAGAGCCGACCCAGCACAACGAACCGTGCTCACATCTAAACTAGAACATAATCATAAGCCGCCGAATTTTAGAATTACTGACGGCTGTTATGTGAAGATAAATTCTTTTTACTATTAATATTCATAATATCACTACTGTATCTCTGGAAGGATTAGATAGATAACCATTATTTAGTCCATAAAATTTAATATAATCACAGAAAACAGAAGATGGAGTGGAGTAAACTTTATCTGTCTTAGATTCATATATATCTAGTCATTATATTGTAGATAGTTCTTATAACAGTCGGTGTATCTAGTCCCATTTTTGACCAAAGCAGGGCCGTCTTTACCAGGGGGTGCAAGGGGTGCGGCGCACCCGGGCGCGGAGCGCTCGGGGGCGCCTGTCAAGCGCTGAATTTTTGGATATTTCATTGAAAATTGAGAATAGTGTATGTTATATAAGTACGTTTGACATGTTGCCGCCCGGTTGCCCGCACTTGAAGCAAAATGATCTCTAAGTCAATAGAGTGTGGGAGCAATTCCTGCATTTGGCCCCAAAACTGAACCGGGCAGCAGCCGCCCTCAGGCGACTCCTGCCCAATCTCAGAGGGCCAAACGCCTCCTGCTGGAGGCTGTACGCCGGTGTCGTGCGGTCCATGGCCTTCTACGGAGCTCCAGTGTGGGCCCTGAGCATTCGGACGCGACCAGCAAAGCTGGTCGCATGCCAGAGGGTCATGGCTATCCGGATGATCCGAGGATACCGCACGATCGCCGGCGAATCGGCCAACCTCCTTGCCGGATTGCTGCCCTGGGATCTGGAGGCGACTGCCCTCCAGCGCGTCTACGAGTGGCGCGTGGAGACGCAGCGCCGGGGAGAATTCCCGCTGCCCCGACAAGTCGAGGCGCGGCGGGAAGAGGTCCGGCGCGATCTCAGGGCAGTATGGAGACAACGACTGTCGCAACCGAGGTTTGTGTAAGTTCATTTGAAATGGGCGCGCGGCGCGGCACCTAATGAGGCACTAGCACAAATTCTACGTATTAGACCGTACTTCCTACTTGAATCAGTGCGTCTGTCATAGGCGAGCAATTGCGGACGCCCGCACTTGAAGTAAAACGATCTATAAGTCAATAAAGTGTTTCGAGGTTCGGGCACGCCGCAATCGCAGCGGTAAGACCCCTCTTTGAGGAGTGGCTGGATAGGCGTCACGGCGTCCTGACCTACTGCATGACGCAGGTCCTCACCGGACACGGAAGTTTCGGGAGGTACCTATGTCAGATAGGGAGGGAAGACACGCCTGGGTGTCACCACTGCGTAGATCGCCCGGAGGACACAGTAGAGCATACGGTGCAGGACTGCCCCTCTTGGGCAGAGCACCGCCCTGTCCTCACGGCAGCGATAGGCGGAGACCTCTTGCGCCCGGCATTGTTCGAGGCCATGCTGCGGGGCGAGACGGAGTGGAAAGCGGTCGCCTCCTTCTGCGAAGCAGTCATGCTCGTGAAGGAGGAGGCGGGCCGCGAGAGGGAGAGGACAGAGTCTTGCCTCCACCCCAACCGGCAACCGCACCGTAGGCGCGGGCATGCGGACGGTGAGTAATGGGCAACTCGCCGCCCGACCATGGACCATGCCGAGTAATTGAATTTGTAAGCTCATTTCATTGTAAAAAAAACAAGGGCGCAGACTGAGTCCCGCACCCCGGCGCAAAATATATTTAAGACGGCCCTGGACCAAAGAGTATTTCATCATCATCATCTCAGCCATAAGACGTCCACTGCTGAAAATAGGCCTCCCCTTTAGATCTCCACATATACCGGTTGGAAGCGACCTGCATCCAGCGTCTTCCGGCGACCTTTATAAGGTCATCTGTCCATCTTGTTGCTGGACGTCCTACGCTGCGCTTGCTAGTCCGTGGTCTCCACTCTAGTATTTTTCGACCCCATCCGCCATCTGCTCTGCGAGCAATATGGCCTGCCCATTGTCACTTCAGCTTGCTAATCCGATGGGCTATATCGGTGACTAGTTCGTCTACGGATCTCCTCATTTCGGATTCGATCACGTAGAGAAACACCGAGCATAGCCCTTTCCATAGCTCGTTGAGCGACTTTGAGCTTTGAGATGAGGCCGATATAGTGAAAAAAGAGTATTTCCATTTCATAAATACTTGCAACTTTTTAGATTGTATGTTAGTTACATTGTCATTTGTTACATCGTACATTTCCCGGCAATTTTAAATGTATAAAACTGTATTGTGGAACAATGTGTTTCAATTAAATATTTTAAGTGTAACTATTTTTAAACATTTTCAAAAATGAAGACTTTTTTTTCTTGTAACTTTAACTTGTATATTTACTAGATTTAGTCGTTCATATTCTATCAGAAAAGTATGAATTCCAAGTGGTGACCATCGTTAATTTGTAATAATAAGCATTTAATGAGGACAAGGTGGAAAATTTTCAAAAAATCTTTAAATTCGATATCTCCAAAACCAGTCAGTTTAGACCCCATGTGGTCGAGGTTACAGTTATTGCAAATAAGGTCTTGTATCACCAATTTCAAGGACCGCATCGTATTATAAATCACCCAGTATTAGAAATTTTATTGACAATGCTCATTTCTGTAGTGCGAACTTGATCGTAATCTTCTCTTTATTTTCAGTGAAATGGGTAAAGAAATCTAACGGCAAGGAGCTTGCCATCGTGAACGGCTACTCATTCTATTGCCACTATCGACGCCAGCACACTGAAACATGGAGTTGCTCCTCAGGAAGTGTCTGCAAGGCTCAGCTCATCTTCACTAAGGATGACACAAAGCTCCTGATTAAAGCTAAATTAGAACACAATCATGCACCTCCAAGATATGTCATTAGACAAGGAGTTTATGTTAAGCTGTAATTGTCATGTTTTACGCTATTTTGATTGCATTTATTAGATACCTAAGTATCTCTATTTTAAGCTCTTTTTTTGTATGAAAACTTTTATAAGTGGACTGTCTAATTGTGCTTGTTTTTTTTTGTATTGGTATAAATATAATATAAAAATTATTTTCACATTTTTTCTTTAAGTAATTGCAATTCTTATCGGTAACGTTTTAAAAGATTATTCTATTTTAACCAATTTATTTATTTTTCAGTTAAATGGGTAAAGAAAAATAACGGAAAGGAACTTGCCGTACTGAACGGATACACATTCTTTTGTAAAAATAAATTTGCAAAAACAGATATCTGGAATTGCACCTACGGGAATTTGTGTAGAGCCAGGCTGATCTTCACAAACGAAGCAATAGCTTCGAGTCGACACTTACTGCGTATCAAGGAGGACCACACACATGTGCCTCCCAAGTTTGTGATTTCTAAAGGAATTTTTGTGAAAATTTAAAGAAGATTTCTAATGGATTTCTTGTGGATTTTAAGCTAAAACTAGGTTAAAATGTAGGTAAAGATTTTTGGTCTGAAGTCAAAAAAAAGATTTAAAAAAAAATAAAGTTATCCGACTTCAAAAACAACCACAGACAAGTTTAAAATAACCTACAAAATAACTTTTCTTTCGAAAGTCGGTGGCTGGAGCGAGACGGAGTGGGAAGCGGTCGCCTCCTTCTGCGAAGCAGTCATGCTCGCGAAAGAGGAGGGGGCCGCGTGAGGGAGAGGACAGTGTCCTCCCTCCACCCCAGCCGCAGTGGTAGACGCCTAGAGGGCCAAAGCCTGCCAGGGTCGCGGGACTTATCGAATTACCGTGACCCTGGAAGGTAAAGGGCTATTGAAGGACACCGTGGATTTTAGTCAGTACGAGTCTGACAGGCCCTCCCGCCCTGCCCTGGGTGGGTGGACTCATTTAATGTTTTTACCACGATAAAAAAATTAAAAAAAAAGTTGATGGCTTTGTTTTTTATTTCATTGACGTTTTTGCCACCGACTAATTACAAACATAAAGGTAATTTAAAACATTTCCGGGTTTATTTATCTAACAGCCATAATTTAATCATTGATGTAATTAGGCATCTTTTAATTAATAAAATAATTCGTATGTTTTCCTTTCAATTAATAGGTATGTGTAAGTTTCAGAAGTATTTACAAGATTTTTCTTTTCGTAATAAATGTAGAAATTTATTTAGAGCAATAATGTTTCATTTTCGGTAACCTTCCTTACCATGAAAAAATATTGCATGACAGTCAGACTACGATAACTTATCATTCATGTCTGTAATATACAAGTTTTTCTGTCAAACTTTATTATAAAAAATCCTAACTAATTTCCAGTGCTGCGTTGGGTACAAAAACCAGATGGAAGGGAACTGGCGCTTGTCAACAATTACACATTCTATTGCAACAAAACTGGTTTTACGACGAAAGCTTGGAGATGCACTAGCGGAGGGGCTTGTAAAGCAAGACTTATCACCACCAATGACGTTACAGCATCACATAGGACCGTGGTGTCAGCTAGACTGGAACATGCACATGCACCGCCAGCATTTGTTATATCAAATGGTTATTATCTTAGAATTTAATATTGATGGCTTGTTAGGTATATCCAGCAAACATGTGAACATTTTACCTAAATCAGTTTTGTCGATAAAAACGCGTTTACCTACAATATCCCTTTCAAGTATATGCAATCGCAAACCAAACACCCTGTATACAGGGTGGAATTCTGTAATGCCACCTGGAGGGAAAGTACTCTTAATGCTGCAGATAGAATAGAAAGCAAACTGCATTCAAAGATTTTCGAAAATTCTCTTCTTCGTTCGATTCCCGGGTGTGGGACCCGGGAATCGAACCGGCTAAAATCTGAAAAAAATATACCCTGTACTTTTATTGCATCGATCGTTAGGGTCAATTATAAGGATGAAATCTTTCTAACAAACATGATAAATTAAATGAAAGGAAAACCAGGAAATCTTAAATTACTCGTAATTTAATTATTTACAAAAAATGGTAAACTAACTAATTGGTTGCTCGAAATCGGGTGTGGGAGAAGAGAATTTTCGAAAATCTTTGAATGCAGTTTGCTTTCTATTCAAAAATAAAGGAATGTTTCCTTTGAGTAAAATTTTCTATCTGCAGTATTAAGAGTACTTTCCGTCCAGGGGGCATTACAAAATGCCACTCTGTATATAGATAACAAATAGTACTGTGATTCAGAATAGTCAACACAAAATCTTCTTATTAATACTGTTGAAGAGTTACCAGGGAAGTCGCATGTACAGAAATGAACTATTGCCAAATATCTTTTCAACGTCCTTAATTTTGTAATATGCTTTTAAATAAGGAAACTTCATTCATTTTTTTTTTATTTCATTAACACACAATTGCTATTACAGGTAATACCCAAGCTAACAAAAGTAGTCATAAATTAGTTGTCTGCCCAGTCCCAAGTAACGGGTCTGGGTAGAAGTACACGTTACGTAGTAGTCAACTTACTAAGTAAGTTTATGTCACTACTTGCTTGCCAGAGCAACATGTTTTAGAAACTTAACATACTTTAAGAGCTAAAATGACAAATTAACATTTTCTTTATCTGAAGATTAATTTGAAGCTCGTTTATTTTTACTCTTGCATTAGCAAATAGATTGAGACCAGGTACGTCATGTAAATAAAATAAGATTATTTTTAACTCAAACTTTGAGTTTTTATCTAGTGTGGTGAACCATAATTAGTGTAAGTCGCTGTGAATATCAATATTGTACTGTGTGTAAACCTATGTTATGAGTCTGGAGTCCCAAAGGTCACAACACAATGTTTTACTAAATGTTGAGTAGTTAGGAGGAGGCGGGCCGCGTGAGGGAGAGTACAATGTCCTCCCTCCGCCCCACCCGCAGTGGTGGACACCCACGGCGACGGACGTCGCAAGACGATCTCCGGCCACCGTAGGCGCGGGCATGCGGGCGGCGAGTAAAGGGCAACTCGCTGCCCGACCATGGACCATGCCCGGGTCGACGCCTCAAAGAGCATCAGCAAGATGACGGGGCCCCCTCTAGAGGGCCAAAGCTTGCCGGGGTCGCGTGACTTATCTCATTATCGTGACCCCGGAATATAAAAGGCTATTGAAGGACACCGTGGATTTTAGTCAGTACAAGTCTGACAGTCCCTCCCGCCCTGTCCGGGGTGGGAGGACTCATTTGATCATTTTACGAAGATAAAAAAAAATGTTGAGTAGTTATTGTAATGATAAGTTCTGATCTTAGTTTTGATCTCATTCATAATATTCCTTTAGTATTCTAAGTTTGTAGTTAAATTATTGTTTTATATACGTTAAGTTAGTTTAGTTTTCGTAACATTTTATTCCTCTTTTTCAGCTAAAATATCGATAACTCCCCAATTTTTGTTGCTAATTTCTAAATTTGTATTATTAATTAATTAATTTTTTTTCTCTTTGTTTATTTTTGTGAAGTTATCACTTATTTCATGTGAAGCCTGGTAAATCTATAATTGGCGACTGTGTAAGTTCTAGTCTTATTATAATTGTATACCTTAACTTTACTGTACACAGAAGCTGTTGGGAAACCTTAATAAATAAATAAATGAGTATTTTTATAATTAAGTATAATAAGCTTTGTTTCTAAAATCATAAAAAATATTATTTACTTGCATTGTTTAGTTTCTTTAAGATCCTTGTGGTATTGACGAATCTTTTGGTTAATGACCTTTATGAACAGTAAGCTCTTTAGAATTCCTTAAGTTGAGTTGTATCTTACCGTTTTAATAATATTTATGCACTGATGCTGTATCTAAATTAAAATATGTACCAAGTAAAACTGTATCGCTACGTTATGTATACTTTTTCCCCTTTTATTTTAACGGACTTCAAACATCGTAGACTTGACGCTGTTTTTTTAAGCTATTGCATAGCTTTTATCGCGGGCTCTGAGCGCGGCGCGGGGCGGCGACCGAATTCCCAAAAAAACTAACGAAAAAGCCTAAGGCCGGAAAAGCACAGGCCGGTGGCTTGCTTAGCGCCTAGAGCCTAGCGAGTCACCTTAGTATAACGAACGTTCGAAAATGTTCGTGAACGGCCGCATTGCGCGCTTGACACCTAGCTAGTCGTCAAGCGCCGTTCGCGAACATTTTCGATTGTTCGTGACTCGCTAGGCTCTAGGCGCTAAGCAAGCCACCGGCCTGTGCGTTTCTGGCCTTAGGAAAATACCTGACATCGTCTAACGTCGTTTCAGTTCGGGAGACTTCGGCAATCGTAAAAATATCCGTCATAAAGACAATTTACTTTTTCTGTTTCTAAACGGCCAGCTACAAAAGGAGTTTTCACAATGAAACCTCCTCCACAGACGTATAACGGTACGGACATACGTGCTCATTACTAGCACGAAAGCATGCTTTTATTGAGCAAGGGGCAATTTTATTGAGGGAGAGGGAGAGGGAGACGGAGGAGAACGTTTCTTGACGTTTAACTTGATTGACGTGGCTGACCATAGCCTAATTACTGCAGTAATAAATATAATAAATAAATAATTATAATTGCATAAGTTGATAAAAAATGCTATGCAATAGCTTTACCGCGGCAGTCCCCGAGTGCCACTTACTTTTTTTATTTTATTTTCACTTATTATTTTATTTTCTACGAGAATTGGAGTTCGTGAAATCCCGGACAGGTTCACAACTAATTCTTCTCAACAACACACGTATGCACGTCGTAAGCAGCCAGCAGCTTACAATAATACGTACTGGTACTGTTCCACTCATAAGAGCAGTAGAGGGTGTAAGGCAGGACTCATCGTGGATGATCAAAATGAAATTGTTTCTACTGATTTTGATCACCCTCCAGGCAATTACGTTGTATGTCGAGGGAAATGTATTCGCCTATGAGACGTAAAAGCACCCAATGTTAGCTTGTACACATGTCGCCCTGGTGATTTGTATGTACCACATGCGACGTGTCACTTTGTTCCCTTGTTATTCACATCTTCGGGCACCAGACACTCACAAGTTAACTATTCCTAAAGATAATTTTAAAAGATTTCTACTGTAAATATTAACTACAGACAGCCAGCACATGAAGCTACTTCAATCTGTCTAATTTCTATAATAGGTTTTCAATTTCAACCTTATCACGATAGTGGAAGGTAAATGTTCTAGTGGTTAAATTTGACAGATTCGGGTAGGTTGTCCTGCTGGCGTCTATACAACAAAACATGGTTGATTAAGACGACTTTTTTAACCGACTTCAAAAAGGAGGAGGTTATCAATTCGACTGTATTTTTTTTTTTTTTTATGTTTGTTACCTCATAACTTGCGACTGGGTGAACCGATTTTCATGATTCTTTCTTTATTTGAAAGCTGGTGCTTCCCGTGTGGTCCCATTGTCACCATTTCAATATCTGATGATTGGATCCTGGAGAAATCGAGGGCAACCCTTATATTTTATAGGCCCACACATCGTTTTTCACAAATATTATGAAGTAATTTAAGTACTTGCGTATGGTAATCATCACGTCATGTACCTGAGCTGATGATGGAAGGTACAACTCCTTAACAGTAAGGAGTAGGCATCGACTGATTTAGTAAATATTTTTTTTTCATTAAGTATTTCAAAGCACTACAGTTAATAAAGGTCTGGAGTATATCTGATGATAGAGCCGAGAGACAGTCGAGGGAACTCCTCAACGATTCACAGCAGCTATCTTGTGTTTGAGCTTGATTAATTTGTATTGATAAGAACTTTACACCTAGATGAGTTGTAACTGTTATTAGGGGTCTGATGATGAAGACGAAGAACAGTTCAGGGAACTCCTCAACGGGTTATAGCAGCTATCTTGTATTTGAACTTAATTCATTTATACTGATGAGAACTTTGCACCCATATGGGTTATCGTTCGATGCAGAAAACCCGCCATTTGGTCCCATAAAAAATTCATTTATTTTGGAAAAAATTCATGTTATTGCTTATTGGGTACATGAGCGATGCTATAACCGGTGCTACGGATAATAAAATTCTAGTGCTTGTGTAAGAAAATTATGTGTTTGACAAGAATTTGGGTTGAATATTTAAACTAAAAAGGGTAAAATAAAAAAAAGTTTTTTAAAAAAATGTAACCGACTTCTAAAAAAACAACCACGAAAAAGAGTAAAATAACCCACCAAAAAACTTTTCTTTCGGAAGTCGGTGGCAAAAAAGTCAACGAAATAAAAAAGCAAAGCCACCGACTTCCGAAAGAAAAGTTTTTTGGTACTATTTTACTCTTTTTCGTGGTTGTTTTTTTAGAAGTCGGTTACATTTTTTTTTTAAACTTTTTTTGACAACCTAATTATGACTTTTAAGAGTGTTTCAATAAATTATCTTTACGTGTGTATGGTAGTTGGTTTTTCCCATTTTTCTACTCATCATTATGCATCCTATTAAACTTCTTTATGCTTCTCAGTAAACACTGCCGTCTAATACCTGCCACCTAACCTATTTTTATTTTTCAGAGGACTTCAAGTACATCACCTCCCGGTCAGGTTCACAACTACTACTTATAAACAACTACAGCTTTGCCCGCCGTCGTCTGCCATATGGCAAAAATTACACTTGGTACTGCTCCACTCATAACAGTAAAGGATGCAATGCTAAGCTCGTCGTTAATCCTAATAATCAAATTATTTCTTCTAATTATGAGCATAATCATCCACCAGGGAAATTTTTTGTTTGTCAAGGGAAATATATTCGTATATAAGGAACTCGAACTTTTGTTGACTATTGTTACACACAATGCAAGTTTGTAAACAGTGTTATTTCAAATATCTATTTTAATAAGTCGCCTCTTTCTGCCTCACACGGTTTTGGTACCCGTTTAACTGATGGCTGAAATGAATAGCTAAAATGTCATAGAAATAAGTCCCAAACATATCTGGTATGTATCACGTCTAGTTTTCGAGGTATACGTCAGTCTATATTTCAATGGATTGTCACTTAAAGCTGAAGAGTTTGTTTGTTCGAACGCGCAAATCTCTGGAACTATCTGTCGGATTTGACAAAATCTTTTTGCATATGATAGCCACATTTATGAGACCGGCGAGAGATGTCGTGCGGTGTTCCACAGGGTTCGGTCTTGGGGCCGCACCTGTGGAACATCGGATACGACTGGGTGCTGCGCGGCGACCTCCCTGACGGCGTCAGCGTAATATGTTACGCCGACGACACGCTCGTCCTGGCGGAGGGAGAGTCACACCAGGCGGCGGCCGACCTGGCGACGCAAGCGGTCGCGACAGTCGTTGGAAGGATCCGGCAGTTGGGACTCGACGTGGCGCTCCACAAAACAGAGGCCATGTGTTTTCATGGCCGTCTGAACGCGCCACGGTCAGAGTCCCACATAACGGTGGGAGGGGTTCGCATCGGCGTCGGGAGGACGATGAAGTACCTGGGACTCGTCCTCGACGGCCGGTGGAACTTCAAGGAGCACTTCCTGCGTTTGGCCCCAAGGCTGAACCGGGCGGCAGGCGCCCTCAGGCGACTCCTGCCCAACCTCAGCGGGCCAAACGCCTCCTGCCGGAGGCTGTACGCCGGTATCGTGCGGTTCATGGCCCTCTACAGGGCCCCCGTGTGGGCCCTGTAGAGGGCCATGTGGGCATGCGGACGCGACCAGCGAGGCTGGTCGCATGCCAGAGGGTCATGGCTATCCGGATGATCCGAGGATACCGCACGATCGCCGGCGAATCGGCCAACCACCTTGCCGGATTATTGCCCTGGGATCTGGAGGCGACCGCCCTCCAGCGCGTCTATGAGTGGCGCGTGGAGGCGCGGCGCCGGGGAGAATTCCCGCTGCCCCGACAAGTCGAGGCGCGGCGGGAAGAGGTCCGGCGCGATCTCAGGGCAGTATGGAGGGAACGACTGTCGCAACCGAGGTTCGGGCACGCCGCAATCGCGGCGGTAAGACCCCACTTTGAGGAGTGGCTGGAAAGGCGTCACGGCGTCCTGACCTATCGGATGACGCAGGTCCTCACCGGACACGGATGTTTCGGGAGGTACCTGTGTCGGATGGGGAAGGAAGAAACGCCGGGGTGTCACCATTGCGAAGATCGCCCGGAGGACACAGTAGAGCATACGGTGCAAGACTGCCCCGCTTGGGCAGAGCACCGCCGTGTCCTCACGGCAGCGATAGGCGGAGACCTCTCGCGCCCGGCATTGGTCGAGGCCATGCTGCGGGGCGAGACGGAGTGGGAAGCGGTCGCCTCCTTCTGCGAAGCAGTAATGCTCGTTAAGGAGGAGGCGGGCCGTGAGAGAGAGAGGACAGCGTCCTCCCTCCGCCCCACCCGCAATGGTAGACGCCCACGGCGTCGGACGACGCAAGACGATCTCCGGCCACCGTAGGCGCGGGCATGCGGGCGGCGAGTAAAGGGCAACTCGCCGCCCGACCATGGACCATGTCCGGGTCGACGGCGCGTTGTGTTCCACGCGCGCCTCAAAGAGCGTCAGCACGATGACGGGGCCCCGCCCAAGAGGGCCAAAGCCTGCCGGGGTCGCGGGACTTATCTCATTACCGTGACCCCGGAACGCAAAGGGCTATTGAAGGACACCGTGGATTTTAGTCAGTACAAGTCTGACAGTCCCTCCCGCCCTGCCCGGGGTGGGAGGACTCATTTGATGATTTTACCACGCTAAAAAAAAAAAAAAAAAGCCACATTTATGAGGCAGGTTAAAATCGATTTAACATCACGCTACAACTCTTGGGAGTTGAGCAGTGTGTGTTATATCGCGGGGAACAGATACTGATTCTTAAAAGCCTCGCTATGGCAACCACTGCTCAGCACTTAAGGGTGGTAGTTTGATTTTGAATACCCTTAAATCTTCCTCAAGAATGTGGCTATCAAAATACAAAAATAAATATATTTTTCAAATCCGTCTTGAAGTTCCACAGAATAAAGCCTGCTGCAGACGCACGCGATTAATCGCGCTGCGACAACGAGCCAAGCTAATTTCCACTCTAAAAATACTGTGAATGGACCGCGACATGTCGCCCCGCGCGATTAATCGCGTGTGTCTGCAGGAGGCTTAACGCGTTCAAATTAGCTAACTTCAGCTTTAATACATTTGTGATAAAGTAATAGTAAAATGTTATGTTTGTGGACTTGATGATTTCGATGCATATGTGTTTTTTTTTCGTTTTGCTATAATATAGCAACATACATATTATGTATAAATGATTGCAATTCAATATTTTCAATAACTTTATACATAAAAATTGAAGTTAGTGACTCACGCAACTGCAAAAATGCACCAACTAAGTTTTGTTGCGGTCATAGACATTATTTTCTAAAATCGAATGAAAAATGTTTTGGAAATAGTGGAAAGTACATATTTACTCTATTTTGGATGTGACGTGTATGTTATATCAGAAAAACAGTGTGAACTGGGAGAGATCATTTTCTGATGTGTATCGGTTGGAGTGCGGGGTGAGGCAGGGGGGATTAAGTTCGCCTCGACTATTCAACCTATACATGAATCAGCTGATCGTTGAGCTCAGCAACACTGGTATCGGTTGTCATATTGATGGGGTTTGTGTTAATAACATAAGTTATGCTGACGATATGGTGTTGCTGAGCCCATCGATCGGTGCCCTGAGGCGACTGGTGTCCATATGTGAGGCTTACGCGGTGGCTCAAGGACTCAACTATAAAGCCTCGAGCAGACACACGATTAATCGCGCGGGGCGACTTGTCGCGGTCCATTCGCAGTACATTTAGAGTGGAAATTAGCTTGGCTCGTTGTCGCAGCGCGATTAATCGCGTGTGTCTGTTCGAGCCTTAATACCAAAAAGAGCGAAATAATGGTCTTTAAGGCAGGAGCAGTAGGTTACCAAACCATACCTGAGATATCGCTCCGCGGAGCACCCTTGAATAGGGTGAGTCAATTTAAGTACTTGGGTCATTGGGTCACGGAGGATTTGAGTGATAATAAAGACATTGACAGGGAACGTAAGTCGCTATCGGTACGCTGCAACATGCTGGCCCGCAGGTTCGCGCGATGTAATGAGGCGGTCAAAGTGACTTTATTTAAGGCATTTTGCTCGTCATTTTACACGTGTAGTCTGTGGACCAGCTATAGTTTGCGAGCTTATAGCGATCTACGCGTCCAGTCTAATAACGTACTCAGGATACTGTTGGGGCTGCCATGGAGATGTAGTGCGTCAAAGATGTTTGCGGAAAGGCGTATAGATGGTTTTGCAGCCATCATACGTAGGTCGCGGGACTTATCTCATTACCGTGACCCCGGAACATAAAAGGCTATTGAAGGACACCGTGGATTTTAGTCAGTACAAGTCTGACAGTCCCTCCCACCCTGCCCGGGGTGGGAGGACTCATTTGATGATTTTACCACGCTAAAAAAAAAAAAAAAAACCCATCATACGTAAAAGAAGCACTTCTCTGCTTGCTCATCTACGTGGCAGTACCAACACTATCTTGAGTTTATTTGTAGATAGATGGGAGTCTCCACTGCTGCGACACTGGATGACACTCCACACTTAATAATTTTTTGTTTTGAATATTCTACTAACACTAGTTTTTAAGACCATTGTTACTAACACTATGGGCGTGTCCTGAAATAAATGTTTAATAATAATAATATGCAAAACAGCTAGGTAACGACACGTTAAAAGCATACGTAAAGTTGAGTTGCAGAACGTTGTAAAAACATTTTCTTTATTCTTTTTTTCTTCTATTTTTGCATCCAATGTCAATGATAAGCGGGATCAGAGGTTCTGCCAGGATGTAAAAAAGGTTGAGGGATAATTTCAAGGCTTTTGGGACACTTAGTTAATATGCGATGACTGTTGACGTTTAGAAGGAAGAGATTCCTCTAAGCACATAAGAAGAAGCTAGAATGTTGGGATATTCTGGGTTTAAATTGTATTAATTGTGTTTTATTACATGTTTTATACTTTAATGATCCAAATAAACTTGATTAACATAAAAAAATCTTGTCAATCATATTAAGTTTCTATACAATATGATTAGTCCTTTAAATTAGTACCACACTTAGTGGCACATGCTCACAGAAGAAAAAAGATACGTGATCAAAAGGAAATACTCATGTATTCTTATTAAATGATAAGAATGAATAAGAAAACATAACATTTCAAAGAGGGTATTAAATTGTTTTCGTATTTTGTAACACCATCATCATCAGCCGGAAGACGTCCACTGCTGAACATAGGCCTCCCCCTTAGACCGCCACGCCGAACGACAATTAGCCACTTGCATCCATCGGTTGCCCGCGACCCTCACGATTTTGTATTATGTAACGCAATGAATTAAAATCTTTTGCATAAGCTAGTTTGTGAGCACTTCGATTGTAAATACACCGAATAGAAAAAATAAAATCGTAATTATGATTTGATTCAATTGTAGTGTTTCTTTCTTTGTAAGTATTTGTAACCAGGAAATGGATTCTCAAATTGAATAATAACAACTGTAGTTCTATTATTTTTCAGAAGATTTCACTTACGTGGAATCACAGAGAGGGGCAACACTTCTTCTAATTAATAACTACACCTTCGGTCGTCAAAGGATAAAAAATAACAAGACTCGTTGGCGCTGTTCTACTCACAATCGTAAGAAGTGCAAAGCGACGCTCATCACTGATAACAACAATACAATTATTTCTGCTAATTATGAACACAATCATCCTCCTAGAAAATACGCTGAATTTCAAGGGAAGTTTATTCGAATATAAATATGTTCTAAGTTTTATTTCTTTGCTTTTCTTTTATTTTACAGTTGCTATATGGAAGATTTTGAATTAAAACTCTAACATAGTGTTTTTCTGTGTTTAATTTTTTTTTTGCAGCTGGTCGGCTCACCCTACAGTTCGTTACTCAAAGATTATACTTTGAGTAACTTACTTCTTTCAGAGAACACTGTGGTCGTAGCCCATTGATCATTGTATTTGTACCACAGTTAAGGCTCGAACAGACACACGCGATTAATCGCGCTGCGACAACGAGCCATGCTAATTTCCACTCTAAATGTACTGCGAATGGACCGCGACAAGTCGCCCCGCGCGATTAATCGTGTGTGTCTGCTCGAGGCTTTACAGCTGCAAAGCAAGAATGGTACCTAAAATCAATGGAATTATTATCTCATAACTATCAACCACCTGTTCTGCAATGATACCCCATACATAAATAAATACCAATATTAGCTAATGATTAACTTGACAGAAAAAATCTCTACTTATATGTATCCATATACCACAGATTAGTAAAGCCTCCTGCAGACACACGCGATTAATCGCGCTGCGACAACGAGCCAAGCTAATTTCCACTCTAAAAATACTGCGAATGGACCGCGACATGTCGCCCCGCGCGATTAATCGCGTGTGTCTGCAGGAGGCTTAACTTGACAGAAAAAAATCTCTACTTATTTAAAAAAATACCACAGATTAGTAATACTTAAACTGGAACCCGACCTCAATACAGTTGGGAAAAGGTTAGGCAGATGATGATGGTTATTATAAATACTTTTACTAATTTGAAATTCAAATCAAATTTGTAAAAGAGAAACCACAAGCGTACTAGGTATTTTGTTGTACATAATTTATTATGTGGGGTGTTTTAATAAACCCAGTGTAGTTATTATTAGATGTATAACTTGACACAAACAAACAATATTTCATTGCACTCTCAATAACACTCTCACTCTCATTTACAAAGTTAGTACGCGTCATAAATCCAATCTGGATAGTTTCTTTAAATAACTACATAAATGTAAGTTCAAACTGAATTTATTTGTTGCAGATATAGTCGCTGAATTTATTTGTTGCAGTTTACCCAAATGCAATTCAATCTCTTTTACAAAAAACAAAAACATTATAAAATTTAATTACAGTCTTTATGGTTCTAGTCTTCGAAAAGTTGACCACATTCGTGATCTCGGTGTCGAGATGGACTCGAAATTGCACTTCGATCTTCATATTGAAAATATCGTCAATAAAGCATTTCGTATGTTTGGTTTCGTCTTGCGTTCTTCAAATGATTTCAAAAGACCATCTACTTTCTTACTTCTATACAAAGCTTTGGTTCGTTCCCAACTGGAATTCGCAGTACCTATTTGGAGTCCCATTTATAATGTTTATATAAAAAGAATAGAAATGGTTCAAAAGAAGTTTTTACGTGTTATGCACTACAGATGTATCAAATCTAAATTACCATACAGTCAATTATTGACGCGCTATAAAATGCAAAGCTTGGAGTCTAGACGCCACTTACTGATGGCTATGATGCTTCATGGTCTGTGTAATAATAGGTTCGATTGTCCTGATATCACCAATAACCTATGTTATATTGTACCTAGAACCGTTATGCGTCGAGAGGCGCGCGAGCCCCGACTTTTCCACACCGCAAGGTGCAGGACCAATGCTGGTGAACGGGCGCCTCTTCGACGTATTGTCGATATTTACAACACCCACTTTATTGATTTGGATATCTTTGCGCTCACGCACCTGAAGTTTAAAAAAATGGCCATTGAATTATTACAATAACCAATTTTATATCCACTGTATAATTATATTAAAAACAAGTATTTTTTAAATATAATTAACGCACGCTCAAACCTATCTTTGTTACCATTATTTCGCGGACATTGGTGTGGGTTACACGTTTACTTAGTTTATAATTCTATTCTGTTATACTTATAATGCAATGTGTAACTGTTTAATGTCCCAATAAAGAAAAATAAAAAAAAATAAAATAAAATAGTCCGGTACATAACATCTAAGAAGGGAAAGCAGTTAATATTGTACAACGGATACACGTACCACCAGCGGAAAGTTGAGTCCAAAGCGATTGACTATTGGTATTGTACGTCCGTTGCTAGCAAGAAGTGTAGAGCAAAATTAGTGTTGGACTTTGAGAAAAATGTTAAAACAGTAAACCACGAACATAGTCATCAACCGCCAAAGTTTTTCCTATCTGACGGCGTTTATTTTAGATTATAGGTAAATGAGATTATGTGGATATCCACATAATCTCTCAGATATCTGAGACACTGAGTAAGTAAAACTCTTTAAGTGAGACCAATTGCCAGATCCCAAGTCTCTAATAACCAGGTTTCACTGCAATAATTTTTATATCTATTTTATTTAGGAAATAATAAAAACGTAAACGTTTCATTTATATTCGTAGTCTAAAGTGTCATCAGAGTTTCTTTTATTTAAGTACATAAAAGTTATTTTACACTTTTTTTAAGAATTTGTTTTCATTTTTTCGATTATTACGCCTGTGTCCCAGTAGTTCATTGTAGTCTGTTTATTCTTATGATTAGTTTTTTGCACTTCTTAATAAATTTTATATTTTCAGATAACAAATATAAGTACATAAAATCAAGAAGAGGAAACCCACTTATACTGTATGACGGATACACGTTTGGCCGTCACAAATCCTCAAATAATAAAGTTCACTGGAAATGTTCGTCCGCGCATAGTAAATCGTGTAAAGCCAGGCTCACACTGCACACTAGTGGCTATGTTATAAAAATACCTGATCGGCATAGCCATCCGAAGCCCGAATTTCATTTCAATGATGGAGAATATATTAGGCTGTTAAGCTACAACAGAAGACCTAAAATTAATCCTGCAGCCTAACTCCGCGTCATAACCAAAGCAATTGACGTGCGTTAATTATAATAATTATGATCATCTCGTCACTTTGGAATAGCTGAAATCGGAATCCTAACCCTTCACAATTTTGTAACTGTACAAATTACCTGGCTCTTGTAATTAATCTGTTTTGATTAAAAATGTTAATTTTTGTATAACTATAACAATTTTGAACATTATGTAATGCTACTGGCTGAATATGGAAATAATTAAAAAATATGTAACTTCATTCAACATGTTTCATTAAAATACTTCAGTTATTTTGTATTAGGGAAGAAAATAAGAAAAGGAAGAGACGTGGAAGAGAAGCTAATATTCGTTCCAGATCGATCATTACGCAAGTAGGTCGTAACTAACTAAAGGCCTGTCCAAATGGCGATCGTTGTCAAACGTTTTACAAAATTTAAACTTGCCTTCGAGGAGCTCATGTCAATGTAATACATTTTTGACTCCTTTCGCCTGTCCCTATTAACAAGGTGGGATGTACCACTTCCGCCTTTTTCGTTTTATTCCATTTTTGACCTAACAAAAGCATTGTCTTTCAGCATTAACAAAAGTTTGTCTCGCACCTGCGAGACCAACTCGCACTTGGCCGGTTTTTTTTTATTCTCGGCTTGGCCGAGATAGCCAAGTTAACATTGCTTGCTGTATGTGGCACGACTGTCCGTTAACATTGATCGATGTTAACTCACGACGTTTTTAAAGGGTTGCAGGAGGAGGAAACACCGGCAGTTGTGCCACTAACAACCATGTTGTAGGGGCGTGAGAACATCGCGTGTTATTTTAGTACTTATTCTAGATTGTTTTTTTTGTTTTATTTATTTATTTACTTTATTTTACAGAAAGCTTACAGACTAATATCACAGTTGAATAATATTTAATGTTTGTGGACAATTGCTAATTACAATAAACTAATTTATTTGCACTTATTTATTTCTTTATTAATTTGGGAAATCTTTTGGATTATACGATTAAAGTTGTAACATGTACCACATCCGACGTTGATAGTAGTTTGATAACATATGCAGTTTGTCGTATGTGGCACTACCTACATTTTTAGCTGCCCCTTGGTGCTAGTATGCTTTTTGGTAGTACCACATCAGACTTTCATGTTGGTTTCAATATATGTTCAAAGGGAGAGGGAGAGGGAGAGGGCGGGGGAGAGGGAGAGGGAGGAGAACTTTTCTTGACGTTTCACTTGATTGGCGTGGCTGACCATATTCTAATTAGCACAGTAATAAATATAATAAATAAACATGTTATTATATTTGCATAAGTTGATAAAAAAATGCTATGCAATAGCTTTACCGCGGCAGTCCTCGAGTGCCACACGTTTTTTATTATTTTTTTAAACCTAATTTGAATCATTAAAAAAATATAAGCAATTTAAACTTTGATGCGCTCTCCTGTAAAATTACTGTTTTGCAGATTCCACATTGTTAATAGGGACAGTCGTTATCTTCATTTAAAATATGCGAACAATGTGATAATCATGTTTACGCTTAGATATAAACTTATTTGTTTTTTTTTTAGATTATAAGTTTGAGTACATAACATCAAGAAAAGGAAACCCGTTAGTATTGTATGATGGCTACACGTACAGCCGTCACCGCACGACGAAGGAAAATGTCCAGTGGGAATGTTCGTCACAACGTGGAACAAACTGTAGAGCTAGACTCATATTGCACAATGGCGGCTACATTGTCAAAGTCACAAATGACCACAACCATCCGAGAAACCCTAAAATTAATTCTACATAATAAACCGACAGCGTGGCCGAAGAATTGCAGGAAAGGAAACGGTCTTAAATGGTCATGAAAACATTTTTAACCGACTTCAAAAAAAAAGGAGGTTATCAATTCGACCCGTATGGATGTAATATTTTCAGAACTGCCCAGTTTTCGTATTTATTAGTCTATATCAGCGTCTGAACAAATGTGCCAAATTTCAAAAGTGTATGTACTTGTATGTGTAGCGTTGCGCCACCTTCTAGTAGGTCGGACACGGGTCTCACGCCGTCCACCGAGATGCTGCTACACGCTGTGCCGAGGATGCCGTGGAAATTGGCAGCCACGAAGGCGAGGCCGACCATGGGTCCAGGGTTTATGTCGCGCACCGTGATGTCGCCCACGGTGACATCGTCCTCCGAGAGGAAGCTGGAAAGGTTGCTGGAGCCGCAGTGTATGGCGAACTCGGTACTGTTGGTGCGGTATTTGCTCGATTTGGAGCTGTCGTACTGGTTGTGTAGCACTTTTAAAAACATAACGGAGTTTATAAGTAATTTATTTAAAATATGAAAATAAAACAATACTGTAGAACATGCAGCTGGACCCGTGGTAAAAACTTAGGGAATACTGCAAGTTTCATCAAAATCAGTTCAGTAGTTTTTGAGATAGGGATTTTTTTAGCTTATTGTGTAAATGAGGGATGTTATTACCGATGCTACGGATCACAACATTCTAGTACACTTGTAATAAGAAAATGATGTGTTTGAAAAGAATTCAGGTTGTATATTTAAACTAAAAAGGGTAAATTAAAAAACTTTTACAAAAAAAAGTTAACGCAAAAAGTAAATAAAATAAAAAACAAAGCCAACGACTTCCGAAAGAAAAGTTATTATGTAGGTTACTTTATCCTTTTTTGTGGTTGCTCTTGAAGTCGGTTACTTTTTTTTTGAAAAAGGTTTTTTATATCGTAATTTTGACATGATACATTCCTCACCATAAATAAAGCAAGATATACATTAACAACATTATTACAATTGAGTACAATCGTAGTTATTGCTTAATAAGTAAATAAATAATTTAATTCAGCACTGTGAAGAAAGAAATTAAGTGCGAAGACCCGAAGAGAAAACTGTGATCATATGAAAATTTTAAATTAATGTTAAGCATTAGCATAATAATTAAATAAAGTAGCTATGTTCATTCTTGTTCATTGAATCCACTGTTGTTTCGGGTCATATTCAAATCAAATTCTTTTATCATCATCATCATCATCAGCCGGAAGACGTCCACTGCTGAACATAGACCTCCTAGACCGCCACGCCGAACGACAATTCGCCACTTGCATCCATCGGTTGCTCGCGACCCTCACGATGTCGTCGGTCCACCTAGTGGGAGGCCTGCCTACGCTGCGTCTTCCAGTCCGTGGTCGCCACTCGAGAACTTTCCTTCCCCATCGGTTGTCAGTTCTACGAGCGATGTGGCCTGCCCATTGCCAATTCTTTTATATTGCGGTATTATTTTAATAAAATCTTTTAAACTGTTTCAGTGTTATTTTATATTAAACTTATTTTAATTTTAATCTTTAATCTACATCTCATTGTCGATATAAATTACCTATTGTTAACAATTATGTTCTTTTTCAGATTATAAGTTTATTAAATCGGAGAAAGGCAAGAAGTTGATTTTGTACAGAAAGTACACATACAGCTTCACTAGATGCACTCCCACTAAATCGTGCGTCTGGAGATGTACAGAGCGAAGAACATTACAGAACTGTAAAGCTGAAGTAGTTATAGATGATTTTGGTAAAATTATGTCTTGTAAACTAGAACATACACATGTACCACCTCAGTTCTTCATAAAAGATGAAACGTATTTTAGAATTAAATAAAATAGAAACTAAATGCCATTGTTTTTGTGTCATTCAAGTAGGGGAACAGTGTATAAGACGGGGACACGAGGTATGATGGGAAATCACACACATAAGGCAAACTTAACACAAAACTACCGTAGCACAAGCGCCAACAGGACGCCATTTGCGTCTGGCCGCTTGCAAATGACGTCCTGATGGCGCTTGCTCTACATTAGTGTTGTGTTAAGTATGCCTAAAGAGTGTATGTCCCCATTATACCTAGCGATTATTAACGTCCCCGTCTTATACACTGTTCCCCTACATCACGATAGTTTTATGATAAAATTGAATAAGATAACTGTAAATCATCTACTTTGACTAGCAAGGCTGGATATATTCGCCATATAACAATGATTTTTTACAGTATAATAAATATTTACTTCTTCTATGCGTCTATGATTTCCTTTTTGATGATACGTTTTTTTTTTCATAAGTACTAGAACCATCAAAAAATGCTCATAAAGCCTCCTGCAGACACACGCGATTAATCGCGCTGCGACAACGAGCCAAGCTAATTTCCACTCTAAAAATACTGCGAATGGACCGCGCCATGTCGCCCCGCGCGATTAATCGCGTGTGTCTGCAGGAGGCTTAATTCCCTGGGATATAATTCTAATAAATTATTATAAGAACATATTGCCGTCTTTACTTTTAAAAGTTGATGTTGGATCGATTTGATGTTCCCTTTAATCTACCATACTACCCATACCTGAATCAGCCACATCGCTTTTAAATAAGCCTATAATTTAGACCTTGTTTTGTTTCAGAGTATACATTCATCAAGTCGCAGCAAGGCACGAAGTTAGTTCTGCACAAAGACTACACTTTCAACTTCACAACTTCTAATAAAAAAACTGTCTCCTGGCGATGTTCATCACGAACAACAAACGGATGTAAAGCAAAAGTAATATTAGATACTCATGGTAACATAATATCAGGTAACCCAGAACACAGTCATCCACCGCCACGATTTTTCGTCAAGGATGGAATATATTTCAGGATTTAAAATAATTGTGATGTCACAATGTAGTTTTTTTTAAATCTCTTGCTGAATACAACAATAATTCTTTATAAGAATAAAATGGCGTCACGTGTCTCCGAAATAATTGTTAAACTCTAACCGTCGTACCACAAAAACTTTTAAACATCTGTTGAACACTTGTCTAAAAAAATGTCAGATTATGACGTTGAAATAAGGTCCGTTTTGCAGTCACACTTTTTTTAGACAAGTGTTCAACAGATGTTTAAGTTTTTGTAGTAAGACTGTTAATTAACGCGAGCGACGACTCGGGCAAAATCTAGTTATTCTACACTAATATTGTAAAGAGGAAATACTTGATTGCTTGTTTGTATTGAATAGGTTCCGAAACTATTGAACCGATTTGAAAAATTCTTTCACCAGTTGAAAGCTGCTTTGGTCCTGAGTGGCATAGGCAATAAGGGAGGGGGGGGGGGGAGGTGAACATACGATGCCGCTGGACAATGTTCAATAAAAATCAATCCTATTAAATGAATAGGTATAATAAAAGCTCAATTAAAGCTGAATTTATAATCTGTTACGTACATTTCGGGTTTACGCTTAACTCGGCGGGCGAGTTTGTGTCGTTGCTTAAAAGTTGTAACATAGTTCGATGGGCTACGCGTTTTTTTCATGCAAATTAATAGGTTAATTACTTCTACGTTGATATCCTTGGAGAGGTACATTATATTATATTCGTATTGATTTTCACTCTGATTCAAATAAAATTATTTCAAGTATCTGCTGTTTGATTGTGTTATTTTATACTAAAGCTTATAGCACCAAAAACATTTCATGTAAAATGTTGCCAAGATGGTGGGATTTCAGTTCCTTTTGTAAGGCTCCAAAGTCATTTTTTCCGTACATTAAATATGTCAAAGGATGAAAGAGACAGGAGCCGTCTCCCGGCATGTGAACTACACGATGATGGCGGGGACCTTGTTCTACTTCAAGTAAATCTATTTCACAATCCATGTTATTATTATAACAAAGAATTTTGTCTTTTTTTTATTTTGTGTGTGTTTGTGTTTATATCCATACTCATTCAGTAAATACTGTTTTGTGAGGGATGGTTACTACTGGCGATGTTCAAGCCACGTCACATATGACTGCGAGGCGACAATATTCGTTGATGATGATGGCAACATTACTTCTGACCAGCATCACAATCATCCACCACCCAAATTCTATATAAAAAATCGAGAGTACATAAGAATACACGAAAAAAAAGAGTGAATGAAATGTCTCTTTCCTATTTTATATTAGTGCATTAGTAGTTCTACTCTTACTCTTCTTTTTTCCATTTTTCTAGTTGTATCTTTGTGCTGATCTAGTCGCATCAAGTACTTGCTTTTAGTTTAGTTAACTTTAAATGTTATTGTATTTCACTTAACTACTCAGTAAAAAAATGTATTTATAGTTAGGTCTTTTAATTTAATACTTAGATGTATAGATATTCACTTTGCTGTCACAATGTGGTGAATTTATTTCAAATATGTATGATTCATTCTAATTTAAGTTTTTTTTTTAATGTGATAAAATCTTCAAATGAGTCCGTCCTCCCACCTAGAGTAGGACGGGAGGGACTGTCATTCATACTGACTTAAATCATCGGTGTTCTTTCAATAGCTCTTTACGTCCCAGGGTCACGATTACCTGATAAGATAGTCCTGCGACCCGGGCAGATATTCCTCTCGGTTCGAATTTTTCTTTCCATAGAAAATCTTTGATTTATACTTTACCTGCTCCAACTGAGTCATGTTCATTTCATCGTGACACAACATTTTCATTTTCAGATTTCAAGTACATAACTACTACGCAAGGCAAGCAGTTACTTCTACACAGACAGTACACATATTGTTTATATTACGAGTCTTCCACCAAAAAAACTGTCTTCCAATGTTCATTACGAACCAACAACAAATGTAAGGCAAGAATGGTAGTTTATGATCGTCGAGAAATAATATCTGGTAACCTAGACCATAACCATCCGCCCCCTAAGTTTCACATTATTTCTAATGGTCAATATGTCAGGATTAATTAATAAAATGTATCCTATACCTGAAACATATTATTTTTGAAAGATTTAAATCCAGACTAGCGAAGCTTTTTTTTTGCGTGGTAAAATCATCAAATGAGTCCTCCCGCCCAGGAGAAAAAATAGAAGCGCGTTTACTGTACAATTATTATGTAACGCGTTTAGAACAGAATTTTGCCACATCTCATATTGTTTAGCCAGCTTACACCATGAAAACTCCGAAACTCCGGAAATCGATATTTTGAACGTACTGATCAAGAAATATTGATTTTTTTTTTCTGTTATAGACAATCTATAATTTTCCATATAAACTAATTACTTGAGCGTCTTATTAATTGTTATGTAAGTTTTTATGTAAAATGAGTAGTATTTATGACTTTTATTTTTGTTTTTTTTTTTTTTATGTTTAAATGTCCGTTTATGTAAGTTTTATAATTATGTACTCGTAGATTTGTGAAATGTCTTGTTAATATTGATAAATAATATTTGTGAGATCGACTTTGTAGTTTTCATCATCTACTGGCACTATCCCAATTATGTTGATATCTGATTCTAGTCTTACCGGATGCAGTTACATCCAAATAGTCGCTGACGTGTGAAATTTTATCAGGAACAGACAGACAGATTGTCCCAGAAACATTCACAATAACAATAGCACTATAATATTTCTTAAGACTATACATAGGTAGTCCTTTTTTATTAATTTCCTCTACCATGACATAAATTGTTTTGCTTACAGAATGCCACCAGTTTGTAAATACAAATAACGGTTCCCGGTTACTCTTGGCCAACGGCTTCACTTTCTTTTACCAACGACAGTCTCTGAGAACTAGTACCAACCACTGGCTATGCTCATCAAATAAGAGCAAGAAATGCAGAGCTTCAGTAACATTATTTGATGATAATAATATCAAGATGGCGAATCATGATCACAATCATCCACCACCACAGTTTTTTATTCGCGATGGGAAATATTTTAAAATAAGATAATTTCGTTCATAAAATCTTTATTCAGGAAACTGTAAACCAGGCTACGCTTTGACGTTCTTACTAATTATATAGCAAAAAATCAAATAATAAAAAATATCATGCAAATGAACTTATTAGTCATCGATGGCTACATGGAACAATTTATTTTTCATTGTGTATTTTATTCAACTACATAGAATCGAAAATTATCATTTGTTATAAACAAAATTTTCATAATTTTAAAATATCTCATTTGTTATAAACTATCTGTGTACCATACACTGTTTTAAGCTTTCACAGTTTGTATCTAAATTTAAATTGTCACTTACGGGATATCTTCCGTGTTTACATATTAATTGTTTGAGCTCCAGATATTTCGACGCTGTTGCAAGCCCCATAATCGCGGGTTGACAATATTGGTATCGGGACCTCAAACAAATATGTAATCACAAAAGATATCTCGTAAGTGACATTTTAAATTGATCTGCGTACCAAATTTACAAAGGCTCGAGAATTTTTACTTAAGAAGCTGGCAGATTCGGTTCATAATTAACTGGTTGACAGTATTTCCATTTATTTTTCTTTTCTCTGCACAAAGTGAGTGTATGTATGTATGTATTTATATCTATTTATTTATTTTTATATATATTATATCTCTAGTAAATAGTTTTTTTTTAAATTGCACCTACTATGTTTTGTCTCTGCATCACTCCAAGGTAGACTGACAGAAAATGCCTACGGCATTAAGTCCGCCGTTGTACGTTGTTGTGCAAAAAGTTTAATAAAAAAAAAAACATCCAAATCCATTCATCAATTTGTGTGTGTCCATCCATCAATCCTCATAAACTTTAACATTTATAACATTAGCTAGTTAATGTGACGTTTAAGGTAGTTCAAAAATGTTATCTGAGTTTTCTTTACATAGTGTTTCAGTTCTTTAATTATCAAGTAACATTCATCTTCGTTAGATTACATCAGATTTTTAACAAATTAAATGAAGTAAAGTTGAAATAAATTAATTGAAATGAGAAATTATGCACAATTTATTTGGTAAAATAAAACTATCGAAGCCGACCTTCAAGAACAAGGCTCTCTAAGCACCAAACCCTCGGATTTGGCCTTAGTTACAGGCGTTTTCTACGCCCGGTGACATCGAACCCAAACTGATAGCTTTTTAGAGACCGCGCCACCACTCTCGACCTGCGAAAAATTCGTAGTACTACATTTTTATGCAATTTGATATAATGACATATGTCATTGTCGACGCTAGTGTATGAACACTAGTGTCGCAGCGCAGTAACGTTCGTACATCTATATCCGTACCCGTGTCTTCGTTAACAAACTTAGAAAGTAGACCCCAGTTCCGAGACCTCCAAAAATCTCCTCTTTTTTTTAATTCATTATAACATGACACATGTATTCACAAAATTGAAGAAAAATAAAAAGCCAGATGTTAAAAATGCTCTTTCTTTTATTTTAGATCAGCACTACTACGATCACACCGGAGGACAGAGGGGGTTAAATAATCCTAATGACGATGTATTCCCTACCTCCCGAACAGAGGATGACAAAGCTACTGTTATACCGAAATCCAAACCTGATCCCGGCCATAAACAGAATCGAAATATGAACAAACGAGCTGATATTCGTAGGAAATTATTAAAAAATTCCGGGAAACAATATGTATCCAGAAGCGGCAAGATCATTCCAGCAAAAACTTTAATGCCACCATGTGCTTCAACCTGCAAACTGAAATGCACAAAGTATTTTACAGAAGAGATCCGAAAAACTATTTTTGATGAGTTCTGGCAATTATCCAATCACACTAGACAGTGGGAGTACATTAATAAATTTACAAAAAGGATAGATAAAAATAGAAAAACAACAGAAGGTCCATCTAGACGAAAATACACAATAAAATATTATTTACCTATGCCTACAAATGATTTCTCATACAAAGCTCAGCGAGTTTGTCAGAAGACATTTTGTGGCACTCTATCTATAACCTATCAAATTATTAGAACAGCTCATGAGAAATTAGGACCCTGCGGAATAACCGTCGGTGACAACAGAGGAAAACACCTAAACCATCCAAAAAAGATAGACCGGAAATAAATTTACGAGTATATATTACAAGCAGAAATAGAAATTATTATTTGTGTTTAAAGGACATTTGTAACCTAATCATAATTTTATGTGCTATTAAAATCATAATTATATCTAAGCTTTTATTAGAAATATAATTATTACCTAATAGACTATTAATGGAAATAAAATGATTAAACTACTGTAATTAAACACAATAGTAAAGTTGTTTTTAACCATAACAAACTTTCAAAGAGGTATTAATTCAAAATCCATTTTTTTTTAAGTTTGTTCGTACATACAACTGACAGATTAAGTTAAGTATTTTAAGTTCAATATTTAACTGAGGAGTTTGATGGAACGCGTCTCCTCCCATCCCTTATTAGTATTTGTATAAAAAAAAATGTTTTTATCGAAATCTTTTTCATAAGCTCACCACGTAATACCATAGTTAAAATGACACAATAATCAGCGGAAGAAAGTGGGAATCGCCGATGAGCTCCGCCTGTCTGATGTGGGGATGTGTGTCATCTACCAACAAAGCTGGGCTCGTGAAGACGCTGTCGTGTCCTTTGATTTCTTTCATAGTTAGAATTTTTAAAAGAAGCTGGTTTTAAATGAGAAACATAAAGATGTTTTATTGCTCTCCATGGATAAATTAACCCGAAATTTTTCAATTTGAATAATAACATCTGAATTTACATTATTTTTCAGAAAGTTTCGTGTACTTGAAATCCCGGAGGGGCGCACCACTGCTTCTTATTAATAACTACACCTACTATCGTCATACTTGTCGCAAGAATACTAGTCGTTGGAGATGTTCTACTCACAATAGTAAAAATTGCAAGGCAGCGCTCGTCACTGACAACAAAAATAAAATTATTTCCGTTAATTATGAGCATAATCATCCTCCAGGCGAATATGTTGAGTGTCAGGGGAAATATATTCGGATATAATATCCGAACATTTTTCCCCTGAAATTCAACATATTGGCAATTCTACAATTGGCAAAAGTACTTTTGTCAATTCTCTCTAATCTCGTAAAATCACCCAAAATAGCGTCATTGAGCGTGGTGATTTGTATTACAGCCGTTGTTATTCTTATAACAGAAAACGGTTTCTCAAAATCATGCAAAATTTTCCTTGAATATTTAGGTTAAAATCACTCAAAATAGCGTTATTGAGCGTGGTTATTTGTTACGGGCGTTGTTATTCCTATTTAATTTTTAAACACTTGCACCTTTGTGTTATGAATTAAAGGGATTTTTTAAAATTATTATTACCTTTATTTCATAGATAATAAAATGATAAGTAAATCATTAAAAAAAAGCAAATAATAGGCGACTGACATCAACAAGAAATTTGGTTTCAACAACAAGGACATATACTATTTTTTGATGTATTTTCTTTTCTGTGAAACTATAGAAAAGACTTCCAATTTGAATAATAATATCATGTTGTAATTTTCCCAATTCTCTCTAATCTCGTAAAATCACCCAAAATAGCGTCATTGAGCGTGGTGATATGTATTACAGCCGTTGTTATACTTATTTCAGAAAACAGTTTCTCAAAATCATGTAAACTTTTCCTTGAATATTTAGTTTTTAAACAGATGCACTGTACATTTGTGTTATAAAATTTTAGGTAATATAAATGATTACTTCCTTTATTTTTAAAATAATAAGAATGATAAGTCTTTACTTGTGCTTTCACTAAAAGCAAATAATAGGCGGCTGGCATCGACAAGAAATTTTGGTTTCAACATCAAGGACATTCCTACTATTGTTTGTTGTATTTTCTTTTCTGTGAAACTATGAAAGAGACTACCAATTTGAATAATAACATATGTAATTCTATTATTTTTCAGCTAATTTCAAGTTTGTGAAATCCCGGAGAGGGGCACCACTCCTTCTACTTAATAACTACACCTACAGTCGTCACAATTATTATAAGAACTCTACTACACGCTGGCACTGTTCTACTCACAATCGTAAAAACTGCAAAGCGGCGGTCGTCACTGACAGCATAAATAAAATAATTTCCGCTAATTGTGAGCATAATCATCCTCCAGGCAAATATGTTGAATGCCAGGGGAAATATATTCGGATATAACGAACTATGTATTTTTGCCAATATTCTCTCTAATCTCGTAAAATCACCCAAAATAGCGTTATTGAGCGTGGTTATTTGTATTACGGGCGTTTTTATTCCTATTTGATTTTTAAACACTTGCACCTTTGTGTTATGAATTAAAGGGTACTTTCATGATTAACTCATTTCATCATCATCATCATATCAGCCGTAAGACGTCCACTGCTGAACATAGGCCTCCCCTTTAGACTTCCAATAGGACCGGTTGTAAGCGGCCTGCATCCAGCGTGATCCTGTGGCCTTCATAAGATCGTCTGCCCACCTAGTGGGTGGACGTCTACGCTGCCCTTGCCGGTGCGTGGTCTCCATTCGAGAACCTAACTGCCCCATCGGCCATCAGTTCTGCGTGCTATATGGCCTGCACATTGCCATTTCAACTCGCTAATTAATTCATTTACTACATAAATAATAAGAATGATAATTAAAGCATTATAAAAGCAAATAATAGGCGGCTGGTATCAGCAAGAAATTTTGGTTTCAACAACAAGGACATAGTATTGTTTGTTGTATTTTATTTTCGGTGGAACTATGAAAGAGACTACCAACTTGAATAACAACATCTGTAATTCTATTATTTTTCAGATAATTTCAAGTTTGTGAAATCGCGGAGAGGGGCACCACTCCTTCTACTTAATAACTACACCTACAGTCGTCATAATTATTATAAGAACTTTACTACTCGTTGGCAATGTTCTACTCACAATCGTAAAAACTGCAAAGCGGCGCTCGTCACTGACATAAGAAATAAAATTATTTCTGCTAATTATCAACTGCTAATTATTAACATAATCATCCTCCAGGCGAATATGTTGAATTTCAGGGGAAATATGTTCGAATATAAGGAATTATGTAATTTTCCCAATTCTCTCTAATCTTGTGAAATCACCCAACATAGCGTCATTGAGCGTCATGGTGAGTTGTATTATATATATATGATCCCGACCGATTTCGGCCACAGCGACTTGGATCTGCCTATTGAGAGCATTGCTGGTGTGCCCTCTGGTGACTGACATAGGTGAGTTGTATTACAGCCGTTGTTATTACTATTTCAGAAAACAGTTTCTCAAAATCATGTAAATTTTTCCTTGAATATTTAGTTTTAAACAGATGTACTGTACATACATGTTGTGAAATAAATTTAGGGAATATTCATGATTGTTTCATAAGTTTCCTTTATTACTTAAATAATAAGAATGAAATTATGTAAAGCATGAAAAAAGCAAATTGTTGTCAAAATAATAGGAGGCTGGCATCAACACGAAGTTTGTTTTTGACAACAAGGACATACTGGAATAATAACATATGTAATTCTATTATTTTTTCAGAAAATCTCATGTACGTGGAATCGCGGAGAGGGGCACCACTTCTTCTTATTAATAATTACACCTACAGTCGTCACCGTTATTACAAGAACTCTACGACTCGCTGGCACTGTTCTACTCACAATCGTAAAAACTGCAAAGCGGTGCTCGTCACTGACGACACAAATAAAATAATTTCCTCTAATTATGGACATAATCACCCTCCAGGCAAATATGTTGAATGTCAGGGAAAATATGTTCGTATATAATATCCGAACATTTTCCCCCTGAAATTCAACATTCAACAGGCAAATATGTTGAATATCAGGGGAAATATTATGTTCGTATATAATATCCGAACATTTTTCCCCTGAAATTCAACATATTGGTAATTCTACAATTGGCAAAAGTACTTTTGTCAATTCTCTCTAATCTCGTAAAATCACCTAAAATAGCGTCATTGAGCGCGGTGATTTGTATTACAGCCGTTGTTATTCTTATAACAGAAAACGGTTTCTCAAAATTATGTAAAATTTTCCTTGAATATTTAGGTTTTAAACAGATGCACTGTACATTTGTGTTATAAAATAAATTTAGGTAATGTTAATAATTACTTCCTTTATTTCTTAAGTAATAAGAATGATAAGTAAAGCGTTAAAAGCAAAACAATAGGCGGCTGGCATCAAAAAGTCTGGTTTTAACAACAAGAACTTATTTTTAACCTGTGGTGTCCCACGGTAACGACCCTTTTTTTAGCGTGGTAAATTCATCAAATGAGTCCTCTCACCCGGGGCAGGGCAGGAGGGACTGTCAGACTTGTACTAACTAAAATCCGCGGTGTCCTTCAATAGCCCTTTATGTTCCGGGGTCACGGTAATGAGATAAGTCCCGCGACCCCGGCAGGCTTTGGCCCTTTAGAGGGGGGCCCCGTCATCATGCTGACGCTCTTTGAGGCGCGCGTGGAACACAACGCGCCGTCAACACCGGCATGGTCTTGTCGTCCTTTATTGGACTAAAGTATTGCCAGACTCTTGAATACAGGAGGTATTCAAGAGTTTGGCAATTCTTTCCAAGGGTACTTGTAAACAATTTAAGAGAGAGTGAGTTACTTGTTTCACGCCTTTATCTATTGTAAAGTTTTGGTCCGGAAAATTTAATTTGACATTTGCTGTACTGTTCTTGTAGATAACTTTGAGTAGATTGATGTATGGTTTCATCTAATTGTTGATTTTGTAATGAAGCAAATATGGCTGAATGTTTCATACTATCGAATGCCTGTGTGTAGTCCACGACTTACTGGAATAATAACATAATGTAATTCTATTATTTTTTAGAAAATTTCAAGTATATTGAATCGCGGAAAGGGGCACCACTTATTCTACTTAATAACTACACCTACAGTCGTCACCATAATTACAAGAACTCTACTACTCGCTGGCACTGTTCTACTCACAATCGTAAAAACTGCAAAGCAGCGCTCGTCACTGACAACACAAATAAAATAATTTCCGCTAATTATGAGCATAATCATCCTCCAGGCAAATATGTTGAATTTCACGGGAAATATATTCGGGTATAAGGAAGTATGTACTTTTTCCAATATTCTCTCTAATCTCGTAAAATCACTCAAAATAGCGTTATTGAGCGTGGTGATTTGTATTACGGGCGTTGTTATTCCTATTTAATTTTTAAACACTTGCACCTTTGTGTTATGTTATTAAAGGGATTTTTTTAAAATTATTATTACCTTTATTTCATAGATAATAATATGATAAGTAAATCATTAAAAAAAAGCAAATAATAGGCGACTGATATCAACAAGAAATTTGGTTTCAACAACAAGGACATATACTATTGTTTGATGTATTTTCTTTTCTGTGAAACTATAGAAAAGACTTCCAATTTGAATAATAATATCTATATTTCTATTATTTTTCAGATAATTTCAAGTTTGTGAAATCCCGAAGAGGGGCATCACTTCTTCTACTTAATAACTACACGTACTGTCGTCATAGCTATTACAAGAATTCTACTAATCGTTGGTACTGTACTAGTTACAACTATAGGAAATGCAAAGCTGTGCTCGTAACTGAAAACAATACAATTATTTCTGCGAATTATGACCATAATCATCCTCCAGGAAAATACGTTGTATGTAATGGCCAATATGTTCGAATATAAATAATGTAGTGATCATTGTTATTTATTTTGACAGGCCTGTTGGTCTAGTGGTTAGTGGCCTTGACTGCTATGCCGGAGGTCGAATATATAAAGTATGTTTATCACTTGTCTAGTACCCATAACACAAGCCCTGCTTAGCTTGGGACTAGATGGCGTTGTGTGCTACTTGTGGAATATTATTATTATTTACTTTACAGCTTTGTAACTGTGGGAGAGATTTTGAATTAGTACTTTTAAGGTTAATCTTAATGATTCAGTGACTTGTTTAGTGTGCGATTAAATAAATGCATAGGTACCTACCATAGTGAAGTTATTCTTTGTTAATTGTAATATAATAATTTTAATAAATAAAATAAAATAAGATGTGACATCGTAGTTATTTTATTTATTAAAAAACAAACCAAAAGTACAAACCAATATAAGCTGTGCCCCCGTCCCTACACTGAAAAAAAGAAAACGAGACTTTCTATTGTTCTTGAACAGTAAAAAAAAAACAGTTCCGGGAACTTATTTATACGTTAAAATAATTGATTACGGGAAGTGCACTGAAATGGGCAAAAAACAGTAAAGAGCTAAACAGTTATTTCAACTGTATGAACATTAAAGTCTACTGAAACGTAAACAGTTATTTCAACTGTATGAACATTAAAATCTACTGAAACAAACAGTTCCTTGTAAGTAACCGACATTAAAATCTACTGTTATAACTCAACTGTTTTTTTTTCAGTTAGTTTTACTGCTTTGGACAATAGGCTCTATTTTTACTGTCCAAAACGGTGAATATTACCGAAAAATCGGTTGGTATTACTGATTTTTTTTTTCAGTGTATGTGTCGCAGGACATAATGCACTCATTACGTCTCCATCCCAGTTGTGGGGACATTATACGTAGTATGTTTGAGATAATGCCTAGTTTTTGCAGTTCAAAATATGCTTGTATTTTTTCCAGATCACAAATATCAGTTCATAACTACAATAAAAGGAAAACCGTCAGTACTGTATGACGGTTACTCGTACAAAAACCATCAGTTTTGTGAGGCCTCGGCCTTTGGCTCTATCAGTTCCCAGTTAGAAATCTAAGCGACCTCGCGCGAGCAGCTGAGGCGCAAGACCTAAATGTGATCATCGGTGACATCAGCTTTGCGAGGCCTCTAGGCTCTTTCAGTTCGCACTCATCAGACACAACAAATATGTAGTTGCAGGTCATATTAAATTTAAAGTTTAAAAAGCTTTTCTTAGTAGAAGTAGGTTGTGCTTTACTGACTGTTAACAAACTTGTCATAGCCGTTGTCAAAATAATTTTTCATTACTCATACTCTGAAAGTAGGTCATTACATGTCTGATTAGCCGTTTGAAAGTTATCCATTGCCGCCCTAGGGAAAATCGCTTTCAACTGACAGCTGCCAAATTTAAGAAAAAAAAACTAGTTCTAGTTTGACATTTCTATTGAACCATGTTCAAACTTTTTATACAGCCACGAAATTACAGAGCGATTTAAAATTAAAATAACATAAAGTTAAGTATTAAGAATATAAATAATGACTTTAAAATAATTTAGTTTCAACTATTTCTCTAAAATAATACAGATTTCGACAAAATCTTTGCCAACTTTTAAATAATGAACATGAAAAATCCTGGCTGTATAGATGGACGACCACAGCACGAAAATTAAAAAAAAAACAAGCGGCAAAGTGACAATCCGATCTACACTCATTTTTTTCTATAGCTAAAATTTATGTTGTTAATTTTACTTTCCTCGTATTCGTAATGAAAAGCACAGTGTTTACCTCGGGTAAATTACTTATTTAGTCCCTCGAACTATTAGCGCCCTCACTACGTTACGGGCGCCAAACCCCGTCTCGGGACGTAAATAAGTAACTTTCACGCCTTGGATAACAATGTACTATTGTTTTCCTGGGTGCGAAGCCGGGGCACCACTGCACCTGCACCGGTCCGCTTCGCCCCCACGTAGCAACGCCACTGTTATTAAGAGATTAAATTAAAGGAATTACGTTATCTTTATTGAGAGTCTTTATAATCTGGTTTTTTTTTCAGATATCCAGTACATAGATTCAAAAAAAGGCAAGAAATTAATCCTGCACAGAGACTACACATACTGCTTCAATAAATACTACACAAGAAAAAAGTCTTACTATTGGCGATGTACAGCGCGAACTGCAAAGAGTTGTAAAGCGCAAATAGAAGTAGACTGTCATGACAGAATTATATCGAGTCAGCTAGATCATACTCATCCACCTTCACGATTCTTGAACAATAGCATATATAGGCTTCAGGCTACTCCTATACTGCCTGCAAATTATCTCAATGACACTTGGGGATGGAACCAAAGCTCTCAAGCTTACCAGTAGCGCATGTAGCCGTGAGACCAACGAGGAACTTGAGATGTCATTAGAATAATTATTAAAGAAACTTAATATTTGAAGAGCGTGCGTTTCATATTCATTTCATGTTTCGAATTAAGTTCATCTGTTTATTAATATATATACCTAAACCTGTTTAAAAATCAGTTATGATAAACGTATCCTTACTCATAGTAACTTACTGTTGTATTTACTATTAACTGTAGTAAACTTTATGTTCTTTTTTTAGATATCAAGTTCATTGAATCGATAAGAGGCAAACAGTTGATTCTATACAAAGAGTACACATACTGTTTTACTAAATATTATTCCGGAAAAACATCTTCCTACTGGCAGTGCTCGGGGCGATCCTCAACGAATAATTGCAAGGGGAGCATAGTAGTTGATGACCACGGCAAAATTATATCTGTTAGGTTGGACCATACACATCCACCGCCACAATTTTACATCAATAATGGAAAATATGTCAGAATTTGAAGCAGATAATGTCATTATTTGGTGTTGTGAAAAATCACAATAAATATTCATGCAGGAAGAAAAGCTTCAATACAAATAATTATGTATCCATTTCCAAATAATACAGCAGCGCAATTGGCCTGGAAAGATTAGGGTTTTAAAAAAAGTAGATATTGAAGGGGACGAAATTAGGTTTGGGGACGAAATTTGGCGACTCTACCTTACTAAACATATTTTTAACCGATTGAGGACTAATCTGAGCAGTTTCAAAAATGTCCGCTTGGGCAGCGCCACTGCCTCTGGAGACCTGTCAAACTATCTTGTTTGAATTTTATTTGTTATTTGATATTTTATTTATTTCAATTGACTTATAATTATTGAAATAAAAATATCAAATAACAAATATAATAATTTGACAGGTCTCCAGAAGCATGGCGCTGCCCAAGCGGACATTTTTGGAACTGCTCAGATTAGTCCTCATTGTAACGAAATTGCAAACACGGGTAAGTAATATATGATATAACTACAAAATCTCTAATATTTACAAGAGATAACAACTGAATATATAATTTTATTTGATATAACGATCTGTTAATATAATAAACGATTGACATAATTTTATAATGACTAATTTTTATTAGCATAACAATCAATGAGTATAAAATCGTTTTGTATATCACTCAAAAGACATAAAACTTAGTTGGTCTATTTTTTTTTTCTTCCTGGTAAGTAATCTAACTCAGAACTCTGATGTACCTAGTAATAGTACCACCTGCCATGAATGCTCGACGGAGCCCCGCTTCGCGGGGCTCCTATTTCTGCGTACAGGGTTTAAAGTAACGGATGGCGGGGTCTTTCAGACCCCGCCATCCCCTTCGAACCTAACCTGTCCGTGTCGGGGTGCCCCAAGTCCCGAGCTCGCTTCGCTTGCTCTTGCATTCTAGGTCAAATAACTGATTACTACCTGTAGCGCTGGCTCGACGGAGCCCCGCTTTGCGGGGCTCCTATTTCTGCGTGCAAGGTTTACAGTAACCTAACCTGTCCGTGTCGGGGTGTTCCAAGTCCCGAGCTCGCTTCGCTCGTTCTTGGATACTAAATTTTTCTAATAACAATAGCAATCGTGAAGGCAAACAATCAAAGTCCAAAGGATAAGCCAGTCATCAAAGAAAATAGTTTAAACGTTAAATTATGTGTTTCAAACGTTATCATAATGATTTTCGCTTAAATAAACGTTATATCAAATAAAATTATATAAAATGAGTTTTAGAGTAACACAAACATTATGTGTAAAGAAATTATATCAATCGTTGGTATATCTCACGTTGATTATATCATGTGAACGTTATTGAAATGAAAATATATCGAATAACTTTATATGAAATGAGACGCACCCTGCAAACACGGCTTCTGCTATCAGGCACTATTAATATTTTACTGAGGATTCTTTCATTGTACGTATCGGCTTCCAGTCCGCTATTAATTCATGATGTTAACGAGGTGACAGTATTGTTTCTCCTGTTTTATTACGTAGCAGATTTTACTAATAGTAGGTATGCATTATTCTAATAAATTATAATAACTACAGATTTTCGTCTTTTTAATGTGGTTTAATCGATTTGGTGTGTTCTCTTTATGACATCCATACCTACCTTAATTTGTAAGCTCAGAATTAATTTCATACCGTTGCTTCATTACAGATTTCAAGTACATCAGATCGCACATGGGCAAACAACTAATTCTGTATAAGGGATATTCATACAGCTATAATAAATACTCTTCAACTAAAAAGACATCATACTGGGTATGCAGCAGTCGCTCCGCAAAAAAATGCAAGGCGACAGTATACGTAAATGAACATGATATAATTGAATCTGGTTATCAGGATCACACTCATTCACCACCAAAATTCATTGTGCGTAATGGCCTACACATTAAACATAAATATTAATGATTAAGCAATAAACTGGTGGCCTACCATGCACTCTTAACGCGATCCAGTTTAGGCTGTGGGAAAGAGATGGCGCTAGACGACTTGTATGGCTTGGTCTCTCTCCCACAGCCTAAACTGAATCGCATTAAGAGCTCGTGGTAAGGCCTCTGATGGCTGATGGTGGAAACAAATACCAACTATGTACAGAAAATAGGTACTTACGACGGCATTGTCTCAATAAGATGCACAGACGCCAGCAGGTCAACCTACCCGAAACTGTCAGATTTTACCAATCGAACATTAACCTTCCACTATTGTGATAAGGTTGAAAATCTATTGAATAAATTTGGCAGATTGTGATTGTGCTTGATGTGCTGGCGCCTGTACATATTATAACTTTACTCCTATGTTAGTTTATAATAGTTTAGTTTTTAGTTGAAGTCTTGAACCTAGTATATTTTCTTGTCTGGATGGGCGCTGATAGCTGCGACACAGTTGAAAAATTTGCGGCTATCATCGATTAACAATGTATTGTGCAAACTGTGTTTTTGTTCCAAAATAAAAAACTTTTATATTTTCATTTAATTTTAATTAACTTGCGAGGATATCATGGTGATAACTATGTTTTACTGCGTCATGATGAAATGTTTGTCATTAACTCAATATACTGTTTAGATTGTGTTCTATGTTTACTTTTTTAATCTAATAAATAATTATAATCTTTTTCATTGACGTGATGCTTTTAGTCCGCGGCTTCATCCACGTGAAAACCACCAAGGCCAGGTGATTCTATATAATCAGCCTATTGCCGTACACTGCTGAACGTACGCCTCCCCCAAAGAACGCCAAACCGGGAGGGTTGGAGGTCCTGGGCAGTCCACATCCGTCCGCTGCCAGCCACATTTCAAATCATCGACCTATCTTGCCGCAGGGCATCCTACACTACGGTTGCCCATTCGCGGTCTCCACTCTAGCACATGTTTGCTCCGTCTACCATCTGTCGGTCAACAGACGTGGCCGGCCCACTTCCACTTCAGCATGCTTATTCTACGCACAATGTCGATTACTTTTGTTCTCTGGCGAATGACTTCGTAACGAATTCTATCCGCCGGAGAAACTCCGAACTTTGCTCTCTCCATTGCATGCTGAGCAGGTGAGTCTACCTGTGTGTCAAATTTTATTAAAATCGGCCGTACAAAACTAAAAATTAACACACAGCGCTGTTAGCCTAATACAATACATAATATAATTGAAACTTTTACCATCTTACTACGAAATAGTTAAACATCTGTTGAACACCTGCCTTAAAAAATGTCAACTGCAAAACGGCATAAATAAGGGTATTTTTGCAAAAACACTTTTTAGACAAGTATTCAACAGATGTTTAACTTTTTTTGTAGTAAGACGTATAAGTAGTAAGTATCTTTTATTATAGTAAACTTGGTGTTTACAGATTGATTCAAAATAATTTTTGTTATTAACATGTCTTTGTGTCAGATGTCCAGTACATCACTTCGAAGAGAGGCAAGATGTTCCTATTTGTGTAAAAAGAGTATCCATTCTTCTGTGGTAGATACTCTTGTGGCATTGGGCCCGTCCCAAAGGCCGAGATGCCGCAAATAATAAGGGACGGAAGGGTAGTGGGACAATTAAATAAGTAGCCACTACAAGTTTATAATTCTGTTTATTACACTCCAAACGTGGAACCCTTTATTAGGGTAGATAATATTCCAATTAATAATATATTTTTACAACAAATAAAGGTAGCAGATAGAGCATAACTGAATTTTCTTTAAACATGAAAATAGATAATATTGCAGAACAGGTGCAGCTGCAAGGCTTGGAAAAATTGTACTGAGCAAAAAAGAACTGAAAGTGACGCAATGACAGAATGAAAATTCTAAATACGAATATTTAAAAATTATTAAAACAATAAATAGACCTTAAAGTAAAGAGGTTGAGGCAACAGAAGAGGTGGAATATCTCTCTGTTACACTCTCATATGAGAAGGCACCACCTACTGGCGATGCTCAAGCCGCACCACAAACAGCTGCAAGGCGGCGAAGGATTATATTCAAATTTCAAACCAAGATTTTTCGTTGAGAAAAACGGTTAAATTAATACGATACCGGCAAAGCTTTTAACGGAATGGCTTTTTTAATGCAAAAATGTTGTTTTCATTATTTTTCAGGCCTGTTTTAACCCTACTACATGTTCTATCAAAATTACCCTTATCTATCAGAGCTCAAAAAAAAATTATGATTCAATAAGGTTGTTATTCAAAAATATACCAATAATTTCCATAATACCAAAAATAAAAAACCGGCCAAGTGCGAGTTGGACTCGCCCATGAAGGGTTCCGTAGCAGCAAGCATAGATTAGAGATATAATTATATTGAGATTAGTAAGTAATATACACAAACAATAAAAATAACTTTGTTTTTCATAGTATTTGTATGAATGGCAAAGTTATATTTGCGGTTTTTGAAAATGTACTATATCTCAAAAACTGCTAACTGTATCTCATCCAAACCAATTTTCGTTGGTAGTTTTGGTTGAGGTCTACATTATATATTTTTTTTAGTTTTATCATTCTCTTATTTTAGAAGTTACGGGGGGGGGGACACACTTTTTACCACTTTGGAAGTGTCTCTCGCGCAAACTGTTCAGTTTAGAAAAAAATGATGTTAGTAACCTCAATATCATTTTTAAAGACCTATTCATAGATACCCCACACGTATGGGTTTGGTGAAAAATTTTTTTTTGATTTTCAATTCTAAGTATGGGGGGCACCCCCAAAATTTGTTTTGTTTTGATTTTTGTGTGAAAATCCTAATGCGGTTCACATAATACATCTTTCTACCAAGTTTCAACAGGATAGCTCTTATACTTTCGACAAAAAGTGGCTGTGACATACACGGACAGACAGACAGACATGACGAATCTATAAGGGTTCCGTTTTTGCCATTTGGCTACGGAACCCTAAAAATGCGTGTATAAAGGAATTGGCTCTATTTTTTGCTCCCAAGTGTACATGAATAAATCCATATTTCCGGGTCCGTATATTTGATAATAAGTATTATTGTTAATTTTTCCAAGCAAAATATTGTTATTAATAATTTAATAAAATGATCACAAAGTTTTTAATGATGTGGTGGACGCCCACGGCGACGGACGTCGCCAGACGATCTCCGGCCACCGTAGGCGCGGGCATGCGGGCGGCGAGTAAAGGGCAACTCGCTGCCCGATCATGGACCATGCCCGGGTCGACGGCGCGTTGTGTTCCACGCGCGCCTCAAAGAGCGTCAGCATAATGACGGGGCCCCCTCTCTAGAGGGCCAAAGCCTGCCGGGGTCGCGGGACTTATACCATTACCGTGACCCCGGAACATAAAGGGCTATTGAAGGACACCGTGGATTTTAGTCAGTACAAGTCTGACAGTCCCTCCCGCCCTGCCCGGGGTGGGAGGACTCATTTGATGATTTTACCACGCAAAAAAAAAAAAAAGTTTTTAATGATATCGCCAGGCGATTAGTCGACTCTTCAGATGACCAGAGGGCTGGCCTATTTCTAGGCCAACGAATCAGCATTGCCATGCAACGTGGCAATGCTGCCAGCGTTCTGGGCACTGTTCCCGTTGACAGCGATGTGGACGAATTCTTTGACGCCCTTTGAATGTTTTTCTTTTCTTTTTCTTTTTTGTACATATTACTCTTTAGTTCTTATTGCTATTATATTTGCAAACTGGAATGTGGGATACTGATGCTGATTCAGTTCTTTATTAGACTTCAAGTAATATAAAATTATCACAATTGATTGTGTTTTCAATAATATTTATAATTCTTACAAGTCTTAGAAATTATTTATGTAAACTGGACTGGTTTTATAAACATGCTGCATTATTCACAGATTTCGAATTCATCAAGACGGCACGAGGGAAGAATTTGGTGTTATATAAGGGACACACGTACTGCTATTTTCGTGAGGGAAAGGATGTCCACCATTGGAGATGCTCGTTATGTGCTTGTAAGAACTGCAGGGCAAAACTCGTGATGAACTTAAATTATAATCAAATTGTATCTGTATCTGACAATCATAATCATCCACCTAGAAAATTTGTAGTTTCCAACGGAACTTACATAGCAATTTAAAGAATAATGATCTTAGTGTGTATAATAAAAATGGTGATATAATAAACTTTACTTCATTAATTATTATTATTGTTTTAGTCCGTAATCTCCGCCAAATTCACGCCATCACAACACAATTACCTATATTTATTTTGATTGTATTTTTCTGATTAATATATAGAAAACCTGTACTGAAATAATATAGGTATCCAACGGGACTTACATTACAATTTAATTAATAATAATTTTCAAATAAATACCCATTTAACTTTGAATTACAATGCAGAATAAGTATTAGATATTACATAAACATTTCCTATAAATCTATCTATATTAGCTATCTTCATTAATATCCAGCAAGTAGACAGTAAATAAGTGTAATTATATTATCCCACCAAAAACATTCTGTAAAAAACTAGCCAGTCTCGATAGGGCTGCTTTTTTTACATCAAAAAGTAATGAAATCTAGATATTATAATTATTTTAATACTGTAAAATCCCTGACTCGATTACTGCATACATTTTTTCCGGTTTTACAGGAAATTCTGAAAAATAAAGTACCTAAAGTTTTCAGTTAAAAAGTCATTACTGCATTTATTATTTTTTATATTCTTTTTCATTTTATAAAATACTTGTAATTAAAGGTAAACAAACTTTATGATGTAAATAAAATTGTCCCTGATATTGTGTCTATTTATGATAAATGGACATACAATATTTTTTGTTCTTAAACAAAACAGTTTAATAAAGACCCATTCTGGAACCAAACGGACATTACTTCAAATTGTCGTAAAGTATGCATGTTTGTTACATATTTATTGTATTGTGTTGATGTACAACATTGTTTTGATTATTATAGCAAGTATTCCTTAATACGAGAAAAAGTACTTAATTTTCAGTAGATAAAGAGAAAAACAAGAACAATATTGTGAGATTTCTAAAATCTTTTTTATGCTTTCAGAATATTACTTGATACATTCGCGTCTTGGAAAGCAATTGATTCTGCTAAACCGCTACACGTATAGCCATTACCGCACATGTAAGAAGAATGGAATAAACCACTGGCGCTGCTCCACACACAGTGGTAAAGGTTGTAAGGCAAGACTCGTGTTAAACAGCCACAATATTATCGAAATAAAGCATAATGATCACAATCATCCACCTTCAAACCGTTGCATTGATGAGGGAAAGTATATCAAAGGTGGTTAGAGCTATGTGCATCAGGCAGTAAATATACCTTTTATATATAAATAAATATACATACATATTAGGTATATTGCAATGCATAAACATGGAAAAATTGTGCATAATCTCTCATATTTTTAATCGTCGTCAAAAACGTGTAACCTTCTGTTAGGTACATATTTATATTTCAGTACAATTATTGAGATTCAGAAAAAAATTACAAGTTAGATCATATACATCCTTCTTAATATTATGATATTTATAAAAATAAGTTTGTAAATATTTCGATTTAGTCATATTATAACAGTGAGCAATATAATCTAGTCATGGATAGTAATATAGGTACCAAATAATAAATATCTACTCCTAAGCAATTGACATGAGTCAAATCAAAAAGGATAATTATTGTATATGTATTCAGAGAGTGATCTCTGAATATATAATATCCTTTTATATTACCACAATGTGGTATTTATAGATGGCTTCACAGGAAGCAAGCATTCCTATTATTTGTTTTCAATATACAGACGGCAGCAGGTCAACCTACCCAAATCGGTGATAAGGTTCAACCTTATCTATTAAAGAAATTAGACAGATTGAGGTAGGTTTATGTGCTGGCGTCTGAACACAAACCATCGTACCTCGTAGAAATTAAAACTACCGATAGACAATACTGAAGGAGACTATTTAAAAGTTACACGTTTCACAAAAATCTCACAACCTTACTACAAAAACTCAAACGTCTGTTGAACACTTGTCTAAAAAAATGTCAGATTATGACGTTGAAATAAAGTCCGTTTTGCAGTCACTCTTTTTTTAGACAAGTGTTCAACAGACGTTTGAGTTTTTGTAGTAAGGTTGTGAGATTTTTGTGAAACGTGTAACTTTTAAATAGTCTCCTTCAGTATTGTCTATCGGTAGTTTTAATTTCTAAGTGGATAATAAAGTATGAATTAAATAGGCAATGTATGAATTTTATTCACAACCCCTTTTAAAAAATACTTGCACGACGTAGTATACAATTCACACACACCCATCTTCTTCAGGTGCCGATAATGAATGAGTTTCTTGACGCTTCGCTTTTTTTAGTATTATAAACAATTTTAGAAGTCGTGCGTCTTTCAATTACTGCTTAATTATTCTTCTTCCTCATTTCTCCATTGCGATACTATCTCAAAAATGTTTGGTCCAAAACTTGGCTACTTGGCGGTGGTCATCGATGACTGCTTACAGGTAAAATTCATGCATTTAAAATGATGTTACTTTATTCCAGACTTCGAGTACATCAAATCGAAGAAAGGCAAGCAGCTAATTTTGTACAAGGAGTATTCATACAGCTTTAATAAATTCTTTTCGACTAAAAAGACATCATACTGGGTATGCAGCAATCGCTCCTCACAAAACTGCAAAGCGACATTATCCGTAAATGAACATGATATAATTGTATCTGCTTATCTGAACCATACCCACCCACCACCCAACTTCTACAAGAGTAATGGTGAATACTTCAGAATTTAAAACATACCTAATTATCTACCGACGACTTTATGATGATTACTCGTATAGTATAAACATATACTTTGTATTATAGGAACTTAATATGCCATTGTATTTATTTAAACATTATTATACACATATAATGCGTGCAATTTTGTGAGCTCATAGTGTTAGCTTAAAGTAATTTATTTATATCTACTGCACATTTACTGAAATGTGTCGGTTAGCTTCGTTATCGGTTTAGACTTTTTCTATGTCTTTGGCTTTTTAATTCAATAAAATGTTTTGAATCATTGCGTATTTTATTTATTTTATCAACAAAAATTAACTTGATTTGTCATTTAAAAGATGAGGCTAGTAGCGTTCGCGCCTTATCCCACGTGACTTTTTGGAATAGAAATCATTGATCGTTATGCTGGTCATGGTATACTTACTTATCTGCGTGTCATATTTCAATTAACTTAGTCCAACCGTTACAGTCTCATAAGCCTTTATCCTAATATGACCCTCTCTTAATCTTTCTCTCTTAATCTTTCTCTCTTATTTTTTTTAAATCTTTCTCTTTCTCTCAAGTGAAAGGCACCTCTTACTGGCGGTGCTCAAGCCGCACCACAAACTGTAAGTAAGGCGACGATATCTCTTACGTCCAACCATTACCACAATCATCTGCCGCCCAAGTTCTACATCAAGAATCGAAAATAGGTATGTCAGAAAGTATCAATGACATGTTTAGAAGAGCTGTCTTTCACCTTTCTAACCTATCTGTCACATAAATATAATGAAATTAGATTGCCAAATAATATACCTGTACCTATTCGGCTTACTTATTATTATTTTTTACCGTAATTGTCAGGAAAAAAATTGCATGTATAAAAAATGCGCATTTCAATTGATAGAAAAATTATTAAAACGAATGCATAATAATATAGTTTTGTTCATTGAAGCTAATTCTATAAGAAATTTTAAAGTTTTTGTACATTTAGTCTAATAAAATCTTTTCCTATTCGCATCTTTAGCGTAATAATAACAGCCGCACATTCTGATCTTCCGGGTTAAACCGCGCTTACCGAGATTGGTGTGTGGATGGGGTCCATCTGTCATAGCGAGTTCCCTCCGTGCCTTTGAAAGCACGTAAAGCCGTTGGTTCCGGCTGTCATATGTAGATCTTTGATAGTAGTTACTATAACTTTGATAGTAGTTATTAAATAGTCTTATCCCTGATGATTCACCTGTTAATGATAATGACTACCACCAACAGATTAGAGCATGGGCTACAGTTCCGCCTAAATCACCAGCGTCAGACCTTCCATCCACTGACGAATTCATTAATGTTGTTAGGAGACTGCCCCTTAACAAATCATCAGGTGAAGATAAAATATCTAATCGTATGATAAAGGAAGCGTGTAAAACAGCGGGTGACGCGATATTAACTGTTTACAATCGGTGTATTGCTGAAGGTGTTTTTCCTCGTATATGGAGACATGGCTTTATACGAATAATACCTAAAAGCGGCGACAAGCCACCAGATGACCCTAAGTCTTACCGGCCCATAACATTATTACCATCTTTGGGAAAGCTCCTGGAGCGTCTTATCGTCCCACGATTGTTACCGGACGGGCCCAAATTCCATAAAAACCAATTCGGTTTTACTATCGGCAAATCAACCGTTGACGCGGCACTTTCTGTTAGAAAAATAGTTAATACCTCCGAGCACAAGTACGTACTTGGAATCTTTCTAGATATTTCCGGGGCTTTTGATAACGCATGGTGGCCAATGCTACTACTTAAGATAAAAGCTCGTGGTTGCTATAATAATATATTTAATCTTCTTTGCTCGTACTTTTCTAATGGTTCCGCGAAACTTAAACTCGGACATCATTCCGTATCGAAACCTCTTACCATGGGCTGTCCTCAAGGTTCGGTTATCGGTCCTCATTTATGGAATATAGGCTTCGATGATTTCCTCGCGATTCCACTTCCAAGCGGTTGTTCTTTAACTGGTTATGCGGACGATGGCCTTCTGCTCATTCAGTCAAGCACTCGTGCTGGCCTCGAGAATCTGGCTGACACTTGCCTACGATTAATATCTCAGTGGGGCGATCGAAACCGTCTGACGTTTGCACCACAAAAAACATATCAGCTTATTTTAAAAGGTGAACTTAAATCGTGGCCTAGTATTAAATTCAATAATGTTCCCGTGAAGAGAAAGCAATCCGTGTGCTATCTTGGTTTAGTCTTAGAGAGGAATTTCACTTTCATAGAACATATAAAAACAGTTGGTGAAAAAGCTAAAAATAACTTTTATGCCCTAACGAGAATATCTAGGTCTACTTGGGGTTTGTCATTTTTAACCTTAAAAACTATTTATGGGGCTACTTACTTGGGTTGTTTGTGCTACGGAGCACCTGTTTGGGCCGATAGGGCCACCATAGGGGCGGCACGGCGTAAATTGCTTCAAAGCCAGCGCTTGGCTTTGTTATTCTTAAGTAAAGCGTATAGGACCGTCAGTACTGAAGCTTTACCGGTACTTGCTGGTGTTCTTCCAGTAGATCTTGAAGTGCAGCGACGTGCTGCAATGTATTTTTCCGCACGGGAGACCACTGACGCTGATTTCCTGCCGCAACGTGACCGTGATAAGATATCTAGATTATTTAAACCCCAGAGCGACGTCTGGGAGGAACTTTTATCCGAATGGCAAAATAGGTGGGATAATTCTCCCAAGGGGCGGCACCTCCACCAGTTCTTCCCATCCGTTCGTGAGCGGCTGGCTAGGACGTGGTTGGAGGTGGATCACTGTGTTGCCCAATTTCTCACGGGACATGGTAACTTTAAAAGTAAATTGTTTTCTTTTAAGCTTGTTCCCTCGCCTTTTTGTCAATGTTCGTCACCTGACTGTAAATATGAACAATCAGCACATCATATTCTTTGGGAGTGTATTCTTTGGCAGAACGAACGCAATATTATGTTGGATACTGTTCAGACTACATCTGGAGTCATTTATTATACGGACCTTGTGGAAACTCGAACAAACTTCCGTGCGTTCAAGCGTTTTTGCCATACCTATTATTGGAATCAAATATAGCAGCTCACAATTTAGGACCCATTAATATTAGTAGTCATTTTTACCCGTGGTGCAAGGCAACTGGGCTTCTCCCAGTTGTAATGTCCCTTTGTGCCTATTGGCCTTGCTTTGTTCTGTCTCCTGCTTGCATGGAGGGAAGTGGAAACATATTTTTCCTACTCCTCCACTATTCTTTTCTGATTAATTTCGTGCAGGATTCAAGACAGGTAAATTCATTCTCCGGGACACGTCGAGCTTCATTGTCTTGGCGCTTTTCTGGTGGTTGCCACTGTTGATTCTGGCTCTCAGGAGTTGCAGTGGTTTGGGAATAGTGTGGTGGGTTTGTCCCAAAAAAAAAAAAAAAAAAAAAGTAGTTACTATAAGGGAGCTTACCCATGGGGCGACGCAATACAGAATTGCATCGATTGACGATATCGGTCAGATATCGCACAAACGTCCGGCCGAACAAAATGAATGGACCATCGCTAGTGTTTGCTAATGGAGTCGCACGTATTGGCAATATCGCTCTCAGATCTGCTCGATATCGAATTGCATGTACGTGCTAATAATTCGATTGTGCAACTACTCGTCCCTGGCGACATTTATTTGTATTTTGTTTGCAGCGCCTTTATGTCGTAGTAGTAAGGAGGATTATCGTAGTTCACGGTCGAATTTCATCGCATCGCTCCATTAGCAAATACGGGCGACTTAAATCGGCAATCGACTCGATATCGCACGAGTCGCGTCGTGCCATGGGTAATCTGAAAGCTCCCTAAGTCAGAAGCTCTAAAAGTCTGACAACCAGCCTTACCATTGGGTATCGTATTACCCCATGTGGGAGTAGCTGGGTTGTGGAGGTCCGATAGGCAGTCGCTCCATGTAAAATACTGATATTCAGCTGCATCTGGTTCGACTGGAAGTCGATTAATATAGTTGGGAAAAGGCTAGGCAGATGACGATGAGTTTTGATATTACAGTAGCTTTTTTTTTTTTTTTAGGTGGTAAAATCATCAAATGAGGCCTCCCGCCCTGGGTGGGGCGGAAGGGACTGTCAGACTCTTACTGAATAAAATCCACCCGTGTTCCTTCGGATGCCCTTTACGTTCCGTGGCCACGGTATCCTGGGTTAAGAAAAACCCGCAGACCCCAGTAGGCATTTGGCCCCATAAGGGGCCCCGTCAGTTTGCTGACTACTCCCCGAAGGCACGCGCGAAACACGACACGACGCGCCACCGACCCGGGCTTGGTCCTTGGTCGGACGGCGAGCTACCCATTACTCACCGTCCGCAAGCCCGCTCCGCCGCTGTGCCCTCTGCTAATCAGAGGGACACGCGTTGGAGCGTCCACCCGACAGGCTATTCGCATACAGGCAAAGAGACCCCTTAGGCACACAGTGCCTAAGGAAGAGTTTTTGCCCGCATCCCAGGGTGCACCGGCCCGAAAAACTGGTCTTCCCCACGGACGTATCCGAGAGGGAACTCCAGTCCACGGGCGCACGTGGAGGTTTCCTGTCTTAGCACCCCTTATTACAGTAGCTTGATAAAAAAATACAATTCAACTTAATAATAACATTTCTTGATTTCAGGAATCAACTATATAACTTTGAAGACCGGCAGTACATTAATTATGTACAAACAGTACACATACAGCTTTTGCAATCACTCTTCCATGAAACGCACTAGCTACTGGAAATGTTCAGCATGCACCACACGTAAATGTACCGCCAAACTTGTAGTTCATGATGATGGTAACATTGTACGTGGTAAGCAAGATCAGCACAACCATCCGCCGCCAGCGTATTTCGTCAGCAATGGACAGTATGTCAGAATTTAGAATAAAAGAAATGGTTTTTTATTTGTATTAATAAAATTCTTGGTTTTCAAGAGCTTTAAATATTGAGTAGTGTTTAATGCTGTCGAAGGCCTTCGTATAATGTACGAAGGCTAAGTATAAAAAATAATTATAATAATCATAATTAATGTAAGTTTGTAAATTGACATGGTCACTAACACTAACATCACCTGTCATCATGGTGCTTACGACAAGTATATAAGACGGAAACTGAAATAAACAATCCCACCAAAAATATTTCATGTAAAATGTTGCCAAGACGACCACTTATGGTTTACTCTGTGAAAAAGATATCAGATCTCATGTAGAGCCAAGCTTTTGAATCTACACGGCCTAACTCTATAGCGACCTTAATTAACTTCACAAATTCTACACATCAGTAAAAATGTATGGCTTCACCGTTTCGCTACCGTTCGGCGTCGTGGAGGTGATGCTAATATTTAGTTTCTGAAGTAAGTAACGAAACATCCTAGCCAATCATTTTGACGATCATCAGTGTGTCAGTGACGAAATCAGTGTATTTTAGATATCAATAAAATCTAAAGTAATAAAGCTATTCTATTGAGACTTTGTGTGCTTAATAAGTCTATTATTGGCATCATATCCTGCGAATATGAACTATTGCATTACCCGTTTTAGTCGCGTCAATGAATACATAAAACATGCAATCTTTGGAAGTCCTCAAGAACTGCTCCGATTTTGATGATTTTTTTTTTATATTTTGTTTTTTTTATACTCTTTAAAATCAGAAACCTCTTAGAGCGGGGACGGAACTATTTATATTGTTTAAACAATATCAACGACATTTATACAGGGTGATTTGTAATTGGATGCGGTCCTTGAAAGGGGTGATACTAGACCTTATTTGCAACAATTTTTAAAGACCGATTTTACCTGATGTGATCGACCAGGACTGACTCAAAAACTTATTGACTCAAAAAGCTAATATCAGATAGCAGTTTGGACAAAAACTACAGAAAAAAAAGTTGGGTTGAAAAAACATAACCGATCCTCGTTGATTCACTACCTCATCAGTAACAACCCTAATTTTCTGGTAAGACACTCACTAAAAGTGGGTACTGTGGCACCATTTTGGAAAGGTAACGAGACAAGGAAGTTTTTTCTGTAATTTTTACACCAAGTGCCATACATTTATTTTGAAAAATGTGCTTTGAAAGACAAGGGAAGTTTTCAGAAAATTTCAAAACAGAAACTTTATGACACTTAATTTCCCAAGATATGATTAGTTTTATAACAAACTTGTATCCATTAAATGCAGCCATTCATATTCTATCAGAAAAGTATAAATTGTAGGTGATATCCATCGCTACTTTCTAACACTAAGCACTTCATGAGGGAGAGGTGGAAATTTTTCGAAAAATATTTAAAGTTCGATATCTCTAAAACCATCCAGTTTAGACCCCATGCTATTGGGTAAAAATTGTTGCAAATAAGGTCTAGTATCACCCATTTCAAGGACCGCATCCAATTACAATCACCCTGTATAAATGTCGTTGATATTGTTTAAACAATATAAATAGTTCCGTCCCCACTCTAAGAGGTTTCTGATTTTAAAGAGTATAAAAAACAAAATATTAAAAAAAAAATCATCAAAATCGGAGCTGTTCTTGAGGACTTCCGAAGCAAAGGCTTCATTGACGCGACTATTTGCCTGAAATCCTATTGAACAATAAACGTTTTTAAATAAATAACTTGATAACAATATTTCTATTTTTTCAGATTTCAAATATATAACGTCAAAAAAAGGCAAACCGTTGATGCTGTATAAAGAATACACTTATAGACTAAGTCACCAAGCTCCCACCAAAAATACTTACTATTGGCAATGCACCGTAAAAACTTGTAAAGCGAAACTAGTTGTTGACGAACAGAATGTTCTTGTATCTTGTGACCTAGAGCACTGCCATCTACCAGCCAAATACATTATCCATAATGGAAAATATTTTAAAATATAAATGTTGTGTATTTAATTGAAGTTATTATTTAATAGGACGTAGGCATAATATTATAATAGAGAGCAGTGGTGGCCAAGTGGTATCGGCCTCGACTTACGAGTGTAGGTCGTGGGTTCGAACCCCGTCAGGCGCATTACTTTGTGTAATTTATTTCAACACCACTGCTCTCAAAACGGTGAAGGAAAATATCGTGAGGAAACCGGCATGCGTCCTAGAAGCAAAAATTCGAAAACATGGATATCTACCAATCCGCACTGGGCCCGCGTGCTAGATTACGGCCCACTCCCTCTCACAGAGAGGAGGCCTGTGTCCCAGCAGTGGGAACATTAGGCTGATGATGATGATGATGAGGTTTCTGGTGACCTGTATTACAGGTGTTACTACCTACCACAGGCACCAGCAATCCACAACCAGAAATGTACCTAGATCTTTGTGAAAATATTTTGCTTCCTGGCTTGTGGTGAGAAATAAACATTTATTATAATATTTATCTTATAATTATATCCTTGATACAGAGTTGAGGTTGGCTTCTAGTCTTGCCGGATGAGCAACAAGAAGTTTGACACAGTAATTTTCACATTAATAACTTTATAATTTACGAAAAATAAAAGTCACTATAATATTTTTAAGACTTTACCTACCTGTCTTAATACAAAAATTTGAACATCTGTTGGACACTTGCCAAAAAAAGGGTAACTGCAAAACGACCCTTATGTCAACGTCAAATGCCGTTTTACAGTTGAAAGTTTTTTTGACAAATATTCAACTGATTGTTAACTTTTTTGTATTAAGACGGTATACATTATGTTCATTTATTCCTTTTTTCTTCATTTGCTCTACCATTGAAATAAATTGTTTTGCTTACAGGATGCTACCAGTTTATTTATACAAAGAAGGGTTCACGGTTACTCTCGGTTTACGGCTACACTTTCTTTTGCCAACGAAAATCCTTGAGAACTAACACCAACCACTGGCTATGCTCATCATATAAGAGGAAGAAGTGCAGAGCTTCAGTAATATTATTTGATGATAATACTGTCAAGATGGAGAATCATGATCACAATCATCCACCACCAAAGTTTTTTATTTGCGATGGAAAATACCTTAGAAGAAGTCAATTATAAGTAAAATAAAATAAGTAATGAATTATTCACTCATTATTTTCAATTCAAAATTATATTTTAGTTAGTTCAATATTCAATATATCATAATGATATATGTATGAATGAACACTTTTACATGGTTTTGGAATACAACAATTAAATGAGTTAAGTCTTATTAATTTTATTAGACAAAATCATTTTTTTCTATCCTACTTAAAAGAAATGTAGTATATAATAATATTCTGTTCAAAATGACATAACATAATTATGACCTTATAATTTGTGCATGGTAATTTTTGCCCAGAAATGAATTATTTCATTCGTTTTTAATTGCATTAAAAGTTACTTAGAGTTCCCGCTGTAGCTAGCCTTAAATATATAATTATTTTGTTTCAGAATTCAAGTTCCTCAAGACAAGACAAGGAAAAGATATGATACTTCACAATGGGTTCACATACTGCCGACATATGCATAATCAAAAGAAAAACACATTCCCCTGGCGCTGTACCAGTCACAACACTAAGAAATGTCGAGCAAGAATAGTGCTTGATGAAGATAATAAAGTTCTATATTTTCAGTCCGAACACAGTCATCCGGCTCTCACTCGTGGTCAAATTGATGATAAGATGGAGACTTTTCAGTATGCCATTGATGTAGTGCTTTCAAAATACTATGCTTAGAAATGATGTATTGAAGACCTTTGATATTATGGCAGCTGATACTGAAAAATTGCAAGTCGCTTGTTTTTGTGCTATGTTGAAGATGTATCTGACTGTTTAATTTTTGAATATCTTATTTCAAAATAATCTAAGTGCATTGAATCTAATCAAAACCAACAATAATTAGTTCCTACACCGTGGTTAAATACTCAACATCTCTTAACTGGAACGAATCCCAGTCTTGTCTATATGCAAGAGAAATAATTCGTATTATGGGAACCTATAATGGTTCTGTTTCAATCCATGGTTGGTCCGTGATTTTTTTCGTCGCTTACAGCGACTTCAGTTGCTGATGAACAAGGCAATCCATTAAATTACCGGAACACTTGGTTATATGTAGGTATATAGCTATTTGACATCGATAGTGCCTTAATTCTCTGTTTTTGAAGTGAAAACTTCTTTAGCGCCGTAATCGGTTGTACACTTTTTTTTGTAATGGGTAAGAAATGTAATACTCGGTTCACGTGACCCTGATCGAAAAAGCGTGAACCACGTAAAAACGTAAAAATGAAGAGGCAAACGATAGCTTGTATTTTAATCGTGCAACGCCATGTATCGAGCATATGTGAAAACATTTGTGATTTGACACCTGTACAAATACCGGCACGGTTCTTGAGCGCTCGGCGTAAGAGTGGGGATCGCTTTGCGCATCGCACACTTATCGACAAATGAAACGCACAATAAAACAAATATAACGCACAAAACAACGAATCCCGAGTGGCGGCTATGACGCGATGCGCTACGGCACGCTACGCGGGCCAATCACTACACTTTCCCCACCCCCGTTCCTCACTTCATCTACCAAAGGGACCTAATAACTTACTTCTGCGCAGGTGAAGGTCAGCGCTCAAGATCCATGCCGGTATCTGTACGACACTAATAATATGTACCAAATTTCGTTAATTTCATATCTGTACCACTCCAGTTTTAAAATATAACACAATAATAAAAAAGTTTTCACTTCTACCGGCACTTCTGGAGTGCAACTCGTCGTTTTTTTTTTCAAAATCTGTCAACGTACACATATCCCAATTAAAGGCACACTCCACTGGCGATGTTCCTGTTGCGATTTTTATCTTGATTATTTTTATAAATTAATATTATTTATAAAACTAAAAACTAAATTTTTACACTAAAAACTTTTTTATATAAATTTAACTGATCTGGTTCGTTGATAAATAAATACTTCATTATTTACAGATTTTGAATTCATCAAGTCGCAACGAGGGAAAAATTTGGTACTATACAAGGGACATACCTACTGCTATGCTCGTCAGGGCAGGGATGTCCACCATTGGAGATGCTCGTTATGTAATCATAGGAACTGCAAGGCTAAACTAGTGCTGAACTTAAATAAAAATACAATTATATATGTAGATGACAATCATAATCATCCACCTAGGAAATTTGTAGTTTCCGACGGAACTTACATATCGGTACCTTTGGGTAGAAAAGTCGTATAAACCATTTTGGCCAAATTGAGGTATATATCTATGGGCCCAAGTAGCCTGAAATAAAGTGGATATTATTATTATTATTTCTCAGAATTTTTTTCTCTATCGATCTGTATATACGAAATGCAGAAATTCGCACTATAATGGTTAATACGACCCAGAAATTTTCGGTCATAGCGTCTTAAAAAAAAGTAAATTTTCAATGTAACAGCCGAATGTTTTTTTTTTGGAGTTTTATTGTGATGTAATGACCATAATTTATAATAACTCAGGGCGTAAAATAGTCGTTAATTGTAAATGGTTTATACGCCTTAACATGTTAAATGCATTACCTAAACATAGTTTAAATTAGACGTCGTAAATCCAAAGGCAGTTCGCGACGTTGGTGTATAAACCATGTTCATTTCAAGAAGCACTTTACGACTAATACACAAGGCTCGCATTTGGCGCGCAGGGAGAAGCAGAAGAGCGAGCTGGATAGACAGATACCGGCGCATTTGTTTACTTGGATGCGAGTTCGCGCACTGGGCGCTTCGTTACAGGTTTCGTTTACAAGTTTTATTGCGATACCTTTGGGTAGAAAGTCGTATAAACCAAAACCCGACTTTCCAGGAGAGCAAAAAATCTAATTATTTTTACATAAAAATTCATAACTTTTTGTTTTTGAAGTTATAAAAAAATGATCTATCAGAAAGGTTCTTACAATTTGCAAATGAAACAGGTTAAATCATCAAAACCTATCTATCTTCTTTAGTTTAAAAGTTATACTGTTATGAACGAAGAAATATCAAAAGTAGAACAACTTCCTGGGCGTGGTCCCAAAACAGCTGTAAAAACCGGCCAAGTGCGAGTTGGACTCGCCCATGAAGGGTTCCGTAGTAGCAAGCATAGATTAGGGATATAATTATATTGAGATTAGTAAGTGATATACACAAACAATAAAAATAACTTTGTTTTTCATAGTGTTTGTATGAATGGCAAAGTTATATTTGCGGTTTTTGAAGATGTACTTTATCTCAAAAACTGCTAACTGTATCTCATCCAAACCAATTTTCGTTGGAAGTTTTTGTTGAGGTCTACATTATATGTATATATTTTTTTAGTTTTATAATTCTCTTATTTTAGAAGTTACAGGGGGGGGGACACACATTTTACCACTTTGGAAGTGTCTCTCGTGCAAACTGTTCAGTTTAGAAAAAAAATATATTAGTAACCTCAATATAATTTTTAAAGACCTATCCATAGATACCCCACACGTATGAGTTTGGTGAAAAAAAGATTTTTGAGTTTCAATTCTAAGTATGGGGGGCACCCCCAAAATTTGTTTTGTTTTTATTTTTGTGTGAAAATCCTAATGCGGTTCACATAATACATCTACCTACTAAGTTTCAACAGGATAGCTCTTATAATTCCGACAAAAAGTGTCTGTGACATACGGACGGACAGACGGACAGACAGACAGACAGACATGACGAATCTATAAGGGTTCCGTTTTTTCCATTTGGCTACGGAACCCTAAAAAGCAAGGCAACCATAGATTTGGCCTTCAGTCATATATAAGATAGTGTACTCGGATATAAAACACACACAAATTCTTTTGTTATTCATCGTCACAATTTTCCATTAATATAATAATAGGTAAGACATGATTGTAGCTGTAGCTTTTAAGTGCCTCATGCCTCTAAGTTTTCCAACTAGTTGGATGAAATTAAATAAAAAGGACATAGTAATTTTTAAATAAAATATGCTTTTTCATAATATATTACATGCGTTTTAATTTTGAAATATTATTTGAATAAAAAATTTAGTACACAATGTTGATTATTTTTAGATTTTAATACCAACCAATTTTCTAAAAGTATTTTATTTGGTCAAACATTATTATTTCTTGTCGCCTATGTTCATAGCGATTAAGAAGTGTTAAAAATATTTCAGAATACTTTTTTTTTATTAAATATTATGATTAAAGAGACAAAAGAAAGCGTTTGTATTTTGAAATATACAATACCTATCTGTAATTTCTAATACATATTATTATTTTTGTTTTTAGAATACACCTTCGTAGAATCGCGTTGTGGAAAAAAATTGATTCTACTAAACCGCTACACGTATAGCCATTCAAAGCAGTTCAAGGTGAAAGGCACAAACCACTGGCGTTGCTCCACACACAACAGTAAAGGCTGCAAGGCAAAACTGGTGTTTAACTGTCAAAATTTGATCGAATATGGGAATTTTGATCACACGCATCCACCTTCGAATTATTGCATAGTAGAGGGGAAGTTTATCAAAGTTGGTTAGACCTATGTGCATCATATTGTTACTAGTTCATCTCGATCACGGTTTGCAAGTAGTTGTCATAGCTGTGTGTTGCACAAGCTTAATTCCTCAACATAAAATACAATGTGATGCACAACGCCAAGGCTCAAGAACCAAGCCGTACGGAAGAAGATAAACATACGTTAATTATAGTTTCTTTTCATTTAAACGTCTTATAGATGCATTTTCATTTCTAGTTCAAACGACTATTTGAGTTATTTTGTGTGTAGGTACATACAATACTAATATTAGCTTGCGAAACAGTCGTCTCGTATAGTCCAGTAACTTTAAATATCAGTGCTTTCATCAATGGGGATGGCAACTGGGGAACTAATGGCGCTAGCATAGCTTGTTCCAAGCATCGTCTTGGCTCAAATCTTATAGGTACTTCAAAATAGTACTACTTCATTGGTCGGATTAGGACTTACCTATGGTGGCGCCATCTACAATTAGCTTTGACCGGCCTTCCCTATTCCGGTAGATCTGTATTTTGCCAGATGTTGACCTAATCATTAAAATACGTGCCATTTTTTTTTTTTCCCTCGACGTTTTATAAGTGCCCATTGTGGCCCATGTAAAATAAAATATTTTGATTTTGATTTTGATTTTGATTATGTTTGTGACCTTGAGGGTCAAACGCAACGGATTCAATACGTCAGACGCTCTTTCCAATCGAGCCACCGAGGCGCGAGGTTCCCACCTACAAGCGTCGAATTCTACAATACATTTTTAACAACTTACTTTGACGTTTTATAGAAAATCGTCATAACATTTTGTTATCATATTTTAATACGTATTTTACAGAATAATACCCACTGTTTTGATTTCATTTGAATAAATACATTTTTTAAATTTTGTATTACTAACTGTATTCGCCCTTTTTATTCCTAAATATGCTATTAATTACTGTAGTTTTTGATAGAATCTACTATGGCAGGAAATAAAGCAAAATCTGTAAAATTCTATTCAAAATAATCTAGTCTTATTTCCAGATTACAAGCTGATTCCTTTGCCAACTGGAAGCTACTTGCTTAAAATTGGTCATCACACGTACTCTACAAATTGCGCCAAGTTATCCGGTCGTTGCACCTGGTATTGTTCGAAAAGGATCAGTAAAAAGTGCCAAGTTCGAGTGAAGACGTACGACAAAGAGGTTATAAGCTGCACAGGGGAACATACGCACGACCCTTTGGATTGGCAAAATAAAATAAAAGCGAACTTTTTAATATAGCTGCCAGTATGTTATACTCGTAAAATGCTTGAACGAATTTTACTTAGAAACCACACAATATTCGCACTTATGAGCTATAAAGTTGACAGCAATGTTTGATTAAATCACATCAAAAAATCTGGTCTGACCGAACCTTGACGTACAGAAAACTTTGATGGACAATTACTTGTTTTATGGCTTGTTTGGTCTACAACTAAATTGATAGTAGTAAACTTAAGTAATGATTAGAGATGGTTATCCAAGCAACAATGATTTTTTTTTAGCAATCGATGTAGTAGGTACCTGTATTCATTATTCACGTGTAAAACTTTATACCTATATTAAAATGAAACATCGAATAACAGGACAATAAGGTCTCTATTTCGGATACCGTGTAGAGAAAAATGATTGTTGAGAGATTTTCATTACAAGAAAATCAAAAACATAATTATTTAAATAAAATGTGTTGTTTTTAGTAATTCTACTAAGATAATAAGCAGCATTTAAGAAATTGATTACTATTATATTATTTTAAAAAATATTTGGTAGTTAAACGGGGTTTGTCTCAACGGATCCCGGTATTATTTAAATAAAATGTGTTGTTTTTAGTAATTCTACTAAGAGAATAAGAAGCATTTAATAAATTGATTACTATTATATTATTTAAAAAAAATGTTTGGTAGTTAAATGGGGTTTGTCTCAACGGATCCCGGTATTATTTAAATAAAATGTGTTGTTTTTAGTAATTCTACTAAGATAATAAGCAGCATTTAATAAATTGATTACTATTATATTATTTTAAAAAATATTTGGTAGTTAAATGGGGTTTGTCTCACGGATCCCGGTATCTGTTTTTATTTAATAAACGACATTTTTTTGTAGCTGTTTCTTAATCTATGTATTAAACGCTAAATTATTATTAATGACATACGCGTATAGACTTACGTATTAATATTCTGACGTATTATTTTATCATAGATTAAGAATATCTGTTTTTATACTTATTATAATTAATTGTCATTAACCTCTATTAATAAAATGATCGTATTGCATTAAATAAAAATATATAATTTTGTTTCAATTACACACAAACATAAGGTTTTCTTATTTTACAAAATTTATAATATTTGATTAATAATAAAAACGATTATTTGCATGGTCTAAAAAGCATAGACTGTAAACATAATTATTTATGTGAAGTAGGTACACCCAAAATGGTGAGTATTATAATAATATTATGTTTTTTTCAGGTATACATTACATAAAATCAAGATTTGGTACAACACAAGTTTTATTCAATAACTTCACATATTCGTGCGCAAGAGCATGTGTAGCGAAGAGCTTAGTTTATTGGCGTTGCTCGTCATTTGTGAGCAAGAACTGTAAGGCCCGTATCATTGTTAACAATAACACCAAAGAAGTTACAGTTAAGGGACAGCATACGCATGAAGCTCCGAAATTTTATCTTAGTAATAATGGAAAATATATTCGTATTTAGTCAAGTAAATCATAACTGATGGTAACATAGAAATAAGTGCATTTGCTTAAATTAACAAAAAGTATTTTTTTTTTGTGTATCCAACATTCTGAAATAATTTAAAACAACTAATTCTTGTAATTAGATTTAGTTCAATAAATAAATATTTGATAACAAAAATAATGAGACCCGAAATATATTTTTTAAGCCATTCATCATCATCATCATCATCATCAGCCTATAAATGTTCCCACTGTTGGGACACAGGCCTCCTCTCTGTAAGAGGGAGCCATTGCATAGCTTTAATCGCGGGCTCGATCTCGGATCGCGGGCTCTATCGATCGGCTCGAAAATATTCGTGGTAGGCGATAACTTTTCTTTTTTTTTAAGGTATGCAATAGCTTTACCGCGGCAGTCTCCGAGTGACACACGTATTTTTTTACATTATTGTTTGAACAGATCCATGTTTCATGAATCATTTTCCTTTCTATTTTGAATTTTAATCTTCTTTCAGATCTTCATGCCGTATTCAGCACGAATAGGAAAGGATCTAGGATTCTCATCATAGGTGGAAATAAGTATCGAAGAAATTGCGCTGAAGATTCGTTCAAGATCCGATGGAGATGTACCAGCCATCACAAGTTCGGATGCAAGGCAGTCGTCCACACAATCAACGAATAAATTGTTTATTTTTTAGATGTTCATACTACTAGCCATCAAGATGAATGTTATGAATTAAATACATATTCGCACACTCATAGTGTGATAGACAAACACGACTGGTGAGGAATTTTTATTAATTGTGCAGAATTCCAATGAGATTTGGAATGGATAATTATTAAGCCTAAACTTAATATAGAGTGCAAAAGTAATCAGTCTTTTATTTCGAATAATTTTGTTGAATGATTTTAGTTTGTAGTTACCTAAAGAAAATGCGGTTTGTGTAACAGAAATTAATAATGATTATTTTAACAGGAATTCTTCTGTTGCGATCCCAAAAAGGAAAACCATTGATCGGGATAGGCCCCTACACTTACTATATGAAGAAAAAGTCTCCTATGAATAAGATCAGATGGGTTTGTTCGACACATCACAATAAAGGCTGCAGAGCCTCGGCTTACTCTGTGAACGGAACGATTGTTAAAATTATAAACAAGCACAATCATTAATATAGAAACGGAACTGTGATGATGTGACGACATGTACGTTTTCCTGACAGTACGCCCTTAAGTGTGGTCTTTTCTCCATACAAATGCTTTCGTCTGTTTTCTGTCTAGATACTGGCCACAAAGAGGCTTAGTGTGCAAATAGGACAACTATTAATGAAAAAAGAACATAGGAACACGGCACCGGTTACGCCGCAATGAGGACTAATCTGAGCAGTTCCAAAAATGTCCGCTTGGGCAGCGCCACTGCCTCTGGAGACCTGTCAAACTATCAAACTCTTTAATGAGGACTAATCTGAGCAGTTCCAAAAATGTCCGCTTGGGCAGCGCCACTGCCTCTGGAGACCTGTCAAACTATCAAACTCATTGCGGCCGTAAGAGCCATCTTTGAGGATTGGCTGGTGCCACGGCGTCCTCACCTTCCATCTAACGCAGGTCCTCACCGGGCATGAATGTAGGTAAGGAAGAAACGTCTGGGTCACCAGTGTGCGGATCTACCGGGGACATGGTAAAGAATACGGTGCAGGTCTGCCCCGCTTGGACAGAGCACCGCCGTGACCTAATGGAGGAGTTAGGCGTTGACGTCTCGCGCCCGACATTGGTTGAGGCCAAGCTGGGCGGGACGGTATGAGAAGCAGTCACCTCCTTCTGCGAAGCAGTCATGCTAGCGAAGAAAGAAGCAGGATGCGTGAAAGAACAGCCTCCACCACATGACCCAGTCGCCTCGGGAGATGCCCACGGCAACTGACATCACTAAATAATTTCCGGCTGTTACAATTTTTAATTAATTCTTCAGTTACAAATAAAAGGTTATTGTCCACTTAGTACGGGACTTTGGCTCAGCATAAGCAGGCATTACAAGCATAAATTTTTCAGGTCTAATAGCTAATTCCAACAGGAAAAATATATATATATAAGAATGTTTGTAAGACTTGTTTTCTTTTTTTTAATTAAAAACTTTTTATTCATCCATGTTTTAATTATTCTTTGCGTGACAACTCACATCATATCGTATATGTGGCGTATTTTTCACCACAAGCAAGATTTGAGGGAAATTGCCTCGTTCGTATCCGTACGATTCAGTTTGGCGAGTTCGATATTCATAATATTAAAGCTGGGGTTAACAACGGGATTGGTGTCGGAGTCCATATGCGTGCCGGTCAATGTGAGAAGAGGGATCAGAATCCATTTTCAAAGCCAAGACATACTTGAGAAAGAATCAGAGAAAACGAGGTGAAACACATTCGCGATGCTAAGAAACAAAGTGAATGAAAAAATGTGACATCTGACATAAACTTTTTTTTTAATATTTGATTTATAATTAACGCGCCGTTATGTAACATTACAAAACGTTTAACAGAGTGGATACCAAGGGACAGGAAAAGAGAAAAGGGGAGACCAAGTAAAAGGTGGAGAGACGGCTTCAATCGAGATGTGGACCACTATGGATGCGTGAAGCGCGCGAGAGAAATATATGGAAAGGTTTAGGAGAGGCCTACGCGCCGCAGAGGCGACTACTCGTATTACTCATGAACATTAGTTAAGTTATAAAACATTACAATACAGATAAACTTATACGTGTACTTTTTTAGATTATATTAACCTTGTGTAATATGTAAGGTTAGAACTGTAGTAAGAAATGAAGGCTATTTTATTTTTTAATTATGTTACATAGCAATGATTTTTCCGTTAAAATTACCAAGTGCATAAAAATGTTTTGATTTATTTCGAAATATAAAGAGATTTCCTGGGGAATTCGTGACAACTTTGAATTATAGAGATATTCGAATTATCGCAGGTTTTATACACTTTTCTTTTGTAGTAGTTTTCTATTGGGTGCTGTTTCGTGAATTCTTTCAAAGGTTGTTTTTTTCTTATGTTTTCACAACGGGATATTTTGAATTACTTCAGCAACATTGTTTTTGTTTTTTTTGTTTGATTTTTTTTGTTTAGTTAAGTAGTTACTTAGTTAGGTTAGTTTTGTTTAGTTAGTTAATTACTACAGTTAGTTAAGTAGTTACTTAATTTTCGGAGAAAACCATGCACGATGTATGGTCTTCTACAACGAGATTTTTAGTCCCTAAATATTTCTTTTTCAGGTAACATCATTTTTTTGGCTGGTGGGGAAATTGAACTTGAAGAAACTGAAAGTGGAGAGATTGATAGTGAGGAGACCGAATGTGAAAATAGTGAAGTAGAGGAATTCGTAATACCTGAGAATGAAAAAGGACTGACTAAAGCGGGATTGCCACGGAAGAGACGTAGATTTGATGTATCCCTTGCGGATCGAAAAAGACAGAAAAAAGAAAATGCTGATAAAAAGCTGTCACTGAAACCACCGTGTGATGATAAATGTCGTAGAAAATGCACAACAAAGATTTCTGAAGAAATTAGAAAAGATATCCATGATCAGTACATAAGTTTAAATTGGGAGTCTAGAGGTATGTTCATTAAAGGACTGGTTGAACCCAAGGAAATTAAAACAAGAACCACTAAGGAAGTTCGAAATAAGAAAAAAAGAGATGTTTCGTATTACTATCATTTTCAAGTCAAACAAGAAAAAATTGATGTTTGCAAAACTTTTTTTCTCACGACTCTGGGCTACAAGCCACGAAACGACAGACATATTCTCTCGGCACTCAGTAAGAAAATTGATGATCAAAAAGATAAACGAGGATGTTACAACCGCAAAAATGTCATAAACAGGAACGTAATCAAGGACCATAATACAAAGTTGTAATCCAAAAAGTTCACATTACCGTAGGGAACATTTAATAGACTTTAAAAAAAGACTACCAGAATCTATCTTAAAGACATCATGTCAGCCAGAGTCGAAAGAGGGACGTTTACAATAAATCACAAAGTTTTCCACATGTCTGATTGGAAAGAACTAGATTTTCGACAAGGAACAATGTTTAAAAACATTTGGTTTTAGTTACAAATTTGCTGTCCTAATTTTCCAAGCAAGAATTCATCGAGAGGAAAAACAGAAGAACGAAAACATAGAATTACTAGCTGACCCGGCAAACGTTGTTTTGCCGTAAATTAAAAATTTTGTCTAAAAAATAAAAAATAAATTAGGGGTGGACTACCCCTAACATTTAGGGGGATGAAAAATAGATGTTGGCCGATTCTCATAGATACCGGATAAGCACAAAAAATTTCATCAAAATCGGTCAAGCTGTTTCGGAGGAGTGTGGCAACGAAAACTGTGACACGAGAATTTTATATATTAATTAGATAGCAGAATAGATAGATTTACTATATTGTGTACTTTAACTACTATCAAGATATTTTAACAAATGAATAATATATTATTGACATGTGTGTGCTTTGTGTAGTAACCGTTGATTTTAAATGATGGGTAATACACCAGAATTAATAATTAAGGAATATAGCAATGTGATTCCTCCTCTTATAATTGTTCTTTTTTAGTTTGAAATTAAATAACTTTAATATTAATATTTAACTATTTTTACGATTATTATTACGATTTAATATAAATATTGACTAAAATGCTCGTTGTCCTTCAATAGCCCTTTACGTTCCGGGGTCACGGTTATTCGTTAGTCCCGCGACCCTTACTGTTAGTCAGTATTTTTTCAAATGTAAGTAAGCGTCTGTTTCAAAGTTAATAGGTATTATTTCATGAAAAATAATATTGAATGTCTTATCTGATGTTTTGTGGTCTATTTTAGCAACATTTGAAATATCGCGTCGTGGTAAAACACTCCTACGCATCGGAAACTTTACATTTTGCAAGAAACACGTGTCGGGGCCAAAATCAAGATGGGTGTGCTCAACACACAACAACAAACGCTGTCGGGCGACTGTTCATACTTTTTTCAATGAAATTGTTAAAGTTAACAACAATCATATGCATACTTAAATTGTCTTGGTTTTGTGTGTTCGATGTGGAAATACCTCACTACCTACATGAACTGTAATAGTTGATATTTGGTAAAAAAATATAAATAATAAAACTTATTTTTTGTGAACAACCCTCCTTAGTACTTAATTACCTCTATTATTTTGTGCATACACTAATGTTATCAGTTATCACCACTTCAGTATTTCACTGCTATAAATATCAAGATTAACCAGATCGACATCTAGAAACCAGTTTTAAAACGTTTTGGTTACTCCACAGAATAGGTTAGATACACGTTCTTCAAAAAGTACAGTACTGGGGTGAAAGACTTTTGGAAGTGTTCTACTCATCACTCCAAATGTTGTAAGGCTCGACGGTGTACACAGATCGAAGACTGGATCCTCGACAGGAATAATATATTACCATTTAACCATCATACTACTTGTGACCGGTTTCCGCAACTGTTGACTATTCGTATTCTTTTTTCTCATTTCTTAGTTTCAGAAAATGGTTCTCTTAGTACTCGTAAATAAAGGTTGAACTGCCTTGTGTACTAATATCTAATATTTACTGATACAATATCTTTTTCTGTTTTGTAGACTTTTGCGAATTCACACAATCGAGCACTACTGGAAGGACAATGTTAAAAGTCGGTGATTATCTGTTCACACAAAAATCTTCAAAAGGTTTGAAGGTCCGTTGGGTCTGTTCCAGCCACTGTTTCAGAGGATGTAAAGCTCAAATCTACACAATAGAGAATAACATTGTCAAGTTGAATAACTTTCACAATCATCCAAAAAAGAAACATTTGCTTTGAAATATAGTAGAGACATTAAATATTTTTATTCCATTGGTAGATTGAATTTCTGGGGTGCTAAGACAGGTAACCTCCACGTGTGTCCGTGGACTGGAGTTCCCTCTCGGATACATCCGGGGGGAAGACCAGTTTTTCGGGCCGGTGCGCCCTGGGATGCGGGCAAAAACTCTTCCTTAGGCACTGTGTGCCTAAGGGGGTTTCTTTGCCCGTATGCAAATAGCCTGTCGGGTGGAAGCTCCAATGCGTGTCCCTCTGATTAGCAGAGGGCACAGCAGCGGAGCGGGCTTGCGGACGGTGAGTAATGGGTAAGCTCGCCGTCCGACCAAGGACCAAGCCCGGGTCGGTGGCGTGTCGTGTTTCACGCGTCACTGACGGGGCCCCTTATGGGGCCAAATGCCTGCCGGGGTCGCGGATTTTTTCTTAATCCAGGATACCGTGGCCCCGGAACGTAAAGGGCATCCGAAGGAACACGGGTGGATTTTAGTCAGTAAGAGTCTGACAGTCCCTTCCGCCCCACCCAGGGCGGGAGGACTCATTTGATGATTTTGCCACCCTAAAAAAAAAAAAAAAAAAAAAAAAAAAAAGATTGAATTTCTCATGAAGCGTACGAGTAGCCAGTTTCTTGACACCACGCTTCAAGATTGTGTGATAGCGGCTGTGCAGGTTGTCATAGAATATAGAAACCTTTTCTTTCTTCCTTTTTGATACACTCTGACAAACATCTGGAAACATAAGTGTCGACAGTTTTTTGTCAATTTTTTTATGGTCAGACGGTTGCTATGAGTAGTTAATTTAGTGTTATCATGGACAATTATTGTTTATAGTTAGTTTGCTATCAGTTTTCTATAAATAAAAAGATCTAGTCATAAGGTAGCTATTTTTGTGATCAAAAGTTCAAATTCTAGTATTAGATACTAATTTAAGATTATTATTTATTTGATATTGCAGAATGCGTCATGCAACATTTATTAACTAGTCTATGTTATAAATAAAAGTGACTTGGTTGACTGTAAAAGTTACTTTTTCTATGAATAGTACAAAATAGTTAAGTTTCGTTTTATAAGGAAAATATCTGGTTCCAGAATAATCATCATAACTGTTGTTGTTTATCTTATATTAAAGTAGCAATGTTAATGTGGTAGTTAAGTGTTAAAATAAATTTAACTTAACTAAATTTACTAGATACTTAAGGCCTTTACTCATAGAGCGCGATCCGTTCCGAGGCGATCCGATCTGGCGATACGATGGGTTCACCCATGTGATCTCTGTACAGGCTGAACGCGATGCGATCTGACGCCGGCAGTATGAAAGCACATCCACATATGGACATCCATAGGTTACAAAGATCGCATGCGATCAGATCGTATTGCCAGATCGGATCGCTGAAACGGATTGCGCTCTGTGGGTAAAGGTCTTCAATAACATAATTTAACTTTTACTGCACATAATGTAGTACCTACATGCTGTCTGTAGGTCGTGGGTTCGAATCCAGCCAGGCGCATTACTTTGTGTAATTTATTTCATCACCACTGCTCTCAAAACGGTGAAGGAAAACATCGTGAGGAAACCGGCATGTCCTAGAACCAAAAATTCGAAGACAAGTGACATCCACCAACCCGCACTGGGCCCGCGTGGTGGGTTATGGCCCACTCCCTCTCTCAGAGAGAAGGCCTGTGTCCCAGCAGTGGGAACATTTATAGGCTGATGATGATGATGAACATGCTGTCTGTAAGTGATGAAGCGCTTAGACATAAGTTTGCAATTTACAAATTATATAGTAATAGTGTACTCATTGTTGAGAAGCCTAATAAATCAATTTAAAATTTAAAGGACAATTTCTAATCAGTAAAACTATTGTTCTTAATTTTGAACTTTTTGTGGGTGATCTTAACCATAATTTCAGATGCTGTCGGAAAAGACCTTGGTGGAAAAAGTAGATGTAGAATTGATCTTGTTTGTTGTTTCTTCAGTCAATGATCATTCTTTTTGTATTTCAGTGACCCTAATCAGAACGAAGAAAGGAAAGACGAATATAAAAGTGGGTGATAACACATTTTACTTAAAACCTGGGAACTACAAGATGGATAAGAAGAGGTGGTGTTGTACACAGAATAAATATTGCAGGGCGTGTATTCACATAGTAGATGATAAAATTATTGCCATTTATAACGAACATAATCATGAAAAGAAATAAAGACTTAATTTATTATTGTTATTCTTTGTATATAAATGAAGATCGTTAGCGGATCCAGTGCGGGTTATGGATTGTGCCCAGATTGTGGTTGTTTCACATAACAGGCGAAGTTTTTTAAAAGTAGATTTGTTTTTACGAAACTTATGAATCGACAAAAAAGTGTTTTAAAATTTTGTTTTCCTTTTTCAGTTACATTTGTGATATCGAAAAGACGTAACCGAATGGTTCTACATGAGGGATTCACGTATACTGAAATGAAGGACAGCCGAAATAAAAAAACTCGAGTAGTGAGGTGGACTTGTTCAAAAAGAATACGGACTCACTGTAAAGCTAAGTTACGGACTCTTGACAACAAAATCATTTCTTCATATGTTCATCATAACCATGATTAATTTTTGAGTATGTAATCAACGGACAAACAACTGCATTTTAAACAATAGTCCTAGTATCTCACTCCGTGCATTTTCAGCTACGTCATTGGCTGTCCTTGTATTATTCATTAACGGTGAATCATTGGGAATATTGCTAAGTGGCCGTTATAGACCCGTTCTTTTGTACCTAATTGTGTAACACTCTGATTTGAATTGATCCAAACTTGAATGTAGCAATCAAAGAAGTAACCTAATTATGTAAAACTGCCTTGTCTCGACGAAGAGGCTCTTTTTTTACTTGTTTTTTTTTTACTGTCGGGACACAGAATGATTTTTGAATTAAATTATTACTGTTCATTAGATATTTTACAAGACTAATATAGTTCTTTCTTCATTACCTAACTGCCCCTGAAGGAGACTCTTCTTCTTGATTTCCTAGCATCGCCGTTTATCATGAATGCTGGCAGAATTGTGACTCTTCACAATTGAACACAATATTTCACATGTTGTATTGAAGAACGTATGAAATACTACCATGCCACTATTTCATACAATATATAAATTAACAAATGATTTATCCTTGGTTTGTGTTCTTTCAGTTTCAACACACACCTTTTCCTTCGAGGAATCTTGTAAGGGGAATCAAATGTTGGTCATTGATGGTTACAAATACACTCTCATTAGAAATCAAAGTAAAAGTTTCCGGAATACATGGAGGTGTTGTCGTCATAGTCTCGGCTGCAAGGCTACGGCTGTTACTGTTGAAAACACTTTAGTGACTGTACGTCGATCGCACGATCATGACAAGCCGACCAGTGTTAATAAGTATAGCTAGGGAACCGACATTTTAGTATAAGAGAAACGTCTATATTGTAATCAAATATTTATTTTTTGCGAACGGCCCTTTAATTCTTACATTTTTGATCCTACGAAATTGTCAAACACATTCACTCGAAAGTGAATGTGTTCAACAAATTCTATCAAACGAACATTTGATAAGTTAGTTTGAGTCAAGTTAAATTGTCTAAAACTTGTAAAATTATGTTTACGATTGCGTTTCAATTGAACTAGCCATGGAGTAAATATCTAAAAAATCACACTTAAAAACTGATATTTTATTAAATAAAGATAAAATCATGGAGTTTTTCAATATTTTAATGTGTTTTATTAAATTGTAACTTTGTATCATCTTAGAATACACTCCTTATTTTTTGGATGAATTTGATACATTTAAGCCTCCTGCAGACACACGCGATTAATAGCGCGGGGCGACATGTCGCGGTCCATTCGCAGTATTCGAAAAGAGTGGAAATTAGCTTGGCTCGTTGTCGCAGCGCGATTAATCGCGTGTGTCTGCAGGAGGCTTTATAAGTAAAACCTAGCTTGTTATTGACATGTTGTTTAACGCAACTTATTCTTTGAAGCAGTAAAGCATTTATGTGTCACTCACATTTAATTAGTTACATTGAATAAAGCATGGAACACTAGCAAATGGCCATGCTAGTGTTGCATGCTTTATTCAATATAACTTACAATTAAAAGAATTATAACATACAAAAAAAAAACAATTAAATGACTAACTTCGGTATATTGTTGTTTCAGATGTAACACGCACCGTTTCCTTCGAGGAATCTTCTATGGGAAATAAGATGTTGGACATTGATGGATATCGATACACTCAAAGACAGAAGCATAGTAACAGTTACCGAAATAGTTGGAGATGTTGCCGACATAGTCTTGGCTGCAAGGCCACTGCAACTACCGTTGGAAATAATCTAGTGGCTGTAAATCGGTGGCACGATCATGAAAGATATCCGACTAAACGCAGAAGAATTGGCAATAAAAGGCAACTGAGTAAAATAAAAACGCGTTCTCTGACTACATAAACGAAGTAATACTAGTTTAGTTGATATTAGAGAAGCTCGAGAAGCGAGTGCATATGAATACAGTTTCTATAGGGGAAGTCAGCTCAAAGCGGCCACCTTAACTTTGAGTTAAAAAAAAAGCCATTATACGAAAGATTTTTTAAGAGAATTTTATACCAGCTAGTAGAGAATTTATCGAGTTTTTGCAATGGCCAATTCAAATTTGCGAAAGTTGAAAAATAAGCATATGATTTGCAGATTACGAAAACTTGTCATAAAACCGCTTTGCCCGAGAGGCCGCCCAAAGCGGCCATGGGGGTAAGGGCAACGTGGCCACCCCAAAAGTTTTCAAGAAATGAATTGTTTTTTTGTTGAAATATACTGCGGTAAATCTGCCAAGCATCTTCATAGCAGATCCTGTTTATAAGTGTCTTCTCAGGAATACCATATTTAATTGCGAAGGATTTAACTGAGTCACGCTTTTCTTTTATCTCTTTAATTGTTCAGGCCATCGTAGCTTCGTCTTATGATGCCTGGGTAATATAATAGTGGTTCTTTTGTAGTTACTGACCATCTAAACAAAATAATTGAAAATTATCTATGGAGCCATTATATTAAGGTAGCGGTCAGGTGGCCGCTTTGCCCGAACCGCTTTGCCTTTTTTGGCCATTTTGATTAAAACATTAATTTCATTCATATTATTTATTATATTTTGGAGCAAATATCACACAAAAAAGGCCAAATAGATAAGTAACATTAAACGTGTAATGAAATCATTTAAATATAAACAGTTTTTACCAAAACAGGTTGAACTTTCCTTGAATAATTTTAATAAAACACACAAAAAAAAAACATTTGTCGTCACTAGAGCCACACTTTCAGAGCCACACTAGTGAATGACTGGCGCGGGGTGGGAAGGAGGTTTGGTTATACGTACAGAACGACAACGTAACGCTATCATTTTAATTAACCGAAAAATGAAGCGTGGCCGCTTTGCCTCCTATGGCCGCTTTGAGCTGACTTCCCTAATAGGCGTTCACACCGGCCACTTTAAACTTAAATACTTAAAAAGTACTGTGAGCATCAGAATGTTTCAAAATAATACATACTCAAAATATTGCTACGATTAGATTTTTTTTTATTGAAGAACTTATTTTACTAATAGGTTAATGTATTTTGTTGATTATTAAATAATATTAGGTTTAATGTGTTAAAATTGTATTATTTGTGCACTTAACTTTAGTGGTATATCAATTTGTTGCTTGATTTAGGTATAAGCCTTAAATAAATTAAAACATTTGTGATCTACTCATATTTTTGTCGCATTCTAATTTATGGCAGTCTACCGAACATCGGTTATCATATATTTCCTTGAAGCAGCCTAGTATCAATAGAATTTAAAGTCAGTTTTAACCTACTGGTTTTGTGATCGCTGCTTCATTCCTTGCCGTAAGCTTCCCATGATTTGAAATATAATTCACTATTCTTTATTGTTTACATAAATTTTAGATGGCTCGCAGTTTTCATACGGGACAACTCTTAGAGGAAATCCTTTGATATTATACAATGGATACCGATACAGCAAGATACGTGATAAGAGACATGAGTCTTCGAGAAAACGCTGGCGATGTTCAACACATCACAACCACGGATGTAAAGCAGTGCTGTTTACTGTAGGACATCAAGTTGTCGCTTTAAAAAATGACCATAATCATTAAAATAATATTAGGTATAGCCACCCCAAATCTAATAAAGAAAAATATAAGCAGTAAGTCATTAAGAAAAGAACAGCTTCATGTTTTATTAATTTGGAAATTTCGATTTACGGCGACTTCGGTGTGTAGAGTATCTAAAGTATTTTTTTTTATTCAATAACACAAGGTACAAAAAATCTAAGTAGATTTAATTTGTTATTTAATAAATTAAGTGTTTCTCTTACGTAATTTGTCGACATTTAAAAGGTACTTATGGCAAATGGTTATTAAAATTTAGATTTTTAGGTAAATGCTGATTGGGGTATTTTTTTTTCAGGTAACAATCAAATTCGTAGGGAGAAAATTCATTCAAGAAGCCACAGGTAGAGATACACCAATATAGGTATTTATCACTCAGACAAGTTAGTAAGCATGAAAAAAGATTTATAAAATAAGAGAAAAATATGATACGACACTCAACCAATTGAAGTTATATCAAGTTTAAAATAAAATTTGTAGTTTCAGTGAAGAAATTCTCACTAAATTTTTTGAAAACAGACAGCTGAATTTATAGAAAAAAGGAAAGTCATGATTTTTCGTGACACACGTACTACACGGACATAATGCCTCCATCCTTTTCAAAACGAATTGTATATTATTATAAGTATTTTATCTATCTAGACAAGTTTTTGCATGGTAAATACTAGTTCTCGTAAAAATATTGAAGGCAATCCATCAATCATTGTTTGTTTATCCCACAGAATTGAAATTCGTGGTGTCATCTCGAGGAAAACCAATTTAATGATTCTTTATAGAGGATTCAGATACTCAAGAACTACGAGTAAGACTACTGATTCCAAGAGTCGTTGGTACTGCTCCTCTCATCACGCAAAGGGCTGTAAAGCATACATTCGGACTTAATAATGTCGTAATAGTTTCTTCAGAAAATCATAATCATGAAGTATCCTGGAAACATTGGTTTTAGCGTGTCCCAGAGTAATTATGAAATTAATAGACTACAGGCCCATGTCCCAAATGGATTGGTCATATGAACCACCAGGTGACGTATATAGGACGATATAAGAGCATAAAATAATAAGATTCAGCACTATGCCGTCACTTGTAAGCTGTCCAACTGAGTGCTGGTGAGAATTCAAAAGTGCAGGTAGAGCGAGTACATTTTGGTCATATTATTTTTGTACGGCATTTTTATCATCGATAGATCCATGAAAAATAATAAGAAAGCGTGCAGTGCTGTAAAAAAATGGTGCGCCACAAAGTCGGTAATTTTTTTGATTTTCTGACAGTTTCCAGGGTAAATTTGGTCATTTCATTCTGTACGGCATCAGTTTTATACTGTTTCAATACAGCTTCTAATCCATTATTCCGCACACGTATTTTTTTAAATTCTATTTAGAATACATACTTAAGTGAAGTACATTATTTTGTTAATCAAACTAAGATCTACAGTTACAGTTTCCTTCTAACTTATTTTTTTATTGTGTTTTTTATCATTAATAGTTTAGGTAATGATAAAAACACAACAAAAAATAAGTTTTTACAAAATTTTAACCCTAAAATTAAACAATTATACTTTTTATTCATCGCAGTGTGGCCGGAGCTCCGTTCAACGTAACTGTCAAATCAGTTGAGTGGTCCAAACTAACGCGCAAACGAAACAAACGCGCGGGAACTCCCCACGTATAAGTCTCTAACTAACACTTAGGACCTTATACGTTTAAACTCATGTTACTTAGGCCGTTATACTGCAATAAAAATCGTATTTCTATGCAGAAATATTAAGTTTTAAAAGCTCACATAATTAATTACATCTTTAAGATGCGTTTTCCACAAAAAAGTCAAAATGGCCAAATTGTTAGTTTGGCCCATATACGTATCAAATAAAATCATTTATTTTTGCAAACATGGGTAGGGGTATAAATGGATCTTACATATTTTGATGTTCTCCATGCTCTGCCGTCACATGGGCATGCAAAATTTACACATAATTAAATAATAATAGATTATCAATATACCATGCTTAATACAATAAATATTTCATAGTTTTCAAATTATAAGATTATATTTTTATTTATTTAATTTTTCAATGTCAAGGAGTATCAAGTCATTAGTTAATTAAAAATAAGTCAGAATAAAAAATATCATAGAATTACATATCTGTAAATTAATAAGAAGATTGTTTGCTCTTAACCAATTGACAATGCGTACTAATGTGGCGTTAATATCATTTTCCAACGATGCATAATCTTTGTTACAAAATATGACTGTACTATCATCTGCGAAAAGAATCATTGGAAAGTCTAAGGTTGTCGGAAAATCGTTAATGTAGATCAAGAACAGTAAGGGTCCGAGGACACTGCCTTGAGGTACACCATATTTCACCTCTGCGTAATCTGAAATATAATCCATTTCTTGTTTTTTATTAGAGCAAAATTTCATGATTGTTGTCGCTTGTTTCCTATTACTCAAATATGACACAATTAGATCTAAGGCGTTGCCTCGAATGCCATATGCGTAAAGCTTGTTTCTTAGTACTCTATGGTCCACATAATCAAACGCTTTAGTTAAATCCGTGTATAATGCGCAAACGTAGGAGCCATCGATATTCTGTTGAACACTTGTCTAAAAAAACAACCTATTCAAAATCAAATCGTTTATTTCAAGTAGGCCAGTTACAGGCACTTTTGAATTGTCAAAAGACAAAAGTAAAATAAAATAGTTTAAAAACAGTTACGGTGCTACATGTGCTACATACTATGTATCAACGTTATTGACAGTTTTTATTTAGACAAGGTGTTCAACCGATGATTAACTTTTTTGTATTAAGGCGGTTAATGTTTATTAAAATATTCTTACAAATGTGCATCAATTGAATAATCAAAGTCGAAATTAGATGATAGTAATAAATTTTTATAACATAAACTTCGCATCTCATTTTACGATCTGTTGTGATTTTTTATATTTCATTTTCGTATAATTATTTTAAGTTTCATACCCCAATCACTGAAATAATATTTTAAATAGTTTCATGATTGTACTTCATACCCAGCATTCATTTCAAAAACCCTTTTGTGATACCACACAGTGATGTGATGTGAGATTTAAAAGCATTTAGAAATATTATTATTACCTCTTCTTTCTAGGACTAATGATCTTCACGACACCTCGTGGCAAGCGTCAGCTGTATTACAACGGCTTCAAATATTCTTGTCGAAGTCGCTACGAAGGGAAATCCGACGTCCGTTGGTACTGCTCATCACACCACTCCAAAGGATGCAGAGCATCTGTGAGGACCATAGAATATAAGATAGTTAGCTTATCAGAAATACACAACCACGAACCTACACAACATTGGATAGAAAAAAATAATGTTTGATTAGTACAATTTTATCTTAGACTGACTAAAATCAAGTGATAATAGGTTAAATTGACGGGCATCCCTTGTCGTGCATAATTTCCATGCAAAGCTGTGGGAAACCAATTATAAGTAAATATGGTGCCGAATATAATGTTTAAGTGACTGACGTTTGACGTCAATATATTTATGATAAAACTTTTATACGGTCGTGTAACTAAATATTAGGTTCAATAAATATTTATTGAGCTTGTGAGTGCCAAGCATATAGTGAGAATAAGGGTTTTGTTCTCACTATCACTTTTTAGGGTTCCGTAGCCAAATGGCAAAAAACGGAACCCTTATAGATTCGTCAAATCGTCATGTCTGTCTGCCTGTCCGTCCGTATGTCACAGACACTTTTTTCGAAAGTATAAGAGCTATCCTGTTGAAATTTGTTAAGTAGATGAATTATGTGAACCGTATTAGGATTTTTACACAAAAATAAAAAAAAGGCATCGGAGACTGCCGCGGTGAAGCTATTGCATAAGATTTATTTTTTATTTTAAAAGAATAAAATCGCCTACCGCGTCAATTTAAGGAGAATATAATTTATTTAAAATGTTTGTGGTGCACTACTGTAATAAAGAACTTCTTTGTTGTAGGAGAATTTAAAAGTAGGTTTCATTGTGAAAACTGCTTTTGTAGCTGGTCGTTTAGAATCAGTAAGAAAAAGTAAATTGTTTTTATGACGGATATTTTTATGATTGCCGAAGTCTCCCGAACTGTAACGATGTTAGACGATGTGTGAGGTATTTTCCTTAGGCTTTTTTGTTAGGTTTTTGGAAAATTTATGATTCGGTCGCCGCGCCGCGCCGCGCTCAGAGCCCGCGATAAAAGCTATGCAACAGTTTAAAAATTGTTTTTACCGGTCTTTAAGTTATGTTTTCTGAACTATGTATTTCTTTAAGTTTTAAATAAAGTGCTATTGTTACAGCCGAATTCATTCTGTCGAGGAAAGGCAAACGTCTCATACATCTTAATGGATACACGTACTTTGAGAAGCCTTCAAAAACCAGCAGGCGACAGTGGCGCTGTTCTACCCACTTAGCACGAGGATGCCGAGCAGATATCATCACGGACAATGAATTAATTATAAGAATAAGAGAAGGACACAATCATGCTCCTACTTATGTAAAGAAAGAGGAAAAGCCGTACATACCGTGGAAAAAACCTTGACCAATAAGCGTCATACATGTTACAGACATTGTGTTTAGTTTAGTGAGCCTTTTCAAACTTTGTTAAGTCTTTATAGAAACGGGCAGCGAGTATTTGGCGATTCGCTGTCCGATTATGGACCACGCCCGGGTCGACGGTGCGTTCGCCTCAAAAATTCAGCATAATGACCCCGGCGGGCTTTGACTCACCGGGGTCGCGGGACTTACGAGCTACCGTGACCCCGGAACGTAAAGGGCTATTGAAGGACACCGTGGATTTTAGTAAGTAAAAGTTTAACAGTCCTTCCTGCTCTGCCCTGCGTGGGAGCCCTCTATTGATAATTATAACACGCTAGAATAAAAAAAAATACATGTGGCACTCGGAGACTGCCGCGGTGAAGCTATTGCATAACATTTTTTTTTATTTTAAAAGAATAAAATCGCCTACTGCGTATATTTAACGAGAATATAATTTATTTAAAAATGTTTGTGGTGCACTAATGTAACAAAGAACTTCTTTGTTGTAGGAGAATTCTGTTTTTATGACGGATATTTTTATGATTGCAGAAGTCTCCTGAAACGATGTTAGACGATGCGTGGTGTCAGTTATTTTCGTTAGGTTTTTGGAAATTGTTTTGATTCGGTGGCCGCGCCGCGTCGCGCCGCGCTCAGAACCCGCGATAAAAGCTATGCAATAGCTTAAAAAAAAGTCTTTATAGAAATAAGAAATGCTTTGTTACCAATTGCCACTAATAAATTTAATCATGAACGGTAGTAGACTAATGATGGAACCCAATTGTGGAGCAGGCAATAATATCTATCAAAAGAACCAATAGAATGAAGTACGTTATTTTGTTACCCGTTAGCTCCTTTTTTGTCTAATTAAATGTAAGTAGTATAAAATTAATCTGATTTTATTTCACTTCACTGTAATTAATTATCAAGCTCTACAAAAAATCCTTGATTTGTCTGACTTAAAGACTGATATATTTATTCTATACATTATCATGTCAGTTAGTCAAGTATGCACATGCACAATTGGTTTCAGGACCGGTTTTCGTACTATCTCATAAAGGCAAGCGTATGCTGAAATTCAACCACCATACGTACTACGCCGCTGCTTCAACAGGACCTAAGATTCGATGGCGTTGTTCCCGTCATAATGCATGCAAGGCTGCAGTACATACTTACGAAGACCATATCATAATGTTACAAGAGAGTCATATACATCCTCCGAAGTATAATCGCAATATGATTATATTACGGTAGAACGCAAGTGTCAAAAAGATTTTTAATGATGCATAGCTTAGTATCAATTTCTTTTAAATTAAATATATAGTTAGGATTTTCTGGCCGTTATTTTTATCTTCATATCTTACTTATTGTAGTAGTAAATCATCTCTCGTATGCCTGTCAGTATTTCTTGTAAAAGCAATCGTTGAAAAACAAGAGGCATCTGGCCATCTCTGTGTATCTAAGTGTAGCGTTACGCCACCTTCTGGGGTAGAGCAGGGGTCTCAGGCCTTCCACTTAGATGCTGCTACACGCACGCACGTGCCGAGGATGCCGTCGAAATTAGCGGCCACGAAGGCGAGGCCGGCTATTGGTCCAGGGTTCAAGACGCGCACCGTGATGTCGCCCACGGTGATATAGTCCTCCGAGAGGAGGCCGGAATGGTTACTGGAGCCGCAGTGTATGGCGAACTCGGTACTGTTGATGCGGTATTTGCTACCTACGGTAATTCTGGTTGTGTAGCACTTAAAAAACACAACTGGGTGATAAGTAATTTATTGTAAAATGAGAAAATAAAGTAACACTACAGCACATGCTGTCGGAGCCGTGGCAAAAATTGAAGTCCTGGAAAAGAATTGAAGGTGACGCAATGCCACATTTAAAATTCGAAACATGAATTTTAAAAAAAATATTAAAACAATAAAAAGAACTTAAAGTAAAGAGGTTGAAGGAACAGAAGAGGTTGGATAACTCTCTGTTACATAAGTATCTTCGACATGAAGATTCGACATGCACTGGATACTGAATACTTCTGAATACTATAAGGTACATTAAAGTAGGTACATTATAATCAAACATGTTTCTGGTAATTGCTGTTATTATCAATGTCATTGTGCATTTAGAGATAAAAAATGCAGAAAAACTACAATGTTTTAAAAATGATAAAGTTTTTTTTAAGTACCATTTAATTTTGTTAACTTTTTTCTGTTTTCAGCAATAATAATGAATGAAAATGATCCGTTGTCTCCACAAGGATTCCCATCAATGTTTATTGGTTCATCGCGACGAGGTGGCAAAAAGCTATTTAAAGCTGGGTATGAATATAATATGAAAAGAATTAATAAAGATGGAACCTTCTTGTGGCGGTGTATACAAAAGACGATTTGCTATGCAACTATAAAGACAGATCCTGAGATGCGAATATTAAACGAAACTGAACATTCCCATTAAACATGAGTCAGGATTATAGCACAAACTTAGAATGAAATAATTATTATTTTAAAATTTATTATTACATTAATGTATCCTTTGTTTATCTTTTATTTCTTTATTAAACCAGACATAGGTACTATTAGTGTTACTTTAGTAATAAGAACTTAAAATCAGCCTCAAACCGATACTTTTGGTTTATTTATACTTACTACAAACTAGAAATCCTCAAATGAAACAATTATCAACATCAAAAATATTTTCTAGTTATTTGTTTTCACTAACGAACATAATTATACATTTTAGGTACGGATGAGGCCGTCGCAGTAAAATACGTTTACTCAATAGCACAAGGAGAGCAATATATCCTCGTATGTGGCTACTCTTTCCAACGTTTGAGGACTTACAGCACCAGGACGACTTCTTGGGCCTGTTCCACTCACTACAAAGAAGGATGCAAGGCTAGAGTCCATACATCTGGAGATCGCATACAATGTACAGGAAGTTCGGTCACCACCACGAGTGTTCCGTCCCTAAACGTGTTCGATTATCTGCCGGCCCAAAAGTCGGCAGTCCGGTCCATGGGTTTTGACGTCTGGCGTCTGTGGCTTGACAGTTGACTTTTACCACTTCCTTGTTGACTCGCTTGTGAACGGAACGATGAATTTGGCTTGCTCACGATATTGCGTGAATAGCCTGTTGGGGGTTTGGGATAGTTATAAATCCAACCCAATCTTGAATTTGTTGCGATAATCTGTTGTGATTTATGTGCAATTTGAACTATTTTCCCGTTTGCGCCGCTCGGCCCGGAATATTTTGAGGTTAAGACGCCGGTGAATTTGAAGGCGTAATTGCTTAACAATTTGGTGCTAAAACCCTTGTGTGCGTGTGCTTGAACGTTTCCATTCGACCCTTGCGTCGCTGCTGCGTGGTGATTTGATCCCGGCGGCGTATTTCTTCGCGGAAAACTAATACCACGTGCCCGGCCTGTCGGATGACGCTTGAAGACATCATTCCTCGGTTCTTATATACTGCTCACACTACACTTCACCTAGACACTCACCCTACACACATAGAATCGAAAGGAAATCGGCCTCTGGGGACTTCAACCCTGAAAGACAGGTAAGTCTTGAAATGTGTTTTAGAGCCTTTAATATTTCTACTTGTTGATGGCGGGTGACATTCTTGAGGTGTCCATTGAATTGCCTCTGCGTATCGCGGACATTCGAATAGTTGTATCTCGCCTGGGGCTGGTTCGAACAACGAGCCTACCAAAATTGGACTGAGGAAAAACCGCAAACTAGGTGTTACAACAAATATCTGGCAAATGACAACGACTGTGAGATATTGGAGTGATGCAAACGCGTAAAGTAAGGTAAATGTAGGTTACCGCAGCACTAGGCTTTCAAGGGATGGTATCATTTTTAACAATTTATTGTTACTATTAATGGCAGTTTCAAATTACAGCTGTTATTCTTTGCAGTTCAAGTATGTTACTCGTAACATTTTCAGTAAATTGAGTAACATCAATTGATGCTTTGAATGAATTCCCCTAACGATGCATTTACTTAAATTTTGGCTGGCAAATGTATGATGTGAAATACCTCAAGTACTTTCCTACCTAAGTCGGGCACGCCGTAATCGCGGCGGTAAGATCTTTGAGGAGTGGCTGGAAAGGCGTCACGGCGTCCTGACCTACCGCATGACGCAGGTCCTCACCGGACACGGAAGTTTCGGGAGGTACCTGTGTCTGATAAGGAGGGAAGAAACGCCTGGGCCGTCAGGATCGCCCGGAGAAAACGGTGGAGCATACGGTGCAGGACTGCCCCACTTGGGCAGAGCACCGCCGTGTCCTCACGGCGGCGATAGGCGGAGATCTCTCGCGCCTGGCATTGGTCGAGGCCATGCTGCGGGGCGAGACGGAGTGGGAAGCGGTCGCCTCCTTCTGCGAAGCAGTCATGCTCGCGAAGGAGGAGGCGGGCCGTGTAAGCGAGAGGACAGCGTCCTCCCTCCGCCCCAGCTGCAGTGGTAGACGCCCGCAGCGACGGACGTCGCAAGACGATCTCCGGCCACCGTAGGCGCGGGTATGCGGGCGGCGAGTAATGGGCGACTCGCTGTCCGGCCATGAACCATGTCCGGGTCGACGGCGTGTTGTGTTCCACGCGCGCCTCAAAGAGTGTCAGCATAATGCTGACACTCTTTGAGACGGGGCCCCCTTTAGAGGGCCAAAGCCTACTGGAGTCGCGGGACTTATAGAATTACCGTGACCCTGGAACGTAAATGGCTATTGAAGGACACTGTGTATTTTGGTCAGTACAAGTCTGACAGTCCCTCCCGCTCTGCCCTGGGTGGGAGGATTTTACCACGATTGAAGTGGGAACTTGTCAAATATTTTTGATTCAAACAAAATGTCTTGACACTACAGTTACAGTCAAACGTCTTCCAGTGACTCTCTCTGTCCTTTCCGTCTCTTTTATCGTTTTTATTTAAATAAATAAATACAACAGGAAGTTACTGCAAGGTGTTTTTTATGTTTTAAATCGTTATCTTACGTTATAATTTTATTGTTTAAAATTCAAAACTGATATGTTCTACATAGGTGTTGCGTAAATCTTTAGGTTTCTGAGATAAAATTGGGTGCTTTAGGTGCTTGATTTTTTCACAGAGGTTGCGCACTATGTCACCTCAAAGCATGGCGGAAAACTAGTCCTAATATCAGGATACACCTATTGCCTACACAAGACTAACAAGAGTCTGTAGTCGAGATGGATGTATTCCTCTCATCATAGGAGAGGGTGCAGGGCTGCTGTACAAACACAGAACGATCGTGTTATCTACAGGACGGGAGAACACAATCATGCTCCTAATGCGACACATATTACAGCTTAGAATAAGATACAGTCTCACAATGAGACGCCTCTGTGGAATTGTAATAGAGTATTAAAGAAAGGTAGCAATTGCATCTATTGAATAAAATAATGTTTCAATCATTGTATCATAATTAATAATGTTTCTATTAGTTACTAGTGTTTGCCCGCGGCTTCGCTTGCGTTAATTTCGAATTTGAGAAACAATACGGATCGTGTAAGTGGCACCATCTGTCCTAATTCAAAACATAGGTAAACACAAAATAACAGAAAGATTTGATTGCTTTTGAACAATTAACATTCCTACACCTCAAACAATAAATTACAGTTTAAAAAAATATCCAACTTACCTGCAATTTAAATCGGCGTACATTTTATCCTAGAGAACTATTGCAAAAAAAATTAAGAAAAACATAAAATTGAAATAAAAGTATGCATAAATTCATTTTAATTATTTGAAACTCACGGTATGTATAATTACGCTATTCCCCTTGGGGGATTAGTAATGTTATATATGTTGATTTTCAGTCATTGTTGACATTTGTATAAGAACCGCCATTTGAAAGCTATTGACAGCCAGTCTGGTTAGGAACCTGCTTGCCTTTCGTTCAATGGGTCTCGGCATCAAATCTTGCATTTTCTTTTTCAGTTTTTGCGTTTCTTTTTTTTTGTGTTTATTTATTCTGAGAGTTTCAAATAATTAAAATAAATTTATGCATACTTTTATTTCAATATAATTTGCAATTTAATATTTTTCTAATATTTTTAATAGTTCTCTATGATAAAATGTACGCTGTAATTTATTGTTTGAGGTGTAGGAATGATAATAGTTCAAAAGCAATCAAATCTTTCTGTTATTTTGAGTTTATCTATGTTTTGAATTGGTGCAGATGGCGCCACTTACACGATTCGTGTTGTTTCTCAAATTCGAAATTAACGCATGCGAAGCCACGGGCAAACACTAGTTTGAAATAAAATAAATTAGCGCCTTAACTTATAATAAAATGAAAACATTTATTATTACGATTACCACATTCGAATTTTCATTATTGTATTAATTACGTACTTGTTGGCATTCAATTATTGTATGTCTTGCTTTTGATTCAAGTAGCCAAATATTAACATATTTTTGATCATGCCTGTCTTGTTATTTCTGGAAGAATACTATTTTTCCAGCCATTCTGTTAGTGGCTAAAGTAGGTTGTGAAATGAAACAAGGAAAAGTAATGTTCTTCACACAAGACAAAATAAAAATAACAGAAGAAATAATAAATAATAATAAATGCTGCTGCGGCTAATCTCTCCTGAAGCGGCGCCGAATGCTTATTCAAGTTGGGTACGCGTTCATCCGGCATGCGGCACCGCAGTACTAGAGCTAAGACTAGATGGTACTGTGACAAATATCACAATTACTGTAGAGCTGCGCTCTTCGTTGTGGATGTTCAGCTTGTTAAAATCATTAATGAGCCACTCTTCACTAAGATGTGGTATTTGAATGGTTTATTTTATGTTTCAGGAGCGGTGTTCACGTGGACCAAACGAGGAGCTCGTGTTGTAACTTTAGGAGAATATACCTTCTATCGTCAGTGTGACAATGGTTGTAAAACTCGCTGGTTCTGCGCCACAGACCAAGGCAGGGGGTGCCGAGCATCAATAATCTCCATTTCTGGTACCAATGAAATCATCAAAATTAATAATCAGCATAACCATGGTTAATGGTTAAAGAGAATTCATTGCAAAACCAAATGGAATGTTAGAGAATTGGCGCAGTTCTTAGTGTTTTGAAAGTTGGTATCCAATGTATGTATTAAGAAATAAATTGATTGAAACATATTTCTTTATTCTATACTTTTTTCTCTATTAACGTACGATTTTGTTGTCCATTAGGTACGTCCACACAGAGCGCGCAGCCTCACAAGGCATTTTCCGCGAGGAAACTGACAAGCGAGGCTGCTTGCTCTGTATGGACTCGTTTATTGTTTTTCGTCCGAGGCACGAAACAATATACGCGAGCAAAACAAAAACCGATAGTGGATGGCTCGGGCGCTCGGTCACTCGGCCGACACACGTCCACACCAACCGAGCTGCTTCGCGCAGCAAATGCCTCGCGAGGCTGCGCGCTCTGTGTGGACGCACCTAATCCCTGTCAGTAGTAAAGTTTACTAACGAAATAAACTTTTCAGGATTTGAGTACACAACATCCATTCAAGGAAGAAAGTTGATATCTCGTGGTGGTTATAAATATTCTCTACAAATAAAGAAAGGTGACAAAAGTCGATGGTACTGTTCTACTCATCATAATAAGGGTTGCAAGGCGAACATACATACGTATAAAGAGGAAATTTTTAAGATTAATGATGTTCATAATCATGCGTCTAAATAACCGTGAGAAACATCGTTAACAAAGATTGATCATTGTGCCTATAGTTGTGTCGGCTCATGGCTTAATTGCCAAGAGCCTCGACCGACATCTAAGGACGTCCTTGTTATGCAGCTAGATCAAGGGCCGGATTCAGGAAGCAGTTCTTCTGGATACGGCACGCATGTTAGGAGAATTTTGTTAGGAGGGAGGCAGAAAGGTCTCTGGCGCTTTGACCGCTGGTAGCTTGAACGCTGTTCCCGATAGTTTATTTTTAAAATGCAAAGAAAAAGGGATTAAAAAACACTAAAAAAATAAAACTAATTACTTGATTTATGTAACACGAGGAAATGAAAAGTAGTGTTGTTAAGAAAATATTTTTTTACTAATTTAAATAAAAAAATAATTTTAATCTTGTTTTCTTCTCTGTGACTATCATAGGTCGGAATTAGGTATTAGTTATTTTGGTAAGTATACTTGCATCGAAATGTTGATATTAATAATTATGGATCTTCCCGGGATTTCTGATAGACAATCTCGTGTAGAAAACAGTATTACAAATAAATAATAATAATGAAAACACCAGAGATAGATACCTAAGATAAATGAATTGTGTGAAAGTAATTTTTGGACCTGGACCCCCCCATGTTGGAATTTTTCGACGGTTTTTTCATTTTTTTTTAATAGTGAGCCGCGCTTAAAGTACTACAGGTACTGTGGTACTGGACACAGTATTTAAAATTAATTACTTGATTTATGTAACACGAGGAAATGAAAAGTAGTGTTGTTAAGAAAATATTTTTTTACTAATTTAAATAAAAAAATAATTTTAATCTTGTTTTCTTCTCTGTGACTATCATAGGTCGGAATTAGGTATTAGTTATTTTGGTAAGTATACTTGCATCGAAATGTTGATATTAATATGGATCTTCCCGGGATTTCTGATAGACAATCTCGTGTAGAAAACAGTATTACAAATAAATAATAATAATGAAAACACCAGAGATAGATACCTAAGATAAATGAATTGTGTGAAAGTAATTTTTTTTATTTAACAAATCACGGAATTTTTCCGGAATTTCGGGCATATCCACTTTATCCTTTCGCTGTATAAGTACATGAATAACTCTACCTAAAGGTGGACGCACACTTATCAGAGCTGAACGCGCCGAACGCGAGGTCGATTGCGGGGCGGGGCCTCTTCGATTCCTTCGGCGCGTTTGGCGCGTTCGGCTCTGGTAAGTGTGCGTCCACCTTAATTCCGACCTATGGTGATTATGTATAAAATATTTAATGCCAAAATCAAACTAAACATGATAATGACAAACTTTTTGCGGGCGTGTGCTGTCATTTTGTATGAAAATATAAACTGCAAGTTATAAGTTTGTAATACTTTTTTACTGTTAAATATCTATAAATTACCTTTCAATTGTATTCCTTTATTTTTACCAAGTAAGTATAAGTTACCCGCGGTGGTGGACGCCCACGGCGACGGACGTCGCAAGACGATCTCCGGCCACCGTAGGCGCGGGCATGCGGGCGGCGAGTATTGGGCAACTCGCAGCCCGACCATCGACCATGCCCGGGTTGACGGCGCGTTGTGTTCCACGCGCGCCTCAAAGAGCGTCAGCATAATGACGGGGCCCCTTCTCTAGAGGGCCAAAGCCTGCCGGGGTCGCGGGACTTATCTCATTACCGTGACTCCAGAACGTAAAGGGCTATTGAAGGACACCGTGGATTTTAGTCAGTACAAGTCTGACAGTCCCTCCCGCCCTGCCCGGGGTGGGAGGACTCATTTGATAATTTTACCACGCAAAAAAAAAAAGGAAGTATAAGTTCTTACTTGTTGACATTCATGATTCTAGATCAATGGGAAGCACCCTTTATAATTTTGCTTACATTACGAGCGCCAAAATATGCGGCAAGATGGAGCATAAACGGCCATATCTTTTGATTGCGTTGACTTAGAAGTTTGGTTTGCTTCAACGCTAAGGATTCCAGTAGATCTGTTCGTGGTTCGATCGTGGTATCGTGGGCGGAAGTCCACCCGTTCCCAAGAAAAAGTGTCTAAACAGACGGACAATAAAGTTATCCTTTAGGGGTTCCGTTTTTTCTTTTGAGGTGCGGTACGTTTTTTTACCTTCCCCATTCCTAATCATTGTTAAACTAAACTACATTTAACCTATATTTTAGGCTTCAACTACATCACATCGAAACGAGGAAATAGAATGATATCCCATGGCGGCTATAAGTATAGTCTGCAACGAAAGTGTGGTTACAAATGCCGATGGTTCTGCTCCACTCACCATAATAAGGGTTGCAGGGCAAGCATTAATACCTATCAGAATAACATTATAACGATGAATGTGACTCATAACCATTAACTTCATATTAATAATTTCATCAAAATCGTTAGAGCCGTTTTCGAGAACCAGAAAATAATAATACCTAATCTTCTTCTATCTATCTTCTCCTATTACATATATACAGGGTGTAAGAGACATCGACGCACAAACGGATACCATGGGTGCAGGAAATGATTCTGGACCCCCCCCCCCCATGTTGGAATTTTTCGACGGTTTTTTCATTTTTTTTAATAAGTAGCTCACTATTAAAAAAAATGAAAAAACCGTCGAAAAATTCCGCGCTTAAAGTACTACAGGTAATGTGGTACTGGACACAGTATTTAGGTATACGATGACCTTCCATTATAAACATCTAAGAAGACACCATTTCTAGTTTTATTTACATTGCTACTTTTAGTGAAAGTTGTGAATTAATTACTTTTTTATTAAAAATCTTGTTGGGTTAGGTAAGAATAACGATTATGAACAGTAAAGTAAAAAAGAAAGAAAAATCCGATGAAAAATTCCAACACGGGGGGGTCCAGAATCACCTGGACCCATGGTATCCGTTTGTGCGTCGATGTCTCTTACACCCTGTATTTACATAGATAATATAAAAAAATGGATCGCTAAATGTGTTGCTAAGAACATTTAGATTTTAGTTGCTAAGCAGATTCGGCTAATTCTTTTTTTGTTGTGTTTGTAACCATCAGAACTAGGTTCCTATGGACGATCTTTTTTTTATTCTTTAACTTTAATCATGTCCACACGTGCGAAGTCGGGACGGGACGCTAGTATATAATACAAATTAATATTACCTACTCCTTTCATTTATAAGATTATTTTGTTAAAGATCAGCAGAAATAAATATTTGTGAATAAATAAATTGGGTGTATAAACAAGTTATTTTTGTTTTCCTTCATGACAGAACATTTCGATACTGAGGTCCTAGCCTGACTCCCTTTTTGCGAATAAAATGTGCAAAACGAAATAACTCAATTACTTTTTGTTTTCATTAGATCGTCCGGTTTTCTACAAGTTAGAGAGTGGTGCGAAAATTATGAAGATTCGCGGTTACAGATACACTCGGCATTCTGTCTGCTCGTCTCGAGTGAGATGGTTGTGTGCGGACAGTCGGTCACGGGACTGTCACGCCACCGTGGTCACCATAGGACACACAATGGTGGACAAGCAGAATAAACATAAACATCCTCCTAGCTGAATTAGACATTTTTTATTTCTGCCAAGAGCTTTTTTTTTTGGTGGTATACTCATCAAATGAGTCTCCTGACTTGGGTGAAGCGAAAGGGACTCTAACAGTCCCTTGTACTGACTGAACTAAACCGTATTCTTTCAATACCGGATACGTTTCAGGATCGCGGTTACCTTTTTAGTCTCACGACCACTACTTATAGCAGAGTGTGAATTTGACGTACGTTTTAACGTACGGACGTCAGCTCATCAACCTACTTTAAGTTGTGAATCTAAAACCAGTGTTTATTTTTTTTTTCCTTGTTATAATTGATTAATGAAGAATATTATAACAATGTTTCCAATTGTTCTCCATTTCAGTATTATTTTCTGCTTCTTTTCTGTCTGTTTTCCTTAATTAGTCTCTAAACTCTAAACCGGAACGCACCCTGAGGTCTCAGAAACATTATTTTGTGAACGCATCCCATTCGATCTTTTACACGTCAAAATGTTCTTCGTTCTTGGTGTTGGCCATAAAGAAACCCTTTCTTTTCTCTTTCTACGGTGTTGGCAGATTAGGTTTGATTGCCATTGACGTGGGAAAAAAGTTACATCGATGGAATTATTTAACCAAAGAATAGAATAGATAAATATAACACAATACAACCAACCTCTGAATATGAGAAAGAGAAATAATGTAAAATTGGTGACAATTAGGTACTCGTTTAATCAAATCAATCAAATCAAATCAAATCGTTTATTTCAATTAGGCCAATTACAGGCACTTTTGAATTGTCAAAAGACATCAAATAAAACTAGTATAAAAATAGTTATGGTGCTACAGTCCCAGTCACAAGACATAAAAACTGTGAAAGTACCGTAGGTGCTCATTCCAAAGCGTAGATCTCTATGGAGAAGAATGAGCAAGAAACTCCATGGACACTCTTTTTCAATCGCCAAAATTATTACAGAACTTTTGTTACATCATTCATCATCAGATGGTACATTATGATATGTTGTAATCCAATGCCAAGTTCAGAGTCACTTTAAAATTTGTTGCATTTCGGCCAGATGGACCGTAAACTTGGCATTGGATTGGATTTAACTCTTTTTAAGGCGAAAAATTAGCCGATAGGAACTTGGCCCCCTTTTTAACAGTCATGTTTTTGGTGGGATTTCAATACTTTTTTTTCAAGAAATCGTTCCAATCCAATGCCAAGTTTAGATGCACTTTAAAATTTGATTCATTTCGGCCAGATGGACCGTTGACGTGAATAATGTGGAAAGAAGTAGCTGAATGCAGAAGGCGGAGAACTGGGTGTGGTGGCGAGTCTTGGGAATGGCAAATGTTTACCAACGGTTCGTGTAAAGAGAGCACGGCATGCGCGCGGGAACTTGGCCTGCGCACTGCCGTGCGCTTAGATCATCACATCATCCACATAGCAGAATTCATAAAAATTCTCACAAAATAAAAAGTACCCTACACCAAATTGGATGAAATTTTTATGGGACCAAATGGCAAATATACTGCATTTAACAAAAAAAGAATCACTCTAATCGGACTAGAAACCTTGGGTAGTAATCGGTATACATATATAAAAAAAATACCCACCAAATTGAGAACCTCGACCTCCTCTTTTTATGAAGTCGTTTAAAAACAAAACGTAACGAAAACGGGCAATACAAACACACGTAAAACTTATGATCTGACAATCTGTTTTATGAACTGACGTAATTTTGTATTTATCCAATTCATTTTTGAATTAAAAAAGAAAAATTAAAAAGGGCAAACGATTCACTTTGATAATAATTAAATATGGCAAGCGATTCACTTCGGTAATTAAATATATAAGATCTAGCAACACAAAGGCCGGAAACGCACAGGCCGGTGGCTTGCTTAGCGCCTAGAGCCTAGCGAGTCACGAACAATCGAAAATGTTCGTGAACAGCGCTTGACGGCTAGCTAGGTGTCAAGCGCGCAATGCGGCCGTTCACGAACATTTTCGAACGTTCGTTATACTAAGGTGACTCGCTAGGCTCTAGGCACCAAGCAAGCCACCGGCCTGTGCGTTTCCGGCCTTAGGCTGACACTTTGTTGTGTGACTTGGCTTAAAGGTCCAGTTACCAGGCCATAAAATTAAAAAAAAAATGTTGTGTGACAACTGACAACTGACGTTTCGGCATTTGAAACGTAAATACCTAAGATAATAAACATTATGACTACAAAGTGCAATATATTAGAAGCTAAATAAATAAATGAAACTTGTTGATGATAATTAAATCATAATTAAAAATTGTGGCGTCACTGATAAGAAAAAGTAACACCGCAAAACTTCTAAGACGAAAGTATTTAAAGGTTATAAAAACAATGAAAGATACGAAATTCAAAGGTAAGCAAAGCATACGTAAGTACCTCATGCTCTAATGTTGTTAATTAATAACAAAATATTGATACTACAGCTGACACATCATTTTTTGCAGGCTATTTACAGAAGATTGAGCCATGGGTTACTTGACCAGCAGACAATCAGTTCTTGAAATGCTTTGATGGGCACAGTTGAACTATTTCTTGAAAATCAAAATCATACATTTTTATTTTTGATTTGAGGGCACTTAAGTATAAAACGTCAACAACAGGTGCTCGGTTCGGGTTGATCGTTTCCATGGAGAGGAACTGGAGAGAAACTCCAAGTTTACCTTGAAAACCTATGCCTGATCTTTAACTCATCTATTACACACATTCACCTGTCTCCGTTGTAGAATGAGCATGTTGAAGACTAGCTTTTCTTCAGAGAACTACCGGGCAACCCTTGTCACAGTTTCTCCCACAGGCTTTGCACACTGAATTAGTACTATGAAAGCTCAGGAAGATCCAACAAAACACAGGAATTCAAGTGAAGCCAAGTTTAGTGCCACTATTCGAATGACTGCCTGCTCGTTCATAAACACCATAGACACCGACCATAAGTTGTTTTAACTAGTGGTGCGACATCAACAGAGTTATCTCAAGTTATTCAACGAACTTAACCGTACTTACTAGCCAGGTCTTCTGGATGAAACAGTATTGTCCGAACTAAATTACATGAATACACACTAATTACATAAATATGGAAGTGATGGAGTGAATAAACCATGTCTTTTTGTATTCATGTTAATAAAAATAATTTCAGAAATGAGTATTGTTTTATTTACATGTTTTTCTGTTTAAATGCTATGTTTTTCTTTTTTTGGAGTAATTGAAGATCATTTAATTTTAAATTGAGGTCTTAAAATTGTATTGTTTTTGTTTTTATTTCTTGTAATAATTATTATGATAAAGTCTTGACAAATTTGTTTTTTTTTTTAATTTTTATTATTAAGTTGGTACCTCCTCTCCTTAGTTTGTTTTCAGTGCAGCCAGCAACTTTTAGTACTTTGGAGTATCAAAATAATTCATGATTTTACTGTTCACAGGTTGTTACTATCATAGTGGTTCAGTTTTAAGAAGAAAATAATTGAGATTAATGAGTCATAGCTCTACTCTTTAATGACACAGTAAAAATGAGATCAGAAAATACTAAAGAACATTTTGTCATAAATCTACAAAGATCATAGCCATCGTCAATCATCGTCATCAAGTTCTCCTACAATCTTAGTTATATTGACAGGCATCGATCACAACCATGAGGTACACAATATTGTCTTTCTTGTTTACTCGGGGAGTTTTTGGCTAAATAATAACCATGTTTCATCAGTGTTTGAGCAACCATCCAACAGCAGTACTACTAACTGATATTCCTCTGACCCTTGGAACGCTTGATGTTACACTGTTTGTCTCCTGTTGGTGTCAGTAACCAGACAGATCTGACTAAGTTATAGAGTACATGGGCGTAGCGAGAGGGAGGCAGGGGGGGGCAGCTGCCCCCCCCTAGCAGGCGGGCGGGCTGGCGAACTGAGCGAATTTTATTTCACCTCTTTATAGAAATTTACTGAGCTAAGCTATGTCATACTCATAATTATGGTAATATTGTTATCTTTCGCCTCGCTAGCACAGTTTAGTGTTATTCTATAGTTTAGTTGAGTTTAGTAGCTAGGTAGACGTTCGTTCCTGCCGCGCCGCGCCATCGCCGGCCGCACGCGCCGCGCCGTCGCGTCGAGCCGGAGCGGGGTGCGGGTACGGGGTGAGAGGGAAGGCAGCTGATGCACAGCGCGCGTGCGCGTAACAACAAACAATATTTTGTACACAGATTTTGTATTCAATCTTGTCTCGGTGGTCCTCTACACCTACCCTACCCCTATCTATGTATGTGTTATTCTGAGTCTTCAGCTACCTACATACCAAATTTCACCGTAATGTGTTCAGTAGGTTTTGCTTGAAAGAGGTAACAAACATGCATCCGTCCACACACACTCACAAACTTTCACCTTTATACCTAATGTATGAAAACATAAATTCAGTTTCTCTATGATTTTCTCAACCTGCCCCCCCCTGTACAAAATCCTGGCTACGCCCTTGATAGAGTACAAAATATAAGTACTTCTACTTAGATCCTTGCAAAATACGGGTATTCAGTTACATCCATTCAAATTAGTAAAATGGTAGCGCTATTCAATTTTTAGGGTTCAGTAGCCAAATGGCAAAAACGGAACCCTTATAGATTCGTCATGTCTGTCTGTCTGTCCGTCCGTATGTCACAGCCACTTTTTGTCGAAAGTATAAGAGCTATCCTGTTGAAACTTGGTAGGTAGATGTATTATGTGAACCGCATTGGATTTTTACACAAAAATAAAAACAAAACAAATTTTGGGGGTGCCCCCCATACTTAGAATTGAAACCCAAAATTTTTTTTTTGCCCAAGTCCATAATTCCATAAATTTTTTGATCCATAGATCCCACACGTATGGGACATGTGGGATCTATGGATAGTTCTTTAAAAATTATATTGAGGTTACTTGTATCATTTTTTTCTAAACTGAACAGTTTGCACGAAAGACACTTCCAAAGTGTTAAAATGTGTGTCCCCCCCCTGTAACTTCTAAAATAAGAGAATGATAAAACTAAAAAAAATATATAATGTAGACCTCAACAAAAACTTCCAATGAAAATTGGTTTGGATGAGATACAGTTAGCAGTTTTTGAGATATAGTACATTTTCAAAAACCGCAAATATAACTTTGCCATTCATACAAACACTGAAAAACAAAGTTATTTTTATTATTTGTGTATATTACTTACTAATCTCAATATAATTATATCCCTAATCTATGCTTGCTACTACGGAACCCTTCATGGGCGAGTTCCAACTCGCACTTGGCCGGTTTTCTGTTATAGCCCCATACAGACTCTCGGCAAGCACTCACCACGATGTTTCCGCGAGACGACTCGAAAAGTAAATGAGACATGGAGAAACCTCTCATCATTCACACTTCTCGGGGTTTCTCGCTGTGAGTCTGTTTTGGGCTTTAGAACTTCTCAAAAGCAGGCAGCAGCCCAGAGTTTAGAGGTCGGTCGTTGGACTTATCTCATTACCGTGACCCCGGAACATAAAGGGCTATTGAAGGACACCGTGGATTTTAGTCAGTACGAGTCTCACAGTCCCCCCCGCCCTGCCCTGGGTGGGAGGACTCATTTGATGATTCTACCACGCTAAAAAAAAAATTTGAGGTTGGTATAATACCCTCCTGAATCGGAAAGCACGTTAAGCCGTCGGTCCTACGTCTGATCTCTCAGGTCGTGTCGGATTGCCGTCCCATCAGACTTATGACAGTAAAGGAACCTGTGCCTGCACACACACTTGTGCACTTTATTAATGTCCCGCGCATATAGCTAATCTCCGCCGAGATTGGCTGCTTTTTCTTTGTGTTTTAAGGTGGCATACTGTCAATTAAACGCAAGTATTTTCTAACCTAGCTACCTATATCAGACTTTTGCATAATAAAAAATTTACGAAAACAAGCTACGGTTTGTATGTATAGTCGATTTTCACCTTTATTGTCAAGGGCGTAAAGTTGAAAATCATCGTAGAGTTTTATAGAGATAGCAGAAGTGTTCGTTGTATTTAGGGTGGACTGCAAATGAGAGATCATAGCTAATTACTTTCGGCTCTTTTTAACTTTTTATTATTATCTTTATTTTTAAAGAGTTAGGTACCTACTAAGAGTTTTTAAGAGGAGATATTGGGCTCGTACCTACCTTCTTTACTACCTACGTTATTACCTATAGCAGGGTAATGACTTGCTAAGTTGAGACAAATAAACTCTTCGGTCGTCGATTTTATTTGTAAGACCCCTCAGTTTTGCGTTTCGTCGAAACACACGTCACGCACTTGACGGTTCTGCGCGCGGTGTCCGCGTCCTTGGACGTCGCGCGTTGTCCGTTCAAATATCAACGATACCTATACGTATAAACACACATGTGTGTGTGCGTACGAGACATTTGTCGAACGACGCGTGCGCGCTCGGCCTGTATGCGTTGAGCGTACCGGGTCGTGCGTGTCCGCGTGCGGACGTACAAAAGAAACGCGACGGACGTGCGAGAGCACACGCGCTCGCGACTAAAAAAAAAAAAAAAGACCCCTCAGTTTTGCAGTTGCGAACTTGCAAACGGCGCGGTTGGCGCAGTGGCCCTGACAGCAGCGTTGCGTGACGCGGGTTCGATTCCCCTATGGAAAAAATATTTTATTACCTACATCTAGTTGTTCCAGGTCTGGCCGTTTGTGTACCTATGTGAGTCTATTATTTTTATTAACGCATCCACGAGACAGGAGACATTTCTAGTGAGGGAACTTAAAAGGGAATGGAACTTAAAATTTTCTTAATGAAGCTGACAAAGCGACATGGAGGTTGCACAAGAAAAGAGGGTTCTATACCCAGCAGTTTGTGAAGTCGGAATGTGGATGCTTAAAATGATCTAGATCGAAACAGCCACCTTCTTGGCTGATGTTATGCAAATTTATCATACTGATTAGGTAGGTATCTTACGAAATAGTTTCTAAATGTCGTCCTGTTACAGACATCCAGTTCATACCCACGGAGAAGGGGAAATTTATCCTCGTGCTTCGTGGCTACACGTACTCGCAAGTTGGAGGACGGTTCTTCTACTGTTCATCGAAGCACATGGGGTGCAGAGCGCGAGTTCGTCTGATATCGGGGAAACTCGTGGCGTCTGGTACTGAACACAACCACGCACCTCCATCACAGGCACGCTGTGGTAACGGTGCCTTCGTGCAGCTCCGTCCGAGAGGTCTGGACAATCTCTCGGGACTATCCTCAGCTATACGTTCTCCTTTTTCTTCCCCTACTGTGGCAGCTCTAGCCCTCCATGCTCTCAACTTTCCTAGAATATTTCCCAAAACGGACCTGTGGACGCGACTCCCTGTTCCTGAGGAAAAAAAAGATTAATTAAAGAGTTTGAGGATATTTAATTATGTATTCAGTAATGATTAAGATACTGTTTAAATTGAATTTATTGATCTCTAAAATGTATATGTATTTTCAAATTTATGTAGTTTTATATAAGCTTCGCTTAAAGTGATAATTCAACGCGATACGTAATTTGGTGATATTTCTATGTAATAATTTTAAATTTTCGAGCCTTAGATCTACGTTAATTTAAGTAAAAGTAATCTATAGTTATTTACCTACATGTTGATACTTAAAATACTATTGTTTGTACTTTATAATTTCGTAAATATAGACTTCTATAATGAAATATTATATTATACTTAAATAGTATTAGAATTTTCAATTCGCATCCTGTAGGTATGGATGATACCGTACAATACTAAAAGAATATATGTAAATAATATTCGTAGGGAGTTGAACAACAAAAAGAGCTAGCTCTTAGATAAGAGAATGTCCAGATTCCAAGTAAGTAGGCCACTGAGAGTAGAAGCCAAAAAACACAGTAGACAAATTACCCCCGTTGTTCGACTCCTACCTGTGCTCCTACTGTGGCTCCCTCATAAAGCAAGTGAACATCTCCAAAGAAAACATTTAAAATGTATGCGTGACGCTCACTCACACATAAAAAGCGGCTTCACTAAAAACATTACGTTTTGGTTCGAACACGGAATCTTTGTAAGGATAGATGAATGGATTTTGGGATAAAATATGGTACACAGTTTTATTAACAGATAGGATAGTGTTTATCCCGATTTTAAGTTCTCGTGGGATAACTATCGTCGCTGGCAACACCTAGTTAAAAATATACACAAACAAAACAAATTTGTGTATGCCATAGGTCCACGGTTCTCAATGAATCAACCGGGTTATAATAAAACCCAGTCTTATATTCTCATATGCGCCTGCCACACACTCGATGAGTGGCATGGGAAGTAACGAGGAAAGGAAGCAGAGACATAGTGTGGCAACACTACTCGTCATGCCACACGTCATGCTCCTCGTCCTGCCCACTGCTCCCTATTTTGTCGGCTTTTGCGCGCGAGTCAAAGGACCGGTAATACGAGTGCGAGTGGCTGGCCACATAATCGCGAGGTCGCAGTCCGCATCGAGCGCTCGCGCAAGACGAGGACGACGACGACGATGTATATTTCTTTTTATTACATTAATATAATTAGCTATACTAAAAATGCATAGCGCGCACGCTGCCACCGTTTCAACGTCCATTGTCTCACCAAGGCAAATGACAAGTGAGGAGCGTCGCGACTAATTGCGCGAGTAGAGCAGTGTATGGGCAGAGAGGGCAACATCGCGGCAAATCACGGCAGCGCGAGGAGCATAGCGATGAGCAGCGCAAGGAGCATAGTCTGGCAGGCGCATTACATATCTGCCTTCGACAAGCAAGTACATATTATGAACTTGCTCGTTGAAGACTACAGCTTCAGGAAAAAGTAAGTACTCCTCAGGAGCCCGAGTGTCGTGAAGGTGATCCATAGGAGGCTGCCCGGCAACTGCCGTGACTGTCGACACTTAACTACTGTGCACGAGATTTTGTCACAAATGTCACAATCACTGACTTAGATAAGTCGTCGTTCAGTTCCTGGGAAGACGCCCTAAGCTCAGGAGAAGATCTTGCCTAGGTACTACGACTTGTGGTCTCAATGTTAGGCCTTGCCGTTACTATGCCAACCAATGCTCAAAGAAAAGTTTATTTATTCCGAATGAGATACCTACTTGACTTCGCTTAGCCGAAGTAGTACTTCCTGAAGTAGTACTTAATACTTTTGACAGATGCTTAGCAACGACTATTTATTTATCTCGGCCTTAGTATCAGAAATATGACCAAGATGATGGTTTAAAAAAGGAAGTGTTTAGCGGTAGTAAAAAAAGTCTAACTACCGCTAAAAATTTTCTTTTCTAAACCTCAGACATAATGTATGAAGATACTTAAAAATGCTTTAATTAAATTTTTAGGTATTGTGAAATTCTTTACAACAAAGAAGAGGCAGTTTGGGGCCGAGTTTGAAGGTAAAAGATTCCTCAAGAACTATCAGGGGACGAGTGGGGTGGTCTCTTGGATATGTCAGTTCAACCCCTGCAACCGCAGGATCAGGACGAGGGGGCAGTATGTCATCGGAGTCTCGCAGAGGGAACACTCAGAACAATGTCTGGCGAGTGTATATGAGGAAGAGAGGTTATCAAAATACAAGTGTTAACATTTTTTGAACTGATTTTGTTGCAGTAATATATTAACTCAGATCAAAAAAATAGGCAGATAGAACGTGCGCGAACAACAAAGTGATGCCAGTTTTTATTTATGTGTGCGCGGCAGGTAAGTCGCGCCGTGTACGAACACGTGCATCTGTGTGCGTTTACGCTTGCCAGATATTGAGAAATACTCCCACATTTTTGTTCAGTTAAATTGTTCTCAAATATTGTGCTACTATTTTTTTTTTAATTGGAAACGCGATTTTGCTTTATGGTTATACCCAGAGAGCAAAAGCGTGTAGTATTTATTATTTAAAAGAATAACAATAAGGAATAAAAGTTAATATGCGTAATTACTTACCACCTATTTAATTAATTTATATCAGAGATAACACTTCATAACGCTTTTTGGTAATTTGTTTGATAAACTATTTAAAGATAGGTTTTTTAGTTTAAAAAGATAAACAATTTGTTATAACAATCAACATATTTATTAAAATAATAATTATTTTACACACAATCATTAAACCTTAACAGCCTTAGTTCTGCACCAATTATATTGTACAAACATACTAGGTATTAATGTTTAAAATTGGAAACGCGATTTTCCTTTATGGTTATATCCAGATAGCAGATCGATATTTTTTATGCACAATACACATCACGAGCGTGCGGTAGATTACAACACAACGTAGGCCAGACATACTGATGAAAGAAAACCGTTGTTTTCTTTCGTCACTGTTGTATCGCGTTCGACGAGTTGACGATTGTATTGTTGTAAATCTTTATGCATTTTGAAAATATAATAAAACGAGTTTTCCCAGATATGGGAACAAGCTAGATCGCTTTTTCACCCCCGCAAACCTCTATACAGCAAATTCAAACTAACTCTTTGAACAGTTTTCGAGAACGCAAAAATTTACATAAAAATATATTTAGACAATTATGTATTGTTCGTTTAATATACCTATAAGGATAAAAAGTAAGTAACAGTATAGTATAAGACAAAGAAAACAAAATATAAATGCAAGAACTCACCAAACTTATCATCTAAGCTTATCACGATTTTCATTGTTAATTCAACAAAGATTCGACGACTATTTCAGACGATCCGCATGTTTTTATAAGTTGAGTTGTCATATTTCCGGGTTATTCTAGCTCCAATCTTATCACAAAAACGAAAATCTCGAATATTTACTGCTTATATCTTCGAACACAGACATTATTACCACCGTTTGAACACATACATAAACAAAACACTTAACCTCACTAATTTTGAAAGTAAACTTAAACACTCGTGCAAAAACAAAACCATTAGCTGATATATTCACACTACTTTAGTTGCAAAAACTTTTAGCGATCTTTTCGTACGACTTGTATTGTAAACAAACTTAAGGGCTTTCAAAATAAAATATCTACTAATCTGCCGGGTTATTACTGACAAGTGACATGACAGTACGGTTTTGGGTTGCCAGGACATATTTTCTTAATTCCCAAAAAATAAGAGCGAACTTTCAAATAATTCAAATAGAAATAAATCCTTGGGTAAACAATAAAGTAAAAAAGATATGCAGTTTTTATTTAAATTTTTGGTTAATTAAACTTTTTTGGCTGGTGCAAAAATTACAATATCACCCTGGTTTTTTTTACCATTAAAATAAAAGAAAGGGAATTTTCAACAAATTGCCACACTGGCATTCATTCATACTTTTTTAGCCAGCCAATGGCACGTTTGGGCAAGTTTTAGGCCTGGCCTAAACCCCGCCCGTATTTTACGCTCATCTTTACATGTGTGCATTTCATATACACGGCCGCGCACCAAAAGTCACGTGATTTATCAATGGACTGTAGGCAATCGTTCTACGAACGGAGCAGCGGAGTAGAGAGTAAAATTCTCGTCTGTGAAAGTTGCTATGAACTTTTTATTAGGAGTTTTCACTTTTTTAATGTTTTTGTTTTATTTTATTACATAGTTCCAATAAATGCGTTTTGTTTTATATGTGCGTTGTTATGGTAAGGTAGGCCGTGCCTAAATGCCTCTATGAAGGGCCCGCGCCTGATACACATTCCCCTAATTCAGGGTAATTTACCCGTCATAAACTAGCAACACAGACGATTTACTGTTAAGGTTTTGTGTTTCAAGTGAGCCGAAAATATTTTATGGAAAATAAATACCAAAACAATAAAAATAACAAGAGTTACGTGTGGAAAGATATTCCATCTTGTTTTCTTTGTTTTTGTGAACAACTTTTGCAGTGTTTAAACACACAAGACGGCATGTTTTGACATAAAATGGCAAATCACTAGTGACGTGTGAGCGAGACGATGCGTAGCTTGGTACTGTCGCGAGTTTGTATTAACTTTTGATTTTGTATTAACCTTGGTCGACACACTCGCGTGTTCTGAGCACTCTATCTGCCTATTTTTTTGATCTGAGTATATTAAATTGATTTTTTTGAATAATTAAATTTACTCTCTCTTAATAAATTATCAATATCAGCATATATACGTAATTTATTATACGGTCGGTAGGCTTACTGGTTGGGCACCTTAAGTGTCCCAAATTGATTTGTTCAATATTCATTTCAAATGGTTTCTATAAGTTGGTGTCTGAAGCTATTTGGTTTACGCGCCATAATGATCGTGCGTTGGGATTTGCCGAACCTGGCGACATCCGCGCCATAGTTTCCGACCACCGCCACTGGAGTACCGACACCGCCGACCAATAAGAACATTCCTGACTTTTTCGAAATCATGGCCGGTGCTTCTGTGTAATTCTAACAAGAAATACGATTTTTTCACCGTTATGGACTGCTAAAAAGTTTATAGAAACTCAATATAAATACCCAGCAGTGATTGGACAATCTGTTCGTGAAAGTGCTTCACGTGTGAGTTGCTGAAGGTTGCTGAGTTGGTGAGGCGGTCCCTGAGCTGGTCTAAGGTTAGTGGGCCAATAGTTTTCAGTGCTAACGTCGAAACCATTTCTCATTCTTCAGTTCACAGGGTGGGTTTCATAGGAATCAATATAATTAGTCCCAAACCATAAAATTTAACAATTGAGTTCCCCGCGAGTTGGCGGCTATTTACACGCCGCTACTCCATTTTTATTGGTCCTTCGTAGCACGGATATTGTACACTAGCTTATATTTTCATTTAAAATATTTATTACAAGTATTATTTTCCATTTATATGCTTGGATGTTCGCAGATTTACGTAATTTTTGGTAAAGTTCGCGAAGTACCTACATACCTACATATTAGTTCCGCCATTGCGAGCCGGTAACGCCATTTGAAAATTCCACATATTTTTACGTCATTTTTAATAATTTCTCGTAAGTAGTATTTCAAATACTTTAAAATGCATACGGATAAAGACAATACGTCTAGTTCTATTGATAAACAGTTCGTCCTTTTAACGGCTAAAAAAGAACGACTTTTTTCGCGGATGAATGATTTATTTGATCTTTCAAAAAACATTTCTAATTACGAGTCAAGAAGTAATGAAACTTTCATGGCTAAGTCAGAACCAATTGATGAGATGCGTAGTCAATTCGAAACGTTGTTAGATGATTTAAATGATCTCCAGTTATCACTTGATTTGTCGTATAAACCAGATTACAAGCCTTTAGATGCGTTTGATGATCTATACCTTCGAGTAAAGCACACCCGAAATAATATTCAGGCGTTGCGATCACATGAATCATCGCCAAAGGACTTGTTTAATTCTAATGTCACGTGCACCATTAAGTTGCCACCAATAGAATTGCCAAGTTTCGATGGCAAAACTCAAAATTGGCCTAAGTTTTACGAAAGTTTCAAATCTAACATTCATAACAACAGCCAGCTGACTGATTCGCAGCGCGTGCAGTATTTAGTAGGAAAACTTACGCACGACGCACTCAAGGTCACGGCAGGCATTGTGCCTACGGGTGAAACTTATAATATTATCTGGGAAAGTTTAGTAAAAAAGTTTCAAGATAAACGTGCATTAGGCACACATTATTTAAATAATATTCTTGACTCTAAGGGTTGCTTAAATACGTCCAATAGTCTTGATACATTTATTGGTATGTATACCTCCTCCGTGGCGGCATTGAAACAATTAGGTATTGAGGATTTGTCCGACTTCATCTTATTTCATTGCGCACTTAGGAAAATTGATTCACAAACAGTACAAGCGTTTGAGTTAGCGTTTCGTAATAAGGAAATTCCGTCTTATGAGGACTTGGTATCTTTCGTACAAGATCAAGCAAAAATATTACAACGTTCAAACAATAACTCGACGCGGACATCGAACACTGGCGCGAGCGCAAGCAAGCCGCCTACTAATCAGTCGTCTCGTCCTCATACCTACAAGTCGTTCGTCGCGAGCAATGAGAGTGTGCCTACTGCTTCGCCGACGAAATCGTGCGAATTTTGTAACAAAACCGATCATTCAATTTACGCTTGTTCTCAGTTCAAGAACTTAAGTTCTCCGCGAGCGCGATTTGAATTCATTAAATCAAAACATGGTTGTGTTAATTGTTTAAGTGGGTCACACACAGTTACGTCTTGTAAATCTACGCATGTTTGCGGTACATGCGAGAAAAAACATCACACTTACTTACACTTCGATAGTAAAAAAGATCATAATATTAGGTCAAATAATTACGTTCAAGTGTCTCAACTCCCTACCGGTCAAAGGTCATTGACATCACCTGTTGTCCCGTCGCGCGCTCCGTCAGGACAGGCCGACGTAAACATAGACCCGCGCGTTATGAAAAATTGTTCTGCTGATAACAGCGCACCTGTTTCGGCTGCGTCGCGTATTGATAACTCGAATCATAGTGTTGATGTTTCTTCAGGTATTCCCTCGCTGTCATTAAGTGCTGAAGTTAGACCTAATTCTTCTATTTTATTGTCAACCGCGCAAGTTTACGCGAATTCTAAAAATGGTAGTAAAATAATAATACGTTGCCTTATTGATAATGGCTCTCAAAACAATTTAATAACCGTTGATTGCTGCAAGGCACTTAACTTAGTTATAATTCCCTTGAGTAATTCCTTTGTTAAGGGAATTGGCTCTGCGTCTCAGCCGATATTGGGGTACGTTAATTTGGACATTGAGTCTCGCGTATACCCAAATAATAAATACTCAATACATGCACTTGTTGTTGACGGTATAACGGATCAGCTGCCTACTCACTTTATAACCAAGGGTGATGTCGGCTACTTAGAGGGATTGCCCCTTGCTGATTTGACGTGGAATATTCCCGGGAATGTGGACGTCGTACTAGGTGCGCAATTGTTTCCGTACATTTATTTAGGTAACAAGGTTGAGTCGGGCACTGACGCGCCCCCCGCCTTATTGACCGCGTTCGGTTTCGTGTTGATGGGTGACTATCCCTGTAATCAGTCTCAAAATAAAATTACTAAAACTTCTTTTTCTGCACTTGCACTCAATGATTTAGTTCAAAAATTCTGGCAACTGGAAGAAATACCTAATATGCGATTTTTAAGTCCAGAAGAGACGGAATGTGAGAACTTGTTTGCATCGTCGGTCAGTCGCGCTGATGATGGGCGGTATTCTGTCAAGTTACCTTTTTCTAAAGACCCGAGTGCACTGGGTAGTTCTCGCATTGCTGCTCAACGTCGACTGATGGCCTTAGAACGCAAGTTCAAAAGGTCGCCTGACTTACAAACAAACTATAATAACGTAATGAATGAGTATGTCGATAAGGGTTACTTGTCCCCAGTCGCCGAGTCCGATATTACTGACGAGGGATACTACATCCCGCATCACGCTGTTACCCGTCCGGATAAGCCGATGCCTCGGATCGTCCTTGATGCTAGTGCCACAACTCACACCGGATTGTCATTGAACGACGTGTTACATACCGGTCCTAACTTGCAGGCAGATTTATTCTTGCTATTGCTTGATTTTCGTCTCTTCCCTGTCGCTATGACTGCGGATATAAAACAAATGTATTTGCAGATTGAAGTCCCTGAGGAACATCGTAAATATTTGAGAATCTTATATAGATTCAGTCCTCATGATTTAATACGAACCTTTCAATTTAATCGGGTCCCTTTTGGACTCAAGTCGAGCCCGTATTTGGCAATGCGGACCATTCGCCAATTAGCTCAGGATATGAGGCCACATTTCCCGGATGCTGCCACTGTGGCGGAGTCTAAACTTTATATGGACGACTTGGTTCATTCCATTCCAGATGAACCCAGCGCCATTCTTCTTTCACGAGAATTGATCTCATTGTTCAAGTCTGGCGCCTTTGATTTAGTAAAGTGGTCAAGTAATTCTCAAGTGCTACTTGACAATCTGCCAGATTCACATCGCAGTACGGTAGACTTTTGTGATGATTCTTCAAAGGTATTAGGCCTTTCATGGGCAACGGCCGATGATCGTTTTTTCTTCAAGGCTCTTCATGTAGAAGAGAAGTGTACCAAGCGGAGCATACTCTCGGTAGTCGCCCGATTATTTGATGTCCTCGGCTTAGTAGCCCCTATAATTGTATATGCCAAGCTGCTTATAAAAGAGCTGTGGCTGTCCAATATTGGTTGGGATGACACTCCACCCGAAAGCATTATTCAAAAGTTCTCGGCGTTCATACAAGAATTTCCGTTAATTTCATCTTTGAAAATTCCTCGACATGTAGGCGTTTTGCGTGATAGCACTGTGCTGATTGTTGCCTTCTGTGACGCCAGTATGAATGGGTATGGATGTGTCATATACCTACACACTACTGATCCTGCTGGGAATATCACAGTAAGATTATTGTGTGCGAAATCAAAGGTTTCCCCTACCAAAGTGACCACACTTGCTCGCTTGGAACTTTGCGCTGCGGTTCTTATGTCTAAGCTAATACGTACAGTTCGTGAAACTTTTCGTGCGCGTCTTCCTATTGCAGGAACTTTCGCGTTCTCGGATTCTACCATCGCTCTTTCGTGGATACATTCTTCACCACATCGGTGGTCAGTATTTGTTAGCAACCGCGTTGCCCAGTGTCAGGAGAATTTACCTCCTGAAAATTATTATCACGTCGCCGGGTGTGAAAACCCGAGCGATTGCCTTTCGCGTGGTATGTTACCTTCGCAGCTCATGTCGCACGACTTGTGGTGGAACGGCCCATCGTGGATTCGGAACCCACCTTCGAAATGGCCCGTAAAACCTTTTACTCCTTCCAATGCAGGTCAATTGCCTGAACACAGGGCAAAGGTACTTACTGCGACAGTTCAATGTGAACCATTGATCCTAAATGAATTAGCTCAGCGTATATCCTCTTGGGATAAGCTTCTTAGAATTGTCGTTTATATCCTTCGTTTTATAAAGAAAGTTTCTTCTTCTGGTATGGTCAATAATCTTATGACTGCAGAAAAGGCTGTGATTCGTTCTGTCCAAAGAGTTCACTTTGCAGAAGATATCAAAGCTCTCAATGGAGATAAATTGCCTTCGAAAAAGTTGCAAAGCTTATTCGTGTTCCTTGACGAAGATGGGCTGTTGCGCATAGGAGGTAGGCTTTCTAATTCGGACTTGCCATTTGAGGCTAAACATCCTCTTTTGCTCCCTAAGCATGACCCCGTGGTGGATCTTTTAATTGATCATTTCCATGTAATGAACTGTCATACAGGCCCAGGTCTGCTTATTTCCATTTTACGACAACGTGTCTGGATATTAGACGCTAGGACCGTTGTGAGGGCTAGGGTGCGGAAATGTAACTTCTGCTTCAGAGTAAATCCATCACACCCAAAGCCCATGATGGCAGATCTGCCGTCATATCGTGTGTCTGAAGCTAAAGCCTTCGTTCATACGGGCGTTGATTACGCAGGCCCAGTCCGTTTAACGCTTACTCGTAGGAGAGGTCAGCATTCACAGAAGGCATACATCTGCTTGTTTGTCTGCCTTGTAACTAAGGCCATCCATATCGAGTTAGTCTCGGAGCTAACCTCGGATGCCTTTTTAGATGCATTTAAGCGGTTTATCTCTCGTCGTGGCCCTGTCTCATGCCTCTACTCTGATAATGGCACCAATTTTGTGGGTGCAAAGGCACAGTTGGACAATATCTTCAAAATTTTGATTGACTCAGAGTTTCAAACTGCTCTAAAGCAAGAGCTTAATGCCCGCCGAATAGAGTGGAAGATGATCCCACCTCGGAGCCCACACTTCGGTGGGATTTGGGAGGGGAACATTAAGAGCTTGAAAACTCACCTGCACCGTGTGATAGGAGATCAGCTTCTGACTTACGAGGAGTTGCAGACAGTATTGGTTCAGATAGAGTGTATTATGAATTCTCGTCCACTTACTGTCGTTTCTTCTGATCCTTCACCAGAAGTTATAACCCCTGCGCATTTCTTAATGTCCACCCCATTGCAGTACTTGCCTGCCGTGGACTTGAGAGACGAGCGCATTAATATTATTCAGCGCAAGCAATTGCTAGATAGCATGGTTCAGTCTTACTGGAAAAAGTGGCGTTTGGAATATCTGCACACGTTGCAAGTCAGGCAGAAGTGGACCTCTCCTGACCGTCCTATAGAAATCGGAACTGTCGTACTTGTAGGACAGGATGATTGTCCTCCTTTAAGATGGCCATTAGGCGTAATCACAGAAATTCATCCGGGTTCTGATAAAGTCGTTCGTGTTGCAACAGTTAAAACAAAATGTGGAATTTTCAAGCGTCCGGTTGTAAAACTGTATCCCTTACCAACGCAATAATAATATTATCTGTTTTCTCATGTTATTTAGTATAAATTAATTTAAGTAATAAACATAATTCTAGCAACCATAATTCATTTACCTTATTAGTTGTCTTCTTTCGAAAGCTCTGCGAACTTTCAAAGCGGGCAGCATGGTTGGGCACCTTAAGTGTCCCAAATTGATTTGTTCAATATTCATTTCAAATGGTTTCTATAAGTTGGTGTCTGAAGCTATTTGGTTTACGCGCCATAATGATCGTGCGTTGGGATTTGCCGAACCTGGCGACATCCGCGCCATAGTTTCCGACCACCGCCACTGGAGTACCGACACCGCCGACCAATAAGAACATTCCTGACTTTTTCGAAATCATGGCCGGTGCTTCTGTGTAATTCTAACAAGAAATACGATTTTTTCACCGTTATGGACTGCTAAAAAGTTTATAGAAACTCAATATAAATACCCAGCAGTGATTGGACAATCTGTTCGTGAAAGTGCTTCACGTGTGAGTTGCTGAAGGTTGCTGAGTTGGTGAGGCGGTCCCTGAGCTGGTCTAAGGTTAGTGGGCCAATAGTTTTCAGTGCTAACGTCGAAACCATTTCTCATTCTTCAGTTCACAGGGTGGGTTTCATAGGAATCAATATAATTAGTCCCAAACCATAAAATTTAACAATTGAGTTCCCCGCGAGTTGGCGGCTATTTACACGCCGCTACTCCACTTACGTTTGTAAAACTCTAATAATAATTGAGAAACTCATTATTGTGCTTTGTATACCTTTGTAGGTACTTAATAATATTTTTAACACGATATAGAATTGTGCATTTATCTAGTCCATTATCTACTTGTCCAAAATTAGTATTTAGTAGTGTTATGTGATAGGCGTGCAATGCAAAAAATTTGAGTGATTTTCTTTTCTTTGCTGTATTATTGTGTGGAACATTATTTAGGTACTGTGAAAATAAAGGCAAACTTAAGAAACATGTTGTTTATCTTCCTGTATTACTCCACTGCTGGATAAAAGCCTCCCAAATTTATTTCTCTGTATTTTGCTTTCTTCTGTCAATCAACCATGAATAAGTCCAAATCGTCACGCCAGTTCTTGAGCTACTTCGGTGCATACAACAACCGTCTTCAACCACTCACTGTGGAACGTTTCTCCCATCTGTCCAAAGATTTCCTGTGTAGTAGTGCTTGCCACCTCTAACAGTAAAGAAATCAGAAGGCTTTAGATAAATTGCAATCACCTTCCAAATCAACTCATATTCTGCAACGACTCTTTCAAAATTATTTCAGTGTAGTAGATAGCCAGGTAGATCTATGTCTCAAATACTTAATCTGGTACAATACATTACGGTGAAATCTTTGCCATCCCAAGCAGAAAAACTCTCTTAGACTATTATAGTTATAGGATGAAGCGTCTAATAGGAATCTAATGGATATTTTTACTAAAATCTGTGATCTTACAACAGCATCTTACAAGAGGTTTTGCTCTACAAAGTTCCTACATTTTGATCTTTCCACACAATAAGTAAATTTGATTAGATTGATTGATGATTACGATCCAAGGGTGCCTTACATAGCAAAATACTATTTAAGTAGGCCGTAACCAAACCAGTGTTGTTGAAAATCTTGAAGAGACCTAAATTCAGCTGTGGCCTATGATTCTTTCTTTCCTATTTTAGTAATAAATCTTTAAATCTAACATGACTAGTTATGTGTGCTAGGTATTTAATTATCTGCAAATATTTTTTAGGTATTAGTGTAGAATTCATTTGTAAAATTCCAAGAAATAAATGTTTTTTTAGTAACACTTTTTCGTTTATGTGCATTTTCCATTTCGTTAATAATGTAGCGGATGGCCATTATTTCAATACGTATTGAATTTTTTTATTGGTCCTATTTTCTTTCAGGTATGTTGTGATTTTCGCAAGCAAAATAGATAACGAACACTGTTTGTGCGTTGTAAGCATAAATTAAACTGTCTTTTCATGTTTCAGCGGCATCTGTAAATTCTCTTACATTTGGGGTTTCAAAGTTCGGCAACCCCGTTATAACTTGGGGCAAGTACACGTTTACTAAGAAACTGGCTCGACGTGTGAAGACCTGGTGGGAGTGTTCAGCGAAGAAGAGTTGTGGGTGTCGATGTGTTGTTGTCACTGTCAACGATCGACTGGTGAAGCTCAATGGTTGGCACAACCACTAATATATAACCGAGCTGATAGATACTAAACAGTGCGAATGTACAAGAGTTTCAGAACAAAGTAATGATTGACACCTGAATTATCATGAGGCTTAATAAAAAAGGTTCATGGTTTATTTTAGGTAGGTTTTTTTATGTAGGTACTAGTAGGCACTATTGTTCCTCGTGGTTTCACCACTGATGCTCATCTCATATTGTACTGAGTGGAAAAAAGTGAATGATCTTCCTTCCATATACATTACACTACATTACACCCACAAACAGACATTACACATACACAAGACACCTCCACAAGCACGACATTATACACTTAACTAATTTTATTAATTTGTATGCTTTGTATTATTCTTTAAATATTTTGATATTTTTTTATTTTTTAGTTCCCATTTGATGCAATCTAGTTTTCGTAATTATTTTTTAGAATTATTATTTTATTTTTATCCTGGAACGCTGGCGTCTCCGTCTTGGAGGTGGGCGTTAATAGCTGCAACACAGTTTATAACTAATGTGGTTATTACCGTACATAATGGTTGTTGTTAAAATATTTTTGTTCCAATAAAGATTATTATTATTATTATATTGGACGATAGCCTGATGTTATATAGCCTATATCCTTCCTCATCATCCAACACAAAATATATTTTCTTAAATTTGGATTGTAGTTCCTGAGATTAGCGCGTTCAATCGAACAAACTCTTCGGCTTTATAATATTAGTATAAAGAAGATACATAATTAAATATACCAATGTAAGATACTCCTAAAAATATGTTAAGATAATTATAATACTTTTAATTATTTAGAAAATTGTAATCCATATTATTAAAATATTTTATGCGATTTGTATCTTTTCCCTTCCTATATTTTGTGACTTCTATTGCTTATCTAGTACAGGCAGTATACAATAATATATCTATTGTAAACCCAAACCCAAATGAATGAAGATGGTCATTTTTCTGATGTATTTCAGAACTATCAGAGCCAAAATTTGACCTATCTCAGCGCGGGAACCTCGTAATACAGATAGGGCAGTGGCGGTACAACAAACATGCGTGTTGGGGGTCCAAGGTTCGCTGGACTTGCATCAAGAAGAAGAACGGCTGTACTGCAGCCATTACCACTGTTGACAATGTCATCGTCAAGACTCTTGGCAAACATAATCATTAATTTTCATAGTATTTAGAGGTTGTAATAAGAATTTATTTTAATGATATATTTCAGCCCCAACTGAAAGACTGAAATGAATAAAAAAAACGTTTATTGGCACACGGTAAAGCCTCCTGCAGACACACGCGATTAATCGCGCGGGGCGACATGTCGCGGTCCATTCGCAGTATTTTTAGAGTGGAAATTAGCTTTGCTCGTTGTCGCAGCGCGATTAATCGCGTGTGTCTGCAGAGGCTTAAACTGCATAAAGCCTCCTGCAGACACACGCGATTAATCGCGCGGGGCGACATGTCGCGGTCCATTCGCAGTATTTTTAGAGTGGAAATTAGCTTGGCTCGTTGTCGCAGCGCGATTAATCGCGTGTGTCTGCAGAGGCTTAAACTGCATAAAGCCTCCTGCAGACACACGCGATTAATCGCGCGGGGCGACATATCGCGGTCCATTCGCAGTATTTTTAGAGTGGAAATTAAGCCTCCTGCAGACACACGCGATTAATCGCGCTGCGACAACGAGCCAAGCTAATTTCCACTCTAAAAATACTGCGAATGGACTGCGACATGTCGCCCCGCGCGATTAATCGCGTGTGTCTGCAGAAGGCTTTAGCTTGCCTCGTTGTCGCAGCGCGATTAATCGCGTGTGTTTGCAGAAGGCTTTAGCTTGCCTCGTTGTCGCAGCGCGATTAATCGCGTGTGTCTGCAGGAGGCTTAACGCGCTTCCGATCTTCACAAAAGATGTCATTGTGATCTGAAAAACATTTTCAGTCGTCTATTGGTAAGGTACAGTTTCTTATTTTCCTTTGACAGTGGACTCTTTAATACTGTAAGTGATACTTATCAATCCCTTCGTACTATGAAATCTTCCATGACGTAGAGTACAAACATGTGCTGCATTGCTGCAAAGATTAAGTAAAAAAGTAATAACCAGAATAATTATATTCGTATAGACCTCACAGCGACACGCGTACACTGAAAAAAAAAACAGTAATACCAACCGATTTTTCGGGAATATTTACTGTTTTGGACAGTAAAAATAGAGCATATTGTCCAAAGCAGTAAAACTAACTGAAAAAAACAGTTGAGTTTACTGTCGGTTACTTACAAGGAACTGTTTGTTTCAGTAGACTTTAATATTCATACAGTTGAAATAACTGTTTAGCTCTTTACGTTTCAGTAGACTTTAATGTTCATACAGTTGAAATAACTGTTTAGCTCTTTACTGTTTTTGCCCATTTCAGTGCACTGTCCGTAATCAATTATTTTAACGTATAAATAAGTTCCCGGAACCGTTTTTTTTACTGTTCAAGAACAGTAGAAAGTCTCGTTTTATTTCTTTCAGTGTAATATTACTGCGACCTCACACAGATTATGTTATGAATTTCTCGTTTAATTGGTTTAGTTAGTTAAACCGCTATATTTTTATTTTATTAAAGAGTTTTTGGAGGGTTGCTAGCGACAAATTAGTTTCCTTAAAGTTCCCATAATGGTTAAATAACAGTTGGAATTGTGTAGAGGCGAATTTATTTTAAAAATCTGTTTGGTGATATTGTGTTATTTTAAATGATTAGACACAACTAGCGTTCGTTGGTAATAAAATACTGCCTCATATTTAAGTTTTTAATGTACTACTAAAATTAAATATTTAATTGCCTTTTTCTTTCTTTTATTTCGTAGGGTTGTTTCAGTTTCTTCCGAGCTTTTACGAACATGTTTTTTTTTATTTATTAACTTGGAATTTAATACATCACTAATTATAAAGAAATATAGCTGGTTATCTACGTTATTTACCAGCCCAGCAGTCCGTTTATCTCTCCTGCAAGTTTTTTGTAAAAAGTAATGTTAGGTATTAATCCTTGTAATTTGATCTTTGTTCGTCTTGTTTGGTACTTATAAATTATTAATTTCAGATCTGAACCCTGTTTTTGCACAATCTCAGCGAGGTAACCCGGTCATCATGATTGGTCAGTACAGATTCAACCGTGTTAATAAACACGGCAACAGAATACGATGGGTGTGCGTCAAAGCTAAGGCTGGTTGCAAAGCGTCCCTGCACACCATGGACAACGCCATCGTCCGAGTGTGGGGGTTCCATGACCCGCTAGCTCACACTAGTGCTAATAGATTCTAATATCGAACGGTGTCGGGCAACGGTACCCAAATTATTGAGATGTGTCCAAATTAGGCAATAACTTGCAAAAATAGTCATAGCGTAAAGTCATTACATCCTAAAGATGCAGTCGATTTTCGTATTCCGATACTGTACCTACACATTCCAGTTTAGGGCATTCTTTAGTTTGGTAGTTCCAACCAAGTCCAAATTTACAAGTACTTAGTAACATTTATTTAATTTCTATTGTGACCAAGAGATTCTCGAAGTAATTCTTTCCATGATTCGGCTCTTGATTTTTATTTTATAAGCCTTTGATATCGCACTGCTGGACAAAGGCGTCCCCCATATCCATCCAAGTAAGTTCTCTAAGATCTTATTATTTTTAAAAGCTGATATCACACTGAACAGCAAGGCTATGAAGTTGAAATGAAGTTTGTATAAGAAGTTAAGGCTAAACTGGTACCTGTATTATCTTGGATCTCGGATGAAGATATGAAAGTTTCAAGAGTTAAGATGTTTCTATGTGTATGGAATCGTAATGTTAATTTATTGTTATAAAAAGCGAGGCAAGACTTATCTTGCAGTCTGCGCAGTTGAATCAGTTTATGAAAGAGGTACTTCTCCGTAGATGTCGCTAGTTGCAAAGGGAGTGTTTGGCTTAGTAGAATCTGTTACATATTTTTTCAGTGGATGAAATCAATGAATGAATTATGATTGACGTTAATTAGTGTTGCATAGTTTTAACATGGATTTGTAGCAGTACACGGACTAACCAGTATTTACCTATAGGTAAACTCTCGCAATACTGTTTAATATAAGTAGGTATTACTTAGGTTTCGGTGGTGGATGAAATAGAGAAACACGCTACTTAAGATTATAATTTATTATTTTTCCGTAGTCGTTTCATTTAGCTCTCATCCTACTTTTTTTTGTCTTCTGTTAATATTTGAATGAGTCTTCATTAAATTAAAATGATCAGTAAACTCCGCCACAACTTAAATAACAAAGCTTCAATGTCCTTGCTGCTTTAGATAGGTACTTACACTCCCTGAAGGATGCTTAGTTATTACAGATAAACTTGAAGTCAGCCTCTGAGTAAGTGTAGGTATCTGTATGCATTTAAGGTAAGATACACTACAGGTAGACGAACTAAAGTCACCGATATAGCCCACCGGATTAGCAAGCTGAACTGGCAATGGGCAGGCCATATTGCACGCAGAGCAGTTGGCCGATGGAGTCGAAAAGTGCTAGAGTGGAGACCACGGACTAGCAAGCGCAGCGTAGGACGTCCACCAACAAGATGGACAGACGACCTTATAAAGGTCGCTGGAAGACGCTGGATGCAGGTCGCTTCCAACCGGTAGGTAAACCTACCGGTTTCCCTTAACTTCGGTTTACTGCTGAACATAGGCCTCCCCTTTAGATATCCACATATATGTCGAGATCTAAAAGGGTGGCCTATGTTCAGCAGTGGACGTCCTAAGGCTGAGATGATGATGACACTACAGGTTCTATATTTATTAAATAACCTAGTGAGTATCGGTAATAATATTTATTTGTAATTATTTCAGTGTTAAGTTGCTTATCTAATCAAGGCAACCAAATATTAGTGGCGAATGGTATTCGCTTCCACAAGGAGAAGACTGTCGGACCGAAGACAAGATGGTATTGTGGTTACAAGATGAAATACAAATGTAAAGCCTTCATCACAACAGTCGAGGGAGTAGGAGTTGTTAAGAGCAGCTTCACTCATAATCATTGCTAAAAATAAATGAAAAATAAAGTAAAAAAACCTTTTAATGCCAAGGAAAGTTGCAAGGAAATTATAATCATTATTGAACTTGGTGTTTAATCCTCACCTTTGAATTACACTAGCAATAAATTTACAAAACTCTCTTGGGCAAAAGTTATTATTTTATTCTTTGAATGGCTAGATACTTAGATAGAGAATTTGTTAAGTATTAAGTTATTCATATTACTGCAAGATACATTCTTGGTACACACGCAGAAGTTGAAGGAAGAAATGCACAAACGGTTTTGTTTAGTATCTAATACGAGTTATTGCAATTATATTCGTTTGTTTCAGTGGCAATTTTCACATCACAAAGAGGTTACCCTATGTTGCTGGCGAATGGCGTTCGTTTCCACAAGGACACGTCACGCGGACCAAAGACACGGTGGCAATGTAGTTATAAGAGACGCTTGAAATGTAAAGCTTACATCACGACCATAGACGGAAAAGTTGTTAAGACTAGTTTTGATCATAATCATGCCTGATTCTTGTCAAGGAGAAAGTGATAAGTATGATTATAACCAAACATATATCAACCTTAAAGCCGGGTTTCTACTGCAAGCGGAGCGGAAACATTAATGACTCAGCGGGTGAAAAGAGTAAAAAACTTTTTGAAAAAAAGGGAACCGACTTCAAAACCAAACACAAAAAAGTGTAAAATAACTTTTCTTTCGGAAGTCGGTGGCTTTGTTTTTTATTTCATTGACTGTGGCCACCGACTTCCGAAAGAAAAGTTATTTTACACTTTTTTGTGTTTGGTTTTGAAGTCGGTTCCCTTTTTTTCAAAAAGTTTTTTTTACCCTTTTTAGTTTAATATTCAACAAAAATCTTATTATAATCGGCGTCTTTGAAAATCTACAATCCTAGTAAGCAACACAAACGGATCTATGCAGGCAACTTCACGAGATATCTATTATTGTTATATACTAAAACCTTCCTCAGAATGTAACAAATACTTTCCTGAAAACCGCATCAAAATTGGTTCAGCCGAACGCGAGATAATCGCGGACAAACATGCAATGGTCACTGAAAATCTACAATCCAAGTGAGCAAAACAAAAACGGATCCACGCGGGCAACGTCACGGGTTATCCATTAGTGTTATATACTAAAACCTCCAGAATGTAATAAACACTTTTCTGAAAACCGCATCAAAATCGGTTCAGCCAAACGCGAGATAATCGCGGACAAACATACATACATGCATACATACATACATATACTCGTCAAAACAAAATAAGGGCCACTTTTTAAATTGCACTTTAAACAAGTATTGCTCTTATTGTGGGTACATAATAAATACTAAATATCTTGTTATGGTTTCTTTCAAGTATTAATATTGTTTCTACTGCATAATTGGAAATTCATAACTTTTTTTTAATTCGATATTTGAAATTACTTAGAATTTACGGTATGGTGTTTTTTAATTTTCAAACTTCTAACGGAGTTTTCTTCGACTAATACAGCAAGCAGGCTAAAATAATCTTTCAATCTCATAATGTCATGTATTCGGAGACATATGGACGCAAAAACAGCCACTTGGGGTGTCACCTTAATCCAGGGGGCCCGTAGCCAGAAGAGGTAGGTTTAATGGTGGAATATTCCCAACGAGTGGTTCAAAATGCTTAAAACTGGTCTTAAAAGACGGGTTATATCACCAGACGCCGTGATCAAGGAAGAAAGTAAGTAAGTAAAGCCCAAGAAGACCATTAAGTTTGTTTAACCGCGCAAATAGAGCGAAAATCTACTGCGCGGACCGTACAAACTCCATTGCGTCGAGCTACAGGCACCCCTATAATTGACTAACTATTCTGAATCGACTCCATAAAGACTAACAATACTCAAGATGATGCTTCGTTCGCCTCCAGTTAACTGCAGCGTATGGTGCAAACCGTGAAACATTTGCGAAGGAGAAAATTTATTGAACTGTTTTGACTGGGCTTCATTGTTTTTTATTGATGACTGGTGGGTTATTTTTTTTCAATAAAAACTGATTTATAAGAGTCTAGAGAAGATCTAAACAACTGGTTTAAGATCCTTGAACTCTTAAAACACACTGTTCTGGCGAGTTCTGAGTTATGCTCTGGGGCGGTTATCTCTATCACGCAAAACTGAGCTCGCACTTCTTAACGAGGGTGCTGTAACTCCTCAAAATTGCGTAGAATTTGTGATGCAACTCCACGTTATCCCATTCGGACAGCAAGGAATACCTGAGTTCTTCTTGAAGCAGGATAATGCTCGAGCGAACACGACGCGACTAACAGTGCACACATTCCCTTACGCTCAAGTTACGATGTTACAGTGGACACTCAGGATTTTTACCTGAGTTCTATTGAGCATTTAAGAGATGAGTTAAATAAGAGTGAAAAAGAAAGTAAAATTCCCATCAACACGCAGCTGGATCTCATGAAATGTCTAAAAACTTGCTGGTAGAGTATCCCAAAAGAAAATGTTCGGTATTTAATCCAGATCATTCCACCTCCATAAAATGAGCAGAACAGAGAGAACAGAGTTAAAAGAGAAGCTTAAAAGAACACTTTGGAACATTAAAGACGTTATTTTTTCGATTTTTTAATGTTTTATGTAACTTGATACATTCCTGCAATTCCTCACTTTTCATTCAATTTGGTTTATTTTAACGATTTATTGGAATACATATTTAATTTTTGTGTATTTCCATCTAAAACCATTAATATTAATCAGATTCAGTCATTGTAACTAGTAATATTTAAACATTATTTAATAAATCGATAAAAACCAGGTGGCCCTTATTTTGTTTTGAGTAGTATACATACAGGTCGAACTGAGAACCTACTTTTTTTTTTTGAAGTCGGTTAAAAATGAGATCGCTCTGGGAACGCAAAACCTATTTGTTGGTGGAAATACAAGTACTTCTGCAGTTTGCGCTTGCGAGTTTAACGAAGTCATTAATGGGTCCGTTCTGCTCGCGGTGGAAACTCATTTTAACTATTGTACCTTGTAATCGTTCATGAACATTTAGGTACAGACGCCAGCACATCAAGCTACCACAATCTGCCAAATTTCTTCAATAGATTTTCAACCTTATCACAATAGTGGAAGGTTAATGTTCGATTGGTAAAATCTGACAGTTTCGGGTAGGTTGACCTGCTGGCGTCTGTACCTTGGAAAATGAGTAAATGATGTATTATATGTTCACTCGACGTAAATCCTCCTGTATCCTGTCTTTTGATTGTATTTCACCTAGTGACAAGGCCTTCCATCGGTGGGCGGCAAAATATCAGTTGTTATTTTTTTTATTTGATTGTGTTTGGTTGATGATTGGAGTGGAATCATTCATCATCATCATCAGCCGGAAAACGTCCACTGCTGAACATAGGCCTCCCCCTTAGACCGCCACGCCGAACGACAATTCGCCACTTGCATCCATCGGTTGCCCGCGACCCTCACGATGTCGTCGGTCCACCTAGTGGGAGGCCTACCTACGCTGCGTCTTCCGGTCCGTGGTCGCCACTCGAGAACTTTTCTTCCCCATCGGTTGTCAGTTCTACGAGCGATGTGGCCTGCCCATTGCCACTTCAACTTGCAAATTTTATGAGCTATGTCGGTGACTTTGGTTCTTCGCCGAATATCCATGTTCCGGATTTTATCCCGCAAAGAAACTCCGAGCATAGCTCTTTCCATCGCTCGTTGAGTGACTCTTAGTCTCTCTAAAAGGCCAGCAGTGGAATCATTATGTTATCATATATATTATGTATTAATATTATTTAAATTTATAAAATGTGGTTATTCTAAATATCATAATTTGCTATTACAAATTATACAACGGGATACAATGCCATCAATTGTTGAGACGTATGATGTTAGTAAAATTGTGAGTTATCGAGATAAACTTTATTTGTATGATGTACCTACCTAATTTTTCCTTCTTTCTAAATAATAAAAGAACATGTTATCAAATATTTTTATGTAATACGAAGTCTTTATAGTGAACACCACAAATAAAGTTAAAAGAAATAATATAAACTAAAAAAAAAAGTTTTCCGTAATGCTAGCAAAAACTATTCAAGGTTGTCTGGCGTTGCTTGTTACGGCCATCGCTTCTATAAGTACAGAGTTACTGACTGCAAGCCGATAGGATTTCTGGAAAACCAGATTTTGAGAATCGCGTTGTAAATATATAAGTGTCGATTGATGGAATATTGTTTTATTTGTTTCTATCCTGGTAAGAAGAGAACGTAAGTAGTAAGCTACGTAGGTATGATTTTTTTTTAGATATTTTTTATTTCCCTAACCTACACGCTACTCAGTCAGAGCCATATTGATTTTACCAAAACCATTTTATGATTTCAGTAAAAACGTTAGTGACAAATAGAGGAAATGTAATGATCGAAGTTGGTGGGCATCAGTTTTATAAGAAAGTAACTAGAGGTCTAAAAACAAAATGGACGTGCTCTACTTACGGACAGACAAAATGCAAAGCTTTCGTTTTTATCATAGAAGGAACTATCATCAAGGCTAATTACAATCATAATCATGGCTGATGTATGACAATGATTAAGCTGGTCTATGGTAGCAGTCTTTAACAAATCTTTAATAAAAATTCTTTGCTATAATAATAAAAATTCTTTATAAAATTACTTTTTTGACTATAATTAAATTGCTTTAGGTACTGAAAAAAAAAACTTAATATTACTACTTACTACTTTATATTACTTTAAAAAATCTGGCCAGACAGCATACGTCAAAAAAAAAGTTATCGATTACCTAGTTTGAAAAATCGGAATGTTTTTAGTTACAATAAATTGTTTTATGAGTTCTTCTTCTTTTTGTATTCTTTATTTCAAAATATGGATTTAAAATATAAATGAGTTCAATAGTTTTTTATAAAAAATATTAAAAAAAACAGCTATGCTAGTGATCACAAACTTTTTGTGCAAAGTGTCGGATGGTAGGTGACTAATGATAGAATTCTAGACGTCGGTCTTTTTGGGATATTATATTAGTTTGATGTATGTTTTCAATTTACTCATGAATTAAATGTATCATAGGCACGAAACACTTTGTGTTTTATTTTGCAATACTAACACGTTTTGTTAAGTTTATCGTGTGTGGCAATTTCTGCCGTATCCCCGACACCATTACATGATGCTGAAGCTATCTTCCGATGTGCTCAAAGGAGGAGGACTGTATTTTTTTAAATAAAATTATTTGTATTAAAACATTATGATTCGTGGTTCTTTTTGTTTCAGTAACAAAGTACAAGACAAGTAGAGGCACGGTGATGTTGCTGGTTGGAGGGTACCGCTTTTCAAAAGAGAAAACCATGGGACCGAAGATTCGTTGGCAGTGTTCCGTGCGAGCTCGGACGAAATGTAAAGCGTTTCTCACTACTGTCGACGAACATATCTTGAAGAGTTATTTGGAACATAATCATTTAAATACAAATTACTATAGCTAAATGTGATTTAGTTCTAAATGTGTACCTTTAATTTATTCCAACGTGATAATATGAATGGACCAACTCTTTTTTTTTTGTAAAATATTTAAAAATGTAAAGAATAAATAAAAAAAATGAATAAAGGAATAAGGAAAATGTTAACAACAACGAAGTTGTTAAATAAAATGTTAAAGAGGAAATAATTTATATAAAAAATATCATTAATTTTATTATGTTTTTTATTACAATAAGTAGGTATTGGTTTTTTACTGTTAATACGGAAACGTTAGTTAGCTAATTAATTAAGATAATAAAGTATTTGCACATTTTTATTTTTCTCTCTTATTTATTTAAAACCTGCAGCGTTATTAATTTCTGTAAACATAGTTTTAAAAGTAACTAATATTACAATGTTTAATTTCAATAGATCTTTTCTGCGTTTGATTTTGTCACTCAAATGTTTTTAATTTTCAGTTTTTCAGACGAAAAAAGAAACTGCTCGAAAATGTACTCGTATTTGGGCGGTTACAGATTTTCTAAGGACAGAATCGTCGGTTTGAAAACAAGATAGCGCTGCTCCGCGAGGCACCGAAGTAACTGTCCTCGACAGCCAGTGGAACTTTAGGGAATATTTCCTGCGTTTGGCCCCAAAGCTGAACCGGGCAGCAGCCCGGGCCCAAGTCCTGCCCAATCACAGCGGGCCAAACACCTCCTTCCAGAGGCTGTACGCCGATGTCGTGCGGTCCATGGCCCTCTACGGGGCCCCCGTGTGGGCTCTGGGCATGCGGACGCGACCGGCAAAGCTGGCAGCATGCCAGAGGTTCATGGATATCCGGATCGGCCAACCTCCTTGGCGGATTGCTGCCTTGGGATCTGGAGGCGAATGCCCTCCAGCGTGTCTATGAGTGGCGCGTGGAGGTACATCGCCGGGGCCGAATCCCCGCTGCCTCGACAATTCGAGGCGCGGCGGGAAGATCGATCGGCGCGATCTCAGTGCAGTATGGAGGGAACGACTGTCGCAACCGGCGAGTAATGGGCGACTCGCAGTCGCGTTGTGTTTCACGCGCGTTTCAAAGAGTGTCAGCATAATGACAGGACCTCCCTTAGAGGGCCAATGCCTGCCGGGATCGCAGGATTATTTTTCATTAGGCTGTAAATTCTACTGACGGATGCTTGTTATGTGGTTAAACGGATTAGAGCTCACAAGTAGACCTGTTTTACATGAAGTAAAACTCTAATGGCAAATGAAACATGATTATGTGTAAAGAAATAAAAAAAAAAAACGTTGCACTCCGGGAGTGCCGGCAGAAGTGAAAACTTCAATATTAACGTTGTGCATCGAACAACAGGCGCAGGCATACATTTTCGCCGCGCCGTAGAAAGAGAGGGGATACTTCCTCTCCTACGCCGCGCCGGCTGTCTACTCTCCATCTGTCTTACGAATTTTCGATTAGGTCACGTGTCCTGACACGAGTGACTGCACCCGTGTGGAGCCGGGGCGGGTCGCTAGTAAATAATAATTGGTTCACAATCCAAACAAAAACCTAAATGAAACAATAGTGACGTTTAAACGCCTATCATCGCCGATCACGCCGACATTAATTATCCACCGGGTTCACCGCTCTACTCCACACGGCAAAGACCGCCGACTCGATTCTTCGGTTCAGAGTACTAGGATCATAGAAAATGCAAGGAGCAATGCAGGTTATCTTTGCTAGAACATTGAGTGAAAGCGACATCTATTTGTGACATAGACGGTAACGCCACGTAACTTATACGGTCTAATTTAGAACTAGTGAGGAAAGTGTGTTGTGTCGCATTCTACGTGGTTCACGCTAAGAGCGATAGACGGCGCTTATTTAAATTACGTCTTACGCTTTTTCGATCAGGGTCACGTGACCCTGACGCGAGTTTTACATTTTTTACCAATTACAAAAAAGTGTACAAAGCCGCTAAAGAAATTTTCTCTTCAAAAAGCATTTTGTCATGTGAGTGCAGGAGTGCATACAATGAGGTCTTAAAGCGTGCGTGAATAGTTACGCTGAGAGAAAGAGACAGAGCTAAACAAGGCGTCTAGCGCCATCTTGTTGCTGTTTATGTACTTGTTTTGATTTTACATTTGTCTCCCAAGGTATATCGTTCACCATGTCCCAACGAGGAGCGACGTTACTCTGCTACTAGTCTTACCGCTTCTCTCGGCACATATCCAGCAACCCTCCAATGACCAGGTGGTACTGTGTGAAGGCTCCCTCGGGGTGTAAATGCACCATCGTCCTTTATCACAACGAGATTGTCAAAATTATGCATCATCATAATCATACGTAGATACTCGTACATCTGTGGAGATTTAAAGAATACTGTGAACGTAGTCTATAAGGTTAAGTTTTTAAATAACTGATCAATGACAAAGACATAAATTTTGACATAGTTTTTGTGAAACTGAAGCAATAATAATATTTTTTCCTTCTGTTTGTTTAATCTATACGTATTTTACAATAAATATCATATTTATCACCATTACAAAGAGTCTAAAACGGCCACTTATCAATATCCCAACTGATTCACCTTCGTGAATGAATAATCAATTGGCGTTGCGGGTAATGCACGAATCCGCAACACCATTGGCTATTCATTAGGTGCGTCAACACAGAGCGATCAGCCTCGCGAGGCATTTGCCGCGAGAGAAAACTGCTTCGCGAGGCTGCTTGCTCTGTGTGGACGCGCCTATTGTTTCTCGACAGAGGCACGAAACAATATACGCGAGCAAAACAAAAAGCCGACACTGGATGGCTCGGGCGCCCGGTCGCTCGCCTGCGGCTGCGCGCGCCTTTACGTCGGCCGAGACACGTCCACACTAACCGAGTTGCTTCGTGCGGCAAATGCCTCGCGAGGCTGCTCGTTCTATTTGGACGGCCTATTCACGAAGGTGAATCTATTGGGATATTGCAAAGTGGCCGTTTTAGACCCTCAGGTATAATTTTTTTTATATTTAAACTACGAAATATTGATATCCCTATTGTCTTTTCTGTCTCTAAAGGTCTCTTTTACACGACGTCTCGGCAAGGAAAAACAGTTCTGTGGTATGAAGGACATAAGTACACAATGCACAGCTCTAGTAGACCTCCTAAGACTCGATGGACCTGTTCAAGGATTAAGGGAGGTTGTAAGAAGACTCTGGTAATTTTTGAAAATACAATTATTAGAATATTACACGAACATAACCATATTTGATTGTTAAACTTCTTGGTTTTCCTACGTGTTTGTATAATCGACTATTATATATGTTTCTTGTACAATCGACGAATTTGAATTATGACCCACCATAAGCTTATTTTCTTACAGACATTCAACCATGGTAAAGATCTTGATCTTTGTAATTTTGACGAATTCAAACGATTTATTGTCAAAATGGGTCATGATTCAACTATGTTTGATTGTACATGCTACGCTGTGCCACTGTGCTGCTGGTAAAGGTCATTCTTTTACCACTTTTGTCAAATGTACCTAATTGTATTACATTTGCAGTTAATCAATATTCTACATACGTGCCTTCCTTATTTGTTTGTGGTGTTTATTACTATTTTTGAAGTTAATAAAAGTTTGATGTCAGTTGAAGTAGGCTTTTATTACTACTTTAACGTCTTATTACTATTATTTTTACCATTTGTCCCCAGTGGTGACAAAGCCAGTGGGGACACATGGGAGAAGACCGTCCTACTACTACATCTTTCTATTAATATTTAAAGTTATATTTTTATACGCAATAACGCCTGCGTCGCGTCTTCGCAAAGATATTTTTAAAGAAACGAAAAATTTCAACTGAATTTTTCGTTTCTTTAAAAATATTAATGTTTATCTTTGCAATTATTATGAGAAATAAAGTAGTTCTTAAACCGTCTAATTACTTTCCTTTGTGATACAGGAAAGTAATTAGACGGTGACGGTGGTGTGAGATTTGTGTAACAAAGTCTTGTATAATTACGCCGTTGTTTCCGTGTGTTGGGTCACAATAAAGTACAGATAGTTGTCTCTTTCTTATTTATAAAAATTAGTAAACAAAGAAGTGTTATTTATTCAAAAAATGTAAGTAGTTCGTAGACTGAAAGAAAGAGATGGAACTGGGAGCATTGCTAACTTGACTAAAGAAAATTATAGAAACTAAATCTTAATATAATTTGATGCTTTGCGTAAATTATTTGTAAATATATATAACTATTTGTAAATATATATATTTAAATAATATATTGAAGTAGGTCTTTAGTTAATATCAAAAACAAAACAAACTTTTCTTTAACTTATATTTTACAGACTGCAAGTTCGAATGGACACGTTACGGTAATCCTGTGATAGTGGTTGGGAAGTACAGATTTAATAGGTGGAGTGGCAGCAAAGGAGCCAAGGTCCGGTGGACCTGCGTCAAGTATCAGCAGGGTTGCCGAGCTACTATTACAACCTTAAATAATGTTATAGTTAGAAGTAAAAACTTTCATACACATGTGTAACTTTGAAGCTGGAAAACGTGCCGACTTTATATCCTTTTGACGATTTTTTTTATGTTAAAGTGGATTCTTTTGTGTATCTTGCGGACACAGAAGCCATACTAGTTAGAATTAGCTAAATATAATAAGAAAACATTCGACATCAGGTCTTCAATCACACTCCTTCAACAAACACATAAAACATAAAACCCACGAACACAAAACACACATTCACACAAAAAATCTATTCTTACACCTAAAGGCTTGAACAGACACACGCGATTAATCGCGCTGCAACAACGAGCCAAGCTAATTTCCACTCTAAATGTACTGCGAATGGACCGCAACAAGTCGCCCCGCGCGATTAATCGTGTGTTTGCTCGAGGCTTAATGCTGTTCCTTTCTCCTTACTTAAAAACTTAAAAAAATCATTTTATTAGTTTTGTTTAGCTGTTACAAAAACTTTATATTATTCAAAATTGTCACTGCGAGGTAGCAAGGTAGCCCCAACACAAGTATTATTTTATAACTTTCTGGGGTTAACTCTTCATTATTGTAATGCTGTATAGTGTAAGAGTTGCAATTAAACATTTTTTTTTTTTAATCTTGGATAACTTTTTTGCTTTTCAATTTCAAGTTAAGGTGCCAAAAAATATAAAAATTATTCATGACCAGCAGTCTAGAGTTTTAATCCCAGATAATTGTAGCCGCCGGTTGCTTATTATTGTCTTAATGTAGGACTTTGTGCAATATTTGTTTTAAGCGAGAGCCTCGTTATTTATGTTTGTGTCTCGGTGTTAAAATGAGATTATTTATTTATAATGTAATATTAATTTTGACTATATTGAGACGAGTACCTAGTAATTAAGAGTGCTTATACAAATAAAGCAACTTGAAAAGTTTGTATATATTTATTAAAGCGTTATTTTCTTTACATTAAAACTGAATTTTTCTTTCATGTGATACTGCTCAGAAGTTGTCGTAGAGCCAGTCATGTTAAAATTATTTATATTTTCAGAAATTAGATTCGAAAAGTCTCAACGAGGTTTCCCGGTGCTCGTCATGGGTGTTCATTGGTTCAACAAGTGGACTGGCAGCAAGGAGCCCAAGATCCACTGGGTTTGTGATAGTAGAGCGACCAAGTGCCGAGCACGAATCACCACTCTTGAAAATCAAGTAGTTAAAACGAAGAATGAGCATAATCACAATTGAACATGGTTTGTAAAAAGTGACTGATCAAGTCAATATATTCATGACCACTTTAACCTGGTATGGGTGATCCCCAGGGTGCTGAGTATAAGCCTCTCCATTTTTTGCCACATTTCTCGGTTTTGTGCGTCTCTCATCCACCGGTTCATCGCGATCAAGACGTTATCGTTAACTGGCTTTTGGACGGTCCTGGTTTTTTTGGCGAAATCTTGGCCACTATTCGGTCATAATGTTACTACATCAGAATCCACCACTTCTGCGTCTAGAAAGATGCCCTGCCCAACTCCGATTGAGGCGAATCGCTCAAGTATTGTATTGAATTACTGGGTTAGGCGCTCAGTCCAGGATAGTAATGCCGAGCATGGCTCGCTCTATGGCCCTTTGTGCAAATCGAATTCGGTGCAGTCTCCTTTATAAGCATCCATGTCACGGCATCGTAAGTCAGCATCAGCAATATTGAAAAATTCAATCAATCAATGTTGAAATTGACTTTGTGCTTCACTATGCCTAGTGCATTATTATAGAATGAAAATAAAATGTCTATTTGTACTAAAATTATACTAAAATTAATTCTTAGTAAAGAGTTTCAAAAGTAAGAAAGCCTTTATTTATCTTGACCGAAAAAAAAAACGATATATAGTAAGATTGTATTTTTATAATATTTTTGTGTTGCTTAGTGAAAATAAATCATATTTATGAGTTTTTTTATGTCCCCATCGAATACAATATTTAACTTTAAAAACGTTTTTCTTTTGCATGGTCATTTTAACTGTAAAATATATTTATGAAAGTTGTGAAAAGTAGCATTTATTTATTTGTTATTTTTCCTTTGTTGTTTTTAGCCTAACTCAAATACTTTTAATTTAATGCAAACACCTAAGCAAAATACAGGGGTACTTTTCATGCTAGAGTTTAAAATGTGAAAATATTCAGTAATTTTTGTGTACAATTTCGTGTTTGCCGACGTTTTTTGGTTCTTTTTACATATTATTTAGAAAACTTTCACAAGTTTTTGAAAAGCCTTAACATTTAACTTTGGAATAAAGTCATTTGCATGTATGTAGGTCTCTTGGATTTAAAGATATTTGCATTTTATTGTACATACCCCAGTTTGACAAATAAAAAAACTAAAATGGCCGCCATTCGCGAGGTGTTGGAGTAAGATTTTTTTTAAAAGCAGTTTTGTCGATGAAAATGAATCTATAATATCCCCTTCAACTCTTCAAGTATCGCTAACTCGTGTCCGGACACACTGTATAAAATTGTCACTGCGAAGTAGCGAGGTAGCCCCAACATAAGTATTATTTTATAACTTTCTGGGGTTAACTCTTCATTTGTAATGCTGTATAGTGTAAGAGTTGCAATAAAACATTTTTTTTTAAATCTTGGATAACTTTCTTGCTTTTCAATTTCAAGTTAAGGTGCCATAAAATATAAAAAATATTCATGACCAGCAGTCTAGAGTTTTAATCTCAGATAATTGTAGCCGCCGGTTGCTTATAATTGTCTTAATGTAGGACTTTGTGCAATATTTGTTTTAAGCGAGAGCCTCGTTATTTATGTTTGTGTCTCGGTATTAAAATGAGATTATTTATTTAAAATGTAATATTAATTTTAATTTTGACTATATTAAGACGAGTACCTAGAAATTAAGAGTGCTTATACAAATAAAGCAACTTGAAAAGTTTGTATTTATATATTAAAGAGTTATTTTCGTTACATTAAAACTGAATTTTTCTTTCATGTGATACTGCTCAGAAGTTGTCGTAGAGCCAGTCATGTTAAAATTATTTATATTTTCAGAAATTAGATTCGAAAAGTCTCAACGAGGTTTCCCGGTGCTCGTCATGGGTGTTCATCGGTACAACAAGTGGACTGGCAGCAAGGAGCCCAAGATCCACTGGGTTTGTGATAGGAGAGTCGCGACCAAGTGCCGAGCACGAATCACCACTCTTGAAGATCAAGTAGTTAAAACGAAGAATGAGCATAATCACAATTGAACATGGTTTGTAAAAAGTGACTGATCAAGTCAATATATTCATGACCACTTTAACCTGGTATGGGTGATCCCCAGGGTGCTGAGTATAAGCCTCTCCATTTTTTGCCACATTTCTCGGTTTTGTGCTCATCCACCGGTTCATCGCGATCAAGACGTTATCGTTAACTGGCTTTTGGACGGCCCTGGTTTTTTTGGCGAAATCTTGGCCACTATTCGGTCATAATGTTACTACATCAGAATCCACCACCTCTGCGTCTAGAAAGATACCCTGCCCAACTCTGATTGAGGCGAATCGCTCAATTATTGTTTTGAATTACTGGGATAGGCGCTCAGTCCAGGATAGTAATGCCGAGCATGGCTCGCTCTATGGCCCTTTGTGCAAATCGAATTCGGTGCAGTCTCCTTTATAAGCATCCATGTCACGGCATCGTAAGTCAGCAATATTGAAAAATTCAATCAATCAATGTTTAAATTGGCTTTGTGCTTCACTATACCTAGTGCATTATTATAGAATGAAAATAAAATGTCTATTTAGTGCTGTATACTAAAATTAATTCTTAGTAGAGTTTCAAAATTAAGAAAACCTTTATTATTTATCTTGACCGAAAAAAAAAAACGATATATAGTAAGATAGTATTTTTATAATATTTTGTGTTGCTTAGTGAAAATAAATCATACTTATGAGTTTTTTTTTATATCCCCATCGAATACAATATTTAACTTTAAAAACGTTTTTCTTTTGCATGTTCATTTTAACGGTAAAATATACACACATCAAAAGTGTCTAGGGATCAACATATATTTTTGCAATAACTTTTCTCCTGATTGATATTCATTAAAATTTTCTTTAAGGATTCATCAAATAAAGTGTTTTCGTTTGTCACAGTAACGATAAACCAAGTCACCTTTGCATTAATAAAGAAATTTGCCATTTTCCTAATAAAGGGATTTTTGACATTTGAACCACTAACACAAAAGTTCGAAAAAAAGACTGAAATAACAGTTTTCTTTAAAATTTTATTGGGTAACTTAAACAATTAATAATCCGTGTTTCTACCGCGAACACTAACAACACAAGAACATCGGTTTGGCATACTCAAAATGAGTTCATCCAAATCACGCTGTGGAATGGCCGCCCATGTTCGTTGCAACAACAAAAAAAGGTCTTCTTGCGACTGGATACCCTCCATATTCGGCAGAGCTCTTCTCTGTAGCATATCCCATGCATGCTCAATCGGATTCAAGTCTGGCGACTGAGCAGGCCAGGGCAGGACATTGATGTTAGCTGCGGCGAGAGTCTGTCTTACAACTCTTGCGGTGTGCGGTCGTGCATTATCATGCATTAACTGAAATAAGGGACCGATTTGCACTTGTAGAGGAACGATGACGTCTGATACAATCGTCTCAGCATAAATTTGAGCGTTGAGGTTGCCTCTGATCCAAATCAACTCAGTTCTTCCGCCGATCCAAATACCCGCCCATACCATGATGGTTCCACCACTATAAGGATGGACTTCCTGGCAGGATTTTAATCGCTGTTGGCGTCCAGGGGTTCTCCAGTGTCGTATACGTCTTGTATCCGGTCTCATACCGAAACGAGACTCATCAGAAAAGCACACGAAACGCCATTGTTCTTCTGCCCAATTTCTGTGTTCAAGAGCCCATTGATATCGAATCCTACGATTGTGCATTGCTATAGGTGGTACCCGTAGCGGTCTTCGGGAATGAAGGTTCACTTCATGCAAGCGGTTTCTGACTGTTTGGTCGCTAATTAAGTTCCCTGAAGAGTGATGAAGCCTCACGGCTAACATCATGGCGGTTATTGTTGGAGCTCTTCGAGTTAAGATTTGAATGTATCGGTCTTGTCTCCGTGTGGTGCAGCGATACCGTCCTCCATGGCGCTCAGCCACGGTACCAGTGCTTCGGTAACGTGTCCAAAGTCGACTGATAACACTCTGACTTGTATTCAGAGCTAAAGCCACAGTACGTTGCCGGGAACCAGCTTCTATCATTCCCACGGCTCTGAGCATTTCTTCCCTGCTTAAATGACGTCGCCGCTCCATAATAACGTTGGTTTTAATCAGTAGTAGGGAAACAGTAGCACTAATAATGTCTTCAATGCGTTGTATGTTTTTATAGGGAAAATATTGACAGCTGATTTTCATCTTTTACTCGAATTTGATTCACAGTTCCTGATTCAAATTATGAAATGCACCAAAAAGGATCCATATAAATTTATAAAATCATAAATTTATTACAAAGCCACATCTCAATCTCAAGAAATCCGCATAAAAATGCTTGATCCCTAGACACTTTTGATGTGTGTATTTATGAAAGTTGTGAAAAGTAGCATTTATTCATTTGTTATTTTTCACTTGATTACTTATTTCAGAGAGGGTCGTGTTTGGCATTTCAAGATTTGGAAAACCAGTAATTACTATGGGAAGACATAGATACAACAAACACCCTTCAACTACTAATGGTGGTTCTAGAGCCAGGTGGTACTGTGTCAAGTCGAGGTTCGGCTGTCCTGCGTCACTGATCACATAATTATGATGACGTCATTATAGCGGTTAAAAATGACCACACGCATTGATTTCTGAAAAATATTTAAGGAAGAAAAAGAATAGACGCGTAGAGTTTTCGTAGAGGCTTTTCAAGGTTTTACAGTCCTAAGTACAAAGTATGTTAATTAACGGGTGGTTGAAATACCCTATTGAAATATGTAAATCGTTTCACTTTGCCATATTACAAACTATTTTGTGTGCATGTGTGTATTGTGCAAAAAATTGAAATACGTATATAAAACATTGTGTCACTGATAGTAAATGTATGTAAAAAAATACATTGCATGTATAATATATTTTGAAGTGAAAACTTCTTTAGCGGCGTCGTACACTTTTTTTGGTAATGGGTAAAAAATGTTAAACTCGCGTTCAGGACACGTGACCTGATCGAAAATAAAACAGTATAGTAACAAAAATATAGTCGTAAAGCCTCCTGCAGACACACGCGATTAATCGCGCTGCGACAACGAGCCAAGCTAATTTCCACTCTAAATGTACTGCGAATGGACCGCGACATGTCGCCCCGCGCGATTAATCGCGTGTGTCTGCAGGAGGCTTAAATTATGAAATTATTTTTTTTATTTATGAATCTTGAACGTATAGTAGTAGTAAGTATTTCTATCTTTTTAAATAGTCACTACTTGTTTATCGTATTCTGAAACAGAAATATTATAATTAAACAGGTATCGGTTTCAGTATCAATGTTGCAACGGGTACATAATAGAATTAATTGAGATAGCTTAGCCTCTTCGCACAAGGCGACGCAATTCTCCGATACCTTACGACTTTCGTATCCAAGCGACTACCTATCGCAATACCAATCCATAGGGGTTCGTACACAGACACGCGTCAATGGATGCCAAAGTCAAGCCAAAGTCGTAAGGTTATCGGAGACTTGCGTCGCGTTTTGTACGAAGAAGGGGCTTAGGGTGTTACCACACCAATTGATCGATAGTCGCTCGACGATCATTCGATGGTGGAATGGATAAGTCGACGTCGATCGAGCTGCGATTGGTGTAGTAGAAACTATCGATTGACGTCGACCAGTCCATTCTACCATCGATCGATGGCGTCGATTGACGGTCGATCGATTGGTGTGGTAACACCCTTAGAGTTAGTATACTTAAATTTTTGATTAGATTTATCAATTTCTGTTATATCTATCTAGGGCCGGTCTTCATTACATCTCGGAAAGGGAATAAAATGTTATTCTACAAAGGGAATAGATTTAGTCTAAAGGATCCAAGATCTATCAACAATCAAGTATGGAGGTGCATTAAATGGGGCAAAGGATGCAGAGCAAGAATCATCACTCTAAATGAAAAACCTTATTCTGTTAAGGATGAACATAATCACTAAATGTTATTACTTATGTTAAAAAGGAGAGTGCCTTATTTTGTTATAAATTTTTGAGTGAATAAAGTTTAATTTGATTAGTTGACGATATATTTTAATTACCATATTTATAGCCAAAAGAAGTTTACCAAACTATTCAAAACAAAACTTGGTTCTTGAATTTGATATTGAAGCTGATGTTGGGGCGATGCTGTTCTTAGACCCTGGAAATTATCCAGCACCCATGCCTTTATTAAGACGAATCAAACTAACTCATACTCGATGGGGTTAATCTGATTAAGTATTGAAGTTATGACTACCTTCCCATTCCACCATCAGGCCAGCTTTATGGTACCTACCGTATTATTGTAATGTCACCAAAGATATCCAAGTGTACCAAATTTAAGATTAATTTAACGTCAGGATTTAAGAAGATTTAAGAACAAAAAATCTCTATTTTTTCTTTGACTGTGTAAATATTTATTCTATGAAACAGTAAAAATTCGTGGTACAGACGCCAGCAGATCAACCTACCAATCGAACATTAACCTTCCACTATTGTGATAAGGTTGAAAATCTATTGAAGAAATTTGGCAGATTGTGGTAGCTTGATGTGCTGGAGTCTGTACTATGCATGTTGATTAGGTGCCACACAGAGCGCGCAGCCTCGCAAGGCATTTGCTGCGCAAAGAAACTGACAAGCGAGGCTGCTCACTCTTTGTGGACGCGTCTATTGTTTTACGACCGAGGCAGGAAAATATGCGAGAAAAACAAAAGCCGACACTGGATGGTCGGTCTCTCGACCGGGCGCCCGAGCGTCACTTGCCTCGCCCGAGACACGTCCACACCAACCGAGCTGCTTCGCGCGGAAAACGCAGTCGTGAGACTGCGCGCTCTGTGGGGACGCACCTAGCTATGCATTTCTCAAAAGCCTCACGATGTCCACGGTCAATCAGTTTACTTGTAAAATATTCAATTTGTGGACTATTACGTCAACAGCATTAAATAATGTAAACATTACATTCACGAACTTCTTTTTTACAGCTATTTTCTCTACGTCTCGTTGCGGTCGTCCCGTCATTTTAATTGGAGTCTACAGGTTCAACAAAAACGATAGAAACCAAGGTCTCAGTGGTTATTGGACCTGCAGCAGAACCAGGAGTAGAGGGTGCAAGGCCACCATCACAACTTATGATAACACCATCATCAAGTGTAGAGGGAACCATAATCATTAGTTAAAATTCCGTCTGAAATCATTGTGAACTTGTTTATACCTTACCTTTACTATATCCGTTGATTACCTTGTACCTAATCTATAATTAATTGTATTACTGTGTACAGTTTAGGTTAATTATAAATTAATATTACTGTATTTAAATTGTCTTAAACGCTGAATTTTCATCTTATTGATGGAATGCAGATCTGTATTTTTTTTTAATTTTGTTCATGTTTTATAAAATTTTATGTAGGTATTAGATCAAATTATTGAGTATAAAAAACGCATTTTTATTACAAAATTTTGTGGCCCGGAAAAGTGACACAATTTATAATGATTTAAATTGAAACAGCTCTAAAACATGGCCTATAAATGGCATATTATTTTTAATACTAAATACTTAATTCAACCTTTTTAGTTCTGGTATATACTAAGACGCGATATGGTAAGCCGGCGATCCAGGTGGGGAAGTACAGGTTTAGCAGAAACAACCGCAGTTCTGGAGCCAGGTCCTTATGGATCTGTTGTAGGAACAGCATGGGATGCAGAGCTACCATCACTACCTTCAATGATGTCGTGATCAAACACAAATGTGTGCATAACCATTAAGGGCGAATTTCACCTCTGTTTAATCTGATTTGCATAATCATAGAAACAGCTGCGATCAAGAGCCGTCAGTGTCAACACAACAATGAGATATTGATACTGACAGCTGTTGAGCGCGACCATTATTTACATTCTCCCTGTACGGGACCAATCTGATCATGTGTCTGTCCTGATATTTTTTATTACCAGATAAAACTAAGACAGAGTAGTCTCAATTGAAACCTTACCTAAATTTAAAAAAAAAATGAATTTTGTTGAATAGTGTAGATCTTCCAACAGAAACATGAAGGGTGATATCTACGCTTGGCGCTATGTCGCATCTCGTCTCGAATGCTATGACATAGGACCAAGCGTGGAGGGGAACTATTTTGAGAATACTGATGTATTGATTGATGCTGGCTCATGTGAAATAAAAACATTAGATACACACTCAGCGTCTCATTGATTTGTAGTAAGTGTAACCAATTAATTAATATTTATTATAATAAATTTGTACTACAGATGATATTATTACACAACGAGTTACAATGGAAAGTTAAGGGTTTGCAAGTGGAGGTCATCTTAGAAATGTAAAGCTGCTATTGTATCCGTAGAAGATTGTGTTGTCAAGTTAGAAGGAAATCATACACACATGTTTTTTGAATAAATTATAATAATTAAGTAGACGAGAAAATTTCAAATCTTCCTTGTCTTAACAAGATCTTTCAGACTAAGCTAATGATTGTTAAGACATTGATGCGACTGTAAGTGGTATAGTATAGCAATTTTAAATTTACTCTAAATTAAGTAAGTAATCTCCAACTTTTTTATTCCTTTACAGTTTTCTATGAGAACTGCTGCGGCAGGACCTATCTTTGGTACAAAGGTTTCTGGTACCGAAAGTACAAGGAGTCAGGTACTACCATCTGGTGGGTCTGCTACAAGAAGTCCTCGTTGAGGTGCACCGGCTCCATCATCACAGATGCAGGGAAATTGGTGAATGTTCCTCGTCATTCACACGAACAGAACTTTTGGCAGAAAGCCTTTAATGGACTACTGAGCTGAACTGATTAGAATACACAATTACTGTTTGAAACCAAATTCTTAGTGTAATAATAGTTGTAATAGGGTTGAGATACTTCACTAGTTATGAACAGAATGGGAATTATTATTTCATTCGAAACAGAATGATGAAATTCTTCAGAATTATTGAATTCTGGATATCTACGTTCTAAGTCCGTCAACGAAAACGCGGGAACGGGTACAGTGTACGGACGTCACCAACGTCAAAATAAAATTGGGACGGATAATACCGCCACGATTGAAGTAATTTTGACGCGACGCTACATTCGTGTCGATGTCATTACATTAAATCGGGTTTCGGCCAACAGACATAGGATGCCATCGGAATCTAGTAGCAGGGGTCGTACCTCCAAAGATAAGACCCCATGCAGCTAGATATGAGTTTACGCGAAATGTAAATACGAGTATATATACCTACTAGTATGAGTGTGTGTGCCGAGATTACGCGCAGGATCGCGCAGGTATTAGATACAACATGATTAAAGCCTCCTGCAGACACACGCTATTAATCGCGCTGCGACAACGAGCCAAACTAATTTCCACTCTAAAAATACTGTGAATGGACCGCGACATGTCGCGCGATTAATCGCGTGTGTCTGCAGGAGGCTTAAGTGTCAAGAGCAATATCGAACAGTTTAATAATTATAACACGCATATTTAATTTAAACATTCTAATTTGTTAGTAAATCCTTGTTACAATCTAAAATTTCGTCTTCGTGTTGTAACGAAGTGACGCATCCACAGATGAAAATCTTAAAGCAATTTCTACCTGTGCAGTACGGAACTTTTTTAGTAGGTAGTTTCTTAGTACATAATTATGTATGTAAATGTTGAAATATTTATGCAAATACATAAAATTCGAGACCTTAAATATATTTTTTGATTCAAATAAACTTTCCTGCTAGACAACTGTTTTATAATAAATTGAAATAAAAATTATAGATAATAGCGGCCATACACCATACTGCCTATCGTACAATCGGCATGACGCTGCCGATTTGATCAGTTAGATTTGACCGTGTGTGGGCGTGGAATCCATCAAATTGGCATGACAACAGGCTTGATCATGCCGATTTGACCATGCCGATTTGATCATGCCAATTTGATCAAACCGATTAGATCAAATCGGAATGATCAAACTTCAAATCGGCAGCAGTGATACCAACTTAGCAACTTTATAGCTAGATCTAGCTAATATTCGGTAGCTACTTTTTAACCGACGTAAAAAAAAGGAGGAGGTTCTCAATTCGAAACGTATATTTTTTTTGAACGAAGTTCCTTATGGCGCGTTGCGAATGGGGGCTAGGCGGAAAAAATTGTAACGACACTTCACAGACTGCGCGACGCAAAGGAGGGTAATGTGTGTATTACCATGGAATGGAATGGACTGGACTGTAATGGAGTGGAGTGGAGTGGATTGGAGTGGAGTGGAATGGAATGGAGGGTCGAAAATCGCCTGAACCTTTTTTTAACTTGCTATCGTTAAGCAAGTTAAAAAAACAGGTTCAAGCGATGATTTTCGACCTTATTGACATTCAAAATTTAGTTTGTTTTTTCTCACATTCTCGTTAGCAAACATTGCTCCTTCATTAAAATCCGGTGTTTGCATAAATGTCAATAAAGTCGAAAATCGCTTGAAGGTCGGAAAACATTTGCTTAACGATAAGCAAATGTTTCCGACCTTCACTTGTATTACCAACTGATTCCCACTAGTGGGATTAAATCGGTAAAAAAACAAGTCGGTAAAAAAGTAGCTAAAAAGTTAAGCCACAAGGTTTATAAAATTGTAGCTGTCGGTCACCGAATAATAGCTAAGATCTAGCTATAAAGTTGCTAAGTTGGCATCACTGCTGCCGATTTGAAGTTTGATCAAATCGATCGTCATGCCGATTGGACGATAGGCAGTATGGTGTATGGTGTATATGGATGAACTGCCAATTTGATCAAATCGATCGTCATGCCGATTGTACGATAGGCAGTATGGTGTATGGCCGCTATAAGTGTTCAGAGCCAATGTTCCTCTTCTTTATTATTGTCTAATGAATTAGCTTAAGTACCACAACCAATAAACAGGCCAATATGTCTACCAACATGCTACTTTTTTTACGCATCTGTATCGTGGGTGCGTTTACAAACATTGAAATTAAGATTGACAAACTGCCTGATCTGGAAAAACTACTTGTAGCAATGGAAATATGTATAGTATAAATAGTGTACCTATATAGTATAGTCATAATCTGCTCACTTTTTTCCCAATCGTATTGGGGTTGGCTTCTAATATTACCAGATGCAGCAGACATTCTACCTAATCTCCACAGTGCCGTTCGCTCTGGGCAATTAAATGAGACAATTAATATGACAGGTTAGACTTTCAAGACGACCAACGATTGTGGAAGCCAACAGTTCAAAGTTCTTGATAATTAAAGAAAAAAATACATTTGGTACTCGGGGACTACCTACATTTTATTTTATTTTAAAAGAATAAACTCGCCTACCGCGTATATTTTACGAGAATATAATTTATTTAAAATGTTTGTGGTGCACTACACTACTACTGTAATAAAGAACTTCTTTGTTGTAGGAGAATTTTATAAGTAGGTTTCATTGTGAAAACTCCTTTTGTAGCTGGCCGTTTAGAATCAGTAAGAAAAAGTAAATTTGTTTTTATGACGGATATTTTTGTGATTTCCGGATTACAGAGCGGAATTTTGGTCGTTGCGTGATGTTATAGGTATAATCTTATTCGATAAATGGACTACACAACACAAAAATGTTTTTGAATTCGAACCGAAGTTCCTGAGGTTAGCGCGTTTAACCAAAGAAACTCTTCAATTAAAATGTTATTAATAATAGTACCGATATAGGTAGTTAGCCTTAAAATATTTAAGGAATTACTACCATTTATGAGAACATATTGTTAAAATTTTCAGAAGTACGCTTCGGAAAATCTAGAAAAGGGAATCCAAGCATCCTGTTCGGACATTTTCGATTTAACAAGGAACGTGCTTTTGGCGTGAAGATCCGTTGGTGCTGTTCCAAGAAAAGTACACTGAAATGTAAGGCGTCACTGATGACGGTGGAAGGAGCCATCGTCAAGATGTATGGAGATCATAATCATCAGTGATGAAATGCAAATTAAACTGTAGTTTACTTAGATAATGCTTTCGAATTTAAATGGATGACTTCAACGACTTCTAATTTATAATTTATTTATTTACCTCAGGCTTCAAGGCCCATATAAAATACTATAATACAATACATTATGACACTTTTTTTTTAAATAATATTCCAGAACTATCACAACGCCATCTAGTCCCAAGCTAAGCAGAGCTTGTGTTATGGGTACTAGACAACTGATAAACATACTTATATATTTCTAAATACATAAATAGTAGGTAAAGATAAATTACACCCAGACACAGAACAAATGATCGTGTTCATCACACAAACATTTGTCCTGGGTGGGAATCGAAACCACGACCTCCGGCATAGCAGTCAGGGTCACTAACCACTAGACCAACAGGCAACTAATATAATAATACAATACATAAACAATACCTACTATATAACACTAATTCACACGAAGAGTCGGCGTCGTGTGTCGCGCGGTGTCCGGTATCCGGCTTCGGAATCGCCGGAACACTGCACCTCTCGGCCAAAATTCCTCTTTCGTGAAAGTCGACAGATGTTCAGTCGGCACCCTCACCACAAAAGAATTGAAATTCACGTTGTGACGAGACTGCAACTGTTCGACCCTCAGGGTACTTGATGCGGAAATACTCTACAATCATCTCGACCTTTGTAGTCTTCTATGTTTTAGGCGGTACGAAGTCTGCAGGGCCATAAAAATTTACAAATGAAACAGACGACAGTTTTTGTAGTTTCCTTCATAATGTAATATTCATTTTGCAAATGTTTTGATGATTTTTATTCTATTTTTCCAGATGTAGAATTACTGCCAGTGTTCCTAACATCGAAGTACGGGAAGCCGATCATAGAACTAGGCGGCTACAGGTACCTACAACAAACGGTTGGACAGACCTGGACCTTATGAGAGCTGGCGATGTATCAAATGTAAACTTCTCTGTCCAGCAAAACTTGTGACTTTGGGTGAAGAAGTCATCGTCACAACCATAACTGACATAGTATTTTATTGTAAGTGAATACAAACGTTCAAATTTTTTATATTTTTCGAAAATGGCCCGAAAGAGACGCTACAAATCCCTTGTATTGCTAATATGGACTGTGTTCGTCTACCTTTATAAGGAAATATTTCTGAACATTTCGTTTCAGGAATTGATAAAAATAATAAGCCTTTATTACCACTATAACGTTTTTTCAAAATGTGTAAAAACCAATAAAATAATATATTATTATTATTCCATAGGTAAAGATGAATTGAGTTTATTTTAACACAACCAGCCGCTGTTAGACAAAAACTATTTGATATGTGTTTTATGTTAAAATACCAGCAGAATGGACTTTGAATTGCTGAAGATTAAATCCTCAAACTCGACAGTAATACAACTATTTAGGCCTTGACAGGCCTGTTGGTCTAGTGGTAGTGACCCTGACTGCTATGCCGGAGGTCGTGGGTTCGATTCCCACCCAGGACAAATGTTTGTGTGATGAGCACGATCATTTGTTCTGTGTCTGGGTGTCATTTATCTATAATATGTATGTATTTCGAAATATATAATTATGTTTATCACTTGTCTAGTACCCATGACACAAGCTCTGCTTAGCTTGGGACTAGATGGCGTTGTGTGATAGTTGTGGAATATTATTATACATCTAATTAGGTATAATATTTTAATCTTTCAGAGGCTGTAATGATTTCAACTAAAAGAGGTGCTATGAGACTATTGCTGGACAATGAGTTGTTCAATAGAAACAAGCAATGGGGAGACAGCGCTTACTGGGTGTGTCGCCGGAAGAAATATGGCTGCAAGATGACGGTACTTACCCATTGCAAAAATGTCATCAAAGTGAGGGGGGAACATTCTAACCATGAGTGTGAGCACTTCGTAGTACCTCCATACTAGTGTTCTAAACATGTTTAATCACTACACTACTAAACAAAAATTGTTATTGTTCGATTGTTCTGAAGTAAAAGTATTTGTTATAATAAATTATGTATAAGGAAAGATGAGTTGTTCAACACTTTACTTAATACTCTTACTCTCTCATTATGATACATGAAATACTAAGACTAAAACTGATAGTTTATATAAGCCTAAATAATGTTACTATTATTTATTTTGTGAAACATTTTTTTTCGAATACCTAAATATTATCATTTTATGTATAACGATATTTATTTAAAATATGTGACTGTTTACAATCAATAAAACACTTAAAATAAGCCAGAAAAGATATTAGACCGATTAGGCATAACCCAGTGATATACTTAAATCAGACGCATTCCTGATGTCCAATGACGATCAGAATTAGAAATTGAGAGTTCTGATGATGAGATTAACAATTATTTAGTGCTCTTAAAAAGGTGAACACGAGGTATTACTAGTTTTAATTATTTGTAGAACATTTATTATTAAACCATTGCATAGCTTTTATCGCGGGCTCTGAGCGCGGCTCGGCGCGGCGACCGAATCAAGAAATTCCCAAAAACCTAAGGAAAAAACCTGACACCACGCTTCGTCTAAAGTCGTTTAAGTTCGGGAAACTTCGGCAATCATGAAAATATCCGTCAAAAAGATAATTTACTTTTCTTACTGATATTAAACGGCCAGTACCAAAAGGAGTTTTCACAATGAAACCTACTTATAAAATTCTCCTACAACAAAGAAGTTCTTTATTACAGTAGTGCACCACAAACATTTTAAATAAATTATATTCCCGTTAAATATACGCGGTAGGCGATTTTATTCTTTTACAATAAAAAAAAAATATATGCAATAGCTTCACCGCGGCAGTCTCCAAGTGCCACACATGTATTTTTTTTGTAGTATCAACACCAAGAGGAAGTCTGAAGCTTCTGTTGGAAAATTAGGACAATTACTGGGCGTGCAATAGGGCTGCAAGGTTATCGTTTATACGTACATATGAAAAAGACATCGACAGTATTATGAGCGAACATAGTAACCACTGAGATACTAGACGCGATAAATAATATATGACGACTTTTGGCGCTCGAATAACGCTCAAAGGAGTCTTGTTTTTACGCGCATTTCTTTTTATGATAATCTTATGTTGATTACTGGTTTGAGTTCAACATAACGAAACTATTGTAATTTTAGCATTTTTCGAGACAACGAGTTACGGCAAGCGTTGCTTATATCTTGGATTAAACAGATATACTGTACATCAGAACGAGGGTCCAAGGACCAGGTGGCGGTGTGTGAAGAAGTACTACGGTTGTCAAGCGTTTGTGATCACCATCAACAACATCATCATCAGACAACGAGATGATCATAACCATGAATAATTAACATCACGTCTTGTTGTAATCAACGAAGATGTAGAGACGGCAAATAGTTTACATTGGTCTTCTCTTACGGCTACACAAATTGTGAGCCCATAGTCACAGTATTTTAATTAATTATGCCTGTATATTAAATTATTAAATATTTCCAAAATAAAACTTGTAAAATTCCGTTTAGAATACGTAATTAACATGAAGCATTGACTGTTTTTATTACTTTGTTACGCGTTTAAAAGTTATTGCATCACTGACACTGTATGTGTGTACTTAATTATTACCATTCACCAGGGTAGCTGGTAAATAATCCTTACTGCTTTTGCGTCTCGGTATCGGACATTAAAATTATCTTCCTTTACATTTGTTGTAGAGTCTATGAGAGCGAACATAAAACAAATAGGAACTATGAGAGAAATAGAAATTGAAAGAGAAATTGAATACAAGAAAAAAGTACAAATAGAAACAATGAGGGGAATAGAAATCATTAAAGAAATAGGAAAAAGGAGAGAATTAGAAAAAATGGCAGGAATTGACAAAAACACTGAACTGGAAATGATGAGAGAAAGAGAAAAATTGCGGGAAATTGAAAAAAATAAGCAAGCAGAAAAAAGTAGAGAATTGGAGAAGAAGAAAAATGAAGAAAACGAATTAGTGGTCGAAGAATTAAACGAAGAAGTTGACGGTGAAGATATAGAAGTTCAAGAAGGACTCATTTTGAACAACAAATTTGGACGACAAATGCTTGTTGTTAATGGCTACAAATATTTCAACGAGAGGGAACGTGGCTGGAAGATTGAATGGAGATGCTCCAAACGAATATCACTTGGATGTAAAGCTAACATTGTGACTGTAAGGGAGAGAATTGTTCGTCATCAGGATACTCATAATCATAGCAACAATCCTGACTTGATGTAATATAGTTATAATAAAAAATAAGACATCGACATATTTTCGTTGATTTTACTGTTTTAAACTTTCGCAAATTAGGCTTAATTGTGCTATGTACCTATACAAGATCTGTACCCTTAGCACGAATTTTCAGTATTTGAGACGTAAAGTTAACTGGAACTTTGACAACTTCAAATTGACAATTTTCAAGGAAAAAATTAGTTCCTTCTTCGCACATCAGAGGCGCTGTTCCAGTTTTTCATACAAGAAACGCTGTAAATACTGAAAATACGCTGTAAAGTAAAAGAGTGAAAACTCGTGCTCAGGGTACTGGTTAATTTACTATATTTTATAGTCAAAGTAATAAATACGCTTATTTTCCTCGATAGGTTAAGTAGCAGTTATACATGTACACAATCACAATTATGATAGAGGCTTAATGCTCTGATTGATAAACAGAATAAAATATTGCGGTTTCAAAAGGTTGTTTTTTTCTAATAATTGGGAGGTGATTTGCAACTGAGTATACGTCTTTATCACATTCGTTTTATTGCGTTTCCTAGGTTATGTATTATATATAAAATGAATATTGATGTTTCAGATGTTGTCCAACTAACCACAAATCGACGAGGACAACCCATTTTGGTGTACGGATCTTACCGATACCACAGTCACTACGTTGCGGGTAGAAAAACTAGATGGCGGTGTACTAAGAAAAGCTTTAGATGCCGCGCGGCTGTTTATACCGTTGACAATATTATAGTTAAGTTTACGTCAGACCATAATCATGATTAACTAACTTAAAATACATTATATACAAGCAAAACAAGTCTTTTAAAAAATGTATTAGGCATCTCTTTTTTATTTCGCTAACTTGGATGACATCCTATTTAATGCTTTCCAATTATTTTTTTTGCCTTAGCCTGTACTGTCCCACTGCTGAGCAAAGGCCTCCCACATTTCCTTCCAGGAACTCTTTGCCGGGGCCGCTTTGAACCAGCCCTCATGGTAAGCGTCCAGGTCGTCTCGCCACATTTTTCTGGGCCGGCCTCGGCAGCGCCGTCCATTTCCCGGCACCCATTGTGTGGAGATCTTTGCCCAGCGGTCCTCCTGCATGCGACAGACATGACCCGCCCAATCCCACTTCAGCCTAGCAGCTTTCCTGCCAACATCTATTATGCCAGTTTTGGAACGCAGCGTAGTGTTTCGCACCTTGTCTTCTCTTTTATAACACCTAGAATGCTGCGTTCCATTGCCCGTTGGCAAACTCCAAGGCGGGACTTTTGTGATTCGGTGAGTGACCACGTCTGAGCACTTAGGTTAGATAAGACGGGCAGAATACACATATCAATGAGTTTTCGCTTCAGGGAAATCGGTAGATCACCTTTCATTAGTGTCTTCATGGATCAGTAGCTTTTCCAGGCGTTTTCGATTCGGCGATCGATTTCCCTTTCTTGCCTATTTTCGAAAGACAACTAGCCAAGTAGATATACTCATCGACATAGTGTATTCTCTGCCCATCTACCTCGACCCTACGCTTAGTGCTGTTGGTCATAATCTGGGTTTTAGACCGATTCATCGCGAGCCCCACCTTGCAGCTGGCTGTGCTCAGTTCTTGGAGCATAGTCTGTAGCTCCAGGGCTGTGGGGGCAAAAAGAACTATGTCGTCGGCAAATCGGAGGTTTGTAAGCATCTTCTTGCCGACCACAATGGTCGCCCATGAGGCTGCTAGGGTTCTAAATATCTCTTCCAAAGTACTAGTAAAGAGCTGTGGAGAGAGTGGTTCCAATAATTATTATTTATAATTATAATTTGTGGGTAAATATATTTTATTATCTTCTTTTCACAGTGAAGTACGTGTATAACGCTGCAGGCAAAGAGTTGGCGTTGCTTCAAGGTCATTCGTTCTACTCCTGTAGACGAAGCGCCTCGAGAAACTATTGGAGGTGCACCCGTTGGTCGAAATGCCGCGCTAGATTCATCATTAATAAGAACGGAATCACAACTGCTCAGCTGAATCATAACCACGAAGCTCCCAAATTCGTGTTACATGGTCATGTGATGTATAGGATTTAATTGCACCATCTTATTTATTCAATAAATTCTCAAATAGTTATTAGCCCTTAGTGTTTCCATTTTTAAGCGCCAAAAGTCCAGTGGTGGTACTACTACCTAAGTAGGTACGAAAACCGTAGCTCGGTCAAAGCTTCAGGTGTTTCTAACTGTTTATCATAAGATTAGTTACTGATATAAAAATTGATGACAACACGATTGAGCAGTAATTTTCCTGACTCCCAATGTGTTGTCAGAACTTATGGATTTAGAACTAATAGCAGTTAACTCGAAAATTTCAAGCACGGTCCCGTATTTTTTTTTATTGAAGGACTTAGAGACTGACTGGTACCTTTGTAAATCAGTACTAAGTAAATCGTTACCATCATCTGTAAATCATTACCGTCGAACACTCAAAGAAAAAAAATGTGTATATTTAGAGGTAATGGTAGCATGGTTCAATACCATGCTTTCATTTTTACAAACGGCGTCAATTTGTGTATAAAGAAAAAATAAAATATTTTTTTATTTGGCAAAATTACCTGAAGGGTAAACCAACAGGTCCCTATTAATATGCCTCCGCTGTCCATCTTTCTGTCAGCGGGCTGGATACATAACAGGCAGCAGCGTGCACTGGTTCCTGAGCAAAGCTAGGCCAGCCAAAGATAAAAAAAAAACTACATTATTCGATACTGACGATGCGAATAGAAGAAAGCTTCGGCCCAATTCAAAACGTATAATTTAAAACACTCACCGCATTCTTCACGTAAGATTAATAATCATGATATTCTAAATCAAAATAAAAGTTTCGGCCACCTCAAATATACTTAGTTACAAAACACGTCACTAGCAAGAATAAGAATAACTCTCGAAGATTGAAATGACGAGTACGAGATGAATTATCATATTTCTGGGTTAATTCTCGTAATTTTTAGACACAACTTGAATCTTGTACGATAATATTAGGAGTTCTTTTTATGATAGTTGTGAAAAGTAAGTTTTCACAACAATCGTAATCAGATTCAGTAATAAACACACATTGTCAGCACAAATCACACAAACTAGGACCATTTTAAGTAAACAAACGAATATTCTTTAATATTTACACACCCTTTTGTTTCAAAACGTATTACTTAAAGATGAATATGATCTAATAAACAATAACTACAAAAGTAAAAAACAATAACTTTTGCCGGAATAAACTGACAGTAACATACGGGGTTGCCTCATTTTCCGAAGTTCCCAAAAACCAAATTCTCAAATTTGAGGAGAAAAATTAAACAACAGTTTATAATTATTACTAAACCGCTTTTGCTATTCTTTAAAATTATACATTTCTTTTGGAATGTATAGATTTGACATTACTACCCCGTATTTTTAATTGTTTCTATTAGTGTCATTTCTGTGTGAAGTTTGTTTCTTGAACTGGCAACACCGTTCAGAGCGTTTCCACTAGGGTTGGCATAAAGGCCTCGAAGCCATGCCAAAAAACATTTCATAAAAAAAAATATTCCACTAAGGTTTTCATTCATTAAAAACGCTGGTCATTTCTGATTGGTTACCGCCAGCTACAGCGAGCCTAAGAACCGCCCATTATTTATACATCTGTGCCGTTCATACACACGACAATATGAAACAAAAAATCATACATTCTTGAATGAAATTGACTAAAATTGAGGCAAGAAAATAGTGGGCCTCAGCTTCGTATTGTACTGAACGTGATGACGTCACACGGTGCGGAAAGTTGCTAATGCATTATGCCAGGCGTTATGGTTTATTTTTTAATTTTGTTTTATATTATTATAAATGCGTTTGTTTTAATTATGCGTTTTTGTGGTAACCTAGGCTTGGCCTAAATCAGTACTATGAGAGACCGCCCCTGATAACAGGTAGACAGTTAAAACTTGTATAGTGTGTTTTTCTGCTGCCGCTAGAACAAAAAACAATAAATTAATTATACGGAACCCTTTTTACGCTAGTCCGGCTCTTACTTGGCCGGATTATTTTACTGAACTTACGACTGCTTGTCAGTTCTAAAGTAGTCTTAGTACTAACACGCAAATTCTTTTCACAGTAAAATGGTATCGAAAGCCAAATGGTAGAGAGATAGCCGTAGTACAAGGATACACATTCAGCTTAAGAAACGGTCCTAGCAGGACAACAGACATGTATATTTGTTCAATGGGAAGCTACAAGTGTAATGCTCGTTTCATTGTCACCAAGGACAGGACTCACATGAAATCCTCACATTTGGTACATCATCATCCAGCTCCTAATTATATTATACGTAACGGAATGTTTTTGAAACTTTAAGGACCGTTACATGTTTATATAATGGATAAAATATTGTATCATTGTTGTTTATACTGTCTGTGTATTTGTTGGAAATCCTAAATAATAAATAATCAGCTTTAGTATTGTCATATTCGTTAAATAGAATAAACTAGTGAGGATGAACGCCAAATGACATTACCTACATAATTATATTATTTCAAGCCCTTATTTTTTCGGTGTATTCCCATCCAATACCAAGAGCTAATACCATTTGGTATTAGTTTATCACATTTTTTTAAATAAAAATCTCTGTCTAACGAATACCAAAACGTGACTTTTTGTACACTCAGCTACACAAATTACATAAAGAAGCGAGCTCGGGACTTGGGGCACTCCGACTCGGACAGGTTAGGTTCGAAGGGGATGGCGGGGTTTTTCAGATCCCGCCTCCCCTTCGTGTTAGGTTACTTTAAACCTTGCAAACAGAAATAAGAGCCCCGCGAAGCGGGTCTCCGTCGAGCTACCTTGGTAGGTTTGGACATAAATGGTATAGCGGGCTTTTTAAGATATCATCGGTGTTCTTTGAAACTGTAGTAGGTTATTTTTACACCTTAATTAAAATCACTCAAAGCATTTTAATTTTTCTGTACCTAATTTATTCAAACTTGTTTTGGTATTGGTTTTGAAATGTGGTACTCGTTGGGAATAGAAACAAAAGTCGGAAATAAACTAATACCAAATGGTATTAGCTCTTGGTATTGTATGGGAATACATCATTTTTTCAAAATAACTGACACCATTTTAATGACATTTCATACACATAAGCAGTAGGTACACATAATTCTAAAAAGTTAAAGAAGATCTTCAAAATATTTTATTTAAGAAAATAACTTTAAGATTTTTTAGATCTATCTAATTGTAACTGGTTTTAATTTTTAAGGTATATAGCAGGTAGTATAATAAATCACTACAACGATCTTACGCAGTCTTTTTTTTAATTCGATCAAAGTTTGTGATTTAATTAACCCTTTACATTGGCAATACTAATCATTTGACTGTTAAAGAAAGAAAATCATGTTTAAAAAGTCGAGTATGCGAATAAAAAAAGCATAGGTATTTTAGTATAATTTGTCTCATTAAATGTTATGTAAAATATATAGTTTTAATTCCGCGACAAAAATCCAGGCTTGATGCAGGATGCAATCCCACGCTCCCGCCCTCATGCGTATGCAATGCACATGCAGCAAAGGAAACATGCATATGCACACGTGCAAGAAAAACGGAAAACATGCAATGCAATCAAACTATACTCGACAAATGTTTCGCCCCTCCACGGGGCATCCTCAGGAGATGTTGAGTCGACAAGCGCTCGGCCTTTGCTGCATGTGCATATGCATGAGGGCGGGAGGGTGGGATTGCATCCTGCATCAAGCCTGGATTTTTGTCGCGGAATTAAAACTAAATATTTTTCATAACATTTACTGTCATGGATTTCCGCAAAGTAACGCCTGATTCTATAATTTATCTCTCCTTTTTACAGTCCAGTGGTACCACAGGACAAGTGGGAAGGAAATCGCTGTGCTTCAAGGATACACATTTTCTTGTGACGGTCGTAGTAAGACAACTGATTCGTATCTGTGCTCTGTTGGAAGAAAATGCAAAGCTCGCTTCATCGTTACAAAAGACAGGGAGTTAAAATCTTCTCATTTGGAACACAATCATCCACCTCCTACATTTATAATACGTAACGGTATTTATATTAGAACATAAGAAATAAATTAAAAATGTCACTTACGGGATAACTTCCGTGTTATTATTTTTTAAGATATTGCATAGCTTTTATCACGGGCTCTGAGCGCGGCGCGGCGCGGTGACCAAATTTCCAAAAACCTAAGGAAAATACCTGAGATCACGCATCGTCTAACGTCGTTTCAGTTCGGGAGACTTCGGCAATCGTAAAAATATCCGTCATAAAGACAATTTACTTTTTCTTACTGATTCTAAACGGCCAGCTACAAAAGGAGTTTTCACAATGAAACCTCCTTATAAAATTCTCCTACAACAAAGTAGTTCTTTATTACAATAGTGCACCACAAACATTTTAAATAAATTATATTCTCGTTAAATATACGCGGTAGGCGATTTTTTCTTTTAAAATAAAAAAGAAGTTATGCAATAGCTTCACCGCGGCAGTCTCCGAGTGCCACATGTATTTTTTTATTATTATTCCGGTGTATTAACCTCTATGGATTTGTATTGCGATAGTCGCTTGGATACCGGAGTATCAGAGACTTGCGTCGCCTTGTTTACAAGCCGTTCGCAAGCCCACGCCTGCCTTGCCCGGAAATTACCTTGCGACGAGGACCCTGGGCGTCTACTGTAGCGGCAGCTATGCCGTGAGGGGGAGGATATCTTATCACTCACGCATCCCACCTCTTCTCTTGCTTCTCATTCCCCCTCTCCCCGCAGCATGACCTCTACCAATATCGGGTGCGAGAGTTCGTCCGCCCAAATACAGACTGTATGGATCTTAGATGTATGAAAATCAATCTAATATATAAAATTCTCGTGTCACAGTATTGGTTACCATAAACCTCTGAAACGGCTTGACCGGTTTCTATGAAATTTTATATGTATATTCAGTAGGTCTGAGAATCGGCTTCTATTTTTCATACCCCTAAGTGATAAGGGTTATCCAACCCCAACATTGTTTTTTTTAATTTTTTGGACAATTTATTTTTATTTTTTTATAATCTGGCACTAGAAATAATTTATATCAGAAAACAACGTCGTCAGTTAGTCATCATCATCATCATCATTTCAGCCAATTGCAGTCCACTGCTGGACATAGGCCTCTCCCAGGGAGCGCCACAGCGCACGATCTCCAGCTTTTTTCATCCAGCCACTGCCAGCCACCTTCTTCAGGTCATCGGTCCATCTTGCCGGGGGGCGTCCCACCCTACGCTTACCTACACGCGGTCTCCATTCGAGAACCTTCCTACTCCACCTATCGTCGGTTCTGCGGCAGACATGACCAGCCCACTGCCACTTCAGCTTGTTACAGATTTGGAAAATATCTGTAACTTTGGTCTTATGCCGTAAGACCTCATTCCGGATTTTATCGCTGCCCGCCGCTGGTCAGAAAAATTTAAAAATTTGACTCTGTATACCTTTTAATGGTTATACCGCCATTGGTTCGGTCGCCATGCGGTGGGAGAACATTAAGACCAATGCTGTCAAAATCTCAATAGTCAATGAAAAGATTTCTGTTAATTTTTTTTAAACAATATTTAAATCTTTGTTTCTTTTTCTACAGTCAAATGGTTCCGAAAGCAGAATGGAAAAGAGATAGCCATGCTACAAAGATATACATTCAGCCTCGATTCGAGTCGTAGTAAAACAACCGAAGTTTACAAGTGCTCCCGAATCACAATATGCAAAGCTCGCTTCATCGTCACAAAGGACAGAAAATTCCTTAAATCTAGTTATCTGGAACATAATCATCCACCTTCTAATTTCGTGATACGTGATGGTATTTATATTAAAATTTAAGTTTCCTTTCACAAGGTGCTAATATGTTGTTAGTTTTGGTTTCTTCGGCAACGTTTAGCGCAACGACCATTATCTAGACGCCTCATGGACGATCTGACTAACGAGAATTTTCTGCCAAGTCGCTGAGATACGACGTAAGCGAGGGGGACGGGGTACAGCGTTCTGATTGGCTAACTCAAGGTCAGTGCGACGAGGGGACTTACAGGAGTGGTCGAAATTAATACGACCTTAAGACTTTTTTGCCTAATGTGTTGACAGACATCGGTCGCCTGTGATTAGGAGTCTAGATATAAATGGTCGTTGGATTAGCGCCTAATGTATGCTAACTTGTGATTATCACGAGTCGTAAGTTGCTAGTTGTATTTTTGGTTATAATGTTAGTCTAAGTGCAGAAAAATATTGAAGCAATTACTTTAAGGGGAGTATAATTACTTTTACAAAAATACTTGTATAGTAGATTGGCGTACTAAATTTAATACCTTAGTTACTTTATAATGTCCGTAGGCTATTCTGGTGTCAACACAGAGCAAAGCTTTTATTGTATTTAGAAATGTCAATATTATTGCATGTCATATTATTATGTGATCTTATGTTCGGGTTCGTTAAGTTTTCTTAAGGATAAAAATAGTTAGGTAACACAATAGAGAACCTTTTTAAATATTTCTGACACAAGATGGAATATTATGAAAAGTTGACGGTTTTATGATTTTTTTGCAAAACTCTCTTGCTATCTGTTTTTATTAAACTATAAAATATAAAAAAATGTGTTTTCTTTTTAAAATACCCTTAACGAATTGATTTTATTTAAACCAAATTTGGCAACGTTTCCATGTCAAAATAAGTTTAAAGCAAGCAAAAAGACTAGCTGGTTTCTAAAAAAAATAAAATATTTTTTTATTTTTCTACAGCTGTGAAGTGGTATCCAAAGTGTAACGGGAAAGAAATAGCAATGATACAAGGATACACATTCTATAGAAAAAAGATCTGTAAAACAACAGAATTCTATTCTTGCACAGGACGTAAGTGCAAAGCTAGCTTCGTTGTTACGAAGGACAGGAAGTTCATGAAGTCTCGTCACCTGGAACACTCTCATCCACCTCGTAAGTGTGTAATACGCAATGGTATGGTATGGTAATATCTACCAGGATATCTCAATTAGTGTAAACATCGTCTAGGTTTTGTTGTTATGAACATAACGTCACATGATATACGATGTCAGTGAGTACTTAAAACAGAACGCTACATTAACATTTCCACTGATATCCACACGAGAAGGAAACGTCTAATTTGAACACTTTTTTGGTAGGAATTCAATCCTTAATCATTTACTGTGATATGCAAAATGATCTTATTAGTTTATGAATTTGTTTTCGATTCATAAATATTTCTAGAGTCAAAAAATAGAAATGGAGTTATTTAGTTTAATAATAATTGAAACTTTCAGAGGGTTCCTCATTTTTATTTGGTTGATATATAGCTTGTATTATTATTATTAAAGATAAATAATTTTCAAATAGTTTAATGATTTTTTTAATAGGATAACCCATTTCTTTTTCAAGTTATTCTCAAAAAACAAACTGGTATTCCAAATATGCTGCACTTCCTCTGATAAAATTTGAGTGACAGTTAAATTGTTTTTTTTTTCTACTGAAATTAACATAGTGATAGTTAACTTATATTCTGTAGAATAAAAATTTAATAGATATAGGTAGGGAGAAAAAACTTTTTTGTCTTTTTTGTCCCTGCAAGTATACGTTTTCAATTACAAATACATAATTACATCGTTGCGACCATCCACGAGCTTTTTACACCTAAAAATATAATTATCATTGTTATTTAACACATTAATACGAGATGACAGTATTAATTAACACCACTATATCATACATGATGTTTATATAAAAGTTCAACATTAAGCCAGAGCTAAAAAAATATACCTATATTTGTCAAATAATCAAAAATGAAAATGATAGAATCGTACCTACTTTAGACTTGATTGTTGTCTACATTTTTTTTTCCTTTTATCTGTCTAATACCTACCCTTAAATTTGCACAAAGATTATCTGTACATCAGTATTTGAATGGGTTTACTATAGGAATGGAAATAAATAAAACTCGATAAATGTTTTACATTTGAAACCTGTATCTTTTATTTAAGTTTTCTTTCTCAAATCTGTTCTGTCTCTACTGCCAAAAATTCCGACTAAATACTAATTGCCTCATTAACATTGCATTGTTAACCTTTCTTCTCCTTCTTGCAGTTAAATGGTACCAAAATCGGAACGGGAAGGAAATAGCCATGATACAAGGATACACATTTAGTAGTAGCCACCAAAGTAAATCAACGTATTTGTATTCGTGCTCCGTGGGAAGAAGGTGTAAAGCTCGCTTCAGCATTACTAAAGACAAGAAAGTAATAACGTCCGGCTGTATGGAACACAATCATCCACCACCTAATCATGTAATACGTAATGGTATTTATTTTAAAGTGTAAAAACCTGTTAACATGTTTTGTTGTTGTAATCGCCTGAGTCTGTTCGAAATGTCACTAAAATTGTTAAAACAAAATTTAAAAAAAAAACAATAATCAAAACATTAACAAATCGATTCCAATATTTTTTACACTATGTTGTATTGTTCTCAAAAATGTTTTAATTAAATTTGGTCACTAGTTAATTACAAATCAATAAAATGTATGATAGGACTCAAACCCTGTGTTAAACTTAATAGCCTCATCATCATTCCTGAAACGATACATCCCAATGTAGCCAAAAATTGTGTTCAAAATTTATTTGAGTACATTGGGCAGTCTGTGATGTATCAACAGACATTTTTAAGTTTACTTCCTGGATTGCTTGATGATGATGATGATAATAAAGATAAAAAACAACACGATAAATATTTTCCATTTGAAAACTGTATCTTTTATTTAAGTTTTCTTTCTCAATTCTGTTCTGTCTCTACTGCCAAAAATTCCAACTAAATACTAATTGCCTCATTAACATTGCATCGATACCTTTCTTCTTCTTCTTGCAGTTAAATGGTACCAAAATCGGAACGGGAAGGAAATAGCCATGATACAAGGATACACATTTAGTAGGAACCACCAAAGTAAATCAACGTATTTGTATTCGTGCTCCGTGGGAAGAAAATGCAAAGCTCGCTTCAGCATCACTAAAGACAAGAAAGTAATAACGTCCGGCTGTATGGAACACAATCATCCACCACCTAATCATGTAATACGTAATGGTATTTATTTTAGAGTTTAAAAACCTGTTAACATATTTTTTAAACAAGAGCTGTTGATCTAATTGCCTGTGTCTGTTCGAAATGTTACTAAAATTGTTAAAACAAAATTAAAAAAAAAAAACAATAATCAAAACATTAACAAATCGATTCCAATATTTTTTACACCATGTTGTATTGTTGCCAAAAATGTTTTAATTAAATTTGGTCACTAGTTAATTACAAATCAATAAAATGTAAGATAGGACTCAAACCCTGTGTTAAACTTAATAGCCTCATCATCATTCCCGAAATGATACATCCCAATGTAGCCAAAAATTGTGTTCAAAATTTATTTGAGTACATTGGGCAGTCTGTGATGTATCAACAGATATTTTTAAGTTTACTTCCTGGATTGCTTGATGATGACGATGATAATAAAGATAAAAAACAACACGATAAATATTTTCCATTTGAAAACTGTATCTTTTATTTAAGTTTTCTTTCTCAATTCTGTTCTGTCTCTACTGCCAAAAATTCCAACTAAATACTAATTGCCTCATTAACATTGCATCGTTAACCTTTCTTCTTCTTCTTGCAGTTAAATGGTACCAAAATCGGAACGGGAAGGAAGTAGCCATGATACAAGGATACACATTTAGTAGTAGCCACCAAAGTAAATCAACGTATTTGTATGCGTGCTCCGTGGGAAGAAAGTGTAAAGCTCGCTTCAGCATTACTAAAGACAAGAAAGTAATAACGTCCGGCTGTATGGAACACAATCATCCACCACCTAATCATGTAATACGTAATGGTATTTATTTTAGAGTTTAAAAACCTGTAAACATATTTTTTAAACAAGAGCTGTTGATCTAATTACCTGTGTCAGTTCGAAATGTTACTTTAATTAAAACAAAATTAAAAACACAGATACAATTACAAAATCAGTTTAAATGTTTTTAAAGTTAACAGCTCTAAAATGCACCATTACATGTGTTGCTGGGGAGTTTGTTCCGCTACTTCTTACTCCCAATTAAAATATTAAAAAGTGGCGAAGAGCGAAAATATTGTTGTAATATTGTAAAGTCCGGTCGTAGAGCAGGAGGAATTTCGGACATTGACCCATTATTACCTGTCTCTGTCACTCCCGCGTAAATATAATGAGTTTCACTTGCACACATGCAATGGCCGCCGCCGTCCTCTGGGATTGTAAACCTTTTACCGATAGGATGCATAACCGCATACTGTCATACCGGTTACCTTTTACTTAATAGAAAAATGTTTGTGATCACTGTCAGTAGGTAAAGAGGTCAATGTACGAAATTCCTCCTGCGTGTTCTGGCGAACTTTTAGCCAAACTTGGCAGTCGGCTCGCACTAAATGAAGAAAGAAAATACATGTGGCACTCGGAGACTGCCGCGGTGAAGCTATTGCATAACATTTTTTTTTATTTTAAAAGAATAAAATCGCCTACCGTACCGGGTATATTTAACGAGAATGTAATTTATTTAAAATGTTTCTGGTGCACTACTGTAATAAAGAACTTCTTTGTTGTAGGAGAATTTTATAAGTAGGTTTCATTATGAAAACTCCTTTTGTAGCTGGCCGTTTAGAATCAGTAAGAAAAAGTAAATTGTTTTATGACGAATATTTTTATGATTGCCGAAGTCTCCCGAACTGAAACGATGTTAGACGATGCGTGGTGTCAGATATTTTCGTTAGGTTTTTGAAATTTTTTGATTCGGTCGCCGCGCCGCGCCGCGCTTAGAGCCCGCGATAAAAGCTATGCAATAGCTTAAACATTTTTAGCGACCATCGACTAGAGCGGTAGCTAGAAACATCGAGAAAATTCGTAGCGATGTTTGGAACTGTTCGTTGTTCAGTTTGGGAATGCTCGATGTTCTGTAACAAGTGAATGCTTAAGTCTATCAGCACCTTAAACTGAAGTACCTAACGCAATTTTTTGTTTTTTTTTTTTTTAATAATTAAATCGATGTTCTAATAAACCTCAACTATTGAATGTCTAAAACACTTAAGAATATTAACATAACCCATTAACAAATATTATGGAACAATTTTATCGATATTATACTGTTTTTTTTTTTGGGTGGTTTCATCTAATGAGTTCCCCCTCCCTTGATGTGGAGAAGTAGAGTCTGTCAGACTCTTACTGACTTAAAATGCCTCTTTTAACTTCCTTTAATTTAACTTTTATTTCAGATCCATCGCCAGTATTTAGTACAACAAGGCAAGGGAACCCCGTGCTGATATTCGGGTCCTACCGGTATAACGCCTCGACTGCGTATAAAGGACGTAAAGTGCGTTGGTATTGTTCCAGATACGTCAAAGGTTGTCGATCAAGAGTCCTTACATTTGATAATATTATAGTTAAACATCAATCTCAGCATAACCATTAGAATTTGGTTATGATCATAGTCTCGGATTTTGAGAATAATAAACACCTAAAGGTTTTTCAAACTAAGGTCGAAAATCTGATGGAACATACATTAATATTTTTTTTTTTTTTTTTTTTTTAGAGGGGTTGTATTATGATGAAACTAAATCTCATATGTACAGGGTGTAAGAAGACACTTAACGAAGCCGAAAGCCACGTATTCTACCCATTATTTGGATCATTATTTTCCTTTAGACCGTACCTGGGACATACAAGGGTTCTCGAGATATTGAAGGTCAAAGTTGCATTTTTTTAAAACTTTTTTTTACGAAATCGAATTCTAAGGCGCCATCTCCACGAGCGAGAGAGTCGCGGCGATATTATCGTCGTGCCACGTATTTCCATACACTCTCTATGATCGCGTCTCCACACGGCGATATTATCGCGGCGATGCGACGAGTGGCAATGTGTGACATTAGTCGGGCGTATCGCCGCGCGCTCGTGGCGCTCTCGCAGCGAGCGCGCGGCGGGCGCGCGACGACTCGCAACGGAATCGCCGCGCGCTCGCGACGAGCGCGTTACCAGTAGCGAAACAAAACAAAACTATAGCACAACGACTCGTCGCGAGCGCGCGGCGATTCCGTTGCGAGTTGTCGCGCGCGCGCGGCGTTTCCGTGACGATACGCTGGCGGAATAAACGCTCGTCGTGGAGATTCTCCGACGATAGAAGGACGGACTTGCAGCGTTTTCCTCGCTCGTGGAGATAGCGCCTAAGTATTATTACAAAACTTTTTTTCTAAACAAACATTACCTGAATTTTCGATTTTTCTAAAAAAAATTACGCACGCACGTCGATACATTCTTATCATAGCGCGTTCCAGCATAGGCGCGTTGTGAGCGTCAAGCCGCCCGCCTACGCACACAACGACACGAAACCTGTTTGCTTTACATGCGCGCAATAAAATTATTATTTTTTTATACCTAAAAATAAAAGTCGGTTCCCAGCGATAATTTTAGCGTAAAGCTACTTAGTTAGATGTACAGTACGCGTAGTTAACGGCTATGTGATGTGTCTAATTACACCCTGTATATAAAAATCAAGTTACAAGTCAACAGCCAGTTTTAGACACAACTATGTATGGGAATCCTGTGATCTATATTGGACATTACCGGTATAAAAGAACGAATAATTGTAAGGGGTCCACAGTGTCCTGGTATTGTAATAAATACTCCAGAGGATGTTGCTCAATATTCTTCACTTTCAATAATGGTGTTGTCATCAGCCAGAGCATTACCTTAAATAAAATTTTCAAAATGTCTTGGTTTTAATTCTTTTAACTCTCATAATAAGAAATATGTTTACATTGATAGTTCTAAACGTTGCAGTAAAAAATGTGGCATGTGCAGCAAAATGTGTAAATTCTGTGACCACTCTCATTTACTAACAGACTTCAAAAAAAGGAGGAGGTTATTGAGAAACATTCAAGTACGTACCTACTCGAGAAAACTTTTTAATATTAATATAATATTATTGTTGAGCTCCTCTCTCCATTTTTAGATAAGTCCTAGTTGATACTAAACAACGCTGAAAGATCTTAAAGTAAGTACATTTACGTTTCAGATTTAGAGCCAGTATTCGGTGTGACGACGCAAGGGAATCCTGTGATATTTCTGGGAAGCTTCCGGTACAATAAAAAGAATGGTAGTAAAGGACCCAGAATCCGGTGGTACTGTACGAGACACAACAGTGGGTGTCGAGCAAGTGTGGTTACTTTCAATAATTTAATTATTAGTCGTATGAAAGATATACATAACCATTGATAGAATTGATAGTTCAAGTCAAAGATTTCAATGCACTCATGTATTAATATGAATTTTATATAATTATGTTAGGCTTAAATAAATAATAGTTCCAAGCTTGTAGTATTTATGTTATCCACATGCCGTTCAATAAACTTCATCCCAAAAACACTGAAACCGTAGTTTAAGTAAGAACCCCTTTTTCGAAAATGGAGTCTCTACTACATTTTTTCATTGTGAAATCATACGTTAAAATGACATTTGTTTTTTTTTCGGTACTACAAAGATAGACAGTCACTCTGTGATATGAGATCACAGAGTGACACACCCACTCGAGCGGGTATAAAGGTGCGAAACTACTTTGGACACCGATATCAAACAGTATGATTTAGCCATAGGAATCAATTTATCCAATATAAGAATACCTAGTTTTATCTAAAACCTGCATGTTGTTTAAAACTCAATCGATATTGATGTCATTTCACTTAAAATAAACTTTATATTTCATTTCAGATTGGCGTCCAGTTTTCAGCACAACTAGGAGTGGTAATGATGTCATCATCTTCGGGCCTTATCGATATAATCGTGTTAAAAACTATAAAAGTACCAGATCACGATGGACTTGTACACGAAGCTCAGTGGGATGCCCATCTGTTATGTTCACTATCGGGAGTAAAATTGTTAGCCATAAGACGGAGCATTATCACTAGAATTTTTACTTGTAACCTGATTTACTATTCAGTACAATCATTGAGTGTATTGCGTACAATTCTAATGTACACGTTTCTTTTTAAGCTATTGCATAGCTTTTATCGCGGGCTCTGAGTGCGGCGCCGCGCAGCGACCGAATCAAGAAATTTCCAAAAACCTAACGAAAAAACCTAAGGAAAATACCTGACACCACGCATCGTCTAACGTCGTTTCAGTTTCGGAGACTTCGGCAATCATAAAGGTACCGACAGACGTGCTCATTACTAGCACGAAAGCATACTTTATTGAGCAAGGGGCAATTTTATTGAGGGAGAGGGAGAGGGAGGAGGAGGAGAACGTTTCTTGTCGTTTCACTAATTGACGTGGCTGACCATAGCCTAATTAGTACAGTAATAAATATAATAAATAAATAATTAAGTATAATTGCATAAGTTGATAAAAAATGCTATGCAATAGCTTTACCGCGGTAGTCCCCGAGTGCCACACGTATTTTTTTTTGTATTTGTACATCATCTAATGAGTCCTCCCGCCCTTGGTTCAGCAGAAAGGACTGTCAGACTCGTCACCATCTTCCTGCGTTCATCCCATTTTACTTGGGGTCAGACTTGTACTGACTAAAATCCACGGTCCCCTTCAATAGCCCTTTACGTTCCAGGGTCACTGTTACCTATTTGGACAGTCCCGCGACCCCAAATATTTCCTTGAGGTGGTTGGTTAGTTATTAAAATTATTTTAATGTCAAAACTTGTTTGTGTGTGCTAAATGAATAAATATTTTTAGAAGGGACTTGTTGTTTATATTCTTGCCCAATAAAAATGGTTCAAACAGGTTACTGTGTGGTAAACAATGTCGATTTTCGCGACTATTAGTGGAAAGTATCGATTCTAACGTTAGTTTCTTGACAAATTCAATGAAATGCCAACTCAAATTTACAGATTATAAGTTGTATTATTGCACTTCTTATTTATTTATTTTTTAAAGATAACCCACTAATAAATTTTTGTTAACTGTGTTTGGAAGTCTTGTTAAATTATATAAGCATCATCATCATCTCAGCCATAGGACGTCCACTGCTGAACATAGGCCTCCCCTTTAGATCTCCACATATACCGGTTGGAAGCGACCTGCATCCAGCGTCTTCCGGCGACCTTTATAAGGTCGTCTGTCCATCTAGTTAGTGGACGTCCTACGCTGCGCTTGCTAGTCCGCGGTCTCCACTCTAGCACTTATACCTATAAGCATAGTTTTATGGAACGATAGATAATATCCATTATTCAAAAATTTAATAGATTTTTATTCAATCAAAACATTGATATTATACAATGCATTTGTTTTAGGCACAGATGCAGATCCTGTGTTCATAACGTCACGGAATGGTTACCCTGTTATCATGATTGGTTCTTATAGATATAATCAAGTTAATACTGGCAAAGGAGTTAAAAAGCGATGGAGATGTACCCACGTTGGAACAGGATGCAAATCAATCATCTATACAATTGAAAATAAAATTATCAGCCATAAAAATGAACATAACCACTAATGCCTTTGTCAAACTGACAGACGAACCGAATCCGTGGCGTAGCGTTTTTGTTTGTAATGTATGGAATTGTTAGAAGCCTGTCACATAGACTATAGGATCGTTTTCGCTTTTTTATATGACAGGATTCGGTTCGGTTCGCTATCGCCTGTCTGTTTGACAAAGGCCTAAGAGTAGTGCTTGACTTTTTAGGCCGTGCGCTGCGTTAAGCGGGCGTCCGTCGCGGGTGTCCGTCGCGGGGACCCGCGCCGTGCTCCGTCGCGGACAAATTTAACCAGTCGCGGACGCCCGCAACGGTCTCCTGCCTCTCGCAGCGCCGCCAGTCCAATTTGATCGCGCGGGTGTACAGTCGATATCATGTATATGTCACGTCTAGATTGTTGTGAGGAAAATTTACCGCAACGGCGCTCACTGTTTTCCTAGAAGGATCTCCGCTCGCGTGCTCCGTCACATGGACACTCGTCGCGGGGCGGGTCCGCCGCCGTGCGCAGCGCACGGCCTTAAGATTTAACAGGCACGGTTAGCAGAGCAGTAGCTTCCGCATTTCTCGCACGAAACAAATATTTGTGTAACCTACAAGTAGTAATTCTGGGTCTGGGTGTTTGTATATGTGAGTTTCTATGTTTGTAAACGCGCCCATGACATAAGAGAAATTCATAGTGTGGGTCAACGTTTTTAAAAAAGAAAAAAGTGTTGTGAATAAAGTTATTTTTTTAATACTGAATTTGATTTCATTCTACTATGTTTTATCAAATAGTAGGCAACTAGTTCATAATTATGTTGATGTGAATAAAAACTTTGTGTTTATTTTCAGGTTGGCAGCCAGTGTTTAGCAAGACAAAAAGTGGTAATGATGTCATGATCGTTGGTCCCTATCGATATAATCGTGTGTTAAAATGTAAAGGGGCCAGAGTGCGATGGACATGTACCCGGTACAAAAATGGATGCCGATCTACTGTGTTCACATTTAACACTGATGTTGTAGCTTATAGGACTGAACATAATCATTGAGATGATAATGTTGGTGTTTATTTCCAATAATATTATATTTGGCTAAAGTTAATGTTTTATTTTCATATATTTGTTAAATAAATATGTTTCAGCAGTTCTTGCATGTGTTCTTCTTACTTAGTGACTAATTATATATAAAACGTTTTTAAAGAGTACATAATCATCATTATTTGCCTTCCTTATCCCAACTGTGTTGGGGTCGGCTTTCAAACCACACGGAAAAAAAGGATGTTTTAAATTAAGACGATATCGTATTGGTCAAGACAAATACTGATTCATATATGGGGAAAACAAAATATTGAAAACAAAATATGAATGAAGTGAAATATTGTCTTAATTATATTGTCTCCTTCGAAGACATTAGACTTGAATCAAGAATTATTAAGTTTAATTTTAAGAATATCTTCAGTAAAAACTATATATTTTCTTTAATTAAAATTGTAATAGTCTTGAATCAAAAATATATTCTTACGTCAAGAATTAAAACCAAGTATTTATTATTCTTAATTTGAGTGAACAGGTTTTCTTTGACTGAGCACATTTACTTACGTTAAGAAAATATTTATTTGGATTGAGACAATTTTTTAAGAATATTGTTATTCTTCGCAGAAGAGATCCTTTTTTTTCCGTGGCAGATGCAGCTGAATATCAGTATTTTACATGGAGTGACTGTTGATGATTTTACCACGAAAAAAAGTATTGTTAATCCAGCTATGAACTATCTGTGTAAGAAATCCCATCCAAATCCGTCCGTTCGAACAAACATCCAAACTTTCCCGTTTTTAATAGTAGTAGGATTTCAGTATTTCGTTTTTTTTTACAGATTACATGCCAGTGTTTAGCAAGTCGAGGAATGGTAAAGATGTCATCGTCCTTGGTCCCTATCGGTACAATCGGGTGAATAGCTGTAAAGGCACCAAAGTGCGTTGGACATGTACCCGGGTGTCATTGGGATGCAGATCTACTATCGTAACTTTTGACAGTGTCATCGTTAGCCATAAAAATGTACATAACCACTAGGATAAGTTCTGTTTTCGAAGAATTATTCAAGATTATGTGTTTATATTTACAATTTCACTATAGTCATGTATTTGTAATAATTATATCCCACCAAAAATGTTCTGTAAAAACGTGGGAAAAAACTAGCCAAAACTCGATGGAGCTGCTTGTTTATCTCTAAAAAGTAATGAAATCTAGACAAAGTCGTGCCAAGTCTAAGGTTCCTTACTGCGATTCCTATATTACAGTTAATGTTGTGTGACTTGGCCTTATACTCGTACATTATACATTATTGTCGAGCATTTATACGATATTAAGTAATTGTTTGCATTTTTGCAGGTTTTAAACCAGTTTTTAGTACGACGTACAGCGGCAATCCTGTCATCACTGTTGGTCCCTATAGATATAATCGAGTTTTAAGGTGCAAAGGGCCCAAAGTACGATGGACATGTAACCGATACCCATATGGGTGCCGGTCTACTATCACTACTATTCACAGTGCAGTTGTTAGCCATAAAACTGAACATAATCATTGAATAAGTACATTTTGCTTGTGACTCGAACGTTTATTTGCGATGTTCCATAATTATTATAAGTATAGATATAATTATATGTGTTTGTATGTCTATATTTTTGTTTGTTGATAAATTGTACACCGTAGACTACCTACAGTATTGTTTCTCCTTTACTTTTCAAATCCATCCAAAGGTTGTCTTGAAAAGATCGCTTGTAGCGATAAGACCGCCCATTGTCTCACCCTATTTGTAAGATATTGTTAGTTGGATGTATCTGTGATTTGTATGGTGTACATAATAAAGAGTATTCTATTCTATTCTATTTATTTGCTTTGAATATAATTTTTAGTTACTGACTAATTTTATGTTTACTACCCCCGCTGCTCCTCTTCTATTATTGGTAGCATTATGTTTTATAGCCTTTCTCGATAAATAAACTATCCAACAAAAAAAAAATTGAAACCTAACCAGGCCCTGTAGCCATGTTGCAAACGATAAACGCAAACGCTGAATAGGCTTTAATAGATTTTCACCTTTATGTGCTTGGGTATAACGTTGAAGATCTAGTGAAGATTGCTTATCGTTTTAGATCTTTCCTGTCGCTAACGCTCAGAAATCTTAAATAGATTTTCAACTTTAGGCTCTAGGCTATTAAGTTGAAAATTTATTGCGGAGTATCGAACGTTTACGATTATCGTTTGCGACTTGTTGTGACTTGGCTAGGGGGGCAGAAGTTTCTGAGATTTGAGCGTTCAACCAAACGAACTTTTCAGGTTTATAATATTAGTATGAAAATATGAATCCTTTAGGTTATGTATCTTAAGTGTTTATAAACATTAATAAATTTTTGACTTATATTAATGTTTTATTTTCATGTAAATAACTGAGTATTTTAGCGTGTACATAAAGCAGAAAACATACAGGTGTAAGTAGTTTTAGGGTTGTTTGGTTTTTGTATTTGGTATCGACTGTAATTTCTGTCTTCAAACAGAAAATATAAGCGTTGAGAAAAACAAACTTTTAAAAATTACTTCTTCATTTTGTCTACGTCATGTACATTATAAATATTTTGACTAAAGCTGATTTCAGACTACGCTATAATATAATAGCTAGGGATGCATCGATACGCCTTTTCGCCGATACGATACCGATACCGATACTCTTATAAAAATATCGGCGATACCGATACCGATACGCTTATTGTGAATTAAAAAAAATAATTATAATAAAATAAATCACAAGTCAGATTTTTTTTTAATGTAAAATGTAGTGATATAGGTTGATATTAGATAATTATACATTTTAGTAATTAAAATTAACATCATTATGATTTTGGTTTAAAAAACAAAGTAATCCTACATTTTGATTTAGAGAAAGGCGATTTCGCAAGTCTGTTTGGCAAGGGTTTCCCCGGGCATAGTTCGTGGCTCGTTTGCAATGAAATAGACCAGACAACACGCTCGTTTACCACCTATACACCACATTTTTAAATTAAAAAAAATAATTTTAAGAAAAACAAAAAACCCGACTGCGTAAAAACTAAATAAATACAAAAAAGAAAGAAACAAGCCCAACAGAACAGCAGGAAGAAGCAGAACAGAACGACTCACAGTCGGGGCCCCTTGGGAAGATTTGATTGGTAAAATTTGAATGGGCCCCGACTGTGAGTCGTTCTGTTCTGCTTCTTCCTGCTGTTCTGTTGGGCTTGTTTCTTTCTTTTTAGTATTTATTTAGTTTTTACGCAGTCGGGTTTTTTGTTTTTCTTAAAATTATTTTTTTATTTTATACTTTTTAGTTACGATTCATTCGAGAGAATTTATGATTTGTTATTATGTGTGTATCGATTATAAAAACTATTTATATTGTGTAGTTATTTTAGTACTAATATTTTGTTGTTTATAGCATTTATCAGTCCAAATTAAATTGAAACATATAAGTTATATATATTTTGGTAAACCATTTTGAAAATCCTTTATTTTGATATCCCACTTGATAGAATGTGAGAGATTTTAAAAAAATATTTTAATTTGGAACCCTTTGCACGCGAGTTCGACTCGCACTTGGCCAGTTTTGTGTACCCAGTGACACTCTCACGTTTAAGACGAATCTAACGACACCTCTCAAGTTAAAATCCATCAAGCCGTTTAGGCTGCAGAGCGTGCCAAATAAATATACCCACATATATACATACATACATACATACATACACTCGAAAAACATAACCCTCCTGGCGCAGTCGGGTAAAAAGTATCGTTGAATCGGTTATGAAAATATCGTCGATACCGATATATCGGTTAACCCGAAGTATCGCCGATATATCGGTATTCGTATCGGTATCGGATGCATCGCTAATAATAGCATATAGTATAATTATAGCTCATAGCACAACAATATCGCGCTCCATACATTATTATGGACACGTTCACATTGTGCTGTACTATATATTATTCATTCATTCATTTCATTTTTTCATTTATTTATTCATCTAACAATTTACATTGTGTTTGAATTTACAATAAAATATCAATACATAATAATAAAATATCAATACATAACAGAACAAAACTTGTGATCACAAAAAATATACAACCAAGAAGGGAATAAATAATATATATAACATCTCGACTCAAAGAACCGTATACATTACCGTTACATGTCCAACCATAACAAACTCAAGAACAACTTTGTCCATTCCAAATCACTTGAATAAAATGAAATCAAATTTCAATTTAATAAATATCAGCAAATAAACAATCAAATCTAGTACCAATCATATCAAATTAGATGTCAATTTAATCAATATCAACCAAGTAAAAAGTAATAAAATATAGCACCAATTATATCAAATCAAATGTTAATTAAATTAAATGATAATTAAATCAACTGTAATTTAAATCCGATGTCAATTAAATATAATGTCAACTAAATCAACTGTCAATAAATCAAATTCAATTGAAATTAATATCAATAAAATCAAGAGTTTATTAAAGCAAAAGTCAATTAAATGAAATGTCAATTAAATCAAAAAGTCAATTATATTAAATTTCAAACTAAAAACAAATTTCAAATAACTCCCAATGTCAATTGAAAGTAAATGGAATTTCAAAATTGTAAATCACAAAATTATCTGGAGTCATTCGACATCAAATCGGATACCGAATATAAACATTTTTCTATTAGGAATGCTTTCAGTTTTGCCTTAAATAAGTTAGTGTTATAAACCAAGGATTTTAGTTCGGTAGGTAGCTTATTATATAATTCTACTGCTTGGTAACGTGAACAATGCTTTGCTACGTTAAGTTTCGGTACCATTAAATTTTTAATAACTTTTCTTCTTGTACACTCTCTCAGCTGCCTTTCTTTTTGTGATTCATATTGATGTATATATTTTGCAAACTTGCTTAATAAAACTAGTATATACAAACTTGGGACTGTTAGAATGCCTAATTTCTTAAAGTATTCTTTGCATGAATCACGCTGTGAAATTTTCACGATGGTTCTGATTGCACGTTTCTGAAGGATGAATGCTCTTTGGCAGTTATAATCATAGCTATTTCCCCAAAACATAATACTGTATCTTAGCCTCGATTCAACCAAAGCATGATAACATACTTTTAACTGCCTCAAGTCTATTTCATCCCTGAGGCTCCTAAGTGCATAACATGCAGACGATATAGAGGAATCGATAGCGGCTAGCTCTTTTTTCCAGTTTAGTTTTGCATCTATAGTTATACCATACCTAAGAAGTTTACCTCATTTACCTATCCGATCTTTTCTCCTTTCAATGCCACATCTATAGTGTCATTGTTACGTGATGTAGTCTTAAATAACATAACATTTGTTTTATTAATATTAATGACTAAATTATTTGCTATACACCATCTTGAAAGATTTTCGAGGCATTGATTTACTTTTGTGGACAATACCTGTAAATCATGCTCTCCGATTATTATGTTTGTATCATCAGCGAAAACAACACACGAAGCGTCAGGTTGGCTTGCAATACGCTATAAATTGGTACGATGCGCAGAGTTCATGCTATGCTATATCGCGCGCCGCCCTCTTCCTCCTCCCTCACCCCCTAAATTATCCAAATCTTCAAAAGTTTGAAATCACCACGTTCTCTTCTGAACTATAAATGATTTGATATCCAGAATCTGGCATATTTCTTCTTTCGTATCATTAATGACAAGATAGTGTTCATTATCGCTTGATGAGCTTTCAAGACTATCCAGTATTAAATCCATTGTGTCGATCGTGATGTGTGCTGTGCAACTGTGCACACTCTTCAAAGATCGTGGTCGACTGAGCTTGCGATAATATCGCGTATGTGAACGTCATGCTATATAGTATAGCATTAGGTCCTTCTTTGCTATACTTTATAGCACAATAGTATAGCGTAGTCTAAAATCAGCTTAACACGTAACACATAAATCTAATACTATAGCCACGCATGTTTTACTAGAACATATTGCATGTTTCTTGCGCAAATAAGACAGAAGAAAATTAGCCTATTTGAATATATTCCTTTCGCTATTAACACTCAAAAAATATTACAGTAATTTTCATGAAAAGACTGAACGGAAAAGAAGTAGCAATAGTGAACGGCTACACTTACTACTGTCGCAAGCAGAGTTTGAAGAGGTCTACAAAGATCTGGAACTGTACCTATGGAGGGGACTGTCATGCCAGGATGGAGATCACCAAGCACGCGAAACCATCTCGTCGGATTGTGCTGTCAGCGAAACTGGAACACAAGCACGAACCTTCTAAGTATTGTATCAGTAATGGATTCTATTGTAAACTGTAATTGGTAGAGTGCCTATTTAAGATGTTGGTAATTGTGATGTAAAATCAAGATGTCAATTGGAACAATAGGAATGATCCTGTTCTGGTTATTACGTACTTATTATCTGTGAAAGTGGAAAGTTATTGTCGTCAGCTACATTTATTAATATCTTAAAACGTCATAATAATATTGAATTATCTATTTAGTAGCACATATCTAGTCATGTATCAGTATAATGTATGTCGAAGTATATTTGCACAAATCTGTTTAATTTACAAAGAGTTCAAAATTTAGTTTTGATGAAATATATAAACATGTTTAAATATGCAATAAACTATTTTCTTTGCGTGTGGAATTACGAATCTAGTCAAAATTTTAAGTCATTTTACCTACATGTGGAAATTCAGCATTGTATGTCAATGTCTGCAAAATACTACTTTAATGATCTCAAGTTTGTAAATATGTATCCCACCATCAATCTTTTATTTTGTTTTTTTTTTTTTATCTTTTATATGTCGATCTCTAATAATTTGGTTGGGCTCTTGTGTTTTCTAATCAGGGTCACCATAGGTACCTACTCCAGATCTTCGATTATCCTAGTTTTTATAGTTTTCTCTTTACGGGGCCATGTACCAAATTTCAGCTCTCTGAGTTTATGGGAAGTACTAGTTCTATATTGATGATCATGAGTGAGTGAGTGAGTATCGTAAATGCGAAACTTTGCTTTCGCTTAACTTCGGAACTGAATGACCTACAGAGTTGAAATTTTGGATTTTAAGTATGTGATTATAGCTTACTGGATGACGAAAACTTCTGCGTTCTGGTCTTATCCAGAGGTTCTCAAATAGGGGCCTGAAAATGCGGAGAAATGGTTCCAGAAAAGGAAGGTACGGCAGTGTTTGCTTCGCGCTCGACTTTGGCGGGGGCACTGCCGTGCCCCCGCCAAACCGTGTCATACCTATTTATCTATGCTATGACATTTACATCATTTACATATTTGTATTCGTGTGCGTGTGTTTTACGGTTTATCAATAAATAACGTTTGAAAAAAATACAAAATGGTTTATCAATGTGAATGTGTAGTACAATAAAGTAAATAGGTAAAGACGAAAATTAATGAGGAAGACAAAATTTGCCACTTTAAGAATTTTCGTTTTTCGAGAATTTGAGAATCACGCATTTTGAGAATAAGGCCATTATAAGAATTTGCCATTTTGAGAATCTGTCCTTTTGCGACTCTATTATTATCATTTTCCGAATCAAAACGTCTAGTTTTGCCCCTAAACCCTTTAGTGAAGTATGTAGAAACCGGAATGATTCTAATTCTTAGCATTATTTTAGTATTCTACGTGTAGATACATATCAATCAGCTGTCATAATAACTTATTTGTTTATTTTTTAAGGTCAAATACAATGGGTAAAGAAAACCAACGGCAGGGAGCTGGCCATTGTGGACGGGTATACCTTCTACTGCCACAAACAGAACATGATCAAGAGCACCTGGACTTGTACCAACGCGATGAGGTGCAAAGCGAGGATGATGATCACTAACAGAGCCGACCCAGCACAACGAACCGTGCTCACATCTAAACTAGAACATAATCATAAGCCGCCGAATTATAGAATTACTGACGGCTGTTATGTGAAGATAAATTCATTTTATTATTAATTTTTAAGCTATTGCATAGATTTTATCGCGGGCACTGAGCGCAGAATCAAATAAAATCCAAAAACCTAACGAAAATATCTGACACCACGCATCGTCTAACATCGTTTCAGTTCGGGAGACTTCGGCAATCATAAAAATATCCGTCATAAAACAATTTATTTTTTCTTACTCATTCTAAACGGCCAGCTACAAAAGAAGGTTTCACAATGAAACCTACTTATCAAATTCTCTTTTACAACAAAGAAGTTACAGTGCACCACAAACATTTTAAATAAATTAAATTCTCTTAAATTTACGCGGTAGGCGATTTGATTCTTTAAAAAAAAAATTATGCAATAGCTTCACCGCGGCAGTCTCCGAGTGCCACATGTATTTTTTTTATAATATCGCTGCTGTATCTTCAGCAAGATTAGGTTCATAACCATACATTCACTTTTCTGCCACAAAAGCTCGAGTAGACCTTACTTTTATTATGCTTCATATGACGCGTGTTTATATAGGAGCCACGCGCCAGTTCATCTGGCGCATCCGAATTTTGTGTGAAATAACGGATGCAGGCGTGTTATCAAGCGCCCTGTGAAGCAAGCGAATCATAATAATATTATTATCTCTAGTCATTGTTTAGAAGTAATTTTTATAGAACAGTTGGTCTTCTAGTCCCATTTTTGACCAAAGATTATTATTTTGCATATCATAAATACTTGTAACCTTTTATATAACGTGTAGAATGATATTATTGGTAAAAAATTGTGATAGCGTAGATTCCAGTCTAGATATTCATTCAAGAAAATTAAATGACTATAAAATGGATTATGTTTTAAATCATTTATTTTGCGATTGTCAATGTACAGTTCTTCTGGATGATAGCTGGAAGATAAAACTGTGAAGAATAAAAAAAAACATTGCACAAAAACTGCTTTTCTCCAATATCAAATTCAACATCTCTTTATATTTTCAGTGCAATGGGTAAGGAAAAATAACGGTAAGGAGCTTGCCATCGTGAACGGCTACTCATTCTATTGCCACTTTCGACGCCATCTCACTGATACATGGAGTTGCTCCCACGGACAGCTCTGCAAAGCTCAACTCATCTTCACTAATGATGACACAAGGATCCTGGTTAAAGCTAAATTAGAACATAATCACGCACCTCCAAGATTTTTCATTAATAAAGGAGTTTATGTCAAACTGTAATGGTCTTCACGGTTATTGAACTGCGTGACGTGTCTCGTTTTCTTTAAGTTCTTTTTGCTGTCAAACTTTAATAATTGTACTGTGTAAATGTTTGTTTTGTGACGCCTTCTTATTGTTATCTGTATTTTGTGGCATGTTTACGGTAACCATGTGTTTAATTAATAAAACAATATTTTAAAACCGACTTCAAAAAAGGAGGAGCTTCTCAATTCGACAGTATGTTTTTGCCTCTTTCATTTGACTGTTAGCTGCGTCTAACCTAATGAAAACCTAACCTAATCATTCTAATGCAATCTCTTGTGTTTTTTTTTTTAATTTTCTATATAATTATAACAACTTTAATTTATTTACAGTTCGATGGGTAAAAAAACGTGACGGAAAGGAGCTAGCAATTATGAACGGCTACACATTTTTCTGCAAAAGAGAAACTTCAACAACAAGTTACTGGAACTGTACCAAAGGATACCCGTGTAAAGCCAGGCTTATATTTACAACGTCCGCAATCTCGGAGCGTCTTTTGAAATCAGTTGTGGGGACTCATTCGCATCCTCCTCCGACGTTTGTGATTAATAACGGATGTTATTTTAAAATATAAGTTTTGTGAAAATTAATAAAATAATAAATATTTGCCATCTTGTAACATGCTTTAAGTTCGAACGCGTCTGACACACGGTCGACCTCTTCCCTGCGTGGTGCTGCGTAGCCTAGCCCAGGGCAGTAACTTTCTTCCTTCTTTCTACCAAGTGACCAGTATCAGTGCTTAGAGACCTTAGAACCTATTTCCCTGAATCTTCCTGTGTGCTCGTGCTCTCACTTATTGTAAATAAACGTGTAAAGTGATCTATGGTATCATTTCCTAACCTGCCACGAAACCCGCTTACCACAGTAGTGGATTGATTGGACGACGGGACTTTTAAATAAGATAATATAGTTTATATTTATGTAACTTAACAACAGCTGCTAATTTATATTGTGATAATCAATTGTTATTTTTTTATATATTTAGAAGACCTTGAAAGGAATACAGCTTCAGCTTTGCTGCTAGCAGATGCCCCTACGTCACCAAATCATCAGATGACCGATGTTCTGGTCGCTGTGTGGCCCACCATCAACCCAATGGTTAAACTTATAAATGAGGCAGTAAAAGGAAAAGGTTTGTACCTGTAGCTATATTTTTCTATAGTAATTCATTTTGCAAGTAATGATTATTTTAGTACAAACTTAATTATAATTGTTTTAGACTCCAACGAACTTGACGAGAACTTATCCAGGTGGCTGGAAGTGCAGTCTGACGAAGAAGAGGACGTGGCTTTGGACGTGCTCACGGAGTTCGACGATAAATTAACTCCAGCTCACATTTTGGACGAGTGTGATGCGGAGACACGGGCATTCGTGTTAGCCGAGGATAAAAGCTCTGACCAACTATTGGCGGAGTTACTACCAAAGGACCATTTGACGTTTGACTGGAGCGCCGACCGACAGACTTTTACCGGTACCCGAGAGACGTTTACGGGACAAACAGGACCAACTTTTACGGTAACTGCCGAAACAAAACCTGTAGATGTATTTTTTAAATTTTTTGATGATGAACTTTTGGACTTAATTACTAGACAGACTAACAAATATGCCTCAGTACTGACTGAAAGACACTTGGCTGAACATTCACGATTGAATTTTTTCAAAAATGTTGACAGGGAAGAGATGTACATTTTCCTTGCCATATTAATTTTACAGGGCTTGGCACCTATGCCAGTTGAAAAAAAATATTGGGAGGAAAACGGCCATCTCACCTTTAAATACTTTAAAACCATAATGACATACAAAAGGTTCATTTTACTCAAAAGAGTTTTACATTTCACCGACTCTTTTGATTCTACAGGAAAAACACAAGACGAAATTAAGCTCAGGAATATACAGCCCGTGCTTGATTTCTTAAAAAAAAAATTTAGCACACTATATCTTCCTGGACAAAATATCGCCATAGACGAATCCCTTCTGAAGTGGAAGGGACGGTTGTCATTTGCACAAAAAATTGCTTCTAAAGCCGCCAAAGTTGGTGTAAAATCGTATGAGTTGTGCGAATCGGAAACCGGTTACTTGTGGAATTTATTTGTCTATACCGAAAAACAGACTGACGACACTGACGAGACTGACAAGCTTGATGGAGATGACGATATTGATAAGGCTGACAATTCTGACAGGGCTGATGATAGGATTGACAAAACTGACCAGACAGGTACGATTCCGCCAATATCTGACAATGCCACTGCAAAAATTGTCCATGACCTGGCAAGACCCTTATTTAATAGGGGCCATACTATTATCATGGACAATTTTTACAATTCTCCTTTACTGGCACGATATTTGAAGTCTCAAGGCACAGATTGCTATGGGACTCTACGAATAAATCGTGAATTTGTCCCTGAAGCTGTCAAATCAGTGTCACAGACTGAGCTGAGGCAAGGGGAAACGGTGCAGAGCTTTTGTTCTGACTTGCACCTACTGATTTGGCGTGATGCCAATGTTGTGTCTATGCTGTCTACGTACCACAAAGATACTGTGGGCGGTAAAGAAAAATATGGGATTTTTAAATGTAAGCCCCAAATGGTCCATGATTACAATCTTGCCATGGGAGGTGTCGATAAGAAAGACCAACTACTTTCGTCATTTCCCATGGAAAGATCACATAATCAAAAGTGGTATAAAAAAGTATTCAGACGTCTCCTTAATGTAACACTTTTAAACGCTTACATTATTTATAAATCAAAACACAAACACGTGACACATCGTTGGTTCAGGGCTGAAGTAGCGGAAGAATTGCTGAAAATTATGAAACCTCCAGTCATAGAACACCCTTTAAAAGTTTCAGTTAACAGATACGTGGTTGGCCCAAAATCTAAAAACGTCCGGCCAATTTTGGAAGGGAACCACTTTTTAGGTACTGGGCCATCCAAGTACTCATCATGTGTATGGTGCAAAAAAAGCCGTACAAAATATGTTTGCAAGCAATGCCAAATCTCACTCTGCTTAAATATTTGTTTTGAGCAATATCACACAGTTCCTGAGCCACGTCAGACATAATCACGCGCACATTATCCTACCACACACCCAACAACTCATACATACAACGTGTAACAGATTAAACGCAACACCTTAAAATTTAACTAATCATTATGACAATTTTATTTTTTCTATAAATTCATAACTTTCATTTTTCGATGTCGGTTAAAAACTATTTGAAAATGCATGAAAAAATAAATAACACAATAAAATTTGATTTTAAGAATAAAAAATTATTTATATTTACACAATGTTGTTCCCTTAATTTAAGCAGTAAGTCGTAGTAGTTGACAACCCTAGCTAAGAATGGCCGCCATCTTTGCGGTTCGGGCGTCAAGAGCTTGATCTTAAGTCCCGGTCAGGTTACCTACGTATGTAGCCGTTTTTTTTTTTTGAGATTTATGGCGCTTTCGAAACGTCAGGATTTGGCCTATTTATTGTATGAGTAAATAATTATGATAGGGGAGAATGGAAGAATAAAACGTGTTGCGCCGACCCCAAATAGAATGGGATAAGGGCAGGAAGAAGAAGAAGAAGAAATAATTATGATTGCTTGGCGGTCTATATTTACAAATTTAAATATTTAGGTACCTAGGCATATTGGCAAAATATGTGCCGCTTATTTTAATTTATTTTGGCTAAATAATTACAGCCACACAGGCCGATCTTCCGGGTTAAGCCGCGCTTGCTGAGGATGGTCTGTGGATGGGTGACCATCTGTCATAGCGAGTTTCCTCCGTGCCTCAGAAAGCCGTTGATCCCGGTTGTCATTTGTAGATCTTTGACAGTAGGTACTAAAAGTCAAATCTCTAAAAGTCTGACAACCAGTCTTACCATGGGATATCGTATCCAGTTACTGGGTTATGGAGGTCCGATAGGCAGTCGCTCCATGTAAAATACTGATATCCAGCTGCATCTGGTTCGACTGGAAGCCGACCCTAACATAGTTGGGTTTTTCCCGACTAGGCTAGGCAGATGATGATTTTAATTTATAAATTGACAAACATTTAAGAATAATCCATTTAAACTATTATATTCATCTAAGAGTGAAGAAAATGACCTTTATAGAGGTGGTAATATTTTTGTTCTATGTGCTTTAGTTTTAATGTAAAGTGGCCTAAATTATACCTAAAAAAAGCTACGATCGTTTACGCGTCCGCGAATTCTGCACATGGTTTTACATAATATTTTAAATTTTTTCTACATTCTTCTACGTAAATTGTTTTCAAATACTGTTAAATATGTATAGTAATAAACCTAGTTTAAGAATAAAATAAATAAATGTACAGATACTTATTCATCTTATTTTTTTAAAAACCCTATGTTTTACAAAATGTCGCTAAAATGGGCGGCACTATTCATTTAAACACTTAAATAAAATATTATTGTAATGATATTTTTAAAAATAAAGCGATCACACATTATTTCTTATCTCATGGACTACTCATAAGGCCTAGGCCGCACTACGGTTAAACCGCTGTGGTTTTTAATCGCGTGTATTTGTGCCCCTAGAAAACTAATACAGCGGCCGCACTTGCGGTTTTTTCCCGCGACAGATTTTAAAACCGTGATTTGTTACAAAATGCTTGCTTGGTAAAAGCCGCGGCAAAACTGTAATTTATAGAACTTAGTTGACGCGCACGCGCTGGCGTTAACCGCTGGCGGTTTTTTGGTCAGAGGCCTTACCACAAGCCCGTAACACAATCCAGTTTGGGCTGTGGGAAAGCGACAGAGCTATACAAGTCGTCTAGCGCCATCTCTTTCCCGCAGCCTAAACTGGATCGCGTTAAAAGTTCATGGTAGGCCACCAGTATTCGATAGATCGTTCGGTAGAGTCGTTTCGCGATTTTTAATCGTAGTGTGTGCGTCTCAAGCGGTTTCGCGGTTGTAGCGATTAATCGCTTGTTGAAAAATCGTAGTGCGGCCTCAGCCTAACTGGCAAAGTAAGGTACCTACTCATTTTTTTTCGCTCAAGCGATTGAGCGGTGGTAAGGTATTTAGTTAGAACCTAAAAGCGCTTCATATTACTCATTTCTTCTAATTTCGACACTAGCGATCAAATGATTGACAGTCTCAACCATGCCAAACAATCTTATGTGACTTAATAATATGTCGCATCCGGGTATATTTGCTTGCGAATCAGAATAATAACGGTACTAAGTGACATGCATAGTGTCTACAATGGGGAAGGCCAGTCAAAGCTAATTATAGATGGCGCCACCATAGCTAAGTCCTAATCCGACCAATGAGGTACCTAGTACTACTTTGAAGTACCTATAAGATTTGAGCCAATGACGATGCTTGGAACAAGCTATACTAGCGCCATTAGTTCCCCAGTTGCCATCCCCATTGTGGACGCAGAGTGGGATACTGGTAAATGAGAGAAATAACTCCTTTGACTTATGCACAGTTAATGTTACATAGTCTATTTACTAGGTAAACTTTGTTAATTAATAATCGGACCTTAAAAGGAAACACATAGCAGTTCCCAGAGTAGCGTGTCACTACCACCGCATCCGAACGATCACTGTCGGTCCATGGGATCGTGGTGCTTATCAGACACCTACCTCTGGACTCCCGCACAATGCCTAAATAAAGGCGCTATGTGTTCTCTTTCCAACCAAGCTCCGACAAACAAATCTAAAATACGATATCGAAGTGTTTTAAGGTAAAATACAACATGCTAACATGTTTTCTACTAAATAGCAATAAGTAATAATAAATCTGATTTCTTGTTTATTTGCAAATAGGTACTTAAATTGCATATTTTACGCATGTAAACAAAAATAATTATTGTTATCAATTTCAGAAGCATCTCTATTACTGTATGATTTTTATTAATTTACATAGTATAAAACAAATTCTCTTAAGTTTGTTTGTGTATGCATAATACCCAAACGACTGCACCAAGTTGGATGATTCATTTTTGTTGTATTCGGTAGTGTCAGGACAAGGTTTGTATGCAAGAAAGCTATCGGAGCCGAAGCCACTACAGAAACTGACAAAATATTGCATGAGGCAGACTAAGCTATAGCTTCCACAGAGGTACTGCAGAACTAAAAAGAATTTACATTACAATTACAAAAGTATGTTAAGATGATCTTTTTTCACTTAAAAAGTATTCAGAAATACTCACCAATGTTTTGCTTTCAGTGATACTGCTGGCAAAATCACGTTACTCAGGGAAACATCTGGTCATGTTCAACGACTACACTTACTACTGCAAGAAACAATGCAAGAAGACCAAATACTTCCATTGGTACTGCTCCACACATAACTGTAGAGGATGCAACGCTAAGCTGAAGTTGGATGAGAAGTTCGCCATTGTTGGCCTTGAGAACGAACACACTCATCCTCCAGCTAAGTACTATATCCACGATGGACGATACATAAAGATTTAACAACACATACAACGTCCTCTGACGTTACAAGTTCATAATTATGTTAAAGCGGCTACATTTAGGTCACTCTTGCTTGTCACAGCTCTAAGTTTTGCAAACTTATTTCATTTTGAAGCTATCGTGGTCATTAACAATTTCTTTAATTGACAATTAATTTAATGCTCGAAAATAATTTCTTGCAATAAAATAGTTTGTTTTTTTAAATCTTACATTAAATAATAAATTAAGATTAGATTTATGCCAATAAATAAACTTTTGTAATGAATTAAGAAATATTTCTGTAAAATCTACACAAAATGTAAAGCTGGATCCGCTAAAGATTATTGTTTTTATATCGTAGTTTATATTGATTATAGGATATAGATTATTGGGTAGGAGAATGCAGTGAAATATTCACATTATTTTCTAGGTTAGAACAGGGCCAAAATAAATGAGGTAGTAAAAGAGGCGAGCTTCGATTTTAAATTTTATATGAACCTGTATTTTTTTAATTTCATGGAAAAATTAATTGTACTGTTTTATATTCTAAATCTATGTTTAAATAAATAATATAATCTAGAAAGAAGAGGAAATATCATAGTATAATCTACCATAACAAAAAAAAAAACCGGCCAAGTGCGAGTTGGACTCGCGTGAAGAGGGTTCCGTACGATGTTACCTATCACGTTTTTTTTAAATCTGACCCAAATTGGTACGCACAATATTGAGTGATTTACCATGTTATTTAAATATCATGGACTTCTTATAGGTTTTCCTATAATCCATAAGTAGAAAACTAAATTCTGTATTAAAAAAAAAATAGGTTCAGTAGTTTCGGAGATAAGGGGGAGAATGGTCAAATTTCGTCTATTTTCTTGAATAACTTGGAAACTATTTATTTTAAAATTACAAAAAATATATATTTAAGATTGTCTCAACAAGACCTTTCATTTGATATGTCACACGATGCAGTTTTCAATTATTTTTTTTAATTTTCCCCTTCCCCCCCAAAAATTACCTCCCATATACAGATATGGACTTCTTATAGGTTATCCTATAATCTATAAGTAGAAAACTAATTCATGTATTTTTTTCAAAATTTTAGGTTCAGTAGTTTCGGAGATAAGGGGGGGGGAATGGTCAAGCTTCGTCTATTTTTTTTGAATAACTTGGAAACCATTTATTTTAAAATTACAAAAAAAAATACTTTTAAGTTTGTCTCAACAATACCTTTCATTTGATATGTCACACGATGCACTTTTCAAATATTTTTTTTGAAATTTTCCCCTTCCCCCCCCAAAAATTACCTCCCATATACAGATATGGACTTCTTATAGGTTATCCTATAATCTATAAGTAGAAAACTAATTCCTGTATTTTTTTCAAAATTTTAGGTTCAGTAGTTTCGGAGATAAGGGGGGGGGAATGGTCAAGCTTCGTCTATTTTTTTTTAATAACTTGGAAACCATTTATTTTAAAATTACAAAAAAAATACTTTTAAGTTTGTCTCAACAATACCTTTCATTTGATATGTCACACGATGCACTTTTCAAATATTTTTTTTTAAATTTTCCCCTTCCCCCCCCAAAAATTACCTCCCATATACAGATATGGACTTCTTATAGGTTATCCTATAATCTATAAGTAGAAAACTAATTCCTGTATTTTTTTCAAAATTTTAGGTTCAGTAGTTTCGGAGATAAGGGGGGGGGAATGGTCAAATTTCGTCTATTTTCTTGAATAACTTGGAAACTATTTATTTTAAAATTACAATAAAAATATATTTAAGATTGTCTCAACAAGATCTTTCATTTGGTATGTCACACGATGCAGATTTCAATTTTTTTTTTTTAATTTTCCCCTTCCCCCCCAAAAATTACCTCCCATATACAGATATGGACTTCTTATAGGTTTTTATATAATCTATAAGTAGAAAACTAATTACTGTATTTTTTTCAAAATTTTAGGTTCAGTAGTTTCGGAGATAAGAGGGGAGGGGAAATGGTCAAATTTCGTCTATTTTCTTGAATAACTTGGAAAATATTTATTTTAAAATTACAAAAAAAATACATTTAAGATTGTCTCAACAAGACATTTCATTTGATATGTCACACGATGCAGTTTTCAAAACTTTTTTTTTCATTTTCCCCTTCCCCCCCAAAAATTACCTCCCACATACAGATTTCATCTATTCACGTCACACCTCTGTGCTTGGGTCACAGGAATTGATATGTGTACCAAATTTCAACCCAATCGGTCTAGTAGATTCGGAGATAATTGACTGTAAGCGACAGACAGACGGACACACGAGTGATCCTATAAGGGTTCCGTTTTTGTATTCGGACGTACGGAACCCTAAAAAAGATTTTTCAAAGGGATCGCAATTTTTACTGGCCTGTTGGTCTAGTGGTTAGTGACCCTGACTGCTATGCCGGAGGTCGTGGGTTCGATTCCCACCCAGGACAAATGTTTGTGTGATGAGCACGATCATTTGTTCTGTGTCTGGGTGTAATTTATCTATAATATGTATGTATTTAGAAATATATAAGTATGTTTATCAGTTGTCTAGTACCCATAACACAAGCTCTGCTTAGCTTGGGACTAGATGGCGTTGTGTGATAGTTGTGGAATATTATTATTATTATTTTTGGATGTGTTTAGACGAATATTTTTTATTAACAGGTAAATCAAAATAAAGTTTTTCCTACCTAAGATCACAATGTCCTATATTGTTACATGTTGAGAGTTTTTTTTTTAATAAACATAATGGAATCATCGTTGTAGTTTGCACTTTTATAACGATATAATATGTAGATTCACTGCTCAACACTGGTTTTGCCACATGAAAGACAGCTAATCCGGTAGTGTCTATCCTGTTCTATTTTATAGCTATACCCACATGAAATACTAGTTTTATAACGCGCACATTTATTTACTGTACTCATTAGTACCGACATCATTTAGTCAACGCTAATGGAGTTAAAGAAAAGCGTTGGCAACACAAGCGGAACCGAATAAAAGGCGATACCCATAAGCTCATATTTCTCGGTTAAACCAGCTAATACTAAACAGCCAATCCGTTCATTGATTTTAAAGTCATTGATTTTAAACCCGGTACCACCAGTTTCTATCCTGTCTCAACTAAATGTGTGACATAACTTGTCATAGAACAGCAGTTTTCGAGAATAAACGACTTGTGATTTCTTAATAAACTTATGCGGCTGGTGAGACAGGAATCATCAAATAAGACTTGCTCTAAAGTTCCAACGACGTTTTAAATTTATGTTGACATAATTATAAAGTCAAGTCAATTGGGAGAATCATCCTTTGGTCTTTGCATCATCAGCAGCTTCTGTCTTTTTTCCGGCAACAGGTTTTATACAATACTCCATCATGTGTTCCAAGATCCGAAAAAGCTCCGCAGCAAAGCACCGATAGCTTTGATAGTCTAGCCAGAAAGAAAAGAAAGAAAGAAAAAGCTTTATTGGACTCACACAGGACAGAACAACAACATTACATTAAAAACAAGGAGGTAAAAATTAAATAAAAGAAACTTAAACAATTTAAAAAAATAACCAATTTCCGTCCTGTATGAGGCCAAAAGGCCCCTATCTCAGCATGAGCTGTGTCCTTTAGAAAAAAAGTAACAGCGCTGGTTTTCAAATAGGGCCCAAGTCATAGATTTAACCATACATTTACTTTTGTTTCTTTTGCAATTGTAGAGAAATTGACAATTTCAATAACAACTATAATAATTCGATTGTTTTTCAGAGGATTTCAAGTTTGTCGAGTCCCGGAAAGGAAGACAACTCATTCTAATGAATAACTACACTTATGGTCGTCAAACAAATAAGAACACTTGTCGTTGGACCTGTTCCACTCACAACAATAAGAAGTGCAGGGCTGTGCTCATCACTAATGACCAAAATAAGATTATATCTGGTAATTATAAACATAATCATCCCCCAGGCAATTACGTGGTATCTCAAACGAAATAATATTCGGATGTAAGGAACTGTACTTTTATAACTTTTCTCCGGTGTCGATAAATCACCCTTAGCCGCCAATTAGCGATAACGCATACACCTACCAATGAGTGTCCTAGAGCCTGGTGACTTGCAATTGCATCTATGGGGGTGATTTTACTGTTAAACCTGTTGACCGGGTACTGCGTCTCTAAAATCCGGGGTTTTAGGCGTCTTGTCCTGGTTTCCAAATTTTAGAGATGGCAACCCTATAAATGTATTAGTAATGGGGAATATATTAAATATCGATAAGTACTTATATATTTTTATTTATTACCTTTCAAAAACTTCCCTCTTGTGTAAGCTGATAGTTCACAGCTCTGTTAGAACCGCCATGAAAGTTTAGGTAATTTCTAGTTAACATCTCTATTCGGTACGTATCTTCGTCATGTTATTTGTAATTTAGGATTATCGACCAATACAGACATAAGCATGTCAAGTATTTTAAAACTAAGTATTATTTATGGTCCAGTACCCTGAGCACGAGTTTTCACTCTTTTACTTTACAGCAACTTTTCAGTATTTACAGCGCTTCTTGTATGAAAAATTGGAAAGCGCCTCTGGTATGCGAAGAAGGAACTAATTTTTTCCTTGAAAATTGTCAATTTGAAATAGTCAAAGTTCCAGTTTACTTTACGTCTCAAATACTGAAAACTCGTGCTCAGGGTACTGTTTTATTAAAATTTTATTTTTTAGATTTCAGGTTTACACAATCAAGAATGGGCACGGATTTAATACTGCTCGACGGTTACACATACATCTTTCAGCGAACACTTTTATCGCAGCCCGTTGATAGTTGGATCTGCACCTCCAGTCGCAGTGGGTTGCAAAGCGAAGGAATAGATAAGATCGGAAACATCATTATCAATGGAATATTTTCTCATAAACATCAACCGCGTATACTTAAATCGCATACTAGTCCAAAATAATTATGTAAATCAGATTTTTCAATACTTATATTTCACTCCTTTTGAATTACTTCACTACTTAAATGTACACATTTTTCAGGTTTCAACTACGATTACATAAAATCGAGAAGAGGAAACCCGTTAGTACTGTATGACGGCTACACGTACAGCCGTCACCGCACGACGAGAGATAATGTCCAGTGGCGATGTACGGTAAATCAGAGTCAATCTTGTAAAGCTAGGCTCCTACTGCACAGTAGCGGTTACATTGTTAATGTCGCTAACAGCCATAACCATCCGAAACCAGAGCTTTATTGTCATGATGGAGAATACATCAGATTGTAATATACCAGAAGAATCCTCAAATTCAACTTGAATAAAAATGGCACAGAATGACGCATACGGGTATTTTTGAGCTAGAGTAAAGGCGGAAACACTCGTGTCGTGGTGTGTCGTGACGTGCCAGAAGCATTCAGTTTCATACATTCGACAGAACGTGTTGCGACACGACACGACATGTAAATATCTCCCTATTAAATAATATTTTTACCATTTTGATATCTTATGAATACTTAGATACTTATATCCTTACAATATACTTACTAATTTATTCATTTATATCATTATACGAGGACTTATTAGGTAAAGGTCAATGTCCGCTATTGACATCTTAACTGGCACCAACTATAGTACAGAGGTCAGTGTGAACCTGAATCAAACAACCGCTCGTACCCAGGTTCGTAAATAATAAATACTTCATACTGTTTAAGTGCATATCAACATTGTAAACTAAAATATATAAATGTAAGGTTTGTCTTTTTACGTTACCAATAAAGTTTAATATTTATTTTTATTTATTAACAGTATTTTTTAGTATTTTGTGGTTTCGCATGTTTTTTGATTCATTGTGGGTACTTATTTGGTTTAACTTTAGAATGAAGTCATTTGCACGTGTATATTGCACTCTATTGTACAAACTCCAGCAGGTCAACCTATCCGAATTTGTCAAAGTTGACCAATCTAACATTAACCTTCGACTATTATTGTGATAAGTTTAAAAATCTATTAAAGACATTTGGCAGATTGAGGTAGGTTGATGTGCTGGCGTCTGTACCTAACCCAGTTCGGCGAGTAAAAAAACTAAAATGGCCGCCATTTAAGTAATCAGTTGGTAGTCATGCACCACTACTAAATAGAACACTAATTTTTCAGAAATGATGTCCATTAATGGGAAAAGAGGGAAACAGTTATCCCGAGATGGTTTGGGACACTATCCCAAACAACTCGGAAAGCAATTGCGATGTGTAGTTTGCCATTCAAGAGTTCGCTGGCAATGCAAGGCTTGCTTGAAAACATTGTGTATTCATAGAGAGTGTTTCGAAAAATATCACTCACTGTTAAGTAGCCACTGTACTCGCTTGGGTACACCTCCATAAGAGCTATATACACATTGGGCGATTCGACGAGTCCGCGTTTTGTCCGTGCTGATTTGACTGAACCTTAACTAGATGAGAATGTGTTCCTCCTGTTTTGTTACTAGGTAGTTTTTAATAATAGTGCACGTTTTTCAAATAAATGATTTTAAGTAATATTTTCATCTCTTGTAAAGCCTCCTGCAGACACACGCGATTAATCGCGCGGTGCGACATGTCGTGGTCCATTCGCAGTATTTTTAGAGTGGAAATTAGCTTGGCTCGTTGTCGCAGCGCGATTAATCGCGTGTGTCTGCAGGAGGCTTAAAATGGTGGCATTGATTTGATGTTCTAACCCATTCCCATACTTACCATCCAAACATGAATCAGCCACATCCCGTTTAAATAAGTTTGCAATTGCTTCTTTTTTTTTTGTTTTAGATTTAGATTATACGTACATCGATTCGAAGCAAGGGAAACAGTTGGTTCTACACAAAGACTACGCTTTCAGCTTCACAATTTCTACCAAAAGGACTACCTACTGGCAGTGTACATCACGAACAGCAAGCAAATGTAAAGCAAAATTAGTATTTGATGCTTATGGGAAAATAATATCAGGCAACACAGACCACAGCCATCCACCGCCACGATTTTTCGTCAAGAATGGAAAATATTACAGAATTTAAAATAGATATAACTGAGATGTTAAGCCTCCTGCAGACACACGCGATTAATCGCGCGGGGCGACATGTCGCGGTCCATTCGCAGTATTTTTAGATTGGAAATTAGCTTGGCTCGTTGTCGCAGCGCGATTAATCGCGTGTGTCTGCAGGAGGCTTTACTGTGTAGTTTTATAAATCTCCCGCAGAATACAACAATAAAGTTTTTGTAATAGTAGATGGGGTCTCGTGTCTCCGAAATTCCTAATTACTTGTTTAATTCTTAATTAAAGCAAGCGAAGCCACGAGCTAAATCTAATAAATCAAATAAGAGCAGAGGAGAGCAGTGCAACGGGGATCTAGTGATAAGGGGGGACTGGTAATTCTTATTTGTATAAATAATATCCGTCTTACTACAAAAAGTTAAGAATCTGTTGAACGCTTGTCTAAAAAAACTGTCAAGTGCAAAACAGCATGTGTCGTCGAAATAACGGTTGTTTTGCAATTACACTTTTTTTAGACAAGTGTTCAACAGATGCCTATGTTTAACTTTTTGAGGAAGGAGGTATGAATTTAACTTGTTTTATGCATTATAGTGCGAGTTATATGGTACTTACTTTGAAGTAGTGAAGGCTAAACTTGTAATTTATTTTTAGTACACGTATATTGGTTTGATAAGCATTGTGTGATTTTTCATACAAATGTCAATTGATAGATTATATTTATGTTGATTATTTCGTAAGTGCATATTATTATTGTCTTCAAATTAATTTCCAATGTTATTCTAACAATAAAATCATTTCAACTATCTGCTTCTTTTACTGTTTAAATTGGCTTTTTCATCGATTTTTCTATGATTCTGTTCTTTGTTTTTCAATATTTTACTAATAACGACCTTCCGATTGTAAAAATGGTACCTTGTTACAGATTTTCAGTTCATCCATATGAAGACACGCAAGAAGTTAATTCTGTACAAAGAATATCCATACTCATTCAGTAAATACTGTTTTGTGAGGGATGGTTACTACTGGCGATGTTCAAGCCACGTCACATATGACTGCGAGGCGACAATATTCGTTGATGATGATGGCAACATTACTTCTGACCAGCATCACAACCATCCACGACCAAAATTCTACATAAAAAATGGAGAATACATCAGAATCTATGAAAAAAAGAGTGAATGAAATGTTTCTTTTCAAAATATGTACCTATTAGGTCGTTCTCTCAGACCAAGCCATGCTGAAACAAATTCCTTAAGTTGATTTAGGTATGTGTGTAATGAGGCTTCGTGTATCATTGTTTTTAATACATCAATAGATTAAAATATATGTACAACTGGCTGAAAACTATTAGTATTGGGTTAATGTTCAGCTTTTTGTCTCTTCGAGTATAATCGAATCCAATGTTCTCTAGTCTTATTTCTGGGTTGTGTAATCTAGTCGTATCACGTAGTTGTTTGTAGATTAATTAAGTGTAAAAATTATTTTATGTTTCAAATTGTACCAAAGTTTATTGTTTAAATAACTCAAGTTAATTTACTGTTACATATTTATTTAAATTGTTTTTTTAGTTGTTTGTTGTGAAAATTTTGGTGCTGTACTGGGAGGAGTAAATAAACTTAATATTTTAATGAAATCACTTATATGTAGAATTAGATGTCACAGCCAACTAGCTTGAACAACCGTTCATTCATCAGCCTAGCCTCTTTATTAAACAGCGCCGTTCAAATATTGAATTTTAGAGAAAATTGTAGAAAATTTATTATATTTATCCGATAAAAATAACCGTAATAAAGTAAGTTGCTTAGTTTGATAGATCTAAGTGTACATACAGACAGCGGTAAGCCACTTTGTTATATACCATGTTTAGAATTCAAGTAAAGTCAGTTCTTTAGCTAACTTCAGCGACGTATCGGGTTTAGATTTTTTAAGTGTTGTTCCAAGTTTTTAAGTGTTGTGCGGTCATTGATCACATCAATTATAGTATGTCTTTTATTTTCATTCCACAATGCTTAGATGTCGATTTTTAGGGTTCCGTACGTCCGAATACAAAAACGGAACCCTTATAGGATCACTCGTGTGTCCGTCTGTCTGTCGCTTACAGTCAATTATCTCCGAATCTACTAGACCGATTGGGTTGAAATTTGGTACACATATCAATTCCTGTGACCCAAGCACAGAGCTGTGACGTGAATAGATGAAATCTGTATGTGGGAGGTAATTTTTGGGGGGGAAGGGGAAAATGAAAAAAAAGTTTTGAAAACTGCACCGTGTGACATATCAAATGAAATGTCTTGTTGAGACAATCTTAAATGTATTTTTTTTTGGAATTTTAAAATAAATAGTTTCCAAGTTATTCAAGAAAATAGACGAAATTTGACCATTCCCCCTCCCCCCTTATCTCCGAAACTACTGAACCTAAAATTTTGAAAAAAATACAGTAATTAGTTTTCTACTTATAGATTATAGGAAAACCTATAAGAAGTCCATATCTGTATATGTGAGGTAATTTTTGGGGGGGAAGGGGAAAATTAAAAAAATATATTTGAAAACTGCATCGTGTGACATATCAAATGAAAGGTCTTGTTGAGACAATCTTAAATATATTTTTATTGTAATTTTAAAATAAATAGTTTCCAAGTTATTCAAGAAAATAGACGAAGCTTGACCATTCCCCCCCCCTTATCTCCGAAACTACTGAACCTAATTTTTTAAAAAAAATACAGAAATTAGTTTTCTACTTATAGATTATAGGAAAACCTATAAGAAGTCCATGATATTAAAATAACATGGTAAATCACTCAATATTGTGCGTACCAATTTGGGTCAGATTTAAAAAAAACGTGGTAGGTAACATCGTACGGAACCCTCTTCACGCGAGTCCAACTCGCACTTGGCCGGTTTTTATTAAGTACCTTTGTACTCGTAGATTTGAGAATTGTGTCTATAATGTCTTAATAAATTTAAAATTGTATTTTGAGATCTAGTTTGTGGTTTTCATCATCTACTAGTCTCATCCCAATATTATCTTGAGTCTTACTGGATGCAGCAGCATCAGTTGTTAGTTGAGGTATGATTGTCAGTAACAGATTAACATTACTTTAAAAATACATCATAAAAATCAATCCCACCAAAAACATTTCATGTAAAATGTTGGCAAGACGACCACATAATGTTTGGCCTGTGAAAAAGATATCAGATCTCATTTTAAGCCAAGCTTTTGAATCTACACGGCCTAACTCTACCGACCCTAACTTCACAAATTCTACACAAATCAGTGAAAATTTATGGCTTCGCCGTTTCGCTACCGTCGTGAAGGTGATGCGAATATTTAGTTTTTAAAGTAAGTAACGAAACAGCCAAGCCATACATTTCAACGAAAATCAACCTAGCTACAATTACTCTTCGCTTCAAATAATCTATTTACACGTTTGTTTGTTTGGCTGAAAATTTTGTTTTTCAGTTAGTTGTTTCGTCGGTTTATGTTTTTGTTAAAAAGGTTTTATTATTAAATTGCCCTACCATGAAATAAATTGTTTTGCTTTCAGGATGCCTCCAGTTTGTAAATACAAGTCAAGGTTCAACGTTACTCTTGGCTCACGGCTACACTTTCTTTTGCCAACGAAAATCCTTGAAAACGCACACCAAACTCTGGCTATGCTCATCGAGTAAGAGGAAGAAATGCAGAGCTTCAGTAACATTATTTGATGATAATACTATCAAGATCTCGAATCATGATCACAATCATCCACCACCCCAGTTTATTATTCGCGATGGGAAATACTATAAAATAAACTAATTCCATCATCTTTACCTAGAAAACTATAAACCAACCTAAGGTGAACGTTAACTTCGGTATTGGGCCAATCTCCAATATTTGAGACTTCCGTTTTGGATAATGACGCCCGATCTTTTACCTACTAGTGCAACAATCCACTGAAAAAAAACAAAAATATAAATTATTTTTATCTACTCTCATATCCTTAAATTCAAAATACAAAACTCAAAACGAGTTTATAATGACGTACTTTACGCACAGTATACCGAAATGAAATTAAAAAATTAAATTATGACGCTATTTCTCTAATAAAATAATGTAATAATAATTTTTTTTTCATTACGATATAGATTACAGATCATAGATACATCCATTTGATTTTTATCTGTGGCTGCGCGCGCTGTGGCTCATGCGCGGTGATAACGGGAATTTTGGCGCCATAATACTGTGTCAATCTTTATCTTTTATTTGATAAGTTCAATTTTAATGAAAGTAGATAAAGTAGTGTATGATACTGTACATAACTAGGTATTATACAATACTATAATACCCCTCATTATGTACCAGTTTCATAAACTACTATAATTACATCTAACTTAAATGAAATTAATATAATTTATATTTTTGTTTTTTGTCAGTGGATGGTTGCACTAGTAGTAAAAGATCGGGCGTCATTATCCTCAACGGATGTCTCAAATATTGAAGATTGACCCTATGCTGTAAATGATTAACGTTCATAATATTGAGGCTACATCTGTCACTTTATTTGTGATTTACGGTGATATCGAACAATGTATTATTTAAATTTATTTTATTACCATAGCCCTTTTAACGTTTAAAGTAATTCAAATGTTATATGAATAGTTTAGACACTTAAATAATCAAGCAAAATGAATTTAAGTTCGATTAGATTAAAGTATTATTATAATTGACATAATAGTAAATAATGTATTAACAATAGTAATTTATTTTAAGTAATTACTTTACTTACTTAAAATAAATTACTATTAATTGTTATTATCAGGAACTCTACTTAATTTCCCAAAATATGATTAGTTTTATAACAAACTTGTATTCACTAGATTCGGTCAATCATATTCTATTATAAAAGTATGAATTCTAAGTGGTAAAAAGTTATCAACGGAAGTCGCTGGCAAAAAAGTCAAGAAAATAAGAAACAAAGTCAGTTTTTTTTCCTTTCTGTATGCTACCAGATTGTACTACAAAATACGGTTCCAGGTTACTCTTGGCCAACGGCTTCACTTTTTGTTTCCAACGAAAATACACGAGAGCCTGCACTAGTCACTGGCGATGTTCATCACAACGGAGCATGAAGTGTAAAGCGTCAGTAATATTATTTGATGATAACACTATTAAGATGGAGAATCAGGATCACAATCATCCACCGCCACAGTTTGTAATACGTAATAGAATAGGTATATATTAAAATCAAATGATTTGTTCATCAATGAATTAGTACCTGTTCTGTTTTATTTTTTATAGTTAATACTGTTATACAATGTCTATTTTCACTTACTACGTATTAAGTAAGTTTTATTATGACAATCAAGGAACACAAATCCAACATAATTGGGTGTCAAATAAATAAATTATAATGAGGTTCGGAGTATTTATTTATTCGTGTAAACAACACACAGAAAAGTTATTCAAGTGTAGATTCAAATAGGAAAGCTACAAATCCATGTTTGTGGGGGCTGTATACTTTACATACAAAGAATTGATTTTATTTTCTTCAAGCTAGATAATACCATTTAAAAAAAAAAGTGTAACTTGATGTCAATACTATAGTTAATTCATTAATCATTAACAAGATTATGAAACAATAACAATTAATTGTTTTAAAAATATTTTTTTATTATTTTTTAAGTCAATATTTTTTTGTAAACTGGACTGGTTTGATAAATGTATTCTGAATTTTTTTTTACAGATTTCGAATTCATCAAGACGCAAAGAGGGCAGAATTTGGTACTATACAAGGGACATACCTACTGCTATGCTCGTCTAAGCAAGGATGCTCATCATTGGAGATGCTCGTTATGTGCTCATAAGAGCTGCAGGGCAAAATTAGTGCTGAACTTAAATAATAATCAAATTTTATCTGTTTATGACAATCATAATCATCCACCTAGAAAATACGTAGTTTCCAACGGGACTTACATTACAATTTAATTAAAAATAATTTTAATATATTTAACATTTTTAAATCTAACGGTACAACGCAGTATAAGTTTTAGGTATCACCTCAAAACATTTGCTATAAACATCGTTAATATTTTTTTAGTTCGTTATTATACAGTAGGCATGCATAAATAAGCATTCAAATTATATACTATGATTATTTTAATACAGTGATAAAAAGCCTAACTTGTTTCTTTTCACTATTGTATGAAAAAAAAATATTTAAAAATCGGAGTTTTTTATTTAGGTTATATTTTTATAAAATCGCAGCAAAGCAACATGTTGATACTACACAAGGACTACACATATTGGTACTTACGAAGCAATATTAAAAGGAGAACAACTACCTGGAAGTGGAAATGGTCTCAACATCAGCAAGAAATGCAAGGCAGCCTTAGAATTGGACTTTACAAATAAGATTGTGGACACGGATATAGAACACACTCATCCCCCACAATTGAATCCTTTACACTACGAACAAATTTCAGGACCTACTGATCAGCTGCGTATAATGTATGGGGATTGGAACGACAATAGTACTGCCAAATAAATTGTGCAAGATATTATGTTCATGTTTATTTCAGAATACAGATTAATAAAAACCCAATCTGGCATAGAATTTTTATTCTACCTATACAATGTAGGGTATAGTATTTGTAGAGTTTAATAGACTAATATTTTTAACGCTTTCAGAATACAATTTGGTACAATATTACGGTCGGGTAAACAATTGGTTTTGTTAAACTGCTACATACAATTTTTTTTTATTTTCTTCAAGCTAAATATTAACATTCATAAAAGGATTAATGAGTAAAATAATGTGATTGATGTCAACACATTTGATAATTTTATTAATAATTCTTTAACAAGTTTATAAAACAATAACAATTAATTGTTTTATAAATATTATTTTATACGTCAAGATTTTTTTTTTTTTTTGTAAACTGAACTGGTTTGTAAATATAAACTGCATTTTTTACAGATTTTGAATTCATCAGGACGCAAACAGGGAAGAATTTGGTACTATACAACGGACATACCTACTGCTACCGTCGTCAAAGCAAGGATGCTCACCATTGGAGATGCTCGATATGTGCTAATAAGGGCTGCAGAGCAAAACTAGTGTTGAATATAGAAAATGCTAAAATTTTATCTGTTTATGACAATCATAATCATCCACCTAGGAAATACGTAGTTTCCAACGGGACTTACATACCAATTTAATTAAAAACAAATTTAAAATATTTATTTTTTTCAAATCTATCGGTATAACGCAGTAATTATAAGTTTAAGATATCACCTCAAAACATTTTGCTTTATACCTCGTCATTATTTTTTTGCGATGATAAGAGCAATGAATGACAAATCAGGTGTTCTCTGTTACCCATAGTCCATAGTGTCACATTGTCTGCCCTCTTGATGTGTATCTCTCTAATAATATTGTAATGGTGATAGTGCAAGATATTATGTTCATGTTTATTTCAAAATACAGATTAATAAAACCCAATCTGACAATGTGGAATATAATATTGGCAGAGTATAAAGGCTCGAACAGACACACGCGATTAATCGCGCTGCGACAACAAGCCAATCTAATTTACACTCTAAATGTACGCGACAAGTCGCCCCGCGCGATTAATCGTGTGTCTGCTCGAGGCTTAATGTCTAATATTTTTAACGCTTTCAGAATACTCTTTGGTACAATCGCGGTCGGGAAAATAATTGATTATGTTAAACCGGTAGCGGTTTAACATAATCAATTATTTTCCCGACCGCGAGGCTATACGTGTAGACGATAATTTTATCCAAACTGGACATTATGAACACACGCATCATTCTGCATTTGAATTATTGTATTGTTGGGGGAAGCATTTCAGACTTGGTTATAGGTGTGTGAAATAGATTGCGTTGAAACGCAACCTTAAATAACGCCCGGGCGTACCTAGGTCTACTGTTACTTTGAGCAGGCTATGGCCGCTTATATTTTTCACCGGATAATGGACCGTTTTTTTTGCGCCGTATTCGCAGTGGTGTATGGTTTATAATGAAAGTGTGTACATGCACCGGACATCTGTTCGGCGAACAATTTACGTCGGATGCACACCACCGGTCCGGCGTTAGAAAGAGCGGTCATTCACGACAGTATATGAGTGTTTGTTTTTCCACCGGTCCGTTGTCCGGTGAAACGGACGTATATAAGCGGCCTATGTCCCAATCCCTAGTTTTAATGTGTTTTTTTATTAATAATATAACTGGTTATCCATTAAATTTTCTTCTTATAAATAAGTAAATGCCTTTTCATTATTTCAATTAAAACAGGTGTTTGAATTAGCCTGTGAATGTAAGGCTAGTATTAGTGTAAGAAAGGGCTTGCTATCCGGAAACCGGATCCGACAACCCAATGAATTCCGCATCGATATACTTACCCGATCTGGTATCGATGCAGCTTTTTAAATTGTTATAAAACTGTTTCCATCATTATCGTCTGCGATTACATATTTAAAGTTTCATCTCTTTTCAGAAAACAAATACAGATATGAAAGGGATGGGTTCGTTTATTACTGTAAACGGAACAAAGGTCCGCGCGTGCGCTGGTACTGCAAATATAGGACGCACACTGCTTGTGAGGTCTCTCTGATCACATTTAACAATGAAACCTTATTTTATACTGGAAAACATAACCATTATTAGACACACACAAAGTTGATTAGTATACAATCTGTACGTAACGGATTGACACAACCTTTGCTTGTGATCGTGACATTTCAATGGGAATAGCTGCGAGTGACGGTATGTGATATTATCTTGTATTGTATTGTGTCAAAAGACCGAAGGATAGCATTTTGTCAAATTAAGGATTTTTTTGAAGTGAAAACTTCTTTAGTACACTTTTTTTGTAATGGTAAAAAATGTTTTATTTATTTATTTATTAATGATAATAATAAGCCTCAAGCAAGCCGAAGCTGCGGTTAATTTTAGTCAGAATGCAAATCTTTGCAAAACACTTGGTAATTTTTGTATTTGTTCTTACTATTTTGAGGAGTCCTGAAAAGTCCGTGAATTTTGTGTGTTTTAACTTCAATCCTGGATATTATTATTACCTTCATAAATAAAACTTCTGAACAAAAGCTCTTGTCATAATTTAAATCCGTTGAGTAGGTTTTGTTAAGTAAGTAAAAATAATCTATTAATAAAATATTGTATTTCAGCACTTTTCGTTTGTTCAGAAAGAGGACAAAAGTTATTAGTCCTGAATGGATACACATACCATCGACATCGTGGGACTGAACATAAGATCAAGTGGAGATGTACCAATAGGTCTTGTTATGCTAAAGCCACGACCATTGATGACGTCATTTATCACGTTCATGGTGACCACAACCATCCTCCACCAAAAACCATCAAGAAAAAAAGATGGAATTTTTGCTAATCTCTATTTATAATAAATCTGTAGAGAGGTCAATTCTGTACATGAAATATATTTCCAAAATAACTATCATTAGGGACTGATACTGATGCCAAAAATGCAATCAGTAAAATTTTTGTCTGTCTGTCTATAAAACCGTTATAGAAACAAAAACTACTCGACGGATTTTAACAAAACTTGATACAATTATTTTTCATACTCCTGAGCTGGTTATAGTATACGTACTTTTCATCACGCTACAATCAATAGGAGCAGAGCAGTGAAGGAATTCCGGTTGGATTTTTGCAACTCAATTTTGATTCACTTCCCGATAAAGTAGCAGGCTGAAGTTTTGCACACGCTCTGAGTTCTGATGAAAATACATGACTAGCTAAGAAACGTTATAACAAATCTAATATGGCGACCTCCCTAAGATGGCGGACTAGCTGTTTGAAATCCACCCCCATGATATGGATATCAAATGTAAGGGTTTGCTGTCAGGAATAAGAAATAAATAGTCAGGTGACTTAAAGCCAATACGGCGGACGTCCAAAATGGCAGACAGGCTATTTGTAATGCACCCCTATGATATGAATATCAAATGAAAGGGTTCGCTGTCAGGAATACGAAAAAAAAAATAGTCACGCGACTTAAATCCAATATGGCGGACGTCCAAGATGGCGGAATGGCTGTTTGAAATCCACCCCCATGATATGGGTATCAAATGAAAGGGTTTGCTGTTAGGAATACAAAAAAATAGTCATGTGACTTAAATCCAATATGACGGACCAATCCAATATGCTATTTGAAATGCACCCCCAAGATATAAGTATCAAATGAAAGGGTTTGCTGTCAGGAATATGAAAAAAATAGTCACATGTCTTAAATCCAACATGGCGGACATCCAAGATGGCGGATTGGCTATTTGAAATGCATCCCCATGATATTGGTATTAAACGAAAGAGTTTGCTGAATGGGATACGAAAAAAAATATCACGTGACCTAAATCCAACATGTTATTTAAAATGTTTTTGTACTGTAATAAAGAAGAATAAATTATAATAAGGACATAACCCCGGGTCTTTTATATACGGGATTCCCAGGTCTCACTTTCAAACTGGGTCAAAATTTTTAACAGGTTATGGGCCCAGCACGCTTCCACTGCGCCACTCTGCTTTGTTGTGGGTGTCATTGTGAAAACCTCCTTTTGTAGCTGGCCGTTTGAAATGAGTACGAAAAAGTAAATGGTCTTTATGACGGGTGTTTTTATGATTGCCGAAGTCTGCCGAATTGAAACGACGTTAGACGATGCGGGGTGTTAGGTTTATTTTCGTTGGGTTTATTTTCATTAGGTTTATTTTTGGTGAAATTTCTTGATTCGGTCGCCGTGCTCAGAGCCCGCGATAAAGTCTATGCAATGGCTTAAAAACGAAAGTTGAAAGCTAAGACTTTAACTGGCAGTTTCATAAAAACGCTCTAATGAAGTCGCTTTGTTTGTATGATATTCAAACTTCCATTAAAGCTGTAAAGCCTTCATTCATGTAGGTTCATTCAAACCAGTGCGGACTGGTCACTGACAGATACTGCAACTTAAGTAATAAAAATGTACCTGACGTATAATTAAAATTCAGGGAATAATTTTGTACGATAAGATAACTGTTTAACTTGGTTTAGTATTTCTGTAAAACTATTTTTGTGTATAATTTTTGGCAATACCTGCTTATGTACATATTTTATACATATAACTAAAAAGATTAATCGATTCACCCTGTTTCAATTACAAAAATTCACTGCTCGTTTGAATTCAATTAAAAAAATATAATAGCTGTGAGAAGAAGAATATATTTCGTTGGCACTGCTCTTCGTTTGTTTTTAAGAACTTTAGAGCACGAATTACTGTTGATATGTATGTAGGTATGTTAATAATTTAGTAATTCATTTAAGTTATTCTGTATTTTAATTTTAGTCAGAATGCAAATCTTTGTAAAACACTTGGTATTTTTTTATTTGTGTCTTACTATTTTGAGGAGTCCTGAAAAGTCCGTGAATTATGTGTGTTTTAACTTCAATCCTGGATATTATTATTACCTTCATAAATAAAACTTCTGAACAAAAGCTCTTGTCATAATTTAAATCCGTTTAGTAGGTTTTGTTAAGTAAGTAAAAATAATCTATTAAATAAATATTGTATTTCAGCAATTTTCGTTTGTTCAGAAAGAGGAAAAAAGTTATTATTACTGAATGGATACACATACAATCGGCATCAGGGGACTGAACATAGGATCAAGTGGAGATGTACCAATAGGTCTTGTTATGCTAAAGCCACGACCATTGATGACGTCATAGATCACGCTCGTGGAGACCACAACCATCCTCCACCAAAAACCACCAAGAAAAAAAGATGGAATTTTTGCTAATATGGTAAATAAATGACTATAAGATAGGTGTTCTTGACTGTACGTATCCTTGTTACTTTTTTATATAGTTGTATGTTCCATTTAGTACGGTCAACAAAAGAAATATCTATTTATTTATTATTTCTGGCCAACCAACAAAATAATGTATATACTGATACATTTTAAATTTTTAATATGAGAATCTTACATGTACCTAAGGTTATTATAACAATTTCTTATAGGTTAGCACCGCATGTTCTCATAGATGTAATCATAGATGTCATGAGTTATAATTATGTTATAGTACAATTGATGAAAAGTTTCAAAAAGAATTAAAATTTAAATTAAATTAAAAAAATAACTGTAAAAAAAACCTAAATTAAAATCGAAAGCAAATACAAAACAATACAAAACCATAAGAAGAGTTCACAAGGGCCACGTACTGTGGATCATTTATGGCATAATTGGTTATGTTTTACTTTGTCACATTAGTTTTAATAAGTGTAATGGCAAATGAAATATTTGATAAATTAAATATAACACACTATTAAATGTTATTCTGTGGAACTTACGAAACAAGTCAAAATGCACATCAATGCGATCACTGTATCCATTTACCTGCTTAAAGAGCCGTGGAACAATAAAACTTATACCAAGAACAGGTGGCCTACCATGAACTCTTAACGCGATCCAGTTTAGGCTGTGGGAAAGGGATGGCGCTAGACGACTTGCATAGCTCTGTCTCTTTTTTTTTTTTTTTTTTTTTTTGTGCTCGTGGTAAGGCCTCTGTTCTACGCAGAGGTGGGTACAAAAGAGTAATGGTACAAGGGAGCCTAGCAGGAGCACGAAATTGACAGTTAATTTTATTACGGAGATTTTCATAAAGTAATATAGAGTCCACAACTCTTCTAAGTTTCTCCAATGAAACCATGTTAAAATGTGGGAATCTGGCTTCGTACGATAGTTTTATTTTGGCGATTCCGTTGGCATAAGCTAGATGCCACAAAAACTTTTTCTGCATCCGCTCTAGTCTCAAATTATGCGATGCATAGTGAGATCTCCATAGGGTGCTGCAGTATTCTAAGATACTTCATACAACACTGTTATAAAGAAAAATCTTGGTACTGCTACGCTTGAAACCGGTAACGTAGAAGCCACAAGAAGCTTATTTAATTTCATTTTTTATAAGTCAGCGTTTTATCAAAAGAACACCCAAGTCCTTTATTTGATTAACCTATTCAATAATGTTTTAGCCTTGTACACTATCTGCTAAATTCTTTTACCGGGTGTATTTCACGTGGTAACGTTTGTTGATATTTAGTACCGTTACACCATTGATGTAACGAGATGACATCGCTCGACGCTCTGAAGAAGTTCAGTATCGTCATTAGACTCATTTAAACTAGAGAATTGAAGATCGTTTGCGTACATTTATCATTCTGACTACTTGAGGCAGTGTTCATATTGTTAGCAAACACATTAAAAGTATCATCGGACCAAGATGCGATTAAATGTCAATAATTATGAAATGATATTTATAACTTTATTGTTCAAAAAAAAATAATCATTCCTGTAGGAATAAATGGCAAAAATGGTAAATTATTTGTTTTTTTAAGTTGCAACTTTATTTTCTATTTCTGGTTTCTGTGTTAGCCATATTTCGGACAGTGAATACGGTGCCGGGAAAAATAAAGTTTGAACGGCGTTCTACTGAAGTCAAGTGAATTACATTTTCATAACCTCAAATTTTGTACAGGATATGCATTTTTATGTTAAAACTCACTTCTGTCGAACTCACTTCTGTCGATATAGTTTTCTACAGAAGTTGTGTTTTTTTTCTAAAGAAGTGATACTTTGTCCGTATGCTTATTAGATATGATCGTTTATAAAAAATATACACTGAAACTATAGCCTAATAAACGTAAAATGCTGTTTTTTATTGTGGTTTGATATTTTTATGCACTGTGTCGCTATTTGATGGTGTTTACCGACAGAAGTGACTGGTTTTCTACAAAGGTGATGGACGATGGTATAGCTATTTGAATTTCTATTTACAGGTATAGCGGGTAAAAAGAGGTCTGAGAGTGAAGAAAATGAACAATTAAAGGAGCGAAAGAGGACATGGATGCGAAGGAAGAGAGAAAAAATGTCTGAGGCTGAACTAGAAGAAAGACGTCAAAAAGATAGAGATAGATACCAAAAAAATAAAGAAGCTGGAAAAATAAAGTCAATAAAAGAGTATGCACCAAGAAAGCAAAAATCAATTCGAAAAAGTTGGCGTGAGCGAGCAAAAATTCATCGTGACAAATTGAAACTGCTGAAAGCTACTGAGTAGATACGGTTCCTTTAGGCAGAAGACTTGCCGAAAGAAATAAGTGAAGGCACAATAGAAAACATGCATCTAAGACAGCGAATTTTGCTTTAGAAAACTTGTTGGCTAATAAACGAATGCAATTATTACGTACAAGACAACCTCGTAATATAACAACTGATGGACCACCAGAAACAATTGTAACGGGACGTAAACGAAAACAAATAGCAAAAAAAAAGGAAGCGGTTCGCAAAAAAAAAATCTAGTCGAATCACGTCTGGAAAAAAGAGACTATTACAAAAAATAAACAAAAGAAGCAAATTCAAATGATACAATGCTTAATTTATACGAAAAGTTTAAGGAGGAAACTAAAATTAAAATGTCTTATGCTCTTTTCTGCCGTTTTCGTCCATTTTGGGTGTTGTTACCAAACGTTAATAAAAGAAACATTTGTTTATGTGGTACAAATACGGAATTGATGGTGACAGCATTAAAAAAACAGCAATTATTAAAGAAAATTCTGCAATCGGTTTGGTCAAAAGCATGTGCTGTGCAGATAATTAATTGAGGTGTGATTGCTTAGCTAGACAATGTTATTTCTGTAAAATACATCCGTAGGTAAATCTAAATAAATGTCCAAATGACATGTTGGGGTACACTACGATAATACGAAAAACTTTATTCCGAAATTCATAAATACGAATTTCAAAATACCGATTTTCATAATTCCGAATGGTTCAAAATTCCTAATATAACAACTCCGATTGATCATTATTCCTATTTTCATAATTCCGAAATTTCAATATTCCTAACATTTATAATTACTATTTTCAAAATACCGAGTTTCAATAGACCGAATATCAAAAATTCCGAATTAATAATTTTCCGAAACATCAAAAACACGAATTCCAATGGTTAAAATTCCGATTATTAAAATTCCGAATAATTAGAATTCCGAAAATTTAATCGCTTATCAGAAAAGTATGCTTTTAAAACGCCTTGTCAAAATGCCTCTTAACTTTTCAATAAAAGAATTTCTTTTGAATAAGAATATTTTCTTTTCAATGATAATAATTTCTTTTATAATTTTTTTTTTTGAGTAATTAAAATAATTTATTTTTGAGTAACGTATTTTCATTCATAATATTACAAAAAATCCCTGTGAGAAGAACGAAAGCTGTCAGAGTCGGGGTGCCCCAAGACACAATTTGCTCGCTATCGCATCCTGAATTCCTGAGTTATATTACCACTAAGGTGGTTCAATGGAGCCCCGCTTTGCGGGGCTCCTATTTCTGTTAGCTTAACCTAACTCGAACCTAACCTGTCCGAGTCGGGGTGTCCCCAATCCCGAGCTCGCTTCGCTCGCTCTTACATCCTTGATCAATTTGTTGATTACCACCAAGGTAGATCGACGGAGCCCCGCTTTGCGGGGCTCCTATTTCTGTGAGCAAGGTTTAAAGTAACCTAACACGAAGGGGATGGCGGGGTCTTTCAGACCCCGCCATCCCCTTCGAACCTAACCTGTCCGAGTCGGGGTGCCCCAAGTCCCGAGCTCGCTTCGCTCGCTCTTGCATCCTTGGTCAATTTGTTGATTACCACCTACCAAGGTAGATCGACGGAGCCCCGCTTCGCGGGGCTCCTATTTCTGTGAGCAAGGTTCAAAGTAACCTAACACGAAGGGGATGGCGGGGTCTTTCAGACCCCGCCATCCCCTTCGAACCTAACCTGTCCGAGTCGGGGTGCCCCCAGTCCCGAGCTCGCTCCGCTCGCTCTTGCATCCTTGGTCAATTTGTTGACTACCACCTACCAAGGTAGATCGACGGAGCCCCGCTTCGCGGGGCTCCTATTTCTGTGAGCAAGGTTTAAAGTAGCCTAACACGAAGGGGATGGCGGGGTCTTTCAGACCCCGCCATCCCCTTCGAACCTAACCTGTCCGAGTCGGGGTGCCCCAAGTTCCGAGCTCGCTTCGCTCGCTCATGGATCCTAAGTTGTCCTAATAACAATAACAATCCTGAAGGCAAACAGTCAAAGTCCAGAGGATACGCCTTACCACTCCGCGCCTACACAGGCTTAAATAACTCTCAAAGAGTACGGTAGACAAAACTACGTGGAGCCGGTTTTGCAGCAATTCGTTTCTGGCATTGACTTTGTAGAATGAGAAACGAAATTCTGATTTTCAGTATTCCGAAAAAATCAGTTTATTCGGAATATTGAAAATCGGAATTTTGTTTTTCGGAATGAGAACTCATCGAGCATTACATTTTTCGAATATGTGAAAATCGGAAAACTAAGAAATCGGATATACGACTTTCGGTTAAATAAATTTCGTGATTCTTAATAATAGATATTGTAATTTTTAGGTATTATGATATTCGGAGTTTTGAAAATCGGAATACCGAAATTCGGAATAAAATATTTCGGAGTATTTGGGTGTTCCCGACATGTTGATTACTTGTGAAAGGTGGATTTCAAAAATGATTACAACGACGATAAAATGACAAGTGAAGCTATGCCAAAAACTGTCAAAAGTCTTTTTCGATGAGTGTGCGCCTCATCGAAGAGTGAAGTTTTTGTCAAGATCTTTTTAGAAGACAAATTGCCGAAATTTCTTATGCAGTTTTTAAATATTATTTCTCAGCACATAGTTCTAACAAAGATTAAAAATGAGCTATAGCTGACGATGACGCGTTGCTTCATGTGGAGTTCTCGAGAATTATAATTGAAAAAACTCTGCTGCAGTACAATCAACCCATTTTGGAAGCTCTAAGCCGCAAATTTCATTACACACTTCAGTTTTATGCTTGCGTGGCACTGACAAAATTTCCATTAAGTCATTCTGTAAACTGTCTTAAAGTTTGAGACATGATCCCGTTTTAATTTGCACACCTCAAACCCGTCATAGATTAAATTAAATATAAAGTATCAAATTTGAGAACTATGCATTTTCAAAGTGATGAAACTTCATCGCAGTATAGAAATAAGTCTATTTTTTTTATTTCAAAATATTTAAGCAAAGAACTTAGTATAGATAATATTATATCGCACTTTAGTAAGACCGGACATAGAAAAGGGAACCGGTAGAGACATCCCAGATTTTGAAGAATTGGTAAATTGTTTTCAAGAAAAATGTAAAGGCATAAAGGCATGTTTTGCCAATCGACGATACTCATATTGATAACATCTCTAACATACTCAGCACTAGTGCTACAAGATCATTTTTAGGGTTCCGTAGCCAAATGGCAAAAACGGAACCCTTATAGATTTGTCATGTCTGTCTGTCTGTCTGTCCGTCCGTATGTCACAGCCACTTTTCTTCGAAAGTATGAGAGCTATCCTGTTGAAACTTGGTAGGTAGATGTATTATGTGAACCGCATTAGGATTTTCATACAAAAATAAAAGCAAAACAAATTTTGGGGGTAACCCCCATACATAGAATTGAAACTCAAAAAAAATTTTTTCACCAAACCCATACGTGTGGGGTATCTATAAATAGGTCTTTAAAAATGATATTGAGGTTACTAACATCATTTTTTTCTAAACTGAACAGTTTGCGCGAGAGACACTTCCAAAGTGGTAAAATGTGTGCTCCCCCCCCCCTGTAACTTCTAAAATAAGAGAATGATAAAACTAAAAAATATAAATAATGTAGACCTTAACAAAAACTTCCAACGAAAATTGTTTTGGATGAGATATAGTTAGCAGTTTTTGAGATATAGTACATTTTCCAAAACCGCAAATATAACTTTGCCATTCATACAAACACTATGAAAAACAAAGTTATTTTTATTGTTTGTTATATTACTTACTAATCTCAATATAATTATATCCGTTATCTATGCTTGCTACTACAGAACCCTTCATGGGCGAGTCCAACTCGCACTTGGCCGGTTTTTGGTACTGTATCAATTCATTAACTTTAATTATGGAATAAGACCAATCCAGATTTCTTGCACGCCCGACGCTTAAGCTGCGGTATTTGTAAAACAAATCAGATTTTCTCACATCGTGAGATTGGGCTTATTTATTAAAAATGATGAGTTTTATAAAATATACTGTCACTTATGTTGAAATTAGAATCACTCTTGTCGAAGTGATAACACTAAAATGTGCAATTGTTTCTCATAATGTTAATGATTGCTCTCTGATTTTATTATAGATAGATAGAGAGATAGATTTATTATAGATAGATAACTACATAATAACTCTATATGTATAATAGCAGAATAAAAAAAGGATTTAGTAAAATGTAAAAAGTATTTTATATTTTTATCACTCAGAAGAATTAGGTCCCGGGTATGTGGAGAGATAGTCGCGGGACTTATATCATTACCGTGACCCTTGAACGTAAAGGGCTAATGAAGGACACCGTAGATTTTAGTCAGTACAAGTCTGACAGTCCCTCCCGCCCTGCCCTAGGTATAGTTACCGGCATGGATCTTGAGCGCTGACCTTCACCTGCGCAGTAGTGAGTTATTAGGTCCCTTTGGTAGATGAAGTGAGGAAAGGGGCGGGGAAAGTGTAGTGATTGGCCCGCGTAGCGTGCCGTAGCGCATCGCATCATAGCCGCCATTCGGGATTCGTTGTTTTGTGCGTTTTATTTGTTTTATTGTGCGTTTCATTTGTCGATAAGTGTACGATGCGCAAAGCGATCCCCACTCTTACGCCGAGCGCTCAAGAACCGTGCCGGTATTTGTAGGAGGACACATTTGATGATAAATACCACACTAAAAAACCGGCCAAGTGCGAGTTGGACTCGCCCATGAAGGGTTCCGTAGCAGCAAGCATAGATTAGAGATATAATTATATTGAGATTAGTAAGTAATATACACAAACAATAAAAATAACTTTGTTTTTCATAGTGTTTGTATGAATGGCAAAGTTATATTTGCGGTTTTCGAAAATGTCTTATATCTCAAAACTTGCTAACTGTATCTCATCCAAACCAATTTTCGTTGGTAGTTTTTGTTGAGGTCTACATTATATATTTTTTTTTTAGTTTTGTCATTCTCTTATTTTAGAAGTTACAGGGGGGGGACACACTTTTTACCACTTTGGAAGTGTCTCTCGTGCAAACTGTTCAGTTTAGAAAAAAATGATATTAGTAACCTCAATATAATTTTTAAAGACCTATTCATGGGTATGGGTTTGGTGAAAAAAAAATTTTGAGTTTCAATTCTAGGTATGGGGGGCACCCCCATAATTTGTTTTGTTTTTATATTTGTGTAAAAATCCTAATGCGGTTCACATAATACATCTACCTACCAAGTTTCAACAGGATAGCTCTTATACTTTCGACAAAAAGTGGCTGTGACACACGGACGGACAGACAGACAGACATGACGAATCTATAAGGGTTCCGTTTTTGCCATTTGGCTACGGAACCCTAAAAAAAGTATGTGGTGAGATGAGCTTTAAAATCCCATTACCGATGAGCCAAGTCAAATGCCTACAATGACATCATAACCACCTTCTTTCAGATCTTAATCCCATATTCATCACCAAAAGAAAAGGATCCAGGATGCTCATCATAGGTGGCAATAAGTATCGAAGAAATTGCGCTGAAGATTCGTTCAAGATCCGATGGAGATGTGCCAGCCATGCCAAGTACGGGTGTAAGGCAGTCGTCCACACACTCAACGATGAGATAGTTTATTTATTTGATTACCATACTGTTAGCTATCAAGATGCCTGTAATAAATTAAACATTACAAATAAAAAGAAAAAAACATACCGACCGAATTGAAAACCTCCTCCTTTTTTTGAAGTCGGTTAAAAATTGACACGGTCTGATGGGACGGTAAACAGACACGACTGGTGAGGGATTGTTATTTATTACGTAGCATTCGAATGAGATGTATTTAGTCAAATTCTTTTATGTACAATGTAAAACTAATCAAAGAAAAGTAGTCTTTTATTTCGAATACATTAGTTGAAGAAGTTTAGCTTGTAGTTAACGAAAATATGTGTAACAGGAATATTAATAATGATTGTTTTAACAGGAATTCTTCTGTTGCGATCACAAAAAGGAAAGCCATTGATCGGTATAGGTCCCTACACTTATTATATTAAGAAAAAGTCTTCTATGAATAGGATAAGATAGGTTTGTTCAACACACCATAACAAAGGCTGCGGGGCTTCAATTTACACCGTGAACGGAACAATTGTTAAAATTATTAACGAGCACATTCATTAAGTACAAACCAAAAGAAACCTGTGTCTTTTTGTACATAAACATGGGCAAAATCTATAGAATGACGATTGCTGCGATCCATAAATTTAGTTTTAAATAATATCAGTTTAATCATAACAAAATAATAAGGATTATGTGGCAATGCTATCCAAGCATGCTGGACATGTCTTGTGCACCGCTACTAAGGCGTCTGTATTATAAATAAATCATACCTTCCATGAATGTGCTCAAACACACTGCGAGCCTAGCGCGGTGGCGGCGGCGGGCGCGGAAATATTGAATGTATGAAATCGCCGCTCGTGGCCACACTGAAGTGACTAAGGCCCGCCTAGCGCGATGGCTACAAGCGATTTTGTGAGCCTAGGCGTTGCTAGGCAACAACCGATACAACGGGCGGGTGGCAGGTGTATCAAACCTTTTCGGTCTTTTAGAAGCGCCATCTAGTTACCAGAACATGCACTAAAGTACTACCGTTGGATGTTTTTGTACATATTTAAATTATTTTTACCGTACTTGAGTAGATAAATGTAGAATGATTGAGAATTTAGTTGTATATACAATCTTAAATAACCTATAAAAAAATTAAAATGAATTTCTTTAAACAAGCTTTATAGAAACTATTTTGAACCACCGGTTCGCAACACCTGAAGTCGCCGCTACAAAAACAAACGCTTGATCGGCAGTGTGGACACAGATCGCGCCCGCCGCCGCGCCCGCCACCGCGCCCGACGCCACCGTCGCACTAGTCTTCCAGTGTGGACACACACTATGAGTTACTTGAAATAGGACATTTTAAGTTACTAGGATACTAACATTATACGTTGTTAGTATCCTAGTGTGGAGCTATCTATCACTCAAACTACAAATACACATTATAATTATTATTTTTAGTAATGTTATTTTATTTAAGCTGCTTTACCCACAAAACACACAGCGTAGGACGTCCACCAACGAGGTGGACAGACGACCTTATAAAGGTCGCCGGAAGACGCTGGATACAGGTCGCTTCCAACCGGTATATGTGGAGATCTAAAGGGGAGGCCTATGTTCAGCAGTGGACGTCCTATGGCTGTGATGATGATGATGATGACCCACAAAAAAAAACGAAGTAACAAAGTGATGAAATCGAATAGACTGCATTGCAACTATTCAATTATTTATTTTAATAAAACTGTGGATTTATTTACAACACCTAAGACCTTTCATTTTTATATCTGGCTAATTGTAAGAGGCTGGTCAAAACATTTTATTAACTCTACTAGAACCAACTGCACAGTGAATCTTAAAGCCAGTACCACACGTGCTAGTAACTTAAACATAAAAAATAGAAGTTTAGTCTTCAGTGTGGTGTAACAAATACCAATAATATTTGCAAGTGACAAGTGAATTTCTTGTTTAACCCAAAAAAAACTAACTCGTTGTTATTTTAACAGGTCTTGCTGCTCATTTTGAATACACTGCTCGGGGGAATAGAGTTTTGGTGCTAAACAAGATAAAATTCAGAAACAACGGAGTAGCAGGCAGCAAAGTAAGATGGCGGTGTGCAACACACGAGAAATTTAAATGTAAAGCTACAGTGCACACTATTGAAGATGTTATTGTACGTTACAATGATACGCATGCTCCTTATGAATGACTATACCTAAAGGAAATTAAATAAATACGGACACTGCACAAATAAAACGAATTTTCTAGGAAAACTGAAAAACAAAACTAAACTAGTTTACATAATTGATAGTTTAAATATATTTATAATATTCACTGGTACTTTATTTTGGTAACCTTTATATACACAACTGTTGGTTTTCACTAATTCCACGTTATTAAAAATATAATGAGATGTAGTTCTTGTTTTTTATTTCAATTTTGATCTTTGTTTTAATGATACAAACATAAAAAAGTCAAGTGACTGTTTCAAAGTAAACTATCTTTTTTTGAAAATAATGTGATGTAATCTCTGACTTATTTTTGTCTGTTCTAGCGACATTTGAAATATCGCGTCGTGGTAAAACGCTCCTACGCATTGGAAGCTTTACATTTTGCAAGCAACACGTGTCGGGGCCAAGAGCAAGATGGGTGTGCTCAACACACAACCACAAGCGATGCCGGGCGATTGTTCATACAATTTATAATCAAATTCTTAGAGTTAATAATAACCACATGCATACCTGAGAGTTCTGGGGTTTGTGCTTTCAATGTGAACATTAAGTATTCACTACAGCACGAGTAGTATAAGTAACTTATTCTATATTTTATTCTATCCAGTTTACGAAATTAGATCTGTACAATTCTATTTTATTTTTTCCGTGTTAATTACCTACTGGTTGTGCCAAATGTAGGTCCTTTGGCACAACCCGTAGGTAATTAACTGAATAATGGAAATAATTATTTTCTTCATTAAACATCAGCATACCTATGACGTTAGAAATCTTTCTACATTCTGTAATTTTGTATAAGCATGCAGGATTCTTACTCACGGTTGACTTTAGGTTTACGAGCATTTGTGGAAAGCCGAACTTAAAAACAACTACACTGAACTAATACGTATACCAGTTTAGTAGAATTGAGACCTACCTACATGTAAATTTTAAAATGTAAAACATTTACCTAATATTTGAAAAAATAACACTTTTTTCATTTCGTTATTTCTTTACACTTTTCTGTATAATTGTGGTACTCATGGCGGACTTAACGACCAATGTTATTTTGTGCACGTGCTCTAAAGTTATCACTATTACAATAATACCTATCCGTTATTAATATCAAGGTAAACATTTCAATGTTAATTTAACTTCAGTAACCGGCCCTTTTCGCCCGAGTTTTTAAATATAACGGTTACACGTTCTTCAAGAGGTACAGTTCAGGAGCTAAGGACGTTTGGAAGTGTTCTACTCATTATAAGCAAGGTTTTAAGGCCACTCTCCTAACTGTCGAGGGGAACATTATCATAGAGTTAAGAAATAAAGCGACTGAAGAAAAAATTTTGTTCCTTGTCTCAAATACCTTGTCGTCGAAAATCGTCGTTGAAAATCGTCGCAAAATAGATTTAAATATAGATTTTTATAATTATTTTTAGATGAATCCGTGCTTGACACAATCCTCAATTTATTGTATTCACATAAATACTCACTCAAAAATGTTTCAGATTATTTCTTCACGGTGTCAAAACGTGGTAACCATATACTGCGGGTCGGACGCTACAGTTATTGTTTGAAAAGCAATTCATTCGGGTCAGGGAAACGCTTATGGCGGTGTTCATCCCACTGCAATAAGGGATGCAAGGCGAGGGTACATACGATAGACCAAGAGATTGTATTTTATGTGCGTGATCATAATCATTGATAACTACTAATAGTTATTTATTGTACAAGAGTGCAAAGTTGCTTTTTAACCGTGTGCTCAATTTTGATGACCGAGCAAGCGAAGGATTTAAAAATTGAACCACGAGAGCAACGAGTGATTCAAAAATTGGAATCCTGAGCGTTAGCGACGGAATCAAAAGAGCACAAGGTGAAAAATCTTTGCATTCGAGTGCAACACGTAACTTTTCATCCCACCAGCCAGGAAAGGACTAAATTCAAAAAAGACACATGTACATTGTACAATCACGAGATACTTTTATTTCAGTTTAGGTATTTACTACTACATTATTCTTTTTCTTTTCTCTGCACCACCTTATGGTAGACTGGTAAGTAGAGAATGACTATGGAACAAAGTCCGAACTTATATGTGCATAAAATTTTAATAAACAAGTACAACATAGGTAGGTACACATACCTAAGCATTACTGAATAAATTTTAAATTATAACAAATAATACTTAGGTAGTATGTTTTCAAGTTTCTTGTCTTTATCTTGGTTTGTTTATCAATATGACGTGAAAAGAAAACCGCAAAATCAAATTTAAAAAACCGGCCAAGTGCGAGTTGGACTCGCCCATGAAGGGTTCCGTAGCAGCAAGCATAGATTAGAGATATAATTATATTGAGATTAGTAAGTAATATACACAAACAATAAAAATAACTTTGTTTTTCATAGTATTTGTATGAATGGCAAAGTTATATTTGCGGTTTTTGAAAATGTACTATATCTCAAAAACTGCTAACTGTATCTCATCCAAACCAATTTTCGTTGGTAGTTTTGGTTGAGGTCTACATTATATATTTTTTTTAGTTTTATCATTCTCTTATTTTAGAAGTTACGGGGGGGGGACACACTTTTTACCACTTTGGAAGTTTCTCTCGCGCAAACTGTTCAGTTTAGAAAAAAATGATGTTAGTAACCTCAATATCATTTTTAAAGACCTATTCATAGATACCCCACACGTATGGGTTTGGAGAAAAAAATTTTTTTGAGTTTCAATTCTAAGTATGGGGGGCACCCCCAAAATTTGTTTTGTTTTGATTTTTGTGTGAAAATCCTAATGCGGTTCACATAATACATCTTTCTACCAAGTTTCAACAGGATAGCTCTTATACTTTCGACAAAAAGTGGCTGTGACATACACGGACAGACAGACAGACATGACGAATCTATAAGGGTTCCGTTTTTGCCATTTGGCTACGGAACCCTAAAAAAGTACTGGGTCAAGAAGGTTCCGAGTCTGAGATTTTAAACATACCGTAGAGCACCATAGAGGTAGAAGTCAAAAGGTTTAATGATGTTTCGAATTTACAAACTTAGTGCACACAATGTTCTAAATTTAATTTACTTTATCCTCTAGGTCTAGACTCCAGAGGATAAAACCGGCTTTTGCACTCAGATATCGAAGAGCAAAAATACTCTTTCTGAGATGAGGTATAAAAAGTCAGTTTTTGACTAAGCAATCTAAAATAAGCAATCTAACTGATATGGAAGTGGTTTCGGACATGTACATATACAAATAAAATGATCTCAAAATTCTAATTATTACTTTGTACGTATCACCAACAATTTTATTATTGTTTGTTGTTTTTACTCAATACAAATCATTATGAAGTTCGTATTTTGTTTTCTTCATCGACTTACCACCACAAACTTTCGAGCGATGTTGATAAGTTATGTATATTTACCAATTCTATTTTCCAGCAATGTTTATAAAATCGAAGAAAGGAAACACTATGATAAGACAGAACGGTTTTAATTTCTATTGCAAGAAGGTTGGTGATGGAACGAGCATTAAAAAGCGTTGGGTGTGTTCCACTCATTTCCACAGAGGATGTAAGGCTGTTATATACACAGTCGATGACGTAATTGTTTCGAATAAAAATACCCATAATCACTAGGATGTACCCCGCGTGCGTGCTCGTATATTTTAAGTTCAAACGATGTAGGTATGTAAGGATCGTAAAGCCTCCTGCAGACACACGCGATTAATCGCGCTGCCACAACGAGCCAAGCTAATTTCCACTCTAAAAATACTGCGAATGGACCGCGACATGTCGCCCCGCGCGATTAATCGCGTGTGTCTGCAGGAGGCTTAACATAAAAATGATAGGAAAAAGGCGTATTTACATAAATAGCAAAACTTTGTTCATTCTATATTTTTAATAAAATGTGTATCATAAAATATTTTTCATTTTGTGTTATCGTTATGTATGTTTGTAGTCACGACAACATTCCATTTTTTAAATTACACAGATTTATATTATATTTTTAGTGATGTCAACATTTTAAAGGTACTAACCGTATTTATTTTGAAAAGGTAAGCGGTGCGGTTACGTGTGGTCTAAAATGGGGAACCCAATGTTGGTGATAAATGGGTACCGGTTCTGCCTGCAGAAGAAGCGCAGTGATGCAGTCAAGAAGCAGTGGAGGTGCAGCAGCCAACACTCACGCTGCAAGGCTTCTGCCACGACTGTGAATGATACCGTGGTCATACTGGGCGCGGATCATAACCATAAACAGAGTAATATAGTCCGGTCTTCATAGACGCGAAATAGTAAATTATGATTTTCAATGATTCGCAAGTAACTGAAAAATGAAACAGCGAGAGGCAATGATTTTTACTTATAATATCATTGGCTAGAGGGTACAAATATTTTAAGTCCCCACCTACCTACGTCTAATAAATATACCTCATAGGTATTTGAGGTCAAACATATAATTTAAAAAAAGTATTTTTGTTACTTTATGTTATTTATATTATTCCTATACTGAAGAAATACTGTAGGTACGTAGTATCTAGTCAGTAATCTAGTCACTGATGTTAAAACTTTATGTTTGAAGTAAGTTTTTGGACCAATGTTAACATTCCAGTACCCTTAGCACGAGTGTTCAGTATTTGTGACGTAAACTGGAATTTTGACAATTTCAAATTGACAATTTTCAAGGAAAAAATTAGTTCCTTCTTCGCACACCCAAGGGCGCTATTCCATTTTTAGGGTTTTTCATACAAGAAACGCTGTAAATACTGAAAAGACGCTGTAAAATAAAAGAGTGAAAACTCGTGCTAAGGGTACAGTTCCATTTATATTAATTAACATAGATACTCAGGATTATACATAGATTGACAGGCCTGTTGGTCTATTAGTGGTTAGTGAACCTGACTGCTATGCCGGAGGTCGTGGGTTCGATTCCCACCCAGGACAAATTTTGTGTGATGAGCACGATCATTTGTTCTGTGTCTGGGTGTAATTTATCTATAATATGTATGTATTTAGAAATATATAAGTATGTTTATCACTTGTCTAGTACCCATAACACAAGCTCTGCTTAGCTTGGGACTAGATGGCGTTGTGTGATAGTTGTGGAATATTATTATTATATACATTTTAAAGACAGTATCGTAATATTTTAACCAAATATAAAAAAAAGTATTGATAAGCTATTTCAATCATAAAAATAAATCAAATAAATACCGCCAGATTTAAAACGACCGTATAAAAGAGGAGCAATTTAGTAAAAAACGGTAGCGCCTTAGTTATATGTACTAAATTTTGAAGTAAGTAAAGTACCTATTATATGTGTTCTGTGTACATAAATAAATTAGTTTTTCAGAAATTATCAGCTTGATCTGTAAAATGTTTTTTGTTAATGAATTATTATTCAAACATAGACTGTCGTACCACAAAAACTTTATAGGTACGTCTGTTGAACACTTGTCTAAAAAAATGTCAGATTGTGTCGTTGAAATAAGGTCCGTTTTGCAGTCACACTTTTTTTAGACAAGTGTTCAACAGATGTTTAAGTTTTTGTAGTAAGGCTGTGTGGGTTTACAACATCATGTTGTTGGACAATCTATGAATTTATATGTATTTTAGGATTTCAAGGTGTTTTTCGTAAGGCACAATATAGCGTTTGTGTGCATGGATTAATCCATGCATTCATTATTGGTAAATTCCTAATGTTCTAGTCACTGTTAGTTCTGTTATATCATAAGCATTATATTTTGAGACTGGTATCTAGTCAATGAATAAATTATTTTAAATGTCACAATTTTTTTGTTTGAACGATAGCTTTCTAGAAGCTGTTTTTAAAAGTATTGGAATTCACTGAGTGAGACGAAATGAAAACCATTATGTCCTTCGAGGATGGTACTAACATATTTTTTTTGTTTTAGCAAAGGCAAGGAATGAAAAAGGAAATACTTGGACTATCGTAAGGTCAAATGTAGGGAATCCGATACTGCAGGTTGGCAAGTACCGCTACTGTTTGCAGAAGTCTCGCAGTGACGCGCGGAAACAAAGATGGCGCTGCAGCAGCCAGCATATACGCTGCAAGGCTACTGCTGTCACAGTCGAAGACTCTGAACTCACCATGATAGGAGAGCACAATCATTAAAATATTGAATAGATTTAAGGTCATATTTACATTACTCGTTGTCATTTAGAGTGTGTTTGTACGTGAATCGTGTCTGTAATTTAAGTAGCTATGTGTTATTGTGCTTGGAAGAAGTAGGTATTTAATTATTATATAGAATGGATATTATAGGAGTTTGGGAGACACCAGTGCGAGGACCTTCGTAATAGGCACCCGTCATACTAAATTCCTTCGCTTACCCTTATAGGTAAGCGAAGGAATTTAGTAGCTAACTCATGACGCAACGCGATACAGAATCGCATCGATTGACGATATCGCACAAACGTCCGGCCGAACGAAATGTATGGACAATCGCTTGTGTTTGCTGATGGAGTCGCATGGATTGACGATATCGCTCACAGATCTGCTCGATATCGAATTGCATGTACGTGCTAATGACAATGCACTTGATTCTCTGTTCAAAATTCGATTGCGCAACTACTCGTCACTGGCGACATCTTTTGTAATTTGTTTGTAGCGCGTTAATGTCGTAGTAGTAAGGTGGATTTTCGTAGTTCATAGTCGAATTGCATCACAGTGCTCCATTAGCAAATACGTGCGACATGAATCGGCAATCGACTCGATATCGCACGAGTCGCTTTGCGTCATGAGTAGGCTCCCTAATAATAACGATTGTCACTAAAAGCCACTGCAGGTAGATTTTATTTAGAAGCTGCAACTAATTTATTTGGCACAAATCATTTTCGTAGTCTAGTTAGTGTAGTTATGTACTAGAATGCAGGTATGTGAAAGTGCCATCTACTTACTCAAACTATCAAATATATCATAAGCGTGTATGTAACGTTGGTATAAGCCACATTCTAATTGAAATATTTGTCTATCTCATACCTAAATATGGATCGAACCTAAAATATTTAATGTTGATCTCTTAGTTTAAGTTTGTTACAAAAATGAATAATTTTTTTTTTGAAGAGCACCCACTGAACCAAAGTAACTTAATTCTAATATGTTTTTAAAATGATGAATATTAAAAGCATCGGTTTGCTACAAATATATAAAGATTTAAAGTGTGTTTGTCATTTGTGTAACTTAAATGTTCTAGTCATTTGTATGTGATTTAGATAAAATATATTATATTAAATGAATAAAATTTGTAATATTTTTTTTCTGTATCAAATCGTAATACTTAGAAACTAGTTTTAACTTTGAAGTATACAGTGTGTTTGGTTTCCGATTACCGATACTTGAACGGGATATTATACCTAGACTCATTTTCATTGACAAAACTGCTTATAAAAGAAATCCTGACCGAACACTTCGCGAATGGCGGCCATTTTAGTTTTTTGATCGGTCGATATCCCAAAACTATTCGAAAATTATTGCTTTAAGACGTCTGTTTGATTTTCAGGTATCTGGTTACGGAACATAAGAGTTGAAGAGCAAACGCAAACACGAAAGTGTGTAGATACTTAGTCCGCCAAGTTTACTTAATGAAATAGATACCAATAGAAAGAAACGCAAGAGAAGGGTAATATTTCCATCCCCTGATGTCAGATTTGATGGTTTTGAGCATTATCCAGTTTATAACCGCAGACGGCAGTATTGTAAATATCCGGGATGCAAAGGAAAAACGTTTATATCTTGCGAAAAATGTAAAATTGATCTTTGCTTGAATAAAGATCGTCGTTGCTTCCGAACTTTTCATATGTAGATTATAATAAATAAACTTGCTTGATGTTTCGTTATTTAAAAGGTACTTATGGCAAATGGTTATTAAAATAATAAATGTTTTAGATTTGTAGGTAAAGGTTAATTGTGGGTTTTCTTCCAGGTAATCATCGCATTCGCGCGGAGAAATGTAGTCAAGAAGACACAGGTAGAGGAATGAAGACAGGTATTTATCATTCATTAATCGCCATCGTCATCATAAGGAGATATTTATACATGAGAGAAATTATGATGAAAGTCACCATTAATAAAATTTATTTAAAATTACTGTTGTGCCAACAAGCACAAAATGAAGATAGAATTTTTTTTTTATGATTTAATAAATTTTATGAACTCAATTGGATATGATAAATTTATAATACAATTGTTACAGCACATGCTTTTATTACATATTTTTATAGTAATACCTATTATAATTCATTGTTAAACAACGGTTCACAATCAAATCATGTGGATTTTTGTTTGGTAAAAAGTAAAACAATGTTTTTCAGCTCTCGTTGGCGTTATCACCGTCCATCAAATACTAGTAGATATTCAATATAAAAAGTCACCATCTACCGTTTTTTTTTTCATTTTTTGTATTGTTTTTGTTTCTAGCACAGTCTTGACACCAAAATGCAATTAGCACTCATTAATGCAATTTGCAATTAGCACCCCGCCCCAATGTATCGTATTTCCGTTGAATGTCGAAGTCGATCGTTCCACATTAAAATTTTTGATGTAACCTCTATGCATGTAGTGGATATTTCCTACCAAGATTGCCTTTAAAATGATAAAATTATAACAAAAAATGTTCATTGTGATAGTTTATTAGGTAACTAGCTTTACTTGCTATCGAGGTCTGAAAGAAGCAACTTCTTTCAGACTGTTGTCCAAATACTCGTACATAAATAAGAATTCCAATATACAAAAATAAGTGCAACTTTCCACTGCCACATTCACGAATGATGTAATTCAAGATTAAAGCCTCGAGCAGACACACACGATTAATCGCGCGGGGCGACTTGTCGCGGTCCATTCGCAGTACATTTAGAGTGGAAATTAGCTTGACTCGTTGTCGCAGCGCGATTAATCGCGTCTGTCTGTTCGAGCCTTAATAACTACTTGCCGAAATATTCCTTTAACGTGTGATTATGTCATGAATGGTATGTCTGCATATTTTTTTTTACTAGCCTACTCTGTCCCACTCCTGATCAAAGGCCTCCCCCCATTCCTTCCACTTCTCTCGATGGTGTGCCTCCTCACGCCATTTCAGAAGGAAGCCATACAAAGCGTCCCGCATCTTCTTCACCTAGGTCTAACTGTCTCAGGGCTCCATTCCTGTGATATTCGAGCCCACAGTTGTGACGGCATCCAGCAGACATGACTAATATTAACTTCCATCTTTATTCTAACCTATTCTTACTTACTTTTTAGCCCGATTCATACTTTCCCAAAGAGGCAAGCGGATGATCCAGATGAATGGATTCACGTACTCGGTACTGCCATCGAAGTCGATAAGGAAAAGATGGCGTTGTTCCACTCATTCACACATTGGATGTCACGCTCATGTCATTACTTTGGACGACAAGGTGGTCGCTGTGAATGGACAACACCAGCATCCTCCGCAGAATTTGAAAAAAAGTGTATATTTCTTTGGTAGTAATAATGTTATTCGTTAAGAGATCAATTTCCGTTTCGAAGAGATCAAATTTTATTTCGGCCTTTAAAGAAATAGGTCAATCAATGTATTCGACGTGGTTAGTTTAACCATTTACCATTTTATACACAATTTAAAGGTTGCAGTTTGGTCTTTTCCACAGGGTCACCAAATTTGGGGTTATAGCCATAACCTTGTTTTGATCTGTTTATCATTATTTTCAATGGTAAAAAAAAATGTGTTGACACGTGTTGGCTAGTTATGTTTTGTGTGACAATAGCGCATTTATGGCCCAACTCAATTTAGGCTGCCATCGTCACGCTAAAATTATATCAAATTTTCAATGCATGCGAAAAAGGTTTAGTTCTCGAGGTTGTAGTTGGCGCTACATACTTGTTGTTATTTTTGTTTCTTAATTATTATTTAGTCTAAACAAGACATGTTCGTAGACTTAACATAAAGTAAATATCTTTCATTATGTTTATGTTATTAAATAAATTAATCAGAATCTGAATGTCTGAATCATGTTAAAATCAATAAATAATTAAGTAGGTAGGTGCTTTTCTTTTATTTATGTACCAAACCAGGCATAAAATTAGTCTCATTTCATTATTATGAGCTTCCTAATCAGCATGAAATGTTTTAAATACTGGAGTAGAGTAATTTACTAGGTGCCTACATATTTTATATGAATCACGAAATATGCAAAACAAATCCACTCTCTGGATCTCTATGCAATCTCTGGATCGATCATAAATCTGATTATCCTTTGTAATATAAGTTAGGCTACCATAGACATTCACACTATATTCTTTCTACTTTCAGCAGAATTATTAAAGCCATCAATTTCACAAGAACTGCCATCAATGTTTATTAGTTTATCACAACGAGGTGGGAAACAGCTATTCAGAGGTGGTCATGTTTACATCTTGAAAAGAAAAAATAAAGATGAAACCTTGTTATGGCGGTGTGCTAAAAAGAGGATTTGCAATGCAACTGTAAAGACTGATCCTCAGATGCGAATATTAAACGAAACTGAACATTCCCATGAAAAAAGATCCCAATTTTGGGATCCAAGGATTAGTGCACAAACATGGCATTAGATAATAAAAAACTCAATCAGGTTTTTCATTTTCCTTGTCAAGTATAAAATCAGGTTAAAATCAATTAAAATATCCATTACCTTTTATTTATGTACTATATCAAAGTAGGTGTTCCTTTAGTAATAAGAGCTGCCGAATATGAGCCTGATATATTGTTATACACAGATTTTTTTTTAACGTATTTTAAGAACGTCAAAATGTTTTCCACTTATTTGTTTCTTCTAGTAAATAAAATCAACATTTTAAAACAACATCAGATATATTATTTTTAGGGTCTCAGAAGACCCCACGCGACAGATCACTTTACAAAAAGGCGCGACGGGTGTAGAGTTAATTATAAATCTATATTTTTTATGAAGTATTTTAAAAAAAGAAGAAATCGTTAATAAAATCTACGTAACAAAAAAGACTTTATAGTTAAGATTTTATAGTGTGTTAAGTTTATAAAAACAAATCCCAATGTTCTGTACCTTAGCGTAGAGTAATAGATCCTCATGAATCTATACTGTTTTGTTTTTCATTTTTTGTTTTATTTTTCACAGAGCCGGTCTTTATAGACATCTCAAAAAATAGAACTAATGTTTCAACAGTATGGCAAGCATTTGTTAGAAGCAAAGACAAACAGTTTGCCAAATGTAAATTATGTCGCGAAGTCTTAAAAGTCAATGATACTTCGTCATTAAGACAGCACTTGGAAGTGAAACACAATATATTAGAAGAAATGGAAAATATTGTGTGTTTTGTGGAGGCCGAGGACGAAAGTTCTGAAAATGAAGGTATAACGTTTAGTGTCAATTTTAATTATCCATTATATTGTAAAATTTTTTTTTTTTTGGTTGTTATAATTACGAACTATTTATCTGAGGTATCTTCATTTGTTGCGAATTAAAGTTCCGGCTATTTTTATAGTTAAATCTTCCAGCCAATGTTATCCATTTATTTCCTCCCCTTTACAGCAGGCAATGTGTCAACTGACGAAGAGAACATTAACATCCGGAAAAAAGCTTCCAAAATTAGGAATAAAACACGCAAATCTGCTGCCAAGGTGGATTTGGATGAAAATAAGAGTAAGTATACTGTGGAAGAAACATTTCAAACACTGGACTGATTTACTACATTTTTATTATTTTTATAAATCACGGAATACGGGAAACAAGTCCACTCTCTGGATCTCTATGTAATCTCTAGATCGAACATAAATCTGATTAACCTTTTAATATAAGTTAGTCTACCATAGACATTCACCCTATAATATTCTTTCTCCTTTCAGCAGAAACATTGAATGAAAACGAGCCATCAACTTCACAAGAACTGCCATCAATGTTTATTAGTTTATCACAACGAGGTGGGAAAAAGCTAATCAGAGGTGGTCATGCGTACATCTTGAAAAGAAAAAATAAAGATGAAACCTTGTTATGGCGGTGTACAAAAAAGAGGATTTGCAATGCAACTGTAAAGACTGATCCTCAGATGCGAATATTAGACGAAACTGAACATTCCCATGAAAAAATATTCCAATCAGGATTAGTGCACAAAAATGAAATTAAATAATAAAGAAAACAGTCAGGCGTTTCATTACCTTGTCAAATTTAAAATCAGATTAAAATCAATAAAAATATCCATTGCCTTTCATTTATGTACCATATCAAACTAATGTTAAACTAGGTGTTTCTTTAGAAATAAGAGCTGCCGAATATGAGCCTGATATAATATGTATTTGTTGTACACTGAATAAACTTGCTTTTATACACAGTTTAACGCCAAAAATGTTTCCACTTATTTGTTTCTAGTAAATAAAATCAACATTTACAATACCAATTGATTGATATTTATTTTGAGGGTCTCAGAAAACCCCACACGACGGATCACTTTATAAAAGCGCGACGGGTGGACGGTTAATTATAAATCTATATAACGAAGAATCGTTATCAGTGGGTCGCGCCACCGATAATAACACTCACAAAGCTTTCGTTAACAGTTTTAATTACTTGCTAAAACACACTGAATACAAAATTATTAAGGATGCCCGAGATATGGCTCGATTAAAAACTTAGGAACGCGGGAAGTTTTGCGTGGAGTAACGAATGTCTACTCAGACCGACGACTCGATTCAAAGTGATCACTTCACTCAACTGTCACCGCCCACTAGGCCACGTGGTCCTAAACAGGTAAGCCAACCTTTCCGTCGACGTCACTGCCTGTCAACGTCGAATAGCTGATTAAACTTCCGAATCGAGTCGATCGAATTCAACTCGACTATTCGCTCAGTGTCGCCATTACTCCACGCTAACCATCCCCAAGTAATTACTTTACGTTCCTAAACGTTACCTGTCAAATCTAACTACGTAGTTCCACCAATGAGAGATAGATGGCGCTGATCCAAGTTTATTAAAATGCGTCTACGCTTCGACATATATATTTTATACAGTATTTTTTAAAAAGAAGAAATCATTAATAATAAAAACTACCTACTGTAACAAAAAGGACCACGATTTTTTAAAGTGATCGCAAACTTTTTTTTATGTGTGTACATAAAAATATGATCTCAGTGAAGTAATTCCAGCAACTTGTCAAATATTGGTTTTGATTGAAACAAATGTCTTGACACTACATAACAGTCATCTTAGTAGTCTTCAAAGAGCTAATCGACAAGCTATAAAAGACACACTAGCTTCGTGACTGTATTGACTGCGAACAGACTATTTCCTTAGAGATTGGCATTGCAGTAAAACACTCCATTACACTAACTATGGCGTGTTTAGATACTAATCTAAATCGACGAAATCACAAAATGTTTTGACATTTTACAGGATTTGCAAAATTCATCCGCTCGAAACAAGGCAAGGATTTACTCCTGATATCGGGATACACGTACTACCGGCATTTCACCACTCCTAGCAACCAAAAGACGAAATGGATGTGTTCAACGGACCGTATGAAGGGATGCAAAGCCGTTGTCCACACAATAGAGGACCGAATAGTATTTTTAAAGACAGACCACAATCATTCTCCTAAGCGGCAATACCAATACTACTAAAAGAGTATAAGTTACAACTCGAAAACGTGAAGCTTTAAAAGGTTCGGTCATTTTTGTTGACATCAGCTGTTGAACGATCAAAGTTACAGTCAGTATATTCACACGTCTCTGCTATTTTTTTAATAAAATGAAGTAGTGGATAATTAAACAAGTAAACATTTTAATGACTTTCAACTCTGGTAGTACAAGTCATGTTAGTACTAAATCCGTAAAAAAGAATTATTATACATTGTGTACCGTGTTTGATTCTCTTACTACACGCCAAGGTTATGGCGAAGGTACTTTCTATATTTTTATTTCATTGTTGTTATTTGAAAAATTAAATACAACACTAAGGGAGCTTACTCCTGACGCGACGCGATACAGAATTGCATCGATTGACGATATCGGTCAGATATCGCACAAACCTCCGGTCGAAGAAAATGTATGGTCAATCGCTAGTGTTTACTAATGGAATCGCACGTGTTGACGATATCGCTCACAGATCTGCTCGATATCGAATGTCAATGCACTTGATTCTCTGTTCGAAATTGTATTGCGCAACTACTCGTCACTGGCGACATCTATTGTATTTTGTTTGCAGCGCCTTTATGTCGTAGTAGTTAGGTGGATTTTTGTAGTTCACGGTCGAATTGCATCGCATCACTCCATTAGCAAATACGTGCGACTTGAATCGGCAATCGACTCGATATCGCACGAGTCGCGTCGCGTCATGAATAAGCTCCCTAACAGAGTTTTCATCAAAATCGTTTTCTTACGTAATTTTTATTGTTTAAATTGCCTTAAATATCAGATGTAAGCTCAACAACCGAGACCAAGAACATAGGTGTGTTACGTAGATCTGTTGTAGGTATATGAGATAAAATGATTTTAAATGATTGCTTGAATTTTTCACAGAGGTTGCGCACTACGTCACCTCAAAGCATGGCGGAAAACTAGTCCTACTATCAGGATACACCTACTGCCTCCACAAGACTAACAAGAGTCTGAAGTCGAGATGGATGTGTTCCTCTCATCACAGGAGAGGGTGCAGGGCTGCTGTCCAAACACAGAACGATCGTGTTATCTACAGGACGGGAGAACACAATCATGCTCCTAATGCGACAAAATATTACAACTTGGAGTAAAATACAGAGTCTCACAATGAGAGGACTCGGAATTGTAATACAGTACTTAACTTACTTAAGTTTCATGTTTCTATTGTAATTTAAATAATTATGTAAAATATAATAACTTTAAATTAGCTATCCAGACTTTCTTTGCCTTTTACGTCTTAAGTCAGTAACTCCATAAAAGTTTCTTAACACTAGCAACATGTTTTACTTGAGTAGTGGACCTAGCTATTATTTACGAGTAACTCAAGCACGAGCGAACACAACAAGGATATTCTAAGGATGTGAAGGTGGATTCTATAGCTTTAACCCATGCTACCTATTTACTATGGATTCAAATAAATGCATTTCTGCTTTTTCGTTTCTGTAATCTTCGAGAAAGTTAACTGCTCATAAAGTTATTTATCAACGTAACTGGGCGATTTATCAGAGGAATATTCAATTGACAATGGGTGTAACATGGTCGTTATATTTTTTTTTTTTGTATTCTTTACAGACATTCAATTCATCCAGTCAAGACGAGGCAACGATCTAATTCTGTTGTCTGGATACACGTATTACAAATTTAAGACGGGAAAACAAAACAAGGTTTACTGGATGTGTTCGACGCATCGTCGGCATGGATGCAAGGCTATCATCCATACTTACAACAATTGCGTTACCTCATTGAAGGATAACCATAATCATCTTCCCATTAAGAAGTACAAAAATCAATAAAATATATTGCCAAGTTTTAGAATAATTCTGTGTTGAAAACATTAAACGTGACCTAACTATGGTTGCCGAGAATTCTATGCTCGTGGCTCGCGCCATATCACCTATTTCACTCACTTAACTGCCTCAATGCGTGCGCAAGCCGCCATGTCATCGCCTAGTGAGCGATTTTGGTATCCTGGTGACTATCTGAATACAAATTCACAGAGATTCGTACACAGGAACGCGTCAATGGATACCAAAGTCGTAAGGTATTGGAGACTTGCGTCGCCTAATGTACGAAGGGGTTATCTCTACGGCCGCTTTTTCATCTTCATCTACATCGCGGTCCTGCACCAGAGGCATCGCGCCGACCTCACACCTCGTTAGCTAAGCTCATGACAGTACGTACCTAACCTAAACCTACAAGTGACCAGTGACAGCAATCCTTACAGACCTTAAAACCCTAGTCTTTGTTCGTGATCTAGTGTATTCTAGTCCTAATCTTATATAATAAATGTATGAAAGTGTACTGTGGGTTTCATTCTCCCTACCAAACTTATAAACCCACTATGTCGTGACAAAATAAAAATATCAAAAAATAAATGTTTAAAAATAATAAATGTTTAATATTAAAAATAAATTACGGTGTTTTATTGTGTGTTATCAGATTAGGTTTGATAAAAACAAATGTCAATGTTTTGTAACTTAGTGTAGGTAGTGTACTAGATCCACAAGGATGTATACTGTTTTGTTTACCATTTATTGTTTTTTTTTACAGACATCTCAAAAACCAATGTTTCAACAGTATGGCAAGCATTTGTTAGAAGCAAAGACAAACAGTTTGCCAAATGTAAATTATGTCGCGAAGTCTTAAAAGTCAATGATACTTCGTCATTAAGACAGCACTTGGAAGTGAAACACAATATATTAGAAGAAATGGAAAATATTGTGTGTTTTGTGGAGGCCGAGGACGAAAGTTCCAATAATGAAGGTATAACGTTTAGTGTCAATTTTAATACGAGTAGTTACCCATAATATTATACAATTATTACACTAATTTTTTTTTGGGTTGTTATCATGACGAACTACTAATCTGCAGGAATCTTCATTTGTTGCGAATTCAAGCTTGGGCTATTTTTATAGTTAAAAATTTTCAGCCAATATTATCAATTATTTCCTTCTCTTTACAGCAGGCAATGCGTCAACTGACGAAGAGAACATTAACATCCGTAAAAAAGGTTCCAAAACCAGGAAGAAAACACGCAAATCTCCTGCCCAGGTGAATTTGGATGAAAATAAGAGTAAGTATACTGTGGTAGCACCTGTGCCTATTCAGAAAACAAAACAAGATGGAATCATCTGATTTGTTTGCTGATTAGGCTTAACTTTATATTGAAGAAAATCTTTCAACATTTTAAAGGATGAATGAACAGGGGCTTATTAGGGTTATTATATAACAACTTTACTGAGAAATATCAAATGACATTGAAGAATCAGATTATATTTGACATTGAAGATCAAAAGTGATAGCCTTGAGGAAATTGTTCTTAGTCTCTCTCGAATGCTGCCGCTTACAATTATGAAGAAAGAGATATGGAGCAGATTAAGTAAAAGAGTCACTACAGATTTGTTAAATAAAAGCCACAGAAGCGCGCGTGGTGCTGCTCGTCTAAAACGTATCTAAAACATCATTGGCTGTCACAAATTTTGAGTAAAATATTGTTACTGCCTACGTGGCAGAGTGAAAAGTATAATTAATATTTTATTTTCAGGGGAAGGAGACGAAGAAGAGGATAACAAGCAGTCAACTGACGTCACACGGGCAAGTACCCGGAGAAATGCTTCAACAGTCTGGAATTATTTTTCTAAAATTAAAGACAAGGAACAAGCTAGTTGTACAATATGTCACAGAGTTATAACGTGCATGCGCGGTTGTACATCAGCGTTACACAATCATTTAAAATCGAAACATAAAATAACCAGGAATCTTATGAAGGAGGAACCATTGTAATTACTAGTTTCAGACATGACGTGATTTTTTTCTTATATGTAAGAAGGGTGGTGTGGATGACCGAAATAAAACTTATTCACTTCTTGAAAACTTCTTTTTTATTACTTTTAAACTTCTTAATAATATACGTCTTCACCTTTCGTTAGCTCGCTCGCCATCTTTCTTTCCTCTCTCTCCCACACATACTCTCCCATTCACTCATCACTGCGTTCCAGTTTACTTTTTTCTTAAAATTATGATGCGTTCCAAATTAACATCCTACATGTACTTAGTTATAAAAAATACGAATAAATAATTGATAATGATAGTCTTTCTTTTTACCTTGATCATTCCACAAGACTTGATTTAATATAATTTTATTACATTTTTTCAACTGTGTGTTCTCTCTTCTTTTACAGACATCGATAAAAAGAAGGTTTCCATAATCTGGCAAGCATTTCTCACAAAAAAAGACAAAAAATCTGCAAAATGTAAATTATGTTGCGAATTGGTAAAAATCAAAGGCACTTCGTCATTGAGAGATCACTTGGAAACGAAACACAACATACGAGAAGAAATCGAAAATATTGTGTGTATCGTAGAAGCTGAAGATGAAAGTACCGAAAATGAAGGTATGTAATTTAAAGTTATTAAGTGTTTCTAAAGCTGATGTGATTGATACACGCAGAGAAATGTCTGGCTACCTATACTAGAACTTCTGGTTGCAAACGTGACAGCAAGACTCACTAGTTGACTTTACAACATTTCTAGTAATAAATACTAAGTAAGTAGTAGAGATAACAAAGACTTAGTATCTATTACTAGAAATGTTGTAAAGTCAACTAGTAAGTCTTGCTGTCACGGTTGCAACCAGGAGTTCTCGTATTCATTTCTCTGCGTGTACTGGTTCCATTTCATTGAAAATTAATGAAAGGCGAGGAGCGAACTTTCAAATTTAATAAAAAAATGATAATAATTGTTTTTTTTTATGTTTGTACTTATAAGCTTGAAACATTGTTTTTTTTTTCAGACGATGAGTTCTCAAACCCAAAACTGAATCACCCGAATACTGCACCTTCCCCAGTATGGACTTATTTCCTCAGAAGTAAAGATAAAATGCGAGCAAAATGTAAAATTTGTGAAAAAGTGATAAAATGCACCAGAGGCTGCACCTCAGGTTTGCTGAAACATTTAGCATCTCAACACAGCAAACGTTTATGTAAATAACCGATATTAATTTGCTGGTGATTAAAATGTGTTCTTTTGTAATCTTAAGTGTCAGATTTCGTTTGAAAGAACAATTAGGTAAAACAATTTGATTTGATAGGAAAACTCCAAGCAAATTTAGCGATAAGGCATCATTAAATAGTAGGTACCTTTAAAGAAACTCTTTTGTTAATTTAATGATAGGCTTTCGTTTCACGGTAAGCAATGATGTGTTAATGAGAAACATTTATCAATTACCTGCTGTAATTTTTTTTTTGCATGTTTTTTTTTATACTAGTGCATTATGGTTTTGGATGATTATAATTATTATTAAGCTTTTTCTCAAAGTGTGACATTAGTACAATTGAATTGAATTTATCTTAATTTATAGGTACAATAAACAACTTAATGTAAAGAAAAAAAAAATTATGAACGTCAATTATTGGTTTTTTTTTTTAATAATTAATTTAGTAAAATAAAAAGTTCTTAGCATTATAGCTATTTACTTACAAAGCAATTTGTCAAATCAATGTAAATTTGACAATTTGTCTACAAATATAAAAAAGTCAAAATAATAAAACTCTATTTATTCGCAGGTACGAAGGAGTTCCCATCAAAATTAATAATCTTTTAATACCTTTAACATACTGTCCAATATAAAACATACTCGTATGTTTTCAACAATAAATAAACACAGCTCATCTTAGTTGTCATACCTAATTATATTACTTTTTACTTTTATGTAAAACTTGTACGAAGTTTATATCTTAATCACATTTGATTTACGTTTATTATTCACCGTCGTACTACAAAAAATTTAAACGTCTGTTAAACACTTGTCTAATAAAATGTCAGATTATAACGTTGAAATAAGGTCCGTTTTGCAGTCACACTTTTTTTAGACAAGTGTTCAACAGATGTTTAAGTTTTTGTAGTAAGGCTGTCAGTGTTATTCATGGCACTAAAAATAGTCTACTTAATTCGAGTTATTTCACTTTTCGTCGTTTTCAGGACCAATGTTTACATTATCCTCTCAAGGAGGTCGGATTCTTCGTATGACCGGTCATCGATACAGTCAACAGTATACAAATAACGGCAGAACAAGATGGCGGTGCTCCACACATATGAATAAGGGATGCAAGGCAGTTGTTTTCACACTTGATGATGATACGATCATTCGTAGCAATAATTCACATAACCATTTCCCTGTTGACAATATTTATGATTTTAACTGAGCAATAAACAATTCCGAAATTCCATATTCGTTATAGTTTATGTACTAATAAAAATATCTATTTCATTATCTACAGGCGATACGAGAGAAACCTACCGTTATGTTCAACAATAAAATCGATTCCTTACTCATTTAATTTTTTTTTCAGTACCAATATTCACGATGTCCTCTCGAGGAGGACGAATTCTTCGTTTATCGGGACACAGACTCACACAACATTACTCAAGGCACGGGAAAACAAGATGGCGGTGCTCCACTCGCATGAACACTGGATGCAAGGCCTTCGTTTTCACACGTGACGATGATGATATGATTTTCCACAACCAGAATGTACATAATCATTTGGCCGTTGAAAAAGTTTGGTCGACCTTTGTACCTTATTTTAATAAACAAAACTGATTTTCATTGTTCGTGGGTATTAGCACCTTTACCTGTATTATTATATTGCTTGGTATGCTGTATTAGGCTTCTGTCTTACCATTTTTGGCGGTACTGTTGCCTAGTTAGCTTCTGTATGATAAAGCCTGATAATAATTATGCGCGACTTTTGAACTGTTATAATATTGTTACTTGTGTACATACAGTTTCGACTTTTTAAATATTGCGTGTACTTGCAGCGTTTGATAAATTAAAATATTTTTCTTCCTTATCTTTGTTCTTTTAGTTCAGCAATTCTAAAATTTCACATTATTATCATATGGCTTTTTTAACCGACTTCAAAAAAAAAGTAGGTTCTCAGTTCGACCTGTATGTATGTTTGTATGTATGTATGTAGGTATGTTTGTCCGCGAATATCTCGCGTTTGGCTGAACCGATTTTGATGCGGTTTTCAGGAAAGTGTTCAATACATTCTGGAGAAGGTTTTAGTATATAACACTAATGGATATCCCGTGACGTTGCCCGCGTGGATCCGTTTTTGTTGCCTACTAAGATTGTAGATTTTCAAATACGCCGATTATATATGAAGATTTTTGTTGAATATCTAAACTAAAAAACTTTAATAAAAAAACTTTTTGAAATCAGGTAACCGACTTTAAAACCAAACATAAAAAAGTGTAAAATAACTTTTCTTTCGGATTGTTTTTTATTTCATTGACTATGGCCACCAACTTCCGAAAGAAAAGTTATTTTACACTTTTTTATGTTTGGTTTTGAAGTCGGTTCCCTTTTTTTAAAAAAGTTTTTAATAATATCACATTGGCGGAATTTTATCGTGGTAAAATCAGGTTATAGAAAAAATGTTAAACATCATTAAAAAAAAAAATACCCATGAAAGCAATGTTTGAATTGGAGTTTTATCTCCCAAAAATATTAATTTCCACACGTTCATTGGTTTATTTTGCGAGAGAAGTTTGGAAAACTGCTAAAAGGGTCAGTAATTGGGTGTTTTACTCTTATTTAATTTTTTATTTTATTTATTTAGAAAACCAACGGCGATACATATAATGCATTACAGATAAACATAAAACAGCTTAGTAAGGCTAATAATAGGTTTCCTTTTTTAACTAAATAGTATAATACCATGCGAACGGACTTAATACAAAATATAAAAATAAAATAATGATTTTAAATAGGAACGAAGGTTAAATAAACTATCTGATAAGAGAAAGTATGATAATATTATTAGATAAAAAAAACTGAATTAAGCGCGCATATGCTTAATGGTGAACAGAACGCAGTTGCTTGCTATTTGTTGTTGTTATTACTTAATAATATTTTTTAACCTGGGCTTTAAAACTAGGTTTAGTGCAGTTAAATACATCAACTTCAGAGATATTATTGTTGTAGGTTCGAGCAATACGAGTAAGTACACAATGACTAGCATATTACTCTATGTATTTTACACAGGCGCTACAAGTTGCTATTAGTTATAGAATTAGAGAGCTTTGTTCTAACCTAAATCCCACTGTACACCGTTGTACCATGGGCCCGAAGACTTGATGATACTGTGCGCATCATCACAAAGGCTGGAAAGCAGTTATCTTTACTACTCGTGAAATCGTCAAAGCAAATAATTTACACAACAGATGTGTAGGTTTCTGTTTTATGCTATTGCATAGCTTTTATCGCAGGCTCCGAGCTCGGCGCGCGCGAAAAACGTAACGAAAAATCCTAAGGAAATTCCCTGACCACATCTGACAGTACGCATTGTCTAACGTCGTTTCAGTTCGGGAGACTTCGGCAATCACAAAGATACGGGCAGACGTGCTCATTACTAGCACGAAAGCATGCTTTTATCGAGCAAGGGGCAATTTTATCGAGGGAGAGGGAGAGGGAGGAGGAGGAGGAGGAGGAGAACGTTTCTTGACTTTTCACTTGATTGACGTGGCTGACCATAGACTAATTAGTACAGTAATAAATATATAAATAAATAAATAATTATAATTGCATAAGTTGATAAAAAATGCTATGCAATAGCTTTACCGCGACAGTCAGCGAGTGCTACACTTTTTTTTTGTTAATTTATTGAAACATTGAAATTATGTGGTACTTGATCATCTGCCTCAGTCTTATGAGCTTATGACAGTCGAGACCAAATACTTAATACAGATCAATTCTCATAATAGTAGTGTCTGAGGATTTCCGTCTTTCTGTTACAGAGGTAACACTTTGAATCTTCTCAAAATCTAACAAGAACTCTTGAATTAAAACTGTATTTCAGCTTAATAGGTTTTAACGGGTTTCCCCATATCACATTTTTAAAACCAACATTTTGCATTTAATTATTATATTTTTCTCCATGTTAAGTACGAACCTATTAAAATGTAATTTACGTATGTCTGGTTTTATTACTAATTAGGATCTGAAAACTTTTCAGCCATCGAAACCTCTATCAGATTTACTTTTGAATACTTACATTTCTAGCCATACTCATAACTAATAATAACAACAGACTATTTTTTTCCTAGGTCTGCAGGAAGCTGTATTTTCTCGAAGTAAGAGAGGAGCTGAAATATTAGTCCTGGATGGATACACTTTGTACCGCCATGTAGTTTCTGGACTGAAGACGCGCTGGTACTGCTCGACTCATCACTCTAAAGGCTGCAGAGCTGTGGTCTTTACAATGGATAATTTTATTATCAAAGCTAATAACAATCATAACCATTGATAAATGATAAATTAAACATTAATAGTAGTTTATGAAACTGGTACATAATGAGGGGTATTATACACGAGTGTATAATACCTATGTAGTTATGTGCAGTTTCATGCACTACTTTGTCTACTTTCATATCGTTAAATTCAAAATAAAATAGATGTATTATTAATTTTTTATGGTGCCAAAATTTCCGTTATCACTGCGCATGCGCCAAAGTGCGCGCAGCCACAGATAAAAAAATTAATAAATGATCTGTAATCTGTATCGCAATGAAAAATAAAAATTATTACATTATTTTATTAGAGAAATAGTGTCAAAATTAAAACTTTTAATTTCATTTCGATATACTATTTGTAAAGTGCGTCTATATAAACTCGTTTTGAGTTTTGTATTTTGAATTTAACGATATGAGAGTAGATAAAATAATTCATCATCACTATATCCTTTTCCTAACTAATTATGTTGGATTTGGTTTGAGTCTGTATTTTTTGCGTTATTTCCTTTCAAAGAGGATTGGAAGATTCTTGTTTCCATGTATCATGTATAATACTCATGGATATCGTGTTTCATGTTAAAATTCAACAATAGTATGTTATAATTATATTTTTCTGTTTACTTGTGCCCCACGCCACCTGTAGTCAACTGAAAATAAGTTACTTCAGTAGATCATACCTCTGCTTACAAAGAGTAAAATAGTCAACGAAATCATGAATGGAAGTTTATGTTTTGCCAATGAATGAGACATTCCATCGAGTGTCGGCTCAGATTATTAGAAAAAAATAATAAAAAATCTACTTTCCTCTTTGCATTTTTTTTTATATCATAAGTTCCTTAGGTTCATGGGTCACAGATATCTTCCATCGCGATTGGTCTAGCTCAGTGATTCCCAAAGTGGTCCAGGTGGACCCCCAGGGGTCCACGGGAGACTTGCTGGGGGTCTACGTAGGCGTGAACAAAAAATGGGGGTCCATAAGATGTTAATGGGGGTCCACGTAAATTTGTCTGCTTTTGATAGTAAAGAGCAAAAATGTAAGCATAGTTTTTATAAGGGCCTACCTGCATTGTTTTAAGTACCTAACTAAGCAGATAATATTTTAATAAGGCAAGCGACTGTTACTTGTCCAAACTTGCGTATTCGATATTACCTTCGATCATTAAAATCAACTAGATAGACGGTCAAACATTTAATAGCTTTTCCCTCCTCATACCTTGTCGAAAGGAGTTTTAGTGCCGTTACAAACCTCTTAACAAAAAAAGGAGCTAATTAAAAATCACACAGGATTTGCGGTTATTGCTCACTAAAATAAAGCCAAACATTGATCGTTTGCTGACACTCTATCAAATACTTACATCCTTCCTATTAGGTAATTAAAATTATGACCTGAACCTATATTACCTTATTAATTTTTTCTTGTAATTCTATTCTTTTAATTATTGTTATTGTTATAAAATGTACCATTTTTCGTTTTTATTTTACCTATCGGAATATAGGGACAGAACTCAGAAGCGACACAATTTTTATTTTTTGGCGACTTTATGAATGTGGTAGAAATGTAGCAGCAGGGGGTCCACCGAAACCAGTAAAATTTTGAAAGTGGTCCACGAGAAAAATAAGTTTGGGAACTACTGGTCTAGCTTCTCGCTTCACCGTAATGTTTGGTACACGCTCATCCACAATAATAATGGAGCTAAGACTAGAACTAATGGACTAGACAAACACCACAACTACAGAACTGCGTTCTTTAATGTGGGTGTTCAGATTGTTAAAATTATAAATGAGCATAACTACTTACTTTATATCATAGGACGTTCAATCTTAGTATTTTGTTGAACTATGCAAGTCACCGATATAGCCCACCGGATTAGCAAGCTGAAGTGGCAATGGGCAGGCCATATTGCTCGCAGAGCAGATGGCCGATGGGGTCGAAAAGTGCTAGAGTGGAGACCGCGGACGAGCAAGCGCAGCGTAGGACGTCCACCAACGAGGTGGACAGACGACCTTATAAAGGTCGCCGGAAGACGCTGGATGCAGGTCGCTTCCAACCGGTATATGTGCAGATCTAAAGGGGAGGCCTATGTTCAGCAGTGGACGTCCTATGGCTGAGATGATGATGATGATGCAAGATAATTAAGTAGGTATTATTTCTTACAGGAGCCGAGTTCAGTCTATCTCAACGAGGGAACGTTATTTTAGTACTTGATGGATATCGATACTCTCGTCATCGCGAACAAGGAAGTAAAACACGTTGGTTCTGTGCCACACATCATAGTAAAGGGTGCAGTGCGGTAGTATTTACTGTTGGCAGCAAAGTTGTTAGCATCAATAAGGAGCATAACCATACTAAAACCGTTTGTCTGAGTTTTTAGAATTGAATGAAATCATGAAATTTCAACTTATTCGATCATTATAAGCGTTTAGTGGGCCTCCGACCTTTGTTTTTTGTATGGAAAATGAAACAGCGCCTTTGTACGAACTATGAACTATTTTTGCCAGTAACTATCAAAACGCTGTTTTTGAGATGTAACATTTTAAAGTGAACGGGAGAACTCAAATCATGATTTTCAAAATCAAAACGGTGCGTCTGGTAAGCTATCTTTATACAATGTTAGTAGTATTATTAAAGGAGATTGGGCGGTCCTGGGCGCTCAGCGGCCATCAAATAATTTAGTGTCAAATGAAATTTAGGAATAACTATATTTACTATATTCTGTACTTCATTTAGGAAAAAATATTTGAGTGTCAATCTAACCTAATTGCACAATAATTATGTTCATATAGGTACAATATTGTTGTTGTTTTTGTCTTACTAATGACACAATCTAGTGACAATGATCCGTGTTTGCGTACTTGGATTTTAGATTTTCAACGACGCTGATAAAGCGAAGATATTGAATTTCTTCTTAAATAAAAACTTGAAAAAAAGGAACCGAGTTGAAAAACATATAAGAAAAAGCATAAAATAAACTTTCTTTCGGAAGTCAAAAAAAAATACAAAGCCATCGACTTCCGAAAGAAAATTTATTTTACGATTTTTCGTGCTTTTGAAGTCGGTTCCTTTATTTCTTCAAAAAGATTTTACGTGGTTAAATCATCAAATGAGTCTCACCCAGGGCAGAACGGGAGGTCACACCGTGGATTTTAAGCAGTAGGTAGAAGTACAATAACGTAACGGTGGCCTCTACGTTCCCGGGCCACGGTTACCTGGTAGACCCGCGACCCCGGCAAGCTTTGGCTTTCTAAAGGGGCCCCGTCATATTGCTGACAGCTCTTTGAGGCGCGCCTGAAACACGACGCGCCTTCGACTCGGGCATGGTCCATGATCAGACAACGAGTCGCCCATTACTAGCCGTCCGCATGCGGTCCATAGGCGGAAATCATCCCGTGACTCCGCGTCTCCCGCGGCGGCTGGTGAGGTGGAAGCTGTCCTCTACCTCACATGTCCTGCCTCCTCCTTCGCTAGGACTGCTCCGTAGAAGGAGGTGTCCGCTTTCCATTGATTCCGTCTCGCCCCGTAGCGTGGCCTCGATCAATGCCGGGCGCGAAAGGTCGCCGCCTATCGCTTCTGTGGGGACACAGCGGTGCTCTGCCATACTACAGTCAAATGCTCGATACATTATGCTGTTCATGAGAATGGTCATGTCATTCGACTTCCACTGTCCGACCATGGACAGCGAGTCGCCCAGTACTCGCCGCCCGCATGCCCGCGTACGGTGGCCGGAAGTCGGAGAACGTCCGTCGCCGTCGGCGTCTACCACTGCGGCTGGGCTGTGAGGTGGACGCTGTTCTCTTCCTTACGCGTACCACCTCCTCCTTCGCTAGCATGACCGCTTCGCAGAAGGAGGTGACCGCTGCCCACTCCCTCTCACCCCGCAGCATGGCCTCGACTAAAGCCGGGTGCGAGAAGTCGCCGCCTAACGCCGTCGTGAGGACACGGCGGTGCTCTGCCCAAGCGGGGCAGTTTTGCGCCGTGTCTTCTGGGCGATCCTCGCAGTGGTGACACCCAGGCGTTTCTTTACCCCTTATCCGACACAGGTACCTCCTGAAACTTCCGTGTCCTGTAAGGACCTGCGTTAGGCGGTAGGAAAGAACGCTATGACGCCTATCCAGCGTTTCCTCAAAGAGGGGGGTCTTACCGCCGCGATTGCGGCGTGCCCGAACCTCGGTTGCGACAGTCGTTCCCTCCATTTTGCCCAGAGATCGCGCCGGACCTCTTCCCGCCGCGCCTCGACTTCTCGAGGCAGATAATGTTGTATATGGCAAGAATTTGGTTTGAATATTTAAACTGAAATATTTACAATAATTACATTACCTACTTTAAACAAAATTGTTAAGTTTGTTTTTCTTTGTTTCTCTGTGATACTGTAATTGTAGTGTGTGCCAATAAACTTTTTCAAAAAAAACAACCTAACCGGCTTTAAAAACCACCGCAGAAAAATGTATAATAACTGTGGATGTCTTTGTATTTTAATTCATTGACGATCATATTTCTAGGATTTTACATGACGGAGAGGAACGGAAAAACTTACATACAATGTGAAGGCTACTCCTACTCCAGAAACAAGGTTTCTGGGGAAAGATCGTTTTGGATATGCACGAATAGACGCTCTAAGAAGTGTCATGGTTCAGGAGTGAGTTATGAAGGATTCTTCATAAAAAAGAAAGGTCATTCACATTGAGATTAATTTTCAGATTATTATCGTTGTAAAAATGTTGTTTGCTCTTACTAATATTAATAAATAAACTTTGATTATTATGAACATTCATAATGTTGTGTGCAGAACCTTTTACAAAGCTTCACCGTAGTTCGTTGGTGGACGCCCACGGCGACGGATGTCGCAAGACGATCTCCGGCCACCGTAGGCGCGGGCATGCGAACGGCGAGTAAAGGGCAACTCGCTGTTCGACATCGAGCATCGAGTCTGTATCGCTACAAACGCGTGTCGACGGCACTTTTAATAAAAGTGGTGTGCATAGGCTCTAACTTAGTTAACTTCAGGATTACAGCCAGTGTTAATATACGAGTATGTAAAAGAAAATAAAATATTGTTTATAACATGAATGTGTCTTTGTTTGGAGCTGCCTCGGACTTTATAAAGTATGTACTTACTGTTACTTACTTCTGGATATGTGGAGCTTAGCTAGACTAAAAGTCTCTTTGTTCTTTTAATAATAATAATAATTTTTTTATTGAAATCAACTGATGACACTAAATAATTTATTTATTGAAATGAACGTGTTTCTATTGGTATTATTATTTTTTATATGTTTTAATTAATTAATTAAATATTTGAAAATTCTTTAATCTTATTTTCCTTTTCACATCATTAACATATTTTAACAAGGTGTTTTTGGGTAATAAAAGCTTTATTTGCAGGTATTGAAGCAACATATGTGGAGGAGAACGGTAGATCGTACTTGTATTGCGACGGTTACAAATACAGGATAAACAACCGCTCTGGTGACAAAGTTTGGTGGATATGTACCAAACGCGATTCTATGAACTGTTGTGGCTCCGTTTTGTCACACCACGGCAACGTTTACTAAAAATCTGCACATACTCATTGATGAAAATTGCACTGTTTGGCAGATGCCTCCCAGGTGTAGTTCCAGAGGGAACGAGGTGGCGCTAGACGACTGTCTCTTTTCCACACTGAAACTACGTTGGCTTTAAGGCTGTATAGTACCTCAATATAATCTTGCTTGCACGAACCACGCACTATTGCTTGCTCTTTCTTATAGCTGTCTACACGCAAATCTATTTATTTTACGGCGAAAAAAAGAAAATTCAAAAAAATAAATAACATAAGACCTGCTATAATGTATAGTTAGTTCAGTTAGTATAAAAAGTTTCATGATCTAATTTTAAGTATTTTATGATTGCCAGCGGTTTATTGTTCCATTTAGAGGTAAATTTGGGATTTTTTTCTATCGAGAAAATTTTATGGAATCGTGTTTTCGCCAAACATAAGACCTAACATTAATCCTCAACTTTACCATAAATATATTTATTTCAAAATTATTGCTGCAGTATTTTCGACGTATCACAGGATTCTGCTAAGCCATTTGAGGTAGTATGGGCTCTTAAGATGTCATGATAAGCCACCTGCACTCCTGCCACATCTCGCGGTCTCGGTTTCCACCGCGTCCAATCTTCGCAGCCTTTGTAGGTAGCAGTAGGTACTACTTATCTCAACATCTTCGCTTGAGTTTTCCATGCTGAAATGGAACTGGCCAGGTCACTTATATAGAATTTTACATAAGCGCTGAGCAAAACAAACAAAAGGATGGGTGCCAAAAGAGAAAACTCGAAACATTCATACAAAACGAAAAGTATTTATTAGAAAAAAACCATGTAACCTGAAAATATAATGTGGTTCAGATAGGTAAGTGTATATTTGTACTTTGTATAAAAAGTGTGGCTAAAGTAAGAGCTGAGTCATCCATTGTAGTTTAATTTCATGTTATAGCTTTAACGTAAACTAAAAAATATTAAGAAATTGAAAACGCATTAGTGAATCGTGGTGTCTAATAAATTGTCTTCAATTAAAATAAAAAGTATTTTAGTTTGATTCGGTTCAGTACTGGTTTTTGCACGCGACTTTGTCCGCTACGCTCTCAAAGCATTTTTGACCAACCTAGTTAGTGAAAGTAAGTTATCTACTATTTATTAATTTGTAGGAATTGGTGTCTGCTTACATGATTATTTCATAACGATAATGTAAGCAATATGTTAAGCAGTAGTAGTACATAATAGTACACAATCACAATGACGATTAAGTCTTAAATTAATGCTATGCTATTTATGCTCCGTGTATTAAACAGAATAAAATATTGCGGTTTCAGTTTAATTATTTTTTTTCAAGTTGTGTGGGAGTGGGAGATGGTTTTCTAAAAGTTATCTGGGGGCACTGTCGTGCCCCTGCCAAGCCGAGCGCGAAACAATCACTGCCGTACCATCCTTTACTGGAACTATTTCGCCGCATTTTCAGGCCCCTATTTGAGAACCTCTGGATAAGACCAGAACGCAGAAATTTTCTTCATCCAGTAAGCTATAATCACATACTTAAAACCCAAAATTCAAGACTGTAGGTCATTTAGTTCCGATGTTAAACGAAAGCAAAGTTTTGCATTTATGACACTCACTCACTCACTCATTATCATCAGAATAGAACTAGTACCTACTTCCCATAAACTCAGAGAGTTGAATTTGGTACAGAGTTAGGGTTTAAAAAACACAAGAGCCCAACCAAACTATTAGAGATCGACATACCGCCTTTATAAAAAATATTCAACTTGGTCGGCAAAAAAGAAGTGATATCCCACCAAAAACATTCTGGAAAAAGCTAGCCAAGCCAGTAGTGTGACTTGGCCGTTGAAGGGTACACAAGGATACAAAACCAGGTGCTCCATGACACCATTGCACCCTCAGATCAAAGATTCTTTGATCTGAGATTCCACCAATCTGTCGCCAGAACCGCTACCCATTGACAAAGGTTAACATTACGTGTAAACAGAATTGACTTGTACCCACTAACGTATAAAAAATGTTTAACGGCCATAACCCACAACATTAACTATAATAATATAAAAATCGCAGTAAGGAACCTAAGACTTTTTTTTTTTTTATCGTGGTAAAATCATCAAATGAGTCCTCCCACCCCGGGCAGGGCGGGAGGGACTGTCAGACTTGTACTGACTAAAATCCACGGTGTCCTTCGATAGCCCTTTATGTTCCGGGGTCACGGTAATGAGATAAGTCCCGCGACCCCGGCAGGCTTTGGCCCTCTAGAGAGGGGGCCCCGTCATCTTGCTGACGCTCTTTGAGGCGCGCGTGGAACACAACGCGCCGTCGACCCGGGCATGGTCCATGGTCGGGCAGCGAGTTGCCCTTTACTCGCCGCCCGCATGCCCGCGCCTACGGTGGCCGGAGATTGTCTTGCGACGTCCGTCGCCGTGGGCGTCCACCACTGCGGTTGGGGCGGAGGGAGGACACTGTCCTCTCTCTCACGCGGCCCGCCTCCTCCTTCGCGAGCATTACTGCTTCGCAGAAGGAGGCGACCGCTTCCCACTCCGTCTCGCCCCGCAGCATGGCCGCAACCAATGCCGGGCGCGAGAGGTCTCCGCCTATCGCCGCCGTGAGGACACGTCGGTGCTCTGCCCAAGCGGGGCAGTCTTGCACCGTATGCTCTACTGTGTCCTCCGGGCGATCTTCGCAGTGGTGACACCCAGGCGTTTCCTCCTTTCTCCTTAGACACAGGTACCTCCCGAAACTTCCGTGTCCGGTGAGGACCTGCGTCATGCGGTAGGTCAGGACGCCGTGACTCCTATCCAGCCACTCCTCAAAGAGGGGTCTTACCGCCGCGATTGCGGCGTGCCCGGCCGTCGGTTGCGACAATCGTCCCCTCCATACTGCCCTGAGATCGCGCCGGACCTCTTCCCGCCGCGCCTCGACTTGTCGGGGCAGCGGGAATTCTCCCCGGCGCTGCGCCTCCACGCGCCACTCATAGACGTGCTGGAGGGCAGTCGCCTCCAGATCCCAGGGCAGTAATCCGGCAAGCAAGTTGGCCGATTCGCCGGCGATCGTGCGGTATCCCCGGATCATTCGGATAGCCATGACCCTCTGGCATGCGACCAACTTTAGTGGTCGCGTCCGGATGCTCAGGGCCCACACGGGGGCCCCGTAGAGGGCCATGGACCGCACGATACCGGCGTACAGCCTACGGCAGGAGGCGTTTGGCCCGCTGAGATTAGGCAGGAGTCGCCTGAGGGCGGCTGCTGCCCGGTTCAGCTTTGGGGCCAAACTCAGGAAATGCTCCCTGAAGTTCCACCGGCTGTCGAGGACGAGTCCCAGGTACTTCATCGTCCTCCCGACGCCGATGCGAACCCCCTCCACCGTTATGTGGGACTCAGACCGCGGCGCGTTAACGCGGCCATGAAAACACATGGCCTCCGTTTTGTGCAGCGCCACTTCGAGTCCCAGCTGCCGGATCCTTTCGACGACTGTCGCAACCGCTTGCGTCGCCAGGTCGGCCGCCGCCTGGTGCGACTCTCCCTCCGCCAAGGAACCTAAGACTTGGCACAACTTTGTCTACATTTCATTACTTTTAGAGATAAACAAGCAGCTCTTTCGAGACTTGGCTAGCTTTTTACTGAATTTTTTTGTTGGGATATATATTATATTATATTTCCATTGTAACGAATTGTACAGTTCATTGCCAACTGAGTATTTATGACATTCGTTTTATTGCGTGATAATATGTAAACATGAAAATTTATGTTTCAGATGTTGTCCAACTAACCACAAATCGGCGAGGACAACCCATTTTGGTGTACGGATCTTACCGATACCACAGGGACTACGTTGCTGGTAGAAAAACTAGATGGCGCTGTATTAAGAAAAATATCAAATGCCGCGCGGCTGTATATACCGTTGACAATGTAGTAGTTAAGTTTATATCAGACCATAATCATCATTGACTTACATGTTTTTTTTTATGTTAAAGTCATGTAGGTATTTAATCTATACCAAAATATGTAGATACCTACTTCTCATTTTGATCGACTGTTTGATCTGCCCTGAACTTGTGAAACGACTCCTGGGTCTTAAGATAACGATTAATCCGTTATTTAGTATTTTCAATTTATGGTATACCTACCTAAACTTTGCATCTTATATTTATCATTAAAATATTTTCTAATTGTGATATATATATTTTTTTAAGTATGAGAAAAGGTACAGTTATATCGATTAAATATAAATAATAAAACACGATTAAAAACTTTGAATTAACTAGATAATATTTTGCTGTCCTTATTTCTGTTTCACTGAATTGGAAGTATTTTTTTTTTATAATATCTGAATAGGTAGTAGGTACTTATGTGTTCAGATTTTATAAAAAAACTCAAAAAACAGTAATTACCCCAATCGATTTTGATGTGATTTTCTGAAAAGTCTTCGTTACATTCCGAAGAAGGTTTTAGTATTAAGCCTCCTGCAGACACACGCGATTAATCGCGCGGGGCGACATGTCGCGGTCCATTCGCAGTATTTTTAGAGTGGAAATTAGCTTGGCTCGTTGTCGCAGCGCGATTAATCGCGTGTGTCTTCAGGAGGCTTTAACAGTAATGGATATGCCATGACGTTGCACGCATGGATCCGTTTTTGCTTACTTAGATTATTCTTTACTAAGTATGTATCCATATTTGATGCTCTCATTTCCCTAGTGAAGTACGTGTACAACGCTGCAGGCGAAGAGGTAGCGTTGATTCGAGGTTATTCATTCTTCTCCTGCAAAGGAGTATCTTCTACTCCTGTGCCGTGCATGGTTCACCACAGATAATGACGGACAGCTGAACCATAACCACAAAGCTCCCAGACTTGTGTTACATAGGCATGTGATGTACAGGAATTAAGCGAAAGACACAAAATTGAAACTAATCACGCCATCTTGTTTTTAATCGACTTCAGAAAAAGGAGGTTCTTTGTTCGACAGATAATCGCGAACAATACGTATATTGTTTGCGATTATCTCGGGTTTAGCTAAACAGAAATTGATGCGGTTTTCAGAAAAAAAAAGGTTAGGTACATTCTGAAGATTTCAAAAATTGATTCTAATTTACAGGTAGTTTGTTATTAATTAGTTGTAAGTTTAAAATAATTGTAAGATATTATTTATTTGGCGGAGACCTCTCGCGCCCGGCATTGGTCGCGGCCATGCTGCGGGGCGAGACGGAGTGGGAAGCGGTCGCCTCCTTCTGCGAAGCAGTAATGCTCGCGAAGGAGGAGGCGGGCCGCGTGAGAGAGAGGACAGTGTCCTCCCTCCGCCCCACCCGCAGTGGTGGACGCCCACGGCGACGGACGTCGCAAGACGATCTCCGGCCACCGTAGGCGCGGGCATGCGGGCGGCGAGTAAAGGGCAACTCGCTGCCCGACCATGGACCATGCCCGGGTCGACGGCGCGTTGTGTTCCACGCGCGCCTCAAAGAGCGTCAGCATAATGACGGGGCCCCCTCTGTAGAGGGCCAAAGCCTGCCGGGGTCGCGGGACTTATCCCATTACCGTGACCCCGGAACATAAAGGGCTATTGAAGGACACCGTGGATTTTAGTCAGTACAAGTCTGACAGTCCCTCCCGCCCTGCCCGGGGTGGGAGGACTCAGTTGATGATTTTACCACGCAAAAAAAAAAAAAAAAAAAAGATATTATTTATTTTCTATTAACTAGTTACATTTAAAAATAGTGTGAAAATTAATGATTGTAGCACAAAAATATAATTGCTTATTTGATAATAATTATGAATAAATTACAAATCTACATAGTCCGTCATTTAGAGTTTAAAAAAATAAAGGACTCATATTTTTTCTTTTGTAAAATCTAAATTAATATTTAAAAAAGACATAAAACTCGAGTCTCGTGATGTCAGACTTCAATAAAAATATTACTAAATTGTGACGTATTGCGAATCTTGAAAGCATCTTGTCTCTGCCAATTGGTTTACGTTACAAAATAAAATATACGGTTCAATGTAATGTGATATTCTTACTGACGAATTAGTTACAATTTTCGGCCAGAAAGCCGACTATTAAAAATATCTGTAGTTATTCGTCAAGTGCGAATAGAACTTAGATCGATTTCACTACACCTGCCACTGCCTGTCAATTATAAGTTTTACATAACAATAACACGTGAATCCTTTTTACAGTTAACTTTTGCCGAAAACCAAATGGTAAAGAAATAGCCGTTGTACAAGGATACATAATTATTCTACTTAAAAGCTACTCGTAGTAAGACAACGGATATATATCTATGTACAATGTCAAGCTCAAAATGTAAAGCACGTTTCATCGTCAATAAGGACAGGAGTTACATAAAGTCCTCATATTGGGAACATCATCATCCTGGCAATGACTCGTATGTTATACGGGACGGAGTTTATATAAAGATGAAGGCATAATTGTTCTCAGTAGTACACAATTCCAGTCAAAACTTTATCGAGATCTATCTGTGAAAACTATGATATACTCGTAAGTATTTTATCTAAAAAGTATATAAATATGTTACCGGCCAAACCCGATTTTAGGAAAAACTAGTTTCGCCTAGGCTTAACTATTTCTTGCTATACGCGATAGGATTAACTGGTTTAGCCTAGTCCAAACTAATTCGTCCTAAGCCCGATAGGATCGCGGGCATGCGGGCAGCGAGCAAAGGGCAACTCGCTGCCCGACCATGGACCATGCCCGGGTCGACGGCGCGTTGTGTTCCACGTGCGCCTCAAAGAGCGTCAGCATAATGACAGGGCTCCCCTCTAGAGGGCCAAAGCCTGCCGGGGTCGCAGGACTTATCTCATTACCGTGACCCCGGAACATAAAGGACATAAAGGACACCGTGGATTTTAGTCAGTACAAGTCTGACAGTCCCTCCCGCCCTACCCGGGGTGGGAGGACTCATTTGATGATTTTACCACGCAAAAAAAAGCCCTATAGGATAAACCATTTTAGGCTAGGACAGACTACTTAGTTTATCCTGATATAAATACGCACACTTAAGGATAAACTGGTATAGTCTAGTCTAAACATTATAGCATACCTAGAAAGCCAAAATAAAAAGACAAGGGAAGTTTTCAGAAAACTTCATAACGGAAAATGTATGACACTTTATTTCCCAAGATATAATTAGTTTTATAATAAACTTGTGTGAATTCTAAGTGGTGACTATCGTTACTTTCGAACAATAAACACTTAATGAGGGATTAGTGGAAATTTTTCAAAAAATCTTTAAAGTTTTATATCTCCAAAACCAGTCGGTTGGACCCCATGTTGTCGAAGTTAAAATTGTTGGAAATAAGGTATAGTATCACCCATTTCAAGGTAGTACCACATCGAATTACAAATCACCCTGTATATAAAATATAGCAATATTTAGTTTATTGGTTTTGTAATGATCTATAAACATATTATTTATTTTCTCACAGAGCCAACATCAGCTGCGTCTCTTTATGAAAACTTTGTATAAATTCTGTGTACTAACTGTATTGTAGCTTGTTTTTAAATGTTAACAGAATATCTTCTTCTTATATATAAAAATCAATTGCTGTTTGTTAGTCTCGCTAAAACTCGAGAACGGCTGGACCGATTTGGCTGATTTTGGTTTCGATTTATTCGTGGAAGTCCAGGGAAGGTTTAAAAGGTGAGGCGGTACGAAGTTTGCCCGGTCAGCTAGTTATAAATATTAAATACTTATAAATACTTTATTGTATATCAAAATTGTTAAAATGTATAGCTAAAATAAAAAAAAATTGCTACAAAGTGCTTGAATATCTTTCCGTTTCTTTAATATTTTTTTTTGTTTTCAGAACCCGCACGAAAAATAGGGAAACACTATTTGATAAAAGGTGTTAAGAAAAGGAATTGTGTCGGATGCTATAAAAACTCCGAAACTTTTTAACCAGACGCCAAGCTGGCAATAAAGCGTTAACTGAATGTGGTCAGTGTAAAAAAAACTTTTGTTATCCATGCTTTAATGAAAAACATTAATTCATATTTGTTTTTTTTTTTCATTACCTATTTTAAAACTTAATTAACTAACGATAACTATCGATATTTTTAATAATACGCGCCAGACTTCCCATATTAAGTGTGGCACAGGGTGCATAAACCGTGTATTTTAAAAGCTATAATTTTTAAACTAAACAAGTTGCAAAGTTTTACACAACAATAACACGTGAATACTTTTTACAGTTATCTGGTGCCGAAAACAAAATGGTAAAGAAATAGCCATTGTGCATGGATACACATTCTACTTAAAAGCTCATCGTAGTAACACAACGGAAATGTTTGTATGTACTCTGGGAAGCTCAAAATGTAAAGCACGTTTCGTCGTCAATAAGGACAGGACTTACATAAAATCGTCATATTTGGTACATTATCATCCTACCCATGAGTATGTTATAAAGGACGGAATTTATATGAAGACGTATGGCACCAATAATTGTTTTTAATAGTATATAATTCCAATAAAAAATTAAACGCGATCTTTTCGTGTAAACTATGATATAGTTAATTTAAAAAAATAGTAAGTTTTTATTTTATTGGTATCGTAATCATCTATTAACAAGTTTAGTTTTATTTTCTCACGGAGCCAACATCTGCGTCTCTGTATGAGAATATTGTATTGATTCTATGTACTAACTATAATTATTTATTAAAGCTTGTGTTTAGATGTAAAATATACTTACTTTATTGTACACAAAAATTATTGTTACACAACCACTTAAAGTAATTGCTACAAAGTGCTTACATAATTTTTGTTTCATTTTGATCAAGGTCTGTAATGTTGTTATTGTTCATAATTTGTAGCCCTTAAAGTGGATGTTCCACAAAAAATACTGTGTTTTTTACTAATATTGTAGATAAATTGTTTTACAAACGAATTTGCTCTCTTTCTTTTTTATCTTCTCGTCTAACAGATGTTGAATTTACCTACACAATGATACCAAAAAATCAATACTACATTGTCTCTTGCTTTAAGAAATATTAATGCTGAAAATCAGACGAACGTGGGGTTGGATGCAGCAAAATGTTTATTTTGCCCATTGTGTCACCCTATGTATAAGGCCGCTGCCTCGAATCTTGCGGGCAGCGGGGCGGCGGCGGCGGCGGAGCGGGAGCGGCAGGATGTTATGCGTGTAATCAAACGGACCGACCCTCGAAAACAGCGGCGCAGCAGCGGGGAGGGAGCTGGCAGCGAGCGGTGTACTTTGACAAGCGGTGACCGCCCGCGCACCTGCGCTGTAATGTTTTGCCCACAATAAATCGAGCGTTAGGAATAAATTTGAATCAAAAAGATGTTGCCGCCATTATTCAGACATTTCGTTCGCGAATAAAAACAAATATCTCGACGACAAAATCACGAACACAACATTACGTGGCTATAGTGACGCGCGATCTGCCCGCTAGTTTCGAGAACGGGTCTGCGACGGCCGCGCCGCCCCGCTCCGCCGCCGCCGCCGCCCGCTGCCCGCTAGATTCGAGGCAACGGCCTTAGATATACTCTGTACCAATAATTTGTATGGTGTGCATAATAAAGTGTATTCTATCTATCTATCTTTATTTTGAATCAGCCAGCACCAGAAAAAAGCTGCTTTTTACTATTCATATATTTTTACAATCGTTGAGTTTTCATACTTTTTGTTTGCACGCTTGTTACGAAACGATCACGAAACAAAAATGGCTACCATTCGGAGGGGTTGGTTTCCGACCCCTGTGCCCCCACATGTGCTCTAATTACCTATATTGAAAGATTTAAGCAAGCTACCTGTCTTTTACGTTTGTATAGACCGAAGTCGGACGGATTATAAACAAATTCATGTCTTCGGATGCGTTAGTTTATCACTAAAAATAAAAAATATTATAATGGCTGTACTATTATTATAAATTTGAAGGGTTTGTTTGGTAGAACGTGCCAATGTCAGGATCTACGGTTTTTTTTTAAGTATAGTGTGGGATAGTCCATTTATCGAGGAAAGATATGAGCGACATAACATCACGCTACGAGTAATAGGAGACGAGCAGCTGTTGAAGTCGCGACGAACAGTTAGTTTATCATTAAGAAGAAGGCCAAATAAAAAAAAAATGTGGCACTCAGAGACTGCCGCGGTGAATTAAGCTATTGCATAACATGTTTTTTTTTTATTTTTAAAAGAATAAAATCGCCTACCGCGTATATTTAACGAGAATATAATTTATTTAAAATGTTTGTGGTGCACTAGTGTAATAAAGAACTTCTTTGTTGTAGGAGAATTTTATAAGTATGTTTCATTGTAATTAGTGTTGGTGTAATTTATCTATAATATTTATGTATTTAGAAATATATAAGTATGTTTATCAGTTGTCCAGTACCCATACCTACCCACAAGCTCTGCTTAGCTTGGGACTAGATGGCGTTGTGTGATAGTTGTGGAATATTATTATTTTATATTATTGTGAAATCTCCTTTTGTAGCTGGCCGCTTAGAATCAGTTATTTTAGTTTTTATGATCGCCCGAACTCTCCCGAAGTCTCCCGAACTGAAACGATGTTAGACGATGCGTGGTGTCAGGTTTTTTCCTTAGGCTTTTGGATTTTTTTTTATTCGGTCGCCGCGCCGCGCTCAGAGCCCGCGATAAAAGCTATGCAATAGCTTAAAATATACGTTTTGTTTCTAAAAAATATCTTGGCATCTTTAAGCCTCCTGCAGACACACGCGATTAATCGCGCTGCGACAACGAGCCAAGCTAATCTCCACTCTAAAAATACTGCGATTGGACCGCGACATGTTGCCCCGCGCGATTAATCGCGTGTGTCTGCAGGAGGCTTTAACCAAGTCGTTTTTGTTACTTACTCTTCATCTCTTTGTCATAATATTCAAAATTATATATCTGCGGTTAGTTATTTTTTAACCAAAAATATTTTATGAATGTGATTTCGTTACTTACTGTCAGTAAAATGTTTTGTTACAGTCAAATGGTACCGGAAACAATGCGGGAAAGAGATAGCTGTCTTACGAGGATACACATTCGGTTCTGCTGGTGAATGTAAGACAACTGATTCGTTCAGGTGCACTATAAGCAGGAGATGTAAAGCTCGCTTCATCACCCCAAAGGATAGACAATATATCAAATCGTGTTATCTGGATCACAATCATCCACCTCCTAAGTTTATAATACGTGATGGTATTTTTGTTAGACTATAAAAATGACTTCATAAGTTTACTTTCACTGTTCACAATTACCTACGATTATTCTTTTAATAGCATAGTACAAAATAAACCCTTTGACTAATACATTATGTTTTAGTATGGTATTATTTTAAAGAATATAGTAATGTTTCTGAGATTTCGAGTTGGTCCTTAGAGCCGGATCATCAGGCATAAAAGTCCCGAAATTATTTAATAAACTCATAGTAATCATTCATTTGTACAATGACTAACTAATTTTCATATCTTTGTTAATTTATATCCCTGAACTCTTGTAATGGTAAAACAATTCGTAAAGCCCCCTGCAGACACACGCGATTAATCGCGCTGCGACAACGAGCCAAGCTAATTTCCACTCTAAAAATACTGCGAATGGACCGCGACATGTCGCCCCGCGCGATTAATCGCGTGTGTCTGCAGGAGGCTTAACTTATTTATAACTTTGACTTATTTATAAAATTAGGACTAAATTGTAAAAAGAATTTGGAGTTTTTTTTTTTTGTTCGCAATGTTTTATTTTTGTTAAGTGTAACTCATGGCTGCCGGGGTCGCGGGACTTATCTCATTACCGTGACCCCGGAACATAAAGGGCTACTGAAGGACACCGTGGATTTTAGTCAGTACAAGTCTGACAGTCCCTTCCGCACTGCCCGGGGTGGGAGGACTCATTTGATGATTTTACCACGCAAAAAAAAAAGTGTAACTCATGAGTATTAGGTATTTAAAACATGCAGAATCCTTTCAATTTAAAAACAGCTTTCTAATGAAAACATGCGTACGTTGACCAATTAATGTAAGTTGGCCGACGTACGGTCAAACAAAATATTGAGATAGCCCAGTCAACGAAAAGTTATTAACGGCAACTCTTGGAACACTTTTTTTGACTTCGTAACTTTATTCGGACTAGTAAGGAGGTGAACTTATCAAAAGTTCCCGCCCTAGCCCTTGAACTGTGGGGAAGAGGGGGTTTGAAGGTACTATTTATAGGATTCTCGCTAATATCTCGAAAACCACAAACAAACAACAAATTCTTACAAACAAAATAAAAGCTGAATAAATTTTCCACAAGTTTGATTTAGATAGCATTTCCGTATCTTGTACAGTTTTCGAGATATCCGCTCTGTAAAGTCTGTAATTTTGGAAAAAAAACATTTTTACCTTTTCGCATTTGAGGAGTTGTATTTGAAGTCGACAAAGATGCAGAAAGCAACAGCAGCCTTTTTAGACACTCATTTTTATGGACAACTCACACTTGACCCAAAAATAAGCATGCGTAGGTACTTAGTACCCTGCCAGTGCCTGTCAATTCTAAGTTTTACATAACAATAACATGTGAATCCTTTTTACAGTTATCTGGTGCCGAAAACAAAATGGTAAAGAAGTAGCCGTTGTACAAGGATACACATTCTACTTAAAACCTACTCATAGTAAGACAACGGATGTATATCTATGTACAATGGGAAAAAAATGTAAAGCACGTTTCATCGTCAGTAAGGACAGGAGTTACATAAAATCATCATATTTGGAACATCATCATCCTGTCCATGAGTTTGTTATAAATGACGGAGTTTACATAAAGATGTCTGCCACCAATTGCTCTTACTAGTATATAATTCCAATGAAACCTTTATCGGAATCTTTTTGTGAAAACTATGGTTTATTTTATCTCAAGAAACATAGTAAATATTTAGTTTATTGGTATCGTAATCATCTATAAATAGATAAATTTTTATTTTCTCACGGAGTCAACATCTGCGTCTCTGAATGAAAACGTTGTATACAGGGTGATTTGTAATTCGATGCGGTCCTTAAAATGGTTGTTACTAGACCTTATTTGCAATGATTTTAACCCGACAACATGGGGTCCAAACTGACTGGTTTTAGAGATATCGAGCTTTAAAGATTTTTCTAAAAATTCCTTCCCTCATTAAGTGCTTATTGTTAACAATCAACGATGGTCACCACTAAAACTTCATACTTTTATAACAGAATATGAACTACTTAATCTAGTGATTGCAAGTTTGCTAGAAAACTAATAATATCTTGGGAAATGAAGTGTCATAAATTTTCTGTCTTGAAGTTTTCTGAAAACTTCCCTTGTATTTCAAAGCAAACTTCTCAAAATAAATGTGTGACAATTGTTTGGCAAATTACAGAACAAACTTTCTTGTTTCATTATATTTCTAAAATGGTGCCACAGTACCCACTTTTAGTTAGTTTCTTACAAGAAAATTAAGGTTGTTACTGACAAGGTAGTTCAAAGTAGTAATTAACGAAAATGGGTAATAATTATTTATCGACCTAACATTTTTTCCGTGGGTTTTGTCCAAACTGCCATCTGATTATTAGCTTCATGAGTTAATGCACTAAATCCTGGTCGATCATATTATTTTAGAAAGGTAATGAAACAAGAAAGTTTCTTCGGTAATTTGCCAACTAAGTGTCATATACACACATGAAAAAAGTCTAAGCAACACTGTGGTAACACATACTATTTCTAATTATTAATCAATTATTATATCATTTCTTATTAAGTAGGTAATACCTATGTAAACTTTTTTAAACTAGAGGACATAATGGCTGGTTGTAAAAAAAATCGAGTATCATTCAAGTTCGTGCGCCACTCCTGCGCCACCCGCGTGCAACCTGCGCGGGCGGCGCGCTAGTTATTAAATAAATGATTCTAAAACATAACTTACCCGCTCAGTTCGTTTCTGATTACTGGAGGCTAAATACTTGTTGTGATGGAGTGAACGAAGTAGAATTATTTACGATTATACATATTTATATTCTGACAGCACGGTTAGCGCAGTGGTTGAGCGATTGGACTACTGCGCCGCGTGTCGCGGGTTTGATTTCCGCACGGAGCAAATATTAGTATGATCTACAAGTAGTTGTTCCGGGTCTGGGCGTATTTCCAGTATTGTGGAATCCTAAAGATAATAAACGGAACTGTAAGTGCGAGAATTGCGTGCGCGCGCGTTATACGTGCCTTGCATGAGTTGTGCTAAAGAGCACCAAACCATTGCTGTGACTGCACGCGCTCAGATCGCGGGCAGCTCGCGGTCGGCTCGCGGGCTGCGCATTTGAGGCGCATTGGCCACATGTCGGCGCACCCTAACAATAAGCACTTAATGAGGGAGAGGTGGAAATTTTTCGAAAAATCTTTAAAGATCGAAATCTCCAAAATCAGTCACTTTAGACCCCATGTTGTCAGAGTTAAAATTGTTGCAAATTAAGCCAGTAGTATCACCCATTTCAAGGACCGCATCGAATTACAAATCACCCTGTATATTCTGTGTACTATTGTAGCTAGTATTTAGATTTTAACAGAATATAATTAATTTGTTGTATATCAAAATTGTTAGACAAAAGTGTTTGGTAGCTAATATAAATTAAATTACTTTAAAGTGCATAAATAATCTTTTTCTTATCAAGGTCGATAATGTTATTAACTTTGCACCTTTAACAAATTTGCCTTTTCGAAATCCGCACGACAAATTGAGAAATACAATTTGATAAACGGATTCAGAAGAGGAATTGTGTCGGATCATATAAAAATCTCCTTTTTTAACATGCTGCCAAGCTGGCAGAAAAGTTAAAAAATAAAAACTAAATGTGTTTAATGTAAAAAACTTTTATTATCCATGCTTTATTGAAAAACATTATTTCATGTTTGTTTGTTTTTTTTTTCACTATTAATAAAACTAAATAAAAACTCTCGATATTTTATTCACATCCCTAAAATACGCACCAGACTTCCCATATTCAGTGCGGCACAGGGTGCATAATTATAGACCCTGTATTTGAAATATAGCTACATTTCTTAAATTAAGCAAGTTGTTAACGAACGGCTTCAGGGGAATGTCAACAAAATGACGTTGTCTTCACTTGAATGTAACCCTTCCTTAGCGTTTGTACCCCCGAATATTAAAGGTGCTGTCGAAGCCGGCGGCGCCTCACATTTATGCGCGGAGGACCGCGGGGTGACCGCGGGGCTCGGGGAACCGCACCCGCGCCTGGCCGATCGCCGCTGGTGGCCCGCACACTCAGCTGACTTGGCTACCACGCGCAGACCGATCCGGTCATTTCTTTATTCGCATAATATTCTTGTACCGTTGTAGCAATAAACCCTATGTCAAATATAGTCCACTCATTTTAATAATAAAAGCCCAATCGAGCCCTATCAGGTACCGCATTCTTTTGGCAAGCTAAATCACTGGCTGTATGAGCTGGCATTTTTGAGGACCATGTGAATGATCGCATCGAATCACCTTTAAACTGTAATGCATATTTTGTTTGTATTTGTTTAAGTTAAAAAAAAAAAAAACATTTTCAAAATCATTAGCAGTAGTGCAAGCATGGTTCAATTAGCGTCAACAATTGGAAAAACGTACCTACTATATTATCTGAATAAAAAATCGTCAAGTGCGAATAGAACTTATAATTTCACTATACCTGTCACTGCCTATCCATTCTTAGTTTTACATAACAATAACACGTGAATACTTTTTTAAGTTATCTGGTGCCGAAAACAAAATGGTTAAGAAATAGCCGTTGTACAAGGACACATTCTACAACGGATATGTTTGTATTTACAACGGGGAGGTTCAAAATGTTAACAATTTGTTATATTATATTATTAACACAAAAAGTGCTTACATAATCTTTGTTTCATTTACGCCCTTACAGAGGAAGTTTCACAAAAAATATTGCGTTTTTTACTACTGTACGTGTGTGTTTTAAAATTGAATTTGCTCCTGGGACCTCCCTGCCACCACAGCTCAAAGGCTAGCTAGGCCCCAAGCTAGCCCTGGAGCTGTGATGTAGGGAGGAGGGGGGGAGGAGTTTGAAGGTACCACATATTGGTTTTTTGCTTATATCTCGAAAACCATGCGTCCTAGCGACATAGCATTACCGACCAAAAAAAAAGCTTGTAGCGTAGCTACCGTCTATTATTATTATTTAGACTAAGGTAGTCTTAGCGTAGTTAGTAGCTTTAGATAATTAGATCAATTTAGTAGATTGAATAAGTTTGTTTATATAATACAAATAAATAGTATTTACATTCATACATATATATTTATATAACTATTTACAACTATATACAATGTTAACTTAATCCTAAACTAAAATATCTACTTTAAATAATTTACATTCAAAACTTAATTCTAGACATCTGTACAAACAGATCATTTTATTAGTAGATAGTTTTATGTGTTTTGTGGAACCCAAACCGGTTGCCGAGCGAGCGCCCGCGCAGGTAACATGACCGGCGCGAGACCTTTAGTCGAAATACTACACTGATCGCGAGTGCATGTCGCTCGCCCGTCCGCCGTTTTGCGTTCCGATATATTACGTGGCTAGTGCACGCGCTTAAAGCTTAAAACCTAGTATTTTAGTGCTTTCTATTTCTACCTAAAACTGTGCTTAACTATTCTGTCGCCTATCATTTCTTTCCTGTGCTCTTTCTTCATTTCGCCTTCTACTTTCTTTGTAAATCTGAAGCTATCTCTTGGACATTATACTTCATTTACGTAAGTGCTTGCGTTTTATTACCACACCATCGCCTCACTGGTGACCCCAACGTGATCGAAGCATGACTGAGCAGAAAGATCGAGAAAATGGCGGCGGTGTTGCGTCAGAAAGCACACCGCATGATATTCAACGGATCGGCATACGTGTACCACCATTTTACCCGGAGAAACCGGCGCTCTGGTTTTATCAGCTCGAAAGCCAATTCTACCTGGCGAATATCACAGCTGACACCACCAAGTTCCACTATGCCATGTCACAGCTGGATCCAATCTACGCATCGGAAGTCGAGGACATCGTAGCTGCTCCTCCCGCACCTAATAAATATGAGCGGCTGAAATCTGAACTCGTTAAGCGACTCTCAGCCTCGAAGGAGAAGAAGATTCTGCAGCTAGTGACGAGGGAAGAACTGGGCGATCGTAAACCCTCCCAATTCCTGCGTCATATACAGCATCTAGCAGGACCCGACGTCCCGGAGGATTTTCTGCGAACCATGTGGTCCAGCCGCCTGCCGAATAACATCCAGACCATCATAGCCTCGCAATCTAGGGCTACTCTGGATGAGGTTGCAGAGCTGGCTGACCGCATCCACGACATCGCAGCACCCAGTCCGCACGTGGCGGCAGCGACGGCATCAGGTGCTTCTCCAGAGCTCAGCAATCAAGTGGCTGAACTCACACGCCAGGTGCAGAAGCTTACCACCAAGTTGGACCGGATGACTCGGTCAAGGTCAAGGAGGTCGAGGTCGGAAAACCGTGACCGCACCCACTCCCGTTCCAGTCGTTCGCAGTCCAACTACCGGAAGTACCCTGTGTGTTGGTACCACGCTAAGTTCGCGGAAAGGGCAAGTAGATGTGTGAAACCGTGTGACTATAAGGGAAAAGAATAGGGCAGTCTGTGATGACGGCCGACGGCTGCCCTAATCCCGGCCGCTTGTTTATAACGGACCACCGTAGTAAAGTGCAATTTTTAATAGACACGGGCAGTGATTTGTGTGTTTTTCCTTGTAATTTAATAAAAGGTAAACAAAACAAAACGAACTATCAACTGTTTGCCGCTAATGGTTCTGTTATTAGTACTTATGGTTATGCTCACTTAGTTATTAATATAAACCTACGCCGTGACTTCGCCTGGCGATTTGTTGTAGCCGACGTTACACGTGCTATTATAGGTGTCGATTTTTTATCTTTTTATAATTTAATTGTGGATGTTCGTAATCAGTGTTTAATAGATGGTAATACTATGCTCTCCACCGCGGCTTCGGTCGCGAATTTTTCTGACGATGTTTCTTCGGTCAAGGTAACGTCGGGTGACAAAAATAATTCGGTGTACCATGCTATACTAGCAAAGTACCCCGACATCACTCGACCATCAGGTATGCACCGTACACCATCACACAACATTATGCACCACATTCGCACTACACCTGGACCACCAGTATCTTGCACACCACGTAGGTTAGCGCCGGATAGGTTGAAAGTTGCAAAGGCAGAGTTTGAAGCCATGTTGCAGATCGGTACGTGTCGACCATCAGAGTCACCTTGGGCCTCTCCGCTTCACCTCGCTCTTAAACGGGACAACAGCTGGCGCCCGTGTGGAGACTACCGCATGCTGAACGCCAGGACGATCCCGGACAGGTACCCCATACGCCATATCCATGATTTTGCCCACAGCCTTTCAGGATGCTCAGTCTTCTCGACTATAGATCTGGTGAAAGCTTATAACCAGATCAGAGTCAATCCCAGTGATATCGAGAAGACTGCTATCACAATGCCGTTTGGATTATACGAGTTTCCATTCATGACGTTTGGACTACGTAATGCCGGACAGACGTTTCAACGTTTCGTCGACGAAATGCTGCGGGGACTGGATTTTGCCTATCCGTATATCGACGATATCCTGGTCTTCTCAAAAGACCAGGCGTCGCACATTGACCATCTACATCAAATATTTAGCAGGTTGGCTGAGTATGGCGTCGTAATAAACACGGCAAAGTGCGTATTTGGAGCCTCAGAGGTCACTTTTTTAGGCTATACCATCTCGGTGAACGGTACCAAGCCTTTGCCTGATAAGGTAAAGGCCATCAATAATTTCCCGGTACCGAAAACGGTTAGAGAGTTACGCAGGTTCCTCGGGATGATAAACTTTTATCGCAGGTTCATCCCCAACGCTGCCACACACCAAACGCCTTTGAACGCTCTTTTGACAGGTTCCGTGAAGGGTTCTCATCCCGTAAACTTCACGCCACGAGAACAGGAAGCCTTCGAGGCGTGCAAACAGGGCCTGTCTCAAGCTGCAATGCTCGCTCACCCAGACTGTGAAGCTAAATTAGCTCTGGTTACCGACGCTTCGGACATAGCCATGGGTGGCGTACTCCAGCAGTTGAAGGAGAACACATGGCAACCGCTAGCGTTTTTCTCTCGAAAGCTGAGCCCCTCGCAAACCAAATATTCCCCATACGATCGCGAGCTCTTGGCGATCTATGAGGCGGTCAAGCACTTCCGTCATATGATCGAGGCACGTGACTTTGTGATTTACACCGATCACAAGCCACTTACATTCGCATTCCACTCCAGGAAAGAGAACTGTTCTCCCAGGCAATTTCGCTACCTGGACTACATTTCTCAGTTTTGTACAGATATTCGACATATTTCAGGGAAGGATAATGTCGTAGCTGACACTTTATCTCGTGTCGATGAGATTGTTTTACCTCTCGACTTACAAAAGCTAGCTACCGCACAAAAAACCGACCCTGAACTGACAAAACTGAGAAATGGCAACAACTCCCTAAACCTGGAGAAGGTAAAGCTACCTGGTAGTCATGATGAGCTGTTCTGTGATGTAAGTGGCACCGTGCCCCGACCATATGTGACGAAAGAGTTTAGGCGACAGGTTTTTGAGAGCCTTCATTCTCTCAGTCACCCTGGTGCCAATGCAACAATCCGACTGATTACTGACCGATATGTATGGCCTGGGGTCAGGAAGGATTGCAGGGAATGGGCACGTACTCACCTTGCGTGTCAGCGGGCAAAGGTTCACAGACATGCATCTGCACCGTTGGGCACGTACAAGCTCCCACGTGCTAGGTTCAGGGACCTTCATATCGACCTTGTCGGACCCCTACCACTATCTCAGGGATACCGGTATTGTCTCACAGCAATCGATCGATTTACTCGTTGGCCTGAGGCAATACCCTTACAGGATATTACAGCTGAGACTGTTGCAAAAGCCCTTCTCAGCGGCTGGATATCTCGTTTTGGCTGCCCCTCAAACGTCGTTACAGACCGAGGGAGGCAATTTGAGTCAGCGTTGTTTGGCCACTTAGCACAAATAGCTGGTTTTCAGCATAAAAGGACGACGGCCTACCATCCAGCCTCTAATGGACTCGTGGAGAGGTTTCACCGGCAGCTTAAAGCCGCCATTACCTGCCACGCCGATACGAGTTGGGTCGAGTCCCTACCACTCGTACTATTAGGAGTACGTAGTACTTTTAAGCAGGACCTTAAGTCATCGCCAGCAGAATTGGTGTATGGGGAACCACTGCGTCTACCGGGAGACTTTCTCAGTCCAGACGATCACGGAGACCCTGACGTCACCAGTTACATCGCGCGCCTTCGAAATTTTGCTAATCGACTGCAACCTACTCCAGCGTCGCGCCATGGTGGTCGTCGTACACCCTTCGTATTTAAGGATTTAGCCACAGCAACACACGTCTTCCTTCGTGATGACACTGTGGCTGGATCGTTAAAGCCTGCCTATACTGGTCCCTATGAGGTCATACAAAGAGGAGACAAAGCATTCAAGCTCATGATGAAAGGTAAGATGGTCACCGTATCGATCGACAGAATAAAACCTGCCTACATACTGCGTGATCCAGATACCACAACACACCCCACTAATCTCCCACTACCTCACACTACAACTCACACACACACCCCAATCACTCACTCACCTCAAAACTCCACTCACACTCAGGATACAAGTCACGATGACTTACCTGACGCCGGAGAAAGCATGGTCAGAAAGACTCGTTCGGGTCGCAGAGTGAGATTCCCGGACTATTATCGCCCGTAGGACGGTCTCTGGAGGGGGGTGGTGTAGCGTAGCTACCGTCTATTATTATTATTTAGACTAAGGTAGTCTTAGCGTAGTTAGTAGCTTTAGATAATTAGATCAATTTAGTAGATTGAATAAGTTTGTTTATATAATACAAATAAATAGTATTTACATTCATACATATATATTTATATAACTATTTACAACTATATACAATGTTAACTTAATCCTAAACTAAAATATCTACTTTAAATAATTTACATTCAAAACTTAATTCTAGACATCTGTACAAACAGATCATTTTATTAGTAGATAGTTTTATGTGTTTTGTGGAACCCAAACCGGTTGCCGAGCGAGCGCCCGCGCAGGTAACATGACCGGCGCGAGACCTTTAGTCGAAATACTACACTGATCGCGAGTGCATGTCGCTCGCCCGTCCGCCGTTTTGCGTTCCGATATATTACGTGGCTAGTGCACGCGCTTAAAGCTTAAAACCTAGTATTTTAGTGCTTTCTATTTCTACCTAAAACTGTGCTTAACTATTCTGTCGCCTATCATTTCTTTCCTGTGCTCTTTCTTCATTTCGCCTTCTACTTTCTTTGTAAATCTGAAGCTATCTCTTGGACATTATACTTCATTTACGTAAGTGCTTGCGTTTTATTACCACACCATCGCCTCAAGCTGAATAAATTTTCCACAGGTTTTATTCAGTTAGCATTTCCGTATCTTGTACAGTTTTCGAGATATCCGCTCTTGAAAGTCTGTAATTTTATTTTTTCGCATTTGGGAAGTGTGTATTTGAAGTCGCTAAAGATGCAGAAAGCAACAGCAGTCTTTTCAGACACTCATTTTTATGGACAACTCACACTTGGCCAAAAAATAAGCATGCATAATAAGTAACCTGCCACTGCCTGTCAATTTTAAGTTTTACATAACAATAACATGTGAATCCTTTTTACAGTTAACTGGTACCGAAAACCAAATGGTAAAGAAATAGCAGTTGTACAAGGATACACCTTCTACTTAAAACCTACTCGTAGTAAGACAACGGATATATATCTATGTACAATGGGAAAAAAATGTAAAGCACGTTTCATCGTCAGTAAGGACAGGAGTTACATAAAATCATCATATTTGGAACATCATCATCCTGTCCATGAGTTTGTTATAAATGACGGAGTTTATATAAAGATGTCTGCCACCAATTGTTCTTACTAGTATAATAGTTTCAATAAAGACTTTATCGGAATCTGTTTGTGAAAAGTTTGATATATTTTATCTCAGAAACATAGTAAATATTTAGATATTGGTATTGTTATCATCTATAATATTAATTTTTATTTTCTCACGGAGCCAACATCTGCGTCTCTGTATGAAAACGTTGTATACAGGGTGATTTGTAATTCGATGCGGTCCTTAAAATGGTTGTTACTAGACCGTATTTGCACCAATTTTAACCCCGACAACATGGGGTCCAAACTGACTGGTTTTGGAGATATCGCGATTTAAAGATTAAAAATTTCTTCCATCATTAAGTGCTTATTGTTATAAATCAACTATAGTCACCACTTAAACTTCAAACTTTTAAAATAAAACGTGAACGACTGAATCTAGTGAATACAAATTTAGTTGTAAAATGAATCATAATTAATATCTTGGGAAATTAAGTGTCATAAAGATTCTGTTTTGAAGTTTTCTGAATACTTTCTTAGTCTTTCAAAGCATACTCCTCAAAATAAATACATATATGAAACTTGGTTGGCAAATTACCGAAGAAACTTTCTTGTTTCAATTTATTTCTAAAATTATATGATCGACCAGAATTTAACGCACTGACTCATGTAACTAATCATCAGATGGCAGTTTGGACAAAACTCACGGAAAAAATGTTAGGTCGAAAAAAAGTTATTACCGATTTTTGTTGATTTACTACCTTGTCATGTCAGTAACAATCCTAATTTTCTGGAAAGTTACTAAAAGTGGGTACTGTGGCACCCTTTTTGAAAATATGATGAAGCAAGAAAGTTTATTCTGTAATTTGCATAACAACTGTCACACATTTATTTTGAGAAATTTGCTTTGAAATATAAGGGAAGTTTTCAGAAAACTTCAAGACAGAAACTTTATGACACTTCACTTCCCAAGATATTATTAGTTTTTTTTAAGAAGATTAAGTTGTTCATTATTCTATCAGAAGAGTAGTGAATTCTAAGTGGTGACCATCGTTACTTTCTAACAATAAGCACTTAATGAGGGAGAGGTGAAAATTTAGCGAAAAATCTTTAAATTCCGATATCTCCAAAACCAGTCAGTTTGGACCCCGTGTTATCCAATTTAAAATTATTGCAAATAAAGTTTAGCATCACCCATTTCAAGGACCGCATCGAATTACGAATCACCCTTTACTATTGTAGCTTGTGTTTAGATTTTAAAGCCGGATCCACACGCTTGCCAAACCTCAACAAGCCGTCACAAATACAAACCATGTGTGGATAGAGCGTTTGGCTTGGTTTGCGTGAGTTTGCAAGCGCTTGGAAGCAATCCAATCGAGTGTCGGTTTTTTGTCACAAATCAAAGGGAATTTGCCGCAAGCGCTTGCGACGCGTCCACACGTTTGTGCGCCCCTTAGTCTAGTTAGTGCTCTGCTGGCGAACGGCCATCTATTGTGCTTTTGGTTTATTGTTGAAAATGAGTGAATGATCAAATGAAGACCCCCCACCTATAGTGATTATGAAGTTAAAAAAAGTATCCGATGCATGGAGTCGCCTAAGTAATTTATTGAATAAATCAGAAAAAAAACTGAAAACCAAGAAAGACGTTCGTTTGATAACATCCACCATCTTCTTTCCCGTTTTTTTTTTTCTTTCTCTAATTTTCTTCTATTTATAATAAAAATAACTTAAACCAAACGTCATGGCTGACGTAACAACCTCGACGTCCGCCATATTTACCTCTTCAGAACAAACTAACGCACTCGCAAGCGTGTGGACGGCCGCGATTGTTTCCCAAAACCAAGCCAAACGTTTCTAGAGGCTTGGCGTTTGTGGCAAGCGGCAAGCGTGTGGATCCGGCTTAACAGATAATAATTTGTTGTATACCAAAATTGTTACGCAACAATGTATAGCTAATATAAAATAAATTGCTACAAAGTGCTTAAATAATCTTTGTTTTTGATCAAGGTCCGAACCCGCACGAAAAAAAAAACTGAATGTGTTTAGTGTAAAAAACTTTTATTATCCATGCTTTATGGAAAAAAAATGTTTGTTTTTTTCATTATAATAAAACTAAATAAAAACTATCGATATTTTATTTCACATTCCTAAAATACGCACCAGACTTCCCATATTCAGTGCGGTACAGGGTGCAAACCTGTATTTAAATATAGCTACATTTCTGAAACTAAACAAGTGGTTAACAAACGCCTTCAGGGGTATGTCAACAAAATGTTATCTTAACTTGAATATAACCCTTCCTTACCGCATGTACCCCGGAATATTAGGTCTTTACCTATGAAATTGCCGTTCTGCAGTACTGGCCATTTTAAATCAAAATAATTTTTGTTTGGCTAAGAATTCTAATTTCAAATTAATTTTATTTTAAAAACATGGATTTTTTTTCCAAAAGTAGTCATTTGTTTATTGATTAATTTTACATTTTAATTATTATAGGTGGCCCGTTCTTTGGGCTAACTAAATCGCTTCAGCTTAAATTTATGAGCTGGCATTTTTGACTTTTATTGATTTATTTATTTTATTTTATATTTGATTGCAATTTGATCGCATAGAATCACCTTAAAATTGAAACAGTTAAATATTTTTGTATTTTTTTTTTTAATAAACCTAAATCATTTTCAACATCATTATGGACAAACGTTTTATGATTATCTGAACCAAATATAATTATTGAAAATACCTGTCGTTATTCGTCAAGTGCGAATAGAACTTAGAACAATTTCACCTGCCACTGCCTGTGAATTCTAAGTTTTACATAACAATAACATGTGAATCCTTTTTACAGTTATCTGGTGCCGAAAACAAAATGGTAAAGAAGTAGCCGTTGTACAAGGATACACATTCTACTTTAAAGCTACTCGTAGTAAGACAACGGATGTATATTTATGCACAATGGGAAGCTCAAAATGTAAAGCACGTTTCATCATCAGTAAGGACAGGAGTTACATAAAATCGTCATATTTGGAACATCATCATCCTGCCTTTGAGTATGTTATAAATAACGGAGTTTATATAAAGATGTCTGGCACCAATTGTTCTTAGAAGTAGGTATAAACCTAATTCCAAAAAAACTTTATCGGAATCTTTTGTGAAAACTATGATAATTATATCTTATAAAGAAATATAGTAAATATTGATTTTATTGGTATCGTGATCATCTAGAAACATATTAATTATTATTTTTTGACGGAGCCAACATCTGCGTCTCTGTATGAAAACGTTGTATACAGGGTGATTTGTAAATCGATGCGGTTCTTGAAATGGTTGATACTAGACCTTATATATGCAACAATTTTATCCCTGACAACATGGGGTCCAAACTGACTGCTTTTGGAGATATCGAATTTTAAACTTTTTTTGAAAAGTTTCCACCTCTCCCTCATTAAGTGCTTATTGTTAGAAATTAACGATGGTCACCATTTAAAATTAAATACTTTTTTTTAGAAATTTAATGAAACAAGAAAGTTTATTCTATAATTTGCCAACAAAATGTCATACATTTATTTTGAAAAATTAGCTTTGGAATAAAAGGGAAGTTTTCAGAAACTTTCAAAACAGAAACTTTGTGACAATTAATTTTCCAAGATATGATTAGTTTTCTACTAAACTTGCATTCACTAGAATAAGTCGTTCATAATTCTATAAGAAAAGTATGAATTGTAAGTGGTGACCATCGTTAGTTTCTAACAATAAGCATTTAATGAGGGAGAGGTGGTTTTCGAAAATTCTTTAAAGTTCGATATCTTCAAACCCAGTCACTTTGGATCCCATGTAGTCCGTGTTAAAATTGTTGCAAATAAAGTCTAGTATCACCCATTTCAAGGACCGAATCGAATTACAAATCACCCTGTATGTTCTGTGTACTATTGTAGCTTGTATTTAGATTTTAACAGAATAAAGTTTGTTGTATACCAAAATTGTTACACAACAATGTAATATAATATAAAATAAATTGCTACAATGTGCATAAAAATCTTTGTTTTTGATCAAGGTCTGTAATGTTATTAACTTTGCGCCCTTAATAAATTTGTCTTTTCGGAACCCGTACGAAAAGTTGAGAAATACAATTTGATAAAACTCAGATCCGTTTTAACAAGCAGCCAAGCTGGCATAAAAGCTGAAAAAAAAAATGAACTGAATGTGTTAGAGGTAAAAAAACTTTTATTATGCATGCTTTATTGAAAAACATTAATTCATGTTTGTTTTTTTTTATTATAATAAAACTAAATAAAAACTATCGATATTTTATTCCACATCCCTAAAATACGAACCAGACTTCCCATATTCAGTGCGGCACAGGGTGCATAAACCCTGTATTTAAAATAAAGCTACATTTCTTAAACTAAACAAGTTGTTAACGAACGGCTTCAGGGTTGTGTCAACAAAATGCTATCTTCACTTGAATATAACCCTTCCTTAGCGATGTACCCGCGAATATTATAGGTACCGCATTCTTTGGGCAAGCTAAATCGTTTAAGCTTAAATTTATGAGCTGGCATTTTTGACAACCATGTGAATGATCGCATCGAATCACCTTGAAATTGAAATGTTTAATATTTTTTTTTTAACAAAAATCATTTTCCACATCATTATGGGTAGTGTAAACATGGTTCAATTAGCGTGAAAAATTGGAAATAGTCGATAAATTATTATCTGAACAAACAATAAAATTATTAAAATACCTGTCTTTATTCGTCAAGTGCGAATAGAACTTAGATCAATTTCACTATACCTGCCACTGCCTGTCAATTCAAGTTATACACAACAATAACACGTGAATACTTTTACAGTTATCTGGTGCCGAAAAGAAAATGGTAAAGAAATGGCCGTTGTACAAGGATACTCATTCTCCATAAAAGCTACTCGTAGTAACACAACGGATATGTTTGTATGTACACTGGGAAACAAGAAATGTAAAGCACGTTTCGTCGTCAGTAAGGACAGGAGTTACATAAAATCGTCATATTTGGAACATTATCATCCTACCCATGATTATGTTATAAAGGACGGAGTTTATATGAAGACGTATGGCACCAATATTTCTTACTAGTATAATAATTCCAATAAAAACTTTATCGCAATCTATTTGTGTAAACTAGGATCCCACCAAAAACATGCCTGTTAAAAAGGGCGCCAAGTTCCCGTTGGCTAATTGTTCGCCTAAAAAAACGTAACCGACTTCTAAAAAAAACAACCACTAAAAAGGGTAAAATAACCTACCAAAAAACTTTTTTTCGGAAGTCGGTGGCTTTGCTTTTTTATTTCATTGATTTTTTTGCCACCGACTTCCGAAAAAAAGTTTTTTGGTAAAAAAACTTTTTTTATTTTACCCATTTTAGTTTAAATATTCAACCGAAATTCTTGTCAAAAACATAATTTTCTTACTTATGCACTAGAATTTTATTATCCTTAGCACTGGTTATAACATCGCCCATGTACACAATAAGCAAGAACACCAAAATAAATGATTTTTTTTTGGGACCAAATGGCAGGTATACTGCATCGAACAATAACCCATATGGGTGGGTCATTAGTATTAATGAATTAAGTCCAAATACAAGATAGCTGCTGTAAACCGTTGAGGAGTTCACTGAACTGTTCTTCGTCTTCATCATCAGAACCCTAATGACAGTTACAACCCATCTAGTTGTAAAGTTCTCATCAATATAAATGAATTAAGTCCAAACACAAGGTAGCTACTATAAACCGTTGAGGAATTCCCTGAACTGTCCTTCGTCTTCGTCATCAGACCCCTAATAACAGTTACAACTCATCTAGGTGTAAAGTTCTTATCAATACAAATTAATCAAGCTCAAACACAAGGTAGCTGCTGTGAATGGTTGAGGAGTTCCCTCGACTGTCTCTCGGCTCCATCATCAGATATACTCCAGACCTTTATTAAATTGTAGTGCTTTGATATAATTAATAAAAAAAATAATTTACTAAATCAGTCGACGCCTACTTACTGTTAAGGAGTTGTTGAACTTTCCATCATCAGCTCAGCTACATGAGATGATGATTACTATACGCAAGTACTTAAATTACTTCATAATATTTGCGAAAAACGATGTGTGGGCCTATAAAATTTGAGGGTTGCCCTCGATTTCTCCAGGATCCAATCATCAGATATTAAAATGGTGACAATGGGACCACACGGGAAGCACAAGCTTTCAAATAAAAAAAGAATCATCAAAATCGGTTCACCCAGTCGCAAGTTATGAGGTAACAAACATAAAAAAAAAAAAAAATACAGTCGAATTGATAACCTCCTCCTTTTTGAAGTCGGTTAAAAAAGGGTTGAAATCCAATCCAATGCCAAGTTTAGATGCACTTTTAAATAGATCATAATCATCTTCATCAACAGCCTGATCCACTTGGGAATGGCAAATGTTTACCAGTGGATCACACTGGTAAACATTTGCCATTCCCAAGACTCACCACCACACCCAGTCCTCCGCCTTCTGCATCCAGCTACTACCCGCCACTTTATTCACGTCAACGGTCCATTTGGCCGAAAAACATCAAATTTTAAAGTGCATCTAAACTTGACATTGGATTGGTACGATTTCTTGAAAAAAAAATTACGTGTGGCACTCGGGCCAACAATTAGCCAACGGGAACTTGGCCCCCTTTTTTAACAGGCATGTTTTTAGTGGGATTTCAATAATTTTTCAAAAAAAGGTACTAATCCAATGTCAAGTTTAGGTGCTTAAAAATTAAAGTTGATCAGGCTGTTGATGAAGATGATCGATTTTAAAAAGCATCTAACAATACAACATTTTATACACCCTCTGGTCCCCCCTCGCCCTCCCCGTCCCGCTCTTACCCCTCCCAATCTTCTTTAACTCCCCCCTCCTCCACACCACCCTCGTCTCCTCCAATCACACCCTCTCCTCCTCCCCCAAGGCCTCTCCTCCTCACCCCTTTCTCATCGTATTCTCATTGTATCACTGGTTCATAAATATTTATTTACACCACCTGCTCATAAATGTCAAATTATATGTCATGCAAACTGACCGTAAAGCAAGGCATTGCTGCCCGCCGCCCGAGCCGGGCAATAATATTGTACTGAATTTTATTATTCCCCTGGGAAGAACCTGCGCTGCGGTACGGAGGTTCACCCCCAGAATCCTTAGTGTCGCTTCGGGATTCAATACGCCCATGACGTAAGGTAATGCTTTACTCCCTTGTTGCGTAATCTACTATTATTCAAAATTCGATATTCGATTAAGCCAACTCACGCTTGACTGATTTCTTAAATTTCTTCCCCCTCTCCTCCCATTCTCCACCTCCCCTCCTCTTCATCATATTCTCATTGTATCACTGGTTCATAAATATATTTATTTAAATAACGATATTGAATAAAGCCAACTCACGCTTGACCGAATTCTCAAACTTATTTTTTTTTAATTTATACACATTTTTTGGCACACACCACCTGTGTGCCAAATTTCATAACGCTAGGACAGTCAGTGAGTCAGTGCCAAAATTATTATTTTCACAAGGTCTTATTTCAGGATCTACTGAAGCTTTATCTATGAAATTTGGCATACTGCTTTAGTACTAGCACATAATAACGTAGGTAATATACTTCTTAATCTCTCTCTACTTGTGATAGGCACTGAGCTACAGGGGGGGGGGGGGGGTCAAAAGTGGGTCGAAACGGTTCGTGTGGATAGTGCACGGCATGCGCGCGGCCTTTTGCTGGAACTTGGTCTGCGCACTACCGTGCGCTTGGATATACTTTATCCAAAAAATTGTAAATACTTAGTTTATTGGTATTGTAATCATCTATTCTATAGTGAGCAGTGGTGGCCCAGTGGTATCGGCCTCGACTTACGAGTAGTAGGTCGTGGGTTTGAACCCCGTCAGGCGCATTACTTTCTGTAATTTATTTCAACACCAATGCTCTCAAAACGGTGAAGGAAAACATCGTGAGGAAACCGGCATGTCCTAGAACCAAAAATTCGAAGGCATGTGACATCTACCAATCCGCACTGGGCCCGCGTGGTAGATTACGGCCCACTCCCTCTCATAGAGAGGAGGCCTGTGTCCCAGCAGTGGGAACATTTATAGGCTGATGATGATGAATCATCTATAAACATTATTTAGTTTTATTTTCTCACGGAGCCAACACTGCGTCTCTGTATGAGAACGTTGTATTGTACTAACTATATAATTATTGAAGCGTGTGTTTAGATGAAATTAAAATATACTTTATTGTACACAAAAATTGTAACACAAGTAATATAAAGTAAATTGCAACAATGTGCATAATCTTTGTTTCATTTTGATCAATATCTGTAATGTTGTTATTGTTGTTAACTTAACACCCTAAAAGTGGAAGTTCCACAAGAAATAAAAATTTCCACCTCTCCCTCATTATATGCTTATTTTTAGAAATTAATGATGGTCACCACTTAGAATTTATACTTTTCTGATAGAATATGAACGACTGAATCTATAGTGAATACAAGTTTGTTATATTAAAACTAATCGTATCTTGGGAAATTAAGTGTCTGTTTTGAAGTTATCTGATAACTTCCCTTGTTTTTAAAGCATATTCCTCAAAATAAATTTATGACACTCGGTTGGCAAATTACAGAATAAACTTTCTTGTCTCTGTACTTTTCTAAAATGGTGCCACAGTACCCCCTTTTAGTAAGTGTCTTACCAGAAAATTAGGGTTGTTACTGACAACGTAGTAAGTCAACAAAAATAGGTAATATTTTGTTGAACACTTGCCTAAAAAAGGTATCTGCAAAATGACCCTTATATCAACGTAAAATGCCGCTTTGACGTTCACAGTTTTGTTAGCCACGAACATATGTTTTACTTTTTTGTAGTAAGAGGGTGTTTATTTCTCTACAGCTGTTAAATGGTATCGCAAGCCGAATGGGAAAGAGATTGCCGTGCTACAAGGATACTCGTTCTGGTGTGCGGACGTCCGGAATAAGTCAACCGATATGTATAAATGCACTGAAGCAAAAAAATGCAAAGCTCGCTTCGCCATTACCAAAGACAGGGAAAAACTAACATCCTGTTATCTGAAAATAGTCATAATCCTCCTAATTATATAATACGTGATGGTGTTTATTTCAAAATTTAGAAATAGGTAGTATAATCACAAATTTAAAACTGTATTTCTAGTTGATAATAATGACGTAATTTTGGCTGTGACTGAAAGACTTAGTCTGAAAGCGTCCAACGGACGCAGTCCATACAAAATCGCTCATTGTCCTTCAGGGATGGCAATAAACATTTTACATGAAACCTTTATCATTTGTGTCTGGTCTACGCTCAGCCAGGATAGGATATTCTGTTCTCTACTGCCAAAAATTCTCACTTCACACTAATCGCCTCGTTTATTATGTGCTAGCATTATTAACCTTTCTTTTTTTTTACAGTTAAATGGTACCAAAATCGGAACGGGAAGGAGATAGCCATGATACAAGGATACACATTTATTAGTGACCACGAAAGTAAGTCAACGTATTCGTATTCGTGCTCCATGGGAAGAAAATGCAAAGCTCGCTTCAGCATCACTAAAGACAAGAAAGTAATAACGGCCGGCTGTATGGAACACAATCATCCACCACCTAATCATGTAATACGTAATGGTGTTTATTTTAAAATTTAAATACCTGTTAATCTGTCAACGTCAAAACGACATTTCACGTTGTTATAAGGGTCGTATTGCAGTTACACTTTTTTAAGACAAGCGTTCAACAGATGTTTATCTTTTTATGGTAAGGCGGTAAGTGTCGTCCTTCATGTTTTCAATTGCTCTTATAACGGTTAGTCTGCAGCACCCAAAAGTTGATTGGAACATAATGTTTTGAACATTCGGCTCTGTATGTTTTTTTATTATTTGTGCTCATAGCATTAAATGATTTATAAGCCTAACAGTCTTCGTTGTTATTTTGTTCTTTCGCTTTAAATACCAGGTTATTTATTCCTTCTTTTTTTCATAAGTAATAATTATTTAAATACATACCTAACTAATAGTTTATTTCCTACAGTGCAATGGTTTCGTAAGACAAGCGGTAAGGAGATAGCTATGCTACAAGGATATACATTCTCGTGTGATGGCCGAAGTAAGACAACTGATCTGTATATATGCTCCTTTGGAAGAAAGTGCAGAGCTCGCTTCAGCATCACTAAGGACAGAGGACGAATGAAATCCTGTCACCTGGAACACTGTCACCCGCCTCCTAGTTATATAATACGTGATGGTTTTTATGTTAGACTGTAGTCTGGAACCATCGCTCATGTTGACTTAGGGATAAGATTACTCATTATCTACCTAGGGACTAGCGACCTACCCCTGGAGGGGTATTTCAATGTCTTAAAACCAGGCTTATTCCAGTGAGTGAAGGAGATGGCGCTAGACGACTTGTACAGCTCTGTCACTTTCACTCGCCTGGTTTTAAGACGTTGTAATACCCCCCCTGCACGTTTTGGTGTTCACATTAATCTCTTTTGAGTAATTTAAAATAACACGCTTTTCTTCAAACAAGTATGTCAATATATCATATTTATGTTTAAATGTTATCATCCCTTCGAAGTTAAAACTAACTTGTATAATGTATGTTTATACATGTGTTTTTGTGTATTTTGATAATATAGGTACAATAATCAAATTCCATATTGTCGGTATGTTTATTTTTTTAATAAAAAGTATTTCGTTTTTGATATCTAGGGAGCTTTTTAACTAGCTTTTAATTTCGTTAAATTTTCACCAATCAAGTTGTACCGAAAGCTTAATGGAAAAGAAATTGCCGTATTACAAGGATACACATTCCATAACATCGGTCAAACTAAGGCAACTAATATGTTTAGATGCGTCACAGTAAAAAAATGCAAAGCTCGCTTCGTGATAACAAAAGATAAGAGAGTCATGAAATCCTGTAATTTGGAACATTGTCATCCACCCCCTACTACGTAATCAGAAACGGACTTTATATTAGAATTTAACTGCAGTTGTAAGAAAATAATGTCAAATATGCAATGAGTTCTTATGACAATTTTATGCGATCAACTCATTGTCTCGGCCCTCACTAAGTGTGGCACAGTACCTATCTTGTATTATAATCATAATCGGAAGCTATTTAGGTTCATTGACCGCAAACATTGATGTTAATATTTTATGGATAATCCACGGGATACTGATAAGTACTAGATTTTATTAAATTTCTTTTCTTTTTGTCAACTTCTTTTTGTCTTCGTTTCTGTCGCTAGAGTGACGCACATGTGTTTGTCTCTTTCTGCGACACTAGAATTAAATTCTTTACCAGCAGTAACGGGAATATCCATATTATTCTAACCTATGGCAAATACATAAAAACAGCTCTACCTATTCCAATCTATGATTATAATAGCTTCTCACAAGATTTGTGTTAACTATGCATATTTTGACTTCGACAGATATTTTAGACTCAATAAAAAGCGGGATACCAAACACAATGATAATAATAATACAGTTAGGGTTACCTTTCATCAAACTTGTAGGGGCTGCTGTTCACCGCGCGGTACACACGGCTACACAAAGCGCATCAAGCTATGCAAAACCAGTTTGTATTGAACTCGCTTTATATGCGCTATATATTTTTATATCTTTCCGCACATTGAACGGTCAGCTTATACTAGTTTTGTATGTTGTGATTGGTGGAGGTCGTGCAGCTGTCATTATTAGTAATCCTACACTCGTTACCTTGAGCGATGCGAAGCACTCGTTTAAAATGTTTAAAGAATAACAAATATACCTATTCGTTGGTTCGTAGTTGTACCTAAAATATCCATTTGTTTTTTTTTTCATAAAACGACAGTTGTTGTTATTAATGAACCTGATCAAAAAGTAATTTTTATTTTTGTTAAGTATTAATTTGTCGTATTTTTTATGGAGCAACTTGGGACTTCTGCAGTGCACCAAACTACTACTTGCTTCATTTTACGTTGTGAATTGACATTGTTTTATTTATCATAGTGATTTTTTATTGTAATACGCTAGGTAAGATTTCTTTATAATTTTGGTTGAAAGTCGTAAGGTATCGGACATTTGCCTCGCGTTGTGTACAAAGTGGCGAACTCTGTATTTCGCAATATGTATTCTAAATTTATTAAAATACATTATTATAGCGAGATTTTTTTTATATTTTTCTATTTGTATAGAAATGTCAAAGTCAATATTCAAAGGCTTACAATCACAGTTGTGTCTACATAACTGTCGTTGAGCAGTTATGCTCATAACCGTGATTGTGAATGTCGGCTAATACCCGGGCCACACTAATGGCATTTCATTAGTGTAGCCCAAGTAAGGCCCAGGCCGCACTACGGTTAAACCGCTGTGGTTTTTAATCGCGTGAATTTGTGCCCCTAGAAAACTAATACAAGCGGCCGCATCTGCGGTTTTTTCCCGCGACTGATTTTAAAACCGTGATTTGCTACAAAATGCTTGCGGGTAAAAGCCGCGGCAAAATTGTAATCTATAGAACTTAGTCGACGCGCATACGCACTGGCGTTAACCGCGGTCGGTTTTTTGGTCAGTATTCGATAGATCGTTCGGTAGAGTTGTTTCGCGATTTTTAATCTTAGTGTGTGCATCTCAAGCGGTTTCGCGGTTGTAGCGATTAATCGCTTGCTGAAAAAAATCGTAGTGCGACCTCAGCCTTAGACATATTCCCGTTCCTAATGTCAGTTTTGAAAGATGGGAATGGGAACATGTCCAAATTGATTTAAACATTTTTGTCAACAAAGACATTGTCTATCATCCATGATTTGACACTAGATATTCTGATAAAACATTCATAATCGTGGTTTCTGGTCTAAACAAAATAAATAACACTAGCAAATTGATTTCCAGAGTTCGTATTCAGCACCACAAGGCGAGGGAATCCCGTGATCAATTTTGGCAAGTACCGGTACAACAAAAATAGTGGCTGTAAAGGATCCAAAGTGCGCTGGTACTGTACCAGGTACATGACAGGATGCCGCTCTATGATAGTAACTATCGACAATTATATTATTCAGCATAAAACTGAACATAACCATTAGCATAGTGTTCAGTCGAGTTCATTCATGAATTGGCCCTTTCAGACTTCAAAACATAAGAACATCAAAATTATTCATAGTACTGTGATAACCTGTAAGCATAATTAAATTGTGGTCAAGACTTAGATTCATTCATAATGTATACAGCCAAAGGGACGTTATTATATATACTTTAAGATTATTGTCTGAAAAGTGTAGCATTATAAGAACACATGAATACAATTATCTAAAAAACTAAGTGTAAATGTAGTAGTAATAAGGTTGAATTTGAATGACTACAGACTTAAAAATGCAACTAAAACCTACGTTTTTAAGATGATTTTACTAGCAGTCTTAAAATTGCATGGTCAAGGAGTTTGCAACATTATTTATCACTGGCTGGTTTACCTACCTTCGAATTACGTTTTTTTTAAATATTAAAATTAACTATTTGTACCTGTCATAATAATATGTCAACGACGTATTACGTAATAGGCCAGTACCCTTAGCACGAGTTTTCTCTCTTTTACTTTACAGCGTCTATTCAGTATTTACAGCGTTTCTTGTATGAAAAAATGGAACAGCGCCTCTGGTGTGCGAAGAAGGAACTAATTTTTTCCTCGAAAATTGTCAATTTGAAATTTTCAAAGTTGCAGTTTACTTTACGTCTCAAATACTGAAAACTTAGATCAGCGCTGCATGCAGCGGGTCTCCCGTCGCACGCGGCGCGAGCGGCGTCCGCGTGACGGAGCACGCGATCGGAGATGTTTCTAGGAAATCAGTGAGCGCCGTTGCGTTAAATTCTCACAACAATCTAGACGTGACATATACATGATATCGACTGTACACCAGCGCGATCATATTGGACTGGCGGCGCTGCGAGAGGCGGGAGTCCGTCGCGGGCGTCCGCGACGGGTAAATTTGTCTGCGACGGAGCACGGCGCGGATTCCCGCGACAGACACCCGCAACGGACGCCCGCTTAACGCAGCGCACGGCCTAAGGGTACAGTTGATACGAAAACAAAAAAATCACATACAATTTCAGTTAATGCTATTTAAACGCTCTAGGAAAAAAGAACAGATAGCTCATATTGAAGTGAGTGATTGTTGATACTGGTATACGTATTGATTTTATTCAGTGATATACACATTGTAATCTTTGTTTTGATTAAGTTATGTAATAAAATTTGTTTTCGAAGCTGATGTTACGGGTAGAAAGCGCGTGTTTAAATTACTGATTACAGCTAATGTAAATAAATGAGAAATTAATGTGTGTTTAAATGTAATTTAAAGTTGGTTTTTTATATTGTTGTCTTCAAGAAACTACTAACGAAATGAAAAAAAAAGTGAAACAACTATTTGGTATTTAATTATTATTTATTTTCCTTCATTTTTGCTAGTGCAGCCGGTAAAGAAATAAAAAAAAAAAACATACATCTCTTTTTGTGTTACAGAACTTATTTATAGCACTACGAAAGCTGGCAACCCTGTTCTCATCAAAGGCTCTTGTCGATACAATCTGACCACAGGCTATAGAGGGCCCAAGTTGCGCTGGACCTGCACTAGAAAGAGAAATGGCTGTAAAGTTATCATCTATACTTTTGAAAATGTAATCATTAGCCAGAGCAATGATCACAACCATTGAATACAATTATCGTTTCTTAGATTTGACAACATTATTACCACTATAGCCTTTTTCCTTTTTTTCTAAGTTGTGTTGATGAATTTGTATATATATTTTTAGTTTTTAGTGTAATGTGTAATTTTTGGTACTTTAAGTAGCCCTTACAAAAGAGACCCTTAAAAGAGTTTTTCAAGATTTGAAATTGTAAAATAATTAATTCGATGTTATAATAAACCACAACTGTTAAATGTTTTTTAATCTCTCTTCTAATCTCTTCACTTCATCATCACTAGGTATATCTCTTCACTTTTTTAATCACCAATATTAACAGAACCCATTTACAAGTATTATAGGAAGATATTGGTTTTATAAATTAGTTCTTCCTTCCACATGTACTGATCAAAAAGTTATTTTTCCAGATTCATTTCCAGTTTTCAACACGACGAGAAATGGGAATCCTGTTATTGTTGTCGGATCCTACCGGTACAATCGAGCTACTAAATGTAAAGGGCCAAAAGTGCGTTGGTATTGTAACAAATACACCAAAGGATGTCGATCGAGTATCGTTACTTTGGATAGTGTTATCATTATGCATAAGTCTGAACATAACCATTAAAACATAAAGATGGTCAAGCTGTCTAGGAAAATAAATTAATGGACTCACTGGAACTTTGTATAAAATGTATAATTGACTTATTATTGTGTGAATGTATGAACCGTTGTTAAAAAGCCACGTTCCTTCAATAATTTGAGCAACCTAAGAATTTATTTATTAAAATGACCCTCTTAGGCTGCTCAATTAATTTGTTTTATTTTACATTTATTTACAAGTAACTTATGACTCAGTGTTTACAACAATAATTCTTAATCACTATGTTAGTATTCTTAATCTTATTACATAAATAACTTACAACAATAGAATAAAGTGTGTGAAATCTCTGCTACAAGCTCAGCACCGAAGTAGAAGGCTTGCAGCAGCGGTTCACTCACACACAAACATTCCATTCTACTTGCGACACATCGCAGTATAATGTTGGGGCTGGCCCCTACGTGGCGCACCAGGGAGGCGCATCGTAGCGTAAAAAAAAAAACAATGGACGCGAGCTGTACCAAACATCCCCGACGCGCTACAGTAACGGGACAGCCCCATGTTGTAATCAGTAGCAATCTATAGCATAATAGTATATGTGTGTGTGTGTGTAGGTATAAATATTTTTGTGAATAAAATAATGTAATATTCCTAAATAAATGCTTTCTTTAACAACTTAATCGATATTGCTGTACTTTTTTTTGGGTGGTAATGAGACCTTGGATGTGGACCCGAAGAGACTGTCCGACTCTTACTTAAAACTACCCGAAAAATAAATTTCCTTATACTACAATATATAACTTTTATTTCAGATCCACCGCTGGTATTTAGTACAACAAGGCAGGGGAACCCCGTGCTGCTCTTCGGGTCTTGCCGGTATAACGCCTCGACTGCGTATAAGGGACGTAAAGTGCGTTGGTATTGTTCCAGATATGCCACGGGTTGTCGAGCAAGAGTCCTTACATTTGATAATGCGATAGTTCAACATGAATCTCAGCATAACCATTAGATTTATACAGCGTGAAATTTTAGTGGTTGTTTTCACGCGGCAGGACGATTACCCATCAGTAGTACTATCTAATATATAAAATAAGTTTTTTTTTTAAATCATTAAAAAAGTATTCATTAACTCGAAAGAGCGAGAATCAATAGTAGTTCACTAGACATAACGTAGCTACACCAAACGCACGCGCCGCCGCGCACTGCCGGCAAACTACAAAGGGAAGAGTGAATAATAAATGTTCAGAGCAAAATAAGCTCTCGAGCATGGTGATACAACATTATCTAGCCTGCACGCACGCGGCAAGCGAGGCCCCCCGCGCCATCGCCGAAACATAAAAGGATGCCGCCAAATGTCGCGCTCTCCGCTCTGCGCTCAGTCCTTCCGCGAACGTCATACGTGCATTACGTTATCGACATCTTTTCAAAAATGAATCGTCATTATTCGTCATTACAATTTTTCTAATTTAGAGTTTGTCGCTATTATGGTGCAATAAAATATGCCAGGGCTAATTACGATTCCCATGCTGCCCGGCGACTTTACGCGGAGCCGCAACACTTGCAGTCACTCCGATTTTAAAGATAACTGTCTTGATTTTTATTAGTTTCTCAGTGATCTGTAAGTTGAAGTGATCAAAAAAGTATTTATGACGGTCCTAACCCGGAAAAGTATGAAGGGAAAATTCGAATAACTTATAGGTACAGTAATAATAATAATATTCCACAACTATTACACAACGCCATCTAGTCCCAAGCTAAGCAGAGTTTGTTTTATGGGTACTAGACAACTGATAAACATGCTTAATATTTCTAAATAGGTACATAAATATTATAGATAAAGCCTCCTGCAGACACACGCGATTAATCGCGCGGGGCGACATGTCGCGGTCCATTCGCAGTATTTTTAGAGTGGAAATTAGCTTGGCTCGTTGTCGCAGCGCGATTAATCGCGTGTGTCTGCAGGAGGCTTAAATTACACCCAGACACAGAACAAATGATCGTGCTCATCAAACAATCATTTGTCCTGGGTGGGAATCGAACCCACGACCTCCGGCATACCAGTCAGGGTCACTATCCACTAGACCAACAGGCCTGTCATATTTTCTGATGATTAATAGTCTTGAACTTGGAGAATAAAATTATAAACACTATAAGGCGAAAATCTGGTGGAACACACTTAAATAATCGTATAAAACATGTTTCAAAAGGGTGATGAAATAAAAAATTAAATAAATCAGCTTTGCATTTTACTATTTTATCATCTTTCATCGTTTGATGAAAGTCAGCCCTCAATAGGCTATTTGACAGTATCAATAAATTATAAATCTAATTAGTCCGTCATTTAGAGTTTTGAAAAATAACGGACACATATTTTTTCTTATGTAAAATCAATGAATATTTACCAAGATATAACACATCACGACTCGAGAGTGGGGGCTCATGACATCAGAATTCAGTAAAAAATGTACTGAATTGTGACGAATTGGCAATTTTAAAAGCATCATATCTCCGTCAATTTTGGTTTGCGTAAAAAAGAAGAAATACGGGTCAAATATTATTTGATAATCTAACTGACGGACTAATTAGATTTTTTTAGTCAAATAGCCTAATTCCCTCAAAATATTACTAGGTGCAAAATTTACTTACTTTAGTGATTTAATACAGAACTAAGATCAGTTGTGTCGACGACAAGGAATTCATTCCCGGAAATCTACTTCATGACCACTCTATTCTTACTCTTATTCGTGTAGGCACGACAGTATTTTCTTCTTTAGCTAAGCTTAGAATTAATTTAGTACCGTTGCTTCATTCCAGATTTCAAGTACATCAAATCAAACATGGGCAAGCAGTTAGTTTTGTATAAGGACTATTCATACAGCTACAATAATTACTTTTCGACTAAAAAGACATCATACTGGGTATGCAGCAGTCGCTGCGCAAAAAAGTGCAAGGCAACATTATTCATAAATGATAATAGTCAAATTGTATCGGGTTACCAGAATCACACCCATGCACCACCGAAATTCATTGTGCGTAATGGTGTATATATTAAAATTTAATAACAAATATTATGATTAAACAATAAATACAATGATGGCTGATGGTGGAAACAAAGGTTCATTCTCAGAAGATCCATGATGGATCTAACGAGAGTAAATACCAACTACGTACAGAAAATAGGTACCTACATATGACGTGTATGTTTTATTAAGTCATTGTGTTATATGTGAACGTTTCAATCTAATATAACCATTTACGTACATTTTCATAACAGTCGTTTTTATTCCGAGGCTTCACTCGCATGAAAACCACCACGTCCTTTGTCTTTTACCCAGGTGAGTTTAACTGTGTGTCAAAACTGTGTATAAACCTTAAAACACATAGCGCTAACAATCCTATTACAAAACAAGTTACAAACGATCTTATTACAATACTAACTTTAGTGTTTACAAATTCACTGACTTATTCGACATTAATTCCTATAATAAATTGAGAATTGAGAGCAGAGGTGCCCAGTGGTATCGGTCCCGACTTACGAGTTGTTGGTCGTGGGTTTGAACCCCGCCAGGCGCATTACTTTGTGTAATTTATTTCATCACCACTGCTCTCAAAACGGTGAAGGAAAACATCGTGAGGAAACCGGCATATCCTAGAACCAAAAATTCGAAGACATGTGACATCTACCAACTCGCACTGGTCCCGCGTGGTGGATTATGGCCCACTCCCTCTCACAGAGGGGAGGCCTGTGTCCCAGCAGTGGGAACATTATAGGCTGATGATGAATTCCTATTAGTCTGGTAAATAATAATAATAATAATAATATTCCACAACTATCACACAACGCCTTCTAGCCCCAAGCTAAGCAGAGCTTGTGTTATGGGTACTAGACAACTGATAAACATACTTATATATTTCTAAATACATACATATTATAGATAAATTACACCCAGACACAGAACAAATGATCGTGCTCATCACACAAACATTTGTCAAATGAGTGCTCAAAAGGGGTGTGTGGTTGGAAAAGTCGAAAGCAGAAAATCTGACTTATGAACTTTGTTTGGACTAGTTAGAAGATAAACATATTAAAAGTCCTGACCCCTCCGAGGTGAGCCCGAGGGAGGGGGGGGCAAAGAAGGTCCCGTTTTTTGGTTTTTTGCTTATATCTCGAAAACGATGCGTGGTATAAAATTTTGTTGTACTACGTAATAAAACCTCATAAAATTCTCTACAACTTTGTTTGTCACACTTTTTATCTATCTCCAATATTTGCATAGCTGTGAGCTCCGAAAAACGACCTATTTTCAAAAATGTGTTAAATTTTCTGTCTCGTTCTTTCGTTTTTTTCGTTCGCAGAAGTGTTTTCAAACCCCTCTTCATCGCATGATGACATAAGAAAAAATGGAAACTTATGCTTTTTAAGGTGGTATGGAGCAAAACAGAAGGAGACTTCTCTTAATAACTATCGCTACCAGCGTTTCCTCCAGTCAGTATCAAATGTCAAACCAGACATTTCCTCCCTACCACCAACTGAGGGAGCAGCGATGGAGCATTTTTTCCGTACTTACCATCAGGTCCAGGCTTGGCTTGGACAAGACCTTTCCGAGACAGATATTAAGAGAAGTCTCCTTCTGTTTTGCTCCATACCACCTTAAAAAGCATAAGTTTCCATTTTTTATGTCATCATGCAATGAAGAGGGGTTTGAAAACACTTCTGCGAACGAAAAAAACGAAAGAACGAGACAGAAAATTTAACACATTTTTGAAAATAGGTCATTTTTCGGAGCTCACAGCTATGCAAATATTGGAGATAGATAAAAAGTGTGACAAACAAAGTTGTAGAGAATTTTATGTGGTTTTATTATGTAGTACAACAAAATTTTATACGACGCATCGTTTTCGAGATATAAGCAAAAAACCAAACAACGGGACCTTCTTTGCCCCCCCCTCCCTCGGGCTCACCTCGGAGGGGTCAGGACTTTTAATATGTTTATCTTCTAACTAGTCCAAACAAAGTTCATAAGTCAGATTTTCTGCTTTCAACTTTTCCAACCACAATCATTCGTTGCCCAGACTATATAATAAAGATACAGATTTTGTTATAACATGTCTTCATTTCAGATGTCCAGTACATCACTTCTAAGAGAGGCAAGATGTTAATTGTGTATAAAGAGTATCCATTCTTCTGTGGTAAAAACTCTCATGTGAAAGGCACCTCCTACTGGCGATGTTCAAGCCGCACCACAAACAGCTGCAAGGCGACGATATCTGTTGATGATAGTGGCATCATTACATCCAACCAGTACCACAATCATCTGCCACCCAAATTCTACATCAAGAATGGAAAATATGTCAGAAAATATCAATGAAACGTTGAATTGTCTCATTCTATTAAGTTTTTAAATCTAGATGGATATTCTAACCATAATTATGGATAAGGTACAGTTGAGTTTATATTGGCACAGTCAAGGATTGAAAATATTGTGAGCGTTAGAAAAAATAATTTCTATAGAAACTATAGATCAAGGATATGTCCTTATGTGAACGGTTCGATAATAAGTAGGTATATACTGTGCATTAGGCAATAATACGTTGTGATCACCCTTTTCTAAGCTATGTCGGTATGTATTGGGGTGCTAAGACATGAAACCTCCACGTGCGCCCGTGGACTGGAGTTCCCTCTCGGATACGTCCGGGGGGAAGACCAGTTTTTCGGGCCGGTGCACCCTGGGATGCGGGCAAAAACTCTCCTTAGGCACTGTGTGCCTAAGGGGTTTCTTTGCCCGTATGCAAATAGCCTGTCGGGTGGATGCTCCAACGCGTGTCCCTCTGAACAGCAGAGGGCACAGCGGTGGAGCAGGCTTGCGGACGGTGAGTAATGGGTATGCTCGCCGTCCGACCAAGGACCAAGCCCGGGTCGGTGGCGTGTCGTGTTTCACGCGTCACCGACGGGGCCCCTTATGGGGCCAAATGCCTGCCGGGGTCGCGGATTTTTCTTAATCCAGGACACCGTGGCCCCGGAACGTAAAGGGCATCCGACGGAACACGGGTGGATTTTAGTCAGTAAAAGTCTGACAGTCCCTCCCGCCCCGCCCAGGGCGGGAGGACTCATTTGATGATTTTGCCACCCTAAAAAAAAAAAAAAAAATGTCGGTATGTATTGTGCGGCTTCAATAATATCTTAGCAGGGTCAGCTTCATTATTATGGCTCAGTCGTAAAATGTCACTTTCGCAAAATGTCCACAGGTAGCCAAATGTCGTTTTCACAGAATGTCCCTTTCGCAAGATGTAGGTACTTTTCGCAGTTATACATGCATGGAAAACTATATTATTTGCTTGAATAAATAAGATCCAGTTTACATAAAATTCGTAGTAATCCTGTCCCATCCTATCCCATCCTATCCCATCCTATCCCATCCTATCCCATCCTATCCTACGATTTCTTTAAATCGCTTTAATTATTTTACATGTTTGTTTGTAAGGTGTAAACTGATTACGATGAAATAAAAAACATAATGTTGGATGACCTTCGTGTTAGGTTCCTTTAAACCTTGCAAACAGAAATAGTAGTTGAGCTACCTTGGTAGGTTTGGACATAAATGGTATAGCGGGCTTTTTAAGATATCGTCGGTGTTCTTTGAAACTGTAGTAGGTCATTTTTACACCTTAATTAAAATCACTCAAAGCATTTTAATTTTACTGAACCTGACTGTACCTAATTTCTTCAAACTTGTATTGGTATTGGTTTTGAAATGTGGTACTCGTTGGGAATAGAAAACAAATTCGGAAATAATCTTATAGCAAATGGTATTAGCTCTTGGTATTGGATGGGAATAGATCATTTATTTTATTAAACAAAACTTTTGTAGCACATTTCACATACGATACCAAATTCATTGAATGGTTTCAACTAATTTTTTTTTTCAGAATTCTTGTTCGTCAAGTCAAAAAGAGGAAAAGATTTGATACTTTACAATGGGTTCACATACTGCCGACATATTCAAAGTCAAAAGAAAGACACATTCCATTGGCGCTGTTCCAGTCACAACAACAGGAATTGTCGAGCAAGAATATTATTGGATAAAGATGATAAAGTTCTATGTTTTCAGTCCAAACATAGTCACCCGGCACTCTCTCGCGGTCAAATTTATGATAAGATGCAGACTTTTCAGTATGCGATAGATGTAGTCACATCATCAGCCTATAATGTTCCCACTGCTGCAGCTGGGACACAGGCCTCCTCTCTGTGAGAGGGAGTGGGCAATAATCCACCACGCGGGCCCAGTGCGGGTTGGTAGATGTCACATGTCTTCAAATTTTCGGTTCTAGGACATGCCGGTTTCCTCACGATGTTTTCCTTCACCGTTTCGAGAGCAGTGGTGATGAAATAAATTACACAAAGTAATGCGCCTGGCGGGGTTCGAACCCACGACCTATAAGTCGTAAGTCGAGACCGATAGATGTAGTGCTATCTGAATATTATACTAAGTGATGATATAGTGAAGACCTTTAATTTTTAACTGGTTAATCTAATGTAAACCTACTAAGTACATAATGTCAGCTGATATAAGAACCACTTTATTCTAAGTCAACCTGTTTTTTGCTACTAAAATCAAAATATCAAAGATATACCTATGTGATTCTTTAATTTCATCTTATTCCAAAACAATATAGGTACCTAAGTGAATTGTAAAGTAGTTAAAACCTTCGACAATTTGTTCGAACCCCATAATACATAGTTTAATTAAATACTCAACATCTCTTTTAAACTGGAATTAATTGTATTCTTGTTTATATGTGTGGGAAATAATGGGTATTTTTATATTAATCTGTACTTGTTCTGTTTCTATTCATGGTTGGTACGTTAATTTTTAGTGTAAGCGACTTCTGTTGCTGATGAACAGTGCGATACATTCGTTGCCGGTAGCTCACGTATCTGCAATGAATGTTCGAGTCGCACTTGGCCTCGCACATAGTGGATACAAGAAGCATAAAAAATACATGTGGTACTCGGAGACTGCCGCGGTGAAGCTATTGCATTACATTTTTATTTTATTTTAAAAGAATAAAATCGCCTACCGCGTATATTTAACGAGAATATAATTTATTTAAAATGTTTGTGCTGCACTACTGTAATAAAGAACTTCTTTGTTGTAGGAGAATTTTATAAGTAGGTTTCACGGTGAAAACTACTTTTGTAGCTGGCCGTTTAGAATCAGTAAGAAAAAGTAAATTATGTTTATGACGGATATTTTTATGATTTCCGAAGTCTTCCGAACTGAAACGATGTTAGACGATGCGTGGTGTCAGATATTTTCGTTAGGTTTTTGGAAAATTTTTGATTCGGTTGCCGCGCCGCGCTCAGAGCCCGCGATAAAAGCTATGCAATAGCTTAAAAATCCTGATCACAAGTTTTTCCCAGTCCGTAAAGTAGTACAGCTTCTACTAAGAGCTTTTTCAAAGTGTATGAGATAGTGCGTGCAAAGCTATGTTTGATCTAGCGCCATGACTGCTGTCGCTATACAAAACCAGTTTGTCTTGGTCTCGCTTTGTATGATCTTTCCTCTCAACGTACGGTCCGTTAATACTGGTTTTGTATAGCTTTATGTGTAGCCGTGTGTACATCTAAGAATAACACAGTTCAATAAAATGAAAAGTCGAGACACCAAATTAAAAATGAACTAATTTTTACAGATTTCAAGTACATCAATTCACAGCGAGGAACAAAGTTACTACTACATAAGAATTTCACTTTCTTTCACCTTCGTTACGTCTCAAATAAAAAGCTCCATTATTGGCTTTGCACGGAAAGTAAACCCACGCGCTGCAATGTTAAGATAGTTCTAGATGATGGTGGCAATATTCAACGTGTAGCTGGCAACACTGAACACAATCATCCTCCTAGGAAGTATATGGTCACCGACGGGCGTTACGTGAGGATAAGTTAAATAAAATAAACCTTGTGCAAAGGGCACAAGGTTCAAGACTCTAAAGTTTTCTGAACACGAGGAGATAAACTTACATCCTCTGAAACAATGTAATATAATTATTTATTTTATTTTTGTACTAATTAACGCCTGTGTCGGAAAGATTTTTATGGAAAGACTGCGGTGGCTTAGTTGGTAAAGCGTCCGGTGTACTAAATCAGAAATTTCAAGTGTTGTTCGCACTCGAATTTTTCTTTCCACCGAAATCTTAATGCAAAAAAAAAACTTGTTGTAAATAATCATGGTAGAATTACATAATAGTAAAATAGATCACGGTGATAACAAATATATTCTGTAACAAGATTGTAGTTTTCATTATCCCTATTAACCTAATACCACCTACGTTGTCGTGGACTTCTAACCAAAAGTAGCTGAATCCGTTTAGCCGTTGAAGCAAATGGGTGCGTTTAGCCGATACAACATCTTGGCAGCACTAAAAGAAAAATGGCGACTGCTGAGTAGCATAGGCTGAGGCAGCTGAGAAATGCTTCACTCTCGTCTGAACTCAGCATGATTTTAGCAGATAATTTAGTTAGCATAGCTGAATGCTGTTCAGCATTTTTTGATTTCTGTCCAGTCTTTGTATCGGCTAAACGCATCCAATGTAACAGATTGACAGAGTTACTTACACATAAACATTTATTCATTGTTTTACCATAAATATCAAGAACTTTTTTTTTTCAATATAAAAGACTCATTTAAAAATATAAATAAAATAGTAGCCCATCAGCTTCGGAAACAAAGCTGCTGTTGGTTAGAATTCTAGAGAGAGGGGAACGTCCTAACTAAATTACGCACGGTGTCCTAGAGTAGTACTGTATGCATCAAGCCCTCGACCCAGTCGCGTAAGGAGAGCCTCTAAGCTCTAATTTTGCGGAATGGCGGGGTGGCAGCGGAGTTTTGCGGATTGATTCCAACTCTCGATTAATTTTGGCAAAAGTGCGCTATCAATGCTAGAGTCTGGCCAACGAAAGCTGTCCACGACCTATTTTCTAAACTTTTGATATGGCAATGTTTTTGGACTGTCAATATTGTCAAATCACTGAACTTTCATATAGGTGGAACATCTTGATACATTTGCACTTATTTACAAAATAATGCAATTTTTTTTCACGGTTTTTCTATTTTTAAAGTAATACTAACGGCGAACACGAGGAAACAAAACTAAACAGTATCAGGTTAGAGTACTTAGAATCCGATTTCGATTATGACTCGTAACCCCTGTGTTGTGTTGATTTAACTATTGTAACTTAACCTTGTCAAAGGTAACTATTCCCTCAAATAAACGTTAAGTAAAACACTTTTTTTTTATTCAACCTTTCGATATAATATGTCGTGCCAGGAAAGTTGAGATGTAGACTTCAATGCATGCAGTAGTTAAAAATACCATATCCTGGATTTGCTAGGGCATTATTTGATAATATTTTTATGGTTGTAATCTAACAATATGAAATACTGATATAAATAATATCCCTTATTGGTCTTGAATAATAACAAGTATCAACTCCGTTTTGGCAGCGTGTAGCCGGGGGGTGCTAAGACAGGAAACCTCCACGTGCGCCCGTGGACTGGAGTTCCCTCTCGGATACGTCCGGGGGGAAGACCAGTTTTTCGGGCCGGTGCGCCCTGGGATGCGGGCAAAAACTCTCCTTAGGTACTGTGTGCCTAAGGGGTTTCTTTGCCCGTATGCAAATAGCCTGTCGGGTGGACGCTCCAACGCGTGTCCCTCTGAATAGCAGAGGGCACAGCGGCGGAGCGGGCTTGCGGACGGTGAGTAATGGGTATGCTCGCCGTCCGACCAAGGACCAAGCCCGGGTCGGTGGCGCGTCGTGTTTCACGCGTCACCGACGGGGCCCCTTATGGGGCCAAATGCCTGCCGGGGTCGCGGATTTTTCTTAATCCAGGATACCGTGGCCCCGGAACGTAAAGGGCATCCGACGGAACACGGGTGGATTTTAGTCAGTAAGAGTCTGACAGTAGCTCCCGCCCCACCCAGGGCGGGAGGACTCATTTGATGATTTTGCCACCCTAAAAAAAAAAAAAAAAAGCGTGTAGCCGGGGTTGTCATGCCTTGATTTTTTTGAATTTCCCGCTCTTTTGCGTGGACAGCTTTCGTTGGCCAGACTCTAGTACAGGGGTTACAACCCCGAAAGGCTATCGGTACAATGATTGCAGAGTACATGTCCCACATGTCTACAATCTCGTATGCTAAATCAAGACACTTGATTTTCCCGTTGACAGTGATGTGGACGTATTTTTGACGCCCTTTGAATGTTTTTTTTTTGTACATACAACTACAAGTATTTATAGTTTGTATATAATTTTAGTATTGTAGTATTTATATTAGTATTAATATGTAAAATATTATTAAATATAGACAATAAATATTGATCGTCAGAAAAAAAAATATCATTTTCATTTTTTACTTCATTCTCATCACCACATCATAAATTATCTTATAATTATAATTTATGTTATTTCTGACTTAACTCATTTAGTTATTAGTCTATTAAATTACTATGCTGTGAAACAAATTGTTTCGCTTCCAGGATGCTACCAGTTTATAAATACAAGTCACGGTTCACGGTTACTATTGGCTTACGGCTTCACTTTCTGTCTCCAACGAAAATACGCGAGAGCTTGCACCAACCACTGGCGATGTTCATCAATGCAGAGCAAGAAGTGCAGAGCTTCAATAATATTATTTGATGATAATACTATCAAGATGGCGAATTATGATCACAATCATCCACCACCACAGTTTGTAATTCGTAATGGGAAATATTTTAAAATTAGATGATTTATTGAGCAGAGATTTTGTACTTGTTCTATTTCAATTTTTTATAATTAATTATGTAAGCGACGTGACTTGGTATTGATAGTGCCTTAGACCCGTGTCTGTTTCCAATTGTTGAGAACAAACCCTTAAGTATTGTTATTATAATTAAGCTACACTATATTCTAGTATTAGTATGAGGCAAACTCTATTGGTTGCAAAATAAATCAACTATGTTGAGATTCTTAGCATATATTTTATTAAATAAAACCTTTTGAAGCTATTTTAGCCTACTCCAAATTCATTGAACCGCCGTCCGCAAGCCCGCTCCGCCGCTGTGCCCTCTGCTGTTCAGAGGGACACGCGTTGGAGCCTCCACCCGACAGGCTATTCGCATACGGGCAAAGAGACCCCTTAGGCACAGTGCCTAAGAAGAGTTTTTGCCCGCATCCCAGGGCAAACCGGCCCGAAAAACTGGTCTTCCCCCCGGACGTATCCGAGAGGGAACTCCAGTCCACGGGCGCACCTGGAGGTTTCCTATCTTAGCACCCCTTGAACTGTACCCTTAGCACGAGTTTTCACTCTTTTACTTTACAGCATCTTTTCAGTATTTACAGCGTTTCTTGTATGAAAAAATGGAACAGCGCCTCTGGTGTGCGAAGAAGGAACTAATTTTTTCCTTGAAAATTGTCAATTTGAAATTGTCAAAGTTCCAGTTTACTTTACGTCTCAAATACTGAAAACTCGTGCTAAGGGTACAGGTCACATTTACAGTTTCCACTGGAGTTAATGATGACTTCATATCATTTTTATATTGTTTCTTAATTTACATTCGTCGAGTCAAAGATTTGATATTGGCACAATGGTTTCGCATACTGTCTTCCGTATATCCCAATGAAAGGCGAGTGTGCCCCAACAACACCAAGAACTGCCGAGCAAGAGTAGTATTAGATGGAGATCATCGAGTTTTCAGTGCTCACCTCACACATAGTCATCCGGCATTCACTCACCGTCAAATTGATCATAAGTTGAAGACTTTTCAATACGCAATTGATGTAGTTCCAACTGCAAATGACTCTGATGAATAATGAAATGAAAAATAAATACTGTTTATTACATGGGACATTTACCTAATTTTAATAAGGTCTATTCGAATATTTTTCTTTACTTATTTGCCTGCATTGTTGTAATCAATAAATCCATATTTATGGGGTTTGTGTGTCTGTGTCTTTTCGACGAAATTTTATTATTTGTTCAAGCAAAATGTGTTATGACTAAAATATAACTGAAGTATTGCGATCGTTGTATTTATATAAATATATATTTTTTTATAAAATAATCACAATATTCAATTAACACTTTAAACTTTTTTATGCAAAAAATGGTCTGATTCGTTGATTAATAGACACTTCATTATTTACAGAGTTCGAATTCGTCAAGTCGCAACGAGGGAATAATTTGGTACTATACAAGGAACATACCTACTGCTATGCTCGTCCGGGCAAGGGTGTTCACCATTGGAGATGCTCGTTATGTAATCTTAAGAGCTGCAGAGCAAAACTAGTGATGAACATAAATAATGACCAAATTTTATCTGTTTATGATAATCATAATCATCCACCACGGAAATTTGTAGTTTCCAACGGGACTTACATAGTAGTTTAATATTTTTGTATGGATGTAACCCAATCGGTCACCCGTCATTTTTTTTTCTAAATCGCGGTGCTCAACGAAAGTTATACTAAAATAAAGCGTCAGGTTTCAGAGTTATTCGCCGAAAATAAGTCCAAAAATGAACATTGGCGAAATAACGTTTTTAGGGTTCCGTAGTCAACACGGAACCCTTATAGTTTCGCCATGTCCGTCCGTCCGTCCGTCTGTCCGCAGCTTAGCTCAGAGACGCCTAGTACTAGAAAGCTGTAATTTGGTGTAAATATGCGGATTTTTTGTGTCAAAAAAGTGGTAAAATAAAATCTCGTAAAATATTTTTTTTTAGGGTACCTCCTGTACACGTAAAGTGGGGATGTTTTTTTTTTTCTCGCGTACCCCTTAGTGTTATCATTAAATAGGCCTTTAAAAAATATTGATAGTTTCCATTAACAATTTTTTGATAAAAAGATTCGTTTGTGAAATATTAAGCTTTAAAGTGCTAATTTTTGCTCGACTCGAGTGTCCCCCCCCCTCTACCAGCTAAACGGTTATGTTTGGGGGTGTGAAAAAATTCACAATAGTAGTATACACCGTGTTCCGGACGATATACATAAACTTCGACCAGATGTTCAAACCACGGAAGTAAGCATTTTTCATTATGGACACATTAATAAATTCTTATTTTTTATTTTTTGTTAATTTTCATACAAACTAAATACCTAGACGTAAATAACCCGATATGCATGCCTCTTTATCCGAATTGGCAACGTCATTCATAACATTTGGCGGGCTGAAACAAATGAAATGCAAATAGTATTTGATAGATTTCAAATTAAGATACTTTCTCACTGCATAGCTCAATTAAATTTCATTAAATGAAATTACAAATATCTTTGTAACGAAGCCTTTTTAAGTACTACTTCCTTTGTTGGATTTGATTTGTAAAAGCCATAGAAGTATTTGCTAAAGTTTATGGATAACGAGAAGAACACGGTGTATATAACGAAGTTTAAAAGAAAATTATCATGACTAAGTAGGCTTTACAAGTTTACGAGTAATAGTCGACCAACTTATAAAACGTACTTGGATTACATATTTTCCTAAACAAAATGTATCGGAGAACAACTGCAAATGTAAGTTTGTCAACTTTATTTTTACAGCTATAATAGGTAGTGGAGTGGAGTGCAGTGGAGTGGAGTGCAGTGGAGTGGAGTGGAAGGGAGCGGAGCGGAGTGGAGTAGAGGGGAGCGGAGTGGAGTGGAGCGGAGCGGAGCGGAGCAGAGCGGAGCGGAGCGGAGTGGAGAGGAGTGGAGCGGAGTAGAGCGGAGTGGAGCGGAGTGGAGCGGAGTGGAGCGGAGTGGAGCGGAGTGGAGCGGAGTGGAGCGGAGTGGAGCGGAGTGGAGCGGAGTGGAGCGGAGTGGAGCGGAGTGGAGCGGAGTGGAGCGGAGTGGAGCGGAGTGGAGCGGAGTGGAGCGGAGTGGAGCGGAGTGGAGCGGAGTGGAGCGGAGTGAAGCGGAGTGGAGTGGGGTGGTGTGGGGTGGAGGGTCGAAAATCGCTTGAACCCTTATAACAGGTTCAAGCGATTTTCGACGTCTCTTGACACCTCTCAAGTTTTTTTTTTTTTAATACGTCATAAATCGTAAACCTTTCAAAGTTGGAACCAACTACAAGAACTTTTATATTATGTTACTTGCTGCTACGGAACCCTTTATGGGCGAGTCCGACTCGCTCTTGGCCGGTTTTTATGTTTTTGTCCCATGCAAGTGTGCATATTGAATTATGACGCGGGGTAGTGGTGTTAATTAATAACTTGATCTCACATTTATTTGAGATCAATGTGCTGAATTACAATGAAAATAATGTTTGTAGGTAAAACAAATAGGGCACTCGCATATTATCATACATGATGTAATTATTTTGTCATAATTCAATATGCATACCTGCAGGAAACACAAAGACTAAAACTTGTTTCTCCATGGTTTAGTTTTCGACTTATACTTCAGTGAATAGCTCTGAAAACTGATGCTTTAGGACATTATGTTCAGTATACGGTTTTGTTTGTCTGTTTTCTATCTAAAATATAACTTTCTGCAAAAAAAAAAAAACAAAATGGCAGGCGACCGGTAAGGCCAAACAAAACCTTCAAACCCCTTTAAGTTCCAGACTAAAAATATAAATAATTATTACATAAACTTTTATTTACTTCTTAATGTTTAGTCCGCAATCATTAGGTAGTAAGCTCAACATAGCCCAACAATTTATGGAGAGGACTATGCTCGGAGTCTCTCTGCGTGATCGAGTCAGAAATGAGGAGATTCGTAGGCAAAGTTGCCGACATAGCCCAACGAATTGGCAAGTTGAAATGGCAGTGGGCGGGCCATATAATCACGCAGCACAGATGGCCGATGGGGCCGTAAAATTCTCGAATGGAGACCACGCACCAGCAAGCGCAGCATGAGACGTCCACCTGCAAGGTGAACCTGCAGACGATCTGATGAAAAGCACAGGTTCGCTCTGGATGCAAACCCCTTCCAAACAGTTCTATTGGAAATCTATGGGGGAGGCCAATGTTCAGCAGTGGACGTCTTACGGCTGATAATATTTATGATGATGATTTTACTGTATCTTTGGTTTGTTTTATTGTATTGTTGTTATTTTAGTCAATCGTGTCTGGAATTTGTATTAAATATAATGATCCATATCTATTTATTTCGGCCGAAGGATAAACTGTATTATTAGGTGAATGCAATCGCTTGCTTGGCGTTCTTTGATTCTATTTGTTTACATACCTATGTACACCTACCTATTACAGGTTCATTTTGCAACATGGGAAAAGCACAAGAAAATAAAACAGGTCATTCAAGTTATAGTGATCTAGAAAATGAGACCCAGTCTTCGAAACAGGCCAAAATGAAAAGAAACGTAATTCGCAGAGATGGGCATGATCATTGGCCTCTTGTTGGGAGAACCCAGAGGTGCAAATTTCCTAAATGTAAGGGATATACAACTTTTAGTTGTTCAAAATGCAATGTTAATCTTTGCCTCAATAAAAATAACAATTGTTTCCATAAGTATCACAATGAGTAAGATATAAATATACCACATACTTGTTCTTTAAACGTTAGTACTTTAAGAGACAATAATCTCCAAGACGAGCCAAGCGAAGCGCAAGGGCACTACCTACCTTTTCTCGAAGTGTTTCGACGTTTTTTTAATGTAAATTTCTATCATCCCATGTTTTAATTTAAATATATTTATAAATAAACACTTACTTCCTTTATTTTACTTTCTTATTTTCTTAACCTTGCTTCCAAATGCATTATTATATATACATTGCTCGCAGAGCAGATGGCCGATGGGGTCGAAAAGCACTAGAGTGGCGACCACGGACTAGCAAGCGCAGCTTAGGACTTCCACCAACAAGGCGGACAGACGACCTTATAAAGGTCGCGGGAAGACGCTGGATGCAGGTCGCTTCCAACCGGTATATGTGGAGATCTAAAAGGGAGGCCTATGTTCAGCAGTGGACGTCATATGGCTGAGATGATGATGATGATGACATCCAAATAATAATGTATAGCAATGTAAAAAATAATTTAATAATCCACCAACCTTTCGAAGGATGCAGAGCTAGTCTCCATACCAAAGAAGATGAAAATAGATTCGATGACAATGATCCACAACCATCCACCAATAAAAAAGAATACGTGTGGCACTCGGAGACTGCCGCGGTGAAGCTATTGCATAGCATTTTTTTAAGAAAACAAGTGGTACGTCAAGAAACGTTCACCTTCTCTCCCCCTCCCTCTCTAAAAACTGAAATAAAAATACATTATCAGTTAAAAGGAATAAGCATGTTTTTACTTACGAGTACTTCAGTGAACCTTCATACAATTTATTGTTCTTTGCAGGTTTTACATACGTGTACTCCAAGCGAGGTACCAAGTTGATCTTACTGGAGGGATATTCCTACTACCGCCAACAAACGTGTTCCAGTAAGAAGTCAAGGTGGCTCTGTTCTACTGATTATAGAAATGGCTGCAAGGCTCACCTTCGTATTAAATATGATAAGATAATATTCAAACAGTTGGAACACACCCACCCGCCGAAAAAGAACTGGTTTCTCAAAAATCCTTTTCATGATAAGGAACTCACGTAGGTATCAAAATATAACCGACTTACATCACCTACTAGTTAAGGATACGTAACACTTTTGTAAGACTTTCAGAATTCAGTGACGAATTTCTGGAAGTGAAAATGATGCTACTTTATCCCTAGAGCACAAACTTATAATGAAATAAAAATCGTTCAGTTAGGTGTTTAATTTCTCTTGTCTTGTATATAATAAAATCAATAAAATATGTACTCTTATCATTGATCTTTCTTTTTTGTATAGAACCAGCCTAAATAGCCATAAAATATTGCAACCAAGATAAGTAATTATAGGTACCTAAGTATTTCGGAATCAGCCTGAAGTATTTGTTTTACACTTAACCGAAATACGTGGATTATTTTCATGGAATACACAATGAATTTATCTACTCTAGGGATTTCTATGTATTCTTTGAAACGAATATGAATATGATTAGTACCTACTCTTTCTAGTATAAAGTGTATCATAGAACTCAATTAACTTTTAGTGTTTTCAGAAGAAACAATAAATAAAAATGTGGCCGCAACTTCACAAGAATTCTCATCAATTTATATTGGTCCATCGCAACGGGGTGGCAAAAAGCTATTTAGAGCTGGTTATGAATATAATATGAAAAGAAAAAATAAAGATGGTTCCTCCTCGTGGAGGTGTATACAAAGTAAGATTTGTTCTGCTATTCTAAAGACCGATGCTGAGATGCGAATTTTATGTGAAACTGAACATTCCCACACATGAGTTTATGCACATTGCCCTTTTTTTAGCATCAACTAAAAATGAAATAAAATAAAAATAACGAAAACAGTCAGTTTTATTTATTCTTTTTAAAAACAATATCATGTTAAAATAAATAGTTACTATGTTTCCTTTGTCTTTCATTTATGTGCAAAACTAGACATAAAATAATTCTTTAATAAGTAGTTTAAAAAACTAAAAAACACACTTTTAGCACGCACTAAAAATGATACTTTTTAGTCTTCTTATTACTAAAACTAAATTTACTACTTATCCGCCACCTTGAGACGGCCGCCATGTTGGATTTAAGTCACGTGATAATTTTTTTTCGTATCCCATTCAGCAAACCCTTTCGTTTAATACCCATAGCATGGGGGTGCATTTCAAATAGCCAATCCGCCATCTTGGATGTTCGCCATGTTGGATTTAAGTCACGTGACAATATTTCTCATATTCCTGACAGCAAACCCTTTAATTTGATACCCAGATCATGGGGGTGGATATCAAACAGCCAGTCCACCATCTTGTGGAGGCTGCCATATTGAATATGTAATAATGTTTCTTAGCTAGTCATGTATTGTCATCAAAACTCAGAGCGTGTGCAAAATTTCATCCTAATCGAAGACTAGAAAGTGGGTCAAATTAAGATTCCAAAATTTTCTTACATACATAAAGTGAAGCTAATATAAGCGTGTTAATAAGTCTTTGTTCAATAATAACAGCCTCTCAATCAGTGTGCAATATTTGTCATACGATACACATTTTAGCAACATTGAAAATGTTTTCCACTTTTTAACTAACGAAAAAAAAGGAGGAGGTTCTCAATTCGACATGTTTACATATATTTTTTTTTATTTATGACCGCTCATAACTTTTCCTTACCTGGTCCGATTTCTAAATCTTTTTTTGTTGGAAAGAATGTATCTCAAAGTTGGTCCCATTTAAATTTCAAAACTAAAACCGGCCTCTAAGGGTATAAAAAACGGGCACGCCGCAATCGCGGCGGTAAGACCCCTCTTTGAGGAGTGGCTGGATAGGAGTCACGGCGTCCTGACCTACCGCATGACGCAGGTCCTCACCGGACACGGAAGTTTCGGGAGGTACCTGTGTCTAAGGAGAAAGGAGGAAACGCCTGGGTGTCACCACTGCGAACAAGTTTACCACCAGCCAGTGCGGAAAGCAGTTCAAAGAAGGAAATATCAACTTCCAAAAATTACCAATTTCTATGGACAACGAACAAGACAATGGTTAACGCCGACATTCTTTAACGAACTACCAAAAGAATTAATCTCAAAGAGAGTTTCAAGGAATACTTTAAAAACAATTCTGAGAAAACATTATCTATCATTGTGTCCTTAACTTATTGTACCTAATGTAGTCATAGTTGACTTATTTGTTTTTCGATTATATGCCTAATGAATTAAAGTCGAAAAATAAAAAGGTCGGAAAAGGTTGATACACCTTTATGCAAGTATAGCGTTTTACATTGTACCTAATGCTCGAGTGTTGGGGGTAGGCCGGCTCTCGCGAGACCATTACCCATTACCCATGTCAAACAGACTTAAATGCAATTGGTAGGTATAAGGTTGAAAATAGACCAATAATTTAAAGTAGGTATGTAAAGTGTCGCTGGAGCCCGTATACCATTCAACATTTCGGGTATTTCTTTATTTATATCTATCACGTTGGGAAGATTTGTAAGCCCTTAATAGTGTTTATTACTTTCACCATAATAGCGTTTCGTAAAGCGTCGTCACAAATAGTATCAACTACCTACAACTGGTGGATAAAATACCTATTAACAAAATTATCTGTGTATACCTAATCGATGATATTTTGTATGTATGTACCTATTGTTTATTTTTTATGCAAAGAGTGTATGCGTATTCACGAGAACACTGCCGACAAACTGTATTGCAGTTTGGCAGAAAACATGTGTTTAAATATATATGTTACACGTTTCTGAATAAATAAATTAAAAAAAAAAAAAAAAAGATCGCCCGGAGGACACAGTGGAGCATACGGTGCAAGACTGCCCAGCTTGGGCAGAGCACCGACGTGTCCTCACGGCGGCGATAGGCGGAGACCTCTCGCGCCCGGCATTGGTTGCGGCCATGCTGCGGGGCGAGACGGAGTGGGAAGCGGTCGCCTCCTTCTGCGAAGCAGTCATGCTCGCGAAGGAGGAGGCGGGCCGCGTGAGGGAGAGGACAATGTCCTCCCTCCGCCCCACCCGCAGTGGTGGACACCCACGGCGACGGACGTCGCAAGACGATCTCCGGCCACCGTAGGCGCGGGCATGCGGGCGGCGAGTAAAGGGCAACTCGCTGCCCGACCATGGACCATGCCCGGGTCGACGGCGCGTTGTGTTCCACGCGCGCCTCAAAGAGCGTCAGCAAGATGACGGGGCCCCCCTCTAGAGGGCCGAAGCCTGCCGGAGTCGCGGGACTTATCTCATTACCGTGACCCCGGAATATAAAGGGCTATTGAAGGACACCGTGGATTTTAGTCAGTACAAGTCTGACAGTCCCTCCCGCCCTGCCCGGGGTGGGAGGACTCATTTGATGATTTTACCACGCAAAAAAAAAAAAAAAAAAAGGGTATAAAAAAAGGAAATTAATTGTCAATTTTCCGACAGAATTTTCAGTTGTGAACCGATTCTGTTGAAATAAAGTTAACATTATGTAGTTCTGAGGACATTACTATATTAGCAGAGATGTGGAGAAGATAACATGATGGCGTCACCATCATCAGATCAACTCCAGACAGATCCTTGTTATGTTGTGAAGTCAGTCCCAAGAGTTACTCAACAGTTAACACCAGCTATATCGTGTTTGGGCTCATTTCACTCAGCTTGATGAGAACTTTAGACCCAGCTGGGGTATCATTGCCATCGAAGGTCTGAGGATGGTGACGTAAAGCAGGGGCAAGAGGTCCTTAACAGTTAACAGCACCTTAATCGTGTTTGGGCTCATTTCATTAGTCTTGATGAAAACTTTAGACATAGCTGGGGTATAATTATCATCGAGGGTCTGAGGATGGGGACAGAAGGCAGGGAGATCCTCAACAGTTAACAGTAACTATATCGTATTTGGGCTCATTTCATTCATCATGATAAGAACTTTAAACATAGTTGGGATTTGACAGTCGTTGACAGTCTGAGAGTGGAGTTTTTAGTTGCAAGTTACAGGTACTAATTACTGTGACCGTTACGTTGACAATGACAAAAGTGAAGACGGGTTTTTCCATGTTTTAAACACTTTTATCATGGTATACAACTAAAAAGCTTAAAATAATACCTTTTTAACAAAAAAATCAAACCGACGAAAGATCGAACTGAAAAGCAAAAAATAAATTTTGAGGCGCGCGGCGCCAAATAAGCAATCAACGAAAAGCAACCTAGCTACAGTAATATTATTCTTCGCTTCAAATAATTAATTTAGGTATAATAATGTTTATTTGGCGCCGCCACAAAATTTATTTTTTTGCTTTTCAGTTTAAACTTTCGCCGGTTTAATTTTTTTGTTAAAAAATTTATTTCAATAACGGATAAAGTCGTCGCAGTTAAATACGTTTACTCAATGGCACAAGGAGAGCAATATAATTATCCTCGTATGTGGCTACTCTTTCAAACGTTTGAGAACTTACAGCACCAGGACGACTTCTTGGGCCTGTACCACATTGTTAAAGTTACCGCAGCACTAGAACTTAAAGTGCTTCAAAGACAGTTGAAGGAACAGGCTGGGAACACACTTAACAACTACTTTTACTATTAAATACAGATTTAAAAAATTAAGACCGTTATTCTTTGTCGGTTCAAGTATGTTACTCGTGACGTTTCAGTAAATCAACTGCGTTAGTAATATTTCAGAGTGAAACATTTTTTTTCAGGCATTGCAGATTACGTCTACTCAAAGCGAGGTAACAAGTTAATTTTGATATCAGGCTACTCGTTCTACCGCCATCGGACTTCCTTCAGTAAGAAAACAAGATGGCTGTGTTCCACCCATCAACATGTCGGATGCAGAGCAGTTGTCTACACAATATATGATGAAATTGTATCCGGCAATTTAGAACATAATCATGCCCCTAGAGTCAATTGGGTGAGGCAGAAACCACAAAATTTTCAGCAAGATTTTCAATTTCAATTTATTTGAATTTGTGAATAAATAAATTAATTAGGATATTTGATAATGTAAACATTTAAGCTATTGCATAACTTTTATCGCGGGCTCTGAGCGCGGCGCGGCGCGGCTACCGAATCAAGAAATTCCCATAAACCTAACGAAACAACCTAAGGAAAATACCTGACACCACGCATCGTCTAACGTCGTTTCAGTTCGGGAGACTTCGGCAATCATAAAAATATCTGTTATAAAGACAATTTACTTTTTCTTACTGATTCTATACGGCCAGCTACAAAAGGAGTTTTCACAATGAAACCTACTTATAAAATTCTACAACAAAAAAGCAGTTCTTTATTACAGTAGTACACCACAAACATTTAAAATAAATGATATTCTCGTTAAGACGCGGACTGACTACGATTTTAATAGCTTATGACCGCGTAAACTATTGTCACCACTATGGAGCGTCAATAAGATTGAAAATTGAAAAAATGACATTTGTGTTGAAATGTGACGTAAGCTGCGAATGGGCATTTATTTTACTGCTTTTCTTTAGATTATTTAAAATATAGACATAAAATTAAATAATGGTTCGGTTAAAGTTTAAAAAAAATGGAAAACCTACTATATTCTTAAAAAAAAAACTGTTGTTATCGCTGGAAATACAGAGATCTTCGACGTCAAAGTTTATTTTTGTGCTACAACTTCCCAATTTTTATTGGGAATATCAAACTCTTATTTATTATTCTGTTCGGTTTAAATTCTTCTTTATACCCTTCTCTGTTCACTGTATTTATCTTTCGCGTTGCTTATTTTTATTACATTACGTCATACTCGACGTTCTAAGAAACCAATTTTTGGGAATATGAGATAAGACCGCGCCTTAAACATTCGCGGTAGGCGATATTTTTTTCTTTTAAAATAAAAAAAATGTTATGCAATAGCTTCACCGCGGCAGTCTCCGAGTGCCACATGCATTTTTTATTTCTGGTTCTTGTGATACAGGAATGCTTAGTACAAGAGCCAGGGCTACTCAGTATTGTATCTTAAAAGTGTGAATAAATAAAATGACAAATTAATTTAACTTTTACTTATAGTTTGTTCTAAAAAATATAGTGTCAAACATTACTGTAATATATTCATCATCTTCTTGCCTCTTTCCCATTTTACTTGGAGTCAGTGTAACACGTTTCTTTCTTCCATCCTCCCCTGTCAGACGTCAAAGTTTCACTGTCTTACTCCTTTTTCTTGCATATCATTCTTCACACAATCTATCCATCTCTTCCTCCATCAACATTCATACTCATCACGTGTTGATACCAAGACAGACAAGTCGCTTAAATATTTATGTAACAGGCGCCACTTTCAAACTTCCTCTTATAAACCCATTCCTTACTTTATCTATACTTGTACACACTTACATCTCAACATCATCACCTCCACTACATGCAATCATTTTTAATCCTCAAATTAAACGACTCTCAAGCGCAAATCACTTGCTTTACTGTTTGCTTTTTTTAAATTTTTCTTTCGGTGTGTTGAATAAACATGGCACACTTCACAAAAATGAACATTTAATCGTGTGATGGAGCTGAAATAAGACAAGTTTGTAACAGAGAGGTATCCAACCTCTTCTGTTCCCTCAACCTCTTTCCTTTTTAGGGTTCATTTATTTCATTCATTCATCTACGACGCCTTGCAGCAGCTCCTGTGCTGATATTTTCTTTGCTGCATATTTAATTTATAAAGTAAACTCAGCAATGTTATGTTGTGTCTTATGCTTCCTTCAACTGGAATGAACTTTTATTAAAATTGTTGTAATACTTCAAATACTGTCTACCCTGATAAAGGTCCGTAATGTACTTACTAGATTTTTAATTGTTACCTCTACAGGTCCTCAGGAGCATTTCATGTTATTTAATTGTTTCATCTCATTGTTCATAGGGTTCTACCATTAAAGCTGTAATAAATCAAATACAGAACTTGTAGTGGCTACTTTATTTAAAGTCCCTCACCTCTCCCTCTTAAATTATTACGGCATCGTCTGTTTGGACGTAGACGCTTGCCACAAGTTTAATATTAGATTTAATAAATTTTATTAATACCGCTACGTGGAGCCCTCATACAGCCAGAAGGCGTCGCAGTAGACCTCGCAGAAGATAGCAGGTTGAGCTAGACAAAACTAACGACCAGTGGCTCACTTTAGCCCAAGATCGTAATAGTTGGAAGTCATGGGGAGAGGCCTTTGCCTAGCAGTCGGATGATACTGGCTGATAGTAACGGTTAACAGCAGGTAAAAAACCGAAGCTGTCGACGTGTCGTGGTAGAGTCATCGTTATGCAGCTGCATCCCGTTGAACTGATGGCGATATCAGTCTACTAATATGTATAACAAAGGTCTTAATCTGATTCCTTTTCACAGGCACTGCAGAATTCGTGTACTCAAAGCGAGGAAATCCTCTCATCTTATTATCAGGCTACTCTTTCTATCGTCAACGGACTGCTTCCAATAATAAAACAAGATGGATGTGTGCCACGCATCAACAACACGGATGCAGAGCAGTTGTCTACACAATAGGAAATGAAATTATATCCGGCAATTTAGAACATAGTCATGCGCCTAAAGTTAATTGGGTGAGGGAGAAGCCAAATGTTGTGATTGATTTTCAGAAATACAATAGTTTTTAGGCAGTCTCTTAGTAATATTATGACGAGAACCTTCTGAAAGGCTAAAGATAAACAATTCAAGTATCTTGATTTGGCTCGCGAAGTTGTTGACATGTGGGTCGTGAATACGAACGTTGTGCCGATAGTCGTGACTGCCAATGGCTTAATTGCCAAGAGCCTCGAACAACATCTGAGGAGGCTCTCGCTTGGCAGCTGGATCAAGCGCCTGATTCAGAAGGTATAGTCGTGACTGCCAATGGCTTAATTGCCAAGAGCCTCGAACAACATCTGAGGAGGCTCTCGCTTGGCAGCTGGATCAAGCACCTGATTCAGAAGGTAGTACTTCTGGACACGGCGGTTCCTCTCTCAGGAGCCCTGACCACCCGGCAGTCCGCACCTTGTTCCCGATGTCAAGGGGCTGCTATTTTTTTATAATTACAAATATTTTTTTTATTTCTTTTTTGTAAAAATATTTAAAAATGTAACGAATACTTTAAAAAATGAATAAAGAATATTGTTATGATTATTTAGGATAATAAATTGGATTATCATGTTTTATTTGACCGATTTATACACCCACTATAAGTGATTTAATTAGCTATTGTCTTTTCGAATCAGCAAATAACCTATAATACAATTACGACAAACTTTATAAAACATAGTAGGTATTAATTATTAGTCTTTTCACGCCGAATGGGTAAATAATAATACAAAGTTTTCAATTGAACACATCTGTATGTCTGTCACAAAAAAATGCTCTGAATCCACTGAGCCAATTATGCTTATTTTGACAGTCACTCACTCTTGGTCTTGGAACCCTGAAAAGAACTTGAGGTTTTCAATTGTTCACAGGTTTGGCTGCAAGTTACGTCTACTCAAAGCGAGGTAACAAACTGCTTCTTGTAGATGGTTATTCCTTTTACCGTCAAATGACTTACACTAACGAGAAATCAAGATGGATATGCGCTACACGTCATAAGAAAGGATGTAAAGCTGTTGTGTTTACAAAAGGAGACAGTGTAGATTTAACAGGGGTTGTAAAATTGGAACATAATCATGCACCAATAGTGAATTGGTTACATGAGCAGCCTTTTCTGTGGTAAGACTGTTTGAAAGGATCCTTATGATGCTTGGCTTATGCAGACAAAAAATGCATATAACTTTCAGCTCTGTTACTCCCGCAATCATTTATATACAACCTCGAAAAAACCCATTTCACGCCGTATATAATGTTATTACGAAGGGGTCTACTTTCTAAGTCCGTTAACGGTGACACAGGTACGGATGCGGATGTACAAACGTAACTAACGACAAAATCAAAGCGAATTGACAACACTTGAAGACCGCGATACGACAGAAGTCCTTTTGACACGGCGCGAATAGTGTCTATGTCATTACATCAAATTACATTAAAAATGTAGAATGTGTGTACTTTTTATTTCGTTTTAATTTGAATAAACATTAAAACGCTACCTGCCAGATTTGTTCTTTACCTCTCAAATCTTATATTAAAAACAGGAAAACGTACACAATCATTTGATAAGGATTTATCTGTCTCTGTCACACACTAATTGCTCTGAAGCATCTATTGCACAACTAGCTATCATTTGCCGCTCTATTCAGTATAAAATTAATGTATTCATTCGTTCACAGGTTTGGCCGCATGTTACGTCTACTCAAAGCGAGGTAACAAACTTCTACTAGTAGGTGGATACTCCTTTTACCGTCAAGGTACCTACAATAACAAGACCAGATGGGCATGCTCGACACATTCAAGCAGAGGATGTAAAGCTGCTTTCTATACTAAAGGTGATGGCGTAGATTTAACAGGCACCATAAAATTGGAACATATACATCAGTCAATAGTAAACTGGTCTTACGAGAATCCTAATATGTTTGAAAGATTTTTAAGGATTTATAATGTACATTCCCTTTGCAGTACTGATTAAAGAACTGCTTCTTTAAATTGTGTTTGTTTTACATAAGCTCCTTTATTTTTTGTTATTACTTACCCACAAGCTTATTTTTGTAGTAACTACAGACATTCCTCCATATTTAAGTAGCTTCGTTCATAAAGCCTCCTGCAGACACACGCGACTAATCGCGCTGCGACAACGAGCCAAGCTAATTTCCACTCTAAAAATACTGCGAATGGACCGCGACATGTTGCCCCGCGCGATTAATCGCGTGTGTTTGCAGGAGGCTTAATATAAGCACGCGGCAGTTTTTTTTTACCAAACTGACTATTAGTATTATCTACATTCTACTTAGTTCATTAAAATAATTTGATGTATTTTATAGGCTTTGCAAACCAGCATCGTGTTCGTGACTAAAAAACCCTTACAATTAATGTTTTTTTAATGCAAGAAAATAAAGCCTCCTGCAGACACACGCGATTAATCGCGCGGGGCGACATGTCGCGGTCCATTCGCAGTACATTTAGAGTGGAAATTAGCTTGACTCGTTGTCGCAGCGCGATTAACCGCGTGTGTCTGTTCGAGCCTTAAAGGTCGTTATTTTAATATAATTAAGTTTTTTTTACTTTACAGCCTCTGAGCCGCCAATTTTTCTGATGTCAAAGAAAGGGAACTTGATGTTATCTTATCGCGGCTATACATATCATCTAAAGTACACAAGCAATTTGAAGAAAACCTGGAGATGTTCGCAACATTGCTCATTCCGTTGCCGGGCAACTCTGACCACTATAAACAATAGAGTTTGTAAGTCCAAAAATGAACATAACCATCCGGGAACATATTTTAGGGATTTTTAGATTAAAATGCCTTACAAATAGCCTCCACAGACGTTAAACAAGTTGTTCATAACAAATGACAGCTGTCATCATTAATGTCTGTTGTTAGAATTTTTATGAGACTACATTAAATTTGACAAAACAGTTGGACTGTTTTAGTTATGTATATCTTACTAACCATTGCGTAGCTAACTAAAAGTTAAAAAATAGTGAATTTAGTTAGAAATTATAAAATTTAGTAAAATTGTTTTGTTTAATAGATTATTTAGATTCATAAAGTGCCTATTAGGTAATAACGAAATAAATTATTAATATTTTTGTTACGTACCGTTTTTATTTTCCATCCATGAGTAGAAGAAAGAACGCTGACACAGTGTTAAAGTACAAGCTTATAAACGACAACAACGATGAAAAAGTAAAAATTGTATTGAATTGTTAATAAACGATCAAAACAACGAATAATAATAATTCCATTGTAAGTTATTTACACAAATGCACTACGTAAACTTTTTCTGTTAAAAGTCAGGATTCGTGCTCCGTTATTTGCAGTAGCGGGTATCACTTTCAAGAGTAGGTTTCATCGGTCCGCATCACATACCAGTACAGGTGCATGTATAACATGATCATCATCATCATCATCAGCCTTTAAATGTTCCCACTGCTGGGACACAGGCCTCCTTTCTGTGAGAGGGAGCAGGCCGTAATCTACCACGCGGGCCCAGTGCGGATTGGTAGATGTCACATGTCTTCGATCGTTTTTGGTTCTAGGACATGCCGGTTTCCTCACGATGTTTTCCTTCACCTTTTTGAGAGCAGTGGTGTTGAAATAAATTACTTTGTGTAATGCGCCTGACTGGGTTCGAACCCACGACCCACAACTCGTAAGTCGAGGCCGATACCACTGGGCCACCCCTGGGCCGCCTTATAACATGATAGTCCAATATAAAACATACGTGATTAGCTGTGACTTTTTTAAATATCACAGCACATGCTGCGATAGTGGCCTTTTGACCTCGTTCAGGAATTTTGTAATACTTTATTTCTTTATTCATCTTTTTACTTATTGATGACATTTTCAAATATTTTTACAAAAAAAAAAGAAATTAAAAAAAAAACATTTAAAATTTTAAAAAATAGCAGTCTACCAGCATCGGGAACAGGGTCCGGGCTGCCAGTGGTCAGGGCTCCTGAGAGAGGAACCTCCTAACAATACGCGCCATGTCCAGAATTACTGCCTTCTGAATCAGGCGCTAGAGCCATTGGCAGACACGACTATCACTACTACTACTTTATTTCTTTTGTATTTCTTTATATTTTTTTCTTTTTCGCATTTTTTTTATTATTATTAACTTTATGTTGTTGTTCTGTTCTGTTTGAGTCCAATAAAAACCTTTTCTTTCTTTCTAGTATGTTTCCACCAATGAATACTTAAATACACTTTATGTTAGTTTTCCTTTAAGTATTTGTTTTGTCATCACTTTTTTTTTATTTACGTTTTATAGTCAAGCATAATCCAAATCCGCAAAAAATAGTCTACTTAAATCGAGTTAACTCACTCTTATTCGTTTACAGGACCAATATTTACATTTTCTGCTCGAGGGAGACGAATTATTCGTATGTCAGGTTACCGATACAGTCAAAAATACTCAAGAAACGGTAAAACAAGATGGCGATGCTCCACACATATGAATAAGAATTGCAAGGCGTTTGTACTCACACTTGATGATAATACGATCATCCGCAGCAATCAATCACATAACCATTAATCTGTTGCAAATATTCGATTGATGATGATGTTATTTTAGTACTTATTATCCTAGATTGTTTTTTTTTGTTTTACCAGCTTTTATATTAATTAGTTTGGGAAATCTTTTGGATTATACAATCAAAGTTGTAACATGTACCACATCCGACTTTGATAGTAGTTTGATAACATATGAAATTTGTCGTATATGGTACTACCTACATTTTCAGCTGCTCCTTGTAATGTAAAATATGTTGGTAGTACCACATCAGACCTTCATGTTGGTTTCAACTAGCCTTGTCATAATCCACAAACTCTAAGCACAAGAGCTGGTTATATTTTGCGGAGTTATCCTGCCTCAATGTCTGGATGTGCTGAATCCTGAGTGCTAAAGCCCGGCCTGCTCCGGAGGCTGAAACTTGTCAAGTCTTCTTTTTCTTCTTTTGTGATGATCCTCAAAAAGAGTTTATAGACGTGGCTCAGGAGTAAAATGGGACGACAGTTTTTCTTTCTTGAAAAACAGGATCACAACACCTCTCTTCCACATCTTTGGGAGTGGAACAGGACTACAGGAGTGAACTATTTATAAAAATGAATGATTGAAAATGTAATAATTTATGTAAACCTTCATAGGTTTAATTATATTTTGGGGCCATTGATGAAGCCAAATTCAAGTATTACGTATTAAGACTTTTTAGAGTGATTTCAATTATTTTGGTCTAAAATTGTTTTTTTTTTCACGTTTGTTCTTTTGGGGACCACTTTCAATTATATTAACTTTTGAAATAAATATATTGAAAATTAATAATATTATTTATTTTAACCAACATTTTAAAATTTTAAACAGGTACGACAAAATCTTGATTAGGAATTCTTATTAAGAACGATGTATGTGGAACTTGTTACAATTGATCGATAAGTTTTTCCAAACAACTTTGTAGGATGTGACAGAACCGACAAAATACAGAGTACCATAAACCTGTAAGAAAGTCATTTCTGACTTTTTTCATATTTACAAATGGAAATATAACATTTTATTATTATGTTTTAAGTGTTTTAAGTGTACATGAATTTTTAGTATTTTAAGCTATTGCATAGCTTTTATCGCGGGCTTTGAGCGCGGCGCGGCGTGGCGAAAGAATCAAAAAAATTCAAAAAACCTTACGAAAATACCTGACACCACGCATCGTCTAACATCGTTTCAGTTCGGGAGACTTCGGCAATCATAAAAATATCCGTCATAAAAACAATTTACTTTTTCTTACTGGGGGGCATTACAACGTCTTAAAACCAGGCTTATTCCAGCGAGTGAACGAGATGGCGCTAGACGACTTGTATAGCTCTGTCACTTTCACTCGCCGGAATAAGCCTGGTTTTAAGACGTTGTAATACGCCCCTTGATTCTAAACGGCCAGCTACAAAAGGAGTTTTCACAATGAAACCTTATAAAATTTTCCTACAACAAAGAAGTTATTTATACAGTAGTGCACCACAAGAATTTTAAAATAAATTATATTCTCGTTAAATATACGCGGTAGGCGATTTCATTCTTTTAAAATAAAAATAAAATGTTATGCAATAGCTTCAACCTTAAAACCTAATTTGAAACCTCATTTGAATCATTAAAAAATATCAGCAATTTAAACTTTGAGGCGCTTTCCTGTAAAATTTGTGATTTGCAGATCCGCTATTGTTAATAGGGACAGGCGATTACTAAACAATAATGAAATTACAAATTCGGTTTAGTATCTTCACTTAATATAAAGGGTAATTTTTCAACTGGGCGCGGATGGCTAAATCCGAAACTATGATGTGACTATGAGGTATTATATAAAATTCTAAAAGTAGGATCGAGGCCGATTTTGAAGAAAACTACAACTTGTGTACTTATACTTTCTTGTCGGTTATATTGCGTGTTCTTGCACCATTTGAGAAATTAAAATCTGCTTTCATGCTTGGCTGTTTCGTTGCTTCAGAAACTAAATATTCGCATCACCTTCACGACGGTAGCGAAACGGCGAAGCCATACATTTTTACTGATATATATGTAGAATCTGTGAAGTTAGGGTCGGTAGAGTTAGGCCGTGTAGATTCAGAAGTTTGGCTTAACATGAGATCTGATATTTTTTTGACAGGCCAAACATTATGTCTTGGCAACATTTTACATGAAATGTTCTTGGTGGGATACATATTTATCTTTCTTCTTTTTGTTCTTATACTTTAACAATTTTGAAATTCCACATTAATATCATATTGCTTCGATTTTGGCTAGACAGTAGACGTATTATAGACAGTATAAATTGTGTCAAACAAATAGAAACAAGTACTGTAAATTGTATGGTTCTTTGGGTTCTTTTAGGTACTAATTTTACGTCATTTTCAGGGTCAATGTTTTCCGTGAAGTCTTCTCGCCGGGGACGGATACTTTGTGTATCAGGTTATCGATTTAGTCAACAGTACTCGAAAAACGGCAAATCAAGGTGGCGGTGCTCCACACATATGAATAAAGGATGCAGAGCTATCATTTTTACCATAAATGGTATAATCGCAAAAACCAAAGAGCACAACCATTCACCTGTTGATAGTACGGATGATATTTAAATACAGTCAATTGCGGAGTATCCATTGTAATTTATTTTATATGTTCAGTTTTAAAACCTACTATTAAAGCAGATTGTTTAAAAACTAATAGTTTTATATTTTCACCAATATCATGTCCTCTTTGCATAAATGTCATCATAACTTATAATAATAACTACTAATGTCCTTTGATTGGCGATGAGGTAAACGGAATAAAATTTGAGATGCCTAAACCCATGCCAGAACTTCCATCCTAAACAGACGCTCATTCTCTTTAGAGTTTGGAGTAAGTATTAAAAAAGCAGATAAACCCAGCATAATCAGCATAATTTGCGTCACTGAACTTGAAAGTTTTTAAACCGGTATCGTCTTTAACAACATCACAACAATTTAAAACGCACGCAGAGAAATGTGTAAGAGAACTTCTGGTTGCAACCGTGACAGCAAGACTCACTAGTTGACTTTACAACATTTCTAGTAATAAATACTGAGTCCTTGTTATCTCTACTATTTACTTAGTATTTATTACTAGAAATGTTGTAAAGTCAACTGCCTTGCTGTTACGGTTGCAACCAGAAGTTCTAGTATAGGTAGCCAGACATTTCTCTGCGTGCGGGATCATAGCTCATCCGTAATCATGACGCTTGCATGTGTCGAAATATCAGAAACTCAAAACAAATAATAAACAAGGTATCCCGTTTTACGTTCCAATGATTTTGAAACTGAATCCCTGTAATCTGTAACTAAACCCAATTAATAAGTCTCTCATGTTGCTTTTACTAATCTTCCAACCGTTTTCAGGTCCAATGTTCACGATTTCGCCTCGAGGGAATCGAATTCTTCATTTGTCAGGTTATCGATTCAGCCAGCATTACTCAAACAAAGGCAAAACAAGATGGCAGTGCTCCACACACAGTCACAAAGGATGCAGGGCTATTCTCTTCACCGTGGATGATGACACGATCATCAAATGCAAGAGTTTTCATAATCATTCGCCAGTCGAAAATATAGAATATTTTGTGTAACCTTAACGGTAGATTCAGTAAATAATGTTATAAGAATGTGTGTTTTGTACCTGACTGAAGTAAACAAATAAAAAATTATTATTTATTTCCTTCAGTATTTACTTAGTACCAGTTTGTGCTAAGTTGATGCGGGTGTGTATTTTAACATGTTATGATTTATTTCATCCTCTAAACTAAAGCCTCCTGCAGACACACGCGATTAATCGCGCGGGGCGACATGTCGCGGTCCATTCGCAGTATTTTTAGAGTGGAAATTAGCTTGGCTCGTTGTCGCAGCGCGATTAATCGCGTGTGTCTGCAGGAGGCTTTAAGCATTATGAACGGCAAAATAAAAGCCTAAAGTCAGTCTATATGTAAAGCATCCCATTGCTTCATTACTCGGTGAAAGTTTTTCTGTAGTTATGCTAGGTAATTGTGTTCCTTTCCTATTTTTATACTACATTGATCATAACGTTATTTTTTCAGGAGCAGTGTTTGGGAGATCTCGAGCAAGAGGGGCCCGTGTTATTAAACAAGACGGTTATACTTTCTACCACCATCGTACCATAAAGATGAAGGGTCGATGGTACTGTACCCATCATCACAAGGGCTGCAAAGCTGTTATCTTTACTGTTTGCGATGAAATCGTTAAAGCAAATAATTTACATAACCATGCGGCAACAGACGTGTAGGGTTATGCTTTTTTTATTAGGCGTCATTAGAATCGTTTGATATTTAAACATCGGCCTTCCTCTTTCCCATCATGTTGAGTACTTCCAGCCTAGTCGGATTAAATTAGACATCTGTATCTACTACTTATCCTCCACAAACTAGTTAGTCAGCCAGCCATTTATTAATACCAGGTTTTTAAGCTATTGCATAGCTTTTATCGCGGGCTCTGAGCGCGGCGCGGCGCGGCGACCGAATCAAGAAATTCCCAAAAACCTAACGGAAAATACCTAACACCACGCATCGTCTAACGTTGTTTCAGTTCGGGAGACTTCGGAAATCATAAAAATATCCGTCATAAAGACAATTTACTTTTCTTACTCATTCTAAACGGCCAGCTACAAAAGGAGTTTTCACAATGAAACCTTATAAAATTCTCCTACAACAAAGAAGTTCTTTATTACAGTAGTGCACCACAAACATTTTAAATAAATTATATTCTCGTTAAATATTCACGGTAGGCTATAATATTTTTTTCTTTAAAAAAAATGTCGTGTGCCACATGTATTTTTTTTATAGAATCACAGGTTCCTGTCATCGTATTACATTCAACACTAAATTTACTTTTTGGTGTATAATAAAATATATTCTATTCTATCCATTTTTTTGTCTATATTTTAAGTATGCACTTATTAAAATATTATTTGAATATTTCTGCTATTATTAATAATTATTATGTAAAAGCTTTTCAGTCACCACTTGTAGCCACAATAGTAGTAACCATTTGAATACTTACATTTCTTATAATATCCGTAAAAAGTAGTGGCGATGAAATAAGTTGTAATTAAGAGCTTTAGTCGCTTCGTACACAACGCGACGCAAGTCTCCGATTTCTTACAACTTTGGTGTCCAGGCGACTATCGCAATAGGTACAAATCCATAGGGGTTTGTACACAGGTACGCGTGAATGGATACCAAAGTCGTGTATCGGAGACTTGCGTCGCGTTGTGTATGTTTCTCTATTAAATCATTTTTCCACTATTTTTATAATTTGTTGTTTTCTAGAAGCCCAATTTCTCACAACGTCGCGCGGAGCTCAGATGATTGTTGTAGGGGGGTACAAGTTTCTTCGCCATAGAACAAGAGGGCTCAAAGTGCGGTGGCACTGCGGAACACATGGAGGATGCAGAGCCTTCATGTACACCATCTGTGGAACCAATCAGATCATCAGATGTGTCAACGAGCATTCTCATCCGGCACCAGTTTGGTTGAATTTGTAGTTTTTCTTTTGTTTTGTATGGATGGAGACTTCAATTAATTACACGACCACCAAAACACACTGAATCAGGAATGCTTGACAAGTTGTTTTGTCCATCACTCCATGAATGTGCTGTCAGTATCCATACTCCCCGCAACGCAAGTTGCTGGGAGTATGTCGGGCTTGGGGCTGTCCCACAAGTTTCGCAACAGGGAAGAGAGTCCTTGATGCGCCGCTAGAATAGACATTCTTTTGCAACCTATGGGCTGTAAATTCATCCCACATTATGCGTCTGCAAATATACTTGCGCTACAAAAGTGCGGCAGACACATCATATTTTATTTAAATATAACATTTTTATGATTACCTGTCTTAGTTTCAGTTTTTATTATTTCAATTCTTGATATTTACTTCCTGTAAGTTTATCTCATCCTGTTGTTCCATCCCGTAAATAAAACTGTACATATTCCTGTTTATATTTTTGGTTCAGTAGGCCACACGTTAAAGCCCACGTTAAAACATAAGCACGAAACCTGTGGCAGACAGACGTTAGACAGTAGTGACAGACGTTTTGACAACGAACCTGAACTAAGGCGCCATCTCCACAAGCGAGAGAATCGCGGCGAGTTCGTCCTGCTATCGTCGGAGAATTTCCACGACGAGCGATTATTCCGCCAGCGTATCGTCACGACTCGCAACGGAATCGCCGTGTTTTGTTTCGCTACTGGTAGCGCGCTCGCCGCGCGTCCGCCACGCGCTCGCTGCGTGAGCGCCACGTTAAGCAGCGAGCGCGCGACGATACGCCAACGATACGCCTGCTCATTGCCACTCCACACTCGTCGCATCGCCGCGATAATATCGCCGTGTGGCGACGCGTTCATAGAGAGTATATGGAAATACGTGGTACGACGATATTATCGCCGCGATTCTCTCGCTCGTGGAGATGGCACCTTAGAATGAATGATATTACAATTTGACAGATAGCTCCTTAGAGGCACCACAACTCGTGATCTGAGAAAAATTTGCGGTACTAGGTACATTTTTTCACCCTAAAATTCTTTTCATTTTCTAGTGCCGCGTAAATTAAATAGTCTGTACAGTGTACAGTGTATTAAGACTAAGCAGTTATGGTTTATGAATAAAATTAATCTGTGTTTGATATAGGTTTGTTTATTTTCAATTTCAGAGCCGGTATTCGTAACTTCATCACGAGGAGCACCAAGGATTGCTATTGGTGGTTATCAATTGTATAAACAACGATCAAGTAATGATGGTAAAACTCGGTGGTGGTGCTGGAAGCCTGGCTGTACTGCCTTTGCCTTCACCTTCCAAAATACAATTGTGAAGTGTGTTAACATTCATAATCATCCACCAATAAACAGCCTGTAATATTGTTTGTAAAACGTTAGTGGTAAGCTGCTTTTACCGTAAATTATAATATTTGTTTCCCCTTAACTTTGAACGAATAAAATAAATTTATCAAACTGGTATGTTGTCTGTCATATATTTTTGGTTTGCTATGAGATATATAGATTTGTTACAACTTTAATGAAATTCTTTAACCTGAAATTAAATCGATCGTAACGACAATTGTAAATGTTTTTTTTATTGGTTTCTTGCTTCAATGCTAGTGTACGTAACCTCGTCTCAAGGTGTACCAGTACTTTGTATCGATAGGTATTACTTGTGCAAACAGGTCAATTAATGTTAAAATAAGTTCGCGTTGCAGGAAACATCTTCGAACCGCCGCTGTTCGTACTATTCATTATGTTGTTTGAAGTATTACAATAATTTTATTGTAATACTAGTTAAATGATTTTATAACAACCAAAACTTTTAGCAATGTACAAAAAATTTGGATATTTTTTAAATCGATAGATTAATCTATACATAAATATAATAAATCTGTAGAAGGGTCAATTCTGTACATTGAAAATATTGAAAAAATAAATAGCGGGGGGTGTTGCTGGATCGATACCAAACCCAAATATGTGATTAAAAAAATTTTTGTCTGTCTGTCTGTCTGTCTGTCTGTCTGTCTGTATATGCAGGCATCACGTGAAAACCAACGGTTCGATTTCGATGAAACTTGGTATAATTATACCTTATTATCCTGGGCATAAAATAGGATACTTTTATCCTGGAAAAATACGTAGAAAAAAAAATCTATAACAAACCCTATTATGGAACCACTGGCGACACCTATTATCAAGCAAGTAGAACATTACGCCACGCCTGCCTCCATTGATTTCTAAAAAGGTTCCACCACTCACCACTAGATGGCGTTGTGCCTATGACGCGCATTTCTGAATCGCGGTGTTAAGATTCTCCGACAGTTAATGACTACCGCGACTTTATTATTTTTCCGTGTGACATAACTAGCAGTGCACTTGCGGGCTACGTCCTACCTAATTGGAATAGCTACACAAGACTCGCTCGGCTACTAAGTTTTATTATAAAGTTAAACAGTAATTCAATTCTGTTATTTTTGGTTTAGAGGACCAAAAACCCGTGCTTTTCAGCGCGACCTTTTTGATTACTGTTCCGATCAGTTATTTGTAAATACAAGGTCGGAATTACTATGAAAAAAATACTTACTACAGAACGCGAGCAACAGCAGTAGCTCAATAGATCTCCTTAATTATTATAGGCTTAGCCGTATTTGGGTCCAATAGATATTTATAAGATGTCATTGTCAGAGTTACTCAAAATGGAGAAATAAACCATCCACGCGAAGACCGACATCTGCGCGGACGGAGTCGCGGGCGGAAGCTAGTCTGGAATATTTGGATTTACAGCTTGTTATATAATTTGATAGAATGCTGAAATTCAACCTTTTATACTTTCATTATTGTGCCTGACTAAGGAAAAGCTACAATTTAATGAATGAATGTTTAAGTAGGCATACCTGCTAATTAGTAATAAACTTAATATATTTTAATTCTTGCATTCATTAGCAAATGTAAATGTTTTGACTGATATACATGTTTCGTTTTCAGTACAGTACATAACAACGTCTCGAGGTCGTCCAGCGATTACTATTGATGGTTTCATGTTGTCGAAACAGAGCTCTAATAACGTTAAAACTCGATGGGTTTGTCGGAAACCAGCTTGTACAGTCGTTGCTGTAACCGTCGATGATTGTATCGTGAGGTACAAAAACGAGCATAATCATCCAGCTGATCCACCTCGTTGATAATAATCATCCAGCTGATCCACGTCGTTGATAATAATCATCCAGCTGATCCACCTCGTTGATAATAATCATCCAGCTGATCCACCTCGTTGATAATAATCATCCAGCTGATCCACCTCGTTGATAATAATCATCCAGCTGATCCACCTCGTTGATGATAATCATCCAGCTGGTCTATCACGTTTATAATCTGTTTACTTATAATGATCTTATTACGGGAATCATGCTTTTCTTAGAGATAACACCTCTCTGTAGTAGTTACGATACAAATTGTAGGTAACCTAATGTTGACAGTTCCACGCAATGTGTGTGCGTTTTTGTGTGCCAATAAACAAAAAAAAAAACACAATTACCTATTTGTTTAAATTAACTTGATTTTTAGTATTTCGAAAATAAACATGAAAACCTTCTTAAGATTAAAAAAAAATACGTGTGGCACTCGGGGACTGCCGCGGTAAAGCTATTGCATAGCATTTTTTATCAACTTATGCAATTATGTATATTATTTATTTATTACTGTACTAATTAGGCTATGGTCAGCCACGTCAATCAAGTGAAACGTCAAGAAACGTTCTCCTCCTCCTCCCTCTCCATCTACCTCTCCCTCTCCCTAGTAATACTAGTATTTAACATGGAGCGATTGCCTATCTTCACGACTTAGTAACTGGGTTATACGAAACTCTTTGACAAGACTGGTTGTCTAGTCAGCCTAACGCTTCTGACCAACAAGTAACGACTGTCTACATTTTATAAATGACACCCGAGACGAACGGATTTACGTGCTTTCCGAAGTACGGAGGATGTTAGCCACGTAGAGGTAAAAAAACATTCTACGGCTGTAGATGATTTACTTCTGGGATAAGGAATGTCCTATGAACTAACCTCAAGTCGAATCGATCGAGGTAATGAATGGAATTTTAAGGCTCGAACAGACACACGCGATTAATCGCGCTGCGACAACGAGCCAAGCTAATTTCCACTCTAAATGTACTGCGAATGGACCGCGACAAGTTGCCCCGCGCGATTGATCGTGTGTGTCTGCTCGAGGCTTTAATGGTATCATGTAGGTATCGAAAAAAACTCAAATCGAGCAAGTTGATAAACTTTCTTCATATTTCAGTACCTGTGACCACATCGTCGAGCAGAGGAGGTCCAGCCATATTCATCGGTGGCTATAGACTAGTTAAACATAGAACTTTGAACAGTAGAACTAGATGGCGTTGCTGGAAACCCGGTTGTTCCGCTGTTACTTACACCATCAACGGTGTTATGGTTAAAACAATAATCATCATAACCATCCACCATCTCGGACCGTCTTTTACAATGAAAGGAAAGAATGAGGTGAAAGGAGGAACTATACCAAAATCAGGGTTGATAACTGTACTAAATATCGAATGTTTTATCTAAAGGCAATATTGGAAGCCGTGTCTGATACGGAATAGAGCAACCAAATTGAATTGTGTTACATAAAAAAGCCAATTCTTTTAAGTCCACTTTACAATGAGATGATTTCTGGAAAAGGCTTTTTACTATTAAAAAGCATTACTTCATTAAAAACTTTTTTTTTCTAAATTTCGACTAAACTATTCCGATGTTTTTTTTTATAGCCCTATTTATTTATTATTTCAGTTTTATTGTGATTTTTGAATAGCTAACGAACACTGTTTGCACAACTTTTACACATTAAACTATCTTGTAATGTTTCAGCGGCATCAGCAAATCCTCTCACATTTGGGGTTTCAAGGTTCGGCAACCCTATCATATCTTGGGGCAAGTACACGTTTACTAAAAAACTGGCTCGACGTGTGAAGACCTGGTGGGAGTGTTCAGCGAAGAAGAGTTGTGGGTGTCGATGTGTTGCTGTCACTGTCAACGATCGACTGGTGAAGCTAAATGGTTGGCACAACCACTAAGATATCATCATGAGAAATACGAATGAAAACCGTATTTAAAAAAAACTTAAAAACATCATGATTGCGATTGACGTTTTCACAGCAGGATTGGTTTATTTTAGTTACTTTCATATCGTCATGTACTACGGTATTTTGCTGTGGGGCAAAGCCGCTGACATTCAAAATATATTTGTGCTCCAGAAACGAACGGTTCGTGCCATTTACCAACTAAGTGCGCAAAAAAATTCTGAAGTGAATAGTTAACAGGCATGTAGTTGCAGGTATAACATTATATGTAAATACTAAACAGTAAGTTGTTTCCATATCGTTAAAATTATAATCTAAGTCTTAAATAAAAATATATCTCATTCCATAGTTTTCTCTATATTAAGGTTATGATAACTAATTAATATGAATATGAATGAAGCTGAAGAGTATGCCGTCGTTGTTTGTTTTGTTTGTTGCAGGTTAGAATTGAAAAAAAAAAAATTACAAAACACATTAGTTAGCACAATGTTCAAAAGGACAATACTAATGAAAATGGTGCGTAACTAATACGTACTCGTACGTGTGAAGTTAAAATGATATTTTATGCGGAATTAAGGCTTGATACGTACCGTCGTACCACAACAAGTTAAAAATCTATTGAAAACTTGTCAAAGAAGTGTCACTGCAAAACGACACAGACGTTTACAGTTTTTTAGACAACTGTTCAACAGATGTTTAACTTTTTTGTAGTACGACGGCTTAAGTTTTAACTAATATCATTAGTATTTTAATTTGAAGTGACAAGTATTTTTAAAAAAAAAGCTGTAATCCCTATGAATAAAGTTGTTTAACTAGTCAAATTGCATATTTATCTATCTATCCTTGTATGATTTTTCAATTTCAAACGTTCCAAATCCATTTTATTATAGATTTGGCACGTTTGACGCAGTGACTGAGTTATTGATCGCTGCGGTACTTGTCGCGGTTTCGATTCCGGTCTGTGTATGTGAGTTAACATAAAGGTCTTAGAATTTGAAGCTCTCCATTGCATGAAGATTAGATATCACAAGCTCAAAATGTTGTACAAGATGATAATATTTCTGAAATATTTCAGAACCATCAGAGCCAACATTTGACTTATCTCAGCGCGGGAACCTCGTAGTACAGATAGGTCCGTGGCGGTACCACAAACATTCATGTTCAGGGTCCAAGGTTCGCTGGACTTGCATCAAGAAGACGAACGGCTGTACTGCAGCCATTACCACTGTTGACAATGTCATCGTCAAGACTCTTGGCAAACATAATCATTAAGTTTCGTAGTATTTTTAAAGGTTGTAATAAGAATTTATTACACATAATATCAAAGTCGAGTAGTTGTTGTAAGTTAATGTCAGTATCAAAGGTCAGTATTCTATTGTACAGTAATTCACATTTTATTATTTTCCTTTGACGGTGGACTCTTTAATCATTTAATTGATACTTATGAAAACCTTCATAGGAATCTTCCATGACGTAGTACAAATACCTTGCTGCATATACAGCGTGATTTTTTTAAATGGGCGTGGATATCCGAAAAACTTAAGAAAAATGTATAATTTAAAAAAAAAGCTGATCTATCTTCAAGGCAATGACTGTTTTCGAAGCATAAGTTAAACGTTCTTCTTTGAAATGATGCTATTTTTGCTTCACCTCAATAATTTCGTATTGCTAAATACAGTAGGATTGTTGAGAAGTCAAATCCAGGGAAACATAGAAAACAATGTTTTTTTTGTAATTTCGAATAGATTATGGCTCAGTAGAATTAGTAAAAGTAACGTAGAAAAATATAGTTTTTAGTACCCAGTACGCACACAAAATTCCTGCAGTTAATTTTTTAACACCTTGTATAGCTTATTTTAAAGAAGTAAAAAGTAATAATCATGAGACTTAGCCGTAGGAATTGACTTGTATTTATTTAGAACTAACATGTAGCTATTTTAGGATCATCATATAATCTTGTAGACCTAAAGCGACGCGCGTAATTTTACTTAAGACGGAAAGAGTTTTTGGAGGATTGCTAGCTGCGAATTAGATCCTAATCGTCGTACCACAAAAACTTTTAAACGTCTGTTGAACAGTTGTCTAAAAAAATGACAGATTATGACGTTGAAATAAGGTCCGTTTTGCAGTCACACTTTTTTTAGACAAGTGTTCAACAGATGTTTAAGTTTTTGTAGTAAGGCTGTTAAAGTTCCCAAAATGGTTAAATAAGAGTTGGAAGATGCAGCTGAATAGAGGCCAATTAATTTTTAAAATCTTTTTGGTGATGTGGTGTTGTTTTGATTGATTAGATATAACTAGTGTTCCTTGATAAAATTACGATTAGTGTATTAAATGTACTGCCTTTTAATTTATGTTTTTAATATACTGCCTTTTAAATGTTTTTAATGTACTACTAGTAAATATTCAATTGTCTTATTGTTTCTTTTATTTCGTAGGGTTGTTCCATCATCCTTGTAACTGTAACGAACATGATTTTCTTTCTAATCCTAACTTGGATTTTATACATCACTTTTAAACAAATAAAGCTGGTTATCTATGTTATTTTCTGGACCAGGTGTCCGTTAATCTCGCCTGACAGTTTTTGTGAAAAGTAATGTTATTATTCCCCTCGCACTTTCTTCTTAGTTATTTTTGTTTAGTACTAAAATAATTATTATTTGCAGATCTGAACCCTGTTTTTGCACAATCTCAGAGAGGTAACCTGGTCATCATGATCGGTCAGTACAGATTCAACCGAGTTAATCAACACGGCAATAGGACAAGATGGGTGTGCGTCAAAGCTAAGGCTGGCTGCAGAGCGTCCCTGCACACCATGGACAACGCCATCGTCCGAGTGTGGGGGTTCCACGACCCGCTAGCTCACACTAGTGCAAATAGATTCTAATAGCGAACGGTGTCGGGCAACAGTATTCAAATTATTGAGACGTGTCCTAAATTTGCAATAACTTGCAAAAGTAGTTATAGCGTAGGTCTTTACATCTTACAGATTTAGCCAATTTTCTATAGTTTGGTAGTTGCAACTAAATCTTATAAATTGACAAGTACCTACTTAGTAGCATTTCTGTAATTTCTATTGTGACCAAGACTGAAGTTTCGAAGTAATTATTTGCATGATTCGGCTCTTATTATTTTATCAGCCTTTGATGTCGCACTATTGGGCAAAACCCGGCGCCATATCCTTCCAAGTAGGCACTCTAAGATCTTATCATTTTTAAAATCTGCCAACACACAGTGAGGCTATGAAATTAAGACTAAGCTAAATTAAGAATATAAAATTTTTAGTGCCTGTATTATCTCGGATCTCGGACTAAAAAATGAAATGAGTAAGAGTATTTCTGACTTGGCGTATTTAATCGTTTGTTAATTTATTGTTGAAGTTGAAACAGATTTTGAAAAAGGTGCTTCTCTATAGATGTTAGTTACTTTGAGGCTTTTTCTTTATCGTGGTAAAATCATCGAATGAGTCCTTCCACCCCGGGCAGGGCCGGAGGGACTGTCAGACTTGTACTGACTAAAATCCACGGTGTCCTTCAATAGCCCTTTATGTTCCGGGGTCACGGTAATGAGATAAGTCCCGCGACCCCGGCAGGCTTTGGCCCTCTAGAGGAGGCCCCGTCATCGTGCTGACGCTACGCTACTCGCTGCCCGCATGCACTTGCACCGTATGCTTTACTGTGTCCTCCGGGCGATCCTCGCAGTGGTGACACCCAGGCGTTTCCTCCTTCCTCATCAGACACAGGTACCTCCCGAAACTTCCGTGTTCGGTGAGGACCTGCGTCATGCGGTAGGTCTGGACGCCGCGCCGTGACGCCTATCCAGCCACTCCTTAAAGAAGTTACTTTGAGGCTAAATAGAATTTGTTAAATATTTTTAGATGGATGAAATCAATTACTGAATTATGATTGAAGTTAATTAGTGTTAGGTACAATATAGTTTTAAGATGAATTTGTAGTGGTACACGGACTAACTTCAGCAGTATTTACCTATAGGTAAACTCTCGCAATACTTACACTAATATAAGTATTATTTAGATTTCGGTGGTGGATGAAATAGAGAAACACACTACCTACTTAAAATGAAATTACACGTTTATAATTTATTATTTTTACGTTGTCGTTTCATTTAGTTCTCAGTCCTACTTTTTTTTTCTAAAAATCTACCGTTAATATCTGATATTAACGGTAGATTTTACGATGCGTCTTTTTTATGTATAATGGGATTGCTTTTGACCTTATTCTAAGTCAGGAGTGACTAAGATAAGGTCGACGATGGAGCGAGCTTACCCAGGAGAAGCCTGTTCACTCTAACTTTGAAGAGATTAGGGTTGGGTAGGGGCTTAGGGGGCAGTAAAATAAAGTAAGTTCAACATCTTTGCTGCTTTAGGTACCTACAGTCCCTTGGCCGTTGGCTAGTAGGTACAAGTCAGGATTGGTGCAACGGCCAAGTCTCACAACATTTACTATAATAATAAAGAAATCCCAGTAAGGAACCTTAGACTTGGCACAATCTAGACAAAGTAGATTTCATTACTTTTTAGAGATAAATAAGCGGCTCTATCGAGACTTTGGCTAGTTTTTAACAGAATGTTTTTGTCGGGAAGCTTTTTACGGTAAGATACACCACAGGCTTCTTTTTATATTTATTAAATAACCTAGTAGGTGTCGGTAATAATATTTATTTGTAATTATTTCAGTGTTAAGTTGCTTATCAAGTCAAGGCAACCAAATATTAGTGGCGAATGGTATTCGCTTTCACAAGGAGAAGACTGTCGGCTCGAAGACAAGATGGTATTGTGGTTACAAGATGAAATACAAATGTCGAGCCTTCATCACAACAATCGAGGGAGAAGTTGTTAAGAGCAGTTTCATTCATAATCATTGCTAGAAATAAATAAATAAAATAAAGTAAAAAATCTCTTAATGCCAAAAAAGTAAAAAAAAAAAAATCTAACCGACTTCTAAAAAACAACCACGAAAAAGGGTAAAATAACCTATCAAATAACTTTTCTTTCGGAAGTCGGTGGCAAAAAAGTCAATGAAATAAAAAAGCAAAGCCACCGACTTCCGAAAGAAAAGTTATTTAGTTAGGTTAGATTTTTTTTTAACTTTTTAATTTTATTGTTTTTAGTTTAAATATTCAACCCAAATTCTTGTCAAATACATAATTTTTTTACATATGCACTATAATTTTATTATCCGTAGCACCGGTTATAACATCGCCCATGTACCCAAAAAGCAAGAACACCAAAATAAATGATTTTTTTATGGGACAAATGGCAGGTATACTGCATCGAACAATAACCCATATGGGTGCAAAGTTCATCAGTATAAATGAATTAAGTCCAAATACAAGATAGCTGCTATAAACCGTTGAGGAGTTCCCTGAACTGTTCTTCGTCTTCATCACTAGAACCCTAATGACAGTTACAACCCTTCTAGGTGTAAAGTTCTCATCGATATATATGAATTAAGTCCAAACACAAGGTAGCTTCTGTAAACCGTTGAGGAATTCCCTGAACTGTCCTTCGTCTTCGTCATCAGACCCCTAATAACAGTTACAACTCATCTAGGTGTAAAGTTCTTATCAATACAAATTAATCAAGCTCAAACACAAGATAGCTGCTGTGAATCGTTGAAGAGTTCCCTCGACTGTCTCTCGGCTCCATCATCAGATATACTCCAGACCTTTATTAAATTGTAGTGCTTTGAAATACTTAAAACTAATTTACTAAATCAGTCGATGCCTACTCCTTATTGTTAAGGAGTTGTACCTTCCATCATCAGCTCAGCTACATGAGGTGATGATTACCACACGCAAGTACTTAAATTACTTCATAATATTTGTGAAAAACGATGTGTGGGCCTATAAAATTTGAGGGTTGCCTTCGATTTCTCCAGGATCCAATCATCAGATATTGAAATGGTGACAATGGGACCACACGGGAAGCTCCAGCTTTCAAATAAAAAAAGAAACATGAAAATCGGTTCACCCAGTCGCAAGTTACGAGGTAACAAAAAAAAATACAGTCGAATTGATAACCTCCTCCTTTTTTGAAGTCGGTTAAAAAGGAAATAATATCATAGTTAAACTTGTAGCTTAATCATAATCACAGTCTTTGAATTAAACTAGCATTAATTTTACAATACACTCTTGGGTAAAATTTATTGCTATTTCAGAGTAAGTTAAAAGGCAAGGTATTCATATTACACTGCAAGAATGTACGTACTTTTTATCCATTTCCTACTTCAAAGTCTGCGTATGTACTTATGCAGACTTTGAAGTAAGAAATGCATAAAAATAATTTTGTTGTCGCTATGTTACAAATTAAATAATTGTAATTATTTTCGGTTTCAGTCAATGATATTATATTAAAATATCATTGGTTTCAGTTGCAACATTCACATCAAATAGAGGAAATCCCATGTTGGTGGCGAATGGCTGCCGATTCCACAAGGACAGGACACGCGGACCAAAGACACGATGGCAATGTAGTTATAAAAAACGCTTCAGATGTAAAGCCTACATCACTACCATAGACGGAAAAGTTGTTAAGACTAGTTTTGATCATAATCATGCCTTACCACTAGTTTATTAAGGAGGAAGCGTTAAGTATATTGACCAACTATTGTATGTTCAATCTTTCATGAAAATAATTAAAAAACGATTAAATGATGCACTATTTTTTCACTGGTATAATTTGCTGATACAAATTATAATTTTGCTGATACAAATTATAATTTTGCTGATACAAATTATAATTTGCTGTTACAAATTATGGGTTTGTCTCCACGGATCCCGGTATCAGATTAAATTCGCCACGGATCACGGCGAATTGTTTCCACCGATACCGTGATCCGTTTCCAACACAAAAATTTAAAAAAAATGTAGCCACCGATCACGGTATCCGTGGCTACAAGAAATAAATTATACTACTTTTGGAAACTGATCTCGGTGTGCAGGAATAAGAAATAGAGTAAAATATTTTTCCTACCTCGTTTTTATTTAACTTCCCAAATCAAAAGAAGTTACAGTATTAAAGTAATAACGTGTTATTATTTTAATACTAAAATAATTAACTTAAGGGACTCACCCCGTTGTCCATGGCTAAAGAGGACTGGCGCGGCGCAAACCTGTGGTACTCACTACGGAAGATCGCAAGAAGGTATACGAGTATATATGGCAAAGCAAGGAGCTTCATGGACGCTTCTACCGGGCTCTTCATGGGCCCGATATAGATTTCCCAGCGTCCGTATCCTGGCTACGTTTCGGTGACCTCTTCGGGGAAGCTGAAGGTTTTATCTATACAATTATGGACGAAGTTAATATGCTGACGAAAAACTAACGAAAACATATTATGAAAGACGGGACGGTTTATGTGTGTCGGGCATGCCACCGTCCGGGCGAGTGCTTGTATAGGAATAACCTAGTGGCCAGGATTATCCACCAGCAACTTGCTTTGAAATACAAACTTATTGATTCCGAAGAACCATGTTACAAGTATGTGCCCGACCCAGTACTCGAGAAAGACCATGTTACGATGTACTGGGATCTGCCTATCATTACTGACAGGACTATTATTGCTAATAAGCCTAACATAGTAGTGATAGACAGAACCCTAACCACCGGTAGCTTGGACCCTGCTCCCACGCCGGCGGACGTTTTTATATTTTTAAATGTTTTATTTTTTATAAAATATTTAATAATGTCATCATAATATTATGTTTAGTGAAATGAATAAGCGGAACTTAAACATTGGTGAGAACTCCTTTACACACACTAATTAAGTTTATTGTTGATCAATATTAATAAGACTTTTTAAAACTATAACTTCTTCTGATTTGGGAAATTAAATTCAGGTTGGAAAAATATTTTACTCTATTTCTTGTCCCTGAACACTGAGATCAGTTTCCAAAAGTAGTATAATTTATTTCTTGTAGCCACGGATACCGTGATCGGTGGCTACATTTTTTTTTTAATTTTTGTGTTGGAAACGGATCTCGGTATCGGTGGAAACAACTCGCCGTAATCCGTGGCGAATTCAATCTGATACCGGGATCCGTGGAGACAAACCCCAAATTATACAACGTGATACAATTTAAAATGCCATCAATTATTAAGATGTACGATTTAAGGAAAATAATGTGATATCGAGATAAGGTATACTATGTTTGTATGTTGTATTTTTTTCTAAATAATAAAAAATATCTTTTCAAATAATTTCATTGGAAAAAAACGATTTTTTGATAGTGAAACCACAAATAGAATGAGAGAACGAAGGCATTAGGGAATACAGGCATGTTTTTTTTTAATATTTTTGTTTTTTTTCCATAAACTGCACACAGGTACACAGTCAAATCCATATTGATTTAACCATTACCATTTTATGATTTCAGTAAAAACGTTAGTGACAAGTAGAGGAAATGTAATGATCGAAGTTGGTGGGCATCATTTTCACAAGAAAATAACTAGAGGTCTAAAAACAAAATGGACTTGTTCTACGTATAAACAGACAAAATGCAAAGCTTTCATCTTCACCGTCGAAGAAACTATCATCAAGGCTAATTTCAATCATAATCATGGATGAATGAAAATGATTAAGCTGGTATACAGGGTGTAAGAGACATCGACGCACAAACGGATACCATGGGTCCAGGACAAGATTCAGAAAAAATCCGACGACAAATTCCAACACGGGGATGGAATTTGTCGTCGGATTTTTCCTAATTTTCAAAAAAAATTTTTGTTGTTTGTTTACTTTAGACTGTTAATCATAATCGTTATTCTTACCTAAACCAATGAGATTTTTAATAAAAGTAATTAATTCACTACTTTCACTAAAAGTAGCAATGTGATTAAAACTAGAAATGGTGTCTTCTTAGATGTTTATAAGGTCATCGTATACCTAAATACTGTGCCCAGTACCACAGTACCTGTACAACTTTAAGCGCGGCTCACTATAAAAAAAAAAACAAACTTATAAAAATAAAAAATAGGAAAAAAAACGACGAAAAATTCCAACACGGGGGTGTCCAGAATCATGTCCTGGACCCATGGGATCCGTTTGTGCGTCGATGTCTCTTACACCCTGTATGGTAGCAATTTTTAAAAAAAAATCTTTACTGTTAATAGGTAAGCAATTATTTAAACAAAAAATCTGACAACTATATTGTGCTTAGTGTCCGATTAGGTGACTAATGATGGAATAGTAGACATATGTCATTTTGTGATTAATATTGATGTCTGTTTTCAATATACTCATGAAATAAATTTATTATACGACCCACTTTGTTTTATTTGCAATAATATTACTTTTTTCTAAGTTTATCGTAGCAATTTCTGTCATATCCTGGACAAAATCCCATGATTTAGGTATCTACTGATGTGCTGAGGAGGAGGACTGATTTATTTTTATTACACTATTTATATTAAACATTTACCATCGTACCACAAAAACTTCTAAACGTGTGTTGAACACTTGTCTAAAAAAAAACTTTTTTAAGAAACGTTTTTAAAGTCGGTGGCTTTGTTTTTTTATGCCACCGCCTTCCGAAAGAAAAGTTATTTTGTAGGTTATTTTACCCTTTTTTGTGGTTGTTTTTGAAGGCGGTTACATTTTTTTTCAAAAAGTTTTTTATTTTACTCTTTTTAGTTTAAATATTCAACCCAAATTCTTGTCAAATACATCATTTTCTGACATGTGCACTAGAATTTGGTAATCCTTAGCACCGGTATTAACATCGCTCATGTACACAATAAGCTAATAAAATTCCCTATCAAGAACTGCTGAACCGATTTTGATGAAACTTGCAGTGTTCCCTAAAGGGAACTATTCCTCGTACAACAAAAAAAGAATTTTGTACATCGGTCTACAATTGGCGGAGTAATCGCGTAACAAACACTCAAAAAGTAAAGATCATCACATCATCAATCAATAAAAATGCTCACAAAATAAAAAGTACTGAACCAAATTGGATGAAATTTTATGGGACCAATGGGAAAGTATACTGCATCGAACGAAAAAAGAATTAGACTAATCGGACTAGAAACCTCGGAGTAATCGGTGTACATACATAAAAAAAAACCGACCGAATTAAGAACCTCCTCCTTTTTTTGAAGTCGGTTAAAAATGTCAGATTATAACGTTGAAATAAGGTCCGTTTTGCAGTCACACTTTTTTTAGACAAGTGTTCAACAGATGTTTAAGTTTTTGTAGTAAGGCCATTATGATTTTTGGTTCTTTTCGTTTCAGTAACAAAGTACAAGACAAATAGAGGCACAGTTATGTTGATGGTTGGAGGGTATCGCTTTTCAAAAGAGAAAACCATGGGACCGAAGATTCGTTGGCAGTGTTCCGTGCGATCCCGGACGAAATGTAAAGCGTTTCTAACTACTGTCGACGAACATACCTATCTTGAAGAGTTATTTGGAACATAATCATTTAAATACAAATTACTTTAGCTGATGTGCTATGTTTGTTTGTCTTTAGTTAATTCCAATGTGATACTAATAAAGGACCATGTTTAGAACAATTAGAACATTCAAGTAGGTAGTTTATAATAAGAGGATGAAACTAGGCTAACCTATATTTTTTAACATGAAAGTTTTTTTTTAATCTATTTAGACATTTGCATTTGTTAGGTTACTAAATGAAGATAATAAAATATTTACACATTTTTCTTTTTCTCTTTTATTTAAAACTTAATATGAAACTAACCAAGAAAATTATTTATATTTTCGGTCTATGATCTGTTACAACTTCCGTAGATTATTAACCTTCTTCGCACAATTTAACTAGCACTGTTCTACATGTCTGTGCAACATTAAATTAATATTTTCTACTTGATTTTGTCACTAAATCATTTTTTTTATTTAGCTTTTCAGACGGAAAAAAGAACTTTGCTGATGTATTGGGGCGGTTACCGATTTTCTAAGGACAGTATTGTCGCCGGTAAAACAAGATGGCGTTGCTCCGCGAGGCACCGAAGTAAATGTAAGGCCTTCGTCGTCACGATTGAAGATAACATTATCCTCAAGTCTTGTCTCAACCACAACCATGAGAAGATGTACTGACCCTAAACCCTACTTCAAAAAGTGAATGCGAAGTGTTTGCACTTAGATTTGTTTTATGTCTTTAGCTTAAACAATATTAGGGCTAATACCCACAGAGCATCCGCATTAAGTGGATAGTTTTAAACGGATCCGTCGGTATTGGATGTGATGTTCATGCTGCATTTACAGTACCGCTTTTTACGGATCCGTATCTTGTGTGTCCCGTGTCTTGTGTGTGAATACAACGACATGCGTCATCGTCAAATAAAAACGTATATTAGACACCGATCCGGTATAACAGATTGCTGTTAATATTACCGGATCATTATTTTTATTGATTTCGTAATACTGTTGTATGTGAACGTATACAACAAAATACACCGTCCAAATAAAACGTACCAGACCTGTAAAACGGAACTCTGTGTGAATATTCATTAAAATAAGATAATATATTATATTAGTTCTATTTCTTTTACCTTACTTTCATCACGGACCTAGTATTTGTTTCCTTTTTTATTTTGAAGTATTTACCACATATTTTATTACTGGCACCACACAAATACATAAAACAACATCCTTTCTTTGTCATTTACAGACGTACTGTAGTACCGTCACGAATAGAACGATGTTTTGAATTCATTTAACACTGGTTTCATCAATATATAAAAAACCGGCCAAGTGCGAGTTGGACTCGCCCATGAAGGGTTCCGTAGCAAGCATAGATTAGGGATATAATTATATTGAGATTAGTAAGTAATATACACAAACAATAAAAATAACTTTGTTTTCATAGTGTTTGTATGAATGGCAAAGTTATATTTGCGGTTTTTGAAAATGTGCTATATGTCAAAAACTGCTAACTGTATCTCATCCAAACCAATTTTCATTGGAAGTTTTTGTTGAGGTCTACATTATATATATTTTTTTAGTTTTATCATTCTCTTAGAAGTTATAGGAGGGGGACACATATTTTACCACTTTGGAAGTGTCTCTCGGGCAAACTGTTCAGTTTAGAAAAAAATGAGATTAGTAACCTCAATATAATTTTTAAAGACCTATCCATAGATAGAAAAAAACCATTTTGAGTTTCAATTGTAAGTAGGGGGAAAGTGCTGCTCGGTGATTGGTCGACTCGTACCCGCCAATGCATGGACGTAGTATGTGACAGCACACAGGTCCGACGTGGATTTATGAAGTCCTTGATCTGAACAGGGGGGCACCCCCAAAATTTGTTTTGTTTTTATTTTTGTGTCAAAATCCTAATGCGGTTCACATAATACATCCACCTACCAAGTTTCAATAGGATAGCTCTTATACTTTCGACAAAAAGTGGCTGTGACATACGGACGGACAGACAGACAGACAGACAGACATGACGAATCTATAAGGGTTCCGTATTTGCCATTTGGCTACGGAACCCTAAAAATCGATGCCTATTTTCGTTGTAATTTTATAACTCAAGAACGGGCTCACCTATCCAAACCAAATGTTTAGGCTTTGTTCGGACTATTTAGTAGATGGGTTATCTGAAGTTTGCACAGAATCGGTCAAGCGGTTCTTCATTTATCATATGTAATAAATTTTAATGATGTATAGTAGTAGTGTAGTAGTATTGATTCTGTGGCGCTACTAAGTTCGCGGGGTCAGCTAGCATGTTATACAAGTTACGACTTCTTTTCTATCTCTGTTCAAAAATTTAAAAAAGCCATAGGTACCTATATAAAGTAATTTTAGATTATAATAGTCAGTTTAAATAAGCTCTAGATCATTATCTCTCCTTCTCTCTCACTATTTCTCTGTTGTTTGCATGCCTGTTTATGTTTTAGATTTAGATTCACTGTCTAAAACTAATTTTCTGTTTTAATCGCTTAGAATAGCGCACTGTTAGGTAAATATAACTTTTAATATGCTGTGGAAAATGTCGTAGGTTATACATTGATATTGTATTTTTTATAATTTAGTATAGATTTAAATGTATATTTTATTTTCCCAAATAAATATTATAAAAATGAGCTTCATTTGTTTAAACAAAACTCTTTTAAATGTTATCGATTACAAAATTCCATAATTATTATAATTATTTCAGCGTTTTTCGGGACAACGAGATACGGCAAGCGTTGCTTATATATCGGCTTAAACAGATATTCTGTACACCAGAACGAGGGTCCGAAGATCAGATGGCGATGTGTGAATAAGATCCATGGCTGTCAAGCTTTCGTGACGACCATCAACAATATCATCATTAAACAACGAGATGATCATAACCATGAATAAATTGTCATCACCTGAGTTATATCAACAAGGATTATAGAAACGGCATTTATATGTTTGCTTTCCATCATAATTATGGACACGGAATGCAGTGTAGTAATCTTGATGTAAGCAATATTAGTCAGTAAGCAGTATTCAGGCCGGCTGAATGCTCGAGCACACACTTACCTGAAATTTCGAATCTCAAATCCTAGAAGTTTTTTTAAAATATATTTATTACTAATTTAAACTGCAGTGTTTCTTCTCCATTAATATACATAAAATAAGTTTTCATACTATTAAAATAGTTTTTTTTTTTAAGTTGTGATTCACTTATTGATTGCGGAACTTATTTACAGAATTCCTAACATCGATCCTTCGAGCGCGATTCTGCTCCCGAGACACCACAAATATTTACATCGGAGGACACAAATTCTTCAGACACTCTCGATCAATCGTTGGCAACAGAATAAGATGGGCATGTGCTAAGAAACATAAACACAAATGTAGAGCATCAGCTGTTACTATCGACGGGGTTGTGGTATCTACTACAGGCTTGCACTCACATACTTAAATTGTACTGGAAATACTAAACATAAACACTGAATTGAAAATTTGCTGTCGAGAACCCATTAAACTTAATTTAAGCCCACTTAAGTACCAACTTAAGTTAGATTCTTTGCTAACTTTGTTGAAAGTAGGTACTTGACTTTCCACAAAGTTATCAAATGATCTATTGAAGCTTGCAGATCTTTTCACTGTTCAATAAAATTCAGTCCTATTTTACTCGAATAGCTTGTTTAAAGCCGAATTATTTATAAGCTGTTGTCTTATTTTCAAAAAAAAAGTAGGTTCTCAGTTCGACCTGTATGTATGTTTGTATGTATGTATGTGTGTATGTTCGTCCGCGATTATCTCGAGTTTAACTGAACCGATTTTGATGCGGTTTTTAGGAAAGTGTTCGATACATTCTGGGAGAGGTTTTAATATATAACAATAATGGAAATCTTGTAAAGTTGCCCGCATAGATCCGTTTTTGTTGCTTACTAGGATTGTAGATTTTCAAAGACGCCGATTATATGTATTTTATGAAAAAATTTTTTTAATGTCTAAACTAAAAAGGGAAAAACTTTATGAAAAAAGGGAAACGACTTCATAACCAAACACAAAAAGATACTAACACAAAAAAAGTGTAAAATAACTTTTCTTTCGGAAGTCGGTGCCCATAGTCAATGAAATAAAAAAACAAAGCCACTGACTTCCGAAATAAAAGTTATTTTACACTTTTTTGTGTTTGGTTTTGAAGTCGGTTCCCTTTTTTATTGTACTTATTTGTGCTATACCAAAATAATTGTATGAGAAGCATCTAGCTAGATATTATATTACTAAGAGAATAAGGACATCGTGAAATCATAGTATTGTCGTGTCTTGGTGCGTATTGCAGACATATTGAAATTGTGTGAATAGTTCTGATGTGCCTTGAAAGTTCTAAAATTCATGAAAATATATCAAAATTATATTGTTAAATTATATTATAAATAATTATATTACGTAGAATCTATCAAAAAAATTATGGAACATGAAAAAAAAATTCAAAACTGAAAATGGGACCTCAAGGACCACAGAATAAATACTGATATTTGAATAATTATGATCTGAGTAAACGTTAATGATTAAATGTTGACTTAACAATAATAAAATTATTATCAAAACGATTTTTTATAATATTAAAAGCACCTATTGAATTGCACATTCCAATTTGCAACTGCAACTGTACATGGTATAATGTAAGGTTCGTATAAAATTGAGAAAATGTGTAGTAATCGTTTTTATTAAAATTATTAAGAGATTTTACTAAACGAGCTTTATCTGTAGGTACCTAGTGGTCAACAAACTCATTATCAAATTACATAAAATTGTATTAAACAAAGTATTATTTAGAATCTTTATTTGTTATGTTTATGATGTTATTTTGTTATTTTGGAATGAATTATTTTATAAACCAATCGTAGGAATTTTAATGAGGTCGTAACTTCACATTTGTAAATTTATTATTTTTCTTAGCTATTTATTGTTTTAGTATCTAATTTGTCCTTTTGTTTTTGTTTTAAACGATGGTTTTGTTTTATTATAAGGGCTAAGCTATTGTTAAGTGACAAATTTTGTGTGTCTGTGTATGACAAATTGTTTTACAAAATCTCAGTGTTTTGAATTAAAATTATTTTATATCTGTTAGTATTTTAACTTATAATCATATTTAGTTTTATTTATTTCACTACCTCTCTACCTTAATCAAAATAAATTACGCAACTATGGTGATTTTGGGAATATTTACCAATGGTAATTGGTACTCGTAAATGCGTAATGACGCGTGCCAAAATTTAGATTGCTTATGATTCTACAAAATTATTTAATTGTAGGTTTTTCACCATTGGTACCTATTTCTATTCAGGTAAATTGACAAAAATGTCTAGATTCGTTTTATTGTTATTCCTTATGTTTGCCATATATCTTAACTTCATTTTTATAATAATTTTGAAATTAATCGATATTTTTTCAGAATACAACGAACCAATATTTCTTACTTCTCCTCATGCTCGACCAAAACTGCTACTTGGAAGCTACAAGTTCTATAAAGATCGTGAATATGAAAATGGCAAAACTAGATGGCGCTGTTGTAAGAAAAAATGTCTGGCATCGATCACTACTATAGAAAATGTCATAGTCAAGTGTGGAGGACACCATAATCATTGATTAGGAAAAGCTTATCAGAAAAGAGAAATTCTACTCATAGTTCTAGTTTTTTTTTAGTCGTAATACCTACTAACCTTTATAATTATTAAACGTTACAATAAATGTGATAAATTGAAAACTTAATAATTCTAAATCATTACTTTTTTTTAATTTAGTTAGCAAAGGTAACAATGACATCGAAAAAAAGTATTAATTACTCTAATAAATAATAATGAACGTATTCTCCATTACAGGTGAAATAATAAGACTGGGCTCAGCTAAATGCCTCCTCGCTCTTGGATACACTTACAATCGCAAGCAGTCCGCGAGATCGCAGAAGTGGCGGTGGTACTGCACCAGGTACCACCGTGGTTGCAAGGCAGCTGTCATCTCCACCGAGGACCTGTTCATCACTGACTGTTTGGGTGAACACGACCATGAGCCTCCAAAATTGTTACGTACCCCTGGTGGCTTTTATGCTACTTTAAATTAACGATTTCGAGAAACGTCACACGTGTGTTTATTGATCGGAGATATTGTACCTTTAATAAATGCCTAAAAAGCTAGCGGCCGTGACATAACTTTAGACCCGTCAATGTTGGTAGCTTTCAAATTTAAGTGGCAGTAGTGCGTTCGTTCTAGTATTTTACACAACGCCTGAGCCAGTCGTGCCCACTTAAAAACCTTGGGTAGCTGCCGACGATGGAATCCGCTAGATTCTGCGACAGCAGCGGTCAGATTGATCCCAAAATCATCTTGATCGTTATGCCAGCTACTCAAAATTGATAATTTTATACCGCCTTAATAAAAAAATATACAGTGTGTTTGGTTTCGAACTAGCGATACTTGAAGGGGATATTATATAGGACACATTTTCATCGACAAAACTGCTTTTAAAAAAATTCTTACTCCAACACCTCGCGAATGGCGGCCATTTTAGTTTTTTGATCGGTCGAACTGGGGTATGTACAATACAATGCAAATATCTTTGAATTCAAGAGACCTACATACATGCAAATAACTTTATTGCAAAGTTAAACGTTGAGGCTTTTCAAATACTTGCCAAAGGTTTCTAAATCTAATATATAAAATTCTCGTGTCACAGTTTTCGTTGCCATACTCCTCCGGCTTGACCGATTTTAATGAAATTTTTTGTGCTTATCCAGTATCTATGAGAATCGGCCAACATCTATTTTTCATCCCCCTAAATGTTAGGGGTGGTCCACACCTAATTTTTTTTTTATTATTAAATGGCAAAACAACGTTTGCCGGGTCAGCTAGTAATATGTAAAAAGAACCAAAAAAACATGGAAAAACACGAAATCGTACACAAAAATTACTGATTACACATTTTTCACTTTCATTATTTACCCAAAAAGTTACATTATTTCTCATGGGACTGCTCAAAAAAAATATGCCTAAAATCATATGCATATCGCCTGAGTTTTGACTTTACCTGAAAGTTGGACCCTCGAGCCGGATCATCTGGCATAATAGTCTGGAATGTTGTTTATTAGATATTGACATAATATCAATTAGAGTATCCTTGTAAGTTTATAATCTCTTTATTTTCTATCAACTTAAAGTAATAAATAATAACATTTGTGAACTTTAATTATTTTGGCATAATAATGTTTACGAAATTGAGACGAGATTGTTATAAAAATTGATGAAAATAAAAAACTTAAGGTTTTGCATTTCAGTTGTTCCTAAAAATCTTAAATGCAATGAATTAATTAAAATAATGTCTTTTGTAAAATTGTTTTATTTTGAACAAATAAGATTTTATTTGAATAAATAAAAGTCTGATATTTTACTTTGGGCTAGTATTTTTTGTGTGTTTTATTGCTTTATTAATTTTTCCATGATTTTCAGTTGAATGGTACCGGAAACAGAATGGAACGGAGATAGCCATGATAGAAGGATATACATTCGGCCTCGACAATCGATTGAAATCAACCGATAATTACAAGTGCTCCTCACACCACACGAAATGCAAAGCTCGCTTCGTCGTCACAAAGGACAGAGAATACATCAAATCTAGTTATTTAGAACATAATCATCCACCTCCTAAGTTCGTGATACGTAATGGTATTTATTATAAAATTTAATTTTATACTTTCGCATGGTGATATTGTTGTTAGCTTATGTATCTTCTTCGGCCATCAGCGCCTTAAGCATGCTAACTTGTGATTGTGATGAGTCATAAGTTGTGAGTTGTATTATTTGATTATACCTATAGGGTGTTAAAAAATCAACTGCAGGAATTTCGTGTGTGTACTCGGTATCAAAAACCAAATACATTCCAAAAAAAATTTCGAGCATTTTTTTTTCAAAAAAAAAATTATTTTTTTTTTTTAATTATTAATTTTTTTTTCAAGCATTTTTCTTTTGGCCGATTAATAAAATAAGTTATTTGTAAGTATTTCGATAAATTGCCAGTCCAAAGTCTGCAAAATGTGATGGTAAAGTTGGAATCAGCTGTGAACGCTACACACGGGTGAACGACCTAAAAGAGCAATAAAATTCATAAAAAAAATGCTTGAAAAAAAATTTTTTTTGGTATATACTTGGTTTTTTATACCGAGTACGCACACGAAATTCCTGCAGTTGATTTTTTAATACCTTGTATATAATATTAGCCTAAGTGCAGAAATATCTGACGGGGCCAAAGCCTGCCGGGGTCGTAGAACTCATTAGGTAACTGTGACCCTGGGACGTAAAGGGCTATAAAAGGATCAACGTGGATTATATTCAATACAAGTCTGACATTCCCTCCCATCCCGCTTGTTGTGTATCTGGAACACAATTATCCACCTCCTCAGTGTATTATACGTGATGGTTAAGCCTCCTGCAGACACACGCGATTAATCGCGCTGCGACAACGAGCCAAGCTAATTTCCACTCTAAAAATACTGCGAATGGACCGCGACATGTCGCCCCGCGCGATTAATCGCGTGTGTCTGCAGGAGGCTTTATTTGAAAATGTAAAAACTGCATAAATAAGTTAAAAAAATTGGTGATGGAGTTTATTAATTTATTTTTATTTAGATTTAATTTTAGTGCGATGGACAATATGTACCCTGTTAATTTAGACAGTCTGATTGTAAGTCTTATGACAGATTATAATATAACCACTAGTGCTTCGAACCTGAGATTTCAGTACTCAAAGAAATTGCTTATTCTTATTTCACAACTATTTGAACTATTTTAATTTTATGATTTGTTTGTGAATACATTGCGGTTGAATAAATAAATATTATTTCAAAATAAAAATTTCATCGTCTTTATTCTTTTCGCAAATATGAGTTCTTCAATAAAGAATGTGACAAAATTGTCTCGAATAGTTGTATAATCATGCCAACTATTAATCCAGAACTATTACTTGGAAACCCGAAGGCTAAATTAAAATATAATCAAATACTAATATTACGTTTTTTATTACAGATAATGTTCCAGTTTTTAGCAAGTCAAGAAGTGGGTAATGACGTCATAGTCCTTGGTCTGTTTCGGTATAATCGGGTCAATAGTTACAAAGGGCCCAAAGTCCGATGGACCTGTACTCGTTACCCGGTTGGATGCCGATCTGTTATCGTTACTATCGACAATGTCATTGCTAACCACAAACATGAACATAATCACTAGATTATGTATTTTGAACTTGAGTATATTGTTCATTTTTATTTTTAATAATTGTTGTTTGTAGGACTGTCACATTTTAATTTCGTATTTTTTTTAAATATAATTATAAATATAGGTTATAAATAAAAAGTTTACTGTGTATCCTATTTTGTAACCCTGAAATAAAACAGAAATGGCTTAAACAGCTTTATCTTGACAACTGCCAATATATGCTACTCGTATGATTATTACTTAAAAAACAATACATCCATGTTCGCAAATAAAATAAAATGAAAATTCACAATTCCAGATTACATAAAATTATATAAGTATAATTCTCTATTACAGATTACGTGCCAGAGTTCAGCAAGTCGAGAAATGGTAAAGATGTCATAACATTCGGTCCCTATCGGTATAATCGAGTTGGTAAATATAAAGGTAGGTTAGTACGATGGACCTGTTCCCGGGTATCATTGGGATGCCGATCTATAATCGTAACTATTGATAGTATAATTGTTAGTCATAAAAATGAACATAATCACTAGGATCAGTGATCTGTAGGTAATGACTGTGTAGTATTGATGTGTGTGTGCACTGTGCAGTAAGTAATTGTGTCTAGGATGTTATTTCATAATTGTGCTTTTAGATATTAAATTAATAGGCTAGACAGATGATTAATAAAAATAATAAGTAGCTTTTCATTTTGAAAATTTCATTTTTCCTTCCATATAACATAGAATAGTTTCAAGCATGCTAACAATAATTAACTAATGATTTTCTTGGCCGAGTTCTAAGTTCTGTTTGCGTTGCGCCTAACAGTGGCCATTCTTGCGTGTCGTTCCGAGCAGTAAGTTTGAGTGTTAAAATGATTTGGCGTTTTGTCAACAGTACCCTGAGCACGAGTTTTCACTCTTTTACTTTACAGCGTCTTTTCAGTATTTACAGCGTTTCTTGTATGAAAAAATGGAACAGCGCCTCTGGTGTGCGAAGAAGGAACTAATTTTTTCCTTGAAAATTGTCAATTTGAAGTTGTCAAAGTTCCAGTTTACTTTACGTCTCAAATACTGAAAACTCGTGCTAAGGGTACAGATATTCTTATTAAGAAAATACTATGATGTTAACCAATTAACTTTCTTTCAGTGCATTGGCTTCCAGAAGCTGTTGGAAACGAAATTGTCGTGATAAACAAATACACGTTCCATCGAAGTGAAATTGGAGCTCATTTTAACACCTGGAGTTGTACTTACGGTAGACCATGCACTGCTAGAGTGATGTTCACAAAAGAAGTTACACGCAGGAAGCGCCTCATGAAAGCGATGAGGGCGCAACACATGCATGGACCTCCAAGAGTTGAGCTATTTAAAAAAGGGTGTAAGTCCTACTACCGCCCAGGCCCAGTTTTATACCAATAAAAAACCGATGGAGTTCAGTAATTTGTGGTCGTGGTGTGCAAGCATGTAAAATATTACATTATATTAAAAATATCGATATTCTTAGTGACATAACAAATCTTTGGTATTACTTGTATTTTTTCTGAATGGCCAGACCATTTCAAGGTTATTTATTATAGTATATAATTAGGACCATTCATTACCGGACTAAATTAGGATAATTATACAGTGTTCTTATACAGTTTTTTTAAAATCCGCTATTTCTAGCGGATTTAAAAAAAAATTGCCATCTACGCTGTGAAGTCGTAATGTACCAGTCAATCCTAAAATGTTTGGTCCTTCTAAAATAAAAATTCTTAGATTGAAAATGGTTTTATTTATATAACAAACTGATCGAATATTGCATGAGGCAGACAACGATAGCTTAGCTAATGCAGCCTGACTCCCAAACTTGCCAAGCTTTTATTACTCGTGAACTCCAGAACAGCATGAAATCTTCTTATATTTCCAGTGCTGCAATTTGTAAAAAAACAAGATGGAAAGGAACTGGCGGTTGTAAACGGCTACACTTTCTATTGCCACAAGAGTCATATAAAGACGAAGGCTTGGAGCTGCACTAAAGGCGGGAGTTGTAAAGCAAGGCTCACCATTACCAATGATGTTAGAGTATCACATAGGGCCGTGGTATCAGCTAGACTGGAACACACACATGCACCACCTCTATTTGCCATATCAAATGGATACTATGTTAAAATAAGATAATAACTTGTGCCAGTGTATTTAATTTTTATCTTTTATTTATATCAGCTGTGTATTGATTCTAATACTAAAATAAAGTGGCTTACCATGAAGTCCCGAGAGTAGTTCAACTGTGGAAACAAGATGGCGCTAGACGACTTGTATAGCCCTGATTCTGGTCACGGGACACACGTATACCGCGACCCCGGTACACAAAGGGCTACTGAAGGACACCGAGGATTTTAGTCAGTACAAGTCTGACAGTCCCTCCCGCCCTGCCCTGGGTGGGAGGACTCATTTGATGATTTTACCACGATAATAAAAGACAATCATCATGGTAGGCCCTGTTTCATTTCTATCGAGAAGTAACCAAACTGTTTGATTGAATACAGATACATACATGTAAGAAATTAAATGTTATGAAAAACATCTCGTTTTAATTCTGCGACAAAAGTCCAGGCATGAATGCAGATGCAATGCCACCCTCCAGCCCTCGTGGGCCCTGATGGCTCACAACCACAGGTGATGTTTTCAATTACCAGTACCTCACTAAAGTGAAAAATGCCCAAAACACCACCTTAATACCTATATTAATCGAAGGGCCATAACCATCATATCATTTTATTGTACAACAGCGAAGCTGAAATGTGCATCCGAAAAAAAGTTATATCGACATGAAGGAACCGGAATCAGCCACAATATTGTTATCGATCACGGTGGTTTTCTTCTTTAATTATTACTGCGGGATGATTTTGTTTGAAAACTCCGAACAAAATCATCCACCACTTTCCTAGCCTTTTCCCAACTATATTGGGGTCGGCTTCCAGTCGAACCAGATGCAGCTGAATATCAGTATTTTACATAGAGTGACTGACTATCAGACCTCCACAACCCAGTAGGTAGTTGAGTAATATGATACCCCATGGAAAGACTGGTGGTCAGACTTTAGAGCTTCTGAGTAACAGTAACGACTGTCAAAGATCTACAAATAATAGCCGGGATCAACGGCTTTACGTGCTTTCCGAGGCTCAGAGGAAACTCGCTATGACAGATGGTCACCCATTCACACATTAACCTCGGCAAGCGCGGCTTAACCGTAATGATCGACCTGCGCGGCTGTAATTATTTAGCCACGAGCTCCTCAATTAGCCACGAACGAACAAAATCATCCCACAGTAAGTAATAATTATCCCACCAAAAACATTCTTTAAAAAACTAGCCAAAGTCTCGATAGAGCTGCTTATTTATCTCTAAAAAGTAATGAAATCTAGACAAAGTCGTGCCAAGTCTAAGGTTTCTTACTGCGATTTCTTTATTATTATAGATAGTTAATGTTGTGAGACTTGGCCGTTGAAACACACAACGGTACAAAACCAGGTGCATGACACCATTGCACCAATCTTGACTTGTACCCACTAACCAACGGCCAAGTCACACAACATTAACAATAATAATAAAGAACCATCGTGATCGATAACAATATTGTGACTGATTCCGGTTCCTTCATGTCGATATAACTTTTTTCTGATGCATATTTCAGCTTCGCTGTTAAATTAACCTTAACTTGACCTTAACCTTAACTTAAGCGATTTTTTCAAATTACTTTAAATCTATAATCACAATGTCTTTTGTGACTTCAAATACATAGATATATTTAATAATTTATATTTTTTTATATACAAGTTCAAAATTAATAATTTGGGATCTGGATGCAATAAAACAGCCTAAACAATCTTATGTTAGTAATTTATTAAAGTTGGAAGTTATTAAAGTTACAATTGAAGTACAATGATTGGTTTAGTATATTTACAGATGGGTCGAAGAGTGTAGAAGGTCGTGGAGCAGCTTTTTATATATCTAGGCCACCTATAGGTTGTGAAATTAATTGTTTTAAAATAGAAACGAGATGAAAGAAAGAAAAGAGAAATGGACACATCCATTATGATGCTGGAACTTATTGCGATCTCTGAAGCGTTGTCTTATTGTCTCACTAGTCAACATAATAGTATTGTTATTTGCACAGACAGCAAAAGTTCTTTACAACATTTAGCTCGATGCGCCTCTGGTCAAAGAGGTGTATCGATAGCTTATGTTATTCTATCTAAGATCGATGAATTAATTGTAAAGGGTAATAAATTGAGACTGCAATGGGTTCCAGCGCATATTGGGTTATAGGGCAATGAAAAGGCGGACATTCTGGCCAAACATGCTGCTAAACATGGTAAAGAAACAAATATTAGATTAGATTATACAGAAGCATTTCCTAAATTTAAAAATAAGTGTTACGATAATTGGAAAGAATATTTTGATAAGCGCTCATTAGAAAAAGGCATTTGGTATAAAACCATACAAGGTCACCCTTTTTATGGGCCCTGGTTTGCTAATGCTACATTAAGTAGAAAATTTGTTGTTACTGGTTGTACACTCAGATCTGGACACATTCCATGTAATAAGTTCGCGTTCTTAATGAAAAAAGTTAATTCACCTAATTGTATGGAGTACGGAGTTGTGGAAGATCTACAGCACTTATTGATGAATTGTGTTCGATTTGAGTATCTAAGAAACGATTTGTTTAGGGTCTTGAGGTTGAACCGACTGGACGTAGGAACGTTCCATAGATGTCTCAACCAAATGGCGATGAAGCGAAAAGTCTGTTGAAATTCATGGTTTAAATACAATCTTAGATGGGTACCTAGTTCTTATTTAGGTTATGATGGGACTGTCATACGCATGGCGATTATAAAAGTCCCTAAAAATAAGAATAAAAAATAAAAAAAGTTCAAAATTGTACCACACTAACGGCGAGATCTAATCATAATTATTGAATATTTGTTTTATTTTTTGTAATTAGGAAGGACATTATCATTTTGAAAAATATATACATATAAATCTTTTTTTTCAGAGGTCACCAAATATATAGAATCACGGAAAGGGAAAACACTCATTCTAATTAATAACTACACCTACGGTTTCCAGCGTCATTATAAAAGAAAGAACACTACTCGTTGGCACTGTTCTACTCACAATCATAAGAAATGCAATGCTATGCTCGTTACTGATACCAACAATAAAATTATTTCCGCTAATTATGAACATAATCATCCTCCAGGTAAATACGTTTTATGTCAGGGTAAGTATATCCGAGTATAAACAATAAACTTTTTCATTACTCGTACTCTGAAAGTACGTCATTTCATGCCTGATGAGCGGGTTGAAAGTTATGCTTTGCAGCCCTTGGGAGTATCGCTTTCAACTGACAGCTGCCAAACTTAAAAAAAAAACTCTATTTTGACATTTATATTGAACCATGGTCTATTTTTTTACACAGCCAGTAAATTATAGCGCTATTTAAAATTAAAATAACATAAAGTTAAGTATTAAGAATATACAGGGTGAATTTTTCAACTGAGCGTTGATGGCTATATCCAAAACTATGAGGAATTTCAAAACTATTACTTTCCTCATGTTCGTAATGAAATGCACAATGATTATCTCGGGTTAAAGCCTTATTTAGTCCCTCAAACTATTATACAACCGTCTTGAGACTGAATAAGTCACTTTTACCTCTTGAATAACTGTAAATTATCTTGAATAATTGTAAATTTTTTTGTATTTCTAACAATGAGAAAATGTACTCCTACGTGATTTTCACTATGTTATTTGGTTTTTATGGATGTTTGTATAATTAAATTGTAAAATTAAGGTAGATAAATAAATATATTCCGATTAAAAGAAAGATTTTTTTTGCTTTTTGTTATCAATCTTTTGTGTCATTAATTGACCTTTTTGTTTCTTTCGCATTCTTCTCATAAACTTTTCTACTGAACATAGAAGAATTGGGTAGAAAAAAGAAATTGGATAAAAAAAGGATTACACGTATTTTTTCCCTTTTATTTATTAAAAATGTTTGACCGCGAGTCCTTACTGATATTTTATTTCAAATTCAGACATAAGATTCATTGTATCTGAGAGAGGCCAGTCTTTGCTTCTGCACAAAGACCACACGTTCTCTTTCCGTCGCCTTAGTACTAAATTAGAGCTGGTTCACATTAGGTCGGACCGACAGTTTACCGTTGACCGGCTGTCGAGTCTTGCTGTTCACACTAGACGCTGCCGACCCGACCTAATGTGAATATAACCGTCGGTACGATCGTTTTACTGCCCGGGTCGTCACAGAGCAGTTGTGAGTTGGCTTTCGTATGGACGACGACGACGTTTTCATTGCATTTCATTCAAGAGAAATCAAAACTTCTACATTTATTTCGCCCTCCATATTTAAACGTGTCTTCTCTGCATACACGTCGACGAAACTACTTGCGCGAGTGCCGAGAGCGGGGAACGGGCGGGTGAGAGGGCGGCGGGCGGGTGTCGCCGCCGCTACACACCGACAAATGTGAACGGCGCCATATTTCCTAGTACGCCAATATTATGTCCGTCCGACAGAAATCGTGGCTGAACGTACGGTAAAAGTGTCGGCTCCGACAGTTTTGTCGGGTCGCCCTAATGTGAACGGCGCTATTGAAATACATAATATGCCAATATGGATCCGACACGTTTGCCGGCCCGATAAAACTGTCGTTCCGACCTAATGTGAACCAGCTCTTACTGTCCTACAAATATGGCGCTCATCAGTAGGTGTGCACATCTTACTACATACTTAATTATAAAGCGGAATTCAGTAGTAGATGCCGTTGGAAAACATACTTCCACAACGTGTTTACAACAATAACAATCCAATTTCCAACCGAACTCCTCAGGGTCTTAAAATTAAGAGTTGAGTTACTGTCGCAACAGGAGATTACTTAATACATTGCATTATTTATTTAATTTAAACTTAATTAGCAGCTCCATAATGTTATAAAGAGGAAAAATTTGTATTTTTGTGTGTGTATGTTTTTAATCAAAAACTACTGGACCGATTTCAAAAATTCTTTCCCTTTTGAAAGCTGCTTTGATGTGTGTGACCTAGGTAATAACGAGGAGAGGGGGATGGGCGGGCGAAGCCACTGCCAAAAGCTAGTTTGCAATCATTCAGTAATACTATTTTTCCTGTTTTGTTGTTAGGTGAGAAAGTACTTCACGCCTGAACAGCTGCTTAATTTATATAAAGCGCAAGTTCGGTCATGCATGGAATACTGCTCTCACCTTTGGGATGGATCCGCCAAATACCAACTTGATGCACTTGAGTCCATAGATAAACGGGCCAAGAGGCTAATCGGTAACGATGCTCTGGTCGATTCAAAGCTCCAGAGCCTTGAACATCGACGCCGTGTTGCCAGCCTGTCGGTTTTTTATCGGTTGCATTTCGGAGAGTGTGCGATGGAACTGCATAACTTGGTTCCTCCTGGCCCTTTCCATCATCGGACTACAAGACGTACGGCAATGCGCCATCGATATATGATGGACATCCCTCCGGTACGTACAAAGCGTTTTGCCCAAACCTTTATTGTACGCACAGCTAAGGAGTGGAATTCCCTGCCGACATCTGTATTTCCCGACAGGTATAACCTTGTGGTCTTCAAGTCAAGAGTGAACAGGTTACTTCTAGACAAGCGTGCTTCACCGTCGACCACATCTTCGCTTACCATCAGGCGAGATAGTGGTCAAACGCGAACCTATTTATAAATAAAAAAAAATAAAAAAGAAGCCTTTTCCTGTTCAATTTTTAATAAATACGTTTTTAGGTTTCAGGTATACTGGGTGTAAGGGACAGCCCTCCGCAAACTTTCAGGGCTTGCTCAGTAGACGAAACTGAACAATCTTCCATAATGTTTTTTTCAGTAAATGAAAAAAAAACAGCCTCGCTATAGAAAATTATAAACTTGATTGGATAGTTTGTATGGAGAGGCTGATTTGATACAGATCAATAAAAAAAAACATTTTGCACTTACTTTTGGTTAATCTTCATTTTAATCCTGTAACTGTGACACTTTTTTGTGTGAGCTTGTTGCCACTTTCTGGTGCCGAAGTTAATTAAGCCACCTCTGCGAACACCACAAACCTCGGGAGATTGCAGCCTTTATGTATTAACTGGTATCACTGATCTTTACATTACAGGAAGAATTATTTTTACAAAAAGAGGGTATAAGATACTACTCTTGAATGGATACAGCTTTAATCGAAATACTTTGACTGGACCTAAGATCAGGTGGCGATGTTCAACCCGCTCCTGTTCCGCTAGGATACATACCATTGATGACGTGATCGTGTACGCTCTTAAAGACCACAACCATCCACCCAGAGATGTGAACTACCTAAATTTTTTATCCTCAGGAAACACTCTTGTTAACTTACGAGTACATATACGTACTTAGTTTATTCCATTTTATTATTCAATGATGTACTTGTACACACATAAAAAATGTAAAACCAATGAAACTGTATTATATTCTATTTTTTTATTTTTAAATAAAGAACTTAAAAAAGAAGATAATATGTAATATCACCGTTGTAAGGGCATAGACCTTTACAGGTTAATGTTGAATATTAATGTTGAATGTTAATAAAATAAATGTTAATGTTCGAAAAGGTATTTTAATTCAAAAATGCACTAAAATAATATAATAAGAAAATAATAAAAAATGTTTAAAATGTTAAATGTTGCGCGAGCTCGATATTATACCAAAGACTGACGTACTTGAGTACGTGACTATACTACATTTTATAAATTAACAAAATTAGCAGTATTTTAACTAGGCCAAAGTACAATGTGCGGTTGCTTAACCGTACAACCGTAGCAAAAAAGTTTTCGATTTTTCAAAGTGATCGCATATTTTATGTGTGTACAGGTAGACATTCTATTACCTATTAATACGTAATAAAAATATTATTTTTAAATGTTTTTTTTTTATGTTTATGTAAAAAAGATTTAAAAATAAATAAAATAAGTTTTAAAAAATTCACTGCAACATTTTTTAAAAAGCCCATGATTTTGTTTGCATTTATAATTCAACTCTTAAGCCTCCTGCAGACACACGCGATTAATCGCGCTGCAACAACGAGCCAAGCTAATTTCCACTCTAAAAATACTGTGAATGGACCGCGACATGTCGCCCCGCGCGATTAATCGCGTGTGTCTGCAGGAGGCTTTAGGTACACGAACCTTTTTTACATTTAAAATATTTATTTCCAGTGAATTTTATAATTTCGATGAGGGGCCATAAATTACTACTTTTGAATGGGTACACGTACAGTCGTCATCGAGGAACTGAACAGAGGATCAATTGGAGATGTTCAAGCAAAAGGTCTTGTCACGCTAAGATCATTACCATTGATGACGTCGTAGTACTAGCTCGGGAAGAACACAATCATCCACCAAAAAAAATACATAAAAATAATTAATAGATTTAAAAAAATCTAAAAACCCACGTTTTTAAATGTCCTAAAAATAAGAAAATAACCCTACGGGGCTGAGAGAGGGGCCTCTCAAAACGTGGGGGCGTATATTATTTAAGGGATTATTTATGGGATATATTTACATGACGTGTATATATCGTGGGTGTAACTTGTAAAGATACGCCCCCACGTTTTGAGTGGCCCCTCTCTCAGCCCCGTAGGGTTATTTTCTTATTTTTAGGACATTTAAAAACGTGGGTTTTTAGATTTTTTTAAATCTATTAATTATTTTATTATTTTTATCTTTGTTAATCGGATTTGAAGCTACCCTGAAAATTTCAGCCTGCTAGCTTATCGGGAAGTGCCTCAAAGCCTGTCCGCCATCTTGGACGTCCGCCATATTGGATTTAAGTCACGTGACTATTTTTTCGTACTCCTGACAGCAAACTCTTTCATTTGATATCCACATCATAGGGGTGCATTTCAAATAGGCTGTCTGCCATCTTGGACGTCCACCATATTGGATTTAAGTCACGTGACTATTTTTTTCATATTTCTGACAGCAAACCCTTTCATTTGATATCCACATCATAGGGGTGCATTTCAAATAGGCTGTCTGCCATCTTGGACGTCCGCCATATTGGATTTAAGTCACGTGACTATTTTTTTCATATTCCTGACAGCAAACCCTTTCATTTGATACCCATATCATGGGGATGGATTTCAAACAGCCAGTCCACCATCTTGGGGAGGCCGCCATATTGGATTCGTTAAGACGTTTCTTAGCTAGACATGTATTGTCATCAGAACTCAGAGTGTGTGCAAAATTTCAGCTTGCTAGCTTATCGGGAAGTGCCTCAAAATTGAGTTGCAAAAGTCCAACCGGAACGATAAACAAACAAACAAACAAACATACAAACAAACAAACAAACAAACAAGAATTGTGAGTGTATAAAAACGTGGGAAAATAAGCAGATAGAATTCATTGACTTAATTTGACTAGGTGTATTAAACAAATTATCATAAGAAAATGTTTATTTTAAAATTGTATAGCTTAATGTGTAAGTCCCGTGTGGTTGTGACCATTTCTAGCATTTAAGTTTTTATTGTTTTTAGTTTCGTTAATAATACAGTACTTATACATCAAGCGAAGATCCGTCATACGAACCTTATGTTTGATGTTTAATATCTTCACGCTGTCAGAAATCGCCTAAACAAATTGTTCAAGGTACTGGTGTTAAAATATTTGTGCGTTTTTTTTTAAATATCATATTAATAATTTCAGATCACTCAATAACACCATTCTTTTTTCGAAGCAGCCGAGGGAAAGACATGCTTATGATCGGAGACATAAAGTATAGAATTAATAGAATATGTTCGGATAAAATAAGATGGCGGTGTGCGACACACGAGCGCTTCGGATGTCCATCAAGACTACACACTGTTGATAACGAGGTTGTTTTCTTTGCGAATGAGCACAAATTAAGTTAAATTATGTTGTAGTTAGAAATTTTTCTCGGCTCCTTTTAATAATGTTATGCTCACAATATAATCTGATTTAAAGGTATTTAATTCTAAAAAAATGTTGACTTAATTTTCTATGCATGTCACCAAAAACCACCAGAAGACCTAAAAGTGATAAATCTATTGACATGACATAGGTATCTTCCGAAATGCAGTAAGAGTAAAGGTGCCGGTTGGCGCGCGAGACCGCGACAGGAGACAGCGACAGGAGACCGCGACACGAGACCGCGACACTTGTCATTAGGGCTCCCACACATAAACACGATACGACGTCGCGTCGTACAACGATGTGGCGTGGTTTCACGATACGACGTCGCGTCGTAGAAATCTACGATGAGCATCGTTACAGTGGGGTGGTGTTTTAGTTCATTCCGAAAAATGGACCGCTCTAGACGCATTCTGTTCCATAGTACGGGACGCTGCTCGACTAGCGTAATTAAATGATCGACTGCAATACCATCCTTCATCTTTGAATTTCGAAAAACAACTGCGCAGGATTGCATCGTGAGTCACAACGTCGTATCGTAGATTTCCACGACGCGATGTCGTATCGTGTTTATGTTTACCTTACCTAATGTTAAGAAGTGTCGCGGTCTCCTGTCGCGGTCTCGCGCGCGAACCCGGCACCTATACATTGCCTAATGTTAAGTAGTGTCGCGGTCTCCTGTCGCGGTTTCCTGTTGCTGTCTCGTGTCGCGGTCTCGCGCGCGAACCGGCACCTTTAGACAGCGGCAGCGGTTGAAAATCGTTGTAAAAGGAACAATCACTTTGATAGCGATTATCACTTCTTGTCTCCAGTAAATTGTCTGTGAAATTCTGTGTTAGTCCATATTTTATTGTTGGTGTAAGTCTGAACAAAGTGTATGTACCAGCAGGTCAACCTATCCCAATCTTTCAAATTTTACGAATCGAAAAAAGGTTCAAAATCCATTAGGGGAACAGTGTATAACACGGGGACGTTAATAATCGCGAGGTATAATGGGGACATACACTGTTTAGGCATACTAAACACAACACTAACGTAGAGCAAGCGCCATCAGGACGTCATTTGCAAGCGGCCAGACGCAAATGGCGTCCTGTTGGCGCTTGTGCTGCGTTAGTTTTGTGTTAAGTTTGCCTTAGGTGTGTGATTTCCCATCATACCTCGTGTCCCCGTCTTATACACTTTTCCCCTAAAGAAATTTTACTTTTTTTTTTTTTGAGGTAGGTTGATGCGCTGGCGTCTATTTGTAAATAATTTAATATTGTGACATTACCTATGTTGTTGAGTTCTATAAATAAATCACGTTAATAATGTAGGTGATTGTTTTATTTGTGGCTATAATTATTACTGTGTAATATAAAAACGGTAGTTTTAATGCACATAATGTTCCTACATCCTGGAGACAAGTCTTCGCTGTAAAGGCGGTGGATAACCATAATTAATTCGTTCAAATACTCCTTTGATTTTATTCTGGAATTCGTACTTGATGTAAATTCTTCTTCTTCTTCCTGCCCTTATCCCATTCTACTTGGGGTCGGCGCAACACGTTTTCTTCTTCCATTCTCCCCTATCAGACGTCACAGTATCATTTACTCCTTTTTCTTTCATATCATTCCTTAGACAATCCATCCATCTTTTCTTTGGCCTTCCTCTTCCTCTCCATCCATCAACATTCATACTCATCACTTTCTTAGTCACATGGGTGTCATCCCTCCTCATCACATGTCCATACCAAGATAGACGATTCCCTTTCATTTTTTCTGTAACAGGCGCCTCTTTCAAACTTGATGTAAATTCAGTAACGAAAAATTGTTCCTCAAATTCCATTTTTTTAAATTACGAAATGGTATGAATTTAAAAAATATTCTCATTACCGATTGGCCTTTTCAGAGGCCCACACTAACATCACAATCGTCTTCTTTCAGATCTTAATCCCATATTCAGCACCAATAGTAAAGGATCCAGGATTCTCATCATAGGTGGCAATAAGTATCGAAGAAATTGTGCAGAAGATTCGTACAAGATCCGATGGAGATGTACCAGCCATGCCAAGTTCGGGTGCAAGGCAGTCGTCCACACAATTAACGATCAAATTGTTTATTTTTTAGATCTTCATACTACTAGCTATCAAGATGAATGTTATGAATTAAATAAGTTCTCACACATATTCTGATGAGACGATGAACAGACATGAGTGATGAGGAATTTTTATTTTTATTTATTGTAGAGAGTTCGATTGAGATTTGGAATTGATATTGAATATACATACATAGTTAGTCTAATTTGTTAATATAAAGTGTAAAAATAATATAATCAGCCTTTTATTTCGATAACTTTTGTTGAATGAGTTTAGATTATAGTTAACGATGATTGTTGTGTAACAGAAATAATGTATAAAGCCTCGAGCAGACACACACAATTAATCGCGCGGGGCGACTTGTCGCGGTCCATTCGCAGTACTTACATTTAGAGTGGAAATTAGCTTGGCTCGTTGTCGCAGCGCGATTAATCGCGTGTGTCTGTTCGAGCCTTAATTGTTTGAATAGGAATTTTTTGGTTTAAAATATAAAGGTAAAACTGAATAACTGTACCCTGAACACGAGTTTTCTCTCTTTTACTTTACAGCGTCTTTCCAGTATTTACAGCGTTTCTTGTATGAAAAATGGAACAGCGCCTCTGGTGTGCGAAGAAGGAACTAATTTTTTCTTTGAAAATTGTCAATTTGAAGTTGTCAAAGTTCCAGTTTACTTTACGTCTCAAATACTGAAAATTCGTGCTCAGGGTACTGGTTTCAAATTATTACTTAAAGTAATTGATATTATACTCTTTTTTGTCAGCTTTGTACAACTCCTGGTTTTAACTAATTCCACGTTATTAAAAATCTATAACTATACTGTTGTCTTGTTTTTTTTTTTTTTTTGACCGCTTTAATTTTTTTTATAACACTTAATTCAAATAAAAATTAAGTAACTTCGTAGTAACATTATTTTTTGAAATTTGTGCTAAAATCTCTGATTTATTTATGTCTGTTCTAGCAACATTTGAAATATCGCGTCGTGGTAAAACGCTTCTACGAATCGGAGGCTTTACATTTTGCAAGCAACGCGTGACGGGGCCAAAAGCACGATGGGTGTGCTCAACACACAACCACAAGCATTGCCGGGCGTCCGCTCATACGTTTTATAATGAAATTCTTCGAGTTAATAATAATCATACGCATACGTAAATTTTCTTGAGTTTGTGCAATATTACAAAAAAGTGCTAAAGCCGCACAAGTTTTCCGTATTTTACCAAACAGTGCTTGGAGTATTTATGTACGAAGATATTTTTTTTTCTACTAGTTGATTAATTAGTTTGATTGACATTTAAATAATATTATGGTTGACATAGTCACATAAGTGGGTAAACACACAACAATGGTGTATTTGCGCAAATCCTAATTTGTGTATCTCAAATAAACAGTCGTCTATATAAAAACAGTGAGGAGTAGTTTTATTTCAATTACTTGGATTCAGCAATGATTTAATTTTTAAATTAAATTAAGAGCAAATATTCATAACATTTTGACGTCTTCGCGGATTCTATTCTCGCATGGAATAAATAATATACTAGGTGTTTGTGTATGTACATTTCTTTGTTTGTAAACGTACCTTTTTTTTTTGCGTGGTAAAATCATCAAATGAGTCCTCCCGCCCAGGGCAGGGCGGGAGGGACTGTCAGACTTGTACTGACTATAATCCACGGTGTCCTTCATTAGCCCTTTACGTTCCAGGGTCACGGTAATGGTATAAATCCCGCGACCCCGGCAGGCTTTGGCCCTCTAGAGGGGGGCCCCGTCATCTTGCTGACGCTCTTTGAGGGGCGCGTGTAACACAACGCGCCGTCGACCCGGGCATGGTCCATGGTCGGTTGGCGAGTTGCCCATTACTCGCCGCCCGCATGCCCGCGCCTACGGTGGCCGGAGATCGTCCCGCGATATCCGACGCCGTGGGCGTCTAACACTGCGGCTGGGGCGGAGAGAGGACGCTGTCCTCTCTCTCTCGCGGCCCGCCTTCTCCTTCGCGAGCATAACTGCTTCGCAGAAGGAGGCGACCGCTTCCCACTCCGTCTCGCCCCGCAGCATGGCCTCGACCAATGCCGGGCGCGAGAGGTCTTCGCCTATCGCTGCCGTGAAGACACGGCAGTGCTCTGCCCAAGCGGAGCAGTTCTACACCGTATGCTCCACAGTGTCCTCCGGGCGATCTTCGCAGTGGTTACACCCAGGCGTTTCTTCCCTCCCTATCCGACACAGGTACCTCCCCGAAACTTCCGTGTCCGGTGAGGACCTGCGTCATGCGGTAGGTCAGGACGCCGTGACGCCTTTCCAGCCGCTCCTCAAAGAGGGGTCTTACCGCCGCGATTGCGGCGTGCCCGAACCTCGGTTGCGACAGTCGTTCCCTCCATACCACCCTGAGATCGCGCCGGACCTCTTCCCGCCGCGCCTCGACTTGTCGGGGCAGTTGGAATTCTCTCCGGCGCTGCGCCTCCACGCGCCATTCATAGACGCGTTGGAGGGCAGTCGCCTCCAGATCCCAGGGCAAAACGTAGGTAACCTACGACACAGGAGAAATTCCTAGTGGAGGTCAAAGTTAAAAAAATAATTACAGCTTTTGAAATTTTTTAAAATATTCCAGATTATTACTTCACGGTCTCGAAACGTAGTAACCAAATCCTTTGCGTCGGGCGCTACAGTTATTGTTTGAAAATAAACTCCCTCGGATCAAGAAAAAGGATATGGCGATGTTCTACTCACTGTAATAAGGGATGCAAAGCGAGGGTCCATACGATAGACCGAAATATAGTTTACAGTGTAGGTGATCATAATCATTAGAACGTGATCGTTGATTCAGTTTTAACCTCTTAAGGTTCGTTGAAACTGGGCCTCAATGTGGTCTGCTAATACAATAGTGTGAGAATGGTCCAACGACCATTTATATCTACTCGACCACTCCTGTGAGTCCCCTCGTCGCACTGACCTTGAGTTAGCCAATCAGAACGCAGTACCCCGTCCCGTTAGCCAATCAGAACGCAGTGCCCCGTCCCCCTCGCTTACGTCGTACCTCAACAACTTGGCAGAATAATTTTCGTTAGTCAGATCGTGCATGAGACGTCTAGATATAAATGGTCGTTGGAATGGTCTATCATTGATTACAGAATTTTTTATCTACTAATATAATGGCGTCATTATGACTTTTCAATTATCAATCACTGACACTGTCACTTTTAATGAAATGGCATAGAATGGTAATCTCGTACTAATGTTTTTGCTATTTAGATGCTGTTAATGCAACGTTTCTTACTACTCAGATTGCTTATAATACTATTAAATAATAATAAAAATTATATGTAGATGAAATCTGGAAGATCAAGGTTCTTAAGCCTCCTGCAGACACACGTGATAAATCGCGCGGGGCGACATGTCGCGGTCCATTCGCAGTATTTTTAGAGTGGAAATTAGCTTGGCTCGTTGTCGCAGCGCGATTAATCGCGTGTGTCTGCAGGAGGCTTTATAAAACAATTCTATGTCGAGAATGGCCCAACAATGATCGACCATCATGAATTTAGCGCATTACAAACTTTAGCAAAATGACACTGGGATGGTGCACGGAACAAATGTTTGTATGACCTACAAGTAGTTGTTCCGGGTCAGGGTGTTAATGTACATATGTGAGTTTCTATGTTTGTAAACGCACCCACGACACAGGTACTTACATAAATTCATAGTGTGGGGCTAAGTCTTGAAATAGCAGACTAGGGCCCTTGGTGCAGATAATTATGGTCATAGCTTCAGCCGACTGACACTTTTCTTAGTAAGTCAAACTATCCGTGTCTGCAGTCAAACCGGTTAGTATACTGTCCGCACCAGTTTGACGGATTCTTCATGTTTCTAAGGCCGTGCGCTGCGTTAAACGGGCGTCCGTCGCGGGTGCCCGCGTGGCGTGCTGTTTTATGTAATCTCATAGACCAGCGCTGCGTGCTGCGGGTCCCCGCGAGCGGAGATGTTTCTAGGAAATCAGTGTGCGCCGTTGCGTTAAATTCTCCTCACAACAATCTAGACGTGACATATACATGATATCAACTGTACACCCGCGTGATCAAAGAGCTGCGAGAGGCGGGAGACGGTCGCGGGCACCCGCGACGGGTTAAATTTGTCCGCGACGGAGCACAGCGCGGGTGCCCGCGACGGACACCCGCGACGGACGCCCGCTTAACGCAGCGCACGGCTTTAATTTTTACTTGTTGTTTGAATTTTATTGTTTGTTACTTATATCATGAAAATCTTTTAATAAACATTTCACTTTTGTTTTCTTTATATCAACTTTCAAACAAATACCATGTTTTGCCACAATATTTGTGTTTGGACAAAGACATAGGGTGTCGCTCAAATGCATACCTATGTCGTAGGCCAATCACTATATGCCTGAAGATTTTACATTCAAGTTGTTTTCTCATTTCAGATTTTTGCGAATTTACTGAATCAAGTACTACTGGAAGGACGATGTTAAGAGTTGGTGATTATCTGTTTACACAAAAATCTTCGTATGGTTTGAAGGTCCGATGGGTCTGTTCCAGCCACTGTTTTCGAGGATGTAAAGCTCAAGTCTACACAATAGAGAACAATATTGTCAAGATGAATATCTTCCACAATCATCAAAAAAAGAAACATTTACTTTGAAGTAGATAAATAAATAAATATAATTGTTATTACATTGAAAGATCTTTAAACTTCTCATGAAGCGTACGAGTAGTGGCTTCTGACTTCTATTTCCATTTTTTTTGCCAATAGGCATAACCTTTGCTGGATAAGATCAAGGATATTCGGCGAAGAACCAGAGTCACCGACATAGCTCGTAAGATTTGCAAGTTGAAGTGGCAATAGGCAGGCCACATCGCTCGTAGAACTGATAACCGATGGGGAAGAAAAGTTCTCGAGTGGCGACCACGGATCGGAAGACGCAGCGTAGGCAGGCCTCCCACTACGCGGACCGACGACATCGTGAGAGTCGCGGGCAACCGATGGATCCAAGTGGCGAATTGTCGTTCGGCGTGGCGGTCTAAGGGGGAGGCCTATGTTCAGCAGTGGACGTCTTCTGGCTGATGATGATAAGGCATAACTTTATCTAAGATTTTAAAAGTAGACTTGTTTTTCTATTTTCAGTAATTATCGTAAAGTCAAGAAAAGGTAAAGCCATGATCAGCCTGAATGGTTACACCTTCTATCACAAGAAGACTGGACGTGCTGGGTCGTGCATGGTAAAAAAGCGATGGGTCTGTTCTACTCACTGCACCAGAGGATGCAAGGCTGTCATACACACTATCGATGACGTCGTAGTTGCAGTAAAAAATGACCATAATCATACATAGGGAATTTAATAATGAGAGATATTTTCAGTTTAGATCAAAACTTCTAGCACCTTTTGAAAATGTTAAATCAAAATGTTTATTTAGTAGTGAGTAATTTTTTTACGATGTGGAATCAATTGTTTTATTTATTTTGATCGAAAATGTAGTGAAACCCGACCATATCAGACCTCCTTCGTGTGCGTAAATTTCATTAGTAAAATTTAGAATTAAGTTTTTTAGTACGATCATAATATAAAAATTAAATTAGAATTAATACAATATTTCAGCGAAATCAATTTGATAAAAATAAACTAAATTATATAAACCAAAAAGTAGCATCATAGACTAAGCTAGACAGAAAAATAAAAAGAAACTGACAGTTTGACATTTGACATAAGTGTCAAAAGAAAATTATCAATAAAAGGATGATTTAATAGGATGATAGTGTATGTAAGTATACATAAATACTATATATATATTATAAAATTCACGTAAAACAAATATGTGGGATAAGTTCGATGTAGGCCAAATAAAAGCACTGATTGTCTTTTAAAACTTGAATTTTTATTTAAACCCGTCTGTACTGTTCCATAAACCTTAGATCCCTCTCAGCAACCGAAACCTATAAGTATTTGGGTATGTCGGAAGCGTTGGGCATCAATGTTACTGGCATGAAACAATCGTTGAAGGAGCGTTTCTTTGGCCGCCTGAAAAAAGTATTTAATAGCCTTCTATCAGGTGGTAATAAGGTGCGCGCCTTCAACGGCTGGGTCATGCCGGTCTTGATGTACTCTTTTGGCATACTCAAATGGACTCAAACAGAACTTGATGCCCTGGATAGGAGGGTCCGTACATTGCTGACTGCATATCGAATGCATCACCCACGGTCTTCGGTTATGAGATTGTATATCCCGCGAAAATGTGGAGGTCGAGGTTTTCTAAACGCTAAGACTCTACACAATCGCGAGATATACAATCTCAGGGAATATTTCCTAAAAGCCGACGTGGGAATGCATCGAGATGTAGTGGCAGTGGACAAAGGCCTTACCCCGCTCTCCTTGGCTAAAGAGAACTGGCGCAAACCTGCGGTGCTTGACACTAATGGTCGCATGGAGGTATGGCAGAGCAAGGAGCTTCACGGACGCTTTTTCCGGGCTCTACATGGGCCCGATGTAGATTTGTCAGCGTCCGTGGCCTGGCTACGATCCGGGAACCTCTTTGGTGAAACCGAGGGTTTTGTCTGTGCAATTATGGATGAAGTTATGATGACGAAAAACTACCGGAGATTTATTGTGAAGGATGGCACGGTTGACATATGTCGGGCATGCCACCGTCCTGGCGAATCAATCCGTCACATTATTTCTGGGTGTTCTCGTCTGGCTAACGGAGAATACTTGCATAGACATAACCTTGTAGCCAGGATAATCCATCAGCAACTTGCTCTGAAATACAGCCTTGTGGAATCGGAAGTGCCGTACTACAGGTATGTGCCCGACCCAGTTCTTGAAAGTGGCAATATCACACTGTACTGGGATCAATCCATCATCACTGACAGGACTATTGTAGCCAATAGACCTGATATAGTGGTGGTGGATCGATCAGAGCGGCGCACAATGATTGTTGACATAACCGTCCCGCATGACGAGAACCTCGTGAAAGCTGAAAAAGATAAGCAAATCAAGTATCTTGATTTGGCTCGCGAGGTTGTCGATATGTGGGACGTGGATTCAGCTATCATTGTGCCGATAGTCGTGTCGGCCCATGGCTTAATTGCTAAGAGCCTCGACCAACACCTTAGGAGGCTCTCGTTAGGCGGCTGGATCAAGGGCTTGATTCAGAAAGCAGTTCTTCTGGATACGGCGCGCATTGTTAGGAGGTTCCTTTCTTTGGAGCCCTGACCGCCGGTAGCTTGGACCCTGTTCCCGATACCGGTGGGCCACTATTATTTATATTTTTAAATGTTTTTGTTTTCTATTTTGTAAAAATATTTAAAAATATTAATGATAAGTAAGGAAAACTGAATAAAAAAAATGAACGAGTACGAATCACGATCTGCATAAAAATTAAGTTTTTGTGTAGATATTAATTGTTTTAGTTTAAATTCTGCGAAATATCGATAGTATTCTAGCAAAACCAACAAAAGGTAGAGGCAAATGGGTAAAACTTGCGTATAAACCTTTTTTAGCGGTTTAAAAGTGTTTAAAATTTATTGTTATGTGTTTTTCAGTTATATTTGTGATATCGAACAGAGGTAACCAAACACACTGAAAAAAATAAAACGAGACTGTCTACTGTTCTTGAACAGTAAAAAAAACGGTTCCGGAACTTATTTATACGTTAAAATAATTGATTACAGACAGTGCACTGAAATGGGCAAAAACAGTAAAGAGCTAAACAGTTATTTCAACTGTATGAACATTAAAGTCTACTGAAACAAACAGTTCCTTGTAAGTAACCGACAGTAAAATCTACTGTTATAACTCAACTGTTTTTTTTTCAGTTAATTTTACTGCTTTGGACAATAGGCTCTATTTTTACTGTCCGAAACGGTGAATATTACCGAAAAATCGGTTAGTATTACTGTTTTTTTTTTCAGTGTATTTCTACATAAAGGATTCACGTATACAGAAACGAAGGACAACCGAAATAAAACTCGAGTAGTGAGGTGGACTTGTTCAAATAGAAAGCGATTAAGCGAACTTTACGGACTCTTGACAACAACATCATAATCTTTATATGACTTAACCATGATTAAGTTTTGAGTATGTAATTAACAGACAATCAACCGTTAGGTAATTGTGTAACACACACACACTCGGACTCTAATCTGAATTGATTTAAAATTGAATGTAGTAACCAAAGAAATAACCTAAAACAGATTTACGAACAGGTCACGAATTAATATATCAGTAATTATGTCAATAGGCTATTTGACAATGAAATCAATAAGTAAAAAATAAATAAATTTAACAAGTCCGTTATTTAGAGTTTTGAAAAATAACAGACACGTATTTTTTCTTATGTAAAATCAATGAATATTTACCAAGATATAACACATCAAGACTCGAGAGTGGGGGCTCGTGACGTCAGAATTCAGTAAAAAATGTACTAAATTGTGACGTATTGGCAATTTTGAAAGCATCATATCTCCGTCAATTCTGGTTTGCGTAAAAAAAGAAAAAATACGGGTCAAATATTATTTGATAGATAGATAGATAGATAGAATATACTTTATTGTACACCAAAATGACATTTGATTTGATAATCTAACTGACGGATTAATTAGTTTTTTTTTTTGTCAAATAGCCTATTCTACAATATTCATTGCGTAGGTAGTAATGTTGTTTGTTGAGCTAAAGATTTTTTTAAACATGAAGTACCTACCTAATGTATTTATTTGAGTTTTAAACCTTTCAGATTTTTAAGATTGTCTGACGAAAGAAGATCTTACCTACTCGTATCACTTTCACTCAATGATTTTGGGATAGGGCATGCAGAACCGGTTCCTTTTTAGGGACCGGTACTGGATTTTCGGTACTGGACTTGGTACCGGGAATTACCGGGAAATTCGGTACTTTCGGTACTTACGTAAAATGTCGCTATTAATTTATTGTATGAAGGGCACGTGCGCGTGGACACTCTTGTTATTAATTATCTAATAATTATTATCTAAATCTGTTGAAAAAATAACTTATTACAGAAGTGGGTTGGTGTAGTTAATACAACTATGTATTATTCGTAAATCTATAATTGACAAAATCATCAGGACACAACCACAACCAAATTTAAATGCATTTCTGAGATCAAGTTAGGAACAATTTTCAAATAAAACTTAAATTCGAGGTATATTTTGAATTATAAATAAGCCTTTTTTCATCACGTAATTGCTTTGTTTTTTTCCACTATATAAATCAGACTTTTAAGTTATTTAATCACTTTAAGTATCACTAGTCATTACACAACCATTAGTAAAACAAAACTATAACAATGAGATAAAAAGTAACAAAAATATATTTTACATCATTTGAGGGTAACAAGCGTTATTCTCCTTAAAATAAAAGTAAAGTATCATTGAACAATCAAATTGAATAAAACTTAAACAAAACGCTTTTTAGAGATCTTTATCTCTAAAAAGCATTTTTTATAACAAAATATCATAAAATTAAACAAAATTTGAGCATGAAAAATATTTATTTTTTATTTTTTTAAATTTATTTAAAGGGCTTTGTCTCTTAGAGACCACATCGCCCAGTGCTGAAAAAAAAAGATAAATTACAAATACATTACTTATGAATAGCTTTTGACCTATTTATCACAAGTTTGTACAAAAGCTTTGCTTCATCAGAACCTGGAAAAGCAAGAATGGCGTTACAAATGCCAATATCATTCATATTAAACGGTCCAAAAATGTTCACCCTAACATTTTCATTCCGGACACATTCCATCAAGATATGAAAGTCATCATCAACCACTCCACATAAATCACAATTTGGTGATGAAACTTTTTTCATTAAATAGTAAAACTTATTTGATGGAATATATATTAGGGTGGATCAAAAAATTTTTTTTCGGAATTTTGTTTTTGGCTATCACGAGAAACTTGCTACCCCCTAATATGATATCAGATAAGTAAAAATTTTTAGTTTATTCAAATGTTTTGTACTGCCCCAAGGCTGTCGAAGATTTCTAAAAAAACAAAAAAACCGCCTATGATAAACTGAACTTGTGGATAAATAAAAAGCAGGAAATCACTGTTTATTCAGTTTTAATCGTTCGTAAGAGTTATGAAAACTATGTAAAATAAAAATTAACACATATATTTTATAGTCCGTAATAAAAAAAAACATTCATGAAAAACTTTAAATTAAAGTTTTCACTGTATTTTAAAATCTTTTTTGGTGTTGAAAACCGGCATAATTTTTCGCGATTCCAATCTCGTTTTGATGAATCCATCCCTTCTAAATGGTCCACAAACGGCTGCAGCTGCTTCGGTGACTATTTTAACGCACCTTTCTGTGGCTCGAGTGTGATAGGGATATTTTTTAAAACGAGGTAAAATTTTAGTTAGGACTAACTAAGGGTTTTGAATACAATCAAGCATTAAATCTTTGCTTATATTTTTAGTTAATGGTGGTTCTGTCAAACTAATTTGGGTTCAATCTATCATTTCGGTGTAGTTTTCAGCTTCAAAATTAAATTTTGGCAGCACGAAAACTCGGGGACATGTTGTGACTGCATCTCGTGCGTTTATAATCTTTTGTAAAGCTGACACTCTCACTTGCTCTCTTTCATCAGCTAACATGGCCAATAAAATATTTTCAGGGTGCCCAAAATAGCCATTCCGTTGGATAACACGGTCCACGATGACTCTCATCTGCTGGGGAAGGTATCGCGATAGCATCATTGTCTTGTGTAAGTGTTTGGCTCCGTGAATGCAAAATGGTTCAGTTTTAATAGAAAACCACATAGAGGCATAGACTTTAATTACGAAATTTACTAATAGAAGCAAATTGTCGGTCGGTGCAGGCGTAGAAATATACAACCGCAGAATCCGGTTTCCTGTAGTAAGCCATCTTGAATGAACTATCTTGCCCGGGTTTTTCTTAGCCAGACTTTAACTACAAGATCCCGAACTGATTGCTTCGCAAATGTCAAATAAATAAAGCTGATCCGTGCTCAAATTTTTTTTTTTATTTGTAATATTAACAGGCAAAGTACACTTGATTGCTTGAAAGGGCTTCAGGGAAAGTTTTTCACAATCTTTCAACGCTTTCCCTATATCGCCTGAAAAGCTGCGAGGTCCAGTCGTAGTACCATCAAGGGTCTCAAACAAATGACGCAAATTAAGCTCATTTGCGTGTAGCTGGCAAATAAACCATTGCAATGGCCTTCCTAGTTTTAACTCCAGACATCTTATAATACCACCCTTCTGTCCTGTGTTTACTGCAGTCCCATCACAACCAATGACAACAAGCTGATCGCAGTCAATTTCTTTTTGAACCAACCAAATCCCGAGCAACCCCGAACACCGGACACATTGCGTCACTTCGTAACAAGGACATAATTTTTGCAATAATTCGCCTCTCAGAGCAATAATTACAAGTGCAACTAATGAGTAATGACGCAACACAACTATAACTAACGATGTACTACGAAACTTATTGAACTATAAAGCAACATTCAATGAACAAATAACTGAATCGTGTTAAATTGTAGGGTAACAGAAATTATGTCAAATAAGAGTATTTTGTAAAAGTTCCGTTAGCTTGGGGCAGTACTAAATGATAATGTATCTCTTTCATATTTTATATTATGAATTGAGGGTAGGAGTAACAACTTTCTAATAGTAGCCGAAAAGGATTGAAGCGAAAAAATTTTTTCCCATACATTGAGTGATCCACCCTAATATATATAGGAGCGAAGCCTTAAGGCTATGGTAATTAATGTTTTGTTAAGATTACAATCAATCCATGGAACCCGAGAAATCTCTGGCTGGATAGTTTGATACCATATCCCCTTTTCTTTTGATCTTTCATCAAAATACTCCTGCCAAAGATCTAAACACTTGATCTTGGCCTTTTCCGAAATAGTCCGAATACAGTGGGGTGACATTCATAGGAACACCATCAACACATGCCTGTTTGGCGAGCATATCCACAACATCGTTTTCTTCATATTGTACATGCGATGGAATCCATTGGAGGCGCACCGTTTTGGAATCGGATTGAAGTTTTAAAAGTAATTCATATATGACGTAGGCTGTCGGAGCATGAAAAATTGTTCCCGTCTTTATTTAAGTATGCTAGTTATTAAGTCATGGTGTTGCCATCCTTAATTAAAAATAATGCTTATTTTGTATACGATGTATTAATAAATGTTAGTGTAATGCAAGGAAAATAAAATTGTATGGAGCGAAAATTCTCAGTATTCTTAATTAAAAATGTTTTAAATTAATATTTTTGTATAAAAGTAGAATATTGAATATGATTTGTTCCTTTATATTGAAAAAAAGAAAGAGAATTATAAAGTACCGAAAGTGCCGAAATTACCGGGACTACAGAAAGAAGAACCGGTACCGAACTGCTTAAAAAATCCCGGGATTTCCCGGTATTTTCGGTACCGGGATTTCCCGGTTGCATGCCCTATTTTGGGATAAACGCATGAATGTTTTGACGAAAAGGCACTCTTTTTCACTTGTTTTTTTTAGTTGTGGGAAAGTGACGGATGTACCCAGATTTTCTACAATTTACTGCGTAATTACTGTTAATAAAATATTTCGACTAAGAAAGTCTTTTATTAATTATCCGACCGCCCCTGATGAAGTATTTTCTACTTAACTTGCTACCATACTTAGTTGTTTAGTATAATGTTGTCTGATCTATGACTCTTCACAAAATATAGGTACATCCACATTTCACCAGCTAGGTATATTGTAGTACGTAGGTATGAAATACTAGCATACCAAAAAACGATGATCTATTCCCATCCAATACCAAGAGCTAATACCATTTGGTATTAGTTTACTTCCGACTTTTGTTTCTATTCCCAACGAGTACCACCTTTCAAAACCAATACCAAAACAAGTTTGAAGAAATTAGGTACAGTCAGGTTCAGAAAAATTAAAAAGCTTTGAGTGATTTTAATTAAGGTGTAAAAATGACCTACTACAGTTTCAAAGAACACCGACGATATCTTAAAAAGCCCGCTAGACCATTTATGTCCAAACCTACCAAGGTAGCTCGACCTATTTCTGTTTGCAAGGTTTAAAGTAACCTAACCTGTCCGAGTCGGAGTGCCCTAAGTCCCGAGCTCGCTTCGTTATGTAATTTGTGTAGCTGAGTGTACAAAAAGTCACGTTTTGGTATTCGTTAGTAATGAATTTTTTATTTTAAAAAATGTGGTACTCGTTGGGAATAGAAAACAAATTCGGAAATAAACTAATACCAAATGGTATTAGCTCTTGGTATTGGATGGGAATACACCAAAATGATAAGCTTTGGTATTTGTGTTATGTTTCAGTTGCACCACACACCTTTTCTTTCGAGGTGTCTCGTAAAGGAAATCAAAGTTGGTCATTGATGGATACCGGTACACACTCGTGTCCAAGGAGACTACGAAGTTACGGAAAAAATGGAGATGCAGTCGTCCTAGTAGTGGTTGTAAGGCTATTGCGCTTACTATTGACAATAATTTAGTGGACGTACGTCGTCGCTGGCACAATCATTACCAACACACTAATAAAGACGCAAGGATGATAAAAGTATACCTACTAATAAGTAGACGCTCTCCGCCTAAAAGTACATATTAGTCGAAAAACAATGGAGTCTTTGGATAAAACACAAGGTTTTATTGAAGTTCGAGAAGCGAGTGCTTATGAACACGGTTTCTATATTTTTAACTATCCAACGCGTAAGTTAAAATGGCTGAACGCTGTCAGAATTGCCACTACAGTGTTTCAAACACTTAGCTACTAGTTACGCCATTGTAAAGTATCTCCGCAAATTGCTTAGACATCAAGATGTCTAAAAAATAAGAATAAGTAGGTACCAAGGTACGGAACAAGGTGGTTGGAGAGCAAAAGCAAACACCAAGTGCAAAATAGGAAAATACTGAGATCGCATAATGTTCATTAAATTGAAGCCATGAGAATGGAGCTTCATAAAGCTGTAGGTTTCCACCTCCTGATCTCAGGTTTGACGGATTTGAGCATTTTCCAATTTGGAATCCTGGAGAGCATCTTTGTAATTATCCTGGCTGCAAAGAAAAACATTCATATCGTGCGAGAAATGTCAAATTGATCTTTGCGCAAGCAAGATCAATGCTTCCGAGCTTTCCATTTATAAAAATAAATAATAAAATATTAATTGTATTGTTTGTAATGTTTAATTTAATAACATTGTAGGATGAAATCGTAACTCTCACGTTAATAATAAATGTTCCATCAAAGTTTTGGCATCAACAAAATCACAATGTGCCCACAATGTTTAAAATCATTTTTAACCGACTTCAAAAAAAGGAAGAGGTTCTCAATTCGGTCGGTTTTTTTTTAACAAATATTTAGAAAAGGTATAGGATTTAATAAATAAGATTAACTACTGATCAGATCGTCCTTTTTTTTGCGTGGTAAAATCATCAAATGGACTGTCAGACTTGTACTGACTAAAATCCACGGTGATCCTTCAATAGCCCTTTACGTTCCAGGGTCACGGTAACCAGGTGAGACAGTCCCGCGGCCCCAGACAAGTCGTTCTAAGAGTCCCTAACATATTTTGTTTCACTTTATGTAAGATACCAATAAAAAATTAGAATTGTAAACAAGGTATATTATGGATTAAGTGTTCATAAATTGTTTCTTTTACTAAAGTTTTCTTTATTTATAAGGTACTTATGGCAAATGGTTATTAAAAAAATAAATCCTTTGTAGGTAAATGTTGATTGTGGTTATTTATGGTTTTCAGGTTAACAATCACATTCGTAGTGAGAAAAATCAGTCAAGAAGACGTAGGTAGAGATACCTCCTCCTCGGGTCGGTTTCCTCAATGCTGAGGGTCGTGACCACCTTCTTGCTGCAGCAGTTTATTGCGCACTTGCTGCAGCAGTTTATTGCGCACTACTCGACGCCATCTGTCCCAATCTGCCGCCGAGTGCAGAGCTTTGTGGACCGTTGTGTCGAGAGCGGTGCGGATCTGGTCAGTCCAACGTGTCGGGCTTCTACCACGTGGTCTTTTGCCTTCCAATACAGGTATTTATCATTCAGATAATAATCATCAGCATAAGCAAAACACTCGTTAATCAATATACAATTTTAAGTTACAGAGACAATATTCTTTTTTTATAGGCAAACAGCTGAATGTATAGAAACGGAATGTCATGATTTACGGTAATACCCAAACAGATAAAAAACAGTATCCTTTTCAAAAGTAATTGTGTAGTTTTATATTTTATAAATATTACAACGGTTTTTCTAGTCACGCTTTTGCATGGTATATGTATACTAATGTCTGTTATATTGAAGACAATCCATCAATCAATATTATTTGTTTATCCACAGAACCGAAATTCGTAGTGTCATCTCGAGGAAAACCAATGATTCTTTATAGAGGATTCAGATACTCAAGAACTACGAGTAAGACTACTGATTCCAAGAGTCGTTGGTACTGCTCCTCTCATCATGCAAAGGGCTGTAAAGCATACATTTGGACTAATGATAACGTCATAATAGCTCTTTCAGAAAATCATAATCATGAAGTATCCCAAAAACATTGGTTGTGCCGTTTCCCGAGTAAATAAATTTAAAAAAAAACTACTATTTCATCAAACATTTTTATTTATATGTCGAAGAAGATTTTCCGTTATATAAATTATATACTACTGTATAAAGACTAAAAACAATAATGGAACAAAATATTTTAACTGAAAATATTAACGGTTTTAAAAATTTATACGCAATCACGGTCGTATCGCGTTTCCGCAAAAGTTTTTTGAGGAAAGAAACATTCAGCTTTTAGTGGGACTCGAACCTGCGTCTTCTGGACTCCAGACGCCTTACCAATTAGGCTATCGCGACACACTCATTGTAGCTGAATCTTTCATTTCCGTTGTTTGAACTTTTTACGGTAACGTTGCGTCATCTATTAGAAGACTAACTAACGCTTCTGAACTGTTATTCATAATGAATGAATGTATTAAATCCAGGTTATATTCATTACAGCAGTATTTATACAATCGCAGAAAGGGAATCGTCTGATTCAGTTCAGAGGTTACACGTACTACGGAAGATATACAAGTTCTAGTAAGCAGCAATGGCGATGTTCTACACACTTGTCGCGCGGATGTCGAGCTTACATCGTTACCGTTGATGAAGAAATTGTAAAAATAAGTGACGAACATAATCATATACCGACTAAGTCATAGAGAAAATCATAGACTTACAAAATCATAGAGACACAAAATAAAAAAAAAGTATTTGGAAAAAATGTACAGTTTCTGATGTCATTACTGTACATTTTCAAAATTTTCATTGAAACTTAGTCTCAAATGCCAGTAGTTTAACGTTAGGGCTCATTTGTGTAGATTTCTGTCATAAAAACCAAGGGAATGTTAGTCATAAGTTCAATATTTTCTTTAGTATCATTAAATCTTAATTGCATGTAAGAATAATTTTGAATTACTTAACCCATCCTTTAATATTTCTCATCTTTACTGTTACACTGTTTGCTTTATAATATGTAGGTATATGCTTTATAACCTTTGTTTGCAGACAACCTTCGATGCAGGCAGAAAAATGATCACCTGAGTAAGGCAACACGATGTATGATAGCTCAGCATTTGGGAGAATATAAATCACCGGGCCCCCAAAAGATACTCGAAAAGTATGTCAGATGTAGAGTCTGTCCTTCAGCCAAAGGTCGAAAGACTAAATATTGCTGTGTTACATGTGCGACACCAATATGCATGGAGCATGCTTTATTCAAATGCAAAGGTTGTGTTGATAAGTTAGAAGATTTTTTGTAGTTATTTTTAACCGACTTCAAAAAAAGGAGGAGGTTCGCAATTCGTAGGATTTTTTTTCTTTTTTGTTATATTGTGATTAAATCAATAAAACTCAGTATTTTGTTTTTTTTTTTTATCAGTACTCCTAGCACGAGTTTTCACTCTTTTACTTTACAGCGTCTTTTCAGTATTTACAGCGTTTCTTGTATGAAAAACTGGAACAGCGCCTCTGGTGTGCGAAGATGGAACTAATTTTTTCCTTGAAAATTGTCAATTTGAAATTGTCAAAGTTCCAGTTTACTTTACGTCTCAAATACTGAAAACTAAAACAAATTGGTGGAAGTTATGCAAACCAAAAAAGTGCATAAAACTTTCAGGTCTGGTACGTCCACAGTCGTTTGTTATGTACAGACCGCAGGTCAACCTACCCGAATCTGACAAATTTTACCAATTGAAACCTTCCATTATTGTGATAAGGTTGAAAATCTGTTAAATTTATTTGACAGATTAAGACGGTTGATGTGCTAGCGTCTGTACATCCTCGAAAAAAAACCTTTTACATCGTGTATATTGTTGGAACCAGACACCAGTGCTATGAAAAATATTTACAAACAATGTAGGTCAGATGCGATACACCTTAGGTACTTACATATTTTCTTTTGAATTTGAATAAATGCTTTCAAATCTCATATTTATATTGGAATGGCCTTCGGTTTAAGGTGGATGCTCCAGGGTAGCCCGCGAAATTCAAAAAGGAATGACTTTTTACGTTATTTTTTTGTTCTGCAGCTTTATAAACTTAAAAAGTTGTATTGGTGATTTTGATGATAATAATTCTGTAACTACATACGTCTTACAGTCGCGATCAATATTTTAATCAACAGACAACCTAGCACTGGCCTGCAAATTGCAAAAAACGCAAGAAATTTTGAATTTCGCGGGCTACCCTGAAGCATCCACCTTAATGATTATTTATTACCCATTAAGAACTCGGTTCACTTACAATGAGCTTAAATGACTAATTATAAATAGTTATAGCTATTAACAATGTTTTAATTATGTACAGAGATCAAACGGTGTTAATAGATTTTATCGTATATACATGTTTTTTAAGTAATCTTTTAAACATAGCAATCGATTGACATGTCTGCCGCAGAACTGACCATAGGTGGAGTAGGGAGGTTCTCGAATGGAGACCGCGTGTAGGTAAGCGTAGGGTGGGACGCCCCCCGGCAACATGTACCGATGACCTGAAGAAGGTGGCTGGCAGTGGCTGGATGAAAAAAGCTGGAGATCTTGCGCTGTGGCGCTCCCTGGGAGAGGCCTATGTCCAGCAGTGGACTGCAATAGGCTGAAATGATGATGATGAATCGATTGACTTTCCTTAATGTTATTAACTTAAGTATAAAAGCACAACATCTGTGATATAATAAATTGTTCATATTATTCACAGGAATTGCCCACTACGTCACCTCAAGGCAAGGCAGAAAGCTAATCTTACTATCAGGTCACACCTACTGCCTCCACAAGATTAACAAGAGTCAGAAGTCGAGATGGATGTGTTCCTCTCATCATAGGAGAGGGTGCAAGGCTGCTGTCCATACACAAGACGACATTGTCGTCTATTGGAAAGGAGAACACAATCATTCTCCTAATGCGAAACATTATTACACCATGGAATAAGCTACAAGTAGAAAAGTATTTTGACGCATAATAAGCCTCTCATTGTCATTATTCTTTTTTTTTTTTGTCTCTCTGAAATGCAGTAAAAAAGTATATTTTGATGAATAAGGGCTGATTTTTCAATAGTCAGATAACTTTTATCGGAGAAATAATAAAATAGCTATTTGACGTATTTTCTATAGATAAGCTGTCAAACCGCCATGTTTATTCCTCATATAAAAGTTATCTGACTATTGAAAAATCAGCCCTGAGTCATTAGGTGCGTCCACAGAGAGCGCGCAGCCTCGCGAGGCATTTGCTGCGCGAGGAAATTGACAAGCGAGGCTGCTCGCTCTGTGTGGACGTGTCTATTGTTTTTCGACCGAGGCACGAAACAATATACGCGAGCATAACAAAAGCCGACACTGGATGGCTCGGACGCTCGGTCGCTCGACCGCGGCAGCGCTGTCACTTGCTTCGCCCGAGACACGTCCACATCAACCGAGCTGCTTCGCGCGGAAAATGTTTCGTGAGGCAGCGCGCTCTGTGGGGACGCACCTATTGAACAATTAAAGATCAATTAAACATACGAGTATGTAATAAATATAAAACAAATACAATTTGCCAGATTTTGCTTTTCGTGCCTTGATTGTCAAATCTTTATAACTAACGAGTACCTACCTAATATTTAAATAAGTTATATGTACAAAATACTGAAATTTAGACGCACGATTATTTCCTCGCTCTTTTTACAAAAATAGAGTTTTCAGAAAACGTGAATATGCGAAAGAAGCAAAAGGTCTGCCCTTACTAAAGTTTGATTATTAATTCGAGTCAGTAATATGACAAGTGCAACTGTCACTGATACATACAAAATCAAACAAACCAGAAACATTGGAAATGTCATTTTACTGACTCGAATTAATAATCGTATTATAGATGTAAATTGTGTCACAAAGTGATCAAATGTAAGTCTGGTTACAACAACAGTTTTCACATTTTAGTAAAAATAAGAGAAAAATATAAAATAAGAGAATGATAAAACTAAAGAAAATATATAATGTAGACCTCAACAAAAACTTCCAACGAAAATTGGTTTGGATGAGATACAGTTAGCAGTTTTTGAGATATAGTACATTTTCAAAAACCGCAAATATAACTTTGCCATTCATACAAACACTATGAAAAACAAAGTTATTTTTATTGTTTGTGTATATTACTTACTAATCTCAATATAATTATATCCCTAATCTATGCTTGCTACTACGGAACCCTTCATGGGCGAGTGGTTTTTTTTATTGCAGAGGGAGAAGAAGCATCTGACGATGAACAAGTAACTTTTCGGAGGTACACTTCTGCAGTCTGGAAGAGTTTTATCCGAAGCGACGACAAAAGTCACGCGAAATGTAAACTATGTGACAAAGTGATGACCATGTCACAAGAGTTCCACATCAGGACTATCCTCACACTTAGCGAGGAAACATAAAATATCCAACTAAGTCGAACTTTTTTAATTGTTATCTTTTGTGTCGTGTTAATGGCTTAGCATGATACGGCACCCTTAGGCTTAGTTTCTAAACACTCTATGCCGAAGTTACGCGACCGAAGTTCGGCATAATTACGCCTGCAATGCTATTTGAATTACTGACGACACACTATGCCGAAATTACGTCGCGTCATAGCGTACAGCGTAACTTCGGTCGGGCGTAAGTTCAGCGGCAACTTATTCTGTGACCACACATTATACGCGACCGAAGTTCGGTTCGATTACCGACGAAGATCCGGGGGCGGGGAGCAGCAGGGAGCCGCCCGCGCCGAATTTCTGCCGCGTAAGTTCGGCAGTTATGGTGTGTCATATCAGCCAAATACGTCGGAACGTGAAATCAGTCGCCGAACTTCGGTCGCGTAACTTCGGCATAGTTTAGACACTTATTGATTAAGCCAGCTATGTTTAGAAGTTTGGGTAGCAACCGCTCGGCTTGAATGTGTCGAGCAGACTAGAGAATAACTCAGCTTGAGTAGATACCGAACGGTAATTGTTGAACCAAATATGTGTAAGGCCTATCCCACTGGCATTATAAGAACATTGGCGTCATTCCAAAAAATTCGTAAATTAGATTTAAAGTAAAATGTTATAGTTAAAATTTTATTGGCATCCGAAAATGATGTAATAGTTTGACTGCTTATTATCTGGCCCTGCAGTCTCGACAAATATAACGACAAAAATTGGTCGTTAAGTCTAATCGATGTCAAATTTCTTTAATAGATTTTCAACCCTATACTTTGGAAATAAAGTTGAAAATCTATTAAAGGAATTTGATAACGATACGACTTAGCGACCGATTTTTGTCGCTATCTAATGTCGAGACTGCAGGGCCTGGTACGGTAGCAGAAATACAAGATCATAATGAAATCTCGCCATTAAATGGGGCACATTGATTATTAAGCCTCCAGCAGACAGACGCGATTAATCGCGCGGGGCGACATGTCGCGGTCCATTCGCAGTATTTTTAGAGTGGAAATTAGCTTGGCTCATTGTCGCAGCGTGATTAATCGCGTGTCTGCAGGAGGCTTTATGGAGGAAATGTGGATGTACTGTATAACCTGCAAATTAAAGAAACCAAAAATAAACAAAGTAAATGTTATTCGTGGCTGTTAATGTGCTATGTATTATTAAAATAAATAAACAATCTCGTTTTTTTTTAATAACCTGCTCTTCGATAAGAACTTCTTTATTATACAGGGTTATTTGAAAAGCACCAACAACCTCTTAAGAGGTCATTCCACTCATTATAATGAACAACTTTTACTATGGGACCAAACATGAAATCACGAAAAAAAAATCAGCTGTTCCGTACTTTATGTTCGCAGAACTCGTCAAAACGTACACCTGATTTTTTTTTCACGATTTCGAGTTTGGTCCCATGGTAAATTTGTTCATTATAATGATTGGAATGACCTCTTAAGAGGTTGTTGGTGTTTTTCAAATAACCCTGTATATACCTACGTAAATCTTAGGTAATACCTAAGATTTATATAATCTTCTTTTTGTGCAGATACCAAAGAAAATTGTAAAAGACAACTAACAAGAATAAAAACCACTACGACTAGTATGTGAAGGGATCCTTTATTATTATTATTTCTATATTTTTTTTTACTTTTTAGCTAATGAGCCGCTAATGTTTATGTTGTCAAAGAGAGGCAACATGATGCTATCTTACCGCGGCTACACTTACCATCTAAAGTGCACAAGGAATAATATGAAGAAAACTTGGAGATGTTCTCAACATTGCTCATGCCGTTGCCGGGCAACTCTGACCACAATAAACAATAGAGTTTGTAAATCCAAAAATGAACATAACCATCCGGGAACATATTTTAGGGATTATTAGATTCCAAATGCCGTATAAACAGCCTCCACACTGCCGTGCAGGCCCTAAAGTGCAGTATGAGGAAAAAAGCGGTTTCGAGAAAACCGCGAAAAACTTTTTAACACTGTTTTTTTTTAATATTGTTAATGAGTATGATGCATATTTTTATTGCTACGAGGACTAAGTGACAACAAAGATGGTATTTACAAAAACAAATATTAATTTAGTTTATTAGATTTTAATTAAAATCGGGTTTTTTAAAATCATGGCAGTTACTGCACGCAAAAAGTTACCCATACGCAGATTAAAATGCGGTAAAAATACTTGATACCACAAAAACTTAGATTTTTTTGCTACTTTGCAGACTAATTTGCAGCATAAGACTTTCTTTACTGCATTTTAATTTGTGTCTTGAGCGATTTGCACATGTAGTACTAACGATTTCCTCCAACTTACGAGTATGTTTGAGGTGGGAATTTACAGAAAAAAATGTATGTATAAAATTGACGTTAATTTTTTAATATTATTAGTCCAGTCAACGGGGAGTTTTGCCCTACAAAAGGTGGTGTAGTTTTTTTTAAAGTTTTGCTTAAGTTTATTACTAACACTAGTATGTAAGCTCGTAACTAGTACTAACAGAATATGGATGTAATCGTAAGAAGAGTCTGAAATAAATGCTTATTATTATTAAGTATAGCTAACTCATGAAAAATTTAAGTTTTCGATCTCGAGGAGTGTATGTTATGGGGATAAATTGACGATTGCACTGAATGGAGTGGAAGGAACTAGATTTTCTCAAAAAACAACGTGTGATTTCAGTTGTCCTTTACTTCAGACATCTTAGCGTCTAATACGCATTCGGTAAAACAAGTTTCACGTGTCTAAATAAACGAAATATACGTAACGTAAAAATACAATTTGTTGTGGAATTTTAATGTCTTTAAACTTCTCTTAGACATTTTTGTCATAAAGTCAGCTGTTGAAGTAGTTATTATGTGAAAAAGAACGAATTTGGACCCCTTCAATCCAAGATGCTGGCTAACGCAGACACTCCTTGAGACCGAAAACTTACATTTTTCATGAGTAGCATGTACTTAAGAAATACAAATGAAAACTACACCACATAATGCAACGCAGAGCCTCTTTTTTGTCCCCATTGACTGGACTATATAAGGTATGTAATTGTAACTTAATTTTAAAATGCTTTGAACACAAGCGGTAATAAAGACATTTAAGTTAAAAATTAAATGGTAAGTAGGTATACTTAAAGCTTTTTGGTTCCGCAAGAAACATGAGATTTTCAATTAAATGTCACATTAATTTATATACCTACAGTGTTTGTTTTCCCACTACCGATACTTTAAGGGGATATAATAGACTCATTTTCATCGACAAATCTGCTTATGAAAAATTCCTACTAAAACACATTGCGAATGGCGGCCATTTTGGTTTTTTAACCGGCCGAACTGAAATATGTACAATAAAATAAAATCAAGAGATCAATATACATGCAAATGACTTTATTGCGAAGGTAAACGTTGAAGCTTCCGAAAAACTTACCAGAGTTTTCTAAAAAATAAGAAAAAAGAATAAAAAAACATGGGAAAGCACTTAATTGTACACAAAAATTACTGATTTTTTTCACATATTTCACTCTAGCTCGAAAAGTACCCCTGTTTTTTGCTTGGGTTTTTGTGGTAAATTAAAAGTATTCGACTGATCGAGCAAGAAAGTTAGCGACAAATTCTGACTAGAACGCAGTAAAATATGACCTGTACCGCAGTGAAATTATTAAAATCGTTCAAGTTAGCAATTATAATGCAGTAACAGAGTGTCATACTGCGTTTTAATAAGCATTTAAGTTATTTTCATCTTTTGAAAAATACTGACTATGCAGCAGTAAATAATGAATATACTGCACTTTAGTTGGTTTTCACGTAATAAAGTTACTTCAATAACACTAAATAAAATACTACATTTTAGTACTTTGCTGCATTTTAATCTGTAGTTCATGTAAATTAAAATAGTGATCAGCCATGCAGTATTAACACTTTTGGTACAAAAACTACTTACTGCGTTTTAATTTATATTCCTCAATATTTTTTTTGGGTATAGAATACAGATTTTATGTGGTAATATCGATATTTACTGCGTTTAACTTGGTAAAGTGACGGATCGTGGTAGACGTAACTGCTATAACTGTATTTTAGTTGGTATTGTAATATATTTAGACATGCAAAATTACGTTACTGCTTTCAAAAAATTGATTTTTTAACTGTTTAAAGCATCCTATCAAATACCTGATTAGATCTTCATGTTCCTTATAACGTGTCCGTTAAGGTTCTATATTCAACAAAAAAATGACAAAAAACCTGTTACTGCGTTTTAGGCACTGCACGGCAGCACAGTAGTTTAAACAAGTTTGTGTAATGCGCCTGCCTGACTATGCTCCTTGCGCTGCTCATCGCTATGCTCCTCGCGCTGCCGTGATTTGCCGCGATGTTGTCCTCTCTGCCCACACACTGCTCTACTCGCGCAATTAATCGCGACGCTCCTCACTTGTCATTTGCCTTGGTGACACGATGGACGTTGAAACGGTGGCAGCGTGCGCGCTATGCATTTTTAGTATAGCTAATTATATTAATGTGGTAAAAAGAAATATAAATCGTCGTCGTCGTCCTCGTCTTGCGCGAGCGCTCGATGCGGACTGCGACCGCGCGATTATGTGGCCAGCCACTCGCACTCGTATTGCCGGTCCTTTGACTCGCGCGCAAAAACCGACAAAATAGGGAGCAGTGGGCAGGACGAGGAGCATGACGTGTGGCATGACGAATAATGTTGCCACACTATGTCTCTGCCTCCTTTCCTCGTTACTTCCCATGCCACTCGTCGAGTGTGTGGCAGGCGCATAACGAGTTATCAAGTTATGATCATTTGCGGACTGCTATGTTGTTGATGAGACATTCATCAGGTTTCTGCCCTTATCCCCTTTTTACTTGGGGTCGGCGCAACACTTTTTTTTCTTCCATTCTCCCTTATCAGACGTCACATTATAATTTACTCCTTTTTCTTTCATATCATTCCTTACACAATCCATCCATCTTTTCTTTGGCCTTCCTCTTCCTCTCCAACAACTACTAACAATTATCAACATTCATACTCATCACTCTCTTAGTCAATTTAGATGAGACATTTTTTTTTCGTGAAACATGATTAAAATTAAGATGAGATAAACATTCAAAATGTTTGATTATGCAAGTGTACTTAACCATCGGCGGCGATAGGCGGAGACCTCTTGCGCCCGGCATTGGTCGCGGCCATGCTGCGGGGCGAGACGGAGTGGGAAGCGGTCGCCTCCTTCTGCGAAGCAGTCATGCTCGCGAAGGAGGAGGCGGGCCGCGTGAGAGAGGACTCATTTGATGATTTTACCATGCTAAAAAAAAAGTGTACTTAACCATAAGTTGAAAACTTATTTAAGTTAGTTAGATATTAAATAAGCTAATGAAATTATATTGTTAAATGGATTATTCAAATACAGAGGATTTAAAGTGCCTATTAATAACGAAATAAATGATTTATTTTTGTTTCGGTTCTTTTTTTATTTTCCACCCATGACTAAAAATCATTTACATAAATTCACGACGTAAACGTTTCATAGAAGTCTGGATTCGCAGTAGCGAGTGCGCTTTCAAGAGTAGGTTTCATCGATGCTCATCACATACCAGGACTCATGACAGTATAACAGGTACAGTCAGCATCAAAAGTTGCTGACCACATTCAGATTTTCAAAATCGCTGTACACCGTAATAATACATAATAATACGGTGTACAAGGATTTTGAAAATCTAAATATGGTCAGCAACTTTTGATGCTGACTGTACCTACTGTAACAACTGCCCAATGTTAAACTAACAGACACAAAATATTTGAAATAATATTTTCACTAATAAATACACTTTGTGTTAGTTCTGTTTTATTTGATTACCTGTACAAATGAAATTCTTTCATCATCATCATATAAGCCGTAGGACGTCTACTGCTGAACATAGGCCTCCTCCACAGGTTTTAAAAAAGACCGGTTGGAAGCGGCTGCCATCCAACGCGATCCTGTGATTTTCATAAGATCGTCTATCCACCTTGCAGGCGGAAATTCTTCCATAAAGAAAATTCTTTAAAAAAAGAATTACATTAGATAGACAAGCATTATAAAGTGTCCATTTACATATCTAAAAATAATCTCCTAAAATCAAGTTAACTCACTTTTCATCGTTTTCAGGACCTGTGTTTACATTTTCTTCTCGAGGAGGACGTATTCTTCGTATGTCAGGTCACCGATATAGTCAACAGTACTCAAATAACGGCAAAACAAGATGGTGGTGCTCCACGCATATGAATAAAGGCTGCAAGGCTTTTGTTTTCACACTTGATGATAATACGATCATCCGCAGCAATAATTCACATAACCATTTACCTGTTGCAAATATTCATGATTATAACTAAACCATAAACAATCTACTAAAACATAAAATTTTTAGTATCTTCATTTATAATTATCTGATAGATATGTGGCTCAGATTGAGACTAAAAGAGGAAATCCTATGCTACCACTAAAATCGAACCATTGCATTGGGGATGTTTACTCATTTTACATTTTTTTCAGGACCAATATTTACCAAGTCCTCCCGAGGGTGACGGATTTTTCGTTTGTTGGGACACAGACTCATATAACATTACATAAGAGTAATGTTGTGTACCAACCCGCACTGGGCCGGCGCGGCGTGGTGGATTACGGCCCACTCCCTCTCTCAGAGAGGAGGCCTGTGTCCCAGCAGTGGGAACATTTATAGGCTGATGATGAATGTTATGTGTCTTGAGCAATGTTGTGTTTTGCCGTGTCTTGACTCAAGATGGCAGTGCTCCACCCGCAGGAATACTGGATGCCTTCGTTTTCACTGGTGACGATAATGATATGATTTTTCACAACCAGAATTTGCATAACATTTGCCCTTGAGAAAATATGGTCGATCTTTGTCAATCTTTATTGCCTAATATTAACAAACCTGATTTTTTGTACCTTTAAGCCTCCTGCAGACACACGCGATTAATCGCGCTGCGACAACGAGCCAAGCTAATTTCCACTCTAAAAACTTTTTTTTTAAAAAGTACCGACTTCAAAACAAATACAAAAAAGTTTAAAATAACTTTTCTTTCGGAAGTCGGTGGCAATATTCAATGACACAACAAAACAAAGCCACCGACTTCCGAAAGAAAAGTTATTTTAAACTTTTTTGTATTTGTTTTGAAGTCGGTACTTTTTTTAAAAAAAGTTTTTTTTTTTATACCCTTTTTAGTTTATTTATTACATTTTCAACCCAAATTCTTGTAAAATACAAAATTTTCTTACATATCGTCGCTGCGCTTTCAGTAATCGCTATGTGTTTTTTACTCACTTTACAGGAGAGGCAAAAAACTGATTTTCTCGGAAAATAGCCGGAGTATTCAAATAATTATTTTTTCTTTAATACATTTAACAAATATACGTAGTTTTATATAACTTTTGGATAGATTTGATTATTAATAAGGCCAGAAATAAACACAAAAGGCAAATTTGACACATAGCGTTTTTTATTTGAGTCGTAAATACAAGCTATGTGCATTTTAGAACACATAACTACTTTATAATTCTATGGAATATTATGGAAACTGACTTTAAGCTGACACATAGCTACTTTTCAGATAGAAATAATTAAAAGAAACAAAATAAAAAAAAGTATTCAAATGACATTATCACATTATTGAACCGATTTGCGGTGTCTGCTTCGGGACTTCGTCTGCTCCACCGGCCACCGGTCTTTTGACACATAAGGTCAGCCCACTGCCACTGTCACTGTCTATTTGCTTACTCTGCAAGCTATGTCGGTTACACCGGTTCTTTTTTTGGATATTTTCTTGGAGTTTCTTTGAAGGATAAGATTCCTGATTTTATCCTTCAAAGTAACTAAAAGCATAACCCGCTTTATAGCGCACTGAGTAACCTTGAATTTGTGGACAGGCCCAATTGCCAGTGTCCACGTTTCGGCACCTTATGTAAAGGGCAGGACGTACTGGTTGAAGACCTTAATCTTCAAGCATTGCGGGATGGGAGACGAAAAGAATTAACGAAGTTTTCCAAATGCTGCCCAACCTAACTGGACCCGTCTGCAGCATCTGTCCTGAAGGTGTGAGATGTGTCGCAGTTCACGATGACACCCGTCCAGTCCAGTCCAGTGTCTTGAAAACATCCTTCAATGCATTAGTGAACAGTTTTGGGGATATCAAACCCCACTGTCTCACCCCTCTGAGCAGTTGGATGGAGCTGGTTTTCTGATTCTATACCTATGTGGACAGTCATCGTGGCAACGTCATACAGACATCTCACACTGCGATTTGGCGCAGGTCAATACAACATCGTTGCAGAGAGGCCACAACTGTCTATATTTTGATTGAGCCGAAGCCTTTCTCGTAATCAACAAATGCCATATAGGTACAGCGGCTGCTTGTACTCCTCGGTCTTCTGTACAACTTGTTGAACAGAATGGTTGTGGTCCACGGAAAACCGGCTTGTTTTGTTGGTTGGAAATCGTCAAGTCTCTTGGTGAGACGGTTCGAGAACAGCGTATTGTATGCGTGTTATTTGTATTGTATACTCGGAAATAAGATGGGTTTATAGTTCTTCAGTAGGGTTTTATCACCTTTTTGAAGAACAGAAACACCGCCTTTGCTACAGGCCTCGGGCGTTATAGTTTCTTGGATGACGGAATTGAAGAGACTCGCTAGCAAACAAGATTTTTCACTTTTTCGCTGATCGAATTGTAATGAGTAATTACATCGACTAAACTATCTATGTGACGCTCAAGCTGTGCGTTTCGTGATCGAGCGAGTCTGAACTTGACCAAAAAACTATACAAAATACTAGCTATGTGCAGTGAAGCACATATCGGGCACAATTTTTGCTTTCTCTTTAATAAACTTATTTTAGCTATGTGAATTATAACACTTAGCGTGTCTAAAGGGAACTTTCAATGCATGAATGTCACATAGCGACATTCCTTATCTAGCCGTAACTCCTTAAATATTGCATCTATCACATGGCTGTTTTTACAGAATGTGCGCATTGAAATATCGATTAAAACTGCATAAAAAACCGAAAATCACAAAAAATCACATAGCGACTTTTGCACGCGCAGCGACGATATGCACTAATCTTGTAATCCGTCACAACATAAAAAAATCCATATCTCTAAAACTACTTGCAGTGTACCCTAAGTTGAACAATACCTAGTACAACAAAAAAAGAATTACTTAAATCGAACTTATAGTTCCGGAGATATGCGTGCACAAACATAAAAACATACATACATACATACACTTATGAAATTTGGCACATTTGTTCAGACGCTGATATAGACTAACATATATGAAAACTGGGCAGTTCTGATAATATTACATACATACGGGTCGAATTGATAACCTCCTTTTTTTTGAAGTCGGTAAAAAAATACTGCGAATGGACCGCGACATGTCGCCCCGCGCGATTAATCGCGTCTGTCTGCTGGAGGCTTTATCCGTAGATACCTATTATCATATTGCTTAATACCTGTATGTAAAAGCCTGAAAATATGCGCGATTTCTGTAACTTTTAATAAAACTGTTTTACTGTTTCATATTTTTTTATTGCGTCTAATAAAAATATTAGTCCTTTCCTTTTTTTATTTCATCAAATCTGGAACTTAGTATTTAATTAAAAACTTTGGCCAGGCGTGCCAAAACAAAAAATCAAGATAATGTAAGATCTTTAGGTTGTTTTACTTATTTCACGTATTTTACTAATTTTCAGAGCAAATATATACGGTGGCTTCTCGACGGGGACGACTTCTTTGTTTTGCAGGTCATCGATACAGTAAACAATACACAAAAACTAACGGCATAACAAGATGGCGGTGCTCCACATATATGAACAAGGGATGCAAGGCTGTTGTTTATACCGGTAATGGCAGAATCGAGAAACCCACATATAAGCATAACCATGCCTCTATTGATTGTAAGGACGATTTTTAAGACACACAATTCGATTAATTTATTTTGATTGTACCTTCAACTATTTCTGTTTATAATTTCAGATGAACCGATTTTTCTAACAACCACAAGTGGAACTCGTCTATTAATTTGGAACAAGAATTCATACCAACGACATTTTGAGTCAGGTAACAAGACGCGATGGCATTGTTCAAATTATGGAAGAGGATGCTTAGCGGGAATATTCACAGTTGAAGACAGAATCGTTAGAGTCACTAAAGAACATACTCATCTCCCTAATTATGTGTGAACGTATAAACTGTACCCTTAGCACGAGTTTTCTCTCTTTTACTTTACAGCGTCTTTTCAGTATTTACAGCGTTTCTTGTATGAAAAAATGGAACAGCGCCTCTGGTGTGCGAAGAAGGAACTAATTTTTTCCTTGAAAATTGTCAATTTGAAATTGTCAAAGTTCCAGTTTACTTTACGTCTCAAATACTGAAAACTCGTGCTAAGGGTACTGGTTGTATTTTTTTCTTTAAGTATATTTTAAGTGCGCAAAACATAACGTACACACATTTATGTTTTTTACCAATAAATAAATTCACTTTGTGTTATACTTGTCTTTTATTTGTTTTCACTGTCATTACTTTTTGCATAACCCGTACGAAACAATTATTTTCAAAAAAACGTTAGATAGACAAGCATAGTGTAATTTACATCGCTGAAAATAATCTTTTTAAATCAAGTTGACTCACTTTTCGTCGTTTTCAGGACCAACGGTGACATTATCTTCTCGAGGGGGATGGATTCTTTGTTTTGCAGGTCACCGATATAGTCGACAGTACTCAAATAAAGGCAAAACAAGATGGCGGTGCTCCACCCATACAAATAGGGGTTGCAAGGCGTTTGTCATCACACTGGACGATAATACGGTCATCCGCAGCAATAATTCACATAATCATTAACCTGTTGCAAATATTCATGATAATAACTAAACAATAAACAATTCTGAAATCCCATATAATTTTAGGGTTTATTCCACTTTGTTCACCTGGGTGAACAAAGTGGACGACATTGGTGTCCTCAATTCACCTCGGAAAAATATCACCTGAGTGATATCAGGTGAATTGCGGACACCAAAGTTGTCCACTTTGTTCACCTCGGAAAAATATCACCTGGGTGAACAAAGGCGACTTCTCTTCCTCGATGTAGTGGACTTTTATCACCTCTGTAAAAAGTATCGGACAACTTAATATTTAAGTTGTACTAGGAGAACAGGATCATAAAAAAGGTTTTAGCGCCAGAATTCAATATGGAATCTGAACAAAAGTACTAGGAGAACAGGGTCATAAAGAAGAAGTTCTTGTCCTGCGTTGTCTTCAATGGAATAGATTAACATTTTTTTTGTTATGGGACACACAAAACAAAAATGCAAGAATTTTGCTGAGCACACCAAAAGGGTTACCAACTCAGTATTTAAGTTTCAAGTACTAGGCGTGCATAAATTCAAGCAGATATTTATTTTAACAGTTCTAGTATCTTAGCTGTACGAGTATGTAGCGCGCTTAAAAGTCCACAACATCGTAGAAAAAAAGATCACTGAAAAAAAAAGAACAATAATTATTGTCTTCGGACAATTTTTTTAGTAAAAGACAACAATATTACATAGGTGATAAAAGTCCACTACATCACGGAAGAAAAGTCGCCTTTGTTCACCCAGGAGATATTTTTCCGAGGTGAACAAAGTGGACAACTTTGGTGTCCGCAATTCACCTGGGTCATATCACTCGGGTGATATTTTTCCGAGGTGAATTGAGAACACCAATGTTGTCCACTTTGTTCACCCAGATGATATCACCCAGGTGAACAAAGTGGAATAAACCAATTTTAGTATCTTCATGGGGACGGAGTTTTTGTTTGTTGGGACACAGACTCATACTGAGTTTAGAGAGTTTATTAGTTCTAGAATCTGTGGTTCTGTGGGCGGGGACTCTCATATTAATACGGAGTCGTGTTAATGTGCGGGTCTTTGCCCACAGAACCATGGCCTTGGTAGCTTATAATTAGCTTGTAATTAGTGCATTTCTAATGTTCATTTGTGCAAAGATTCGTGCAAAATCCACGAGAACCTACTGCCAACAAACTGCTCTGCAGTTTGGCAGGTGTAATGTGAAAACAACCGCTGTGTCCATTTTTTTGATCAAATAAACAAAGGCAAGAAAGGGAAATCGATCGCCGAGTCGAAAACGCCTGGAAAAGCTACTGGTCCATGAAGACGCTAATGAAGGGTGATCTACCGATTTCCCTAAAGCGAAAACTCATCGATATGTGTATTCTGCCCGTCCTAACCTATGGTGCTCAGACTTGGTCTCTCACCGAATCGCAAAAGTCCCGCCTTGGAGTTTGCCAACGGGCAATGGAACGCAGCATTCTAGGTGTAAAAAGAGAAGACAAGGTGCGAAACACTACGCTGCGTTCCAAAACTGGCATAATAGATGTTGGCAGGGAAAGCTGCTAGGCTGAAGTGGGACTGGGCGGGACATGTCTGTCACATGCAGGAGGACCGCTGGGCAAAGATCTCCACACAATGGGTGCCGGGAGATGGACGGCGCCGCCGAGGCCGGCCCAGAAAAAGGTGGCGAGACGACCTGGACGCTTACCATGAGGGCTGGTTCGAAGCGGCCCAGGAACAGAGTTCCTGGAAGGAATTGGGGGGCCTTTGCTCAGCAATGGGACAGTACAGGCTAAGAAAAAAAAAAAAAAAAATAACATTACTCAAGAGTCTTGAGTAATGTTATGTGTCTTGATCAATGTTGTCTTTTGCCGTGTCTTGGCTCAAGATGGCAGTGCTCCACCCGCAGGAATACTGGATGCCTTCGTTTTCACTGGTGACGATCATGACATGATTCTTCGCAATCAGAATTTGTATAACCATTCGGCCCTTGAAAAAATATTGACGATCTTTGTCACATGCCTAATGCCTAATATTATTATTTTGTTTATAAATATTTGGCACATGCTTAATATTAATAAACAAATCTAATTTTTTGTACCTTTAGATACCTTTTATTATATTGTCTAATATGTTGTGTAGGTTTTGTCGTTCTCTTTTCGACGGCACTATTGTCTGGTAATCACCTGTATATTAAATCCTGAAGACGCGATGGCATTGTTCAAATTATGGAAGAGGATGCCTAGCGGGAATATTCACAGTTGAAGACAGAATCTTTAGAGTCACTAAAGAACATACTCATCTCCCTAATTATGTGTGATGGTTTTAAGTGATTGTATTTTTTCTTTATATTTTCAGTTCGCAAAACATACATGCACATTTATGTTTTTTACCAATAAATAAATACACTTTGTGTTACATACTTGTCTTTTATTTGTTTTCACATTCGTCACTTTTTGCATAACCTGTACGAAAAAAATATCTTCAAAAAAAAATTACCTTAGATAAACAAACATAATCCAGTGTAGGTAAATTACATCGCTAAAAATAGGTAGTTTACTTAAATCAAGTTTACTCACTTTTCGTCGTTTTCAGGACCAATGCTGACCTTATCTACTCGAGGGGGATGGATTCTTCGTATGGCAGGTCACCGATATAGTCAACAGTACTCAAATAAAGGCAAAACAAGATGGCGGTGCTCCACCCATATGACTAAGGGTTGCAAGGCGTTTGTCCTCACACAGGGCGATAAGATCGTCCGCAGCAGTCATTCACATAACCATAACTATGTTAAATGTACGGACGATTTTTAAGAGCCCGTATCCAGAAAGTTGGCAACGTCGCAGATAGCTGTCAAATATTTACAAGTTTTAATTAATTTGGCACATGCATTCCCTAATTAATTTTTAGTGCACTACAGAGCCATATTTCTTCTTTCCATACAGTAACATTGCCAAACGTAAATATTTGACAGCTATTTGCGACGTTGCCAACTTTCTGGATACGCGTTCTTAAGACACACAATTCCTGAGTATTTTATTTTGATTGTACCTTTAATTATTTCTGTTTATAATTTCAGCTGATCCGATTTTCACAACACCGACAACTACTAGTGGAACTCGTTTATTAATTTTTAACGGGAATTCATACCAACGACATATTGAGTCAGGTAACAAGACGCGTTGGCATTGTTCAAATTATGGAAAGGGATGCCTAGCGGCGATATTCACTGTTGAAGACAAAATCGTTAGAGTCACCAAAGAACATAATCATAATCCTAATTATGTGTGATGGTATAAACGAGGAGCTCGTGGCTAAATAAGAACTGCCGCACATGCCGATCTGCCGGGCTTGCCGAGGTTGACTTGTATATGGGTGACCATCCGTCATAGCGAGTTTCCTCCGTGCCTCGGAAAGCACGTAAAGCCGTTGGTCCCGGCTGTCATTTGTAGATCTTTGACAGTCGTTACGGTTAGTCAGAAGCTCATAAGTCTGACAACCAGTCTTATCATGGGGTATCGTATTGCCCAGTTGAAGTGAAGGTCCGATAGGCAGTCGCTCCATGTAAAATACTGATATTCAGCTGCATCTGGTTCGACTGGAAGCCGACCCTGACATAGTTGGGAAAAGGCTAGGCAGATGGTGGTTTATAGTAATGTATTTTTCTTCATATTTTAAGTACGCACCTATAAAACTTTTATTTGAATATTTCTGGTTTTATTACCAACTAGCTTCAGCCCGCGAGTTCGTACGCAGATCCTGTTGCTTATGCCAGCGACAACGAGGTCGTCAAAATCGTAGATCTGAAACTGGTCTGATGTCTGGGAGTTTTGGCCAGTAGAGTCACATTTTTAATGATATACCATCGTCATCGAAAATCAGTCCTAAAGTCTTACCGCCTTCACCGCGTGGAGGTACTCCCAGCTTATGTTATTTTATAATTATACAGTGAAATTAGTGATAGCTTTGATTTCCACAACAGATGTTTCTGATCTTCGATTTTTATAAGTCAACAGGAAATGCCCATCAGACCGAGCAACTTATGCTAAGACATTATTCCTATATGTGTTATGGTGTAACGGGGCTCTTGGAGTTCCACAACAGGTGGTCCAGATCTTCGATTCTTATAAGTCAACAGAGAGAGCACATCAGATCGAACAACTTTTACTAAAACGTTATTCCTACATATATGTTATAGTGCAGCTGGGCGCTTGGAATTCCGCAACAGGTGTTCCAAATCTTCAATTTTTATACGTCAACAGACAGCGCTCATTAGGCTGAACAACTCGTGCTAAAACGTCATTCCAATATAGGTATGTTATAGTGTAGCTGGGCGCTTGAAATTCCACATCAGGTGTTCCAAATCTTCAATTTTTATACATCAACAGAGAGTGCTCATCAGGCTGAACAACTCGTGCTAAGACGTCATTCCTATATATGTTAAAGTGTAGCTGGGCTCTTAGAGTTCCACAACAGGTGTTCCAAATCTTCAATTTTTATACCTCAATAGAGAGTGCTCATCAGGCTGAACAACTCTTGCTAAGACGTCATTCCTTTATATGTTATAATGTAGCTGGGCTCTTGGTATTCCACATCAGGTGTTCCAGATATTTAATTTTATATGTCGACAGAGAGTGCTTATCAGGCTGAATAACTCTTGCTAAGACGTCATTCCTATAAATGTTATAGTTTAGCTGGACTCTTGGAGTTCCACCTCAGGTTTTCCAGGTCTTCAATTTTTATACGTCAACAGAGAGTGTTCATCACTCTCTGTGGCTGAACAACTCTTGCCAAGACGTCATTGTATCTCTTATAGTTTAGCTGGTCTGTTGCGGATCTGCATCAGGTGTTCAAATTTCCAAGATAATTATTATAGCCCTTATGTTGGCCAGACTTAATACCTTTTGTAATTAAGATTTGTAATATTGGTCCTGAATGGATACACATTGTATCGCCATTTAGTTTTTGGATTGAAGACGCGCTGGTACTGCTCGACTCATCACTCTAAAGCTATTGTCAAACAGACAGCCGAAGCGAATGCGAATCCTGACATATAGAAAAGCGAAAGCGGTCCGATAGTCTATGTGACAGGCTTCAAACAATTCCATACATTACAAACAAAAACGCTTCGCTTCGCGTTCGCTTCGCCTCTCTGTTTAACAATAGCATAAAGGCTGCAAAGCTATTATCTTTACAATGGAGAATTTTATCATCAAAGCTAATAATAATAACTGTTGATTTTTTACCGCCACGTGACCATGCTAAAATGACTAGGTTAATCAAACCACAGAGTGATGTCTGGGAAGAACTTTTATCCGAATGGCAATGCAGGTGGGATAACTCGATCAAGGGCACCTCTACCAATTCTTTCCATCTATTCGTGAGCGGCTGGCCTTGAAGTGCGTGGAAGTGATGCCTAATTTCTCACAAGACACGGTAACTGTAAGAATAAATTATTTTTTTTAAGCTTGTTCTCACCTTTTTTTTCCAATGTTCAATGTGAATATCTGTGAATCAGCACATCGTATCTTATGGGAGTGTATTCTTTGGCAAAACTAACACAATATTATGTTGCATAGCTCATGGATGTAGGAGGTGGTTGAACCACTGCATTGTCACATGGCCGTGCGCTGCGTTAAGCGGGCGTCCGTCGCGGGCGCCCGCGTGGCGTGCTGTTTCATGGAATCTCATAGATCAGCGCAGCGTGCTGCGGGTCGCCCGTCGCACGCGGCGCGGGCGGCGGACCCGCCCCGCGGGCGACGAGTGTCCACCCGCGTGTGATATCGACTGTACACCCGCGCGATCAAATTGGACTGGCGGCGCTGCGAGAGGCGGGAGACCGTCGCGGGCGTCCGCGACGGGTTAAATTTGTCCACGACGGAGCACGGCGCGGGTCCCCGCGACGGACACCCGCGACGGACGCCCGCTAAACGCAGCGCACGGCCTAAAGCCGCTCAGGGGACTGTCCGTGATGTGTTGGTAAAGCATGACGTGTATTGGTCTCACCACTCTCCACATTATGTGATATGGATAAGATTGCTGTTAAGTGTACTATTAATAATTATATTAGTATGTGACGGTGTGATCACAGATCTGGGACAGAAGGGAGGTGAAGCAGATTGAGCAATATAAAAACCTGTGCCAAGAAGAGCTCAGATTATTGGATTTTCACCAAAAAATAACCTTTTCCGATCTCTGGTAATAAAACTAATTTAACAATTTAAACTACTACTGCTGATAGCGTTCACTCATTTTATGTCGTTTTCAGGACCAATATTCACGGCATCGTCTCGAGGAGGACGAATTCTTCATTTGTCAGGTTTTCGATTCAGCCAACATTACTGTAAAAACGGCAAAACAAGATGGCAGTGCTCCACTCACGTGAATAAAGGATGCAGAGCTATTATTTTCACCATTAGTGATACAATTATTAAAAATAAAAATTTTCATAATCATCCGCCTGTCGATTATTAATGACTTTTAAAACTAACAATAAACTTGTCTGAAATTCTGCATTATTTGTCTTCACTTACACCGTTTACTATCGTAATTAAATAGTAAATTCGGATTTGATGTTTAAAAACTGCGGTATTCCAGGAAGGGCACCCACTGAAATGGCACCTGAGCGAATGGCTCCTAAGCTATTCCACGAACGGCACCTATCTCAACATTTTTTCAGGTGCCCTTAGTGGAATAGTTTTTCATCTATCCACATAGGGATCGTACTAATGCTGGGACTTTACATTTTTTTTCTGTAGGACAGGAAACAAATTATTAAAATTACTGATTTTAATCGATTTTTTCATTTTCTTATTTTCGAATTTAGAGTAAACAACAAAATATGTACTAGGCATGCATAAATTCAAGGTGGTACTTACCTATTAGAGGGCGTATTTACGGATAGGAATACGTAAAAAATACAAAACGTGTCAGTCTGATGACTACTTAATTATGTAAATGTTAACCACTACATACAAGAAAAAAATGATAAGATCTCACTTGTATGTTAATTTGTTGGTAGATAAATATAATTATTTAAATTACAAGTACTTGAGAAATTCAAATTAGTTCGTACTACCTAATTATAATAGTAAAACTTTTATCTCACATTGATTTATAGGATTCTCTCTATTTGAAGCATTCCCAGTTTCAGCCTCCAGCGGGAGTAGAAGTTTATATTTATGAATAATAAATACTTATATGCAAAATATTGGGTAAACATCAAGCTATACATAACCAGTTTATCGTGGTCTCGTTTTGTATGATCCTTCCGGTCAAACAACGGTCAGCTTATACTGGTTTTGTACAGCTTGATGTGTAGCTGTGTGAACTACCAATCTTTAACAGTAATAATTAAAAATATATCACAAAGCGTATAAAAATAATAGGTACGTTGAAAATATTATTTTTGTGGTCGTCTGTTAAGCTTAAGCTTGCCAATATCTCTGGTGCAGCCGCCAACACATCGACCTACCTCATTACGTCAAATTTCTTTAATAGACTTTCTACTTTATTACAATAGCAGATGGTTCATGAATTGTAGAATTGGGATTTATTTGGGCAGATTGATTTGATGACGTTTGCATCTACTTAAAAGTCTAATAACCTCTAGTCTTATAAACAGTATAAGAATTGTTTTAATTCCAGAACAACCGAGGATAGTAAAAACGGACAGAGGCTACTGGAATTTGATTTTTGGCGGTTACAAATATACCTTACTAAGTTTAGAAAAATCTTCTACTAAGAAATGGAGATGTACCAAAAGAGCGTATAGGGGCTGCAAAGTGACAATAGAAACTAAAAACGATAAAATAACAGAAGTGAAAAATACTCACAATCATCCCCCTGAAATTCATATTTGGCCAGATACAGACAGCTTCACCTGCCGTGTGTAGAAGCTCTTGATACTCGTAGCAGCAGGGGCGTAGCTACCGCCGTATATGCCGTATCAATTATACGGGGCCCCCGGGCCACAGGGGCCCCCATCGTGTGTAAACAAAAATTAATGAAAACTTAATGATTTATTTGTCTAATCTATCTCTGGTGTTTTTATTATTATCATTTATATGTAATACTGTTTTAAGCACGAGATTGTCTATTAGAAATCCCGGGAAGATCCATATTAATATCAATATTTCGATGCAAGTACTAAAATAACTACCTAATTCCGGCCTCTGGACTCTGGACTGATCAGTCGCATCTGGAATTTTTTTGATGACCTTTGTCCAATTTTTGGTTTAATTTCGGCGTAGATACAGAAATGCATTTTTTTTGAGTGATCTTTACCCTACCTAAGGGCCCCCAAACTAATTTTTATACGGGGCCCCGCCAAGGCACGCTACGCCTCTGCGTAGCAGTTAGGTAGTACTTACCTACTTTCTTTCGATGAAAAATAATAAAACTTAGCTATAAGGATGGCAAAATATGCAGTGAGCACAGAACACGTTTCAATTTTACTTTTTAACCGACTTCCAAAAGGAGTAGGTTCTCAATTCGATGTTTATATTTTTTTTATGTTTGTTCGGGCATAACTCCATCGTTTACCAACCGATTTGAAAAATTCTTTTTTTGTTGGAAAGGGTATACTTCCCGAATGGTCCCATTAAAATTTTATCGAAATCGGACTAGCACTTTTTGAAAAATCAACAAAAACCTAAAAAGTTTTCAACATTGTCTCCGATTACTCCGAGGTTTCTGGTCCGATTTCGATGATTCTTTTTTTGTTCGATACAGTATATCTGCCATTTGGTCCCATATAATTTTCGATAAATAACGTTAAGGTGCATTCACAATCATCCGTCGCCGTCACGTCACGTCACCGGCCCGGTTTAAAAAATGTTTTTTTTTTTACTTTTAGTATGACTTTGTTCCCACACGTTACTCACGGTCAGTCACCAGCACGTGATCTGTCGGTGATGTCACCGGTCAGGCACGTCAAATATTTTTTTCATACAAGTTTCATACTTTTATCACCACACATCCGGGATCGTCACGTCTCAGTTCAGTCAGCGTCGTGCTACCGTCATTGCTACACGTGTGACCAACCCGTAACTTGACCGATGTTATTGTTCAATGTTTCAGTCAAACCGGCGACGTGACTGACGAACGACGTGACGGTGTTTGTAGATACGTACACAAACCGTCACCGATCCGTTGTCGGTGACGTGACGTGACTGATGTGTGTGAATGCACCTTTAGTCGGAACGTTTCGGTCAACTTATAATAGGTCGGAATTAGGTAAAGTTATTTTGGTACTTGCATCGAAATGTTGGTATTAATATGGATCTTCCCGAGATTTCTAATAGACAATCTCGTGTGGAAAACAGTATTACAAATAAATATAATGATAATAAAAAAAAACCATGTGTGATAGATAAGTAAATAAATTGTGTGAAAGTAAAAACTTTTTTGTTTAATAAATCATGCATCATGCATGCATCATTTTCTGCTCTATAATAGTAATTCCGGGATTTCAGGCATATCCACTTTATTCTTTCTTTCGCTGTATAAGTACATGAATAACTCTATCTAATTCCGACCTATGTATGAAACTTTTATCTCACGTTTGTGAACGCATCCGATAAAAACAGCAGGTGTATTGTTCAGTGTGGCAAGATGAGGTAGGTTAATTTTCTTAATGGGGAAAAAGTTGCTAAAGATTAATACACAAAAAATTACACATGTGCCGAGAGTGAAAAACATTACAAACGGTAAAATAATGTTTTTAATTTTAAATCATGATAACATGAAATGTCACCTGTGTTAACATGAAAGGACAATGCATAAATAGACACAAAATTCGATACACTTCAGTTCGTTTTGTGACAAAAAATATTGATATATCTTTCTATTTACTTTATTTCTAAATACTGGGCAAAGGCATCAATTCCTTTTACAATAAACAGTATAATAATTTATTTTGCAAAACAATGAGTTTTCATTATTAAATGGGAAAAATCAAAACATAACTTGGCAACCCTCGTACTGTTTTGACAACCATAACAATTTGACATTTAAGACGCTGTGTTTGTTTGTGAATAAATAATTCGGTAATTCGTATTAGAAATAAACAAGACTAACATTCTCAGGTTAAATTCATTGTTGTGTACGAAACCTGGCAATAGTAATCGCAGAGAAATTAAGAAAAGAGTATTTGAAAACACAACTCCACCACTGTTATGATTGGAAAGTTTTTATAGGTTACCCAAAACAATGAAAGATTCATCTCTGAGATTTAGAGGTAAGTGAAGCATGGGTAAGTGCCTAAATTGTAAATATTATTAATTACTAATTGGTAATAAGTACTTTTTTTTTCAGGCTATCAGAAGTTAGAACCCTCTGGTCTGAATTCTTGACAGGTAATGAACACACTTAAATTTTTTGAGGGAAGACAGAGAAACCCGTCAATCTGTCTAGCACAGTTGATGAGGTGTCTGGACACCGTAGTTGACTGTGAATGCGGTCAGTGGGTCGTCTTCAGAAGATTAGCTCCCTGAACGTACAAAGTTCTTCAGAATTTACCACAGTATTCCTGCCAGGCTGTGCTCACTCAACTTCTGAGCTTGTGCTGTTAATTCATGTGTCTTTGGAATGATGCTGTCATTGAGGCTTTCCCGTGCCAAAATAATAGGCATCAAATTGAGACTGTGATCTTTAAGTGTACAGAGGAAGTTAAACAAGTTGTATAATGTTATGTTTTGAGTCTCATAAAAGATTTCAAAAGATGTTGAGGTTATGCATACATAATTATTTTTATGTTTTAAATATAATTACTGAACATTGAAAATGATGCCTGTTGTTTTATTTTCCCCTCTCTATTACATTTTATTTTTATTAAGTTTATTCATTTGTGATTTGTCAATCAACATTGTCTCTGTTTTATTTCTTGTGTGGTTTATATAAAAAATTAACTTTCAATGCAGCGTCATAGCATGCTATTTGGACCAAATTGTAAAAAAAAAACTCATTCATCGTTTTACTGTTCACAGGCCGTTTTGAAATAGGTTGCAAAATAATTCTGAATTATGTAATATAGCTCTGCGCAGCAACAACCTTCATAGTGCTTAACTTAGAGGAAGAGAAAACTTGAAATGTACTAAAACAATATAGCCATTTTACAGTGGTCTGAACTATTAGAAACGAATGATGATGAATAGTAAAGAAGTTGTACTGTCTAAATAATGGTGACAGTTACCAATTGCAAACATGAGGTATACAATAAATCTTTCTGGTTGAGATTTAAGCATGCCGCTGTAATTATATATTCCTGACCTCCTTGGTCTGGGCTTTATAATTATCTTGAAGGTGCTGTGCTATGTAAGTTTGAGTAATGGTGATGATCCATTGAGTTTCCACCACTACTGACCAAACCGTTCCGTATTACCAAGTAATAAGTGGGTTGGAGAAGTGAAACGGGTAGTTTGTTTGCAAGGCCCCCAGAGCTGGGAAATTACTAGCAATTAATGATAATAAATTATGTTAAAATTTCAGTTTTGTTTTTTTTTTTGCTTTATTTTGTTTGTATTTGTAATGTGACAAATAAACAGACTTGTTTCATGAAACATACTGTTTGTTAAAGTTAGAGTTTTTAAAAACTGTGTCAATTTGGCACAACTCTTCAGTTGGATAATACACACAGGTTTTTAATATTATTTTGATTTACAATAACAATTTTTCAAAATTTGATAATTTTATTTTGCTTGCAATGTTTCTTTTTTTTTGCTTAGTTCAAATGTTACAAACAAAAATCACTTGTTTGTATCCTACAGAACGATATTTCAGCTTTGTTGACTATATTCTGATGATAAACGGGACCTGGTTCTTCGCATAAGATTCTTAGGAGCTCCAGATGAGGGAGCTCCTTAATGACTAATATTATAGGCACGAATATTATATCCACTTCTAAAATTCACCATGACTTGGTTATAGTAAGGACGCTTGTGTTGGAGACACGGACAACTCAATGTGCGTAGGTGCCCTATGTGGTATACTTACCTTTAAGGTAGTAGGTAACATAATTCCTGATATTACTGGCTAAAGTAAGTCTCAAATAGACTAACTAACTGGTGTCATTTTCCCCTTTTTTCAGATTAAAAATCTAAAATGGTGTGATTTTCATGGTTTGTTTTTGGCGTTATAATCATAAATGGGTGACAGTCCTTTCAGGCTCAGGGTGGAGCGAAAGGACTGTCAGACTTGACTGACTGAAAACCACCCTGTTCTTTCAGATACACTTTGCGTTCTAGGGCCAGGCCGCAGTTACTTCAGAAGACATTCCCACGACCCATAAGAGTAATAGGTACTGTGAAGATTTTATGCAGAGACCTTAAACGAGCTTTCGAGTTCTTGAACAAAAGAACGATAAGTGCGGGACGGGAAGCAAAGTACCTACCGCGCGCGTAGAACGCAAAGGGCATATGACGGTACGGGTGGTTTTTAATCAGTAAGAGTTAAACAGTCTCTTCCTTTCCAAGCAAGGCGTAGGACTCGTTAAAACCCTAAAAAAACTGTGGAAAATATGATAATAACGATGCAGATTACAGGCAGGCGCATGTCGTCAAGGTCTTTAAGAATAGTTTTTAAATGTTGCCCTGTTGCAGACGTCCAGTTCATACCCACGGAGAAGGGGAAATTTATCCTCGTGCTTCGTGGCTACACGTACTCGCAAGTTGGAGGACGTTTCTTCTACTGTTCATCGAAGCACATGGGGTGCAGAGCGCGAGTTCGTCTGATATCGGGGAAACTCGTGGCGTCTGGTACTGAACACAACCACGCACCGCCATCACAGGCACGCTGTGGTAACGGTGCCTTCGTGCAGCTCCGTCCCAGATGTCCGGCCAATTTGTCGGGACTATCCTCAGCTATACCTCCATTCCCAATTTCGTCCTCAACTGTAGCAGCTCTAGCCCTCCATGCTATCAACTTCCCTAGAATATTTCCCAAAACGGACCTGTGGACGCGACTCCCTGTTCCTGAGGACAAAAAAGATTAATAATGAATGAGTTAAGAAGATAATAATTAGGTATGCAATGATTTGTTTGACATAGAGTCCATATTCGCTGATGCGTGTTGGAACCAGATTGTTATAGAAGATACCACTTTCATGGAACTTATACGATAGTTGCATGATGTACGAGCATGAAGACATTTATAAATCCTAATAACTAATTAAAATATCTGTCATCCATCTGTTATTAACCCCAGACTGTTCTGTCTTCTTCTGTGTTATTGTAAGTGTTTTTACCGACTTCAAAAAAAGGAGGTTATCAATTCGACCCGTATGTATGTAATATTCTCAGAACTGCCCATTTTTCATATATGTTAGTCTATATCAGCGTCTGAACAGATGTGCCAAATTTCATAAGTGTATGTATGTATGTTTTTATGTTTGTGCACGCATATCTCCGGAACTATAAGTTCGATTTAAGTAATTCTTTTTTTGTTGTACTAGGTATTGTTCAACTTAGGGTACACTGCAAGATTCATCAAAATCGGTTCAGTAGTTTTAGAGATATGGATTTTTTTATGTTGTGACGGATTACAAGATTAGTGCATATGTAAGAAAATTTTGTATTTTATGTATTTTACAAGAATTTGGGTTGAATATGTAATAAATAAACTAGAAAGGGTAAAATAAAAACTTTTTTTTAAAAAAGTACCGACTTCAAAACAAATACAAAAAAGTTTAAAATAACTTTTCTTTCGGAAGTCGGTGGCTTTGTTTTGTTGTGTCATTGACTATTGCCACCGACTTCCGAAAGAAAAGTTATTTTAAACTTTTTTGTATTTGTTTTGAAGTCGGTACTTTTTATTTGTATTTTGCATCATAACTATACATATTTTTATGTATTTCTCTTACTTTTTTGCATTATTAACAGTCACGAGCAATAACATGTATACACTTAACAAAATTCAAACGCAAATTACTTGTGAAATACTGGTTTCCACTTTGAAGTAAGACCTATTTCTTAATAGTATGGCTTCCAAAATAGAAGTCTAATGAAAAGGCAAAAGTTTCAATCAATATGGGTAGCAGAAAATCGCTTTTGAATACTGCTTACCTAGTGTATACATATTATTGCTCGTGACTGTACCAATGTTTATTTAAAAATGAGCTGTAAATAATGTTGTAGGTACGAGTAACATACGTAACATAACACATCAGTGCACAGCGACGTTCATTTATTATTAGACTAGAGGGGGTAAATACGCTAAATGTCGGCCCCCTTACGGCTTTTCTGTTTTGAAATCGGTCTGGCGCAATCAATTTGCAACGAAAGGATAGCTTCCGATGTTTTTTGGATAGTTTGATTTATCTATTTCATGTTTAAGGGTATAAGGTTGACATTCCTACTACAAGGAAAAAGTAATAAGGTTTAAATGCGTCGAGAACGAAAAAACCCTAAAGTCGGCCATTTACGGCCTATGGTCGGTCGCGTTTTTACCAAATGTCGGCCGGGTATAGGGTGTTTTAAATTAAGACAGACAAATATAATTAACATGATTTATTATGGCAGGAGTATCACTAAGTATACATTATTAATACCTAGTATTTTTTTAATAGTATTTTAATAGTCATCGTAATAATGATTGTTTTTTTAAACTTTTAACGTCTTCGTATCAATATTTATAGTAACATGAAATATGTATTTGTCGAACAAATCGGTAAATAACGAAAAAGGTTAAACAAGATTATATGCTATGGTAAATATATGTTTTTCAAAAAATAAAAAAAAGTCTTAATCTATTCAGTCATATAAAAAAGTATGTATCCTTCATTTAAACTTAACTCTTTATATTATTAACTAGCGGCCCGTCCCGGCTTCGCACGGTGGCCTGTGTTACTCGTGGATAATGTAGCTTTGGAATGGTGAATTTTTTAAATCGGTCCAGTAGTTTTTGAGCCTATTCGTTACAATCAAACAAACAAAGTTTACCTCTTTATAATATTAGTATAGATAAATTAAATGTATATAATAAATATTTAATTTTGAGAAAATAAGAAAAAGTAATCAGCCTGTATAGTTAGGCTCGAATTCGAGGCTGGCCGACATTACGATCTTTAATGTTTCTAAAGCCGGCCCTTATTTTGTGTACATTATTTCTCGAGATTCAACTAATATCGCCCCGGCCGGTATTTGGCGATTGAATATAAAATAGATTTATTTGCCTATATGCGTTGCAAATTCTCTTATAAAGCCAATGGAATAAGTACAATTGGAATTTATAAAACAGACTGCATTTACTTTAAGTCGGCCACGGCCGAGAATCAGGTTTTACCTCAAAATTGGCATCCAAATGGCGGCCCCCTATTTTTCCTTTAAAACAATACGTAAAACATTGAAAAAACTATCTCAAAATATACTAAAAATCACTAATTACTGATAACAAAGCTTAACCCTTAACTACCTAATACATACGCACATAATATTGTCACACAACCACCTAAAATACGTCTGTAGGACCCCAGAGTTAAATAATTCACTATTGTTATAAATATTAAGAAAGGGTATTGTTTTTATTAATAAATCTGTTTTGAACATTATTAAACTCGAATATTATTAACAAAAGGCACATGAAAATCAACATTTTATACTTTTAACCCCCAATCATGGGTGCAGTCTCTTATTTTAGGCTTACTTACTAATGCGTTTGGAAATTGAGATTTACAATTTTTTTTTTGAGCAATAGAAAATTCTTCTTATAATTTTTGTATTATTAAATCAACAAGAAACCCGTAAAAAATATAAAATTCTCATTAAAATAATAAATTAAACAAAATTGCAGACTCTAAACTTATATATTTTCACGACATCGAAAACACATCTCATTTGAGCATTCAAGGCAAATTAGCGCTTTTCATTCAAAACACATGTACTGTGTTTTGCGTTCCTTAGTACACTGATAAGTAATACAGTTTTTACGAATTATCAATCACCCTTCAGCACTGCTGCTGCCTGGGGCAGCTGCTGGAGGGGTCGCGTTGTTCTGGAGGATACGTTGTAAACCGACACGTATATCACGGTGCAATTTCACATTACTTTGATGACTTGCCATATGTATTCAGTTTATTCCGGTATGTTGTATTTATACCTTATCTTTCTTCCACTATATTATGTTGTAGATTTGCGATCGCGAAGAGGTTGGGGCTGATGATAAAATGTTTCTCTCGTAAATATTCTTCTCGGTCGAACTTCCGCCAACAGCACATCATCCTCAGCTAAAAACACTTGACCACCACTCTAAAGGAATATCACTGTATGATACAGTGTTTAGTTGAACTGTATCTGACCGCTCGCATTCGGAATAAGACGCACAACTTTCTTCCAGAACATGATTTGTATCAACATTCTCCGCATCACTATATTGGTCGTTTGTTATATTATTGTCGTCTGATAATTCTTTTTCCAACCAGTTCTTGATAACGGACTGTCTATGTGCTATTTTAACTAAAATAATAAAGAAATACACAATTTAAAATAATCACGTAACCACCTAGCATACGTCTCTCAGACCCCAGCATGTATTTATTTACTCACCTGAGGCAAACGCGAATCCGTCCAACCCCGACGGGTAGTTGCACGGTATTGAGGGACGTGGGGAAAAGGTATAGGAATGAAGAACATGATACGACACTCCCGCGCAAAAATATTCAGGATTTTAAACTTAACAGGGTCTGTGAGACGTATGCTAGGTGGTTAAGGGTTAAAACAAAAAAAAAGAATATCTTACCGTTCTAATATCAATCCCCGATGTGTGGGTATTCACAGCAAGTAAGGTACTTTAGGTAAGATATTGACGCTTCGACGGCGCAATGGCCACTGACGCTCAGTGTGCGAAGAGTGAGTGACGTAATCGGAAAGTAACGGTTTGTACATATAGAGTATGAACTAAGGTTGTAATTCGAGTGACAAACTTGCCACTTCATTACGTTTACAATGAACGCAAGCTGAAAAAGTGCAGACGGCCGAAGTTTGGGGGGGGGGCGACGTTTGGCGTATTTACCCTGTTAGATAAATCGATTGTTTATTTTTATTGATCTCGAAAAATACTTTTTCAAAATTTAAGAAAGTACGTAGTTTTATAAACTTCGCTATTTCAGTGATAATCCAACGCGATACGTAATTTGGTGATATTAATTACATAGTAATCATTTTAAAGTTTAAATTAAGTATAAGCCTTACAATATCCTTACGTTAATTTTACTTAGGCACCTATAGCTATTTACCTACATGTTGATACTTACTTATATACTTTTTTTTATTGTACCTATGTGTCGTAAAAAGACTGTTTTCATTGTGAATATATTGTGCTTAAATAATGTTAGCATTTTCAATTCGCATTCTATAATAATGAAGATAACGTAAGAAGTACGTTAGAAATACTAGCACCCACGACACAGGATAAAATCCTAGTGAGCGGCAACATAATCTTTCGTACTTGTATGCAAGTGCCCTCTTTGAGGAATGGCTGGAGAGGCGCCTCGGCGTCCTCACCTCCTCACGTGACGGGGCACGGATGTTTCGGAAGGTTTCTATGTCTGATTGGAAAGGTTGAAACGATGGGGTGTCACCACTGCGAGGATCGCCTGGGGGACACGGTGGAGCTTACGGTGCAAGTCTACACCGCTTGGGCAGGGCACAGCCGCGTCCTCATGGAAGCGATAGGCGGCGAAATCTTGCGCCCGACATTGGTTAAGGTCATGCTGCGGGGCGAGACGGAATGGGAACCAGTCACCTCTTTCTGCGAAGCAGTTCTTCTAACGAAGGAGATGATGAGACGCGTGAGGGAGAGGACAGTCTCCACTTGTCTTCACGCCCCAGCCGCCGCTAAACCGCCCGTCCACGGCAACGGACTTTGCGAAGCGACTTCCGGCCACCGTAGGCGCGGCCATGCCGACGGCGAGTATTGGGTGACTTGCCGTCCGGTTATGGACCATGCCCGGGTCGACGGCGCGTCGTGTTCCACGCACACCTTAAAGAGCTGTCAACTATGTAATCACATTACCGTGACCCTGTAACGTAAAGGGTCATTGAAGGATACCGTGGATTTCACTCAGTACAAGTCTAACAGTACCTCCCGTCCCGCCCTGTATGGGAGGACTCATTAGATGATTTTACCACGAAAAAAAAAAGTATCGAAAAGTACCTAAGTATTTGCGACGCCTTCCAAATCTGGTTCTGATCGTCAATCAATATCTTCATCTTCACAATATTTATCAACCTACGAATGACAGAACTGGTGTATCTGAAGACTTAGGTTGTATACGCACTGGATGTGACAAATTCAAGTTTTATACCACCCTAAAATAAAGAGAAAAAAAAAGTTTAGGTAATACCGGTGGAGACTACTTATTTCCTCAGAAGCTAGTCCATTACAAAACAAGCAAAAAAATACATTAGTCCACGGTTCTCAATAAAAAATTCGAAAAATCTAACGAAAAAAACCCAAGGAAAATACGTGACACCACACATCGTCTAACGTCGTTTCAGTTCGGGAGACTTCGGCAATCATAAAGGTACGGACAGACGTGCTCATTACTAGCACGAAAGCATGCTTTTATTGAGGGAGAGGGAGGAGAACGTTTCTTGACGTTTCACTTGATTGACGTGGCTGGCCACAACCTAATTAGAACAGTAATAAATGTAATAAATAAATAATTATAATTGCATAAGTTGATAAAAAATTGCTATGCAATAGCTTTACCGCGGCAGTCCCCGAGTGCCACACGTATTTTTTTTTTAAGTTTGGCTGCACCTGGTCGCTGCCCCTTTAAAGTAGTGCTTCTGCTGAGCATGAACTCCTGGTTTCGACTCCCAGGTCGGGCAAAATAAGGCACCGAAACATGGTCTCTTACTATGGGCCTCGATAATAAGATCAAGATAGCCAAATAAGCTATGGAGAGAGTTATTCTCGGAGTCTCTCTGCGTGATCGACTCAGCCTGTGTTGTACCTATTGGCCTAACGTAACACCTAACTAGAGAAATATGGGTGAACAATAATCATGACGTACTTATGCCTTTTTTATCGTGGTAAAATCGTCATGATTCCTGTCAGACTCGTACTGACTAAAATCCACGGTGATCCATCAATAGCTCTTTACGTTCAGCATGACATTTCATTTTTGATGTGCGCGTTTTATACGTGCTTTTCAAAATATGTAGTTTAGCGTGAGGGCTCAGATATAGCCAATCTATTAGGCCGCTGCCTCGAATCTTGCGGGCAGCGGGGCGGCGGCGGCGGCGGAGCGGGAGCGGCAGGATGTTATGCGTATAATCAACTGGACAGACCCTCGAAAACAGCGGCGCAGCAGCGGGGCGGGAGCGGGCAGCGTGCGGTATACTTTGACAAGAGGTGACCGCCCTCGCGCCTGCGCTTTAGTGTTTTGCCCACTATAAATCGAGCGTTAGGAATTTTAAAAAGATGTTGCCGCCATTGTTGAGACATTTCTTTCGCGAATAAAAACAAATATCTCGACGACAAAATCACGAACACAACATTACGTGGCTATAGTGATGCGCGATCTGCCCGCTAGTTTCGAGACCGGGTCTGTGACGGCCGCGCCGCTCCCGCTCCGCCGCCGCCGCCGCCCCGCTGACCGCAAGATTCGAGGCAGCGGCCTTAGTGATCGAAAAGTCTAAAATAGGATATACTAAATATGCAAATGCAACTCGAAAATTACCGTTGGAAGTAATGGCAAAAAAAATAAATGAAACGCTAGGCAATTACGATACTATTCCTCTAAAACCGTAAAGTCGTCCCACGCGTTTTTCTACTTGATTCCTGACGAAGAAATCTTTTAAGGAGATATCTAAATATATCTATTTAGATACAGTTTTGACTGTTGTGTTGTGCTTTCAGAAACGGTGGAGTTTTACACCACAGGTCGACGTCAGGTTGGGGCTCTTTTTAATGGTCACAAATTCTACAAGAAATACCAGCAGAGGAACGATGGAACGGTGACATGGACCTGTCGCAACAAGCGTTTTTGTCACCATCGGATCATAACCAAGGAACGTCATGTTGTCTTCATTTCTAAAAAGGGACACACACTTGAATGTAGTAAGGCGGATTTAGAGGCTTTTCAAAATAACTTTACCATAAGCTTCTAAATCCGCTAAAATCTTATCTATCCGCAAAAGATGTGACTTTTATTTGCTTAAGGGCAGTTAAGTGTTTTTAACCGACTTCAAAAAAAAGTAGGTTCTCAGTTGGACCTGTATGTATGCTTGTATGTATGTATGTCCGCGATTATCTCGAGTTTGGTTGAACGGATTTTGATGGGGTTTTCAGGAAAGTGTTCATTACATTCTGGAAAAGGTTTTAGTATATAACACTTAATCCCGTGACGTTGCCCGCATAGGTCCGTTTTTGTTGCTAACTAGGATTGTAGATTTTCAAAGACGCCGATTATATGAAGATTTTTGTTGAATATCTAAACTAAAAAGAAAAAAAAGAAAAAAAAAAACTTTTTAAAAAAAAGGGAACCAACTTCAAAACCAAACAAAAAAATCTGTAAAATATCTTTTCTTTCGGAAGTCGGTGGCCATAGTCAATGAAATAAAAAACAAAGCCACCGACTTCCGAAAGAAAAGTTATTTTACAGTTTTTTTTTTGTGTTTGGTTTTGAAGCCGGTTCCCTTTTTTCAAAAAGTTTTTTTGTTCAATTAATAAGTTGTTTCTATGGATCCTCTATGGGAAAAGGCAGGCGTATTTTATATCGTTATTCTTTCACTATAAGAGCTGACTTTTACTTCGGTACTTCTTGTTACATTTATTTTATTTTTACGTTATTGTATGAAAACATAATACCTAGTAGGTATTATGCCATTTGAGTAAGGTATTCTAATACTTACTTGTTTGTTAGGTATTTAGTTAAGAAATCTATATTTCTAAGTTTATTTTTGACAAGTATGTTTGTTTAGATCCTTTGTAATATTCCGAGAAATAAATTGTTTTTAATATTACAATTACATCTTGTCGTTTTATTGCGATGATATCTTACTCCGTATTGTGAGGTGTTTTTGGAAGTTATACAATTATTTCAGTTGTATATTTTTTTTATTTATGTAAGCATAATTAACGAATATTACTTACGAGATTTAAGCAAAGATAAACTATGTTTTCATGTTTCAGTGGCATCAGCAAATGCGCTTACATTTGGGGTTTCAAGGTACGGCAACCCTGTCATATCTTGGGGCAATTATACGTTTACTAAGAAACTGACTCGACGTGTGAAGACCTGGTGGGAGTGTTCAGCGAAGAAGAGTCGTGGGTGTCGATGTGTTGTTGTCACTGTCAACGATAGACTGGTGAAGCTCATCGGATGGCACAACCATTAGTATATTATCACGCTGAAATGGATACCTACTAGATAGTGCAAATGCATAGACACCAGCAGGTCAACTTGTCAAATTTTTCCAATCGAGCATTAACCTTCAACTATTGGGATAAGGTTGAAAATCTATTGAAGAAATTTGACACATTGAGGTAGGTTGATGTGCTGGCGAGTCTGTAAAAAAGGTTTAGAATAAAGTTATGGTATACAACTGAATGATAATCTCTTAAGTCTAAAGTCTTTTTAGGGTTCCGTAGCCAAATGGCAAAAACGGAACCCTTATAGATTCGTCATGTCTGTCTGTCTGTCTGTCTGTCTGTCTGTCTGTCTGTCCGTGTATGTCACAGCCACTTTTTGTCGAAAGTATAAGAGCTATCCTGTTGAAACTTGGTAGAAAGATGTATTATGTGAACCGCATTAGGATGTTCACACAAAAATCAAAACAAAACAAATTTTGGGGGTGCCCCCCATACTTAGAATTGAAACTCAAAAAAAAATTTTTCACCAAACCCATACGTGTGGGGTATCTATGAATAGGTCTTTAAAAATGATATTGAGGTTACTAACATCATTTTTTTCTAAACTGAACAGTTTGCGCGAGAGACACTTCCAAAGTGGTAAAAAGTGTGTCCCCCCCCCCCCGTAACTTCTAAAATAAGAGAATGATAAAACTAAAAAAAATATATAATGTAGACCTCAACCAAAACTACCAACGAAAATTGGTTTGGATGAGATACAGTTAGCAGTTTTTGAGATATAGTACATTTTCAAAAACCGCAAATATAACTTTGCCATTCATACAAATACTATGAAAAACAAAGTAATTTTTATTGTTTGTGTATATTACTTACTAATCTCAATATAATTATATCTCTAATCTATGCTTGCTGCTACGGAACCCTTCATGGGCGAGTCCAACTCGCACTTGGCCGGTTTTTTTATTTTATAAAATGTTTCATTTTTAAAACGATCCTTTGTATTCTGGGTGCGTTAACAAACAGAAACTCACATTGAACTACACCCAGACCTGGAACAATTAATGTTGTAGGTCATACAAATACACACATCAAAAGTGTCTAGGTATCAAGCATTTTTATGCGGATTTCTTGAGATTGAGATGTGGCTTTGTAATAAATTTATGATTTTATAAATTTATATGGATCCTTTTTGGTGCATTTCATAATTTGAATCAGGAACTGTGAATCAAATTCGAGTAAAAGATGAAAATCAGCTGTCAATATTTTCCCTATAAAAACATACAACGCATTGAAGACATTATTAGTGCTACTGTTTCCCTACTACTGATTAAAACCAACGTTATTATGGAGCGGCGACGTCATTTAAGCAGGGAAGAAATGCTCAGAGCCGTGGGAATGATAGAAGCTGGTTCCCGGCAACGTACTGTGGCTTTAGCTCTGAATACAAGTCAGAGTGTTATCAGTCGACTTTGGACACGTTACCGAAGCACTGGTACCGTGGCTGAGCGCCATGGAGGACGGTATCGCTGCACCACACGGAGACAAGACCGATACATTCAAATCTTAACTCGAAGAGCTCCAACAATAACCGCCATGATGTTAGCCGTGAGGCTTCATCACTCTTCAGGGAACTTAATTAGCGACCAAACAGTCAGAAACCGCTTGCATGAAGTGAACCTTCATTCCCGAAGACCGCTACGGGTACCACCTATAGCAATGCACAATCGTAGGATTCGATATCAATGGGCTCTTGAACACAGAAATTGGGCAGAAGAACAATGGCGTTTCGTGTGCTTTTCTGATGAGTCTCGTTTCGATATGAGACCGGATACAAGACGTATACGACACTGGAGAACCCCTGGACGCCAACAGCGATTAAAATCCTGCCAGGATGTCCATCCTTATAGTGGTGGAACCATCATGGTATGGGCGGGTATTTGGATCGGCGGAAGAACTGAGTTGATTTGGATCAGAGGCAACCTCAACGCTCAAATTTATGCTGAGACGATTGTATCAGACGTCATCGTTCCTCTACAAGTGCAAATCGGTCCCTTATTTCAGTTAATGCATGATAATGCACGACCGCACACCGCAAGAGTTGTAAGACAGACTCTCGCCGCAGCTAACATCAATGTCCTGCCCTGGCCTGCTCAGTCGCCAGACTTGAATCCGATTGAGCATGCATGGGATATGCTACAGAGAAGAGCTCTGCCGAATATGGAGGGTATCCAGTAGCAAGAAGACCTTTTTTTGTTGTTGCAACGAACATGGGCGGCCATTCCACAGCGTGATTTGGATGAACTCATTTTGAGTATGCCAAACCGATGTTCTTGTGTTGTTAGTGTTCGCGGTAGAAACACGGATTATTAATTGTATAAGTTACCCAATAAAATTTTAAAGAAAACTGTTATTTCAGTCTTTTTTTCGAACTTTTGTGTTAGTGGTTCAAATGTCAAAAATCCCTTTATTAGGAAAATGGCAAATTTCTTTATTAATGCAAAGGTGACTTGGTTTATCGTTACTGTGACAAACGAAAACACTTTATTTGATGAATCCTTAAAGAAAATTTTAATTAATATCAATCAGGAGAAAAGTTATTGCAAAAATATATGTTGATCCCTAGACACTTTTGATGTGTGTATTTGACACATGCGGGGATCGCACCCGCGACACTCTACACAGTACTCGGTCGCTCAACCATTGCGCCGACCGTGTCCAATCATAAATCAATCATCCTTCGACCAAACGATTGTCTGTGTGTTTCAGTAGACCGTTTTAAAGTAGGTGAAAGGTTAGACGCGGAGTATACTTTGAATGGAGTAATATAGAATAACAAAAAAAAAATCAGCTGCTCCATGACATCTCAAAATTTAATGTAAGCATAAATGACTCCGGCAGACGATCTCCGGCCACCGGCGCGGGCATGCGGGCGGCGAGTAAAGGGCGACTCGCCACCCGACTGTACCATGCCCGGATCGACGGCGCGTTGTGTTCCACGCGCGCCTCAAAGAGTGTCAGCATGATGACGGGGCCCCCCTCTAGAGGGCCAAAGCCTGCAGGGGTCGCGGGACTTATCTCATTACCGTGACCCCGGAACACAAAGGGCTATTGAAGGAGACCGTGGATTTTAGTCAGTACGAGTCTGACAGTCCCTCCCGCCCTGCCCGGGGTGGGAGGTCTCATTTGATGATTTTACCACGCAAAAAAATAGCATAAATGACTCCGAAGATAAATAGAGACCAGTCTAAGAGTATGCTGCACTCACAGAGCGGGGCTAGTTGAGCATAGGGGCAAGTTGGGTAATCGAAATATCTCCCAAACTATAATTCTTAAACCTGGACCAGTTATAATTTCATCGATGGTGTGCTCACATGCCTGCAATGTGCGCGAGTCTTCGTAAAAAGATTGGAAACATGAGCCATATGCGAGTACACGAATGACAATTAAAGCAGAGTTGAAGCAATCGCCCTAGCCGAAATCGGCCTGACTGCATCATCATCATCATGGTACCTGGTTAGATCTAACAGTCTGTTATTGTTGCGGTCTGCCTCATTATTTTTCGTTAGCCCTAGTCTCAAGTCTTCATAAATGTATATTGATGTTTTTGACTACCTATTTAGACTATTTTAAGAATATTCCTGTTTTCATTCCTTTAAAAAAAAATGTGTGCCTAGTCAAATAATTAGATTTGTATAACTTATACATATACTTCATGGTTACTCTTATACCCTAAGAAAAAAAAAAACGACGGGTTGCACTCCGGGAGTGCCGGAAAAAGTGAAAACTTGAATAATGACGTTGTGCATTTATTTTCATATTTTTAACACTTTATATACGCGAATTTTACGAATACACAGCAGTGTGGCCACTACACAGACGGTCGAGCCATCAGCTGTCACCATCCATGGATGCGCGTCTTACAAATTTTCGTTAAAGTCACCTGACGCGAGTTTAACATTTTTTACCCATTAGGTACATTTTTTAACATCTTGTTAGTATTGGATATACGAACTATGTGGTGTGTATATGCCAGCTTGATGTTTTGAATTTAAAAATGATACGTGAATAATTCTTTGTCATGTGTAATTTTGTCTGTCAGTCGATACAAAGTTTTCTCTGAATGTATTTGCCACGTTATTATTTCCCCTCGTCTTTGCTTTTATCTAACAGTTAGTGTCGTACAGGTGTCAAATCACAAATGTTTTCATATATGCTCGATAGATGGCGTTGCACGATTAAAATGCAAGCTATCGTTTGCCTCAATCCGATCGTCTTACGAATTTTCGATCAGGGTCACGTGTCCTGACGCGAGTTCAACATTTTTACCCATTACAAAAAAGTGTACAACGCCGCTAAAGAAGTTTTCACTTCAAAAATAAGAATAATAATAAAACACATACAATCTTACACTTTTCCGCGATGAGGGTATTCATAAACTAGGACATTTGAATAAAGTATTTAGCGGTTTAGGAATAATAAATAATAATTAAGTAACATTCATGTAGCTAACTGTAAAATGTATTTCGTTAAGATGAGATTTATCGAAATGATTAAAATAATGTTAAGTAAAAATAATGAAACGCATATTTCAACTTGTAAAATTATCTAAGCATGAAACTCCTAATATGAATTAATAACTTTAAACAATTTCCCATAGTAATATTATGCGATTATAATAATTATTTGATTTAAACATTAAGTAAAAAATTGTATTCCTTATTGTTATTAAATATATTTATGTGATTTGTATTTTTCATTTATTATATTTTGTGACTTCCATTGCGTATCTAGTAAAAGCAGGACACTATAAACTTTATTTTGCATGAAGATTATCAGAAACCCAAACGAAGAATGGAGATGATAATGTTTCTGATATATTTCAGAGCCATCAGAGCCAAAATCTAACTTATCTCAGCTCGGGAACCTTGTAGTACAGATAGGGCCGTGGCGGTTCAACAAACATGCGTGTTGGGGGTCCAAGGTTCGCTGGACTTGCATCAAGAAGAAGAACGGCTGTACTGCAGCCATTACCACTGTTGACAATGTCATCGTCAAGACTCTTGGCAAACATAATCATTAAGTTTCGTACTATTTGAAGTCTGTGATAAGAATTTATTTAATATGCTATTAAAGTAGAGCAGTCGTTTTACAGAGGCTCTTTCCGACCCTAACTGTTCCTATTTTAACTAAATAATAAATGTAGCTGTAAACTGAGAGTCGATTTCAATCTTCTATTGGTAAGGTACAGTTACTACTATTCTCCTTTGACAGTAGACTCTTTAATCCCGTAAGTGATACTTATAAACCCTTTGGAATCTTCCATGATGTAGAGTACAAAAATCCTGCTGCAACTCGTAGCTTATTTTTAACTAGTGAAGTAATAATCATCTGACTAAGCCGTTATGAATGGTGATGACTTGTATTAAAAATTAAAAACTGCCTGTTAAAGGACCCCATTTATTCGTGAAGAACTTAAGGTGAATGTTACTGTGAACGTACACAGATTATGTTATAAATTCCTTTGGTTAAATGTTTTACATTGATAATATTAGGTTACCTAAATTTCTGTAGGATTGGTAGCGGCGAATTGGTTTCCTTAAAATTCTCAAAATGATTAAAAAGGGTTGATGTAGTGTTTTAATCTATTAAACAAATTTAGTTTTCGCTGGTAATAAAACGCCTTTTAATTTAAGTTTTTATTGTACTACTAGTAATTAAAAGTTAAATTATAATTCTGTTTCTTTTATTTCGTAAGTTTTTAGCTTTTACGAACATCTTTCTTATAAGTACTAAATTGAGATAAAATACATCACTGTTAAACAAATAATAAAGGTGGTTATGTTTGTTTGGTGAAGGAGGTTGGATTAGACTGATACTGGCTGGTGAATGTTAGGTACTGTAGCGAGCGTAGCGTCGTCGTGGCGATGGTTGATTATGACAGCTGTCATCTCATGACAGATCAGAATTGGCGGTATCTGGCGGTATAGTGTGGTTGTATTACCACACCCACGGCGAACTGATATTCTGGCTTAATCCTAGTGATATTAATGATTCGTTTACATTAAATTATAATCTGATAATATAGGTACACGTAATTATATAGGTAGATTGTAAAAATGTTTATTTGTAGGTAATTATTTCAATGTTAAGCTGCATATCAATTCAAGGCAACCAAATATTAGTGGCGAATGGTTTTCGCTTCCACAAGAAGAAGTCTGTCGGCTCGAAGACAAGATGGTATTGTGGTTACAAGATGAAATACAAATGTAAAGCCTTCATCACAACAATCGAGGCAGTAGTTGTTAAGAGCAGTTTCACTCATAATCATTGCTAGAAATGGATAAAATTATTAAATCTTAAATATCCGAAACGAAAAATAATAGTTAGGATGGACAATTTATCTTAAACATAGTGTTTGAATTCCACAATCTGAATTCTCTTATTAAATTAACTAGTCTTATTTAGTTCTCTCTCAGATTATTCATATTTCCGGGTGCTTTTACGCCCATACTTATGTGGTATACTTATAACCGGAACCCAATGAGTACAGGTGAACACATAAATTATAATTAAATAATAGGTAATTATTTTGATCTGTTTCAGAATTAAGTTTCTCATTATCAAATAGAGGGAATCCCATGTTGGTGGTGGATGGTTTCCGTTTTCACAAGGAGAAAGATATTGGATTAAAAACAAGATGGCAGTGTATGTATAGGAGACGCTTTGGGTGTAAGGCCACCGTCACAACCATAGATGAAGAATTCTTTAAGAAGAGTTTCTTTCATAATCATGATTAGCCGTAGCCAATCGTGAAAAGGATTGGCTATGATTAACTATTTTGAAGTTTAATCATTTCTTGCAAAGATGTTGTTGTAACACTGGACAGGTTATGTTTGTTTAGAGGATGTGCCAGTGGCGTTTTTTCCATACATGCGCTCTCGCCTGTTTTCTTTCTAGATATTGGTCATAGAGCAATGATTTTTATAGAATAATAGTTATTTATGATACTAGTGCGGTAAGTTGGTTTTTACAAACGAGTAGACGAATGATAGCCCGAGACGAAGTCGAGGGCTTACCATAGTCACGAGTTTGTAAATACCAATTTCTGCACGTGTGTCATACAATGTTTTTCAACACATTTGCGAGAAAACAGTACAATAAACAAACTTTATTTAACAGTGGGCAAGTCGCAACAATTTTTGAAGTTTCTATTATGAAAATGGCGCGAATTTGCAAATGGCGCCACATGCACGTGGTGAAAATTAGAACTACATCTTTCGCCTCATTTACTCTTTAGTATTAAAGTGAGACAACGTATTGAGCAAAAGCGCTTCCAAGGAGGTTCGATCAGTCAGGTTGTTTATTCTCGTAATGTGAAACTCTTTGGTGGAATTCTTATATTTTTTTTTAGGAAAATTAAAAGAAACCCGTAAAGAAAACGCACGGTGCTATACAACGGGGTATGCCGTAAAATAGGTACTTATGTGAGAGTACCTATTTTACCGCACGTTCCGTTGTATGGTGCGTAATTTTTAACTTTCGAACAATGTATACAGGCTTTGTAAATGCATTTTTCGAGCAAATGTGTTGAAATAAATATTTACTTTCTACTATGCCTCTATGTTTTTTTCTTTTCGATGGTACGATATTATTATAGCACCCTCAAAAAAAATCCGGTCCAATAAGACCGGTTGAAAGCGGTTTGCATCCAGCGTGATCCTGTAGTCTCCATAAGATCTTCGTTTGCCTACCTTGTGGGTTGATATCCTACGCTGCTCTTGCCGGAGCGGGGTCTCCATTCGAGAACCTTATGGCCCCATCGGCCATCAGTTCTGCGTGCTATATGGCCTGCCCACTGCCATTTCAACTTACTAATTCGTTGGGCTTTGTCGTTAATTTTGTATCGTCTACTAATGTCCTAATTTCTGAGTCGATCGCGCAGAGAGACTCCGAGCATAGCCCTCTCCATGGCTCGTTTATAGTGGAGGAGGAAATAGGCGAGAGCCACACCTCAAAAAATGACTTTTTACTTAGGCCATTCAGACGGATCCTATTCTGTACTTACCGCACGAGTATGTCGCCGAAGACTCGCAGACAACGATAGATTCTTGAAGTACCTAGTTCCCAAAAGTTTCTCCACTCGCATTTCTTCTTAACATTATCAAAATATTACTTACATCTGGATAATTCTGAATGTTGGAAAATAAACGGTTCTGATGTCATAAATTACCTTCAGCGGTATATTTTGTAAGACGTTACTTTTTACTATCGGCTGTTATTGATAATAGTGGAATCTTGATAAGTGTTAATTGTCTCAGTTTTACATACCTAACTTGTTTTTAATTAAAACATATAACCATGGGAAAATACATAGGTACGATGAGGAGAAAAATGAAAAGTTAATGAGTTTTCCTAACTTAAATAATAATAAAAGCGAATATCATTGATGTAACAGTGTTATTTATTTCTGTTTATCTCCATTTCTTCTATCGCATCTATTTTTAGAATCCTTAACCAAAATCGGGCACGCTGGCGGTATTTCAAAATTAACTTAATCATAATGTTTTTCGTTTTGAAACTAATACGTCATGTTTTTCAGTGATCCAGACAGAAAAGGGAACTACGCTGATGTATTTGGGTGGCTACCGCTTTTCCAAGAACAGAATGCCCGGCGGCAAAACCAGATGGCGCTGCTCCACCAGGCACCGTACTAACTGTAAAGCCTACGTCATCACCATCGGAGATAACTTCATTATCAAGTCTTGTCTCGACCACAACCATGACAAAAATACATTCTTTAAGAAAATCTAATTCGAAAACTTAATTTATAACTGCGTCTTTTCAACCCTTTTGTACATTTTTTTTATCGTGGTAAAATCATCAAATGAGTCCTCCCACCCCGGGCAGGGCAGGAGGGACTGTCAGACTTGTACTGACTAAAATCCACGGTGTCCAGTGGCGGTACCTTCATATAAGCCCAAAAGCCCGGCATGCCTTAATTAAAATGCTCGATAGAGAATCAATATCAAACCCGAACTATTTAAAAGTTCGCGCGCTTAATTCTTATCAAAATAACACAAAATACTAGTACCTATGCCACACGCACTGTCACGCACACTACTACACATCGCGTCGCGATCGTCTACATATAGCTATCTCGCTTACACGTACCGGCTTATACCGGGCTTTCAAATACTATCTCTGTCTCTTTCGCACCTAAAGCGATGTGCCGTATAACGAGTTAGAACCTTGTGCGTCTAGAAATCGATCAGTATGGAACATTTAAGCCAGGCTTGATGCGTCTGAAGTTGGACGCGTATGCGTGACCTTGTGTCGCCTTTTTTTTTAATTTATTAACGGCAATGGATACAGGTCCTTATGCCTCTTGTGTCGCCTTGCCAACGCAGTGTTGCTGTTTTATAGCGACGTTGTGAGATCTTGGAGATTTTTAACGTGTTTGGAAACTTTTTTTAAGATTTCGCAACAATAAAAACTAGCGACTTTTTAAAATAACGAAATTAAATATTCAAGCAATATAATTTTACCAAGGTACTTAGGTTGGTAATTAAAACAGCGTTAGAATAAATCACAACTATATTTTATTTACAAAATTGCCTAGCCTATATACATATTTTGAGTATCACTACTAGCCCTGGGAGCACCAACACAAAATATTGTTCCACCAATCACGAGCGACCATACGACGATACGATCAGTGGAGTTCTAGGGCCGCGGCACATAAATACCGAGCGGGCCGGCGCGGCGCTTCAGTGTCCGACGCGCGCGCTTCGCGTGAGGTCGTGTACTCGATGTTTGCAGGTTATCTGGTACAGTACTCCCCCCCAGCGAAGCGTACTGGAGGTTTCGAAATTCTTCCTGACCTCGTAGTGTAGGGCTCATCACGGATGACGTCGGCAGCAGCCTCGGTGTCCAACAGGAATGCAGGTTTCAGTCGATCCACGGAGATATTCTTCTGTTTACCCTTTACGAGTATCGTGTATGTCTTATCATTGCGCACGATGACTCGGTGCGGGCCGTTGTATGTAGGTGTGAGCGGCTTGCGTACGGTATCGTCGCGCACAAACACATGCGTGCATGTTCGCAGGTGTCGAGGAACGTATGTTGCCCGGCGGTCCGTACTCGTTTGTGCGGCGTGAAGTTTTCGCATTGCGTTTGCTATGACGTCTTCATAATGTGACTGTATTCTGTCCGCTATCTTCACGCCGACCATCTCACCGGGTAGTCGCAGTGTTTGGCCGTACAATGCTTCAGCTGCAGAGACATCTGTGTCGTTTTTTATTGTTGAACGTAAACCCAGCATGACGGTTGGCAACTCGTATGTCCAGCTCGAATTTTGTAAACGAGCTGTCAATGCAGTCTTCAGTGAGCGGTGCCAGCGTTCTATCATGCCGTTTGCTTGAGGGTGGTAGGCAGTGGTGCGTGTGCGCTCGATGCCTAGTCGCTTCATGAGACTTTTGAATAGTTCAGATTCGAATTGACGTCCTTGGTCGCTGGTCAACTTCTCTGGGCATCCGAAGCGAACTATCCATCCCTCGTACACAGCTCGGGCGACTGTTTCGGCGGTGATGTCAGCGACTGGGTATGCTTCGGGCCATCTTGTTGTTCTGTCGATGATCGTTACACAGTATCGTTTCCCATCTGATAATGGTAGTGGTCCAACGATGTCTATGTGGATGTGAGACAGACGGTCGGTGCGTGGAAACGCTTCGAGTGGTGAAACAGTGTGGCGCTGTGTCTTACTTTGCTGACATGCGATGCAACTTCTTGTCCAACTGTTGACGTCGACATTCATGCTCGGCCAAAAGAATCGCTTTGTTATCAGGTGGCGCGTGGCGCGAATGCCGGGATGACTCATCTCATGGATTGTTGTAAACACGGTTCGTCGCAGCTGTGGCGGAATGTAGGGTCGGGCGCTGCCTGTTGATGTTTCACACAGTATCTTCTGTTTTGAATTGCTTGGCTTGATGAAGTGAAATTGCAATTTGTTGTTTCGCATAACATTTTCGATTTCATTATCATCTTGTTGTTGACGCGCTAACTCGTCGTAGTCGATCGGTGACGGTGTCGTAATTGTTTCGATTCTTGATAAGGCGTCAGCGACAACGTTTTCTTTGCCTTCAATATGTAATATCTTCGTCGTAAATTGACTAATGTAGTGAAGATATCTTGTCCGCAGCTGTGTTTCCGTCTTGCTGTTGTCTCTCGTGAGGGCAAACGTCAGAGGTTTGTGATCGGTGAATACGGTAATTTCTTTACCTTCAAACATTTTTCTAAAGTGACGAATTGCAAGGTAGATTGCTAGCAATTCTCGATCGAAGGTGCTGTATTTTCTCTGTGCGTCGGTCAGTTTTTTTGAATAAAAACCGAGTGGCTGCCATCTTCCGTGAACGTACTGCTGTAGGGCTGCGCCGACACATGTGTTGGATGCATCACACATGAGTGAGATGGATGCATGTGGAGACGGGTGTGTCAGCATAACAGCGTTTCTGATACTGGCTTTGCTTGCTTCAAAGGCTTCTTTTTCATCAGGCGTTAGACGAATGGGTGTCTTGTCGTTTTTTTTCGAAGTGCGTAGGTACTTGAATAATTTTTCTTGAGTATGTGCTGCGCGCGGAATACTTTCTTTGTAGAAATTAATGATACCCAGGAAGCGTCGTAGTTCTTGCACTGTTTTCGGCTCTGGGAATGTTGTTATAGTTTTGACACGTTCTTCAATTGGTTTAATTCCGTCGGCTGATACGTTGTAGCCTAGGAACTCGAGGTTTTCTTTTCCAAAAACGCACTTCGACACGTTTATTCTCATTCCATGCTTATGTAACCTTTTGAAAACTTCTTCTAAGTGTACTCGGTGTTGAGATTGATCAGCAGACGCCAGGAGAAGATCGTCGACGAACGGGAACACGAAGTCTAGGTCACCCAATATATTATTCATGTGGCGTTGAAATGTCTGACCTGCGTTGCGTAATCCGAAGCACATTCGTGGGAATTCAAACAACCCGAATGGAGTGATTACGGCAGTCTTCTCAATATCTTCTTCTCGAATACGCAGTTGGTTGTATGCTTTGCGTAGATCGATTTTTGTGAATACCCTCATTCCTTGTAATCTGTAGGTGAAGTCACGAAGGCGGGGTATCGGGTATCGATCTGGCTTCGTCACGGCGTTAAGTTTTCTATAATCTCCACATGGTCTGAGTTCACCATTCTTCTTCTGAACTAGGTGTAGAGGACTAGCCCATGGTGATTTGCTGGGTCGGCATATACCTTGCTCAAGCATTGACTGGAATGTGTCTTTTGCGGCTTTATACTTGTGTGGCGGCAACGGGCGTGCTCTGCAGTACACGGGCGGTCCGCGTGTCACGATGTAATGTTCCACGTCACTAGCACTTGCCTTGCTGAAGTTGGGTGATGTGATGTCGTTGTATTTCTTCAGCAGGTCGCAATATGGATCGTTCACGTTGAGTGTGAGTACCGTCGGAGTTGATGAGCTGCTCGATAGACAACCGTTGATGGATAAGCCTGTCTTCTTGTCAATAAGTTTCTGGGCTCGTAGGTCGACTAGAAGGTTGTGATGTTGAAGAAAGTCGGCACCGATGATTGGCCTCTTCACGTCAGCAACGGTGAATGTCCACTTGAATGATCGTCGTAGACCGAGGTTGAGGGACAGGTCGCGTTCGCCATACGTACGTATAGGCGTGCCGTTTGCCGCGTACAGTAGTGTGTCGCATGTCGGTGTATTTTTCTTGCAGGGCGGTACAACCGACACGTTCGCTCCAGTGTCGATCAGGAAGCGCAGCTTGTTGGCGGAGTCGTAGATGTACAGACGGTATGCAGTTATGTTGTTGATCTCGGCTCCCGTCGTAGCCAAGATCTCGGCTAGTTTTCCTGTTTCTTGCCATATTTACAAGGTGATCTGCAGTTGCGTGCGCGCTCGCCGAAGCGCTTGTGAAAGTAACAAGCGTCGCTAGTCGCGCGCTCGTTTTTATATCCTCGGCCGCTCGATCGTGTTCGTGAATGCGACCGTGAACGAATGAAACGGCGAGATGCGTGTGTCGTCCTTGATTGTCTCACTTTTAACTCGGCGATCTCCTTCGTTAGTTGCATGACGGCGTCTCGCAGGTCCTGTTGTTCGTGTGACTGCCGTTCTTTGGCATGTGTCGCCGATTTTGGTGCCTTGGAATGGTCTTGACAGGTACAGGAACACACAGAGCGCGACTCGGATGATTGATCGTGCATTTTATCAGCCATTGCAGCGAGAACGTCGAGGGACGTCTGTTCACTAACTGCCAAAACTGCACGTGTGGACATAGGTAGGTGACGCATCCACAACACCTGGAGCGTGGAATCAGGCATTTTTTCGTGTGCAGGTTCTCTCATGCGCCTGAGAAGCTGTGATGGCTTTTGGTCGCCAAGTTCCATCTCGGTGAGGAGTTTTTGTAGCTGCTGGGTTTCCGATTCTTCGTATACGGAAAGTAACCTTTTCTTGGCTTCCTCGTATCTACCTGTACGAGATTTGGACATAATAATGTCGCTAATCTGTTCGACGTCCGGTTTCTCGAGATGTGACACCATCAAACTGAATTTTGACTCGTCGCTGGGCTTCTGCGGGCCGACAACCGTTTCGAATTGCCCAAACCATAACGTTGGTTTGTCACGCCAAAACGTAGGGATACGGGCTTTGACGGAGATAGTCGCAATCTCTTCGGAATCCATGCTACTGACTGTAGAACGTCGTTCGGGGTCACCACTTTACCAAGGTACTTAGGTTGGTAATTAAAACAGCGTTAGAATAAATCACAACTATATTTTATTTACAAAATTGCCTAGCCTATATACATATTTTGAGTATCACTACTAGCCCTGGGAGCACCAACACAAAATATTGTTCCACCAATCACGAGCGACCATACGACGATACGATCAGTGGAGTTCTAGGGCCGCGGCACATAAATACCGAGCGGGCCGGCGCGGCGCTTCAGTGTCCGACGCGCGCGCTTCGCGTGAGGTCGTGTACTCGATGTTTGCAGGTTATCTGGTACATAATAATAGTAATTTATCTCAAAAACATGTTTACACTTTGAACAATGAACACAGAAAATAATATTTTTGTGGGTAATTTAACATTGTTCGGGTAATATTAAAAATTGAGGAACTGTACAATACAATAAAATATCTTAAAAAAAAAAAAAAAATTGCGACATCTATCTAGAATTTTCATATACCTGGCGACTTTTTTTTGCCCAATGACAACACTGCGACTCTGCGTAAATAGTTCCCGCACACCCGAGAGTGCAACTAACTTCAGTCTCATTTGCTTGATGGGGAAAAGTTTTGGTGTTAAAGTTTTTTAAGAGTTTTATTAGATTATCTCAGTGATACAATTGTTTTGGTGACTTACCTACAACAATGGAGGTAATTGTACCTTGTGAGGATTTAAAATGCGTTCAAGTTTTGATTGGCGAAGATAAGGTAAAATCTTTAAACTTTTCTCAGAAAAAACAGTTAATTTCTTCATTAAAACCGACGCCTAATCTGTGTATTTCTCAGACTAGTAAATCGCATAAACGAAAATTTTATTGGGCTTGCCTTATTTTGAAACTCTAGGCACGCCACTGACGGTGTCCTTCAATAGCCCTTTATGTTCCGGGGTCACGGTAATGAGATAAGTCCCGCGACCCCGGCAGGCTTTGGCCCTCTAGAGAGGGGGCCCCGTCATTATGCTGACGCTCTTCGAGGCGCGCGTGGGACACAACGCGCCGTCGACCCGGGCATGGTCCATGGTCGGGCTGCGAGTTGCCCTTTACTCGCCGCCCGCATGCCCGACGTCATAAATTACCTTCAGCGTTATATTTTGTAAGACATTATTTTTTTACTATCGGCTGTTATTGATAATCGTGGAATCTTGAAAAGTGTTAATTGTCTCAGTTTTTAACCGACTTCATTACATACCTAACTTGTCTTCAATTAAAACATGTAACCACGGGAAAATACATAGGTACGATGAGGAGAAAAATGAAAAGTTATGAGTTTTCCCAACTTAAACAATAATAAAAGCGAATATCATTGATGTAACAGTGTAACATTTCTTCTATCGCATCTATTTTTAGAATCCCTAACCAAAATCGGGCACTCTGGCGGTATTTCAAAATTAACTTAATCATAATGTTTTTCGTTTTGAAACTAATACGTCATTTTTTTCAGTGATCCAGACAGAAAAGGGAACTCCGCTGATGTATTTGGGTGGCTACCGCTTTTCTAAGAACAGAATCACCGCCGGCAAAACCAGATGGCGCTGCTCCACCAGGCACCGTACTAACTGTAAAGCCTACGTCATCACCATCGGAGATAACTTCATTATCAAGTCTTGTCTCGACCACAACCATGACAACAATACATTCTTTAAGAAAATCTAATTCGAAAACTTAATTAAAACTGCGTCTTTTCAACCTTTTTGTACATTTAAAACACACAACGAAAACAAGAAATAACGAATCATGAATCTATAACTAAATAAACGGCTTTTTAACGATTTTCTGACAGTTAATTAAGATAAAAATAATTATCTAAGGCGCAACGCAAACAGGAGGCGCTGATACGGCGCAGACGCGACGCGGCGCACATGAATGATATTATAGTAAAAAGAGCCGCAGTTTACTATAATATCAATCATGTGCGCCGCGTCGCGTCTGCGCCGTATCTGCGCCGCCTTCTGTTTGCGTTGCGCCTAACTTTTATCTTTTTCCTACCTTTCTTCGCGTCATATTTTTTTACTAAATACGCGCATTATCAGTGTGCATGATATCGGTTTGCCGAAATTAACTTAGCAATCATTGTTTTTTTAACGTCTTGTAACATTTTTTTTAGTATTTCTGACTGAAAGAGGCACTTTGCTGATGCATTTGGGCGGGTACCGCTTTTGCAAGGACAGGATTACGGGCTGTAAAACTAGATGGCGCTGCTCCGTTAGGCGCCGCACTGGGTGCAAGGCCTTCGTCGTCACCACTGAAGATAGCACCATCCTCAGATCTTGTCTCGATCACAACCATGAGAAGACGCACCATAAGAAAACTGAGATTGAAAAATGAAAGCGAATTGTTGGTGGAGACAAGATTACTTGGATTAGTTTCTGCGTCTGATTTTATGACATGATAAATAAAGTGTCTGTTTAGCGTAATGTTTGACCGATTTTAAAAAATAAAGGTTCTCAGTTCGGCCTTAATGTTTGTCCGCGATTGCCTATCCCGCGTTTGACGATTTTGATGCGGTTTTCAGAACAGTGTTTGTAACATTCTGGAAAAGATGGTGTACAACAATAATGAATATCCCCTGATGTCGTCCGCATGGATCCGTTATTAACCGACTTCAAAAAAGGGAGGAGGTTCTCAATTCGGTTGGTATTCTTTTTTTTATGTACGAGTACCTATGTACACTGATTACTCCGAGGTTTCTAGTCCAGTTAGTGTGATTCTTTTTTTGTTCGATGCAGTATACTTTCCATTTGGTCCCATAAAAATTTCATCATATTTGGTTCAAAAATGCTCACAAAATAAAAGTACCTAAAGTTCGATTATTAATTCCAGTCAGTAAAATGACATATCCAGTGCTACAGGTTTGTTTCATTTTGTATGTATCAGTGACAGTTGAACTTGTCATTTTACTGACTCGAATTAATAATCAAACTTTATGGCTTTTATTTTGTGAGCATTTTTTTGATTTTTTTTTTAAATAGGGAGTGCCAATGAGCGTCTTTGTTTAATCAGCGTAAATAAAAATGAAATCTTATTGACAATGATATTATATTTCTTAGTGAAGTTGTATCTGTTTTACGAATAAGTTCATTTTGCTTGAGCTGGGGGTCTAAGAAGGCCACTTTATCAGAATTGTAATAAAAACTGCGATTAAATAAATTTGTAAAATGGACTATTCTATCATAATTTACGATTTTTTATTTATATTGTCCCACTACTGGGCAAAGGTCTCCCCTATATTCTTCTTTTGTGCAGCTTTGTCCAGAATACATTTATGGATAACAAAGAGTTTTTCTTGTTGATGCGGTAACCCATCCATAGTTAATACTTGCAATGGTTACACAAAAAGGTACACAGAGGCCTTACTACAAGCTCTTAACGCGATCCAGTTTAGGCTGTGGGAAGGAGACAGAGCTATACAAGTCGTCTAGCGCTATCTCTTTCCCACAGCTTAAACTGGATCGCGTTAAGAGTTCATGGTAGGCCACCAGATGCTGACGGCGGGCGGCTTGCGATTCCTCAAGTCATTAGAGGAACAGTACCTAATAAGACCACATGAGGGTGTCCCACAAGGAGTAGAACAAAACGCGTGGCGTTTATTATAACTCTCGAAGGCATCATTTTGAGGAGAACCAATCATTCCCTAGCCTAGCCTTTTCCCAACTACGAGTATATTGGGGTCGGCTTCCAGTAGATGCAGCTGAATTAAGCATTTAGCGACTGCCTATCGGACCTCCACAACCCAGTCACTGGGCAATACGATACCCTGTGGTAAGACTGGTTGTCAGACTTATGAGCTTCTGACTAACCGTGACGACTTTTTTTTTTTTTTTTTTTTTTTTTTAGGGTGGCAAAATCATCAAATGAGTCCTCCCGCCCTGGGTGGGGCGGGAGGGACTGTCAGACTCTTACTGACTAAAATCCACCCGTGTTCCGTCGGATGCCCTTTACGTTCCGGGGCCACGGTATCCTGGATTAAGAAAAATCCGCGACCCCGGCAGGCATTTGGCCCCATAAGGGGCCCCGTCGGTGACGCGTGAAACACGACGCGCCACCGACCCGGGCTTGGTACCTGGTCGGACGGCGAGCTTACCCATTACTCACCGTCCGCAAGCCCGCTCCGCCGCTGTGCCCTCTGCTGTTCAGAGGGACACGCGTTGGAGCGTCCACCCGACAGGCTATTTGCATACGGGCAAAGAAACCCCTTAGGCACACAGTGCCTAAGGAGAGTTTTTGCCCGCATCCCAGGGCGCACCGGCCCGAAAAACTGGTCTTCCCCCCGGACGTATCCGAGAGGGAACTCCAGTCCACGGGCGCACGTGGAGGTTTCCTGTCTTAGCACCCCAGCCGTGACGACTGTCAAAGATCTACAAATGACAGCTAGGACCAACGGCTTTACGTGGTTTCAGAGGCACGGAGAAAACTCGCTATGACAGATGGCCATCAACCTTGGCAAGCGCGGTTTAACCCGGAAGATCGGCCTGTGCAGCTGTAATTATTGAGCCACAATTGTAAGTGTATACGCAGATAACTGTATACAAGAATTTCTGGTTGCAACCGTGACAGCAAGACTCACTAGTTGAATTTAGGGGAACAGTGTATAAGACGGGGACGTTAATAATCGCGAGGTATAATGGGGACATACACTCTTTAGGCATACTTAACACAACACTAATGTAGAGCAAGCGCCATCAGGACGTCATTTGCAAGCGGCCAGACGCAAATGGCGTCCTGATGGCGCTTGTGCTACGTTAGCTTTGTGTTAAGTTTGCCTTATGTGTGTGATTTCCCATCTTACCTCGTGTCCCCGTCTTATACACTGTTCCCCTACAACATTTCTAGTAATAAATACTAAGTCCTTGTTATCTCTACTACTTAGTATTTATTACTAGAAATGTTCTAAAGTCAACTAGTGAGTCTTGCTGTCACGGTTGCAACCAGAAGTTCTCGTATAGGTAGCCAGACATTTCTCTGCGTGTATAATCTTATATGTATAGCGATCCTCTGGGATATTTTCTGATTAAATTATGCAGATGCAAAATGTAAGTAGTAAAGTAAAAACAAAAGAATCATATAAATGTGTCATGAATTAAATCATCATCATCATCATCATCATCAGCCGGAAAACGTCCACTGCTGAACATAGGCCTCCCCCTTAGACCGCCACGCCGAACGACAATTCGCCACTTGCATCCATCGGTTGCCCGCGACCCTCACGATGTCGTCGGTCCACCTAGTGGGAGGCCTACCTACGCATAGACATAGCTCATAAAATTTGCAAGTTGAAGTGGCAATGGGCAGGCCACATCGCTCGTAGAACTGACAACCGATGGGGAAGAAAAGTTCTCGAGTGGCGACCACGGACCGGAAGACCGGAAGATGAATTAAATATTTGCATTTAATTATATTATTTTTGTCGTTTACTTGGAGCAGCTGTGTCCATAAAACATTGTTGGTTTTTCACGGAATGAATGCAAGTGAACAATTCGTAAAGCGCTTAATAGTACTACGTAGTTACTGTTTGACTGAAGAAGAAATCATATTTGACGCAATGTTAATTTAAGACTTCTTTGGATTCAGAACAAAAGAGGCTATCCTATGGTGAAAATAGAAAGATATACATTTAGCAGATCTAAGATCTGTACTAACACAACCCGCTGGGGCGCTGGGTATGCTCAAAGAAGACCCGAACTAGATACAAGGCCTTTGTCACAACTATCAACGATATCGTTTTAAAGAGTCATTTAAAGCATACACATTGAATTAAATAATTATAATGTTTCCATCGTCATGGTGGTCGTTGCTTATTTCTTCACCAACCTGTAACAAATAATTCTTAATGAGATCTGTGTTTAACTCCACATTTATTTTCCCAGTTCGAAGAATACTGACTGATAGGATGACGGAACTCTTGGTCGTGAATGGATTTCGCTTCGCTCGCTCCGGGGTCGTTGGACGGAACGGTCATGTCCGATGGCAGTGCACCACGAAGACCAGAACTAAGTGCAGAGCCAGGATCACTACTCTCGGACAACTAATAGTCAAGAGTAATTTGAATCACAACCATTTTTACTAGCCAAATGTTGCAATTTTGGGCACTGCCTATGAATATATCTGTAATCTTTCAATTCAGTACCCTTAGCACGAGTTTTCACTCTTTTACTTTACAGCGTCTTTCCAGTATTTACAGCGTTGCTTGTATGGAAAAATGGAACAGCGCCTCTGGTGTGCGAAGAAGGAACTAATTTTTTCCTTGAAAATTGTCAATTTGAAATTGTCAAAGTTCCAGTTTACTTTAAGTCTCAAATACTGAAAACTCGTGCTAAGGATACAGTATTTACAGCGTTTCTTGTATGGAAAAATGGAACAGCGCCTCTGGTGTGCGAAGAAGGAACCAATTTTTTCCTTGAAAATTGTCAATTTGAAATTGTCAAAGTTCCAGTTTACGTCTCAAATACTGAAAACTCGTGCTAAGGGTACTGTTCAATTTTAACGTGGTCATGTCTATTTTTTCCAAATTATGTCAATCTATCCGAAAATAAGGTTTATACTAACGCAATTTAAATAGATAGTGCAATTTTTCCTTTGTTGTTCCCACCTTTTCAATTCAATTCCGTTGAGATGTGGCAACCATAAAAAATGTTGCTGATTCATCCAATTTTAATGTAAAATCATAAGACCGAGTTTCAGTTTCGAAATTCTTCATGTATATTGTTTTTAATTAGATATTGATTCTAAGTAAGTAGTTATCATTTTGGTCCGCGAATCTTATTAATTAGGAGTTCTTTTGGTACCGTAACTTAAATACTTGTGGCATGGGTAATGGGTAAACTCAGCAGTATTAATTAATTAGTAATTATTAAAATGATTTTATATACAAATACATTTTATTAATGTTCTTGTGTCTATAACATCCTATGGTGTATATGTCTCCATTCCATTGCGGTTGCTTTATCAGAATTAATTTTTGCTGCTGTACGTATGTATAGGGGTACATATTTGAATATCGAACTTAAAATACCAATGTTCAAAACATCGAAAATTTAAATATCGATTATATCAAAATGTCGAAAATTGTTATACGTCACTTATGTCGTCGAAGATTGAAATGCCGAGTTATTAAAATTTCGAATGATTCATAATATCGAATAACATGCCGATTATTTAGAACTCCGAAAATTTAATTAGCCTCACCCTAGCATCCTTAGTCTTATTGCTGATTATCACCTATGAAGGTAGGTCGACGGAGCCCCGCTTGGCGGGGCTCCTATTTCTGTTTGCAAGGTTTAAAGTAACCTAACACGAAAAGGGTGTTAGGTTACTTTAAACCTTGTATATTTGAATGTGTATTTGAATGTAAAATTTGGGTCTTTTTTAGTAAAACAATAAATCGTCGATAAAAAAAATCCACAGGGCATGAGGGGTATTAAGGGGTCTGAAAGGCTAGCAGGTGACCCCTTCAGTCCACCATTTTAATTTGGCATACGATGCACCAAACACCCTTTATTGGACGTAGGTTATTTAACCATTCGATACTATAAACTTTCGTTGATTGATTTTCGGTTTTACGGTCGTTCGATATTTCCATTTTCGATGTTTTGAACATCGATATTTTAACAGTAGGTATTTTAATCTTCGATATTCAAATATATACCCATATTTAGGTTTTTAATTATTTTTTTGTTGTTTTTAAACAATGACGGTCGTACCACAAAAACTTTTAAACGTCTGTTGAATACTTGTCTAAAAAAATTTCAGATTATGACTTTGAAATTTTAGACAAGTGTTCAACAGATGTTTAAGTTTTTGTAGTAAGGCTGTGAATAGTTGACTCGAATGTTTTGTACATTAAAATTGTATTTTACATTGTAAGTATTGTTTTTCTAACTTCATTATAATCATTTTCACGTAGACTAAAGAAAATATTTGATTAAATTTTACAGTCTTAGTAAAAATAGTTTGCAAACTGGTACTAACTTAAGGTTATTTCTATTCGCAGTGCCCGTATTTACTGATACTCGATCTGGAAATCCTGTCATAGAGTTGGGACCTTATCGATTTACGCGTTCAACCGTATCTAAGTGTGGTCGTCGGAGGCGCTGGACGTGTTCCAAAATATCGTCAGGCTGTCAGGCCGCCATCATTACCCTTGATGACGTCATCGTCAAGACATCCAATGAGCATCAGCATTAGATGTTTTTCAGTTTATATGTTTGTTTAACAATAACATTCTATTTGAACATTTGCTGTCTTACCACAAGAAAGATAAATATCTGTTGAACACTTGTCTAAAAAAACTGTCAACATCAAAACCACATTTCACGTAGATAATTATTAAGGTCGTTTTGCAGTTACACTTTTTTTAGACAAGCGTTCAACAGAAGTTTATCTTTTTGTCGTATGGCGGTTGTTGTTTACATATTTACATTTTTTTATCTTGTTTAAAATCATCAACTGAGTCCTCCCACCCAGGGCAGAGCGGGAGGGACTGTCAGACTCGTACTGGCTAAAATGCACGGTGTCCTTCAATAGCCCTTTAAGTACCAGGGTCACGGTAATGCGATAAGTCCCGCGACCCCGGAAGGCTTTGGCCCTCTAGAGGGGGGCCCCGTCATTATGCTGCACTCTTTAAGGCGCGCGTGGAACACAACGCACCGTCGACCCGGGCATAGTTCATGCTCGGACAGTCGCCCATTACTCGCCGCCCGCATGCCGGTGCCTACGGTGGCCGGAGATCGTTTTGCGACGTCAATCGCCGCGGGCGTCTGCCACTGCGGCTGGTATGTGAGGTGGACGCTGTCGTCTCCCTTACGCGTCCCGCCTCCTCCTTCGCTAGCATGACTGCTTCGCAGAAGGAGGCGACCGCTTCCCACTCCGTCTCGCCCCGCAACATGGTCTCGACCAATGCCAGGCGAATCCAACGTACCTAAATGATTTTTACAAAAATCATTTAGGTACGTCGGATTTTAATTTGTCCAATAGCATTAAGTACTGCATGGCATGGCTGATGTTTTTGCTCTCTGTTCTCTGTTTTTTTTTATACGTAGTATTAGAAGTTCTTATGTTTCGATCGTCGTTGAGTCTGATTTAAAAAATCACTTATTTTTTGTTTTGATTGAATTTGCCCTTTTGTTAGAGTCAACACATTTGATTTTATTATTGCATAAATTTTCATTTTCTTTTAGTACTTTTCTAGAACGCTGTTTTATTTTTAGTAACGATGCATATTAATCATCACCAATTATCATGGTTCATGAATCTACACATAATTATATATGTATGAAATATGTGAATCTAAATAATTATGTATGTGTAGTTTGTCGTTGTGTATTGATATTGTGAACATATACTTTTTAATTAGTTTTCTCACTTTCAGGTGTAGTATTCTTACATTCAAGATTTGGTAATCCTGTCATAGAGTACAATGGGTATCGCTACAACAAGCGAAGTGGTATCAAGGGTCCCAAAGCGAGCTGGGTCTGCGTGAAGGTCAGCAGCCGAAGGTGCAAGGCGAGGGTCTTCACAATCCACAACGAAATTTATAAGATTGATCAATCACATAACCATGGTGCTACTGCTTAGTCTCTTAAAAACTTTGCTCTGTCTGTTTGTGTGGTGCCCTTCCTGGAATACCTCATTATTTTTGACCAAATGTGCCAGAAAGGAAAGCTATGTTTTTTATGTATATAGTTTTTATTGTACCTACATTGTACAATAAGTTTGTCTTGTATATTATATAGCGATAAATCGGCTGCTGTTCCCTGAATTCGTTTTCGTTCCCTGAGTTCGTTTTTCTAAAGTCGGTGGCAAAAATAAATTATAACCGACCGACTTCCGAAAGATTATTTTTTCTTACACTTTGTTTTGTGGTGGTTTTAAAGGCATGAAAAAGTTTTTTTTACCTCTATCTTTAATGCAGGTGTCAATCAGACTTTCTACGGTTCCAATAGTTTTTTGGTATTCTTTTCAGAGAGGGCCGAGTTTAGCGTATCAAGATATGGAAAACCAGTAATTAATATGGGACGATATAGATACAACAAATACGCTCGGACTACTCGTGGTGGTTCTAGAGCCTGGTGGTACTGTGTCAAGTCGAGGTCTGGTGGCTGTCCTGCGTCACTGATCACAGTTGATGACGTCATTATAGCGATGAAAAATAAACATACACATTGATTCTGCTACTTTTAAATGACTGTTCCATCTTGCACCGAAGTACCCCTGCACCTCTATTGTGCGAACGAGGAAGTAACTAAGCTAGTTAATGAACGAAAATGTTAAAGATTCACTGATTAGTTCAAGTTGTCTTATGGGACCAAAGCCTGCCGGGGCTGCGGGACTGTCTCACCAGGCAACCGTGACCTTGAACGTAAAGGGCTATTGAAGGATCACTGTGGATTTTAGTCAGAACAAGTCTGACAGTCTCTCCCATCCTTCCTTGGGTGGGACGACTCATTTGATGACCTTACCACAATAAAAGAATAAAAAATTATCTTATGGAATAACTTTTTCGGTTAGTAATAAGATTTGTAGTATCAAAAAATCATGGAAAACTTTGGACTGTTTTTGATTCGATGAAAGTAAACGATGATAAGTTTGATTTCACAAGTATTTCCCATTTCTCAAAGCGAGTAGGTTAACCTACGACCAAGTATAAGGTATCATCATTTCGGGTGTAAACACATATTACGAGTATATTATAGAGTTGAAATTATTAGAGCAAACCACAATCATTAGTTCAAATAAATTCAGTCTGAAATCATTGTTAACTTTTAATCTTCATGTTCGATAAGTACCTACTTATCGTACTATAAAATTAAGTTAATATATATTTTTTTTAATGTACGATTGCAGATCTGTTTATTTTTCATTTTAATATTGTTGATGTTTTTAAAATAGGATGTATTAGATCAAATTGAGTATAAAATGCATTACTTTGTAACTATTATGATATATAGCAATTTCAATTGAAACAGTAATAAAACATGCATATTAAAAAGATATAATTACTGTTTAGATTCAAGTTCTTTGGAGTACCTGACGCCCAGGTTTGTAACGTCCAAACTGGGGAATCCTGTGCTGCACATAGGCAACTGTCGTTACTACAAGAACAACAAAAGTAAAGGAAGCAAAGCCGCGTGGTTCTGTAGCAAGAGGAGAGGTGGCTGTCGAGCGTCCGTCATCATAGCTGATGAAACTATCGTGTGTGTTAAAAACAGACATAATCATGAATTATGAGTACTTTGATATTTCTATGATTCTTAGCCCAAAGTCTAACAGTTCTAGTGTGAGAGTAATTTTCTATGTTCTGTAATTTTGAGCAACATCTGTCGAACTGAGATACGTTTCCTAATGGTTTGCATACTTAATTGCTTTCTTGGTCTTATGAATAAACGTGAATAATGTCTTTTTGTTTTTATTTACAACTAGCTTCTGCCCGCGACTTCGTACGCGGATCCTGTTGCTTATGCCAGCGACAACGGAGTCGTCAAAATCGAAGATCTGAAACGTCTGATGTCCAATAGAGCCCGGGTAAATAATAAACGGGAGTTCTGGCCAGTAGAGTCAGATTTTTAATGATATACCATCGTCATCGAAAATCAGTCCGCCTTCACCGCATGGAGGTACTCCCAGTTTATGTTATTTTATAATTTTTTATACAGGGTGAATTTTTCAACTGGGCGTGGATGTCTATTTCCGAAACTATGAGGAATATCAAAAAACCTTGAAAGGAGTCTCGAGGCCGATTTTGACGAAAACTAAAACTGCATCATTGGATTTTAGAAAAATTAATAATCCTGGCCAGGAATCGAACCCGCTGATTTTGGAAAAAAAATCACACTGTATTATTACACTATATATAACTATAACTTAAGGAAAACGTATAATTACAAAAAAACTGATCAATCTTCAAGGCAATGACTATATTCGAAGCATACGTTTCTTCTTGGAAAAAATGCAAGTTTTTGTTCAACTCAATAATTTCGTATCAATTGCTGAATACAGTGGGATTGTTGAGCCGTAAAACAAAAAAGTGAAACATTGAAAACAATGAAATTTTATAATTTCGAATTAATTATGGATCAGTAGAAGTAAAGTAAGTAACATAGAAAATAGCAATTTCATAAAAATCTGTAATTTCCTTAAGTTTGCCGTATATGAATACTTCCCAGAATTTGATCCTTATTAGCAACACTATCGAATAGTGTACAGGATGTGATTTTTTTTCCAAAATCAGCGGGTTCGATTCCTGGCCAGGATTAATAATTTTTCTAAAATCCAATGATGCAGTTTTAGTTTTCATCAAAATCGGCCTCGAGACTCCTTTCAACGTTTTTTGATATTCCTCATAGTTTCGGAAATAGCCATCCACGCCCAGTTGAAAAATTCACCCTGTATAGTGAAATTAGCGATAGCTTTAATTTCCACATCAGATGTTTCTGATCTTCGATTTTTATAAGTCAACAGGAAATGCCCATCAGACCGACAACTTTTGCGAAGAAGTTATTCCTATATGTGTTATGGTGTAGCGGGGCTCTTGGAGTTCCACATCAGGTGTTCCAGATCTTCAATTTTTATACGTCAACAGAGAGTGCTCATCCGGCTGAACAACTCTTGCTAAGACGTCATTCCTTTATATGTTATAGTTAAGCTGGGCTCTTGGAGTTCCACTCCAGGTGTTCCAGATCTTCAAATTTATACTCTCAGCAGAAAATGCTCATCACGTGGAACAATTTTTGTTTTGGCACCATTTTTGTATCTCTTATAGTTTAGTTGGTCTGTTGCAGTTCTGCACCAGTTGTTCAAGTTTTCAAGATAAATTATAGCCTATATGTTGGCCAGACTTAATACCTATACAACAAAAAAAGAATCATTGAAATCCGTCCAGTACTTTTTGAGTTTATCCCGGACATACATACAGACAAACAGACAAAAATTCTAAAAACTATATTTTTGGCTTCGGTATCGATTGTAGATCACACCCCAAGTATTCTTTTAAAAAAATATTCAATGTACAGTTTTCACTTTCCTACCATTTTATTATATGTATAGATAATGATATAGTCAGAAGGTTATTATTTTAGATATTTAACCTTGCTTAAGTAGAAAAGTAATTCTGTAGTTAATTAATAAAACCAAAGCTTTATTTTCATCTGTCGTTCATTTTTAACGATCTACTCGATAATGCACGTTTTATAAATGCCATATTTGTTACAGACATCCTGTTTTACCAAACAAAGAAAGGTCGACCGGCAACACCGGTCGACCTCGGGGAGTCAAAGCTACGTGGTTTTGCGTGCGAAATAGTGGTGGATGTAGAGCATCCGTCACTACTGTGGATGGAACTATTGTTCATCAGAAAAATACGCATAATCATTAGTAAACGTATGCGCTTTTTTTTCTGTAAATATATTTTCCCTCTCGCTTAAACATAAATAATTCTTAGGACCGTTACATTAATTAAAATAAGTAAACACAGTTTTGTGATTAACATCCCTATAATCTTAGAAATTAAGTTTAAAATAAGTAACTAATGAAGAAAAGTCAAATTGTATTTTATTTTAAAATGGCTGTCGTGGTATGAAGATGCAAACGGAAAGTACACAGTAGCCTTATAAAAAAATGTCTTGTGGAAAACCACATCAAAAGCGTGCTCATTTACAGAAAATGTATTTTTGGTATACTTCAATGACCTGGCAAATAAATACAGCGTGTTAATGCTGTGGAGTATTTATTACTACATTATAAAAATAAAAGGTCTCTCTACGTTCGATGCTACGTCGTTGCCCATCTCGCATAGAATGCTACGACGTAGCACCAATCGTAGAAGGGGACCATTTTGAGAATACTGATGTATTGGTTTAAATGAGAGTCGTTCTCATTGATTATGTGAAATAAAAACCCTTGATACACACATAGCATTTCACTGATTCCTAGTAACTGTAACTAATTAAGATAGGATAATATTTTTGTGTTCACCAAAAATCTTAAGGTACATCTCTGTATGCATTTCTAAAATATTGATCTATCTATAATTAAACTACTCGGACAACAAAATATGTTACATCAAACAAATTCCAAATGAACACCAAGATATAAAACTTTTTTATTGTAGTGCGCTGCAAATATTCTATTGTAACAATAACTATTTTATTCTTCCCCGAAAAATACTGATCGTGCACCAAATATTCCTGAATGTTACACAAAATTTGATAATGGACTGCAGTTCTAAGAGCGAGCGAAGCGAGCTGGGGACTCACTGGCACCCCGACTCGGACAATTTAGGTTAGAAGAGGATGGCGGGGTCTGAAAGATCATCTCTTCGTGGTTATTTTTTTTTAAACCACCTAGAAGTAGGAGCCCCGCGAAGCGGAGCTCCGTCGACCTGCTACTTTACTAATAAAGCTACATTGGACATTAATTGGTGTTTGATTCAAATACATTTTGCAGTGCATTATCTGAAGTAAAACTAAAAAAAATAAATGCTTGTTTTTAAAATTAGGTGTATTACTATTTTTACAAATTTGCAACAGTTCTTAAATAGATGCTCGATATGACATATTTTAATTAACATAATATTTTGGTGCACATTTAGTATATTTGGTGGAACACAGGCAAAATTAGGTAAATGAAATGGGAATAAATTGAAGTACTTTTAAATACCATCCATTAAGATATAGGTTTTTCTGGGTCTTCTATGAAAATTACATTTACAACAAAACTCGCTAATGTATTATTGGATATTTTACAATAAATGTTCCTATTTCTATTTTGCAGCCACATTTTTAACCCATGCGGGTGGATCACAAAGTTTGTACTACAGAGGATATTATTACACAAAGAATTACAGTGGAAAGGAAAGATCTACCTGGGTTTGCAAGTGGAGGAAATCTCAGAAATGTAAAGCTTCTGTTGTTACCGTGGAAGATTGTGTTGTCAAGTTAAATGGAAATCATACCCACATGTCTTTTGAATAAATTATAACAATGAAGCAGAAAACTGTTATTCTTCCTTGTTTTAACAAGACCTTTTCAGACAAAGATGATGATTGTTAAGCGCTCGTTTACACGACCTCGCCGCGCCGCCGCGCCCGCGCCGCCGCCGCCGCGCCGCCACCGCGCCTCTAGGCTGTGTACACGGTCGCCACCGCGCCGCCGCCGCGCCGCCACCGCGATGCCATTCGCTAGTGTTTTATTTATCTAAAAAAGGAAGTTTCTCATTTCGACCGTATATATGTTTATTTTTTGTTTGTTCGCGGATAACTTCTTCGTTTACGAACCGGTTTTGATGACTCTTTTTTGTTGGAAAGAAAATATTTCAAAGGTGGTCCCTTGATATGGAAATTAGGGTTTGATGATGGAAGACCAGGGGAATCGAGTGGAGCTAAATAATAAGAAATATCTTCTATCCAAGAAAAAAAGAATCATCAAAACCGGTTCATAAACGAAGAAGTTATCCGCGAACAAACATAAAAAAAACATAACGGCTGAAATGAGAAACCTCCTTTTTAAGATAAATCAAACACTAGTGAATTGGCATCGCGGCGGCGGCGGCACGGAGGCGGAGCGGCGGCGGCACGGAGGCAGAGCGGCGGCGGCGCGGAGGCGGCGCGGAGGGGCGGCGCAGAGGCGACGTGGTGGCGACTATGTACACAGCCTAGAGGAGCGGTGGCGGCGCGGGCGGCGGCGGCGCGGCGGCAGCGTCGTGTAAGCGAGCGCTAAGAATTTGATGTGACTATAACTGACATGGACAAGGGCTGTCAACTGTATTGTTCCGGAATTAAATTCAGCACTACTGAATCTAGTATTTGACAGGCTTGTTGGTCTAGTGGTTAGTGATCCTGACTGCTATGCCGGAGGTCGTGGGTTCGATTCCCACCCAGGACAAATGTTTGTGTGATGAGCACGATCATTTGTTCTGTGTCTGGGTGTAATTTATCTATAATATTTATGTATTTAGAAATATATAAGTACGTTTATCAGTTGTCTAGTACCCATAACACAAGCTCTGCTTAGCTTGGGACTAGATGGCGTTGTGTGATAGTTGTGGAATATTATTATTACTATCTATCACACTTGTATGCACAGTTGCACATATTTGTTCAGTAAAGTGAAGTTCAGTCATTCTAGTAAAGTATGTAGTTTAACTTATTTCAGATTTAAAAGCAATGTATTATTTAGGTTTGGTAGTGAAGTACTTGTCATTTTCTTAATTTAACTTTACTAACAATAAAAAAATGGTTAATTAAAGCACTTGATATTATTTAGAACCTTGCACGGTTTACCATGTATAAGGAAGCTGAATCATTCAATGAATGTTTTGTAGTTACGGTGGATTTATTTATTAACATAGGGGAACAGTATAAAAGACGGGGACGTTAATAATCCCGAGGTATAATGGGGACATACACTCTTTAGGCATACTTAACACAACACTAACGTAGAGCAAGCGCCATCAGGACGTCATTTGCAAGCGGCCAGACGCAAATGGCGTCCTGTTGGCGCTTGTGCTACGTTAGTTTTGTGTTAAGTTTGCCTTAGGTGTGAGATTTCCCATCATACCTCGTGTCCCCGTCTTATACACTGTTCCCCTACCTAACAGTTAATAATTTAATATTAACTACAACTTAAGTAATCTCCCAATTCATCGATGTTTTCTATCCTTTACAGTTTTCTATGAGAACTGCTGCGGCAGGACCTATCTTTGGTACAAAGGTTTCTGGTACCGAAAGTACAAGGAGTCAGGTACTACCATCTGGTGGGTCTGCTACAAGAAGTTCTCGTTGAGGTGCACCGGCTCCATCATCACAGATGCAGGGAAACTGGTGAATGTTCCTCGTCATTCACATGAACAGAACTTTTGGCAGAAAGCCTTCAATGGACTATTGAGCTGAAGATTAAAATAATTAAACAATTTTTGTTTATATCTAATTTAAATATTTTTTCCTGACTATTTATATTTTGTCAATTGTGTAATTTTTATCGACATGCAATATACAGTTGCGTGCTTTTCATAAAAAAAGTCTCAAATAAAATAAAAAGTGTGAATGTACTGCAGTGAAAAATGGAAAAGGATTTTTAAGTGTCCTTAAAATATTTTGTTCTGAACTTCTTCATGTTTCCTTTTTGAATAAATAATTTCAATACTAGTCATACAAACTAGGTTTATAACGTGTGTGTTCATGCATATTATTTAACGGCTGTTGCCTGATGCTTTTAAAAAAAATGTTTTGAATTGTATAAAATATGTCATTGTTGAATTTTATTAAACTTTTACAAAAATCATTCTAGTATATTTGGTTATTATTCAAAATAACACTACAGTTAGAATTAAGGGCGCATAACCAGAAAGTTGGCAACGTCGCAAATAGCTGTCAAATAATTACAAGTTTTAATTAATTTGGTAAAACTGCATGAAAATAAGAAATATGGCTCTGTAGTGCACTAAAAAATTGATTAGGGAATGCAATAATTAATATCGTTACACCGAATATATAGTTTTAGATGTAAAAAAAGTATTTTCACACCACCTGCTCGAAAATGTCAAATTATATGTCAAGCAACCTTAACCTAAAGTGAGTCATTAGTGGCCGAGGGCACAGCCGGTCAATAATGTTGTACTGGATTTCATTATTACCCGCTGGTCAATAATGTGATTTGAATTTGGAATATGTTTATAAACAACAAACACCCTTTGGTGCCAGAAAGATTTTTTTTTTAAATTTTCTTTTCCCTTTTGGGAAGACAAAGGGATCTATCTAGCCCATGCAGCCTAGATTTTTTTTTTTTGGTTCTTTTCGTCCCTTTTTGGGGCAGGCAAAGGGAGCTGAGCCCATACAGCCAAGTCTGATTTAGTGTGCCAGAAAGAGGAAAGCTATTCTCGAAACCCTTACTACGCGTGGATGATATTCTCGATTTCCTAAAAAATCATAACGATTGCTTCTTCATATCGTTGCCATGTTTTCGAAGACATAATATTGTAAGAATAATTAGATAACTACCTACGAACCATTTTTTAAAAGGAATGAAATAACATTAAAACTGGCATTAATAATAACAAATACCGTACCGCGCCGTAATACCGTAGGTAATAGTAATTGGCTGTAACATTAGTTAATTTATTTTAAATAAACTGCACTAAGATTGCTGTGGATTTTGTAAATAAATAAATAAATAATAAAACCTATCTATAATATAGTCGATTTATCACATTTTATCAAAAATACTCTATTTTCACGAGCGTCTCCAATGACGTTCTAAATTCAAAATGCATACAGCCAATCATCCAAAACCATTCTACCAGCCCTGTATAAAACTTAGTTTACACAAACGCCACATCCATGAGAGTGATATCATTACGACAAACACGACAAAACCATAGAAGATACTTTTTTTTTCGAAAATCGAATTGATCGTGTCTTGTCTTGTCTTTGTTTTTCGTACTATGGCTATTATTTTCTCACAGTAGGTGTAAAAAGTAGAGTATCCTCCTCTGGGCTAAAGGTGTCTTTGCCTTGGGCTAGCTTGAATCCCTCGCTGCATTCAGGATTCTTGTATTAACTCCCTCGCTTCGCTCGTGAGTTAAACTCTTAACTCCCTCGCTACGCTCGGGAGTTAAATCCCGAATCCTTCATTGCGCTCGAGATTCAATATGACGCCCGTGACATAAGACACAACTTTAGCCCCTCGGTGCATAATCTACTATTAGAAACTTTCCAAATGCTTTTTTTACACCTGAAACGATTACAACATCAAATTCAGTGTTTTCATTGCATTTCTATATCAATGTTCTAGTGCACTGCATAGCGATATTTCTTATTTCCATACAGTAACATTGCTGAATTAATTAAAACTTGTTAATATTTGACAACTATTTGCGACGTTGCCAACTTTCAGAATAAGCGCTCTTAACAATGAATATGTCGGACCCCGACTTACGAGTTGTAGATTGGGTGCAAACCCAGCCAAGTGCATCACTCTGTGTAATATATTATTATTTCTTCACCACTTCTCTCAAAACGGTGAAGAGAAACATCGATAGTAAACCGGCAAATCCTTAAACAAAAAATTCCAAGACATGTGATAACCGCCGGGCGCACATGGTGGATTATGGTTCTCTCCCTCTCCCAGAGAGGAGGCCTATGTCCCAGCAGTGGGAACTTTGGCACACAGGCTGATGGTAATGATGATGAAGAATGAATTCCAAATAAAAGTAACTACTATGGTTAGCTTTCAAATATTTGAGGAGTAACTGGCTCACCTAATATAAAAATTTTTAGAACCGCGATTCGGAAAATCTGTGAAAGGGAATCCTGTTATCCTGGTCGGTCATTTTCGATTCCACAAGGATCGCAGCAACGGCAGAAAAATCCGTTGGTGCTGTGTCAAGAAGAGGACCCTGAGATGTACCGCGTCACTTATGACGATAGAAGGAGTCATCGTCAAGACGAATGGAGTTCATAATCATCAGTGATGAATTATTGTAAACTGGACCTTATGATACATAGGTTAAGTTATTAAACTTCATACCAGAGTGACGTTACAGGCAACTTGCGCGTCTTTTGTCACCTGAAACAAAGCACTACCTACGTAAAGCATACGAACTCTTTTACGTTTTTTATTTTATTTTATTTGATGGTATCAATCAAAATAAACAAAAGAAATAAACAATCGTTTCTGTTCTTTTCCGACCTTTTGCTTCGTCATAATAAGATTACTGTGACCGTCTTTCCATAGCAATAAACTAAGATTTACATTCTAATTTTTCAGATTCAGAATTACTGCCAGTGTTCTTAATGTCGAAGAAGAAGAAGCCGATCATAGAACTAGGCGGCTTTAGGTACAACAAACGGTTAGACAGACCCGGACCTTATGAGAGCTGGCGATGTGTCAAACGTAAACTTCTCTGTCCAGCAAAACTTGTGACTTTGGGAGAAGAAGTCATCGCTATAAAGGGTCGTCACAATCATAACTGATGAACAAGTGAATGCGAAACTTTAAACTTTGACCGTGTTACCACAAGAAAGATAAACATCTGTTGAACACTTGTCTAAAAATATTTCGACGTCAAAACGTTTTACGTTTTGCTATTACACTTTTTAGACAAGCGTTCAACAAATATTTATCTTTTTGAGGTAAGACGGTAATTATTCCACGAAAATTACCCGTAAGGAGACGATACAAATCATAATAATCAAATCATGCTAATAAACAATGCAAGAGGTTTGTATCGTTTCTCTAGATTAGTTCGTTGATTTTTTTGGAAAAGATTCGTAATTATCTTTTAATGAATTGTTAGTAATAATTTTAAGTTTTTTTTTTACTATTACTACGAAAATGTTCGATTTAAGATTCATTAATTTGACACACCTATGATATATTAAAAATGTATAAAACAAAGAAAAATAAAACATTATTGAGTTTTTTCTTAATCAATCAAGCCATCTCTTAGAATGCTTTTTAACCGACTTCCAAACGGAGGAGGTTCTCAATTCGGATGTTTATATATATATATATATTTTTTATGTTTGTTCGGGTATAACTCCGTCGTTTACCAACCGATTTGAAAAATTCTTACATAATCTGACACTTTTTTAGACAAGTGTTCAACAGACGTTTATAAGTTTTTGTGGTACGACAGTTATTATTTAATTTCTTTTATCAGAAACATATTTCGTGGAAAATCGTTTAGGTAACAAGAGTCTTCTGATATTTCATGACGAACGTTATAATAAGGGTCACGAAAGAGAAGGCCGCGTGTCATAGCGATGTGTCAAGAGAATTACTGGCTGCAGGGCCGTAGTCATCACGTTCGTGAACAGCGTCATACAGTTCACAGAACACAATCATTCTACAAAAGTCATAAAAAGGAAGGAAAAGGGTAATGTTTTGTATTAGTGTGTCTGTGAGCTAGAAGCTAAACTTCAGATTTTATTTATCCTGTGAGAGTTTCAAATAATTTAATTTATTTTATTTTTCTAATATTTTTCAATAGATCTCTTTGAAGTTTTACGGACAGTGGCTCTGAAACTATTTTGCGGCGGAACCCTTTGTAAAGCGAAATTATTGCCGGAACCCCCCAAAAAAAAATGCGTTCTTTAATAATAGACAGTTAGTGTATACTAAGGTAAAAACGATGTTGATCGAAGAGAGTTGAATAATACATAAACACAACACGACGGAATTGTTGGGTTACATGCTTGTTCGTTAATAGATTTTGTTGTTGTGTTTCTATTTTATTAAAAAATAAATTGATGTGATAAGTGTATCGATGGCATACATGATCTTATTAAACCATGTGAGTAAATCATCGTATTTTCAATAATAAATCGGTGAACTTTCTTTAATCAAAATAATTAATCTACACAGCCAAGTTATGTTTTCCTCGTCACTTTTGAAAATAGTAAGTAGTTCACAGTTGACCCTACATTTATAATCTTATTTTTTAATTTCAGGCCGATTAATAAAAATGGCTAGAGGCGAGTGGTTGTACGCTGTCGGATACATTTACAATCGCATGCACAGTGCGAAGGACAACAAACTACGATGGTACTGCACTCGCTACCACCAGGGCTGCAGAGCGGCGGTACTCACTACTCACACCTATGTAGTAACGGATCATATTGGCGAACATCGACATGACCCTCCGAAGTTGATGCGTTCTACCGCCGGGATCTATAGTATTGTACGCGAGAATCTTTATAAGTTTCATGATTTGAAGACAACATCGTAATTACTTGTTGATTTGTAGGGGCTTGTAAAGTTAAGACATAATACTTACTACTAAGACTTTCGTTTTATGATATTGTATAAATATGTCTTTTCGATCCTAAATTCTTTGAAATAATACTCACAAATAGTACGGTTTCCATACTATAGTTTATTAGCATTTGAAAATTTGTAATTAAAATATATATTTTCAAATGACAGAGCCCATATTCCTTATTTCTTCTCATGGTCAACCAAAACTACTAATGCTGCGCGGCTGTATATAAGGTGTTAAAAAATCAACTGCAGTAATTTCGTGTGCGTACTCGGTATCAAAAACCAAGTACATTCCAAAAAAAAATTTTCTTTTCGAGCATTATTTTTCAAAAAAAAAATCTTTTTCAAGCATTTTTTTTGACCATATTAATGAATTTGGTTGCTCTTTGGGGTCGTTCACCCGTGTGTAGCGTTCACGGCTGATTCCAACTTTCCCATCACATTTTGCAGACTTTGGACTGGCAATTTATCGAAATACTTACAAATAACTTATTTTATTGGCCGTATTAATAGGCCAAAAGAAAAATGCTTGAAAAAAAAACAATAATTTTGAAAAAAAAAATTGGAATAAACCTACTTGGTTTTTGATACCGAGTAGGTACGCACACGAAATTCCTGCAGTTTATTTTTTAACACCCTATATACTGTTGACGATGTTGTAATTAAGTTTATATCAGACTTGCCTGACTGTAGTGTTAGATTAAAAGGCATAATATCTGATTGAGCTTCGAATATATCTTCGGTTATCTGTATTTTGTCATTTAATTGATATTCTCTAGAAAAACTTCTGTAGCTATAGTATAGTTTAAAATAATTTAACTACACCTGCCACTTCTTCAGAATCTGTTACCATGGTATTTCCAGTACTGATAATAATTATTTTTACAGTTAAATGGTACCGAAAGCAAAATGGCAAAGAGATAGCCGTAGTACAAGGATACACTTTCTGCTTAAAAAATGGTCCTAGTAAGACAACAGATATTTACGTATGTTCCCTGGGAAGTTCCAAATGTAATGCTCGTTTTGCAGTCACAAAAGACAGGACTTATTTGAAATCGTCGCATTTGGTACACCATCATCCAGCTCATAATTATATTATACGTAACGGAGTCTTTATCAAGATGTAAATTGTTCCTTTCTTTCGTACCAAATCATTTCGAACTCAACAGCTGAACAGAATATTCTAATTATTTGTAAGAACTGCACATTTAGATTACATTGTGTTTCAGTAAATAATTTACCCTTACCTAACGTTTATGTTTTTTCAGTGCCATCATGATCATCTACAAAAAAAAACAATAAGATTCTTACCGTCTTACTACAAAAAAGTTGAACATCTGTTGAACACCTATCAAAAAAACTGTCCACTTCAATACGGCATTTGCCGTTGATATAACGGTGATTTTGCAGTTATAGGTACTTTTTTAGACAAGTGTTCAACAGGTTTTTAACTTTTTGTGGTACGATGGTGATGTTCTATATTTTATGAAGGTTTTGTTTTCAAAATATGAATGAAAAAATAAATAAATAATAAAGTTAATTATTATGGGAACTAAAAAACATTATAATAAACTTCGGCATTGAAGGAATCATACGGAAGTAAATTTGACAGAACTTCAAATTTTTTATTCTAAAACCATAATTGTTAACATTTAAATACATTTATATGTTTTCTGGTGCATTGTTTAGTTTTGTTAGTTTAACTTTAATATTTAAGAATATTAAAATTAAATCAAATTAACTTGTTTTCAGCGAGATTTTTTTTGTTGCTCATCCTTATCAGCAGCCTATAAATGTTCCCACTGCTGGGATACAGGCCTCCTCTCTGTGAGAGGAAGTGGGCCGTAATCTACCACGCGGGTCCAGTGCGGATTGGTAGATGTCACATGTCTTCGAATTTTTGGTTCTAGGACATGCCGGTTTCCTCACGATGTTTTCCTTCACCGTTTTGAGATCAGTGGTGTTGAAATAAATTACGCAAAGTAATGCGCCTGACGGGGTTCGAACCCACGACCTACAACTCGTAAGTTGAGGCCGATACCACTGGGCCACCACTGAATATCCTTATTTACGCTTCAGTATTATGTTTATTTAATTGATGTTTATGAACATTTTTGCTAGTATAGACGGTCGTTCCTTCGAACCAGGGCCATGACGTGGAATTTCACCGGGATCATCTTCACCTGCATCATCTAAATTCATCATAAGAAGTCCAACTATCAGAGAGGTCCACAAGTTGATAAAATTAGAAAGGCAGCTGAACGGCAGAATCTATCGAAAAAGGTGCAGTGGATGTTACAGAAAAATGAAAGTCGAAGGTCTTTCGGTTGCTGATGCTCGTCTTAAATCAAAAAAGATAGACACAGAATGCCGTGTTTGCAAGAAACCCCTGTGTCTAGCATGTTTTAATGAAGCTCATTAAAATAACATGATTCATCGTTGATTATTATTTTTAAATAAAATTTTCAGACTTTTATAAGTCCTAAATAAAGAAAAAAAATCGAAGGCTTATTGCTTTTTTATTTACTTGCCTACACTATTGCTCCTTCGTCCATGTACAATACTGGTATGTTTCTTTTACGTCCACGAAGTAAGAACCCATTATGTATTAAAAGTGTAGTGACCCACATGTATGGCACTGACGTCTTGTTCCAATCAAACATGACTCACATGTGGGTCATAGACAGTGAACGTGTTAATTACATTAAATATTTTTTACAGTCATATGGTATCGGAAACTTTCTGGGAAAGAGATAGCTGTGCTACAAGGATACACATTCGGTACTCGCAGTCGATATAAGACGACTGATGAGTACAGGTGCTCCATAACCAGGACAGGTTGTAAAGCTCGCTTCATCACCACAAAGGATAGACATTATATCAAGTCGTGTTATCTAGAACACAATCATCCACCTCCTAAGTTTATGATACGTAATGGCTTCTTTTATAGAATTTAATAATCACTTGTTTCTTCTTCTTTACTGAATGTAGCCATGAAATAATTATCTTAATAAGACATAACATCATCTTCCTGCCCTTATCCCATTTTACTTGGGGTCGGCGCAACACGTTTTTTCTTCCATTCTCCCCTATCAGACGTCACCGTATCATTAATACTCCTTTTTCATTCATATCATTCCTTAGACAATCCATCCATCTTTTCTTATAAGACATAATATATCATTGTCAAACTGTGAATTTTTACCTCAAACGTCGTTATTCGGTGTAATTCTAATCAATAGTATTCTAATAGTTTGTACTGTCTGAGGCTCCTGGCTGGTCCTTCGAGCCGGATCATCGATCATTGTAGTCGAAATATATTTTTAGTAATAATGAATAGACACACGGGGTGAATAGTGACGCAGGAATGAATTTGGACAAAACTTTGACTGGCATTTTAACTCTGAATAAATATGACAAGTTACTAACAAGTTTTCTAGTGTATGTATTGAATATAAAGCTACATACATTGTAATATTATTTAGAGACCTTGTGACAACATACCGTTTTACGAAATACATAATAATACATGTTAGTTTATGACACTTGTCGAATCGTATTTAGTTTCTGACAACTTAAACCATATTTCTATAAAAGTTAATCATCTTTTGAACATATAATTTAGGGTTTACCCTTGTTTAGCAGAACAACGTTTCGTCGAAAATTACTCCGGCTAATTTTGGTTACAATAAAGTCGTTTCGTCGAATTATTCATTTCACCGAATAATAAATTGGTAAATTTTTATGTTAGCATATTTATTTCTTTGAAATAATTTCATTTGACCGAATTTTCAAATGCACTAATAAAGAGTTTTTTAGACAAGAGTTCAACAGATGTTTAACTTTTCTAGAAAGACGGAAAGTGTTTAATGACATTTTTAAATGAAAATAATTGAATTAGATTGTGAATAGAATTTGAATGGCCTTTAATTTGGTGTCATAACGATCTCCCGCTCCAAAATATCCGATACAACTTTTAGTTGTATAAAAACGTTGTTTCATTTTGAGCAAGATCTGATATTTGGTCGTAAGTTTTTTGTGTTATTTATTATATATTCCTTAAATTATTTTATTTTATTTTGCAGTTACTTGGTGCCAGAAACCGAATGGCAAGGAGATAGCCATGATACAAGGATACACATTCACCCTCAATGGTCGAAGTAAAACAGCCGAATATTACAAGTGCTCCCTACACACAGTATGCAAAGCTCGCTTTATCGTCACAAGGGGCAGAGAATCCCTGAAATCTAGTACTCTAGAACATAATCATCCTCCTCCTAAGTTTCTAATACGTAAAGGCGTATATATTAAATTATTATAAGATATTTTTAGTTCTATTCATTTACTATATTGTTAACTTGTAACAGAGAGGTATCCAACCTCTTCTGTTCCTTCAACCTCTTTACTTTAAGATCTATTTATTGTTTTAAAAATTCATATTTTGGATTTACGTTCTGTCATTGCGTCACCTTCAATTCTTTTCTAGGCACTACAATTTTTACCACGGCTCCAGCTACACGTTCTACAGTATTGTTTTATTTTCTTGTATTTTAAATAAATTAATTATAAACTCCGTTGTGTTTTTTAAAAGTACTACACAACAAGTACGACAGCTCCAAATCGAGCACATACCGCACCAACAGTACCGAGTTCGCCATCCACTACGGCTTCGGCAACCTTTACGGCTTCCTCTCGGAGGACGATGTCACCGTGGGCGACATCACGTTGCGCGACTTGAACCCTGGACCCATGGTCAGCCTCGCCTTCGTGGCTGCCAATTTCGACGGCATCCTCGGCACAGCGTGTAGCAGCATCTCGGTGGACGGCCTGTTAGCCCTGCTCTACCCCTTAAAGGTGGCGTAACGCTACAAACTTCGCTCATCACTAGTTTTCAGCGGCAGCCCATAATTAAGCACATTGTGGGTACGTTTACAAACATATAAACTCACATACACAAACGCCCAAACCCGGAACATCTACTTGTAGATCATACAAATATTATTATCTCGTAAGAAAGATAAATATTTGAATACATTAAGCACATAATAATAATATAATTATAATTGACAGTGAAGAGATTTTTTTCTTTTTTTGTTTATAAAAAAAAAATATGGACATGATTCAATCTTTTAATTCCACCCTTCATGTATTTTCGTTGACAACCGATGGGGAAGAAAAGTTCTCGAGTGGCGACCACGGACCGGAAGACGCAGCGTAGGTAGGCCTCCCACTAGGTGGACCGACGACATCGTGAGGGTCGCGGGCAACCGATGGATGCAAGTGGCGAATTGTCGTTCGGCGTGGCGATCTAAGGGGGAGGCCTATGTTCAGCAGTGGACGTTTTCCGGCTGATGATGATGATGACGTATTTTCGTTTCAAAATAATCTAAATATTTCTTTACTGATAAATGTATTTGCTTAATTTTCAGCAATCAAATGGTACCGTAAGCAAAATGGAAAACCTATAGCCGTCATACAAGGATATACATTCTATCTCGAAGCGCAAAGCAGAGCAAATGACACTTTTAGGTGCACCGCCTGTAAAGCTCGCTTCGTCATAACAAATGACAAGACAGTTTTGAAATCCTCTCGTCTGGAACATTGTCATCCATCCCCTAATTATATCATCCGTAACGGTGTTTATTTCAAAATTTAATTTTAGTTTTATGACATTTTTTTTAGTTTTATGACAAATAAAATTAAAATTAATTAGACAATTTTTTTTTGGTTTTATGACAATTAAAATTAAATTAAATTTTAGTTTTATGACAAATTTAATTAAATAATGTTTATTTTTATTAAGCATTTTTTGTTTATATTATAATATAATTATTTGTTGTTTTTTTTATTTAATGTACTATGCATAATAATTTCCGTTTATCACATAATGATTATTATTATTTCTAATGTTTTGTTTATGTTTGTAAGTTTGCATGTCAGTATGTCTAATTTGTTATTTTTAATAGCTTATGTTTATTATTGTACAGACCTATAACTTGTGTGTGTGGTTTTAAACTGTTAATTTGAAGTTGGTTATTATAAATAAATAAATAAAATAAAAATAAAATATATATCAGGGCAATGACCGTCAGTTCTGCACCGAGATGCGACCGACGCAACGCGACGTGACGCAACGTTACTGCAAATGTGTATCTTTTCGTGTAGAAAATAAAGTTAGATTTTGAGTCGCTACTAAAACGCAGCGCGCTATTATAATAGCGTTTTGCGAATGGTGTATCTTTTCGTGTAGTTAATAGAGTTAGATTTTGAGTAGCTCTATTGAAATGTGCGCGCAGCGTCGCGTCTCGGTATGACTTGACCCTTACGCTGTTTGCTTATTTACTTTTATCATTACTATATGTTTCTTAATGTGTGTGTTTGTACAATTAAATGATTGTAACACCTAGAAGTTCATAAAAATAAGCATCTTTTAATTATTTTTTCTGTGTGGCAAGTGCCGAGTAAACGTTCATATTATGTTTCAAACGAAAATCACTATGATATACTTACTAACACCATCATTTTATTACAGATCTAAGACCAATTTTTACTAAGACAAAGAATGGGAATTTTGTGATGACTCTAGGACCTTACCGGTACAATCGGTCGAATAAATGTAAAGGTTCCAAAGCACGGTGGTACTGTAACAAGTACCCCAATGGTTGTCGCTCCAGTGTCATTACTGTTGATAACGTTATAGTTAGTACTAAGCATGATCATAACCATTAAAATAATTCTATTATTTATCCAATATTCCATTTATCTACAGTGGATTTACTTTTATAATTATCAAAGATTTTCTTCGGAAAGAAAAATTCGAACCACGGGCAGGATTCGAACCTGCGGCCTTCGGATTCAGTACATCCGACGCTCATTTCCAAATTTGAGACGTTAGAAATGGAAGGAAGAATTCGCCGCGGCAGGTGTGAACCTCGGTGGCTCGGTTGGAAATGAGCGTCGGATGTACTGAATCCGAAGGCCGCAGGTTCGAATCCTGCCCGTGGTTCGAATTTTTCTTTCCGAAGAAAATCTTTGAAAATTCGCTACGCATGCGTTAATGCGAATAATAATTATAAAAAATATTTTATAATTATATTTTAGGTTTTACAAGTATCTACGGGAGCTGTCCGCCGACATGGGCAATGTGTGACTATTTTTATTGTCAGCTGTGTTTTGTCAGCTTGTTTTATTTAGAAGCCTTGATATGAATTAAATAAAATAAATTCCCATCCAGTAAAAATTGGTTTTCTATTTATTAATTTAGTTTGTACCAGAAGTCAATTTGACAAAATTGTAAATTCTATTCTATCATTTCCTACATGAAACTTCATAGAATAGAATTTTCATCTCTACATTTAACTATTGTGTAGTTCCCACTTAACACCATAAGATATAAGGTCCTTTCACTTGGGTTTATATTTCAGATCCGGTCCCTATTTTCGGCGTAACGAAGTATGGAAATCCTGTGTGCTTTGTGGGAAACTATCGATATAATCGAAGACATGGATGCAAAGGACCCAAAATCCGGTGGTGCTGTACGAGGCACAACAGTGGGTGTCGAGCAAGACTGGTTACTTTCAATAATCACCTCATTAGTAGCTCTGTCGAGCATAATCATTGATTTTGCTGGTAATTTGAATAGGTGCGTCCACACAAAGCGCGCAGCCTCGTGAGGCATATGCGCGAGGAAACTGACAAGCGAGGCTGTTCACTCTGTGGGGACGCGTCTATTGTTTTTCGAACGAGGCACGAAACAATAAACGCGAGCAAAACAAAAGCCGACACTGGATGGCTCGGGCGCTAGGTCGCTCGACCGCGGCAGCGCTGTCACTTGCCTCGCCCGAGACACGTCCACACCAACCGAGCTGCTTCGCGCGGAAAATGCCAAAAAGGCAGCGCGCTCTGTGGAGACGCACCTAATGCTCAGAAAATGTTCATAAAAAATTAAACTGATTATTGTTAGACCATGATAAAAATCACAGTTAAAAAACGGCGCAATTTTTCCATTTTATAATACTGTCAATGTATGGTCTCTATGGTCAGGTTAAAATTTTAAAAATAAAGAATTAAATATTTTGGAATCTTGTCGTCTTATTTTTTCTGCCTTGCGAATTTTAATAAGCATTCGGTTAATCCTTTTTTTATACTTATTAGGTGCGTCCACACAGAACAAGCAGCTTCTATTTAATCTAACATCTTTCAGCAGCTACATATATGAGTTGTAATAGATTTTTGCTTATTTTAAGAGTACTTCATTTCGAAAACAATAATGTTGATGACACCAGGTTGTCCAAAATTTCGCTTCTCGTCACTTATTTTAATAAAAGGATGAAGGAAATTTACTTTCAATCCAATAATTTATGCATTGACGAGTCACTTGTGCGATGGAGAGGACGTCTCATATTATTTCGGCAATACATAAAACATAACCAATATGGCATCAAACTATATGTCCTAACAGATGTTTATGGTATTGTTCTGAAATTAATCGTATAATATGCTGGTGCGGGTCATATAACCATCGCATCGGTGGTACTAACCATGCTTCAAAAGTAGAATTATGAATTAATTGCAAGATTATGTTAATAAAGGTTATTCCGTTTTTATGGATAATTAATAGTAATTATCCAGAGTTATATAACTCTGTTGAATTTACCGAAAAGCTTTGGTCACAAAAAACTTGTTGCACTGGCACCCCCAAGGAAGTGGTTACAAAAATCTCAAAAAGGGTGAGTTTATCGCACAATATATAATAAAAAAGGTATCTGCGTACTGAAATGGCGAGACACTTGTGATGTTCTTTTAACCCTCGACCCGTCGCGTCGCGTGGGGTCTTTCAAAGCCCAGGGTTTAGAAAATTGCCAAATATGTAGACTTAGAATCAATTTACGGATCCCTTACTTTAGGTAGCCTCCTAAAAAGTATTACACTTTGTAATGTCTCGGGGGTCAATAAAACACACTTTTTGTCACTCAGGTTATCTGATCAGGATACACTGTATGTGCAAGCCTAGAGACGTGCTCACTCGCCTACGGCTGGTAACCGACTGACAACGCCAATGCGCCCGCGCATACACTACATCCCTTCTTTATTTTAATTGAATTGAAATGTTTCAAAATTACAATATTAGATTAGGTTTTAATATTCCGACCTAAACACCTATAATTGGTGGATAACTAATCAAATGTTTTAAATATAATTATTTCAGATTTACCGCAAAGTTTTACAGAACAGCAATGATTTACTTAATTTTAAATCTGTGTAACAAATCTTAAAGACATAGTTGATAACAGTAAATAACAATATTATACTACAAAATTAACAAAATTATTTACTATTTACGCTAGTTCATCATTTTCTCTTAAATCACTATTACCACTATTTTGATTTTACATTACGACGATATTCTTTCCCGGTTTCATCATTCCGATAACATCGCAACCTCTCACGTCCGTTACTGTATGCGCAGGATTGAAATTGGGGGTCAACTTATTATCTTTGATTAAATTTTCCACCAATACTTTTTCTCCTATTTCCAAGCCTGTCGCTTTACTTTTGAGATCCCCATGCTCCTTCCCTTTTGCCTTCATTTGCAGATCTCTTTCTCACTTCTTCTTCTATTGATTTGTATTCCATGTCTGGTGCTGCCCGGATCTTGTCTCTAAACTGTCTTTTGTAAAACAACTCTGAGGGAGATTTGCCTCTTCTTGTATTCTTTAAGATCGGGAACTATTGGCGACACCCACGGAGAGGGTCCATTTACTTCCTCGATAATATCCGCATCCTTCAGTTCCTCTAGTTTTTTGGCAAACTTTTCTTCTAAGGGAATGGGAACTCTTCTACAAAATTATTTTTGGCTTATGCCAAAACCCGATTCACCTGTCTAGTATTTTTGTGTAAAGAATCTATGTGCAATGGAATCGAATCAGTTACTGATTCTGAACAAACTATATTCAGGTTTCGCATATACCAAAAATAATGTTGTATATGGTTGAGTGACTGGTTTTACTGTTCGGCCTTTTGGGATCTGGACAATCACTCCTTTGAAAACGCTTTCCCTAACGATGTCACATTGTTTAATTCATTAAGCCAAATTGAAGCCCAATTTTAAGCACGCCTAATAAATCGCGTGTGCTGTTTCTGATGACATAAGCAGTACACTTTATACTTTTATTTTTAATGACTGAAATGTCCACGTCAAAGGAGCCTATAATATCCAGGAGTTTTTTACTGCCATAGGAAATAAGTGTCTTATTAGGTTTGCGTATCTGGTTGGAAACTTACACATTATTGACTATTAGAAATTGTTATATTCTGTCTGTAATAATATTACATCTACTTCTTGAATCTATTAGCATATCAACGGTGACTCCCTTAATATTGCATTTCATAGTTTCGCCGTCATCCAGGTGGAAAATATAGTCAATTACAGATTTATTATCATCATTTTTTATTTCTTTTCTTGGTTTTTTTTTTTTACAGTCCTGTTGTCTGGCCTGTTGTTGGAAAATTGTCTTTTCTGTCGAGTCCTGCAATGTTCTCGGAAAAGACCAATGAATCCACATTTTAAACATCGTTTGTCTTTTGCGGGGCATTTTGTGTCTTCGGATAGATGGGTGGAGTTTCCACATCTACTACATTTTGTGTTCGATGATCGTTGTTTGAACGGTTTGTTGATTTTTTTTTCTTATCTATTTCATTTATTTTTGCTTTGTTGTAATAAATGATAAATTATAATTATTTATTCAGTAAATTGGTTTTGGCAAACTCTTTTACACGTCAAAAGACACTATTTTACACTAGATGAGGCCGGTGTTTCGTACCTGACTACTCTGAGAAGAAACATCCGAAACAAACTCAGAGGTCACAGTCTCTTTTAAAGTCCAGACAATTTTCTATCGTTCAAATTATATGAGAACCATGCAGTGTAATTATTCGCATCGTTTGTATTTACAGTTTTAAATTGTTCTAATCGCCTGGCTACAACTTCTAAAGCATTTGCTTTACTGATGATTTCGTCTAAACATATTGTATCCCAGTATTCTTATTTTTTTTTTGATTAATCGACACTTTTCCGTGATTTGATCGATAATATGCTCTTCTTTACTATGGAATTGACATTTATCGGCATGGTTTCTCAACCTTAATAAAAATCTTTCAAATTGTTCTCCTTCCTCCTGTTTCGTGAGTTGGAAAAGGTATCTTTCATAAATCCGACTTTGTTTTGGAGCAAAGTAACCCAACAAACAAACTAAGCTCATAACATTAAGTTTATAAGGTCTAAACCCTTAAACTGATTATAAAAGAGCATTCATTATGCCAATATTACTTTTAGTGGCACATTATTAGAAGATTTGGCTTAAATTACCTTTATTTTTATATTTTGGCTGGGTAAACGATAATAAATCCAATTTATACGGCTACAATAAGGGCTCGAAATTGTTTTTCTTATAGAGGCTAGTTACATTGCTTTTTAGCCACATAATATTCAAAGTCATATAAAGGCTTTTAGTATGGTCAATTATTCTTAGGAAAGTAATGCACAAGGTAACTATGATGCTTTTAAACTTATAGGAGCATTTTATAAGACGTCTATTCAACAAATGAATTCTAGCATGTTATATGATATTTACACACACCACCTCTACTCTTATGGTACTACAAAATGACCAAGCCGATACTCACGAATCAGCTAGTGGTTCCGCAGAGGATTATTTTATAGAAAATGAGATTGAAAAGGAAACCAGTGAGGAAGAACATAATTGTAGCGGTAGTGATAGTGATAAGGACATATAGATATTGCTATCAAGAGTCGGAGAATATTGATATTCGTAGTGATATAAGAGAATGGGTAGTGAAATTCAACATTTCCCATTTCGCTTTAAGTGACTTATTATTTGATCTTTTCTCTTTGCAATTAATTTTCCGCCAGTTACACGAATGTTCAAGTTTTCTTAATTTATTTTCATTACATTATGACCAGCGCAGAACGCCATCTTTTTCCCACTTGCTCGGTACTGCGGACAATTTTGAGTGTCCTAACAATTTTGTAAGGCGTTAAGTTACTATTGTTAATGAACCTCACTATTTTCAATAATATGGTTGGCGTTTTTCTTTATTTGCCAAACTGTTGCACAAAATAATGTAAATCACTGAGAAAAAGACGTATTGCAGACGGCTATAAGGGCCGTCGGATTTTTATGAGCCTTTAATTTGCTACAATAAGTTTAAATAACCTTGTATCGGATCATAATAAAATATGTATAAGGGTGATCGCCCTTATCAACGCTCTTCATATCATTCTCACAGGGGTATGTTGGAGCACTTTTCTTGCCATTATAAGTTTAATTTGAAACTATAAAGCAACTATAAGAGGAGTATAAGGGTTTTGCCCTTATAAGTTGTGCCCAAACGCTCCCTTATTAGCGATAATACTGCTGCTATAAGAACATTATTTTTTGGCATTCTAAGCCACTACTAAGAAAATTTTTTGATTGTTTGAAACAGTCTAAATTATTTAGAGCTATTGCATAATCATCGACACCTGCGCCTTCTTCAGCATGAGCTCCAGGAAGGTTTTAATACACTTCTTGAATTGCTATTCCCCCAACGTGGAGAAGAGTAGCTCTTTTTTTTTTTACGGGAGTGTCGATGTTGGCATCCAGTAAATAAATTTCAAGTGCCCTCTTCCATTTCCTCCAGCGAGTGCCGACAGATGTCGGATCGCTTTTGCAATCGAAATGTCTAAGTTGGGAACTATGGATGATGCACGAGTCATTTTGGGTAGCAATAAAATATTGACTCTTATTTTTGCGTGGCTTTTTACTCAAAATCAGTAACAGTATTACAACTGCATAGCCCTATTTTTTGTTGTACCTTGCGTGGCTTTTTACTGAAAATCAGTAACAGTATTACAACTGCATAGCCCTATTTTTTGTTGTACCTTGCGTGGCTTTTTACTGAAAATCAGTAACAGTATTACAACTTTACTTATTTCAATTTTATTTCAATTTGATTTCAATTTTATTTCAATTTTATTTCAATTTTATTTCAATTTTATTTCATATTTATTTCAATTTTATTTCGATTTTATTTCAATTTTATTTCAATTTTATTTCAATTTTATTTCAATTTTATTTCAATTTTATTTCAATTTTATTTCAATTTTATTTCAATTTTATTTCAATTTTATTTCAATTTTATTTCAATTTTATTTCAATTTTATTTCAATTTTATTTCAATTTTATTTCAATTTTATTTCAATTTTATTTCAATTTTATTTCAATTTTATTTCAATTTTATTTCAATTTTATTTCAATTTTATTTCAATTTTATTTCAATTTTATTTCAATTTTATTTCAATTTTATTTCAATTTTATTTCAATTTTATTTCAATTTTATTTCAATTTTATTTCAATTTTATTTCAATTTTATTTCAATTTTATTTCAATTTAATTTCAATTTAATTTCAATTTTATTTCAATTTTATTTCAATTTTATTTCAATTTTATTTCAATTTTATATCAATTTTATTCCAATTTTATGTCAATTTTATTTCAATGTTATGCAAATTTTGTATCATTTATTTAATTTGTTATAATTGAAATTGTATAAATGTAATTGATTGTAATTGATAATCAAAATATGTTTTAGTAACACAAGCTGTTTATGAAAATTGTTACTAACCATTTATCAGCTCTGAGCTTGAATTAAAGATTTCTCGAGTACTCATTGCGTGGACTTCATTATATTTTTGTAAATGTTTGTTTTTTTTTTTTTAATAATATACAGTCCTTTAAAATTGTTACTTATTTAATCGGCGTGGCCCTTTGTTATTTACTCATTGCGTGGCCTTTTGTTAGGTACTTATTTAAACGGCGTGGCCCTTTGTTATTTACTCATTGCGTGGCCTTTTGTTAGGTACTTATTTAAACGGCGTGGCCCTTTGTTATTTACTCATTGCGTGGCCTTTTGTTAGGTACTTATTTAAACGGCGTGGCCCTTTATTATTTACTCATTGCGTGGCCTTTAAGTGTACCTTTATTATAACTATTTTCCGAATATGTATAAATTGTGCAAGCATAAAAATAGTTAGGTTAGGTTATCTACCTAATTTAACTATTGTGATGTAATTGTTCTTCAAATAAAACAGTAAAAGTAGAATATGTATAGTAGTATAGTGTAAACACAACATACGTACTTTTGCTATCAACACTTCCAAATTCAATAAGTCTATTATTAAAATGACATTATCTAAAGCTATTTATTAATAGGTTTTTACTAATGAGTATAACAAATCCATAAACAAAATTAATTCTGTAAGTAATAATATCTTTAAGCGAGCTGAAATAACTAATTACCTATCCTTTCTACTGTGTTGTGAACAGTTAGGTAAGTATTTCTTATTATCTCGATCATAAATCTCATTATGTCGATAATTACGTTTGGTTAAACTTTTTTACTAATTGTGGGTAGTTACCGTTAGGTCGCATACTTGCACAATATTATATTTTTGTAGTATCCTTGCGTGGCCTTATTTTCCATCTAATACGATGCATGGCCATTTACAATGAAGGATAGTGGTATGAAACTGTTTATCAGTAACAATTGCTTACGTATTGGCTCGATTCATATGTGATTTTGATTTAGCTCATAACTCAATGTAAAATGAGTGCTAATTTGCTAGTATTTTTCTTATCAAATAATTTGTAATAGGCTATTTGGAACGAATCTACCCGCAAACAACTGTTAGGCAATAAACAATTACTTATATTCCTTACTTCATTTTATTTTGTTTTTAATGTGTCATGTACTCACTTTTATCCTCGTCGCCATTTGTAATGTCTCGGGGGTCAATAAAACACACTTTTTGTCACTCAGGTTATCTGATCAGGATACACTGTATGTGCAAGCCTAGAGACGTGCTCACTCGCCTACGGCTGGTAACCGACTGACAACGCCAATGCGCCCGCGCATACACTACACACTTCACCCTCCAACCATCGAAACTAAGTATACGCGCGCGCCCTTCGAAGTACGGATGTGTATTTCTACACAAGGCTCTCAGGGACCCCACGCGACGACTGGCGTAAGTAAACATTTACTAGTGACTTAATAGTTTTTCTTTGTGATAATTTTAATTTTGATTTATATTTTGGTTCCAGGATATTTGAATGAGTAAAAACTTAAAAAAAAAAAAAAAGTAACCGCCTTCAAAAACAACCACATTGTTTTTGAAGGCGGTTACTTTTTTTTAAGTTTTTTATTTTACTCTTTTTAGTTTAAATATTCAACTCAAATTCTTGTCAAATAAATCATTCTCTCTCAAGTGCACAATAAGCTAATAAAATTCCCTATCTCAAAAACTACTGAACCGATTTTGATGAAACTTGCAGTATTCCGTAAGTTAAACAATACTTAGTACAACAAAAAAAGAATTACTTAAATCGGACTTGTAGTTCCAGAGATATGCGAACACAAACTAAATCAGTCGATGCATTCTCCAAGCCGTTGAGGAGTTGTACCTTCCATCATTAGCTCATCCACCTGAGATGATGATTATGAGATGCAAATACTTGAACAGCTTTAGAAAATATATGAAAATGGTACTATGTGCCTATAAAATTTGAAGGTTGCCCTCGATTTCCCTGGGATTCCATCATCAGATCCTGACCTGATGATCATGGGACCAATTAGAAAGTATACCCTTTCAAACAAAAGAAAAATTTTCCAAATCCGTCCAGGCGTCTTCGAGAAATCGGGGAACATACATAAAAAAAAAAAAAAGATTCCGACGAATTGAGAACCTCCTCCTTTTTTTGAAGTCGGTTAAAATTGGATAATAGATAAAGTCATCGTATTTTAAGATGGTTGGAAGAAGATGAGGAGATTATTGGTGGTGAAGAGTGTGATGAAGAAAATGTTGATTATCCGGATGAAGTTAGTGAAAAAGACACGAAGTCAAAACTGAAATATAAAGAAGATGATCATTGTGAATAAATTACTCCATCAGTAACGTTCATAATATCCCATTAATCCCATACCAAAGCTATATAGGTATGCACTGATAGCGTCCAAAGAAATAATTATGGTTACTTAGATATGGAAAATATATAATATTTTTTCATGTTTTTTAGCTGATAAATGTTTGTTTTTATCTTTAGTTCGATGATCACAAAAAAAATATGTTAAAGGAAGAAGTTGTCCCCTGTTTTTTTATTTTTAAGTTAATTTTAAGATGACTCAGCAAAAATGTAAGAAAAATATGTATGTTACTTCTATTACTTTGATTTTTTTTTTCAATTTTGATAAATGACTGATTTGCAATATCTTTTACTTTTTGTTTCAATGAAGTCCTATCCAAATGCGAAACGCCAATATAATGCCAATAATTAATGTTACAATACTAATTGATTGATATTTATTTTTGGGGTCTCTGAAGACCCCACGCGACGGATCACGTAATAAAAAAGGCGCGACGGGTGGACGGTTAATTTCATCAGAGTACCATGCACAAATGGTGTCAACACGCAGTAATACGGAGAAATTAAAACCAAACATGGTGGTAAATTATAATAAAAATATGGGTGGAGTTGATCACCAGGATCAAATGTTAGCTTATTACAGCTGCGAGCGTAAAGTTGGTTCGCGCGCGAGACCGCGAGAGGAGACCGCGACACGGCCCGCGACCGGAGATTGTTTACCGTATCTGTCTCCTGTCGCTGTCTCGCTCGCGAACTGCTGCTCTTTACATTGCCTAATGTTAAGTACTGTCTCGGTCTCCTCTCGCGGTCGCCTGTTGCTGTCTCCTGTCGCGGTCTCGGGCGCGAACGCCTAATTCCTTATACCATCTCAAAATCGAGAATCGAGATGATATAAGAAATTAGGCATTCATATGCTACAACAAATGCTGTATAATTCTTTTACTATGTAAAATCTTCTATCGGGCACTAAAAAGCCCTTGTATGATGTGCATCTGAACTGAGAGCCCGCTTTTTTTTTTTAGATTTCCGTTTCTCAGTGATCGAGAGTTTACGCCCCGATGTCAATGTATTAACTACGTCTAAAACTTCTACTTCTACTAAGATTCATGTAATACAACCTTGTCCTAGAAAGGGAAAGTCAATGCGCCGTCGATGCAAATTCTGTTGGGAAAGTAAAAAAAAACGCAAAGACACCCCATATTACTGCCCCGACTGTGCTGAGCAGCCTGGATTTTGCATTGTTAATTGTTTCAAACAGTATCACAATTATTAATAAAACTTATTTTAAATAGTGTGTTTTCATTTGTTATTGTTATTTTTAATTTCCCAAACCATAGAATTAAAATACTTATAGGTATAATTTATATATGTCGCAGGGAGATGAAGAAATCAGGGATTTCACGAAATCCAATAAAGGGGCCAGAGTACGACGGAAGTGTACCCGAGCCTCAAGGGGTTTCTGATCTACTATTGTTACTGGTGACCGTTTTAGTTTGGCATGGGACTGAACACAGTCATTAATATTAATGCAATCTGAGTGATTTATTCAATGCTCAGTTGTATGACTATCTTGCTTTCACAATTCATTTGAATTGTTTTAATTTTTCTGTGTGTGGTTGAATAAATATTTTTGTAAAAAGATAATTGTTGCATTATTTCTGTAAAAACGATAATTTCAATAATTTATTGAACATACCTAACAGAAACAGCTGATACCGTTTCAATATGGCGACTGTCAATTAACAACCATTAGTTGAAGCCCAAATACAATAAAGTGCAAATTCACAAAGTCATTTTATGAGTCATCTGTGATTATGTAACACTTGTTTTATTTTTATTACAGATAACGTGCCTATTTTCAGCAAGTCGAGGAATGGTAGAGATGTCATCATCCTTGATCGCTATCGATATAATAGGGCGAGTAAATACAAAGGGAGCAAAGTGCGATGGGCATGTTCCCGGGTCTCATTAGGATGTCGATCCTTTATCGTAACTATCGATGGTGTCATTGTTAACCATAAAAGTGAACATAACCACTAGTAATATTTCTGTACACTGAAAAAGCATGCTGTGTTTGTGTGTATTTGTAATGTAACCTTGTAATTGTTACAATAATGGTTTTTTTTACGGAGCGGTGAATAACATAATTTAAAAAAAGAATTAGCTTTTAATTTTGACAACACAGTCATTATTTCATCAGTCCTTTTCAGGCTGCCATAATTAATTTTAACGATTACTTTTTTCTCTGCGTAATGGTACCATTTCAATGAACTATAAAACTATCTAATATGTCTATATTTTAGGAACAGATGCAGATCCTGTGTTCAGTACGACACGGCATGGAAACCCTGTTATCATCATTGGTTCTCATAGATATAATCGAGTTAATACTTGTAAAGGGGCCAGAGTTCGCTGGAGATGTACCCATGTTGGATCACAGAGGCGTAGCGTGACTTGGCGGGGCCCCGTATAAAAATTTGTTTGGGGGCCCTTAGGTAGGGTAAAGATTTATCACTCAGGAAAAAGTGGCAACACTGCCCGAGTAACATGTCAGATTTTTGCTCCGTATTTTAGAATTAAATTAAATTAGTAATTAGGCTGTAATCAACTATATTTTAATGTGTAATCGTATTTTTATTGTGTAAATACGCAGGAATATTGTTTTCCTAATAATTGGACCAGTTTAAAAAGTTTTCGGTAACTCAGTTGCCGGTAACCTAAAACAATCAGCTGACGCACGTACTACGGATCAAAAACGGGGAGTATCGTTCACTTTTACTTATTAATTGCACACATTTGGTATTATTATATTTGTACATGCCAATTCCAACTCTTTACAATATATTTTTTGCTAATTTGCACTCCATTGGTGGGTGCATAATCATTTGTTTACATCTAACGCAACTATTTGTAGATTGATTAACTTTTTAGTAATACATAGTTATTATATATCTAAATAAACCTTTTATGATATTTAGTGAGCATTGTAAGCAGCATTGTGTAGCAGTGTATAAGTAATTACTATTTAATTATTAAACTAAGTTTTGTGCTCTTAGCAAAGTACCCACTATAAAAAAAAAGTGCTTAAGGAAAATAAAACCAGTAAAATTGAATTCCCAATTTGTATTGATAACATAATTTGATGTTAATAAATCAGCCTACCATAATTCAATCCTTTACTTAATACTTTTTCACTCTTTCCCTTTTTTTTTTACAATTTAAGTTTTCCCTCTTTTATCACTAACTTTTCTCCATTGATTTATCCTGTTCTCACCGTTTCTATTTCTCACTTTCAGTAACCAATCCAATAACCATGCCTGTGATGACCCGTAAGGCTGCTGCTCAGGATATGGAGCTAAAGTTGAGAACAGCTCTCCATGAGCTTAAGGAATCCAATCTCAAAGTCCAACAACTGTTACAAGAGAGAGAAGAGAGTGAGGTGGAGATCGTTAAGGTTAATACCAAAAACACAAGCCTAAAACGGGAGTTAGTTGACCTACATCAGCAATTCTTGGACGTTGTTGATGAACGGGATCAACTGCAGATGGTCATGGATGGGTTCAAAAATTGCACTAATTTATATGAAGAGGCTTTATGTAAGGTTAGGGACCTAGAAAATGAACTTATTTATGCTAATAATTTGATTTTAAAGTTACAAAAAGAAAAAGAAAGTTCTCAACTTAATCAAACAAATAACTTGTACAATGAAATATTAAATAGTAATTGTAACCCCTCTTCCTTAATTACTATAGATCTGACTGAAGATACTATATTGAAACAAAACTACTCTCATAAAACTAGTCAAAATAGAATAAAGAAATATGCTAGATTAAATAAAATAATTAAAAAATGTAATAAATATAAGAAACAACAAAATTACTTTTCTAAAAATATTCAATTAAGAAAAGAGCGTGTTTCATTGGTTAGTAAATTAAATAACTATCAGATTAAATTGGAAGATAGTATAAATATTTATGAAATAGACACTCAGCGCTTACAATCTAATATACAGGTTCTGAATCAGTCATTAAAATCTTTGACTAATAAATATGAATGCTCAAAAAATCAAATCAAAGAGCATATTCTTGCCACTAATCAGTTGGTGGACAAAGTAGACTTGCTGACTCTCAGCAATAATCGGTGTTCCTGTCAGATAGAACCCACTCCGGATGCCCTCCAGCCTGAAGCAACGGAGGACCCGTCTCAAGCTGTGAGGGCTCCGGACAGTATCACTAGTCTGAGCAAAATATCTGATATTGTTCACAATAATCAGCCTGAGATGAATAGTTTAATATCTCCAAATAGTCATAGTGAGTTTCATTCAGTTATGTTCTCCGATGGTATAGGCAGAGGGCTAGGTAATTTATTGAGTAATAATCTAAGTTATTGTACTCTGGCTTATTTGAAATAAATGCTTTGATTTTGATTTTGATTTTGAATAAAAAAAATGCATTTCTCTGTATCTACACGGAAATATAAACAAAAAATTAGACAAAGGTCATCAAAAAAATTCAAAATGCGACTGATCAGTCCAGAGGTCGGAATCAGGTACAGTTATTTTAATACTTGCATCGAAATGATGATATATGGATCTTCCCGGGTTTTCTAATAGACAATCTCGTGCTTTAAACAGTAGTGCATATAAATAATAATAATAATAAAAACACCAGAGATAGATTAGAAAAATAAATTGTGTAAAAGTAAATAACTACTTTTTATTTATTTTTTTATGTTTGATGGGTTTGCTCTTGACCTTAGTCTAGGTCAGGAGTGACTAAAGACAATGTCGACGATGGAGCGAGCTAACCCAGGAGAAGCCTGAATTAATTTAATAAATCATTAAGTTTTTATTGATTTTTGTTTACGCACGTTGGGGGCCCCTGTGGCCCGGGGGCCCCGTATAATTGATACGGCAGATACGGCGGTAGCTACGCCACTGTTGGATCAGGATGCAGATCTATTATCTATACAGTTAACAGTGTGATTTTAGCCAAAGGACTGAACATAACCACTAGAACACGCGTGGTGAAACCTTATTCAAAATAAAGTTTATTTTCCAGTACTGACTAAATATGAATAGTTACATTGATTTCATTCTACTATACTTTTCCAAATAGTAGGTCACTAGTAAATTGGACGCCATAGATTGGAATATGGTTGATAGCATGCAATGCCCTATAGATATATATAACTATATTAAAAATAGCTTTGAATGTTGCTATGCGCAGTCTAAGTATTCAAAAATAATTAAAACCAATAGCAAAAGAAATAAAGAATTGTGGATAACCAATAAAATTAATAATATGTGTCTTAAAAGAGATCTTCTATTCAGTCAGTGGAAACAGGATACAAACAATAAAATACTTAGATTACATTATAATAAACAAAGAAATATGACTAAAAAATTGATAGACAAATCTAGAAACCAATATTACTTTAACCTTATCAATGAAAATAAAATGAATAAAAAGAAATTGTGGGACATATTAAACACACTATCTGGTCGGATTTGTAAATCCGTTGACGAAGCAATAATCAAAGCATTCAACAAAAATGATTTAACTATTAGTAAAATTGCCAACAACTTTAGTAAGGAATTTAGCGAAAATGTGATCAAAATTCTACCTAAATGCAATATAAAACTAATCCCTGAATCTGAATACATATTTCCAACTAACAAGTCCATGTTATTTAAAAAACCAACTGTACGTAATATATCAACTATTATAAAACAGCTTAATATCAATAAATCACCTGGTATAGATGGTATTCGATGTATAGACGTGAAAGTTTTAGGTGATAAGATAGTTAAGGTCATAGTTAAGTTAATTAACGCTAGTATACAAGTTGGAAAATATCCTAAAGAATTAAAGTCTGGCATCGTGCGACCAATTTATAAGAATGGATCTCATAGTGACTACGACAGCTACAGGCCCATTACAATTTTACCAGTCATTGATAAAATTATAGAAAAATACGTGTGTCAACAAATACAGAATTTTTATATAAAAAACGACGTCCTGTCGGGTTCCCAGTTTGGCTTTCAACCCAATAAATCAACTTCAATTCTGCTCTCTAAATTTACAGATGAAATAAACCAACACCTAAACGATAAAAGACATGTCATACTGTTATTTATTGATTTTAGCAAAGCTTTTGATACACTCAAGCATGACACACTTCTAAACAAACTTGAGAATACAGGAGTTCGAGGCCCAATATTAAGATGGTGCAAAGATTATTTAAGAAATAGAACTAGCCGTGTAAAAATACGTAACGAACTCAGTGATGAGGTTGCAGTAGCTACGGGAACAGCACAGGGTACAGTTTTGGGTCCCTTGCATTATTTAGCGTACGTCAATGACATGGAGAATGTTATAAGAGATTGCTCAGTCTATCAGTACGCGGACGACACCTGTCTCGTAGCAGCTGATAAAGACATATCTAAGGCTGAACAGGCGATTCAAAATGATTTTGATAATTTGTGTAAATGGGCTCATGATGCTGGATTGGTACTTAATGCTGGTAAAACTAAAACTATCCACGTTCGATCCAATCATTTAATTAACTCGGACAAGCCCATTAAAGTAATTGCGCACACTCACCAATGTTTGCATGATGTGCGATTATCTAGCCTTGGTTGTAAATGTGAATCGTTGAAGCAAGTTACCAATTACAAATATTTGGGTTTAATCGTTGATGAAAGATTTAACTGGAGATATCACATTGACTCAATTTGCGACAAACTGCGAGCAATGCTAGCCAAATTTGCAATAATTAAATACAAAGTACCTTTTAAAATATTGCTTAACGTTTATAATGCACTCGCGGAGTCAATAATTTCCTATGGTATCACTAGCTATGGCAGAACATTTAAAACTTACCTAGACAAAATATACAACCTACAACTTCGTCTATTAAAAATAATAATACCAAATAAAATTAAAAAAACACTTTATGATGGTGATGACGTAACAGGTTTCTTTAAATATTGCAAAGTCTTGCCAATACACATTAAAGTACAAATGTTGTTATTGATAGAACAGTTCACCAACAAAGAGTTGCAAATTAAATTCGTTCCTCGTATAGCAACAAGATCGGCGGCACAATCGAAATTGGTAGTTCCGAGGTATAAAAACTATTACGGGAAACGTACGAACGCTTATTTGATACCTACTCTAATCAATGATATTCCAACAAAAATTCAATCGGAGATAACAAACACTAATTATAAATATAAATACAAAACATTCTTTAATTCTCTTTGAAAATGCATCATCCTGTTTAAATTTCATTCAATTAGTAAATCATCGACGGGCTGCCTGACCCGCACTCTCGTTGTTTTTGTAATAGTTTTACTTATTATTTTTAAAGTACCTCACATTTTTTTATTTTCTTTTTAGAAACTAATATGCTGTAAAATATGTGTATTTAGTTAGTATGTATTAAGACTGCTTAGTGTTTCAACATCCGGACAAACCTATTGAGGTTTTTGAGATGTTAATTTATGTAATATGATTTTTTCCTTATGTGTAATAAATGAAAAAAAAAAAAAAAAAAAAAATGTGTATTGTCGTCGTATTTCAGTGTAGTTTAGCTGAACCTGACTGACCCAGGCGCGGTCGCAGCCTGAAATTTATGGGGGGGGTCACTCACTACACTAATACAAAATAGGTACCTATCTGGAATAAAACAAACATTATTGCACAAGACATATTATTGCACAAGATGTCAGCAAACTATAAATTTATCGCCGTTATGGGATAGTTAGAAATTTCCTTTTATTATTTGGCAAATTTTTGAGATTTTTCAATGTGACCTTAGATTTTGGGGGGGGGGGGTCATGTCCCCTGTGACCCTCCCCCCCTTTGGACCGCGCCTGCACTGACCCCTAGGTGGGTCAGCTTCAGTTAAAGAGCTTTGTTACACGGTAATACTTTAATAATCTGTAAGTGTTATCCTTGATGAAGTGACCTTGGCCACCATTGGTTAGAGCGACCATAGACAAACTCTAATGTCTATGGGCGCGTTCGGAAACACGCTACTTAGCCTCGCGAGTAACACCGAGGCAGAACACCTTTGCCTCTGCGACAAGGGAGTATCCGACCATACGGTATAAACTGTATTTTATTTCAGGTTGGCAGCCAGTGTTTAGTAAGACAAGAAGTGGTAACGATGTCATCATCGTTGGTCCCTATCGATATAATCGGGTGTTAAAATGTAAAGGGGCCAGAGTGCGATGGGTATGTACCCGTAACAAAACAGGGTGCCGATCTACTGTGTTTACATTTAACACTAATGTTATAGCTTATAGAACTGAACATAATCATTGAGATGATGTTGGTGTTTGTTTTTAAAAAATATTTGTCTAAAGTAAATGTTGTTTTTATGTTCATCAATTGGTTAAAAAATATATAACTTCTAGACTAATTAAATAAAACGATTTAAAGACTAAAATCAGTGATAATTATTATAAATATCTCCTTGATATTCCCTCTGTTTTTATCTCCAGATATGTACCTACAAACCTCTGTGAACCTACAGAAAGCATTCGAATAAATCCTATCTTATGGTCCTTAGCGTAAGGACCTACGCTATGAGATAGCTGGCCGCATACACACATTTTCCGTATTCGATTTCCGAATGTAGATTTCGGATTCGAAATTCCGTGAGACTAGCGCAGACGTTAGGTATTTTGTATTAGCGCAGCTGTGTTTCGTCACGAACGTTAAGCCTCCTGCAGACACACGCGATTAATCGCGCGGGGCGACATGTCGCGGTCCATTCGCAGTACATTTAGAGTGGAAATTAGCTTGGCTCGTTGTCGCAGCGCGATTAATCGCGTGTGTCTGCAGGAGGCTTTAGATTTTTTCCATTTTGAAAATATACCTACGAAGGTTTGCGCCACGTAAAACACTATGAATGAAATATGAGCAGTGACCTGACTGCTCATATTTCATACGAAATAAAATACGAAATCGAATACGGAAAATGTGTGTATCCGGTCAGCCTAAAGTGCGGAGTGCACGAGTCAGGTGGCATCTTATAAAGCAGATTGGTTGGGTGTTATTATAATTTTGTATTGTAGTATAGATTATATCAGTGTTTTTCAATCTTTTTGATATCGCGACCCTTTTACGGGTTGAAACATTTTGGCGACACCCTCGTGCCATTGACAGGCAAGGAAATAATTTAATTAAAAGGCTGCGTTGAAGATTTTTCGATGTACTTTGGATGAAGAGAAGACAAGAATATCCAGAGCTGGCAAGGGAAGCTCTAAAATTATTAGTGCCATTCGCCACTTCATATTTATGTGAATTACCGTTCTCCGCAATGCACAATGGTGGACATCTAAACAAAAAAGGAGAAATAGACTTCGAATAGAATTAGAAGCTGATTTGATAGTTATATTTAAAAAATAGCAGCACAATTTGACATACCTACTTTTGAAAATAAACAAGCCCATCTTTCTCATTAAAAAAAAATATACATGTCGAATTGAGAAACTCCTCCTTTTTTTTTCGTCGGTTAAAAATTGTGTTTTTATTGTAGTGTAGAATATTGCCTTTTTCTTTTTGCCGGTGACCCCCCGGCTAAGGGTTTGCGACCCCCCAGCGGGCGCGACCCACAGATTAAAAAACACTGGATTATGTTATAAAATATCACTTTTCGTTTTTTACAGATTACATGCCAGTGTTTAGCAAGTCGAGGAATGGTAAAGATGTCATCGTCCTTGGTCCCTATCGATACAATCGGGTGAATAGCTGTAAAGGCACCAAAGTACGGTGGACATGTACCCGGGTGTCATTGGGATGCAGATCTACTATCGTAACTATTGACAGTGTTATCGTTACTCATAAAAGTGAACATAACCACTAAGATAAGTTCTGTTTTTGACGAATATAAATATATTTGCAATTTCATGTGGTCATGTTTAATATATTTATGTTTTAAACTTTTTTTGTGTAATAAATAAAGCTTTTTATAATATATTCATTTTATTAGATAACATTTTTAGTTACTGACTTATTTTATGTTTTATAATAAAAATATTTATCCTGTATCCTGTGTGTGTGTGTTTGCTAGTAAGCATTAATAAATATTTGACTTATATTATTATTTTATTTTCATTAAAGTAAATGAGTATTTTGGCATGTTGATACATTTTAAAGCAGAAAACGTACAGGTGAAAATAGATGTAGGATGGTTTGATTTATTTTTTAACATATAACATTGAAATGATGTTATTTTTGTAAGAAACTAGATACCTGTATTAGTATTGAGGACTTGTACCAATTAACGTACTCGTTTTTTATTTTTTGACATATTTAATGTTCATTCGCGTAGCCCTCGCGTAAGAGCTGCGTAGACCACGCGTAAGCGCTACGTAGACACATCATCATCATCAGCCTATAATGTTCCCACTGCTGTGACACAGACCTCTTCTCTGTGAGAGGGACGTAGACGTAGACACATGTAGGAGCATTATGTAGGCACACTTACTCTGCCACCCATAGTGAAAGGGAAGGGATACGGTAGGTAGATATGTTACGCTAACATTAAATATGATACAATACATTCTCATACTCCTTTACTAACAAACAACTGTTGTTACAGATTACGAGCCAGTTTTCAGTACAACAAAGAGTGGTAATGACGTCATCCTGTGGGGTCCCTATCGATATAATCGGATGACTAGATACAAAGGGCCCAAGCAACGCTGGCACTGTACTCGGACGGCTTCGGGATGTAAATCAGTCATCGTCACAATTGACAATATTGTATTTTCTCATAAACAAGAACATAATCACACTATAAAATAAATAAAACGTCTAGTTTTTTTTTTTAAAACATGTAAGGATTTCCTTGAAACGTTGTCATACAATTTGGCAACTGTAGCTGGTCAAACTTTTTTTACCGACTTCAAAAAAATAAACAGAGCTGCCCAGTTTTTCATAATTATGTTAGTCTTATCAGCGTCTGAACAAATGTGCCAAATTTCAAAAGTGTATGTATGAATGTTTTTATGTTTGTGTTCGCATATCTCCGGAACTAAAAGTCCGATTTAAGTAATTCTTTTTTTGTTGTACTAAGTTTTGTCCAACTTAGGGTACATTGCAAGTTTCACCAAAATCGGTTCAGTAGTTTTTGAGATAGGGAGTTTTTTGCCAACATGGATTGTAGATTTTCAAAGTCAAGTGTATGTTTGGTCGCAATTATCTCGCGTTTGGCTGAACCGATTTTGATGCGGTTTTCACAAAAGTATTTGTTACATCCTAGGGAAGGTTTTAGTATATAACAATCATGGATATCTCGTGACGTTGACCGCATAGATCCGTTTTTGTTGCTGACTTGGATTAAAGTTTTCTAAAAACGCCGATTATTTTATTATTTGAAAATTATTTATTTATATAAATTATCTGAACTAAAAGGGTATGGAATTGGAATATGAATACCATATACGTCAATATACGTCATATAACAAAATTCCTTTCAAACCTTCTCTTCTTCTGTGCCTTTAGTCTCTTCAATTATTGGAAAGTTATGTTAGTTAATTTTTTATTTAATAATATCAATGACAAGATTGTCCATGGAGTTTCTTGCCCATTCTTCTCTATAGAGAAGTAGCACCTACGGTACTTTCACAGTTTTTATGTCCTGTGATGGGGACTGTAGCACCATAACTATTTTTGTACTGGTTTTATGTCTTTTGACAATTCAAAAGTGCCTGTAATTAGCCATAGTTGAAATGATTTAATTTGTTTATAGAATAAGCGTTATTAGGTAACTTTGTTTTTGTCAATTTAAATGTTTATAACATGTTATCAGATACTACAAATTTTTATTAAACTGTTTCTTAGTACTTAACACTAGTTTATTTTCATAGAATTTTACCTTTTGAATGCACTTTTGATATCAATACATGAAAAATAATCATTTTATTATTTTCTAATCATGGTTTATGTCTGATTACAGGTTTCAATTCCGAGATCATATTCGGCACAACATCTCATGGTAACCCATGTGTCAACATAGGACCGTATCGGTACAATCAAGCTCGACGTGGTCCAAGCGAAGGACGCAAAATACGGTGGCGTTGTACTCTGAAAACTAAGGGTTGTAAAGCAGTTGTATTCACCGTCGATGGTGTCATAGTTCACTCTGAAAACTATCATAACCACTGAAGATATTTTACGTAGGTATGTGAATCGAGGCAATACAAGTTTGTTAGTAGTATTTAACTCTGTGCATAAATATAATCTCTTTCACATTTTATCTTATTTTTACTTGTGTAATTTTTTGTAATTATTTTACGTAACGTTAAGCCTCCTGCAGACACACGCGATTAATCGCGCTGCGACAACGAGCCAAGCTAATTTCCACTCTAAAGCCTCCTGCAGACACACGCGATTAATCGTGCTGCGACAACGAGCCAAGCTAATTTCCACTCTAAAGCCTCCTGCAGACACACGCGATTAATCGCGCTGCGACAACGAGCTTAAGCTAATTTCCACTCTAAAAATACTGCGAATGGACCGCGACATGTCGCCCCGCGCGATTAATCGCGTGTGTCTGCAGGAGGCTTTACGCATTCTTTTCACCAAATATTCCATACCAAAATTTGTAATTCACATCGACAGTAATATTATAACTTGTTAAATGTTAAGTTATCGCAACTCCGGCCCCCAAAATACAGGCACAGCTTAGCCTAGTTTGGGGACCACTGTCTAGTAATTAAGAAAGTAAAATAAAACTTTTACACAAATCTCTTTTGTCATAGGTTAATAAAATGTTTGTAACAATGGTTTAATAAAAAAATCTTAAATTATTCTTATTTAAGGCATGGACATTTTGATTTGATTGACTCACCCAGCCTTATCACTGTTCATACAGTCAAAATAATATATATATTGATATTGATTTGTACAGACGCCAGCACATATCAAGCTACCACAATCTGCCAAATTTCTTCAATAGATTTTCAACCCTAGCACTATAGTGGAAGCTTAGGTTAGGTTGACCTGCTAGCGTCTGTACATCGTACGTAAACAAACATTCCAGCTAAAAACAATCTCCTCTGTTGCAAATTATAGTAAACGGTAAGGACATGTTTTATTTCTAATTAACAATAAACTCTATTTTAGTAAAATGGATGATAAAGAGGAACGGCAAAGAGCTGGCGATGGTGAATGGTTACACGTTCTATTGTCACAAGAACAACGCCAAGACGAAGATCTGGACGTGCACCAATGGATGGCTCTGTAAGGCCAGGCTGATCACCTGCAGTGAGCCTGATCCTCTGAAGCGGAGCGTTGTGTCTGCTAAGCTGGAGCACAGACATCCACCGCCTACTTTCACCGTTGTTAATGGGTTTTATGTTAGGATATGATGGTATACATAATATGTTTTGCGCAACTTCACAAGGCGGAGGACGACTTTTTCACAAATCTGCTAGTGATGAACGCTGGTCGCGGGACTTATTTCATTACCGTGACCCTGGAACATAAAGGGCTAGTGAAGGACACTGTGGATTTTAGTCAGTACGAGTCTGACAGCAATGGTGGGAGGACTCAATTGATGATTTTACCACCCAAAAAAAAAATGATCTAAAAAAAAAATGATCAAAATACTTTTTCAAAAAAAAACGTAACCGACTTCAAAGGCAACCACAAAAAAGGATAAAATAACCTACATAAACGCTGTCCGGCTGAAACAATAGTTATTTATGATACTAGTGCAGTAAGTTGGTTATTACAAACGAGTATACGAATGTAATGGCTTACCATAGTCACGAGTTTGCAAATACCATTTTCTGCACGTGTGTCATACAATGTTTTTCAACACATTTGCGAGAAAACAGTACAATATGTAATTAAAAAAAACTTTATTTAACAGTGGGAAAAACGCAAAACATTTTTTAAAGTTTCTAATATGAAAATGGCGTGAATTTGCAAATGGCGCCACATGCACGTGGTGAAAATTAGAACTACATCTTTCGTCTCATTTATTCTTTAGTATTTAAGTGAGACAACGTATTGAGCAAAAGCGCTTCCAAGGAGGTTCGATCAGTCAGGTTGTTTATTCTCTGTGAAACTCTTTGGAGGAATTCTTATATTTTTTTATGGAAATAAAAAAAAACCGTAAAGAAAACGCACGGTGCTATACAACGGGGTATGCCGTAATAGTATATTTCATTACAAGTGCGGAAAGGCTGTCATTGCAAAAAGTTCCGACAAATGTCTTCCCGAGCCGAAGGCAAGGGTTGACAGTCGGAACAAGTTGCAATGACGGTTCCGCACGTGTACTGAACGACTATTTTTGATACAGTTGCGAAAAAACGAAGCAATTTAATAAATAATAAAAACATAATAAACTGAACTCGCAAAGAAAATTTCTGGAAAATGACGCCAACCGTAGAATATAAGCAGAGATTTTTTTTGTTCACCCATTTTGGTAGGCAAAGGGAACGCCCATACAGCTTAGTCTTCAGTAGATTTTTTTTATTGATATGAAATGAAAATGAGAAGAAATGAAATTAAACCTAACCCAACTCATTCAATTTAATCATTAAATCTGACATTAAAATAAATTAGTAGCTTCTTTTTAGAAATATACGTTTTTGTATGAATCACAAAAACTCTTTAGTAAAAACTTCATGGTTGGTTTTTCTTTTTAATAGAAATTATTTTGACAGTTGGGAAAGAGAACGCACTAGTGTGTAATAGCCCACTTACCGCACGCTATACGTCCCTGCATTATGCCACTTTTTGAGCAACTGTATTAAAAAATAGGTACTTAGGTGAGAGTACCTATTTTACCGCACGTTCCGTAATATAGTGCGTAATTTTTAACTTTCAAACAATGTATACAGGCTTTGTAAATGCATTTTTCGAGCAAATGTGTTGAAAAAATAATTAATGTTCTTTGGATGTAATCGTATAGGTAAAAGCTGTAAAAATACCGAAATATAATCGAAATTCTTTTGATGTTAAATCAGATGTGTAATGAATCAATTAAAGCTACAGTTGAACATTTAGTCCATGTTATAATTTTACTGTAATTAAATATACTTTCTCATATCTTGATTTAACTAACTTTTATTGAAACTTTCTTTTATACTATGAAAATCCTTTCAATCAAAGCGTATGCTTATGATCGTTCTTTAGGCGCCATCTCCACGAGCGAGAGAATCGCGGCGATATTATCGTCGTGCCACGTATTTCCATACACTCTCTATGAACGCATCTTCGCACGGCGATATTATCGCGGCGATGCGACGAATGGCAATGTGTGACATTAGTCGGGCGTATCGCCGCGTCCGATTTCCGTGACGATACCCTGGCGGAATAAACGCTCGTCGTGGAGATTCTCCGACGATAGAAGGACGGACTCGCAGCGTTTTCCTCGCTCGTGGAGATGGCGCCTTATATGTACCTATATTTTTTAATTAAAACTAAGTTTCTTTTTTTCAGTAACATTCGTTAAAAAGGCTGATGGAAAGGAACTTGCCATCGTAAATGGCTACACTTTCTACCTTCGCAGACGTTTTAAGAGTACAGGCATCTGGAGCTGTACCAAAAGCAAAGGCTGTAAAGCGAGGCTTATCATCACGAAGGGTTGGCCACCTTCAACACGCATCCTGATATCATCCAATCTTGAACACCCTCACAGTCCTCCAGATTATATGATTTCCAGAGGGATTTATATTAAGTTGTAGCTAAGTAGTAAAGTGAAGTGTGAAGCTTGATTTTGAACATCAGATTCTATAAAAATAAACTATAGTATCATTTTGTGATAATTTTTTTCTTATGACAGATTTTAGGTGTACATTATTTTTTTTCTTTCTTCACTTTAAGTAACGTCTTTGACAGATCAAACTAAAACAAACAAACGTTCAATCAATAAAACTGATTTTTTGTATCGTTATTATTTTATGCAATACATTTCCAGCTCGCACTGTGTAGTTTTTCGTATCTTGTATTTATTAAACTTGGTAATAGTCGTTTTTCGCGCTTGCCAATTAATATTTGCCTGTAAAACGTTAAGGCCGTGCGCTGCGTTGAGCGGGCGTCCGTCGCGGGTGCCCGCGTGGCGTGCTGTTTCATGTAATCTCATGGATCAGCGCTGCGTGTAGCGGGTCGCCCGTCGCACGCGCGCGGGCGGCGGACCCGCCCCGCGGGCGACGGGTGTCCGTGTGACGGAGCACGCGATCGGAGATGTTTCTAGGAAATCAGTGAGCGCCGTTGCGTTAAATTCTCCTCACAACAATCTAGACTTGACATCATGATATCGACTGTACACCCGCGCGATCATATTGGACTGGCGGCGCTGCGAGAGGCGGGAGTCCGTCGCGGGCGTCCGCGACGGGTAAATTTATCCGCGACGGAGCACGGCGCGGGTCCCCGCTACGGACACCCGCGTCGGACGCCCGCTTAACGCAGCGCACGGCCTAAAAAGACATGCATGTTATACATACTATGCACGATTTATTTATTTTTAGAAATGGGAAATGGTAGACACTCAAGAATGTGTGCTAACCATCACTATTATTTATCACTACTAACACCATTTAAATAGTTTCAGTAGAATTCGTGAAGAGAGTCAACGGAAAAGAAGTGGCAATAGTGAACGGCTACACTTACTACTGTCGCAAGCAGAGTTTGAAGAGGTCTACAAAGATCTGGAACTGTACCTATGGAGGGGACTGTCATGCCAGGATGGAGATCACCAAGCACGCGAAACCATCTCGTCGGATTGTGCTGTCAGCGAAACTGGAACACAAGCACGAACCTTCTAAGTATTGTATCAGTAATGGGTTCTTCTGTAAATTGTAATTTGTAGGGTAGTTAAAATGTTACTGACGTGTAGTACCTATAGAATTGCTTATATATTCTATTTTGTATTGTTGAGTTTATATGTCAGAAAGTAATAAGTATCTTTGCTCTGTTGTACACGATTTACTTTATAGCGGCTGAATTTTTTTTTTTTGTAATTTAGCTTCATTTAAGACGCGGACTGACTACGATTTTAATCGCTTATGACCGCGTAAACTATTGTCACCACTATGGAGCGTCAATAAGATTGAAAATTGAAAAAATGATATTTGTGTTGAAATGTGACGTAAGCTGCAAATGGGCATTTATTTTACTGCTTTTCATTAGATTATTTAAAATATAGACATAAAATTAAATAATGGTTCGGTTAAAGTTTTAAAAAAATGGAAAACCTACTAAATTCTTAAAAAAAAAATGTTGTTATCGCTGGAAATACAGAGATCTTCGACGTCAAAGTTTATTTTTGTGCTACAACTTCCCAATTTTTATTGGGAATATCAAACTCTTATTTATTATTCTGTTTTGTTTAAATTCTTCTTTATACCCTTCTCTGTTCACTGTATTTTTCGCGTTGCTTATTTTTATTACATTACGTCATACTCGACGTTCTAAGAAACCAATTTTTGGGAATATGAGATAAGACCGCGCCTTAACCCGGCGTCATTGTGGTAGGAAATAGGCACATGGGCGTTGAGGTGGGTCAATAATACCCGTATCTTAAAATCGAGATATTTCCATAGTTATTGACTGTATTCATTAACTGTGTTGTTATACAATTATTAGGGTATTTATTTGTTGAAATAGAAAAAGAAAAACATAATTAAAAAAATATTTAATTAAGTTTAATCAAATTTTACATAAACTTATAAAAAAAGTAACAAAACAGAGATCTCTTGTGCATTTAGGATATTCTTATTATAATAATCACTTTATTTGGATACTTATGGCATTTTTATAATCTGAAGGATTATGTCTTTTTAAAAAAATATAAAAACACTAATTAGAATCATCGTTAGAGACGCAGTCACTACAAAAGTTATGATGTGTTCAGGACAAATATATTTGGGGCAAGCTTGATATGTGTGCTTTGTTTTGCGGTCCCTTTTGGCAGGACACACTTGACACTGTTTGCGGACATCGCGTATTTTTGCACGAGGCTGTTCTGATGATTCACCAACAAATCCTTCCCCAAATAGTATCCTCAGTCATGCTCGCGAAGGAGGAGGCGGGACGCGTGGGGAAGACGACAGCGTCCACCCTTCACGCCAGCCGCAGGTGGTAGACGCCCACGGCGACGGACGACCCTAGATAATCTCCGGCCACCGTACCTCTCTCTCTCACGGCCCGCATCCTCCTTCGCGAGCATAACTGCTTCGCAGAAGGAGGCGACCGCTTCCCACTCCGTTTCGCCCCGCAACATGGCCTCGACCAATGCGCGGCGCGAGAGGTCTCCGCCTATCGCTGCCGTGAGGACACGGCGGTGCTCTGCCCAAGCAGGGCAGTCCTGCACCGTATGCTCCACTGTGTCCTCCGGGCGATCCTCGCAGTGGTGACACCCAGGCGTTTCTTCCCTCCCTATCCGACACAGGTACCTCTCGAAACTTCCGTGTCTGGTGAGGACCTGCGTCATGCGGTAGGTCAGGACACCGTGACGCCTTTCCAAACACTCCTCGAAGAGGAGTCTTACCGCCGGCGCCGCAATTGCGGCGTACCCGAACCTCGGTTGCTACAGTCGTTCCCTCCATTCTGCCCTGAGATCGCGCCGGACCTCTTCCCGCCACGCCTCGACTTCGCGAGGCAGCGGGGATACACTTCGGCGCTGCGCCTCCACGCGCCACTCATAGACGCGCTGGAGGGCAGTAGCCTCCAGATCCCAGGGCAGGAATCCGACAAGGAGGTTGGCCGATTCGCCGGCGATCGTATAGCCATGACCCTCTGGCATGCGATCAGCCTCGCTTGTCGCGTCCGCATGCTCAGGGCCCACTCGGGGGCCCCGTAGAGGGCCATGGACCGCACGACACCGGCGTACAGCCTCCGGCAGGAGGCGTTTGGCCCGCTGAGTTTGGTTTGGTTCAGCTTTGGGGCCAAACGCAGGAAGTGCTCCCTGAAGTTCCACCGGCTGCGGGTTTCGTGCTTAGAGATTAGACTGAAATTATGTAAATTTTAGAGGAATCTGTTTTCTCTAAAATCGACACAAATCGTCAGTTTTCTCTCTTATCTCGATACAATTTAATTTAAAACAAGTACGTTTTGACAAAAAAGTAACATTAAGAGCGAAAAGACAAAAAAACCGTTAAAATACACACCAGAAATCAATAAAAAATGATAAAATTGATTACTTGAAAATGGCACAAAATGGTAACGTCAATTGTGAGGATGGGTCAAAATTACCTTTTTGAAAATTAAACGCGTGTAGCTTCCAGCTCGGTGGCCGTCACGCCGATTTCTCGTCAGAAACGCTCAGAACACACTGTTGGCTCCAGCTACTGCACAGAAGGGCAGCGTCGTACGCACACTTTCAAAAATATTCTAAATTCAAAACCAGCCGGGTCATTTTGACCCAACCTCAATGACGCCGGGTTAAGCTAGAATTTTAAATTATATTAGAATAAACAGTTTTAGTAAATTATACGTAGTGATAGAAATCTAGTCATGTTTAAAGAACAACGTAATGTAAAACTAATATCTGCAGAAACCTAATCTATCTATACTAATATTATAAAGCTGAAGAGTTTGTTTGTTTGTTTGTTTGTTTGAACGCGCTAATCTCAGGAACTACTGGTTCGAATTGAAAAATTCTTTTTGTGTTGAATAGACCATTTATCGAGGAAGGCTATAGGCTATATAACATCACGCTATCACCAATAGGAGCGGAGCAGTAAAGAGAAATGTTTCAAAATCGGGAAAATGGATTCCATTTCGAGAGCTTCCGTTGCGTGCGCTGCGTACACGGTTAAAGATACGCAAAAATAATGTACTACGGAATTATTCCTGATAAAAAGTTCTAAAATAAAGTCCGTGAGAGCATACATTTATCTTTTAAGGTTAAGTCATTATAACCTTTTTTATGGAAATCAAATTTGATTTTAAAGTAATGCATTACTTGCGAAGGTATTTTCATTAACACAATATTAATCCTTATCCAAATAGATACGTTAATCATCACAAGCATTTAATTTTGAACAAAATTGCCCTTGACATCGTTTGGTTTCAATGAATATCTTAGGAGATATCATAGTTTCAAAATAATACCACAATAAGCATTGCCATCCAACGTGGCAATGCTGCCAGTCTTCGGCACGTTTCTGGATGACAACGATGCGGAGGAGTACTTTGACGCCTGAGTGTCTCTGCCTTTTTGTGTTTTTGTTTTTTTTTATATTATTATATTTTATTATTATAGGATGGGATACGATGGGATACGATGGGACACGATGGGATACGATGGAATATGATTGGATAGGATAGGATACGATGGGAAAGGATGGGATACAATGTGATAGGATGGGATACGATGGGATATGATGGGATACGATGGGATACGATGGGACACGATGGGATAGGATGGGATACGATGGGAAAGGATGGGATACGATGTGATAGGATGGGTTACGATGGGATAGGATGGGATACGATGGGAAAGGATGGGATACGATGTGATAGGATGGGTTACGATGGGATATGATGGGATACGATGGGATACGATGGGACACGATGGGATACGATGGGATGGGTATTTTAATCAGTACAAGTCTAACAGTCCCTCTTACCCTGCTCTGGGTAGGAGGACTCATTTGATGATTTACGTACGCATATTTATGTATGCTCCAGAATAATGGTTTACAGCTAATGTTGTTAATAAAGAAGCACTAAAAAAATACATTGTTGAGTTCCGACCTCCACGCGAACGAAGTCGCGGGCACAGCTAGTACTATATAAAAATAAGTCGGGTTTTCCTTCCTGACGCTATAACTCCAGAACGCACGAACCGATTTCCGCGGTTTTGCATTCGTTGGAAAGGTCTTGGGCTCCGTGAGGTTTATAGCAAAAAAAAAAGTTACATAAAACGAAGCCATCTGGTGGCGAAACGGAGTTCGCCGGGTTTGCTAGTTGTGGATAAAGTAATTAAGTAAGTAAAAATAATAACAATATGTTATATACTATTTTCTTTATATATCTAGAAGAGTCTAGTCACATTTTAAATTATTTTACCTGTATAATGAAACTACCCTGCATTGGGAGATACATTTATACTAAATACAATTATCTAATTGATCTCACATTTGTGTACCTACTTTTAAATATGTGTTGAATTCATGTGTGTGTGTATAATTATAACTTCTCCAAATAAAATGAATGCTGTGTTTTATTTACTTATTTTGTTCAAAACTGCACAAAAAATACATGTGGCACTCGAAGACTGAATCGGTGAAGCTATTGCATAACATTTTTTTTATTTTAAAAGAATAAAATCGCCTACCGCGTATATTTAACGAGAATATAATTTAATTCAAATTTTTGTGGTGCACTAAACAAATACAAAATTCTGCTACAACAAAGAAGTTCTTTATTACAGAATAAAGAACTTCTTTGTTGTAGGAGAATTTTATAAGTAGGTTTCATAGTGAAAACTCCTTTTGTAGCGGCCTTTTGTTTGGAATCAGTAAGAAAAAGTAAATTGTTTATGACGGTTATTTTTTTGATTGCCGAAGGCTCCCGAACTGCAACGATGAGACGATGCGTGTTGTCAGGTATTTTCCTTAGGTTTTTTCGTTACGTTTTTGGATTTTTTTTGATTCGGTCGCCGCGCCGCGACCGCTTTTATTGCGGGCTTAGAGCCCGCAATAAAAGCTATGCAATAGCTTAAAAAATATCATGGCATAGATGAATTGCTCCTCCGGACATGTCAGCTCATCATCACCAATGACGATGACACAAGGCTCCTGGTGGCCTACCATGAACTCTTAACGCGATCCAGTTTAGGCTGTGGGAGAGAGATGGCGCTAGACGACTTGTATAGCTCTGTCTCTTTCCCACTGCCTAAACTGGATCGCATTAAGAGCTCGTGGTAAGGCCTCTGGTATTTTGTAAGTCCCTTCGCACACAAGGCGACGCATGCCTCCGATATCTTACGACTTTGGTATCCATTGACGCGCTCTATGGATTTGTATTGCAATACTCACCTGCCTATCCGATACCTACGTATCGGAGACTTGCGTTGCTTAGTGTACAAAGGGGCAAACTATGCATTGGCTAAGTCAAAGCAGTTGCACATTTAATGGGAATTTCTCAAAAGGTTATGATGAAAGCGAGCTCCTTTTACTATGTCATTGCAAACCTGCTACTACCTTGCCTGATAAAGTAATATAAAAGAAAGACATTATTTAAAAGAAATACATTAAAAGTAGTTTATGAAACTGGCACATAATGAGGGGTATTATACACGAGTGTGAGTTTTTTAAAAGTATCACACGAGTGTATAATACCTAGTTAGTTGATTAAGAGTGGCAACACTGCCCGAGTAACATGTCAAATTTTTGCTCCGTATTTTAGAATTCATTTAAATTAGTAATTCGGCTGTAATCAACTATATTTTAATGTGTAATCGTATTGTTATTGTGTAAATACGCAGGAATATTGTTTTCCTAATAATTGGACCAGTTTAAAAAGTTTTCGGTAACTCAGTTGCCGGTAACCTAAAACAATCAGCTGACGCACGTACTACGGATCTAAAACGGGGAGTATCGTTCACTTTTTACTTATAAATTACACACATTTGTTATTACTATATTTGTACACGCCAATTCCAACTCATTACAATATATTTTTTGCTATTTTTGCACTCCATTGTTGGTTGCAAAATCATTTCAAGTTTACATAATTTATAACGCAACTATTTGAATATTGTTTAACTTTCTAGGAATACATAGTTAATAAATATCTAAGTAAACCTTATAAGATAATTAGTGAGCATTATTGTGTTAATGTAAAGACTAAGTATTTATTTTATTAAACTAATTTTTGTGCTCTTAGCCAAGTAGGTACCCACAAAAAAAAAAAGTGCTTTAAGACAATAAAATCAGTAAAATACAATTCCCAATTAGTATTGCTAGCATATTTTGATGCTAATAAATCAGCCTACCATCATTCAATCCCTTACTTAGCACCTTTTTTCACTCTTTTCCTTTTTTTTTTTTTTTTACATTTTTATTTCTCCCCCCTTTTGTCACTAACTTTTCTCCATTAATTTATCCTGTTCTCACCGTTTCTATTTCTCACTTTCAGTAACCAATCCAATAACCATGCCTGTGATGACCCGTAAGGCTGCTGCTCAGGATATGGAGCTTAAGTTGAGAACAGCTCTCCATGAGCTTAAGGAATCCAATCTCAAAGTCCAACAACTGTTACAAGAGAGAGAAGAGAGTGAGGTCGAGATCGTTAAGGTTAATACCAAAAACTCAAGCCTAAAACGGGAGTTAGTTGACCTACATCAGCAATTCTTGGACGTTGTTGATGAACGGGATCAACTGCAGATGGTCATGGATGGGTTCAAAAATTGTACTAATTTGTATGAGGAGGCTTTATGTAAGGTTAGGGACCTAGAAAATGAACTTATTTATGCAAATAGTTTTATTTTAAAGTTACAAAAAGAAAAAGAAAGTTCCCAAATTATTCAAACAAATAACTTATACAATGAAATATTAAATAGTAATTGTAACCCCTCTTCCTTAATTACTATAGATCTGACTGAAGATTCTTTATTGAAACATAATTATAATGTTACTAATAGGAAAATTAAGAAATATGCTAAATTAAATAGAATTATTAAAAAATGTCACCAATTTAAGAAACAACACAAACACTTTTCTAAATATATTCCATTGAGGAAAGAACGTGTTGATTTGCTAAATAAATTAAATAATTATCAAATAAAATTAGAAGATAGTATAAAAATATATGAAATAGATACAGAGCATTTACAGTCTGAAATTCAGGTACTACAGGACTCACTTAGTTCCCTATCCAATAAGTATGTGACCTCTCAGAATCAAATCAGGGAACATATTCTTGCCGCAAATGAATTAGTAAGGTATAAATGTAATTGTCAGACAGTTCCAAACCTTGACAATACCCAGCCTGAGGTAACGGAGGACCCGTCCCAGTCTGAGAATTTACTGCTGGACTGTAATGATCATTCACAGGTGGCACAGTCTGAGATATATGTTAATCATGATTGTTCTAACTCAGTTATGTTCTCGGATAGTATAGGAAGAGGTGTAGGTAAATTATTGAGTAATAATTTGAGTCATTCCAGTCAGAATTATTGTATGCCGGGGTTAACATTCAAACAAATAATGGCAACAATAACTAAAAAAGTCTATAACTGTAACACAGACTTAACTATATTTGTGGGGAACAGTAAAAAACTTAAAAAAGCAGACCTCACTCACAGTGTAGGTGAATTGTTAAAGTTGAATTGCCGTAAAATAATATTGTGTGCTTTCCCATACTTTGAGAGTTTGTCAAAAAGTCAGAATAATTATATTCACATGCTGAATAAGCATATCTATTTCCTTGTTAGTCACTACAGTGACAAACTAAGCTTTTTTGATACCAATAGTTTTATAGATAAGCTTAGGTCAACACGAGATACAGTGTATCTGCCTTTTGTATATAGACACAAAATAGCTAGGCTATTAGATTTTTATTTTTACACAGACATAAATAGTATGTCTACGTTTAGTAGTAGTATAATTAACACCGAAAATATTAGTAATGATACTAGTATTAGGGTGGTGACCACTGACTTTAGCAGTAGTGTTAATAGTGGAAATGTTTCTTTAAACTAGTTAGTAAGACAACAGAGGTTTTATTCAACAAGGTACCTTCTTGCTCTGAATTATTTACATGCAATAAAGGGGCTAAGCAGAAGTCCTTGACAATATTTCATCAAAATATTCAAGGTTTTTCTTCAAAGCAACTAGAAATTGAATTGTTTTTAGAAAGGACAATGTACGATATTGTTTGCTTCACTGAACATTGGTTGAAAGACTATGAAATGATAATTTATTACGAAAACTACAATGTGTGCAGTTGCTATAATCGAAAATCTAAGATGCGTGGGGGTTCACTAATCTTAGTTAGAAATTGTTTAAAAGCTAAGCCTCGTAAGGACATAGTTGATCTATCGGTCGAACATAGCATTGAATTGTCTTGTGTTGAGCTAGATAAGCATGTAATTAATGATTAAACGAACTTACCTGTACGTGAAGTTCTATCATAATTATACGAGATGTTTCGCCCGAAGAGATTAGCGGTATTATAATTATTCGTAATTCTATTTACTTGTAGTATCGCGTTATTGACTTCCACTCTATCACTAAAGTTGAGAAAAGGTGTCGCCACTAGCGACACCAACCTCAATTTAATTAATTTTTTCCGTTTCCTGTCACCTGTCACTGTCACCCGCACTTGCGATGTCTCAACAGTTTCGTCTTCATTACGTTGAGAGATTTATATTTCCGTAACGTCTGGGGCTACTTAGGGAGGGCGGGAACCTCCCGCTAATCTCTTCGGGCGAAACATCTCGTATAATTATGATAGAACTTCACGTACAGGTAAGTTCGTTTAATCATTAATTATACTCCATGTTTCGCCCTCGAGATTAGCGGTATTATAATTATTCGTAATTCTATTTACTTGTAGATATTGAGAGCAAGTGGAGGAAATATCCATAACTCTAAAAATAATAAACTAAGCAATTTCATTATTACTTAGTTAAATTAACCGTATAGTTAAATAGGTATCAAAAATAAACATAATCGAATATTAGGTAACAAAATCAAAACTAAACCACTTATTGGATCTAAGTCACAATAATATTATATTATATTTAATTACAATCAGACTATTATCTACGTATGTAACTGGATATACGCAATCAAACGTATACCTATTCATAATCAATGAGAACAGATCGTTCCTGATAAAGTTGTACTATCTTCTGAAATGAAGATTGGCCTATTGTTAAATTTTGCAAAGGTGGAAGAGTTGCCACTCCATACAACTGTCATTTATTTATTATTATATCTGAGCTGATTCCTAGACTATGAGCTTTGGATGTTGCATTGTGACGAGTACTATGCGAGGAAAAGACGGACGTCAATTCTACTCTTTCAACATGACCTTAATCTACCAGCGTCTGCGAAGTCAGCGTAACCCATCTACTGAGCGTCTGCGAAGAAACCGGTTTGTAAAGCTTGCGAGCACTAATATACAAGCTGTCAGATTTTCTTAGATTTTTAGTTTTATTTTAATATGACAAGAGTGTCTTTGCAGGACAAAACCCATGCCGGTCTTCAAAGAAAGGCAGATGTAAAGTTGGTTGTTTATTACCAGCTCAAGATGTTTAATCAAATCGCTAATTTCAATTATAATCTGGTTATTTAGAATCATTATTTGGTCAGTCTTCAGTTTAGAAAGTATTTGTAATACATATAATCTATAAGCCGTCACAAGGGCTAGCAATATCACACATTTATTCGATAATTGTTCAAAGGTTAAAGTTTCATTGGGATATAAAGTTCAGGACTACCCTGACATCCCAAGTAGTTTAAAAACGGGGTAGAGGAGGTCGTAACCTATAGGCACTCAAAACCTAGATATCCAATCGTCGATTGATTTGGTTCCCTACGATTAAGAAAAGTGCGGAGCGATGGGAATTTATCGTACCGTATTGGCCACCATCATTAAAGATATAAGTGAGATATTCCAAAATTATTGAAATGGACGGTTCTGCTTATTTTTTCTGAAAAGGAAGCCATCATGATGTCTACTATCGGTAGTGGGACTAGACGTTAAGGTAACGCCTTCCTAACAAAATCCCGGCCATCAGGGATGGTGCTGGCTTGTATGTTGCGGCTGCTGGAATCAGGTATAAAGAAAGAGAGCAGTCTCATAAAAGGTGGGTACCATGGCTGAGAGGGCCAGCAAGGAATAACCATGATACCCTGAGCTTTGTCGGATATTTTTTCGCAAAGATTTAAGTATTGCAGCCACAGGCGGAAGAGCATAAAAACGAGTGATTAGACCAATCCAAAGTAAAGGCGTCAATAGCATAAGCCTCTAGGTCCCTATTCCAAGATACGAATATATCGCATTTTTTTTGCTTATACGTTTGGCAAACAAAATATCTGGGATAAATTATTAAATTATTTTTTAGAAGCCGCTGTTAGAAATACCCGTTCCACATCAGGATGGATTCGTCTAGATTCTCTGTGTGCAGTGAAATTATTCTGCGATTTTATGTATGAAGCTACTACTAAAATCTTTCGTGATTCACACCATTGCCATATGTCTTTCGTGACCCTGGTCAAATGAGGGTATTGAATACCTCCCATTCGATTTATATAACTAACTGCGGTAGTGTTATCAATGCGTAAAAGTACCTGAAAGTTAAAATAGTTCTTCGCAAAGATAATAAAAGCGAAAAAGTCCGCAATAAGTACCAATGGATTTATGTAATATTGTTTCAGTATGGGACTGCCGACCATTAGCCGTTTGTTCCCCACAAGCAGCTCCCCACCCAATCGTTGAGGCGTCAGAATATATTTCTAAAATAAAGTTATCATCTCGGATTCCATGAACAGAATGATCAATGGACCCTAACTACCAATTTATTTCTGGTAATAATTAGACAGTAATAACATGTACCTACTTGTCGTAGTTGTCATTGTCAATCAAGTTTAAGAACTTACAACGTTCCAATTTTTTGGTGTATAGCCCATATTGTATTATGGGACATGCGGATACTAATAAACCTATCAATTGTGTGAATGGCTCGTCTCTATTACGAGCTCTTTTTGTCTGCAGGTAACCTTAACCGCCACTTGTGGGTATCTACAATATACCCTAAGTACTTGCAAGATTGAGACGGTATCAACATGCTTTTTCCATAATTGATAATGAAACCTAATGACTCTAGTAATTTTAACAATGACCGGTTTCATAAGTTTAGTAAATATGAACGGAGATGTACAAAGACCAAATGGGACAACATTGAACTCGTAGAGTTTACCATCAAAGAATCTCAAATATTACCGGGATGGACTTTAATTAAAAAGTATGCATATTTTTAAGTCTAAAGTAGCTACATAGCAATCTTTAGATTTAATTTTAGAGAATTTATTTAATCCCTTTGAATTTAAATTAAATCTCGTTTTCCCACTTGGCTTAGGTACAGTAAACACTCGTGACACATATTTGTAAGGGCTAGATTCACATTCAGAAACAACCCCAATAGACGTTATGACCAGCTTCAGCTATGTTTTTTTTCTTTCAAAATTCGAAAAAACTGATTTAGGTAAGCAGGGCTGATTAACCGGGCAATCTAATCTGATTTGACAGCCCTTTATCCATGACAAAATGGGATTATCCGCAGTTATGCGGGACCATTGACTATAAAAAGTGCAAGTCTGCCTGCATGACGTACCTTGTCTACTGGCGGCGGGTCTGCTTGGACCGCTGCGTGTAGCTCTGCGACGAGGTTGACTGCTGCCTCGCGTTCTGCTGTGCAAGCAGCTGGTAACGTTGCAAGGGGGCCGCCATCTGCTAAGTGGTCTCCAAAAGGAAATTTGTCAATTTTGGTTAGTGCCAACTGATCTTTAAGATCCTTCTTAACTTGCTAAGCAACAGGTGGCGTCTCGCTTCAGACTAAGAATGTTGGACGTCACAAAACAACCGACCTATTTCCATCAAGTTTTTTATTAGGTCACCATCTTTATCTGTTTTACTTAGCTGGTTGGAAATTATTTTTGCCAAGAATGTAATGCCGGCTGCTATTTGTTTCTGCCTAGGCTCCATAACCTTGTCCCTTTTAACCTCGTATTCAGGCAAGGCAGCCTTGATTTCCGTATTATGCTGCTAGGGACCGAATGTTTGTTTACGAGTTCTTTTCGAACCTCTTTGTCCAAACCGGATGTTGTGAAGTGCGCAAATCTGGATGCCACTTCCTCGTTGATGTCCGGTCCGTAGTCCTGAGACTGAAGGATTGTCGCCTAGGATCTATATGATGTCTGCCGAGATAGCAGCTTCCTCAAAACTACTGAGGTTTGGTATGTCACCCGGAGTATCCGATGATTATTATAGGGATGGTCTCCAGCTCTGGTGACGCAGGCGGTTCTGTGATCACCACAGTATTTACGACCGGGTTTGGTGCAGTATCGTGAAATGTAATAATAAACCGTAACACTGCATTCTTCCGCTCTAGATTATTGTTAATCAGAGGGTAGTACTGTACTGAACCACAAATTCCCATGAATCTTTTGGTCTTTCCAAAAATAATGGTAAAACTGTAATAAATCAGCTTACATGCAAAATCTAGGTCCCCGGGACTAGGATTCGGATAAACCCTTGTCATCTGAGATCAGATGCAACAATGCAACTATAGGTATGACCACCCTAGGTAGTCTTGGTGCACTGTGTTAGACCCTAGGTCTAAGTTTCGGATCGACCCTAGGTCATCCTGTTGCAACGAATGCTAGCTATTTGGTGTAGACAGACAGTAGGTCATCATGGCGTATTGATTTAGACCCTAGGTCTAAGTTTCGGATCGACCCTAGGTCATCCTGGTGCAACGAATGCAAGCCATTTGGTGTAGACGGACCCTAGGTCATCCTGGCGCATCGATTTAGACCCTAGGTCTAAGTTTCGGATCGACCCTAGGTCATCCTGGTGCAACGAATGCTAGCCATTTGGTGTAGACGGACCCTAGGTCATCCTGGCGCATCGATTTAGACCCTATGTCTAAGTTTCGGATCGACCCTAGGTCATCCTGGTGCAACGAATGCTAGCCATTTAGTGTAGACGGACCCTAGGTCGTCCTGGCGCATCGCTTTAGACCCTAGGTCTAAGTTTCGGATCGGCCCCAGGCCATCCTTTGTAACTTTCACAAAATTGCAAAAAATATAAAAAATGAGGGTAGGTACGTACTTACGGCGTGAGATTTTCAGCAGGAATTGGTGAGGGATCTCTGGAAGATCCCGAAGATGATCCTGACGAAGATCGGCTTAATGGCCTCGATTGAGAAACAAACACTTTCGCGCCGCGATTTTTTAACTTGTTTTTTCTGATTTTCGGATTTAACAAATCAAATAGTTAAAATCATTATCATGGCGGCGCTTCGGCATGATTTTTTATTGTTTGTGCGAAGTAGTGAACCGAAGTGGATGAGCACTAAAACACGAATGAAGACGAAACTGTTGAGACATCGCAAGTGCGGGTGACAGTGACAGGTGACAGGAAACGGAAAAAATTAATTAAATTGAGGTTGGTGTCGCTAGTGGCGACACCTTTTCTCAACTTTAGTCATTAGTCATTAGTCATTAGTCATTTATTCATAAACAATAAACTTGTATCTGAACATTTACACATCAAAATAATAAATTAAATTATATAAAACAACACTAAAATTATTCATTTTACATTCCAATTCACTAACACAACAAAAAGGAGAAAAAATAAAATAAAATACAATTTTAATAAATAGTGCTACAATTCATTAATGGCATAAAGACATTTGTCCAATAGAAATTTTTTCAACTTTGTTTTAAAAGAGCTAGTGTAAATCGCACTTTTCAGATCTAAAGGCAACCTGTTAAACAACTGTACAGACTGGTAACGAGGACTGTGTCTTACAACATTGAAATTTGGGTTGATCATACCTTTAAGGTCTTTTCGACGGGTGCCTTCTCTTATTTCTCGTTCTTCTGTCGTTTCAAATTCTAGAATGTATTTAGCTAAGTTGATCAGAAGTACAAAGACATAAATACTTGGAACTGTGAGTATGCCTAACTGTATAAAATGTTGTCGGCAACTTTCTGTTTGTGGTATACGGACTATCGTTCGTATTGACCTTTTCTGCAGAACAAAGGCTCTGTTAATATTGTAATCGTAGCTGTTTCCCCAGTGAAGTATGCTATATCTAATTTTTGACTCGACTAATGCAAAATAGACCATTTTCATTTGATCTATACTAATCTCGTTTCTTAGAGCTCTCAAGGCATAACATGCGGAAGATATTGCAGCATCTATTGCCCTTAATTCAGGTTTCCAGTTTAACAATTCGTCAATTCGCATACCTAAGAAATTTACTTCAGTGACGAGCTCGATTTTGTCTTCATTCATTGCAATTTCCATGTCATCTTTTATTCGGGCTGTTGTTCTAAATAACATTACTTTTGTCTTATTGATATTAATAGTTAATTTATTCGCAGTGAACCACACGTGAAATGCTTGCAATGCTGCATTAACTTTCTCTGTAAGTTTTACTATGTCGTTAGCTGCTAAGATGGCATTAGTGTCGTCTGCGAACATTACTATTTCAATGTCCGGGAAATTTGAATTCATATAATTAATTAAATCATTAATAAACATTATAAATAAAATTGGTCCTAGGTTGGATCCCTGTGGGACGCCGGTTGTGACTTCTACTATTGCTGATTTGCATGCATTTTTGTAGCCATTTTCTTGTTTTTTGTCAACTTCAACATACATTTTTCGGTTTTTTAGATACGAAGAAAAAAGTTTGAAGGCTTTGCCTCTTATACCATAATGACTCATTTTTTCAAGAAGCAACTTATGGTCTATTGTGTCAAAAGCGGAACTTAAGTCCAGAAAAATACCTGCAACTCTCATTTTACTATTTATGCTACTTGTTACTTTATCTAGTAAGGTGAATATGGCATCTGAGGTGCCAACACCTTTCTGGTAACCGAATTGTCTATTTTCTAGAACTCTATTTACGCGTAAGTGAAGAAGGAGCCGACTCTTCAAGATTTTTTCAAATATTTTTGATAAAACCGGTAGCAACGAGATAGGCCTGTAGTTTTTAGGGTCTGTCCTACTACCCTTTTTATAAACAGGGATTATTTTCGCTATTTTTAATTGTTCCGGAAAGGTCGATTCCTCAATACATACATTAAAAAAATCAGAAAGAGGTTTCGCCAGTATTTGGATGTGCTCTTTGAATACGGATATCGGGATCTCATCGTATCCACAAGAAAGTTTGTTTTCCATGCTATTCACCACAGCAAGTACTTCATTTGGGGTGGTTGGAGATATTTGCATTTCACTGTTTACTTGACTTGTGTGCTGATAACAAAAAGACATTGCCAGATCTGCATTATCTTCGCTAGGGACATGTTTGTAATCAAATTGTTTGGCAAGTATGTTGGATATATCAATTGGGTCTACTATCAACCTATCATTATCTTTGAGTCGTAACTGCGGATGTTCGGTTTTAGCTTTATTAGTACATTTTTTCACGACTTTCCAGACTTCTCTACTCAGGTTTTCGGATCTGTTTATTTGCATCACAATTGCAAGTTTTTTAGCTTTAGTGATGACTTGCCTATAAAGCCTGATATAGTCTTTTTTATACTTCAAAACACTTGGTTCGAGATTATTACCGTTAGATGCACATAAAAGGCGTTTCATTTTACTGGACGTTCTTATTCCTTTAGTGATCCATTCTGATTTCGTCTTTTTCGTAAGGTTTATTTTACATTCTCTTATTTTATAACTTTTTCGAAACAGTTTATTAAACGTTTTGAGAAATGTGTTTATTCCCATAGACGACCAGTTTTCTTTAAGAATATCCTGTGCAAAAGATATCCCATTTTTCTTGTTGATTACTCTTTTATTTACGCGAAAAAACGGTGTTTTATTTTTCAGAGATATTGGCAGTCTAAGATCGGCAAAGATACCAGCATGCCCATCCGCTAAGCCATTATGATCTACATCACTACTTAGTATTTGTGAAACGGGCAGATTAGTTAAGATATTATCAATGCACGAACTACTATTGTTCCGACTAAAAGTCACTGAGCCAATCAAATGCCTGAAATTATAACACCGCAGTAAGCTAAGGAATTCAGTACGTTTTTTACTGTCTACTAACAGGTCAACATTAAAATCACCACAGATCACACATTTCCTATTAAACAAAAAATCAAGTAATTTCTCAAGTTTTTCTAAAAACTGGGTGAAATTTTTGTCAACTGGGTTGCGATAACAGCAGCAGATGTACAAGCCAGTTTTAAGATCCTTAACACCACAAATCTCAAAACATTCTACCTTATACAACTTATTTATAGCTTCAGCCACTTCAGTTTGCCTATCCACATGTGCTAAAATTAAAGTGCCTCCTCTTTTCTTTTTCTTTCTAGTATTGTACGAGACTAATTTGAGGTTATTCATATTAAAGACGCATGCCGCATTCTCATTCAGGAAATGTTCACTAATACATATATAGTCTAACTGTTTGTGCAAGGTGTGTATATAAACTTCTACTTCACTTTTCTTATTATTAAGTCCACAAACATTCTGATGAAAAATATTTAAAGAACCTATGTCATCATGCAAATTAATGCTATTCACGAAAAAAGTCGGATTGCTGTGGAAAGTCATTTGTTTGTGTCATTAAGGATTGCGTCAATTTCAGTTGAAAGTCACAGCTCCCCACCATGTCTGTCTGCGTTGCAGCTGATTGGGTGATACAAATTAGTGATAGTTTAGTGATAGAGTGGAAGTCAATAACGCGATACTACAAGTAAATAGAATTACGAATAATTATAATACCGCTAATCTCGAGGGCGAAACATGGAGTATAATAGTGTGCGTTTACAGACCCCCTAATTATCAAAACTACTCTATATTTGAGTCAGTAATGGAAGATGCTTTGGCGAAACTTGGAAATTGTAAAAAAACAATAATTATCTGTGGTGACTTTAATGTAAATATTTTGGAAAATAATGTACATAGCAGTAGGTTTTTAAATCTCTTTAAATCATTTAATTTGTCGAATGTGTTTTCGGAACCAACCCGAATTACTTTAAATACTGCCACATGTATTGATAATGTTTTTTGCGATTGCGAATGCTTAGATAAATCTATTGTAAATTACCTTCCTTCGGATCACAGCGGTCAAGCGGTTACTTTCGAGTCCAATATACAATTACAAAAAGTTCAAATACAAACTAGACAAATAACACCGAACAACTTAGATAGATTTAATAATAACCTAATTAATAGTTTAAATATTTCAGACCATATTTTTAGTTTAAACAATGTAAACAAATTGTATGAAGACTTTTTTGAAGCAGTTCGTACGGAATTTAATAATACTTTAAAAATTAAAATGAAAACGATTGGCCCAAAGTTTATTTTTAGTGACTGGGCAACGCAGGGCATTAGAAAAAGTAGGGAACGATTGTTTGAGCTGTACGGCCTTAAGCCTTTTATTAACTCGGAAACATTTAATAGATATGTTGCTACTTACTCCAAAATTTTCAAAAACACTTGTAAGGTAGCTAAATCCATCTTCATTAGCAAGAAGATTAAATCGGCAGATAATAAGATAAAAACAGTTTGGAAAATAATAAACAATGAAACTAACAGAAATAAAAAAAGCAGTAAAAATTTGATACTAGAGACCTCACGCGGTCTCATAAGCTCAGACCAAGAAATTGCTGAAGAATTTGTAAATTTCTTTACCAGTATCCCACTTAAAACAACTGAAACTTTAAATTCATCTCCTTTGCTTTCTATTGACTTATTAAAAGCGAACGTTTCAGCCTGCCCAAACGAATTCAAATTTAAGCATATAAACCCCCTAACCGTCATAAAAGCTTACAAGCAAATCAAGATCAAATTAACTGAAGATCTATGGGGTATGTCTGTCAAAGTATGTACTTCAATTATTGAGACTGTAGCACCGTATTTAGCTTCGATATTTAATTTGTGTGTGGATCAAGGGGTCTTCCCAGATCTAATGAAACACAGTAAAGTAGTGCCGCTTTTTAAATCCGGGGATAGTAAAGACACCAACAATTATAGGCCTGTATCCGTGTTGCCGGTTTTCAGCAAAGTGTTTGAAAAAGTGATGCTTGATCAGATGCTCAATCATTTTAACATCAATAAAATATTACACAAACAGCAGTATGGTTTCACCAAAGGACGTTGTACAACTGACGCCGGTGTTACCTTATTAAAACACATATATACTGCGTGGGAAAATGCTCAAGATGCCATAGGAATTTTCTGTGATCTCTCGAAGGCATTTGATTGTGTAAATCATGAAACCTTGCTCTTAAAACTTGAGCATTATGGCCTAAGTAAACTCGCGCTTAATTTAGTGAGATCTTATTTAAATGATAGACAACAACAAGTACAAATAAATGGTGTCACTTCAAAGGGTTTACGGGTAGAAATGGGCGTACCACAAGGTTCAATATTAGGTCCTTTTCTCTTTTTAGTTTATATCAACGATCTACCCCATTTATTCAAAAATCAACCTGAAATGGTATTGTTTGCTGACGATACTTCTTTGATATTTAAGATAAATAGACGTGCCACACACCTTGACGACGTAAATAGCGCTCTACTGCAGGTGCAAAAGTGGTTCACCGCTAATAATTTAGTATTAAATGGGAAGAAAACTAAGTGCATAAGATTTTCTCTACCGAATGTCAAAAGTGATGATAGTGACATTGTATTGAATCAAGAGAAACTAGAATTCGTCGATAAAACGGTTTTCCTAGGAATCACCCTCGACTCAAGGCTACAATGGAGTCCTCATTTAACATCTCTTGCAGGACGGTTAAGTTCAGCAGCATACGCTGTTAGAAAAATCCGCCAACTTACTGATATAGATACCGCGAGGCTAGTCTATTTTAGTTATTTTCATAGTATTATGTCATACGGTATTTTGCTATGGGGACGGGCTGCAGACATCGAGTCCATATTTATTCTGCAGAAAAGAGCCATCAGAGCCATATATAATCTATGCAGGCGCGATTCTCTACGGGAATTGTTTAAGGATATCAACATCATGACAGTACCTTGTCAATACATTTATGAAAACATCATGTACGTTAGAAAAAATCTGCATCTATTCAGTAAAAGAGGTGACAGACATAACTATAATACTAGAAATAGGGACCAATTAGTTCAGCCAGGTTTCAGGCTAGCTAAAGTTGACACATCTTTCATGGGGTACTGTCTAAAATGTTACAATAAAATACCTCCTCACATAATAGAACTGAATGAAACAAAATTCAAATCATGTATAAAACGCACACTATGTAGGCAAGCATATTACAAGTTGGAGGATTATATTAATGATAAAAATGCTTGGCTCAATGCTGGTCCTGCTCCACAACAATAGGGTTATTAATTAGTAGCACGCATAATTATTGAGGAAGCTGCAGAAGACTGTAATATTATCTTTGCATTGTATCGATTCAATTTCTTAGTATTATATAATTTTATTGCGCATGTGTGAGTACTATGTACTACTTATTAATTACTATTGACTCGATTTTGCCCTGGTGGTTGAGAGAATGTCATGCTCACTCAAATGTCTCGCTGATGGTGGCACGTGTGTCGGATCATTTAGCTCCCTTCAAAATGGTTGAGCTGATTGGTGCTGATACGTGTGTCATGTTCGTGAACGGGCGCTGTCAGTTGGGACTGGTCATCTCTTAGCTGCCTCGGTTTTTATTTTAATTATTGATTCTTTTATTTCTGAATTGTCTTATTTTGTAATTTTTACTCTGGACACTTTTAACTTGCTACATCGTTCTCACATAATGTACCATCTCAAAATGAATGATGTAACAAAGGTTTTGTAACAATTTTGGCGATCTAAAAAGAGTGTCCATGGAGTTTCTTGCCCGTTCTTCTCCATAGAGATCTACTTCTTGGAATGGGCATCTACGGTACTTTCACAGTTTTTATGTCTTGTGACTGGGACTGTAGCACCATAACTTTGTAGTATTTAATTATATTTTTATGTCTTTGACAATTCAAAAGTGCCTGTAATTGGTCTACTTGAAATAAATGCTTTTGATTTGATTTGATTTGATTTGTGCAGTTTCATACACTACCTACTTTATCTAAGTACTCTCATTGAACACGAACATATCAAATAAAAGATAAAGATTGATACAGTTTATTTATTAGTTATTGTAAGTGTTAACATTTTGTATATTACAATTATGAAATTGAATATGGAAAGTCTTGATAACATTTATCGTATAATTTTCTTGACTTTACTGGTAGTAGATTAAGACTGACTGCTGTCGCAGTCTCTAAAATGTCGGGCGGCGTCAAATTTTCCGCAATTTCACTATCAGACATTTTAATAAACACTAATAATTATCCACCGAAACGCCAAAATTCCCGTTATCACCGCACATGCGCCAAAGCGCGCGCAGCCACAGATAAAAAATTAAATAGATATATCTGTAATCTGTATCGCAATGAAAAAAAAAATATTATAACATTATTTTGTTAGAGAAATAGTGTCATAATTATTTTTATCTACTCTCATATCGTTAAATTCAAAATACAAAACTCAAAACGAGTTTATAATGACGTACTTTACACACAGTATATCGAAATGAAATTAAAAAATTAAATTATGACACTATTTCTCTAACAAAATAATGTTATAATAAATTTTTTTTTTCATTACGATACAGATTACAGATCATAGATACATCCATTTGATTTTTTATCTGTGGCTGCGCGCACTGTGGTCCATGCGCGGTGATAACGAGAATTTTGGCGCCATAATACTTTGTCAATCTTTATCTTTTATTTGATAAATTCGTGTTCAATGAAAGTAGATAAAGTAGTGTATGAAACTGTACATAACTAGGTATTATACACTCGTGTGATACTTTTAAAAAACTCGCTTCGCTCGTTTTTTAAACTCACACTCGTGTATAATACCCCTCATTATGTAACAGTTTCATAAACTACTATTTTAATTTCACTTCGATATACTATTTGTAAAGTACGTCTATATAAACTCGTTTTGAAATTTGTATTTTGAATTTAACGATATGAGAGTAGATAAAAATATATATTTACGAGTACACTTTTCAGTGCTATGGGCAAAGAGACAAAACGGCAAAGAAGTGGCAGTTGTTAATGGCTACACATTTTCTTGTCACTTAAGATCACGGTTTTCAAGCATTTGGAGATGCACCTTCGGGAAGCCATGCAACGCGCAGCTGTTCTTCACGAATCATGATGCTCCTTCGTCCAGGTTCTTAATTAAATCTAGAATGGAACACGCCAACCATCCACCCACAAAACATGTAATTTCTAAAGGATGTTATATCAAGCTCTATTAATCAGTTTTATGTGTATTGTTTGTATTTGATAGTTTTCGTCTTTGTAGTATGACAAATCATGTAAAAGAATAAACTATACATAGAAACTTATATATAAAAACTTATATCTGTGAGAAACACAGAAATTCGTAGAAGAACGAGACTTTTAGACATAGCATGGGTGATAGCAAAAATAAAGTGGAAGTGGGCGGGCCATATATGCCGTAGACTGGATGGAAGATGGGGAAGGAAAGTGTTGGAGTGGAGACCACGAACGGGAAAGAGGAATGAGGGAGACAACCGACTAGGTGGACAGACGATCTTGTTAAAGTGGCCGGAAGAAACTGGATAGCCATAACACAAAACCGCCAGAAGTGGAAAGATTTGGAAGAGACCTACACTCAGCATGGGGTGACTATAGGTTGAAGAAGAGAGAAGAGAAGAGAGAAACTTATTATTAGTATATACAAAAAAACATCACTGGACGTCAAGGAATACACGTCCACATCGCTGTCAACGGGAACAGTGCCCAGAACGCTGGCCGCATTGCCACGTTGTGTGGCAAAGCTGATTCGTTGGCCTAGGGATAGACCTGCCCTCTGGCCCCCATTTTTTTCTACACGTTAATAATTAGTTTTTATTTATAGTTAATATATAATATTGGTATAGTATAGTAGGTATAATAAACTTTGGTAAATAAAGTTCAAGAAAGCATTTCAAGTTTAAAGCTTTATGTAAAACCATTAAAATAGATTTTGATTTCAATTTTTAAATGTTGCCCCAACGTTGTACCCTGGCAATGCTATGATCATTGATCATGTTTATCTACACTAATATTATAAAGAGGAAAGATTTGTATTTTTGTGTGTATGATAGGTACATTTGTAATTAATAAACTCAAATAATACTTACTGTGCGGATTTCAAAAAATTTGCCAATGGAAAGCTATATTCACCCTAGAGTGACATAGGCCACCCGTGCGAAGCCGGGACGGGCCACTAGTTAGCAAATATTCTTCCTTTGGTGTTAATATTTAAATGATATATAATCTTACATAATTATATATAAACTTACGATCAAATTAAAGAGCTTATTTCTTTACAGTTTACTGGGTTAAAAAAGCAATAAACGGAAAGGAGCTTGCTATGCTAAACGGCTACACATTTTTTTGCAAAACTCAATCTTTGAAGAAAAGTGTCTGGTGCTGTACAAGAGGAAAGTCGTGTAATGCCAAGTTGATCTTTAACAACAGCGCCACACCTTCGGAGCGCCAACTCTTGTTAGTTCAAGAAACTCATTATCATCCTGCACCACAGTTTGTTATGAGGAACGGATGTTATATTAAAATATAAGCACGATTTTTGGTCTAGAGACTAAATAATTAGTGAAGATAGCCAGTTGTAGGTACACTAGTTTTAAATGTAATATGTACATGTTTATTCTTCTAATTCTTTGTGTTGTAAAGTTTAATAAATACATAGGTATTTAAGTACTACGTAGGAAGACAAGCGATTTTTTGGTTTTTGTTTTAGGAGTAATTGACACATTTACTAACAGCCACAATTTAATAAATTAATGTAATTAACCACCTTGTGATTAACTAAATATAATCTCAATTAAATAAATCTTTATTGTGTTATAATGACTATTGACTATGACTAATGACTATTACTTATTTATTAGCATTAAGACTAGTCATCAGATTGATCTTCTTCTTAGCGTGTCGATGGCAAATGATTTTATATATTTTGTTTAGCCCAAAATTCAGCTACTCGAACTCGGGGTGCATGAAAGGAGCCTCCCCGAGTGACGTACTCTAATATTCTTCTGCTACGTCCGGCGCGCCCTGGGCAACCGACTTTCGTCGGTTGGCTAATCCTTTCACCACGATGGCAAACAAAACCTCTAACCGGCCCTCTTTAGGGCCAAACAGTCCTAACAAAACCGGCCTTGTGTGTAATCTCGATCAATATCGAAGGGTTCTCTGGAGATAAAGCAGAAATCCTCTCTGAACTATCTCGCAAAACGCAATGTGACATCTCATGTGTTCAAGAGACTCATCGCGATTCCACTCAGAACCGGCCCCACATTCCTGGACTGTCACTTGTCGCCGAGACCTGTCACCCGAAGCACGGTAACGCAGTGTTTGTTGCTCCCGGCGTAAGTGTTATCTCAACAAAAAGCAATCAGATTGATGCAAAAGATTAATTCAATTCGGATACATTTATTATACAACTTTATTCAATACTCACCGGTATGCCTTTTCAGTTATTCTGCTAGCAAAATCTCGTTATTCAGGGAAACATCTAGTCATGTTCAACGACTACACTTACTACTGCAAGAAACAATGCAAGAAGACCAAATACTTCCATTGGTACTGCTCCACACATAACTGTAGAGGATGCAACGCTAAGCTGAAGTTGGATGAGAAGTTCGCCATTGTTGGCCTTGAGAACGAACACACTCATCCTCCAGCTAAGTACTATATCCACGATGGACGATACATAAAGATTTAACAATACATACAACGTCCTCTAACGTTACAAGTTCATAATATTTTAAAATGGCTACATTTACATCAATCACTACTTGCCTAACAGAGCAAAATATATTCGGCTATGAGTCATAAAAGTACCCAATGTAAGCTTGTACATTTATAGCCTCGTTGGATCCTCGTCACTTTTAAGTAAATGACTTTTCCTTCTCTCATTTTCTTTGTGCCTGTAATCAGAAAAAAAATATGTATAACCTATTTTTTAACCTCTTTATCGATGACTTACAAGATTCCTTCAATAAACAGACTTTGCTATGTATGCCTATATTTATCAGTATTATGTGTCTCATTGAAATTCACATAACGGAAAACACTGCGCTGGCGTACCTAATATCACGTAACATATTTTTCAGAGAACTTCAAGTACATCACGTCCAGGTCAGGTTCACAACTACTTCTTATCAACAACTACAGCTATGCACGCCGTCGACAACCCAAAGCGATGAATAACACTCCTTGGTACTGTTCCACTCATATCAGTAAAGGATGCAAGGCTCAGCTCATCATTGATGTTCGTAATCAAATTATTTCTGCTAATTATGAACATAACCATCCTCCAGGAAGATACATCAATTCGACTTCAGGAACTGAACTTGATTCGGATGATGATGATAATGAGCCAGAGACAAACATTCAGAAAAAGCAGAACGTCGAAGTTCAACTTACCAAAAAAGGAACGATAAGAAAACGGAAACGTTATGAAATGAAACTAGCAGAGCGGCAGAAAATGAGAAGGAACTTCAAAAATGAATCCCAATACTACGTTAAACCAGGCTGCGATGGAAATTGTCCAAAGAAATGCTCAATCCAATTTTCGGAGAGTCAAAGAAGCTCATTGAATAAACTATTTCGTAATATGACTTCGAAGGAACAAAAATATTTTATTAGAGAGAATACGACTCAGAAAATTCCAGACAGACGTAGAACTAGTAGTTCAAAACACAGGCGTTCAAAGACTGTTAATTACTTCTTCTCAAACGAAAATGGACAAAAATTACGTGTTTGCAAATGGTTCTTTTTAACAACACTAGGATTTAAAAGGTCTAACGATAAAGTTGTTCGAAATGCTATTAAATCTTGACCATGAAGGACCGAAGGAGAACCCAGGCACAAACACTAATGCTAAATAGATAGTTTACATGAATATAATTCAGCACATCGATTCATTTCAATTTTCCTTATCACATTAATGACGAAAACATGCACCTAACAGAAAATATTTATCTTCTTATATATGCAGGACAGTCAGCATCAAAAGTTGCTGACTACATTCATCATACAGCAATTTTGAAAATCTAAATGTGGTCATCAACTTTTGATGCTGACTGCATTGAGTTTTGTGCTAAATATAATGTAACACAAAATGATGCCACCCAAGGATGTACTATAACATACTAAATGATCACAATATTTCACATACAAAGAGTTCTTGAATACCTGAACACGTCTTTTGAAAAATGTAGTACGATCAAACGGGGTGAATAGGAACGCAGGGCAGGGGTGACAACGTGAATATTGAATTAATATGATAGTAACCAACTACTCAATTTTATTTTGTTACTTGAAATGCCATTTTCAAGCAATTTCCCATAATTTTATAATATTTTTTCCATTGTAAATATTTCAAGAGAAACTAAATAAATACCGTACACTTAAAATTGTTTTTACAAACCCTTCTTCTGTCTCTGAGTCTCCGAGCTAAGCTGCGGGCGGACAGACGGTTGGACGATGGTGAAACTACAAGGATATATGAAGAGAAAAAAAAATCGACACCCTCAGTCAAAATCCGCCGTTTTGGTTTTATCAAAATTTAATGACCACAGTCATTCTCACAATAGACCATTTGACAGTATTAATATATCACAAATCTAATTAGTATATAGAGTTTTGAGAAATAACGGACACGTGTTTTTTATTTTGTAAATTCAATGAACATTTACCAAGATATAACGCATCGAAACTCGAGAGTGGGGACTGGTGATGTCAGAATTCAGTAGAAATTGTACTAAATTGTGACGTATTGCCAATTTTGAAAGCGTTGTATCTCCGTCAATTTTGGCAGTCGTACAAAAAGAAAAAAATACGAGGCGAATATTTTTTGATAATCTTACTGACGGACTAAAGTTTTTTTTTTTGTCAAATAGCCTATTCTGTATCAAATAATACCGAATGCCCAAGCTCAAGGCCGAGTAGAAAAGGCGTCGTGTTACACGCGCTCCCCAAGGAAACTGACGGGGTTTACATAAGGCCAAACGCCTAAAGGGGGTGACACCGCAAGCATAAGTGAAAACGGAAAGTCAGCAATAGAGTCGTCCGTTTCTCAGTAGCAGTCCGGAGTCTACTGAGGACTCTAGAATAAGCCCAGCCCCGATTAAGCGAGATTAAAACGTTTTTTGCGAAATATTGTCAATCTGATAATATCGACGGGTCCTACGTATACTGGTACAAGTGCAAAAATACAATTATTCAAGAGAGCGGTTTATAGGTTCTAAAGCTTGTAATTTTGTCATAAATCAATGGAAACACTTGAAATTTTGGTATGTTATATTTTAATATCTAAGAAAAAATACTGCATTATTGATTTTTCTTATTTTTTTATACTTTGGCAAATAGCATCACTTGCATTGATGTAGCTTGTTTTCTTTACTATGGTAGAACCTGTAAACTGATACAAGTGGCCACTTATACCAGTATATGGTGTACTTGCTTATACTTATAATAAAGGAAAACTGAAGGATTTTACTCTTTTAACATGCTATTTCCGGTTTATTGATCAATATGAGGTTATTATATTAACAATAACATCTTATTTTATCGACTTTTAAACACTTACAACAGTTTACTCAGTACTGGAAAACTACTTACAACAGTTTACTCAGTACTGGAAAACTACTTACAACAGTTTACTCAGTACTGGAAAACTACTTCAACAGTTTTCTGTATTATTATTAACCTAAATAATAACACATTATTTCAAATAAATGACTTATCCAGATCTATGCTTAATAGGTGTTTTTATTTTGATAAGTATAAATATTTACATCAAAATAAATAATAATATTATTATTATAGCATTCTTAATAATGAAAAATAAAATCATTGGCCTTGCCATCTTAGAAATAATAAAACTAAAAATTAAGCAAAATATAAATTTAGAAAAAACCCACGTCGGTAAAAATCTTATTGAAAAAGAATAAAATAACTCAAAACGCGACTTAACCTAATTATTATGTAACGAAATATTATAATAGACGTAAAAATACTTTCTAAAAGAGTTGTTATCTCGAAAAATCGGTAATAAATATACTTAAGTACCAAAACAATGAATATCGATGTTTACAGCTTTTCCTAACGTGTCTGTTTCTCGAAGATATACTTAGATGTATCAAATAATTTTACCATAATACATAACCGAGGAATATCCGTCGGGGGCTTTTCAATGCTATCACTATCTCCTGTTACTGGTAATGAATATCGCAGAGTGCAATTTCTTAGGGAATTTTCAGTAACAACTCGTTTCTTGTCCAGTTTGGAAACATACTTGGAAATGAAGTCCCACTGTCGAGTGTGATCTCCTATTTCCCAAAAGTTAGCTAAATATTGTGCATCTTGCAGTTTTTTTCTTCTGATGTAGCTTCCCCGTTCGACTCATGTATTTTAATCCCCTGTTTAAATTGAACTTGCGTCTTTCATCAAACCACATATTTTGGTTATTATTTTAATAATAATATCTATTTACTAATAAAATAAATAGCAATACTATTTTAACAGCAATTCACTGTTAATTTATTATATAACTAGCTTTCCCCGTGGTTTCACCCCCGCTGTTCGTGCCCTATAGCTCGTAGCATGATGTTTTATAGCCTTCCTTGATAAATGAACTATCCAACACAATTTTTTCAATTCCTACCAGTAATTCCTGAGATTAGCGCGTTCAAACAAACAGACAAACTCTTCAGCTTTATAATATTAAGATTTTAGATTCCCCCTTACCTCCAAGTGCGGATTTTTTTGCTGAAGAGATGTCGTTCGAGGAAACCCTTACAGTACAAAATTTATAAACATTTCGTCAGATTCTGCTAAGTCCTCTGAGTGCTATACCGTCCAGGAGGGGAGTGTGATTGTGCATAATAACTATAAAGAAGATGAGCCTCAAATTCTACATCCATGTCAAAATCCTATTTCTGACTCAAGTGTGATAAAACAAAATGACCTTCCTGATGATGAAATTGATAGCTTAATACCAATGCCTTCGCCATTACTTTCTTTTTCACCTGTTCGCCAATAAACTGATGATGAATTTGACAATTTATCACTATTAAATTCAAACTACACTGATACACCTTTAAGTAGTCCCGCAAGTGTGCAAAGAAAAACCAAAAAAAAGAAAGATAAGGGTAGATCGCGAGAGAGGTTCCAAAATACCTATGTGGTTTGATGAAAGACGCAAGTTCAATTTAAACAGGGGATTAAAATACATAAGTCGAACGGGGAAGCTACATCAGAAGAAAAAAACTGCAAGATGCACAATATTTAGCTAACTTTTGGGAAATAGGAGATCACACTCGACAGTGGGACTTCATTTCCAAGTATGTTTCCAAACTGGACAAGAAACGAGTTGTTACTGAAAATTCCCAAAGAAATTGCACTCTGCGATATTCATTACCAGTAACAGGAGATAGACGCGTATTACGCATGATGGTACTGTCGGCCGATCTAAAATAAATCAAAATAAATGTGTTAATTCATTTTTAAATATATTTACAAATAATCATTAAAATTTACTAAAACCACTATACAAAGTACGCGAGTAACCACTATGAACCTTGTATACAGGTACAAGTGAAAATACAAATAAATAACAGGTAATTTATTTATTTTTTAATTTTAAAATTGATCAAACAATACAAAGTATATCAGTATATTATTTAAAATGTAAATTAACACTTACCTTCGTAATTTTCTGGAGTATTTATTTTACTATACCTACTTATTTTCTAATAAATCTATCATTAATTGACCTCGTGAGCGCTTCATTGTTGTGACTTCTTAACACTACTTACTCAAAACAAACAAAATCGAAATAGTTTTGAACAAATGAATACGTAAACTAATACTCAGCGCAGTTATACCAGTGTTTAACGTACTCCCGGCTCCGTTGCCGCGCGCATACTGGAGTGAATGACACTTGTGCTGACGTGTGGCGGCGCACGCGACTACCTACACTGGTGCAAGTGACTTACATCAGTGTAGATGGTCGTGTGGTGGAAAATGATGTCACTTATATTAGTTTACAAGTTTGTATCTTTGAAATTACTTGATAATTTAATATAATTTTCACAGGATATAAAGTTAAGGTAATTTTAAGGCTTTTGGTGCAAAAAAACGTATTTCGCTGTTTTGCGGGTTACACCAGTATACGTAGGACCCGTCGATATGTACTGTTCGGAAACGTCTGGAACCGAACGATGACGTCGACGGAGGCGGCACCGGCGGCAGGCGTCAGCGGGGGCACGGCGCGGCGCGGGGGTCGACTATATAACACGCCACCGCGGACCGGAGCGCACTCACTCGAACAACCCACTCGATCAATTTAAAACACTGTACGCGTCGCGCACCGTCTAAATCTTTTGTTAATACTTTATATTGTAATAAACCAGTATTTTCAAAATCAGCGTCGTCATAATTGATACAGCCCACATAATCTCCTCTACAAAATTGGTCCTTCGCAAGAAAAAACAAGACGAACAGCGGCGGCAGGCGTACGGCGGCGCGGGCGCGGGTACTTGCAGTGCAGAAAAAACCAACGTGGCGCACACACGTCTTCGAGAGAAATCTACGAGTCAACGGACAACTGTGGCTACAGATCGGTAAATAGTGTGTCGTTCCAATTAATCATTTCTGTCCCTTCATACTTACTTTCTAAATTTTCCCTGCTTTCTTTTGGCCATTTTATCTGTTCCATTCTCTTTCCCATATTTTTTAGTCATCGCATTCATTTCTATTCACATATTTCAAGCCTGGTTATTGCTCAAACCTATTATACTTCGCTGCATAATTAGTCGCAGAGCAAAAAAAGATAAGAAACAGGTTTTGCACGGCACGTGGTAGCTTGACCGCTCATTCATTCAAGGTCAACAGCTGTCGCTTTTTACTCATTGAAATATTAGTCACCGCGTTGCTTGCTTCATATTTACAGATTTTAACGTAATCAATCTTTACTTTAATTATGGAGACTAAAGTTAAAGAATTAATTAAGAAACGTGCAAGCTGTAAGGCTAAGCTTACGCTTTTCAGCAATTATTTAAATGTAGTCCTTTCTTGTGCACGATTAAGTGATCTACAAATAACAGAACTAGAAACCCGACTTGATAAAATGGATTTATTATATAATGACTATGATAAAATACAGGGGGAGATCGAGCTGCTGATGGAGGACCCCGCCGAGGCCTTGGGTGATCGCGAAACTTTTCAAAACCAATACTTCTCCTTGGTGTCCTCGGCGCGCGAGGTGCAACGTCATCACAGCGAGCGAAGAGCCAGCGTTTTGGTGAGTTCCGTACAGGCTTCACATAATAATGACGTCACACAGTCTAAACATAGTGTTGTAAAATTACCTCAGATTAGTTTACCGCATTTTGATGGTAGCTATCAGCATTGGCTCGAGTTTAGAGACACGTTTGATTCATTAATACACAGGAACACATTATTGGACGATATAAGTAAATTTCACTACCTTAGGTCCTCGTTAAAAGGTGCTGCTGCCTTAATTATTAGAAGCTTGGATTTCAACTCTGGTAACTATAGCATCGCTTGGGATCTATTGACGAAACGCTATAATAATAATCGTCTTTTGGTGAATAATCATGTTCAATCGTTATTTAATGTCGACCAAATAGAAAAGGAGTCTAGTAAAGCAGTACGTCATCTAGTCGATATTACCACGAAAAATCTGAGGGCTTTAACAATTCTAGGACAACCGACGCAACACTGGGACATCTTAATTATTTATATAATGGCTCAGAAGTTAGATACTAAAACTTATATTCATTGGGAAGAATTCAGAAATACTTTATCCGAGGCACCCACATTGTCTCAATTTTTAACATTTTTAAATAATAGGGCGGATTTGTTAGAGTCGGTTGAGGAATCAGAAATTAATAAAAACAAAACCTCAAACAATAAATTAAATAAACAAAAAAGCTTTGCAGTAACATCAAATGATTGCAATAAAGGTTCGAGTTCAAACTGTCCAATGTGTAAACAAAGTCATGTTTTATTTAAATGTGATAGTTTTCGTAAACTGTCTACAGACTTACGTAATCAGAAGGCTAAAGAATTTAAGGTTTGCCTTAATTGTTTAAATCCGGGCCATTCCGAGAATAAATGTAAATTGTGGGCTCGGTGCAAGTATTGTAAGGCAAAACATAACACGCTGTTACATGTGGACAAAGACAATGAGCTGCCTACCAACAATCAAATAACGGATAATGTTACTTTAACAGCCAAAGCCATACAGAATACTACTTCTTCCACCGTATTGCTTTCCACAGCGAGGGTGAAGGTGCGAGACAGCAGTGGCCGCAGCCACGTGGCGAGGGTACTTCTGGACAACGGTAGTACCGCTAATTTCATAACTAAGGAGCTGTGCGGTAAGCTGGGTTCACTTAAACGTAACGTAAACTCCAAAATAACGGGTATTAATCAGCAAACTTGTAAAAGCACACAGTCTTGTTCCTTAACGTTAGAATCTTACTCGGGTAATTATAAAACAAACATCGATTGTTTAGTATTACCTGAGATAACTAAATCATTACCATCAACATTAATTGATATTAGTACTATTCCACTGCCATCAGGCATCTGTCTAGCTGATCCTCACTATTATAAACCGTCAAGCGTAGACATATTACTAGGTGCTGAACAGTTTTGGAACATTTTGGGTACTAACTCAATCAATTTGGGTAAAAATAAACCTAGATTATACGAATCTAAATTAGGATGGCTTATCTCTGGGTATATTGCACAACCTAGTCCATCCCGTGACCAACCAGTGTGTAATTTCGTTCAGGAAATAAAACCTGAACTCACTCGGTTCTGGGAACTAGATTCAATATCAGAAAAACATTCGTTATCAGCCGAGGAACGTGCATGTGAGGAACATTTTTTACGCACAACTACTCGTGGCAAAGACGGACGTTTTATTGTAAAAATGCCATTCAAACAGTCACTCGAAGTGTTAGGCGACTCATACCAGATGGCTAAAGTTCGATTTCTTTCGCTAGAACGTAGATTCGATCGTGATCCCTTATTTAAAGGTCGGTACATAGATTTTATGCGCGAGTACCTACAATTAGGGCACATGTCTGAAGATATTAATTCAAATGATAACATAAGTTATTATTTACCACATCACGGTGTTATGCGCGAGCAAAGTACTACAACTAAATTAAGAGTTGTGTTTGACGCGTCTGCTGTGACAACTTCAGGTATTTCTTTGAATCACCTACAAATGATTGGTCCCACTGTGCAGGACGATCTTTATTCTATTTTATTACGTTTTCGACAACATCGATACGTAGTATCCGCGGACATTGAGAAAATGTACAGAGCTATAGAATTAAATAAATTTCAACGCTCTTTACAAAAAATCCTATTTAGATTTAATCAATATGAACCGCTTAAAACATATGTTCTTAACACTGTTACTTATGGTACAGCTTCGGCTCCATATTTAGCGACAAAGTCACTCGTAAGTCTCGCTTCACAAGCCTCAAATGACGGCGTAAAGCAAGCTATACAACGAGACATGTACGTAGACGATTATCTCGGGGGCAGTGACACTGAGTCCGCCACTATACAATTATGCAAGGAGGTGAGTTCGATTCTAGCTTCAGCTCAATTCAAATTAAGAAAATGGCAATCTAATAGCCCACAGGTGATGAAGGTTATATTATCATCTCTTGATCAGAATGATAATAACATACTCGATTTAAATCGTAACCAACATTCCACCACTTCTAAAATATTAGGTTTAAACTGGGTTTGCGATTCAGATAAATTAACTTTTTTTATAAATCTACCTCCAACTAATAAAATAACTAAACGTTATATTTTATCTAGCATTAGCCAAATATTTGACCCATTAGGCCTAGTGGGGCCATGTGTCGTATTGGCAAAAATAACAATGCAAAAATTATGGTTAGAAAAATGTTCGTGGGATGAACCGGTTTCTAATGACACTCAAGAACGTTGGTTGTCGTTCGTTACTACGTTACCGTGTTTGAATAATTTAAATGTACCACGGCATGCGTTTAACTTTAACTATAAATTAATTGAGTTGCACATTTTTACAGATGCATCCGAATGTGCCTATGGGGCATGCGTGTATGTTCGTTGTCTAAATAATGATGGTACAACGACCATTCACCTTTTAACTTCCAAGAATAAGGTCGCTCCCATTAAACATACAACCATACCCCGCTGATGCGGCGGCCTAAGCCTTGGGGTGAAAATCGAAATTTTCTGAGTGGACTGTATCAGGGGCGGTTCTGTAACACAAGTAGGGGTTTGGTGTTGTAGGAAAATGATGAGATAGGTACCTGCTTGAGCTATGGCGGAGACTCGATGAGAAGGGTTTCCTTAGCCACGTGGCGGCGGCCCGTCCAGGATGTCACGTACTGATGAGAATCTGCACTTTCCACAACACACAGACACACACTTGCACAATTCAATAACAATCCTCGTTCTTTGCGGTGAAATTTGAGTCTCTTTCGACTTTAGGTTAATTTTGAACCACAAGCGTCGATGTCGGTTGAAAGACTAGCGGTTTTCTCTTGGCGGCAGCGTTTGCGCCATTTTTTTTCTTCCTTCTCGCTCTCGCTCAGGTATTATAAGAAATGCGGAAGGGAGAGGAAAGCGGAAGGAATTACCTATGTGTTACAGATATTAATTAGAGTTGCCAGTAATTAGGCATGAAATATAAAATTAGGTAAGTTATGGCGTTAACAATCCTCGCGGCCTTAAAGGGTCACCTTTAAAGAATACAATAATAACTTAAACTAAACAGAGATATTACACTTAAATATAACTAAAGAGGGAATGGACCGAATAAGATATTACTGAGAAGGAATGGGACATAAGCGGATCACAGGTCGCACAAGAGTCCCATTAGAAGTGCGTACAGAAACGACTCGCGTGTTACCGTCTTTAGACGTATGCAGTTTCTCAATAACACCTAGAGGCCAGGATAGAGGAGGCGCATTATCATTGACAATCACTACCACAGTGCCTTCCTTAATCATGTCTCCATCGGGTTTATTCCATTTTAAGCGCGATTGTAAACTATGAAGATACTCGCTTCGCCATCTTTTCCAGTACGACTGGACTAATTTATCCATAAGAGAGTGTCTTTGAAGCAGGTTATCAGACGATGAACCTACTTCCGCGGCAGGCAATGAGTTGAGCGGCACAGTATGTAAAAAATGCGAAGGGGTAAGAGCTTTAGGCTCTCCCGGATCAGCGCTAAGAACAGTAAGAGGTCTGGAGTTCAACAAGCACTCTATTTGAGAAAGAACTGTAACTAATTCTTCATAAGAGAGAAGTTGTTGACCTATTGTCTTGAAAAGGTGAGTCTTCACGGCCTTCACCATGGACTCCCAACATCCACCGAAATGCGGTGACGCGGGCGGAATAAATTGCCAATTAATGCGATGCTCAGCGAGCTCCTCCTCAAAGCGCGGGCGGTATTCTTTATTTATGAAAGTATACAAGTCGCGTAAAAACGAATTAGCTCCTCGAAAATTGGTCGCGTTATCCGAATACAGACATTGTACCGGTCCGCGGCGGGACAAAAATCGTTTTAACGCGGCTATGAATGAAACAGTTGTAAGGTCAGTAGCTAACTCGATGTGAATCGCGCGAGTGGTCATACAGGTGAAGATACATAAGTAACCCTTGCGACTCTTCGTACCTCGAGTACGTATAGGCACGTAGTGTATAGGGCCAGCGTAATCACACCCTGTATGAGAAAAGGCTTTGGTAGCAACATTTACTCTAGATTTAGGGAGATCGCCCATCATCGGCGGAACATGAGGTCGCGGTCTCCACCTGTGGCATGCGTTGCACTTGTGGATTCTATGACGAATAATTCGTCTAGCGGATAAAATCCAATACCTATGGCGCAACAACGACATAATATATTCCGGACCTGCATGTAAGTATTTTTTATGATAATAGTCTACGAGGATTTCAACTATGCGATCATGCCGAGGCAACATTACGGGGTGTTTAGTACTATAGGCCTCAGCCGAATGAGTTAATCGACCCCCAACGCGGATTAAATCATCACCATCTACAAATGGCTTGAGTTTAATAAGAGCGGGTGAACATATTTTATTATTTTTCAAGTCTGAATACTCCTTTATGAAGTGTTTTCTTTGAACATGACGCAGCAAAATGGTTTCAGCGAACTCGAGATCGCTAGCGGTGACGGCGTCAGTTCGACGCGGGAGGTTTTTTATAAAGCGGTATATGAAAACAATAATACGCAGCAACTTGGTCCACGACGACGTACGTTCTGCGAGTGCGAGTAAAAGCGAATTGTCCGAACTTGAATCCGCGACTGTAGGGTGCGCATGGACCTTTTCTTCCGGAATGGGTTCTGAATTTAAGTCAGTAACCTTATGCATGGGCCATTCGGAAGGGTCGCGCTTAGCCCAAGCGGGTCCGTGCAACCATAATGGGTGCTCAATAAATTTGTCAGGTGTTAAACCACGTGACAAACAGTCCGCCGGGTTTTCAGTACCAGCTACGTGATAGAAATGCTCCGCGGGGACGTTGTCTACGATGCGAACGACACGATTGGCCACAAACGTGTGCCAGCGATGCGGAGAAGAATTTATCCAGCAAAGAGTCACTTTTGAATCGGTGAATGCGTAAATATTAGTAACATTATAACGCGGATTATAAGTGTCGTGAACACGGCGAAGGAGCTTAGCGAGGAGCTCGGCACCGCAGAGCTCCAGTCGAGCGATAGTCAATGGTTTCACTGGCGATACCTTCGACTTGGCACAAACCAGCTGAACGGCAACGTCATCGTTGCGAGTGACATGCGCATAGATAACAGCGCCGTAGGCGCCTTCGCTGGCGTCAGAAAATCCAATTAGGCGAAGAATACAATTTTCAAAAATCCCTAAATGGCGCGGAATTTTAAAATCATTTAAAAGCGGGAGGGCAGAGCGAAAAGTTTGCCAAATATTTATGACGTGACGCGGGGGAGTGTCATCCCAATCTAGTTTCAGTAACCATAATTCTTTGATAAGTAGTTTAGCATAGAGAACTACAGGCGCGACAAAGCCCATGATGTCCCACAGTCTAGCTACGGCCGACAGTATAGCGCGTTTAGTACACGTATCTGGCGGTGCGGAAATAAGAAATTCAAAACAATCATTGGACCTACACCAGCGCAAGCCTAGGACCTTTTGCTCTACCGACTTATCAAATTCTAGTTGTTCGGTCAACCTATGCGACGCAGGAATACTGTTTATGATGCGGCGGCCTAAGCCTTGGGGTGAAAATCGAAATTTTCTGAGTGGACTGTATCAGGGGCGGTTCTGTAACACAAGTAGGGGTTTGGTGTTGTAGGAAAATGATGAGATAGGTACCTGCTTGAGCTATGGCGGAGACTCGATGAGAAGGGTTTCCTTAGCCACGTGGCGGCGGCCCGTCCAGGATGTCACGTACTGATGAGAATCTGCACTTTCCACAACACACAGACACACACTTGCACAATTCAATAACAATCCTCGTTCTTTGCGGTGAAATTTGAGTCTCTTTCGACTTTAGGTTAATTTTGAACCACAAGCGTCGATGTCGGTTGAAAGACTAGCGGTTTTCTCTTGGCGGCAGCGTTTGCGCCATTTTTTTTCTTCCTTCTCGCTCTCGCTCAGGTATTATAAGGAATGCGGAAGGGAGAGGAAAGCGGAAGGAATTACCTATGTGTTACAGATATTAATTAGAGTTGCCAGTAATTAGGCATGAAATATAAAATTAGGTAAGTTATGGCGTTAACAATCCTCGCGGCCTTAAAGGGTCACCTTTAAAGAATACAATAATAACTTAAACTAAACAGAGATATTACACTTAAATATAACTAAAGAGGGAATGGACCGAATAAGATATTACTGAGAAGGAATGGGACATAAGCGGATCACGGGTCGCACAAGAGTCCCATTAGAAGTGCGTACAGAAACGACTCGCGTGTTACCGTCTTTAGACGTATGCAGTTTCTCAATAACACCTAGAGGCCAGGATAGAGGAGGCGCATTATCATTGACAATCACTACCACAGTGCCTTCCTTAATCATGTCTCCATCGGGTTTATTCCATTTTAAGCGCGATTGTAAACTATGAAGATACTCGCTTCGCCATCTTTTCCAGTACGACTGGACTAATTTATCCATAAGAGAGTGTCTTTGAAGCAGGTTATCAGACGATGAACCTACTTCCGCGGCAGGCAATGAGTTGAGCGGCACAGTATGTAAAAAATGCGAAGGGGTAAGAGCTTTAGGCTCTCCCGGATCAGCGCTAAGAACAGTAAGAGGTCTGGAGTTCAACAAGCACTCTATTTGAGAAAGAACTGTAACTAATTCTTCATAAGAGAGAAGTTGTTGACCTATTGTCTTGAAAAGGTGAGTCTTCACGACCTTCACCATGGACTCCCAACATCCACCGAAATGCGGTGACGCGGGCGGAATAAATTGCCAATTAATGCGATGCTCAGCGAGCTCCTCTTCAAAGCGCGGGCGGTATTCTTTATTTATGAAAGTATACAAGTCGCGTAAAAACGAATTAGCTCCTCGAAAATTGGTCGCGTTATCCGAATACAGACATTGTACCGGTCCGCGGCGGGACAAAAATCGTTTTAACGCGGCTATGAATGAAACAGTTGTAAGGTCAGTAGCTAACTCGATGTGAATCGCGCGAGTGGTCATACAGGTGAAGATACATAAGTAACCCTTGCGACTCTTCGTACCTCGAGTACGTATAGGCACATAGTGTATAGGGCCAGCGTAATCACACCCTGTATGAGAAAAGGCTTTGGTAGCAACATTTACTCTAGATTTAGGGAGATCGCCCATCATCGGCGGAACATGAGGTCGCGGTCTCCACCTGTGGCATGCGTTGCACTTGTGGATTCTATGACGAATAATTCGTCTAGCGGATAAAATCCAATACCTATGGCGCAACAACGACATAATATATTCCGGACCTGCATGTAAGTATTTTTTATGATAATAGTCTACGAGGATTTCAACTATGCGATCATGCCGAGGCAACATTACGGGGTGTTTAGTACTATAGGCCTCAGCCGAATGAGTTAATCGACCCCCAACGCGGATTAAATCATCACCATCTACAAATGGCTTGAGTTTAATAAGAGCGGGTGAACATATTTTATTATTTTTCAAGTCTGAATACTCCTTTATGAAGTGTTTTCTTTGAACATGACGCAGCAAAATGGTTTCAGCGAACTCGAGATCGCTAGCGGTGACGGCGTCAGTTCGACGCGGGAGGTTTTTTATAAAGCGGTATATGAAAACAATAATACGCAGCAACTTGGTCCACGACGACGTACGTTCTGCGAGTGCGAGTAAAAGCGAATTGTCCGAACTTGAATCCGCAACTATAGGGTGCGCATGGACCTTTTCTTCCGGAATGGGTTCTGAATTTAAGTCAGTAACCTTATGCATGGGCCATTCGGAAGGGTCGCGCTTAGCCCAAACGGGTCCGTGCAACCATAATGGGTGCTCAATAAATTTGTCAGGTGTTAAACCACGTGACAAACAGTCCGCCGGGTTTTCAGTACCAGCTACGTGATAGAAATGCTCCGCGGGGACGTTGTCTACGATGCGAACGACACGATTGGCCACAAACGTGTGCCAGCGATGCGGAGAAGAATTTATCCAGCAAAGAGTCACTTTTGAATCGGTGAATGCGTAAATATTAGTAACATTATAACGCGGATTATAAGTGTCGTGAACACGGCGAAGGAGCTTAGCGAGGAGCTCGGCACCGCAGAGCTCCAGTCGAGCGATAGTCAATGGTTTCACTGGCGATACCTTCGACTTGGCACAAACCAGCTGAACGGCAACGTCATCGTTGCGAGTGACATGCGCATAGATAACAGCGCCGTAGGCGCCTTCGCTGGCGTCAGAAAATCCAATTAGGCGAAGAATACAATTTTCAAAAATCCCTAAATGGCGCGGAATTTTAAAATCATTTAAAAGCGGGAGGGCAGAGCGAAAAGTTTGCCAAATATTTATGACGTGACGCGGGGGAGTGTCATCCCAATCTAGTTTCAGTAACCATAATTCTTTGATAAGTAGTTTAGCATAGAGAACTACAGGCGCGACAAAGCCCATGATGTCCCACAGTCTAGCTACGGCCGACAGTATAGCGCGTTTAGTACACGTATCTGGCGGTGCGGAAATAAGAAATTCAAAACAATCATTGGACCTACACCAGCGCAAGCCTAGGACCTTTTGCTCTACCGACTTATCAAATTCTAGTTGTTCGGTCAACCTATGCGACGCAGGAATACTGTTTAGAACAGTTTGAGAGTTGCTAGTCCACTTGACCAACTCGAACTGACCTCCTCTAAAGAGTTTAATCAGTTCGTCGGAAACCTGGACTGCACTCAATTCGGTGCTTACGCTGCAGACTATGTCATCCATATACAGCGAGTCCGCGATGACAGCACTGGCGCGCGGGAAGCGATGACCATCGTCTTGAACCAACTGTTGCACTGTGCGGATCGCATGGTAGGGACTTGACTTGAGACCAAAACAGACGCGGTTAAACTGATATAGAACCAGAGGATCATTTGTACCGAACCGATATAAGATCCGTTGAAAGCGACGATCGCTTTCTCTTACTTCAATCTGTAAGAACATTTGTCGGCAATCAGCTGAGAGTGCGAATGCGAATAAGCGGAAATTCAAGATTATAGTAAATAAGTCGCCCTGTAAATTTGGGCCACTATGTAAAATATCGTTAAGAGATACACCAGTACTCGTTTTAGCACTAGCGTCTAACACGGAGCGTAATTTGGTTGTTGTCTTATCCAAACGTACAACTGCGTGATGCGGAATTACATAGTCAGGACAACTACTGTCTGAACTATCGAGAGGAGCGGGTGATAAATATCCCTTATCAATATATTCGCGAATGACGTCATCATATGCTGTACGTAACTCGGGTGCGGATTCTAATTTCTTTTCTAGGCAGAAAAAACGTTTTTTCGCGATATCGAGTGAGTTCCCCAGTGAGAACACATCGCTGCGAAACGGTAGGGCTACAGAGTATCTTCCTGTGTCTTTATTGCGTTCCGTGGTCGAATTATAAAAGTGCTCGCACTCAAGTTCGTCGAGCGATTTGCTCGTCGAAAGAGCGACGGGCGCTTCATCGACCTGCCAGAATTTTTTCAATGCCGATTCTAACGAGTCCTTGTCAGATGGGTGCGAAACATATGAGCAACAAGACAGTGGAGTCTTATTACGACGTACAGGCAACGCGGGCACAGCGCCCATGATGACGTAACCGAGTACCGTCTGCATGGCTGGCGGCGCGGAGGAGTTGCTGCTAACTACGCGGGGCAGCAGAAGATGCGGGAAAAGTGAAGCCCCGATCAGCACCTCGATGCGACCGGGTGTGCCGAACGATTCGTCGGCGAGCGGTAAACCTTTTAAGTAAGGCAAGGCGGAAGTATCTACGAGAGCGGTAGGTAGATTGTCGGTGATTGCATCGACAACTAGGGAATTAACATTAAAAGTAACGTTTGGATTAAAGCGGGAAGAGAAAGTGAATTGTACGGAACCCTTAACGGATTTTTCCGTACCACCGATACCCTTAACGGAAGGCGTATCAGATGAATGTCTAGTCAAACCTAATCGTTTGCAGCATTCAGTGGTAATAAAATTAATTTGTGAGCCACTATCTAATAGACAACGAACAAGATGTTCTTTATCAAATGCATCTCGAACTATAACAGTAGCGGTTGACAACAAAATAGTAGTATTCGTGTTACATCGCGGCTTCGATGCGCGGGAGTTCGAGTCGTAAAAGATCGACGCAGCAATGGACGCGTTACACTGCGGGGCGCTCTGAGCGGCGGCGGCGGGCGTACGTTGCTCGCTCGGAGCCTGTGCGTGCGACAAGGACGGCTGCGCGGTGGCAGTAGAACTGTCACGAGCGCGATCTGTGGCGTTTGAATCCGATTGTTTACGTGCGGTATTATCAACATCGTTCGATATTAAAGTCGCATGCGATTCGCGATTAAAGTGTAAAAGCGTATGATGTTTATTGTTACAAGCTTTACATTTAGATTCAGACTGACAGACTTTGGCCTTGTGTTTAATACTTAAACAGTTAGTGCATGCATTATTTTGCTTCACAGATTTGAAACGATCACTTGGTGTCATTTTAGAAAAGGCAGGACATTTATATAAATGTTCATGGACAAAGCTATCACACAAACATTTCGCGGATTTATCAATAATAGTGTAGGATTGCGGTTGCGGAGTTTTGGATGTTTTTTTATTAGAATTATTATTAGACTGAGCGGAACTCGAGCTATTTAAAGCTTTAGTATTTTGTAAAATGCGAGATTGATTTTTAATGAACTGTACTAAGTTGTCGAATTTAGGAATTTCATCTTTTGAGTTCATTTCGAAAAGTCGAGCGGTTTCAGAATCTACCTTCTTTATAGCGACATGGAAAAAAATCAAATCGGATAAATCATTTATTTTAAGGTTTTTTAATGCGTTTGCGGCGGACACAAAATTATCAGAAAAGGATTCGAAATTTTGAATAGATGCGGTATTAAAAGATTTATGTTCAAACATCCGATTAAGGTAACTAGAAGCCAGCATGCGCTTGTCTTCATATTTGTTTACGAGTGAATTAAAAATTAATTGGTAATTATCGCCATTAGGGCAAACTCCTGAGAACGCGTTTTGAGCTTTATCTGTCAATTTTCCCATCAAGTAATATAATTTCTCCGAATCAGTCAATGTATTATTTTCGTGTACCGTGCTTTTAAAATTAGCATAGAACAGAGGCCAGTTACGAATGTCGCCGTCGAATGACATAATTTCAATAGGAGGCAAGCGAACTGTTTGTTTACTGACACCACTACCACTAGGAGTAGGAGTCGATGTGGCTGCTGAATTTGAGTAAATCGAATGATTATATTTAATTCGGCAATATAATTCCTCAAAACTAATCCATGACTGATCATCAAACGTATTTTTAGGGTTTTGTTTCAGAAGTAACGAGTTATATTCATTAAACGCCTCGAGGAACTCGGTGCGCATCGCATCGATATTGACACACGCACACATGAACTTCTCTAGCGGTTCCTTTCCGGACTTGATTTTTTCCATTAAATCGTAAATGTTTTGCATACGGGCAAAAATCATATTACGACATGACAGTGCTATTTGAATGGCGGATTCTAACCCATCATCCGACTCAATAGTTACTTTCTTAGACATTTTCGATATTTTGTAGGTATATAAACTAATTAAGTAGGTATATCTTAAATAGATCGCGAACTACGGCGAGCTGCGTGCGGTGCGGAATTGTTGGTTACCTACGAATATCGTACCGAACGATGGCGAAGCGAGCGAGCGGTAGGTGAATGAAAATATGTTATTCTACCTACCTACTATAATGATGAGCGGTGTGCGAAATACCTACCTGACTGTACGCAATGACAATGTAGGTATCTATTGCAATAAATGAATGCGGTTTATTTTATGAGATTAGGGAACGAAGATTGAAATCAAATGTAGTTGCGAGATGATGATATACGGATAGAATAATTATATCTCTTATCGGAGAGGATAAAGAAAATAGGTATCCGTGATCGTAGGACCAAAAAATGATGCGGCGGCCTAAGCCTTGGGGTGAAAATCGAAATTTTCTGAGTGGACTGTATCAGGGGCGGTTCTGTAACACAAGTAGGGGTTTGGTGTTGTAGGAAAATGATGAGATAGGTACCTGCTTGAGCTATGGCGGAGACTCGATGAGAAGGGTTTCCTTAGCCACGTGGCGGCGGCCCGTCCAGGATGTCACGTACTGATGAGAATCTGCACTTTCCACAACACACAGACACACACTTGCACAATTCAATAACAATCCTCGTTCTTTGCGGTGAAATTTGAGTCTCTTTCGACTTTAGGTTAATTTTGAACCACAAGCGTCGATGTCGGTTGAAAGACTAGCGGTTTTCTCTTGGCGGCAGCGTTTGCGCCATTTTTTTTCTTCCTTCTCGCTCTCGCTCAGGTATTATAAGGAATGCGGAAGGGAGAGGAAAGCGGAAGGAATTACCTATGTGTTACAGATATTAATTAGAGTTGCCAGTAATTAGGCATGAAATATAAAATTAGGTAAGTTATGGCGTTAACAGTTTAGAACAGTTTGAGAGTTGCTAGTCCACTTGACCAACTCGAACTGACCTCCTCTAAAGAGTTTAATCAGTTCGTCGGAAACCTGGACTGCACTCAATTCGGTGCTTACGCTGCAGACTATGTCATCCATATACAGCGAGTCCGCGATGACAGCACTGGCGCGCGGGAAGCGATGACCATCGTCTTGAACCAACTGTTGCACTGTGCGGATCGCATGGTAGGGACTTGACTTGAGACCAAAACAGACGCGGTTAAACTGATATAGAACCAGAGGATCATTTGTACCGAACCGATATAAGATCCGTTGAAAGCGACGATCGCTTTCTCTTACTTCAATCTGTAAGAACATTTGTCGGCAATCAGCTGAGAGTGCGAATGCGAATAAGCGGAAATTCAAGATTATAGTAAATAAGTCGCCCTGTAAATTTGGGCCACTATGTAAAATATCGTTAAGAGATACACCAGTACTCGTTTTAGCACTAGCGTCTAACACGGAGCGTAATTTGGTTGTTGTCTTATCCAAACGTACAACTGCGTGATGCGGAATTACATAGTCAGGACAACTACTGTCTGAACTATCGAGAGGAGCGGGTGATAAATATCCCTTATCAATATATTCGCGAATGACGTCATCATATGCTGTACGTAACTCGGGTGCGGATTCTAATTTCTTTTCTAGGCAGAAAAAACGTTTTTTCGCGATATCGAGTGAGTTCCCCAGTGAGAACACATCGCTGCGAAACGGTAGGGCTACAGAGTATCTTCCTGTGTCTTTATTGCGTTCCGTGGTCGAATTATAAAAGTGCTCGCACTCAAGTTCGTCGAGCGATTTGCTCGTCGAAAGAGCGACGGGCGTTTCATCGACCTGCCAGAATTTTTTCAATGCCGATTCTAACGAGTCCTTGTCAGATGGGTGCGAAACATATGAGCAACAAGACAGTGGAGTCTTATTACGACGTACAGGCAACGCGGGCACAGCGCCCATGATGACGTAACCGAGTACCGTCTGCATGGCTGGCGGCGCGGAGGAGTTGCTGCTAACTACGCGGGGCAGCAGAAGATGCGGGAAAAGTGAAGCCCCGATCAGCACCTCGATGCGACCGGGTGTGCCGAACGATTCGTCGGCGAGCGGTAAACCTTTTAAGTAAGGCAAGGCGGAAGTATCTACGAGAGCGGTAGGCAGATTGTCGGTGATTGCATCGACAACTAGCGAATTAACATTAAAAGTAACGTTTGGATTAAAGCGGGAAGAGAAAGTGAATTGTACGGAACCCTTAACGGATTTTTCCGTACCACCGATACCCTTAACGGAAGGCGTATCAGATGAATGTCTAGTCAAACCTAATCGTTTGCAGCATTCAGTGGTAATAAAATTAATTTGTGAGCCACTATCTAATAGACAACGAACAAGATGTTCTTTATCAAATGCATCTCGAACTATAACAGTAGCGGTTGACAACAAAATAGTAGTATTCGTGTTACATCGCGGCTTCGACGCGCGGGAGTTCGAGTCGTAAAAGATCGACGCAGCAATGGACGCGTTACACTGCGGGGCGCTCTGAGCGGCGGCGGCGGGCGTACGTTGCTCGCTCGGAGCCTGTGCGTGCGACAAGGACGGCTGCGCGGTGGCAGTAGAACTGTCACGAGCGCGATCTGTGGCGTTTGAATCCGATTGTTTACGTGCGGTATTATCAACATCGTTCGATATTATAGTCGCATGCGATTCGCGATTAAAGTGTAAAAGCGTATGATGTTTATTGTTACAAGCTTTACATTTAGATTCAGACTGACAGACTTTGGCCTTGTGTTTAATACTTAAACAGTTAGTGCATGCATTATTTTGCTTCACAGATTTGAAACGATCACTTGGTGTCATTTTAGAAAAGGCAGGACATTTATATAAATGTTCATGGACAAAGCTATCACACAAACATTTCGCGGATTTATCAATAATAGTGTAGGATTGCGGTTGCGGAGTTTTGGATGTTTTTTTATTAGAATTATTATTAGACTGAGCGGAACTCGAGCTATTTAAAGCTTTAGTATTTTGTAAAATGCGAGATTGATTTTTAATGAACTGTACTAAGTTGTCGAATTTAGGAATTTCATCTTTTGAGTTCATTTCGAAAAGTCGAGCGGTTTCAGAATCTACCTTCTTTATAGCGACATGGAAAAAAATCAAATCGGATAAATCATTTATTTTAAGGTTTTTTAATGCGTTTGCGGCGGACACAAAATTATCAGAAAAGGATTCGAAATTTTGAATAGATGCGGTATTAAAAGATTTATGTTCAAACATCCGATTAAGGTAACTAGAAGCCAGCATGCGTTTGTCTTCATATTTGTTTACGAGTGAATTAAAAATTAATTGGTAATTATCGCCATTAGGGCAAACTCCTGAGAACGCGTTTTGAGCTTTATCTGTCAATTTTCCCATCAAGTAATATAATTTCTCCGAATCAGTCAGTGTATTATTTTCGTGTACCGTGCTTTTAAAATTAGCATAGAACAGAGGCCAGTTACGAATGTCGCCGTCGAATGACATAATTTCAATAGGAGGCAAGCGAACTGTTTGTTTACTGACACCACTACCACTAGGAGTAGGAGTCGATGTGGCTGCTGAATTTGAGTAAATCGAATGATTATATTTAATTCGGCAATATAATTCCTCAAAACTAATCCATGACTGATCATCAAACGTATTTTTAGGGTTTTGTTTCAGAAGTAACGAGTTATATTCATTAAACGCCTCGAGGAACTCGGTGCGCATCGCATCGATATTGACACACGCACACATGAACTTCTCTAGCGGTTCCTTTCCGGACTTGATTTTTTCCATTAAATCGTAAATGTTTTGCATACGGGCAAAAATCATATTACGACATGACAGTGCTATTTGAATGGCGGATTCTAACCCATCATCCGACTCAATAGTTACTTTCTTAGACATTTTCGATATTTTGTAGGTATATAAACTAATTAAGTAGGTATATCTTAAATAGATCGCGAACTACGGCGAGCTGCGTGCGGTGCGGAATTGTTGGTTACCTACGAATATCGTACCGAACGATGGCGAAGCGAGCGAGCGGTAGGTGAATGAAAATATGTTATTCTACCTACCTACTTTATTGATGAGCGGTGTGCGAAATACCTACCTGACTGTACGCAATGACAATGTAGGTATCTATTGCAATAAATGAATGCGGTTTATTTTATGAGATTAGGGAACGAAGATTGAAATCAAATGTAGTTGCGAGATGATGATATACGGATAGAATAATTATATCTCTTATCGGAGAGGATAAAGAAAAATAGGTATCCGTGATCGTAGGACCAAAAAATGATGCGGCGGCCTAAGCCTTGGGGTGAAAATCGAAATTTTCTGAGTGGACTGTATCAGGGGCGGTTCTGTAACACAAGTAGGGGTTTGGTGTTGTAGGAAAATGATGAGATAGGTACCTGCTTGAGCTATGGCGGAGACTCGATGAGAAGGGTTTCCTTAGCCACGTGGCGGCGGCCCGTCCAGGATGTCACGTACTGATGAGAATCTGCACTTTCCACAACACACAGACACACACTTGCACAATTCAATAACAATCCTCGTTCTTTGCGGTGAAATTTGAGTCTCTTTCGACTTTAGGTTAATTTTGAACCACAAGCGTCGATGTCGGTTGAAAGACTAGCGGTTTTCTCTTGGCGGCAGCGTTTGCGCCATTTTTTTTCTTCCTTCTCGCTCTCGCTCAGGTATTATAAGAAATGCGGAAGGGAGAGGAAAGCGGAAGGAATTACCTATGTGTTACAGATATTAATTAGAGTTGCCAGTAATTAGGCATGAAATATAAAATTAGGTAAGTTATGGCGTTAACACCCGCCTTGAACTATGTGGGGCCCTATTGGGAGCAAGACTGTGTGCAAAGGTAGTTGCCTCATTAACAATTAAAATAAATAAATTCTATTATTGGTGTGATTCCACGATAGTTCTCTGTTGGTTATCTACATCACCAAATAAATTAAAACCATTTGTCCGCAACCGTGTCAGTGAGATACAAGAAAGTACCGGGGAAAATTCATGGAGATACGTGTCGTCTAAAGAGAACCCGGCGGACTTAGTATCTCGCGGGCTGAGGGCCGATCAAATCGGCACCTGTTCACTATGGTGGTCGGGCCCTGAGTTTTTAAATTTGGTGAAGACCGTTGGCCTAAAATGCCAAATATAGGTTCAAATTCCAACATACCTGAAATTAAAGTTCATTTATTAGATAACTATCAATCAACTCAATCAGTAATCAGTCGTTTGATTAGTAATAAATCAAACATAAACAAATTAAAACGTATTATTGCTTATATACTTAGGTTCATTTTTAATTTAAAAAATCCTAATGACAAGTTGTGTGGTCATTTATCATGTGATGAATTACAGGAATCATTTACGGTTATGCTACGTATTAGTCAAATGGAAATGTTTCCTGACGAATACAAAACACTTAGTTTAAAAAAGCCGTTATCTAGGAAAAATAGACTTGTGTCATTATCTCCTTTTTTAGATGATCGGGGTGTAATTCGTGTAGGTGGCAGATTAGATAACGCTAACTACAGTTACGACATTAAACATCCGATACTGCTAGATAGTAAACATCACATTACAAAAATATTATTTTGTTGTGAACATATTAAACTTATGCACGCAGGGCCACAACTTCTTTTATCACACATTCGTCAAACTTACTGGCCTTTAGGAGGCAGAAATCTATCTAAAGTTATATTCAGAGAATGTGTCAAATGTTTCAGATTTAGAACTCAAGCGGTGCAACCAGTCATGGGTCAGCTACCATGCACGAGGACACAGCTTGAATTTCCATTTTATAATTGTAGTGTCGACTACGCCGGACCAATGCTTATAGCTGACCGTAAAGGTAGAGGTACCAGACTCATTAAGTCTTATATCTGTGTGTTTGTCTGCTTGGCAGTAAAGGCTGTCCATCTGGAGCTTGTGACGGATCTCACCAAAGACGCTTATCTGGCCGCATTAAAAAGATTCGTTGCTCGTCGGGGTAAACCACACAGTATTCTCTCTGATAATGGCACGGCGTTTGTAGGAGTATTTAATGAGCTTGCACAGTTCTTATCTAATTCAAATTTAGAGACCGATCTTGCACAAGATGGTATAAAGTTTAGCTTTACTCCACCTTACAGTCCACACTTCAATGGAATAACAGAGGCCGCTGTCAAATCTACTAAAAAACATTTGAAAACTATTGTTCATTCTTCTCATTTAACATATGAAGAAATGAACACATACTTAGTCCAAATTGAGGCTATATTAAATTCCCGTCCCCTTGTTGCTCTTTCTTCGTCACCTGACGACTTTACCGCTCTCACTCCTTCTCACTTCTTAATTGGACGACCGCTAATATCCGTTTCTCAGCCACAGGTACACTCCATCAACATCACGCGATTGGATCGCTACAAAAGAATCGAGCATCTCCGACAGCACTTTTGGAACCGATTCAGTTATGAATATGTTGTCATGTTGCAGCAGAGAACCAGATGGCATGCGTCCACAGGCGAACTTAAATTAAATCAATTAGTTCTGATCAGAGAGAAGACGCTACCACCACTACAATGGCGAATGGGCCGTATCATCAAGGTGTTTCCCGGTCCTGATGGCATCACAAGGGTGGCAGAGATCAAAACCAAGAAGGGCAACATTACAAGGGCGTTCAACAACATATGTCCTTTACCTGTTGAAGACAATGTTTCAACCCGGGCAGGATGTTCGGAAACGTCTGGAACCGAACGATGACGTCGACGGAGGCGGCACCGGCGGCAGGCGTCAGCGGGGGCACGGCGCGGCGCGGGGGTCGACTATATAACACGCCACCGCGGACCGGAGCGCACTCACTCGAACAACCCACTCGATCAATTTAAAACACTGTACGCGTCGCGCACCGTCTAAATCTTTTGTTAATACTTTATATTGTAATAAACCAGTATTTTCAAAATCAGCGTCGTCATAATTGATACAGCCCACATAATCTCCTCTACATGTACCAAAATCAGTAGTGATGTCATAAAGTTGAGTTATAATTTGAGTTTTTTTTTCCAGTCATAAAGTTCATAAAATCTCAGATGGGCAGGCCATTGATAATGCTGAACGAGTTCACCTACACGTTTGCTACGCGATCAGAGAAGAGAGGCACATTCCGATGGATCTGCACGTCTCACTTCCGAAGTAGATGCAAAGCTAAAATCATACTGGATACTGAACAGAATATTGTGTCATCTGTTATAGAACATACTCACCCTCCTCCTAAATACTTTATTAGTAATGGGGAATATATTAAATATCGATAAGTATCTTTTATGAAAATGTTCTTTTTATTTTTATGTGTAACTTTTTAAAAAAACCCCTCTTACGTAAGCTCTGTTAGAATCGCCAAGAACGTTTAGGTAATTTTTATTTTACACCTCTATTCGGTATGTTATATTGTAATTTAGGAGTCTACTAATCTACCAATGCAGACAAACTAAGCATGACAACTGTTATAAAATTCAATTTCTTCAATAAGTTTTATATTTTTTTTTTAGTTTTCAGGTATATTAAATCAAAAATGGGTACGGATCTAATACTGCTCGACGGTTACACTTACTTCTTTCAGCGACCACTGTTATCGCAGCCCATTGATCGTTGGATCTGCACTTCCAGTTTCAGTAAGAAATGCAAAGCGAAGTTAGTAATAAATAAGATCAAGAACATCATTATCAATGGAATATTTTCTCATAACCATCATGCGCCTGTACTTAAATGATCTAATAAATGTTTTGCATGGAAATTAACTGTTTCAATTGAAAAAGTGTTTCTTCAAACAACTTCTTTGTTATTATACCTAATACTAGTCCTAAATAATTATGTAAACCTGCTTGTTCAATATTTAAAATACAAACCTATTCATTTTTTAAATTAACAACCCCTGGAAAGTTACGCGTGATCATTCTAGGAGATGAGCCACTTTTTAAGTGTAAGAAATTATATTTTTAAACTTTACAACACTCACTCAATAATTTCAAATTAACATTTCAGATAAAAGGATCAAGATCATCACTTCGGGGAGTGGCAAGCAGTTAATTTGGCACAAAGAGTACACATACGGCTTCACTAAAACATTATCATATAGAAGTACCCGCTGGCAATGCACAGAGCGAACTTTAAACAACTGCAAGGCAGAGATCGTTGTGGATCGTTTTGGTAACGTTATATCTGGTTATCTGGACCATACACATTCCCAACACCAATACTACATCAATAGTGGAAGATATTACAAAATGGAATAATTGGAAAGAAAACAATACAAAATATAATGAGAACAAAATTATGTTTGAGTGCGAAAGCTCTGCTTATTTCCCGAGAAATATTTGCCGGCAGACTTACGCAAGGATTATCTTTTGATAATGGTACTAAAAGGAAGTAAAAACGACTGCATGTGAACATTGTGAATGTATTTATTAAAAATCTTGTACGTACATATGAATTTACACAATTATACATTTATTATAGGGCTTCTACAAATAGTGATAAGAACATGTCGACGTGCGTGCGTAATTTTTTTAGAAAAATCGAAAATTCAGGTAATGTTTGTTTGGAAAAAAGTTTTGTAATAATACTTAGAATTCGATTTCGTAAAAAAAAACTTTAAAAAAAATGCAACTTTGACCTTCAATATCTCGAGAACCCGTGGAGTCCCAGGTATGGTCTAAAGAAAAAAATGATCTAAATAATGGGTTGAATACGTGGCTTTCGGCTTCGTTAGTGTCTTCTTACACCCGGTATATTGTATTTCGTATAATTTGCAGTCCAAGTTTATTTTTATATTAGTACAATTTGATATTTGTCTCTGTGAATTAAATAATTTTAACTTCCAAAGTGTTTTAACATTGAGTTGATGTCACATTAAGAAGGTAGTCGCTTTATTATTCAACAAAATCAAAGTAATATTATGCGATGCTCAAATCATTTTAAACTTCAATTTACAAAAAACACTATTTGAGCTGACTTTATTGTGACATCAACCAATCTAAGCTGCCCCCATCTCTAAGAGACGCAGAATATAATGCACTCATTACATCTGTGTTCCAGTTGATCGCTGTAGCCGGTTAGTTCGTATTCTTACTTTTTATGTACTTCTTAATAAATTTATAATTTTTAATTTATATTTTTTCCAGATTATAAATACATAAAATCAAGAAAAGGAACCACGTTAGTACTGTATGACGGCTACACTTTCTGCCGTCACTACTCCACAAACGATAAAGTCTTCTGGGAATGTTCGTCGAAGACTAGTAAATCATGTAAAGCCAGGCTTACACTGCACAGTAGCGGCTTTATTATTAAAAAACCTTGTAACCATAGCCATCCGCAGCCACATTTTCATTTTGACGATGGGGAATATATAAGACTGTTCGGCTATAACAAAAGCCCTAAAATTAAACCCGCATAATGTGGCGGCTTGACCCCACGTCATAACCAAAGCAACTGTCGTACGTTAATTTTAATTATGATTATCGCGTCACTTTTGAATAACGTGAACCGGAAACCTAACTCCTATATGAATGAAAGAATATCGTATCTGTAATACGTTACTTGGCTCTGGTAATTAATCTATTTTGATTAAAATATAACTAGCTAAATATGCAAATAAAATTAACTAAGAAAAAATGTGTCACTTATTTTACATTAAGACACTTCAGTTAGTTCGTATTAGCATAGACAAATAAAAAGGAATTGACAGAGGTGCGAAGCTAAAAGTGCCAGATTGACCTTGAAAATAATACCAGGTTGTAACTAACCGAAGGCCTGTCCAAATGGTGATTGCTTTCAAATGTTTCGCAGGATTTAAACTAGCCTTCCAGGAGCTCATATTAATCTAATACATACTTACATACATAAGTTTTAACTCCTCCATCTTCTACTATACATATAAAAATAAGTCGGCTTTTCCTTCCTGACGCTATAACTCCAGAACGCACGAACCGATTTCCACGGTTTTGCATTCGTTGGAAAGGTCTCGGGCTCAGTGAGGTTTATAGTAGAGAAAATTCAGGAAAAAATTTTTTTTCTTCTTTTAATCACCAAACGAAATGTTACATAAAACGAAGTCATCTGGTGGCGAAACGGAGTTCGCCGGGTTTGCTAGTCTTCGTATAAAATAAGCGATTAATGTTATAAGTTTATGAACATGATTACGCTTGATTAATAACTTATTTGTTTGTTTTTAGATTATAAGTTTGAGTACATAACATCGAGAAGAGGAAATCCGTTAGTACTGTATGATGGCTACACGTACAGCCGTCACCGCACGACGAAAGAAAATGTCCAGTGGGAATGTTCGTCACAACGTAGATCAAGCTGTAAGGCTAGACTCATATTGCACAATGGCGGCTACATTGTCAAAGTTACTAATGACCACAACCATCCGAGAAACCCTAAAATAAATTCTACATCCTAAACCGACAGACCAGGAAAAGAAATGGTCGCAAATGGTACCTAAAAATAATAAAAACATTATATATTTTAATTCAGACCATACACATTCCCTACCCCCATCTCTATCGGGCACGCCGCAATCGCGGCGGTAAGACCCCTCTTTGAGGACTGTCCCGCTTGGGCAGAGCACAGCCGTGTCCTCTCGGCGGCGATAGGCGGAGACCTCTCGCGCCCGGCATTGGTCGAGGCCATGCTGCGGGGCGAGACGGAGTGGGAAGCGGTCGCCTCCTTCTGCGAAGCAGTCATGCTCGTGAAGGAAGAGGCGGGCTGCGTGAGGGAGAGGATAGCGTCCTCCCTCCACCCCAGACGCAGTGGTAGACGCCCACGGCGTCGGACGTTGGCAGACGATCTCCAGCCACCGTAAGCGCGGGCATGCGGGCGGCGAGTAATGGGCGACTCGCTGTCTGAACATGGACCATGCCCGGGTCTACGGCGCGTTGTGTTCCACGCGCGCCTCAAAGAGTGTCAGAATGATGACGGGGCCCCCTCTAGAGGGCCAAAGCCTGCCGGGGTCGCGGGACTTATCTCATTACCGTGACCCCGGAACATAAAGGACTATTGAAGGACACCGTGGATTTTAGTCAGTACGAGTCTGACAGTCCCTCTCGCCCTGCCCTGGGTGGGAGGACTTATTTGATGATTTTACCACGAAAAAAAAACCTCCATCTCTATACAATGCTTCATTCAGTAGTGGAAAATATTTTAGAATTTATGATAAATTGTTGTAATTGTTTTAATATTAATCAGTGTTATACAGTTCAAAACACGATGTACAGACGCCAGCACATCAACCTACCTCAATCTGTCGAACTTCTTTAATAGATTTTCAACCTTATCACAATAAGGGAAGGTTAATTTTCGATAGATAAAATCTGACAGATTCGGGTAGGTTGACCTGCTGGCGTCTGTACATTAACAACATTGCGTTTGAGTTCAATCGTAGTTACTCTTTAAAGTTAAACTTTAAAGAAAATATCACACATAGGTACTTAGTTATATTAAGTAGCTATGTTTATTAAGGGCGCATAACCAGAAAGTTGGCAACGTCGCAAATAGCTGTCAAATATTTACAAGTTTTAATAAATTTGGTAAATTTACTGTATGAAAATAAGAAAAAGGGCTCTGTAGTGCACTAAAACATTGATATAGGAATGCAATTAAAACACTGAATTTGATGTTGTCACCGTTTCAGGTTTAAAAAAGGCATTTGGAAGGTTTCCAAATACTTTTTTTACATCTAAAACTAATTAATCGTTGTTACGATATTACTTATTGCATTCCCTTATCAATGTTTTAGTGCACTACAGAGCCATATTTCTTATTTCCATACAGTAACATTGCTAAATTAATTAAAACTTGTTAATATTTGACAACTTTTTGCGACGTTGCCAACTTTCAGAATAAGCGCTCTTAAATCTACTGTTGTTTTGTGTGTTATTCCTATCAAATTCTTCTACATTGCGGTATTTTTCTAATAAAATGTTTTAAACTGTTTCAATATTATTTTTATTGAAATTATTTTAATAACATCTATTATCATAAATTATTGTTAACAATTAATTTTTTTTCAGATTTCAAGTTAATAAAATCGGAGAGAGGCAAAGAATTGATTTTGTACAGAAAGTACACATACAGCTTCACTAGATGCACTCCCACTAAATCGTGCGTCTGGAAATGTACAGAGCGAAGAACATTACAGAACTGTAAAGCTGAAGTAGTTTTAGATGATTTTGGTAAAATTGTGTCTGGTAAACTAGAACATACTCATGTACCACCTCAGTTCTTCATAAAAGATGAAACATATTTCAGAATTAAATAAAGTAGAAACTTAGTCTTTTCCATTCCCTGTCCCATGAATCACATGTGGTTCAGGACTATTGTTTAGGTATTGTTTCTGCTGCGCGAACAGTGAAACTGTTAAAATGCTAGTGTTTTTGTTTCGAGTATAACACGATGGTTTTATGATAAAATAGAAAGAGATAAATGTAAATTACTTTTACTATTTGCTTGTATGGTAAATTACATATTTTCCTCATTTCGTACTGTATTCTAATACATTCCTTAAAACTTTTATGGTCTTTTAAAACCGTTCATTAAGAGCGCATATTCTGAAAATTGGCAACGTCTCACATCGTTGTCAAATATTAACAAGTTTTAATTAATTTAGCAATGTTACTGTATGGAAACAAGAAATATGGCTCTGTAGTGCACTAGAAAATTGATAAGGGAATGCATTAATTAATATCGTAACACCGAATATATAGTTTTAGATGTAAAAAAAGTATTTGGAAACTTGCCAAATGCATTTTTTACACCTGAAACGATTACAACATCAAATTCAGTGTTTTAATTGCATTCCTATATCTATATTTAGTGCACTACAGAGCTTCTTCTTCTTCCTGCCCTTATCCCATTCTATTTGGGGTCGGCGCAACACGTTTTCTTCTTCCATTCTCCCCTATCAGACGTCACAGTATCATTTACTCCTTTTTCTTTCATATCATTCCTTAGACAATCCATCCATCTTTTCTTTGGCCTTCCTCGTCCTCTCCATCCATCAACATTCATACTCATCACTTTCTTAGTCACATGGGTGTCATCCCTCCTCATCACATGTCCATACCAAGATAGACGATTCCCTTTCATTTTTTCTGTAACAGGCGCCACTTTCAAACTTCCCCTTATAAACTCATTCCTTACTTTATCCATTCTTGTCACTCCACACATCCATCTCAACATCCTCATCTCCGCTACATGCAATCGTTTCTCATCCATCTTTTTCACAGCCCAGCATTCCGATCCATACAATACGACAGGTCTAATCACGGATTTGTATATTTTCCCCTTTAACTTGAGGGGCATCCGTGGGTCGCAAGTTGTTCCGGTGACCTGTCGCCATTTCATCCATCCCGAGTTGATCCGGTGTGTTATGTCTCGGTCTACATCGCCGTCTCCTTGGACAAGCGACCCGAGGTACCGAAAGTCGGAACAGACTGGTATGGGCGTTCCTGCAAGAGTAATGGGCACAGGACTGGAGAGACCGCCAAAATCGCAAAACAAATACTCTGTTTTGGTTCTGCTCAATTTCAGGCCAACGTTCTCCAGTCTTTGCCACCACACCTCCAATCTGTTCTGGACCTCTAGGCCGCTCTCGGCAATCAGCACAATGTCATCGGCAAACAGCATGCACCAGGGGGCCTCTTCCTGGATGTCCGACGTCAGAGCATCCATTATCATCAGGAAGAGGTACGGGCTGAGAGCCGACCCTTGGTGCAAGCCAACCGCTACATTGAAGTTGCCGGTAGTGCCCGCTGTAGACCGGACTTGGGTACTGCATCGACTATACATTGCACGGATCAACTGTACATACTTTCCAGGTACACTTTTCTCCTTAAGGGCCCACCACAGAACCTCACGGGGCACCCGGTCGTATGCCTTTTCCAGGTCGACGAACACCATGTGCAAGTTTTTATGCGCACCTCTGTATTTCTCGCACAGTTGGCGGATAGCGAAGATGGCATCCGTCGTACCCCGACCAGGCATAAAACCGAATTGGTTCTGTGAAATTTCGCTCTCCTCTCTCAGTCGCCTTTCAATAACTTTCTCCCAAACTTTCATACTGTGTGATATTAGCTTTATTCCTCTATAATTATTGCATTCCAGCACATCACCTTTGTTTTTAAAAATGGGCACTAGCGAACTATTACACCATTCGTCAGGTATGGCTTCTTCCAGCATCAGCTTATTGAAGAATTAAGCTAACCACGTCCACGTTAGTGCACTACAGAGCAATATTTCTTATTTACATACAGTAAATTTGCCAAATTAATTAAAACTTGTAAATATTTGACAGACCCCTCTTTGAGGAGTGGCTGGAAAGGCGTCACGGCGTCCTGACCTATCGGATGACGCAGGTCCTCACCGGACACGGATGTTTCGGGAGGTACCTGTGTCGGATGGGGAAGGAAGAAACGCCGGGGTGTCACCATTGCGAAGATCGCCCGGAGGACACAGTAGAGCATACGGTGCAAGACTGCCCCGCTTGGGCAGAGCACCGCCGTGTCCTCACGGCAGCGATAGGCGGAGACCTCTCGCGCCCGGCATTGGTCGAGGCCATGCTGCGGGGCGAGACGGAGTGGGAAGCGGTCGCCTCCTTCTGCGAAGCAGTAATGCTCGTTAAGGAGGAGGCGGGCCGTGAGAGAGAGAGGACAGCGTCCTCCCTCCGCCCCACCCGCAATGGTAGACGCCCACGGCGTCGGACGTCGCAAGACGATCTCCGGCCACCGTAGGCGCGGGCATGCGGGCGGCGAGTAAAGGGCAACTCGCCGCCCGACCATGGACCATGCCCGGGTCGACGGCCCGTTGTGTTCCACGCGCGCCTCAAAGAGCGTCAGCACGATGACGGGGCCCCGCCCAAGAGGGCCAAAGCCTGCCGGGGTCGCGGGACTTATCTCATTACCGTGACCCCGGAACGCAAAGGGCTATTGAAGGACACCGTGGATTTTAGTCAGTACAAGTCTGACAGTCCCTCCCGCCCTGCCCGGGGTGGGAGGACTCATTTGATGATTTTACCACGCTAAAAAAAAAAAAAGCCATTTGCGACGTTGCGTTGCCAACTTTCTGGTTATGCGGCCTTAACCTGAAGTTGCAAAAAATCACATTGAAAGTACAAACATACATATACATAAAAATGGGTACCTATGTATACCTCTGCTAGTGACATACTACAGCCAAATTAAGTCTTTCAAAATCAAATCTTTTTCAAACAAATTACTCGTATACAAATTAGTTTTTGCCGTAGTAAACTATTTTAGCAATTATTAACTTTAATGCAGTATTTGGAAATTTGTGAACTGCTCATGTCATTGTTTAGACTCCAATGTACCTACTAAATAAATTCATAATATTTTTCAGCAAACAGTTACAAATACATAAAATCAAGAAAAGGGAAGCCGTTAATACTGTATGAAGGCTACACGTACAGCCGTCACTACGCGACTATAGACAATGTTCACTGGCAATGTTCAGCAAGTCATAGTAAAAGCTGTAAGGCTAGGATCAAACTGCACAGTAGCGGCTATATTGTAAAAGCTTCTGGTTACCATAACCATCCGAAGCCAGAATTTCATTTCAGCAATGGAGATTATATTAGACTGTAGCAATAAAAAGCTTTAAAAGTGAATAAAAATAATACAATCTGTCTCATGTCCGATCAGTCATACACAAGATATATTTATGGTCATCGCATCAAATGTCTCACTAATGGTGGCGCGTGTGTCGTATCATTTGGTTCTCTTCAAAATGGTTACGCTGATAGGTGCTGACACAATGTGTCATGTACTCGAACGGGTGCTGTCAGTTGGGATTGGTCATCTCTAAGGCGCCATCTCCACGAGCGAGGAAAACGCTGCGAGTTCGTCCTTCTATCGTCGGAGAATCTCCACGACGAGCGTTTATTCCGCCATCAGCGTATCGTCACGGACGCGCCCGCGACGAGTCGTTGTGCTATAGTTTTGTTTTGTTTCGCTACTGGTAACGCGCTCGTCGCGGGCGCGCGGCGATTCTGATGCGAGTCGTCGCGCGCTCGCTGCGAGAGCGCCACGAGCGCGCGGCGATACACCCGACTAATGTCACACATTGCCGTTCGTCGCATCGCTGCGATAATATCGCCGTGTGGAGACGCGTTCATAGAGAGTGTATGGAAATACGTGGCACGACGATAATATCGCCGCGATTCTCTCGCTCTTGGAGATGGCCCCTTATATAGCTGTCACAGTTTATTTTAATTTAATTGTCTTTCTTATTCCTATGTGTTATTGTGGATAAAATTTTGTAATCAATTATATAAAATAGTTGTGACAATCAAACTCATCTTTAATTATAAAAATTAGACATCCATATTTTTGTAGTTTAAATGTTTTTAAATTTATGCATCGCCATTAAATGAACACTCTAAACACCATACTAAAAACAACATTTGTTTCTCAGATATCAAGTTGAATAATAAGAAGAAAAGTAAACTGATAATGCACGATGGCTTGGGACACTTTCCCAAAAAACTCGGAAAGCAAAGACGATGTGTAATTTGCCGTGCAAAATCTGCCTGGCAATGCAAGGCTTGCTTGAAAGCATTGTGTATTAAAAGAGAGTGTTTCGAAAAATATCACACTGCTAAGAGCTAGTACACATTGGGCTATTCGACCAATCTGCGATTTGACCATACCGATTGAACCTTAAAGATGCGTTCGGCTCGGATAAGTGTGCGTTCACCGTTACTAGATGACAATGTGTTCTCCTATTCTTTTACTTAGTTGTTTTTACTAGTTATTCTATTATATACGGTATTCTTATAAATGATTATAAGTACCTATATTATATTTTCTTGTCTTGTGAAGTGGCATTGTTTTAATGTTCTTACCCATTCCCATACCTACTACCCAAACCTAAGTCAGCCGAATCCCTTTTAAATAAGACTATAATTGGTTCTTTATTTTGTTTCAGATTATACGTACATCAATTCGAAGCAAGGCAAGAAGTTAATTCTGCACAAGGAATATACTTTCAACTACAACAGTTCGTCTTCAATCAAAGGAACTACAAACTGGCAGTGTTCATCACGATCGGCGAGCAAAATATGTAAAGCCAAATTAGTATTAGATGCTCATGGTAAAATTATATCAAGCAACACAGACCACTGCCATCTGCCGCCACAATTTTTCATCAAGGATGGAATATATTACAGAATTTAAAATAGAATTAATTGAGATGTCGCTGTGTAGTTTTATAAATCTCCAACGGAATACAACAATGACAAGATGGCGTCACGTGTCTCCGAATTAATTGTTAAATTCTAGAATAATTCGAGAAATGTCTCGGGCAAAAGCCAGTAAATCATAAATACGAGCAGAAGAAGAACAGTGGTAGCTCAGTGATAAAGGTCCCTATTGTTAAGTCTTTGGTAAATAAAATGCATTACATACAATATGCAGTGAGATATTGTGAATTGTATGATACTTTGGAGCTGTTATATGGCTGAAACTTTAGTGTTCTTTTTTTCATTTGCTAGTAGTAGGTTGACTTGATGTGACATTATTATACTATTGCTATCCTTATAAAATGTATAGGTATTTTGTTATGTTAAGCATGATGTGATTTTTTGTACAAATTTTATTTGATAGATTACTTTTAAGTTTATATTTTCTTAGGTATTTTTGTCTTCTCTCATTTCTACTCTTACCATAATAAAAACATTTCAGCAACCAACATTTCATCTTTCTGTAAAAATTGAGTTCATGTGTTATTTTATTAATAAAGCTTATAAGACATTTATATGATTTCGCGACTCGCGGTATCGCGACGTCATCACTTTTACACATTCAACAAGGACAGTTTTCCTATAAGTAATTATTTCTTCTTTGTTTCATTATTTTATTAATAACCACCTTCTGATTGTAAAAATGTTACTTTGTTTCAGATTTTCAGTTCATCTATATGAAGACACGCAAGAAGTTAATTCTATACAAAGAATATCCATACTCATTCAGTAAATACTGTTTTGTGAGGGATGGTTACTACTGGCGATGTTCAAGCCACGTCACATATGACTGCGAGGCGACAATATTCGTTGATGATGATGGCAACATTACGTCTGATCAGCATCACAATCATCCACCACCCAAATTCTACATAAAAAACGGAGAATACATTAAAATCTATGAAAAAAAGAGTAAATGAAATGTCTCTTTTCAATTATGTCATAAGTCGTATTCTCAGCCCTTGGCATGCTGAGACAAATTCTATCCGTTTTACCAAAAGAAAGATAAACATCTCTTGAACACTTGTCTAATAGCGGCCATACACCATACTGCCTATCGTACAATCGGCATGACGATCGATTTGATCAAATTGGCAGTTCGTCCATATACACCATACACCATACTGCCTATCGTACAATCGGCATGACGATCGATTTGATCAAACTTCAAATCGGCAGCAGTGATGCCAACTTAGCAACTTTATAGCTAGATCTAGCTATTATTCGGTGACCGACAGCTACAATTTTATAAAACTTGTGGCTTAACTTTTTAGCTACTTTTTACCGACTTGTTTTATCCCACTAGTGGGAATCAGTTGGTAATACAAGTGAAAGTGAGTTCAATCGATTTTCGACTTTATTTACATTTATGCAAACACCGGATTTTAATGAAGGAGCAATGTTAGCTAACGAGAATGTGAGAAAAAACAAACTATATTTTGAATGTCAATAAGGTCGAAAATCGCTTGAACCTGTTTTTTAACTTGCTTAACGATAGCAAGTTAAAAAAAGGTTCAGGCGATTTTCGACCCTCCATTCCATTCCACTCCACTCCACTCCATCGCAGTCTGTAAAAAGTGTCGTTACAATTTTTTCCGCCTAGCCCCCTTTCGCAACGCGCCATAAGGAACTTCGTTCCAAAAAAATATGCGTTTCGAATTGAGAACCTCCTCCTTTTTTTACGTCGGTTAAAAAGTAGCTACCGAATATTAGCTAGATCTAGCTATGAAGTTGCTAAGTTGGTATCACTGCTGCCGATTTGAAGTTTGATCATTCCGATTTGATCAAATCGATTTGATCAAATTGGCATGATCAAATCGATTTGATCAAATCGGCATGATCAAGCCTATTGTTATGCCAATTTGATGGAGTCCACGCCCACACACGGTCAAATCTAACTGATCAAATCGGCAGCGTCATGCCGATTGTACGATAGGCAGTATGGTGTATGGCCGCTATAAGAAAACTGTCAACGTTAAAGTGGCATTTCGCGTTGATATTAAAGGTCATTTTGCAGTTACATTTTTTCAGACAAGCGATGTTTATCTTATTGAGGTAGGGCGGTTTAGGTTTAAGTTTGAGTATAACTAGCATTCGTATAACGGTATAAGGTTGTTTTTAAAAAACCATTAGGTGCGTCCACACAGAGCGCGCAGCCTCGCGAGGCATTTGCTGCGCGAGGAAACTGACAAGCGAGGCTGTTCACTCTGTGTGGACGCGTCTATTGTTTTTCGACCGAGGCACGAAATAATATACGCGAGCAAAACAAAAGCCGACACTGGATGGCTCGGGCGCTCGGTTGCTCGACCGCAGCAGCGCTGTCACTTGCCTCGCCCGAGACACGTCCACACCAACCGAGCTGCTTCGCGTGGAAAATGCCTCGCGAGGCTGCGTGCTCTGTGGGGACGCACCTAATGAATTCAATAATATTACTCGTACAATCTGGCTGAAGATTTTTCGAGAGTTTTGGTAAAATAATATTTTTATTGATGTTTCTTTTTTTTGCCTTTTTATGTGATTTCTAGTCTTTTCCTCTGTTTTATTTCTAGTCGTATCAAGTAGTTGTTTCTAGATTTTTAGTAACTTTGAACGTTGTTTTATATTTTAAAAATTGTGCCAAAGATTGAATTCTTTTTTACGATTTCAAGTTATTTATTAGTAGCTACTTAATTACTTAGTTTATTTGTTAAATGTAATGTAAAAAGTGCTGTCCTAAAGGTAAAGGGGAACATGACAGATTTTTGTGTATATGTTTTTTTGGAGATACTTTAACTAATAAGTATCTAATTAATCTTCACGAATTGGAGAATTTAGTTTCAGCCGAGTATTTAAAAACAGTAAATGTAGATTTCTAATATAATTCTAATATTTATATGAACGGTCAGTCTATTTTCTATAATTATTGTCTTCACGATGATCTCTTGTATAATTATTATGTATTCCACTTATATCTTTATTATCTAATAAAACATACTGACTTTTAATGTTTGTCTTACATTTTTGCTTTTTTATACTTGTATTGGAATTCACTTTCCTATCACATATTTAATGTAATTTTGTAGTTGAACATTATATTTAAATATAATAAACATTAAAATATAATTAGTCTGACATAATTATGTTTTGCAGATATAAAAATGAAAACAACGAAAGAAAAGAAAAAACAATATAATGAAGAGGATTTAATAAAAGCTGTAGATGCAGTTAAAAGCGGAATGAGTAGACGATGTGCAGCTAAAAAGTTTCAAGTTCCACGATCAACGCTTTTCTTCCGTTTACAACATTTGGATAAAATTATTCTGCGTCCAGGTGCTCCTACAATTCTATCACCTGAAGATGAAACCTCTCTAGTTAACTGGATACTCGACAGCTCAGAAGAAGGGTATCCTCGGAACAAAAAAGATATTCAAGCCATGGTTACGGAATTTCTGATAAAAGAAAAGAAACAAAATCTTTTTAAAAATAATAAACCAGGAGACAAGTGGGTGAATCTATTTTTGAAAAGACATCCGGAAGTTGATCCAAGCACCTTGAAGGAGTAACTCGAGTCCTGTCTCCAAAAGTTAATTATATATCAGTTTAAAGTAAAAAAATAACTGTAAAACTAAACGTCATAGAACTCATAGAATCCTGTTCGATTTGTCTATATTTTTATTGTTGTTTAAACTTAATTTTGTTCTGTAAAAGTTATTTCGATAATGCTTATTATCTTCATTCCTAGTTTTAAACTATTTTGTATTATGTTTATTTTCATAAATTTTTCTCTTCACGTGCGTTTTTTATTTACCAAAGATTAGATTGAATTGGTGCTACTTGTTTACCCAAATTATAATAATGTTTTTCAACATATTAATAACTTTTCTTGATTTCAGAATTCAAGTATATAACTTCTAAGAGAGGCAACAGATTAATTATGTACAAACAGTAGGTACACATACTGCTTTTGCAATCACTCTTCTATGAAACGAACTAGCTACTGGCAATGTTCAGCATGCACCACACGTAAATGTAAGGCGAAACTTGTAGTTCATGATGATGGTAACATTGTACGTGGTAAGCAAGATCAACACAACCATCCGCCGCCAATATAAGGTGATTGATGAGGGCTGGTTCGAAGCGGCCCAGGAAAAGAGTTCCTGGAAGGAATTGGGAGAGGCCTTTGCTCCTAAATAAATGATCTCTCCTCTCCTCTCCTCTCCTCTCCTCTCCTCTCCTCTCCTCTCCTCTCCTCTCCTCTCCTCTCCTCTCCTCTCCTCTCCTCTCCTCTCCTCTCCTCTCCTCTCCTCTCCTCTCCTCTCCTCTCCTCTCCTCTCCTCTCCTCTCCTCTCCTCTCCTCTCCTCTCCTCTCCTCTCCTCTCCTCTCCTCTCCTCTCCTCTCCTCTCCTCTCCTCTCCTCTCCTCTCCTCTCCTCTCCTCTCCTCTCCTCTCCTCTCCTCTCCTCTCCTCTCCTCTCCTCTCCTCTCCTCTCCTCTCCTCTCCTCTCCTCTCCTCTCCTCTCCCCTCCTCTCCCCTCCCCTCCCCTCCCCTCCCCTCCCCTTTTTATTTACTTTTTTCTCTTCCCGGCAGCTAACCATCTCCTGCATTGCTCATCTTTCCAAGAACCGCTTGGGAATCAACAAAATTTAAATTTACTATTTCTGCTAGTATTCTTGCAGTTTACAACACAACAACTGCTGTGACCTATGTTTTTCTGGCGGAATAACGCGATTATGAAAATTACGTACAGATATGTCTGACAAATTGATTCGAAATTGTCAGATGACAGAGTTCAATGAACTCTGAGACAGAGCCCTCGTACTCCGACTGCTCCCCATCACCTGCCGTTGAAGAAACTACGATATCTCGTCAGATATTCATTGAAATCAAATGATGTCAAGGGAAATTTTGTTCAAAATTAAATGTTTGTAATGATTAACGTATTTATTTGGGTAAGGATTAATATTATGTTCATAAAAATACCGTCGCAAGTAATGTATTATTTTAAAACCAATTTGATTTCCATAAAAAAGGTTATAGTGAGTTAACCTTAAAAGATAGATATATGCTGTCGCGGACTTTATTTTAGAACGTTTCATGAGGAAAAATTCCGTCATACATAATTTTTGCGTAATGTAAACCGTTTACGCAGCGCACGCAACGGAAGCTCTCAATAAGAATTTCCCGATTTGACAACATGTTTCATTGCTGCTCTGCTCCTATTGATCATAGCGTGATGTTATATAGCCTATAGCCTTCCTCGATAAATGGACTATCCAACACAAAAAGAATTATTCAAATCGAACCACAATTTCCTGAGATTAGCGCGTTTTTAATAGTTGGCATAGGTGAATGTGCTCTTAGACAATCCCACATTAGTTTTACTTTTCGCCACCATGGGCGCTGCAATCGAATAGTACTACCCCCACCCAGTACTTCGCACCCAGCGAATAGTTACCCGCACCGTTCTGTTTAGACTCTACTAATCTTGTCCGTACCTACAAAAAATCTGTATTTCCTTGCAAGCATCCATAGTCTAAATATCTTTCTTTTTTATAGTTCTAATGAAATCCTAATAAAATCGTTTGAAATAATAATTCACATCTTTCCTTTCCTCATTATTGTTTAGTTTTGTCGAATAGTATTTTTTTACCTGCTGCAACTGAGTCATATTCATTTTCATCGTGACACAAGACTTTTATTTTCAGATTTGAAGTACATAACTACAACGCAAGGCAAGCAGTTAGTTCTGCACAGAGAGTACACATATTGTTTCAGTTATCAATCTTCCATTAAAAAAACTGTTAATCTACTATGTTCGTTACGAACTGCCAGCAAATGTAAGGCAAAAATGGTAGTTCATGATCGTCGAGAAATAATATCTGGTAACCTAGAGCACAACCATCCGCCACCAAAGTTTCATGTTAATGCTAATGGTCAATATGTCAGAATTTTCTAATAAATAAATGTCATACATATCCTATACCTGAAACATACACACATCATAAAGTTTGTGATCACTAGCATAAGGTGATAAAAGAAGAAGAAATCATAATTAAATCCACCGTCAAAAAAAGATTTCGATTTTAAAGTGATTGCAAACTTGTTCTGATGTTATATTTCTAAAGATTAAATTCAGACTAGAGACCCACCCTGCTTTTCATTATGTTTAAAATATTATCTCGATTTATGTAAGTACCTTTGCATGTAAGTACTTCTAGAATTATAGATTTGTGAATTTGGTCTACAATGTCTTAATAATTATAGAAATTATATTTGTGAGATCGAGTTTGTAGTTTTCATCATCTACTGGCACTATCCCAATTATGTTGAGATCTGCTTCTAGTCTTACCGGATGCAGTTACATTCATTTATCATAGTCTCTGAGTCTCTGACGTGTAAATGTAACAGTAACAGGCAGATAGATTGTCCCAGAAACTCACAATAATAATAGCACTTTGTTTTTTTTTAATAGCACTACAATATTTTTTAAGACTTCATACATAGATATGTAGTACTTTCTATTAATTTGCTCTACCATTAGTTGTTTTAATTCTTATGAGGTTAGTTAATTTAGTATATAAATAAATGAATATATCATAATATACTGTTACGAGCTGGGTATTGGGATAAATTAATTAACACCAATTAAAACCAAATAAACTTTATTCACACACGAATCAGTAATTAAAACAAACACTTAACACTACTCAACAATTAAACACTTATAAACTCACTTAATCACACGTAAAAATCACTTGGAGATCGCTTCCAGTTCACTTCGAGTTGCCTCGATCGTAGTCAAAACCAGACTGACTCAGGTCGGCGATCGGCGCCCCTTTTATACCTCGGCCGGACCCACTAGATGTTTCTAGAAGGGGGTCGAATGTTCTGGAAACATCCATAGACTTCGACATAGTCCCATACCTTCTGGAACATTCCAGAACCATCTCGAAACATCTAGAACAGGGTAGAATTTTCTAGAAACTTCCTGACCAATCTTCAGTAGAATTGTCGAGAACCTTGTGGAACTTTCGAGAAGCTTATAGATAGGTCTCGCAATTCGATCGACGTAACAATACTGTACCTAATAATATATTTTGTATAAAGAGGGAAACCTATTAAGCCTCCTGCAGACACACGCGATTAATCGCGCTGCGACAACGAGCCAAGCTAATTTCCACTCTAAAAATACTGCGAATGGACCGCGACATGTCGCCCCGCGCGATTAATCGCGTGTGTGAGGCTTTAACCTTACTAAACTGTTCTACGTTTATCTGTGACGCATTATATGTATCGCCGTTGGTTTTCTAAATAGCCACGTAATAAATTGTTTTGCTTACAGGTTGCTACCAGTTCGTAAATACAAATCACGGTTCACGGTTACTTCTGGCCTACGGCTTCACTTTCTGGTACCAACGACAATCTCTGAGAACTAGCACCAACCACTGGCTATGCTCATCAAATAAGAGCAAGAAGTGCAGAGCTTCAGTAATATTATTTGAAGATAATACTATCAAGATGGCGAATCATGATCACAATCATCCACCACCCCAGTTTATTATTCGCAATGGGAAATATTATAAAATAAGATAATTTACGATAGTCGATACAATCTTTACTTAGGAATCTATAAACCAAGCTACGTATACCTTAAGTGTTGCTTAAGGTGATTGATAAGGGCTGGTTCAAAGCGACCCAGGAAAAGAGTTCCGGGAAGGAATTGGGAGAGGCCTTTGCTCCTAAATAAATGATCACTCCACTCCACTCCTCTCCTCTCCTCTCCTCTCCACTCCACTCCACTCCACTCCACTCACTCGTCAAACGTCAAGAAACGTTCTCCTCCCTCTCCCTCTCCCTCAATAAAAGCATGCTTTCATGCTAGTAATGAGCACGTCTGTCCGTACCTTTATGAGCACGCCTCTGTCAGTACCTTTATGATTGCCGAAGTGTCCCGAACTGAAACGACGTTAGACGACGGTGTCAGGTATTTTCCTTAGGCTTTTTCGTTAAGATTTTCGCGCCGCGCCGCGCTCGGAGCCTGCGATAAAAGCTATGCAATAACTTTAAAAAAAAAGTATTCTTCTTTATGTGGAAATATAAATAGTATAATTACCCGCACCAATCTGTTTAGACTCTACTAATTTTGTCCGTACCTACAAAAAATATGTACTTCCTTGCAAGCATCCACATTTTAAATATCTTTTTCCGACCTTGTTAAAAATACATATGAATTGTGAGTTCTAATGAAATCCTAATAAAATTGTTTGAAATAGTAATTCACATCTTTCCTTTCCTCATTATTGTTTAGTTTTGTCGAATAGTATTTTTTTACCTGCTGCAACTGAGTCATGTTCATTTCATCGTGACAAGACTCTTATTTTCAGATTTGAAGTACATAACTACAACGCAAGGCAAGCAGTTAGTTCTACACAGAGAGTACACATATTGTTTCAGTTATCAATCTTCCATTAAAAAAACTGTTAATCTACTATGTTCGTTACGAACTGCCAGCAAATGTAAGGCAAAAATGGTAGTTCATGATCGTCGAGAAATAATATCTGGTAACCTAGAGCACAACCATCCGCCACCAAAGTTTCATGTTAATGCTAATGGTCAATATGTCAGAATTTTCTAATAAATGTCATACATATCCTATACCTGAAACATACACACATCATAAAGTTTGTGATCACTAGCATAAGGTGATAAAAGAAGAAGAAATCATAATTAAATCCACCGTCAAAAAAAGATTTCGATTTTAAAGTGATTGCAAACTTGTTCTGATGTTATATTTCTAAAGATTAAATTTAGACTAGAGACCCACCCTGCTTTTCATTATGTTTAAAATAGTTTACAATGTTTTAATAAATATAGAAATAATATTTGTGAGATCGAGTTTGTAGTTTTCATCATCTACTGGCACTATCCCAATTATGTTGAGGTCTGCTTCTAGTCTTACCGGATGCAGTTACATTCATTTATCACAGTCTCTGAGTCTCTGACGTGTAAAAAAACTTAAAAAAAAATAAAATAACCGACTTCCCACAAAAAAGTTCAAAATAACCTACAAAAAACTTTTCTTTCGAAAGTCGGTGACTGTCTTTTTTATTTCATTGGCTTTTTGTCACCGACTTTCGAAAGAAAAGTTTTTTGTAGGTTATTTTGAACATTTTTGTGGGAAGTCGGTTATATTTTTTTTGAAAAAGTTTTTTATTTTATCCTTTTTAGTTTCAATATTCAACTTTCTTACATGTACACTAAAATATTGTAATCCGTAGCACCGGTAATAACATCGCCCATGTATGTACTCTTACACAATGAGCTAAAAATGAAATTACTGTACCAAACTAAATGAAAATTTTATGGGACCAAATGGCAGATATACTGTACCGAACAAAAAAAGAATCATCGTAATCGGAGTCGATCGAATCGAAACCCGAAACCTCGGAGTAATCGGTGTAGACAATGTTGAAAACTTTCTAGTTTTTTGTTGATTTTTCAAAAAGTGCTAGTCCTATTTCGATAAAATTTTAATGGGACCATTCGGGAAGTATACCCTTTCCAACAAAAAAAGATTTTTTCAAATCGGTTGATAAACGACGGAGTTATGCCCAAACACAAAAAAAAACAACAAAAAAAAATAAAAAAAATATAAACATTCGAATTGAGAACCTCCTCCTTTTGGAAGTCGGTTAAAAATGTAACAGTAACAGACAGATAGATTGTCCCAGAAACTCACAATAGCAATAGCACTTTGTTTTTTTTTTACTAGGTATACAATATTTTTTAAGACTTCATATATAGGTAAGTATTACTTTCTATTAATTTGCTCTACCATTAGTTGTTTTCATTCTTATGAGGTTAGTTAATTCCGTACGTCTAATAGATATCTATAAAGTTACAAGAGGGAGAACGTTCAACATTCATTAAAAAATCATCTACACAGTTAACAAGTATTTTAAACACGATTTCGTCCGCGAGGTTGCGCATTTCGGGTTTACAATTATCAAACATCCTCTTAACACTTATTTTATCGATTTTGTTGATAAGTGTACATTCAAAAGTTTTAAGTAAATCAAATAAAAAGTGAGGTTAAATTTTACTCCCATTTTTAAACCTTTTTAGGGTACGGATTTTCAAAAATCCGTTCTGAGTGCAAAAATACGCCATACAACGAATACTTGTGCAAAATTTCATGTTTCTATGTCCAGCGGTTTCGGCTGTACGTTGATTCAAAAGTCAAAAAAAGTCAGTCAGCCAGTCGGTTTCATCGTATATTCTGGGATATTTTTTACTTTTGAATCAACGCACAGCCGAAACCGCTGGGCATAGAAGCATGAAATTTACTAAGTACTCAGCAAAATTATACGTAAGCAACACCAATAAAAAAAACACATAAGTACACACCACCTTTTGCAGAGCAAAACTTCTTATTGACTGGACTATAGCTAGATAACGTGACGTTTATTTAAGGTTATATTTCATTTGTTATCTGAATCTTTATACATAGTGTTTTAAGTTCATAAATGATCAAATTAAAAATTATCTTCAGTATATAAAGTTCTTTTTACTAAATATTAACTCGGGAGTTTGATTAACAACGTCCTTTCCCATCCATTATAGAGACAAGAAAACTGAAAATGTCAATTTCTTTTTTCAGAAATCTTGAGCAGCAGTTCACCACGAAGAACACAGTTAAGAAGCTCTAAGAAGTGGAGGAAGAAAGTCGGAGTTGCTGATGAGATCCGCCTGGCTGATGTGGGCATCCACCAACATGAGTTGGGCACCTATAGACGCTGTCGTGTGTGCAGCACCAGAACTCACGACAAGAGATCGAAAATACAGTGCTCGACGTGTAAAGTGCCACTCTGCATAGTTCCTTGTTTTGATTTATTTCATAGTGAGAATTTTTAAGTAAACCTTGATTAAAATGAGAAAGAAATAAGTTTTTATTTACATTTACTTTTTTTATTTTATTTTTATTTACAACACGAGATACGCATAAAAGGCATGCTAGATTTTACACCAGATAGAATCCCTTCCTGTTTTGCCGTAGCGTTGTTTGAGCCAAAAACTCAAAACGAACTACAATTTAAAAGATTTTGTGTTAGTGGCCAATATCTTCCTTGAAAACCTTTATCCTGCCAGAATTGAACTTGCGACACGCAGCACAACAGTTCAATCACTCACCCACTACGCCTATCGTGTCGTCGAAACTAATATTATGACAATTTTATATTGATGAATAAAAAAATACTTTTTTTTCAGATATCAAGTACATCTGTTCACAAAGGGGTACGAAGTTATTACTATACAAGAATTTTACTTACTTTTATCTTCGTCACGTCAAAAGTAAAGGACTCCATTATTGGCGTTGCACGGAACATAAACGCAAGCGCTGCAATGTTAAGATAGTTCTAGATGATGGTGGCAACATTGATCGTGTAGCTGGCAACACTGAACATACTCATCCTCCTCGGAAATATTTGATCACTCAACAAGGAAGCTACATCAAGATCGGTTAAGTAAATAAATCTATAATAATCATAGATTGGAATAGGTAGAGCTGTTTTATGTACAGACGTCAGCAGGTCAACTTACCCGAATCTGTCAAAGGGGAATGCCCAGCCTCCATAGTGTCCTAGGCCCAGATGGACATCAAATATTAGTCTAAAAACGGAGTGTTTCATAATCTTAATAATACAGGATATCCAAAAAATATATTCAAATTGACGCCACTATTTTAGAAATATTATAAAAAAGCAAACGTTTGAGGTCAATTTTCTATGTTCAAAAGTGTGTGGGACTATGAGAAGTTTTCTTTTTTGAATACTTGATTATTTGTTATAATAGGAGGGGTGTTTCTTAAATACTTTTATCTAATTATATAGGTAGTAGGGTGTAAAAAAACAATCAACCCATTTAATAATGACATTTCTATTGAGACTTTCTCTATCTGTTTCTTTTCTTAATAGGTGACTTCTTATCCGTCTACTAGCAGAACGTCCACAATTAATGCAGCTGCTTTGACATACAGATCCTTCCAGGTCTTGTTGAGGAGCAATGCTAGTAGTTACTACCAACCAACGGTTGCGGCAAACAAGATTATCTCTTGATTCCTGAAACAATAATTATTATTATCGGTAAATAATTGGATGATGATGTAGGCAATAGCAAAATCATTTTATGATTAGTATATTTACCTGCCGTGGTGCAACCAACTGCTGTATGATGCATATTTCTTCTGGTTTTAAGGTATGATTTTGAATTTCGGTCAGGTTAAAACCACAATTCACACAATGTTCTTCAGTTATCGTAGAAAACGTTATAAATCGGTATCCAAAATCCGAAACAAGTCCATAAAACAAAGCCAGGTCGCAGTAAAAGAAATTAAAGAAAAATCAAAACACATCCACATTGAGCGCAACATGACAAGTGTCAGTCAGTGTTAGTGTCAGAAATTCAGAATTAAAATCGGTGTTGTCACTATCACAAAAAAAAAATGTAACATTAAATCGATATTCCGATTAGTTTTTAAATGACAGATTTTTGATATTTTTTAAATTCTAGTTTTACGAGTACACATACACATTAGTTTGTATCTATATTCATGTTTTATTTTAGTTCGTTTTTATTACAATACTAGAAAAGCCAAATGGGTATGCCTGTAAGGTTATTGTATTTGTTTATAAATCGATTCAAATCGATTAAATAATGAAAATAGTTTAATGTGATAAGATGCTGGCAATATTTTACCAGCGTTAAATTCAAGAAAACTTCCGTTTTTTCAATAGAGTTACTTTTTTTAACGAATTATTGTAGATTGTAGTGGCGGTTCATTGGGAAATCGTAAATACCTATTTTTTTATGGCAAAATTAATGCAAGTAGTATTTTTTCTCTAGTGTACTGTCCACTGTGGGCCTAGAATGGGCATTGGCCTTTACCAATGGAATATTAACCTTCCACTATCGTGATAAGGTTGAAAATCTATTAAAGAAATTTGACAGATTGAGGTAGGTTGATGTGCTGCCGTCTGGACATTGGTTAGAATAATACGGATATTCCCATAGTCCCGGGATTTGGGTTGAGACATCAAGTTACTGTTGGTAAAAAATTAACTAGTGTCGCAAAAAGAGACAAAAAAAACTTTTTGAAAAAAAGGGAACCGACTTCAAAACCAAACACAAAAAACTGTAAAATAACTTTTCTTTCGGAAGTCGGTGGCTTTGTTTTTATTTCATTGACTATGGCCACCGACTTCCGAAAGAAAAGTTATTACACAGTTTTTTGTGTTTGGTTTTGAAGTCGGTTCCCTTTTTTTCAAAAAGTTGTTTATTTTTCCCTTTTTAGTTTAAATATTCTTGCAACTTCACGATATATCCATTATTGTTATAAACTAAAACCTTGCCCAGAATGTAACGAACACTTTTCTGAAAACCGTATCTAAATCGGTTCAGCCAAACGCGAGATAATCGCGGACAAACATGCAATCATCTCTGAAAATCCAAGCAAGCAAAAACGGATCCACGCGGGCAATGTCACGGGATATCTATTAGTGTTATATACTAAAACCTTTTCCAGAATGTAATGAACACTTTCCTGAAAACCGCATCAAAATCCGTTCAGCCAAACGCGAGATAATCGCGGACAAACATACATACATACAGGTCGAACTGAGAACCTACTTTTTTTTTGTTTGAAGTCGGTTAAAAACCGGTGCGTCACTCTATCGACAGAAACACCCCGCTATTGTTGTCTTTTGTTTTTATAATGCGGCGACATTGGCAACGTCGCGCGCTTTGCAAAAAGTTTAGGCCGTCCGCTGCGTTAAGCGGGCGTCCGTCGCGGGTGCCCGCGTGGCGTGCTGTTTCATGTACTCGTAATCTCATAAATCAGCGCAGCGTGCTGCGGGTCGCCCGTCGCACGTGGCGCGGGCGGCGGACCCGCCCAGCGGGCGACGAGTGTCCGTGTGACGGAGCACGCGAGCGGAGATGTTTCTAGGAAATCAGCGAGCGCCGTTGCGTTAAATTGCAATCACAACAATTTAGACGTGACATATACATGATATCGACTGTACACCCGCGCGATCATATTGGACTGGCGGCGCTGCGAGAGGCGTGAGTCCGTCGCAGGCGTAAATTTGGCCGCGACGGAGCACGGCGCGGGTCCCCGCAACGGACACCCGCGACGGACGCCCGCTTAACGCAGCGCACGGCCTTAATTTGTCCGCGACGGAGCACGGCGCGGGTCACCGCGACGGACACCCGCTTAACGCAGCGCACGGCCTTATAGTGTGCTTTTAACGTAAACTTAACAACGTCGCTCATGAGCTTATTAGCTTACATAAACCATTTTTATGTCAAGTCAATATAATCTCGTAGTACCAGTCGGTATCCTGTGGAATATCCATATTAACTTCAATGTATCTACCTCTACCTATTCCGATCACTGATCTTCTGTGACATTTCAAGTTTTTCTTATTTACCAAACGAGAAACCAAGCAATTTCTTGTTAAAATCTCACTGCAATGTAAGAGTACGAATTTTGTAAAAGACAATTTATATAAATGAATATTTGATATTAGTTTTCATTTATTTTACCCAAAATCTTATCACTACACAACCTGTTGAAATGTAATGCGCATAAAATCAGCAAAGTAACTAAACAAATGGTTGTTTAAACAAAAAATATGCTCTTAAAAAGCTCAAAGACTCAGTTTAGAGTTACGAGTGAATACAAACTCAGGGCTATGTTTTGAGAATTTTAGCATTTATATTATACAGGCGAGAGGTGAGGTATTAATATTGATTTAAAGTTCACTTTATTATTTCTTATACATAATTTAATTACTTTTGGTGAAACAAAAAACTGTACAATCATAGTCTTGCTAAAAATTAGAAGCTTTATTCTTTACAGATTTCAAGATCATCAAGTCGCAACGAGGGAAAAACTTGGTACTATACCAGGAACATACCTACTGCTATGCTCGTCAGGGCAAGGATAATACTCATCATTGGAGGTGCACATCATGTGCTCATAAGAGCTGCAGGGCAAAACTAGTGCTGAATATAAAAAATACTAAAATTGTATCTATAGATGACGATCATAATCATCCACCTAGGAAATTCGTAGTTTCCAACGGAACTTATATTAAAATATAATAAATAACGGTCTTGAAAAAAAGAACGTAGGAAAAAACATTTATATATCATATAGGGTAGAAATTATTTAAATGTAATTATTATAAAAATATACGTAAAATAACTTCATTCATTTCTAATAAAGTAAATATATATTTTATAATATAACGCTTTTACGATTTCAATGTCTAGGTAGGTACTCAGTTTCTCAGTTTAAAGTAATAATAATTATGTTAAACGATGTGTTCAGTAATTGTAAAACGATTGGATTTGAATAAAAAACTTAAACCGATTAAAATAATTATTTTATTATATTCCCAAAACGTATTAGTCATTGTAAAAGTATTTGTAGAATAGTAAGATATTGACGTCAGTTACTTTCGTTCATACGTATCCGTACCCGTGTCTTTTCTAACGGACTGAAAGTAGATCCCCAGAGTCAAATCCACTGAGTGACGTCAAACGGCAGACGACTTAGCTCGCGAATTGTGACGTATTTTCTTTATTTTTAGTGTTTCCATTATAACGTTACGACAAATAGAGTCAGTAAGCAAAACATTTTCCATCAGCCGACAATATGGCTAAACAAAAGTAATAATATTTTACACCATTTCAGGTTTCAAGTTCATCAAATCCCAAAAAGGTACCTGGTTAGTGCTACACGATGGGTTCACATATTACAATACGAATCAGTCGAGGCCTGGGATCACCCGCTGGAGATGTTCCTCTATGAAAAGCAAACACTGTAAAGCGTCATTATTGTTGAATAGTAACAATACTACCATTTTAACAGTGAAATATGAACACACACATCCACCACCTGAGTCTGGGTCATTCCATCGTTTCGGGTGTTACAATTGAACTCATTTAACTATGTTTTATTAGTAGTAGTATTCTTAACCAGACTGTTTATAACTATCGAATCACCTACTTATTAGGTTCTATTTTCTTTTCCTAAAATCACTATTATTAAATATTTGACCAATAAAGAGAAAATTGCGAATAAGTAGCCGTTTCGGGCGTTACACGAAATTGCCTCTACCTTCTGACTATCTGCCTTAACATGCATAATTCAGCGAATTTTCCAAGTAAACTCCAGTTTAATTTATAACAAGTTAAACTAGATCCAGTAGCCCACCTTAACACGGGAAGAAAAGTTAATAATCAATTTTCCATAAATTTTAATAAATAAAATTAGCTGTTTCGGGTGTTACCACTACTTCGTTTCGGGTGTTACGAGTACGAAATTAAAATACATATTTCCGAAATTATGCTATATTAATAAAATTTCACGCTTTATTTTAAAATGATATAGTTATAAATCAACTGTTATAGAATTTAGAATGAATATAATACAAAAAACTATAAATAAAAAAAGGAAAAGTCAGTCGCTCACTCACTCATCACAAACTCTCAAAAACTACAAGTGCCAGTATGACTAGAGTTTCAAATTTTGTCGTGAGGGTTTTTTTTAGGTCGTAGGTGCTCACTAAGACTGGATTTTACGAATTTTGATCCCCAAGGGATTGTTTTTGAGTCGATAGTTAGTATGAAATTTCGTGACTATTAGTGCTAGAAGTCTCAAATTTTTCGTGGAAATTCTTTTAAAGACGTAGGTTTGCTAACTAACCAACATGGGATTTTGCTAAATTCGACCCCTGAGGGGTTGTTTTTTGGGTTGATAGTTTTTATGAAACTTCGTTACTACAAGCACTAGGAATCTCAAATTTTTGTTGGGTATTTATTTAGATTTTCCAAAAGTATCCCATAAAGGAGACCAGGAGCAGAAATTTCCAAAGGAAACAAATCGCAATTCGTGCAGACGATGTTGCGGATCGATTGCTCGTATTTAAAAATGAAAAGATTAGTTTTTTCAAAGACATGCACTTCTACTGGGAATTCGTAATATGTACGATCACTTTTAGTCTTAAAGTAGGAGTAGACAAAACGCATATTATACACTCTTTACGCACGTCATAGACATCTTTTCCATCAGGTTTGAATGTGGTTGCTTTATCTCCAATTAATTACAAAAACACGACTTGAACCTCGCCATCAGCCTTTTTAAAGGTTAATCTGGGAGATATTTCTTTACTTTTCTGACATACATCATATTAACACACCCATGCATAAAATATTATATGCCGCGGTGACAGATAAATACGTAAAAGCAGTATAAGCTTGTCTTATAATGTAACACCCAAAACATTTCGGGTGTTACACATTTTCAAACGTTGAAAATACAATTAAAAACATGATTTCGCAATTATTTCAGATATTGAACTAGATTAACCACAGGACTTTACTTTGGCAAAATATGTTAGTTTCAATATAATTAGGGGAAAAATTAAACGAACTTTTACCTCTTTTTCGTTTCGGGTGTTACACTGATACCACAGTTTGGAAAACCCTTCTCAAAACAGTGAATACAAACTGTTTAATATTTTTAGCGCGATTCAAATAATTACAATTAATAAAGCTCACTTATCACGGAAACCAAGTGATGGTCGACTGCTTCTTTTTTTTTTAGCATTGCCAATATTGACGTAGAAATTACCTTGATTCTCTGATCTTTCTAACAATACTTTCATGTGAGTAGAATATGAAAAATATTATGAATTATGTAAAAAAAAATCTAGACATGAAGGATAGGAATGTTTTCTATTGAATTAATTCATAATTGACGTATTACGACGAGAATTTTTTTTTGAGGCCTTGGTAGCGTTTGTCATGGAATGACCCGTCTGTTAATTATGGTTAAAGAAAGATTATTGTGCAGAATTTGTAGGAAAATATCTGCAGAATATAAATAATCGACACTTATATTTTATAAATTTTTAATTCATTAAAGTGAGTAAACGATTTGAATTGAATTATTATAATTGGTATTTCTATTATTACTTGCCAAATTATTGATTGCTTTGTCTCTGTCACTGTACTGGCCCATAACTAACGTGACCATTTTTTTTTGTCAGAGCGGGACATCTGAGGAATTAAGTAATAAAAACAGTTTTAGTGTTTTTTTTTTTCGTGGTAAAATCATCAAATGAGTCCTCCCAGCCCGGGCAGGGCGGGAGGGACTGTCAGACTTGTACTGACTAAAATCCACGGTGTCCTTCGTGTACCGGAGTCGCGGTATACGTATGTCCCGCGACCCCGGCAAGGCTATGGCCCTCTAAAGGGCCCGTCAAGTTTTTAGTGGTTTAGAATAGAAGATAGAATAACTTATTCTATCTTCTATAATAAAAAACTTGTAAAACACTACAAACTGTTAGTTATTCCAAAGGTTATTCTGAATAACTCAAAATAATCAAAGCAAATTCGGCCGGGAATCCCATTTCGAACGAGAAAAATATTTTCAATTATCGTTTGGTCTGTTTGCAAAAGCGGGACAATTTCGGCCTCGCGGGGGACACACAGACTGCCTGAAAGCGGGACTGTCCCGTCGAAAGCGGTACGTATGGTCACGTTACCCATAACTCACATTGCTCACAAAAAGGAATTCTGAATTATTTAATTTTGTTTCAGAATATTATAGAATAATAAAAACTCACTCCTCTGGCAGGGAAATATTATTGTATAAAGGTAACAACTTTACTCTTCATCGTTCTGGGAAGAGAGGCAGTCGATATTGGAGATGTCCAGCGCACATTACGAATAAATGTAAAGCAAGTGTTGTACATACTTGACAGTTAAAAAATAATTTGTTCATCATAGTCATCCACAACACAGCATTTGATTCTCAACGGGAATTACGTTTAATTGTCATGAATTACAATAACAATAATTTAAATAGTTTTCCTTTTAATCCACACTAATGTTATAAAAAAAGCAAGATTTGTATTTTTTTGTGTGTGTTTGTAAAGAATAAACTCAAAAACTACAAGGCCTATTTTTAGAAAAAAAATCACCATTAGAAAGCTACATCCACCGTAGTGCTCAAACACTGCGAGCCTAGCGCGGTGGCGGCGGCAGGCGTAGAAATATCAAACGTATGAAATCGCCGCTTGTGGCCACACTTAAGTGACTAAGGCGGGAGCCTAGCGCGGTGGCTACGAGCGATTTTGCGAGCCTATGCGTTGCTAGGCAACAACCGATACAACGGGCGCTTGGCAGGTGTATTAAACCATTTCGGCAGGGTTGGAAAAATATAGTTTTTTTTTTAAAATTTTGTAAAACAAACTGTTCAAATTGTTTTAAACAAGTCTTTTTTGGTTTTTTTTTTAGTTTTGGTCATTTTTTCAAATTAATTCGACTATGGGTCGACGTCCTAACTTTTAATAAATAAATTATATGTTTCATTTCTAGACTAGATATTTTCAAATTCGCTGTTTGTAATGAAATATTTACAAAAAAATATCAATGGAAAAAAAAACATTACTGTTTTTTTCTAATGTTTTGAAGTATTATTTCATTACAATGCCAATAAAAGTTAAAAAATGTGACATAGCAGGGGCATACACTCAAATTATTTAATGTCAAGCTATTAAGACCCCTGAATATTAATTTATTTTCATTTTACAGGCATTCATCCGCCATGAAAAGTAGTTAAAACGTGTAATAAAAAACACTGTTTAATTTCAAACTGTTTTAAACACTGTTTAAAACAGTTTGGCCTTATAGTCAATGCCATCTACTTCCAGGACATACACTAAAGTACTACCGCAGGAGGTATTTACATATTTAAATTATTTTTACTGTACTTGAGTAGAATATTATACTATGTTTGTTTCTCTGCATCACCCTAGAGCCTCCTGCAGACACACGCGATTATCGCGCGGGGCGACATGTCGCGGTCCATTCGCAGTATTTTTAGAGTGGAAATTAGCTTTATTAGTGTGTCTGCTGGAGGCTTAAGGTAGACTGGAAGAAAATGCCCATGGCATTAAGACCGCCTTTGTACTTCCATGTGCAAGAAGTTTTAAATAAATATTGTAGAATGGTTGGTAATTTAGTTTATACAATCCTAAATAACCTATAAAACACTTTAAAATTAATTTCTTTAAACAAGATACAGTCATAACATATACTTAGAAACTACTGGGTACCACCGGTTTGCAACACCTGAAGTCGCCGCAACTAAAACAAAATGCACATATCGCATATATATAGGTTTAGGCCCTATGCTTCCACTGTGGACACACACTTAGAGTAACAAGACTAACAACATATAAATCATGTCCACCCTTGCGAAGCCGGGACGGGCCGCTAGTAAAATTTACATTTTGTTCGTCATTTTTATTACAATTAGGTAAATCTTCCTTACGAATATAACATATTTTTCAGAAGATACTTATATAAAAGTTTACAATGTTTCAGAATACATCTTAATAAAATCGCGCTCTGGAAAACAATTGCTTCTGCTAAATCGCTACACGTATAGCCATTACCGAAAATGTAAGAGAGGAACAAACCATTGGCGATGCTCCACACACAACGGTAAAGGCTGTAAGGCAAGACTAGTACTAGACAGTGAAAATATTATCGAAAGTAGGCTTCATGAACACTCACATCCCCCAAATGGCCGTGTTTATTAGAAATGTATAGATAGAACCAAACCGCCTTACCACAAAAAGATAAAGATCTGTTGAGAGCTTATCTAAAAATAGTGTAATTGCAGATCGACCCTTGTATCAACGTGAAATATTGTTTTGACGTTGACAGTTTTTTTAGACAAGTGATTAATTTTTTGTGGTAAGACGGTAATGGTTTTAAAGTTTTGGTAAGCAAACTATAACATAACAAATATTATGGTTAGGTTCATCGTATAATGTGCAAAAAAGTAGTTACCAAAATGTATATAACCCCATAGGACAGACACGGACAGCGAAGGAGTGGAACTCTCTGCCTGCGTCTGTGTTTCCGAATACATACAACCCTAATCCCTTCAAAGTTAGAGTGAACAGGCTTCTCCTGGGTAAGCTCGCTCCATCGTCGACCTTGTCTTAGTCACTCCTGAGTCCTGACCTAGACTAAGGTCAAGAGCAAACCCATCAAACATAAAAAAGGACTAGAAACCTTTAAATTAATTTTGAAAATTGTTTAAGATAGGTTAGAAACATTTAGATTCAAAATCAAACTATTGTTATGAAATTAAAATCTGAAAGCGTAAATGACTGACTTTTCTGTTTATTTTGAATCTTAAATCATTGCTTGGTTTTGTATGTTCTTTGGGTAAGTGTGCGGAGCTGAAATATGAACTCACGATTGCCGACTATATACATTTAATTTCGTTTTTACTTTTACAATAGGTACTCCTATGTACTACGTAGGTACATAATAATAGCTTATTAGTTCGAGGTCCGACGGCGCTCGCGTTTTTTTTTTTTTTGTATGACATCTCGCAGGTCAACCTAGAAGAGGTTGTGTGTTGCTTAACCGGACTTTTCTGTGGATGCCATAGATGACTAGGCCTCCAGCCAGAGCTTAAAACTAAAACTACAAACTAAGTGACCACACGCTAAGGGCACCCCCTGTGGGGTACGAACATCGGCTTAGGGCGTCACTGAGGGAGGACAGCGCAAGGGACAGGCTGGGTCGGAATGATATCATTATTTTGGGGCTGATTTAAAACTACAGGCTCAGCGACGCGGGCTGGCTCATGCAAGGGTCGGGGGGGCATTGACTTGGACGTCGCGGCGGGCGTCCTCGGCGGCGAGGACGGACGGCGCTCGCGCCTGTGCGCGCGTCTTTTATACGCTCGGGCGGCGTGGAGTAGGGACACTGCCGAGGCCCCACGCACCCCGCGGGGTGTGGGCGTGAACAGCTAATGTTTAATAAGTATTATGTTAGTTGAATACTATTCTTATGACATCCACCATTGAATTATCGCATTATTGAGGGGAAGTATGTCAGAGTTGAGTAGAGTTATCAAGTCATTTACAAATGCCAGCTCACCAAGCTACCACAATCTGTCAAACTATAATATATTTTCAACCTTAGCACAATAGTGAAAGGTTAATATTAGAATGGTAAAATTTGACAGATTCGGGTAGGTTGACTATGTACTTACTTTAAACACAGTCATGCACAAATATTTGTGTTGAATAATATTTTTATGAAGTTACATTCTAAGTAAATAAAAACATAGGTCTTTCGTTTTCTTAAAACGAAAATAAAAATTGTACTTAAAAACTATTTTCGACAATTTGTAATAAAAAATATTTACAAATTTTGGAATTTTCACATAATTCTATTACTTGAATTGTATTAAATTTTTAGTTGTTGCTTGTTCCATGTTTTTCTAGTTTCACCCAAAACATGTACCTATTGATTAGTATTCTGTAATTATTCTTAAGCCTGATCTTTGTTTTAGCAGTCCAAACAGTTAATAAATTGTAAATTAAGCATTTCTTGAATTTAATTCACAACACCTTGTCACATCTTCATATCACATTTTAATATAAAAAATAAGTAATCATAATTTTATGTTTATGTAAAATTTATAATCTTCTCTTTCATTTCAGACTTTTCAGTAAATAATTACAGTTTAGAAAAGGATGGCTTCGTATATTACTGTAAAAATAAGAGTGGTTCGCGCGTGCGCTGGTATTGCAAGTACAGGAAATACACCGCTTGTGAGGTCTCTCTGGTCACCTATAATAACAAAATCGTTATTTATAAGGGTAATCATAACCACAAGACATAAATAAACGGTAGATACGATATAACATTTTCGTGAAGAAGATTTTTTTTCTTTTTCTTTTTGTTGAAAGTTACGTTAAACAGTGGAATCTGTTTTGTCATTTTTTTTTTGTAAAAAATATAAATAATTTGAAATTATTGTGTTAAAAAATAGCTATCGGTTTAATTTTTTTTATTGAATGTATATGCATAATAGGTAATTTCTGTTTATTACATTATTCATTATCATATTCATATCATATTATTTATTATTATTATTCATCATTATTTCTAATGTTTTGTTTATATTTATAATTTTGCTTGTCAGTATGTTTAATTTGTTCTTTTTATGTCTTGTTTTTGTCAGTATGTTTAACGGTTTATGTTTATTATGTACAGACCAATAACTTGTGTATGTGGTTTTAAACTGTTAAATTCAAGTTCATCATCATCATCGGCATCAGCCTATTAATGTTCCCACTGCTGGGACACAGGCCTCCTCTCTGTGAGAGGAAGTGGGCCATAATCCACCACGCGGGCCCAGTGCGGGTTGGATGTCACATGTCTTCGAATTTTTGGTTCTAGGACATGCCGGTTTCCTCACGATGTTTTCCTTCACCGTTTTTGAGAGCAGTGGTGATGAAATAAATTACACAAAGTAATGCGCCTGGCTGGGTTCGAACTCACGAACTTGCTACTCGTAAGTCGGGGTCGATACTACTGGGCCACCACTGCTCTCAAATTCAAGTTGGTTATTATAAATACATAAAAATAAATAAAATAAAATATAGGTAGTTACTAAAAATTATAGCTAATAGTCTGGGTTTTATATTTCTAACGACTATACACCGTGTTCTTCACGTTATCCATAAACTTTAGCAAATACTTCTATGGCTTTTACAAATCAAATCCAACAAAGGAAGTAGTACTTAAAAAGGCTTCGTTACAAAGATATTTGTAATTTCATTTAATGAAATTTAATTGAGCTATGCAGTGAGAAAGTATCTTAATTTGAAATCTATCAAATACTATTTGCATTTCATTTGTTTCAGCCCGCCAAATGTTATGAATGACGTTGCCAATTCGGATAAAGAGGCATGCATATCGGGTTATTTACGTCTAGGTATTTAGTTTGTATGAAAATTAACAAAAAATAAAAAATAAGAATTTATTAATGTGTCCATTGTTACAAAAAATATTTTCTCCCTATTGGTTAAGGATCAAGCTAGAAGGAAACAACATTTTAAATTCAAACACTGTTTAATAATAAATAGATTGACTTCCATGCGACATTAATTATTGACACTTATATTGTACTGAGAATATTATTATTCTATTCTTCTAAAATTCCTCTAGCTATTAATAATATCTAAACCTAGCTAGCCAGTTTAAACTTCAACAGAAAGAGCTGGGGCGTGGGGAGTTGGAGATACCCGAGTACTGTTCCGAGGAAACGTTACGATCAAGTGAAAAAATAAAATTAAGTGTTAAACTAACCGAACCTTCCAGTTATATGTTACTATTATATTAGTTTAGTTAATGGGCGCCAGGGACTTGGAGAGTCCCGAATCCTGGTGCTGAAGATGTCCACAATGCTTCCGGATGAAGGAGGAACGAGCCCAGGTCCATCAAAGTAAAATTCGGTTAAGTACCGATATCAAAACCGGGTACAAAATAAACCGGTTTTATAAGGTCCGGTTTCCACCGAAACCGTACTAAGATCAAAAATAAAAGTTAAGAGGTAGGAAAAAAAAACCGTCTCGCACGGCGCGATAGCCGGGCGGGCTCCGCCAGCCGTGCAGCCGTCCCCGCAGGAAGCTTCAGGCGTGCTCCAGGAACGGGTTCCGCGTCTGGCCTCCAGACACCCTTCTGGTTCCCAGCGGCGGAACGAGCTACTCTGGGGCCTGTCAATTAGCTCAGGAGAAAGACACCTCGGCGGCTATGGATGAGGTTGAAAAGCCGGTCGCTGGTCGAAGCCACAACCCAGGAATGCGCAATTAAGAATCCTTTACAACTGGGAACCAGAACTTGTGATTCACTTCGGCGTGTTCAGAGGCGAATGACGCGACGCTTCCTCTGCTGACCACGAATGTCGGGCACCGGATATCAAGCTGGAGTTCGGGTGCCCATCACAAGCCACTTTCCCCGATTTCCAAGGAGATTATCGATTACCCGGTCCACAAGAAGAAATACTACAGCACTCAAATTCAACTTAAAACTGTCCAACGACACTTCTAAAAGTCGGCAACACATTATACACAACGATATCCAATACTATTCCATTCTCCATTATCGTTCTCTTCCAATTATTGATTCAGTAACAGCTTTTATTGGGTTAATGGTCCTATTTATAATATGGGTAAAAACAAAGTTATAAACTGTCAACACAATTATCAGAGACAAAATACGCCAACGTTCACAGATTAAAAATGTGACGCGGCTAAGGAATGTTCGAGAAAAAAAATCCATATTGAAAAAACCAAATCATTTCCGTTTACGGATATTTTATTTTATTATTAATTTCTTTTACTAAAAACTGAGAATTATTAAAGAATGGGTCAAACGATATTATTTAAGAGGTTTTGAACAATATGCCTTAATATCGATTATTTTATAATAGTTAATCGGCGATCACCAGATGGCGCCTTAAACTGTCAAAACTGACGTGTGACCTATCTGTCATGTGGAAAGTAAACAAGTAACCTATGTTTAGGAACCAATGAATATTGTGAAACTGACGTGTGACCTATCTGTCATGTGGAAAGTAAACAAGTAACCTATGTTTAGGAACCAATGAATATTGTGAAACAGTTTAAAAGGTTTTAGACAAGAGATTTAATGCTGAGAAGTGAAACTAACGATTTAAAGGAATGTTACGCCAATGAATGCAGGTATATGTTTTACTTTTATATAAACACAGCCGCGAAATATCAACCTATGCCCGGTCCAACAAATAATTGTAACAGTACCTCCCCAACCACCAGAGATTTGACCCACTAGGGCAAATCTCAACGCTGGCCCTCCAGCGTCAAAGCAAACTCCAAAGCACCTAACTTGCTCACCAACAAAACTACACCGTTCAAGCCTGAAAGCAAGATTGGGGAAATACGTATATGGAAGCTGGTGTACGAATACTATCATTTTGTGATATGTCTCATAAATTATTACTCCTGGGACGAGTCTAATCCATTTCCAAACATGTAAAAGACAAGCTCCAAAGAGATTAAACATAGCGCAAATAACCGACGACGAACTATCCCAGTCTGACCCACTATATTCATATAGGACAGACAACCTTACTCAATCGTACACCACGCCTCACATCTCAAATGAGTAACTGCCGATGATAATGCTGGACCGGTACCCAAACCATCCACTGAAAGCACTTAAATTCTACAGACCAACGCCAATCGGCCAACCGTCATTCATAAATGGGCAGTGACGGCCTTCGGCCCTAACAAATAAATACCATCTTGAACGTATTCCATCAATGCAGCCTACACGCCCGCCATAATGGCCTCCAATCTCAGGACTATCACTTTGCCGCCTTACCAGCAGTCCGGAGGTACAGGCCCCCTAAAGGGTTGTTAATCATGCAACAACCACTTCCAAATATGGTTAACAAATGTGGACACAGTAGAAACCTGTGTACCACTACAAACCGTACAAACAGTGGAAAATACCTTTATCCAACTGTAATATAGCACTGTGAAAATAAATCCCACAGTACAAAAATACAAACCAGCAACCACAAGGCATATACAGCCCTCAATGGTTACTGCGACCAACTACAACATGCAAAATATTTCATTTTAAATTTTAATTAAATTAAATTTAAAAAAGGAATTAAACATGGCCACATGGTGGTTTTAAATCCTTTATATGCCATGTGCCCAGATTTTTGCCGGAACTACAGCCTTCCAATTCATACACTAAGGGTGAAAGTTTTTTCCTAATTATACATTTTTCGTATTTAGGTGCCAATTTGGCCATAAAGAATTTGGAGGCGTCACTCTGGGGATATGTTTTCTTCCACACAGTGTCGCCCACCTCGAACTCCGCAGGAAGCTTCAGGCGTGCTCCAGGAACGGGTTCCGCGTCTGGGCTCCAGACACCCTTCTGGTTCCCAGCGGCGGAACGAGCTACTCTGGGGCCTGTCAATTAGCTCAGGAGAAAGACACCTCGGCGGCTATGGATGAGGTTGAAAAGCCGGTCGCTGGTCGAAGCCACAACCCAGGAATGCGCAATTAAGAATCCTTTACAACTGGGAACCAGAACTTGTGATTCACTTCGGCGTGTTCAGAGGCGAATGACGCGACGCTTCCTCTGCTGACCACGAATGTCGGGCACCGGATATCAAGCTGGAGTTCGGGTGCCCATCACAAGCCACTTTCCCCGATTTCCAAGGAGATTATCGATTACCCGGTCCACAAGAAGAAATACTACAGCACTCAAATTCAACTTAAAACTGTCCAACGACACTTCTAAAAGTCGGCAACACATTATACCCAACGATATCCAATACTATTCCATTCTCCATTATCGTTCTCTTCCAATTATTGATTCAGTAACAGCTTTTATTGGGTTAATGGTCCTATTTATAATATGGGTAAAAACAAAGTTATAAACTGTCAACACAATTATCAGAGACAAAATACGCCAACGTTCACAGATTAAAAATGTGACGCGGCTAAGGAATGTTCGAGAAAAAAAATCCATATTGAAAAAACCAAATCATTTCCGTTTACGGATATTTTATTTTATTATTAATTTCTTTTACTAAAAACTGAGAATTATTAAAGAATGGGTCAAACGATATTATTTAAGAGGTTTTGAACAATATGCCTTAATATCGATTATTTTATAATAGTTAATCGGCGATCACCAGATGGCGCCTTAAACTGTCAAAACTGACGTGTGACCTATCTGTCATGTGGAAAGTAAACAAGTAACCTATGTTTAGGAACCAATGAATATTGTGAAACTGACGTGTGACCTATCTGTCATGTGGAAAGTAAACAAGTAACCTATGTTTAGGAACCAATGAATATTGTGAAACAGTTTAAAAGGTTTTAGACAAGAGATTTAATGCTGAGAAGTGAAACTAACGATTTAAAGGAATGTTACGCCAATGAATGCAGGTATATGTTTTACTTTTATATAAACACAGCCGCGAAATATCAACCTATGCCCGGTCCAACAAATAATTGTAACACCATAATGAAAAATGCTTACTTCCGTGGTTTGAACATCTGGTCGAAGTTTATGTATATCGTCCGGAACACGGTGTATACATAATTTAAGTCTTACAAAAATAATAAAGTTATTTTTAATACTATGGAATTTTACTAGAACTTCACAAACGTTTTAACTACTAATTAAAGGTGTTTAAAAGTCGTGTGTGGGTAATTAAAAATCAAACAAGCAATTATAGTATTGTTATAATATTCATTTTAATCTTGTTTTCAGATTACAAGCTGATTCCTCTGCCTACTGGAAGTTACTTGCTTAAAATTGGTCACAACACGTACTCTGCAAATCGCGCTAATAAGCTCACCGGTCATTGCACCTGGTATTGTTCGAAAAGGATCAGTAAAAAGTGCCAAGTTCGAGTGAAGATGATCAATAAAGCGGTCGTAAGCTGCACAGGAGAGCACACACATCACCCCATGGATTGAAAAAATAAAGAGAAAGGGGAAAGTTTAAAGCATAGACTTTAAGTGCTTGTATCTTAGAAGCGCTCGTTTAAAATTTACATTAAATTGATAAAGATCTGCATGAATGTATTTCGACATGTATGGAGGATCAGTCAAACCAGAGGAGTGCGAGTAAATCGCGAGTAAACACTTCCTATCTTACTACGAAAACTATTTTGACGTTGATTTAAGGGTCATTTTGGAGTTACTCTTTTTTACCGACTTCAAAAAAAAAGGAGGTTATCAATTCGACCCGTATGTATGTAATATTATCAGAACTGCCCAGTTTTCATATATGTTAGTCTATATCAGCGTCTGAACAAATGTGCCAAATTTCATAAGTTTACGTATGTATGTATGTATGTTTTTAAGTTTGTGCACGCATATCTCCGGAACTACAAGTTCGATTTAAGTCATTCTTTTTTTGTTGTACTAGGTATTGTTCAACTTAGGGTACACTGCAAGTTTCATCAAAATCGGTTCAGTAGTTTTAGAGATATGTATTTTTTTATGTTGTGACGGATTACAAGTTTAGTGCATTTATGTAAGAAAATTTTGTATATTAGAAGAATTTGGGTTGAATATTTAATAAATAAACTAAAAAGGGTAAAATAAAATCGAACCGTCTTACTACAAAAAGTTAAACATTTATTGAACACTTGTCTAAAAACTTTTTAAAAAAAGTAACCGACTTCAAAAACAACAACAAAACAAAAAAGGGTGAAATAACCTAATTAATAACTTCTTTCGGAAGTCGGTGGCTAAAAATCAATGAAATAAAAAATAAAGCCACCGACATCCGAAAGAAGTTATTAATTAGGTTATTTCACCCTTTTTTGTTTTGTTGTTGTTTTTGAAGTCGGTTACTTTTTTTAAAAAGTTTTTAGACAAGTGTTCAATAAATGTTTAACTTTTTGTAGTAAAACGGTTCGATTTTACAAGCATTAACACAGTTTTATTAAATTTTAATGTAACTGAGAATGTATTTGCGTGTGTGGATATAACAATAAATTTTATAATTGATACAATACGGAATCCTGGATTTCAATTTTAGTCAGAATGTAGAACTTTAATTACATAATTTGACATTTTTTTTTAATTATGACGGAATAAAAATACACTCTTCATTAATTAATTAACTAAATGTACGTAAAGATATAGCTGTTACCCAATCATTAAAGGATTTAAAATATTAATTATTTAAATACAGAACTTGTAGCTATCTGGACAACAAAACTTCACTCCTTCAAATATGACACAAAATGTTACAGGTCCAGTTTTCTTGCCGACAAAGAGGGGGAATTTCACATTACGCATCGGATCATACAGCTACTGGAGTAACTCCTACAAGTTAGCAAAGAAAGCCGATAGACCAATCAGAAGATGGTACTGCTCTCAGAGAAAGTTAAAACAGTGTAAAGTTAGCGTCAAGACAGCCGAAGCAAGAGTAGTGGCGGTGTTTGGTAAACATACTCACTAGAAATATTTAAGTAGAGGTTAAGAGAGCGCATTCCAAAAGTTGACTACACTCGTGGCAAGTGGCCGTGTTTATTAGAAATGTATAGATAGAACCTTGCCACAAAAAGATAAACATCCGTTGAAAGCTTAAAATACATGTGGCACTCGGAGACTGCCGCGGTGAAGCTATTGCATAACATTTTTATTTATTTTAAAAGAATAAAATCGCCTACCGCGTATATTTAACGAGAATATAATTTATTTAAAATGTTTGTGGTGCACTATTGTAATAAAGAACTTCTTTGTTGTAGGAGAATTTTATTATAAGTAGGTTTGATTGTGAAAATTCCTTTTGAATCAGTTAGAAAAAGTAAATTGTTTTTATGACGGATATTTTTTATGATTGCCGAAGTCTCCCGAACTGAAACGATGTTAGACGATGCGTGATGTCAGGTATTTTCGTTAGGTTTTTGGAAATTTTTTGATGCGGTCGCCGCGCCGCGCCGCGCTCATAGCCCGCGATAAAAGCTATGCAATAGCTTAAAAAAGTTTTTTTTTTTTTTTTTGTTTATTTGATCAAATAAAAAACATACAGCGGTTTTATCACATTACACCTGCCAAACTGCAGAGCAGTTTGTCGGCAGTAGGTTCTCGTGGATTTTGCACGAATCTTTGCACAAATAAACAAGACTTGTTAAGTCACTTATCTAATTACAAGCTAATTCCAAGCTACTAAGGCCATGACTCGCACATTAATACGACTCCGTATTAATATGAGAGTCCCCGCCCACAAAACCACAGATTCTAGAATTAATAAACTCAGCGGCATCAGCCAGCGGATGTCATGGGACTCATTTTGTATGGTAAGCAAATTAAAGTTATTATGACACACACACCATCAACAGACCGAGGCCTCTGTCAGACTACAGCCACTATGGACACATCGACAGGTAATGTTTCATTAGGACACTTTTTAGGTGATTTTTATTTCTGATATGATCGATTATTCCTTCAGGTAATTCATTAATTAATGAAGGTACAATCCATCGTCTCGTACGCCTTCCATAGTAGTTGTTTACAGTTGGCACATGTAGTCTCTTTTTCTTCGCCAGTCGGGTTGGGTAGTTATGTACTTTTGCTTTTTTGTGTTTGTTGATATTATGTTGTTCAAGAATCATTGTCATTTTCACTTTCATGTCAACTGGCAATATATTACATTTCTTAAATAATTTTTCATACTCTTTGTTCAAGCTTTGTTTAGTTGTTTTGCTCACTAACATTTTTAGAAGTCGTATTTGTAGTATTTTAATTTTATCTAGGTATGTTTTAAAAGTAAGTCCATAACCACACAACCCATAACTGATAATCGAATCGGCAAGTGCATAGTACAGTGTGTACAGTAGTCCCCTCTTGACTACAGGTTTCAGGGTGTACAATTTACCCAGGACTGACCGAATTTTATTGCAAACCGTGTCTATATGTACGTTCCAAGCAAATTTAGTATCAATGGTCAGTCCTAAGTACCTGTATGTTTTTACCTGCTCTAAATTAATACATTTACAGCTCGATTTTCCTTCATGTAAACATTCATAACTGTGCCCTTTAATATTCAAGTCAATGTTTTTGATAGGTGAGTATGGAGAGTGTATTGCCATACATTTAGTTTTGCTTACATTAATAATTATGCCATTATCGTGTGCCCATTTAATTACATTATCCAGATCATCTTGTATCGCTTCTTGTATGGAGGTTTGGTCTTTACCACTGAATAGGAGACATGTATCGTCAGCGTACATATAAGCTTTACATTGTTTGATGACATTACACATACTATTAACATGTACAATATAACCAACAGGCCCGTATACAGATCCGGTAGGAACACCATATTTGACAGCGCCTTCAATACTTTCAACATTATTAACCCGAACTTTAATAGTTCTTAGCTCTAAGTATTGACCAAACCATCTGTTGATTGGTCCCCTTATCCCACATTCGTCCATTGCCTGCAATAAGCCATCGTGGTCCAGGGTATCAAAGGCTTTTTTAAAATCTATAAAAACTACTACCACTATTTTTTTATCATTTAGGCAATTATTTACATCATCTGTGAATCTTCCAAGCGCCGTTGCTGTACTTCTGTTAGGTCTAAAGCCATGTTGAATGTCAGCAGGGCCCCCGCTACCATATGTGCAAAGTGTGCAATGAACACGGGCGCCATCCTTTAGGGGCGCCAAAGCCTAGGGCCCAGAAAAAATTTGTACAAAAAAAAACAAAAATATTTTTTAAATAAAAGTTGAGAATTTAAATAAGATTAGCTTTAAGTACTAAAGATTTCAAATATTTAATCTCACTTGTAGATTAAAACTTGAAGTCCGGACACGTTTAACTTTTAGAGCTCACTGCGTTCGCTCTTCTATGAAGAATTGCCTTGTCCTATTCCAAAAAGCTAAAAAATTTCGCGCTCGCTTCGCTCGCGCTACAAATAAAGTTGGCATTCGCTTATCATGGCCTCTCTTTTGATAGCTCATTTTTCAACAGTAATGCTTCTTATGTTAGTTAATCTTGTCGTGGTCTACAAAATTTTAAATTTGTTGTCCCCAGGGCGCTGAATTTTAAAATACGCCACTGACAGACCTACCGTAAAAAAAAAGATAATTCAAAATGCCTTAAGGGGCGCTAAAATCCTTTTTTGCACACAGGCGCCAGTAGACCTTACGGGGGCCCTGAATGTCAGTAATAATATCGTTTTTGTCTAAGAAAGTTGTGATTTGCTTAACTATAAATTTTTCCATAATCTTATTAGTTGTATTTAGAATAGCTATTGGCCGGTAATTTGTATAATCTAGATGTGATCCTTGTTTGTAAATTGGCCTAATAACTGATTCTTTCAGCCTGTGCGGGTATTTTCCTTCTTTTACACATAGGTTTATAAAATGTGCTATAACAGGGCTAATATAGTTCTTGATTTCCTTTAAATCTTTTACCCTGATGCCATCGGATCCCGGTGACTTATTGCAGTCCAATGAGTCTATTATTTTTGCAATAAGGGAGGGCGTTGCTTTATTGAACCTAAGACTAACATTACACGGTTTAACGTAATCGTGTCTATTTAAAAATGTTTTCTTACATTTATGCTTAATGCTATCAATTTCCGTTGTGAATGTGTTACAGAAGTTATTACAAATGGTTTTCAATGATTCTTTTCTATGTAAATATTTCAGTATGATGCTATCTACTGTTACTTTGCTTCTGCCTAACCAGTTATTAATATTACCCCATATCTTGCGCATGTCTCCCTTACACTTTGTTATTTCTTCACGCCTATGTCGATCTCTAGCCACATTTATAAGCTTATGCGTTTTATTTCTATATTTGGTATATTGTAATCTAAGATTATTATTGTTTGGATCCATTTTCCAACGCCTAAATAAATCATCTTTTTGTACAATCATGTTTTGTAATGTATTATTAACCCAAGGTTGGTTATCACGTTTTCGTTCTGATGATGGTTGTTTAGAAGACTCATAAATGTCGCTAAAAATCGTGTACATATTATTGTATAACTCAATGGGATCATTAATGTTCAATAATTGTTGCCAATCTACATTACGAAGTTTATTACTTACAAGTTTATTTTGTATGGTCGTTCTATTCGATCGAGTACATTCTTTTATGTTTACATCAGCTGATAATCCCGTTAGGTAGTGGTCCGCGATCTTAGTCGTTACCGTGTATGCTTCCAAAACGCAAGCCGCCTCAGTCCGTACAAACACATGATCGAGGCAGGACGTCACATTGCGATCACTAATCACTACGTCCCGAGTTACGTCACGTATGCCGCACTGCAATCCCCACTCCGATAAGGCGTTCAGATATCTGTCAGCTGTTGAGTCCATGTTAGTGTGCATTATGTTGATGTTACAGTCCCCAACCATAATTAAGTTGTTTCGATTTGGTATACTCTGGATATATCTTCTAATTTCTGCTATAAAGTTTATCTTGTTTGTGCTTGGCGGTCTGTATAAAACCATAATGTCAGTATTATATTCATCCACAGTTAGCCGTCCATGCACAAACTCATACGTCGGTGTGATACCGGATTTCACTGGATTAAACTGCACTCTGTCATTTACGTAAACAATTATTCCTCCACCTCTTTTTTTTTCTCTTGTTAAAATATGCATACTGAATCCACTAATCTTATATATGTCTATATCTTCTTCTTTAATATTTATTTCCGTTAAGCAAATTAAATCCAATCTGTGCAAACATTCCTTTATTAAAACAATTAGCTCGTTGAAATGTTTTCTCAGCGAGCATACATTTATATGTATAACTTGAAGTGATGTGGGTCGTTTGTTTACATGCTCGTGCCACTCATCTAGTTGTGTGTATTTTTTATATTCTATATCTTGTATTTCTAATTCCAAGTCCATTTAAGAAACTGTCGTTTAGATCTATGTACTTTTATGCTATGTATAAGTATATTGAATTTGTTTTATATGTATAGGGTTAGGTTTCAGGTTTTGTAGAACTACTCCTTTTTTTCTGTAATATAATTATCAATGTCGCTTTCAAAGCGTATGTGGTGCACTTTTTTATTATCGTCATCTTTTTTTATCATGATTTTAGAGTTTTGGATCCAGATGTATTTGTAGGATTCCTTTAATTTATTCTTAACAGCCCAAAATAGGTTGCGCATCTGACGTGTTAAGTGTTCGTTAACATATATTTTTGAATCATCATTGTTTTGGTATATTGTGTGATTGGTTATTATTGTCCCTTTGCGAGTTTTCAACCAGTCAGACCGGGCTGCCTCTGTGCGTAATGTGACGATTATTGGCCGTGCGTTTTTTTCGTTGACTCCTCGTGAGGGTACCCTCCATGCTTTTTCAATATCTTCGATCCTTAGTTGTAGTTTATTTGCAATTCTTGCTACAATTTCCGAAACATTTTCACCTTCCTGTTTTTGTACATGTACTAGTTCAATGTTCCTGTTCAGTTCTTTTTGCTCCAAGATCATGATGCGCTCTTCCAATGCCTTGTTGCACTTTTCTAAGTATATTTTATTTTGAAATATATCTTTTATTTTATTATCCTGTTTTTTTATACACTCTGAAAAATACTTCTGTGATTTATCTAACTCTTCATAATTTAATTTAAGGTTATTAACAGCTTTTTCGGTTTCTTTAACGTTGTTCTTCATTTCTGCCATTTCGGTTTTTATTTCGGATATATCCGTCTGAATACGCTCGAAACGTGCATTCTGGTCGTCTTTCATTGTGCTAAGGAGACAATGCATAGCTTTCATTTCTTCTCGAAAAGCATTTATTGTTTCGTTCAAGGTATTGGTTGGACAGCAGGCAGTTTTAGTTCTTCTAACCCTTTGTGCACCTGGCGAATCACTATCCGACTCCATTGCAATACGTTTATGATGATGTCTTGGATTGACCCACCTACGTGAAGGTTTTTGCTTATCAGTCGAAATCGCAATATTTGGATCAGACGCATAGTGATCTCCACTTTTAGGTATTGTGTTCATGGTGTTTAAAGTCCGTTGACATTAATGGTTAACAACGTCAATAGGGCTGAGAGTAACAAGGCGGCACGCGGCCGCGTGCGCAGCTCAATCAGCCCTACCACTGTTTTCGCAAGCGTAGTGCTCACTTCACTATTATTCACTATTTTTTTAATAACTTTGAATTAGCCACTCGGTAACGCGTCCGTACGCCACGCGCGCTCCACGAGAACAGTCTCGTGTAAGTGTAATTGCAGATCGACCCTTGTATCAACGTGAAATGTTGTTTTGACGTTAATGACAGTTTTTTAGACAAGTATTTTTTGTGGTAAGACTGTAATGGTTTTAGTTGTAAGTAAACTATTACTATTATAACAAGTATTATGGTTAGGTTCATCGTATATTGTGCCAAAAAATAGTTACCAAAATGTATGTAACCCTACAGGACTTTAAATTAATTTTGAAAATTATTTAAGATAGGTTAGAAACATTTAGATTCAAAATCAAACTATTGTTACGAAATTAAAATCTGAAAGCGTAAATGACTGACTTTTCTGTTTATTTTGAATCTTAAATCATTGCTTTATTCAAAAAAAAATACAATGACATGATCAATGTTCCTATCGCATGAGGCATACAAACTACAGTTTTTTTTTTTCAGAAAATTTCGAATTTATTCGATCAATTCGTGGAAACTACATGCTACGTTATGGAGATAATACATATTTTTCAAATGTTCCTACAAAAACTTTGGAGAACAAGCGACACCGATGGTACTGTTCCATGAAGAAGAGTCGACTCTGTCCCGCCAGGATCAAGACTTATGAAGAAACGATTCTTGGAGTCATAGGAGATCATACGCATAGCGACAAATTCTTAAAAAAATGAGAACAAAATATAAGTTAAAGATGTTTTTGTTGGCAAAAAAACATACATATTTATATTATACTAGTTTAGTATTTGTTCTGTTATCTGGTTTGTTATATTAAACTAAAATAAAATGGGGTTATTAACTGATTTTCTTGTATTTTCTTCTTAATTTTAAGATCGGGTATAGATAATTAATATGGAGAGGTTCATTAATTTTCTATACCAATTTTAAGATATGTCAATAAACTTATTTTATTGTTACTTAATGTTATAATGTTGATCTTCAAGAAAACATGTGTTACATAGTTTGTTCCTCTTGTTATATAATGATGTTTTATTTTATTTTTTGTATTTATTTCTACTATTTTGAAGAGTCTTTAAAATTCTGTGAATTTTATTATTTATTTTGTAATTCAATTCTTAATATTAACTAGACATCTGAATGAAAGATCTTGCCATAATTTAAACCCATTCAGTAGTTTTTGTGTAGAAGAGTAACAAACTTAAATCCTCTCATTTAGGTTATAAAAACTTTCGCATTACGGTTTGAATACAATTTTTATAATTATTCAAAAAGAAGACATAAGTTACGTACAGTCGACATCGTGAGACTGGCCATAAGATCAAGTGGAGATGTACCAACAGGTCTTGTTATACTAAAGTCGTGACCATTGATGACGTCATAGATCACGCTCCAGAAGACCATTCATTTATTTATTCATAAACAATTCACATTGTGTTGAACATTACATATTAAAAATAGAAAATAACACATGCAGAAACAACTACATTAAGCAAATTAATACAATGTCAGCAAAATAATACAAAGGCACAAATAAATACAATATCTGGTTCATAGCAGGTACAGTGTCTGTTAAAAAGTCTAATTTATTATTAATAAGTAAAATGTCAATTACAATGTCAAATAAAACACTAGTATAATGTCAATACAATGTCCAATTTTTAGCAGGTATGTCAAATTCAGTGTCAAAAAAATTAAGAAATAATTTCGCTAGGGTTTTAGTAATGAGCATAGTATAATTATATAATTTAGAATCATTAAAATTTGTTCACTGCTATTACTTTAAGTGACTACTTTTATCATTCATAAATTCCGATACCGAGTAAAAACATTTTTCCAACAAGAAGGCTTTTAATTTAGTTTTAAAAGAGTGTGAGCTATAAATTGACAATTTTAAATCAGTTGGTAACCTATTAAATAACTCTACTGCTTGGTATCTGTAACAATGCTTAGCAATGTTAAATTTCGGTGCCATCTTGTGTTTAAATTCTTTCCTTCTTGTGTTTTCTCTTATCTTACGCTCCTCTTGAGATTCATACTCATGAATATTCTTAGCCAAGTGATTCAAGATTACCAATATGTACAAACTAGGAACTGTTAAAAAGTCCAATTCTTTAAAGTGCTCTCTGCATGAGTCTCTTTGTGAGATCCTGACTATAGTACGTATGGCTCGTTTCTGTAAAATAAACGCTTTCTCACAGTTATAACTGTAGCTGTTACCCTAAAGCATTATGCTGTATCTTAGTCTAGATTCTACCAGCGCGTAATATATAGCCTTGAGTTGCTTTATATCTAACATATCTTTAAGGCTCCTGAGAACATAACATGCTGATGATATTGAAGAGTCAATAGCAGCTAACTCCTGTTTCCAATTTAAATACATATCTATGGTAACGCCTAAAAATTTAACTTTGTCCACTAATTCTATCTTGTCTTCTTTGATTTTTACATCCAAACTGTCATTATGGCGAGTTGTAGTTTTAAATAAGATGATGTTCGTTTTACTCGTATTTAGCAAAAGGTTATTGGCTGTAAACCACTCGCAGAGGTTTTGTAGGCTTTTATTAACATTTTTGGTCAGTTCTTTTAAATCATTCGCCCCGACTATTATATTTGTATCATCTGCAAATACAACAAGTTTTACATCTGGTTGAACAACACACAACCATCCTCCACCAAGAAAGAAAGATGGTATCTTTGAAATACGAGTATTTAAACTATGGTAAATAAGTTTTTTATAATAAAGGTGATTGTCATTGATATCATTTATATTCACCACTGAAAAAAATCATAGTCTTTTCCCATTGGCACCCCTGGCGACGATCAGGAAAAAAATCCCGTTTGTCGCCACTGAAGACACACAACATTTTTGAAATACTGGTTGGATGAGTCTGGATGGAGAGAGATGTCCTATAAATTCCCACTCCTTATTAACCTAGTCAAATGCATAAAATAAGATCACAATCATCTTTCAGATCTTAATCCCATATTCATCACCAATAAGAAAGGATCCAGGATTCTCATCATAGGTAGCAATAAGTATCGAAGAAATTGTGCGGAATATTCGTTTAAAATCCGGTGGAGATGTGCCAGCCATGTAAGGTACGGATGCAAGGCAGTCGTCCACACAGTCAAAGATGAGATAGTATATTTATGAGACAGTCATACTATTAGCTATCAAGATGCCTGTAATAAATTAAACATAATCAGCCTTACTACAAAAACTTAAACATCTGTTGAACACTTGTCTAAAAAATGTGTGACTGCAAAATAGACCTTATTTGAACGTCATAATCTGACAATTTTTTAGACAAGTGTTCAACAAACGTTTAAAAGTTTTTGTGGTACGACGGTACAAATTTACAAAAAATGACTCGATGATCGAAGATAAATAACAATTCGGGCAGCTATTCAAATACTTATAACATAGCTTCTGGTTGGCTTTTCATGCTAGTGCTGATGACGTACAGCTCTAAAACATCTTCAATATTAATTGCAGTAGCCTTGCAGCCAAGACCATGACGGCTACACTTCCTTCCAAGCATTTCGGACACCTCTACTCTTTTTCCATGCGAGTGTGTATCGGTATCGAAGTTATTTTTTTTTTAATAAATCTGTGTCATCAGTAAGCCACTTTTTTTTAAATTAAACATATTTATAATTATGTTTTAGTGGTATCAACGTTTTATTTAATACAGGTAATAACCATATTCATTTTGAAATTTTGAAAAGGTAAGCGGTGCGGTTACGTGTGGTCAAAAATGGGGAACCCAATGTTGGTGATAAATGGGTACCGGTTCTGCCTGCAGAAGAAGCGCAGTGATGCAGTCAAGAAGCAGTGGAGGTGCAGCAGCCAACACTCACGCTGCAAGGCTTCTGCCACGACTGTGAATGATACCGTGGTCATACTGGGCGCGGATCATAACCATAAACAGAGTAATATAGTCCGGTCTTCATAGACGCGAAATAGTAAATTATGATTTTCAATGATTCGCAAGTAACTGAAAATGAAACAGCTAAATGGTATACTAATACAAAAAAAATCTAAAGTGACCTACGTCTACCATACAAAATGTTCGAGGTCAGAACTTCAGAAGTATAATTTCACAATAAGTAATTTCGTTTTTACGTACTGAATAAATACGGTAGGCAGGCAGTGTGCAATTTTGAATCTAGTCAGCGATATTAATTGCATGAAATAAGTTATAGGACCAATGTTATCATTCCAGTTAATTTTTAATGTTAATATAGGTACAGTATCATAATATTTTTTATCTACTCTCATATCGTTAAATTCAAAATACAAAACTCAATACGAGTTTATAATGACGTACTTTACACACAGTATATCGAAATGAAATTAAAAAAATAAATTATGACACTATTTCTCTAACAAAATAATGTTATAATAAATTTTTTTTTCATTACGATACAGATTACAGATCATAGATACATCCATTTGATTTTTTATCTGTGGCTGCGCGCGCTGTGGCCCATGCGCGGTGATAACGGGAATTTTGGCGCCATAATACTGTGTCTTTTAATCTTTTATTTGATAAATTCGTGTTCAATGAAAGTAGATAAAGTAGTGTATGAAACTGTACATAACTAGGTATTTTACACTCGTGTGATACTTTTAAAAAACTCGCTTCGCTCGTTTTGTAAACTCACACTCGTGTATAATACCCCTCATTATGTACCAGTTTCATAAACTACTATAACCAAATTGCATTAAGCATGTCTTGGAAAGCTATTTGGATAATAAAAGAAAGCTAAATCAAAGAAATACCACTAGATTTAAAATGAGCGTATAACAAGAGGAGCAATTTAGCAAAAACGGTAACGCCCAAGTTATGTGTACTAAATTTTGAAGTAAGTACCTATGTTATATGTACATATAATGCTAGTGTTCTGTGTAAATAAAGAAATTAGTAAGTTCTTCAGAAAATATCAGCTTCATCCGTAAAAATGTTTTGTTTTAGTGAATTATTATTTATGCTATTTCTAACTAAAAACATTGTCTGTCTTACTACAAAAAAAGTTAAACTTCTGTTGACCACTTGTCTAAAAAAAGTGTAACTGCATGACGACCCTTATATCAAAGTCAAATGTCGTTTTGCAGTTGACAGTGAGTTTACAACATCACATCATTGAACTGTCTAACTTATATGTGTTTTAGGATTCCAGGGTGTTTTCGTAAAGCACGTAGCATTTGTATTTCATACATGCATTAATTAATAGTAATGTTTATATTCCTAATGTTCTAGTCACTGTTAATTCAATTAAACAAACATGATTGTATTTTTTAAACATATGTTTTGAGACTGATATCTAGTCATTGAATAAATTATTTTAAATGTCACAGATTTTTTCTTTGAACTATTGTTTTTGTAGAAGCTGTTTTTAAAAGTATTGGAATTTGTAAACTGAGTAAGACTAATTATTATGAAAACCATTATGTCCTTCGAGGATGGTACTAACATTTTTTTTTTGTTTTAGCAAAGGCAAGGAATGAAAAAGGCAATACTTGGACTATCGTAAGGTCAAATGTGGGTAATCCGATACTGCAGGTTGGCAAGTACCGCTACTGTTTGCAGAAGTCTCGCAGTGACGCGCGGAAACAAAGATGGCGCTGCAGCAGCCAGCATATACGCTGCAAGGCTACTGCTGTCACAGTCGAAGACTCTGAACTCACCATGATAGGAGAGCACAATCATTAAAATATTGAATACATTTAAGGTCATATTTACATTACTCGTTGTCATTTAGAGTGTGTTTGTACGTGAATCGTGTCTGTAATTTAAGTAGCTATGCGTAGAGTGTCTTTTGTGTTTGTGAAGAACAAGGTATTATATAAATAATTATTAATATTTAATTATTTTGTATAGAATGAAGTATATAGGAGTTCTGGTAATACCAGTGCGTATTTCGTAATAGGTACACACGGCTACACATCAAGCTATACAAAACCATTATTTGCTTGATGCGTAGCCGTGTGTACATACCCATACCCATCATACTATATTCCTTCTCTGTAATAGTAACGACTGTAACTACTCGTAAAAGCCGCTGTAGCGAGTTTTTATTTAGCAACTGCACTTAATTTATGTAGCACAAAGTCGTTTTCGTATTATATTTATTAAGTGTACTTATGTACTAGATAATTTGGATAATTATTGATCTTGTATGTTAAGAACATTGGTATAAATATTTATCTACCTCATCTCTACATATATGGGTCGTACATAAAACATTTACCGTCGCACCACAAAAAGATAAACATCTGTTGAACGTTTGTCTATAAAAAGTGTAACTGTAAAACGACCCTTATATCAACGCGTAGTGCCGTTTTGACATTGACAGTTTGTTTAGAAAAGTGTTCAACACATGTTTAACTTTCTCGTGGTAAAAATGATTACATTGATCTCATAGTTTAAGTTTGTTTAAAAAATAAATTAATATCGATTTTGTCTGTGAACAGCGACAAATGAAATTTACCGAACTAAATAATTAACTTAATTCATATGTTTTTAAAATTATGAACATTAAAAGCATTGGTTTGCTAAGATAGAAATATAATTATTTAGAGTGTGTATAATGTTCCCAATTATTTAGAGTGTGTATGTGATGTGTAACTACAATGTTCTAGTCATTTGTGTCTGATTTAGATATATAAATAAATAAAAAATGTAATTATTTTTATGTTTTTTTGTATCAAATCATAATACCTACCCAGAAACTAATTTGAACTTTGAGGTACGTAATATTTCTTTTTGTTTTCAGAATTTCTGCCACCATACAGTTTTGTACAATCTATGAAGGGAAACACAGTGTTACAGATTGATGACTATCGATTCTATATGCAACAAGCTCGGTGTCATCTTCGAAAAAAACGGTGGCGATGTATAAGTCGAGATCGAGGCTGCAAGGCGTCTGCTATTACCATTGATGATGTACTGGTCGCTCATGATGGACAACATGATCATGAGATACCAAAATATTTTATACCGAAAACGCCTTATAACTCAAACACTTAGTATAATACTAGTTTCGCAGAAATATTCATCACCACTATCACTGGTTTTTTTTTTGTTCTTTTTTTGGGACCCACCGCACTATTCCCAAACCACTGCAGCTCCTGAAAGCCAGAATCAACAGTGGCAACCACCAAAAAAACGCTGAAATAATAAAGCTCGACGTGTCCCCGGAAAACTGAATTACCTGTCTTGGATCCTGCAACGAAATAAATCAGAAAAGAATAGTGGAAGACTAGGAAAACTACGCTTCCACTTTCCCTCCACGTTAAGCAGGAGACAGAATAAAACAAGGCCAATAGGCACAAATGGACATTACAACTGAAAGAAGCCCGGTTGCCTAGCACCACTGGTAAAATTTACTACGCTAATGGGTCCTAAATTGTGACTCATTAATATGTTGTTTATTTTTATTACGGTGTTGCTCAGATATATCAGCTCATCTTGCCGTTGTAGGCCCGCTACTGTAACTGAGATATAAATAAACAATTATTATAGTATATACAAGTACTCAATCCTGAAAGCTCCGGTGTCAGCTGATGGTCCGTAATTTATCTGTACTGGTTCGTCCGAATCTCTATTCAGGCCCTATAGCCAAGAAGCAGACGACAGCAGACGACAATCGTTATCGCTCAGCAGTGACTAAAACATTTTCAACTTTATACTCCAGCGCGTAAAGTTGAAAATCTATTGGAGTTTACAATTCGTTTTCGTTTGTTTCGTTCGTTATCACTCAGCTATTCACTATTTAATAGATTTTCAACTTTATGCCTTACCTACTGTATAAAGTTGAAAATGTATTAGTGACTGCTAAGCGATAACGATTGTCGTCTGCCATCGTCTGCTGTTTGGCTACAGTGCCTGGCTTTTTTATGTGGTAAAATCATCGAATGAGTCCTCTCACCCGGGGCAGTGCGGGAGGGACTGTCAGACTTGTACTGACCAAAATCCACGGTGTGCTTTAATAGCCTTTACGTTCCGGGTCTACGATAACTCGTTAGTCCCGCGATCAGCCCTCGGCAGGATCTCTAGACAGGCTACCGCACACCTGTCATAACGTAACACTTTTCCCTTGGGCTAGCCTAGTGTAGTACGGAGCTTCAATAGAATATGAAGACACCTTATACGAGTACCTAACTGGCCTTATTACCACTGCAGTATTACACGCCTAATCTTCCTTTGATTTTTTCTATAAATAACTGATTTATTTTTTGTTTGTAGTAATATTCGATGACTCGCAATTTTTATACGGAACAAATATCAAAGGCTATCCATTGATAATATACAAAGGTTACCGGTTCAGCATGATTACAAGATACAACAGATCAGAAACGTCGAAAAAACGCTGGCGATGTTCAGGCCATCATACCCATGGATGTAAAGCAGTGTTGTACACTGTAGATGAAGAAGTTGTCGCTTTAAAAAATGATCACAATCATGGACACGCTCCCTCGAGCTCATTCATACCTACTTAGGCATAATATTATTTAATTCAATGCCATAAAAAAAGATATAAATATAATGTCGTCGCGAGCAGTCGCGAGCAATTCAAAATTTGAAATTCCGGATGACAACATTATCAAAATAAGAATTCTATTTTTTAATTTCTTAATATTGGTGAACCTGTCACTTAATTCTGATTGGTTGATCGAGTTGTACTGTGAACGCCGTGTGATGGCGCTATTTGGTTGTTCTCCCGCCAAAACACGTGGACAGAGTCGATTTTTGAATTTGGATGCCGGGATGACACGAGGATTCCCGCCACAGACTTGGTTGCGAGCGGAAGATCGAAACTGTCACGTTCACCGTACAAACCTAATTGCTGAATTATCTCAAGTAAATCCGCATTGTGAATATCCTGTGAACTTAACGAATATACGTGTCTGTGATTTGTAACTAAACCTACGTTTTACTGGCTTGCCCGAGTACCCACTGACTGATTTACATACATTATATTGTATTGTCGACTCATTGTTCTCATGTAAATTGTTGACTAACAGATTTACCTAACAAATAAGTAAGTAAATGAGTATAAATAAAAGTGTCACTCAGGAAAAGTTTCTTACTATTTTCTTTGCTCAATGACCTTTTATTATTAGGAAAATGAAATGATTTGTGATTACAAATGACCCACAATATTTTTATCAAACGACATTTCGTTTCAGAATGCTTTGTAAAAACGGGTCGTTCCCAACAGGTCCACGAGTCTATTGTTCTCAAAAATTGAACGTTCATACATTTGTTCCCAACGGGTGCACGACATTTAAAAATATTAAAATTTTTGTTCCCAACGGGTTCATAAGCATGTTTGGTACAGTCAACAACAAAATATTGGTTATAAGCTTAAAAACTGAAATAATGTTACTAACCAGCAAAAGTACTAGGCTGGCATAAGTTCAAGGTGGTTTTTATTTTAAGTTATGAAGTATTTAATAATTGTTAATAATCATAAAGTAAAAGATCAAGACCGGTCTTGTGCAGGTGTTCAATCAAATACATAAGTTTAAGCCGGTAAGTTTTTCAGTAAACCTTCCTAGATAATTAATTAATTATATTTAAAAACAAACCACCCTGTTTGAACTCATGTAAGCCTAGTAGTTTTATAAAATATCACATAAATATTAAGAGGCCATTCTCATTTCATTAGTTTTTATCACAAGCATTTAAACCAGTCGAAAAGACAACTCTGAACATTTTTTTTTCTCTTACATGAAATCGTTCTTACTGACTGTACTTTTTATAAATCTCGTGGACCCGTTGGGAACTCATGTAGGCAAATTCAAAACAATATTATAATTTGTCATGGAGCCGTTGGGAAACATAGAACAAAAGAATCGTGGACATTTGGGAACGACCCGTAAAAACTATGTAAAAAGTTATTGCTGTAACATGTCTGTTTGATTTTCAGGCATCTGGTTGCGGAGCAAAAGAGTTGGGGAGCAAAAGCAAACACGAATGAGTGGAGATAGTCCGTCAAGTTTACTTAATGAAATAGAAACCAAGAGAAAAAAGCGTAAGAAAAGGGTGTTATTTCCATCCCCTGATGTCAGATTTGATTTACTTGAGCATTATCCTGTTTATAACTGCAAACGTCAGCGTTGTAAATATCCTGGCTGCACAGGAAAAACGTTTATTTCGTGCGAAAAATGTAAAATTGATCTTTGCTTGAATAAAGATCGTTGTTGCTTCCGAACTTTTCATCTACAGATATAATAAATAAACTAGTGTAACAAATTGTAGAGATTATATTTCATTTTATACGATTTCATAGACTGCGTTGCTTACAGACTTAAAAGTAGGTATTGTCCTAAAAATCGTAAATAAGAATATCAAAACCTTATGGCAAATGGTTATTAAAATAATAAATATTTTTTATACTTTTTGTTTAGATTTGTAGGTACTCGTAAATGTTAATCGTAGTTTTTCTTTCAGGTAAACGTCACATTTGCGTGGAGAACGCAAAGTTTTTGAACTGCAGTTAAGAAGACACAGGTAGAGAGCAATGAAGACAGGTATGTATCAAAATAATAAAAAAAACAATATCTCACATAGCATAGGCCTCAATGGGCACTTATAAAGCCTCCTGCAGACACACGCGATTAATCGCGCGGTGCGACATGTCGCGGTCCATTCGCAGTATTTTTAGAGTGGAAATTAGCTTGGCTCGTTGTCGCAGCGCGATTAATCGCGTGTGTCTGCAGGAGGCTTAAAACGTCGATAAATTGGCACGGTTTGGGTTGGTCGTTATCATGAAGAAGAACCGGCAAAAAACTCCATGGTTAGGTACTCTTTTTTTTTCATTCGTTTTATGGAAAAGTTATAATTTTTTTTTTTCATTTCCCCATTGGTTGATATCTTTATCACCGTCCATAAATAGCTGCATATTTAATATAATACTTTAATATGATACATGTGTCATGTTCGTGAACGGGCGCTGTCAGTTGGGACTGGTCATCTCTTAGTTGCCACGGTTTATTTTAACTATCTATTGATCATTTTGTTTGTTTCTGAATTGTCTTTGTTTTAATTTTCTACTATGGACACTTTTAACTTGCTACATCGTTCTCACATAATGTATCATCTCAAAATGAATGATGTAACAAAGGTTTTGTAATAATTTTGGCGATTTAAAAAGAGTGTCCATGGAGTTTCTTGCCCGTTCTTCTCCATAGAGATCTACTTCTTGGAATGGGCATCTACGGTACTTTCACAGTTTTTATGTCTTGTGACTGGGACTGTAGCACCATAACTTTTTAGTGTTTAATAATATTTTTGTCTATGACAATTCAAAAGTGCCTGTAACTGGCACTTGAAATAAACGCTTTGATTTTGATTTTATACTCCCTGTTTGAAGTCGGTTAAAAATACACCATCTACCATCTTTCTTTTTCTTGTACTTAATTGTTTCTAGCACAATTTTGACAACAATATGTAGGTTGCCATTACCACACCGCCCCAATGCTGGATCGTATTTTAATAAGCAAGGACTTCCATTCTGATTATTTCATTATCAGTGTTCCCACTGCTGGGACACAGGCCTCCTCTCTCTGTGAGATCAGTGGGTGGTTCAGATTGGTATGTGGCTTCTATACATGTAGCTGATGTAACAGATATTTTCTACCAAGATTGCCTCCAAGAGGTTAAAAATGTAACAATTAAATGCTCATTATCATAGCTTAAGAACTAGCTGTACTTACTTGTACTGTAAAGGACTGAAAAAAGAAACAGCAGTACAAATACATAAATATAAATGTCTGTGTTTAGCACAAAAGTATGCAAGTTACTGCTTGCCATTGAATTCAGGAGTTGCTACGGCGCATTGCAAGATCTTACTACTAACTTACTTATGTTAAAGACATGCATTTAACGTATATCTCTGCATGATTAATCTTTATTTCCAGATGTATTCTAACCTAAGGTAGTGTCGCCAAAGATGGCCCGTCTCCTAAGAAAGCCCACTTTAAAAAAATACAGTTATGATTATTTGAAACCTTTGAAGTTTCGCGGTTTTATACAATTAGTCTAGTAGCATAAAGCCGCGAAATTTCAAACGTTTCAAAACTGTATTTTTTTTTTTAAGTGGGCTATCCTAGGAGACGGGCCATCTTCGGCGACACTACCTTATTCTTACTTATCTACTTTTTAGCCCGATTCATACTTTCAAGAAAAGGCAAGCGGATGATCCAGGTGAATGGATTCACGTACTCAGTACTGCCATCGAAGTCGATGAGGAAAAGATGGCGTTGTTCCACTCATTCACCAATCGGATGCCACGCTCATGTCATTACTTTGGACGACAAGGTGGTCGCTGTGAATGGACAACACCAGCATCCTCCGCAGAATTTGAAGAATTTCAATCTTAGTACTTATGTTACTCGTTAAGAAAGAGGAGATTAACTTGTCAGTTTTATCACTAGTAACAAGTTAAAGCCTCCTGCAGACACACGCGATTAATCGCGCGGGGCGACATGTCGCGGTCCATTCGCAGTATTTTTAGAGTGGAAATTAGCTTGGCTCGTTGTCGCAGGGCGATTAATCGCGTGTGTCTGCAGGAGGCTTAAAACGTCGATAAATTGGCACGGTTTGGGTTGGTCGTTATCATGAAGAAGAACCGGCAAAAAACTCCATGGTTAGGTACTCTTTTTTTTTTCATTCGTTTTATGGAAAAGTTATAATTTTTTTTTTTCATTTCCCCGTTGGTTGACATCTTTATCACCGTCCATAAATAGCTGCATATTTAATATACTCCCTGTTTGAAGTCGGTTAAAAATACACCATCTACCATCTTTATTTTTCTTGTAATTGTTTCTAGCACAATTTTGACAAAAAAAATGTAGGTTGCCATCACCACACCGCCACCGCCCCAATGCTGGATCGTATTTTAATAAGCAAGGACTTCCATTCTGATTATTTCATTATCAGCCTATAAATTTTCCCACTGCTGGGACACAGGCTTCCTCTCTCTGTGAGAGGGAGTGGGTGGTTCAGATTGTTTAGGTATGTGGCTTCTATACATGTAGCTGATGTAGCAGATATTTTCTACCAAGATTGCCTCCAAGAGGTTAAAAATGTAACAATTAAATGCTCATTATCATAGTTTAAGAACTAGCTGTACTTACTTGTACTGTAAAGGACTGAAAAAAGAAACAGCAGTACAAATACATAATTAGAAATGTCTATGTTTAGCACAAAAGTATGCAAGTTACTGCTTGCCATTGAATTCAGGAGTTGCTAAGGCACATTGCAAGATCTTACTACTAACTTACTTATGTTAAAGACATGCATTTAACGTATATCTCTGCATGATTAATCTTTATTTCCAGATGTATTCTAACCTAAGGTAGTGTTCGGGCGTTGTCGCCAATCATCGGGTGACGCGAGCGATGGCTGCGCGAGCGCATATATCAAGGGTCAACGGCCCACCGGGGCACTCCACATACGACCGGCACCGAGCTCACACGCATTCTCTTGTATTGTTTGTCCGGGATATTCTTTGTAAATTGCCAATATATTACTATTATTAATACAGTCCACTGGTTTCACTTCATAAGGTCCTCAGTAAGGTCCCTAACAGGTAGTGTCGCCAAAGATGGCCCGTCTCCTAGGAAAGCCCACTTTAAAAAAATACAGTTATGATTATTTGAAACGTTTGAAATTTCGCGGTTTTATGCTACTAGACTAATTGTATAAACCCGCGAAATTTCAAACGTTTCAAATAATCATAACTCTATTTTTTTTTAAGTGGGCTTTCCTAGGAGACGGGCCATCTTCGGCGACACTACCTTATTCTTACTTACTTTTTAGCCCGATTCATACTTTCAAGAAAAGGCAAGCGGATGATCCAAGTGAATGGATTCACGTACTCGGTACTGCCATCGAAGTCGATGAGGAAAAGATGGCGTTGTTCCACTCATTCACCAATCGGATGCCACGCTCATGTCATTACTTTGGACGACAAGGTGGTCGCTGTGAATGGACAACACCAGCATCCTCCGCAGAATTTGAAGAATTTCAATCTTAGTACTTATGTTACTCGTTAAGAAAGAGGAGATTAACTTGTCAGTTTTATCGCTAGTACCTAACAAGTTAATATTGTTTTCTGAAAAGTTGCATTCTTGGTTTGTTATCTTTATTTTTTCTACATGGTTACAATATATGTAGGTATAATAATTTAATAACCTTGATTCATACCTGTTCATCATTATTTTCTACCGTAAAAACAATGTTGGAAGCCCTTTTTGGATCTACTAAAACGTTGCCACCGTCACACTAAAAGTAGAATTAGTAATCTTTCTAACGCATGTGGCAGTAGATTTTTTGTTTTATTAGTAGGTAAATTATTCCGTATTGTGCTGCTACAACTGTACAAAGCTCTGAGTAAAATTATTTATATATGAACACTGGAATAAATTCACAACTTATTCACCATGCCAGTTGTATTGGTGCACTGATCTTATAATTTGTTGCAGTATATTCACTAAGAACCGAACTGATCAAAACAACTACCTGCAGTACCGTGTAACAGTTACATGCATTAAAAATATACGTCCTTTAAGCTAGGTACTCACTTAGCAGTGTTGCATGTAACCTATCAACTTGCAAGTGGGTACGGCTCGTCGGACTACACTATGAGCCGCCTTTGTGTTTCTTACTAGCTTACAGCGAGCGGTTCGCAGCTGGCTCGTGCCTACGTGCGTACTCACTAGATACCGTTTCTGATACGTTCCATGCAACACTGCTAAGTGAGTACCCAGCTTTACATTCTAACATATTCCAGCTACATAGACTTTGATAAACCTATGTACTGGTTTATTTTTATGGTTATTGGTTGTTCTTTACAGAACCAGAGTACATAGTGTCTATGAGGGGCAAAAAAGTGATGAAATTCAAAGGACATTCGTACTTTACTAACATGAAGCACTCATATAAGATTTGTTGGAAATGTTCTAAACAAAGTAACTGCAAGGCTGTGGTTTATACTTTAGGGAATAAAGTGTATGGAGTGAGAGGAGAACACAGGCATCAGGATTAGGAAGACATTCAATTTGCACTTTTATAAAGTGAATCGATTAAAAAGGCACGTCGCAGTGTTAGTTAACATGTCCAGTACCTACTATTGAACTAGTATCTCTACGCTACAGTTTAGTTGTGTTTCTAAATCAGTCAGTGATCAAAATTTACTTAAAGAGCTTAGTAATTATATGGTGTTATTGTAAAACCACTGCAGCCGTATATAATAATTTGTAGTTATCAAAGTTTATTCAGCGGAATTTCCATTTCTTATTTTTAAAACAAACATCGTAGTTTGCTCTACATAATTGCAGGTTATTTTTTTCGTATGTCTACTTAATTATTACTAATTTCTAATTTTAAATACTTTCGTAGACATTACATAAAATGAACCTAATGTTTAGTTTATTAAATAAATTAATGAAAATCTGAATGACTTCTTTTCAAACTCGTAAGTGTTAATAATACTGTTTTCACACGGTCCGTTATTTAACTTCGGCAGTCATATTTTCGATTAATGGAAAGTCGACTGAACGACTATTCTAATGAAACTTATTGCGAAACAACCTTTTATCGCTAAACACTACTTCGACTGAACGATTCATCGAATATTTATTTAGTAATTGATGGACTGCACTTTGAAGACAGGATAGGTTAGAAGAGGATGGCGGGGTCCGAGAGACCCCATTGGTGGTTATTTTTTTCAAACCAGCAAGAGTAGGTAGAGCCGTTCGCCGACTTTCTTCTTCTGTTTCTTGACTATTTTATATAGTTGTCGACTAAAAATAACTAAAACTTATTTGAAAGAGCAGTCTACCTATTCAATGAATCGTACAGTCGAAATAGCATTCGGCGATAAAAGGTTGTTTCGCAATAAATTCCATTCGAACTACCGATCAGTCGACTTTCCATCAATCGAACATGTGACTCTCGAAGTTAAGTTCGGACCCTCAATTCAATTGCAAATTATACGTAAGTCAGAAGGAATGGCCTAACCCTTGTTTTTGTTTGCAGAAACAGAACCTATATTCGTTCTATCTAATAAAGGAAAACGTATGTTAAAATTTAACTACTATACGTACTACGCTACTTCAGCGGGACCCAAGATTCGCTGGCGTTGTTCTAGCCAAAAGGGGTGCAATGCTACTGTACATACTTACGAAGATCACTTCATAAATATAAATGAGAGTCATACACATCCTCCAAAGTATAATCGCGAGTCTCGAAGGCATCCTCATTAGTTAATAAAAAGCAACATCGCATATCCCTACCTAAAGGGGAACAGCGTATAAGACGGGGACGCGAGGTCTTAACACAACACTAACGAACGCAAGCGCCACCAGGACGTCATTTGCAAGCGGCCATTAACAAATGGCATCCTGTTGGCGCTTGCAGTACGTAAGTTTGCCTAATGCTGGGTCTACATTAGTGGGCGAAGATTCGTATCGCGTTGGCGCGCAAAACATCCGTTGTCGGACATACACGATGTTCTTGTCTACATTGGCGGGCGAAGATTCAGAAAGCGGCATACGGCGAATATTCGTTGTTTAGTTGTGCGACCGAGACGATGGAAGAAGCAGTGGCTTTGCATTATTATATGTCAGTAAATTATTATTTATTACATTTGTACGAATATTAGGTACGAAATAATATAAAAATGAGAAGAAACAAGAACGTCATTCACGCTTCAATGTCTGGACGATACTGAAGTGACGTAGGTGTGGCCACTCAAGCGAATATTGTCGCGACAAGTCCTTTGAAGCGTGCTAGTTTATCGACAGTGCCCCGATGCTACATCGTCTGCACGCGAATACATCGCGTTGCAACGATGTACCCGGCCACATACATCGCCGTAGCCCGAATATTCGCCGTAGCCCGCTAATGTAGACCCAGCATAAGTGTGTGATTTCCACCTCCTGCCGAGCGTCCAGTGAAGATGCAACAAGAAAAAGAACCAAAATAAATTGTTTATGTTCATTGAAATTTAAAACCAATCCTTTCATATCCTGTGTAGATTACTACCACATTATTTCAGATATAATTTTGCTGTAAGTACCGACGAAAAGTTACTTTAATTATCTGTTCGCTTTTTCAACTGTGTTTTCTGATACCTATCTTAAATAAATTCTTTCTTTCAGGTCTTACTCCTACATACGTGTACTCAAAGCGAGGTAACAAACTGATCTTACTAGAGGGATATTCCTACTACCGCCAATATACATATACTAGTATGAAGTCAAGATGGCTCTGTAATACTCATCTACCACATGGCTGCAAGGCTCTCATTCTCACTCAAGACGAGAAGATAATATTGAAAAAGTTCGAACACAACCACCCACCAAAGAAATCCTGGTTTGCGGAAAATCCATATAAAATGTTAAGAGATCTGCGTAACCAAACCAATTAAACGTGACATCTACTACTGTACTTGAGAACCCAATCCTAAAAGTTTTATTTTTGGATGAAAAAAATGATCTTGTTTTCACTTGCCCTAATACCACGTGTCGTGACGTCACAATTTGACGTTTCTTGTACAGCGACGGGATGCGTGACAGATAACAAAATGCAACCCTAAAATGGTCAGTTTCAATATAGTCTGTGGCACTCGTGTGTCACTGTCAGTTACTGCCGAGTGTTCACCGGAGTAAGACGTGTGTCGTGTGTCTTATAGCGGCCATACACCATACTGCCTATCGTACAATCGGCATGACGATCGATTTGATCAAATTGGCAGTTCGTCCATATACACCATACACCATACTGCCTATCGTACAATCGGCATGACGATCGATTTGATCAAACTTCAATTCGGCAGCAGTGATGCCAACTTAGCAACTTTATAGCTAGATCTAGCTATTATTCGGTGACAGACAGCTACAATTTTATAAAACTTGTGGCTTAACTTTTTAGCTACTTTTTTACCGACTTGTTTTATCCCACTAGTGGGAATCAGTTGGTAATACAAGTGAAAGTGAGTTCAATCGATTTTCGACTTTATTGACATTTATGCAAACACCGGATTTTAATGAAGGAGCAATGTTAGCTAACGAGAATGTGAGAAAAAACAAACTAAATTTTGAATGTCAATAAGGTCGAAAATCGCTTGAACCTGTTTTTTAACTTGCTTAACGATAGCAAGTTAAAAAAAGGTTCAGGCGATTTTCGACCCTCCATTCCATTCCACTCCACTCCACTCCACTCCACTCCACTCCACTCCATCGCAGTCTGTAAAAAGTGTCGTTACAATTTTTTCCGCCTAGCCCCCTTTCGCAACGTGCCATAAGGAACTTCGTTCCAAAAAAATATACGTTTCGAATTGAGAACCTCTTCCTTTTTTTACGTCGGTTAAAAAGTAGCTACCGAATATTAGCTAGATCTAGCTATAAAGTTGCTAAGTTGGTATCACTGCTGCCGATTTGAAGTTTGATCATTCCGATTTGATCAAATCGATTTGATCAAATTGGCATGATCAAATCGATTTGATCAAATCGGCATGATCAAGCCTATTGTTATGCCAATTTGATGGATTCCACGCCCACACACGGTCAAATCTAACTGATCAAATCGGTAGCGTCATGCCGATTGTACGATAGGCAGTATGGTGTATGGCCGCTATTAGTTGTGAGATTGGTTTAAATAACTGGATTTAATGCGAGAACAATTTTTCAAGACTAGCATCTATGTAAGTTATGAGAAGTATTGATATTCAACTTTGATGTATTGGGTTAGTTGTTTGTATATCTACAGTTCCATAATAACTTAGACATGATCAAAACAAGTTGAACATTTGTCTAAAAAAAGACTGCACTGACATGTGTTCATCAGATGTTTAACTTTTTGTCTGTATTTCTAAGTATCTTAATAACTTGAACTTCTATACAATACCTACATAAGTGTATCAAATTTAATTCATCTGTAATAGTACCCGGCAATTAAATTAGAAAATGTAATATTCACAAACACAATTTGCCTAGATGTTTCATAAGTATTTTGGTAATAATACCTACTAATTTATTGGAAATTCAGTATTTTGTAACCTTTAGGTTAGTTTATAATGATGATTAAAGTAATCTATAAAAAAAACCGAACTAAAATTAAAAAAAAATTACTTATGACGAGTGTCTGGTAACCGCTAAGTAATTAAAATAGAATCAGGTGTAAGTTAATTAAGACAATCAAATTGAGTTGACATTTTCTTACGTTGTCTTCGTGAACTACGAGTACTTACATTTCGATTTCATACTTAATCATTTTACAAAAACCCTTTATAATGCTCTGATTCTAGTCATAATAATCATTCGTTTGGGAGCTACCTACAATGCTACAGACAGATCCACACGTTAAAACTATACACCCGTCGTTCTTGCGTCTGGGGTTAAAAATAAATTTAGGATCTCATAATAGCGCAAAAACAGGATCGCAGTACAAAGAAAGGATCCGAAAAGGTGGAGGTAGTTACTTACGTATACCAAGAATCAGTATTTTAAAAATATGTTCTGGATATTTATTTTTATCGCTTTTAAACACAAAATATATTGTTACAATCCGTTGGGGTTTCTATGTGCATGTATTGTATTATATTTTGCCCTAGAAGAGGGCTGATAAGGATGATAATCTGTGATTATATTTTTATTCTATGATCTAAGTGTTTGTAAATGTAAAAAAATATGTAAAAAGCATGTAAAGTAAATAATGTAAAATATTTTAAATTGTACTACCTACTCCACGAGTTTCTAGTCATGCAGAACGGTAACATGAATTATCATTGTAAATAATAATACATTTATTACTTTTTTTCAATTACAATAACTAAAATAATTTCTGTTTTTACTTTAAACTTATAATTGCACTAACGTAATTATCTATCATGATTGTTATGACTGTAGGTAGGCCATATACTAACAAGTAAACATTCTAAAATGAATTTTCTGCCTTACAGGCCTTATTCCTACATACGTCTACTCAAAGCAAGGCAACCAACTCGTCTTATTAGATGGATATTCATTCTACCGTCAGAAGACCTACCAAAACAATAAGAAAAGATGGCTGTGTTCTACCAACTATTCAAAAGGATGCAGGGCTAGTATCCATACCAGAGAAGATCAAATAGTAGCGATGAAATTGAATCACGACCATCCTCCGATCAGAAACTGGTTCCTTGAAAACCCTTATCCTGAGTCATTCATTGAAGAAAGAAACAAATTAAGAGTCAAAAATAAGAAAATAAAATAAGTATGTTTGCGCTTAATTTGCCTTATTAATGTATTACAGTTGGTTTTTAAGAACTTTTTATGTGAGACAAACACTTACTTAATTATGATAAAGGTAGTAAAATGATGGTAGTAGGGGAACAGTGTATAAGACGGGGACGTTAATAATCGCGAGGTATAATGGGGACATACACTCTTTAGGCATACTTAACACAACACTAACGTAGAGCAAGCGCCATCAGGACGTCATTTGCAAGCGGCCAGACGCAAATGGCGTCCTGTTGGCGCTTGTGCTACGTTAGTTTTGTGTTAAGTTTGCCTTAGGTGTATGATTTCCCATCATACCTCGTGTCCCCGTCTTATACATTGTTCCCCTACTTAGAAGCTTACAAGCATAGTCACTGTTTAACAAAAATACTCATTAATTATTACACTCGTAGGTACATTATTTAACTAATCGTTTTTTTACCTACATCGATTTCCATGCACGCAGAGAACTGTCTGGCTACCTATACGAGAACTTCTGGTTGCAACCTTGCAACCGTGACAGCCAGACTCACTAGTTGACTTTACAAATTTTCTAGTAATAAATACTAAGTAAGTAGTCGAGATAACAAGGACTTAGTATTTATTACTAGAAAATTTGTAAAGTCAACTAGTGAGTCTTGCTGTCACGGTTGCAACCAGGCTACGGCTCTACGGGCTTGTAGAAAAAAAAAATACAAAGCGTTTTCTTTCGTTACGGCCGTTAACGCTCAGTAGTCTTTATCAGATTTTCAACTTAAGGCGCTGTACGTAGCTAAGGTAGTCACGGTGCTAAAGCAGCGGCGCGCGGGGACAAATTGTAAAAAAATTTGCAGTTTTATTTGATTTAAAAAAAATTACAGTTAAAAGTTTTAGATATGTCTTTAGTCTATGAAATTTCCTCTGTTATAGTAATAGTTATAAAAAATAAGATGGTTGTCGCTGAAAAAATTGAGAATTTGGAGACGAAAATTTTTTTTTGTGGCCATGTTTAACATTTTTTTTTCGTAGTACTAGACCACTTTTGTAAATTGTTTTTGTTTAAGTCTTTTCTATACATATACATTTGACTATACACTGTATTTTTTCTGGCTTGTAGTATTGTACAGATACGGCTAACTTTGCGACGAAAATCTAGACGTTTACAAAGTGTTCGCTGTGTAGTACGAGTACATTGTACAGCGCCTTAATGCGCTTGGGTCCCGAGTTTAAAATATGTTGAAGACTACAGGTGGCCTACTATGACTTCTTAAAGCATAAGTCTTTAGGCTGTGGGAAAGAGACAGAACTATAAAAGTCGTCTAGCGCCATCTCGTTCCCTGAGCGTAATGGTAGGCCACCTGAGCATTTAAGTTTATCGTTTTCCGCTTGTCTAGGAGCAGTAGGCAATAAGTTAAAGTAGATTTTCAAGGCAGCACGTTTGCATCAAAATATTATCTAAATAAGACTTCCAGAATTCAGAGACGAATTTCTGGATGTTGAAATTAAGCTACTAGCCTTATTGCACAAACTTATAAATAAAAAACAATCATACAAGGAGGTGTTTTATTTTCTACACAATATGTTCTGTACATTTATTTTAACATCGCTTTTGAACCAAAATATAAAATATGTAGGTATGTAATAATGTCTCAATCCGTCGTTTCAGTGCGTAGGCACTTAGGCAGACCTCCCACTAGGTGGACCGACGACATCGTGAGGGTCGCGGGCAACCGATTGATGCAAGTGGCGAATTGTCGTTCGGCGTGGCGGTCTAAAGGGGAGGCCTATATTCAGCAGTGGACGTCTTCCGGCTGATGATGATGTATGTTTCAATCCGTTGAGGTTTCTTTGTGCACGCATTATTTTAGTTTTATGCTTAAATTTCCATAACTGATTAATACTTAATTCCAATTGTAACTTTAGTCTTGACCATGGTTCGAAGTGATTATCATTAATAATTTATCTAGACAATTAAAACCCAGATCTTGATTTAACTTTTTGCTAAACACGTATTTTAAATAGCGGTGGTAGCCCAGTGGTTCTTACCTACGAATCGTAGGTTGGAACTTAGCCAGGCATATATGTGTAATTTATTTCATGACCACTGTACAAAACGGTGAAGGAAATATTGTTAGGAAACTGGCATATCCTAGAACCGAAAATTCGAAGACATGTGCCATTTGTACCAATCGCACTGGACCCGCGTGGTAGATTACGGCCTGCTCCCTCTCACAGAGAGGAGGCCTGTGTGATGATGATGAACCGTGATTGTAATATTTATTCTTCGGTGTTTGTAAATGTAAAATAAAGTAAAATATTAAAACCGGCCAAGTGCGAGTTGGACTCGCGTGAAGAGGGTTCCGTACGATGTTACCTATCACGTTTTTTTTTTAAATCTGACCCAAATTGGTACGCACAATATTGAGTGATTTACCATGTTCTTTTAATATCATGGACTTCTTATAGGTTTTCCTATAATCTATAAGTAGAAAACTAAATTCTGTATTTAAAAAAAAAATTAGGTTCAGTAGTTTCGGAGATAAGGGCCGAATGGTCAAATTTCGTCTATTTTCTTGAATATCTTGGAAACCATTTATTTTAAAATTACAAAAAAAAATATATTTAAGATTGTCTCAACAAGACCTTTCATTTGATATGTCACACAATGCAGTTTTCAATTTTTTTTTAAATTTTCCCCTTCCCCGCCAAAAATTACCTCCCATATACAGATATGGACTTCTTATAGGTTATCCTATAATCTATAAGTAGAAAACTAATTCCTGTATTTTTTTCAAAATTTTAGGTTCAGTAGTTTCGGCGATAAGGGGGGGGGAATGGTCAAGCTTCGTCTATTTTTTTTGAATAACTTGGAAACCATTTATTTTAAAATGACAAAAAAATACTTTTAAGTTTGTCTCAACAATACCTTTCATTTGATATGTCACACGATGTTCTTTTCAAATATTTTTTTTTAAATTTTCCCCTTCCCCCCCAAAAAATTACCTCCCATATACAGATATGGAGTTCTTATAGGTTATCCTATAATCTATAAGTAGAAAACTAATTCCAGTATTTTTTTCAAAATTTTAGGTTAAGTAGTTTCGGAGATAAGGGGGGGGGGAATGGTCAAGCTTCGTCTATTTTTTTTTAATAACTTGGAAACCATTTATTTTAAAATTACAAAAAAAATACTTTTAAGTTTGTCTCAACAATACCTTTCATTTGATATGTCACACGATGCAGTTTTCAAATATATTTTTTTAAATTTTCCCCTTCCCCCCCCCCCCCCAAAATTACCTCCCGTATACAGATATGGACTTCTTATAGGTTATCCTATAATCTATAAGTAGAAAACTAATTCCAGTATTTTTTTTCAAAATTTTAGGTTCAGTAGTTTCGGAGACAAGGGGGGGGGAATGGTCAAATTTCGTCTATTTTCTTGAATAACTTGGAAACTATTTATTTTAAAATAACAATAAAAATACATTTAAGATTGTCTCAACAAGACCTTTCATTTGGTATGTCACACGATGCAGATTTCAAATATATTTTTTTAATTTTCCCCTTCCCCCCCAAAAATTACCTCCCATATACAGATATGGACTTCTTATAGGTTTTCCTATAATCTATAAGTAGAAAACTAATTACTGTATTTTTTTCAAAATTTTAGGTTCAGTAGTTTCGGAGATAAGAGGGGAGGGGGAATGGTCAAATTTCGTCTATTTTCTTGAATAACTTGGAAACTATTTATTTTAAAATTACAAAAAAATACATTTAAGATTGTCTCAACAAGACATTTCATTTGATATGTCACACGATGCAGTTTTCAAAACTTTTTTTTTCATTTTCCCCTTCCCCCCCAAAAATTACCTCCCACATACAGATTTCATCCATTCACGTCACACCTCTGTGCTTGGGTCACAGGAATTGATATGTGTACCAAATTTCAACCCATCGGTCTAGTAGATTCGGAGATAATTGACTGTAATCGACAGACAGACGAACACACGAGTGATCCTATAAGGGTTCCGTTTTTGTATTCGGACGTACGGAACCCTAAAAATTGTACTACTCCACGAGTTTCTACTCATGCAGAACTGTAATATAAATTATTATCATTGTAAATACTATAGTTATTACTTTGTTTCAATTATACTTACTAAAATAATATCTGTTTTCATATTAAACCTACCATTGCACTTACGTAATTATCTCTCATGATTACTTTGACACGGGTCCATAAACTAACAAGTAAATAATTCTGAAATCAATTTTCTTGCTTTCAGGCCTTACATACGTCTACTCAAAGCGAGGCAACCAACTCGTCTTATTAGATGGATATACATTCTACCGTCAAACGACCTACCAAAACAATAAGAAAAGATGGCTATGTTCCATCAGCTCTACAAAAGGATGCAGGACTAGTATTCATACCAGAGAACATCAAATAGTGGCGAAAAAATCAAACCACAACCACGATCCACCAACAAACTGGTTCCGTGAAAACCCTGTTCTTAAGTCATTCATTGAAGAAAGAAACAAATTCAGAATCAAAAATAATAAAATAAAATAAGTACCTATGTTTGCGCATAATTTGCCTTTTTTTTGTTAGCATGTAAAATCATCAAATGAGTCCTCCCGCCCAGGGCAGGGCGGTCTGACTTGTACTGACTAAAATCCACGGTGTCCTTCATTAGCCCTTTACGTTCCAGGGTCACGGTAATGGAAAAAGTCCCGCCGACCCCGGCAGGCTTTGGCCCTCTAGAGGGGGGGCCCGTCATCTTGCTGACGCTCTTTGAGGCGCGCGTGGAACACAACGCGCCATCGACCCGGGCATGGTCCATGGTCGAGCGGCGAGTTGCCCATTACTAGCCACCCGCATGTCCGCGCCTACGGTGGCCGGAGATCGTCCTATGACGTCCGACGCCGTGGGCGTCTAACGCTTAATTTGCCTTAGAAATCTATGATAGTTGCTTTTTAAGAACTTTTTATGTGAGACAAACACTTAATTATGATAAAGTGTTATTTGAAGTCTATTTTTGGGGTAAGCAGTAAAATGATGGTAGTAGTAGCTTACAAGCATAGTCAATGTTTAAAAAATACTCATTATGTATTACACTCGCAGGTACATATTTAACTAATCATTTCTTTTACCTACAACGATTTCAATGGGCATAAATTTTGAGTTCCTTCAAAAAAATAACTGTATTTTAAAAATGAGTCTTTTTAGGGTTCCGTAGCCAAATGGCAAAAACGGACTCGCACTTGGCCGGTTTTTCTATTTTGTTGAATGAGGATACTGAAGAAAAGAAAGGAGAGGGAGGGAGTAATCAATAAGTTAAAGAAGAATGTATGTAGAGTTCTTCAAGGCAGCGTGTTTGGATCAAAATTTTATATTAATAATTACTGTTTATAAAATTTTCAGAATTCAGAAACGCCTTTTTGCATGTGAAAATTAAGCGATTTATCGTTATTACACAATCTTTGGTGTTTTATTTTCCTTGTCAAGTACAAAACCATGCCGCAGGGGTAGAAGCCCACGGCGTCGGACGTTGCAAGACGGTCTCCGGCCACCGTAGGCGCGGGCATGTGGGCGGCGAGTAATGGGCAACTTGCCGCCCGACCATGGACTATGCCCGGGTCGACGGCGCGTTGTGTTCCACGCGCGCCTCAAAGAGCGTCAGCAAGATGACGGGGCCCCCCTTAAGAGGGCCAAAGCCTGCCGGGGTCGCGGGACTTATACAATTACCGTGACCCTGGAACGTAAAGGGCTAATGAAGGACACCGAGGATTTTAGTCAGTACAAGTCTGACAGTCCCTCCCGCCCTGCCCTGGGTGGGACTCATTTGACGATTTTACCACACTAAAAAAAAAGTAGAAAACCATGATCAATAAATAAATATGAGATCCTTCATCTTTGAATTTTATTGTGTACCTACCCGCATAAGCAACCATAAAATAAGTATTAGTTAAGTAATACCTACGAGCTTCGCAATACACTTGAAATATTTGTTTTAAGCCTCCTGCAGACACACGCGATTAGGTAATCGCGCTGCGACAACGAGCCAAGCTAATTTCCACTCTAAAAATACTGCGAATGGACCGCGACATGTCGCCCCGCGCGATTAATCGCGTGTGTCTGCAGGAGGCTTTACGCTGAACCGAATAGGTACTTTAACTGGATTCAAAAAATATTATATTTTCATGGAATACGCTGCGAACGATACTACTCTTTTGTTTTGCGTGTTAAAATCGTCAAATGAATCCTCCCCACCCCCATACTATCAGACTTGTACTGACTAAAATCTACGGTGTCCTTCAATAGCTCTTGACGTTCCGGGGTCACGGTAATTCGTTACTCCCGCAACACCGACGAGCTACTCCCTGGAACGGATATGAATTTGATACCCTTTGTAATATAAATTAGTACCACCTTTATTAACTTTTTTCTGTTTTCAAAAATAATGAATGTTTCTCCATTCACTTTACAAAGGTTCCCATCAATGTATATTGGTTCATCGCGACGGGGTGAAAAAAAGATGTATAAAGGTGTTTATGAATACAATATAAAAAGAATTAATAAAAATGGAACCTCCTTCTGGCGGTGTATTCAAAGGAAAATATGCAATGCAACTCTAAAAACCGATGCTCAGATGCGAATATTAAATGAAACTGAACATTCTCATGTAATATGACTCCGGATCATAACACGAACTTAGAATGTTTTCCTTGTCAAGTACAAAACAATTTCAAAATCAATAAATCAATATATATCCTCCGTCTTCTATATTTATCTACCAAACTAGACGTAAAATAAGTCTTATTTCATTTTATTGAGCTTGAAATAATTTAAACACTGGAACGATTTACCAATTCTTAAGCTATTGCATAGCTTTTATCGCGGGCTCTGAGCGCGGCGCGGCGCGGCGACCGAATTCCCTAAAACCTAACGAAAAAGCCTAAGGAAAATACCTGACACCACGCATCGTCTAACGTCTTTTCAGTTCGGGAGACTTCGGCAATCGTAAAGGTACGGACAGACGTGCTCATTACTAGCACGAAAGCATGCTTTTATTGAGCAAGGGGCAATTTTATTGAGGGAGAGAGAGAGGGAGAGGGAGAGAAAAAGCTATTGCATAGCCGCGGTAAAGCTATTGCATAGATAAAAAATGCTATGCAATAGCTTTACCGCGACAGTCCCCGAGTGCCACTTACTTTTTTTTTTGTAATTTACGCAAGACAAATCCGCTCTCTGGATCTCTATGTAACCTCTCGATTGAACATGAATCTGATTAGAAGAAACATTTGTAATATTCTCTTAAATGAGTGTACCAATACCATAAACATTCACACTGTAATATTCTCTTCGCTTTCAGCAGAAATAATGAATGAAACAAAGCCATCAATTTCACAAGGTCTCCCATCAATGTTTATTAGTTTATCACAACGAGGTGGGAAAAAGCTAGTCAGAGGTGGTCATGTATACAACTTGAAAAGAAAAAACAAAGATGAAACCTTGTTATGGCGGTGTACAAAAAAGAGGATTTGCAATGCAACTGTAAAGACTGATCCTCAGATGCGAATATTAAACGAAACTGAACATTCCCATGAGTCGTGATAATCATCATCAGCCGGAAAACGTCCACTGCTGAACATAGGCCTCCCCCTTAGACCGCCACGCCGAACGACAATTCGCCACTTGCATCCATCGGTTGCCCGCGACCCTCACGATGTCGTCGGTCCACCTAGTGGGAGGTGCTACCTACGCTGGGTCTTCCGGTCCGTGGTTGCCACTCGAGAACTTTTCTTCCCCATCGGTTGTCAGTTCTACGAGTGATGTGGCCTGCCAATTGACACTTCAACTTGCAAATTTTATGAGCTATGTCGGTGACTCTGGTTCTTCGCCGAACGTCGATCGTGATAATACTTGTAATGAAAAGTTGGAATGAAATAAAAAATATTTTAACCCGTGGTTTAATTTTCTTGACAAGTATAAAATTATGTTAAAATCAGTGAACGAAGAAAACATAGAAGCATTCCTAGAGCCCGATAATGACCCAACGCAGATCGTGCCCCGGTAGGCGGGGCTTATCAATCGTGCCTCGGAGGAGTTTAGTTCGGCTGTGACGGCACATGTCGTTGTTCGTATTTTTATTCAGTTTAAAACTATAAATTATGCCTTCTTGCACAGTGAAATGGTGTTTAAATCGATCTCATCTACATAATAAAAATGCTGGAATTAGTTATCACCTGTAAATAGCCCTTAGACTACTACATTATTTTTATATTAATTATAAACATGGATCAATTTTTTTTCTATGGGGATGGTGTTATGCTCGATGGACTAAGTAAATTAATGTTGAATGTTTGAAGTAAAATATGTTTGTATTTTCTTTTTGCTACATTATAAAACACTCTGCTCCTTTGACAGATTTCCACAAGATCCAAATCTCAAAGAATAATGGACGAGATCAGTTCGCTTGGAGAGACAGGAAAACGACTGGTCCCCTAGCAAAACAACAATAATTTGTTCAGTCCATTTTCAAGATGACGATTTTATATGACGAAAAAAGGATACCAGAAGCTCAAAACAAACGCTATTCCAATTATCCAACATTTTTGACATTTTGGTAAAGCAAGCTATGTTAGCCATTTCTGTTATTCATTTTTAATAAAAAGACAATAAGACTTTCTAGTTAATCTCTAAGGAGGCCGTAGCTCACAGTAGGTGGCATGTGCCAAATAAATATGTTTTCTTTCTTTTTTTTTTCTTTGTATATATATACATAGTCGTATGAGCCATTTTATGTAAATATAAACGTGAACTTTTTGTTGTTATGTATCTACATCAAATGCAAAAGAAATAAAAATACATAATAAAAAATATTCAAATCTTTCATTGCTACTTTTTATATAACTCGTCCACTTTGACAATTCTTGCAGGCCGTCAAATTAATGTCATGTGTTCATTTCTAGCGCCAATGATGTCATTGTTACTATGCGTTGCTTAGCCAATTAGAGACGAGCGTTGACAACCTACCCAATCATAACTTCGTGATGTTAATAGAGAACAAACTAGCTGTTCAAAGAAAACAAACGTCGTGGGCCGTCTATCAAAAAGATTTTGTTTGAAGTTACTCTTCCATGTTTTCTTCGTTCACTGGTTAAAATCAATAAAGACGGTGTTATAGTAGCCATACGCCATACTGCCTATCGTCCAATCGGCATGACGCTGCCGATTGGATCAAATTGGCAGTTCGTCCATATACACCATACACCATACTGCCTATCGTCCAATCGGCATGACGATCGATTTGATCAAACTTCAAATCGGCGGCTATGATGCCAACTTAGCAACTTTATAGCTAGATCTATCTGCTGCCGATTTGAAGTTTGATCATGCCGATTTGATCCAATCGGAACGATCAAATCGGCATGATCAAATCGGCATGATTAAATTGGCATGATCAAGTCGGCATGATCAAGCCTATCAAATTTAACTGTCATGCCAATTTGATGGATTCCACGCCCCCCACGGTCAATTCTAACTGATCCAATCGGCAGTGTCATGCCGATTTGACGATAGGCAGTATGGTGTATGGCTACAGAAACGTACTAAACCGAACCAAAATCTCTCTTAGCTTAGTAATAAGAACATCCCAATCAGCCTGAAATATGTACCTATTTGTTATACACTTTAATTACTTGCTTTGTTTTACATAGTTAGGCAACAGCAAACATTTTTTCTATTAATTTGTTTTTAGTAACGAAAATCAACATTTTAGGTACAGATGAGGCCGTCGCAGTAAAATACGTTTACTCAATGGCACAAGGAGAGCAATATATCCTCGTATGTGGCTACTCTTTCCAACGTTTGAGGACTTACAGCACCAGGACGACTTCTTGGGCCTGTTCCACTCACTACAAAGAAGGATGCAAGGCTAGAGTCCATACATCTGGAGATCGCATAGTGTACAGGAAGTTCGGTCACCACCACGAGCCTACCAAAAATTGGACTGAGGAAAAACCGCAAACCAGGTGTTATAACAAATATCTGGCAAATGACAACGTTTGCGTCTATGAGATCCTTGAATAAAGCAAACGTTGAAAATTAAGAAAATTATCATAGGGGAACAGTGTATAAGACGGGGACGTTAATAATCGCGAGGTATAATGGGGACATACACTCTTTAGGCATACTTAACACAACACTAACGTAGAGCAAGCACCATCAGGACGTCATTTGCAAGCGGCCCGACGCAAATGGCGTCCTGTTGGCGCTTGTGCTACGTTAGTTTTGTGTTAAGTTTGCCTCATGTGTGTGATTTCTCATCATACCTCGTGTCCCCGTCTTATACACTGTTCCCCTACAATATATGCTCTCAAAACGGTGAAGGAAAACATCGTGAGGAAACCGGCATGTCCTAGAACCAAAAATTCGAAGAAATGTGACATCTACCAATCCGCACTGGGCCCGCGTGTTAGATTACGGCCCACTCCCTCTCACAGAGAGGAGGCCTATGTCCCAGCAGTGGGAACATTTATAGGCTGATGATGATGATGATGATATTCTCCAATTCACTACTTCCATCACAATTGTATTTCAATTTTGTATACAAAATTAATAATAGACCTAATTATTGATACCTTAATTAATACATCAACATAAAAATTGTCACAAACAAATAAATGCATGAAATAGAATGTCTTTATGGTAGAAATCAGACGCTTCACTTTCCGTAGCTCTGTTTTTCATTCGACATGATTCACTCATTCTGGGTCTACATTAGTGGGCGAAGATTCGTATCGCGTTGGCGCGCAAAACATCCGTTGTCGGACATACACGATGTTCTTGTCTACATTGGCGGACGAAGATTCAGAAAGCGGCATACGGCGAATATTCGTTGTTTAGTTGTGCGGCCGAGACGATGGAAGAAGCAGTGGCTTTGCATAGTAAATTATTATTTATTACATTTGTACGAATATCAGGTACGAATTAATATAAAAAAGAGAAGAAACAAGAATGTCATTCCCGCTTCAAAGTCTTGACGACACTGAAGTGACGTAGGTGTGGCCACTCAAGCGAATATTGTCGCGACAAGTCCTTTGAAGCGCGCCAGTTTACCGACAGTGCCCCGATGCTACATCGTCTGCACCCGAATACATCGCTTTGCAACAATGTACCCGGCCACATACATCGCCGTAGCCCGTATATTCGCCGTAGCCCGCTAATGTAGACCCAGCATCAGAGAGATATATCTAAACACAAAACAGACATGGAATCAAACGAAAATGAACTGCTCTTACTGTAACTCTATTTACTAGTGAAGCATTTTATATGAATTAAGTGAATAATATTTGGAACTACATTTTTTTTGTAATTAAACGTATCTTTGAGTTGAGATTATATGAAAATGTATGCATGAACATTTTTACTAACAAGATTGAGGTAAAATTAGACTATTGTTGCTATGTGGTTGATTTATTAAACTCAACGACCATATATCCACTCCTGTGAGTCCCCGTGTCGCACTGACCTTGAGTTAGCCAATCAGAACGCGGTATTAGCCAATCAGAACGCAGTACCCCGTCTCCCTCGCTTACGTCGTACCTCAGCGACTTGACAGAATAATTTTCGTTAGTCAGATCGTGCATGAGGCGTCTAGATATAAATGGTCGTTGATTAAACTATAGATGTCGTCATTTTCAACGTAGCTGTATTTTGTAGGTGGGTTAGTTTATTATGTTTTTAAGTACCGTATTTTAAGTTTTTTAAGTATTTTATGCAACTACAATAATCAAATTTCGAATTCGCGAGTAGGTATATTGTATAGCAGTTTTGTTTTATTTTATTATCGGCTCTTTTATATTTCAAGTACACGGCTATTTTTTTTTAATGACTTTGATTTAAGGATTTTGAGTTATGACATTTATAACTTCGGAACGGTTAAAAATACTGACTTTGTAACAAGTCATGTTGTCTATGTTACTCATACGAGTAACAGTCTGCGTGACAGTTTCTTTCTAAAATGTCAAAACATCATATTTTGGTGCAGTAGGATAAATTAATGGTTTTATGAAAATTAATAATGTGATGTATACACCGTGACTTTTTAGTCGTCTTACAAAAGCAGCCCAGTTCATGTATCCAATGACTAGAACACGTTTATAATAAAAAAAATATGTATTGAAGAGATTTGAAAAATTTAATAATAATACTTTAATTGGTTATTATGACACAAGGCGTAGTTAGAAACGCCCTTGTCTCATAGAAAATGGAAATGGAATGATCTACCCGACTTTTGCGCTGGGTAGGTATACTCTACAGATTGATACGTAAACATTTCAACAGGGTGTTTTATATTTCTAATGTACCTATTTATTAAAAATAAAAATTATTATTAACGATTTAAAAAAATTAAACTCGCCTAGAGGTATTTTAGGTCGGATACATTAAGTGGACGACTTTTGTAAGACGACTAAAAAGTCACGGTGTATAATTAAAAGCGCTTTCTTTAATTTTTTTTTTTGTTTCATTTTATATACATACCTAATAGTAAATAATCCTTCGATATGAGGCTTTTATGAGATTTAACCTCTGCTAGTACCGTTTCATCATCAGCTTAGCCTTAGTTAGGAAACTATATTGGGGTCGGCTTCCAGTCAAACCAAATGCAGCTGAATATCAGTATTTTACATGGAGCGACTGCCTATCGGACCTCCACAACCCAGTGACTGGGTAATACGATACTCCATGGTAAGACTGGTTGTCAGACTTTTAGAGGTGCTGACTAACAGTAACGACTGTCAAAGATCTACAAATGACAGCCGGGACCAACGGCTTTTACGTGCTTTCCGAGGCGCCGAGGAAACTCGCTATGACAGATGGTCACCCATCCACAGACCAAACTCGGCAAGCGCGGCTTAACCCGGAAGATCGGAGTGTGCGGCAAACAGATTTAATAAATGAATACTTAAATACTATTCATTAAATAATTATGCACCGTAAAAGAATGGTTTAATAAGATATTTTTTTACAGGCACTGCAGAATACGTGTACTCAAAACGAGGAAATCCTCTCATCGTATTATGAGGCTACTCTTTTCTATCGTCAATGGACTGCTTCCAATAATAAAACAAGATGGCTGTGTGCCACACATCAATCACACAGATGCAGAGCTGTTGTCTACACAATAGGAAATGAAATTATATCCGGCAATTTAGAACATAGTCATGCGCAAGTTAACTGAGTGAGGGAGAAGCCAAGTTCTATTTATAGATTTTCAGAAATACAATTACTGAAGTTTGTTAATAAATACATGTTTTGGGATCATTTGTCAATTTTTTTGTATCAGGTGGATTTTCAGAGCACTATTACATAAACTACAGTACAATTACGGTTTTAGACTTTCAAACAAGTTGAAAACCGGCAAAATCGAACGTGGCAATAATGATTTTCAGTAATGACACTTTTCCATTTTGTTTCAAAGTAGTCTGCTTGAGGAAAAGTCATGTGCGAGAAAGCTCATGAGTGATGATCATTGATATGTTTTCTACGGTCCTGTTCATCCGAACGAAAACTGAAACACCACAAAATCGCTCGTACATAAGTATTCATCTGTTTGTCACAAGATTATTTGCTCTGAATCTTCTGAATTTAGTACTATACAACTCGCTGTCACTCGCTCCTCTATTTATATATTTTTTTATTAGGAAAAATATGAACAAATTAGCACGATGGTCTTAATGACAATAGGCTTTCTCTACCAGTCTATTTTGGGGTTATGCAGCATGATAATTAGGTTTATTGATAAATTTACAAATCAAATAGAATAAAACTTAAATACAAACAAAATCCAGCTTGACCTCTGTGAGCACCTAAATATACTTGATGTTTTCAATCGTTCACAGGTTTTTCTGCAAGTTACGTCTACTCAAAGCGAGGTAACTCACTACTCCTTGTTAACGGCTATTCCTTTTACCGTCAAACTCATAATATCATGAAGTCAAGATGGGCCTGCTCTACGCATCAAAGGAAAGGATGTCAAGCTGCTCTCTATACAAAAGAAGATCGCATTGATTTAACCGGTATCCTAAAATTGGACCACAATCATTCACCAAAAATTAATTGGTTTTATAAGAAACCTATTCTGGAGTAAGAATGTTCGAAAAGTTATAAAAAATTATACCTAATGTATTCTCGGTATGTCATAGTGATTTTTTCTTGTTTTTTCTTGTAAAAGTTTAACGTCGTGCAAATAATTATAACGATTAGACAAAGTAGTATAATGTGTGAAGTACGAAGAGATACTTATATTTAATGTGAACAATAAATTTATGGTAAAATGATGGTCTTTACCATATTTTGCTTGTATTTCCGCAACAGCCGTTTTGTAATCTTCGAGAAAGTAGTAAAGTTTAAGTAGGTAGTCATAAAGTAAAGCCTCCTGCAGACACACGCGATTAATCGCGCGGGGCGACATGTCGCGGTCCATTCGCAGTATTTTTAGAGTGGAAATTAGCTTGGCTCGTTGTCGCAGCGCGATTAATCGCGTGTGTCTGCAGGAGGCTTTAGTGATCAAAATAAATGGGCGATAAATCAGAGAAATATTCAATAATAGTTGATAATAAAATGATCGCAATATTTATGTATTTTTACAGCCATTCAATTCATCCAGTCAAGACGAGGCAACGATCTAATCCTGTTATCTGGATACACTTATTACAAGTTCAAGACGGGGAAACAAAACAAGATTTACTGGATGTGTTCGACGCATCGTGGTCATGGTTGCAAGGCTGTTGTTCACACATTGAACAATTGTGTCGTCTCATTGAGGGACAATCACAATCATCTTCCCAACGAGAAATACAAAAATCAATAAAGTGTATTGCCAAGTTTTAAGAAGAATTCTGTTTTGAAAACTTTAAATATAAGTCATGATCTTAGAATGAGTCTGGTAAGAGTATACCATAGCCGTGCTTTGACATGATTTGAATGATGGCTTCGTATAATTCCATTATGTAGAATTTTGAACCCAAAAGTCATGCAATTCTAAAAAGAATGCTCATTTTCATTTAAGAAGAGCGGAGGTTTTCTTTCATTGTTTCTTTTCCAAATTTTAATTCAAATAAATAATACATCTTATTAGTTTTTATTTACCCTTGTTCGCTTACCTACTAGTTTTTTTTACAAAACGGAGAAATTGTTTCAAGTAGAAAACAAAGCTCAATAGGTACTTGTAAAAGTATTTTTCACAGACATTGCTAATTAGATCTGCTCATCGCGAGGCAATAAGCTACACCTGGTATCTGGGTACACATTTTACCCCAATCACAGGTTGAAACCCATACAAACAGAATATTGTAGCAAAAAAAAAATAAGTTAAAGATAACTAAAACCCGACTACCTACGAAAAAATCGCGCACTGAAAAGTTTAAAACAAGAATTATCCGTGTTACAGAAATTTTTCAGCAAAAGCCGTGGTCGTATGCCACCTAGCCAATAAAGATTGTGTGAAACAACCGCAGGTGGCACACGACCACGGCTATTACTGAAAAATTTCTGTAACACGGATTGTTCTTGTTTTAAACTTTTCAGTGCGCGATTTCAGTCGGGTTTTAGTTATTTTAACTTATTTTTTATTTACACTATTTTGGGGTTATTTGAAATAATAAGCAAAGTAGCGAGTAAATTTAAAATGTACTCATTAAGCCTTTTCATTTGATACCCATGTTGACACTGTTAGAAACAGGCAAAGTAGGTAGTAAAAGCTATACACCGTGTTCCGGACGATATACATAAACTTCGACCAGATGTTCAAACCACGGAAGTAAGCATTTTTCATTATGGACACATTAATAAATTCTTATTTTTTATTTTTTGTTAATTTTCATACAAACTAAATACCTAGACGTAAATAACCCGATATGCATGCCTCTTTATCCGAATTGGCAACGTCGTATTTTCATTCATAACATTTGGCGGGCTGAAACAAATGAAATGCAAATAGTATTTGATAGATTTCAAATTAAGATACTTTCTCACTGCATAGCTCAATTAAATTTCATTAAATGAAATTACAAATATCTTTGTAACGAAGCCTTTTTAAGTACTACTTCCTTTGTTGGATTTGATTTGTAAAAGCCATAGAAGTATTTGCTAAAGTTTATGGATAACGTGAAGAACACGGTGTATAATGTATATATATAGCATTTTTTTTCAAAAAAAAATGGTTTTTTTTCAATTTTTTTTTCAAAATAATTTTTTTTTCAAGCATTTTTCTTTTGGCCTATTAATATGGCCAATAAAATAAGTCATTTGTAAGTATTTCGATAAATTGCCAGTCCAAAGTCTGCAAAATGTGATGGGAAAGTTGGAATCAGCTGTGAACGCTACACACGGGTGAACGACCTCAAAGAGCAATCAAATTCATTAACATGGTCAAAAAAAAAATGCTTGAAAAAAAATTTTTTTTTTTTTAAAAATGCTCGAAAAAAAATTTCTGTGGAATGTACTTGGTTTTTGATACCGAGTACGCACACGAAATTCCTGCAGTTGATTTTTTAACACCTTGTATATATTTCAAATGTGCTCATCAAGCCCTTTAATTTGATACCCATGTCGATACTGTGCGAATTTTTTCGGTTACAACTTTACATCCCCTAGAGGGCGCCATATTGGATTTGGTGACACGTCACCTACCCTTTAACCAGCGGACAATTGAGTCGCTTCTAACGACACCTCATTTGTCAATAATAGTTTAGAAGTTAAGTTGATAAGTAGTTTAGAAATTATGAGGGAACAAACAAACATACAAACATACATACCGGTCAAAATCATAACCCTCCTTTTGGCTTTGCCGTAGTCGGGTAATAAAGGTAACACTTTTCTTCTGTTAAGTAGGTACACATGTTGTCATAACGTGGGATTCAACGGAAACAAATCCTATAGTCTCTTCCATAGCATAGAATGTTGTAGATTCACAAAAAGATAACAGGTTTTTATTAATTTTAATTTCTATTTATTGTTTTTGTTTTCTACAGAAACGGACTTAACATACGATGAAGAGAAATCTTTAGAATTCTCTTTTCTTTCTCAAGAAAGTTTCTAACAAGAATAGAAAAACACGCAATGCTTTTGGCCGGGCGGGTACCTATTGATGAAATTGAGAGTAAGTACTACTACTACAGTGGCATCAAGTCCTTATTTCTCAAAAAAAAAACAGTTTTTCTTCTTCATATCTTTCATTTCTCGTTGTTCAGTTCTTGTAATTAAAATTTTACCAAAAATCTTTCTGTAGGCAACGGTCACAAAATGGCCAAAACAATTTTTATTTTATTTTTAAAACAGAAATATTAAACTAAATTAAAATTTTAATTGAATTTTATTAATATTAATAAGATTAATAATTTCGAAAGAAAAATCTCCTTTTTACAAAAGCTCGAACATAATATTATTTTAGTTAAATTAAATAAAATATTTTATTATCTCCGACTTCACTTTCAGACGAGGACGAGTTTATTGAATTTGAACCAGAATATAACCGTCGAAATACTGGACCTTCTCTAGTTTGGAAACATTTTCTGAGAAGTAAAGACAAACGGCATGCAAAATGTAAAATATGTAGCAGAGTGATGAAATGTACCGACAGCTCCACTACAGGGTTACTCAGACATTTACCAACAAAACACAACATACATTTATTTAAAATGGACGAAAGATAATTCTCTTTTTTTTTCTCATGTTCATCTATTCCTATTTCATATTTATATTAATTCCTGTTATTATTTAACATTACAATTTTTGGACTATGTCTCTAATGTTACGTGCTTTATATAAATAAATAAATTATCAAAAAATATGTAGGTATATAAATAATCCTAACTTTATAAAATTTATAAAACACACATTTAATGTGGAAGTATGTTTGTTATTTTATCACGCCTTAACCCAGGAAACCGATCATCCTGAATTTTTACATTTACGTTGTCAGGAATACAGAAATACTTTTTATAGGGAAAAAGTATTGTTCCCGAGGAAAAAAAAGTATTTAATAAGCAATACGATAATAGATAGCGCTATGTGTATTCGTACAAGATGAATTAATCGTCAAATAAAAACAATAAAATAAGTAATTTTATTATACACACGCAAAATATAATTCAAATACACTTTATAAGAAAAAAGATCATGATTTTTAAAGCTTCTTACGGTTTTCCCTTTGCTACACAGACTTTCACCATAAGCAATTAAATACTCTTTTCTCTAAACCATAGACAATGAGGACTAATCTGAGCAGTTCCAAAAATGTCCGCTTGGATAGCGGCACTGCCTCTGGAGACCTGTCAAACTATCACTGCCTCTGGAGGGTCACGGTAATGGTATAAGTCCCGGGACCCCGGCAGGCTTTGGCCCTCTAGAGGGGGGCCCCGTCATCTTGCTGACGCTCTTTGAGGCGCGCGTGGAACACAACGCGCCGTCAACCCGGGCATGGTCCATGGTCTGGCGGCGGGTTGCCCATTACTCGCCACCCGCATGCCCGCGCCTACGGTGGCCGAAGATCGTCTTGCGACGTCCGTCGCCGTGGGCGTCTACCACTGCGGCTGGGGCGGAGGGAGGACGCTGTCCTCTCTCTCTCGCGGCCCGCCTCCTCCTTCGCGAGCATAACTGCTTCGCAGAAGGAAGCGACCGCTTCCCACTCCGTCTCGCCCCGCAGCATGGCCTCGACCAATGCCGGGCGCGAGAGGTCTCCGCCTATCGCTGCCGTGAGGGCACGGCGGTGCTCTGCCCAAGCGGGGCAGTCCTGCACCGTATGTTCCACTGTGTCCTCCGGGCGATCGCTTTTCTGCCCTCCCTATCCGACACAGGTACCACCCGAAACTTCCGTGTCCGGTGAGGACCTGCGTCATGCGGTAAGTCAGGACGCCGTGACGCCTTTCCAACCACTCCTCAAAAAGGGGTTTTACCGCCGCGATTGCGGCGTGCCCGAACCTCGGTTGCGACAGTCGTTCCCTCCATACTGCCCTGAGATCGCGCCCGGACCTATTCCCGCCGCGAAATTACTAAGTTTAAAATAAGTTGCATTATTTCAAAGGAGTTATTAAACATAGCTGAATTTTTCGAAAGCACTTTTGTTTTTTTTTTATTAAATTCCACATTTTCCTTAAGTTTACCGTAGATACATCATTACTTCCCCGAATTTGATCCTTATTAGCGACACTATCGATTAGTGTAATACTACAGGGTCTGATGTTTTGTTTAAAATCAACGGGTTCAATTCCAGGCCAGGAATATAGATTTTTCTAAAATCCAATCATGCAGTTTTAGTTTTCATCAAAATATGATTCTGAGACTGATTCTGAGACTCATTTGAGTATTTTTTAATACAGTTGCTCAAAAAGTGGGATATTGCAGGGACGTATAGCGTTCGGGAAGTGGGCTATTACACACTAGTGCTTTTTCTTACCTTTCCCGCACTAGTACGTTCTCTTTCCCAACTGTCAAAATAATGTCTATTAAAAAGAAAACCAACCATGAAGTTTTTACTAAAGAGTTTTTGTGATTCATACAAAAACGTATATTTCTAAAAAGAAGCTACTAATTTATTTCAATGTCAGATTTAATGATTTAATTGAATGAGTTAGGTTAGGTTTCATTTCATGTCATCTCATTTTCATTTCATATCAATAAAAAAAGCTACTGAAGACTAAGCTGTATGGGCGTTCCCTTTGCCTACCAAAACGGGTGAAGAAAAAAAAACTCTGCTTATATTCTACGGTTGGCGTCATTTTCCAGAAATTTTCTTTGCGAGTTTAGTTTATTATGTTTTTATTATTTATTAAATTGCTTCATTTTTTCGCAACTGTATTAAAAATAGTCGTTCAGTACACGTGCGGAACCGTCATTGCAACTTGTTCCGAAATGACAACCTTGCCGCACTTGTAATGAAAGTACTATTTCGAAGTTCCTTAGGTATAGTTTGGAATATAGCCATATAGCCATCCACGCCCAGTTGGTAAATTCACCCGGTATAAGCAATCTAATATTATCTTCTCAATATAAAATAACCCACTACATATAAAATACCTTAAATTATTTTTAGATACATAAGCCCCTTTTATTTACAGGTACCATGACGTCGTAGTTACTCTTGAGGAACGAGATGGCGCTAGACGACTAAGATTCCTCTATTTTATTTTATTCCTGTATATTTTATTTTATTGTATTCGTCTTGCAATATTATATTGCCTTAGCTTATACACTTTTTATTTTGATTTGTTACAGTTTTTAAGACTATAAGAGAATTAACCCAGCTTAAATAGCTTTCTTTTTTATATAGATTCTTTCATACTCCTTGTTTGTGAATGTGAGAACATTGTAGGTCGTGTGTATATATATATTTCTTCTTTAATAGTGTTAATTTTCGTAAGGACTTCCCCCTATTACCAGGCCTACGCTTTTCTCACATATCTAAGTATCTATACAAAAATTGTAACAATCAGTTTGTAAAACCAAACCATATTTTAAAAGAGTAACCATGGCAGGAGCGTATCTACCGCCGTATCTGCCGTATCAATTATACGGGGCCCCCGAGCCACAGGGGCCCCCAACGTGCGTAAACAAAAATTAATAAAAACGTAATGATTTATTAAATAAAACAGTTATTTACTTTTACACAATTTATTTGTCTAATTTATCTCTGGTGTTTTTATTATTATTATTTATATGTAATACTGTTTTAAGCACGAGATTGTCTATTAGAAATCCCGGGAAGATCCATATCAATATCAACATTTCGATGCAAGTATGTATTAAAATAACTCTACCTGTTTCCGACCTCCGGACTGATCAGTCGCATCTTGAATTTTTCGATGACCTTTGTCCAATTTTTTGTTTATATTTCGGCGTAGATACAGAGAAATGCATTTTTTTTTTCTTGAGTGATAAACCTTTACCCTACCTAAGGGCCCCCAAACAAATTTTTATACGGGGCCCCGCCAAGGCACGCTACGCCTCTGAACCATGGACTTTCTTGCCGGTTCTTCTCCTTGAAATCGACCAACCCAAACCGAGCACCTTTTGTCGACGTTTTATATGTAAGTGCCCTCATGGGCCTATGTGAAATAAAAACATTTGATTTTGGTGTTACGGAGTCATAGAACTTACGTTACGAATCTAACATAGGTACTTTTAAATAAAGTTGATTAAATCTGGCTGTACACGTCCAACTTCCAAACAACTGCACCATTTCGGGTAATCAGTGTTTCTTGTGTCCGTTATTCTGATTTAAATTAAATCACATTCATCGTTTTCAGGACCAATGTTCATGATTACCCCTCGAGGGGGGCAGAGTCTTCGTATATCGGGACACAGATTCAGAGAAGATTACTCAAGGAACGGCAAAACAAGATGGCGGTGCTCCACGCACGCGAATAAGGGATGCAAGGCGTTTGTCTTCACTCTTAACGATAATGCGATCATCCGCAGCAATTTATCACATAACCATTCACCTGTCGACAGTATTATTGATGGCTTTTAAAATTTATAATAAATTAATCGATAATTCCATATTCGTCTGAGTATCTTTACTTAAAACATAAAATGATCCCTCCACCTTAGCCGCCCACGGCGCGGCGTCCGACGTCGGCAGACGATCTCCGGCCACCGTAGGTGCGGGCATGCGGGCGGCGAGTAAAGGGCAACTCGCTGTCCGACCACGGACCATGCCCGGGTCGACGGCGCGTTGTGCTCCACGCGCGCCTCAAAGAGTGACCTAAGCCTGCCGGGGCCGCGGGACACACGTATACCGCGACTCTGGTACATAAAGGGCTACTGAAGGACACCGTGGATTTTAGTCAGTTTGAGTCTGACAGCCCCTCCCACTTTACCCTGGGTGGGAGTCTCATTTGATGATTTTACCACGTAAAAAAAAAGCATGAAACTTTGGTTTTTTTTTTCACAAAAGTTACGTCGTTTCCAGGGTCCATGTTTACAGTGTCTTCTCGACGAGGACGAATTCTTTGTTTTGCTGATCACCGATTCAGTCAACAGTACTCAAATAACGGCAAAACAAGATGGCGCAAGGGATGCAAGGCTATCGTTTTTATCACAAATGGTACAGACGCTAAAGCCGCTTAACTATACACCAGTACCCTTAGCACGAGTTTTCACTCTTTAACTTTACAGCGTCTTTCCAGTATTTACAGCGTTTCTTCTATGAAAAAATGGAACAGCGCCTCTGGTGTGCGAAGAAGGAACTAATTTTTTCCTTGAAAATTGTCAATTTGAAGTTGTCAAAGTTCCAGTTTATTTTACGTCTCAAATACTGAAAACTCGTGCTCAGGGTACTGTTGACTGTACGGAGTATATTTAAGACACAGAATATTTCGAAGTATTGTAATTTATTTTTCTGTCAATGTGTTTATTGTTAAGAACTACTAAACAACTACAAATACAAACTGATAGTTTTCTATTTTCACCGATGTTACGTCCTCTTTTTATCTATGTTGTTATTATACCATATTATGGTGGCCGAGCTCAGTTAGGTTGCCAATAAGGATAACTATGAAAAAAAAGGTATTAAATGATGTAAAAAACAAAGAAAGTAAAATTGAAAAAATATTTCTTCATGTTGACATGTTTAGTTCGATCGTTCGCACAGCTTTTAACAGAAATGCCGCTGCGGTGTATCAAAGCGGTGCGGCGGCTTTACAGTGGAGATCTGTGCTCGCCTATGTTCATGTGGTGGTAGCCTTCAGAATTGTACCTTTAACATTTTCTGTTTATTCTTTCAGCTAATGCGATATTCACTACATCTAAGAGAGGTGCTCGTTTAATAATTTTGTATGGAAATACATTCACTCGACATTTGGACTCAGGCGGCAAGACACGCTGGCATTGCTCAAATTATAAAAGTGGCTGTCGAGCGGTAATATTCACTTTTGAAAACATGATCGTCAAAGTAAAAAATGCACATAATCATTTACCTAATAATGCATAGATATATCTCGTAGTAGCAGTAATATTATATTCTTCAGAAGTCGAAAATTATACCGCTTAATTTACTTTTGTTTTTTTTTTCACGATGAGTCAAATGATTTTGATTTCTTTCTTATTCAGTGTAATGTTACAATATATGAATAAAAACTTTTTTTAAATCATATTGTTCCTATTCCTTATTAATACCAAAATCTCGACTATAACAAACTTAACGTACTTACTTTAATGGCAAACACAGTTTAATTATATTTTGCTAATCTTTTTACTGACGATTATTATTCTGGTCTGCCTAAAGGGAAGTTTTATTGGAGTTATGCTAGCTAATTGTGTTCCAATCCTAATTTTTTTATACTACATAGATCATAAAGCCTCCTGCAGACACACGCGATTAATCGCGCGGGGCGACATGTCGCGGTCCATTCACAGTATTTTTAGAGTGGAAATTAGCTTGGCTCGTTGTAGCAGCGCGATTAATCGCGTGTGTCTGCAGGAGGCTTAACTGTTAAATACGTTACAGTTTCAGGAGCAGTGTTCGGGAGATCTCGAGTAAGAGGGGCCCGTGTTATCAGACTACACGGTTACACTTTCTACCACCACCGCACCACAGGGCTGAAGGCTCGATGGTACTGTGCCCATAATAAGAGGGGCTGCAAAGCTGTTATCTTTACTGTTTGCGATGAAATCGTCAAAGCAAATAATGTACATAACCATATGATAACAGACGTGTAGGATTATGATTTTCTATTAGGTGTCATTAGAATTGTGTGATACTTGATCATCTGCTTTCCCATCATGTTGAGTACTTCCAGTCTAGTCGCATGCAGTGTTAGACACCTGTACTCTACTACTGATCTCAACAAACCAGTTTAATGACTGGTCCAAGGACGTGTTGTCATTTGGTTATCAGATTCAGTCTTGACTGCCAGGACCAGAGACATAACATATTTTTATTGCGAGTGTGTGAGGCTTGAAGTTTTTCAACTACCGTGTAGAACTTTTCCTCTTAATATTATAATAAAGGCTCGAACAGACACACGCGATTAATCGCGCTGCGACAACGAGCCAAGCTAATTTCCACTCTATATGTACTGCGAATAGACCGCGACAAGTCGCCCCGCGCGATTAATCATGTGTGTCTGCTCGAGGCTTAATGTGAATCACTACGATTTGTAGCCAAGTGCTGAATATTAACATTAAAAATTTCATTTGAACATAATAAGTAATGTAGTATGTGGTAATACTTTATTGTATTTAGATTCTTAACTTATTGTGTAATGTAATTTGAATGGCTTTGTCTGAAGTAGAGCATCTGTAAAATTAAATATAATAGAAACTAAAATGATACATAAATATGTAACAATCATTCTTGTAAATTTTATTAATAAACCCTATTGTTTTAGCAGGATTCTTAATATTCCTTATTACAATCTGGATGATACAGCCGTTCTGCAAGGGGTCTAAAAGAAAAGTAGCAAAACACCTACCACTGTGATTTTGTCATAAAAAAGTAGTTGCAATAATATTATTCATTATGTGCATTATCATTAAATCGTTACCTTTCTTGTTATAGTTACAAAATTAAATGCAGTATACAGTCGCTCTCAAAAAGGTGGATTGATAATTGTAATCAACGGGAACAGATTCTATCGCCACTCCACATCAGGAAATATAACAAGATGGTTTTGTGCCAAAAACTATAAATTGCACTGCCGTGCTGCCATCCTCACTTCTGAAGGTGTCATCGTCAAAATTATTAATGAGCATAACCATTCGAGTGATGATTAAATCAGCGTCAATCAGTCAAGCGTTAATCAGTCAAATTAAATCAGCGTCCGTAAATTCGACTGCGATCTACTAACGTCTTGTGGCACCAAAGATATTTAAATTGAAGTTCTTCGATTTATGAAGTAGAGGGAAAGAAATGTTATCAACATAATTATACTTACCAGAGTCAACTGTTAAATGTGTAAAGCGTCGAACAGGCATTTTTTTTTAATTAAAGCTACGTTCACCATTCTTCGTTTTGCTCAAAACCGTACTGGTCTTGGAGACACATTGTTTTTCTTATATTATGACATTATTTTGTTCAATTCTTCTACCACTTTTCCTAATACTAACTCTTCAGTTTCTAAAAATTATTTTTAATACAGTTGCTCAAAAAGTGGCATATTGCAGGGAGGTATAGCTTTCGGGAAGTGGGCTATTACACACTAGTGCTTTTTTTTTACCTTTCCCGCACTAGTGCGTTCTCTTTCCCAACTGTCATGCCGGCTCCAGACTATGGCCGTGAAGCCCCGCGAACAGGCGCGAACGAGAATGTGGATGGTTTTCGCGGGGTTCACGGGTGTTCGCGTCTGTTCCCCGAGAGTTCACGGCGAGAATTTGCGGCGCGAATTCACGGCAATAGTCTGGAGCCGGCATCAAAATAATCTCTATTAAAAAGAAAAACAAACCATGAAGTTTTTACTAGAGAGTTTTTGTGATTCATACAAAAACGTATATTTCTAAAAAGAAGCTACTAATTTATTTCAATTTCAGATTTAATGATTTAATTGAATGAGTTAGGTTAGGTTTCATTTCATTTCATCTCATTTTCATTTCATATCAATAAAAAAAATCTACTGAAGACTAAGCTGTATGGCGTTCCCTTTGCCTACCAAAATGGGTACAGACCTGGCTGTATGGGCTTGACTCTTTGCCTATCCTAACGGACGAAGAAAAAAAAAATCTACGGTTGGCGTCATTTTCCAGAAATTTTCCACAAATGTTTTATTATTTATTAAATTTCTTCATTTTTTCGCAACTGCATTAAAAATAGTCGTTCAGTACACGTGCGGAACCGTCATTGCAACTTGTTCCGACTGTCAGCACAGCCTTTCCGCACTTGTAATGAAATATACTATTACTTACTTTTTCTGTTAATGACACACAAGTGTCAAACTCTCAGAACAATAACTAAAGCATAGAAGGCGCTTTACGACATTTGAAGTGTACGCTGTCATAGACAAAAGAGTGTTAGCTAGTGATGTGACTATGCATAAAATAAATACCGATATCGACATCGAATTCTTAGTTTATGGTATTGCTCCATGGCAATAAATCTAAATATGCTAAGGTTAAATAAAGAACTCACTTCTGTCTGACCAACATATTTATTTTTAAACAGCATAAATTGTAAAAAATTGAAACTACCAAGAAAACGCTTAAATAATTTTAAAAGAGCGATTGGCCCTGAACGATTCCCAGTTGTAACGTGCAATAGCGTTGATCCATTTTTGCCTCATATCAACATCGGACGGAAATCTGAAAGTGACAAAAAAAATTTTATCCACACATGAGTTTAAATTGTTACACCATGAGCCACACGGATTTTTCACACTGTCATTTCATTACTCATACGTACGATTCGATCACAAGACCGTAGGTATTTATTTAACTCTTAAATAGGTATTTAATCCTTCCCAAAACTACGTGTAAAGAAAAATAATGTACATAATAATTTGAATGACGCTATTTTATCGATATTGTATCGATAGTTTGTTTTTGCAAGCACTATTGCAAAAATTTATATGTCGATTTAAAATTTATAATTTCCATATAATTGAACTATTTAATTGCATAAAATATTGATTTCAAAACACTACCGTGTACACTAAGGTTAAATAATTTGAAATAATGCCAAAATAACATAAATTAAGAATGAAAAACTGACAAAATGACCATATTTGATTACTTACCGATGGAAGCTTATGATTTCCGCATCATTTTCTTTGCGGGATGAATGAGATTTACATCCCACTATAATGTAGGACATTATTTAATCTTTAAGCTTTGCGATTTACACTAAATCACTGTTATTTTTGTACTATTTTTACAAAAACACGTAAAACCAACGAAGCAGTTCAACTGGCATGCGCCCATAAGCATTATACGAAAAAATGCGATGAACAAAGTCATAGATAAAAACCTGAGACGTTAAGTAGCTTTTAAACTTAGTACTATAAAGGTAGCCAAGGTATCCAAATTGACGTTTACCTTTGTGACGATTTGCATTTTGAGCAACCTACATCTGTCTCTCTCTAATGCTGTTATGAGTATATAAGAAAACAGAGACGACTATATTAGTTAAATTTAGGTTCCTTCTATGCTTTAGTTATTGTTCTGAGGTCAAACTACAATAAATGTAAGTCAGTGACAGCTAACCTTAGATAATGTCCAGATTCCTAGTTCAAAACAAAACGTAACGTTTTTCGTGAAATCACTTTTTTGAATGTGTGTTTGAATGCAACTCACACATTTAAATGTTTTCCTTGGAGATGTTCACTTTTTTTAGGTAGTTACGAATCGGACAAAGGAGATAAGTTTTCTTCTTTTTTTAGCTTCAAGAATATGTCAGTGGGCTACTAAGAATCTGGTAACATAGCCAAAACACACGCTATTGTAACATTCGTCATAATTCTTGTATTTTAAAGGAGATTCATTTGAAACTGCGAAATATAGAACGTTTCAGGTGTTTCCTGAATTATATTGTAACTGTTGCTTTAAATGATTAGAAAATTGTTTTTTTTTTTTTGTTTCATATACGTACTTTAGTAATAAAATATTTCTTATTTGTTGTAAAATTATTTTAAATTCAAGTAATATTATAATTTAACTAAAAATAAAAATGAGGTCGGATGTATTATTGAAAACTCAACCTACTAACAGGTTGAGTTCTGAAAACTCAACCTGTAGGTACCTATATCGTTATGAAGCAGATCCTTCGTATTAGACATTTTCTCGTCTAATGTAGCCTACACTACACACTTACGGCGAGAAACCCCGAGAAACAAGAATATGAGAAGTTTCTCTACGTATCTTTTACTTTATTTGAAGTCTCGGGGAGACTTCTCGCCATAACTTTTAACAATGTGTTCAATAGCGATAGGAATATCATTTTTTTTTATCGTCGTAAAATCATCAAATAAGTCCTCCCACCCTGTCAGACTCCACTAACTAAAATCCACCCCTCACCCACGCCGCAGTGATAGACGCCCACGGCGACGGACGTCGCGAGACGATCTCCGGCCACCGTAGCCGCGGGCATGCGGGCGGAGAGTAATGGGCGACTCGCTGTCCGACCACGGACCATGTCCGGGTCGACGGCGCGTTGCGTTCCACGCGCGCCTCAAAGAGTGTCAGCACAATGACGGGGCCCCCCTTTAGAGGCTGCCCTGCCCTGGGTGAAAGTACCTACTCATTTGATGATTATACCATGCTAAAAAAAAACATGGCTCTATTACCTAAGACCCGAACATTAAAAATCCTATCTCATAAGAAAAAGATATTATAAATTAGTTCTCATTCCCACCATTTATTTCCAGGTGCAGTTTTTACGCATTCTAAAAGAGGATGTCGCATGATCTTCTTAGCGGGGCACAGGTTCTCCCACCACTACTCCAAGGGAGTCAAGACCCGGTGGCACTGCGCCACTCATCATAATAAAGGTTGTCAAGCGAAGATATGGACTATTAGTGATGAACTCGCCAAAATTGATAATACACATAACCATGCAGTTGCAAATAAAAGCAGTTGTATTAGATAGTCATTAAGTGGTGTTTTAATCGACTACGAAAAAGGTGGAGGTTCTCAATTCGTTTGAATCTTTTTTAGTGTTTCATTTTTATGGATGATCTCAGATTTTTCGGAGGAGCTCGTGGCTAAATAATTACAGCCGCACATACCGATTCCAGGTTAAGCTGCACTTGCCGAGGTTGGTCTGTGGATGGGTGACCCTTTCTCATATCGAGTTTCCTCAGTGCCTCGGAAAGCACATAAAGTCGTTGGTTCCGGCTGTCATTTGTAGATTTTTGACAGTCTTTACTGAAGCTCTAAAGCCTGACAACCAGTCTTAAAAAGGGATATCCAGGATAGTACCTAGTTACTGGGTTGTGGAGATCCGATAGGCAGTCGCTCAATGTAAAATATTGATATCCTAGCTGCATCTGGTTCGACTGGAAGCTTACCCCAATATATAGTTGGGAAAAGGCTAGACAGGTGGTGGTGGCCCCGGATTTATCGATGACGCGAAGCCTGGACCGATTTCAAACATCGTTCTTTTGATTGTTTTTTCTAACTCACATAATTATGGTCCCATGGTAATCATGTCAGGATCTGAGGGATCTCGAAGAAATCGAGGAAACTCTTCAATAAATAACAGTAAATCATTTGTGATTGCTGCTTTCGCATATCCATGCATTATATTGCGTGGGATTATTATTTGTGTGAAACAAAATAGACTTCTTAAAAAAACACACGAGCGCGCATATGATTTAGCGCACGCATTATATCATATGGTAACAACTCTTGTCGTGATCTGTCTCTAGATGGGTCAACTGTTACGAAGGTCTATTTATGGATAGCGCGGGCATGCGGGCGGCGAGTAAAGGGCAACTCGCTATCCGACCATGGACCATGCCCGGGTCGACGGCGCGTTGTGTTCCACGCGCGCCTCAAAGAGCGTCAGCATAATGACGGGGCCCTAGAGGGCCAAAGCCTGCCGGGGTCGTGGGACTTATCTCATTACCGTGACCCCGGAACATAAAGGGCTATTGAAGGACACCGTGGATTTTAGTCAGTACAAGTCTGACAGTCCCTCCCGCCCTGCCCGGGGTGGGAGGACTCATTTGATGATTTTACCACGATAAAAAAAAGTTTATTTATGGATAAGTTTATTGCGTTGTCGCCACACTATTTCGACTTCGACAACTTTGATATTGTTATCAAAGTTGTCGAAGTCGAAATAGTGTTACTCATTACCTAAATGAGATATAGTTGTTTTGTCATGTTTATAAGAGAATTTTTTGATAGTACATAAGTATATTTAAACAGAAAAACAACTACTGTTTAAAAATGTAACCGACTTCCGAAAAAAAAGTTTTTTGGTAGGTTATTTTACCCTTTTTAGTGGTTGTTTTTTTTAGAAGTCGGTTACATTTTTTAAAAAAAAACTTTTTTATTTTACCCTTTTTAGTTTAAATATTCAACCGAAATTCTTGTCAAAAACATAATTTTCTTACTCATGCACTAGAAATTTATTATCCTTAGCACCGGTTATAACATCGCCCATGTACACATACACCAAATGGCAGACATATACTGCATCGAACAATAACCCATATGGGTCATTAGTATAAATGAATTAAGTCCAAATACAAGATAGCTGCTGTAAACCGTTGAGGAGTTCCCTGAACTGTTCTTGGTCTTCATCATCAGAACCCTAATGACAGTTACAACCCATCTAGGTGTAAAGTTCTCATCAATATAAATGAATTAAGTCCAAACACAAGGTAGCTACTATAAACCGTTGAGGAATTCCCTGAACTGTCCTTCGTCTTCGTCATCAGACCCCTAATAACAGTTAAAACTCATCTAGGTGTAAAGTTCTTATCAATACAAATTAATCAAGCTCAAACACAAGGTAGCTGCTGTGAATCGTTGAGGAGTTCCCTCGACTGTCTCTCGGCTCCATCATCAGATATACTCCAGACCTTTATTAAATTGTAGTGCTTTGAAATACTGAATGAAAAAAAATAATTTACTAAATACTAATGCTAAGGAGTTGTTGAACCTTCCATCATCAGCTCAGCTACATGAGATGATGATTACTATACGCAAGTACTTAAATTACTTCATAATATTTGCGAAAAACGATGTGTGGGCCTATAAAATTTGAGGGTTGCCCTCGATTTCTCCAGGATCCAATCATCAGATATTGAAATGGTGACAATGGGACCACACGGGAAGCACCAGCTTTCGAACAAAAAAAGAATCATGAAAATCGGTTCACCCAGTCGCAAGATATGAGGTAACAAACATAAAAAAAAAAAAAAAATACAGTCGAATTGATAACCTCCTCCTTTTTGAAGTCGGTTAAAAATACAGAATTTTATAGAATAGGAATAAAAATTTGTAAGGCGATTATCTTCGAGGAGATTAAACTATGCTACATTTTATTGATGTATTTATTTTAAAGATAAAGTCACAAAGTTTGCATAAATAATGTTATTCCGCTAATTAACATGATAACCTACAACATAAACACATATCCCAGACGGATACAGGATACAGCTAGCAAAAGAGATATCTATGCAAGCATACATTAAAAAAATTGTTTTGACACACAATGAAAAAACAACTATTTAGAAATTGTTACTTGCATACAAATCTCTTTTGTTGACTGTGTACATGTTACTCGGCTACTCGTAACTTGGAAACCCCACAGGCCATTATTTATATTATATTTATATTCATGTTAATTATTAACATGAATATAAACATAATATAAATAGTCATGTTAATAATTAACATGAATATAAATATAATATAAATAATGGCCTGTGGGGTTTCCAGTGGCGGCTTAATTAACTCTGACACCCTAGGGCATATCTCATATAAAAGAAAGAACATTTGTAATAATATGTATAAGTATTGAATTATATGTTACGTATTACTTAGGTATTACATAATTACATAATAAATTCTTTGGATAATCAAATTACATGACTAGCCAACATATTGATCTAATGTTTTATACGTAATAGTTACACTATTATTTAATTTGAAAAAAAAAAATAGAACCACTGTACTTTTACAAACAATTAAAGTAGCATACACAAATTGTCAAACCCGGAACAACTACTTGTAGGTCATACAAATATTTTTACTGTGCGAGAATTGAACCTGAAACGCTGAGCGCAGTCATTCACTTAACCAGTGCGCCAAGCGTGCTGCCCAACATATTATTTAATAATTTCTTAAAAAAAATGTTTTAACAATAGTTAGTTTTAAACATCTGGCTAAGGCCGCGTTTTTTTGATAAATTAGTTAAAGTATATGTTAAATATGTTAAATCCTATACATTTTTAACCAATTGCAAAAATGTATCTGATATGGGTATGCCCTAGCCTAAGTCAGAAGTGACAGAGACACAGCCATAAAACGAGCTTAGGTACTCAGAAGAAGCCGTTCATTGTAACTCTGAAGAGATTCGGGAACGCATAGGTACAAATTCATTCGGGAACACAGACGCCAGTAGTGCGTCCCACTCTTACACACTAGTTTAACTATTGCTCAAACAACTAGCCCTTAGACTTGAGTGACTTTTCTTATCCAGTCGCGTGCGCTTGAAACCCTGGCGAACACAACGAGGGTTCCATTAAAGCAGGCGTGAGCATCATTCTCTGCCCAGGAGGCGACGCCGATGACCCTACCGGTGTTATCAACTAGCCCGCTGCCGCTATTACCCTGAAATCATAAAAATATTTGTAACAAGCTGTTTGTCCCGGTATTGAGGGAGAAACTGAATAACCGAACGCCTGTTTGTAAATTCTACAGTAAAGGTCTGCCTACTGTTCTCTGTTGCACTCACTCATAGAGTTTTAAATGGAGATTTTTAACCTAAATATTTCATCTTTCCACAATATTTTCAAATAGGCACCTTGTCCTGCGGGTCAGTTTTATGAGCATGATTTAATGGTGCACGTGGTATTTTTAAAATTTACTTGCACACGTCATTTATTTATTGTGCTACTCTGTGTTCGAGTTTTAAGTTTTTCAAATGTAGATTCTTGGTATTTTTTATTCTAGATATAGTTACTTACGCTGCAAGCTGAGTCAAACCGCGGCGGCAAAACTTTCGCGCACAGCATGTCTTTAGGATTGTACTGCTCCAGTGTGGCGCATATTTCATCACTCTGCACTACCAGTTTCATCTCGTGCATCTTACTGCGCACGGAACCCTGGATGAAGAAGCAAGTACTAAGTTTATAATATTTCGGTAGGTAGTTGGGAGTCGCGCGACCGCAACTTCAGCACCACTATATAAATAATCTCTGGACGATCGAAATGATACTCGTATTATGTGACTTTTATAATTAATATTTGATTTATTCTATGCAGTTGTTACGTTAACAATTGATATATTCTCCCCGCGAATGGGGATTCACGGACGGCACTCATGCCAGCCAAGTACTTTTGTTGATTAGTAACATTCTTTTCAGTTTCTAATCTTGTAGCTGGAATTCCGTACGGATGGTGAGCTGCCCATTAGTATAATGGCCCAATTGCCTATTATCAAATAAGAAAAGATGACAAAACCCCATGGAAAATTTCGAAGTGGGCGAGTTAGATCTCAAGTGTTCATATATGCAGTGTGTCCCCACAGACAATGATCTACCTTATATCCTGCACCGCATGCCCTGTCACCTGTATCCATGCTGTAATCGCGTAGCTGAATTTTGGGACAACGTATATGAAAAATTAATTTTCCGTCGACACGCTAAGAAGACACAATTTTGTCAAAATTTTGAAAAAACCTACTCGTAGGTTTCTGCGATCAATTCTGTTCTTTAAATTTGCCAAACATATCGAACTCAGGATCCTGAATTACCACCGTAAAAAAATTAAGATTATATAAATAAATGAGACACTAACCGCGAAGTAGTCAATTGCGTATCCTGCGTATGCGACGTTGAGCCCAACAGGCAGGCTGGGCTGGTCATCCAGCTTGGCGGCGGCCATGAGCTTGCCATCCAGGGGCAATGGCTCGCTTAGCTCAGCCAGCATGAAGTCCCAACGACCTGCTACCTGTAATACAAGGTTGGTCGTAAAAAACAAAGCTTTCATGTGCGTTAAGCGGAAAGGACTATCAGACTTAGGGACTAAAATCCATCCTGTACCTTCGGTTATGCATTACGGTCAGAGCCACGGTAACCTACCTGGACAGTCTCGCGGCTTTTCATACATCTAAGAGTTAATACCGTCTTACTACAAATACATTAAACATCGGTTGAACACTTGTTTAAAAAAAGTGTCAACTGCAAAACGGCATTTCACGTTGATATAAGGGTCGTTTTCCAATAACACTTTTTTTTAGATAAGTGTTTAACAGTTGTTTAACTTTTTGTATTAAGATGGTAAAGTTTATATAAAGTTATAGTTCTTATTTAGGTCAGGTAACGTTAGTGTAGGAGGTATGGAGTATGAAGTCTTTGCTTTGTGGGAGTACTCAGCTTATTTAGCGGTCGCATAACTGAATAAAGCAGGTTATGTATCCTTTGTCTTACGAGTTTGCAACGTTCAACGAAAATTGAACAAAGAGTGCGAACTCACTAGAATATATTTCTTGTAAAATAATGATTTGTTTTGTTTCGCTAATCAGAAGAAAATGACTTGTGTGTTTCTTGTCATTCTGACTCATAATTTAACAAACATCATCATTACAACATGGACTCACATGTTGCTGTGTCCCCGTTCTTCTCTCATACTTTCAAATTCTTTGCGTCTTGTCCTGATTTTACCCGCAAAATATATTACCTAACTTTATGCATGCCGCCCACCTTAGCTGAATTTCCGGGTTTGGAACTGTGATGGACTAGCTCAACTTCAGCCTTGCTACCGACGTGTTATAGACTTTCTTCGGTATTTAATAAGAGTTTAAGTTAGTAAGTGTTGAAAGTTTTAAGCAAATGTGGTATTGGAGATGTAAAATCATCAAATGAGTCCTCGCTCCCTGGGTGGAGCAGAAGGATCAGTCAGCAAGTCTGACACTCTTACTGACAAAAAGTCTACCCTATTCCTTCGTTGGCCCTTTGCGTTTTATTAAAATTTTCTTTTCCATGTGAATGTTCCTGGGTTGAGACGGTGCGTCGTGATCCAAGCGCCACTCAAAGAGCTGTCAGCAAAATGACGGGGCTCCCCTTAGAGGGTCAAAGCCTGCCGGGGGGTGGCGGGACTAACGGGTAACCGTGGACCCGGAACGTGAAGGGCTATTGAAGGACACCGTAGATTTTAGTCAGTACAAGTCTAACAGTCCCTCCAAACCCTGCCATGGTGAGAGGATTCATTCGATGACTTTACCACGTAAAAAAAATGTGAATGTTCCTAACCTGTTTGATGTTGAACTCATCAGCGTTAAGCCAGAAGGGTCCCGCGGAGAAGAGCGGATGGATGACCAGTCTCTTCACGGTGCGAATGACTCCACTCTTCTCCGTGTTGTTGGTGCCAGCGATGATGTACCTTCCCCCATTGACAATTGAGCTGTAGACAAAAGGAATTTATTAAAGAATTTGTATTTTGAAGAAGATGTGATGGTCAAATTGTCTCTAGATTTGCCACGAAGGTCTACTTATTAGCGCATTCAAGAAAACAAACTCTTCAGCTTTAAATTTTAGTATAGATATTAAACCCAACGTAAGTATAAATAATTGGGGTGCTAAGACAGGTGCAAATCTCCACGTGCGCCCGTGGACGGGAGTTCCCTCTCGGATACGTCCGTGGGGAAAACCAGTTTTTCGGGCCAGTGCACCCTGGGATGCGGGCAAAAACTCTTCCTTAGGCACTGTGTGCCTAAGGGGTCTCTTTGCCCGTATGCGAATAGCCTGTCGTGTGGACGCTCCAACGCGTGTCCCTCTGAATAGCAGAGGGCACAGCGGCGGAGCGGGCTTGCGGACGGTGAGTAATGGGTAAGCTCGCCGTCCGACCAAGGACCAAGCCCGGGTCGGTGGCACGTCATGTTTCACGCGTCACCGACGGGGCCCCTTATGGGGCCAAATGCCTGCTGGGGTCGCGGAGTTTTCTTAATCCAGGACCGTGGCCCCGGAACGTAAAGGGCATCCGAAGGAACACGGGTGGATTTTAGTCAGTAAGAGTCTGACAGTCCCTTCCGCCCCACACAGGGTGGGAGGACTCATTTAATGATTTGCCACCCAAAAAAAAAGTATAAATAATTAATATTAGTAGTTACAACAAGGCGACTATTCTAAAAATACGATATTTTGCAAAACTTCGGCTTTAAAATGGCCGCTTTGCAGTATTCTTAATAATTTGCTTTGTCCTTTGACCATGAATGCATAAATGTAGAAATCAGTATTTACCAGTAGGCAGAAGTCAGGATCCACATGGGGCTGATGATGGTGCCTCCGCAGACACTTTGAAAGACCACGGCATGAGGGTATCGTTCGTTCACAGGCTTCGGAGGAACCACGCTGACCATAGGGTAGGTGGCCGCAGGGGCGCTGCCCTTTAAGGCGCTGTCCAAGTCAGCTTTTGATGGCGCATTGTCTAGAAAAAGAATAAATGCAGGATTTGTTTTCAAATGTATGTAAACGACTTAAACTAAATGTATAAAAACTGTCCTTGGTTGGACGGCGAGCTACCCATTACTCCCCGTCCGCAAGCGGCTGGAATATGACCCGCGATTTCCGACACCCTGTGCGTCTTCAGCGGTAGCTGGGGTGAGAGGTAGAGGATGCCATTTCTCTTACGGGTTCCAGCTGCTCTCCACTCCCCTAGCCTGTTACCGAATCCCTGAGGTGCCTCTCGAAACAACCGTGCCCGGGAGGACTTCGGACTTCGTCAGGTTGAAAGTGAGGATGCCGTAGCGCGTCTCCAACCACTCCTCAAAGAGCGATCTTAATCAAATTATCCGCCGCAATTATCACATGCCCAGGCAGTCATTATTTTGTTGTGGTATTATTTTGAAACTATGATAATTATCTCCTAAGATATTCATTGCAATCAAACGATGTCAAGGGCAATTTTGTTCAAAATTAAAAGCTTGTGATGATTAACGTCATTATTTGGATAAGTATTAATATCAAATAAATATTAATATGTTAATGAAAATACCATCGTAAATAATGCATTACTTTAAAACAAAATTTGATTTCCATAAAAAAGGTTATAGTGACTAAACCTTTAAAGATATGTTCTCGCAGACTTTATTTCATGAGGAATAATTCCGTAGCACGTATTTTTACGTATTTACGCAGCGCACGCAACGGAAGCTCTCGAGAAGGAATACATTTTCCCGATTTTGAAACATTTCTCATTGCTGCTCCGCTCCTATTGGCGACAGCGTGATGATATATAGCTTATAGCCTTCCTCGATAAATGGACTATCCAATAGAAAAATATTTTTTCAATTTCAACCAGTAGTTCCTGAGATTAGTGCAAACAAATAAACAAACAAACTAACTCTTCAGCTTTATAATATTAGTATAGATTTAATTTAATTATAATTCCATTAAGCAAATAATCAAAATTATCCATGAAATCATAGCATAGAAGTTATGGTGGGAAAAAAAAAATATCCATGAACCCTGGATACATAAACAACTTATTGTATTGTCCCCTGTCAAAAACTGCAAGGGTAGGGCTTAGGGGGAAACTCGCCCCTGGTCCGCGGCCCAGTTTACACAGAGTCGGAGTAGTAGTGGTAAACTGGGCCGAATGTGTGGGCGAGAACACCATCGGAAAAATGTGTAGTGGTAAAGTCGACCCATAGGGAAAATTACAAGTTACTTGATTTTTGATACCGAGTACGCACACGAAATTCCTGCAGTTATTTTTTTAAAACCCTATATTATATTGTGAAACCTGGACAACTAGGATCTGAAAGGACCGGCAAATTCTACTCAAAGAAGAATTCCTCTACCCAGCGTCTCAGATATCCAGGTTTAAATAAAAAATACGTGTGGCACTCGGAGAGTGCTTGTGAAACCTGGACAACTAGGATCTGAAAGGACCGGCAAATTCTACTCAAAGAAGAATTCCTCTACCCAGCGTCTCAGATATCCAGGTTTAAATAAAAAATACGTGTGGCACTCGGAGAGTAGGGACCATGGCTTCGCTTCGGTGAAATTTGAAATAGTGTCTCACTGATAACGTAGGTAGCTTTATTTTGAAGAAAGATTTTTTTTTAAATCGATCCAAATGTTTTATTTACAAAAAAAACCTTTCATCTATGAAATATAACATATTATACGAGTACTGTAGATAATTCTAAACATACGATATTTACGTCAAAAATAATATTGTTACTCACATGCTTTTGTGATTTGTTGTATGTCGTTTTCCCTCGGCGGCGCGGCGACCGCGAAAGCCAAGAGCGCGAAGCCCACTATGAGTCGTTCGAGCGAGAACATCGTACTATTAGTTTGGGTGCGCACACGCAGCTCCACGCTTTATATACGGCCACAACGCGTAACTTAACGTATTTTATTACCTACATCATTAATAGCATCATTTTTAGGGTTCCGTTCCCAAAGGGTAAAACGGGACCCTATTACTGAGACTTCGCTGTCCGTCCGTCCGTCGGTAGTTGAAATTTTTACAGATGATGTATTTATGTTGCAGCTGTAACAACAAATACTAAAAGTAAGAATAAAATAAATATTTTTATAAATAATGGTTTTGTTTATTTTTATTATTCGTCATGCATCAATATCACAGCACTCAAAAACAGCGTAAATATTCTAAAATCTTCTAGCAATCTATATTATAAAATATTCTAATAGTCTGTTGATAGCTTAAACGCACGAAGATAGAGAAAGAAAACTATTAGGTATGTCACCTCCGGAATTCCTGTTGTTAGAGAGAGATAAATATAAATCCTTAATTAAGTAATAATTATTTTGTGCATGTTCATTGGTCGAGTAAGTACCTACTTTAAGACCTCTGGCGCCAGCCCTCATTAAGCGGCATCGAAAAAATAAAATATTTTTCTTGATATTTACTCATGAAATTATACTTTTTACTATTAATGTTTAATTGAAATTCCAATAAAAAAATCAAAAATATAACATAGCATGACTCAACGCCGTCCCCGGGGAATAAAATGGTAATCGTAAAAACTAAATTTTACAGGAAAAATAAAAAACGTTATTTTATGAATATCTCATAAACTACTATACATAGCGGGGTTGTTCAACTACCAAAAGAAAGGTGATTTTTTACAAAAACTTTGTAAACTATATTAAATAATTTATCTTTCTTAGAAATGCAGTTCTTAATTAAATTAACTTTACCGTGAATTAAAGGCACATACTTTAAGAGGGCATATTCTGAAAGTTGGCAACGTCGCAAATAGCTGTCAAATATTAACAAGTTCTAATTAATTTAGCAATGTTACTGTATGGAAACAAGAAATATTGTTCTGTAGTGCACAAAAAAATGATAAGGGAATGCAATAAGTAATATCGTAACACCGAATATATAGTTTTAGATGTAAAAAAGTATTTGGAAACCTTCCAAATGCCTTTTTTACACCTGAAACGGTGACAACATCAAATGCAGTGTTTTAATTGCATTCCTATATCAACTTTGCAGTGCACTACAGAGCCATATTTCTTATTTTCATACAGTAAATTTACCAAATTACTTAAAACTTGTAAATATTTGACAGCTATTTGCGACGTTGCCAGCTTTCTGTTTATGCGCCCTTAACTGTAAAGCAACATTGCGATATTATTCGCGTAAAATCTCATGTAATACGTTACCGTAATATGTATTGCTATGTCATTGGTCGATAAACTGTGAAAGGATCCCATATCGTAATGTAATGTTACCATTTTGTTCGCTGGGAAGCAATCAATTACAGATTACAGCAATAGCATCTTACGTGATATTAAAATAAAATTGTCTATTACCGGAATACTATTGTATTGAGCTTTACGCAAATTAGGTTGTTTATTTTTAGAGCATCTTCCTGGAAATGTAACGTATCGAAAGAATTGTAATAGTCTCTAACAATTTTATTCGTTGCAAAAAGTCTACTAATCACACAAAAAGTATATTGTTGAATTTATTACAATACAGTGAAAATTTCGTAATTTCTACAATTACCGTAGGAAATGTCTGAAAAAAATTAACCAAGTGTAATCGAACCTCTAAATATCGAATATGCAATTAAGTTAAAACTGTAGTAATAGCACATTACCATTTTATTCCCCTGGGACTAAATGGTTTTATGTCAAGCTATTTAGACTCCTAAATATTAATTTATTTTCATTTTAAATCCAATCATGTGCCATGAAAAATAAGTAGTTAAAACGTGTGATAAAAAACTTTTATAAATGGAGATAACAATTTTGAAATAGATAAACTTTGATGTATACAAAATCCGGGGTTATCATGGTTTGACGCTTTGGAAACTCCACTATACAGTTCACAGAACTGACTCATAATATTATAATAGGAAAATACTAAGGCCACAAGCATCCTCATATGTATTTCTTTTTTAAGAATACATGACCTGGAATTTGAAATAGTCATAACTTTTCTTTTTTTAGCTTGGTAATATCATCAAGTGAGTCCTCCCACCCAGGGCAGAGCGGGAGGGACTGTCAGACTTGTACAGACTAAAATCCACGGTGTCTTTCAATAGCCCTTTACGTTCCAGTGTCACGGTAATTTGATAAGTCCCGCGACCCCGGCAGGCTTTGACCCTCTAAAAGGGGGGCCCCGTCATCATGCTGACACTCTCTGAGGCGCGCGTGGAACACACAAGGAACGCACCGTCGACCCGGGCATGGTCCATGGTCGGGCAGCGAGTCGCCCATTTCTTGCCGCCCGCATGCCCGCGCTTACGGTGGCCGGAGATCGTCTGCCGACGTCCGCGCCGTGGGCGTCTACCACTGCGGCTAGGGTGGAGGGAGGACGCTGTCCTTTTCCTCACTCGGCCCGCCTGCTCTGCTCAAGCGGGGCAGTCCTGCACCGTACGCTTCACCGTGTCCTCCGGGCGGACCTCGCCGTGGTGACACCCAGGCGTTTCCTCCTTACCCATCTGACACAGGTACCTCCCGAAACTTCCATGTCCGGTGAGGACCTGCGTCATGCGGTAGGTCAGGACGCCGTGACGCCTGGCCTCTCCTCAGCCACTCCTCAAAGAGGGGTCTTACCGCCGCGATTGCGGCGTGCCCGGACCTCGGTTGCGACATACTGCCCTTAGATCGCGCCGGAGCTCTTCCCGCCGTGCCTCAACTTGTCGAGGCAGCAGGGATTCGCCCCGGCGCGGCGCTGCGCCTCTATGCGCCACTCATAGACGCGAAATAGTCATAACTTTAGGTCAAAATGTAGTTCGTTTCATAAAAACAGATGACTTCCGCTACCAATGTTTGTGCGGCTATGTTTTCTAAAAACTGCAATTGACTTCGATGCGTTTTCAAGTTAACCATATGATATTGAGCTTCTTCGTTGAACGCTAAAAATACTTTTTCGAGAATTTTTATCAATACCTATCCGTAAATTACTATGAGTCATCCTAAGATAAGTGAAAATACGCGTAAAATTGGTTGCCACAAATTAACCTCATACAATCAAAATATATACCTATTTAAATGTTGTTGTATTATATTCTGTCGTATTACTCATCATTATCAGGCGGTGGCAGAACCCGCATTGTGTGAAGGACAGGTGTGAGCGGGTATCAGCGGTTGTGAAAGCGGCGGCAAGCGACGGGATCCCAGTCTTCACTTCATTTTTTACTGTTTTTTTTTTAGTACAACTAAATACTCTTAAAAATTTGACTATAGGGGCATTCCAAAGTGACGCATTTGACTCATTTTCGACATTTTAACTCATTTTTGCTTCTAAAAGGCGTCATAAATCTTTTATTATTAACAAAATGACCATTCAAAATGATTGCATGTGTAAACAGATAGTTTAAGAACATAACACTTTTTTTTTTTTTTTTTTTAGCGTGGTAAAATCATCAAATGAGTCCTCCCACCCCGGGCAGGGCGGGAGGGACTGTCAGACTTGTACTGACTAAAATCCACGGTGTCCTTCAATAGCCTTTTATGTTCCGGGGTCACGGTAATGAGATAAGTCCCGCGACCCCGGCAGGCTTTGGCCCTCTTGGGCGGGGCCCCGTCATCGTGCTGACGCTCTTTGAGGCGCGCGTGGAACACAACGCGCCGTCGACCCGGGCATGGTCCATGTCCGGCCGGCGAGTTGCCCTTTACTCGCCGCCCGCATGCCCGCGCCTACGGTGGCCGGAGATCGTCTTGCGACGTCCGACGCCGTGGGCGTCTACCATTGCGGGTGGGGCGGAGGGAGGACGCTGTCCTCTCTCTCTCACGGCCCGCCTCCTCCTTAACGAGCATTACTGCTTCGCAGAAGGAGGCGACCGCTTCCCACTCCGTCTCGCCCCGCAGCATGGCCTCGACCAATGCCGGGCGCGAGAGGTCTCCGCCTATCGCTGCCGTGAGGACACGGCGGTGCTCTGCCCAAGCGGGGCAGTCTTGCACCGTATGCTCTACTGTGTCCTCCGGGCGATCTTCGCAATGGTGACACCCCGGCGTTTCTTCCTTCCCCATCCGACACAGGTACCTCCCGAAACATCCGTGTCCGGTGAGGACCTGCGTCATCCGATAGGTCAGGACGCCGTGACGCCTTTCCAGCCACTCCTCAAAGAGGGGTCTTACCGCCGCGATTGCGGCGTGCCCGAACCTCGGTTGCGACAGTCGTTCCCTCCATACTGCCCTGAGATCGCGCCGGACCTCTTCCCGCCGCGCCTCGACTTGTCGGGGCAGCGGGAATTCTCCCCGGCGCCGCGCCTCCACGCGCCACTCATAGACGCGCTGGAGGGCGGTCGCCTCCAGATCCCAGGGCAGTAATCCGGCAAGGAGGTTGGCCGATTCGCCGGCGATCGTGCGGTATCCTCGGATCATCCGGATAGCCATGACCCTCTGGCATGCGACCAGCCTCGCTGGTCGCGTCCGCATGCTCAGGGCCCACACGGGGGCCCCGTAGAGGGCCATGGACCGCACGATACCGGCGTACAGCCTCCGGCAGGAGGCGTTTGGCCCGCTGAGGTTGGGCAGGAGTCGCCTGAGGGCGCCTGCTGCCCGGTTCAGCCTTGGGGCCAAACGCAGGAAGTGCTCCTTGAAGTTCCACCGGCCGTCGAGGACGAGTCCCAGGTACTTCATCGTCCTCCCGACGCCGATGCGAACCCCTCCCACCGTTATGTGGGACTCTGACCGTGGCGCGTTCAGACGGCCATGAAAACACATGGCCTCTGTTTTGTGGAGCGCCACGTCGAGTCCCAACTGCCGGATCCTTCCAACGACTGTCGCGACCGCTTGCGTCGCCAGGTCGGCCGCCGCCTGGTGCGACTCTCCCTCCGCCAGGACGAGCGTGTCGTCGGCGTAACATATTACGCTGACGCCGTCAGGGAGGTCGCCGCGCAGCACCCAGTCGTATCCGATGTCCCACAGGTGCGGCCCCAAGACCGAACCCTGTGGAAAACCGCACGACATCTCTCGCCGGTTCCACTCTCCCCGGTGACCGGGGTAGATGACGGCTCTGTCCGTCAGATAAGCCTCGACTATGCGACGGAGGTAGGTCGGCACCCGGTGATACCGGAGTGCCTCCCTGATGCAACTCCAGGGCAGGGTGTTAAAGGCATTGGTGATGTCCAAAGACACCGCCAAGACGACCCTGCCCCGGGCCACCGCATCCCCCGTCGTGAGGGCTCTCACGCGCATGATTGCGTCCACCGTCGAGCGCCCCCTGCGGAAACCAAACTGGCTCTCCGCAAGGTTCGGGCCCATCCGATTCAGGTGCCCGACGAGGCGGTCTGCAATGACTCTCTCAAAGAGCTTGCCCACCTCATCGAGCAGCACGATGGGCCGGAATGCGGACGGAGAGTCCGCAGGGCGCCCGGGCTTCTGGATCAGGACCAGCTTCCCCGTCTTCCAACGAAGCGGAAACTGGCCCCTTTCCAGGCATGCGCTAAAGAGCCCCCCCAGTCGAGGCCCGAGAGTCCTCGAGGCCAGGACCCAAGCTTTTCCTGGCAGGCCGTCGGGTCCTGGGGCGGTATTTTTGGCCTTGAGCCGTTGTACCGCCACTCTCATGACTACCTCGGTCACCTCTGGAGCGTCGTAGACGTCGTCGTCGCTGTGGTCCGTGTTTGCGCCAGCTTCACCGTCAGGTTCCGTCGGAGGCGGAGCCATAGGCGGGGGAGTATGCTCCCCTCGCGATGGGAACAGGGCGCTCACCACGTCCTCCACGAACTGAGGCTGGAGACTCTGCGTCAACGGGGGAGCCCAGGGGCGGAGCTTCTCTCTCGCCCACTTGTAGGGCCGGCCCCATGGGTCCCCGTTCAGAGTCTCCAACATCTCCTTGCGGGCCAATTCCTTGGCCCGCCAGATCTCGTCGCGGAGGACGGTCTTCGCTGCCCTGTAGCCCTCGTACAGCTCCGCCTCTACAGTTGCCGCATCCGGTGGTCGGGTGCGGCGCCTGCGGAACCTGGTGTACCGGCGTCGCGCGGCAACGCACGCCTCGCGCAGCGCTGCTAGCTCGCGCGACCACCAGTACAGCTGACGCCGGGCGCGTCCTTGCCGGACCCGGGGCATGGCCACGTCGCAGATCTCTGACATGGCCTCCCGGAACCACTCCGCCTCGTCGTTGATGTCGGCAGGCCTGTCCGGTGGTGACACCCAGGCCTGCACGATCGAGGCTTCCAGGAATAGCTCCCGGTCCAGCTGCTTCAGCGCCCATCGCGGACCACTTGGGTTCCGTCGGACCGGCGCGTCTGAGGTCTGGGCGGAGACGTCAAACCGGATATACCGGTGATCGGAGTAGGTCTCCACCTCCTCTACAACGCGCCAGTCGGTGACGCGCGGTGACAGGTCGGAGGTGGCGAACGTGACGTCCACCACCGACTCGCCTCTCCACCGCACGCACGTGGGGACAGAACCCCGGTTCTCGATGACCAGGCCCTGCGCCAGGGCCCAGTGCTCGAGCCTTCTGCCCCGCACAACGTCCGTAAACCGGGAACCCCAAGCCACATTCTTGGCGTTGAAGTCCCCGAGAACGAGCGCGGGGAAAGAACCGAAGGCGACGACGACGTCTCCCAGCTCCGACAGGGAGTCCTGGAACTCGGCGAGAGTTTGGTTCGGGGAGAAGTATACGCCTATCACGGCGATCTCCCCGACCCGTGCTGCGACGATCCCGCGCCCTCTCTTGACGCGATCGAGGGGCGGGGTACCGGCGGCGGCCGACGAAATAAGGGTCACCGAGCCGTTCAGGTCCGCCACCCAGTCATTCCTGGGCACGACAAAGTACGGCTCGGCGACCACGGCGACGTTGATCAACCACTGCGCCATGCTCTGGAGCAAGAGATCCTGAGCAGCGGCGCAGTGGTTGATGTTCGCCTGGAGGAAGCGCAATGGAGACATTAATCGGAATCCATTGCAGCCTCCTCCAGGGCCCCTCGCGGGGGTAAGGCCACGGCGGCGGCGGCGGCCACGGCAGTGGCGGCGGCGGCGGCAGTGGCGGCAGTGACGGCGGCGGCAGAGGGCCTACCTCTGCTCTTGGCTTTGGTGGGTGGGGCGCAGGACTTGCCCCCAGCCCGGTGATCGGCCGGCTTGCCAGCCGCCGCACATGCGAAGCAGTGCGGCGGGGCATTGCACGAGCCGGCCTTGTGACCGGGCTGACCGCAGCGGAAACACTTGTCGCTGCGGTCAACCTCCGAGGCGCAGTTACAAGCCACGTGGTTGCCCACCTGGCATCGGTAGCACCTCAGAGGTCTGGGTTCCAGCAGTTTCACCTGCGCGGAAACCCATCCAACCAAGAGCCTTCGGCCCCCCTCCAGTTTTTTGGCCGCTGGCACGGGGCAGCTGTCCGTAATGGTCTGCAGCCCCGCGAAGTCAGGACGCAGGGCGCCCGCCCTCACCTGATCGGGAGGGCACCCCCCAGTCCTGGCAACGGCGGCTACCACGTCCTCGACCGTCACGGAGTCATCCAGACCCAATATGCGCACGTCTGCGCGCTTGGTGGGTCTGGATACTCGGGCCTCTTCCGCATTTAAGGACGCTCTGAGCCGTTCGGCCAGAGCGTCAGCGGTGGGGCCACTGGCCGCGCCGGGGAGCTCCAACATCCGAGCCCCCGTTGCAGTGACCCGTAAACGGAGGCCCCCGGTGATGCCGAGCTCCGTGAGGTCCACCGCCTCCTTCGCCTTCGCGAGCACGTCGCGGTAGGACACGCCCCTCTTGACCGCGTCCGGCTGCAGTGTGATCACTACTGCCGCGGTCTTAGGGGCGCGCAATCGCGCCGCGACGCCGCGCTCCTTGCGCTGCCGCCGCCTCTCCCTCCGCCGTTTGGACCTGGCCGCGTTGGCAGCCTTCCTCTTCTCTCCGGCCACTTGCCAATCGGCGCTGGCCGGAGGAGTGCTAGGAGGAGGCTGCTGGGCTGGCCGGCTTTCGGCCTGGGCACCCTTCTTTTTTGCAGCCGACTGCCGGGGTTCGAACCCGCGACCTACAATTCATAAGTCGGGACCGATACCACTGGGCCACCACTGCTCTCTACAACAAACATTTTATTTTATACAAAAAACTTTACCTATCTACTTTTATATCCATTTTCAGCCAGATTTAATGCAAAGTTTACTAACGAAATAAACTTTTCAGGATTTGAGTACACAACATCCATTCAAGGAAGAAGGTTGATATCCCGTGGTGGTTATAGCTACAGTCTGCATATCAAGAATGGTGACAGATGCAGATGGTACTGTTCTACACATCACAGAAAGGGGTGCAGAGCGAACATTCATACCTTTGAGGATGTTATTATAAAGATAAAGGATATTCATAACCATGCTCCTAAAATTTTTGAATAATGAATATTATCTTTATAATTTTAATAACTTTCTGTGTATTTATGGTACTTATGGAGGTGAAATGAACAAACTTAACATTGTAAAAACTTTAATGTAGGTAAATACATTAATTAATTCTTTGCGGGATAAAATCCGGAACATGGATATTCGGCGAAGAACCAAAGTCACCGACATAGCTCATAAAATTTGCAAGTTGAAGTGGCAATGGGCAGGCCACATCGCTCGTAGAACTGACAACCGATGGGGAAGAAAAGTTCTCGAGTGGCGACCACGGACCGGAAGACGCAGCGTAGGTAGGCCTCCCACTAGGTGGACCGACGACATCGTGAGGGTCGCGGGCAACCGATGGATGCAAGTGGCGAATTATCGTTCGGCGTGGCGGTCTAAGGGGGAGGCCTATGTTCAGCAGTGGACGTTTTCCGGCTGATGATGATGATGATGACATTAATTAAAATTCGACGGCACCGTTGGCACAGTTGCTGAGCAATCGACTGCCACGCAGCGTGTCGCGGGATCGACCCCGCACAGAACAAATATTTGTTTGACCTTCAAGTAGTTGTTTCGGGTCTGGGTGTTTGTGTATGTGAGTTTCTATGTTTGTCAATTCCTAGTGTAGTGCAAAGTTTATAAATAATTATCGACTTCTAAAACAAAAATATAAAATAACTTTTCCTTTTTTCGAAGAAACTCAAGATAAGCAAATCAAGTACCTTGATTTGTCTCGTGAGGTTGTCGATATGTGGCATGTGGATTCAGCGATCATTGTGCTGTTAGTCGTGTCGGCCCATGCCTTAATTGCCAAGAGCCTCGACCAACATCTAAGGAGGCTCTTATTAAGCAGCTGGATCAAGGGCCTGATTCATAAAGCAGTTCTTCTAGACACGGCGCGCATTGTTAGGAGGTAACCTTCCTCTGAAGCCCTGACCGCCGGTAGCTTGGACCCTGTTTCCGTTACCGGGGGGCCACTATCTTCTAATATATAAAAATCAATGCCACTTTTCGTTGTAACTTTATAACTCAAGAACGGGCTCACCTATCCAAACCAAATGTTTAGGCTTTGTTCGGACTATTTAGTAGATTATTTATGTGAAGTTTGTACAAAATCGGTCGAGCGGTTCTTCATTTATCACGTTTTTTATAACACGGGCCGCTAGTTGTTTATATTTTGAAATGTTTTTTTTTTTTTGTGAAAATACTTAAAAATGAATGAGTAAAAAAATGAATAAAAGAACACAAAGACATTATTTGTGTTAATTAATTATGTAGAATAGCAAAAGTGCACGACAACACAAGACATAGTCTCGAACGGCTCACCACCACCGCAACGATAGCTTACAAAATTCTTTCTAAGATATTGCGACTGTCGCGTTTTCAATTTATATTTTATAGTCTATCATTTCCCTGTAATAAATAGCTGCTTTGAAACACACAAATCCTTAATTTCAATAGCAACGAAACCTATTGACTAGGTTTAAATTCTAAAGAAACAAATATCCAAATGTCTCTAAAACAATATAGAATTACGAATTCAAGAAACAAAGGAGACAGTCGGACAAAGGACATAATATACGAGGCGTTGCGCGTGAGAAAGTCTTTGGGGGCTGAGATATTCGAGGAAACGGGCAACATCTGCGTGGACGCTGGGTCGGGCCAGAAAAGCCAAAGCAGTCGGTTTTGAAGACGGTCTGAGAGTGCACACGGTTGCACCCAGATATATTGATATATTCGGTACGAGACGGTCGAGAAGCCGTTTTAGATGGAAAAATGCAATATTAACGTAGTTTTTATACCAAGATTGTTGTCTAAATTATATTTGATAAGTAAAATATTAGTGGTTGAAGTAAATCTAGTGTTAGTGGGTGTTGAAACGCGAGAAGACAAACTGATGGCGAAGATCATAAGGGTGGTATTTGGGCAGTAGTCTATAAGTGAATTCTATAGTGAAGTCTGCCATTCAGGAGGGGTTAGTTTTCGAACCGTGTGCTATAATTTTATTGACGACTGAGTCCACAGTAAGCTTGAGCAACTTTATTGCTATTAGAGAAAGGGGATGTACGGCCGTTAAGGTGAATTATTAGAACGCGTGTGTAGATCTATGAAACTATAAAACTTGTCTTCCTCAATAACAGTGAATTTACTTCTCATATACCGTAGTTTTGTAACACTAGGTTTAGTAAGAAACTTTAGTAACATCGCACAGGCGGATATTTGGACACCTGCTGCTCAATAATTTTAGATTTTTATTTAGCGTAAATTCTCTAAGTTGTGACGAGTGTGGCACAGTAGAAGATGTTACACATTAAATTTATTAATAGAAAAGTGTCAGATATCAGTCTGCAAGAAAAGATCTCTTAAGAGTGCTCGTCTCATCATATTTTGTCGACACCTAACTCCAGTACTGCTTATATGTTAATTAAGTTTGTGTTGTTACGTTTTAATTAAGTTATTGTTGTTACGTTTTGCGTCATAAGGTCCGATGGGACTGGCATATTATACATCTGTATAAAAATTTGTGTCTCTGTTTGTCGTGTATATTCATTGAAATAAATAAATGTTACAAACTGTGAACGGTTTTTTTTTATATTATAGATAAATCTCAATAAAAATCACTCACTGGGCGGGCCTAAAACGGCCACTTAGCAATATACCAAATGTTTCACGTCGTTAATGAAGGCAATGACGTTATTGGAAATGTACGAAGTGAATCACCAGGAATATTACTTAAAGTTGCCGTTACCCTCGAGAGCTTCAATCAACAATTTCGCCTGCATACAATTTCGTTTAAATAATGCATACCTACTTTATAAGTTCCACATGTTTCTACAGCAAACCTTATGGGCCTACATAAATAAATGATTAAATGAAATACCATTGTGTGTTACATTTAAAATATTCTTCTCGTTACTTTTAAGAAATTCTCTTTCACTGCAGTAGGTACCTACGAGTATAGAGATTATATTTAACTGTTGTATGATATTTTCAAGAAGTCCAGTTCATCACAACGGCGCGCGGGGCTCAGTCGATTCTTGTCGGGGGCTACAAGTTTCTTCGTCATAGAACCATAGGGGTCAAAGTGAGGTGGTACTGCGGAACCCATGGCACTAGAGGAGGATGCAGAGCCTACATGTACACACTCCTTGGAACTAATGATATCATAAGCTGTTACAACGAGCATTCTCATCCAGAGCCGGTTATGTTTAAGTTTTAGGTATTTTTTTCTACTGAACTTTTCTTTTTTATTAAATTAAATATTATACATATTTATTTTTTATTATATTACATTTTTTTATTTTTTTATTTTACATCTGCTGATTACGATTGCATCTATGTACATAATAATATGTAGATTTAAGACAGCCTTTTAGATAAAGTTGTAAATTTAATAGAACTTACAAAAAGTCAAGCGTCAATTTATGTTATATTTTAGTTCTTTATTCAGTTTTGGTTACGCTGCGTAGAAAGAACGGTTAGGTCTTTTATCTATAACTTCATGTCATTGAACGACGAATCTGATTGGCTGTGGATGGTCCTATCCTCTATCCCATTCCCGCACATATCTTCTCGCTTTAGTACGAGAGAGACCGCTTAAAAAGCGGCCGCAGTTGAAACTCGTGGCCAATCGGTTACTCACAACGCGCACCTCACGTCAGAGCGCTCCAGTTGCCTGCAGTCGACAGCCGCTCCTCAGCCGCGAGGACGTCCCCGGAGAATTAAGGTATTGTGCAATCCTTCCTATATTTCGATCTGCATTCTGTCTTGTGTTCCCGGCAGAACGTAATTTCCATGTCTTTCGTTCACAGCCAATTAGCAATTAGAAAAATTTAGCATAACCCGCGCTTCCATTTGGTCCTAACGAGCCTGGATAGTTATTGAAATCAGTGATAACCATTCGCCATTCGTAGTCGGAAAAAATACTCGTATTCTAATTAGTTTTGTACCAAACACTTGTCTCGCCGACAGGTGTGGGGTATATCGTTAAATTCTCGGTAAAACCGTTGTATATTCGTAACACCAGCTAGTAATCGTTGCTATAACTGGTTATTTCGCTTAATCCCGCATTATTTTAAAATATTACCGTTGAATTACCGCTTCGCGCTCAATCACCGACGCATTATTGTAAAAATAAATACCCACTTAGGTAAATTATTCGCTCACATCGCTTTCACAACGTATTTCGCGTGTTACATATTTATTTAATTATCGTTATTAGAAGGTTGCTAGATGGCGCCTACAGATATTACTCTTAAACGATTGTTAGGAAAAAGAGATCGAATATTTTCTCGTATGCAACGTATTTGCGATAAATTGAAAAATATTGATTCGGAGGAATTCGATAAAGAATCGTTCTTGTGTGACTGTGAAACAATAGATTCGTTGCGTACTGATTTTGAATGTGCGCTGGACGATATAATCGCTCATGAACTTAAATTAAATCCTGATTATGTCGTCGACTATCAGGCACTTTCTTCATTCGAAGATTTACTGGGTAGGGTGAAGCGGGCAGAGAAGAAATTGCAGGTTCAGGCACCTAGTGAATGTAAGAAATCTCCTCGCTTGCCCCCGATTGAAATACCCGAATTTAATGGGGATATTAAAAATTGGCCGCTGTTCATCGCCAGTTTTCGAAATGCCGTGCATAATAATAGTTCGCTAACAGCATGCGAGAAATTATATTATTTAATTGGAAAATTAACAGGCAAAGCTCGTTCGATATGTGCAGGAATTACTCCGTCAGCTGATAATTACCCTCTTATATTCGATTCACTTTGTGAAAGGTATGAAGATAAACGGCAATCGGCAACTTCATATCTAGATCAATTATTTGAATTTAAATCTATTTCGTCAGGTTCGTCGGCTACTTTAGAATCATTTCTCGATAAATTCGCAACGTCGGTAGCCGGGTTTAAAAACATAAAGGTCCACGACCACGCTGATTTTATTTTATTGCATATCGCTCTTAAAAAACTCGACATAGACACTGTACGGGCATTCGAATCTAATCATCAATTAAAATCAAGTAGTTCCGAAATTCCATCTTTTAGTGAATTAGTTGAGTTTGTTCGTGAGCATATAAAGGTGTTAGAACGAACTTCGTCAACGGTCTCTAACAATAAATCACCTGCAAATCGCAAACATACTAATGCATACACCTGTATAGCTAATAACGAACCTACCGCGTGTGTTTTGTGTAAGGAGAAACATGATCACGTATATAAATGTAAAGTATTTAATAGTTATAAACCCGATCAGCGATTTAAGTTTGTGAAATCAAACAATTTATGCATTAATTGCTTAAGTCCAAAACATCGTGTGTCCGCTTGTGGGTCAAAGTCCACTTGTAAAAAATGTAGCTCTAAACACCATAGTTTGTTATGTTTCGGCAATAAATTGAGCGACGCGCACGGTTCAAGGTCGACCGGCGCTCGCACGCCCTCTGCTGAGAGACTTACGAAGCAGACTGATATATCGTTGTGCGCGACTGATGAAAACCGTATTAATTCTTTATACCGGGGCCCAACCACCATATTGATTGCTACCGCGCAAGTTATTGTAGTAGATTCTTTTGGCAAAGAACATATTGTTCGCGCAATATTAGACAGCGCTTCTCAAAGTAACTTTATCACGCGGGATTGTTGTCAACTTTTGGGTTTGAACATAAATAATACACCGGCCTGTGCAACCGTCAGGGGCATAGGAGGTGCTAGTAAACAAATACAGGGTTCCGTACAAATTAAATTTTATTCTCGTTTCAATCGTAATATAAACTATAATATTGAGTCATTCGTAATAGATAAAATTACTGAACGTTTGCCAACTGCCACGGTTGACGTTTCGCTTTTGCATAATTTTAAAAACTTACAGTTAGCAGACGATACATATTTTTCTTCAAATCCGATTCAATTATTGATCGGTGCTTCGACTTTCCCGCACTTACTCTTATCTAACAGAGTTCAAGGTCAGCCTACACATGCGTCTCCAATCGCCTTGCAAACTGTACTCGGCTATGTAATTGTTGGTAAGGCGCCGGTTCTCATCGATGACAATTCGACCGTTTCGTATTGTTGCACCGCGGAGCCGTTAGACGTAGCGATACGAAAATTCTGGGAATTGGAAGAAGTAAATGTTCCCCCGGTACTCAGCCTAGATGACAAATTATGTGAGGAGTTTTATGCCCGCACTACCACTCGAAATAGTGACGGACGATACGTAGTCGCTTTGCCTTTCAAGGGTGATGTCGAATCCCTGGGCAACTCACGTCAAGCAAGTGAACGCCGGTTTCTCTGCTTGGAAAGGAAGATGCAAGCTTCTCCTAATTTAAAGGCCGCGTACGACAACGTCATCCTAGAATATTTAGAGAAGGGCTATATTTCACCTACAATTCCTGATCCTTCGGAACCTTCGTACTACATTCCGCATCATGGTGTGATCCGAGATGATAAGGTCACAACCAAACTTCGTGTCGTTCTCGATGGTAGTTGTAAAACTACTACCCGCGTTTCGCTTAATGATCTCTTGTATGGTGGACAGAACCTACAAGGGAATTTGTTTAACATTATAGTTAATTTTCGTTTGTTTTCGATCGCGCTTTCATCAGACATTCGTCAGATGTTTCCCAGCATTGGAGTCCGAGAACCTGATCGGCGTTTCCAACGCATCTTGTATCGTTTTTCGCCGCAGGAACCTTTGCAAGTTTATGAGTTCAATCGTGTCGTTTTTGGACTCAAATCTAGCCCCTTTCACGCGCTGCGAACTATTAAGCAGCTGGCGGAGGATGAGGGTGACTCGTACCCTCAGGCTAAAGCCATTGTCGCCACGGGATTGTACATGGACGATTTTGTCCATTCCGTCCTCACGGAAACCCAGGGCATTTCTACCGCTTCAGAGATGATTGGTCTCATGAAGGCGGGTCAATTCGAGTTGGTCAAGTGGACCAGTAATTCACAAGTAGTATTGAATTCTATCCCGCTTTCGCATCGTCTGCCAGCTGACAAGGAGTTCGACGGGTCCGACCAACATAAAGTACTTGGTTTGTGTTGGTCGCCCACGTCAGATCACTTCGCCATGAGAGTAAACACTCCCACTCAGACTTGTACTAAGCGTACAATATTATCGTGCATCGCTAAAACATGGGACGTCATGGGATTTGTCGCGCCTGTCGTCTTGCATGCCAAGCTTCTTATCAAGAAGCTTTGGCTATGCAACTGTGACTGGGATGAGACACCACCTGAAGATATAGTCAGGTTGTGGACTCGCTTTAGGGAAGAGCTTCCTTTGCTCTGCAACATAAAAATCCCACGCCACGTTGGTATTGTCGCTGATAGTGTGGTCACACTCTTAGCTTTCGCGGACGCTAGCGAGAAAGCATACGGGGGAGTGATTTATTTCCACGTCCACAATAGCGATGGCAATACAGTCAATTTGATAACAGCTAAGTCTAAGGTCTCTCCCAAAAATGTAGTTTCTCTCGCTCGTCTTGAGCTCTGTGCTATTCTTGTGTTATCCCAGCTAATAAGAAATGTCGTGGTCGCTTGTCAAAACCGAATAGTTTTCCGTGACATATTCGCATTTTCGGATTCGACGGTCGCGCTCTGTTGGGTACATTCGTCGCCCCATCGTTGGAATACCTTTGTAGCCAACAGAGTTTCGAAAATACAAAGCGATTTGTCACCGCAAAATTTATATCACGTGTCCGGTGCGGACAATCCAGCAGATTGTCTTTCACGCGGACTCACACCCTCACAAATTATAGACCATCCGCTTTGGTTCAGGGGACCCCCGTGGGCTCTCCTGGACATTTCACAATGGCCTGTCGCTCCTTTCAATCCCTCCTCAGTGTCTGAAGCACCTGAAGAGAAGAAAAATTCGTTGTTAGTCGCTGCACCTAACGAAAGATCTTCTATTCTTTGTTTAGTCGATCGTATCTCGTCTTGGAGTAAATTACTTAGAGTGGTAATTTACGTTTGTCGTTTTGCCAAGTTGTTACCGGTTAATAACCGCATGTCAGCATCGGATTACGATTTCGCTGAACTACTCATTCTACGTGAAATTCAACGCTTCTATTTCTCAAAGGAAATTGCCAGACTCAGAGAAGGCAAGGATTGTAGTCATTCTCTTCGGCACTTGAAACCTTTCCTCAAAGACGGACTCATTAGAGTCGGAGGCCGTTTAAGAAATTCAGATTTGGGTTATGAAGCGAAATATCCAATTCTACTCCCAAGAAAAGATCCTATTCTGAATTTGCTTGTCGAATACCATCATAAATTGAATTGCCACGCGGGTCCCGACCTGCTGATGTCACTGTTACGTCAAAGATATTGGATACTTTCTGCACGCAATTTAATTAGGAATAGGATTCATAAGTGTCTTCCCTGCTTTCGTCTCCGTCCCAAGCCAAGTTTCCCTGAGATGGCAGATCATCGGTCTTGTCGTGTAGTTCAAGCAACTAAACCGTTCGTTCACACGGGCACGGACTACGCTGGTCCCTTCAAGGTTACCATGTCTCGCGGCCGAGGCATTCGTTCTACCAAGGCATACGTGTGTCTGTTCGTCTGCATGACTACACGCGCGGTACATATCGAACTAGCCGGTGATCTTAGTACAGTCAGTTTTATGAGTGCTTTCAAACGATTCCTATCAAGGCGCGGCCCGGTTAGTAGGATTTACTCGGACAACGGGACAAATTACATTGGCGCTAAGCGTAAACTTTCGGAACTTCACGACTTCCTTTGTTCGAAATATCACAACACCGAATTTGGTCACATGTTAGCTGAAAATCGCATAAATTGGTCACTTAATGCCCCGACTGCTAGTCATTTCGGCGGTAATTGGGAGGCTAATATTAGAAGTTTAAAGATTCACTTATACCGTGTAATAGGTGATACCATCCTTTCGTTTGAAGAGTTAAATACCGTTCTTACTCAAGTCGAATCAGTAATGAATACTAGACCTCTTTGTAGGACACTCTCTAGTGATCCTTCAGAACCACTAGCTTTGACTCCAGCGCACTTTCTGAATCTCACCCCTTTAAAATACTTGCCTGCCGAGGAGATAGACGAGAGAACAATTGTTTCGAGACATAAATTGTTGGACCAATTAGTACAATCGTTTTGGAAGCGCTGGAGAAGCGGATATCTTCACACTTTACAATCGCGTCGTAAATGGAACACGCCGATCGATCCAGTCACTGTCGGTACGGTTGTGATTCTCATAGTAGATAATTCGCCCCCACTTCACTGGCCTTTGGGTGTCGTGGAAGAAGTTTTTCCTGACTCCACAGGAGTCACTCGCATCGCCCGAGTTAAGACATTGACTGGATCCTACTTGCGTCCCGTCGTTCGTCTTTGCCCATTGCCTAACCAATAAATTCGGCTCTCGTCATCCAAGGTTAGGTTAGCATTAGTAATTAATTATTTGATTTCATTGATATTTACGTATAGATAATAGTTTAAATTGTAGTTTAATTTCACGAATTTCGCCTTCAACTCTTGAAGGCATCCCTTCAAGCCCGGGGGGAATGGTTACGCTGCGTAGAAAGAACGGTTAGGTCTTTTATCTATAACTTCATGTCATTGAACGACGAATCTGATTGGCTGTGGATGGTCCTATCCTCTATCCCATTCCCGCACATATCTTCTCGCTTTAGTACGAGAGAGACCGCTTAAAAAGCGGCCGCAGTTGAAACTCGTGGCCAATCGGTTACTCACAACGCGCACCTCACGTCAGAGCGCTCCAGTTGCCTGCAGTCGACAGCCGCTCCTCAGCCGCGAGGACGTCCCCGGAGAATTAAGGTATTGTGCAATCCTTCCTATATTTCGATCTGCATTCTGTCTTGTGTTCCCGGCAGAACGTAATTTCCATGTCTTTCGTTCACAGCCAATTAGCAATTAGAAAAATTTAGCATAACCCGCGCTTCCAAGTTTTATATTGTTTAAAAATAATATAAAAAAGTGTTATTGTGCAAGTAATACTTAAGTTGGTTTAGAACCAATTGATTTGAAACTAGTACTTCCAAGTATGATTCTCAAAGTTTTAACTAGGCATGTTGTGATAATAAATAATTGTAATTTTATTGCTTATAGTATACTTATAATAATTCTGTTAATCGTAGCAGTAATAGTATGATGTAGACCCCTTTGTGTTGACGCGCTTATAAAATGTGAAGCAATGCGCATCTGTCAAACTATTATCGGGTCAATCTTCAATATTTGAGACTTCCGTTGAGGATAATGACGCCCGATCTTTTACTACTAGTGCAACCATCCACTGACAAAAAACAAAAATATAAATTATTTTAATTTCATTTAAGTTAGATGTAATTAAAATAATTTATATTTTTTTTTGTCAGTGGATGGTTGCACTAGTAGTAAAAGATCGGGCGTCATTATCCTCAACGGATGTCTCAAATATTGAAGATTGATCCTATCGCGCTGCTAACGTACTGTTGTAACTCGGAAAGTGGCCCTAGTTTTTTCAATATGTGACATAAATCCTAATTCTTAAGGTACCTCTCATGTAGAAACACTATTAATACCCTAGAGATCAGAACGACTCTCTTGATTTATAATAAAGAGAAATAAAAAAATATTCAGTAGCTTCTGTGTTTTATTCAATCCTCAATCTTTACATAAACACAAATTAAACAGGCCTTGATAGTACATATCCCGTTCTATGACAAGGACCGGTTAAATTAAACTATGGACTGAAGTGAAAAACTAAAGAAACAGTAGGTACAGTTTAAGACAACCAGCATTTTTTTTTAAATAACAACCTCACTATAGGAACTGAACTTCTGTAATCTATTTTTCTCTGTCAGAGGTCTCATAGAGGCAGCTTGCCTCGGGTTATTAGTAAGTTCGCCACAAAATTAATTCCCCAAATTAGCCAAAGGTTTTTATTTTTTTTATTTTTGATTATTGTAAATTCGCCCCATTTCTTTTCTCCGCACGGATAGCAGAACAATTAAATAATAAAATCCAGCACAAAACTACCGAAAACGAGAACACAATGTGGAATCTGAACAGTACTTTTTTTCGAGGGGAATTATTTTTGTGTTGCGAACTTACAACAACCCCTTGCCTCTGACATAAAAAATGACAACATCCCACACGAAAAAAGAAAAAAATCCATACAGGTTCTACATTGATATTTATTATTAACAGGCTTTGGACAACCAGTATTCGAGAAAACATCTAGAGGAGCGACGGTCATCACAATTGGTGGTTATAGATTTTACAAGCAACGGTCGGGTAATGGGGGAACTCGATGGTGGTGCCGCCATGTGATCAAAGGATGTACCGCAGTACTTTACACTGTTGGAGATATTATTGTTCGCTGCAAAAACAATCATAACCATTCACCAGAGCAAGTATTATAAAATGTACCTATATGAACAAAGTAGTAACAACGGTCAGCTCAGACCGAGACGTGACGCTGTGAGCACATATCAATAGAGCTATTCAAAATCTAACTCTATTTCCTACACGAAAAGATACACCTGTCACAACCCAGCGCGGCGCCGTGCTGCATTTTATTGGCGACTCAAAATCTAACTTTATTTACTACACGATAAGATACACATTTGCAGTATCGTCGCGCCGCGTCGCGTCTCGGTGTGAACTGACCGTAAAGGTACGAATTCGTAGGTATAGCCGACCGCAATCAACAGCAGCAGACGACGTGACGCTGCGACAGTTATGATTCCGAACCAAACTGCAGATGGTAGCTCCAGCGTCGGTGGCGCTACCTGGTGGCCTAACATCCTACCATCGACCATCGAAAGAGACAGAGCTATACAAGTCGTCTAGCGCCATCTCGTTCCCTCACTGAAAATACTTTGGCTTTTATGACGTCATGGTATGCCACCTGAACTGCGGTCGGACGACACATCGTCTGCAATTGTGAGACGTGTAGTCGGAAGTCGCTAGTTGCGGAACAAAGTATTTAAAAAAAATGAAATGCACGGAAACCAGTAGTTTTGGAAACGTCCTCTGCTGCTGCTGTCTGCAGTCGGGTACGAACTCGTATCTTATCTGTTGTGGACTTAGTGACTTAAATTAATTTAAGATTTTAACGCTTGATAGTTTGGCGCATTATTTTAACTAAAACATTCTGCGAAATAATCTCAAATTGTACTGTATTCTATCCTAGTATTATTCATTGGTAATTTATTATAACATTTGTTTAAATATGGATCTACTATGAAAGTTTAGAGAATATTGTAAGAGGCAAAAAATGAAGTAAAGTTCCCCAATAGAAAGATTTTTCTCTTCAAAAATCCTCTGTTTTCAATGGAGTACCGTTGAAAAGGGAGAATTTTCCGATCAGTACCCTGAGCACGAGTTTTCAGTATTTGAGACGTAAAGTAAACTGGAACTTTGACAATTTCAAATTGACAATTTTCAAGGAAAAAATTAGTTCCTTCTTCGCACACCAGAGGCGCTGTTCCAGTTTTCCATACAAGAAACGCTGTAAATACTGGAAAGACGCTGTAAAGTAAAAGAGTGAAAACTCGTGCTCAGGGTACAGACGGATGTTAAACTAAACTGCAGTATTCTGTAAATTTTGTAAAAAAAATGAAATACCATTCGTCACATAAATTGGCCTTGTATTATAAAACAACGTACATATTTGCTAATAAACATTGTTCATCAGTATTTCGACAGTTTTTTTTTTAATTTTTGTTTTTTCTTTGTTTCTCTCCATGTCCTTCTTCTCTGCTCTCTTTCTTTCTCTGTCATATCTTTAATTTTTTTTTTGTTTAATCTAACTCTAATTATTTGCTTTTTCCGCAGTATTTCGTATTTTTCCGGGTTTTCTTTTTTTAATTTCTCCCGATACCTTTTAGCTCTTTCTGCTCCCGTCAGTGGCCTAAACGCTGAAACAATTTTATGAGTTCACCATACGTAAAAATAGCAAGTTTTTTTATAATTTAATTTATATATTACTAGATTTACTATAAATAATAAAATAAAGTACAGAACTAAAAAAAATACAAAACATTACGAACTAAATATTTACTTAATTAAAAAGTAAATCTAAAACTATTAAAAAAACGGTCTGTCTGACACATGCCAACTTTGCAATGTACATTTTTAATGCATAGTAATGCTGCATCTTAAATGTTTACGTAGGTAATAAAGTGATCTCAGATTTAGATCATAAATCGAAACCGTAAGTATTTCTTGCTAAAACTGTTTATTTATAAGAAGAAGAGTTTACATTCCATAACGGCTTATTACAAAAATACCATAACATAACATAAAAAAAAAATGTAACCGCCTTCAAAAACAACCACAAAAAAAGGGTAAAATAACCTACAAAATAACGTTTCTTTCAGAAGTCGGTGCCTTTGTTTTTTTTTTTCATTTCATTGTTTTTTTGCCACCGACTTCTGAAAGAAAAGTTATTTTGTAGGTTATTTTACCCTTTATTGTGGTTGGTTTTGAAGGCGGTTACATTTTTTTTGAAAAAGTTTTTTATTTTACTCTTTTTAGTTTAAATATTCAACTCAAATTCTTGTCAAATAAATCATTCTCTCTCAAGTGCACAATAAGCTAAAAAAATTCCCTATCTCAAAAACTACTGAACCGATTTTGATGAAACTTGCAGTATTCCGTAAGTTAAACAATACTTAGTACAACAAAAAAGAATTACTTAAATCGGACTTGTAGTTCCAGAGATATGCGAAAACAAACTAAATCAGTCGATGCCTACTCCAAGCCGTTGAGGAGTTGTACCTTCCATCATCAGCTCATCCACCTGAGATGATGATTATCAGATGCAAATACTTGAACAGCTTTAGAAAATATTTGAAAATGGTACTATGTGCCTATAAAATTTGAAGGTTGCCCTCGATTTCCCTGGGATTCCATCATCAGATCCTGACCTGATGATCATGGGACCAATTGGAAAGTATACCCTTTCAAACAAAAGAAAAATTTTCCAAATCGGTCCAGGCGTCTTCGAGAAATCGAGGAACATACATAAAAAAAAAAAAAAGATTCCGACGAATTGAGAACCTCCTCCTTTTTTTGAAGTCGGTTAAAAAAAAGGGGCCCCGACTGTGAGTCGTTCTGTTCTGCTTCTTCCTGCTGTTCTGTTGGGCTTGTTTCTTACTTTTTAGTATTTATTTAGTTTTTACGCAGTCGGGTTTTTTGTTTTTCTTAAATTTTTTTTTTCATAAAATATTACCTTCAGCTGGGGTTTAAACATGCTATCATTATAAAAGGGAGACTTTTCAAACTTTTAAATTGCCTCCAATCAGAATATGTTGGCTTTGCGGCTCCCAATTCTTCTATGAATCATTTTGTCCAAAATGATTTTGGACAAAATGATTTTTGTTTTGTACAAAATGATTCATAGAAAACCGATTCTACAAACTTCATTACCACGAAAAATCGCGGCACATAGGACAAAGTTCCGATGAGATATCATGTGGCAACCCAGGTTTGAGGACGCCGCAGTGGCGGTAAATCTCTGAAGAATGGCTGTGGACGCCACGGAACGCGTGAAGGGAGAGAACATTTTTCTCCTCACGAAACAGTAGCGGTGGCAGACGCTCACGACGTTTAGGATCGCGAGATGATTTCCGGCCACTGCAGCATAGCAGGCGAGAACTTGTGGACGGAGAGTGATAGGTAGCTCACCGTCCGATCAAAAATTAGGTTCGAGTCGACGGCTCATCGTGTTCCACACGCACCTTAAGGAGCTGTTATAAACCAAAGCGGCCCAATGAGGCCAAATGACTGCAGGGGTCAGGGGAATGTCAGTTATTTTAAGTCAGTCAGGTCGGATAGTCCCTTCTGTTCCACGTAGAGCGAGAAGACTTATTTGTTGATTTTTAGGGTTCCGTAGTCAACACGGAACCCTTATAGTTTCGCCATGTCCGTCCGTCCGTCCGTCCGTCTGTCCGCAGCTTAGCTCAGAGACGCCTAGTACTAGAAAGCTGTAATTTGGTGTAAATATGCGGATTTTTTGTGTCAAAAAAGTGGTAAAATAAAATGTCGTAAAATATTTTTTTTAGGGTACCTCCTGTACACGTAAAGTGGGGATGTTTTTTTTTTTTCTCGCGTACCCCTTAGTGTGGGGTATCATTAAATAGGCCTTTAAAAAATATTGATAGTTTCCATTAACAATTTTTTGATAAAAAGATTCGTTTGTGAAATATTAAGCTTTAAAGTGCAAATTTTTGCTCGACTCGAGTGTCCCCCCCCCTCTACCAGCTAAACGGTTATGTTTGGGGGTGTGAAAAAATTCACAATAGTAGTATATATAACGAAGTTTAAAAGAAAATTATCATGACTAAGTAGGCTTTACAAGTTTACGAGTAATAGTCGACCAACTTATAAAACGTACTTGGATTACATATTTTCCTAAACAAAATGTATCGGAGAACAACTGCAAATGTAAGTTTGTCAACTTTATTTTTACAGCTATAATAGGTAGTGGAGTGGAGTGCAGTGGAGTGGAGTGCAGTGGAGTGGAGTGCAGTGGAGTGGAGTGGAGTGGAGTGGAGAGGAGTGGAGTGCAGTGGAGTGGAGTGGAGTGGAGGGGAGTGGAAGGGAGCGGAGCGGAGTGGAGTAGAGCGGAGCGGAGTGGAGTGGAGCGGAGCGGAGTGGAGTGGAGTGGAGTGGAGTGGAGTGGAGTGGAGTGGAAGGGAGCGGAGCGGAGCGGAGTGGAGTAGAGCGGATTGGAGCGGAGTGGAGCGGAGTGGAGCGGAGTGGAGCGGAGTGGAGCGGAGTGGAGCGGAGTGGAGCGGAGCGGGGCGGAGCGGAGTGGAGCGGAGTGGAGCGGAGTGGAGCGGAGTGGAGCGGAGTGGAGCGGGGTGGTGGGGGGTGGAGGGTCGAAAATCGCTTGAACCCTTTTAACAGGTTCAAGCGATTTTCGACGTCCCTTGACACCTCTCAAGTTTTTTTTTTTAATACGTCATAAATCGTAAACCTTTCAAAGTTGGAACCAACTACAAGAACTTTTATATTATGTTACTCAGATCTCCAGGCTCTATGTCTGTAGAAAAGTAGGTACGGAGATAGATGGTATTCTAAAGACAGAGAAACAAACAATTTCAATTTCGTAAATATTATATTGATCAAGTTAGAATTATAAAGCTTGCCGATCTGTTTCTCTCATAGTTTAAGTCTACCAGTAGAATTTAATTAATTTTTACCTAGTACTAGTAGCACACCTATCTCTCTTTTTAAAAGGATTCCGCAGCCATGTATCGCTTACACAAAGGGTGTTCAAAAACATTGTCTTACACGTTCTTATTTTATGACCTCCTACTAACAAATAGTACTCATAGGACCACTTACGCCTGTCAAAATCTACGCTGGCAAAGTTTTGTTTTTTTGGGACTCTTTTAACAAATCGACCAATGTACTCCGTTTGTTTATGATGATCCCCTAGACGCCAGAAGTTTTTAAATATAAGATTTCTTTCGTTTTCCGTAATAGCTTCTTGACATTTGCGTAAACAATTAGCACCACAGCTCGGCTTTAGATATCTCTTGGGAACGAACCGCCCTGCACTATTTACAAATTCCTCGCCAAAATTTCTTTTTCTTTTACAAATTGTACGTTTCCAGTTTTCTTCATTTCTCTTCTTCCGATATTTCTTCTTTTGTTTCTTCTTAAAATGAGATGAAGCTGCAGGCTCGTCTTCGTTCGTTTGATTTCCAGTCGCTATTACGTCACTTAGCTCTAGAACATACAACAGAAATAATTATATTACTAGTAAATTGCAAATTACTCACTGTTGATTTATTTGGCACTATTATGACGCAGAACCTCATAATAGTGAGATGACGATGGTGAGTCTTGAATGATCGCAGTTCTCCGTTTATGGGACAAATAATGCAAGAAATAATAAAATTTTCAGTATTGTACAAATGTACATTAATTTGTGTTAGAAGGAGGACAGTCATCCATGACCGCATTGACCACTATCACATCATCACTGTTATCAAAACAACAAACGTAAATTTGAACGGTGACTACATAGTCATACACATAGTCCATCACGCGGGCCCAGTGCGGATTGGTATAAATCCGCACTGGGCCCGCGTGGTGGATTATGGCCAACTTCCTGTGTCCCAGCAGTGGTGACATTATAGGCTATTATATTTAACAAGGTTTTTTTTTACTGTTGAGAATATTAGAAACGTGTTCTATGAAATACCTAATTATGTCGAGATTGGAAGCTTGTCTGCATGTAGGCATTTGAAAAACGGAGGACCAGGAGTGGATGAATTAAAAAACATATATTTCGTATACATGGTTTTATTTCTAAATGGCACAATAATGACTAGATCGTAAAACTTATTTTTGACTACAATTTATGCATTTTTTAATAAATAACACACTGAGATTGCCAAGTTACAAATGGCGTAGTAGACATCAAGTTGAATATTGAATAATGTACCTTAAAATAGTTGAGACTTTAGACTAGAAATTAAATCACTTGTTTACAGCCTGTTTCATCATCCTAGTACAGGTCGCGTCATGTAAAAAGAACGCTGGCGGTCAAGCTGCGCATAGGCGATTTATCGGTCTATTTGGTGGTTTGAGGTAGGGCGCGGGGCGGGTGAGCCACGAGGTGCATGTTTGCCGGTGCGCTATTGGTTCGTTAGTTGAGCTTTGCTTCCCGCGCAGAATCCACATCTAATAGGCATATGCGAGACTGTACCCATGCGCAAACACATCCCCACCACTTTCTTCCAGCGTTCTTTTTACGTGACGCGTACTATAATATGAGATGAGATGAGATCCGAGCAGACTGTCATACAATTTCTCTTATAAATATTTTAGAAATAACGCGTTGGAGATCGTGAATCAAAATAGCGTGTCAAACTAACTAAATTACTATTACAGCGGATCGTTCGATTTTCGAATCGGAGATTGGCGTGAAAATTATGAAGATTCGCGGTTACAGACACACTCGACATTCTGTCTGCTCGTCTCGAGTGAGATGGTTGTGTGCGGACAGTCGGTCACGGGACTGTCACGCCATCGTGGTCACCATAGGACACACAATGGTAGACAAGCAGAACAAACAATACACATCCTCTTAACTAAATAGGTAGTTCTTATGTAAAACACGTACCTTGGTGAACTTAAGTAAGACAGCAGAAAAAAAATCACTACATAACATTGTCTTAATATGAAAAAGTATGACATTATACATATAATGTTTACCCTATTTTTTTTAATTTCTACTACTTTAAATATTTAAACATTCATTTTCAAATCATTGAACTGCGGAATGCATTTAATATGTATTTACTACCCAAATGTCATTGATTGAATTAATTAACGTAATCACAATTTTATAAATAAATAACAATTTATTATGTTTAACATAATATACCCAATCCCGAATAAAAATAATACTCATTTATGAATACATTAATATCTTTGGTTAAATAGGACAAGAGTAAATAAATATTATTTTTTTATTGTTGTTCAAATCTTTTATCAAGTAGGTACTACGTGTGACAAAACTACACATTAAAAGCTCATAGGACATGAAAACATTATCCACATAAAAAAGGTTTAATAAAATATTGATAGATTTAATGCTAAACACACATACAATATTATATAGGTACTTACACTGTTTCTACAGGTACACATAGTCATGAAGAATACACATTTTATGGAATTCAAGAGAAATATTAACTTCCTAATCTATTATTCCAATTTACTACAATACCAGTGACTGTCATTGCCTCTAGGTAAGTAGAAATCGTGGAATTTACATTAACATTATTTTTATTTTATCTCAACATTCCTATTCAATCTTATTTTTGTTCATTCTGAGTTTTATTCATTGTTATTCTCAATCATTCTTATTCCTATTCAGTCCTTTTTTATTCATTCATTCGTATTGATAATAACCATCAAATTGGTTAAGTTTTGCTTAATAAGATCGGGTTTAGGGCCGATCCGGAATGATATTGGAATGTTTTTTTTTAAATAAAATATACTGAATTAATTTTTGCATTCTAAAAAATAATAAGACATCACATTTATTCCATAACCGAATAATTAATTAAAAAGCTATTCAAATGATTGATAATTTTAAATGATCGACGTTGCTTGCATGAACGGCAGCCATCTTTGCTGTAGACATCTTATTGACATCATACAAGTGTGTTGCTCTTCCTGGAGTATGTTACTATAACAAGTAGTCATGGTAGCAGCACATATCCTATTATGAATACATTGCCATATTACATTCCCATTATTCCATTGAGACTTTAATGTATATTCGTATCCACTTTGCTTGTTTTTAAAGTACTTGTTCATAATAGCCAGTTCTGTCGGTATGTCAGTCAGTTGATTTCTAAAGGGTAGAGCCACATTTTGTATGACATTAAAAGGTCGTAAATTGGGTCTATTGGTTGAATGAGCAGGCGAGATATTTTCATTTACAGTTTCAATGTTAGGCTGGTTTGTTAAGCGGGCGGGAACTTCATTGCCCTGACTACCATTAATTGGTGGTTTGGAGTAAAACTTTGTTATGTACGCATCAGAAAATTGTTGACAATTATTACTTGCTACTAAATAAGGTCGATTTGTCAAGCGAGCATCAGAAGTTTCTTGACAATCATTAACTGATCGCAATGGAGGTCGGTTTATTAAGTGACCATCGAACATTTGTTGACCTTCAATAACTTGTAATAGAGGTCGGTTCGTAAATCGGGAATCAGACATTTGTTGACCTTGATTAACTGGTAAGTGAGGTCGGGCCGTAAATCTGGCATCAGACATTTCTTGACCATCATTAGTTGGTCTTAAAAGGGGTCGGTTTATAAAGCGGTCATCAGGCATTTGTTGACCTTCAATAGCTGATCGCAATTGAGCTTGGTTTGTATGGCGGACATCAAACATTTGTTGAAATTCATTAGCAGGTAAATAATGTCGGTTCGTAAATTGGGCACCAGACATGTCTTGACTATTAAGTGGTCTTACATGGGGTCTGTTTAATAAGAGAGCTTCAGACATTTGTGAACCCTCATTAATTTGTCGAACATAAGGTTTGTTTATTAAGCGGTCATCAGACATTTGTTGACTTTCATTAACTGATCGCAACTGACGTTGATTTATTAAGATGGCTTCAGACATGTGTTGACCTTCATTAACTGGTCTTAAATAAGGTTGGTATCTTAAGCGTGAGTCAGACGTTCTTTGACCGCCATAAATTGATTGTATATCAGGTGGGTTTGTTTCATAATTAACTGGTAAATTAGACCGATTTGTAAAGCGAACATCCGACATTGTTTGAAAATCATTAACAGGAGGTCGATTGGTTACGGGGTCTCCTACAATATCCCGATTTTCATTCACAATCCTGGAATTAGTTTGACTGGCTAAAGAGACGAGGCGTATGTTCTCATTTTCATAAGTAGGTATGTTATTGTTTAAGGAGACCCGGGACATTTGATTTTTACGTGCATTAAGTCGGGTCTGTAACCCCACTCTAGTTAAATGTTGATTTTCTTGTACAGGTCTATCATAAGGAGTAGGTCGATTTTCAGAACGGTAGTTAGGACTGTTGGGTATAGGGGCATAAGACAGTTTCCCATTTTCATTAACAAGTAGGCAATTAGATATAATATTAACGCGGCCAGAAGGTGCACTGTTATTTTCATTTATAGTTCTGTAATTAGGATCAATATGCACACGGTCAGAAGTCATATACCGAATTTCATTTGTAGGTCGGAAATTAGCTTCATCGTTTACGCGCACAGGTACCATGACAATATTGTCATTTACAGAACGGTAATTAGGTATGTAACTGGGTTCATTGTTAATAAAACCAGGAACCAAATTCATATTTTGATTTATGGATCGGAAATTAGCTTCGTTAAGAATGGTGCCATGCGAAATATATGGATTGTTACTTACAGGTTTGTCATTAGAAACGAGAGACTTATATAGCTGCGGTCTGCTGTATGATGATGCTTTTGCATTATTATTAGTCTGATCATCATCAGCTTCATTATCATCACCAACTTGGTTTACGTCAGACTGATCATCTTCAGTTTGATCTCCATTAGTCTGATCATCTTCAGTTTGATCTCGATCAGTCTGATCACTATCAGACTGATCACCATCAACCTCACCATCATCAGCCTGATCTTCTTGAGATTTATCATCTTCAGCCTGCTCATTCACAACATTATCAGCATAAGATGGTGCAGATGCTGGTAAATAAGAACGATAAGCAAGTGCACTGTTCACGTATCCAGGGAACATTCTCAGATTTTCCCGTAAAAATCGATGAAAAAGAATATTCAGTACAGGATCGTCAAAAAATCGCAAAGTAGGCTCACTATAACCAGTGTTAGGGAGTACAACCGGATCGTTGTTAATCGATCTGTAATAAGCTTCGTTATAACTCTGACGAGAAGGCGAACATATCACACTTTCACTTCTAGGTAAATAACTAGGACCGTAAGAACCGGCTGAGTGCATATTCTGAGTTAAATTATCATAACCAGATTCAATTTCATTGTTTACGTGAACAGGCTCCTTCAAAATATCATCTACATATAGAACAGTGGGTATTTTGTCAGCACGTGAAGGAGACTTATTCAAAGTCTCAGATTTAGGTCCTAGTCTGGGTTCATTGTCTTCACGAGCAGGAGACTTATTTATAGTCTCGGAATTTTGACCAAGATTAAGCTTACTGTCTACGTGGTTAGGAGACTTATTCATAGTCTCGCAATTAGGTTCTGGTCTAGGTTCACTATCTACGCTGGCAGGAGAATTAGTCGTAGTCCCGGAATCTTGCTCAGGACTAGACTTATTGTCTAAGTGGTCAGGACACTTATTAATAGTTCCGGAATCATGTCGTCGTCTGAGTTTATCGTCTACGCGGGCAGGAAACTTATTCTTAGTCTCGGAACTCTGTCCAAGACTAGGTTTATTGTCTACACGGTCAGGAGAATTGCTCATAGTCCCGAAATAATTTCCTGGTTTACGTTCGTTGTCTTTGCGGGTAGGAGACTTTGTCACAGTTTCTGAATTTTGTTCAAGACTAGGTTTATTGGCTACAAGGTCAGGACACTTATTCATAGTTTCAGAACTATGTCTAAGACTAGTTTCATTGTCTGCACAAGCAGGAGATTTATCCAAAATCTCTGAATTATTTTCTGGGCTAAGTTCATTGTCTCCGAGCGCAGTAGACACATTCGTAGTCTCGGTATTAAGTTCAAGAAGTGTATTGTTTGAGAAGACAGGAAACATAACATTAAGAATATCTTTACTAGATTGATAAGAAGGTTCATTGTTAACGTGTATAGGAGATATATCTAGATAAGACTCGCAACTAAGCTCATTGTTTACGCGGTCAGGAAACATAATATCAAGAAAATCATTCGGAGATCGGTTATTAGGATCAAAGTTATTTTGTACAAGAGACATGTTTATGTTTTCATCAACGGATCCGTCATCAGATTCGTAAAACTCATCTTTGTCTATGAGCAAAGTGGTTAAAAACTTTACTCTGTACTCCAATAAAAATAATGATACTGGATCTTCATTATCTTCAGGGTCACTAATGTACTTCTTTGGAACAAGTCTTGTCCTTCGGTTTTTTTTAATTCCTCCTAGGCGATTGACTTTGGTTAATTTCCTGGGAATAAGTATTTTTCTCTTGTTTTTTCTTATTCCTCGCATTTCATTATTTTTATGTTTAGTCTCATCTTCTTTATTTTTATCGCGCGCCTCATGTGCTTTCCCTTTATCACTTTCGTCATCTTCTTCCTCTTTGTCACCCGCCTCATGTTCTTTCTCCTTATCGCTCGCCTCATCATCTTTTTCTTTATCAATCGCCTCATGTTCTTTCTCTTTATCAATCGCCTCATTTTCGTTCTCTTTATCGCTCACCTCACCATCTTTCTCTTTAATGCTCGCCTCATGTTCTATCTCTATATCGCTCACCTTATCATCTTTCTCTTTAAGGCTCGCCTCATGTTCTATCTCTATATCGCTCGCCTCATCATCTTTCTCTTTAACGCTCGGTTCATGTGCTATCTCTATATCGCTCGCCTCATCATCTTTCTCTTTAACGCTCGCCTCATGTTCTATCTCTATATCACTCATCTCATCTTCTTTCTCTATTTCGCTCGCCTCATGTTCTATCTCTATATCACTCATCTCATCTTCTTTCTCTATTTCGCTCGCCTCATCATCTTTCTCTTCATCACTCACCTCATCTTCTTTCTCTTTATCGCTTGCCTCATGTTCTATCTGTATATCGCTCGCTTCATCATCTTTCTCTTTCACGCTTGCCTCATGTTCTATCTCTATATCGCTCGCCTCATCATCTTTCTCTATATCGCTCACCTCATCTTTTTTCTCTTTATCGATCGCTTTATTTTCTTTCTTTTTATCGCCCGCCTCGTGTTCTCCTCGTGCCTCCTTATCTTCTTTCCCACTATAGCTCGCTTCATTTTCTTTCTCTATATCGGTCACCTCATCTTCTTTATCTTTAACGCTCGCCTCATCTTCCTTTTCTTCATCACTCACCGTATCTTTCTCTCTGATTTCATCATTTTTTTCTGAAATTAACCATGATTTGTAGTACTTATTTAAATATACCTTTAAATTATTCTATGCCGATCAATTTTTTACTGCCTTGTTATATTAACAGATAATATTAAATCGGTCGAATAGCATAACAGTATATTAAACCTTACCGTACGATGTAAATTACTACGTCAAAAAATGAGTATTTATATAAAAACTTTTTCAAAAAAAAATGTAACCGACTTCCCACAAAAAAGTTCAAAATAACCTACAAAAAAACTTTTCTTTCGAAAGTCGGTGACAAAAAGTCAATGAAATAAAAAAGAAAGTCACCGACTTTTTTTACACCGTTACATGTTTTTTGGAAAAGTTTTGTATAGTACTAAAATAAAACGATTTTAATAGAAATTTCGATAAAGACACCCAAATATTAAAAACCATTAAAATATAAAAATTTATTGTAAAAAATATACAATAAGTTTGGCTTGTGTTTGATATGTATGTATATGGAGAGGTATGAGGGTCAAATAAAAACAATATTTCTTAAAGCAAATAGTTTACTTAATGCTTAAAAATAAATATCTACCATTAACAAGATCACCTTAATCACCTCAATATTTTATAAAAGACAAAACTTAGTAAACAAAACGTTAATTTATTGGTCTACATAATAAAGGGTATTTATATTTTAACTTTAATGTACAAAGATTTGAATCGCTACGATTCGCCCAACAACTAAATCACTTCTGTTACATTTATGATGGCAGTTGAATAATTGTCTCACTCGTGCTGATAAATAATGTAATCATTAACTCTTCTCCGTGTAGACAACATTTCGCTTAACCTTAGTATGATGAGAGCTCTTCTAACAATTTAATCTATAAGCGACAGTGAAGTAACTTGACGTCATAATGCAGAATACTATGAAGTCAAAGTCAAGATGCTCCTCCCACACAAGAGTTATAGCGGCCATACACCATACTGCCTATCGTACAATCGGCATGACGCTGCCGATTTGATCAGTTAGATTTGACCGTGTGTGGGCGTGGAATCCATCAAATTGGCATAACAATAGGCTTGATCATGCCGATTTGATCAAATCGATTTGATCATGCCAATTTGATCAAATCGATTTGATCAAATCGGAATGATCAAACTTCAAATCGGCAGCAGTGATACCAACTTAGCAACTTTATAGCTAGATCTAGCTAATATTCGGTAGCTACTTTTTAACCGACGTAAAAAAAGGAGGAGGTTCTCAATTCGAAACGTATATTTTTTTGGAACGAAGTTCCTTATGGCGCGTTGCGAAAGGGGGCTAGGCGGAAAAAATTGTAACGACACTTTTTACAGACTGCGATGGAGTGGAGTGGAGTGGAGTGGAGTGGAATGGAATGGAGGGTCGAAAATCGCCTGAACCTTTTTTTAACTTGCTATAAGCAAGTTGAGTTGCGTTAAGCAAGTTAAAAAACAGGTTCAAGCGATTTTCGACCTTATTGACATTCAAAATTTAGTTTGTTTTTTCTCACATTCTCGTTAGCTAACATTGCTCCTTCATTAAAATCCGGTGTTTGCATAAATGTCAATAAAGTCGAAAATCGATTGAACTCACTTTCACTTGTATTACCAACTGATTCCCACTAGTGGGATAAAACAAGTCGGTAAAAAAGTAGCTAAAAAGTTAAGCCACAAGTTTTATAAAATTGTAGCTGTCTGTCACCGAATAATAGCTAGATCTAGCTATAAAGTTGCTAAGTTGGCATCACTGCTGCCGAATTGAAGTTTGATCAAATCGATCGTCATGCCGATTGTACGATAGGCAGTATGGTGTATGGTGTATATGGACGAACTGCCAATTTGATCAAATCGATCGTCATGCCGATTGTACGATAGGCAGTATGGTGTATGGCCGCTATTATGCAACGTTAGAGAATATGACATAACATTTTTTGCCTGATTTTTATTCTTTGATTTTGTTTAAAATGTTACCTACACACTATTATAAATTATCGTGCTATGTAACACATTTTTATAACGTCTGCTAGACGTTTAACTTTCGTCATTTTTGCGACAAAAGAATTTTACTATTATACTACTCCTGTTTTTACTTTTTTTTACATTTTTTTTGTGTGATTTTGAATGTTCTACTGTATTATAATCTGCTTAGCCTTTTCCAAGTACAACAGGGTTGGCGGAAGTGAACTGAAGCGACTGCTTGTCTGATATCCACAAGCCAGTTAGTACCTACTTGGTAATACAATGTTCTTGTGATAATGTATTTTGGATCTCTTTCAGTATTTTACTTTCTTTTTGTGAGAAATCATCAAATGACTTCTTCCGCTCTTGGTGGAACAGTAGGGACTGTCAGACTTGCACTGACTAACCTACCCTGATACCATCTCATCCATCCCATCGTTAGTTTTTTCAAGGGCCAAGGTGCTTTGTTTTTAATTAAACATTTCTCAAGTATTTTAACCCTGCTAGTCAACCAAGTGACAATCATGGCTAAGGGCTATCATATGTCCCTAATTTTTCTTCTTCTTTGACTGGTACAAAACAAAAAGATTCGTCTTCTTGTGTTGAAGTTCTACTTCGCTGAATCCGTTTCTGAATCCTCCACCGTTCCCTTAGTTCCTCTTTCTGAGCTTCATTTAACTCTACTTTAATCTTAGGCTTTTCTTTTTTTCTTTGTGTATAATATCTCTGTCGCTCCCTGTATTTCTCTTTCTCTTCGTCATTTAACTCTGCGATCTTCTTTGGAGGGTTATTCACGCGCTGTTTTCGTTTTTCGTTCCTCCAATGTTCTCTCAGTTTGTTTTTCTGTGCATTGTCTAACTCGGCAAAGCTTTGTCGCTTTTCTCTCGCTCGCTCTATGTCTTTTCTGCGTTGCATTTTGTATTTTTCAGGCTCATATAGTTTTCGTTCCTTATAAAGGCGTGATCTCTCTGCGGAAGTGATAAGTGTAAAAGGCATCTGTACAGGTATTTTGCTAGCTATCCCTAGAAATATACAGTTCATTTTTAGTTAAGGTTTTATGTTCAATTACTTTGTTGAGGAAAAATAAAACATTTAACTGTATTGGAAACACTTTTATTTGAAACATGAATCGATTTTATATGGCGAGAAATCTCGAGGTACTTAATTCTGAGATTTCAGGTAAGTATCTTGTACCAGATTGTTCCCGAAAAAATACTTACATTGATGAAGTAGAATAAAAGATTTACCGGTTTATTCAAAAATATTTTAATTTTCAATATTTTAACAAATAAGTGTAATGTTTAAAACAAAATAACATTTTGCTATTAAATTATCTTCTATAGGCTAGGCACATATTGATGAAACAAAGGCGTTTTTCGTGTCTCTTATTATATTGTCATTGTTTAGTATATTGAAATATGTAAGCTACCGTCAAACAGGTAAAAGAAAAGTTCAATCCCCGTTAGTCCGTTTGACTATACATGGATTTAATAAAAAAAAATATAATTATGTTTTATTCACAGTCAAACGTACAGAAATCTCTTTTTTATGACATGCCCACTTAACACACAAAGGTACTGCTAGCACAGTAATTCTTATACAACATTGTTTTTAGTATCTGCGAAATCTGAATATAGTTTGTTCAGAATCAGTAACTGATTCGATTCCAATCATTTTTACACCATGTTGTATTTTTTTTCAAAAACATTTTAATTAGATTTTATTACCAGTTAATTACAAAACAATCACCGTACGGTTAGGTACCTATTGCCCAACTATTATCACGAGTGTATAACACAGGAGACGCGGTTTACGCGGGTGTACCGCGAAATGAGCATGTTTTTGAACGGATAACCATATCGGGTTTCGCATTAACAAAAAATAATGTTGTATACAGGGTGGTCCAGGCCAGGTGGATATAAGTTTTTTTTTGAGAGTCGGCTTGTGTAACCTGTTTAACCTGTTTGTACCCGCCAGGAAAAAATCGCTTGTCACCCGCTTACAAGATATGTTTTTTTTTGTAATTTTAGAAATATCGCCACTTTAAATGTTTTTTATGATTTTTTATTTACTTTTAAAATGAAAAATTCTGTTATTTTTTATTTTATTTTAGGTGCTTACAGACATTGCACTCTATCAGAAAAATTCAGACTGATCTGCAAATTTGAAATGTATTTAATTTCATATCAATGCAAGAATAAATACTTTCCTTGAAATCGACAGATTTTTCGTAAACTCCAATTAAAATTTTTAAAAAAATATCCTGGCGGGTACAAATAGGTCCTAAGCCGACTACCTAAAAAAAATTATATCCATCTGGCCTAGACCACCCTGTATATATAATAATGTACTTTATTTTTATACTTTCTTTTTGGTACAATCATGGACAAAGTTGTGGGTCTGATAAGTTTAAAGCCACAACATAGCAGTCATGAATGATATCTCGAAATTAATTCTTACCATACACAACAGTTTACATGGGTAGGTAAAAAAGCTACTTCCAGAGTGTCAACTCTACAATAATAATTAAATATCTTTGACTTTGAATAACCACAAATATAATCATCAATACAATTATTATTATAACATTTATATCATTGACAGAGTTATTAATTTCTACAGGTAACAATCAGGAATGTAATAACAATATAAAAGTACCAGTAAAGTATGGTACATATGAAAACCTAATATAAATAGTATGTATTGAAAAGTACCGCTACGGTTTAATTATGCATTATTATAAATAATGTAATAAGTGGCATTCCTTACTTTCTTATTTAAATACTAAAGGTAAAAACATAATTTTATAAAATTTATATTTGGTCAAGATGTGTTATTATATTCCTTAAAACTACTACTACATAAAGGAAACCAAAGTTTCCTTGATTAATAAAATAAAATGAGAATGTTTGTAATGTCTTTGATTTAAAATGCTTTGAATTTATAGCACTCCAGGACGGTCTCCAGTCGGTTCACTTTTAAGTTAAAAGTTCGTGAGCATTTGCACCAACCTAACACCCTGTATGATCGAGCTGATACTTGAGCATTGTTATGTTAAAAACACCCTAGATGAGTTGTAAAGCTAAATAAATAAATTTATATATGTGACTAGCTGACCGGGCAAACTTCGTACCGCCTCACCTTTTAAACCTTCCCTGGACTTCCAGAAGTAATTCAAGACCAAAATCAGCCAAATGGGTCCAGCCGTTCTCGAGTTTTAGCGAGACTAACGAACAGCAATTGATTTTTATATATAAGAGAAGAAGAAGATTATTAACAATCTTTGAGAAAAATTAACACTGAATGTAAATATTGAGCTTCGCAAAAGGCTCTCGGTTAACGGTTGACGCCCAGCTTCTCGAACGAAAATTAAATATAAGTCATATGATTGGCTGTTGATTATTCAATCTACCAATCACAGCAGTTTACACGTAACTTGACCGTTTGTTAGAAAGCAAATGTTAGTGCGTATTTCGTTAAAGAAACCGGCCATTAGACTCGCGAGCCTTTCTTAAACGATTTTAGAGTGCAGTTCGATCCAAACATTTCTCTTACTAAGTAACAACTAACAACTTTACCTAAACTAAAAACAAAGCTAAATATCATTTGGGTTTTCTTAAGCCTCCGTGGTCATGTATATTGTACATTTTAATAATAGCATCTTTCAAAGTGGTCAGTTTAGCCTTGCATCCTTTATCGCATTTGTTGCATACCCAATGCGTTTCATGTTTCTGGTTTATGTGTTTTGAACGCTTCTTAAATCTATGCTCTCCTAGTATTATGATCGCATTTCCTTGCCTCGACCAGCTGTATCTTGGGATTATTCCTTCTGAAAGCAAAACAGAACTGTATTAGAAAATAATTTATTAAGTGGATTAGGTAGGCAAGGTATAGAAAGAATATAGGGGAACAGTGTATAAGACGGGGACGCGAGGTATAATGGGGACATACACTCTTTAGGCACACTTAATACAACACTAACGTAGCGCAAGCGCCATCAGGGCGTCATTTGCAAGCGGCCATTAACAAGTGGCGTCCTGTTGGCGCTTGGACTACGTTAGTATTGTGTTAAGATTGCCTTAAGTGTGTGATTTCCCATCATACCACGCGTCCCCGTCTTATACACTGTTCCCCTATACCTTTTTCTTTTGAGAGCGACACAGCATTTTACATATCCAAGCCAACCTCGCCTGCTCGCGGTCATCCTGCTAGACAAACAACGGCTCTGGCGACCAACTGATATGGTTATTATGGTTATGGTGATTTATAATTTTTAAATGAAATGTTTTATGAAGGTATTGGGGTCATAGCACTTTATTGGTTGTCGATTAGTGTAGTGAGAAATACTTAACTGAAGGTATCTTCATTTTAGTATATTACACACATCAAAAGTGTCTAGGGATCAAGCATTTTTATGCAGATTTCTTGAGATTGAGATGTGGCTTTGTAATAAATTTATGATTTTATAAATTTATATGGATCCTTTTTGTGCATTTCATAATTTGAATCAGGAACTGTGAATCAAATTCGAGTAAAAGATGAAAATCAGCTGTCAATATTTTCCCTATAAAAACATACAACGCATTGAAGACATTATTAGTGCTACTGTTTCCCTACTACTGATTAAAACCAACGTTATTATGGAGCGGCGACGTCACTTAAGCAGGGAAGAAATGCTCAGAGCCGTGGGAATGATAGAAGCTGGTTCCCGGCAACGTACTGTGGCTTTAGCTCTGAATATAAGTCAGAGTGTTATCAGTCGACTTTGGACACGTTACCGAAGCACTGGTACCGTGGCTGAGCGCCATGGAGGACGGTATCGCTGCACCACACGGAGACAAGACCGATACATTCAAATCTTAACTCGAAGAGCTCCAACAATAACCGCCATGATGTTAGCCGTGAGGCTTCATCACTCTTCAGGGAACTTAATTAGCGACCAAACAGTCAGAAACCGCTTGCATGAAGTGAACCTTCATTCCCGAAGACCGCTACGGGTACCACCTATAGCAATTCACAATCGTAGGATTCGATATCAATGGGCTCTTGAACACAGAAATTGGGCAGAAGAACAATGGCGTTTCGTGTGCTTTTCTGATGAGTCTCGTTTCGGTATGAGACCGGATACAAGACGTATACGACACTGGAGAACCCCTGGACGCCAACAGCGATTAAAATCCTGCCAGGAAGTCCATCCTTATAGTGGTGGAACCATCATGGTATGGGCGGGTATTTGGATCGGCGGAAGAACTGAGTTGATTTGGATCAGAGGCAACCTCAACGCTCAAATTTATGCTGAGACGATTGTATCAGACGTCATCGTTCCTCTACAAGTGCAAATCGGTCCCTTATTTCAGTTAATGCATGATAATGCACGACCGCACACCGCAAGAGTTGTAAGACAGACTCTCGCCGCAGCTAACATCAATGTCCTGCCCTGGCCTGCTCAGTCGCCAGACTTGAATCCGATTGAGCATGCATGGGATATGCTACAGAGAAGAGCTCTGCCGAATATGGAGGGTATCCAGTCGCAAGAAGACCTTGTTTTGTTGTTGCAACGAACATGGGCGGCCATTCCACAGCGTGATTTGGATGAACTCATTTTGAGTATGCCAAACCGATGTTCTTGTGTTGTTAGTGTTCGCGGTAGAAACACGGATTATTAATTGTTTAAGTTACCCAATAAAATTTTAAAGAAAACTGTTATTTCAGTCTTTTTTTCGAACTTTTGTGTTAGTGGTTCAAATGTCAAAAATCCCTTTATTAGGAAAATGGCAAATTTCTTTATTAATGCAAAGGTGACTTGGTTTATCGTTACTGTGACAAACGAAAACACTTTATTTGATGAATCCTTAAAGAAAATTTTAATTAATATCAATCAGGAGAAAAGTTATTGCAAAAATATATGTTGATCCCTAGACACTTTTGATGTGTGTATTTAAAGATATGCGTTTTCTTATTTACTCCCGGTTTTTGAGAAAGTATAAAGCCTCGTATGCATGGTACCTAACATTTGCTTAGCAATATGGTTGCATAAACTTGTTGCCCAGTTGCTGTCGACATATTGCGGGCAACACTTTGCTGCGGAATTGAATGACGCCATGTTGCAGAGTTGTAGCACTTAATTGGTTATCGATTATTGTAAATAGGTGAGGAATAACTTAACTGGAGGTTTCGGTATCTGCATTTTAGTATATTCCTTTAATATCTGCGTTTTTTTTATTTACTCGTGGTTTTTAAGTCCTCTCTCTCACAGCTTGGCTTCCTGTAAAATGCAAAAAAAACGAGGGGTTGCACTCCGGTAGTGCCGTTACTGTGTTATACTCGTATTTTAAAACTGGAGTGGTACAGATATGAAATTAACGAACTTTGTTACATCTTGTTAGTGTCGAACAGGTGTCAAATCACAAATGTTTTCATATATCCTCGATAGATGGCGTTTTCACACGATTAAAATGCATGCTATAGTTTGTCTCTTCAAGACACACTATTTGTGACATAGATGGTAGCGCCAGGTTAACTTACGGTCTAATTTAGAACTAGTGAGGGAAGTGTGTTGTGTCGCATTCTACGTGGTGCACGCTAAGAGCGATAGATGGCGCTTATTTAAATTACGTCTTACGCTTTTTCGATCAGGGTCACGTGACCCTGACGCACGTTTAACATTATTTACCCAATACAAAAAAGTTTACAACTCCGCTAAAGAAGTTTTCACTTAAAAAATACAACAGGTATAGATCTAAAATTATTTACACAGATTTTGTTGCTAAACTCACTACCGCAAACACTAAATATACTTCTCTGTATTATATTTTTAATACAAAACAATAAGCAAAGAAGAAGAATAACAATTAAAAATAAATAGTAACTCACTACAATCAGGAACAGGTTTCAAACTATTTTACGGAGACTAGAAACACTAAACAATAAACGCTGGGTACTTAAGAGGCCATACAACCTCAAATGGCAAAATCTTCTGATACACCAAAAAAATACTGCAGCATTAATTTTGAAATATATATATAGTAAAGTTGAGGATTCATGTTAGGTCTTATGGTTGGCGCAAACACGATTCCATAAAACAAATAAATCCCAAAGTTACCTGGCAACCATAAAATACTTAAAATTTGATCATGAAACTCATTATACTATCTGAATTACCTAACTATAAAGCAGGTCTTATGTTATTTATTTTTTCGAATTTCCTTTTTTTTCGCCGTAAAATAAATAGATTTGCACGTAGACAACTATAAGAAAGAGCAAGTAATAGTGCGTGGTACGTGCAAGTGCGAGCGAGTAAGATATATTGAAGTAGAGCGCAGCCTTAAGATCAAGCAGGCTAGCAAGGGTTTTGATTTCAAGATATTGGCAGTAACAACAGTCACGACCGTTTGGACAACTTCGAAACCGTTCAAAGTCATCAATTGTTTACCATTTCGGCTTTTAAGAGGTTCTCGTCATGCGGGACCGCAATATCAAAAGTCCTTGCGTCGCAATTCGATCTGCTACGGAAACCATTAAAAAAGAAATAACGAATCAACCAAAAATGTTTATTTGTAATTAAAAAATAAACTACATGGGTTCTCAATCAAGTCATAGCTACATAAAAACCGTTTCATATTATCCGGACAAACTTTGCAAAAAAAAAAGCTGTGATGAAAATATGGCATAATTATTATTGAATAATCAGAATTGATTCAAAATCATTTTTTAGTTTTTTTCTATAAGCTGCTGTTCTACGATACCTTTTAAATGATAAAGCCAAAGCCCTTGCTGTCATTTTTCCATTTAGTTCTTTAGACATAAGATCAAAGATGGGGTCTGTAGAAATAATATTGGGATTATGTAACACTTCAGCATATTTCTTAAATAATTCATATTGAGTTTCCTTGTCAACTGCCGCTGGGCGGCCGACCGATCGAATCTTCTTCCTTCCTTGGAATGCTGTAAAAAAAAAGAATTAACAATATCGTAAAAACGAAAAATTGATTATCAACACAGACTTTATCAAAGCAAAACTCATAATTGCTACCACTGATTACAATTCTCGTGATTAAATTATGTAAAATATTATATTACCTCCTAAATATCCGTATTTTTAATAGAATATAACTACTGAAGCTAACATTTTTAATTAGATATTCGTCCTTTGTTCTATTATTTATATTTTCAAATAACGTAAATAGGTGAGGAATACTTACTCGTAACTTTAGGTTTCGGTATCTTCATATTAGTATATTTTTTTAAATTCTGTGTTTTCTTATTTACTTCCGGTTTTTGAACTCTCTTTCTCACTGCTCGTTTTCCTGTAAAATGGTGAAAATACAACAATCAATGATCTGAAACTCTTAACCAAGATATTTGGTTACCAAGCTATCACGACCCACATTTGGACTACCTCGCGAGACTGAACAATGTCATCAATTGCGTTGGAAATAAAAAAAAATCTCGTCATGCGGGACCGCAACATCAAAAGTCATTGCGTGGCGATACAACCAACTACGCAAGCAATTAAAAGAAAAAAAAAAAAAAACGAATCAACTTAAGCTGTTTAATAGAAATTAAAAATTAAACGACATGGGTTCTCAATCAAGTCGTAGCTATGACTTGATTGAGAACCCATGTCGTTCATCAATTGAAAAAGCATAAATCTCAAATATTAGTAATACCTACTTTTTTTTTAGAAATTGAGTGCGTTTGTCTATGGAGGTATATATACTCCAGAAAATAATTTAGATTTTCCAGATCCTGACATGTTTATATGTGTCTAATCTATGAATACTTAAACTCAAACTAAAATTTAATTAACTAAAACTATTACGACATGGGTTCTCAATCAAGTCGTAGCTATGACTTGATTGAGAACCCATGTCGTTCATCAATTGAAAAAGCATAAATCTCAAATATTAGTAATACTTTTTTTAGAAATTGAGTGCGTTTGTCTATGGAGGTATATATACTCCAGAAAATAATTTCGATTCTCCAGATCCTGACATGTTTATATGTGTCTAATCTATGAATACTTAAACTCAAACTAAAATTAAATAACTAAAACTAGTTAACATTTTCTGAAAAGGTTATCCCTTTTTTTGTAACACATAAAACTAAGTAAATACCTAGACAGATTTTCTTAAATGTTCTTCAATTAGCTGGAATATAAAGTTATTAATTATAATTCTGTTACTTGATACACATGAGAGAAATCTACTGAACACTGTTGAAATACATGAACATGGTTTTTCTATCATCTTTTAACACCTTTTTAATTAGTATAAGATATACTGGCTCTATTGATTAAAAAGGGAACAAAATTCAAATGTTCTGAATGAGTATGATTTCTAAGGGAATGTGTTATTCTTTATTAACATAAAGTTCTTATTAATTTATACTTAATGTAACTTGCAAAACCATTTAATATTAACCGATCAGGCATTGCATTAAAATAAAACTGTGATAAAAATATGCCACAATTATTGAATAATCAGAATTGATTCAAAATTACAATTATCACCATAAGCTGCTTTAGAACGATACCTTTTAAATGATATAGCCAAAGCGTTTGCTGTCATTTTTCCATCTAGCTCTTTAGAAATAAGATCAAAGATGGGATCTGTAGTAGTAATATTGGGATTTTGTAACACTTCAGCATATTTCTTAAATAATTCATATTGAATTTCCTTATCAACTACCGGTTGTCGGCCGACCGGCCGAGTCTTGTTCCTTACTTGGAATCCTAAAAAAAAAGCGAAGAATAACAATCTGAAAATCATTATACAGACTATATCACAGCAAAACTCATAATAGGCTATTTGACAGTATCAATCCTACTAATCCTACTAATATTATAAACGTGAAAGTTTGTTTGGATGGATGTATGTTTGTTCCTCTTTCACGCAAAAACTACTGAATGGATTTGGTTGAAATTCGGTAAATAGATAGTTTATAACCTGGATTAACACATAGGATAGTTTTTATCCCTATTTTATGTTCCTACGGGATGATTTTTGAGTTGTAGCGGGTGAAACCGCTGGCAACAGCTAGTAAATTATAAATCTAATTAGTCCGTTATTTAGAGTTTTGAAAAATAACGGAGACATATTTTTATATAAAATCAATGAATATTTACCAAGATATAACACATCAAGACTCGAGAGTGGGGGCTCGTGACGTCAGAATTCAGTAAAAAATGTACTGAATTGTGACGTATTGGCAATTTTAAAAGCATCATATCTCCGCCAATTTTGGTTTGCGTAAAAAAAGAAAAAATACGGGTCAAATATTATTTGATAATCTAAATGACGGACTAATTAGATTTTTTTAGTCAAATAGCCTATTGCTACCACTGTATTCATTTTTAAATGTAACATGACTTTCATCATCATCATCAGCCGAAAGACATCCACTGCTGAACATAGGCCACATCGCTCGTAGAACTGACAACCGGTGGGGAAGAAAAGTTCTCGAGTGGCGACAACGGACCGGAAGACGCAGCGTAGGCAGGCCTCCCACTAGGTGGACCGACGACATCGTGAGGGTCGCGGGCAACCGATGGATGCAAGTGGCGAATTGTCGTTCGGCGTGGCGGTCTAAGGGGGAGGCCTATGTTCAGCAGTGAACATGACTTTATACAAAGTAAATTGGTTATCGATTAGTGTAAATAGGTGAGGAATACTTACCTTTAGGTTTCGGTATCTTCTTTTTAGTATATTTTTTTAAGATCTGCCTTTTCTTATTTGCTCCCAGTTTTGGAACTCTCTTTCTAACAGCTCGTTTTCCTATAAAATAGTGAAAATACAACAATAAATGATCTGAAACTCTTAACGCAGATTTTGTCGCGTAGGTAAACGTATTTTAACATACTTTTTTCTTACAAAACTATGTACATAGGTTCAGCGATACAGATTACAGATCATACATCTATTTCATTTTTTATCAGTGGCTGCGCGCGCTTTGGCGCATGCGCGGTGATAACGGGAATTTTGGCGCCATAATAAGTTTGTGTTTCGGTGGATAATTATTAGTGTTTATTAAAATGTCTGATAGTGAAAGTGCAGATTTGACGCCGCCCGACATTTTAGAGACTGCGGCAGCAGTCAGTCTTAATCTACTACCAGTAAAGTCAAGAAAATGATACGATAAATGTTATCAAGACTTTCCATATTCAATTTCATAATTGTAATATACAAAACGTAATGTGCAATAACCAATAAATAAATTGTGTCAATGAGAGTAGATAAAGTAGTCTATGAAACTGTTTCGTTTTTTTACTGAAATAATATAGATGTCTATTTTTACTCTGAAAAAACCTTGACAGAGATGAAGCCATCTGCCTGATAACCGTTTAAGTATACGTTGTTATAAAAAAGTGCCCATTTTAGTTAAATCTCTAATAAAATATGATAATAATCTTCTGTTATACATTTCAGGATATTTAAAGAACATCTTCTGAGCAACATGTAAACAGTATTCTACCATTTTTTACCAAATTTTGTAGATGTCTGTATTTACTTTGCATTTAACATTTTTATACATTATCAATAAATGAGTTAACTGCAACTAAACCCATCTATTACTATCAGTTGAACTCATTTATTTAGTTACCAAATCACGTAAAATATATATTTTTAAATAAAAATGCAATATAATACTATGATTTATTTATTATCAAGGGTATCATTGGCAAATACGTAAACAGCCAACTGAAATAAAATAAAAAAGAAAAACAGAACTATATTTTAAACTTAGCAATATTAACACTATTTATTTCTACTTTTTTTATTGTTTATTTATACAATTTTAGTACAGATTTACATCTATATTGTACCATTAAACCAGATATGGTTTGTATTAGTACTCACATTCGCTACAAGAACACTGTTTAATCATTACCAAATATAGGTCGAATCAAAAACTAAAAATGTAACGTGCATACCATAAAATGTGTTTAAGTAAAAAATGAAGGTACACGTAACTAATTAGATCGTAAACATCTAATAAGTAAGTGAGTCACATTTGTACTGGTTTGAAACTTCTATCTATAAGCTATCTGCTACTGGGCCATTCATTGGTTCTAAACTTCTAACCAACGTAAACACATCCCTATACAGGCTGCTTCGCTTTTGTCTATTTCATTATTTTTTTCATTAAACTAGGTTAAGTAAGTATATATTTTTTTGTATTCTTGTTTATAGTTTTTTTTTATTTATAGTTTTTTATGGTTTATTTCGTCTATTATAGTTTTTGGTGATTCATTTATTTATTGTGGGTATTAAAAATTTTAGTGTTCGCCTACCGTAATAATTTGTTACTTGAGGTACTTACTACTAGTTTTTTATTGGTGACATTTCTAGTAAGAAAAACGAGATCAAAACGTTAACGATTAGGTACGAAAAATTAACTTACTTATCGAATTCAGCGCCATCAACAGCTTCTGATTCTTCTATGACGCTACTATGTGTAGTTGAAAGTGAATGACACGAAATTTTTTGCTGTATCATAAATAAATCGTTTTTAATTATAATTAATACTTAATCCATACAAAATTAATGAAAAATAGTTACTGATAAAAACTACCAACCAGTTGTGTGTTATTCCTCTGAAATTCACTCAAATTATCACCATAACAACAATGGATTCATTGAAGGGGTCAATGTCTGAACTGATGGCACAATTTCATGACAGGATGTCTAAATTTGAGGCTGAACTAACTAAATCTACGCCAAACACTTCACCCACCAGCAGCTCAGTAAGTCTTGCAGCGGAGTTTGCAACTTTCAAGAAATTTGTAACAGAGGCTCTCAACTGCCTTCAACGTCAAATGGAGACCCTTGCCAGGGATGTTGACGCACTAGAGATGAGGGGACGCAGGAAGATGCTTCTATTCCATGGTGTTCCAGAGGTGAGCGGGGAGGAGACATCACTAGTGGTGGCTGATGTGGTGCGTGGCAAGCTCAAGATGGACACTTTTTCTGTTGCTGATATCCGTCGAAGCCACAGAATGGGCAATCAAAGCAGTGCCGGAAAGCCTAGACCCATACTCATCAAGTTGCAGGCTGTGGATGTCCGTGACAAACTTTGGTTTGCCAAAACCAAATTGAAGGGATCTGGTATAACATTATCAGAATTTCTGACTCGATCGCGACATCAGGTCTTCATGAAGGCTCGTGAGAAGTTCGGTGTCACAAACTGCTGGACCAGTCAGGGTTATATCCATGTCCTGGGAGCTGATGGAAACAAGCATCGTGTTGTCAGCTTCTGCGAGCTTAATGCTATCAGTGTGCCTGAGCTTGACGCTGACACGCCGGAGCCTCAACAGGATGTCATCGCTGCGCTGGTGGCTGAGAAGCTACCTTCAACACCTGCGTCAAGGCGAAATCGGAGGGCTGCTGCGAAGAAATGAGTTGCTGCTTTCTTTGCGTCGTTAGGGTAACAACTTCACATCTTTTAGTCAATATTTATTTACCTTCAATGTACACTTTTAATTAATTTTTTGTTACCTACGCTTCTTTTATTTTTTAGTTTGTTTACGTTCATCGCTATTCTGACACTTGACAGCTGTCAAGTGTCATGTCAATAGCGTTCCGTTTCACTTTCTTTTAGCATATTGGGCATGAATTGTCTATGGAATCATAGAAAATTCATGCTGCAATTTAAAATTAATTTATTTTAGTTTTTTTCACTTATCTATTATGTAAGCATGAGCAGTGGGTTGTGCCCGAACGACGCACTTATTGTTGTTGTTTTTTTGTTTTGATACTTATCTATTGTAAGATTGTTGTTATTTGTAAACACATGACTGGTGGGTGGATATTGTTCTTCCAACCCTTAATTTTTATATATTTATAAATATCTATTTATTTATTTTACATATATTTAATTGTGTTTTTTAATGATTGATTGCAGTTCACTCAGTGATGATGATAGTTTTAAATCAGCTAGCAGTGACAACGATAGCTTCATTAGTATTCCGACTCTTGCTGACACACTTCAGTCTCAATTTTCCGATGTTCCAAAAAATCTAAATGTAGTCCATATTAACGCTCAGAGTATTCCGGCTCATTACCATGACATGCTTGCGAATCTGGACTGTAAAGACATTCATGCAATTCTTGTTTCCGAGTCCTGGCTGAAACCATGCCTCCCGTCCACATCCTATTCTCTTCCTGGTTATCAACTAATAAGAAATGACCGTACGGGCGGCGGTGGTGGCGGTGTTGCCATTTATCTCCGTGCTAACATTCCTTTTTCAATTATTGATATGTCAACACAGCCGCCACCGTCAAATGCTGGCGAGCATCTCTTTTTAGAAGTTAATCTCAATCATTCCAAAGTTTTGCTTGGTGTTTTTTATTGTCCATCTTTGCGTGTCGATTATTTTTCCTCTTTTGAAAGTCTTTTAATAAATCTGACGCCTTCTTACAGGCACACTATCATTATGGGGGACTTCAATACTTGTCTTCTCAAGAATGATTCGCGCTCTTCCTCACTCCAATCTATCTTAAAATCCTGTAATCTATCTCTTCTTCCCTTAAGTGCCACTCACCATTTTCCTAACTGTGCTCCTTCACTCCTCGATCTCATTTTCGTATCTTCCACACAACATGTCGCAAAGCATGGGCAGTGTTCAGCAGACGCTTTCTCCTATCATGACTTAATTTTCCTTTCCTACAAAATTCGCCCTCCTAAGATTAAGCCTAAAACCATTCTACAGCGCAGTTTTGGTGGTATGAACCTGGACAGCCTTCGTGAGGATGCCGGCAACATTGACTGGTCTGATCTTGTTGAAGCGGAGTCAATAGATAGAAAAGTTGATCTTTTCAATTCTCACCTAAACACGCTCTACGATGTTCATGCACCAGTTCGGTTAGTGAAGATAAGGCATCTACCTGCACCGTGGCTAACAGCCGACCTGAAAGCCATATTACAAAAGAAGGCAGCAGCAAAATATAAATACAAGTGTAAGCCTAGTTCCGAAACCCGAGAAAAGTACGTTGCTATCCGCAATCGCAGCAATTTGATGTGTAGGGATGCTCAACGCCACCATATCCATAAGTCCGTTGAAAACGGTGATCCAGCTAAAGTCTGGAAATTTCTCAGATCAATGGGAGTTGGAAAGTCGCGCCAAGACTCTATTCCTAAAGATATAGATCTTGAATCACTCAATCTACATTTTTCCACTTCTTGTAATTTCAATGGTCCTGCTAAAACCAATACTCTTAATGATCTTTCATCTCTTCCCACTCCCGATTATTCTCCTTTTGTATTTAATCAATTTACTGCTTGTGATGTTAAGAAGAGTATACTTTCAATTACGTCAAACGCTGTTGGCAGTGATTGTGTAAGCCGCAAGATGATACTCCCTATTCTGGACGAAATCCTTCCCATAATTTTCCATATCCTTAATTATTCCGTGACATCTGGTGTATTTCCATCTTCTTGGAAAGAAGCTCAAATCATCCCGCTTCCAAAAAAGTGTAATCCTGTTTCCTTTTCTGATTTTCGTCCTATCTCCATTTTACCATTCCTATCCAAAGTCCTAGAACGCCTTATCCACAATCAGCTTAGTGCTTTCCTGTGTAAAAATCGACTCCTAAATCTTAACCAATCTGGATTTCGTCCAGGACACAGTACTACCACAGCTCTTATTAATATCACGGACGACATTAGATCGGGTATGGACACTGGAAATCTGACGATCCTTTCGTTATTGGACTTCAGCAATGCTTTTAACACCGTCGATTTTGATGTCCTGCTCGGTATACTCTGCTCTCTTAACATATCTCCAACAGTAATTGATTGGTTTCGAAGTTACCTGTGTGACCGTCGACAGCGTATTTGCATTGAAGGTGTGTCATCTTCATGGTGCAATACTACTGCCGGCGTGCCACAGGGGGGCGTTCTATCTCCTCTTCTTTTTGCAATATTTATTAATTCTATTTCTAATGAACTTCTTTCATCCTACCATCTATATGCTGACGATCTGCAAATTTATTCACAAGCTCCCTTAGATAAATTGTCAGAGGCTGTGAATGTGGTGAATGCGGACTTAGCACGTATTTCGGAATGGAGTTCGGCACACGGTTTGAAGGTTAACCCTGCGAAGACCCAAGTCATTGTTGTCGGCAGCTCTAGGCTGCGTTCTAAAATTGACTGGACAAAGCTTCCTCAGGTAGTTTTTGATGGAGCTACAATTCCTTACAGTGACTCTGTTAAGGACCTGGGCATTTATATAGATAAGGAATTGTCCTGGGGTCCACAACTGCAGGAAGTGAGCCGCAAATTATTTGCGTCTGCGGGGTCTTTACGTAGATTGCGTAATTTCCTGCCAACTGCCACTAAAACTGCGCTAGTACAATCCCTTCTTCTCCCAATCCTTGACTACGCCGATTCCAGTTATCCAGATCTCACTGAAGTGCAGCTAGATAAGCTTGAGCGTCTCCAAAATTTTTGCATTAGATTCATATTTGGTTTGCGTAAATATGATCATGTTTCCGAGTTTCGCATTAAGCTCAAGTGGTTGCCTATCCGCCTTCGCCGGAATGCACATATTTTATCATTACTTTACAGTATTCTCTTTAATCCTACAACCCCTTTTTACCTCAAAGAACGTTTCAAGTTCCTTCATGACACACATCTTAGACACTTAAGATCATCGGAGAATTTGAGTCTTGTGATGCCTGCTCATTCCACAAAATTTTATGACCAGTCATTTACGGTTCAAGCTATCCGTTTGTGGAATGCATTGCCCGTGCCGGTAAGACAAGCTCAGTCACTAGTTGCTTTTAAAAACTTAGTAGTTAATCATTTTCATTCTCTTTAATATTCTTCGACCCCTACCTGCTTAATTATTATCATCAATCTACCTTCTTTCCTCTACCATTAATTTGTTAGAGAACACATAATATACATATTTATTTTTAATTATATATTTGTATTATTAATATAAGTATATGTTCTATATTTATATATATATAGTGTAAATACGATTACAATTGTTTGAAGTTCTTAAATTTTATATGGTAAATATGTATTTTAGTGCGCCACTGACTACCTCCACCTTTTTATTGTAAATCCATAGACCAGTAACAGGTTGTCTGGAAGATATCGCTGTTAGCGATAAGACCGCCATTGTAACCCTAGTATTAGCAATTTTATAAAACAGTTGTGTAACGTTTTTGGTGTACAATAAAGTATATTCTATCTATCTATCTATCTATCTATGCTTAATGTTTTTATAAAAATCATGGTATCTTGGTGAAATTAAATTTTGTTGACACAAAGACATTAAGTCCTTGTATTTTGCTGTAGTAATGGGTAAAATTTCACCATAAACTTTTTAAGTTGTTGTGTATCATTGTTGACTTGCAAAACTCTTCTGGCTGTCCTCTTGGAACTGCCAATACATATAGGCAAACTCTCATTCAAATCGTATTTATAAAATATATTGTCAGGCTGATCGTGTTTCACCACTATTTCACGCACTTGATTCCATTTTACGAGTACTTTATCCCCCTTCTCATTTTTTACCCATTTGTGAAGACTAAGAGTAGACTTAAAATCCAAGATATCATTTTGGGTTTATCTCCACAACTTCATAAGGTTGATCATTTGTTTTACACCAGCGTACATAGGTATACCATTCCTGCGGCGAGAAAATCATTTGATTTTTGGAGGATCGTTCGATTAACGCATGTAAGCTATCACCCTCTTGCTGCGTATGACCCTTTTCTAAGAATCTATAACAAATGCGAATACCAATTTTTTTTGGCCACATGTACATAGCAAAAACAATTCGGTTACGGTTTTGGCCTCCGCAATTATCCGACCATAAGCGTATATCCTTCACTCCTTCTTGGCTTTTTCTCTCTATGTAAGGTAGTGTCGCCGAAGATGGTCCGTCTCCTAGGATAGCCCACCTCCTAGGATAGCCCACTTTAAAAAAAAATACAGTTATGATTATTTGAAACGTTTGAAATTTCGCGGCTTTATGCTACTAGACTAGTTGTATATTCTTTTTTTGTTGTACTGGGTATTGTCCAACTTAGGGTACACTGCAAGTTTCATCAAAATCGGTTCAGTAGTTTTTGATCGTTTTCTCGCGTTTGGCTGAACCGATTTTAATGCGGTTTTCACAAAAGTATTTGTTACATTCTAGGGAAGGTTTTAGTAGATTAAGGATTTCTAAAGACGCCGATTATACGAAGATTTTTGTTGAATATCTGAACTAAAAAGGGTAAAAAAACTCTTTTAAAAAAACCGACTTCAAATGAAACACAAAAAAGTTTAAAATAACTTTTCTTTCGGAAGTCGGTGGCAATAGTCAATGAAATAAAAAACAAAGCCACCGACTTCCGAAGGAAAAATTATTTTTGAACTTTTACTTTTTAATTTGTTGTTACACAGTCGGGTTTTGTGTTTTTTTTTAATTATTTTTTTTTGGTACAAAGATGTTTACTTTCATGTGAGAATTAACAACGTCCCTGTACTGTCTCAATGTATTGACAATTTCTATGAGGTTTTTTCTTGAGCCCACGTTTTTTACATTTTAAACATGATCCTGAAGTTTAATGAGTCATCTTAATACAGTTAATTAGTATCTTTGCGGGTATAAGGGATTCTACCGGTTGATAACTTTTAACATGATCACATACACTCTGAATAACTGTTTTAGTGAGCAATGTTCTTTTATTGCCGTGTACACCTCGTCGATCTTCTTTACAAAAACCTGTTGTTATATCGTACTTATCCAATGCGCTTTGAATGAACTGGTTGCTAATACAAAGAGTATTTTTAAACATAACTTTGCAAACTTTTACCTTACTGCTATTCTTATTTGTTGAAAGTATGGGTAAGAAATAATTAACGCTCATATTACGTTTTGATTCGCTATCAGTCGTGATTCTTTTTTTTGTGTAACGGTCTGTATATTTACCAATGAATTCCCATTGCTTAACATGATTACCCAGACCCCAAAATAAATCGAATACTTTTCCTCTTCTTTCTTCACTTATTTTTGTGCAACACTTCAATCTACAGTTTTCGCATGGGAGCCGCATATTTTTTTGTTTTTGTTCTTTACCATTCCGTGATAAGTGTGTTCTACCCATATTTAGCAATAATTTTCTTCTTGTATCGATCCAATTCTCTTTTCTGCACTTTCTCCTTCTCTTTGTGACATTTAATTCATTTTCTGAGCCAAACTCTGGAAAAAAAATAAACAAAAATGTACGTAGTAAGTAGTATAATAATTAAAGAAAAATATCTATGAATCTTCTTATAAAAACAAGAAATCATACATTCATAGATTGAGACTTATACAAAAAGTGGCAGTCCGTGTTTACGTCGAACCGTAACCTCAAAATAAATTTTATTACTCACTCTAAGATTTCATTTGCACTAAAAATGAACTGTTTACATTATTACAAAACCGTGTCACAGTCGTAGGCATACCTTCGTTGGCATTTTGCATTGTTTTCTTTAAGTTTGTCAAATCTGGAGTCATTTATTTCCTTTTGTACACCTTTTTGGGCAATAAATATAAGTAATTTATTCCTTGAGGCACTCATTTTGAAGCATTGACTGATATTTTAATGATTTATTTAATGTAGAATGCGTTAAACCATTTCAATACAATAGAAACGCTCGAAACCATATCCGGTACGCGCTAGAATGTGTTATGTGACTGATGTCTTTGTTGACGTTTCATTCATCTGTCAAAGCTCCGAAGTAAAGGCGGACAAATTCAGATGTCCGTTTCTACTGCGATGTTTTTTTTTTAATCCAGTGTATGATATGTGATTATAATAAGCATTTGCAGGCCTGTTGGTCTAGTGGTTAGTGACCCTGACTGCTATGCCGGAGGTCGTGGGTTCGATTCCCACCCAGGACAAATGTTTGTGTGATGAGCACGATCATTTGTTCTGTGTCTGGGTGTAATTTATCTATAATATGTATGTATTTAGAAATATATAAGTATGTTTATCAGTTGTCTAGTACCCATAACACAAGCTCTGCTTAGCTTGGGACTAGATGGCGTTGTGTGATAGTTGTAAAAAAAAAAAAAAAAAAAAAAAAAAAAAAAAAAAAAAAAAAAAAAAAAAAAAAAAAAATAAGTTTTCTTATGATATTTTATATTATACACGAGATGTCTTCATTTACGTATGAAATTTTCTTTATGATTTTGAATTTTGAAAAAATGATTACCTATACAGACCTGTAGATAGGATAAATATAAGCACATTTTTGTAAAAAAAAAAATGTAGATTCCCGTTTCTACTTTACTGCCATCGATATGAACCAGCAAGGCAAAGAGATGGTTTTGGTTACCAAGCTATTGGCAATCACGACCGACGCGACGATCACATTTGGACCACCTCGCGAGACCGATGAAGATCATCAATTGCTTACCATTTCAGTTTTTACGAGGTTCTTGTCATGCGGGACCGCAAGATCAGATCTGCATCGCGATACAATCTATAACGAAAAACATTGAAAAAAAGAAAATAATGAATCAACCAAAGTTGTTTATTAGTAATTAAAAATTAAACGACATGGGTTCTTAATTAAGTCATAGCTACGAGTACATTAGGTGACAAAGCATAAATCTCAAACATTTTAATTTAGAATTCGTGTGAGTTAATTTCATAATTAAGATTTTCTTTTTCCAGAGATTTTGTTTTAGTATTCGAAGTACTGGCTCTATTGTGTTATATTGTAAAGTGATATTGTATAGTAAAGTGATAGTGTATATTGTAAAGTGAACAAAAATCAAATGTTCTGAATTAATATTCTTATTCATATACCTTAAAAAAAACTGTGATAAAAGTATGCCAAAATTATTGAATTATCAGAATTGATTCAAAATCATGATTATCACTATTAGCTGCTTTAGTACGACACCTTTTAAATGATAGATACAAAGCTTTTGGTGTCATTTTTCTACCTAGCTCTTTAGACATAAGGTCAAAGATGGGGTTTGAGCAAGTAATTTTAGGATTCTGTAACACATCAGCATATTTTTTAAATAATTTATATTGAGTTTCCTTATCAACTAGCGATGATTTTCCGACCGGCCGACTCTTCTTCCTAACCTGGAATCCTGTAAAAATAAACGAAAAATAACAATCAGAAAATCATAATACAGACTTTATCACAGCAAATCTCATAATAGCTATCACTAATTATAATTCTCTGGATTCATTTATTCAACACTTGATTACATACATTAAACAAATTTTTTAAATATATTTTTTAAATTTAATGTATCCACTCAATTCAAAAAAGCAGATCAGACGCGATACTCGGAGTGCAAATACCCGAATTATAGAACAAGCTATAGCTCGGAATAAAGGCTCGAAGGTATTTGCCAAGCCCAATACCTCCCGCTGTCACCTGACAAAGCTCAAAACGTCACAGGGCACCACCGTCACCTCAAAGCCAGAGATTCTCGCTGAAGTCGAAAAGTTCTACGGAGACTTATATGCTCAAAAAACTTGCCCACCCCAGGCCCACCGCGCGGATGATCGACGGGCCAAACTGACACGCCATCTCACAGACGAGCTTCCCGACATTGACATGGGTGAGGTTGGAATGGCTCTCGGGCAGCTTCACCACAACAAGGCTCCGGGATGACGGAATAACCATAGAGCTGCTCAAACCAGGAGGAAAACCTATCTTGATAGAGCTTGTAAAGTTCTTTAATACCGTCATCCACACTGGCATAACACCGGAGGCATGGCATAGGAGTGTGGTAGTATTATTTTTCAAAAAGGGCGATAAAACGCTCCTTAAGAACTACCGCCCCATCTCACTCCTGAGCCATATCTATAAGCTGTTCTCGAGGGTTATTTTAAATCGTCTCGCCCAAAAGTTCGATGACTTTCAGCCACCGGAGCAGGCCGGGTTTCGAAAAGGCTACAGCACCGTGGACCACATACACACCCTTAGGCAAGTGATTCAAAAGACCGAGGAGTATAACCAGCCTCTGTGTCTAGCGTATGTGGACTACGAGAAGGCCTTCGATACTGTCGAGACCTGGGCTGTTCTGGAGTCTATGCAGAGATGCCTCATCGACTGTCGCTACGTTGAGGTGATGAGATGTCTGTATAAGGCCGCAACAATGACCGTCCAAGTACAGGAACAGAGCACAAAACCAATCCAACTGCGTCGAGGGGTAAGACAGGGAGACGTCATCTCTCCGAAACTGTTTACAAACGCGTTGGAGGACGTTTTCAAGACGCTTGATTGGAAAGGACGGGGTGTAAATATCAACGGTCAGTACATCTCACACCTCCGATTTGCGGATGACATTGTCATCATAGCAGAGTCTCTGCAGGAGCTGGAAGAAATGCTGAACAGCCTGAGCGATTCTTCAAGGCGTGTGGGTCTCGGAATGAATCTGGACAAAACCAAACTCATGTTTAATGGTCATGTCACCCCGAGACCTGTAATCGTGAATGGTGCTCCCCTCGAGGTTGTGCAAGAGTACATTTATCTAGGCCAAACTGTACAACTGGGCCGGCACAACTTTGAGAAGGAGGCAGCTAGAAGAATACGCTTGGGCTGGGCGGCATTCGGGAAGCTGCGTCATATCTTTGAATCATCGATCCCACAATCCCTTAAAACCAGGGTTTACAACCAGTGTGTCCTACCCGTAATGACTTACGGTTAAGGTTGCTCAGCGTGCAATGGAGAGAGCAATGCTCGGGGTTTCTCTGGTGGATAGAATTCGTAACGAAGTCATTCGCCAGAGAACCAAAGTAACCGACATTGCGCTTAGAATCAGCATGCTGAAGTGGAAGTGGGCCGGCCACGTCTGTAGGCGGACAGACGGCAGATGGAGCAAACATGTGCTAGAGTGGAGACCGCGAATGGGCAAACGCAGTGTAGGACGCCCTGCTGCAAGATGGGTCGATGATTTAAGGAAGGTGGCTGGCAGTGGATGGATGCGGGCTGCCCAGGACCGGGATGGTTGGCGCTCTTTGGGGGAGGCTTACGTTCAGCAGTGGACGGCAATAGGCTGACAATATATACTCAATTTAATAGTTTTAATTAAAAAATTCAAAAGATGATACGACTAATATCATCCCTTTTTTATTATTTATAATTTTTTTATGACATTATATAAGGCTATGGGAGTCATAGCGCTTAATTGGTTATCAATTAGTGTAAATAAGTGAGGAATACTTAACTGGAGGTTTCGGTATCTTCATTTTAGTATATTCTTTTAAGATCTGCGTTTTCTTATTTACTCCTGATTTTTGAGGCCTCTCTCTCACAGCTCGGTTTCCTGTGAAAGAGGAAAAAATACAACAACGATCTGGAATTCTTAAAATAGATTATGTTTCTAAAACTCACTACCGCAACCACCAATTATATTTTTATATAGGTAATATTTTAATCCAAAAGAATAAGCAAAGAAATACCAATAACAGATAAATAGTAACCCTCTAGAATTAAGAACAGGTTTCAAGCTATTTTTCAGTGTTTTGAATAGTGGAACCTCTTAACAATAACCGCTGGGTATTTAAGATCCAGTTGTGCAGCAACGGTTTTGGTTTCAACAGCAACGGTTTTGGTTTCAAGACAAATGAAACAAAATTATACACTAATAACACGATCAGAGTGGATTGTATAGAAGGAAATTAAAATATAGGTTACATATTATATTTTACCTGTCGCATGGCAAAACGGACCGCAGCCAGTATGAAAGCTCTTGCGATCCGATTCAGCGACAGGTTCCAGCTATCCGATCTGATCGCATGCGATATCTGTAAAGGCTGAACGCGATGCGATCTGACATCAACGAAAGTACATATGACATGCATAGGTTAAGAGATCACATGCAATCAGATCGTATCGCCAGATCGGATCGCTGAAACGGATTAACTCTGTCGGTAAAGGCTTTAAGTCACCGTTCACAGCCGCAAAGTCGTGAGTCGTGTGCTTTCTCATTGCCAGTGTCAGATAGCATCGCGATCTGTCTTTACAAAGATCGCATGCGATCAGATCGCATCGCCAGATCGTGTTGCCGGATCGCGTTCTGTAAACTTTACGAGGTTCTCGTAATGCGGGTACATCATACCAAGAATAATAACGTGACAACCCAATCGACTATGGAGACAATTTAAACAAAACAAAATTAATAATAGATCAACCGAAATTTTTATTGTTAATTTTCAAATAAAAAATAAAAAAAAAAGATTTTTAAAATGTAAAATTTTAATAGTAAAATAAGACATAAAATATTGTTATGTACCTACACATACGTATTTTTCATAAATAAAAAAAAAATAGATTTTTAAAAGGACGATTGCACTGATTGCGTTTATCAAACGTCTTAAAATAAAGCTACCACCGAATTATACAAAATTAATCTTAGAAAATAAAGGCATTGATAGTTACTTTGTACCAAGGTACTATAAAAGAATGCAATGAGATATTTTTCAGTCAAATATTTAGTTCTTGGAGGCACGACTGAATTATACAAAATTAATTAGGTATGTCGAACTTATTATAATATCTAATTATTATTTCCACAGTTCCAAGAACTCTTGTAAACCATACATTTCCGTTGAATGATTAAAATACATCGATAGAAATATTGCAGCTAGACATAAATTTTTCAAAATTTTTCAATTCCTTGCACTTAATGCTCCTTTAGTGAAACGATTTCAAAACCCCTTTCTAACTTAGGTCTATAACTCTCTATATTACATTAATTACATATTTCATTCTACAAGTATAAAAACCTTAAAAAAACAATGTACTTGTGTTATTTTTGACCTTCTACATTATTTTCTTAGATGCTGCCCTCTATCACGATAATCTTAATTTTCAACATAGTAAACCTGTAAGTATTGAAGTCTTACCACGAGAAAGATAAACATCTGTTGAACACTTGTCTAAAAAAATGTCGTCGTCAAAATGACATTTCACGTTAATATGAGGATCTTTTTGTAGTTTCACTTTTTTAGACCACCGTTTAACAGATGTTTATATTTTTGTGGTAGGGCGGTAAAATTCAAAGTTTTAAGTATTTCACTGTGCTAGTTTTGGTGATAGGTACCTACCGATACAGATACACACGTTGAATATATTGTGTTCTGTAAACTACCACGGCAAAACGATTATTTTCCTTTGAGAAAAATAACCGTTCGAACCAGGCAGTAACTACACACAGCTACAAAATTACTTTGACTAATCAAAAATTAAATAAAGGGGGCAAACGGTTCTTAGGTTTATGAACCAAACCGACTTTCATGCCAGAACTAATACATTTATTAAACCTACATTGTTTGCACCAGGCCCGGGTTTGCACATTGACCACACATTGCATACGTGCCGAACAGACGTAAGTGTTTTCTCTCTGAAGCTGCACGGTCCTCTTAAAGAAGAGTTTGCAGGATTCGCAGGTCCTCACTCCGTAGTGTAAACCAGATGTCACATCACCACAGACAGGACAAAAACTTGGTTTCCTATACAAAACTGAAAATTTTAAACGATATTTTATTGTGAAAATAATATTTTATGGTGTTAGGCCAGGAATTAATGAGTATGCTTCGTCATTTGTTGTAGGATTTTTAAAAAAATTGCGACATTGAATCTAACAATATTTTTTATGCCATAAAGTAAATCTCAGATACACAGTTATCCCCTATACACCACATATAAACGTAAGTACAAATAGCTGTTAGGAAAGATTCGGTGCAATGACTTTTTTTTTGTTTTTTTAAATCATATTTTCATAAAAATTATTTTAAGATTTTTTGGAAAATCATTAATAATATAATATTCGTTTTGGTAGTGTCCCAAACTACATAATTATATTTGCCATCTGTTGTTAAATACGTCGAACGTTAAATCATGAGCACAAATATATTACCTTACATCATAATCGTCGTATCTACTACCAGTAAAAACAGCATTTAATTATCGAATTTAAAGTAAAAAAAAAAACACATTTATTTAACAGATCATTTATTAAAAATTATTACCTAATCAACACTTGGAAACAAGATTTACTGTAAAAATATAAGTAATTACATATTAACTAGAACAAAATGAAATTATTGCGACATAATAATTATTATCAGTAAGTAGATCAACCGGGACTTTATTAAATAAATAATAGCCGAATTTATGTCATTACAACTATGTACATACATAGGTAATGTTCTTTTTTTTACTTAGGTAAACATAAATTGATTTATAAAAAACACAATCACCACATTTAATCCTAATTCTATGAACACCGTGGGTATTATAGACAACAGAGCATATCCTTATATTTAATTATTTATCTTACATCTAAACATCCTATCTAATGCCCTACTAACATTATACAAAGCTACCTATGTTATTAAACATTTTAACAAGACGTCAACATAATTTTAAGACTTACATAATGATAACTCTTTTTTATTATTCGTATTCAAAACATACAAAACAAATCCAATAGATGTCATCAGTATCACACTCCGAAATTGTCAAGGAATGACAAAGGATACCGGACAAATGTGTAAAAAACAACATAGCTACAAAACCTAATACGTCAAAAACTTTCGTTTGAATTTCTGTTTGGGGCTGCCTTTTTGCTGATTTGCAGAGATTCATATTTCCAATCATTTGTTCCGCCAACAAAGCGTTCATTTCATTTCCATTAAAAAATAACGCATGCTTACAAAAAAAAAAAAACTTACAAAGATTTAATTTGCATTTCCTCAACAAATGCGCCATTGAAATCATACCCTGCTTTGATGATTACACACAATGTCATGGGTTTAAAGATACTCGTAGTAAGCTGCCCTCATGTTTATTATGACGTCTGTACCTTAATACATCCACAAATCGAGGACAATTTCCCATACGAACACAAAACGCTTCTTGCAATAATTTTTCTTACACACTCCTGTCTTGCATTCATTTATCAAGAACAAAGGCACTTCCATACCCTCCTCTACGCTGGCACTTTCTTAGTCTCACGAAACTTTAAAAAATACAAGTCCATCACTTAATGACCCTTTTTATCCCTTTTATAATCCTAAATTGATCTAGCTAAAGTAAGTCTTTAGTCATTAACCGCCTTACCTCAAAAAAATAAACATCTGTTGAACACTTGTCTAAAAAAAGTGTAACGTGAAATGTCGTTTTGGCGTTGACAGTTCTTTTAGACAGGTGTTCAACAGATGTTTATCTTTCATGTGGTAAGTCTTTTTGACCAATTAACAGCATTATTATAAATCATTTAACATAAGACTACTGGCAGTGATTTGCGAGAATAAGTAAAAAATGTTAATTATAAAAAATAGGTCCATTTGAACCACTTCGCGATAGCTTTTTGAAGGACACCGTGGATTTTAGTCAGTACGAGTCTGACAGTCCCTCACGCCCTGCCCTGCCTTTTTTTTAGCGTGGTAAAATCATCAAATGAGTCCTCCCACCCCGGGGAGGACTCATTTAATGATTTTACCACGCTAAAAAAATGTGGTCCAAGTGGGCTTTTTAAAATAAAATAGCTATTTTAATTGACAAAGATCTTTGAAAGCTACATTTCGAAAACTAGGAGTTACTTAAACGGTCTTCCCGTTTAAGTAATTCTTTCTTTAGATACATAGCGGCTCTGCCTCCTCGCTCCTTCTTTAATCTGACCAAAGTTGGCAACATACCGACTTGAATACATTTATGATACCTGCAAAACTTGCAAGATCTTTTATAAGGAGTCAGGACACATCTCCCAGATCGTTTCACGCAGTTGAACGTCAGAGACTTGTCGAAACTGATGGCTCTTTTGAAAAACGACTTGCAGGATTCACAAGTATGGACGCCGTAGTGTATACCGCTGACAAAATCGCCACATACAGGGCACAGCATTTCTATTTTTGCGATTATTCCTAATAAAACAAAAAAAAAACATTATTCATTGGTCGTAGCAGTACGTTGTTTTAAATTAAATAATATGTGTAAATTTTAAACATTCGCAGCCTTATTACAAAAACTTAATCATCTGTTGAACACTTGTCTAAAAAAAGTGTGACTGCAAAACGAACCTTATTTCAACGACATAATCTGACATTTTTTTAGACAATTTTTCAACAGACGTTTATAAGTTTTTGTGGTGAACCTTATTTCAACGACATAATCTGACATTTTTTTAGACAATTGTTCAACAGACGTTTATAAGTTTTTATGGTACGACGGTCGATGTTTAAAATTTACAAGATTTTAACCGTCGCACCACAAAAACTTTTAAACGTCTGTTAAACACTTGTCTAAAAAAATGTCAGATTATGACGTTCAACGTCATAATCTGACATTTTTTTAGACAAGTGTTTAACAGACGTTTCAGTCTCGAAAGTTAGTCGTAGTCCTCACACAAAATAAAAGAACACTGTAAAATATCTTTGATATTTAGTTATGGTGGGAAATTGGAACAAAGCTAGTTCGATTTTAATCCAGTCAATTTAGGCAAATAAAAATTCAAGTCGTGTTTTACATTAACATTTTAATGCTTTTTCAGTCAAGTATATAAAAGTGGACTTTATGAAACATTTGAAAACGATAAAGTAAAAAAAAATAACAGAAAAAAAATAGAATTGAATTATTCAATAAATTAGCTTACAACTAAAAGTAGTAAGATCAAAGATTTTTCGTATCGACTAGGTACTTTAGAGATGTAACCTTTAAGTTCGTTGTAAGGAGAATGTCGGGTACTTTTAAAGTAAAGTAAATAATAAAACCTAACTTTAATTGAGAAACAATAGCTATTTGAATAACTCCAAGAATAAATTAGAGAAAGAGAAGAATATTTTAAGAAAAAAAAACTAAAAAAGTAAATCAATTTTTTTTTGTTTGTAAACATATTACAAAACCTTTGATTTAATTCTCACACCATCTCTTAATTTAAACACATGTCCATCGGGACATGTGTTTAACTTTTATTTAATATTAGGTGCTGTAAGGATCGCCTTACAGCACCTAATATTAAATAAAAGTAAGTACATTGCACAAAAATCGACTTCCGATTTTACATCTGAAGTTGCTGTCAAATTTTAACTGATTTTTTTTTACAGTTAAGTAAAGATAACAAATAACTGTGAAAAGACTGTAGAGTGCGCAAGAATAGCGAAAGCATTTTGCCATTTATTTTACTTTTATAAATTATTTGAAATAGAGTGCACCATTCCTACGAGTAGATTCAAGAAGCCTCGCGGATGCGGTAACTTCCTTCGTGAGACGGACGAACTTGGCCGATCATACAATTGAGCTTTATTATGTTAAGATACTCGTACATTGAGGCAATACTACTAAGAGAATGATGGGTATGAATGTTGATGGATGGAAAGGAAGAGGAAGGCCAAAGAAAAGATGGATGGATAGTATAAGGATTGATACGAAAGAAAAAGGAGTAAATGAAACTGTGACGTCTGATAAGGGAGCATGGAAGAAGAAAATGTGTGAAGATGATGATGAACTTAAATAATATTCATTTATTTATAAAATCTTCAACATTCATTTGATTATGTTCCGGATCAGTATAATTAGGTACGTTTTTTCCATACGCACGGTCATGATTGTGAAGATTATTTTTGTAAGTTACAGTTCCGTCAACCTTGTGCAGGACAGCTTTGCATCCAAAATAACTTCGTCTGCTGCATTGCCATCGTTCTTTGCAGTTCCTGGAGTAATGCAGTGAAAACTTGTAACCGTCGACAACCATCACCATTCGGTTGTTTCTAGACCATTCGTAAGAAACTGTAAAAAATAAATAAGATGTAGTAGATATTTTTTCACAACGGATGGGCTTGAAAATGAACATGGACAAGACGAAAATTATGTCAAATGCCAATGTTGTGCCCACACCAGTCTCTGTTGAAAACTCGGTACTCGAAGTTGTTGACTCATATATCCGCTTAGGACAAGTAGTTCAAATAGGTAGGTCCAACTTCGAGAAAGAGGTCAACCGCCGAATCCAACTCAGTTGGGCAGCGTTCGGGAAACTACGTAACGTAATGTCTTTTCGTCCGACATACCTCAGTGCCTCAAGACGAAAGTCTTCAACCAATGTGTGTTACCAGTGATGACTTACGGCACCGAAACGTGGTCTTTCACTATCGGCCTCATCTCAAAGCTCAAAGTCGCTCAGCGAGCTATGGAGAGGGCTATATATGCTCGGTGTTTCTCTACGTGATCGAATCCGAAATGAGGAGATCCGTAGACGAACTAAAGTCACCGATATAGCCCACCGGATTAGCAAGCTGAAGTGGCAATGGGCAGGCCATATTGCTCGCAGAGCAGTTGGCCGATGGGGTCGAAAAGTGCTAGAGTGGAGACCGCGGACTAGCAAGCGTAGCGTAGGACGTCCACCAACGAGATGCACTGACGACCTTATAAAGGTCGCTGGAGTCGCGAGTGGAGATCTAAAGGGGAGGCCTATGTTCAGCAGTGGACGTCCTATGGCTGAGATGATGATGAGATATTTTTTAATATGTTATAGCATTGTGATTTGTGTTAGTAGGACCAAGTTATACTTGCTAGGTCGTAGATACGTTGAAGGAACCTAGATTGCTCGATTGAAAAATAAATAAATGATTGATTAATTGAAGAGTGACCCAGATTGGTTGAAATATTTAATAGAACTCTACTCTGAGCAAATAAATAGATCTGTTCAATCAAAACTTATCGATTGATTAGATAAGAGAATGATGCTTTAAGTAAATGAAAATGCGATTAGATCTCACTAATCTGTATAATTTAAGGATTAACCTAATGAAATGACTAATTCACAATAACGCATAGTACTACATTAAATTATTTAAGTACTCAAAAATATAATGAGATCTAGATTTAAATTCTACTCATGTTTTCAGACTTAAAAAAATAAGTAAATTAAATTGGCGTACTCAACATAATTATTATACATACAATAATAGATTTTCTTAACAAGTGTAAAGTTTTAAATAAATGCTATTTATTCAGCTACCGCTGTTTCACTGTGTAAAACACTAAAAGTAAAAAAAAGTGACTATGTTATTAATAAGAGCAAAATATATAAATAAAAAAAGGTAAAATAATTAAAAGGAAAATAAATAAAAAGGAGGAAAATACGGATAGAATAATACAATAGAGTGGACTTCTTATATCTACTTGCTTCGTTTACGACTCATCATGGTCTTTCTTCTGCTCTTTTTTCAACTTACTTGACTTCGATGTAGCATTATTTCATGCTTAACGTTTATTCACACGTACGACAACGACAACCACATCGCATCAAATGAAAATGTGGTCGAGCTGTGGTCGCAAGTGAATAGAGTTGCTGTTGTGTGTTGCAAACCTCACGAATGAATGAGTCGTTGCGTCGACGCAACGTTGCGGTTGCAATGTGGTTGCGGCCCAATCAGTATCACCAACGTGGTCGTCAATGGCGACAAAATAAGATCCATTTGAACTCGATTATTTATTACTCGATTATAATACAAAATATACGGCCGTCGTCGTCGTGTCGTTGTCGTACGTGTTAATACAGCCTTAGTTTTACAAAATTATATTTTCTACTTTATACGTTTTACAAAAATTTGATACGGCAAGAACAAAACCTGTATATGTATAAATAATGACAGTCCCAGACTGTGATAGATCATTGTCTAAAATTGCCAACATATGACTAAAAGTTGAAACAACCCAGCACAGGCATATTGTGGACACAGCTCCGGACCGGACACTAATCTGATGCTTTTTATTGATCAATGCGTCTGCGCAGCCCGAAGGCTATTTGGCCATACCTGGTTAGTAAGTATTATTTATATACTGGAGCAGTTGCAAAAAACATAACACTCTTTTTTTAGGCAGTCGTGTAAAAAGGACGACGCTATTCGTCCTCTATGTAATTCTTAAATAAAAATTATTTATTATTATTTATTATGTAGCCATCCTGTTCTTACACTAGAGCATTGATAGCAAAAATGCTCGCGATAGCAAAATTTTTATCTCTATAGAGGTAGATACGCCCCTATATACCTACAGTACTTAGGTAAGTTCGGAAAAAAGTTACAAGGAGTAAATTTTCACAAATATTAAAACAACACAGGACACAATTTCACAACCAAAATATCATCTACAGTTATTTGACTTCTTTATATTTCGAATTTCCTTAAATAATTTACTAATTTCATGTCTTGAAATATTATAATTTGACTAGTAAACATCGATAACTAGGTAATTTATTTTTAATTTTACGTTGTCGCCATTTTTCTGCATATTTTTTCAATACCTTCGATTATTCTTATGAAACTAGAAGTTTCTATTATATTAGAGGTGTGCAGGGGGCCTTTGCTTTAATCAATTTCCTAATGAACTGAATATGAGAGCCGAGGAGTGGGTGTACAAACATTGGCCTGTTGGGTACAATTTTATTGCATGTAGACATTGATTAATATTTTTAGTAGAATCTTATTTGAGCAAATATGGCAATCCTACCAATTTAGAGCCTGTCCAGATAGGGCGTTTTACGCGCGAGTCGATTCGCGCGTAGGCACTCGCGCGTACTCGAGATACTAGAGCTACATACATCGCGTCCAGATGCTCTCGCGCGTTACCTCACTCGCGCGTAAAACGCTTGCAATGAGCGGGACTCTCGACTCGCACGTTTTACGCGCGTGCGACGCGCGAGTCGAGATACTCCGGCGCCGTTACAGCGTCCAGAACAACGCGCGTGTCCTTCGCGAGTGGACGTATTCGTTTCGAAATGGAGCGTGATAACTTTGACACAGAACTTTTTATTGATGAAGTTGAGAAAAGGGTAGCTATATGGGATATGGAATTATCAGATTATTCTAATAATATATTCTCTGAGTTTTGGGTATAAAGTTATAAACATGCTATGCGTCATTCTGTCACGTAGAATGGGATGCACGTTACATCGTCGACTTTCTCTTCGTTTTCTACGTCTCCATCGACGGTATGCAAGCCACAACACAACCGCTGTATCCAAGTCCATGTTTATAACTGGTCAAATTCGTCTGATCACATACGCGCGAGACACGCGCGTAAAACGCTCTATCTGGACGCAACAAAAATTGCTACGCGCGAGTCGACTCGCGCGTAAAACGCCCTATCTGGACAGGCTCTTAAACGTAAGAACAGGGTAAGGGGGAAGAGATTTGCTTACTTTCACTGACTAGGGGTTTTAGTAAACCATAATTATGTAATTCTTGAATGACCCCTTAGTAACAAATATCTTAGGTATTTAGGACTAAAATGAGCTAAAACATTGCTCTTCTATAGTCATGCCTAGGTATGGCTTTGACCGATTGATCAAAAGTTCAGCTGCGTCATGATTGTGGACACCCTTGACTTCAATGATGCGTTTCCCTCGAGTCTTCAGAACACCCTTGCAGCATCTGTACGAATGAGTTGAGCATGTCCATCTGACGACACCATTCCGAATGGAGTGGCGGCAGTAGGTATAGTTTTGATACGATATAAGAGGTTTCCCTCTAAGAGATGGAATGACGTATGCTACTTCGGTACCGTTGTACATTTTGTCTGTAATTTCATAAAGAAAATATTAGTGATAGCCACACGAGAACGTCGCGTTTTGGGACTTAAGGGTATAAACACCGTTTATTTACAACATTGCTTGCAATTTTAGCTACTGTTTTGCATAATTTACATTGTTGTTTAAGGACTGGATATTTGTGTAGAGTTGAACGGGCAAGAGTGAGTGCAGAATCTAGGATGCACAAGGATATTTTCAACAAAATTTAGGGACTACGTGCAAAACTGTCTTTTTTATATTGCTTTATGACAAACACATATTTTAATGATACACAATCTGGATTAGGTTAAATAATAAAGGCTACAGGTAGATTTTCTAATATATATTCATATAAAAATAGAGAGCAATGGAACACAAGTGCACTAATACTGAAAATACATCTCATATCGCCACTACGTTTGTACTACAGCATTCAGTGAAAAATAATAGGCAAGAATTTACAATAATACATAGAGATCACAAAATCGAGCTTTTATCACAAATTAGCACCTTACAGAGTAGAAGATAATTTTAGTTAAAAATATTCTAGACTACGAAAAAAACGAACTGCCATTCATGGACGAAGACAATATCTAGGTACTAAATAAATAGGTTTATTAAAAAACAAAACTGAGAAATTAGTTCATTAGATAGACTCGTTAAGGTTGAGTAGGTACTACATATATCACTAAATGATTTGAGCACTTTTTCTATCCAGTGAAATCTGCCCTAAGCCTCAAAAATATGTAGTAAAAGGAAGCGCGTTAAACCTAGATTTATTCTCTTTGGCGAGTGCCTGACTTTAGATGTGACATGGAAAACTCTGCACTCGTATGTCATCACACCACATGGTCAATGCATAATCAACCTATATTGTTCCCACAACTGGGACGCAGGCCACTTCTCTGTGAGAGGGAGTGGACACGCGGTTTCTTCGTAATGTTTTTCTTCATCGTTTTGAGATCAGTAGTAATGGAATTAATTACAAAGTAATGCACCGGAGCTGGGTTCGAACACTTCGAACCCACGACCAACAACTTGGAAAACAAGGCCCTTAGCATTGGGCCACCACTGTTCCTATACCACATGAAGAAAGTCAATATTTTAAAAAAGAGTGCATAGAATTTAATACAAAGGCAAACTGAACTACCTAAACAGAAATCACATTTATTATTATGACACTATGAAAATGAGGAAGACATTCCTTTATTGCAACTAACATAACCGACTCGATAATCAAAATAAACACGACAGTTTTTGTGATGGCAGCGTGGTAGTTGCTTACAGAATCAGACAGATGGCAGCACTGTATACGGCTGCGGTTTCACTGAGACAAAGCGGAGCGGAGACGAGCTGTGCCGCGATTCACCAATCACATGACTGATGCACATGGCTGGCCACGTGACACATGTGTCATTCAAGCCATGTGATTGGTGAATCGCGGCGCAGCTCGTCTCCGCTCTGCTCCGCTCCGCTTCAATCGAACCGCAGCCTACACGGTGTAAGAAACACAAAATTTGACCATAGGATGAAATTTTTAATAACCTCCTTTTTTTTGAAGTCGGTAAAAAAATACTGCTCTGCCACTGAAAATTGCAAAACAACATTGGGGATTTCGGAGTTAAATTCTGCGTCCCTAGCCAAGTTAGAAACGATCGGCACAAACGCTCAGTAGGCTTTATTTGATTTTGAAGTATTATGCTCTATATTTTTGTAGTGTTTAAAGTTGAAAGTCTATTGAAAATTACATAGCGTTTTCATTCGTTCCAGTTGACAGTCGCTAACGCTGAGTAGTCTTTAATAGGTTTTTAACTTTGTTCTGTGAGATATAAAGTTGAAAATCTATTAAAGCCTCTAATTGTTTGCGTTTCTAACTTGGCTAAGAGGGCTAATCTTGTGTCACGATTTCACCGTAATTTTTTTTTTAATCCTAAACCAAAACCAATGTCAAACAAAAAACTCTGTAGGTGGATGATTATGAAGGTTTTTCGCGTACATTAATCTATTTTGTTCGGTATACACTTTGGCAGGACAGCCGTGAGTATTGTGGGTGTAGCAAGACCAATAGCAATGGTCTCCTTGGTATTGCACCCTGGTGAATGTGAAGTCCCCCAGCTTCATCAGCCGGTCACCTCCTCTGGAGATCATAAATTTTACTGCAAAGTAAATGTAGTATGAGGATATTTTATCAATAGTTTAGTTTATCTATTAATCTGTTTGCTCCACAGTCCACACCATAGCTCGCGGTGTCAAGTGCGAAGATTTGTGACAATAGATGTTCAGTAATTTTTGATAGATAACAAACAAGCGTCCGCTATAAAGAGGCGGGTGCTCCATAAAGAATTTTTGGGAAAATAGTATTGCGCAGCGCTACAGAGCGTGTGTTCCCACCTCGGGCGCTTTGACAGCAGGCATCCGCGCGAATTTTGACTACGCTTTTATGTGGTTACTGATGCCGATTCACATACAAGATTCATTGTCTACGTGTCATTTCAAATATAAATGATAATGAACGGATGTTTCTCATGCGCCTTCAAACAGTTAATTAGCTTCGAGTGGATTTGCTACTCTTATGTTTTGCAAAAGCATCTAATACAGAATTAAATAAAATGTTTACTAGTAGTACATATTTTTCATTAGTTTATTTGCACTAATTTGTACTACACAAATATTACTTTTTTACTATTAGTATTAAGAAAATTAAAAAAAAATACTAATGACTTACTACACTGAGAAGAAAAAAATTAATGACCAAATTGAGGTCATATAAATCGAGAACTTTCTAAATATAGGACAATCATTATTAAAAAGGAATGAAATACAAAATCCATTGGATTTCTGATAAACTACATGATATAGAGAGCCTTCTGTCTCAGAAAATAGGACAACAAAATAAAACGAAATTTACCCCAATAATTAAAAAAATATAATTATTATCTAGGTTCTTAGTAAGTATTAGACAAAGAAATACTTAGATAAAGAAAGAAATGAAAACATTGAAAAATTCATATTTCATGATACTTAAAATTACCTGTAAAATTAATAATTTAATTTATTCTGGTGACAGGTTTTACAACAACTTAAATATATTTTAATAACTTCTTTGGAAACATTACAAAACTTGGTTTTTAATTCAGTGTCCATTACATCTTTATTTGCATGTTTAAACAGTAAATGTATAGTGTGTAATACACCAAATAAATCTTCCATAGGCACATAGAACTTAATACTAGTATTTACATCATCCCGGGGCTGTATGAGCCTTTCTCTACCATTTACATCTATGACATCATAGTTAGCTAGCATTTTGAAGTCTTCATAATTTTTGTTTCTTTTGTTTTTTATTTCCTTCACCTCTTTTATGAAGTCCTGGTACCGAACTGTATTCATGAGGTACACGCTGTTACTCTTCTTCCGACCAGCCAGTTTATTAAGTTTTTCATTGAAATCCGCTTTTATTGGTGTGACATAGTTTGTTGAAAATTGTTCTAAAGCTGTAATTGAAAAACATAACTTTTATGACATTTTGAAACTAAATTAAACAATCAATTTGTTGGCTCAGGCTGATATAGGAATGGTAATAAAAGAAAATTAGTAGTAAAACAGCAACAAGTCAATTAAATAATTTATTTAAACAACGTAATAAAACATTACATATTTGAGTCTATTTTTCTTTTTGTTTTTTTTTTAAATTTTAGAATAAGTATTACATATTTGTGAAGGCACATACAATTGCTATTAACATTATTTATTACTTACCTACCTATAAGTACCTACACATTATTCAACGCAACATTAAAATTCCTTAAAATAACTAGGTTATGAGACTATGATTCTCTTACCAAATTTTCTCATATTTTATTTATTTTCACAAGGATTAGGGGAAACTCGCTGAAGCACAATACTATAACGTAAAATGATCTTAAAACTATTCTGGTATACACTGAAATATAATGAAAAAAATGTTGCAAGAACAAACCAGTTACCTGCGGCACATTCAAAGTAGGTCATCGCTGATTTGCTTTGTATTTCCTCAATAATACAGTAAATTATAGAAAGTAACTGCCATTTAGAGACAGAAGGCTTGTATAGGGCATGGTACATTGATTCAATTCGCTTTTTTAATGAATAAACATGAAGAAAGTATAGTAGTTAAGCTGCAATCAAAACACTCACCATTCCAAGTCCATACAGTGATTTCCCATTACAAAAATTAGTGAACCGAGTAAAGAACATACACTAACACATATTAATCTATCAAATTTGCACTATTGTATTCAAATAGGATCAAATATCACATTAATTTCCAATGATTTTGAAACTCCGCGCACAATTTTAGGTTATTTTTAATACACTGGCACTTTTATATTGTTCCCACTTATAGCAGGGTATAAATTTATCAAATATAATAACAAAGTTACTAGAATTACGTCCTTTTGAGCAATTTTCAATAAATCGCAGTGTTTATTTTTGTTATTTTATTGCCCATCATCCGTCATTTTGACACGACTGTCACTGTGTTATGTTTCGTTTCACGCGGAATCATTAGCCAGATGTTTTTATTCTATAGTTGACAGTGGCGCCACCCCGACTTTAGAATTAAAGTGAGTAGACGCTTGTATTTTATATCTATGCTTCTATTTATTATACACAGAATATTAATTAGTTCTTAATATTCACTTTAAAAATGAATAATTAAATTAAAATAAACCAAATGTTTAAGAGCGCCCCTACCTAAAACGTGACTTTTTTGCCGTTCATGCGCGAGCCCGACTAGCGCTTGGTCTCTTTTTTACGTAGCTTTCAGTTTTCAATAAGTATTTGTGAAAATAGGCATCAATTTGCCCACAGATTAGTCGCCGACATGTTTAAAGAGGCCCAAGAACGCAAAGGGCAATTGAAGAAACAGGGCGGTTTTAGTACCTACTGACTAAAACCAACCTGTTTCTTCATCAATTCTCGAACTACCTACTCGAAGGTTTTGACCTTCGAGTCTAACAGCTCTTTCGCTTCACCATGAGTTGAAGGACTTATTATAAGAACTAGCTTCCGCCCGCGACTCCGTCCGCGCGGATGTCGGTCTTCGCGTGGATGGTTTATTATTGGAACAATAATCAAAAAGGTCGCGCTGAAAAGCACGGTTTAAAATTACACGCATACAATATTAATTCCACGGACGACCGCTCGCCACACTGGACACGTCCGCTCGCATCAAAATTCAGAATTTATATGCATCGCGCGGCGCGGAACGCGGCTCCTTATATAGGAGTCGGGGAGGCGTGGCCCGCGTGTGCCGCAAACGGTTCAAGCCAAATCCGACTTTCGGCGCTACAGGTTACGGCGCTGAATCCACTGCGGGTAATGCAACGTGTGTTCGCGGTTCTACAGAACAACGTCTATGAATAAAACTGAAAAATAAGATTTTTTTTTCTACGTATTTTTCCAGGATAAAAAGTATCCCATTTTATGCCCAGGATAATAAGGTATAATTATACCAAGTTTCATCGAAATCGAACCGTTAGTTTTCACGTGATTCCTGCATATACAGACAGACAGACAGACAGACAAACATTTTTTTAATCACATATTTGGGTTTGGTATCGATCCAGCAACACTCCCCGCTATTTATTTTTTCAATATTTTCAATGTACAGAATTGACCCTTCTACAGATTTATTATATGTATAGATATCCTATTTACGTATATACTTAACTTTTAACGTAGATAACAAAAATTACCTACCTATGTAGCACCGACCGATTTAAACAAACTCGTAATACTCAGTTTACATCGAAAATCAAACAATGAATATTATGCACAAACACAAAAAACTAAAATTAAAACTCACTCAAAGACCTAACTTAAAAAAAAAGCAATCATTAAGCTTCACTTTGTCAAGGTCATGCCAGTAAGATCAGATATTAGACCAATTCTGGTTATCGGACTAAAATGTGCTTTCTCACTGGGGCCTTCTGGGGCACATCGCATGGGTTCAGCTCGTATAGCCAGACCGCTGGAACGGATTGCGCTCTGTGTGTAAAAGCCTTATGACAGATAATAATGTGATGCAGTTTTTTTCAATATCATCTGAGGCCTTATCATGAGTTTTCACTTATTGTGACGTAAAGTAAACTGGAACTTTGAACATTTAATTTCAAGGAAAAAATTAGTTCGTTCTTCGCACACCAGTGGCACTGTTCCATTTTTCCATACAAGAAACGCTGTAAATACTGGAAAGACGCTGTAAAGCAAAATAGTGAAAACTCGTGATAAGGACTCTGGTGTTAATAGCTCGAACTTGTAGCAGTTTCGATCAATGATTATGATCAATATTATATTTCGTGATATTACCATACACATCAATAAAGACTCTTGCGGGACACTTCATCGTCTTCCGTCTGGAGCAGTACCAACATCTTGACCTCCAGCTGTTAGAGAAGGTGTAATCTTTGAAGAGCATAATTTGTCTGCCACCGGCTGTGTGTATGATTTCATAAAGTAGATCTGAAAGGGAAAGGCGGTTATTTTTATCAAATTATTACAGGTAGGCATTTTATTATTCTTTCGTTTATTAATTTAAACCCACAATACCTTTACATTTTTAAACATTTCCTAAACTTAAATTAAAAATCATTTACAAATACCAAAATAGTGGTCCGCCGCTGTGAGCGCAGGTTCCAAGCTACCGGAGGTTAGGACTCTAGAGACAGGAACCTCCTCACAATACGAGTTGTATCAGGCTTTTGATCCAATCCCCTAAGGAGAGCCTCGAAGGGTGTACACCTTCGTTCGTCGAGGCTCTTTGTGATTAAACCATTGGCAATAACGATAATCGGCACAATGATAACCGAGCTCACATTCCACAAGCTCGCAACTGTTTCTTATTTTATTCTTATCTTTTTTTTAGACTTAGACCCAGACAGACCTTGGGGTCTCTATGAATGTGGTTAAGTGGCCTTTAAGGCTGCGGGCCTAAAAAGGCTCTGTCACTGAAATGAAACTCGATCATATTCCTAAGTAAATTATATCGTCAGGGTAAACATAATATTGAATTCTTCAGGATATGAATGTGGTTAAGTGGCCTTTAAGACTGCGGGCCTAAAAAGTCTCTGTCACTGAAATGAAACTCGGTCATATTCCTAAGTAAATTATATCGTCAGGGTAAACATAATATTGAATTCTTCAGGACAGACAGAATCCCTTAGTCTCCATAGTTACAAGTACACAATTCCATTTATTTTTAAACGACAATTCTGTATGAAGAATAAAGCTAGAAGAAATTTTAAATGCACCGGGATTTAAAATTTCTATTGCAAAGAAAAAAAATGCTGATGTAGGAGATACTCACCTATTGCATGGGTTCTTGATATGATAACAATATTAGGAAAAAAAATTAGCAGAATAATAAGTTAATTAGCCCCTTACTCCATGGATTATGAAGGAGGTACAATACATTCAACGGCGGATCCAGGGGGGGGGTCATGGGGGTCATGACCCCCCCCTGGGCGACAGGCTGGGTCATAGGCGACCACTGCAATTTTATCTAATTTTATTTATAAACATAAATAAATTATAGGGGAAGATGCACATAATCATAATAATACAATTCTGAGTTGTTATTGGTTATATTATAGTTATATAGTGCAAAACATCGAATAAAATCATTCAAGTTTGCCGCGCAGCGTGGCCGCTGTGCTTATATTGTCCTATCACGCCGCATGGCGGGCGCACCAGCGAGCGGCACGAAGCAACCCCTCTCCGCGCGCCCGCAAGATTTTATTGTTCTTTAGTGTGCTAAAAATATATAATTTTCACCTCACACGCTCGGAAAGATTCTATTCCTCGTTCAACTCACTTCACTCGCGGTTTAATCTTAGGATCCTTCGCTCGCTCCAAAAAACAACTTTGCAGCCTTGCCCAAATAACTATTTCACCTTGCAGGCTTGGAAAGATTTGTCATTCGAAATCTGAGCGCAAAACTCCATTTTGCGCGCTAGCGAAAAAGTGTTTTCAAAATTCGAACGTCTTCTATTCAATTATTTTCTACACTGACAGGCGAGCCGGCCCCACTGCATTTCCTCGCTGTAGCTGTAGTGAGGTGAAAAGTTGTGTGTTGCGTCCAGCAGCAAAGTTATTCTGCGTCTCGTACCTTTGAAAACTTCGTTACGCTCAGGATTCAATTCAAATATTAGCGCCAAAAAACAACAAATAGCATTATTTACTACATTTTTCCGGTGACTCTGACCGCGACCAGGTAATTTCGCTGCAATGGAGGACCAATGCAATCGACCCTATGAAATCTTGTCCGTTTAGCGGTTTCAACCAGAAAAATTGACAAACAACATAATTATCTGATCGCCGGCGAATCGGCCAACCTCCTTGCCGGATCGCTGCCCTGGCATCTGGAGGCGACTGCCCTCCAGCGCGTCTAATATGAGTGGCGCGTGGAGGCGCAGCGCCGTCCGGGGCGAATCCCTGCTGTGCGGCAGGAAGAGTTCCGGCGTGATCTCAGGGCAGTTTGGAGGGAATGACTGTCGCAACCGAGCTCCGGGCACGCCGCAATCGCGGCGGTAGGACCCCGCTTTGAGGAGTGGCGTCACGGCGTCCTGACCTACCGCATGACGCCGGTCCTCACTGGACACGGAAGTTTTGCGAGGTACCTGTGTCGGATAAGGAGGGAAAAACACCGGGATGTCAACACTGCGAAGATCGCCCGGAGAACATAGTGGAGCATATGGTGCAGGACTATCCCGCTTAGGCAGAGCACCGCCGTGTCCTCACGACTCCGGAGACCTCTCGCACCCGGCATTGGGCGAGGCCATGCTGCGGAGCGAGACGGAGTGGGAAGCGGTCGCCTCCTTCTGCGAAACTGTCATGCTCGTGAAGGAGGAGGCGGGCCGCTTGAGGGATAGGACAGCGTCCTCCCTCCACCCCAGCCGCAGTGGTAGACGCCCACGGCGACGGACAACGGCAGACGATTTCCGGCCACGGTAGGCGCGGGCATGCGGGCGGCGAGTAATGGGTGACTCGCTGTCCGACCATAGACCATGCCCGGGTCGAAGGCGCGTTGTGTTCCAAGCGCACCTCAAAAAGTGTGAGCATAATGACCTTTAGAGGGCCATAGCCTGCCGGGGTCGCGGGACTTATGAATTACCGTGACCCGGGAACGTAAAGGGCTATTGAAGGACACCGTGGATTTTAGTCAGTACGAGTCTGACAGTCCCTCCCGCTCTGCCTGGGTGGGAGGACTCATTTGATGACCACGATAAAAAAAGTATAGTTATATCTATCCGAACTAGACTATGGAGACAAGCTGTCTGCGACATGGTGACCCCCCCCTGAAACAAAAGCTGGATCCGCCCTTGAATACATTGTCCTTTTTTTGCATACATTTGTTTTATTGTGTGTTCCAAGACTTTCCCTCTTTAATTGTTCGTTGACTGGGCTATTTGGTTGCCCGCAAAGATGTCAAAATCATAACTGAAGCCCGACACACCGCTCAAGACCTGATTTTCATAACCCCACTTATGAAGTTTAGCTGGATTACTCGTATATTGCTTTAGGTCGTGACAACAATTAGTGGGAATGATGTTGTTCGTCAACCACTACTATTAGGTCTAGAAATGGTCTTATTTTAAAAAGTTTGTCTTGACCATCAGTATCACGAGGCTTCAAGTTTTCGTTATTGTTAAAATGTACAAACGTTTCAGTGTCTCAAATCTGTTACACCTCATTACTTTGTAAACCTGCTCCTGGCCCTAAGTGTTTGAACCAATACATCCATGATGTTGGAAATTTCACACAAGACATAAAAATAATTATTCCATTAAACCGTTTTTATGTAGATGGTGCCTGTAAGTTTTGAGAAACCACATTATTATCGTCGGAGCTTTCAGATTCAGGTATAATAAATGAGTTTTTTAGGCACACTACTATAGAAGAGTTGGTATTCAGTGTCGGAGTCCGAATCAAGGTCATCATGACTAAAATACCCATCATCGGGGATAGAATTCACATGCTTCGAAGCACCACAGAAACGTGAAACATCCAATCCATAAAAAAAAATGAAAGCTTAAGCAGAAAGTAAGCAATGCATAAGAATCCAAATATGATTAACAGTATGTAGGATAAAATGCATATGAATCCGTACATGGATTTTGATAAAATCGGTTCAAAATCCGAACAAAAAAAAAAGGAAGTACCAATGTAAAACCCATTCCCTGCATAGCATGATTCAAATGAATTTTATTTGAAGTTTTTACTCACCGTTTTATTTATTTTTTTGCAGTGTCAAAAGTAGCAATAATTTATTTTCGCTTCACTTACGAGGCTGCACAAAACTTGTAATACTTTTGACAGATTGCACTAGACGATAAAAATACGATCCGTTTTACGAATAAATGATTATCATTTTATAATTTAGTTTTTCAATAATCGACATTTAGTTAAATTGCAATAATATCAGAAACTTACGAAGCCATGAATGGCTTCGTATGCAGAAAGGGGTTAGAAAGTTAAAGAGAAATAAAACGAGAATTTCAATTACCTAACATATACTTATTTTTTAATCTCAACATTAGGAACACGAACACAACACTTACATATGAGTAGTACAGTAATATAGCTAGTATAACAATTTAAATATGAAGTAGGTATAATAATTAGCACTAACAGGCAACATTTTGCAAAAGCAAAGATGGAGAAGCTCTCAAAGAAGGAACTGGAACTCAGACCGATCATGGAACGAACTGGTGGCATACCATGACGTTTAAAAAAAATTATAATTCGAGTGTGGGAACGAGATGGCGGTAGACGACTTGTATAGCTCTGTCTCTTTCCCGTAGTGGAATTACTCTCACTTTAAGACGTCATAGTAGCCCACCTGAACATGGTAAGCTGCCAGAATGAAGGTAATCTGACGACAAAATGTGTGTGTAGTTTGGCTGAGTCAAATGATGAACTGCTAGATGTACATGAACACACGGCTTTACGTAAAGCTACTAGAAAAGCTGTATAAGCTGACCGTTCAATGTACGAAAAGATCATACAAAGCGGGAGCAAGATAAACTGTTATATAAGGCTTGACGTGTAGCCGACTGTAGAGCCTTATATTCAATCAAATTCTAACATCAAGCTTTGGTCAATAGTAGGTAATTTACAATAAATAATAAATTAATAAATAAAATAAAAAAATTACATAAAATCGCTAAAAGTGAAGAAATTTAAAAGAGACTGGTGAACATTGCAGAAGAAGAAGACTGAAAACTAATAAAAGATTTGTAGTGCATTTTGGTTTGTAGGAATTTCATCAAAAGAATACGTCTTAGAGATTTTTGTAAATAGATCTTTATGTACATAAACACTAAAAATTACCTAGTACTTAGAAAATTATCTAAATAGATATCTATAAAAATCTTGCAAGGAATCTGACTTGCTAAAACATTGCTTCAAACAAAAATCCAAACAAACATTTTGTGAGCATTAATTGAATTGATAATAAAACCTATCCAGCGCACTTCATATAAATGAACAGGTTAAGTATAATAATTTTTATCTACTCTCATATCGTTAAATTTAAAATACAAAACTCAAAACGAGTTTATAATGACGTACTTTACACACAATATATCGGAATGAAATTAAAAAATTAAATTATGACACTATTTCTCTAACAAAATTATGTTATAATAAAATTTTTTTTCATTACGACACGGATTACAGATCATAGATACATGAATTTATTTTATTATCTGTGGCTGCGCGCGCTTTGGGATTACGTCTAACGCCAACGATACACAATTCCATACTCAATTATAAATACAAAATGAACACTTATTAACAATCTTTATCTTTTATTTGATAATTAGATTCGTGTTCAATGAGAATAGATAAAGTAGTGTATGAAACTGCACATAACTAGGTATTATACACTCGTGTGATACTTTTAAAAAACTCGCTTCACAGCTTCTTGAAAGTATCACACGAGTGTATAATACCTAGTTATGTGCAGTTTCATACACTACTTTAACTTCTCACACTCGTGTATAATACCCCTCATTATGTGACAGTTTCATAAACTACTATAATAATCCACACAAATATGAGTGTAACTATTCACTAAAACTACAGTTTCACATAGCTTCCATCTTTAGTCTTATAAAAAGATGGCGGCTCGTGGTTATGTTCCAATTCGTGGAAGATCAGCTGACCGGAATCATTGAACCGCAGCTTGGCTGGACACTTAGCTGAGAACTTATTGCTGCAATTCCAATACCGATTGTCACTCGTCGTTTGGGCGAAAGTGAAGTCCTGAATCATGAGCAACTCTCTCTTGCGTTTACCTACTTGGATCCTTTCGATGTGAAACCCTGGAAATTACGTGTTATCTTAGAACTTGATACTGTTGAAGGTCAGATTTTTGGTAATTAAAGATATATTGGACCCTGCATTGGAGGTTTACGAATACGTCATAATAAGCAAATTCGATTGTACATTATTTGTCAAACAACTCCACATTTCGGCATATATTTTTTTAGGATTGTAAGCATCTATGTGAGCCCTGGGTGAAGAGGAATGAACTGTCAGGCTTAACTGACTTAAATTCCTTCAGTTGCCGTTTGCCATCACTGGCGTTATGCTTGAATCTGTAACGTTACAGGCGAATGCTTTCAGTGAGGAAGCACCTTTACAATAAAACACAAGAGAAACTAGATTTTTTTTTATAAGCCGGTGCGTTGAAGAAAGGAATCTTTCAATCTTAAATGGCGGTTTGTACTTGCGTTGACAAATAAAAAATAATAAAAACGAGACTGGGTCACAATAATTTTTCAAACTTAACAACAAAACAAAACTCAACAACAATAACAAACAGGTAACAACGGAAAAATAACAGAAAACTATAGCAAATATTCGTAAAAAGATCATTGAGCGCGTCAAGACATCAAGAATAATTATTTTTCTGCTTACTATGCCGCATTGATAGGTGACTTTGGCTAGACATTTCTTTGACAATCGACTGGAACAATTCCAGACGTAAGAGGTCCTGTTGGCTCTTGAGAACGTGTAGTTTTGGTACATCAACAGCTGTCCTCGCGATGTTGTGATTATTCTCGCTAGAAGAAAAGGTTAGAACAGATGTTAATTTTTGGCGTCTGTTTACAATACTTTTTTGACCTGTTTGTGTAGAGGAAATCCTCATGAATGCCCTTCGTCTTGGGAAACGATGAATATATCAAAATATCGGATTCGCACCGCCTAAAACGTCACAGTGCTAACTTTTACTATCATTCAAACCACGCACATTTGCACGCTCCCCCTTGCCCATCAACAACTGCAGGCTTCAAACATATTTTCTTTTATTACCAAGGATATAACCTTATTAATTTAAATAAATAATTCTATCCGCTTTGAACAAAAAAAAATGCGACCGGCCCAACTTACTTTTGTCACTTTGCGGCCCTTGCCTACCAAAAGGTTGCCGACCGTTGCGGTTACATCGCCAGTTACAAAAAAAAAACAACATGTCGTCTAGATAAAATCTTGTAATTAATAAGAACCAGTACCCTTAGCACGAATTTTCAGTATTTGAGACGTAAAGTAAACTGGAACTTTGACAATTTCAAATTGACAATTTTCAAGGAAAAAATTAGTTCCTTCTTCGCACACCAGAGGCGCTGTTCCAGTTTTTAGGGTTCCGTAGTCAACACGGAACCCTTATAGTTTCGCCATGTCCGTCCGTCCGTCCGTCCGTCTGTCCGCAGCTTAGCTCAGAGACGCCTAGTACTAGAAAGCTGTAATTTGGTGTAAATATGCGGATTTTTTGTGTCAAAAAAGTGGTAAAATAAAATCTCGTAAAATATTTTTTTTTAGGGTACCTCCTGTACACGTAAAGTGGGGATGTTTTTTTTTTCTCGCGTACCCCTTAGTGTGGGGTATCATTAAATAGGCCTTTAAAAAATATTGATAGTTTCCATTAACAATTTTTTGATAAAAAGATTCGTTTGTGAAATATTAAGCTTTAAAGTGCTAATTTTTGCTCGACTCGAGTGTCCCCCCCCTCTACCAGCTAAACGGTTATGTTTGGGGGTGTGAAAAAATTCACAATAGTAGTATATATAACGAAGTTTAAAAGAAAATTATCATGACTAAGTAGGCTTTACAAGTTTACGAGTAATAGTCGACCAACTTATATAACGTACTTGGATTACATATTTTCCTAAACAAAATGTATCGGAGAACAACTGCAAATGTAAGTTTGTCAACTTTATTTTTACAGCTATAATAGGTAGTGGAGTGGAGTGCAGTGGAGTGGAGTGCAGTGGAGTGGAGTGGAGTGGAGTGGAAGGGAGCGGAGCGGAGTGGAGTAGAACGGAGTGGAGTGGAGTGGAGCGGAGCGGAGTGGAGTGGAGTGAAGTGGAGTTGAGTGGAGTGGAGTGGAGTGGAGCGGAGTGGAGCGGAGTGGAGCGGAGTGGAGAGGAGTGGAGAGGAGTGGAGCGGAGTGGAGCGGAGCGGAGTGGATCGGAGTGGAGCGGAGTGGAGCGGAGTGGAGCGGAGTGGAGCGGAGTGGAGCGGAGTGGAGCGGAGTGGAGCGGAGTGGAGCGGAGTGGAGTGGGGTGGTGTGGGGTGGAGGGTCGAAAATCGCTTGAACCCTTATAACAGGTTCAAGCGATTTTCGACGTCCCTTGACACCTCTCAAGTTTTTTTTTTAATACGTCATAGATCGTAAACCTTTCAAAGTTGGAACCAACTACAAGAACTTTTATATTATGTTACTTGCTGCTACGGAACCCTTTATGGGCGAGTCCGACTCGCTCTTGGCCGGTTTTTTCATACAAGAAACGCTGTAAATACTGAAAAGACGCTGTAAAGTAAAAGAGTGAAAACTCGTGCTCAGGGTACTGGTGACGGATGATTGTGTTCAAGATCATGAGGTATAAACACACTATCTAGTTTATAAGTTAGTTTAGCCGGACATTTCCTTGAGAGTCTTCTGGAACAATACCAGACATATGAGGCCTTGTTGTTTCTTGAAAATGTGTGTTTGTTAAATAGAAGCAGCTGGGCACCTCGCAGGGACTGAATTATTTTGATGCCTAGAAAAAAAATGTCAAGTACAGTCGAGTTGCTGGTAACATCGTCAGATTCCATTTTTTTTTGTACCTATGCCAAACTTTAAAATTTTCCCAATTGAACATAAAGCTTTTGCTTTTGTGATTAAGTTGGAATTCTATTAAAGGACATTTGCGGTAAGCTAGCGTCTGTATACAAGGTACTCTTTTTTTCCATACAAACCTTGCCTTCACTAGCTATCATTCCCGTGTCGTGGTTACTTACATTTAAACGCACATGTAACTTACAAAAACAGCGAAAACCAAAACATGTTACCTGTAGATCATAGAAATGTAAGTTCTCATTAAAGCTTTGTCACTGACCAGATCAATGAAGAGAAATCAAAGGTAAACATTGCATTAAGCTTTGCTGGAGATTGATTGTCAGATTGTCAATTTCAAAATTACATCCATCCTTGATCCTTAAGAAATTTTATTTACCTCATATCAGTTATGTCCAGGACAAACTTGACGGTAAAATGGATCGTGTATGGTTGGCATTATAGTAGGAGCAAATTAATTTGAAAATTAAATAAAAATGCAGTACACAAATGATTATATTTTATTAGCGTATTAATTGCTATTACTACTAACATTTATAATCTACAAGGAAAAAAGAGAAATAGTATAAATTAATGACATTATGATAAATGATTAAACAAAGTGATTAAATAAGTGCTCAAGTTCTCAAAAATAATTAAGTAACCATTCATGATAATATTTACAAAATATTAATATTTAATTGACTAGAATCAATACGCGGAATTTTTAAAGTTAGTGTTATATTAAAATATGAATAGGATAAATACTAAAAAGACAAGTTAGTTTACATGAATAATGGCGATGTTCAGTTATGACTTAAGAAATAATATCAGAATCACTTCAAAGTATATTTTTAAATATTAAACTACATCTACGATCGACATTTCCTAATCAACTACCCCTTTTTTTTTTTTAGCTTGGTAAAATCATCAAATGAGTCCTCCCACCCCGGGCAAGGCGGGAGGGACTGTCAGGCTTGTACTGACTAAAATCCACGGTGTCCTTCAATAGCCCTTTGTGTTCCGGGGTCACGGTAATGAAATAGTCCCGCGACCCCGGCAGGCTTTGGCCCTCTTGGGCGGGGCCCCGTCATCGTGCTGACGCTCTTTGAGGCGCGCGTGGAACACAACGCGCCGTCGACCCGGGCATGGTCCATGGTCGGGCGGCGAGTTGCCCTTTACTCGCCGCCCGCATTCCCGCGCCTACGGTGGCCGGAGATCGTCTTGCGACGTCCGACGCCGTGGGCGTCTACCATTGCGGGTGGGGCGGAGGGAGGACGCTGTCCTCTCTCTCTCACGGCCCGCCTCCTCCTTAACGAGCATTACTGCTTCGCAGAAGGAGGCGACCGCTTCCCACTCCGTCTCGCCCCGCAGCATGGCCTCGACCAATGCCGGGCGCGAGAGGTCTCCGCCTATCGCTGCCGTGAGGACACGGCGGTGCTCTGCCCAAGCGGGGCAGTCTTGCACCGTATGCTCTACTGTGTCCTCCGGGCGATCTTCGCAATGGTGACACCCCGGCGTTTCTACCTTCCCCATCCGACACAGGTACCTCCCGAAACTTCCGTGTCCGGTGAGGACCTGCGTCATGCGATAGGTCAGGACGCCGTGACGCCTTTCCAGCCACTCCTCAAAAAGGGGTCTTACCGCCGCGATTGCGGCGTGCCCGAACCTCGGTTGCGACAGTCGTTCCCTCCATACTGCCCTGAGATCGCGCTGGACCTCTTCCCGCCACGCCTCGACTTGTCGGGGCAGCGGGAATTCTCCCCGGCGCCGCGCCTCCACGCGCAATCAACTACCCCTGAGAAGAAATGGCGAAACAAACTCAGGGGTTCATGGTTATCTAAGCATCAAATATAATATCAATGTACGTACAGGCATCGGCAATAAATTATGCTCATCGACCTATGGAAAAATAGGCTAGTTTCCAATGTGACGTTTATCATTGGTTCGTAGTACATACATTAAGCTTGGTTATGGCTTCGTGTGGCACAGATTTGAAGACTTTCTTTGAAGATAAAACTAGCCTATATCTTTATTATTTGAGAGCGGTGGTGGCCCAGTGGTATCGGCCTCGACTTACGAGTTGTAAGGTCGTGAGTTCGAACCCCGTCAGGCGTATTACTTTGTGTAATTTATTTCAACACCACTGCTCTCAAAACGGTGAAGGAAAACATCGTGAGGAAACCGGCATGTCCTAGAACCAAAAATTCGAAGACATGTGTCATCTACCAATCCGCACTGGGCCCGCGTGGTAGATTACGGCCCACTCCCTCTTACAGAGAGGAGGCCTGTGTCCCAACAGTGGGAACATTTATAGGCTGATGATGATGATATATTTATTAAGGATGATGTCCATTTTTTATCGACGTAGCTGTATATGGGTGACTATCCATCGACTAGATCATGTCGCACAAGTCTATTCTTGTTCCCCATTAACACATACAGAGCTCGACCCGGGTCATAAACTCCTCGGTTCGACACCCACGTTGTTTAAAGTGTTATTAACTAAGTATCAGCAGTTTGTTTTAAGTGAAATAATTATTCGGATTGGATCTTGTGGCAGCTAGCAAGCTAACGCTGTTAGTCTTCAGAATCTTTTTAGAAACATCTAGAAAGGTTGGTATAGGTGGCGGTGGGGGATGATTGTGGGTAAGGTCTACGGTCACCACAAAGTTCTGTTTGTCCAGGCAGAGCGTTGCCTTACACCTGGATTGCACTCTTCCGGAACAGTAGTACGTTAAAGGTTCGTCTGGTGGGGCTGCAAATCTGTATTCATCGACTTGGATTATTTCTTTGTCCTTTATCGGTAAGGGAAGAACAGGCGTGCGTGGCTTTGGTTTTGGAGCTGAAACTGCATTTTAAAAGTTAGAATCACTGCGTTCGAAAGTTTTTCAAAGGTTCTAAATCTTGTTCGCAGGACTTATCTCATTACCGTGACCCCGGAACATAAAAGGCTATTGAAGGACACCGTGGATTTTAGTGACAAGTCTGACAGTCCCTCTCGCCCTGCCCGGGGTGGGAGGACTCATTTGATGATTTTACCACGATGAAAAAAAAGGTTCTAAATCTTTTTAAAATTAATGGGAGTTGTGATCAGATTGTCTAGAGCCAGGTCTCGATTTAGGTTGTTCAATGATACTATTTATGGGTTAGGATGTTATTTTATTTAAAACTTTCAAAGTAAAAACATTTTTTCCATTGATCTACATAAAATATTACATGACATTGAACTCCGCACTGCTTGTTCGTGATGCCAGACTTTGATTACTTTCTGTTTTAATTTAATATTGGCGGCTCGTTCACTTCACGCTTTGCACGGGTGGTGGACTCAGGGTAATGGTGAAAAAAGTTGAAATTGGCACAGTAGTTTTTGAGTTTAATTATGACAAACATACACACACACACACACACACACAAAAAAACACAAATCTTTACTCTTTACAAGATTAGTGTAGAAGTGTAGATAACACATTAGCTAATTTGATAAATCCATAACACAGTTTGACACTTTTACTATCTAACTGCACACATCAAAAGTGTCTAGGGATCAAGCATTTTTATGCGGATTTCTTGAGATTGAGATGTGGCTTTGTAATAAATTTATGATTTTATAAATTTATATGGATCCTTTTTGGTGCATTTCATAATTTGAATCAGGAACTGTGAATCAAATTCGAGTAAAAGATGAAAATCAGCTGTCAATATTTTCCCTATAAAAACATACAACGCATTGAAGACATTATTAGTGCTACTGTTTCCCTACTACTGATTAAAACCAACGTTATTATGGAGCGGCGACGTCATTTAAGCAGGGAAGAAATGCTCAGAGCCGTGGGTATGATAGAAGCTGGTTCCCGGCAACGTACTGTGGCTTTAGCTCTGAATACAAGTCAGAGTGTTATCAGTCGACTTTGGACACGTTACCGAAGCACTGGTACCGTGGCTGAGCGCCATGGAGGACGGTATCGCTGCACCACACGGAGACAAGACCGATACATTCAAATCTTAACTCGAAGAGCTCCAACAATAACCGCCATGATGTTAGCCGTGAGGCTTCATCACTCTTCAGGGAAATTAATAAGCGACCAAACAGTCAGAATCCGCTTGCATGAAGTGAACCTTCATTCCCGAAGACCGCTACGGGTACCACCTATAGCAATGCACAATCGTAGGATTCGATATCAATGGGCTCTTGAACACAGAAATTGGGCAGAAGAACAATGGCGTTTCGTGTGCTTTTCTGATGAGTCTCGTTTCGGTATGAGACCGGATACAAGACGTATACGACACTGGAGAACCCCTGGACGCCAACAGCGATTAAAATCCTGCCAGGAAGTCCATCCTTATAGTGGTGGAACCATCATGGTATGGGCGGGTATTTGGATCGGCGGAAGAACTGAGTTGATTTGGATCAGAGGCAACCTCAACGCTCAAATTTATGCTGAGACGATTGTATCAGACGTCATCGTTCCTCTACAAGTGCAAATCGGTCCCTTATTTCAGTTAATGCATGATAATGCACGACCGCACACCGCAAGAGTTGTAAGACAGACTCTCGCCGCAGCTAACATCAATGTCCTGCCCTGGCCTGCTCAGTCGCCAGACTTGAATCCGATTGAGCATGCATGGGATATGCTACAGAGAAGAGCTCTGCCGAATATGGAGGGTATCCAGTCGCAAGAAGACCTTTTTTTGTTGTTGCAACGAACATGGGCGGCCATTCCACAGCGTGATTTGGATGAACTCATTTTGAGTATGCCAAACCGATGTTCTTGTGTTGTTAGTGTTCGCGGTAGAAACACGGATTATTAATTGTTTAAGTTACCCAATAAAATTTTATAGAAAACTGTTATTTCAGTCTTTTTTTCGAACTTTTGTGTTAGTGGTTCAAATGTCAAAAATCCCTTTATTAGGAAAATGGCAAATTTCTTTATTAATGCAAAGGTGACTTGGTTTATCGTTACTGTGACAAACGAAAACACTTTATTTGATGAATCCTTAAAGAAAATTTTAATTAATATCAATCAGGAGAAAAGTTATTGCAAAAATATATGTTGATCCCTAGACACTTTTGATGTGTGTATATACCTAAATCATTTTTGTAAAAAGGGTTTCCAAGTTAGTACAGATAACAAGTACCATCTGAAGACTTGTGAATATTCGGCGGTATATGATTGTGTTCATTAAAATGGCTTTCAACAGTTCCATCAGCATTTAAGGTCAATTTAGCCGGGCATTTTAAAGACTTAACCTTCGAACAATATCTAGAGAGAAAGCATTTATTTCTTCTGGAGTAAGTGAAGTTCTTGTACAAAATTATCGACTTTCCCTTAACACTGATGATTTCGTATTCACCTGAAATGTGAAAGAGCGGTTTTTAGGCTGTGATCTATAAACTTTACTTGGCTCTTACGTTATTTCTGTATTCGTGTCACAAATGTTAAAGTAAAAATACAAGAGGCAGGCAGGATTTTTTTTATACCGAAGCTCATGCTGCATACGGTTTATAGCTTTCTTAGTATTATATTGGCCTTATTCTGCCGGCCTTAGTATTTTCTTTTATATTATAATAATATATTTTAATAATATACTACTCAAAACAAAATAAGGGCCACCTGGTTTTTATCGATTTATTAAATAATGTTTAAATATTACTAGTTACAATGACTGAATCTGATTAATATTAATGGTTTTAGATGGAAATACACAAAAATTAAGTATGTATTCCATTAAATCGTTAAAATAAACGAAATTGAATGAAAAGTGAGGAATTGCAGGAATGTATCAAGTTACATAAAACATAAAAAAAATCGAAAAAATAACGTCTTTAATGTTCCAAAGTGTTCTTTTTAGCTTCTCTTTTAACTCTGTTCTCTCTGTTCTGCTCATTTTATGGGAGGTGGAATGGTCTGGATTAAATACCGAACATTTTCTTTTGGGATACTCTACCAGCAAGTTTTCAGACAATTTATGAGATCCAGCTGCGTGTTGATGGGAATTTTACTTTCTATTACACTCTTCTTTAACTCATCTCTTAAATACTCACTAGAACTAAGGTAAAAATCCTGAGTGTCCATTGTAACATCGTAATTCGAGCGTAACGGAATGTGTGCACTGTTAGTCGCGTCGTGTTCGCTCGATTATTATCCTGCTTCAAGAAGAACTCAGGTATTCCTTGCTGTGCGAATGGGATAAAGTGAAGTTGCACCACATTCTCTACGCAATTTTGAGGAGTTACAGCACCCTCGTTAAGAAGTGCGAGCTCAGTTTTGCGCGATAGAGATAACCGCCCCAGAGCATAACTCAGAACTCGCCAGAAAAGTCTGTTTTAAGAGTGTAAGGATCTGAAACCTGTTGTTTAGATCTTCTCTACACTCTTATGAATCAGTTTTTATTGAATAAAAATAACCCACTAGTCGTCAATAAAAAGCAATGAAGCCCAGTCAAAACAGTTCAATAAATTTTCTCCTTCGCAAATGTTTCACGATTTGCACCATACGCTGCAGTTAACTGGAGGCGAACCAAGCATCTTCTTGAGTATTGTTAGTCTTTAAGGAGTCGATTCGGAATAGTGTAGTCAATTATAGGGGTGCCTGTAGCTCGACGCAATGGAGTTTGTACGGTCCGCGCAGTAGATTTTCGCTCTATTTGCGCGGTTAAACAAACTTAATGGTCTTCTTGGGCTTTACTTACTTACTTTCTTCCTTGATCACGGCGCCTGGTGATATTACCCGTATTTTAAGACCAGTTTCAAGCATTTTGAACCACTCGTTGGGAATATTCTACCATTAAACCTACCTCTTCTGGCTACGGGCCCCCTGGATTAAGGTGGCACCCCAAGTGGCTGTTTTTGCGTCCATATGTCTCCGAATACATGACATTATGAGATTGAAAGATCATTATAGCCTGCTTGCTGTATTAGTCGAAAAAAACTCCGTTAGAAATTTGAAAATTAAAAACACCATACCGTAAATTCTAAGTAATCTCAAGTATCTAATTAAAAAAAAATTATGAATTTCCAATTATGCAGTAGAAACAATATTAATACTTGAAAGAAACCATAACAAGATATTTAGTATTTATTATGTACCCAGAATAAGAGCAATACTTGTTTAAAGTCCAATTTAAAAAGTGGCCCTTATTTTGTTTTGACGAGTATATATTTAAAAATGTTATTTTATTTTAGTAGGTCAGAACATTAAAATGGTTATAACTTTCAAGTTAGCAATAAATCTAAGGTAGGGTTGTATAAAGTTGGGTTTTAGACCCAGTTAATGTTGAAATTGGAAAGAAATTAATAGATTTAAAAAATCTAAAAACCCACGTTTTTAAATGTCCTAAAAAGAAGAAAATAACCCTACGGGGCTGAGAGAGGGGCCACTCAAAACGTGGGGGCGTATATTATTTAAGGGATTATTTATGGGATATATTTACATCACGTGAGATCGTAGGTGTAACTTGCAAAGATACGCCCCCACGTTTTGAGTGGCCCCTCTCTCAGCCCCGTAGGGTTATTTTCTTCTTTTTAGGACATTTAAAAACGTGGGTTTTTAGATTTTTTAAATCTATTAATTATTTTATTATTTTTATCATTGTTCATCGGGTTTGAAGCTACCCTGAAAATTTCAGCCTGCTAGCTTATCGCCTCAAAGCCTGTCCGCCATCTTGGACGTCCGCCATATTGGATTAATAGCCTAGCCTAGCATAAGCCACATGACTATTTTTTTCGTATTCCTGACAGCAAACCCTTTCATTTGATACCCATATCACGGGGGTGGATTTCAAACAGCCAGTCTACCATCTTGGACGTCCGCCATATTGGATTTAAGTCACGTGACTATTTTTTTCGTACTCCTGATAGCAAACCCTTTCATTTGATATCCATATCACAGGGGTGCATTTCAAATAGCCTGTCTGCCATCTTGGACGTCCGCCATATTGGATTTATGTCCCGTGACAATTTTTTTCGTATTCCTGACAGCAAACCCTTTCATTTGATACCCATATCATGGGGTGGGGTTCAAACAGCCAGTCCGTCATCTTGGGGAGGCCGCCATATTGGATTTGTTATGACGTTTCTTAGCTAGTCATGTATTGTCATCAGAACTCAAAGCGTGTACAAAATTTCAGCATGCTAGCTTATCGGGAAGTGCCTCAAAATTGAGTTGCAAAAGTCCAACCGGAACGACAAACAAACTTACAAACAAACAAACAAGAAAAGTGAGTGTATAAAAACGTGGGAAAATATAAAACTTAGAACGCTTCACACAAATTAATGCTCAGCTAAGACCTGGGATTTAATCTAGGTTAAGGGTTACTTTTAAAACGGCTTTGTTTATTCACACCTTTATTACCAATTGAAAATTAAATCAAACGAAAAAGAAAATAACTCAAAACCGATGTTTTCAAAAATAATAGCAAAACAAAAACATATTTCTCTCAGGATCTCCTTCATCCGTATTATTTCAATCACTAATAATAACTTCAATATTTTAGACGTATTTAATTTGTTTTTTAAGAATATTTATAAATGTAATTAACATGAATAAAGAGAATATAATTTCACTGCAAGTTACTAAGTACGTCTAGTTCCATATTTTTCCCATTTTAAAATAAAAAAAATCTGTTATAAAATATCAAATTAGGCCAATTAATCATAGACATAATTAAAAAAGGAAAAACTTCGTAATACAGTTAAAAAATAAGAATAAAATATTGCTGTAGGCACGCAAATTGAATACATTCAAGGCCTTGCTCTTTGTGTTTTGGGACAGCGCAGCGGTGTCCAATTGAGACTTTCCCGTGTATTTGGATCCTGACGGGCTCCTGAGAGGCATCTCTGCCTGTCAACCTCGCAGCATGGTTATGTCCAATTTAACATTTCGGTCTAAGCTCTGCATTCAACTCGTGCGCCTACATGACATGCATTGAGATTACAATGTCCATGTTTATAAACGTGGCTTAGTACGTACCTTGGACGAGCACAGGTATAATGCCTGTCACTGTAAAATAACTTTCAAAAAAATTACAAGTGGTTTAACGGAACTAGTACATAATAAACTCAAAATTAAATAAAAAATGATGAGTTAAAGGTATTAAACCGTTACAAACATGAACATGAAGAGAAAGCCAGATATGTCCTGGCGTAATAACTAGGAGGGTAACTTGTTGCCCACTCCAAAGCGTCGGTAGATCTCTTTGGACACGAATCATCTTGATTCGTCTCCCTCCTCATCTACCGCCATGGACATCATTTTAAAATCAGGTGAGGTATTACAATGAGTTAGATATGGTAGTAGACTGAGAGTTAATTAAAACAAAACGGCGGTTGTGAATGCACTTATGCGCTAAGGCTCGTATTACCGAACGCCCCCAAAACTCAAGCATAATTTATTTAAAATTAGTTTCAACCAATCAAATACCCTGAACCTAATTTTAAGTAATGCTTGCGTATTGCGTGACGTTCTGTAATATGGGCCTTAAGGTGCATTCACACTCATCAGTCACCGTCACGTCACCGTCACCGGCCAGGTTTAAAAAACAAATTGTTTCTACACTCCTATATGATATTTGTTCCCACACGTCAGTCACCGGTCAGGCATATTTCCATACAAGTTTCATTCGGTGACGTGACGCGACTGATGTGTGAGAATGCACCTTTAGTGTATTTCAGACAAACAACTTGCCAATTTACGTTTATGAATGTCAGTCTTCTTTTGTCCGGTTTTTGCATAGAAACTCAACGAGTTTTTGTCTTGCTCTCAAACCCTCCTGCAGTTCTCTATCCTCCTCTGCTGTAGTTTCGGAAAACACCGTTGAATTACTGTCAGTGTTATGTTCTTCGTCAATCCAATTTGGACCTTAAATCATACAATGCTAGAATTATAATCGCATCCCATTCAGACTCCTTTGTCCGGATCATACTAAACTTAATATAAGTAACTACTCAGTCTAACTCAGCACTAAGACTCAGCTTTAACATGGAGCGTGGAAAAAATTATTTAACAGTTATCAGATTTTTTTTTATCTGCTGGTTATTTTTTTGGGCCGACACTCATTCAGAAATTGAACACGTTTAGCATTTCCGTTTTATTTTTATTTATTACACACAAGAAAAATATAGTTTGTGTACACAGCCTAGCCCAGAAATGGGGTTTCTAACAGCAAACTTATGAGATTTACAAAACAGTAGGTAGACAAAAACCGGCCAAGTTGTACGGAACCCTTCATGGGCGAGTTGGACTCGCCCATGAAGGGTTCCGTAGTAGCAAGCATAGATTAGGGATATAATTATATTGAGATTAGTAAGTAATATACACAAACAATAAAAATAATTTTGTTTTTCATAGTGTTTGCATGAATGGCAAAGTTATATTTGCGGTTTTTGAAAATGTACTATATCTCAAAAACTGCTAACTATATCTCATCCAAACCAATTTCCGTTGAAAGTTTTTGTTGCGGTCTACATTATTATATATTTTTTAGTTTTATCATTCCCTTATTTTAGAAGTTACAAGGGGGGGGGGGGGGGGAGGGACACACATTTGACCACTTTGGAAGTGTCTCTCGTGCAAACTGTTCAGTTTAGGAAAAAATGATCTTAGTAACCTCAATATCATTTTTTTTAAAGACCTATCCATAGATAGTTTGGTGAAAAAAAAATTAGACGTTGAATTCTAAGAATGGGGGGTACCCCCAAAATTTGTTTTGTTTTTTTTTTGTGTGTCAAAATATTAATGCGGTTCACATAATACATCTACTTTCCAAGTTTCAAGATAGCTCTCATACTTTCGAAGAAAAGTGGCTGTGACATACGGACGGACAGACAGACAGACAGACAGACATGACGAATCTATAAGGGTTCCGTTTTTTGCCACTTGGCTACGGAACCCTAATTAAATAGATGTATCTATGATCTGTAATCTGTATAGCAATGAAAAAAAAAATTATAACATTATTTTGTTAGAGAAATAGTGTCAAAATTATTTTTATTAAATTTCATTTCGATATAGGTACTATTTATAAAGTACGTCTATATAAACTCGTTTTGAGTTTTGTATTTTGAATTTAACGATATGAGAGTAGATAAAATGTTATATTCATTCGATGGTCCATCTATCTAGATAAATTAAATACGACCACTCCTTTCTGATGCATTCTCGCAATCTAAAATATTGTCCATCAGGTCCTTTCAATAATTTTGGTGGTGGATGAGTGTGAAAGCCAGTAGCTGCTGCAAGAGTTCCATCCTTATTCAACTTGAGTTTTGCTTTACAATTCTGACTTTGCTTCTGTGAGCAATATAGGTTACAAAACGAAGCCCCCTGTCGCGAGAACGTAAAGTTTTTGTATAAAAGCATTCTTTTCTTACATATTTCGATGACTGTGTATTGATCTGAAAATATAATTACTTAATATCAAAGTTACTCTAGTTGAAACTAGGATAATTATAAGGCCGTGCGCTGCGTTAGGCCGTGCGCTGCGTTAGGCGTGCGCACGGCGCGGGCGCCCGCGTGGCGTGCTGTTTCATGTAATCTCATCGACCGGCGACCCGCTGCACGCAGCGCTGATCAGATTATATGAAACAGCACGCCACGCGGGCGCCCGCGCCGCCGCCGTGCGCACGCCTAACGCAGCGCATGGCCTTAAACAAGTAAATACACAGTACCCACCAGCTACCACTACCATGGGCGTATCTACAGATATTTTCCCGGGGGCCTGGCCTCTTGGCTACCAAATCGGGTAACATGCACATAAAAAAAATATTCCGACGATATGAGAATCTTTTTTTTTTGAAGTCTTTTAAGTTAATAAGAAAGTGCATTTTAATTTAAAAATTGCAAACATTTTCCAACTGCTTTTGTGAAGTGGGCGAGTAATGGGCGACTCGCTGTCCGACCATGGACCATGCCCGGGTCGACGGCGCGTTGTGTTCCACGCGCGCCTCAAAGAGTGTCAGCATGATGACGGGGCCGTCTAGAGGGCCAAAGCCTGCCGGGGTCGCGGGAGTTATCTCATTACCGTGACCCCGGAACATAAAGGGCTATTGAAGGACACCGTGGATTTTAGTCAGTACGAGTCTGACAGTCCCTCTCGCCCTGCTCTGGGTGGGTGGACTCAATTGATGATTTTATCACGAAAAAAAAACTGCTTTTGTGAACAATTTTTTTTTTATTTTTTTTTTCAGTCTTCATATTTTAACTGGTGCATTGTATTCTATTAGATAAAAATGGTAAGAATAAGAATAAACCATATTACAAATTTTATTACAATTCATGTTATGATTAATACATAAATTGAAAGTATTCCAAATAAATCCTTACATTTTTTTAAACGGAAGTGATGAAGATTTGATTTTCTTCCGATTAAACTAAACTACGAGTAACTTGATTTTTGTATTACGCGTGACGATAGATAAAAGTTTCTAATACATTTTGAATAGGTTTTTCATTTATTCTTAGAACTGATAACGGATGGGGAACAAAAGTACTCGAGTGGCGACCACGGAACGGTAGACGCACCGTAGGCAGGTCTCCCACTAGGTGGACCGACGACATCGTGAGAGTCGCGGGCAACCGATGATGCAAGTAGTGCATTGTCGTTCGGCGTGGTCAGATTACATGAAACAGCACGTCACACGGGCGCCCGCGCCGTGCGCACGCCTAACACAGCGCACGGCCTAACGCAGCGGACGGCCTTAGGCCGCTGCCTCGAATCTTGCGGGCAGCGGGGCGGCGGCGGCAACGGAGCGGGAGCGGCAGGATGTTATGCGTATAATCAAATGGACCGACCCTCGAAAACAGCGGCGCAGCAGCGGGGCGGGAGCGGGCAGCGAGCGGTGTACTTTGACAAGCGGTGACCGCCCGCGCGCCTGCGCTGTAGTGTTTTGCCCACAATAAATCGAGCGTGAGGAATAAAAGATGTTGCCGCCATTGTTCAGACATTTCGTTAGCGAATAAAAACAAATATCTCGACAACAAAATCACGAACTCAACATAACGTGGCTATAGTGACGCGCGATCTGCCCGCTAGTTTCGAGAACGGGTCTGCGACGGCCGCGCCGCTCCCGCTCCGCCGCCGCCGCCGCCCCGCTGCCCGCAAGATTCGAGCAGCGGCCTAAGGGAGAAGCCTTTGTTCAGCAGTGGACGTCTTCGGGCTGGTGATGATGATGATCATCATTTACAATATCTCCCATCTATAGTTCTGTAAATATTTGGTGGTGGGTGATTATGGTCGATGTTAACCCAAGAAATTCTGTCCTTTTCGTCCAAAGTAAGCATTGCTTTACATCCCCTAGACACCTTTTTGGAACAAAATCTTTGTTTATCGTTTCTGCCCGATTTCGAATACGTGTGCTTTTGGTAAAGTATAATATCCTTGTTGCGATATTTAATTGTCTTGTAGGTACGAGTATCTGGAAAATTAATAATAACATGTGTAATTGTAATAAAATATAAAGAGGCCAAAAAAAATTAAAACTGCTAATGATCGAAGTATATATTTTTGGATAACTAAAAACCAGAAAATTGTATTTTGAAGAACACCGTGGATTTTAGTCAGTACGAGTCTGACAGTCCCTCCCGCCCTGCCCTGGGTGGGAGGACCCATTTGACGATTTTACCACGCTAAAAAAAAAGTTTCGATATTATTTAGAAAAAGAATAATTTATTATACATTCTTCTAATTACTTTATCTGCCGCTGATTGAGACTTTCGTCGTTGCCACTTTCATCAGTGTTTACGGCAAGACGTTTTGTTTGACACTGACATAAGTCACAGTTCATTGTTTTTAAGCTATTGCATAGCTTTTATCGCGGGCTCTGAGCGAGGGCGCGGCGCGGCGACCGAATTAAAAAAGTTCAAACACCTAACGAAAATACCTGACACCACGCATCGTCTAACATCGTTTCAGTTCGGGAGACTTCGGAAATCATAAAAATATCCGTCATAAAAACAATTTACTTTTTCTTACTGAGGCCTTACCACGAGCTCTTAACGCGATCCAGTTTAGGCTATGGGAAAGAGACAGAGCTATACAAGTCGTCTAGCGCCATCTCTTCCCCTTCCAGCCTAAAGATTCACGCTTTAACAGTTCATGGTAAGCCACCAGATTCTAAACGGCCAGCTACAAAAGAAGTTTTCACAATGAAACCTACTTATAAAATTCTCCTACAACAAAGAAGTTCTTTATTACAGCATCGACTCGGTTGCCAAAAAGGAAAAAAAACTACTCAACATGTCATCCGATGTCAGTGACGTTTCACTAGAGTGGCAATTTGTTAGAACCATTATGAATTTAACAAAATACTCCACTCGAATCCGAATTATGCGGATATATTTATGTTTTCGACTCGTAATCTTTATTTTTTAATGTTTTATTATTCAGGTAAGGTTTCTATCGAGTCTACCGTACCCTCTGACGAAATTTTTAATATAGCTTACAATATTATAAAGCTGAATAGTTTGTTAGGCTGAACGCACTCGTATCAGGAACTACTGGTTCGAATTGAAAATATATGCTTGTTTTAGATAGTCTAATTCGAGGGAGGCTATAAGCTATAAATATAACATCACACTGTCAGCAAAAGCAGCGGTGAAAACATTCGGAACAGCTATTAAGTCAAATATAATGCTCTAGTTCAGTGTTTTTCAATCTTTTTGATATCGCGACCCCTTTACGGGTTGAAAATTTTTGGCGACCCCTTTGTACCATAGACAAGCATGGAAATAATTTAATTAAAAAGCTACGTTAAAGATTTTTCGATGTATTTTGGATGAAAAGTAGACAAGAATATCCAGAGCTGGCAAGGGAAACTCTAAAATAATTAGTGCCATTGCACTGCAATGGTGGACATATAAACAAAAAACCGGCCAAGTGCGAGTTGGACTCGCGTGAAGAGGGTTCCGTACGATGTTACCTATCACGTTTTTTAAAATCTGACCCAAATTGGTACGCACAATATTGCGTGATTTACCATGTTATTTTAATACCATGGACTTCTTATAGGTTTTCCTATAATCTATAAGTAGAAAACTAATTTCTGTATTTTTTTCAAAATTTTAGGTTCAGTAGTTTCGGAGATAAGTGGGGGGAATGGTCAATTTTCGTCTACTTTCTTGAATAACTTAGAAACTTTTTAATTTAAAATTCCAAAAAAATACATTTAAGATTGTCTCAACAAGACCTTTCATTTGATATATCACACGATGCAGTTTTCAATTTTTCTTTTTTAATTTTCCCCTTCCCCCCAAAAATTACCTCCCATATACAGATATGGACTTCTTATAGGTTCTCCTATAATCTATAAGTAGAAAACTAATTTCTGTATTTTTTTCAAAATTTTAGGTTTAGTAGTTTCGGAGATAAGGGGGGAATGGTCAAATTTCATCTATTTTCTTGAATAACTTGGAAAATTTTTAATTAAAAATTCCAAAAAAATGCATTTAAGATTGTCTCAACAAGACCTTTCATTTGATATATCACACGATGCAAATTTCATCTATCTGTTTTTTTTTTTAATAACTTGGAAACTATTTATTTTAAAATTAAAAAAAAAAATACATTTAAGATCTTCTCAACAAGACCTTTTATTTGATATGTCACACGATGCAGTTTTCAATTATTTTAATTTTCCCCTTCCCCCCCAAAAATTACCTCCCACATACAGATTTCATCTATTCACGTCACACCTCTGTGCTTGGGTCACAGGAATTGATATGTGTGTATTTCAACTCAATCGGTCTAGTAGATTCGGAGATAATTGACTGTAAGCGACAGACAGACGGACACACGAGTGATCCTATAAGGGTTCCGTTTTTTGTATTCGGACGTACGGAATCCTAAAAAGAGAAATAGACTTCAATTAGAAGCTGATTTGATAGTTAATATTTCAAAAAAAATAGCACCACGATGTGACATTCTTTTGAAAAATAAACAAGCCCTTCCTTCTCATTAAAATTGTTTTTATTGTAGTAGAGAACTTTGCCTTTTTATTTTTGCGGGCGACCCCCCGAGTAAAGCCTCGCGACCCACAGATTAAAAAACACTGCTCTAGCTGACGGACTAATTAGATATATTTGTCAACAAGTGAATTTTCAGTAATTGTAATGGATCCAACATACTAGGTACAGGAATATAAAATAAAATGACCGGTAGCTAAAAATATCATAATAAAATCAGTCTGCGTCAGCGCAACTTTAACGTGTAATGGGACAAAATGCAGTTGACAGCAAAAATAATACAGAAGAGGAGTAAATGAATTACTAAAGCCAAAATTTTTTGCGTCGCGATATTTTCTCTAATAGAAAAACCTCAAAAGATATCTCGGACCGAGGCCCAAAAGACAGACACCACCCCGTATGGCTGGACGTGCCCTCCGTTTCAATAGAGTACTGAGGACATACTGTTGAGAGACATTCTGTTTCTTAATCCTCTAAAACTAAAACTCCATTATAATTTCTGACGATTAATTTATTGTTTTGTAAAAAAAACATTTTAGTAGTAGTATAGAGATGGAAACATCAATAAATGTCACCTACACATATAACGTTTTAACTTGATTGAAAAATGGATAACACTGAATCCTAGCCTAATATTTCTACATCTATTATAGTTTATAATATAGTTTTACTTTAATTCCATGATTTAATTAGTTTTGCAAGAACATGCTTATAAAATATTAAGTTATCCATTCTAGATTTCTACCAGCTATAAATACTTAATCATTTTTAACATAATCAAGTGAAAACAATTCTGGTGATGCAAGGCGCCTGCCAAATATATTATACTCTCGGCTCGCGACACTTCGGTACAGCCCCTTCGAAGCAATTTTGTTTTTCGGTAAGTTCATTTTGGCACAGTATTTCAGGTATCGTGAGTAACACAGAGTGACATTCAAACGATCATTGTACATCAATTGTTGTCTCTCGGCATGTCCACAACTATCCAAATATGAACACATTGATTCAATGTGTTTACGAACCAAATCTTTTGTTTCTTCAGGTCGTCTCTGCTGATGTGATAATATGTCAATTTTGGGATTTGTTTCATTTGGACCTTTCCTAATAGCTGTATTTACTGTAGCTTCGGTTAATCCCAAAGTATTCAAAAAGAAGGTTTTGCATACTCTAATAGTTTTACTATTCACCAAAAATGTGTAGTGTAAGGTATATTCTCTTTGAGGATTACCAAAATCGTCGTAACGTGGATCATCAACTGACTCTTCAAAAACTCTTGATAAAATATAATCCTTTTGTGCATTCCGTGTCATGTCTTGCCTATGGTAATTGTTAAAAATGCTCATCCTGGTTGTTTCATTCACCTTTTCGTAGCATTTACGTTTGCAATTGCAAACTGGACCCATTGTTTTCTTTGTTGTTGTGTGTGTTACGTTTTCATTATTTTGTAATGAAACAATCGCGGGTGGGTTTGTTTTTGAGGCGGTATCGCCTAGACTTGCATTATTGCCATTATCTGCTTCAGAATTTTCTGGGTCGATAATTTTGTACACAGCAACCTCGCCAGTGTTTCGATCTGAACTAGAAATATCCTCGGGGTCTACTATGTATACTGTTTCTATTAAATCTTGATGAGATACCATTTCCTTTTCATTGATCGAGCTGGGTAGGGAGCACGTCGGGTATGATCTGGATGACCCTAGAATCAAAAGAATTAAGGGGAACAATCAGTATTTATAGATATGTTATTCTTTAAGTTCTAATAAAAGGCACAAAACATTTATCATGTAAATTGGCCCGTACGTACACATGCAATTGAATAGTTGTTATTGTACGAGTATTTTCAACCAGGATCATAGCAGATATGGGTAATAAAATGCTGAAATGAATACGACATTTTTGTTAAAATTAATTTATTCATGAAATTATAATTACACATTCAACCATCTTCTTTTTATAATGTGCAACATTTTGAAACATCTATCTATAATATGAATCGTCTTTTAACTTGAATTTGTACGTAGTTTTAAAAAATACTTATGGCCGTGCGCTGCGTTAAGCGGGCGTCCGTCGCGGGTGTCCGTCGCGGGGACCCGCGCCGTGCTCCGTCGCGGACAAATTTAACCCGTCGCGGACGCCCGCGACGGTCTCCCGCCTCTCGCAGCTCTTTGATCACGCGGGTGTACAGTTGATATCATGTATATGTCACGTCTAGATTGTTGTGAGGAGAATTTAACGCAACGGCGCTCACTGATTTCCTAGAAACATCTCCGCTCGCGTGCTCCGTCACACGGACACTTGTCGCCCGCGGGGCGGGTCCGCCGCCCGCGCCGCGTGCTACGGGCGACCCGCAGCACGCAGCGCTGATCTATGAGATTACATGAAACAGCACGCCACGCGGGCACCCGCGATGGACGTAACGCAGCGCACGGCCTAAAGATTACCAAAATAAAAAACTGGCAAAAGCCACAATGCTAAAGAAGTCTAGACTGACACAGAATTTTTAAGTCACATAAATTAACAACAACATAACAAAATTAACATTTTTTTATAGAAATAATCACACAGTAATGGTAGAATTATTATTCAAAGTTTTTGGTAGTTAGAGTAACACGTTAAAGGTTAATTGCATTATTAAATATATTAATTAAGGATTTTCGTCTCCTGTGCCATCTGTCAGCGGTTGCAACAGAGAATCATACTCCGTTCTCAAAATACTTCGGTAAAGCCAGAACTTAGCAACATTAATTAAAGGTATTCTCTCCCTTTCACAGAATTCTAGGTACAGGTTGTACATTTTTTTAATTTTCACGTCTCTCGCGACGTGTTGTAGGAGACCTTGCGCATTCATTAAGTCAATTTGAGTACGTACTGTATCTTTAACTTTTTCTGGTATTTTGTTACCCGGCGGATGTTTCCCCCGTCTATCTTCATAAGGTATGTTCCTTCTAGCGCTGTCAATTGATCTTAATACCGTAGATCCGTGTATAGCCAGGGTATTCACAAAAAAGACTTGGCAAACTTTTATAGGTTTTTCATTTACCAAAAAACTGTAATGTAACGTAACTCCCCTTTTAAGTGGTTTATTAAAAACACGGCGTCTACGAACAGGCCCTGTAGAAACTCTTGAAACAATAAATTCTTTCTGTTGAGTTTTGGTCATTTCATGAAATTCCTTGAAAATACTCATTCTGGTTTCTTCATTAACATTTTCAAAGCACTTAAGAGTACAGGAGCAAACAGGTCGCATTCTTTTTTGAATTACAGCGTTTCTTCTTTTGTTTTTTCTTGTATTTGCACACTTTCGTTGAGGGTTAGTCGATGAATTGTTATGTTTCTTGGTTTCAGCTCTTTGTGCCAAGCTTACATTAATATCGTCTGACCAACACTCCACATGGATTTCATCTTCATCAAAAATATATCCAGCTTCTAAAAAGAATACCAAATTATTACAATATTTTTTTGATTTAGATTTTTCTCGTAACTGAGGTGCTCTATGAAAATAAATGATTAGATCTCAATAGAATGGCTAGTAATATTAATCTACAAGTTTGAATTAAAACTGCACTACTAAAGCCGAAAATGCATAGTTATAATACACTTCCAGTCTACTTGGATGTAGCTAGATATTGCTGAAACATTTTTCTCGTACTCTTGATGTAATAAAAACAAAATATTATTGCTAGAATATTTTAATACCGTATACCAATTTAAAACAAAATTACAATCATTCAAGGATTTTCGTCTCTTGTGCCATCTGTCAGCGGTTGCAACAGAGAATCATACTCCGTTCTCAAAATACTTCGGTAAAGCCAGAACTTAGCAACATTAATGAAAGGTATCCTCTCTCTCTCACAGAATTCTAGGTACAGGTTGTACAATTTTTTAATTTTCACGTCTCTCGCGACGTGTTGTAGGAGACCTTGCGCATTCATTAAATCAATTTGAGTACGAACTGTATCTTTGACTTTTTCTGGTATTTTGTTACCCGCTGGCTGTTTTCCTCGTCTGTCTTCTTGTGGCACGCCATTTCTAGCATTTTTGACAGCTCGTCTAACTGAGCTTGAAGATATTGCCAGGGTATTTAAGAAAAAAGGTTTGCAGACTTTAACAGGTTTTTCGTTCACCAAAAATGTGTAGTTGAATGTAACCTCTCTTACCGGGTGGTGCCTTTTGGTGCTATAACGCCTCGCAACTGGTTTTTGAGTCACTCTAGATATTATAAACTGTTTCTTTGAACGCCATGTCATATGTTGTCCATGGTACTCATTGAAGATATTTATCCTGGCTTCTTGATTTACTTTTTCGTAGCATTTCAACTTGCAAGTGCACACTGGCCCCATGGTTTTTTTAGGAATAGATAATTTACTCTTTCTGCTATACGATTTTATTGTACTATCATTCTTTAATTCAGAAGTTGTGGAGGTTCGATGGTTTGTAAAGGCAATTTCGTTTAAATCTGTATGGTTAACGTTTTCATCGTCAGAAGGGCTGGTTTTAACTTCTTCAAACTTTTCACATCCATCTCTCATGCGGAGACCTCTCGCGCCCGGCATTGGTCGAGGCCATGCTGCGGGGCGAGACGGAGTGGGAAGCGGTCGCCTCCTTCTGCGAAGCAGTTATGCTCGTGAAGGAGGAGGCGAGCCGCGAGAGAGAGAGGACAGCGTCCTCCCTCCGCCCCAGCCGCAGTGGTAGACGCCCACGGCGTCGGACGTCGCGGGACGATCTCCGGCCACCGTAGGCGCGGGCATGCGGGCGGCGAGTAAAGGGCAACTCGCCACCCGACCATGGACCATGCCCGGGTCGACGGCGCGTTGTGTTCCACGCGCGCCTCAAGGAGTGTCAGCATGATGACGGGGCCCCCCTCTAGAGGGCCAAAGCCTGCCGGGGTCGCGGGACTTATCTCATTACCGTGACCCCGGGACATAACGGGCTATTGAAGGACACCGTGGATTTTAGTCAGTACAAGTCTGACAGTCCCTCCCGCCCTGCCCGGGGTGGGAGGACTCATTTGATGATTTTACCACGCTAAAAAAAAAAAAAAAAAAAAAAAAAAAAAAAATCCATCTCTCATATCTTCGAGTTCTAAAATATATATCATATTTTTATTCATTTCTTTATTGTAGATTGCTCTCGAACTACCTAGAATTAAAACAATATTGAAATTAGTAAACGTTCGAGCTGTCACAGAAAGTGCCACGTCATTAACTGCAACGAGAAAAGTATCACTCATATTATACATTCGTTTTTTTTTAAAAACTAGTGTGTACAATAAACACTTATATGTAATGGGGATGAAACCACGGGGAACATACATATTAATTTGCGTATTTCGGAAATCACAAAATTGTTAAAATGTTAGCTGTTCCGGGCTTAAAAACTAAGTAAAAAATCAGTTATGATTCCTTAATTTATGTTTTCATTTTAATATTTACGTTTATATTTCAGAAAAATAAAACAAGGTCTATTATATTTTATAAAACAACAGCATTTTTGAAAATAAATAACGTTTGTGGAAGGAATTTATTTTAACTAATTACATCTATTTACAATATATTATATCATTGATTATTTTTTTTTTATTTTACTAATTACTCACAATTCATTAACACGTAGCTATATGAAAATATATACAGGGATATCGATGCACAAAAGGTAATCAGAAATTCAATTGTTTCCAGGCTCTTCTATAACACTTTCCAAAATAAGTGAAATACTAATCAACGTATGGAATGATCGTTATGGCATAAGGCATACAATTCAACACTTGCTTAATTTAGCCGCTCAAAAAGATAAAATGGCTGCCATTAAAGTGCCAGGCTGTTCCCCAAACACAGTACAAGGCGTGTATATGTAATATCTATAATGTCACCATCAAAAGCCACTCTGAACATTATACTTTACAGTATTTACCATTAGAAGTACGGACAAGTTTTGGAGGGGGATGATTATGATCCGTTCTTGCATATACTATCTCTCCATTAACATCAAGGACTACTTTAGCTTTACAATTGTTAGTAACTTTCTTAGAACAGAAGTGCAGTCGATATGGAGGACCCCGCTTAGAAAATGTATATTGTTTGTAAAGAAGAACAATTCTGCCATTGAGTTCAATCATTTCATAATCTCTTCCTGCAAAAAAGAAGAATCTGGACTGCAATATTATCCGGATAAGAGTTAACATTGATCACGACACTTGCTCAATATTTCAATGTGAGCAAGAGATCACAATGTTCGATTGCTCTTGCCTTCTCTGTATAAGAAGACGCCTATGCGCAGCAATGGGATATTAAGACCGGTAATTGAAAATGTTTGGTTAATCTTAAATTTTAATTCATTTATTAAAAAAAAAAACGAGTCCAAAATATATCAGTTAGAATATCCAAAAAAACACTTGTTTCTTTCTTTTTTTTTTGTTAACTTCATACTACTGTAAAATATTTAAAAATGTAACATACGTACGTACGTACGTTTGTTACAATACATTATGTATAATACCTTTAATTATTATTAAAAAAATGTCACAACACTAAATTAGTACATAATATATTTGAAATAAAAAATATTTTGTAGATTTATAGAACAGTGGTGGCCCAGTGGGAACAGCTCCGACATACGAGTTGTAGGTCGTGGATTCCAACGTAGTCAGGCGCATTACTTTGTGCAATTTATTAGACGTGGTATTTACCAACCTGCACTGGGCCCGCGTGGTGGTTTACAACTCACCCCCTCTCACAGAGAAGTTTGTGTCCTAGAAGTGGGAACATTAAAGCCTGATAATGCTAGCAAATGTTAGCAAATACAATGTAAATCATCGAGATGCAAAAAACCTACTTAGATACGAAGTTTTTAAACACACTAGTATAATACAGTAGCTACTCCAATGCATACATAGATCCTGTTCCAATTTCCAACCTTATTTCTAAATTTCTAAATCCTAAAGTAGTTTCCATCGGAAGTTTGGACCATTTTCGGAGGAGGGTGATTATGTTCTGTGATCGCACTCTTCAGCGTCCCATCCACGTTCAGGGTGAGCCGGGCCCGGCAGTTCTTCGATTTCTTAGAACAAGCCTGGTAGCGAAACGATGGACCTTGCTTCGAAAACGTATAATTCTGGTAGATAATTACTTTTTTGCCGTTCAGAGTTGCTATTTCGTATGGTTTACCTGTAAATTAAACTTAATTATTAAATTCATAAAAAAACAAGTAGAATATAAAAAAAATATTGGATGCTCAAAATGCTTCTCTGAAAATTTGCAAATAAAATAAAACCATTAATGTCAGTGCACTAAAAGTATTTATTATCTTCTATAAAAGTCATAAAAATAAGTTTAAAGTACATAAAATTGTCAAACAAATAAATAATAATACAGTTTTGACTTATTTTTATCCAATTTTACACTACTTTTATTATTATGTATAATCAAGAGGATTTTGTCACACGACAGTTTCTATAATAGTAAGAAACATAATTTACTTCAATATTGTAAGTACCTAGATTACAAACAACTTTATTTTTATTTATAGAAATTTTTTGGCCTTTAAATTAATATAATTTCCAGCCAATTATTCGGAAACCTTAGTTTTATGCTAAAAATAACATGAAAGTATTTGGCTCTGATTGGAGACTTTTATTTATTGTAGCTATTGTAAATTATTATTAGTTTGGCAAATATTTGTTTTAAAACAACCTCACAACTTGAATAGTAAGTAACTAAGTATAATTCGAGTTGATTTATTTACATATAAAAAAGTTTTTATTAGGAAAACTTAAGTACTAATAGTATTTTTGTCTAGAGATTCTTCACTTAGGAACGATATTTTTGCTGTTCCATTTTTTCATACAAGAAACGCTGTAAATACTGGAAAAACGCTGTAAAGTAAATGAGTGAAGACTCGTGCTCAGGGTACTGGAATTTGAAATTTTACAGAGGGCTTAGTGCTTAAAATTAATGTGCTGCCACCGCTGATCACTCTACGGGAGTAGCAAAATAAGGGCCAGTAAAATGTTAATTCTGTCGTGCCAGCGGCTGCGACTTTTTTTAACGCATTTATTTGAAAGAAATACCTGCTTGCAGTAAAGTTTTTGTACAAAATAACTTTATTACAGAATTGGTTTACAAATACAGCTTTCTTAGTTTGGAAAATCTATACGTGCCATCGGTAGTCCTCTGACATTGCGGTGGGAGGTGCGTATGATCCGTCACAGCAGTCAGAATGTTACCACATTTACCCAACTTTATGAACGCGCGGCACTTTTCACTCAGCTTCTGAGAACATCTGAGCAGAGATTTGCCTTTTACATGATAAGAATAGGTGTAGTTATTGTACAGTATCACTGACTTTCCTCTTCCAAGAGGCAGCACGTGGTATTCTGCTGGAAAAAACAACAGTTACAGTTAGTAAGAATTTATTTCACCAGGTACGGAAAAGTCAGCACGACAATCTAAAAGTTTTTCACAATACTGACCAGACTGGACTAGAGCTACCGAGCGTTCCACAAAAAAAGTAACCAACACAGCTTGAAGAAGACCAAGTCATATACGACATAGTATGCAGGTGACTCATAAAAAAAACACGTCTTGCACTGCTGAGTACCAGGACTCCTTTTTTTACTGTCATTGTTTTGAGGTAAGTTGGGTTTTATCTCCTCGTGACCCACCCCGGGCAATAGCACCACAAGCTACCTGTAACGTATGTTGACGGCTGACATGACCTTGCGACCACCATCCTGTGGGAATCCAGTCTCGACCAGTTATTACGTCGGTCCGCAGGAGTTCCAATTCTTTCGTTACAGCTTAGGCGTTATCTTTGCCTCTAGACGAAATTTAGGTCAAGAGCAAACCCATTTAAAATAAAATAAAAAAATTCTTGATCTGCGCCAGTTTCAACCAATCAAGTGTACGAGTAATAATGAAGAAGCCCGCTTTTGTCATTATTATTAGTAACAAGGGGATCCCTTTTTGTTTTAAAATATTCGATGGATGATCATTGTGGTCAGAGCTAAAGTAAAGTATGTATTTTGCCACAATTGTCCATTTTAATAAAAAAACAACGTAGTTTCGAAATAGACATATTTCTCTACCGCCAGATAGAGATAGATTTGGTGATTGCCTGAAAAAAAGAAACATGGAGATTTTATGTTAGCTTCAGATGTTCAGAGGGTGTTTTAGGCATAAAGTTTTGTCTTCATCAAAGCACGCAGGAACGATTCGGACAAAATTAGAGGCACAAATATATCAACAATATTTATTTTAATTTCTTTAATAAAAACTCGTAACACAACAAGCCAGTTTTCCCGTGTATTAACAAAGAAATATTATAAAATGTCTTATTTTATTTAATCTGTAGTAACAGTGCAACAATAACTACTCAAATTAATGCAATATTTTAAAATAATTTCCTATTTTTATCCAATATTAACCGGTGAACATGATTTAACAAATTTTAATAAAATTATATTATTTGAACAGTCATCCTTTTTATATAAAACAGAAACGAATTTTAAAAACTCGCGCTTTGAACATCTAACACAGTCATAATAAAACGAAAAGGTCCAGATACTTGAGTATTAAAGTAATTTAGTTAGTACAATGGTTTTAGAAAAGAAACCACTTCACTTTAAAAGTCATCATCAAAAATAATCTTCGATTATTTATTTGATCGTGGTATTTGATAGCATGTCTTCTTCATCCATCCATACATCACTACTATCCGTCAATAAGGCATAATACTATCAAGTAAGTAGTTTATCAATGTATGGACAAATGGACATGCGATGTTGAAATTAAGCTAATAAAAGTTTTTAGTATGGGTGCTTTTTATAAAAGTGTGTCGGTTGGTGCAGACAAAATAGGCCCATGTTATATTATGCGCTCGCACACAACATACAATTCGGACTTTGCAGATTTACAAGTTTTACCTGTACCGATAATGAAATGAAAATAGATCGTTTAAAGGGGTACCTAAAGGAAATCAGAGGCATAACAGATAGCTACAGGTTCATGCAAATTCGGCCCTTAACAAAGAATATAAACAAGAGTATGAGGAAACCGCTCAAAAATAACTTTTAATTAAAAAGCTATTTTACTTTCCGTCGCCGCTTACCCCGTAAAATGTTTAGTCTATCATATAAAGTACTTTTTGGTATATCATACAAAATAGAAGCTTGTCTTAGGCTGATTTCTTTGTAAAATATTTTCTCCAATGCAATTTTCAAATTTTCTTTATACCAAACGGTTTTCTTCCGCTCCTTTCCGTAAACTGATGCTACGAATTCTGCGGGATTTAAAAGAATATTAGTTTACTTTTTTATATGTTGGGTTATTTTTAAATGTGTATAATATTTTGAATATACAATAAAATAACAAATAAACAGGTAACTTAAAAACATAAAGCAATCACGGTCTTGCCAAGAAAATAAAACATTAAATAAAATACTAATAAAAAAGTAACGCACAATATTCTGTTTTTGAATATCAAAAAACATTTAATAATCCATCAATAGTAAAGTGCATACATATCGTATAAATTGTGTATAAGACAACAATTGTATTATTAAGAATAATAGGTAAACATTTAATAACAAAATTTGTATAAAAATGTAAAGAAGCGTAGTATTATACAATATTTAATAGTGCCTTTAGAAGTTAAAAAACTACTATAATATAATAAAATTCATGACGACGAAAGTGCGTTAAACGCACATTTTCACAAGTCGGTAGCTTCTTTAGGTCTACATATAATATTATTTAGGGCCAGTTTTTATTTAGGCAGTTAAGTAAAGCTATTATTAATAACTGTTTGATTAGTAGTTTCTTTGACTACTTTTCAAACATCTGGCCCTTAGTGTTGTAAGTTGAGTTAATTTTGACACACACGGTTTGTATGTGTGTGTGTGTACGTGTCTTTATACTCAGAAAAGTCAACTTCGTCTTCTCGATTTTACTTCTTTTCTGCATATTTTCTTTGGTGTTTCCCTGTCTTTAGCCTTTTTTATCTCTTTCTGTTCAGGACTCCGTTTCTTATTTTCTTTCTTTATTTTTATGTATTTTTCTGTATGATGCAAATAAGCCAAACTACACTTATCCATATTCTCTTCATAAAATTTAATATTAGCTGTAATAAACCACTTTGTTAATTGTGTTTCTAGCAATGTTGTTAGATTAAAAGCTTATTAAGCAAATAAGTAAACATATTATGTGTATTATTTACATTTTTACAATTAAAGCAACCCCCAGATTTTTTTTCAAATAAAACAACGGTAATACAAACACACATTTAATTTCATCAATCAAACCAAAAATAAGAACACTGTGAACCCGTGTCATCAATAGTTATATCATCAGTCTATAATATATTAGATATCCATGTACTGAACCATTAAACTGAAACATCCATATTCCATAAACTTAAAATATATGTTCAGGTATCTTAACCACTATAGCTACTTAAGTTATTTTAAAAACCATATCGAACAACATTTTTCAAACGAGTGAATTTCCGGTAAGTCCTAAATGTTCTAAATTTTTGCTATTTTTCTGTAGCTACAACTGTTAACATTTCCTCATCTTCAAATCCACCTGAAGTATTGTCTACAAATAAAAAGGTTAACTAAAATCTCTCGCAGTACTAACCCAAATATTATGAAATCAGCTTTACAGAAAAAAAAACAACGACAGCTTTATATCGAACCACACTGGTCGTTTTTTAAGTTTTGTAACCAAAGCACAAATGTATTCATTGTCACTCGATCCTTTTTAGTGCTCGTTTACACAGAAGTTTGTTTTAGAAATACGCTTAATTGCATACGTTTTTATTCGGCAATAGCGTATGTAATTGTTTGACCTACCCCTCTATGCCCTCTGATGATAATCTATTCTACCCTGATATATTCGCCTGTAGCAATCTTATGATAGACTGGTGGTGGATGATTGTGGTTCGTGTCTTCAAATAATACTGCCCCATGTTCGTCCACTTTGATTCGAGCCTGGCATTTCCCCCGGCGTTTCGTGGTACAGGCAAGGTTACCCTTACCCGGGGCGGCAGAGAACGTATAGCCCTTGTACATGATAGTTGATTTTGATTCAGGCAGTAATATTCTTTGGGGTCGGTCTGAAATCATAAAAAATTACAGAATAACTTGAATGAAACAGCATTTTTAAGTTATGCCTACAGGATTATAAATAAATAATAATAATATTGGTAATTAATTATTTTATTTAAAAAACTAGGTTTCTAAAATAGCTACTTTAGCAGAATAAAGGTCATGGCACATTATACCAGCACCGCAACTGGACAATTGCAGCACGACGTCACCTCGAATTTAGGATACGGCTAGCCGTTAGCGTGCTAACTGCGCGTCGTCCGCGAGGTGTAAGCTCGCAGTCCGCGCGCTGTCTGTGAGGTGCAAGTTTGATGTCCCTTGAACATAATTGTTATAAGGCATTTGTGCCGACGCCCCCAAGCACGCCGTCTGCTCGCTTGCAGCGCGCGGGCTGCGAAGCGAGTTGTATGGTAGCGGTAATCGCGCCAACTCCCCGCCGTCGTCGGTTGGCTTTTTCATATTCATTTTGAAATATATTATACGACACATGATTTAAGGTTCTAATTTGAATGACAAGTTAAGTGCTGGGTTGGAGCCGTGCCGTTGCCGTGCCGGTATGTGTGCCATGACCTTTACAATATCAAGTGCGAATTATACTACATCTATCTATTCTATTGCTAGAGTAATAGAGTAAAATTTTAACCCTTGTGTTTCATCTTATTCACAGCGGCAAAAATGAGATTGGCGTTATGTAGTTGTTTGTTTAATATCTAGGCACAATTCTCAATAAAGTAAATAAAAAAGAAAGACTTCTCTAAGAAATGCAGTGTTCGACCAGTATAGTACCTATAGTACAGTAGGAGGACAAGAAATGTGATGCTTTGAACATTTTTTGCGATTTTTCCAAAGCTTTCGATTGCGATTGCGTTCTTCATGAAACATTGATCTGAAAACTGCACCACTATGGAATCCGGAACGCCTCTCTGGACTTTCTTACTTCATATTTGAGTGATATAATTCAGAGAGTGGATATCGACGGAAAACGATCTCCCGGATCTGTAGTAGAAATGGGGGTAACCCAGGGCTCAATTCCGGGCCCATTTTTATTGAGAAAAGTTTAAAGAGATTAATATAGTGACTGTGACCTCTCAATAAATTTATGAAAATCTCTTGTATGCACGATATAAACACGAGGAATAAAAACAAATATATTGTTTCAGCTACCCGCCTCAAAAAAACGGGGGGTACATTTAGGTGCCAATTTATACGTTTTTATAAAAACACTAAATTTTTTGTTTATAAAAACACTATTTGAAAAAGGCATGGGATAAAGCTGCTTCAATTTTTTTTACTCCGTGATTGTTAAAGTGTCTAAGTAATTTGTTTGTTCCCGTCCAAAAGCCTTTATGTCTACGTAATAAGGGTGTTACTGATACCATTCGCATCGGCTCGGCTCGGACGACGCGTCGCGACCGGCCGACGGTGAAACGAGCCGTTCGCCTACAGATGATCGGCGATAAGTACAGTAATGTTTCGTCTTTTATACACTCTGACATAATAATATAATATGGTTATTTTTATTTTATTTTTTACTCTTATACACTCTGATATGTATGATTTTTTGTTAAGCAATCTTACATTTATAATTGGCTATTGTCATTCATTTAAAATTTATAGGTGCACTTATCTGGGGCCCTCTGATCATAATTTATTCCAGCCTGACATATTCGCCTGTAACAGTTTTATGGTACACCGGTGGTGGATGATTGTGGTTCGTGTCTTCAAATAACACTGTCCCATTTTCGTCCACTTTGATTCGAGCCTGGCATTTCCCCCGGCGTCTCGTGGTACAGGCAAGGTTACCTCTCCCTGGGGCGGCAGAGAACGTATAGCTCTTGTAAATGATTGTTGATTTGGAATGATGCAGTAATATTCTCCTTGGTCGGTCTGAAGACAGAGTTATGCCTAAAAGATTATGGAAGATAATTTTATAAAAAAAAAAACTGGGATTCTAAAAAGCCGACTTCTAAAACACTAAATCATTAGGATTTTTTTTAATTTACCGCATGAAAGGTATTTTTAACCGACTTCAAAAAAGAGGAGGTTAACAATTCGACCCGTATGTTATATTTTCAAAAGTGTATACGTATGTATTAGTGATGTTGCGAATGTTTGATTTTTGACATTCGCGAATGCGGATGCGAATATTCAATTTAAATAAAACACGCACGTAAAATGATAGATAGGTTTGACATGTCATGACAGACATATTTAAAATCGAACATTGGTCAACTCGATATAGTTGAATGAATGTAAACTTCATTCATTCATTCAACACATAAATATTCAACAAGTTTAGACTGGAGCTGGATTTTTTATACACTTCACCGGAACAGGCATGGACAAAGAACTTATAAAAATAATTTTTTAAATGTTTGTTTTCTAAAAAAAAATGATGCAACGTCGCTCAGTGGGGCAGGAACCCACAAAATATGGCCGAAATTCAAAAATTTAAAAGTTATTTAGGTAAACCAACTTGTAGCAGTCATGTTAACCACATTTTAATGCACTGTTTTTCATTTTTTTTTATTTATCTTTTTAGGGGGTACCACACCTTTGTCACTACGATACAATTTGCTAAGCATAAAAATGCATTTAGTGTAATAAAACTTATTTGACTCATATAAGGTTGATTATATTTTTTGATTTGAATAGACACAGAACAATTATTATTATTTTTACGGCTTACAGTTGTTGTTTCAAGTGTGGCTATTTCTGTTCGAATGTTTTTCTTTTCTTTTGGTTTCGTTTCTGTTTTCTCCATAGTTTTCTTTTTGCTAGTTTCTCTTTCTCTGTGAGTTCTTTAATCTTCTTAGAATATCTTTTTTGTCTTTGTGAATCTTTCTTCTTATATTCTTCATATTTTTCCGGGTTTAATTTAAGTCTTTCTCGATAAAGTTTTGTCTTTTCTCTAGGCGTCAAGGGCTTTTTTAATTTTAAGCCTGAATTAATAGTAAGTTATCATAATGCACGCCGCATAAATTCTCAAAGGGAATTGTCCGAACTTGGCCATTTTTGTACGCGATGCTATACAAAAAAATAATTTACCAATATTTTAAATTCTATTTTAGTAAACATCTGGTGCAAATAACTTTGTATCAATTGGCATTGTAAAAAAAAACTATTTTTTTAGTATTTGATTTGATGCTACACATGAACCGGTTACGGATTTGGTTTCAATGTTGCCAAATCAAAACTCCATAAACCAACAAATTCAAATCGATTTAAAATACAATGCAATCTCTCCACTGTACTGAATATAGTTTTCATTAAATAACATAATTAAAAATTCTAATAAACGATATAATTAATAGGACTTCAAAAATGATAAAACTGAGGTTTTATGCATTACTAGCTTCCGCCCGCGACTCCGTCCGCCCGGATGTCGGTCTTCGCGTGGATGGTTTATTTCTCCATTTTGAGTAACTCTGACAATGACATCTTATAAATATCTATTGGACCCAAATACGGCTAAGCCTATAATAATTAAGGAGATCCCTCTATTGAGCTACTGCTGTTGAGCTCGCGTTCTGTAGTAAGTATTTTTTTCATAGTAATTCCGACCTTGTATTTACAAATAACTGATCGGAACAGTAATCAAAAAGGTCGCGCTGAAAAGCACGGTTTAAAATGACACGCATACAATATTAATTCCACGGACGACCGCTCACCACACTGGACACGTCCGCTTGCATCAAAATTCAGAATTTATATGCATCGCGCGGCGTGGAACGCGGCTCCTTATATAGGAGTCGGGGAGGCGTGGCCCGCGTGTGCCGCAAACGGTTCAAGCCAAATCCGACTTTCGGCGCTACAGGTTACGGCGCTGAATCCACTGCGGGTAATGCAACGTGTGTTCGCGGTTCTACAGAACAACGTCTATGAATAAAACTGAAAAATAAGATTTTTTTTCTACGTATTTTTCCAGGATAAAAAGTATCCTATTTTATGCCCAGGATAATAAGGTACAATTATACCAAGTTTCATCGAAATCGAACCATTAGTTTTCGCGTGATGCCTGCACATACAGACAGACAGACAAAAATTTTTTTAATCACATATTTGGGTTTGGTATCGATCCAGCAACACCCCCGCTATTTATTTTTTCAATATTTTCAATGTACAGAATTGACCCTTCTACAGATTTATTATATGTATAGATTTTTCTGGAGAAATCATAGCAGTATAATCGATTTCAAATGAATCGATATACAGCGTGAAATTAAAATGGTTGTTTTCCCGAAGCGAAATGAGTTTGTATCGGTAATACAATCGATTAATATTTATAAAAAAAATTAGACTCAATAAATGGCAGATTTACAATTGTGATAAACAAAACTCGAAAGCGACTTGAACCAACAGTAGTGCATCGCGCGATATGATACGCGGAACGCGGGCGGCGCGTGGTTGGCCCGAACGGCCGCGCGGTCGTTGCTCTTTAAATCAGCTGATCATACTCCCGACTTATTAAAACACAAGACCCAATAAGGTATTCCAATTTTCCCTTCATACTATTACGGACTTAGGACCGTCATAAATACTTATCTTTAGAAAATTCTGATTTAGTTAAGTATTTAAGGCGTATTTAAAAAATGGAATCAACTTAATTACAATGATTTTGATTACCTAACCTACTTTTAAATGTTTATTTACAAGGTACGAGCGAGTACTTACATTTCCCGCTAGCGGAGTAATTGTTTGAAATGCAAACCACTATGTTCAATGCACAAACGAGCAAGTTTTAAGTGATTGTCTCTCAGTTTGATAAGAGTGTCTCTATCACGTCTCACGATATTGAAAGCGTCCACTATCGCACTTATCAACGCGTCGCGAGTTTGCTGTTCGTCACAATACACCAGGCGCTTGAGCTCAGACCACAAATAAAGGTCAAAGTCACAAAAAATCGTATGACAATTCATTTTTGAAAAGAATTCGATATCGTATTACACGGATGACGTTCACGGAAGGACTAAAAATCAACTAAACCGAGCGCGATGGTGGGCGCAACATACGCCGACGACGGCGCGGGGGGGCCTCGCTTGCCGCGAGCGTGTAGGCTAGTTAATGCCCTATTACCATGCTCGAGAGCTTATTTTGCTTTGAACATTTATTATTCACTCTTTCTTAGTAGTTTGCCGACATCGAGCGGCGGCGCGTGCGTCTCGTGTAGGTACCTACCTACGTCATGTCTAGTGCATTACTATCGATTCTCGCTCTTTCGAGTCTATGAATACTTTTTTAATGATTTGAAAAAAAAAACATTCTTTTTTTTTAAGTTTAACTTTGTGTTTCGATAGTACTACTGATGGGTAATCGTCCTGCCGCGGGAAAACAACCATTGAAATTTCACCCTGTATAATTGTTTTTTTTTTATATGGCAACACGATGCTTAAAAAATGTTGTGTCGAATTCAAAATGACAGTTGTCATTCGCTTTGTTTATTTGCATCGTGAGTGTTATTTTTGTGAGTTTTATAAAGAACACTAGTTTTTTTTTTGGAATGGATTCCGATTCTTCCCTTCATGACGACTCCGACACTTCTATGGACCCCGAACCTTGTATTTACGTTGAACTTGGCATACCTACGGACACCGAACCTTGCCCTAACAATAACCCCGGCTTGAATGTGGACATGGATCCCGTGTTACCTTCCGATGATCTGATGACGGATGAAGTGTCAACGCAGCGATGTGTGAATTGTGGAAGCGATTTATTTCAAAGCAGGAGACACAGTCTCACAACCTACTGGAAGGTTTCCCACTCCCTTCGGTCAACTGCAGTTTATTGCGTGGTAAAATGTGGTAAAAAAAACCCGCACTGGGCCCGCGTGGTGGATTACGGCCCACTCCCTCTCTCAGAGAGGAGATCTGTGTCCCAGCAGTGGGAACATTTATAGGCTAATGATGATGAAAATACAGAGCAGACATATTAGTAGAAAAACATATTTCGTGTATATATTATATGAAAATAACACTGAAGGGAGATCAGCAATAAAACATTATTGCTGCAACTGTATGGTGGGCGGTAGAACAGTAGGTTGCTGTGCACATATTATGACAATTATTTGGTTTTTAAGTTGGACAAGATATCAGGAACATATTATCCGACTCATAACTTATGAATCCGACTAATAAATATACATAATTATAAAAAAAAAAAACAAGTTTAATTTCATACATAACCTGTTTCAATTAAACGTTAAAAAATATCGAAATAAAAATCTTGATACAAAACTAGCTGTAGATCCTCATTCTTACTGATTTGAGCTAATAAATCAATCACATATTATTAGCTGAACTGTTTGTTTAAGAGTGGCCAAAGTCCCATAGAAATTGGACAATTCCCTTTTGTGTTTTTAATATAAACTCATAACTTCAGGATCACAGACATTGCAGTTCCATACTACGCTTGTTTGGATGAATGTAAAGCTGCTTGCTTGAATGGAAAGTTGTTGCCTCATCTGCATCTACAGTCCACTGTCCACCAGCCTTTTATATTCAATTTTTGGGAGCTGAAATTCTGGATTTACTAACTTTTCTCTTACAGAAATAAAACCTTATAAATAAAGGTTTCATCTAATCTCTCATCCCAAAAGTGTTATTAAAAATACGCAACAAAAAAATAACAGTTTCGAAAACTGCTCTTTGCTAAATGATAAGATTTTAGTTGAGTCGTAGTTGGGGCTGGCAAAGGATTAAAATACGTATAGATAAAAAAAAAATTGATTCAGAACAACATTTATATTTAGTAGATACCTATGATATAAACATATGAGTTATGTGTAACACCAAATAATGCATTACATTACGTTATTTAACTTAAGAATAACACATTTAAAAGAACGATTCTTGATAGTCTTAAAGAGCAAACAATAAGTTAATGCACTAATAATGGCTGAATGTGAATGGAGACTGAATAATATATTATTTATTAATGATAACAATCATATTTTACTTTCATAAATTAGATTGATAGTTTCATTAATTAAGATACACCACCCTCATATTCACACTCAGATTATGAAATGATTGTTTTTGTAACAGACTTTTACGGCAGCTTCATCCCCTTTAAAGGGCTATTGAAGGACACCGTGGATTTTAGTCAGTACGAGTCTGATAGTCCCTCCCGCCCTGCCCTGGGAGGACTCATTTGATGATTTTAACACGCTGAAAAAAAAACTTCATCCCCTTAACCGATTTTCAGATACGTTCCTTTAAACATGGTATATTTGGGTGGTGGATGATTATGATCCGTATACGCTTGCACTATTTTGCCATCTTTATCCAGTTTCAACCTTGCAGTGCACTTTGTAGCTGATCTTCTGGAGCAGTAAGGGTACAGCCTCGAGTTTTTCGGCCCTTGGAAGGAAAACGTGAAGTTTTTGTACATTATAAGGGATTTTCCAGAAAAGAGCTGTATTATCTCGTAACCGAGGGTTTTATCTGTAAAAACATAAAAATAAAGGGTTTTTTATATCGTACGCATTCAAACGACAAACATTTTTAATGTGTTCTGTCTTTTTTAACCCGCGCGTCGGTGTGCAAGATATCCAATTCTTTCTGAAGCTTGCTCAATTTTAGGTCTCATTTTTCTTCTGGGTTAAATTCAGGCCTAGATCAATGCCAAAGTAAATTTAAAAAAAAACGCTACAAATGGTATAAAATAATATCATTTTGATATATTCGCCCGCAGTTTCATCCGCATGGATGTCATCCCACACAACGTTTAACCTGATAAAAATGTTTATTATAAATAATTATAATTATACATTTGGATGGAACGGAGCGGATCGGATTTGCTTAAAAATACGAAACTAAGTGTGACATTTCCATTTTTAAGCCTCCTGCAGACACACGCGATTAATCGCGCGGGGCGACATGCCGCGGTCCATTCGCAGTATTTTTAGAGTGGAAATTAGCTTGGCTCGTTGTCGCAGCGCGATTAATCGCGTGAGTCTGCAGGAGGCTTTATACGCACTATGAATGGAATTGGTTTGTCTCTTTTTTCTTGTAAAGAAAACAGATAAATTGAAATAAAAAATCAATTGCTGATCTGGACGAAATATCATTAATAAATAAGTTAATAAAATAATTCAAACACAGTAATCACGTAATTTAAGTAAATATATTAAGATACTTTTCTGAATATAGAATATGATCATAACAAACCACAGTGAGCAGTTATGACGTTATACATAAAATGGGCACAAAAATCGACTTTATAGAGCGACGCTCCTACCACGCATGAGCTTCGACGGTAATCGGATAAGAGGTGTATTGTACAGCACATTGCATGTCGTTAAGGACCAGAATGCACATTAAATAAATGAAATGAATTAGAACACTCAACCTTCACTTTACTCATGATGCGTCGCGCTTACTAACAGACTAACGTGTAGTGTGGTAGGTTCATATTCGACCTAATCGAATCGAGACGCAACCAAAGATACACACAATACACCTGATGGATGATGTGCGTCCATCACAAATACACAGTCTACACAGCTTTTAAATCACGATATATTTCAACTTAAGGGCGCATAACCAGAAAGTGGCAACTTCACAAATAGCTGTCAAATATTTACAAGTTTTAATTAATTTGGTAAATTTACTGTATGCAAATAAGAAATATGGCTCTATAGTGCACTACAAAGTTAATACAGGAATGCAATTAAAACACTGAATTTGATGTTGTCACCAGGTGCTTTATTATTATCTGCCACCGCTTTAATGGGGGGTAGTATTGTGTTTAAACATTACAATAGTGAAGAAATTTCGTACCTTGGAACAGTTGATTCAATTTGAGAAAATAAACAAGTTAAATTAACATTGGCTCTATTCTGCATAACGTGGTTCACAAATTACGCGCGATGTATCGCTTCGTCAATGAAAACAACTGCTATCTCTTTCTATCTGTTCTGTGAATGAAAACTGAAATCAGCTGGCTAGCTTCGTCACTATCTAACCTACCTATTAATACGCAGGCAAACAAATGTTTTAAAAGTGTAATTACTTACCAGCTACCACATTCTTCCAAAAAACTGACGTAAATAAGATGATGAACTTCCCATCACACTTAAAACAGGCTTTGGACTGATAAGTTAGTGTAAGAATCGCAATTTTTATTCTTATTATTTTTTTTAAACAATAAGTACATTAATATCAAATAACAAATTACAGTAACTTGGCGTGTTTAAAAGTTAATCATCTCAAACTGTTGCAAGAGTCCGCCTTCGCGTTGCACACGAACGAAGGCACGCTTACGTACGTGTCTCTTCACTTTATTGCATGTGTCCGTTTCACTTTTTACCTGCCTAAATGCGCGTTTGATGCGCTTTTTAAGTTCTTCCGCACGCACTTCTAATATCATATCCAGTTTGGCCGTACACAAGGTCCTTTACACGACCCCACAAAAAAAAGTCTAAAGGGATTAAATCCGGTGAGTGAGGAGGCCATGGCACTGGCCCTCCTCAACCTCGACCTGCCTGCGTCAACGGGAGGCGGGTCAAAGTGGCCGTGTTTACTGAATCTGTACACGGCATCCAGGATGATATGATGGCTCACTCGCACACCAAACCTCTGCTAGTACAAGTTTACTGCATGCGCAGTTATGAAGTTACACTCGATCACTCACGGTAGCACAATACCATTTCAAGGTATTATTGATTGGAATACCGTCGTCTGGGAGGCATTTTTAAAGGAAGCGCGAGCGATTTTCCCGTCGCTAACTGCTAAAACTAACTAGTAACTACCGAGCGGGCGGGCGCGGCGACGGGAAGAGACTGGCGAGCGGGCGCGGGCAGTCGGCTGGCGCGTGCGATGAACAGAGTAGTGCGGGTGAGAGTGGGGGCGCGCGGGGGGGGGGGGGGGGGGGGGCTGCACCTTGAATTATACTGTGACCTTGACGACCGAGACCGAGTCGCCGCCGGCGCGCAGCGGCATCGTTTGATAAGTATGGCAACAGTGTACGAAAGGCGCGCTGGCGTTTTGCGAAATGAATTCAGTGCGGAGCGGCAACAGCATAAGTCTACTGGATGGTTTTATACTAATAAATCCAGTCAAATTTATACGTAATTATTTTTATATGAAAAAAAATATGACAAATAATCAATTATTTATCTTTACTATTTAAATCTATACACGCAATACGATCTCCCATTAAAGCGATGGCAGATAATAATGAAGCACCTTATATATTCAGTGATACGATATTACTTACTGCATTCCCTTATCAATTTTTTAGTGCACTACAGAGCCATATTTCTTGTATCCATACAGTAACGTTGCTAAATTAATTAGAACTTGTTACTATTTGACAACTATTTGCGACGTTGCCAACTTTCAGAACATGCCCTCTTAAAGTTGGGATCACACGTCAACATCTCACTGTTAATAAGGTTTAAAAAAAATGCAGCGTGATATTGCCATGAGATCTCTCAAAAAATTTCGAAACACGTCAACGGGGATAACTGTGTGACTTTCTTCTAACACTCGATGTCCCAGATTGATTCCCGTTTACAAATGTTATTGTCGGAATTTATTAAGGTTAATAATTGTATTTAGAATGTCGGTAACCCTGCCAGCTGGATTTGGGAGCGAGTCTTGATCTGTCGACAAACGTCCAGAGTTCGGAAGCGGCTCTGGCACATTCGGAGCAGTTTCGGAATTCGAATTCGGTTCATGCTCTTTTGAAAAACGTCTCGGGTTCTCAAGCGGTTCTTGCACCATCGGGTCATGTTCAGGTTTCTGAAGCGATTCTTGCCCTACCGAAAAACGTCCACGATTCGGTTCTTGTCCTATAGAAAATCGGTTAGATTTTGGAAGCGGATCTTGAACAGTCAAAAAACGTCCTGGGTTCGAAAGAGTTTCTAACTCCATCGAAAAACGACTACGGGTCGTTTGCGGTTCTTGCCCTGCCGAAAAACGTCTAGGGTTTGGAAATTGGTCATGGACTGTCGATACCCGTCTTGGGTTCGGATGTGTTTCTAGACCCATCGAAAAGCGTCTAGGATTCCTTAGTGATTCAAGCCCAGCTGAAAAACATCCAGGTTTCGGAAGCTCTTCTTGCACTCTTGAAACACGTCCAAGGTTCACAGGTGGTTCTTGTGGTGACAAAAATCGTCGAGGGTATGAAAATGGTTCTTGTCCTGTCGAAAATCGACTAAGATTCAGAAACGAGTCTTGCTCTGCTGAACTACGTTGAGGATTCAATTGCCGCCGCCATCTATAGTTACGGCGAAACTCCGGAAAGTTTCCTGAAATAGAATAAAGTCGGTATTTAGTTGTAGAACATTCATTTCTTTTTTCGATTTTACTTGTTAATCAATCTGCCTCTATCTGAATTAGACCTACATAAGATACGTCTAAATGCATAATAAATATTATATATTTATAAAGCATAATTTATATATAATATTATATAAAGCAAAATTTATATCGCGTGTGCAAATTCTAGACTCACTCAAGGCTTCCTACTGATAAAATAATTAACATTGTTGACTATTGAATTAAATCTATAAATAGCCAAAAACAGGGTTAAAGTACAATCGCAGGTGTAATGCAAACGACCAAGATTCTCAAGAAGATAAAGAACGAAGAAGCCAGTTAACAGTTGAACATTTATTAAATTGTGCTTTCATTAAGTGAAAATAAATATAGTATAAGTACCATAAATGTACGAAATAAGAGATCAAACAATATCAATGTGTATAATTAGTACACTTCTTTGTTATTCATATTAATATTATTTTCCAAATACGACACTTGTCTCAATAGTCTCAAAAATGTTTAGAATGCAAACAATTTTCTTTTTTAGGGTTTAAAATTTCGTGTCTAAATCGAACCTTTGCTACTTTTTTAAACAATTTCAAGTAAACTTCTTGCTTGCTTCTTTACGACGCTGCCTTGAAAGCTGCGTTCTTACTCTTGAACTTATTCTGTATCGCATTTCCAAATCTTTATCTGTCTTAAATTTATTTTTCATATGTTCTCTACGTTTCGAGTCACGAGCTCTTTCGCGTCGGAGATACTCCATATGAAGCTCAGGATTTTCCTTCAATTTTCTCCTATATTTCTGAGTAGCAGTCTCCTTCCGCTGCCGTTCTGCGACATATACGAGTACATTAACTCATATTAAAGTATCATCATCATAATCAGCCTATAAATGTTCCCACTGCTGGGACACAGGCCTCCTCTCTGTGAGAGGGAGTGGGCCGTAATCTACCACGCGGCCCAGTGCGGATTGGTAGATGTCACATGTCTTTTTTTTTTTTTTTCGTGTTAAAATCATCAAATGAGTCCTCCCAGCCCCGGGCAGGGCGGGAGGGACTGTCTGTTTTTTTTGTCGTGGTTCATCATCATCAGCATATAATGTTCCCACTGCTAGGACATAGGCCTCCTCTCTGTGAGAGGGAGTGGACCATAATCCACCACGCGGCCCAGTGCGGGTTGGTAGATGTCACATGACTTCGAATTTTTGGTTCTAGGACATGTCGGTTTCCTCACGATGTTTTCCTTCACCGTTTTGAGAGCAGTGGTGTTGAAATAAATTACACAAAGTAATACGCTGACGGGGTTCGAACCCACGACCTACAACTCGTAAGTCGAGGCCGATACCACTGGGCCACCACCATTAAAGTATACTACTCAAAACAAAATAAGGGCCACCCGGTTTTTATCGATTTATTAAATAATGTTTAAATATTACTAGTTGGTTACGCTGCGCAGAAAGAACGGTTAGGTCTTTTATCTATAACTTCATGTCATTGAACGACTAATCTGATTGGCTGTGAAGGGTCCTATCTCTATCCTATTCCCGCACATATCTTCTCGCTTTAGGACGAGAGAGACCGCTTAAAAAGCGGCCGCAGTTGAAACTCGTGGCCAATCGGTTACTCACAACGCGCACCTCACGTCAGAGCGCTCAAAGTTGCCTGCTGTCGACAGCCGCCCCTCAGCCGCGAGGACGTCTCCGGATAATTAAGGTATTGTGCAATCCTTCCTATATTTCGATCTGCATTCTGTCTTGTGTTCCCGGCAGAACGTAATTTCCATGTTTTATTCACAGCCAATTAGCAATTAGAAAAATTTAGCATAACCCGCGCTTCCATTTGGTCCTTCGAGCCGGATAGTTATTGAAATCAGTGATAACCATTCGCCATTCGTAGTCGGTAAAAATACTCGTATTCTAATTAGTTTTGTACCAAACACTTGTCTCGCCGACAGGTGTGGGTATATCGTTAAATTCTCGGTAAAACCGTTGTATATTCGTAACACCAGCTAGTAAATCGTTGCTATAACTGGTTATTTCGCTTAATCCCGCATTATTTTAAAATATTACCGTTGAATTACCGCTTCGCGCTCAATCACCGACGCATTATTGTAAAAATAAATACCCACTTAGGTAAATTATTCGCTCACATCGCTTTCACAACGTATTTCGCGTGTTACATATTTATTTAATTATCGTTATTAGAAGGTTGCTAGATGGCGCCTACAGATATTACTCTTAAACGATTGTTAGGAAAAAGAGATCGAATATTTTCTCGTATGCAACGTATTTGCGATAAATTGAAAAATATTGATTCGGAGGAATTCGATAAAGAATCGTTCTTGTGTGACTGTGAAACAATAGATTCGTTGCGTACTGATTTTGAATGTGCGCTGGACGATATAATCGCTCATGAACTTAAATTAAATCCTGATTATGTCGTCGACTATCAGGCACTTTCTTCATTCGAAGATTTACTGGGTAGGGTGAAGCGGGCAGAGAAGAAATTGCAGGTTCAGGCACCTAGTGAATGTAAGAAATCTCCTCGCTTGCCCCCGATTGAAATACCCGAATTTAATGGGGATATTAAAAATTGGCCGCTGTTCATCGCCAGTTTTCGAAATGCCGTGCATAATAATAGTTCGCTAACAGCATGCGAGAAATTATATTATTTAATTGGAAAATTAACAGGCAAAGCTCGTTCGATATGTGCAGGAATTACTCCGTCAGCTGATAATTACCCACTTATATTCGATTCACTTTGTGAAAGGTATGAAGATAAACGGCAATCGGCAACTTCATATCTAGACCAATTATTTGAATTTAAATCTATTTCGTCAGGTTCGCCGGCTACTTTAGAATCATTTCTCGATAAATTCGCAACGTCGGTAGCCGGGTTTAAAAACATAAAGGTCCATGACCACGCTGATTTTATTTTATTGCATATCGCTCTTAAAAAACTCGACATAGACACTGTACGGGCATTCGAATCTAATCATCAATTAAAATCAAGTAGTTCCGAAATTCCATCTTTTAGTGAATTAGTTGAGTTTGTTCGTGAGCATATAAAGGTGTTAGAACGAACTTCGTCAACAGTCTCTAACAATAAATCACCTGCAAATCGCAAACATACTAATGCATACACCTGTATAGCTAATAACGAACCTACCGCGTGTGTTTTGTGTAAGGAGAAACATGATCACGTATATAAATGTAAAGTATTTAATAGTTATAAACCCGATCAGAGATTTAAGTTTGTGAAATCAAACAATTTATGCATTAATTGCTTAAGTCCAAAACATCGTGTGTCCGCTTGTGGGTCAAAGTCCACTTGTAAAAAATGTAGCTCTAAACACCATAGTTTGTTGTGTTTCGGCAATAAATTGAGCGACGCGCACGGTTCAAGGTCGACCGGCGCTCGCACGCCCTCTGCTGAGAGACTTACGAAGCAGACTGATATATCGTTGTGCGCGACTGATGAAAACCGTATTAATTCTTTATACCGGGGCCCAACCACCATATTGATTGCTACCGCGCAAGTTATTGTAGTAGATTCTTTTGGCAAAGAACATATTGTTCGCGCAATATTAGACAGCGCTTCTCAAAGTAACTTTATCACGCGGGATTGTTGTCAACTTTTGGGTTTGAACATAAATAATAAACCTGCCTGTGCAACCGTCAGGGGCATAGGAGGTGCTAGTAAACAAATACAGGGTTCCGTACAAATTAAATTTTATTCTCGTTTCAATCGTAATATAAACTATAATATTGAGTCATTCGTAATAGATAAAATTACTGAACGTTTGCCAACTGCCACGGTTGACGTTTCGCTTTTGCATAATTTTAAAAACTTACAGTTAGCAGACGATACATATTTTTCTTCAAATCCGATTCAATTATTGATCGGTGCTTCGACTTTCCCGCACTTACTCTTATCTAACAGAGTTCAAGGTCAGCCTACACATGCGTCTCCAATCGCCTTGCAAACTGTACTCGGCTATGTAATTGTCGGTAAGGCGCCGATTCTCATCGATGACAATTCGACCGTTTCGTATTGTTGCACCGCGGAGCCGTTAGACGTAGCGATACGGAAATTCTGGGAATTGGAAGAAGTAAATGTTCCCCCGGTACTCAGCCTAGATGACAAATTATGTGAGGAGTTTTATGCCCGCACTACCACTCGAAATAGTGACGGACGATACGTAGTCGCTTTGCCTTTCAAGGGTGATGTCGAATCCCTGGGCAACTCACGTCAAGCAAGTGAACGCCGGTTTCTCTGCTTGGAAAGGAAGATGCAAGCTTCTCCTAATTTAAAGGCCGCGTACGACAACGTCATCCTAGAATATTTAGAGAAGGGCTATATTTCACCTACAATTCCTGATCCTTCGGAACCTTCGTACTACATTCCGCATCATGGTGTGATCCGAGATGATAAGGTCACAACCAAACTTCGTGTCGTTCTCGATGGTAGTTGTAAAACTACTACCCGCGTTTCGCTTAATGACCTCTTGTATGGTGGACAGAACCTACAAGGGAATTTGTTTAACATTATAGTTAATTTTCGTTTGTTTTCGATCGCGCTTTCATCAGACATTCGTCAGATGTTTCCCAGCATTGGAGTCCGAGAACCTGATCGGCGTTTCCAACGCATCTTGTATCGGTTTTCGCCGCAGGAACCTTTGCAAGTTTATGAGTTCAATCGTGTCGTTTTTGGACTCAAATCTAGCCCCTTTCACGCGCTGCGAACTATTAAGCAGCTGGCGGAGGATGAGGGTGACTCGTACCCTCAGGCTAAAGCCATTGTCGCCACGGGATTGTACATGGACGATTTTGTCCATTCCGTCCTCACGGAAACCCAGGGCATTTCTACCGCTTCAGAGATGATTGGTCTCATGAAGGCGGGTCAATTCGAGTTGGTCAAGTGGACCAGTAATTCGCAAGTAGTATTGAATTCTATCCCGCTTTCGCATCGTCTGCCAGCTGACAAGGAGTTCGACGGGTCCGACCAACATAAAGTACTTGGTTTGTGTTGGTCGCCCACGTCAGATCACTTCGCCATGAGAGTAAACACTCCCACTCAGACTTGTACTAAGCGTACAATATTATCGTGCATCGCTAAAACATGGGACGTCATGGGATTTGTCGCGCCTGTAGTCTTGCATGCCAAGCTTCTTATCAGGAAGCTTTGGCTATGCAACTGCGACTGGGATGAGACACCACCTGAAGATATAGTCAGGCTGTGGACTCGCTTTAAGGAAGAGCTTCCTTTGCTCTGCAACATAAAAATCCCACGCCACGTTGGTATTGTCGCTGATAGTGTGGTCACACTCTTAGCTTTCGCGGACGCTAGCGAGAAAGCATACGGGGGAGTGATTTATTTCCACGTCCACAATAGCGATGGCAATACAGTCAATTTGATAACAGCTAAGTCTAAGGTCTCTCCCAAAAATGTAGTTTCTCTCGCTCGTCTTGAGCTCTGTGCTATTCTTGTGTTATCCCAGCTAATAAGAAATGTCGTGGTCGCTTGTCAAAACCGAATAGTTTTCCGTGACATATTCGCATTTTCGGATTCGACGGTCGCGCTCTGTTGGGTACATTCGTCGCCCCATCGTTGGAATACCTTTGTAGCCAACAGAGTTTCGAAAATACAAAGCGATTTGTCACCGCAAAATTTATATCACGTGTCCGGTGCGGACAATCCAGCAGATTGTCTTTCACGCGGACTCACACCCTCACAAATTATAGACCATCCGCTTTGGTTCAGGGGACCCCCGTGGGCTCACTTGGACATTTCACAATGGCCTGTCGCTCCTTTCAATCCCTCCTCAGTGTCTGAAGCACCTGAAGAGAAGAAAAATTCGTTGTTAGTCGCTGCACCTAACGAAAGATCTTCTATTCTTTGTTTAGTCGATCGTATCTCGTCTTGGAGTAAATTACTTAGAGTGGTAATTTACGTTTGTCGTTTTGCTAAGTTGTTACCGGTTAATAACCGCATGTCAGCATCGGATTACGATTTCGCTGAACTACTCATTCTACGTGAAATTCAACGCTTCTATTTCTCAAAGGAAATTGCCAGACTCAGAGAAGGCAAGGATTGTAGTCATTCTCTTCGGCACTTGAAACCTTTCCTCAAAGACGGACTCATTAGAGTCGGAGGCCGTTTAAGAAATTCAGATTTGGGTTATGAAGCGAAATATCCAATTCTACTCCCAAGAAAAGATCCTATTCTGAATTTGCTTGTCGAATACCATCATAAATTGAATTGCCACGCGGGTCCCGACCTGCTGATGTCACTGTTACGTCAAAGATATTGGATACTTTCTGCACGCAATTTAATTAGGAATAGGATTCATAAGTGTCTTCCCTGCTTTCGTCTCCGTCCCAAGCCAAGTTTCCCTGAGATGGCAGATCATCGGTCTTGTCGTGTAGTTCAAGCAACTAAACCGTTCGTTCACACGGGCACGGACTACGCTGGTCCCTTCAAGGTTACCATGTCTCGCGGCCGAGGCATTCGTTCTACCAAGGCATACGTGTGTCTGTTCGTCTGCATGACTACACGCGCGGTACATATCGAACTAGCCGGTGATCTTAGTACAGTCAGTTTTATGAGTGCTTTCAAACGATTCCTATCAAGGCGCGGCCCGGTTAGTAGGATTTACTCGGACAACGGGACAAATTACATTGGCGCTAAGCGTAAACTTTCGGAACTTCACGACTTCCTTTGTTCGAAATATCACAACACCGAATTTGGTCACATGTTAGCTGAAAATCGCATAAATTGGTCACTTAATGCCCCGACTGCTAGTCATTTCGGCGGTAATTGGGAGGCTAATATTAGAAGTTTAAAGATTCACTTATACCGTGTAATAGGTGATACCATCCTTTCGTTTGAAGAGTTAAATACCGTTCTTACTCAAGTCGAATCAGTAATGAATACTAGACCTCTTTGTAGGACACTCTCTAGTGATCCTTCAGAACCACTAGCGTTGACTCCAGCGCACTTTCTGAATCTCACCCCTTTAAAATACTTGCCTGCCGAGGAGATAGACGAGAGAACAATTGTTTCGAGACATAAATTGTTAGACCAATTAGTACAATCGTTTTGGAAGCGCTGGAGAAGCGGATATCTTCACACTTTACAATCGCGTCGTAAATGGAACACGCCGATCGATCCAGTCACTGTCGGTACGGTTGTGATTCTCATAGTAGATAATTCGCCCCCACTTCACTGGCCTTTGGGTGTCGTGGAAGAAGTTTTTCCTGACTCCACAGGAGTCACTCGCATCGCCCGAGTTAAGACATTGACTGGATCCTACTTGCGTCCCGTCGTTCGTCTTTGCCCATTGCCTAACCAATAAATTCGGCTCTCGTCATCCAAGGTTAGGTTAGCATTAGTAATTAATTATTTGATTTCATTGATATTTACGTATAGATAATAGTTTAAATTGTAGTTTAATTTCACGAATTTCGCCTTCAACTTTTGAAGGCATCCCTTCAAGCCCGGGGGGAATGGTTACGCTGCGCAGAAAGAACGGTTAGGTCTTTTATCTATAACTTCATGTCATTGAACGACTAATCTGATTGGCTGTGAAGGGTCCTATCTCTATCCTATTCCCGCACATATCTTCTCGCTTTAGGACGAGAGAGACCGCTTAAAAAGCGGCCGCAGTTGAAACTCGTGGCCAATCGGTTACTCACAACGCGCACCTCACGTCAGAGCGCTCAAAGTTGCCTGCTGTCGACAGCCGCCCCTCAGCCGCGAGGACGTCTCCGGATAATTAAGGTATTGTGCAATCCTTCCTATATTTCGATCTGCATTCTGTCTTGTGTTCCCGGCAGAACGTAATTTCCATGTTTTATTCACAGCCAATTAGCAATTAGAAAAATTTAGCATAACCCGCGCTTCCACTAGTTACAATGACTGAATCTGATTAATATTAATGGTTTTAGATGGAAATATACAAAAATTAAATATGTATTCCAATAAATCGTTAAAATAAAACAAATTGAATAAAAAGTGAGGAATTGCAGGAATGTATCAAGTAACATAAAACATAAAAAAATCGAAAAAATAACGTCTTTAATGTTTCAAATTGTTCTTTTAAGCTTCTCTTTTAACTCTGTTCTCTTTGTTCTGCTCATTTTATGGGAGGTGGAATGGTCTAGATTAAATACCGAACATTTTCTTTTGGGATACTCGACCAGCAAGTTTTCAGACAGTTTATGAGATCCAGCTAGGTGTTAATGGGAATTTTACTTTTTTTTTCACTCTTCTTTAACTCATCTCTTATATGCTCAATACAACTCAGTTAAAAATCCTGAGTGTCCACTGTAACATCGAAATTCGAGCGTAAGGGAATATGTGCACTGTAAGTCGCGTTGTGTTCGCTCGAGCATTATCCTGCTTCAAGAAGAACTCAGGTATTTCTTGCTATGCGAATGGGATAATGTGGAGTTGCACCACATTCTCTACTCAATTTTGAGGAGTTACAGCACCCTCGTTAAGAAGTGCGAGCTCAATTTTGCGTGATAGAGATAACCACCCCAGAGCATAACTCAGAACTCGCCAGAACACTCTGTTTTAAGAGTGCAAGGATCTGAAACCTGTTGTTTAGATCTTCTCTACACTCTTATGAATCAGTTTTTATTGAAAAAAAATAACCCACCAGTCATCAATAAAAATCAATGAAGCTCAGTCAAAACAGTTCAATAAATGATCTCCTTCGCAAATGTTTCACGATTTGCACCATACGCTGCAGTTAACTGGAGGCGAACCAAGCATCTTCTTGAGTATTGTTAGTCTTTATGGAGTCGATTCGGAATAGTGTAGTCAATTATAGGGGTGCCTGTAGCTCGACGCAATGGAGTTTGTACGGTCCGCGCAGTAGATTTTAGCTCGATTTGCGCGGTTAAACAAACTTAATGGTCTTCTTGGGCTTTACTTACTGACTTTCTTCCTTGATCACGGCGTCTGGTGATATTACCCGTCTTTTAAGACCTGTTTTATGCATTTTGAACCACTCGTTGGGAATATTCCACCATTAAACCTTTCTCTTCTGGCTACGGGCCCCCTGGATTAAGGTTACACCCCAAGTGGCTGTTTTTGCGTCTATATGTCTCCGAATACATGACATTATGAGATTGAAAGATCATTATAGCCTGCTTGCTGTATTAGTCAAAGAAAATTCCGTTAGAAGTTTGAAATTTAAAAAACACCATACCGTAAATTCTAAGTAATCTCAAATATCTAATTAAAAAAAAGTTATGAATTTCCAATTATGCAGTAGAAACAATATTAATACTTGAAAGAAACCATAACAAGATATTTAGTATTTATTATGTACCCAGAATAAGAGCAATACTTGTTTAAAGTGCAATTTAAAAAGTGGACCTTATTTTGTTTTGACGAGTATATTTAGGGACATTATTTTATATTGGCCGAAAGAAAACCCTTAGAAAGTTTGTCCATATCTCATATTATATGGATTAGTAAAAAATAAAAGAGCTCTCTTTTGACGACAATAATAATTTTGGCATATTTTCTTTTTATTGGTTAAGTGTGAGTTTCCACAATAATGAGTTTTTTAACGCCGTTGAACTCTGTTTCTTTTAAGGATACAATACAAGTAAGAAATATTGTCGTGGAATTGCCCTGTAGAGAATTTGATCTATAAATTAATGTGTATAAAAATGAAAGCATGAAAAGCATCCAGCAGAAATAAGAACATAATATATCTAGTCAAATATTTTATTGACAATATACAAAATCTTAATAAATAAAATCTATATCAAACATAAAGACAAGAACATTATCATAAAATTAATACGTTTGCATAATTATAAATATTATCCCCTTTATTACAAAAGTTATCAAAATTAAGCTCAATTTTTTATGTCAAAAAACAATAAGGCTAAGTTCAGATGAACGCGCGACGACGCGCGGTTGGCTCGGCGCGCGGTTTGAGATTGTAATAAATCAATGTTGTTGTGTACATGACCGCGCGTCAACGCGCGTGCCCGCGCGCACCGCTATACACCGCGCGCTAGATGTTGACCCGCACGCCACCGCGCGGTGACGCGCGGTTTAAGATCTACACTCCTGGATCGACCTGTTCAGTTGATCGGCGCGGTTTGAGGCGGACGGACGCAAGAAGCGACGAAAAAAATGGAGGACGGCATATCAATGGATTTACTAATAGACGAAATTGAAAAAAGAGATGCGATTTGGAATCTTAGTGTGGGATATAAAGTCACAAACAGGCTTAAAGAAAGTCTTTGACTTAAAATAGGGTGCACCCAGTATCGTCTTTGCTTTCGACGGCGACGTCGCAGTTTGCGGTATAAAACCCACAAGCAAATTGCCTCCTCCACATCCATTTTCACTGAATGTTCACGCTAGACTGTCGCGCGCAAGCCGCCGCCATCTGAACAGGTGAATCGCGCGGCAGCGCGCGTCGTCGCGCGTTCATCTGAACTTAGCCTAATTGAGCAAGAGAAGACATGGAATGTTCAAGAATGTTGTTAACATTGTAGTGACACTTCGAGTTCATCAATTAGTGGCTATAAGAAACAGGGTGTAAAGTTACTCGATATTTTATTGAAAAGGAAGGACCTCCTACCAGACGGGTCTTTTCTGGTGGTGTTTCTGCCCACTGTCTGAATTGTCTCGTGGAGAACTAAGACTTTTTTTACTTCTTTTTTAATTCTTCAATCACTTCATATCGCAACTTGTATAATTTTGACATCTATTTGATTATACAATGATTTTAACGAACTCTTCACAAAGCCGTCATCCAGGGGTGCTAAGACAGGAAACCTCGTGCGCCCGTGGACTGGAGTTCCCTCTCGGATACGTCCGGGGGGAAGAACAGTTTTTGGGGCCGGTGCACCCTGGGATGCGGGCAAAAACTCTTCTCTTGGGGCAAATGCCTGCTGGGGTCGCGGAATTTTTCTTAATCCAGGATACCGTGGCCCCGGAACGTAAAGGGCATCCGAAGGAACACGGGTGGATTTTTCAGTAGTCAGTAAGAGTCTGACAGTCCCTTCCGCCCCACCCAGGGCGGGAGGACTCATTTGTTGATTTTGCCACCAAAAAAAAAAAAAAGCCGTCAACCAGGAATACATCAAACAAAAGTAACATTGCTAAAAATAATATTGTACACAAACTCATTTTTGTTTAAAAAATAATCCTAGAAATAGATTAAAAAGAAACTAAAGTAATAACAAAAAATATACAGGGTGATTTGTTATTCGATGCAGTCCTTGAAATGGGTGATACTAGACCTTATTTGCAACAATTTTAACCCCGATAATGTGGGGTCTAAACTGACTGGTTTTAGAGATATCGAACTTTAAAGATTTTTCGAAAAATTTCTACCTCTCCCTCATTAAGTGCTTATTGTTAGAAAGTAACGATAGTCATCACTTAGAATTTATGCTTTTCTGATAGAATATGAACGACTGAATCTAGTGAATACAAGTTAGTTGTAAAAATAATCATATCTTGGGAAATTAAGTGTCATAAAGTTTCTGTTTTGAAGATTTCTGAAAACTTTCCTTGTCTTTCAAAGCATATTTTTCAAAATAAATGTATGACACTTGGTGTACAAATTACAGAAAAAACTTCCTTGTCTCATTACCTTTCTAAAATGGTGCCACAGTATCCAGTTTTAGTTAGTGTCTTACCAGAAAATTAGGGTTGTTACTGACAAAGTAGTAAATCAAAGAAAATCGGTTATAATGTTTTTTCGACCCAACATTTTTTTTCTGTGGTTTTTGTCCAAACTGCTATCTGATATTAGCTTTTTGAGTTAATGCGCTTAATTTTGGTCGATCGCATCAAGCAAAATCGGTCTTTATCTGGAATATTTTTACCTATGGACCAGATAGTCAAACCATCAATTTTCTTTCATTTGAAACAGAACTTGAAACAAATGTACAATAACGGAATGTTTAAAAGCTCTGGTATCGCAAAAAAAAACTAAACTGCATAAAAGCGTGCATAAAAGTTGGGTCACCCTACTTGTAGGACAGGTAAAAATACTCCAGATAAAGACCGATTTTGCTTGATGCGATCGACCAAAATTAAGCGCATTGACTCAAAAAGCTAATATCAGACAGCAGTTTGGACCAAAACCACAGAAAAAAAATGTTGGGTCGAAAAAACATTAGAACCGATTTTCTTTGACTTACTACTTTGTTAGTAACAACCCTAATTTTCTGGTAAGACACTAACTAAAAGTGGATACTGTGACACCATTTTAGAAAGGTGATGAGACAAGGAAGTTTTTTCTGTAATTTGTACACCAAGTGTCATACATTTATTTTGAAAAATATGGTTTGAAAGACAAGGAAAGTTTTCAGAAATCTTCAAAACAGAAACTTTATGACACTTAATTTCCCAAGATATGATTATTTTTATAACAAACTTGTATTCACTAGATTCAGTCGTTCATATTCTATCAGAAAAGCATAAATTCTAAGTGGTGACTATCGTTAATTTCTAACAATAAGCACTTAATGAGGGAGAGGTGGAATTTTTTCGAAAAATCTTTAAAGTTCGATATCTCTAAAACCAGTCAGTTTAGACCCCATGTTGTCGGGGTTAAAATTGTTGCAAATAAGGTCTAGTATCACTCATTTCAAGGACCGCATCGAATAACAAATCACCCTGTATACAATAACACTGGTCTATAAAATTGTACTTTGATAAGTATTCTTCAAGCATAGCCGATTTTTATCAATTTGTACAAGCTGAATAAGAAAATAATAATAATATTCAAAATTTTGTTTCAATTAATTAAACTCCTTAAACAACCCGGAATGTACCCCAAGTATTCGGGTCAACTGGTTACTTTAGGTCTGATTTCAGTCATTTTAAGAAATATACCCAATCAAAAAAATAAACAACTAAAAGGCAGGTGGATGATTATGGTCTCCCAATTCCGCGACAAAATCATTATTTTCTGATAGAACAACACGTGATTTGCATCCTCGGAACTTCTTGGAGCAGTACCATCGTGTCCTGCTGGCCATCTGAACGTATGTGTTCCTGTTGTAGACGAGGATCGTACCTCCGCGTTTGCTGGGTATGAATCTCAGGAGCGTTTCAACTTGAAAGAAATATAGGGAACAGTTAACAAATACATATTTGTGGAAATTGAAAACGGTTTAATGTTATGCTGGAATATTTGGTTTTATTTCCATCACTACATAGTATAAAACATGAATGAATGAATGTTGATGGATGGAGAGGAAGAGGAAGGCCAAAGAAAAGATGGATGGATTGTCTAAGGAATGATATGAAAGAAAAAGGAGTAAATGATACTGTGACGTCTGATAGGGGAGAATGGAAGAAGAAAACGTGTTGCGCCGACCACAAGTAGAATGGGATAAGGGCAGGAAGAAGAAGACATAGTATAAAACAAAGTCGCTTCCGTCTTCCTGTCCCCATGTATGCTTAGATCTTTAAAACTACGAAACGGATTTTGACGCGGTTTTTTTAATAGATAGAGTAATTCAAGAGGAAGGTTTATATGTATAATACATGCGGGGCCGGGGCGGGTCGCTAGTATAAAAGATGTTGATAAGCACCCGAGCGTTAAGTCAATATCTCATGAATGGGGTTCTCTTAGAAGGGTAAATAACACGTGTCGAGTAGGTTTGAGTTTATTTAATAAATTCCACTCGAGCATATTTATAGCTGACCATCTGATGACACCACAAGATCGCGCTGGATGCAAGCCGCTTCCAACCGGTCCTGTTGGAAATCTATGGGGAAGGCAAATGTTCAGCAGTGGACGTCCTATGGCTGATATGATGATGATGATAGTTTTACTAAATTTTACAAAAAACAGACCAGGATCTACTTATAACATCCGGAATTCAATCTAAAACATACTTGCATCTCTAATTATTGAAAAGAGGAATGAGGGTAGGTTAATAAAATTTTACAGAATTTTATCATGATTTATTTATTACATTTAAGGTAATTGCACACTTACATCGAACAGAAAACTGGTAACAAATACAAATACCGGCATGGATCTTGAGCGCTGACCTTCACTTGCGCAGTAGTGAGTTATTAGGTCCCTTTGGTAGATGAAGTGAGGAACGGGGGCGGGGAAAGTGTAGTGATTGGCCCGCGTAGTGTGCCGTAGCGCATCGCGTCATAGCCGCCACTCGGGATTCGTTGTTTTGTGCGTTTTATTTGTTTTATTGTGCGTTTCATTTGTCGATAAGTGTACGATGCGCAAAGCGATCTCCACTCTTACGCCAAGCGGTCAAGAACCGTGCCGGTATCTGTACGTTGGTTTATTTTATTGAGAAAGTGATTACTAAGGACAGTCGATAAAACTTTTAAGAGCTCTAGCTCTATCTCTCCGTCTAGCAGCGGCTAGTCGCCATTTTTCTTTTATTATTCGATGTTCGTGAGCCGTTAAATCTCGAACTAAGCGTTTCTTTGAATGGTATCGCTCCCGTTTTCTTCCTCTGACCTCTGTTTCCCTTTCGGGATTACTTTTAATCAATTCTCGGTACCGACGCTTTTTCTCAGCGGGCGTGAGAAGCATCTCAACTGCGCAAAAAGACGCGAAAAGTCCTGTAACAATGGTTTTTTGTGGTTATTTATGTAATTATTTCGACATAAAATGAAAAGGAAAAAATACTTTGCGGTCATTTTGGACAACAATTATTTTAAAAAAAAACATAGAAAAAAAAACAATGAAACAAAAAGCATATCAGACAAACGGAAACGACCTATTTCAATACTTTCACTTTCTTTTAAACATACTTAAGAAAATTCCATCCCAGTTGATAATTACGTCCAAGATCCCTTTCGAGATCAACCAACGTTTAATCCTTACACGTGTAAGAATCTGCCAAATAAAATCTCATAAATCCTGGTAATCATATTTATTTGATGAAAGTAATCTTACGCAATACATTGAAGGTTGTTCCATGGTTATGTTCGCCGATTTCGTTGACAAACTCCCCTGCTTCCGTGACTATGACCCTCGACTTGCAGCCTTGTGAGTTCTTGGAACAATACCACCTGGTCTTACTGGACATTCGGATATATCTGTGACCTTTGTAGTTTAAGATAATACCTCCACGCTGACTGCGTCCAAACTGCAGAAGTGGAACCTCTGAACAAAAATAAACAAGAAGAATTGGTTAGTATGTGAAACTACAATGTCTGATGGTGTACTCAAATTGGATTGAGCGTAAACTATGTTTGTATGGTCTAAAGTTTAGACTAACGAATATAGAATAAGAACGATGGCCCAATGAAAGAATTCTAAATAGTAATGTTATGGAATTTTATAATTCGGTTGTTCGGAGTACCTAAATGGACTTTACAAATCAAAAAATTCAATTTAAGAAAAAAAAAAAACTGGCCAAGTGCGAGTTGGACTCGCCCATGAAGGGTTCCGTAGTAGCAAGCATAGATTAGGAATATAATTGTATTGAGATTAGTAAGTAATTTACACAAACAATAAAAATAACTTTGTTTCTCATAGTGTTTGTATGAATGGCAAAGTTATACCTATTTGCGGTTTTTGAAAATGTACAATATCTCAAAAACTGCTAACTGTATCTCATCAAAACCAATTTTCGTTGGAAGTTTTTGTTGAGGTCTACATTACATTTTTTTTTTAGTTTTATAATTCTCTAATTTTAGAAGTTACAAGGGGAGGGGGACACACATTTTACCACTTTGGAAGTGTCTCTCGCGCAAACTGTTCAGTTTAAAAAAAAATGATAGTAGTAACCTCAATATCATTTTTAAAGACCTCTCCATAGATGGTCACAAGTATGGGTTTGGTGAAAAAAAAAATTTGAGTTTCAATTCTAAGTATGGGGGGAACCCCCAAAATTTGTTTTGTTTTTGTGTGAAAATCCTAATGCGGTTCACATAATACATCTACTTACCAAGTTTCTACAGTATACATCTTATACTTTCGAAAAAAAGTGGCTGTGACATACGGGTTCTATAAGGGTTCCGTTTTTTTCCATTTGGCTACGGAACCCTAAAAACGCTAAGTCCTTATAAATTAATTATTTATTTAGAAGACATTGATTATTTAGAAGTGGCAATGTAGTTTAAACTAAGTAAATAAAATAAAAAGAGCTAAAGTTCAGCTTATAAATGTGTATTTCAAATTAAACTCTTAATTACTACTCGATTAATTTGCAACAAGTGTTTTTTTTAAGTCGGACAATAAAGGGACACAAACACTTTAGAGATTTTGAGAACATTACTAAGTGTATAATAAGAGTTGTCCATAAATGGGTTTATCCCAGAAATCCCCACAGACAAATCCCCACTATTAAATAAATTGATTTCTGGGAAAATAAGTAACAATCCCCACCAGGTAGTGTTATTTCGAAATAATCCCGGTTTGTTTTTGAGATTCATCAGTGGGGATTTTTGGTATTTAAAACCAAAACATAGACAACGGTAATGAATCAAACATGGAATTAGTGATTGTGTTCACCAAGTTCGGCGATAAATTCCTCTTCATCAGAAATTATGACCCTGGATCTGCAGCCCAGAGCATTCTTGACGCAGTACCATCTAGTGTTATTACCCTTACTGTTGTAGCTAAAACCGTTGTAGATCAGGATCTTACGACCACGTTGGCTTCTTAGAAACTGAAGCATTGGTACACCTGAATAAAATATAAATAGAATTAAATCACATGGTGTATTGTGGGTGCGTTTACAAACATAGAAACTCACATACACAAACACCCAGACACCCAAATCATTCAAATATTTCTTCCGCGCGGGGATAGAACCCGCGACACGCTGCGCAGCAGCCGATCGCTCGGCCACTGTGTGTGTCCACACTGGAAGCCTAGCGCGCGGCGCGCGGCGGGTGCGGTGGCGGGCGCGATCTGTGTCCACACTGCCGATCAAGCGTTTGTTTTTGTAGCGGCGACTTCAGAGGCCTAACCACGAGCTCTTAACGCGATTCAGTTTAAGCTGTGGGAAAGAGACAGAGCTATACAAGTCTTCTAGCGCCATCTTGTTCCCTGAGCGTAAACTGGATCGCGTTAAGAGTTCGTGGTAAGGCCTCAGGTGTTGCAAGCCGGTGGTACAAAGTAGTTTCTATAAATCTTGTATAAAGAAATTAATTTTAAAATGTTTCATAGGTTGTTTAAGATTGTATGTAAGTACAGTAAAAATAATTTAAATATTTACAAATACCTCCTACGGTATTATTTTAGTGCATGTCCTGATAACTAGATGGCGCTGACTATAAGACCGAAATGGTTTGCTACACCTGCCACCCACCCATTATATCTGTTGTTGCCTAGCAACGCCTAGGCTCGCAAAATCGCTTGTAGCCATCGCGCTAGGCCCTCGCCTTGGTCTATACACACCACGTTTTTTAAACGGGCGTTTCAGAAACGCGCGTCGACGGCGCGTTTTTATCAAACAGAGCAGTTTGTTATCGTTTGTATTGTGTCAAATGCGCGGAACCGGCGCGTCTGTATCGCGTCGAGCGACGTGACGGCGCGCTTTTATTTATACAGGTGTACAAAGGTCAACAGGCTGCGTCTGACTTGCGTGCGTATCGCGTCTGTATCTGTCTGTATAAGATGAGTTAAATAAAATGAATACATTATTTTGAAAATACATATTTTAATAATCAACAAGATATTTCGAGCAACATACTCGTATCTTACAAAGAGCAATAATATATTCAAAAAAATGTACGACTAACGACAGGTACACTTGAACCATTTAAATATTCTGACTGCTATATTCCAAACCGACAGATAATGAATATTTAAAATGATAAGTCATTAAGATTAGTTTACACTAAATGTAATCATTTCTATGAAACCATTGTGAATGATTTGGTGGTGGGACATTCTCCAATGACCCCAACATTGGAGAATGTCCCATAATGATTAATAATAAAAAAATAATTACATTTAAGCTTAAATGTAGGTAGGTACTTAAAATTATTTCTATATCTGTGGCCCCACCAAGACGAGCCAAGCGAAGCGCAAGGGCACTACCTACCTTTTCTCGAAGTGTTTCGTCGTGTATATACCTACGACGAAACGAATTTTAACTGATATGTAGAATTTGTGAAGTTAGGGTCGGTAGAGTTAGGCCGTGTAGATTCAGAAGTTTGGCTTAACATGATATCAGATATCTTTTTCACAGGCCAAACATTATGTGGTCGTCTTGACAACATTTTACATGAAATGTTTTTAGTGGGAGTTTTTCTTTATCCTTAATTTCATTGTTAATTTTTTATCATTAATCATTATCCTCAACATTGAAGAATGTCCCTGGTAGTGAAACATTCACAATTATTACTTTTGTATTTTATGGCATAATTCCTCTAAGCAAGGTAATAGCGTAGCTTTCCGTCAGTAAAAAAATAAATAAGGGACAGTACAGGACAAACAACAAAAAGTAAAAAAAGAGAAAACTGAAACGGCGCTTTATAACGAAATAAATCCTATAAATAAACTTACATTACCTTTTCCATCATTTAAACCTAGCGTAGGTGATTAGGACCTAAAACGATATATTTTTCCATCAGGTCCCATATGCATACGTGGCGGTTCATGGTTGTGGCATCCCATTTCCCTCACAAATTCTCCCATTGGACTAGTCTGGACCCGCGCATCACAGCCAGCCAGCTTCTTGGAGCAATACCATCTGGTCTGGGTGTGCATGTGGAAGTATGTGAAGCTCTTGTAGACTAATATGATGCCTTTTCCACGACTGCTTGGCAAGTATTGCAAGACTCTATTACCTGCGTGATAAAAAAAAAAATGGTAAATACTCAAGAGGCAAAAATTCAAGAGATATGTGACTGAATACTTGGTCACAGAGAGGTGACAGCAACCAACCTCCCACTGGACCCGCGCCAAACTGGAAGTCGAAGTTGTTTTGCTTTGCAACTATAGCGTAATAAGCTTGCTCGTTTTTAGGGTTCCGTATCTACCTACAGAGTGAAACGGAACCATATTACTAAGAAACCGCTGTCCGTCTGTCCGTCCACCCTCTGTCCGTCTGTCTACTCACCTGTCACCAAGTTGTGTGTCATGAACCGTGATAGTGAGACAGAGTTGAAAGGTATTCCACATAATTATGACACCCGCTGACAATGGCACCTGAGCTACTGCGTTTATTCCCATCTGCCCCCTTTGAGCTTGCCACCGGGGTGGTGGTTGGCACTAATTGGTGGCGTTTACCACCGGGGTGGTGGTTGGCACTAATTGGTGGCGTTTACCACACCGGTGGTCATTGGAACCTATTTAGTTTCATCTGCCCCCTTCGTAGTTATAGTACATGGGTTTCTTTGCATTTTGTACATCATCAATATAAAAAATAAAACCACTGGATATCAGTAGCAATAAAAATATTGTTTAATAATGGCAAATAATTTTGGAACTCTCCTATAATTATAAAAATAACACTAGGCAACACTCAAAATTTCCCGGTGAAAATTCATTACGTATTCATTCATTGCAGTATTCCCTAAGTTGAACGATATCTAGTACAACAAAAAAAGAACTAAGTACTTAAATCTGGCACCTTATATATTCCACATAATGCTTGTCCAATTTTTTCGCAGTTGCTAGGTGCCTTATGTGGAATATCTCATTTTCACAGATGATGTATTTCTGTTGCCGCTATAATAATATAACCAAGAATACTGATTAATGGTTCTTGCGTGATTCCGCATTTTCCCGGTTTTTAGGGTTCCGTAGCCAAATGGCAAAAACGGAACACTTATAGATTCGTCATGTCTGTCTGTCTGTCCGTCCGTATGTCACAGCCAGTTTTCTTCGAAAGTATGAGAGCTATCCTCTTGAAACTTGGTAGGTAGATATATTATGTGAACCGCATTAGGATTTTCACACAAAAATAAAATCAAAACAAATTTTGGGGGTACTCCCCATACTTAGAATTGAAACTTTTTTTCACCAAACCCATACGTGTGGGGTATCTATGGATAGGTCTTTAAAAATGATATTGAGGTTACTAATATCATTTTTTTCTAAACTAAACAGTTCTAATCTCAATATAATTATATCCCTAATCTATGCTTTTTTTTTTTTTTTTTTTTAGGGTGGCAAAATCATCAAATGAGTCCTCCCGCCCTGGGTGGGGCGGGAGGGACTGTCAGACTCTTACTGACTAAAATCCACCCGTGTTCCGTCGGATGCCCTTTACGTTCCGGGGCCACGGTATCCTGGATTAAGAAAAATCCGCGACCTCGGCAGGCATTTGGCCCCATAAGGGGCCCCGTCGGTGACGCGTGAAACACGACGCGCCACCGACCCGGGCTTGGTCCTTGGTCGGACGGCGAGCATACCCATTGCTCACCGTCCGCAAGCCCGCTCCGCCGGGGTGCTAAGACAGGAAACCTCCACGTGCGCCCGTGGACTGGAGTTCCCTCTCGGATACGTCCGGGGGGAAGACCAGTTTTTCGGGCCGGTGCGCCCTGGGATGCGGGCAAAAACTCTCCTTAGGCACTGTGTGCCTAAGGGGTTTCTTTGCCCGTATGCAAATAGCCTGTCGGGTGGACGCTCCAACGCGTGTCCCTCTGAACAGCAGAGGGCACAGCGGCGGAGCGGGCTTGCGGACGGTGGGTAATGGGTATGCTCGCCGTCTGACCAAGGACCAAGCCCAGGTCGGTGGCGCGTCGTGTTTCACGCGTCACCGACGGGGCCCCTTATGGGGCCAAATGCCTGCCGGGGTCGCGGATTTTTCTTAATCCAGGATACCGTGGCCCCGGAACGTAAAGGGCATCCGACGGAACACGGGTGGATTTTAGTCAGTAAGAGTCTGACAGTCCCTCCCGCCCCACCCAGGGCGGGAGGACTCATTTGATGATTTTGCCACCCTAAAAAAAAAAAAAAAAAAAAAAGCCCGCTCCGCCGCTGTGCCCTCTGCTGTTCAGAGGGGCAGGCGTTGGAGCGTCCACCCAACAGGCTATTTGCATATGGGCAAAGAAACCCCTTCCCGCATCCCAGGGCGCACCGGCCCGAAAAACTGGTCTTCCCCCCGGACGTATCCGAGAGGGAACTCCAGTCCACGGGCGCACGTGGAGGTTTCCTGTCTTAGCACCCCATCCCTAATCTATGCTTGCTACTACGGAACCCTTCATGGGCGAGTCCAACTCGCACTTGGCCGGTTTTTTAGACTAATTCTGTCTGTGTCTGCAATGATAATTAACTAGTATTGTCTCACCTTTTCTTATTAAATCTTGTTATCATCGATTACACACACCTTAAAAAACTTTAAATATTTCTGACAAAGAAAAAGAGATCTATGAAGAGAAATAAAAAACATATTTATTCATCTCGGCGCAAGCATTCAACCAGGCTTAAATTAAAACACAAATTAATTTCACAAATTGCAAATACCTTGTTTATTAGTATACCTGTATTTGTGCCTTGCAAATAGGCGAATGGGCTTCTCACACACATTGAGCCCGCGCGATCAAATTATGGACGTCTCTCTCAGTAATCGAAGGCATTGAAGGCGCTTCTTAGTTACACCAGGGAGGTGTAATTAAGAAGCGCTGATTTTTTTAATAGGTAAATATTTTATATTCCATAATGGTGACAAACAAGCCAGTGACCTGTGTGGTAAGAAGCGGTCATTGTAGCCTATAGACGCCTAACCGAAAGCATAATAATCATTTGCAGAGCATATCAAGAAAATGTGTATTCTCTTAGCTTAGTTTCATATACTACCCAGTAGAAGGGTTTATATAATATGATGGAGGTGGGTGATTATGATCCGTATTTGCCGAAATAATCTGACCCCTTTTATTCATTTTGATCCTCGCCAGGCACCTTAGCTTCACATACTTGGAACAGTACGCGTTAGTTTTTGAGCCCTTATATGAGAATGTGTAGTTCTGATACATTATTCCAGTCCTTCCAGTAGTTAGTGTGATTATCTTATAATCTGTAAGCAAGAAATCTATATTTTATGATAAAGTGAAGACGACCAAAGGTACAATGGTGGTTTCATCGCTGTTAGCGATGTGTTACTGTGTTACTTTCCAGACAAAGTAATGAAATGAGTGAATCCGGTAATGATATTCTACAAGAAGGTAATGACTAATTATTTCTGGTAATGAATAAAACTAGTTTTTAATCATGACGTATTTATTGATTGAATTTTGAGACGAATTTAAATTGTCAGATAAAAAAGTAAAATCAAACTAATTAATAATCTAATTAAAATGCAGGTCATATCAAGATAACATTTGAACTGTTGTTTTATCATAGTTTCATATATTTCCCAGTTGGAGGGTGTATATAATATGTTGGAGGAGGATGATTATGCTCCGTATTAGCAAATATAATCTGACCCCTTTTGTTCATTTTGATCCTCGCCGGGCACTTTAGTTTCAAATACTTGGAACAGTACGCGTTAGTTTTTGAGCCCTTATATGAGAATGTGTAGTTCTGGTACATTATCGCGGTTTTTCCACTAGATGGTGTAATTATCTTGTAATCTGTAAGCAAGAATTTTTAAGTTAAGAAAAGCGGAAGAAGGAAGATTGTATCTTAAATTATTATTTATCAATTCGATACCTATTACCAAACGTGGATTGGTTTGGCAATTTCGATAATAATTGATATAATACATGCATATTGGCTGAAGGTAATGATATGAGTAAACCTGTTAATTATATTCTTCAAGAATTAAAAACTAATTAGTCATCAACTCATCATAATCATCATACTGCATTTATGGAGTGATCATTGTAAAGTAAAACATACATAAGATACGGTTCAAATCGTCAAGATTTAATAAAGATAGATTAATCTTGCAAAATAGCAGTCATAAGATCTCTCCTCGAAAATCTATCCACCATTAGTAAACTAATGTATTTGGAAACCAGGCTGTTGATCAAAATACATCTTTGAACCTAACAAAGGCGAATCGTCCCAGTAAACTGTACAATTGTACATTCTATTCTAGATCTCCTCAAAATGAAATGTAGTTGAAGAATCAAGTAACACCTCAGAAATTCTCTTGGCCAACTTTTTATTTTCAATAGAACGTTTCTTATTTAAATTCCATCGTTTACGCTGCAGTTTTTTTTCTCTAGCTGTCATATCAACAATACTCTTAATTTTTGTTTTTCCGCCTTTCTTTTCTGATATCTTAGCCGTTCTTTTTCTTTCTGCATTTGGTATTTCTCCGGATCATTTTTTATTTCTTGATAGGATTTTCTTTTACGTAATCTATCTTCAAACAGTATTTCTTCGCGAGTTTTTTTCCCCTTCTTTTTCGACATGTTGAATAGTTCTGCAAATATAATAAATTATAGTCATTACAACATAGTAGTACATAACACATTTATAACAAAATATTAGGCCAAAAACAAACTCATAGTTCGTTAGCTATGTTATATTCCATGTTCCTATTTTTAAGCACCGACGGAAAAAGAGGGGTGTTACAAGTTTGACATGTCTCTCTGTCTATCTTTGGTCTGTGGCATCATAGAGCCCGAACGGATGAAGCGATTTCAATTTAGTTTTTTTTTTTATTAAAGGTGACTTAAGTGCGTACGTACTTGCGTTCTTAGACATGTTTGATGAAAAAAATCGGTTGAGTCGTTTTAAGGTTGTGGGGGTGAAAGTGGGGAAGAATAAACGAATGTCTTCAAATATACTCGAGTGGGGCCTCAAATGAAAGCGCATTGAAAGGGAATATTGATGACTTAATCGAGAGTGTTCTTAGCATCGTTTGATGAGAAAATTGGTGCTGGGAAAATTGAGACATGGAAATCCGATTGTCAAGTGAGAGTGTCAATTACTACATCTCAGTCTTTGCAATTCTGCTAAACATAATTTGTCATGTGGGTTATTTAATAGTTACCTTTGGTCGAGCTCACAAATTGCTACACCATCCAAGGTTTTTAGTCTACTTAGGGCTACACAGGCTTGCCCTTTTGCGAAAGTACTTTTGCATAAGTAAACCAAATCTTTATCAACTGTCGTCCCTTGCAACTTGTGCGCTGTAACCGCCCAACAAAATAAATAAAATGATATAAGTATAATAAGAATTTAGGTACCTACCTATAAAAAGTTTAAACAAAAAATTAAATTTAAAATTTAAAAAAAAACCCCAACACAAAAAACAAGTTCCCCACCATCATGTGTGATGGTAAACAGTGAAGAGGTTGACGGTGAACGCTTGCTTAGAAGCAACCTTGAAAAAAACAAGAAAGTGAAGCAATATTTCAAGAACGAAAAGCTAAAGTCTTAACATCCCGGAATCCAAAGACAGGACCTCTCGTGGTAGTCCCTCAGTTTAAGTGAATGTGTTTGCTTAAGTTTATAAAAAGACGTAAATGAAATTTCAACCAGTTTTTTATTGTTTGAATTGATTTTATAATAATACTAATTTTTTTACAAAAAGTATTGGTTCGAATAAACATTTAATTCAGTTCTCGTTTAATCTCAATGAACCTACTCATTTTGAAGTCTGTGATGGTTGAACCTGTGATGGTACAATATTGCGACGTATGCGTGACGTCGCAGTATTGTACCATCACAGGTTCAACCATCACAGGCTTTTCTAAAAGTTGCACGGTCTCTTTTTTATCGTGGTAAAATCATCAAATGAGTCCTCCCACGCAGGGCAGAGCGGGAGGGACTGTCAGACTCGTACTGACTAAAATTTCAGGGTCACGGTTACCTGATGAGACAGTCTCGGGACTGATGATAAGCGCCGATTTTTTATAGGTTTTTATATTCCATAATGGTGACAAACGAGCCTACGTCTCGCGTGGTGTAAAGCGGTCACCGTAGCCTATAAACGCCTGCAACTCTGATTACATTAGGCTCGTAGCATTATCATTTGCAGGGCAAATTAAGAAAATGTTTTAACTAGTCTCTTAGCTTATTTTCAAATATTGCCCAGTAGTAGGGTTTATATAATACGAAGGAGGAGGATGATTATGCTCCGTATTTGCCGATATAATCTGACCCCTTTTACTCATTTTGAGCCTCGCCGGGCACCTTAGCTTCACATACTTGGAACAGTACGCGTTAGTTTTTGAGCCCTTATATGAGAATGTGTATTTCTGGTACATTATCCCAGTCTTTCCAGTAGACAGTGTGATTATCTTATAATCTGTAAGCAAGAAATTTAATTTTATAAGCGGAAGAAGAACAAAGGTTGAGAAAACCGATAATAATTGATATAAAGTTTATATTGGCTGAAGGAAAACAAATAGCATAAATGCTACATTGCACACTAAAATTACTACCTATGTAGCTATATTACAATTTAACTAATATTTTATAAATATTCAACGCATTAACGCATGCGTAGCGAATTTTCAAAGATTTTCTTTGGAAAGAAAAATTCGAACCGGGGGCAGGATTCGAATCTAAACGTCACCTTGAGACGTTAGAAATGGAATGAAAGATTCGCCGCGGCAGGTAAGATCCTCGGTAGCTCGGGTGGAAATGAGCGTCGGATATATTGAATCCGAAGGTCGCAGGTTCGAATCCTGCCCGCAGTTCGAATTTTTCTATCCAAAAAAATTCTATGGATACAATGGCGGTTTCATCGCTGTTAGCGTTATTATCCAGACAAAGTAATGAAATGAGTGAATCCGGTAATGATATTCTACAAGAAGGTAATGAGTAATTATTTCCGGTAATTAGTAAAACTAGTTTGTAATCATACCGTATTTATTGATTGAATTTTGAGGCAAATTTAAAATGTCAGATCAAAAAGTAAAGTCAAACTAATAAATCAACATATTAAAAAAATACGTGTGGCACTCGGAGACTGTCGCGGTAAAGCTATTGCATGGCATTTAAAAAAAAAAACCGGCCAAGTGCGAGTTGGACTCGCCCATGAAGGGTTCCGTAGCAGCAAGCATAGATAAGAGATATAATTATATTGAGATTAGTAAGTAATATACACAAACAATAAAAATAACTTTGTTTTTCATAGTATTTGTATGAATGGCAAAGTTATATTTGCGGTTTTTGAAAATGTACTATATCTCAAAAACTGCTAACTGTATCTCATCCAAACCAATTTTCGTTGGTAGTTTTGGTTGAGGTCTACATTATATATTTTTTTTTAGTTTTATCATTCTCTTATTTTAGAAGTTACGGGGGGGGGGACACACTTTTAACCACTTTGGAAGTGTCTCTCGCGCAAACTGTTCAGTTTAGAAAAAAATGATGTTAGTAACCTCAATATCATTTTTAAAGACCTATTCATAGATAACCCACACGTATGGGTTTGGTGAAAAATTTTTTTTTGAGTTTCAATTCTAAGTATGGGGGGCACCCCCAAAATTTGTTTTGTTTTGATTTTTGTGTGAAAATCCTAATGCGGTTCACATAATACATCTTTCTACCAAGTTTCAACAGGATAGCTCTTATACTTTCGACAAAAAGTGGCTGTGACATACACGGACAGACAGACATGACGAATCTATAAGGGTTCCGTTTTTGCCATTTGGCTACGGAACCCTAAAAATTATCGCCTACCGCGAATATTTAACGAGAATATAATTTATTTAAAATTTTATATACAGGATTCCCAGGTCAAAAATTTCAACAGTTTATGGGCCCAGCAAGCTTCCACTGCGCCACTCTGCTTTGTTGTAGGAGAATCTTATAAGTAGGTTTCATTGTGAAACCTGCTTTTGTAGCTGGCTGTTTAAAATCAGTAAGAAAAAGTATATTGTCTTTATGACGAATGTTTTTATGATTGCCGAAGTCTCCCGAACTGAAACGACATTACACGAGTGTTATGTTATTTTCCTTAGGTTTTTTCGTTACGGAATTTCTTGAATCGGTCGCCGCACTCAAAGCCCGTGATAAAAGCTATGCAATAGCTTAAAAAGTACCGGGGATATCAAGATAATATTTGAACTGTTATTTTATCATAATTTCATATATTTCCCAGTAGAAGGGTGTACATAATAATATGTTGGAGGAGGATGATTATGCTCCGTATTTGAGAATATAATCTGACCCCTTTTGTTCATTTTGATCCTCGCCGGGCACTTTAGTTTCAAATACTTGGAACAGTACGCGTTAGTTTTTGATCCCCTATATGAGAATGTGTAGTTCTGGTACATTATCGCGGTTTTTCCAAAAGATGGTGTAATTATCTTGTAATCTGTAAGCAAGAATTTTTAAATTAAGAAAAGCGGAAGAAGGAAGATTTTATCTTAAATTATTATTTATCAGTTTTATCAACCACGGTTTGGTTTGGGAATTTCGATAATAATTAATTGATAATATAATACATGTATTTTGGCTGAAGGTAATGATATGAGTAAACCTGTTAATTATATTCTTCAAGAATTAAAAACAGTCATCAACTCATCATACTGCATTTATTCAGTGATCATTTTAAAGCAAAACTTAAGATACGGTTCAAGTTTTCAAGATTTAGTCTATCTTCCAAAACGTAGCAGACATAACATCTCTCCTCGAAAAATTAACAGTTAAACTAAAATAAAATGAATATAACTAACCAAGATCTTTTAAACATCAAAATCTATCCACCGATTAGCAACATTAACACCATTAGAAAACTAATGTATTTGGAAACCAGGCGAGCTGTTGATCAAAATACATCTTTGAACCTAACAAAGGCGAATCGTACCAGTAAACTGTACAATTGTACATTCTATTCTAGATCTCCTCAAAATGAAATGTAGTTGAAGAATCAATTGACACCTCAGAAATTCTCTTGGCCAACTTTTTGTTTTCAATAGATCGTTTCTTATTTAAATTCCATCGTTTACGCTGCAGTTTCTTTTCTCTAGCTGTCATATCAACAATACTCTTAATTTTCTTTTCCTCCTTTCTTTTCTGATATCTTAGCCGTTCTTTTTCTTTCTGCATCTGGTATTTCTCCGGATCATTTTTGATTTCTTGATAGGATTTTCTTTTACGTAATCTCTTTTCAAACAGTATTTCTTCGCGAGTTTTTTTCCCCTTCTTTTTCGACATGTTGAATAGTTCTGTAAATATGAATAAATTACAGTTATTAAAACATAGTAAGTACATAACACAATATAACGCCAAAAAGGGGAAAACAGGTAGAGCAAGAGTAAGTAAATAACACTCATAGTTCAATAGTTATGTTAGGTTACCCATCATCATGCGTGATGGTAAACAGTGAAGTGGTTGACGGTGAACCCTTACCTAGCACCTAACCTATTCACTCTTGGAAAAACCTAAGCGAAAAGAAACTGAAGCGATATATCAAGAACGAAAAGCTAAAGTCTTAACATCTCGGAATTCGAAAAAGTATTGGTTCGAATAAACATTTAATTCACACTGAGATTCATACCATCAAAAAAGTTAATCATCTGTTGAACGTTTGTCTAAAAAACCTGTCAACCACAAAACTCATTTGACATTGATGGCCTTTTCGCAGTTACACTTTTTAGACGAATGTTCAACAGATGTTTAACTTTTAGTGATACTGACAGAATTTTTCTTAACATACAAACCGATGCCTATATTTTGACATAATGCCCAAATTTATTCTGATAAAACACAGGGTTTGGATGATTATGTTCAGTGACAGCCGCGATGATGTTACCCTGCTGGTCAAACTTTATTCTGGCCGGACATTTCTGATGAGCATACTTCGAACAGTATGCATTTTTCTTCTTACAGCCTTTGAACGAATATGAGTAGTGCTGATACATGATCATTTTCTTCCCCGTGGTGAGGGTTACTATCTTGTAATCTGTAAGTTAAGATTTTATTTTATAAATATGGAAAATATAACAAAAAAAATTGTTTTCGTTTTTTATGTAAAAATTGCGACCGGCAGTAACTTGATTTTATCGCTGTGGCCCTAGGACAGGGCCAACAGTAGAAAACTCAAAAGGTTCCCGACCCCTGCCCACACGGTCAAAATCTTATGGTATGGATAACGTGACCATTTTTTTTTTGTCAGAGCGGGTCATCTGAGGAATTAAGTGATAAAAACAGTTTTTTGTAGTTTAGAATAGAAGATAGAATAACTTATTCTAACTTCTTTAATAAAAAACTTGTAAAACACTACAAACTTTTAGTTATTCCAAAGGTTATTCTGAATAACTCAAAATAATCAAAGCAAATTCGGCCGGGAATCCCATTTTGAACGAGAAAAATACATTTTAAATTATCGTTTGGTCTGTTTGCAAAAGCGGGACATTTTCGGCCTCGCGGGGGTCACCGGGACAGACTGCCTGAAAGCGGGACTGTCCCGCCGAAAGCGGTACGTATGGTCACGTTAGGTATGGATCAAGTTTTTCCAGCTTTAGTTTCTCCTTGTAATTCGGTGTGCGCAGGATCACCTATTACTGAAATATTTTGCGGAAACCTGTCATGTCTGGAGCAGTACCGTAGTAGTTTTAATTAAAACATTATCGAATTTGAAGACCTTTATTTATCAAACAAGCGACGCGACGGCTGCATAAAATATGTTTGAAAAAAAAAATTATATTATTATTTCATCTTTCAATTCATATCACATTCTACAATGTACCTACATACCTACAATTAATCTTTCGAATTAAGCCTCCTGCAGACACACGCGATTAATCGCGCGGGGCGATATGTCGCGGTCCATTCGCAGTATTTTTAGAGTGGAAATTAGCTTGGCTCGTTGTCGCAGCGCGATTAATCGCGTGTGTCTGCAGGAGGCTTTATCAATACATTCTATTTTCTGGTAATACAAAACGTTGCAATCGAATGATATCACGATGAACGAATGTTTGTATTAATCTGTGGTTGATATTTAGACCACGGTTCAAATGACGGTACTAAGAAGTCTGAGGTTTATTCAATAGGTTTTGTAATACGGATAATTTTAAACCATTGTTTTGCACATAAGCTTGACTTGATAATTCTGGTTAACTTGATAGTTCTGGTCTAAACCAGGGTTTTACGTTGTTTTTGTAATAAGACTGATTAAGTCTGGCCAACATATACCTAGGCTATAATTTATCTTGGAAACTTGAACACCTGGTGCAGAACCGCAACAGACCAGCTAAACTATAAGAGATACAAAAATGTTGCCATTGCAAAAATTGTTCCACGTGATGAGCATTTTCTGCTGAGAGAATAAATTTGAAGATCTGGAACACCTGATGTGGAACTCCAAGAGCCCAGCTACACTATAACATATACAGGAATGACGTCTTAGCAAGAGTTGTTCAACCAGATAAGCACTCTCTGTTGATTTTGAAATTGAAGATCACCTGATGTGGAACTCCATGAGCTCTGCTACACTATAACATATATAGGAATGACGTCTTAGCAAAGTTGTTTAGTCTGATGGGCATTTCCTGTTGACTTACAAAAATGAAAGATCTGTAGCATTTCGAATCGTCTCGCGCATGCCGTTGTTTTTCCGTCCCCGGGCTCTTAGAATTCGACATCAGGCGTTTCAGATCTTCGATTTTGACGACCCCGTTGTCGCTCGCTGGCATACGCTCCGCGTACGGAAGTCGCGGGCAGAAGCTAGTCTTCCATAGGACATGTATCTACCTACACTAATTTCGCATACGTTCCATTTGACATCTTTCTTAAAATTGGTGGGGGGTGATTATGCTTATCATTGAAACCCACGATGACACCGTGCCGATCTAGCTTGATTTGCGCCTTACACTTCTTCTGTACGTATCTGGAGCAATATGCCTGAGTCCTCGCACCACGGAATGAAAATGTATGTTGCTGGAATAATATCACTTGCTTTCCTGAAGATATAGTGATAAGCTTGTAACCTGAAAGTGTATAAAAGAGAAATTCAAAGAATACCAATTCAGAATTCCGAAAAAAAAAACTTCTAAGTACGTAATAATTAAAAAAAATAGGTAAGTTCGGCGGGAACTTGTGTCTTCGATCGCGTATAATGTGGGATTCTGTGACTACACATTATACGCGACCGAAGTTCGGTTCGATTACCGACGAAGATCCGGGGGCGGGGAGCAGCAGGGAGCCGCCCGCGCCACCCGCGCCGAATTTCCGCCGCGTAAGTTCGGTACTTATGGTGTGTCATATCAGCCGAATACGTCGGAACGTGAAATCAGCCGCCGAACTTCCGTCGCGTAACTTCAGCATAGTGTATTTAGGCACTAAGATGAAATGTATATTTGTCTCTGTCGAATTTTTACAAACACCTGAGATAATCGTTCCGCAAAACGACAACAAGCCAAAGGGACATAGTTATATGGCCGATACCGGCCTGACACGCAGTGAGCGTGTTAAAAAGAGTGTCCATGGAGTCTCTTGCCCGTTCTTCTCCATAGAGATCTACTTCTTGGAATGGGCATCTACGGTACTTTCACAGTTTTTATGTCTTGTGATGGGACTGTAGCAATATAACTATTTTAAAACTGTTTTTATTTTTTGTCTTTTGACAATACAAGTGCCTGTAACTGGCCTACTTGAAATAAATGCTTCGATTTTGATTTTTATCATAAGCCAGAACAGTAAAATGGTGACATACTCGTATTATTAAGACCAAAGTCACCTAAACGATGAACAGGTAAAGTTAAGGTACATGAAGGAAAGAAGGCCGGGCATCATTACATTACAAAATAGGAAATTGAACTCTAATAAGAGTGGGAATCGGGTTACCTATACGAAGAAAAAACTTATTTTTTTATATAATATCATATTTTTAATTCCAAAATGAGAAACGTACTTATGATAGGCTATAAAATATAAAAAAAATTATTCAGTCAAAAACTGTTAATGACTAAAAAGAAAATAGAGGTACTAGTACTTATTAAGAACATGTTAAAATAAACTAAATAGTTAATAGCTCTTGAAAAGAGACTTTTGAGTTCGCCAAAGATAAAAAATAGAGACGTCATTTTATTTACATTGAACGAACAAAGAATTAGGCTCAATACAGCACAATTACAGACAGTCTACGGATCGTTTGCGGGCACCGGGTCTACCACGGACAAATACTTCAATAGGTAATTGATAAATAGGCGTTCGTTTCTATCCGTGTCACATATCCATAAAAGTATTCCAAAAATCCTTCACAAAAATAAATATTATTCAATTTCCAGCGAGTAGTCACAACGATGAGTTTTGTAAAAACAAGGTAAACAAAGAAACGGTTGTGTGGGACAAGTTTCGCAAAAAGTGATTACTTTGGGCGACTTATTCTTAGCTACCTTACTGCCCCACATCGCTGTATTGTCTTTATAACATTTTTGGCAAGTTCTTCTATTCGTCCTTGCCGCACCACCTTTTCGAATTAAAGCATGTCTTATCCTTTGCGATCTTTTCACGACAATATTTTCTGAAATAAAATTACAAATTGATAAGTCGGTTAAATATAGATAGATAGAATACACTTTATTATGCACACCTTACAAATTATTGGTACAGAGTATATCTTATACACAGGGTGACACAATGGGCGGTCTTATCGCTTAAAGCGATCTTTTCAAAACAACCTTTGGATGGATTTGAATAGCAGGAAGAAACAATACTGTAGGTAGTCTGAGGTGTACATTTTGCACATAAAATACATACAAATATATCCAAATATTATAAATAATATATTACATATACAAGAAATACTACATATAAAACAATAAACAAAGAAGCATTTACGCCACATGTTTAAGGACATAAGTAGTGCTTTTTTACCAGATTTTTTAAACATCCAGTTTTATAAGATATTTGTGACAGCTTAACCTAACTTAATGAACTAGAAACCAAACCCTGATGTTTTAAATACAGACAGGTTAACCCCCTTAAAACCGACCGAAGGAGACAACCGACCGAGAACCGTAGGTGCTTTCAAGGGGACTGAACACATTGTGACGCTGCCGCTGTCTGTACCTAAAGACATTTATTTTCAACAGATCTCAAAACGTACCTGCACAGCAGTAACCTTTATGCTGGGTCTACATTAGTGGGCGACGATTCGTAGCGCGTTGGCGCGCAAAACATCCGTTGTCGGACATACACGATGTTCTTGTCTACATAGGCGGGCGAAGATTCAGAAAGCGGCATACGGCGAATATTCGTTGTTTTTTATTACATTTGTACGAATATCAGGCACGAAATAATATAAAAAAGAGAAGAAACAAGAACGTCATTCCCGCTTCAAAGTCTTGACGACACTGAAGTGACGTAGGTGTGGCCACTCAAGCGAATATTGTCGCGACAAGTCCTTTGAAGAGCGCCAGTTTACCGATAGTGCCCCGATGCTACATCGTCTGCACGCGAATACATCGCGTTGCAACGATGTACCCGGCCACATACATCGCCGTAGCCCGAATATTCGCCGTAGCCCGCTAATGTAGACCCAGCATTACAATCTGATAAACCAAACAATGGCTACATAGAAAACATAAATAACAATAATGTAAATAAATAGGAAGAATGTTTCATCCACATAATTTGCCCGCTCTTCTCTTTCAAGCTCGGATCTGAAAATAAACAAGTTAGTATACAGTTGATCTGACAGCCTATAAAGTACTTGCGTGTTGTTTGCTTTGCCTTTACTTTCCTAAATAACTAAAACCCGACTACAAAAAAATCGCGCACTGAAAAGTATAAAACAAGAACAATCCGTGTTACAGAAATTTTTAAGTAATAGCCGTGGTCGTATGCCACCTAGCCAATAAAGATTGTGTGAAACAACCGCAGGTTTTAACTTATTTTTTATTTACACTATTTTGGGGTTATTTGATATAGGTAATAAGCAAAGTAGCGAATGAATTTAAAATGTACTCATTAAGCCCTTTAATTTGATACCCATATCGATACTGTGCGTAAATATATTTTTTTCTGTTACGACTTTTCATCCCCTAGAGGGCGCCATATTGGATTTGGTGACATGTCACCTACCCTATAACCAGCGGACAACTGAGACGCTTCTAACGACACCTCATTTGTCAAGTAATGATAAGTAGTTGAGAAGTTATGAGGGAACAGACTAACATACATACCGGTCAAAATCATAACCTTCCTTTTGGCTTTGCCGTAGTCGGGTAAAAATACTTACCGTTTTGCCCTAATTTTGTCCAGTACATTTCTGTTTACGGCTTCTGTCCACATGGGTGATGACTCCCTGGGTAGTTCTTTATTTAGACTCTCTCGTGCCGATGTCGGCGGATTAATCTCATCTGATCGAAGCAAGGAACCAAGATCTCTGCGCCGTCTTCGTAATAAAGAAACAGAATGATCTGAAACATAATTTTGGTTTGAGAAAACTCTTTTCCAACAGTTAGAAAATACAGTATTCTTCTATCATACCTTTGGTAGATTCACCAAAAACAGATCTTAATCAGTTATTCAGGTTATGATTTTAAGTCGCTTTTAAGCTATTGCATAGCTTTTATCGCAGGCTCTGAGCGCGGCGCGGCGCGAAAAATCTAACGAAAAAACCTAAGGAAAATACCTGACACCACGCATCGTCTTAAGTCGTTTCAGTTCGGGAGACTTCGGCAATCATAAAGGTACGGACAGACGTGCTCATAAAGGTACGGACAGACGTGCTCATTACTAGCACGAAAGCATGGTTTTATTGAGGGATAAGGAGAGTTAGAGTGAGAGGGAGAGGGAGGAGAATGTTTCTTGACGTTTCACTTGATTGACGTGGCTGACCATAGCCTAATTAGTACAGTAATAAATATAATAAATAAATAATTATAATTGCATAAGTTGATAAAAAATGCTATGCAATAGCTTTACCACGGCAGTCCCCGAGTGCCACACGTATTTTTTTGCTTTCTTTGACGCAGGTGGGATCTCGCCAGGGATTATTAATATCATGTGCCCTGAGAATTCGTTGACTACCGTCATCATGACTCTCTGGGCATTTGAGGCCGGAAGTTGTTTGTTGTAAGTTTCAAAGTCGTCTTGCTGAAGTCATTCATTACTGATTATTATAACAGAAACGAAATATTTGATGCTGTAATCAGTTATATCGATTTCTTTACTACAATTATCTGGACTTAATGTATTATGGTTAAGTTCAAGTATAATACATATATGTTAACGATCCTAAAAGCAGAAAACAAAATAAAAACAAATATATTTTCTTACCCAATTTATTGTACAATTTATTTTCATTACATAAGTATTGCATTATTGAGTGAAACATGATGTCTGAACTTAAAAATAAAGTTAGTTGTAAAAAGACGACGAGTAAACGTGTTAATATTAACCTACTTGCAAAAATAATTAATTATAATTTCATCATTTCATTTCATATCAGTTGTATTCATTTCTTATTTCTTAGCTTAGCGCAAGATTTTGACATAAAAGCCAATTTACATCTTTAACTCAGCGCTTGATTTTAATATAAAAGCCATTTTCAGCCCTCATGTACTGTGGTGCTGAATGGTTATGATCAGCTACACTACCCACTACATTTCCAAGCTTGTCAAGTTTTAGCCGAGCGCGACATCCTGAAAGTCGCCCGGAACACCTTAGATACCGTCTTGTTTTGTCGCAGTAGGAAAATGTGTAGTTTTGGTACATAACCAATTTCCTGCCGCTGGCAAATACCATCAGTTCCAATCCTAGAAAAAAAAAATCTTAGATAATAAATTGACCTTTTTACATGTTTTTAACCCATTAGAGGTCAAACAAAAAGTACCAAAATATTTTTTAAATTTTCTTTATTTTCGTATTGAAATAAGAATAAAAAAACACACAATACAAGAAAAATAAACAAAACTACAGTTTACATGAAGTTACAGGGGTGTACTTAATTGAGTACACTGACCGCCTAAGTATGAAAATTTCCAAACATGCTTTTTCGCATTTTTTACATTGCCAGCGCACTCTTGAATAACAAAGGGCACATCGCACTTATTTTTCAATTTTTATTCCACCTCACGACCCATCCGCAGTGGGAGACGCCCACGACAACGGACGTCGCAGGACGATTTCCGGCCACTGTAGGCGCTGTCCGATCATGGACCATGCCCGGGTCGACGACTCGTCGTGTACCACGCGCGCCTCAAAGGGCTTTCAGCAAAATGGCGGGGCTTCCTCAGAGGGCCAAAGCCTGCCGGGCCCCGCTTGTCTATAAGATGAAGGTGAGGAGTGGTTGGATAGGTGTCACGGCGTCTTGACCTACCGCCTGACGCAGGTCCTCATCGAGCATACGGTGCAGGACTGCCCCGCATGGGCAGAGCACCGCCATGCCCTCACGACGGCGATAGGCGGCAACCTGTTGCACCCGGCATTGGTCGACGCCGTGCCACGGGGCGAGATGGAGTGGGAAGCGGTCACTTCCTTCTGCGCAGCAGTCATGCTAGCGAAGGAGGAGGCGGGACGCGTGAGGAAGAGGACAGCATCCACCTCACGACCCAGCCGCAGTGGTAGACGCCCACGGCGACGGACGTCGCAAGACGATCTCCGCCCACCGTAGGCGCGGGCATGCGGGCGGCGAGTAGTGGGCGACTCGCTGTCCGATCATGGACCACGCACGGGTCGACGGCGCGTTGTTTTACGCCCGCTACTTCCTTATTGCAACTAATCTGAAAGAAAAAAAAAACATTTGTTTTACTTACGTATGTTGTCACCGTGCTCAAGCGAGTACAGTAACATTTGAATTACCTTAGTTTATTCTAGTAATAAATAATCAATTATATTGTTCTCTACAACTTACTCTGACATGTATTTTATACATGCAGAATGAAAAGAATAACTTTAAGCAATAATTATTTTATAAAAACAAAAATCATTTACTTACTTCCACAGTGTTTCGGTAACAAAACTTCAAGTGACACATTTTATCAAAAAAAGTTACACTACCCGTATATTATTTATCTTTACGACTTATTTTACTTGAACAGTGTTATGATGAAGTAAAATAACAAAAATACCTTCATTAACTTTACGAGATTTGTAATTTGCGCTTAGGGATATGGTTGTACTCAATCAAGTATAGTGACCTCTAATGGGTTTAAGCTATTGCATAGCTTTCATCGCGGGCTCTGAGCGCGGCGCGGTGCGGCGCAGCGACCGAATTCCCAAGAACCTTACGAAAAAACCTAAGGAAAATACCTGACACCACGCATCGTCTAACGTCGTTTCAGTTCGGGAAACTTCGGCAATCGTTAAAATATCCGTCATAAAGACAATTTACTTTTTCTTACTGATTCTAAACGGCCAGCTACAAAAGGAGTTTTCACAATGAAACCTACATATAAAATTATCCTACAACAAAGCAGTTCTTTATTACAATAGTGCACCACAAACATTTTAAATAAATAATATTCTCGTTAAATATACGCGGTAGGCGATTTTTTTTCTTTTACAATAAAAAATATGTTATGCAATACCTTCACCGCGGCAGTCTCCGAATGCCACATGTATTTTTTTTAATTAGTGCATGGTATTTAAAATTAAATAGACATCTAACTCATTTAATAGATGGCTAATGGTTATCATCTACTAAGGATATTGGTGACGGTGAAATGTTATGAATAATGTTTTTCATATTTAAAAATTAAAAACGAAAAAGCATTACGTTTTTAAAATAATTGAACATTGACCTCGCGTTGTTGGGAATGGCATTAATTTACAAAAATTACACTTAAAAATCTCATGGAAAGTTAAAAGTAAAAAGCTAACACTTGCATAAACAGAAATTACGGCAAAATAACAAAAAATCAACATGATATGATACAATAATTTAATTTTCTTGTTAACAAAGTAGATTATAAATATGTGTAACAATTTTTTAAAAATATTGTAACTAACAACAAAATATACAACTGAGTTAAATCAAATTGATGTAGTAGTGTGTACAAAACTATATCAGCGAAATATAGCTGTCGATTTACGGGCTTATTGGATTGACTTTTTTTTTGTTTTATTCCATAATAATTATGTTCATACAAAGTCATGAAAGAATATTTGTTTTTTTTTTTTTTTTTTAAATAAAGATGTTTATTTTATAAGTCGTCTTTATAGAGTCCATTTATTAAAAAGTTACAAAACCCATATAGTTATATCGGTTTTGTAACTTTTTTTATTTCGAGGTTTGTTCAGAGTAGTTACTCTGAACAAATTACTCGAAATAAAAAAATTGCTGAAGGCGAATTCATTTAATTCTTTTTCTCACGTGTTCTCATAAACACATATTCACCTTCGTTCGTCACATAATACTGCGGCGGATCATGATTATGGACATTATTAGCTTCTAAAATTACGCCATCTGCGTCCATTTTGATTCTTGCTTTGCAGCCGATTTTCTTTCTAGAACAATACCATCGGTTGTTGTGAACTTGGGCGAAGGTGTACCCTCCAAGCATAAGAATGTTATTCTTGAGACCAGTCGGTATTAGGATATAATCTGGAACCAGAAACTTGATATCATTTTATGGGCTGACATGCTAACTTGTTTTTAATTGTCAAAATTTATGAACATAAGAGAACACTGAGCTCCAATTGATGCTGAAGTCACACTGACTATAATTTATTCAAGCTTCAGAACAAGTGGCATTATAAAAAAAAATATTTATGGCATTACAAATAAAGCCCTTGTTTGAATGCGGTCTATGCGGTTTTTTCTTTTGCGTTAATTCCTAAACTACTGAAAACTTTCCGATCAAATTTTCCTCAAATATTCCTAATAATATGCTTCTGTTTATAGGCTATGTATTGTTACGCTATTGTCACTGGGAGATAAGCAATTTTGAATTATGTTGTTTTTAAATGTATGTTTTGAGTTGGCGGTTTAACCACTGGATAATACTTTATTCAATTTTTCCTCAAATATTCAATTAATAGGGTATGTATAATTACGTTATCCCCCTTGGGGGATTAGCAATGTTATAATATGTTTATTTTCAGTCATTGTTGACATTTGAGAACCGCTATTTGAAAGCTATAGACAGCGAGCTAGCCAGTCTGGTAAGAAACCTGCTTACCTTTCGTACAATGGGTCTCGGGATCAAATCTTGCAGTTTTCTTTTTCACTTTTTGCGTTTCTTTTTTTTTATACTGAGAGTTTCAAATAGTTTAAATAAATTTATGGATACTTTTATTTCAATATTATTTTCAATTTTATTTTTTCTAATATTTTTCAATAGTTCTCTAGGATAAAATGTAAGCTAATTGTAGGTTAGTAAGTTGGATATTTTTTTAAACTGTTATTTATTGTTTGAGGTGTAGGAATGTTAATTGTTCAAAAGCAATCAAATCTTTCTGTTATTTTGTGTTTACCTATGTTTTGAATTGATGCAGATGGCGCCACTTACATGATCCGTATTGTTTCTCAAATTTGAAATTAACGCAAGCGAAGCCGTGGGCGAACACTAGCTAAACAATAAGGTTGATTTAAAGCAGAGGATCATTTAGAAGCTGCTTAGAAATACTGGAAAAACAAACATTGGTTTTATGTAATAATATACATATAGTTATTGTCTAATTAATTGTATGCTTTAACAATTCATAAAAGTGATTCAGTTTTTTTTTTAAATATAACACATTATTATTTATTTAAAACTAGCTCAAAAACTAGAGTGACTAGATAGAAAAGAAACTGTTAAATGTCAGAAAATAGTAATTTAAACTTTTGGCCATTTTTACTTTTAGTCACAATTTGTCAAGTTTCTAAAACCAAGGTCACTTTAATTCTAATAAAGTATTATTAGAAAATGTATCTAGATATATAGAGGAGCTCGTGGCTAAATAATAACAGCAGCACAGGCCGATCTTCCAAGTTAAGCCGCGCTTGCAGAGGTTGGTCTGTGGATGGGTGACCATCTGTCATAGCGAGTTTCCTCCGTGCCTCGGAAAGCACGTAAAGCCGTTGGTCCCGGCTGTCATTTGTAGATCTTGGACAGTCGTTACTGTTTGTCAGAAGCTCTAAACTGACAACCAGTCTTATCATAGGGTATCGTATACCCAGTTACTGGGTGTGGAGGTCTGACAGGCAGTCGCTCCATGAAAACTACTGATATTCAGCTGCATCCAGTTTGACTGGAAGCCGACCCTAACATAGTTGAGAAAAGTCTAGGCAGATGATGTATCTAGATACATAGACGCTATGAACAGTTGCTCAACCTTTATTTACTGTGACTGTACGTCGGCATACATTTTCATTCGCGCAGTATTCTTTCTAAGAAACACAAAATCTCCAGTTTCAGTTTTATAATACTCTGGTGGTTCGTGGGTATGTGTCCTGTCAGCTTCTATAATAGTTACTTCGTCAGTATGCATCTTGATCCTGGCTTTACAGCCAGCTTTTTTTCTGGAGCAGTACCAATGACGTTTGCTGTGCATCTGAGCGTAAGTGTAGCCATCAAGCATTAGCAGATTGTTTTTATATCCAGAAGGTATGAGGATGTAATCTGGAACGTATAACAGTGTTAGAATATACTGAACAGTCACTGGTAAAAGTGTATCAAAATTGTTTTACAAAATTGCTAATATCAATGGTTTCATGGCGTTATTATCACTGATAGCATCCGAAGAACCTGTGTCATATTATTAGACTTTAAGAGAAGTCATATTTGATTTCACTTACCAATAGCTTTTCCCCAAATACTTTTCGAGTCCGCCTTAAATTTCACTGAAGCTGCTGAATATTGAGCATTAATATGAGAGCAGTGGTGGCCCAGTGGTATCGGCCTCGACTTACGAGTCGTGGGTTCGAACCCCGTCAGGCGCATTACTTTGTGTAAGTTATTTCAACACCACTGCTCACAAAACGGTGAAGGAAAACATCGTGAGGAAACCGGAATGCCCTAGAACCAAAAATTCAAAGACATGTGACATCTACCAATCCACACTGGGCCCGCGTGGTAGATTACGGCTCACTCCCTGTCACAGAGAGGAGGCCTGTGTCCCAGCAGTGGGAACATTTATAGGCTGATGATGATGATGATGCTGAATATTAATATTCTTTATTTTCTATTTAGCGATAAGGTCGCATTAGACCACTATCTCGCCTGATTGATAGCGATGATCGACGGTGAAGTACCTATTCTACATACCAATATTATGGCCTCCAGAAGCCAGTAAGTAGATAACGTAAAACAATAACTAAACAGTGAATAATAAAACAAGGATTAAATCAAGACTAAAGCCTCCTGCAGACACACGCGATTAATCGCGCTGCGACAACGAGCCAAGCTAATTTCCACTCTAAAAATACTGCGAATGGACCGCGACATGTCGCCCCGCGCGATTAATCGCGTGTGTCTGCAGGAGGCTTTACACTTTATGTAGGTATTACAAAAATGCATGTGGTAATATAATTTATAATAACACATTACACTTTACAGATCAACTTAAATGATTAATTCATAAAATATATAAATAATAAATGAATATTTATTTTCGTGTGTTGCATGACGTCAATACTGCAAACTGACATCTAACAAATCACCGTACACTTTTCCAAAATAAAATATTCAACTCACACTGTTCAGTTAAAATCAAGACAGACACTCATATTCATAGCCTTAAAACAATAGCAGACGTTTCACTATTTTACTTTTTCATTTCAATTGGCAGCATTCCCGTGAAATGAAACGTTTACATAATTATAAATTAAATCAAAGTGGAAAATGAGTTCAAGATTTAAATGGACATTTGTCATATATCTTGTACGTGCTTAATTTTGAATTACCGAAATACATAATTGAAGGAGAAACAGATCGTTTATTCCCGCATAATTTTTTAATTTCCTATCGCGGCAGCAGCGTCTGATATCGAATTTCTTTAGTCAGGATTTAAATTGATCCTGTTCCTAATAAATACATACTGTCCACTAGGTGTGACGTGGTAAAGAGGTGGAGCATGCGTATGTACTCTGTACCCCCTTACAATCCCCCTCCCCTGAGCTGGCTTCCGGCGACTGGGACCGTAATAAACTGACACCACGGTCCCAGTTGCCGGATGCATTTAATTTTAATATTTTTTGTATTCCGTCGACTGGGACCGATCCATAAATGAATAAAAAAATCTATTGTTCATGCCAGAACGGTACAGTCAGACGAAAAATGTCTATGGAAATTGTCTTGTTCAATATAAACCAGAAAAATTAATAGGCTAGCATAGGTTTAAAGTAACACAAACACATACCGTGTTAAAATAATTCTCGGCAGAAATAGGTTACCTGAAATTGTCTAGTATCGACCCAGAAATATTTAAACAAATACCACTTTGAACTTATGCTAGCCTAGTACTTTTGCTGGTTACTCTATGAAAAAGGCAATTTCAGGACGGTAAACTACTACTTAGAATTATTTAAATATAGACCTATCTTGGATAATCGGGATTTTTTTCCCATTTGTACCCACTGCCTTTGTCACCAGTTAGACAATTAGGAGCTAACAAAGAGTACTAGGGTAGCATGAGTTCAAGATAGGTCTCTATCTATCTATACATATAATAAAACTGTAGAAAAGAAGTTTTTGTACATTAAAAAAAAATTAAAAAATATAGCCAGGGTGTTAAAGGACAACCAATAGAACCGATTTTCAGCATTTTTAGAATTTTTGTCTGTTTGTCTGTTTGTATGTTTGGTTATTCGGGCATCACGTAAAATGTACGAAATCAATGTAGATAACTTTTATACACAACGATTAAGCGTAGCTTGAAGTAACATTTAGTTTTTGTTTCATTGCAATCGGTTCAGTCCATCAAAAGATATTTGAATTTAAAGTGATTCAGAAGTAAAATATTACGGTCAGTTCACACCGCGACGCGCAGTTCAGTAGCGCGATCTAGCTTCGAATAGAAAAACTACATATTTAAATAATTCATCTAAACCAACGATAACACGGTAGATGGCATTAAAAAAAAACCTGGAATAGAGCTGTTAAATTGAAGTAACATTAAGTTTTTTATTTCATCGTAATAATCAGTTTACACCTTACAATCAAAAAATGTAAATTAATGAAAGCGTTTTAAAGGAATCGTAGGATAGGATAGGATGGGATAGGATGGGATAGGATGGGATAGGATGGGATAGGATGGGATAGGATGGGATAGGATGGGATAGGATGTGATAGGATGGGATAGGATGGGATAGGATGGGATAGGATGGGATAGGATGGGATAGGATGGGATAGGATGGGATAGGATGGGATAGGATGGGATAGGATGGGATAGGATGGGATAGGATGGGATAGGATGGGATAGGATGGGATAGGATGGGATAGGATGGGATAGGATGGGATAGGATGGGATAGGATGGGATAGGATGGGATAGGATGGGATAGGATGGGATAGGATGGGATAGGATGGGATAGGATGGGATAGGATGGGATAGGATGGGATAGGATGGGATAGGATGGGATAGGATGGGATAGGATGGGATAGGATGGGATAGGATGGGATAGGATGGGATAGGATGGGATAGGATGGGATAGGATGGGATAGGATGGGATAGGATGGGATAGGATGGGATAGGATGGGATAGGATGGGATAGGATGGGATAGGATGGGATAGGATGGGATAGGATGGGATAGGATGGGATAGGATGGGATAGGATGGGATAGGATGGGATAGGATGGGATAGGATGTGATAGGACGGGATAGGACGGGATAGGATGGGGTAGGATGGGATAGGATGGGATAGGACGGGATAGGATGGGGTAGGATGGGATAGGATGGGATACGATGGGATACGTTGGGATACGATGGAATACGATGGGATACGACGGGATATGATTTGATACGATGGGATACGATGGAATACGATGGGTCACGCATAGGTACGACCTGTTTCCTTGAAAGAATGACTTTCGCCCATGTCTGCTTACGTCCTGGGGCTGCCAGCGCCGGTAAAGGCTCCGGAGTCCGCCCATACTACTTCTTCTCTTGCACGAGCATGCGGGCGGCGAGTATGCCTGGGTCGACGGCGCGTTGTGTTCAACACGCGCCTCAATGTGTCATCACAATGACGGGCTATCGAATTACCTTGACCCCGGAACGTAAAGGCCTATTATAGGATTTATAGGACACCGTGGATTTTAATCAGTACAAGTCTGACAGTCCCTCTTACCCTGCCCTGGGTGGGAGGACTCATTTGATGATTTACGTAGGTTACATCATTCTGGAGCATATTTATGTATGCTCCAGAATGATGGTTTACAGCTTATGTTGTTAATAAAGAAGCACTAAAAAATACATTGTTAAGTTCCGACATCCACGCGAACGAAGTCGCGGGCACAGCTAGTTCTTAAATAATTCTAAGTAGAGATTACCGTCCTGAAATTACCTTCTTCATTGACTAACCAGCCAAAGTACTAGGGTAGAATAAGTTCAAAGTGGTATTTATTTCAATATTTCTGGGAGAATTATTTTAAAACATACCACTTTGAACCTATGCTAGCCTATAACCTTTCAATATTGAACAAGACAATTTCCATAGACGTTTTTCGTCTGACTGTACTGTTCTGGCATATTTATGAATCGGTCCCAGTCGACGGAATACAAATATTAAAATTATCTCAATCCGGCAACTGGCACCGCGGTGTCAGTTTATTGCGGTCCCAGTCGCCGGAAGCCTCCCCTGAGCATCAATGCGGACCTTAGCTTTGCATCCATTCTTCGTTTGGGAACAGTACCAAATACGAAGACTGCTCTTCTGGGAGAACGTATAACCATCCAGCATGAGCAATCTATTCTTCTTACCGTTTACATTTGGCACAAATGTAAATTCTGAAATAACTTTTCTTTCGGAAGTCGGTGGCTTTGTTTTTTATTTCATTGACTGTGGCCACCGGCTTCCGAAAGAAAAGTTATTTTACACTTTTTTATGTTTGGTTTTGAAGTCGGCTCCCTTTTTTTCAAAAAGTTTTTTTTTACCCTTTTTAGTTTAATATTCAACAAAAATCTTATTATAATCGGCGTCTTTGAAAATCTACAATACTAGTAAGCAACACAAACGGATCTATGCGGGCAACTTCACGAGATATCTATTATTGTTATATACTAAAACCTTTCTCAGAATGTAACAAATACTTTCCTGAAAACCGCATCAAAATCGGTTCAGCCAAACGCGAGATAATCGCGGACAAACATACATACATACATACATACATACAGGTCGAACTGAGAACCTACTTTTTTTTTTGAAGTCGGTTAAAAACGGATCCACGCGGGCAACGTCACGGGTTATCCATTAGTGTTATATACTAAAACCTTCTCCAGAATGTAATGAACACTTTCCTGAAAACCGCATCAAAATCGGTTCAGCCAAACGCGAGATAATCGCGGACAAACATACATACATGCATACATACATACATACAGGTCGAACTGAGAACCAACTTTTTTTTTTGAAGTCGGTTAATAAATGTCTGAACACTTAGAAATGTTTACAGAATTCTGGGACATTAAACTATGAACTTAGCCTTCAATATGTTCGCTCAATTCCATTTCGTATAATCATAAAGTTAAATTATTCAATAGGTAGCAATATCAATTTTGTTAAATGTTAGAAAAATTAATAAAATTATTATATTGCTTTATAATAGGATATACCTATTACGTATTTCAGAAATATTATGTTAGGTACTTACACAAAAAAAATAGATTCTTAAAAAACTAGTTTTCCTGGAACACAAAGATTTAATAAATTATACGTTCTTTAAACCGATTTCTAACTACCTAACTCATAATTTTCCTCATCTCAAGTGGAAAGTCACTTAGTGAGCCGTTCACTCGAAACTAGCGTCTGATATCGGCTTAAGAAACAAATTACGAAATACTACTTATACTAGTTTATAAATAGGAATCTAAATTTTTTAGAATAAATAGTTATAGATAGGTAGACACAGCGACTCATCAAACTATGCTAAACCAGTATACGCTGACCGCTGAATGATAGTGAAAAGCGAAGTCAATATAAACTGGTTTTGTTTATCTAGATGCGTAGCCGTATGTACCTACAAGAAAATGATTACTTATAAAACACATATTTTCCCTGTGAAGTAATGTGGTACTTTCTCGGCTCATGATTGTGAATATTTAGGGTAAAATCCATAGAGCCGTCATTATTGTCCATCTTGATTCTTGCCTTACAACCAGCTTTCCTATTAGAACAATACCAGTTCCTGCCTTCATTCATTTGTGAATAAGTGTATCCTCCCACCATTAGCATGTGGTTTTTCAATCCAGTTGGTATAAATTTGACATCTAGACCTGGAGAAATATTAAAAGAATTTAGTAAAAAAAGAACAGTGATTTCATTTAATATCTCTACGACATTATTATTTACTTTTAGGAGATTCAGAGGTATCAAATTGGAATCGAATGGAAGAGGTTTCATATAGAATCAAGAGGATTTAAATTCAAACTGTCATTTATATCCGCCATGTTGCACGTGCAACATGGCGTCTCTGGGTTTCAACTGCTGTGCCTACACGACAGCTCATAGACAACTCCTCCACTCGAAGTAGTGACTCAATGACGTTATCTTTTTAAGTTTTAATAATTCCTCCGTTTCTCATGTTCAATCCTCTCATCTTGAGCTAGTGAAGACTATCCTCGGTGTTGTTCTAATGCGAAGGCCACCCTAACGGGAAATGCCCTTAATTATCGCGATAATAGACTTAAAATGTTCGTATAAACGCCCATCATAACGATAATTAACAACATTTCCCGTTAGTGTGGTCCGTAAGATTTTTCAACATTGATATGCTTTCAAACTTTGTTACCTATGACATTATGATAAAGTCGTTTCTCATGATGTTTTAAGGGGCTTAAAAGAGGCCTTTCTTTATACATAATGTGTTTCAAAAAAATATTATTGTTTAATACAGTGTTATTGATACATGAGACTGCAGCTTAACTAACATGATTGTAATGTGTACGCCCTACTTGACCCCCCCGGGGTCATACAAAGAAGAATAGGTTTGTTTGGATTTTACTAATATTAACAAAAGTTTCCTGTATGTTTCATATCTCAACTTTCTTCTTAATCAAACGATCTTTTCTATTTTTTCTTCAAAACATTTTTCTAATCCCTCGGGCATTTCTTGATCAGAATCATTCTGTGTGTCTTTAAGGTTTACTTGGTAATTACTTCTTTCCATTTGGTGTTCTGGTGTATTTTATTCGAGGTTTTATTTTTTTGCGATGCTTAGGACAATATTCCCTCCATTGTTACTTTATTTTTCGGTGTTTTCGAGGATTCATATCTTTTACTAATTTCCTACTACCTTTCTCCTTTCTCTTCAGATATTGAAGATGTAGTGTTTTCCTACGTTCTTGCCATTTTTCTGGATCATTTTTTATTCGTTCATAACGTCGACGTTCTGCCTCTCTTTTTTTCTCTAATATCTGTTGTCTCGAAAGTTTTCTTTTTTGAACGGGACGTTTTGTTTCTGTAAACAAATATAAGTCTTTTGGTCTTGCGAACAGTACCTTTACCATGAGTTGTCATTACGATACTCGATCATACGCATCGACCGCGTTTGGCGCTCTCATTGGTTGAGAGTTCATACAGCCTTGGAGCGGGCCACTGAGAGCGCCAAACGCGGTCGATATCGATGATCGAGTATCGTAATGACAACTCATGGTATGGGTACAGTCCTCTTTTTACCTGACTATACCAGAAGGAAGTTTGGTAAATCATCATACTCGTATAATGATTCGCTCCGTGTGGAGCGTATAGAATTGTCAGATCTGACAGAATAAAATCCAATCTGGTCCTTTACTTAATCCTTGCGTTCCAGAGACTTGGTACTCTTTTAAGACAGACCCAGTGTTAATTTAAAGTTTGTTACATCCAAAAAATATTTTTTTTTAACCTTTATGACACGGGCCTACATAATTAATCATTCATTTGTTTCTTTGTCAATAAAATTGAAGTGGGTAATGTCTAAAAGATTTTTAGTCAAAACTGAATAACTGAGTTGACTTTGAATCAATGATCAATTAGTGGAGTTATGCTAATGTAGGTAAATAACTAGCAAAGATCATCTGTGTCTATAAAACTTTTTTTATTTTATTAATTACTATATTATTATTTACTAGAAGCTACGAAGAAGAATACTATCGATGATTTAAATTCCATCACCAAAGCATACATATATTAAACCCGTTAAATTCACATACCTAATACAAAAGTCAAGGTTGTTTTACACATTCTACCTTCACAGAAAGTAGTCAAAGCATACATTTAAATACGCCCTGGGTTTTTTATTATTTAGACCATTTAAATTGTGTAGGGAATGAATGAAAGAAAAGCCGTCTGACAGGGGAAAATGGAAGAAGAAAACGTGTTGCACTGACCTCAAGTAGAATCGCAAATCGGTTAGAAGATAATTTTTAAATGAATAGTTTCTCTTTTTTACCTATTTTTATGTACTTGCTTGTGTTGATCTTTTTTTGTATTGTCATGGTTTTGGACGCGGTTGAAAAATTTTTGACAACATTTTAAATCAATAAAAATACGGGGTCAACGAATAAAAGTTGTGGTAGCGAAGCCGCGTGTCAGTATCACGCGGTCGATAGAGCCTTAAAATATACTAAGAAGTATTTATTCAAAATAAAATAATAATACTCGTTTTCCACAACTATCACACAACACCATCTAGTCCCAAGCTAAGCAGAGCTTGTGTTATGGGTACTAGACAACTGATAAACATACTTATATATTTCTAAATACATACATATTATAGATAAATTACACCCAGACACAGAACAAATGATCGTGCTCATCACACAAACATTTGTCCTGGGTGGGAATCGAACCCACGACCTCTGGCATAGCAGTCAGGGTCACTAACCACTAGACCAACAGGCCTGTCATAATGCGGCACACGTCTTGCAGTTGTCGTATGGCTGCGGTTGTTGTGGCGTTGCAGTATTTTTTTTAAAAAAAGAGCCTTAAAATCTAACTTTAAAAAAATCACTATCCACTAATTTTAATATAAAATTCAGAACTCAATTTCCTATACACAGGAGGTTCATGATCGTGATCGTTGTTGAAGAACACCACTTTTGTTTCTTCCTTGTTCAGGAAGATTCTTGCCTTGCATCCCTTGCTTTTCTTGGAGCAGTACCAATGTCGAGGAGTCGTTTGTGCGAAGGTAAACCCTTCTGCCATCAACAGCCTTTTGTTCTCTGATAGTTTTATGAATTTCACGTTCCCTGAGGAAAAAGACCTGGTTAATAACTTGCACACGACTTATTACTTAAGACACTTATTACAATTTTTTTTTTTTAATGATTGGTTCGCGTTTGACCCCTATATCGCCTGATTGAAAGCCAAGATGTGGTCGACGATGAAGCACGCTTTTTTTTTCTTCTTTTTTTTTTTGCATGGTAAAATCGTCAAATGAGTCCGGACTGTCAGACTCGTACTGACTAAAATCCACGGTGTCTTTCAATAGCCCTTTATGTTCCGGGGTCACGGTAATGAGATAAGTCCCGCGACCCCGGCAGGCTTTGGCCCTCTAGAGGAGGGCCCCGTCATCATGCTGATGCTCTTTGAGGCGCGCGTGGAACACAACGCACCGTCGACCCGGGCATGGTCCATGGTCGGGCAGCGAGTTGCCCTTTACTCGCCGCCCGCATGCCCACGCCTACGGTGGCCTGAGATAGTCTTGCGACGTCCGTCACCGTGGGCGTCCACCACCACGGGTGGGGCGGAGGGAGGACATTGTCCTCTCCCTCACGCGGCCCGCCTCCTCCTTCGCGAGCATGACTGCTTCGCAGAAGGAGGCGACCACTTCCCACTCCGTCTCACCCCGCAGCATGGCCTCGACCAATGCCGGGCGCGAGAGGTCTCCGCCTATCGCCGCCGTGACGGTGAAGCACGCTTGCCTAAAAGTGACCTTTTTATTCTTGTCGTAAAGACCCCTGAAGGTTCGGTACAGCTGTCGGGAAATACAGATGTCGGCACTCCGGCAGTCGAATCTTTGTAACCTAATCTCCATCATCAGCCTATAGCAGTCGACTGCTGGACATATGCCACTCCAATCGCACGCCATTTCACTTGATCAGCTACTGTCATCTAGCTGTTACCACCCACCTTGCGAAGGTCATCACTTCAGCTTGCCTGAGGGCGTCCCACCTTATGTTTTCCGACCCGCGGTCTCCACTCGAGAACGCGTCTACCCCAAAGCTCTTATAAATACGAAATGCGTTGCAAAGCAGTCCATTAATTCATGGAAAACTACCCATGTTGGCAAAGAATCAAATGATTTGATTTGATAAAAAAGTTTGTGAGAAGAACGAAAATTAGTACACAATTACACATATTCTTCCTGTGAGATAGTTTTATAGATGCAGCGGACGAAACCGCTGTAGTAGTTGGTATTATAAAAGCGATAAGCTTGTGGGGATGGTAGGAAATTTTTTACTCTTTCACGCAAACATTTATTGAACGTATTTGGATGGAGGTACAAATAGTTTATACCGCGGATTACCTTTTAGTTTTTATCCAGATTTTATGTTCCATAAAACTTTCGTCCTTTCCTTTTTCGACTACAAAATTCAACATTCTCATTTAACTGAGCAACTCTACGATAAGTAGTATACAAATAATAATGCAAATAATTAGCAAAAATTAATCGCGTTTATTAATCACACATTTTAGAATCATAACATTAAAACTACGTGTATTTTCCCAAAGGAGCGAGGCAGAGGCAAAAATTTAAGGCGCTCCCTCACCGGCGAATGCTCATTCGCCTGATATATAACAATCCAAGACTCCATTTAGATCATTATAATATAACTTGACGTACCCAAATCAGGAGCATCTAGTGAGTGGTTATTGTTAAGATGCGATTCCACCGGTGTGCGTTACTGTGCGGTACAGTACGCGTCACGTAAAAAGAACGCTGGAAGAAAGTGGTGGGGATGTGATTGCGCATGGGTACAGTCTCGCATGTGCATGTGTCTCGGATGTGGATTCTGCGCGTGAAGCAAAGCTCAACTGACGAACCAATAGCGCACCGGCAAACATGCAGCGCGTGGCTCACCTGCCCCGCACCCTAGCTCATACAATATACCGGCACGGTTCTTGAGCGCTCGGCGTAAGAGTGGGGATCGCTTTGCGCATCGTACACTTATCGACAAATGAAACGCACATTAAAACAAATAAAATTCACAAAACAACGAATCCCGAGTAGCGGCTATGACGTGATGCGCTACGGCACGCTACGCGGGCCAATCATTACACTTTCCCCGTCCCCTTCCTCACTTGATCTACCAAAGGGACCTAATAACTCACTTCTGCGCAGGTGAAGGTCAGCGCTCAAGATCCATGCCGGTATCTGAACCACCAAATAGACCGATAAATCGCCTATGCACAGCTTGACCGCCAGCGTACTTTTTACATGACGCGACCTGTACAAATGTTTAATTTTAAACTTTATACCCTAGAGTCCGCATCACAACTGAAGTCTTGCGGAAAACACGTGGTACTACATTTTTATGATGCAATTTGATGTAATGTCATAAACACTAGCGTCAAAAGGTCTTCAGTCGTGAAGCGGACTCTAGCGCAAAAGTTGAAAATCTATTAAAGATCTACTGAGCGCTAGCGATCGTAGCGAACGAATACGCTCTGTAATCTTTAAGGCTGAGGCTACATTAGACAGCGATTTGCGACGCGACTGGAAGAGCGAACAGGTTACACGTGGTATCGCTGATGTACGGTGTAGCCATTTACGTGAGCATTCATTTATTTGTTTTAATCGCTCACGTGTCGCAGATCGCGTCACGGCCTAGTGTAGCTTTAGCCTAAAAAATGCGAATGCTCCCGTCGAGGACACACCTTAACATCAACATCATCAGCTAGGATAAACTTAAACGTTTACATTTTAATATATATTCCATTTGGTGATTGTTGATAGTTGGGAGGATCATGGTCATGTTGATCTTCCAGGGTGGCAATCATAGTTCTATCTCGATTCAGTACAATTCTTGCTCTACACCCCTTGGGTCTCTTCGAACAGTAGAAGTAGCGTGGTCTGTACTGAGAAAACGTATAACGGTCTACCATTAATAAGTCCTTAGTGCCTCCTACGTTTATGAACTTCGCTCGACCTGAAATGTAAATTATTTATGTTAAACTACAATATTTTTTTTCCAATTTTTACTTAGTTAACATGCAAAAAAAGGTATAATAATAAAAACTCAATAATTTATTTTGACAAAAGCACGCGAAATCCACCACAAATTGAATTAGCGTTTATTTATTACTAAGTTAATGGATTACCAACTAAAATCTACAAATAATACAAAATAATTATTTATTTACAAAATACTAGAATTATACAGGATGAACTTTACAAGGTAACAAAAATAAGACTGATAAATTAAAATACCTTTACACAAAAACAATGTGTATGTTTGCGCTAAAATCGAGAAAGTTTGGCTTTTTGTAAAACATCAGAAAAAGGTGTACCTATGTGATGATACATGATGTACAGACGCGAGCACATCAAAATACCTCAATCTATCAAATTTATTTAATAGAATTTCAATCTTATCACAATAATAGTGGAAGGTTAATGGTCGATTGGTAAAATTTTACAGATTCGTGTAGGTTGACCTGCTGCGTCAGAACAATAACTACTTAACTAGGCGAGGCGAAGACCCCGAAAATATCTGTAGATACGCCGATGCATGTTGGCTTTCACCCGCTAAATTTGACATAGAAACTACTTCCTTTCACTTGTCCATACACAGGTGGTTCATGATTGTGCTCATTTTTAACCGCCACAATTTCAGATTCATCCCGATTCAGGATAACGCTGGCTCTGCACCCCTTAGATTTCTTGGAACAATAAAAGTACCGTGGTGAGTACTGACCGAAAGAGTACTTGTTTACCATCAGCAGTCTTTTATTATCAGCCAAATATATAAACTTTGGTGGTTCTGAAAATGATTAAATAAGTAGTTTGTCTCTTGAAAGTATTTTCACCTTTTACAACTTTTTTCGAACATTTCAATCATTGTCATCATCATCATCAGCCTAAAATGTTCCCACTGCTGGGACTTGTAAAGGGTGTCTCAGTAAGAGTGCACTTTTTAAAATTGTAATCTTTTATTTTCTCATGCAAGTGGCAACACTGAAATTTGACAGCGGTCACCTCTGTTTATTCCGATTATTAAAAATGGAGGGCTTTTCGAAAGAACAACGCGTTTTATTTGTGAAAACTCATTACAAAAATAGAGAAAGTTACGCTGAAGCCGCTCGCAAACTTCGCCAAATTTTCAGCCGAGAAAGTGCACCTAATGTGTCAACCATTCGAAGAGTGTTCAAAACATTTGAAGAAACCGCGCTTGAAACAATCGACTTATTGCAGCAATGATTTCCAGAGCATTATCTCACGAAATTCTGATGTCAACTGGCCACCAAGATCGTGCGAATTAACGCCGTGCGATTTTTTTCTATGGGGTTTTGTGAAATCTCGGGTTTATGCGAATGAAACCCGAAACAATTCCTGAGCTCAAATCAGAAATCCAACGCGTCATCTGTGAGATACAGGCACATCTATATGCAAAATTCATGGAAAATTTCATGAAAAGAGTGATGGCTTGTTATCGGAGCCGTGGGGGTCATTTGCCGGATATTTTATTCCATACTTAATCGGAACATGTCTTCATAAAATACTTGTTTTTATTTTAAAATGAAAAAGAACACTTACTGAGACACTCTTTAGATCATACAAATATTTGTGTTGTGAGGGAATCCAATCCTCCTCGCGCAGAAGTTAATCCCTCAACTACTGCGCCAACCGTACCGGCCCACTGAACTCATCACCCAACGACCATTTATATCTAGACTCCTAATCACAGGCGACCGATGTCTGTCAACACATTAGGCAAAAAAGTCTTAAGTTCGTATTAGTTTCGACCACTCCTGTGAGTCCCCTCGTCGCACTGACCTTGAGTTAGCCAATCAGAACGTAGTACCCCGCCCCCCTCGCTTACGTCGTACCTCAGCGAGTTGGCAGAAAATTTTCGTTAGTCAGATCGTGCATGAGGCGTCTAGATATAATTTATAGTCGTTGTCATCACCGTTACTACCTATGACTTATGTCTTTCGGAACTTTTTAACTATAGCCAATACTAAAACTACAGCTCAATTATATTTCTTTTTTTACAAAACGACAAGGTTATGGTGATTTTGCAACTATAAACGAATTCAGTATATTTTGTTTTTAAACTTTCTTAAACTAATTAGTCTCTTTGCAGATATAATAAAAGTAACATCACCTTAAAACATGTATTTAGCAAATAGTAAAAGTCAAACACATAATAAATTAATCTTCAATCATCACAATAAATATCACGTTGATAATTTAATTAAATACTAATAATTTACGACTTTTAATTAATAATAACACTATAAATATAATTTAGCAGCGCTGTAAATAGACAAAATACAAGAAAAATGAAATTATTTAAATCAGAACGAGCAATGCCATTTTTTTTTATTCACCTTATTTGTCAAATTCGATCCGACATAATTATAACGACATTGATATATCATACATGCGATTTTTCCTGTATTCTGGGTGCGTTTGGAAACATTTCAATTCACATACACAATCAGCCATTTATGGAAAAATTACATGTTTGTAGGCCATATGAATATTAGTTTAGTGCAGAAATCAAGTCCGCGACACAAAGCATAGCAACCTTGAATAACAATAGTTAATAATTGTATAAAAACGAAAGCCTTAAGCCTCCTGCAGACACACGCGATTAATCGCGCGGGACGACATGTCGCGGTCCATTCGCAGTATTTTTAGAGTGGAAATTAGCTTGGCTCGTTGTCGCAGCGCGATTAATCGCGTGTGTCTGCAGGAGGCTTTAAATAAGAATTGTGAAAAACTGTAGGTTACATTCAACCACTAATTTTAACATAAAATTCACTGATTTTTTTATAAACAGGTGGACCATGATTATGGTTATTGTCTATGAAACGGACTTCCTCCCCGTCTACTGACAAGAAGACCCTTGCTTTGCAGCCTTTCTGCTTCTTTGAGCAATACCAGTGTTTCGGACTTGCTTGAGCGAAAGTATAGTTACCAGCCATCAGCAATCTTTTAGTCTTACTCAAGTTAATAAACTTCACATCAACTGAAAAATAAGAATGTTAAGGTTAAAGGTACTATTTTAATTATATCATCATCATCAGCCTATAATGTTCCCACAGCTGGGACACAGGCCTCCTCTCTGTGAGAGGGAGTGGGCTATAATCCACCACGCGGGCCCAGTGCGGGTTGGTAGATGTCACATGTCTTCGAACATTTGGTTCTAGGACATGCTGGTTTCCTCACGATGTTTTCCTTCATGGTTTTGAAAGCAGTGGTGATGAAACAAATTACACAAAGTAATGCGCCTGGCGGGGTTCGAACCCACGACCTACAACTCGTAAGTCGGGACCGATACCACTTGGCCACCACTGCTCCCTTAATTATATGAATAGATCTTAATGTAACGCCTTGATTTATGGCGGTGGTTTGATCGTCAATAAAAAATCTTGATTCTCAAAGCGATTTAATTAGATATAACACGAGTATACAAATATACAATACTTTCTTATTTAGGCTAAGGCTCCTAAGGTGTTTAGGATCCAGATACATGATTTCCGGATTAAGTTTATACTGAATATAATTAGTTATAGTTAACTAATAACAATTCGATATGTACATTTTTCTCTATTAACATTATGTACAAGTTATACTCGTAATTGCCTTTCGTGTCTATACTTTATTCTATTGAACTACCAAAGTCTTAATTTACTATACTGTTACACTGTATTATAAAGACATTTCGATATTTTCAACTCGTGAAATAGTGCAAAGAAGATTCCAGATCACTTATTTATCCTTATAATCTTACATACTGTCCATCTTTCATTTTCCTGTATTTTCTAGGTGGATGAGAGTGATTGTCACTCATTTCAGTAATGTTCCCATGTTCGTCCAGTCTCACCTTTGCCTTACAGCCTCGAATTTTCGACGAACATATCCAAGTTGAAAGGCTGGTACCACATCTTCCGTATGTATAATTATCAATCAATATGAGATCTTTGCCTCTTTGAGATTTAACTATCGGGTAGGGTAATATTGAATGCCGACTGGAATAATCTGTAGGAATAGAAACATCAATACAATTTTTGAGTAGTGTTATTTAGGTCCCTAGTAACCCTGTGTCTATTATTTTTATGCCAAGCTTGTGTATGTGTATATTGTGCAATAAATAAATAACATAGGTCGAGAGATACCAGAAACGAATACACATTTTTTTAATAAAGTTTATTTAAAATAACATAACATTTCATTATTATTATTATTTTAATTACTATTAGGTTTGATAACGGGAATTTTGGCGCTATAATACGTTTGTGTACTGTGTCAATCTTTATATTTTATTTGATATGTTCGTGATTAATGAGAGTAGATAAAGTAGTGTATGAAACTGCACATACCTACCTAGGGTATTAAGCCTCATGCAGACACACGCGATTAATCGCGCGGGGCGACATGTCGCGGTCCATTCGCAGTATTTTTAGAGTGGAAATTAGCTTGGCTCGTTGTCGCAGCGCGATTAATCGCGTGTGTCTGCAGGAGGCTTTATACACTCGTGTGATACTTTTAAAAAACTCGCTTCGCTTGTTTTTTAAACTCACACTCACTCTCATTATGTACCAGTTTCACAAAATACTATATTTAATAATATAAATAAAGTACTTTACATTTCATTTGAATTAACAATAAAAACTAATGTAAAACCTGATAGACAAATAGATTTTCTTGTGATACATTAACGAAAGTATTTAAATCTAAATATTAAAAAATAATTACAGAATTTGGTGAATCCAATCTTAATTTCTTTTTAATACATTTTAACAATACCAATCAAATAAACAATAACCGTCTTACCACAAGAAAGATCAACACCTGTTAAACACTTGTCTAAAAAAACCGTCAACGTCAAAACGATATTTGACGTTGATAGAAGGGTCGATTTGAAGTTACACTTTCTTTAGACTTGTCTAAAGAAAGTGTAACTAAACTAAACTAAACTAAAGTTACACTAAAACTAAACTAAAGTTAAACTTTTTGTGGTAAGGCGGTCTTGTTTAAATAAGTTTCCATTTTTGTTTAGGAGGGTGACAATGTTCATGCATGTCACGGACAAGGTATCCATAATCGTCTAAGATCAGTCTCGCCTTGCATTTGCCCCGTACCGAGCAGACCCACGAATTCTTTCCTGAAGCCTTTGAAAATGTATAGTTTTTGTACAAGATAAGGTCTCTGCCTCTTTGAGACTTCACTAATGAATAGGGTAAATCCGAACGCGGAATGATTAACTCTGTCAATTAAAAAATGAACGGATTAGTGATGTTCGTAATGCAGTATCTAGTTATCTTTGTTAGTTTCCAGCTGAATATTGAATTTGTTTAAGTAATCTGTGCAAATAAAACAAAAAATGTTAAGACAGTGTTTTATTATAATTCAAGAAAAAAAGTTTGTTAAAAAATGCAGAACTTTTTGAAATACATATAGTTTCAAACCAAAAAAATCAACAGACGCAGAACATAAACATAAATCCCTTGTTACGTTTGCATTAAATCGCTGGGAGCCAACTTTAGAGTCTGAATTATTCACTAATTGAGGATTTTTGAAATCAAAATACCAGTTTTCAAGTGACTAGAATATTTGAAGATTTTTTTTATTGAGATCAGAGTTAAATTCCAATAAATTAATACTAATCTATATAATTTTAAATTAATTACTATTTATTTATGAAACTAATGACTGAAATTGTATTTATTTGCAGTCATGCGGTTCATTTATTTAGTTTGTGAGTCAGCTGCCCCTTTCGAGCTGTTTTTCTAGAAGGTCACCTATTTGAGACCCCTTTATACCTCCCGTGTCGGTCCCTTCTTTAAATATACCTAGTTACGACAGTAAGTACAGATCATCATGTACTGAATTTTTCCCTGAATCTACTTATCGTAAGCCCATGTCGCCAACTTTCATACAACTTCATCTGACATGCTAGGTTCCATTAAAATTAGAAGAGCCATCCATCCAGGAGGGGGTCTTTGTAAAGTCTACTCCAACTTAGTCGGAAAGCAACTAAGGTGCTCACACACACTGCGAGGCTAGCGTGGTGGCGGCGCGTGCGGAAATATCAAACATGATATCGCCGCTCGTCGGCATTATTGTCCTTACATCGCTTTCTTAATATAATACTCCCACAATTAGTTTTATAGTACTGTCTGGGTGGATGACAATGTTGTGTGTTGGTCAATTCTACGGTGCCATCAGGAGTCCACTTGATTTTAGCTCTACAGTCCGTCTTGTTGGAAGAACACACCCAATAATTTGAACGGAGCTTTGTGTAAGTAAACCCGTTGACTAGAATTAAATCCCTTCCTCTTTGGGATTTCGCGATTTCATACGTTATTCCTGCAAGGAAAGTTCAACTGTAATTATTATTGACAGATCTTATCAGAATTTATACAATATAGCTAGAGAGCAGACCGAGTTGCATGTTCATAATATTTAATTCGATTTATCTTACAAATATGTGTGTCATGCACTAACTACATAATGGTGTGCTCTAAAAATTACATTAAAAGCCATAGGTAAAGTAATTTTAATTACCTTAGTAATTTTAAGCGTGATCGCCAATCGGCATGACATACAAATTTTCAAGACCTTATTTCTCCAAGTCAAATTCCGAAAAGACAGTTTAACAAAGAAAAGTGCACAAGGAATTAAAAAGTGCTCAGAACGGATACGTTGTAAGATCATTCTAATGTCATTGAAACACAAAGTATTGTGAATAAATTATATCTTTAAAACACATTGGGATATTAGGTCACACTTGGACCACTCTGACAATTTGAAGGATTGAAATAGCACTTGTTACAGCACGTACACATTGAGCGAATTTAAACGCGCGCATTTTGAATACCACGAGATGATTTATTATGTGCGTCCACACAGAGCGCGCAGCCTCGCGAGGCATTTGCTGCGCGAGGAAACTGACAAGTGAGGGTGCTCACTCTGTGTGGACGCATCTATTGTTTTTCGACCGAGGCACGAAACAATATACGCGAGCAAAACAAAAGCCGACACTGGATGGCTCGGGCGCTCGGTCGCTCGACCGCGGCAGCGCTGTCACTTGCCTCGTCCGAGACACGTCCACCAACCGAGCTGCTTCGCGCGGAAAATATCTCGCGAGGCACGGACTCGGACGCACCTATTGAAATAAACAACACACAACCGCGCTATGTATAGTGTACGCTGGCAAACGCGCGCTTTATTAAACGCAAAATGTGTACTAACTCTTACAATAATTGAATCTTTGAATTCAGTAATTTGAACACCTGTGACTTCTTCTTTTGAGTTACTGACTTAGTTACACTTTGTCGAATTGAATAAAGGTCAATAAAAAAACATTGTTCGTCCACATGTCATCATTGTCAGGCCACAGGTTCACGCTGGATGCAGGCAGCTTACAACCGGTCCTATTGGAAGTCTAAAGGGGAGGCCTATGTTCAGCAGTGGACGTCTTGCGGCTGATATGATGATGATGATGATGATGTCATCCGAAATCACAATCGTATTTATTAAAGTTTTCTGGATGTTAATTGTATAATTTTGGCCCAAATAAACAAAAGTAATCTTCATGGCACAGGTTCTCAATCAGTTATTTCTATAAAATGTAAATGTCCCATCTCTACTTTTAAAATAATTTCTAGGCGGATGGCAATGAGTATTGGATATTTTACTAATACCACCATAATCATTCAGAGTGAGTCTAGCTTTACATTTGAATCGCTTATTAGAACACATCCAGGAATTTAAGGTATGTTTACAGAACGTAAAGCCCTCAAATAGTATTAGATCCTTGTGCTTTTGAGATCGCACCAATTCGTAGGAGGGACCTGAAACAACGGATATTCACGAATGTTATAGTCTAGTCAATTGACAAAGAAGCTGTAATACTATCCGACCACGATAAGAACGGAAACATGATAACGACGATGACGTCCATCTGTCACTTGAAAATACAAGCAAAAAAAAAATAACAACAATGCAATTCTTTTTTTCTCATTATTATATCAGCCCATAGTGTCCCACTGCTGGGCAAAGGCCTCCCTCCACTTTTTCCACTACTCACGGCTTTCTGCGACCGTAGTCCAGTCCTTCATGAAGCGGTCCAAGTCATCTCGCCATCTTCGCTTGGGCCTGCCATTTTTTTTTCATACTTTCCTAAATACCAACATGGCGTTTAAACACTTTTTTAAACTATCACGGTTTGCTTCTAAACTTAAAATGACGCTTACGGGATATCTTCCGTGATTAAGTATATGTTTGAGTTCCCAATATTTCGACATTGCAAGCGCCATGATCGCGGGTTGTCGTCATGGCGCTTGCAACAGCTTCGAAATATCGGGAACTCAAACATATACTTAATCACAGAAGATATCCCGTAAGTGACATTTTATGTTTAGAACATGGCGTTTATTGCCGATATGAGGGTTAACAACACTTTAAATATTCTTCTTACGCCATAAATAGGGACTTTATTATGCATTGAGAGAATTTCAAACTAGTTTTATTGAAATAATACTTTAATTTTAATATTTTTATTTCAAGTTAAGTTGACATGATTGTGTTAATTATAAATTAACAACTTAATTAATAATACTTTAATACAATGAAAATCATTGAGAAAATTAATTTCGCATAATATAATAAATAAATAAAATAAAAAATAAAATTGTTTATTTCAATTACAATAGGCATTTTGATACATGTTATTGGAGATCACCTTTTAAGCAAGGAATTGCTTGTATTAGGAGAAAAATATAAATCAATATTATGAATTATTTGTTTCCCTAGGCAAATGGCAGTGATTATTGTTAATAGCAACAATGACACCATTAGGGGCAAGTCTTAATTTCGCTTTGCATCTACTATTTCCCGAGGAACAATTCCAAGCGTTGACACTACTCCTTTTGAACGTATATCCCTCTACACATATGAGATACTTTCCTTTTTGTGATAGGACCCATTTATAATTAACACCTGCAAAATAAAAACATTAAAATATGTAAAATAGAAACATATCTACCGATTAAATCACCCACATGCTTATGGAGGCCATACACGTCAGGGTTTGTTTTGGTTTTAACCGTGCATGCATAACCGATACATGCACCGATAACTGTACAGTTTTAACACATACACGATAGGGCTTGCCTGTCGGTTATGCATGCAAGATTAAAACCCACATGCAAACCCTAACGCCTCCAGAAGGCAACAAGCTTGCGTAAAACATCAAGCGCTTCCAGCAAACTGTCAAGGAGCTGTAAACAAACTGACGAGGAACCAATAGGGCTGAAGCTAAACGTCTGCCGATATCGCAGAACCGTCTGTAAAGGTTACTGTGATCCGTGTGATCTGGCTAATAAAAACCTCTTCTTTCTTTCTTGATCCTGGTACGCCAGCGGCAACTATGGCTGATTCAACTTTTATTCAGTTAAGTACGATGGATCCCGTACTTGAGGGGATCCATCGTAACACCGCGTTGATGTCTTTTACACCGTGTACTGACTTCAGCAAAGTCTCAAAGCCAGATTATTTAATATCCGCTTTTTTTCAATAATGTTTCTATACAATGTTCCGGCAAAAGATAACCTTCACCTGGTATTCAAAGAAACAGTTACCGCAAACACTATTTGTAACCAATTTTATTCTGAATGAAAATTAAAGAAACGTTCCAGATCACAATTTTAATAAAATTATTCCATAACATTAGAATACTATAAGCAGACATTTAATTATACTACACGAAAATGCTTTGTAGAAACCACTTTGTACACAGAACTAAGAAACCTAAAAATTCACAAAATATTACAATGCTGCAATAGTTGGCATAACCTTTCTGTTGTTTTATGATTACCAGAGAAATAACAAGGACACAAAAACTTATGGGAGCCTCCATAATATTGCCGGCCGAAGCAAAAGGAAACGTACGGAGTCTAGTCTAGACCTTGAACGCTATTTAGATACGCTGATCACTTTATTTCTCCATGGTGAATTGCAATATATCCATAGTCTTATCATCATGTAATATTTCTACAAAACAGTTATGTTCTCATTTTACTAGACATTGTCATAAACAAATAGGAACAAGACCGCCACATTACATTCAAAATATGATACTATTTACATCGTTGATCGTCTTATTATTTACTTTTGTATTGTTAGCTGTAAGCCACCAAAACACAATAAGATAAATAAAAATAATTACAACTTTTTCTGCTATTTCTTAAAGTCTTACATATTGTCCTTGACTTGTAATAATATATTTTCTAACTGGGTGTATATGGTCGGTGACATCACGGATTTTGCCATCCTTGTCCAGTTTCAGAGTCGCCTTGCAATCTGGGTAATGAGTCGAACAAGTCCATCTGGATGGAGTGGCTCTAGCGAATGTGTAACCATTCAAGAGTATCAAGTCTTTTCCCCGTTGCGATTTCACTATTTGATACTCTGTAAAAGAAATAAAAATGAACTACATGTAATATTATTACAACATGCCAGCTAAATAAAACGGATTTTTTATGTTACGTATTTTGCAGATTGTAGAACCCCCCTCAACATAAGTGGGTTTTACAAACCTAGATACTGGAATTTCTAAAATCCAAAATATAAAATTTTCATTAATCAAGGAAAAATCAAAATGATTCATTTTTCTGTATACTATCAACCATCATATAAATTAATTAGTGTTTTATTCCATACAAATCATTTCATTGTTTTTTTTAAGCTATTGCATAGCTTTTATCGCGGGCTCTGAGTGCGGCGCGGTGCGGCGACCGAATCAAAAAAAATCCAAAAACCTAACGAAAATACCTGACACCACGCATCGTCTAACATTGTTTCAGTTCGGGAGACTTCGGCAATCATAAAAATATCCGTCATAAAAACAATTTACTTTTTCTTACTGATTCTAAACGACCAGCTACAAAAAGAGTTTTCACAATGAAACCTACTTATAAAATTCTCCTACAACAAAGAAGTTCTTTATTACAGTAGTGCACCACAAACATTTTAAATAAATTATATTCTCGTTAAATATACGCGGTAGGCAATTTTATTCTTTTAAAATAAAAAAAAATGTTATGCAATAGCTTCACCGCGGCAGTCTCCGAGTGCCACATATATTTTTTTTATTAATTTAAACGAACATTATTTCCGTCTATCTTACAATATCTGGGTGGGTGAGGGTGCTCGTTACAAATTCAGATGATGTTCTGATCTGGCCTCATGGTAATTCTAGCTTTACAATAAGGATTCCTCGTATAACAGACCCAATAAGATGTGTCCCCGTTGACGGGCCATTGAGAAAGTGTACCCTCCGATGAGAATCAACCGTTTGCCCATTTGAGACCTTACAAACTCATATTCGTAATCTGCGAATTAATATTTTGTTTTTATTGTAAGTTAAACGTTTTCTTTTTCATTTAAAAATAATACAGATAGGACAAATGTTGACGGGTGAGGATGTTCATTACAAATGCTGATGACTGGCCTTTGCGAAGGTGTACCCTCCGACTAGATCACTAGAATCAACTGTTTCCCGACTCGTGACTTTACAATTTTGTATTTGTAATCTGTGCGGAGAAACAATGTATTTAGGTAAGATTTTTTTTACAAATAATACTAGATTTAGCCATTTGCACTATAAATGTATAAAAGTGCAAATGGCTATAAGGGTCAAAATCAAAGTAAGAATTTTAGGTTTCCAAATATCTGAAAAATTATGTTTCCTTTTGAAGAAAACTAACATTAGGAGTCTGTTGTCTCAATAATTTTGTCCTGAAACTTTTCTGAAATTCTACCCGTTTATAACAACAATGTCAGAGTCGTTTATCAGTCCGGGAACACTTAAAAAAAAAAGATTATGCAACGTATTTCAGAATGACCTTTAATAAATTGTAACAAATCTGTTGCTAAATGTTATTTGGATCAAACGATGTTTCTTGAGCAAAAACAGTTGCCACTGATGATTTTTTGAAGCCCCTCGCTGCTAGGAATTTTTTAGTTATTTTAAAAACGGTCTCTTTTAGTTGGGATCTCAAAATCTCGTTAACTAGCAAAAGAAGTTTACGAACTTCTGTCTGGAGCAAAAGAATAATATGCTTTTGTCAATTGATTTACTTTACGAGTACGTAAATCAGCGTTATTTTTAGATGTTCTTTCTGCACGTCTTCTGTTTCTCTCTACTTTTTTTCGCAACTGATCTATTGTTCTTTGCATTTTATGTTTCCGCTTTTAGGTAAAATATTTGCAAGCATCTTTTTTTTCTGCCTATACTTTTGCGATTCTTTTCTCCACGCCTTTCTCTGTATCCTTTTTTCTGTTTCAGTCATGTCACTAACAAGCTTAACTTTATTTTCAGCTTTCTTCCTTTGGTAATACTCCCTATCTTTTAGTTTTTTCATCTCTTTTTGTTCAGATGTCATTTTACCTAAAAATTTCCGCTTCCTTGCATTAGCCTTTTCACGATGCTTTTTATAAGCTATACTGTCTTGTTTTGATCGTTTGTTCGACGTCTTTTTTTCTTTATTTTTATCGTTTTCCATTTTACACGTAGGTACTAAATGGATACCTAAAACCAAAATATCGTATGGTTAGACTTTTCAACAGTATCATTTTCTGTACAGATTTTCATTTCGCCTGCCTCATTTCGGGTACGTCAGTCCTATCTTAGAACTTTTCCTGTAATTTACGTTTCCGAAATGATTATTCAATAAATATTTTTAGGTAACGCTTGATGCCCCTATATTTGAAATTGGTTTTTAAGGTTTTGAATTTGCATAGTTTTTAATATCGCAACTTGCTTGAGTTGAAGTTGAAAAACTAATCATCAAACGGCGTTCATGTAGAGACTGTGTATTAAAGTACGCTTCACACAAATTCGATAAAAATTCGATTCGAAATCGATTATTATTTCCATAAACACAACCCACGGCCGTTTACTTTGACTAGTGAACTTCACACTAATGCTCCATAATGCCACCTAGTGTATATTATTTATTAATCATTGTCGTATATAGTGATAAACGTGAGACAGCATTTGAACAGTCAAAATATGAAGAAACAATAAAATTAAAAGTTAATTTAAGGGTATTTTCTTAATTTAATGTTTTTTCACACTTGTTCTAAATATGTGCTTAAACTATGAAACAGGGTATAAGGACGCGTTCCCGAAATAATTATGTATCCTCTCTGATTCTGACCCATAAATGTTAAGCCATTATACTCGTATTATTTTACTGTTTCAGGTTTTGATTGAGACATGGAGGTTGTATGCCTCTGAACTTAATAATTAATATAATAATTTGAAATCCACCCTCATAATATGGGTATCAAATGAAAGGGTATGCTGTCAGGAATACGAAAAAAATAGTCACGTGACTTAGATCCAACATGGCGGACATCCAAAATGTCCGCCATGTCCGCGTTTTTTAGTTTTTTAAACTATTAAATAATTATTTATACTTAAGCTAGTTTTTAATGACCAGCCAGAATTTAAAATTAAGATCTAGAGATTAAACCATTTTGGTACCCGCGCGGGTGTGGACCCGGCTCTACCCAACGGTACGGCTCTTTTTGGAACAGACCCAATGAGACTCATAACTCTGTTCACGTCCTTTTAAGGTGTACCCTTGGAATGGAATCATTTGCTTATCTTTTATAATCTGATCAATTATTCATGTTGTACTTCACAGAGTATTTAAGTAAAAAGTGTTTTATAAAAACTATAGGTATTTTGTGACATAGTTATTTAAGAGCTGAAGGAATAGACATCAAAAACAACTTTATCGTACGTTAATTTATTCATTTAATTAAAAAGCCAGCACCTCATACAGCAAATATTTTAAATATAAGAATGAATACATAATTTAATAACTCATTGTTACCATATTATTATGCTTGGTTCATACAAAAATTGGACTCGCTAGCTTGCGTCGCTGCCTTTAGGCTCAACACACACCGAAAGAGCGGCGAAGGGGGGCGAAGCGCGGAGAATCCGGCGCGGCGCCGCGGGCATTCGCGCGACTCGTTCGACTTTCTCATGCGATAATAAGTATTATAATAATAATGAAAATAAAGTTAAAATTCATATGACACTGAAACTGCGCTCCGCTAAGAGCGGCGAAGGGCAGTGAAGCGCGGAGAATTCGCGGGAATTCGTTGGAATTCCCGCGGCGCCGCAGGCATCCGCGCGACTTGTTCGAGTTTCTCATGCGATAATAAGTATTATAGTAATGAAAATAAAGTTAAAATTCATATGATACTGAAGCTACGCTTCGCTGCCCTTCGCCGCTCTTTTGGTGTGAGTTGAGCCTTACAGAGTGTGCGACGCGGCGCGTCTCTCTCAATCTCTAATCAACAGTTGCCAAGAATGCAACCGATTACTGTTAGGGATAAAATCGTTGAAAATGTCACGTTTCAAAATTGCAATCTTTGCTGTTCACACAACTACGATAGCTTATAGAGCTACTGCTCACTGGAAACTCATGTCGCGGTGACTTTTTATCACCCAGTCGAACGTACCGGCCACTAAAAACTATTTGTCACCATTATCAGCGCACTCCCACCATATATCACCGCACTTATCAAGGTAACAAAAAGTCTCCGCAACGAAAAGTCACCAGTGAGCGACTGGCCTTAAGTATTCCCCAAATATGAAAAGCAAAATTTTTGGCGTTTTTATAAAAAAAAATATAGCGAAGTAGAAGTCGGTTAAAAGAAAAGTAGGCCAAAATCACAAAAATACTTTACATCAGAACATTTTTCCCGTTTATCTTACAATATCTGGGTGGATGTGGATGTTCATTGTTAAGACTGACGATGGTCTGATTGTTGTCCATCTTCAGTCTGGCCTTGCACTTCGGATTCTTCGTGGAGCAGACCCAGCTCGACCCTTGGGGACCTTTATTGACGATTGAGAAGGTGTATCCTCCGATGAGAATTAGCTGCTTGCCTTTTTGTGACGTTACGTACTCATACATATCATCTGCGATAAAATTTAAATTTTAGATTTTTATTTCTGGATGATATAATTTTGAGACATAATATTGTGCATTTATTTTTGCACCTATAGGCTAATGTTACTTTTAATTTAATCAAACGGGTATGCTTGCTTATGACCTTTAAGCCTCCTGCAGACACACGCGATTAATCGCGCGGGGCGACATGTCGCGGTCCATTCGCAGTATTTTTGAAATTAACCTGGAAATTAACCTGGCTCGTTGTCGCAGCGCGATTAATCGCGTGTGCCTGCAGGAGGCTTTATGGTATACTATCTTCTACCCGCGATTTCACAATTTGACAATCAATTCGGTGACACGTGGCATCTCCCGCTCGAATATGCTTCCCATGCAGGTACAAATTACATATTATTTAGATTAAGACTATTCATCAGAATGCCATTCTTTCACCAAGATCGTTATTTCAATTTGCATAGTTAAATCTTAATTCAACAACAAAAACTTCAATGAAAGTTTTATTCAATATTTTATTCTTCAAGTAACATATTACGAGAGTACAAACGTGTTTCGGCACTTGATTTACACAGCAATATATTTTCCATTAATCTTATAATATTTTTTTGGTGCATGAGTGTGTTCGTTAAAAAGGCTGACGATCTTTTCATCGGGATCAAGCTTGAGCCTCGCTTTGCAGCCTGGTTTCTTTATGGAACATACCCAAGAACCAACTCGAGCAGTCTTCGTAAAAGTGTAACCTCCGATTAGAATAAGAACATGGCCCCTTCGTGAACTTATGAATTCATACTTGTGATCTGCACGAACAAATAAAAGTTGGTATAAGTAACAGTTTTTACATCAAAATTACTGCGGTTGTTAATACTATTTATAATTAAGATTTCTGACAATTTTGAATAAATCTCCGAATCCGTAATTTTTCGAAAACCTCCTGAAATATGTCGCACTCTTTACAAGACACCCTGTATACCAACAAAGTACTTTAGGCGTAAGTAATAATATCAAGGTCATCATCATCATCAGCCTATAAATGTTCCCACTGCTGGGACACCTCCTCTCTGTGAGAGGGAGTGGGCCGTAATCTACCACGCGGGCCCATTGCGGATTGATAGATGTCACATGTCTTCGAATTTTTGCTTCTAGGACATGCCGGTTTCCTCACGATGTTTTCCTTCACCGTTTTGAGCAGTGGATATCAAGGTAATTCTCACATATTCACGAAGATTGTTGTGCCTGGGATAGCCCAGGCACAACAATCCAGCATATAGGAAATATAGATTTCCGATATCGAAAAAAAAAAAAATCAGAGTGCATGGAAATTTTGTTAAAATTTGTGTATTTATATATAACGGAGTACCAGGACCATTGGGATTCTTAGAAATAGTGGCGTCAGCAGAGCTGACGTAACCATCTCCACCACTAGGCTCACTCATTGCAAAAATGAATACACACACACAATAAATCTACACAAGTTTTATTACTATAAACCAAAAACAATTAGAATAGTTTTAAAATCTAAATTAATTATCTAAATTGTACTCACAAGATATTCCAGTCAGAGGACCACTTGTCCTCCCTCGATTCTCTTTTTAAAATGTGGCTTCGCAGCGACTCGTCACTATTTAAATCCCAAAAATGGCGTCGTCGTTGCGAAGTCATTACACATCTTCCTTTTTACAAATTACAGATAACATTGATTGGAGTAACAATCTATGATTTGTTAATTAGTTTTATTATTTTTACCACTCGATTTTAACATTGAAATAATTCTCTATTGTTTAAAAAAACATTTACCTCAACATTTTTAAACGCGCTCCATATTTTTCACTTAACACAATAGTAGTTCAATTAACTATTCATTAAACAATAATTCAACAGAAAATATTTTAAAACTAACGCTTATCGCTAATTAATCAAGAAATAAATTAAGCACTAAATAACTAGTTTTTAAACCTAAGTTTAAAGGAACCTTCAGTTATGGTTTTTGTTATTGTAACAGCAAATCATAACACTGCTTTTTAAATGGAAAAGTAACGAAATCTAAGCTAAATTAATTGAAACCTATCCAGTCATTACTTAAATGTTAAATTAATCAAAATTACAATTTAAAGTTAATATTTTTAAAATTTACGACAGCCTTGCGTCGACACGGCCATTCTGCGAGACGGTGTGCGTGCTCTGCACCAGTCGCGGTTCTGAAAATGAAAATTATTTTGTCTGAGCTAGGTATCCGTTCATAGGTACACTAACTGACAACTTGTTTGAGGTCGAAACTGTTATTGTTTCATGTGAAAAGTTCTGTACCTTTAGCATAATGTAGCCTGAACTTTTCAATGATAACCAATTTCAGCAATCAAGTTATCAGCCATTATTTTTATATCTTGTTAATCTTAAACTTGGACATGTAGTTAGGTATTAGTTACCTATACATAATCGAAGTGAACATGGAAACAAAGTTCACATGCGTAGTAAATAAATGGGATTTTCTGTAAATAGGAAAGTGAGTGAAGATACTGAAGTGCTTGTAAAGCTACACGCTTACTAACACGTTTGTTTAGTTACGTCAATGCAAATGCTTCACGCATACATGATTTCTCGTAGACAGGGATGGTGCTGTGGTGCTGGGCGGTCTTGTACGCCGTGGTCCACAGAGGCTCTAAAGGAAAAGGGTACTAGGGTGATGCTGTGGCCTAGGCCTTATATTTATGACCGTGGTCCACAGGGGCTCTGAAAAGTTATTTTGAGACTTTGCTGATAAAAACTCACGGGAATGATGGTGTGGTGCTGAGCGGTCTTATGCGCCGTGGTCCACATGGGTTCTAGAGGATTGGGAAAGGACGATGCTGCAGCCTAGGCCTTATTATTTTGACCGTGGTCCACAGAGGTTCTGAAAAGAGTGTAGGAGGGAAACTGGGAATACAGATTGTACAGTCTTACTATTTTGTAGTTTATGATGATGTAAGCCCGTCAGCAAAGACAAACTCTTTACCTACTGTTGCAACTGTCTGATAAATCATTCAGATTCAAATTCGCAGTTAGCATCAAGATCGTAGCAGCAAAAAGGGAGAAACTCACTTTGTTTAAGGGTCCAGCAGCTGGGTAGCTTGGGATGTAGACGGCTGTGGCTCCTCCGACGGCGACGTACTGACAATTTGAGATGTCGTTTGTAGTAGTGCGTTGTCGGCCAAGTTCGTCGAGGAGTCATCAGCCAATCGGGCAGCCACTTGCTGAGAGTCATCTTCGTTGTTGGTCGACACGGTTTCCTGCTCGCCTGGCTTTGGTGCTCGGCGAAGCTGATCGTGAGCAACCTTACGTGGTCGCCCTCTGCCGGTCACACGCTTCACTATGTATCGGTCGTTGTCCAGGATCCTATGTACCTCGTATGGCTCACTGTATTTTAAATCTAGAGAAGTCTGGTTTCGCGGATTGTTCTTGACGAGTACATAATCTCCACGTTGAAACGGACGCATTTTCGCCTTGCTCCTGTCAAAGCGCTGCTTGTCATATTGTCCTGCAGCTCTCATTTTCTCTTGTACATGTTGCTCAAGCAAATCGAAGTCTATGCATTCGTTATTAATGTTTACCAACCTTAGTAGTTCTGGGGGCACACTGTGTTGGCGGCGGGTCAGTAGTGTAAGTGGTGCGACACCCGTTACTCTATGTGGAGTGCAGTTAAATGCGAGCTGTAAAGCTTCTAACGCCGTTTGCCATTCTTGGGTGTCATAGTTTCTGATCATTGTCAATGCGTTTTTCAAAGTGCCCATAATTCGTTCAACTTGTCCGTTTGCTCGGCTTACTCCTGGCGCAATGGAATGTATGTCGATACCGAAACGATCCGAGTAGACTTTGAATTCACCGAGGAACTCTCGACCTCCATCCACCACGACTTGTACTGGGGTTCCGAACAGGTGCACGACACGTTTCAAAGCTGCGAGGCTGCTGCTTGGGCTCTTGTCATTTGAATAGCTAAGTAGGATGTATTTGGTGTATGCGTCAATCGTAACAATCACATACTCATCTCGTCCCTCAGCATTTCTCGTACCCAGCTTGCCAGTGATATCCATGTGGACGACCTGGAACGCTGCAGTGGGCTTCTGAATCGGGTGAAGTTGGGCTTGAACAGCGCCTGACGGCCCTTTCGAGGTCTTACATACAACGCAATTGTCTACAAACCTTCTGACGGTTGTACTCATTTTGTCGAACCAGTATGTTTCCCTCAGCTTTTGTAAGGTTTTCTCCCATCCAGGGTGTTGCAGAGCGACATGAAAAGAGTTTATCAGGCTCCACTGGAACGACCTTGGGACTACAATTGGTTTATGAATACCGAGTATAGAGTCTGTGAGAATCTTCTTAAGCACGCCGTCTTCCAGGACGTAGTCTTCGGCCGGATTGTCGCTGCTCATGGTGTCAATAATGGGGCGCAGAACGTCATCACGGCGCTGTTCGATCTGTAGCCACTCTGTGTCTCTGGTCATGAAGTTGACAGATATTTCAGTGACTGGATTCCTGCTGAAAAAATCCGCGTGCTGCAATCGCTCACCTTTTCTATACTCGACCTCAAACTCGTAATTCTGCAGGAAGGCCCACCACCTATGGATTCGAGGGAGGAGATCCTTTTTATTCTTGGACGCTTTCAAGGCGTTACAGTCCGTTATTACCTTAAATTTTCGGCCGTATATGTAGTGCCGAAAATGTTTAACTGCCCTTACCACCGCCAAGGTCTCGAGCTCGTACGAATGGTAACGGCTCTCGGCGTCGGTTGTGCGCTGGCTCATGTACGCGACTGGATGCTGGCGACCGCCGATGGTCTGGACGAGCACTGCTCCGTAGCCGATGCTGCTGGCGTCCGTGTAGAGCTCAATTGGAGCGTCTTCCTGAAACAGCGTAAGGGTAGGCGCAGTAGACAGGTGTTGTATAATATGGTTTCGAGCCTTATCGTGCCTTTCGTTCCATTCCCACTTTGCATTGTTCTTCGTGAGTTCATAGAGAGGAACCATCACACGCGAGAAATTGGGAATGAAGCGTCTAAAGTATCCAGCCAATCCGTTAAACTGCCTAACTTGTTTGACAGTTTTCGGGATTGGTGCCTTCGTTAAAGCCTCCACCTTTCTTGGACTAGGACTGACTTGTCCGTCTGCAATGATATTGCCCAAATACTCGATGGAGCGTTTAAAGAAGGCAGTTTTATCAACATTAATCGAAAAACCAGACTCTTGGAGGGCAATCAAAATGCGTTCCATATGGGCTAGGCCCTCAGTAAATATCCTACATTTGGACAAAACGTCATCAACATAGACCTGGCAGACCTGGTCTGCCGAGCTCAAGAGATGAGCTAGGGCCCTATTTATACAACGCTGATAGACTGACACTGCATTACTGAGTCCGAACGGCATGGTCAAATATTCATATAAACCATCCGGCGTAACAAACGCTGTTTTCTCAATCGAGGACTCAGAAATTGGTATTTGATGGAAGCCGGCTGCCATGTCTAATGTTGAAAAATAATAACCCCCCGCCAGTTGATCTATTTGATCTGAAATGATCGGTAACGGATAGTGGTCCCTCAGAGTGTTCCTGTTTAGTTCGCGGTAGTCTACGCACATGCGGTCCTTTCCATTTTTCTTTTTGACTAATATTATTGGGCTTGAAAAGGGTGATTTACTTTCACGGATAATTTTATGCTCGAGTAATTCTTTGACTATTTCCCGAACTTTTTCGCGTTCAACTGGGCTCAATCGGTAAGGTCTGCGTTCGACACACTTGTTATTATCTTTTAAGCGTATTTCAAGCTCACCGGTATTGACGCGTGAGTGAGGGTAACCGTGAATAAATAAGTGTTCGAATTTGTTCAACAAAATTTTCAATTCGTCAATTTGATCGTCGTTAGTCAAGTCACAATCTAAGTTATCAAATTTTTCACTTTGAGATTGTACATGGTAAACTACCGGTTGATGAACCAAAGTTGCACCCTGAGAATTAACTAACACGCTTAAGTTGTTTTTCTCTACAAGATTCATACCTATCAGAATGTCTGAGCACACTTCGTAATCGGGCACCACGTGAAATTCAAGTTCTATCCGTAAACTATCGATGACACAAATAGTTGTCAATATCGATAGAGATACCACCGTAAATTGACCTAGTCCCTTCAAGTAGCTAACTCGATCAACTCGTTTTCCGGGTAGCTTAGCAGCTACAGACTCGCGTATTACTGAACATTCGGCTCCACTGTCAAAAATCGCGAGTATGTTTAAGTTCCCAGCTACCACTGGCATTGAATTCAATTTAGATATACCTACACAGTTGACGTTGGAAACCACTGCGCGTTCTCGCTTATAACACGTTTCATAAGTGTGACCTGTCCTTGAACAGAATGTGCACGTGGGTTTGTTATTTAGAGATGCGGTTTTATTATCCTGTTGATGCGGTTGAGAATTATCCTTTTTATCACGGTAACGACAGTCACGTGCATCATGACCGGACTTCTTGCAAATTTGACAAAACGGCGAAGGCTTATCAAAACGTGATCGCTTAGCAGATCCCGGATGTGCACCCGGCGTACCCGACGGAGGGCGCTTAACGCTTCGTATAGAAGATGCTACCGAAATAAGTTCAGGTACTGATGTGGCCCTGGCATTCAACAGTTCGATTCTCAACCGTTCATCTCCAATGCAGCCGATAACAGCCTCAACCGCGTCATCATTTGATAACTTATCCCTAGTAATACGTTTCCATAATACCCAAGCTTGTGACAAGAACTGTGCGATGTCTTTGGAATTATCGTAATTATGTTCCCTAAAGCGCACTATGTCCCGTGAGTATCGATTCTCCGGTTCAAAAGTCGTTATTAAAACGTCACGCAATTCCTGCCACGTGGTGGTAGACACAAGCCAATTGTCAACCCATAACCTTGCGCGACCTTTGAGTAAACTACCAGCTTTCATTCTCACTTCATAATCGCTCAGGCCATAAGTTTCCATGGCTTTGGTCACGTGTTGACACCACTCTCTAACCCCAATATTGGTATCCGGATCGTATGACGGCAAAAATACATCATTTATTTTGACTCTGGGGGTATCTGACTGTGTCGTGATACGATCGGACATGTGTTTCATCATTTGCAACATTTGAGTGAAAAACTCCGCTGGTACTCCATCAACAGAAGCGTTTATGTTTTTATTATTCAAGTCAGAAGGACGGGCAGAAGTGAGGGGCAATCCCACTTCTGATAACGGAGTACCAGGACCATTGGGATTCTTAGAAATAGTGGCGTCAGCAGAGCTGACGTAACCATCTCCACCACTAGGCTCACTCATTGCAAAAATGAATACACACACACAATAAATCTACACAAGTTTTATTACTATAAACCAAAAACAATTAGAATAGTTTTAAAATCTAAATTAATTATCTAAATTGTACTCACAAGATATTCCAGTCAGAGGACCACTTGTCCTCCCTCGATTCTCTTTTTAAAATGTGGCTTCGCAGCGACTCGTCACTATTTAAATCCCAAAAATGGCGTCGTCGTTGCGAAGTCATTACACATCTTCCTTTTTACAAATTACAGATAACATTGATTGGAGTAACAATCTATGATTTGTTAATTAGTTTTATTATTTTTACCACTCGATTTTAACATTGAAATAATTCTCTATTGTTTAAAAAAACATTTACCTCAACATTTTTAAACGCGCTCCATATTTTTCACTTAACACAATAGTAGTTCAATTAACTATTCATTAAACAATAATTCAACAGAAAATATTTTAAAACTAACGCTTATCGCTAATTAATCAAGAAATAAATTAAGCACTAAATAACTAGTTTTTAAACCTAAGTTTAAAGGAACCTTCAGTTATGGTTTTTGTTATTGTAACAGCAAATCATAACACTGCTTTTTAAATGGAAAAGTAACGAAATCTAAGCTAAATTAATTGAAACCTATCCAGTCATTACTTAAATGTTAAATTAATCAAAATTACAATTTAAAGTTAATATTTTTAAAATTTACGACAGCCTTGTGTGACGAATTCCCACAATTCAGATTCAGGTGTAGAATAATAAAACTGCTTGCTTCGTAATAACGATTATAATTATTGCTTCAATTAATCTTCAATAACTTTTTCATAAATTCTTGTACAATTTTATTATAAAGTAATTCTCCAACAAATGCACAGAAATACAGCAATTAATATACAGAGAAAACTAAACGTCTGCCTCGGTCAAGATAGTCGATCCGAATGTCCCACTTTTTAAAAATTAACCGTCCAAGTGTATTTCGTTCCGGACCGAACGAAATGTATCTATCAATCTGTTCGTTCTTCATAGACTAACAAAGTGATGGACTCTCGTATCGACTAACTTACTAATTAATCAAATACAATTTTAATATCGAATAGGGTGTTGTAAATTTAATTTGATTGTTGATAAAAATAAACTTGATTTAACTGATAAATTTGTAGAACAATATTAAATAATAATAAATTCATTACATTCGGCCGTCCGACTACGTGCGATCTCCTGACGCACGGTATATAATCATGATAGAACAGTTTTATGAATTCTTAAAGCACACTTACATAATATTATAAAGTTTCCATGTGAATCAACTGTAAACTAAACATCTCTATGCATTTTATATCTATTAATAATTCATTACATTCGGCTATTATTTGGACTCAGATTGACTTTGTGGCAGTTCATTGTCACTTTTATTACTTTCGCTGTCAGACGTACTACTGCTATTAGCTACTGTATCTATGTTATCTTTTTGTTCAGACACATTTATATTGATCCATGGTCGAATCCTGTCTACTGCTACCACACTATCGAATTTATGCTTGCGTTTACTAAAACCAGGTATTTCAATTATTTTATACCTATCATTGCCCAAAACTTCTGCTATTTTGAAGGGCCCTATAAATTTTGACATCAACTTGGTACTTTTACCTTTATTATTAAAATTAGTTCGGGTTATTTTAATTAAATCCCCTTCCTTATAAGTTGGGGCAGGAACTCTATCTTGATCATAGTTTTGTTTTTGTTTAATTTGACTGGATTCGATATTTGTACGAACTTCCTGTCTTACTTCTGTAAGATTGGGATTGGGCTCATTAATGACATCTAACATATTACTTAGGCTGTCTTTCAATCTGGTTCCAAATAATGCTTCAGTAGCTGTTTTCTGAGTGGTGGAATTTGTGGCATTATTTATTCCCCACTGGATTTTACCTAAACACATGTCCCAGTTCCGTTCATCCTCGCCGTCAGAATATTTTGAAAGTGAACTTAAGATCGTTTGGTTGTATCTTTCGGCTTGGCCGTTGGCTCTGGGACATGCGACAGCATTCAAAACATGTTTAATACCATGAGTATCACAAAAAGATTTAAAAGTTGCTGAAGTGAAAGAAGTACCCCGGTCCGATATAATTCGGGATGGTAAACCAAAGTCATAAAAAATATTTAATAATACCTTAACCGTTGTTTTAGTTTTTGTATCCTTAACGGCTCTTACAAACAAATATTTGGTAAACCCATCCACTATGGTCAGAATGTAAACATTGCCGTTCTTGCTTTTGACAAATGGACCCAAGTGGTCAATATGAATGGTGTGGAACGGAATGCTTACCTTCTCTATCGGGTACAACTGACCACTCTTATGTCGTGACGTATTGTCCTTATTGTAGGCGCACTTAATGCAAGACTTCACATACTTTTTAACAAATCTACGTAACTTAGGAAACCAGAAAACAGACTGAATTCTCTCGGTTGTCTTTGATACACCTAAATGACCAGCGTCATCGTGATTTGATTTACATACTTGCCATCGAGCATTGCGAGGGATTACTAAACACAACTTATCATCAACTCTCCTATACACTCTACTATTCTTAACTACATATTTATTTTTAATTTCCTTAACTTCTTCATCTGACTCAGGTTTAAGGATTTTATATATTCGGGATATATCAGGATCTGTCATTTGTAAAGTCAAGAGCCAGTTATCAGTTTCGATACTATAGACTGTGACGGTAGATTCATCGATATCATTGGGTGTTAATTTTGTGTTACGGCTCAGTGCGTCTACATGAGCCATACGGATGCCTGGACGATACTCTATGCTAAAATTAAATTCGCTGATTAAAAGCCACCACCTAGCTATTCGGGGTATCAAGTCGCGTTTAGTAAGTGTTGTTCGAAGGGCGTTACAGTCTGTTACAATTTTGAACTCTATCCCCAACAAATAAACTCTAAATTTCTTTAATGAACATACAATTGCAAGAGTCTCGAGTTCATAAGAATGCAAGTGGCGCTCCTCGGGAGTGGTTTGCCGGCTAAAATAAGCAATTGGTTTGAGAGCGCGTGGCTCCGGCTGCCATTGCATCAATATCCCACCCACGCCTAAAGAACTTGCATCCGTATGCAACTCAGTTTCAAAATTAGGGTTGTATAATGCTAAAATTGGTCGGTCTATCAACTTATCTTTTAAGGTAGTAAACGAATGAGCTTCTGCATCTGTCCACTTAAAAACATTGCCCTTTTTGAGTAAGTTTGTTAGAGGCCGAGCTATTTCCCCGAAACTTTTGATAAATTTCCTAAAATATCCTGCTAGTCCTAAAAACTGACGGATTTCATGTACGTTCCGGGGAACAGGAAACTCTTTAACAGCTAAAATCTTATTTTCGTTAGGGCGTATGCCTTCAGCAGAAATCTCATAGCCTAAATAGTCAAGGGAATTATCGAAGAAACGGCATTTAGATAATTTTAAAGTAAGTCCATTCTGCCGTAACAACTTCAATACATTCCCCAGCCTCTCAAATCCCTCCTCCAAGGTAACCGATGGCACAAGAATGTCGTCCAAGTAAGCTAAAGCCGATTCATGACGTTTATCACCCAGCATTGCATTCATTAATCGCTGAAATACAGCTGGGGCATTTGCAAGGCCAAAAGGCATCCTTTTAAATTCATAATGCCCATCTGGCGTTATGAATGCAGTTAACGGACGACTTTCTTCCGCCATTGGCACCTGATAGTACCCTGAAGCCAGATCTAGGGATGTGAAGAATCTATTGCCACTAAGGTTTGTCAACTGATCGTCGATTATCGGCAAAGGGAACCAATCCTTCCTAGTCTTATTATTGAGAGCCCTATAGTCGACACACAGGCGCTGTTCGCCTGACTTTTTCCGCACTAATAGAATAGGACTAGCATAATTTGAATTAGACTCTTGTATAATATTATTTTGCAACAAATCATCTATTATCTCCCTAACCTGACCCCTTTCCGAAAAAGATAATCTGTACGGTCGGTAAACTACGGGTTTATCATCTAAGAGATCTATTTTCATTTCAGTTGAGTTAGCACAACCAATTTCACCAAGATTGAATGCAAAACAATCACGATAACTGAGTAAAAGTGAATGAAGTCTACCTAATGTGTCTTCGTCGATTTGAGGACCAACTTTTATGTCAGATATTAGCAAAGTTTCACATTTCGAATTATCTTTTGTTATTTTATTTGTATAAGTGGTACTCCTCTCGACAAAACAAGTTCCTTTAGCAATAGGACATTTCTTGGATAATGTAAGGTTTTGACCAGATAAATTAGTTACAGGCAAATAACACTTCCCGTCAACAACCCTATAAACCCCTTGGTGCAAATAATGCTCTTTCTTAGGCTCACTACTACAGTAACCTTCAACATAAATATCTCCAGAGAAGCCAACGTCAGACGTGGTAACCTCAACTAATCCTGACAATGTAACATCAGTATCGTTATTAAAGTTTAACTTTAAACGCCTCACTGGCTGTATTATGGTATCGGCATCAGGGCTCTGGTAAAATGTTAACTGATGGCTATTCTTAAATACTGTTACGCAGGGAAGTTCAGTAACATTTTGACCAATAAGCAAAGCTGTCTGAAGGAACTGTTCGTTAACCACTAATACCTCTACATTAACCTCAACTTCGTCTAATTTTAGATCAACATTGCTCCTATATACTGGAAAAACTTTAGAGTTCCCGAATCCTTTGATTACTGGCAACTCTGTTAAATATTTAGTTAAATTCAGACTTTGAGCATCAGATTCTCTTATTAAACTACATTCGCTGCCAAAATCAATAAAAGCAGTTAAAGTTTTATCGTTTACCGTAACCGTTTTGTAAAATTTGTTGCTGTTATTATTGAATGTAGTTATAGTCAAAGTTTTTCGATCCTGAACTTCTGCCTGTTTGGGTTCGTTTCGTAGGATTAAAGGCTCTAGTTTACAATTATCGTTGTTGTGGCCTACCCGATGGCATTTTAAACATTTAACTAAAGGTTTAGGGCATCGAAAGTAAGGGTGTCCCCTCGAGCGGCAATTGAAACAAGTGACCGAACTTTCATTTGAGGGCGTTGCAGCAGGGTTACCCGGTCGAGCTATCATACTATCGTTACGTTTCCTATTGAACGTATTATTTTCTGATATCGAATGCTGAGAGCTAAGAAAATTCAGTAAATCTTCTGGTTCACGACAAGTCAGTGCCTGTGCACTGCTTCTAATTGATTTATCTAGTATTCCGTGGACAATACAATCGACGGCCTTTTTGCCTCTTATTTCACATCTGTTTAACAACGTTAACTTATCGTAGAAGTATTCACGCAAACTTTCGCCACTACGAGTAGTGCGAGCTAACATTTCCTCGAGAAGCCGACCATAATTTTGCTCATTCGGAAAAGCTCTTATGAGTTTGTCCTGCCACTCTGACCAACTGAAAACAACGCTAGGTAGGGCTTCAAACCATTTCTTTGCCATACCAGAAAGCTTTTGTAGAGCAAAATGTATGGTCTGCTTCTCGTTCCATTCATAGATTACGGCACATTCATTTACTTTTCTAACCCAACAGTCAATATTCTGAGTTTTACTTGACGGATCAAATTCCGGTATCACATTGTTGAGAAGGCTGTTATTTAAATTATTAGTCTTGCTCTTATGTTCTTGAAGGGTATTAAACATGTCAAGTACCTCTTTAGTGGACCAACTGCCTCTCTCCTTGGATCGTCTCTTATTCGAACTCCGCGAACTACGGGGCGACTCACTGCTGGATGAGGATGAGCTGGATGACAGCTTACGTTGCTTCTTTGATCGCTTCTTTGTTCTCTTAGACTTAGCTGCTGCTTTGGAGGAGGATCGTTTACGTTTTCCTTGATGCTTGTCTTTGCGAGTAGGCGAGCCATCCGGAGTCATCGCTTCGTCGGAATTCATACCTCAAAAGAATAAAATATAATTGTATTCATGTCAGTGTTTCATTAAATCCTAATAAAAAAAAAACATTTTATAGGCATAGTTTCTTATCAAAGCACATTTCGTTTCTTACTGTAAGTACACACGCCCGCTAACAACTAAGCACATATGGCTTAATAGGCTTACATAGCCTCTAGTAGCTAAAGCACACTTGGCTTCCTATTGTAGGCACACATAACCTCTAAAAACTGAGCGCACATGGCTCAATAGGCATACATAGCCTCTCGTAGCTAAAGCACACTTGGCTCCCTATTGTAGGCACACATAACCTCTAAAAACTGAGCGCACATGGCTCAATAGGCATACATAGCCTCACGTAGCTAAAGCACACTTGGCTTCCTATTGTAGGCACACATAACCTCTAAAAACTGAGCGCACATGGCTCAATAGGCATACATAGCCTCTCGTAGCTAAAGCACACTTGGCTTCCTATTGTAGGCACACATAACCTCTAAAAACTGAGCGCACATGGCTCAATAGGCATACATAGCCTCTCGTAGCTAAAGCACACTTGGCTCCCTATTGTAGGCACACATAACCTCTAAAAACTGAGCGCACATGGCTCAATAGGCATACATAGCCTCACGTAGCTAAAGCACACTTGGCTTCCTATTGTAGGCACACATAACCTCTAAAAACTGAGCGCACATGGCTCAATAGGCATACATAGCCTCTCGTAGCTAAAGCACACTTGGCTTCCTATTGTAGGCACACATAACCTCTAAAAGCTGAGCGTACATGGCTCAATAGGCATACATAGCCTCTCGTAGCTAAAGCACACTTGGCTTCCTATTGTAGGCACACATAACCTCTAACAAATGATGAACCTCTAATAATTATTAATAATCAAATAAAACACTTGCACGTACCTTAGATTGGGTCCTTTTATCCCACTTCTGAACTGTGACGAATTCCCACAATTCAGATTCAGGTGTAGAATAATAAAACTGCTTGCTTCGTAATAACGATTATAATTATTGCTTCAATTAATCTTCAATAACTTTTTCATAAATTCTTGTACAATTTTATTATAAAGTAATTCTCCAACAAATGCACAGAAATACAGCAATTAATATACAGAGAAAACTAAACGTCTGCCTCGGTCAAGATAGTCGATCCGAATGTCCCACTTTTTAAAAATTAACCGTCCAAGTGTATTTCGTTCCGGACCGAACGAAATGTATCTATCAATCTGTTCGTTCTTCATAGACTAACAAAGTGATGGACTCTCGTATCGACTAACTTACTAATTAATCAAATACAATTTTAATATCGAATAGGGTGTTGTAAATTTAATTTGATTGTTGATAAAAATAAACTTGATTTAACTGATAAATTTGTAGAACAATATTAAATAATAATAAATTCATTACACTTGCGTCGACACGGCCATTCTGCGAGACGGTGTGCGTGCTCTGCACCAGTCGCGGTTCTGAAAATGAAAATTATTTTGTCTGAGCTAGGTATCCGTTCATAGGTACACTAACTGACAACTTGTTTGAGGTCGAAACTGTTATTGTTTCATGTGAAAAGTTCTGTACCTTTAGCATAATGTAGCCTGAACTTTTCAATGATAACCAATTTCAGCAATCAAGTTATCAGCCATTATTTTTATATCTTGTTAATCTTAAACTTGGACATGTAGTTAGGTATTAGTTACCTATACATAATCGAAGTGAACATGGAAACAAAGTTCACATGCGTAGTAAATAAATGGGATTTTCTGTAAATAGGAAAGTGAGTGAAGATACTGAAGTGCTTGTAAAGCTACACGCTTACTAACACGTTTGTTTAGTTACGTCAATGCAAATGCTTCACGCATACATGATTTCTCGTAGACAGGGATGGTGCTGTGGTGCTGGGCGGTCTTGTACGCCGTGGTCCACAGAGGCTCTAAAGGAAAAGGGTACTAGGGTGATGCTGTGGCCTAGGCCTTATATTTATGACCGTGGTCCACAGGGGCTCTGAAAAGTTATTTTGAGACTTTGCTGATAAAAACTCACGGGAATGATGGTGTGGTGCTGAGCGGTCTTATGCGCCGTGGTCCACATGGGTTCTAGAGGATTGGGAAAGGACGATGCTGCAGCCTAGGCCTTATTATTTTGACCGTGGTCCACAGAGGTTCTGAAAAGAGTGTAGGAGGGAAACTGGGAATACAGATTGTACAGTCTTACTATTTTGTAGTTTATGATGATGTAAGCCCGTCAGCAAAGACAAACTCTTTACCTACTGTTGCAACTGTCTGATAAATCATTCAGATTCAAATTCGCAGTTAGCATCAAGATCGTAGCAGCAAAAAGGGAGAAACTCACTTTGTTTAAGGGTCCAGCAGCTGGGTAGCTTGGGATGTAGACGGCTGTGGCTCCTCCGACGGCGACGTACTGACAATTTGAGATGTCGTTTGTAGTAGTGCGTTGTCGGCCAAGTTCGTCGAGGAGTCATCAGCCAATCGGGCAGCCACTTGCTGAGAGTCATCTTCGTTGTTGGTCGACACGGTTTCCTGCTCGCCTGGCTTTGGTGCTCGGCGAAGCTGATCGTGAGCAACCTTACGTGGTCGCCCTCTGCCGGTCACACGCTTCACTATGTATCGGTCGTTGTCCAGGATCCTATGTACCTCGTATGGCTCACTGTATTTTAAATCTAGAGAAGTCTGGTTTCGCGGATTGTTCTTGACGAGTACATAATCTCCACGTTGAAACGGACGCATTTTCGCCTTGCTCCTGTCAAAGCGCTGCTTGTCATATTGTCCTGCAGCTCTCATTTTCTCTTGTACATGTTGCTCAAGCAAATCGAAGTCTATGCATTCGTTATTAATGTTTACCAACCTTAGTAGTTCTGGGGGCACACTGTGTTGGCGGCGGGTCAGTAGTGTAAGTGGTGCGACACCCGTTACTCTATGTGGAGTGCAGTTAAATGCGAGCTGTAAAGCTTCTAACGCCGTTTGCCATTCTTGGGTGTCATAGTTTCTGATCATTGTCAATGCGTTTTTCAAAGTGCCCATAATTCGTTCAACTTGTCCGTTTGCTCGGCTTACTCCTGGCGCAATGGAATGTATGTCGATACCGAAACGATCCGAGTAGACTTTGAATTCACCGAGGAACTCTCGACCTCCATCCACCACGACTTGTACTGGGGTTCCGAACAGGTGCACGACACGTTTCAAAGCTGCGAGGCTGCTGCTTGGGCTCTTGTCATTTGAATAGCTAAGTAGGATGTATTTGGTGTATGCGTCAATCGTAACAATCACATACTCATCTCGTCCCTCAGCATTTCTCGTACCCAGCTTGCCAGTGATATCCATGTGGACGACCTGGAACGCTGCAGTGGGCTTCTGAATCGGGTGAAGTTGGGCTTGAACAGCGCCTGACGGCCCTTTCGAGGTCTTACATACAACGCAATTGTCTACAAACCTTCTGACGGTTGTACTCATTTTGTCGAACCAGTATGTTTCCCTCAGCTTTTGTAAGGTTTTCTCCCATCCAGGGTGTTGCAGAGCGACATGAAAAGAGTTTATCAGGCTCCACTGGAACGACCTTGGGACTACAATTGGTTTATGAATACCGAGTATAGAGTCTGTGAGAATCTTCTTAAGCACGCCGTCTTCCAGGACGTAGTCTTCGGCCGGATTGTCGCTGCTCATGGTGTCAATAATGGGGCGCAGAACGTCATCACGGCGCTGTTCGATCTGTAGCCACTCTGTGTCTCTGGTCATGAAGTTGACAGATATTTCAGTGACTGGATTCCTGCTGAAAAAATCCGCGTGCTGCAATCGCTCACCTTTTCTATACTCGACCTCAAACTCGTAATTCTGCAGGAAGGCCCACCACCTATGGATTCGAGGGAGGAGATCCTTTTTATTCTTGGACGCTTTCAAGGCGTTACAGTCCGTTATTACCTTAAATTTTCGGCCGTATATGTAGTGCCGAAAATGTTTAACTGCCCTTACCACCGCCAAGGTCTCGAGCTCGTACGAATGGTAACGGCTCTCGGCGTCGGTTGTGCGCTGGCTCATGTACGCGACTGGATGCTGGCGACCGCCGATGGTCTGGACGAGCACTGCTCCGTAGCCGATGCTGCTGGCGTCCGTGTAGAGCTCAATTGGAGCGTCTTCCTGAAACAGCGTAAGGGTAGGCGCAGTAGACAGGTGTTGTATAATATGGTTTCGAGCCTTATCGTGCCTTTCGTTCCATTCCCACTTTGCATTGTTCTTCGTGAGTTCATAGAGAGGAACCATCACACGCGAGAAATTGGGAATGAAGCGTCTAAAGTATCCAGCCAATCCGTTAAACTGCCTAACTTGTTTGACAGTTTTCGGGATTGGTGCCTTCGTTAAAGCCTCCACCTTTCTTGGACTAGGACTGACTTGTCCGTCTGCAATGATATTGCCCAAATACTCGATGGAGCGTTTAAAGAAGGCAGTTTTATCAACATTAATCGAAAAACCAGACTCTTGGAGGGCAATCAAAATGCGTTCCATATGGGCTAGGCCCTCAGTAAATATCCTACATTTGGACAAAACGTCATCAACATAGACCTGGCAGACCTGGTCTGCCGAGCTCAAGAGATGAGCTAGGGCCCTATTTATACAACGCTGATAGACTGACACTGCATTACTGAGTCCGAACGGCATGGTCAAATATTCATATAAACCATCCGGCGTAACAAACGCTGTTTTCTCAATCGAGGACTCAGAAATTGGTATTTGATGGAAGCCGGCTGCCATGTCTAATGTTGAAAAATAATAACCCCCCGCCAGTTGATCTATTTGATCTGAAATGATCGGTAACGGATAGTGGTCCCTCAGAGTGTTCCTGTTTAGTTCGCGGTAGTCTACGCACATGCGGTCCTTTCCATTTTTCTTTTTGACTAATATTATTGGGCTTGAAAAGGGTGATTTACTTTCACGGATAATTTTATGCTCGAGTAATTCTTTGACTATTTCCCGAACTTTTTCGCGTTCAACTGGGCTCAATCGGTAAGGTCTGCGTTCGACACACTTGTTATTATCTTTTAAGCGTATTTCAAGCTCACCGGTATTGACGCGTGAGTGAGGGTAACCGTGAATAAATAAGTGTTCGAATTTGTTCAACAAAATTTTCAATTCGTCAATTTGATCGTCGTTAGTCAAGTCACAATCTAAGTTATCAAATTTTTCACTTTGAGATTGTACATGGTAAACTACCGGTTGATGAACCAAAGTTGCACCCTGAGAATTAACTAACACGCTTAAGTTGTTTTTCTCTACAAGATTCATACCTATCAGAATGTCTGAGCACACTTCGTAATCGGGCACCACGTGAAATTCAAGTTCTATCCGTAAACTATCGATGACACAAATAGTTGTCAATATCGATAGAGATACCACCGTAAATTGACCTAGTCCCTTCAAGTAGCTAACTCGATCAACTCGTTTTCCGGGTAGCTTAGCAGCTACAGACTCGCGTATTACTGAACATTCGGCTCCACTGTCAAAAATCGCGAGTATGTTTAAGTTCCCAGCTACCACTGGCATTGAATTCAATTTAGATATACCTACACAGTTGACGTTGGAAACCACTGCGCGTTCTCGCTTATAACACGTTTCATAAGTGTGACCTGTCCTTGAACAGAATGTGCACGTGGGTTTGTTATTTAGAGATGCGGTTTTATTATCCTGTTGATGCGGTTGAGAATTATCCTTTTTATCACGGTAACGACAGTCACGTGCATCATGACCGGACTTCTTGCAAATTTGACAAAACGGCGAAGGCTTATCAAAACGTGATCGCTTAGCAGATCCCGGATGTGCACCCGGCGTACCCGACGGAGGGCGCTTAACGCTTCGTATAGAAGATGCTACCGAAATAAGTTCAGGTACTGATGTGGCCCTGGCATTCAACAGTTCGATTCTCAACCGTTCATCTCCAATGCAGCCGATAACAGCCTCAACCGCGTCATCATTTGATAACTTATCCCTAGTAATACGTTTCCATAATACCCAAGCTTGTGACAAGAACTGTGCGATGTCTTTGGAATTATCGTAATTATGTTCCCTAAAGCGCACTATGTCCCGTGAGTATCGATTCTCCGGTTCAAAAGTCGTTATTAAAACGTCACGCAATTCCTGCCACGTGGTGGTAGACACAAGCCAATTGTCAACCCATAACCTTGCGCGACCTTTGAGTAAACTACCAGCTTTCATTCTCACTTCATAATCGCTCAGGCCATAAGTTTCCATGGCTTTGGTCACGTGTTGACACCACTCTCTAACCCCAATATTGGTATCCGGATCGTATGACGGCAAAAATACATCATTTATTTTGACTCTGGGGGTATCTGACTGTGTCGTGATACGATCGGACATGTGTTTCATCATTTGCAACATTTGAGTGAAAAACTCCGCTGGTACTCCATCAACAGAAGCGTTTATGTTTTTATTATTCAAGTCAGAAGGACGGGCAGAAGTGAGGGGCAATCCCACTTCTGATAACGGAGTACCAGGACCATTGGGATTCTTAGAAATAGTGGCGTCAGCAGAGCTGACGTAACCATCTCCACCACTAGGCTCACTCATTGCAAAAATGAATACACACACACAATAAATCTACACAAGTTTTATTACTATAAACCAAAAACAATTAGAATAGTTTTAAAATCTAAATTAATTATCTAAATTGTACTCACAAGATATTCCAGTCAGAGGACCACTTGTCCTCCCTCGATTCTCTTTTTAAAATGTGGCTTCGCAGCGACTCGTCACTATTTAAATCCCAAAAATGGCGTCGTCGTTGCGAAGTCATTACACATCTTCCTTTTTACAAATTACAGATAACATTGATTGGAGTAACAATCTATGATTTGTTAATTAGTTTTATTATTTTTACCACTCGATTTTAACATTGAAATAATTCTCTATTGTTTAAAAAAACATTTACCTCAACATTTTTAAACGCGCTCCATATTTTTCACTTAACACAATAGTAGTTCAATTAACTATTCATTAAACAATAATTCAACAGAAAATATTTTAAAACTAACGCTTATCGCTAATTAATCAAGAAATAAATTAAGCACTAAATAACTAGTTTTTAAACCTAAGTTTAAAGGAACCTTCAGTTATGGTTTTTGTTATTGTAACAGCAAATCATAACACTGCTTTTTAAATGGAAAAGTAACGAAATCTAAGCTAAATTAATTGAAACCTATCCAGTCATTACTTAAATGTTAAATTAATCAAAATTACAATTTAAAGTTAATATTTTTAAAATTTACGACAGCCTTGCGTCGACATATACTATGTACTATGTAAAACAAGGTGTTTTCGGGAAAAAAGGATTAATTTAGTTTGTGTTACTACGTCGCTTTTTTCAATACCTAGATTAGTAATTAAATATATATATATACATAGTATTAATTTACATAGTTATATTGTTTACGTTCTAAATGGAAATGATAATAAAGAAATATATGTATAGCTACTTCAAGAAGTCTAAATATCTATCTCGATCTCAATACTGATCCTAATATTTGTCTGTAAACATCAACATCTGTTGCCTATCTCTGTCTTAAAGACGACCAATCAGAAGCAGCCCACATAAAACAGATCAGCATTTGGATTGAGATACAATATTAATTTCGGGCGTTATACAGCAATATATTCCCCTTGTACGTAATAATATTTTTTTGGTGGATGAGTATGATCTCTATCCAGGCTGATAATTTTTTGATCATTATCCAACTTAAGTTTTGCTTTACAGCCTGCAGATCTCGTGGAACAAACCCAATTGCGACCATTAATTTGTGAGAAAGTGTACCCTCCGATGAGAATCAACGGCTTCCCCTTCTGTGACTTTGTAAATTCATACTTGAAATCTGGGCCAACAAAATAGACAGTTAATTCCATTTTCATTCATGCATTAAAATCGTAACAAAAGTAAAGCCAAAAAAGAAACATTCTATAAAGTACAACCCAAAACAGTTGGTCAGTCCCGGTTTATTTTTAAAAACACATTAGTTTAGAATAATAATTGCTGAAAATAAAATGGAATAATCTTAACTGAGGAAATAAATCTTTTTTAAATTAAAACTTTTGTTTCGTCTGAAAAATATTTATATTTACTAAAAGTTATTTTTCATATATCTATATATATAAAAGCGAAAGGTCACTCACTCATAGGACACAAAATCTCGGAAACTACCAGTGGTAGGGGTTCAAAATTTTGCATAGGGGTTCTTTTTAGGACGTAGGCGCTCGCTAAGACGGGATTTTGCGAAACTCCACCCCTAAAGGGTTGTTTTTGGGGTTGATAGTTTGTATGAAACTTTGTTGCTACAAGTAGTAGGAGTTTTAAATTTTGCATGCGGATTCTTTTTAGAAAGTAGGTGCTACTTACGAAAGGGGTTTTTCGAAATTCGACCCCTAGGGGGTTGTTTTTGGTGTTGATAGTTTGTTTGAAACTTCGTTATTATAAGTGCTGGGAGTCTCAAATTTTGCATGGGGGTTTGTTTTAGGACGTAGATGCTCACTAAGACGGAATATTGTGAAATTCAACCCCTAAGGGGTTGTTTTTGGGGTTGATAGATAAAGGTCTCAAACTTTGCATGGGGGTTCCTTTAAGGACGTAGGAGCTCACTAAGACGGGATGTTGCGAAATTCGACCCCTAACGGGTTGTTTTTTGTGTTAATAGTTTGTATGAAACTTCGCACTACAAGTGCTAGGAGTCTGTAATTTAGCATGGGCATTCTTTTTGGGGATGTTGGTGCTCACTAAGACGGGATGTTGCGTAATTCAATCCCTAAGGGGTTGTTTTTGGGGTTGACAATTTGTATGAAAGTCCATTACTACAAGTGCTAGGAGTTTGAAATTTAGCAAGGGCGTTCAGTTTAGGACGTAGGTGCTCACTAAGACGGGATTTTGCGTAATTCGATCCCTAAGGGGTTCTTTTAAATGTTGAGTTTGAATGAAACTTCGTTACTACAAGTGCTAGGGTCTCAAATTTTGCATGGGTATTCTTTTAAGGATGTAGGTGCTAACTGAGATGGGATGTTGAAAATTCAAACACAAAGGGGTTGTTTTTGGGGTTGATAGTTTGTATGAAAGTACATTACTACGAGTGCTAGGAGTTTGAATTTTAACATGGTGGTTCTTTTTAGGTCTTTTGGTGCTCACTAAGACGGGATGTTGCGAATTTCGACCCCTAAGGGGTTGTTTTTGGGGTTGATATTTAGGAATCTCAAATTTTGCATAGGGATTTCTTTTTGGGACGTAGGTACTTACTAAAACAGGATTTTGCGAAATTTTGATCCCAATGGGGTTGATTTTGAAGTTGATAGTTTGTATGAAATAGTAGGTAACTACAAGTGCTAAGAGTTTCGAATTTTGCTTTTTAGGACGTAGGTGCTCACTAAGATGGCATTTTGCGAAATTCAATCACCGAGGGGTTGTTTTGGAGTTGACAGAATTTTTGATGGATATTGATTGAGATTTTCCAAAAATATCCCGTAAAGAGGGTGGCCGGGAGTAAAAATTCAGAGACAAAGTTCGAAATTTGCGCGTACGAAGTCGCGGGCGAAATGCTAGTACAATATACTTTTATTACTTTTAATTACGCAGCAACATATTCCCCATTCTTATAACAATACAACTTTTTTGGCCTATGGGTATGTTAATTATAAAGGTATGTTATTTGTTTATGTCTATCAAAGATTCTCGCTCTGCAGCCAGCAGTGGAGGAACATACCCAAGTGCTCTTCTCCTTCCGCTTGTGGCTAGCTCTTGTGAAGGTATAAGCCTCCTGCAGACACACGCGATTAATCGCGCGGGGCGACATGTCACGGCCCATTCGCAGTATTTTTAGAGTGGAAATTAGCTTGGCTCGTTGTCGCAGCGCGAGCGCGATTAATCGCGTGTGTCTGCAGGAGGCTATACGAGGGTATAGCCTCCTGCAGACACACGCGATTGCGCGATGCTTCTCATTGGAGGCAATGAGAAGCATCGGATTGCCCATGTTTGACTTCACGAATGCATAGCCAATTTCTGTGAATCATTGTTGTAGGAATAAAATACATCATTTTTCATTTTACACCATACGGAAATATTCATTGTGGGTACAAAAAATAAGATGTTCATATTGTATGTAAGAGCAGGTGGCCTACACCTATGTGTAATATAGTGTGTAAGAGACATCGACGCACAAACGGATACCATGGGTCCCGGACATAATTCTGGACCCCCCCCGTGTTGGAATCGTTCGTCGGATTTTTCCTAATTTTCAAAAATTTTAAAATAATTTTTTGTAGTTTTTTTTTTTACTTTATACTGTTCATAATCGTTATTCTTACCTAACCCAATGAGATTTTTAATAAAAAGTAATTAATTCACTACTTTCACTAAAAATAGAAATGTAATTAAAATTAGGCCCAACACAAGTATTATTTATAACTTAATGGGGCTGCCTCAATTTTATATGTAAAAAGTGATAAATGAAACCCAATAAAAATTTATTTATTTATAATTAAAACTAGAAATGGTGTCTTCTTAGATGTTTATAATGAAAGGTCATCGTATACCTAAATACTGTGTCCAGTACCACAGTACCTGTAGTACTTTAGGCACGGCTCACTATTAAAAAAAAAACAAATATAAAAAAATACAACACGGGGGTTCCAGAATCATGTCTTGGACCCATGTTATCCGTTTGTGCGTCGATGTCTCTTACACCCTGTATATAAGCGAGAATAATTCCAGTGCGGGAACGAGATGGCGCTAGACGACTTGTATAGCTCTGTCTCTTTCCAAAAGTGGAATTACTCTCGCTTTAAGACTTCATGGTGGGCCAGATGTAGTGCTATTCTGTAAAGTTTGAGAGCTCACTTAAACGAACTTATTTGTTTTTTAAAGTCATCGCAGATTCTATCTTTTAAACACTCGAAATTCGAATAATGTTTCGTTGAGAATTCGAGATGATTTACTCGTGAACGTTATAGAATAGCATTACAGTTCTGGGCGACAATTTATTACTGCTAATTAATAAACCAACTACAAATAACTACTTGAATTTACTTAATATTTTTTACTTATACATATATTTGGTAGAAAGTAGCTTTCCAAGTTATCATGCATTAATTATTCCAAACATTACGCTAATTACGAAGAACATAATATAGAACATACTTTTCATATCCTCGAAAAGTAGGTCTCAAGTTGCATGAGGGGCGGGTTGAAAGTAATACTTTTCAGCATTAGGGAGAATCACTTTCAACTAAGTAACAGCGGACATATTATTTAAAAAAAAATTGTTAGTCTATTGTCACATTTTTACTGAACCATGTTCCGATTTTCTACACAGCCACTCACAGTTACACCGCAATGTAAAATTTAAATAAAATAAAGTTAAGTATCTATTAATTAAACTATTTCTTAAGAAAAACATAGATCTGGGCAAAATATTTATCATTTTTCAATGACGAAAATGAAAACAAAATAGACGTGAAAGCGGCAATCCGATCTTTAGCTAATTCATGTTTTTACTAAACTTTCCTTGTTGTCATAATGAAAATAACAGTGTTTACCTGGGATTAAAGACTTATTTAGTTTCACCCCTAGTTAAACTAATTCAAGTAACTTATGTCACAATAGTGACTGCACATGATTCACACAGAAATATATTCTCCATTAATGTGAACATATTTTTTCGGTAGATGATTATGTTCGTTATGAAGGTACATAATTTTTTGATTGGAATCCAACTTGACTTTCGCTTTGCAGCCCAAAGTCCCGGTAGAACAGACCCAAGTACTTTCCGTCGTCGAACGTCGTTTAGTTTTTGAAAAGGTGTACCCGTCGATGAGAATCATCGGATTGCCCATTTTTGACTTCACGATTGCATAGCCATTATCTGTGGAATCAATATCTTATTACATAAAAAGAAATTAAATGGAATAGTCTCATAATTAAATTATTTTGGATACCACTTCAAAAATTACATTATTTTTAGTTTTTTAATCATAGAAGTAACTTTATATGCCTGAATTGAATACATAAATGTATCTACAGTGCATTTCACACACCAATAAGTTTCCCATTAATATCAAAATAGTCTTTTTTCGGTAGATGATTATGTTGGTTATTAAGGTACATAATTTTTTGATCGCAATCCAACTTGACTTTCGCTTTGCAGCCCAAAGTCCCGGTAGAACATATCCAAGTACTTTCCGTAGTCGAACGTCGTTTGGCTTTTGAGAAGGTGTACCCGTCAATGAGGATCATCTGATTGCCCTTTTGTGAAGTCACGATTGCATATTCAGCTGTTGAATAGATGTCATATTAAAAGTATAAAATACATTATACAATATTTATACATATATGTATTACTAATCAAAATTTAATAATTGTACTAGTTACCTATAATTTCGATAGCAACATTATTGACCAACTAGCCATACAGCAAAAAATTGAAAACTTTAAAGTAATTTTAGCTTTTTTATTTCATTCAAATCACGTTATATGGCTGAGTACAAATACTCGTATATAGCTGCAGTTTACACAGAAATAATTTTCCCATTAATGTTATAATATATTTTCGGTGAATGATTATGTTCGTTATTAAGGCTGATAATTTTTTGATAACAATCCAACTTGACTTTCGCTTTGCAGCCCAAATTCCTGGTCGAACATATCCAAGTACTTTCCGTCGTCGAACGTCGTTTTACTTTTGAGAAAGTATACCCGTCGATGAGAATCAACTGAGTGCCCTTTTGTGATTTCAAGATTTCATAGCCGTAAGCTGTGGAATTAATACATAATATACAGAATAGTGTTACCAATCAGAATTCAATTATTTAATTGTTATAGTTAAGGCTCGAACAGACACACGCGATTAATCGCGCTGCGACAACGAGCCAAGCTAATTTCCACTCTAAATGTACTGCGAATGGACCGCGACAAGTCGCCCTGCAAGAAATATATGTATAGCTACTTCAAGAAGTCTAAATATCTATCTCGATCTCAATACTGATCCTAATATTTGTCTGTAAACATCAACATCTGTTGCCTATCTCTGTCTTAAAGACGACCAATCAGAAGCAGCCCACATAAAACAGATCAGCATTTGGATTGAGATACAATATTAATTTCGGGCGTTATACAGCAATATATTCCCCTTGTACGTAATAATATTTTTTTGGTGGATGAGTATGATCTCTATCCAGGCTGATAATTTTTTGATCATTATCCAACTTAAGTTTTGCTTTACAGCCTGCAGATCTCGTGGAACAAACCCAATTGCGACCATTAATTTGTGAGAAAGTGTACCCTCCGATGAGAATCAACGGCTTCCCCTTCTGTGACTTTGTAAATTCATACTTGAAATCTGGGCCAACAAAATAGACAGTTAATTCCATTTTCATTCATGCATTAAAATCGTAACAAAAGTAAAGCCAAAAAAGAAACATTCTATAAAGTACAACCCAAAACAGTTGGTCAGTCCCGGTTTATTTTTAAAAACACATTAGTTTAGAATAATAATTGCTGAAAATAAAATGGAATAATCTTAACTGAGGAAATAAATCTTTTTTAAATTAAAACTTTTGTTTCGTCTGAAAAATATTTATATTTACTAAAAGTTATTTTTCATATATCTATATATATAAAAGCGAAAGGTCACTCACTCATAGGACACAAAATCTCGGAAACTACCAGTGGTAGGGGTTCAAAATTTTGCATAGGGGTTCTTTTTAGGACGTAGGCGCTCGCTAAGACGGGATTTTGCGAAACTCCACCCCTAAAGGGTTGTTTTTGGGGTTGATAGTTTGTATGAAACTTTGTTGCTACAAGTAGTAGGAGTTTTAAATTTTGCATGCGGATTCTTTTTAGAAAGTAGGTGCTACTTACGAAAGGGGTTTTTCGAAATTCGACCCCTAGGGGGTTGTTTTTGGTGTTGATAGTTTGTTTGAAACTTCGTTATTATAAGTGCTGGGAGTCTCAAATTTTGCATGGGGGTTTGTTTTAGGACGTAGATGCTCACTAAGACGGAATATTGTGAAATTCAACCCCTAAGGGGTTGTTTTTGGGGTTGATAGATAAAGGTCTCAAACTTTGCATGGGGGTTCCTTTAAGGACGTAGGAGCTCACTAAGACGGGATGTTGCGAAATTCGACCCCTAACGGGTTGTTTTTTGTGTTAATAGTTTGTATGAAACTTCGCACTACAAGTGCTAGGAGTCTGTAATTTAGCATGGGCATTCTTTTTGGGGATGTTGGTGCTCACTAAGACGGGATGTTGCGTAATTCAATCCCTAAGGGGTTGTTTTTGGGGTTGACAATTTGTATGAAAGTCCATTACTACAAGTGCTAGGAGTTTGAAATTTAGCAAGGGCGTTCAGTTTAGGACGTAGGTGCTCACTAAGACGGGATTTTGCGTAATTCGATCCCTAAGGGGTTCTTTTAAATGTTGAGTTTGAATGAAACTTCGTTACTACAAGTGCTAGGGTCTCAAATTTTGCATGGGTATTCTTTTAAGGATGTAGGTGCTAACTGAGATGGGATGTTGAAAATTCAAACACAAAGGGGTTGTTTTTGGGGTTGATAGTTTGTATGAAAGTACATTACTACGAGTGCTAGGAGTTTGAATTTTAACATGGTGGTTCTTTTTAGGTCTTTTGGTGCTCACTAAGACGGGATGTTGCGAATTTCGACCCCTAAGGGGTTGTTTTTGGGGTTGATATTTAGGAATCTCAAATTTTGCATAGGGATTTCTTTTTGGGACGTAGGTACTTACTAAAACAGGATTTTGCGAAATTTTGATCCCAATGGGGTTGATTTTGAAGTTGATAGTTTGTATGAAATAGTAGGTAACTACAAGTGCTAAGAGTTTCGAATTTTGCTTTTTAGGACGTAGGTGCTCACTAAGATGGCATTTTGCGAAATTCAATCACCGAGGGGTTGTTTTGGAGTTGACAGAATTTTTGATGGATATTGATTGAGATTTTCCAAAAATATCCCGTAAAGAGGGTGGCCGGGAGTAAAAATTCAGAGACAAAGTTCGAAATATCAAATGTCATATTAAAAGTATAAAATACATTATACAATATTTATACATATATGTATTACTAATCAAAATTTAATTATTTAATAATTGTACTAGTTACCTATAATTTCGATAGCAACATTATTGACCAACTAGCCATACAGCAAAAAATTGAAAACTTTAAAGTAATTTTAGCTTTTTTATTTCATTCAAATCACGTTATATGGCTGAGTACAAATACTCGTATATAGCTGCAGTTTACACAGAAATAATTTTCCCATTAATGTTATAATATATTTTCGGTGAATGATTATGTTCGTTATTAAGGCTGATAATTTTTTGATAACAATCCAACTTGACTTTCGCTTTGCAGCCCAAATTCCTGGTCGAACATATCCAAGTACTTTCCGTCGTCGAACGTCGTTTTACTTTTGAGAAAGTATACCCGTCGATGAGAATCAACTGAGTGCCCTTTTGTGATTTCAAGATTTCATAGCCGTAAGCTGTGGAATTAATACATAATATACAGAATAGTGTTACCAATCAGAATTCAATTATTTAATTGTTATAGTTAAGGCTCGAACAGACACACGCGATTAATCGCGCTGCGACAACGAGCCAAGCTAATTTCCACTCTAAATGTACTGCGAATGGACCGCGACAAGTCGCCCTGCGCGATTAATCGTGTGTGTCTGCTCGAGGCTTTATTATAATTCATTCATTCAATTTATAATAATAGGATAGCAACATTATTAAACCGCACTTAAATAATAAAAAAGAATTTAAAAAAATTGCAGGCACTACCGCACAACCGAGACCGTTGGAAAGAATGTAGGGAAATCTTTGACCAGTACTGGAAAAATGCAGGCTAGTAAACAAATATTAAATGAAATTCAATTTTATTCAATTTTTTTTTCATGTAACAGAGTACCTTCAACTTCAGAATATTTACACAGCATACAGTTTCCCATTAATGCTTAAATACTTCTTTTTCGGAAGATGATTATGGTTGTTATCAATGTACTCAATTTTTTTATTACAATCCAACTTGAGTTTCGCTTTACAGCCCAAAGTCCCGGTAGAACAGACCCAATTATCTTTTTTCATACGGCGATGCTTAGTGAAGGTATACCCGCCAATGAGAATCATCTGATTGCCTTTTGAAGACAATACGAATTCATAACTTTTTTCTGTAAATACAATTAAATGTGAAGATAATTATTAAGGTCATTATTAGACTTAAATATTAGATAACCTTATTAATATCGATTACCGTTCATAAAATTATCAGTTCCGTTAATTCTTAACTCCCTATCGCCATCTAGCGCCATCTCGTTCCCTTAGGCCGTGCGCTGCGTTAAGCGGGCGTCCGTCGCGGGTGCCCGCGTGGCGTACTATTTCATGTAATCTCATAGACCAGCGCTGCGTGCCGCGGGACGCCCGTCGCACGCGGCGCGGGCGGCGGACCCGCCCCGCGGGCGACGAGTGTCCGTGTCGGAGCACGCGAGCGGAGATGTTTCTAGGAAATCAGTGTGCGCCGTTGCGTTAAATTCTCCTCACAACAATCTAGACGTGACATATACATAATATCAACTGTACACCCGCGTGATCAAAGAGCTGCGAGAGGCGGGAGACCGTCGCGGGCGCCCGCGACGGGTTAAATTTGTCCGCGACGGAGCACGGCGCGGGTGCCCGCGACGGACGCCCGCTTAACGCAGCGCACGGCCTAAACGCAACCACGTTTAGGGAACGAGATGGCGCTAGACGACTTGTATAGCTCTATCTCTTTCCCACAGCTTTAAGACACGCTTTAAGACGTCATGATAGGCTACCAGGTAATTTTATGGTTTTAAATGAAAACTGTTTTTTAAAACATTTTATTTAAGCAGTAAGAACATAATTCCCATTGATATTACAATATTTTCTTGGCGGATGAGGATGTTCATTATAGAGGCTTGTTATTTTTTGAAAACGATCCAACTTCAGCTTTGCTTTACAGGCTGGATTCCTCGTGGAACAGCGCCAATAATAACCTTTGCTAGACTTGCAGAAAGTATATCCATCGATGAGTATCAACGGCTTGTTCATTTGTGACTTTACGAATTTATAATCGTAACCTGTGGAATTGACGAAACAGTTTAGGTATTGAGTACGAAGAACAGACCCGAAGATTGTAGTAGAGTTTTTCTGTAATAAGTAGTATGTTCAAATGGGCTACACTTAGGCTCGGCTCGGCTCGGACGACGCGATCCGATGCGAATGGCATTAGTAACACCCTTATTACGTTGACATAAAGGTTTTCTTGACCGGCTTAAGCGGATTCCTCGTCGATAAATGTGGGGGGACCCTAATTGGGAAAGCCGTTGATTATCGCGAGGATGGACGTTTTACGAACATTTAATGTCTATCATCGTGAAAATTAACGGCAATTCTCTTTTGTGTGGCCCCCGCGTAATGATGCGGAGAGCTTCTCGACTTACTATCAGTTGTCATGGTTTACATCCAGCAGCGAAATTCTGCCTTAGTCACAGAAGTGCGGTTGAATTGTAAAGAAACATCATAATATGAAAACTTAATTTTAATTAGGTATTTTGCATAGCTGCGTACATTTTCATAAATTATAGGTACATATTTACATACAGCTGCGTACATTTTCATAAATTATACATAAGTATACCTAACTACATTTATATCAGTTACCAACATCCAGTTATACTTACAAAAACTAATATAGTTAGGACTTAGAAAAACACATTCCTTAGTATAAAAATCAGGAATTAAATACTGAGTTTGCTTCAATAAATGTGATAATCAAAAAAACTTTTTCAAAAAAAAATTTAACCGCCTTCAAAAACAACCACAAAAAAGGGTAAAATAACCTACAAAATAACTTTTCTTTCAGAAGTCGGTGCCTTTATTTTTTTTTCATTTCATTGTTTTTTTTTTTGCCACCGACTTCTGAAAGAAAAGTTATTTTGTAGGTTATTTTACCCTTTTTTGTGGTTGTTTTTGAAGGCGGTTAAATTTTTTTTTGAAAAAGTTTTTTTATTTTACTCTTTTTAGTTTAAATATTCAACTCAAATTCTTGTCAAATAAATCATTCTCTTACATGTATGTGCACTAAAATTTTGTAATCCGTAGCACCGGTAACAACATCGCTCAAGTGCACAATATGCTAATAAAATTCCCTATCTCAAAAACTACTTAACCGATTTTGATGAAACTTGCAGTATTCCGTAAGTTAAACAATACTTAGTACAACAAAAAAAGAATTACTTAAATCGGACTTCTAGTTCCAGAGATATGCGAACACAAACTAAATCAGTCGATGCCTACTCCAAGCCGTTGAGGAGTTGTACCTTCCATCATCAGCTCATCCACCTGAGATGATGATTATCAGATGCAAATACTTGAACAGATTTAGAAAATATATGAAAATGGTACTATGTGCCTATAAAATTTGAAGGTTGCCCTCGATTTCCCTGGGATTCCATCATCAGATCCTGACCTGATGATCATGGGACCAATTGGAAAGTATACCCTTTCAAACAAAAGAAAAATTTTCCAAATCGGTCCAGGCGTCTTCGAGAAATCGGGGAACATACATAAAAAAAAAAAAAAAAAAAAAAAAAAAAAAAAAGATTCCGACGAATTGAGAACCTCCTCCTTTTTTTGAAGTCGGTTAAAAACATGATTATAATTATGTACCGTACAAGTGATTTACAAACTCGCAATGATTTTATAAAGTATCGACAGGTTGCCACAGAACCTCTCACAGTTGAATTAATGTTTAACCGACTTCAAAAAAAGGAGGAGGTTCTCAATTCGGTCGGTTTGTTTTTACAATACTTGAAATACAAGAGTAACAGAAAAACAAGACAACTTTTTTTTTGAAAATGACAAAACACCTCAGGTTAAAGCCTCCTGCAGACACACGCGATTAATCGCGCGGGGCGACATGTCGCGGTCCATTCGCAGTATTTTTAGAGTGGAAATTAGCTTGGCTCGTTGTCGCAGCGCGATTAATCGCGTGTGTCTGCAGGAAGCTTTATGATTAAAGTACATAATCCACTGTCCAGTTTTATTAAACCTGCTTAACCGAACTTTACGCTTACATACCTAACAAGAAAAACAATACATTTAAGAGAGTTTAATATATTCTCCTTTCCCCATGATCATGTACCGTGGTGGTTGATGGGGGTGCATGGTTTGCGAAGATGGCAATATCTTCCCAGCTCTGTCTAACTTGATGCGAGCTTTGCAACCAGAATCTTTCTTGGAACAGTAGTAGTTTAAGGACTGATGCTGTTGTGAGTAGGTGAATCCTTGGTGCATCAGCAAATACTTCCCCCTTTTCGTTGGAATCATTTTGTATGAACCTGTAAGAGTAGTATAATTATGAGATGTTACGTTATGTTACTGGACAGGGTGTGACTAAAGGTGACCTTGACCTTGAAGTGGTTAAGCGTAGGTAGATTTTAAATTGAATAAACATGTGTTAACCACCCAAACACTTTGGTAGAAGTAGATCAATATAGTAAAATATGGTACTAGTTAGACCACTAGGTCTACTGACAGTCCGTGGTAGTGCAGTCAAAAAAAAATGCTTCGGTAGTTCAAAGTCATACATTCATTTGAAATGAATTTTTTCCTTCTTGAACAGTGTTGTTTCAAGTTTAAAATAGTAGATAGTCAGGCTTTGAAAACGAGCGATTGTAGTTACCTACTTTAAATCTACAAATTTTATCATTATATATATCGGTGAATTAAAAACAAATAAAATATCAATATCCAATATATTTTTCACTAACATTAAAATACAATGAAAGGTTTCAGCTCATAATTATAATAAAATATTATGTTTTACAGTAGATTATGACTGGTTAAACAAATGAAAACACATTATTATTACATTTTAACCTTCTGTACATCGATGAAAATACTTTGACCTTGAGCAAATCGGGCATAGTACAGATTTTCAGCGGAATGAGCGGGCGACGAGTGTTCGTGTCGGAGCACGCGAGCGGAGATGTTTCTAGGAAATCAGTGTGCGTCGTTGCGTTAAATTCTCCTCACAACAATCTAGACGTGACATATACATGAGCTGCGAGAGGCGGGAGTCCGCCGAGGGCGCCTGCGACGGGTTAAATTTGTCCGCGACGGAGCACGGAGCGGGTGCCCGCGACGGACACCCGCGACGGACGCCCGCTTAACGCAGCGCAAGGCATAAAGTGCGTCATGGTTTTGAAACAACTGTGTCTGTCTAGCTTGTATTGAAAAATCAAGATGGCGGGGTTATTTCAAAAGACATGCACTGAAAGAAAGATGACAGGGCAAATTCCCCTTTAGAGTATTTCCAATACAATATTAAGCACACTAGCATAAGCTGAAAACAAAAACCTTGTTGTGTGTTTTCTTTAGATAGAAATACCCTGAACACCTGCCCTTTTAAGAAGGAGGAATCATAATAATGTGTGTAGATTTCAGTTGGCTAGTTTCTATAATGAGCTTCAAATATTGAACTTCTACATTTTTCCTAAATGATCTGTGTTCTTTGTTTAACCACCCTGAACGAATTCGATAGTAGGTTTCATAGCTACCAAAAAAAAACTAGAAATAAGCTCTAGGGATCGATGATTATTTAATATTTAGGCTAAAGTTATAATTTTATTATGTACACAAGCTGATCGTTTAAAATGCGGAAATACCATACAAAGCGAGACCACGACAAACTGGTTTTGTATAGCTTGATGCGTAGCCGTGTGTACAAAAAGAATTGTTTTCTAACAAGAAAATATTATAGATGAGAACATTCTAAAATGTTATCGGTAGTACTTCTACTAATCGTTCCGAGATTTTTCTAAACTACACTGATTTTGTTGTTAATATGGCCAAAAATCCCATGACCTTGCTACCAATAATATAATGACTTTCCCTCTCTTATAAGACCCATGGACTACATTTTGTTTTGGTAATAAAATCATGAAATGAAGCCTCGCACCCAGGGCGGAGCGGGAGGGACTGTCAGACTTATACTGATTAAAATCCACGGTGTCCTTCAATAGCCCTTTACGTTCCGGGGTCACGATAATTCGCGAGTCCAGCGACGCCGGCAGGCATGCACATCGCTACATGACTAGTCTTACACAGTAAGCGTTCAAAAGCCCCAAGGTTCGCGTTTATAACTATACAATGAAGGTTTCGATTCAGTACTGAATTTGTTATTGAATTTGATATAGAGTCCATTTGTGGTTGTGCGGTATAAAGGTGGAGAGTGGTTGTGTTCCAATCTCGCATTTGTCATTTTTCCGTTTTCATTCAATTTGACGCTGGACTTGCAGCTCTGATACTTCTTGGAGCAATAGTATGTGTTCTTGGCTCGATTATTTTCGGTGTACGTGTATCCGTTGACCATTAACAAGGTTTTTCCACCAATCGTCTGAATGAACTTGTAATCTGAAAGAAGTAGCATCATAAGTATTTCTTAACGACATGGTATAGTGCTTACTATACAATGTCGTTTTTTTAATCTATCGCTTTTATTTTCTTTGACGAGTTTATTTTATTTGAACTAGGCACAGTGACTATTGGTTTCAGCAATATCTATAAAATTAAAAAAAAAAACATGATAAATACACAATTTTATTGTTTTCAGTATGTCAATTTCTATCTTACAGTTTTTTTGTTGTTGTCACAAAATCGATGTCTTTTGCCAAAGCAACCAACACATATAGCAGGCAAATCTGGGCATTCAACACAAGTATAAATAGTGGTCGCTGCTTTTTTAGTAAGTTGATCGCAAACTTGGCAGGATCTCCTTTGAAGTCGTCCAGATTTATTGGGAATTATTCGAAGTAAATGTGTTTTAATTTTGTCCGGATGATCGTCTTTTTGTGCAACATTTTCTGTTATTTCACAACTATCCGTTGTTTCAGCCTGTTGTTCCTGCTCTTTGCACAAGTTTGATGTTGGCCTCTCCTCATCTACATAGAATAACTTAAGTTTTTCATTTGTGGACATTGATAAAATACTTGAGAACACATTCTAGAATGTGTTCATATGTTTTCATAAAAACACATTCTAGAATGTGTTCATATGACTTTTCATATTTTTATATACAGAATTGTATTTATGTAATGACAGTTATAAAACAAATCAGTTCAAGCTTTTTTGAAACTTACTAAATAGTCGGTAAAGTGTTTCTCATGAAAAATACTAATCGTTGGTTGTCGTCGACTACGCGTGTACAATAGGAAATCAAAAAAACATTTAGGTATAAACAATATGAGGTAGATTACCTATACATTTTATTAGTCAAAAATAACCACTCATTACAACATAATTATTCCATTATCATATCATAGTTAAAAGTATAATACTACACCTATGTAAAATATTGATGTACTTAATCCAGAGGATATGCCGCCATCTTTTCATGTTAATAAGACTTCCACAATTTTAAATTAGCAGGTATGAAAGGCTTTTACTCACAAAGGGCGATCCGTTCCATATGTTCGTTCAGAACGCATCGCGTTCAGCCTTTACAGAGATCGTATGCAATCACATAGCATCGCCCGTCGATACAAGGATCGTGCTCTATAGTTAAGGCATTTAAAGAGATCGCATGGGTTCAGATAGTATCGCCGGACCGGATCGCGCTCTGTGGGTAAACGCGTTTACAAAGATCGCATGGGTTCAGATCGTATCGCCGGACCGAATTGCGCTCTGTGGGTAAAGGTCTTAACCGCGCCTGATTACAAATACCGGCACGGTTCTTGAGCGCTCGGCGTAAGAGTGGGGATCGCTTTGCACATCGTACACTTATCGACAAATAAAACACACAAAACAACGATAGAACGGGCCAATCACTACACTTTCACCGCCCCGTTCCTCACTTCATTTACCAAAGGGACCTAATAACTTACTTCTGCGCAGGCGAAGGTCAGCGCTCAAGATCCATGCCGGTAACTATAACACGCTTATCTCGTTGCTTTTTTATTCTAAGCTACTCTAACGTATTCTCCGGTCTTCAATTGCATATATCTTGGTGGTTGGTGTGTATGCATTATATTCGCTTCCCTGATAGTCCCCGATTTGTTTAGTTTCACTGTGGCTCTGCATCCGGCACTTTTCTTCGAACAGTAGTAGGTGGTACTGTAGTGGTCTTGTGAAAAGGTATAGTAGTTCAACATTAGCAGGTTTTTGCCCTTTTGTGTTGGAATGAACGTATACTGAAGATCTGGAAAGGCGAAATTTAAAAATTATGTAGTTATTTGTATAGTCGCGTAAAACCGGAAAAAGGACTATTTGCTTAATATTGTGGTAAAATCTTCAAATGATTTCTCCCGTGCATGGCAGGACGGGAGGGACTGTCAGACTCGTACTGACAATCTACCGTGATCCTTCAATACCCCTTACGTTCCAGGGTAATGACTACTTTCTGATAAGACAGTCCCGCGACTTAATATTCTTGGCGTGGCCTGAATATACCATTTAAATAATAAGTACGAGTATGCTCTGTACCTATTTACACATGACTCATTTACCAGATGAAGAGTGAATGGTTTAGTCTAAAAACCAACCTTACCTAACACACGTTATATCTTACCATTTTTTTTCGTGACTTTCTTCCTATCTCGACTTATTAACAGATGATATCTTGTACTGCGGGGCCCTGGCATTAGACAGTTGTACTGCCACAGTACTACTGCCTTATGCGGCTTATGCCAGGGGTGCGGAATACAACAAAAAGGAATGTTATTGAACGATCTATTTTACCAAAACTCACTTCTGTTTACTACGCATTAAAATAAACAATACTTTTGTGCTTTTGTTTTTTTTTTATATTTAAGTCATTTTAATCCGAAACCGAAAAATTTAAGAACATTCATTCATAAGCTCATGCCAAGACGACACATAACATTAAAAACAAAATTAATTGAGGTTAAATATAAGACAAGAAATATAGAATTGACAACAGCCGTACGGCTGTACTGAATAAGGTCGAGTTCAGTAAAACATCTACAAATCCACACTGAGCCCGCATGGTGGATTACAGATAACATCCCACTCATCTCACTCCCTCTAACAGAAAGTAAGCCTGTGTCCCAGTAGAGGAATCATAATAAGATGATTATGCATAGGCTTATGCTCTAAATACACATATGAATTTTGACAAAAAAAAAAAAGAAAATTATATGAATCAATACAGAGGACTTGGTCGTGTGGCATTTGTTTTCAAAGCGTTTTGTATTTCTCTTCAAACTCTCCACGAGAGTTCCATACATGGCTTTGGCGTGCTGTATATTAAGGGGTGGCTACCGGGAATTAATAAAAAAAAAATTATCTCTGTCCACCCGTGGTGGACACAGAGAATTCTTAATCTTAAAATCGTATCGCTGTCCACCAGTGGTGGTCAACGGTAATATTTAAAAAAATCGTATCAGTGTCCGCCAGTGGTGGTCAGGGGGAATACTTCTAAAAAAAAGTTCCCTTTGTCCACCCCGAGGTGGACAAAAAGATTTTTTTTTTCAAAAAGTTTTGTTATCCACCAGTGGGGGCCAAACTGGGGGTGGACACCGGGAATCATCGCGGATTTTGACATAGAGTCCATTTCTGGTTGTGCGGTATATAGGTGGAGAGTGGTTGTGTTCCAATCTCACACTTGTGATTTTGCCGCTTTCATTCAATTTGACGCTGGACTTGCAGCTCTTATTCTTCCTGGAGCAGTAGTATAAGTTCTTGGCTCGATTATTTTCGGTGTACGTGTATCCGTTGACCATTAACAAGGTTTTTCCACCAATCGTCTCAATGAACTTGTAATCTGTAAGAAGTGGCATCTTAATTTGTGCTCGTGAGTTCCCTGAAGTATTTCTTAACGATATGGTATTAAAAGCTTTTTTTGCCTTTCGTTTTTATTCTTTGACGAGTTTATTCTTGAGATATATACACAATTTGTTTATTTACAGTAAGTCATTTTCTATCTTCGGGCACGCCGCAATCGCGGCGGTAAGACCTCTCTTTGAAGAGTGGCTGGATAGGCGTCACAGTGTCCTGACCTTCCGCCTGACGCAGCTCCTCACCGGACAAGGATGTTTCGGGAGGTAGGTACCTGTGTCTGATGTGGAAGGAGGAAACGTCTGGGTGTGACCACTGCGAGGATCGCCGGGAGGACACGGTGAAGCACACGGTGCAGGACTGCTCCGCTTGGGCAGAGCACCGCCCTGTCCTCACGACGGCGATACGCGGAGACCTCTCGCACCCGGAATTGGTCGAGGCCATGCTGCGGGGCGAGAGGGAGTGGAAAGCGGTCGCCTCCTTCTGCGAAACAGTCATGCTAGCGAAGGAGGAGGCACGCCACGTGAGGGAGAGGACAGCGTCCTCCCTTCACCCTAGCCGCAGTGGTAGACGCCTACGGCGACAGACGTCGGCAGACCCTTAGAGGGCCAAAGCCTGCCGGGGTCATGGGACTAACGTATTACCGTGAACCCGGAACGTAAAGGGCTATTGAAGGACACCGTGGATTTTAGTCAGTACAAGTCTGACAGTCCCTCCCGCTCTGCCCTGGTGGGAGCACTCATTTGATGACTTTAACAGGCTAAAAAAATCATTTTCTTTGTTGTCATCATAAAATTGATGTCGTTTGCCAAAGCAGGCGAATCTGGCCATTCAACACACGTATTAAACAGTGGTCGCTGCTTTTTTAAGTTAGTTTATCGCATACTTGGCAGGATGTCCTTTGATGTCGTTCAAATTTATTGGGAATTATTCGGAGTAAATGTGTTTTAATTTTTTCCAGATGATCGTATTTTTGTGCAACATTTTCTGTTATTTCACAACTATCGGTTGTTTCAGCCTGTTGTTCCTGCTCTTCGCACAAGTTGGATGTTGGCCTCTCTTCATCTAAAGGGTGTCCCAGAAGTAAAGAGACATTTTTAAAAATCTTACTGGCCGAAAATTTTATAAGAAAGAAAAAAAGTTTAGGTGTCATAGCGTCTATGGTTTTGTTATCTGTCATTTAAAGCGGGAATTTCATTATTGCGGAATATTTTTTCCAAATGATGCGTCAAGAATATGAAGTATTTGCTAACAGAGTTATTCTATGTTTCGAGTCTCATAGTAAAAAGGATACAGTAAACCACTTTCTTCAAGAAGGTGCTAGGCGAACTAGTATATATAGAACTAGCAGTTCGCCCGCGACTTCGTCTGCGCGTATTTCGAACTTTTTATCTGTGAATCTCCTTAAGGGATACTTTTGGAAAATCTAAATCAATATCCAACAAAAATTCTATCAACCCAAAAACAACTCAGGGGTTCAAATTTCGCAAAATCCCGCCTGAGGTAGCACCTACGTCCTAAAACAAACCCATAAGAAAAATTTGAGACTCCTAACTTCTTCGTGAGCGTCTTAGTCTTTTTTAGCGTGTTTAATTTATCAATGAGTCCTCTCACCCAGGGCAGGGTAGGAGGGACTGTCAGACTTGTACTGACTAAAAGCCACGGTGTCCTTCAATAGCCCTTTACGTTCCAGGATCACGGTACTCGTTAGTCCCGCGACCCCGGCAGGCTTTGGCCCTCTAAGGGGAGGCCCCGTCATTGCGCTGACAATCTGTGAGGCGCGCGTGGAACATAACGCGCCGTCAACCCGGGCATGGTCCATGGTCAGACAGTGAGTCGCCAATTACTCGCCGTCCACATGCCCGCGCCTACGGTGGCCGGAGATCGTCTTGCGACGTCCGTTGCAGTGTGCGTCTACCAATGCGGCTGGGTTGTAAGGTGGACGCTGTCCTCTCCCTCACGCGTCCCGCCTCCTCCTTCGCTAGCATGCCCGCCGTGATTGCGGCATGCCCGAAAGTGTGCGATGGGCGCGTCCTAAAAATCTCTATGCATATTTTGAGACTCACAGCATTTGTAATAACGAAGTTTCATGCAAACTATCAACCCCAAAAACATCCTCTTAGGGATAGAATTTCAGAAAATCCCGTCATAGGCAGCATCTACGTCCTAAAAAGAATCCCTATGCAAAATTTGAAACTTCTACCTCTCAACCCCAAAACAACCCTTTGGGGTTGGATTTCGTAAAATCCCATCTTAGTGAGCATTAAAGTCCTAAACATAACTCCCATGCAAAATTTGAAACTCCTAGTGCTTGTAGTAACAAAGTTTCATACAAACTCCAAGCCCAAACACAACCCCTTAGGGGTCGAATTTCACAAATTCCGCTTTAGTGAGTAGGTAATTACTTCCTAAAAAGAAACCATTATGCAAAATTTGAGACTCCTAACTATCAACCCTAAAAACAACCCCTTAGGTGTTGAATTTCCAAACATCCCGTCTTAAGTATCACCTACGCCCTAAAAAGAACCCTCATGTAACATTTGAAACTCTTAGTACTTGTAGTAACAAAATTTCATACAAATTATCCATGCCGAAAAACAACCCCTTAGGGGTCGAATTTTACAACATCCCGTCTTAATGAGCATCATTGTCCTTAAAAGAATCCCCACGCATAATTTGAGACCTCTATCTATCAACACCAAAAATAACCCCTTAGGGGTCTAATTTCCCAACTTCCCGTCAAAGTGAGCATCTGCCTCCTAAAAACATTCCCTCCTAGCACTTATACTCCTAGCACTTATAATAACGAAGTTTCAAACAAATTATCAACACCAAAAACAACCCCTTAGGGGTCGAATTTCAAGAAACCCCTTTCGTATGTAGTACCTACTTCCTAAAAAGAACCCGCATGCAAAATTTGAAATTCCTAGTACTTGTAGTAACAAAGTTTCATACAAACTATCAACCCCAAAAACAACCCCTTAGGGGTGGAATTTCGCTAAATCCCGTCTTAGCGAGCGCCTACGTCCTAAAAAGAACCTCTATGCAAAATTTTAAACCCCTAGCCTTGGTAGTTTCTGAGATTTCGTGTCCTATGAGTGAGTGACCTTTCGCTTTTATATATATAGATAATAAGACGTTACGAACAAACGGGTGAGACCAGTTTTAAGAAGATTCCTGGAAGAAATAGGACAGTGGCGGTACCTCGTAATATAAATCGGGTTAAATCGATTTTTGATAAGACTCCTTCGACGTTCGTCAGAGTGGCAGCTGATAAATTAAAAATACCTAAGTCGTCTGTCGCCAGAATAAAGAAGAATGATCTAGGTTTGAAAGCATATGTAAAACAATCAGCTCCTAAATACATAAAGGACCAAGAGCAACGTGCAAAACGAGGGTGCCGAAGAGTTTACAACAGTCAGCTAAGCAAAGTACTCGTTATTGACGATGAAACTTATGTTCCGGTGGATCCCAACGATGTTCCTGGAAAGCAGTATTTCCGTTGTACCAGTCGTAAAGATGTGGCTTACGATCAAAAACTTGCACCAAAAGCCAAATTTTTCGCAAAATATTTAGTATGGCAAGCTATAGACCAATTTGGCAATGTCTCCGAGCCATACATTTCGTCAGCCTCCATGAACGCAAAAGTGTATCTGAACGAATGTATTATTAAACGGTTGATACCTTTTATAGACAAGCATCATTCCAGGGATAAGGTTATCTTTTGGCCGGACATGGCGACGTGTCACTACGCTACTGATGTTACTCGGTACTTAGAGTGTGAACACATCGACTTTGTACGTAAAGAAAAAAACGCTCCGAATGTACCACAAGCTCGCGGTATCGAAATGTTTTGGTCCCTGTGCAAAAGGGTGTACAAGAAACGACCAGAGAAACCTAAATCTATAAAAGGTTTCAAGCAAATATGGAACAAATTGTCCAAAGAAGTAGCTGCAAAATCAGGAACAGCCGTAATGCGGCGGGCCTCAGAAAATTTAAGAAAAATTGCTTACAAAGGTGTTGCCAACGCAAATTTAATATAAACATAATAATTTAATTACTTTTGTTATTACTTTCAACCAAAATTATTACCTTTTATATTTACTGTATATTAAAAAACTTGAAAATAAATTTGTCTCTTTACTTCTGGGACACCCCATTAGAATAAGTTCACTTTTCTTTGGTACCCTAGAATGTGTTCTCAACTATTTCATAAATATTCACGATTTTTTTCGTAAGTTTCTTCCAATCTCGACTTACTAACAGATGATGACGTCTTGTACTGCCTTATGCCAGGGGTGCGGAATACAAAGAAGGAATGTTATTGAACGATCTATTTAACAAAAACTTACTGATATTAACTAAAATACGATTATTAATTCCAGTCAGTAAAATGACATTTCCAGTGTTCAGGTTTGTTTCATTTTGTTTGTATCAGTGACAGTTGCACTTGTCATTTTACTGACTCGAATTAATAATCAAACTGTACACACTAAATTAAACAATAGATACTTTTGTTATTTTCCGGGACACGTCAAGCTGTATTGTTTCGGTGCTTTTCTGGTGGTTGCTCAGTTAATTTTGGCTTTCCAGAGTTGCAGTGGTTTGGGAAAAATGCGGTGGGCTTGTCCCAAAAAAAGAAAAAAAATGTTCTTTTGCTTTTTTATTTTTATTTATGTCATTAGCCATTTTAATCCGAAACCCAAAAATTTAAGAACATTCATTTATTAGTTCATGCCAAGACAACACATACCTAACATTAAAAACAAAATAAGCTTAAATATAAAAAATTGACAATAGCCCTACGGCTGTACTAAATAAGGTCGAGTTCAGTATAACATCTACCAATCTACACTGGAACCGCGTGGTGTATTACAGCCCACTCCCTCCCACAGAAAGTAAGCCTGAGTCCCAGTAGAGGAATTATAATAAGCTATTTATGCTATGCTTATGCTCAAAAAAATCTCTGAATCAATACAGAGGGCTTCGTCGTGAGGCAACTGTTTTGATTTTCTCTACCAACTCTCCACAAGAGTTCCATCCATGGCTTTGCTGTGTGTTATGCTGGCTTCTCACGGCGCGTGATATCACGAATCGCTCTGAGCCACGCGCGCTCCAGCGCCTCCTCAAGCGCAACCCGTCTTTTATGGGTCTACCACACGCACAAGCTTCACCACAGTTTTGCCCGCAAGCCGATTTGTACACGGAACACCGTACATGCGGTTGGTAACACTCCCGTCCGTCCGTTTAAATTTGTTTCATGCGAGAAGCTTGCGCAGGCAAAACTTTTGGTGAAGCTTGTGCGTGTGGTAGACCCATTACGGATCGGACGCGTCAGCCCAAGCCGCGCCGACGAACCATTAATTGCCTTTACACGGCGCGAGTATTGACGCGACTCGTAAGGTTACGCGCCGTGTGCAGCGAGGTTTAATGCTGACTTTTCTACGATCGTCAACGATATTTACATCCACTCTGTCTCAGCTCCTTTATTTCCCGTTTCTAAGCATGTGTGTGTTCTTGATCATGTAAAACTACTACATTATTGACTGTGATGATGAATGCTCTGCATCCCGACACTGCCCACGTACAGTTCCAGCGCTGTTTTGCCCCTTTGGATCTTTTAACACGTTTATAGCGATAGGAACCCATATGGATGACAGGATTGCCATCACATGTCGTTTTGAGAAGAGGCTTCAAATCTGCAATGGTAAAGACATAAAGAAATACAATAATTATTTTAAAATTCTTTAGTATTTACAAGTGTTGTGAGAAAGACGGGTGGAATACGTTTGTCAAATAAAATGCCATTCGTTTTTAAAAAAGGAAATAAATTAATTACAAGAAGCTTTAAGACACATGACTATACATGAATAATTACTTTAAAAACACAATCAGTACACGCTCCTCTAGTATGTTGCTTGTTTTTGCTGACAAGGGGGAGTGGAGATCAAAAATTACAATATACAAACATTTAAAAAAAGTGAGTGTATAAAAACGTGGGAAAATAACCCCTATTAATAAGCACTGGGGTCATGATTCGGGTTTCTTGCTCGGATCAACACAACATATCGTATTTTTTTTTTATTTTTTCAGTAAAAAATCCTAAAAACTACATTTTAATGTAACCAGCAGTAGTTTTCATGTACCGTGGTGGTGCATGTGTATGTTCACCTTTAACTTCTTCAACTTTACCATGCTTGTCAAGTTTCACGGAAGCTTTGCATCCACCTGAATATCTTCTCGAGCAGTAGCACACTTTAGACGTAATTTTATTTGAATACGTGTAATTGTTCAACATTAATATACGATTGCCCTTTGGAGTTGGGAGCCATTCATATTCCGGCTCTGAAACATATTCAATAACACTTTTTCTAAAACTTTCGCATAACCCCCTTTATACCTAATCTCGAAGAAATCGCCTTGCAAACACAAAATAAGACAGCCAAATAGATACTCGTAACTATCTTTGAGTCTGTTAAAAATTCTTAATGCAAGCAGAGCCATAAGCTGTTTTTTTTTTTAATCTTATGGAAAAAACAATTGAACTGTTTTATTGTTTTACATTCTAAATCTATATTTTTAAATAAAGAATCTAAAAAGAAGAAGAAATAATGATAAATATAATCTACAAGAAAAGATTTCGATTTTTCAAAGTGATCGCAAATCTTTTTTTGATGTGTGTATGACTAGCAGGGTTCAGTGGGTAAGACGAGGTGGATGGATGAATGATAAATTACAAATAACTGTTTAAGTTTTAAGAACAATAGGCAGTTATAGATTACAGTTTTTCCGCGGCTTTTACCCGCGAGCATTTCGTAGCAAATCACGTTTTTAAAATCAGTCGCGGGATAAAACCGCAGGTGCGGCCGCTTGTATTAGTTTTCTAGGGGCACAAATTCACGCGATTAAAAACCACAGCGTTTTAACCGTAGTTCGGCCTAGGCCTAAAACTAATCTTAAATTTTAATATATTCTCCGGTATCTGTTTGAATGTAGCGTGGTGGTTCGTGCAAGTGTTCGCCTTTAACTTTTTCAACATTTCCGTATTTATCAAGTTTCACCGAAGCCCGGCATCCTGCTAATCTTCGCGAACAGAAGAAATTGTTACTTTTATTTTGTGAATACGTGTATTTGTTCAACATTAACAAACGCTTGCCCTTTGGAGTAGGAATCCACGTATAATCATGTCCTGTAAAAATGCGGATATTACTCAAAAAACATTGCATAACTTTACTGACAACATAATACCTACAACAACGACCATTTATATCAGTGCGACGAGGGGACTCACAGGAGTGGTCGAGTCACGACGGTTATAAGACTTTTTTACCTAATGTGTTGACAGACATCGGTCGCCTGTGATTAGGAGTCTAGATATAAATGGTCGTTGACCTACAATAATGAGTATCGTTTGAATGCTACTACTTCTACTACGTATGCAAGCATCATTGGAAAGTATTTTGCAGCAGTACAAATGGTTTCAACTGTGTACCTGCTAATAAATTTAAAAAAATATTGGCCGCCCTCGTATGGTCTTACTTCGCGGGGTTTTGCTTTTAACATCTCATAATTGCTTAATGATTATACAATTGAGCAAATAGGTACAGTAATTAAGACAACCAGAATTTTTACTATACACTTACCCCCTTACTTATAAACATTGATTAGACGTTACTTATCTTAAATAGCTCTTAAGTCACTTGCCATCTCTATTCATTAAAAGAGAAATGACAAGGACAGGTGATATTTAATCTGTAGCTAAGCAACACAAGTTTTTATAAGTAAGGGGGTTATTTATTAAGACTTAAATATGCTTTGTACCTTATCAAGCCAAATACAGTCAACCTAAACAGATTGATTTATCTTTGAAGCAGTTATGGATTTTCATTTCTTACATGAAAACACACTTTTTTCCTTTCATTTTCATTTCAAAATTAACATTAAACAACTGAAAACCGCTGTAATACACAGATTCTTTGTTGTATATAATAAATACAGTATTTATTTCTATTTCTAATGACAATCATAAAAATAGTGGACATCTTGGATTTTATTTAACTGCCAACTTTAAAATATTCTCCGGTATTCGTTTTCAAGTAGCGTGGTGGTGCGTGCGAGTGTTCACCCCTCACCTTTTCGACCTTGCCATGTTTATCAAGTTTCACCGAAGCCTTGCATCCATTTAATCTCTTTGAGCAATAATAAGTATTACTGGAATGGTCTTGTGAATACGTAAAATTGTCCAACAATAATAAACTTCTACCCCTTAAAGTAGGGATCCAGTCATATTCACGGCCTGTAAAAATGTGTAGATAAGAACATTAATTAAAATACATTTAAATATTTCTGTTTGTTTATTTATACTAATGTTACTTAAATATTCTAAAATTACTTATACTTACATACCTGACTAAATCTTAATATTTACTTATGATACTAAATTTAAATGAAAACTATAAATATTTTTAAAATAAAAAGGAAAACACAAAAAGGGAAAGAGACACTTAGGCGTCAAAGAACCCCTCCGCATCGCTGTCATCCGAGAACGTGCCCAGAAGACTGGCAGCAAGACTAGCAGCCACGTTGGATGGCAATGCTTATTCTTATTTTTTACAATATTAAAATACGTAACTTTAATATTGTAAATATGACAATTATACATAAGACCTATCTCTTAGGTGAAATAAATAAATAATAAAACAATGGAGATTTCGTATCAAGATCAATTAATTCCGAATGTTTTGAAGCGCAAAATCGCAAAAAACATTCGCGTATACTATTATACTCGTACTAGGTTAGCAGGGTTTCATGAACCATAAACGATTAATCATATTATGATATACGCACAGGGCGTTGTAGTTTCTGACAAGCAAGTAGAGTTTTCAGGACTATCCAATCAAACATACAATAATAACATAATATATTTTTTATTTACCTTACATATTATTATTTATTTCATACTATAATTTTTATAGCATTTGTATTTAAAAAAAATATTATTTATCTGTTTCTTCATAGTAGTAGCATAGGTACAGGTATTTATTAGATAGTTGTCCAGTTTATTATATTTTTTTAAATCAGTCCGCCTCAGAAATTCTTTAAGGTGATTCCTCAGTAGTAGACCGCGAACATCAAATTTTCATGTGTTTTTTTGCAATTTGCTTATCAGTGACAAGTAGTAACTTGATCAAAATATGATTCGCGACAATAATAAGTATAACTTTACAAATAAGAATGATCAAAACATTCGCTGCATTCGCTTTCATAAAGATTTGGTCAAAGTTGGTAAAAAATCCGAAAACTAACTCATTTTGAACAAATCTTTGTGAAAGTGAATGGAGCGAATGTTATGATCATTCTTATATATAAAGTTATACTTGTTATTGTCGCGAATCATATTTTGATCAAGTTACTACTTGTCACTGATAAGCAAACTGCAAAAAACACATGAAAATTTGAATTTCGCGGGCTACTACTGAGGAATCACCTTAAAGGAATTTCGTCACGATTCAAATACCATTAGGTGTATTTAGTCTTAAACTTTAATATAGTGTCCAGACGCAGTTTTCATGTAGCGCGGCGGTTCATGCAAATGTTCACCCGTGACTTTTACCACATTTCCCAATTTATCAAGTTTCACCGTAGCGCGACATCCAGCCAATCGCCTTGAACAATAATAAGTGTTCGTGGAATGTTGCTGTGAATACGTATAGGTGTTCATCATTAATAGTTTTTTGCCCTTTTGAGTAGGAATCCATTCATATCCAAGCCCTGAAAATACATAAAGATAAAAAACTTTAATGCTTTAAATACAATGAAATGATTATAATTGCATGACAAATGAAAGTGACAAGTAATGATCAAGCTTACTCTTCATTTTGCGCCCGTTAAACAACCAACATCTAAATAATAACGGTTCATCACCCTACAGTAAGTAACGATGGTACCGCAGTAAGTACCGTCAGTGGGTCCTGAAACCCTGGTACATACTAGGTTTTCACGACGAAGTTTCTCAGTTATAACCGGACGAGAAAGTAGCATGTGATATTATTTTCTGGATTTCGTAATTGGTCCTTTCAATGATTTTTTTTGCCCATTATTTATTTCCTAACAAACTGTTTTTTGTTTTTTTTTTTATTTGTTCGTATTAAGAAGGTATATTAAAATCAAAATCATTAATTGAACTCCGAGCCAAAAACACGTCGACAGTGTCCGACGGGGTGGTGTGACGTCATTATGAAAAAAATACTAAATTCAAATACCTAATAAATGCCGTGATTATTAAAACTTAGGTACTACTCGTAGCTTTTTCCAGCAGTTTCACCAGCTATAACTCGAAATTCATCCCGTGTGAACATGAAATCGGGATAAGTTAATTCATTTTATAAACTATCTGTGTACCGAATTTCAACCAAATCAATTCAGTGGTTTTTGCGTGAAAGAGGAACAGTAGTAGGGTAGTAGAAAGTAGAATTAATTTATAAGTAACTTAATTCCTCGAAGTTTAAGCAATGGTTATGGGCCCATAATTAAATACAACAAGAATGCCATCGAACACTTTATTAATTTTGAAAAGTACTTAGCTAGTTACAGCAAAGTTTTTTTTTTATAAATGTGAATATATTGAATTACATGACTAGGCAGAATAATTTTAGAACAGAAAATCTTTGATAGCAGTTAGTAAGAAACAAAATACATTTTCAACATATTTGCTCGAAAAATGCATTTACAAAGCTTGTATATGTTATAGGCAATGTGTATAATGCAGGCATTCTATACAATACCTAGGAAATGTATAGAATGTCGGGGTCGGTCAGGCAATGTGTGAAATGATGTTCAATGTTTAAACTATTTTACACTTTACCTAGGAAATGTATAAAATACCTAGGCATTGTATAGAATGCCAGTTGAAGTACAGGCAATGTATGTAATCGATTTTTCTTCTCTATGATTTAGTTAGATAGGTACTGATCTTTTGAGAGCTAATCCTAATTTCAACTTCCATTAGCAGACAGCGATAAGACATGTGTTCTATTGGTTTGTATGCCTGGTTACGCTGCGCAGAAAGAACGGTTAGGTCTTTTATATATAACTTCATGTCATTGAACGACTAATCTGATTGGCTGTGGAAGGTCCTATCCCGTTCCTCTTCCCGCGCATATCTTCTCGCTTTAGTACGAGAGAGACCGCATAAAAAGCGGCCGCAGTTGACACTCGTGGCCAATCGGTTACTCACAACGCGCACCTCACGTCAGAGCGCTCAAAGTTGCCTGCCGCCCCTCAGCCGCGAGGACGTCTCCAGAGAATTAAGGTATTGTGCAATCCTTCCTATATTTCGATCTGCATTCTGTCTTGTGTTCCCGGCAGAACGTAATTTCCATGTCTTTCGTTCACAGCCAATTAGCAATTAGAAAAATTTAGCATAACCCGCGCTTCCATTTGGTCCTAACGAGCCTGGATAGTTATTGAAATCAGTGATAACCATTCGCCATTCGTAGTCGGTAAAAATACTCGTATTCTAATTAGTTTTGTACCAAACACTTGTCTCGCCGACAGGTGTAGGTATATCGTTAAATTCTCGGTAAAACCGTTGTATATTCGTAACACCAGCTAGTAAATCGTTGCTATAACTGGTTATTTCGCTTAATCCCGCATTATTTTAAAATATTACCGTTGAATTACCGCTTCGCGCTCAATCACCGACGCATTATTGTAAAAATAAATACCCACTTAGGTAAATTATTCGCTCACATCGCTTTCACAACGTATTTCGCGTGTTACATATTTATTTAATTATCGTTATTAGAAGGTTGCTAGATGGCGCCTACAGATATTACTCTTAAACGATTATTAGGAAAAAGAGATCGAATATTTTCTCGTATGCAACGTATTTGCGATAAATTGAAAAATATTGATTCGGAGGAATTCGATAAAGAATCGTTCTTGTGTGACTGTGAAACAATAGATTCGTTGCGTACTGATTTTGAATGTGCGCTGGACGATATAATCGCTCATGAACTTAAATTGAATCCTGATTATGTCGTCGACTATCAGGCACTTTCTTCATTCGAAGACTTACTGGGTAGGGTGAAGCGGGCAGAGAAGAAATTGCAGGTTCAGGCACCTAGTGAATGTAAGAAATCTCCTCGCTTGCCCCCGATTGAAATACCCGAATTTAATGGGGATATTAAAAATTGGCCGCTGTTCATCGCCAGTTTTCGAAATGCCGTGCATAATAATAGTTCGCTAACAGCATGCGAGAAATTATATTATTTAATTGGAAAATTAACAGGCAAAGCTCGTTCGATATGTGCCGGAATTACTCCGTCAGCTGATAATTACCCACTTATATTCGATTCACTTTGTGAAAGGTATGAAGATAAACGGCAATCGGCAACTTCATATCTAGACCAATTATTTGAATTTAAATCTATTTCGTCAGGTTCGCCGGCTACTTTAGAATCATTTCTCGATAAATTCGCAACGTCGGTAGCCGGGTTTAAAAACATAAAGGTCCATGACCACGCTGATTTTATTTTATTGCATATCGCTCTTAAAAAACTCGACATAGACACTGTACGGGCATTCGAATCTAATCATCAATTAAAATCAAGTAGTTCCGAAATTCCATCTTTTAGTGAATTAGTTGAGTTTGTTCGTGAGCATATAAAGGTGTTAGAACGAACTTCGTCAACAGTCTCTAACAATAAATCACCTGCAAATCGCAAACATACTAATGCATACACCTGTATAGCTAATAACGAACCTACCGCGTGTGTTTTGTGTAAGGAGAAACATGATCACGTATATAAGTGTAAAGTATTTAATAGTTATAAACCCGATCAGAGATTTAAGTTTGTGAAATCAAACAATTTATGCATTAATTGCTTAAGTCCAAAACATCGTGTGTCCGCTTGTGGGTCAAAGTCCACTTGTAAAAAATGTAGCTCTAAACACCATAGTTTGTTGTGTTTCGGCAATAAATTGAGCGACGCGCACGGTTCAAGGTCGACCGGCGCTCGCACGCCCTCTGCTGAGAGACTTACGAAGCAGACTGATATAGCGTTGTGCGCGACTGATGAAAACCGTATTAATTCTTTATACCGGGGCCCAACCACCATATTGATTGCTACCGCGCAAGTTATTGTAGTAGATTCTTTTGGCAAAGAACATATTGTTCGCGCAATATTAGACAGCGCTTCTCAAAGTAACTTTATCACGCGGGATTGTTGTCAACTTTTGGGTTTGAACATAAATAATAAACCTGCCTGTGCAACCGTCAGGGGCATAGGAGGTGCTAGTAAACAAATACAGGGTTCCGTACAAATTAAATTTTATTCTCGTTTCAATCGTAATATAAACTATAATATTGAGTCATTCGTAATAGATAAAATTACTGAACGTTTGCCAACTGCCACGGTTGACGTTTCGCTTTTGCATAATTTTAAAAACTTACAGTTAGCAGACGATACATATTTTTCTTCAAATCCGATTCAATTATTGATCGGTGCTTCGACTTTCCCGCACTTACTCTTATCTAACAGAGTTCAAGGTCAGCCTACACATGCGTCTCCAATCGCCTTGCAAACTGTACTCGGCTATGTAATTGTCGGTAAGGCGCCGATTCTCATCGATGACAATTCGACCGTTTCGTATTGTTGCACCGCGGAGCCGTTAGACGTAGCGATGCGGAAATTCTGGGAATTGGAAGAAGTAAATGTTCCCCCGGTACTCAGCCTAGATGACAAATTATGTGAGGAGTTTTATGCCCGCACTACCACTCGAAATAGTGACGGACGATACGTAGTCGCTTTGCCTTTCAAGGGTGATGTCGAATCCCTGGGCAACTCACGTCAAGCAAGTGAACGCCGGTTTCTCTGCTTGGAAAGGAAGATGCAAGCTTCTCCTAATTTAAAGGCCGCGTACGACAACGTCATCCTAGAATATTTAGAGAAGGGCTATATTTCACCTACAATTCCTGATCCTTCGGAACCTTCGTACTACATTCCGCATCATGGTGTGATCCGAGATGATAAGGTCACAACCAAACTTCGTGTCGTTCTCGATGGTAGTTGTAAAACTACTACCCGCGTTTCGCTTAATGACCTCTTGTATGGTGGACAGAACCTACAAGGGAATTTGTTTAACATTATAGTTAATTTTCGTTTGTTTTCGATCGCGCTTTCATCAGACATTCGTCAGATGTTTCCCAGCATTGGAGTCCGAGAACCTGATCGGCGTTTCCAACGCATCTTGTATCGTTTTTCGCCGCAGGAACCTTTGCAAGTTTATGAGTTCAATCGTGTCGTTTTTGGACTCAAATCTAGCCCCTTTCACGCGCTGCGAACTATTAAGCAGCTGGCGGAGGATGAGGGTGACTCGTACCCTCAGGCTAAAGCCATTGTCGCCACGGGATTGTACATGGACGATTTTGTCCATTCCGTCCTCACGGAAACCCAGGGCATTTCTACCGCTTCAGAGATGATTGGTCTCATGAAGGCGGGTCAATTCGAGTTGGTCAAGTGGACCAGTAATTCGCAAGTAGTATTGAATTCTATCCCGCTTTCGCATCGTCTGCCAGCTGACAAGGAGTTCGACGGGTCCGACCAACATAAAGTACTTGGTTTGTGTTGGTCGCCCACGTCAGATCACTTCGCCATGAGAGTAAACACTCCCACTCAGACTTGTACTAAGCGTACAATATTATCGTGCATCGCTAAAACATGGGACGTCATGGGATTTGTCGCGCCTGTAGTCTTGCATGCCAAGCTTCTTATCAAGAAGCTTTGGCTATGCAACTGCGACTGGGATGAGACACCACCTGAAGATATAGTCAGGCTGTGGACTCGCTTTAAGGAAGAGCTTCCTTTGCTCTGCAACATAAAAATCCCACGCCACGTTGGTATTGTCGCTGATAGTGTGGTCACACTCTTAGCTTTCGCGGACGCTAGCGAGAAAGCATACGGGGGAGTGATTTATTTCCACGTCCACAATAGCGATGGCAATACAGTCAATTTGATAACAGCTAAGTCTAAGGTCTCTCCCAAAAATGTAGTTTCTCTCGCTCGTCTTGAGCTCTGTGCTATTCTTGTGTTATCCCAGCTAATAAGAAATGTCGTGGTCGCTTGTCAAAACCGAATAGTTTTCCGTGACATATTCGCATTTTCGGATTCGACGGTCGCGCTCTGTTGGGTACATTCGTCGCCCCATCGTTGGAATACCTTTGTAGCCAACAGAGTTTCGAAAATACAAAGCGATTTGTCACCGCAAAATTTATATCACGTGTCCGGTGCGGACAATCCAGCAGATTGTCTTTCACGCGGACTCACACCCTCACAAATTATAGACCATCCGCTTTGGTTCAGGGGACCCCCGTGGGCTCACTTGGACATTTCACAATGGCCTGTCGCTCCTTTCAATCCCTCCTCAGTGTCTGAAGCACCTGAAGAGAAGAAAAATTCGTTGTTAGTCGCTGCACCTAACGAAAGATCTTCTATTCTTTGTTTAGTCGATCGTATCTCGTCTTGGAGTAAATTACTTAGAGTGGTAATTTACGTTTGTCGTTTTGCTAAGTTGTTACCGGTTAATAACCGCATGTCAGCATCGGATTACGATTTCGCTGAACTACTCATTCTACGTGAAATTCAACGCTTCTATTTCTCAAAGGAAATTGCCAGACTCAGAGAAGGCAAGGATTGTAGTCATTCTCTTCGGCACTTGAAACCTTTCCTCAAAGACGGACTCATTAGAGTCGGAGGCCGTTTAAGAAATTCAGATTTGGGTTATGAAGCGAAATATCCAATTCTACTCCCAAGAAAAGATCCTATTTTGAATTTGCTTGTCGAATACCATCATAAATTGAATTGCCACGCGGGTCCCGACCTGCTGATGTCACTGTTACGTCAAAGATATTGGATACTTTCTGCACGCAATTTAATTAGGAATAGGATTCATAAGTGTCTTCCCTGCTTTCGTCTCCGTCCCAAGCCAAGTTTCCCTGAGATGGCAGATCATCGGTCTTGTCGTGTAGTTCAAGCAACTAAACCGTTCGTTCACACGGGCACGGACTACGCTGGTCCCTTCAAGGTTACCATGTCTCGCGGCCGAGGCATTCGTTCTACCAAGGCATACGTGTGTCTGTTCGTCTGCATGACTACACGCGCGGTACATATCGAACTAGCCGGTGATCTTAGTACAGTCAGTTTTATGAGTGCTTTCAAACGATTCCTATCAAGGCGCGGCCCGGTTAGTAGGATTTACTCGGACAACGGGACAAATTACATTGGCGCTAAGCGTAAACTTTCGGAACTTCACGACTTCCTTTGTTCGAAATATCACAACACCGAATTTGGTCACATGTTAGCTGAAAATCGCATAAATTGGTCACTTAATGTCCCGACTGCTAGTCATTTCGGCGGTAATTGGGAGGCTAATATTAGAAGTTTAAAGATTCACTTATACCGTGTAATAGGTGATACCATCCTTTCGTTTGAAGAGTTAAATACCGTTCTTACTCAAGTCGAATCAGTAATGAATACTAGACCTCTTTGTAGGACACTCTCTAGTGATCCTTCAGAACCACTAGCTTTGACTCCAGCGCACTTTCTGAATCTCACCCCTTTAAAATACTTGCCTGCCGAGGAGATAGACGAGAGAACAATTGTTTCGAGACATAAATTGTTAGACCAATTAGTACAATCGTTTTGGAAGCGCTGGAGAAGCGGATATCTTCACACTTTACAATCGCGTCGTAAATGGAACACGCCGATCGATCCAGTCACTGTCGGTACGGTTGTGATTCTCATAGTAGATAATTCGCCCCCACTTCACTGGCCTTTGGGTGTCGTGGAAGAAGTTTTTCCTGACTCCACAGGAGTCACTCGCATCGCCCGAGTTAAGACATTGACTGGATCCTACTTGCGTCCCATCGTTCGTCTTTGCCCATTGCCTAACCAATAAATTCGGCTCTCGTCATCCAAGGTTAGGTTAGCATTAGTAATTAATTATTTGATTTCATTGATATTTTCGTATAGATAATAGTTTAAATTGTAGTTTAATTTCACGAATTTCGCCTTCAACTCTTGAAGGCATCCCTTCAAGCCCGGGGGAATGGTTACGCTGCGCAGAAAGAACGGTTAGGTCTTTTATATATAACTTCATGTCATTGAACGACTAATCTGATTGGCTGTGGAAGGTCCTATCCCGTTCCTCTTCCCGCGCATATCTTCTCGCTTTAGTACGAGAGAGACCGCATAAAAAGCGGCCGCAGTTGACACTCGTGGCCAATCGGTTACTCACAACGCGCACCTCACGTCAGAGCGCTCAAAGTTGCCTGCCGCCCCTCAGCCGCGAGGACGTCTCCAGAGAATTAAGGTATTGTGCAATCCTTCCTATATTTCGATCTGCATTCTGTCTTGTGTTCCCGGCAGAACGTAATTTCCATGTCTTTCGTTCACAGCCAATTAGCAATTAGAAAAATTTAGCATAACCCGCGCTTCCAATGCCTAAGTACTTACATACAAGTTTTTGGGTAGAGAGCGTTTCTAACATAGCAGTTGCCTTTGGGTAAACATTTACATTTTATCTCTTCTCATCTGAGAAGCGGTGGCTCCGTCGAGCCACCTTGACAAGTAGTAATCAGTTTTTCGACCTAGGATGCAAGAGCGAGCGAAGCGAGTTCGGGACTTAGGGGCACCCCGACACGGACAGGTTAGGTTAGTAGGGGATGGCGGGGTCTTTCAGACCCCGCCATCCCCTTCGTGGTTATTTTTTTTAACCACCCAGAAGTAGGAGCCCCGCGAAGCGGGGCTCCGTCGAGCCACCTTGGTAGGTAGTAATCAGTGACTTAGTTGACCTAGGATGCAAGAGCGAGCTCGGGACTTGGAGCACCCCGACACGGACAGGTTAGATTCGAAGAGAAACATTCACATTTCATTTGATTACGTAATTGCCCACTCGACTGTATCATGCGCAAGTTCGGACTCGCGACTATACTCAAGGCGGTCACAAAGTTTGGCGCGGGCTGTACGGGCTAGTCCCGCACACACGTGTCTCCTTCTCGTGGTCGTTCATTATACACATTGCCTGATGCGCTTTGGGCATTTTATACAATACCTAGGCAATGTATGAAATGAATCGTATTATATACATTGCCTGAACGTTTTAGGCAATATATATAAAGCCTAGGCATTCTATACAATGCCGGATTATACACATTGCCTATAACATATACATTGTTCGAAAGTTAAAAATACGCACCATTGGCACCATACAACGGAACGTGCTGTAAAATAGGGACTTGTGGCCAGTGGCGCCACCTTCTAGTAGAGCAGGGGTAACAGACCGTCCACCATGATGCTGCTAAACGCTATGCCGGGGTATGCCGTCGAATTTGGCAGAAAGCACGGAAGCGAGGCGGGGTTCTGACGTGGCCTCCGCGAACGTCTTGCCGTGCGCTGAGGTGCCTCCCACGGTGATGTCGTCCTCTGAGAGGAAGCCGGACAGGCTACCGGAGTCGACGAAACTAGTAGCGCTGATGCGGTATGTGCTCGACTTAGAGCTGACTTACTTGATATATAGCAATTTAAAAACAAGACTGAGGAAACTTTATTTAACTTTTACATCCAAATTAAAATAAAAACATCATAATAATTATTAGGAAAAGGAGAGATGCAGCGCATGCCGTGGTCAAAAGGTTGAGGGAACAGAAGAGGTTAAATACCTCTCTGTTACATGGCATAACAATGCAAGTGCTATACATGGCATAACCCGTTGTATAGCACCGTGCGTTTTCTTCACGGTTTTTAATTTCCATAAAAAAAAAATATAAGAATTCCACCAAAGAGTTTCACATTATGAGAATAAACAACCTGACTGATCGAACCTCCTTGGAAGCGCTTTTGCTCAATACGTTGTCTCACTTTAATACTAAAGAGTAAATGAGACGAAAGATGTAGTTCTAATTTTCACCACGTGGATGTGGCGCCATTTGCAAATTTGCGCCATTTTCATATTAGAAACTTCAAAAATTGTTGCGACTTTCCCACTGATAAATAAACAAAATAATAATATGAGTTCAAGCGAGGAATTTGTTAACTACGTACTACTACTACTGTTAAGAACTTAAAAAACACAATAATCTTAACTTCCTGGATTATGTACTAAAGCTTTGATTAATAAGTTTCGCAAAAGGATTATGTACTAAAGCTTTGATTAATAAGTTTCGCAAAAAACGTCTTTTGATAGCAGTTGTTTTGTTAAATTTTTTTGAGTAACAACTCAACGGTATTAGGTATATAATACCGTTAAATAAAATTATACAGCAACTTTCAATTACTACCTGACTAAAAAAGGAAGAGGTATTCAATTTGTAGGACTCTATCTTCGTGTTTGTGTCCCGATTTCTCAATGACATCTAAACCGATTTGGATAATTCTCCTTTTGTTTGACAGGTGGATCCCAGATGGTCATCATGATTATCAGATCGGGATCTGATGACGGGATCTTGGAGTACCTATTCGATTGGACTCTTACAGCGGATCAACCGCGATTTAACACACAACAGAATAACACGTCTGTACCCAATAGAAAGGGTAAAATTATGAATAATTTCCGACTTCTAAAACATCACAAAAAAAAAATACCTATAACTTTTTTTTCAGAACTCGGTGGCACAAAAATCAATGAAAAAAAATGTAACCGCCTTCAAAAACAACCACAAAAAAGGGTAAAATAACCTACAAAATAACTTTTCTTTCAGAAGTCGGTGCCTTTATTTTTTTTCATTTCATTGTCTTTTTTGCCACCGACTTCTGAAATAAAAGTTATTTTGTAGGTTATTTTACCCTTTTTTGTTGTTGTTTTTGAAGGCGGTTACATTTTTTTGATTTTTTTTTTTATTTTACTCTTTTTAGTTTAAATATTCAACTCAAATTCTTGTCAAATAAATCATTCTCTTACATGTATGTGCACTAGATATGAGCGCCGCGCCGGCGCGCCGCCGCCGCCGTGATTCCCCCCGCGCCGCCGCCGCCGTCCCCAGGCGCCGGCGCGCCGAACCCAAAGGTGGATCCAGACATGGCGAGGCATGCGCTCCGCACGGCGCACAACGCATGCCTCTGCTTGAGGCGTGCGTGTTGACAAATTATACCAACATATGCTCGGGTCGAGCCATCGCGTGCGAAGCAAACGCCTCGATCATGTTTGTTGCAATGCAAGTAGGCGCGCAGACTTGGCGAGGCATGCGCTCCGCACGGCGCACAGCGCGTGTGCGGCGGCCGGCTCATTGCGAGCAGTGCGTTGCGTTTGGACGGTTGTGTCCGCCTTTGATTTAAATGATTAAGATTGGATCAATGTTGATATAATTGAGTGTATAAAATTCGAGTTATTTTCTTCAAATGAGAGATCATCGAAAAGCTTATTTCCGTGTTCATAACGCAGGCGGAAGAACTTTTTAACCCACCAACGACGACGACTTTTTTCGTTCCTTTTTTTTCAATAATTGAATTAATAATTATAAAAGCAGCAGCGGATAAGCGCACGCGATGCAAAGGCGCCATCTTGACTGCTGCTGTGTGGGTTGGATCGGCCCGAGCACGCGCTGCGCGCTGTTTGGCCCGAACAAACGCAGTTTCATTTTCGCAGTCGAGGCGAGCGTTGATATTGTACGCGGCGCACGCCTCGAACGTGCATGCGCGGCTACGTCCACAACTAATGTAATGCTCGCACTGAGGCACTTTGATCTTGAAGCATTTGCCGACATACGTCCGCTCGCCCTCGCACGTGCGTAGCGCATGCCTCGCCACGAATATAAAGGTACACACCTTGCGAGGCATGCGTTGTGCGCCGTGCGGAGCGCATGCCTCGCCATGTCTGGATCCACCTTAACCCGAGCGGGCGGCGCGCAGCGTTCAGTTTAATCTAACACGCTGACCAAACCGAACGCACGATAATAAATGCTGACAAAATGGCGGCACTAGACGTAGACGTTTATAAAACGAAACTCTTTGACATTACAATTTCTGAGTAAGTACATAATTGAATATCGAAGATTAAAATACCTACGCTTAAAATACCAATGTTCAAAACATCGAATGACATTATGCCTAAGTTCAAAATAAGTATCAACATGAATACATCTAAGTTCATATCTACGTTAAAATACCTTCTAGTAGAAATACCTGTATAAATAATATGAGTGTATTCATAAATGTAGGTAGTGTCAAATCATAATTTTACATCTACCTAATTTAATTAGCCTAGCCCTTGCATCCTTAGTCTTATTGCTGATTACCACCCATCAAGGTTGGTCGACAGGTCTCAGCACGAGCGAGAGAATCGCGGCGATATTATCGTCGTGCCACGTGTTTCCATACACTCCCTATGAACCCGTCTCCACACGGCGATGTTATCGCGGCGATGCGACGAGTGGTAACGTGTGACATTAGTCGGGCTAATCGGCGCGCGACGACTCGCAACGGAATCGCCGCGCGCCCGCTACGAGCGCGTTACCAGTAGGGAAACAAAACAAAAAGACTCGTCGCGGGCGCGCGGCGATTCCGTTGCGAGACGTCGCGCGCGCGCGGCGTTTCCGTGACGATACGCTGGCGGAATAAACGCTCGTCGTGGTGATTCTCCGACGATAGAAGGACGGACTCGCAGCGTTTTCTTCGCTCGTGGAGATGGCGCCTAAGACTAAGGATGCAAAAGCGAGTCCGTCTTTTTAATTTTAGTTTTTAGGTTTCGTTTTTTAGTATTCGATGTTCAAATAACATAATATGTACCCATCGCTATTTAGGACGTTCAATAGTTTGTACGTCGATATTTAGGACATTCGATATAATCTGTATTTCGATATAATCTGTATTTCGATATAATCTGTATTTCGATATTTAGATCTTTCGATGTAACTTTGGAGATATTTAGATCTAATATATAAAAATCAATGCCACTTTTCGTTGTAATGTTATATAACTCAAGAACGGGCTCACCTATCCAAACCAAATGTTTAGGCTTTGTTCGAACTATTTAGTAGATGCTTTATGTGAAGTTTGCACAAAATCGGACGAGCGGTTCTTAATATACCCTGCGAAGTTGGGACGGGCCACTAGTTTTAGATATATTGGACGTAGGATATTTAACCATTCCATATTATAAATTTCGTTATTTCAATTTTCGGTTTGATGATCGTTCGATTTTTCCATTTTCGATGTTTTGAACATCGATATTTTAATAGTAGATATTTTAATCTTCGATATTCAAATATGTACCCTAATTTCTGTGTTGTCCAAATTATCAGCAAACAAACACAGTTTTTGTTGGACCTATTTTGGTCAGTTAGTTGTTAATATTGAGGGAAACAAACGAACAGTGTTGTGCGACCAAGCTTTTTGTTTTTGCGACGCTTGTTGTGCAATTTTCTCGTCAATTCAATTTGTCTCCTCAAAATTATAATAAATTTAAATTATACGTAAAATATTGTTTTAATTCTTCTCTTAAATTAAAGAAGTTAAATAAACGTCTGTCACGGTCACGCCGCGCCGCCGACGCCGCCGCCGTCGACTTCAAAAAGTCGGCGCGCCGCCGCCGACAGATTGACCATCGGCGCTCATATCTAATGTGCACTAAAATTTTGTAATCCGTAGCAGGGTCATTCCATCGTTTCGGGTGTTACAATTGAACTCATTAAACTATGTTTTATTAGTAGTAGTATTCTTAACCAGACTGTTATAACTATCGAATCACCTACTTATTGGGTTATATTTTCTTTTCCCAAAATCGCATTTTTTAAATATTTGATTCAATAAAGAGAAAATTGCGAATAAGTAGCCGTTTCGGGCGTTACACGAAATTGCCTCTACCTTGTGACTAGCTGCCTTAATCTAAATAATTCAGCGAATTTTCCAAGTAAACTCCAGTTTAATTAATAACAAGTTAAACTAGATCCAGTAGCCCACCTTAACACGGGAAGAAAAGTTAATAATCAATTTTCCATAAATTGTAATAAATAAAATTAGCTGTTTCGGGTGTTACCACTACTTCGTTTCGGGTGTTACGAGTACGAAATTAAAATACATATATCCGAAATTATGAGCTATATTAATGAAATTTCACGCTTTCTTTTAAAATGATATAGTTATAAATCAACTGTTATAGAATTTAGAATGAATATAATACAAAAAAACTATAAATAAAAGGGAAAAGTCACTCGCTCACTCACTCATCACAAACTCTCAAAAACTACAAGTGCTAGTATGACTAGACTTTCAAATTTTGTCCTGAGGGTTTTTTTAGGTCGTAGGTGCTCACTAAGACTGGATTTTACGAATTTTGATCCCTAAGATATTGTTTTTGGGGTCGATAGTTAGTACGAAATTTCGTGACTATAAGTGCTAGAAGTCTCAAATTTTTCATGGAGATTCTTTTAAAGACGTAGGTTTGCTAACTAACCAACATGGGATTTTGCTAAATTCGACCCCTGAGGGGTTGTTTTTTTGGGTTAATAGTTTGTATGAAACTTCGTTACTACAAGTCTCAAATTTTTGTTGGGTATTTATTTAGATATTCCAAAAGTATCCCATAAAGGAGGCCAAGAGCAGAAATTTCGAAAGGAAAAAAATCGCAATTCGTGCAGACGATGTCGCGGGTAGATTGCTCGTATTTAATAATCAAAAGATTAGTTTTTTCAAAGACATGCACTTCTACTGGGAATTCGTAATATGTACGATCACTTTTAGTCTTAAAGTAGGAGTAGACAAAACGCATATTATATACTCTTTACGCACGTCATAGACATCTTCTCCATCAGGTTTGAATGTTTTATCTCCAATTAATTACAAAAACACGACTTGAACCTCGCCATCAGCGTTTTTAAAGGTTAATCTGGGAGATATTTCTTTACTTTCTGACATACATCATATTAACACACCCATGCATACAATATTATATGCCACGGCGACAGATAAGTACGTAAAAGCAATATAAGCTTGTCTTACTTATAATGTAACACCCAAAACGTTTCGGGTGTTACACATTTTCAAACGTTGAAAATACAATTAAAACACATGATTTCGCAATAATTGTTAGATATTGAACTAGATTAACCACAGGACTTTACTTTGGCAAAATATGTTAGTTTAAATATAATTAGAGGAAAAATTAAACGAACTTTTACCTCTTTTTCGTTTTGGGTGTTACACTGATACCACAGTTTGGAAAACCCTTCTCAAAACAGTAAATACAAACTGTTTAATATTTTTAGCGCGATTCAAATAATTACAATTAATAAAGCTCACTTATAACGGAAACCAAGCGATGGTTGACTGCTTCTTTCTTTTCTTTTAGCATTACCAATATTGACGTAGAAATTACCTTGATGCTCTGGTCTTTCTAACATTACTTTCATGTGGGTATAATATGAAAAATATTATGAATTATGTAAAAAAAAAATCTAGACATGAAGGATAGGAATGTTTTCTATGGAATTAAGTAATAATTGACGAATTACGACGAGATTTTTTTTTGACGCCTTGGTAGCGTTTGTCATGGAATGACCCAGCACCGGTAATAACATCGCTCAAGTGCACAATGAGCTAATAAAATTCCCTATCTCAAAAACTACTGAACCGATTTTGATGAAACTTGCAGTATTCCGTAAGTTAAACAATACTTAGTACAACAAAAAAAGAATTACTTAAATCGGACTTGTAGTTCCTGAGATATGCGAACACAAACTAAATCAGTCGATGCCTACTCCAAGCCGTTGAGGAGTTGTACCTTCCATCATCAGTTCATCCACCTGAGATGGTGATTATCAGATGCAAATACTTGAACAGCTTTAGAAAATATATGAAAATGGTACTATGTGCCTATAAAATTTGAAGGTTGCCCTCGATTTCCCTGGGATCCCATCATCAGATCCTGACCTGATGATCATTGGACCACTTGGGAAGTATACCCTTTCAAACAAAAGAAAAATTTTCCAAATCGGTCCAGGCTTCTTCGAGAAATCGGGGAACATACATAAAAAAAGATTCCGACGAATTGAGAACCTCCTCCTTTTTTTGAAGTGGATGTGATATGACGATGAAAAGTCAATGACTTCCGAAGGAAATGTTAAAGTTTAACATAAACTCCAGCAGTCGTTTTCATATATCGTGGTGGCTCGTGCGAGTGTTCCCCATTGACTTTTTCAACGTTGTCGCGCTTATCAAGTTTCACTGAAGCTTTGCATCCAGCTAATCTCCTCGAACAGTAGCAGGTTCTACAGGAATTTTGATGTGAATATGTAAAACCATTCAACATTAATAAACGGTTGCCCTTTGGAGTGGGTATCCACTCATATTTAAGTCCTGTAAAAGCAGAAAATATAATCCATTAAAATAATTTCAATTGTTGATGTTGCAAATACGATCATAATGCCATTGTTCTAATCTAAGGATTATGAGAAAAACTAAAGCTCCAATGGTTTCATTTCAGATTTAAACTGATTCTAATAAAAAAAAAATATACGTCGTGTGCAAATAGATTAATAACACAGAAATTAAATATACAGAATTTAATCACTATATTATATGCATAAGTAATGAAATTATTCAAAAAACCGGACAGTGCGAGTTGGACTCGCCCATGAAGGGTTCCGTAGTAGCAAGCATAGATTAGGGATAAATCATTATATTGAGATAAGTAAGTAATATACACAACCAATAAAAATAACTTTGTTTTTCATACTGTTTGTATGAATGGCAAAGTTATATTTGCGGTTTTTGAAAATGTACTATCTCAAAAACTGCTAACTGTATCTCCTCCAAACCAATTTTCGTTGGAAGTTTTTGTTGAGGTCTACATTATATTTTTTTTTAGTTTTATCATTCTCTTATTTTAGAAGTTACAGGGGGGGACACACATTTCACCACTTTGGAAGTGTCTCTTATGAAAGAGAAAGGAATGATATTAGTAACCTCAATATCATTTTTAAAGACCTATCCATAGATACCCCACACGTATAGATTTGGTGAGTTTCAATTCTAAGTATGGGGGCACCCCCAAAATTTGTTTGTTTTTATTTTTGTGTGAAAATCCTAATACGGTTCACATAATACATCTATCTACCAAGTTTCAACAGGATAGCTTTCGACAAAAAGTGGCTGTGACAAACGGACGCACAGACAGACAGACAGACATGACGAATCTATAAGGGTTCCGTTTTTGCCATTTGGCTACGGAACCCTAAAAAAAAACTACCTACTATCTTTAGTTCCTGATTTTCGGAGGGTACTTTTCAGTCACAATTCATCAATCGATCGATAGAATATTCCAGTTCTATTTGTAATCTTAAATTAAAATTTTATACGTATGTAATCCTTAATTTTAACATATTCTCCAGAGGATCTTTTCATGTAGCGCGGCGGTTCATGCATATGTTCACCATTGACTTGTACGACATTCCCATGCTTGTTTATTTTCACGGAGGCTTTACATCCCTTCATTCTACTTGAACAGTAATATCTGTTGCTTAAACCATCTTGGGAATATGTGAATTTGTTAAGCATTAATAAACGTTTGCCCATTGGAGTCGGGATCCAATCATGTTCCAACCCTGCAAAATTGTCAGAAATAGAACAATTAGGAATTAAGGACTGATCTTTCAATAGGTTACTTTTTTTAAGGTATAAATATGACATTGAAGTATATTTCCTTTCCGAAGGCTGTAAAATTTCAAAACATATTTATTTTATACTATAATTTATGTGACTTTTAAGAAATCAGACCTTAGTTATAAAACATTTTTTGAAAGAATGTAATAAGTTTGAAAGAAGCGCTCTCTTTGTAAAAATTCTAGGTACAGACAGTTATCTCATCACTTTCTCAATGAAATAATAAAACAGAATAATATCAAATTATTTATTAAACTTTAAACACTAGCCGTCTTACTATAAAGAAGTTAAACATCTGTTGAACACTAGTCTAAAAAAATCTGTCAACTTCAAAACGACATTTGACGTTGATGTAAGGGTCTTTCACAGTTACACTTTTTTAGACACGTTTTCAATAGATATTTAACTTTTTGTGGTACGGCAGTAAGTACCTAATTTATAAAAATATATTACTTGTATCTTAGGTCGGCCATACACGGACTGGACATAGCAAATTACTAACAGAAGACTTACACTTATACAGCACCACACGAGCAGTCGAACCACTTCGGGCGGTGTCGTTGCAATCAAGCAGTCGCCAGTCATACAACGACTGTGAGTAATCTGATCACTAGCGAACTGCCCGAGCAGTCCGTGTATGCCCATACACGGACTGCTCGGGCAGTTCGCTAGTGATGGCGGCTTAACCCGAAAGCCACGAAGTGCGACACTCCCAGCGAATTCGCCTTGTGCTGGAAGCATCAGCGTCGAGCGTCAAAAACAAATGATTTACTTTCGTAGCCGAGGCACATTTGTTTTTGACGCTCGAAGCTGACGCTTGTAGCACAAGGCGAATTCGGTTGGAGCGTCGCATTTGGTGGCCCTCGCATAAGCCTTCCGATTTATATCGTTGAGCTAAGATTTACAAACTATGCATGGACGGCTCTTTTTTTTTATTTATTCACTAAGTTTAAGTCACAATTAACATTATTTTTCCGAAACACCGGTACTTTATGTCGTTGGTTACTGTTAAAGTTTAATATACTCTCCAGTAGGCATTTTCAAATAGCGTGGTGGTTCGTGGAAATGTTCACTTCTAATTATATTAATGTTTCCAAGCATGTCAATTTTCACTGAAGCTTTACATCCAGCATTTTTTCTTGAACAATAAAAACTATTAGTGGAATGGTGTTGAGAATATGTATAATTATTCAGCAGTAGCAAATTCTTCCCCTTTGGAGTGGGAATCCATTCGTAACGTAATTCTGAAAGAGACAAAAGAAGTTAATTACTCGCAGAAAAACAAAACCCAATGGCAACGATAAACGGATTGACTTTAACACCAAAGTATAAGGTTGAAAATCTGTTAAAAACTACAGAGCGTTTTCGTTAGCCTCTTGCAACGACCATTTATATCTAGACGCCTCATGGTCGATCTGACCAACGAAAAAACTTTTTCGGTGGCAAAAAAACAATGAAATGAAAAAAAACAAAGGCACCGACTTCTGAAAGAAAAGTTATTTTGTAGGTTATTTTACCCTTTTTTGTGGTTGTTTTTGAAGGCGGTTACATTTTTTTTTTAAAAGTTTTTTATTTTACTCTTTTTAGTTTAAATATTCAACTCAAATTCTTGTCAAATAAATCATTCTCTCTCAAGTGCACAATAAGCTAATAAAATTCCCTATCTCAAAAACTACTGAACCGATTTTGATGAAACTTGCAGTATTCCATAAGTTGAACAATACTTAGTACAACAAAAAAAGAATTACTTAAATCGGACTTGTAGTTCCAGAGATATGCGAACACAAACTAAATCAGTCGATGCCTACTCCAAGCCGTTGAGGAGTTGTACCTTCCATCATCAGCTCATCCACCTGAGATGATGATTATCAGATGCAAATACTTGAACAGCTTTAGAAAATATATGAAAATGGTACTATGTGCCTATAAAATTTGAAGGTTGCCCTCGATTTCCCTGGGATTCCATCATCAGATCCTGACCTGATGATCATGGGACCAATTGGAAAGTATACCCTTTCAAACAAAAGAAAAATTTTCCAAATCGGTCCAGACGTCTTCGAGAAATCGGGGAACATACATAAAAAAAAAAAAAAAGATTCCGACGAATTGAGAACCTCCTCCTTTTTTTGAAGTCGGTTAAAAATTATTCTGCCAAGTCGCTGAGGTACGACGTAAGCGAGGGGGACGGGGTACTGCGTTCTGATTGGCTAACGGGACGGGGTACTGCGTTCTGATTGGCTAACTCAAGGTCAGTGCGACGAGGGGACTCACAGGAGTGGTCGAGTCACGACGGTTATAAGACTTTTTTACCTAATGTGTTGACAGACATCGGTCGCCTGTGATTAGGAGTCTAGATATAAATGGTCGTTGGCCTCTTGTCTAGTTCACCTTCTAAAAGTTTAATACAAACAAACTCTTCGGAACTGAAGCGTACGTAGCTTATTTATATTTTTGTAATTTATACAAGCTACTGTTTGAGATGGATTTTAACAGAAAACCATTTAGATTGAACTGAAACTGTTCTAATATGTTTTTCATGTATAATTCAGTTTTCCAATAGTTCAAAATTGTAATCGGCAGGTAATTTAAAAGAAAGAAATGAAAGCTGCGAGTTAAAGATAAAATCTTTGATGTCTAGTATTTGTAAAAGGACTTTTTTATAACATTCTATAATATTTTACATCGAAATAAAAATACATTTCTTTAATAAATTTAATATAAATAATATATTATAATGTAAAATCTGATAGTTTTATTTTTAAATATTTACAATTATTAAATTAGCTTTGTGGGTGTATACTATATGGGCAGAATAAATCAAGAACTTATATATAGACACTCTGCCACAAATTACACTCTTCTACCACTTGACGATTGGTAGATATTATCCCCCGAACGTCGATTGACCAGATTGATTGTGTCTTTATTAAAGCTCTTGATTTATTTACAGTGAAAGAATTTTCAGAATCTGATCAGTAATTCCAATTACCTCTAGTATGGACTCAGTAACGGCGTTAGGGTAAGGCGCGGTTAGGCGACCGCCCAGGGCGCCGGATATAAAAGGGCGCCACAGGTCTACTTAATTCCCGTAAATGCCCTTTAGCGAAAAATCGTTATGGTGGCAAGATTAGAATGGAACTCAGTGTCAAATTCGGAGCACTGCACTGCATGCATAGCAGTTTACGTTACCGAAAATCCTGGACCATAGAGAAAAACATTATCAATCTCTAAATAAAAACTGGTTGAATTTTGACAAACTTGGCAACTTTGTCAATCGAAAATCGAAATGAAATTGCTGATAACCTCTACCTCGAAGGCTAGAAAAGTAAAATTTTACTAGTTTTAATAAATGGTAATTTCATTATATCCTTTTCCTTATTCCATATAGGATTTAATTTTAGTTAGGGGGCGCCGTAGAAATCTCGCCCAGGGCGCTGGTAGTGCTAAAACCGGCACTGACCATACTATGTAATAAAATAGAATGTGAAGTTAATAGTATTTTTTTAAGTTAATCATCGGTTGAACACTTGTCTAAAAGAACTGTCAACTGCAAAATGGCATTTGACGTTGATGAAGGATCATTTTCTAGATACACTTTTTTTAGAGTTTGTAGATACATTTTGTATACATGTGTTCAACAAGTGTTTAACTTTTGAGGGTTGTTTTCTGAACATATTCGTTTACGTCTCAATTTATACGGATCTCAGAAACAGAGCATTGAAATGTTATTCTGCTAATTTAACATATTTCCCACAAGATGTCTTATAATACTGAGGAGGGTGAGTGTGGGAGTAGTTAGCACTCAACACAGTTCCATCATCATCCAACTTCACTTTAGCCCGACACTTGAATCGAAGTGATGTCTTTTTTGAACAATAGTAGCGAAGGGTTTCTTGATGCCGAGTAAAGGAGTAGCCGTTCAGCAATAAGAAACGATTGCCATTGCCTTGACGTGTCGGCAAAAATTCATACTGAAGCTCTGAAAAATTACCGAGATAACCAGAAAATTATACTTTCATAAATAGTAACGTAATTAACAAAAAAACAGCTAAACGATATATCTTGTAAAGCCAAGTTTGACCGCATCCAATATTCGCCTCGTGCAACCTAAGTTTTTTTTTTAATACATATTTATAATGTTAAATGTTACTAATTTTTTTTCCGATAGGTATTCGTTCGTTCTATACAGATAGTTGGAAATTACTACCTATTTTTTATCGTGGTAAAATCATCAAATGAGTCCTCCCGCCCAGTGTGGGACGGGAGGGACTGTCAGACTCGTACTACCTAAAATCCACGGTGATCCTTCAATAGCCCTTTACGTTCCAGGGCCACGGTTACCTGATGAGACAGTCCCGCGACCCCAGGGAAATTACTACCTTAATATTATGTATAGAGGCATGTACAGACCACAAAAATCTTCCGTAGGTAACTTTAATGAAGGTTTTATCATGTTGAAATCATCAAATCGAAGACTCATTTGATGATGGTCCGGTCCTGTGTACGTAAATTTTGTTAAAAAGTTAAGGCAGGTGATGAACATTATGTCGAAGAAGCAACCATCATCTTAACGATAATGGAACTACTGGGTTACGGCGTTGCAATCGTCAACCGTCAAAAACTGAGCATTAGTATTTTTAGGGTTCCGTACGTCCGAATACAAAAACGGAACCCTTATAGGATCACTCGTGTGTCCGTCTGTCTGTCGCTTACAGTCAATTATCTCCGAATCTACTAAACCGATTGGGTTGAAATTTGGTACACATATCAATTCCTGTGACCCAAGCACAGAGGTGTGACGTGAATGGATGAAATCTGTATGTGGGAGGTAATTTTTGGGGGGGGAAGGGGAAAATGAAAAAAAAAGTTTTGAAAACTGCATCGTGTGACATATCAAATGAAATGTCTTGTTGAGACAATCTTAAGTGTATTTTTTTTATAATTTTAAAATAAATAGTTTCCAAGTTATTCAAGAAAATAGACGAAATTTGACCATTCCCCCTCCCCCCTTATCTCCGAAACCACTGAACCTAAAATTTTGAAAAAAATACAGTAATTAGTTTTCTACTTATAGATTATAGGAAAATCTATAAGAAGTCCATATCTGTATATAGGAGGTAATTTTTGGGGGGGAAGGGGAAAATTAAAAAAAAATATTTGAAAACTGCATCGTATGACATACCAAATGAAAGGTCTTGTTGAGACAATCTTAAATATATTTTTATTGTAATTTTAAAATAAATAGTTTCCAAGTTATTCAAGAAAATAGACGAAATTTGACCATTCCCCCCCCCTTATCTCCGAAACTACTGAACCTAAAATTTTGAAAAAATACAGGAGTTAGTTTTCTACTTATAGATTATAGGATAACCTATAAGAAGTCCATATCTGTATATGGGAGGTAATTTTTTGGGGGGGGAAGGGGAAAATTAAAAAAAAATAATTGAAAACTGCATCGTGTGACATATCACATGAAAGGTATTGTTGAGACAAACTTAACTGTATTTTTTTTGTAATTTTAAAATAAATGGTTTCCAAGTTATTCAAAAAAAATAGACGAAGCTTGACCATTCCCCCCCCCCTTATCTCCGAAACTACTGAACATAAAATTTTGAAAAAAATACAGGAATTAGTTTTCTACTTATAGATTATAGGATAACCTATAAGAAATCCATATCTGTATATGGGAGGTAATTTTTGGGGGGGGAAAGGGGAAAATTAAAAAAAAATAATTGAAAACTGCATCGTGTGACATATCAAATGAAAGGTATTGTTGAGACAAACTTAATTGTATTTTTTTTGTAATTTTAAAATAAATGGTTTCCAAGTTATTCAAAAAAAATAGACGAAGCTTGACCATTCCCCCCCCCTTATCTCCGAAACTACTGAACCTAAAATTTTGAAAAAAATACAGGAGTTAGTTTTCTACTTATAGATTATAGGATAACCTATAAGAAGTCCATATCTGTATATGGGAGGTAATTTTTGGGAGGGAAGGGGAAAATTAAAAAAAATAATTGAAAACTGCATCGTGTGACATATCAAATGAAAGGTCTTGTTGAGACAAGCTTAAATATATATTTTTTGTAATTTTAAAATAAATAGATTCCAAGTTATTCAAGAAAATAGACGAAATTTGACCATTCCCCCCCTTATCTCCGAAACTACTGAACCTAAATTTAAAAAAAAAATACAGAAATTAGTTTTCTACTTATAGATTATAGGAAAACCTATAAGAAGTCCATGATATTAAAATAATATGGTAAATCACTCTATTGTGCGTACCAATTTGGGTCAGATTTAAAAAAAAACGTGATAGGTAACATCGTACGGAACCCTCTTCACGCGAGTCCAACTCGCACTTGGCCGGTTTTTATTCCAGTATTTTAAAGTATTGTCCAGTAAATAACTTGAAGTATTTAGGAAGAGGATGATTACGGGTGTAGTCACCGCCTGCAGTCTTTACGACGCTGATAGTCAAAGGTTACACGCCCAGTCTGGCGTCAGTTCAGTCCATCAGTTTGGTCCGGCTAAGTATGATGCCAGAATGATGGATGAAAAACACGGTTAATTTTTGTCATTCTGGACCATCAGTCCGTCAGTCAACCGGTTAGACGATAATTCTCCCGTCATTCTGAGCAGACTGATGGACCAGACTGACGCCAGACTGAGCGTGTAACCTTTGACTTATAGTCCAGCTTCACTTTAACTCGGCATTTGACTTTGCCGTTGACTGTTTTGAGCAATAAAAGCGCTTGCTTTGATAACGTCAAGCAATAATATTAACTTTTCTGGTTGGTGTAAATTGGTATCTTCGCTCTTGAAAAATACCGGAATAATCAAAATATTAGACGCTCAGTAACGTTCCAGTACCCATACGATAAGTTGTCATTACGATACTCGATCATACGCATCGACCGCGTTTGGCGCTCTCATTGGTTGAGAGTTCATACAACCTTGGAGCGGCCAATGAGAACACCAAACGCGGTCGATATCGATGATCGAGTATCGTAATGACAACTCATCGTATGGGTACTGCTGAGTGAAATTATGTATAACAAACTAAAAATATTAGTATTTTTTAGTTATTTATTTAGATTGTTTACAATACACATTATATAAGTTGTACAAAAAATGTATAATAATTGTATATTCGCTATAATTCCATTCTGAATTACATTAAATAACGTGTCGAGTATACGTCCCATATAGCCGAGGATTTGTAAAAAGTAATACGCACATTAAAATGAATGTTAAATTAAATAGTTAATTACATAATATTGTAGTGGTTGACCTGCAAGTTGAATACCACTGAGTAATTACTATAATAAAAACTTTTTTTTAAAAAAGTACCGACTTCAAAACAAATACAAAAAAGTTTAAAATAACTTTTCTTTCGGAAGTCGGTGGCAATAGTCAATGACACAACAAAACAGAGCCACCGACTTCCGAAAGAAAAGTTATTTTAAACTTTTTTGTATTTGTTTTGAAGTCGGTACTTTTTTTTAAAAAAGTTTTTATTTTACCCTTTTTAGTTTATTTATTACATATTCAACCCAAATTCTTGTAAAATACAAAATTTTCTTACATAATACTAATCTTATAATCCGTCACAACATAAAAAAGTCCATATCTCTAAAACTACTGAACCGATTTTGATGAAACTTGCAGTGTACCCTAAGTTGAACAATACCTAGTATAACAAAAAAGAATTACTTAAATCGAACTTATAGTTCCGGAGATATGCGTGCACAAACATAAAAACATACATACATACACTTATGAAATTTGGCACATTTGTTCAGCCGCTGATATAGACTAACATATGTGAAAACTGGGCAGTTCTGATAATATTACATACATACGGGTCGAATTGATAACCTCCTTTTTTTTGAAGTCGGTAAAAACGAATGACAATTAACGTGTTATTTACACGTGATTTTTCTTCATTGGAAATGTAAACTAAATTAATAAAACATTATACCTATTATTGGCATCTGTTTAAACTGGAACATGGTATAGAGAAAAGCTTAGGCGTATGTAGATAATGAGCCTTAGAAAAGTCATCTTGCAAAAATATAGTCATTGGGATCTTAAGACGATAGTCTACCGAGCGCTCGTCCATACTAAAAGAGAAAATGTTTTCCTGCCCCTAGATGTTATCCTATCTCAATGATTTTTTAGAATGCTTCTGACACAGTAAAAAACTAGGTTTATAGGTTTTCATTTTTCAAAATTTATAATAGTTTGAAAGTTACAGGCGCCTAAGAGTTACTATTTTTATGACAAAATCTTCATTGAAGTAAAACATTTGCATTTTAAAAATATAGAAGTTTTAGAAAAAAAGCAAAACCTACAAACCTAGAATATAATATGCTGAAACGATTGACGCCAGAATCTAAGAGATTGGTCGTGATTTAATATGTGAAAAATGTTTTCTCCCGAGAGACAAATTTCATGTAAAAAATACAGTCAGTCGCGAGCTGCAACGCTCTCTATCGCACGATCGGGTGTCGGGGAGGTGTGGTAGCGACAGCACGAGTTTTTCTAAATACCTATTTTTTAAATGGCAGCCGGTATACTATCCTCTTAAGGCTATAGGAACAGACAGCTAGGATCGAACTTCGAAAACTGCCCTTGAGTATTTATTCTGAAATTTTTACATATGACCCAGTAGACGTTTTGACGTACTGAGGAGGGGGATGATTATGTGTGAAGTCTCCATGTTCTATAGCACCCTTGGAGTCTAGTTTCACTTTCGCCTTGCATTGAAAACCTGCTGTTTGCTTTTTCGAACAATAAAAGCGATTGCTTTCAATATGTTGAGAATACGTGTAGCCGTTTAGCATTAACAATTTCTTCCCTTTTCTGGTTGGTATAAATTCGTACGGGGGTTCTGGAAAATGATTAAAATATTATCCTTTATTGGAAAAAAGCATTACAAACCAGCTACCAGCAAAATAGTATCTTATTAGGTGGTACGTTTTTAGTAAAAATCCTTGTTGCATGGTCCATACTGTATTTTATTTTTATTTTTTTTACTCAAAAATATTTTTAACAAGCTTATTGAACTAAAATAAAGTCATGTAAATGCATTGAACTGTTAGCATTTTATACTAAAATGCTAACCAACAAAACATTATTGAAGATAAAATGGCCTCAATTTAATAATTGTCATCGCTAGACACAAAACGCATTGTTCAATAGGTGCGTCCACACAGAGCGAGCAGCCTCGCGAGACATTTGCTTCGCGCGGCAAGTGCCTCGCAATTGTTTCTCAACTGGCTGCTCGTTCTGTGTGTACGCACCTAATGAATATTGTATAAAATTACGAACAAATAATTCATGCATCCGGTTAGCCTGGAAGTTTCATCATGACTGTGAAAGGTGAAGAAATGATCATCATCATGTAAATACAGTAAAACTCAAAAGAGTAGTATTACTTGTTTTCCGATATTTTAATGTATTTTCCAGAAGATGTCTTGTAATACAGAGGGGGAGGATGATTGTGAATGTAGTCTCCGCTCTCTATGGCGCCGTTAGAGTATAGCTTCAATTTAGCCTTGCAATAGTAAGCTCCACTTTGCTTTCTCGAACAATAAAAGCGGTTGCTTTTTTGATCTCGATAGTACGTATAGCCCCTTAGCATCAACAAACAATTGCCTTTACCTCGAGTCGTTGGTATAAATTCGTACTGAAGATCTGGAAAATGACCGAAATGAGCTTATACATTTAATAAAAATTAAACAACTTTTTTTTTATTTGTGGGGAGCAACTTTTGGTGCGTCACTCGTTCAGGTGGCGTTACAGGACATGGTCGGAACATGGTCGAGCGCTGCTGCTATTTTGGTGAATATAATATTGTATTTTAAATAAGGCGATGACAAGAGCTAATGTACCTCTCGCTCGCACGTTTCGACATTTTGAAAGATATAAAATCACTGATCCCATTTTTGAAAAATCGCAATCAACTATGTTTTGTGCAATCACATTGCACAGTTTAGTAAAAAAAAAACATTTTAATCGATACAAGTTTACCTACTCAAAAATTAGGTTTACTAGTTTTAGTACTTAAGCAAATTTTTGAGTAGGTAAACTTGTATCGATTAAAATGTTTTTTTTTTTTACTAAACTGTGCAATGTGATTGCACAAAACATAGTTGATTGCGATTTTTCAAAAATGGGATCAGTGATTTTATATCTTTCAAAATGTCGAAACGTGCGAGCGAGAGGTGACATTAGCTATTGTCAGCGCCATAATATGCATATTGAATTGGTATTCAAAATAGTGTTTGATCTATAACTATTGACCAGATGTCCTAATTATTTATTACATTTAACCTTTTATCTAGATATTTTTTTCACAACAACACACAGTCAGTTTGTGGTCACACTGTGCAGCGTACCGAGCTTGCAACTCAAGAGCCACACTTTCACCTCATTCGTGGCGCGGCTCGAGCGCATTGCTATTTATTCAAATCGTGCGTGGTCGCCCCTTAAGAACAATGAGTAGTGTGTGTCGTACAGCTAATTCACAAGACTATTCACCTCATAAAACCGTGCGTTGTTTTTGAAAAAAGTAATACAGGTTATATTTATATATTATTCGTATATTCTTAAAATAAACAGTAGGTATTTTTGTATTAAATTTGATACAATTGCACGTATGATTTTTGACATCGAAGAAATATAAAATATAATTTTGTAGTATGGCAAGGTTCAGAGAAAACTCACCCCTTTTGGTAGAGACATCACTATCAAACAGGATGAGATTTCTCTGAAACTGACTGTGAGCGACAATTCACATAAAACACGGAGAAAATCGTCACAATAATTAAAAACGAATTCTAATGAATGAGAATGATATTATGTGTTGACGAACGTTTCTAAAAATACAGTCTGTATGAGTCATATTCTAGGGAAAGACAGCGGTTTTCGGGATCTCAGAAACTGAGCATTAAGCCTCCTGCAGACACACGCGATTAATCGCGCTGCGACAACGAGCCAAGCTAATTTCCACTCTAAAAATACTGCGAATGGACCGCGACATGTCGCCCCGCGCGATTAATCGCGTGTGTCTGCAGGAGGCTTTAGTATTTATTCTGAAATTTTAACGTATTGTCCAGAAGATGTCTTATAATACTGTGGAGGAGGATGATTATGAATGTAGTCACCGCTCTCTATCTCGCCATTAACACCCAACTTCACTTTGGCCTTACAATAGTAACCACCTGATTGTTTTTTCGAACAATAGAAGCGATTGGTTTGTTGATGTCGATTGTATGAGTAGCCGTTTAGCAGGAGCAAACAGCCTGAACCTCGAGTGGCTGGTATAATTTCGTATTGAAGCTCTGAAAAATTACCGAAAAAGAAAAACAAAAAAATATACTTATAAAAACGCAACACAATTCAAGAGCATGAAATCAGAACACCAAATATAAACGCAGTGTTATATTTGCGGCGAGTTTTTTTTTAATTACAGTGAGGAGTTTGTCATACCGAGCGAATAATAATACGAATATAGATCCAGATGTGTACAATGTGTCCATCTGTATTTTTTATGCCAATTAAATTTATTATGTTTGGTCGAGTCGTGTTTTAGCTCCGTGTGAACGTGGATTAAGGAAAAAGTCATAATTTTCATTACTGCGTATATTATTTATTATTTGGTTTACACATTATTTTAGGTATAAGTAGGTACATAATTATGCGGTGTTTGACCAGTTTACCAAAAAGTAACACTTGACCATTCACATACAAATGATGACCAATTCTAATTAATTAAAAAAAAAAATATAAAGAAAACATAGAAAACAATAAAAGAAAGAAAACCTTAGACAGATAATAATGATAGACATTATATATCGACACAATAAGGCGAAATATCATCATCATCATATCAGCCGTAAGACGTCCACTGCTGAACATAGGCCTCCCCTTTAGACTTCCAATAGGACCGGTTGTAAGCGGCCTGTATCCAGCGTGATCCTGGTGGTCTTCATAAGATCGTCTGCCCACCTAGTGGGTGGACGTCGTACGCTGCGCTTGCCGGTGCGTGGTCTCCATTCGAGAACCTTACGGCCCCATCGGCCATCAGTTCTGCGTGCTATATGGCCTGCCCACTGCCATTTCAACTTGCTAATTCGTTGGGCTATGTCGGTAACTTTGGTTCGTCTACGAATCTACTCATTTCTGAGTCGTTCGCTCGTTGACCTTCTCCATAGCTCGTTGGACTATACTGAGCTTACTAATGAGGCCTACAGTAAAGGACCACGTTTAGGCACCATACGTCATCACTGGTAACACACATTGGTCGAAGAGGTATTTTGGACGAGAAAACGTTACGCAGTTTCCCGAACGCTGCCCAGCCGAGTTGGATTCGGCGGTTGACCTGCTTCTTCTTCTAATAAACTCATATTTGATTACAAATTAGTTGTTCCCCGCGGTATCACCCGCTACTCGGCTCCTATTGGTCGTAGCCTGATGTTTTATAGCCTATAGCCTTCCTAGGTAAATGCACTATCCAACGCAAAAAGAAGATTAGCGCATTCAAACAAACAAAATCTCCAGCTTTATAATCCTACTTATTAAACGTGAAAGTTTGTTTGGATGAATGGATGTTTGTCACTCTCTTACGCAAAAACCTCTGAACGGATTTGGATAAAATATGGTACACAGATAGTTTATAACCTGAATTAACACATAGGATAGTTTTTATCCCGATTTGATGTACCCGTGGGAGCTATTTCGAGTTGTAGCGGGTGCAGCCGCTGGCAACAGCTAGTATTAGGGAAGGTTCATATGTCGCATAACGCCAGAACAGACAAATGTATAGAAAAACTATTAACCGTTCACACTCAACCAATGATACGTTAGTGCAGGTATCACCAAATGGCGGACCGTGGGCCTATTTTGTACGGACCGCGAGAACACAGCGACTTGCACTACAGAGTACGATCTTAAAATCGATATCAGAAGAAAAAACACAATTTTAAAACACAAACATGCGGAAGTTTCCAGTAAAGAGGACTGGATTTGTCTACTTTACTGGAAACTACAAAAATTAGCTTTGAAACTTGTTACTTTGTTTGGGTGTGAACGTGAAGCAGCATTTTTGGAGAAACTTTAAATTAAGAATAAATTTCGATTTCGACCTACTGATGAACGTTTTCTGGATTTAATATCACGCAATAAAACATGACACTTTTCTCACAGAAATGTGTATATATATATTCCGTAAGTAATTACATTTGTTTAACATTTTTTTTTTCTATTAAATGTTCTGCGGATCGCGATGGTCATTTTCATGTCTTAAAACGGACCCCGAACGAAACTAATTGGTGACCCCTGCGTTAGTGCGTCAAAAAACATTCGATGATACGCTCGACGTTTCTTCCGTCAGATATGAACCATCCCTCAGTATAGATTTTTATCCGAAAATTTAACGTACTCTCCCGAAGATGTCTTGAAGTATTGTGGTGGAGGGTGATTGTGGGTGTAGTCACCACTTTCTATGGCGCCGTTAGAGTCCAGCTTCACCTTAGCTCGACAACTGAATCTCGCCGTCGACTTCTTTGAACAATAAAAACGATTGCTTTGTTGATCCCGCGAGTATGTGAAGCCGTTTAGCAGTAACAAACTATTGCCTTTCTTGGTTGGTATAAATTCGTATTGGAGATCTGGAAAATGACCGGAATAAAAAAAAAATATTATAATAAAGCAACACCATTTTTTTTTGTTTAAGTTCCCAGAAGAAGAAGTTGTTAAAAATCGGAACGAATGCACTCTTTTTTTTGCTATTTTTGAAATTGAGATACAAAATTAACTGACGCTTATTATTCGCCTTTATTGCTAAAAAAATATTTTCCATTAAAATCATTATACATTTTTTGACATGCCTATGTTTATTGGAAAAATAATTAAGAGAATACAATTTATTTAAAAAGTAATCAAAATTATAATTTTATTTTAAATAAATCTTTATTTAATTTACACATTTTTCTCTTTTAAGTATAATTTTGATCTTGAAATGTGTATTTCATTTAATTTTTGCACTTGTAAATTAATATTATTATTAACTGTGGTCGCTAATGACCATAGATGTCGAAAAGCGACCTAAAAAAAAATCATGTCCACTCCACTAAAAGTTTTTAAGTTATACATTATCAAACACACACAATGAGAACAAAAAATCATACGAACATAAGTTATACGACTCTGTCTGGGATAGTCAAAAACAGAAGTTACTAGAACCTCAGAAACCGAGGCCTTATGATTTTATCTATTTTATTATTCTGGAAGTTTAATATATTCTCCATTAGATGTCTTATAGTACTGAGGACAAGGATGATTATGGGTGTAGATACCACTCTCAATAACGCCATTAGCATTTAGCTTCACTTTAGCCTTGCAATTAACATTTGACTGCTTTTTTGAACAATAGAAGCGATTGCTTTGTTGATCTCGAGAGTACGTGAAGCCGTTTAGCAGTAACAAACTTTTGCCTTTCTTGGTTGGTATAAAATCGTACTGAAGCTCTGGAAAATGGCCGAAATAAACATTTAAAATACATTGAATAAGGCAAACACAAACAATTTCCGTCTTACCACAAAAATATAAGATATGAGAGTACTGATGTCCTATCTTATTGTGGTAAGGCGGTTTATATTTTATTCCAATTTTAAGAAGCAGTTAAAATCAGAAAGAATGCAATGTTATGTTAATTTTGTGTCGAGCGATTATTAATTAAAGTGTATCGCACAAAGCAAATTTGCTCGCGGCGAGTATTCGACTAGTTGGGAGGATGCAGAAAAAAAATCACAATATTTTTTTACTTTTAATAATAAAAATTATTATGTGAATATACACAATACACAGTGAATCAGTAGGTACCTACTCAAGTTATCTGTCCCTATTCTAACATAAAATATTTCAAAAGCTCAATTATTCAAGTTTAATCTGAGATAGACTGAGTCCGTAGAAAAAGAGAGAGTAATAGAAAGTATCTCAGGATGATTTTCGATCCAGAGATATTCTCTCTCTCTTTCTTTCGTCAATCATTCATGTTTATTTACTTTAGTAACTTGTCCGTTTTTATTTTTACAATACCGAGCAGGAGGATGATTGTGGTCATTGTCTATGCTCTCTATGGCGCCTTTTAAGTTTAGCTTCACTTTGGCCTTGCAATTGTCTCTTGATTGTTTCTTTGAGCAATAGAAGCGGTTGCTGTGTTTATTTCGAGAGTACGTGTAGCCGTTTAGCAGCAACAAAAGGTTGCCTTCGCCTCGGTTGGTTGGTATGAATTCGTATTTTAACTCTGGAAAAGGCCGAAGTAAGCATATTTACTTTTAAGTCAATAAAAAAATCTGTTAAAACGTGCACTATTGTTCCACCTTGTTCTTTATGATAATTTTTCGATAGCTCGCCAAAGGCAAATCTTAACAGGATAACCAGAGAAAATACCTGTCAATGCCATACAATTTTATTTCAAATATTTGTTGTTTACATTTTTTTTTTCTAAATGTGATATAATTTTGTTCTTGAAATGCGTCTTAGATTCAATTATTGCCACTGATTTGATTGTCCATCTACTAAAAACAATTTTTAATTTTTACATTCTCGACACAATATGAAGAAACAATAATGCAAATGTAAATTGTGGGTCTCTGTCTTCGATAGACAGATACAGAAGTTATTATGACCTCAAAAACGGAGGACTTATGACTTTATTTAATTTATTCTGGAAGTTTAACGAATTCTCCATTAGATGTCTTATAGTACTGAGGTCGAGGATGATTATGGGTGTAGATACCACTCTCAATGACGCCGTTAGCATTTAGCTTCACTTTAGCCTTGCAATTAACATTTGCCTGCTTTTTTGAACAATAGTAGCGATAGCTTTCTTTATATCGAGAGAATGTGTAGCCGTCTAGCAGTAACAAAGTATTACCCTTGCATCGATTGGTAGGTATGAATTGGTATACGTACTGAAGGTCTGGAAAAGAAGCAATGACCAAAATAAGGAAAATATTTTATGTGCGGTGATCAGAAAAAACCTTATAAAATATGTATTAGCAGCGAGCTATTTTTACTCGCATTATCAAAAACACCTGATTTTATTTCACGATTTCGGGTTTGGTCCCATAGTAAAAGTTGTTCATCATAATGAGTAGAATGACCTCTTAAGAGGTTGTTGGTGTTTTTCAAATAACCCTGTATAGTATAATATTCAGGGTTCGAAGGATATATATCAATTGATATATATCATGATATCCGATATATATCAAACGATTTTTTGTGATATATATCAAAAATAATAAATGGATTTTTACTGTATTGTATTTAAGTACTTTTACCGACGCGCTGTGTATACTCGTCGTTTTTTCCGTCTTCAGACCGTCAAATTCGAATTTACCAAGTAGGTACTGCGATCAATAATAATAATGCAACGAAAAAGAGCCAAAATAATTTTCAATTCTATCATTTTTAAACATACTTCTTAAAAGTGAAGTGGATTTTTAAGATATTTTAATTTTGTTTCCTTAAATAACATAAGACTTGTTTTCTGAGAAAAAGATGTTTTTTTAGTTGATTTTTGTAAATTATAACATTTTATGTTTTTATGTTTATTTTGTTTGTACTGATTTTAATTGATTTGTTAAATACATAAACATAAATAAAAACTAAAAATATGTGGTTTTTATATTATAATAATAATTCATAATAAATTGTCATGTTTCTGTGCAAATCGTATAGTAATAAGATAATAAAATGACAGTCTTAAGAAATGGATAATAAATATCGGATATATATCATAAATATCCGATATTTTGATATTTATTATAAATATCGGATATTTTCGAACCCTGATAATATTACAAACAGACACTCCAATTTTACTTATATGTATAGATTACTGAGTTTATTTCGAGAAAACGTATAGCCGTTTAGTAACAAACGATATCCTTTTCCTCGACCTGGTAGGAATTTGTACTGTAGCACTGTATAATGAACAAACAATTATGTACGAAATTAAAAAAGCAAAGGCGCGTGCTTTCTAGTTGCAAATGAACCGTTTCGCGATAGGCCGAAACGGAACAATTTGGAGCTTCTGTTACGTGTTCTGATATCTATCTATTCTTTATTATTTTAACAAACCAACATAAATCATTTTGCTCCAATAACTAGATACATACGAGGGTCATTCAATAAATACTTAGCCTACAAAAAGTAAACGAAAATTTTGGAAAAGTGGCAATTTATTTTTCAACATAGTCTCCTTTTAGTTCGATACACTTAGCCCAGCGATGCTCCAACTTTTTTAACCCGTCCGAAAAATAGTTTTTGTCAAACTCTACAAAATAGGCCTCCGTGGCGGCGATGACCTCCTCATTCGATCCATATCTATTCCCGGCGAGTGATTTTTTCGGATTAGGAAACAGAAAGAAGTCACAAGGGGCCAAATCTAGAGAATACGGTGGATGGGGCAGCAAATCGTAGCTTAATTCGACCAATTTGGCCATGGCAACGGCAGACGTGTGAACCGGTGCGTTGTCGTGGTGAAACAGCACTTTTTTCTTCGCCAGATGGGGTCGTTTTTTCTTTAATTCGGCGTCGAATCGGCTCAATAAATCGGCATAGTAAAGCCCTGTAATTGTTTTACCCTTCTCGAGGTAATCGATGTAAATCACACCTTGTAAATCCCAGAAAACGGTGGCCATAACTTTTCCGGCCGATTTTACAGTTTTCGCCTTCTTTGGAGCACGTTCCCCGGTCTGGATCCATTGTTTTGATTACTCCTTGGTCTTTGGTGTGTACCAGTGGATCCAGGTTTCATCGACGGTCACAAAACGACGCAAAAACTCCGCTGGATTCCGCTTAAACAGCGCCAAATATGTCTCCGATGTGGTCTCACGGTTGCGCTTGTTTTCTGGTGTGAGTAAACGCGGCACCCATCGCACCGACAGCTTTCTCATGCCGAGTTCCTCGTGAAGAATATGATGCACTGTTCCTTCTGAAATGCCTACAGTCTCAGCTAGCTCCCGAACCTTCCTAATCGGCGATCTGCCAATACGAAATCATGGATTTTTTAATGTTTTCCTCCGTAGCAGCTGTTTTCGGTGCACCTGGACGTGGTTCATCGAAAACCGACGTATGGCCACGTGCAAACTCATTTAACCAATTCTTGACGGTGGCCATCGATGGAGAAGAGTCACCGTACACAGCATCCAAGCGCTCTTTGCTTTCGATGCGCGTTTTCCCTTCCAAAAATAGGAATCGAATCACCGAACGATATTGCTCTTTTTCCATTTTTGTAAAACCGATCGACACGTTCGCTTCCATAAGTTGTCAAATTAAAACAAATGAAGGGATTGGAATGAAAATTTGAATAAAGAATTAAAAAAGAATGTGCTACACTGTGGTAAAACTCTTTTGAAACTACAGCGCCCTCTGGCGATGAGGCTAGGTACTTATTGAATGCACCTCGTATTTCACCAACATAAGCACCACTAAAAGTTAAATCTAATCAATAAGTGATATTAGACGTAGATGAATAACTTTTCTAAGGGAACTCATATTTGCGGGTAAGTAATATGATAAGATAATATAACTACAAAATCTCTAACATTAAGATACAAGAGATAACACCTGGATAAGTATATAATTTTATTTGACATAACGATCTTTTAATACAATAAACGATTAACATAATTTTATGACTAATTTCTATAAGCATAACGATCAATGAATTTTAAATCGTTTTGTATACTTACCACTCATAAAAACTAAAAAAAAAAAATTGTAACCGCCTTCAAAAACAACCACAAAAAGGGTAAAATAACCTACAAAATAACTTTTCTTTTGGAAGTCGGTGGCTTTGTTTTTGAAGGCGGTTACATTTTTTTTGAAAAAGTTTTCATTTTACTCTTTTTAGTTTAAATTATTCAACCCAAATTCTTGTCAAATACTTATATCGTTTTCTTACATGTGCACTAGAATTTTGTAATCCGTAGCACCGGTAATAACATCGTTCATGTACACAATAAGCTAATAAAATTCCCTATCTCAAAAACTACTGAACCGATTTTGATGAAACTTGCAGTATTCCCTAAGTTGAACGATGCCTAGTACAACAAAAAAAGAATTACTTAAATCGGATTTGTAGTTCCGGAGATATGCGAACACAAACATAATTTACTTTATATTAAGGAGTTGTACCTTCCATCATCAGCTCAGCTACATGAGGTGATGATTACTATACGCAAGTACTAAAATTACTTCATAAGATTTGCGAAAAACGATGTGTGGGCCTATAAAATTTGAGGGTTGCTCTCAATTTCTCCAGGATCCAATCATCAGATCCTGACTTGGTGACTATGGGACCACCTCAGAAGTATCGCCTTTCGAATACAAAAAGAAGAAAATCGAAAAAAAAATCGGTCCACAATTGGCGAAGTAATTGCGTAACAAACACACAAAAACAACAACATACCGTCGAATTCAAAATCAAAAATCAAAATCAAAGCGTTTATTTCAATTATGCCATTACAGGCACTTTTGAATTGTCAAAAGACAAAATAAAACTAGTACAAAAAAAATAGTTATGGTTATTGATAAACTCCTCCTTTTTGAAGTCGGTTAAAAAGACATAAAACTTACTTGGTCTTATTTTTTTGCTTCCTGGTAAGTAATCTAACTCTGATGTACTTCTAACTCTAGATATACCTAGTAATAGTACCACCTGCCATGAATGCTCGACGGAGCCCCGGCGGGGCTCCTATTTCTGCGTACAGGGTTTAAAGTAACCTAACACGAAGGTCTGACTGACAACGCCATCGCCATCCCCTTCGAACCTAACCTGTCTGTGTCGGGCTGCCCCAAGTCCCGAGCTCGCTTCGCTCGCTCTTACATCCTAGGTCAAATAACTGATTACTACCTGACATGCTGGCTCGACGGAGCCCCGCGTTTGCGTTGCTCCTATTTCTGCGTGCAAGATTTAAAGTAACCTAACACGAACCTAACCGTGTCGGGGTGTCCCAACTCCCGAGCTTACTTCGCTCGCCCTTGGATACTAAATTTTTCTAATACTAACAATAGCAATCGTGAAGGCAAACAATCAAAGTCCAAAGGATAAGCCAAACTCATCAAAGAAAATAGTATAAACGTTAAATTAATGTTTCAAACGTTAGCATAATGATTTTCGCTTACATAAACGTTATATCAAATAAAATAAAATGAGTTTTAGAGTAACACAAACATTATGTGTAAAGAAATTGTATCAACCGTTGGTAGGTATATATGTCACGTTGATTATATCATGTGAAAGTTATTGAAATGAAAATATATCAAATAACTTTATATGAAATGGGACGCACCGCACCCTATATTTGCAAAACAGAAAAACAAAACTATCCAAAATGGCAGGACTCCTTAATGCTAAAAAGAATATTCAATGCAAATAAATATTACATTCTCCATACGGTAAGTAGAAAAAACAGTCCTTGAAATAAATCGTTCATTATAATTTTACTGTCGAAAGTGTCAAAGAGTAACCGTAACCAGAAGAACCTCGAAGACACTTTATTGTGTTTTTTTTTTTCGATAAGAATTTTCTACATCATTTACCAGATGTTTTTCAGGCTTTTAAGGCAGCTGTTAGCTGCCTGTATTCTATAGTTCTTCACTGGATTTTATTCTGATAGTTTAACGTACTCTCCAGTAATTGATTTGAAATACTGAGGAGGGGGATGAGAGTGATTAAAATCGGCACTTTCTATAACGCCATTCGCACCTAACTTCACTCTAGCCCGACAATTGATACTTATTGATTGCTTTTTCGAACAATAATACAGATTTCTTTGACTTTTTCGTGAGTATGTGTATCCGTTTATCAGTAACAATTGATTGCCCGAGTTGCCACGATGCGTTGGTATGAACTCGTATTTAAATTCTGAAAAAATTTCAAAATTAAGTTTGAAATGATTATCGTATTAAAACATTCGAATAAGTGACTGTACTTGAAGCCATCATACAGACACAAACACACAACATCGCAGACTGATGACGTCATTATGCAAATTTTTCTCATGTGTTTTTTACCACAAGAGACCCACCAGATACGATCCATAAACACTCCTTCCTCCAAGTCCATGTTCATAACATTTATTTATTTATTTATTTATTTACACCAATAACTACAACATCTTACAGCAAAATTCCAAAACGATGTTATAGACAAAAACAAAAATATACTTAACCAAAAATAAACCAAACTAAAAAACATAAAAGATCAAATTGGTATTCCTACTTCAATGCACCTTTGTGCGCCTGATACAAATTTCGGCAGGCTCTCATACATAATATCTACCGACGATATATTATTTAATAAATGTGCGGCCCTTGACAATGGAGCAAACTTCAATAAATTAGTCCTAGCCCTTGGTACCTCTAACAAAGGGGGGCGGCGGCGCGCTGTTACGTACCCGTCCGGGACACAAAACCGTAGCGCTTCCAGCACATCTGGGTGGTGCACCAGCCCACGAATGACCTTCGCCACGTACTTTATTAACGCGACATCTCTCCTGACCGCCAGCCTAGTGTACCCGACCATGCCCAACACAAACAGACTCGGATACATTAACGGGTAGAATGGGTATACCCCATATTGCTTCAAATATAAATATCTAGTGAATTTATTTTGAATTTTCTCAATCATGAGACTATATTTTTCCTCATGTGGATTCCATATCAAAGCACTAGTCTCTAGATGACTACGAACTAAAGCATTATACAGTATTTTAATTACTGCTATATTTTTAAAATCCGAACATTGCCTTAATATGAAACCCAAGTTTCTAAAGGATTTGCCACACAGGTCTATAATATGCTCGCGAAACATCAACTCAGACACCATATGAACCCCAAGATCCCGCATATGCGTGACCCGCGGCATCACCGCACCATCTATCTCATACGGATTATGCAGCGGGGCACGCGCGCGACTGTACGTCATCACGCAGCATTTGGTCCCATTGAAGACCAATTTGTTTTTCTGGCTCCACTGCACCACCTTATCCAGATCTCGTTGAAGTCGCTCACAGTCCGAGGAGCCCGCTATCGAGATGAATACTTTAAGATCACCATACATCATAATATAGATAAATAGATTGAAAATTAGATAGATTTAGGTACAGGTATTGTACTTTAAATTCAAATTGAAAATATTATTAAAGAAATTGGAATCGATTCTGTTACTGATTCTAAAAAACGAATTCAGGTTTCCCATATACCTACTATTATTAATTATGTTGGTATGTTAGAATTATATACGTATGTCAAATCTTTTAAATCGATCTTCGAATCTTTCAAATCTATTTACACAATTATTTACTTTAGGTATCATCTGGAACTGAAACAATAAGGTGTAAAATTTTACGAATAAAAACATAAATTTTAAATACATATATAACATTTAATTTAACAATCAATACAATTTTTATTCAAAATATTTTATCGTGCGATATCCAGAAATAACAATTTAGTTAAGTGCTTACAGAATACTAGTAATTTATTAAATATACCGTCGTGTCACAATTCCGTTATTGGTTTCATCCAGTCTCCTTAAAATAGCAATCATGAAATAAATTAATTTAATGAATAACATTTAACATCAACGTAGTGGGAGTATTATATTTCTTGATAGTGTAATGCAATACAATTTATTATTTACTGATCATACACCTACTTTACTATTTAAAAATACACATAAAAATAATAAGGCAAAATTAAACAAATCTTAATAATTACAACTCCTGAACTTGAGAATTAACAAAATGAGTTTTATTTGTGCAGCTGGTTATGTACCTATTGGTTGGATACCATTTTGAGTCAATCGACAAGCAGATTAACAAAATCTAGGCAATAAACAAACAAATCTATCGTCAATCTGGCTTCTGACGGCTCATTAAAGTTATTTAGTTATCCAATCACGACCTTACAGTCTCTTAAATAACGATCATTACATCTGTGACAGACTCGTCCGTGATAGAAGTTTAGAACAAAGCAAGAGTAGCAAAGTAGTAGTTGGCCTAATTCAGTTTTATCAAGTTCCCGCTATTAGACACCACATAGCTCTCCCTGGGATGGTCGTGGGTAAACACCAGCCTCTCTACGTACTTCTCATCAGCCGTCAGCTTAACCTTCGCTTTGCAGCCGTAGGAGACTCTTCGGGAGCAGTACCAGTTCAGTCTAGTCGACTTGCTGTAGGTGTAACCGTCTAGTAGCATCACAATTCCGTGACGGTAGTTCACAAATGTTGGCCTAACTGAAAAAACGGACGAAGTAAATATGACATTGACACAAAATAAGACTCAGTGTCTAGGGACATAAAGATCAATATATCATGAAAATAGTTGTTTTTAAAGCCTCGTTAAAAGTTCTGTGCTTATTTTTAGGCATTGAGTTAGTTAAGGCTTAGTTAAAGATTAGTTTTAGTGAGAAACAGGGAACATGCTTTTAATCATTATTTACTCACCTTTTTCCTCTGGATAGTAAATAACAACTGAAAGAAAAATATCAAGTTTAGTAACAGTTAGTTGATTCAATTTAAGGTTTCTTCCTAAAAGTAATTTTGACGGCACGATTAGCGCAGTGGCTAAGCGATTGGACTGCTGCGCTGCGTGTCGCGGGTTCGATTCCCGCACGGAGCAAATATTTGTATAATCAACAAGTAGTTGTTCTGGGTCCGGGCGTTTTTGTATGTGAGTTTCTATGTTTGTAAACGCACCCACGATACAGGAGAAATTCCTAGTGTGGGGCAAAATCAAAATTATTAAAAAAAAAAAGGTGACCGAACACTTACCTACTCGAGCCAAATACGTCCAACGAGCCGAACGATATAAATTAATCGTTCAAATTTGGAAGAACCCCTTGAAATCCTACACGAATTCGGATGACGTCGCCGTCGTCAGAATCGGCGCAGGGGATACCGTCGCATCACACAATGCACTTCGAAGGGTAGGTATATTAGAGGAAATTGAAACAATTATTTCGGCGGCGGCGCCGTCGATTCACTCGACGCCTTCGGCTCAGATAAGCGAGCGTTCACCTGGTTAAAGATTACAAGGTTAAATGTAAATGTTGGGTCGTCAAATTAATAAGGACCGTACAAAAGAGCGTTAGACGATATCGTCAAAATCGCGGGAAAGAGGCAGGTGCACACAACCTAGACGTGTGGTAGAAGATTCGGAAATGATACTGACGATGATGATGAATTTACCTGGAATCACAACAGTGAAGTAGATTTGGTGTTTACACCAACGACATGCACAACAACTTTAGGATTTCATTCAAAACTATGTTTTGGTAACCTTCTACATCAAATCTTCCTTGTTGCCTTTGTAAGACACAAATACTAGCTAAATGACATGATAATGCTAAAGTCGAACCCTTGTTTTGTAACACCATTTGACATAATTTAGATGTAGCATGAGAAAAAAAATGGAATAAAGGGCATACTGTGGAGGTGTTTGTCCAAGACAAGAGGTACAAGATTTTTTGCCTGTTGGTTTCTTGTGTGCTGAAAAAATGCTAAAAAGCATATAAGATTTCATTTAATTTTATTTTTGACTTTAATTTTGATGTTAATTTTCATTTTGATGTTAATTATATTATATTAATTTTGATGTTATCTATTATATTAATTTTGGTGTTAATTATTGTAATTTAATTCTGACTTTAATTGTGACTTTGTTTTAATTTTGATATTTTATTGTATTGTGATGTATTAATGTAATGTATTGATAATATTTTGGATATACTTATCTGACAAACCATTAATAATAATAATAATCTACTATAAAATATGTGACATCAATATTTATATAATACCTATATTTACATGAAGTTTAAAAGAATTTCTATTGAAAAATAAAAAATCTAAAAACCCACGTTTTTAAATGCCCTAAAAATAAGAAAATAACCCTACGGGGCTGAGAGAGAGGCCACCCAAAACGTGGGGACGTATATTATTTAAGGGATTATTTTATGGGATACATTTACATGACGTGTATAGATCGTGGGTGTAACTTGCAAAGATACGCCACGTTTTGAGTGGCCCCTCTCTCAGCCCCGTAGGGTTATTTTCTTATTTTTAGGGCATTTAAAAACGTGGGTTTTTAGATTTTTTAAATCTATCAATTGTTTTGTTATTTTTATCTTTGCGCATCGGGTTTGAAGCTACCCTGAAAATTTCAGCTAGGACATCTTGGATGTCCGCCATGTTGGATTAAAGACACGTGACTATTTTTTTCATATTCCTGACAGCAAACCCTTTCATTTGATACCCAAATCATGGGGGTGGATTTCAAACAGCCAGTCCGCCATCTTGGATGTCCGCCATATTGGATTTAAGTCACGTGACTACTTTTTTCGTATTCCTGACAGCAAACCCTTTCATTTGATATGCATATCATAGGGGTGCATTTCAAATAGCCTGTCGGCCATCTTGGACGTCCGCCATATTGGATTTAGGTCACGTGACTGTGACTTTTTCGTATTCCTAACAGCAAACCCTTTCATTTGATACCCATATCATGGGGGTGGATTTCAAACAGTCAGTCCGCCATCTTGGGGATGCCGCGATATTGGATTTGTAATGACGTTTCTTAGCTAGTCATGTATTGTCATCAGAACTCAGAGCGTGTGCAAAATTTCAGCCTGCTAGCTTATCGGGAAGTGCCTTAAAATTGAGTTTCAAAAGTCCAACCGGAACGACAAACAAACAAACAAGAAAAGTGAGTGAATAAAAAAAAAAAAAAAAAAAAAAAAACTTGGGAAAAACTCATTAGTTTGTTATTAGTTTTATTTTTAATACATACATAAACCAGATACATAGATACTTACAAATATGTACAACTTTTCTTCCTTAAAAACAGAGGATAAGGGGAATGGGAAAATAATATTAATTTATTTTTTTAACAATTCATTTATGTAAAGACAAACAGCTGATGATAGATAGCAACCTTCAAACTTGTTGTTCAACTTATCTCTTATTTCTGACACAATTATTATGCACCAGGTTAACCTAGCTAATACAAATAAGTTGTACTGCGTAATATTCACAGAAAGAAACATGATTTATTATAATTATCATTCACACATCATTACATTGTAAAGATATCACAATTTAATAATTATGTTAAAAAAGTGCTTCTGTGTTTAAGTGGCTGTTCTTTATGAAGTGCTGCAATACTAAAAAAAAAAATATGACACAAACTTAGGAATACCCTGAATAAAAGTTTAACAAATCGTTTAATTATGTATTCTGGTGCCCTACCATGAACTGTTAACGCAATCCAGTTTAGGCTGTGGGAAAGAGATGGCGCTAGATGACTTGTATAGCTCTGTCTCTTTTCCACAGCCTAAACTGGATCGCGTTAAGAACTCGTGGTAAGGCCCCTGACATTATTATTACACAGTACTTATATCAGTAAACCATTAGGCAAGAGTTTTTATAATAAACTATTTTTGTTTTGTTACCCTATTAATTCAAATTATAAAAAAATAAGACATAGATAGGTAATTCTTTGAATCTGAAATACATTTCAGAATAGCTTAACTTGATGAACTTACCTTTAAACTTGCTATTAATAAAAAATTATATTGCTTGAATGAAAAAAAGTTTCAAAACATAATGTTTGCCGCAGCAAGAAATATTATAGAAAACTGCAAAAGAAGCACTTCAACCAAATAATACAGAGTTACCTAGACAAATATACCCGCAAATACAGTTTTAATACCCATTATTGGTAGTTACCTTCCATAATCTATACCTACATAATTATAAATCAAATATAAAGGGAACATGTGTGAAGCTAAACATATTTTTTATTTTTATCCAAAAACTATGAATGCTATTATTCTTGTAGCTTTCATTAAGTGTGGTGAACATTATAAATGTTGGTAATTGATCACTTATTCGTACCTAACTGATGATTTAAGAAGAATGTTAAGTAGAAATATTTTGACAACTTTCATGCAACTTTCAAATCCTATTACTAGGTACTTACCGCCTTCAGTAATCTCCAGGCATCAGCAGGATATAATAAAATCACTATTATCACTGCTAACTCACAACACTATCACATAACTCACTTGATTTCCACTAAATTCACAATAAATTAATCCTTGAAATATCACAACACATTTTGAGGTTAGAATCATTGAGAACAAAAGTTAATAACTCACTTTCACACATAAAGTCTTTTTAAATTCTTTATTATAATGCCTTCGGTATAAAATAAGTTTTGGCATATCTTTTATAACACCAAATACGCGGTAATAATAAACAAACTAATTTATTTGTTTTGACATTTGACATAAGCAAAATGTTTACGAACGAACTGCACAGAGCATGACGAACTGGGGCGCGTTCCATGGCGTTCCACTTCTTCCTCGTTCCACTTCCTCCTTTCATCCTTTCGAGATCTAGGGATAAGTTGACGTATCAAAAAATGAGCATCGAATGGAATAACGTCGCCAATTAGAGTTCCTTCAGCTTTACCAAGTAGACCCCGTGCTTTGCCAATCCCAACATGAAGATCATCATAAAATAAAAATCATGATGCATGGATGAGAATTATTGCAATCACGGACATTCCTGGTTGCCTGCACCAGATTTATAGAAGAAAAGTACTCCTTTACAATTTTTGCACTCGTTCTTTACCTGGACATTAGTCCAGGTAAAGAACGTGTGCAAAAATTGTAAAGGACTCAATCATCTGTGGAGTCAGCTCCACGCTTTGATTAAAATAAAATAGCGGTAAAGTTATTCAAACAGTGATGGCAGATTTACATTGAGTCAGTAACTGACGTTAGTCCACTGACGAGTCAGTGCTGACCTGGCACTGCCATAATGTAAATTGATTTCTTGAAATAGGTACTGACCTCGTCTAAATAGCATGAGTCAGTTTTCGGCGCCAGCACTGACGTCAATTACTGACTCAATGTAAATCTGCCATGACTCTTATACGTACACAGACACATTTACTCGCACAAACAATCATCGTTATTACACGCCAACAAAGAAAGAGACAGAATAATGCACAAAGGTGGCGTACGACCAAGACGGAGCATCACCGCTCTTCGTATTAGTTCGTTACTTTCGTTAGTAGTCGCCACGCCGAGCGGCGGCGGGCGGCGGCGCGGCCTTGTTTTAGCCAAACCACAGAATACTTAATGTCGGAAACGCGGTAATGCGGAACGGGTGGCGCGTGGCAGCCGTAGTGAATGGGCCACGACAAAATGGCCCCGCACCTACTTGCAGTTTTATGCCTACACCGCGGAGTGAGACAGGCCCAGGCCTGTCTCATTCTCTCACGCGCCGCCCGTTCCGCACGCGCTCCGTCTTTTTAATATTTTTGTTACGTTACGTGTAGTTACGCACAAGTTTCTTGCTTTAGGTGCTTTTGGGAAATTAATAACACAATATTATTATGAAGAAAAAAAATATAGTACATATTTAGTCATGATCAACAAAATTATCTCCCTGCTTGTGAAGTATGGGCTTAACTAATCATGATTAGGTAGGTGCGAAATGATGCGAGATACTAAGTGGGGGTGGGGGGGTGAGCCAACTAGACGACCAAGATAAAAAGACGACACTCTCACTCACCTTAAGCTGAGTACTAAGAATTAAGATCGGTAGAAAGTAGAAAGATGTTTGCATTGTTGTTTAAAAGTTCTAACTCAGAAAATGGCCACACTACGCATTCAAGGTCAGCGATCGTAATTCGCTGCGCGACTTTTTTACCTACCTACAAAGACACGCAACGCGGGGCCTGTGACAGTATGCAATAGTAATTGGTCGGTTACTAGGTTCAGTGCAATTATCCGCTTAAATGCATAATGGGATAAAAATAAGGACTGGCTATTTTGCCATAGACGATAAAAATCTTTTAAATATTATTCTTTTTTTGGTAAGATGTAATGTTAAAAAATATAACAATAATAGGTAGGAAAGATAATATTATTATAAATATTATTCCTCACGTAAGGTGCCGCAGGTACCTACTATTAACATTCTGTGCTAACAATCAATAGTGTATGTAGTAATCGATGACGAAACCAAAAAGATATAGGCTGATGATAAAAACAAAATTCCTTGAGGAACATAGGTATTTATGGTAATAATGTAATTTAACAAATGCAAAAAATACGCATAGGTACCTACCTATTTGTGACTAAACTCGCAAGTCGCAACCCTATTGAGCTTGACCCATAGTAACCTTTTAATGTCGTTGGCGTCAGATAAACCAAAATAAACTCTCGCGCGTAATCATTCAGTACATTTTTGCTTGCGCACGGGAAGTTTAGGCTATTATAAAAGTAGGTGGGCGGTACGGCTGCCAGTTAAAATTCTTACTACTTCTCTTCTTCTACTTCTTGTTACTTTATTCTCTCGTGCATAGATTTTACATTTGTTTGATTTTTTTTGGGAGTAGAACTTCTGTACCTATAGTACTATTAAGTATTCTGTGTTAATACGTTAGTTTTATGGCTCAATAATAAATCTAACAAACCTGCGTTCTTTGTTTACATCAAATATCATCATAACAGATTTTAAACGTTATCAACAAACAAAAAGATTAGTTCCGTTTCAATCCGTTCTGGCCAAGATGTTCCTAGATACCAAATGTGATTGTCAGCGACATCAGTTTTGCGAGGCCTCTTTGACTCTTTCAGTTCGATAAAAGATATGTAACTACAAAGATATTGTTTAGGGACAATCATGCCAAACTTTAATGTGTCATATCTGGAATAATTATTATGCAATAACACGATTAACACGTAAATAAGTTTTCCATATCTGGCATAGCATGCGTTCGTTTTATTTTTGAACTGTCTGCAGATCTGGCAGTATATTATGCAGCTTGGCATTATTTATTTTTTCCCAGATAAAATAGATGCCAACTTTTATTATGGTCTTGAAATACCGAATGATGACGAAGTCGATGTTCATGAGTTAGCGGGTGATGATCCGGAGGATCAAGATTACGAACCCGGAATTTAGACGAGTCTTGCAGCAGGAGCGCAGCGCAGGTCGCATAGCTCGTTACGCTAACATCAACGACATTATTCGTCGAGCTTTTGCCTCCGCCGGCGTACCAGCGGTTTTAGAACCAAATGACTTGGTACGTGACGATGGGAAAAGACCAGACGGTATGACGTTGGTGCCTTGGAAGGTGGGTAGGGCTTTGGTGTGGGACGCTACCTGTGTCGATACCCTTGTGCCATCCCACGTCGGGCTGTGCTGGCGCTGCTGCTGCAGTTGCTGAGAACCTCAAGCGGCGCAAATACTGTAACCTCAATGGTTGCTACAGTTTTGAGCCGTTTGGGGTCGAAACGCTCGGGTCATGGGGTTCGCGTGCGCGTCTCCTTTTTAAGGAAATTTCTCGCCGACTGATCGGCAGTTCATGTAACCAGAGGGCTTTTTTGGTCAAAGAATAGGCATTGCCATCCAACGTAATGCTGCCAGTCTTCTGGGCATGTTTCCGGATGACAGCGATGCGGAAGAGTACTTTTATGCCCAAATGTCTCTGCCCTTTTTTTAAAATTAGGTATTCTATTTTAGTTTTAGTTGTAAATAAATAGTTTTATTTATTTTTAAATTTCTAGCTTTAGTTACCTAATGTATATACTCTTTGAAATCATAACTGTGTAACAAATAAACTAATATTATAATTCAAAATAAAAAAAAAAAACAAAAAAAATAACAATTTCTACCTTCCGCTCGACGCCTGTCATTTTTTTTTTTGAAATTTTGACGTTTGACGTTTCTTCGACGCCTCAACATAACCTAAAAGTGTACTTGTTTATTTTGTTTTATAATTAGTTTTTTGTTTTGTTTTGGTGTTGTTTTAAAGATTCACAATGTTTAAGTACACGAAAAATAAATATTCAGTGTTATGGTACATGCCTGTGTGTGAATATTTCTGTGAATTACCGTTACATAAAAATCCTAATTGGACCATTTTATAGATAGGACTTTTATCAATTTTCTCAAAGTCATTTTGTTTTTATTGGCTATTATGTGATTTTATAACAAATTCAAGTTGTGCGTAAGTGTGCAGTATTCCTTTAAATGAATGGAGTGCGTTGTGTTAATGTCCACTTTCGACAAGGGATTGATTTCAGGTACGTCTTTCATTATTTCACAATAATTATTCAACTAAGTGTAATTCCGGTCATAGGGTCATCTTAGGGGCGGATTTATTCATATTAAATAACGTTTATCATAATGTGTAATTGCACTCATTCAATTTTTATTGCTTTTATGAAAAAGCCCTCCAAAAAGTGTGGAACCATACAATGTAGTACTTTACGGTCTGATTATACCCAAACTTGGTTATTAGTAATTTTGAATAACATCCTTGTTTATTGATTGAATTGTATAACATTGGGCTTGTAAACCGTTGATTCATTTTATGCCACAAGGTTAACATGATTTTCATAGAAACTATCATTAGGTGATTGTAGAAAGTGTTGTCTAGCAATAAACGAGTACCCTGTCCTGTAAAAAATCATATCTTTAAATGAAAGTAAGACTTTTCATACCTAAATTATGTCAATTCCAAGTTTTAGTAGGTACAAATTAGACGTAATATTCAGAATTTTCTGTTTGGCCTGAAATGTTTTTTTTTATATTTATGATTATATACAGTAGATGGTGAGTCAGTAGTCTCTGATCTAATTAGGAATATCAAGCCTAATTGGCCCAGTGGCTGAGCAATTGGACTGCTGTGCTGAATGTCACGGGTTTGATTCCCGCACGGATCAAATATATGTTTGATCTACAAGAAGTTGTTCCGGGTCTGGCCGTTTGTGTATGTGAGTTTATATGTTAGTAAACTCACTCACAATACAGGAAAAATACCTGGAGTGGGGCAACATTTAGTAAAAAAAAAGTTACATTTGAATACTAGAGTTTTGTTATCTTTTGCCTTGCATAGTGTACAAGAAAAAATATTGTTCAGATGCTAGCTCGCACTTCTACCTCAACTTGTAAAATTTCATCGGTTGATTTTCAACTTTATCACAAATGTAGAAAGTTTGCGTTTGATTAAGATTTTGAAATACAGTATGAACATAATGAAATATGTTTTATTATATCAGGTATGCAGTGCATTCTTCAAAGAGGTGAATCAGCTTGGCATAGGTAAGTGTCTTTATTGTTTTTCTGCTTTTACACAACTGTATTATGTATTTGTTTTCATTTTTTTTTTAAGTCACATTGTATAAAATTAAGCAATGAACAATAATCACATTTTATTTAATCATTGTTTAGGTTGTAACTACAATTTATTTTAACAAATAATTTAATTACATTCATAATATATGTAATGTCATAATTATGTAAACTTTAGAGTGACTTGTTATTTTGATATGTTATTAGCATCTATAAATTCATGCATGTAAACTTCTTCACTGTTTCGCAATGGTGAATAATAAAATAATTAGTAAAACAAAGTCTCTTCTCTTTATTGTTCTGTTTCTTTTGTTGTATTCCTGTTATAATTTCAAAGTAATAAACTAGATAAAAAAAAGGCAAACAGAGAACTTGTAAAAAATTAATTAAGTCTTTTTCAACATATTTTTATATTATTTTATACTTATTAACACGTTTTAGAATTTTTCCACTTCATGCAATATAAATACATATCTAATTATATAAAATTCTCGTGTCACAGTTTTCGTTGCCATACTCCTCCGAAACGGCGTGACCGATTTTAATGAATTTTTTTGTGCTTATCCGGTATCTATGAGAATCGGCCAACATCTATTTTTCATCCCCCTAAATGTTAGGGGTAGTCCACCCCTAAATTTTTATTTTTATTTTTTAGACAAAATTTTTAATTTCTATTTTTTATGGCAAAACAATGTTTGCCGGGTCAGCTAGTGATTATATTAATATATTAAGAATACTTACACATACACAAAAAATCAGTGGTATGCAAAATTGTTGAATCATTTAATTTACATGAATTGCAATTTATGCAATTAAATAATAAATGGCATTATGACCCTCAAAGCAATATTTAGTATTCATACCTCTTAATGTGGCAGTTTGCAGGCCGATTTCATAAATACCTGAGTTTTCTAACATCTTTAGTAGTTCTGTGCTGCAAACTGAAATAAACCAAAATTGAGTACTCCGGTTGATTTGAGTGAGTATTATTGTAGTTCCATTGCATAAGTAGAACTTGATTTAGAATTAAATCATCACTTTTGACACCAAAATTTTAAATTGGTTTACTTTAGAAGACGGTTGAAAGTGATGACAAAGGTATTCAGTCTGCTTTGAAAATGTAATTATATTGGTATTAATTAGTTGAGTATTTACAGCTAAATATGTGACAACAGCACGAGGTGCACAGCTAATATTCTTAAACGGGCTTCTGTACCGTCAGCAATGCAAACCCAATAGGGACGGCATAACAACTTGGTACTGTGTCATGTATGGAAGGAGCCAGTGCCCCTCCATCATCACTACTGATCGGTATCATAATATAACACAAATCCGCATTAATCACAACCATGCTGAGCCAGTGATCATCCAAACTCCAGTCGGTATTATTCATAAGCATCCTAGAAAAAGAGGGAGGCCCAGGATTAGTGCGCGCAATGCTATTCTGCCTTAGTTTATTTAATATTTTTCTTGGTGTTGGTGAATGCGTTTAGAATTGTAAATATTGAAACTGTTCCTTTTACTACCATGACATAATGTCTTTAATGTGATTGTTTTAAAAAAATTAATAAGTTCCTTTATATATAATTTTTTTTTTCTACTAACATTTGTGTATAAAAGTTAGTAAAAAGTTGATATTCATTTCTGCGCTCAAGAAAATATGCCTAAAAACAATGTGGCAGTAAAAGGATATACCTGTGATCTCAATGGTACTATAAGTATTTGCAGCTAAAAGATTTTTGTTTTATTAATTTATTTTTATTACTTAAAATGAGCTTTTTAAATTAAAAGTATTTCCATGTATAAATTCTCGTAGCAATAAACTAAAGAGTTTCTTTTTAAATGTAAGGGTTTTGAACTGTTTTTTTTAGGTTTTACTTTATGTCTATGTATTCGTCTAAGGGCGCTCCCTAACCGCGAGCATTCACCTGTAATGTAACGTTACAGATTCGAACATTCGAAGACAATAGAGCATCAAATTGCGCACTTTTATGTTACATTACAGGCGAATGCTCGCGGTTAGGGAGCGCCTTTAGAAATTGATCTTCCAGTTAGTTATATGTAAACTACGCAATGTATGTATTGTATGTATGATTGTATGTATGTACAATTAAAACATTATAATTAAATTAAGACATTTAAATGTGCCATTAAAATATTTTAAACTTTAACTAACTCTTTTAATATCATTTAAAAATCTTCATGTTAAACTTTTTCCGATTTTTATTGGAAAACGAGAAAACACGTACTAGTAAATAGTTAGCTACTACGAACTGTCTGGTAGAAAGTCAACTACTTACTTTAGATTTAAGATTCTGGTGCATAGGAAAATTGAGAAATTGTTTCTGTGGAGCTCGCTTCATGATTCACTTCAGAAGTTAGGTAACATTAGTTCATGATATGATATCTTATTGGAGTTAACCGTCACGTTAAGCATGCTCTTAATTTTTAGATGCATTGATCATACCTTCAAGAAACCGAAGAAGCCAGGGTATGCTGTTTTTCCGCGGCTATACATATTCCTGGCGGAACTTTAAGAAATACGGTAATTACTGGACATGTTCCAGTCACCACAAGAAGGGCTGCAAAGCGAACGTTTCTACGAATGAAGACAGACATCCTTTCAGGATAACGAAATATTACGACAACCATACTCATCCACCGCCAAAAATTAAACTTCCTACTGATATAGAATATATTTGATGTTACTCTGTTGTTCAAAATTAGGATAATGGTGTTGGTTATTTAAATGAATTATTTAATAAATTGTATAACAATGTTTTAAACAAGCTTTTCATTCAACTTTTGATTTTATCCAAATGTTAAACAGTAGGGTTTTGCAATGAAAATTAATTGCATTGTTCCAGAAATACACTTTATAGCATCGAAAAAGGGCAATGAATTACTGGTGTACCAGAAGTACACTTTCGCTAAGAACTGTATAAGTAAGCACAGGGTTACTTGGGCTTGTTCCTCTCGTTGTTCTAAAAAGTGTAAAGCCCAAGTTACCTTAAGTAACAGTGGAAAGTTTCAAGTGCTGAAGGGTAAACATACTCATCCCCCTCCGGTATTCTACGTGAACGAACAGGGTAAATACCGGAGGCTTTCCAAAAGACAGTTAAGCGGAGCAACCGACCCTTACGAAGATGAAGACGAAGATTATATCGAGAAGATCGATTAACAGGCTTTTAGTTTTATGGGGTACAATATGTGTAGGTCTGTATTCTACCAGTTAGTGTTCTGTTAACTTTTTTAAGTATATTTTTTTACGAAATGATTATTTTTAGTAGGTAACAGATAATATGCATGTTGACTCTTTGTGAGTTAAATAGAGGTTACCATTTAGGTGTAAGGTGCCTATAAATTATTCTAATACTTAGTAACTTAATAATTAATTTCAATTTCTTTTTGATTTTAATTTGATTTTATGTTATTCCTGCCAAAGAAGCGTTATGTGTTTTAAATTGTATTGACTTATTATTTAAATCGCCTACTTAATTTTTGGCATATATTATTGAAAGATCTCATTTTATGAACTAATTTTTAAAATTACTCTTTTTAGGATGAAAGTAGTTGTTGCGTACCTTACATTGGGACTGAGATTCAAAATCCTTTTCAACTAGTTAGACTGATACGCTCTTTGTGATTTCTTTAATGTTGTTTAAATTGAATTGTGATTTCAGCTAGTCTAAAGTGAAAGTCTAAAATGACTTCGACGTTAGAGATTATTCTATGTGGGAAAGGTTCTAAAAATATACAATAATAAGTAACTGTGATTATTATAAACCAAAATGTTTGTGAAGACTGTTTATGTTAAATATTATTTAAATGTGATTTAAATTAATCTTAATGTTTGTGAAGACTGTTTATGTTAAAAATTCATTAAATGCCTTGAACATAATTGCATTAATTTTATTTTGTTACAAGTTAACATGTATTTATTTAATTGGAATTTGCAACTAAAAATAATGTACGTCACGGCAAACATAGCATAGCACAGTAAAAAGTCCAAACGGTTTTTATTACTCCTTTCCGTTTTCATTTTGCTTTCATTTAGCGCAATCTACCCGGGTGAATGGAAGAGCAGAACGTGAAAGAGTTGAAGCATACTCAATAAAACGTCCCGGCAGACGTAAACCAGTGAATTCTGAAAGATACGACAATGTGGGGCATTTTTTCTCCACGACAGAACCAGGTCGTTGCAAGTTATGTCAGAAAATCACATCAGTCTATTGTGTGAAATGTAAATTTAGGCTTTGTTTTAAAACAGGCAAACGGCCTAGGAACTGTTTTTTAGCTTTTCATACTGAGTAAATATTTTCAGTGTGTTTCTTGTAATATTTGTGACAAAACCTATTTGTGCGTACAACGTATTATTTTTAAAGTCTGAAAAAGTAAATCAAACGCGTTTTTGCTACACTACTTTTTGCCAGTGTTCGTTACAGTGAACATATTATTCCAAGTATTCTGGAAATGAAATCATCAATATTTGTAGTGAAGTTATACAGCATCATAACAAATTGATTTTAAAAGGCTAACTCGCCGTTCTGATCCCTTCCATACAATGAAATGTTACCAAAAATTTGTTTGTATGAAAAATTATAAATTTTTCCAATTTACACAATTTTTCGAAAATAATCTCTGATAAATTAACAAACTAAACTTTTAAATTAAAAAAAAAAACTAGTTTTCTAAAACTTTTTTACTATTTATTTTTTAAGTTAGACGTATTTCTATGCTGTGGTTTCGTATGTTGTACCCGCACAATGTTCCTGTTGATTAATTACTTTAGTTACAAAAAAAAAGCCAGCTAAATTAAATTTGGAAAAAAACAAAAGGAAAGATGCTACAAGTTACAGCGAGGATTATGACAGGATGAGAGCCTCCTCTTATCCTGAATCCTAACAATGAATTGATATTTTTTTTCAATGTTTCTATTGAATTTGCCAACACTACTACCGAGCTTTTTTGAGCGTAAGATATGCGTATAAGCGTCCAAAAGAAATAACTCATGAGGAATTGCGATGTAGATCGCTGTATGTATGTATATTCAGAAACGTTGCTGGAATTGGAGCTGTGGAGAATTTGAAATAAGGGAGAATATGTAAAACCACAATTAGGTACTTGTATTTTTTTAAAAAAACCAAAGAAACTGAAACAAAAGTAAAAAATCATTAAATGGCGAACCTAATATTATTTTTTGCAGGACGCTATATTTAACTAAAAATATGTTCACGTCATTAAACAATTACTTGATTTCCAGCTTATGTGGTGAAATCAACCCGTGGTGAACCAAAGTTAGTTTACCGGAGTTACACATACAACAAGAGTTATTTGTCAAGAAAAGACCAAATAAAATGGTACTGCTCTTCAAGAAATTCTAGGAAGTGTAAGGTTAACGTGGTCACTGACTTCGATAACAGAGTCTTACAAATATTTGGCGATCACAATCACGGTTCCAAATTTTTCCGGCTACATCATGGATTTATGTAGACGAAGCTTTGTTTTACTGGTTGGTCAAAATTAAAGCACGCTAATAATTATAAGCTTATAACTGCCCTTTGTGAGGTGGCTTAGAGCGGGGCGGCGAGCGGTAAATTATGTATAGAAACGTTTGGAATAAGCCGCCAGTGGCGAATACGCGTACAAAAGTATTTATTGTCTTATTCACGCCGCCCGCCGCACCGCTTAGACTTACCTAAGTCCGCGCAGATGATCTCAACAACACGACGTGGCGGCACAACCAGGTCGCATTACCAAGAATACAACCAAGAGAGCGTTGCTGTACCTACCCAGGCAATTTATGGTAAAGCTATCGTGGTCGCCGCCATTACGTCTTAGTGTATGACTTGCCTGATTAAGACCTGGGGGGGTATTACAACGTCTTAAAACCAGGCTTATTCCAGTGAGTGAACGAGATGGCGCTAGACGACTTGTATAGCGCTGTCACTTTCACTCGCCGAAACAAGCCTGGTTTTAAGACGTTGTAATACCCCCCCTGGCCTACCATGACATCATAAAGCGAGAGCAATTCCAGTGTCGGAAAGAGACAGAGCTATCCAAGTCGTCTAGCGCCACCTCGTTAGTAATAAACATTCTCATTAATTATATAAACGCTCACTCTTTCTAACATACAAATGTATTATTGGAATATTTAAGAGGGCATATTCTGAAAGTTGGCAACGTCGCAAATAGGTATCAAATATTAACAAGTTCTAATTAATTTAGCAATGTCACTGTATGGAAACAAGAAATTGCTCTGTAGTGCACAAAAAAAATGATAAGGGAATGCAATAAGTAATATCGTAACACCAAATATATAGTTTTAGATGTAAAAAAAGTATTTGGAAACCTTCCAAATGCCTTTTTTACACCTGAAACGGTGACATACAACATCAAATGCAGTGTTTTAATTGCATTTCTAAAACAACTTTGTAGCATACAACAATGCAACTTTGTAGTACTACAGAGCCATATTTTTTTATTTTCATACAGTAAATTTACCAAATTAATTAAAACTTGTAAATATTTGACAGCTATTTGCGACGTTGCCAACTTTCTGGTTATGCGCCCTTAAATGTAGAATATCGACGACTTGTTAATGATGTTGAAGGTTACTTCAGTGATGTTTAATAGTTAATAATAATTGTATAAAAATCTACATACTTAGGTTAGTTAGATCTGAGCTGTACGTATATTGTTGTATGCAATTATGCACGTTAGATGCATTTTTATATAACAATAATTATGTATTTAGGTTTTCATTTACTAGGCATTGATAGGTATACAAAAAACTTTTATTTGATTTTATATAGCAATGTTACTAGGTATACTATTTATTGTAGAAGTGCAAATAAACAAAAACTGTGATTGTGTTAATTTAAATACGATATTATTTTAAAATAAATAAATGTAATTTTAAAACTCTCAGATTTGTATGATCGGCAGCTTTTTTTTTAGTTTAAAATGAACTATTAGTCATTAGTATGTAAGATTTTTTATGTAGATATATTAATAAATTATAGCTTTACTTTGACCTTTTTAAATTTAGTAAAATTTTTAAAATGTGTATGTAGTATTTTTTCTTAGATAAATGGAGGTTTCCATTATCATAGTAAATATGTATATGTAGCGAATGTTTCCTAAACTCATAATACTAAAATGAAATCATGATTTCTAATTTTGAAGTTTAGTTTCACCTTCCTGACCATAAGTCTACATCAATGAATTGAATAGTCGCAAAATACTTAAAATCTTACAATGAAAATATGTGTCATCATGATTGATCATGATATTTGTTGGGACCTCTAAAATAAGAAAATAATGGAATACCCAGGTCCTTTATTTTTCATGTTGCCCTATTATCTTTGACAAGTAATAAGGAAACTACTGATGCTCAATTTCCGTAAATCCTAAAATACGTATTTATTCCCTTGTCTCTTTCAGGTCCCGTACTAATAAAGACGAAAAGAAAAGGACAATACGTTCTTCTTTACAACTCTTATACTTATTCGCGAAGTGCAAAGTCGAAGAAAGGTACAGTCTGGAAGTGTACTTTGAGTAAGAGTGAGGAGTGTAAAGCGCGGATGACTACGGATGACTACCTGAATGTCGTCGCTAGTAAAGGCAGTCACTCCCATAAACCACCCGAGCGGAAGGAGAAACCTAACCATGTTTACTTTAGTACATAAGTTTTATTTACAACGATGTTAGGTATTCTTGGTAACGCGTATGATAATATAACGTAGAAGTTTAAGTAGCTAGTAAGACTAATAACTTTCGTTCATTTACTATCAAAAAATCATTTTATTTTTGTTTCTATCTTGCAGTTACAGTGCTATTACTGTTTCCATCACGTCTTTTGAGATTTGTTAGCTGGGGCCTTACCACGAGCTCTTAACGCGATCCAGTTTAGGCTGTGGGAAAGAGATGGCGCTAGATGACTTGTATAGCTCTGTCTCTTTCCCACAACCTAAACTGGATCGCGTTAAGAGGTCGTGGTAAGGCCCCTGATATGATAAGCAAGCAGCAGCTGATATGTTAAAAAACAAACCAGAACATTTTTATAGTAAGTACCAGTTAGCTAAACTTTTATTACTGTTAGCCTATTTCATCCCACTGCTGGGCAAAGGCCTCTCCCCATGATCTCCAGTTTCTCGATCCAGCGCCAAAGTGGACCACTGGTCGTTGGTTTTATCCAGCTCATCCCGCCATCTTCTACGAGGTCTGCCGCGACGCCTTCTGGCTGTGTCAGGGCTCCACAAAGTGGTTATTTTGGCCCACCGCTCATTGGGCCTATGGCAGACGTGGCCGGCCCAGGCCCATTTTAGTGTAGCGGCCTTTCGACCAACGTCAACAATTTGTGTTTTTGAGCGCAGTGTGGTGTTGCGTACACGGTCTGTTAGTTTGACGCCTAGAATACTGCTGCGCTCCATTGCACGTTGGCAGACCTTGAGTTTGGACTTTTGAATGTTCGTCAAAGACCAAGTCTGGGATCCATAGGTCAAAATGGGAAGAATGCACATGTCCATGATTTTATTTAAACTTTTATTATGCACTTATTTTAGAGATTTACGGACTTCGAATTAAACCAAACTGTGTCACCTGCACAGTATAAATATGCAAATTGTTGATGAGCACTTACCAATTACATTAATTACCCACTTTTTTGACAAACTGTTGACGCAGATTATCTTAGCATTTATTTTATTAATTTAATTAATTTATTATTATTGTTTGATTTTATTGAAGAATATGTAGTTCATATTTGAATTCAAGTACAGTTTATTAGTTGATAGAAATATATATATTTTTCTTTTAAATAAATTAGGTTTAAATGGTGCAAGGGAAAGGATTTTTTATGATTTAATAAATTATCATGAATACTCCAAGTTACTATATTCAGTCAGAGGCAAGCTAAATATTGTATATCTACAATAAAATAATTTTTTTATTTACTAATTACTAAGAAGTGTGTGTGTATTTATAATAAGTACTTTAACGAGTGTTCGCTTTTTATAAGCTAATTTGTAACTTTTTTCGACGAAGTGAATTTAGTCATTAAACATCAATTTACAATATCGTATTATACAATTCTGTATAAGATAGCATAAAAAATTTAAAAAAAATTGTAGGCATATTATAGGTAAGTAAAAGTTTTTACAAAATTTGTAAAAACTTTTACTTACCTATAATATGCCTACAATTTTTTTTTACACATTTAATGTGTTTTATATGATTACCTCAGCAGTTTTATTTACAAGAAAATGTCTAGTTTTTAAGAAATATGATTATTCAATGCCGATGCCGACATTATGGGTCTACTTTCCGGCACTCGTAATTTATATTTACTTACTTACATTTTATTAGTGAAACAAACAACTATTTTTTTAATTTTTTATTAGTAATTTGTGCCTACATCGGGTAACAATAGGCTTTTTTTTTGTTATTTTATCGGTATTTGTAAGTTCTATTTTCATTTAATTAGCGTTTAAAATTAAAAAAAAAATATCGTGTTGTGTCTTAGCTGGGGTTTACCTGCCTATGGAGTTTCTTGCCGGTTCTTCTCCATTGGACCCAGTATTTGGAACCGTGCATTTTTACTTATTTTTTTTTCGTAACAGTCAAAGTCTACTTATAAAATGTTTGTCTTCATTCCAATATTAAAATCTTATATATTTCATTCAACACCCTACTCAAATTAACTATTAAGTCAAAAACGTGTTTATAGATCAAACCCATTATATGTATAAATCTTTAATATACTTAATAAACTAGTTTTGCGTGAATATTCGCGTTTTTATTTAAATTGGTGTGTACTTTTTAAACGCTATTATTGAAATGGTACTGTACCAAAAAGTAAAGGCTGTTTTTTTTTTAACTGTGTTACCAATGGAAATATTGCTGCGTAAAAGGTTTGATAACTTACCAAGTTATTCCTGAAATCCCATGATCACCATCTTTCCCATTTTTATAATAATAACAAACCTCCATTTCGTTATGCGCTCATAATAACTACGGCTTTTATTCATGAACCCCATTTGGCTAATGTACTGTTAAAGCTATTCATTCTCTATTCAAATATCTATCACATTCCAGTGTCAGTTGTAACAGCAGTAGATGGCGCCACCTTGCTGATGCTCAATGGATACTCTTTCACGAACCCTGCACCAATGACTGGAGGTGAAAGATGGTACTGCTCAGGACGAATAAGGTGGAAATGTAATGTCTGCTTATGTGTCAACGATGACTACGAACTTGTTTGCATATCCAACGAACACACACACACACCCCCTGTATACGAGAAAACGCCTGATGGACTTTATATGGAAACTATATCTTGAGTTATTGTGACAAGGTTTAAATTCGTTTAAGAATTCATTTTTGCAGCTTGCTTTTAGCCTCCTGCAGACACACGCGATTAATCGCGCTGCGACAACGAGCCAAGCTAATTTCCATTCTAAAAATACTGCGAATGGACCACGACATGTCGCCCCGCGCGATTAAAGCCTCCTGCAGACACACGCGATTAATCGCGCTGCGACAACGAGCCAAGCTAATTTCCACTCTAAAAATACTGCGAATGGACCGCGACATGTCGTCCCGCGCGATTAATCGCGTGTGTCTGCAGGAGGCTTAATCGCGTGTGTCTGCAGGAGGCTTAATCGCGTGTGTCTGCAGGAGGCTTTTCAGTTCAGATTACGTATTTTGTATATCGCGCTATACAATGAAGGTTGTCAATAAATATACATCAGAAAACTTTTATGTTTATGTATATTTTTTATAAAACTATAATGTTCAGGGTATTTATGTCTAAATAGGTTAGTTAATGATGTATCAGGAATATATTATTTGTGTGTTAGGATTATAGTTTATCAACATAATAATGTAAGTGGACTCTATTTTGGTAGAATTGTTTTTGGACTTGTCAAACACAAAGTTTTTAATCAACATAGGTTTGTAGTTTGTACGAGTACAGTTTGCCAATTTATCAACGTTGATGGTGGAATACGTTAGCAAATCGGAAAGGGGATCTGCTGTCCAAAAACATTTCTGCCAGGTTTTTTTTTTAATTTATTATTTTTTTTTTTTTTTAATCAGCATTTGAGTGTGTCTTGGATTAAAATACAAAGTATCATGTATTTATAAATAAAATATGTACGTACAACATTATTATACTGTGTCTGTGCCATCTGTTCAATAGTAATTTATACAAGCTTGCAAGTTCTGAAAAACGTTGGGAGTATTTAAATAAAATTTTACCGTACTATATGCCCTCGTGTGTAAGTTTATTATTAATATTATTTTTGCTTTGCTTTTATAAAATTGCTTCTTTTTTTCTTTACTACCTTCTTTTCGATTAACATCTGCGGTGTTTTAATTAACATGATTGAAAAAAGGTTTAGAAAGGACATAATCTAATAAATATTAAGCTTTTCTAGCATAAGATAATACTTTCTGTGGATTCAAAAAAACTTACAATTTATTTTTTCACCTCCAGGTAGGCATCGGCGTCGAAAACCAAAGAAATCACACAAGGGACACAGATTGACTCATCTCATTGGAGCAGGATGCAGACGGCAGCCATGTCGCAATTGTCTAAAGTTTTGGGCTCTGTTCTGGGGTTCCGAACGAGTCAAAAATAAGATTTCACAAGTCACAACTTTTTGTGAACAGTGCCCTAAGAAACCATATCTATGTTATGGTTGTTTTATTTTGAAACATTCGAAAATAACACGTTTGTATAAGTAATTTCTCGATATAATGTTACATTTTGCATCTATGGTCATTAACCGTCTTTCTAAAAAAAAAAGTTAAACATTTGTTGAACACCTGTATAAATGAACAGTCAACTGCAAGTGGCTTTTTTAGACAAGGCTTCAACAGATGTTCAACATCTTGTGGTACGAAGGTATAACTTTCCATGGTTAAATAACAGTTTTATTGTTTAAGCGTTATTGTATCTGGAGAGACGTCACGGCGTCCTGACCTATCGGATGACGCAGGTCCTCACCGGACACGGAAGTTTCGGGAGGTACCTGTGTCGGATAGGGAGGGAAGAAACGCCCGGGTGTCACCACTGCGAAGATCGCCCGGAGGACACGGTGGAGCATACGGTGCAGGACTGGCCCAGTTGGGCAGACCACCGCCGTGTCCTCACGGAGGCGATAGGCGGAGACCTCTCGCGCCCGGCATTGGTCGAGGCCATGCTGCGGGGTGAGACGGAGTGGGAAGCGTCGCCTCCTTCTGCGAAGCAGTTATGCTCGCGAAGGAGGAGGCGGGCCGCGAGAGAGAGAGGACAGCGTCCTCCCTCCGCCCCGGCCGCAGTGGTAGACGCCCACGGTGTCGGACGTCACGGGACGATCTCCGGCCACCGTAGGCGCGGGCATGCGGGCGGCGAGTAATGGGCAACTCGCCGCCCGACCATGGACCATGCCCGGGTCGACGGCGCGTTGTGTTCCACGCGCGCCTCAAAGAGCTGTCAGCGATCTGACGGGGCCCCCCTCTAGAGGGCCAAAGCCTGCCGGGGTCGCGGGACTCATTCCATTACCGTGACCCTGGAACGTAAAGGGCTAATGAAGGACACCGTGGATTTTAGTCAGTACAAGTCTGACAGTCCCTCCCGCCCTGCCCTGGACGGGAGGACTCATTTGATGATTTTACCACGATAAAAAAAAAAAAGCATTATTGTATTAAAATTTAAATTTGTTCTAAGAAGTGGCAGAATTAAAAATAAAGTCATTCTTTTAAGATGGCCAACAGAAGGAAATCCGAATCTATAGGAGTTATCGGAAAACATTGTTGGGAAACTGTAATTCATTTTGACGTCAATAATTTTGGCATAATTATTTATTTTTTGTTTATGTCCGTTTTGTGTAGGAATAATTTCATATTGTACATACGAAGAAAAAAAGATCGGGCTTTTGGAAGTTGATAAAATTTTGCAAAAAGATTTTTCATGCAATTTGTCATGATGAAAGAATTACCAATAAAATAAATCGGATGGAAAATAAAAGAAATGGGTTACAATAAATGTAATGTTTCTTCGTACATTTTGTAAGTCAATATTTGACCCTCTTCTGCTGCCTTAAAGTTTTCCGTTATCTTTGTGGGTTCGGATTTCCCCCTATTGGCCAACTTAAAAGAATCACTGTGTACAATAATGGTTTTATCCCAAAAATATGTTTGTCTCTAATATTGCTGTTAGGCTAAGATATACACCATATTTGAATGTCTACATATCTACGAATTATTGATTGTATTCGGTTGTTTCCTATTTTTTCTAGTCAGACATCTAGTGTGAGCTTATCTACCGTGAGCTTAAAATATCCAACCCCACTAAGACTGTTTTTAGTAGTAAAAGTATTATTTTTGGTTTATTCCCTTTACGTCGAGTCCCGTTATGTCGAGCCACGCTTTTATTACCTATACGTCGAGTTTAATTATATCATATTTTAGAAGTACAGTCACGTCCAAAAGGATATTAAGAATTTCAATGATGGGTCCTCTGGACTTTGATTGTTTGCCTTCATGATTGGAATTGTTAGTAGGCGAAGCGAGCTCGGGACTTGTGGGCACCACGACACGGACAGGTTAGGTTCGGGATGGCGGGGTCTTTCAGACCCCACCATCCCCTTCGTGTTAGGTTACTTTAAACCATGCACGCAGAAATAGGAGCCCCGCCAAGCGGGGCTCCGTTGAGCATCCTTCTTAGGTAATCTTAACCTATACCTGTTTTAATATGTTTTTATGCTATTGGCTTTTAATTTACATCCCTCACTGTACTTGTTCACCAAACTCGACATAAAGGAGAATAATACTTTGGAGAACAATAGACTTCCAGACTCGACATAACGGGACTCGACATAAAGGGAATATATCTTATTTTTGTAGTAGTGATTTTAATCTGAGTAATTTTATGTGCGATTAAGGAGGCATATCGAAATTTTGATTGTAAGGTTGTAACTGTGATGGTATTGGTAGCAGCAAAATTGCTACAGTGTTCGTAAACGAGCTTAAGTAATCCTGTTCTGTATTTTTTTTATTGTAATGTATCTATTTGGGCGGGTGCTCATTTTTTTGCTCATTGTAATATTTAAGATAATTATGGCATTATTTTAAGGATTTTAGGGTTAAGTATATGTCTGACGAAGAGGTCTAATGGTTAACAATTAAGTGATGTGATGTTAATTTTATTCTGTGATAAATGTTGTATCTTATGCAGGCCTAGCATGGTCTATGGTATTTGTGTATATGGTATGGTATGTTAAGTCCTCTTATATTTGTACATATTAAGCTCTGCTATTAACTAGTAACAGTTTGAGAAATAATTATTGTTTAATCAATCAAGTTTCATCCACCTTAAATATACCGTATCTACTAGTTGTATAAATGTTCCGTGGCAGTATTAAGAGCGCATATTCTGAAAGTTGGCAACGACGCACATAGTTGTCAAATATTAACAAGGTTTAATTAATTTAGCAATGTTACTGTATGGATATAAGAAATATCGCTCTGTAGTGCAGTAGAAAATTGATAAGGGAATGCAATAATTAATATCGTAACACCGAATATATAGTTTTAGTTGAAAGAAAAGTATTTGGAAACTTGTCAAATGCATTTTTTACACCTGAAACGGTTACAACATCAAATTCAGTGTTTTAATTGCATTCCTATATCTATTTTTTAGAGCACTACAGAGCAATATTTCTTATTTACATACAGTGCCAAATTAATTAAAACTTGTAAATATTTGACAGCCATTTGCGACGTTGCCAACTTTCTGGTTATGCGGCCTTAAATTAATATACCAACGTGTATCTTAGCAAATTGAGTAAAAAAAATTAAGTGTCAAAGTTTTAAACATATATTATGTGAGATTTTAAAATATTTAAGAAAAGATAATTACATATTTACATCGTCATCTGTATGTACTAGATATGGGCGCCGCGCCGGCGCGGCGCCGCCGTGTGCACTCCGCACGCCGCCGCCGCCGCCGACATTCACCGCGCGGCGTGAGTGGCGTAAAGACGTGTATTTGCTTTCGTGATTGACTCATCCAAAATGACTGACTTAATATTCCAACAATCATTGGTGAATGTTTTCGGGGATATAACATCCCCCTGTCTCACCCCCCTGCGCAGTAGCATGTTTAGACTGCTGGTTCTGTACTTGGACACTCATAGTCGCGGCGTCATAGAGACATTTCAGCACTTCGATGTACCGCCAGTCTACTTGACATCGCTGCAGTGATTGCAGAACAGCCCAGGTTTCAACGGAGTCAAAGGCCTTTTCGTAATCCACAAATGCTAAGTACAGGGGCTGGTTATGCTCTTCGGACTTCTGTATAACCTGCCTCATTGTGTGGTGCTAAATCCTCCGCGAAACCCAGACTGCTCCGGAGGCTGAAACTCGTCAAATCTTCTTGCGAGACGATTTGTGATGACCCTCGAAAACAGTTTATAGACGTGGCTCAGGAGTGATATGGGACGATTTCTTTTTAATGTGCAATGGGTTTGCTCTTGACCTCAGTCTAGGTCAGGAGTGACTAAGACAAAGTCGACAATGGAGTGAGCTTACCCAGAAGAAGCCTGTTCACTCTATCTTTGAAGAGATTAGGGTTAATGTATGTGTCCGGAAACACAGAGGCAGGCAGAGAGTTCCACTCCTTCGCTGTCCGCTTTATAAAAGACGCTTGGAAACGCTTAGTGAGAATTGGTGGTATAGCAATAAGGTAGGAATGGTAATTTTGCCGTGCGTCTAGATGTGCAATGATAGAAGGGGCCTGTTGGGATGAGATCGTGGAGTTTTTGGGTACACTCTCCGAAGTATAATCTGTAGAAGACCAACAGGCAGGCAACCTTGCGGCGATGAGTCAAGCTATGGAGCTTGGCTCTCACCAATTTTACGTCGCCAATGAGCCCCTTAGCTCTGCATTCCACTGAGTCAAGAGCGGCAAGTTGGTATTTAGCTGAGCCATCCCAAAGGTGGCTATAATATTCCATGCAGAATCGGACTTGTGCTTTGTAAAAAGTTAAAAGCTGTCCAGGCGTGAAGTAACGCTTTTTTTTAGCGTGGTAAAATCATCAAATGAGTCCTCACACCCAGGGCAGAGCGGGAGGGACTGTCAGACTTGTACTGACTAAAATCTACGGTGTCCTTCAATAGCCCTTTATGTTCCAGGGTCACGGTAATTTGATAAGTCCCGCGACGTGAAGTACCGCTTCACTCTATTTAGGATGTCCAGCTTTTTGGCCGCAAGTCGGGCTTTGAACACAATGGTGGCTCCAAAGTTGAGACTAGAAGTCAACTCCATGCCTAGGAGCTCGAGTCGGTCATTCAGAGGTACAAAGCACCCTGAAAAGTAGGAATTTGGTCCAAACGACTCCATTTTGCGGTAAAAAGACAAGCCTGTTTTGGTTTCGTTAAAAGAGACCAAATTGTCATCACCCCACTGATAGACATGGTTAAGGCATAATTTGTCCGCTCAACCATGGCCTCTCACAAGGAACAAACTTCATCCCCGATGGTATTTGCGATGGACACGTATCTCTCTGAAACTGTACTGTCATCTGCGTACCCAACAATACCAGATTGAAGTAGGTCATTGATGTAGCAGGAAAAGAGTTGCGATACTACAAGTATGATAGTTTTCAATAGGGATTTGTCGTTCTTCTTGAAAAAGAGGATCACAACAGTCCTGTTCCATGCCTTTGGAGTTATCCCGTTGTCTAAAACAGAGTTGAATAGCTTTTGGAGCTCCCGAAGTACGGGCTTTCCACCTGATTTCAGAAGTTCCGAAGTGACTCCGTCTTCATCCAGGGCTTTTTCATGTTTAAGCTGCATGATGGCCAATCCAACCTCATCTAGGCTTATTTCCGGCAGTTCATCGGTGTAGTGGCGAGTCAGAGTGGCTCGGCTATCCTCTGAAAAGGTGGCTTGTGGACCACGACTGTCGAACAACCGGCCATAAAAGTCTTCTATCTCAGCTAGGATCTCCAGCTTTGAGGTTAAGGTTTGGCCAATAGGTGATCTAAGCTTCGTCAGATACGAGCGTTTCAGCTGTTGGGCGAACACTTTAGCACCCCGATTTTCTTCTATTGCCTTTTCAATTCGGCTCGTATGGGTAGTTTCGAGGTCACGTCGTACCAACTTGCTTATTTTCTTATTGAGTTCTCACTTCTCTGACGGTGTAACTTGAATTAGTATCTATGTTTAGATTATCTGTGTCTATGTTGAAAAAAATTTTACGATGTTGTTAAAGTGTCCCTTTGGAAAAACCTTTTTTTTTGTGCCTGACGACATTTTCCTGTCGTCCCGGCTTAAAGAAGATAGGGAGTAGATTTTGAGTTTTAGTTGAAGGTAGTAAAAACCTACGCCGCCGGCGCCACGCCGCCGCCGATTGAAATTGGTCAACGCGCCGCCGCCGAGAATTTTTAAGGCGGCGCCCATGTCTAGTATGTACCTACAACCTCTAAATCTAATATGATAATATCCCCAGTTTGATAAAATAGTATTAGTAGTAGGTGGAGTGAATGATATGAAAGAAAAAGGAGTAACACATGCCTGGTCGTCTGTAAGGGGAGAAAGAGTTTGGTCGAGGTCAAAAAACATTTATGAACAGAATTGCCATAAACTTGACATATTGGACGTAAATGAGTCACTGGCCGTAAAAGTAACTGGTTTGGTAAAATTAGCAGAAACTTCATTGGGCAAGAAGCCCAAGCAAAAGGCATCTATCGGCGTTTACGGGGAATTAATTGGGCGCTTATTCAATGCACCCAATATGTCCAGAGCGCAAACCCATTTCTAGTTGTGCCGAACTCTTTGAGAATTGGATAGGGATAGGAAGATAATGTATACGAGTAAATTAACTGTCTATATCTAAGATACTATTGATTGTTTGAAACAAAATTGATAATGATTATGCATAACGAGGTAGACGATACTTTTTAAATGTTTACACGTAGGTTACGTATGATGAGTATTAATATTACAGTAATTTTAAAATCTAAACGTGTAATAAATAAGCAAATAGTGGCTTAAGCAGGTAGTGTCTTTCTGTTTTATCTAATAAGTCTTCGCCACTTTTGCTTCTATAAAATAATTTATTTGAAAATGGAATAATTCAGTATCAATAACATTGATTGTTAGGAACAAAATTAAGACGAATGCAAAGTTTTCATGTAAGTTAATGATGAAAAATTTACTTTATAGTTCCTTTTACTTACTATATTCCGTAAGTACTAGATACTTTTTGAATGTTACAGTAGAAACAAAATAAATGTCATAAGTAAACTGTGCTGTGCGTGTTTGCTTCATGTTGCGAATAGTTTTATTTTCAGGGTCTCGTCTCGTTCCACAAAAAGAGAAAAAGGCACGCGACTGTGGGTCCCTTGGCTGTGATTCACTCATAATATTAGTGGTAGTGCGCCATAGGGTGCTGTGCTGGCGAATTAGGTACGGATGGCTGAAGGTAAATGATGCAAAAAAAAAAATGCTTTAGACTTATTTAGGAGACAAGTTTTAATAGTTTTAAATATTTATACGGATACGACGCCTGCGAAAGGAAAATTCAGCTGCAAATAGGACCCGAACCCGCATTTTCTGGATAAGAACTCCAGATGCCTTACCTATTATTAACAGGCCAAACTAACTTTTACGACCGTTAACACTTTATAACCAAACGTTATTTTCAGGATTTCACTTCCAATTTATACCATCAGGACGCGGGAACATGCTACTAATGATCGAGAGCCATACGTTTAGCCAGGCCAAGAAAGATCCCAGATACTGGAACTGCTCCAAGAGGAAAGCGAAGGGTTGCAAGGCTAAAGTCAACCTTGATAATTATAACAACATCACTTCGTATGTGAGGGATCATAACCACAGCCCTCCTCCATACTATCTGGAAATCGATGGGACTTTGAGGAAAATGCCTTGTAATTTAAAAAAAACGGAATAATATGTAGGTTTCAACTGAATGTTTTTGTTATAAAGCTTTACTTAAGGAATAAATGAAATTTTGTTTGACGTTCCTGTTCGCTATCGGAAGCTGCAATTTTTTTTTAGCTAACAAAACTTGTGCCCCATGTAACTTGTGGCCAATTCCGTGTACTGAAATATAAACATAAATACATTTTGTTTTACCTTGCCCCACTGCCCCACACTATAAATTTCTCCTGTGTCGTGGGTGCGTTTGTAGATCATACAAATATTTGGTCCGTGCGGGAATCGAACCCGCGACACGCAGCGTAGCAGTCCAATCGCTCACTGCCACTGCGCTAACCGTGCCATCAAACACATTAACACATCAGCGAGATACCTACACATAGCAACGTACTTACGCACCGCTGACGTCAGCGTTGAAATATTGTGCTATGGCTATATAGAACACAATGTTAATTCGAACCTGAATTCCACTCACGCTGATGTCGATGTATATCGACATCTGCGTTCAGATTTTGAAGAAAAGATACCAAAATCAAAAGTCAGTTATTCAAATTAGGCTGATTTATCAGCACTTTTTGAAGGTCAATTTTTTACATAAGACAGTCCCCCAAAGCGCCCCCCCTTCGACATTTCCTAGTGTTTTGGATGGGAAGAAGAAGTGGCGGAACAAACTCCCCAGCAATACATCTGTCTATACGGTTAGAAGAACCAAGATTGTATACAATTTAATAGAACATTCACATCATACATCAATTCGAAATTACATCCCAACCGTGACTAGAAGGCACAAAAAGATAAACTAGGACCATCGCAGTATAGGACCATCGCAGTAAATAACAATAATAAAGAAAAGAAAATAAATTACTTATAACAAAAGCAAAGGTCAGTAAGTCGACCAGTCACCACAAGCAGCACCCGTTCACGAGCATAATGCAAAGATAATATAAAACAAACACAGACAAAAAAAAACCACAAAATATACATAAAATAAAACTAAATGACTTAACTAAGTCAAAAGTAAAAAAATAAACAATTATATGAACTCATAAACTGTCGGAAAATAAATTAATCTGGAGAAAGAGCCGATACCGTTTGTTATTTTGAGCTTATGGCGCTTTTTTCCTTTGGGATTATCGTTTACGATGGGGATGCCCATCAAGATTGATCATCATCTGCCTGGCCTCTTCCCAACTATGTATATTGGTGTCGGCTTCCAGTCGAACCAGATGCAACTGAATATCAGTATTTTACATGGAGCGACTGCATAAATTGTCAATGTAGAACTTCAATGACCCATCATATCGCATTAATCCGATTTGAATCCGGTTATTTAAATAGCTCTCTTGCCCGTATATTCTATACGATGCATAAATGCTGTATGTGTGCAGAAATGATGGGATTATTGTACCCGCACCTATCCATACCGACTTGTCACCCATAGGGGTGGAAAAAATATTGAGCTTTACATTTAACTGCTTACATTTTTTAAATAAATGTTATTTTCAGGACTTGGCTACAAATTCATACCATCAGGACGAGGAAAAAATCTACTAATGATAGAGAACCATACGTTTAGCCAGGCTAAGAAAGATACTCGATACTGGAACTGCTCCAAAAGGACCACGAAAGGTTGCAAAGCTAAAGTCCACTTTGATAATTATCATAACATCACCGCCTATGTGCGAGAACATAATCACAGTCCTCCTCCATATTTTGTGCAAAACGATGGAACTTGGATGAAATTGCCTTGTAATTATAAAAAACAGTACTTACCTTACCTAAGCAGGTTTTAAATTTGTATTTATTTATGTTATTTAATAAATTATTTTAATTTGCGATCCCACTCACTACTTATCGCAATTAATTTTAGTTTAATGCTCCATTAACTTCAAGGCGTATTAACATTAGGTAGTATACACCCAATAAGTATTAATACTACAGGGTCTAAGTCTTCTGCAAAAAATCTGAAGGAACTGATAATAAAGACTATAATAACCAATGAATTCTACCGTCTGTGGTTTAAAGCTTTCGGCCATTTTTCCCTGTGGGGCTACCATCAGTCGAAGGGCAATTGTGTTGATGCCCATCTTCTGAATTGGTAGGAGCGTAGGAATAGCAACAGTTTCCAAACAGAATTTGTTGATGTATCCCAAACTATTGCTGGCATGTTTTGTAATAAATTATTATTTATATCAAATGGTGACGAAACTAGGGCGACACAATATCGAATTTTAGATTCTTACATTGTTTAGATATTAAATATTGTCAAAGTAGTTAGCGTAGAATTACAGTCGTATTTATTTATATTTATTTGGACAGACTGGGGGTTATTCTGTAATCAAATAGTTTTTGTCATTTGATTTACAGAATCATTGTATGCTCCAAGCTTAACTTTTATTTTAGATTTAGTTGCCATTTTATTTTTTGTTCAGTTACAGTAGTCACGTTGTCTACGGGTAGAACCATGCTCATTATTAATGGGTATACTTTCAAAGAGGAGTATCGCGTGGACGAAGATACAAGATGGCCGAGATGGGTGTGTAGCGAGCCTACAAACAGCAAATGCGACGTGTATGTCCATGTCAATGATAAATACGAAGTTGTCCTTATGGCGAATGCTCATACACACGAGCCAATTTTTTGTCGCGTTTTCCAAGATAAACTGATGTAACGTTGATGATTGTCTGTTGATCTAATCGATAATAATATCAAGATCTCGTCACAGTGGTTGTTTATTTTTTCATTTTGTTTTGGAATTAATAAAATGATAATTCATTTGTATCTGTCGTTTCCTTCGTAATCCTAAAAACATTTACTGAACGTTTTGGTGGAAAACAAATACAGCAAAGAATTTGCACTGATTTTCCATTTGTAGGTACCTATAATAAATGCGTGTTATTAGATAAAATACATGAATAATTTAATTATTAAATTCTATAAAATAAAATTTAAAAAATAGTGTGGTATGTTTCAGAAACTACACTCGATGAGGATCAAGAATTAGAAAAACTAGAAGCAAAGGAAGACTACGAAGAACAATTTGAATACGAAGAAGAGTTAACTGACCAAACCAGTAATATAGCTCTATTTGTGGAGTCACGTAGAGGAAAAACAGTTCTCCAATACAACGGCCATAGGTATCGCAAGGCTTACAAATCCAGGAATGGAACTCGTTGGAACTGCTCCCTTAATAAAAACTGTTCTGCTTTTCTGTTCCTGAGCGATCAGGATGAAATTCTTATGTCCCATGAAGAACATGATCATCCTCAACCGACGAGACTTGAAAATATAGACACAGATCAAACTGGTAGGTCTTATTTTGAAGATTAACAGTCTTAGCTACGCCAGCGAAATAATCTATAAAAATGTATTTTCTTCTTTTTCACAGATACAGCAGTTGTCATCACATCTCGCAAAGGTAAAGAGATGCTCCTGTTTCGTAAGTTTACTTATCGAAAGCAATATGACAAAGGGAATAAATCTCGCTGGATTTGCTCCACGCTCAAGAACTGCCGCGGCTGCGTCTTTACCGATACCAATAATTTCATCATCTCGGCCTTCGAGGAACACTGTCATAATCCACCGAAGTATTACCTGAAACCTGATCATGTACTCGGTGCTTTGAGGGAACCTCTCATTATTGAAACTGATTGATCTTGCCTACTTACTCATTATATGAATCATTAGTTCTAATTTGAATAGGTAAAATTATGTACGATTTGTTTAATTAATAAAGTTGCTTTTATGTTTCGTGTATTTTAGTGGTTATCTTTTACTTTTAATTTATTTAACAATATTTGTTTTTTTTTTATATTTTAACACGAGTTATAACTTTCAGCTTACGAAATCAAATCGAAACGAGGCAATCCCCTGATACTTTACAAAAATTATACTTATTCGCGGCATCCCTATCCTCTTAGGAATGGCTGGCGGTGGTATTGTTCCAGGGTGAAAAACTGCAGGGCATACATTATCACTACACACGACAATGTCATAACAACCGTATTGGGTTGCCATAACCATCTTCCGATGCGTTTGGAAGGTCTTTAAGTAGTAAGTGGGTATTAAAAAAAAACTTGTCCATGGCCCTCCCGAGGTAATAAGCAGAAGTAATTTATAAGCTTTTTGTAATAGCGTGCCTTTATATTATAGTTTACTTTTAAATAAGTTCCTAATGAATATTTTATTTTATTAAAGCTAATGAATATACTGTTCTGTGTATTGATTTTTACTATCGACCCGTAAATGCCCAGTAAACTTAACAAAATTACACTAAAAGCACGAGGGTGCTAAGGAGCTGATTATTACAATAATGCCAATGTGTATTTCTTTTTCACGTTAAAAAAGGCCGTGTCCGGAATAAGATAAGTACTTCGAATCTACGTAGAATCTTCCTGAATGAGGGAAAATGTCCGTGCTTGCAATGTAGTTATTAATCTAAACGGGGCACAATTTTTTAAAGATAAAGTAATTTATGATTAAATTCTATTTTCTTTAATTCCAGCATCAATGACAGATGAAGAGAACCAAGGTAGTTCAACAGGTTCATCAGCTATAACGTTTATAGAAAGACGCCGTGGCACTATACTTTTGCATGCTGGCCACCAATACACGTTAAAAGCAAAGAACAAAAATGGAACAACAGTATGGGAATGTATTAACAGAAAAAAGACTAAATGCTACGGAAGAATTAGTTTAGACGTAAGTTAGTTTTTTGAATACACAATAAATAATATTGATGATTCATTTATGAATTTGCTATTCTTTAGAATGGGCTAGTTTACTGCAATAATAAACACATAATAGGCTATTTTACTAAAAAAATCTAATTAGTCCGTCAGTTAGATTATCAAATAATATTTGACCCGTATTTTTTCTTTTTTTACGCAAACCAAAATTGACGGAGATTTATGATGCTTTTAAAATTGCCAATACGTCACAATTCAGTACATTTTTTACTGAATTCTGACGTCACGAGCCCCCACTCTCAAATCTTGATGTGTTATATCTTGGTAGGTAAATATTCATTGATTTTACATAAGGAAAAATATGTGTCCGTTATTTTTCAAAACTCTAAATAACGGAAATAACGGATATTAAGAAATGTGTAAATGACTTCCTAGTTCTAAAATGTTACTACTCTATTAATGAATATTTAAATGAAAGATGCTAAGCCTACTACATCCGATATATTTGAACGGGAAAAACTGTATCAAACGACATTATTAAAATCCAATTGTATTCTTAATATGTACTATGACTTGTAATTGCAATCTTATTTATATTGTTTTTTTTTATTTATTATTTATAATCATTTTGACATAATTATTTGTACATTTGACATAAAATATAAATTGACCTGTATTTGAATTGATACTGGACATTAAGTTAGCTCTCAATTAGATATTGTTGTTTGTGGGTACTTGTAATCCCGATAAAGACTTATTGGATACATTATTATTATTAGTTTCTACAGCAAGAGGACTGACATTGATTTCTATTGCTTTCTACTACAATTTTAATTATTATGTAAATTGTTTGCATACCCATGTGACGGTAAAATATGGAATGAACTCTATTATATGAAAAACATCTATGTATTTAAACCTACCCATGTTTGCAAAGAATTAAATGATTTGATTTGGACTAATTAGATTTATAATTTATTGATACTGTCAAATAGCCTATTATATTGGATATCTGTTTAGTCCGTCAGAGTAGATATTCAGAAATAATGAACACGTTTTTTTTTTATCAATGAATATTGACAAAGATAAAACGCTTCTAAGTTCGGGAGTGGGGGTTTGTGACGTCATCGCCTTCGCCTTCCTGCCCTTATCCCATTCTATTTGGGGTCGGCGCAACACGTTTTCTTCTTCCATTCTCCCCTATCAGACGTCACAGTATCATTTACTCCTTTTTCTTTCATATCATTCCTTAGACAATCCATCCATCTTTTCTTTGGCTTTCCTCTTCCTCTCCATCCATCAACATTCATACTCATCACTTTCTTAGTCACATGGGTGTCATCCCATCACATGGTTTGTGACGTCATAATGCCTGGAAATTATACCGACCGAGTGACTTTTTGTGATTTTTAGAAGCGTTAACCAAAGTTGGTGAAGATACAAAATCTTCACCAGCTTTGGTTAACGTAACAAAAGAAAAAAAAAGGGTTAAATATTTTTTGAAAATCTATCTTTAGGACTAATTATTATTACCTATTCTATTGAGTTAAAAATAGCCTTTTATTCTGAAAAGTTATCTGTAGTAATTATACATTATTTTATTTTTAGGGTAATCATGTTTTGGGAATGAAGGAACACAAGTGCGTGCCAGATTTAATTAAAAATGAGTTAGATGAAAGGTTATTTCAATGCAAAAAAGAGTTATTGTCACCTGAATGCCCCACAGTTGCTTCAGTTTATAATGCATTATTAGAATCGTACAAAGATTCAAGTTTGGACGTAATATCTAAAATTCCGCCCCTAAAAAGTGTTAAAAGTACGTTGTACAGATCGAGAAACAAGAATAAATAATAAAGATTTGGGAGTACCTATAGGAAATAAATACTGATTATATTATTAAAATTGTTTAATTTGTTCCCTTTTTCGCCTAGACATATTTGTAGCCACCCTAAAATCGGGGCAGACAAAGTTTGGTCAGAGAGGACGCAGGCGCCACCGGCCAGTGGGAAAGGTCAATGAAGTACTTACCTACTTACTTGTATTACCTATCTGCCCTTTGAAGAGATGTTTGCATAAAGCTTCCTGCAGACACACGCGATTAATCGCGCTGCGACAACGAGCCAAGCTAATTTCCACTCTAAAAATATTGCGAATGGACCGCGACATGTCGCTCCGCGCGATTAATCGCGTGTGTCTGCAGGAGGCTTTACAAGCGAATGCTCATCAGTTAAGGAGCACCGTTAGGCATCTTCTATGGGGCGATTTTCCGACACTGGAGCTTTTTCTATAGAACAAAAGAAATAATAGCTACCTACCTACGCAAAATATGTAGGTAGAGGACGCCAGCAAGTCAACCCACCCCAATCTGTCAAATTTTACCAATCGAATATCAACCTTCCTCTATCGTGATAAAGTTGAAAATCTAATTAAGGAATTTAACAGATTGAGAGGTAAGTTGTTGTGCTGGCGTCTGTACCTAGGTACAATCGACAAATTTGAATGATGACCCACCATAAGCTTATTTTCTTACAGACATTCAAATACAAGGTCCACGTTTGCGTAAACAAATATCCATCGTAACGACCTTGATCTTTGTTGACGGATTCAATCAATTTATTGTCAAAATGGTTCAAGATTCAAAATTGACGACTGTACTTACATAGGTAATCGAATTAAGGACTCTTTTACAGAAGCCAAAATACTACTTATGAAAAAGAAGAGAAGGGAAGAAATATTGGAAAAAAAGAGGGAAAATGAAAGAAAGCGTTATGAACGAATGAAAAATGATCCAGACAAGTTATCTGCTTACAAAGAATATAGAAAAAAATATTATTCAACGTTGAAAACTTCAGGAAAAATTAAATTAATTTCTGAAATGACCGAACGTGAAAAAAAGCGCTGCAGGAACTTATGGCGGGTTAGATCTAGAAACCACTACTATAATAAGAAAAAATCTTAGCTTTTCAGCTTAAGTTTTAGATTGTTGTTTGTTTCTAAAACACCATTAAGTTTGTTGACTGAGAAGCTTCTTTATATTATTTAATCATGATGAGTGGCTGATGATTCCTAGGGCCTTATCAGCTGTACCTAATTACCTATAGGTAGACCACAATTTCCTGGTTTTTTCTGATATTTATATTAGTTTTCAGTCTAAAGATTAATAAATATATATGTAATAAATTTATCACTTATTATAAACCAACCATTAACCATTGTTTTTATTTTCCTGCAATATAAGTATCTTGTCTGTCCTCAAAAACCACCATTAATTGAAAATTTCTTGTGTGATTCCGTCTTTCTCTACAGTCCTACCTTACCTACCAACATTCATTAAAATCTGTTTAGCCGTCTTAATGGAACATACAGACATAACTATACATTTTTGCTTATTTAATTTATTCATATAATAAATATAATGGTGTGGTACCAAAAATATCATAAGTAGTCTAAATAAGAATGTAATCTCATCAACCAGAAATATTTGAAAAACAATCCTTTCTTTGCCTCTTTGCAGTGATTGTCTATTCGATTCCTTTGTCAGTGCTATTATAGTATCTCTTGTGGCGACCTAATGGCATTACCTTTTCTTAAGCTGCGAACATAATTATTATCAGACGCTGCTGAGAGACGCGGCTTATTGATATCTAGCCAGTACATTGAAACCAGTCCTGATCCAGAAGGCCAGGCGCCCTGCAGACTCTCCGTCCGCATTCCGGCCCATTGTGCTGCTCGACGAGGTGGGCAAGCTCTTTGAGAGTCATTGCAGACCGCCTCGTCGGGCACCTGAATCGGGTGGGTCCGAACCTTGCGGAGAGCCAGTTTGGCTTCCGCAGGGGGCGCTCGACGGTGGACGCAATCATGCGCGTGAGAGCCCTCACGACGGGGGATGCAGTAGCCCGGGGCAGGGTCGTCTTGGCGGTGTCTTTGGACATCACCAATGCCTTTAACACCCTGCCCTGGAGTTGCATCAGGGAGGCACTCCGGTATCACCGGGTGCCGACCTACCTCCGTCGTATAGTCGAGGACTACCTGACGGACAGAGCCGTCATCTACCCCGGTCACCGGGGAGAATGGAACCGGCGAGAGGTGTCGTGCGGTGTTCGGTCTTGGGACCGCCCCTGTGGAACATCGGTTACGACTATGTGCTGCGCGGCGACCTCCCTGACGGCGTCGGCGTAATATGTTACGCTGACGACACGCTCGTCCTGGCGGAGGGAGAGTCGCACCAGGCGGCGGCCGACCTGGCGACGCAAGCGGTCGCGACAGTCGTTGGAAGGATCCGGCAGTTGGGACTCGACGTGGCGCTTCACAAAACAGAGGTCATGTGTTTTCATGGCCGTCTGAACGCGCCACGGTCAGAGTCCTACATAACGGTGGGAGGGGTTCGCATCGGCGTCGGGAGGGCGATGAAGTACCTGGGACTCGTCCTCGACAGCCGGTGGAACTTCAGGGAGCACTTTCTGCGTTTGGCCCCAAGGCTGCAATGTCAGCGGGCCAAACGCCTCCTGCCGGATGCTGTACGCCGGTGTCGTGCGGTCCATGGCCCTCTACGGGGCCCCCGTGTGGGCCCTGAGCATGTGGACGCGACCAGCTCTGGTCGCATGCCAGAGGGTCATGGCTATCCGGATGATCCGAGGAAACCGCACGATCGCCGGCGAATCGGCCAACCTCCTTGCCGGATTACTGCCCTGGGATCTGGAGGCGACTGCCCTCCAGCGCGTTTATGAGTGGCGCGTGGAGGCGCAGCGCCGGGGAGAATTCCCGCTGCCCCGACAACTCGAGGCGCAGCGGGAAGAGGTCCGGCGTGATCTCAGGGCAGTATGGAGGGAACGACTGTCGCAATCGAGGTTCGGGCACGCCGCAATCGCGGCGGTAAGACCCCTCTTTGAGGAGTGGCTGGAAAGGCGTCACGGCGTCCTGACCTACCGCATGACGCAGGTCCTCACCGGACACGGAAGTTTCGGGAAGTACCTGTGTCGGATAGGGAGGGAAGACACGCCCGGGTGTCACCATTGCGAAGATCGCCCGGAGGACACAGTGGAGCATACGGTGCAGGATTGCCCCGTGTGGGCAGAGCGCCGCCGTGTCCTCACGGCAGCGATAGGCGGAGACCTCTCGCGCCCGGCATTGGTCGAGACCATGCTGCGGGGCGAGACGGAGTGGGAAGCGGTCGCCTCCTTCTGCGAAGCAGTTATGCTCGCGAAGGAGGAGGTGGGCCGTGAGAGAGAGAGGATAGCGTCCTCCCTCCACCCCAGCCGCAGTGGTAGACGCCCACGGCGTCGGACGTCGCAAGACGATCTCCGACCACCGTAGGCGCGGGCATGCGGGCGGCGAGTAACGGGCAACTCGCCGCTCGATCATGGACCATGCCCGGGTCGACGGCGCGTTGTGTTCCACGCGCGCCTCAAAGAGCGTCAGCAAGATGACGGGGCCAAAGCCTGTCGGGATCAAAGCCTGTCGGGGTCGCGGGACTTATACCTACCATTACCGTGACCCTGGAACGTAAAGGGCTAATGAAGGACACCGTGGATTTTAGTCAGTACAAGTCTGCCAGTCCCTCCCGCCCTGCCCTGGATGGGAGGACTCATTTGATGATTTTACCACGCTAGAAAAAAAGCCAGTACCTTTAATACTACACTGTGCAAACTATCGGCCGTAAGACGCGGACGTGACCTTGAGTCGCCCTTGAGCGTTCTGACGTCCGAACAGAATATGGCCGGCTGGATGTTTGTGAGTCCGCGGACGGTGTGTCCGAACTACGGTGCACACTGCTAAAGCTGAGAACATATCGGACGCGTCCGTCAGCCGTGGCTGAGAGACGCGGCTTATTGATTATTTAGCCAGTACATTTAATAATATTCAACAACTATCACACAACGCCATCTAGTCCCAAGCTAAGCAGAGCTTGTGTTATCGGTACTAGACAACTGATAAACATACTTATATATTTCTAAATACATCTACACTAATATTATAAAGAGGAAAACTTTGTATTTTTGTTTGTTTGTTTGTAATGGATAAACTCAAAAACTACTGGACCGATTTTAAAAATTCTTTCACCATTAGAAAGCTACATTATCTGCGAGTAACATAGGCTATATAACATCACGCTATTACTAATAGGAGCGGAGCAGCAATGAAAAATGTTTCAAAATCAGGAAAATGTATTCCTTTTCGAGAGCTTCCGTTGCGTGCGCTGCGTAAACGGTTAGAGTTACGCAAAAAATATGTATTACGGAATTATTCCTCATAAAAAGTCCTAAAATAAAGTCCGCGAGAGGATATATCTATCTTTTAAGGTTAAGTCACTATAACCTTTTTTATGGAAATCAAATTTGTTTTAAAATAATGCTTTATTTGCGAAGGTATTTTCATTAACATGATATTAATCCTCATCCAAATAAATTCGTTAATCATCACAAGCATTTAATTTTGAACGAAATGCCCTTGACATCATTTGATTTCAATGAATATCTTAGGAGATACCTATCACAGTTTTAAAATATTACCGCAAAAAAAAAATGGCTGGATGTTTGTGCGTCCGTGGACGGTGTGTCAGAACTACCGTGCAAACTGCTAAGCCGCGGCTGACGGACGCGTCCGATAACTTGTTCTCAGCTTTATAATTAATTTCTGCCCATTTGGTTGGGGCAAAAGGGTGCTGTATTGTTAATGACTATTAGGGTAAGTTTTAAAGGAAACATCTGTTCTTACTTAAAAAATATTTATTGACATAAATTATAAAAAAACATTGAGGTAGTGAGTATTACATTTCATCAGTCTTAATTTAATGTTGATCAGTCAAAATATTATTGAGAAAATAATTTAAAATCTAAAACATAAAACTAAATATACAATAAGTACCCACCAGCTAAAATAATTTTATTTAAACATGATTCCTATTACTGATTCAAATTACATTAAAAAAATAAAATCATTACACACATAAGTGACAAAACAAGAAGACTTGCTGCATAAATCCCAAATCCATTAGGACGAGGACAAGGGAGTAATCATGCAATAAAAGAAAAAAAACTTATTACAATACTAACAGACAAAATCCAGTATATTGTACCATTGGTATGGTCATTCTCACATTACATTGATAAACTTAGATTACATGGTCATATTGTTTGAGGTAGAAAAATACTTGGCCAGAATTCATACTTTAATATTTTGTCACATGCCAACTATAAAACTAAATACATACACATAGTTAAAAGTATTATGTAGAGGTATAAAAGGTACATTTTCAGTCTTTATTATGGTAAATGCCTCAATTTCCTTAAAAATTTCTTGGTACAGTCATTTATTTTTATCAGTCTGCAGTTTATCTCTTTCTTAAAAACTATGAGGTATATAACAGTCTTTAAAATGAGTTTTTAAACAACTTTAAACGATCCATCGTTACGACGGTAAAATCCATGAGGTGGGTGATTATGATTGTTACGCACCCGTTTGATGACCTGTCCTAGACGATGCACCACCGTTGTTATATCCACGTTGCATCCAGTCTTTGTGCGAGATGTACAGTACCATTGCTTCTTTCCATAAGCCAGTTTGTTCTTCAGACGGAATGCATAACCTTTGTTAACGAGGAGTAAACTTCCTTTTCGTGTTGGAATGAAGCTTGCAACTGAAACAGTGAAGATAGGTGGGTTAGTAAATGCTGATGAGGTGTACACATGGTAGTTTATAAAAAAAGTAAATAAAATGGTTAATCTGTAAATAAAACACAGTTTTTTTATGAAATATATATTTATTTAAATAGTAAACATTGCAACTCCAATAAAAGTTAGATTCCTAAGATGACCCATTGACCAGATATTTACTTTGTTGGTGTTCTGTCTTAAAATCAGAGCTAGTAACTTCTTGGAGCTTGGTATGTTTACGTTTACTAAATCTGTTTGCCGTCAGTAAATATAACTTGGTTTAATCAAAATCAGATTATAAAATAATGCACAGTAGTTATTAAAATTTGTAAATTATTTGAATTATTTCACAAGACAATTTTTATTGCAACTAGAACTACCAGAAGTTATTCGCGCGCATATAACCTATCAAAAGTTTAAAACTAAATTACACAAATTGTGTCACTGTACACTTTCATAACTTTACTTAAATTTGCCACAAACTGTGATTTTCTCACAAAACTAGGCACATAAACATTAAAAACACAAAACATAACACGCCATGTAACGCTAAACAAAATGACGCTTTCTGTCACTTTTTTTTTGCTCTGGAATGTAGCCAGCAGTAGGCATGTTCCTCGCGTTCACAAACTCGCGTTTTTTCTATTAGCTAGCAACACCAAGATTAAACCGCTCCGTTATAAGTAAAGCTCGCGCTTATTGAAGAAAGTAAATCTGTGGTTTTAAAAGATAATATGTAAAACAGAAATTAAGAAAATAAAATAATTACATGGAGATCGAATCTTTAATTTACTCTGACTCAGCTCAGCAAAATATTATTAGAAATGCTAAATATAAAATGCATTATACCTACTCTTTGACGAGTGACAGTTTTACGCGGATTGACTATTTTAGGTTCCTAATTTTGTTTAATTTTTCTATTATAGTTATGGTAAAGCAAATTGTATTGTTGAGTTTTAAAATCATAACCGCAATAAAAATATTACGAACGAAAATGTGTATTCACGAAATACGAAACGTCATTGTCAGAAAGTGACAATTTGACAAACGTGTTTCATTTCAATAGCAAAGCAAAGAAAACATCGAATTATAATATCTGATGCTATAATAATATCTGATTAAATCCTAGTTAGAATATCAAATTATGTTTAGTTTGCGGAATGTACCCTTTCCTTTTACGGTATGCTATCGTCAAAGCATTCATGGCGTATTAAAAAGTTATAAAGTTTGTAAACTTTTTAACAAAGTTTTGTGTTCAGTGATTAGAAAACAATAGCTCATAGGCAGTTACAAAATTGTGTTGTGTTTCGTATTATATATAGATTGTAAGTGTTAGCCTTTAGGTATATTTGGACAGTAATGTGAAATAACCATTAGAGTTTATTATGATGTTTTGTATATGTTTTAAAACGTGAATTGTGCTTGGATGCTTAAAATTTGTTCATGTGAGTTTAATTTTAGCACTTCTCAATTGGGCAACTATAGGTAGCAATTTAACTGAATTGTTGAGGCAAACTTGTAAATAACCTAGAAGAAGACTAAAAGTTATGTTTTATGGTGTTGTTTCCAGTGTGTGTTACATAATAATACAGTTATTTACTACATAATAATATACGTACATATTTTTATATGTATTACCTTTTTTTGCAGAATTAATTCAGTTGTGAATTAAGTCCTCAATAAGTATTTTATTCAAGTTTCAATTAGTTTTATAATGAGACCAAAAACATCTACCTACGTACTACATCATCCTACGTTTATGAAAAATTTGTTTTTTATAAAACTTTTCAATATTTGTTTTTATCATCCAGAAATATCTTTGCTTTTTAGCCAGTAATTAATGAAAATGAATCTGTCAATTTGTTGTTAAAGCATTAGATTTGTTTATTTTTTTTATCATCATACTATCAATGAATTTACATTTCTTCTTCTTCTTCCTGCGCTTATCCCATTCTACTTGGGGTCGGCACAACACATTTTCTTCTTCAATTCTCCCCTATCAGATGTCACAGTGTCATTTACTTCTTTTTGTTTCATATCATTCCTTGGACAATCCATCCATCTTTTCCTTCGCCTTCCTCTTCCTCTCCATCCATCAACAATGAATTTACATTTCAAATTAGGTACCTAATTATAAACTAATAAATAAACTTCAAACACTGATATTGTAGAAAAAAGAATTAAAAAAAAATCTCATTATCTTGAAAAAATATTATAACATTTATTTTTTAAAACATAAAGAAATTACATGTAAGTTTTTCATTAAAACATAAAATATTTAGACAGTGGGAATTCTTTCCCTGGATTTGTTATCGTGAGTTATTGAGAGAAAACTTAAGACATTAATAATATTTAAAATATCAAATATTCCAGTGTGTTTTCCAAAGTTTGAGCTGAGTCAACTTCAAGTTTGTAATCATTTAACCGTAAGTAATATGAATAAAAGTTTGAATTCACTCATATTTCTCAAAGACTTAAAACTGTAATGTTGATCATAAAACATTGCTCTGGGTCTCTGCGCTGTTTCTGTATGGTAATGTGAATGATTGTTAAGCCACCCACAATTCAGAAGAAATTCCTAGTGTGGGATAAGATTAAAACAAAGTGCACCATATAGTCATTACTCATACTGCATTCATTATGTCATAAATAGGAAATCATTGACACTAATATTATGTAAATATTATTACAAATAACTTATTACTCAGTTTGTCCTTAAATGGGTCAAAGTCCATTGTTGTTTTGTATTTTGTACCAATTGTTGCTTTTGTAAAACATTTCCTCTTTACTTTAAACTCTAGTGTCTTATGTTTACATGTTTGATTGGTCAATTTTGTGTATAGAATGCTTAGTAGGAAGCAAAGGCAATTATAGGGAAACACACCCTCAAGAAAACCCGCAAATAGAATGTGATAAGGCCCAGAATTTAAATTATTTTAAAGTAATTTAAGTCATTAGTTACATCAATACTGTCTGAACTGTTTACGATAACGCTAATTAAAGTGTAACTGAATTTTATTGATTAAAATTAATAACAGATTCTTTCAAGGTTTGTCGACTACAACATCATAATTATGGTGTTTTCATTAATCCTAATCTTTACTATCCTAACCCAATCCTAACTAGTATGGTAAGCTTCAGAGAAAACTCACCCCTTTTAGTTATGACATCACTACTAAATGGGGTGATATTTCTCTGAGGCTGACTGTACTACATATGAATGCGAAAGTAAGTAGTAGTGTGTGTTTGTTACTTTTACCACAGAATACCTGCTTTTACGTCCAATCCATTGAACCAATCATCCTGAAATTTTGCATTTTATATGTTATCCGGTGTACAGAAATGGACATAGGGGTTACCCTATGTCCGGGATGTAAGGTATTACATCCCAAAAAAAATTTTGTTGCTGAGGAAAATAACAATAAGGTTCTTATCATTATAAATGATGCCATATAGTCGAATTGATTTTCAAATTTTAATTTAATAAACATGTTCGAAGCCGCGAGCAAAAGTTAGTCTTCTACCATACTGAGCTACTAATTTCTCATTTTAATTCTCAGGAAATTTCCACAAATGTTATCTAAATTGTGTATTTTGCAATTATAATGATATTGAACAATGTTTGTTTCATTTACCTTCCTGTTATTGTAAGTAAGGGAACCCTTATTTGTGTTACAATTCCATTTTCGTTTTCAGGTATATTCATAAACACTCGAGGGAACTCCAAACTCTTCATATATCAGAATCACACGTTCCGTTTTATGTATAAGAAGGCATACGGCAGTCAGCTATGGTACTGTTGGTACTTCTTTAGCAGGTGTTGTCCTGCGAAGCTACGGATAAATAACAACGGGAAGGTGACTGAAAGCATTGGCAGACACAACCACGATCCTCCGACTTGTTGGATGACCCCGGACGGCAAGTCCTACAGTCTCCCTCCCTTACCAGATAAGACCCCTCCCAATACCCCAAATAATGTATAATTACAATAAAAGTATTTGGAAACAATTTTGTTTTACTGCCTTTATTTTGTTGTGAAATGAACAAACTGCCTCTATTTCAAACAAGATGAGATTTTAATTTGTATTTTATGGAATGTTAAGTTTACGTCGAGTTTAGTTTGTAACTTAGTATAAGTATTATCGTGCTACTAAGTAATGTTTTAGACCAGTGTTTTTCAACCTTTTTCATGGCACGGCCCTTTTAGTATGAAGAAATAATTCGCGACACCTCGTTGATTTTTCTTTTTTTTTTTGTGACAAATTACTTTTTCAACTCCCCTATAGAAGTTTCACCTCCCCCCTAAAAAGGCTTCGCGACCCCCCCAGGGGGTCGCGACCCACAGGTTGAAAAACACTGTTTTAGACTGTGTACAAAAGTTGCGTGTTTATTGAAATGCAAACACGGTTCTCTTCTAGAGTTTAATATATTATTTAATAATTATGTACGAATTTGTTTCGTAATATTTTTTCATGATTTAAGGAGGCGTCCAATTTTTAATGTTTTGATTAGTGACATTTTCATAGCCATCCCCGTCTTGAATTTTACCCCTGAAAATCCGGAAGTGATGCAACGCGAATCAAATAGTAGAAAAATTACGGTGGCTTTCAAGGCGATAAATTAATGTGGCTAATCAAAACATAGAGGCTAAATGCTGTAATAATATTTGGATGCTAAATATTATTAAGTACGTACATTCTTTACTGTACATTTATCATGCATTTTCTGTCACCGCAAAAAAAGTGATGTTTTAACTGTAGGTGTAATTATAATATACTATTTAATATTGACACGTTTTTAGTGTACCTATACCCTATACTGTCTCTGTCATTCATATTCATGACCTACATGGATCCGCCCACACTACATAATATTGTGTCTATTATTGCGCTCGCTTTGACTTATTTCATGTCAATCAATCAGAGCGAAGCGGGGATTTCGCTTTTGTGATGTCCGTGTTCCTCTTTTTGGCAGTCCTAGATATTTGATGAGAGAAAAAACAATTTTTATCCATCTCTGCCTGTATCAACAACTAGGTAAAATTGCCTTTTTCAAGCGTGACTACCCTCCGATGACAGTTTTCTATTTCCAATTTTGATTTCTGAACTTTAATCAGACAATACAATCGTGATAGTCGATAATAACTCGCGATATCAACATTATTCATATTTGGGAAATACCACATAACTTCATCAAGAATTGACGTTTATTTATTAAATCATTTTAATCTTTACACCTGTGCTGAAGTATGTAGGTACCTACCTTTGATTATATAATGTCTAGATGGAGCGTCGCCCTACAATCGTATCGAAGAAAACGAGTCAACATTTTCAAGTATGTGTGCGTGCAGGCGTCGTTTTACACTATGCGTCTATGTCTCTGTGTGCGTAAATAATGATACCAGCTACTACAATTCTCCCACAAATCGCATTAAAAAAATAAACTTATTAAATATGATAAGTTTTAGGTGTGTATGTACTTATGTAGTGTCTTTTATTCAGTTGTTACTTTTTTAAATAAATCAAAAACATTAATTTAATTAGAGTTGGGTGGTTGAATGTTGTAGTTAAATCAACTAAGTTAATTAAATAAGTATTACAATATTTAAAATAATATTTTAAGCAGCATTTGGAAATTTTAACATTTGGAAATTTTAAAATTCATCCCTAATATAATATATGTGATCTTTCAGATCACATATATTATATTAGGGATGAATTTTGATTACAAATAAACACATTCAACAAAGCGATCGCTCGTGTTAAAAAATTAAACAAAGTCAATGACCATCTCAAGACATTAAAAAATCAAAGACATTAAAAAAAATGTCTTGACCAGGAAAAGCTATTATTTACGATTTAAAAATTAACATTGTAAAAAAAATGTTTTAGTTCGGCACTCTTTGCACGCGAGTTCGATTCGCACTTGGCCAGTTTTTTTTAAAAGTAGGTACACGAACGAAATTGTATAAACGTAACTTAAACCAACTAATATGTACCCACAAAAATGACGTTACGTTGGGAGAGTAAAAAAAAGAAAGTGGCAACACTTATAAAATATGGCGTGTTTTGATAATCATAAAAACAAAAACTGATGAAAACTGAAAAGATGGAAGGTGATGTGTTTGGTATTTTTTATCCTTCCTATTATAATTCCGGCACAATTTAATAGCACATACCATCATTTTATCGCTGATATTTGTTTTTTACTTGGGGCGCGTAATACGTAGTGACATAAAAGCGACACGATCTGCACTGATCGGCGGGTAAGCCCTTGTGAGCCAATAGTTGGCTGAGAGTTTTTGACACGTTTGCGCGTACTTGACGCTCCATCTAGACATTATATAATCAAAGGTACCTACATGATTAGATAATTCTGATTTAACACCAAAACATCTACTATTCGAACGAATTAAGTCATTGCAACACGAAACTGTGATTTGAAATAATAAAAAGAACAGTCAAGTATCCTTCTCCTTCTTCATCTTTTAGCCACCCAATGCTATGTGTAGTTCTCTTCCAAATCTTTTCATTTTTGGCGGTTTAGTATCATGGGTATCCAGTTTCTTTTGGCTAATAATGAGATCATCCACCTTGTCATGCACATTCGGTCTGTTCCATCATTATTTCCACTCCTATACCTACTACCCACCCCTATCTTATATTCACTCTCAGTCAAATAGCCTACTTCTCTACTGAAATTGTTAGCCAGACAAGAACTCCGATGCATTGACTTTCCTCGGAGCTTTTTACTGATTCATCGACCACACTCATCAAATATCGATTTGCTGCGTTTTATTTTTGTTTGACTGTGTATAGGAAAACCGAAAATGGGAACAGGAAAAGATATCTAATCGAATTCGGCTTTCATGTAAATGTATAAAACTCAAATGTCTAAAATTAACTAAAATTTATATCTTATTTATTGGCAAAAAACTGCTTAGCCCCTGGCACTGCATTGGTTGAATTAAAATTCAACTCTACTATCATTTTAACGCAAATAAAATGTTAAGAAATTAGTTTTTAAAGATCAAAGTTCCATTATGTATTATAATTATTGTGCCTTTCAAGAGTTTTATGTAAACCAAAAATAAAATATAATATTGTACGTATGTCTTTTGTTTTATTCATTTGTACAGCATCTGAACAGGACCTTTTTAAACTTTAGGTACCCCTTTTTTTTTGCGTGGTAAAATCATCAAATGAGTCCTCCCGCCCAGGGTGGGGCGGGAGGGACTGTCAGACTTGTACTGACTAAAATCCACGGTGATCCTTCAATAGCCCTTTACGTACCAGGGTCAGGGTTACCAGGTGAGACAGTCCCGCGACCCCGGCAGGCTTTGGCCCTCTTAGGGGGCCCCGTTACATTGCTGACAGCTCTTTGAGGCGTGTGTGGAACACAACGCGCCGTCGACCCGGGCATTGTCCAAAATCGGGCGGCAAGTCACCCATAACTCACCGCCCGCATGTCCGCGCCTACGGTGGCCGGAGATTGTCTTGCGACGTCCGTTGCCGTGGGCGTCTCCCGCGGCAGTTTAGGTACCCCTCACACTCACTTTTACACTGTTGAAAGTTATAATTTAATATTCTAACAAGTAAAATTGTAGATATTTCTGGCTCGTTAATTGAATATTGCAAAGGATTAAACATAACCTAAACTAGTAAATTCTGACACTAACTAATCTTTTATTTAGCGTTATTTCAAAATAATTAGGTAGGTAGGTACTGGTAGGTAAGGTGGTGGTTTTGTTGTTCAAATTCCTGTAATATAGAAATTGTTCTGAAAAGAATAATAAATCTCTTTTAAAAAAAAGTACCGACTTCAAAAACAAATAAGTACAAAAAAGTTAAAAATAACTTTTCTTTCGGAAGTCGGTGGTTTTGTTTTTATTTCATTGACTATTGCCACAAACTTCCGAAAGAAAATTAATTTTAAACTTTTTTGTATTTGTTTTCAAAGTCGGTACTTTTTTCAAAAAAAGTTTTTTATTTCACCCTTTTTAGTTCAGATCCACAACAAAAATCTTCGTATAATCCGTCTTTAGAAATCCATAATTCAAGTGAGCAACATAAACGGATCTATGCGGGCAACGTCAAGAGATATCCATTATTGTTATAAACTAAAACCTTCCCTAAAATGTAACAAACACTTTTCTGAAAACCGCACCTAAATCGGTTCAGCCAAAAGCGAGATAATCGCGAATAAACACACATCTTCGTTCGCATATCTCCGGAACTACAAGTAGTTTTTGTTGTACTAGGACCTAGGTATTGTTCAACTTAGGGAATACCTACTGCAAGTTTCATCAAAAACGGTACAGTATTTTTGACATAGTGAATTTTTTGCTTACTTGGATTGTAGATTTTCTAAGTCGATTGTATGTTTGTTCGCGATTATCTCGCGTTTGACTGAACCGATTTTCATGCGGTTTTCAGAAAAGTTGCCCGTAGCCCGTATAAATCCGATCAAACTGATAATCTCCTTTTTTTTAAGTCGGTTAAAATCGTAAAATGTGGCTCAGAGGGCTCAGACCGAACATGTCGGTTTATCCTGACGCCATATTTTTCCCAAAATCGACACCATATAGTTGTGATTATATTATGATATGTAGTACATAAAAAAATCACATCCCATTAAAAAAACACAAAAACCAGTGATGTCAAATATTAGTACCTATTTCAGCAAAACGGGTTTGCCTTCTTAGACAGTCAGGCATTCCATTTTACTGCTATGAAATTAATACATTGATGAACGTGTAGGTACTTTTCTTTTCAAGATGCCAGCCTAGTTTTTTAATAATTTGTTACAGGACACAAAAAACGCAGAAAGCCACTTACTGGCGCACAAAAAACTCAGAGATATAGAGAACGATTGAAACGAGAGAATCCTGCAAAGTACGAGGCCCAAAGACTGAAAAATTTGGAAAGACTTCAGAAGAAGAAAAAAAGAATTTCAGAAATGACACAAGAACAAGCTGAGAAACAGAGAAAAGTTTGGCGCGATGACAAACGCAAACGCAGCCAAAGAAAAACGGTTTCCAGTTACGCTATATTCACCAAATAATGGATGGCTAGTTGCATTACCTAACCTCCTTCGTGTAATACAAAAACGTTGAAGGAACACATGATCAATATGGCGAACTACCAAAGGTATAGGATCAATAAATAAATAATGAAAAATACACGTTTTGTATGTAATGCTTGTAACGTTTACTTTTGTGCTGCGCCATGTTTTAAAATGTTAAGCCTCCTGCAGACACACGCGATTAATCGTGCTGCGACAACGAGCCAAGCTAATTTCCACTCTAAAAATACTGTGAATGGACCGCGACATGTCGCCCCGCGCGATTAATCGCGTGTGTCTGCAGGAGGCTTAACACTGTAATTAATTTATACCGCTTACCAAACAAATAAACAGATAATTAATTATAGATAGGTACTTTAAAAAATGGCATCCCTGATGCCTTAGTAAGGGCTCCCACACAAATCCGCGATGCGATGCGATGCGACGTCGCATCGCAGGAAGATGCGATGCGAATTTCTGCGATGCAATTTTGTGCGGTCTATCGTAAGGTTCAGGTGACCATACCTTCTAGATAAGATAAGATATATAGATTTATACTACGAGTTAATTTTTTTTAGTTTTGCTTATTATTAAACTATGCGATCTTACTAAATAAAAATACATTGAACTAAATTAAATTACATTACTTACATTACAAATTCATTGACATTAAATCATTAACAAAAAATATTTTATATGTTTTTTTTTTTTTTAATAATTTACAATTCAAAACATATAATATTTTTAATAATTCTATTCAAACTGCAAAAAAAAAATATTGTTTAGAGTTTCACAGGACTGTCTCAGAGCGGACTGAAATGTTGTCACCAAGTATGACGTCACATCGCAGAAATGCACGATGCGAATCAGATCGCAAGTTAATGCGATGTATTCGTGTGAGATCGCAAACATTTGCGATGCGATGCGAATTCGCGGTTTTTTGTGGGAGCCCTAATAAATTGTATTGTGTAATTTCTTATTCTAAAATTGTAAAACGAGACGAGAGACGTAGGTAAATAAAAAACAGTTTATCTCGACGAAATTTTTGAATAGGTACTTATTTTTAGGTATTTGTGGCTTAGCTTTCAGGGCACACGCATGTGTTTATGCTCTAGCGCTGAAAGAGTTAAATCTAATTTTCTTAATCGACTTAAAATTACCCACATGTAAACAAGTTGAAGAGTTGAACGCGCTAATCTCAAGAACTTCCGGTCCGAATTGAAAAAATTATTTGTGTGTTGGATAGTCAATTTAATGGTGAAGGCTATAGGCTATTAAACATCACCCTACGACTAATAGGAGCCAAGCAGCGGAGGTAAAACCACGGGGAATAACTAGTACTCAATACGTTGATCGAAATCGAGTAAAGATTTAAAATGTCTTTCAATAAAGCCAGACGAGACGAACGATTGATTAATAAAAAGAGATCAAAAGCAATTGATACCATATCGTCGCACTGCCCGCAAATATAGAAGCAATTAAATACCAAGTTTAGGCCCTACCTCTCAGCAATAAAGTTCAATATTTAATGAAGTCATGCTTAAAACTGGTGACCAATTTTTGTACGATATCAATGAGGACAAAGTTGTGGTTGTGATTCACGCAGATTTTGAACAGTTGATAACTGAGTAATAATGCGGTAATGTTATGAGTGCTTGATCAATAACTGATAAGACAGGCATAAACAACTCCTTGTGTAGAACTGCCAATAAGTTGCAAGCACAAATTACTTATATGTTGGTATGTTGCAAGTAAAGAAATGGCTGGTATTTGCACTACCTTCTCGATAACGGTGTACCTAAGCTGTATGACGTCATTGCAGAGGTACGTATTGGCGTTTGATAAGGTTGCATATTATGTAGGTTTGTACAGTCAAGACCAATACAACAATACTTATTGTTTATGCGAAACTAAATGCACCTGTCAAGTATTTTTGTACAAAGAATCTATGTAAGTACACAATTTCAAAACAGTATGATTTAAAATCACAAAGTTATAAGCTTATTATGTTACTTGGTTTTCCGTTCAAAAACATGCTAATTTCGCGGCGGTACCCCCACTCAACCCGCGCCTCATGTGTCGTACACTCATTGAAAATAGTTTGGCAATAGGTACCTATCCGTACGGTGATTGCATTTTAATAAAGTGATGATAAAATAAAAAAAAAACATTTTGGAACAAAATATAATCTGGTGTAAAAATGATTGGAATCAATCAAGTTACTGATTCTGAACAAAGTATATTCAGGTTTCGCATTTATACTAAAAATAATCTAATATACAAAATTCTCGTGTCACATTTTTCGTTGCCTTACTCCTCCGAAACGGCTTGACCGATTTTGATGAAATTTTTTGTGCTTATCCGGTATCTATGAGAATCGGCCAACATCTATTTTTCATCCCTCTAAATGTTAGGGGTAGTCCACACCAATTTTTTTTTTAATTATTTATATGGCAAAACAACGTTTGCCGGTTCAGCTAGTGCTATATATAAATACTCTTATTTTTTTAATAAACGATGCTCTCCCCATACTTGGAATTTCTCCTGTATCGTAGCCGCGTTTACAAACAGAAACTTAGATACACAAAACTCCCAGACCCAGAACATCTACTTGTAGGTCATACAAATTAATATTATTTTGTTCCGTGTAAGACCTAAGTATTTCGTGATAGCATAGACTTCATAATCCATGACTGGATGAAAAAAGCGAGAGATTGCGCTCCCTAGGAAAGGCTTACGTCCAGAAGTGGATGATGATAACTTCCAAAATAGAAGGTCCATGAAAACGTGAAAGGTTGCTTAATATGGAAGGAGAACATCGCTTTTGAATCTTGCTAATTACTGCTCGTGACTGTACGCCCAGTATTATTTTCTTATCTCTTTTAAACAGTTTGACATATATTTGTAATTTCAATGAACGGATAAACTCCTTTAGAATGGAGGATCCCACGCAAGGGCGTCGCCAGCTTATGACTAAGGGGGGGGGGGGGGGCAATGCAATGGGTCAAAATTATGGAGGATAAAAATATGAACGCCGAGGGCGTGAAGCGTTACGTGACGCCTATCCAGCCACTCCTCAAAGAGGGGTCTTATCGCCGCGATTGCGGCGTGCCCGGACCCCGGTTGCAACAGTAGCTTCCTCCATACTGCCCTGAGATCGCGCCGGAGCTCTTCCCGCCGCGCCTCGACTTGTCGAGGCAGTAGCGGGGATTCACCTCGGCGATGAATCACCAACACATGGGCCCCGTAGAGTGCTATAGACAGCACGACACCGGCGTACAGCCTCCGGCAGGAATAAAGCGTTAGAGCGGCAGTTCGCGAGCGAGACAGCGACAGGAGACAGATACGATAGCAATCTTCGGTCGCGGTCTCCTGTCGCGGTCTCGCGCGCGAACCGGCACCATTACACTTCGGAAATCTTTGCCCCGATGACGATTGTAATAAGAACGGTTCTAATATCATAAGACGGAGGCTCTCAAATCCTATAATAGGTACTGTTAGGATATTTTACGAAATGAACTAAGAAGTTCACATAATAATTATGATGTGTGAACTTATATTCTAAATAGACTGGTAGCGGACACAAATCAATGAGCTGACAAAACGGTAGTCCCTCAAAGATTGTGAATGGCAAATAGCTACTTATGACGTCACAAATTTTTCGACTTAATGACTCAATCACTTATTAATATATTAGCAAATCAGCTTACAACCAACTAAAAAAAAATCGAGTTGAAGGCAAGGCCTAAAAATAAAATAAAGTGAATCTTTAGTTGTTGTTTGTGCGCCAACGGAAAACTCTTTCATTACCGCGATGAACGTTTATACAAACATTTGAAGAGTATTTTCGCTGAAATTAACGGCATTTCCCGTTAGAGTGGCCCTTGTATTGGATGTACTGGTTGATGGCGTCTACTACCCTATTTACTAACTATTTAGATATGGTATTTCTTGTTTTCAACAAACAGAGTGTGTCTGTTGACGGCTTGATGCTGACGTCTTCCAGAAAAGTGTTTCTTGAGTTCCGTACGCTGAACGGAATTTTATCAAATCTTTATTTAACTTCTACATATTTTTCTATTCAAATATTAATTATCTTATTTAAAAAAGATAGTTGCACATGTTTGTTTATAAAGAATGAAAAATAAACAATCGAATATAACATCTCCTATGAATTAAATTTTGCCATAAACGCACTACAGTTTCTAGAATAACAGAATGAATTGTGCAAAGGCTGCAATATTATAATAATAAAACAAAATAATTTTGCTATTCTTGGAAAAATATAAACATTCAGGGAAATCCCCACGTTATGAATTCAATTAAAATAAAACTGCAATGGTCATGTCAATCCGAGACCTGTAATCGTGAATGGTGCTGCTACATACTATATCTAGGCCAAACTATACAACTGGGCCGGCACAAATTCGAGAAGGAAACAACCAGAAGGATACGCTTGGGCTGGGTGGCATTCGGGAAGCTGCGTCATATCTTCAAATCATCGATCCCACAATCCCTTAAAACCAGGGTTTATAACCAGTGCGTCCTACCCGTAATGACTTACGGAGCCGAAACGTGGACACTTACCATAGGCCTGGTCCACAAATTCAAGGTTGCTCAGCGTGCAATGGAGAGAGCAATGCTCGGAGTCTCTCTGGCGAATAGAATTCGGAACGAAGTCATTCGCCAGAGAACCAAAGTAATCGACATTGCGCGTAGAATAAGCACGTTGAAGTGGAAGTGGGCCGGCCACGTCTGTAGACGGACCGATGGTAGATGGAGCAGACAGGTGCTAGAGTGGAGACCGCGAATAGGCAAACGTAGTGTAGGACGCCCTGCGGCAAGATGGGTCGATGATTTGAATAATGTGACTGGTAGCGGATGGATGCGGGCTGCCCAGGACCGGGAGGGTTGGCGCTCTTTGGGGGAGGCTTACGTTCAGCAGTGGACGGCAATAGGCTGATAATAATATAATAAAAAACTGCCAAACAGGGAATTTTCATATCGCGGTTTCCTAGAAGCAAGACATTAAAAAAACCATACGGAGCTAAAAATAATAAAATATCTAGACGATTTTTGCAAATGATATCAAAATATGAATCACCTGATTCTTTTGAACGTATCGCATACCTATTTAGAGTTTCTTTTATAAATCAAACACTGTTTGTATAACCCTTAACCTATATAATTATGTTTGAACTTCGATTTATTTTAATTACAACTCGGACTTTCCACTTTTTATATAACGACTCAAATAAGTATATTTTTATACTGCTAAGACTCCGCTGTTCGTCTGTCTCAAGGTTGAATATCATGAAGTTCTTCTCTGATAGTTAGTTAGAGTTAGAAGGTAAATTTTCACACATAATCAACCTTAATTTCGTTGCAGGATCCAAGACACTCCAGACAGGTAGGTACCTAAATTCATTTTCCATAAACATATGATAGTTAATGAGTGTCAATTAACTCATACAATAAATTAACATCAGCAAAAAAAATTTTGCTCATAAAACTGGTACAAGTCCCTTTTCCTTATTAGTACTTGCCAATGACATTACTATAGGTATTCTGTGCCAAAAAACAAAAACCTTGTGAAACAAGTACCGTAGTAATGTTTGTTATTGTACAAAGATCAAGGTGATTTATCGTAAACACGACCATGTCCTTGGACTTCCGTTTATGTACAAAGTTCAACTACTACAAATGGAGATTATTTTTATACCTAGCTATCAGCGCGCAATCACTTAAATATGTACAAATGTGATAATGATATAATTACATTTGTTATTTACCAACGATTGGATGTACAGACGCCAGCAGGTCAATCTACCCGAAACTTTCAGATTTTACCAATCGAACATTAAAATTCCACTATTGCGATAAGGTTGAAAATCTATTGAAGAAATTTGGCAGATTGTGGTAGCTTGATGTGCTGGCGTCTGTACTTAGGTACCCCAATGCCTGTTTACAGCATAAACAAATTGCGGATTTAATGTCAGCACGAGTTTTGAAAAATAATACATATTTTGACGCATCAAAATTCGAAGGGGGGGGGGGCACGTCAGAAGCAAGTATGAAGAGGAGCTGGCGACAAATGCGGACTTGTCCATACAATTAGTAATTTTTTTTATTGTACTTTATACTTTAGAAAGTAAACATCTTTGCGGTGCCGAAATATTTTCAATCAATTCCAGCTTTTTCTCATAGAAAAACAACATTTCTTTTGCTTTTGTATTCAAAAACGGACTTGTCCTGTTTAAAGTTAGATAAAATTTCGCTTTGTTTCGGTTTTCAATCAAACCCTTTTGAACAAAACCAGACTTGTTCAAGACAAAAAAATAAAATAAAGTATCTATTCAGATTTTTGATAAACATTCAACGGAAATGTTTTTGTGTTTTAATGACGCTTGCATGCACTAAAAATCAGAAATCTGGCAAGTTTTTTTTGCTTGTTTCAAAACTTTGCCCCTCCTGTAAAAAATCATTAATCGGACAAGTCCGGTTTTGTTCGCCAGCTCCTCCTGTACTTGCTTGTGATGTATTGGCAATTTTAAGGCGCTGGCCACACAGAAAAGACGTAAGACGCAGACGGGGCGGAGACATTATATTATGTCTTCGTCATCTCTTTCATACAAAATGTGTAAAAGCGTCGCGATGTAAAACATACAGAAGAGACACGTCGCGGGCGAAACGCATATACATCTGCGCCCGTCCGCGATGCGTCCTCGTCTTACGTCTCTTTTGTTTGGCCTGCGCCTAAAACAACTAGAAGAGACGCGTCGCGGGCACAACGCTCATACATCTGAGCCCGTCCGCGACGCGTCCTCGTCTTACGTCTTTTCTGTCTGGCCTGCGCCTGAAACATACAGAAGAGCCGCGTCGCGGGCACAACGCTCATACATCTGCGTCTGTCCGCGACGCGTCCTCGTCTTACGTCTCTTCTGTGTGGCCTGCGCCTAAAACATACAGAAGAGACGCGTCGCGGGCGAAACGCATGTACATCTGCGCCCGTCCGCGACGCGTCCTCGTCTTACGTCTCTTCTATCTGGCTTCGCCTACAGTGTCGTATCTTCGTAAATTTTGGTTTACGTAACAAAAGAAAGCTGTCGTTCCGGGCCGACGCCCAGGCCGACGACGAACTCAGTCAACGGCGTGTAGTAACGAACGTCATTTTTAGTTTGTAAAAAATAGTATATAAAATACAGGGTGTAAGAAGACACTTAACGAAGCCGAAAGCCACGTATTCTATCCATTATTTGGATCATTTTTTTCCTTTAGATCATCGTGGAGTCCCACTCCACGGGTTCTCGAGATATTGAAGGTCAAAGTTGCATTTTTTTTTAACTTTTTTTCACGAAATCGAATTATAAGTAGTATTACAAAACTTTTTTCTAAACAAGCATTACCTGAATTTTCGATTTTTCTAAATAAATTACGCATTTGAAGTTACGAACAGTAATGTACGTAAGAACTAAATGCAGAAACGCACAGCTTATGTTAGTGTGCGTTTGATTTACTTTCGGCGGTCGATGACCCTCTTCTCTAGACTGGGATTTTCAACTTATTATTTTTTTGATACTTAAGACGCGGACTGACTACGATTTTAATCGCTTTTGACCGCGTAAACTATTGTCACCACTATGGAGCGTCAATAAGATTGAAAATTGAAAAAATGACATTTGTGTTGAAATGTGACGTAAGCTGCGAATGGGCATTTATTTTACTGCTTTTCTTTAGATTATTTAAAATATAGACATAAAATTAAATAATGGTTCGGTTAAAGTTTTAAAAAATGGAAAACCTACTAAATTCTTAAAAAAAACTGTTGTTATCGCTGGAAATACAGAGATCTTCGACGTCAAAGTTTATTTTTGTGCTACAACTTCCCAATTTTTATTGAGAATATCAAACTCTTATTTATTATTCTGTTCGGTTTAAATTCTTCTTTATACCCTTCTCTGTTCACTGTATTTTTGGCGTTGCTTATTTTTATTACATTACGTCATACTCGACGTTCTAAGAAACCAATTTTTGGGAATATGAGATAAGACCGCGCCTTAAAAATAAGTCGGTTCCCAGCGATAATTTTAGCGTAAAGCTACTTAGTTAGATGTACAGTATGCGTAGTTAAGGCGCGGACCGACTACGATTTTAATCGCTTATGACCGCGTAAACTATTGTCACCACTATGGAGCGTCAATAAGATTGAAAATTGAAAAAATGATATTTGTGTTGAAATGTGACGTAAGCTGCGAATGGGCATTTATTTTACTGCTTTTCTTTAGATTATTTTAAATATAGACATAAAATTAAATAATGGTTTGGTTAAAGTTTTAAAAAAATGGAAAACCTACTAAATTCTTAAAAAAAAACTGTTGTTATCGCTGGAAATACAGAGATCTTCGACGTCAAAGTTTATTTTTGTGCTACAACTTCCCAATTTTTATTGGGAATATCAAACTCTTATTTATTATTCTGTTCGGTTTAAATTCTTCTTTATACCCTTCTCTGTTCACTGTATTTTTCGCGTTGCTTATTTTTATTACATTACGTCATACTCGACGTTCTAAGAAACCAATTTTTGGGAATATTGAGATAAGACCGCGCCTTAACGGCTTTGTGATGTGTTTTCTTACACCCTGTATGTATTATATACAAAATGCAAGTCATTTTGAATATAATTCTTGAACTAAAAAGAGTACAAAAATGTAAGAGGAATTTTATAAACAATAGTTGAACCTAAAACTTGGATTCATAAAATGTTTTGAAATGCTTATTATAATAATTATTGATTATAATAAAAAATGTAGCATTAATTTGTTGAAATTCATAATTCCGATAAAAAAACATGTACGCTCTTATAAGATCACGTGAAATCACGTCGTCAATTTATGCAACGTAGTTTAACGTTGAAGTTCGTATGGATTATCATAGATGGCGCTACTTTTGCTTGTATGAAGAAGGTTTAGACAAAATATACTGAAGGGCGTCCATCCTTTTGAAATCATTGCACTCGGAAAACCAGTCACTTGGACAATCAAAACCGTTGTCCGTGGGACATTTTGGTTCTCCATAGGACAATAATGATAGAATAAGCATAAAGCAATACTTTTTCTTTCAATAATTATTAGTCACCCAATAGCCTCTTACAAGGGCTAGATCATTTATTATTGTTTAATATCAATTTGATTGATATTTTGACCAATTTAAACTTTATACTTTTTGACGTATGTAGCTTGAGTTCAAAAATGTAAGAGGAATTTTATAAACAATAGTTGAACCTAAAACTTGGATTCATAAAATGTTTTGAAATGCTTATTATAATAATTATTGATTATAATAAAAAATGTAGCATTAATTTGTTGAAATTCATAATTCCGATAAAAAAACATGTACGCTCTTATAAGATCACGTGAAATCACGTCGTCAATTTATGCAACGTAGTTTAACGTAGTTCGTATGGATTATCATAGATGGCGCTACTTTTGCTTGTATGAAGAAGGTTTAGACAAAATATACTGAAGGGCGTCCATCCTTTTGAAATCATTGCACTCGGAAAACCAGTCACTTGGACAATCAAAACCGTTGTCCGTGGGACATTTTGGTTCTCCATAGGACAATAATGATAGAATAAGCATAAAGCAATACTTTTTCTTTCAATAATTATTAGTCACCCAATAGCCTCTTACAAGGGCTAGATCATTTATTATTGTTTAATATCAATTTGATTGATATTTTGACCAATTTAAACTTTATACTTTTTGACGTATGTAGCTTACTTAACACATTTTTACAGTCTAATAGTTTCCTATTCTAAATTGTTAATATTGTTATTATTTTTAGATAAGATAAAGGGTTTGACGGAAAAGAAAAATCAAGACGTTATAGAGAAAGACTTAAATTAGACCCGAAGAAATTAGCTGAGCGAAAGAGAAAGAAAAGGGAAAGCTACCATAAAAATGAAAAACTTATTTGCCGCCAAGAGATAAAGAAAACTGCAGAATTAAATGGAAGCTGCGAAAACAGTCACAGAGAAATCTCCAAAAAGCTGTTAGGAATATACTAAATTGAGTATACGCCATGAATGTTTTAAGTTAATTATTAAGAGTTGTCACGTTTATAGATCTGTTCATTATTGACTAGTTTATTGTAATGATTCCTTCGTTAAAAATATAATAAAACTGATAATTATTGTCATATTCTTGTTTTTTTACATAAAAAGAACAAATAAAGGCGATTTCAATATTACTTTCTCCATTGGACTCCCGTATATCCTATGAATAAAACGTATTTGTCCACTGGACAACCATTTTGTCCTTGTCTCCTAAAGACAGATTTTCGTCATATTTATTTTAAAAAAACATTAAGGTTTACAAAATGTTCAAATATATATTTTCAAGTACCGTAAAATCTGGCAACTTTACCAAGGGTTACTAAATTTGCCACCAGCAGAGTGCTTATGTTAATCCTTTCATACCACAGCCTACGTTATTTTAAGGGAAAAATATGGTTACAATTGGCAACACTACTTTGAAATCAATATCAAAACATTTTATTTTACATGGGTCTCAATGGGCACTTATAAAAACGTCGAGAAGAAAAAAACTGGCACGGTTCGGGTTGGTCGTTTCCATGGAGAAGAACCGGCAAGAAACTCCATGGTTACTCATTGAATAAAGTAACACCACGGCAGCCATTTTTTACCATTTCAAAAAACTCGTCGGTCACATAACCTTAAAACATAGTGTTGAAGAACTTTAATATTTTCGCATGTAAAAATCGGATCCAGCTACGTAAATAGAAATAATGTTTATTTTAATGATAAGGAACGGATTGATTACCTTCTAAATGTCGTAGTCTTTGAATTGTGTCTCATAATGTTGTTAACAAAGTTACCAGATCATGCAAGTCAATATGTGAGGGCAACTTTGCCATGTTTTGTAGCCGCTGAGGGTTGACAAAAACAGAAAGAAAAAAATATTTTTATGAGACTTTTCTTAAAACTTTATGTGCTAATTACTCAATAATCATCAATATAAACATGAGGATCTTAGTAGTTGTGTGTTCAGAAACATTTTTTTTTTCTTTTTAAGAGATGAGTCGCCGTCGTTGCCGAAATCGCCGAAAACCAGGATCAAGACCCTATAAAAATTACACCCAGGAAGTGCTAGACCTAGCAGTAGATCTAGTAAAAAAAAAGAAAATAACGTCATCGCAAGCCGAAAAAAGATTTCTCATACCACGACGTACAATAGAGAATAAAGTAAAGGGACTCCATCTGAAACCTCCTGGTGGTCAGAGGAAAAGGATATGCGATTAGGTCCAATAAAATTTTCATTTAGTTTGGTTCAGTAGTTTTCATTTTTTGAGCATTTTTAGGTTATTGTGTACACTAAATAGGATAAAATACTTACAAAAAAGTTTAAAATAACCTACAACATAACTTTTCTTTCAAAAGCCGGTGGCAAAAAACTTTCGGAGGAAAAGATATTTTGTAGGTTATTTTAAACATTTTTGTGGTTGTTTTTGAAGTCAGTTACATTTTTCTATGTTTATAATGTTATTAAGGAGTTTTGTATGTTTATTAGAATACTTATGTACCTAATTACTAGTATGCAACAAAATAAATAATTACTTTATTAATAATCTTTTTCAATTGAGCCAGCCCTGACCACATTCACGCACTTTCTATGAAATTTTCTTAAATGGGTGATCAACTTTGCCACTTTTTCCATGGTTTAAGTTTTTAGTGTAACAAATAAATCTTAAGGATCAAAGTCTTATACTATTGTATCATAATTGTTGAATACTAATAATATCTTTTTTCTAAACAAAAGATCACATTACAATGAATACAGTGGCGTATTTACCCTTAGGCCAAAAGGGCCATGACCCGGGGCGGCAGGCTGCACGAAGATAGCCGCTTTATGCGCACGAAGATTCTTATCTTCGTGCGCATATAGCGGCTGAAGAAATTTAAAAAATCATATAAAAAACCTAGGTAACTTACTAAAACAACATTCATGTTATGTTTTGTTTTAAGTTTGTTAGACATCAAGACGCGAGGTCATTGTATTAGAATACTGTTGGTGCGGTGGGGCAAGTTACCCTCGCGACTCGAAACGAATCGGTATGTTGCGACGTTGCTCGTATCTTAGGCGACAGCGACACGTCCATGGGGCGGCAAATCGAACGACCAAATACTACTTCGTATAAGAAACATTTGCAACCATGGCGGCCTTTATTGCAACATCAGGTCATTGTCATTTGATCAGATAACTGCATACTATCGTGATTACGTAATAATGTCAAGAACAACCAAGTAGTGGCGTAAATTTTTACTATACGCCAGTGGCTATGGCCGAGGGCGGCAGGCTGCGAGAGGCTCGACGTCTCATACTAGCCAGCCCTAGGTTTATTCTGATATGCCGCCCCCCATCTTTAGTAAAAAGTTCAATTATCCCAGTTCAAAAACTTACATTTATCAAGCTCACTGCGTTCGCTCTTCTACTATAAAGATTAGGCTTGTCCTATTCCCGAAAGCTTAAAAATTTCGCTTGAAATTACCTCCTATTTTTTCTGAATCGCCTTTAGTTCTACTATGACCCATTCCAAGGTTATCCATTCATTACTGGACACCCTGTATACATTAATTTACGGATTCTTTTAGCTAATGTTTCAACGTGTTGTTGGAAGTTAATTCGGTAGTCTATAGTTATGCCAAGATATTTGATTAATTCAGTTTTGAGCAATACAGGACAGCAACAGTGATTCACGAATATTCTGTACTAGGTATAAGTATCTTTACCATTTTAGTTTTTAGATGTTGGTATATCATCAACACAACACATGGAACATTTAATCACTTGCCCCCCTTACATAGCCTATAAGCGTCTCTAGAATGTCAGACGTTTTGACGTGAAAAATGGACAAACAACAAACAATGAAAACAAATATGTAAATAACAACACGCAAGGACAATCATTCAGACATTGCCAAACGTAGAAACCGTCTACACTCACATTCATAATGTATTCACCATAATTAAAATTAATGTAGGTGCAGAAACGTAATTTAAATTAAACAAAGATTTTCTTTGTAAAACCAAGAGCGTGGGCGTCTACGCGGTTACAACTTCCTATTATCTCGTGCGATTGAGATAAATGCGTCACTGATAACGTAGTACCAGAGCAAAGTCCAACTAAATACGACTGCAAGTAAACTATCTACCTATATCTAGACGTCAGCGGCGACACTGATGTTAATACTTAATATCTTTAGCGATAGCCTTGCTATGACGTTAACATATTTGTGATTATGTGCCTGAGTGATTATCACTTTCAAGGTCGCCGCTGAGGTTTAAACTAATATTATCAAAATCAGTTTGTTTGTAACCCTTTCACGCCTAAACTACTAAACCGATCAACTTGAAATCTTGCATCTTGCGAGGAGGATCTTGCAGGATTGACCGCGTGCAGGATATTTCACGCAGTGTATAACACGCTAGTTTATGATCAAGTGGGACGATCTCGCATGGGCAGGGCTATTGCAAAGTTAAAATACAAAGACTCTTAAGAATGCAGGATAAAAAACAACATCGTGGTGTAGAATTTGGACTTCTATTTCTTCATTTACTTCATAAAAGTGTTCTTTTTGCTGTCGACTATATTACGTCCTCTACTACAAATGAGCTAACATTGAACGTGGATTTAGTTGCAGGCACGATTAGATCGTGTTCGAAAGATGTTCCAATTGCTACGTGGACAGAGCAGAATTTACGTGCGGCTATGGATGCTGTTAAAAGCGGATGTATGACACGTTCATCTGCAGCAAAAAGATATGGAATTCCAAAAACAACTCTCTCCAGTCATCTAAGAACGGGAAGCTTAGTAAAACGATTTGGACGAAAATCAGTATTCAATGAGGAACAAGAAAGACAACTCGTGAAAAGAATAAAAAAACTTACAACCAAAGGGATGTCGCTTACCTCGAAATTAGTTCGCAAAGAAGCTTTCGATTTCTGTCTAGAAAATAATATTGAACATACATTTAACATAACTACGGGCCTTGCAGGCTTAGATTGGTATAGAGCATTTGTGCATCGGCATCCTGAGATGTATCCAGTTCTCAGAAAATCAATAAAGAAATAAATTTAAGTTACGCTTATTCTTCTCCCACACCTGCGTTGTTACGCAGCATGATAAAATACAGTTTGCTCAAATGTTTGCTTCTAATGAGTTTTTTTTTGTTTTTACGATACCTACGAGTATTCTATAGAACCTCAAAGCTTAGGGTTTTTGATCGTGTCCTACCATGAGCTCTTAACGCGATCCAGTTTAGGCTGTGGGAAAGAGATGGCGTTAGATGACTTTTATAGCTCTGTCTCTTTCCCAAAGCCTAAACTGGATCGCGTTTAGAGCTCGTGGTAAGGCCTCTGTTGTTCGTCTTTGGTATACTGTTTTAAACTGAGACGTTGACTGTACGTATGACTGGTTCGCAAATTCACTTAATAAACCGGAAATCTTAGAATCCTTATGAAGGTTCGAGGTGAGGAGATCTGGTAATGTACCAAAGAAGTGGTCATATCCCACTGAATGAACAAGCCGATGTGGTACCAAGCTAACCATTTTCGTTTAGGACCGATAATTGGAGCAAACGTTCCTGATGGCAGGCGGTAAATTTAAGGTAGCGATCGCAGAATAGGTAAAGTCAAATTGCCAACAATCAAATGTATAGATTTTGTAAATTGATTCAGGACACTAAACGTGGTTTTACTAACAGGTCATATTGTATTAGGTTCGAAGCGTGCAAAACGTGTTCAATGGTCAGAAGAGGATTTACGCGCTGCAATGGTTGCTGTTACTGAAGAAATTATGACACAGAAAGCTGCAGCTAAACGATATGGAATCCCAAAATCAACTCTCAATGATCGTTTGAAATCGGAAAACTTCGTAAAACGAAAAAAACGGAGCACGAAAAAAGATATTTTTTTAAATATTTCTTAAGCTGAATTTTTTATTACTGAAATATTTCGTTAATAAACAAGAATACTTCAAACATTGTTTTACTCACAGCTCATACAGTCAATAGGCTATTTGACTAAAAAAATCTAATTAGTCCGTCAGTTAGATTATCAAATAATATTTGACCCGTATTTTTTCTTTTTTTACGCAAACCAAAATTGACGGAGATATGATGCTTTTAAAATTGCCAATACGTCACAATTCAGTACATTTTTTACTGAATTCTGACGTCACGAGCCCCCACTCTCGAGTCTTGATGTGTTATATCTTGGTAAATATTCATTGATTTTACATGAGAAAAAATATGTGTCCGTTATTTTTCAAAACTCTAAATAACGGACTAATTAGATTTATAATTTATTGATACTTTCAAATAGCCTATTCAAGCTGATTTAGAAATGACAGCTACCTCAATTCGATTCGGTCTCCATTAGTTAAAAAAAAAACATGTTTCCTTCCGCACAGATAGAATTAAACAGCCTTTAAGAAAAGCTACATGGACGGAAGAAGAATTGCGCGGAGCAATGATGGCAGTAATTCAGCATAACATGACACAGCAAGCAGCAGCAGATCTTTTTGGCATTCCTAGACCAACACTAGCTTATCATCTGTCTAAAGGGAGCATTATAAAACGAGTTGGTCGACATTCTATAATGAACGAAACTCATGAAAAAAACCTCGTCAGCAGGTTAATAAAGCTAGCTAACAGTGGAAAGCCAGTCACTCCACATGTTATCTGCAAACAAGCCTTTCTATTCTGTGAAAAGTATAAAATTAAAACAATTTTAATGTCGAAACTAGGATCGCGGGGAAGAAATGGCTTAAGAGGTTTTTGAGACGACACCCTGAGGTTTCGCATTGCTTTTCTTAACTGACGATAATTCTCCGTCTTGTTCTTGAACGACTCCCAAATTTGCAATTTTGTAAATTTGAGAGCTTTAGATATTTTTTAATTCAGTAATTTATGGTATGAGGTTTTCAGCGGGTCTTTAAAATGATGAAAAACAAGGCCCTTCTTCAGATTTCATTTCTAATTGAATTGCTCTAAAAATTGGACAGTAAAGTTAAGCTGATTTGAATTTTCAGAAGTGCTAATCGTAGATTTTTTTTCCACACCATTTTCTGTTTTAATAAATTATTTCGACATTTCGAAGTTTGTTTGATTTCCCTCATTCTCCTGATTATGTCGAGATTCAGTTGTTAATAAAAAGTTACACTACTAGAAGTTTTTCTTAGTTCAGTTGTGAAATGGTAGAAAAACGAACCCAAGGATATCACATGAACAGGAGAAGAATCTTCACAGACCAACCAAGAAAAAGGATTGTCGTAGTTGTCATCTGAGTAGTAAAATTTCCCCCCTTTCTAACCTTAGTCATAATACCTTTTACTTTGAAGATTTCAATAGTCTATCGACCATTTTGTTCTTCCTCTTCGTATATGGCCTTCCACATTGTAAAGTCCAAACTTTCTTCACGAAATTTTCTTTATTCCTCATCATCAGAACCGATTACCACACAACTTTTAAGTCACTAGTGCTACTTAAACTTCGTCTAATACTAATTTCTTATCTTCCATTCTCGTAATAAGCACCTTCCATACCGTTAGCGTTCTCCTTTAGTATTAATTCACACTAAAAATCTACAACATAATATATGATTCATATGCGTCACAACACGTGTGGAATATGAACATATTAATATAGAATTCCCTAACAATAAACATATACACATTTATCGGATACATAAATAGAAAAATAGTACCGGCGTAATAGGACATTTCAAGACTACAAACGCCATCTCTTGGCAAGAGGATGTTAACTTAAGATTTTATATTAATATTGTGAAGTACATTAATAATAATATATTTGTTATATTTAGATGTAATGAATGAATAATTAAATTTTGACGTGTTATTCTTTAAAAATATAGGAAGGAAAAGTCGTATTATTTATATTTAAAAGCTGAATTATAAATAGAGAATAATGGGCCAATAAACGTGGATTTCATTCATTAATAACAGAGGAGTAAGGGATTTTCAGACTACTAACGACATCTCTTGGTAAGTAGCAGCAAGCAGAATATGTTATTAAATAATGGAATGGTAAAAAGCGATAAACAATCATTTAAATTACTGGAAATAATGTTAAATGTTTAATAACAAAATCTTCTCGGCCATTAAACTTACTATTTATCTATTTATTAGAAATATAAACAAATAAAAACAGCTTACTAAGGAACTTTCGGTCTCCTAGCGCCATCTCTTTGCAAGTAGTAGCAATCAATTCACGTTTTGTAACGTAATATTAATTTAACTACGTACGGTAACAGAATTCTAACATGTAAACCATATTTACCGATGTACTTATTGAATACACGTAGGATTATGTGTGACAAACCTATGAAATTGCCGTATAATACATGCTCAGAATCATAATACAATTCTTAACCATAAATACATATAGTGTCGTGTTATTAACTTAATTTTAAACAGTGAAGAACTTATTGGATTATAATCCTTGGCCATAATACGAACGTGTGTAACAATGGAATAAAGATCTACGCATATAGGCAGAAACAGTACGGATATAACGAAATTTCGTGACTACTAGCTCCATCTTTTGGTAAGTAGCGTCCTAGCTCCATCTTTTGGTAAGTAGCGTCCAGCAAACTTTGTATTACTTTACAAGATATATTGATTTTTGAGGCGTTTTACTTCTTAATTTAACCACAACACTTATTAAAAGAGATCACTTAGGTATTTTTAACTTTTGTATCCATGTATTTTTTCGATTCATCAACAAAACTAAAATATTGTTAGTCACATCGAGACTACTTTCGCCATCTTTTGGCGAGTAGCACCAAGTAAATAATATTTCTACAAGATGCATTTTGTTTAGTTAAAATAAATATTGTGCTTGAGATACATGTAGTTATCAAGTTAATAAAATTAACTCGTAACGGTTTTATTGTTGTAAGATTTTTCTCTTAAAAAAAACAAATTTCAGTATTTTGTGATAATTAAACAATTATATTGCAAACAAATTATCCGCTCATTATTAAATAAACTTTTGTGAAAGAAATAATTTTAAAAGTTTTAATAATGGGGTTGGCAACTGGGGAACTAATGGCGCTAGCATAGCTTGTTCCAAGCATCGTCATTGGTTCAAATCAGTTCAAATCTTAAAGGTACTTTAAAATAGTACTACGTCATTGGTCGGATTAGGACTAACCTATGGTGGCGCCATCTGCAATTAGCTTTGACTTGGCAACTGGGGAACTAATGGCGCTAGCATAGCTTGTTCCAAGCATCGTCATTGGTTCAAATCAGTTCAAATCTTAAAGGTACTTTAAAATAGTACTACGTCATTGGTCGGATTAGGACTAACCTATGGTGGCGCCATCTGCAATTAGCTTTGACTGGCCTTCCCCATTCAGGTATTTCACTTTGTGGTATCAACAGCGCCATCTATTTCCCGTAAATAAACTAAACCGTTAATGTTCTGTTTGTCTAAAGTGACTAATAGAGGGCGCTGTATTTGAATTGAAATGTCCCGTTCTATTTTTGTTCAAAATCCAAATGTCATAAACTCATAATCCGCGCCACGACTGAAGCCCTTTTGACGCGATGCTAGTCTTTGTCTTATACCAAAATGCACTAAAAAATGTAGTACGTACCACGTTTTTCTGCAGGTTTTTCATGAGTTTGCATGGATAATAATATAATTAATCATTCGTAGATCATTTTATTTTTATTCTGATCCGATAAGCCTAGTTGCTATAGCCTGTTTTATAGATTTGTATCAATTTACGTAAAACGAATCGTATTCGTCAACCTTTGTGTTGTCAATAAAAATGTCACATTGACTTGACAGTTTTGTTGCGTCATTTCATTTATTTTTACTGTTTTCCCACGTTTATCTTTTAATTTACTATTTTCTTCATTCTCTTGTTATTTTTGTCCACTTTTTATTGAATTTCCCTTTTACAAAATATCAACGTCTTTGTACTGCATGTTTTTACTGTTGTGGGTTCAGGTTTTGAAGTACAAAGATCGTGATTTTATTCAGTTGTTTTGATTCTCATATTAACATTATCAGTGTAAATAGATTTGTTTAACCTGTTGATACAATGATTAATAGTGATAAAACATTGCAGGTGACGACTTTGTGCAGTGCGTGCCCACGAAAAAGGGACATCAAATCTTGTTTAAAGGTTACACTTACGTTTTTAAAAGTAGGTTGCAGTGTGGAGCTGAACAGTGGATATGCTCGTTCCGGCAGAAAACAGGTTGCATTTCTGTCATCAATATGCAAACTTACGGCGTCGAAGTTGTCAGGGATTTCCATAACCACAAGAAACCAATGTTCTCTGACTAGTTAGCATTCACTCAGTTTGTGAGTGCTTGTGTACAAAGGAATGTAAACAGTATTATTGTTTTAGATTTGTCTTTATTTATATATATGAAATTATCAAAGATTTTTTTATAATAAAGAGGTTTTCATTGAATAAAAAGTTTTGTTCTAATTTGGGTAGCATTTATCAATAACACATTGTGTGTTGTTTTATTTTATACTTAAGTATTTATTATAACAGTAGTGTGAAGTTGTAATGTTAGGTATGGCATTACAAAACAAATAAATAACACAGTTTCTATTGACAAATTTTGAAATTAATTTCAATAACAAATGCACTTTTCTATTTATTGTTTACAGTAAATAAAAATAAATTATTCAGGAAACTATTATGTGTTTTATTCACCATATTCTAAATTCTAATAAGTGTATTTGTTAGTTACAGTAGTTTAGATGTGTTCAATAATTAATGAGTTTAATAAAAAACACTTAGCAAAAAAACTGTAATTAACTATCAAATTGATTACAGATGAGCAGAATGAGCAGCTACCAGAATGGACATCGATATATTTTATTAAAGTTACAGACAATGAGATGAAATGCAATCTTTGTGATATAACTTTAAAAACGGATGAAAAATCACTGGATCTTCTAGATCACTTAAAAGTTGACCATAAAGACATATACGACCTACACAAAGACAATCCAGAGGCGACAGTGGGGTTTCGCATCGAGTTTCTGCATTTGAATGTGTTGAAAGATGATGGGGACCCGAAGACTCAGCCCATTTTACTTGGTGAGGTGTGTGAAGAAACAACAGAAACTATGGTGGAGAAAGATGAGGAAATTACTGTCAAACCTGATGATTCTAACTTGCATTTTGTGCTCTTGGACGGGAAGACCAGAAAAAAATCTAAACGGGAAAGTGCTGGTGAGTGTAGCAATTATTTTATTATAATTAACTTAAAATCAGTTAAAAGTGGCCAATATTATAAATTTATATTGCTTGCCAAGTGAATCATTTGGAATATTGCTATGTGGCAGTTTTTGAACTGCTGCACTCTTTGCTATTAATTACTGATTTATCTAAACCAATATTTTAAAGCTGAAGAGTTTGCTTGTTTGAATGCGCTGATCTCAGAAACTAATGGTTTGAATTGAAAAATTCTTTTTGTGTTGGATATTGTATTTATAGAGGAAGGCACATATAGAGTGCCTTTTTATTATAACATCACAACGAACAACAGGTGCAGTGGCAGTGAAACCACTAGTCATTCTTATTTCAACTATAATTATAATGCAAAACCACGTTCACAACCTCTTTTTCGCACATTCCAGGGCCACGCAAACGTAGCTGGGTGTGGAAGTACTTTGACAAGCTCAGCAACATCATCTACCGTTGCAAATTATGCAATGTGGTGCTTTCAATCAAGGGTTGCAACTCCAACAACATGAACCGTCATGTCCGGTCGAGACATCCAACGGTATTCAAGAATGAGGTGACAAAGAGAGACAAAGTGGAAAATATACATATGTTGACAAGTGAGACGGACACACCATATGCTATTAAGACAGAGGAGATTTATGCAAGTGATCGGGATTATGAGGAGATTACTACAGGTAAGAAGTTAAGCTTAAATCTCTCCCTTAAAAACAGTCGGTAATTTCTGAATGGCTGGTAAAAAACATAATTTTTCATACAGACTTACCTATCCTAAAGTGTACCTTGTGTATGCAGTATTAACTTAAAAAAATCCTGTACAAACATTCTTATACCACGAAAGCTGCAAAGAGGCTTTATCAGGTATTAATATTTTAATACCTGATAAAGCCTCTTTGCAGCTATAAAAATAGCCTTAATTCACTGACTTAAACATTTTTTTTAAAATTTATCTTTAACGACTTTAACTTTCTACTTAATTTAGCCTGTTTTTTTTAGTCAGGTTGTCCTTTGATATAGGTCTCCTCCAGGTCGTGCCTATTTTTACGGCGTCCTGCTATCTCCTCCACCCGTGAGATCGTCCTCCGACCTCATGTGTTGCCTGTTACCACTCAATCACGCTTTTTGTCTACTTTTCTGCCCTATTTCGCATTGAGTGACCCATCCATCTCCACTTCAGTCTCTTAATTCTATTGGCTACTTCGGCCACCCCTGTTTTCTTTCTTATGTCTACGAGTCGACATTTGTCTCTGATGCGGAATCTTCCGAAATTATCAGGCCACTAATATTGTTGATAATGTTGCAGGTTCCTTAAATTCCTTAGTATTCCTCATATAATTTATATTCTAACCTATCAAATTTCACAATTCCAGACAGTCCAACCCAGAAGCTGCGTCGTAGCTGGATCTGGTCTTACTTCGACCGCGTGTCGACCACACAGGCGCGCTGCAAGCTCTGCGAGCGCCACATCTGCCACGGCGGGAACGCTACCGGCAACATGAACAGACACCTCAAGATGATACACCATAAGACTGCTGTTAATATGCCTGGTATGTTCTTTGCTTTATTTTTTGTATTCATTAAAAAAAAATCTTTTCTACTTTTGTCGCTGGTTCGTTGGTTGTATGGGCTCAGCTCCCTTTGCCTGTCCCAAAGAGGCGAAAAAAAACAAAAAAAAATGTCGTTGGTTCGATTCCCGCACGTGTTCTGTATGTTTGTAAACACACTGATAATACAGAAGAAATTCCTTGTTAAATGTTTTTAACAAACAAAAAATAAATTACAGAGGTTCTATAACGGTCACTGTACATACACCATAGTGAATGAATAGCCAATGTCGTTGCGGGAAATGCACGAAGTTCGTTTATTTCCCTTCACTTGAACATAACTGGTGCCTTTTGTAATATATGAATACATATCTGCCCAACCCCTTAAGAAAACAGGCGTCATGTTATGTTTAGATGGCAATTAGATCCAGTTTGCCCCTACCTGACCTGTGAATAATCCAAAGGTAGGAAAAGTTATACTTACATTTTTAGTTCGTATGTAGCGATATAGATGTCGATATTAATACCTTCGGTATTCGATCAAGAATCACGATTCATTGCTGTGCAAAGATAAATTTCTTTTTCATAAACCTCTTTCTCCTCCATCATTTGTGGCAGCTACATTGCGCGTCACCTTCCACTCTTCCCTCTTTTTAGTTTTCTCCAGCCATTTCGCTCAGCGTCAATAGGAGCGTCTATGTCGTCACGCCAGCGTTTTCTAGGCATCCCTTGGCAACGACAAGATACCAAACATTCATCATATCAGCTTATAATGTTCCCACTGCTGGGACACAGGCCTCCTCTCTGTGGGAGGAAGTAGGCCATAATCCACCACGCAGGCCCAGTGCGGGTTGATAGATGTCACATGTCTTCGAATGTGATGGTTCTAGGACATGCCGGTTTCCTCACGATGTTTTCCTTCACCGTTTTGAGAGTAATGAAATAAATTACACAAATTAATGCGCCAGGCTGGGTTCGAAACCACGACTTACAACTCGTAATCAACCACTGGGCCACAACTGCTCCAAATATTACATGCCCAAAATTTAAAAAAAAACCTTTTTCATTTCCAGGAGACATGAGCTGGGTATGGAAAGTCTTTGAGACAGTGGACAACGATTTCTACACCTGCAAGATCTGTCAATACAAGTGTCTAAAGTGTAGTGATGTAGATAAGGACATGAACGGTATACTGAGCCACCTTAAGTTGGAACATGGTGTGATTTCTGGAGATCAGATCATAACAGGGGCAGACGTTGAGGGTGAAGAGACCTGTTAGTGTAGTTTACGATGTTTATGAAGTTTTAAAGCAGGCATATAAGTAATGTACTTTAAGGTATAAGCAAACCACTAATGGACTCCTCACTATCAATACTACTAGGTACATATTTTTATAACAGCATGTCATTCATTATTGATTTTGTTTTGCAATGTTTCAAACATATTTCAACAAAATTTTTGGATGTTGTGTTCATACTGTTAAGATGCATAAAATATGTACTTGGCATTCACTTGACCTGGCTAAGATTGTGTAAAGTGATTAATTTTGAAATCAAATACATAGATAAAGATGGAAACATGCTAATGCTATAAGGTGCAGTACTTATATTTGTTTTTTTAAATAAAGGGAGGGGCACCCAAAGGTACTTTTCGACTACTTGTCGGTGTATTTATGAATGGCCGAAGTATATAAATCCAGCATTTATTTTGGGGTTTATCGAGGTCGGTAGATAAGTAACGAGAGATAACCATGCCACCACTCCATACCTTTTATTTTTTTACCGACTTCAAAAAAAAGGAGGTTATCAATTCGACCCGTATGTATGTAATATTATCAGAACTGCCCAGTTTTCATATATGTTAGTCTATATCAGCGTCTGAACAAATGTGTCAAATTTCATAAGTGTATGTATGTATGTTTTTATGTTTGTGCACGCATATCTCCGGAACTATAAGTTCGATTTAAGTAATTCTTTTTTTGTTGTACTAGGTATTGTTCAACTTAGGGTACACTGCAAGTTTCATCAAAATCGGTTCAGTAGTTTTAGAGATATGGATTTTTTTTGTTGTGACGGATTACAAGATTAGTGCATATGTAAGAAAATTTTGTATTTTACAAGAATTTGGGTTGAATATGTAATAAATAAACTAAAAAGGGTAAAATAAAAACTTTTTTTTAAAAAGTACCGACTTCAAAACAAATACAAAAAAGTTTAAAATAACTTTTCTTTCGGAAGTCGGTGGCTTTGTTTTGTTGTGTCATTGACTATTGCCACCGACTTCCGAAAGAAAAGTTATTTTAAACTTTTTTGTATTTGTTTTGAAGTCGGTACTTTTTTTTTTAGATTAAACTTTGCCCCACACTAGGAATTTCTTCCTGTATCGTGGGTGCGTTTACAAATATATAAACTCACACACACAAACACCCAAACCCGGAACAACTACATACTTGCAGATCATACAAATATTTGTTCCGTGCGGGGATCGAACCCACGACACGTTGCGCAGCAGTCGATCGCTCGGCCACTGCGCCAATAGTACAATTTACACGATAGGCGGCTAATGCATGGCTCATACTGCTCATTTTTTTTTGTCCATGTCGTTCGACGATCTTTCAACGAATCGGCGCGCACTTATCATCAACTTAAATAAAAATCTCAATGCACTCGAAGATCACAGTAGTTGCATATGGTATCTTTTCATCAAGAGGAATGTAAATCATTATCTACCAACACACCTGGAATGATGATTGATTAGAACAAGTCTCCTGTTAATAATTTTTATTTACCGACCTCGATAAAACCAACCAGAATAGTACACCAACACTCCGGTTTTTGAAAGGCTAATCATAAAACATTGAATTTTGCTATTAAACAATTCTTGGAGCTTTACTTAGGTCCGTTTAAGGTTGAGCTACGCTTGCTTTGGGATTTATATGGGTGACCGACGATTACATACAGAGATGTTGATGTTGCTTTGGAATGCTCATTCTTTGACTATCATATGTAGATTTTTAGCAGTCGTTATGGATATTCACCAGGCTGTACGTAAGTCCGACAAACTGGTCTAGATATACCTAGTGGTACCCAACTATCCAGTAACTCTCAGTGGTAGTCAACTTCTCAAAATAGAAGTCTACCGCGAAATAGTTGAAGCTCGACTGATGATGCCTATTTAACTGATTTCATAAAATGTTCTTTATCAAACAGGAGTTTATTTAGTCTGTCAGTCTGTCAAATAACATTTTGTTATTAAAAAGCTTTTCAGAAACGGAGTGTGTATCAGAATACATGTTTTAATTTTATGTACTACATAATTTACTGATTTAGTTTTAATCCTAGTATACTATGTAATTATAGTTGTTTAAATTTTTAAGGTATTTCTTCTTTCTGTTTTTAGCATTGTACAAAGATTTGAAGTATTGTATAGGTGTGATAAATATTGTTTGAATTAATAGTGTATTATTTTATTTATTTATAAACAAATATACCATGTATATTATTTGTTGAGAAAATTATATTATGTAGTTATACAGAATTCAGAAGTTCAGTAGTTTTTGTATTTATTAGGATAGTGAAAGAACATACTTATGTTGTTATTATTAAAAGCAGATAAACACTTTTCCAAACTTTAATTTTATTATAAATCGATTTTTTACTATGTATGTTTGTAATGCATAAGCTCTAAACTACTGAACCTTTTTTGAATTCTTTTCTATGAAAAGCCATATTATCAATTGTGTTGTAGGTTCATTTTCAAAATGTAAAACCCATGCTAAAGTAGGGATCCTAGTAAATTGTATATTAGGCAATTAAAAGCAATTGCAAAGAGCTGTTAACCTAGCATAAACATAATTAATGTTATAGCAAATCTGTCATCATTAACCGTCAGACCAAACAGCATTTTTTGATATACGGACAAACATTGAGAATTCATAAACACATTAATGATTTGATCGAATAATGCTTCAAGGCTCAATTTTGATGAAGAAAGTACTTTCATTCATGTTTAATTATTGTTAATGCTAGGAGTTACAGGTGAAATGAATATTTGGGAGCCATTTTGTATTGTTTACGGCCAGGACGATTATGATAAAATATGTTATTTTTTACACAATATTGTATATATATTTAATATATTGCAATAGCTACCCTTCCTGTTCTACACGGAAGTTGTAGCAATGTAATTATGATTTTCTCAACATATGTATATATACACCGTGTTCTTCACGTTATCCATAAACTTTAGCAAATACTTCTATGGCTTTTACAAATCAAATCCAACAAAGGAAGTAGTACTTAAAAAGGCTTCGTTACAAAGATATTTGTAATTTCATTTAATGAAATTTAATTGAGCTATGCAGTGAGAAAGTATCTTAATTTGAAATCTATCAAATACTATTTGCATTTCATTTGTTTCAGCCCGCCAAATGTTATGAATGACGTTGCCAATTCGGATAAAGAGGCATGCATATCGGGTTATTTACGTCTAGGTATTTAGTTTGTATGAAAATTAACAAAAAATAATAAATAAGAATTTATTAATGTGTCCATAATGAAAAATGCTTACTTCCGTGGTTTGAACATCTGGTCGAAGTTTATGTATTTCGTCCGGAACACGGTGTATATGTATTTTTATATCATTATTGTACTAGTAAAATATTTCCTTTTTTTGTGAATAGATACAAATTTACTTTATTTTTACATAAATATAAATATTTTATCAGCAATTTGAAGGTTTTAGAAAACCTAATAATTGATTTTAAGTTAATTTTCGTTATTGGCTGTAGGTAGCACTGGTTTCATATAGGTAATTTACTTAATATATAGTTTGTGTAAATACTTTTAAGCTTACAAATAAACTTGGGCAAAAGAAACATTTTGTGGAGTTGTAATTTTACGACATAAGTTTTTGTTAATTTAATTATTTTTAAGGTTTCTTTTTTTCTTCTGCTTAAAATCCCTATTTTGTTGCTGTTCTCACGATTTTACTATTATAACAGTTTCAGGTGTCTACTGAAAATAATATCGGCTGGTTCCAGAGGTATGATTTTATTGTAATATGCATATAATGTTGGTCACGGTCGTTTTACTTGATTAAATATAACACGTGACAACAGGATCTTTAAGGCCGATATTTATGGATCTCAAATCGTTACATTTGTCTAGCGTTTAAAATATAAGATTTGTGGTTATTCGTGTTTCTGGCAATTGTTTGAAAATGACAGAGACAGGGCGATGTTTTAAATATTGTTCGAGCTAAGGTCGTCGTAACGTATTTTGGGATTAAATACAATACAATAGTCCTCTCGGTAACGTGTGCCCATGGCAAAGGGTAAATGTAAGGTAAAAAACGAAAACCAAATAACAGTTATGACTAGTTTTATTCTCTTATACAAACATCGAATTACATCAAGATATATCTACACAATTTGGCAAGTATTCACTACCGGTAAACGCACACAACCACGCATAGACGTTATATTTTATACTTATATACTTTTACTATATATTTTTATAGGTAATAAGAGGTAGCCAATTACATAGGCGATGGTTTTCTCCGTTAATTTATATATATTTTGTGTCACTGATATTTTGAATCCATCTACCGCCATGGCAAAATTTCAGAATGAAAAAAATCTAGAAGTCTCATAAAAATAAGAGAGTAAATAAATATAATATAATAGTATTTTTGCTACCAAAATGTATAAATGCTCACCAAATATTATTTGGACTAGTCAACTGGAGGTACCCGACACGGATAGGTTAGGTTAGGGGTGACGGAGCCTAGAAAAAGCGAGCTGACGATGCCTTTAAACCCAAAGCGAGACAAATAGATGCTCCGTCCAGCGGAGCTTCATCAACATACTCCATTAAACAGAATTTGGTGAGCATATCATCCATTGTGGCAGGTATTTGAATTTAATGGTAGCAAAATAGGTGCATTTCTGGAAGTCGTTTAAATAAAAACCTATTAACACACTGTTATTAATTTTGGTGACACCATTGGCGATAAAAAAATACATTAATAAATAAATGGTGTTGATAAAAATATTGGCGGTGAAGGGTTTTATTTAATTACTATTTATGATGTTTGATAAACGTTTCTCACAATTACATTAATTAAATTTGATGTATCAGCAAAGCTGGAATTACCAGCAAGGCGTTTTTCTCATTAAATAGAAAAACGCCGAAAATTCTCAGTTATTTACTTCCCAATGTACAAACAACTGCATAAAAATATATCTCCTAATAAATAATTTAAATCCTTATGGATTGCGATATTTACACATAATGTTTCTGTAAAATTGATAATTGCTTAAACAACAAACCCTGTATTATGATCCTACGAGTAACATGCTTTTTAAACTAACCTTTTCTATCTTGTTACAAAATGTCATGTTTTTCTTTAAACGCATTTTTAACACTAAAATACTAGTGGTAAAGAATACTAACATTTTTCTTACGTTTCTACAGTAATATTTAACTTTGTCACTTTTATTGTTTGGCTCAATACAGTACTATTTTATGATATTTTTAAGTACTTTATAGTTGATTGATAAATTCTGTACTATTTCTTATTATATAGTTTCCATACAATGGTTTCCGATATCAAACTGCTTAAATACAATATTTTTGATATTACATTTGGGTTTTACTGAGTACACTAAAATTAGGATGAAAATATGTGTTTTTTGTATAGTATATATAAAATTTATAAAAGGTATAAGAACATGTACTGGCTTTCACCCTACTTTATATTTTGACACTAACATACTATGAGGTAAAATTTTCTTAATAATACTTACTTAATTATTTTAATTAATTACGAAATGATTCTTATTAAAACGTAACCCATTTTCTCGAAGGACGGTAACTATTAATTACTATAATGTTAAATAACAATTGCAAAATCGTTTACTAAACTTCAATAATACAATACAATTTTCATGTTTTGTAGTTTATCTTCGATTTGTTGTTGTGTTATTTCTTATGTTACTTACACCTTATGATTTTATTTCTAAACATACATTACAATATACATTTAATACTTAATTATACAACTGATATCTTAGTGAGTTGTGTTTATAATTATGTTTTACTGATACGGGCTAGATTTTGTACTATATTTTCCTGCGTTTTTAATAAGAAAATATTTTTAATAGCTACATTGGTTTTGTACAGTCTATTAAATATATTGCCAATTTTATAGTTATATTGAGAAAAATACATTTCAAAATACAGTTTTAAAAATTGTATTTACTTGTACACATAGAATAGTTTCATCTGGGTAATAAAACAAGACAGTGTCAGAATGATTTATAAAATAAACCTGTCACAATAAATTCTCGAATGTTAATCACAAAATACTTTTTTTTTTATTTACATTTTTTCAAATGTATTTTTTATACAGGCGGTTTTGGGCCACAATTGTGTGTGCTCTGTATGTAGACGATCCTTCCCCTGTACGTGTGGAGGGCTGCCTTACACCAGGGTCCACGGGAGCACCTCCAACGGATTTTCCCGTTCCTGGCGCATCCGTTGAACCTGAATCTGTAGCCCCCGACATTGATGCCCATCTTCCCCTGCTTACTGAGGCAATAGGAAGCGAAGGAGTCGATGCCGGTGCCGATCAAGCCAACTATAAAATAATTCAAAAAACTGATTACTATCTGGTACAAGCAGTTTTCTTTTATCTATTTCTATATTTTTTCTACAAATATATAATTTTAGTTACATTATGAAAGTGTGATAAAGAAAGGTAAATTTTTATTTTATTCAATTTTCTACAAACATTGTTATTAGGTACGTACTGTTATATTTACAATAATAAATCTGAAAGAAAAGTTGCCTACATATTGCACAAAGGTAATATGTAATTACCTACACGGTGTGAGACTGAGAAGTGCCAGAGGTTTAATTTTATGACCGACGAAAACTAACGCTGGGGATTTACACCGTGTATAAAAAATACACTTAAAATTTCTTTTTGACAACAAAAAATTGCGTGATAGATCTTAAATTGTATATTTTTTGTATCTTACCAATTTTTACTAAACCAGTTTTCCCTTCCAGTTCGGTTCGGGCTGTCAAACCGCGGCCATCTTGTCGTACACGTCGGAGAGCATAAGTTTATCAAACACGAGTGCTATAGGAAGAAGGTAAGGTGGACCTGCAGTAAGCGGATACAGATGGGATGTAAAGCAAGTATCACAACCCACGACTCCATGATCGTCAGGTCGTTCTTGCAACATAATCATGGCGCACAGAAATGATGATTAAAACAATCCTTTGTTTAATTTCCGTGAAATCGTGATAAAAATTGTCTGCCCTGTACTTGTATATTTTATGATAGAACAATCGTTCTTTTCTCCATTTCAAGATTCGTTTCATTACCTATTGAAGCAGCCAACCCAAAACCAACCTTATTTGTAAAATAATAATATATGTAATTGTGATTTTTAAACGAAAGAAAAAAACTGAGGTGTGGTAGATTTACAAAAGTTTCAATCAAAAATGAACTTTATTTGTGGCAGTATAAAACCGATGTTGCAGAGTAGTATTAAGTAAAAAATAAGTACAGTATACACAAGAAATCTTTTGTATCTTTCGAACGTCCGTTTCAACCGCGCGGCCATGGCGTTTTTTTTTTTTAAATAAAAACCATTTTTTATAAAATCAATCTATTATTTCCCAAAATGTCAGGTCTCTGCGACGCTTAGTTTTAAAGATCTCCATGGCCGCGCGGTTCGCCGCGTTTCGATGGCGCGGCCACGTTCAAACCCTTGTAACTTTTTAACCATTGCTTTGACAAATTTATGGTTTTTGGAAATCGACTTTTACATTTTTTTACAAAAACTTGGGATAGTTTTAATTAAAAAAAAAACGCCATGGCCGCGCGATTGAAACGGACGTTCTTTCGAATCTAGCAAATAATCTTTTTACTTTTTTACTAATAGTCTCCTATACTAATTTGTATTTTGATCCGCCATGCATTGGAGATGATTTAATTTTGATTTAGCTGTAGGTACTTTAGTTATTTAAAAAAAAAACACTCTGATATTATATATAGAATTAAGTATGATTTTGATTATGCTTTAAGACTTTTACGCATTCAATTTCCAATCATTCCTGTACTTTATATTTTTTAGTTATTTTTTGTGTGATATGAATTGAAATAACATTTGAAAAAATCGAATATTATTAATTAAATGATTTTTAAAGTGCCTTGAGATCTTGTCAAAATGTTGTGTCTTTTCAGCATCGTGCATTTGATGCATGCTTAAAAATAAGCTTTAAATAATATCAGTTTTAATATAAAATAAATCTCTAGTTCATAAGTACACTTTTTGTAAATCATTATTTTTGTATAATGTTGAATACACTGTTTGTATTAAATGTTTTTTTTTCTATAGGGCACCTGCTCATATCGAACCCTCTTTTATATTTCAAAATAACAAGGGTTAATAAAAACACAATTTATTCAATAATAGTACCTAATTTATTTAGTATAACCGACTTTTATTATAATTAAAAAACAAACAATATAATAGATAGTAGCTATAACTTGCTAAAACGCACTTAGTACCTTACGCGGAAAAATATTTTTTCCATATCTTTGGCGACACTGAAGATAAAAAAGATTTTATTTCAGCTACATAAACAATGTGTAAACGAAAACTACGTCTTCTTCTAATTGCATCTAACCAATTATTATATGTACGTCAGGATTGAGGAGCCACATCAGATTTTTAAAATCTGATTTCACCATTATTTAGCAGCAATGTAGCTGATTTTGCAGCACAAATTCTAGATTTAGCAGCAAAATATATTACTAGTTATATTAATGCAAAAGTGGCTCCTCAATCTAAACGTTTGAATTGAGGAGCCACCTTGGATCTCGGTAAGTAATAGATGCATATTGTTGAAACTTTTGCAGCATTTAGCAGCAATTGTGCATATTATCGTCTAAAAATTTGACTACTGTAGCGCTAAAATCAGAGAAAATACAATAGTTTTAGTTGAACATATTAATTGATCGCTCACATCCAATATAATTTCAACTCTTGCGTCTAGATTGAGGAGCCACACTAAAACTATTGTATTTTGTTTGATTTTAGCGCTACAGTAGCCAAATTTTTAGACGACAATATGGACAATTGCTGCTAAATGCTGCAAAAGTTTCAACAATGTGCATCTATTACTTACCGAGATTCAAGGTGGCTCCTCAATTCAAACGTTTAGATTGAGGAGCCACTTTTGCATTAATATAATTAGTGATATATTTTGCTGCTAAATCTAGAATTTGTGCTGCAAAATCAGCTACATTGCTGCTAAATAGTGGTGAAATCAGATTTTAAAAATCTGATGTGGCTCCTCAATCCTGACGTACATATTATTATTACAATAAATAAAATAAAAAGTTTGGTTAAATTCAAATGCAAACAATAAATAAACAACCATTCTAGACTTAAATCTTAATATTGTTGAATAATCCGTATTATTGCGAAAATTCGGTTTATCAAATTATCCTATGACATTATACAACAAAATCACTTTCTTCGGTGAAGATTTTTACAAAAAGGTAAGAACTAAGAATAAGTAATTTTAACTTTTTATTGTTTAGGGACTGAACTACTTTTTCTTTACTCTGTCCGTACACATTTACTTCCGTTTTATTATAACAAATTATCACACTTGATTTAAAACAAAACAATCATAGCCAACCAATTAAAAACAATAATTATATCTAGCTAATAAAATGTAAAATCTCGACTAGTTTATATGACAAATTGTTAATTTGGTACAATATTTAATTAGAAGAATAATCAGAGACATAAATGCCGTCTCTAAACTCTACACTCAACTCTAGATATTGAGTAAAACACATCAACATGAAAATGATTACAATGAATTCAGTTTCTACATAATGCAAGACCCGCCAGATTTGAAATTATTCACTGTTTACTAAACAAACTGTTCCATACATTTTTATGGAAATATATTATTGAACTTTGGTATGAAACTGCTGATTTCGTTTTCGATAACAGACGAAAAAATTCTTTGGTAAAGCGCTTATGTTGAATTCATGGTTCCTAACAGTTGGCGCTTATACCATATACCAGTATTACCTTAAAGAGAGACACAACTTTTTGTGACAGTTCGGTCTCTATCAAAAACAGCCTATAATAAATACTGTGGGATCCGACACGTATGCTGGGACCGATTTCGAGGGCCAACCACCATCCCGTCAATAGTCCTTATCATAGCACGACAATTCCTGCCGTTTCGGTACCTGCAGTACCACAGCTGTGCCCTGTTTTGCCTGTACGCATTGTGCATCCTGTAGAAATAGCCCTGGTAGAACAGCTTCGGATGTCCGTTTAAACTCCTTATAATGTGCGCTGACGGTAAAACATTTCAAAATTTTACTGGCATGGAAGCGTTATTTTGGCAAACTACAAAAATTACCTCTTGAAGATGGTACAAATTACAAAACAATACATATAAACTTACTTGTTTTTCTCAATGCAGAAACTGTGACGCTGATATACTCCATATATAATACTTAACAGATATACCTTCATCATCAGCCTATAGTGTTCCAACTGCTGGGACACCTCACCTCCTCTCTCTGAGAGAGAGTGGGCCATAATCCACCTCGCGGAAATACCTTAGTGTGCCGAAAATCAGGGTTTGGTCTTACTGCCAGAAATTTTAATATGTAATAAAGGAACTTAGTGCTACTTCTGGACTGCGCGTTTGGTCCAAATCTCATACAACCCGATTAATGGTGTTTCATCAGCTCATAATAACATTGAAACATGGATAAAGAAAATAACATCCATGTATGTACATACTATACGACAGCGTCAAGGGTCCAAAATTACGTTTAGCAAAAATACTTTGTGTAAATTAATTTTATATTATTTTTTTTTTACTACTTTTTTGTTTATTTCAGAGCGTGCAAGTGATTTAAATGCATGCATGCCGTCAGAATACGGCGCTACCACACTTTCGCCGTTAATGTTGTCGCATAGAGTTGTGTTCATTAAATTATCCCATTATGGTGTTCCCTCACAGGAGCATTGGCGAGAAATGTAATGTAGACTACAGGTTGCGAACTCAATATTAAATAGATTCAACTTACAGGCAAAGGCCCATGTGCCCTACATACAGATAGTATTTTATTAGCCCTTTACGTTCCAGGGTCACGGTAATTGAATAAGTCCCACGACCCCGGCAGGCTTTGGCCCTCTAAAGGGCGCCCGTCATTTTGCTGACACTCTTTGAGGTGCGCGTGGAACACAACGCGCTGTCGACCCGGGACATACAGATAGTATTGGCTAGAAATCCACTAAAGTAAGCTATACTTGAAGCCGCGTTTTCACTAGGGGACGTGTCGCAGAGACATCATGTTGCCGAAATTGTATATCCCTGCAACTTTGAGGGAAATATTTCTCGACATTTGCTGTGTCACACCTCCAAGTGGTATATCGTCCGAGGCCGATCTCGTTGGACTACATACAGACTCGCAGAGTGTCGACTTGCGACTGCTTTAGACGCAAGCGGTGTCGGTCGACATCGTACGGGACTGCGGGACGCGGTAAATTGCGGGTCAAGGAAAGCCTCTAGTGAACACGCAGGTTTAACCTTTTTTGCTGATGGGTCAGATATTTTTTACAACGTACTCGTCTTTTTATCAATAAAACAACGTAGTTTTAATGGTTATGCTCTTTACTGGTCCTAATAATAGAATTCTCATGTGTCCAAACGACGGCTTTGCAGTTGAAGCGGTGCCTGTCACACCTCCATCGGGTCAAGCCGTTTCTGTTGACCAGGTGTCGTAAGTACCGTTGATCTTGATGTAACAGCGACGGCCTTTCATTAACTGATATCCTCACGTCGAATTCTGAAATAAAAGTGGACAAAATGTGTTCTGTTTCAATTATAATTATAATTTCTGTTTAAATGTGTTCTGTATTCAAAGCAAAAAAATCAATCTTACGAACGTTAGTAAGATTGATCTATTTGCCTGATTTAGAGGCACAAGGGCAATATAAATTACTTAAGGCGAGGTGCATAATCTGCTTTTCTTTCAACTATTACCTATAGGAATAGTAGATAAAAGAAACTCATATCAAACAGTTAAAATAGAAGTTTCTATAACACTGTCGGCTTCATTTAGAATGTTTTCCGGAGTTATGTGTTGCTAGATGATTCCATTTTAATTCGAAGCCGAAGCACTCAAAATCAGATAGTAACACACTTTATCGTTTCCAAAAATATTGTCCAGCAAAATTAACAAAGTTCCCACCAAATCCCTTTTTTAAATTTCTTTCATTTTGAAATCAGAGTTAGCAGCAATCATTTTTTAAATTTTGAACAAGTAGGACAGAAACGAATATACGAACGTAAAAAAAAGTATTGATATCGGCTGGCTGAATAGAGCTAATACATTGAGATTGGCACCTTTTGGTGCGATTAAAAAAAACTGTGCAATACTTAATGAAATTTCATACATTTTTATTGCTGTAGACAAGAGCATTAAAGACTCGCTTTGTACTGAGTTTTTAGGGTGATTGTGATGAAATTAAAGCATAGTTGGAAGAAAATTATATTTATGAGTAAAACAGCCTGTTATAGACCATTCTGGTATTAACAAGAGCTGTGCCAAATAAGAACTCCACTATTACTTTCCTCCACCACTTTAATCCTTTTTTAACCGTCTTCAAAAAAGGAGGAGGTTATCAATTCGACTGTATTATGTTTGTTACCTTGCGACTGGGTGAACCGATTTTCATAATTCTTTTTTTACCATTCACCATTTCAATATCTGATGATTGGATCCTGGAGAAATCGAAGGCAACCCTCAAATTTTATAGGCCCACACATCGTTTTTCGCAAATATTATGGAGTAATTTAAGTACTTGCGTATAGTAATTTTCATCTCATGCAGCTGAGCTGATGATGAAAGGTACAACTCCTTAACAGTAAGGAGTAGGCGTCGACTGATTTAGTAAATTATTTTTTTTCATTAAGTATATCAAAGCAATACAATTTAATAAAGGTCTGGAGTATATCTGATGATGGAGCCGAGAGACAGTCGAGGGAACTCCTCAACGATTCACAGCAGCTATCTTGTGTTTGAGCTTGATTAATTTGTATTGATAAGAATTTTACACCTAGATGAGTTGTAACTGTTATAAGGGGTCCGATGACGAAGACGAAGGACAGTTCAGGGAATTCCTCAACGGTTTAGAGTAGCTACCTTGTGTTTGGACTTAATTCATTTATATTGATGAGAACTTTACACCTAGATGGGTTGTAACTGTCATTAGGGTTCTGATGATGAAGACGAAGAACAGTTCAGGGAACTCCTCAACGGTTTATAGCAGCTATCTTGTATTTGGACTTAATTCATTTATACTAATGATGGGTTATTGTTCGATGCAGTAGACCTGCCATTTGGTCCCATAAAAAATCATTTATTTTGGTGTTCTTGCTTATTATGTACATGGGCGATGTTATAACCGGTGCTAAGGATAATAAAATTCTAGTGCATATTTAAGAAACTTATGTATTTGACAAGAATTTGGGTTGAATATTTAAACTAAAAAGGGTAAAATAAAAAGGTTTTTTTTTTTTTAATGTAACCGACTTCCGAAGTCTTTGGCAATAAATCAATGAAATAAAAAAGCAAAGCCACCGACTTCCGAAAGAAAAGTTATTTGGTAGGTTATTTTACCCTTTTTAGTAGTTGTTTTTTTAGAAGTCGGTTACATTTTTTTTTTAACTTTTTTTTCATGTTGTGTAGTACGAGGACATTTGTTCGCTGAAATTTATTCCATTTTTTAGTATTATTGTACGTAAGCAAACAACCTGGTATCTTAATAGTTTCACCAGAATCTCGTTTTTTAAACAATCATCTTGTATACTCCTCGTTATAAGTATACAAGATGATGTTTTAAACATGGTATCGCACTCAATGTGTTAAATAGAGGTGCAATTGAAAATTCCCCCAATAATTAAGTTCATCTTAAATTTAATGTTGCCAGACTCGGTGAAACAAAAGCCTCTTGTTATTTCCATTCTACGACTATTGTCTCATCGAGATTTTGACCCTGGGTTGAGGTAAGTAAATAGATAGTATAAATGTTAACGGAAAAGTGCCGTCATTGTACACAATTTCTAGGAAATGTGTACAATTCCTAAAATAGATAGGAAATCTATGATATATTTTGTAATATGCACTTTTCCTAGGAAATCTATACATTTCCTAAATAGCAATTGGAAATGTATTACATTCTTGCTGTTTGTAAAGACCCGCCATCCTCTTCTAATCTAAATTGTCCGAGTCGGGGTGCCAGAGAGTCCCGAGCTCGCTTCGCTCGCTCTTAAAACTATAAAAATCTCTGAACATAAGTTGAATTGTTGAACGGACCAATATGTGATTGTGTATGTAGGAAAGTATAGCGATAAACGTGTTTTATTTATATTAGTCACAGAAAGCATTACTTTTTTATAATACTTATATATTTCCTAGTATCATCTCGGAATTGCATACAATTCCTAGGAAATACATACATTTCACAGGAAATGTGTGTATTAAGGAATCTTTGAAACATTATTTACATATTTCAAGGGTATATATTTCCTAGGAATTTTGTACAATTCCTAGGTTTCATACATTTCCGGTAACATAAACACAAAAAAAGATTATATTGATATTTATTTATTCAACGCAGAACAAAAAGCACTAAAATTCACGTACAAAACTTTCTACATTTTAATATTTTATACAATTTCATTGTGTATACCGCTGCCGTAATGTACTAAATAAAGATTAAAATCTATAAAGCTGATTTTTATTTACAACTTATTATTATATAAAATTGCCACAACATGAGAACATTGAAATCATATAAAACTACCTACTTAAATAATAAAACGACCGTTACGTTTTTCGTTGATCGTAATTGCATTGAAATATTTAGCGTGGCAAATGAAACCACATGAGATAATATTGATGTTAGAAGAAAAACAAAATCTAACTTACAACCAAGACAACATTTAATCTTAAATTCTAAGTTAAAATTAAACGGTATTAAAAAAAGATCATAATCATCTAGCTAGATGATATATAATAGATGTGACAACAAATCGGTAACTTTTATTATAAATAAAACATATTTTTCTATAATAATTCGAGATGCTGCACAGAAAGTGATATAAAATAAAAGAGATCTAAAAATTTTAAGGACTAGAGCAACAAACAAAATGGACATTTCAATAGTACCTAAAATATAACAATAAATAAATTTAAGTACCTGACTTAAATTTTTTCATATATTTTTTTGCAGTTTTTTACCATAAAATTTTATTCATATCTCAAGCAACACTGATAATACCGGAAACATAGTATAATCGCAAAAATTGTTTTACTATTTTCTTTACGAATGACAACTACTTATTTCCTACATTTTATTACGTATATACTTCAATTAAGCAACATTACGTTACGATACGCTACCAACTATACTTTACTATTTATATAAAGGAGATTGCCCAACTGCGGTCCAAATGCTGCCCAGGAATGGGAGTACGGGCGCTGGGTTCCTGGCACTTATGTGTGTCTATGTACGAAATATTTTAAAAATCTATCCCGGGGTTCTTGATTTATTTACATTTTTATGTCGATGACTTTATGCTTGTCTCCATGTTTTTTTAATCATACTTTACAGCGGTCCAAATACTACCCAGGAATGAGAGTACGGGCGCTGGGTTCTTGGCACTTACATATGTCTATATAGGATATATTTTAAGAATCTATCCTAGGGTTCCTGATTTATTTACATTTTTATGTTGATGACTTTATTTGTCTATTTATCGTTCATTTCACCTTGTATGGCCACAGTTAACCATTTGGATGTCACTGGTAACAGCTTCTAAAAAAAGCCCTATCATCCGTTTCAACTCGCATTCAATATAAGATAAAATAGCGTCACTGCTTGCAGGTACGCCGCCATGACACGAACGCACCACATATCTGTGAGGATGGCATAGAAAATACGTATCAATTAATTAAGATATTTTATCACAGCGCGGGTAGTTAGATAATATATTATTTTCTTACGTAATCAATTACGGTTAAACAAAACGGAAAACATTTTTTCCATCCAGGTTTTTACTGACCTAAGAACTATCCCCATGATATACTTTTTTTTTTGCGTGGTAAAATCATCAAATGAGTCCTCCCACCCCGGGCAGGGCGAGAGGGACTGTTAGACTTGTACTGACTAAAATCCACGGTGTCCTTCAATAGCCCTTTATGTTCCGGGGTCACGGTAATGAGATAAGTCCCGCGACCCCGATAGACTTTGGCCCTCTAGAGGGGAGCCCCGTCATGCTGACGCTCTTTGAGGCGCGCGTGGAACACAACGCGCCGTCGACCCGGGCATGGTCCATGGTCGGGCAGCAAGTTGCCCTTTACTCGCCGCCCGCATGCCCGCGCCTACGGTGGCCGGAGATCGTCTTGCGACGTCCGTCGCCGTGGGCGTCCACCACCGCGGGTGGGGCGGAGGGAGGACATTGTCCTCTCCCTCACGCGGCCCGCCTCCTCCTTCGCCTTCGCGAGCATGACTGCTTCGCAGAAGGAGGTTTGGTAAAAGTTGTTCATTATAATAAGTGGAATGACCCCTGTATAGAACAATGTAAATTGGTACACACGACTGACGCACGTGATCTACATTACCGAAACGATAATTCAAGCCTTTACTAAGAAAACTATTACAAAAATCCAACACTTAAACAAAACAGGTGAAAAGTGTGATAAAAAAAAACACGGAGAACAAAAAAAGTCATCAACATAAAAATGTAAATAAATCAGGAATCCCTAGATAGATTCTTAAAATATTTCTTATAACGATGTACATAAGTGCCAGGAACCCAGCGCACGTACTCCCATTCATGGGCAGCATTTGGACAGGTGTAAAGTATGATAAAAAAAACATTTAGACAGACATAAAGTCATCAACATAAAACTGTAAATAAATCAGGAACCCCTGGATAGATAGTTAAAATATTTCGTATATAGACATACATAAGTGACAAGAACCCAGCGCCCGCACTCTCACTCCTGGGCAGCATTTGGACAGGTGTAAAGTATGATAAAAATAAAACATGGAGACAAACATAAAGTCATCAACATAAAAATTAAAATAAATCAGAAACCCCTGGATAATCTTAAAATATTTCGTATAAAGACATACATAAGTATCAGGAACGTAGCGCACGTACTCCCATTCCTGGGCAGCAATTGGACAGGTGTAAAGTATGATAAAAAGAAAACATGGAGACAAAGTCAGCAACATATTTTTTTTTAAACGTTGCCCCACACTAGGAATTGCTCCTGTGTCGTGGGTGCGTTTACAAATATTTAAACTCACACACGCAAACGCCCAGACCCGAAACAACTACTTGTAGATCATACAAATATTTGCTCTGTGCGGGAATCGAACCCGCGACACGCAGCGCTGCAGTCCAATCACTCAGCCACTGCGCTAACCGTGCCGTTTAAAATAAATCAGGAACCCCTGGATAGATTGTTAAAATATTTCGTATATAGACATACATGAGTGCCAGGAACCCAGCGCTCTTACCCCCTTTCCTGCACCGCTTTTGGGCAGCTGTAAAGTAGAATTTTAAAAAATGGAGACAAACATAAAGTCATCAACATAAAAATGTAAATAAATCAGGAACCCCGGGATAGATTCTTAAAATATTTCGTATATAGATATACATAAGTGCCGGGAACCCAGCGCACGTACCGTCATTCCTGGGCAGCATTTGGACCAACTTCCATACAAAAATGGGCAATGTCCTTTGTTGCTTATAAAATATCAATACAATTACTCAAGGGTTCTATTTTTTTTGTTATTATAATAATATTACGAATAAAACTGCCAATTTTAGTTACATGCTAAGATTTTATCTATATTAAAGATCTGGTTCTATGTTTTTTAATAATATTTTATTTTTATTAATAGTATTTACATTATGTGCAGCGCTTTCAGTGTTATACTATTGTTGAAAAATGGTATGATGAAAAAAAAATGGTTAAGTATAAAACTATGACACAATGTTTCTGGTCAAAAGAAACACCTCTTATTTAATTTTATCGCCTTTGAGTTGGGTCAGGACATTTACGTTACGATTAAGGTGCAATTTCAAAAGTGACTGGGGCATTCGCAATAACAAACCGCACACGCACAAACGCAAAACCGGCAGTCGCAACCAGTAATGTCGCTGTGGTTTGCCCGCAGCTAAAATAATTGTTTCAATGAACTCTGTACGTATCTGTTGCTGCGGTTAAAAAGAGGCAACTGCAGATAACATGCCTACCAGCATTGCAGTCGTTGGCAACAGCCAATAACATTTAACAATAACATATTTTTGTTTGTGTATCGAGGAACTACTGAAACACAGCTGCCATCAAAATCGTGCCGTCGTGCCTTCTTCTTCCTGCCCTTATCCCATTCTACTTGGGGTCGGCGCAACACGTTTTCTTCTTCCATTCTCCCCTATCAGACGTCACAGTATCATTTACTCCTTTTTCTTTCATATCATTCCTTAGACAATACATCCATCTTTTCTTTGGCCTTCCTCGTCCTCTCCATCCATCAACATTCATACTCATCACTTTCTTAGTCACATGGGTGTCATCCCTCCTCATCACATGTCCATACCAAGATAGACGATTCCCTTTCATTTTTTCTGTAACAGGCGCCACTTTCAAACTTCCCCTTATAAACTCATTCCTTACTTTATCCATTCTTGTCACTCCACACATCCATCTCAACATCCTCATCTCAAGTACATGCAATCGTTTCTCATCGTCATGGAATTTAAATCGCAGCGGCGTTGCCGTTTGTAGTTACTTCTGGAATTGCACCTTTGATTTAAAACAAAACGGTTTACTGGACATAGACAAAGTTTGTGATCACTTATTTTTTAATTTTGTGGAAAAGCAATTTTACAGGTTTATTGTTTTATATTCTAAATTTATATTTTAAATTCAAATCTAAGGCCGTGCGCTGCGTTAAGCGGGCGTCAGTCGCGGGCGCCCGCGTCGCGTGCTGTTTCATGTAATCTCATAGATCAGCGCTGCGTGCTGCGGGTCGCCCGTCGCACGCGGCGCGGTCGGCGGACCCGCCTCGCGGGCGACGGGTGTCCGTGTGACGGAGCACGCGATCGGAGATGTTTCTAGGAAATCAGTGAGCGCCATTGCGTTAAATTCTCCTCACAACAATCTAGACGTGACATATACAATGATATCGTCTGTACACCCGCGCGATCAAATTGAACTGGCGACGCTGCGAGAGGCGGGACCCGTCGCGGTCGTCCGCGACGGGTTAACTTGTCCGCGACGGAGCACGGCGCGGGTACCCGCGACGGACACCCGCGACGGACGCCCGCTTAACGCAGCGCACGGCCGAAGACATCCTAATATAATCTACCGTAACAAAAAAGATTTCTATTTTTGAAAGTGATCGCAAACTTTTTAGATGTGTGTACTTTTTGCTTTCAGTTACGACCACAGTTTAACTATAAAAAACCATATTAATGGTTATGCTGATCATTAAGCTTCATGATATAGTTTCCATCAGTAATGGCTATAGCTCTGCACTTGTTAAAGGACTTGCAGCACCGCCATCGCGTTCTCCCTCGTCTGCTGATGTAGTGTCTCATGAAGCGGTTGTTTCCAATCATCAAGACGTTTCTCCCGTTCAGCTCTGTGAAGGTAGCGAGACGATAGCAAAGGCCTGGAAACAGTATTGCATGTTTCAGTTTCGTGTGTTTGGTATCAGGAGAGAACTTGCTTTAGTATCTTGTAGATGGATATATTCCATCCCATCCAAAACCAAGGTTGTAGGGAGTTAAGATTCCATCCGCGAATTTTGTTTCAATTTCGATTATATCCGCCGTCTAGATGAATGGCATCAAGCATGGTCACCGTAGATTACATCCATCTAGAACATGCTTTAATGACAAGTTATTTAAGATTTGTTTAATGGGTCATATAACGATAGGTAGGGGTTGGGAGTTCTTTCACAAATTTTGGTGTTAATCACTCTTTACATATTTTGATAATTTTACTAGTGTCCTTATTTAAACGTATAAATAGTGTCCTTATTTTAACTTCTCCATATAAAATGTAACTGTACCAAACATAACACCTCTGTCCATGGAATTTTTGTAAAAAGTGGTACTTTTTTGCTCTGCTTTAATTGATTATGTTTTTTTGTAGAAGGCAGTGAATAGGTATACATTGTACAGGGTGGACTCATTAAGATCAGGGTACATCGGTATTAGATAAATAAACGCTATCAAATAATTATAAAATCAACTTTTATTAAACATTGTACTTAATAACTAGACCAACACTTTTTACAGCCTTTTTTAAATCTAAAAACTTATTCATTCATTATCACTAATGAAATAGAGCACTTTCGCAAATAGGAATCGCTTTTACTTCTATATGCCGCTGGCATTTGCTGTTATGTTTAATTTTTTAAGGCTTTATGTCTTAAGATTATTAAATACTGGCTAATTTTTCATTTATTAAATTATACATTCTTTGTCTTCTAGCTTGGTCTGATTTAAGTTTAGATTCACTATAGCTTTTCTTTCAAAATTCCTTAGCGGCATTTGATCATCAACGTAGAAATACCAAAACATTAGTCACATTTTATTAATTAAAGCAAGTCGTTGCCTACGCTCTCTTGCTTTCTTTTTCCATATATTTCGTGCCTTTCTGTGTTCTTTAGGAGTCATTTGATCGACAGTTTTTATAATTCCTTCTCTCTTCTTTTTTATGTATTTATTCTTTTCTTTTTGTCTGTGCAATTCATACTTCTCTGGATCGTTTTTAATCTTTTGATATCTTAAGCGCTCTCTTTCACGCTTCCTCTCTAATCTTTTTTCACGTGTTAACTTTTTAGTGGTGCCATAATCTGTAACAATATTAAGGGCTTCACACAGGGCAGCTATACTGCAAAGATATTACATTCTAGCACGATACATATCATTACATCTTTCCATTTCCATTTATTACAACAGCTATAATGTATATTTTTTACAGCTTTGTATCTTAAGATACGAAAATATACATTTTAGCTAGAAAATGCGTCAGTTTCGTTATTTTCACGTAGCAGAGAGAGAGAAAAAAGTAAATAAAACATAAATCATATAAGTTATTTTATTTACAACATATCAAATCTGATGTCCTCACAAGTCTAAAATAAATTATTAACAATTATATAATAAACATTAACTTAAGCTATGAAATCATTAAGAATTATGGACAACAAAATTAACTTCAGTCAATGAAATATATTTTATCTAGATTCTAGCCGTTCTAAATAAGAATAGAGTTAAAGAAAAACATTACCTAATTACAAATGGACAGTATTAAAAAAAACGTTCCATTTACTCCATAAATTCGTAAAATCTCCTCAATAACAAATTGACTGAGATAATAAATATAACAGACAACGATTTCACTAATTATTGCTCGCAGTCAGGGGTTGCCGAAATGTTTACAGCGTCCGCTAAAACTTATGGGCGCGCGGTAACACGCAATAGCACCGCTCATATTATTTTGATGGCTATGATGTTGATGAATGGAGGGGAAGAGGCAAGCCAAAGAAAAGAACGGATGAATTGGATAAGAAACGATATGAAAATAAAAGTAGTTAATGAAGTCGTGACAAGGGAGTCGTGATAAGGGAGAATGGAAGAAGATGACGTCTTACGCCGAACCCAAGTAGAACGGAATAAGGGCAGAAAGATGATCGATCATTTAAATCACATTTAAATATATTCTCTAACTACCTGACAGCATATTCTCTAACTAAAACATACAAATCTCAGCTTTTCTCATCGGAATCTAAATCTTCTTCATCATGCGTATGTTCAGTAGCTTTGACAAGTATTTTCCCTTTAGTGACGGCACAGCCTCTGCACCCATGGTGTCTTCGAATACATCGCCAAGATGTCCTCTCACCGTGAGCGTAATCCTGGCGATATTTATACCCTTCGTGAAGCAAAATAATTGCTCCTCGTCTACTCCTAGTCAATATAAAATCACATTCTGTAAATAAAATATTATCATCATAAAGAGAAATAGAGAATGCGGCGTAAAAGGAAAGTGAGAAAAAGTCATCTTGTTAATTAAGTACGATATATTCAGATAAACAGAAATTCCTAATCCCTAGCTACATTTTAGTAAGGACATAGCTGCGTTCGTATTCGTTTCAACTTCGTCTAGGTAGATCATTTATAAAGTTAACACAAATGATATTGGTGTTCTTTCGATTCGATTTTCACAATATTAAAATTTAACTTTTAATGTTTTTTTTACAAAAAGTCTGCTTCACTTGAGCGTACAAACATTTAGAAAAAACAAAACATTGAGAAGTATCTATCATTACTGGGAATAAACATGTATTGAATGCACCCAGTAAGCAAGGGATTGTGACATACTCCTACAAATTAATCACCACACGTTGACTTAAATGATTGAATAAATACTAAATATAATATTAGTTTTTCATTTAAAACTGAAGCTTATTAAAGCAGTACCTACAACAAATTATACTATCAGATAATCATGTTAATACAATAATTAATTGCTAAAAATTTAAGAATACGCTTTCATTTTTCGCTTTCAATAATATTCTCACAAGTTTTGAGAGGCATTTCTCCAGGAACATCATTTGAGTTATTAACAGAATTACAACTATTTTCAACAGGAGCTTGATTTTGTTTGACTTGATCATTCTGATCATGAAGGTCCATTGCAATATCTGATTGTGTAGGTTCATTCATATTGACATCGTCAGTCACGTTGACATAAACGTTTTCTTCATCGTGGTCATCATGATTTGATTTGTTCTCATTGAGACTATCGGTTGTAGAGTCGAATGATGGTAACAAAGGATTGCCAAAAGTAAGCAAATCATTACAATTTGCAATATCATTAGTAATTGTTTCTGTAAGTGTTAGTGGATCGATTATCTGATCATCTTCACAACGATTAACATCGATTTCAATATTAGATTCATCAATGTTAGGTTCGTCTATATTGGGTTCCTTGACGTTGGATTCCAAGGGCAGAGAATTAAATTGGAAGTTATGTATCACTTGATCGTTATTCTGCACTTGTTTCATCTTCTCTAGTTCCAGTTCTTCACCGTCGGAGAGTATTTCTATTGGAGCGTCGTCTCGAACTACCTCGATGACGTCATCATCAGATTCATTGTCTTGCACTTTTGTCATTATATTGCTGATAAGAAGATTGTCGAGGCCTTTACCGACCGATAAACCTGAAACAAATTATAAATTACAACGTCTAGAATATATTATAAACAATAAGAGAACTAGTTAGATAAACATCGCTAAATATTTTGTAAACTATGATTGGCTTGCTAATTAATAGGTGAATATATTAGTGTGACTGTTAAGAATAAAATATACCAATATTATTATGTAAAATATATTTTATTGACTAAAGATGAAATAATAATTAAAATATATTTTGTTTTATATTAGGTACTTTTGTCTTTTTGAGGACCACTTTAGTTTACTTGTCTTAAATCAGAATTCGTCATTCATCTGAAAAATCGAACGATAAACATAATTTGCTAGTCCACAATATTCGTACCGGACGCAATTATTATGATATAATTATTTAAAATGAAATCCATATACCCATAAGTAAGTACTTCTAAAAATCTTAACATAAGGTATTTTCACTAAAGATATATCATAATCCTTATTCAATACTAGGTATTATTTGTAAAATATGAAATATTTGTAAAATATGAAATAAAAAACAATCCATTAAGAAAACTTAAACCACTAACGAAATACAAGAGGACGTGTCCTTTACAAAGCGATTGTTACTGCGGACACGCGACTGGCGCTTTCATTTTGTTCGACAAACGCGCAAATAACAACGCGTGCAGAGAGCTATCTATTTGCACGTTTTCTTTTTTATTTATTTTTTCATAATATGATCGTTTTCATCAGAATACGTGTTGCAAAAATGTACTTTGTTTCGAGTCAAGAAAATGATCTAAAATAGATAGTCTTTTGTCTGAGCTGCTTGAAAAATTGTCAGTATATTATTATCTGAAATGTCATTATAATTCATAAAAGAATCCTCTGAATAACATGGTTGTGTACATTGGATACCAGTATCTTTTGATTAATAATCCTAACTTTACATTTGCAACCAAGAGAGGCTCTCTTCGAACATCGCCAGTAGCTTCGCATTTCGTTCCCATATTCCCGGTGGAATCTGTGGCCTTGGAGTATCAATATTTGTCCTCCTTTCTCTGTGAGGTAAATCCGGCCCGATGGTAAATGATCTGTGAGCATTTGAGAAAAAAATCATTTAAAATAGCCTTATAGATAACTTGCAAAGTTAGAGAGTACTACAAAAAGCTACACCTTATCTCAGTGCTTATTGGCGCCCACTGTGGGGCATATTGGTAAAGTGAATTAGTGAAGAGTTCACTCGCTGTCCAACAGCTTTAACAGAAAACAAGTATTCTTTATTTGCTTTATTATTTAGTATTTTGCTAATAGTTGTTATTTGTGTGGTCTTGGTTTTATTTCAAATAGGTAGTGTTATTAATGGCTATTAGTTAGTCTTAGTCCGTACATAGCTAACATTTATCATTCGTAAGAAACATGATAATGTTCAATACTTTAGAAATAAAAGACAGACTGAATGAGATTATTAGAAACAATATATATTTATTTACTATACAAACAAAATATGTCTAACATATTAATAAAATCAATATTGATAACTATCAAGTAAATATTTAATTCATTTAAAAATCTTAGCATTTCATTTAGGTGTTGGACCTTTTCGAGGCATGGCGATCTAAGGGGGAGGCCTTTGTTCAGTAGTGTATTGTCTGATAATGATGATGATTGATCCTTAACGTATTAGAAATCCCATTAATGGCAATGACTTCCAAAAAAGGCAATGATTTTTTTGCCAATAGTGTGTACCTTGGCCTTACAAGGCGGATGATGGCTGTAGTAACCGGTACAATACCACGTGTACTTATCACCGTAGGTAGACTTTTTATTGTAACTGTAGGCTCCAATGTGCATTATAATACCACCACGTTGAGAAACCGAGAAGTGAATTTGGGGGTCTGAAAATTTGCAGCTGGTTAGCATAGACACTACAGTCAAATTTAAATACCTGACATGGTCATTTTGCCCAGATCTTGTGACATAAAATCCACATACCTTTTCTTTTTGTCTGTCTATTGAACCAAAAATTTAAAAAACTCAGTGTTTTATAAGACTTTCTCTCATTCTCTCTGTGGAAAAAATATTTGTAGCGCAGTTAAGCTAGAAGTTGTTGTGGTAGTAAGTTTCTTAGTGATTCTCTTTACCTCGTTTTAATAAAACCACAAGTATAAAAAATAATGAAATAATATATTTCTAAAATAAAATATTATCTAGTTACGAACGAAGTAAGTACGATTTCAGAAGAAAAAGGTCCCATGTTTTGATGCTCGCTGGATGAGTATGATCATTGCATACATTGACAATTTTATCTTCTACCGTGTGTACTTTAGCTGTACAACCACTATGTGTTGCGCATTTCCAAGTCTTTTTCACGTGTCGGAGGCAATATGTTCGACAGACAAAAGCATACCCATTGACCATGAGATGTCGGGCCCCTCTTGCAGAAGTTGTGAAGTAAACTGTAAAGAAATGGTTGTAATTTTGCTTAAAATTATGTGTTCTTTTGAATTTGTACGGGCATTTATTGTTTGCGAGAATGTCCTAGCCTGGAACGCAACGGGCAATTGATTTGAAGAGACCAAATATATCTCAAAGTAGGTGATGATCCTGAGAAACTAAATCGAAAATGTTGACTTAAAAAAGCTTAAATCAGTCAATCAACTTCTACGTTTTCTTTGTTCTTGCTTTCTCAGTTTCCAAATGTTCCTGCAGTTGACTTTTTCTTGTGACTTAAGATCTGATTATTTTTAATTTTTGTGGTAACTCTCTCACTTTTTTCTTTGGCTTTCAGCATATTTTGTTTATTTTTTGTAGATTGATCAATATAATGCTATCTCGGTTTTTGAATAAACGTTTTTCTTTACTTTATACGTTATGGAGAAATATGTTAAAAAGGCTCATTTCAATTTTGGCACTAGTGCCCCTAATTCCCTTTGGCACGATTTTACCCCTTATTTTTCTGTTTTCTTTTGACATAAGTATCACACTATGCGCGCATATTCCAGCATATTTTATTAGCGTGAGTTAGCCGTATATGAACGTAATTCATCAATAGTGAAGGCGCTAGAGGTAATTGGGTATGCAAAATCCGAGTGCCGGCAACTATAACCGGATTCTTATACCTGAGACCCTAAATAATGACTAAACACATCTTGCCGCCAGGTCTGATGATCTCTTCCCGCTCCCTCCACATCCCCTCTTCGCCTATACAGCAAGCATAGCGTGCGTACGCGTTTAGTGTGTTTCTACATCTATTGACGTAAGGACGTTGCTTTAGGGTTGGACCTCATTTGGCAGCACGGAATCGCCTTTTTCCGTCGCCTTTTCTCTTTCTGTCGCTTAGAACTGCCATTTGCTAGACCGAGACAGAAAGCATAATGCGATAGCACGCGGCGGAATCCTCGAGGCGATCGGCATCACGGACATGCACACAACTGTCTTTAATGCTTCTCGCTGCTTTTCTTTTTCCTTTTGATGTGGTATACTCCAATCCTGTATTACACAAACATTTTCTCTTTCTAGCTATCCATTCATTTTCAAGTTTAAGACCCACATTAGTCCTTTTTTTAGATCTGCGTTTAATATTTTTTGTTGAAGTTGAAGAATAGGTACTATCATTGAACGTTGCAGGCGAGGAAATTGAATTACACGGAGTTGATATTGCTGATATTGAATCTGTATTTATGATGAGGCTTTTATCCACATGCGAATCAGGAAGCCTTTTCGGGGCGGATATACCGATTTCAGGTGTCAGTATTCTATCTTCAGTCTCTTCGTAGCAAGAGGTCGGCACTAAAGTACCGTTTGAACTTTGCGAAGATTCTGATAAATCACAATAGGGTGAAGGTACGGGGGTATTATGGATGCTGTCAGTGACGACCAAAAACAAAGGTTCAATACTTGCTGGAGTTATTGCCAATAGAGAAGGTTTTTGGATAGAAGTCATTACCTAAGGTGAATAAATGTTAAGTGGAGTACTAGGTACACGATATAAATTTAAATAACTTGGGGGCTCCCAAGTAGGGCTTTCAATCCGAAGTTCCGGAGTTTCGTAGCTCCGGAGTTTCGGAGCGATTTTAAGCGTTTGCTAACTCCGAAGTTAAAATAGAACACCGGAGTTGAAACCGGTTTTCAAAAACCATGTAAACATTTACAAAACTTCGAAAGCATCTTAATTCTTGAGCATAATAGAAGTAGAGCCGATGACACTAACTCTAGTATAATAAGACTCCCAGTTCAGACATCTATAGGTAACCAAAAATGTCGTTGCTGCAATGAAAAAACCTGGCAGCGCCGTTAACTATTATTTTTCAAAAGTTGTTAAAATCTGTGTGTTAGTATGATAAGAATCCCTAGTTTCGTTTCGCTACAGGGAATGGGTAGGGCTATAAGATAATGCTTTGATGCAAGCCCCTTTGACTGGCTCTATTGGTGGCAGCATCATGAGATGCAACGCCTCGTACTAGGTTATCTTGTGTGATCGACCTTCAAAGAAAACAAACGCTCATCTGTAAGATCATCAAGTTTTGTGTAAGAAAAACCACTGCTGCATTTTCCAAACAGTGGAAAATATGGTTGCTGCAGCGATTGAAGTTTGCCCTACGCGCAACTGGATTCAGCGTTCTAATTCTGTTTTTTCGGCAATCACCCGGTTACTATGGATTTGTACTGATTGAATGGGATGGGCACGCACGAATATTTTAGATTTCGTTGATTTTTAAAACCAGTGCTCTACAAACTTTTACTAGAATGTAACTTGCCAAATAAATACTTATTTTTTATGTTTGTTGATTATTTTAATATTTTATAATTCGTGTTTAGTTTAAACGTGTGTTTAGTTTAGTTATAACGTTGTCTGTCAGACAGAAAATGTTTGAACAAAAACACTGATTCCTTAACAAGTAAAACTTCTATTGATTAAAATAAGGGGCCTTTTTATTAAATTCTAAAAAAGCTGGATTCCGGATTTGGTTGCTCAACATCGTAACTAGCTCCGGAGTTTATAACTGTCCGAGTTTGAATGCCCTACTCCCAAGTCATTTAATTATTTAATTTTATATTAATATAATTTATATCTTGTAATACGGCATCGTTTTTATGACTGACATAAAATAATCATGCTCTTGAATAGGCTTATCAAACGTGACGTGCTCATATAAAGACATAAATTCAGGATTATCAACTTCAGCAGGTAATAGCGAGGAATCCAAAACACTATTTATTGTTTTAAATTTTAAAATTTATGAAAAAAAATGTGTTTACAAAAAAAAATTAGTAACGTACCATCAATTAACTATTTAATACGTTCATAGCACATATTTAGTATTTTTACTACGTAAAAGTCGCTATGTGGTTCGTTTTACAAACGAAAAAGTATACTCACGAACGCACTAAACTTCGCTAACTACGAGTTAGCGTAGTAATATCTCACTATTATTATCAGCACTCATCAATGAATATTCTTTCTTTTTTGTTAACTCCACTCGAGACATACTTGTAGTAATAAAATAACACTAAGAGTAATTTAAATAATTGGGCAAAATGACACTATCTATTTTATGAATGTCTGCACATTTTTTAAAACCACGCAATCACATCTAACACAGCGACAAGTGTCGTTAGACTAATGTAAACAAACAAGCGGTGCATCCCCTCCCTGCGCACACTCCGCCAATAATAGTTAGCGTACTCAAAATGTACTTTTTGAAATCACTCGATTTCAAAAAGTACATTTTGAGCAACTTGGCATAAAAACCATTTTACCTAAAATTCAAGTAAGCGTAGTATAAATTGCTGGGACAGTGGATGGACAAAAATTATTGGTTTGTGTAGGGGACCTACACAACCATGGTTACATAAAAAAAAAAAACAAAGTAGAATATATTTCATTACATTTATTATGACTGGATGAAATTACTTACGAGCATAAATCATACAATTCACAAATATACACACTACAATACTTATTGATGCAAATTCATCCATTATAATATACCATAAAATAATATACAGGGTGATTTTTTTAACGAGACGTGGAAGACTATATCCGAAACTATGAGGAATATCGAAAAACATTGAAAGGAGTCTCGAGGCCAATTTTGACGAAATCTAAAACTGCATCAATGGATTTTAGAAAAATCAATAGTCCTGACCAGCAATCGAACACGCAGATTTTGGAAAAAAATCACACCATGTATTATTACACCATTCGATAATGTAGCTAATAAGGATCAAATTCTGCGACCTAATCATATACGGCAAACTTAAGGCCATCCGAGGTTTAATACAATTATATTATGAATTTTGAAGTACGTAGCAGCATTTAAACTGCTACTTCAAAATTCATACTGAAACTTCGGCTAAAACTAATGACTAGCTATTAATACTCTTTGGTAATTCTTAGATTGGGAGGTTTCTTACAAAATGATATGAGATTTTTGTTCAAATTAGTCATGACTAGGGTCAAATTAACATATGTAGTCAATTAATTATCTATCATTTATTAAAGTTGATTCGTTGACATTTATTTAATTTTTGACATAAACTGGTACTTATTTATTTGTAACTATATCACTGGTTAGATAAAAAATTAAATAGTAATAAACAACTTTATCACAGATGTGCTCAAAATTCTTTTGTTATTTTATTATGCTATTACTTAATTTCGTAGAATATACGAAGGCCTTCGACAGTATTAAACACTCCTCAATATTTAAAGTTCTAGAAAACCAATAATTAGAATTGCAGTATATTGACCTTCTGAGAAATATTTACCAGAACAGCACCGCGAACATCAAACTCAGTAATGAAGGACTTTCGTTTAAAATTCAAAAGACCCCCTTTTGAATTTTAAACGCAAGCAAGCAAGCAGGGTGATCCGCTCTCTCCGAAATTGTTCACCAGAACCCTTGAGGAGATATTTAAAACCCTGGCACTGGCAGCCTCTTGGACGACTAAAGGTATTGAAGTCGGCAATAAGAGGCTGACAAACCTCCGATTTGCCGATGACATTGTCCTTTTTGTCCCTAGCTTTTGAACTACAAACTATGCTCCAAGAACTGAGCACGGCTACCGCCTTGGTGGGACTTGCGATGAATCGGTCTAAAACACAGATAATGACTAACAGCACTAAGCGTAGGGTCGATGTAGATGGGCAGGATATTAACTATGTCGATGAGTATATCTACTTGGACCAGTTAGTTTCTTTCGAAAACAGGCAAGAAAGAGAAATCGATCGCCGAATCGAAAATGCCTCGAAAAGCTACTGGTCCAAGAAGGCGCTTATGAAGGGTGATTTACCAATCTCCCTAAAGCGCAAACTCATCGACATGTGCATCCTGTCCGTCCTAACCTACGGTGTTCAGATCTGGTCGCTTACCGAGTCGCAGAGGTTCCTCCTTGGAGTCTGCCAAAGGGCAATGGAACGCAGCATTCTAAGCATCAAACGACAGGACAGAGTTCGCAATACCACGCTGCGTTCCAAAACGGCTATTCTGGACATCGGCAAGAAGGCTGCCAGGCTGAAGTGGGACTAGGCGGATCACGTCAGCCGCATGAACGTTAACCGCTGGGCGAAACCCGCCACACAGTGGGTGCCTGGTGGACAGCGGTGGACGGCGCCGCCGAGGCCGGCCCAGAAAGAGGTGGCGAAACGAGCTGGACTCATACCGGGCTGGTTCGAAGTGGCGCTAGACAAGGACACTTGGAAAGACTTGGAGGAGGCCTTTGCCCAGCAGCGGGACAGTGTAGGCTGAACAAAAAAAAAATACTTAGCGCTTTTGGATACACATCAGTTCGAATTTTGGTTAATGACTTTGTAAGATATTCCTATTTTGAGATACAGACGGTCTATTCAACTTTTCTGTTTTCACTCTAATCCACTCGCCTTTCCTATTGATTACAAACACTGGGGGTGCATGGTCGTGTTCATAGTTCCCTGGACCTGGTTTCAAACCTCCTTGGCCCGTGTAGATCGTAGCCTTGCAGCCTCTGCTTCTGTTAGAACACTTCCAAAGAATTGCGCCTGTATGTCGGGACTCAAAGTACTTGTTGTACGTATATTTTTTATACATTAGAAGCGGGTTTTTGCCCTTTGATGATGGTATATAACAGGCTGTGAAAAAATAATAGTTATAAGATATTGGAACTCGCTGTCACTTGTAATGTACATAAACAACAACAACACAAAACTAATAATGCGTGTTTGAAACATGCACAAAAAGTTGAAATGCATTTACAGTTTAAAGGATCTCAATTGTGCCCGATCACTAGAGAATAACAAAACAATTGAGTCCAATGTCAGCTTAGTCTTCTAGAATGACATTTTGAAAATTCCTATCAACTCGCACTTGGCCCACGTGGTAAGAGGTAGAGGAGACCTATGTTTCAGCACGGGCAACATAATAAGCTGCTTAAAAAAGGCATAGGTATAAGTATTTGTATAAACCTCCGCTTCCAAATAATTTGGCAAATCATGCATTTTTGCCACCATAAATCTGAATTAAATTAGGGATCATTTACGTCAATGTCAGATATGTTATATCCATTCGCCATTTTTAGACGTATAATTCAGAGGATCATGATCAATATTCTCCAGGGATAAGTAATCGTCATTATTTTCAATTGGATACCACAACTTTGCATCCGCTTTGCTGTCTCTATTGGAGCATTTCCACATCATAACCTGAACTTATGATACCTGCTTAACATTGGTATTAACCATCATCCAGTTAAAAGGTTAAAGGCAAACTACTTATTTTGTCGAAATTACTAAATCTGGGTAGAAGAAAACACACAAGAATACAGTTAAAAAAAACATTTAATTTGGCATTTTTATATGAATAAATAGGTACAGTGCGTACGTATGATAAATTTAAAAGAAATATCCTGAACCACTGTTACCAAAATTTTCGAAAGCCTGAGTCATCATTGCCGGATTACTGCCCTGGGATCTGGAGGCGACTGCCCTCCAGCGCGTCTATGAGTGGCGCGTGGAGGCGCAGCGCCGGGGTGTATCCCCGCTGCCTCGAGAAGTCGAGGCGCGGCGGGAAGAGCTCCGGCGCGATCTCAGGGCAGTATGGAGGGCACGACTGTCGCTACCGAAGGCCGGGCACGCCGCAATCGCGGCGGTAAGACCCCTCTTTGAGGAGTGGCTGGATAGGAGTCACGGCGTCCTGACCTACCGCATGACGCAGGTCCTCACCGGACACGGAAGTTTCGGGAGGTACCTGTGTCTAAGGAGAAAGGAGGAAACGCCTGGGTGTCACCACTGCGAAGATCGCCCGGAGGACACAGTAGAGCATACGGTGCAAGACTGCCCAGCTTGGGCAGAGCACCGACGTGTCCTCACGGCGGCGATAGGCGGAGACCTCTCGCGCCCGGCATTGGTTGCGGCCATGCTGCGGGGCGAGACGGAGTGGGAAGCGGTCGCCTCCTTCTGCGAAGCAGTAATGCTCGCGAAGGAGGAGGCGGGCCGCGTGAGAGAGAGGACAATGTCCTCCCTCCGCCCCACCCGCGGTGGTGGACGCCCACGGCGACGGACGTCGCAAGACGATCTCCGGCCACCGTAGGCGCGGGCATGCGGGCGGCGAGTAAAGGGCAACTCGCAGCCCGACCACGGACCATGCCCGGGTCGACGGCGCGTTGTGTTCCACGCGCGCCTCAAAGAGCGTCAGCATGATGACGGGGCCCCCTCTCTAGAGGGCCAAAGCCTGCCGGGGTCGCGGGACTTATACCATTACCGTGACCCCGGAACATAAAGGGCTATTGAAGGACACCGTGGATTTTAGTCAGTACAAGTCTGACAGTCCCTCCCGCCCTGCCCGGGGTGGGAGGACTCATTTGATGATTTTACCACGAAAAAAAAAAAAAAAAAAACAGCCTGAGTCATCAATCGTCCTATTTTTTGTATTTTTATAAATTTTTAGCATACGCACTGTAACATTTACTAAATCTTTGTTTTCTTCTCAATGATCCTGTGACGTCTGATAGGGGAGAATGGAAGAAGAAAACGTGTTGCGCCGACCCCAAATAGAATGGGATAAGGGCAGGAAGAAGAAGAAGAAGAAGATCCATCTACCTCCTTTTGTTTTGGTTTTAGGAGGGGCATGATTATGGTCACCCTTGAGCTCGGTCTCGTATTCGTCGACGAGACAAGTCGCCCTGCACCCTCTATGCGTCAGTACACATCTATAAAATACCTTCCCTGAACGATTTTCTTTCACTCTTTTGTACACATGTTTTTTAACAACCATCGCTGGATACTTTTTGCCTGTAGATATGTATTGGATGCCTAAAAGAAGAAATTAAAAATAAAAATATCTGGAACTTTTTTTTAAAGACTAGGTAAATATCTTTTCAAAAGTAATGAACCTGGGTATTTATTAAGCCAGGAAATAAAATGTCCACTCGCGCTCTACGCTTTATTTCAACATTTTATTCTTATGGTATCTTAAAATTTCTGTATTGTCGAGTTAAGTCCAGACTTCAGTGGATAATTTGTAACATACTCGTAGATAGAAAAAGGTGTAGGTTTATGTTTTTTTGTTTTTTTTATTTGAGATCTATATAGGTCAGAGGTGACAGTGACAAAGTATACAATATAGTGAGCTTGCCCAAAAGAAGCATGTTCACACTAACTTTGAAGGAATTCGGGTTGCATGCGTTCGGAAACACAGACACAAGTAGGGACTGTGATATTTCTATAAGTTTACTATTTGTTGGGCAAGAGGAAGTATCACACAGGCCCGACTCTCATGGCAGCAAGATCAACAGCGAAGGGTTATGGCCGTTTGGACATAATTAATCATTTCCTCCCGGGACTGACATGAGCCATAACAGAAAAGGATTGTAAAAAAAAATAAGTAGAACTTTCTCATTTTATTGTTTCCATGGACATAAAAAAACTTAATGTAGGTATAACTTGTAAGTATAATATAACTAAATCCTTTAATTCTATTTATAGACTAATTATTATCGTAATACTCAACAAAATTATTTTAATTTTGACGGAGATTTTAGAATTATAGATTTTTGCTAAATATAAAAACAGAACAATACGTAGTATTTCAACTAAGTAACAATTAACATGGAACATAGATAAAAAGTTGTATGTAATGGAAAAATCTCATTATTTTTTAATAGCAAACAGATAATCGCTTTTTATTCAGGATATCTGCGTCAAAATACTTATTTGTGCGATATAATATTTTCTAGTTTAAAACGAACGCTCCTTAGCAGCAACAGTTTAAAATTAATTATTATTTTGATTAAGAAATTAAAAATTATCACTAACTTACTGATATTGTAAAGCTAGATAACTACAAAATAAAATAGCTGCCGTCTTTAGTTTTAAATGCTTACCTAAATTAAATTTAAAGTTAAAGAAAAAAGGAGAAAAAATACAGGGTTTTTCAACAAGAACTTTGTTTTTTAATTGGGGCTACACCAAGAACGTGATAGATTAGACGTTTACTGTCGTACCACAAAACCTTTTAAACGTCTGTTGAACACTTGCCTAAAAAAATGTCAGATTATGTCGTTAAAATAAGGTCCGTTTTGCAGTCACACTTTTTTTAGACAACTGTTCAACAGATGTTTAAGTTTTTGTAGTAAGGCTGTTAGTTTTTGGCGGTAGGTATTTATACTAGGTGCTTTGGCAATTGTTATAATGAATTCAATTTCGCTAGAAAATCGCATTAAAATAATTCAAATCCACTATGAAAATGGTCGTTTTGTTAGAGGTTACATTTCAACCAACTTCCAACCCTGGATTGGACTTGTTTGCTGATGAATGGAAGACGATAATGTTAGAATGTCTGCGATTCTGTGAGGAGACATAATGAAAGGATCGTTAAATTTCATTTAGTATTCATGGCATTTTAAGCTGTACTAAATGTATTAAATAAATAAACGTGATATTTTCGGACAAAAACTTTTTCAAAAAAAATGTAACCGCCTTCAAAAACAACCATAAAAAACGGTAAAAAAACCTACAAAATAACTTTTCTTTCGGAAGTCGGTGTCTTTGTTTTCTTTATTTCATTGTCTTTTTTTTGCCACCGACTTCCGAAAGAAAAGTTATTTTGTAGGTTTTTTTACCGTTTTTTATGGTTGTTTTTGAAGGCGGTTAATTTTTTTTTGAAAAAGTTTTTATTTCACTCTTTTTAGTTTAAATATTCAACCCGAATTCTTGTCAAATACAACATGTGCACTAGAATTTTGTAATCCATAACACCGGTAATAACATCGCTCATGTACACAATAAGCTAATAAAATTCCCTCTCTCAAAAACTACTGAACCGATTTTGATGAAACTTGCAATATTCCCTAAGTTAAATGATACCTAGTACAACAAAAAAAGAATTACTTAAATCGGACTTGTTATAGTTCCAGAGATATGCGAACTCAAACTAAATCAGTCGATGCCTACTCCTTACTATTAAGGAGTTCTACCTTTCATCATCAGCTCAGCTACATGAAATTATGATTACCATACGCAAGTACTTAAATTACTTCATAAAATTTGCGAAAAACGGTGCGTCGGCCTATAAAATTCGAGGGTTGCCCTCGATTTCTCCAGGATCCAATCATCAGATCCCAACTTGGTGACTATGGGACCACCTCAGAAGTACCTCCTTTCGAACAAAAAAAGAATTTTAAAAATCGGTCCACAATTGGCGGAGTAATCGCGTAACAAATATACAAAAAAAAAAAAACGTACCGTCAAATTGATAACCTCCTCCTTTTTGAAGTCGGTTAAAAATAATCGTCTTCTGAGACTGCTATTAAGAATTTATAGTCGCGAAATTTGAGTCAACCGGCTCAGTACAAAATGTGCCAACACCAACACGTGTTCGAAAATTCGTGATGTCATTAACGAAAATGAAGGGTTCATTTTGGCAAAAAATGATTAAAAATGTTGATGAAAGATACAGTATCTGTCAGCGAGGTCGTGGTGGACATTTGACAGATATCATTTTTCATTCATAATTGCCAAACCGTTCTCATTGTAAAGGCACACAGTGCCGGCAGCAATGCCGCCGGGTTTATGCCAAGCGGCTATGCCGCAAGCAATGCAAGTACAGCACAAGCCGTGCAAAGGCGCCAAGCATCATTCCGGTTGTGACAGTCACGTGTGTAGGAGCCTTAATACAATAAAAACAATATTAATTTTCCTCTAAATTCTTTGTTTTATTTTGTTTTAGAAAACAAAGTTCTTGTTGAAAAACCTTATAGAAGGACGACACATGATGACACGAGTGAGCGAGACGAGTGAGATCTAGAGGTCAATAAACTTCAAAAGTTCTGTATGTGAATAAATGCGAATTAAAAATTATTAATTTTCCTCTAAATTCTTTGTTTCATTTTGTTTAAGAAAAAAAAGTTCATGTTGAAAAACCTTATAGAAGGACGACACATGAGTTAGCGAGACGAGTGAGATCTAGAGGTCAATAAAAAAGTTCAGTACGTGAAAAAATGCGAAAAAACAAAATTCAATAAAACTCAACTCCAAAATGTTAACGCAAGTTCTCCTCATTAGAGGCAGTGCTCATACATACAATGGAAAGGTATCTTGTAAGTACCTACGCTTCTAATGCCGCCGTTTGATTTTCGGAGTAGGAATCATAATACCCATTCTTGGCTGATGGCAATGATCATCATAAACTGCTATAATAAAGTTCATTTTGTCCGGCGAGGTTTTGACGAAAGCCTTGCATCCAGTTCTGGTTCTTCTTGAACAGTGCCAAAGGACCCCTGTAGCTGACAAAACCTTGAAAGTGTATGTGTGTTTGTTGTATAGCAGTAAGGGATGTTTTCCTTTACCTGACGGGATGAGTTTTCCTGTAAATTGATTATTGTTTAGAGGTAGTGATTATAGAGACTTCAGAAGTTCCTGCATGATGATCCGGAAAGACGGTTGCATATTTTAAACTTTTCAGATTATACTTACCTACTAGCTTTTCAGATAATCCCGAGACTACTTATTCTATTCATTGAAATATCAAGATGACAGTTTCTTTGAACGTTTGACTTCAGAGCTAGCTATGTAGGTAACGTAGGATAAGCTTTGAATGGATGATAGTGATGCAGGTATAAAAGAAGGGTCGACGGCGCGTGCGCGCCTCACAGAGCTGTCAGCAATCTGACGGGCCCCCCAAAGCCTGCCGGGGTCGTGAATCAGGTGACCCTGGAACGCTTTTGAAGGACCAACGTGGATTTTAATCAGAACAAGTCTGACAGTCTCCCGTCCCACCTTGTGCTGGACTCATTTCATGATTTTACCACGACAAAAAAAATGGAATGGAAGAAAGGCAACTCCCAAAAAGATAAGAGGGATAAAGACATTGGCAGGGATCTTCTTACATTAGATGATAATTCTTATGCAGATGTCGCTTTGGCTGTATTTCTTAAGACTCAGTTGGTAATATAGGCAGTAAAATAAAAGAAATAAATTTAGTATCATATATGCGATATAATAACCACGAACATAAAAAATGTACAAATAATATTAAATACAATGTACTAGGAACGAATACAGTAAGGCGAGTTATTGAAACTAACACCAATAAATGCTCAATAGGCGATTATAAATAGGTTACAAAGTAAACTTTAAGATTAATTATTAATACTTATTTATTCTTAACTAAGGAGTTAGGGGACTATTAGGGATTCTACACTGATATTCGGCTCTTTTGAGCATAGTCAGCATAACCGTGCAGAAAAATCGAATATATTTGAAGATACCGAATGTATCGGAAATATCCACAATGTGACGCCGGAGCTGAGCCAAATATAATTCCACGATGAAAGTTTGCCGATGCCGATCAAAGTTTATCGAATGTCACGAGCTTTTACATCGGTTCAGCTTTTTGATCAACAAATTTGCCGTTCAGCTTATTTGATCAGCATATGAGCATATTTTAGGATTTCAGAATGATCGAAGGTTTTCATGGAATTTTATTTTGTTTGAAGAATTATCATTATCAGTGAAGCCATCAATGATGAACGCAAAATACTCGAGTAGTTGCGGTCACGACCGACAATGTACAATAGTTCAATGAGAGTCGGGAAATAATATTTAAGATTCTTTTAATTTCTGGCTTGCAGCTGCATACGCCTTTTCATTAATATCTATACACTCTCTTTTATTGCTAAGGCTAGGATGCTAAAGCGAGGAAATCAAAATATTAATTCTTAAGTTATATAAGAAAGCACCGAATGTAAAATAATATCTTTCTATCTCCAAGAAGTTTTACTGTTTGATAATCCACATTTTATAAAGGACGGTAAAATTAAAGCCAAAACATCACGTAAGTAATTCATAAAAATGTATATAAAAATATAAGTCATGGTATGCCTTAGTACAGTCATTCAAATATTAACGTATAAAGTAATTTCTAGAAAAAAAAAGCAGTTTCAAAAGTTAAACTGACCTCGAGTTCGAGTGGCAAAAGCATTATTATGAGACCTAGAGTCCTTCCCTGCGGTACTCTTTCTAGCTCTATTTATTTAATTAATATAACAAGTATTCTATATCATGTTATAGCTACAATTTATTACTTGTAGATAGGAGAGCCCATCATGTCTTCTACAGTAAACAGTTAGGTATTAGGAAATCATAATTCTTAACTTACAAAGTAAAAGGTTTGGAAGAAAACCGAACAGACTTTTTTTTTTTCAAAAATATCGTTGGAGTTAGCATAAAATATTTATGTGAGTAAACAATAATTTAACCAAGCTCATATTGGTCTACTAAAACTTTTCATCTAGAAACAGTTTTATTTGAAAACAAATCTTTCTTCAGCTATAAATATTGTCATAATTGAATAACCTACTATGTGCTGTAGACATAAAACGTATTGAATCAGACCTTCGTACAATTCAGACACTTATGGAGGTTCTTATTTGTTCCAGATAAATGGTTTTTGACTGAATTGCAAAACCATTGTCGACTACTTAAGTTATTCAGTCTTCTTCTTCGGAAGAAGAAGAAGTTATTCAGTGTTACACTGCATGGGAGCCAAATAGACCATCATCACTATTCAAAATTAGAGTATTATTTCCAATTTCTTCTTATACATAATTTCAACACCTATCGTTGTACTGTTTCTTCTACTTTGAGTATTTGTTTGTTGCAATGTATAAGTTTTTATGACTTCCCTCTAATATTTTTCTACTTTGACCTTTTGCAGGACTTTTTTTTTAGCGTGGTAATATCATCAAATGAGTCCTCCCACCCCGGGCACGGCGGGAAGGGCTGTCAGACTTGTACTGACTAAAATCCACGGTGTCCTTCAATAGCCCTTTATGTTCCGGGGTCACGGTAATAAGATAAGTCCCGCGACCCCGGCAGGCTTTGGCCCTCTAGAGAGGGGGCCCCGTCATTAACCTTTTGCAGGACTTTGCAAAATTATACTAAAATATCTATTCTACTCAGCTAGTCTAGCAAACATATTTCCTCTACCATTATGTCATATGAGTTTATTATAGCATTTCTTAGAACATGTGTATTCATAATAATTATATACTTCGGGTCTATAACCATAATGATTAACATTATTTGAACGCCACGACAAGATAAATTATTCCTTCGTTAATAATTTCTCTGTAATACAATTTTAATACAAAAATACTGAGTCCGTTTGAACATATTTTTCATATTGTTATGTGAGTGATAGACCAACAAGAAGCAAACTCTACGAATTTTTATCACTTCCAGTTTTTGGAGTTTGAATTGTGACGTGATGTCAAGACGCGCGCGTACTCCTTTTTTTCTATGTATGTGATCAGTTAGTACCATCACAATGCAAGTCCTATCGAGATGACTAGCACTCTAAAATACTTGTTACATTTATTTCTTTCGCAGTCTCGTCCGTCTATCGTACCCTTTATATATAATGCTTCATGGATAAAACTTTGGGACAATTGTAGTATTTAATGGCGTCCATTGCAAAATATATCAGTTATAGTTATACTTATTGCTGTAACTTCAGTGTTATTTCTTCAGATAAAGAGATGTTTGTTTTCTCTCCTACATGATCTGGCAATTTTGGCGGTGCGTGGTCGTGCGGCTTGTGAGCAAACGCTCTGGTTCCAAAGCTGATGGCAGAAGCTCTGCAACCTTTGAGTCTTCGAGAACAGTACCAGGATATTCTTCCATCTGCGTTCTGTTTCTGGTAGCTGTACGTGTATCCAGAGAGAAGGAGGAGGGGGTGTTTACCACCTCTTTTCGTCCAGAGAAATGTGCCTGTTGAAGATATTGTGCGTCAGTATGTTTCAGTACAAGTTTTGGAAGAATTATAAATGTACATTAGGATTGTTTACTTGGTCAAGCATTGTGAACGAAGGTATAATTATGTTATATTGTGTAATAAACGATTTATATTATTTTATTAAACATCATATATTTTAACAATAATATAACAACTTAACGCTTTCTTTACAATTTTATAAAATTCACTCAGTCCTGTAGAAATAGCATAACCATTATAAAGGTGGGTTTCTAAGCCCCGAATAGAAAGAAGTTCAGAAGATGAACAATCTTATTTTTTATAAATACATATATACCTATATATTAGTATTTTGGTAGTTCTACTATCAAATGTTTTAGTGGAGTGTCCTCAAGGCACATATCAGTCTGTTCGTAATAATTATATACGCAATATTAACATAAAACAAAAAATACTTTAACAGTAACAATCTAATAACGATCGCAACATCTTATTTTCAAATATCTATTCTTTTAAACTCTTAATAACATAATAGGAGTATTACTAAAACAGCACAGTTATTGAATAAAATTCAATTAACTTTTGGAAATTTGTCATGAGTATGAGATGACAATTTATATGTCTAAGAAACTAAGAATAAATAAAACCCTAATCCACAGTAATTTCTATATATATCAATAAGAAAATTGAAATTAATTATAGCAAGCCAGGGTGCTATGTTATAATCAATTTTATTAAGCACCAAAAGGGCCTAAACAATAGCCAAGCGTTAACGTTTTGGATCTACGATTCATTAGTTCGATCGTCAAAGCAGTGAGAATTTTCCTTCTTATTAGATCGACGGTCGAACTACTGTGATATTTTTCTCATTTGTTCGAATGCCAGTTTGTCATGCCCCTCGATTCCGAATGCAAGTTCTAGTCAAGCGTATTAATACACCCTTACTAGCACATCATTTCTCTTAACAAACGTTGGTTTCGTATGGTTATGATCACCACTATGGTCTAAGACATCGTACTGTATATTTGTGAACAATTTGGCAGTACAACGTTTGGCCGTCCCTGGTTGAACCATGGTACACCTCCATTGGGCAGTTTCGTGGCGAAATTTTTGAAAACTGTAAGAATATCCTTTGAAGACTAGAAGCTGCCCCCCTCTTTGGGAACGGGCGAACGTTACTGAAAAATATTGGGACATTACCGTTTCAACATTTTTAATTAGAGATTTTTCTTACTTCGATGTCTAGTTCCGTATTTACATAAGAGTATTTCGTGTTTGGAATAAAACTTCGGTTTTTAATATTTGTTTTGTATTAGAATTTTTTTAAATAAACTCCATACAAATCCTCAAACTTAGTACTAGTTTAATACAGTAGTATCAAATACATCAATGGGGTTTCAGAAATCACTGCCGATTCAACTTCATTTAGGTATTACAATCGTATATTTTGGTATACCTTCCATCAGCGGAAATATAAAACCTTGGTTTAGCGTGAGTATGGCTGTTTTCGTTCAAGACTCTCACGAAGTTGCCGTCCATGTCAAGATACAAGCGGGCTTTACAACCTTGGGTGCAGTTGTACCGCAGTCCTTCGCGGACCCTCACTGGGCTGCTATATGTGTATCCTTTATATAACTTGTACTTCTTCCCGTTCATCATAATTATTTCCTTTAGATCTAAAAATATGATAATACTTGGCTTGATTAAAGTGTTTGAAAGGAACAATGACCACATTTGCCATGCATACAAAATTTTAGATAACTAATATGCATATGATTTATTTCTCAATAATTTGCTCGTCAGATGAACATTAGGTGACTTATCTGAAGGTTTTGAATGCTTTTATATTTTATTTTTGGATTTAACCAAAACTTGTATACTTCTACTACTACTATCTTTATGACAAACTTAAATTATGAGAAAAAAAATCTATAGATTCTTAATTTATGGTTACTTTTCAGACTTGTTTTTTTTTTATGTCGTGGTAAAATCCTTAAATGAGTCCTCCTACCTAGGGCGGGGCGAGAGAGACTAAACTCAAACTTGTACTGACAAAATCCACGGTGATCCTTCAATAGCCCTTTATGTTCCAGGTTCACGATTACCTGATGAGATAGTCCCGCGACCGAATGGAATCCATCACATCAGATTTTCTGATGTGATGGATTCCATTTCAGTATTTCTGTTTAAAATTACGTACAGCCAGTGCGCTTCATTACATGATCCACTTTGTACAGCAGAATTAGCTGATGCCCGCGGTTTCTCTCGTTACCTCCTATTGGTCATAGCATGATGTTACTTTTGTTATTGTTATAACTATCCTCAATAAATGGATTATCCAACTTATTTTTAACACGCTTATATTAGCTTCACTTGTAACTATGTAAGAAAATCTTGGAATCTTAATTTGACCCACTTCCCGGTCTTCGATTAGGATGAAATTTTGCACACGCTCTGAGTTCTGAAGACAATACATGACTAGCTAAGAAACGTCATTACAAATCCAATATGGCGGCCTCCCCAAGATTGTGGACTGGCTATTTGAAATCCACCCCCATGATATGGGTATCAAATGAAGGGGTTTGCTGTCAGGAATACGAAAAAAATAGTCACGTGACATAAATCCAATATGGCGGACGTCCAAGATGGCGGATAGGCTATATCAAAAGCACCCCGATGATATAGGATATCAAATGAAAGGGTTTGTTGTCGGGAATATGAAAAAAATTGTCACGTGACTAAAATCCAAAATGGCGGACGTCCAAGATGGCGGACTGGCGGTTTGAAATGCACCCCCATGTTATGGGTATTAAATGAAAGGGTTTGCTGAATGGGATACGAAAAAAATTATCACGTGAGCTAAATCCAACATGGCGGCCGTCCCAAGGCGGCGGATTAGCTATTTGAAATGTAGCCCTATGATTTGGGTATAAAATGAAAGGATTTGCTGAAAATAATGCGAAATGACATTTTCTTACTAAGCTTACTATGTCATGGGCACGCCGCAATCGCGGCGGTAAGACCCCTCTTTGAGGAGTGGCTGGATAGGAGTCACGGCGTCCTGACCTACCGCATGACGCAGGTCCTCACCGGACACGGAAGTTTCGGGAGGTACCTGTGTCTAAGGAGAAAGGAGGAAACGCCTGGGTGTCACCACTGCGAAGATCGCCCGGAGGACACAGTAGAGCATACGGTGCAAGACTGCCCAGCTTGGGCAGAGCACCGACGTGTCCTCACGGCGGCGATAGGCGGAGACCTCTCGCGCCCGGCATTGGTTGCGGCCATGCTGCGGGGCGAGACGGAGTGGGAAGCGGTCGCCTCCTTCTGCGAAGCAGTAATGCTCGCGAAGGAGGAGGCGGGCCGCGTGAGGGAGAGGACAACGTCCTCCCTCCGCCCCACCCGCAGTGGTGGACACCCACGGCGACGGACGTCGCAAGACGATCTCCGGCCACCGTAGGCGCGGGCATGCGGGCGGCGAGTAAAGGGCAACTCGCTGCCCGACCATGGACCATGCCCGGGTCGACGGCGCGTTGTGTTCCACGCGCGCCTCAAAGAGCGTCAGCATAATGACGGGGCCCCCTCTCTAGAGGGCCAAAGCCTGCCGGGGTCGCGGGACTTATACCATTACCGTGACCCCGGAACATAAAGGGCTATTGAAGGACACCGTGGATTTTAGTCAGTACAAGTCTGACAGTCCCTCCCGCCCTGCCCGGGGTGGGAGGACTCATTTGATGATTTTACCACGCAAAAAAAAAAAAAAAAAGCTTACTATGTCATGGGTATCAATTATCAATCATTGTCAATTTCTTCTTGTATATTGTGTGTCGTTTCCAAGTGACGTATTACAAAATGTTTAAAACTATGAATAATCTAACATAAACACAAATAAATGAAATAAAGCAAGGTACAGTTCAGGGAATATATATTTTTTTAAATAATCTAACATTAAGACAAAAAATAAAGCAATGTACATTTTTTTGAAAACATAAATTATGTGTGGTACTGCATGTGGTACTGCATAAAACAACTATTAATGCAGAGATTTATGTCGCATTCGAGGCACTTCCATATTGTTCTCGCAAGAACTTTTCGCTGAGCGCACAACCAACAGCGACTTTGCCTAAAGCCAGTTCTAACAGGGAAATGTCGCTCAACTTTAGGTGTGTTGGTGTCGCTTTGAGTATTTATAAGTCGTGGCTCTTTCGTGAGGTCAACGCGCCCGTGTAACTTCAGTAAGTCTTCTGCCAAAGTTATCTTGAACTGTCTCTGCGATATTTTGGGATTGGCCGATTTAAATAAAACAAAACAATTGAATATGGCATAATTAAAGAGACGCCAAAACACTTTTTTAAAGCAAATTGTATTTCGTGCTCGCTCCGTTGGCTGAGCAGACAAGTGGTCTTTCCTGTCCACTCCTGTCATGGACTTGTTGTAGTCCCGGACAACAGTTGGTAACTGTGTCAGTCGCCCATATTGTTTTCGCGTACCGATTTCGAGGGAATGATATGTTGAGAGCATGCTAACTATGTTAGCATCTCGCCACACGGTCAGCGACAAATCGGAACAGTAACTTAACAGTACTTCATTTTGTGTTAATTCCGCCTTAGTTAACGTATTCAATGAATCGGGAACAAACTCCCGATTCAGTCGTAAGGTCCCAAAGCAGTCTGTCTGTTGTCGTTTCAGACACCGCGCTAATAATGGACAATTGTAAAAATTGTCTATTATTAAGGTATGTCCACGGTGCAGTAGAGGTTTTACTAGGTCGTACACAATTTTGGCAGTGCTAACACGTTCACCGCTACTGTCAGTTATGACATGTGATTTCGACGCTATGTCAATTGGTCTCTCGTCAGTGGCGGCAGATGTTACTGTTCCTGTCGTAGTCCCAGTCTTCTCTTTTCCAGCATAAATATAAAATTTCCAAAAATAACCAGAAGAAGACTCGCAAAGATAATAAATCTTCACTCCGGATTGCGCACCCTTTAACGTTATTTTCTGAGCGAAGCTTAGTGGCCCATGCCACTTAAGACAGGATTCGTCAATGACGACTTCTTGGGAAGGATAATACAAATGCGAGAATTTATCGTTAAAGTAGTCAGTGACCATTTGAATATTACACAGTTCGCTTGGTGCTGTTATTGTCTCATTGTTAACGAAATGGATCATTGTCTTTAGTAATAAAAATCTATTATACGACATTATTTTTCGGAAATAAGGCATAGTGCCAAAACCATTAAAACTAAAATAAGACTCCTCATCTGGTAGGCGGTATACCTCTTGAAGAATTGTTATGGCTAGAAAACTGACCATTTCGTCCCTATTTGTCGGTGTCCACCGGTGCAATCTCGAAGACGGTAAAAATTTGTTCTGCTCTTTCAGTAATTTAATTCTCTGCTCGGCAAATCTGTTAGTTTCGGTGCAAATTTTATCTAGAAAGTCAGTGTCAATCATTTTATAAAAAATGTCGAGGACTGTTGTCTGGTCAGTAATTGAAAATGTCGGTCCTGGAGTCCCGGTAAAGTTTTCTCGTCTTCCTGTAAAAATCTCTCGGTCATTTGTCCACTCAAAGTTCAAACAGTCAATCAGGGATATAGCACCACATGTGATCTTCCTGATTGCTTGGTCATTTATTTTGTCTTCTGCCTGTAATACACGAGCCTCGTAAATCGTCATGTCAGATTCAACTGCAGGCTCTGCCATAGCGTTGCGTGACGTCATGGCAGGGATAAAGCAGTCCTCATTTTCGGTGTTCATGGCACTTAGGTCAACGGTTATCCATTCGCCAATGGCCTCATCGGAGATCTCGTCACCAACTCCTGAAAAGAAAAACCTACTGTCAACAATTCCTAGTTTTCTTAATGATTTCTAGATATATATATGTCGTGAATAGCAGGGGTGCTAAGACAGGAAACCTCCACGTGCGCCCGTGGACTGGAGTTCCCTCTCAGATACGTCCGGGGGGAAGACCAGTTTTTCGGGCCGGTGCACCCTGGGATGCGGGCAAAAACTCTCCTTAGGCACTGTGTGCCTAAGGGGTTTCTTTGCTCGTATGCAAATAGCCTGTCGGGTGGACGCTCGAACGCGTGTCCCTCTGAACAGCAGAGGGCACAGCGGCGGAGCGGGCTTGCGGACGGTGAGTAATGGGTATGCTCGCCGTCCGACCAAGGACCAAGCCCGGGTCGGTGGCGCGTCGTGTTTCACGCGTCACCGACGGGGCCCCTTATGGGGCCAAATGCCTGCCGGGGTCGCGGATTTTTCTTAATCCAGGATACCCTGGCCCCGGAACGTAAAGGGCATCCGACGGAACACGGGTGGATTTTAGTCAGTAAGAGTCTGACAGTCCCTCCCGCCCCACCCAGGGTGGGAGGACTCATTTGATGATTTTGCCACCCTAAAAAAAAAAAAAAAAAAAAAAAAATCGGTCGCGAATAGCAAAATTGTTTTTAATAAAAGTTGCTCAATTGATTGATGTAGTAGTGGGACAAACGCTGTGACGTTATATTGTAATGACGGCACGTGGACAGAGTCGTTTTGGGAAGTGGGGATTGCCGAACGGTCAGTTTGCATCGAGACGCGGACCAAGTCACTTCTCCAAACCGAAACTGTCGGTTTGCCTAACTAAAATATTATCAAATAATATTGTGAATTAAGTGATTGTGAACAAAAGTGAGGTTATATTAACGTATCGTGTTATTCGTGCTATACTTCAACGACACCTACGAAATGGATCCTTCACCACCGAACCGAGATGATGACGTCCTATCGCTTCGCCGTCGCCGACGTCGTCATATATTTAATCGTGCGTAGTATGCATGATTAAATTAGATTTTTTAGGGACATCGAACTTAAAAAAAAAACATCATAATCGGTTCACCCAGTCGGTAGGTATGAGGTAAAAACACAAAAAAAATACAGTCGTATTGAGAAACTGTATTTTTTGAAGGCGGTATAAAAGATAGATTAGAATTTTAATAAAAAAATATATTTAGAAAAGCATAGAACTTATAGGAAGTGGAGTCCAACACACAGCCACAACCGTAAATCAAAACATAACTGGTTGTTAACACGGCCTACAATGTTCTCCGGTTTACAAACAAAAAGTAAAATAACAATAATAAATTATATTAATATAAAAAAATATCTATAATAAAAAAACTATTAATAATTTCCAATTTTACATTTATCCGTTTAAAATCACTTAGTCATTATAAAAAAAATCCTAAATGTCTTCACACCTCACTGTTACCATTCTCACAGTTTAACAATTTGTTGCAAATTTTACATTTTGCGTAGTTTTTGTCTGTGTTGATGCGAAAATACATCCAAAGATTCGAATACTTCGCATCCCTGTGATCAGTTCCTGTTTTAAACCCGTCATCTTCTGCAAAATAAATAAATATGATAATACGAAGCTATTTCACAAAAAACATTTTTTTTTTAAAAGAACCGGCTTGATGGATATCTCGTAACGTTGACCGCATAGATCCGTTTTTGTTGCTAACATGGATTTATTTATAGATTTCTAAAGACGCCGATTATATTATGAAGATTTTTGTTGAATATCTGAACTAAAAAGCGTAAAATAAAAAAAGAACCGACTTCAAATCAAACACAAAAAAGTTTAAAATAACTTTTCTTTCGGAAGTCGGTGGCATTAGTCAATGAAATAAAAAACAAAGCCACCGACTTTCGAAAGAACGTCACGAGATATCCATGATTGTTATATACTAAAACCTTCCCTAGAATGTAAAAATACTTTTGTGAAAAATCAGTTCAGCCAAACGCGAGATAATCGAGACCAAACATACAATCGACTTCGAAAATCTACAACCCAAGTGGGCAAAAAACTCCCTATCTCAAAAACTACTGAACCGATTTTAATGAAACTTGCAGTGTACCCTAAGTTGGACAATACCTAGTACAACAAAAAAAGAATTACTTAAATCGGAATTGTAGTTCAGGAGATATGCGAACACAAACATAAAAACATACATACATACGCTTTTGAAATTTGGCAAATTTGTTCAGACGCTGATATAGACTAACATAATAATAAAAACTGGGCAGTTCTGGAAATATTTCATACATACGGGTCGAATTGATAACCTCCTTTTTTTTTGAAGTCGGTAAAAATGATATTGTGTACAGCGAAATACAGGGTGGGCAATGTGTGGATCAAAAAACAAAACAGGATTTTGTTAAGGTGTTGCTCAGGATAGTTAAGGATATTTGCTTGGATAAACACCCAAACTGTCATAACTTTTAAGGAGATCAAGTTAGGGCACTGCTGTAGAAATGTTTCTTATTGCAAAAAGTATCAAATAACACGTTTCGTTTGATCCATGATTTTTTGCCCAACATGCATATTGAAAAATCCTACCTTTCTTTCCAACCTTCGTCGATTCCACAATGACAGGAACAACTTCGACGTTTCACTTTTTATCAATTGAATGTGACCGTAAATGACATTTTAACCCTGAGGTGGAGCCCCGAGCACATTTTATCACTTTCTTACAAATTCTGCATTTTGCCCGCTGTTTGTCTTTACTTCTGAGAAAATACTTCCAAACTGGTGAAGGTTCAGTATTTGTATGATTAAGTTTTGGGGGTGAAAACTCATCGTCGCCTGAAACAACCGGAATTGATTTACAAAAATGTATTTTTAGTTTGAATAAGATTAGGTGCTTGTTGCCGTTATACTTACTCTCAATTCCATCTACACCTTCGATATCAAAATGTTTCGAAGCTTTTTTCTGAATTTTAGTATCCTCATCGCCAGATGACCTCTCCTCTGTAAAGAAAAGAAAACAGTGAGTTAAATTTTATACAGCTTTCACCATGTATCAAGAAAATTGATAACAGTTGGTGACGGTAATGACTCGTTTTTACGTTTGTAAAAAAGAAAGAAAATAACATAAAAAATAATAAATGTGAAAATATCATAAAAGTTATTCACCTTCATTTTCGGAACCTTCGTCCTCAGCCTCCACAAAACATACAATGTTGTCAATTTCTTCTTGTATATTGTGTGTCGTTTCCAAATGACGTCTTAATGACGAAGTATCATGAACCTTTAACACTTTGCGACATAATTTACATTTCGCCAACTGTTTGTCCTTGCTTCTGAGAAATGCTTGCCAGACTGCCAATAGCTTATTTTTGTGAATGTTGGAGATGTCAATGAAGTCTGACTCTGTAAAATAAGAGAGAAAATCAGAAAGACAATTCAATAAAAGTAGTGAAATAAAATTAAGTCTCGTGAACCGTGTACAGTGAAAAAGTAATTGTATTTTCGTCAAAATGAAAAAAGTAACACACTGTTTTCTTTTGATAATATTGATTTATCTTCCGCCTTAAGTGACATGTTAGTACTTTAACACTTATTTTATTCTTTGAGATGGGTGATACTAATCCAAACTGACTAGTTTAGGAGATATAGATCTTTTTAAAAAAATGCCACCTCTCCTCATTAAGTGCTTATTGTTAGAAATTAACGACGGTCATCACTTAGAATTCATACTTTTCTTGTAAAACATGAACGACTGAATCTAGTGGACACAAGTTTGTTATAAAACTAATCACATCTTGGGAAATTAAGTGTCATAAAGTTTCTGTATTGAATTCCCAGTGTCGTCGCAGCGCTGCACGCTGCAGATACAGCCTTGTGGCTGTATCTTTAGAGAAAAACATGTGCTATTCTCTTAAGTATTTGATAAAAGAACAATTTAAATACATTTGTTTATTTCCTTTAACGTAACTTATAGAAAAGAAGTTCTTAATTTCAAATAGGTACCTGACATCAAACACTTGAGTAGGTATTTCTCCCTCGACCCTTCATTGAGGAAGTTATTAATTTGCAACTACATGACATGCCACCTTTTCATAGATACGTCTGCTTGGAGCAGTCCGGCAGTAATACGTACATCGTACGTTCCTAGTTCCTACATATGCATATAGGAGGCGAGAGTGCAGATGAGATTGAACTTAAATGCACAGGTACACAGATGAATTTTATTGATACTAAATCATTCAGCAAAGGGACTTTTATTTTACAATTTTGCATCGGTTGGTGTTTTACGAGTAGCCGGACGACTTGACGTCACTTTTGCATTTCCGTTTTATTGTACTACCCTATTTCGTCTCGCGTCATAATCATTGTAGATGTAGATATTATTAATTACGATTTGAAAAAACTTCAACCGCCATACTACAGCCTGTACAGTCACAAATAATGAGATGTAAGTGTTCTGTTTTCTCCATTTGGATAAGCAACCCATAAACACTTTATCTATTTAGAATAAAAAAAAAATAGGCCGAAATGTTGGCAAATAAATACTACCTACACGAAAGCTGAAAAAAATGAAAAACTGAACCACATTTCAAAATATATATTTAATAAGAATTTAAATTAACTACATATTACAGTACAGTACCATTTTTAGTAAATTAATTTGAAAACATAATATACGCAGTGTATAAAATTGATACTAACACTATTTCGCTAAGTAAATTACATAAGTAGTCGGGTATCTGTAATTAAAGTTAACTGTTATTAATAATGGATGGCGCGAAAATGAGACAAAATGTATAAATTGACCGGATACTTAGTGTGGTAGTGAGCCAGAGAAATAGCTATTAAAACGAGTTAACTAAAGATAACACAGAATATAGTACCAATATAAAATTATGTTTGCCTTTATTTATTTTTACGTCTCTTCTTTGAATGCTTGGACTTCTTTCGACCAATAGGTTTATTCGTTAGTGACTCAATCGGGGTGTCTTTATCATTAACAAACCGATATAGCGTTGTCCTAGGCACGTTAAAATGTCTGGCTGCTTTTAAATACCCCATTTTTTGTTCGCGAACAGCAAAAATTGCAGCGGACATTTCTTCCGTGTCCCACAGCCTTCTTTTTGCGTAGACAGAGAAGAATTCTAAATATAAACTCTTCTGATTTCAATAAAATAAGCATAAAAAATGCATACATTTTAGGCAGTCCAGTTTTAGATTTAAAATGTCACTTACGAGATATCTTCCGTGATTATATTTTTGTTTGAGTTCCCGATATTTCGACGCTGTTGCAAGCGCCATGATCGCGGGTTGACTGGAGATTGCGGGTGGATTAAAATAAAATTGTTAGGAGCAGAAAAATCTGTCTACCCTCTTTCTTTGTCTCTTGCTACGCGCACTACTGGAACTCGACACTAAGTCACGGCAAAACACACTCACAGTATCACCCGCAATCTCCAGTCAACCCGCGATCATGGCGCTTGCAACAGCGTCGAAATATCGGGAACTCAAACAAAAATATAATCACGGAAGATATCCCGTAAGTGACATTTTAAATTTAGAGACAAACCGTGAAAGTTTAAAACAGTGTTTAGTCCAGTTTTAGGCCCACTTAACAAAGACACGCCATCTTATTTAATGTAAAAACATCGAGGTTTGGGAAATTTAATATGCGGGAACGCCAAATTGAAAAAAAAAAAGATACTTAAAACTAAAGGTGCAGTTACTCTAATGGGCCCACCACACGCACAAGCTGCACCACAGTTTTGCCTGCGCAAGCCCGGCCTGCGCGTACTTGCCTGTGTGTGTGGTTGGGCGTTCAGTGTTGTCGTCCGTGTATTGTTTTTTCATGCGAGAAGCTTGCGCAGGCAGAACTGTGGTGAACCTTGTGCGTGTGGTAGGCCCATCAAGTATAGATTTCCAATCTTTTATGGATCCACCATGGAGACCAGTTACAAGAAAACAAATGAAACGAAAAATCTACATACTTAATAGATAAGTACTGTACCTATTAAACCAATTTTATGATTATGTGCTTAGATTATAAAATGCTCAGATTTCGTGTTCGAAACAAAACGTAACGTTTTAGTAAAGCCACTTTTTTATAAATGTGTGAGTGAGCACCACGCACACATATAAATGTTTTCCTTTGAGATGTCAACTTATTTTCCGTAGCAATCGAACGACGGGGGTTATTTTTCTACCGTGTTTTCAGCTTCAATTCTCAGCTACCTACTAGGAATCTGGACATCTATTATCTAAGATTATGGATCTTAAAATTAATAAAAACTCTCGCTCTAACCGTAGTCTCCCGTTATAATAATATAAACATTTAAACGGCTATAGTTGGTGCCAGTTAAGATGTCAATAGCGGACATTGACCTTTACCTAATAAGTCCTCGTATAATGACATAAGATCAGAATTAGCATTTTTCTGTGATATGATAGTGTTTACTTGTGAGTCTTAAAGATAAAAATAATATAAAATCTTAGGTATAGGTGAAATATTTTTACCATTTTGATATCTTATGAATACTTAGATACTTATATCCTTACAATATACTTACTAATTTATTCGGTATTTTATAAAAATGCTAATTCTGATCTTATGTCATTATACGAGGACTTATTAGGTAGGGGTCAATGTCCGCTATTGACATCTTAACTGGCACAAACTATAGTCAAAATGTTTTATTTTTTCCGTAAAAATTGAAGTGTTTCATAACTTAATCATGTGCACACACTCGCGAAAACCTTAACTAGTGTGCAGTGCAGTGCCGTCCTCTTTGGAATCCTGTGCTCTAAAGCTTAATATATTTCCCATCTGCCCTAGCGTGGTACTTCGGAGGGGCATGGTTATGTTCTCCATAGATCCTTAAGAACTCATGTTGCTCATTCATGTAGATAAACGTGTTACAACTGGATGTGCTCGTACAACGCCATTTATCTCCATTCCTGGTCTTATAATGGAACGAATATACGTAGTTCTGGAACATGTAGTATCGCCTACCGTTTAACAGGAGCATCTCCTTTGGAGCTGTAACATGATAATTTTTGGGTCATACCAAAATCATTACAGGTGATATTGTACAGTCACGAGCAATAGTATGTATACATAATTAAAGCAGTATTCAAAAGCGATTTTCTGCTTTTATATTGATTAAACTTTTTTCCTTTTCATAAGACTTGTATTTTGGAAGCCATACTATTATGAAATAGGTCTTATTTCAAGTGGAAACCAGTATTTCACGAGTAAAGTAGGTTTGAATTTTGTTAAGGCCAGGTATTCCCAATTTTACATCACTTTGATTTAACAATAAATAAAGAAATCGTGATTTTTTGAATCCAAAAAAAGAACTTGTTCTAGTTTACTCTATGTACTTTGACAATTTGTGGTTCAAAACACGATATCGAAAACTTCACTCGATAAAAAAAAAATCCGAAAAACAGGCTAAATCGATATTTTTTTCATGTTTTTCTTGTTTTTCTCAAAGCTTATAAATGTTTTACTACTAAAAACCATATCTTAAAAAAGGTAATAACGTAGAGAAAAGTAATTTGTGGTTACATTTTGCAAAATAGCTTGTTTTTTTTAATAATAAATTATTATATAACACAGCGGCTCGCGTTCGTCACTTCAGTCGCCCGCTAGGCCTTGTCGAGGTGAGACCTGTGTCCCTTTTTCTAGCGCGCGGCTATCACATAGTGCAAAGAAGGCAGTTACTCTTTATTTGTTTTTATTAGTGCACAGAAGTATGGGAAATAAAAATAAAAACAAGAAAGTAGCCAGGTGCAAAGTCCGGAAGGTTAGACGAGAAATCAGGTAAGTTTGTTTACAATTTTATTTTTTCACATACTAATATTATCTAAATACTTATTCGTCTTTTGATTTTTAAATCTAATCTTCGGTCTATCTTTACCTTTACTTTCGAAACCGGTCCATCATTTCTAAGAAATAGCAATAAGAGTGCGCTTCTTATCTCTATTTAGGTACCTAGGTAGGTAATATTATAATAACCGGCCCCGGCCTCGCTCGCCAGCCAACCCCTCTCCTATATAGCCTATTACCGGCTCTAGTGTCCCACCTGTCTCTGTACCAAAATTTATCAAAAACAGCCGTTTTGACATGAAAACGGAACATACATACATACTTACATACATAGGTAGATGCAAAGGTATAATATGAGTAGGAAATTAGGGATCTCTGTTCCTTTCTGCGGATATATGTAGGTAGGTACCTACCGGCACCGACATTGAAGTCTCAAGGACGGATACCAACATAATACAAAGTAAAATCATAACAGTAGAATAACTTGATAACGTTTTCATGAACATTTTTTTATTGTTGCAGTGCATCAAAACCACGATGCGGGCATGCGGGCGGCGAGTAAAGGGCAACTCGCCGCCCGACCATGGACCATGCCCGGGTCGACGGCGCACACTGGTCCCAAATTAAAAAAAAGTGGACATTGATAGTAGACCGCTGATATTTTTTTTTATTGTTGATATAATGATAACAGATAAGGCAAAAAAATATTATTGTCCTACTTCAAATACTTTTCTCTAAAAAAAATATTTCTTTTTTTTTTGTATGGGAGTGATTACATTTTACTCAATTTCTCAAAAACCTTAAGCGATGTCGAGATGGCATTCACATATGTTAGAAAACTAATAATTCTGAGTATTTGGCTCGAAGAAACTTATTGCTTATCTCTGCGTACTTTCGAGATAATAGTGACAGAAAATAACATTTTTTTTTATGTTAATTGTTTGCTTTTTTTTAATCATAGCCTTACTTTAGCACATAATTATAATGTATGCGTAATGTCAAATAAGTAAAAAGAGACTTCTCTGTAAAAGAGGTTATGGGGGCTCACTAATGACTGAAAAGCGATGACCTTTCTGAAGGAGTACTTTCATCAGTTCTAAAAAACAATCAAAATGAAGACAAATAAAGCTGCAAACATAAAGTTAAATATGTTCACAAACGATTCTGAAAAAAAATTATGGTGAAAGATTAATATTTGGGTCTATATTCTCCTGAGAAATCTCTATTTCCTCGTTTTCCAACGAAAGCAATTCATTGTTCAAGATCAAAGCACTAGCCTCTGGAAACAACTGTTTATGTAAACGAGCAAACTTTGGTTTGATATGGCTGATGTAAGGATCTGAGCTAATTAGAAAGCTGTGGATAATGTCTAAATTAGTTTGAACTCTACCGATTTTTCTTGTATGTGCCATTCTAACATTCCGGAAATCTTTATTCCTCGCTTCGGAAGCTTCTTCGGAAAGCATGCCTATCGAAATAAAGGAGAAATTTTCACAAATATCAGCACCGTGTATCAACAATTTATGGACACTTGAAGGCATGTAATACCATGGATATAAGTTTACATACAGCATTGCTGTTTCTTTACAATATTCCCTAAACAAGTTGGTATTAATAAGTTGACCAGATGAAATTGTTTGTAAAATGACTGCAAATCTCTTGATTAAATCAGGGTGGATACCCGTTATTTCAGCAGATACTTCATAATTTTCAAAAAACCTTCTTGCCGTGTTACCGTCATTGGTTGTACCAAATCCCTGTTTTACTATGTCAATTAACAAACCAGTTCTTTCCCGGAATTCTTCTTGTGTTAAATTCTTTTTAATTTCTTTTAACAATTTATCTTCTTTTCGTGCAGCCCACTTTTTGAAGTCTAAGTTGTACGAAATGTGTAAAATACATTCCATACATCTTATCCACATATGAAGCGAAGACAGACCATATTTATACATATCTTCTCTGATGAGTCTTTTGGATACAAAGTCCAAGTCATTCATTTTGCTAGGTGGGGTATTGCAAATATTACAAACAGCTGCAGAAGAAGTATTGGAAATCACAGTAGAAATTTTCCCATCAATCATAGTCATGTACAAAACATGTTTAATATCAAAATTATCTACAATTGTGGGAACAAGATTACGAATTTCTTCCTCTAAGGATGCACTTTCCTTCTTTATCAATTCATTTGTTTCTTTTGCAAATATAAAGCCAATTGGACGACAATAGTTTGTTGAAGAGGGAGCAGGATTTTGCCACAAGATAGTACCACTCTCTTCTTCCAAACGAAGCGGAACCAAACTAATCATGAAAACTGAAGAATCGTCAATTTTAGTGTCGGAGTGTGACTTTTGTTTATAATTACTTTGAGAAGATGACCCGTCAAAACCCCATTTGCTTATTAGTTTTAGCGATTTTTTGTCGACAGAGTTGTGCTGAATTGTTTTTAATATCCTATTGGTTGTCAAATCTAGAAGCGATTGAAGTCTTATCTTAGCATCAGATTCAGTTACAGTTATGTCTGACTCTGGAGGATAACAAGTTTTTTTAGCTTCCAGGAGCTTTTGATAGGATGGAAGACCATACATTTTCTCTGAAGCAAGAATAGTTCTTAAATTTCGATATTGCCATTTTGACAAATTTGTTGAGGTGTAAAGCGCTAACGTTTTATCATCTGGTAAACACGGTTTGTCAGTCTTTTTAGCGAATAGTACATCATGTACCATCTCACATTTTTCTTTGTTTTGGCTGAGTTCGTTTAATATAGCTGCTAATTTTGTTTTTTTAGACTCTTTTAATTTGGCACATAAAGCATAAACTAATTCCTCCTCTGTGTGATCTAGAAGTGTTAGAGAACGCCTTTTCTTCTGTTTATCAGATATATCAACAAATGGTTTTTTACTTGTACCACAACTTAATTGATGAGTATCCACTTGCGTTTCGAAATTTGGAATTACTTCCTCGGCAACTTTAAAAATGCTGCTTAAATCGATATTTTGACATTTTGGCCAAACTATTTGGGATTGTAACCAGTCTGAATTTTTGTTAAGAAAGGTCTTTTGAGCTCTACTGGAAGCAGACCATCTTTTTGAGATATTACTTGAAAAATTACGACAAAATAATTTAATATTACTCAAATCTTCGGAAGACAATTCAACACCAATACGTTCAATAAGGGCATTAAATAAAAATTCGACATTTTTAAAACCACCTCCTGATTTAAGAACAACGTATAAGTCTAAGTTGGTGACAAATGCGGACATATTATAATTTTAAGGAAAATTAAAAACAAATTAGAATCAAAGATATCAAAGACAAAGTGAATTTGATTTTAACAAAAAAAAAAAAATACGAAAGCAAATTCGACGAAACAAAAATTATTTGATTTTAAAATCCAAAGATTCAAAATACAACAATAACAAAACAAACAAACAACAAGCATTTCTTCAAGCGCACAGAAAAAATAAGGACACGTCTTATCGCAACCACATTTAGTTGTACACTGAGGTGTACGCGCGCGATTCGTGACCGTATTACGTTACGTCATGAGAGGCGGCCATCTTGTTATCCCGGCAAACTCGCGTCGAAGCTCCATTTAGCTGGCCAGCGGACCTATTGCGATATGAGTAAGGCTATGATTAAAAAAAAGCGAACAATTAACATTAAAAAAAAATGATATTTTCTGTCACTATTATCTCGAAAGTACGCAGAGATAAGCAATAAGTTTCTTCGAGCCAAATACTCAGAATTATTAGTTTTCTAACATATGTGAATGCCATCTCGACATCGCTTAAGGTTTTTGAGAAATTGAGTAAAATGTAATCACTCCCATACAAAAAAAAAAGAAATATTTTTTTTAGAGAAAAGTATTTGAAGTAGGACAATAATATTTTTTTGCCTTATCTGTTATCATTATATCAACAATAAAAAAAAATATCAGCGGTCTACTATCAATGTCCACTTTTTTTTAATTTGGGACCAGTGTGCGGCGCGTTGTGTTCCACGCGCGCCTCAAAGAGCGTCAGCACGATGACGGGGCCCCGCCCAAGAGGGCCAAAGCCTGCCGGGGTCGCGGGACTTATCTCATTACCGTGACCCCGGAACACAAAGGGCTATTGAAGGACACCGTGGATTTTAGTCAGTACAAGTCTGACAGTCCCTCCCGCCCTGCCCGGGGTGGGAGGACTCATTTGATGATTTTACCACGCTAAAAAAAAAAAGTATATTTTAATGATTTTGAAAAATGTGGCAGAATATAATTTAATTTATTTAAGCATTATGGACGACATACAGCTAAAACAGACAGTAATAAGTTTCGTTAGAAAATTAACCAAGCTAAAATTGAAACCTCTGTATTCATGTTAGAGTTGCTAGTCTAAAGTCAACCCGTGAGTTTGTATTTGTATATCTTATAAAAGCCTAATTGTTTTTCATTCATTGTTTCAGTGGAATGGAAGATATTCGTAATACATTTATTGTTGAAGAAGAGGCTAGAAATCAAGATGATTTTCATCCTGTTACAGGACGTCGAATCGTTGATATAAATTTCCTTCTTAACGAACTGCAAGAAAAAGGGCGACATAATAATTTATTCGATTGCAAGATGAGTAATTTTCGTTTAATCAGCGAAAGAAGTCTAGGGCTTATCTCTGTTTTTAAATTCCAGTGCAACATGTGCCAAGAAACTTGTCTGGTCCATTCTGAAGATTACAAGGATCCGCAGCAAGTAAATTTAAATATAGCTGCAACCACGGGAATCATAGCTTCAGGCATTGGATACTCTACATTTGAGGAATTATGTTCTTCCATGAATATACCGACATTTTCTTCAAAATATTATTTTTTCCGACATTTTCTTTAAAATTGCAAAATGATGTTTATGCAAAATGGGAGAAAACTGCTAGTGAGTCTTTGGCGGCTGCTGCAGCAAAAGAAAAAGAAATAGCGCTCGCAGAAGGAAGAACAAATAACGGTTACCCCGTCATTGACGTATATGTTGATGGCTCATGGTGTTCTAGGTCTTACGGAACAAATTATAAATCCTCATCGGGTACGGCATCAATAATTGGCAGAAAGACTGGCCAAGTTCTATATCTTGGAGTAAAAAATAAATATTGCTTGGTGTGTGCCAGAGCCGCTAACAGAAAGGTCGATCCGAAACAGCATGTCTGTTTCAAAAACTACACAGGTTCTTCAAGCTCAATGGAAACTCAAATTATAGTCGAAGGATTTAAATCCTCGATTCCAATGTATGGACTTATATACGGCAGAATGATAGGAGATGGTGATGCGTCAACCTACGCTAAAATTCTCAACGCCAAACCGTACGAAAATCAAAATCTGACGGTTGAAAAAATCGAGTGCCGGAATCATATCTTGCGTAATTTCTGCAAAAAGTTACGTGGACTTACCACAGAAACTAAATATATGTTGGCACATCGGAAAACGCTGACCAATGTAAAAATAATGTTAATGCGAAAAGCAATTGTGAATTCCATAACACATAATAAAGTTTCTCAGAATCATAGGTTTCACCTTTAGGGGTGTTCTGGCTAGCACGTGTGTCCAATCTTTTTGCGGATTCTGTGTGATTCTTGATACTCTTTTGTTCTTGTGTTTGTAAAAAGGTTTGTATCGTGATACACTTGCATACAGCATAAAAACAGATATGCAACATGCAAACAAGCACCACAAAAACATGCAAGCAAGCATGCAGCATGCAAGTAAGCATGCAGCATTCAAGCAAGCATGCAGCATGCAAGCAAGCATGCAGCATGCAAGCAAGCATGCAGCATGCAAGCAAGCATGCAACATGCAACATGCAGCAAGCACGCAGCATGCAACATTCAGCAAACACGCAGCATTCAAGCAAGCATGCAACATGCAACAAGCATTGTTTCTGTCATGGCTCCGGCGCTGCGGGGTTTTGGGTGGCCCCACGCGAGCTTATCGTCGCAGATGATTTGAACGCTCACCACCGCAGCTTCGGTTTACTGGCCGGCTACGCCGGCCAGCCTCAGCCGCGGCGGCGGCCGTTCCAACCACCTACTCCTCAGCTCGCGGGCCACCCCACCCCTCCGCGCCTACGCGATTTTAAATTACACTCTAGGGGTAGGGCAGACAAGACTACGTAAAGTCGGTTTTGCAGCATTTCGTTTCCGCCACAAAGTTTTGTAGCAGAATATATTGAATTTTTATGACAGTAATTTAATTTTTGGTAAAATTTTATTTCGGTATGGTGAAAATATGGCAAATAAATCATTTGGCAATTGAAAAAAGTTTAAAAGAGGCTTCGGTCAATAGTAAAAAGTTATTTTGTTAATCGGCGGAACATACTTCGGTAAAATAATACTTATGGCTAATGATACTTCGATGAACTGAAAATATGTCAAATAATGCATATAGCAAAAGAGATGTCGGTCAATAGTTTTCGGTGTAATGAAATTCGAACAAACAAAATTCGGTAAATTGATCGGTTCCCTGTAGAAATGCATTAAAAATAACTATTCAGCCATATTGAATGGTTTGCCATATTGGATTTAGAATGACGTCACGTGTTACTAATCAGTAAAAGTACTAGGCTAGTATAAGATCAAGGTGGTATCTTTTGCGCTCTCGCGCCACGTGACATGCAGCGCGGGGGTAAGGTAACTCTAAATGACCTGCCAAAATACTGGGCTAGCATAAGCTCAATGGTAAGTTTTTCAACGGGGTCAACGAAGTTCATTTGAAAAGCGCTGTGGTGCCACGTGATAGGGGGGAGGCAAATGCTGTTAGAATACTATTTAGCTTAGATTGTGGCAAGCGAAAATTCAAGGTTTACGTAAATGTGATTTCATGCGTTTTTTACGGCATTATCGTCCTTGCGTTACCTATTGCATTTGGAACACCCGATCTAGAAACTAAAACATCAATTAATTTAATAAGTATAGTTCAGAGTTTATTCCATTTAAAATATCTACTCAAATTAATTTATTACAAAAAAAAGAAAGACTTCGCTATTACTACAAAATATTATAATGAAACAAGTTTTTAATGAATCAAATCTCTTATTTTATATTTAAAATAAATCAATAAGACAAGTTGACCTACTGCCTGCTTATCTGTAATGTGACACTCCCCGTGAGTCCCCGCGACGTAAGCGCACGGCTCGCTTTGCGGCAATCGCGGGCAACTCTTGGTAGCGTTAAATGCCTATTTCGATTGGATTACCTGCCCTCAAGTGTATGTTATTGCTCGTGACTGCACAGGAGCGAGATCAGTTATTTTAGATATGCGTTGTCAAACACCTAGATTACATAACAAAAGTTGCTTTTTGGGTCTCCCTGACTTCACAATGAATTTCGGTGTTGTTTTTACCATTAGGAGAATTTATTATACGATGGATTGTGAATATAATACATTTGACTGAGGCACATAAATTATGACAGGTCGCCTTGGCACTTATGAGAAGCTTAAGAAGCTGGGGAGGCTCCCTAGTTAAGTATTTTTAAGAGGAAGATGAAAGTGCGCTCAGCAAAAAAAAGAAACAATTTTCTATCATACAAACCTTTTAGTAACATGACACTTAATAAGTCAGCAAACTCGGTCGAGCCATCTCAAGTGGAGATCCTTAATATATCCTGTGATTGATGTTTATTTCGTTTAGTCTCATAACGTTCAAGTTGCAAAATAACCACATGGAAAAAAAAGTTCAAATCTCATAAGATACAAGTCTCGAAACCTCCAAGTTGCAAAATAGTCAAGTCTCAAAACATCCATGTCTCATAATATACATTTTTTATTTAAGTACTTTTAGAGATGTAATTACTGTTTGTAACACTACGTGCTGACAAAACAAAATGATGGTAGAATGAGCGGCAGCAGTCGCAATTGTCGTAGCTTGCTACGCCGCGACGCGTAGCACATAAGCTACGCCGTAGTCCCTTAAGAGCTCGTGTTCTGAAAGTTGGCAACGTCGCAAATAGTTGTCAAATATTAACAAGTTTTAATTAATTTAGCAATGTTACTGTTTGGAAATAAGAAATATGGCTCTGTAGTGCACTAAAACATTGATATAGAAATGCATCAAAACACTGAATTTGATGTTGTAACCGTATCAAGGGTAAAAAAAAGCATTTGGAACGTTTCCAAATACTTTTTTTACATCTAAAACTATATACTCGGTGTTACGATATTAATTATCGCATTCACTGAACATTTTTTTACTGCATTACAAAGCCACATTTCTTATTTTCATACAGTAAATTTACCAAATTAATTAAAACTTGTAAATATTTGACAGCTATTTGCGACGTTGCCAACTTTCTGGTTATGCGACCTTAATAGATTTTTATAATTAGTTGCTTATCTGAAGTTAAGTTACTTACTACGTTATTAGAAGGCCCATTTCTAACAAAAATGTTTGAGATCGCAATCGATAAAAATAATAGTAGAGTCAATTCCTGTAATCATTCATCACCAAATTATTGTAAAAGCTAAACACCAGTACTAACTTTATTTATTTTTTTATTTATTGATGTTTATTTCAATACAGACATTTCTTACAATATTTAGATTTTAAGGAAAATAGCAAAATGCAACTCTGCATCCTCTTGAGACTAGAAAAAATACATGATAAATGAGTATCTTAATACATAAAAGTATCGTATAGCTATAAAAAAAAACCTAACATAATTTGCGCTTAAGAAAAACATTCGATTATTGTGGGTACACAAATAGGTAAAATAAAAAGTTACATGAAGATAATACGTTAAAAAGTTACCACTTTAATGTCCCAAAATATTTTTTTTATCACGGAAACCTGACGGTGGTGTCGTTAGTCAAGTTAACATACGTCTTACAAAATTAATTGACTAATTTTATTTTTAATTAAAAAAAAAGCCATAAAAGCCTAAAGAACCCTCCAAAATATTTTGTCTCAAGAAGAGATTTGGAAACCTTACAATGTAATATTTTGAGATTAAATTATTGCATGGTTTTTAATTACGGCTTATTTTATAAGCACACACACACACACACAACCATTTCATTGGTTTTAGAGGATTACTGGATCTCTACCACATGTATCCAGTTTATTTTTTTAATAACTATAGTAGATTATTGGAACACTTATCATCTAAAAACATTTTGAGACCAACATAGTGCCTATTGCACTATAATTACGTCATATTTTGAAACACATAAAGTATTATTGGATCACTTATAATCTAACAAGATTATGTTACCAACATAGGATTGGTTATTTATTATTGATCGGATTTATCGGATGTACTGAATCCGAAGGTCGCAGATTCGAATCCTGCACGCGGTTCGAATTTTTCTTTTCAATGAAAATCTTTGAACATTTTGAGATCAAAATTATGGAAATATTTTTATAGTTTTGTATCTAAAATACGATTATCGAGAAAATTAGATCTAACAAATAATGGATCACAATTGTTCCTAAGTAAGTATTAGTTAAAATTGGTTTAGTAATACTGAAAGACGGTTAATATCTAACTTACATCTATCAATCCAGATATCAAATCGTGCCTACTGCACATTGAATCTTTGCATATTTATTAGGTTTTTTATTTAGATAACTTTAAGAGTATTGTTGAAACTTACATCGAATAATCAATAGATTGTGTCTATTGCACCGCTTACTTTTAAACACACATATTAATTAAGTACCTCTACAAGGTGTTCTTGTAAACAAGTTTATAATGTAAGTGACGGGAAATTCTACAGTTTAATCAAATTAGGCTACTAGGACACTATTTTTATTTCACTATTTTTAACTGTGGGTACTTTTAAAGTCTAGCACCTTTAATAAATTCGAGCAAACAAATCAAACTATTAAATTAACACACACTTTATTAAACTAACTTTTATATTAACACTAACTTCTGGCAAAATCAGTAAACTAATCAGTTAACACTATAAATCAATAATAATTTAAAAATATCTTCTACACAATAAATGGAGTTAGAGAGGATGTCTTCGTCGAGCGGTCCAACAGCGAAAAAAGGCCGAGCGCGCCAAGCAAGCCGCCAGCCGATGTTTCTTCCCCACCACCGGCAGCGGTGGTTCGATGCCAACCTCACGGCTAGCAAGGCGCCGCCCGTAATTTCGTCCGCCACAAACAGATGGCGCGCACTCCACGAAGTTGCCAACACGGCCATTCTGCAAGGCGCATGTCCCAGGCGCCCCACGAGTCTGGGTAAAACACTGAAACAAAACCGATATCAGAACTAGTTTTGTAAATCTACAGATATGAACCCCAAGCCATAATAATCTTTTGAGCCAAGAGCAAATGCTTATTATTGCTAGGTCAACCATACTTAAAGGGACTATGCCACACTTAAGTCTTCCGGTTTTCCTAAAGCTTACCACTTGGAATCACTTGCATTTAAAGAGCTTTGCGCTACACTTAAATGTACCAAGTTGTTTTCCAAGCTTCATTTGCATTTGCTGACATTTCTATTCTGGTGAGGATTATGGTACAAGTGTTTTATCTAGTCTCGCGAGTAAAATTTAAGCAAAACTATATGTGAGACTGTGACGAAAATAACAAAGCAGTGTATTTATTAATAATTATTCGTTATAGTCCAAAATGTGCAATACACACCTTTAAAACTATGAGTTGCCAACACGGACCTACTCCAATTTCCAGTCATCGATTTGTATCCAATACTTCATATTTTCAGCAGCTGCCACGCCATTGTACGGCTTACTGCTCCTTTCAGATCCTCTTAGGTCTGTTACTTCGTATCTGTCATTACCCAGAACCTTCTTTACCCGAAACGGTCCTTTGAAGGTGGGTAAAAGTTTTCTGCTTCGACCATCGTTACTCTGACTTTGAATTTTAATCAAAACCAAATCTCCTTCTTCGTAAATCTTAGCTTTTGACCGAGTTTTATCAAACCTTTCTTTTTGTGATATTGCACTGGCTTTAATATTTTTATCTACCTTAGCTCGCAACTCCGTTACGTCCACTAGCGATTCATCATCAAGCTCTAGATCTGCATTGTCGTTATCAACGCGCAAGCGATATCCCAGTAAAACCTCACTAGGCACGGCATCAATGGTTTTATGGATTGTACTGTTTAAACCTTGTTGTATTATTTTAACATATTGATCCCACCTATCTTCAGTAGTATCTGCCCCAATAGTTTTTAATGATTCTAGTATTGTTTTATTAAATCTCTCTACTTGTCCATTTGAGCGAGGCATTCCTGTTGCCACAATATGCGCGCGAATATTTTTGTTCTTACAATATTCTTTGTAAATGTGGGAAGTAAAACTTGACCCTGAATCGGAAATAATTCGTTTCGGATTACCGAAAATTTTTGTTATGTTATCTAATTCTTTTATAAATTCTGATGTTTTAGTAGACTTTACGGCGCAGATAAACACAAACTTAGTGAATGCATCTACTAAAACTAGTAAGTATTTATTGCCGTTTTGTGTTTCAACGAACGGACCTAAGTGGTCCGCGTGCAAGGTGTGAAAAGGCTGCGCGTATTTTGGCAACGGGTACAACTCTCCTTCCTTAGAACCACCCTTATTTTTATAATAAATACAATTCAAACAATTTTTAATGTATTTTTTTATTATGTGACGCATACGAGAAAACCAATATTTTTGCCCTATTCTCTCAAATGTTTTATCGACAGAAAAATGGCCCACGTCATCATGGTTGTATCTTATTATTTGCCATATACAACTCTTTGGTACGACCCATCGTCGCCCTTGGGCTGTTCTTCTGTAAACCTTTCCACCTAACAGTTCATACGTATTAAAAATTATTTTATTTTCATCTATTTCACCAGATTCTAAAACAGTTTTAATTTGCACAATATCTGGGTCTTGCATTTGTACAGAAAGTAACCAGTCTCCTTCGGTTATTGATAATATTATTTCCTTTTCCGACCTCTCGCCTGAGGGAACGGGATTTCGACTCAAGGCGTCCACATGTTGCATGCGTGTACCTTCTCTATGCTTTATTTCGTACACAAATTCTTGAGTCGAAAGAACCCATCGTGCAATCCGGGGAATAATATTCTTTTTAGTCAACGCGTACCTGACTGCGCTACAATCTGTGATAACGGTGAAAGGCGAACCAATTAAATAAAGACGGAATTTTTGGAGTGAACTTACGATTGCCAGGAGTTCTAACTCAAACGAATGGTATTTTTTTTCGTCTTCAGTCGTCTGACGGCTATAGTAATAAACAGGTTTTTCACCCTCATCAGCAACTTGAACGAGAATTCCCGCAACGCCATCTCGACTAGCGTCAGTATACAAAACTGTTTCTTTATTTGGATCAAAAATGGATAATACACTATCTGACGTTAGTTTAGTTTTTAAAATTTGAAACGCTTGGTCATGCACAGAATCCCAAGACCATGAGGTATTCTTTTTTAATAATTTAGTTAAAGGGGCAGAAATTATAGCGCAGTTTTTTATAAATTTGCGAAAGTAATTAATTAGTCCTAAAAACTGTCGCAACTGATGCACAGTTTTTGGTAGGGGAAATATTTTGACGGCTTCCACTTTGGCTTCATTTGGCATAACACAATTTTGCTTTATTCTGTATCCGAGAAATTCAATTTCAGTTTTAAGGAAATGACATTTTTTTAAATTTAAAGTCAAACCATTTTTTTTTAAGATTTGTAAAATAGTTTCTAAGAGTTTTAAATTTTCCTCGATAGTTTGTGTCATTAGATAAACGTCATCTAAATATACTATGACGTTCTCAAACCTTAAGTTACCTAACACCTTATTCATCATCTGTTGAAAACAAGATGGTGCATTAGCTAAGCCGAAGGGGAGCCGTAGAAATTCATAATGGCCATCTTCGGTAATGAATGCCGTTTTTTCTATGGATTGTGAGCTCATAATAATTTGGTAGTACCCACTTTTCAGATCAAGACTTGTAAAATATTTATAACCCTGTAATCTATCAATGAGATCCTCGATTCGGGGCATTGGGTACTTATCTTTCACAGTTATTTTGTTCAATGCACGGTAATCAACACAGAGCCTTTTCTCTCCATTCTTTTTATTGACAAGCAGAGCGGGACTTGCGTAAGGGGATTTACTTTCTTGAATTATTTTATGATCTACTAATTCTTGCACCATATCTCTAATAATCTTTCTATCTGTATGAGAGGCTCGAAAAGGTCTGCACTGCACCGGTCGTGGGTCTGTCAAAGTAATAACCATCTCGTGGTTATTCACTTTCCCTAACTCTTTTATGTCTGACGCGATACACTCTTTATATTGTCTAAACAAGTAAATCAATTCATTTAAGTGAGTGTCAGTATCGATCTTAGTCTCATGTATAGAGTCACAAAATTCAGTAAGTGATTGCGCATAGTCAAACTTGAATGAACTACCTACACGTGAATATATTAAATCATTTCGCTCCGTTACGTTACGCCCAATAAGTATATCACAACCTACTAGGTCATCAATAACGTAAAAGTTCACACCAGTTACAGACACGCAGTCAATTTTTAAATCTAAAGTGACTTTTCGAGTCACCGGTTTAGAATTATGTTTAGAAAATCCTTGCAACAAAACTGGCGAGGGTAGTACACTAGTTTGAAGCGAATATTTTTCAACCAAAAATTCAGAAATTAGGGAACAACTGCTTCCCGTATCAATAAATGCCTCGTGAACAAAGTGGGCAATATTAACCGTTTTTACAAATTTATTTCGCGAATCGGGGGTATGGATCAATTTGGTTTCCTCAGTTTCTGGTTTGATTAATCCTGTAGTTTTCTTACTACGGCATACAGCCTCAACATGGCCTTTTTTTTTACAAAAATTACATTTAATGAGATCACACTGGTTCCTTTTGTGATTTCCACCGCAAGTGTAACATTTAATGGGCTTTTGAATAGGTGTTGACCCGGTTTGATTACTTTCATGTGCACTACGAGAGGTGGTATTATTATTTGAAGACGTGACGTTCGTGGACGGCTGGCTGAAATTATTTGTTTGATCCACTGTTTTATGTTGGTTTTCGCGTGTACTACCCGAACTGGTTTGTTTCGTGTTTTTGCCTTTATAGGTACGACCATGAAGGTAACTAGCCAAATCGTGACAAGATTTAAAATTACTAGCCTCAATAGAAGCTCCTATATTGCTGTCGCCTATGCTCCCGACAATTACAGATATAATATCTTGCTCAGTAAAGTTTAAAGATAATCGGTCAATTTTACATTTTATATCGAAATAAAATTCGTACAATGATTGGTTTTCTACTGGTTTTTTAGTAATAATTTCTTTTAATAACTCAAACATATTACGGCGTGTTTGAAAACTATTAGCCAAACGCCGATTCCAATCACTCCATTTCCATGTAGGCCACTGACTGTCAGTACGTAACAGCGAGTCATACCAGACTTTGCCCGAGCCTTTCAACTTATTAAGAGCTTGATAACGTATCGTTTCGTCGGTCCAGTCAAACGTTGCCGCATAGGATTGTATAATATTAAGCCATGCATTTATGTCATCATTTAAGGGGTCAAACTCCGGTATTATATTGTGTAGGGTACTCACAGCTTTGGTATCTTTATGACGTGATACCTTTGACTTCCTTCTGGGTGGAGGTGATGGCGTTCTGGCACTTGTGCTCGTCGTGCTACTGCTACTTGATGACGATTGTGCTCGTTTACGATAGCGCCTGCGTTTGCCCATGGCGCGTGCGTTCCACTTCTGATTTAATCAAATTAGGCTACTAGGACACTATTTTTATTTCACTATTTTTAACTGTGGTGTAGCTGGTAGGTATTGGCTGGTAGTGAAAAATGAGGAACGACACTTGATGGTATGACAGACCGACTAGAACCGAATGCGCGGGCGCGTTTTGTGCGCGTGGAGTCTTCGCGGGATTTTTTGGCACACTGATCCACTGATCGTTCGTTCTGCAATGGCGGCCGCAGCGGTAGGCTGGGGAGGGAGTCGCGCATTAGCCAATGAGAGCGCCCGTACGCAGTCCGTTCTTGTGGGTCATTATTTATTTAATAAAAATATTACACACACTGTAGAAAACATACTTGAAAACAAAGGTAAGCAAGTACAAAAGTAAATTAATTTAAAAAAGACGAGCGGACCATGACACCGTCGTCAACATCCTGCCCCTTAGTGTCGTCAATGCGACACTCAAGACTCATGAGCAAAGCTACTCGTGTGGCCGGCCGTTTCATAATCCCTGTTTTTGTTTTGATGTCTACGGTTCTTACCCGTCCATCAGCTCCAGGATAAACTTGATGAATGATTCCCTTCGGCCAGACATTCCGAGGGGAAGCGGGGTCCACTACAACAACAAGGTCACCTACCTTTAGCTGTGCACCCTCGCGATCCCATTTCTTGCGGGGCGCTAGTGTAGGTAATACTTCTCGGAGCCACCTAGACCAAAATAAATCGGCTAGACGTTGTGCAATACGCCATTGCTTTCTGAGGTATAAGTCACCGTCATCAAAGATACCTATTTGTGGGAGATTGGATGAAGAACCTAGCAGAAAATGATTAGGTGTTAGAGACTCTGGGTCGCGGGGGTCGACGGAAACATGAGTCAAGGGTCGCCCGTTTATCATGTTCTCAACTTCACACAAGAAAGTAAGCAAAGTTTCTTCTCTCGGAGCTCTTTCTTTTAGTACTACTTTTAAAGCTGTTTTAACGCTCCTAACAAGACGCTCCCATGCACCACCCATATGTGGACTGGCCGGAGGAATAAACTTCCACTCGACTCCCTTGTTTAAAGCTTCAGTTGTTAATGTTTGTTGATTATCGAGTAGTTCTTTATAAGCTTTTTTCATTTCCGTATTAGCCCCTCTCAAATTAGTCCCGTTATCCGAAAACATGGTGTGTGGCCAACCCCTACGAGCGGCCATTCGACGAAGCGACATTATCATGGAATCAGTGGTAAGATTAGGCACTACTTCAATATGGACCGCGCGCACCGTGAGGCACGTGAATAGTACGCCGTACCTGCGCGCCCTCTGCCGACCGACCGTGACTTCCATAGGCCCGAATAAGTCTACTCCACACATGGTGAATGGTCTCTGGTGATGTGTAAGACGACATTCGGGTAGGTCACCTAGGCGTGGCGGCGAAGGCATGGCTCTTTTAAAACGGCAAATTAAACATTGTTTAGATATAGTGCGAACTGTAGGTCTTAGTCGAATAAGCCAATATTTTTGACGCAACTCATTAACTACCATTTCGTTACTAGAGTGCGCGGCCTTTATATGGTATTGAGTAACAATAAGTCGCGCGATATACTCATTTCCATCTAAAATTATTGGGTATTTAGTGAGCTGATCTACATCCTTTACGTTACCGATACGGCTACCTATGCGTAACAAATTATTTTTGTCCAATATCGGGGTGAGTGATCTCAAACGGCTATCTTTATTTATTTCTTTGTTTAATCTAAGCAAATTTATTTCAGTTGGAAAGGAACATTCTTGTGAGTAACGAAGTAACAATAGTTCCGCTTGATTAATTAATTTTTCGTTAATTACTTTAATCTCACTTTTCTTACATTTTTCAACAAACAATAGAACAGTTGCAGTACTACGTAATAATCGCAGCCAACTAGAGAAGCGTCTTGGTTCGGGAACAGGTAAGTCTCTTATTATATTATCATCTTGAACGACGTGTACCTTTTCTAATATTTCATCACTAATTGTTTTTATTTCAGGTTGTTGCGGCCAGCAAGAACGCGGCTGGTGTAAGAACGACGGGCCCGAGAACCACTCCGAATCACCTGTCAATACGTAATCGCTATTTTTTGTCGCCAGGTCTGCGACGTTTACGCCAGTGGGCACATATCGCCACTCGTCGGACTTACTCAACTCATCTATTTCTCCTAGCCTGTTCGCGATGAATGCTTTATATGTTCTACAATTATTTTTAACCCAGTGTAAAACTGTAGTCGAATCTGTCCAGTAGAAAACTAAATTAGGTTGTAAACGATGTTCCCTTTTAACACTATTAGCTAACTTACATGCTAACACGGCTCCCTGCAACTCAAGTCTAGGCACGGAAACCGGTTTTAATGGAGTAACTTTACATTTACTCGCGATAAACGATACGATTACTTGCCCGTCGCTGCTTTCGCGACGCCAATACGCGACAGCGGCGTACGCGCTCGGCGATGCATCACAAAATAAATGAAGTTCCAAACTAGCTAAACTATCACTCGTCTGATCACAGGAAAAATAACAACGCGGAATTCTAATATTATTTATCTCCTTAGATTGATTAATCCACTTACAGAATAAATCATATAAATTATCATTCAATTTTTCATCCCATTTAATATTAAGTTTCCATGTTTCGCGCATCAATATTTTTCCCTTGATGGTAAACGGTCCCAAATAGCCGTGAATATCAAAAATAGACATTACAATGCTTAGCATTTCGCGCTTAGTAGGTATTCGTTTCAAAAGTATAATATCTTGCGGAATGCGTTTAAAAGATAAATCTAAAGCTAACTGATCGCTGCGCGGGAACCACAATATGCCTAATGCCCGCTCCGCCTGTTTATCAAAATTGAACTTTATTGCTATGTCGTTAAGACTATCTTTTGGAATGTCACATAGCACACTAGGTACATTGCTGAGATAGTTACACATTTTAAATCCACCTTCACTATGAATTAATGAAATTTCTCGTATTATTTTCCTAGCTACCTCCTCATCAGAAAAGCTATCGATATAATCATCCATGTACTGATTGTTTTTTATAGCCTTCACAGCGTCTGGCATCTGTTGACTAAATCGTGACGCATTTTTATTTTGATTAATAAATTGAGCAACAAACGGGGAACAATTCGCGCCGAAAATAAGTGACGTCATTACATACTTATTTACAACATCGCTGCCTTTCTCCTTCCACAAAAACCTAAATGCATTTTGATCGCTTTTATGTATTTTAATGCGTAAAAACATATCTTTTTATGTCTCCTATAATTCCTATAGGGTTCTCTCTAAACCTAAACATTATACCATATAAAGATTGTAATAAGTCAGGCCCTTGGAGAAGTTTTGTTTGGGTTGTCCACACCAAAGTGCGGTAAATACCAAACGTGGTTCGTCTCTGAATCGAACCTGCACTCTGCCTCAGTCAGTTTTCGTGCGTAATTATTTTTAAGTAAGTGTTCAATACGTTCGCGATATCTAATTTCATATTCTGAATTAGAAGACATTTTTCTTTCTACCGACTGTAATCGTTTTAATGCTACGGGATAAGCGTCCGGCATAACAAATTGATCGTACTTCCATGGAAGCTTGACCGACCATTGACCGTTAACTAACTCAGCTGACTCGTTAAGGATATTTACGGCTCGTAATTCTTCAATATTTTGACGTGGTTTGTTACTGATACCAATTGAATCGAGTGAAAATGAACAGCGAATTAAATCGTGTAATTGGCTTAAATCAATGTCTGTACTACATTCGAAGGTATCTTTAACGACAGCTGACTGACACAATGGTTTATCTACACATGTAAGAGAATCAAAACATGACGCCCCGCTCGCGCCCGCGCTGCCTTTGCTCGGGGACGAGTCGCGGAGCGCGTGCGCGGCAGGCTTACCTGAATGACTTGTTGCCGCTCCGTGCGCTGCGGCTGGCTCGCCGCCGGCGCCACCAACGCTGCTGATGATGTTGACGCGCTCGGCGCGCTTACCAGTAAAGTCAGCTTGCCAAGCTCCGTGCACACACCAGCCCAATAACGTTTGCGTGATGTATGGTCCGCCCGGCTTATACCTTTTACATGAAATAGGTGCAATTAAATCATAATTGTCCTGACCAATTAATATTTTAGGTTTAACATTGCTGTCACATATTATGGAGTTATTATTACTGGAATTTATTTCACAATAATTTACATTAGAGGTGAATAACTGTAAGGGCAAATTAAGTTCTTTGAGTTTACGAGCACGCAAGTTGAATTTGTTACCGTCACTGTTACTTATTTTACATTTAATTATCTCAGTCTCGCACAATAACTCTGAGTCCCATGCACCTGAAGCACGCATTGTGACCCTTTCCCCGTGCAGACCGACCTGATCGGCAAGGTCGGCCGCGATGAGAGTCACTGTTGCGCCGTCGTCTAGAAGTGCATGCGTGGCCACGCTTGACCTGGGTCCATGAATAGTAACCGGCACTATTTTAAGCACTACATTTGTCTTTGGTTTTATCACTGACACTTTGAGACACTGCGCGGTGCTGGCGTGTGAGACGAGCTCACTAGCGGCGGCGCCAGCGGAGTCGGGCGTCGCGCTCGCGGTATCGTTGGGTGGCGCGGATGTTTCACGGCGCGCCACTTCTGGCTTCGTCCAATGCAGCATCTGGTGATGAGGCCCCCCACAGGCCTCGACGTTGCAGTTTTCCGCAGTACACTCGTCCTTGTCCGGGTGCCGAGCACGGAGACATTTGAAACATAAGTTGTTTGCTTTAACAAATCGCCATCTATCCTTTCTCATGGCTCGCTTGAATTGACTGCAATCTGGCAGCGCATGTTTGTTCCTTTTGCAAAACTTGCACTTGCCGGCAGTGTCGGGGTCACTGACCTTAACAGATGTTAGCACGGAATGACGATCGCTGTGCTTTTTCTGGTGTTTATTGTTGTTAAAATCATTCTGGTATTGTATGTGGCTAACTCCCGACTCTGCAACCTTTTGTGCTTCCTCATATAGGAATTTGGCCAGAAGTTCCAATTTAGGCGTTTCAGTGTGTACTCGGTTTTCGTGTAGGTATTCTACCCATTTGCTAACGAGTCCTGTAGGTAGTTTGGATACGACGATTGTTAACAACTCTGGACTTTTCAAGTAATCTATTTGTTTTAATGTAGTTACGGCGGTGACGCAATTTTTTATTTTTATTGCGAACTTCACAATTTCGGCGTGGTATGAGTGTGGTAGTGGTGATAACTTTTTCAGTTGTGATATAACTTGCCGCATGACGTTTTCTGGTCTACCGAACCTCAGTTCGAGCGTTTCTATAATATCGTGGGGCGAGCTCGCTCCCATCAGCAGTGCAGCGGCTGCATCTTTTGCGTCGCCGCGCAAACACTTCCGTAGACGCCACACATTTTCAGTATCACTGTACTTACATACCCGTGACGATTCATAAAACGCTTCCCGAAACTGTATCCATTCCAATGGATCCCCAAAGTACAAAGGCAGATCCTTCGAGGTGGCTAGCCTAGACAACAGCACGTTATTGCCCGTGTTAGAATTAGATGAGTCGACAGCCTTCTTAATCGCGTTGGCCAGCTCCTCTATGGCGCGATGGGTACTTGTCGCGGTCGCAGGTGGTATAGCCGTCTCGTCGCCGTCAATGTTGCGGTGGCACTCACCGCCACCGACAGTCGCTTTGTTGCCATCGTGCGACGTGCCGGGTTCAGCAACAGACTTTTCCAGCCAATTTTCCACTTTGCTTTTGCAGGAGGCTGATGAAGATAGATTTGAGCAGCGCGATTTTGATTCCAACTCGGCTAAGTCCATGGCCAATTTCTTGTCGACCAATTCTTTTTCGATGCGAGCCATTGTTTGAATTTCTTCCATTTCGATTTTAGCTTTGACTTGAGCGGCTTCGTATTCCAGTTGCTGCCGCCGTATTGCTGACGACGACGTCGCGCGTGACTTGCAAGAACTTTTGCACTCGCCGCCATCTTGTCGCCTCAACTTCAAGCTCGAGATAAGTGGGTTTAAACCGATATCTGAATGCGCTTTCCCGACTTTTTTCACTGCATCCGTACTGCTATGCAGCAGATCTGATTTGGATTCAAGCTGTCTTCCTTCTACGTTAGCCAGTTGATCCTTTTTCTTTTGTGCACGTGTTTTCACGACATGCGGCGATTGGAACAACGACATCCCTGCTACACAGGTTTTGCTTCTCACTACCGATAAACTATGCGGCTCGACGGACCAGCTTTGTAGCTGGTAGGTATTGGCTGGTAGTGAAAAATGAGGAACGACACTTGATGGTATGACAGACCGACTAGAACCGAATGCGCGGGCGCGTTTTGTGCGCGTGGAGTCTTCGCGGGATTTTTTGGCACACTGATCCACTGATCGTTCGTTCTGCAATGGCGGCCGCAGCGGTAGGCTGGGGAGGGAGTCGCGCATTAGCCAATGAGAGCGCCCGTACGCAGTCCGTTCTTGTGGGTCATTATTTATTTAATAAAAATATTACACACACTGTAGAAAACATACTTGAAAACAAAGGTAAGCAAGTACAAAAGTAAATTAATTTAAAAAAGACGAGCGGACCATGACACCGTCGTCAACATGTGGGTACTTTTAAAGTCTAGCACCTTTAATAAATTCGAGCAAACAAATCAAACTATTAAATTAACACACACTTTATTAAACTAACTTTTATATTAACACTAACTTCTGGCAAAATCAGTAAACTAATCAGTTAACACTATAAATCAATAATAATTTAAAAATATCTTCTACACAATAAATGGAGTTAGAGAGGATGTCTTCGTCGAGCGGTCCAACAGCGAAAAAAGGCCGAGCGCGCCAAGCAAGCCGCCAGCCGATGTTTCTTCCCCACCACCGGCAGCGGTGGTTCGATGCCAACCTCACGGCTAGCAAGGCGCCGCCCGTAATTTCGTCCGCCACAAACAGATGGCGCGCACTCCACGAAGTTGCCAACAACAGCGAAGTCCAAAATGATGGTAACGTTTTTGGCTATTTGGGAGCAATTCACTAAAAGTACCAAGATCTGCTTCCAGCAATCTACGACTATCTATTCATAGTAGAATATTTCTTAAAACCTACCAATCCCTTAATTCATTTTATGATTACACTTATACCTAGGGATCGGATATTGTCCCAAGACTTATTCGTCATATTGACAAAAACCCTGCCTAACATCAATGCCTTATTTTATAAATATGCAATAAATTGAAGAAATGACAGCATTTCCGAAAAGGCAAGCGACTTACAAGAATACCTTACGACCAAATAAAAAATAGTAAATGATATAAAAATAGATGGTAAAATCGTATGACTAGAATCTTAGATTTAAATTTTGTACGAATAGGTGTAAAGAAAAAGGTCAGGTACATAAAATTAAAATCGATTAAAATTGTAACGACTAGTAAATTCATTTTTTACATCTTCAGCCTCATTTTTACCCTTTTTACTTATCTTTATACGTGCCGTTCCTAATTTTGTAAAATATTCTTCTGCGTACATCACTGCTTTGTACATATTTTAATGAGGCAGTGGTGTATGTAAAAAAATGTAGTGATTCCAAAGAAAGGGCTACATACCTATACTGATGATATAATTTACAGTTTACTAGCGGAAGAAATAATTTTTTTACTGAACACAAGTATAGCATTGGAGAGCACTTGACTAGGAATCTGGCAAATATTACTTTGCTAAAATACTGACTAGAACAAACCTGTTAAAGTGTACATATTTCCAATAAAGTAATATCTAACTTAATATTATTATTATCGTGGAATACTAAGCGCTTGGGCTCATTAAAACATGGAATAATTATGTTGAACATCAGTATTCAACATAATTATTAAATAACCGAACTATTAAATATTAAGCCATGATATACGGTGATGGCAACAATTCCTCTTGTCTTTAGACTAAGAATATTCATCCATTTCTTGTTTCAGAATGTCCAGCACTACATAGCGTGACAGAGGTTGTATACCGCATTTTTTGAAACCCACTACCAAATTTTCTTCAGTCGTTGCATTCTGTTCAATAGCCTTGTTAACGAGTTCCCAGAACACGTCTTTTGGCAGTCCTGAAACTGAAGTAGTGCTTGAGGTCTTCCGCCTAGAGAGCTGGCCGGTTTGGCGCCACTCGTTCAATACTATACGCCAATATGACTGCAAGTATTCATAGAACTCAACGTCAAAGGGATGCAAATGACTGGAATTCCCAATCGGACAAATAAACTTAATGTCATGTTCGTCACACAACTGAAGTGCATGCACACTGATATGAGCACTCAAATTATCACAAATGAGAACTTTCTTTCCTGGCTTCTCTCGTACTATTGGCAGAAAATGATTCTCCAGCCATTGATCAAACACATTGCAGTCTATCCAACCAGTTGTAGATGAACTTTTGTATGATTCCTCGCTGAGTGTAGTAGGATTCTCTTTGAAAATTACGAACGGAGGTATCAGCTCTCCGACAGCATTACCACAGAATACAACTGTGTACTTTGACTTTGTACAAAAAATATCCAGTTGTGGGTGACGAGAAGCACGTCGGAATAAAAGATTCTTCTTCTTCGGGTCATGTTCGAATCCGCATTCGTCTAGATTGTAGACATTATCGGGAGTAACATCATCCATGTCTCTTTGCAGGCGATCAAAGAAGTCGTTCACAGTTGTAGGATCTATTGGAATTGTTTGTTTAGAGGTGTTTTCATTAACAAGGATAATTTCTTTTATATCTGGGTTCCTCTCCATGAACTGTCTGCACCAAAATTCTCCTGGCATATCGTCACTGTACCTCGTGCCCTCTGTGTCCACAGCTTTTAGGTAAGATTTCACAATATCTGAGATGTCTTGGAAAGCTACTGGAATGCCCATTTCACTTAAAGCGAGTAGGTGGTGCTTGAAAATGAACTCTTCTTCGCTTGTGACTGTCATTTTAAGAAAAGGCTGTATGTTTTGTACAGGTTTCCTGAGCTTCATCCTTATAGTTGTTACAGGTACGTCGTATAACTCTGCCGCTTCCCTTGGGGTTAATTCGTTGGATTGAACTTTTTCCAGCGCATCTCGCATGGCTGCTTCGGTGTATGTTTTTTCTTTAGCCCTCGCTTGCGCATTCCTGCTGGACCTGCGAAGAGGTGTAGGTCCTTCTTCTGTGTCTGCAAATAAATTAAAACACAATTGTAAGTCGTTCATAGATGTACTATTCTTAATAGTAAAATCAATGCAGAACTATTGAGTAATAGCCAAAAGTACTACGCCACCTAGATCTGATTTTAGTCTTAACCTCGAAGGTGTATGTATAATTTACATATCCATTAAGTATTTTCTAATCTTACCATATTTTGTTGATATATTAAAAATAAATTAAAGCCTATGTCTTAAAATGAAAACATGTTAGAAAAATGGGTCCAAAAGAAAATGTTGGGAAAATAAAACAGTGATGATTGTATAGCCATTTATTGTGCGAAAACTAAAACTACAACGAAGATAAAACGAAGACTGCGTGACTATATATAATTGCTGAGATATTTATAAATTTAAATATGATTGAAAATGATACCCTCCGCCGACCTGATTGGCTTACGATGCCGTCAAAGCGAGACGAATTACAATGTGGGAACGAGATGGCGGTAGACGACTTGTATAGGTCTGTCTCTTTCTAACAGTGGAATTACTCTAGCTTTAAGACGTAGTAGTAGTCCAACAGGATCGGAGAATGACGATGGAACATAATTACAAGTTATTATAAAACACATAGAAAGCCACTCTTCGTCGAAAATACTAGCTTATAAGCCTTATACTAATTTTGCTTTTAAATGTTTTACAAAAACCACGCAGTCTTTAATATCATTAAAATTAAACTAAACTATTACTTTGATTACTGTACCTCACAAAAAGCATTAATGGTTTACTGTTTTTCTATGAAAATACATTTTTTTCTATACCTACGTAAATTTAAAAAAAAAGTTTTTATCAAATAAATCTAATGAATTGCAGTAAAACTTTACACTGCAGTTATACATTAGAAAACATTGCATGTTATTTGTTATAAAATTGTTTTTTGCTTTACTTAACATTTTTTGGTGCTACACAATGTTTTGTAACTGCTTTCAGCGTCTTAAGTAACCCATACCAAATCCTACTAATATTATAAACGTGAAAGTTTGTTTGGATGGATGTATGTTTGTTCCTCTTTCACGCAAAAACTACTGAATGGATTTGGTTGAAATTCGGTACATAGATAGTTTATAACCTGGATTAACACATAGGATAGTTTTTATCCCTATTTTATGTTCCTACGGGATGATTTTTGAGTTGTAGCGGGTGAAACCGCTGGCAACAGCTAGTACTATATATATCAATCATTTATTTTAATCTGAACAGGAGTATGGACAATTATGTTTCAATTTCATACATATATAACCTTAGGTATCAAGGACACCAAGGTTCGTTATTTAAAATAATAATTACTATATTAATGATAATGTTAGGCCAATGTTAGGTACATTTAATAATCTAATATGTATAATTTTACTATTCAATTGACATTTTGCCTTATCGGGCAATTTGCAATGTATGCCAATTTTCTTAACAATTATTTTCCTTACTTTACATAAAATATTACCTAATTTATTTGGATATTCACATAACACAATTTAATATCCGATTATTTAACCTAATGATAACAAATTTAAGAACATTATTCCACACAAATAAAAGGTCTCTAACGTATTTCCATGTTAGTATAAGATAAGTCACTATTATAATCACACAGGTTTGGAAGCAAAATAACAAAAAAATGCTTTATAATTTAAAAAAATGTTTCAACCCGTTACCAATTTAATCTAATACAGAAGCCATCAAAAGAATATTAAAATTAAAATATTTATCACTTGCCACAATTTACAAGTCAGTGATAGATCAATTCAGTAAATATTATTTATGAGTTTCATTGCGAGCAGTCTATAATTATAATAATGCATCATTGTCATTGATTCGTAGGTGTTTTTCTTTATTGTTACATTAATTTCAACGGTCATTAAAAATATTTTTTTGTACATAATTCTTAGACTGCTTCAACAATATCAATATTCATAAACAATATAGTCGCATGATTTGTTTAGATTATCTTTTATAAGCTTGTATCTTCCATCTTCAGTTTCCGCATAGATTTTGGGAGGATGGCAATGTTCCCCAGGCTCCTTTTTGATAGAAAAGTCGTTGTTGACAATCACGCCGACGAAACAGTTGTTGGTGTTGATGCAACGCCATCTTTTCTTCAAGTAAGGAGTCTTGGAGTAGTAATGTCCTTTGTATTTCAGTAGCAACTTGTCCTGAACCGTCGTTATCAGTTGAACTGCAAAGAAAAAATCTGTTGTAGTAATCGTTCGAATTGAATTTATTGTGTTAAACTAAAAATAACATAAATAAATAATAGAAAAATACGTAAAATTATGGAAATAAAGAACAAAACTGAAGAATTGAAACAAAGTGTAAATAAATAAAATTATAAAAAAAAATCAAGATTGTTTTTTTTTTGTCAAAAAATTGTATAATTTCGACATAAAGAGAGAAAAAAAAAAAACAATAAAACAAAACAGGTAGCGGTAAATTTTACAATAGTAATTTATCTTTTTCTTCCCACTCGATACATCAATACCCATCAATGAACACTTTTGATTTTTGAACTACTGTCCGTTTATAAGTATTTTATCTTCTTTTATTAATAAAAGGTGGCTGCCATGATTTTTCGTTAAATAAGTACAGGGCAATCATATTTAAACCTCAGGTTAGCCAACTTAAAACGTATCTCTTTCCTAGTCAATAGCGTTTCCGTCACTTTCATGTCTATATTTTTTACGTTGCGTCAATAGCTTCATATTTTGACAGAGCCTTAATGATGTACGTGTACATATTTTGAATGCTTTCCATTTGTATCATACATCTCTACTTCGGATTGTATGTAATTGGTTTTCGTAAGCTGATGTATTTTCCATTTCTAGCTTTCTCATACTCTTTTGGGGGATGTTCATGGTTCTTTGGTTCTCTCAGTATGGTAAAATTATTGTCCATAACAAGAGAAGAGTAGCAATGATTGGTATTAACACAACGCCAGACTTTTTTAGTATTATATTTCTTGGTATAGCAATAACCTTTATATCTGAATAGAATTTTATTTTCCAATGTCGTTAAAAATTCTCCTGAAATTTTGAAATTAATCATCACATCATTATGTTAAAAAATAACTGGTAAAAATACTTTTTAATTAAAAAAATGAGCTGTACTTTTTAAATTAATAGCCAATAATAAAAAAAAACGTCTACAATGAAAGCGTGTGAGTGTAACACGTACTTTTACTTCTTAATTTTGTTTTATATCAATCCTTCTGTTTAAACCTTAACAGAAACAGGGATTTATGAACAAATTACAATGCATGGTAAAAATAAATTTAATCTTTAATTTACACAAATACTTAGGTATTAAAGAAAAATAGATACGAATTGATCTAAAATGATTATTATTTGTACATCGATTGACAAGTTACTCATTTACATTGATGAACCTGATATGAAATATGTATAATGTGATATTGGTTTACGTCACTTTGACATATTCAAGCACTACCGTCAATGCGAACATTGAAAATAAAATAACAGTAGGCAGTTGATCACTGATGAATATTAAAGGTGAAACACAAAAGTCAACAATCTCACATATCTCAAAAACACTAGGTATCATTGCTTCAGTATTCAGTGGGCGATGTTTGAAGTATCATCAATATCATCATTAAACACATCATTGGTATAATATAACTTTATCACCCTCTAACACTAGAATAATCATAGATAAGTCATCACAAACTGCCTCAATTTCTATTTTAAGGGAACGGTAAAACTTTACAATCTGTGGTACCACAAAAACTTTTAAACGTGTGTTGAACACTTGTCTAAAAAAATGACAAATTATGTCATTGAAATAAGGTTCGTTTTGCAGTCACACCTTTTTTAAACAAGTGTTCAACAGATGTTTAAGTTTTTGTAGTAAGGCTGTAAACGTTTATGCCCCCAAGAAAAGTGTGAATCAGAATGATACAATCCTTCATTGTTCATATAGAACTCTTTAGGAGGATGAGCATGTTCCTTAGGCTCTCTATAGACTCTTAAATTAGCGTCCACCGATATTGTGGAGTAGCAATGTCTAGTGTGAAGGCATCTCCAGCTCCATTTACTCCTTGGAGTCTTCGTGTAGCAGAAGCCCCTGTATCGAAGCAAGCGGCCTCCATTTACCGTGTGTATTATCTCCGCTACAAAGTTTAACATAATATTTAAGTCTAGGTACTAGAAATTGTTTTTAAACGCAACCACAACACAGGGGGAAATTATAACGTGGGGAACAAAAATAATTTTACATTATAATCATATGAAATTCACGTAGCTGTCTAAGGAACATTAAAAAGGCACGTAGCAGTGTACACTTAATGTAAGTAAATTCCGCGCCACAACTGAAGACGCGGCGCTAGTGTCTATGTCATTATATTAAATTGCATAAAAAAAATGTAGTTTTCCACAGGTCATGAGTGACCCTACGCTGAATTTGAGATGGCGCCATGTTGTGACTTAATGCACGCTTTTGTGACACTTGCACGCTCTTTTTATTAATTATTTGTTAAGCAAGTAAAAAAAATAATTTACAAAAAGTTAACATGTGGAGGCGAATGTATTGAGATTTTAAGTAATTTTTTTGCTAATTATAATTTTCAAATAACTGTTGATAGATGGAGGAATGCAGCTCACGGAAGCGCGAAAGGTAACGTTCTCTTTCTAAACACCAGGCCACGAGGCACACGCTCAAGCGACACACTGTCGTATAAAATAATAAATAAAAATACGCGAAGGAAATCGCGCCAGTTTTGTAACCAATGCGGATGTCGGTTTGACTTTGAAACTCGTGGCCGAGCGTTAAGCAGTGCTGATAAAGACGGCGCATACAAACAAACAAAGCGTGTGAAAAACACTGTTTTCTTATAAAACTAACAGCCCATGTTTATTCTGAGATTGGTTTCGAACAAAGATCCCTCTTCTTTGGTACCGTACCGTCTGCACTCTGCGTTTAAAATACTTTATTATTGTCATTGTGCTCAAACACACTGCGAGCCTAGCGCGGTTGCGGGTGGCGGCGGCGGTTGGCTAATTGAACAAATGTATGAGAACGTATAAAACATGCCACGAAGCGCGCGCGGCGGGCTAGAGCGGCTGCGGCTGGCGGCGGCGGTCGGCGGCAGCGGTGGCGGGCGAGGCGGGCGGGTGGAAACAATACTATGAGTCAGTTTGAGCCTGGCCACGGTGCACAGCGGTTTTTCGAGCGGTTGAAAAGGGCTAGCGTGGGACGGATCGAGTGAAACAATTTTGTTTAGACGAATTGACGAGCGGCGGGATTTTATAATGGACACTGAGGCATTTATTACAGAAATATTAAACCGACCACCTATATGGATGTCCAAGCATCCACAACATAAATATAAAAATGTAATAAAAAGACTATGTGAAGAAATCAAACAGCTTTTTCCAGATCAGGACAGTAAGTTATATAATAATGCTTAATTTACTAATAAGTAGGATCCTAGGTGCCATATCGAACAATGTACTCGGTGTTCTGCAGATCTACATACCTACATAATAATTACGAGAAAAGTAGGTAGGTAGGCATCCTCAATACGTCCACTTAGCCAGCCGCTATAGCCGCTACTGAATGTACGTGGCATGCCACCCGCGCCCGCACAAGTCACCCGCGCCCGCGCTTAGCCTAGCCTGTCTACGTGGCCAAAGCGTAAGGCGGGGGCCTAGCGCAACGGCTACAAGCGAATTTGCGAGCCTAGGCGTTGCTAGGCAACAACCGAAACAACGGGCGGGTGGCAGGTGTATCAAACCTTTTCGGTCTTTTAGTAGCGCCATCTAGTTACCAGAACATGCACTAAAGTACTACCGTTGGATGTTTTTGTACATATTTAAATTATTTTTACCATACTTGAGTACAAAAATGTAGAATGATTGATAATTTACTTGTATGCAATCCTAAACAACCTATAAAACATTTTAAAATGAATTTCTTTAAACAAGATTTATAGAAACTACTTTGTACCACCGGTTTGCAACACCTGAATTCGCCGCTACAAAAACAAACGCTTGATCGGCAGTGTGGACACAGATCGCGCCCGCCGCCGCGCCCGCCACCGCGCCCGCCGCCGCCGTCGCGCTAGGCTTCCAGTGTGGACACACACATTAGCTATAGCTACTAAAAAACTATAAAAATTTACTTTTTATTAATAAAATATGATTATTATGTATGATTGATGATTAATCCTGAGATAGGTACATAAAAACCCTGATAAAAATAAAACATTTTATGACACATAATATTCTATTCTACAAAATAAAAACACGCATTCATTCACAAAAGACCTATGCCTGCATAGGTTGATAAATTCGGATATTCGATAGCAGACACAACACTAATTGAAGTCAGGATTTTCGTTTATATGACCAAAAAAATGGTCCAACAGAGTCATACAGTCCAGAAGAAATCATACGGAACTCTTTAGGAGGATGTGTGTGCTCCTTCGGCTGCTTAAGTACTATTAAGTTACGGTCTACACAAATTGAGGAGTAGCAGTGTCCGGTGTGAAGGCACCTCCAACTTGATTTACACCTCGGAGTCTTGGTGTAGCAGTAGCCGCGATATCGCAGAAGGCAGCTGCCACTCACCGTGTTAATTAACTCCGCTATAAATTGAAAGATTACGTTTAAAAAGACTTGCCTATATCTAAAGCTATAAACGCATTTCATACCCTCTGCCGTCAAGTAATAACAGTATGGAGGGATAATTTTAAATTCTTATTGAACTACGACGAAGAGTGATTGTAAAAAAGGCGAAATAAAGATGAATTTACTGTGTGAAAGAAGACTACAGCGATGACAAGTAGACATCTAGCGCCGACCACAAGTAAAATTAAAGGCGGCAGAATGATGCGGATGACCGGCAAAGATCTAATTTCGGCAATGAAATACAATTGATGCGTCTAAACAGCGTTTAAGTATAAATAGTGTGACGTCATTATTGCAACAATGATGGGTTGGATGAGTTCCATCCCGGTCAACGGCATCACATACTATCTGCAATTTGTGGTGACGCCTGGGCAATAGGGTAGTTTTCAGGGTCAAAATAATTACATTCTATTTGGTCCGTATTTTAGAATATAAAAAAAAAAATATTAGACACGTATTTTTAATTTGTAAATTAGACGTGTCCCTTAAGCACGCCCTTTGTAATATTGAAGGAAATGTATGATAAACGAGCGCGTCTCGCCAACAAACTGTAAAGTTTGGCGAGGTAAAACTGTAAAAATATAATTAGTTTTTTTATAAGAGAATAAATAAATTAAAAAAGCCTCCTGCAGACACACGCGATTAATCGCGCGGGGCGACATGTCGCGGTCCATTCGCAGTACATTTAGAGTGGAAATTAACTTGGGTCGTTGTCGCAGCGCGATTAATCGCGTGTGTCTGCAGGCTTTATTTTTTAATAATCTAAAAGACGAACTAATTACATTTTTTAGGGCAACTAGCCTATTCCACTGGCGAAAAGTAGACCTTACAAGGACCCGCCTGGCTCGCTTTACTTTTATCTTGTCGGAGTTCGGTACCAAACCGGTTTTACTTCTATTCCGTCTATGCGCTAGAGACGAGACCCAGTTCTTTCTCGGTGAGCTCGCTCCATGGTAGTTCTTATCTTTGCTCGTATCTGGGCTTGGTTTTTTTTTTAAATCTTTATTTATATTATGGAGGGTTTGATCACACATGATCATGCCACCCTCATAGGCCTCACAATAAAAAAAAAAGTATTAAATAAAGTTACTTTCTACGTTCTATTGCTAGTTTAACTAATTTATAGATAATCTTTGCTTCATCCGACAGAGGGCGAGCAAGAACCATATTACACATGGGCTTGGTTGAGGCTAACATCAAATCCTAACAAAAAATTATGACACTAACAGATAATGCATGCTTCGTTACTGCTAGAATTCAACGGTAACGATAGGAAAGGTTTTAGGACATTGTTTGCTTCAAAGAAAGTGTTATTTTTTCTTGCCATTCAAAACTACAACAAAATATAAATAAAGGTAGCATTTATTTAAATTCGAATATATTTGCCATTTCTTACAATATGTTGTTTCTGTTTATGATTATGTTCAACAAAACCGTCGTGGATGTTCAAGTCACTATCCAGCATAAGGTAAGCCTTGCATTTAGGTGTACTGGTGCAGTACCATTTGTCCAGATTTTTTCTTACGTACCGCTTATAATATGTGTAGTCCTGGTACAAGACTAGCTGTTTCCCGTTTACCATCGTGATAAGTTTAGCTGAAAACATAATGAATTGCACAAAATAATAAAATCATATGATTAAAAGTGTCTTAACTGATCTCTGCGATTTGGTTTCGCCTTCCAAAGCTTCGGGTATCATGAAATGTCAAATCCTAAAACTAATAAAAAAATATCGAATAAGTTTTAAATTAAAACATATAATATTTGTTTTATACAATATTATAGAAATTATTTTAAGAACAGTTTTTTTTTACAGTTTATGACGTCAGTCGTTTTTCTCATCCCTTTGTCCGAGTACCCTCACTCCGCAAGTCATAGTACCTACTAGAGATCGCGCCACGACGCGGCGCTAGTGTCTATGTCATTGTACCAAATTGTATAAAAAATGTAGTACTCGTATCACGAATTTGCCGCAGGACTTCAGTCGTGGTGCGGACTCTTCGTAAACAAGTTCTTACATTTTGTTTTCTACGTTTATAACGAGAGGTTTGTTTTATACGAACCACAACACATGGGTTGCTGCATATTTTGTCGGTATGACCACATCGTCGTAACCAGCTTCGAAACAATCTTAAACTCGAAAGTACAGGCCGTTTTTTTCAACAAGTCGTTTCTTCATAATATGATTATGTTCTGTGCAACTGTCGTGTATATTGTTGTCCTTGTCAGTTAGAATGAAGGCCTTGCATTTAGGTTGTCTGGTACAGTACCATCTGTCAAGGTTCTTCCTATTGCGTTGTTTGTAGAACGTGTAGCCTTGGTACAGAAGGAGTTGCTTGCCATTTATCATAGTTATAAGTTTGGCTGAAAATATAAAGTATTGCAAAAAATAGTAAAACAATATCACTGCAAATGTATTAATTATATTTGCGAATTTGTTTCGACTTTCAAATGTCTGGGTACAGAGAAATTACAAACACCAAAAAAAAAAAGAAATATTTATTAACTTGAATAATTTTTACGCACAAAAGGGGTTTTGGTGGACCTATCGGTCGCAAAGTTTGTATATTTAGATTGAAGACAGTTAGACAAACAATAAATAAATACACTTGAAACAATGTCCTAAAGCCGTGGTCGTCAAACAGTGGCCCGCGGGCCAAATGCGGCCCGCGGGCTTTATTTGTGTGGCTCACAACAAAGTAAATTATTTTATTGACGCGTAAATGAATTGTAAGTATGAATTCCGTTAAAAAATAAAATTTCTCTTTCTTTGTTAGTTTCGTAAAAAGGGTCGTTAGACATCTGTTATCATTGTTAGAAATCACAGATGTGTCATTTTACCAAGTTGTTATGCAAAAAGGTTTACACATCTTCCGTTATTTTTTCATTGTAACAGCTATTTGATCCCATCTTTCTCCTTTTGTTTTGTTTTGACTACTATTGGTTCTCCAAAAATGGGTGGTTCGCAGATGTGGTCATCGGTGCAAGCGATTTTGGTTTAAGAACGCCGCCCGCACCAGCGGCGCCCACTTCGAAACGAACCGCGAGCTATAACATTTAATTTTGTTTCAACGCACAAGACTGAACGTTTCTTGCTTTATCGATTGCGCGTGCAGTATTATAGGATAATGGCGGGACTATCTACTCTTAAATGTGCTACTAAAAGGAAGATAGCTGACGTAAAAAGAAGTTTTCAAGAAAAATGTGAGGAAGATTTTGGAGAGTCTTCACATACTCTGCGGCCCGGTGCTGGCACTCACGTTGTCATGGGTGGCCCTTGGCGAAAAAAGTTTGACGACCACTGTCCTAAAGCGTCAGGTTTCGGAGATATTCGCCGAAACATAAGTCGAAAACTAAACCTTGGAGAAAAAACTTTTTTGTTTTTTTTCTCCCTGCAAGTAACATATTTAATTACTACTACAACATAATTACATCATGTAATATGTGACCATACAGGAGTTTTTTTTTTACCTGGAAACATAATTATCATTGTTTCTTAAAACATTATCTCATTAATACGAGATAAACATGTTCATTAACATTAGTATAGCGTACATAATGCCACTATGCCTCCATACAAAAATTTTCTAATTGTAGTATTTTAAGACTGCGTCAATGGCGTAGGGCGACACGACTTACGTGTCTTACGTGAGTCACGTCACGACTAAATTTGAACATTTACTTTCTTCGCATTAGCTCGTAGTCAAGAGGTTAGACTCGGATGTAAAGGCCATTTTTTTCAATAAGTTGTTTCCTCAAATGAGTATGTTGAATATTGCTGTCCAATATGTTAAGGTTCTTGTCCGTGACGATGAAGGCCTTATTACATATAAGTTTACTGGAACAGTACCACCTAGCGTGATTTTTCCTTTCGTGATGCTTGTAGAACGTGTAACCCTGGTAAAGCAGGAGCTGTTTGCCATTTATCATAGTTATAAGTTTGGCTGAAAATATAAGAATTGCACAAACTAGTAAAATAATATCACTGCGAATAACTTAAAGTGCATCTGCGAGTTTGTTTCGGCTTTCAAATGTCCGGGTACTGCGAAATTACAAACTCAATACTTTTTTTAAATATTTATTGAAGTGATTACAAGCACAAAATTATATTTAAGGCTGCGACAATAGCTTCTGGCGACACGACTTACGTGTCTTACGTGAGTCACGTCACGACTACATTTGAACTTTCTTCGCATTAGCTCGTAGTCAAGAGGTTAGACTCGGATGTAAAGGCCATTTTTTTCAATAAGTTGTTTCCTCAAATGAGTATGTTCGGTATTGCTGTCCAATATGTTGAGATTCTTGTCTGTGACGATGAAGGCCTTACATATAAGTTTACTGGAACACGAACAGTACCACCTGTCATGATTTTTCCTTTCGTGATGCTTGTAGAACGTGTAACCCTGGTAAAGCAGGAGCTTCTTGCCATTTATCATATTTATAAGTTTGGCTGAAAATTTAAGAATTGCACAAACTAGTAAAATAATATCACTGCGAATAACTTAAAGTGCGTCTGCGAGTTTGTTTCGGCTTTCAAGTGTCCGGGTACTGCGAAATTACAAACTCAATATTTTTTTTAATATTTATTGAAGTGATTATAAACACAAAATTATATTTAAGGCTGCGTCAATAGCCTCTGGCGACACGACTTACGTGTCTTACGTGAGTCACGTCACGACTAAATTTGAACATTTACTTTCTTCGCATTAGCTCGTAGTCAAGAGGTTAGACTCGGATGTAAAGGCCATTTTTTTCAATAAGTTGTTTCCTCAAATGAGTATGTTGAATATTGCTGTCCAATATGTTGAGATTCTTGTCCGTGACGATGAAGGCCTTATTACATATAAGTTTACTGGAACAGTACCACCTGGCATGATTTTTTCTTTCGTATTTCTTGTAGAACGTGTAGCCCTGATACAGAAGGAGCTGCTTGCCATTTATCATAGTTATAAGTTTGGCTGAAAATATAAGAATTGCATAAACTAGTAAAATAATATCACTGCGAATATCTTAAAGTGTATCTGCGAGTTTGTTTCGGCTTTCAAATGTCCGGGTACTGCGAAATTACAAACTCAATATTTTTTTTAAATGTTTATTGAAGTGATTATAAGCACAAAATTATATTTAAGGCTGCGTCAATAGCCTCTGGCGACACGACTTACGTGTCTTACGTGACTCACGTCACGACTACATTTGAACTTTCTTCGCATTAGCTCGTAGTCAAGAGGTTAGACTCGGATGTAAAGGCCATTTTTTTCAATAAGTTGTTTCCTCAAATGAGTATGTTCGGTATTGCTGTCCAATATGTTGAGATTCTTGTCTGTGACGATGAAGGCCTTACATATAAGTTTACTGGAACACGAACAGTACCACCTGTCATGGTTTTTCCTTTCGTGATGCTTGTAGAACGTGTAACCCTGGTAAAGCAGGAGCTTCTTGCCATTTATCATAGTTATAAGTTTGGCTGAAAATATAAGAATTGCACAAACTAGTAACATAATATCACTGCGAATAACTTAAAGCGCATCTGCGAGTTTGTTTCGGCTTTCAAATGTCCGGGTACTGCGAAATTCCAAACTCAGTACTTTTTTTAAATATTTATTGAAGTGATTATAAGCACAAAATTATATTTAAGGCTGCGTCAATAGCCTCTGGCGACACGACTTACGTGTCTTACGTGAGTCCCGTCACGACTAAATTTGAACATTTACTTTCTTCGCATTAGCTCGTAGTCAAGAGGTTAGACTCGGATGTAAAGGCCATTTTTTTCAATAAGTTGTTTCCTCTTATGAGTATGTTGAATATTGCTGTCCAATATGTTAAGGTTCTTGTCCGTGACGATGAAGGCCTTATTACATATAAGTTTACTGGAACAGTACCACCTGTCATGATTTTTTCTTTTGTATTTCTTGTAGAACGTGTAGCCCCGATACAGAAGGAGCTGCTTGCCATTTATCATAGTTATGAGCTTGGCTGAAAAAAATAAAGTATTGCACAAAATAATAAAATCATATGATTTCAAATACCTTAAGACGCATCTGCTAGTTTGTTTCGACTTTCAAATGTCCGGGTACTGAGAAATGACAAACCCAAAAAAAAAAAAATTTTATTAATGTGAACGATTTTTAAAACCCAGATTTAGGGCTGCGTCAATAGCTTCTGGCGACACGATTTACGTGTTTTACGTGAGTCACGGCTCAACATGAACATCTATTTTCTTCGCATTGGCTCGTGGCCAAGAGGCTAGAATCGACCGAATAGGCCATTTTTTCCAATGAGATGTTCGCTCAAATGAGTATGCTCGGTATTGTAGTCCAATATTTTGAGGTTCTTGTCCGTGACGATGAAGGCCTTGCATATAAGTTTTCTTGAACAGTACCACCTGTCATGATTTTTCATCTCGTGATGCTTATAGAACGTGTAGCCCTCGTAGAGCAGTTGTTTGCCGCTACTCATAATTATAAGCTTGGCTGGAGAGATAAAACGAAATAAGGGATGAGTAAATACGTAGTAATTTTCGTTTCGTTTTGGAGACCTTTTTTGGGCTCCCTTATAATTCCATTATTTAACATTAATCATAACAATTAGAAAATAACTGTGTAACACTTCACAATAGTGACATTTATATAAAAAAAACTAGCTGACCCGGCAAACGTTGTTTTGCCATATAAATAATTTTAAAAAAATTTAGGTGTGGACTACCCCTAACATTTAGGGGGATGAAAAATAGATGTTGGCCGATTCTCATAGATACCGGATAAGCACAAAAAAATTCATCAAAATCGGTCAAGCCGTTTCGGAGGAGTATGGCATCGAAAACTGTGACACGAGAATTTTATATATAAAAAATATGGCGTGGCACTGGGGTAAACTTGTAATAGAATTATCCTAATTTGTAGACAAATCAAAAGATGATGGTGTTTTAACCTTTTTTTTATTTAAATTATGTATCAAATTTTAGTTATAAGATTTGAGCTATCGAAGACCCCAAAATTCCCCAGCCTTAGACTTGACTTGACAAGTAGTCCAATTAGATAGGTCCAACTTCGAGAAAGAGGTCAACCGCCGAATCCAACTCGGTTGGGCAGCGTTCGAGAAACTACGCAATGTCTTTTCGTCCGACATACCTCAGTGCCTCAAGACGACAGTCTTCAACCAATGTGTGTTACCAGTGATGACTTACGGCACCGAAACATGGTCTTTCACTATCGGTCTCATCTCAAAGCTCAAAGTCGCTCAACGAGCTATTGAGAGGGCTATGCTCGGTGTTTCTCTACGTGATCGAATCCGCAATGAGGAGATCCGTAGACAAACTAAAGTCACCGATATAGCCCCACCGGTTTATCAAGCTGAAGTGGCAATGGGCAGGCCATATTGCTCGCAGAGCAGATGGCCGATGGGGTCGAAAAGTACTAGAGTGGAGACCACGGACTAGCAAGCGCAGCGTACAGCGTAGGACGTCCACCAACAAGATGAACAGACGACCTCTGTCCATCTTGTTGGTGGACGTCCTAATGGACCTAATGCATAAATACTCATGAACGAATCCCAGTATTTGGCATCAAAAAAAGTTTTTTTGTAGCTTAAAAATTATTTATTTCTTAACAACGAAAGAAACAAAAAAAAAAATATCATCATCTGCCTAGCTTTTCCCAACTTAGTTGGAGTCGGCTTCCAATCGAAGCAAATGCGCTGAATATCAGTATTTTAAATTGAGCGACTGCCTATCTGACCTCAGTTAGGTACTACTAAGCAACGCGGTACCCCTTGGGAAAACTGGATGTCAAGTTTGAGTTTCTGAATGTCAAAGACTTACAAATTACAGCCGGGACCACAGGCTTTACGTGTTTTCCGAGAGACGGAGGAAACTCGCTTTGATATATATGGTAACCTTTTCACAGATTAATCGCGACTTAATCTTGAAAATCTTTGATTTAGCTACGAGCTGCATTTTATTTACAAACGTTGATAAGTTCCACTAGGGTTCTGTACTAGTATTCTTTTGCCATGCTTGTGTATCAAGTTACTGTGTTTTATCTTCAGAGATTTGTCCAGCACCACTGACGCTTGGCACACGGTCGAGTTGGTACAGTACCACCGGGTAAAGTTCTTTGTATTATACTTTTTGTAGTAACAGTACCCTTCATATAAAATCAGTTTCTTGCCGTTTGTCATTGTTATAAGTTTTGCTGTAATGAGAAAACAATAGTGAAAGAAAAAGGGAAAATTTTCGCGCAGGAGCAGCATTTTAGTAGTTGTAGTACCTGTTTTGTTATATCAAAGCTTAATGTATCTTTAATAAAGCTGTATTTTATCTAAGTTTTCTTTATTTATCAGAGGAGGACTTTTTATCCAGGAGTGATAAAATTTAAGCTGGTGATGTAGTGATGCTATAAGTATGAATTAGTCCACCTAAAGGTTGTCCGGAAGATATCGTTATCAACAATAAAACCGCTGTTGAATTCATAGAACTAGTGTAATTGTAAAAAGCTGTAGTAATTGCGGTGTGCAATAAAAAAATATACTCTATCTATCTAAGATGCTGAAATGAATAAATTATAACTGGATCATTAATACGGCCAAAAAAAATACAAAACGAGAACTTGTTTTTCATGTCTGTTATAAATATGAACATTTCAATTACATGTTTACATGGCATTAATGGAAAGTTTGAACTGCGATAACAGATTTTTAATAAAAATGTAACATGAAACAGGCTCTGTTTAAATCTGATTTAAATATTGGTAGATATAACAGACCACTCACATAGTATTATCTCCTTTACCTTTATTATACCAAAGGAAGTCTAGAAATATCGACTTAGCAATGAGACTGCCTAATGTGGCACGCAACTTTAAAGAATAGATTTATTATTTCTTTGGACTGCATAATAAAGAAATAATACTTGACCTATGTTAAAAATTTGCATTCATCGCAGATTTGACCTGCACACTGCAAGCAGAGAGCTTTGTTACAAGCATAGCATGAGAATCTTGTCTTCCGTTTCAGCTTGCATACACTACACAATCTTCTTTTCCGTTCCGGTGACGGCGGCTGGGGAGGCGGCTTTGAAACGGGAGGCAAATCCTTACCTAACACTCTTTTGACTCCCAATCGAAGCTCTTTAGGCAGCCTGTCGTTATAAACGCGTTCTTTTAAAGTAGGAAGAACTAAATCTCTCGCTAAAGATAACAGGAAGTCTCTTCGTCTCATTTTGGAACCTGGACACCCTTGGTACAAAACATAAGCATTCACACCAGCTAGATCTAATAACCAGTAAAATATTGCCATGGGCGAACGATTTGTTCGTCGTCTGCATGAATATATTGAACATTGTTTTTCTATTTCTTCGAAGCCAGCCTTTCTACGATTGTAATCAACAACCATAGCTGGTTTTTGGGTTACCATGTCTGTGCTTGGTTCGTGATGAGAAGATGAAATCAAAATTTCAGCTTTATTTATTTTAGCCACATGAGATATTATTGTGTAGTCTTGGGTAAACCCATATAAAGTGCTTCCCAGTTCTCTTTCCTTATTCGGTAAGAACGCTCGCGGAATCTCACGGTGCTTCTTTTTCAGAGTCCCTAAGTAAGTCAAATTTTTAGAATGTAAAACCTCCATTAGTTGGATTGAACTAAACCGCTTGCAAGCCGTTACATTCCTGTTGGTATTTTCAATAGGCTTCGTTAATCTTATAACCGATTGTGTTGTAACTTCAAGTTTTCTTTCTGCATCGGACAGACTTTCGCTATCAGATTTTCCACAGCACATATACGCATTATATGCATAAGGTTTTTCTGCATCACTGAGAATCATTATTCTGATTATATTTTTCCGTAATTTTTTGGTATTTGGCAGGTCAATTACAAAGGATTTGCCTCTGAACGCTAAAAGTTTATCATTAATATAGGTGTTAGGTCCCAATGTATAATTGTTTTGAGAGTTAATAAAGAACTGTTCAAAAATAGAGGATATTTCTGCTAATGGATTAGTTTCTATTTGCTCTTGACGATGGACATCATTGTTAAATCCAAGGCCATGAAGTAACGCACAGAATCTCGATTTGGACATAACCATGCGGAAAATATCATGTGCAGTGCCGTCGGTTGTGAACATATTGATGTAATCTGTAGAATTACATTTAAATACTGCGCTGTAATAGAGTAGTCCAAGCAGACTTCGTATTTCTGCTTGATCAGTATCGCGGATCTCAACTTTATGTATTTTTTTATAACGGGGTCTTAGTTTTAGCAGGTTTCGATTAGTGTGCGCGGTTATTTTCGCTATCATGTTGGTATCAAAAAGCTTTGTCCATAGGTCTGAGCAGTTTTGAAAGACAAGCTGTTCAGTAGGACGAGATTCTTGTATGATGTTATGAGTTGGAGTTCTGCTTGGTTTTTCATACTCGTATTTGGACCAGATAAATCCGTTTTTACCTACATAGTGACCCGTTTGCTCCAAAGAGTGTTCTTTGGAGCTGAGTGATTCGCCTCCATCGTCGACATCTTCGCTACTTTCACTTTGACTTGTTTCTTCTTCCTCCTCTTGTAATCTTCGGTTTCTAATCAGTTCTTCATTCTCAGGACTGCTTTCTCTTTCTTGCACGTTTTCTTCATCATAGTCATCAGTAAATTCTTTTTCTTCCTCCATATCCAGCAAAATTTCTATTTTTGGGGTTCGTTGAAATACCTTGTGGAATCGGGATTTGTGATCTAAAATAACAAAAAAAAAAAAAAAATGGTAACTTCTTAATATTTTGTACGTATTCGATGTTGTGACACACCACAGTGGTCATCATGAATCGATACGAGTGTATCTTGGATGCAAAGAAGCGTTTTGAATACTTTATCTCCCAGAATAAACGCATGTTAAATGTGAAGCCTCCTCATAACTTACCACCATTAACCGCTTTATTTAGACAACAAACAAGTGAATAATTTTCTCTGGGATACCGGAAACCCGAAATAAATGTAAAATCAACAGTGCAACAGGTGGTTTATAAATTAAAAATCCGTACAAATTTTTAAATTTTTTGGTCAATTTATTTCTGAATGCCTATCTGACCTCTACAACCCAGTTAGTACTTAGTTATAAGATACCCATAGGTAAAACTGCAGGACACTTTCGAGTTTCTGACTGTCAAAGATGTACAAATGACAGCCGGGACCGCAGGCTTTACGTGTTTTCCGAGACACGGAGGAAACTCCCTATGGTATATGGTAACCTATTAACAGATTAATGGCGGCTTAATCTCAAAGATTTTTGATTTAGTTACGAGCTCCATAAAATTTATTTACAAACGTTGATAAGTTCCACTAGGGTTCTGTACCAGCATTCTTTTGCCATGCTTGTGTATCAAGTTGCTGTGTTTTATCTTCAAAGATTTGTCCAGCACCACTGACGCTTGGCACACGGTCGAGTTGGTACAGTACCACCGGGTAAAGTTCTTTGTATTGTACTTTTTGTAGTAACAGTACCCTTCGTACAAAATCAGTTTCTTGCCGTTTGTCATTGTTATAAGTTTTGCTGTAATGAGAAAATAATAGTGTAAGAAAAAGGGAAAACTTTCGTGCAAGAGTAGCCATTTTAAAAGTAATATGTTAATAGTACCTGTTTTGTTATATGTATAAAAGCTTAAAATCTTTCAACTAAAAATGTATTTTTAGATGAACTGTATTTTATCTAAATTGTCTTTATAAAATGATAAGCTTGTAAGTATCATTTAAGTGTGAATTAAGATGCTGAAATTAATACAATAATTATCTGGGTTGTTAATATGGGCAAAGAAAACAATATGAGAATTTGTTATTTTGCCTGTAATCAATTTTAACATTTAAATTACATGAGACCGGCTCTGTTAAGATCTGATTTAATTGTTGGTAGGTACAAAACAGACTACCTACAATTTATTCGATATAATGTTATAGTATAATAAACATAAGTTATACTCTCTTCTTTTACTTTTATTCAATCCAAAGGAAGTTAGTGAAAATATTGATTTTAGCAATAGACTGTCTCATGTGGCACGCAACTTTTAAGTTTTATATTAATTTGGTGTGCATAGTACAGAAACCATTCTAAATATTTTTAGTTGACCTATGTTAAAAATTTGCATTCATCGCAGATTTGACCTGCACACTGCAAGCAGAGAGCTTTGTTACAAGCATAGCATGAGTATTTGGTCTTCCGGTTCAGTTTGCATACACTACATGATCTTCTTTTCCGTTCCGATGACGGATGCTGGGGAGATGGTATAGAAACGGGAGGCAAATCCTTACCTAACACTCTTTTGACTCCCAATCGTAGCTCTTTAGGCAGCCTGTCGTTATAAACGCGTTCTTTTAAAGTAGGAATAACTAAATCTCTCGCTAAAGATAACAGGAAGTCTCTTCGTCTCATTTTGGAACCTGGACACCCTTGGTACAAAACATAAGCATTCACACCAGCTAGATCTAATAACCAGTAAAATATTGCCATGGGCGAACGATTTGTTCGTCGTCTGCATGAATATATTGAACATTGTTTTTCTATTTCTTCGAAGCCAGCCTTTCTTCGATTGTAATCAACAATCATAGCTGGTTTTTGAGTTGCCATGTCTGTGCTTGGTTCGTGATGGGAAGATGAAATCAAAATTTCAGCTTTATTTATTTTAGCCACATGAGATATTATTGTGTAGTCTTGGGTAAACCCATATAAAGTGCTTCCCAGTTCTCTTTCCTTATTCGGTAAGAACGCTCGCGGAATCTCGCGGTGCTTCTTTTTCAGAGTCCCTAAGTAAGTCAATTTTTTAGAATGTAAAACCTCCATTAGTTGGATTGAACTAAACCGCTTGCAAGCCGTTACATTCCTGTTGGTATTTTCAATAGGCTTCGTTAATCTTATAACCGATTGTGTTGTAACTTCAAGTTTTCTTTCTGCATCGGACAGACTTTTGCTATCAGATTTTCCACAGCACATATACGCATTATATGCATAAGGTTTTTCTGCATCACTGAGAATCATTATTCTGATTACATTTTTCCGTAATTTTTTGGTATTTGGTAGGTCAATTACAAAGGATTTGCCTCTGAACGCTAAAAGTTTATCATTAATATAGGTGTTAGGTCCCAATGTATAATTGTTTTGAGAGTTAATAAAGAACTGTTCAAAAATAGAGAATATTTCTGCTAATGGATTAGTTTCTATTTGCTCTTGACGATGGACATCATTGTTAAATCCAAGGCCATGAAGTAACGCACAGAATCTTGATTTAGACATAACCATGCGGAAAATATCATGTGCAGTGCCGTCGGTTGTGTACATAAAATCTGTAGAATCGCATTTAAATACCGCGCTGTAATAGAGTAGTCCAAGCAGACTTCGTATTTCTACTTCATCAGTATTGCGGATCTCAACTTTATGTATTTTTTTATAACGGGGTCTTAGTTTTAGCAGGTTTCGATTAGTGTGCGCGGTTATTTTCGCTATCATGTTGGTATCAAAAAGCTTTGTCCATAGGTCTGAGCAGTTTTGAAAGACAAGCTGTTCAGTAGGACGAGATTCTTGTATGATGTTATGAGTTGGAGTTCTGCTTGGTTTTTCATACTCGTATTTGGACCACATAAATCCGTTTTTACCTACATAGTGCCCAGTTTGCTCCAAAGAGTGTTTTTTGGAGCTGAGTGATTCGCCTCCATCGTCGACATCTTCGCTACTTTCACTTTGACTTGTTTCTTCTTCCCCCTCTTGTAATCTTCGGTTTCTAATCAGTTCTTCATTCTCAGAACTGCTTTCTCTCTCTTGCACGTTTTCTTCATCATAGTCATCAGTAAATTCTTTTTCTTCCTCCATGTCCCACCAAATTTCAATTTTTGGGGTTCGTTGAAATACCTTGTGGAATCGGGATTTGTGATCTAAAATAATAAATAAAACAATAATCATGAATAACTTCTTAATATTTTATATTTATTCGATGTTGTGACACACCACAGTGGTCATCATGAATCGATACGAGTGTATCTTGGATGCAAAGAAGCGTTTCGAATACTTGATCACCCAGATTAAATGCATGTGAAATGTGAAACCTCCTAACTAAGGTATGAGGAGGTACCAGCATAAACCGCTTTATTTAGGCAACAGACACGTGAATAATTTTCTCTAGATACTGGAAGATAGAGATAAATGTAAAAGCAACAGTGCAAAAGCTGGTTTTTAAATCAAAAATCCGTACAAACTTGTTATTTTTTGGTAAATTTATTTCTTTTATAAAAATATAACCATCGCGTCGTACATAAAATGGATTTTACCATTTTCCATAGTGATCAAATGATCATGAGGTCTGAAAAAAGTATGAAAAAATTTAAATCTAGGCCATGAAATTTAAAACAGAAATTTAGAACCTGAGTAACAGAAGTAGCAGCGGGCTGGCTATGATTGTTGTTTGTAATTTCAAATAACTAAAATCACATTATTTCAAGGGCACTTATCGACTAAAAATATAGTCTAATAAATTAGATTAATATACTTCTACGTAATTATCTTCAACGGTAATAGTATCTACTTACTTATTTAGTAACTATAAAAAGTATTAATTACTTAATTTCAAAGAAATTAAAGAAAACGAGGATCAGTGTGGTAAACTTTAAAACAACCAATTACACATAAGGCGGGCTTTTCAGGACAAGTAGCACATACAAACGATGACTCTTTCCGCTTTTTATTCTTTTTGCATACACGACATGTTCTGGCTGGAACGGCTTTCTTTGCGGTGGGTGGTAGCCTTTCTAAATGGTGAAAATGTTCTATTGGTACACGAGTATTTATGTTGGCTGATGATGGCCAAGAAGCTGGTGATGCAGCTGAAGTGAAGAGAGTTTCAATAGCTCCTGGTATCCATGGCGTTGGTAGATATGGGCCTGCTTGGGCTTTCTGTGGCTGTACTAGCGGTGTATGCCAAGTTGTCACTGTAAGAGTCAAATAATTACCAAGCCGTTCTTAAAAATGAACTAAATGATTGCGGTGCCTGACTACGCAATAATACGTACTATGGCATCCTCCTTTAAATTGCAATCGGTGCCAACTACGTAGTCTTTCGTAGCAGAATATTTCTATGGTGGCCCTGATTGTGATTTGACGGTCAACTTCATTCACTCTCACTCATATTCACGCTCGATTAACGATTATAAGTACAATAAAAATATTGTAATTACAATGATATTGAAATGAAATAATGCCATTTTTGGAACACGATTTATTAAAAACAACCATTTTAAAATATATAATTTGTACAAAATATTTCTTTATTAACTTTTTAACATTACATAAAATTTACATAAAAATAGAAAAATAGCAGCATCGGGAAGATAGTCCGGGCTACCGGTGGTCAGGGCTCCTGAGAGAGGAACCTCTTAACAAAATATTATTCTTATTAACATTATCTTATATTATTCTAAAACCGACCAAATTATCAACATAGGAGGGTTCGGAATCTGGCACCGAATTCATGGCAACGGTCTGTGCATTAATATTACTTACACCTGATATGTACTTATTGGTAACGTGTAGATCAGATGTTTGGATACGAGTATATCTACCGTCACTCGTTTGGTACAATATCTTTTTACGATGATTATGTTCCGTTATCATTTCAGTAATCACCATATTGTAATTATCTATCATTTTTATATATGACTTACAACTAGGAAAGTTTGTACAGAACCATTTCTTCCTATTTCGTGGGTTCTTTCTATAAAAAGTATAACCTTCGCATAGGACGAGTGTTTTGCCGTTCACCATGGTTATTAGTTGGGCTGGAATAAGCAGAATATTGTATTTTACACTTAGAACTGGTAGCAAAGAATTTTCAGTGGTATGATGGTAGGTAAAAAAGCATATTTGTAAAAAACAAAGTATTTTTATTTTATAACAAAATAAAGCTAAAACATCTTAAAAGTTTACTAAAGTAATAAAGTTACATGTCCACATGTAAAACTAAATATACATTAAAAAAAACATCATAAAAGACATTTCCATCGTAGCAGACCCTTAATTATGTATAACAATCTATTCAATTATTATTCAACCCTTATGATCCCAAATATAATTAACACCTGATAATATAACATATTTTAAAGAAGTAAGAAGACCACCTTCTTAAAAACATTGAACTTAATGTACGATGTTCCACATACGGAACTAGCGAATTCTTTATTCAGTGTTAGATGTGGAACAGCAGCGTAGTGTTTTTTGCTTAAGTGCAGTAAAAATTTGTGCCCCAAGTGGAACAATTTGAAATTTTAAACAAGTCAATCTTTAGTTCAAGGACGGTCTTAGTGGCGGCTGTAGAGACATCTAAATAGCATATTGCTTTATTTCTGTACCACAAGAGACCGGACATCACTTTTAACTCATTAATGGCGACTGCATTTCCAAGATTTACTTTATTTCATTTCTAGAAATCGCATTGTTCTCGTCATTACATAAACACATCATGTTTAATGTATTTGTTGTTTTTTTTTTGTTTGACTACTTGAATGTTCTCCCATAAATAATAAATTTTCATCATAATGCAACGTTTAAGAGGTAAAGGGACACAAAAAAGAAAGGAAAAAAGCAGTATCCGATGTTTATAGACATCAGTAAGTCTTGACATATTTCCCGTCCGGACACCGATGTACTGGTCGCATCTCATGAGCATGCTCCAGAAAATATTTAAAGATATTGTTGTGATCATCCAAGCACAGGTAAGACTTACATCGAGGGAAATTCGTACAGACCCATTTATGTCCCATCTTCAGTTTGTACCTATAGAAGAACGTGTACCCACCAAATAGAACCCAGGTTTTGCCGCTGGCCATTTCGATTATGCAAGCTGAAAAAAGAGAATCAGTATAATAAATACGAAATAAAAATGCTTATTACATTATTTATTGCGAAAGAAGTTGTATTATTTATTTAGAAACTAAATAAAAGATCATCGAAGTTGATTTTTTTATTAAAACATGACGTAGTATTTTTATTGAGTTACACGCTAAAGTTAAGAAGTTAGAAGTTCTTCGAAGAGCTTCTAACTGCTCTGCACTTCCAAACTAAAATCTCGCCCATTCTCTTTAACAACTGTTAAAGAGAATGGGCGAGATTTTAGTTGTTGTTGTTAGTTGTTGTAAATGAACAATAAATAAAATAGCAATAATTGTTTGTGAACTTGATTAAATAATAGTAATAAAAATGTTTTATATGAACCCCCTCCTTGTGAATTAGCAACGCGGATCAAAAGGACAATGGTCATACTTTATTAATAAAAAAATCAGTCACATGCTTACATATTTATTTCTTGCAATAAAAATTACGTTCGTTTCTAAAGTTTAACATACGTCCCATTAGCTAATCTGTAATACTTCCGTCTATCATGGCAATGGTCTTCTCTATACTTGACTATTTCTCCGTCTTCGGCAACCAAGAGGAATGCGCGGCATTTATTATTCGACGAACAACGCCATCTAGCGCCTGATTTGAGATCTACTTGTTTTTTGTATGTGTAGCCGTCCTTCATCAGAAGTTGTTTGCCGTTTTGCAGGGTAATGACTTCCGCTGTAACATCACGTGGTTTAAAAAAGGAAAGACAGTCTTTTTTTGTAGGACAGGTTAAGAGGTTCAGCTACATTTTGAATTTATTACCAAACAACAATAGATATGCATCAGTTAAATAGGTAGGTAATCTTTTATCCAGAATCTTGGACTCAATTCTAATTTGTCTTGGGAGTTGAAACAACAAACAAAGAAAGAGATTCGTTTTTTATTCGGTGAAAAGTAACACAAAAAATAGGCACCTTCTTTAAAAGATGGCAGTTACTGTCAGATTAAAACTAATCGACGGTACGTTTTTTTTTTCAGGTGATATCAGGTGAGTTTACAGTGCAAACATACCATACAATAAATGTATTTACTAAAGATAATATTAATTATAATAAAAGACAAAAAAAAAATCAGATCGAAGACAGAATTACGTCGAATTCTAATTTTCATAATCCCGTTTTTTTTAGCCGCGGATTAGCATGTGGTAGACTGGCTTACTCAGTTATCACAAAAAACAATGGAATAAGAAAGTTATAGATTCAACACAAATTTTTCATTAAAATTTACCCAAGCTTGAGCTTAAAATAAGTCCCATCCGCTAATTTATGATAAGCCAACCGATCATGATTATGATTTTCTGAAGACTTGATGACGTCACAATTTTTGGACAAAACGATGTATGCGTGACACTTAGATGATCTCGAACAACTCCATCTATCGCCCCCCCTGACAGGTACATGCTTGTAATAAGTATAGCCGCCTTTCATCAATTGTGGCTTGGGATGGCCATGTACCTTTATAAATTGCACTGTGGAATATGAAGGACACACAGGTTATTTATTATTGACTAGTTGCTAAATTATGAAAGGCATTGAAGAAGGCCTTGACCAGCATCAGGAAAGTACAGGTAATGAAAAAGTTTGTAAATTATAGGCATAGTGAGTTAGCATCCAAATGACCCCATGAGTACACAGAAACAACCATCAAAATAGATCAAGCCATTTAGGAGGAGCAAATTACGAACACAAACAGGATTTCTGTAGAAAAAGAAACCATAATTATAATGTCCTTTAAATTTTATTAGCAAAACATTCAAAGTCTGACATAGCTACCATCAGGTTCTCTAAACAAATTGAAAGGTTCATGATTATGGTTTTCCAAAGCTTTGATGATGATATTGTCTTCAGTGATTTGAATGAACGCGTTGCATTTAAATTTTGTTCCTCTTGTGCAGCTCCATCTAGCGCCTTTCCTTCGAACTGAGTGTTTAAAGTAAGTGTAGCCGTTTTTCATCAGTAGTATCTTGTTACTGCGCGCCATTCTTATGTATTCCACTGCAATACAAATGTTTTTATTTTAATACTATTATTAGTCAAATTCTGCATAATATGATTACTTATTTAATGGTAAATAGCCTATACTCTACTGGGGGTGGCAATAAAATGGTAGACAACTTGTCTGAACATTGATTAAAAAACTAGTATTTTTCGCTATAATGGTACTTTTATTTTAAAACACAAATTAATTACAATAGCAGTAAAAAAAAAACTTTTTATGCTAATCTTCTTTGTGCTATCTGTAAAGGGTTACTCTAACTGTTAGGAAACAAATTCCGGGTCATCTGCATACTGACAGATGCTCTAGTAATGCAAAAGGAGTTTTGGACACATAGTCTTATTACTTATTATAACTTTAAAGTACGCAATTTCACTCGTAACCTCAAAAAAAAAACAACATTCATAGACACTTTTGGCGTATACGCCGCGTGTGCGATGACAGCGCCTCCTAAATTATTATCTCGATAATGGATTTATCACTGTTGAGGTCATCAATAGAACTAGATATTTTGACAAAGATTTTCGGTATCTTCTTCATTAAAAATAAGTAATACCGGAAAAAGTACTTAAAAGGCTGTGGTGCGTATTAAACTTCACACATGGACATGTCACTCCCGAGAGTCCTGAGTTAGTTCCCACTTCTGTCACATCGCGCGCTGCTATCGATTTGAAAGTCCCTAGCTTCTACAAAGATCTAGACACCATCTTCCAAAGTTATTCCTGTAATAAACAGGGGCTGGATGCATATGGTTCAAGTCACCAGAAACGACAGTCAAGCTGGAGTCAGCAACGGCGAATGCACGACAGTCATACTTCATTCTTGAGGAGCATTTGTAACGGGTCATGCCTTTCTTAGAGATACAATGGAGGCTGTAGGTATAACCATGGAACTTAAACAATTGAGCACCATTGACTAGTACTATAATTTCACCTGGAATTTTGATCAAGATTAGTTTGAGGCCTCTGAAGTTCAAGTTGGATTTTTAGGTCCTTGCAGTACGATTACTACTTAATGCATGATTTAAATCATTTTGAGGAAGCGGCTTTATCATCCGTTTGTGTATATCTTGGTATTCTGGTATATCTTGTACAAAAGAGGTTAAGTTTGTATGTTTATATACAGGAAATAATCTCTGAAAAATCTGAACCGAAATTTAACTGTAGGCAGTTTATTGTTCCTGAGTGACACAGGTTAGATTTTATTTTTATTTATTTTAGTTTTAGATAAAGTCATGAAAATATGTGTTAGTTAAGAAAAAGCTGAAATTGTTTCTTAACTAACACATATTTTTATTATATTTTATCTATATTTGTGAAAAAAAAAACAACACGAGTATTCATAATATTCACCACATGCACACTTCTAAAATCACAAATGCTGCTTATCATAAACTACGTTCACATTTTCGTTTTGTTTTTCATTGATAAATAAACAATACCTGAAAAAGTACTGCAAAGGTTGTGGTGCGTATCACACATTTCACTCCCGAGAGGTCCGAGTTAGTTCCCACTTCTGTCACATCGCGCGCTGCTATCGATTTGAAAGTCCCTAGCTTCTACAAAGATCTAGACACCATCTTCCAAAGTTATTCCTGTAATAAACAGGGGCTGGATGCATATGGTTCAAGTCACCAGAAACGACAGTCAAGCTGGAGTCAGCAACAGCGAATGCACGACAGTCATACTTCATTCTTGAGGAGCATTTGTAACGGGTCATGCCTTTCTTGGAGATACGATGGAGGCTGTAGGTATAACCATGGAACTTTAACAATTGAGCACCATTGACTAGTACTATAATTTCACCTGGAATTTTATTCAAGATTAGTTTCAGGCCTCTCAAGTTCAGGTTGGATTTTTGAGTCTCTGTTGTACGATTACTATTTTCTGCTTGATTTAAATCACTCAATAACTTGTCTTGTTAGTTTAGTTGTGCATGGGTCAAATGTTACCACTAAATTTAAGGAATGTAGAGGTAGCAGGTTTTTCATCTGTGTGCTAGGTATACTGGTATTTTTATAGGTACTAAAAACAGGTTAAGTTTGTACGTTTTATACAGGAAATAATCTCTAGAACATCCCGAAAATTAATGAACAGGTGAAATAAGTAGAAAATTCTTTCAACTGTGGGCAGTTACGAGCATTGTTCATGAGTGACATCTAGGTTAGATTTTATTTTTAAAATGCACCTGTGCGCAGTCAGGGCGGGTCACTAGTTTTAGATAGTCATGAAAATATGTCTTTTAAAATATGTGTTTTTTCTTCAAACACATATTTTTATTATATTTTATCTATATTAATTTGTATAAAAAAAAACAACATACGTATTCCTAATATAACCTATAATATGCACATTTTTATAACGAATAAGCCTACAGTTTTATACAATTTAATAACAACATGTTTTCACAAGAAATATTTTATCTTATAAAAAACTAATTAAATTAAATGTACAGTATTTTGACCCTATCAGAAAGAGACGATACCATCAAAACTAAGCTTCGTACATGAAAAACTCAAATAATGTAAACCTGGCTTGAAAGGGTTAATTAATTGGGCCAGTTTTTGTGAAAAAGAACCTTATTGAAACCGAGTTAAAGTTCTTTATAAAAAACTGATAACTTCACGATCAGATAAACCGGTGCAGTGCGGACAAATATTGAACGCTTTTCTGAGGTTCAGACATTGAGAGATACTTCAGTAAGGAACGGAACTCTAGACTTCTGGACGAAACTTACACTTCATATAAATAATGAAGAGTACAATCAGTCCAGATTCCCGCAAGTTTTTCCGTACAGGTTGGATTGATCCTTTCGTACTTTAGTTTTGTTGTATAAAGTTATTAGTTCTCTATTAAGAACTTTATATTAATCGGAATAAAACTCAATTGAGACCGCAAACTTTTCCGTTGTGTTACAGAAACTTAAGTCGAATCAAAAACACAAAAAAATGAAAGAATTCAGTAGCACATTACAGAAAAAAAAGCTTTTTGAAATGATAATTACAACTTATGGGTGGTTACCAAAGGTCCCTGCTTGTGTCATTGGAATTAGTTAAAAACATGTGAAAATAAGAATTAAAAGTAAGTTAAGTTAAAAAGTAAGTGAAAGTTTCTTTTTTTTCTAGGTAATAAATCTGTTGTAATTAGGTTATAGGTTTTATTGTTTATCGTCCAAACATGACATACACAAAAATATGTATACCTATTACTAAATTGAAAGATTTTTTACAATTACCTTAACAGAGGCTCAAGTTCATATTATCCTGACTATACATACTATTGTCGATAAAGCTTGAAGTTAATATTTTTTTTCTTATAAATAAAAGTAAATCAATCAAAGTCAAACACAAAAACAACCTTTCAATACTTAACCAGAATTATGTGACCAACGATGTATGAAAGATGGACAGTGTCCTTTATAAAGTGGTTTAAACTTAAGGGTCAGGTTTGTTTATCATCTTAAACTTTATTTTGCCATCCGACCACTTTGCAGTAGTCTCATGGTTATGATTCGTACATTTTTTCAGTACTTGTTGCACTCTATTCATAAGTACAAAAGCAGAACAGTTTGGACTCGTACACTTCCATTTGACCACATTTTCAGGTTTTTTAGAAGTTTCTTCTTCGTAGACAAATTCCCTGAATATCAAAACTCTCTTGTCGCGGTTTACGAGAAATATAGCACCGACCACTTTTTTAGCTGTAAAAAATATCCAACATTTAAAAAACACTCAAGACAAAATCCCGGTTATCTTAGGTAGTCAGGACAAAAGAAAATTATTGGTAATTATTTTAACAAACAGAATAAAACTACTTTATTCTTACTAATAGTACAAGAATTTAGCCAGGCCCATTTACAAAAAAAATATACCTTTATTCATAATAAAGTTCCTTACCTAACATTAGGGTTTAAAATATCCCGCATATTTACAATGTTTATTATTTGTTTTGAGTTTCAGTGCTGAAATATCGGAAACTCAAACAAATAATAAACATGGTAAATATCCAGTTAGACTGACATGGTCACTCTATTACTAATATTAGGGTTTAACCCTAATATTAGTAATAGAGTGACCATGTCAGTCTAAAAACTTAAGTTCCTAACCGTTTGATCATTGCAACTGTAAATATCCGCCAACATTAACTTGAAATATGTATATTTGTACCTATAACAATAAAAAATTGCAACAAATTGAATATCGAAAATAAACTTTATTCGTAATTTAATAATTATTCACCAATTTTGGTGAATAATTATTGATTTTCGAATAATCATTTCAGCCTATTGCAGTCCATTACTGCTTGCATGCTGGACATAGGCCTCTTCCAGGGAGCGCACGATCTCCAGCTTTTTTCATCCAGCCACTGCCAGCCACCTTCTTCAGGTCATCGGTCCATCTTGCCGGGGGGCGTCCCACCCTACGTTTACCTACACGCGGTCTCCATTCGAGAACCTTTCTACTCCACCTATCGTCGGTTCTGCGGCAGACATGACCAGCCCATTGCCACTTCAACTTGCTATAGATTTGGACAATATCTGTAACTTTTGTCTTATGCCGTAAGACCTCATTCCGGATTTTATCCCTTAGTGAGACCCCAAGCATAGACCTTTCCACAGCACGCTGCGTGACATGAAGTCGGTGGGCCAGCTTGACTGACATGTTCCACGTTTCGGCTCCGTAAGTTATGACTGGAAGGACGCACTGATTGAACACCCGGCTTTTCAGGCACTTCGGCAGTGGCGACGTGAGGATATGACGCATTTTCCCAAATGCTGCCCAGCCAAGTTGCACTCTTCTGGCAATTTCCCGCTGGAAGTTGTCTCTACCCAGCTGTAATATCTGTCCGAGGTAGATGTATTCTTGGCAAACTTTGAGTGTTATGCCTTCGACGGAAATTGGTTCTGGGATGACATGGTCATTGAACATGACCTTGGTCTTGTCCAGGTTCATCCCAAGACCCACACGTCTCGAGGCAGCATTGAGACTGTTCAGCATTTTTTGCAGGTCTTGCAGCGATTCCGCCATAATAACTATGTCGTCGGCAAAACGAAGGTGCGTTAGGTATTCACCGTTGACATTGATGCCCAGTCCGTTCCAGTCCAGCGCCTTGAACAAATCCTCCAGCGCGTTGGTAAACAGTCAAGGGGATATAACATCTCCCTGTCTCACACCTCTTAGCAGCTGGATGGGTTTTGTTCGGTGGTTTTGTACACGTCCGTTTCAACCGCGCGGCCATGACGTTTTTTTTAAATAAAAACCATCCCAAGTTTTTGTAAAAAAATGTAAAAGTCGATTCCCAAAAACCATAAATTTGTCAAAGCAATGGTTAAAAAGTTATAAGGGTTTGAACGTGGCCGCGCCATCGAAACGCGGCGAACCGCGCGGCCATGGAGATCTTTAAAACTAAGCGTCGCAGAGACCTGAAATTTTGGGAAATAGTAGATTGATTTTGTAAAAAGTAAAAATATAGAAAAAAATCCTGTGTTTATATTTTAGGAGCTGTAAGGCTAAAACCTCATGGCCGCGCCATTGAAACGGTGTCAAAAACGTTATCACCGATATCTCGCTGAAAAAACATCGCAGACGTCTGAAGTTTTTTGTAAAACACAGATTTGATTTTGTCGAAACTAGTAAAAATACAACAAAAAATCCTAGGTTTATATTTCAGGAGCTATAAGACTAAAACCTCATGGCCGCGCCATCGAAACGTTGGAAATTTTGTTTTTCGCGAATATCTCGCTGAAAAAGCATCGCAGAGGTCTGAAGTTTTTTGTAAAACCTAGATTTAAAGTTGTCAAAACTAGCAAAAATACAACAAAAAATCCTAGGTTTATATTTCAGGAGCTGTTGAACAAAATCCTCAATGCGTCTTGAATATGTCGATTAGGGTGACCACGGATTATTATTTACAGAGACTTTCCACCTTTTTTTATAAGAAATGAAATCTCAAGAATTCGGTGAACAATAAGGAGCAATAATATGGCTATTTCTTTAAAAATCACGTAAATTAGAGATTGTTCGCTTACATTAAAGTATAAACTTCTTTAACAAGTAATTATTAAATTTAAAAAAATATTGCCAAGTTTCCCTTGAAGCCTCGGCCCAGAAACCTTTTTACATTTTAACAGACTTCAAAAAAAGAAGGAGGTTATCAATTCGACTGTATTTTTTTTATGTTTGTTACCTCATAACTTGCGACTGGGTGAACCGATTTTCATGATTCTTTTTTTATTTGAAAGCTGGTGCTTCCCGTGTAGTCCCATTGTCACCATTTCAATATCTGATGATTGTATCCTGGAGAAAACGAGGGCAACCCTCAAATTTTATAGGCCCACACATCGTTTTTCACAAATATTATGAAGTAATTTAAGTACTTGCGTATAGTGATCATAATCTCATGTAGCTGAGCTGATGATGGAAGGTACAACTCCTTAACAGTAAGGAGTAGGCGTCGACTGATTTAGTCAATTATTTTTTTTCATTAAGTATTTCAAAGCACTACAATTTAATAAAGGTCTGGAGTATACCTGATGATGGAGCCGAGAGACAGTCGAGGGAACTCCTCAACGATTCACAGCAGGTATCTTGTGTTTGAGCTTGATTAATTTGTATTGATAAGAACTTTACACCTAGATGAGTTGTAACTGTTATTAGGGGTCTGATGACGAAGATGAAGGACAGTTCAGGGAATTCCTCAACGGTTTACAATAGCTACCTTGTGTTTGGACTTAATTCATTTATATTGATGAGAACTTTACACCTAGATGGGTTGCAACTGTCATTAGGGTTCTGATGATGAAGACGAAGAACAGTTCAGGGAACTTCTCAACGGTTTATAGCAGCTATCTTGTATTTGGACTTAATTCATTTATACTAATGACCCATATGGGTTATTGTTCGAATAGAATAGAATATTATTTATTGTAAAACATGAGTAAGCATCAATCATGATGCAGTATACCTGCCATTTGGTCCCATAAAAAAATCATTTATTTTGGTGTTCTTGCTTATTGTGTACATGGGCGATGTTACAGCCGGTGCTAAGGATAATAAAATTCTAGTGCATATGTAAGAAAATTATGTATTTGACAAGAATTTGGGTTAAATATAATACTAAAAAGGGTAAAATAAGTTTTTTTTTCAAAAATGTAACCGTCTTCTAAAAAACAACAACCACTAAAAAGGGTAAAATAACCTACCAAATAACTTTTCTTTCGGAAGTCGGTGGCAAAAAAATCAACGAAATAAAAAAGCAAAGTCACCGACTTCCGAAAGAAAAGTTATTTGGTAGGTTATTTTACCCTTTTTAGTGGTTGTTTTTTCTTTAGAAGTCGGTAACATTTTTTTTAACTTTAATGTTAACGTAATAGAAACTTTCAAATAATTAATAAAATGCATGATTTTTTGCATATTATTCTCTTATTATTATTTGTTTTATTGTGTTATGTTACTAATTATCTATTATTATTTAGAAATTCGCATCATTAAATTTTATGACACAACATGAATCGGGCCGAATCTTGTCATACCCCTTTAGGTCGGTTTCAGTTAATGACGATACTAATTTAGCATACAGTTTAATCGATGACGATTAAGATATTAAACAACAGGGGAATTTTAAAAATTACATAATGAGAATAAACTGTACCTAACCAAAATAAATTACCTCATTTTAAAGTTTTAATATAAGTAATGGAATTTTTTTTTTGTTAGGTTTACAGAAAGTCTTTGGCCACAAGGTCGTATTTACAAGAAATAAACTTACTGTTACAAAATAATAAAAAATGCATATCTTAGTGTAGGTATAGGTACGAACAATCTATGATTTAAGTGATTTTTAAGGAAATTTATGTCTTAATGTAAGCGAACAATCTCTAATTTACGCATTTTTAAAGAAATAGCCATATTATTGCTCCTTATTGTTCACCGAATTCTTGAGATTTCATTTCTAATAAAAAAAGGTGGAGTCTCTGTAAATAATAATCCGTGGTCACCCTAATCGACATATTCAAGACGCATTGAGGATTTTGTTCAACAGCTCCTGAAATATACCTAGGATTTTTTGTTATATTTTTGCTAGTTTTGACAACTTTAAATCTAGGTTTTACAAAAAACTTCAGACCTCTGCGATGCTTTTTCAGCGAGATATTCGCGAAAAACAAAATTTCCAACGTTTCGATGGCGCGGCCATGAGGTTTTAGTCTTATAGCTCCTGAAATATAAACCTAGGATTTTTTGTTGTATTTTTACTAGTTTCGACAAAATCAAATCTGTGTTTTACAAAAAACTTCAGACGTCTGCGATGTTTTTTCAGCGAGATATCGGGGATAACGTTTTTGACACCGTTTCAATGGCGCGGCCATGAGGTTTTAGCCTTACAGCTCCTAAAATATAAACACAGGATTTTTTTCTATATTTTTACAAATTTTTTACAAAATCAATCTACTATTTCCCAAAATTTCAGGTCTCTGCGACGCTTAGTTTTAAAGATCTCCATGGCCGCGCGGTTCGCCGCGTTTCGATGGCGCGGCCACGTTCAAACCCTTATAACTTTTTAACCATTGCTTTGACAAATTTATGGTTTTTGGGAATCAACTTTTACATTTTTTTACAAAAACTTGGGATGGTTTTTATTTAAAAAAAAACGCCATGGCCGCGCGGTTGAAACGGACGTGTTTTGTATTAAGACCGACATCGACGCCATGCTATATAGGCTCCTTAGCACCTTTATGTACCGCCAATCGACTTGGCATCGCTGCAAGGATTCCAGAACAGCCCAGGTTTCGACGGAAACGAAGGCTTTTTCGTAGTCCACAAAGGCTAGACACAGCGCGGCGGCTGGTTATACTCCTCTGTCTTCTGTATAACCTGCCGCACTGTGTGTATGTGGTATACGGTACTTTATTATAGGGCCTTTATTATATATTTTTATATTTTCTTTATTTTATTTTATATTTATATTTTCGAATAAAGTAAACAAAAAATGTATTTTAAAGTTTAAGCGTTTTTAAAGTTTAAATCGCTCTAGAAATCATTCTATGTGTACACACAATTATTTCTAGAGAGGTTTATTGCAATTCTATGTACACATATAATTATTTCCAGATTCTAGAGCGACTTGAACATTATATACTTACTCAACTACGTTACGCTATATACTTACTATTGTTCTGGAGCTGCCTGTAAAAGTTTGGTCGAAATTGTTTCATAAAAACTAGGAACAAATATTTAGCAACTTTATTGTGACAGCGGTACTGTGCCTAATAAAATATTTAAAACTTACTTATATCAATAATAACATTCAATATAATTTTACAAAAATAGATTTCTGTTAAAATAGTGATAATTTTCTTCATAAAATATTAACTAGCTATCAACATTTGTTTTGTATTAACTTCTTTAAATGCAAAAAGTAGTTAAATTCACAATAGGTACTTATTTTTGTTAAATATTACCTAACTAGTTTTTATTTACGTATACCTCGTATTAATAAATATAAATAACTGAGGGTGTTAACAGCAACATTTATATATGTAAATAAATATTAGTAAAACATTATACGAAATCTTTTGCCTTCAATGCCGTACTTATATGTGTTCAGAAATATGATAGAAGCGCAGTCTTTAGGACTCACATTTGGGAAGGCGTTATCACATTAAAATATTTTACAACTATGAAACAATGGATTTTACACAAGCAGACCATAAAGTTTACTTCAACAAGTCTGGGATTTAAACATATCTAAAAACTAAAAGTTTAAATTGAATAACTTTTAATAGTACATAGCATAATGACGGGGCGGCCCTTTAGAGGGCCAAGGCCTGCCGCGGTCGGAAAGGCGGTCGGTCGGTTCACGGAAAGGCGCTTCTTGTTACGCGCCCGCTACGGCGTAGCAAATACTGCTACGATCCCGTAGTCGTGGTAAAATCATCAAATGAGTCTTCCCACCCAGGGCCGTGAGCCGTGGGGCGCCGGCTTAGAATTGCGTTCCCCCAATTCATCCCGTGGGTGTCGTAAGAGGCGACTAAGGGACAAACCGGAGGTCGGGCAGCAGCGTCCTCCGTGTACCTACTGCACATCCTCACTGCGATCGCCAACCCGCCTGCCAAGCGTGGCGATTTAAGGCAAATTACCCCCAATGATTGTAAGCACAGATACCAGGCCCCCAGTCCCCGGCAGCTCCGCTATCCCTGGCGCGGGTAGCGGTCAAGGTAACGGCGGAGCAGGGGGTGCTAAGAATCTCCGGAAGAGATCCGGCTACCCACCCCCACGACGACTGGCCCTGGTAACACACAACATACGCACAATGAGGACTGACGAAAAGATCTGCGAGCTGGAAGAGGAGCTGAGCAAGTTACACTGGGACATTATAGGGCTATGCGAAGTCCGTAGAGAGGGGGAGGACACCGTAACCCTGAAGTCTGGTAACTTGCTCTACTACCGGGAGGGCGACCAACAGTCCCAAGGTGGTGTCGGGTTTCTCGTTCACAAGTCCCTCGTAAACAACATAATAACCATCGACAGTGTGTCGAGTAGGGTGGTATACCTAATACTCAGAATATCCAAAAGATATTCGCTGAAGGTCATTCAGGTATACGCACCGACCTCGTCACACTCCGATGATGAAGTGGAGACTATGTATGAGGACGTAAGTAGGGCCATACATAGTACCAAAACCCACTTCACTGTTGTTATGGGGGACTTTAACGCAAAGTTGGGCAAGAAAAGCGGTGATGAGTTGAGAGTGGGGCAATTTGGGTATGGGCAACGGAACCCTAGGGGACAGAGGCTGGCCGACTTTCTGGAGAAAGAGGAACTCTTCATGATGAACTCTTTCTTCCAGAAGCCACCTCACAGGAAATGGACCTGGTTGAGTCCCGATGGTTTCACGAGAAACGAGATAGACTTCTTCATGACCGACAAGAAACGGATATTCAGTGATGTCTCTGTGATCAACAGGGTAAAAACCGGTAGTGATCACCGAATCGTAAGAGGCTCGCTGAATATCAATGTTAAACTTGAAAGGTCCAGCCTGATGAAGTCTACGCTCCGACCTACTCGGTCCCATATTCAAAACCCCGAAAGCTTTCAACTCGAGCTCTCTAATCGCTTTGCTTGCCTTGAGAACTTAGTTTCAGTGGACGAGATCAACGACGGGCTAGTGGAAACTGTCCGCACGGTAGGCTCTAAGTTTTTTAGACCCTGCCGTAAAGATAGACCTCAGAAATTGACCGAGCAAACCTTAAACCTCATGGCTGAACGACGCTTGCTACAGCTGCAGTCTTCCGATGACGCGAAGTCATATAGGCAGCTCAATAGACGTATATCTAAGTCCTTGCGACACGATCTGCGTCTCTTTAATACGAATCGTGTTAAAGAGACCATACAGCGAAACCAAGGCTCCAAAGTGTTCGCAAAGGACAAGTCTATTGGGCAAAGCCGGATGACAAAGCTGAAACGGGAGGATGGCAGCATAGCGTCGACCAAAGCAGAGGTTTTAGGCGAGATCGAGAGGTTCTATGGACAGTTATACACTTCGGTCGCAAAGCCCGTTGACAGCTTGGTAAGAGATCCAAGAGCCAAGCTGTCCCGACATTATACCGAAGATATCCCGGACATCAGTCTGTACGAGATTAGGATGGCCCTGAAGCAGCTTAAGAACAACAAGGCGCCGGGCGAGGACGGAATCACTTCAGAGCTTCTGAGAGCGGGTGGAACACCGGTACTTAAAGTCCTCCAGAAACTCTTTAATTCCGTCCTGTCCGAGGGCAAAACGCCTCAAACGTGGAGCAGGGGTGAGGTGGTGTTGTTCTTCAAAAAAGGTGATAACAGCCTATTGAAGAACTACAGACCCATCACGCTTCTGAGTCATGTTTATAAGCTGTTTTCAAGGGTTATCACGAACCGTCTCGAACACAGACTTGATGACTTCCAGCCTCCCGAACAAGCCGGTTTCCGAAGAGGCTATAGTACCATAGACCACATCCATACGCTGCGGCAAGTTATACAGAAGACCGAAGAGTATAACTTGCCATTATGCTTAGCGTTTGTGGACTATGAGAAAGCCTTCGATTCGGTGGAAACATGGGCGGTACTTGAGTCACTCCAGCGATGCCGTATTGACTATCGGTACATCGAGGTGTTGAAGTGTTTGTATAATAACGCCACCATGTCGGTCCGAGTACAGGAGCAGAGCACGAAGGCGATTCCATTGAGAAGAGGCGTAAGACAGGGGGACGTTATCTCCCCTAAACTGTTTACTGCCGCGATGGAAGACGCCTTCAAACTCCTGGAATGGCAAGGACTTGGCATCAACATCAACGGCGAATACATCACTCACCTTCGGTTTGCCGACGACATCGTAGTCATGGCAAAGTCGATGGAGGAACTCAGCATGATGCTCGATGGCCTCGACCGAGTTTCACAACGGGTGGGCTTGAAAATGAACATGGACAAGACGAAAATTATGTCAAATTCCAATGTTGTGCCCACCCCAGTCTCTGTTGGAAACTCGGTACTCGAAGTTGTTGACTCATATATCTATTTAGGACAAGTAGTCCAATTAGGTAGGTCCAACTTCGAGAAAGAGGTCAACCGCCGAATCCAACTCGGTTGGGCAGCGTTCGGGAAGCTACGCAATGTCTTTTCGTCCGACATACCTCAGTGCCTCAAGACGAAAGTCTTCAATCAATGTGTGTTACCAGTGATGACTTACGGCACCGAAACGTGGTCTTTCACTATCGGCCTCATCTCAAAGCTCAAAGTCGCTCAGCGAGCTATGGAGAGGGCTATGCTCGGTGTTTCTCTACGTGATCGAATCCGAAATGAGGAGATCCGTAGACGAACTAAAGTCACCGATATAGCCCACCGGATTAGCAAGCTGAAGTGGCAATGGGCAGGCCATATTGCTCGCAGAGCAGATGGCCGATGGGGTCGAAAAGTGCTAGAGTGGAGACCGCGGACGAGCAAGCGCAGCGTAGGACGTCCACCAACGAGGTGGACAGACGACCTTGTAAAGGTCGCCGGAAGACGCTGGATGCAGGTCGCTTCCAACCGGTATATGTGGAGATCTAAAGGGGAGGCCTATGTTCAGCAGTGGACGTCCTATGGCTGAGATGATGATGATGATGATGACCCAGGGCAGGGCGGGAGGGTCAGACTCGTGCTGACTAAAATCCACGGTGTCCTTCAATAGCCCTTTGCGATCCAGGGTCACGGTAAGGGATAAGTCCCGCGACCCCGGCAGGCTTTGGCCCTCTAGAGGGGGGCCCCGTCATAATGCTGACACTCTTTGAGGCGCGCGTGGAACACAACGCGCCGTCGACCCGGGCATGGTCCATGGTCGGGCAGCGAGTCGCCCGTTACTCGCCGCTCGCATGCCCGCGCCTACGGTGGCCGGAGATCGTCTGCTGACGTCCGGCGCTGTGGGCTTCCACCACTGCGGCTGGGGTGGAGGGATGACGCTGTCCTCTCCCTCACGCAGCCCGCCTCCTCCTTCGCGAGAATGACTGCTACGCAGAAGGAGGCGACCGCTTCCTATTCCGTCTCGCCCCGCAGCATGGCCTCGACCAATGCCGGGCGGCGTATTGCCAAACTGTATGCTGACCCAGACCGGGGTTGCTCTGAGTTCGATCGCAGTTTGCCTTTGTAGTTGAAGAGCAAACTGTATACCTATTCAGAGAGTGTCTGAATCAAAATACATTTTGCTTTAAAATACTCGTACTAGAGCAAAATACATACGAATCCAGACGTCCAGCAGCAGTCACGAAGGGGATGGCGCGGTCTTCCAGACCCCGCCATCCCCTTCTAACCTAACCTGTCCGTGTCGGGGTGCCCCAAAGTCCCGAGCTCGCTTCGGTCGCTCTTGCATTCCTAGGTCAAATAACTAATTACTACTTACCAAGGTGGCTGCCCCGCGAAGCAGGTCTCAGTCGAGCCATTTTTCTTCATTAATTAATGTCTCGAAAAATATTTTTCCGGGGCCGTAAAAAATAATAATCAATCGATATTCGCGTGTCACAGTTTGATTTACATACAAGCGAGCAAACTGCATACTATCTCGGAATGCTCTGAGCCCGTATGTACTTTGCTCCAATTTGTTTGTGATTTCAACGAGCACGACGTAGTTCAGTAGAGACTATGGGTGTCTGGGTTAGTATACAGTTTGGCATTAAGCTGCCGGGCGCAAGAGGTCTCCGCCTAGCGCCGCCGTGAGGACACGGCGGTGCTCTGCCCAACCGGGTAGTCCTGCAGTTCCTGCACCGTGTCCTCCGGGCGATCCTTGCAGTGGGGAACCCCAGTCGTTTCTTCCCTTCTTATCAGATACAGGTACCTCCCGAAATTTCCAGGTCCGGTGAGGACCTGCTGCGCGTCATGCGGTAGGTCAGGACGCCGTGACGCCTATCCAGCCACTCCTCAAAGAGGGGTCTTACCGCCGCGATTGCGGCGTGCCCGCTGATAAATGATATACTTAGTTTAGTTTTAAATTTTCTTTTATACTTGTTTTCTTTTTTATGTTGTCGACTATTTCAGTGCTAATAACTAGCTAGTTTTAACAAAATATCCACTATTTGAAAAGGTAAAAGAAGGTGGAGTGTGCGTGTGGTTATTATAGTACTTGAGCATTTCATTGTTCCTGGACATATGGACGTAAGCAGGGCAGCGCTTCGACAGTCGGTTCCCACAAGCGAACCTCATGCCACCATCCCGGATCCTCCCGTTCTTGCTGAAGACGAATCCGTCGACGAGAAGGTATACGGTCCCCCTACCGGTCTTTACGTATCTCGCTGAAATGTCGAAGGTTCGAGAAAAACAATTAGGTAAATACGCTTATAAAATTAATAGATTTAAAAAATCTAAAAACCCACGTTTTTAAATGTCCTAAAAAGAAGAAAATAACCCTACGGGGCTGAGAGAGGGGCCACTCAAAACGTGGGGGCGTATATTATGGGATATATTTACATGACGTGAGATTGTAGGTGTAACTTGCAAAGGTACGCCCCCACGTTTTGAGTGGCCCCTCTCTCAGCCCCGTAGGGTTATTTTCTTCTTTTTAGGACATTTAAAAACGTGGGTTTTTAGATTTTTTAAATCTATTAATTATTTTATTATTTTTATCATTGTTCATCGGGTTTGAAGCTACCCTGAAAATTTCAGCCTGCTAGCTTATCGGGCAGTGCCTCAAAGCCTGTCCGCCATCTTGGACGTCCGCCATATTGGATTAATAGCCTAGCCTAGCATAAGCCACATGACTATTTTTTTCGTATTCCTTACAGCAAACCCTTTCATTTGATACCCATATCACGGGGGTGGATTTCAAACAGCCAGTCTACCATCTTGGACGTCCGCCATATTGGATTTAAGTCACGTGACTATTTTTTTCGTACTCCTGATAGCAAACCCTTTCATTTGATATCCATATCACAGGGGTGCATTTCAAATAGCCTGTCTGCCATCTTGGACGTCCGCCATATTGGATTTAAGTCCCGTGACTATTTTTTTCGTATTCCTGACAGCAAACCCTTTCATTTGATACCCATATCATGGGGGTGGGTTTCAAACAGCCAGTCCGCCATCTTGGGGAGGCCGCCATATTGGATTTGATAAGACGTTTCTTAGCTAGTCATGTATTGTCATCAGTACTCAAAGCGTGTACAAAATTTCAGCCTGCTAGCTTATCGGGAAGTGCCTCAAAATTGAGTTGTAAAAGTCCAACCGGAACGACAAACAAACAAACAAACAAATAAACAAACAAACAAGAAAAGTGAGTGTATAAAAACGTGGGAAAATAGGAGTATTTATGTTGGAGTCCGCTTGGATACGGAAGGCGGGAGGTAAGGTTTGGCGCAAATTGGAAGAGGCCTATGGCTGTGGTTTGTAGTCTGGAGTTATACATATTTACGAACTATCCCCATTTTTATGAGGTCACCTACCGTTGAAATTGGCCTTCTGTAGGACACGTCATTTGTTTTTTTTTTACCTGACTGTCTACGGCAAAGCGAAAAGGAGGGTTATGATTTTCTCCGGTATGTATGTATGTTTGTCTGTTCCCTCATAACTTCTAAACTACTTATCATTACATAACAAATGAGGTGTCTTGAGAAGCGTCTCAGTTGTCCGCTGGTTATAGGGTAGGTGACGTGTCACCAAATCCAACATGGCGCCCTCTAAGGGATGTAAAGTCGTAATCGAAATAAAAAATATTTGCGAAAAATATCGACATGTGTATCAAATTAAAGGGCTTGATGAGCACATTTGAAATATATAGACATTATATAGCTTTTACTAGCTAATTTGCCGTTTCTAACAGTGTCAACATTGGTATCAACTGATAAAACTTAAATTCACAACTCAAAAACTATACATACCTATAACATAAATTACTTATTTCAAATAATATTACCCCAAAATAGTGTAAATAAAAATAAGTTAAAAATAACTAAAACCCGACTACGCAAAATCGCGCACTGAAAAGTATAATAAAACAAGAACAATATTCATTTGACCGAGTAATAGCCGTGGTCGTGTGCTACTTGCGGTTGTTTCACACAATCTTTATTGGCTAGGTGGCATACGACCACGGCTATTACTCGGTCAAATGAATATTGTTCTTGTTTTATACTTTTCAGTGCACGATTTTTCTTAGTCGGTTTTTTAGGAACAAAAGGTCGCTTTTTAGTAGCAACGTTTATTTAACTTTGACTTATTTATTGTGAAAGCTGTACCAACACTTTATATGCAAAGGAATCTTGCATTTCGCACACATTTTTCTAGTGCGTTGGTGACAAAATCTGCATCTCCGTTGAGTGCAGTCGATATATCGACTGCACTCAACGGAGATGCAGATTTTGTTTGATTCGGACGATCACGCGCCTATAGGCGCGTGATCGTCCGAATTTCTTGAACTCCTCACGTATCTTACCTGTACAAGAACTAACATCACGAAATTCAATTAAGATGAAAATACGAGTAGATTATCTAAAAACACACATTAATTCGTAGTCACATCATTTAATTAATTAATTTTAAACCAAACGAAGTAAGATATTATACATTTTTAAAATAATCTATACTACCATCATAAAGCTAAGTTTGATTGGATCGAATTGAAAAAGTTTTTTGTTTTGGATAGTGCAAGTATTAAGGAAGGCTATAGGCCAAATGCTTAACGCGCATGAGTCGTCCGAACTTCCTGAAGTACTCACGTTTCTTATAACGTACAAGAACTAACATCACGAAATGCAATTGGTGAAAATAGATCATCTAAAACCATTCATTAATTCGTTGTCATATCATTTAATGTTAAACCAAACGAAGTAAGAAATTTTTAAATCTAAATACTAACATAAAGCTTAGTTTAATTGGTTCGAAATCAAAAATTATTTTTGTATTGAATAGTCCATTCATCGAGGAAGGCTATATGCCATAATATAACATCACGCCATGACCAATAGAAGAGCAGCAATGAAAAATGTTGCAAAATCGGGAAAATCTTATTGAGAGCTTCCATTGCGTGCGCTGCATAAACGGTTTACATTACGCAACAATTATTTATGACGGAATTGTTCCTCATGAAACGTTCTAAAAAAAGTCCGCGACAGCATTTGTCTATCTTTTAAGGTCAACTCACCATAACCTTTTTTATGGAAATCAATTGGTTTTAAAATAATATGTATTAATTTAAAATTAATATGAATATCTGAGGAGATATCGTAGTTTCTTCAACGTCAGGTGATGGGGAGCAGTCGGAATACGACGGCTCGATCTCAGAGTACATTCAGCTCTGTCATCTGTACGTAATTTTTTATAATCGCTTTATTCCGCCACAATAAAATAAGTCACAGCAGTTGTTGCTGCAAGAATACTAGCAGAAATAGTAAATTTAAGTTTTATTGATTCCCAAGCGGTTCTTGGAAATATGAACAATGCAGGAGATGGTTAGCTGTATGAGTAAATAACATCATAATCCTCACTTTAATTAATCCGTATTTGATATTTTTCTTATAGAAATCATTTGGCCTATGTTAATTTAATTTTGTACAGAGCCGATGGATCGCCATGGAATCCGAAACCATGTGATTTATAAAAAAATCTGATTTCAATTAGAACGGTCAGAGCGGTCGACGTTGCGAACGCTAGAAGCGCTAAAGTCGTGTACGGTGCCCATATAGTTTGGTCTACATTTGTTATAGAGTCCTGTTTCCAACCGCCGATACGCAGGAGGTTCGTGGGCATGATTGATGTGGTCATACTTGACGATGAAGTCATTGGCGTCGACGTAGACGTGAACCCTGCATTGTTTGGACGACCAAGAGCAACAATTATATTTGGAGACACCTCGTTTGTTTGTGTAGCTTTTGTAGAAACTGTACCCGTTGAAAATCAACAGCTTACTGCCCCGCTCCATTGCTATATATCTGGCTGTAATTTTACAAGCACATATTTTATTAAAGCTTCTCTCAAATTATTACATTCGTGGAGTATGTTGAGTCGTTGATGCTGGCAGTCTCTCGTACTTCTTCGGAAGCCTTAACAGGTCGAACCAGACTTCATTACAAAAATACCATTAACATTTTAAGAACTGCTTCATAATGCAATTAAAGCCTCCTGCAGACACACGCGATTAATCACGCTGCGACAACGAGCCAAGCTAATTTCCACTCTAAAAATACTGCGAATGGACCGCGACATGTCGCCCCGCGCGATTAATAGCGTGTGTCTGCAGGAGGCTTAAGGTCAAAATGGATTATTTAAAACATTCATTAATCGACGTATCCATACCATAATATTGTATGTAAATAAATAAATAAAAAACAGCGTATATTTCGGATAAGCAACATCTTTCTACACTTTATATCGGCCTATGTTTAACTTACCACCAGATATAGTAACATATAACAGACAAAAAATAGTAAATGATCACCAAAATTAAACCCGCATTTTAATGTAAAATTATAACCAAAGTTTTAACATTTCGCTATCCTATTTAATCAAAATGACTCCAAATAAATCATTGTCAACCCAAAAGTAGTAAATGATCACCAAAATTAAACCAACATTTTAATGTAAAATTATAACCAAAGTTTTTACATCTTGCTATCCTGTTTATGCGGTTAAACCTAGATGTATCCCTCACAGGAGCAAGTCGACGCAGCCCCGCTTTGCGGGGCTCCTACTTCTGGGTGGTTAAAAAAAATAACCACGAAATTCGAATCTAAATTGTCCGAGTCGGGGTGCCAGCAAGTCCCGAGGCTGCACCCAGATCTAACCGGCTAAACCTAGTGCTGACCGAAGATAAGTAACGGACCACATGCGGTTAAACGTAGATGTATATCTACGTTTAACCGCATGTGGTCCGTTACACTTAGTTTTAGCCGGATAAAACTAGGTGTAACCGCACTTTGGGTATTAGCCGCTACATATTTAATACTGATTATCTATACATTATAGGTTTATTTAGGCAGAATTAACACATTAATTTGCTCGCTAAGATTTGGTGATCATTTACTATATTTGGTGTTCGAATACAATTTTTGGTTAAAGAACTAAGTGTATCAAAGCATTTTATGGTGGTCATTGTATTTAATCCCCTTTATATCTATAGACACTTTAAAATTTGATGCATTTCGGCCAAATGGACCATTGACGTGAATAAGATGGCAGGTAGTGGCTGGATGCGGAAGGCGGTGGACTGGGTGTGGTGGCGAATTTTGGGAATGGCAAATGTTTAGCAGTGGATTAGCCTGTTGATGAAGATGATTATGATCGATTTAAAGCGCAGCTAAACTTTTTTTTTTTTTTTTTCGTGGTAAAATCATCAAATGAGTCCTCCCACCCCGGGCAGGGCGGGAGGGACTGTCAGACTTGTACTGACTAAAATCCACGGTGTCCTTCAATAGCCCTTTATGTTCCGGGGTCACGGTAATGAGATAAGTCCCGCGACCCCGGCAGGCTTTGGCCCTCTACAGAGGGGGCCCCGTCATTATGCTGACGCTCTTTGAGGCGCGCGTGGAACACAACGCGCCGTCGACCCGGGCATGGTCCATGGTCGGGCAGCGAGTTGCCCTTTACTCGCCGCCCGCATGCCCGCGCCTACGGTGGCCGGAGATCGTCTTGCGACGTCCGTCGCCGTGGGCGTCCACCACTGCGGGTGGGGCGGAGGGAGGACACTGTCCTCTCTCTCACGCGGCCCGCCTCCTCCTTCGCGAGCATGACTGCTTCGCAGAAGGAGGCGACCGCTTCCCACTCCGTCTCGCCCCGCAGCATGGCCGCGACCAATGCCGGGCGCGAGAGGTCTCCGCCTATCGCCGCCGTGAGGACACGTCGGTGCTCTGCCCAAGCGGGGCAGTCTTGCACCGTATGCTCTACTGTGTCCTACGGGCGATCTTCGCAGTGGTGACACCCAGGCGTTTCCTCCTTTCTCCTTAGACACAGGTACCTCCCGAAACTTCCGTGTCCGGTGAGGACCTGCGTCATGCGGTAGGTTAGGACGCCGTGACTCCTATCCAGCCACTCCTCAAAGAGGGGTCTTACCGCCGCGATTGCGGCGTGCCCGAAAGCGCAGCTAAACTTGGCATTGAATTGGATTTCAACCCTTTTTAGGCGAAAAATTACGCGACAAGAACTAGGCCCCGTTTTTAACAGATACGTTTTTGGTGGAATTAATCTATACTAACATCATAAAGCTATGTTTGATTGGTTCGAATTGAAAAAACTTTTTTGTATTGGATAGTGCATTTATTGAGGAAGGCTACAGGCTATATAACATCACGCTACGAACAATAGGAGCAGAGCAGCGAGGGTGAAACCACGAGGAAGAGCTAGTCAAAAAAAGTTCCCATTATAGTTTGATGTAACTCTGGTATAGAGTCCGTTATCCAACCGACGATACGAAAGAGGTTCATGGTCATGATTGATGTGGTCATACTTGACGATGACGTCATCGGCGTCGACGTAGACGTTCGCCCTGCATCGTTTGGACGACGAAACACAACAATTATATCTGGAGTCACCTCGTCTGGTCGTGTAGTTTTTGTAGAAACTGTACCCGTTGAAAATCAACAGTTTAGAGCCCCGCTCTATTGTTATATACCTGGCTGTAATTTAACAAGCACATATTTTATACATTTTATTAAAGCTTCTCTCAATTGATTAGATTCGTGGAGTGTGTTGAGTCGTTGATGCCGGCAGTCTCTCGTACTGGAAGCCAAAACAGGTGTAACGAGACTTCATCACAGAAAACATCATTGACATTTTAAGAACTGCTTCAAAATGCAATTTAGGTCAAAATGAATTATCTAAAACATTCATTAATCTACGTATCAATACCATAATATTGTAAATCTTTCTAATCTTTCTTTCTTTCTTTAAATAATAAAAAAAACGTTGTACATTTCGGATAAGTAACATCCATTTGGGTTATTAAATAATAATTCCTTTTTAACAAAAAAATCAAACCGACGAAAGATCGAACTGAAAAGCAAAAAATAAATTTTGAGGCGGCGCCAAACAAACAAACATAAGTATACCTAAATTAATTATTTGAAGCGAAGAATAACTTTATTGTAGCTAGGTTGCTATTCGTTGATTGTTTCTTTGGCGCCGCCTCAAAATTTATTTTTTGCTTTTCAGTTCGATCTTTCGTCGGTTTGATTTTTTTGTTAAAAAGGAATTATTTTTAGCTTTTCAGCTGTATACTATGATTAGAGTGTTTAACTCATGGAAAAATCCGTGTTCACTTTTGTCATAGTCAACGTAACCGTCACAGTAATTATCGCATTAACTGTTGAGCACCTGCAACTTGCAACTAAAAACTCCACTCCCAGACTGTCAACGACTGTCAAATCCCAACTATGTTTAAAGTTCTTATCATGATGAATTAAATGAGCCCAAATACGATATAGTTGCTGTTAACTGTTGAGGATCTCTTGCTACTGCCTTCTGTCACCATCCTCAGACCCTCGATGACAATAATTATACACCGGCTAGGTCTAAAGTTTTCATCAAGCTGAGTGAAATGAGGCCAAACACGATATAGCTGTTGTTAACTGTTGAGGAACTCTTGGGACTGACTTCACAACATAACAGGGATCTGGAGTTGATCTGATGATGGTGACGCCATCATGTTATCTTCTCCACATCTCTGCTATATAGTAATGTCCTCAGAACTACATAATCTTAACTTTATTACAACAGAATCGGTTCACAACTGAAAATTCTGTAGAAAAGTTGACAATTAATTCCTTTTTTCTACCCTTGGAGGCCGATTTTAGTTTTTAAATTTAAATGGGACCAACTTTGAGATATACTCTTTCCAACAAAAAAAGAATTTTTGAAATCGGATCACGTAAGGAAAAGATATGCGAGGTCATACATAAAAAAAAATATACATGTCGAATTGAGAACCTCCTCCTTTTTTTTTTCGTCGGTTAAAAAGATAACTTATGCCTATGTTAGTATACTTACTTTCTATTTGGAAACCAGTGAGATGTTCAAAATATATCTTAGAACAACATCACCTAGTGGTCTTCAGAATTGAGTTTGAGCTTTCCCAGACTCTGCAGCGCAAAAAAGCAAATTTCTAAGAGTGCTATTATAAAAACAGGTCGTTAGTACAGACAGGTAAGTACGGATACGAGCGGGTAAAACATGTGTAAAGAAACCGCGAAATCTGTCTAGAGTAACCATGATGAATTTCTCCTGTGTCGTGGGTGCGTTTACAAAATCCCCTCAGCTGTGGGGATGCAAAATGGCCAATCTGAGGTGTCTGTGGACCCCTGAACGGGTTTCGCCACAGACAGAGGTTTCTACATGCCCAGCATACACTAAAACTGCAATTTCTTGTTCCTTGGACTTGCGGAAGCCCTTATAAGGATCTGAATCATTTTTAAATTAAATTTTCTACCTAGAAAATAGTACTTTTGTAATATATTTTTCGGTAATAATGTTAAACAGCTGGTATAATTACTGGGGTACCTAAATGTTCAGTAGATTTTGGGTCATATTTTAATATTATACCACTATTTAGCAAGCCAAGAGTATTTATTTATAAACTTATAATACTATTAACAAAATAATATTACACAAGTCGTGACTCTCATACAATTATTTTACATAAATCAAGTTTTAAGTACAGAACAAAAATGGAGGCTGCCTTTCAAACAGCTTCAAGTAGGCTGTGTATTACATGATATCTTAAAGTCATTTCATACTGTAGGCATTACAATACTACATAAACAATAAATTAAGGTTATTATCTGGGTGGTACAAGAGTATCAATATTGTAGGTTCAGTAAATTATATGTAAGAGTTACACAAAAAGATATCTGTTTTTTTTCATAAAAAATCCTACCTTGATACTAATGTGATTTACAAAATAAGTAGTAACTTTCAGTAGCGTGCCCTGAATTACAGCACAAGGTAGGCCACTAACATACGAAAACAAAACAACGCGAAACAAAATGGCAAATAAAAAAAAAACGAAAAAAAATTAGGAATCCTAAAAACAACCAAAAAAAACATTTTATTATTAAGTTTGGGATATGTCTTGTATGTTTGGGTCTCGCATCTGTAAGTAAGTAAAAGTATATTATAAGACAGAAAACAAAAATATAAATGCAAGAACTCACCAAACAAACTTATCATCTAAGCGTAACACGATTTTCATTGTTAATTCAACAAAGATTCGACGACTATTTCAGACGATCCGCATGTTTTTATAAGTTGAGTTGTCATATTTCCGGGTTATTCTAGCTCCAATCTTATCACAAAAACGAAAATCTCGAATATTTACTGCTTATATCTTCGAACACAGACATTATTACCACCGTTTGAACACTTACATAAACAAACACTTAACCTCACTAATTTTGAAAGTAAACTTAAACACTCGTGCAAACACAAACCATTACCTGATATATTCACACTACTTTAGTTGCAAAAACTTTTAGCGATCTTTTCGTACGACTTGTATTGTAAACAAACTTAAGGGCTTCCAAAATAAAATATCTATAATCTGCCGGGTTATTACTGACAAGTGACATGACAGTACGGTTTTGGGTTGCCAGGACATATTTTCTTAATTCCCAAAAAATAAGAGCGAACTTTCAAATAATTCAAATAGAAATAAATCCTTGGGTAAACAATAAAGTAAAAAAGACATGCAGTTTTTATTTAAATTTTTGGTTAATTAAACTTTTTTGGCTGGTGCAAAAATTACAATATCACCCTGGTTTTTTTTACCATTAAAATAAAAGAAAGGGAATTTTCAACAAATTGCCACCCTGGCATTCATTCATACTTTTTTAGCCAGCCAATGGCACGTTTGGGCAAGTTTTAGGCCTGGCCTAAACCCCGCCCATATTTTACGCTCATCTTTACATGTGTGCATTTCATATACACGGCCGCGCACCAAAAGTCACGTGATTTATCAATGAAATTGAGGCAATCGTACTATGACTGGAGTAGAGAGTAAAATTCTCGTCAAGCGGCGGCTGTGAAAGTTGCTATAAACTTTTTATAAGGAGTTTTCACTTTATTAATGTTTTTTTTTATTTTTAGTACATGGTTCCAATAAATGAATTTGTTTTATTTGTGCGTTGTTATGTTAAGGTAGGCCGTGCCTAAATGCCTCTATGAAGGACACGCCCATGGTAACTTTTATCCACAGAAGTCTGATTTTCTTATAAATATATTAAAAAAACTACAAAATAAAACCTCCAAATAACATGAATTATAGCAAAATTAAGTAGAAACATGTAAACAAAACTTGCAAAAAAGCAAACAAAAATTTTTAAACAGTGTTGGATTAGTATGGATAAGACTTTTTTCATCTAGTACTTGGATGCAATATGCAAGTGTTTGACTATCGCAGACAAAAAAAGAAATATGTTAACAATATTTATCTCTAGGATAGCGTACTTTTTAACCGACTTCAAAAAAAAAAGTAGTTAACCGACTTCAAAAAAAAAGTAGGTTCTCAGTTCGACCTGTATGTATGTTTGTCCGCGATTATCTCGCGTTTGGCTCAACCGATTTCGATGCGGTTTTCAGGAAAGTGTTCATTACATTCTGGAGAAGGTTTTAGTATATAATAATAATGGATATCTCGTGAAGTTGCCCGTACAGATCCGTTTTTGTTGCTTACTAAGATTGTAGATTTTCAAAGACGCCGATTATATGAAGATTTTTGTTGAATTTCGAAACTAAAAAGGGAAAAATAAAAACTTTAAAAAAAAAAGGGAACCGACTTCAAAACCAAACACAAAAAAAACTGTAAAATAACTTTTCTTTCGGAAGTCGGTGGCCATAGTCAATGAAAATAAAAAACAAAGCCACCGACTTCCGAAAGAAAAGTTATTTTACAGTTTTTTTGTGTTTGGTTTTGAAGTCGGTTCCCTTTTTTAAAAAAAGTTTTTATTACAGCAGGAAAATATGGAAATATTCCATCCCAAAAAAAAAAAAGCCAGGGAGCTAATCAACAATGATTTATGTAACGCAAAACCAATGGCTCTTTTATACATCGCACAGCCAACTGCTACTATTTCAGTCACACAGATTTTATACATCGCGCATTCTAAAAACAGTAAAAAAAAAAACGGCAAAACTTTAAATATACAGTCATACAAAAAATGCAGCGCTTATCGTACTTTTCCCGCTACTGACTGGATGGAACATACCTACCTACTTTAAACTCCCATCGAAAATGCGGATACCTACCGACTTGAGAAGTATTCTAACTTCAATTGAATGTTAAAATATTAATGCGTATATATTGTGTGTACATGTGTCAATAAATACATAAATATTATTGTGTGTAACATAAATACTTAAATACAATTATTATCTATGTTGGTGTGCGAAGCATTCCGGCAGGCACAAAGGCTTGCCGTCACACCCCGCACAGTAAGAGATTGTTCTCTTTGAACAAATCGCGCACTTGCGTCGAAGACGGCGAGGTGCCGATCCTGCGACGGTACGCTCGTGGTCGAAATAGCTTGGTAAATGTTCTCTTGACTGCTGTCTGACTGGTTCTATGCGGCGTTTATATGTGTTGTGACGCTCCAACAACTGAATCACCAAAGTTCTGCGGAAGCTTCGATGGTTGATTTGTTGGTTTGCCTTGAACATAATATACGCGTTTAATACGCTAACATTCAAGAGTCGTCGGAAAAACTTCTTGTACCAAACCGTTGTCCGCTTTCTTTCGATGGGGTACATTGCCAACATTTGATCCTTTTTGTCGATTCCTCCCATACAGATGTTGTAATCATGTATGAGAGCAGGCTTTGTGACATCATTGCACGTGACTGTTGTCAACCCATGGTATGTCGTGATAAGGGCAATGCGCTTCTTATCACGCCATACGATGATGTCAACATCACCCGACGTGCAGCCACATACGTGGCCAACGGCCATGTCTTTGGCTTTCAAATTCGTCAGCTCAGCGGGAACCAACTGACGATTTGTTCTGAGAGTTCCCACGCAATCGAACCCCAGAAGTTTCAACTCTCGCGCAAGGGCGGGAGAATTATAATAATTGTCCATCCAGACAGTGTGTCCTTTGTGCTCAAGTCCATGGAGAAGTCTGAGCACTAAGGACGGAATTTTCCCCGATATGGGATTAATATCCTGTGTGTCCGCGGAGTATTGCCGTGCTTCCACCTCGAAACGCCACAGGTAGCCTGTCTCCGACTCACATATTTCGTAAGTCTTGATGCCTACTGCGGCTGCCTTGTTTGGGATGTGTTGCCTAATGTTTAAGCGACCAGTCCACTGTGTCAAGCTTTCATCCAACGCAATATTGCGCCCTAACACATACAATGAAGCGAATTTGTTATTAAGATGCTGCACAATGGGCAGCACCTTAAACAATTTCGCTTCATTAATTGCCATCGATTCTGGGTTACATAAATCATTGTTATTAAAATGCAAACACCTGCTCAAGAGGCAGAAGCGGTCGTAAGACATGTAAGCGGAGAATTCAGGAGTACTAAAAATGTCTTTCGACGAATTCCAGTACTCCTCTAAACGCGATTTTACCACAATCCCGGTGGCCTGGATTATGGCAAAATAGGCATATAGTTCGTCCGCTGACGTGTCCTTCCATCGAGTAATTCTACTGTTGGGAGTGATGCCCCGCGTCAGCATCCCCTCTGCTACCTCTTGAGCATACTTATTAGTCTCCCTCGCAATGTACTCTACAATTGGCCGATCCCATATGGCAACAAATGCATCATACGGGTCGGCGTATAGAGCAGTAGGGCCTTTACTCTCAGAGAACGTTTCCCTCCTCAAGTCAGGCTGAACTTGAGGTTGCGGGAATGGTCTCCATTGGAAGTCGAACTTCTGAGGAAAACACGCGCCCGGTGGCAGAACGGACGCTGCAGGCAGCTCCATGGCTGCAACAGGCGGCTCCACGACTGCACTGGGCAGTTCTATGGCTGCAGCGGATGGCTCAGAGGATGCTGCAGCGGGCAGCTCCAAGGATGCTGCAGTGGACGGCTCCGCAGATGCGGGGACAGTGATTCGGCGAGTGGGTGGCCACGAGGGTTCGACCACGAGTGACGCCGCATGCTCACTGTCACTGTCCTCATCCGGTTCGTAGTAAGGCCGCAACACCCTTGGCAGTATTAATGGCTGCAGCTCCTCATCGTCACCGTCGGAATCGCCAGATTCTTCTGATTCATCGCTGCCTGTTGAATGAAAAAATACCAACAATGCACATCATATTAAATTTAAACGCATAAAAGTTTGGATGTAATGATAAATAAATAAATAAATAATAATAAATTGTTTATTGAATTAATTGATGTACAAAAATGTTTACAATAATAGGGCCTTATTATTACTATTGGTATAAAATAAATTGGATTCTACCTGAACTAGGAATAATCCTGTATCTCAGGTAACTCACTAAGTGCATTAAAAACATTATCTAAGATTCCTTAAACAAGTTTCTATTACAAAACTTATAAACTATAATTATTTTTAGAAACCTAATACTAAAGTAGAAAATATGTTGCGTAACACAAATAACTAGGTCGCATTTACTTTGAACCATACTAACATATATCATATCAGCAAAATAAGAAATATGCAGATTGCATTATACATATTATTTTATAAGTGCGCAATTATAACTAAAACATAGAAGGAAAAAAAAAGAATATAACTATGAATAAATTAAGTGCTATTATGTGACGTCATTGTAATCAATAGAATTGATGTATCTTGTCTCAGCCATTTTCTTAGCAGGGCATTCTTGATCTCCTGTTTTGTGGTTGCTCGGTTTTTTATATCGCAAGCATGTTGCGCACACTGATGGTTCAGCAGTTTTAGTGCACTCATTGAATTGATGACCTTGTTCCCCGCAATGTCCACATGTATAGGTAGTCTCTCGACAAGTCTTAGCGGCATGACCATACTGCTGACATTTAAAACACCTGGTCACAAGTGTGTAGTCCCTCACTGGACAGGATGTCCAGTTTATGTACACTCTGTTTTGGTTTATAAGGGTCTTTCTAATGCTTGCAGTTACTTCTAAAATAAAGTTGCAGGTAGGTCTTTCTTTTTGGCCTGACTTGTGACTTAATTTTATGGAGGCCATAAACGTGTCACGGGATAAAGTAGGCAACTTGTCGACAATATTCTGCTCATAGATGCAATCGTACACTTCCTGATCACTTAAAACTGTTGGAACTCCTATGATCGCAATTTTTGGCCTTTTCTTATGGGGCTCTTCCACTTTGAGGCCCGAATTACTCAGCTGGCATGATTTCCTAAGTTTTTCAATGTCTTCTTTAGTCTCTGTGCTGATTATGACGCCCCCGTTCTTTGTTTTGTGCAATCCTCTAACGTGCAGTTTCATTTGTTCTGGGCATATTATTTTTTGTACTAGTGATTTTGTGTCGTCACTAGATTTTAATTTATCTGTTGGATAAATTGCAATAGAACTGAGGTTATTAGGGCGCAGATAATTGTTCTTATTTGTTTTAACCATGTCAGCAAACGAAAGTTTTTCTTCCACAGATGTTTTGGTGCAAGTCTCTTGAATGCTAGCTTGAATGGTTTTCTGGAACGATTCTAGGCAGTCCGTGAGGTCGCGTTTTTCTGTCAATGTTACAGTAGAATGTTGGAGTTCTTTGGCCTTGAGCTTCAAGTCTTGATAGTACACTGCCATTTGTGAGACGCCATGTCCTACCTTACGCGAAAGGGAATTGATCCTCAGTTTTTGTTCAGAGTTCAGCTTCCCTTCCTGTGCAATAACACAGACTTCATTTAGGCATTTCTCGATGGAGATCAACCAGTTACTTATTTCACAGGTTTCCACAGCTTCAAATCTTCTTTCTGCCGCATGATGAGATGATTGCGATTTATTCGCAGGGCTGCTCTGAGGCGGGATACCCCGCGGGCTATCTTCAATATTTGACATTTCTACTTAGTTCATAATTAGAAACTTGTTATTCACTGAGTAGGTAAATCGTAAACTTAGCGGAAAAATGTAATTCGGTTTCTAGGTCACTGATCACTCGAACATTATTTTAACGCCATGTTATTAATAATATTGCTTATAAACACGTCCGCTCAAGTTGAGTGCTAGTACTCCTACTACTACTAGTAATAATGACTACTAGTAGTAATGATGGATATTTGTTGCTATTTGATGCAAAAAAAAAACTACTGAACGGATTTGGATGAAATGTGGAATTAGTAACAACTAAACTAAACATTCTGGTATCATTCTTTGAGTTGAGTCTAAGTGGGTCGAGTGGGCGAGGATCAGTTCTAAATTACTGTAAAAAATAAGTTTTTCGATATCGTTATCCCGCAAGGGACGCCGTGGAGCTGGACAGCGCAGAGCAGGGGCAGGGACAGCTGTTACTGGGACAGGTACTCTGGAAAACAGTTTGAATATCAGCAATCATGAAAATGAAACGGGTAGTTAATTATCAGATAATTACCGGTTTGCATAAAGTCGCACTGCGCGTAGGCTTGACGTAGATGGCGTCGAAGCCAGTCTATCGACAATTTCGACGTTTCTGTATAAAAAAAGAAGTTTGTATATATTTATAATACTATAAAACTAGCTTAAGTGACTGTTTTTATTATCTTTGTAATGTAAAGATTTGTTGTGTAACATAGTGTCAAGCGTACTCACGCAGCTGGAGACGGTGGATTAGAGCATAGTGGCATATGCAATTCCATCAACGTTTCAGCTGCTGACAACCTGTTGAGTCTACCGCCAGCGCTGTCTGCAGTCGATGATCTTAGAAAGAAAAACGGTAAAGTTACCAAGAGATCAAATGTAATAAAACTGTAGACACATACTTAAATACTCACGGCAAAGGTGGCGATAGAGAATGCGCGATCGCCATCTCACTACTGCCAGCGCTGTCTGCAGTCGATGATCTAAAAAAGAGATCCACAAGATCAAATAAATGCAATAAAATCAGCAGACACATGTCATACTAAAAGGCCTCTAAAAAAGAAAAGACAGTTAAAACCCCTGTATTTAAAGAATATAAATAAACAATCTTAAAAATATTTACTTTGCTCTCAGTCGTAACGGCACCTCTAATGTTTTGCCCTTTGGCCATGCTGATATAGGTCCGCAAAAAATTCTAAAACAAAAAATTATACAAAACAGGTAAATGAAAAGCAAGTATATATCTCAAACTGTGGCCATTTTTTAAACAATTGTTTTGACAATTGAAAGCCGACCAATTGGTCGCCTCCACATTACACCGGATATAAAAAAATATTAATATACTTACGTTTCCAAAGCTTTTGGGTGAGACACAGTAACGTCACATACGGGGAGTGCGGATAATACTGATTCTCGTGTGCGTTCATCAACGCGTGTACGCGCACCTCCTCGTGTACGCACACCACGACGACGCACTCCACCACGTGTACGCACACCGCCACCGCGTGTACCTACTCCTTCAGTATTTACTATGCCGGCACCACCACCCCTCGCTGTGCCACCACCTCTCGCTGTGCCACCACCTCGGGCACTACCACCTCTCTCGGCACCACTACCTTGCCGACGATTTTTTGACCGCATGCGTGGCCTTTTAATGAAGAAAAGAAAAAAGCACACATAACACACATGCATTGCGTGAAAACCATATAAGTGCACCATGCAATAGCAAAACAATCTTTAAAAATACCTAGGTGTTATATCAGAGAAAGGGTCCAATACTTTGAATTGGCCACAATTTTCTGTTACCTCAGTTATTAGTTAGTAGTTTTAGTAGTTAATTTAACAAACGATATAAAAAAGAAAGTAAAATCCGACTTCAATAAATTGTGCAATAACGCAAACTACTGAACCAATTTTGATAAAATTTATATGGGACCAATTTGAACATAATAACCTTTCAAACAAAAAAATTTTTTTCAAATCTCCTCTTTTTTGAAGTCGGTTAAGAAGAAATAATTAAATTTTATTTATTTTCATTATATATTTCATTAATAAATATATTTTAGAAAAAAGATTATGAAATATTACTAAGAAAGTAATATTTCATAATCTTTTTTCTAAATCAAAAAACTTGAGAGGTGTCAAGGGAAACCCGGATGGAACGAAGTTAACTGGCTATCGTTAAGCAAATATTTTCCGACCTTCAAGCGATTTTCGACCTTATTGACATTTATGCAAACGCCGGATTTTAATGAAGAAGCAATGTTAGCTAACGAGAATGTGAGAAAAACAAACTAAATTGTAAATGTCAATAAGGTCGAAAATCGCTTGCACCTGTTTTTTAACTTGCTTAACGATAGCAAACTAAAAAAAGGTTCAAGCTATTTTCGACCCTCCACCCCACTCCACTCCCTTTCGCAACGCGCGATAAGGAACTTCGTTCCAAAAATAATAAATAAATAAATTTCGACTCGCACTAGGCCGTTCTTATAATCCAACAACAAAAATAAATTATTTTTATCATAAAAAAATATTTGTAACCAAACTCGGCTATTCCATGTTATGCGAACATTCTACTGGCGGCCATTAAAACTCAGCGGAGGCGCCTGTGGGGCAACCCGATACGGGATTCCACCTGTCTGTGACGAAACCCTATTTGGGGCTCTAATCGAACGGTACTAGTTTTCGTCATTATTTAGAAAATATAGAAAGTTCTATTAGTGGTAGAGTTTAGTAAAACGAATCTACGTTAAATTATCATTAAAGCAAAGTAATATGAACTGCATAAATTATGTTATTTAATGTTCAAAAAGCCAAAAGCATTGTGCGGGTAAGGGCCAGGCAAGGGTTATGTTGCCGTTTTAACGCTGTTTTTTGACTTCTGTTCGTTAGGCACACACTTAATTCTATAAAAAACTGAAAGATTACTTACATATTAAGCACTTCCAAAATTTTTGTCGGGAAATACGCTGTCTAAAGACACTTTTTCTTATAAAACACTGCGCGGTCTTCACCTCGACGCGGCCGTTATTTACTTATTTTACTGGCGGTTTCGCGGTAATTTCTTCTCTACCGAGAACTCAAAACGACGCTTGCTAGCTGTCTTGCTCTACGTAGACGCGTTTTAATAAGTTAGACAAAGACAAAAGTAGTTTTATCGCTGTGTTTGCACATTAAATAAGTGAGCGTAGACAGCGCCCCTGAAAGGGTTCGCCACAGATGCGGACTTTTGACGTGCGCCCCGTTGCGGGGTTCGGCACAGTTGAGGGGAAATAGAAATGCACGTACACTGTTTGTGTACGTGAGTTTCTGTTTGTAAACAGACCCGGAACAACTACTTGTAGGTCATACGAATATTTGTTCCGTTCGGGAATCGAACCCGCGACACGCTGAGCAGCAGTGGAATCTCTCAGCCACTGCGCTAACCGTGCCGTCTTATTGTGGACATCCTAAACCGCCAAATGCTTAACGCGCATGAGTCGTCCGAACTTCCTGAAGTACTCACGTTTCTTATTACGTACAAGAACTAACATCACGAAATGCAATTGGTGAAAATAGATCATCTAAAACCATTAATTAATTCGTAGTCATATCATTTAATTTTAAACCAAACGAAGTAAGAAATTTTTAAATCTAAATACTAACATCATAAAGCTTAGTTTAATTGGTTCGAATTGAAAAAAGTTTTTTGTATTGGATAGTGCATTTATTGAGGAAGGCTACAGGCTATATTACATCACGCGAGCAGAGCAGCGAGGGTGAAACCACGAGGAAGAGCTAGTCAAAAAAAGTTCCCATTATAGTTTGATGTAACTCTGGTATAGACTCCGTTATCCAACCGCCGATACGAAAGAGGTTCGTGGTCATGATTGATGTGGTCATACTTGACGATGACGTCGTCAGCGTCGACGGTGACGTTCGCCCTGCATCGTTTGGACGAAAAAGAACAACAATTATATCTGGATACACCTCGTTTGTTCGTGTGGTTTTTGTAGAAACTGTACCCGTTGAAAATCAACATCTTAGTGCCCCGCTCCATGACTATATACCTGGCTGTAAGTTAACAAGCACATATTTTATTAAAGCTTCTCTCAAATTATTACATTCGTGGAGTATGTTGAGTCGTTGATGCCGGCAGTCTCTCGTACTTCTTCGGAAGCCTTAACAGGTCGAACCAGACTTCATCACAAAAAATATCATTAACATTTTAAGAAACTGCCTCAAAATGCAATTAAGGTCAAAATGAATTATCTAAAACATTCATTAATCGACGTATCCATACCATAATATTGTAAATAAATAAACAAAAACATAAAACGGTGTATATTTCGGATAAGTAATTTCCATATCTAATATATAAAAAAAATCAATGCCACTTTTCGTTGTAATGTTACGAGTATAACTCAAGAACGGACTCACCTATCCAAACCAAATGTTCAGGCTTTGTTTGAACTATTTAGTAGACGCTTTATGTGAAGTTTGCACAAAATCGGACGAGCGGTTCTTAATATACCCTTGCGAAGCTGGGACGGGTCATTAGTGGGTTATAAAATAAAAAGATAACTTTTATATAGGGTGACTGCTAATTAGTGACCGATATTTAAACACGTGATTGTTCTCATGATTACAAACAACTTTCCCAAAGAATTTTTTTTTTGTAAACTGATTAGTTTTATTTTTATCACCATAATAAAATTACTGGCGCGCGTGGAAAGTTCAAACTTCGCGCGCGCGCCGCACTATGGGACGAAATGGTCATTTTCTGATTAAAAATCTATAACTTTTTTGTTTCTTAAGACATAAAGTTGAAATTTTGCACAAGCATAGAATATTATATAAGAAATTTAAACACTCATAAATTTCTCGAAAACTATGTTTTTCACGCGACTTTACTCGCGTTTTAATTTTTAATTTCGTCCAAAAGCTTTACATTATTTGAGTTTCGCGGATAAATCATTTCTCTATTCTCAATTATAATGTAGAAAACGTTAATTTAAACTTTTACATTGTTAAAAACACATGTATATAAATCTTCGATATTCAAATATGTGCCCATTTAAGCTCAATCAAAATTATGTCAGTTGAACAGTAGTTGAGTCATCCAATATGCGTCTTGAACTTATTTGAATCAACTCATATCGAAAGAAGTTATTATGATACGTAACCAGTCGGTACCAACGTGTCTGTATGTGCGAAAACATGAGTAGATTTTACCTGTACATATCTATACCAACCTGACTGCACCGACAGCCTGCTTCTTTATAAAAGTACTCTAGCGATGGAGTGGAAGCCATCGACATGATTGTGTTTGTGCAATCATATTATACCTGATGCTCTCTGGAAACGGGGCAGCCCCTTCAACTAATTAAAATAGTTGGAATGTTTTTGCATGTATCATTACCAAGCGCGGGCATGCGGGCGGCGAGTAAAGGGCAACTCGCCGCCCGACCATGGACCATGCCCGGGTCGACGGCGCGTTGTGTTCCACGCGCGCCTCAAAGAGCGTCAGCACGATGACGGGGCCCCGCCCAAGAGGGCCAAAGCCTGCCGGGGTCGCGGGATTTATCTCATTACCGTGACCCCGGAACATAAAAGGCTATTGAAGGACACCGTGGATTTTAGTCAGTACAAGTCTGACAGTCCCTCCCGCCCTGCCCGGGGTGGGAGGACTCATTTGGTGATTTTACCACGCTAAAAAAAAAAAAAAAAAATGTATCATTACCAAAAGGAGTAAGATACACATTTTCCAAATAATTAAAAATTATAATTAACATTTTTCTGAAGACTATTTTTATCAACAACACACATGTGCCTCGCATATTCAGTCGAAAAACGCCTTTTAATTTTCCGTTTAGTTTTGCAATTATAGCGTCCGTTATACAGGGTGATTTGTTATTCGATGCGGTCCTTGAAATGGGTGATACTAGACCTTATTTGCAACAATTTTAACCCCGACAACATGGGTTCTAAACTGACTGGTGGACTAGGTCACCCTACTGGTAGGACAGGTAAAAATACTCCAGATAAAGCGCGATTTTGTCTGATCTCATTGACCAGGATTTAGCGCATTGACTCAAAAAGCTAATATCAGATGGCAGTTTGGACAAACACCACAGAAAAAAAATGTTGGGTCGAAAAAACATTGCAACCGATTTTCGTTGATTTACTAACTTGTCAGTAACAACCCTAATTTTCTGGTCAGACACTAACTAAAAGTGGGTACTGTGGCAATATTTTAGAAAGGTAATGAGACAAGAAAGTTTTTTCTGTAATTTGTAAACCAAGTGTCATACATTTATTTTTTTAAATATGCTTTGAAAGACAAGGGAAGTTTTCAGAAAACTACAAAACAGAAACTTTATGACACTTAATTTCCCAAGATATGATTAGTTTTATAACAAACTTGTATTCACTAGATTCAGTCGTTCATATTCTATCAGAAAAGTATAAATTCTATGTGGTGACCATCGTTACTTTCTAACAATAAGCACTTAATGATGAAGAGGTAGAATTTTTTCGAAAAACCTTTAAAGTTCGATATCTCCAAAACCAGTCAGTTTAGACCCCATGTTGTCGGGGTTAAAATTGTTGCAAATAAGGTTTAGTATCACCCATTTCAAGGACCGCATCGAATTACAAATCACCCTGCATCGTTTGGAAGACGCAGAACAACAAATATATCTGGAGACGCCGTGTCTGTTCGTGTAAGTTTTGTAGAAACTGTACCCGTTGAAAATCAACAGCTTATTGCCCCGGTCCGTTTCCCGTAATTTTAAAAGCACGTATTTTGTTAAAGCTTCCCTCGTTCGTTAAAAATAATAAATATTCTGAGAACCACTGCCCACAATGCTATTAGTATGCGATTACTAATACGAAAACCTTAAGTATATTATCTACTAGCTTCCGCCCGCAACTCCGTCCGCGCGGATGTCGGTCTTCGCGTGGATGGATTATTTCTCCATTTTGAGTAACTCTGACAATGACATCTTATAAATATCTATTGGACCCAAATACGGCTAAGCCTATAATAATTAAGGAGATCCCTCTATTGAGCTACTGCTGTTGAGCTCGCGTTCTGTAGTAAGTATTTTTTTCATAGTAATTCCGACCTTTTATTTACAAATAACTGATCGGAACAGTAATCAAAAAGGTCGCGCTGAAAAGCACGGTTTAAAATTACACGCATACAATATTAATTCCACGGACGACCGCTCGCCACACTGGACACGTCCGCTCGCATCAAAATTCAGAATTATAAATTCTGAATGCATCGCGCGGCGCGGAACGCGGCTCCTTATGTAGGAGTCGGAAAGGCGTGGCCCGCGTGTGCCGCGGATGGTTCAAGCCAAATCCGACTTTCAGCGCTACAGGTTACGGCGCTGAATCCACTGCGGGTAATGCAACGTGTGTTCGCGGTTCTACAGAACAACGTCTATGAATAAAACTGAAAAATAAGATTTTTTTTTCTACGTTTTTTTCCAGGATAAAAAGTATCCCATTTTATGCCCAGGATAATAAGGTATAATTATACCAAGTTTCATCGAAATCGAACCGTTAGTTTTCACGTGATGCCTGTATACACCGTGTTCTTCACGTTATCCATAAACTTTAGCAAATACTTCTATGGCTTTTACAAATCAAATCCAACAAAGGAAGTAGTACTTAAAAAGGCTTCGTTACAAAGATATTTGTAATTTCATTTAATGAAATTTAATTGAGCTATGCAGTGAGAAAGTATCTTAATTTGAAATCTATCAAATACTATTTGCATTTCATTTGTTTCAGCCCGCCAAATGTTATGAATGACGTTGCCAATTCGGATAAAGAGGCATGCATATCGGGTTATTTACGTCTAGGTATTTAGTTTGTATGAAAATTAACAAAAAATAAAAAATAAGAATTTATTAATGTGTCCATAATGAAAAATGCTTACTTCCGTGGTTTGAACATCTGGTCGAAGTTTATGTATATCGTCCGGAACACGGTGTATACAGACAGACAGACAAAAAAATTTTTAATCACATTTTTGGGTTTGGTATCGATCCAGCAACACCCCCCGCTATTTATTTTTTCAATATTTTCAATGTACAGAATTGACCCTTCTACAGATTTATTATATGCATAGATGACAGGATTATTTATATCCTTAGAACAGGGTTTCTCAAAGTGGGGTACGCGAACCCCTAGGGGTTCGCCATTCGACGGCAGGGGGTTCGCGACAAGATTTAAGTAATGGTGTCCAAAATAACTCCTAAAATTGAATCTATTTGCGACAAGAAACAAGCACACCCATCACATTAACATTCAAAAGATTTTTCTTTTGGCACTTTATTTGTTACCTTTTACTCAAATAAAAACCTTATTTTCTTCAACAGCCAATTTATTTATTTTCTTTTGGGGGGGGGGGGGGAGATTTAATTAGTTTGTTAGGGGTTCGCTGTCACCTGGAAATTTTAACAGGGGTTCGTGAAGCCGAAAGTTTGAGAAACCCTGCCTTAGAATCATACTAAATAGCTTTTAGAGACCTAACATTATCTAGTTTTTATTTTTGATAGTTCTGAAATACATTTTTCTCTCTTGTCAAATGAAAAACTATAATATATAAGTATGTATTGTTTCCGTAAATAAAACGCCGTTGCGGATTACTTTTTACATTTTATTCATCCACATCGATATTCTATTTTGTATTTTAAAGGATACAAAGAAATCTTTTCCATACATTGATTTTAATACACTCTAAATCATTATAACTGACTGTCGGAATGAAAGGTATGTTAGTATTCATGTAAATGCACGAATATCAAAATTTAAAACGTTAATCCTACATGTTAAATGTGTTCCTAATTATCCTTGATTATAGAAATAAATAAATGTATTATTATCTAGGATAAGATCTTGGAGTAGACTAAACAGTTTAATATTGCATAATATGACTAGATATTGATACTACCGTCTGTGAAGATTCAGCAGCTAGTAAAATGACATAGAAAAAAAAACTTGAGAGGTGTCAAGGGACAGCCGGATGGAACGAAGTTACTGTATACACTCAACAAAAATAATCGTCGCGACACCACACTGTTCAATGCGAAATAGAAAGACGAAACGAAAATATCTGGCTTGCTTTCTATAAGAGAGAGAGAGAGAGAGACAGACAGAGAAACATGCGCACGCCGCAACGCGACAAGATTCACGTGAAACGGGGGTTGGGTGAGGGGTACGGGGCGCAGGATGCACGCGGGGTGCGGGGCGTGGTAAAGGACGAGCCGCCGCCGTGCGGCCCGGCAACCTCAGCAAAAAGTGTCGATACAATTTTTCGTCTTAATTTTTTCCGTCTAGCCCCCTTTCGCAACGTGCGATAAGGAACTTATAACACCTCTATTTCAGGTTTTTGTATGAATATTTTCCAAATGCCCGCTCTAGGCAAATAAATGATAACTCCACTCCACACCACTTCACCCCACTCCACCCCACCTCACTCCACTCCACACCACTCCACTCCACGCCACCCCACTCCACCCTACTCCACACCATTCCATTCCAGTCCACTCCATTCCATTCCATTCCATGGCATTCCATTCCATTCCATGGTATTCCATTCCATGGCATGGCATTCCATTCCATTCCATTCCAGTCTATTCCGAGAGTCCAGAGAGAGACAGACAGAGAAACATGCGCACGCCGCAATGCGACAAGAGTTACGTGGAACGGGGGTTGGGTGAGGGGTATGGGGTGCGGGATGTAGGCGCGGGATGCAGGAGCGGGATGCAGGCGCGGGGTGCGGGGCGTGGTAAAAAGTGTCGTTACTTTCGTGTGAATTTTTTCCCTCTAGCCCCATTTCGCAACGCGCAATAAGGAAATTCGTTCCAAAAGTTAAACATCTGGGAAGAACTAGATGTAAATATTATCAAGTGATTCCACTTTTCGGAAATCATTTTTGATGCTTGTACCCGACGATCCCTTAAGTACTCCCTGAACTAATCTTCTGGTACCTGCCGTTACGCAACTTGGAGTATTTAAGAGGCTCGTGGTTATGATTCGTGTTATACTTGATGATGTAGCCATTCCGGGTGATGTGGGCATATGCCTTACAATTTTTGGAGCTGGCACAAGAACACTTGAACCTGGTGACGCCGATAGAGTTGGTATTGTTCTTTGAGAAAGTGTAGCCGTTGAACAGTAGCAATTTATTTCTCCAGTAATTTCCACGGTCCAAAGTTATGAATTTTGCTGTAAATTACATACACATGTTAGTGAAGACGGTTCAAATTGGGTTTTATTTAACTTACGGAGTGGCTCAAACAATATTTTAGTATGTGCATACATTACAACCATGACTATACAAAGATATACACGCTGTGAGGAACAAAGAATGATTTTAAAATTCAAGTTTATATCTCTGTGTGTAAATATGATTTTAGACTGTGTTATAAGGTTAAAAAAGAGTCCCGTAATTAAAAATAAGAATAAAAAATACGTACTGTTCTTTTGGGGAACACAGATATGATTTCAAATACTCTGAAATAGAGGAAAATAGTTTATTTTGCACAAATACATTATGTTATTTTGTTACATGAGATAACCAAGAAACTGTAAAGTTACTAATTAAAAAGCATTAAAAACAAAAATATAGTATATACTCGTATACTACAAATATTGTACGCATATTACAAGAAAAGTAATAATTACCCTACATTAATTATAATTCGACGAAAAATGTATAGACACCGGTAAATACGTATATTATTGACAGTCGGTGCATGGCTCGCAGTTTACGTTTCGCGGGTCACGGAACGCTCTTGTGGGCACAGTCATCTATGCAAAGAATATTTCGACTTCATAGAATAAAAAAAAGAAAAATCATATTTTGAGAGATGTACAAAGTGTTTGCTTTAACTTTCGTTTTTCTAATGAATTTTCGATCAATGACAAGGGGACAATGTTTTTGCTGAATACGTTCATAGCACGGTCATGGTATCGTACGTATAATGGGCAGACTTCTTTGGTCTACTTGTCTACCAATAGATTTTTTTATTTCTTCTTTCTACCCGACTGAACCTTAAGATACGTTCCACTTTTCATCTTATAATATTGTGGGGGGTCATGGTTGTGTTCCCCGACGTACTTGATGATGACGTTATCGGCGCTCACATGCGCATACGCCTTGCACTCTCCACACATTAAACTGGAACACGCGTATCGGAGCCCACCTTTGGCAATACGACTGTTTCTTGAGAAACTGTAGCCGTTTATCATTAAGAGTTTTGTATTTCCCGGCTCTAAAATGATGTATTTTGCTGTGAATTAAATCAAACACATTATTTTATTTACGTTCTTTAACTCTACTTTGAAGTTGCAACGAAATAATATTTTAAAACAGAAATATAAATACGATAATAAAACAGACTTTCAATAAAATTGTAACTTTATATTTAAAAATAATGAGATCATAGGTATTTACATTTTAGCAATACCAGACTATTTTCATAGCATATTGCACTAACCAAACTTGAAATTTTATTAAAATATAGGTAAGTACAGTCAGCCACTCACATTACCTGTCCTTTCTTGAAAAGACCCTTCCCAGATGTCAGGATATGCTGGGCACTGACTGTACCTGTGTATTTATCACATTAGGTTCAGGGGGTCTACTACCACCGCAAACTTTAACATACTTTGAACGTGAAAACTTAAGTTATTTGTTTTGTTTCTTTATTTTAAGAGGAGGTGGTATAGTCCCTGAAAAGAACCAGCAGCCTGATTTCGTAACACATTTACAAATGGCTTTTTATTTTGTCAATAAAACAATATTTGTTGCTTTTTTTAAACTGACATAGTAAATTAATTATGAGAATTTAAAACGGAATATATCCTTAAACATGGCGCTTGCAACAGTGCTGAAGCGGCCGGCCACATCGCAACTGTAAAAGCTGCAGTGACACTACTCACGCGCAACGATTGCTTGACTACCTTTTATCGCTGCGATATGCGATATGTGGAACAAGCCTTATGCAATTGCAGTGTTTGTGTATTCATCATTATATTATCATAGAGCACCAATCGCTTATATTTCTGTTCTTTCACTCTTAATTTCGCCTAAATGACAGCGACGCTGACAAAACGTCTATCAAATAACAATGGGGTGGCGAAGGCAATGTCAATTAAAGATGGCGCGACAATCGTTGGTACCTCCTTCAGCCGTCCTCAACTCTTTCAGGTTATGCATCAATCAATACTTTGTTTTCAAAATAAAATAATTTGGTGTTCCTGTGTGTCTTTCGTAAAATAAAATGTATTCCTTGGAAATTACAGAAAAATCGACACCATTTTTTTATTGTGCATCAATCACAACGTGTATGATTAATTTTTGTGTTAGTTTTGACAGTTCGTCAGGTACACACGGCTACACATCAAGCTATACAAAACCAGTTTGTCTTGGTTTCGCTTTGTATGATCTTTCGTCTCAACGTACGGTCAGCTAATACTGGTTTTGTATAGCTTAATGTGTAGCCGTGTGTCCCAACGACAAGACGCCACCTACCGTGAGAAATTTGGCGCTTTTTCACCCCATCATCTTTATTTTTATGACTAGATCATTGGTGAGTTTCTGCGTAAACTTACTTTGGTATGGCTGTCTTTCGCTAATCTAATAAAACCTTTTTCGCTTAGACTAGGAGAAACAATAGCATTGTTGGATTTTCAGTGTTCGACTAGAGTCAGTCACATTAAGCCTCCTGCAGACACACGCGATTAATCGCGCTGCGACAACGAGCCAAGCTAATTTCCACTCTAAAAATACTGCGAATGGACCGCGACATGTCGCCCCGCGCGATTAATCGTGTGTGTCTGCAGGAGGCTTTAAAACTATGCATTTTTATTGAAATGAAACTAGCATTGTTAACTTATCGGAATGACGGAACTAATTCATACTAACTACTTCTAAAATCAGTAAATACAATTTTATAAAATAAAACCTTTTCTGGCGCTCTATGACCTAAATGTGTTCGCAATTGTGTAAAGTATAACAGTGCAAAAGTATAATATTATTTGCTATTATAGTCTACGAATATTTTCTTATTTTAAATTACTGGAATATTATTGACTAGACTTTTATCTATTTTATCTAATAGATATTTTGAGATCATTAAAGGTACAATTCCGAAAGCGACCGTAACTGCAAACAGCAGCGACAGATGAGACAATGTCGCCGTTCTTATAGAACTACATAGACACCAATTGTGTCGCTACGGTTTACCGTTGCGGTTTGGTGGCTATGCAGTGTCCCACCTTCGGAGTTCTATCTTATAGAAACAGTTGCAATCAAGCTGTATAATAAAAAGAAATATTCAAAGTACTGAAGCGGTGAACAAAACGGCTAGATTGCAACACCTATTTATCCACTGCATAAACTACCTAATTATAAAAAGTTATAAGCTCTATTATGTACGTATGCCGTAGACGAATACTTATAGTACTAGCCAACATTCATAGAAATCGTGGTTACAAAAGGTTTGAGCGAGATCACAAGAACTGAAATCAAGTATTTAATATGACCACCAACGTTTTATGACCACCAACGCTACGAGTCATGGCTTTTAATAAAACTATAAGAAAATTAAACTCTTATAAGATCACTCATTTTCTAGCTTCATTATTCACTGGACGACATTATGAAGAAGAATCACTTAAAGTTATCAACGATTAAAAGGTAACACTTTATTAAGTGAACTTACGGCTTTAACGGTAGATAGGAGGAAGGTAGCAGATGTTATTTAGGTAAAATTTGACGTGTGATATGCATAACTTAATTCACCATGTGTATCTATTTGCTCCTAAATAATTATCAAATATCTGACAACATACTCGTAAGTGGAAGACATTGGTAGCAATATAGAAACAATAAGGTTTTCTAGACTTAAAAATCACCTCTACAAGTGATGTTTTAAATTGACTAGCAACATAACACTTCAACGATAAAAGATAAAATTCTTTTGGGCTTCTGGCGGTCTAAATTCGAATGGCAAACTAGACCAAAATTTGAGGAAAGAAATAATCGAACTGAGAGCATAGCTTGAACGAATGTACAAAAAGATGAATACAGGAAACACCAAGCTGAATGAAAGTAGACATGACTGTGTAATCTACTTAAAAAGAATACTTATTATAACTATCAACTACACTGGCAAGAGTAGCAGTGGGCAAGCCACATTGCACGCAGAACTGATGGCCGATGAGGCTGTAAGGTTCTTGAATGGAGAACACACTGAAAAACGCAGCGTAGGATATTCGTCCAAAAGATGGACAGATGACTTGATGAAGACCACAGGATCGCGGTGGATGCGAAGCTATTCCAGCCGTTATAATTGGACATCTATAAGAGAGGCCTATAGGCATCCTTCGGCTGGCATGATGATGAAGATTAATGAGTCAAAAGTTTGCAATCCGAACACAGACCGTCCATGGGAAAAACCACGACTTTCCAAATCATCGTAGCAGGATTTCCGATAAAATTATTCTACATCTATTGCTTGGGGTAAACAATCCATTGCACGAATTTAATCACAATTCCTATAAAGATTATGTTAAAGTGGTATTTTTAAACCCCCAAAGAAATAATTATTTATTTTTGACTAGAACTACTTGACTTTTTATTCATCTACCACAAAATTTGATTTTCGTTGTCTTCTTTTCACTGGGATACTAAAAGGGGTGTGTGTGTGTAGCATATTACTTCTTACTATTGTCATATCATCAGCCAAGTGAAGGTAGGCCTTGCATTTATGCCATCTGTTCTTGGTACAGCCCCATCGGAAACCGTTCTTCGTTCTCGACTGCTTGTAATACGTGTAGTCGTGGTAGATCAGCCTCTCCTTCCCTCTGGTCGTCATGAATATGTTAACTGAAATTGTATTACATTAGCATTTGCTAGGCGCCATTTTAAATAAAAAATATCGACGAAAAAAGCACAGCTGTCGCGTCTACTGCTATTTTTTATTGCAGAGTCTATGGATCTGCAGAAATAAAATTCTGATTTGATAAAAGTTATGTTTAATAGTCTTAAATTATTTCTAAGGTGCGTTTACTAATCTTCTTTACAATAATATCATTAAAAATTAAATTATACTAATTCCTTAAATCCAACTTAATTAACCCACATAAGATACGCGCTTTGAGCGTAATAGAATGAAAACCAGCCCGATATACAGAAGACGACACTATGAGAAGGTATTATGCGTCTAATATTATTATGATCAGAAACGTTAATTGGCAGATGAAGGTTCCATTTCCATCTGCCATCTGATACTCGAAAAGTGCGGGTGCCAAAAAAAAACAGCATAATATTAAGTTTCACGCCAATTCACAAGGAAGCCATCCAAAGCGTCCCGCCATCTTCTCCTTCATTGGACTTTTCCTCCAAAAAAAAACCTATTTCAGAATTACTTCCATATTTGTTAGTAACAATGAAAAACTTATAAACTAGTGAGAGAGTATTAAAATTATATTATAATTCTTTAATAGTTTAAAAAACTAAAAAACACGCTTTTAGCACGTACGCTTTTTAGTCTTCTTATTATTATTACTAGCCTGTACTGTCCCACTGCTGGGCAAAGGCCTCCCTCCATTCCTTCCAACGGTCTCGATTGTGCGCCATTCATTTCCTTCCAATTCTCAAAAAAGGCATCCAGTTCGTCCCGCCATCTCCTTCGCGGTCTGCCTCGACCCCGCCTCGTTGTTTCAGGGCACCAGTCCTGAGCTTTGCGGGCCCACAGCTCGTTCGGCATGCGACAGACACGTCCCCGTCCCACTTAAGTTGGGGAGCCTTTAGAGCCACGTCAATGATCTGTTTTTTGGAGCGCAGTGTAGTGTTTCGAACATGATCTGTTAATTTAACACCTAAGATACTGCTAAGATACTGCGCTCCATAGCACGTTGGCAAACCCTGAGTTTGGACTTTTGGATGTTTGTCAAAGACCAAGTTTGTGCACCGTAGGTCAAGATGGGGAGAATACACTTGTCCATAAGTTTTCTTTTTAGAGACATGGGCACAGTGCCCTTTAAAAGTCTTCTTATTATTCTAACTTAATTTTCTACTTATCCGCCACCTTGAAACAGCCGCCATGTTAGATTTAGGTCATGTGATTTTTTTTTCGTATTCCTGACAGCAAACCCTTTCATTTGATATCCATATCATGGGGGTGCATTTCAAATAGCCTGTCCGCACTCTTGGACATCCGCCATATTGGATTTAAGTCACGTGACTATTTTTTTTCTTATTCCTGACAGCAAACCCTTTCATTTGATACCCATATCATGGGGGTGGATTTCACACAGCAAGTCCACCATCTTGGACGTCCGCCATATTGGATTTAAGTCACGTGACTATTTTTTTTCGTATTCCTGACAGCAAACCCTTTCATTTGATATCCATATCATGGGGGTGCACTTCAAATAGCCTGTCTTGGACGTCCGCCTTATTATATTTAAGTCATGTTACTATTTTTTTCGTATTCCTGACAGCAAACCCTTTCATTTGATACCCATATCATGGGGGATGGATTTCAAACAGCCAGTCCGCCATTTTGGTGAGGCCGCCATATTGGATTTATAATGACGTTTCTTAGCTAGTCAGGTGTTGTCATCAGAACTCAGAGTGTGTGCAAAATTTCATCCTAATCGAGGACCGGGAAGTGGGTCAAATTAAAATCCCAAGATTTTCTGACATGGTTACAAGTGAAGCTAATATAAGCGTATTAATAAGATGTGTGAGGCACACCGACCTTGGGGGATGTCGAATTGATTGCGTGCAGACGTATGCATCGCCCCAAAATCGGTGAATCCCACCTCTTAGCCAACGTTTTCAGAATGATGTTGGGGCTGGCGCGAACTCAGAGTAGCAGAGATGCGGATTTCTTGCGCATAATTGCCGAAAATCTTTCAACGTCCGTGTCGGAAAACGTGCCTGATGCGCTACAAAAACGTGGCAGCCCCATCAACACCCTTAACATGTTAAATAATTGTATTTCATAATACGTGGTCTTTAAAAAAAAGTTTAAGTCAGAAGCACCAATTCATATCCTAAAATATAATCCCATTTCGTTCTTACAGAGTGGTCTTGCAGGATGTTGATGCTCATGTTCAGAAATAAAGACGACGTTCATGTCACAATCCAGGTAGATGTATGCCCTGCACCTTCTGGAGTTGGTACAGGACCACCGGCAGTTCGTTTTTACAGCACATCTTTTTATAGACCATCTTTTGTAGTACGTATAGCCATTGAAGAGAAACAACAACTTGCCGTCTATGAGCCTGATCAGTTGACCTGTTGGATTAAAAGATGTATCAGGTTTTGTTTGACCGTTATTAAGGGAGGCTTATCTTCAGCAGACACGTCTTACGACTGATATGGTGGCGACTAAAGACGTATAGCATAAAGGGCATGGGGCTTACACGCAGTAGTGGGTGGAACTAGCTGCAAATTATGCTGGTTTTGGTTGTGATCATCATCATTGATTCGTTTTCTAAAATGGGACTATTTATAGGAGCGGTGAGCCACGGTGTTTATTTATTTATTTGTTTGCACTTGTAGCTATTTCTTTAATATGATGAAATGAAATACAATAATTATATTTATTTGGCACACTAAATAAAATAAACCCAAATAAATATTTTTTCTTTTTATTAAACTCTGCTTTACAAGTTCAACGCCAGCAGAAAGTAGTACCCTTTCATTTGGGCCATGTCAGACAGATGCTATCAGATATCCAGAATTATATTTCAACGTCTAATTCTCCGCGTCGCGTCTGTCGATCGAACAAGGCGTTTGCTTTCCGCTAAACTTACGTGGTCCCCCTATCGAATGCAATCAAATCAGGTTTTGGTGGAAATCATTTTGAGGGATTTATAGTGATTAGGCGCGTCCACGCCAATTCACAAGGAAGCCATCCAAAGCGTCCCGCCATCTTTTCCTAGGCCTTTGTGAACTGCCGTGAAGAGGCAGACCATCGAGAGAAGTGGAAGGAATGCCTCCCCGGCTTTTGCTCAGGAGTGGTACAGATTAGGCTAGTTAAAAAAAAAAGGTTATAACGTTAATATCGAGTAAATTACAACCTTTTTTTTGCTGTCGCTTCCTTATTTTGTCAATTTTACAGCCATGAAGTCACAATATGGCGCCACCACCGTCTTGTTTATAGTTTAGACGCATACTACTACATTTTTTTTAAACAAAATAAAACACTTCCGTTCCGGTCCAACCATTCCATGGACTTTTCCTCCAAAAAAACCTATTTCAGAATCACTTCCATATTTGTTAGTAACAATGTAAAACTTATAAACTAGTGAGAGAGTATTAAAATTAATAATAATAATATTCCACAACTATCACACAACGCTATCTACTCCCAAGCTAAGCAGAGCTTGTGTTATGGGTACTAGACAACTGATAAACATACTTATATGTAGGTATATTTCTAAATACATAAATATTATAGATAAATTACACCTAGACACAGTACAAATGATCGTGCTCATTACACAAACATTTGTCCTGGGTGCGAATCGAACCCACGACCTCCGGCATAGCAGTCAGGGTTACAACCACTAGACCAACAGGCCTGTCTAAATTATAATATAAGATGCGTGAGGCACATCGATCTTGGGGGATGTCGAATTGATTGCGTGCAGTCGTATGCATCGCCCCAAGATCGGTGAATCCCACCTCTTAGCCAACGTTTTAAGAATGATGTTGGGGTTGGCGCGAACTCAGAGTAGCAGGGATGCGGATATCTTGCGCATAATTGCCGAAAATCTATCAACGTCCGCGTCGGAAAACGTGCCGGACGCGCTACGAAAACGTGGCAGCCCCATCAACACCCTTAAAATGTTAAATTGTATTTCTTTAAAAAAAAGAGCACCAATTCATATCCTAAAATATAAACCCATTTCATTCTTACAGAGTGGTCTTGGAGGATGATGATGCTCATGTTCAGCAATAAAGACGACGTTCATTTCACAATCCAGGTAGATGTATGCCCTGCACCTTCTGGTGCTGGTACAGGACCACCGGCAGTTCGTTTTTACAGCCCATCTTTTGTAGTAAGTGTAGCCATTGAAGAGAAACAGCTCCTTCCCGTCTATGAGCCTGATCAGTTGACCTGTTGGATTTGAAGATGTATCAGGTTTTGTTTGACCGTTATTATGGGAACGTTATTATGGGAGGCTATGTTCAGCAGACACTTCTTACGACTGATATGACGATGACTACAAGATACAAGATACAAGATATTTATTTTGTAAAACATGAGTGCAGAATTATACAGGTCTTAAAAAATAATGAGAGGTAGCTACATGTTTTGCCAATCATGGCGTACAAAATTAGTCGCGCTAAGACAACTATTACAAAAAAGACAATTATGAAATCATTAATAACCAATTAAAACAATGACTTACAAAGAAAAAAATAGGATTAAATTAAAATGTCAACAATTTAAATTCAATTTAAATAAAATACATATTAGAAAAAAATAATAACACAGATAAGTACATATTCCAAATTCTATTTCAAAAGATTATCATTTAAAAAGTCATCTACGCTGTAATAGCACTTTTCTAGTAAAAACCCCTGAACGGACTTTTTAAATTTGGTTAAAGGTAAACATTTAACAACATCAGGTATTTTATTATAGATAATGGGTGCCCTACCAAAGAAGCTCTTTTTCAGTAAGGCAGTATTGCACTTGATTGGACACAACAAACTCTGATATTGAGAACGAATTGGGGTCCTTTTTACGTCCGAAAATTTTTGGAAAAATTGCGGGTTTGCTTTTACGAAAAGTGCAGTTTCTAAAATGTACAATGATGGTAAAGTTAGAATTTTTGATTGTCTAAAGTAATTTACGCAACTATCCGTTGTTCTTAGACCAAACATTGCTCGTATACATCTTTTTTGCATCCTGAATATAAGTTCTTTATTAGTTGACTGTCCCCAAAAAATAACACCATATCTTAAAGTTGAAGCGACCAATCCATGATAGGCTGTCAAAAGAGTGTCAGTATTTACTTTTCTTGACAATTGGAACAATAAATATGCAGATTTACTAAGGCGCTTACAGATTTCCTCTGTGTGATGTTTCCAAGTTAGTTCACTATCTATAGTGATACCTAAGAATTTTGTATGTGTAACTTTTCTATCACAGAGTTATTGTAGGTAACGTTAACTGGTGGATGCTTACGGCGCTGGTGAAAATGAATAACTTTTGTTTTATTTAAATTAATTATAAGGTTATTTTTATCAAGCCAATTTATAATGTCACTCAGAGAATTATTTATGTCATTTTGATAATTATTAGGATTAGTACATTCCACAATGGCCGTGCTGTCATCTGCGAACAGTACCATTTTACGATCTATAGTTTTAGGGAGATCATTAATATATATTAAGAATAGTGGTGGCCCCAGTATGGTACCTTGAGGTACACCATATTTTATATATCTTGGTTTAGACAGATATTTTATCTCCAATTTAGTAATAGGACAGATTCTAGTAATTTCTGTACATTGAGTTCTGTCACTCAAATATGTTTCTAAGAGTTTCAAGATGTTTCCTCTTATGCCATACGCATGTAATTTTTGTAGCAGAATTTGATGGTCCACGAAATCAAATGCTTTGGTCATATCTGTTAGTATAGCGCACACAGGATTACCCTTATCTACAGATGTCATTGCACCAGATAGCAGGTCAAATAAGGCCATATTAATATTAATATTTTTCCTGAAACCTTTTTGTTGACTGCAAAGAAGTTTGAAATTTTCTAAATAAGAATAAATTGAATTATAAATTACCTTCTCGATTATTTTTGAAAAAATCGATATCTTAGCAATAGGTCTATAATTTTGAACATCACTTTTATCATTTTTTTTATATAGCGGTTTAATAATGACTTTTTTTAGGCTACTTGGGAATACACCATCAGAAATACAAAGATTAATTATATGAGCTAGTACAGGCGCTATAATTTCCTTAACGTATTTAATTACTTTAGTTGATATGCCATCAAATCCTACCGTGTTTGTGTTTTTCAGGCTACTAATTATTTTAATTATATCAGAATCTGAAACAGGTAGCATAAAAAGTGATTGAGAATGCGAATTTTCAATGTTATAACTTTTATTAGAAGTTCCCTTAGTTTTAATATTATTTTCAACGGCTTCTATAAAATAATTATTAAATTCATTTGCAATACTCAAAGGATTTGTGAGAGTCAAATTATCTTTGTTAATTGACAGTATTGGTTCTTGAGGTAAATTAAATTTAGATTTATTAATGACTTGCCAAGCAGCTTTTGATTTATGTTTTGAGGTATTAATGAAGTGGTTATTTTGAGCTTTTTGAGTTAATGCTATTATTTTTCTATAAATTGAAGAGTATTTTTTAAACGCAAGTTTATTTTTTGTGTTAGGATTGAATCTATATGTCCAAAGTAACTGCCGTTGCTTTTGACTGCAAATTTTTATTCCACGAGAAATCCACTTATTTTTTTTATTGGTATACACAGTAACAATTTTATTTGGAAAGCATAAATTGTATAGCAAAGAAAAATTATCCATAAAAAGATCATAAGATTTATTTGCGTCTTTGGCTTTATATACTTGTGAGAAAGATAAGCATTTAAGATGGTTTTTAAATTTTTTTAAGTTGTCTGGTGTGATATCATGTTTCTTTGTTTTCCAGTATTTTAATATACAAGTTTTTTTAACAGGAATCTTCAATAATTGTGACGTATGGTCCGAAAGAACTAAGTCCATTATTTCAGCTTTACAGTTTTTGCGGTAGGTGTGAGCAAAATTATCTATGCAGGAGTTACTACTTAGTCTAGTTGGTTCATATAGTTCTAATTTTAGATGGTATTGCAAAAGAAAGTTTTCGAATTCTAATGTTATTTTATTTCTCTTTAACACATCTATATTAAAGTCTCCAGCTAAGATAATATTTTTATTACTGAATGAACAATATTTTCGTAGAATATAGTCTAGTCTCTCATAAAATATGTTGTAATTATATTTGGGTATTCTATATATGCATATAATAATAATATTAGAAGATGTCAGTTCTACACCGCAACACTCAAAAGTACCTGTCACTGATTGCTTAGCAACATCCAACAGTTCACGATACTGCAGCCCTGTTCTAACAAAAATGCAAGCACCACCACGTTTAACATTTCTAGTGAAGAAGGCAGCTGGGCAGAAATTAGGTATATGTAATACATTCTCGTTGCCTGTGTCAATGAAATGCTCTGTAATACAAATCACATCTATTCTGGTTCCGTTACTTTGAAGCTCATCTAGTTTTACAATCAGCAAATCCGTTTTATTTATAAGTCCTGCAATGTTTTGATGAAGAATATTCATATAATTATTATAGAAAAAACTGAGATGTGTTTTGTGTTATTTCAGGTTGTTCTTTCTGGGAACAATCAACTATTGGTTGTACGGTGTTTACGTAGTCTAAATCCAAGATGAGGTCTTGCAAGTCAGATATTACGATATTAAAACCTTTGTTATTGAGATTACCATGCCAATGGTTGTAAGTATCATGTGTGTAAGGGAGATTCAGATTCGAGTCTAAGATAAACGCATAGTTGTAAGTTTGAACGTCCATGTAGATTAAATTATTAAAAGTATCGATCCTGCTATTGAACATAATATTAGAATTATCCATGAATTTAAATGTAGGTAGACATATAATAAAATTAGTATGATTTAATTGTAACAATTTTTCACGAATTAATGTCACCAGTTCTATATACTTATTTGTTTTTTTGAAATCCTCCTCACCAATAATAATAATACAGTAATCCGAGCAAGTAAAGTTACGGACTTTACTTTCAAGATTTTTTAAGATATGCTCAATTCCACATTTAGGCGTACGATAATGACACATATTGTAATCACGTAGATGTGTGCCTTCACTCATCGAATATATTCTATTGGACAATTCGCTGCTCACGACACATAAGTTACGTTTCAAATAAGTGGAAGACGTACTAGGACTGTTTTTACAAATTTGTGACGGTATTTTTTTAGTACTTTCAGTATCGATATCAATAATTTGAGGAGTACTTTTTATATTTTTATTAACATTTTCCAAAGTTGAAGAAGCTAGAGTCTTTTTTGCTTGATGGTTCGTTAATGTTTTCTTACTTGGAGTTCTGATTTTATTCCTGACTGGACTGCTACAAACGACTCTAAATGTTTTATTTAATTCCAATAATTCAGCATTACTTTGCTTCAAGTTTCCATTCTCTAGAGACAATTTATCTATTTCTTCGTGTGCGCTTTGTAACTTGGTTTTTAGACTTTCTATCTCTTTCTTTAGTATGTTTAATGTTTCAACATCTTCATCCTCAGACATGTCTGGCAGGGAATTTGTGGTACAATCCAATGTTTGCGACGTCACATTATGACTATTATTATTGTCAACATTGGAATCCGATTGAGTCCGAGTACGTCGGAATGTAATATTTTCCAGGAAGTTCATGGTGGCGTATTGATTTATATTAATATTGATTGTGTGAACTTAAAATAAATCCCAAAAGTATTTCACTCGGCAGGATTCGAACGCACCTCTCATCGGTTACGTAGTCGTAGGTAAGCCCCTTAGCCTCCAGACCAATTGCTCAGTTACAATGTTGATTAAAATAGTGATCTTATGAAGTTCTTTACGTTGTAGTGATCATATCCATGTAGTTCTTGTTCCAAACACTAGATGTCACTTTCATCAATGTTAAAAACAATTAGAGCTTTCAATAGTCTGACAACACTATATTAAGTTTGGTCACACTGTCACACAAAATATTTTGTTTTTTGTATGTTTGGTACTAGATGGCGCTGTAGACAGAAATTTTCAAATGTTATGATGAAAAAAAACGACTTTTTTGCGCCGTTTTTTTTTTTAAAAAGTCACTAGCACTTAATAATATTGCTAATTATGGTGAGTGTATTGCACTTAAGCTTAGATATTTGCACAGCGAAATATCTGTCACTCAGAAGTTCTTGAGTAGAATGTCAACAGTTTCGAAAATTCACTGATGACTGTTTTGAAATTCGTTTATTGAAGTAGTCACTCACTAGAATTTGCTTATAACACTGTCACTACTGTTCAGCACGTTAGGCTTAATAATTAATTACTTTTTGCAACGAAATACTGACTTTCTATAGTTTTAAATTATTTTTTTGTTGGAGCACAACTTATTGGAATGTTTACATAACAGCGCCAAGACTAAGGACGTATGGCGTAAAGGGCATGGGGCTTACACGCAGTAGTGGGTGGATCTAGCTGCAAATTATGCTGGTTTTGGTTGTGATCATTATCATTGATTAGTTTGCTGAAATGGGACTATTTATAGGAGCGGTGAGGCACGGTGTTTATTTATTTATTTGTTTGTTTGCACTTGTAGCTATTTCTTTAACATGATGAAATGATATATATAATACATTTATTTGGCACACTAAATAAAAATAAACACAAATAAATATTCTTTCTTTTTATTAGACTCTGCTTTACACGTTCAACGCCAGCAGAAAGAAGTACCCTTTCATTTGGGCCATGTCAGACAATGCTATCAGATATCCAGAATTATATTTTCAACGTCTTATTCTCCGCGTCGCGTCTGTCGATCGAACAAGGCGTTTGCTTTCCGCTAAACTTACGTGGCCCCCCTATCGAATGCAATCAAATCAGGTTTTGGTAGAAATCTTTTGAGGGATTTATAGTGATTAGGTGCGTCCAAACAGAGCGCGCAGCCTCGCGCGGCATCTGCCGCGCGAAGCAGCTCGGTTAGTGTGGACGTGTCTCGGCCGAGGCTCGCGCGCGTGCTGCCGCGGGCGAGCGACCGAGCGTCCGCGCCATCCAGTGTCGGCTTTTGTTTTGCTCGCGTATTTTGTTTTGTGCTTCGCGAGGCTGCTCATTGTGTGGACGCACTTAATTACTCATGACAAAACAGGGAAAACAGAATGTAACGTGTGTGTTTGTTAAATGAATTAGCCAGGCATTTAGCATAACAATAATTTATTAAAAATAAGATATTAATCTGAGGTTTGAAACGTTTAGCTAAGTAGGCGTACTAAAGTTTGATTAAACATATCGATGAGAAGTATTAAAGCAGTCTAAGCATATAAATGGTTTATTAGGGCAATCGTCACAGTAAGTTTTAATTTTTTTCGTTTTATTTTTCGCTTCAGTTCTTCCGAAGATCTTTACTTTTTCTTTATAGCACTCAGAGCATGACCTTCTTACAGTCTTACTTGTTCCTTTTTTCTGCATCAATGTATGCCTCAACTTCTTTGGTTTTGCTTCGACAGTGTCTAGTGGATCTGGTTCTGAACAATAGATTGTGATTAATTCTTTTCTGAAATCTATCAAGAACATTTTTTGTCATATTTCGATAATTATAGTAGACTGCAGCGCAGGAGCGTAGGTACATCTAGACCCGCGTGGCTTGAACTGACGAATTTGCTCACTGTTTACTCAACGTCGTTCGGTGTTGACAATATTAGACTAGTAAAGACATATGTAAATCCGACTTGGATCTAGTCACATCTAAAAATCTGTTTTCAAGTAGACGTTACCGTTTATTTTGAACGAAAATGATTTAAATAACGAATCAAACAGAAATCATATTAAACTTTAAATCAAACTGGAACTGTCCATCGTTGACATTAACTAAAACTAGATCAGAATTTACAGCTTAAATATTTCCCAGAAATTGATTTCAAAAACTTGGTTGGTTGGCGGGTGGTCATGTTCGTGGTTCCTGCACGTGATCGTAGAGGCGTATGTATGCTTTGCAATAAGACTTATTGCAGCACCAGCGGTCTCCCGCTCGAGCAGGTCCTTCTTGTAGAAAGGATACCCGTCTACGAGAAGTAAGTAATTTCTACCATTCATCAATTCTATTAGCTGCTACTTTTCATTTCGATCTGAAACAGATCAGTGGAAAAAAACATGTGTCCAACTTGTGAAAAAAAAGGAATTCAATAAATTAGAAACTGCCTTCCTAAATACTTGTAGTTTGATGACTGTTAAAACTGTTTGTGTTACTAAATTTCGTTTTTCTACCGTCCTCCTTTAGGTTGCAATAGTCTCTGATGGCGTTACCATAAAAATTTATCCATCTCTCGACAGTTACATACATACCATGTCTAATATCACACATATATATCACACACATTTATTTTATCTTAACGTCAACTGTTTCAAAAGGTTCCAAAGTAATGAACAATGAATTGTTAAAAGTTTTTATGAAATTAATTAAGAAAATATACATTGGTAAATTGTTGTAAAATTACAGTCATTAATAGGGATATATTTTCGGGTATATATTGTATCATAAAGTAAAGCAAACAATATATTGAGTCGGATTAAAAAATCGCAATGATTCAGTGACAACATAGACTTGTGAAAAGACTTGTTTTAACTAAACAAGTACGTATTAAAATAGTAAAAAAATACAGATGAGAAAAACTACAACTAACATCGTATACAAACAATCCTGATTTTGGTTACAGTCTTGAATTCAGGGATTTTTTCAAAATATACAAAATGAGATCCAAATAAAATGCCTTAATATCACAAAAAATAAACTTGCAGTCTTAGTATAATGATCAATTTCTCCACTAGGTTTTATGACACATATTAAATTACTTACCGCTATTTTTAGTACAAGAATACACTAAGTTAATTTAGTTTTAAATATGTCTGTGTGTATCGAAATTTAAAGTTGTTGAAAACTATAGTATGTATTTCGATTTTTATAAAGCATTTGATTTTGTATATACTATGATATTGATTACAACAATGACGGTAGTTGATGGGGAATATACCCATAGTTCGCAGCAATATAGGCTCCAATTAACTACTTCGTGAGCAGTGGAAAATAAAATGTATTCGTATACGCATAAAAATAACATTGAGTGTTTCAAAGGGCATTTTCTTGGCCCAATTCTTTTTTGGTTCTATGCAGGTAAGATCTTAAATTATATCTCATTAATGAAAGTTAAATATTGACTTATGACTATTATTGTAAGCAATCTAGAATAAGTAGATCTAGTTATGGTCTCTTACTAACGGTTACATCGTGGCTACGAAGCATATATACGTATTTATTTTATATTAGAAAAATACCTTTACTATTTTATGGATACATCTTATCAAAATAACGGATATGTATATAAAAATAGACACAAATGCAAGATACGTGTTTTCACTAGTAGTAGTCTTGATATCTTAGTACTAAATGCAAGAGTATGTTCTATCTCTAATCTACAAACTATAAAATGCTTGTTTGATCACAATTATAATACTGGATACGTTATCGAAAGGCAAACGAAAATATCACACGCGTTACTACAAAAAATAAACTGTGTAACTACTAATTTTAAAGACACGTTTAGAAAAGGCACTTATTGATCAATGATACCCTAATTTCTACGCAATATAAGAATATCATATTTACTTCGGTAAGGTAATGCCTACATGATTAAGGTAAAGTCAGAAACTACGAATAATGTAAGTAATTATTAAAAATACTTTTCATGTGGTTTCATTTATCACAATAAATTATGAAATAGCTTCTCTTTTCCTCTCGCTAGATACCAACTAAACAAATACATTACATGCTACAAAAATGTATATCTTAGGAGTAGCGAAGCGTACCTACTGTAGTGCAATAATAATAGTACATTAGAAATAAAATTACAAAATCGAAAGCTTAAAACTTAATGAGGAACAAAAACAAAATTTAACAAAACCAAAGAGATCTGAAATGAGAACAAAAATTGGACTAATGCTGATATAGCACAAAATATGGCATCCCTCACTAAACGAATTTATTTTCACAATCAAAAGCGTTTAAAATATCACGGCTAAACGGCAATAACACAGCGAATATACTAGATTACCGTATACTTTACTTAGTAATACTTACTGATAGAATGTGCTGGGTACTACAACTCTACCCATGAAATTCAATTACATAGAATTACTCGCTTCATTGCTTAACGGATATGGTAAAATTGGGTTTAAAGCAGTGTCATGACGTTTTTAGACACATTCTCTGTCGGGCAAACATGATCAAGGTTAAGAACCTACACTAATGGCAGCCATATGAGCCTAACATGGCATCTAACAGGTTTAAGTGTTCGGCGAAGTATTCTCATAGATATAGTTGTACAAGAATCTTTTGATGCGTGACCAAAACAAGCCTGTCACCTAGCGCCGTTACCTTTTTTGTTAGCTTTGCATAATATTTTACCAACAACCCTTACTGTCAATTTTATTCAAGCGCCAAAAGATTCTTTTGGAAGTATAGTTATAGAAAAATGTTTATTTTATCAAGTGTCAATAGAATTTGACACTCAAATAGGAATCTAATAGCTGCCAAATACGCTATGAGCTGCCAGATAATGTTGAAACGGAGTCAAAGAACGGTAATGTTCATTCATGTAAGTGTTTGTAGTGTGTCCTGATTTTGGAGTCTCCGTTTTCGCGTCTTTCTTCACCAGCTTTGGTATCGGTATTTTCTTTTCGTTCTTCATTGATGGAGGATGGCTGTGGTAGATGTTGGCTTTTAGGACTTCAAGTCTGTCGGTGATGATGAGGTGTGCTTTGCATTTCCATTTGGACCCGTAGGCAGTGCAGCTCCAGCGATGCGCGTTGCTTCTGGCTTTAAGATGCTTGTAGAAGGTAAAATTATTCAGACGAAGGTTGATCCTACCGTTGGGACGGAGGTAGAATTCGACTGTTGGAAAAACATTACGGGTAAGTTACCAGATTGTTTAGAAAATTAGTTTTATTTCATTTAAAAATGTCGCATTTGTATGTGGGAGCATTTGAAATGTTGATACTTCAGTCGACAGGTAGAGCCTTTTGTAGATAACTTTTTTAGGTACAGTCTTAAATAATGAAGGACAGTTTCTAGGTAAAATAACATTAAATCTGTCGCATGAGGATGTATTTTAATTTATGTATAGATCACGCATAAAGATCTTAGAAAAACCTGAGAAGATAAAACGAAATTTACTTTATATTTGATTTTAATAAGCGATACTTTAAATACAAAATAGTGTTTAATTTTATTACATTTCTCTATATTCTAAATTAGTATAATCACATAAAGGCATTATTTATTAACATATTGTGTTTCTTTACATTTATGGTTAATCTAAACTTGCACGCATAAAATCGTGAACTGCAGTCCTTCGAGATGCGTAGCAAACACAGACTGAAGTACACTTGACCTAAGCGCGTTACAAAAGGGATGGGTCACGGATCTATGTGTGCAAGTATATTTCAGCCTTAACACATCATGTTTTAGATTTATTATTACTTCTAATCTTAACATGATTCCGTACATCTAATGCTATAAGTTATTGCAAACACTACTTCGTCACCTACTTGTCTTAGAACGAATAAATTAATATCTTAGAACTATTTTCCGTTGATGTAATGAATAACATGATCTTTCGAAGTATCCGTAGAATCTAATGAAAAAAATAATCAGTCATTCTATTGACAGAAGTATTCTCGATATCGTTTTTATGTCTACTCCTGGTGTTTTATTTTCTCAGAGTAGGAACTATATTTGGGAACAGTAAAGTAAGTAATAAGACATTAAATACTTTGTAAGTTCGAGAATTTGCCACTGGCAGAGCTTCGTGGCGTGTTTAAAACATTTCTATACATTTCATCTTACCTCTCGCCGCCCCGCGCCAAGTTACACCTCACAGCGGGAAGATCGATTTGGAATCGAAGGCGCATTTGCACAAACGAAACTCGATGCCATCAGCAGTTCTAAACTGAGTTCAAGACAAGTCATTATTGTTGTGGAATAGCACTTGTACAGGGATGAGTTAATCACTTTTAGTTTCATTTGTGACAGTCGCCCTAACTATGTAGTATGTACTAGGCTACACATTTCACAAACTTTGTATTTATTGCACGGAAATTTTCAGTTAATGCTCAAAATAAATAGGATGATAATTTGATAAGCTGCCATCTGTTTAACAAAAAAAAAAAACCTATGGGACAGGGGTTAAGTCGGATTATTATTATTATCATGTTATTTGCAAATTATTCACTCACAGCTACAATTATTATTTTTCACCTAAAAGTCATCTTAAGGCAAATACTAGTTACATATTTTATGAAATAAAATGATCAAGCGGTTCTTTTCTTATTAACACTTGCAGGTATATACCTAGTGCTTTAAATTCTGTCCGCTTATTATGTGGTACCTAATAATGACTATGTTAAAGATAGACGATATTTTTTTCACATATACACAAAACAACTCATTTTACTAAAATTGAGTAAAATTCTGGCAAGATATTAATTTAGCGAGATCGATCATCACACTACACGATTATTGGTACCCAAAGGTGAATTTCACTAATACGCGATCAGCACACTTAAATTTCGATCATGAACTGTCAGTTTCATTCCACAACAATGACAGTATTGACAGCTGTCAAATTTGATTCTACGTTGCGATCTAATTCAGTTTTACTGGTGAAGATAATGTGCTCAAACTTTCCTCTATTTTATAAATCTCATTCTTATGAACCTTTTTATAACTTGGCTACCAAGAAAAGCTTAAAATACTAAACTAAATAATTTCTTGTAATTAATACTTTCTGCTTTACTGCTTCTATAAAATTATTTGCATTATGTGTCTGGACTAAAATTAAGCGGAGTATTGAGATCAAATCAATTTTAAATCTTTAAATGTATTGCAATAGGAAATAGAAGTAAATAAAGTTTTAATATAAACTTAGTAATAAAATGCATTATAATGTAAATAATATTAGTTACACGCGAATTCGAGACATCTGTTATACAAAACAGGCTACCACAATAACTAAGCTAATATTTTATACACACAAATATAACTAAACAACATCGAATGTTGAACATACTATTTGTGCGTTTGATGTCATCAGTTAAAAAAGAAATTCGCCAAGAAACTTCTGGACCCTAAGATAGTCTAAAGCTTAGGCAAAGCCTTATGATTCACTGATTGGGAGCTCTCAATACGGTACGGTGTCAAGACGAAGGTATACACCGCATTTAGGCTGCCCTACAGATTAAAGCAGATAGCGCACACATAGAAGAGTTAAGGCAAAGGTATGGCAGGAGTAGGAGGAAACGATGCGGCGCGGCGTTCGTTCTTGCCGTGACACCAACAAAGCTTCTGGAGCCTGCACTCTAATAAAATCCTCGTCTTATCCACTCTGTGTCGCTTATTCGAGTTACTAGTTACTACACTCCCTAAGTACTCCATTAGGGCGATGTAAGATGCGACAAACGAAACACAGTACGACCCCTGTTGTTATGAGTGGTGGAAGGTCACATGGTGGCTCAAGGTGATTTAAGCATTTTCTTTCATTTGTTTCTGCAGTCGCAGTTTTGGAGCGTGTTCCTCATGGTCAGGATAGCTTGAAGATGACAATTTAAGATTGGAAGAAGCAAGAGGCACTAAGTCAACCAGGCTTTATGCATGCACCAGTCACACCTTAGGACCGAAAAGTCGTCTTTTTTGAAATTTTCTCCATTTGATAGAATCGCGCCTCAAATTAATTGGTAATATTTTAATATATTGCTGTCGACATGATAACGAACCTAACCTAGTTCCTTAACCATATATTCATATGGACATACAATTCGGTTTAAATCTAAAGCGTATGACAGACGTGCTTCGAACACTTGACGATATTTTGCACCCAAACCACCAAATTACAGTTAGGTTGAAAAAGATCATGAAGTCCTAATAAGTGTACGGTCTTGGGCGAAGCCTTTCGTCCATTTCAAACTTCTAGTTCCTATTCATATTAAAGATCTTATAAATGCATTCGGAAATCAGAAGCCAGCTCGGCCTTTGATGCTGGCAATTTTCAGCGCTAGTGGGTTAAGCGCTCCTTGATCCAAGTTATGTCTTTTATTCTGGAACAAAAAAATCTTGCTATACATTTTTGCAAAAAAAAAAAAAGTGGTCTTGGAAAATGTAAAGACTTTTAAATTAAGGCCCACAGACAAACCATGAATGCTGGTATTTTGTTTTTTGTTAAACTCTCAATTTCATGAGTTATGGTGAATGCGGCTGCTACTCCGGTGCATTAAAAATCGAAAGTAGTCCAGAAGAAGCCTGTTTGATGTCACATAAAAATAGGGCAGGGGATTACCTCGTTATTCTTCTTCTGATTCTTAATACTCTTCCAAGAGTACGTCGAAGGTGGGTGAGTATGTTGCGTAAAGGCTCGAACCACGAACATATCGTTGGTAACGTGCAGGAACCCTCGGCAAGACCTGGAGCCCATCTGAGTGCAGCTCCAGCGGAAGCCGTCCCTCAAGATCTTGTGTTGGTAGTACGTGTAGCCTTCGAGCATTAGCAGGTCCTTCCCGTTTCGGCCTTTTACTAGGAGTACTGAAAACATACGATGTGTCAGCTGAGGGAAAAGAAATGAAATTCTTGGGGTTGTTTTTATTATAATCTTTGCTCGGTGTTCAGGTCTATCATTTACCTTCTGGTGAAATACAGGAGTATTTCAATTCAAATAATATTTGTACCGTTTTTTTTTGGCATAGTTTTGAATCTGTTTCAGTTCTACATCAGCAAAAGCAAGAACAAAAACTTACCTAAATAAATATTTTTTACGCATTTACGCCTACGTCGCGAATCAAGCGCGAAAGACGTTCAAGAATGGAATGAAAGATTCGACCGAGCCGAGCAGGACTGCGATAGCCTAATTGGTAAGGAGTCTGGAGTTTTATCCAGAAGAAGCAGGAAGATTCGAGTTCCGCTCACAGTCCAAGTTTCCTTAATATTATGACAATTAGTAAATAAATAGGTTATTAAAATAAAATATTTATTTATTTTTTAATCTTTTTAACCGACGAAAAAAAAAGGAGGAGGTTCTCAATTCGACATGTATATTTTTTTTTTTTAATTTTTTTTTTTTATGTATGACCACGCATAACTTTTCCCAGCGTGGTTCGATTTCAAAAATTCTTTTTTTGTTGGAAAGAGTATATCTCAAAGTTGGTCCCATTTTAATTTCAAAACTAAAATCGGCCTCTAAAGGTAGAAAAAAAGGAATTGATTGTCAACTTTCCTACAGAATTTTCAGTTGTGAACCGATTCGTTTGAAATAAAGTTAACATATGTAGTTCTGAGGACATTACTATATAGCAGAGATGTGGAGAAGATAACATGATGGTGTCACCATCATCAGATCAACTCCAGATCCCTGTTATGTTGTGAAGTCAGTCCCAAGAGTTCCTCAAAAGTTAACAACAGCTATATCGTGTTTGGACTCATTTCACTCAGCTTGATGAGAACTTTAGACCCAGCTGAGGTATCATTGTCATCGAGGGTCTGAGGATGGTGACGGAAAGCAGGGGCAAGAGGTCCTCAACAGTTAACAGCACCTATATCGTGTTTGGGCTCATTTCATTAGTCTTGATGAAAATTTTAGACCTAGCTGGAGTATAATTGTCATCGAGGGTCTGATGATGAGGACAGAAGGCAGTAGCAAGAGATCCTCAACAGTTAACAGCAACTATATCGTATTTGGGCTCATTTCATTCATCATGATAAGAACTTTAAACATAGTTGGGATTTGACAGTCGTTGACAGTCTGAGAGTGGAGTTTTTAGTTGCAAGTTACAGGTCCTCAACAGTTAATACTAATTACTGTGACGGTTACGTTGACAATGACAAAAGGGAAGACGGGTTTTTCCATGTGTTAAACACTCTTATCATGGTATACAACTAAAAAGCTAAAAATAATAACTTTTTAACAAAAAAATCAAACCGACGAAAGATTGAACTGAAAAGCTAAAAATAAATTTTGAGGCGGCGCCAAAGAAACAAACAACGAAAAGCAACCTAGCTACAATAAAATTATGCTTCGCTTCAAATAATTAATTTAGGTGCATGTTTGTATGTTTGTTTGGCGCCGCCTCAAAATTTATTTTTAGCTTTTCAGTTCAATCTTTCGTCGGTTTGATTTTTTTGTTAAAAAGTTATTATTTATGTCGGTATTGATGACAATGTTTACCCATATTCAACGAATGCCTGCGCTAGATTCGGGAAGCGCGACAGATAATAATCTGAGGGTTCATGCGTATGATCTTCCTTCAACTTCAATATATACCCGTCCTCGTCTAAGACTAAATAAGAAGAACATTTTTTAGATGTATGCACTGCACATTGCCAGCGAGTTCCAAGCTTTAGTTTGTATTGTCTGCCATAAGCAAATTGGTTGTACACTGCAAAGGTTCTATTGTTGGGAGTACGAAGAAACTGGACTGAAAGGGAAAGTAGTATTTCAATGCGTATCTTCTTTTTTCTTCGACGCTTCATGATTGTGCAGGGGACCCGTGCTCTACCTAGTTTCTCCGACTGGGTGGAGCATGGAGACTATCAATTTGTATTTGAGTCCCGTGCTCCAACTGACGACGTTATTGTAAAGTGAAACAAAAACTTGCTTTGGTAGGTGGAGCACGGGACCCCAGTCTTTTTTGTAGTCTTCGTCACTGGAATCCATGGTAAGTGACGCTATGAGAGGTGGTGTAGTGTTCTGTCAAGTTTTAGTATTAGCACGAATTCGTCAATGTTTACGCCTTGTCGCCGATTAATTCCACAATGGTATTATAGCTAATCAACGGCGCATGGCATTATTGTTGGCGTGTAAACTTTGTGTATTTTACTACTTATTTCAAAAGTAGCAGAATTAAGTGCTGTTGGAAAATTATTATGTAGGTATATATAGTTTGGTTTTCTAAAGTCTCTCCTTTACTCTGCTTCAGTGATGCATCTCCCTCGTCTAACTTCGGGCGACTGACTCTGCCTGTTTACAAAAAATATCGATACCGGTAATTTGTGTTATTACCTCACCAACATATCTTGAGACATGGGTAACACAACTTACATGTCCCAAGATTCGTTGGACAAGTACCTACTATTAAATCAGCCCTGAGATAATTCACATCAGAAAACATTATTAAGGAGCTGAATCGTTTATTTCTTTTAATATTCTGGTATTTAATAAATTTATAGTACTAGAAAAAAACACACGAAAACGTGTGACAATAGACGAACATGACGGAACACAGGCGCTAGTGTGGCGCCACGTAGCGGCAGAATTGTAAAACCGCAGTTTGGCTTGCAAACTCGCCGCTTACAGGCGTTAAAATAGCTGCCACGTTTAAATTCACATCTTATACATGCATAAAAGTTACACAATTTTAAAAATACGACACCACTTTTGAACACCAAGTAGGCAGTCTATAAATTTGAAGAAATAATAGAATATTAGATTTAAGAAAGCCACAATAACGTGGAATATTATCACATTATACTTGAAATATTTGGTTAAATTACATATCTTTGGATACATCGACTATAAGATCATTAAACACTACTTAATTCATTATTCTTATTTGACTGGTAACAATGAGAATCATTATTTGCATAGGTTATATAACTATAAGTTCCAACTTATTTATTATAATTATTAATAAGTATATCTTTTAAACTATATTTACTCATAAATATTGACTAGAATATACGTATACCTATGTGACTAAGATTAATTGCTGCAAAATTATACATTATTATTTGATAAAAATAAACTATTGGGAGAGATGCACATGTATATGTGTGTCTGTGTGTGTGAACTCAAGGCTTATAATTACCAGTTTGGTGGAAATAGTGAGAATATTACGACGTAAAATTGATATCCTTCTGTTAGCGTCAACGTCCGAAACGACGTTATTTACTCACATTCAATTTCGAAAGAAAGTTCGATTTCTCACTGACTTACACTGTTTCAAATAATTGGACAAGAAAATTACAGGCTGTAAAACAACTGCATTACAGTCTACTACTCTACAAAAAAAAAATAATTAAATCGTCAATTTTTTCGGCATTTTCGGCCTACTCTTACGGGAACAAGGATTAATTTTATTTAGGTACGTCTGTAGTTTGTCCGGAACCATAACATACATCCCATTCCTCTTACGAATGTACATAGGAGGAACATGTATGTGGAAATCATTAGATCTCATAACGTTTAAAGAGTAGTCGAGTACGAGATAGGCCATGCAGCCATTGTGGATGTACTGGTTGCAGCGCCATCTATCGCCATACTTCAACTTGCAGTGGGAAGCGTAAACGTAGCGTTTATACCTGATGCACTGCTTTCCTCCCTCCAGCTGTATCCAAGAAGCTGGAAATGGAAGAAGTCAAAGTATTTATTTTATATGTATGTATTTCCATTTCCAGTGTTACAATTAATATCTTCGGGCGTTACAATTGCATAAACGTGCTGCTGGTACAAGTACATATTTGTGAAAGATCTTTGTCCAGTTTACATAGATATACAATTATCCTAAAGAGTCGGAAGTCAAAAAATAAATACAGGTAGAATCCGGATCCATAGGTTAGGTTAGTATGGAGAAGGCTTAAAGTTTATCCATAGGGTTAGTATGTAAAAAACTCTACGAACCAGTATAGACCGCAAATACTTTTTTTTATCTTTTTCTATTTTTCCAACTAGCATGCCAGTCTAATAGTAACAAATGGCCTGATACTGCCACGAAAACTAAATATTAATTTCCGGGTTTACACTGGCTCTTTAAAGATCAAAGCATAGATGTTATTAATACCTGATGAAGTTCTGTCTATTTTGAAACATGAGGTCGCTGTTGGTACCCTTTTGTGCTTGCATTTGTAGAATTATCTGTGGAAGATGTAATTAAAAAAAAGCGGGGTTGGTTCAAATAAGGATATGCACCGAAGGAAGGACCACGTATAGCGTGCCATACTCAGAAGGTGCCCTCGGCATGACTAGCTCGCTGAAATCATAGACCACCACTTCTGTGGTGTGAATTGCTATAGGTACATGTTTATGCTGCCAAAATGGTGGACAGACGTTCTGATGTTCATAAGATTAGACGATTTGAAATAGTTGAAAACCCTAAATATCTAATATAGTACTAATTTTGGTGTTACAATAAATAATAACAAAAATAAACGGAACGGAAGACATATTTTGAAACAATGATGTTATTATTACGTATTACGTTAAATTTATTTATACTTTAAATAATTTACATCATAATAAAGACAAAAATTATGATAAAAAAAAAAAACTACGTAACTAGAACGCGTTAATAAGTGAGTGGATTCTTCTTTGTCTTAGCTAAGGCTACATTAGAAAGATGCGATGTGAAGTAAAGAGGTAAACGAGTTACATTCGTTATCGCTGAAGTACGGTGTAGCCATATTACGTGAACATTCATTTATTTGTTTTAATCGCTCATTTGTCGCAGATCGCGTCGCGACCTAATGTAGCCTCAGTCTTATTTTATTAGTGGTTTTGCTTCGAGACACAAGTTTTTTGCACTTTTGTGAGAATATCGATGTAAATATGGTTTTTTTTAATTTTTTTGTATCACGCAACAAAATGTACACAGAAATATTGAAAATTAATCCATCTTTATTATTGTACCTATTCTTTATAGTAGCAAATAAATAATAACAATGAAATCCTAATAAATTATAATTTATGAAATTATACATAAGCGATCTTACTACAAAAGTTAAACATCTGTTGAACACTTATCTCAAAAAAGTTTAACTGTACAACGATCCATAAATGGGTCAATTCCCACCAAAATAGGGCGATTTATGAACTTTGCTTGTCTATTTAGTAATTAAATCCCAAAAAGATATCCATGTAGAGATATGGTAGATAATAATTAAATAAGTTTACCGTATTTAAAAGGGCCAGTCATTTAATCTAGTAATTTACGAGATATTAAGAATTTTTTAAATGTAGGCGACTAGGGACTGACAATTTTAGCTAGGGACTGCTTGAGAAGGTGTATCCTATACAATTTAGGAGTCTAGTGACAGACCAATTTAACTACGGACTGGTGAGAAAGCTAATTATTATTGTAAAAGAAAACTAACATTTTAAATTAAAATCTTGTTTATTTGTTAACTAGCACAATGATTAACCCGTCCAACGTCCCCTTGAAAACATGAAACTTTCTTTAAAAAAAATCTCCAAACGTCCCGTGATCACCGTAATTACACGAAAATTTTTTCATTTTTTCTTATGATCCACCGGGTGCTCATAAGGACGTTTGAGGGGTTAAGCTAATCACAAGAAAACGTATAGGTACCTATAAATAGGTTTTTAAAATGCTAAGTAAATGACTAATTAAATGTCATTTACTTATGAAATAACTAGCATAGCAGCCCGGTACGTGCTTCGCTACGTATAAAGTGATTACAATAAATTTACTAGGGAAGAACCGCTCGACTGATTTTGTGCAAACTTCACATAAACCATCATCATCATCGTTCTTGAGTTATAAAATTAGAGCAAAAAGTGGCATTGGTTTTTATATATGTTACCAGCCAAACCCGATTTCAGGACAAACTAGTTTTGCCTAGGCAAAATTAGTTCTTCGTTCACGCGATGGGATTAACTGGTATAGGCTAGCGGGGCTCCTAATTCTGGGTGGTTAAAAAAAATAACCACGAAGAGGATGGAGGAGATGGAGAGGGGTCTGAAAGAACCCGCCATTCTCTTCTAATCTAAATTGTCCGAAATGGGGTGCCAGCAAATCCCGAGCTCGCGTAGACCTAGTTTAGGCTAGGCCAAACTAATTTATTCTATCGGGCTTAGAACGAATAATACCAGTTAATCCTATCGCGTGAAGGAAGAACTAGTTTATCCTATGCAAAACTAGTTTGTCCTGAAATCGGGTTTGGCCGGTAACATAAATATTGATATACTTACGGATATTAAGTATTAACTATAATCTTCAGTGTCAAGTAGCTGTTTTGTTTGGTATTTAATTAACAAATACCTTTCTTTGTATTTTTTGTTGTTTTAAGCTTTTGTAATTATAAAAAAACACTTCTCATTAACTTTAATATTAGTTCAGCGGTAATAAATTCAGCGGCATAAATTCATTTTACTTTTTGATTTTGTCTATAATCCGAAGAATATTTCTTCCAATTGTTTCGAATTTTTCTTTGGTCTCTTGCAGTCATATCCCTGATACATTTTCGCTGACCTTTCTCTTTCTTTTTTAAATACTTCAGTCTTTCTTTCTCCTTGTGTTGAGCTAGTAAAACAGGATCATTTTTGATCTTTTGTAAACGAGCCTTTGCAGCAACCGATTTTTTGAGGCTATTTCTTCCTTTGTTAATTTTTGTCTTTTTTTAGGCGGTGACATGTCTAAAAGAAAAATACACTTAAATTGAGAACATCCTCCCCAAACGCCGTTTCACAGTTTATACTTTTTAGACAAGTGTTCAACAGATGTTTCTATTTGACAACGTTGAAAACATCTAAATTTTCATGTCATTTTCGCACGAAACAATAATCCTATTTTTTAAATATTGTTAATTTAAAAAGTGTGCTATAATCAATTTTTTTAGAGTGTAAAAATCATCACTTGATGATTTTATTCTATGGGAGTGTAAATAAACTTCAAAATAAAAGGGCACTGTCTTTTGGTTTAGCCTGGATCAATATTACACCTTCCACTTTGGGTAAAATTCATGGCAAAACTTTCCAATACGAGATTAGCGAAAACTATATCTTTTCCCCAAAATGGCCCACCAGGCAGATCTTGCAAATAAAGAAAAAAAAGGAACTCCTTTACACCCAGACTCAAAAGCCCGTATTACAGTATGGCCCTCAGGACTCAAGCGTTACTTAAAACTAGTTTAAACCAATAAAATGGCTCGAATCTAGTTCTAGGTAATGCTTGAGTATTGTGCGACGTTTTTTAATACGGGACTAATGGGCCTTCCACACGCACAAGCTTCACCACAGTTCTGCCTGCGCAAGCCGGTTTGTGCACGGAACACCGTGCGTGTGGTTGGTAAAACTGTGAAGAAAGGAGAAGCTTGCGCATGTGGTAGGCCCATTACAGCTTAAAGTAAAGTCCGTCACTAATACAATATTTGGCCGGTTCATGGTTGTGATATCCCTGTATTCTTCGAATAACTCCATCTTCCGTGATGACGAAGGCACGACACTTGATAGATCTTCTCCTGGTACACCTCCAACGGTCTGGACTGCCAGGCGCCTTGTAGGTTTCTAAGGCAAAGGTATGCCCGTTAAGCAGAAGCAACGTAGATCCCGTATTCGAGGTGACGAACTGGGCTGTAAGTGGTGAATGAAAGAAGGTAGGGGGTTGTATTAGAAGCTCTTTACACGTACCATAGATAAATTTTACACATCGACTTTTAGAAAGAGATAATCGTTTAGTTTCGGCTTCGCAGAGCGTTATCTCTGTCGCCAACTGCATCGAAAGACGAACCAGCTTCAAACGTTCCATAGTGTAACACTCTACTTGACCGAGATAACGTCGATGAATTGTCAAATATCGCCCGTATAATTACCTGAAATAATTATACCAGCGATATTATAGTACTTTAGGTCCGAAGACAAAATGCTTATCGTCAAACTGAAATTATGCCTGCGGTAGCTTCTCGTTGCGGGAGGGGTTTTGATGTTGGCAGCAGACAAACGACGGACTTTTGCTATCCTTCACCACACCCCTTCCGCATGGGTTAGGGGGCAACTCGTCCACTTCAAAACTGGACCCAAAGACAAGTTGCACCTTACCTTGTTTAGAGTGATTAACTCGTCCACTTCGTAACTTTGCATGGGAACCAGTTCCACCTTTTGTTTTCGATATAGGCACAGAATACTTAATAGTACTACGTACAGTAGTGTCACTTCACTGTAAAAACCGCCGGCGGTGCGCCTGTGTGTGCTTTCAGTTTCATACCTACACCGCGGAGTGGGCTGCCTCCCGTCGCCCGTTCATACGCGCTCCGTATATATTTTTGGTTAAAATGTACTTTATTCTGTCGAGCTTAGATTTTGCATTTGTTTGTTTTTGTGAAGTGATACTTCTGTACGTACTCGTAGTACTATTAAGTATTCTGTGATACAGGCAACTGCATAGGGCCATGAGAGTAAGGAGTAGCTCGCAGGCAGCACAGAATTCCAAATACAAGCTTAGAAACTGAAAAAATATTACTAAACAGTAAAAGTACTAGGCTGGCATGAGTTCAAGGTAGTCTGTTTTAAGGTGGTAAGTGTTATAATAATTGTGAATAGTAAATTGAGTAAAAGTACAAGACTGGTCAGGTGCAGGTGTTTTTAATACATAATCCCTTGATTATACGGTAACCCAGTACTTTTGCTGGTAAGCATTTCAGTTAATCTACCCAGAATTATTTAAAAGCCTGCAGGAGCTTAAGGGGCATTCTAAAGTGACGGGTGGGACATTTTGACTTATTTTTCCTTCTAAAAGGAGTTATAAATCCTTTATTATTCACAAAATGACCATTCCAAATGATTACATGTGTAACCAGATAGTTTAAAACATAAAACTTACAAAATAATAATAAAATATCAATTACAATATGCCAAAAACTTTCATTTTCCAAAAATGACGGGTGGGACAGAAAAGTATCTGAGTAGTTGGTTTTACCATTAAAATCAAGACAAACTAGAAACATTTTGGTAAGAGAATTTTTGTGTAATAAAGCTTCTAGAACGCCTTAATACGATTATGAACTTCTGTGGTAATTTTATAACAATCTGAATTTAAACTGCCGCAATTTTGTCAGCTTAAGCCTCCTGCAGACACACGATTAATGCGCTGCGACAACGAGCCAAGCTAATTTCCACTCTAAAAATACTGCGAATGGACCGCGACATGTCGCCCCGCGCGATTAATCGCGTGTGTCTGCAGGAGGCTTTACCGCAATTTTGTGACGGGTGCGAGGAGTAACATTTGTATGTGAATAAAATTCATATTATGCATATTTATTTCGTAACTTTAATTGAAATATGTATATTTAAAACAATTAAATGAATGCATATGTAAAACAATAAGTGGTAAATAAAAGCAATTTTCTCAAATATCAACAGAATAAGAAAAACTATAGGTAATGATTTTTTTTTCTCTATTTCTTAACTTTCAGACTTTATTTTTGTTTCTGCAGAATTCATGTTCATGCATTAAAAAGCAAAAAAACCAAAGCGAGATAATTAATTATAAATGCTTTCGAAAATATGAAAAAAATACGAAAAAATTAAGATTTGGTAAAAAAAAATAAAAATCGTTGTTATAGGACTATGATAAATTAGTTCATCGGCTTTATTATAGTGTACACTGTGTACAGTGCAATGTTTAATTATGTTATTTTTTTTAAAGTGACATGTTCGCTGGATTGCCCCCTAACCTATTTTTCCAGAGGTAGAGAGATGGGTACGATAATCCCAGGAACAGCCTGTTAAGTTGGCTTTTATTTTAGTCTATTTTATTTAGTTACAGAAGCCGGGTTTCCCACTATTTCGAAACTAAGTAATAAGGTTACAAAAGTAGAATAGAAATAAATTAACAAACGGTGTGATAAGTTCATCAGCGTATGTAATTTAACTTTATTTATAATATATACATATAACACAATTAAAATGATGCAGCACACGTACAAAAGCTACAGGTTGATTTAAAATAAAATGCCAACGTTTCATTTAAAAAATAAAAGAAAATTAAATGTACCATCACATTGGAATGATTGATGTCTTTTGAGTACCACACCAGGACCATATAATATAAATAATTGTTTTCAATATTAAGGAATAAATAACTTAGAAGTAAATAATTAAGTACCTTCATCCAATAAAATAAATTTTAACCACACAATTGCTTGGAAGCAACCACCTTAAAAGACAGTTTATAACAATCACAATAGGTACAATCAATTTACGTAAACATTTTTTTGTCATTTTAACGATTTGGCACACAATTTCACAAATAGGTATCGAAAAGGAAAACACATTTATGACTAGTTAAGTTTAAGTAATATTTAGTTTTCAAGTATTATCTACCATCGTACATGGATATATGTTTTTCTTCATCTAAAATGTTAAGTATATTTAATTAAATTCAGAAAAAACGTCATACCTAGTTAGCTCAGTTGAGCAATTAACTTCCACGCACAACTAGCTCCATCTTTTGTTGCGTAAAATAACTAATTAATTACATTATTGCGTCTATCGGCCACTAGGTGGCGTTATTTACAACAAAAAATCAATTTCAATATTTTATAAATGTCTATAAATTCTAATAACTATTATCTATAAAAATGAGTTCTCATACTATTAAACAAAATGTTTTTCAGTTCAAGACGAATACAACACAATGATACCTCACAAGTCCATTTTTTATGTAGCATAAGCAATTTTTCTTGTCTTTTTTCATATTAACAGCATTTCATTTAAACTCCAAATAGTGAAATCTATTATAAGTACTTATCTATGAACCATTTCTTAATAAATATTTTCTAATTATTTAAATATGAATCTACGATAAATGCAGGATTACATAACAATACGCAACTACTGAGGCCAGTCAAAAATGGCGCCTGTCAAGTTACTTTTGCGCGGCAAAATATTGTTCATCGCTGGTAAAATAAAGAGGAGGCGAGCGCGTAATTTTTTTATTTCGGGCGCGGGCGGGCTGAAAATGAAGAAACTTCAATTCGAAGTAAAGGAACATATTTTTAATTTACTATGAAATCCCACTCTCAAGATATATCTTTTAGCACCAAAACAGAAGGAGAACTTCTTTTTTGGGCAGTTGTGTAAATCTACCAACTACCTACTAACTTGGTTGACTGGTAGTGAATGCCTTAGGCATTAAGTCCGCCTATGTACTTTTTGTGCTGCATGAAGTGTAAATAAATAAATACTAACAAACGAGGCACTCTTAAATGAGATTTATATCGTAACAAGGCTTAATCGACAGGCGACCAACGGCCTTCAACAGATGTAATAACTGGCCAAAGTAGTTCTGAATATCAATCGTTAAAGTTGTACTTAGTGTAATTGTCTTCGTGGTTGTGGAAACCTTTGTGCTTGACATACCTCCCTTCGATGGTGGTTTGCACGCAGCTGTTGCATCCCAACCGTTTGCGATCCCTACACGTCCAATTGATCGTGTTCTGGTATCGATTGTTGATCCAATACTTGTTGTCGTTATAGATCAAGACCATGCTGCCAGATCTGTGTGATGGGAGGTAGTAAATACCTGAAAATAAAACCTTCCGACTTTATTACCAGTACAAAAATCAATATTAATTCTAGTATTCTGCGCTAGAGTTGGAACATATTCAAGGGGATTCAAAAATTCGTGCGTCTAATGGCTTCTTACACAGTTGCGCATGTGGTCAGTATTTAGAATCACAATGGTATCGCACAGCTACATCGCACCTGTGTTGTGAAGCCCTAATATAGGGTAGTGTGCAAAAGTAATTGAATGCAAACTTAAAATTAAAATTTTCTCTATATTTACAATATTTTCTACAACAGATTCTAAAACATGAAATAAAAATAAATTGCTTGAGTTTCATTACATCACTATTATTCAGCTCAACAATTATTGTTTCTTTATTATTGATGTTTTCAATTTAATAATATTTCCTTTACAATTTTTCTATTTAACAATACTTAATAGTTTATTGGCAATTTCATTGGGTAAATATTTTTCTAAGCTAATCACATACACAGATTAAGGCGGGTCAATAAAACCAACACACGTTTATCAGAATACTGTATTTCCTAAAATAGTCACAAACAATTGTCCATCTAGTTACTAGCAGGTCCCTACAATAGAAACATGCGTTAGAAAAACACGTCATTACAATAAGTACATCACAATTTTTATAAAATAAAAAAAGTATAATAAAAAAATACTTGTAAAATAAAAATAAAGATCACTGTAGTGATTGTTTATTAAAGAAATGTTTTTCTCTTATATATCTACCGTCGTGACACTGACGCAAACGGGGAGGATCGTGGATATGTCTGCCACGAAATATCGATATGTAATCTCTTCCGTCTAGGCCTTTGTAAGTGATGACGTCAGCACGGCACCCGTGGACGTCTCTCGAGGAACAGTACCATTGCTTCTTCCCATGTGCTTGGTGGTTCTTCATATAAAATGTGAACCCGTTGAGTATTAGCAGCCCTGCACCCGTCCTCCCAGGAATGAACTGCGCTGGCACTGTGAGCAAAACCATACCTTTTTAATACAATTATACCATAATACCAAATAAAACACCATGTTTACTTTTAAATTATTTAATTTTCTATGTGATTGTGCATGCCTTCTCGAGGAACCAATTTTGAAAATGTTGAAATTCCATTTCGAGAAAACATGCACAATGTAATACCTTGTAGAATATTAAAATCTAAGGGATCAGGGCAGGGAAAGGTGTAAGGATAGGTAAATAAGTAGACCAACACTATCCATCATCTTTATTTAAATATTTTGATTTTCTTTTTTCGTTTTTTTTTATTTTTTTTATTTATTTATTCAATCAAAACAGTTTACAAAAAATTCCTTACGTACTAAGTAAATAAAAGTAAAACAAAAAATATTTTATAATAATTCGTATTTTTTTTTCATTAAATTGATATTATTAATCAATTTGTATTAAGTAATGTTTTTTAAAATTTTAGGTAATGGCAATATGGTTATTAAAATAATAAATTTCTTCATAAATTTTAAAAACTTTAAGAAGGTGAAGGAGTTCTAAATGTTAATGCAGATGTTTATATACAGCAAGTACATGAAAATGGCTAGTGTTTCAGGAATTTCTTTTTCTAATATACAAATGTTCACAAAGAATAATTTGCAAAAAATCAATTAATTAAAAAGCATAATTATTAGCTTGGTTGTTTTGGTTTTTGCTGGGAATTGAACCCAAGTCAGAAACTTTATAAATTGTATTTTGTTTTATTACACATACACCCTGAAGTAAATCAGTTTTAGATGATCCAGGAAATAATCTCTTTTTATAAACTAACATAAGCATAGCCTTAGCCACGCTATTAGGGTCATCTCTCATAGGTTCGGCTATTTATTTAAGGGACATAACTATTGACAAAATCACAATATTTCTTGCATGTTCCACATTTTGATTGACAAACAAACCAGTAAATGCTCCATTACTATGTTACCATAAATTCACTTGACTCAAATATTTTGGGAGTTGAACCCAAGTTCTAATTGGTTTGCTCGTGTGCTGTCTATTTACTCAATTCATATATTACAGAAGTCTAACTTAGGTACTAATTGCTCTGCTCTTGAGCTCTGTACTACTTACCAGTTGGAATACTTAGAGAAAACAGTCTATTTTCTCAATTCAAATACTTTGGGAGTCTAACCCAAGTACTAAGTGCTCTGCTTTTGAGCTCTGTCTAATTACTCATTTCAAATACTTTGGGAGTCTAACCCAAGTACTAAGTGCTCTCCTTTTGAGCTCTGTCTAATGACTCAATTCAAATACTTTGGGAGTCTAACCCAAGTATTAAGTGCTCTGCTTTTCAGCTCTGCCTATTTAGTCAATTCAAATACAATGGGAGTCTAACCCAAGGTAGTACTTATTGAATGGCTTTTCAGCTCTGCCTATTTAGTCAATTCAAATACAATGGGAATCTAACCCAAGGTAGTACTTATTTAATGGCTTTTGAGCCCTGCCTATAGTCAGTTCAATTACTATGGGAATCTAACCCAAGGCAGTACATATTGAATGGCTTTTGAGCTCTGTCTACTTATTCAATTCAAATGATTTGGGAGTCTAACCCAAGTACTAATTGCTCTGCTTTTGAGCTCTGTCTACTTATTCAATTGAAATGATATTATTATGGGAGTCTAACCCAAGTAATAATTGCTCGGCTTTTCAGACCCGCCTATTTAGTCAATTCAAATACAATGGGAGTTTAACCCAAGGTAGTACTTGTTGAATGGCTTTTGAGCTGTCTACTTATTCAATTAAAATGATATGGGAGTCTAACCCAATTACTAATAGTATGACTCTTGAGCTCTGTCTATTTACACAATATAAATGTTATGGGATTCTAACCCAAGGAAGCATTTTTTCATCTTGATCTTCTTATTCAATTCACATACTATGGGAGTCTAACCCAATTACTAATTGTATGTTTGAGCTTTTTCTACCTAGTCAATTCAAATGATATGGGAGTCTAACCCAAGTACCTACTTATTGAATGGCTTCTGAGCTTGGTCTATTCAATTCAAATACTATGGGAGTCCAACCCCAAGTACTAATAGAATGGCATTTGAGATCTATCTATTATTCAATTCAAAAGTTATGGGATTCTAACCCAAAGAAGTACTTATTAAATGGCTTTGGAGCTCTGCCTATTAATTCAATTCAAATACCTACTATGGGAGTCTAACCCAAGTGCTAAATGTATGACTTTTGAGCTCTGTCTATTAATTCAATTCAAATGCTATGGGAATCTAACCCAAAGAAGTACTTATTGAATGGTTTAAGAGCTCTGTCTATTAAATCAATTCAAATACTATGGGAGTCTAAACCAACTTTAAAAGCTCAGTTTTTGAGTTCCGTCTCTTTACTCAATTTATACATTATAGAAGTTGAACCAAAGTACTCATCATTCTACACCTGAGATCAGTCACACTTCGACACCTCAGAAGGTAGTTGAACCCAATAGTTCAAAAATATATAAAAATATTTGTAATAAAACATCAAAATATACAAAAAAATACATACACACTTAGTGCAGTATTCGCATATTTGCAACAATAGCAAAATAGAGTACTTCTTATAGCACATTTCAACCACATCTGGCTTTAACGGAAGAACAGTCACATGTGGGGTTTGAACCCACTAACTGCGAGTACTTTTCAAATAACATTGTTATTTATAAAGCAGTTCAATTTATTCAACCCATGCAATTTATTCATGAACTTATTTTTCTTTTTTTCAAATATGTTCCTGTACAATACTGTATAAAATGGGGTTTGAACCCATTTTGTTTATAAAAAAATATCACACAAAATACTCTTCATCCCAAAGTAAGTGTGTTCAAGGTCACAGATAACTCATCTCCAAAGTCATAAACTCTTTTTTATCAAGATTTGCGTACTTACCTTAATTTGCTTGACTTTCAAACAAAATAGAGAGAGTTAAAGCTATGGGAAAGAATCCGTGAAAATGTTTATGTTACCGTCACTTACAAAACAACCAAAATTTATAGCAAGAATTTCTTAATTTACATTATAGTCTTGTAAGTACTATTAATTCGATGAAAGTATCTTTCTGAACATTTGTGTACTTAATGATAAATTAACAGTGAGAAGTATGTCATTGTCAGTTCCCGGGAATCTGAGTTTTACAAAACATGCAACTTGGGATGATATTTCAATAACATAATATGAACTAAAATAGTTTATATGAATGATTGAAATGTAGATTATCCATATATACTATATTTATCAGCCATTTCCATGCACATAAGTCGCGTTAGGACTACAATATAGACATCTGCTTTTATTGTAGGATGCATTCTACACTTCTTACAACTTTGTAACTTAAAGACGCCAGCAGTCGAATTCAACGATCGATTCCATTAGAAGTCCTTCCATAGAAAACTTACTCGCTATTACTCACCGAACCGCAGCCAGGATTTAAGGACATGGTCCTCATAATAGCGGGAAGAAAAACTAACCTCACCAAAACACTTCACAACACAATATTACTATATTAACACCACATTGAACACCAATAACAAATGAAATAACAACACAGCACTCATTAACACTAATATGCAATAGTTTTCAACGCATATTGAAACGAAAATATATACAAAACACTAAAAAACAATTTGACATTTTCAAGAGTTGGGATTATCAAACACAAACGCGTATGGTTTGCATGTTGCATGGTATTTCACGTGTCGAAACTTTTTCAACGCGAACGCGGAACACTCAATCTCGATGCACTTGAAGGAAATAAACGGAATAACACATTAAAAACAACAATAATCACTTGGCATCGAGAGAGTTATTTTGACATTTATTTAAGAAATACCGTCACAGTTGTTCCTATTTTGTATCTGAAGCTTGGTTTTTCGAATCGACCTCGAAAGTTCCATCTCTCTTGTCTTTTACAATTTATACAGGTTAGAATGAGATAAAAACGATGAGGACCAAACATAGTTTGGATACGAAATAGGCGTTAAAACCAGATCAACTTTTTATCGTGAGAGTCTATAGGCAAAGAAACCTACTTGTATTCAGCCTAATGTTGTGTTTTTTGAAAACCAAATTGTAAAACCAAAAGAATCTAGGTACTACTTTTGTATTTTGTATCTCATCTAAAATATTGTAAAAATAAAGTGAAGTGAACAATAAAATATGTGAATAATAAAAATTAAGACCGTATCATTTATTTTAACAGCTAAATTCTAGAATTAAGTTACAGCTTGGCCAAAACGTCTTGAAACGGAACTAATATTTTTATTTGCTGACAACGTTTTAAAATATTTGATATTTGATGTAAACAAAGACGCAGGTTTGTAAGATTTATTATTGTGCCATAAAACTAACGTAATAAGTGAAAATAAATAAAATAAAATCATTCAAAGTGCTGGTAGCGAGAAGACTGTGGCGACTTCCGGTTTTCTACTGTTTTTTGCCAAGCTGTAGGTGTTATATTTTGTAAATATTATGATTGTATCGTAATATTTGTGAAATTTTAGTTTAGTTCTGTCTATGTTTTAGTCACCCGATTAGAAGTTTTTTTTTGTAGCGCGGCAAAACGTATCTAAGCCGCCATTCGCAAGAGCGCTTTTTTATGGGGGATAAAAAAGTGTTGAAGTGGAACAAAAGGTGAATTGAACATAAATGTCATCGTCCAGCACTTATTATAATCAAATACAGTTCGAAAAAAACCGGCCAAGTGCGAGTTGGACTCGCCCATGAAGGGTTCCGTAGCAAGCATAGATTAGAGATATAATTATATTGAGATTAGTAAGTAATATACACAAACAATAAAAATAACTTTGTTTTTCATAGTATTTGTATGAATGGCAAAGTTATATTTGCGGTTTTTGAAAATGTACTATATCTCAAAAACTGCTAACTGTATCTCATCCAAACCAATTTTCGTTGGTAGTTTTGGTTAAGGTCTACATTATATATTATATTTTTTTTAGTTTTATCATTCTCTTATTTTAGAAGTTACGGGGGGGGGGACACACTTTTTACCACTTTGGATGTGTCTCTCGCGCAAACTGTTCAGTTTAGAAAAAAGTGATGTTAGTAACCTCAATATCATTTTTAAAGACCTATTCATAGATACCCCACACGTATGGGTTTGGTGAAAAAAATTTTTTTGAGTTTCAATTCTAAGTATGGGGGGCACCCCTAAAATTTGTTTTGTTTTGATTTTTGTGTGAAAATCCTAATGCGGTTCACATAATACATCTTTCTACCAAGTTTCAACAGGATAGCTCTTATACTTTCGACAAAAAGTGGCTGTGACATACACGGACAGACAGACAGACAGACAGACAGACAGACAGACAGACAGACAGACAGACAGACAGACATGACGAATCTATAGGATGCAATAGGATTAACAAATTTGTGTATGCTCTCAATCAAGTAAAGAACGTCACAAATAGAAAAACGGCAATAATAGCATACCACGCATACATAGAGTCCATTTTACGCTACGGGCTTATTATATGGGGTAACAGTACGGACAAAAACAGAGCATTTATTGCACAAAAGAAATGCATCAGAGCCATATGTGGAATCCGTCCTGACGAGTCCTGCAAACCAATTTTTAAAAAGCTAGGCTTATTACCACTTCCTTCTCTTTACATTTATGAAATTTGTAATTTTGTCTTCAATAATAAGGGATTGTTCCAAAAAGCATATGAAGTAATCTCCCAACCCAGAAAGGATCCACACAGACTTGTATTAAGAAATACTCCTAAATCTGAGAAATATGCTAAAAGTTGTCTTGTGATGTGTGTGCGCATATACAACAAAATTCCAGAAGAATTGAAATTATTAAATAATATTAACGTTTTCAAAAATAAATTGTATAAATGGTTAAATGAACATAATTTTTATAATATAAACGATTTTTTAGAATTTAAAAATTTTTAGATATATTTTTTATTTTTACATTTTTTTTTAATACTTATTTTTTAATGTAATGATTATTAGCATAATGACAAATCCTATTAATTTGTGACATTGGTATAACCTGAACATTTTGCATGCAATCTATAGACATTATCTATACAGCTAAACATGTGTACTTTAAAAACAAATTGTAACACCACTGTAAACCATGTTTAAGGCAAATAAAGACTTATCTTATCTTATCTTATCTTATCTATAAGGGTTCCGTTTTTGCCATTTGGCTACGGAACCCTAAAAAGCGCCGCGCTTTAAAAGCGGTGACGTGTGAACAGATATTAGGGGAATGCATTTGTTCTATTTAGGCGCTTTTTTAACGCCCGTAAAAAAACGCTGAATTGGAACAAAAAGGTAAATTGAACTTAGATGTCACCACACAGCACTTAAAATAGAACAGATTCCTCATTCATGAATCTGTTCACACTTCAGCGCTTTTTAAGCGCAGCGCTAGTGTCAATACGAGGTTACACAAATTTTCACCCGCACCACAGTACCACCGCGCCGAGCCGGGCGGCGTTGGCCTTTGGCAACTGTCGTACATGGCAACATAGCCACAGAATAATAATATAAATATTATTATAGTACTACGACATATCGGCGGCATATTAGGGCCTAGGAGTCACAACTGATACGTCCTGTGGAAAACCGTGGTACAAAATTTTTCGAATGCTAAATTATGCATTTTAATATAATGACATCTTAGACAGTTAAGGTAGGAGGGCACCAGGCGGAACTGCACCGCAGCGGAACTGAGCGACACGACGCGACGCGTTAAAATATTCTTTAATTATATGAAACTAGCTTTTCCCAGCGGCTTCGCTCGCCCCCCCCCCCCCCCCCTATTGCCTATGTCACTCAGGATCAAAGCAGCTTTCAACTGGTGAAAAGAATTTTTGAAATCTGACCAGTAATTTTTGAGTTTATCCATTACAAACAAACAAACAAAAATACAAAATTTTCCTCTTTATAATATTAGTGTAGATGATGATAAAACCGTTGGAACTTTGACTTTCAATAACTCCGTTAGCGTACAGCGTACATGATGGATTTTATATAATTATTCAGACCACAAACTTTCAAGCATTGGCCTTGTGTGATTTCTTAATGGTCATGGCGAATGCAAGACGGATCGGAAATTGGGGTCACTTAAACTCAAGCGGCATATCGTTTGGGTTACGTCTCGGTGTGTGCTGACCCTTAGACACTAGCGCTGCGTCAAAAGGACTTCGTAGTTACATAAAGCTCCGGTTTCCTTTATATATATACTTATTATATTCTATGGCTCCAGTTTTGGCTGGACGCAAACTCGGTAGTCGCATTTTACCACGTTTAACCATGTTAAAAAATGCCATTTGACGCTAATAGGTAAATAAATCAACAAATCAGGCCATCCGCTCACTGGTGCCTTTTTGTCCCAGAGACTTCGTTGCCCAATCGAATGCGAATCGAATAAAGATTATAGGTCATGGGAATGCGTTGATTATGCCAAAGTTACAAACCCAGTCGAATACTATAAAGATTAGTGCCGCTAGGAACCATATAATTATGTATCTTCATAATCAGTGCACTTCCGGTTCCGACAGATTCCGCGACAAAAAGTCAAGGAACTTCGTAGTAAAAATATTTTGTTGTGCTTAGTACTGCTTCTGCCATCTATCATTCCTTTATTAAACCTGGAGAAATAGTGTGGGTTTAGTTTGTCTTAAATTTGATAGATGTCACTGAAGGAAATATTTTGCCCATAGGTACACACAGCTTTTTACAAAAAGAAAAACAGTAGCATTTAGTTTTTTGCTAATATTGTTTAATGTTTTTGATTTTTTATATAGAAGAATAGCAATAAATGGTGAAATAATTTTAATGATTCAACCGAAACTGTTTGTGGTTTTAGTTTCTGAATAATTTGATAGATGTCGCTATATAGAATATTGGGACTTGTTCGTTTTCTTCAAAAGAAATGTATTAAAAATAAATAAAAGTTACAGGGACCCCGTCAATTAATTTCATCTATCAAATGCACTTAAAAATTAGGTTTAGCATTAAAGTTTTTTATAAATCAAGAATTGTAAATTATTATTATTTTAGGGTAGATAGATGGCGCTTCGTGGTTCCTTTGATACCGTGGGACTGTCCCATAACGTAACCGTGACCCTGGAACGTAAAGGGCTATTGAAGGACACCGTGGATTTTAGTCAGTATAAGTCTGACAGTCTCCCCCGTCCTGCCCCGGTGTCCATAGTGCCGAGCAAGCATGTTTTTATTGGGGCGGCTTCAGGTGTTGTAAACCGAGAGTGCACCTCGCAACGACTTCACGAAAAGTGAGGATAGCCCCGCAGCATACATCCCTATGCTATGTGGTCGCGCGACTGTCCCATCAGGTAACCGTGCGTGACCCTGGAACGTAAAAGGCTATTGAAGGATACCGTGGATTTGAGTCAGTTCGAATCTGACTGAAACCTTCAGTCACGGCCGTTTGATGAGTTAAGCATGATAAAAAAGGTCTTGTCATAATAAACCTACTAAAATTTTTTTGCGTGTTAGTCATCAAAGACCTCCGACCCAGGGCAGAGAGGGGGGGACTGTCAGACTCGTACTGACTCAAATCCACGGTGTCCTTCAATAGCCCTTTACGTTCCGGGGTCACGGTAATTCATACCTACTAGTCTAGAAAAGGATTGAATAGTCTACCTAAAAGCTAAAAGCGAATTATTATACAAAAAAGGTTAGTTTAAGTATTTAAAACAAAATAGTGGACCTACCCTAGATTTATAGCTACGGCTGGATACAAAGAATATCCACTAAACCCCGGTGGGAACAAGTACTAGGTTTAACTGGACGGACGGACACAGTTATTGGATTTTAATCGGATAAAAAGGATAAAAGAATAAAAGTAAACTAGAGCGACGCCCGCGCCCCCTGGCGAGCACCACCGGAACGCCAAATATCCGCTTCAATCAAATTTACTGTCCGTGTTTGTCTATTTCGGAAATAGAGATGCTCTGGATATGGTAGGGAATAAGGAATGAACGTATAATTTGTTTTGCGGAAATTTTAAATTATAGTGTCTTGGGCCACAGTTAATTATCGAGATAATAGACCTTAACCGTCTTGTTATTTTTACGTGGTAAAATCATCGATTGAGTCCTCGTTCCGGAGTCACGGTTGCTCGTTAGTCCCTCGACCCCAACCTTAACCGTCTTTCCACAAAAAGATAAATTTTCTGTTAACATAATAACATTTCTGTTGAAAGCTTGTCTAAAAAAAAGTAACTGCAAAACGACCCCTATATTTAAAAGCAACGTGTTCGCATACGTAAAATATACGTCAATATCTCGCGTCGATCATCGTAATAATTAACGTTTCTGTATTACACGGGTACTTTTGGCTTTAAAGCTCTAAAAAATCATGCAGGTGAATCTAGAAATTCGTGTGTATGTGTGTGGGAGCAATGGTGCTCGACTGACTTTTTTTTTTAGGTGGTAAAATCATCAAATGAGGCCTCCCGCTCTGGGTGGGGCGGAAAGGACTGTCAGACTCTTACTGACTAAAATCTACCCGTGTTCCTTCGGATGCCCTTTACGTTCCGGGGCCACGGTATCCTGGGTTAAGAAAATCCCGTGACCCCAGCAGGCATTTGGCTCCATAACCCGGCGTCCACCCGACAGGCTATTCGCATACGGGCAAAGAGACCCCTTAGACACACAGTACCTAAGGAAGAGTTTTTTCCCGCATCCCAGGGTGCACCGGCCCGAAAAACTGGTCTTCCCCACGGACGTATCCGAGAGGGAACTCCAGTCCACGGGCGCACGTGGAGGTTTCCTGTCTTAGCACCCCTGCTCGACTGACTTAGTTAAATTGGTGAACATTTTTGATTGATTGTTCTGTATTGTAAAATTTATAGAAAAAGAGGCCTTAGTTCTCAGGCGTTCGTATAAATGTCCATCATCGCGATAATAAAATTGATTGCCACGCTATGTGTCGCGGGTTTAATTCCGGGACGAAACAAATATTTCTATAATTTACAAGTAAGTACTTACATAATTGAGTTAAAATGTTTGTAAATGCGCCTATGATGCAAAAGACACACCTAGTTTAGGGCAACGTTTTATTTAGCAACAAAAGCTATATAACTTTATTCATATTATACACTTATTTGTATACATTAGATAACTAAAGCTAGTCTAAAAATAAAAATAAATAAAACTATATATTTACAACTAAACTTAAACTAAAATACTTAATTAAAAAAAAAAACAAAAACACAAAAGACAGAGACACTCAGGCGTCAAAGTACTCCTCCGCATCGCTGTCATCCGGAAACGTGCCCAGAAGACTGGTAGCATTGCCACGTTGGATGGCAATGCTTATTCTTTGACCAAAAAAGGAACCAGCCCTCTGGTCACGCAAACTGTCGATCAGTCGGCGAGAAATTTCCTTAAAAAGGAGACGCGCACTCGGACCCCATGACCGAGCGTTTCGACCCCAAACGGCTCAAAACTGTAGCAACCGTTAAGGTTACAGTATTTGCATCGTTCAAAGCTATATTAGTTTTATTTACATAATATTCTAGGTAGTTTAATTATCATTATAATTCCAGAGCTATTTGTAGTTCTAAAGGTAGGCCGCTTTTGTAATAAATTGTAAATTTTAATGTGAAATGTATGTGATGTGGCTGTACCTACTTTTTCTAATTAATAAATAAATAAAAAAAGGTAAAGAAGGAAATCAAAGAGAATTTATTTACTTGATTAAGCACCAAACCACGGCACAAAAGGTTCAGGAATTCAACAAGGGACAAGATGAAGATTTTTTCGTGTGTGAAATAAAATCAGAGATATTTTCAGTCAAGCGTAAAAGTAGAACAAACACACAAGTCGTTCTTTTTACAAGATCGTATTTTACGTTCACAAATAAAAATGAGATAAAAAACGCATAAAAAAGTAAAAGGTAAGTACCTAAATGGTTTCTTTCTAATTAGTCTAGTGGTTGAAATGGCTACTGCGTGTGGGGGTTCTGGGTTTGGTTACGAAGTCGAGCATGATTTTTCTCAGTAGCAGCTCGTAGACTGAGGTTTATGAATTTGCCCGTTGTTGGCTATTCTTTGGTATTAGTGGTGGTATTTAGCTTTGTCCCTTATTAAGATGGACTTAAATATAATTAAACTAAACTAAATTAATTACTTAAATAAACATAAATATAATCGACGGCACGAATGGCGCTGTGGTTGAGAGATCGACTGCTGCTCAACGTGTCGCGGGTTCGATTCCCGCACGGAACAAAAATTTGTATGGCCTACAGATAGTTGTCCCGGGTTTGGGTGTTTGTGTGTGAGTTTCTGTTTCTTAACTCATCCACGATACGGAACGCAACGCATCCACGATATGCCGCAGTACCCTGGCCCTGTTAAGACAGTCGACGACACAGATAGGTTTCTAGTCTACTAAAAGTTCAGGAATAAGGAAGGAAACATTTATTAATATTACCATAAAAAAGGCTTGATGTTATTATAATCGGACCAGTATTTACAATCAAGCGAAAATAAATTGTTTGCTATGATGAAATTGTATGAATTGCAGTCTGCAAAATATTTTCGCCGAAACTGCATTTTTGGTTCTTCCAGTTTGTATTGGAAACGGTAAACAAGCGAAACAAATGGATCTGTTTGCGAAATATTTATTTATTGGAATTTATTACCCACTTTGTAAAATTGACACTCGTTATTATTGCTTTTGGCGGTATTAAATTACCTAGGGTTGCTCTTTTACTGTATGTATAACATATCACATTTTGAATTAGGTATATTTTCGTTCCCGATTGATTAACATGTCAAAATACTGATAGGTGCTGAAACGGTTACACAATCGTAGCTCTAAACATAGGTATCCAAAAGTCGTTGCTCAAACGAGAATACATCATCTTACGGTTGTGATAATACTTGTAACAGAGAAGTATCCAACCTCTTCTGTTCCGTCAACCTCTTTACTTTAAGAAAAATTTTTTGTTTTAATATTTTTTTAAAAATTCATGTTTCGAATTTTCAATGTGTCATTGCGTCACCTTCAATTCTTACTAGCACTACAATTTTTACCACGGCTCCAGCTGCACGTGCTACAGTGTTGTTTTATTTTACAATAAATTACTTATTACCCCGTTGTGTTTTTTAAGTGCTACACAACCAATACTACAGCTCCAAATCGAGCAAATACCGCATCAACAGTACCGAGTTCGCCATACACTGCGGCTCCAGCAACCTTTCGGCTTCCTCTCGGAGGACTATGTCACCGTTGGCGACATCACGGTGCGCGACATAAACCCCGGCCTCGCCTTCGTGGCCGCTAACTTCGACGGCATCCTCGGCATAGCGTAGCAGCATCTCGGTGGACGGCCTATTAGCCCTGCTCTACCCTTGAAGGTAGCTCAACGCTACACACTGATAATAAAACAACCGTTCCGAAGCGATAATTATCTATCAATTTCATATAATATATGTATATAAAAAAAAAGCTTGGAAAATCACCAAATGAATTCTCTCGCTCTGAGTCTGGGATCGGAAGGGATTGTCAGATTCTCACTGACTAAAATCAACCCTATTCGTTCAATTGCCGTTACGTTCCAGGGTCACGGTAATCTGCTTAGGGAGTCCCGCGATCCTGACAATCATTTGGCCCTGTGGGCATCCCGTTAGTTTGCTGACAGCTTCTTGAGGTTCGCATGGAACATGACGCGCCATCTACCCGGGTTTGGTTCTTGGTCAGACAGCCAGCTACTTACCCGTTATTCTAGGAAGCCCGCGCAGAATTGCAGCCCTTTTTTTTTTTTTATTTATTTTTTTAGCGTGGTAAAATCATCAAATGAGTCCTCCCACCCCGGGCAGGGCGGGAGGGACTGTCAGACTTGTACTGACTAAAATCTACGGTGTCCTTCAATAGCCCTTTGTGTTCCGGGGTCACGGTAATGAGATAAGTCCCGCGACCCCGGCAGGCTTTGGCCCTCTTGGGCGGGGCCCCGTCATCGTGCTGACGCTCTTTGAGGCGCGTGGAACACAACGCGCCGTCGACCCGGGTAAGAATTGCAGCCCTGGGGAAAGTTTGAAGTTCGCCTTGTTTAAATTGGCCTTATGATGAACAAAACTAGGATATAAGTAAGTTTCGGAGGCCATTCAAAATTATCTACAAACCTGTAAATAACTTTGGACTCCTAACCGGTTTAGATACACACACGGAACAGATCTTCACTTTCAGATCTAACCCAATACAAACACAGAAAAGTTACAGTTCAGAATTCGAGGCAACAACAGAAAATTCAATATATTTTTACCTACCAACGTATGAAATATAAAATGAAGCCTTCAAACGAATGCACGAACGTAGTACTCCGCATTCAGAAAGGAATTCAATACAATTTTCAGCGCTGAATTTTTGATCTCCTGTATCGGATTTGTATCTGACGTATACGCCTTCGCATGATATCGATTCAAAAGCAATGGACGGCACTATTCAAACCATTCACCTTTGTAGTCTGGCTACCGACGAAAAACTATTTAGTAAATAGTTTTTTTTGAAGTACCATCCATAGAGGTCGGTCTTTTGTTGCCAGAGTAGAGAGGTATTTTTATTGAATTCGCTTTAGCACAAACATTTTAATACCTTTCCCCAAAAAACACTTTTAGGGCATAAAGGTATCCTACCTTTATCGTTTTGCCGTATATTATGTGCTAGCGGCAAGAATGGGTCTATTCTATGTTATTACAGTCAGTATGATGGGCATAATCTAGTTTTTTGCTTCATACTTGCTGGTTACGTTTCATAAAGCAATAATTCATGTCTGAAGAAACCTTCTCTGAGACTTACAAATGTAAATAGCATTTCTTCTGTCTCCTACGTTATTTAGGATTCAATTTTCTTTTTTTTTTACTTTTGTCACTCCTTGGCAAAGGTGTGGTTGGTGCACTTCACATAATAAATAAAAAAGAAGACATTTATCATGTTCCGTTACTTTTAACTCGTCTTGTCATTGTTTTTCTATTTCTAGAAATTTAAAATATTGTGTTTCATACATTACTTGAATGTCCAAAGTTTGTCAATATTCTTAATAACATAGAATTCATAGACGATATATTACTAGACTCCTAATCACAGGCGACCGATGTCTGTCAACACATTAGGTACAAAAAATCTTATATCCGTCGTCACCATTCGTCACTCACCAAGTTCGTATTAGTTTCGACCACTCCTGTGAGCCGTAGATGTCGCACTGACCTTGAGTTAGCCAATCAGAACGCAGTACCCCGTCCCCCTCGCTTACGTCATACCTCAGCAAGTTGGCAGAATAGTTTTCGTTCGTTAAATCGTGCATGAGGTGTCTAGTAATATATCGTCTATGATAGAATTGGTTCATCTAGTATCAAGATGTCTTGATCTTTGTTATTAGTTAGTCCCAGTATTTGGTCGGTCGATATGGCTGTAGCTAGGATAGTCATAAGCACGAACATGTGTCCGCATAGCTGTGGAAAGGCTATCCTAGACTAGTGTAGATAGTGGCAGAACGCAAACCGTCACGACTGAAGTGCTTTTGACGTGGTGCTAGTGTCTGTCACTACATTAAATTGCATTTAAAAAATGTGGTAGGTAGCGCGAATTTTGCCGCAGGAGTTCAGTCGCGAACTCGGTCTATAATAATAATAATATTCCACAACTATCACACAACGCCATCTAGTCCCAAGCTAAGCAGAGCTTGTGTTATGGGTACTAGACAACTGATAAACATACTTATATATTTCTAAATACATAAATATTATAGATAAATTACACCCAGACACAGAACAAATGATCCTGTTCATCACACAAACATTTATTTGCAGGGGCGTAGCTACCGCCGTATCTGCCGTATCAATTATACGGGGCCCCCGGGCCACAGGGGCCCCCAACGTGCGTAAACAAAAATTAATAAAAACTTAATGATTTATTAAATAAATAAACAGTTATTTAATTACTTTTACACAATTTATTTGTCTAATCTATCTCTGGTGTTTTTATAATTATTATTTATATGTATGTAATACTGTTTTAAGCACGAGATTGTATATTTGAAATCCCGGGAAGATCCATATTAATATCAACATTTCGATGCAAGTATTAAAATACCTCTACGTAATTCCGACCTCTGGACTGATCAGTCGCATCTTGAATTTTTTGATGACCTTTGTCCAATTTTTTGTTTATATTTCGGCGTAGACACAGAGAAATGCGTTTTTTTTTCTTGAGTGATAAATCTTTACCCTACAATTTGTTTGGGGCCCCCAAACAAATTTTTATACGGGGCCCCGCCAAAGCACGCTACGCCACTGTTTATTTGTTTTGGGTGGGAATCGAACCCACGACCTCCGGCATAGCAGTCAGGGTCACTAACCACTAGACCAACAGGCCTGTGATAATATGTCGAGAGGGACGTTTATCAGCGAAGTAAAAGATTTCCTCTTATTTCGATTGGAGAATTCATATTATTAACTCTCCTTTCGCAGATAGGTAAGCTGGAAGAGATTTCTTTAAAAATAGGTAAGATTCTATTTCCAAAGCATCTTTCTGTATCTTTCTTTTTCCTTAATTTAACTGCATACACAAAATTGTTAAACAAGATGCCTTTCATCTGTATAAATCCTTACTGTGTCATAAATCTTAATGTTACAATCGTAATTCCATTAGAATCGCTTCCGAATTCAGGCAAGTCTATAATATTGGTGGTGTTGACTGTACTGGGACTAGCCCGGGATTTCACGACTTTGATTAAGTATGCCGCTGTTTTAACTAACCAGTTACGTACTGTTGTGATTGAATCACAAACCGAGACGGAATAATGAAACGAACAAGTTTTGGGACGAAGAAAAACAAGGGATTACAAATTATAGAGAGGGTTTTTGAAATTAATTGCAAAGAGGTCGTTTTTATTCTTAAAAGGGTTGAGTTTTAGAAATGAATTTAGAAATGAAATTGTGGGTTCTTACGAGTATGTATAAATTAAAATACGCAAGTGTTTGCGAACATTCAGTGACATGACAAAATGTAACGGCTAAATAAGTAGTTTTTGCATTTACCTGTTTTAAAACAATTTGCGTTCTTTTAGGCATTCATTTTAAATGGTTACGTTTACACGTATTTAATTCGTACATTTTCGTATTTTATGTGTAATTTTTAGAGTATAAAGATATAATATAATAATATGAGATAGGGTATTAATATTTTATGTATAATTTTTAAAGTATAGGTTTTATTCAACATAGCTGCTTACTGCTAGAGCACTCATTATATTAAATCATTATAAAATTTTTATGTACTTATCGAGATAACCGAACAAGTTGAGCTCTAAAGAAATCTTTTACACATGTTTTCAGGCATTTTTGATCCTTTGAATATGAAGCTTTATTACTATTTTCTGTCTTAGTTTTAGGGACGGTTAGGTAGACTGGTTCTTGTCGCGATACACTAAACTCACATCATGTTGAACCTAATCGTTCAACATGATGTGAGTTTCGGTTCCATAATTAATACCTTCGCCTACGGCTCGGCTGATAATTCCGCCTCGAATGAATACACTATTCCCACTTTATGCATTCGTATCAAAATGCACTATTATCAAATAGATAAATTATGTTATCTTCTTCACTTTAATCTTACATCAACGACAAAGGGGGTGCTCATAAACAACAGACTTCTTGTGGTCTTCAACTTAATCAAGCGTCATTTAATTAATCTTAACTTATAAAGGGCTTTATCGAGGTACTTCACGGCAGACGGGCCCCGCAAAAACGTAGCCAAACTTAGGTGGGTAGACAAAAAATGTCTAGACGGCCCCTAAGGCATACAAAACCCCAATAGTATAGAGTTGTGTAGTTCGCGAACGAACTAGTTAGAAAGAACTGCTCCCACAGATGAACTACGCAAACTAGATCCTACATTTCCCACTCCGTAGTTCGTTAGTTCATGACAGAATGAGTAAAGGTGACGTCAATTTTAAGTAAGTAAATCTACAATGTACCCACAGTTAATATGTGCCACAGTGTTCGATGATCTTTCTCAGAAGGAGCAATATCAAAACGAGCGAACGAACTGCCTTAAAATAATTCAATCTAAAGCAGATAGTTCGCTTTAAAACTGCTCCTGCTGTGAAGAGCGAAAAGTTGGGAACACGAACTAAAAGAACGAATTATTTCATATAGGATCGGTGACCTAAACTGATCGATCTTAGTTGCGAACTATTACGCCCAAGATAGATTTGATAGGTCTAATACGAGCTAGGCACTAACGAACTAGAAGAACGAACTAGTTCGTTTAAGAGCGGCGAACTAAACTGAGCGATCACAGTTGTGAACTAAGTATGCCTAAGACTACAATAGTATTGGTATTGCACATAAAAAGTTAGGGCTAATAATAACAAATAATAAATAATTTATAATAAATAATATCTCACCAAAATATCCGAACAAGAAATGACTACGTTTGATATTAAAAACATCAGCCAGTATTTCTGGCATTATGCCTAGATTTTTGGCATTTACTACTAATGTATTCCAATATGAATTTGACCTAGATTTTTTTACCTCTGTCTGCAGTTAGTTCGTAAAAGTAATATTATTAGTCGGCGAAATACTGCGAGCGTTTTGACTTTCTATTTTTATTTTTACGAAGTTTTTCCATTAGATAAAAGGTTTTTGAAATTAAGTGAAAACATGTTTTTGTAAAGTTCTCGGACTAAAAATAGTATAAGCGTGTTCGTGAGTTTTTTTTTTGTAATAGTTTATGGAACATAGTAAATGTTAAAATGTGAAAAAGTAATAAGAAAACATTTGAAAGCTGGATAAAAGAGTCACGTGTATACTGTTTTTATTTTTGACATTTTAGTTAAAAGAAAACGTGTAAACGTAGGTGTAGGTACACATTGTACAATAAGTAACGATGGCGACGTGAAAACTGTTCCCTCGAATTCAACACCTACTTTAATCCTGAACTCATGTTATTAATCACTATTGTGTGTCACGTTTGTGTTCCCAAACGCACACAATGCGAATTTCTTCAAAGTTGAACAGGCTTTTTCTAGCCACACTGATTCCATCGTTGACTTTTCCTGTGTGATCTTGACCTAGGCTAGAGTCAAAAAAATCCATCTCATATAAAATGTCTTTTATTCGTACTGAAGTCGAACATCGAAATTTTCCAACTTAGAAAATTTAATTATGACCACAGGACGACCAATTTATATAATCTATATTCCATAATAATCTGTTTACATTGATAACAGCCGACCGTCTCAGCATGTCGTTCTCCCTTTGTGTGTTATCCCGGACATAGGGGACATATAGGTACATAGGTTAAGATGAGCGGAAATTGAGCGGAAACCTTGTGGTTGTGAGCATACATTTCCGATGAATTCTGTGTTATAATGTTGGCATTATGAAGCCATGGTTTTGTTAACTGTAAAAACCGGCCAAGAGCGAGTCGGACTCGCCCATAAAGGGTTCCGTAGCAGCAAGTAATAACATACTATAAGTTCTTGTAGTTGGTTCCAACTTTGAAAGGTTTACGATTTATGACGTATTAAAAAAAAAACTTGAGAGGTGTCAAGGCACGTCGAAAATCGCTATGAACCTGTTAAAAAGGTTCAAGCGATTTTCGACCCTCCACCCCACACTACCCCACTCCACTCCGCTCCACTTCGCTCCACTCCGCTCTACTCCACTCCGCTCCGCTCCGCTCCGCTCCGCTCCACTCCCTTCCACTCCACTCCACTCCGCTCCACTCCACTCTACTCCGCTCCACTCCACTCCACTCCACTCCGCTCCACTCCACTCCACTCCACTCCACTCCACTACCTATTATAGCTGTAAAAATGAAGTTGACAAACTTACATTTGCAGTTGTTCTCCGATACATTTTGTTTAGGAAAATGTTATCCCAGTACGTTTTATAAGTTGGTCAACTATTACTCGTAAACTTGTAAAGCCCACTTAGTCATGATAATTTTCTTTTAAACTTCGTTATATATACTACTATTGTAAATTTTTTCACACCCCCAAACATAACCGTTTAGCTGGTAGAGGGGGGGGACACTCGAGTAGGGCAAAAATTAGCACTTTAAAGCTTAATATTTCACAAACGAATCTTTTTATCAAAAAATTGTTGATGGAAACTACCAATATTTTTTAAAGGCCTATTTAATGATACCCCACACTAAGGGGTACGCGAGAAAAAAAAAAACATCCCCGCTTTACGTGTACAGGAGGTACCCTAAAAAAAAATATTTTACGAGATTTTATTTTACCACTTTTTTGACGCAACAAATCCGTATATTTACACCAAATTACAGCTTTCTAGTGCTGGGCGTCTCTGAGCTAAGCTGCGGACAGACGGACGGACGGACGGACGGACATGGCGAAACTATAAGGGTTCCTTATTGACTACGGAACCCTAAAAATCAATATCACCTGCGTATCGAAGGAATCGATTCACATTTATAAATTCTTCTATTTTATACACATTAAAAATAAATAACAAAAATGTATTGCATCGGCCGGGAATCGAACCCGGGCCGCCCGCGTGGCAGGCGAGCATTCTACCACTGAACCACCGATGCTTATACTCGTAAGAGCAAAACACGATTCTAATGGTCGTTTCATTCAAAGAAGCACGTTCTACTAAATTGATGATACATTCACTTTTGTGACGTCATAGTTTGTGTTCATTCATAGTCAGTGAACGTGATTTCTTAAGATCAACGCAAAGCATCGTTGCTATTAGTACCTTTCACTATTCTATAAATGCAAGTCCGTGCGGCAATGCATGCCTGTAAGCGTCGCCTTTTTTGTCCTTTAAATTAAACGTTGCCCCACACTAGGAATGTCTGCTGTGTCTTATATGCGTTTACTAACTTATATTCACATCCACAAACAGCTAGGCCTGGAACAACTACCCAGGGTCACGGTACCTTACCCTCCCTCCTCCTCGGCGATCAATCTAAGCAAGCAGGAAATACCCACGTATGCGGAAAAACAGATGTGCTCTTTTCCTTTCGTTTACTCAGACTACTAAGCCACAACCCCATATCCCCACATAAGGCTGCGTTTCCACCAGTGATGTGCGAGGATGCGTAGCGAGGAATATGTTTGCAAAGAACGAATAGAATCGCTTCATTTACCTCGCCTCGGTCAGCACAGCTCTGGAGGAAACGGCTCAGCGGAGCTCGATTTTTGCGCATACAAAACAAGCGAGGGTTGTGTGCGAGGGATGTGTATGAGGGATGTGTACGAGGGATGTGTGAGTGGGATGTGTTGCGAGGAATGTGTGTTGAGAAGGATATGTTGTGAGGTTTGCGCATACTGTACCAGCCAGTCCATAGACGGAGTTTGTTGGAAGTAGAAGTGCGCAAAATAGATATTATGGATAATAAAGTGAGACTTGAGCGTCAGGCAGGCGTTCGCGTTACTCCGCTCCCACTACATCGCACCCCCGTCGACACATTTCACAGCTTCGCAACGCATCCTCGCACCACACATTAATGCGCATTTTCACAGCTCCGCTACACATCCTCGTAGGCACATTTTCATCGCACAGCTTTGGTGGAAACGCCCACACATTTTCACAGCACAGCTAGACATCCTCGCACGACACATTTCCATCGCACATCTCTGGTGGGAACGCAGCCTAAGTATGATACCCGTATCCCATCCCGAATTAGAATAAGTATCATACTCCGTATCTACCATAATTTAACAAGTTTAGCTATAACAAAAGTTCATGTGGCTTACTGCCTCCCGTATTCAACCGAAATCGTACGTCAAATGTTTCACGACCATCGACCCTTCTGTTGTTGCGAATAAAATTCGTTTGGACTGAGTTTATTTCACAAAATGGCCGATAAGGACCGTTTGAATCGATTTCAAATTGAAAGTTCGTTTTTTATTGCCATTAATGTTAATATTTTGTATTAGTATTAAGAGGTTAAAATAAACATTCGAATTGATTTATGAAATTAGTTCTTGTGTTCAATAAGTTTGATAACCAAATTATTTGGGCAGATATTTAGATATCGATTTTCCAATTATACAAATTCTATTTTGATTCCAATAGGTACAGATGCCAGCAGGTCAACCTACCCGAATCTGCCAAATTTTACCAATCGAACATTAACCTTCCTCTATTGTGATAAGGTTGAAAATCTATTGAAGAAATTTGACAGCTTGAGGTAGGTTGATGTGCTGACGTCTGTACCATAATAGAAAATGTTAGGTTTTTATGATTTGAAAGAGAATCAATCACATTAGTAGAATTTTATTCAATCACTATTTGAAAGTGACAAACAAGGCTGCAGGAACAGATAGTTCTTTTCCGTTTTGTGAAAATTAGCGTAGTATCATGCTGAATTGAAACCACGTCACAGTCGAGTCCGAAGTTAATTTAATGCTTAGTAATATTTCCCTTTTCTTTTCAAAGATGTATGTATTCACGTGTGTGATATGTGACATGTCTTCCGACAAATCATATTTATTAATTCACTGAATGATAGTGCATCACGTCTCTATCCATTGTGGTTAGTACCTCTGGGGTCGACATGTCTGTTGTGTATACTAGGCACTCGTCTTTTCATAAGAATCTCACCAGTATCAGTATATATGTCTTTCTTCTGTCCATTATGACGTAAACGCTGTCATCTGGCCTGGTCCACAAACTCATGGTCGCTCAGCGGCCTATGGAACAGGGTATGCTTGGACTTTCTTTAAAGGATAAAATCAGAAACGAAGTTTTACGGAAAAGTAACAGAGGGATAGACTGGACGTGGAAGAGGACAGGGTGATGTGGAGCAGCCTGGGAGAGGCATATGTCCACAGTGGTCTGTGACAGGCTGAGTTGATGTGCTTCTTCGGCGACCCGTCCCTGTAAATGTTCCTCATAATATCTCTAAATTCAATACTTCCCTAGGGTATAAAATCCGAGCCCACCTTCTTCATATTATATAACCGTAAAGATACACACAATAGACCACAAGTATATTCAAGTAAGTACTTACATTATAACGCTTGTCACGAACTTGGTGATAAAATTCACGCGACGTAACATTCAAGTTAAGATAACTTTACTGATAAACATGCGAACGTCAAAGCTGAATTACTTTGAAGTTAGGAATTGTCGAGATCAGAGGACCTAACATGATTTTTACGTGTTTGGCCGTACTTCAAGTCTGACGTCGTAAATTGTATGGAAAATGAAAAAGCATCGCGTGTACAAAGAAGGACCTTATGTTATCCATGAAATTAACGTCAAAGAGCCCGTTAACTTTACGTCAAAAAACATGAAAAATCGTGATAAGACCTCAGAGACCCTAGCATGAGTTTTACGGTTTATCATTTTCCAAACGATAAAGGCCGTATATATTTCAAGTTCCATTCCTCAGTACTTTTTAGTGACGAATTTGTGAGAATATGTGTGTCCACAATCTACAAGAAGCATGCTGACTTTTGTCTAAGTTTTAGGGTTCCGTGCTTTAACGGTAAAAAAGGAACCCTTATAGAGTCGAGTGTCCATCCGAATATCACATCGACATCATTCCGAAAACATTTAAAAGTCACATTCATGTATGAGTGCCAAAAACCGTTTTTTAATCTCGGTTTCAGACGATTCTATCACTGAATAATAATTATTACGTCCATGATTGATTGTTAATTATTAAAAAATGACACGAGTGTGCTACGGGGCGATAACAGACAAAAAATATTAATTATTTTTTAGTTCTTTTACAGGCATTAAATTGATCTGATAAGATTGTTTGGGAGAATCTTTGTCTAGGATCTTAAAAATAAAGATATTTTCAGCTTCCTTTTCTTTAAAATTGTCATACAATCTCCATAAATAAGCCAATTTTTACACTGAAAACCATTCTCTCCAGGGGAATTGTTCAGAGAATAAGTGCAAATAAGATTATAACTTTATATCGAAGGCATCTCGGAGGGAAACCCGATCGTCCAGGACTTAATTGACTCCACCCTCTCGTTTATTAGCTCGCCGTGGTGTTGTATAGAATGTCGTATCTTTTAATAGAATCTTTTGTATATAATAGCCTTCACGAGTGATTATACTTAAATGAGTTAAATGTACTCTTAGTGCAACCTGGGTGGTTAAAATTCTATCGTGCTGACTGGCTAATTAATGTTTTTGGCAACTGTTAGAACTTTTCTTCATAATGTAGCTAGCTGTGCCAAGCCAGTTTTAGCCATCGTTTCATTTTTTTTTGGTCGGTTCCTTTTTTTTTAATTGCGAAAGAGAGTTACTTTATTTTGATGAAATAGGTTACATACAGATGACACCCTGGAGACGATTATACTAGATACTTAATTTTGTAAAACATTTGATGGAGAAGAAATAGAATCGATGTTGTGGGAAAAATTTAGTATTTTACCTACGTATATATTATTATTAGAATAGTGTTGATATAAGACAACCAGATAGAACATAAGTTTATAAATTCCAGATAATAATTATTCAGGTTCCTGTATTATTGTAAGCAAATTATTTTTTTTAAACCAGGGCAGCAGAAGAGGTTTTCTTGCTAAGATATATAATGTTACGTCTCTGGGACGTAAACTCACCCGGAAAATGGTCTCTAGCAAGGGAGTAACCACAAACATTTGCGATTCGCCTGCTCTAAAAGGAAAAAAAAAGTCGTGACCAGAAAAGAAAGGTCTAGAAGAAACGTTTTCGAGAACATGAAAAACCTTAAGGTGCTGATAAACTGGAGCATTCACTTGTGTGAGCATTCTTGCGAATGCTTAACAGAAAAACAAACGACAGCGTACAACAGCGACAGCGAAGCAAGCATTCTAACGAGAATTCTAGCGAGCTTTTTGCCGACCCTATTATCAAGCCTGTCATGAAAAAAAAAGGAAGGAAGGAAAATCGTGATAATGATCGTAGCGATGTTTGGCTTCATGCTTGGCAGTTCAGTTCGAGAAAATTAAATTAAAAACGGCGAATGCTGGATGTTCTGTTCCATCCGAGTGAATGCTCAAGTCTATGAGCACGTTAAAGGTGCGGCGTTCGCGCGCGAGACCGCGACAGGAGACAGCGACAGGAGACCGCGACAGGCGGCCGCGACACTACTTAACATAGGCAATGACAAGTGTCGCGGTCTCCTCTCGCTGTCTCGTGTCGAGGTCTCGCTCGCGAACCGGCACCTTTAGATTCCGTAAATGAACCTATTACCATTACCGACATTTTAGTTCCAGTCGTTTTGCTATTAATGGCCTAGGTTACTGTTAAAAGAACCTCCTTAATTATTTAATTAGCTAAAGTTAGGAGGACTGAGACTCAATCTCTTTGCCAAGCTATGTTACCATCCTGCTGAGTACATAATCTTAGTTATCCTCTTGAGTCGTGCGTTGCATTGTAATGATCGTACCTCTTGCATTTGCATTTTATGATGGTGGATCGATGTTGCATTCTGCATTGAAATTGCCATAACGATTGCCAGCGGCATCGGCTCGAAAGTTATTCTACGAGAACGTAATAAGGGGTCAAAATTTATCATTTGGTTTTGAGTGGAATCTAGGAGGAGGATATCTAGAGGAGGTTGCCGGGGTCACGGGACTATCCATTGAGGTAACCGTGATTCTGGAATGTAAAGGGCAATTGAAGGATCACCGTGGATTTTAGACAGTACAAGTCTGACAGTCCCTCCCATCACGCCCTGGGTGATGGGAGGACTCATTTGATGATTATACTACGTAAAAAAACCCTACTTGTGTGCTGCTTAAAAGGACCAAAGTAAGTATATAAAATATCATTTGTGTTATAAACTGTTTACCAAAATAAAGGTTGTCTTGTCACCCTTTTTATAAGATATTGTTAATTGGATATATTATCTATAATTTGTATGGTGTACATAATAAAGAGTATTCTATTCTATTCTATCCTAATCCATTTAGTAATTTCTGGGTGAAACAGTAACAAGCATAAATCAATTCATACAAACTTTGACATTCATAATATTTATTAGAAGTTAGGTATCGGAATTAAAACTCAAAATTGAAATTGCATAACATTTTGTTGTCATACTCGTAGATTTCAGTTAAATCAACGCTGCTAAGGTATTGCTGGACTCAAATTATATCCGACTAATTATGCTGTCACCTGCATAGCTTAATCGTTTCTTTCTTAACTTGACTCAAGTAACGCCTGATTAATTAATTTTAGAACTCCAAGACTTTTCTACAACAGAAAAAAAATCGAAGCACCCTCCACAAAATGGCTCGCAGCCCAAATTAAATTCAGTCTCAATAAGAACCGTTTCCGTGCATTATTAAACAGAAAAGGAACTAATGGAACATTGCAGTCTTATTAAAAACGAAAAACAAACGCGATTGCCATTTTAAAATCTTTATACAATTCTTGTTTTCCAATATAGGTTTCTTTTATTGAAAATAGAGCTTTGTTTCTGTTTTGCGCGATTTCTTTGCGAATCCTTTTGAGTCTTGTTTTCTTCGTAAATTGTATTTTAAATGTCTTTTAAATGGAATGATATTGTTTCTGCTTTCGTTTGGATAGTAACTGTTTAATAAAAGCTTTTGTTCTCTCTTACCATTCTTCCATTTACTATAATCCGATAATTCGTAAGCCGTTGATAGAATTGACCGCAAATCACCGCATTATGTCGTAACATCCATTTCATACAATGCAATGCAATTCATGGTTGTGGTTGACTATCATTAACATTTGACAACTTGTCCACAATTTACATAGGTCTAGCCATCGAAGAAACTTTTGATGTAATTTTCCTAAAGTGGTAAATTTTACCAAATTGTGAATCTCACTATCTTCTTACTTTTATCCCATTTTACTTGGTGTCAGCGCAATGCCTTTTCTTTTTTCATTCCCTGTCAGATGCCATGGCATCATTTACTGTTTTTCTTTCGTTTCATTCCTCACATATTTCATCTGTGTATTCTTTGGTCTTCCTCCTCTCCATCCATCATCATTCATGAGCATTCATGACCTATTACTCTCTTAGTCATAAATGATAAATGATATTTATTTTGTAAGTTGGTTATAAAAAAACACTTTTACACGTCACAACCAATATTTTTTAAAGCTAGATGAGGCCGGTGTTTCGTACCTGACTACTCTGAGAAGAAACAGCAGAAACAAACTCAGAGATCAGTCTCTTTTAAAGTCCAGACATTGTTTTGCTCAGGTCATACGAGGACCATACGGGTGTCTGAGATGGTCTTTTGAGGAAAGAACCACAGATTTGAGTGGACCTGTCCAGGCAGTGCAAGCATTTGTCGGTTAGCGTGTAGCTCGACTCAGAACACAAGGAGCTCACATTTTATTTAGCTCATCACATACCAAGACCGACAACACATTTTTATATATTACTTTTTAGCGGTTTTTTTCGCTTTTGTAGTGCGATGATGCCGTCGACATTCAAGTACCTAGTTGCCTAGTAGTAATTTGCGCAATATCTACATTCAAATGCGCCGTTCAAAAATATATCTTGTTAACAAGTCATAAAGTTAAATTATACTAAACTTCTCAGTTTTCCAACCCCGCATAATTTTCCCTAAACCATCCATAATAATGGCATATAATTGATACCTCCGTACATAAATCCACATTTGCCGGCGATCCGTGACTAATAGAGATTGATCGGCCAATACGTTCACACGTCGCTACTACGAGTAGCGAGTAGCTCGCCACAAATAAAGATGGAGGACTTGTTTATCAACGTGGGGACACATTTGTGGTAGTAGACAAGTTATCTTGGAAAGGGTTTTAAGATTGTATTTTCAACTAAATTACTTGTTTTACTTAGAGTGGAATTCACCGATGACTCGGAACGCGATTTTGATTTCGAAAACACAGACTTCTTCTAGTTTTAGTCTTATTCTATGATCCTGAATAATTGTTGAATGTTGAATATTCTGTAGGCAATTTGCTTTCTACAATGATTGCTTCTAGGTTTCACAATTATTCATGGAATATTCCATCGCGCATCGGCTCCATTTCGTAGTGCCTTTAGTGCAAAAGCATTTTATTTTCCGGGATGGACGTCGCCTTAGATGACTGGCACTCTTGGGCTGGTTGATAGGCACCTGAAAATAAAATCTGTTAAAATATGAGAAAGGAATGCCGAACAGTGGGAGAACATCGCTTACACGCCAGCAAAGAGTATTTTGTTGGTAATAAAAAAAAACGTAACCACAAACGAACTGGAAAGGGGCTGCAAGGATTTAAAAATGAAAAAAACTATAATTTTAAAATAAAATAAAAAAAAAGATTTATGCATCGGCCGGGAATCGAACCCGGGCCGCCCGCGTGGCAGGCGAGCATTCTACCACTGAACCACCGATGCTTATACCTAGCTTACTTAAACACTGTTCTTGTAGTTGTTTCAATAGAAGAAGCACGTTCTACAAATTGATGGAACATTCACTTTTGTGAAATCATTATTTTGTATCAAGTCGTAAGGCAGCAGTCCCACTGCTCACGATTAGCGATAAGAGTACTTTGTCAACGCTTTTATTAAGTCTCGAAAAGAAGAAGAAGGCGTTAGGAATGTTTTGAGAAAGTGAGTTTTTATTAACTTGCCTGGCCAGGGTGTAGTACGTCTGCCCAAAATAAATCTATTCACAATAAATTCCATCGTACTTTGTTTGATTTCGTGGAATATTAACCCTAAAAAAAACTGGTGGCTTTGCTTTTTTCTTTCATTAAGTTTTTTGCCACCGACTTCCGAAAGGAAAGTTATTTGGTAGGTTATTTTAACCTTTTTCGTGGTCGTTTTTGAAGTCGGTTACATTTTTTTAAAGTTTTTTATTTTACCCTTTTTTAGTTTTAATATTCAACCCCAATTCATGTCAAATTCTTGTCATTTATTTACACGACCACCCACATTTGTAACAAATACCTTAATGAATATTTTTGTATATATTTTTTTTTGTATTTTATGGGACCAAATGGCAGGTATACTGCATCAAACAATAACCCATATGGGTACAAAGTTCTCATCAATTTGAATAAATTCAGTCCAAATAGACAGAGTGGCGTCCAAGGAATGGAAAAAGAAGTGTTGGTCGTCCAGCGGCGAGATGGGCAGACGACATTGTTGCCATTGCGGGAGTGTCCTGGATGAAGCAGGCGCAATACCGTGGAGCTTAGCACAAACAAAGAGAGGCCTATACCCAGCAATGGGTAAAGACGGACTGTGGATGATGATGATGAAGTCCAAATATAAGGTAGCTGCTGTAAACCGTTGAGGAGTTCCCTGAACAGTTCTTTGTCTTCATCATCAGACCCCTAATGACAGTTACAACCCATCTTGGTGTAAAGTTCTCATCAATATAAATGAATTAAGTCCAAACAAAAGGTAGCTACTGTAAACCGTTGAAGAGTTCCCTGATCTGTCATTAGGGGTCTGATGCCGAAGTCAAAGGACTTCGGCATCAGACCCCTAATGACAGTTACACAACCCATCTAGGTGTAAAGTTCTTATCAATACAAATTAATCAAGCTCAAAGGTGATGTGAATCGTTGAGGAGTTTCCTCGACTGTCTCTCGGCTCCATCATCAGATCAAGTCCAAACCTTTATTAAATTGTAGTGCTTTTAATTATTAATGAAAAAACTTACAAACGCACTAGTCGCCTCTACGATTTATGAATGTTCCCCTCGATTTCTCTGGTCTTCCATCATCAGACCTTGAATTCCTTATCATGGGACCACCTTTGAAATATCTTCTTTACAACAAAAAAGAATCATCAAAGTCGGTTCTTAAACGACGAAGAATATACGGTCGAGTAGAGTAACCTCCTTTTTTAGAAGATGGTTAAAAAATGGTGTTGCTTTGTTCGCTCTTGCGATGATGGAATTAAATTGTGAAATTAAATTATGAAAATTGATTATTTGTGAGACTCTGAGTTTCAGGTGAATAGTACTGGCAATCTTCGTGCTTGCTTGTATGACCAGCAGACGTTTTCTGGAGTGGAGAACGCGTATCGGCAAGCGTTGGGTGTAACGCCCCCAGCTTGATGGACGGACGACCTTAAGAAAGTAGCTGGGACAGACTGGATGCGTAAGGCAGAGAACAGGGAGATGTGGCGCAACCTGGGAGAGGCATCTGTTCCGCAGTAGAGTTCGATAGGCTGAGCTGAAGGGTCGTTTTTGCAGTGTAGGTGTTATCACTGATATGTGGTTCGCAGTACTCATGAGAGTTGCCACGTGCCTTATTAATTATTTTTATTACATTTAGGCCTTAATTAATCAACAAAAGTAGCCTGTCGCACTACTGAACAATATATTTCTTGAGTAGTGTCAAACTACCCATTTCTCCACCTTTCTCATGCAGTCTGTCCCAGATACCTATGATCGACATCATCATCGTCAGCCTATAATGTTCCCACTGCTGGGATACAGGCCTCCTCTCTGTGAGAGGGAGCGGGTCATAATCTATCACGCGGTTCCAGTGGGTGTTGGTAGATGTCACATGTCTTCGAATTTTTGGTTTCTGGACATGCCGGTTTCCTCACGATGTTTTTCCTTAACCATTTTGAGAGTACCTTGTGGTAATGAAATAAATTACACCGAGTAATGCACCTAGCTGGGTTCGAAACCACGACCTACAACTTTTAAATCGCGGCCGATACCACTGGGCCATCACGGCTCCAGATACCCATATCTATTACCTACTAAAAAATGCAGTATTGAGAACATACTTTAAAAACAAAATTTCTTGCAACGTGTTTTTCTTTGCATTCGGTACGACTCTTGAATGTCTTGATAGAATCTTTATTGAACATTTAGTTTACATACATAATGTGAACATTAATAAGAAATGTTGGAATAATATTGTGAAAGGCAATGTGCAGCGTTAGCATACTGCATCTAGGCATTTGAATTCTAACGTAATTTTGCTAAGAAAGCATCAAGCATCGGTGGTTCAGTGGTAGAATGCTCGCCTGCCACGCGGGCGGCCCGGGTTCGATTCCCGGCCGATGCATATTTATTCTTTTTAATTTTTGGACCATGATATTCTGGTTTTGAGGAGACGCAGAGGTTTGGGAATAGAGCCCCAATAAAAAATAGGCTACTACTGTTGATCAATGCCATGCGCACTTTGGAGCATTTAATGAACTTTTATGAAAGAAAAATAAACAATCTTAAGCTCTTAGTACCTTCCCTTATTTAAATAAATAGTATAATTTATTTAATGGACTCCGTAAATGTCTCAAATTACCATATTTCTCTCCAAATAAGAATTTTTGCGGGGAGAAATTAATTAAAATTATAATTTTAATGGGCGCCGCAGTCATTTACATTTTTGTCTGTCTTCCTGCCTGTACCTTTTAGGGAGGACACTTTGAAATTGTCTTTTAAAATAATTTGTAATTTCTTTAATAAGTTTAGAAATTAAAATTTACTTTTCGAATAGGAATACAACAAAGTTACGATGATAAATTAATATCTGTTTCCTTAAGAACTTTGATAGCATTATTCTTAAAATATGTAGTATGCTAAAATCTCATGGGATGGAGAGCTGTTACTGAGAAATACCGGGCGAAAAACCCAACAACACTTTTCTTATCTGGTTAGTGTCCAGGTCAATCGAATCCAAGACTTCCAGGCGCTCAATAGTATGGTTTGCGATGACTACATAGGTACGAGTTAAAGGTAGTTTATATTTAGCAAAATATAAAAAAAATACTAATTATTCCCTGCTGCTCGCTTCTATTGCCCACAGCGTGATGTTATAGCCTTTCTCGATAAATGGACAAACACATTTTTCAATTGGAAGTAGTAGTTCCTGAGATTCGTGCGTTCAACCAAAGAGACAGGGTTTAAATTTTACCAAAAAAAAAACGAAAAAATAAAATTAGCGACAAAAAGTCAAAAACGAAAAGATAATTGCATCGGCCGGGAATCGAACCCGGGCCGCCCGCGTGGCAGGCGAGCATTCTACCACTGAACCACCGATGCTCACTAAAATACAGCCAACATAGAAATCTGTTCAAAACGATTCTATTGAAAGTAAAAGTAAGATGAGGTCAAGAACACCTTTCACGGGGCTGCAGTCTCGACATAGATAGCGATCGCTTTGCGTCAAAAATCAAGTGCAAGCTGTAAGTTGACCTTCTGTTTTATAATATCTAAAATATTTTTTAAAAATATGTAAGTACCCTTTTACCGTATGTACCTTGAACCGTGGCCAATAACTCCCATAAACATCAGCGCCCTGGCACACCGGAGTACAAATTACCGAAACACACTGCAACGTAACACAGATAGAAGAATATAAAGATATAAGCAGCTGGATGCGCTCTATACTAGAAGTGCTTCCTTAACAGTTATGAGTATTCTTAAAACGGTATACGATACTTAAACATTTCGATGAAATTAAGTATTAACTTAATAAGGTTTATCTTTCTACTGCACAACTTTTACAGAAAATATTTTTTGAGAATTATGTTATCTTTTTATTTTCCCTATTCTAAAAAGTTTTTTTTCGACTGCCAATATTTTACCTCACTAATGGAAGAAAAGCCTAGAGCCATGCCAAAAATACTATTAATTTACTGTACTATGAATACGATTTTCGCAACGACCATTTATATCTAGACGCCTCATGCACGATCTGACTAATGAAAATTATTCTGCCAAGTCGCTGAGGTACGACGTAAGCGAGGGGGACGAGGTACTGTGTTCTGATTGGCTAACGAGACGGGGTACTGCGTTCTGATTGGCTAACGAGACGGGGTACTGCGTTCTGATTGGCTAACTCAAGGTCAGTGCGACGAGGGGACTCACAGGAGTGGCTCACGACGGTTATAAGACTTTTTTACCTAATGTGTTGACAGACATCGGTCGCCTGTGATTAGGAGTCTAGATATAAATGGTCGTTGGATTTTCGTTATCATAGCGATATCGCAAAGTCATCATAATTACCGACTTTGCTCGCTATCTCGGATGTAGAGACTTGCATTAGTTGTGACAGTCAAAATCAAAATCAAAGCGTTTATTTCAAGTAGGCCAGTTACAGACACTTTTGAATTGTCATAGACAAAAATATTATTAAACACTAAAAAGTTATGGTGCTACAGTCCCAGTCACAAGACATAAAAACTGTGAAAGTACCGTAGATGCCCATTCCAAGAAGTAGATCTCTATGGAGAAGAACGGGCAAGAAACTCCATGGACACTCTTTTTAAATCGCCAAAATTATTACAAAACCTTTGTTACATCATTCATTTTGAGATGATACATTATGTGAGAACGATGTAGCAAGTTAAAAGTGTCCATAGTAGAAAATTAAAACAAAGACAATTCAGAAACAAACAAAATGATCAATAGATAGTTAAAATAAACCGTGGCAACTAAGAGATGACCAGTCCCAACTGACAGCGCCCGTTCACGAACATGACACATGTATCAGCACCATTCAGCTCAACCATTTTGAAGGGAGCTAAATGATCCGACACACGCGCCACCATCAGCGGGACATTTGAGTGAGCATGACATACTCTCAACCGCCAGGGTTATTCAAGTCAATAACAGACGTAGGTACTCAGTGAATGATAGCTCCGAGGTACATAGCACTCACACAATGCTGGCTATGAAACTATATAATACTAGGATGATTGAATCTATACAATGCAAATACAGTTGAACAATCTTCATCAGCTCCAACAAGAATATTAAATAAACGCTATCAATATTTATCCTACACTGTCAGGTGGAGCAGGACCAGCATGGAGCCAAGCATTATCATCAGCAATATAATCACTTAGTTTATAATAAGCCAGCTTACATAGTGTGCGTTTAATACATGATTTAAATTTAGTCTCATTCAATTCAAGAACATTTTGTGGTATTTTATTATAGCACTTTAAACAGTATCCCATGAAAGAATAGTCTACTTTGGCGAGTCTGAAGCCCGGCTGAACTAACTGATCCCTATTTCTAGTGTGATAGTTGTGTCTGTCACCTCTCTTACTAAAAAGATGCAGATTTTTCCTAACGTACATTATATTTTCATAGATGTATTGACAAGGTACTGTCATAATGTTAATTTCCTTAAACAGTTCTCTTAGAGAATCGCGTCTACGGAGATTGTATATGGCCCTGATGGCTCTCTTTTGCAGGATGAAAATAGATTCGATGTCGGCAGCCCGTCCCCACAATAAAATGCCATAAGACATGATACTGTGAAAGTAACTAAAATAGACGATTCTAGCAGTATCTACATCGGTAAATTGACGGATTTTTCGCACAGCGTATGCTGCTGAACTTAGCCGCCCCGCAAGAGTTGTTAAATGGGGACTCCATTGAAGCCGTGCATCAAGCGTAATCCCCAGGAAAACTGTTTTATCGACAAATTCAAGTATTTCTTGATTCAATACTATATCATAATTTGTGCTTTTAACATTTGGTAAAGCAAATCTTATACATTTGGTCTTTTTTCCATTTAATACTAAATTGTTTGCAGTAAACCAGTCATGTACCTGCCGTAAGGCATCATTTACGTTGTCTAGATTTTGGGCCCGTCTATTTATCTTAAAAATTAGGGAAGTGTCATCAGCAAATAACACCATATTGTGAGGTTGGTTTTTTAATAAATAGGGTAAATCATTAATATATACAAGAAAGAGAAAAGGACCCAATATTGAGCCTTGCGGAACCCCCATTTTTACCTTTAAACCTTGTGAATTCACACCATTTATCTGAACTTGCTGCTGTCTATCACACAAATAAGATTTTACCAAACTAATTGCAAGTTTACTTAGACCGTAGTGCTCAAGTTTAAAAAGCAAGGTATCGTGATTTACGCAATCAAATGCTTTGGAGAGGTCACAGAATATTCCTATAGCGTCTTGTGCCTCTTCCCATGCAGTAAATATGTGCTTCAATAAGGTGACACCGGCGTCAGTTGTACAACGTCCCTTGGTGAAACCATACTGTTGATCATGTAAAATTTTATTGGTGTTAAAATGGTTAAGCATCTGATTAAGCATTACCTTTTCAAAAACCTTGCTAAAAACGGGCAACACGGATACTGGTCTATAATTATTAGTGTCTTTAGTGTCTCCGGATTTAAAAAGAGGTATGACTTTACTGAATTTCATTAAATCCGGGAAAACTCCTTGGTCTACACACAAATTAAATATTAAAGCCAAGTATGGTGCTATAGTCTCTACTATGGAAGTACAAACTTTTATCGACATTCCCCAAAGATCTTCTGTTAGCTTAATTTTGATTTGTTTAAAAGCTTTAATAACCGTCATGGGGTTTATGTGCTTAAATACAAATTCAGCCGAGCAGCCAGACACGTTTGCCTTTAATAAAGAAATTGCGATATCGGGAGAGGAGTTTAGAGCCTCCGTGGTCTTTAATGGTATATCAGTAAAGAATTTTACAAATTCTTGGGCTACATCCCGATTTGAACTTATAGTACCATGTGGTGTCTCCAACGTATACTTGGTGCTACGTGTTTTTTTCCTGCCAGTCTCGTCATTTATTACTTTCCAGACTGTTTTGATTTTATTATCTGATGTTTTGATTTTATTACTTATGTACATGGCTTTAGCAGCTTTGCAAGTATTTCTGAACACTTTCGAGTATGTAGAAACAAACTTGTTAAAAGTTTCAGTGTTGATGTAAGGCTTAAGGCCATAGAGCTCAAATAGTCTTTCCCTACTTTTTCTTATACCTGCAGTCGCCCAGTCACTAAACACAAATTTAGGGCAAATAGTTTTAGTCTTCTTTTCAAAAGATTTATTGAATTCGGTGTGAACTATTGAAAAGAAACTGTCGTAAAATTTATTAACTCTAATGTCGTCCACACTAGGGCTCATAACACTTAATCTGTTGAATAGGGAATTATTAAATTTATTTAATTTGTTAGTTGTTATTTGTCTATATGAAATCTGAACTTGTTGTTTAATTGTTTTACACCTAAACGTTACCGTTTGTCCACTATGATCAGACGGCAGACAACTAACTATTGCTTTATCGGAATAATCACAATTGCAGAAAACATTATCAATACAAGTAGCAGAAGTTGGAGTCACCCTAGTAGGTTCCATAAAAATATTGGTCAAATCAAATGACTTGAAAAGATTTAATAATCTATTGCTATTTAAATTTTCTTCTAAAATATTGATATTAAAATCTCCACAAATAACTGCGGATTTATTACTGTCTGCAAGCTTTACTAGGACGTCTTCCATTATTGATTCGAATAAGGAGAAATTTTGATAGTTTGGGGGTCTGTACACACACACTATTACATGCCTATCTAGCTCGACACAGGACAGTTCGATACAATGTTCAACAGAGAGACCTACTATGTCATTACGTTCTTTACATTTTATACATTTTTTTATTAATATTAAGGAACCTCCACGCAGCATAGATTTACGGGTAAAACAACTGCCCACAGTGTAATTATTATAATTAATTAACATTTGGTAATCCTTCAACCAATGTTCGGTAAAACAGATGACGTCAAACATAGTTTTTTCTAAAAATATTTCGATTTCCAATAATTTCGAAGAAATACCTTGAATGTTCTGATGGAGTAATTTCAAGGTATTCTGAGGCCCTTTTTTTAAACTAAATAATTTATTGCAAGAAGATACATTGTCTTTAGGAGATGCTATATTGCTAATGGTACCTTCTGTTGTCTTACTTAAAAGTTTAAAGAATGAAGACTATCCGGAGGGAGCCCCGGGACTCCCATGCCATCATCAGGCAAAAACATCCTACTACTAGTAGTCCCACCTTGAGATTGGGAATCTTCCATGGTGACACATGGATCCTCCTTCGTACAACTAATACTATTACTAAAACTACCACTAATATGTACACAACAAGACGAAGACATACTATTTATGTCTGAGTGAATATTAAAACTTAATAGACTAGCTATTATATGTCTATATCTAATAGGCAGATATGCAGAATCCTGGGTCGATCTAAGTTTATCAACAACAGTGTTGATGTCTAAACATAAAAGTTTGTTACTATAATGGGTTGCTAAGAACTGTACATGCTTGTTCAGCCTATGTATATGATTGTTTTGTCTATTAGATAACTTCTCAAAATAGGGAAATGCACACAAAATAATTTTCTTACAATCTAATTTTAACAACTCTGCTACACTGTCAGTGATGTCTTTTTTTCCAATCTTAGAACTATTACCAATAAATATAGTAATGGTAGTATTAGGATAACACACATTTTTAGTGACTGATGCCATTATCTCTTTGTAGTTGGAATGTGGCATGCAATGATTTAGAGTACAATAACTTAGATTATTACTCAATAAATTACCTAGCCCTCTGCCTATACCATCGGAGAACATAACTGAATGACACTCACTATGACTATTTGGAGATATTAAACTATTCATCTCAGGCTGATTATTGTGAACAATATCAGATATTTTGCTCTGACTAGTGATACTGTCCGGAGCCCTCACAGCTTGAGACGGGTCCTCCGTTGCTTCAGGCTGGAGGGCATCCGGAGTGGGTTCTATCTGACAGGAACACCGATTATTGCTGAGAGTCAGCAAGTCTACTTTGTCCACCAACTGATTAGTGGCAAGAATATGCTCTTTGATTTGATTTTTTGAGCATTCATATTTATTAGTCAAAGATTTTAATGACTGATTCAAAACCTGTATATTAGATTGTAAGCGCTGAGTGTCTATTTCATAAATATTTATACTATCTTCCAATTTAATCTGATAGTTATTTAATTTACTAACCAATGAAACACGCTCTTTTCTTAATTGAATATTTTTAGAAAAGTAATTTTGTTGTTTCTTATATTTATTACATTTTTTAATTATTTTATTTAATCTAGCATATTTCTTTATTCTATTTTGACTAGTTTTATGAGAGTAGTTTTGTTTCAATATAGTATCTTCAGTCAGATCTATAGTAATTAAGGAAGAGGGGTTACAATTACTATTTAATATTTCAGTCAGACAGACAGTCGTGATGGCATGCGAATTTTTTCGTTAATATTTAGCGATCGCTACGCGGCCCGCGGGCGGCCAGTCTCTGGCTTCTAGGCTTTTGTGCCACTAATGCAGGTATGTATGTGCACTAATGCTGTAAAATATTGGCAGTTGAAAAAACCTTTTTATTTAAAGGGAAAATTGATAGATAAGATATTCTCAATAAAATAATTTTCTTCGAAAGTTGTGCAGAAAGAAGATAAACCATAAATCATGTTTACACTTTATTTCATCAAAATGTGTGAGATTCTTATGTCGTTTTTAAGAATACTCATAACTTATTAGTTTGCCTCCTTGCAACACCTAGACGGTCAACATGTCAAACTCATGAATAAAATATTATTAAAAAAAAACATTTCAAACAGGAAAACTGTCATTGTCAAGTTTATTTGTGCAAAAACATTGTTTCGCATATTATATAATTTAAAATAACGGAAATAAAACGGTGTTTCCATGGGCAGCGATACAGGCGCAGGCCTGCCCTGTCCCAGCGACGTAACCGTCAGGGAGTACAATCTACAAAGACTATTTTAATCCATATTTTTGGTTCTAAATTGAATACTTTGTATACATCCGAAGTATTCTGTGCAGTGCCCGATTAAAACTACTTGATGCCCTAAGGAATTCAAGCCTATGGGCGGGTAGGGGTCCCTATTTTAATTACTGTTTTCTACACTAACCTTGGGATATTTATGTTTGTCTTTGAAGTTCATTCATAGACGGAGTTCTTCGCCAGTTAATTTCAAACAGTCTTTTGTGTGCCAGCAAATAAATTTTCGGACCTTTTTATGGTGCCCCTTGTGACGTGATGCCCTAAGCAATTGCTTAATTTGCTTAAGGGTTAACCCGGAAGTGATTTTGGTTCAAAATGTTAATATTATCTCTTTGTTTATTTTTTAACTGACTTCAAAAAAAGGAGGAGGTTATCAATTCGACTGTATTTTTTTTGACGCAAAGCGATCGCTATCTATGTCGAGACTGCAGCCCCTAGTTTCTACGATAAAACATGTTTTCGCAATAAAGATAACTAGGCAATTTTAATGATTTTCTGACTGTATTTTTAATGTGAAAGCAACTTTCGATTCACAGGTATCATGCATCGGTGGTTCAGTGGTGGAACGATCGCCTGCCACGCGGGCGGTCCGGGTTCGATTCCCGGCCGGTGCAAGTTTCTTTTATTTTTTTTGTAATTTTTGAACTGATTTTGGTTTAAATGTTATTATTATCTCTTTGTTTATTTTTTAACCGACTTCAAAAAAAGGAGGAGGTTATCAATTCGACTGTATTTTTTTTTAATGTTTGTTACCTCATAACTTGCGACTGGGTGAACCGATTTTCATGATTCTTTTTTCATTTGAAAGCTGGTGCTTCCCGTGTGGTCCTAATGCCATTTCAATATCTGATGATTGGATCCTGGAGAAATCGAAGGCAACCTTCAAATTTTATAGGCCCACACATCGTTTATCGCAAATATTATGAAGTAATTCAAGTACTTGCGTATGGTAATCATCATCTCACGTAGCTGAGCTGATGACGGAAGGTACAACTCCTTAACATTGAGGAGTAGGCGTCGGCTTCGACTGATTTAGTAAATTATTTTTTTTTCATTAAGTATATCAAAGCACTACAATTTAATAAAGGTCTGGAGTATATCTGTATGCCCGTTGTCCCCGTAGGTCATGACCCCGTTAACGGGGACAAAGGGAATTTAATAAAATTATATTAAATTACTTCCCGTTGTCCCCGCACGCTGTCCCCGTTAATTTCTTGTGATTTGTGCTTTTCAATTTATGCCCGTTGTCCCCGTTGAGTTAAAAAGTAAGAGTGCAAATGAAATGGTACTAGTTAATGACTACAAATAAATTAAAAAAAAAACACATAATATCTTAATAACAGCTACACATGTTATTGCGGCACAAGTATTTTTATCACTTTTTTAATATTGCTAAAATCATCAAATAAGTCCTCCCACCTAGGGCGAGGAGGACGGACTGTCAGACTCGTACTGCCTAAAATCCACGGTGATCCTTCAACAACCCTTTACGTTCTACGGTCACGGTTACCTGATGAGACAGTCCTGCTACCCCGGCAGGCTTTGGCGCTCTAAGGGGGCCCCGTCAGATTGCAGCTCCATAAGGAGCGCGTGGAACACCACGACGCGCCATCGACCCGGCATGGTCCATGATCAGACGTCGAGTCTCATGACAAGGAGGCAATCGCTTCCCATTCCGTCTCGCCCGCAGCATGGCCTCGACCATTGCCGGTCGCGTGAGGTCGCCGCTTTATCAGTTCTGAAACCCAGGCGTTTTCTTCTCCCCAATCAGACATAGGAACTTTCCGAAACTTCCGTGTCTAGTGAGTATCTGTGTCAAGCATGACGCCGTGACGCCTCTCAAGTCACTACTCAAAGAGTGGTCATTATAGCCGCGATCGCGACGTGCCCGAACTTCAGTTGCGACACGTCGTTCCCTCCCCACCCCTGAGATTGCGCCGGAGCTCTTCCCACTGCGCCACGACTTGTCGAAGTAGCGGGGATTCAAACTGGCGTGCCCTTACACGAGCCACTTGTAGACGCGCTGGAGGGCTTTCGCCTCCAGATCCTGCAGATCCCAACAAGGAGGTTGGCCTATTCACCGACGATCGTATTCCCAGATCATCGGGATGGCCATGACCCTCTGGCACGCGACTAGCTTGTCTGAGCGTCTCTGTATGCACAGGGCCTACACAGGGACCCGTAGAGAGCCATAGACCGCACGACACCGCCGTACAGGCTCTTTGATTGGGCAGGAGCCGCTTGAAGGCGGCTGCCACCCGATTCAGCTTTAGAGCCAAACGAAGGAAATGTTCCTGAAATTCCACCGGCAGCGGTCGAGGACGAGTCCCAGGTACTTCATCTACGACGCCGATGCGAATCCTCCCACTGTTATTTGGGGACTCAGACCGTGTCGCGTTCAGACGGTCATGAAAACACATGGCATCTGTTTTGTGCAGCGCCACTTCAAGTCACAACTGCCGAATTCTCCCAACGACTGTTGCAACTCCTTGCGTCACCAGGTTGGCCGCCACCTGGTGCGATTCTCCTTGCGCCAGGACAAGCTTGTCGTCAGCGTAGCACTACTACCACATATTACTACTACGCCAACGCCGTCAGGGAAGTTTAGTATTTTTTTTAATTATATTGTCATCCAAAAACAAAAGAAAAATGACCTACCAATAAACTTTTCTTCCGGAAGTCGGTGGCAAAAAAATCAATGAAATAAAAAAGCAAAGCTACCGACTTCTGGAAGAAAAGTTATTTGGTAGGTTATTTTACCCTTTTTAGCGGTTGTTTTTTTTTTTAAAGTCGGTTACATTTTTTTTGACATATTATTTCACATTTTTAAATGTGATTAAATACAAAAAAACAATAATTAAAAACATTTAAAAATATAAAAAATAGTGTTCCACGGGTGGGAGCGGGGTCCAAGCTGCCGGTGGTTAGGGCTCCAGAGACAGGAACCTCCTCACAATACGAGCCGTATCAAGAAGTAATGCCTTCTGAAACGACTATCGGCTCAATGATCGCTGAATCCACATCCCACATATCGACAACCTCGCGAGCCAAATCAATATCTCTCTGTAGTCGGTCCCTCATGTCTGAGGATCGTGGTCAGCTTCGGAGTTGCATCTGGAGCGGATGATCCGCCTCCACCGGTTTCTGTCCAGCGCGTCCTTTACCACCGAGTAGAATTTAGAGGATGATGATTCCTTCACTTGATCTGTCCATCGAGTTGGTGAACGACCGCGCGATCGTTTGCCTTCGGTGTTCCCAACCACAATCAGTTTTTCCAAGCTTTCATCGCCTCTGCGCACCAGGTGGCCGAAATAAGAGAGAATGCGTTGTTGGCATATAGTTGACAAGCGAGTTTTTATTCGGAGCTGACTTAGGATCGATGCATTGGTGCGTTTTGCAGTCCATGGTATTCTCAGCATTCGCCTCCAGCACCACATCTCAAAGGCATCAATCCTCTGTCTCTCTCGCGCCAAAATGGTCCATGTTTCCACTCCATACAAGAAGATAGGGAAAACGAGGGCTCGTATCAGTCTGATCTTCGTTTTGATTCCAATTCCTCTCCTCTTCCAGATGTTGTTTAAACGGGTCATAGCATCTTTAGCCATTCCTATTCGCCTTTTAATTTCGGGTACACAGCTACCATCATTGCAGATTTGCGAGCCGAGGTACATGTAGTGGTCGGGCACGCCGCAATCGCGGCTGTAAGACCCTTCTTTGAGGAGTGGCTGGATAGGTCCCACGGCGTCCTCACCTACCGCATGACGCAGGTCCTCACCGGGCATGGATGCTTCGGGAGGTACTTGTGTCGGATAAAGAAGGAGGAAACGCCCGGGTGTCACCACTGCGAGGACCGCCCGGAGGACACGGTGGAGCATACGGTGCAGGACTGCCCAGCTTGGGCAGAGCACCGCCGTGTCCTCTCGACGGCGATAGGCGGAGACCTCTCGCGCCCGGCATTGGTCGAGGCCATGCTGCGGGGCGAGACGGAGTGGGAAGCGGTCGCCTCCTTCTGCGAAGCAGTCATGCTCGCGAAGGAGGAGGCGGGCCGCGCGAGGGAGAGAACAGCGTCCTCCCTCAGCCGCAGTGGTAGACGCCCACGGCGACGGATGTCGCGGGACGATCTCCGGCCACCGTAGGCGCGGGCATGCGGGCGGCGAGTAAAGGGCAACTCGCTGTCCGACCATGGACCATGCCCGGGTCGACGGCGCGTTGTGTTCCACGCGCGCCTCAAAGAGCGTCAGCACAATGACGGGGGCCCCCCTTTAGAGGGCCACAGCCTTGCCGGGGTCGCGGGACATACGTATACCGCAACTCCGGTACGCAAAAGGGCTACCGAAGGACACCGTGGATTTTAGTCAGTACAAGTCTGACAGTCCCTCCCGCCCTGCCCGGGGCTGGGAGGACTCTTTTGATGATTTTACCACGAAAAAAAAAAAAAAAAAAGGTACATGTAGTGGTCGACGATGCCGATGCCAGGAATGTTGCAGGTGACATTTGTTAGCTTCCCGGCTCGATCCACAATCATTACCTTAGTCTTAGCTCTATTCACTGCGAGACCGATGTTGCCACTTTCCCTCTCGAGTCTTTGGAACAGCTCACTCATAACTTCCATGGATGTAGCAAGGAGAACGGTGTTGTGTCTTTTTCCCCCTATAGGAAAACCTTTCTCCCAGTGTTCGATAGTCTTCCGAATGATGTAATCTCCATATATGTTGAAAAGGGAAGGAGACAAAATACAACCCTGTCTCACACCTTTTATAGTTTGGAACATATTAGAGCATTCATTACCTATCCTAATGAAAGAACGATTATCTGTGTATAGACTCTGGATTAGACCGACAAGGTGATCAGGTACTCCCATTTCCAGTAACAGTTTCCACAGTTTGTCCCATTGTACACAGTCGAAAGCTTTTGTATAGTCTATAAAGCAAAGAACCACGGGGTTGTTGAATTCCCTGCTCTTCTCAAAGATTTGGCGGATATTCAGTATCTGTTCCCGTGTTCCTTTGCCCTTAACAAAACCTGCCTGCTCTTCAGGTATCTGCCGGCTCAAAAAAAAAAAAAATATGTACTTAATTTGCTTATCTTTTTCAGCTTTCACGAGGTTCTCGTCATGCGGTATGGTTATGTCAACAATCATTGTGCGCCGCTCTGATCGATCCACCACCGCTATACCAGGTCTATTGGCTACAATAGTCCTGTCAGTGATGATGGATTGATCCCAGTACAGTGTGATATTGCCACTTTCAAGAACTGGGTCGGGCTCATACCTGTAGTACGGCACTTCCGATTCCACAAGGCTGTATTTCAGAGCAAGTTGCTGATGGATTATCCTGGCTACTAGGTTATGTCTATGCAAGTATTCTCCGTTTGCCAGACGAGAACACACACAGTCTAATTTATTTTTTTAACTAAAAAATAAATATAATTATATATTATTGTTCCAGAAGATTTTAATGTTGCTGGCTGTAGTCAAGACCCACCAACATTATCGCTGACTCGCAGGAATTCTCCAGGTCCCGCAACACTTCCTCGTCGTCCTGCCCCTCGTTCGCTCCTGCCAGCGCTGACGCGCCAAACGAGGCGTCAGATGCGCTCGCCTGTGAGACCCTGCAACCGCCCTGCCACACGACAGGAGCAGGCGGCAGAACATTTCCTTAAAGCTGACCAGGAATGGAGGGAAACTCAGGCGCATCAGGAGCGACAGAGGATTACAATTAGAGAGCTGGAGATCCAAATGAAGACCCGCTGGCAGGATCTATTTGCTGAACTTTTATTAATTATTGGAAAATATTTTAACAATAAGAATAATTATGTAATGTTGAGACTTTCATCATTAACCAATTATTCTTACTGTTAAAATAGGGGAATTGTGCTTAAGATGACATACTTTTTGTTTTAAGACAAATATCTAAATAAGTTAAGCCATGTCAGATCAGTAACTTTTTTATATTTATAAAATGTATCTTAGTCAACAATATTATTAGAGTTTTATAACAATCGACGTAATGGAAAATTAAAAAAAATAACTTTAATTGCACATAAGTCTATGTGTGTAAGATGACATATCAATAGGGTAAGATGACACATTTTGTTATCTTAGACTTTATTGGTATATCGTCTTCAAGTAACAAAAAGCACATCTTAAGTTGTATTTTTTTTAATTAGGTAATAGATATTTACTAATTGTTTAATTGTCGAAATTAAAAATAATTTTGGGTGCACATTTCGCAGATAAATTGTTTCTTTCTTGCTTTCATCTTACACCGACATCTAGTATGTCATCTTACCAAATCTCTTAAAAATCAATTGCTGTTCGCATAAAAATGTCAAAGTTCAAGGATGTGTCCAGTCCATGAAACTAGTCAACCCATACTAAATTAATCATGTGATCTCTGATTTGCATGGATAGTATATTTTTTTACATATTTGGCCATGTCTTCCTTAGAGAAAGTTGTTCAGTTTCATGGACTGAACATGTGCTCAAAATTTTGATGGTGAATACAAAATATAGTCCAGTCAACGAATGAATATAGAGGGTAATAATACTATAATATTTTATCCATTTTCTTTAAAATGTGCTTTAGTCTAAGCTAATGTAATGTGCCAGCATTACATTGATACATACTCGTACATTGATTTACAAAGACCTTTTTTCAAAGACCAGGTACCTACCTTTTATAAAAAATATAATATACAGCATTTACATTAACATTTGAAGGAAAATAATATAGTTTTATTGAAGAAAATGTAATGCTCTAAAAGCTTTTTGCCGGCAATTATTAACTACACACATCAAAAGTGTCTAGGGATCAAGCATTTTTATGCGGATCTCTTGAGATTGAGATGCGGCTTTGTAATAAATTTATGATTTTATAAATTTATATGGATCCTTTTTGGTGCATTTCATAATTTGAATCAGGAACTGTGAATCAAATTCGAGTAAAAGATGAAAATCAGCTGTCAATATTTTCCCTATAAAAACATACAACGCATTGAAGACATTATTAGTGCTACTGTTTCCCTACTACTGATTAAAACCAACGTTATTATGGAGCGGCGACGTCATTTAAGCAGGGAAGAAATGCTCAGAGCCGTGGGAATGATAGAAGCTGGTTCCCGGCAACGTACTGTGGCTTTAGCTCTGAATACAAGTCAGAGTGTTATCAGTCGACTTTGGACACGTTACCGAAGCACTGGTACCGTGGCTGAGCGCCATGGAGGACGGTATCGCTGCACCACACGGAGACAAGACCGATACATTCAAATCTTAACTCGAAGAGCTCCAACAATAACCGCCATGATGTTAGCCGTGAGGCTTCATCACTCTTCAGGGAACTTAATTAGCGACCAAACAGTCAGAAACCGCTTGCATGAAGTGAACCTTCATTCCCGAAGACCGCTACGGGTACCACCTATAGCAATGCACAATCGTAGGATTCGATATCAATGGGCTCTTGAACACAGAAATTGGGCAGAAGAACAATGGCGTTTCGTGTGCTTTTCTGATGAGTCTCGTTTCGGTATGAGACCGGATACAAGACGTATACGACACTGGAGAACCCCTGGACGCCAACAGCGATTAAAATCCTGCCAGGAAGTCCATCCTTATAGTGGTGGAACCATCATGGTATGGGCGGGTATTTGGATCGGCGGAAGAACTGAGTTGATTTGGATCAGAGGCAACCTCAACGCTCAAATTTATGCTGAGACGATTGTATCAGACGTCATCGTTCCTCTACAAGTGCAAATCGGTCCCTTATTTCAGTTAATGCATGATAATGCACGGCCGCACACCGCAAGAGTTGTAAGACAGACTCTCGCCGCAGCTAACATCAATGTCCTGCCCTGGCCTGCTCAGTCGCCAGACTTGAATCCGATTGAGCATGCATGGGATATGCTACAGAGAAGAGCTCTGCCGAATATGGAGGGTATCCAGTCGCAAGAAGACCTTTTTTTGTTGTTGCAACGAACATGGGCGGCCATTCCACAGCGTGATTTGGATGAACTCATTTTGAGTATGCCAAACCGATGTTCTTGTGTTGTTAGTGTTCGCGGTAGAAACACGGATTATTAATTGTTTAAGTTACCCAATAAAATTTTAAAGAAAACTGTTATTTCAGTCTTTTTTTCGAACTTTTGTGTTAGTGATTCAAATGTCAAAAATCCCTTTATTAGGAAAATGGCAAATTTCTTTATTAATGCAAAGGTGACTTGGTTTATCGTTACTGTGACAAACGAAAACACTTTATTTGATGAATCCTTAAAGAAAATTTTAATTAATATCAATCAGGAGAAAAGTTATTGCAAAAATATATGTTGATCCCTAGACACTTTTGATGTGTGTAGTTGCATCTTTGAAGATTTCCGTTCTAAAAATGTAAAGTTAGAATGATTTTTTCAAAATGACAGACTTTCAGGAGTATATAATATCTCGAAAACTGAAGAAGATATCGAAATGCTTATTTAGTGTAACTTGTAGCAAATTTAATCAGCTTTTATTTTGTTCCGTGGTACTATGACGCTAGGACGCATAGATTCCGAGATATAAGCGAAAAACCAAAAAATGGGACCTTCAAACCCCCCCCCCCCCTCCCAAAGCTCAAGGGCTAGGGGCAGGGACTTTTGATATGTTCACCTCCTAACTAGGCTAAACAAAGTTACAAAGTCAAAAATTGTGTTCCAAGACTTTCCCTCTATACCCTATTTTGAGCATTCGTTGACTGGGCTCAAAGAGATTTAAAAGAACTATAGAGCGGGCATTGGGAATATTGTCATACAAAAATGTTGATGTCGGGCGTCAGTAGCGCTATCTAGCGTTGTATAGCAAAACCACGTATTAAAATAATTCATCAGAATATATTTTAGCCATTACACAATAGATGGCAGAACTGAGCATCTTGTGATAGGGGTGCAACATTTTAGAATGGCACAATTATCGATACATAAACATCGATAAAGTTAACTAGGATTTAAATATTAGAAAAAAATTAAAAAGTGTGTAAGGGCAGAACAGAAATTAAATTATTAGTTATTAATACAATCCTATATTATCAATTTGACGATTATGTTCAACAGTATTGTTATTAATCTATCGTCATTAACTTAGTCAATGAACAACATAAAAAAATGTTTTTTTTTTCGCTCGTATGATTTGATGAAAACGTCTTTTTCTTTTGACCAACTTCCACCGTCTCGATTTTATTCTTCCCATGTCATAAAATGATCCTAACATTAAATGTGTCAAACGCCATGAAAATAAATGTTTTAATTAATTTTTGTGGACAGCTCGCCCTTGAACAAAATAAAAATGTTTCAAAAGGGAGCTAGTCTCCTAAAAACAAAAGGGAGCTAGTCTCCTAAAAAAGTTTTTCCGTAAGTATCTCTTTCATTCATAAACAAGTCAGTATACGAAATTAATCATTTGGTATTTTAATTACTCTTCGACTTAATAAATATCGATAACACATATCGATACACAGACAACTCTAATTCTTTAGCATATTGTCGTACAGCTACTGAGCAACAGATGGCGTTTATTTAAAAAATGCAAGAGTTCTAGAATAATATCAGACAAACTCTTAAAAACCAGGTAAAAATAAAAAAATATTTAGAAAAACAAATTGATTTCAAGTCCACATGTTTTCTTATATCTTGATTTGCAGTTACGCAAAGCGCAACTAGGCATATTTTCCTATAATCGTCCAACGAAGTTTGAATTTTGACGCACGGTCACACGACCTGTCAGGCGGACGTCTCAAACTAGACTGGTCGAGTTTTTACCGAGTGGTAAAAATTTGTGGATCACAACTTTCTTCGTGATGTCCCGTCTATTGCTCGTATATAGTTTAATGTCTTTGACTGGGCTAAACCTTGAAGATATTATTTGTGTTATCCAAAATGTGATTTAAAAATAAATAAATAATTGTTTTACTATGATTAAGTGTTTGATTTTTCTGATAGATAGATAGAAAGGGTACTTCTCTACTATCAAGTTTATAATAAATAGTTTGGGCATGAAAGTTCATGTTAGCTTTGGGGCATATCGCCACAAAAATAGAAATCACTTGTTGGCACTATTTGTTACACTTTGAATGGGGCATGTGGTAGACATGGGTGCCGCCTTAAAAATTGTCGGCGGCGGCGCGCTGACCAATTTCAATCGGCGGCGGCGTGGCGCCGGCGGCGTAGGTTTTTACTACCTTCACCTAAAAATCAAAATCTACTCCCTATCTTCTTTAAGCCGGGACGACAGAAAAATGTCAGTCCTATACATACAGTACAGTAAATACTTTTTCCAGATCAGGTCATCAGGTACAAAAAAAAACGATTTTTCCAAAGGGACACTTTAATAACATCGTAATTTTTTTTTCCGCCCGGGCAGGGCGGGAGGGACTGTCAGACTTGTACTGACTAAAATCCACAGTGTCCTTCAATAGCCCTTTATGTTCCGGGGTCACGGTAATGAGATAAGTCCCGCGACCCCGGCAGGCTTCGGACCTCTAGAGAGGGGGCCCCGTCATTATGCTGACGCTCTTTGAGGCGCGCGTGGAACACAACGCGCCGTCGACCCGGGCATGGTCCATGGTCGGGCAGCGAGTTGCCCTTTACTCGCCGCCTGCATGCCCAAACATAGATACTAATCCAAGTTACACCGTCAGAGAAGCGAGAACTCAATAAGAAAATAAGCAAGTTGGTACGACGTGACCTCGAAACTACCAATACAAGCCGAATTGAAAAGGCAATAGAAGAAAATCGGGGTGCTAAAGTGTTCGCCCAACAGCTGAAACGCTCGTATCTGACGAAGCTTAGATCACCTATTGGCCAAACCATAACCTCAAAGCTGGAGATCCTAGCTGAGATAGAAGACTTTTATGGCCGGTTGTTGGACAGTCGTGGTGCACAAGCCACCTTTTCAGAGGATAGCAGAGCCACTCTGACCCGCCACTACAACGATGAACTGTCGGAAATAAGCCTATGAGGTTGAGTTGGCCGTCAGGCAGCTCAAACATGGAAAAGCCCTGGGTGAAGACGGAGTCACTTCGGATCTTCTGAAATCAGATGGAAAGCCCGTACTTCGGGAGCTCGAAAAGCTATTCAACTCTGTTTTAGACACCGGGAAAACTCCAAAGGCATGGAACAGGACTGTTGTGATCCTCTTTTTCAAGAAGAGCGACAAATCCCTATTGAAAACCTATCATACTTATAGTATCGCAACTCTTTTCCTGCTGCACATCAATGACCTACTTCAATCTGGTATTGTTGGGTACGCAGATGACAGTACAGTTTCAGAGAGATACGTGTCCAGCGCAAACACCATCGGGGATGAAGTTTGTTCCTTGTGAGAGGCCATGGTTGAGCGGACAAATTATGCCTTAACCATGTCTATCAGTGAGGTGATGACAATTTGGTCTCTTTTATCGAAACCAAAACACAGGCTTGTCTTTTTACCGCAAAATGGAGTCGTTTGGACCAAATTCCTACTTTTCACGGTGCATTTGTACCTCTGAATGACCGACTCGAGCTCCTAGGCATGGAGTTGACTTCTAGTCTCAACTTTGGAGCCACCATTGTGTTCAAAGCCCGACTTGCGGCCAAAAAGCTGGACATCCTAAATAGAGTGAAGCGGTACTTCACGTCGCGGGACTTATCAAATTACCGTGACCCTGGAACGTAAGGGGCTATTGAAGGACACCGTAGATTTTAGTCAGTACAAGTCTGACAGTCCCTCCCGCTCTGCCCTGGGTGGGAGGACTCATTTGATGATTTTACCACGCTAAAAAAAAAGCGGTACTTCACGCCTGGACAGCTTTTAACTTTTTACAAAGCAGAAGTCCGATCCTGCATGGAGTATTATAGTCACCTTTGGGATGGTTCAGCTAAATACCAACTTGCCGCTCTTGACTCAGTGGAATGCAGAGCTAGGAGGCTCATTGGCGACGTAAAATTGGTGAGAGCCAAGCTCCATAGCTTGACTCATCGCCGCAAGGTTGCCTGCCTGTCGGTCTTCTACAGATTATACTTCGGAGAGTGTACCCAAGAACTCCACGATCTCATCTCAACAGGCCCCTTCTATCATTGCACATCTAGACGCACGGCAAATTATTATTCCTACCTTATTGCTATACCACCAATTCGCACTAAGCGTTTCCAAGCGTCTTTTATGAAGCGGACAGCGAAAGAGTGGAACTCTCTGCCTGCCTCTGTGTTTCCAAACACATACATTAACCCTAATCTCTTCAAAGATAGAGTGAACAGGCTTCTTCTGGGTAAGCTCATTCCATTGTCGACTTTGTCTTAGTCACTCCTGACCTAGACTGAGGTAAAGAGCATACCCATTGCACATTAAAAAAAAATCGGCCCATATCACTCCTGAGCCACGTCTATAAACTGTTTTCGAGGTTCATCACAAATCGTCTCGCAAGAAGACTTGACGAGTTTCAGCCTCCGGAGCAGTCTGGGTTTCGCGGAGGATTTAGCACCACACAATGAGGCAGGTTGTACAGAAGTCCGAAGAGCATAACCAGCCCCTGTACTTAGCATTTGTGGATTATGAAAAGGCCTTTGACTCCGTTGAAACCTGGGCTGTTCTGCAATCACTGCAACGATGTCAAGTGGACTGGCGGTACATCGAAGTGCTGAAATGTCTCTATGACGCCGCGACTATGAGTGTCCAAGTACAGAACCAGCAGTCTAAACATACCCTGCTGCGCAGGGGGGTGACACAGGGGGATGTTATATCCCCGAAACTGTTCACCAATGATTGTTGGAATATTAAGTCAGTCATTTTGGATGAGTCAATCACGAAAGCAAATACACGTCTTTACGCCACTCACGCCGCGCGGTGAATGTCGGCGGCGGCGGCGGCGTGCGGAGTGCACACGGCGGCGCCCATATCTAGCATGTGGATGGCGAGTAACGAAGCACGAAGAAGAAGAAAAAGTGCCTCGTTGGACTAGTCTGACTGACTGAACTGAGATATTCATCATCATCATCAGCCGGAAGACGTCCACTGCTGAACATAGGCCTGAGATATTTCTCTCATCTCAGTTCACGGAGCCAAGACTTCTGTCCGGTTGGTGGTAACAGACCCGCGCACTTAACAATAACTTTCAAAATGTAGGTGAAGTAGGCGACCTCTGCTTAACCCTCCAGGGATTATCAGATTTCATGTTATAATTTTGTATCCTTTATTTCAGGCATCTAAAGGCCCATAAAACACAATAAACAAATGCAGATATATACATATTCCAAACAAAATACTTAAAACTACTGCACACGAAGTGACGGCATCGTGTTACGCTGCGAGGTGTCGCGGAGCCGGCCTCGGAATCGCCGATACAGCACACCTTTCGGCCAAAACTCTTCCTTGGGAAAGGTCGCCAAATGTTGGGTCGGAACGCGCACCACAAATGAATTAAAATTGGTGTTATAGCGCGCCTCCAACTTCTCCACCCTCAAGTCCCAGTTGGTCTTCACCCTTATGTACTCGATGATGTCCTCCGTCTTCGTAGAGTAGTGTAAACGGGACACGTAAGTACAGCTGCGTAAGATAATATACCTACTTCAATCTGGGTACCTCCCTACTCGTGGTATGAGTCAATAAATATATTTTCCTTCTTTTTTGCCACAAACAACAATTGACATAGAGACCCAGCCTCACATTATACCAACTACAAAGGCAACCTAAAGTTCAGTAGAAATAAATTTAAACGCAGCCCGGGGCTACAAATATAGCGAGCGTATTGATCCCTTTAATAAATAAAAATGTCCGCCAGGGCACGTTCCAGTCGCCTTCAATATTGTCCAATGTTACGTCATTTTCTGCTTTTATTAAGTTGTGTATACGGACATGATCATATTAAATTATTGTGTGGATGTTATGTAATTGAATATGGTATATTTCCATTATTTATGTGGAGGATAAATTATGTGTAAGTATAACGAATATGCGGAGACCTCTCGCGCCCGGCATTGGTCGAGGCCATGCTGCGGGGCGTGACGGAGTGGGAAGCGGTCGCCTCCTTCTGCGAAGCAGTAATGCTCGTTAAGGAGGAGGCGGGCCGTGAGAGAGAGAGGACAGCGTCCTCCCTCCGCCCCACCCGCAATGGTAGACGCCCACGGCGTCGGACGTCGCAAGACGATCTCCGGCCACCGTACACTGAAAAAAATGATCAACAAAACTAGTTTTGTTATGTGAAAGTTTCGTTGTAGGGAAATAAACTTTAGTTAAATTTAAACAATCTTTTCAGTAATCGATCCAAAACTAGTTTTGTAGGTTTATATTTGGTATGTAGTAACCTTACTTTTTGTTAATATGAACTGAATTTACATAGACTAACTAGCGCAGTTGTAGCAACAAAACTAATTTCTACACACATCTAAACCTTGTGCCTAATATCAATCAATGTGTTTGATTATATTTTACCAAATTAATATATTTACTAGTAACTATTCCACACGTATTAACAAAGTACAAATCTTTTGTTAAGTATTTAATAACCTGTTTTGTTACTAATTGACAAACAAATCAACCTCGGGTGATCATTGGAAGCGGCGGGGGACGGAGGAGGACAGCGGGCGGGCGGGTAGCAAAGCAAACAATGACTGCCATTTTTATTCGTGTGAGAGCATTCATAAAACGGTTTGTAAGATTTCTTTGATTTTATGGTGTTTGTAAAAAAAAATTAGTGCGCCAAAGTGTGCAGATTTTTAGTAACATGAGTGACTTTGACCAGGCGGCGGCAGTGGCCGAGCCGGTTGACGGCGACGAAAGTAATTCAAGAGATCTTGAGGATTATCTTAACTCTTGGGGTCTTGGAATGTACATTGACAAATTTAAAGGTATGTAAGTAACATATTCATAACTAATATTACTCAGAACTATCAGAAAAAGATGTAAACATCATGTGCTGCGCGCGCATGGAAGGTAGGTTAGGTTAGGTTCTTAGCTTTGTTGTTCGAGTTGTAGGTATAGCCTAGAAGGGGTTACTTAGAAATCAATCAAGCTTGCCAATCGTTCACGAAGTAAGAAATAACTAAAATACCTACTACATCTACTTGTATTATCAAATTCCAGAACACAGTGTGGACTTGGACACTTTTCAAATTTTATCACCAGAAGACCGGGACCGAGACCACCAGAAGATAAGGAATTGGTCCCAGTAACTGGTCACAGGGCCAAGCTAACCAGTCAAATTGCCATGCAAGACATAGTAACAGACGCATTTTCTGACAAAAATACAGTGAGTATCTGCTTTACTTATCTACACCCTATACCTACCCTTTTTGTTTTTTTTACTCTTGACTGAAACACTCCTCTACCTACTTTGCTAACGGTAATACGTTATTTTCAGGCTGAAGTACAAACAAATACTACAAACCAAAGGATTCAAATATAATGAACGAGTGAACGAAGAATTTGGGTGGGAAACTCATATTATGTGATGTGTTGCAAACTACCTATAACTCAGTCTAAAATAATATGTAAGCCCAAATAAATTATAAATATTTATTAGTTATTAATATTATATAATAATTGTGATATTATTGTTAATTAAGTTTCATACTGAGTAAAATTCAAAGTGTTCAGGGAAGTATTTTAATTATGTGTTACTGAAATAAGAGTTGTTGATTTGTTTTAGTTAAAGAGATTGATACTTGTTTTGTTTAATATGTTTAGAAATTCGTTTAAAAACTTTAATAAAACTTTAATTCATTTTTCTCCATATTCTGTATTATTTCATATTTCAAATAAGTAACAAAAATACAGGGTGTAAGAAATGGATTGGCAAAAACTTTACAGATGTAATTAGGTCATGAAACTGTACAACTAACCCGAAGGAAAATATGATTGGAAACCGCAAATTTTACATTAATTGTAAACGTCTTTTTATATGGGTGGGTCAAAAGTTTTGGCTGTTTCCAGTCTTATGTTCCTTAGGGAAAGTTGTTCAGTTTCATAGCCTAATCGCGTCTGTAAAGTTTTTACCAAGCCATTTCTTACACCCTGTATTTTTGTTACTAATAACTCAACTGATATTGGCTACTAATAACAAAACTGTTTTGTTATTTACTATAAAACCGAACCTGTAACCTGTAAGCATACTGTAAAGTAAAATTTACTTAACAGTTTGGTTACCAGCAAGCAAATAGTACAGATATCTGTAACAAAACGTTTTAATTAGTTACAGCAAAACCCCTTGTCTACTTTTTAACAAATAGAATTGTTATTTTTAGCACAACTAGTAAGATTAAACGAAGTCAAATTGTTCGGTTAAATTAAACGAAAAAAGTTAGGCTTCAGGTTACACAACACAGTTAAACGAACCCATTTTGTTATTGATAACAAGTAGTTCGCAAGTCCCTAGATTAGGGCCTACTAGTAGCCAAACTTTGGTTACTATTAACCTATCATTTTTTTCAGTGTAGGCGCGGGCATGCGGGCGGCGAGTAAAGGGCAACTCGCCGCCCGGACATGGACCATGCCCGGGTCGACGGCGCGTTGTGTTCCACGCGCGCCTCAGAGAGCGTCAGCACGATGACGGGGCCCCGCCCAAGAGGGCCAAAGCCTGCCGGGGTCGCGGGACTTATCTCATTACCGTGACCCCGGAACATAAAAGGCTATTGAAGGACACCGTGGATTTTAGTCAGTACAAGTCTGACAGTCCCTCCCGCCCTGCCCGGGGCGGGAGGACTCATTTGATGATTTTACCACGCTAAAAAAAAAAAAAAAAAAGTATAACGAATATAACTTTAGCATTACGGTGTCTTTAGAAGTTCATCTTTAGCCCCTTCGTACACTAGGCGACGCAAGTCTCCGATACCTTGCGACTTTGGTATCCAGGTGACTATCGCAAAACAAATTTTATGTAGGTTCGTACTTCGTACCACGCGACGTGTCAATGGATACCAAAGTCGTAAGTAAGTTATCGGAGACTTGCGACGCCTAGTGTACGGAGGAGCGTAGAGGCAAGGTAAGCAAGTTCAGTGATGTTCTACGGGATGGTAAACCCTGATCTTTTTGTCGCAAGTGTTACAGCTAAGTATGAAGTTCTGTGCTATTTTTCCAGACTTGCAATAGGTTCACCCTCTATTGCGGCGAGCATTATTTGCGAAATTGGGTGTACTGATAAGTACACTTTTCCAAAACTCTCTGAAAATTACTGGTCCTATTAGCTGATCCAATCAACGGCCAGCTATTTAGCTTGTCTTAGCTCTAGCTAAGTTCCAATCAAGACCCCAAGGACCCTAGTTTTGTAAATTCGTCATTCCAACACGATCCCATTGTCATTTTGTTAAAAGTTCGTAATCTGCTAAATTCATACTCGATCATTTGACGGCTATAGCTATAAGCTATACAAGTCGTGTAGTGCCACCTCGTTCCCACACTGGAATTACTCTCGCTTTAAGATTTTAGGTACCAGGTAGGCCACTTTTTAACACAAAATGGCTGGTCATTCTTCTTCTTCTTCCTGCCCTTATCCCATTAAACTTGGGGTCGGCGCAACACGTTTTCTTCTTCCATTCTCCCCTATCAGACGTCACAGTATCATTTACTCCTTTTTCTTTCATTAGACAATCCATCCATCTTTTCTTTGGCCTTCCTCTTCCTCTCCATCCATCAACATTCATACTCATCACTCTCTTAGTCATATGGGTGTCATCCCTCCTCATCACATGTCCATACCAAGATAGACGATTCCCTTTCATTTGGTCATTAAGTTATTGTATTAACTCGATGAGCAGTAAAGAGATTGATGAAAGATTAACGCTTGTCTAGGTTCCCATTAAACTTAACTGCATTAACTCATTCCAAAACACCATAATTTAATGTAACAATAACAAGTATCCTTGTCTTTGTGAACAAGTCAGGGCTGAGATACCCTCTGAAGATGTTATTTGTGAACTTAAAGTGAAGTAATAAATCTCACACAAAGGGAGCTGGGACAATCCTTACTTGTGTTGTCTACATTTTGTTTTGTTAAGTCGCTGCATTTCGTAATCCTTGGATTTGAGGCAGTGTTAAGGGATGAATGTTAAAATTAAATTATTTTTGTCATAAAGTAAAATAAGTAAGCACAAGATTATGACGTTATTTCAAGAATAGTCTAATTTATTTACTTCAAATTAGACTATTTAAATAATACACTTAAATTCTATTTTTGAACCTGTTAATATTTAGGTGCATTTATATCTCAGAGACCCAGACACATCCATATCCATATCCAATTCATACAAATAAAACTCCCTTATTATTGCAACGAATTATTAACGTTTCTCGATAGTTTTTAAGTTAGGTTGAGTTTTATTATTTTAGTTTAGTAATGTATCCTTATAAATTAAAAACTAATAATGGAGACTTTAATCCTATCTCAAAAACAAAAGGTTATTGCATCGGCCGGGAATCGAACCCGGGCCGCCCGCGTGGCAGGCGAGCATTCTACCACTGAACCACCGATGCTACGTTATCATAGTAAGAAATACAACGCTACAATAAAACTGTATAGACAGCAGAATACCTTCACTTGAAATTATATTCGTCTATAAAGTAAATAAGTACATGTTGTATATAGCAATCAGCACATTTAGCGATAGCGAGTCTTGAATGTCAACACATTATTTAATGTAGAACTTGGTAATGTAATAGCATTTGCCCGCAGCTTCACTTCCAATGTTGTCAATTAATTGAAATATTTCTGCAAAGTTTAATGCAAAACTCTCTCAACAAAGTTTGATTCACACAAAAATGGGGGGGTTCTCCTTCAAATTTTTACTAAAGTAAAAAATAGTCTACATTCATATTTAGGGTCCTATATATTTAGGGCAAAAAACGGCAAACGGTTCGCGGGACTGTCTTAAAAATTCACCGCGTCACTGGAACGAAAAGGTTAATGGAAGTATTTGAAGAAAAATTGGATTTTAGTCAGTCAAGTCTAACAATTCTGCTGCACCTAGGACTCATCATCATCATCATCAGCCTTTAAATTGTTCCCACTGCTGGGACACAGGCCTCCTCTCTGTGAGAGGGAGCAGGCCGTAATCTACCACGCGGGCCCAGTGCGGATTGGTAGATAACACATGTCTTCGAATTTTTGGTTCTAGGACATGCCGGTTTCCTCACGATGTTTTCCTTCACCGTTTTGAGAGCAGTGGTGATGAAATAAATTACACAAAGTAATGCGCCTGACTGGGTTCGAACCCACGACCTACAACTCATAAGTCGAGGCCGATACCGCTGGGCCACCACTGCTACCTAGGACTCATTATAATATAATATTCCAAAATAAAAATAATGGTCTCATCTAAATAATTATCTCCGTCTCGAAATTTATCAAAATCGGTTCCGCGATTTAGGTATGAAAGGGTAACAAACAAAAACACTTTCACGTTTATAATATGAGTAGGATTAATTTCAGTTCTCTTGCTTTACCTTCCCGACCGTAATTATCCCGCTGAAGGCCAAAAAAGCCGTTTCTGAACAAGCATCAATCACTTTGTTTTCTCTCATTGTGTCGTAATTTTGGGCCATTAGATCTAGATTATTTTGTGCAAGTCATTTAATACTTTTGCCATGGGAGTAGGCAAACACTATGCGAAATTTTTCTACAAAAAATAACATACAAAAATATTTATTTGTTTAAAAAATAAAAATATGGTATAATAGGAGTAGTAGAGTAGGATATGGTGACCCTGCCCTGTTCCTTGTCTGCTAGTCTATCACAAGGCTACCATTAAAAAGCTATTAAATTGTACAGTTTATTGTAATCAGACCCTATAAAATTACTGACATCAGAGCTTAAAAAAATTAAAAAAAAGGAAAATAGTTTAAAAAATATAGCAAAAAGATACTTGCATCGGCCGGGAATCGAACCCGGGCCGCCCGCGTGGCAGGCGAGCATTCTACCACTGAACCACCGATGCTTATGACTAGTACTTAAAAAAACCTATCAGAAACTGTGAGATATGTAAAAGTAAAAGTGAAGATGTGTGCGCAAGAGCACCTTTCACCTCGATTTGACCTCGTTTCTAAATATGCTGATAATGATATTAGATGGTTTGTTTGCGTGAGCATTTCTTGAGTAAAAAATCGATATGAGGAAATATAGTATTTTTTAGGGTTCTGTACGTCCGAATACAAAAACGGAACCCTTATAGGATCACTCGTGTGTCGGTCTGTCTGTCGCTTACAGTCAATTATCTCCGAATCTACTAGACCGATTAAGTTGTCAATTCCTATGACCCAAGCTCAGTGGTGTGACGTAAATAGATGAAATCTGTATATGGGACGTAATTTTGGGGGGGGGGGGGAGGGGAATATTAAAAAAAAAATTGAAAATTGCATCGTGTGACATATCTAATGAAAGGTCTTGTTGAGAAGATGTTAAATGTATTTTTTTTTTGTAATTTTAAAATAAATAGTGTCCAAGTTATTCAAGAAAATAGACGAAATTTGACCATTCCCCCCCCTTATCTCCGAAACTACTGAACCTAAATTGTGGAATTATATAAAATATCTGGATATATTGGTGTGTATGTGGATATACTGGTTTGTGAACAAATAACGCATGTGAAAAAAAAATTAATTAGCTTCTTTGTGTTTGTGTTACCTAGTATTGACCATGTAAAACAATATTCGCGATTTACAATGTCTGATAAGCGAGAACAAAATTTAATTAAAACTACTATACCTACCTATTTCATTCAAACGTGATAAGAGAGAGATAAACACGAATCATAATCGTCACGTTTGTCACATATTTTGTAATTTTTTTAAATTAGAATGACGTTGTACATATTAAGCTTATTGTGATCCCCGAAAGGTTAGTTTGCTTATCCTCACTGTTTCCAGATGCTTAACTCGCTACAACTCGAAAATTATCCTACGGGAACTAAAAATTATCTTACGGGAACTAAAAATTATTCTACGGGAACTAAAATTATCCTACGGGAACTAAAAATTATCCTACGGTAACTAAAAATTATTCTACGGGAACTAAAAATTATCCTACGGGAACTAAATATCGGGGTAAAAACCTATGTGTTAATCCAGGTAATAAACTATCTGTGTACCTGCCTATTACAAGTAAACCCACAGATAAAGCTACAACGAGCCACTTCTTAACAAAATCTTGTTAGATAGAAGAGGCACTGATGCGTTCCAGTGGAGAGTTTCAAAGACTCTTAGGTGCTGAGGACGGTAACTAAGTGCTTCAAATCGGGAGTCCGAAGTGCTTCTATACTTTCTTTGGAAGAAGCATCAATTCATTATACAATCTTCCTGTATGTGTATGGTTTTGTAATCTATGAGAGAGTGGAGGTTTTATGCGAACCACTGTTTTCGTGTTTAAAGTCTAATTTAGACAAAATGCAAGAACTTGCATGCAGGTATGAATACATTGCGGTATTTGTTTGATGAACTGAATTTATTGTCGATTAATAGTCCGCAATGTAGTCAGACTTGCATGCATCTAGCATTCAATTTCTTGCATCATCTAAATGAGGCTTAATAGTTGCTTGTTTAAATCAAATCTGCCAAGATTTATTTACGCCAAGTAGGTACGACAAAAAATTATAATTCCGAAAATTTGCCCATAATTCTGGCCTCTTTAGGTCCTTAGGCCCTAATGAATGTGGCTGAAATGACGATAATGTATGAATGAATACTGACTAACTAGTCGAGAAATCCTTGTATCGGCGTCTGGGTAGTCCAACTTAATCGTAGAAGTTTTTAGCGCAACGTCAAGGAAAACATCATCATCATCATCAGCCTATAAACGTTCCCACTGCTGGGACACAGGCCTCCTCTCTGTGAGAGGAGTGGGCCGTAATCTACCACGCGGGCCCAGTGCAGATTGGTAGATGTCACATGTCTTGGAATTTTTGGTTCTAGGACATGCCGGTTTCCTCACGATGTTTTCCTTCACCGTTTTAAGAGCAGTGGTGTTGAAATAAATTACCTACACAAAGTAATGCGCCTGACGGGGTTCGAACCCACGACCTACAACTCGTAAGTCGAGGCCGATACCACTGGGCCACCACTGCTCTTCCAGGAAAACAATTGCAAAAAAAAACCACATGTTTCTCTTTTATATGTATATAATTGCAGAACTCTAACCACCATTTACTACTCAACACACTCATTCTAAGTGTAAGTTTTAACGACATCCTCCGCTTTTTCCAAGTTGTCGCGTCAGATTTACAGGCGAATTACTTTGACATTTTCCGTGCAATTTAGACTCGCTTCACATTATTATTTTGCCAAGGAAAATACTATTACCAGTACAGATAATATGACTTTATGTAGTAAAGTACCTAAAAAGTATCCTTAAATGGAAGTTAAATGGGTGTGTGGTTGATGTAGTTCCCCGGGTTAGATTCCCAGGTCGGGCAAAGTGTTGTGAGTTTAACCATCAGCAATATCTCAGTCTCAGCCAGGAAGTCTGGATTGAGCCTATTTGATAGCAGTAGGCTACATTGGAACCCTCTTTTATTCATTCATTCATTTAGAAACACGACTGCCGAACCCATAAGAGATAATAAGCATTTACTTTTGGGGGCTGTTTTCATCCGGCCGTCAATGGAAAACCGTTGTCACTGACTGTTACTTCGGTTGCATTTTGCATTGCATGGCCACGATGCCCTTTTAAGACAGTCCTGCAATGGGAAAAAATAATTATAGTGTCATATTTATTGCCTCCTTATATTCAACTATCCTACATCTGCATTACCAAAACGTCATATTAAACTAGTTCTAGATAACTCTACCACTGAACTTGTTAGTGAGTTGTAGAACGCTCGTTTGCCACCTAAATGTCTTTAATGTAATGTGAGGCACGTTCGCGCATACTTATCTCTACTCGGCTCAGCTCCAGATAAAGAAGGGTTCTGATGAACGGTTCAGGAAGAAACGCTTTGCATATCGACGAATATTTTTGGGGATTTCGCCGGTTGAAAAATGTTTTGTATGTGCTTGGAATTATTCTCATAGAATTGTTCTTGATGCCTTCGGATTGCTTTTGCTGGTTAGATGTTTCTGCTATTCGTTAACCGAGTTTATGGAACCCTTACCTTAATAGATATCATAATGAGTTCCCTGTCTAGTCTTTTCCCAACTATATTGGTGTCGGCTTCCAGTCGAACCAGATGCAGCTGAATATCAGTATTTTACATGGAGCGACTGTTCATCGGACCTCCACAACCCAGTAACTGGGTAATACGATACCCCATGGTAAGACTGGTTGTCAGACTTTAGAGCTTCTGACTAGTAACGACTGTCAAAGATCTACAAATGAAAGCGACCAACGGCTTTATCGTGCTTTCGTGGCACGAAGTAAACTCCCTAAGACAGATGGCCACCCATTCGTAGACCCAGCTCGGCAAGCGCAGCTGCACCCGGACTATCGGCCTGTGCGGCTGTAATTATTAAGCCATGAGCTAATAATTGATTAGCCCTTAAAGTAATTATTTTAACCCTTAACTGATAGATTCACAGAAATTCTGCGCAAAAATGTCATTCACATATTGAACAGAGATAATATTATACTAGCATTCGAGCAGTTATTGCTGTCAAAACTCTTCTATTCTTGCCAATAAATAGTTCTTAGTTCCATGAATAGACCTTGTTGTTTTTGGCTTTTGTTGTGCCTTTTTTGTCATGCACTTTCAACAAGCTGCTATTTCGCAAATTCACGGAATATGTCTGTCAAAAGGGATTTAATAAAAACAGGGAGGATGTTAAAATAACAACACGATTTTAAGCAAATCTGGTGATTTGACAAATCCTACTAAAGAAATCTAGTGATTTGAACAAATACCTAAATTGGTTCAGTGAAATGACAAAAATAACTATTAGATATTTTAAAAGTAATCTAAATCTAGTAAAATGTCAGGAAACGTCGACGGAGCACCGGCACCGGTTCACAGTGCTCCTACTTCTGGGTGGTTTTAAAAAAAATAACCACAAAAGGGATGGTCATCCGCCATTTGATCAAATCCCTGTTTTTATCATATCCCTGCGACATATCAATGTTTTCAGTAAGAGAGGAAAAAATACTGGATCGTCCCGATTTTGTCGAACATATTGCCTTCACACAAACAAATGGATGAGGCAGTAGTCTTCCCACTTAAAATCCGTTTATAAAATCAGCTCACGAAAGAAATGTTTATCAAACTGCCCGTCACGTGTGAACACGCACTAAACGTGCGGATTTAGATACAGGGGGAGCTTCTTTGAAATACGTTTCGAAAATGGGTCGCCTTTCGTTTGAAACTTTTGTTTGTATTTCCTTTTGTCTCCCACCTTCCCCCTTCTAAATGTTTCATATTTTTAAGTAAATGTTTTCTTCCAAAACGACGCTTTGCCTTTATTTTGAGTGTTTTTGACACTCATCCCTTTTCAACTGAAGGTATGAATTTCCATAAATCCTCCTTGACAGATACTTTAGACGAAAGCTGAATATTTTCGCTGTATATTTGGGTTGTTGTGTCAGAAACATGTGGCGTCTTATTTATGTTGTTGACGAAGCCTAAACTATTTTGGATTAGGGTGCCACTTGGGGTGATGGAGTTAGGTACGCTGAATTTAAATTCAAATTGAAGACGGTTTTGGCCCAAGATGTTTCTAAAGGAAAATCGATGAGAGAGATAGACGAAGCTCTCTTTATATTCGCAACAGCTTCATAAATGGTCGTAGTTTAAAGATGGCCATTACTCTTGATTTATGTTTTACAATATGTTGTGTTGATTTATAGCTAAGTTATCATATTTTAACCGAGGCAACCGACGCATAAACACCCAACCGTCTGGTTGATTTTGTTTAGCAAACCCAGATTGTTTTTGGGGTGCTAAGACAGGAAACTTCCACGTGCGCCCGTGGACTGGAGTTCCCTCTCGGATACGTCCGTGGGGAAGACCAGTTTTTCGGGCCGGTGCACCCTGGGATGTGGGCAAAAACTCATCCTTAGGCACTGTGTGCCTAAGGGGTCTCTTTGCCCGTATGCGAATAGCCTGTCGTGTGGACGCTCCAACGCGTGTCCCTCTGAATAGCAGAGGGCACAACGGCGGAGCGGGCTTGCGGACGGTGAGTAATGGGTAGCTCGCCGTCCGACCATGGATCAAGCCCGGGTCGGCGCCGCGTCGTGTCGTGTTTCGCGCGTGCCTTCGGGGAGTTGTCAGCAAACTGACGGGGCCCCTTATGGGGCCAAATGCCTGCTGGGGTCGCGGGTTTTTCTTAACACAGGATACCGTGGCCCCGGAACGTAAAGGGCATCCGAGGAACACGGGTGGATTTGTGACAGTGTGACAGTCCCTTCCGCCCCACCCAGGGCGGGAGGACTCATTTGATGATTTTACCACCTAAAATAAAAACCCAGATTGGTTTCCCGTCTATATATAAAAAGTATGAGTCCAATGCGTACTTTTCAATCTTTTCACCCTAAGGTCAGGATGCCCCCTTTACCCCTATTCATCAGTACTTTTTGTACTTTTTCCTCATTAATCCTGTCAATCTTTTTAATTAAAGTCCCCCACGTTCTATACATTAATAGTACGTGTTTGTAAGGCTAATAGAAATCTGAGTCAGCCATTACTGGAACTTGTTGGGGCTAGTTCGCTTCGGCTAAATTGGAATGCCTATTCACCGTACTATTGGTCGGGTTTGGGCCAAGAGTTGGGCCCTCCTCGCTACCTTTTGAGATTGGGGCCTTGAAGACAGCGACAGAATAGCATAAAAATGAATCACACCTATGAGGCTTTCAGGGCTATATTGCACCCTTGATATACCTATTAGTATTAAGTTTGTAGTATTCAGTCATCATAGCTGAACTTTGCAAATCTAAATTCTGTGCCTTCGTATATTTTGCAAGAAACCAGGTAACTGTATCGAGTGTTATTCTTTTGTTACTACACAGATAGTGGTAAAGATCGTGTACTAACATGGTCATGCTATTAAGAATTTCTGTCAGTCACATCGCTAGTTTTATGGCTCTACAACGCGACTACTTATTTAATCATGCATGCTGTATATATCGGCGACCACGTGAACTTCCCTCGCTGCTTTTGTGGCTGCACTCCGATTATTTTTTGTCTCGTCTCTAACTTCAGATTTTCCAGTTTATGTAAGTAAATTAGACATAGTTTTCTAAGACAACGATGGCTGAATTAATAGTGGTATTTGTGTATTCGATTAAATAATATAATATTTATTGCTGTTTCTTTATCTACGTGTTACTATTATTAGAATTAGAGCTAAAACATCAGGAAGTGGTAACAATCCAATGTTTCAATAGTTAAAAAAACCTATCGTTCTTTTGATCCGACGAAAAAACCCGTGATGGACCATTAAGTAAGCAAACCAACCATTCTAATGCCACCAAAAAATTATCGTCACGATTTTAGAGAGGGTACCTCTCAAATTAATGATCGTGTTAGAGGAAATAAATAGACGCCATCCCCTGGCACCTCGGTAAATACGGGCTAAACGAGACGAGGTAATATTGATAGCTGCGCGAGAAATGAGCTACAGATGAGCGAGGTCAAGAAAGTAAATAGTAGACTGGTTTAAAATGTAACTACTGGACATTCTTGTAAATACGGGATAATAAAGATGAGGTTATATTGGTTTTTATGCGATTTAAAAGATGGACGAGCAAAGCTTCTTTTTAGGAATTGCCCTTTACGTTCCAGGGTCACGGTTACCCGTTTAGATAGTTCCGCGACCCCGGCAGGAGTCTGATAGTCTCAATCCATATTAGCAAAACTAAGCACGATATTTTTTTATCATCACAGCCTGACCTACTACTACTTTCAGGCCTCTCTTTGCTGTTGCCAAGTTCCTGTTCTAATTTAAATATTTTATTTAAATCAAATATAAATGGAACTTATAAGCTCTAACACAGTTTACGAACTTCGGGACTGCAATGCTTCACTCAGATCTACATACCTAACATTCGGCACGTTTATATGGTAATGCACGCGGTGTTATGAAACCTTATTAAAATTCCACATCCTCGTTCAGACGTGCCCCTTTTTCGACTAATCCTCAGCTTTTTGGTGGGAAAAGCCTTTCGTTATTATTCGCTGCGATTTGAACGAGATTTCAGTTCATATTTTGGCAAAAAATGCTTTTTAGTTCTAAAATACGTTCTGTGCCGCATTGGTGTTATGTGTCGCATTGGTGTTATGTGTGTGCTTGGCAGAAGGTCAGCTTACCTTCTATAGTCACAATACTAAGTTAATACTTACTTTAAAAAAAGCAGTGGCTTAGAGTGGAAGGTTATGAGGGGGACCTTTGCCTAGCATTAGGATTATACAGGTTTATTAAAAAAATAGGTAATGCTTAATACCAATACCAAAAACGTGCTTTCACATAATACATTTTTATCTAAACTAATACTACTTGTTTTAAAATCACAACAACAATATCCATAATACTGAAAACAATGACATTTTAGCTTGTAGTATGACTTATGCATAAAGGATTATCAATAGAATTTTATATTGTGAAAAAAAAAAAAGTTATTGAAGTCCCATGTAATTCAGAGCAAACTTCGTCTATGGGTTGCTACTGAGAATTTCTGAAGGAAAAACCTACAAAACAATTCCGGTCTCGGGAAATAAACCCAGGAAATTGCATTAATTAAATTTTACGTCACAAATAAGCAAAAATACAGTCATTGTTTGGTATAATTTATATTTGGCAGCAATACAAATAAACGATCAGTGAAATTTATTCCGAAATTGATTACTGTTTTATTTATTAAATGGCAATTACAATTTATTGGAAGGATTGGTTTTATATTTTTTATACCCAATTTAAATGCGACGGTTATAAATCACTGTCTGCCAATTGTTTACGTTTTTAAGGTAAATTTCCAGTGAAATTGGAACGGACACGTGGACCGGCTGCGGACACCGGACACTGACAGGGCCGTAACCAAGAATTTGGTTCGCGGGTAGATTAACCCTGAACGGAAAAAGTAGAGAGGGATCGGTCAACCAGATGGGGGTTATTCAAGTATTAAAAATTAAAAAGTTTCTGTATACAGCTATTCGAGATTTCCCCTGCCTATGGGCCTGTTGAGAAATTCTTTCGTACAATAGGTTTTTGTCAAAGAACCCAGAGGAATGAAACAACAAAACAGAACGTCTCACGTCTGTACGAGAAATCTGAAAGATATCGTGGCGATAGATCGTTGAAACCTTACTGCTGACACACCAAACTATCGGTCGTTGCGATGAATTATTTACTTTTTTGAACTAATACGGTAAAGAAGTGCTATCAGAGATAGATATCGATTTGTTCTTACGATATTCAGTAAACCAAAAGTCTGCGATATAGTGAACCGCTAATAACGATAACGATATAACATACACTACAGGCGACCTCCATGACGTCTTAAAGCGAGCGTAGGTCCACTGTGGGAAAGAGACAGTTATACAAGTCGTCTAGCGCCATCTCGCTCGATCCCACAGTGAAACTATTTGCTAAACCACCAGATCCGTCGTTTTGATCACTCTGACCCGACGCGTCCTAACGAACAGTTGTAGAGTGTCTGGGCCCCTTGAGATATTATACATACAAACTTTTATTAAAGGATCAACCAGAATAGATTTTGAAGTTTTGTTTTAAATCACGGGTTTTCGTTTAAACCCAAAGGAATGAGATAATCTGCAAACTTTTATTAAAGGGTCAAACCCGACAGGGATAGTCAAATTTGTATAGGATATTAGTTTGACCATAATTATATAGGAAGACATTACATTTTTATTTTTCAGAAAGCTCTTGAGTAACTCCTACTAGCTAATTATGAGTTCGATTGCCAGGTCAATTAATATTTTGTTGTTTTTAGTCAGTACAAGTCTGACAGTCCCTCCCGCCCCACCCTGGGCTCGAGGACTCATTTGATGATTTTACCACGCAAAAAAAAGTATAAATTGTTTTTGGATATTTTTAGTAGTAGCCCGGGGCTCTGCATTTGAGAAGGTACTTTTTTAAGCTCGCTTTTTATCATCTGTGCTCATATTAACATCGTGGGCTTAAAAATAATTTTCGAAATACGGGTACCTAATTGTACTAGGTATTATTTATATTGGTGCCTACATACCTACATTATTATGTAATATTACGTTTTTTTTAATGCTGTTAGTGTCCCATTGCTGGTCAAAGGACCGCCCTTCAGACCAGAGACCTCAACATAAGTTTTCCATATTTAACCTGCGCCGTAGGTACTTACTTAAAGTATTTACGGCGTTTATTGTATGGAAAATGAAAAAGCACCTCTATTGAGCACGAACGAGGAAAAAATAATATCCATTAAAGTTCCTATTTACTTTACGTCATAAAAACGTGAAAAGTAAAACAGGCCGTAATACTACGTTACAAACTTAAACCTGAAACTCTTGAAAAATATCATAGCAATCACTTTACCGGGTGTCACCACTGCGAAGATCGCCCGGAGGACACGGTGGAGCATACGGTGCAGGACTGCCCCGCTTGGGCAGAGCACCGCCGTGTCCTCTCGGCGGCGATAGGCGGAGACCTCTCGCGCCCGGCATTGGTCGAGGCCATGCTGCGGGGCGAGACGGAGTGGGAAGCGGTCGCCTCCTTCTGCGAAGCAGTTATGCTCGTGAAGGAGGAGGCGAGCCGCGAGAGAGAGAGGACAGCGTCCTCCCTCCGCCCCAGCCGCAGTGGTAGACGCCCACGGCGTCGGACGTCGCGGGACGATTTCCGGCCACCGTAGGCGCGGGCATGCGGGCGGCGAGTAAAGGGCAACTCGCCACCCGACCATGGACCATGCCCGGGTCGACGGCGCGTTGTGTTCCACGCGCGCCTCAAGGAGTGCCAGCATGATGACGGGGCCCCCCTCTAGAGGGCCAAAGCCTGCCGGGGTTGCGGGACTTATCTCATTACCGTGACCCCGGGACATAACGGGCTATTGAAGGACACCGTGGATTTTAGTCAGTACAAGTCTGACAGTCCCTCCCGCCCTGCCCGGGGTGGGAGGACTCATTTGATGATTTTACCACGAAAAAAAAAAAAAAAAAAAAGCAATCACTTTAACAAACTTATGTTACAACGGAAAATATTTCAAGTTTGCACATGTGTGATAAAGATACATTGTTTGGCAACATTTTTAAAGAAATATATTTATTTAGGGGATAAGCAGAGATGCACGTTGCCGTGTTAGCGTAGAATTATCAATTCATCTTATTCCTTGAGCTGGAATAGTGCCAGGACACGGTTTAAAAATGAATATTTTATGTCATTCAATTTTGGGCTCTTAGTACAGTCGTTAGTACTGTTTTTTTGGGGAGTTAAATGTCTTTAGTTGAATTATTTTCAGAATTATAAGTAGTTATTCTGGAAACACTAGTGTTTACCGGCGACTTTGTACTCATGAATGTTGGAAACTATCCCACGGGAATGTACTAAAGGCATAAATGTTTAGGGTGCGCTATTGAAATTCTTGTAGTCGTAACATCCTGAAAATGTAACACACTATAAGGAACAGTGTCGATAATAATTGAGTTTCTTGCCCGTTCTTTTCCACGGAAATCTAGAGCTTTAGAATTGACAATTAAGTACACAATTTTCACATTTATTACCTTGTGGTGTCTGTGGCTGTAGCTTCATCATTACGTTTTTTACTTATATTAATAATAATAATAATGGCTTAATTGCCAAGAGCCTCGAACAACATCTGAGGAGGCTCTCGCTTGGCAGCTGGATCAGGCGCCTGATTCAGAAGGCAGTACTTCTGGACACGGCGCGTATTGTTAGGAGGTTCCTCTCTCAAGAGCCCTGACCACCGGCGGCCCGGACCCTGTTCCCGGTGCTGGTGAACTGCTATTTTTTATATTTTTAAATGTTTTTTATTTCTTTTTTGTAAAAATATTTAAAAATGTAATTTATAAGTAAAAAAAATGAATAAAGAAATAATAATAATAATCTTTATTCAGATCTCTATTATATAGAATCTTTATTAGAAGTAAAGTATACATTAAATATAGGTAAGTACTGTTACATCTGGACTTTAATAAGATTTTGAGTTTCCTAAAAAAAACCTTGCACACCATGAATGCCGGAAAATCAATAGCGATGCCGGGGCTGTCCTAGAAAGAGGTGGCGAGACGAGCTGGACTACGAAGGCTACTCGTAGTTCGAGGAGGCACAGGATTAGAGCTCCTGGGAAGTATTGGGGAGGCCTCTGCGCAACAATGAGAGAGCATAGGCAAGTTAGTATTTAGTAGAGAACATTCCAGAATTACAGCGTAAATAAAGTAAGTCCTCAGTCTTAACTTACGTAGTTCAAAAAGCTCTGTGCAATCTCGTTTCTTAATTACATACAAACATGTAGAAGTGCTCTTCCGTTTCCACATGCTAACTAATTAGTAGCTCTAGAACTTTCCCAACTAGTTCAACATAACAAATCCTAGCCAAGGTTGCACTAAACCTCAATTTATTGTAGTCAGCGTTGCATGAATCTTGTAGTGAGGTCCTGATGTGAACGTGCGATGGAAATGTAATGGTGCTCCCTCACGATGAACATTCGTATGTAATGTAACATTACAGATTTGACAGTGTGCATTACATTACAATTCAAGGAAATTCCCTGACAGATGAGAATTCGCGTGTAATGTAACGTAGGTATGCAGCCCGCCGGACTCACTTCATTACTAGTGGAGAGAGTTGATGTTACAATTTGTATCAAGGTTAAACATTGTATCATTGAAACGTGCGCATTGTAATACTCGATTTTCTCTCTAATTGGGTTTTTCCACTAGAAAAAAAAAATCAAAAGTAGCTCGTTGGATATCAATTGGTTCGCCCTAGTAGGGTTTGAAATAAAGAACTAGCCTATTAATGTCGGTGTACTTCGCTTTTCCTTTTTATGTGCGACAGCGAGTTGCCCTTTACTCGCCGCCCGCATGTCCGCGCCTGCGGTGCCCGAGATCGTCTGCCGACGTCCGACGCCGTGGGCGTCTACCACTGCGGCTGGGGTGGAGGGAGTACGCTATCCTCTCCCTCACGCGGCCCGCCTCCTCCTTCCCGAGCATGACTGCTTCGCAGAAGGAGGCGACCGCTTCCCACTCCGTCTCGCCCTACAGCATGGCCTCGACCAATGCCGGGCGCGAGATGTCTCCGCCTATCGCCGCCGTGAGGACACGGCGGTGGTCTGCCCAAGCAGGGTAAACCTGCACCGTATGCGATCCTCGCAGTGGTGATACCCAGGCGTTTCTTCCTTCCTCATCAGACACAGGTACCTCCCGAAACTTCCGTGTCCGGTGAGGACCTGCGTCATGCGGTAGGTCAGGACGCCGTGACGCCTATCCAGCTACTCCTCAAAGAGGGGTCTTACCGCCGCGATTGCGGCGTGCCCGAAATCCAAAACTGTTTAGCCAAAAAATCGTCGAAAACGTTATATTTAATTCTCACGTTCGTACCAGGTCCACAGTTGACAAATAAAGTTCTTACAATACATACAAATGCAAGAGATTTCTCAGGAAATGGAATGTTTAAGAAAATATTTTCATTGTGAACTTACCTGGGGTATGGGGGTTGTACGACGCAAATTGAAAATGTTTTCTTACATGAGAATGCTCGTGAGTTGTGCTACGTTCGAAATCTTGAATCATTTGTATTTTTCAATCTCGATTTAGAATTTTAAATGAAAATGTTGGTTTACTGTTTCTCATACATTTAACATGGATTCTATGGAGTAAATATTGAAAGGGAATGGAGCTAAAGTGGTATAGATTCCTTTTCACAATACTAATTATTTGCTTATGGTGTTTCGTAATATTAGCGTTATATGGACCGAAAAAATCTTATTATTTTATGAAGGCCTTCAAGTGTCGCGTTTCCTAGATATTTCAAGAGAAAAAAAAAACAGTTTTCAAAATAATTTATAAACGTGATATTTTAGAGTGGATGTCTACCTACCTACCTCTTGTCTTTTTTGTTTAATCGAATTTACTTTATGTAACCCCGAATTGTCTTATTTTAAGGAAAGGTATATAAGTACTATATTTAAGTACTGTACTTCAGATCTTATATAAATGCAACACTTTTGCACTACATGGTTATATACTTGTCTACACATAATTGTACATTATTTTTTGTATCATGAAAGCGTATCAAATACGTAACAACTCTGTAAGCAAATTGTATATCATTCTCTTCTTTATTTACCTTCAACATGGACGCAACTGAATACAAACCATATCATTAATACCAGTTTGTTTTCACTGCATCGCTCATTCAGCCGATAGCCAATCAAAACAGAGCATTTATCGTTTGTATTGTTTCCGAACAAACATTGCAACTAATTGTGGTATTTATGATGTTTTCATTAAACCTTGGAATGATATGGTAACATTGTATGATTGGTAAGTTGCGTATGTTTTTCAGTTCATCATGAGCTAGCAGTTCAGTTTTGAAAATCATCAGTTACTACTTGAAGGGTACTAGTGTCGACAGCTGGGGAACCCACGGTGTTCTGCCGGGTCGTGAGACTGTCTAAACAAGAAACCCTAACCCTGAAACTGCTGAGCGTGGGGTCCTGGGTTCGATTCCCGGGTCGGGCAAAAAGGGTTATTGGGTTTTTCTATAAGAATTTCGGTATGATACCCCCGTGCCTCGGAAAACACGTTAAGCCGTTGGTCCTGCGCCTGATCTCTCTCCGTTCGTGTCGGATTACCGTCCCATCGTATCTATGAGAGTAAAGGAACACAGAGTGCATCTGTGCCTGCGCAGGCGCACACACGCACTTTAAATGTCCCGCGCAGTTGCCTAATCTCTGTTGAAATTGGCCGCCATGGCCCAAATTGGTCAGGAGGACAATATTATGTATATGTCCAAATGTATGAACTTAGAAAGAAGGCGAAAGAAATATGTAACGGTGCGTACAGACTATATAACATAACATGTTATACAACATTGCCATATATCTAACATGTTTCATATATTGTGGACGCTGATTGTTATATAACATGTTACAATAACATGTTATTGATATGCACAACAATGTTATATAACTTAGGCACGGTTAGCACTGAAGAACAACAAAGGATAATGGTTATATAACATTGTTATTCTAATGCGTACAGTATTGTTTTATGTTGTAATGTTGAATAACAAAGTTACATAGTGTGGACGTGTTATAAAACACAGGTTATATAACATGTTACATGGTCTGTACGAACCTTTACGATCATAGCAGGTGTCATTCTTACTATCTGCCTACATTCATAAGATCGCGTCAGTTTATAAGTAGGTATGTACGTTTAGTAGGTCTTTAAGGAGCATTTCTAATCATTGATCTTATTCCAAGTTCCCCTACAGCCTGAAGGGTAAAACTACGAATTTTCAAATGTCAATTAAAGTTTGCAAAACTTCTGTTGTGTGTAATGCCCCTAAGATTCATCCAGCTGTATCGATAATAAGACGGTTAAAATATGGTATACTAGCTTTACCCGCGGCTCCTCACGCGTTAATTCAGAATTTGACAATCAATTCGGCAATATGAGGCGCTATCTATTTACCGTTAAACGATCGTTATTGTTGTTTCCCTCTGAAATAGTACTTTTTTCGGGATAAAAGGTACTCTATGACCATACCAACCAGACTGTATATATTTTTGATAGCGTAACCATGGTTAGACACATGGTTGCGCTATGATGTCCCAGTTACTACAGATCAGAGGAAATACAAGGGCCGTTTTTCCATACAAACGTAGTCCCCTGTTTCCTCCCTGGATAATGCCAGTAGAGAAATATTTTTTTTACAAAAAATCTATGGCCACTATTGGCATGTCTCTATGTTTTCCTTTTTTCCATAAATTAATTATTAAAGGAGATATGAACATTAAAAACCCTAAAAAATTGGCAAGATTTTCCGCTGTGTTCAAATACCCAGAAAACTTTGACGAGATTATATAAAAAAGGAAATTATAGGAACACGGCCAAAGCCTTCCTTTACTTTTTAAAGAAAAAAGTAGTTAAATCTGTTAAGTTTTGGAGTAGTAATCAGGGGACTACGAATCGTTGATTTTGTGCTAATTTAATAGGTATTTTCGGTTCAAGCTGCAGTTGTCTCTATCGCGCTCTGCGGGGTTCGGTTCGGGCACTGCGCGACAGCAATAGATTATACAAATACCTATTTTTCAATTCTCTAGCCCTTGGTGTTTCCTCTTGAATGAGAATAATCTAGCTTGCTAGTCGCTAACTGTGTAATTTATACTTTGGCTTAGTCTGTTGTACAGTTACCAAAGATAAGAGAGAACAAAAAGAAACTCGCCAAGTTTCACAACAAAGGCTAACACGGTTGTACTTTTTTATCCCAAAACGACCATTCCGCGTTACAGTAGCAGTAACAGTTTGTACTATCAACATTTGGATCTCACCTTTGTTCTGTAACATCTACATATGGCTGCCGGCTGCTGCACCGGGTACACCTGGAGTTCCCAAACTTTTTCAATTAGCGGCGCACTTTTGCGTTTCTTTTAGTGATCTTTTTCGAACTCAGCCGGGCGCTTTCTTTGTGTATTTTATTTCAGCACCACTGCTCTCGAATCGGTGAAGGATCTTGAGGAAATCAGCATGTCTTGGAACCAAAAAGTCTGACTGTCAAGGTCGAATCATTCGTTCTCTTTAGAAGTGAATCTCTTCTCTGGTTTTCTGACTAAAAGGGAGTTCAATGGGACTACCTTTTTTCTTTTGTATATAGAAAGTATCTTGGATCCACGCAGATTGGATCCAGAGAATATCAATAGGTGCGTCTCACCGCGCCAATGTATAGTCTACGGTGCACAGTTTGGGAATCTCTGGGCTAGACTATAATCTTTATTATAAAAGCGTTCCGTATCTCCGTAGCCGTGAACACATTTTCCTTTACCAGTGTTCTTGTTAAGCGCAATTGTGCAGCTTGCTAACCTCCTTTTGTGTGTAGTGTAAACATTTTTTAAGATGTATTTTATGTTAAGACATGGTTGGTTTATTGTGAACTTTTTAGACAGCTGGAGATTTTATTTACGGATAGTGTGATTGAGATTCTTTATAGTTGCTGAGTTCTTGAGTCTTGCGACTTACAATTTTAATATTTTTAAGTATTACCGACATTAGGTTAATTTTTCTACGTTGAGGATGCGTTTTTTTTACTTATTGTGTGCAAACACATTATCCTTCGCTCACTCCTCGGTGGCAGTTGCCTGAGTAACAAATTTAATTGCAAAGAAAGATTTCCTTGTAATACATAATAGTGATACCTACATACTGTTCCATCATCAGTATCACTTTGTAAAATACACAGCTAAGTCATACTTCAAAGAAAACATTCTCCTTCACCAATTAGCAACGTTAAAAGCGAGCTAACTTCCCTTGACACATCCTTTATCACCCATCTGAATGCAAGCTAAAAGCCGTGCCATCATTTCTAGATTCCCGCATTTTCGTATTAAAAAAAAACAAGCAAATACCCTTATTGCACGGCAGATTCTGTGCACCTTGCCATTAACTCGTTTGCTTATTCATTCCTAGTACACGGTAACTTCATTTGCGACTTTACAAAGTGCCCTGGTGGAGTCAGGAGTCGAAAAGTGAAGTTAGGAGCGGGGATCGCAAACATACAAGATGCGACTGTTTGGGAATGCATTTTGTAAGGCAACATGCAAATTGAATGAAGGTATGTAAACGTGTTTATAAAGCGAATAAGCTTTTGAAATATATATGAAAATGCGCTCGTATATTCTGTATTATTCAAAGAGTACGCAAGTATAATGTGGATACAGAAAAGGTGTTTAATAAATCAATTATCAAAACTAACTAAGACAAGCGCAGCGTAAGACGTCCACCCACAAGGTGGACAGAAGATCTCATAAAGACCACAGGATCACGCTGGATGCAAGCGAACTGGTCTATGTTCAGCAGTCTTACGGCGGATATGATGAACTAAGGACTGTTTTGATTCCACTTTAACCTCGGTTGTCTGCGATTTCCATACTCAGCACGGGCATGCGGACGGCGAGTAAAGAGTGACTCGCCGTCCGATCATGAACCACGCCCGGGTCGACGGCGTGACATGTTCTGCACGCGCCTCAAAGAGCTGATAGCAATCTGACCGGGCCCCCGGATGCCAAACACCTGTCTGGGCTGCAGGACTGGTCAAAGCAGAAGGAACACAGTGGATTTTAGTCAGTACAAGTCTGACAGTTAGAATCCCTCCTATCCCGCCCTGGGTGGGAGGACTAATTTGATGATTTTCCACGATGAAAAAAAAAATGGAAATGCGCCTTAAAGTAGTTAATCATTTCTCGTACAAGCGGGCCCTAAATCACAGCCGCCCTTTAATTCTCCTCCCCAACTACTTAATAAACTCGCCTCGATTAAATCGAAAATTCGATCTAATCGTTTGCCAAGTTTCGAACAAAAATGCTAGTTTAATTTGGCGTCGTGCTTGCGACGTCAGCTAATGGCGTTAGTGAATTTACGCCCTCATTCTAGTTTTGCCGAAGTTCAGAACTCTCGCCGCAGCGCAACTAACTTGTTCAAACTACACGCGTGCTAAGCTATATAATATATTTTGTTGTACAATCCATAAAAGGGACAAGTATTCAGACTAACTCTGCAGAGGAGAGGTTGTTTTTTGGGAACTAGAAATACTCTTTGCTTTACCAATTACACCTTTCCCTTCATTGTCCATGCTTTGAACCAAAATTCTATGAATCCTTTTTTTTTTTGTAACTGACTGGATTGAGACCTAGATCTATGACCGTTACATATGACGCACTTTGTCTAAGAGTGATTCAGGATATCGTTTATTTGAGTTTATATCTGATAAGACACAAACAATAGTTCTGTTCGAATATTGCTATTAGGATAGTCTTCATCTTGGCTTGTGCATAATGTAATGCAAATATGAATTGAAATGGTGCCTTTCGCCTTCTCCTCTGCTCTCTCTGGCGACTTTAGTAGCGTCTATCCATTCTAAACTTATCCTACTCAGTATAGCGTCTATTACGTACGTTTAGAACAAGTAACGTTTATTTTCTACCTGTATATTTAACTATTATGCTGATAGTACTTTAGCTACTATGGTTGCGTACATAAGTTTGGTTTTGATAACGGTTCGAAGTTTTATAGTGGTTGTTTGAGATGGAAATGAAAGATAAGTTTGTTTTGTAATACCTATTCAGAATAAGAGTAGTGTTACATACGTGGTTTTGTGGTTCTGTAGTTATTGAAAAGAATGATAATGAGTTCTTAAACTAAGCCCTGGTTTTTCTGATCCATGATGCCTAGTCTAATCCTAACTATGATTGGATCAGCTAATGATGAAAATACTGGTATTTTAAATGAAGCGACCGTTTCTTTAACCCAGTTAGTACGGGGTAATATTATCTGTTGAAATAAGGAATAACAACATTGCTATTGTCTCTTGGACCACTCGTTTCTCGATCTAAAATTAAGTGTTAGTAATGAATTGACTGATTACTTGATAATGTAAAAATAATCTTATAGTACATCTAAATTGTAGCATTTATTTGAAGTAGGCTAGTTACAAGCACTTTTGACTTGCCATATAGCCTACAATGCTAAACAAGAAAAGTAAAAATGAAACAAAGCTTCAATGTGGCTACAGTCCCATAGTTCCAAGATAAAATAACTGTGAAAGTGTCTGTGTCACTCCAAAGCGTAGATCTCTATGGAGAAGAATGCGCCAAAAACTCCTTACTAAATCCAATAGCTATACTTCATTTTGACTTGCTAATTACGTATAAATTTCAGCCACGTGTACAGTCAGCAAAAGAAATAAGTAGGTATCCAGGCAGCAATTTTTGAACCGTTTTCCAATGTTGTATTATAATGTTCAATGTGCTAGTTACGTATCAACCTCTTTGGTTGTATGTAGCACACAACCAAAGTCTGTATTACTGTATACGCCCACTCATATTTTTACAAAATAAATATATCTTTATCTTTGAAGATCACATACAGTCACGAGCAATAGTATTTATACACTAAGCAGTTTTCAAAAGCGATTTTTTGCTACCATATTGATTAAACTTTTGCCTTCTCATTAGACTTCTATTTTGCAAGCCATACTATTACGGAATAGGGTCTTATTTCAAAGTGGAAACCTGTATTTCACGAGTAATTTGCGTTTGAATTTTGTTAAGTGTATACATGTTATTGCTCGTGACTGTACATGCATAAAGAATAAAGGAAAACCGTTTAAAACGTGCAGCCTGGATACTTATCTGTTTTCTTGACTGTACATTGCTGAATAGCTTATATTTTCGCAATTTTCACCGCGTCATGCTTATGCTATTTATCCTCGTGCGCCAACACGGCGGAAGAATGAGGCATATAATGTACCAATGTATATTGTATATTCATATAATAAATTGTAACTCCCTACTCGTTTTGTTTCCATAAGAAGCGAGGAACATCCGGATTTTCTGCCTACCTAATTTGTGTAATTTGCGGGAAGAAAATTAGGTTACAACTGGCTTTCAGGTCTGTGAAATGGTTAGAACTGACACTGTGTGTAAAATCTAGAGCTTCCCAGTAATTTTACTGAGTAGTCTTACCCTAGTAGTTTCTACTACTGGGATTGTCCCAATAGACTTACTAAGACTTCTCTGGTGTTATATTTTTTCCATTAGTAGGTACTATACTGAGTGCGGAGCTCGTGGCTAAATAATTACAGCCGCACAGGCCGATCTTCCGGGTTAAGCCGCGCTTGCCGAGGTTGGTCTGTGGATGGGTGACCATCTGTCATAGCGAGTTTCCACCGTGCCTCGGAAAGCACGTAAAGTCGTTGGTCCCGGCTATCATTTGTAGATCTTTGACAGTCGTTACTGTTAGAAGCTCTAAAGTCTGACAACCAGTCTTACCATGGAGTATCGTATTACCCAGTTACTGGGATTGTGGAGGTCCGATAGGCAGTCGCTCCATGTAAAATACTGATATTCAGCTGCATCTGGTTCGACTGGAAGCCCCCAATATAGTTGGGAAAAGGCTAGGCAGATGATTCATTTATATACCTAAAGGTAATAATAAAATAAAGGTGAAGATGTTTTGTATTTTTATTTGACTGAACGTATGAATCTTAGACGAGAACTACCAGATGGATTTGAAAAACTCTTTTTTGAAAGTCAGTCTTCAATATTACGCTACAAGTCTTGTAAAGGAGCGGGTGAAACTGTAGGGAACAACTAGTCTACAATAAAAGCTAAAACAAACAGGTCACGTCGTAGATAAAGCGAGAAATATCACAAAGACCACCAAAACACAGAAGTCGGGGCAAAGAATACGTAATTAGTACAGACAGTATACTACATTAATCTAACTAGATAGGGTGTCCGAGAACCACAGAGCACAGAATGACCGGCAGCGTTTAGAGGCGACAACATAACGTTCATTACGTGGATAGTGCGCATAAACTGCTGTCATAGTGCGCGAGTAAACCGTAGGGCTAAGATACGTCCTGTCGATGTCATGGAACCTTTGGGATGACGTAAAGGATCAGGGCTTCAGGCTTTCCGTCTCTGGTAGTCTGATAGTCCTTTCCACTCCACACAGGGCGGGAGGGCTCATATTATGATGATTAAAACACCAAAAAAAAGACCCATCGTAACACAGTTTGTATGCCAAGTCTACAGCAGCAATACTACTTGTAGCAAGCCTATAAAGCCTACAGTAGCAAGCCTACAATAGCAAACATATAGTAGCAAGCCTACACTAGCAAGCCTATAGTAACAAGCCTATAGTAGCAAGCCTACCAGTAGCAAGCCTTCCAATAATAAGTCTACAATAGCAAGCCTATAGTAGCAAGCCTACCAGTAGCAAGCCTACCAGTAGCAACCCCACAGTAGCAAGCCTATAGTAGCAAGCTTACCAGTAGCAAGCCTATAGTAGCAAGCCTACAAATAGTCAGCCTGCCAGTAACAAGCCTACAGTTGCAAGCCCTAATCTGCCAGTAGCATGCCACAGAATGCTTTACTGTTTTAAATGCCGCCTCTATCAGTGCAAGTGGCTACAGACGCGTCTCCGTGACTGTCCGACAGTGAATTTGATTCAATTTACACGACTGCCTGTAGCTTCTACAGAAATATTACTTATTAGGTTTGTTTTTAATACAGAATTTTGTAATGTAATATTGTTAGACTGCTGTCTGGTGATTAGAGTAAGTGGGACAAGTAAATAAAAGATGGTTGGCCAAAAGTAGAAATAGACACAGATACAGACGCAGAATACAATACAATTATGAAATACTCAAGTACTCATATTTTGCCAGTGACGTTAAAGTCGTTTCTTATAGGAGCAAACTAATTGCTATCAATTGGGCACAAATCCAGACTTCTTACTACTCATAATTATATATCTTGCTTCCCAACTCTTTCGGGTCGTCTTCCAGTCTAACCGGATAGGTCATCTGAAATCTGACTGTCAATCAGACCTTCAGAACCTATATTACAGTCTTACCAAGGATTATCGTGCTACGTACAAATACCGGCACGGTTCTTGAGCGCTCGGCGTAAGAGTGGGGATCGCTTTGCGCATCGTTCACTTATCGACAAATGAAAGGCACAATAAAACAAATAAAATGCACAAAACAACGATAGAACGGGCCAATCACTACACTTTCCCCGCCCCTGTTCCTCACTTCATCTACCAAAGGGACCTAATAACTTCTTCTGCGCAGGTGAAGGTCAGCGCTTAAGATCCATGCCGGTAACTTATACACAAAACCCCTTGGTCAGACTTCGGGTTATCACTAGGTAACTTGATACCACTTGGTAAGATTGATAGTCAGACTTCTATTAGATTCTAATTCGGTTACTACGCTTTTAAAAAGAATAAGCGAAAATTAGGTACTTATAGTTACCGGCATGGATCTTGAGCGCTGACCTTCACCGGCGCAGAAGTAAGTTATTAGGTCCCTTTGGTAGATGAAGTGAGGAACGGGGGCGGGGAAAGTGTAGTGATTGGCCCGTTCTATCGTTGTTTTGTGCGTTTTATTTGTTTTATTGTGCGTTTTATTTGTCGATAAGTGCAAGATGCGCAAAGCGATCCCCACTCTTACGCCGAGCGCTCAAGAACCGTGCCGGTATTTGTACTCAGAGTAAAGAAAATGCAGGTAAAGATATCCAAATCACGCTCCACGGAACAGAAAGGAGGGAGGCACGGCGCATACGAAATGCTGTTCAAAATTTTCTGCTCGCAGTGTAATCTGAAACTTCGAGTCACTGTCCCACGCATCGGCGCCTGCAGTTGTGTTCAGTTTCCCGAACTGCACTGTATTACACTGCGGTGCAAGATGAAGAGTACATAATTACTTTGTGCATTGAACTGGATTGGAGAAGTGATGTAATTTATTTGCTCGTCACTGTAGATTGTGTATAATAATATAATTTATTGACACAAAATTGTTTTGATACAAGTGACAGCATAGAGATGGAGTTCATTGACATTTTAGATCTTATCGTGGTTGCTTATCACCCAAAGTACTGCATTAGGAAGAGAAATAGAAATAGTGTGCGAGGAAAATGTAAAGTTAATTGTGGATTCAAGAAGACCCGAAATTATTTTTAGCGTATACAGATTTAGAGGGGATTTCGATATAAAATATTTTGTACAAAAATCAGGTATGTAGAAGCATGTTGAAGTTTCGCAAACTTGAGCTGTACCCAAAAATAGTTTTCTCATCATGTTGTGGAATATTATTATTATCATTTTTATTACAAAGCAACGAAACCAGGATAATCTAAGTATGATAAAATATTTGAAATATGTGTCGGTAAGTTCGTGGTAAGCTTCGTTACACAACCTTCTCTAAGCTGATAAATCCTTCGCTTTCGGTAGAAACACTACTACTGTAACTCGATAAAAAATCCATGCGAGTTTGTTGTAATGATCATCATCATTTCTCGTTATAGTCATTCATTCGCATTAGCATTGCCAATAGGACAATTAAGCCTTAGGGAGCTTCTGCATGACGCGATGCGACGCGATTCGACCGATTCCAACTACAAGTGAAAATCATCCTTACCACTACGACGTAAGACATAAAACGTGCGGTTGTCAACGGGTAGATGAAAAACAAAACACGCTCGCCACGACGACGTCAAGTCAACCGAATTGCATCATAATATCGTAGTAGCAAGGACGATTTTCATTTTTAGTTAGGTAGATGTATTGTTAGATGAGTGGAGGACATTCAAAGGGAATCACAGAAAAAGCATAAGAGGGAGGTGCCAGTAATGATGATGATGAAACGAAAACGTCGCGTAATATATTTTTCTCCATTTTTTTCCTTAAGGTGAATGGTCCGGGTCGACGGCGCGTTGTGTTCCACGCGCGCCTCAAAGAGCGTCAGCACGATGACGGGGCCCCGCCCAAGAGGGCCAAAGCCTGCCGGGGTCGCGGGACTTATCTCATTACCGTGACCCCGGAACATAAAAGGCTATTGAAGGACACCGTGGATTTTAGTCAGTACAAGTCTGACAGTCCCTCCCGCCCTGCCCGGGGTGGGAGGACTCATTTGAAAAAAAAAAGGTGAATGGTCCAGGGTAGCCCGCGATATTCAAAATTTCTTGGGTTTTTTGCAATTTGCAGGCCAGTGCTAGGTTGTATGTTGATTAAAATATTGATCGCGACTGTAAGACGTATGTAGTTACAGAATTATTATCATCAAAATCACCAATACAACCCTCCAAGTTCATAAAGCTTTAGGAACAAAAAAATAACATAAAAAGTCATTCCTGAAGCTTTATGAACTTAGAGCGTTGTATTGATGATTTTGTTGATTATAATTCTGTAACTACTTACATACGTCTTACAGCCGCGATCAATATTTTAATCAACATACAACCTAGCACTGGCCTGCTAATTGCAAAAAACCCAAGAAATTTTGAATTTCGCGGGTTACCCTGGAGCATTCACCTTAAGTCCATTTTACTTATAGTGACATCATTGACTACTAGGCGTCTCTATACCAAAAAGTTCTACGCTTCCCTTATCCCAGATGCATGCGGTTTCTTCTTGACGAGCAAATCGCCCCTTTCCATGAATTATGTCTGAACGAGTTCTGTTCGAGTACCAATAGTAGTTCTCTAAGTTTGAAGTCTCTCAGAGGGTGTTATATCTATCTTCAAAATTGTCTATGTGTTGTGTTATCTTAACTCTGTTTCCTTACAGCTTCAACAACCAGCTGTGGTGGGAACATTGCTTGTTTATTATTAAGGATTTAGGTACATTTCTCGGCACTGTCATCGTAGGTACTCTACTTGTAATAACAAATTTAGATGTTTTTTGTCACTTCTGTTTTTCTTTTGCAAAGATTAGAATGAAATTGAAATCAGGGATGAATCATGACCTAGATACCGCCAAAGACAGTTTTTGACCCGGTTGCAATGTGTCTTGAAATAGACAAACTCGAGGGCAAAAGTTGGGAAGAAAAACAATGAAAAAATCCGAAAATCTGTTGCCGAATAGAATCAATTCATTACTTATCTATTGTTTGGTATGGAATAAAATAAACAATATTTATTGGTTATATCCAGACTAATATTACCTGGGGTATTGGAACAGAATTATGTACTGATACAAGTAAATCTCCTGCAGCTATCAACTATGGGGTGCTAAGACAGGAAACCTCCACGTGCGCCCGTGGACTGGAGTTCCCTCTCGCATACGTCCGGGGGGAAGACCAGTTTTTCGGGACGGTGCCCCCTGGGATGCGGGCAAAAACTCGTCAGTAATGGTTATGCTCGCCGTCCGACCAAGGACCAAGCCCGGGTCGGTGGCGCGTCGTGTTTCACGCGTCACCGACGGGGCCCCTTATGGGGCCATATGCCTGCTGGGGTCGCGGATTTTTCTTAATCCAGGATACCGTGGCCCCGGAACGTAAAGGGCATCCGAAGGAACACGGGTGGATTTTAGTCAGTAAGAGTCTGACAGTCCCTTCCGCCCCACCCAGGGCGGGAGGACTCATTCGATGATTTTGCCAACGCAAAAAAAAAAAAAACTGCACCCAAAAAATAAATAAAACAGACAAAATAATAACTAGGTACATTAATATTCAATTGTAGATAGGTACTCAATGATGTTTGCCAGCTCTCGATATCGAAATTCTAAGCACTCCTTTTGCATCGTAATCATAACTCGAGCTACAGAGTTATTGAGCCACTACTAATGATGCAAACGATTCCTTTGTATTTTCATTTCATTTTGTTTGTAAAAGCTATAGGTAAGTCCCAATTAGCTATACCCTTCAGTCAGAAAATAACGAAGCAGTAGCTCTTTAGCTTCTTTCTGATTGATGTTACTATTATTTCTATACACACACATTATTACTATACATTTTGGGTCGGGCCGTTTGCCAGTCTAACCATATGCAACTACACATGTAAAATACCAACCTACTGAGGTTGGTATTTTATAGAATAGAATAGAATAGAATAGAATAGAATAGAATAATATTTATTTGGTATAGGACACACACACAGAAATGATAAAAAATAAAATTAAAAATACAATAATAATTTTGCTGAGCATGTCCACACCAAAAGGGTTACCAACTCAGCATTTGCTGGGCGAAAGACACCCAGCGCTGGTTTTCAGTTGGCACCACGCAGTGACACACGGACGAGGGTAGGCAAAGAAAAAAATAAATAAATAAAATAGTAAAATAAAATAAACAATAAGAAGAGTGTGTAGGGAAACGTGTAGTGTGTTAAATAATATTATATTTAAAAAGTTCAATAGTATTCAAAAACGTGTGCGCTAAAATAAGTTTTTTAAATTAAAAGTATTTAAAACACGCCACGAATGACGCCACCAATGGCACGGCAACCGACCAATAGGGAGCGCCGCTCGCGCTGTGGCGCCAGACAGGCGAACAGTTCAGACAAATTCACTGCAGTATCACGGACTATATCCCAAAACCCCGCTTTTTAAGAAAATAGGCTCTTAACAAATTCTTATCAGCAAATTTAAAAAAAAAATTAAATCACAGTTACATATCAGTAACACTCTGGAAAAATGGAGAACTATAGTTGTGAAAGTGCAATCACATGAAACCCGGCGACAGACGCAGGCCCAAACGAGCTCACCACATACAGCCTAGCTCGTACCCTCTCGTTACCCAGCGTTAGGTACACAACTTTAGGGTGAGTTACAAAATTTCATAATTCCAATAATAAGTACAGTAGGTACCTATAGGTACATATAAAATCAATTGTTAATTACATTCAAAATAAAATTATGTAAAATTAATTAAAATAATTGTAAATACATAAAATTGGTCATTAGATTATAATGCAATAGCTGTTCTAGTACGAGAGCTAGGGCAGCATTGCTATTTGTATATTATGAAGAGTTAATTATATAAATAATACATAAAGTGAAAATAAAATGTAAATAATAATAAAATATACCGTTCATATATTTTATTTATCTAAATAAATGATTTGTCAATATTAATATTTTCAAAATTAATTTGCGAACTTAGAATAAAATGCTTAAGTCTGATTTTAAAAGTATTTATATTGTTTAGGTCCCTAATCGGTGGAGGAATATTATTCCAACATTTGGAGGCTGCGTAACGAAAACTACCTCGAAAAGCTGCAGTACGATGATGTGGGGTAGCCAGCTGTTGGGCACAACGCCTGGCCTTGCGCTGCCGGTGATCATTTATCCACGCCAGTTTAGAGTACAGGTATGACGGACATTTATACTTGATGACGCCGAAAAGAAGACAAGCTAAGTGCAGTTTACGACGTGACTTCATTTTTAAAATACTGTGTTTATTCAAAATTGGTGTAATATGGCTCCTTGGTGGTACGTTAAAGCAAAATCGTGCGCAGGCGTTTTGAACTCTTTGGATAAGTCTTACGGTACGAGCTAGGAGCCGAGGTCCTACAACAGTATCAGCATAGTTTAGTTTGGATAGAACCAGACTTTCAACGAGTTGTACACGGAGTTCTTCACTTAGAAATGGACGCATCTTATATAGTACTTTTAAGCGATAGAAGCAATTTTGTACACAATTTGCAATATGAGCTTCAAAACGTAGTTCTTGGTCCATAATCAAACCCAGATTTCTCGCCTCATAAACACGATCAACGCATTGACCCATTACGGTAACGTTTAGATTACTATTGATTCTATCTAGTTGACCTTTAGAACCAAAAAGCATAAATTTAGTTTTGGCTGGGTTAAGTAATAGAGAGTTCTGTTTTGACCAATCCACGATCCTCTCCAGATCCTCGTTTACCAGTTTTACCGCATCGTCATATTGTTCTGGTTTAAAAGAAATATATAATTGAATGTCATCAGCGTAAATATGAAATTGAGTATTTTTCAAAATATTTGTGATATCAGCACTATATAGAGTAAACAAAGGAGGGCCCAATATCGATCCCTGTGGAACTCCCTTAACCACTTCTGCCATACTAGACAAAATGCTAGATCCATTTACATCTCGGATTTCAACAAGCTGCTTACGATTGCTTAAATAACTCCTAAACCAAGCAACCGCAGATTTGTCAAAACCATAATACGTCATCTTTGAAAGCAAAAGAGACAAATTAATGGCATCAAATGCTCGGGAAAAGTCCAACAACACTAACAGAGTACAAGATCCCTCATCCTGAGCTGCCAATATGTTGTCAGTAACATCTAGCAGAGCCGTGGCAGTACTACGTCCCTTCCTGAAACCCGATTGCGCATCCGGTAAGATGTTGTTTTGCTCCAGGTATGTAGTCAGTTGGGTATTCACTACTTTTTCCAACACTTTTGACAAAAAGGGTAAAATACTGATCGGCCTTAAGTCTTTAAAAGTGCTTGGATTCGCGAGTTTAGGAATAGGACGCACAACGGCTATCTTCCATATGTCAGGAAAAGTAGACGTAGAAATGGATTTGTTAATAATAGAAATAAGGATATCTAAGGTTTGAGGAAGTGTCAGGAGAAACATGTCAAGCGTTATATGGTCAAAACCTTCTGCATTAGATTTTAAATTAGATAAGATTTTAATAATGTCAGATTGGTTCACAGTCCCAAGCGAGAAAACAGCTTCATTAAATCTATGAGTCTCATAGTAAGCCATACATGACACTGGTGCCACATTATCACCTGGAATATTTAGGAAATGGGAGTTTATTTTATTTGGGTCATTGAAATGAGAAGGTAACTCAGCCACACTTTTGAAAGGTAATAAAGTAGACTTTAGATTGTTCCATAATATTTTTGGGTAATGTATTTTACTATTGATATTTTGTTTGAAATAAGCTACCTTTTCGTGATATATGGACTTGTTCACTAAACGTTTTAATTCTTTATAATAAAATATTTTACCTTCCGAATCCAAATTTCGACAACGCATGTGTGCCTGATTGCGTAAGCACATCATGAGCCTGATATTGTCTGTTATCCACGGATATGACCTTTTTTTAATAACCTGAGTTCTAAGGGGAGCATACTTATCGAATAGTGCGATGACATTAGAGTTGAGATAAGCCACCATAACATTTACGTCGCCCGACATAGCTCCGGCTTGCCAATCTATTGAGGCCAAGTCTTCCTTAAACTTCTCCAACGGCATATTTTTTAAATTCCTGCTAGTTATAGTAACTGGCGGTATCTTCTCCTTTTTAAAATTAAAAACTGCAGTAACAAAAGCATGTGCACTTAGCGCACTTATCCAATCCACTCCAACGTTTCGAGCCCTCATATCAGTACATATAAGGTCTATAAGAGTCTCGCTAGTGGAAGTGAAATGAGTAGCAGATGTCACCAATTGACTTAGATTAAGAGTGTGTAGAAACACATTTAATTTTACCGTTTTTGAGTCTATTTGATTGAGACAATTAATGTTAAAGTCGCCCAAAAGAATAGTGTGTTTGCAAGACGTTAAGGAATTTACTGACGAAGTTAACGCATCCAAAAATAAATCAACATCCATCCATGGCGGTCTGTAAGCAGTGCCAATGGCGATTTTAATACCATTTGTACTAAGAGTAAGCCACATTTGTTCGACTGAATCGTGAAGGGAGTCAACCGAGTGGGCGTGGGTACGCACCTTTATTCCGCGCTTAATGTAAAACCCAACACCACCGCCGCGGCCGCCGCGTACGTTCACGGGCCGCGGAACATGTCGCAGCCGGTAACCGGGCACGGCGGGCGCGCGTCCCTCTTCACCCGTTCTAAGCCAGGTCTCATTTATTGCCATAATGTCGACGTCATGATGTTCTAATGCGGCAATAAACTCATCATGATTAGTGCCCAGTGAGCCAGGATTGAGTAATCCAAATTTGAGATACTTTGCACTCATCATTACAATGACTCTGTATCATAAAGCAACACAATGCAACAAAAAGAACATTTACTTACTAAACGGCCGGAAGTAGTAATCGATTGTTCATAATAATAACTCAATGTAAACGCTTCGTAAACAAAGTATAAAAACGTTAAGATAGGCACACGTGTGAAGTAACTGTGAAAATATTGTGTAAATAATACAGTGTGTTTACTTACATTTTTTGTAGTCATATACGTGAAAGCAGGCTGAGATGCTTGTAATAAATACATAAACTTACTAAAGTGAAAATATAACAAATACTTGATATGGATAGATGTAGGGATTGTCAAACGCGTGTCACCACAGAAAATGCCAACCAAAACAATGCACCCTTTAGGGAGGACATGCTGCAGCCAGACAAATACAACACAAATAATCAGTAAAATATTAAAACAAACGACAACAGACAAGGGTAAATAACAATGGTTTAACATGAAGTACATTTTTAACAAATAAAATAAACCCGTCAAACGGTAACATTGCCAAAAATTTGGGCCAGATCACGATCGGAACGAATGCGCCGCGGGAGTACACCATCCGCCTTTTTGACATAGATGCGGCCGTCTTTGGTCCATACATACTTAAAGTTATGCCTCTGCCCAGCCTCGCGTTTTACAAGGAACGACTGCCCATCAGACCTCCACCACCACCATCAGCCTATAAAGGTCCCACAGCTGGGACACAGGCCTCCTCTCTGTAAGAGGGAGTGGGCCGTAATCTACCACGCGGGCCCAGTGCGGATTGGTAGATGTCACATGTCTTCGAATTTTTGGTTCTCTGACATGCCGGTTTCCTCACGATGTTTTCCTTCACCGTTTTGAGAGCAGTGGTGTTGAAATAAATTACACAAAGTAATGCGCCTGACGGGGTTCGAACCCACGACCTGTCTCGTAAGTCGAGGCCGATACCACTGGGCCAACACTGCTCTCAGACCTCCACAGCCGGGTAATTGGGTTATACGAAAACTCTTGATATTGAAAATTTTAGTTTTAAACTTTTTTTATTTCATCAAATCGATCTAAATCGACCGTTATATCAGGCAGTTATGCACGAGTTACGACAGATGGTTTACTGAAACTGTTTCTCAAAGTCGAGATAGCATCGAAAGACTATTTATTTTAGATCGCAATGCAGAAATTCGATCAACCATTATTCGCGCCAGGAGTCGAAATGCACTGCAAAATGCTTTATTTATATAGGTGCCGTGAAGAATTGAAGTGGAGAAGGGAAAAGAAAGATTTACGCGATGAAGTGGAGAAACTTGGTCGGTAAATATGTGCAATTTTAAAAAGATAATTATGTTAGAAATAAGAAATAAAACATGTGGTGTGAAGATAGAGAAGCAACATTAAATCATCGATACCCATAACAGTGTCACAAAATACTAAAGCAATTATTTATTTATTTAAACTTCATGTACATAAAGTGGTACAAGGGCGGACTTAATGCCACAAGGCATTCTCTGCCAGTCAACCTTTGGGTTAAATAAGAGAATATTGTGGTAGGGTACAAAAAAGAAAATCAAAGACATGTATATATTAATATAGATACTAATACATATAATACCTACTGATAAAATAAACTAAACAATATTATAGCAACAATGAAAAAAAAAATACATATAACTTAATAATAACTATTATGACTAGACTTGAAAAAAGAGAGCTATTTATTGTGACTTAAATAGAGTTTACGCAGTTTTCTTTTAAAAGTGAAATCGCTTTCAGCTTTTTTAATGTTAAAGGGTAGCGCGTTCCAGAGTCTTATAGTTGATATAGCGAAAGAATTAGACATAAAACCGGTGCGGTGTGAAGGAACTTGGAGAAGTAGTTTTTTGGAAGCTCGAAGGTTACAACTATGAGAACTTGAATAAACATGATGATTCATAATTATGATACCTACATGTTTTGCAATGCTTAGTTTCAGCATATGTGAAAATTAGAGCACTTTTTTGCAGAAATTTACAGTCCGCGCCGCCACTGAACCGCGGAAAATTCTTGTCTCTGCATTTTTTTGCCTGCAATTTGATGTATAATGACATAGCCACTAGTGCCGCGATTATCTAGTTTATAAAAGAACAGTAATCTACATAGGCTTATGAATAAAATGAAGTAAGTTTTGGAAAGGACGGCTGAATTTTTCCGCAATATTCAGTTTGTTCTAAAAGGATACATAAATATGATCTATTAAACTGACCACGTATAAGTTACGACTTACCTAATGTCACAAACGTGACTAAAGTTTGACCCCAACAGAATAACCCTGACAAATATTGTTTATAGGCCGCAGGGCAGAAGGCTGGACCTTTTATAAGGCCCGCAAAATATTCCTGTTATTAATTAATTATATTTGACCCTTAATATAAAGGCTGATGGATGTGCTTGTTCTTATCTCACGTTGACATGAGCTATAATTTAATATTGGTCTTAACTCACGTAACGTCCTGACGTTAAATAGTGATCTATAGTTGCTATATGGCAATAACTTGCTAAATTTTATTTTTCTTAGTATTTTAAAGCATGCTATTATAATAGGCGTGGCCGCCACCCGCCGCGGCGTCTGTTTTACTGCGATTGCGATTTATGAGATGCGACGCGCGACGAACAGACACAGATTTAGAACGAGTGTGCGATTTATAGCAATTTAACAAATAGCAACTAGTTGGAGCCACGATAGCATTTGCTATATTATATTATTATGATATGTATAAAAAGCACGGTGCTTTATTTTACTGCGCGGTGTCTCGCGGTTCGGATCCCCGTTCGGAACAAATATTTATAAGATCTACAAGTAGGTACCTAGTTGTTCCGGGTCTGGGTGTTTGTGCCTGTGAACTTTTATGTTTGTAAACGCCCCGACGATACAGTAATTTCCTAGCGTGAGGCAACCAAAAATACTTCTAAGTATTTTATTTCAAAATTACTTTGAGCCTTTTGTCCACTGTGCGCCGTGCAAAATCGGCATCTAGAATCCTTTCTATGTTTTTCGATAATATTCCTCATAGTTTCGGATATGACCATCCACGCCCTGTTGAAAAATTTTTTGATATATTAGAATTTACAAAATCAACGCGCCGGTTACTGTTCAAAAGAAAAATATTTTATTGGCACACGCCACGGTGCTCGTAATGTAAGGAGAAGAAAAAAGAAAGTTGGTACCTACTTCTAAAATAAAAATACAAAATAAAATATATTTTAAAAACTAAACAAGAATTGTGAGTTGTGTGAGTCACGACTGCGCCAAATAGGTCCATTTCAGCATAATGTCTACTCGTAAAGCAGTAATTTGTTATCGTCTAATAATAATCTTTATTCTTATTTTTATCTGCAAATCACAAGTGAGGTCAAGTCAAGGTGAAAGGTGCTCTTACGTACACATCTTCACTTTCATTTCTATTACCGCCTATACTAATAGGTATTTTAGATACTCCAGCAGTAAGCATCGGTGGTTCAGTGGTAGAATGCTCGCCTGCCACGCGGGCGGCCCGGGTTCGATTCCCGGCCGATGCAATATTCTTTTTGTATTTTTTTTATTTCATATTCTTTGTATGTAAATTGTATTAGTTCGACAGTTAAATGATAACCCCATACAGACCTGATCTAATGTAATATCAATCAAAGAAAATATATTTCGCAAAGCAATAAGATGTACTTACTAACTAACGATTACATTTGATTATTGAAGTGTTTTAACGACTATTTCGCGTATACATTTTTTCAAACTATTTATTTTATTTTTATTTTATTCAATGTTTATTAAGTACGATACCTGAAATATAACGAAACCTTCTTTTCAATCCACACACGTTTCTCAAAACAATTCGCCTAAAGTTTTTCCTTTGAAAACAAACCAAGTCAATGCAAAAGTTTAATAACTAATCGACTTATAAAAAGGATCCTATTGTCATACCACGCATAATACCTCGAATACTAAATAAAAGCATTATTTCTCATGTCTATAATCCCCGATTGATTGGACAGAGGCGTATCAATTAATCCTACTAAAATTAATTTAAAACCATTTTAATTCTACGATAAACTACAAAACCTACTTTGTATACCACACACAATTCCTAAAATATACAAAATCAACCCTTTGAATGCTAAAAAAAAAAACAATTTCGCCTAAAAGTAAGTTAATAACGTCCCACCTTAAATCTTATGACAGGGGTCCTATTACCATATCACACATGATATCTCGAATACTGATCTTTTTATGCAAACCCTCGACTTACATGAATATCGATCGAGATATGAATTATACATTATACATAAATCTTGCTACGCCCACTTGTTAGTAAATATTATCGTATGCTACCATTTTTCTTTAGGGAATATTGTCGAGTGAAATATGTTTGAGAAGGAGAATTGGTATTTTTTCTTTATGATATTGTGTTCTGATGTTAATAACGTACTTATTTTTTATTGGCAGCGGAATCGCCTAAGAGTGAATATTAAGACGAATGGGACTTAAACACCGTCTTAAAAAGTTAAACACCGGTTGAACACTTGTTTAAAAAATACATGTGACAGCAATAGTCGCTGTTGATTTGCTGTCAATTATTGAAGAGTTCCCTTGATTTCTCTAGGATCCCATCATCAAATCCTGACCTGAAGCCTACTGGATCACCTAAAGTATCTCCTTTCAAACAAAAGAAGAATTATCCATATCGGTACGGGCGTCTTCAATTTGAGTAATCGGGAAACATACTTATTTTTTTTTAGTAAAAGCTAAAATTAAGATTCTGTCTTTAGAACGCAACATGAAAAGTTACCAAGTAACATTTCATTTAAATAAGTAATTTTACATTATTTTATTAGGAAGCTTTATTCTACGATGTTCATACATAATTTTGAATACTGTCATGACGTCATTTCATTACCAAACCACGCATCGTTGTCTCCATACTGAAGAAACACACAGTCACAATAAACAATCACAAATGCATGCAACTTTTTATTGTAAACCAACACGAAATGTCCTAGCACTTGGAACTCTGCCCATCCCCCATCCCGGAAGAAGTCGTATGTCACCGCGCTGTCAACGTAAAACGAAACGCATTCTTGCCAACATGACATTTTTATTTGAATTTGGAATACCTTTTTGGAAGCCATATTGTTTAGGAAAGAGTATAGAATATTATGGGGCATGGAAGTAGTAAGTGCAACTGTTTTATGGTACTTACATACTCCTTGTATTACGCAGCCTTAAACCCAGTAAATAAAAATATTGTACTGTTAGCTGCTAGTGTCAAATACACACATCAAAAGTGTCTAGGGATCAAGCATTTTTATGCGGATTTCTTGAGATTGAGATGTGGCTTTGTAATAAATTTATGATTTTATAAATTTATATGGATCCTTTTTGGTGCATTTCATAATTTGAATCAGGAACTGTGAATCAAATTCGAGTAAAAGATGAAAATCAGCTGTCAATATTTTCCCTATAAAAACATACAACGCATTGAAGACATTATTAGTGCTACTGTTTCCCTACTACTGATTAAAACCAACGTTATTATGGAGCGGCGACGTCATTTAAGCAGGGAAGAAATGCTCAGAGCCGTGGGAATGATAGAAGCTGGTTCCCGGCAACGTACTGTGGCTTTAGCTCTGAATACAAGTCAGAGTGTTATCAGTCGACTTTGGACACGTTACCGAAGCACTGGTACCGTGGCTGAGCGCCATGGAGGACGGTATCGCTGCACCACACGGAGACAAGACCGATACATTCAAATCTTAACTCGAAGAGCTCCAACAATAACCGCCATGATGTTAGCCGTGAGGCTTCATCACTCTTCAGGGAACTTAATTAGCGACCAAACAGTCAGAAACCGCTTGCATGAAGTGAACCTTCATTCCCGAAGACCGCTACGGGTACCACCTATAGCAATGCACAATCGTAGGATTCGATATCAATGGGCTCTTGAACACAGAAATTGGGCAGAAGAACAATGGCGTTTCGTGTGCTTTTCTGATGAGTCTCGTTTCGGTATGAGACCGGATACAAGACGTATACGACACTGGAGAACCCCTGGACGCCAACAGCGATTAAAATCCTGCCAGGAAGTCCATCCTTATAGTGGTGGAACCATCATGGTATGGGCGGGTATTTGGATCGGCGGAAGAACTGAGTTGATTTGGATCAGAGGCAACCTCAACGCTCAAATTTATGCTGAGACGATTGTATCAGATCAGACGTCATCGTTCCTCTACAAGTGCAAATCGGTCCCTTATTTCAGTTAATGCATGATAATGCACGACCGCACACCGCAAGAGTTGTAAGACAGACTCTCGCCGCAGCTAACATCAATGTCCTGCCCTGGCCTGCTCAGTCGCCAGACTTGAATCCGATTGAGCATGCATGGGATATGCTACAGAGAAGAGCTCTGCCGAATATGGAGGGTATCCAGTCGCAAGAAGACCTTTTTTTGTTGTTGCAACGAACATGGGCGGCCATTCCACAGCGTGATTTGGATGAACTCATTTTGAGTATGCCAAACCGATGTTCTTGTGTTGTTAGTGTTCGCGGTAGAAACACGGATTATTAATTGTTTAAGTTACCCAATAAAATTTTAAAGAAAACTGTTATTTCAGTCTTTTTTTCGCACTTTTGTGTTAGTGGTTCAAATGTCAAAAATCCCTTTATTAGGAAAATGGCAAATTTCTTTATTAATGCAAAGGTGACTTGGTTTATCGTTACTGTGACAAACGAAAACACTTTATTTGATGAATCCTTAAAGAAAATTTTAATTAATATCAATCAGGAGAAAAGTTATTGCAAAAATATATGTTGATCCCTAGACACTTTTGATGTGTGTATATGAAAAACTTTGGAGTTGTCTTAAATTCCAAGGGTAAAATAGCTCTGAGTTAGAATAATAAGAAAATCAAACAAGAATCTGACTTCGAAAACCTAGTTTATTTTATTCTGCCGTCACACTCGCATGGAGAGCCTACGAAGCCGTCTATCTAGTATAGTTTACAAAAGTCCTCTTCAATATTCATGTAACATGTACGTTCACTCACTCAAAAAACATTCATTTAAATTCAGGTATATTTGCAAAATATAAAGCCGTGCCACGTTTCGTTTGCGAATATTTTTTTTACATCAGCCAGACATAATGAGGTCGCTTCGGTTCGCAGTTAGTGTTCCAAATTCAAACAAAATGATGTTGTGGAATTTCGAATTTATTTTGTGTATTTTTTTTTGTGAATGATATTCAGATTAGGCAGTGAATATGTGTTTTTTTTTAATTGGAGGAATATTTATTTAATCTTTTAAAATTAAATGATGGACTTAGGGAAGGTTCATATCTGACGTAAAATACGTTGAGCGTATCATCGAATGTTCTTTGCGCACTAACGTATCATCGGTTGAGTGGGACCTAATACGCGACGGATGTTCCGTCAGATATGAACCTTCCCTTAATGTGTACTAAGCTCCAAAATACTGCCTAGTAACGTTTAAAAAAAAACTCGAGAATAGCTGAAGAAATTCGGTTTTTTAAGCTATTGCATAGCTTTTATCGCGAGCTCTGAGCGCGGAGCGGCGCGGCGACCGAATCAAAAAATTTCCAAAAACCTAACGAAAAAACCTAAGGAAAATACCTGACACCACGCATCGTCTAACGTCGTTTCAGTTCGGGAAACTTCGGCAATCATAAAAATATCAAAATATCCGTCATAAAATCAATTTACTTTTTCTTACTGATTCTAAACGGCCAGCTACAAAAGGAGTTTTCACAATGAAACCTACATATAAAATTCTTCTACAACAAAGAAGTTCTTTATTACAGTAGTGCACCACAAACATTTTAAATAAATTATATTCTCGTTAAATATACGCGGTAGGCGATTTTATTTTATAATAAAAAAAAAAGTTATGCAATAGCTTCACCGCGGCAGTCTCCGAGTGCCACAGGTATTTTTTTTGTCGTGTTTACTTGTAATGTAATTGCTACGAATAGGTTGAAATGTTTCAATTTTTTTACATTTGCTTTTTCTTCACAAGAAGAGACAGGTCACCAGTTTAAAAAAAATCGTTTATCGCTTTGTTGAATGAAAGGCTTGAACAAGAACCTAGTTATCTTCTGGCGCGCGGCCAAAATCGGAACTACCTTCTCGTTAACGATTGAACCGAAAAAGATGGCTGCAGCACTAGTAACTATTATGCTGATGCTCTTGTACGGTCAGCCAAATCCAGCACAAAATGTTACCCAACAGTAATATTTTAACAGGCATCCATATCACAAAGTCATAAGAAAAGTTTCTAAAAAATTAAAAAGAAACTTTAAAAATCTAATTTGGCGGAAACTGTCTTCTATTTTTTTTTTATCTAAACTAATATTATAAAGAGAAAAGAAGAAGAAAACTAGTTATCCCATGAAATTGCATTATCAGCGAGTATTTCATTTTCAAAGTGCCATCGGTAGGATTGGGAGCTAGTACTTAATATTATATTTTGGGTTATTAATTATCATTGAACATTAAATTATTATAGCCCATTATTAATGAATGCTATTAATTTATCTGAGTCTGTGAATCCACAAAACCTTAACTCAAATAAGTGATTGCCAGTATTTAGTTTTGATTGTATCTAAGTACTATTAAATAATAGGCAACGAATAATAAAATAATAGAGCATTGTTTTGTTAAAATTTAATACAATATAAAGTTATTATACCCGTTACGACTAAAGTCTAACTTTGTACGTTTATTTTACGAGTATATCGAACAGTTCCATTGTTTTCAAATAAAACTAAAATATTCTATCCAAAAATAACGTTATGAATAACAATAGCTGTCTGTTATTGGAATGTTGGTATATTTTATTTTTATTTTTTTACTATTCTACGTAACAGGAATTTAATATTGTTTCAGTGTATATGGTTTGCTACAAGTCTCACAACCATTCTTACTATCCGTGTCAAACGTAATTCTTAAGTGATAGTTGACAGATAGAGGTCATTGACGTTTTCGTTCTTATCGTGGCCTCATAAAATATAGTTTACTAAAATTAATTTGTATGTGGTACTTAGTGAGCCTATTGTGTAATGGGTTGATGGCAATAGGTTCGTCCCGTGTTGTTTTTTTTTTCTTAGTAAAATCATTAAATGAGTCCTCTCGCCCTTATTGCCAGACTCGTACTGACTAAAATCCACAGTGATCCTTCAATAGCCCTTTACGTTCCAGGGTAACATTTACCTGATGAGACGGTCCCGAGACCCCAGCAGGCATTGGCCCTCTAAGAAGGGCCCCGTCGGATTGCTGACAGCCCCCCTTAGAGGTGCGCGTGGAACACGACGCCGACGCGCCGTCGTCGACCCGGGCATGGTCCATAAAGCGCATCACACACGGCTAAGATACTATAATATTTTATCTTAAGATGTTATATTAATATATCTTAAGCCATCACAGACGATGAAGATACGATACTATAATATTTTACCTTAAGATGTTTTATTAATATAAATTATGCCACAGACGACGACGCATTTTGTATCATAAGATATAAGGTAAGATATATTTTATATCTTAAGATGTTGTCTATCGATATAATCCTCATATCGCTCTCTACCTTAAGATACGAAAATATGAAATATATATTATCGTCGTGTGTGACGGTCCATTGAATAGTACGGCGAGCGATATGGTATCTTAAGATAAAATATTATAGTATCTTAGCCGTGTGTGATGCGTTTAATCGGATGGCGAGTGACCCATTACTCTCCGTCCGCATGGGCGCGCAAGTAACGCCTCTAAATTATCTTTCGGGGATTCTTACCGTTTCTTCTATCGTATATTCGTATCTTTCTATAATACTCAAAATAATTCATCTAATAACTACTCCAGATACTTTCTAAGTAATTTCATCTTCGTTCAAAAACTTAAGACATAAATTACAAAATGAATGGAGCATTCGCACGAATGAATCTTCAGATTTTTCATCACCGAAGTGTGAGTCAGTAAATTGCTTTTTAAATTGCTCAAAAGTCCGCCGTCTGATACTTAACTCCATTTTCATTATTGGTTTTATATCAATTAAAAATACTTTAACTTGTTGGTAATGAGTTCCCTGGTTCGATTTTATTCCTTTGAGACGCTTCACGCTGGTGCGGCAATAAGAAGTGTTTATTTTATTATTGGTGTCAATATTGAAAGCAATTAACGATCCGATGCTTTAATAAAGTCTTTGAGAAAGTTCCAAGGTATATTCAACATTGTAATAAGGTACATACTTTAATGCGTTTATGACGAGCTCATGGCCAAATAATAACACCTGCACAGGTCGATCTTCAACCTCTGCTCTGGCAACCAGTCTTACCAAGCGGTAGGTATCTTACCCAATAATTACTGCCAGGTTTTGCAGGTCAGATAGGCTTCATGTAAAAATAATAATAAAAAATGCTGATATTGAGCTGCGTCCGAGTCTGCAGTCGGCTTCGACAGGAAACACAGTTGTGAAAAGGCTAGGCAGGTGATGAATACTTTAATGTAATATTTTTTCCCTAATAAACTATGTTAGCGCTAAAAAAATGTATGGAATTTCGCACGGCGCTCTTAAAGTTATATTGAAGTTTCCAAACGCTCTGAAAAGCAAAATACGTAAAACTATTTCTTTTATTGATTTCACTCTTCAACTTTCTTTGTAAAACAAAACGGTAAAGTCCAATACGGCACCTCTCAAGTCTGAAGTTTTCTGCTGATATTCTTTTGAAGTTTTTGCCGTCATCTGGTCGTCGAATGCTGAGTCAGAGAAACGCAAGTTGCGACAAAAACTTGCGACTTTATTGTCTTTTGTCTTGGATACTGGAGTAATCCACAATGCGTTTATGTGATCTCTTTTTGATTTATTTTACTTTAAAATTGATGATGCTAGTGTAAGTGAACGTATGTTTCTTCATGTGTTACAGTGTCCCAATGGGCTCGAGTCTATTTCTTAGTAGAAGTTAAGTAGTACTGCTTTACTGACTGGTTGCAAACTTGTTATCTTATCAAGATTTTTTCTTTTTTGAGCGCGTTTTTCAGTTGCGAGGCTGGGTACTACTTACTTACTGGGGGTTCCACTTCACCCCGGCCTAGCTATGCCACTGTGTATTCAATTGAAATTGATGATGTTAGTGTAAGTTAACGTATGTTTCTTCATGTGTTACAGTGTCCCAATGAACCCGTCGTCATTTATGGGCGATTGGCAAGAGACAATCATTCAAAAGAAACAATGGAAGGATGTGAGTGAGGGAGAACTGTGTCCAGAAGTGACATAATAAAGGGTCTAAAATGTAGGTACACCGATAAAACTGGCGCATATTACAGTCAAATCGGGCCGCATTTCAATTCAAAAACCGTGGTAAGGAGCGCCAGTGCGCCAGTAGCTATGAAATGGGTTCTGGCCTGGCCTGAGTACTGTAGCCTTAGCAAGACTATTCACGTTTTGTACTGTTGAGTAACTCGTTTGTACACTGGAGACGATTTTTATTTTCCAAACAATAAACGCCATACATACTTCAAGTCGGTAGGTACTTAAAATATAGAAATGTTTTGCTGTTTTCACATGATAAAATCATGTATTATTATTATGTTTTATTGACAACTATGTAGAAATGTCGGTATTGGTTGGTCGGTGTTACGGAAGATATAAATCTTCTAAGACAGTTGTAAAAAACATCCAACAATACAGAACAAAGACGTTGAAGGTGCAAATATGGTCAAGCATTTCCCTCTACTTCTAAATGTAATTATAATTGCACGCTTTAGACCCACACCTTTACAACCTTCGAACTACCGTAACTAAAATTTCCACAAACTAGTTGACGGTTAACAGTAGCCTAATAGCCTATAGTTCGCACCCTAATATATTATGGCGTAAACTATAATGCTGGCTAAACAAGTGGGAACTCATAAAAACACCCCAGATGGCGCCACTTTACACCCCCTAAGTTTTTACCATTACCACCCCGGAGACTGTAAAGGTATCGGTTTTACTATTCCCGTTGAGTTCGGTTTTCATTATCGGTAAGTACGGGAAAAGTGTTTTTTATTGGGTGTTTTCCTACGGAAGAAAATATTTCAAATTCTTATAATTAGTTGGCAATAAAACGTAAAATGAAGTTATGGAAAACAAACAAGAAATTCTTCCTTTCTACTAAATATTGGTATAACACGGTTTCTTCTTCCATTCTCCTCTGTCTGACGTCACGGCACCATCTACTCCTTTTTCTTTCATGTCTTCCTCTTCGTCCAAACAAGTCATATTTGTACCTTCACATCATTATCATCATCAGCTAACAAAACAGATGTAAACCAGACTTTATAAAAGATAAGTTACTTCCAATGTTAAAAATTATACTGCGCAGTCGGAGAATACATAAAAGTTGCGAGCTAATTAACCAAATACATAAATCTTTATAAGTTTAGAAATACCTACGGACCAAACCTTAATGTATAAGGTATGAGAGAGGAACCTGACAATAAACTTACGCGCAGTACTTGTGTATGCCCGATGTATCCTCCATTTTCAATCCTCGGTGTCCAGCAATAATCGCTTATTTCATGCCATTAGGAGTATTCCGGAATGTCTTAGTAGCCCATAAGTCATACGAAGGCTATTTTTCGAGAAAAATAGCCAAAACGTTACAGTAGTAACTCGGGATCTGGAATCGTGCCCGGCTAATGGCAATAGTGGACACGCCTCCAATCCACCGGACTTCCCTAGAAAGAACTGCTTATGCCTCGGTCCATTTTGGGGTCATCATTACTTTTGATTCAGGCTTTCAAGACTACCCTTTTTTTTGCGTGGTAAAATCATCAAATGAGTCCTCCCGCCCAGGGTGGGGCGGAAAGGACTGTCAGACTTGTACTGACTAAAATCCACGGTGATCCTTCAATAGCCCTTTACGTACCAGGGTCACGGTAACCAGGTGAGACAGTCCCGCGACCCCGGCAGGCTTTGGCCCTCTCAGGGGGCCCCGTCAGATTGCTGACAGCTCTTTGAGGCGCGCGTGGAACACAACGCGCCGTCGACCCGGGCATGGTCCATGATCGCGCGGCAAGTCACCCATAACTCACCGCCCGCATGCCCGCGCCTACGGTGGCCGGAGATCGTCTTGCGACGTCCGTCGCCGTGGGCGTCCACCACCGCGGGTGGGGCGGAGGGAGGACATTGTCCTTCGCGAGCATGACTGCTTCGCAGAAGGAGGCGACCGCTTCCCACTCCGTCTCGCCCCGCAGCATGGCCGCAACCAATACCGGGCGCGAGAGGTCTCCGCCTATCGCCGCCGTGAGGACACGTCGGTGCTCTGCCCAAGCGGGGCAATTCAGGACTACCCTTAGTTTGGGAATAGACAGGTGACATGGTTGCAAAAAAAACTTAAAAAAAAAAAATGTAACCGACTTCCCACGAAAAAGTTTAAAATAACCTACAAAAAAACTTTTGTTTCGAAAGTCGGTGACTTTCTTTTTATTTCATTGACTTTTTGTCACCGACTTTCGAAATAAAAGTTTTTTTGTAGGTTATTTTAAACTTTTTCGTGGGAAGTCGGTAACATTTTTTTTTTTTAAGTTTTTTATTTTATCCTTTTTAGTTTCAATATTCAACCAAAATTATTGTCAAATACATAATTTTCTTACATGTACACTAAAATATTGTAATCCGTAGCACCGGTTATAACATCGTCCATGTATGTACTCTTACACAATGAGCTAAAAATGAAAACTACTGCACCAAACTAAATGAAAATTTTAGGGGACCTAATGGCAGATATACTGTATCGAACAAAAAAAGAATCATCGAAATCGGACCAGAAACCTCGGAGTAATCGGTGTAGACAATGTTGAAAACTTTTTAGGTTTTTGGTGATTTTTGTTGATTTATCAAAAAGTGCTGGTCCGATTTCGATAAAATTTTAATGGGACCATTCGGGAAGTATACCCTTTCCAACAAAAAAATAATTTTTCAAATCGGTTGGTAAACGACGGAGTTATGCCCGAACAAACATAAAAAAAAAATATATATAAACATCCGAATTGAGAACCTCCTCCTTTTGGAAGTCGGTTAAAAAACAAAATGTTCTCGTGGAAATGAGATGGTGTTATTGTTAGGTAAACTTCTTAAAAATCAATGACTGTATTATCTTAAAAATCAATGACGGAATTATTTTGAAAATCCATTACTATACAGTCATTGATATTACGATAATATGATTATGTAAGCATGTAACTATAATATGATTCAATATTTACCGCGTATGTTTATTCGTATCAATAATAATTATATAATGCTTATTCAGCAAAACATTACTGCTAATAATTTTAAATATGACTATTGCATATATGTTCGTAAATCAGGCGTAAACGGCTGAACTCGTTTGGATAAAAATTGATTTATCGACAGTTTATATCTTGCAATAACCCCTATAAATGATATGTTAATAAAAATAAAATAATAAAAAAAAGCCATGGCATGTAATTATGTACTTAAATAAAATAATTACATGCCATGGCTTTTGTAATGACTCAAGTCTACGCAGACGAAGTCGCGGGCATTATCTTGTAGTAAAAAAACATGTTTTGACTCCGATTATTTTTCATTATTTCATAGCAACGTATTTCAAGGAGCATTATTAAAAAAGTTTATCATTTTGTGATGAAAATTTTTAATATCATACAATCTGTTGCAGAATGTTTAATTAAAATACGAAGGGGCGGTGAAATTATAATATTTGTTTTGATTTAATGTCTTCTATTGTTTAGAAGATATTTATATTTTATCTCAGAATATTTTATTTCTGATTTCAGAGACTGGGCCGGCTTGGTGGTTTCTAACGGTGGCGGATATTCCAACAAGAAAAACCTAGGAATGGTGGCCATCAACTTCCCAATTTCAGTTTAGGTATGAACATGGACCTACTAAAAACTCTTTTAGAGGTCATTATACAAACACAGCAAAAAAATTTTGTCTCACTAATAAAATTGTGCTCATGTTGTGAAAAGCAGGCCCTTTAGACGAACAGACGAGACGACAGCAGACGACAATCGTTATCGCTCAGCAGTTACTAATACATTTTCAACTTTATATCCCAGCGCGTAAAGTTGAAAATCTATTGAAGTTCACAGATCGTTTTCGTTTGTTTAGTTCGTTATCGAGCAGCAGTCTTTAATAGATTTTTAACTTTATACGCTAGGATATAAAGTTGAAAACGTATTAGTGACTGCTGAGCGATTACGCAGTGGTGGCCCAATGGTATCGGCCTCGACTTACGAGTTGTAGGTCGTGGGTTCGAACCCCGTCAGGCGCATTACTTTGTGTAATTTATTTCAACACCACTGCTCTCAAAACGGTGAAGGAAAACATCGTGAGGAAACCGGCATGTCCTAGAACCAAAAATTCGAAGACATGTGACATCTACCAATCCGCACTGGGCCCGCGTGGTAGATTACGGCCCACTCCCTCGCTCAGAGAGGAGGCCTGTGTCTCAGCAGTGGGAACATTTATAGGCTGATGATGATGATGATGATGAGCGATTACGATTGTTGTCTGCTGTCGTCATCTGTTTGTCTATAGGGCCAGATTTTGTTTTAAAGATCTATTTTTTCTATATTATCTAACGGGAAAAAGACGTTAACTGGCATTTGTGCATTTAGTGCGTTTTTTTCTTTCTACTGCCGTCACTTCTGTGCATAAAATGAGGTGTGTTTACAACATTACGTACTATCCACACATTCTACAGTTGCATTTGTAATGGCGCAATCATGTTGTACGTGGTGAAAGGTGTGTTCTTGCTCAATCTGTACATCTTCAATACAATTGAGAACGCGTACGAATAGCTATATTCACCTAGAAAGTACAAGCATCGGTGGTTCAGTGGTAGAATGCTCGCCTGCCACGCGGGCGGCCCGGGTTCGATTCCCGGCCGATGCAACATCTTTTTGACTTGTTTAAAACCTTTTTGTAGCAATATCCGGATGTAAATAAGTACAAACTAAACTTTTTTCGATATTCTGGTTACGAAATGAATAATTTTGTTTGTGCTCACATTTTAGATGGTCAGCAAAAAAACCTCATAATTTTCGTGTGGCTTGTACGGTCACGCGTCAGATTTGTTTTTCTTTATTTATGATCACATTAGGCAGTCCCTATATCCCTTTGAAAAAGGTTAAAGCGATAAGGGACCCCTTTTCAAAAATCCCTTGAAATAATACGGAAGAGTTCCAAAGATTTTTTTATCAAAGTTCGGTTCTCGGTAAGACTAACAATATGGGTCGGAATCTACGTCCCTATTTCATTCCATAAGAAATTCACGAAGTTCAAAAGGTTTGATGAAAGAGGGAAGATGTGGGTCAGATATGGGACATCTTATTATAAAAGAGGGTCATTAGAAATAAAAGGATTAACATAATAATAATAATAATCTTGATTTGGCTCGCGAGGTTGTCGATATGTGGGATGTGGATTCAGCGATCATTGTGCCGATAGTCGTGTCGGTCCATGGCTTAATTGCCAAGAGCCTCGACCAACATCTAAGGAGGCTCTCGTTAGGCAGCTGGATCAAGGGCCTGATTCAGAAAGCAGTTCTTTTGGACACGGCGCGCATTGTTAGGAGGTTCCTTTCTCTGGAGCCCTGACTGCCGGTAGCTTGGACCTTGTTCCCGATACCGGTGGGCCACTATTATTTATATTTTTAAATGTTTTTTTTTTTTGTGTTTTTGTAAAAATATTTAAAAATGTATATAGTAAGGTGAAAAGATGAATAAAGGATATAATAATAATAATAAAGTATTTATTTAAAAAAAAACATAGTAATTTGCACTGTAAACATTGTTTGAAAGTAGTATTACATTATTATGCAATATTAGACTCTATCTTTTAAACTAGGACTATCCTGTATCTTAAAAGATAGGGTTCAGCCAAATGGACTCAGTAAATATTCACAATCAGAAACAAGTGAAAAACAGTGTCAGTGATTTGCACGAACAGAGAGAAGAGAACACAATTAAAATGAATTAAAATAAAAGAAATATAAACTAATCCTAGGTTACACAAGGTGTGAATGATAGCAGATAATATCCATGTGTATGTATTATGTGGGTGACAGTGTATGTCGGTACGTGTGTTGATGTGGGTGTGTGTGTTGATGTGGGTGTGTGTGAGGGTGCGTGTGTGTGTGACTGTGTAAAGTTGGACATAAAGGACGTGATGTGATCTGTGAGTATGTATGTGGCATTACATACTCACAGATCACATCACGTCCTTTATAATAATTTTGCTGGATATGAAATTTTATTTGGATAATGCATTTTTTACATAATAATATGATTCTTTTTCGATTTTCATGATCCCGTCTTTCAAGAAAGTCTTTTTCCTTACGACCGCACTTTTCCGTCATCGCGTCGCGGTGCCCGGCGCCAAACAGTTTTTACTGTGCGCAGGAGTTTTAGTTCTCAGGTAGTATCTTAGGTTCCACATCTTTGCTTCTGAGCTAAATTGAGGTCAAGTTCCTACTGTAAAAGAAAGCTATCGTAATTATCACAAATGCCTTGTAACATGCTCAATAATTTGTGTTTACTGTAGGTACACCCTCATTTCGCTAGTTATGTTTAGCATGTAATAGGGGACGAACCTATTGCCTTCAATCAGGAAAAAATCCTGATGGTATACCCCACTAACACCTTTCACGACTAACACACGTAGCACGACACCGTAGAAACGGCTTTTGATGACGGAAGAATAGACAGAATGACACAACGTGTTCTAAGCATCGCAATTTTTGACAGGCCTGTTGGTCTAGTGGTTAGTGACCCTGACTGCTATGCCGGAGGTCGTGGGTTCGATTCCCACCCAGGACAAATGTTTGTGTGATGAGCACGATCATTTGTTCTGTGTCTGGGTGTAATTTATCTATAATATTTATGAGTATAACACAAGCTCTGCTTTACTTGGGACTAGAAGGCGTTGTGTGATAGTTGTGGAATATTACTATTAAAAAAAAGTATAAAATGTTGAAAATAAATATTTCTATTCTATAGGTATTAACGTGCCATGCCGTACAGGCTAGAGTAAATATTATGTCGAACCGTGTAGAAAGAATATTGTCTGTTCTTAGTAGAATATTGACAGAAATTGCCTTCCTACGCGTGCAGGGAATCGAAATATTAGCCAAAAATTAAGTCAAAACAAAAATACCACTAGCCGTTTCCATAACCTACGTTTTTTCTCTGCTTTCGTAAAAAACTAAATATATGCAACATAGTTTTAGTGGTTATACATCTGGCACGCGGGTCCTATCTTCCTTGATTTACATAAATGCTTTGTTTCGGTAAATATATTTAGGTACGACTGGTTGGTTGCGTCTGTAATGCAGACATTATGGTGAGGAGGTAGTTTAGGTAACGTTGCTGTGGAATGTAGATAGGAATTTCCTTCGCTAGCGTTTTTATAAACCACTGAATGTTATTTGTTTTTCTCTTGCTGTTGACAAAGATGATTTGCTTAATTTGTTTTGTTTTACGTAGATATTGAAGGAGGAGGCGGAACGTGTGAGGGAGAAGAAATCCTCCACTTGACGCCCCAGCCAACTACGCTACGCTCTACGTTTGACGAAACTGACAGTTTGACGGAAACTGTCAGTTTGACGGGGCTATGCAGACGGGGCTATGCAGAACTGTCTTAAAGATAGACTTCCGTGCATCGCGATCGACCGCGACCGCACGCGGCTTACGACTGTCGTCGGTCACTCGCGACAATAGTCACATTATGAAAATGTATGGCACCGCTGCCGAGGCCCGCGACAGACGCGCGCGGCCGACGAGTGTCGTGAGCCGCGCGCGGCCGTGTCTTAAAATTTAGTAAATGTTGTCAGTTCCCTCTAGACGTGTGTCTACCGAAGTCAAAATCATGGTCGAAGTGCTAATTGACATCCTTGAAGAAGTAGAGGAGGATGACAAGCTGCTGTTGCTATATTATGAAAATAGAGCACCAATCGACCCTATCTTTAAAAGCAGAAATGAAGAAGGATACTACCAAATATTGATTCAAAAACATTTGTATTGTAATGAACAAAATTTCGGAAGTTTTAAACATTAACATCTACTAAATTTCAAAACACGGCAGCGCGCGGCTCACGACACTCGTCGGCCGCGCGCGTCCTTCGCGGGCCTCGGCAGCGGTGCCATACATTTTCATAATGTGACTATTGTCGCGAGCGACCAACGACAGTCGTAAGCCGCGCGCGGCCGCGATCGATCGCGATGCACGGAAGTCCACCTTTAAGACCGCCACCGCCACCGCGACCATAAAACGCAACGGGGATATGAAGAACGGAGGAAACTCGCTATGATAGATGGTCACCCATCCACAGGCCAAGTTTGGCAAGCGCGGCTTAACCCGAAAGATCGGCTTGTGAGGCTGTAATTAAAACCACGCGCTCCTTCGATTTCATTATTACTTGTTGCATTTAATTATGGTATTTATTGTATATCGGTAATCGATTTCATTTGCTGTAGCAGCTTGTCTCTCGACAAAGGCCTCCGCTAAGGACTTCCATGCAGCTCGATCTCTAGCTATTCGGGTCCACTCAGGGCCCGCCATTTGTCTGAAGTCGTCTTCCCAACGTTTGCGCTGTTTGTCTTTATTTGTTTCTGTCTCCATTTATTTTCTTATAATATTATTATTGTTTGCCAAAGACAGTCTTTACAAGGGGTGCTAAGACAGGAAACCTCCACGTGCGCCCGTGGACTGGAGTTCCCTCTCAGATACGTCCGGGGGGAAGACCAGTTTTTCGGGACGGTGCACCCTGGGATGCGGGCAAAAACTCTTCCTTAGGCACTGTGTTCCTAAGGGGTCTCTTTGCCCGTATGCGAATAGCCTGTCGGGTGGACGCTCCAACGCGTGTCCCTCTGAATAGCAGAGGGCACAGCGGCGGAGCGGGCTTGCGGACGGTGAGTAATGGGTATGCTCGCCGTCTGACCAAGGACCAAGCCTGGGTCGGTGGCGCGTCGTGTTTCACGCGTCTCCGACGGGGCCCCTTAAGGGGGCCAAATGCCTGCTGGGGTCGCGGATTTTTCTTAATCCAGGATACCGTGGCCCCGGAACGTAAAGGGCATCCAAAGGAACACGGGTGGATTTTAGTCAGTAAGAGTCTGACAGTCCCTTCCGCCCCACCCAGGGCGGGAGGACTCATTTGATGATTTTGCCACCCCAAAAAAAAAAAAGACAGTCTTTACAAAGATGTGTGCACCACCATAGTGAATCCTATTTCCAGCGCAGCAAAGTACACTCAGTAATAACATTTGTTACAGTAATGTAACTCACTAAGTATGATTACATATGAACTTAGTCCGGTTTAAAGGAATTTTCCACGATGCTTCCCTAACGCTTGTATAAGAACATAGAAGAGGTAGGTATCTACACTTGTAGAGAAGTGATAGCTACTTCGAGATCCGAGATATACAGATATTTCTCCTGCATTTTGGGTTCATTTATATGCATTTCAACTCACATAACATAGCCAGACCAGAATCATAATCAGGCGTCCTCTCTATGAGAGGGATTGGGCCATAATCTACCATGCGGGCCCTGTGCGGATTGGTAGATGGGGCATTTCATGTCAAGCTTGCAGCGAAAATAAAGTCAGATCTTAGTTTTTGTTCATATTTAGATTTAAAGTAATACTATATGACGTGAATGAATATACATCATTTTTTTTTTATATGAAGACCTGCAGGACGGGAGTGACTGCCAGGCTTGTAATGACTAAAATCCATGGTGCCCTTCTTTATCCTTCAATAGCCCTTTACGCTTCAGGGTCACGGTTACCTGATGTGACAGTACCGCGACCCCGGCTGGCTTTGGCCCTCTCCTCCTCAGATTGCTGACAGCTCTTTGAGGCGCGTGTGGAGTACCACGCGCTGTCGACCCGGGCCTGGACCATGATCGGACGGCGAGTCACTCTTTACTCCTCGTCCGTATGCCCGAATTAGATTCATACACTTTTCTACGGTTTTCTTATTCTGTGATAACCAAGGGCGTTCCTCAAAGTAAGCAGAGTGTTTAAACCCACAGCACTAAGCTGACTTGTACGTTCGAACGTGTAGACTTTTTATATTTATTTTCACTCTGTTTATTGTGCTTAGTGAACGGAATAATAACTTAAAACGACGTCACGAAGGTTTAGTCTCTGTAAACGGTCAAGAGAAGGCCCTCCATTTTGCCTCATTACTGTGTTTGCTCTGATTTTTTTTATAATTCCGTGATGGTATCGCAAATTGCAGGAGGCTTGAGACTGTCAAAACTCCTCAAATTAAAACAAAGAAACTTGCGTACCCCTGACTTCTGAGTTTATGGAAAACTTTATAAAATTAAAATGAAGAATTACATGTATTTGTAATAAAAAAATGGTAGTGCATGCTTAAAATTATATGAAAGTCAGATACAAAATGCATGACGTCGCTACTACTGAAAATATTAACACAGCGCCACTTTTCAGCGACCACCGGCATTGATGTGCTTCATCATCATCAGCCGGAAGACGTCCACTGCTGAACATAGGCCCCCTCCTTGGACCGCCGAACGACAATTCGCCATTTGCATCCATCGGTTGCCCGCGGCTCTCACAATGTCGTCGGTCCACCTAGTGGGGGGGAGATGTGCTAACGTCTAACGAAATTAAATTACTTACTGGGAAACTTCACAAGACACCTCATCCACTCTAAAAATGGAAAGAAAAACTTCAATGTTACGAGCAAAAATAGACCAAAGAAGCACTTTCATCAATCTCTTTCAAGATCTACAAGAATGACTGTTCAAAAAGTTTGCACATTAAATACAGTTTCCTTGGATCGTGGTGCTATCGTTCGACCATTAGTGCGATGTCTAAACTTGGGAGTTGAGGGCAAACAGTGTTGGACATGAGCACTCAAAACGTCTCGTCGACAGATAACTTCCTTTTACCGTTTGTGAGAACAATTGGTACTCCTGGATTCAAGTAATCTGTTGATAGAGGATAATCTGAGGATAGCATAAAATAGCAGAATCATCCTACTCGTATATAAATTGCTGGGACACAGGCTTACTCTCTATGAAAGGCAGATGAGCTGTATGTGGGTTCAGTGCGTAGTAGTGCGAAGTCTTCAAATGGTTCTAGGTCATGCCGGTTTTCTCACTATGCTTTAGATAAGATATCCAAGTTTTATGATACATGCTTAGGATTGGACCTGCCAGTCAAAAATGTGTGGTTCTTTATTCAAGAGACCATTATTCAGACAAGCATATGCATGTAGTTCCTACATAATTTACAAAGTAACTTTAAAAAAACAGTGTTTCTTCTTAGAGCTGTCAGATAGGTACTGAACTAGAGTATTATAGGGCTTGACTCCTTTTTGCGCCATTTTTCCCTAGTATTTTTACCTTACCATCACGCGAGATACTGGTCAAACACGAGTACAGATACTTAACGCTGTACTGACGTGTGGCGCGCATACATTGCCTTGTATGCGGAATCTAGAAGACGTAATCTGTGAACGCGAAACTATAGTAAAAAAAAAAAATAAGAGCCACTGCCTACCAGTAAAATTCTGGTAAAAAATCTTTCATAGCAATATGATCGATTTTGAATTTTGTAATGTTATTAACAAAGGTCAGATTCAAAGCTGTAACTCATTAATTAGGGAATTTACCAAAGCTACAACGTCATAATGTTCAGAGTATAATGCCAGAACAATCAGTCGGATAGAGTAAATGCGGTCACAACTGGACTGAATACAATCCGACCAGCTTTGCGGACTTCGGCGAACACATTCGTTATGTTATGTATGTGCATAGGTAGGTACTTATACATGCATTAAACAGGAATGTTCTACATTTCGGCATTATACTCGCGTTTTCGTGGTACCTATCGAGTTAGACGCGGCCATAAATGCAATGTATTCCTACACTAAGTATGGACTGTAGTGGCTTGCACACGTGAAAATTATTTTAGTGTTTTCATAGTCCGGTCAGCGCTAACAGTGTATATTATTTTTAGGAGCTAACGATGTACTTATAATTACGATGACGACACGGTTGGCGTAGTGGCTGACCGATCGACTGCTGTAACGTGTGGCGGGTTCGATCCCGCACGGAACAAATATTTGTATACTCTGCAAGTATTTGTTTCGGGTCTGGGTGTTTGTGTATGTGAGTTTGTATGTTTGTAAACGCACCCGCGATACAGCAGAATTTCTTAGTGTGGGGCAATGTTTTTTAAAAAAGAGAAGAAAAGATGAAAACCTAAACGTAATGTAACCAACTTCACGTAACGTAACGTAACATAACATAACGAAATGTAACGTAATGTACTGTAACTTAACGTAACGTACTGTAACTAAACACAATGTCCTGAAACGTAACGTTTTATAGCAATTAGAAAATAAAACTGTTTTAGTTAATGTGGCCGTATCAAGCTTATACATAAGTAAGACAGGATATGCATGCAACACAATAGTTTTTCGTCACGGACCAAAACATTATTCCAACATTGAAAATATGTTTCAAACAAAGGTTTAATTTCTGATCGACCACAAAAACTTTCTCGGAGAACTCAATCACGATCAGTAAAACGAAAAAAAAAATCGTTTTTCCGAACGAAGCCGAGCGCCTCGAGTCAGCTCGATCCATTCAGTTGCTGCCGTTCAAAAAAGTCTCCAACAAACTTTAATTAAATTCAAAGCAAAACTTCCGTTATTAGGGGGAAGGGTACCACAGGAATTGATTGTTGTGAAATACTTTCTGCAACATATTTGGGAGCATTTATTGCCTTTTGAGGCCTTTGAGGCCAACTATGTTATTAAAAATTATACCTTTAGGCCTTTAGGCCTTTAGGGTTAAATTTGTATAACATGTTTGTTTTGAGGAGAACCCGTCTCATAATCGATAGCAGTTCTTTGGGATGGCAAATTATCGCCTCGCAAAGCTGCTTGCTCTGTTTGGACGCGCAATTGCTTCTCGACCGAGGCACGAAACAATATAAGCGAGCAAAACAAAAGCCGACACTGGATGGCTCAGACGCTTGATCGATCGCCCGCGGCAGCGCGCTTGCTTTCCTCGGCCGAGACACGTCCACACTAACCGAGCTTCGCGCGGCAAATGCCTCGCGAGGCTGCTCGTTCTGTGTGGACGCACTTATTAGATAGGTAAATAGTAGTCCTTGCCTCGGCGCTTTCCTGCCAGTCCTTCTTATAATTACGAAAGCTAAAAAAACGATAAGTTTTTCTCTGAAGATCAGGTTTTGCATTTTCATGTTCCTATGTGAGCTACTAGTGGCCTATTATCCTAGGTGCGCTACAGCAACTAGTACTTACTGATACTTTAGTGCATCCGGTGCACGCTAGGCTAGCGCAACTTGCTGTCTAACTAATTACAAGTTTACGAGTAACAGTTCACCAATTTATAAAATATACATACTTGGTTTACTTTTCCTAAACATGAGATTGTTTTTTATTATTCAATGTAGATCATAGACTTACAGTGTGGACTATGCAATAGCTGCCTAAAATTGACCCCACTCAACTAGAAATAGAGGAATTGAAGAGCGAGTCCTATATTTCTGTTACAGGAAAGAGATATTAGTGGCTCTCCTTCTAGATTATGGCCAATTTTATCTGTCAGTTGGCTAGAGAACGCGCAGTCCATCTTTTTAAGTCTATGATCTAGACTACGGAACTGTGTGCGTTCCGACCCGCACTTGGTCAGTTTTAAATTAGTAGTAGCTTATTAGCGTGGTAAAATCATCAAATGAGTCCTCTGAGGACTGTCAGACTTGCACTGACTAAAATCCACGGTGTCCTTCATTAGCCCTTTACGTTCCAGGGTCACGGTAATGGTATAAGTCCCGCGACCCCGGCAGGCTTTGGCCCTCTCGAGAGGGGGGACGGGGGCCTCGACCAAAGCCTGGCACGAGAGGCAAAATTGTAGTATCTAGTATTATTTAAATGAGAATCTTGGCCTTTTGAAATTATGATCTATCGAAAGATATATTTTTCATAAGACTATTTTGTAGTCTAGTTCTAGTGTAACTTTATCTATAGGAAGAAAAAATATATGATTCACAATCCACCTCATGCTGCAAAATGTTCAGAGTAAGCGCCATTTTGTTTCACCTCTTGAAGTGGCCGACATAGTTACTTTTGTTCCGATGGACAAAGGCCACACTTCACTGCGTCAATAAGATGTCTTGAAAGTTTCAAGTTTTGTTCCCTACTATAGTGTTCGCTATTAAGGTTTTCGCAATATTGTTAGGCTTTTGTATTATTTCCTAGAAGAATAAAGTGTTTTGTAGGGAAATTATCAAAATTTCTTTTGGATGGAGCGATGGCCGAGTGGTTGCGGTAGACCGCACTTGACCCAGCTTTGTGGCATTTAATTCATCACCACTCCTCCCAAAACGGCGAAGAAAAAAAAAACCCAGCATGACCTGGAACCAAAACTTAGATCCGCATTGGGTCCCCGAAGTGGATTACGGTCAGTTCACACCGAGACGCGACGCGGCGCGACGTGACGCAACGATACTACAAATGTGTATCTTATCGAGTAGTAAATAAAGTTAGATTTTGAGTCGCTTATAAAATGCAGCGCGGCGCCGCGCTGCGCCGCGCTGGGTTATGACAGTGTATCTTTTCGTGTAGAGATAGAGTTCGATTTTGGATAGCTCTATTGATATGTGCGCGCAGCGTCACGTCTCGGTCTGAGCTGACCCTTACAGTACTCTGCTTCTCACAGAGAGTGTACGGTCAAACGGGGTGAAAAGGGACGCAGGGTTGAAACGGGACAAAACTTTAACAAGGATTTTAATATTAAATTAATAAGATAGGTTACCAACTACGACTCAATATTAATTGAATAATACTTACTTCATTGTTTTGTGACCTTTTCGGCAAACATGCCATTGATGGTTAAAATCCCTTTCAAAAATTTGTCCTTATTTACAACTGCATCCTATTTTAAGGTATATATGCTTAAAAGATTCAAGAGCAGAATTAATTAAATCTCTTTGGTAAATATGTCATGTCTACGTAAATCCGTTTCCTTAAGTTTTATAAATACCACAAATGAAGGGAGAAGTCTGTCAGAGACGGTTTAGGAACTTTCAAAAGGACCACGGAACCACAAGATGTTATATTGTACTCGTATGTTTATAAGTAAACGTAATAAATCTAAATGTGTTTTGATTTTAATGACTCATGTTTATTGCAATAAAATTATAATTTTACTATACGATCACGATATGAATTAAAATGTAAATGACCTCCATATGTCAACTGGCACTTATAATATACGTTTAGCAAAATATGTAATCTGACGTGAAACTCTTGTTTCATTATAATCAATGTTTATTTAAGATCGTGAAAGTGTTAAAAAACACGCATGACGTCATAACTGGTAACACAACTTACACTTACACTGGTAGCACAACAAAACATTCAGTTGTCAAACCAAATCTGGGAACTTCCTTCTTAAAACCAGATATCTACACGTCAATTCCCGAGGAAGATAACTTTAGCCACAAAACTTATGTTAACAAAATAAGTCAAAACAAGCAAGAACTGACTGAAAACGTTTACAAGGCAAGTTTTAAACATATTTCCTGCTTTGTTTGCCCTATTTAGCCGCCTGTGAATTCGCAAGTCATAAATATGCCTTAAGAGGGAACTGGAAACTTCTCACGACTCAAATGTTGGTTCGAAAGAGTTTAAGAAAATGTTTGAACAAACTATGGTGCAATGCGTTGAAAAAGTTTTTGACATTTGCATATTTATGCTTTTCGATTTATTCAGCATTTTTTTTGCAACTGGGATTTTTGAGAAAAAAAAAACATTGCCTTACACTGGGAATTTTATCCTGTGTCGTGGGTGCGTTTACAACCATAGAAACACACATATCTACACATACACATGCAACGGAAACATCTACTTGCATAACATACAAATATTTAAACTGTGCGGTGCGGTGCTCGAATCCACGACGTGTTGCGTAGCAGTCGATCGCTCACTCACTGCAAGCCACCATCAAGAGATAACGCTCGAAGTCAAAACGTGCTTATCTTTTTAAAGGTCCATTACAGTTAAGAGGTACATTCTTTATGGCCGGTACCTGTCTAGGTACATCATCATCATCATCATCATATTAGCCCGGGATCACCCACTGCTGGGTATAGGCCTCCCCCTTTTTATGCCATATCTCTCGGTTTTGTGCGTCTCTTATCCTTCCATTCCCCACGATCTTAACGATATCGTCAACCCAACGAGCCTTTTGGCGGCCCTGGTTCCTTTGGCCGAACCTTGGCCACCATTCGGTCAAAACCTTACTCCATCTGCCATTTCTGCGTCTAGCCAGATGCTCTGCCCAACTCCACTTGAGGCGTATCGCCCTATCCCCGACGTCATAGACTTTCGTCCGACGACGGCGACGTCTAGGTACATAACTATGTCTAATTCTCGGCAAAGGCTTATGAGAATTCTGCCATAAAAATATCAGTTAAATGATCATAGAAAAGTCCAAAATTAATTGAACGGACATAAATGCATTTGACGTCCACCAACGAGATGGACAGACGACCTTATAAAGGTCGCCTGAAGACGCTGGATGCAGGTCGCTTCCAACCGGTATATGTGGAGATCTAAAGGGGAGGCCTATGTTCAGCAGTGGACGTCATATGGCTGAGATGATGATGATGATGAAATGCATTTTACGAGTAGTTTAGGCTGTAAGCCCCACCATCTTAAATTATCTAAAACAAACTGTATCTGAATTTTTTTAATCTTAACAAATGTCTTACAAATTGAAAAAAAAAAACATGGTACCTAATTGAAAAACTTAGTTTCCAATTTACCAGATGTTTAATAAGTTTTGCCAAGCAAAACTCATCACTCAAGTTCAACTTAAATTAGAATAGTTGATTCAAATTGCTATGGCCAAGTAATTTGGCTAGACCTAGTTTGTGCCCAAATTATACAATGCCATTATCATTATACAGATGGTGATGATGATGGTGGTCGTTATAACTACTGAGTTATACTTATTTGCATTTTATATTTGTTTTGGTTGTTTTATGAGATCTGGAGGCCTAAATTCTACGTGTTTGGCTGTAGAGGGTACTTAAAATATTAAAACGTAAATTTAGTGTAATTTAATAGTAAATTTTATTCATCAAATTAATACAACGTTAAAGTTTCTGTTTATTTTTCGTCGAAAAAAAATCCTCACTCCTACACTAGAGACGTGTTTTCATTTTCTATACAATAAATTCTTCAAGTAAGTAAAATACAGAATACTTGTAGTAAGGCCTCAGAGAAGGAAGTCCGAGTCCTGCTCGCAGTCAATTCTTTTTTCCACGAAAACCTTTTTGGAGCACCCGTTACCTTTAGAAAGATATGATGCTGTTCAGAATCAAACTATCGACAAATACGACGTGCCTTTTAAACGGCGTAGGATCTACATTGGTAGAAACCGTGAGATTTAACTATAGTCTCCGCCAGATAAGTCTGGAATAAAATTCGTTGACCCCCGTGTACCATGTATTCTAATGTTACAAAACGATAAGAAAAATGTAAAGAAAGTGTCGTAACTCGATCAAAACAAACGTATCGTGGTAAGAGGCGACTTTGACCTTATATTTTATTTTGAAATTCGAACGATGGTATTATGAAATTCGAACTATGTATTAATCAATGACCTATACTCCAGACTTATCTGGCGGGAACTATAGTTTGGACTCGCGTCGACTACCGCTATTACAAAAATGTTGGAACCCATTGTTATTGATTTCCCAAATCTCGTTAGTGAAATGACCGTTGTAATAACTATAATAAGCATTGAATGAGTCGACATTATCGTTAGAGCTCGTGCCAATTTGCTATCTCCCATGAGCTTTTTTTGTACTTGAAACGTGTGGAGTGGTATATTGGTTAGAATTAGGTGTTTTTTTTTTAATGTCATTGCACATCAAAACAACGACACAGTGATATTAAGATTGACTTGAGCTTCTTCTGCTCTGCTTTGTCACAAAAAGGAAAGAAAGGGGTGGTTTTATAGTTAGTATGACAGTGGCAGACCCCTCTGCCCGCGTAAACATCAGCAGTGGACTAGTTATTTGTGCGCGCACATTGCTAAACTGTGAAAAAGTTTACGCACAAATGTGCTTCACTGCGCACGACCAAAAGTCGTTCACAACCGGTGGACACAGAGGCTAAACGAGATACCAGCTTAGCAGGTCATTATGGGGGGAGCAGTGTATAAGACGGGGACGCGAGGTATGATGGGAAATCACTCACTTAAGGCAAACTTAACACAATGCGCAAGCGCCAACAGGACGCCATTTGTTAATGGCCGCTTGCAAATGACGTCCTTGCGCTACGTTAGAAAGGGTGTATATCCCCAGTATACCTCGCGTCCCCGTCTTATACACTGTTCCCTTATTAAGGTTGAACCGTACCATTAAGACTATAATAATCAATCAGACTGTTAGTGAAATAGGCGTGAGATTACAGTGATCCCGATAACTTGGAACATGGACCGGCTCACCAAGTGTTGAAGGCTGGATTACGCTATAAGCTGGGTCTGAAGATATTAACATAGCTACTTGTACTTAAGTAAAACACATTTAACTTGGTAACTCTGTCTTTAATTTCAGGAGAGGTCTTGTAGGTCATTTGAGATTAAAAGTAAATAGTATAGATGAAACAAATATGTGTTTTTTGTAAACATTTTCTAATACTAGGAATTATTCGTGGGCGTGTTAGCAAAGATTTAAACTCAACTCACAAATAGCTTGAGCTAATAAAATATGTAGGCCAAACAAATATTTGTATCGTACCGGGATCAAACCCTCGACACGCAGCGCAGCATCCAATTGCTCTCGCTCAGTCATTGCGCCAACCAAGCTTGGCGCTTGGTTGCTGGAAAAATAAATGTTTAGTGTAGGTCGAAGTAAAGGTTCGTAACTTTATGATCTATGCAGTATTGATAATATAAATAATTGACAATTATCATGTACCCAGAAAAACATAAACTCGCATTATTTGTCGTCAATGGTAAGTAATGGGTGACTCGCCGTCCGCTCATGGACCATGCCCGGGTCGACGGCGTGTCATGTTCTACGCGCGCTTCAAAGAGCTGTCAGCAATCGGACAGGGCCCCTCTTAGAGGGCCGAAGCCTGCCGGGGTCACGGGAATGTCTCGTCAGGTAACCGTGACACTGGAACGTAAAAGGCTATTGAAGGATCACCGTGGATGTTTATCAGTACGAGTCTGACAACAGTGTCAGACTCGTACTGATAAACATCCACGGTGATCACGGTGATCCCATAGGGGCAGGACTCAATTGATGATTTTACCATGATAAAAAAACCGTACAAAGCAATGTCAGTTTAAAATGTTTTATCGATTTAAATGACATCGTAACTCCCTTTGAAGTCTCTCTAGTTTGTCAGAGAACATAAAATAGATTTGAAGCAATCCACGTTTCCATCACGCATTGGATTTCATATTGGACATCCCAAAGTCTTCATTCTTGAAGTCGCTGCAAAATGTATCCGGTGAAGTTTAAATATCTCTGAATAGCAGAGAACAGGAGAATATTTTTTGTTGACTTTAATTCTTGAATAACTTTGGATTGGAGAGAATAAGATTATTTATTTTAATAATTTGCTCATGTAAAAGAAGACAGACGAATGAGAAAATATTCGAAAGCTAATCTCTTCCTCTCTGGAATACAGACAGTTCAGTCTCGTCTCAGCGATAATCAACATCCAAGATTAAGCTATATTACAGATATTTTGTAACATTAATTCCCATCTGGCCTCACTGATCTGTCACTACTGGCGGCAGTTTTATTTTTCTCTATAAAATCGTTACTAGGAATTTCTCCTGTGTCGTAGGTGCTTTTTACAAATTCACAATATACACAAACAGCCAGGCCAGAAACAATTACTTGTAGGTCATAAAAGTATTAATGTTCGGTGTGAGAATCGGACACACAGTAGCGCGGTAGTTAAGGGCGCATAACCAGAAAGTTGGCAACGTCGCAAATAGCTGTCAAATATTTACAAGTCTTAATTAATTTGGTAAATTTATAGTATGAAAATAAGACATACGGCTCTGTAGTGCACTATAAAGTTGATATAGTAATGCAATTAAAACATTGAATTTGATGTTGTCACCGTTTCAGGTGTAAAAAAAGGCACTCGGAAGGTTTCCAAATTCTTTTATTACATCTAAAACTATATTTTCGATGTTACGATATTCCCTTATCAATTTTTAGTGCACTACAGAGCCATATTTCTTGTGTCCATACAATAACATTGCTAAATTAATTAGAACTTGTTAATATTTGACAACTATTTGCGACGTTGCCAACTTTCAGAATATGCGCTCGCTCAGTCACAGCGCCAACAGTTCCGACAGTTGAAACTATTTTTCGATGGACAGAGATAACGATTTTAACATTTCATAGAAATAAAGTAGCCAGTTATATCTTTAATCATTTAAATCTTTGAACGAGTTCAGCAAGGAGGTTCAATTACAATGAAATACTTGTGACCTGTAACAAAACGTTCGACGAAAATCGATCGTCTAGATAGACATTATAAGGCAGCACGGCTAAATAGACCAATACATCGACCCGTATAAATCCCTCATTATAAATGTGTTAAAGTATCAAAAGCCAGAACAACGCTTAATGCACTACATACATCACCCTGTTCAACCACAAATCTTACTCAAGTTATGCAACTTTCAACGTCCATTTCTCCGCAAATCTTTAATATTCATACCCGCATTGTGGGGCAAAAGTTTCCCAAGTACTACTTCAACTGATGATTCGGTCTACAAAACGGCGGAGATCAAAACTCGTACTAAAATAACATAATGATAAATGTTAAAGTTTGTATGTCTGTTACAATATTATGCTTTGGCCACGAACTACTCGTACAAGCGATAGTGACTGCGCAGAAAAGAACTTGTTTGACAGCGAGTTTATAGTCTCGTTAAGACATACTGTGATAGAGCGAGTGCGAGTGATTCGAGTAGCGCTCTAGCCTTCATGTTCCTCGTTTATTCTTCGTCCTGTATAGGTTGCGTGTTCTGGCTTGAAACTGTACACTTTACAGTGGACAGCCACCACCAGTAGACCAAAACAGCGAACGAAAGGCGTTCAGACGAAGAAGCAAGTCGCATTAGCCGAGGTTGTGACCAATTCCTACTGGCTCAATGACTTTGGATGAAATCTGGCACACCGGAGGAATATAAGCTGGTTTAAAATATAGAGTACCTTTTATCCCGGTAATATTTCCCCCGGGACAAAAGAACCCTAGCAACAAGGATAAAGTCCCGGGCAAAAGTTAGTATTTAATAAATATCTTCATTCTTCAGTAGAAATGGTGAATGAGAAAAGTTTTCAAATAATGAGCAACATGGTCGAAGCTCGGTCGCTAGTGATGGGAAAATATTGTCCGGGATATTATGTACGGTTCGTACACTTGCAGATTGTAGTCAGTTGGTTGAGTGTGAAGAGAAGAGAACACGAAGTTGTTGTCACAGAAGTTAACTTATATTTGATAGTAAATCACAAGTTTATCGATATTGACGATTCCTTTCTCTTAAGTAGTTTATGTTATGAATGACAAATGCACACTGAACCGTGTGTGTAGCAACAATGTACTTATAATTAGGTAAAAGTGACGCGCGCTCGTGCCGACCGCAGTGTCATCAAAAAGTATGTACAGTTGAAGACCGTACATCTTGGCAACCCCAGAAAGATAACCCCTAAAGAGAGAAGGAAAAGCCATCACAAAGCAAAAAATAAATATTAATTAGTCAAAGTTGAATGCTATGTTCCTAGTTCCGGTTTTGAGACGTTGGCGAGATGTCCCGGGGTGAGGCTCCACGCCGGTTTCCTTGCTTGGCGATGCTGTTTCAGCTGTTTCCTTCCGTTCGTAATTGCTCTTACTCATAATTTGAAGTTCAATATCATTATGCTGTTGTCCCATAGTTGAATTTTCAGGCTTTCTCTTACAACAGTGCTGTGAGCTGTTTAAGCTGTAACCACTTGAAGTTTTTTGCGATGCGTTAAATACAACTTTACTCTCAGTTTAGTTGTTGTTGAATTTTCTCGCAAAACGCCGTGATGTGGTAAATAGCAGCTATTGGTTGTTATATGAGACGAAAGTTTCATGTGACCGAGGTCGATATATTCCTTAATGAATTTCCTATACATGTCTGAGAGTTTTTGATTTTTGTCGAGTCGCCTCTCCAATTGTAGGAATTGTGAAATGGCCACTGATCTAGATGATCCCAGTTTTTCTTCAAAATTTGGAATAAAGGGCATTTTCACGATGTATTTCCCATCTTGTGATCGTTGCACAGTTTCTGTATAAAATTTTTCGCACTGGTCATCCTTGGGTATGTCTTGAGAGTGTTGAATAGCTTCCGTTTCCCAAAATTTAGTTAAATCGTCTAAGTTGAAAAGAGTTACGTTGCAGTTAAAAGTTTTCATCTTCCCGCACAAAATCCACCCTATTTGCGTTTGTTGTGCAACGGGAGATTGGTCATTGCCTTTCAGGACACCATCCAGAATGATCTCTGAATATACTTCTGCCCCTAGTAGGAGATCAATTTGGCGAGAGATATTAAATTCTGGGTCCGCAAGTTTCAAATTTTTCAAATGCGGCCAATCAATCTTCTCAAAAGTTGTTGTTGGTAAGTTATTTGTAAGCTTCTTCATAATAAGTGCATGGGTTGTAAAGTTGTAATCGGAGTGAATCGATGTGCAGGTAAAGTTCAGTTGTCCCCTACATTCTCCAGAGACAGTTCCGATTCCAGTTACACATGCGTTGACCTTTTTACGGGGAAGCCTCAGCAGTTGCGCAGCATTTTCAGTAATAAGATTCACTTGCGAACCTTGATCTAGTAGTGCTCGAAGTTTGACGTAAGTCCCATCTATAGATTTGACTTTGAGCTGTACTGTAGTAAGTAAAACTTCCATATTACTTGTTATATGATTAGACGTTTGCTGTTGAGATGACGACGAATTTTGTTCATTATTGTTTTTTCTCTTGGATATGGCTGAGTTTTTCTTGTCTGGATTGTGCAATAATGTGTGGTGTTTCAGATTGCATTCTCGACAAGTTTTTGTAGATTTGCACACATCGTTTCCGTGGCTAAATAAACAATTTTTACACAGCTGTAGTTTAGCAACTGTGTCATTCCGTTTGGCAAAGTCCATTTCTACAAATTTGTCACATTGCATTAAAACGTGACTTTCGTTGCAATGTGGGCATTTTTTGTGCCCTGCGTGATAGTTATTAGTTTTATTGTAATAACTATGTTTTTTCGTTGGGGTTTGCTTGCTGAATTTCCAGTTAGAAGGTTTGTCAGTTGTAGCTGTTTGACACCCTTTCTTGGCAGATTTCATTGTTTCGTATGCCATAAATTGAGTCTCAAGAAAGTACAGGAAATCTTGTAGACTTTGTAGCTCCCTATGATCTTGCAGTTCCTTCATGTAGTCACTGAGCGTCTTGGTGTCTAGTTTCTGTGACATAATATGCACAATAATTGGACCCCACGATGACGTATCAATGACGATGTTTGAGATACCGTTCAAGCATTCAGTAACGACATCATGCATTTTCTTCAAGTTAGCGGAGTCTGGATGCTGTATAGTGGGAAGATTGAGCATGCTGTTCATGAACGATGTGAACTGGAGACGACGATTGTCATACCGCTGATTTAAAATGTCCCAACAAGAGTTATAATTATCGGCGCTTATGGTAAGATGTTGCACCAGTCGCTCAGCTTCCCCTCGCAGCTTCGTTTTAAGATGCTGCATTTTCTGCGCGCTGTTGATCATAGGATTTTTGTGAATTGCCTCCACAAATAAGTCCTTGAATGAAATCCACTGACTGTAGTTGCCGGAAAATTCAGGAATCTCGATCTTGGGTGCAGACTTCTCGTAGTGGACCGTGGCCCAAATTTTGGAGTTAAGTCGTTTCTTTAACTCATCATACTGTTGTTCCACATCCGCAAACATCTTGTTGTACTTTTCATTAGAACCTTTTACCTTGAAATCAATTTCCCAGTGCAGTTTATCAATTGGCTCCCATTTTGATTTCAAGGTGGTCAGATGATCATCTAATTCCCATTTTTCTGAAATAGATGCGCAGTTGTTGATCTTCGACATTATGCGATATATGGCGTTAAAATTACATTCCTGTTTGTTCATTAACAGTTGAATGTTATCATCGTCTGGAAGTTCAGTTTCTGCTGACGTCCCACTTAAATCAAACCTTACGTTTTGTTTTGGTTTTTCTAAGTCGGACAATCTGTTCACAATGTCTGTTTTAGTTGTCAAGTACAACTCCTTTGTTCTTCCGTAGACATCATTCGTGAAGTAGAACAAAGTTTTATCTTCCACTTCTAGTACTAAAGCTGCATGCCTGCTGTCGAAATCCTTCCATTGGTCTTCCAGCGATGACAAGCGTTTGTTCAGATAATCCACGTTTTTACGGGATGAAGAATCCTTGCGATAGTTGGCACACAAGGTCTTGATGTTATCGAAGCATGTTGACTGTAGTTCCAGTTTGTCCATGTCGATGAGTTTTAGTTAAAAGTGTGCAGATAACTCACTAAGTTGACGGCGACAGGCGACCGCTTTTGAGTTGATGTAGTTGTTGTAGCTCGTAGTCACGTAGTTGACGGCGACTGATGAACGTTCGTTAGTTGTTGTAGCTCGTAGTCACGTAGTTGACGGCGACTGATGAGCGTTCGTTAGTTGTTGTAGCTCGTGGTCACGTAGGTGACGGCGACTGATGAGCGTTCGTTAGTTGTTGTAGCTCGTAGTCACGTAGGTGACGGCGACTGATGAGCGTTCGTTAGTTGTTGTAGCTCGTAGTCACGTAGTTGACGGCGACTGATGAGCGTTTATGTGGTTGGTCTAGCTCGTAGTCACGTAGTTGACGGTGACAGAAGAGCGTTTGTTAGCGACCAGAAGACCGTAGTTTGCAGACCTCTTCCAGTAGTCGCTTTGGGATTCACCGTGTGGTCGTACTCTACCTACGATATGTGCGCCTTCTCAATACAGCTGGGGCGACCCGCTTCTGGGAGACCAGCTGAACCGATTCGCTATCGTATATAGATATACTACACACAGAGATTTATCCGGCTCGAAGGACCATAAAATGTACGGTTCGTACACTTGCAGATTGTAGTCAGTTGGTTGAGTGTGAAGAGAAGAGAACACGAAGTTGTTGTCACAGAAGTTAACTTATATTTGATAGTAAATCACAAGTTTATCGATATTGACGATTCCTTTCTCTTAAGTAGTTTATGTTATGAATGACAAATGCACACTGAACCGTGTGTGTAGCAACAATGTACTTATAATTAGGTAAAGGTGACGCGCGCTCGTGCCGACCGCAGTGTCATCAAAAAGTATGTACAGTTGAAGACCGTACATATTAGTTTCTGCCGGATTACGGGATTAGGGTTGTTATTCTTGTTTATTTGTAGATTATCGGTGACTGGAAGAATCGTATGGGGTTTTATGAGGTTTTATGTTGTTATGAATGACTGTTATTGTATGTTCATTGAATGCGAATTTATTTTGATGTGGTGATCGTTCTTTTTTGTTTGTTTTATAAAAGTTTAATTCTCATTTTTTCTTCATTATGCTTAATAGTAGTAGTGACTGTGAATGTACCATTTCTATAGTTGATAGAGTAAAGATTCTTCTAAATGCGACTCAAAAATTTTCCAAAAACCTAACTAAAAAACTTAACACCTGACACCACGCATCGTCTAACGTCGTTTCAGTTCGGGAGACTTCGGCAATCATAAAAATATCCGTCATAAAAACAATTTACTTTTTCTTACTGATTCCAAATTGCTTGCAAATGGTTTTAATGGCCAGCTACAAAAGGAGTTTTCACAATGAAACCTACTTATAAAATTGTCCTTCAACAAAGAACTTCTTTATTACAGTAGTGCACCACAAACATTTTAAATAAATTATATTTTCGTTAAATATACGCGGTAGGCGATTTTATTATTTTAAAATAAAAAACCGGCCAAGTGCGAGTTGGACTCGCCCATGAAGGGTTCCGTAGCAGCAAGCATAGATTAGAGATATAATTAAATTGAGATTAGTAAGTAATATACACAAACAATAAAAATAACTTTGTTTTTCATAGTATTTGTATGAATGGCAAAGTTATATTTGCGGTTTTTGAAAATGTACTATATCTCAAAAACTGCTAACTGCATCTCATCCAAACCAATTTTCGTTGGTAGTTTTGGTTGAGGTCTACATTATATATTTTTTTTAGTTTTATCATTCTCTTATTTTAGAAGTTACGGGGGGGGGGGGGCACACTTTTTACCACTTTGGAAGTGTCTCTCGCGCAAACTGTTCAGTTTAGAAAAAAATGATGTTAGTAACCTCAATATCATTTTTAAAGACCTATTCATAGATACCCCACACGTATGGGTTTGGTGAAAATTTTTTTTTTGAGTTTCAATTCTAAGTATGGGGGTCACCCCCAAAATTTGTTTTGTTTTGATTTTTGTGTGAAAATCCTAATGCGGTTCACATAATACATCTTTCTACCAAGTTTCAACAGGATAGCTCTTATACTTTCGACAAAAAGTGGCTGTGACATACACGGACAGACAGACAGACAGACAGACAGACAGACAGACAGACATGACGAATCTATAAGGGTTCCGTTTTTGCCATTTGGCTACGGAACCCTAAAAAATGTTATACAATAGCTTCACCGCGGCAGTCTCCAAGTGCCACATGTATTTTTTTTAGGATAGTCTATTTATTAGGGAAGGCTATAGGCTGTATAGCACCACGCTTCGAAAAATAGAAGCCGAGCAGCGGGGCTGAAACCACGGGGAGCAGCTATTTTCATAATAACACGAACACGAATAAATGAAAATTGTGTAACACCACAAAAGAACCAAACCTACAAACCTCGTCTAGCTAAGTGTAACTCATTAGTTCCGTAACACGTGGGATTTAAACCGCAATAGTGCAGTTTTCACATAATGAATTACGCCGACGCGGCACCGACTCAGCCAAGTAGCATTAGTGGTGGGACATTATTGGTGGAACTCATATTGTTTTAAATTATTGCTATTGTTTTCATGTGAGTTATTGATGTATAAAACTTTTGCTGAGACGTTTTGGCAGCCATATTTCCTGTTGTTGCCGAAAACAAGACCTATTTTTGCAACTTTAGCTCACAATAGCTCAAGTATTCAACTGCAAAAATAGGTCTTTTTTGGGTGATCAAATGAGTCCTCTGGACTTGAGTGTAGCGGCACGGACTGTTAGAATCTCTGACTGAAAATCTACCCTGTTTCCTTCAAATGTTTTTTGAGTTCCAGGGTTGCTGTAACCTGCTTAGACAGTCCCACAACCACGGCAGGCGTTGTACCCTATGGGAGCCCTGTCACTTTGTTGACATCTCTTTGAGGTGCGCGTGGAATTCGACGTACCGTCGACCTCCCGAGCTTGTTCCGTGATCGGACGTTGAGCTATCCATTATTCGCCGTCCGCAAGCCCGCACCTATGGTGGCTGGAAATTACGTCCGACGCCCTGGGGGGGTATTACAACGTCTTAAAACCAGGCTTGTTTCGGCGTGTGAAAGTGACAGAGCTATACTAGTCGTCTAGCGCCATCTCGTTCACTCACTGAAACAAGCCTGGTTTTAAGACGTTGTAATACCCCCCCCTGGCGTCTTCTGCAGTGGTTGGGGCGTGGGATGGAGGATATCCTCTTGTTGACGCATTCCAGGTCCTCCTTCGCTAACATTACTACTTCGTAGAATGAGATAACTGCTTTCCATTCCGTCTCACTCCGTAACATGACCTAAACTAATGCCAGACGCACCTATCGGCTTTGGGACACAGCCGTGTCCTCTGAACGGGCCACACAGTGTGACACCTCGGGCATAAAAAGAAAACCTAAATATTTTCAAAGCGTACATACCTCGTATTTTTAACACAAGTGAGAATAAAAATACTACCATTAAAAATCAGTGCACTTCCCTACCCTCGCAAGTCGCACTGAAAGAATCGTTTCAGGTTAATTAGCAGCGAGTAGAGCGGGCTGCCCTGACGCTTTTAATGAGCCTCGATCTATCAGGCTTCCCTTTGTTTTCCCGCTAATTACGAGCGATTGTGATCGGTCAGCGAGAGGCGAGGCCAATAAAACTTTATCGCTTTATTACCTATTTTCACCCAATGACGTATTATATATAGACACGCCATGAACGAACATCGCGGCGCTTAAAAACGGCGACAATACTAGAACTACATAAACACGTGAATAAAGAGAAAGAAAATATGACACCGTGCGGCGGGAGGGAGACGCAACTACGCGCAATGTGGCCAATTGGCTTCATTTTTTGTTGCCATTTTAGAGTGTGGACAACGTATCTATAGTTTATATATCATTGTTTTCATCGATGTTTTTTTTTAAACGTTTTTGATGGGATCTGTACTACGGACTCAAAATGGAGAAGTATTTATTACTGATGTGTTAACGAGGTTTTATTTGGTGTTGAACGTTCATTAGAGTGAAAGGGTTTGGTTTATTTCTTGTAGTTAAACCGTGTAAGTGGTCTAAAAGGCTAATTAAACATTTGAGTGTTTTTTTTTCCTTGAGTTTATGGTCAGTTTATTGACTCTAAACATACTTTAATTACTCGTGTAACTGAGTACAATGAGAAGAATATAAAGATTTGCAATATTTGGCGTGATTATTTGGAAACAGGATTAGAGTAGGTAACTATGATTATTGCGATTAAAAACCATTAATATACACGATCCAAGCAAAAAAAAAAACAACCAAAATTCTGGTTAGCGTAGTTATTCTAGCCAAAATCTGAACAAATCTGTAAGTATGGTAACACTGCGTAAGTAGTTATGCCAAAACCGCAATGGAAATGTTTCCTAAAACGGGGTATGTTCGCAAAAAATACCGAAAAATTTATATTTATAGCCTCATTTAGACGTACCGACGTTGCCTGATGCTTCATGTCAGGCATTCTTATTGTTTGAGAGCACGCACTCCTTTATATTCGTCGTCAATAAGAATTGTGACTACGATTTACTATTCTCTGAATTGTGATATTTCGTGGCATTTGATGGGTTTTGAAGTTGTCTTAAGGTAATACTTTATTATGTACCTACAACATGTTTGAGCATTTTTTTTTGGTATTTTTTCTGTGTCTTCATTAAATTGCTTTCACATAGCAGTTATGTAGAAAAAGTTATAAAACATTGTGTAACCGTCACCATCAATTTGGGTCTGACTTTAAAGAAAAACAAAAGATGATGAAGATGATGAATTGATGAGTTATATTATAACAAAAGTTATCTAACATGTTTTATAACATTTCGTCATAATTATGAGGTTTTATAACGTTACTAACACTTAATAAATGAAATTCTATCTAATACTAGCTGACCGGGCAAACTTCGTACCGCCTCACCTTTTAAACCTTCCCTGGACTTCCACAAATATTTTAAGACCAAAATTAGCCAAATCGATCCAGCCGTTCTCGAGTTTTAGCGAGACTAACGAACAGCAATTGATTTTTATATAATAGAGACTAGCTGACCGGGCAAACTTCGTACCGCCTCACCTTTTAAATCTTCCCTGGACTTCCACAAATATTTTAAGACCAAAATTAGCCAAATCGATCCAGCCGTTCTCGAGTTTTAGCGAGACTAACGAACAGCAATTGATTTTATAATAGAGACTAGCTGACCGGGCAAACTTCGTACCGCCTCACCTTTCAAACCTTCCCTGGACTTCCAGAAGTAATTCAAGACCAAAATCAGCCAAATCGGTCCAGCCGTTCTCGAGCTTTAGCGAGACTAACGAACAGCAATTGATTTTTATATATAAGAAGAAGAAGATAAGAGAAGATATAAAAATCAATGCCACTTTTCGTTGTAATGTTATAACTCAAGAACGGGCTCACCTATCCAAACCAAATGTTTAGGCTTTGTTCGAACTATTTAGAAGATGCTTTATGTGAAGTTTGCACAAAATCGGACGAGCGGTTCTTAAGATACCCGTGCGAAGCTGGGACGGGCCACTAGTTATTTATAAAAAAGTTAGAAAACACGTTTTCGTCGGCCTAATTCGTTAACCTGCTAAATACGTTTTTGCAAAGTTTACAGGACGAAGAAAAAACTGAATAATATCTTTATTAGTTTAGCAATCAAAATTTTGAAAATCCCGTTGGCGTATATATTTTTTCTTGATATTTTAAAAACATAAAATCTAAGAAAACCTAAACACATTTTACAAAATTGAGGAAAACAATAATTAAGCAGTTATTCGAAGTGAAGTTTCAATTTGGTTGAGGACTTAGCAGTTTTTTTAACTTAAATTTAGTATGGTAAATTAATGGTAATAATGGTGTATAGATAATTATTTTAATTGTGCAGTTAAACGAATTCAATCAGTAATCAAAATATTTATTATTAAAAATTTAACAATCAGTCTTCTTTAATAGGAACAGGGTTAAAATATCTAAGCTGAACTTTTCATCGGTGGGAGGGGTTCGCATCAGCGTCGGGAGAACGATGGCAGCCACCCTCAGGCCGACTCCTGCCCAGTCTCAGCGGGCCAAACGCCTCCTGCCAGAGGTTCATGGCTATACGGATGATCCGAGGATACCGCACGATCGCCGGCTAATCGGCCAACCTCCTTGCCGGATTACTGCCCTGGGATCTGGAGGCGACGGCTCTCCAGCGCGTCTATGAGTGGCGCTTGGAGGCGCATCGCTGGGGCGAATCCCCGCTGCTTCGACTTCTCGAAGCGCGGTGGGAAGAGCTCCGGCGCGATCTCAGGGCAGTATGGAGGGTGCGACTGTTGCAACCGAGGTCCAGGTACGCCACAATCGCGGCGGTAAGACCCCTCCTTGAGGAGTGGCTGGATAGGCGTCACGGCGTCCTGACCCCTCCTTGAGGAGTGGCTGGATAGGCGTCACGGCGTCCTGACCTACTGCCTGACGCAGGTCCTCATCGGACACGGAAGTTTCGGCAGGTACCTGTGTCGGATAGGGAAGGAAGAAAGGCCTGAGTGTAACCAATGCGAGGATCGCCCGGAGGCTCCACCGTGTGAGCATACGGTGCAGGACTGCCCCGCTTGGGCAGAACACCGCCGCGCCGTGTCCTCACGACGGCGAAAGCGGCGACCTCTCGCGCCCGGCATTGGTCGAGGCAATGCTGCGGGGCGAGACGGAATGGGAAGCAGTCGGCTCCTTCTGCGAAGCAGTCATGCTAGCGAAGGAGGAGGCGGGACGCGTAGGAGAGAGGACAGCGTCCACCTCACAGCCCAGCCGCAGTGGTAGACGCCCTCGGCGTCGGACGTCGCAAGACGATTTCCGGCCACCGTAGGTGCGGGCATCCGGGCGCCGAGTAATGGACGACTCGCTGTCCGACCATGGACCATGTCCGGGACGACGGCGCGTTGTGTTCCACGCGTGCCTCAAAGAGTGTCAGCACAATGACGGCTTTGGCCTCCCCTTAGAGGGCCAAAGCCTGCCGGGGTCGCGGGACTTACGAATACCGTGACCCCGGAATGTAAAGGCTATTGAAGGGCACGGTGGATTTTAGTCAGTACAAGTCTGACAGTCCCTCCTGCCCTGCCTTGGGTGGGAGGACTCATTTGATGATTTTACCACGATAAAAAAAATGCTAAACTCTTCATAAACAATTAGTAATAGTTTTAATATACGTTATTATAATGTGTTGTCTGTCTTGTAGTACGTGTTGTACTCCTAAGTATTTTATTATTGTTAATGACAGCTATTAAATATTGTTTTACTACTGCCACTGTATCACAATCAATTAATTATTACAACAATAAAATAAAATAATCAATTTTCCCAAACGGCACGTGAGTTTGGGAACGTTGTCAGTGCAAAACTGAGGCCTCAACAGGATTTAGCAGGTTTTCGTTGTGGAGATTGGCTAGTGATAAGAAAGCAGTTTTTCGGGCATAGCATTTGTCACCTTTTTAGGCTGATATCGCTGTTATTTCTTAAATGCTACGGTAGATATTAGGCTGAACTTTCTAACTGCATCAAAAAGTCAATTTTGCCAAAAATGGACTTAGCAGGTTAACGAATTAGGCCGACGTTATGTTACATTCATTACATATAAAAATAAAATAAAATTAACATACTTAACTCTATGCAATTTTAAAGCAAAATAAAATACATACAACTGTAAATTAATAACCCCCTACCGCCACGCATATTATGTCTTTAGAACTACACTCAACCCTCAAAATTACAAATGCAGTCCACTTAAGCTTCAAGATTATGGAAGATCAACTCACATAACTCAGTGATATCACAAACAAACTTCAAGTTTTATCCTTTGATCCAAACCGCAAGTCAATTGACATAGGGGTAGAAGTTACTAAACTCGGAGTGTAACCATCTGCTACTTTTATTTTTCTTTCACGATCAGTAAATAAAGGTAATCAAATAGAAATAAACCCCCGAGCGCTAACGAAGGCGATTGAAAACGCGAACGTTGCGATCATTTTGTTTTGCGAACCCGTACGCACGGTCTGCGGTCACGTTGACATACGGTGTCTAATGACGATTCACAAGCCGACCGATGCGAATTGCTACGTCAGATATTTCCGGCCACTAATGCCGGTGACTAATGGCGACTCGCCGTCCGATCATTGTCCATGTCGTGTGTTCCACCCGCGCCTCAAAGAGCAAACAGGGCCGCCCTTAGAGGGCCAAAGGGCCTGCCGGGGTCGTGGGACTGTCTTATCAGGTAACCGTGGCCCCAGAGCGTAAAGAGCTATAAAAGACACCTTGGATTTTAGTCAGTACAAGTCTGACAGGTCCTCCCGTCCTGCTCTGGGCTCATTTGATGACTTTACCACGTAAAAAAAAGATGTGGTTTGAATATAGCAACACGTTTTTTTGCGATGAGTTTGCTCTTGATTTCAGTCTTTGTCAGAGGTGCCAGAAGCAAAGTCTGCAATGGAGTAAGCTTAAACAGGAGAAGCCTGTTCACTTTTAGGGGAGATTCAGGTTGTAAGCATTCGGAAACACAGACGAAGTAGTGTCTCGCCAGCAATACGTCGTAGCAGGCATTACACAGAGGGTCCCTGGAGTTGGTCTTGAGGATTCAGAGCTCTTCTCCATCTGAAAGAAAGAAATAACATTTATTTAGTGCAGTCGTCGTCAGGGCACACATAGTAAACATACAGAAGAAAAAACCGGCCAATTGCGAGTTGGACTCGCCCATGAAGGGTTCCGTAGTAGCAAGCATAGATTAGGGATATAATTATATTGAGATTAGTAAGTAATATACACAAACAATAAAAATAACTATGTTTTTCATAGTGTTTGTTTTGAAAATGTACTTTAGCTCAAAAACTGCTACCTATATCTCATCCAATCCAATTTTCGTTGGAAGTTTTTGTTGAGGTCTACATTATATTTATTTTTTAGTTTTATAATTCTCTTATTTTAGAAGTTACAGGGGGGGGACACATTTTACCACTTTGGAAGTGTCTCTCGCGCAAACTGTTCGGTTTAGAAAAATAATTTAAAGAAAAACAAAAAACCCGACTGCGCAAAAACTAATTTTGGAAAATACGTGAAAAAGTTAACTTAAATAGAAACTAAAAAGAAAGAAACAAGCCCAACAGAACAGCAGGAAGAAGCAGAACAGAACTACTCACAGTCGGGCCCCTTTTTTTTTTTTTTTAGGGTGGCAAAATCATCAAATGAGTCCTCCCGCCCTGGGTGGGGCGGGAGGGACTGTCAGACTCTTACTGACTAAAATCCACCCGTGTTCCGTCGGATGCCCTTTACGTTCCGGGGCCACGGTATCCTGGATTAAGAAAAACCCGCGACCCCGGCAGGCATTTGGCCCCATAAGGGGCCCCGTCGGTGACGCGTGAAACACGACACGCCACCGACCCGGGCTTGGTCCTTGGTCGGACGGCGAGCATACCCATTACTCACCGTCCGCAAGCCCGCTCCGCCGCTGCGCCCTCTGCTGTTCAGAGGGACACGCGTTGGAGCGTCCACCCGACAGGCTATTTGCATACGGGCAAAGAAACCCCTTAGGCACACAGTGCCTAAGGAGAGTTTTTGCCCGCATCCCAGGGTGCACCGTCCCGAAAAACTGGTCTTCCCCCCGGACGTATTCGAGAGGGAACTCCAGTCCACGGGCGCACGTGGAGGTTTCCTGTCTTAGCACCCCAGTCGGGCCCCCTGGGGAAGATTTGATTGGTAAAATTTGAATGGGCCCCGACTGTGAGTCGTTCTGTTCTGCTTCTTCCTGCTGTTCTGTTGGGCTTGTTTCTTTCTTTTTAGTTTCTATTTAAGTTAACTTTTTCACGTATTTTCCAAAATTAGTTTTTACGCAGTCGGGTTTTTTGTTTTTCTTTAAATTATTTTTTTATTTTATACTTTTTAGTTACCTACGATTCATTGTTTTTTTTTTGTTTGTATATCGTTTATACTTGAAATAAAAACTTAAATCAATAAGTTAGAAAATTAGCGAGAATGATCTGTTAAACAACTTTAAATCGTTATATATCCTAAACTATTACTTAAAATGAAAAATGATAAAAGAAACCTAAAGATGATTTCAAAATACCTATTCAACGACACCCCACTTGACATAGTTCATCGACTTTTATTTTTTTCATTTTGACATTATGGCGTCTGGTTGTCGCTGTGGTGAATTTTGATTACTGTCATGTCTTTAGTGACACTCGCAAGGTTAAGCCGAATCGATTGACGTAAGAATTATCAAAATCGGCCTACGCATTTGGTCTCTAGAACGCCACATAGAAACAAACATACATACATACATAGACTGATAAACACATTACCCTCCTTTGCGTCGCGCAGTCGGGTAAAAATGATAATAGTAACCTGAATATCATTTATACAGACCTATCCATATATATACATATATATACTTATCCTATCTATATACCCCATTCATATGGATTCGGTGAAAAAAAAATTGAGTTTCAATTCTAAGTATGGGGGTTCTTATTTTTGTGTAAAAATCCTAATGCGGTTCATATAATACATCTACTTACCAAGTTTCAACAGGATAGCTCTCATACTTTCGAAGAAAAGTGGCTGTGACATACGGACGGACAGACAGACGGACAGACAGACAGACAGACAGACATGACGAATCTATAAGGATCCGTTTTTGCCAGTTGGCTACGGAACCCTAAAAAGAGAAATAAACAATAAATAAAAGCAAAACTTAAATCTACAACTTAATACAATATTGGCTGCCCCAAATAGGCCCAGTTCGGCAAAAATGCCAGACAACTAGTGCCTGACGCTGATTTTCAACTGGAATGCTGTTGTTGACGCTGACCTAGGTAGTTTTAGTAAAGAAAGGGTTCCATGCTCCCCGAAGACTGGGTGGAGCTAGAGGCCGCTAAAATATTAGTCAGGTGGATGCCTCGTTCCTCCTCAAAAAATGGTTGTTCACCTTTGAACATACTCGTACGTTTGTTGCATTTATTTTGTTCGGTGGACCAGAATGTGTTTACTGAAAGCCCGGTTTTCCTGCATGTGCGTCACGAACGCGATGATCGCATACTCGATTTCGCTTTGGTTAGGACAGGGCTTTCTACTTCCAAAGACTTTGGTAAAGAACAGAAGTCGATGATGTAAACATTGTACCAAGTAATATAAAACTTTTGAGACGAGGCGAAAAATTTGGAAGCACTAAGGCTTTTGGTTAATCTGACTTCTATATCTCTGGTGCTTGAATCAATGCTTCTTTTTTATTGACTCTTTTATTTGATCTGGGTTTTGGCCTATTTTATTTTAAATGCTCATTGTAGATTACTTGTTATTTCTTTATTTTGTTACTGTGATCGTTCAGATTTGACTTATTTTTAATTTAACTCTTATAAATTATATTAACACAATATTACGCCTGTAGGTAATCCACATGTCGCTAGTTATTTTTATCATTATCTAATAGGATCTCCTATCGTCATAAACGATGCATAAATCCAGTTTCCGTAGCTGCTTCTGAGGATTTTCTGATATAAATTCCCAATAATACTTTGGTCGATGTCACTTTCAGTAGTCGTGCTTCTGACCGACGAATCTTTATTCATTTTTTTTACTTATTTCAATATGTACACACATTGTACATGTACATACATTTTAAACTAATATTTATAAAAACAAAAAAAAAACATTTGAAAATATTAATAGTAGTAGCCCACCGGCATCGGGAACAGGTTCCAAGCTACCGGCGGCGGTCAGGGCTCCAGAGATGGGAACCTCGTTCGTGTCTAAAAGAACTGAGCTGAATCAGGCCCTTGATCCAGCAGCTTTATGAGTGTTCGGACAACGTGAATAAATCTAATTATGTACCTTAATTTTACGTAGAGTAACTGATTATTTTTCGACAGGGAAATTAATCAATTCGAGCACTGTGATAACCTCAAATCTGTTGTGAGATAAAAGGGCAGTTTTTTAACCAGCAGAAGGCCCACAATTTATACTACAAATAACGGCTTTCATAAATATTTATCAGTATCCGACGGATTTAACGACTTCTTTACTGGCCAGCAAAATGTATAACTTTCTAACACACTTATATACTACCTCCTAAAGAATAAATAAATAAAAAAATCCACCGACCTGTCGTCTTTAAAGCCCGGGGAAGGCCATATTTCATCAGATGTGGCTAAATTACGGCTATATTTATAATGTTTGGCCACATCAAAGTGTGTGATCGTGTACCGTCATAAATAATGATGACGTCACGGGGTACAAATGGTGCGAAGTAATGGCGGCCAGTCCCCAACATTTGCTGTTACTTAGAGGGTCGGGGTTTTGGTATTTTCTGGATAAATATAGCTTACATGTTATGCGTATTTTTTCTTATTATAGAATATTTTTTCAGTCAAAATTCGACCAGGTACAATTTATTTATAATTTAATGTAAAGTTCAGGATGTAGGCACATTTCTGTATTCTTTTGTCGCCAGAGAAAATGTCAAAGAGGTTAAAACTTCGCTTCTTATGCACGAGGTGGAGAGCTTAAACCTGGACAAGACCAATATGTGAAGGTATAAAGAAAAACCGAACATAACAACAACAGTACGCCTTTATGAAAGCCGATTACATCTTGTCATAAAGTAAAATAGATTCAGATATCGGCAATCAATATTGAACATCAACTTATTAAAAGAGATAGAATAGGATAGCCTCCCTCTCTTTTTTTTTCTTAACTTTTGAAAGTAACCGCTATCTCTAAGTAATTTACAAGTAACAAGCACGCCTTAAAAAATAATGAAAATCTTGTCCAAACCATCAAATTCATTTCCTAAATCGCTCTTCATAAAAATACTCGGAAAGAGCTTCGGATCTACCCTTTCATTACTTGATTGGACCGCGGTTGGAAGTCAACAAAGTAAACGTTGCGGAATCGATCCCAAAATGTTCTTTGAAACGATCGTATCTGAGTATTGAGTAAATGTTTGTATTGGCAAGAAGGAGTTTAAGAGAGATCCTAAGTTAATAAAATGTTTAGATTGATTTCTTTGAGTGTGAATAAGCATGAAGTCAACAAATTTTTAAAATCAAAAACATAATTTCTGAACTTGTATAATTAGTACCTAGATAGCGAAAAGAAAATAGGTAAATCCTATTAAGGCCAGGTATTCCCAATTTTACATCACTTTGATTTAACAATAAATAAAGAAATCGTGATTTTTTAAATCCAAAAAAATAACTTGTTCTAGTTTACTCTATGTACTTTGACAATTTGTGGTTCAAAACACGATATTGAAAACTTCACTCGATAAAAAAAAAATCCGAAAAACAGGCTTAATCGATATTTTTTTCATGTTTTCCTTGTTTTTCTCAAAGCTTATAAATGTTTTACTACTAAAAACCATATCTTAAAAAAGGTAATAACGTAGAGAAAAGTAATTTGTGGTTACATTTTGCAAAATAGCTTGTTTTTTTTAATAATAAATTATTATATAACAGAGCGGCTCGCGTTCGTCACTTCAGTCGCCCGCTAGGCCTTGTCGAGGTGAGACCTGTGTCCCTTTTTCTAGCGCGCGGCTATCACATAGTGTAAAGAAGGCAGTTACTCTTTATTTGTTTTTATTAGTGCACAGAAGTATGGGAAATAAAAATAAAAACAAGAAAGTAGCCAGGTGCAAAGTCCGGAAGGTTAGACGAGAAATCAGGTAAGTTTGTTTACAATTTTATTTTTTCACATACTAATATTATCTAAATACTTATTCGTCTTTTGATTTTTAAATCTAATCTACGGTCTATCTTTACCTTTACTTTCGAAACCTGTCCATCATTTCTAAGAAATAGCAATAAGAGTGCGCTTCTTATCTCTATTTAGGTACCTAGGTAGGTAATATTATAATAACAATAGAAGTGCAGCGCGCGCCGCCGCCGCGTTGCCGGCCGCACCTGTGTGTGTTTATTACCTACTAGCTGTTGGCCCCGGCCTCGCTCGCCAGCCAACCCCTCTCCTATATAGCCTATTACCGGCTCTAGTGTCCCACCTGTCTCTGTACCAAAATTTATCAAAAACAGCCGTTTTGACATGAAAACGGAACATACATACATACTTACATACATAGGTAGATGCAAAGGTATAATATGAGTAGGAAATTAGGGATCTCTGTTCCTTTCTGCGGATATATGTAGGTAGGTACCTACCGGCACCGACATTGAAGTCTCAAGGACGGATACCAACATAATACATAGTAAAATCATAACAGTAGAATAACTTGATAACGTTTTCATGAACATTTTTTTATTGTTGCAGTGCATCAAAACCACGATGCAAAGGAATGTATGCGTCCAAAAAAAACACAAATATAAAGTAAGTATCTAATACCTATCGCAAGGCAAAATGGTACCAACTCCAAGCGAAAAGGCACCCACACAGACATATTCGTACAACTCACGAGACGACGGGCATTTGTTTGAGATGAGCAGCCAGATAATTTTGCAGCACCCAGTACACACTCTATGCCTCAACCACATTTGGAACAACCAGGTCCAAGTACGCGGGTGATTAATTTTAGTAATTTTTGATTATTTTTGTATATCAATTTCTTTCAATAAAATTATAATCCCGTCATTATGTTTCTATTGAAGGACACCGTGGTTTTTAGTCAGTACAAGTCTGACAGTCCCTCCTGCCCTGCCCTGGGTGGGAAGACTCATTTGATGATTTTACAAGCTAAAGTCCCTTTTCATTTCATACCAGAAAGGAACGGGATTGGGTTTGGGGGCATCCAGTAGCCCAGGAATGGGATTGGGAGACGCTGGTCCAAAGGCTGGAAAATCCTTTTGGTGGTTCAGCGTGTTCCAAGGAGAGGGTCTTTAGGGACTAAGTTTCTCGGGCATCAGTGAAGAGGGAATCTTCACAGATGGGGATTCCCTCTGTTGGCGGGCGGCAGCGCGCTTGGCCAACTTGGGAGAAGCGGATTTGGGGGCTTTGGCAACCGCGGTTAGCCGGGTGACCTACTTGGCCGCATAGTACGCAGCTGGGAGGTTCAGGGCAGAGAGCCCTATCTTTGGGGCGGGGGCAATTGACCGTACTATGGTCACCTAAGCATTTGACGCACCTGGGCGGTGCGAAGTAGTGGGCTTGACTGTGGCCGTATTGCTGACAGTTGTGACACTGTCCTACAGTATGAGCCTTGTATGGCTTCTCGATGGTGATGCCCGACAGGGAACACACCGACTTGATTTTAAAAAAGGGGTGAGGGCCATGACTCGACAGGGTCGCAGATTACTAGGACCATGTAGAAGAGCTCACCGCCCCTCGCCTTGTGAAGGCGGTGGACGGCGGAATCGGGGACGTTTTGGGCTAGCAGGTCGTCTAGGACGTCCTGGGTGGGGATTTCCTTTGGGATCCGCCTTATCACCACACGGCCACACGGGTGGGCTTCTCCTCAGGGAGAGAAAAGGAGTGGAAGAACGTATTCCTTCCGCGAAGGAGTCGGGAGAGTTCCCTATAGTCCGAAGACGTCGGGGTCGAAACTTTGATGTCCTTTTGGGTACTAGTGGCCTTGGTATATTGGATTTTATTATCCACACACAACTTTGAGACCTCAGTCCATTTGGACTTGTCATGGATGTAGATCGGGGGAGGGAGCTTAAGCTTCTTGGCAGAAGCCGCGGGAGGGATAGCCATAGGGCTAGAGGGGAGGCTGGCGGAGACCGCTGAAGGGGTGGGGGAGATAATACGAGAGATCGGGAAGAGGGGGTAGGTGGGCCCGCGAGGGGTTTCTTAGCCTTTTTGGCTTGAGAATGTTTCCCCTGTTTGCGTTTTCCAATGACTACTTGGAAATCCTCATAATCGGAATTGGGCACAGATGTGTCTATTCGTTCGGGCTCAGGTGCAGAGCGCACCTGTGAGGGACTATTGTTTGAGAAACAATGGGCGGATTAGGGACGGACGGGCTGGGAACAGAGGCCGCTTTGTCGGCAGAGGCTTTGTTAGGAACGCGGTCGGCGGGATCCGGATTGGGTGGAATGCCTTTGTTGGCGAGCGGGGGAGAAATGGGACCAGCGCGCGCATTATTGCGTTTTTGCTGAACGATGGAGAGAAACCCCCAAAAGAGATCCTCGATAGTGGAAGTCATCGTGTAGCAGCTGGCATTGTGAGTGAACTCTCAGGGGGAAAAAACTTACACTAACAATTCCACAATTTCTAGCTCCCCGGGTGGGTGTGCCCGGGGATGAGTAGCCTCCCTGCCGAGGGATTATGTAAGCTTGTAAACCTGTTGCCAATCTTAATGTGCAACAGGGCCCTATTAGGGTCTGGTGCGAAGGGGTAGACACACCCAACCGACACCAGGTGTGTCGCTGTGAACGAAACCAGAGACTAGGTTCGACTAGGAGATCCCCCAAGGCCGAGCTCCTAGCTCCCGACTCCAATAAATTAACCTCGCCCTGAAGAGGTTTGGCGGGATGGATTGGGGCACCACCCTCTTGGTTTCGTTATCACCGTAAGGTTTCCACCAAGAACCACGAAACTGTGGATTTTCCCTGAAGGGGCACAATACACGCGAAACGTTTTGGGAAATGGATTGTCCTGAAAAGGACAGTTTTGTTCGAGTAGTCGGAGAATACTGAGACGTCGTGGGAGTACGACGAAATCGCAGCGGGGAGCGGCACAGGCACGGAGCACACACAGGGAGACGTCCGTACGCGGCGGCAGTCAGGCGGCGAGTGACTGACTTGGTTTGAGTGTGTCAATGTTTATATCTCCAGTTTGTCATTGCTTTGAAGATTGATCAGGTATTTTTCAATAAACGTTTTCCTTAAGTTTTTTCGACACCTTTTCACTTTTTCTTATGTGTTAATAAATGTTAAAAGAACAGTCAATTTCAGTAAATAATTAATTTTAAATGTTTTAATAAATTTCGGTTTCGGCCGAAACAGAGAGCAAGGCCGAAAGTTCGGTTTCGGCTGAAAAATTTGTTTCGGTCGGACACTAGTAATGAATAATTATTTTTCTGATATCTCCAGTGATTTCCGTAAAACAAAATGAACTGTACATACTGTGCTATGTTACACTGTGGCGCAAAAAAAATGACTTTATTTCACCGACTTTGACCAACCCCCAATTTGACCAATCGTGCCTAAACACCTCTGAATTTTGACATTTTGAACTTGAACAAAAATAATGTAACTACACATCGTCGTCTAATAAATAATTTGACTCCCCCCGCATTACCTATAGTTTGTTAGGAGAGTCGTAAAAGCTTGCATTTGTCGCGATGGTACTAGGCATACATAAAATGCAAGAGATAAAGCTTTGTCCTCTGTTGTATTTTATCAGAACCAATGAAAAATCTTGTCATAATTTATGAACAGCTATTTCAAACTTTTCCCAGCTGAGTGCGTAGCCGAATGGAACAACGCCGGACTGATAAGCTACGAGGTTCGGGTTCGATCCTTTCTTGAGAGATACTCTTTTTGTATTATTTAAATATTTTATTAAATTTGTTAAGCATTCAAATAATATGTTACCATTACTTTTAATATACAAGTAACTTGTTTTTTAACTTGGATACCATATTTTTAATGAAATAAATTGAAGACCAATTTTCAACATGTTTCAAAGAATTTCTCGAAATACTTCGCTATTACTACAAATTATAATAAAACAATTTTTTAATGAATCAAATCTCTTATTTTATTTTTAAAATAAATCAATAAGACAAGTTGACCTACTGCCTGCTTATCTGTAATGTGACACTCCCCGCGACGTAAGCGCACGGCTCGCTTTGCGGCAATCGCGGGAAACTCTTGGTAGCGTTAAATGCCTATTTCGCTTGGATTACCTGCCCTAAACTTTGAAAAGATTTTTTTTTTGTGAATTTTTAGATACTTACGCTTTTCGGAGAGAGCGATTTATATTGAAGTATCGGCAATAAAAATGTTTTTATTCTCCTCCAGTTTTTAAATTATTTCTTGGGTATCATCTTATTCTAAAGCCTCCTGCAGACACACGCGATTAATCGCGCGGGGCGACATGTCGCGGTCCATTCGCAGTATTTTAGGAGTGGAAATTAGCTTGGCTCGTTGTCGCAGCGCGATTAATCGTGTGTGTCTGCAGGAGGCTTAAAGGTGTTCAGTCATTTACATAACACATTGCAGAATGTATTACCTTCGTTATAAATGCAATACCTACGTGAATGTGTTCCAAAAGCAATTAAGCATGTAATTTTTACACAAATTGACAAATTCAGTTACCAACTTCTACTGATTTAATGTGATGTAGGTATATCCCAGCTAATATATTATAGGATGATGAGCATAAGATCATATTTCTAAAAAACCTTCTAAAATAAAGTCCCAAATGAATTTAGTTATGAGCATTATGTTCATATTTCTAGAGTATCTTATAGAATGCCAAATAAATGTAAATCCTATGTTAATGAAAACTTATCCATAAACTAGAATAATAAATCGCGATTGAGTTGTTCAAAGTTTTGGTAATATTTGACAACAACGGGAACTGTGTGCCGGAATCTATCTACGAAGTTGGCAGGGTTGTGGACCCCTACCCTAATCAACAAGTTTAATTACTGATGCTTTCCATGAAGTTTATAATCAGAAGTTACAAGTGTTAAATATTGTGGGTTCATTCATTAAATACATTAGTTCCTTTATTTATTAGACACTTCATTTCAAGCACATCTTTCAACACATAGGTAAGTACAACGATGACTCAAATCTGTCACGATACGAACACGTGACGACGACAAATCTGTCACGATAATGATCTTTTCTTTTAATGAGTCTTGACACGATCTAACCCAGAAGAAAAAATGGAGCGAACTCAGCCAGAAGAAACAGTAAGTACTGTTTGGAGCCGACAGCATATAAGGTAGACCTGGTGAGGCCTACCACCCCTCAAGTGACATTGTTCAGCCGTCACCGTGGGTTATAGGCAAGGGAGCATACGGTGGAGGTGTCCCAAGCTTGGGCAGCACACCGCCGCCGCCGTGACCTAACGGAGGCGATAGGCGGTGGCGACCTCTCGCACCCGGCACTGGTAGAGGCCACGATGCGGGGCGAGACGGAATGGGAAGCAGACACCTCCTTCTGCGAAGCAATCATGTTAGCGAAGGAGGCGGAGTGCGCGAGGGAGGGGACACCTCACGACCCAAAGGCCGTGGGAGACGCCCACGGCATCAACTATCGTGAGGCGATTTCTGAATTATAGATGATTTAACCACGCTGAAAGAAAGAGGTTACTAGCAGGTATTGAAGCTTATAAAATCCCAGTTATAATTCCAATTTCTCCTAAAATCTTCTCAATTAACGAAACCGTATTCCAATCTAAATTATATTAGTAAACTACCCTCGAGCTATCTGTATTTCAGATTAGTATCCCCAATAGTGTTGCAGTACATCGTTGAGGGGTTTGTAAAATTAGTGTTGCAGTCCTAACCGAAATAATTGCGTTACACTGATTGCAATGAGCTGCACTGGACACTATCAAATTATCTTGGTTGGTCTTTTGGTACGTGATTAAAGGCTTTGCCAAACATAAAGCTCGGCGAGTGGCGTGTGCTTGGCGGGAGCGCGGCGTGATCAAGTCACCTAGCGCTCCCACCGTGTCCTTTGTCATCGTGCCAAGTGCCAAGGCTAGCATGACGTGTCACGCCCGCGCCCCGCCAAGCTCGGCGGGACTTCGGCCTTCGGCCATGGCGTGTTTTGTGTGACGACTTAAATATATTTTCATAGTACGTAACGTAAGCACGCCTAGCACACGCCACGCCAAGCTCCCTGTTTGGTAAACTCTTTTAGATATTTTATCAGATTTTGGTACTTTGTTTTTGGCAGCCAGTAATTACAATTTCGGATGCCAATATAAAAAATATGTTTCTTTATCAAAATAATAATAATAAAAAAGAAATAAAAGGAAAATTAATTCTTAATTAAGTTTATTGCGGCTGTATTATTTTCTTAAACAATCACGAATATTATTATCATGTTATTATTCCTTCGTATTTAATCACAGTTTTTGATTAATTTGCAACATCAAATGAAACAGAACATGAGCATATCCATTCGTTGGTTCCCAAAAATGATTTATAAATAAAATTCGCCGAAGTTCTGTTGATACAAAACATTGACAGGCTAAATGAATCGACGGTAAATGAAAAAACTTTACTATTGGGAAATGAAAACATCGAAAATATCATTTACATAGGCCTCTGGGGCGAAAATAAACTGCTCAAGTTTATATTGAAAATGTTTTTTGACAATAAACCATCAATTCCGACGGAAACGTGAATTTATTCTCGCTGGTTATATTTAATTCACTTACATTTCTTGCACGAGACGAGAACAGTAGAGTAATTGTATGCTACTTTTAATGTTAATATTTTATTTTCTTAAGAAATTTTTCGGAGCTCAAAATAATGTAATGTAAGCGTACGTTGGATATCCTGTTTTTTAGTTTTTTGCTCATTTCATTTTCTGTAATCGATGCTGGCTGTCCAATTCGGTTGTCCAATTCGGTTGTCTCAAATCTATGTGGATTGTGGGCCCACTTAAGCGGAGAGGAAGTAATTTTGGTAATTTTACAGCAAAAAGTTGTAAAATATTATACTTATGGAAAAAGAAAATCGGACTCGCTCGTAATTTTTTTTTTCAGAATTTATTTTGTGACAGACTTAAAATTGGTGATACTTTTACTTCCGAGAGACAATTACTCACAACATGATAGGTGATAGATATTTTTTGAAAATGACTACCATGGTACTAGAATCCAGATTGAAGTTTATGTCTGTGTTTTAATTTTCTAATTCGTATTCAATAGTTTTTGCATGAAAGACACAAAACAACTAACCATTCATCTGCTCCATCCATACATTTATCCATTCACAAACGCATTTATAATAGAAAGAAAGATTTAGTATCAATACGTAGTGTTTGTAACTTCGATCACCGCGGTTGGATGGATTATTTGCGTTTCAGAATAAAATATAATATGACACCTTTTATAACTTTGTATATAACGTACATTGTCTAACGTCTACAATCTTTTATCCGACTGCAGTGAGACAAAGCCGAGGTAAAACAGAAAATGTATTTTTCCTATAAAAGAAATCTCTCAGAATAAAAAAGTTAACAGTAAAACCACAATGAGTTGCGATATAGATTTATGGAGAGCAGTGGTGACTTACTGGAAACAGCCTCGACTTACACAACTTGACTGGCCTGTTGGTCTAGTGGTTAGTGACCCTGACTGCTATGCCGGAGGTCGTGGGTTCGATTCGCACCCAGGACAGATGTTTGTGTGATGAGCACGATCATTTGTTCTGTGTCTGGGTGTAATTTATCTATAATATTTATGTATTTAGAAATATATAAGTATGTTTATCAGTTGTCTAGTACCCATAACACAAGCTCTGCTTAGCTTGGGACTAGATGGCGTTGTGTGATAGTTGTGGAATATTATTATCATTATTATATTATTAACTTACGTTAAGGCCACACTAACGGCATTTCTCGTTAACAGCCTTTAAATGTTCAAATAAATGTCTCTTAACGCGATAATTAACGGCATTTCCCGTTAGTGTGTTAGAAACTGACAGGCGCATTGTTTTATGTAATTTATTCTATCACCTTTGTTCTCATGTAGATACGGTGAAGGGAACTAGAACATCTTGAGAAAGCGGGCATATCCTGGAACCAAAGTTTCGGATACATGTTACACTGAAAAAAATAAAACGAGACTTTCTACTGTTCTTGAACAGTAAAAAAAAAACGGTTCCGGGAACTTATTTATACGTTAAAATAATTGATTACGGACAGTGCACTGAAATGGGCAAAAACAGTAAAGAGCTAAACAGTTATTTCAACTGTATGAACATTAAAGTCTACTTACAGTAAAGAGCTAAACAGTTATTTCAATTGTTTGAACATTAACGTTAACTTAAACAAGCAGTAAAAATAACCGACCAGTAGCAAATGCACAGTAAAATCTACTGTTATAACTTAACTGTTTTTTTTAGTTAGTTTTACTGCTTTGGACAATAGGCTCTATTTTTACTGTCCAAAACGGTGAATATTACCGAAAAATCGGTTGGTATTACTGATTTTTTTTTTCAGTATAGGTACCGATTATAATCCAGCATGTACTTTCAATAGCCCTGTACGTTCATGGGTCTTCCTTTTGGACGGTTTACGACGATATGGCCCTCTATGGGGGCTCTCCGTGAAATTGCTGACAAATCTTTGAGACACGCGTGGAACACGACGCGCCGTCGATACGGGCGTGTCCCATAATCATCCGTTTTCGCTCATTTTCCGTTGAAATGTATGAAACTACCCATCCCACCGATATCGTGTCGATATCGTTAACGTTTGATGTGATAGCGCCCATTAATAATGTAGGTATAAGTTGTTCCGGGTCTGGGTGTTTGTGTATGTGATATTCTATGTTTGTAAACGCATCCACGCCACAGGAGAAATTTCAGTGTGGGGCAACTTTTTTTTTAATCCCACAAAATCACATCCGTTTGCTCCAAAGAGCTAGACGTAGACACAAGTGTATTATAAAACTCCAACATTGCGCCAGTTATTTTGTTAGTCCATGTTATAGGGGCGAGGGGGCGAGCCTATAGCAATTAGATTCCCTGGCACAAAGCCAGGCTACTCGTTGTTACGAAGAATTTTAAAATCGATGAAAACTTTTATTTTTTGTATTTATTACTCTACTCGAGCTTCATGGCATTTTGTTAATACTGGCAACTCTATTGCCAACATGAGTTCCATTATTTTACTCGGGTAGGTACGGTAGGTACAGTTCACCCCAAAGATGTAACGAACCGTAAAGATAACTCTTCAAACATTGTTTTCAATAGAAAACTTATACAAAGATGTTCGATAAAGACAAAATTTTTACGTAAACTTGCGAAAATTAGAAAACTTTTATCTTTGTAAAGGTCCCTTTTTATCAAGATTTGATGTTTAAAAGGTGTTATTCTGGGAAAATGTTTTGTTTTTCACGATTCCTATACCTTTTTTGGCGTGGAAAAGCATCCAATCACTTCTCCCGCCCTTTGGGGGGGGGGGGAAGGGACTGTCAGACTTGTACTAATAAATCTATAGCATTATAATCAGCGTATAACATTTTCACTGCTGGAATAAAGATCACCTCCCTATCTATCTTTCATACGCTGTAAGGATGAAGCATGCGAACGCGGACGGCGCGTAATAGGTGACTCGCCGTCAACTGTTAAAAGTTTAAGTTATCATTCAAAGTTAGAATGAACAGGCTTCTCCTGGGTAAGCTCGCTCCATCGTCGACCTTGTCTTAGTCACTCCTGACCTAGACTAAGGTCAAGAGCAAACCCATTATAAAAAAAAGAAAACTGTCGCTCGCCATCAACACCGTCCAACAGAAAATCAATTTTTCAATTCGAACCAGTAGTTCCCGAGATTAGCGCCTTCAAACAAACAAACTCTTCAGCTTCATAATATTAGTATAGATAATTGTTTGCTGAATGAATTGCATTCTAAATTCTAGTAAACGGAATATTTAGAACTTTGATACGAGATTTAGACATAGCTTAAAATAAATCTGAACCCAATTTCCAAAATGTCGGTACTGTAAAAATAAAATAAATCTCAGCGTTTAAATTCAGAGAACGAAAAAGGGTAAGCAAGCTCAATAAAAACTAAAATTACAGTTAAAAATATTCATTGCCTTGGGAGAAGTCTTAGCTAAATAACTTTCAATGTTGAAAACAAAGGAGAATACATTTTCAAGGTTCCGCGTTTCCTAAGTGTGCCATAAATCGGTGCTGTTACCCTGAACTCATAGAAATGTCGAGGGGGGTTGCGAAATATATGGATTTAATGCTTTGTGCCTATTAATTCTTGTTATTACAGCTGAAATGAATATATTATTTCCTTCAGGCATAGCTGGCGCAGCAGCTGAGAAAATAATATTATCTGTGTCGCCTAAAGGTTTCTTAGGGGATATGCAATTTTTGGGAGGGTGTTTACGCACGCTGAAAACTTGTCCAATACCTCTTTGACAGAGTGGGCGAAGAAGTAGCGGGAATGAACCAAGCCAGACATTTTCCAAGATGAGATTCTTTTTGGTCCCAAATAAGGTCCTTTAAATCTTAAAATTGAATATTTAAAGAGTGGAAAAATTAATCATTTTATAATAAACTAGCTTTTGCCCGCGGCTTCGCTCGCGTAATCAGTCGAAAATCTAAGAAGATTTATACAAACTTTCATCCCCTATTTTTTCCCCTTAGGGGTAGAATGTATCAAAATCCTTTCTTTGGGGATGCCTACGTCATAGTAGCTTTATGCATGCAAAGTCTCAGCCCGATCGGTTTAAAATTGACAAAGTTTCATACAAACTTTCGTCCCCTATTTTATCCTCTTGGGGGTAGAATTGATCAAAATCCTTTCCTAGCGGATGCCTACGTCATATCATCTACCTGCATGCCAAATTTCAGCCCAATCCGTCCAGTGGTTTGGGCTGTGCGTTGATAGATCACTATATCAGTCACCTTTGAGTTTTATATATTTAGATGAGTAGTTTCGTTAGTCTGGTGATAAGTACACTATTTGAAGATTGTATAAGTAGACAAATCTCATTATCAAACTTGAAAAAAACATCCAAACAACAACAATTAAGTTTTAAAAATGAAACAGTTCGAAACAAAATATCAGCTTCAGGACGTTAACAGAATCTAGATTTTTTTCTCTTAAAAAGTTCGTAGTTTCCCCAAAACTTATAACGAGTAACGTAATAACTTTGTCAATTGTGGAACAACAATGAATTAACTAAAAAACTTTGAAAATAAGGGTAGGTTCTTAAAAAGCTACTGTAACGGCCCGTTCACGACTTTGGTCTAAGCAACCGGCGGCGGCGCGAATACGACATTAGTTGCTTTGCATAAGACGCGAATTTACCACTAGCGGCGCCTTGTGGCGTGTTTCAAACATTTCTATCCATTTAATCTTACCTCGGTAATGAGGAATAACACGTCTTCGACTTTTTCTGTGCCCGAGGCAATAGACTTTTTGAGTTTATTCATTACAAACATACAAATCTTTCCTTTTTAGGGTTCCGTAGCCAAATGGCAAAAACGGAACCCTTATAGATTCGTCATGTCTGTCTGTCTGTCCGTCTATATGTTACAGCCACTTTTTGTCGAAAGTATAAGAGCTATCCTGTTGAAACTTGGTAAGTAGATGTATCATGTGAACCGCATTAGGATTTTCACACAAAAATAAAAACAAAATAAATTTTGAGGGTGCCCCCTATATTTAGAATTGAAACTCAAAAAAATTTTTTTTCACCAAACCCATACGTGTGGGGTATCTATGGATAGGTCTTTAAAAATGATTAATATAATAATATATTTTTTTCTAAACTGAATTGTTTGCGCGAGAGACACTTCCAAAGTGGTAAAATGTGTCTCCCCCCCTGAAACTTCTAAAATAAGAGAATGATAAAACTAAAAAAAATATATAATATAGACCTCAACAAAAACTTCCAACGAAAATTGGTTTGGAAGAGATATAGTTAGCAGTTTTTGAGATATAGTACGTTTTCAAAAACCGCAAATATAACTTTGCCATTCATACAAACACTATGAAAAACAAAGTAATTTTTATTGTTTGTGTATATTACTTACTAATCTCAATATAATTATATCCCTAATCTATGCTTGCTACTACGGAACCCTTCATGGGCGAGTCCAACTCGCACTTGGCCGGTTTTTTTATAATATTAGTGTATATTATTCAGCTACAGCAGATTCCACTGCACAGAATACCATCCACTGTTAAAATTGATTAACGAATCCAGCCCAATTTATTACACAACATGCTGTAAAATATCAAGTATTTTTAAACAAAATATTCAATATTTACCGGCCATTCATAACAGCACTTCCCAGTGCTGTGAAAGCCATGATCGGCGTCACATCTGGCGTTGGACCATTAGCGATTACTGCTGGCTCATCGATCGTATCGACAACTTGCCTCACTTACGATGCCGAAGTAAATAGTTACTTAATATTCTATATTTGCAAGTTTTAAAAAATGGCTTAAAAATATTAAAAGTACTAGTTTTAATGAGGATTTTTACACTGAAAAAAATAAAACGAGACTTTCTACTGTTCTTGAACAGTAAAAAAAAAAGGTTCCAGGAACTTATTTATACGTTAAAGTAATTGATTACGGACAGTGCACTGAAATGGGCAAAAACAGTAAAGAGCTAAACAGTTATTTCAACTGTATGAACATTAAACTCTACTGAAACAAACAGTTCCTTGTAAGTATTGCCGTTTTCAGAGCTTTACTGGTCTCGTAGCAGTTATTTTTACTGCTTCTAAACAGTTATTGTAGCACACAGTAAAGAGCTAAACAGTTATTTCAATTGTTTGAACATTAACGTTAACTAAAACAAGCAGTAAAAATAACCGACCTGTACCCTGAGCACGAGTTTTCACTCTTTTACTTTACAGCGTCTTTTCAGTATTTACAGCGTTTCTTGTATGAAAAACTGGAACAGCGCCTCTGATGTGCGAAGAAGGAACTATTTTTTTCCTTGAAAATTGTCAATTTGAAGTTGTCAAAGTTCCAGTTTACTTTACGTCTCAAATACTGAAAATTCGTGCTCGGGGTACAGAAAACAGTAGCAGGTGCACAGTAAAATCTACTGTTATAACTCACCTTTTTTTTTTCAGTTAGTTTTACTGCTTTGGACAGTAGGTATTTTTAATGTCCAAAACGGTGAATATTACCGAAAAATCGGATGGTATTACCGATTTTTTTTTTCAGTGTACCTATTTAATTGCTGGAATACATGTTATCTGATGCATTGCCTCTTCCTTTGTTGTAATAGAAATACAGAACTACCGTATTTGACGCAAGCTGATGTGTAAAGTTACTGGAGTGATACACTAATGTTGTAAATCTGAAGAGTTTGTTTGGTTGGTTGATCGCGTTAATCTCAGGAACTACGTTTTCAAATTGAACAAATATTTTTGTATTGGATTTTTCGAGGAAGGCTATAAAACATCAAGCTGCGACCAATAGGAGCTGAGCAGCGGGGTTGAAACCCATTTTAACTTGAAAATAATCCCACGTTAACATAAAATTGGAAAAAAACTATCCTTTGTGTTGAAGCCTCCTGCAGACACACTCGGGCGGCGAGTTGCCCAATACTCGCCGCTCGCATGCCCGCGCCTACGGTGACCGGAAATCGTCATGCGACGTCCGACGCCGTGGGCGTCTGCCACTGCGGCTGGGGCGGAGGGAGGACGCTGTCCTCTCCCTCTCACGGCCCGCCTACTCCTTCGCGAGCATAACTGCTTCGCAGAAGGACGCTTCCCACTCCGTCTCGCCCCACAGTATGGCCTCGACCAATGCCAGGCGCGAGAGGTCTCCGCCTATCGCCATCGTGAGGACACGACGGTGCTCTGCCAAAGCGCGGCAGTCCTGCACCGCATGCTCCACCGTGTCCTCCGGGTGATCCTCGCAGTGGTGAGCTAGATACTATTATGAAATAATTATTGGTTTTACAAATAAAAGATTTCAGATATTTCGCTGTCTTTATTCAGTATGAAAACTTTTAAAAAAATCTCCATAAACTTGCAGGTACATCATAAAATTATCAAAATTAAACTACAAAAGGCTACAATATATCAAAACATAACTGAACTTTAAGGTCGTTAAAGATTTAATCAACGAAAATTGGGGTGGCCATACATTGAATTAGTGTCGAGAACGTACATCGATATACGGCGTAATGGTGTATAATCTAGTAACTAGTTGTGGGCGAACCCATTTGGATGAGTCTACGAAAACAGTGGTTGTTGAGATAAGCAGGCGAGAAAGCAAGAAAGAAAAATATTTTAAGAAACTGTTGACGTTTTTACATTATTTCGCTGACTTAAACGTATCAAAGACAGACGCACAAAGTATCAACTTAGACTCAATTCAAGTGTTTTTAGGATTTAGAATCGCTGATGCTATGGCCTATTCCAGTCGTTTTGAAAATAATGACTTAATGAGTGCTTTTATTTCTATATTTATTGTAAAAGTTATCTAAAAAATAATAACTTTTTTCAATAAATACGCATTAAAATTTGGTTGTGTCGGGGACCTTTTTTGTGTGGTGACATTAGCGCCATTTATTGTAGAGTTATCTAGAGAATTAATGGAAGCAAGTCTACAAATAGTTATAATTTATCATCCAGAAAATAGCAACAAAATTATTAAGTAATACATAGACACTTTATAACTAGTCCCCGAAGGGTCATAACGAAGTTCTAAACGGTCTTTGAGGATCAAACTTGTGTCGAAAATTTCTTGAAATTAATCTAGCTGTACTGTATTCTCAACATTCTAACTGGTGCAAATAAGGTTTAAAGTAGCATACAGTAACTACTTTTTCCTCTCTTACTATTGTGTTTGTAAATGATGGGTACCCGAATGACAGATAATTCGGCAGACCTAACCTTAAAATTAATAAACTTTATATCAATTATAGACAGTTTTTAGGTAAGTAAGACAGTTCAACTTGCCTACTTACTAAATTTAACTAGCAACGCTTACTTGCTTACTAACTTACTAATGGATGTGTAAATCGGCCTTTCAAAAACAAAACAAAAAGCGCCCATCCCTACCTTTTTATGCGGAAATATCATGTTAATCAACAGGAAGGGAGAGAAATTCATAAAAAACGTTTTAATGGTGTATCATCCATACTAATGCTACGCAAATGTAAAAGTGAATTTGTCTGCCTGTTACATTTTATTGTCGAAATCACTGAACCGATTTTGATTAGATGGAGTAGATGGAGAAGATGCATTTTTTCCTCTTTCTTTACACGTAAATTAATGCCTTATTGCAACCAAACTAAGTTGTTATTTATAAAATCTAACTTTTGTTTTAAATGACTGTGAAAGTTTCGGTGTTTGGATAGATGTTTTCGTCAAAACGGTGGATCTTAACGTAAAGTTCAGACTATTGTCTGGAATAACACATAGGATATATTTTATTACGAAATTTTGATCCCAAGGGATATTTTTCGAGTCAGGTCGCTTTTTTACCTGGTGAAATCATCAAATGAGTCCTCCCACCCAGAGCAGGACGTGAGGAACTGACACAGACTTGTACTGACTTTAATCCATGGTGTCCTTCAATAGCCATTTACGTTCCAGGGCCTCGGTTACCTGATAAGACAGTCCCGTGATCCGAGTTAGGCCGCTGCTGTGGCAATAGATATTCAAAGACTCCGCGAGCGAAGAGGCGAACAAAGTTAGTATCTCATGAAAATCGTTTTAAAATTTCCCAACTACGAGTATGTTCAGGTCGGCTTCCAGTCGAACAGGATGCAAATGAATAACAATATTTTACATGGAGCGACTGCCTATTTGACTTCCACAACCCAGTAACTGAGTATTGGTAAGACTGATTGTTAAGTGGTCTATACACGGCCCTAAAATCAGAGATATCGCCTCTGATTCTGACTCCGCCGGGGGAACGATAGTGGGGATGAAATCGGCTACGACTAAGATCATAATCATTATGGTTGCGATTTGCCTACACACGACACGATTTAGGGAACGATCTAGGGCGCTCCCCACCACTTCCCCGATATCGCCTCTGATTTTAGGGCCGTGTGTAGACCACTTTAGACTATTATTTTATTATTACTTAGTTATTATTTTCTTTTCTATATTTTTTGTTGTAATTTGCCAATTTTATTTGCATTTGAAACAGAAACTAAATACATTAGCTAAACTTTACTCAGTATGTAGGTACTCACATTTATTTCATGATATACGAGTACAATCGATTTCATAAATAATAATAATAAACCGGACTACAGGTCTTTAATTATTCACATGTTCATGCTCAAATAACTTTCTCAAAGCTTTAATTAAGTTGTATAATCACTTTATAATCGATATTTAATCTGTTCTTTGAACTTCTCTTAGTTCGGTGCAAATCAATAATAACTTTGGCTTTGAGTTGTAATAGTTATAATAGTTCATCGTTCACGAGCTCGCGACAATTTGAACTTGTTAAGTTAGTTTTTAAATATTTTGGAGAAGTGTTAAAGAAATAAGGATTTTGTTAAAAAGGAAAGAAAAGGTTTCACATTTTATTTATTAAACCTTCTTGCTACACAATTAAGGTAAAAAACCGTACTTATTGATTTGGACAGTTAAGGTTTGAGAGAAACATTATACATTTTGGAAAAAAAAATATACCTACTAAAAATTTATAATGATAAATTAATTAGAGATATTATGCTTATCACAAATGGAAAACCTTACAGTTAGTAATGCTGCATTGGGCTCCTATTTTTTAAATATTAGGTTAAGTTAATTGATGTAACTAAATAACATCTTCATTTTCTACATTACTTCATTCATTTTTAATGAACGTTTCTTGAAATTTCACCGCTAAGTAGATGATAAATTCCTATACACAGCATGTTCCATATTTAATATCAGCTGCATGATAATAGAAGCTAGACCGTAGAGCTTCGTGAATACATCAAGAGGCAAGCATCGAATATTCACAACAGCCTGTATAAGCTAAGAATAGGAGCTCTAGCGTGGGTTAGAGGTGACTTAGAGATTATTGGTGAAAGGGTCGCACGTGCCTTTTACCTCTATGTCTATAATACCAGACTGGTTAAACTAGGGACGTGGCCAAAAAGTAGTGATTTATCTTCACACAGATAACTTCCCCTAAACATTTTTTTTGTACTTTTGTTTAGACGTTGCCTCGCTATAATTATGGCTTTTCTTGTATCGTAGGTGTGTTTACAAGAATTTAAACTCACAACCACCTGAAGATCATACATATACTTGCTCTGTGTGGGATTCGACAAACAGCGCAGCAGTCCAATCGACATTGCACAGGTTAGTGCGTTGCAATTATAATATAATTATTATAAAGTCAGTGTATGGAGTTTATCTGTGTCTTCACAAAAAAGTAAAAAAAGTACTGTTTTAAATTGAACTGTTGAACCTAAAGAGAGGGTTATGTCCAGCTGTGGACGAATACAGGCTGAATGTCAAAAAATCTGGGACAGAGTGGATGTTTTCTTCAATAAAACACTGAAAAAAAAATAGTAATACCAACCGATTTTTCGGTAATATTCACCGTTTTGGACAGTAAAAATAGAGCCTATTCTCCAAAGCAGTAAAACTAAATGAAAAAAAAAAACCAGTTGAGTTATAACAGTAGATTTTACTGTGCATCTGCTACTGTTTTCTGGTCGGTTATTTTTACTGCTTGTTTTAGTTAACGTTAATGTTCAAACAATTGAAATAACTGTTTAGCTCTTTACTGTATGCTACAATAACTGTTCAGAAGCAGTAAAAATAATTGCTACGATACCAGTAAAGCTCTGAAAACGGCAATACTTACAAGGAACTGTTTGTTTCAGTAGACTTTAATGTTCATACAGTTGAAATAACTGTTTAGCTCTTTACTGTTTTTGCCCATTTCAGTGCACTGTCCGTAATCAATTATTTTAACGTATAAATAAGTTCCCGGAACCGTTTTTTTTTACTGTTCCAGAACAGTAGAAAGTCTCGTTTTATTTTTTTCAGTGAAGTCCTTGGTTTGCGTAGTCACTATCGAAGTTCGAAGGTAAGTAATATAGTCTTGGTGGTACCTGTTTCAGAATCTATTTTGCACGACATTTGCAAAGCAGGTACTGGGTTCGTAACTTGTTTACGTGCTAAGTATTAGGGTAACTAAATCTAGACGCACTGCTAATTATCATCCATACATTGTTGCCATTCCACCAATTCGCACTAAGCGATTTCTATCTTTCTTCAGAATGCGCACAGCAAAGGAGAGGAACTCACCTCCTGCATCGGTGTTTCCGAACGAATACAGCCCGAATCTCTTCAATGTTAGGGCTCCCACACATAAACACGATACGACGTCGCGTCGTGGAAATCTACGATACGACGTTGTGACTCACGATGCAATCCTGCGCAGTTGTTTTTCGAAATTCAAAGATGACGGATGGTATTGAAGTCTATCATTTAATTACGCTAGTCGAGCAGCGTCCCGTACTATGGAACAGAATGCGTCTAGAGCGGTCCATTTTTCGGAATAAACTAAAACACCACCCCACTGTAAAGATGCTCATCGTAGATTTCTACGACGCGACGTCGTATCGTGAAACCACGCTACATCGTTGTACGACGCGACGTCGTATCGTGTTTATGTGTGGGAGCCCTTAGAGTGAACAGGCTTCATCTGGGTAAGCTCGCTCCATCGCATTCTTTGTCACCTTTGACCTGGACTAGAGTCAAGAGGAAACTTATATCAAATAAAAAAAATCTAGTAAAAAATCTAATAAAAAAATTTCTTCTGGTACATAGTTTAAAACAAAATCATTTTTCATAATAGTGACTCTAGTATGTTCACATTCACAGTGCCACTAGTATACATATATATGGGTATTTGTAAGGAATTTTCTAGTCAGATTCTATTTCTATACTTCTAATATTATGAAGAGGAAAACTTTGTTTGTTTGTAATGAATAAGCTCAAAAACTACTGGTCCGATTTCAAAAATTCTTTCACCAGTTGAAAGCTGCTTTGGTCCTGAGTGACATAGGCAATAAGGGGGGGGGGGGGGGAAGCGAAGCCGCTGGAAAAGCTAGTCTTGGATAAACTAATCAGGTTTATAGGTATACCTACTTATGTATGTATCAGCATGATATTAAATGTACTTGTATCAGATAAAAATTCAAAAGGTAAACCAACAAATAACATCTTAAATAGCGAATGCAACCGAATCAGCCCGACTCAACCAGACGAATAGTACACTTCAGTTGCGGTACCCAAATCCATGTTTATTACACTGCCTGCGCTACAAATTGTGTACACTGTAGAGCACCGTTTTACCCGACGAAAGGTCGACGCACACATATGAGCACTCGGGCATGTGGACGGCGAGAAATGGGCGAATCGCTGTCTTGCCATGGATATGCCCGGGTTCGTTGTGATCCACGCGCGCCTCAAAGAGCTGTCCGCAAAATGACGGGGCCCCCTTAGAGGGCCAAAGCCTGCAGTAGCTCCAGAACGTAAAGGGAATTGAAGGACACCGTGGATTTTAGCCAATACAAGTCTGATAGTCCCTCCTACCCGGGTGGGAAGACTCATTCGATGATTTTATTACCACGTAAAAAATACCTATGAGGACTACACTAGAACAGTCTGAGTCACCTCAGTGTCGCTTCTCACTTACTCATTTCGTCTTAAAGGCTAGATCGTAATTTATTTTATTAAGAAGTCTGTTCTTAATAACACAAGGAAAAAAAAATTACGTCTTTTGCTAGCTGATTACGAGCTGAGGCGATTACGGTATGCCTCTGGTTCACCTACATTTTTAGCAAACATGACGACACTGCGGCACGGATTCATGGCATATACAATATGCATTGCATTGTGTCGGTCAAAAAACTGAAGACTATAGATTTGAATGACGAATTAAATATCGATTAAAACGTGAAATCTTGCGATGTTTAATAAGAGCATTGTAGGATAAAGTTTCATTGTAGTGATCCAGAACTGCTCGAGCAGTTCATGAACAGTGCTTATAAGGCCCAGCTTTTAAATGATAATATGAGAGACAAGAAACACTATAAGGAATTCAATTAATTTATTCGGCATTTCCCGCATATCTGCGTTCCGCTCCGGTCATCTCCACTTCAGCGGAAACTCTACCTGTGCGATGACCTTTAAATTGCACGCCACTTTCAATGAGGCTTCGAAAGTACTTTAACCGTTTCATGTGATTGCGGATTGAGATTTGCGTTCCATTGATTTTTGCGGTCGTTTGGTATATAATGGTTACACGAATTACGCATCGGAGTATGTAATGAGGATTTTATTTATTCTTTGCGAAATACGAGTGGTATTTACGTTCCATCGGGGATATTTTATTTATAATGTGGGTTTCCTCTCGACATTTGGCCTCGACGATAATTGTCGTAAATATGAGAGTTTTTTTTTACCACACTAACAGCATTTCCCGTTGATTTTCACGATTATAGTCTTTAAATATTCGTATGTCTCTAAACGCGATTATCAACGGAATATCTCGTTACTGTGGGCCTAGTGTTAGGTGACGTTATGTAGTTTGGCAGCACGGTTGCCGCAATCTCTGAGCTATCAACTGCTGCACTGCGTGTCACGGGTTCAGTTCCCGCAGGGAACAAATATTTGCATAATGTTCAGTTCCGGGTCTGGCTATTTACTGGGGTGTTGTCAACAACCAGCGGCATAACATGCTAATAGAGCGGCATATACTTAGAAAGAGATTTTCTTCCCTGAATGCTAATGGAACGGCTGACAGGACAGAATGGAAAAGAAAAATATTACCCTCTTTTTAGCCTTTACCGCATTTGGGTAATAAACTTTCTTATCACAAAAATACTGGAACGTAGGGGTCGCATCACTACTAAAATAATATTTAAACATGTATACGCTTTAATTTACAACTAACTTTAGACGGGGGCGTCTTTTTACTCACCCCCTCCATTTTGCCCCTATTTTATGTGTAAAATCATCTCTTGTAAACTTATTATAAGCTTTCAATATCTCATAGACATAATTTTGTATCAGAATTCTTCAAAATCGACTCAGTGATTTCTGGTAAAAGCGTAACAAACAAACTAAACGTTGTTAAAGTAAGGATTGTATCTCAATCCTAATCTTGATCCCTATCTTCGATCTTTGCAAGCAACCGATAAATGGTCAAAGACAAAATGATACTTTAAGATGCCAAATCACAAGCCACAGTCATAAAAATTATGAGTCACGTAATTCATAAACCATGTTTTGAAAATCTCAAATTAAACTCACACTTTTATATCAAAGCGTAAATTCAAAGCTATTTTGTATTAAAATAAACGATTTATATAAAGCTGCGTCTCTCGGAGCGTAAATCCTTATTTTTACGGTTCGTGCTTGCCGCCCGTCCTAGCCGTGCAGTAAATGCTACCCAATCTGTTAGGATCAGGCTGTGCTTGCGTTGCAGCAACAAGCTACGCAACACGTCTTTGTATCATGTTGCTGTAACATTGTTATGAAGCATGTTGATGAGTTTACGTTTGATTTTGTTATTTTAATGTAATATCGTAAAAAATGGAAAGTCACCTACTTTGCTTAAGACGAATTAAATATGTTTATTTTTTAAAGCATTATGATATCGAGATTTTTTTTACCCTCCCCTTATAGCCAAGGATGAGTGCCGCTTTCTATTGGTCAAAGAATTTTTAAAATCGGCTCAATAGTTCCAGAGATTAACTCCGTTCATACTAACAGACAAAGAGATCAGATTTTACCCCGTTGTATATTATGCTTATATCCCTTTTGTGGGATAATTTTTCGTCATGATTTTGGCACACCTAAAACAACGATTTTGCTTAGCTATCGTTAACCAGCACAATTTGGAACACAAATTGCGCAACACAAAGTTGCTTAGTGCGCAAACAGCCTTACCGTCGTCCAATCTTCGAGGATCATTTTGCCTACCTGCGTTCAGAAAATGTTTCGGAAAATCAACGCGGGAAGCTCGTCCTTTTAAACAAACCCAGGGTCTCTTTTATTTATATTTCGTTCAGCGCATTTAATCGGGTACCCGTCCCTTTATATTTTTGCCAGTTTCAGTATTTATTTTAGTACTGTCGATTGGTCTCTATGCTTTATTTTGAATACAGAATGAAGCTGACTGCAATGGTTTTCGAACTGAAATTCGGTTTAGGAATAGATCGAACATTTCATTTCATTTCAAACTCTATGTTTATCTAAAAGGTCGTATGGTAAAGTCGTGTCTGATGTTCTTTGCAATACAGAAGGTATTGTACGACACGGTGAATAAGTATTGTTCCATATTATTGTTATATTTTGGTACCCTTTGTGTACCACACAGTACCCACATAGAATTAAAGAAATTAGCTGAGTATTATATGGGACATTTAAATGTTGCTTCGATAAAACACCAGCTATTGGAATCTCAGTAGGGCAAGAGATACAAAAAAAAAACGATTAAATTAATAACAGTTTTATTAGACACTAACATTAATTATTACAAGTAATTTAATTATGAAGACTTAACAAAAAGGTATAAGTATTGAAACGACAATTTCCAATTAACATTCTTTTAAAATTCAGACTCACAATAAGTTAAACTGAACTTGAGTTAATAAAGTATTTAATGATCCAAACACACATTTTGTTATTGGTGTTATTTGTAAACAACTTTAGTGATAACAATATTATTATATTTAGGCAAAATGATATTTTTAAAATAACACGCGTGTTATTTTTACCATTTGCTTAAGGGCACACCACACACTTAGCTCTTTCGCACATAAGGCGATGCTTTACCGATACTCGTACCTTACGACTTTGGTATAAATTGGCGCGTACCTGTATACGAACCTCTATGGATTTGTATTGCGACAGTCGCCTGGATACCAAAGTCGTAAGGTTTCGGAGACTTGGTTCACTTTGTGTATAGGTGTAAGCCCCCTCGCTTACACCGTGAATTTTCACAGCGATACTATCATACGGTCGCACGACAGAAGCAGTACAAATACGTATCAGAGTGGAGTTTTAGAAAAAAATAATTCATTAATCAGTCGCAATTCACTCTTGAACCATACCCTAAGAATGCGTGATCGGAGACCATCTTGCATTCTTGGAGGCAATTCTCTATTGATACTGAATCTTGTTTTCACTACGACTCGAATCTGCGACTTATCATCTTCTGCCCTCGGTCATTTTGTGTTAATATCGCTGCAAAAAGTCACCGTTGGAAAAGGGCCTAAGTGTGCCTTTCCATCTAAGATGTGCTACGTTGCTATGGATATGTTCGACATCCACCAATCATATTCCATGGTATCGCACTTGTGGAAACGGTCACATAGTTTCGTAGCTTAGTTTTCACATTTTCGCAGCACATATTGTATGGAAGAGCTCTCTTAAACTTTGACACCTCTTAATCTTTCAGTTACTATTAATGATAGTTAACCCCCGCAGTTATATTCTTATTATAATGTCTATTTACATATTTTTTATCTTCACGAGTACGAACCACGTGATTGTCGTGTTTCTCTTCTTCAAATCTTTTCCAGAATTTTTCTATGTTACAAGCTATTGTGCCTTTAAATTGATTCTCGCCAAACTTCTTCAGAGCTTCTATGATTTCGGCTTTCCGAGGCTGCTTAGGGTACCTGGTGAAGACTACGAGGTCCCCATCTTCACAGTCTCTCATGAGTAATAGGTTTCTGTTCACGAACCACTGGTCTCCACCTTCGCTGTGAAGACTCAGGAAGGTAGCGTTTCCTGGAACATTAAGATATTGATTTAATTCGTGGCCAGGATGAAAAGAGGTGGGATGAAGGAGTTCGGGCCATTTTGTTACACCACTTTGACTTAGAAAAACGCAAGACTAAACCATTTGGTTCAACCAGAGGAACTAAAAAAGAAATTATTGGTCTTCAATATAAATACATCTCAATTCCTCTTATAAAACTACTGTAGGTACTTTATACATATGTATATGGAGAGAGTACTACTACATCACATACATTTTATTACAACATTAAATATATTATACTTATTAAGTGGTGACAATAAAAAATCTAGAAATTACGTCATTGTATTGTGAAGATCAGTAAAAAGTTAACCGTCGATCAAGTTAACGCGTCGTTACGTGTGAATGGGTCTTAAAGGAAATGCATTACTGTACTACCTACCTACCGTACCTTATTTGATTATATCGCTTCAGGCGAACACGCCAAGATTGGATTATGGATAAGATTAGATGCTTAAATTGGATTAGTCATTAGGGTAATGTTTTGGGTATAGAGACTATGTTTAGTTTTTTTAAACTTTTTTACAAAAAGTTTAATTCCCCATAAATATCAGCGTATTACCGTCCACTGCGTAACGCAAGCCTACCCCAAAGAGCGCCAACCATCCCGGACCTGGGCAGTCCGCATCCATCCGCTGACGGCCACTTTCTTCAAATCATCATCGGCCCATCTTTCCGTAGGGCGTCCTACACTACGTTTGTCCATTCGCGATATCCACTCTAGCACATTAGGACGGACAGGTGGTAGACGGAGCAGACTCCGTCTACCACCTGTCCGTCTATAGATATGGCCGGTCCACTTCCACTTCAGCATTCCTTGTATAAAGCACTTATATTTGGGACGTATGAATAAAAGCCACTTACCGCTATACTCTTCGTCAATGATGACGTTTCCCATGACTCCCTTCTCACTCTCTGCTCCTTGCAGGAAATGCCTTCGACCATTGTTCTCAGTGTCAATCGATGTTATCTCAAAAAAGGTATCATTCCAATGTACTGTGTCGTTGAAACTTCCGTACACTCTCGCGTATCGTTCCTGGTCCTGTGTTAAGAGGGAATTTTTAGTCTCTGCGCTCAAAAACCGAAAAGGCATGATGTCTCGTGAGAAACCCAAAAGAAGAAAAATACATGGACTTACAATTGTGAAGGAAGATGTAGATAAGGAGCTGCAGAGATGAAAGGAGTTGCTGTGGCGATCCCAAATAAATTGGAATAATGGTACGAGAATAATATTGTTGACATTATTTTGATAGATTGTGGATTAGCCAATATGCAGGGTAATCGAGGCTGTGATGATTTAATTTATGCTTTGCAGGTATGAGAAAGTGGGAGTACTAATAATATACTACTTATTTAAAGGGGCAGTTGAATTAACGTTTGTCCAATTCGTTTTTCTGCGCCTGGATTCAATGGTATCTCATATTGCGGGACACATATATGTATAATAGATTCCACCTCCTACTTTGGTTTTTAAATAAGAAATGTACGAACTTACGCTTTTGCTCAACATTTTGATGTTTATTTTGAAACATTTCATTTTGTTCGGTAGTCGATAGTAAATCACCTGCCAAACGCCGGGAAATTTGTCCAATTTAAAGGAATTCCCGTTCTTGTACAATGCACATTTCCTCTTCAAATCGTAGTCTTTTCTTCTATTACGTTCACTGTCGTTTACTTTTACTGTAGTCCGTTCTTTTGGCTTTTCTGTTGTAGTTTCATTATCAATTAAAAATTCTGCTTCATATTTGTTCAGGTTTAAGTTTATGTTAACCATATCCATTACTTCTGAACTATTTTCATTTGCATCGAAAATGTTGTCTAAAGTATTATTTTCTTCAGGTAATACTTGGCTTCTATTAGCTTCAACGTCAAATATTCTTGCAATACTTTCGAATGATTCTGTTGTGGTTTCATGTATATCCATAAAAGTTGTCTCATATATGTATGTATTTGTTGACATTTCTACGATGGTCTCTTTCGGCTCAGTCGCAGGCGTACTGTCAATGAGCTCAGTTGCTGTGAAATCCTCTGATTCCAGTTGTCTCTTCTCTTTATTTAAATCAGTGTGATTCGAATTACACTGACAGCCACTAATGTATTTTATAACTATTGAAATATAGAAACACGTGATATAATGCTTCCACATTATGACCAGTCCACGTACGGTTAGTAAATGCGAGCTGCAGGATCTTCATGTATATATAAATGTTTAGTTTTGATTGTTATGAGAGTGTTTCTAGTGTAAGTTGTGTTGATATTTCGGCAAGGCTAATAGTAAATAAAGCGCCCTCCTGTGAACAAGTCCATTGTTCTATAAGAGTTTACTATAAAATATTTCTATTGTTTTCCTTTCTGTTTGCATTGTTTGATGAATTTGGGTTAAGAATCGATGTTATTGTCTCATTTGGAGTGTGCACTGTATTTGGTTCAGTCATAGATTTAAGTTCAAATGAATTGTGATTGATGAAGTTTGAGTTCAGGAGGGTTTTTATGAAATTTGATTGGATTGTGGGTTGACAGTATGAACATATAAAAAGGTCAAAGGAATAGCAACGATATAGGGTGATAATTAAAGAAAAGATGAGTCACAATTCAAGACTTTTTTACAAGAAGGCGGGCGAGCTGGACAAAACAAACGATCAGTGGTTCATATTGACTCAAAATAGAAAGAACCTGAAGTAATGACAGAAGGCCTTCGCTGAACAGTGGGATGGTACAGGCTTACAGTTTAACATAGACTTCAAAATCATTTAAACTACGAAGGAGGAGGTGAGTTCTGATCACACGCATACGGCAGGCTTTGGCCCTCTTAGGGGGCCACGTTTTCTTGCTGATAGCTCTTTGAAGCGCGCCTGGAACATGATGCGTCATCGGCCTGGCCATGGTCCATGATCGGACAGCAAGTTGCCCATTACTTGCCGTCCGCATGCCCGAGCAGATGAGTGCTGGGGTAGAGATCGCGTATCAGCAAGCATAGTATACGACTCCCAATATAGCTTGATCGGTCACGATGACCTTAAGGAGGTGGCTGGGATATACAGGACGCAGAAGGCGGAGGACAGGGTGATGTGGCGCATCCTGGCTATCTATGTCCAGCAGTGGACTGCGATAGGTTGAGTTGGCATGTTCACGATACTATGACATGGTTTTAAAAGAGGCGACTACTGAAATGACGAGCAATGGTGTGGATGAAAAAGAAAACATGTTGCATCGACGCTGAATGAAGACGATGGCGATGCAGCAAAAGCCGAAGAAGTGGTAGATTATCTCATTCATCAATCTACTGTTGAGGACACTTCTTCTCTAGTTTTAATCAGTTTCTAAAATAAAGATTCCAACCTGCATTTTGCTTGAACAATTTATCCAGTCCATTGTATTTCGTAAATGTATAGGTACCTAGCTTTATCTAAAGCGCCGTGAGGTCTAGAAATTGGTATTTTATTGCTTTTGTCTACTTGGAGCGTACTGGCGTAACCGCAGCAAGGATTTCGGTTCTCCCGGGATTTTATTTTAGAAACTGCACAATTCAGACAGTATCTAACTTTGTTCTTGTAATGCAGTTTATATATTTGAATTGTATGTACTTTAAATAGGAATTATGTACCTTGTAATATTATTTCATGATTTTTGTTTAAAGTTTTGTTGTAAATTGTTTTGTTATACGGTACTAGCTTTAACTTTAAGCAAATATGAGTGGCAAAGACAAGAAAGAAGTACGAACACACACACACACACATGCACACACATTCACACACACACGCACATACACACACTCTTTTGTTAATTACATAATTGTATATTTACATTGTAAGGGAATGAGCGGAGACTTCAACTACAGGCATTCCTATGCCTAAATGGAGACTCCTCGAGTGATGTAAGCCAAATTGATATTATGAAATAAACTTTTTTTTTATATAATAATATTCCACAATTATCACCCAACGCCATCTAGTCCCAAGCTAAGCAGAGCTTGTGTTATGGGTACTAGACAACTGATAAACATACTTATATATTTCTAAATACATAAATATTATAGATAAATTACACCCAGACACAGAACAAATGATCGTGCTCATCACACAAACATTTGTCCTGGGTGGGAATTGAACCCACGACCTCCGGCATAGCAGTCAGGGTCACTAACCACTAGACTTGACTAGACCAACAGGCCTATCATGTATTTTATTTTTTATTTATTTAAAGCAAAAATACAGTGACCTTATTGTGCATTTCTTTACCATTATGATCATATAGCTACCGAATAGAGTATGAATGACTAAAAAGAATTGACCGCACGGATGGCGCAGTGGTTGAGAATTCGCCTGCAGCGCAGCGTGTCGCGGGTTCGGAACAAATATCGAATGACCCGAAATATGATCTGGGTGTTTGTGTATGTGACTTTTCAATGTTTGTAAACGCACCCACGAAACAGGCGAAATTCTTCAATAAAAAAAAAGCAGATGGCGTTCTATAGTTTTTGCCAACTTTGTGTAATTGCAACAATTTACTATACAGTTACTTAGTTCAGTAATCCGATCAATATTAACACTGCTTATGCCTAACTTTCATCCTAGTAATTTCAGCTCAGCATTTAGTTACCAACTGCGGGAGACTAAGTTGTTCGATGTAGTTCCTGAAACTCTTCTTAGGTTTCAGTTTCATGTTACTTCAGGATCAGTTTCAGTACTTAAAGTATTGGACTAAGGCCCCTTTCAGAGGCCCTATAGCAAGAGTAGTTGCGATTAACTTAAAGTTGAATTTTAATCGAAACTACAAGTACCAAGGCCGTTATGGCCTAAAATGCTGTTAAAATTGAGCATTCACTTGTAATTAGCATTTTTACGAATTACAGAAAAAAAAACAAGAACGGTGAGTGCTCGATGTTTTGTTACAAGTGAATGCTATCAGCACCGTTAAAAGGCTATGAGCTACTTGTACGATATTTAGAAAATAAGAGGTTATGATATATGTCAACACCCATTATTTTTTGAGGGTATACTCATTTAGTGAAAGAGACTGTCAGACTTGTACTGATGCTCGTCAGTCCTAATATTTCTCTTTCACTTTCCTGCTAACTTAAACATGAAAAAAACCACTTTTTTCAAAAAACTCCTCCCAAAAATATTGTCCCCTACAACGCAGTACGGTACAATTGCTAGTATTTTAACACAGGTACGGTAGTAAACCTTACAGGGAGCCGTTTATTGCATCACGTAACCAAACTACAGATAAAACTTGTGTACGAGGCACAATGTACTCGTATATTGCTCAGTAGCACGTGTGCCAATTTGGTCAAAATATAGGGCATGTTGGCATGTTGAAACAAAAGTTTTTTTTTTTTTAATTAGGTTGTTCTACACGATGGCTTTTGGTGATGTTTTCATCATTATTGAGAGATCGTCTGTAAGGTTTAAACTTTTTTTTTAAGTAACCTGTTTTCCGCGGTGGTGGACGCCCACGACGACGGACGTCGCAAGACGATCTCCGGCCACCGTAGGCGCGGGCATGCGGGCAGCGAGTAAAGGGCAACTCGCTGCCCGACCATGGACCATGCCCGGGTCGACGGCGCGTTGTGTTCCACGCGCGCCTCAAAGAGCGTCAGCATAATGACGGGGCCCCCTAACTGGAGGGCCAAAGCGGGACTTATCTCATTACCGTGACCCCCGTAAAGGGCTATTGAAGGACACCGTGGATTTTAGTCAGTACAAGTCTGACAGTCCCTCTCGCCCTGCCCGGGGTGGGAAGACTCATTTGATGATTTTAACAAGCAAAAAAAAAAAAGTAACTTGTTTTGGATAAAATTTCCACAATAACTATCTAGGTATTCTGTTGTTGCTGTTTCTAGAACCAACCATTGCCGTGTGCGTCCATTTTGACACGCCAGCTTTTTTGGGGTACCCTCAGCGAAAACGACCACTTACTGGGGATTACAAATTAGGTATACATGAGTAATTTGTTGGTTTTTCTCGCAGTTTCACTCTCTTTATGGGGGTTTAATCTCAGGAATAATTTATTTCACAATAGGATAATGCTGTGAAATAATTGTGAAAATCGGGTCAGTGCTTCTGAAGATCGCCTCGTCCTATACCTATCAATCCTATATCTACCAATTAATTTATGCTAATTTTGGTAACGTAAAATAGTTATTACTTGCAAAGCTGGAGTAGATCCTTTGTTGACAATACTATGCAAGTATACAGTGCACCACTTTCTTTTTTTTCATAGTAAAAAGTTTTTATAATACGAACACAAAAACTAATTTGTGTCAGCTGTAAAATGTTTTGTTATAAAAACAGTAGATGTCAGCGCACAAAACTGTATACGGAATGATGAAATAACTTTTTATAGTACCTATCTACATTCGAGTTTATTACAAAATTTTCTGGTATACATAATTTTCTATTGGTCGTTTTCAGTGTGAAATTGGGAAGATATACCTGGATCACAATTTTCAGGCAATTGCTACTTCGAGAAAGGAATCACAAACATTCTCGCATTTCTTCGAGTTCCAGTTATTTTGTCTGACGGCTGGGCAAGTCGAAAACTACGAGAAAATTGTAACTACACAACTATACTTTTTTTTTGAGCGTGGTAAAATCATCAAATGAGTCCTCCCACCCCGGGCAGGGCGGGAGGGACTGTCAGACTTGTACTGACTAAAATCCACGGTGTCCTTCAATAGCCCTTTATGTTCCGGTGTCACGGTAATGAGATAAGTCCCGCGACCCCGGCAGGCTTTGGCCCTCTAGAGGGGGGCCCCGTCATTATGCTGACGCTCTTTGAGGCGCGCGTGGAACACAACGCGCCGTCGACCCGGGCATGGTCCATGGTCGGGTATAGCGAGTTGCCCATTATTCGCCGCCCGCATGCCTGCGCCTACAGTGGCCGGAGATCTTCCCGCGACGTCCGACGCCGTGGGCGTCTACCACTGCGGCTGGGGCGGAGGGAGGACGCTGTCCTCTCTCACTCGCGGCCCGCCTCCTCCTTCGCGAGCATGACTGCTTCGAAGAAGGAGGCGACCGCTTCCCACTCCGTCTCGCCCCGCAGCATGGCCTCGACCAATGCCGGGCGCGAGAGGTCTCCGCCTAACACAACTATACTTTGCTAAGATATTCTTCAACTAAGACTTCTTCTTTAATTGTCACGTCACCTTAAGTAAGCCACTTCTAGCAATTCCAAAATCTTCATGCTTTGAACTTATACAACATTATTTTTAGTATACTTATGCGAAACCTGAAAATAGTTTGTTCAGAATCAGTACCTAACTGAATCGATTCCAATGTTTTTATACCATGTTGTATTTTGTTCCAAAAATGTACCTAGATTTTTAAAATTTTATCACTTTTAATTACAATACAATCACCGTACGAACCTATTTCCAAACTATTATTATCAATGAGTGTACGACATAGGAGGCGTGACGATAGACGCGTGTTACGCGGGGTTATCGCGGACAACCAGGTAACATAACAAGCTTATAACTTTGTGATTTTCCATGACACAGTTTTGAAATTTTGTTAATTCATGAATTACAAAAAAATTCTAGACAGGTGTATCGGGTTTCACATAAACAAACAATAAGGGTCCCCCCACATTTATCGACGCGGAATCGGCTTAAGCCGGTCAAGAAAACCTTTATGCTCGGCTCGGACGACGCGATCCGATGCGAATGGCATTAGTAACACCCTTATTACGTTGACCGGCTTAAGCCGATTTCGCGTCGATAAATGTGGGGGGACCCTAATGTTGTACCTATATGGTTCCTTTGAGTTTACCACCTCGTTACGTCATCATCACCATTCCCAAGGTAAAGGTGTGTGTTACTACATACCCAGGGCCCTTAGCCAAACAGCAGACGACAGCAGACGACAATCGTTATCGCTCAGCAGTCACTAATACATTTTCAACTTTATAAGCTAGTGTATAAAGTTGAAAATGTATTAGTGACTGCTGAAGTGCTGAGCGATAACTATTGTCGTCTGCTGTTTGGCTATAGGGCCTGGGCGGGTACGGATACGGATGTACGAACGTAACTAATGTCAAAATCGTGGATGGATTCTTCGAAACCGCGCCACGACTGATGTTCTTTTGCCACGGCGCTAGTATCTATGTCATTACATAAAAAAAATATAGGACCATGAATTTTCTGCAGGTGGTGCGGACTCACAGGAGGTTTCGAGCTTTGAAATTAGACCCCCCTGAGGCCGACCCCGTTCAAACGATGTTAAACCCTCGAAGTAACCGCCATTTTTTTATGGTCACCTGTCATGTCACTTCTGGGTGGGCACGCGCGATAACGGCTGATTAAAATGACGATATCTCTTTAGTTGTGTATCTTAGCCGTATCTAATATTTTGATGCCGGGACATCGCAAAGGCTAACAACCCCTCGATGTAACCGCCATTTTTTATGGTAACCTGTCATGTCGCTTCTGGATGGCTCCACGTGATAACGGCTGATTAAAATGACGATAAATAACTGTTTGTGTATCTTAGCCGTCTATTATAATTTGATGCCGAGACATCGCAAAGGATAAAGAGAAATGCCAACAAATTCACGTGCAATATTCTGAAGTTAAACTTAAGTTAACAATGTTACACGAAACACATGTCGCCCTGTACATTTTAATCCTAACACTGAAAACACGCTGAAATACGCTGAAACTACAAACACCTAAAACATTGTTGTTTATCACCTGTCAAACGGAAACTAACGAACAAACAGTAGCTGAAAAAAATAAAAACTTTTCTTATTTTGTTACAAAATAAAATGTTTTCGTTACATTTTAGGGGACTGGTCAATTGACGAGAAATAGAGATCAACATTTTTCAATACACTTGTTTGGAAAGTGGCTCTAGTTGAACGACAACATGCGTTTACAGTAAAAATTTTACAGTTTACAGTAAAAATTTTACAGTTTACAGTAAAAATCTTAGCTTTTGAATGGTGTGGTGACACTTTCATAATTTGGCGATATTTTTTACTTTTTAGGGTTCCGTACGTCCGAATACAAAAACGGAACCCTAGGATCACTCGTGTGTCCGTCTGTCTGTCGCTTATAGTCAATTATCTCCGAATCTACTAAACCGATTAAGTTGAAATTTGGTACACATATCAATTCCTGTGACCCAAGCACAGAGTTGCGTGCCGTGAATAGATGCATATGGGAGGTAATTTTTGGGGGGGGAAGGGGAAAATTAAAGAAAATATTGAAAACTGCATCGTGTGACAAATCAAATGAAAGGTCTTGTTGAAAAGATCTTAAATGTATTTTTTTGTAATTTTTAAATAAATATTTTCTAAGTTATTCAAGAAAAAAAAAGAAAATTGACCATTCCCCCCCCCCTTTTTTTCTTAGTTAAGTTGCTGTATACGTAACGTTTTTAATCCGGACAAAACGGGACGACAGTTTTTGTTTCCAAAACCTGCTGTGTCGTAGCAAGTGTGTATACGAAGTGGATGCATGGGCAGGATGGCAAATGCTCAAACGTGATTTTGTAGCACACCACATCTCGTTCACGAATCTGGTCTCTACTTTACTCTCTTAGTCCGTCAATGAAAAAATAGGCCCAAGCCGAAACTTTTGCCCTGAGCATCCGGACGCGACCACTAAAGTTGGTCGCATGCCAGAGGGTCATGGCTATCCGGATGATCCGGGGATATCGCACGATCGCCGGCGAATCGGCCAACCTCTGCCCTGGGATCTGGAGGCGACTGCCCTCCAGCGCGTCTATGAGTGGCGCGTGGAGGCGCAGCGCTGCGCGCCGGGGTGTATCCCCGCTGCCTCGAGAAGTCGAGGCGCGGCGGGAAGAGGTCCGGCGCGATCTCAGGGCAGTATGGAGGGGACGACTGTCGCAACCGACGGCCGGGCACGCCGCAATCGCGGCGGTAAGACCCCTCTTTGAGGAGTGGCTGGATAGGCGTCACGGCGTCCTGACCTACCGCATGACGCAGGTCCTCACCGGACACAGAAGTTTCGGGAGGTACCTACCTGTGTCTGAGGAGAAAGGAGGAAACGCCCGGGTGGCACCACTGCGAAGATCGCCCGGAGGACACAGTAGAGCATACGGTGCAAGATTGCCCCGCTTGGGTAGAGCACTGACGTGTCCTCACGGCGGCGATAGGCGGAGACCTCTCGCGCCCGGCATTGGTCGCGGCCATGCTGCGGGCCGAGACGGAGTGGGAAGCAGTCGCCTCCTTCTGCGAAGCAGTTATGCTCGCGAAGGAGGAGGCGGGCCGCGTGAGGGAGAGGACAATGTCCACCCTCCGCCCCACCCGCGGTGGTGGACGCCCACGGCAACGGACGTCGCAAGACGATCTCCAGCCACCGTAGGCACGGGCATGCGGGCGGCGAGTAAAGGGCAACTCGCTGCCCGACCATGGACTATGCCCGGGTCGACGGCGCTTTGTGTTCCAGGCGCGCCTCAAAAAGCGTCAGCATAATGACGGGGCCCCCTCTCTAGAGGGCCAAAGCCTGCCGGGGTCGCGGGACTTATCTCATTACCGTGACCCCGGAACATAAAGGGCTATTGAAGGACACCGTGGATTTTAGTCAGTACAAGTCTGACAGTCCCTCCCGCCCTGCCCGGGGTGGGAGGACTCATTTGATGATTTTACCACGCAAAAAAAAAAGCCGAAACTTTTGAGTGCACCCTACTCTCTATTAGAACTGAATTTATAAGTTGTGACAACAAATTGGGTCTCGGGACAACTGTTTCATCAAGTTTTCACCAATTTTTAGTTCGTACTAGATCAAAATTCCTGATGTAAATACTTAATAATACTTTGCCAAACCTAAATTGAACCTAAGACATTTTGGTCAGTAGTTATCAACTACTAGATCAACGGGGCAGCTTACAAAAACATAAAAAGTCATGTATTATTCAACTTTTCACATATCAAAGTAAAGAAAAACCACTGCTTTATTTTCTAAGCCGTTTGTTACAAAAGAATTATAATAAAAATGTCCGTAGGCACATCAAAAGAACTAGTATATAAAAAACATTTGGTATATAAAATATTGTTGTTTAAGAAACTTGGAATAAGCGTCATTTTCGTGGAAACTTTTTACAGCGCATTTCGTTTGATTCTTTAGGTCTTTTGTAAGACAGGTTATAAAAACTTTAGAGCTTGGGTTTATCTGTAAAGAGATGGAAACAAGTATTTTATATACCGTAGATATGCCTCAAAGTTTAAGCAAAAAGTTTTTATGGAAATTGTTCCGTTATTGATCAAGTAAAAGATAAGTATCTATATTTCAAGGGCCTTGAATATTGTACTTGACTAGCATTTTTTTTAAACGTTGCCCCATACTAGTCATTTCTCCTGTATCGTGGATGCGTTTACAAACATAGAAACTCACATACACAAACACCCAGAGCCGGGACAACTACTTGTAGGTCAAACGGTGCATCCACACCGCAGTTACTTTTTGTAGCTCAACGTTTGCAAATGTTACTCGGTAACATCCGCCAACAAAATGTTATTTAATGTTGCTAAGTGTTGACGTGTTACTGTAAGTCGAGTAACGTTGCTCGACAATCGGTAACAATGTTACCCCCTGCATCCAATCCAAACCGCAGTAACAAAATGCAACCCGGTAACATTCGATAACTTTTGTGGCTCCTTGTTACGCCCACAAAAAATAACAAATAATAACTTCGACATCGAGTAGGCACGATATTTGTTTTTCAACTTCTGCAGGCAACGGACGTGTCACCGTGGAAGATGAAGAACTGATTATAGCAACAACAGTATCTTAGACGTGTGTGATGTGCTTTATTTAGGTATTGCAATGTTGAGATAACATTATCAAACAATGTTACAAACACGGCAACACTTAGTAACTTTTTGTTGTCGGATGTTATTGCGGTGTGGATGCACGGGTAAGTAACAAGCAACAAATAGTAACAAGGAGCCACAAAAGTTACCGAATGTTACCGTGTTGCCTTTTGTTGCTCCACAAATGTTAGCGGCGGTGTGGATGCACCGATACAAATGTTTGATCCGTGCGGGGATCGAACCTGCGACACGCTACGCAGCAGTCGATCGCTCTACCACTGCCCCAACCGTGCCGTCAAGTATTGATCATTATGAAATGAACACGTACCTACAACAGCTGTATACCAATGATAGAACAACGATTCGTTAAAATAGCAAGTCTTCTCCGTGAATTGAAAGACATTAATGGGGGCATTTACACGTTTCGATTTTACAGTCGATTAAGGTGTGCGGCCAGGCCAAGCCGTGAGGTGAAAACCGTCTAAATGACAATTCGACTAGTTTTACTAATATTTCTTGCAAGCGATGCGAGTCGTGAAAAATCGACCCTTGTAAATGCCTCATTTCTTTTTTATCGTTGCAAAATCATATATATGGGAGAGGCCTATGTCCAGCAGTGGACTGCAATAGGCTGAAATGAATGAATGTTGCAAAATCATCAAATGAGTGAGGACCCACGCAGGGTGGGACGGGAAGGACTGTCAGACTTGTACTGACTAAAATCCACGGTGATCCTTTAATAGCAGTTTTTCGGGCCGGTGCATCCTGGGATGCGGGCAAAAACTCTTCCTTAGGCACTGTGTGCCTAAGGGGTTTCTTTGCCCGTATGCGAATAGCCTGTCGGGTGGACGCTCCAACGCGTGTCCCTCTGAACAGCAGAGGGAACAGCGGCGGAGCGGGCTTGCGGACGGTGAGTAATGGGTATGCTCGCCGTCTGACCAAGGACCAAGCCCGGGTCGGTGGCGCGTTGTGTTTCACGCGTCACCGACGGGGCCCCTCATGGGGCCATATGCCTGCCGGGGTCGCGGATTTTTCTTAATCCAGGATACCGTGTGTTACAACTTAAGAGGATGTAATGGTGCCAATCAAAGTTAAGAAAAACTCCGAAAATTAGCGAAATCAGGTTTAATATGCTAATTAAAGTTACACGTACAACGGTTGTCAGGCAAGTGGACGATGACATTGATTATTACTAATACGTGCCGCAGCGCCTATGCAAATTTTAATAATTAAGTGTTTTTACAACTTTATGCTATTTATTTAGAGCAGGCGTTTACGCCTGAACACCGTGGCCCCGGACGTAAAGGGCATTCGAAGGAACACGGGTGAAAGTAGAAAACATTACATAAATACTAGTTACAAAATATCTAAACAGGGTTCTAATATTGTATTTAGTTAATAGGAAAAGATTATGTAATGATAGTTTCTTAGTTTTTGTGCACTTATCTGTTCAAGTGCACTATTGCAACTATCTAACTAATATTATATTGATGATTGTTATTCATTAAGACAATCGTCTACCGAGCGCTCGTCCATACTAAAAGAGAAAACGTTTTCCTGCCCCTACATGTTATTCTATCTCAATGATTTTTTAGAATGCTTCTGACACAGTAAAAAACTAGGTTAGTAGGTTTTCCTTTTTTCAAAATTTATAATAGTTTGAAAGTTACAGGCGCCTAAGAGTTACTATTTTTATGATAAAATCTTCATTGAAGTAAAACCTTTGTATTTTAAAAACAAAGAAGTTTTAGAAAAATAAGCAAAACCTACAACCATGAATATAATATAGCTGAAACGATTAACGTCAGAAACTAAGAGATTGGTCATGATTAAGTATGTCAAAAACGTTTTCTCCCGAGAGACAAATTTCATATAAAAAATACAGTCAGTCGCGAGCTGCAACGCTCTCTATCGCACGATCGGGGGTACCTACGCGGATTGGTGGATTTCAAATGTCTTCGAATTTTTGATTCTAGGATGCCGGTTTCCTCACGATGTTTTTCTTCACCGTTTTGAGAGCAGTGGTAATGAAATAAATTACACAAAGTAATGCACCTGGCTGGGTTCGAACTCACGACCTACAACTCGTAAGTCGGGACCAATATCACTGGGCCACCACCGCTCAAACTTATTTGTTTTTTTTTTCGAAGTGGACATCCTCATAGACTTTCTCCGGGGCATGTCAGACTCGATTGACTGAAACCACCCCGGTGTTCGGAGGGGAGTGAGGTGTAGATCTCCCCTCATTACATCTTATAAAGGCGCGCTTGGAACACTGCGCCTCCATCTCGGGTCCAGTTTGATAGGGGGCAGCGGATGTCCCCAAATCCGTTACTCCTGGACCCATTTAGCGAGGCCGGAAGAGGGCGTTGTCCGCCCTCTGTCTGCGTCCGGTGCGTCGGCTGCGGGAAGGGCGCGAGCTAGTCAGTTCCCTTTCCCTTTCCACGGCTTCCTTCTGCGACATAACTAGTTCGCAGAAGGTTATCATCGCATCCCAGGACTGTGCGCTGAAGGCCATGGAGCGAATTACAGCCGTCAGCGACAGGTCTCTTCCTACATCTGCAACGAGGGTATCGGCCCCATGCGACGCACTCGGCCAGCGTATGCTGCGCTGTGTGTCCTCTGGAACCACCGCACAACCTAGCCTAACCTAGATTAACACATAGAATACCGTTTAATAATAATTTAATGGGCGAGTACAATAATTCGTAAGGCACAAAAAAAAACAGAATATTATCTGATAGTGTTGTCATAAATAATATTTTTAAACAAAACTGCACTTTCGCCCAAGAAAACTGGTAAAGTGCAAAACTTTTATACAACTTTAGTAATAAATACATAAACCACCGGGAATGTTCTAGACAGCTCCATTACACTTAAAACTTACATTTTTACAGCATTTTCCTTTTCTAGGTGAAAATAAAACCTTTCTTTGCATATTGCAAACCTTGTTATGAAATTCGCTTTGAGAATTTTCAAAGCCTCTTTGGTTCCGCATCAATGCCCTACTGTTAGAGCTGCTGTATACCGTCTTGAAAAAAGCTTTGTACCTGAATTCATATAAATGGCTTAGAATAAAATCTCTATATTTTTTTACACGGTGTATTACTCCGACGTGTAGAGTTGTTTCTAGTTAACACGTTTTTAATATGTTAACGCATTTTTTTCTTTTATTTTTTCTTATTTTAGCCGACGAAGCCCCTACGGCGTGTTTTCCTTTTTTAGAAATATCATATAGAATGAACGTTAAAATTCAAAAGAGGAATAACTTTCATGATATTCTAATAATATTTACATAAGAAGTATGTGGAATATTTTACTCTTCATAGCTGGTATAAAATCTAATTTAGTGCATATAGTTCAGCTGCATAACTTTGTAACGTAACGTGCAGAATATTTTAAGTTACCAGCTAACTTTTTGCACATAAATTATTCTGTAGTTACCTAGATGAAAATTGTCTTCTTAGAATCTAATTATGTTGTTTGTACCAGGTATCTCGGGTTATTTATATTATGTCTAACTAGTAAGGTATAACCAGATTTTAGCGAGCTAACAAGCATTCCTTGTATTGATTTTTGAGGAAAGAAAAATTGAGCTCCGCGTGGGACTCAAACCCGCGTCTTCTGGATAAGTTATCCAGACACCTTACCTATTAAAGCCAGGCAATAATTTGTCATTGCACAAAATCTTTACAAAACGCGACGAAGGCGTTACTGCGTGGCGGTAAACTCGCGCCCAAAAAAACCTTGTTTCGTCATTCTCTTTTTAGTGGGTTTTCTGTTAGCCTCAATCTATTCCAGAAACGAAGGTTAGACCTAAGATAGAGCGAGCTCACCCAGGAACTGTAACTCCTGCTCACCGAAGAAGTACAGTAAAAAAAGTTTGGCGTGGGACTCCGACGGACGGAGGTGGAGTCAGGCAGCCCTGGTGAGGCCTACCTCCCGACAAAAGGATCACTCAACTACCATCTCTGGTTATACGTACCCTGTGGTGCCGTAACCCGGGGTGGATCGCTAGGAAGTGGATCCCGACCGCCCCTAAAATCCGTGACATAAAATGACCTACACATAAAATTGTTGGCCATGACCAGAAATTTCCTTATCAACGAATATAATAATATCATCATCATCATAATATCATCAAGAATGTTGATAACAAAATATTGTAGACTCCGATCGTCATCCTCTTTTCACCATCTACAAATTCCGACTCTCTGTCTCAGTGTTCGACTGTCATTTGTCACATCGATTGAATTCACAACCATCTTTGATGTTCCCTACCATGCGGAATCTACTAACAACTATGTGCCTATGGTTTCAAAGGGTGCCTTTGAAGCGGCGCCGCCGCGCCGTACTAATTGACTTGCGTATTTTGAATACACTTTGACCAATTAATGTTGATTTTACTCTGAAGGCTATGTTGGGAGATGTTAATTACCCACAGATACAATTAACAATTTGCAATCCTTAATTGTAGGATCCAAAGATAAATTCTTGGTAGTCCTTCTAATCAAACTTGCTGATTTTGTACAAGTACAGGCCTCAAATTTTTATCATTTAAAATACAGTCGAATTGATAACCTCCTCCTTTTTTTGAAGTCGGTTTAAAACAATATGTAAGTAAGGAAACTGAATCAAATTCAAATACAAAAACTTTCGAAACTTTACAATACTGTTTTTATCCTAATGTCTCATGATTTAAAAAGCTAGTTTAACAGTAAATCGGTTTTTAATTTGCTAAGGTTAGATAAACACATTATTTTCATACATTTATTGGCTCGAAAGCTATCACATGGGACTTATACATAATTGGCGAAATGTGGGTATGTTATTAACCCTCTGTTAACCCTTTGAGGATTACCGACGGTTTGTTATTTGCATATATACTCATATACTTTACATATATTATCGCGACTATATGCAAGAAAATCTATACACTAGCAATTAATATCGCAGCAAACCGTACAAACATTTGCTCGAATGTTATTCATGAATGTGGTTTACATCCAATCCGATTTCAAAGCGAATTGCAAAGCTCAGGTACGGAGAAATACGTCTTAGTGCAATCTAAAGGCTTTAACTGTGTATGTTGCAATTTGTATACCGCTGCGTTGGCACAAATTAAGGGGTGAACAGACATGCAACTTAACTAACACATCTCTACTTAACTTAGCACGTCTAGAGTAACATGCCAAAAGTAACTCTGTAGGTAGCTCGGTACAATATTTAAGGCTAAGACGCAGTGCCTATAAGCGATTGACTGCTACACTGTGTGTCACGGGTTCGATTGTCTGCAATTAGTTGTTAGGGTTCCGTAGCCAAATGGCAAAAACGGAACCCTTATAGATTCGTCATGTCTGTCTGTCTGTCCGTCCGTATGTCACAGCCACTTTTCTTCGAAAGTATGAGAGCTATCCTATTGAAACCTGGTAAGTAGATGTATTATGTGAACCGCATTAGGATTTTCACACAAAAATAAAAACAAAACAAATTTTGGGGGTACCCCCCATACTTGGAATTGAAACTCAAAAAAAAAAATTTCCGCCTGACCCATACGTGTGGGGTATCTATGGATAGGTCTTGAAAAATGATATTGAGGTTACTAATATCATTTTTTTCTAAACTGAACAGTTTGCGCGAGAGACACAAAAAATAAGAGAATGATAAAACTAAAAGAAATATATAATGTAGACCTCAACAAAAACTTCCAACGAAAATTGGTTTGGAAGAGATATAGTTAGCAGTTTTTGAGATATAGTACATTTTCAAAAACCGCAAATATAACTTTGCTATTCATACAAACACTATGAAAAACAAAGTTATTTTTATTGTTTGTGTATGCTACTACGGAACCCTTCATGGGCGAGTCCAACTCGCACTTGGCCGGTTTTTTTTTGAATCTGCAATTTGTTGTTAAGTTAGTTGTTCTGCAATTAGTTGCAATTAGTTGTTCTGCAATTAGTTGTAGATCTGCAATAAGTTGTTTTGAATCTGTATGTTTGTGTACAAGAGTTTAAATGTAAGAAAAAGTTATGGTATTACAGCATGATGAAAAAAGGTGCTAAAAGTTACTTTTTTTTTTCATTTCGATAAGCAATAGATGTAGGTATTCGTATCTGGGGCATATCTGGTGCATATCAAATGGGGAAAAAGGTAAGTTTATATGAGTCTATTGTGAGCAATAAATGAAGGAAAAGCGCTAGAAAATAGAACTAATAAAAGCTACATCGTATTTGCTGAAAAGCATTTGTACAAAAAAAATAGATTATGCCGATTACCAGGAAATCTTGCAGTTTTTCTGAACTTGTAAAACCGCTGCTCGCCGTTGTTAAGTAGCATAAATCTGCTAAAGGTTTTAGAAAACAACTTCTTCACTAGTTACATAAATCTATAAACGCACACACACAAGTGCAGATCTTGAAACTTATGGAATTTGTCAAGGGAATAGCGGGGACACTAGGCGATGTTCATTTGTTTTCTTCTATAATCCATTGGTGTGCATGTGTGAGTGAGTGTCGGGCCTAAATGCAGGAAGATAAATATTATCTGCAGTGTTGAAGGCACGTATCTAAAGAGATATTTATCTTAGGTATGTAAGTTATGAGTTGTGAGCATTGAGGATCCGAGGTAGAACCGACTGTGGAAGTTTCGAGTTATAGGCAATTTAAAGTTTTGTTGGTACGTTTGTAGCGGTAATAGCGTTGATGTTTCAGTCATTTCTCAATGTCTTGTTGGGATTCTTGAAAACTTACAATATTTGTATGTTTGTTTGGATCAAATCTTGCAACTGAATTTTGAAGTTAGCAGATATCTTCAGCATACTGAGCTGTATTTAAATTAGGTATGTATACTTTGTGATTGAATTCAGCCATACAATTTACCTATGTCGTATTACTTCAAATGCAAAATAGAGATCGACAACTGCGCAATGTGTCACGGGTTCAATCCCCCGCACGTAACAAACATTTGTAAGACCTACAAGTAGTTATTCCGGGTCTGGGGGTTTGTGTATGTGAATTTCTATAGGTATTTATAAACGCACCTACAACAATGGAGAAATTACTAGTGTGGGACAAAGAAAAATTAAAAAATACGAAGACTTGGAGATGAGTTTATCCTACTATAGCCTGCTACTCGAAAAAATCTTCACTGTCAATTAATCCACAAATTGCCACCTTGATATGCTCCTTCTGAATAATTAAGTGAGATGAGGGTCTGACCGCATTAGGCAAATGAAATTCTATGAGGGAAGTGTCTGAATTTATTATGCCTAATTTTGTTTGATATTATTTTATTTTTTTTAGAAATTCGGGGCTACATTTTCTGTCAAAAAATTTCTTCTATGACGTAATAAGATAAATATTTTCTTACTTGCTTTAGTTAGCTGTTTTGTTCTAACAAATTTTTATACGATGTAGGAGAAAATATTACTATAACTCTTTAATTATAAATTAGTAGCTTACACGCCTTGGATTCGCACGGTGTAATTTCCTGAAGAGGAAAATATTGAGATTTTATACCATAAAATTTACACACACGCAAGTGTCCGATAGCTTATGATTTTGGTATCCATTGACGCGTGTCTGTGTACCTCTATGGATTTGTATTGCGATAGTCACCTGGATACCATAGTCGTAAGGTATGGGTGACTAAGCGTTGTCTAGTGTACGAAGGGCTTACTAATTGTAGATCGTAAGTTTGAACTCAACCACCTGACTGAGTTCGAAGCCACGACCGAAACTAGCTAGGCGTAATTTACTTTGTGTATTTTTTTATCGCTACTAATCTCATAACCGCGATGAAAAACATCGTGGGTAAACAGGCACGGCCTAGTCCCAAAAATTTGAAGATATGTAAGCAGTTTTGTGGGGCAATATTAGGTACATTGCCCCACAAAACTGCTTACATTTTAAGAATTTTAAGTGAATAAAACACTCATTCATTCATCTACCGAATAGCACTGGGCCCTTTTTGTTTTTTTTAGCGTATTAAATCATCAAATGAGTCCTCCCCGCCCAGGGCAGGGCAGAAGGGACTATCAGACTTGTACTGATTAAAATTCACGGTGTCCTTTAATACCCCTTTACAAAATGTAGCTAGCTCGCAAAACCCGCCACGGGGGGGGGCCGACATTGTGCTGACACTCTTTGAGGCGCGCGTGGGACACCACGCGCCGTCGACCCGGGGGCACTGGGTCCTAGTGCTGTTTGGTAGATGGATGGATGGATTACCGCACACTCTTTCTCACAGAGGGGAATCCTGTTTCCCAGCAGTGGGAACATATATACACATACAGGCTGATTATGCTCATCATCTTTGCAACTAACTCATGATCCATACCGCGAGACTTCCCAAAGTTGCTAACTCATGCACGAAAGGCGCTTACACAGCTATTGGAGCGCAACTCCTAGCAAATTCTAGTCTCCTAGTAATTATTAAGTACTTAGCCAGGCTTTGAAGTTTGATTCGTTTGTCTTTGGGTCTGTTAAACGTTATTACGAGTATCAGCTCTCTGTTTAAATTGCTCTAAAAGTTTTCTACTGTAAATGTCCTGGAGGCTTATTCAAATTTAATTTGCTTGATGAATGCGATTGTGGGCGGGGAAAAGTGGAACTAAGGAACTTACCTTTAAGGCTGTATTTTGTACCTTTAATTATTATAGTCTCAGATGAGATATGAAGATAAATTGAAATAATTAATTTAAAATAATAGATGAGTTGCGAGGTGCTGTGAAATACAGTTACTTTTCAATATTGATTGTGTTATCTCGAAAATATAAATCATTAGAATGGAATTCTGTTCCAAATCCTTCGTATTGGATTTGATTTTGAAATTAACTAAGGGAAATAACAACAATCGCCCATGGCTGCGTCTGCTTGTATTAAACCATTTGTAATATACAGGGTTTTTTTATCGTGGTAAAATCATCAAATGAGTCCGGACCCAGGGCAAGGCGGGAGGGACTGTACTGACTTGACTTGTACTGACTAAAATCCACGGTGTCCTTCAGTAGCCCTTTGTATACCGACCCCGGCAGGCTTTGGCCCTCTAGAGGGGGGCTCCGTCATTATGCTGACGCTCTTTGAGGCGCGCGTGGAACTCAACGCGCCGTCGACCCGGGCATGGTCCATGGTCGGACAGCGAGTCGCCCATTACTCGCCGCCCGCATGCCCGCGCCTACGGTGGCCGGAGATCGCCTTGCGACCTCCGTCGCCGTGGGCGTCAACCACTGCAGCGTGGGTGAGGGTTGGACGCTGTCCTCTCCCTCGCGCGTCCCGCTTCCTCCTTCGCGAGCATGACTGCTTCGCAGAAGGAGGCGATCGGTTCCCACTCCGTCTCGCCCCGCAGCATGGCCGCAACCAATGCCGGGCGCGAGACACGGCGGTGTTCTGCCCAAGCGGGGCAGTCCTGCACCGTATGCTTCACCGTGTTCTCCAGGCGATCCTCGCAGTGGTGACACCCAGGCGTTTCCTCCTTCCTCATCAGACACGGTGTCCGGTGAGGACCTGCGTCATGCGGTAGGTCAGGACGCCGTGACGCCTATCCAGCCACTCCTCAAAGAGGGGTCTTATCGCCGCGATTGCGGCGTGCCCGAACCTCGGTTGCGACAGTCGTTCCCTCCATACTGCCCTGAGATCGCGCCGGACCTTTTCCCGCCGCGCCTCGTCTTCTCGAGGCAGCGGGTATACACCTCGGCGCTGCGCCTCCACGCGCCACTCATAGACGCGCTAGAGCGCAGTCGCTATATGATAGCCATGACCCTCTGGCATGCGACCAGCTTTAGTGGTCGCGTCCGAATGCTCAGGGCCCACACTGGAATACCTGTATATTCCAGTTGGTGCAATTGTTAAGTGGTGCGTGTCACCGGTTCGGTTCCCGCAAAGAATTAATATTAATGTGACCTGCAGTCATTCCGATTGTGACTGTTTGAATATGTGACTTTCAACGTTTCTGAACGCACCCTCGATATAGGCGACATCTTATCTTCTCTTCTTTTTTTCTATCCCAGATGCATGACTACATTCAACAACTATACAACTTTCCGCTCAGCAGTTTAGGCGTGAAAAGGTAACATACAGACAATTATAAATAATCAATTTCACTTTGGAACGGTTCTTAAAAAAATCACACTGAAAAATGTCGTTCCTGAAAGTAATGTCGTCCAGATAATAGAGTTAGGGTTTAACCATTTTTCTTGAGTAACAAACTACCGTAGTGAACCCAGTGATTTGTCCAAAGAGTCGACAGATTTATCAACTTCTTTAAGTAAATGTAGTGAATTTACTTTTTGTTTTGAATTTATGTTAGTTTTCAGTGATTTTACTACGGGTCCAAAAACACACCGTAGCAAAACGTGAAGTTTTTGAGACATTTTTAGAAAATTATTCCTCTTCGTGAATTTAGTGTGTATACGTATAAGGCAGGCTAGCGAGATGTTCAAAAAAGTTACCGAGACCTTGGAACGCAAAGGGTAATTCAAGAAACAGGGTTCGTTTTAGCCAGCATTATCCTGAAACTCTCTTTCGTTCTACTCAGACCGCGAGAAGACATTCCCAAGATTCCAAAAAAGTTCTTTGAGCAAAATATTATTTATTTTTTTGTTTGTATTATTTAAGGTACATAGTAGTGACAGAGAATAACGGGCCTTCATCTCCAATGTCTGCAAAGTATCAAAAATAATAAATTTCTGAATTTATAAAATAGACTTCTACCTGAAATACAGGCTTATTGTCTATGCATTAACGTTCCTTTTTAAGGCAGCTGCCATTATTTCGCTTTATTATATTCCCTGCCACTCACCTCCGTATTTCGTGCAATATTCTTCCCATATTTTAGCGCATAGCATTTTATTTTACAAGCTGCAACGACGTAAGCCTAAGTTGACGTAATGACGTTCGTTCAACGTCAATGTTACCATGCAAGAATGTAGAATAATTTTTAAAAGCCTTGACTAGAGAACCAATTTACGAAGGAAAAAAAATTAAGACGCTTGAAATGAATCAAGTTTGAAAAACTGGGTGTAACTGAAAGGTTACGTGTCTTAGAAGAATGTGATGTGAGATTCCGTGCCACTCGAATCCATTTAAATATTTAGATGCATTAACACTTCTTGTTTTGCGAAGCATAACCATCAAATGAGTGGAGAGGAATGGACTGTCAGACTCGTACCATAATCCACGGTATTCTTTCAATAGGGTCACGGTTAGGCAGGCGTTTGGCCCTCTATGGGGGCTCCGTCAGATTGCTGACAGCTCTTTGATGCGCGCATGTAATACGACGCGCCGTCGACCCGGGCATAGTCCATAATTGTACGGCGAGTCACCCATTCCTCGTCGCCCGCGTCTACGTGGCCGGAAATCGCCTCGCGACTTCCGTCTCCCGCAGAGGCTGGGTCGTGAGGTGGAGGCTGTTCTCTCCCTCATGCGACTGCATGTGCGGTTCTCCTTCTCTAACATGACTGTTTCGCAGAAGAAGGTAACTGCTTCCCATTCCGTCCCGCTCCGCAGTGAGAGCGTGCAGTGTTCTAAATTGGAAGGTCGCTGGTCCAAATCCTACTCTCTCTTCTTCGCTTATTGTCCAACCTGGGAATCAAAACCAACGTGACAGTAAAGTAGAAATAAACAAACAATAGAGTAACAATTATATCCAGAGGAAAAACATTGAAACAAACACACACAGGGCTAATTTATCGCCAGTTAAAAGAACAAAAGAGGCTTACAAGCCGAATAAATACGGACCCGAGTAATGCTTCACGTCTCGGGTCGTCGACAAACAATGGTACAAACACAGAATATAAAGATACAGAAGATCAACTGTATACAAATTGCTAGAACAAGTGATAGGCGTCTTGTGACGGCAGCTGCGGAGAAAACAAATGAATTATGTCGTTCAGTAGCATGCTTTGATGCCACAAGGCACCGTGACGTATCTTTTTATTTTTCGTTTGTCCTGTATTTTGAATTTTCATTACAAAAATAAACCCAGTGTTTCCCATCTCACTATTGAAGTTGTAATTCGTCCCACATTAAAGGGACATTCAATCAAAAATAAAGTACTTATTCGCATTCATTTGCGACTGAAAAAGACAGTAGATCATTGTACAAGCTTTTTCGTGGAGCGACGCCAACAGTTTGAAAGAAACGAATGGCGCAAATGGGTGGATCTCCAAAACGGGCGTTTTCGTGTGATCGCTCTGGTGCTTTTCAGATATTGATATTTAATGGTAATCATGTATCTCATAAAAAAGTATGATATTCAAATAGTATATTTTTACTATTGGCCTTCAATTTACACTAACAGTTATGGAAATATTTAAGCTCAAAAAATTTCGCTACCAGAGCAATCATAATTGGCGCCAGAGCGATCATAAATGATCAAATCAATGAAACAAAAAAATTAATATTGATAAAAATATTATTTGTTTTGCCGTTTTTAGTCATAGGTGTTCAGTATGTACATGTAACAAGATTATATATGTAACAGAAATGTATTATTTTAGAAAAAGGTCAAGGCATATTACCTATCAGTAATACATAAATAGGTATCAAAAATACGTTATTATTTCAAACTATTGCATTATAGTTTAAAAGTAACAAATTAACATAATTATAAAAAAATCAACTTTTGGCTTAGTTTCATTTATTTAGACTATATTATCCAAACTTAGCCTACTTTTCTTCCTACGAAACTTTTGCTGGGTTGCTCGTAAGACGTTTTTCTTTTTGAACTGAATGAAACTAAATTCAAAACATGCATTAAACGCACACTTTGTAAGCAGGCATATTACAAACTGAGCGACTATATCGCTGATAATAATGCTTGGCTCCATGCTGGTCCTGCTCCATGAGACAGTGAATGTATATATACTTAAATTGATAGTGGAAGTATACTTAATACCATTGTTGGAGCTGCTGAAGATTGTACAAATGTATTTGCATTGTATAGATTCAATCTTCCTTGTATTATATAGTTTCATAGTCGACATTGTGTGAGTACTATGTACTTCAGAGCTGTCATTCACTGGGTACCTACGTCTCTTGACTTGAATGACCCTGGCGGTTGAGAGTGTGTCATGCTCACTCAAATGTCTCGCTGATGGTGGCGCGTGTGTTGAATCATTTAGCTCCCTTCAAAATGGTTGAGCTGAATGGTGCTGATACATGTGTCATGTTCGTGAACGGGCGCTGTCAGTTGGGACTGGTCATCTCTTAGCTGCCACGGTTTATTTTAATAATTATTGATCATTTTGTTTTTTGAATTGTCTTTGTTTTAATTGTTACTATGGACACTTTTAATTAAAAAACTTGCTACATAGTTCTCACATAATGTACCTCAAAATGAATGATGTAACAAAGGTTCTGTAATAATTCTGGCGATCTAAAAAGAGTGTCCATGGAGTTTCTTGCCCGTTCTTCTCCATAGAGATCTATTTCTTGGAACGGGCATCTACGGTACTTTCACAGTTTTTATGTCTTGTGACTGGGACTGTAGCACGATAACTTTTTAAGTGTTTAATTACATTCTTTTATTTGTTTATGACAATTAAAAAATGCCTGTAATGTATGCCTGAGGCATGATTTCAATCTCCAAATATAGTTGACATTAAATTTTAGAGAAGAAGTGGTTATGGTTAGCTTTAAATGCCAATTTAATATTATCATCAAGGTAAAATACGTCAAAATCTGTTTATGGGTTTAGGTTACCCAAAAAAACCCAGGAAAGGTTATAAATTAAAGGTTATATAGATAGTTCATCGTTTGTCATTGTTACAGCCTGGTACTACTACTTAAAATAGATTTATAACGTACAATTAATGCAAAATATCATTGCTCTGGTCTTTTTGGACAGAGCAATCACATCCATATCGATCAGAAAAAGTCACAAAATCATGAATATAGCCGAATTTAAAAGTAGTAGAATATTGTCATTACGTCTTATAAAAACCATCATAAAGACCACTTAATTCACATAACAAACACATTCACAAGCTTAATATTTAATTTGATAAACGTGCCATATCAATCAAAAAATTCGAGAACCAAATCCAGAGCAATCATAAACTTGCCTTCGTAAACTTACCTTCGCAGATGAGTAGCACATAGGTATCCTCCTCAACGGTTAGACCACTGCTGGTGTTGCCCAGCGGGAGTGGAATAGAGTGTCTATAACGCGTAACTAGGGATGAGCGCGATGTTTTACCTCAGCGCAGAGCGATGAGATAAAATGCCCGGACACGATTTTAAATTCAAATTGTGGCAAAAGTATTCTTAATATAACTAAAAGTATTTTATAACAATGAAGATTAACTATTTGTTATGTAATCTAAATAAGTTGTATCATATGTAGCTTCTCATTAAAAAATTAAAGAATATTTTTTTCATTCAATCGGGAGTTGGGACAACCCAGAGCGATCAGAATTTTATGGTTTAAGATTTTTTTTTTAATATTTTAAATAAACTTATTCATAATATTAGCCTTGTACCATGTAGATTAGACACCGAAATGTATATAAAAAAATATTGTGAAAACTTTTTTCGATTTTAAAATGGGTTTATCCAGCCCGACACGAAAAAAAATGCCTCTGGAGATCGACCCAAATACGTGTTGTTTGACAAAACTTAGAATCTCCATGATGATAGTTTAACATTGACGACCGAAAATTCTCATGGTAAATTTACCTTTGTTTAGTACGGCAAAAAAAAAAATTAGTTCATACACGTGCAGCGAATACAAACGCAACGCGGCCATCTTTTGTTTAATTCGTGCGTGGTCAGGTGCGCCTTCTGTACCTATTTATTCAATGGTCAGAACGAGAAACTTAATTTTAAGTTCCGGGCGAAATATTAAAGTGCAGCTGTATTGCGTTCTCGCAAATTTAATATAAAAGAAGGTTTCTATGGAACGGTCTTGAGGAATGAGACTAACGAAGCAAATTCTCTTGATAATAAACCAAGAGAATTTAAGCTCTTGTTATTGTTTTAAGAATGAGAAAAAGGTGAAAAAAACATGGTAGAAAAATAATGAAATAGTCCAGCAAGTTGTCTTTCGGCGCTTGAATCTTTCATTATTTACTTGAGACTTCTATTTATTACACAAGTCCTGGTTTCCTCACGATGTCTTACTTCATCGATATCATTGATGTTCAAGAAAAGATAATTGATTTCGGCATTTAAATTTTCAAAAAATAACTGGCATAATTAGATGACGCATCTTATGAGCCATGTGTTTAAAACTCAAGTTTGGAAAAAAATATGATCTAACGCTTTGGAATTATTTGTGGGAATTGAACTTCAAAAAGTTTGTTTCCCTTATAGCGTTGTCATGAGTGAATATTTTGCGTTTCTATATACTTATTATCGATTTGACCATTGATGTCGGTGAAAAACTACATGTCGTATTTCTTCCGTAGCTAAAAGAAGTTTGCAACTTCTAGATGGATTGAAGACGAAATTAGGATTAAGGCACATCTTGTCTTACAAATGGGTCAAACCCTACCGCCTAACTTAATCCCAAGGCGTAAAATGAAAGCTGTTTAATTAACGAAACATCTAGTTAGGTACAGTTGAGTACCGCCGTCCAAGTCTATGGATAAATTAAAACCTTCGAGTTCCAACCTCTTTCGGAATAAAAAAAAAAAACAAACCACTTTGCTTTTTGCATAATTCGCTGAGATTCCAAGTTTAAATAATTTATGATAAATTAAGTATTCTTTTGCAGCACATTTTTTAGGTTGAATGGTTGTCTTTGCTTTTAAAGAATATTTTTTGGTAGATAGGGTTTCGAAAGTGCCTTTTTTTCTTTGAACCTCTTTATCCCAAATCTTTTCTACGTAATACTTGCCAGTAGGGATATAATATTTTCCAGTACTAATTATTTGACTCTTGAACTGGAACTCTACTAATGATCACTGAGTCACTCAAACAGCAATGGAAAGACCTTTGCTCGGAGTTTCTTTGCGGGATAAAACCAGAGTCCAGGCCACATCGCTCGTAGAACTGATAACCTGTGGGGAAGAAAAGTTCTCGAGTGGCGACTACGGACCAAAAGACACAGCTCACAATTTAGGACCCATTAATATTAGTAGTCATTTTTACCCGTGGTGCAAGGCAACTGGGCTTCTCCCAGTTGTAATGTCCCTTTGTGCCTATATATTGGCCTTGCTTTGTTCTGTCTTCTGCTTGCATGGAGGGAAGTGGAAACATATTTTTCCTACTCCTCCACTATTCTTTTCTGATTAATTTCGTGCAGGATCCAAGACAGGTAAATTCATTCTCCGGGACACGTCGAGCTTCATTGTCTCGGCGCTTTTCTGGTGGTTGCCACTGTTGATTCTGGCTCTCAGGAGTTGCAGTGGTTTGGGAATAGTGTGGTGGGCTTGTCCCAAAAAAAAGACACAGCGTTGTCAAGCCTCCTACTAGGTGGACCGACGACATCGTGAGAGTCGCGGGCAACCGATGCATGCAAGTGGCGAATTTTCATTCCGTGTGGCGGTCTTAGGGAAGGGAAAGCCTATGTTCAGCAGTGGACGTCTTCCAGCTGATGATGATGATAAATTATTGAACTAAAACGCAAAAAATCGCTTGTTCTATCCGACTAAAATGTTACGTATCGGCCCGAACAAAGCTGTAGTAATAAAAAGTTGCTCTCATAATAAAACTTTTTCCCGTTCACACATATTTTCTCCCCAAATGTATTAAATCAATTATCTCTTACATCTCCCTATAGTACCTACAATAATCTCCTCCTATTACTCCTACTTTTATCTCCTTTCTCTCGTCGTAATAAGTGAAACAGAGCAACACATTAACCTCTAGTTCCCTTATCAAGCTTTCCTTTGACCACATAACAACAAGTTTCTTCCATAATGAGACCCTTATACCACCACACTGTGTAATTCTGTTTTTATTAAAACCTCTTGTCGACATTACAAGGCGAAATAAACTCTTCACTCTATTTAACAAGGTTGTATTTCTGTTGTATCCCTGTAGGGTCGTCAACAAAGTTATCCGTATATTACTTGGCCCACAATATTAAGATACACAATGGTACATTTTGTATTGTCTCAGTGAAGATTATGATAAGTGAATTAGTACAATTGTTGCTTGGGTTTGTCTCAAGGTGAGAAGAAGAGGTTTGATTAGACTAAGGCTCTATATTAAAGGTTTTTATCATGGCCAGCTTCAATTCGGTTAGTGTTTTACAAAGAAGCAAGTTGTGACAGATTTATAGTCGATACTGGTCATCATCATCATCATCATCATCTCAGCCATAGGACGTCCACTGCTGAACATAGGCCTCCCCTTTAGATCTCCATCTTCCGGCGACCTTTATAAGGTCGTCTGTCCATCTAGTTGGTGGACGTCCTACGCTGCGCTTGCTAGTCCGTGGTCTCCACTCTAGTACTTTTCGACCCCATCGACCCTCTGCTCTGCGAGCACGGTCGGGGCGGGATAAATAAACTTTGTTACTCTTTTACATAAAAAAAACTCCTAGATGGATTTGTACGTTTCGTACCTAGATATTTTCTGAATTAACCCAGTATTTTACTTTATTATTTGTCGACGTGATCAATACTACAAAATTATTGTAAACTTCTGATATTAAAACCCGTAAACAGACAGACGGACATGGCTGAATTGCGTAGGTATCCAAATAAACATTTATGGCTTTTTCATTTGATCATTTCAAGGAGACCACTTCAGATAATTATATTGCTTTGATGTGGTGTATACCAAGACGGTTTATGTGCCCGATACTGTTTATGAATCTTCATAATATGGAAACTAATTGAATACTATCCATCATCCATCACGATCTGAAGCAATTAGGAGAGTTTATAAATGAAGGATGAGCAAATAACTTTAAGTGATACATCAATTACAACGTATTAACAGTTGTCAAATAGGAAGCTATAATCGAACAAGTGGATTCGAGTTTAAAAATTAAATTAAACTGGCGACGTTGTGCTGGACACATTTCGTATCTAGTTGTGTATTATAATTACAGATATTTCCGCAGCTTCCCTTGTATCTTCAAATATAAAGCGTGTGTACACAGTTGGAGAAGTGGTGGCCCAGGGTATCGGCCCGGATTTACGAGTTGTATGTCGTGGGTTCGAACCCAGCCTGGCGTATTACTTTGTGTAATTTATTTCATCACCACTGCTCTCAAAAATGGTGAAGGAAAACATCGTGGGGAAACCGGCATGTCCTAGAACCAAAAATTCGAAGACATGTAACATTGCCAACACGCACTGGGCTCGCGCGGTGGAATATGGCCCACTCCCTCTCACAGAGAGGAGGCCTGTGTCCCAGCAGTGGGAACATTTATAGGCTGATGATGATGATTATGAAATTCATTGATTTGTGTTCTTGTGAAATGATTATTTTGCGTATTGGTTTATTAATCTATGAAATGTATTAATGAGTACTTACCTACAATTTTATGTGACACCTAATTCTATACAACACGCATTTAAACCTCATTAGAAAATAATATTTTCACTCAAAATTATTCACATTCCCTGTTACATATTTAATTACAGATGTTTCCACAGCTTTCCTTGTATCTTCAAATTATTAAGCGTGTGTACACAGTTGCAGCAGATTAGCTGTAACCGGATTGTCTGAACTGCAGATGTTCTGCAAAATTGGATGTTGGGCGAATTCAAGTGATTTGAGGTCTGAGGAACACGTTTCGAATGCAAATGTGCGTGCTTAAATGTGTATGTGTAACTTATAAATATTTGCTCCAACCTGTGTCCTTCTCGATCAGTACTCCAGAAGCTTAATCAACTAAGCTATCACAGTCCTGCCTAAACTCAACTTCTACTATAAAGACACTGTCACAATAGATTGTGCAATGTCAACGAAAGACGTTTTACAATGGAATAAAAGTAAATAACATAACAATTAATAAATACATAACTAGCGTGTGCTCTTGGAATGATCATAGGGCCTGTGCAAAATAATAATAATAACCTCTTTTAATAAGAACTAGAAGTGAAAACGACGGCAGGAATACGTCCTAGATGTGGCACATACACATCATAAATGTGGCCGAGAAGACAGTAGTATAAGTCTGTAATAATCATAACAGATGGCGTTCAGCTGATGAAAAAGGAGTCGTTTAAACACGTATTTTATGAAGCTATAACCTACTTCAGTCGTATATTATACTAGTTCGAGTAGAAGATGGAAGAGATTTTCTGGAGGTTAGAGGAGCCCCCTTAAATATTAATTTTATTTTGTTTTTAGTATTTGTTGTTAAATCGGCTACAGAAATACGTTATCTGTGAAAATTTCAACTGTCTAAATATCACGGTTCATGAGATAAAGCCCGGTGACAGACGGATAGCGAAGCATTAGTAATAGGAGCCCTTTGGGTACGGAACACTAAAAAGAACAGTCCTACAGGTCTGGCCCTTGAAGGAACACCCCAAATTGAAGAAATTTTAAAATAATATTGCCAACTGATGCCCTTGGGCTTGTGGCGGTCCAAAACACTCGGACCCCACCTCAAAGTGCGAGCGGAATCGCTCCGCTTAATGACAGTGTGACCACACCTCAAAATCACGCCACCTCAGTTGATCCTTTGTTCGGAGCGAGGTCGACGACCGCTGGCTTACACGCGCCGCGCGCACGCAGCGAGCGTGTGACATATGTATGGAGGCGACCGAAAACGACCTTGGAGGACCGGCGTGAGGAACACGGCGCGGGGCGGCCACCACACAGTCTGCATCTAGCTAGCTTACGCACAGCACACCTCGCGATCGCGCTTACTTATTATTATATTTTAATGTTGTATTTAAATAGTGCTTAATGTATAATCTATTAAATCATTAGTTGCTCGCATAATAATATCATTCATTTTCGCCTTCATCTACTTCATTCCTGCTATCGCTTCGCTACTAGATCACATAGCTTGTAGCCTCACTGGGTGCTCGACGCGAGTTCGATTCCCGTGCAAGTTAGGGATAAGCAGCACTCGCTTATTCCTACATTGGTGACCCCGACGTGATCCTCTCGGAAGATCCCGAATATCCAGAGGTGCATCCAGGTTCCAGAATATCCAGGGGTGCATCCAGGTTCCTGAACATCGGCACATCCAGGTTCCAGAACATCAGTGCATGCAGAGCGCTAGAGTATCCTGCGGACAACAAACAAACCCAACGCTAAACTACTAAATAACCGGATAGTATAAGGGTGTGGTCCCACAACCCATAAGCGGTGAGCGATTTTATTTTAATTTAACATGGCTGAGTCTGACGCTTACGCGGACTGTAAGGATGTTCCCGTTGTCTCAGGAGAGGCAGCGGCGGTAGGAATGCCATTGCGCTGTCCTCCATTTTGTCCGGACGAGCCGGCATTATGGTTCGCGCAGCTAGAAGGGCAATTTATTCTGTCATGAATTACGAGTGATTCAACAAAATTTTATTTCGCATCGACTCAGCTAGAGGCTAAGTACGCTCTGCAGGTGCGAGATATAATCACCAATCCTCCTGCAGAGGATAAGTTCAATAAATTAAAAACCGAGCTCATAAAGCGATTATCAGCCTCGCAAGAAAAGCGCATTCAACAGCTCCTCCTTCATGAGGAATTAGGAGACCGCAAGCCGTCGCAATTCCTACGACACCTGCAAAACCTGGCTGGACCATCAGGTGCAGCAGAGTTTGTCAAACATATATGGACTAACCGGCTGCCACAGAATGTCCAAACAGTAATCGCTTCTCAAATTGCTGATTTACAGGTGGAGAAATTAGCGGAGATAGCGGACAGGGTATTTGAAATCGCTCCAATGACACCGCAAATCGCTAGCGCTTCCGGTTCCGCTAACACTGAATCATCCGATTTAGCAAAGCAGGTGAGCGAGCTCACAAAGCAGGTATCCTTGCTCACATCACGCTGGAGTAGCAGGGAAAGACAACGCTCCCGCTCACGGCCTCGCAACGACCACCGAAGGTATAATCGCTCTAAATCTAGACCGCGACAACCGCCACCAGACCACCCACACTGTTTTTATCATTACACTTATGGCGCCAAGGCTCAAAAATGCAAGAACCCATGCACATTCACGGCGGAAAACAGGAAGGGCGGTCGCTAGTAGCGGCCAACGGCTGCCCTACTTCTTCAAGCCGTCTATTTATCACTGACCGGTCGTCAAAAATTCAATTTTTAGTAGACACCGGTTCAGATCTATGTGTTTTTCCCCGGTCTGCTCTCAAGAAACCTTTAATTAAATCAAAATACGATCTGATTGCTGCAAATAACACAGTAATTCACACATATGGGCCTCTACAACTACAATTGAACCTAGGACTCAGAAGGAACTACACTTGGAACTTCACAATTGCGGATGTTTCAAAGGCCATAATTGGGGTAGACTTTCTCAGTTTTTATAACCTGTTAGTTGATTGCAGGAATCAACGCCTGATTGACAATCTTACATCCTTATCAGTACCTGCCACACACTGTAGTTCAGTAGATATTGACTCATTAAAGGCGGTGGTAGGAGACTCTGACTACCATAAAATCCTGCGTGAGTATCCAGAGGTAACACGACCTCCAGGAAGGCAAGTACCAGGCAAATTAACATAATACTTTGCATTTTATCAGGACGACACCAGGCCCACCAGTGGCGTGCAAGCCAAGACGCCTTGACCCTTCTCGACTACAGGCTGCTAAGAAGGAGTTCGAGCAGATGCTTGCAAGTGGAGTAGCACGGCGCTCGGAGAGTCCTTGGTCAGCGCCTCTGCACCTGGTGAAGAAGAAAGACGACGGATGGAGACCATGCGGCGACTACAGGGCACTCAACTCGAGAACTATACCCGACAGGTACCCCGTCCGTCATATACAGGATTTCTCCCACCAACTGGCAGGCTGCACCATCTTCTCAACGATAGACCTCGTAAAGGCGTACAACCAGCTAGCTATTAACCCAGAGGATATCCCGAAAACTGCTATAACTACACCCTTCGGCTTATATGAGTTCCCTTTTATGACTTTTGGCTTGAGAAACGCAGCGCAAACGTTTCAGAGGTTCATCGACGAAGTTTTATTGGGCCTAGACTTCTGTTACGGATACGTCGACGATATCCTACTATTTTCAGCAAATGCTGAAGAACACAAGAAGCACCTACGCCTGTTGTTTGATCGCCTGAAACAATATGGTGTTATCGTCAACCCAGCCAAGTGCAACATTGGACAGCATGAGGTAACCTTCTTAGGGTATAACGTGTCAGCTAAAGGCATTAAACCACCACAGTCCAAGGTGCAGGCGATCCAGGAGTTCCCGAAGCCGAAGACCGTGAAAGAGTTGCGACGCTTCCTAGGAATGTTGAACTTTTATCGCCGATTCGTCCCAAACGCAGCTAAACTCCAAGCTCCTTTGAACGCTGTCCTCGCTGGGCCCAAGGTAAAAGGTTCACATCCAGTAGACATGACTCCGGAACTGCTGAGGGCTTTTGGCGACTGCAAGTCTTCGCTATCCAAAGCGACTCTCCTGGCTCATCCTGACGCAACAGCAGAGCTAGCCATCGTGACCGACGCATCCGACACTGCCATAGGAGCCGTTCTTGAGCAACGCAAAGGTGAGAACTGGGAACCTCTAGCCTTCTACTCTCACAAGCTCAACTGTGCTCAGAGGAAGTACAGCCCGTATGACAGAGAGCTGCTAGCAGTATACGAGGCCATCAAATACTTCCGGCACATGGTGGAGGCTAGAACGTTTACTATCTTCACGGACCACAAGCCCCTCACCTTTGCCTTCAAGTCGAATAGGGAAAGCTGCTCGCCGAGACAGTTCCGGTACCTTGACTTCATCGGACAGTTCACGACGGATATAAGGTACTTACCCGGACGGGAGAATGTTGTTGCAGACGCACTGTCGCGGGTGGAAGGTATATCCGCAGCTGGCATTAATTTCGAGGATCTCGCAAAACTTCAGGACGAGGATCCAGAACTGCAAGACCTATTACGTCACGGCTCGTCACTGAGCCTAGAGAAGCTAGCCACTGCCTGCAGCAACCACTTGCCAGTGTACTGCGATGTTTCAAGGCAGATTCCTCGCCCATACGTTACTCCAACTCTACGCAAACAGGCCTTCAACTCACTGCACAACCTTCATCACCCGGGAAAAGCAGCTACAGTGCGACTGGTTACGCAACACTTTGTGTGGCCAGGGATTCGTAAGGATTGTAGAGAATGGGCAAGGCATTGTTTAAAATGCCAGGCGTGCAAAGTGGCACGCCACACTAAATCCCCACCTACATCCTTCCTTACACCCTCCTCTCGTTTTTCCCACGTCCACATTGACATCGTCGGTCCCCTTAAACCCTCTTGTGATTACAGGTACTGCCTTACCGTCATCGACAGATTCACCCGATGGCCTGAGGCGTACCCACTGAAGGACATCACGGCGGAGAGCTGCGCCGCCGCGCTGGTGTCTGGCTGGATAGCCAGGTTTGGCTGTCCTGCACGGGTGACCACTGACCGTGGTCGCCAGTTCGAGAGCCACCTCTTCAAGACGCTCACAGTCTTGGTGGGCGCCCATCACCTTCGCACCACCGCCTATCATCCAGCGGCGAACGGCATCGTGGAGCGGCTTCATCGGCAGATGAAGGCTGCCATCATGTGCTACGATTCTTCCCAGTGGACCGAAGCTCTGCCACTGGTACTGCTCGGAATGCGTAGCGCTTGGAAAGACGACATCCAAGCTACGCCGGCCGAGCTCGTCTACGGGGAGACACTCCATCTTCCTGGCCAGTTCCTGTCACCGAGAGAGGACTACACTGCGGCTGACGTCACCGAGTTTGTCAACCGGCTGCGCCAGCACATGGTCAAACTTACTCCCCGACCAACCGCGTGGCATACGACGGCTACGCCATTCTACGTGCCCCGAGACCTGCACAGCTCCTCTCATGTGTTCCTGCGGCGAGATCATGTCAGGAGTTCGCTGGAACCGCCCTACGCTGGACCCTACAGGGTGATACAGAGGCATCAAAAATACTTCACCATTGATGTACAAGGTAGACCAAACAACGTCTCCATTGATCGCCTCAAACCAGCCTACGTGATGCGTGAAGACACTAGAGACGCTGGGCCAGTTAACACTACCACTACTACCAACGCGAGCACTCCGGCTGCCGGCGACGCGGAGAAGACGACAAGAAGCGGACGTCGAGTGAGATTCCCTGACTTCTATCGACCGTAGTCACGGTCTGGTCGGGGGGAATATGTGGCGGTCCAAAACACTCGGACCCCACCTCAAAGTGCGAGCGGAATCGCTCCGCTTAATGACAGTGTGACCACACCTCAAAATCACGCCACCTCAGTTGATCCTTTGTTCGGAGCGAGGTCGACGACCGCTGGCTTACACGCGCCGCGCGCACGCAGCGAGCGTGTGACATATGTATGGAGGCGACCGAAAACGACCTTGGAGGACCGGCGTGAGGAACACGGCGCGGGGCGGCCACCACACAGTCTGCATCTAGCTAGCTTACGCACAGCACACCTCGCGATCGCGCTTACTTATTATTATATTTTAATGTTGTATTTAAATAGTGCTTAATGTATAATCTATTAAATCATTAGTTGCTCGCATAATAATATCATTCATTTTCGCCTTCATCTACTTCATTCCTGCTATCGCTTCGCTACTAGATCACATAGCTTGTAGCCTCACTGGGTGCTCGACGCGAGTTCGATTCCCGTGCAAGTTAGGGATAAGCAGCACTCGCTTATTCCTACAGGCTTAATAATATTCGGCTCAGAAATTCGTAATTCATTCCTTTCTCGAATCTCGACTCCTGAAGAAACACAATTAGCACCCGAGGCTACTACTAGGGCTGCTCAACTCTCGTCCCAAATATATATAAAGTTGTAAGTCAGTAACGCCAAACGTTTCCAAGACTTGAACAATTTCGGTTTGAGTACTCTATACGCACAAAAAGTTATAATACAGAAGGCGAAGTTATAGTACGGAATTCCATACATCCATCGAATACGCACGTGGACAATTGAACATGCTCGACGTACAGCGAGTGCAAGTACACTCATGAACATCTTTCGTTTGAAATCACCTTGGTACCTAGGAAAATTTTGCGCTCCGGCAACTACTCGTATCTTCGGATAAACAATCACGACGTAATGAGATTTACTATTGTGCTATTACATAATACGTAGATTTAGAATGGGGTACCCGAGATGACCCAAGACCAGCACCGAACCAGACGGAAGCGAGGCAAGCGGTCTGGGTTCGCGCGCAGGGTGTCCCTGGCACAGAACGTGCCAGGCCCCTCAGAACCGCAACCCGGTCCAAGTGACCGTGGAGCGGCGAAGAGGGAGCGCCCGGACGACTCGGTTTCACCGAGTATGCTCCAGGGGGACGCCAAGCGTGTTAGAACCCGGACTGCTCAAGGGGAGCAGAGAACCTATGCGCGGGCCACAAAGGATATCCCTGCGCGACTCGCCGTAGCGATCTGCCTCTCGCCTCCATCCCGAGACATGACAGTCGACGAGGCTGAGCACATCAAGCTTAGCCTTGAAAACGCCATCATTGACACGTGCACCGACCTCTCCAAAACCATCCCGGCCTTCCGCGGTTACCCAAGGATAGCGGACGGCACGGTACAGATGTGGTGCGAGGACGACAGCGCCCTGACCTGGCTGACTCAGAACGTACCTAAGATACGAATGCCGAACACCGACGCGACACTGACTGTAATGAAACAGTCCGAAGTACCGACCCGGGTCCGAGCAGCGCTCTTTGTACCCAGGTACAATGGGGACATAGCGCGGCTCCAGACTATCCTGACCCGACAGAACCCTTGGTACGACATCGGTAGATGGTCACTGTACAGGGCGACATCGGTCGGTGGTGATAACTACGGGTCTTATTTGACCCTGGGTATCCCACCGGAAGAAGTCGAAAAGGTCTTGGAGAGGGAGCGGCGGATATCGTACCTGCTTGGGTCGATATACGTGCGCTTTTTCCCCAACACCCGTCCCTCTGACACCCAGACTGACACGGAAAAGACGAAACCGGCACCGACTGAGCTTGACCTGACCATGACACAACTGGAGGAGGAGATGGCCAGAACGGCGATGGCTGATGCTGACGCCGTGAGGATGCCAACCTCACCAACAAGGTGGACGGAGCAGCTGCTCTCATCATCACCGGCACTGAGTGAGGACCAGCACGGACTGGAGGACGGGGGGGAAACATCCGATGGATCAATCTCCTCCTAACTCCACCCCACTACCGCCCACATCCCGTCCCATAAATATCATCCAGACCAACCTCCAGCATAGCCAGACTGCTACGGCTTGCCTACGCAGGGCACTGGAGATGGAACCCCGAACCATTGCACTCATCCAAGAGCCGTGGATCCGTAACAACAGAATATGCGGCCTTGGTAATGTTGGAGGTAAGCTAATCCTCGACACACAAGGCACAGACAAACCACGAACCTGTGCCTACATACCCAAAGATATACCCATTACCACACTCACGCAATTATGTTCCAGAGACCTAACAGCCGTCAGGCTCAAAACTGACAGCGATGCACCTGATATCGTCCTGGCCTCGGTATACATGCCAGGCGAGGATGACGACTGCCCACCAAAAGAGATGGCCGATCTGGTAAGGTACTGTGAAGACGACAACCTGGACCTGGTCATCTGCACGGATTCGAACGCCCATCACCCGCTTTGGGGTTGCAACAAAGCCAACACCAGAGGTGAGGTACTTTGCACATATCTGTTTTCCACTAACCTTAACATCTTAAACCGCGGCTCGGAACCCACTTGGGTCACATCTCGCGGACAAACGATCATTGACCTAACGCTGGCTTCGGAAAGCGCGACAAAACTTATTTCTAACTGGCACGTATCCGACGAGCCTTCCTGCTCTGACCATAGAAGGATTCGCTTCTCATTAGTAGCTAGCATAAAAAAACCCGAACCTAAGCGCAACCCACGCCGTACCAATGTACCCGGCTACAAACGGCTTTTGGCCACCCTACTAACACAACCAAACGCCTCAAATTCTAACGGAACCCAAACAACTTGAGAACACCGTAACAAAACTCTCGGAATTTATAATTGAAGCCTACCACGCCTGCTGCAAACTAAAGGATCCAAACACCAAGAGCAAGGGTAACTCCTGGTGGAATGCGGAACTCAGTAAGCTCAGGCAAACTATGCGTAAGCAATTCAACAGAGCCAAAAACTCCAGACTTACAGAAGACTGGGACTCATACAAGAAAACACAATACAACTTCAAAAAACAAGTCAGGAATGCCAGCAGGGCAGCCTGGCGGAAATTCTGCGAAGAAATTGAATCAAACAGCGAAGCCGCGCGTGTGAGAAAGATCCTATCTACCGATCAGGATCGCACCCTCGGGTCGCTGAAAACCCCAGACAACACATACACCAAGTCGGACCACGAAACAAGTAAAATCCTTTTGGAAACCCACTTCCCAGACTGCAAACTCTCCGATGACAGAATCTGGGCAAGTGAGCCAACGCAAACACCAAATGACCAAGACTGGGCCAGAGCCCGCACCATAGTAACCGCAGAGAGAATAAAATGGGCCATAAAGACCTTCAAACCATATAAATCCGCAGGCTTAGACGAGATTTTCCCCGCCCTGCTACAATGGGGAGAAGACGTCCTAACGCCGTGGCTGACCGCCATCTACCAAGCCTGCATAGCACAGAAATACATACCACTTGCATGGCGGGAGGTGAAAGTCATTTTCATTCCTAAACCAGGCAAACCAGACTACACACAACCAAAGGCGTACAGACCAATAAGTCTGACATCTTTTCTACTGAAAACTCTCGAGAGGCTCTGTGATCGACACATTCGGGATGGGCCTCTTCGGGAGCGACCACTCCATAAACAACAACACGCGTATTCCATAGGAAGATCAACAGAATCTGCGCTGCATAGTGTGATCTCCAAGATCGAATGTGCAGTGGACCACAAATGCTCCTCACTAGCTGTCTTCATTGACATAGAAGGCGCTTTTGACAAAACCAACTTCCATAGCATCAACGCAGCCCTCGAGGAACGCGGTGTGGACTCGACCCTGCGAGGATGGATCACAAATATGCTCCGACTAAGAGCCGTACAAGTTACGGTAAACAACACCACTAGAGCCATAGTGGCGAAGGGCTGCCCCCAAGGTGGTGTCCTTTCGCCACTACTATGGAACCTTGTAGTAGACAGCCTCATCAAACGTCTCAATAGCAGAGGCTACTATACGGTGGGCTATGCTGATGATCTGACCATAATAATAAATGGCACACACGAAAACACACTATGCAACCTTATGCGCCAAGCCCTGAGGATAGTAGAAGACTGGTGCAAGGAATACAGACTAGCAGTGAACCCTACCAAAACCGAACTCGTCCTCTTCACAAAGAAAAGGAAGCTGGCAACGCTACAATTACCAAGCTTCTTTGGGACCACCCTCAGCCTATCGACTGAAACCAAATACCTGGGTATATTTTTGGACAAACAGCTGAACTGGGCACAACACACGAATTACATCACCACAAAAGCCAGTATAGCCCTATGGCAATGTAAGAGACTGCTCGGGAGAAATTGGGGCATAAGCCCCAAGATCACCTACTGGCTATACACCACAGTTAAGAAGCTGGCTAAAGGATCACACTCGAATACAAGCGGAGAGGTGGTGGACCTCGACACCAGGGTGCGGGCAATCCAAGGAAGCTATGCCATCCTTGGATACAAGGCTGACCAGGCGCCTCCTGCGCCTGGACAGAGATAGCCTGCGCCTGGTGGCGGGGACCATCACTGGACACTGTTCACTGAACAAACACTTCCACACCCTAGGAATCACTGACAGTCCCCTGTGCAGAGCATGCATGGAGGCGGAGGAAACGGTGGCGCATGTACTCTTTGAGTGCACCGGCGTTACCAAAATTCGCGAGGAGACCCTGGGAACACCAAGATCCCTTGCGGATGCCCTGAGGCGGCCGGGAAGTTTGATCTGCTTTTGGAGGGAGGTGGGCTGGTTGGAGTAATTGGCCACAATGGCTCACGCACAATGGTCCAGTTTGAGGACTAAGTGCGGAAACCTAAACCCCCCCATGGTTCCAATGGGGGGCCTCCTAAAATAGATGGGGTACCTATTTTGGGACATTGGTTTTCTAGTGACTGGTGCAAATAAGATATTTTGAGTCAAATACGACATGGTTGGCGTAATGGCTGAGCGATCGACTTCTGCGCAGAGGGTCGCGGGTTGGATCCCCGCACAGAAAAAAAATTGTGTAATCTGTTCTGAAAATATTCGTCTAATCTGTGAGTTTCTATGTATATGTATACGCACCCACGATACAGAGAGAAATTCCTAGTGTGGCGCAAAGTTAAAAAAATACCTACTTTGTGTGATTATGGTAAAAATTTAACAGAGACAACTTTAGGCAAACCTAAAATTCCTAAAAATACTTACAGAAATACATACTGGTTCCAAAATGCATTTTTTCTTTTTCTGGTTTAACTATAAATGCATGCTATTCACATTAGGGAAAGGTATGTCTTTCCCTCGTTGTGTAGAGTAGGTCTTCTGTACCTTTTCCAGCTGGTTTTTATGCCTTGTTCTCGGCCCTTTCGCTTTCTTGATTGGAGATCGGGATTCCGTATAAAAATGTAACAAGATTCGTTTAGATTCGTTCTGTGTGCTCTCCGGGGACTCTTTGCTGAGATTGTGTTTTTACCGGCAGTTTAACCGTAAATAATGATAGCTTCATTGGAAGCGCGGGTTATGCTAATTTTGCTAATTGCTAATTGGCTGTGACGAAAAACATGGAAATTACGTTCTGCCGGGAACACAAGAAAGAATGCAAACGTAATAAAAGGAAGGATGCACAGTACCTTGATTCTCCGGAGACGTCCTCGCGGTCGAGGGGCGGCTGTCGACTGTTGAATATTGGTGCGCGTTGTGGTGAATAACCGATTGGCCTCGAGTGTCAACTGCGGCCGCTTTTAAGCGATCTCTCTCGTACTAAAGCGAGAAGGTATGCGCGGGAAAAGGAAGGGGATAGGACCTTCCACAGCCAATCAACTTAGTCGTTCAATGACATGAAGTTATATATAAAAGACCTAACCGTTTTTTCTGCGCAGCGTAACCATTCCCCCCGGGCTTGAAGGGATGCCTTCAAGAGTTGAAGGCGAAATTCGTGAAATTAAACTACAATAACTATTATCTATACGTAAATATCAATGAAATCAAATAATTAATTACTAATGCTAACCTAACCTTGGATGACGAGAGCCGAATTTATTGGTTAGGCAATGGGCAAAGACGAACGACGGGACGCAAGTAGGATCCAGTCAATGTCTTAACTCGGGCGATGCGAGTGACTCCTGTGGAGTCAGGAAAAACTTCTTCCACGACACCCAAAGGCCAGTGAAGTGGGGGCGAATTATCTACTATGAGAATCACAACCGTACCGACAGTGACTGGATCGATCGGCGTGTTCCATTTACGACGCAATTGTAAAGTGTGAAGATATCCGCTTCTCCAGCGCTTCCAAAACGATTGTACCAATTGGTCTAACAATTTATGTCTCGAAACAATTGTTCTCTCGTCTATCTCCTCGGCAGGCAAGTATTTTAAAGGGGTGAGATTCAGAAAGTGCGCTGGAGTCAAAGCTAGTGGTTCTGAAGGAGCACTAGAGAGTGTCCTACAAAGAGGTCTAGTATTCATTACTGATTCGACTTGAGTAAGAACGGTATTTAACTCTTCAAACGAAAGGATGGTATCACCAATTACACGGTATAAGTGAATCTTTAAACTTCTAATATTAGCCTCCCAATTACCGCCGAAATGACTAGCAGTCGGGACATTAAGTGACCAATTTATGCGATTTTCAGCTAACATGTGACCAAATTCGGTGTTGTGATATTTCGAACAAAGGAAGTCGTGAAGTTCCGAAAGTTTACGCTTAGCGCCAATGTAATTTGTCCCGTTGTCCGAGTAAATCCTACTAACCGGGCCGCGCCTTGATAGGAATCGTTTGAAAGCACTCATAAAACTGACTGTACTAAGATCACCGGCTAGTTCGATATGTACCGCGCGTGTAGTCATGCAGACGAACAGACACACGTATGCCTTGGTAGAACGAATGCCTCGGCCGCGAGACATGGTAACCTTGAAGGGACCAGCGTAGTCCGTGCCCGTGTGAACGAACGGTTTAGTTGATTGAACTATACGACAAGACCGATGATCTGCCATCTCAGGGAAACTTGGCTTGGGACGGAGACGAAAGCAGGGAAGACACTTATGAATCCTATTCCTAATTAAATTGCGTGCAGAAAGTATCCAATACCTTTGACGCAATAGTGACATCAGCAGGTCGGGACCCGCGTGGCAATTCAATTTATGATGGTATTCGACAAGCAAATTCAGAATAGGATCTTTTCTTGGGAGTAGAATTGGGTATTTCGCTTCATAACCCAAATCTGAATTTCTTAAACGGCCTCCGACTCTAATGAGTCCGTCTTTGAGGAAAGGTTTCAAGTGCCGAAGAGAATGACTACAATCCTTGCCTTCTCTGAGTCTGGCAATTTCCTTTGAGAAATAGAAGCGTTGAATTTCACGTAGAATGAGTAGTTCAGCGAAATCGTAATCCGATGCTGACATGCGGTTATTAACCGGTAACAACTTAGCAAAACGACAAACGTAAATTACCACTCTAAGTAATTTACTCCAAGACGAGATACGATCGACTAAACATAGAATAGGAGATCTCTCGTTAGGTGCAGCGACTAACAACGAATTTTTCTTCTCTTCAGGTGCTTCAGACACTGAGGAGGGATTGAAAGGAGCGACAGGCCATTGTGAAATGTCCAAGTGAGCCCACGGGGGTCCCCTGAACCAAAGCGGATGGTCTATAATTTGTGAGGGTGTGAGTCCGCGTGAAAGACAATCTGCTGGATTGTCCGCACCGGACACGTGATATAAATTTTGCGGTGACAAATCGCTTTGTATTTTCGAAACTCTGTTGGCTACAAAGGTATTCCAACGATGGGGCGACGAATGTACCCAACAGAGCGCGACCGTCGAATCCGAAAATGCGAATATGTCACGGAAAACTATTCGGTTTTGACAAGCGACCACGACATTTCTTATTAGCTGGGATAACACAAGAATAGCACAGAGCTCAAGACGAGCGAGAGAAACTACATTTTTGGGAGAGACCTTAGACTTAGCTGTTATCAAATTGACTGTATTGCCATCGCTATTGTGGACGTGGAAATAAATCACTCCCCCGTATGCTTTCTCGCTAGCGTCCGCGAAAGCTAAGAGTGTGACCACACTATCAGCGACAATACCAACGTGGCGTGGGATTTTTATGTTGCAGAGCAAAGGAAGCAATTCCCTAAAGCGAGTCCACAGCCTGACTATATCTTCAGGTGGTGTCTCATCCCAGTCACAGTTGCATAGCCAAAGCTTCTTGATAAGAAGCTTGGCATGCAAGACGACAGGCGCGACAAATCCCATGACGTCCCATGTTTTAGCGATACACGATAATATTGTACGCTTAGTACAAGTCTGAGTGGGAGTGTTTACTCTCATGGCGAAGTGATCTGACGTGGGCGACCAACACAAACCAAGTACTTTATGTTGGTCGGACCCGTCGAACTCCTTGTCAGCTGGCAGACGATGCGAAAGTGGGATAGAATTCAGTACTACTTGTGAACTCCACTTGACCAACTCGAATTGACCCGCCTTCATGAGACCGATCATCTCTGAAGCGGTGGAAATGCCCTGGGTTTCCGTGAGGACGGAATGGACAAAATCGTCCATGTACAATCCCGTGGCGACAATGGCTTTAGCCTGAGGGTACGAGTCACCCTCATCCTCCGCCAGATGCTTAATAGTTCGCAGCGCGTGAAAGGGGCTAGATTTGAGTCCAAAAACGACACGATTGAACTCATAAACTTGCAAAGGTTCCTGCGGCGAAAAACGATACAAGATGCGTTGGAAACGCCGATCAGGTTCTCGGACTCCAATGCTGGGAAACATCTGACGAATGTCTGATGAAAGCGCGATCGAAAACAAACGAAAATTAACTATAATGTTAAACAAATTCCCTTGTAGGTTCTGTCCACCATACAAGAGATCATTAAGCGAAACGCGGGTAGTAGTTTTACAACTACCATCGAGAACGACACGAAGTTTGGTTGTGACCTTATCATCTCGGATCACACCATGATGCGGAATGTAGTACGAAGGTTCCGAAGGATCAGGAATTGTAGGTGAAATATAGCCCTTCTCTAAATATTCTAGGATGACGTTGTCGTACGCGGCCTTTAAATTAGGAGAAGCTTGCATCTTCCTTTCCAAGCAGAGAAACCGGCGTTCACTTGCTTGACGTGAGTTGCCCAGGGATTCGACATCACCCTTGAAAGGCAAAGCGACTACGTATCGTCCGTCACTATTTCGAGTGGTAGTGCGGGCATAAAACTCCTCACATAATTTGTCATCTAGGCTGAGTACCGGGGGAACATTTACTTCTTCCAATTCCCAGAATTTCCGTATCGCTACGTCTAACGGCTCCGCGGTGCAACAATACGAAACGGTCGAATTTTCATCGATGCGAACCGGCGCCTTACCGACAATTACATAGCCGAGTACAGTTTGCAAGGCGATTGGAGACGCATGTGTAGGCTGACCTTGAACTCTGTTAGATAAGAGTAAGTGCGGGAAAGTCGAAGCACCGATCAATAATTGAATCGGATTTGAAGAAAAATATGTATCGTCTGCTAACTGTAAGTTTTTAAAATTATGCAAAAGCGAAACGTCAACCGTGGCAGTTGGCAAACGTTCAGTAATTTTATCTATTACGAATGACTCAATATTATAGTTTATATTACGATTGAAACGAGAATAAAATTTAATTTGTACGGAACCCTGTATTTGTTTACTAGCACCTCCTATGCCCCTGACGGTTGCACAGGCAGGTTTATTATTTATGTTCAAACCCAAAAGTTGACAACAATCCCGCGTGATAAAGTTACTTTGAGAAGCGCTGTCTAATATTGCGCGAACAATATGTTCTTTGCCAAAAGAATCTACTACAATAACTTGCGCGGTAGCAATCAATATGGTGGTTGGGCCTCGATAAGAATTAATACGGTTCTCATCAGTCGCGCACAACGATATATCAGTCTGCTTCGTAAGTCTCTCAGCAGAGGGCGTGCGAGCGCCGGTCGACCTTGAACCGTGCGCGTCGCTCAATTTATTGCCGAAGCACAACAAACTATGGTGTTTAGAGCTACATTTTTTACAAGTGGACTTTGACCCACAAGCGGACACACGATGTTGTGGACTTAAGCAATTAATGCATAAATTGTTTGATTTCACAAACTTAAATCTCTGATCGGGTTTATAACTATTAAATACTTTACATTTATATACGTGATCATGTTTCTCCTTACACAAAACACACGCGGTAGGTTCGTTATCAGCTATACAGGTGTATGCATTAGTATGTTTGCGATTTGCAGGTGAGTAGAGTAGAGTAGAGTAGGGACTCCATTTTCCGCACTTAGACTCTCATTCGGTCCGTTGTGCGTAGGTGTCCTGGCTAAGTTAGCCAGCCTAGCTCCGCCCAGAAGCACAGAAGTTTCCTGGGAACTTCACAGGCTTCGCGGAGCGACCTCACCGTTCCGAGGATTTGTTCACGTTGGGTAGCCACAGCCTCGCATTCCAGGATGACGTGGGCGGCTGATTCTTCGGCGTCAAAGCAGCCCCTGCAGAGTGGGCTGTCCGTGGCGCCTATGTTAAAGAGGTGTTTGTTTAGGGGGCAATGGCCCGTTATTGTCCCTATTATTAATCTGAGGTTATTTCTACTTAGGCTGAGTAGTCGTTTTGTTAGTCGCGGATGTAGACTTGGCATCGCCATTTTTGACTGCCTACAGTCTGTAGACCGTGACCATTTTTCGTTATGTAGTTCAATTGATCTCTGGCGGATCCATGTTCGAAATTGTGAGAAAGGTAAGGGAAGGAGTGGGTACGGGCCTAACACTGTTATCTCGGAACCTCTCTTAGCAAGTTCGTCTGCGGCGTCATTTCCAAGGGATCCGCTGTGCCCCTTAATCCACTGGAGGGTGATTCTGTTAGACAGCGATATACTCTCCAGGGCGAGGTGACATTCAAATATTAATTTACTGTTAGTTTGTTTGTTTTCTAGGGCTTTAAGCACAGCCAGGCTATCGGATACGAATCTGATTGCGTAGCTGTGAATCCCTAGACGCTTTACGGCTATTGCGGCTTGTGTTAGGGCTACACACTCGCATTGGAATATCGAGCTGTGTTCGCCTAGTGGTAGGTGAAAGTTAATATTGAGGTCTAGGGAGTGTACGCCAGCACCTGAGCCGTTCTGGGTTTTGGAGCCATCTGTGTAGATGCGTACTTCATTGACTCCTGACTGATCCCTTACTTCCTCTGTTGTTTGTATGCTGTAGCTTTTGTTGATCATAGGTTTGTTAGGTGTCCTATCACACGGGGCAGCGATGAGAGGTTGATACTCAATCGCCCGGTCTAGGATGCCTGCGTGGGGACTGGTGTGGTTCGTACCCCATATGCCTAAGTGCATAAGCCTGATAGCTGCTAGCGCTGCCTCCTGCTGTATGTACAATTCAAGGGGAGTTAATTGTAGGGCTATCTCCATTGCCACGGTTGGGGTTGTTCTCCTACATCCAGTGATAGCTGAACAGGCCAGCCTTTGGAACCGCTGAAGTCTAGAGACGGTGGTCGAGAGTTCAGTCCTCGTCCACCAAACCAAGGCGCCATAAGTCAGCATTGGTCTGATCACCGCTGTGTAAAGCCACAACGTGATCTTTGGAGAAAGCCCCCACGTTTTTCCTAACATTTTTTTGCATTGGTATAGTGCGATTATGCTTTTGTTGAGTTTGTAGTCAAGATGCCTGTTCCAGAGCAATTTGCTATCAAGAATCACTCCTAAGTACTTGACTTCTTCTTTAAGTGTTAGTTCGGTGTTGAAAAGTTTGGGAAGTTTGTGTGGTCCAAGGACTCTTTTGTTTGTAAACATTATTAGTTCTGTTTTGCTGGGGTTGACCGATAGTTCGTGTTTTGTACACCAATTCTCGATTATTTTGAAGGCTTTCCTCATGAGGTCACATAAGACGCCTTCAAATTTTCCCGTTATTAGAATTGCTATGTCATCTGCATAACCCACCGAGTACAGACCGCTAGCGTTGAGCTCTGTAATGAGCTCATTTACTACTAGGTTCCACAGTAGTGGTGACAGCACCCCACCCTGTGGGCAGCCCCTATTAACGATTCCTCGAGTGGTGGTGTTCACAGTAAATTGGATAGCGCGGTATTTTAACATGTTGTGAATCCATTGTATAAGCGTTTGCTCCACGCCGTGCCTGACTAGTGCCTGGCCGATGCTGGCAAAGTTCGTTTTGTCAAAAGCACCCTCTATGTCTATGAAGGCGCCCAGTGTTGGATTTTTAGTTTTGAGAGCGTTTCCTATGCGTGTGACCACGCAGTGGAGTGCGGATTCAGTTGATTTGCCTTCGCAGTAGGCGTGTTGATTGGGGTGTAAGGGTTTAAGTAGCGAAATTTGATTCCTAATCCTTCTGTCTCCCAGCCTCTCTAGTGTCTTCAAGAAGAACGAGGTGAGGCTGATGGGTCTGAAGGACTTGGGTTGGGTGTAATCGCTCCTACCTGGTTTAGGAATAAAGATTATTTTTACTGCACGCCATTTCAAGGGGATGTAGCGGTGGGCCAGACAGGCACGGAAAATCTTGACAAGATATTCGGCTAGCGAGTCACCGCCCCATCTAAGCAGAGCCGGAAAAATACCATCCAACCCTGCTGCCTTGAAAGGTAGGAAGGTGTTGATTGCCCATATTATTTTGTCTTTGTCTATTACCTCTGAAGCCACCTCCCAGTCTTGGTTGGTCGTGGCCCTTTCACTATGCGGTTCCCAGCTCTGTTGGGTCGCAATTCGGCAGCCTGGGAAGTGGGTGGTGAGAAGTAATCCGCTGGTCTCTGCATCGTTAATTGTGTAGGTATTGTCTGGTTTTTTGAGGCATCCTATTGAAAGATCAGTCCCAGAGGCGAGACAAGTTTTGACCCTCATTGCCTGGTTGCTATTCTCAATGTTAGTACAAAAGCGCCTCCAACCGTTCTTTCCTCTGAGGCGTATTAGTTTTTTATAGGTTCTACGGGTTGTTTTGTAAAGGTCCCAGTCGCCTGACAACCGTGTGTTCATGGCTCTGTTGAACAGCCTTCGCAGCCTGTTTCGGTGTCTTTCTAGTTCCGGACCCCACCAGGACTGCAGGTGATTTATTGTTAGAGACTGTTGACGCAGTTCGTTCTAACACCTTTATATGCTCACGAACAAACTCAACTAATTCACTAAAAGATGGAATTTCGGAACTACTTGATTTTAATTGATGATTAGATTCGAATGCCCGTACAGTGTCTATGTCGAGTTTTTTAAGAGCGATATGCAATAAAATAAAATCAGCGTGGTCATGGACCTTTGTGTTTTTAAACCCGGCTACCGACGTTGCGAATTTATCGAGAAATGATTCTAAAGTAGCCGGCGAACCTGACGAAATAGATTTAAATTCAAATAATTGGTCTAGATATGAAGTTGCCGATTGCCGTTTATCTTCATACCTTTCACAAAGTGAATCGAATATAAGAGGGTAATTATCAGCTGACGGAGTAATTCCTGCACATATCGAACGAGCTTTGCCTGTTAATTTACCAATCAAATAATATAATTTCTCGCATGCTGTTAGCGAACTATTATTATGCACGGCATTTCGAAAACTGGCGATGAACAGAGGCCAATTTTTAATATCCCCATTAAATTCGGGTATTTCAATCGGAGGCAAGCGAGGAGATTTCTTGTATTCACTAGGTGCCTGAACCTGCAATTTTTTCTCTGCCCGCTTCACCCTACCCAGTAAATCTTCGAATGAAGAAAGTGCCTGATAGTCTACCACATAATCGGGATTTAATTTAAGTTCATGAGCTATGATGTCATCCAGCGCACATTCAAAATCAGTACGCAACGAATCTATTGTTTCACAGTCACACAAGAACGATTCTTTATCGAATTCCTCCGAATCAATATTTTTCAATTTATCACAAATACGTTGTATACGAGAAAATATTCGATCTCTTTTTCCTAATAATCGTTTAAGAGTAATATCTGTAGGCGCCATCTAGCAACCTTCTAATAACGATAATTAAATAAATATGTAACAAACGAAATACGTTGTGAAAGCGATTTGAAGCGAATAATAATAATCTACCTAAGTGGGTATTTATTTTTACAATAATGCGTCGGTGATTGAGCGCGAAGCGGTAATTCAACGGTAATATTTTAAAATAATGCGGGATTAAGCGAAATAACCAGTTATAGTAACGATTACTAGCTGGTGTTACAAATCTACAACGGTTTTACCGAGAATTTAACGATATACCCACACCTGTCGGCGAGACAAGTGTTTGGTACAAAACTAATTAGAATACGAGTATTTTTTCCGACTACGAATGGCGAATGGTTATCACTGATTTCAATAACTATCCAGGCTCGTTAGGACCAAATGGAAGCGCGGGTTATGCTAATTTTGCTAATTGCTAATTGGCTGTGACGAAAAACATGGAAATTACGTTCTGCCGGGAACACAAGAAAGAATGCAAACGTAATAAAAGGAAGGATGCACAGTACCTTGATTCTCCGGAGACGTCCTCGCGGTCGAGGGGCGGCTGTCGACTGTTGAATATTGGTGCGCGTTGTGGTGAATAACCGATTGGCCTCGAGTGTCAACTGCGGCCGCTTTTAAGCGATCTCTCTCGTACTAAAGCGAGAAGGTATGCGCGGGAAAAGGAAGGGGATAGGAACTTCCACAGCCAATCAACTTAGTCGTTCAATGACATGAAGTTATATATAAAAGACCTAACCGTTCTTTCTGCGCAGCGTAACCAAAAAACGCAAAAAAAACACGTTTATTGCATAGAAGCCCCCTTAAACATTAAATTTATTCTGTTTTTAGTATTTGTTGTTAAAGCGGCTACAGAAATACGTTATCTGTAAAATTTCAACTGTCTAAATATCACGGTTCATGAGATAAAGCCTGGTGACAGACGGATAACGACGCATTAGTAATAGGATCCCGTTTTACCCTTTGGGTACGGAACCCTAAAAAGAACAGTCCTACAGGTCTGGCCCTTGAAGGAACTCTCCAAATTGAAGAAATTTTAAAATAATATTGCTAACTGATGCCCTTGGGCTTAATAATATTCGGCTCAGAAATTCGTAATTCATTCCTTTCTCGAATCTCGACTCCTGAAGAAACAAAATTAGCACCCGAGGCTATTACTAGGGCTGCTCAACTCTCGTCTCAAATATATATAAAGTTGTAAGTCAGTAGCGCCAATCGTTTCCAAGACTTGAACAATTTCGGTTTGAGTACTCTATACGCACAAAAAGTTATAATACAGAAGGCGAAGTTATAGTACGGAATTCCATACATCCATCGAATACGCACGTGGACAATTGAACATGCTCGACGTACAGCGAGTGCAAGTACACTCATGAACATCTTTCGTTTGAAATCACCTTGGTACCTAGGAAAATTTTGCGCTCCGGCAACTACTCGTATCTTCGGATAAACAACGTAATGAGATTTACTATTGTGCTATTACATAATACGTAGATTTAGAATGGGGTACCTATTTTGGGACATTGGTTTTCTAGTGACTGGTGCAAATAAGATATTTTGAGTCAAATACGACATGGTTGGCGTAATGGCTGAGCGATCGACTTCTGCGCAGAGGGTCGCGGGTTGGATCCCCCGCACAGAAAAAAAATTGTGTAATCTGTTCTGAAAATATTCGTCTAATCTGTGAGTTTCTATGTATATGTATATGTATACGCACCCACGATACAGAGAGAAATTCCTAGTGTGGCGCAAAGTTAAAAAAATACCTACTTTGTGTGATTATGGTAAAAATTTAACAGAGACAACTTTAGGCAAACCTAAAATTCCTAAAAATACTTACAGAAATACATACTGGTTCCAAAATGCATTTTTTCTTTTTCTGGTTTAACTATAAATGCATGCTATTCACATTAGGGAAAGGTATGTCTTTCCCTCGTTGTGTAGAGTAGGTCTTCTGTACCTTTTCCAGCTGGTTTTTATGCCTTGTTCTCGGCCCTTTCGCTTTCTTGATTGGAGATCGGGATTCCGTATAAAAATGTAACAAGATTCGTTTAGATTCGTTCTGTGTGCTCTCCGGGGACTCTTTGCTGAGATTGTGTTTTTACCGGCAGTTTAACCGTAAATAATGATAGCTTCATTGTTTTAAGAGGTACTTTGTATGGTGGGAATTGTTTCATTAGTTCCCTTTTTCGCTTTCTAACTGGTTTTGTGCTTATTTTCTTTGTTATGAGATTACCGTCTTGAGATTGGTATGTTTTACAACCAACCTAATTTTTTTCGGAAAGGTCAGTGTAGTACCTAATCGCAACCGGTGTGCCTGTATGACCAGATAGATGTATGTAGGTATATCCTAATATATTATGTTTTTCGCACTCCTATCTTTTATCTAATAACCATCTCTAACATCCAATCTATCTCTATTCCAAATCTTATCATAATCGGTTCGACTTGACTTGAAAACGGAACATACATATCCTCAGAACCGTGGGCGCCATTTTGCGAGATATTCACTTTCGCGTTTATAAAATTAAATTAGAACAAATAATTTGATTGTGCCCTGTTACTCAAATCAGTTATTAATTTGGTAACCGAAACGATAAGTAGGTTAAGATAGCTATTGTATTATCATCATTATTGTCGAACAATACTGCATGTCAGCCTCAAGATTGATAAAATCAATGCATAGCTGGGCACATGAGGGATGGGCTTACAATACTCAGACAATACCACCTAATTGCTCATCTTTAGGACGTCACTCCACAGGGTTAGCATTAATATGTGGGACGATGCCAAGATATTTTTCCACCACTGCTCAAGGATCTTCCCCATATTTTATCACTGTTTCTTTTGTATAGTTTTCTCCGGCTAATCATGTTTAATGCCAGTGTTTTATATGGCATGATTTCTTACGATATGAGGCTGGAGTTTTCAGGCAGTGTTTACCAGAAGACGGGTATGATATCAACAGGTTTTTAACCGACTTCAAAAAAAGGAGGAGGTTCTCAATTCGGTCGGTATGTTTTTTTTTTTATGTATGTACACCGATTACTCCGAGGTTTCTGGTCCGATTAGTGTAATTCTTTTTTCGTTCGATGCAGTATACTTGCAGTTTGGTCCCATAAAAATTTCATCCAATTTGGTTCAGTACTTTTTATTTTGTGAGCATTTTTATTGATGGATGATGTGATGATCTTTACTTTTTTGAGTGTTTGTTACGCGATTACTCCGCCAATTGTGGACCGATTTTCAAAATTCTTTTTTTGTTGTACGAGGAATAGTTCACTTTAGGGAACACTGCAAGTTTCATCAAAATCGGTTCAGCAGTTTTTGATAGGGAATTTTATTAGCTTATTGTGTACATGAGCGATGTTAATACCGGTGCTAAGGATTACCAAATTCTAGTGCACATGTAAGAAAATGATGTATTTGACAAGAATTTGGGTTGAATATTTAAACTAAAAAGAGTAAAATAAAAAAACTTAAAAAAAAAAAATTAACCGCCTTCAAAACAACCACAAAAAAGGGTAAAATAACCTACAAAATAACTTTTCTTTCGGAAGTCGGTGGCATAAAAGACAACGAAATAAAAAAAAACAAAGCCACCTACTTCCGAAAGAAAAGTTATTTTGTAGGTTATTTTACCCTTTTTTGTGGTTGTTTTGAAGGCGGTTAAATTTTTTTTTTTAAAGTTTTTTTATTTATATTATTATAGTATGGCAAAATTCGAAAGGAAATGCTCGCTTTACACGGTACGTTATACATAATAATATAACGAATCACGGAATGGAATCGCATGATCTGCAGGACACCTAATGTCGTGACCTTTGTCGTGGCTCGCGACAATAGGTGCCCTGGTGAAGCCAGCGTAAGACACGCGGCTTCGTGACACGTGGAAGGCGTACAGGAAAGTATTTGCTCAGAGATGAGATAGATGCTTTTCAAAAATCTATCAATCAAGCTCACAGTCCACTACATCGTCTGTCACAGCGCAGTCTTGGACATCTACAATATTAAAAGCATCGTAATCACGTTCAAAGGATATAGATAAAATGTTCTTTGTTTTTCTCATAATTTTTGTGCCCTAGATTGTGCCGAATAAACATTCTTTCTTTCTTTCTTTTTAATTCGCTTCATATTAGTATTCTTCCTTTACTCAATGAATAAAGTATCGCTATTTATAGCGTTCTACGTTATCGCGTTGTTTGGATCACAGCCTCATGATGCAATATCGTGTTGTACTGAATATTAATCGCTAATTGAGTACTGGGCAGATATTGCTATTAACTCGCTGTAGGACTGTGGGTGGAGTTGATTGGACGAGATAATAATAAATAGGTACCCACAAGCTTTCGCCCGCGGCTTCACACACGCTCATTTAGAACTTGACACTCAATACGGATCGTAGTGGCGCTGTCTATTATCATAATGAAAATTTTTGTTGCTTTTCTCAGGTACAGTACTTTTTTCGGGATGTAACGTACCTTCTACCTTAGTCCACTCCCTCTGTACTGTATATATTTTTCTTAGCGTGGTAAAATCAGCAAATGAACCACTGACAGACTCAAACTGACTAAAATCTACGGTGTTCCTTCAAAAACCCTCTCCCTTAGTCCAATAAGGCGTTCATTAGGTACCATTCAGTTACTTACCGAGTTTCCTCCATGGCTGGGAAAGCACATTCCCGTCTTTCATTTTTGATCTCTGGCATTTCATTTCTTCATTATAGCTCAAAGTAAGTAGTGGAGAGAAAGTCTGATCAGCAATAGTTCCAGGGGTTGTCATTCCTACTGCCTAAATGACCTCCTCAAACCAATTGTATCATGTAAAGTACCGGTAATTATCTGTTCGCATGAGACTGGAAGCCAACACAAACATAGTTTGGAAAGGGCTAACCTTTGAGAACGTAGTATATATGATAAACGACTAACATCCACCATATATTTCATTTATAGACACCATTTCAGTATCTCAGAGCCTTATTAAATATAGTACGAATATGATACGATACTTTTTCACCCAAAATTGACACATTTCAACGATGACTGAAAAGAAAAACGAAACTATCTTGTAAAATTGTCACCTGTCACCTATCGGTTTCATTAAATTGATCCCACGTCTGAAGGTATTATGTACCTATAATAATATATTTTCAGAAGTAGTCCAGAATATTAATGGTGGAAAGGTTAGAAAATATTATAATGTAGACCTTCAGATATTGGTTGCGTATTTATAATGAAAGTGTTGCCTAGATTGACGTAAATTGAAGCCAATAAAAAAATATATAAATGAGCTATTATTTTTCGACATTAAAATAGTATCATTAAAGCCTCCTGCAGACACACGCGATTAATCGCGCGGGGCGACATGTCGCGGTCCATTCGCAGTATTTTTAGAGTGGAAATTAGCTTGGCTCGTTGTCGCAGAGATTTAATCGCGTGCGTCTGCAGGAGGCTTAATACTTGAAGCTAAACTAAATATGGGAAATGCTGTTAATTATTGTGATGATAAACGTTTATATAAGTACGAACATTAATCGTCGTACCACAAAAAGTTGAACATCTTTTGAACAGTTGTCTAAAAAAGTGTAATTGCAAAAGTCTCTGATATCATCATCAATTGCCGTTTTGCAGTTGACAGTTTTTTAGACAAGTGGTCAATAGAGGTGTATAACTGCTTTGTAATAAGTCGTTTGAAGTCTGATGAACGCGAAAATTAACGACTTTTCCCGTTAGTGTGGCTCCCGCATAAGGAATACAGTAGATGGACTCAAAATGCATCCTGATTTCCCACGAGACTAGTAGTCTATCATCTGGCTTTCATCTGCAAGTCAAAAGAAAGTATTTGAAGATTTACGCGCGATACGTGAGACGAATTGCTCGCAAAACTGAGGCGTCATCACGACTTTTCAAGCTTTTGCGAAGTAAGCGGGGGGACTTACACGTTAACCGCTAAATTGCTTTTTGCAACAATCGTTTCCAAAACCAAAACCAGAAATTTAATTTTGCCTAAATATCATCATCTTCCTGCCATTATCCCATTTTACTTGGAGTCGGCGCAACACGTTTTCTTCTTCCATTCTCCTCTATCAGACGTCACAGTATCATTTACTCCTTTTTCATTCATAACATTCCTTAGACAATCCATCCATCTAAATATAACATTTTTTTTTAATCAAATGACTACAAACTACTTTAAAAACTTTAGAGTACCTTAAATCGCCTATAAATGCCGCCGTAATGTAACAGTTTTAATTTGATGGATAAGGTTAGTTCAATGTTCGTTCCAGAGGCACTTTTTCTTTATCCATACAATTTAAGTCGTAATACTTCAAGTAAAACGTATGGTCAAATATCTACGTAGAATTCATGCTAAGGCCTCATATAACATCACAAAGAATCTGGAATCTAAAAGGGTTAGATAGAGATACGAGTAAACCCAATAGTACACGCAGTTCTGTTTAGGCTCCTCATACCGCGACCAGTGCAACCTGGCAGCTACTAAGTGATGAGAAACGCAATTTCCCTTTTTCTGCATCGGAAATCGAACCCACGTTTACCTGCTGAGTTCCAAATCTTAAAAATATAATTGGCCAGCAAGACAGTTCTACCGACCAAGTTTGTAATTTTTACAAAGACAGAACTCTGATTTTGATAATATTGTGGATTGGATGCTTTGTATTTCGTATCTGTACACATTTTATTTTAAGATTTTATAGTAATTAGCAATGGTGTAGAATTGTCAAGTGTATTTATGTCATTAAAATTGTTGAAATAAAATGAATGTTCTTATTTTTAAGTATAGAATGAGTTTATTATTTCCAAATAAAACTTGTTGTGTATTGCTGAGTAAAGGAAAACTTTACCCGATTTTCTACTCAGACATTGAGTTTCATTTTTAATTTAATTGCTGTTAATTTGAATACAGGCGCGTAAAGATTTTTAGATGTCTTTCACAGTCCATTTCTTTTTACTGTTGTTACTTTTAGTAAAACGTGTTTAGATTAAAGGTTTTATGTTAGGCATAGAAATGTGGTGTTTCGTTGAATTGTATTTAAAACAATAACGTTTAAAACAGTTATATTATTATCCTTACCGTACGATACTGATATTTTATGTATGTATTAATACTTTCTCATATATTCAAGTTTTCTTCGGCTTGTAAAGGTTGTATCGTTCTGTTAAATAGTTAATTTCTCAAAATTTAGGCTAGGCATCAAATTAAAATAATCGACCGATATTAGCACGAGCTTATTCCCTCAGTTTCTGCCGCGAATTATTCAATAGGTGCGTCCACACAGAGCATTTTCCGCGCGAAGCAGCTCGGTTGGTGTGAACGTGTCTCGGACGAGGCAAGTGACAGCGTTGCTGCGGTCAAGCGACCGAGCGCCCGAGCCATCCAGTGTCGGCTTTTGTTTTGCTCGCGTATATTGTTTCGGGCCTCGGTCGAAAACCAATAGACGCGTCCACACAGAGTGAGCAGCCTCGCTTATCAGTTTCCTCGCGCAGCAAATGCCTCGCGAGGCTGCGCGCTCTGTGTGGACGCACCTGTTAATTATAGCATGACATCGTATAATCGCAGTGAATTATTCTGAATAGTTCATGTTATAAACTGTCTATGTGTCCATTTACTAAATTAAAAGAAAATACGCTACACAGTAGGCAGGGAGATTCTGACCAACATTTCCTGTAAGAAACCATTGACGAAAACCTTTTCTTTTGAAGATTTTTCCAAACAAAAAAATAACGAACGTACCAATATACCGTGAGCATCCCTTGCCTTTGATGTCCAACTACAAATTACTTCGTTCCAGTCAAACAGTTTCCAAATGGATTTTTTTCCAGTTCTATCCAGTTTACACACGTTTTCAAGAAGACTGGAAGAAATACAAAACCTTTGCTTACTATTTTGGTCTGTAAACGTATTTGATTGGATGTGGATAATGAGTTTCTTTTGCTCAGATCTGGGGGAAAAGAAAGCATTCAGCTGTGTTGTAGGTAGACATGCAATCAGGTTAATGTCTGTCTAATGTGGGATTTACACGGGCTGATTGTTCTCGGTCAATTTTCGCCGCACGGCTAAATCGACCGTCTAGACACATTAGGTGACTAAAATCGCGAGCCCCAATATTATGCCGTGCGGCGATAAGCCGCGGGTGACTAAAATTGACGGTATAAATAAATGGTCAGCTGGCCATAGCAAGAGGTTTCGCTAAAATTATCAAATCGTATTCGATTCTTGTCGACTGGTGTAAATAGGTGGCAATTCAATTTTTGCAAGGGTTGCCACCGATGACTTAGGTAATCGTACACCGCACATCGAAAATCGACCCATGTAAACCCCCATTAGAGCTCTTTTCTTACGATTTGTTTTCTTTGACAGCGGTATTGCTTTTGTAAATGCCCACGCATCACAAATCACAGACGCCGCGTACTTACTATTATATGTTTTATCTACTCTCATATCGTTAAATTCAAAATACAAAACTCAAAACGAGTTTATAATGACGTACTTTACACACATATCGAAATGAAATTAAAAAATTAAATTATGACACTAATTCTCTAACAAAATAATGTTATAATAAATGTTTTTTTCATTACAATACAGATTACAGATCATAGATACATCCATTTGATTTTTTATCTGTGGCTGCGCGCGCTGTGGCCCATGCGCGATAACGGGAATTTTGGCGCCATAATACTGTGTCAATCTTTATCTTTCATTTGATAAATTCGTGTTCAATGAAAGTAGATAAAGTAGTGTATGAAACTGTACATAACTAGGTATTATACACTCGTGTGATACTTTTAAAAAACTCGCTTCGCTCGTTTTTTAAACTCACACTAGTGTATAATACCCCTCATTATGTACCAGTTTCATAAACTACTATTTTTTTTTAACGTTGACCCACCCTAGGAATTTCTATGTTTCTCGTCAAATATAGAAAAAACACATAAACGAACACCCAGATCCGAAACAAATACTCAAAGTTGATAGTATGTTCCATGCGGGGATCGAACACGTGACACGAAATTTTGTAAAAATGTAGGTACTTAAAAGTAAAATAAACGAATAAAGATAAATAATGCAAGGCGGTTACACAGTACACCAGTCATTTTAAAGTCGTATAACACAAATGTACGAAACAAAAGGATGTACATTATGTGTTTGTAAATCCTCCACACGGCATTCAGATCACGCTTGGCGTTAGGAACACATTATGCCAACCGATGCGTCCCTGTTGACTCTAGTCTTCAATAGGAATTGAAATACGACATCGTATCCACACTTTTGTTCCCGTTTTGTATGTACGATTGTAAGAATAAGTGTTTTTCTCGCTTTGAAGTTATTGTCTTAGATAAAACGTGCTCGATTTTATTATAAACGAAAAATGTTATTATTGATCTAGAAAAACAATTTTGAACAAAAAAAAAAATACGATACAACGAACGATCGTGAAAACTGGAAGAGATGGGGAGAGATCTTTGCCCAGCAGTGGGATGAAGTGGGCTATAATAGTAGTGTCAGTATCCGATGATGTGTGCTATTTGGAGTATAGGGAGGTAAAAATGGAGTAATCATTATTATGTCAATTATTGCCGTCTACTCAAGCCGCCTTTTCCCCTAAAGCACCATCCATCCCGGTCTTGGGTAATTCACATCCATCCGCTACCAGCCAGATGGCTGGCTGGAAGAAGATTCTTCAAGTCATCGATCCAGTCGTGCCTCAGGGCGTCTCACGCTACGTTTGCCCATACGCGGTCTCCACTTCAACACGCCATGTCTCCTTATATCGTATAGATATTTATTTATAAACGGATGGATATCTCGGTAGGGACTGTCAGACTCTTACTGACTCAAGGTCCAAACTGTTCCTTCGGTTAACCTTTGCCTTCCAGGGCCACAGTATCCTACTTTTTATTTATTTTTTGCATGGTAAATTTATCAAATGAGTTCTCCCAGGGCAGGGCGGGAGGGACTGTCAGACTGGTACTGACTAAAATCCACGGTGTCCTAACTTCATTAGCCCTTTACGTTCCAAGGGTCACGGTAATGGAATAAGTCCCGCGACCCCGGCAGGCTTTGGCCCTCTAGAGGGGGGCCCCGTCATCTTGCTGACGCTCTTTGAGGCGCGCGTCGAACACAACGTGCCGTCGACCCGGGCATGGTCCATGGTCGGGCGGCGAGTTGCCCATTACTCGCCGTCCGCATGCCCGCGCCTACAGTGACCGGAGATCGTCTTGCGACGTCCTACGCCATTGGCGTCCGTCTACCACTGCGACTGGGGCTGAGGGAGGACGCTGTCCTCTCCCTCTTACGGCCCGCCTACTCCTTCGCGAGCATGACTGCTTCGCAGAAGGAGGCGATCGCTTCCCACTCCGTCTCGCCCCGCAACAGTATCCTGCTTAGAAAATCCTGCATTTATAAAATACTTTTATGGTAACGCCATTTCCAGATATTGCATAAATTCTATTTATATGATAAAACAGTTTCCCTTAATCACCCTTTCCCAACAAGGGATCAACAAATTACTCGTCAGTTCACCCCGAAGGTGCAGGGGTGTGTCGTTTGTGTCACAGATGTGCGACGGAACCCATTTGTCTTGTTGCAAAATTATCAAAGTGATATATATTGTGGACAGAGCGCTGGCAACTTCAGTCATTAATGTTTAGTTTAGTTTCCTAAATCAAGTTAAAGATAAAAATAAAATATTCTTTGAAAATTCTCTTTTGTTGGAACAGGCAATACTTAGTATAGTATTGTATAAAAAAAAATCTCCGGACTAATATAGTAAACCGTAAATCAGGGCGAAAACAGACTCAATCAAAATATTTAATTTAATGTTTGGCTCTTAAAAATATGAAATCGTTTTGTAAATATGGCCTCTGGATGGTATCTAAATATTATATTTGCTTGTACTTGAAGAAAATACCAAAATATATGAAAAATTAAATTACCCATACAAATAACCCCACGCTAACAATCTCGCGAAAAAATGGGTACAATCACAAACAAAAGTAAAATGTACGTACACCCCTTTCACCCCCTATAATAAAATAGCCTGTAAATGTTTGCAGCACAGCTGCTTCAGAGGGTCGGGTTATCGTGGCAAGTAAACAGAGGAAATGTTCCTTTACAAACGAATGATCAAATAAGTCTGCTAACATGGCTTTTTCCGGTACATTTTACAGTCAAAATGGTTCAATTGAAGGGAATGTAGATGTTTTTTTTTAAGGTACGAAAGATTTATATAGTTTTTTTTTATTCAATACTAGCGATCATTAATTTTTACGACCATTATTCATTAAAATTTTGAAATTAAACTCTCGTCCACTCTTTCTTTATATTATAACTTCTTTCGCCGATTCGTTTCGGAGATTACCTTCAAGTCTTCTACATCAGAATTAAAAACTGCATGTATGTACAATATGAACATATGAAATGAAACTGCCTATTGGTTTAGTTGTTACAAACGTGACTGTCATGTGTGAGGTCCTTGGACCAATTCTCAGGCCAGACAAAGTGTTTTTTCATAAAGGATTGCAGTTGATTTTTACCCCTGTTTGTGATAAAAGACTAGCTACATTAAATGGGCCTCAAACGTAACTTGGCAAAAGTATGTGTACTATCAGGTTTACCGTGCTTAAAAACAATATAAAATTCGTATCATACCAATAATACGGTCCTCACATCTCTCTATTTCACCCCGGGGGGTGACCACAAATCCTTTCAGACCTAACATGGCTTTAAATCACTCTTAGTGTAAGGAAAGATCTATATTTCAAGACTATGCTGATAAAGTGCTTGGTTATGGTATTACGATCACATTCTGGGTAAAAATGGGGTGAATTTTTAGTTTTAAGGCGCTGTTCCCAAGCTCTATGTAGCAAATGTAGTCGCGGGGGTGAAGCAGCTGCGCGCGGGGGCAAATTGTAAGAAAAAATGTAAGAAATTTTGCAGTTTTTAGGTCTGGGTTCAAAAAAAATAGATATGTCTTTAGTACATGAAATTTCAAAGTTTTTTTTTTATAGTTACAAAAAATATAATGGTTACCGCTGAAAAAATTGAGAATTTCGAGACGAAAAATTTTGTTTCGTGGTCATATTGACAATTTTTTTATTCGTAGTTCTAGACCATTTTTGTGAATTGTTTTTGTTAAAGTATTTACTTTATACATTTGACTATACACTGTATTTTTTTCTGGCTTGTTGCATGTACAGATACGGCTAACTTTGCGACGAAAAACAAGTCGTTTACAGAGTGTTCGCTATGTACAGCGCCTGTCGAGCACTCGGGGTGAAGTGAAATGCACTTATTCAGTATTCACCTTAACTTTACTTCTTTTTATGGGTGACAGCGATTGGCTGCTGCACTGCATGACGCGGTTTCTATTCCCGTACGGAACAAATATTTAATGGTCTGATAAGAGGTTGAAAATGTTTTGTAAACGCATCCATGTAAAGAGAGAGATTCCAAGTGAGGGATGTTATTTTTGAGGTTAGTCTCTTCGTCTTCTCGAAGAAATAATTTTTTCATACATAAAGTTACAATCTGGATTAACATAAAAAGTATATTTTATCCAGGTTGTACGTTCCCGTGAAATAATTTTCAACTGTCACATGGGTGAAATCGCTGGCAAAAGTGTCATAAAAAAGTCCAAATGCAAGTTTTATCGATCGATTTTGCTAGCAAAGTATACGTGGACAGGATAGGCATTATCCATCATAACATGATAGCATCAGCAGATACAACATGGTTATTAGTTTGCCAAGTAATGAAAGATACCACTTTCTTTGTAGAGGGGTAATTTTAAAGTTTAATTTGTCTTTTTTAGGGTTCCGTAATCAGCGGATTTCGATACTCTCTTACTGAAAAAGTATAAACATCTGTTGAACATTTGTCTAAAAAAGTGTAACCGCAAATGACTATTAAATCAACGTTAAATGCCACTTTTTAGGGTTCCGTAGCCAAATGGCAAAAACGGAACCCTTATAGATTCGTCATGTCTGTCTGTCTGTCTGTCCGTCTGTATATCACAGCCACTTTTTGTCGAAAGTATAAGAGCTATCCTGTTGAAACTTGGTAGGTAGATGTATTATGTGAACCGCATTAGGATTTTCACACAAAAATAAAAACAAAACAAATTTTGGGGGTGCCCCCCATACCATATTAGAATTGAAACTCAAAACTTTTTTTTTCACCAAACCCATACGTGTGGGGTATCTATGGATAGGTCTTTAAAAATTATGTCGAGGTTACTGAAGTCATTTTTTTCTAAACTAAACAGTTTGCACGAGAGACACTTCCAAAGTGGTAAAATGTGTGTCGTCCCCCCTGTAACTTCTAAAATAAGAGAATGATAAAACTAAAAAAAATATATAATGTAGACCTCAATAAAAACTTCCAACGAAAATTGGTTTGGATGAAATACAGTTAGCAGTTTTTGAGATATAGTACATTTTCAAAAACCGCAAATATAACTTTGCCATTCATACAAACACTATGAAAAACAAAGTTATTTTTATTGTTTGTGTATATTACTTACTAATCTCAATATAATTATATCCCTAATCTATGCTTGCTACTACGGAACCCTTCATGGGCGAGTCCAACTCGCACTTAGCCGGTTTTTTAGACAAGTGTTTAACCGATGTTTTACTTTTTTTTATAGTTTCGCTATCACACTTGCACGGGCAAGGGTGATAGCGAAACTGTAAGAAGCTTTAAAGCCTTGGCTTAGCTTGTGTGGTACAGACTTTAGATATTAAAAAGTTGAAATTTTAATCACTTCGACAAAGTGGTAAAATAAAATACTTGGTAGGTTTTTTAATAAAAGTTATCATCGTAGGTGTGAAATAAGATAATTGATAAAAATGTTTTTAACTTACGGCTTGCCTAACGAAGACTAATTTTTTGCTTCAAGAGGGTTTGAGAGTTTTTCTCAGCAGGCGTAATTAAATTTTTGGGCCGTTTGACGTTTTTCTCTAAATTCTTTTCTTACGTTATTTTACAAAGTTTTACTTCTTTTTTTTCGTGCTAACCTAATGATAAAATGAAATGGCTCCCAAGTATTTGGGATTTGCCTCAGCCGGACAGCTTTTTCATTTACATTTTATTATTCTTTTAAAGTCTTTATTACTCGAATTAAAATATAACGAAACAATGCAACATTTTTAGAGGAAGAAAGTGTGATTTCTCCATATTTTATTTTCGTCGCTACATCATCTCATATTTGCATTTGAAAATTGCACAATTTTTCAGGCAAAGTTATCATACGGTTTTTATTCTGTACCTTTACATACTAGTTAATTTAAATAATAATTAAAGAAAATATTGCTTTTTATGAAACAAAAAGTACGTGATCCAAATATTACTGTCCCACTGCTGGGCCACGCTTGCCCAAGACAGATTAGCGATTTCAGAACATCTTTTTTTTTAATTCCTATTTTCTTCATGATCTCCATTGTCAGCCTGCGGTGGCTATGATAAACTTGGAAAATATATAACGCACCAGACGTCACGGGCCAACACAACAAGGAATATTTAATTAAAATAAGTTTGCACATGAAAACGAATAGTTTACATCCCTTCCTTTGCAAAGCCGCTGTCGGATAAAAAGATGAAAGATTGTCGGCAAATGACAAAGCGTTACCATCAACTTTTGCCACCTCCTTGAAAATAAAACGACAATTTCATCCTTCCATACATTGTTAAAGCATGTAAGGACCTAAACGTTAAAGTACGTTTTAGTTCTCGTAATAAAAAGTTTATTTAACACTTCCCCTCTAAATTTAGCAACAAAGAGGCCCTCAATCCCTTCAACATTGTTTACTCATTATAAACAGCTCTTTGAAGCTGTAAACTTGGACTAGAACTAGTTCCAGTACATTATCAGGTTGAAGTGTTCGAAAATCGCTTTGGACTCACTTTAGAACTTAGGGTGCTGTAACACTGGCGATTTCGGAAGCGTGTTTTCATAGAGGCGAGTGGTGATAAATGCTCGCTTAAGAGTTGTGATCAAAGCTGCCGTGTTTGTGGAATGAAATCGTTTGACGTGAGTTTACAAGGGACTAGACGCTCGGTTCATGACCTTTTTTTTGCGTTGTAAAATCATCAAATGAGTCCTCCCACCAGGTCAGGGCAGGAGGGACTATCAGACTTGTTAGCCCTTTAAGTTCCAGGGTCACGGTAATGGTATAAGTCCCGCGACCCCGGCAGGCTTTGGCCCTCTAGAGGAGCCCTGTCATCTTGCTGACGCTCTTTGAGGCACGCGTGGAACACACCGTGCCGTCGACCCGGGCATGGTCCATGGTCGGGCGGCGAGTTGCCCATTACTCGCCGCTCGCATGCCCGCGCCTACGATGGCCGGAGATCGTCTTGCGACGTCTGTCGCCGTGGGCGTTTACCACTGCGGCTGGGGCGGAGGGAGGACGCTGTCCTCTCTCTCTCGCGGCCCGCCTCCTCTCGGTTCATGACCTTGGGAAATGTGACTTGAGCGTGTTACTAGTTTCCTATTCATGTCTCCACGCTAGATGTGATGCAGTGATTCGTGGAATGCTCTACTCAACTCCTTTCATTTGTTTTCTTCACAGTGTCGCAACGTATGCTAGCCTAGTACTAACTGCAAATGACCCTTAAATCAACTTTTGCTGGTAAGTTGTTTTTATATAAGTTACCACACTATTTCACAGTATTTCAGTTAAGCTTTCCAGAATGATTGCAAAACGAAGCTATGCCTATTATTTTATACACTCCATCACTAGAAGTTGCGGTAGGTGTTGGGAATAGATTTGAATTACAAAATATTGATGGGTGCTCAAACGGGAATACAATAGTTCCTCGAAACATAGGTGCAATAATCGTTGCTGAAACGGAAATATCTCATGTTTACGGCACGTTTACGCAGTGGCTGAATGATTGTAAACGTAAATACACGTCCGTTCAATTTGCATTCACGATTCCAAAGACGAAAAGAAAAACAGTATAAAAAGATTGTGGTTTGCTTGAGCATACATTTTCTAAAAGTGGTCAAACAAAGAGATAGACAAGCAAGAGAATAAAACTAGTTTGGTTTGCGTCTCTCTGGAAACCCGAAGGCAAATAGTCAGTATGAAAACGCTCTTAAACTAGCTAACAATATTATCTAGCTTTCATTACGACTCGGTCTGGGAAGCCAGACTTCACATTGACTTGCAAATGCGTTGTCGCAACGCCATTCTCGACGGAATGGTCTGAATAATACCAATTGTTGTATCTCTTTTTCAAGAGATTATCGCTAGGGATTTCTTCATGTCATCGGTGCCTGAAAGTTTGGGGGACAATCTTGTCATTTACATGCTGAATTGGACTCGAAAGGAATATAAAAGTGCGTGGATATTGAAGCGAGAGAAAACATCCGGTTTTTTTTTTTGTTTTTCTCGTAAACAAACCTGTTAAATATTTAATTAAACGGACACTACAAAATGCCTTGTTTGTTTGAGATACTTGCAAATAAACAAGCACACTAACACACACAATACACTGTGTATAGTTAGCGATTAATCATTTTACAGTCTTAATTTGACCAATTATCAACCTAATCCAGTATTTAACTCGTGGCATAATTTTCAGAAATTATTCATGACACTTTTATTTTTCATTCACAGTTTTTCACTACATTCAGTATTCTAAAAAGAAATTTATTTCCTCAATTTCTCAACAGATTTTATAAGCTCCGCTTTTCTTCTACACTTCCGAGCACTTGATTAGCAATTGCTTATAGAGTGGTTTCATTGTTGTTTTTTCCTTAAAAATATAAGCTATTTTAATATAACAAGACAGCTTTGACAGTTAATAGAAGCCCTTAAAAATTAACATATAGGAACTATCGCTTCTGAAATGATATTTTTAAGGTTTATTGCCCAATTGTTTTGCTAAAGCTTATGCTTCAGAATTTTTAGCGCGTAATTTCGGGAAATAATCTGATTTTTTTGTTTTGTAGAAATTTTCTTTCACAGCATGCTTGTGGCATCATTGTAAAGGCTCGGTCTTCAAGGTTCTCATCGCTAAATGACTTTGGACCTGTTACAACTCGAACCCGTACGGGATCGATACCGGGTAACATGTGGTCAAAACTTATGCAATAACGTGTAATCAGGTCAGACTGGGTTGCCGTCAGTTCCGTATGTAGTGTAGATAAGTGATAGCAATCTAGACTAGTTTATAACTTGAAATAGGTGCAGTTATGTTGTTAAAGACAACTTAAGTGTTGGACGATGCGGGCGGCGAGTAAAGGGCAACTCGCTGCCCGACCATGGACCATGCCCGGGTCGACGGCGCGTTGTGTTCCACGCGCGCCTCAAAGAGCGTCAGCATAATGACGGGGCCCCCTCTCTAGAGGGCCAAAGCCTGCCGGGGTCGCGGGACTTATCTCATTACCGTGACCCCGGAACATAAAGGGCTATCGAAGGACACCGTGGATTTTAGTCAGTACAAGTCTGACAGTCCCTCTCGCCCTGCCCGGGGTGGGAGGACTCATTTGATGATTTTAACACGATAAAAAAAAAAAAAAAAAAAAAAAAGTGTTGGACGAAGTCTGGGCTGTTCAAAAGAGTCTTTCGCAATGTTCTTAACAAAGAAAAGGACAAAGACATTTCGTCTGTTTCTTTTATATTGTGAGATTCGAAAAATTCCAACACGGGGGATCATGTCCTGGACCCATGGTATCCGTTTGTGCGTCGATGTCTCAATACACCCTGTATAATAATGCCCATAGGAATACCTAAACAAAAAGGAAAAAGCATTGTTTCTTTTAAAACCGTGAAATGACGAACTTTATGTCTGTTTACGAAGTCCTTCAAGTACTTAAATCAATTCGAGAATTTTATACAGGGCGGTTCCTCCACAATATTTAAATGGGTTGGATCTACGACCCAAAAGAATTTTGTTTGCCCCTGTTTTGGCGATGGCACATTAAATATTTATGTTCTTTTTTTGTTAGTAGTGATGTCACTGCCGGAGGGGGTTAGTTATATTATTAAGGAGGTAAGTAATAATTACATCCCAATCGAATTATCGACAGTGCTGGAGTATTATAATTATCGATTTCAATATTCAAAATTTAAAAAAATTAACTTTTCTGTCGTAGTTTTTTTATAAAAACGTCCCACACTAAGAATTTCTCCTGTGTCGTGGGTGCGTTCACAAACATAGAAACTCACATGCACAAACACCCAGACCCGGAACAACTACTTGCAGTTTTTGTTCCGGGCGGGGATTGAACCCGCGACACGCTTCGCAGCAATCCATCGCTGAGTCACTGGGCCAACCGTGTCACCAAACCGTGTAGTCTTCTACTTATATCTACATCTACACTAATATGTATTATAAAGAGGAAAACTTTGTATTTTCGTTTGTTTGTTTGTTTGTAATGGATAAACTCAAAAACTACTGGACCGATTTTAAAAATTCTTTCACCATTAGAAAGCTACATTATCTGCGAGTAACATAGGCTATATACAATCACGCTATTACTAATAGGAGCGGAGCAGCAATGAAAAATGTTTCAAAATCGGGAAAATGTATTCTTTTTCGAGAGCTTCCGTTGCGTGCGCTGCGTAAACGGTTAGAGTTACGCAAAAAATATGTATTACGAAATTATTCCTCATAAAAAGTCCTAAAATAAAGTCCGCGAGAGCATATAATATATCTATCTTTTAAGGTTAAGTCACTATAACCTTTTTTATGGAAATCAAATTTGTTTTAAAATAATGGATTATTTGCGAAGATATTTTCATTAACATGATATTAATCCTTATCCAAATGAATTCATTAATCATCACAAGCATTTAATTTTGAATGAAATGATCTTGACATCATTTGATTTCAATGAAAATCTTAATAAATAATAATAAAAAAAACTGACTTAGTTTAGTTTCCAAAAGGCGGAGTAAAAAAAGTAGGTCAAGCGCCTGCAGGCATCCTTAACATTTAAGGCAACAATAAATATTTCCTAGGCCACATTTTTACTGCTATGCCTCCCGAATTTATATATTTTGATTAAGGGCCTAGCCCGCAGCAGTTTAACTCAGCCTTTTGAGGCAGTCAAGCAGCCGTTATATTTTTTGGTAAGTTGTTCTCGCAAAATTGCGAATAAAAAATAATTTATTTAAATTGCTGTTAGAGTGAGTTATGAGGTCATACCCTTAGGGTTTTAGTAATGAGTTGTTTATTTAAAATTTGACATTACTAGGAGTACTTTTTTTCTATTACACGCTAATTTATAGTGGGGCCGAGCGGTTGCCGGCTGCATACTTAATAAAGTGGCTAAATAATATTGTTTTTTATTTGTATTATATACTCGTCAAAACAAAATAAGGGCCATTTTTTAAATTGCACTTTAAACTAGTATTGCTCTTATTCTGGGTACATAATAAATACTAAATATCTTGTTATGGTTTCTTTCAAGTATTAATATTGTTTCTACTGCATAATTGGAATTTGATAACTTTTTTTAAATTAGTTATTTGAGATTACTTAGAATTTACGGTATGGTGTTTTTAAATTTTCAAACTTCTAACGGAGTTTTCTTCGACTAATACAGCAAGCAGGCTATATTGATCTTTCAATCACATAATGTCATGTATTCGGAGACATATGGACGCAAAAACAGCCACTTGGGGTGTCACCTTAATCCAGGGGGTCCGTAGCCAGAAGAGGTAGGTTTAATGGTGAAATATTCTCAACGCGTGGTTCAAAATACTTGGTACTGGTCTTAAAAGACGGGTAATATCACCAGACGCCGTGATCAAGGAAGAAAGTAAGTAAGTAAAGCCCAAGAAGACCATTAAGTTTGTTTAACCGCGCAAATAGAGCGAAAATCTACTGCACGGAACGCACAAACTCCATTGCGTCGAGCTACAGGCACCCCTGTAATTGACTACACTATTCCGAATCGACTCCATAAAGACTAACAATACTCAAAAAGATGCTTGGTTCGCCTCCAGTTAACTGCAGCGTATGGTGCAAATCGTGAAACATTTGCGAAAGAGAAAATTTATTGAACTGTATTGACTGGGCTTATTTGCTTTTTATTGATGACTGGTGGGTTATATTTTTTCAATAAAACCTGATTCATAAGAGTGTAGAGAAGATCTAAACAACAGGTTTCAGATCCTTGCACTCTTAAAACAGACTGTTCTGGCGATTTCTGAGTTATGCTCTGGGGCGGTTATCTCTATCACGCAAAACTGAGCTCGCACTTTTTAACGAGGGTGATGTAACTCCTCAAAATTGCGTAGAGAATGTGGTGCAACTCCACATTATCCCACTCGCACAGCAAGGAATACCTGAGTTCTTCTTGAAGCAGAATAATGTTCGAGCGAACACGACGCGACTAACAGTGCACACATTCCCTTACGCTCGAATTACGATGTTACAGTGGACACTCAGGATTTTTACCTGAATTCTTTTGAGCATTTAAGAGATGAGTTAAAGAAGAGTGAAAAAGAAAGTAAATTTCCCATCCACACGCAGCTGGATCTCATAAATTGTCTGAAAACTTGCTGGTAGAGTATCCCAAAAGAAAATGTTCGGTATTTAATCCAGACCATTCCACCTCCCATAAAATGAGCAGAACAGAGAGAACAGAGTTAAAAGAGAAGCTTAAAAGAACACTTTGGAACATTAAAGACGTATTTTTTTCGATTTTTTAATGTTTTATGTAACTTGATACATTCCTGCAATTCCTCACTTTTCATTCAATTTGGTTTATTTTAACGATTTATTGGAATACATATTTATTTTTTGTGTATTTCCATCTAAAACCATTAATATTAATCAGATTCAGTCATTGTAACTAGTAATATTTAAACATTATTTGATAAATCGATAAAAACTAGGTGGCCCTTATTTTGTTTTGAGTAGTATATTTAGAAAATGGGATTCTTTTGTACTAAACCGCGTTTTATAAATCACTCAACTAAAACTAGATAACAATAGTTTCAACATTTTAATTTATATCAAAACTTCTCGCCTAGACCAAATAGACAGTTAAGGTGAAACCGCACTAGGCGGAACTGCACGACACGACGCGTCAAAATATTCTTTATATCATGAAATTATACGAGACATCACGCACTGAGTGGCAACGGAACTACACTGCAACCGAACTGCGTGGCAAAGAAAAGCGTCGTGTCGCGCAGTTCCACTGCAGTGCAGTTCCGCCTAGTGCGGTTTCACCTTTATGCTTAAAATATTCTGCAAACGTTAAAGTTCTGTCGTTTACACCAGTTGAGAAGCACGTCCTATTAATTTGGAGCACAAATATCGACTGCGCCAGCTCTGCGATACTTTTAGGGTTCCGTAAACGTGTCCGTGGTAAATATTTTAAGAAGCCTAACGTTGCCTGTCTACCGTCTGTCTACCAGAGTGCTAAACTGCGTGCACTACAACAATGAAATCGTGAAAAAATTATAAGCTGTCCTTTATAAAACTTCAATTACTGTTACGTAAAAAAATGTGCCTGCAGTATTTTTAGAACTGCCACTGTACGCAAAGAGAGAAATAATGTATTATGTAAGGTTTCTAAACAAAAACGGCGCATCAATTAAGGTTCGTTTTTCCCTATTCTTTTGCCTCAGCTGCATGTCTTTTACTTTCAATGGTAAAAAACTAATCAGTTGTTACGAAACATGTTCACCAATAAACGTTATCGACATTTAGGTCATTGATAGAGAAAATATCAAAAGGATTTGTTTTGAGTATTCCCGAAATGGCTCTAACAATTTGGATGACGTTTTGTATTGACATAAAGTAATCTTTCTTTTAAAAACGATTAGTAATAAATGTGTCATGTAAAGCTTGGCCGCTCATTTTAAAATCTGTAATAAGAACGTACTTATTTTTATAAGGGAACAACGATGATCTTAACGCTAATAGCATCCAAAACATTTGGATAGATCGAAAGGCAGTTAGTTAACTTTCTTAAAACTACGCGATGCCCCGACCCCTCTTTTTCACAGACAAAACATATCCTTTACGGAATCATTAGTACGCTAGTCCAACTTACACTTTGCCAGTTTTTCCACAGTTTAGTCACAACTGCGCCTCGGTTAAAGTTGCGGGTAGCTGATACTTTCCGAATTCGTTCCTAGTTTTTGGCATTCGGCACGTTTGCACTATTTCTCTCTTTTTAGTTGGCGAGTTGCGATGGGAGATATATCGAAATTAATGGTTTAACGGATAGCGTTAGAATGAGTGCAGTGGTAAACCCTTTTTGCTGAAGAAAATTCAGAAACGATGGAAGGTTTAACACTTCAGCTATATTTAAAATGGCCTCGTTTGATAATTTCCGAATAAAGTAGGTACAGCAAGGAAGCTGCGAGCAAGACCTAGGTCTATATTAAAATAACAAAGAAGTAAAAAACGTGTGGCACTCGGGGACTGCCGCGGTAAAGCTATTGCATAGCATTTTTTATCAACTTATGCAATTATAATTATTTATTTATTATACCTATTTATTACTGTACCTACTAATTAGGCTATGGTCAGCCACGTTAATCAAGTGAAACGTCAAGAAACGTTCTCCACCTCCTCTCCCTCTCCCTCTCCCTCTCCTTCAATAAAATTGCCCTTTGCTAAATAAAAGCATGCTTTCGTGCTAGTAATGAGCACGTCTGGCCGTACCTTTATGAACACGTCTGTCCGTACCTTTATGATTGCCGAAGTCTCCCGAACTGAAACGACGTTAGACGATGCGAGCTGTCAGATGTGGTCAGGTTTTTTCGTTACGTTTTTCGCGACGAGCTCAGAGCCTGCGATAAAAGCTATGCAATAGCTTAATAAAATCGAATTCCTGCAATATCAATTTTAATAAAAATTCTTCATGCATGTTGGCATTTTGAGCTGCATACTTTGTTCGCTGCCATTTTTATTCACAGCGTGCGTTCATCCGCTGAAGCGCTTTACAGCACTCCTGTTTTTGGTATCAGTTGTAAAGCCGATTAAAGCAGATGACATAGGCATACCGCAGCCATCGTTTTTTCCACTATTTTCTTGCCAATATATACAACATTATTTTTAGTATATTCGAAACCTGAATATAGTTTGTTCAGAATCAGTAACTGATTCGATTCCAATAATTTTTACACCATGTTACATTTTTTTTTTCAAAAATATTTTAATCAATTACAATACAATCATCGTACGGCCAAACTATTATCACGAGTGTATAACACAGGAGACGCGGTTTACACGGGTGTATCGCGAAATGAGCATGTTTTTGAACGGACAACCGGGTAATCTATACATATAATAAATCTGTAGAAGGGTCAATTCTGTACATTGAAAATATTGAAAAAATAAATAGCGGGGGGTGTTGCTGGATCGATACCAAACCCAAATATGTGATTAAAAAAATTTTTGTCTGTCTGTCTGTCTGTCTGTCTGTATGTGCAGGCATCACGTGAAAACTAACGGTTCGATTTCGATGAAACTTGGTATAATTATACCTTATTATCCTGGGCATAAAATAGGATACTTTTTATCCTGGAAAAATACGTTTTATTCATAGACGTTGTTCTGTAGAACCGCGAACACACGTTGCATTACCCGCAGTGGATTCAGCGCCGTAACCTGTAGCGCCGAAAGTCGGATTTGGCTTGAACCGTTTGCGGCACACGCGGGCCACGCCTCCCCGACTCCTATATAACGAGCTACGTTCCGCGCCGCGCGATGCATATAAATTCTGAATTTTGATGCGAGCGGACGTGTCCAGTGTGGCAAGCGGTCGTCCGTGGAATTAATATTGTATGCGTGTAATTTCAAACCGTGCTTTTCAGCGCGACCTTTTTGATTACTGTTCCGATCAGTTATTTGTAAATACAAGGTCGGAATTACTTTGAAAAATATACTTACTACAGAACGCAAGCTCAACAGCAGTAGCTCAATAGAGGGATCTCCTTAATTATTATAGGCTTAGCCTTATTTGGGTCCAATAGATATTTATAAGATGTCATTGTCAGAGTTACTCAAAATGGAGAAATAAACCATCCACGCGAAGACCGACATCCGCGCGGACGGAGTCGCGGGCGGAAGCTAGTAGGTAATATACAAGCTTATAACCTTTTGATTTTTTATGATACGATTTTGTACATAGATTCTTTGCACCAAAATACTAGATAGGTGTATCGGGTTTCGCATAAACAAAAAATAATGTTGTTTTTGTAATGAATGAATATTTAATAAATGAACCCATTATAGGAAATTAATTTGCGTTTACAAACATATAAACTCACATACACAAACGAAACGTAAAAAATACTTGTAGATCATACAATATAAATGTTTACGAATCGAACCCCGACACGCAGCACCGCAGTCCAATTGCTCAGCCGCTACGCCAATCGTGCTAACAACTTATTACTGTTGCAAGGTATGACTTTAAGCCCCTCCGTATATAACGCTATGCAAGTCCCCGATACTTTACGACTATGGTATCCATTGACGCGTACCTGTGTACGAATCTCTATTGATTTGTATATTGTGATAGTCGCTTGGATACCAAAGTCTTAAAGGTATCGCTTGCGTCGTTTAGAGTACGAAGGGGCTTAGTCTCGTCTCGGTGTTTCTCCATGCAGCGTGCGCTCAGGATAGTCAGCTGACTTTTGAGGACGAGATGAGGTTCTCAATTCTTAATAATTATGTTTGGTTTGGTTGACAAGACGGCCCATCTTTCTAGCACTGACCCTAGGCCTCGGCTATGTATACGCCAACAGTGGCCACCCTCGCGTATTGTTCTGATCAGTAAGTTTGAATGCTGAATGATGGGGAGTTTTGTCAACTAGGGCGTTTTACCTAGTTTTTCCTTACTGAGAGTTACCACATGTTCAGTTAATTAAGCAACTCGAAACAACACATAATTATCATGATACAGGAAAGTTAGGCCATATCGCTGTTTTGTTCAAAATTTATTTAGGTATGGTTTCAAAGTTTCATTAGTTGTTCTTAGGTTCTGAATTGAAATGGATTACTGTTATAATGAAGCCTATTTGTTTAGGATTTGGTTACTCTAATACGTATATTTAGGCTGTGTCCTCGTTAGTCGAAAAGTGAGCGGCTGACTGTCTCTATACTTGGCAAGAAAAAAAAACTTGGCTGCGTAGTCGGCGTACTTGGCCACTGAGTGAAATCTTATAGTTTATTTCCAAGCAATCTTTGCATGGACCATTATCATTACCAGTCCAGTCTTTCCAGCTTGGCTTCCTTTTTTAAGTTGGCAATCTACTAAGTATAATAGTTTTATTTTTTTTGACAGCTGCAACTACTGTTTTATAAAGTGTGTGTTTAATAATCGTTCTTGCTTATAAAATATTCAAGAGACAGGAATATTGAAAGTGGACAAGAATCGATTGTTCCAATTATTATGTAGGTCTTTGTTTCGAACATTATAATCAATATGAAAACCTTTTAACAGTTTATAGTTCAATTAATAAATACAACATCTTTTTTTAATTCTTATTAGTTGTTCCTGAGATTAGCGTGATCATTATACATGACATGTATATTAGTGTAGATAGCTTTCAATTTTATTTACATTAATTTGTGTCTTAAAGCTCATTATGATAAATGAAAAAACGAAACGGCTCACCAAATTAATTATCCTGACTTCCTTAAATCTGTAATCCCTTGAGAAAACTGAAAAATGGTAATCAGTTTTACTGAGCTCGGGAAGAACATTTTATTTTATCAACTTAAAGTTGTCTTAGAAATTTCAAAGACAATTTTTCAATGTAACTATTAGGTAATAAGACGAGCTTTATAAAGCGGGTTTTATGAAAAGAAAACAAGTTCGAACACTAAATACTGTACACACTTTGGCAACGTCGCAAAGGAAAATCATCGCACAATCTAAATAAATCTAATTTGTGAGCTCGATGAATCTACCAACATATTTTCTTATTCTACTATAACATGGGTACCATATTTATGAAGTTAATTTTATTTTATTGTGGGTATTGATTAAAGTATCATAGGTACGTACTTTCAACATGATAAAACTTTTGTGTTCATTTTTCTTTATTTAATTTGAATTACTTTGCAGGTAAATAAGGTACCTAGTGTACTTACAATTTTTTTTAGCATGATAAAATCATCAAATGAGTCCTCCCACCCAGGGCAGGGCGGGAGGGACTATCAGACTTGTACTGACTAAAATCCACGGTGTCCTTCATTAGCTTTACGTTCTAGGGTCACGGTAATGGAATAAGTCCCGCGACCCCGGCAGGCTTTGGCCCTCTGGAGGGGGGCCCCGTCATCTTGCTGACGCTCTTTGAGGCGCTCGTGGAACACAACGCGCAGTCGACCCGGGCATGGTCTATGGTCGGGCTGCGAGTTGCACATTACTCGCCGCCCGCATGCCCACGCTTACGGTGGCCGAAGATCGTTTTGCGACGTCCGACGCCGTGGGCGTCTACCACTGTGGCTGGGGCGGAGGGAGGACGCTGTCCTCTATCTCTCACGGCCCGCCTCCTCCTTCGCGAGCATAACTGCTTCGCAGAAGGAGGCGACCGCTTCCCACTCCGTCTCGCCCCGCAGCATGGCCTCGACCAATGCCGGGCGCGAGAGGTCTCCGCCTATCGCTGCTGTGAGGACACGGCGGTGCTCTGCCCAAGCGGGGCAGTCCTGCACCGTATGCTCCACTGTGTCCTCCGGGCGATCTTCGCAGTGGTGACACCCAGTCGTTTCTTCCCTCCCTATCCGACACAGGTATCTCCCGAAATTTCCGTGTCCGGTGAGTACCTGCCTCATGCGGTAGGTCAGGACGCTGTGACGCTTTTCCAGCCACTCCTCAAAGAGGGGTTTTACCGCCGCGATTGCGGCGTGCCAGAACAATTGTCGTCTATACATACTTAATAAACGAGTAATTTTATAGTTGATGTGTTTTAAACAAAATGTTGTTTTACATAAAATATTTTAGTGGAGAAACAATAGTGCCTTGCCAAATCTTTTCCATATAAAACTTTTTTGCCGAAAAGGTAATAAGTTCAATTCTGTTTCTGCCTTTCATACGCCTAATTTAAATAACCCCATTATAAACAGCATCCATTACGATGTTTCTAGGGTAGGAAAAACCCTAATAAGTACATATTGTCATCAATACGAGTGTAAAACATTACCCTGTTTTTGTGGGGTATAAAAGTGGAAGTAACCCCTTTGGGAATGGAACACGGAACTCACGACACCCACGCCGCCACACGTGTGGAAAAATTCTTAACGGGCAAAACTGGACAACGACAGGCGGGCAGGGACAGTCGGGCAGAACGGGTATTCCCTAGTGAGTCACAAATAACGATGCACAAATGTGACCGCTCAATGTTTGGAAAGAGGACAAATTGCCTTTTGAATGGGAACGTGTTGCCAAAAGTGTCGAGATAAGGACGATGGGGAGAAAAATGTGCTCGGAAATCCATTAGGGAAAGTGACGGGGGAATGACGAGAATGTACGTTTACGTGTATTCTGTGATGTGTAGCTTTGGGATGAAATCACTGGAGAAAATGAGTCGAATTAATCGAATTTCAAAGGCATGGCTTAGTAATATGATAACTGGCTGATGCACGGGTTGATTAATCCTATCGCTAGCCACAGTACATATGTCCACGGATCATCTTGGCATACGTATGCTGTCTGTGGATGGGTCTATGACATGATCGAGTTTCCTCCGTGTTTTGAAAAGCACGATACATACAGTCCCGGATTATCATTTGTGACGTGTGTGTGTAGACCTCAATCAGTCTCTAACTTAAGGCAACATGTATAAATACATAAGGATATAAGTAGTGGCCATATTATTCGATATTTATGTCCGTTAAGTTGAAGTAAGTTTATTAACCGTACAGAAAATTAGCAGATACATAACATCGTATAATTTATTTTATCGCCACTGCTTTCGAAACGGTGAATAAAAACATAGCAGGTCCGAAATATTAAAATCGAAAAGGCAAGTGATATCTAACAACCTAACGGGTCATGGACGGATGGGTCTCAGCTCTCGATACAAAGTTAAACACCATTTAGGCCTCTTCTCTCAGACCTGTGCGCCAGCAGAGAGAACCATATTATTAGCTGATTATATTTTTTTTACTCGGAAGCTTTAACCGGCCCATGTAAACAAAAACTCGCCGACTTTTGAATTTCGAAGTGGCTGTATAATGACGTCATCTCGACAATTCTCAGGGGAACGCAGTCTTCACAAAGTTTGCAGATATTTTAGCTACCCAAAGTGTAATATATTTAAAGTGGAAAGTACATTTCGAAGTTCTTGAAGCCTTCTATTTGGAGGTAGGAGTTTTATTGTTCCAGTTTTACGTAGGTATTTTTAAACTCGGTTGGGGGATCGAATTTAGATTAATTTTGTTACTGGCAGGTATCAAGGGGAGAACTGAGAAGAACGTGTTTTCATTTTTTAAGCTATTGCATAGCTTTTATCGCGGGCTCTGAGCGCGGCGCGGCGCGGCGCGGCGACCGAATCCCCAAAAACCTAATACGAAAAAGCCTAAGGCAAAAACCTAAAGAAAATACCTGACACCATTCATCGTCTAACGTCGTGTCAGTTCGGGAGACTTCGGCAATCGTAAAAATATTCGTCATAAAGACAATTTACTTTTTCTTACTGATTCTAAACGGCCAGCTACAAAAGGAGTTTTCACAATGAAACCTCCTCCACAGACGTGCTCATAAAGGTACGGACAGACGTGCTCATTACTAGCATGAAAGCATGTTTTTATTGAGCAAGGGGCAATTTTATTGAGGGAGAGGGAGAGGGAGAGGGAGGAGGAGGAGAACGTTTCTTAACGTTTCACTTGATTGACGTGGCTGACCATAGCCTAATTAGTACAGTGATAAATAGGTTAAATAAATAAATAATTATAATTGCATAACGTCGCTGCGCGTGCAAAAGTCGCTATGTGATTTTTTGTGATTTTCGGTTTTTTATGCAGTTTTAATCGATATTTCAATGCGCACATTCTGTAAAAACAGCCATGTGATAGATGCAATATTTAAGGAGTTACGGCTAGTTAAGGAATGTCGCTATGTGAAATTCATACATTGAAAGTTCCCTTTAGACACGCTAAGTGTTATAATTCACATAGCTAAAATAAGTTTATTAAATAGAAAGCAAAAATTGTGCCCGATATGTGCTTCACTGCACATAGCTAGTATTTTGTATAGTTTTTTGGTCAAGTTTAGACTCGCTCGATCACGAAACGCACAGCTTGAGCGTCACATAGATAGTTTAGTCGATGTTATTACTCATTACAATTCGATCAGCGAAAAAGGTAAAAATCTTGTTTGCTAGCGAGTCTCTTCAATACCGTCATCTAAGAAAGTATAACGCCCGAGGCCTGTAGCAAAGGCGGTGTTTCTGTTCTTCAAAAAGGTGACAAAACCCTACTGAAGAACTATAAACCCATCTTATTTCCGAGTATACAATACAAATAACACGCATACAATACGCTGTTCTCGAACCGTCTCACCAAGAGACTTGACGATTCCCAACCAACAAAACAAGCCGGTTTTCCGTGGACCACAACCATACTGTTCAACAAGTTGTACAGAAGACCGAGGAGTACAAGCAGCCGCTGTAGCTATATGGCATTTGTTGATTACGAGAAAGGCTTCGGCTCAATCAAAATATAGACAGTTGTGGCCTCTCTGCAACGATGTTAAATTGACCTGCGCCAAATCGCAGTGTGAGATGTCTGTATGACGTTGCCACGATGACTGTCCACATATAGAATCAGAAAACCAGCTCCATCCAACAGCTCAGAGGGTGGGTTTGATATCCCCAAAACTGTTCACTAATGCATTGAAGGATGTTTTCAAGACACTGGACTGGACTGGACAGGGTGTCATCGTGAACTGCGACACATCTCACACCTTCAGGACAGATGCTGCAGACGGGTCTAGTTAAGTTGGGCAGCATTTGGAAAACTTCGTTAATTCATTTCGTCTCCCATTCCGCAATGCTTGAAGATTAAGGTCTTCAACCAGTACGTCCTGCCCTTTACATAAGGTGCCGAAACGTGGACACTGGCAATTGGGCCTGTCCACAAATTCAAGGTTACTCAGTGCGCTATAAAGCGGGTTATGCTTGGAGTTTCTTTGAAGGATAAGATCAGGAATCTTATCCTTCAAAGAAACTCCAAGAAAATATCCAAAAAAAGAACCGGTGTAACCGACATAGCTTGCAGAGTAAGCAAATAGACAGTGACAGTGTCAGTGGGCTGATCTTATGTGTCAAAAGACCGGTGGCCGGTGGAGCAGACGAGTCCTGAAGCAGACACCGCAAATCGGTTCAATAAGGTGATAATGTCATTTGAATACTTTTTTTTTATTTTGTTTCTTTTAATTATTTCTATCTGAAAAGTAGCTATGTGTCAGCTTAAAGTCAGTTTCCATAATATTCCATAGAATTATAAAGTAGTTATGTGTTCTAAAATGCACATCGCTTGTATTTACGACTCAAATAAAAAACGCTATGTGTCAAATTTGCCTTTTGTGTTTATTTCTGGCCTTATTAATAATCTAATCTATCCAAAAGTTATATAAAACAACGTATATTTGTTAAATGTATTAAAGAAAAAATAATTATTTGAATACTCCGGCTATATTCCGAGAAAATCACTTTTTTGCCTCTCCTGTAAAGTGAGTAAAAAACACATAGCGATTACTGAAAGCGCACCGACGATAAGTTGATAAAAAATGCTATGCAATAGCTTTAAAGCGGCTGTCACCGAGTGCCACACGTTTTTTTTTTCATTTGGTATTTACTCATTCGTATTTTATTTTCAAAATTAGTTTCATTTCACATCAACAAAAACTTGTCCTTCGTAAGCAGTACAAAAAATAACGATAAATCTAAGTTTGGATCCTTATCACAATTATAATAATGAATGTCGGTAAATTATTGACATGGAAATAAGTAATTTCTTTGACGAATCAAGCCAAATTACTGGCGTACATAATTAGTATGAACTAGCTGTAACCCACAGGTTCACTCGTCACTTCTCGCCAGTGCTCGGAAACGTTATTCAAAATAACGTTTTTTAAACGTGCCTCATTTTGTTCGGAACGAAAACGAAATGGGAACGTTTTGAAAGGTCGCGCCCGGGGTGCGGCGACAGAAAAGAACTTGATTCGTTAAATTGAGTACCGCACGGTCCGCATGTATTCCTTTCGTTACATCATTCTGTTCGATGCGCTTCTGTCTTGCGTATTGTTTGGGGTTGTGCAACTTGCGTTGAGAGAGTTTGGATTCTGATAGTGGTGATTATTACTACTCATGATATAGTCTGAAAAATCCACGGAACAGAGAAAACAGTGGAAGTGCCAAGTAGGCGTGCCACGCGTGCCACTATTATGCGTTGTTACGCTTAACCCATCCCAGTCGCATTCTCATATCGCGTCGAGTTGCTAGTCTCGCGACAAATTCATATTTCTCTAGCTATGCGGTATTGTTCCGTTTTAGAGTGCAAAAATTATAGTAGGAGTAAAAATGAAAATGGAGGTATTCACTGATACCCATGTTGACACTGTTAGAAGGCGCACTGCTAGAGGGCGCCATATTGGATTTGATGACACGTCACCTAACCTATAACCAGCGGACAACTGAGACGCTTCTAACGACACCTCATTTGTCAAGTAGTGATAAGTAGTTATGAGGGAACAGATGAACATACATACATACCGGTCAAAATCATAACCCTCCTTTTTGCTTCGCCGTAGTCGGGTAAAAATACTGCGAATGGACCGCGACATGTCGCCCCGCGCGATTAATGGCGTGTGTCTGCAGGAGCCCGCAGGAGGCTTTAAGAGAGAATTTATTTATATTCATTATTTATTTAGTTTTAACAGCATGTAATTATTATTATTGTACTTACTATTAATTTTGAGCATTTGATATTGATTAATTTTGTAACAAAAATGTTAAAATTCATGGTCTTCCTTTTATTTCTGAAACTAGGTGGTGATGGTTTTAATTCCGTGACAAAAAACCAGGCTTTTACAGGATTTAGTCCAATCGCACTAGATATTTTTCTGATAATTAAGTGAAATTTTCGAGATACATGTACTCGTACATCCAGTCCAGTCATCGAAATATTATTTCTTATATAAAGGGTGTAAGAGACATCGACGCACAAACGGATACCATGGGTCCATGACATGATTCTGGACCCCACCGTGTTGGAATTTTTCGTCGTTGTTTTCCTATCTATCCGCTTCCGCTTCCGCTACCGCTTCCGCTACCGCTTCCGCTTCCGCTTCCGCTACCGCTTCCGCTACCGCTTCCGCTTCCGCTTCCGCTACAGCTTCCGCTACCGCTTCCGCTTCCGCTACCGCTACCGCTTCCGCTACCGCTTCCGCTTCCGCTTCCGCTTCCGCTAGCGCTTCCGCGCCCGCCTCCGCGCCCGCCTCCGCTGCAGCTACCGCTTCCACTACCGCCTCCGCGCCCACCTCCGCGCCCGCCTCCGCACCCGCCTCCGCGCCCGGTTCCGCTTCCACATCCTCTACCGCTACCACTTCCGCTAAAGCTACCGCTCCCGCTACCACTTCCGTTGCCGCTTCCGCTACCGCTTCCGCGCCCACCTCCGCGCCCGCCTCCGCGCCCGCCTCCGCTGCCGCTACCGCTTCCGCTACCGCTTCCGCTACCGCTTCCGCTACCGCTTCCGCTACCGCTTCCGCGCCCGCCTCCGCGCCCGCCTCCGCGCCCACCTACGCGCCCGCCTCCGCGCCCGCCTCCACGCCCGCCTCCGCGCCCGCCTCCGCTGCCGCTTCCGCGCCCGCCTCCGCTGCCGCTTCCGCGCCATCTTCCGCGCCCGCTACCGCGCCCACTTCCGCGCCCGCCACCGCGCCCGCCTCAGCACCCGCCTCCGCGCCGGTGGCAGGCGTTTAGGTGATACACACAAAGAGAGACAAACAAATTCATTATTTGTACAGTGTTCTGTCGAACAACAATATACGAACGTTGCAACAAGCGATCGCACTTGCCCATTTTTTTGCCATATATGCAACATGGCTCTCTTGATGACTGTTGGCCCATGCCAACAGTATGCATGAAATAAAACAACATTTTGAGCTCCAAATTATAATGTGCCTTACTTTTACGAGTTTGTAATACTGAGATACAAATAAAGCTGAACAGTTCATTTGTTTGAACGCTTAATCACAGAATCTCTTGGTTGACATCATCATCATTAGCCTATTATGTTCCCACGACTGGAACACAGGCCTCCTTTGTGTGAGAGGGAGTGGGCCATAATCCACCACGCGGGTCCACTGCGGGTTGGTAGATGTCACATGTCTTTGAATTTGGCCATGCCAGTTTCCTCACGATGCAGCGATGTTTCCCTTCACCGTTTTGAGAGCAGTGGTGATGGTTTTTAATTCCGCGACAAAAAAGCAGGCTTTGATGCAGGATTCAGTTCCAACGCACTAGATATACTCGTATAATAAGCAACAGAAAGTATACCCCCGATCGTGTGATCGAGAGTGTTGCAGCTCGCGACTGACTGTAAGTATTTTTAACCGACTTCAAAAAAAGGAGGAGGTTCTCAATTCGGTCGGTATTTTTTTTATGTATGTACACCGATTACTCCGAGGTTTCTAGTCCGATTAGTGTGATTCACAATAATTGCGCTGCCCATTCTGTAAGTTGACATCAAGCAATTTTAACGATTTGGCGTTGTGTTATTCAAAACCTATTGCTAAATGTTTTTAATTAATAACAATATTAAGTACCAGAAAAAAAATTGACCTTTTATCCTTTTTGTGATATTTGGAACTTTGACCTCTGCACTTAAAAATCATTTTCTCGAAACCTAGGCCGATGTTAATCGTAATATTTTTGTGGATGATAAACATTAGTACAAGGAATCTTTTTATGCTAGATAGAGGTTCTACTTCGTGTACGAAAAATTATATTATAAAAAAAAATACTTTTGAAGGTTTTGTCAACATTTTTGAATAAATGTAAACTGGATAATGTGCACCAATTAATGCTTTATAAAAGTTAAATACAAAAAAAAAAACAAAAAAAAAAAAATGTAAATATTTTTTTATGTATTACTTTGTAATGATAACAGTAATTATTAAACCTACAAATAAACACTACTAAAAACAAAACAATAATACATTAATTACACCTAAATATTTATCAAAAAACTATACTAAACTATTATATTTAAAAAACTATGACATAAAACCAATTAAGTAAATTACACTAGTAAGAGCATCAAAAACGAATCATTTTTATTTTTAATAGTATTTTCAGTGTGAAGGTCACGAAAAGTAAAAGTAAAAAAAAAATAAAGTATGGGAAATTGACACCTGGGTGTTCTACTCTTGAATTTGGAATGATATATTTAGTATAAATCTTCAATAAAAAGCGAATGTCACTTTTTTGGGTAAAAAAAACACCGTGCTTTCGCAACACGTTTTCTTCTATTCTCGTGTCAGACGTCACGATATAATTTACTCCTAGTTATGTCCATCCGTCTTCTCTTTTTTGGTCTTGATCCTCTTCCTCTCCAATCATAGCTATCATTCTCTGTCACATAGGTACGTGTCGATGTCCCATTAGAAAACTTATGAAGTACCTAACTAAATTTTGGAACTTCTGCACTTGAATATTCACCTAACAAAGTGCCATAACTTCTATACTTTAGTATCGATCTAATGTCAACGAGGTCCTTACAAAGGGCCTTTAAAAGGGCCTTCAAGGGCCTTTATTAATAAGCTCAGCTGCTGCCATAATATTTAAAGTGGCCATTCAATCGGGCTCTCATTCATACAACTTTTAATTAAAACTGTTATCAGTGCGTGTTATAAGCACAATGGTTTCTGAAACAATGTGCTGTTGATCAAAATTGGTGAATATTTTAAAACGGTATTTTAATTATTACTGTATTTATCTATTTGATGGCTGTATCGGGGTTTAGGATATTATAATGTTGGTTTATAGTAGTATTTACAGTACGTAACATTTGCCAGTAATATTTCAACAAATAAAAAAATCGAATTTGTTACTTACCCCTTGGCCATTCCTGTCATGTCTTGAGAACGTAATTCCAAAAAGACTACTAGACAGAAGTGGTTTAAGACATGGCACAAGGACTCACCGTAACGTGACCTCATCGCAGACGATGAAAACAGCGCGCGCTTTTCATTTGACAGACGCTACGTCATACCTTATGGCGTGGGTCGCGGGACCGTCTCATCAGGTAACCGTGGGTCACGGTAACATGATGGAACGTAAAGGGCTATTGAAGGATCACCGTGGGTTTTAATCAGTACAAGTCTTACAGTCCCTCCCGTCCCGCCTTGGATGGGAGGACTCATTGGATTTTACCACGCTAAAAAAACCTTACGGTGTCAATTGTTTCACATCCGTTGATAATCGCAATTTCTCATGACCCAAATCTTTTGTAAAAGACTATGAGACGTTATCTCAAAAAAGTTTTCTGAAAGTTTACGATTTTGATTTCCCTTACATACCTACATTTTCAACACAATATTTCGTACCTTCATAATACACAATTCTGTGAACATCCCATTTCAAAGGGGTCTTAAGATTTACGTTTCTCCGCGGCTCCCTCACTGAATCGAGTCAGCGCTCCAATGGTGGTTAGAAATTCAATTTTGTTACACATTTTCTTTAACGGAAAGGGGAATTGTAGTTTCTATCTCTTTATTTAAAAAGTAACAAGTAGTAGCAAGGGCGTCGCCAGCTTTTGACTAAGGGGGGGGGGGGGGGGGGCAGTGGGGCAATATTATGGAGGATGAAAAATATGAATGCCGAGAGCATGAAGCGTTACACTTTTCTTCATCGTGATAAAAGGCAGGGCAGAGCGGGAGGGACTTTCAGACTCGTACTGACTAAAATCCATGGTGTCCTGTTTTGATTTAAATGTTTTCACAATCTTAAAGGGTAATGTAGTTTCTTGATGTTTACAAAAATTCCTTATTAATTCGTCTGACAAAATTCATCTAGCATTAGCCTTTTGAAAAAGGTGTTGTAAGCTTTCGCTAACTATGAAACCCATGTGTCACTTTATTATAAAAATGTGTTTGTTGTTCATCTCTTGCGTGATCACCACTTTGAGAGATTTTGGCTACTAAAGGTCCGTTTCTACTAAGTGGGAAAATTCTAACACACGTTTTTGATGTCTCTCAATAAAGAACTGTATCAATATTGCCTTTAAGTATAAAATTGTATCTTTAAGCACGTGCAAGAAGATGTATAATGTCTACATTGCAGCACTGAGTAACACATTTGATATAAATCTTTATTTGCTACGAAGATCTTTGGCATAAATGAATTCAGATTATATTATCAAAGAACTTGAGAAAATTATTTAAGAAATGGATCAAAAAGCCGGCTGAAAATGTATTTAAAATGTAGGCAGAGTTTCTTTTTTTATTTATTGTGACCACTTACCACAAGGTTCTTAAGTAGGTATACCACCTACATAGGACATAATATTGGTTCGTAGAAACGACATTTATAGTGGGTAATAACTTTTAGATTAGTGTGAAAACGATATTTTTTACAGAAGCCCGAAGTGGTAATAAAAGGAATGAGTAATAAAATATAATACGTTGCTGCTGAAATATTAGTAATCGGTTTCGGAATTTTAGCTAAGAAGAAGAAGTTACCGTGTGTGGTTGATATGTAGTTTATAATAATATGACGTGACGTGAAATCAAGGACATTTTTACATTTATGTTTAAAAAATGTATTACGTCACAGTTAAAACTGTATATCAAAACAAAACTTCTTAAACGAGTGATTGATTGATTGAAATACATTTTCATTTTTTATCGGTTATGAAATATTTGTTGTCTAAAATTTTCAGCCTATACTTCATCATAATTGAGATTGAAAGATTGATTGGCCAAAAGTTTAATTAAAATGAAAATAGATAAAGATATTCTCTGGGGCTATACATTGTTACATTAATTAATTTAATGGGAAAATAATCTGGGATAACTAACATCTAAAGTAAAAATAAATACTCCTTGGTTTATAAGTCGTTTGTGGCGACGTACTTCAATGATTATTAACTCAGAAATATAATAAAAAAAAACGTGTAGCACTCGGTGACTGCCGCGGTAAAGCTATTGCATAGCATTTTTTATCAACTTATGCAATTATAATTATTTATTTATTTATTATACCTATTTATTACTGTACTAATTAGGCTATGGTCAGCCACGTCAATAAAATGAAACGTCAAGAAACGTTCTCCTCCTCCTCCCTCTCCCTCTCCCTCCCCCTCTCTCTCTCAATAAAATTGCCCCTTGCTCAATAAAAGCATGCTTTCGTGCTAGTAATGAGCACGTCTGTCCGTACCTTTATGATTGCCGAAGTCTCCCGAACTGAAACGACGTTAGACGATGCGTGCTGTCAGATGTGGTCAGGAAACCTAAGGATTTTTCGTTACAATTTTCGCGCGCGCCGAGCTCAGAGCCTGCAATAAAAGGTATGCAATAGCTTAAAAACAAAATTCGAAGAGCTATTCTACTCAATTAATTAAAGTCTCTTCCTCAACTTTCAGCCACACAATTATGAGTGCAGATAATCTCTTCTATTTTTCTTTTTTTTTCCATTATGACAGTGTGTTGCTTGAACATACTGTAGTATGTTCAAACAATTAATATCACAAATGTACCTTGTATTACTATCCTGAAATAATTCACTATGCACGTTCATATTGACTTTCCGTCAAACGCCTATGTTCAGACAGGCTAAGAAAACATTGGCACATAAGTAACGAGGGACTTCAGCCTGTTGTTTCAGTAAACTTCTACGTAAACGTAATAATACATACTTGTAACCTACCGTTTTCATACTGCTTTTACTGCTATTGCTTCATGGTGCTGATTCACTTGTAATGGGCACATTTGCAAAAATGTTATATTACAGAAAAACAAATCTTTGCCAGGGGCTAAGTACCTACTGCCATTCAAAGAGGCAACACCGCCAGTCTCTTGGGCACATTACCAACTGACAGCGTTGAGGATGAATTTTTCGATGCTCTATTATAGTTTAGTTTAGTTTTATTTTAATTTAGTAGTTTTTAAGCCATTGCATAGCTTTTATCGTGGGCTCTGAGCGCGGCAATCATAAAAATATCCGTCATAAAAACAATTTACTTTTTCTTACATTCTAAACGGCCAGCTACAAAAAGAAGTTCTTTATTATAGTCTTTATAGATTAGACTTTATTATATTAGATATATTAGATAGATATATTATATATTAGATATATTAGACTTTATTGTAGTTCTTTATTAAAATGTTTGTGGTATATAAGTTCTTTATTATATACCACAAACATTTTAAATAAATTATATTCTCGTTAAATATGCGCGGTAGGCGATTTTATTCTTTTAAAATAAAAAAAATGTTATGCAATAGCTTCACCGCGGCAGTCTCTGAGTTGGTACTACATGTATTTTATATTTCTATAGTTTAATTAATGATTATGTATGTTAGCTATTAAAATATTAAATACGATAATTACAAGTAGTTTAAGATGTTAACAATATTTTTCTTTATATTACACAAATATGTTGGCTAAAATTAGTAAGTGATTTGACTTGTTTTAAAAGGCTAAAATGGCGCTAGTGGATATTATGCTCTCAATTGACTATTTTTATGTGGTAAAGAGGAGGGAGATAAAAAGTGACAAGACAGCGCCATTTTAGCTAGCCAGTAGTCGTGGAACTGTGAAAGTGAGAGGAACTCTTTAATACTTGTGTAAGTACAGTGAATTTTAATAATTTAATAATGTCTTTATAAATGTAGTATAGTACAGTTATTTATGTTTGTGATTAATAATAATTATCTTGATAAATGTAATATTGCAGTTACTTATGTTTCATTGTTTTTAATGATTTGAACCCAGTAAATAAATTATGCTTATCTGTCCAAATGAAAGCTTTTATTTCCCTCTTTGCTCTGGCTAGTCCTACATTTCAGAAGTGGGATAGATAATAATGAATGCTTCAGCTAAATTGTGTTGGTTTTAACCATATAATTAAATTCAAATGTAACTTTATGCTTGCCGTAAGGCAAAATGTATCTGGACTATTCACAATTATTCGAACTTGAATGTATACCCACATTATCAGCAAATAAATTATTTTTTTTTCTTTCTTTATTATAAATTGGTTGAAAACATTTTTTTTTCTTTTCTTTCTTTTTTCCCCTCTTTCTTATTATGTTACATCAAGTTATGATTAACGGAAAGAAAAGTGTTCATCTGACTCTGCCTTTAGTTAAAATTGTTTGTAGTTTGTTCTCCAAGTCATAGGTATAGTGTTAGTGTATTTTAAATGCAATTTTTTGTCCGTTTATTTCTTATTTCAGTTAAACATGGAAAACGTGCACCAGTTGTCGTCTCGTGAGCAATCTCGCGCTGCAGATCGAGACAGCAGTGCGCGCAGATCACGGAGCCGGGCGTTACCTTCAGCCAATCGCACTGTGAGGACACCAAAACGAAGATCAGAGAGGCGCTCATGCAGTAGGGAAAGGCACCATGGTTTGGGGCGTTCATTACGCTCCCGTAGTCGTGTGGATGCCAGAAGTCCGAACGGTCGCCGTTCACATCGGTGCTCCAGCCGGTTCCAGTCACCAGAGAGCGGGTGCCGTCAACGTTCTGTTGTCATGCAGAGGCACGCGTCACGAGTCCACGATAGGTGCCATCGTCGCTCCAGGAGCCGGTCAACCAGCCAGCCCAGGAACGAAAGACGCAATTCAAGACCGAATGCAGCTACAGATCAGGTCGAGAACAACAATCAGCAGTCGAAGGATACCGGTGAGTCACTTTCCAATAATGTAAGCATATCACAGCTTCTCCAAGTTTTAACATCCTTAAAAGGCGAAGATCCTATGCATAAATTTGGGACTCTCAACAATGCTGTACCTGAATTTGATCCAGCAAAAAAGGAACAAACTATGGCCATGTGGCTACACAAAGTGAACGAATGCGCTTCTATCTATGGGTGGTCAGGAAAGCAAACTGTTCATTTTTCCCTTCCTAAATTACGTGGGGTAGCTCAGCGTTGGTACGAGGGTTTACCAACCGTACTTTTTACGTGGGAGGAATGGCAGGATAAGTTACGGGCAGCCTTTCCTTCCGATGAGAATTACGGGCAGATGTTGAGTGATATGCTTTTCAAGCGCGCTCGTTTCGGAGACTCTCTAGAAAATTATTATTATGAAAAAATAACCCTTATCAATAGATGCGGTATAGTAGGTAAGAAAGCAGTAGACTGCGTCTTGCATGGGATTGACGATCGTTCTGTTCGATTAGGGGCAGAAGCAGTACAATTTGATGACCCCGATAGGCTACTTGCATATTTAAGAAATTCCAAAAATGTAAAACCTGGCGACCGTAAAACAGTTAATACCACTAGTAAAACTGTCGGTAAACAAGATCCTCAACCGCGTGTTCTTAACAAACCTCAACGCTGTTTTAATTGTAAGCAAGAAGGCCATATCGTTCAACAGTGCCCTCAACCTGTAAAAAATGTACTAGATGCAGCAGATACGGTCATGAAACCGAACATTGTTTTACTAAACTCGCAGGGTCTGAAAAAAAGGTCATGCGCGTCTCTAGCTTGAAGAAAACAAATGATAATTTTTTTAAAGTAGCTTTAATTAATAATGTGCCATTTGAATCGTACGTAGATGTTGGTAGTGAGTGTTCTATGATGAAGTTAACTGAATTTCAGAAATTAGGTATAGGTTACGAAGTTGACCATTCTGTGTTGGTAGGATTTGGCAATTCGACTGTACTCTCATTGGGAAAACAGTCTGTCCATATTTCTATTGATGATGTAGCCGCAGATGTAGAGTTAGTAGTAGTACCAGATAATGTCATGCAAGTACCAGTGATGATTGGTCACACTTTTACAGAGCAGCCACATATTGAGATTCATAAGACTAAAGATCATTTAGAAATCAAGGAGTTAACTAATACAATTTTTGAAAATAACAAATTAGGTCTATACTGTAAAAGTGATACCATTGTTGCTGGAGTAACAGCCGTTGATATTTATACAGAACCTAGTTATAATGGTGCAATATTTATTGATGGAGGTGTGAGATTTGAAGCCAATTCTATGTTTTCAGTTTTAACAGGGTTATTTTATATACGGGAGGGAACAGGTCAAATAATATTAAACTCTTGGGGTGTTGTATCAATTACATTGCCTAAAGATAAGCTTATTGCTCGAGGTAGAGTCGCACGCGAAGAAAGTCAAATTAAAGTTCATACAGTTTCAAACTTAGATTCTATTAGTGAGTTCAATGTGAATATTGGGTCAGTATTGTCTACTGCCGAACAGACACAATTACTAGCTTTACTAAATAGGTTTAGAGGTTGTTTTGCATTTAATTTGAATGAGTTAGGCTGTACCTCCGTGGGAGAAATGACTATAAACCTTAATAATAATGAACCTGTAGTTTATCGACCATATAGGCTAGCGGTTAGAGAAAAAGAAGAAGTTAGAAATATGGTTTCGGAATTATTGGATAATAATATAATTCGTCCGTCAACGTCAGCATATTCTAGTCCAATTGTGCTTGTTAGGAAGAAAAGTGGCGAGCTTAGACTCTGCATAGATTATAGGGCGTTGAATAAAAAGACTATTAAGGAAAACTATCCGATGCCCTTAATCGATGATCAGTTAGATATACTTGCAGGACATAAACTTTACACAACGCTTGATTTAAAATCTGGCTATTACCAAATACAGATTAGGGAAGAGGATAAACATAAAACCGCGTTTGTGACTCCCGACGGCCATTTTGAATTTAACAGAATGCCGTTTGGGCTTGCTAATGCACCTGCAACCTTCCAACGGTTAATGAACCAAGTATTAGGAAAAGCGCGTCATGGGGAGGCTCTGGCTTACTTGGATGACATTATTATCCCATCCAAAACATTTAGTGAGGGCATATCACGTTTACAATCGATATTACAGTTATTTGCTCAGGCTGGCCTTACATTGAATTTGTCGAAGTGTAATTTCTTTAGTCCTAAAGTAGACTACTTAGGATTTGAGATATCTGTTGATGGTATACGCCCTGGATCAAAGAAGGTAGAAGCAGTAGAGAAGTTCCCAACTCCTACCAATCAGCATAATGTTCGTCAGTTTCTCGGGTTAGCTAGTTTCTTTAGAAGATTTGTGCCCAACTTCTCTATAATAGCAAAACCACTAACATACTTATTGAGGAAGGATATCAACTGGATTTGGGGCCCAGATCAGGAAAATTCTTTCAGAAAATTACAGACTGAACTAACGCGTAAACCCACACTGGCATTATATGATCCGAGGCTAACTACAGAACTACATACCGACGCTTGTAAAGTTGGCGTTGCTGGTATCCTTCTCCAAAAATATGATAATATTCTTAAACCTGTTGCATACTTTAGTAGACAAACAACCCCAGAAGAACAAAACTATTCGTCTTACGATCTTGAGACTTTAGCAGTTGTCGCATCTTTGCATAAATTTAGAGTTTATTTAATAGGGATTGAATTTAAGATCGTTACTGACTGTAATTCGTTAAGGGCCACGTTTCAAAAAAGGGATATGCTTCCCCGGGTATCTCGATGGTGGGAGCAAATGCAAGAGTTTAACTTTAGCATTGAATACCGGCCAGGAAAATCATCATCATCATGTCCCACGTAGACGCCCTGAGCCGTAATCCCATAAATGACGAACGGTTAAAATTCAATGTAATGATTGTAAATGACGATAACTGGTTAGCTACTGTCCAACATTCAGATAGCGAAATACAGAGAATTGTAGGAATATTAAAAGACCCTAAATTAGATAATGTAATAGATATTAAAACAAATTACAAATTGAAAAATGATAAACTATTTAGAATAACCGCCTCTGGGGATAGGTGGGTTGTACCAAAGGGAGTCCGTTGGCAAATAGTTAAGCAAAACCACGATGACATTGGTCATTTTGCTGTTGAAAAGACATTAGATAAAATTAAATCACATTATTGGTTCAAGAGGATGCGTAATTTTGTAAAAAAATACGTTAATTCGTGTCTAGAATGTAGTTACTCAAAATCTATAGGTGGAAAAAAACCAGGGTATTTACATCCGATTGATAAAGTGTCGACTCCCTTTGATACAATACACGTGGACCATGTAGGACCATTTATACGAAGTAGTAAAGGAAATATGCACATACTCGTAATTGTTGATGCATATAGTCGATACATTTATTTAAAACCCGTTAGGAATACAAAGTCCTCTACATCAATAAAAGTATTCCGTGAGTATTTTAGTATTTTTGGAGTACCAAAGCGGCTTATATCAGACCGCGGCTCTTCATTTACCAGTGATAGTTTTAGAAAATTTATGACTGAAAAGGGTGTAAAACATATATTGAATGCTGTAGCCACCCCTAGAGCAAACGGGCAAGTAGAGCGCTACAACAAAACTATTGTAGACGCTCTTACTGCAAAGTGTGTAGGCACGGCTGATAATAAATGGGACGAACACTTGTTAGATGTGCAATGGGGTATGAACAACACTTTCAATAAGGGCATTAATCGCACTCCTTCCGAGGCTCTTTTCGGAACGAGGCTAACGGGATCAAATGAAAATAAAGTAGTTTCAGAATTAGGTAGCGATGTGACAGATATTACTGACGGACAGAATATTACTGAAATTAGGGAAAATATAAATTCGCATATGAGGCTGTCTCAACAAAAAGCCAAAGAGCATTATGATAAAAGACGCTGTAAACCTCGCGAGTACGCTGTAGGCGATTTAATTAGTGTAGAAAGGCAAATACCCGCTACAGGACAAAGTAGAAAACTTGTACCCAAATATCAGGGCCCCTACAGAATCACAGAGGTTTACGATTGTGATAGGTACAAAATAGTAGACACACCCTTGACTAGAAGGGGCAACAAACCGTACTCTGCGGTGGTGGCGGTGGACAAGATTAAACCATGGCTAAATTTTAACAGACCACACGATGAGTCTCTAAGTGAGGACAGTGAAGATTCTGACCCAGAATAAGTTGCTTAGGTCTTTCTGATAAACACTTATGTTATAGTAATCGATTGTTGCATATTAAACAGTACTTTAATAATAATTATGGTTATGTATGATACAATAATTGTAAGTGAAACTGATATAATGTTGATAAGATAACTTTATTAAATTGTTGTATTTACTAAATTAATGTATTTACTAAATTGATGTGTTTGCTAAATTGATATGATTACGAGTATTAAACTAATGTATTTGTTTAACTAATAGTGTGCTTATTAAATTGATGATGTGTTTATTTAACTAGTTTGGTTTTACATGTAATTTATCTACTGTTGATTATGGCTATGTAATGAACCATTTTGTGGAGCCTGTTGCCACTGGTATTCAGGACGTATTGGGGCCTGTTGCCAGGGGTATTCAGGACATATTGGGACCTGTTGCTACTGGTATTCAGGACGTATTGGGGCCTGTTGCCAGGGGTATTCAGGGCATATTGGGACCTGTTGCCACTGGTATTCAGGACGTATTGGGGCCTGTTGCCAGGGGTATTCAGGGCATATTGGGACCTGTTGCCACTGGTATTCAGGACGTATTGGGGCCTGTTGCCAGGGGTATTCAGGGCATATTGAGACTGTTGCCACTGGTATTCAGGACGTATTGGGGCCTGTTGCCAGGGGTATTCAGACATGCTGAAGCCTCTTACTAATACCATCCAGAACATTACCTGTTATAAAAAAAAAAAAAGTTATGTAGCATTAAATTTTGAATATTTGTGCATTATATTTTAAACAAGTAAGAAACCTAATTTTGTAATGTATACATCTTAAAATAATATTTGTTTATCGTACGAGGACGTACGAAGGTTTGGATGGCCGAATGTTAGCTATTAAAATATTAAATACGATAATTACAAGTAGTTTAAGATGTTAACAATATTTTTCTTTATATTACACAAATATGTTGGCTAAAATTAGTAAGTGATTTGACTTGTTTTAAAAGGCTAAAATGGCGCTAGTGGATATTATGCTCTCAATTGACTATTTTTATGTGGTAAAGTGGAGGGAGATAAAAAGTGACAAGACAGCGCCATTTTAGCTAGCCAGTAGTCGTGGAACTGTGAAAGTGTGAGGAACTCTTTAATACTTGTGTAAGTACAGTGAATTTTAATAATTTAATAATGTCTTTATAAATGTAGTACCTATAGTACAGTTATTTATGTTTGTGATTAATAATAATTATCTTGATAAATGTAATATTGCAGTTACTTATGTTTCATTGTTTTTAATGATTTGAACCCAGTAAATAAATTATGCTTATCTGTCCAAATGAAAGCTTTTATTTCCCTCTTTACTCTGGCTAGTCCTACATGTATTTTGGCCTTCGATCATTTATAACAACTAGATACACAATCAGCGACAAAAAATGTCCTCACCAAAAGAATGACCAAATCAGAGATCGGTCATCCTTTTGGTTTAGTACTGTTCTAACGCTAGGAACGTAAACATGCCTCCGTGCTCGTTTAAAAAGTGCAAAAATCACTCTTCCAGGACCGAAAAAAAGGACATAATTTCATTTTTTCAGTAAGTACTAACATTAGCAATATATAATAACTATCACTGTACTATAAATACTGATATTTCGTTAAGAAATCGCCGTAAAACATTTATTTTAAAATTGACGAAATTATCAGCCGGGTTTATAAAGCACCTAAATTAAAAAGACTTTTACTAAACGTAAAGTTCGTAGTGTCGCATGGCTACTTGATTTAGTCGGGTAGCATGTGTTGATTCGAGTCGCGGTCGCAAAATTTAATGTGTTTTTATGACCGTTCTAAATCCGACTTTAACTCATATAAATAAGGTTTAATTTCTTTTGGTATAATATGTTGGCCAGTTATGTTTCTTTCTGTTTTCTTTCTCTTTCTATTTTACGACCTACTTGAGGACAGTTTTTAGTTCGTTTTTGTACGGGATTGTGTATCTAGTTGTTATTAATGATCGAAGATTTTGGCGATCTAAAAACAGTGTCCATGGAGTTTCCTGCCCGTTCTTTACCATAGAGATCTACTTCTTGGAATCATCTACGATACTTTCACAGTTATTATCTTGTGACTGGGACGGTAGCACCATAATTTTGTAATATTTCATTATATTTTTATGTCTTTGACAATTCAAAAGTACCTGTAACTGGTCTATTTGAAATAAATGATTTTGATTTGATTTGATTTACGGAAAACATCGTGAGGCAACCTGGACTGAAAATAAGTATAAGTGAATATAAAAAAATAAATAAAAAAAGTAAAAATATGTTCTAAGCCATGTCAGAAGCCTGTGAACTCTGTCATCAGAGGTTGGTCAATTCTTTGCACGAAAAAGGCAAAAACCATACGAAAATTTTCAATTCCTTAGTTATCTAAAAAGACGGAAGCGATTTTGATGAAACTTAACACACATAATTAAATTGGATAAATAAGAGACAATTCAATTTATAGATTCAAGAATTAAAGCGTAGCAAATCGACTACGAGCTTCGATAGCGTAGCTTCTGTAGCGGTGACAAAATGGCGTCAGCTGCTACGTCGTAGCACTGGACGTCAAAACAACTCGCGACGCTATGTTGGCTATGTGCTAGAATGAGATACTTTTTAAAAGTTTTATGTTTAGTTTTATTTTTTTTGACTATCTCTAGTAAACTAATTGTTTCTCATCAATAGGGTTGGAAAGTTTTATTGGAAAGTATTGAGTTGAGATATATTTTTTTAACAAAATCCTTTTGAAATTGTCACCTAAGTATCATATATAAATGCCCGTTTTCGCTAACATTTTATACAATGCAAATTTAATTCACACTTACCATACAAATAAAACTAAATGTTGAGCAATTAGAATTGGGAAAATACTGCCTTGTGATCGCAAACGCGACTGCTAGGTCCCGGGTTTGATTTGCGGGAATGGCAAAGTATGACGGGTTTTTTTTCCATTAGGAATTTCTCAGTAGCATCCTCAGAGTCTTTTGTGCTCGTTTGATAGCAGTAGACTCGCCCACATTACATGAGGTTTAAACATAACTGGCAAAATATGGGTGTATTGTTACACCTCTGCCAAACCCTTTAGATAGATCGCAAGACGTTCTCTGGCCACCGTAGGCGCGGGCATGCGGGCGGCGAGTAAAGGGCAACTCGCTACCCGACCATGGACCATGCCCGGGTCGACGGCGCGTTGTGTTCCACGCGCGCCTCAAAGAGCGTCAGCATAATGGCGGGGTCCCCCTCTAGAGGGCCAAAGCCTGCCGGGGTCGCGGGACTTATCTCATTACCGTGACCCCGGAACATAAAGGGCTATCGAAGGACACCGTGGATTTTAGTCAGTACAAGTTTGACAGTCCCTCCCGCCCTGCCCGGGGTGGGAGGACTCATTTGATGATTTTACCACGGTAAAAAAAAGCCCTTTAGAGATTATGTGTACGTACAATCGTAATATTATATTATTTTATAATTTTGATGTATATTCTTGGATTTTCCATCACGTTTATTTAGGCTTTCTAAAAAGCTGTTATATAAATATTTTATTTACTAACGCCCTTCTAAATATAATTCTCAATATTTCTCCGAATTCAGTTGACATATTCAATTATATCTTACCTACTAAGTAAGAACGCAGAATAAGGAACATAAGTAAAGACATTTCTACCCAACACATGCTCGTAGTCGGCGCGGTACCATTTATCAAACGAAAACCACGTCGGCTCACGTCTTTTAAAAAACCTTTGACGGGAAGTAATTATTTGGTGCAGCCGCCATCTTGACGATCACACGTCAAATGACGTCATTATACAGAGTGTGTAGTTTTGATTTTAGTTAGGAGACATACTTTTCCTTCTAAATAACTATAAGTTAAAAATCATCATAAGATGATGAGTAGGACTATCCACATAGGCTTTAACTCATTTTTTTTTTTTTTAATTTTAATTGAATCGTTGACCCAGAATAGGAATTTCTCCTTTAAGTATTTTAGTTTCTATGTTTGTAAACGCACCCAGAGTTTACAAACATAGAAACTCACATACACAATACCCAGACCCGGAACAAAAATAGATCATACAAATATTTGTTTCGTGCAGGGATCAAACCCGCGAAATGTTGCACAGCAGTCAATCGCTCTGCCACTGCGCCATCCGTGTCGTCAGAATTTAACTTACAGCATACTTGAAGTATTTTTTTTTCCCACGTTTTTTTTTTTTATTATACAATTACTTTTCTTATTTGTTTGTCGTTCCTGTTGGACTTTTGCAACTCAATTTTGAGGCACTTCCCGATAAGCTAGCAGGCTGAAATTTTGCACACACTCTGAGTTCTGATGACAATATATGACTAGCTAAGAAACGTCATAACAAATCCAATATGGCGGCCTCCCCAAGATGGCGGACTGGCTGTTTGAATTCTACCCCCATGATATGGGTATCAAATGAAAGGGTTTGCTGTCAGAAGTACGAAAAAAATAGTCACGTGACTTAAATCCAGTATGGCGGACGTCCAAGATGGCAGACTGGCTGTTTGAAATCCATTCTCATGATATGCAGGGTATCAAGGAAAGCGTTTGCTGTCCGGAATACGAAAAAAATAGTCATGTGACTTAAAACCAATATGGCGGACGTCCAAGATGGCGGACAAGCTTTGAGGCACTTCCCGATAAGCTAGCAGGCTGAAATATTCAGGGTAGCTTCAAAGCCGATGAACAAAGATAAAAATAATAAAATAATTAATAGATTTAAAAAATCTAAAAACCCACGTTTTTAAATATCCTAAGAATAAGATAATAACCCTACGGGGCTGAGAGAGGGGCCACTCAAAACGTGGGGGCGTATCTTTGCAAGTTACACCCACTATCTATACACGTCATGTAAATATATCCCATAAAATAATCCCTTAAATAATATACGCCCCCACGTTTTGAGTGGCCCCTCTCTCAGCCCCGAAGGGTTATTATCTTATTTTTAGGATATTTAAAAACGTGGGTTTTTAGATTTTTTTTCCATCAAATTAATTTGATGAAAAAAAAATCTAAAAACCCACGTTTACTTTACTCCACAATAACGTGGAAATTCATGCTAATACCTCAGGCTTTCTAGCAGTAGCAGCTTTGTTTCTGGGCTGACCTTCGTAGTATGTATTTAGGTGGCCTACAGTCTGAAAGTACTGTATTTCACAAACACACACAAATCACGTTTGGATGTTTTAAGACTGTTTTGCCTCCGTCACGTCATCGTCCAGGTCCAGTTGAAAACCAGCGTCGAGCACTAGCTGCTCGACAATTTGCTGAACTGGACCTATTTGGCGTAGCCGTGGGACACACAATGTTATATTTGCTATTTCGTTGTTGTTTTTATCTGATGTGTTTTTTTTTCTCTTCCTTTATTTTTTTAAATTGTGTGTACCGGTTACCCAAATAAACGTTTTTCTTTCTTTCTTTCTTTAAAGCGTTAGTTCCGCTTAGGGAACGAGATGGCGCTAGACAACTTGTATAGCTCTGTCTCTTTCCTATAGCCTAACTAATCACGCTTTCATACGTCATGGTAGGTCTCGCCACCTCGTTCTGGGTAGGCCTCAAAGGCGCCGTCCATCTTCCGGCTACCATTGTGTGGGCACCGGAACTTCATATTGTTAGCGCTTTTCTTTGTTAAAAAAAAAACATTTTCCGTTCCTGTTTTGGTTTTAAGGGTGTGCCTTTATTGTTTGTAAACTATGTAATCCTGGCGTTATTTTTTTTTTTCATTTAATTTTATAAAGTGAAAATAAAAAAATAGCCGTGTCCCATTATAGTTAGTAAACTAGAAATGAGGATATTCCTTACATCAGTCTCTATTTCATGCCCTAACTCAATTTTCAAATCTAATCATTCCTTACAAAAAGCACAAAGGATGAAACTGGTGGTGGTGGAACACTGTCTCGAAAAAAATACAGGTGTACATCCTAGTTTAAGAGGCAGGGTTATATAAATTATTGTATAGATTTTGCAACATTTGTATCATTATATTTATTTGTAACTTTTGTTGGTGAATCATCATATCAGCCGCAAGACGTCCACTGCTGAACATAGGCCTCCCCTTTAGACTTCCAATAGGACCGGTTGTAAGCGGCCTGCATCCAGCGTGAACCTGTGGCCTTCATAAGATCGTCTGCCCACCTAGTGGGTGGACGTCCTACGCTGCGCTTGCCGGTGCGTGGTCTCCATTCGAGAACCTTACGGCCCCATCGGCCATCAGTTCTGCGTGCTATATGGCCTGCCCACTGCCATTTCAACTTGCTAATTCGTTGGGCTATGTCGGTAACTTTGGTTCGCCTTCGATTTGCCGATGATATTGTTGTCATGGCAAAATCGATGGAAGATCTCAGCACGATGCTCGGCGACCTCAATCGAGTTTCCCAACAGGTGGGTCTTAAAATGAACATGGACAAGACAAAGGTAATGTGCAATGGCCATGTTGTGCCCACCCCATTGTCGGTTGGGAACTCGGTTCTAGAAGTTGTTGACTCGTATGTCTACCTGGGACAAACCGTCGCACTAGGTAGGTCCAACTTCAAGAAGGAGGTCAACCGCCGAATCCAACTCGGCTGGGCAGCGTTCGGGAAACTGCGTAACGTTTTCTCGTCCAAAATACCTCAGTGCCTCAAGTCGAAAGTTTTCGACCAATGTGTGTTACCAGTGATGACGTATGGTGCCGAAACGTGGTCCTTTACTGTAGGCCTCATTAGTAAGCTCAGTATAGTCCAACGAGCTATGGAGAGGGCTATGCTTGGAGTCTCTCTGTTGGTGAATAAACTATTATTATTATTATATAAAAACTATTGTGAAAAATTTCTGACTGTGGACCAAAGAAATGTCTCATCATCATCATCATCAGCGTATAATGTTCCCACTGTTGGGACACAGGCCTCCTCTCTGTGAGAGGGAGTGAGCCATAATCCACCACGCGGGCCCAGTGCGGGTTGGTAGATGTCACATGTCTTCGAATTTTTGGTTCTAAGACATGCCGGTCTTTTCACGATGTTTTCCTTCACCCTTTTGAGAGCAGTGGTGATGAAATAAATTATACAAAGTAATGCGCTTGGCGGGGTTCGAAGCCACGACCTACAACTCGTAAGTCGGGACCGATACCACTGGGCCACCACTGCTCCAATGAAATGTCTCTATTGAATGAATGAATTCACCACTTTCATGATCGTCTTTTGCCTTCGACTTCGCCCATAACAAGATAAAGGTACGTATGTATACTATGTATAGGTAACACGAGTCTTGCTTCCTGATAGCTGGTAACCTGCCTGGGGAAGTTAAGAGTGACTTCTAAGCAAGCGTGTTTCCCTGTCAACCACAATATCATCGCTTACCAGCAGGCGAGATACTGAGTCAAACGCGGGCTCATCTTTAATAAAATTGAAAATACGAAAGTTTGTGAGGATGTATGTATGGATGTTTCGACGGTACCTACATACAAACGGACATGCCAAAAACTGAGGTTTACAGGAGAGCGTTTTAGTGTCCAAACCGCTAATGTACAGAGGTTTAATTCAATTCTATGTACACTTATAATTATTTATAGAGAGCGGTTTGAACATTAAAAATGCTCTCCTGTAAACCTCGGTTTTTGATATGTCCGTTTGTACGTCCCTACGGTCCCTACCGTTTTTGTTACTAGGCAGGTAAACAGGTAGTTTATAACCTGGATGGCCTTAATGACGTCCGATTTTATCTTCCCGTGAGATACTTTCCGATTTAAAGCGGGCGAAGCCGCTGGGAATAGCTTTGTTGCTAAATAAAAATAATCCATGATGAGCTAACTGAAAATAGTTCTTTCCAGCCTTTAGAAAAGCCTACTGACATTAACAAAATCAAATTGTTTCTACTAAAAAGCGAGATAAGGACAAAGGCCCGATAAGGAAGCCGTACGCTAGTAATGACCGCTATAAATATACTTGTAACACATTCCCCTGTTCGAAACGAAGCTATCTGCACTTTAATGTTGCTATTATGACCGTTTTGTTCAAGATAGGACAAAGTTTTTTCCTTATAACAGAATCGAAAAGTGAGGAGCTCTTCTCAGAAGGCAGGTTGATGTTCAAGGTTAAGCCTCGCTTGTCAAGGTCGGTCTTTGAATGGGTGATCTTCTATTGGTTGTTGTATTTCCTTCATGCCTCGGAAAGTACGTATGATCCTGGCTGTTATGTCGTATTACCCAGTTACTGGTTTCTGGAGGTCAGATAACTTGTCGCTCCATGTAAAATACTGATTTTCAGCTGTATGGGGTTTGACTGGAAGCTGACTCCAAAATAGTTGGAAAAAAACTGGGTAGTTGATGATGATTATACAAGAACTGCTCCTTGCAAGTTACAGCAACAGTTATTAAAATATAATTTATGCAATCTACAACATGATATTTCACAACTATCACACAACGCCATCTAGTCCCAAGCTAAGCAGAGCTTGTGTTATGGGTACTAGAAAACTGATAAACATACTTATACATTTCTAAATACATAAATATTATAGATAAATTACACCCAGACACAGAACAAATGATCGTGCTCATTACACAAACATTTGTCCTGGGTGGGAATCGATCCCACGACCTCCGGCATAGCAGTCAGGGTCACTAACCACTAGACCTACAGGCCTGTCAACTACAACTTCCTCATTTATGTAATTTTGTATTATTATCAAACCCATGTTTACCCATAATTTCGTCAAAATATCGATAGCATAAGGTCCTTGACACACTGTTCCCGACAAACTTTATCTTCATTACCTTCACATGCAAACGTGCGTGTGTTCCACCCTTAGTACCGTAAACTTTGCTTCCCGTTTGAGTTATAATTTTCTTATTGGTTCACAAAACGGTATGCTGTTTTGGTTTACCTCGTTACGTAAGATTTATTTAGCTCATTTGCTTAATGTTTAGTGGGAGTTTTAATGAGATTATTAAACTACGTTTACCTGTAAACCGAATCTCGAGCATGTAACGCGTTTTATAAACGACTTTCAACAGGTTTGACCAGTTTAAATCAGACAGTTATGTATATTCAATATATTTTAGACTTTTCCAGTTATTGCTGGCGATGTTAATATGTAGCGGCTAAGTGATTGTCTTCTGCGCTATAAGTTACCGATTCTACACAGGGAATGAAAGAATAATGAGTATTTTATGACGCATCATGCAATTTTTGGAAATTATTTCAGCCCACTCCCTCTCATGAAATATGCGTCCTAGTAGTGGATAACGGCGTCACGGCCTAAAAAAATTAGATTATTAGCTATAGTATGCATATTATATCCTCTTGTTCGGTATGTTTTATATTTATGTTATGCCCGTTCAGTTCATGCTGTGCAGTCATAAGACCATCATTGAGATGTCACATTGCAGTGTAGGATAGAATAGTGCGTACCTATATCAAAACATACATTGTGTATGTAGTAAATAAAGTAATTTAAAATTCATCATCATCAGCTGGAAGACGTCCACTGCTGAACATAGGCCTCCCCCTTAGACCGCCACGCCGAACGACAATTAGCCACTTGCATCCATCGGTTGCCCGCGACCCTCACGATGTCGTCGGTCCAATTTAAAATTAATTATCTGTTTACGATCAAACAGCGCAAAAGTTAATATTTCTAAGCAATCTAAAATGGTGGGTGTGCTACACACTGTAAGTAGATTGATCATGAAAGGTTATTACAACTCATAAATCTATTGTTTCATAAAGTAATTTCATACATTGTAGTGTGGACTTAATTTGATGTGACTCACTGTTGTTCTACACCCTCGAATAATATATTAAAGGCATCATGGACTGAAAGGTACGGGAGGAAAAGTGTAGACTCGAATCTTAGTAGCTGGTTGATTGGCTGTTGCGCTATGTGTCCTGGGTTTGATGACAGAGGCCGCTAGTTGTTCTGGGCTTAGCTGTTTGTGTGTGTGAGTTTAAATGTTGACAAACGTCTACCAAGCGCTCGTCCATACTAAAAGAGAAAACGTTTTCCTGCCCCTAAATGTTATCCTATCTCTATGATTTTTTAGAATGCTTCTGACACAGTAAAAAACTAGGTTTATATATTTTCTTTTTTTTTTTTCAAAATTTATAATAGTTTGAAAGTTACAGGCACCTAAGAGTTACCAGTTTTATGACAAAATCTTCATTGAAGTAAAACCTTTGTATTTTAAAAACAAAGAAGTTTTAGAAAAAAAAGCAAAACCTACAAACCTAGAATATAATATCCTGAAACGATTGACGCCAAAATCTTCAAAAGTTCGGCACAATTACGCCTGCAATGCTATTTGAATTACTGACGACACACTATGCCGAAATTACGTAGCGTCACAGCGTACAGCGTAACTTCGGTCGGGCGTAAGTTCAGCGGCAACTTAGTGTCTAAACACACTATGCCAAAGTTACGCGGCCGAAGTTCAGCACAATTACGCCTGCAATACGTCGCATATCAGCCAAATACGTCGGAACGTGAAATCAGCCGCCGAACTTCGGTCGCGTAACTTCGGCATAGTGTGTTTAGACACTAAGACATTGGTCGTGATTTAGTATGTGAAAAACGTTTTCTCCCGAGAGACAAATTTCATATAAAAAAGGGTAAAATAACCTACAAAATAACTTTTCTTTCGGAAGTAGGTGGCTTTGTTTTTTTATTTCGTTGTCTTTTATGCCACCGACTTCCGAAAGAAAAGTTATTTTGTAGGTTATTTTACCCTTTTTTGTGGTTGTTTTTGAAGGCGGTTAAATTTTTTTTTTAAAGTTTTTTATTTTACTCTTTTTAGTTTAAATATTCAACCCAAATTCTTGTCAAATACATCATTTCTTACATGTGCACTAGAATTTGGTAATCCTTAGCACTGGTATTAACATCGCTCATGTACACAATAAGCTAATAAAATTCCTATCAAAAACTGCTGAACCGATTTTGATGAAACTTGCAGTGTTCCCTAAAGTGAACTATTCCTCGTACAACAAAAAAAGAATTTTGAAAATCGGTCCACAATTGGCGGAGTAATCGCGTAACAAACACTCAAAAAAGTAAAAATCATCACATCATCCATCAATAAAAATGCTCACAAAATAAAAAGTACTGAACCAAATTGGATGAAATTTTTATGGGACCAGACTGCAAGTATACTGCATCGAACGAAAAAAGAATTACACTAATCGGACCAGAAACCTCGGAGTAATCGGTGTACATACATAAAAAAAAAAAAAAAAAACATACCGACCGAATTGAGAACCTCCTCCTTTTTTTGAAGTCGGTTAAAAATACAGTCAGTCATACTTACAGTCAGTCGCGAGCTTCAACGCTCTCTATCGCACGATCGGGGGTCGGGGAGGTGAGCGAGCGAAGCACGAGTTTTTCTAAATACTTATTTTTTGAAATGGCAGCCGCTATACTTTCCTCTTAAATGCACCCACGATACAGAAATAATTTCTGGTGTGGAATCGTCATCAACATCATATAATCCGCGTAGCCTTTTTCCAATTATGTGGAAGACCTATATTTTCATAATTATAGAGAAGTAGTCAATGTGGAGTAATGGAAGGAAAATGACAAATCCTTTGCCAATAGGCACAAAGACCATGACACCTAGCATTTTGTAAAAAAAACTGACTATGTATTAGGTACAGTGGAAAATCCCATATCTTCTAAAAATTCATATTTAAGTGAATTCACAAAACAATGCAGATAAGGATCTTCAATCTTAAATACTGGGGTCCTATGGGAACTATCTTTACGAAAACGGGTCGGAAAAACTAGTATTCTGTTTCGAAGTCAATTGAAAGTGAAAATTCACTTTGTTGCTTACCCAAAAAAGGTTCAAAATGCCATGAATGTTAAATTATTAGGTTGTGCATTTTTATTGAAACTTATCTGGCTGACTCCTCCCACTCGGAATGACAGGAACGGTCAGACTGGTATTGATTAAGACCCACCCAGTTACTTTAATTGTTTTTTTTTTGTTCCAGGGCCGCAGTAACCCCCTCTTAAGACATTCCCACAACCCTGGCATACAAACGGTCTTATCCAGCCCCGTCAGTCATGCTGACAACTCCTCAAGGCACGCGTTAGACGGACGGTGAGTTACCCATTGCTCACTCGCCGCTCGCAAGCCTGCGCTTACCGCGGCCCGAAATTGCGTTACGTTAGTCAACGCAAAAGCATCTACCGCCAATGTGAGGAGGAAGAGTGCCTCTCCAGCACTTTCCGCCTCCTTCGTATTACTGAGTGACTGTCAGACTTCCCATGCACCTTCACCCCTTGCCACGACGACGAGAATTGCCACCGGCGACCGTTGCCATGATCAGATTCGTAAGTGAAAGGCGCCTTCACAAGAACACGGCGGTGCTCCACCCGAGCGGGGCAGACCTCCACCGGATACTCCACTGTCTCCTTCGGGCGGTCTACACAACTCCTTCCATATATCCAAGGCGAACACGACATAACCTAAAAGTGGGTCTATAATTATTTAGCCACGAGCTCCTCCACTTAACAATACACTAAAACCAATTAATATTCAAAGATAATGACTTGGTATGTAAATGTATGAAATATAGCCTCCGGCTGTGCTGCCCTGTTACTGAGCCTGTTATTATAAAATCATTTGTGTAACCCAAATCGTGGTCTTTATATTAATTAATGCCTTTTAATCAAACTAGGGTGCTATTTTATTTAGACCAGGCTCCTCACGTAGATGGAACTAAATTAAATTCTGTGTATAGATCGCCATTAAATTGCTACTAAATAAATTTGGCACGGCGCGGTTGGTAGTGTCTAAGCGATCGACTGCTGCTATGCTATTCTCTTTAACACTCAGCGCCGCGACAGTGCTGAAGAAATTGTTTGTGTTTAATCGATTTTCAACTCAATATAGTTGAAAATCCTCTAAAGACAAATCAACGCTTCATCGTTGCCGAGGCACTGAGTCCTTAAGAGAATCTCACTACTGCGCAGTTGTCATGACCTACAAGCAGTTGTTCTGGGTCTGGCTATTAGTATACCTATGCCAGTTTAAATGTTTAATAATTGCTGCTGACAGCTGTTAGTTTAAAAAACTAAAAAACACGATTTTAGCACGCACTAAAAATTACAATCTTCGTATTCTCTCGTCGAACCTTATTGATTGATACCCATGAAATGGTAGAATTTGGTTAAAGAATTTGGTAAGAAAACGTCATTTCGCATTATTTTCAGCAAACCCTTTCATTTTATACCTAAATCATAAGGCTGCATTGCAAATAGCCAATCCACCACCTTGGGACGGCCGCTATGTTGAATTTAGCTCACGTGATAATTTTTTTCGTATCCCATTCAGCAAACCCTTTCATGTAATACCCATATTATGGGGGTGCATTTCAAATAGCCAATCCGCCATCTTGGATGTCCACCATGTTGGATTTAAGTCACGTATTTTTTTTCGTATTCCTGACAGCAAAACCTTTCATATGATATCCATATCGTGAGGGTGCATTTCCAATAGCCAGTCCGCCATCTTGGGGAGAGCACCATATTGGATTTGTAATGACGTTTCTTAGCTAGTCATAATTATATTGTCATCAGAACTCAGAACGTGTGCAAAATTTCATCCTAATCGAAGACCGGGAAGTGGGTCAAATTAAGATTCCAAGATTTTCTTACATACTCGTAGGGTAAGGTTGCCTATATTGTACCAGTTAACGAACTTTACAAGTTTTCACAAAAACTATATATCTTGTGAGGATTCTATTACTAGAAATAAAAAGGTTGTTCTATTGGTGTTCATTTTTAGGGTTCCGTAGCCAAATGGCAAAAACGGAACCCTTATAGATTCGTCATGTCTGTCTGTCTGTCCGTGTATGTCACAGCCACTTTTTGTCGAAAGTATAAGAGCTATCCTGTTGAAACTTGGTAGAAAGATGTATTAGGTGAACCGCATTAGGATTTTCACACAAAAATCAAAACAAAACAAATTTTGGGGGTGCCCCCCATACTTAGATTTAAAACTCAAAAAAATTTTTTTCACCAAACCCATACGTGTGGGGTATCTATGAATAGGTCTTTAAAAATGATATTGAGGTTACTAACATCATTTTTTTCTAAACTGAACAGCTTGCGCGAGAGACACTTCCAAAGTGGTAAAAAGTGTGTCCCCCCCCCCCGTAACTTCTAAAATAAGAGAATGATAAAACTAAAAAAAAATATATAATGTAGACCTCAACCAAAACTACCAACGAAAATTGGTTTGGATGAGATACAGTTAGCAGTTTTTGAGATATAGTACATTTTCAAAAACCGCAAATATAACTTTGCCATTCATACAAATACTATGAAAAACAAAGTTATTTTTATTGTTTGTGTATATTACTTACTAATCTCAATATAATTATATCTCTAATCTATGCTTGCTGCTACGGAACCCTTCATGGGCGAGTGCAACTCGCACTTGGCCGGTTTTTTATTACTAGATTATGAAGAAGTATGAAAAAACTACATGAAAATTAAGTTTTAAAAAAAGACTTAGAAAGTACAATTTTGGGGTGCTAAGACAGGAAACCTCCACGTGCGCCCGTGGACTGGAGTTCCCTCTCGGATACGTCCGGGGGGAGGACCAGTTTTTCGGGCCGGTGCGCCCTGGGATGCGGGCAAAAACTCTCCTTAGGCACTGTGTGCCTAAGGGGTTTCTTTGCCCGTATGCAAATAGCCTGTCGGGTGGACGCTCCAACGCGTGTCCCTCTGAACAGCAGAGGGCACAGCGGCGGAGCGGGCTTGCGGACGGTGAGTAATGGGTATGCTCGCCGTCCGACCAAGGACCAAGCCCGGGTCGGTGGCGCGTCGTGTTTCACGCGTCACCGACGGGGCCCCTTATGGGGCCAAATGCCTGCCGGGGTCGCGGATTTTTCTTAATCCAGGATACCGTGGCCTCGGAACGTAAAGGGCATCCGACGGAACACGGGTGGATTTTAGTCAGTAAGAGTCTGACAGTCCCTCCCGCCCCACCCAGGGCGGGAGGACTCATTTGATGATTTTGCCACCCTAAAAAAAAAAAAAAAAAGAAAGTACAATTTAGGAAACCGGTTTCCTTAATTGTACCATAGGTATCCTAAATTGTACTTCGACATTCAAGTGTTTCTTATTAACTAAAAGCAGCCTTTCCTTTATATATCTATATAAAAATTATTAACCATAAAGTTTTAATATTAATAATAAACTTATGTACTGAAAATAAAGTTTGAATCAACAACAAGAATAAAATAAAATAACACTTTTGTATAATTATAATTAAATAGTTAAGGTTCCTCTTATTTCCTTTAATTTTAATTATGAACTAAAATCAGCCTTGTGATTTGAATATAGGAACATACTTGTACATCTTTATAATTCTTAATAATTGTTTATAAAGTTTGAGATACGAAAAGACAAGAGTTATTTGAAAAGAAAAGGTTAGTCAACTCTTTTCTTTTTCCAGCATTTTATACAAATATCAGGGTTGTCTCCGCATGTTTCGTGAAACCATTTGCTTGCATCTTGCGTCCCTAATACTTTTTATTCTCTCCAGACATCTGAAAATATTTCAATCTAGTTAACAAACGTGTTGGAGAACCATCATACACCTAAATTGTACCGGTACATTTTAGGATTACCCTACCCGGTACAAATAAGGCATCCACTAAGTTTTATTTTATACGAGCCGGTATCATAACCTCGAGATGCTAAATATAAAATTATATTATTTAAAAAATAGACTAATATGCATACTTTCCAAAAACATACATAATAATTTCTTTGTACTTACCGTTGCGACAACAAATCCTTAGGTAAACAGCCATAAAATAAGATCACGACGCCGTAATAATTATTTTTGTTTACTACACTGCACTTTGTTATGTCATTGCATCCAAAATGTCTGCCATTGCGTAATGTTGGTAAGCACTGCTTTTTAATGTTGCTAATTAAAAACTAAACATTATGGTTTGGTAGATTTTGACGTGGTACAAATTACGAACCGGTCCAACTTAGGCAACTTGACCCTACATAGTTACAAGTGAAGTTACTATAGGTTAGTTAGTATAGGAATTTATGTGGAGCAAAGTCTATTTTGGAAAATGTATAATTAGCATTCATCATCATCAGCCTATAAATGTTCCCACTGCTGGGACACAGGCCTTCTCTCTGTGAGAGGGAGTGGGCCGTAATCTACCACGCGGGCCTTTGCGGATTGGTAGATGTCTTTGAATTTTTGGTTCTAGGACATGCCGGTTTTCTCACGATGTTTTCCTTCACCGTTTTGAGAGCAGTGGTGTTGAAATAAATTACACAAAGTAATGCGCCTGACGGGGTTCGAACCCACGACCTACAACTCGTAAATCGAGGCCGATACCACTGGGCCACCACTGCTCTCTTAGCAATCAATATTAATTATAATTATAATATTTGAACCTATAACAAAACGAAAATAATAGGAATATAAATGACTAAAGTAGGTATAATAAAACCAAACTATAAATCCATAATTGAAAACATCAATGACATTAATTTAAATAATTACACAAACCTTATACTAATACCTACTGTAATTATTTAAATTAATGTCATGATGTTTGCATACATTTAGCTTCATTATGTTTTAGAATAACCCTAAAATGTTCGTGTAATATTTGTGTTGATTGACAAGCCATAATGCGATGACAACCTATCGTTTGATAAACGTTATGTTCGCATTTAGAGGTGTTGGCACCATTATCACCATTCATTTTGATGACGGAAGAATATGATCGTTTCAAATCGACACTCGAATCGTGTATATATTTTGTTTACTGGCAATCACATCTTTAGCAGAGATCACATCTTTAGAGAGAGAGAGAGCAGTGGTGGCCCAGTGGTATCGGCCTCGACTTACGAGTTGTTGGTCGTGGGTTCGAACCCAGTCAGGCGCATTTTGTGTAACTTATTTCAACACCACTGCTCTCAAAACGGTGAAGGGAAACATCGTGAGGAAACCGGCATGTCCTAGAACCAAAAATTCGAAGACATGTGACATCTACCAATCCGCACTGGGCCCGCGTGGTAGATTACGGCCCACTCCCTCTCACAGAGAGGAGGCCTGTGTCCCAGCAGTGGGAACATTTAAAGGCTGATGATGATGATGACATCTTTAGCAGTGTATTTATGAATGTCGCTGCTACCACAGGTAAGATTTAAGTATTTTAAATCAAGCTGGTAGAACTGATCTTAATTTCTTTAACACTTTGTATTAATAAAATCAATTCATTAGTTTAGGCACTCCTCCTCCTCCTCGGATCGGTGTCCTCAATGCTGAGGGTCGTGACCTCCTTGTTGCAACAGTTTGTTGTTTGTTTGTTTGTATTAATAAAATCAATTCAGTAGTTTACACCCTAAGTTGGAACAAACAAACATACTTCTACTACCAAAATCATTACACTTCTTTTTGGCCTTGCCGTTATCGGTTAAGCTACTACTAAACTACTATTAAAGTTTACAGTAAGTCACAAAATTTCACTTAATAATAATGATGATAAATATAGGTACCCTAGATTTTATGTAAACAGAAATTAAACATGCAACAAAATTCACTCAGTCGTTCCCACCCAATAAAAAAGATATTCCTTTACACCTAACGATGCCTAAGCCATTTCCTCTCAACACTCATACAATTTACAATAATCCACTTTCGCCAAACATGAAAGCTTTCAGGAGGTAACAAACTCCAGGACCCTTTCAGATCCGTCCGAATTCCATAAGTCATCTATTCAGGGGTTTACAAGTAACATGATTTATCTGTTACAGGATTCTTGGGGAGTGTGCTAGCAAAATTGTCATTTGTCATGTCTTATTGGTTTCCCTTCACAGATATTGAATTTTTTTGAAGAGAGATGATGAAAGGTTCTTTGCCTGAATAGATTTTACACCTTTTTTTGTTAAAAATTTACATTGTATTTGCATGTATAATATCTGAAAAAAAAGTACCACTTTTTGAACTTCATTTATCATTTCGCTTTGAAAAATCCTGACTAAACCAACTTTTTTTTCAGGTTAATTTAGAAACGGTCGCGGGAGTATCCCAAGATGTTACCACAGCCCGGGAATACAAAAGGCAATTAAAGTAATCCATCGAGTCTAACAATCCCTTCCTTGCATGTCCGTCATTGCATGATCTACCATGCAAAAAGTGAAAGTATACTAATAAATAAATAAATAATATTCCACAACTATTACACAACGCCATCTAGTCCCGAGCTAAGCAGAGCTTGTGTTATGGGTACTAGACAACTGATAAACATACTTATATATTTCTAAATACATACATAGTATAGATAAATTACACCCAGACACAGAACAAATGATCGTGCTCATCACACAAACATTTGTCCTGGGTGGGAATCGAACCCACGACCTCCGGCATAGCAGTTAGGGTCACTAACCACTAGACCAACAGGCCTGTCCATATTCAAAATTGAATCAACCTTTGTCAACTAAGATTCATCTCGAAAATGATAAAGTTTAGCGACAGGTTATCTACGACGCCGTTAGCCTACCTTATTTCAAGAAAGATATCATGAGCTAATTCCAATGAAATAGTCTTGTTCATGAATAAAACTTATTCTTACCGAGGTTAGCCAGACGTTGATAAATGAGAGGTTACTTTAGTAATATCTTTTCCACGTCTGCAACAGAGGTAGACGTATAGTAAGGGTTACAAGTTGTCATCTGTCATTTCTTTACCGTGACGGGGTAATAAGCTGTATTGCTGGAAGGGGCAACTATTATTTTTCTGTTTTTTTTTTCAGTCTTTTGTTTCTATTTTTCTTTGTTATTTTTTAAGTCCATAATTCAACTTTTACACGGGTCGATTTGCCTTGTCCCGTGCGGCTACTTACCAGTCGCATTGTTGCAAAAAATAGTAGTAAAAAAGTAGTCAACGATTTTGGCCGCATGGAGGCCGGACGACTCGTTTTTAATCCCTATAATAAAGCTCTAAACCAATACCGTTATTTAAAGTATCAAAATAGCAATCTTATGCCCACGAAAATAAAGATTATTTTGAGTTAAAATGTACGGTTTATTTTAATAACTTTCTACCATTAGCCAATTACTCTACTTATGTTTTACATCCGGTAATTATCATTTAGGTATATTCATTTCCATACATATTGTGCGATAGAGTCCACGCCCAAGGCGGAGGCAGAAGCTATAGTACACCACCTGCTACGTTCGTTACTGTAATGTATGGACGTTCATACATTACAATAGATCATATCATTAATTTCCGTGTGAGTCAAACTGATGCAACATTTTGTTCCATCGCTCAGTATGGCTTCAATGATATATTTACTCGTATGTTGGAGACCGCATATTTTGTGTTGCAAATGTTTATTCCAGAAATCCCCACCAGTGGGGATTTATACTTATTTCTTCCCCACTATTAAACAAATTCAGCCTAGTGAGGATTTCTGGAAAAAAAGAAACAATCCCCACTGGTGGGGATTTTGTAACTGGAAATTTCTGGAATAAATCTGAATAAATACGTAGGGCCGTATTTTGTCGTCATTATAGACCAATTGGGTGCTATTGACCTCATCGCCCATATCTTTGGGTAAAGGCAACGACTCAAAACAGAACCGCAAAAACCGCAACTGCAAAAAGTTGCGGCGACTCTGTTCTCACGTAGGTAACAGCAGCTCGACACTATTTTGTCGCAGCGATGTCGATACGTTGCCGTACGCTGAATACTTCGGACAACCCCGAAACACACGCGACTAATAATTACCGCGTGAGTTTGGTGCCAGCTCCATAAATTTTTAAAACCACCAGTTACACGGACATTATTGAATCGAAACGAGTGAATCCTTAGTGTTATCGCCATTTAAAGTAATTTATTTATTGGATTGAAGATTAAAGACCTATCATCCAATGGTTTCAGGCTTATAAATGGGCTTGAAAGTATTTAATTTTGCTGTTAATTTATTGGAAATTATTATGAATTCTCATGTGCACTTCTTTATGGACATTAATGTCAGATGTTTGTCTTCACCGTTTTGAGAGCAGTGGTGATGAAATAAATTACACTAAGTAAAAACGTAAACTTAAACGTAGTGTAGGGAAAGATGGCTCGATGATTTATGAAGAATATGGCTGGCAGCGGTTGGATGCGGACTGCCCAGGACCGAAAGGGGTTGGCGCTCTTTGGGGGAGGCGTACGTTCAGCAGTGGACAGCAATAAGCTTATCATACGTAAGTATAGATAATGCGCCTATCTAGGTTCGATCCCACGACTTTCAACTCGTAAGGCGCGGGCCACATAGAAAAGACGTAAGACGCAGACGGGGCGGAGACATAATGTCTCTTCGGCGTCTCTTTCATACAAAATGTATAGAAGCGTCGCGAACGTGAACACACAGAAGAGACGCGTCGCGGGCGCGACTCTCATACATTTTCGCCCGTCCGCGACGCGTCCTCGTCTTACGTCTTTTCTATGTGGCCCGCGCCCAAGTCGGGGCCAATACCACCAAAATTAACAAAGACGAGAAACAAAGTAACACAGTAATTCTTATTTCAAAATTAATTTGATTAACGTACAATCACAAGCTATAGGTACATTATATTCCTACAAACTCATCATGTAAGTATTTACAAAAATCCATGTCACGTAGAGCGATACGGGAAACCAAAAATAAGGTCAACCAACCAATCACTTGGTTTTCACCAAAAAAGCAATCACCGAATCGGTATAGCCCCACCGATCAACTGCGTCATGCTTACATGTAGGACTGTGATGATATTGTACCCACAAGACAAATGGTACTATTTCGTTACAGAACTAGGGAAGGGCCTTTATTGCTGTGTTTAACACAAATTGATACCATGCAGGACGGGGTAATTTTATCGACGATAAATTGTACGTTTTTTGTTATTTTTCAGATTTATTGCCTTTTTGCATTATTGTGCCGTAGGATTTCTATGGGTTTGACTGATGGTATCGATTTGTTTTGATGGGTTTTCAGGCAAAGTTGTGAGTTACCAAAATATTTACGGTTATCTTATTAATATTATGGTATTAAAGACATGGATCCAACATGGTCCTCGTCATGGGACAGAATGGATGCGGAAGGCAGAGAGACCAGTTGATGTGGCCCAGCCTGGGAGAGGCCTATGTCCAGCAGTCGACTGCGAAAGGCTGTTGAATCACGTCATAACACCTGGAAAGATTAGAAAAGCAAACGAATAGTTTATTACTTACCTAGATTAACACCACAGAAATATTAAAAACAGGAGAAGTGGCAAGGGGGCGTGTTCGTGACCACGTAGGGCTGAGCGTTTCGCTCAGCTATTGACTTGAACTACTTTATTTTTGTTTTCCTATATTACTCCGACTGTATTAAATACATTGCTCTTTTACAAACACCTCAGTCTACCACTGAGTAACTGGACAAGCAATGTAAAACTGACATAACGATCAAGCCGTAATGTCGCATGGTGCGTCCGTTGTATTTGAGCGGGAGTAGTCGTATCCGCCCCCATGTCTCGACAACACACAATGAATTGTTTTAGTGTGAGTAAATTATGCGGAAAAAGTACGCTGTAGTGTAAAGGATTAGGTTTATATTTAAATGACTGAGTTATCTATGGCGCGTGTGTGCACTTTTTACCCGACTGCGCCAGAAGGAGGGTTATGTTTTTCGAGTGTATGTATGTATGTGGGTATATTTCTTTGGCACGCTCTGCAGCCTAAACGGCTTGATGGATTTTAACTTGAGAGGTGTCGTTAGATTCGTCTTAAACGTGAGAGTGTCACTGGGTACACAAAACTGGCCAAGTGCGAGTCGAACTCGCGTGCAAAGGGTTCTGAATTAAAATATTTTTTTAAAATCTCTCACATTCTATCAAGTGGGATATCAAAATAAAGGATTTTAAAAATGGTTTACCAAAATATATATAACTTATATGTTTCAATTTAATTTGGACTGATAAATGCTAAAAACAACAAAATATTAGTACTAAAATAACTACACAATTTAAATAGTTTTATAATCGATACACACATAATAACAAATCATAAATTCTCTCGAATGAATCGTAACTAAAAAGTATAAAACAAAAAAATAATTTTAAGAAAAACAAAAAACCCGACTGCGTAAAAACTAAATAAATACTAAAAAGAAAGAAACAAGCCCAACAGAACAGCAGGAAGAAGCAGAACAGAACGACTCACAGTCGGTCCCATTCAAATTTTACCAATCAAATCTTCCCAAGGGGCCCCGACTGTGAGTCGTTCTGTTCTGCTTCTTCCTGCTGTTCTGTTGGGCTTGTTTCTTTCTTTTTAGTATTTATTTAGTTTTTACGCAGTCGGGTTTTTTGTTTTTCTTAAAATTATTTTTTCGTAGTATTGTTTTAACAGAACTGTGTGTGTAATATTAGCGTTATGGAGGGGTAATTGTGGCTTCACTCGTTTTCTATACATTTTGAACTCTACGACGCCATATCTCCTTATTTAATATAATTATCTATGAATGATTAATACTTATGATAGTTTTTATCCCGGTATAAACTTTTGTTGGATTATTTTCGACTTTCACGCGTGATGCCGTTGCAACTAGCTGACTTCTTTTAAGTAATTATTTATAACAAGTTAATTAGCAATAAAAAAATCATCAATCTTCTAAAGTATTTTAATGACCCAATAATATATTATTACTGCTTTAAATGTACATCACGAATGTGACCATTAAACACATATTTTATGTATGCAGAAAAACCACATTTAACGTTCCGTTGCCGAATATTCATAAAGCAATTTGATCGCCTCTATATTTCGTTTTGATCGTCATGAGTTGAAAATACGATTTGTATGTATGAGGTTGGGTCACGGATGATTTACCTAACAAGTATAAACCTATCTCATAAATTATTTACATTTGCGCATCGAATATCGTGGAGAACTTTTAGAGAAATAAATACTTCTTCTCCTACTGCTAGGCAAAGGTGTCTTCCATAACCTTTCTTCTACTCTTTCCTCTGTGTTGCTTTCTCCGACCAATACCTTGTAAACGCGTCCAAGCCAGTTCTTACGAAAAAGAAAGCTTTTGCACTTATAATTAGACATATTTTTGTAACTTTTCCGTGTGTATTTTGCAAAGACTGACGAGTCTCAAACATTATAACAGCCTTTCTTGGATCTACCTCAGTTACGACAGGCCGGCTCATACACTGTAATCTGTTTTTTTTTTTCAGAAACCTTTGACGCAAACTAGGAAATTCTTCTGTATTTTTTTAGAGCTGTCCTTTTCTTATTTTAACCAGACCCGGAACATCTACCGGTAGAATGAAAAATTGCCTATTAGTGTGACCAGTCCGACAATCAAGGATTGCGTTGGATGCAAGCCACTGCCAACCAACCAGTCTTATTAGAAATCTGTAGAGGAGGCCTATGTTCAGCAGCAGACTTTTTACGGCTGATATGGTGATAATGATGACAAGTCCCATTTCAGCCTCGCAGACTCATGTAGGAAAACTCATAACTACCAGAAAGTCAAATGAAAATTCGAATCACAAATTGAAATCAATCGAAACGGAACGCGAAGCAAACTAAGCCCGCAGTTTACACAGCCCTAACTGATTTGTCAACGTACTTCATTACCGAAACGTGCACTGCACGACTGATGTGATTGGTTGGCTTGTTTACTTAATAAACTTTTTGCCTGTGAGTGATGGAATTTACAGGTTTTTAACCAAATAGATAAAATTATTATCTACCTTTTGCCCGCGTTTAGCTCACTTGAAGTTTTTGAGCCCAACCCACCACCATCCTCGATTGATGATTGATTGCTGTTACTTATAAAATTGTGAAAGTTCGGTCAATAAATTTAATTTATAGCGTTAAGCATTCAGAAATATGTAGCTTTCAATCAGAATAAAAAATAGAATTTAATCATTAGTTCCGAATACCACATACTGGTATATTTTATCTACTGGTATATCTATCTCTTGAAGTTCTAGTCGGATTTGAGAAATTCTTCATCGTCTAACTAATTGGTACCCCAATTCTTAAGGAAAATTAACATCACACTAAGGCCAAGTGACGCCTCTGTGGAGCACAGCAATTTTTATTATTATTTTGGGATCTTATAACACCTGAACATAATAAAACAATGACCAGACATACTCATACTTCAAATGAAGATCGAAACGTCATAACAAAGCATTTATGATGTGATAATATCCTGCCGCGGTCCGGATATTGATTCTCGGTTCCAACACATTTTCGTTACATCACTTGTGTCACAGAATAAATACATTACAGAAGGCTTGTTCGTTATAATACCACTAAATTTGATGAAGACGAATAAGTTTTCTTTTTTATTGGGTTCAGCCAAAAAACTGCATTTTTTATTTATTTTTTTCAATCATTTTTAGGACTTCTCTATTTCAACGAAAAGCAGCTTTACTTTATCAAAACTAAATTGACAATCGTATACTTGGATCATTAAAAAAACGTCCGTTTGTTCCCAAAATTAAAACAACTGATCATTAGACACTTATGAAGTCTATTTCTGAGAATTTTCTTTCTTAGCATTATGACGATACGGTTTAATTTGGCTATCTCCATATTTTATGGTCTACATAGAAATTTTATAGCTGGACATTGTCACAGGAATCCTTCGAAAATAAACGAAGAAATTCTACCATTTTATGGCTGCGTCTTGCAGCAGGTTTATGAATATTTTTTTTCAACCTATTCTGATGCTCCTCTGCTTTTGCTTAGACTGGGAGCTGACTTCAATGAAGTTGAAAAAAAAAGATTATAGATATGACTCTCGTACTGCTCTTTTAAAAAAAAATAAACTTGGCCACCTTGTCTCCAAGAGCTTCAAATAACGCTATTATCCGCTTAGCTTAGATGCAGCTATCCATTGGGTGCGTCCACACAGAGCTAGCAGCCTCACGAGGCATTTTCCGCGCGATGAAACTGCTTCGCACCGCACGACGCACCTATTCACGGGCGCACTGGCTGCTGAACATTTTTCTGAACTGGGCTTCTTTGGTGCAACCGATCACATACATTTTTTTATTTATTTTGTGCCCGTTTTTTACTTTTCTTGTCCAACATTTTTATATTGTTTTATGTGCGTTCTCGTGGTTTTGTGCCAAATATTATGTATATTTTTTCTTTTTTCTGCAACATGTGGTCGATATTGAGATACGTTAGCGTCGTGAAGTGGCGACATTATGTTGACTGAGCGACAGTCAGTTCTTCAACCGGCGCTGCTCTATACCTCTGGCACCCTTTCCTTTTGCAGTATTTATTATTTTGTCACGAACCCTTCAGACAATCCAATATATTATAAATGTCACAGTGAAATGTTCCGATAGTTTCCCGTAAGCCATAGAAATTCCCATTATGACACCCATGTGTAATACGATGTTAGTTTTGATGGGCCATTTCCCATTCATAGAATTGGTCCCCTAAGGACAGATGCTGCGGTTGAATGGGAATCGTCGTATATCAAATTGTATTCCCTCTATTATTACATCAGAAGTTTTTGGATCTGTAATATTCCAACTGTGACTATGAACAGTATCGAAACTGCAAATCACGTTCTTTACAGGAGAGCAATTTAAAGTTTTAATTAGACCTAGAATTGTAAGATGCAGTTTCGATTTAGTTCGATGCAAAACTTAATGAAATAACATATTTTTCAAAAAATATCTGATAGTTTATTATCCGGACTTTCAATGTCTGAAATAAAAAAAATACATGTGGCACTCGGAGACTGCCGCGGTGAAGCTATAGCATAACATTTCTTTTTATTCTATAAGAAAAAAATCGCTTACCGCGCATACTTAACGAGAATATAATTTGTTTAAAATGTTTGTGGTGTACTACTGTAATAAAGAACTTCTTTGTTGTAGGAGAATTTTATAAGTAGGTTTCATTGTGAAAACTCCTTTTGTAGCTGGCCGTTTAGAATCAGTAAGAAAAAGTAAATTGTTTTTAGATGGATATTTTTATGATTGCCGAAGTCTCCCGAACTGAAACGACGTTAGACGATGCGTGGTGTCAGGTATTTTTCGTTAGGTTTTGAGAATTTCTTACTTAGCCCGCGACAAAAGCTATGCTATAGCTTAAAATGGTGATATTGTAGTTTCGATAGTGTTCGTAGTCAAAGACTATTTATTTCAAAGCCAAATATTGGGAACGGGCATAATGTTTTATGTCTGTACCTATTTTTACGCGACTGCGCCAGAAGGAGGGTTATTAGGGGGAGGGTAGGGGCACCTGCTTATTAGATATTTACTTACTTCTATTAAACAGTAAGTAATAGGTACACGAATATTGTACAAATTAGGACAACATTTTTGTTTTAATATTTATAGCCTGTACCAAATGTATGAAAATGTAGTTTGAAAAATTTAATCAACTTGTTTTTCTCCACTTTTTTCTTTCCCTTATGTTAATTGATTTTTATACGAACCATAGTCGAACAGCTATAAAAAGGTTAATTTCAATACTTTTACGAACCACTCAACTTTGACCATTTTTTTCTTGGGAATATTACCAGATGACAGGGTTTAAAAAGAGTTTTTCGATGAAGTAATTAAGTTTAATAATTTTTTAGGGTAATATTCTACAAGGAACCCTTATAATTTCACCATGTACGTCCATCCGTACGCCCGCGTAGTCGCAGCTTAGGTCATTAACAGCTTATTAAAATACTTATTACATATAGATTTGAAAATATTATATATGTACTTTACTTGAAGATGTAGATTTGATAATATTTATATGTAGGTACTTATTATTGAATTGAAAATAAATACTTACTAAGTTTATTTCTGCAACAAGCGTTTTACTGCCTGCACACTCAGTTATAGCATATTTTATACACTATAGCATGTAAATAAACATATTATATTTTTCTTTATACCAGTTGTGTGTATTTCTTCCAAATTGTGACGAAGCGATTTAAACTTTAACTTCATGCAAATAATGTATATTTTCGGAACTTACGCTTCATCTAAGCCAAAGCTTAGCTTGAGCTAAGTCTAAGTTAATTCTCTGAGTTTAAAGAATGTCAGGTTATGTGTAATGAGATTAATAAATTGTGAATTCAATGTTATATATTATTCTGGTAAAGTAATTAGAAGTCTGGTGTGTGCTAATATAGGCATAGTTAAATAAGTATACATTTAGCCTCGACCTTGAATAATAAAATGACAATAAGAGAATTTTTGTCTTTAATTTCATGGAACTATTTAAAAGGGTTTGCAATTAAAAATCGTGATATTATTTACATACATTTAATCATTGCCTATTATATCTATAATATAGCGACTTAACAAGATGAAACTTTCATAGATTCTGAGAGCACAAAACATTTGACTAGAACAATATAATTATATTTATATTATATAATAAAACTTTATTTATAAACATAATTAAATAACAACGGCAAATATGACCAGAAATTATAAGGGTTACTACAGACAAAACAGCGATTTCAGATATTTGGTCAAAAAATTATACGTTTAATTTTTTATGTGAAATATATTTTGTAGTAGGTAACCCTTACTTAATCTAGTAACAACAATATATATAAGTCATTTTATACATATAAACCATATATATTCAATCATTCCAATAGAGCACATTTAGGTGTTTTTAATTCGGATTAAACCGGCAGAGAAACTTGTAAGATTCATTAATCATTAGATATGACTACTAGATATGCTATATAATAATGAATAAGTGAATAATTTCATTCGTTGTTATTAGAAATAGTATCTAAAGATTGAAAAGTTCTAGTAAACTTGAGCCTTAGTAATAAAATGTGAATTTGAAATTGTTCCACTATGAAAGAGAAATATGTAGGAATTATTTCTATCTTGAACACATACACACGTAAAATGAAAATTTATTTCAAAAACCTCTGATCCACAAGCGAGAGTACTCACATTATTCTGTTTAAACATTACTCCAATATCAGTATTGTGACCTCAAACGATTACCGTTAAAAACCTCGTAAAACCTGGGTCACAATATCTATACCTAGTTTGTTATCCATTGTGCTTTCTATAACAAGCAGCCGAGACGGTCTCAGTTGCGACTTGTCAATGGATCAAAGGCTGTAAGATATTGACACATAAAGGGATCACATCCTCGGGCTTCCGAAGCTTCAAATAGTTTAGCTCCATCGCTGCGATAACTAAAGCGCCCGTGTGAAAGACCCTTAGAAGCCGAACCTCGTCGTTATATTACATCTATTTTTATCAATGGAATGTAAGACGGTTTTGTCTGTGAGAATTCATCTCTCCACTTTCTGGTGGTGTTAGAGGCATGTTGTGAACTGTTGCATTAGAAGCTAGTCCTGCCGAATATAAAGTTGCCGGGGGCGTTGGGATCTTCAGTGGAGAAGTACTCCCTCCATAGCTCCTGGAACTCTTCCCACGAGACGCTGCTTTTACCCTGGTGGAGAGAGTTTAGGAATGAGATTTTGAACAAGAATATCACAATCTTAGCTTGTCTTGAAAATATCGTTACTAAATGCGATATTTTAAAAACAACGATTTTATAAGGCCAGCCATTGTATCGCCCTATTTATAAACCTGTTTATTATAATTTAAAATGTATACCATCATAAAGAGTATTCGATTTCAATAGAGTATTATTTATTTGTTACAAAAACGGGGGTCAAATTCTCGCTAACTTTAAATTTCCACCCACTCAAGACCTGTCAATCATACGACCAGAGATAAATAAAATCGTCTATCAACTCCCACGTCTGTCTCTAACATTTCTTACTTTTCTCCCATTTGATAGACAGTCCCATAAGCAAAGAAATACTTCAATAAAATCCATGACTAATCTACTTTGAGATAAAAATGCAAATGTAAACCAGTCTATTAATGATCAGTAAACAAAGTTAAATGAAAATTTTGTTGTTGACATAAACGATAAACCACTGGAACTCTCCGGTCTATCGAGTCAACATTCCATGGAATTTATTCCCAAAATTCATTCGTATAAAATTGGGAGCTATGTAAAATCCCGACGGTGCAAAAAATGAATCACAAATGTGCGTCCCATTATAAAAGTGTGCAAGTCACATAATATAAAATTTAATGGAAGTATGAATGGATATCTGATGAAAAACGATTTGAATTCAGTATTGTACTCAATTTTGTAAATCGCCGAATATTATTCATACGGCGATAAAATGAGAATTATTTGATTTTTGAGGCGAGTTCGTTGAGTTCACATTTATTTTCTTTGATTCGTTAAGGTTTTGAACAAATTCTAGTTTCTAACCTCTACAAAATTAAATAAAAAATAGCTATGATAATAAGATGGTTGGAAAAAAGTAGGTAATATTCTCTTCTTTTTTGCAAACCTAGACAAATTAGTATGTTTTAATTAGTTACGTAAAAAGCAAAAAAATATTTTTGAAATATAAGTGGACGGATAAAGTTATGATTCAATACCAAAAAGGTTTTAACAGAAACTACATTAAAACAAATCGTAATAATGTTTCCGCTATACTAAAATGTAATTGACTCTCATTTAAGTCTAAATTCTCGTGCCCAACGCAAATAACGCACCAAAAGTAAGTAAAACAATATTTTATAAGTCACTAAACATTCCAACTGTCATAAAAGAGAACAAACTAGAAATTATAGAGAATAATCACGATAATACTAAAACAAAAATAACGATGACAGGTCCTAATTACTTCTCGACATTAACTCTTGATAGTAATCTCGTTATGAAAGAGAACGAATAGTTATTATTACCCGTCATGTCTTTGAAATGAACTATAACAAACGAAAATATTACATTTAGTCTTTATGGCCAGTGGTAACAGCCCTGAGTTACGAGTTTAGGTCTTAGGATCGAACTCAGTCAGGCGCTTTACTTTGTGTAACATCGAGAGAAAAAGTCCTTAAATCAACTAGGAGTCCACACTGGGTCCACGTGGTTGATTACAGCCATAGACTTAATGACATAAGGATAGGCTGAGCAATAACTGCCCTAAAATTGACCATACTCTCCAGAAAGAGACGAAAACAATTATCGCAGTAAGTGAATCAGAATTTGGATTGAAATAGACTATTAATTTTCGAGAGCAGTGGTGGCCCAGTGGTATTGGCCTCGACTTACGAGTTGTAGGGGGGGGGGGTCGTAGGTTCGAACCCCGTCAGGCGCATTACTTAGTGTAATTTATTTCAACACCACAGCTCTCAAAACGGTGGAGGAAAACATCGTGAGGAAACCGGCATGTCCTAGAACCAAAAATTCTAAGACATGTGACATCTACCAATCCGCACTGGGCCCGCGTGGTAGATTACGGGCCACTCCCTCTCACAGAGAGGAGGCCTGTGTCCCAGCAGTGGGAACATATATAGGGTGTTAAAAAATCAACTGCAGGAATTTCGTGTGTGTACTCGGTATCAAAAACCAAGTACATTGCAAAAAAAATTTTGATTTTCGAGCTTTTTTCATTTTTTTTTTTTCCAAAATTATTAATTTTTTTTTCAAGCATTTTTCTTTTGGCCGATTAATATGGCCAATAAAATAAGTTATTTGTAAGTATTTCGATAAATTGCCAGTCGAAAGTCTGCAAAATGTGATGGGAAAGTTGGAATCAGCTGTGAACGCTACACACGGGTAAACGACCTCAAAGAGCCATCAAATTCATAAACATGGTCAAAAAAAATGCTTGAAAAAAAAAATTTTTTTTGAAAAAAAATGTTCGAAAAGAAAAAAAATTTTTTGGAATTTACTTAGTTTTTGATACCAAGTACGCACACGAAATTCCTGCAGTTGATTTTTTAACACCTTGTATACACCGTGTTCTTCACGTTATCCATAAACTTTAGCAAATACTTCTATAGCTTTTACAAATCAAATCCAACAAAGGAAGTAGTACTTAAAAAGGCTTCGTTACAAAGATATTTGTAATTTCATTTAATGAAATTTAATTGAGCTATGCAGTGAGAAAGTATCTTAATTTGAAATCTATCAAATACTATTTGCATTTCATTTGTTTCAGCCCGCCAAATGTTATGAATGACGTTGCCAATTCGGATAAAGAGGCATGCATATCGGGTTATTTACGTCTAGGTATTTAGTTTGTATGAAAATTAACAAAAAATAAGAATTTATTAATGTGTCCATAATGAAAAATGCTTACTTCCGTGGTTTGAACATCTGGTCGAAGTTTATGTATATCGTCCGGAACACGGTGTATAGGCTGATGATGATGATGATTAATTTTCAATCATCGAACAGACGATAGTTGACGAAGATACTTTGAGCTTTCAGAAAATGTGGTGAAAAAGACTGTATGTGCTTACTGAAAAATCCCCTGGGTTACTGCTTTTTCCCAATAATATCCCAACAACTTACCTTAGCCATCTTAGTGAATGCGACCTTGCACTCCTGAGGGTCGATGCCGTAGGAGGAACAAACGGTGGTGAACTCGTCGCTGTCGATGGTACCATCAGCGCTGGCGTCTTCCAGTTGGAACATGAACTGAGCATACAGCTGTTGCCACTTCAGAGCTGCTGATGGATTCTGGGCGTAGTCATTCCACATAGATGTCCATTCTTCCACAGAGACCTAGAGGAAAAGAGGGTTAAAATGGCTGCTAATCTATGCTGGTCTTTAACAAATTAAAAAATGTGTTTCGATAAGCATTTTTTGTGTGGTTCTTTTTTAAATGGATTTTAAAACTTTGTAATGACGTGAATCTTGTGTATTTTGTATAGATATTTTCATGTAGGTATTTAATATGTTTTAAATTAAAAAAGGACTCTAGATAGTTCTCAATTAGTTTTCTTAAAAAATATAAAATACGCACTTGTATCATACTCGTAAATCAGCTACTCTTATTTCATTTTTATTTTTATTCAATTTAATGTTACAAAAAAAAGTTTCGTTTTCTTTAAATAATTACAACGATTTATTATTCGGCTTTTAATTCTTCTATAACAGTTATCTAACCTACGATTTCAATAAGTATTACTCCATGAAAACTACAACAAAAACTTCTTTGAAAGAAATAAAAACTCCGATGATTGGAAGTAACCCGTCATCTTTTGCAGCCTTTTTAAAAACTTGTCGAGTATGTTATCTCTAAACCAATAAGTAGACTGGATAGTGACAACAATTGATGGAACAAGTTTACAGGAACTTCGGAAACCCCTCGAGATTTGAAAGGGTTAAGTCGTGTGTGAAGTTTTGACGTTTTTCGGTCTCCTAACTTTCGGTTTATTTTACGTCAATACGACTTTATTGAGTGATAGAAAGAAATAGGTATTTATTGTAGAAATTATTTATTAAGTTATCCTTTTTTACAGCAAGACGTTATAGGGGAAGTCAGCTCAAAGCGGCCACCTTAACTTTGAGCTTAAAAAAAAGCCATTAAACGAAAGATTTTTTAAGAGAATTTTATACCAGCTAGTAGAGAATTTATCGAGTTTTTGCAATGGCCACTTCAAATTTGCGCAAGTTGAAAAATAAGCATATGATTTGCAAATTAGGAAAACTTGTCATAAAACCGCTTTGCCCGAGAGACCGCCCAAAGCGGCCATGAGGGTAAGGGTAACGTGGCCACCCCAAAAGTTTTCAAGAAATGAATAGTTTTTTTTGTTGAAATATACTGCGGTTAATCTGCCAAGCATCTTCATAGCAGATCCTGTTTATAAGTGTCTTCTCAGGAATACCATATTTAATTGCGAAGGATTTAATTGAGTCACGCTCTTCTTTTATCTCTTTAATTGTTCAAGCCATCGTAGCTGCGTCTTATGATGCCTAGGTATATAATAGTGGTTCTTTTGTAGTTATTGACCATCTAAATAAAATAATTGAACATTGTCTATGGAGCCATTATATTACGGTAAGCGGTCAGGTGGCAGCTTTGCCCGAACCGCTTTGCCTTTGTCGCCCATTTTTATTAAAAAAATTATATCAGTCACATTATTTATTATATTTTGGAGCAAATATCACACAAAAAAGGCCAAATAGATAAATAACATTAGACGTGTAATGAAAGCATTTAAATATAAACAGTTTTGACCAAAACAGGTTGAACTTTCCTTGTATTATTTTAATAAAACACACTAAAAAACATTTGTCGTCACTAGAGCCATACTTTCAGAGCCACACTAGTGAATGACTGGCGCGGGGCGGGAGGGAGGTTTGGTTATGCGTACAAAACGACAACGTAACGCTATCATTTCAAATACCCGAAAAATGAAGCGTGGCCGCTTTGCCTCCTATGGCCGCTTTGAGCTGACTTCCCCTAGTTACTGTCCAAGATATTTTCTATACACCTACTTTTTGAAGGTATGGTGTATAATAAAATTATTTAAGTGTTTAAATTACATATTTACTCTCATAGGAAGAAGTTACTGTTTTAACGTGTTTTATTATATTTCTTTTTGTGTAAATTATGTCATGCCTTATCCTGGGGGGAAATCTTTTTTACAACTATCTAAATAAAATGACTCAGCCGATTTAACTAAAATATTTCGGATCAAACTACGTAGAAATTAATCAAAAGCTCTGTGTACATCACATTAATCTTCACTTGAGCAAAGATCATAAGATTTATGAAAGGAGCGAGCATGATTACACTGGTTCGGGTTTACAGACCTCTGCCAAATTTACCAGCTCCACAATTTACATACTTCATATTATATTAAATAAAGTGTGTAAATATGACATTGAATGCGGCACTGGAATTTGGACATTTGACTCAGCACCGACAGTTGAAAATCAAACAACACGAATGATCTTCACGAATTTTAAAAATGCTGGTTGTTAACATACTAACGAAGTGACGCATGACGTTGTTTTAAAACACTGGGGCCAGTTTGAACAATAAGTGAATTACAGAGCGAAAATTCTAATAAAGCCCCGCCGCGGTGACAATGCTTAAAAAAATGTATGCGTAATTAAGCACGGTATTCCAACGTCAGGTCGTTTGGGTAACCCCCAGCGCTGAAGGGTTAATACATGTGCCCAGGTATAATTAAAATTTGTGTTTACAATTGTTCCTACGTATAATTATAATGCTACACGATATATTTAAGATATTTTAGAGAAAACAAAAATCCAGTCCCAATTTACTAATAAACAGTTCGACAAAAATACAAAAAAAATAATTATCTGACCTGAAAATCAATATCAGAAGGTCTCACGGTTGAGCCCGAAAATATAGCAGCAGAAAATTTAATAAAGGCGCCCCTTATTCAAGAAATTATAGCTGCTTTTTGTTAGATGGGCCACTTCACTTTTATTGGGCATAGCTTGAAGTAATCTCTTCTAATGATAGTAAAATGTTCGCACAATATATTGAGAATGTCAGAAACGGCTTAACAAGATGGAAATGAAATTTCGTTTGGAAACTCCCCGAGGCACTTGAGGGCTCGGAAAACCGGGGAATAAAAAAGGTAAAGGTACCGGCAAAAAATTCCGACACCGGTTGAATCATTGCCAAAAAATAAATAGTAGGTATTAAATCGTTAAAGGAGAAGTGGCAAAAAAGTCAATTTTGCAAGAAAAAACAATTTCAAGTTTTAAATTCCCGTTCATTTTCTCGGGTATTGCTGTTTTCCATTTTTATGGGCTTAAAATGTAAAATGGGAACTAGCGAAAAATAATCGAGCCTGAGGCGTCTCTGGAGTAGTTGATAAGAACAGAGAAAATGTCTACTATTTACAGGTTGGCAATAATGGAGTACCGAAGGGATCTGTCTGTGTAACCGTGTAGATAATTTTAGACCATGTTTTGTTTCCATCTTAACGAGTAAACTCACTATCAAATTAACTCCATGTACAATCGACAAAGTGGAATCATGACCCATTTTGACAATGAATCGTTTGAACCCGTCAAATTGACAAAGATCAAATTTGCACCTTGACCTTGTAAAGGTCGCCGGTAGACGCTGGATGCAGGTCGCTTCCAACCGGTATATGTGGAGATCTAAAGGGAGGCCTATGTTCAGCAGTGGACGTCCTATGGCTGAGATGATGATGAAATTTGCACATTCGCATCTTACCTACATATTCATGGTAACGACACCATGAATATGTACGATGCGAATGTGCACCTAATTGTATTTGAATGTCTGTAGGAAAATAAGCTTATGGTCATAATTCCATTTTGTCGATTGTACAAGGTTTAAACAAACGCGATTTTTTCTTGGTTTTTATCGTCGATTAGTCACTTTTCGTCCACATAAAAAGAAACGAACGCCGTAGCTAGATGAACCAATGAAGGGGCTGGGACAGTCTAGATGCGGAAGGCGCAAGATATGGTGAATAAGATGACTATATCCAGCAGTGGACTGCGATAAGCGGAATTGATGGAATATTAAAAAAAAAAATACAAGTGCATTACTATCGAATTTCATTGTGAAATGTTACCTGTCCATCTTTGTTAGAGTCGGCTCTCTTTCGAAGTCCATCCCAGATCTTGATCATGATCTCATGTGTCTCCGTGTTCTTGGGGTCACCTGGCTTCCACCCTCGGAGGTGGCAGATTTTCTGTATGGAAGATACATAATTAGAAATAATAAAAGCAACCTATTAGGCATACATTTAAGGTAGATACTCATTCACACTAAATTAGCTTATGCTGTAATTATTTGGCTAAATTAATAGATAAGTTGCACGGGCCGATCTTCCAGGTTAAGCCGTCTATCTGTCACGTAAAGCCGTTGGTTCCGGCTGTCATTTGTAGATCTTTGACAGTCGTTACTAAGAAGCTCTAAAAGTCTGACAACCTGTCTAACCACATGGGGTATCTTATTACCCAGTAACTGGGTTGTGGAGGTCTGATAGGCAGTCGCTCCATGTAAAATACTGATGTACAGCTGCATCTGGTTCGACTGGCCGACCCCAATTTAGTTGGGACAAGGGTAGGCAGATAATGATACCAAAGTCGTAAGGTATTGGAAACTTGCGTCGTTTTGTGTACTAAGGGCATTAGCATGCCACGACACATATGTATATTTCCTGTATACTCGTGACGTTTCAGTTCCAATCCCAAATTTTCCCTTTTACCGATTGATTAATGTGTACCAAAAATACCGAGATGAATGATGCGAAAATGATTGCTATTAACGTCACCTCACTTTGGCTACCAATCAATATGTCCATCTCGGTAATGGAAGCCGAAATAATCGATTATGTTCAAATTAGTATCGATTCTCATCAATCACATTCAACCGCACTTAAAAATTGTTCAAGATAAGATGCCATAAGTTCAAGGGTTAGGTGCATATTGAAATAGAATAGACTGATGACCTAGTTTTTAGGGTTCCGTAGCCAAATGGCAAAAACGGAACCCTTATAGATTCGTCATGTCTGTCTGTCTGTCCGTGTATGTCACAGCCACTTTTTGTCGAAAGTATAAGAGCTATCCTGTTGAAACTTGGTAGAAAGATGTATTATGTGAACCGCATTAGGATTTTCACACAAAAATCAAAACAAAACAAATTTTGGGGGTGCCCCCCATACTTAGAATTGAAACTCAAAAAATTTTTTTTCACCAAACCCATACGAGTGGGATATCTATGAATAGGTCTTTAAAAATGATATTGAGGTTACTAACATCATTTTTTTCTAAACTGAACAGTTTGCGCGAGAGACACTTCCAAAGTGGTAAAAAGTGTGTCCCCCCCCCCCGTAACTTCTAAAATAAGAGAATGATAAAACTAAAAAAAATATATAATGTAGACCTCAACCAAAACTACCAACGAAAATTGGTTTGGATGAGATACAGTTAGCAGTTTTTGAGATATAGTACATTTTCAAAAACCGCAAATATAACTTTGCCATTCATACAAATACTATGAAAAACAAAGTTAATTTTATTGTTTGTGTATATTACTTACTAATCTCAATATAATTATATCTCTAATCTATGCTTGCTGCTACGGAACCCTTCATGGGCGAGTCCAACTCGCACTTGGCCGGTTTTTTTTTAAACGGATCGAAATTTATCTTTTATTCTCTAATGGGAAAAATCTCTTTCTATAATAGAAAATAAAGAAATATGTAGTTACGAAAAGGAAAAGTCGTCGTTCTGTAAATATTTACTTGACACAATTTCCAAAATGAGCTCTTATTACTTTTAGACCAATGTATGTATCCTATACTTACACGTACGTAGTTTCATTGAAATCGGTTTAATAACTTCGAAAAATAAGGTCTTTAAAGTTTCAATGAAATTCCGTTCAACGTTCACAATTTCAAGGCGAATCTAATGATAACCCTTGCCAGCTACGCATCAGCTGATTTTAATTCAGGATGTCCACAATTTTAGTTCAAAGTACATATACGTAGATTAGCTGTGGTTTAATGTAGAGCAATGCTATATCTTACAAGCTACCAACCTCACAAACAGATAACCCAACCTGTCGGAAACCTACGTGGTGTACAAGGCAATATCTTTGGTGCGGTCGAAACTAACTTGTAATATATGTCTATTGGCAATCGTGGAATCCGACTTGATTGTGTACGATGTTGAATGTGTAAATGGGCCCTTCACAAAATATATACAGCAAAAAATATTATGTATTGATGTTAAACTATTTTATTTTCTGTGTGAAAAATCTCGTCTTGCGGTTGGGCTTAATCATTATTGAGCCCAACCGCAAGACAAGATTTTAGGTAGGGCTGATATTCGTGTTAAATATTACAGAGGAACCCTGCTGTATTGGTATGGAAGTACCAATTAGTTAGTATATTTAAGAAATATTTACAACTTAAGCAATTAATTGGCATTACGGCCGATAGGGCCAATGTTCTCGAATGGAGACCACGTACCAGCAAGCTGCTTACAACCGGTTCTATTGATAATCTATAGGGGTAGCTTATGTTCAGCAGTGGAAGACCTACGGCTTATAGGTATGGTGATAATGATAAAGCATACTAATAATTAAGATTGTAAAGAAGCCATCGTGTGTAAGTTTATCCACAGACCAACTATTACTATTCTTAGTAGTAGGTAAGTCCTAGAAGTTGTCCCGCTCTTAAAGAAATACTAAAATACTAAGGCGCGGGGTACATAGACAAGACGTAAGACGAGGACGCGCCGCGGACGTGAGTAAATGTATGAGATGTATCTATACATTTTGTATGAAAGAGACGCCGAAGAGACATAATGTCTCCGCCCCGTCTGCATCTTACGTCTTTTCTATGTGGCCCGCGCCTAAGGCTTGAATTCATGTAATATAACGTTGAAGTCCGTCGCGTATTTACCTAAGTGAAAAAAGTGACGATAAACGTTTGGTGCTATAATGTAAATTCGTACGCGCAACTGACGTGCGTGACCGACGTACCCGACCGACATCAGCGCAATAGGAATTCAAGCCTTAAGTAATAAAATTACTGACCTCAATAGCCAATTCAAAATCTTTCCTCTCTATCGTCCCGCTCTGATTGACATCTGAAAAAAAGGAAAAAGTTTTAACAACGCCTATAAAATCTCCCTTTTGAAAACTCTCAAAGAAATATTCTTTTTATATTTAAACTTTACCAAAGAAAACGTTGAATACATAAAGGAGCTTCTTCCGCCGGAATTCGGAGATAGACATGATTTTTTTTTAATCTGCAACAAAGAAAAATAGGATTAGCAAAGGAAAGAAGTAGTTTAAAAGAAATAAAATTAATGATTTGGAGTTTTGCCCAAACATAAGCGCCAGGCTTAGTTGGATATAATTTGTACGAGTAACTCTTATATAAACAAGTTTAAAAAAGCCTAAATAAAAAGTCTATAGCCTTACTTTTTTTTTACTATTTATTCAATAAATATTAAAAAAAAAACAGCCTGAATTCGAAGTAGAAAGTATGGATGTAATAAAAGTAACAAATTCGATATAACAAAGCCTCAGGCGCATGTATGATAATTATGATATTCACAACGAACAGTTTAAAACTTGCTGCCTGCATACAAAACTCTTTTGTAGACTGTCAATCAATCAATCAGTCAATGAGCATTTTATCCTGAACTATTTAACGTTTTTTTTTTCTTATAGTACGTATCTCTTAGTTCAGTGTCCCATCTGGCATTTATACCTCCTCTAACATCTTCCATTGCTTTCTATTTCTGGCTACTCTTCTCCAGTTGGAACCAGCTGTTAACTTTAACTCATTCTCCCACGCCTTGCCTTCCTCTATTCTTTTTACCATCTCTAGGGTACCAGTCAGTAATGATCTCCATTTATCTTAAGTACTTAATTATATGGCCCGTCCACCTCTACTTTAGTTGGTCTATCCCCAAATAGCAAAATACTCCTTTAGTATTTGACTAGAGTAACTATAGCTAGTATTTAACTAGAGTTACAGCTTAAAGATATTTACAAGCACATCTGTAACTCTAATTTTTTATCTAATAAAAGTGTTTATATTCTCCATAGGTCTCTGTTCACTGTATTGCGTTATAAAGAAAGGGTACGCAGATAAAGTCACATAGAGATAGCCACATTAATTTCTCGTTTAAATAATCACAATAGAGCGCCCCAGTTTGATTAAAAGTAATTAATACTAAAACGATGTAGGATACACAAATAATGGCATAATAAAGGCCACAGTAATGGGGCTACCCAACCGGAGGCGATATTTCATACATTTACATACACAAGTCATTATCTTTGAATATTATTAATCTTTAGTTCGTTGATATGTTTACTAAGGATTATAGATAGATCTCATGATCGGTATTTCATTCTAGTATAAGATAGTATGAATAACACTGAACGGGATTGACCATCAGTGTCAATAATTTATACCCAGGCCTTCAATTTACCGGGGTCGTGGGACTGTCAGGGATCGTGGGTCTGCTGTCTAGCAGAATACCGTGGTCCTGGAACGGAAAGAGTAACCGAAGGAGCAAGTAGACATTTAGTCAGTAAGAGTCTGATAAAGCCATCCGCTACACACAGAGCCAGAGGACTGATTCAACCATTTTTACATCCCAAAAAAGAATGCCTATTATTTGCTTCACTAGATTATCATCATCAATGTCTATCACCTGCCTTTATTCTGACTTCATAGGGTCAGTGCAACATGTCTGGGCATGCGGTTGGCGAGTAATGGGTGACTCGATCCGATTATGGACCATGCCCGGGTCGACGGCGTGTGGTATTCTGCGCGGGCCTCAAAAAGCGGTCAGCAATCTGTCGGGCCAAAGCCTGCCAAGGTCGCGGGTGTTCCTCATCAGCGTGAAATATTCACAGAATATTTAGTTATGTATTCACATTAAAAAAATAAAATTAGTATTTAAGGGGGCTCCTATACAAAAAGCTGTTTTTTTTGTCGTTTTACAATTACGGAACCGACTCGAACTTGGCCGGTTGTTTTTCTGGTCATGTGATTGTCTTATCCCGAGTAGATCCCTTTCAATCCTAGTTAATGAATATTAATAGGAATGTTGATTCAGGATAGTTTCACTGTATACATAATTGAGACGTATGTTTTTTCCGGGTATACTTAAAGACAACAAGACAAAGCTTTGATTTAATAATAAATGTACTCTTCTTGTTCAGTTTTTTTTTCTTTGATATTTCCATGATTCTCTTTAGTATTAATTTTGATGTTCCCAGTTAATAAAAGAAAATCACATTTTATCATCAAAAACATCTCACTATCATTATCAAAGTGAAACTTTGCATAGATGCATATTTATTCCTCAATCACGTCAGAATGGCTAAACGAATACAACTTAAGTTATTTTTTGAAGTGAAAACTTCTTTTAAAACATGTTAAACTCGCGTCAGGACCAAAACCAGTATTGCTATAAAAGAAAACAGTATAATAACAAAAACATAGTCATAAATTATAAAATCTTTTTTAAACTTTTCTTACTTATCTTGATCGAAATCGTATGTGGGGTTAATATTTTGTATCTTACTTGATAGTTACTAATTCGATTTTATTGCATTATTTTACCACTTTTCTTAAAACTCGCACACTTTTAGACATACGTTCAAAGCTAAGCGAGTAAAATTGCTTGATACTATAGATACAGGAAAAAATCCTAGTTATCCCAAGACCAAGTTGAGAGTCCAAGTCTTTTAGCACTATTACTGTCAACGTTAATATTAAATTTTTCACTTCTGCCGGCACTCCCGGAGTGCAACCCGTCGTTTTTTTAGTCTGAAATACGACAACAAGCGGGTGATGTCGCTGATATAAGCTTATTCAGATTCACCCAAATTGGGTTTTTGACTGAAGAACTCTAATTGATGCATCGTAACTTTGTAAATATTCAATGAAGCAACAATTTAATACCAATATTTTTTAAATTATAGGTAAATGACTAACTAATAAGATTTATAATTATTGTAGATGATGTCGAATTGCCTATTGCTTTAATTAATTTCCATTCTTTCTTTTCACTTTTATCCCACATACACGTGTCAACCCGAAAATCTGGTGACGTAGATTTTCGCCGCATGATTAAGTTACCTGGCTCAGTCGCCAGTACCGTTACTAAGTCGGAATTAACTCCGGCAGCGTAGAATTAACTACAGTCCTACCCGTATCACAATGACTGACGGCGAGGAGACCCGCCATTTGGATTTTGCTAATAAAGCAGTAATGAATGGAATTCTCGAATAGAACTGTCCCTGAGTACTTTTGGTGTTAGAATTAAGAGTGGTTTGTGATTAAACGAAGATATAAAAGTAGTTTCACTGGGTGAAATGAACCATAGCCATGTCAGTAACTTAGGTATTTACTGAAGCCGAGATAGGCAAGAGACACTGGTTAAAATTCCCGCTAACGGAAAGTGTCTGACAGTGATAATTATTGTTTTTTTTTTTAATAAATTGATTATACAGGGTCTTTCTTTGAAATTGGCTAACTAGGGAATGTCCGAACCCTCAAGAGATACGAAAAAACTCTGTTAGAAGACTAGCTCTTTTTTGTGTAAAAAAATTTGGCATTTATATATATTTTTATAATTTTTTGAAAAAATTGAAAAATATGCCAATTTTTTTATGTCTTTCGACTGTGTTTCATATAAAGATCATTTCGTTGTAACATATACCTACCAAAAATCAGCAAAAAAGCTTTAAGAAAAGGACAAACTTTTTTTGTTTAATTTAAACCATACTTGTCATGGCCCAAGTTGGCGGGAGAGATGTACCTATTTACAGTACAAACCAACACTAGTTGATACCCACATTTTGTTTTTACCTAATATTGTGATAAAGAGTTTAAAACGCCTTTTTAACTTAAAACAAAGTCTTTGACACTCCGAAAGTAACTTCTTTCTTTTTTGTCATGCAATCATTCTTCAGACTATAAGCAAATGTTTTGCCAGATTCATTTCCTTACAGAGTCTGTTCCTTTGGGATTGAAAAGTAACTTCAAAACAAAGTTCACAACCAATAGTTATAGTAATACAATTCAAATGGCTAAATAATTCAACGCAACAGTCTCATCAATTACGAATGAAGACATAGTAAGGTACGGCAGTCCTCCAAAGGTATCTTCGACAAGGAGAAGGACGTAAATTACACTAATGGAGGCCCAGAATTAGTACCGTTAGACCCTCAAATATAAGATGGGACTTACGACAATTGTGATAGATAGTCTGACAGAATGTGTTAGTTTGGATATAATCATCTGTCTAAACTTTTTTTTATGGAAAATGAATAAGCGACTGTAATGTACGAACGAGAAACAATTTCTTTTTTATCAGCTTAATGTCAATGTTTCCGTTTATTTTACTTCATGAAAACGTGAATAGTAATGCTAGAGCTGAACCTCGGCAAGAGTGGCCACGAACTTAACCAATAAAAAACATACCGTCGAATTGAAAACCTCCTCCTTTTTTGAAGTCGGTTAAAAAGCATCTTACTTTTTACCAAAGACTTCCTCTTTAACTAAACGTAGTTTGAAATGTACTTGCTTCGACTAAGCGGTGTAAACCCTTGACGACTCACTGGCATTATTTTATCTGAGCACCAAGCTCCTTTAATTTATAAAACAGCGTAGGGTCCCGTTGAGATAAAACTTTCCCAATGAATGTCGCTTGAACTTCTATATGAACATAAGTCGGATTGGTTGTGTTAAGCGACAGATTGGCGACACACGGGCTCTGTAATAATACGGATAATAATGCCGGTCGACTTTCCGTATGACAGTTGTAGAAAATTGTATTACTTTATATCCCTAACTAGCTTTTGCCCTATTGTACACAATTTTCTGTTGCTTTCTAGTTTAGGTGCTCCATCATCAGGAGCATTAGACTGTAATGTAACATTACATATTGGAACATTACATCAGCGTGGGTTGAAAATTGAGCATAGAAATTCACACCTTCTGATGATACAATTTATAATACCTGCCTTTATACAACTTGTAACATCAATGCGCTCCACTTGTAATGCTCAAAGTAGAATTGCATTTGTGTGTAATGTAATGCTGGGTACTCACTTAGCAGTGTTGCATGTAACGTATCAGATACTGTATCAACCTGCAAGTGGGTACGGTTTGTCCGAGCACACTGCGAGCCGCCTTTGTGTTTGTATTGACCCGCCGAGTATGGTAGCACTGCGAACTTACAGCGAGCGAGCGGTTCGCAACGGGCTCGTGCCTACGTACTCACTTGATACCGTATCTGATACGTTACATGCAACACTGCTAAGTGAGTACCCAGCTTAACATGTTACTCGGTTAGTTTCGCTGTGTAGAGCGTTATTTCTGTCACACAGAGCACTAACTAACATCAACGAACGACAAACCAGCGGCAAAGGAAGTGTGCGAAGAAAATCGATTTTCTCTTTCGAATGGCCGATGAGCAAAATTTATTGCCGATACCTGGAAGAGTCTAGAGACACCGTTACTAAAAAAGAACAAATATTATTTTCGAAGTAATAAAGTAGATAAGACCGTCTAAAACTCAATTTTGGATCGTTACTGCTCAGAGACCGCATAGAGGTATAAATCCTAAACTAACTTAAGACAAGATTCTCTAAGAAAATAGAACTGAAGCCCTCATGTAAGACAACGTAAAGCTATCCAGTAAAACTTTATTTGGGCAAGGTCCTCACCAGCTATAACTCAGCCTTAATCTTTGTTCGTCTTTTCCTCTAAATTTTGTGGCTCAGGTTTTTTGTCATTACCTATCTTTACTAATAATACTGTACTTTAAGTTCTCGATTTGTCGGTATTTTCTTTTTAAGTATGACGTGTAGACCGATTTGAAAGGTGGTGACCACTTTCCAGGGTGATCCCATGGATCATCAGGGTAGGATCTGATGATGTAAACTGTAATTTTGCGGCCACACTATTGAATTAGGAAAATCCTGTAATGATAGTGATGATGTGATTAATAAATAAATGTAGTAGAAAGTAATTTGACACTTATTTTTGTTGTTTTAAAAGTCGATTTCTTGTAAAATAAAATATCAAGGCTTCTTTATATTCTATACATTCTAGATCAGCACCAGAATATGTGCAAAAATGATAAATATTTTTCATAAAGCGACACGGCAAACTCTGTGCCATAACAGTAAGATGAAATTCAAACATTTTACAAAGAAAAATATTTGAAGGAAAATTCGAGGTTGACTGCAACTGAATATTTCGATATCTCTGAGGTGTTAGCATAGTGAGTCACGTCAACGTAAAGTAAATACTTCAATTTACTTTGAATTTACGTTACTCATTCGTGTAATAATTGAAAATACCCATTTCCCATGTAATATCTACGCATTATTATGGATTTATTTATGACTATGAAGTATACTGATTGTGGTTTTTGCCAAACAATATACATTGTACCCATTTAAAAGCTTTTGAATACTTGTACCCTTTAGTCATTATTCTGAGCTTGTACCACTCGTATAAGACAAGTGACTAACGCTATCAAATCGTTTCGTACTACTTCAACGGGATTTTCATTTTATTTTACGTAAGACATTTTTATTGTTAGTAAGGTCATAGTCATTTTGTGTATCAAATTAATTTTCTTTTAAAAGGTTTAAAATTGAAAATGCATTTAAACGTGTTCCTACGTTTACTAACACGCAAATATATTTTTTATAAAATAATGCACTAGGTTTGTTAACCCATATCACACATTATTTTCCCGATAATGAAACCACCAATCACACACACACACACACATACACATACATATCCACAAAAACACACTCACACCCACACACCAGCACTAACTTTTGAGCAAACATCCCGCCATTAAAATCTTAGAGATTATAATCGCAAGCCAAATAAACGTGAAGTGAGGTTAATAAGCTCTTATCTTTATGTAGGTAAAACAATGAATAATTCACAATTTCCAAATCCCTAGGCAATGGTGATGTTTAATTTATGGCTCTCTGTAATTCGCTGGAATTTATATTTATGTCCGTGTGTTGAGGTACGTACTTATAATTTATGCTGTATATTTTTCTTTCAATTAATTTTGACAAAAAAACAACGAATCAAATTCGGGAGTCGGGCTCATGCCGTCGTTATGTAAAAATTATACGTAGAACTTTGAAAGCTTCGTATCTTCGTCAATATTACCTGAGGCTTAGAGTCGCCCCCTATAACATGGGACTTTAACATAACTGGGAAAATGTACTTATTGAGTACACCTCTACTCACCCTTCACGGATTACAGGCGTGATGTCATGTTAGGATGATGTTTATTTTTGTTCATTTCAGAGACACAGATAATCTCTAATTTTTGCATCATTATTAAGTTAATTCATAGCTTTTATCGCGGGCTCTGAGCGCGGCGCGGCGCTGCGACCGAATTCCCAAAAACCTAACGAAAAAACCTAATAGCGGCCATACACCATACTGCCTATCGTACAATCGGCATGACGCTGCCGATTTGATCAGTTAGATTTGACCGTGTGTGGGCGTGGAATCCATCAAATTGGCATAACAATAGGCTTGATCATGCCAATTTGAACATGCCGATTTGATCATGCCAATTTGATCAAATTGATTTGATCAAATCGGAATGATCAAACTTCAAATCGGCAGCAGTGATACCAACTTAGCAACTTTATAGCTAGATCTAGCTAATATTCGGTAGCTACTTTTTAACCGACGTAAAAAAAGGAGGAGGTTCTCAATTCGAAACGTATATTTTTTTGGAACGAAGTTCCTTATGGCGCGTTGCGAAAGGGGGCTAGGCGGAAAAAATTGTAACGACACTTTTTACAGACTGCGATGGAGTGGAGTGGAGTGGAGTGGAGTGGAATGGAATGGAGGGTTGAAAATCGCCTGAACCTTTTTTTAACTTGCTATCGTTCAGCAAGTTTAAAAAACAGGTTCAAGCGATTTTCGACCTTATTGACATTCAAAATTTAGTTTGTTTTTTCTCACATTCTCGTTAGCTAACATTGCTCCTTCATTAAAATCCGGTGTTTGCATAAATGTCAATAAAGTCGAAAATCGATTGAAGGTCGGAAAACATTTGCTTTACGATAAGCAAATGTTTTCAGACCTTCACTTGTATTACCAACTGATTCCCACTAGTGGGATAAATCGGTAAAAAAACAAGTCGGTAAAAAAAGTAGCTAAAAAGTTAAGGCACAAGTTTTATAAAATTGTAGCTGTCGGTCACCGAATAATAGCTAGATCTAGCTATAAAGTTGCTAAGTTGGCATCACTGCTGCCGAATTGAAGTTTGATCAAATCGATCGTCATGCCGATTGTACGATAGGCAGTATGGTGTATGGTGTATATGGACGAACTGCCAATTTGATCAAATCGATCGTCATGCCGATTGTACGATAGGCAGTATGGTGTATGGCCACTATAAGGAAAATACCTGATACCACGCATCGTCTAACGTCGTTTCAGTTCGGGAGACTTCGGCAATCATAAAAATATCCGTCATAAAGACAATTTACTTTTTCTTACTGATTCTAAACGACCAGCTACAAAAGGAGTTTTCACAATGAAACCTACTTATAAGATTCTCCTACAACAAAGCAGTTCTTTGTTACAATAGTGCACCACAAACATTTTAAATAAATTATATTCTCGTTAAATATATGCGGTAGGCGATATTTTTCTTTTAAAATAAAAAAAAAGTTATGTAATAGCTTCACCGCGGCAGTCTCCGAGTGCCACATGTATTTTTTTTTATTATTTACAGCATCATGATCTGTCCAAGTATTTTGAGCCTATGTTCTTTTCACCTTTGGTGTATTGAAAATAAATGTAATGTAGTTTAAGCAATTCCAGGAATGATGGAAAAGGCCCATATTTCATTTCGAACATTCGCTTCTGTGATCTATTTTGGGAGTTAAATTCAACTGGGCTAAAATAGGTGCGGTATTAGGTCAATTCTAAATTCTGGGCCATAATAGCTGACTTGAAAATAACTTACAGCCTTTTGTAAAGACATACAAATATCAAATGTTATGTAATATTATGAAGGTTTAATGATGATTTTAGAAACGAGATCTTAATTCTATTGAAAAAGACTCTTGATAGCACAAGTCTAAACCTCTGTGGTTTTTGGTTGCTATTATTAATTTAAATTCAGTTTTTTGTTTTTTTTTTAACTCGTAAAAAAAAATTGAATTGTTTAAAATATTTTCAGGTTTTAATAATAATAAAAATCAATAACCTTATCAGACGATAAACAAAATCAAAATTCCGATAATCACGCACCTCTAGTAAAAAGTTTAAAAAAATCAACCCTAACCAGCGTCTCGTGACTGTCAATATTAAAATAAACAAAAGCACACAGAATTTGCCTTTCGCATGTGTAAAACGAAAGTCGAACCGAGACCGTATCAAATATTTACATAAGAAATTACACGTTCTTTGGAATACGTGAAAATTCCCGCGGCAACGGTAGGGTTAGCGAAATGGGTTGGTGTTCCCGCAATTTGAATTTGGAATTGTTGGGTAGCTAGTTTGAAGACAATGGACGAAATGTTGACATTACTAGAAGTTCATTCATTGTGTGCGTCTAGGAGTAATGTGGGTGTACCGTGTGCCATATACATACACACGGTGGGTGTGAGTGTGTATATGTGCGAGTGTGGGTGTGTTAGTGTGTGTTTATAGAAATAGTCAAGCGAATGTGCGTGAGTGAGTAAGATGTCGGTGAATAATTCGCATACCTGTAAGCTTTAGTTAGTATGCAGCATTATCAGAGTGGTCTGGTTGTTTTAAAGGGACAGGGATTCAGATGATTGAAATAATCATATTTCTGAATAGGACCAGTCCCACACCTACTGAAAATTTTATCGTATAAAATAATCGACTGTCATACAATATTTCTAAAAGGGTTTACCTATGTACTCGTACTTTCGAAAGTTGATATTTTTTTTGCTATTTTAATTATATTGAAATCGGCGTGTCGATAATTCAGCTGTACGATGTTTTGTTCTATCGATGCTTTATTAGTACAGTACCTACCTTCTATACCTAAATGTATGAAGCAGAGCTGATATTTTTATTAACAATTTAAATAATGTTGAAGTTACTCATTAATTTTCTTAAACCAACGCATTGTTGGTCGAACGTGAGGAACACTCTGCAGAAATGATTATGAAATTTTGAATTTATTCCTGATGAAGAGGATTAATTAGTAGAAGATACTGAGTTCTGCATAATAATTTACTTAAGAATATTAATTTTAGAATTAATTGGAACTGCCTTGTTCGTCTTGTGAGAGCTTCCACTGAGCTTTAGCAGAAGTCCTTTGCTGAATAATTTATATGGAGCTGTAACCTATCTAACGTCCACAACAAGATTAGTAGCTTAATACTGGATACCTCTAGTCTAACTGCCTGACTTTCGGACTACTTGTAACGACTCTCAAAGATTTACCTATAAATGTTAGCCGGAATGTTTTCGTAGAACGGAGGATACTCGGTTTGTAATGGATAGTCACCCATACACAGATCAACGTAGACAAGCGCGGCTTAACCTTGAATATCAAACTCTTACATGTTAATTTAGCCCCTTTGTACACGCAAGTCTCCGATGCCTTACGATTTTGGTATCCATTGATGCGTACCTGTGTACGAACCTCAATGTGCTCAAACACACTGCGAGCCTAGCGCGGTGGCGGCAGCGGGCGCGGAAATATTAAACGTATGAAATCGCCGCTCGTGGCCACATGAAGTGACTAAAGCGCCCCGCCTAGCGCGATGGCTACAAGTGATTTGGCGAGCCTAGGCGTTGCTAGGCAACAACAGATATAACGGGCGGGTGGCAGATGTAACAAACCATTTCGGTCTTATAGCGGCCATACACCATACTGCCTATCGTACAATCGGCATGACGATCGATTTGATCAAATTGGCAGTTCGTCCATATACACCATACACCATACTGCCTATCGTACAATCGGCATGACGATCGATTTGATCAAACTTCAAATCGGCAGCAGTGATGCCAGCTTAGCAACTTTACCTATAGCTAGATCTAGCTATTATTCGGTGACCGACAGCTACAATTTTATAAAAGTTGTGGCTTAATTTTTTAGCTACTGTTTTACCGACTTGTTTTTTTACCGGTCTATCCCACTGGTGGGAATCAGTTGGTAATACAAGTGAAGGTCGGAAAACATTTGCTTATCGTTAAGCAAATGTTTTCCGACCTTCAAGCGATTTTCGACCTTATTGACATTTATGCAAACACCGGATTTTAATGAAGGAGCAATGTTAGCTAACGAGAATGTGAGAAAAAACAAACTAAATTTTAAATATCAATAAGGTCGAAAATCGCTTGAACCAGTTTTTTCCACTCCACTCCACTGTAAAAAGTGTCGTGACAATTTTTTCCGCCTAGCCCCCTTTCGCAACGCGCCATAAGGAACTTCGTTCCAAAAAAATAAACGTTTCGAATTGAGAACCTCCTCCTTTTTTTTACGTCGGTTAAAAAGTAGCTACCGAATATTAGCTAGATCTAGCTATAAAGTTGCTAAGTTGGTATCACTGCTGCCGATTTGAAGTTTGATCATTCCGATTTGATGGATTCCACGCCCACACACGGTCAAATCTAACTGATCAAATCGGCAGCGTCATGCCGATTGTACGATTGGCAGTATGGTGTATGGCCGCTATTATAGTCAGCGCCATCTAGTTACCAGGACATGCACTAAAGTACTACCGTACGAGGTATTTGTACATACTTATTTAAATTATTTTACTGAATTTAGTTGTATACAATCCTAAATAACCTATAAAACATTTTAATATGAATTTCTTTAAACAAGATTTATAGAAGCTACTGGGTTCGGTTTACAACACCTGAAGTCGCCGCATCAAAAACAAAACGCTTGATCGGCAGTGTGGACACAGATCGTGCCCGCCGCCGCGCCCGCCACCGCGCCCGCCGCAGCCGCCGCGCTAGTCTTCCAGTGTGGACACACACTATGGATTTGTAATGCGATAGTTACCTGGATACCAAAGTCGTAAGGTATAGGACACTTGAGTCGCCTTGTGTACGAAAGGGCTTCGACTGCTGGCAGCGTGTCGTGTGTGCAATCCCCGCATGGAACTAATATTTGTATAATCTACAAGTAGTTGTTCGTTGTCTGGGTGTTTGTGTATGTGAGTTTCTATGTTTATAAACGTATCCACGATACACGGGATATTACTAGTTTAGGGAAACAATAAAAAAAATACGTGTGGCACTCGAGGACTGCCGCGGTAAAGCTATTGCATAGCATTTTTTATCAACTCATGCAAACATAATTATTTATTTATTATATTTATTACTGTACTAATTAGGCTATGGTCAACTACGTCAATCAAGTGAAACGTCAAGAAAAGTTCTCCTCCCTCTCCCTCTCCCACTCCCTCAATATAATTGCCCCTTGCTCAATAAAAGCATGCTTTCCTGCTAGTAATGAGCACGTCTGTCCATAACTTTATGAGCACGTCTGTCCGTACCTTTTGCCGAAGTCTCCCGAACTGAAATGACGTTAGACGACGGTGTCAGGGATTTTCCTTAGGTTTTTTCCTTAGGTTTTTAGGAATTTCTTGATTCGGTCGACGCGCCGCGCTCAAAACCCGCGATAAAAGGTATGCAATAGCTTAATAACTGCATACGTAAAAGTAGGCAGTAAGCAGAGAAGCTGTACTATCGCTACACTAAAACTAGCTGATGTAAAAACTCTTTGGAACCAGAATACGCCGGTGTAATAATAAAAAAGTGATCGAGTAAGAAATATTTATGATAATACCTAACGCTGAAGAGCTCTACGTATGGAAAATAACTTACTGTTTAGTGGAATGAGAAATTACGGTGCGTGCAAAAAATTACCTTGAAATAATATAAAAGTTTACTCGAAAAGCTCGTAAATGATAATCTACAATCCAACTACGCTATGAAGAAATCTGTGATGGCGTTAAATATATTATGTCATAAAACTTGCGCGATCATAAGTGAACAACATAATGTTATGAAAACAATAGTGATAGGTTAATAAAGGTCATGAACATTATCGAAAATGATTTGCTGAAAGTATTTTTTGACAAACGTCATTTTTAAACTGACAATGGACAGACGGAGTTCATTGTCGTTTTTGTTCTTATCATAATCGCTAAATAAGTTTTTAATATTTTTGTTTCATTAGTTACACAAATCTCTAAATACACAAGCTGTATTCGCTCAAGCAGGAATCCGTGACATACAAACAGATTTACTTTCTCATTTTTATTATTATAATTACTTAGTTGAGATAAAAATATTATAGCATTAAGCCTCCTGCAGACACACGCGATTAATCGCGCGGGGCGACATGTCGCGGTCCATTCGCAGTATTTTTAGAGTGGAAATTAGCTTGGCTCGTTGTCGCAGCGCGGTTAATCGCGTGTGTCTGCAGGAGGCTTTAAGGTAACTAGAACATTCAGTTTTTATCCTTTACTTACAAGAATATACACAGTTTGCTGTGAAAAAAAGAAATAATTCAATGTAGAATGTCGAACGCAAAAAAGAAATTCTCACAAAGAAAATAAAGGCATTTAATGTATACAATATTTCCATGTTGTTCCGGTATTGTATCAAACGACAAAGGGAAATGAGTTATGGCGGCACTCGCGAACGATGGATTAGCAACCCGGTTTAATGTCTTATGTGCGCACTGCCTTATTTTTTACAAACACGTGTGGCGTGACACCGTAAAAACGCGTTTTGTTTGCGGAAGAATCGACAAAATATAGAAACTTTTATTTCGTTCGAAGCATAGCGACGTATACAATGTATAATAGAAATGTTTTTATTCTTCAGTTGACTATGGATCATGCCATACTCGAGGGAATAAATGTCGAATTGTAAAGAAATATCTTTGTTTATTCATGTATGAATGGAAATAAATTGGTCATGCTACGTATGCTGTAGGCAGAGTGTATCAACGCATAGAATATCAGGGATGGGGGAATTTTAATCACTAAGATTTCCCATCCCCCCAAAACAAAATATGTTTTTAATATCTTCAAAGTTAGAGTGAATAGAATTCTTCTGGGTAAGCTCATTCCATTACTATAGAATGAGCTTAACCCAGAAGACAAAGGCTAAGTACTTACTTGCCTTTGTCTCATTTACCTCTGGCTAGACAAGATCTATCCCAAATAAAAAAAATAGAACAATTAAAAAAAAATCTAGTTCTATAATTCATTAGTTGACACAATAAGAGTATAATTATAAAAAAATGTTAAAAAAATACATTTGGCACTCGGAGACTGCCGCGGTGAAGCTATTGCATAACATTTTAATAATTTTAAAAGAATAAAATCGCCTACCGCGTAGGTATATTTAACGAGAATATAATCTATTTAAAATGTTTGCGGTGCACTACTTACTGTGATAACGAACTTCTTTGTTGTAGGACAATTTTATAAGTAGGTTTCATTGTGAAAACTCCTTTTGTAGCTGGCCGTTTAGAATCAGTAAGAAAAAGTAAATTGTTTTTATGACGGATATTTTTATGATTGCCGAAGTCTCCCGAACTGAAACGATGTTAGACGATGCGCCGTGTTGTCAGGTATTTTCGTTAGGTTTTTGGAAATTTTTTGATTCAGTCGCCGCGCCGCACCGCGCGGGCTCTGACCCGCGATAAAAGCTATGCAATAGCTTAAAAAGACGAAGGAATGAAAACAAAAAAGTACTAGCAACAAATTATTTACGGTTCTGCGAAAATTCACAGAAAACTTTGCTTTTTTCCCCCTCAAATTGTAGCTAGCACCCTATCCCAAAGTTTATTTTTGTTGACTGCAATTAGTGTGCCAAACGAATTGTGTGCGATATTCATTAGGAAGGCATTAGGTAAGGTACGCACATCGTTTGTAACTTGGTACACCGACAGGAAGTAATTACATGACTGACAAATTATGAAAAATGTTTGAACAGTGGACTCATTTCATGACGGAACTTTTGACCAGGAAATGTTTTTGGAATTCTACTAAATTTGAGCATACCATGTAACTTTACCAGTGGTCTCGCCCGCGTGGTAATCGAAAAGTAGTCCACGAGTTTATAAGGTAGTCTACAGGTTGTTTCAGAATATTATCTACATAAATATATCTGTACCTTTAAACCAGATCCGTTATGATTGTCTCACGTAATTAAATAAAAATCATTAATTCAAACTTCTGTAATTATTAGTAAGATATGATTCGGTTTTAAGGTTCCGTGCGACCGAAAAAACGGAACCCCTTTTAATTTAAGATCTGTTGTGTGTTCATGTTTGTGTCCATCTAACTGCCTTTCACAGTCAATTTCCTCCGAACCAACTTGATCAATTTGATTTTTAGGGTTCCGTACGTCCGAATACAAAAACGGAACCCTTATACTTATAGGATCACTCGTGTGCCCGTCTGTCTGTCGCTTACAGTCAATTATCTCCAAATCTACTAGACCGATTAAGTTGAAATTTGGTACATACACATATCAATTCCTGTGACCCAAGCACAGAGGTGTTACGTGAATAGATGAAATCGGTATAATTATGGGAGGTAATTTTTGGGGGGGGAAGAAGAAATTTAAAAAAATAAAATTGAAAACTGCATCGTGTGACATATGAAATGAAAGGTCTTGTTGAGTAGATCTTAAATGTGTTTTTTGTAATTTTAAAATAAATAGTTTCCAAGTTATTCAAGAAAATAGACGAAAATTGACCATACCCCCACTTATCGCCGAAACTACTGAACCTAAAATTTTGAAAAAAATACAGAAATTACTTTTTTACTTATAGATTATAGGAAAACCTATAAGAAGTCCATGATATTAAAATAACATGGTAAATCACTCAACATTGTGCGTACCAATCTTAAATTATTCGTAAATTTCAATTCATCTATTTTTTGCGGTTAAAATTATAGGTAGGCAAAAAATAAATCGTAAGGAACCTTCTTCACGCAAGTCCAACTCGCACTTGGTCGGTTTTTTTTTTGTATCATAACAATACTTTCTTGATATTCGGTAGGTAGACTGGCAATTATTATAGTTCCGCTTTCCAATAAAGAGTCATACACTCTTAGGCAAAATAATCAGAAGACTATAACTTTCTCACAGTTATGTTGCAAGCCTATTCATGAACGCAAACGGGCTAACTGTAATCCACAAGACTACGCCAGTGCGGGTGGTATGTCTTTGAATTTTCGGTTATCTGTTTTAAGATTAATCAATGAAGAATATGTATTTCGAAATACACAGATAGGGTCCCTTTTTAATGAACCCTTTAAATACAAATAACTAACTTTAGAGACGACAGAACATTATTTAACAGTTTCAAATCTTCGGAAACTTCAAACAAGGGTTCAATTTGCAATGTAAATCAGTCCAACTGATTATAAACGATTAAGGCGGTTCCATTGCTGCCCGACTACGCTACGTGTGTCTACGTAACTTTACTTTGCAAGACAAAGCAGGCGGGATACGCACTGCGTCACTCGGATACGTTACGCACGAACGCGTGTATGCCAAACAATTTGTCCTTCTAATCTGTTTCTAATCAACGTGTATAAACATAAGCATGCTAAGTTCAGGTTTCGATGTAATAGCTGAGCCTCACTAACGGCATTTCCCGTAGTTTTTCGCGATAATAGTCTTTAAATGTTCGTATGAAACGAACATTAATGCGATTAATTAACGGCATTCCCCGTTAGTGTTGTACATATGTTAGTGTTATTAAGTTCTTAAAGTACATTAATATGTCGTTGTTATGATATCGGAAACAAAAACAATTTATCTTTCCGAAAACATTTCAATACCATCGAGAAAGTTGTTCAGTTAGTAAGTGCTACATTCATATATGTGTGACAAAGCCTTTCCGGTACATGCTCTATAAACGGAACAACTAATAACGTGCGCAACTAACGTACCCTCTCCGTAGACATTCTACGCAGCAGTGGAATAACGCCTTTATTCACGACATTACTACGATTCGACCAACGGTTATCCTTTGATTTATTTAACAATTAGTTTAATCTCTCGTTATAGCGAGGGTCGCTTTTAATATTAAACAGCTCAGAGGCTAGAAGGTCATTCATTACTTTCTATGAATAGTTTAGAACTATGAATATTTATATTGAGTCGTTTGCTGTCGAAACTTACTTAATAAAATTAGATAAAGTTATGAAGAGATAGTTTAGTAATAACGAACTATCTTTTGTCAGCGGCTTCACCCACGTGGTAATAATAGAAAATTATCAGTGAACATTATACAGGAGTAAAAGCAAAAGGACTACATGTCTCTTAGCCTAATTTCGTCAAGATCTATTCAACCGTTCTCGCATAGAGTATTAAACATTCACCCATTTATTCGTCCACGTTATCGCATTTTAAATATTAGTATAGTTACCGGCATGGATCTTGAGCGCTGACCTTCACCTGCGCAGAAGTAAGTTATTAGGTCCCTTTGGTAGATGAAGTGAGGAACGGGGGCGGTGAAAGTGTAGTGATTGGCTCGTTCTATCGTTGTTTTGTGCGTTTTATTTGTTTTATTGTGCGTTTCATTTGTCGATAAGTGTACGATGCGCAAAGCGATCCCCACTCTTAAGCTATTGTCAAACAGACAGGCGAAGCCAATGCGATCCGAATCCTGCCATATAGAAAAGCGAAATCGGTCCGATAGTCTATGTGACTGGCTGCAAACAATTCCATACATTACAAACAAAAAAGCTTCGGTTCGCATTCGCCTTACCTGTCTGTTTGACAAAGGCCTTACGCCGAGGGCTCAATAACCGTGCCGGTATTAGTATTAGATATACAATCAAAATCAGATAAACGCAGGAAATAATTATTACCTAATAACTAACACTTTCTGCCAGAATTGTTACCTAATAACTAACACTTTCTGCCCGCCAATTTTATCGTGTTAAGCATCTGTGACACAATATAAGTATAACTAGAGATTCAGCATCGTCCTACATCACGTTTGCCTAATCGTGGTCTCCACTTATGGACACGTCTACCCCAACCGTTGTCTGTCCTGCGAGAGATGTGGTCAGCCCACTGCCACTTCAGCTTACGAATGCCTTTGTCAAACTGACAGACGAACCGAATCCGTGGCGTAGCGTTTTTGTTTGTAATGTATGGAATTGTTTGAAGCCTGTCACATAGACTATCGGATCGTTTTCGCTTTTTTATATGACAGGATTCGGTTCGGTTCGCTATCGCCTGTCTGTTTGACAAAGGCCTAATTCTTTGAGCTATGTCAGCAACTTTGGTACTCTGACGGATCAACTCATTCCGGACTTTATCCATCAGAGTTACTCCGAGTTTAGCTCGTTCCATATCTCGCTGGGCGACTTTAAATTAGAGGACTCACTGTGAACTGTGTGTGAGTTTGTGTGTGTGTTTATGTGTGTAAGACGTAAATTGTATGTAAAATGGAAAAGCGGCAGTCTTATACAAAGGAGGAACTTATTTTATCCATCAAATTAACGTCACAGAAATGTGAAATCTCATGTTAAGGCCTCTGGTCAGGGCATGCGGATGGCGAGTAATGGGTGACTCGCCGTCGGATCATGGACCCTGCCCGGATCGACGAGCGCCTCCCTTAGAGGGTCAAAGCCAGCCCGGGTCTTGGGACTGTCCCATCAGGTAACCGTGACTCTGGATTTTAGTCAGCAAAAGTCTGACTGTACCTCCCGTCCGGCCCTGGATGGGACGACCCATTTGATGAATTTACCATGATAAAAAAGGGATGGTATTTAAAAGTACTTCAATTTATTCCCATTTCATTTACCTAATTTTGCCTGTGTTCCACCAAATATACTAAATGTGCACCAAAATATGTTAATTAAAATATGTCATAACGAGCATCTATTTAACAACTGTTGCTTTGTAAAAATAGTAATACACCTAATTTTAAAAACAAGCATTTATTTTTACTTCAGATAATGCACTGCAAAATGTATTTGAATCAAACACCAATTAATATCCAATGTAGCTTTATTAGTAAAGTAGCAGGTCGACGGAGCCCCGCTTTGCGGGGCTCCTACTTCTGGGTGGCTTAAAAAAAAATAACCACGAAGAGAATGGCGGGGTCTTTCAGACCACGCCATCCTCTTCTAACCTAAATTGTCCGAGTCGGGGTGCCAGCGAGTCCCGAGCTCGCTTCGCTCGCTCTTAGAACTGCAGTCCATCATCAAATTTTGTGTAACATTCAGGAATATTTGGTGCACGATCAGTATTTTTCGGGGAAGAATAAAATAGTTACAATAGAATATTTATCAAGGGGAGAGCAACATACTTTAAAATTGTTTAATTTAAATATTCAAGGGTGCTCTTCTAAACTACTGGAAATAGAAATGTTTTTGGAATCAACCAAGTTTGATATTGTTTGCCTTACCGAACATTGGTTAAAAGATCACCAAGTTATGTCTATTTGTTATGATAATTATTGTGTAGTTAGCCATTTCAGCCGCAAACGTATGTTACATGGCGGATCATTAATATTAGTTAAGAAATCAATTAAATCAAAAACTCGAAATGACATTGTTGAACTGTCAGTTGAACACATCATTGAATTGTCCTGTGTTGAGCTTGATAAGCGTGTTATAGTGTGTGTATACATACCCCCAAATTACCAGACTCTTCCTATATTCGATACTATAATGGAAGAAGTGTTAAATAAAGTATGTAGTAGTAGTAAATCTATCATCATCTGTGGTGATTTCAATATTAATATATTAGAAAATAACTCCAATAGTATCAGATTTTTGAGTCTTTTTAAATCATTTAACTTGTCACATATTTTTATGGAACCTACCAGAGTGACAGCTTCTTCTGCCACTTGTATAGATAACGTATTTTCTAATTGTGATTATTTGCATAAGGAAATTATTAATAAATTGCCATCTGATCACAGTGGCCAAACAATAACGTTTTGCGCCTACACACCTATGCAAAAAACTCAAATAAGGTATAGGCCAATTACAGATGAAAATTTAGAAAAATTTAATAATACACTAACAAGTAAATTATGTGATCAAGATATCTTTAATAATAAAAGTGACCTAAATGAGTTTTACGCCGAGTTTTTTGCAATTTTAAATACACAATTTAGTCACACGTTTCCAGTAAAAACTAAAACTATCTTTACAAAATTCTTATTTAGTGATTGGGCGACACCTGGAATTCGTAAAAGCAGAGAAAGGCTTTTTGAACTTTATGGTCTAAAGAGACACAATGTGAATAATACTACCTTTCACCAGTATGTTGCCAAATATTCAAAAACTTTTAAAAGAGTATGCAAAACAGCTAAAGCTATTCATATTAGCAATAAAATAAAATCAGCCGATGATAAAATTAAAACAACTTGGAAAATTATAAATAATGAGACAGGTAGGAATAAACAGCGCAATAACGAATTTAATTTAGAAACTGCACATGGTCCTATAAACACAGATATAGAAGTAGCTCAGGAATTTGAAAAGTTTTTTTCGAACATTCCTCATAAGACGACCGAGTCTTTAAATTCGTCACCCGCACTCTCGGCTGCCTTACTTAGAAATAATGTAAAGGCTTGTCCGATGGAGTTTAGGTTTCGGCACACAAACCCCCAAGCTGTGATTAAAGCATTCAAAGATCTTAAAATTAAGTCAACAGAAGATCTCTGGGGAATGTCTGTGAAGGCCTGTAAATCTATAATAGAAACCGTTGCGCCTTATTTAGCTTTTATATTTAATACCAGTGTAGACCAAGGAGTGTTTCCGGATCTCATGAAGCTTAGTAAGGTAGCTCCACTTTTCAAATCGGGTGATTGCAAAGATCCTAACAATTATAGGCCGGTGTCAATTTTGCCAGTTTTCAGTAAAGTGTTTGAAAAGTTAATGCTTGCACAAATGCTATGTCACTTCAATAGAAACTCCATCTTTCATCATCAACAGTTCGGTTTCACCAAAGGTCGTTGTACAACTGACGCCGGTGTTACCTTATTGAAGAACATTTTCAACTCCTGGGAGGAAGCGCAAGATGCCATAGGAATCTTTTGCGACCTCTCAAAGGCATTCGATTGCGTAAACCACGAAACGCTTTTGCTGAAACTGGAACATTATGGAATTAAAAATAAAGCTATTGATTTACTAAATTCATACCTAAGAGATAGACAGGTTAAAGTTCAGATAAACGGTATAAACTCATTAGGAGCTGAAATGACTATGGGCGTGCCTCAAGGTTCTATTTTGGGTCCATTCCTTTTCTTAGTCTATATTAATGATTTACCCCACTTACTAAAAAATCAACCACAGATGGTGTTATTTGCAGATGATACATCGTTAATTTTTAAAATAGATAGACGTGCACAAAATCTAGACACTGTTAATGACTGTATTTCTAAGGTTCAAAATTGGTTTACTCTTAATAATTTAGCTCTCAATGAAAAGAAAACTAAATGTATAAGATTCACTTTGCCAAATGTTAGAAGTAGCGATTGCGACATTTTATTGAATGGAGAAAAATTGGAATTTATTAATCAGACAGTTTTCCTAGGAATCACGTTAGACGATAAATTACAATGGGGCCCCCATATAGCATCTCTAGCGGGGCGACTAAGCTCAGCCGCTTATGCTGTTAGAAAGATAAGACAGTTAACAGACGTCGAAACTGCGCGTTTAGTTTACTTCAGCTACTTTCACAGCATTATGTCTTATGGCATTCTACTGTGGGGGCGGGCAGCTGACATTGAGTCCATTTTTATTTTGCAAAAAAGAGCTGTCAGAGCAATTTACAATCTACGTCGTCGCGAATCTCTTAGGGAACTATTCAAAAAGATTAATATAATGACAGTGCCTTGTCAATTCATTTATGAAAATATAATGCATGTTAGGAAAAATCTTCATCTTTTTAATAAAATAAGCGATAGACATAATTTTAATACTAGAAATAAAGATAAAATTGATCAACCTTATTTTAGATTGGCTAAAGTACAAAAATCTTTTATGGGGTACTGTGTTAAATGTTACAATAAAATACCTAGGGAAATTTTAACATTAAATGAAAGAAAATTTAAAAGTTACATAAAAAATACACTTAGTAAACAAGAATATTATAAATTAGAAGATTATATCCAAGATAAAAATGTTTGGAAACATGCTGGTCCTGCTCCATAGTACAATGTAGGGCTTAAACAGAATCAAGCTGGTTGAAATTTGAATGCTCACACACTTCTTATATTGTATTTGTAAAAAAGCTGTAATTTCAATATTTTGTTAAATGTGAACACCATGTACCTTTTTGCTATTTTTGTTTTATTTCTTATTATTTTAATTTTTTATAATATTTAGTGTACATTTTCAAGGTACATTGCTTTCACATTATTTATTTTAAATGATGTAAAAAAATATTGTAAAACATTTTTAAAAAGAGTAAGTATGGAGTTTCTTGCCCATTCTTCTTCATACAACCTACCTTTGCGAATGGGTGTAGATTCATTCCCATCCCATCCCATTTCCTTAATTTTAATTATGCGACGTTTAAAAGTGCCTCTTTGATGGCCTAATTGAAATAAATGATTTGACTTTGACTTTGCAGCGCACTACAATAAAAAAAGTGTTATATCTTGGTGTTAATTTGGAATTTGTTTGATGTAACATATTTTGTTGGCCGAGTAGTTTAATTATAGTAAAACAATTAAACGGGTCTAAGATCAATATTTTAGAAATGCATACATAGATGTATTAAGATTTTTGGTGAACACAAAAATATTATCCATAAAAAAGGACCTCCGGTCGAGCCAATGGTACACTTCTGCAAATTATGTGCGTCATGTCACTTTATGTTTTCTCAGTTTTTTACTTTTGTTGTCTAAAATAACTTAGTTTAACGTAAAAGAAACAACAAGCAAATTAAAAGAACTTGAACAATAGAATAAAATAAGGAGGGCTTAGAGTAATGAGATGAGGAACTTAATCGTTTGTTAAGAGATAAATGGAGAACGTTACAGGAAGTACGTGCATTTAGTTGGCAGCCCTGTTTTTTGTTTCGCTTTAACGCTGCTATGCTATATAAAAAAGAACTTTGTGACTGCTGGTCACTTATGATCCGGCTGAAAGCCCCCACTAGCGGGGTGGAGTAAATGAAATAAAACATTACATAATGTTAGCTATTCGACGATATCGTGAGAGTCGTGGGCAACTAATGGATGCAAGTGGCGGATGATCTAAGGGGAGGCAATGTTCATCAGTGAACCTCTTCCAGCTGATGAAGATGATGTAAGCTATTGTTAATAATCTTTGCTTATATCGAATTATTATAATCAGCCCTACAGTTTTTGTGTCCTTTGATACTCAATAATAATTGAACTTTATACGTTCAAAAAAATGTGCCTTAAACTGAAGATTTTTAAACATCTCTGACCGCTAATCTATTCGCCCTAGGTTTTATTGAAATCCTAAATTTAACCCCTATTTGTGTAAAAAGCAAACAGCCCATTTATTACGCTACGCTGATAGTGCAAAAGGTCGGAATGGCACAAACAAACGTCACCAAATCGCTAAAAACGCTCGCCCCGCTTCACAATTGAATGACAGCTGATAATTTTTCATTTTACAATGGCTGCGTATAGGTCCCGCCTTTGTCCGGACGCGATAACTCAGTTGACAAAGCCGGTTTTTTTTTTTTTAATTTTCCGAATAGTTAATCCGTGACGGGCGGCTATGACTTTTGTTTTTTTCTATTCATTGCTTTCGGGCACAGGGAAATAGTGGTGCACGAATTTGTTGGGTTAACTTTTGGAAAATGAACGTGCTGTATTTTTACTTATGTAAACTTGCGTCTTTTTCCCATTTCAGTACGAAGAAAGTACGGGTACAATTTGTGTGTAATATATAAAACAATCTAATCTATTTTCCTTTGAAAGGTTTTTTGGCAAATTTTAGAGAATAAAAAAAAAACATGTTAATTTGTCCTGATTAACTAAACTGTGTCACTTTGATTTGTTTATCATTTCATTTTCCTGTATTTCACTGTATCTTAGAAGGAAATATCATACTGTTATACTTAAATTATTGTCATATAATACTGTTTTTTATGTGTATTTGTGTATTCTGTATGGCTGTGTATATGGTGTCGTTTGATTTTTAATTGATTTGATTTTATTCTTACATGATTTTTGACATTATTTATATTTTGATTATTTGTTTTGATTGATATGGATTTAATTTAATCTGAAATAATTGAATTATTATTATTATTAAATACAAATGCAAACAAAATTTTAAAGAAAAATTACCTACCTTCTTGAGCTTTTTAACCGACTTCAAAAAAAGGAGGAGGTTCTCAATTCGTCGGAATCTTTTTTTTTTTTTATGTATGTTCCCCGATTTCTCGAAGACGCCTGGACCGATTTGGAAAATTTTTCTTTTGTTTGAAAGGGTATACTTTCCAATTGGTCCCATGATCATCAGGTCAGGATCTGATGATGGAATCCCAGGGAAATCGAGGGCAACCTTCAAATTTTATAGGCACATAGTACCATTTTCATATATTTTCTAAATCTGTTCAAGTAATTGCATCTGATAATCATCATCTCAGGTGGATGAGCTGATGATGGAAGGTACAACTCCTCAACGGCTTGGAGTAGGCATCGACTGATCTAGTTTGTGTTCGCATATCTCTGGAACTACCAGTCCGATTTAAGTAATTCTTTTTTTGTTGTACTAAGTATTGTTTAACTTACGGAATACTGCAAGTTTCACCAAAATCGGTTCAGTAGTTTTTGAGATAGGGAATTTTATTAGCATATTGTGCACTTGAGCGATGTTGTTACCGGTGCTACTGATTACAAAATTTTAGTGCACATACATGTAAGAGAATGATTTATTTGACAAGAATTTGAGTTGAATATTTAAACTAAAAAGAGTAAAATAAAAAACTTTTTCAAAAAAAATGTAACCGCCTTCAAAAACAACCACAAAAAAGGGTAAAATAACCTACAAAATAACTTTTCTTTCAGAAGTCGGTGGCAAAAAAAACAATGAAATGAAAAAAAAATAAAGGCACCGACTTCTGAAAGAAAAGTTATTTTGTAGGTTATTTTACCCTTTTTTGTGGTTGTTTTTGAAGGCGGTTACATTTTTTTTGAAAAAGTTTTTTATTTTACTCTTTTTAGTTTAAATATTCAACTCAAATTCTTGTCAAATAAATCATTCTCTTACATGTATGTGCACTAAAATTTTGTAATCCGTAGCACCGGTAACAACATCGCTCAAGTGCACAATATGCTAATAAAATTCCCTATCTCAAAAACTACTGAACCAATTTTGGTGAAACTTGCAGTATTCCGTAAGTTAAACAATACTTAGTACAACAAAAAAAGAATTACTTAAATCGGACTTGTAGTTCCAGAGATATGCGAACACAAACTAGATCAGTCGATGCCTACTCCAAGCCGTTGAGGAGTTGTACCTTCCATCATCAGCTCATCCACCTGAGATGATGATTATCAGATGCAATTACTTGAACAGATTTAGAAAATATATGAAAATGGTACTATGTGCCTATAAAATTTGAAGGTTGCCCTCGATTTCCCTGGGATTCCATCATCAGATCCTGACCTGATGATCATGGACCAATTGGAAAGTATACCCTTTCAAACAAAAGAAAAATTTTCCAAATCGGTCCAGGCGTCTTCGAGAAATCGGGGAACATACATAAAAAAAAAAAAAAAGATTCCGACGAATTGAGAACCTCCTCCTTTTTTTGAAGTCGGTTAAAAAGCTCAAGTAGGTAGGTAATTTTTCTTTAAAATTTTGTTTGCATTTGTATTTAATAATAATAATAATTCAATTATTTCAGATTAAATTAAATCCATATCAATCAAAATATAAATAATGTCAAAAATCATGTAAGAATTAAATCAAATCAATTAAAAATCAAACGACACCATATACCTACACAGCCATACAGAATACACAAATACACATAAAAAACAATATATTGTGACAATAATTTAAGTATAACAGTATGATATTTCCTTCTAAGATACAGTGAAATACAGTAAAAAAGTTTTTTCGTAACGAGAAGATTGCATTACCTATCATTTTTAACCGCGTCTACAATCCGATCAGTATTAGGTACATATTAACTTTCAAGTCTTTATTTTTCGAAATTACTGAACTAAATGAAAGTTAACTTCTACGCATTTAACATTTTGACTTAGATTCACAGTCTTGATATGCCTATAAGTTGTAGCAATAAATCGTTACGTGACTATCTTAGTTGGTTGACAGTATGATAATTTGTGTTCAAACTTTTGTAATAAATTAACTTTTCGTGCTGTCAAATTGTTCTTACAATAGGGATTCTAACTTAGGGCCAGCTGTTTGATCCGTAGTTAAACAAAGTGAATTTGTGAAAATCCACAACATTTTTAAAATCTTTTTTGTGTTATAAAAATACAGTTGAAATTGCATAATAATTAAAAATAAAAGTAAAGTCTAGTTAGAAAAAAAAAAAGAAAAAAAATTGGAGCGTATTTTAACTCCACATTACATGACATATTTCGGTACAAAACCCGGTATTTAGTTATTAGTAGCCTACATTTTATTAATCTTAATATAAAAAATCAATGCCACTTTTCGTTGTAATTTTATAACTCAAGAACGGGCTCACCTATCCAAACCAAATGTTTAGGCTTTGTTCGAACTATTTAGCAGATGCTTTATGTGAAGTTTGCACAAAATCGGACGAGCGGTTCTTAATATATATTTTTTTTTAATGTGTAATGGGTTTGCTCTTGACCTTAGTCTAGGGCAAGAGTGACTAAGACAAGGTCGACGATGGAGCGAGCTTACCCAGAAGAAGCCTGTTTACTCTAACTTTGAAGAGATTAAGGTTGTATGCGTTTGGAAACACAGACGCAGGCAGAGAGTTCCACTCCTTCGCTGTCCGCATTATAAAAGACGTTTGGAAACGCTTAGTGCGAATTGATGGTATGGCAATAAGGTAAGGATGGTAATTTGCCGTACGTCTAGATGTGCGATGATAGAAAGGGGCTGGTGGGATGAGGTCCTGGAGTTCTTGGGCACACTCTCCGAAGTACAATCTGTAAAAGACCGACAGGCAGGCAACTTTGCGGCGATGAGTCAAGCTATGGAGCCTGGCATTCACCAATTTTTCGTCGCCAACGAGCCTTTTAGCTCTGCGTTCCACTGAGTCAAGAGCGGCAAGTTGATATTTAGCTGAGCCATCCCAAAGGTGGCTACAATACTCCATGCAGGATCGGACTTGTGCTTTGTAAAGAGTTAAAAGCTGTCCAGGCGTGAAGTACCGCTTCACTCTATTTAGGATGCCCAGCTTTTTGGCCGCAAGTTGGGCTTTAAACTCAATGGTGGCGCCAAAGTTAAGACTAGAAGCCAACTCCATGCCTAGGAGCTCGAGTCGGTCATTCACAGGTACAGATGTACCCCGAAAAGTAGGAGTTTGTTCCAAACGACTCCTTTTTGCGGTAAACAGACAAGCCTGTGTTTTGGTGGCGTTAAAAGAGACCAAATTGTCGTCACCCCACTGGGAGACAAGGTTTAAGGCATAATTTGTTCGCTCAACCATGGCCTCTCTCAAGGAACAAACTTCATCCCCGGTGGTTTTTGCGCTGGACAAGTATCTCTCTGAAACCGTACTGTCATCTGCGTACCCAACAATACCAGATTGAAGTAGGTCATTGATGTGCAGCAGGAAAAGAGTTGCAGAGAGAACAGACCCCTGAGGAACACCGGCATCAATAGCCATGAGGTCAGAGGAGCAGCCATCAACGACAACTCGGATCGACCGCTCACTAAGGAAGTCTGATATCCAGCTACAAAAATCACCTGGGATGCCATAAGCAGGAAGCTTGCTAAGTAGACCAGCGTGCCAAACCCTATCAAATGAATATACCCGTGTGAAGCTGGGACGGGCCACTAGTATAACATAATTCTTAATGGTATAATACAATTTCATCAGAAACAAGTTACGACGTTATGCCGCAGCGCAGGTCCCTCTTATTTCGTTCTGACATTACGATCACGTAAAGATAAATTGACATTTCTCTGCGAAAATGAAAATGCCGAAAGAAACTAGTAATAAGAAAAGAGTGTTCATGGAATTTGTTATCTAACCCTCCATATGGCAGCATAGATAGAAGAAAAAATATTGATGCGGTTCATGTTCGGTACCGCCACAAAAAAGATTAGGAAAACTTTTTTTTTCAATAAATAAATTAATAATCGGCACGAGTATCGGAGAGCTGTCATTTTCAACTCTATTTTTCAGGTTATAAAGTTGTTAAATAGAAACAAGTTCGTCGACGATCTGGACGTAGAGTCTTTTAGAGAATAACATCGCTGGTCATACACACTGGTTGAGCGCTCTACGCAATTGACCTTACTGGTATACCTCAGCAAAAGGGCAGTGTATGGTAAGCTTCAGAGAAAACTCACACCTTTTGGTAGTGATGTTACTACGAAAAGTGTTTAATTTTCTCTGACTGTACGTATAGCAGTGGTTCCAAACCTTATGCTCTTACTAAAGTTTCTGCTGTGATACCAACTATTAGACAAGACCTTTTACTTAACTCAATAAAAAATCCATACTGCCACCAAAAAAATATAGTATCAAAAGTTCATTTTCGACTTACCGGTTGGATCTGATCACTCTTCAAATGAGACCTGAAAGCAAATAATTCTGTTAATTGAATGTTACAAGAAACATTTTATAAAAATACTGGTTTATGACCACAATTTCGTCCGAGTGGAGTTACGTTATATCTCATAGGATCGTATAACCTGTTATAACCACGCAATACCATTAATGTAAGCACTTAGTTTAAAAAAGAGTATGTTTTGACGTGTTAAAGGGTTTTTTAGGGTTCCGTAACTCAAAAGAAAAAACAGAATACATAGCCATAAGCTTGAAAAATATTTGACCGAATTTCATTTCACCCAAAACTCTCAACTATTATCATTTTTGTTTACTTAATTAAAGTCACGTCTGTTACTATGTAAATAGGCTTATTCACTATTCGTTTTTTCGTTACCTACTCCGACGCTTCATTTGGTCTAAAAACTTTTGACCGAAGTAAAATTTTGAAGTAAAGCACCATGTCGAAAGAATGTAAAAAGTTCCTGAACAAGATACATATTACGATAAATACATAAGGTACTCAAGTAATAAGGACCGCTATAGTTGTTGTCTCGATTTAATTTCACAAAACAAGTCACTCTTTTCAACTTCAATTCATTCTTCTCAAGCTCAAACACTGTGCCCAACACTGCCATTAAAAATAAAACTTTACAAACAAAAAGGATGTTCCAACACAAACATAAAAATCCTTAATTCCATTGTCACTTAGCCGAGTTTAATTGCTGTTTTATTTCCCCTTAAACTTTTTTTCAGTGCCTTCCACATGACACGTTTCTCTGAATTTCTTTCGAATTTTTTGACAGTCCATACATTTCGCAGGAGTTCTTTGACTAATGTCTTATCCCTGGCAATCTTTTGCCACATCCCTTGGGGTTGGCCTAATATTTTTATCGTTATATCCTCGAACGGAACTTCTAATTTTTCAGCCTGCCAATATTTTTGTGGCCCTTTTTGTACTTCCGATGAATCATGTTCGTTCTTTTAATGGTGGTGTGAAATATAGAATGTTTTTTTTAGATTTGAATAGAAGCACTTAGGGGGTAAATAAAGGTAAGGTACGGCCAGAAAGTAAGCAGAGTTTAGTATAAACAATGTTTAAAGGGCTTACACTTTGGTCGTTGTGTGATCATTTCATATTATTTTAATTTGCAAACATTAAATGGCAAAATAAATACCAAATAAGTGAAGAGATTTAGAAGAATTACATAAAGTTGCAAAATAACGACAAACATCTACATGGGAAGCAGGAATCAAAAACCTATGTTCATGAAAACCAATTTGATTGTTAACATTGTGTATCTCAACGTTATTACGATACAATTTGCAATACCTTGATACAACTTGTAACATCAATGCGTTCCACTTGAAATTAAATGTCCCGAGGGCCGCATACGTTACATAACACGCGAATGCAATGATTGTAATGTCATGCTCAAATTTGAATCTGCAATGTTACATTACAAGCGAATGCTCCCAGTGAAGGACCAGCACCTTAAAGATAAAATAAGTAACTAATTAAAAGACACCCGTTCAGAGAAACCTAAAAAACGTATAGTCAATTAAGTTCTTCCTCATAATAAAGTTCTAAAAACCTCATTCTTGAGCTTAGTTCCCAGAAATTATTGTTGGCATGTTGTTCTTTCATTAAATTTCAATTGATTGAAACGATGAAAACCCAGGCGTAGTGCCTGGATTTACAAGAAGTAACTAAGGAAAGGTAATAAGTTGCAAATTCTACAAAAGCGCTTGCAAATGATTCGAACGCAGATAGAAAGTAATGATGGAGACTGAATAAATTGAAAATGCAGATGAAAAATTCATTTCAGTAGGAAAAGATTGAATAAAATTCTGAATGAAGGTACATTTTGATATTATTTCCGTATTTATTTTTGGATGAAAGGAAATCTACGTTTAGGTTTCCACTAATCTGAAATGCGGCTGTGTGATACCTGCCTATATGATATAAATACAGGTCCTATTCTCCTAAACACTCAGCGCCGTTTTTTTATCAGAAATACATTTTTTATCCTTTATTTGGCGGCAAAGTCATATATTTCGAGAAAAGCAATAAACTTAAAGATATAAATAAATCCATACGTATTTAATTGGGGCTGTTTTTGCTTGGACAGATTTTATTTCGTCGAATTTTCGTTTCGTCACATTTTTGTTTCGACGATAAAGGTACAAACATAAGCAGTGATACATTTAATTGAAAAATTGTCTCAGGTTTTTAATTTTTTTAACCCAAACCTTTTTTACATTTAAATTGTGTACGAGGAACCTCATTAAAGTAGTTACCTACAAAGTTATCGCTGCAATGTGCACAAATTAGTTATACGTAGTTGAATTAATTATTATTTACACCTAATCACATGGTAAAATTGTCTGTAAATGTAGACTTTGTGTCCATTTAAAGCAGAAGCTATATCGCTAATGAGTGCAGTCATTATTTTTAACTCAACTTAAGCCTTTAGTCCATTTACCGGTTCAAACCTCTGTAATTTTTTTTCGATTAAATTGAATTGGTTCTTGCAATCCAATTAAATTATAAGCCTAAGGAATACGTGTAACGTGGAAATCGATTAAAGGTTCTTTTTGTCGTTAAAATAATTTGATTATAAAAAAACTTTTTGAAAAAAGGGAACCGACTTCAAAACCAAACACAAAAAACTGTAAAATAACTTTTCTTTCGGAAGTCGGTGGCTTTGTTTTTTATTTCATTGACTATGGCCACCGATTTCCGAAAGAAAAGTTATTTTACAGTTTTTTGTGTTTGGTTTTGAAGTCGGTTCCCTTTTTTTCAAAAAGTTTTTTTTATTTTTCGCTTTTTAGTTTATAAAAACAACAAAAATCTTCATAAAATCGGCGTCTTTGAAAATCTACAATCCTAGTAAGCAACAAAAACGGATCCTTACGGGCAACTTTACGAGATATCTATTATTGTTATATACTTAAACCTTCCCCAGAATGTAACAAATACTTTTCTGAAAACCGCATCAAAATCGGTTCAGCCAAACGCGAGATAATCGCGGACAAACATGCAATGGTCACTGAAAATCTGCAATCCAAGAAAGCAAAAAAACGGATCTACGCGGGCAACGTCACGGCATATCCATTAGTGTTATATACTAAAACCTTCTCCAGAATGTAATGAACACTTTCCTGAAAACTGCATCAAAATCAGGTTAGCCAAACGCGAGATAATCGCGGAAAAACATACATATATACATACATACTTACATACATACAGGTCGAACTGAGAACCTACTTTTTTTTGAAGTCGGTTAAAAATAATGTATTGGAGGTGTTGACTTGAAGACAAGGATAATGTTCATTTTGCAACTATTTTTGTCATCGTTGCTTTACATCATAAGTAATATAAATTCGAAAGTTTGGATGGCTGGATGAACGTTTGTTACTCAATTGTTACAGAACGGCTGAACGGATTTTGATGACATAGACATACTGCTTGATGAAATGAAAGGAATCGTCTATCTTGGTATGGACATGTGAGGATGAGAGGAGGGATGACACCCATGTGACTAAGAGAGTGATGAGTATATGAATGTTGATGGATGGAGAGGAACAGGAAGGCCAAAGAAAAGATGGATGGATTGTCTAAGGAATGATTTGAAAGAAAAAGGAGTAAATGATATTATGACGTCTAATAGGGGAGAATGGAAGAAGAAAACGTATTGCGCCGACCCCAAGTAGAATGGGATAAGGGCAGGAAGAAGAAGAAGACCTACTGCTTATCTCAGAAAAATGCTTATACGGTGACCGTCGGATTATTATCAATTACCATGCGGGCGAAATTAGTGGTAAGTTGACTAACTTAAGGATGGTGTTACATTTTTTTTTATACGCTCGTGTTTGTCCATCATTGCCTGATAGTAAGCAATAATGTGGTCAACGTAAAGCACGCTTTCCTAGAAGTAACTTATTCATTCTAGAGTTAAAGACCCCAAAGCTTGTAGCTATCAGGAAACACAGAATCTGGGAGGGAATTCCACTCTTTAGTTTTCCACACAAAGAGAGTTGGTGGTCATGTATGCTATACACGTATTTTATTTGACAAATCCCAAGTGAGCCAATTTGAAAATAAAGGTAAATAATGGTGAAAGGGCAATGTTAAATACATAGATAAAATCTTATATACGTGAAGCAAAAATTCGTACCTACCCCTTTTTAACATGCGGACGGAAGTAAGAAGTAATAAATATATGAGTAAGGAAATATTATAACCTTTATCTATAGATACAATATGCTTAAAAATGGTGACAACGAATGACATGTTTTAATTCTGTCAGTTTTTATTGAAAGCGGTTCAATTATAAAATGAATGATCTATCAATTTAAAATTACGGCTTTCAGCTCCAAATTTTTTGTGAAGATAACGCAGTTTTCAGCCACGCACGGATCAAAAACTACCATCGATAAGTTATGATTTGCTGAAAAATCCCATACCTAAACCTTTTGCCTGCTTGATATGTAAATCGAAAATTTATTTATGGGCTAACGCACATTAATACTGGATCTCGATATTTTTAAAATACCCGAACGGAATCGATCGCGCCCTTACAGAATTTATTGCAATATTATGCGCATGAAAACCGGATTAGTATTGCTATTCTAGATTGGCAGAAGAAGATTTTAAGACAAGGTCATCATTATCATCATCATCAGCCAATAAATGTTCCCACTGCTGGGACACAGGCCTCCTCTCTGTGAGAGCAAGGCACTCTACAAGTTTGCAATAAAATCCTTGACAACGTGTTGCGTAACCCGCCCTATATCGCAGTGCGATATTACGGAGGCAATGTGTACCGAAATTTAACCCTCTAGAGAACTTCTTTTGTTGACTTGGAACCGTTGTAACTGAAAATATCGTTGTCGTCACGCAATGGGTTAAAAAGAAATGTTTTTTTTTTATGTTTTGAAGAAAGGTTTTCTGCTGTTTTTTGGGAAACGAAAAATATTATTTTAGGCCATTCAACAAATAATCATTTTGTATATTTTAAAATCAAATATTTAAAAGAATCACACCTGATTTATATTTATTGACCCCATATTATTCTATAGCTATAAGTTGATCTCAATACTATTTAAAATGAAGCAATTTGAAATTAAAAAAAAATCAGACCTAACAACTTAAATCACTTTCATAATCTATTCAGTAAGTTACAGACGCAGGCGTCTTTCTTTAGAATACAAAGCTAAAAATCTTACAAAAAGTTTTACAGAGCATTACAAGCCTCATGACAAACTTTGTAATAACACGGAGTAAGACCTTTCATCAGTTATAACCATTAATTTGAAAACCTATAAAACTTTCGATCAACACAAAAAAAATGAATCACTTTTTAAATAAACCGACACAATTTTTAAAGTTCGAATTTTCAAAATATTTTTTAATCTAAAATTCAAATTATTTTTTCGTTCTACTCATTCTAAATTTTAAAATACACTTCAAAACGTTCGTAGAAGCAAGCACAAGTCGTGTTGGAACATACCTGGTTAGCGAGCAGCTTCGATGGCAGCTGGACGTCGAATGCCGTGCGGCGACCGCGATCCTTCTACTATGCTTGTATCGGGCTGCAGTTGCAAAGAATCGAGGGCCCAAGATTGATCGCCAGTGCCTTGTGAGCCCTGAATTCTCTGCACCTTCAATTTACGCACAAATTGACTCGTGTGAAGTTTAAACGAGGTTTCCGCACGATTAGGCAGAATGACTTGAAAACTCGATTAATTTCGATTTTAAAGGTAATTTTGGGGGAAACACAATATGTTAAGATTGAAGCGGGTTTCTTGCTTTATATCTTTTGTGTTGAAAATTTTGCAAAACAAACGATGTTTTAATAATAATGACTTTATATTGTAAGTATCTAGACTCTAGATATGTACAAAAATATCTAAGTAGGTAATGCATACAAGAGTACGTTTACATACCAAAAAACAAAAGATGGACGGTCGACACTGTTGGCGCAGTGGCTAAGCAATGGACTGCTGCGCATCGTGTCACGGATTCAATTCCCGCACGGAACAAATATTTGTATGACCTGAAAGTAGTTGTTCCGGGTCTCTTTGTTTGTTTTTCAGTTTCAGAGTATGAAAACGCACCCACAATACAGGAGAATATAATATAATATATTTTAATATTCCACAACTATCACACAACGCCATCTAGTCCCAAGCTAAGCAGAACTTGTGTTATGGGTACTAGACAACTGATAAACATACTTATATATTTCTAAATACATACATATTATAGATAAATTACACCCAGACACAGAACAAATGATCGTGCTCATCACACAAACATTTGTCCTGGGTGGGAATCGAACCCACGACCTCCGGCATAGCAGTCAGGGTCACTAACCACTAGACCAACAGGCCAGTCAATTAATAGCCAAAAGAAGTTCCACTAGGAACTATAGGATTTAACTATAGAATGTACACTAGTACATTCTATAGTTAAATAGCGGAACCACCTCTGGGGGTTAAATAGAAAAGAAGATACATTGATATGTACTCTCAGAGTTTTTAATATATTGCATAGATTTTATCGCGGGTTCTGAGCGCGGCGCGGCGCGGCGCGGCGCGGCGACCGAATCAAGAAATTCCTAAAAACCTAAGGAAAATCCCTGACACCGTCATCTAACGTCGTTTCAGTTCGGGAGACTTCGGCAATCATAAAGGTACGGACAGACGTGCTCATAAAGGTATGGACAAACGTGCTCATTATTAGCAGGAAAGCATGCTTTTATTGAGCAAGGGGCAATTTTATTGGGGGAGAGGGAGAGGGAGACGTAGAGGGAAAGGGAGAGGGAGAGGAAGGAGAACTTTTCTTTACGTTTCACTTGATTGACGTGGCTGACCATAGCCTAATTAGTACAGTAATAAATATAATAAATAAATAAATAATTATATTTGCATAAGTTGATAAAAAATGCTATGCAATAGCTTTACCGCGGCAGTCCCCGAGTGCCACACTTTTTTTTTAAATATTTTGCAATCCAGTAATAGAAATGGGGTCAGGTATCCGTGATCCTGGAACATTTTTAATTAAAGAAACACAGTGGATTTTTAGTCAGTACGAGTCTCCTTCCGCTCCACCCACAGGTGAGAGGACTCATTTGGTAATTTTACCATAAAAAAGTAATAGTAATTACAGAACACTAGAAAACGAGCATGATGATAAAAAATTACTGAAAATAATTTCTACAAATAATAATTATTCTTTAGGTAAATGTTACTTTCAAATGACAGTAATTGACAGATTTAGGTCATTGACGTATTCGATCTTTACGTGGTCGCATTAACGCTAAAAGACAGACTCGTGCCAGTAAGGAAGAGGCTCTAGCACGAGTTTTCATGTTTTTGTAACATAATGACGTTAATATCGTGGATAATATCAGTGACATGTTCGTACACTAGAGGCGTTTTTTCGTTTCCATACGGTCAATTAATTACTAGTAAGTACACTAACACTAATAGTAACTTGTGGCGCCCCTGTGATATGCAAGTATATTATTTATACATGAGTAGGTATATCGCAACTATTAGTCGTCAGAAAGATGATTTTTGAGGAAAGAAAAATTCAATTGCAAGTGGGATTCGAACCCGCGTCTTCTGGATAAGTACTCCAGACGCCTTACCAACTAGGCCATTGCAACCCACACCTGCAAGCTGAAATTCTCTATTAAAAAGGCTATTGAAGGACACCGTGGATTTTAGTCAGTACAAGTCTGACTGTCCCCCCTGGGTGGGAGGACTCATTCGATGATTTTAACACGTATAAAAAACTCTTCAAGGGCCTAGCATTAATTTTGCGTATTTGATCGTACTTCGTGCTGGAAAGAGTAACAAACACTTATACTTCCATCCTCACAAACTTTCATGTTTATAATATTAGTATGACGTACCTACGATACTTTTTTTTCGTGGTAAAATCATCAAATGAGTCCTCCCACCCCGGGCAGGGCGGGAGGGACTGTCAGACTTGTACTGACTAAAATCCACGGTGTCCTTCGGTATCCCTTTTGTGTACCGGAGCTCGGAGTCGCGGTATACGTATGCCTGCGACCCATGACGTCCGATACTTCACTGTTCCAACAAAAACAAAAATATAATAAGTGACTAGGTACTTGGAACAAATGCACAGTCCAATTTATCTGTCAGTAGAACTGAAAGCTAATTTACAGTCGCTTGCACCCGAGAAGGAATCTAATTTATTTCTGTCTGGTATCAATTATTTCTTAGTGAAGTCTTGAAATTAGTTGGTTACACCAGATACATACTGGAGCTGCATAGCCGGCATGCCAATATTGCGGCGTTAAAGGTCTTTGAAGAGTTGTTGAAGAGGCGTCAAGGCGTACGACCTTGCGCCTTAAGCAGGACCTCACCAGACACTGTTGTTTCGGGAGGATCAGGATTCAACGGAGGAATACGGCCGGGTTTTGCCAGTATTTGACTCCCCGGAGACACGGTGAAGCATGCGGTGGAGGTCTGCCCAGCTAGGAGAGTACTGTGTCCTTATGGAGGCGATAGACGGACCTTCTGATCAAGGCCATCTGGGTCGATGGCACGTCATTCAATCCACACACGCCGAAAGGATATACATATAAGCGAACGAGTGGGCTCGAAAACCAACTCCTACTAATTGGTAGCCATTTTAGTTTAAGCCTGACAGTGATCCTTTCCTCTCCACCCAGGGCTGAATACTCTGAATTATGCTGTTGCAATACTTTTGAACTAGTCCATTTTTTTTCGTGGAAAAGTCATCAAATGAGTCCTCCCAGCCCCGGGCAGGGCGGGAGGGACTGTCAGACTTGTACTAAAATCCACGGTGTCCTTCGGTAGCCCTTTTGTGTACCGGAGTCGCGGTATACGTATGTCCCGCGACCCCGGCAAGGCTGTGGCCCTCTAAAGGGGGGCCCCGTCATTGTGCTGACGCTCTTTGAGGCGCGCGTAGAACACAACGCGCCGTCGACCCGGGCATGCTCCATGGTCGCACAACGAGTTGCCGTTTACTCGCCGCCCGCATGCCCGCGCCTACGGTGGCCGGAGATCGTCCTGCGACATTCATCGCCGTGGGCGTCTGCCACTGCGGCTGAGGGAGGACGCTGTCCTCTCCCTCGCGCGGCCCGCCTCCTCCTTCGCGAGCATGACTGCTTCGCAGAAGGAGGCGACCGCTTCCCACTCCGTCTCGCCCCGCAGCATGGCCTCGACCAATGCCGGGCGCGAGAGGTCTCCGCTCTATCTCCGTCGAGGGGACACGGCGGTGCTCTGCCCAAGCGGGGCAGAGCACCGCCGTGTCCTCGCCGTGTCCGTGTCCCGCACCATATGCTCCACCGTGTCCTCCGGGCGGTCCTCGCAGTGGTGACACCCGGACGTTTCCTCCTTCTTTATCCGACACAGGTACCTCCCGAAGTATCCATGTCCGGTGAGGACCTGCGTCATGTGGTAGGTGAGGACGCCGTGGGACCTATCCAGCCACTCCTCAAAGAGGGGTCTTACAGCCGCGATTGCGGCGTGCCCGTTTGAACTAGTCCTTTGAACCTAGTCTGAATTACTTTACTTTCTTTCCTTAATACAAAAAAAAACTTAAGTGCTAACCGTAATAAAGTTTTTTTTACTCACGTACACAAATAGTCATTCAATCCCGCAATCGGCCAGCCACTATTAAAAAACGAATATCCATAATGCACGTTTTCCGTGTTGGCAAACATAAACTAGTTGACATTTCTCGTAAGTCGTGGTAATCAACGGATAGTTAAGAGTATGCCCATTATTTAAATAGGCTGGTAGAACAAGCCATAGGCCTCGTATTCCATTGAAAGCTACGTCAAAAAACTTAGGAGTCAAGTATGACTGTACTGTAAGATTATATGGTCTGTCGTTTGAGTCCAGTCACTGTAGTTTTTTTAGCGTGGTAAAATCATCAAATGAGTCCTCCCACCCCGGGCAGGGCGGGAGGGACTGTCAGACTCGTACTGACTAAAATCCACGGTGTCCTTCAATAGCCCTTTGTGTTCCGGAACTCAACTTGCCTTGGTGGAATGTCACGGCTACAATTTATTAAGTAATAACATAGGGGACGCGTTAGAAAGACCTACACTGATCTTAAAAATCCACGTGCTTGTATGACCAGATGTTTGAATGTGAATGAGGCGAAAAGAGTATGTAAAAGTCATAGCAGGTGGGTCTATGTGGTTTCTGCTTTCCCTCATGAGAAAAAGACGTGAGTAAATGTATGGTATGATGTAAAATAAATTACATAATAAATATAAGGCTTTGTACAAAAAAAGCTAGGTTGCATAAATTCATGGTGTCATTTATTTAACACTAGCTTCCGCCCGCGACTCCGTCCGCGCGGATGTCGGTCTTCGCGTGGATGGTTTATTTCTCCATTTTGAGTAACTCTGACAATGACATCTTATAAATATCTATTGGACCCAAATACGGCTAAGCCTATAATAATTAAGGAGATCTATTGAGCTACTGCTGTTGAGCTCGCGTTCTGTAGTAAGTATTTTTTTCATAGTAATTCCGACCTTGTAGGTCACAAATAACTGGTAGGTTTACAAATAACTGATCGGAACAGTAATCAAAAAGGTCGCGCTGAAAAGCACGGTTTAAAATTACACGCATACAATATTAATTCCACGGACGACCGGACCGCTCGCCACACTGGACACGTCCGCTCGCATCAAAATTCAGAATTTATATGCATCGCGCGGCGCGGAACGCGGCTCCTTATATAGGAGTCGGGGAGGCGTGGCCCGCGTGTGCCGCAAACGGTTCAAGCCAAATCCGACTTTCGGCGCTACAGGTTACGGCGCTGAATCCACTGCGGGTAATGCTACGTGTGTTCGCGGTTCTACAGAACAACGTCTATGAATAAAACTGAAAAATAAGATTTTTTTCTACGTATTTTTTCAGGATAAAAAGTATCCTATTTTATGCCCAGGATAATAAGGTATAATTATACCAAGTTTCATCGAAATCGAACCGTTAGTTTTCACGTGATGCCTGCACATACAGACAGACAGACAGACAAAAATTTTTTTAATCACATATTTGGGTTTGGTATCGATCCAGCAACACCCCCCGCTATTTATTTTTTCAATATTTTCAATGTACAGAATTGACCCTTCTACAGATTTATTATATGTATAGATTTTGGTGATTTATTCACACAAATGTATCTTTATTATCATAGCAGCAAAGTACAAATTGATACTCGTAGTACGGTAAGTTGTAAGTTTGGCAAAAGTTATTCTGGCTTGAGACCAACAAGCATGTCAGGTATTCGATTCGGTTCTAGATAAGTAACTACTGGTTGGACAGTCTGGACCGACTTATATTAAATCTTCGCTTACCTTGCAATGAACTGTCCAGATAATATTTGATGTCAGATAGAATATTTTATACAGTATAATCTTCAGCCCCGAATTACGAGTCGTGGGTTCGAACCCAGCCAGGCGCAATACTTTGTGTAATTTATTTCATCACCACTGCCTTCAAAACGGTGAAGACAAAACGGTGAAGACAAAATCGTGAGGGAACCAGAATCAAAAATTCGAAGACATGTGACATCTAAAAACACGCACTGGGCCTGCGTGGTGGATTATGGCCCACTCCCTCTCACAGAGAGGAGGCCTGTGTCCCAGCAGTTCCCCATTACATTAGGCTGATGATGATGAATCATCAAAACTTATACAACAACTATTGCTGTTGCCAGAGACTTAGCTCACGTGTAATTTGTGTCAAGTATCCCACAGGAACGTACTACTGTTTCAGAGTTCAGAGTTCAGCGATAAGACATATAAGAGGGTGTTCTTTATTATGACAAGGAAAGAATTAAAACTCTAAAGAATCATTGAAATCGAAGCTGAGTCTCTAGCATGACGTTTTACGTTTTTGTGACGTAAATTAAACCAAACTTTGAGGTTAGTTTTGTTGTAAAAATTAGTAGTCGTAGGTACACTAGAGGCACGTTTTCATTTTCCATACAATACACGTCATAAATACTTGAAGCACTTCCAAAAACCCTTCATTAACGCGACTAATGATGAAAATATGAATTGGCCACTTTCACGCACACAATCCATGAATGACAACACCTACTCATACACAAACTACAATTCAAAACAAAATAAACGCTTAAATGGCAATAACAAAACGTGCCAGGTTTTTGGGCACGCCTGTAGTCGTGGCGATCTGCCAGTAGCTGGTCGGTAATTGCTGGCATTTGTGCTACAACTGCCATTTGGCTGTCACTTCACGCTCTGGTAGCTAGACAAGCTGAGAGGGGGTTGTTTTTATCGTTTAGAGCTCACCTTTACCTTTGCACGGTCTAGAAAAAGAATGTATATCATAGTACACAATTTTTAGGTGGTAAAATCATCAAATGAGTCCTCCCGCCCTGGGTGGGGTAGAAGGGACTGTCAGACTCTTACTGAATAAAATCCACCTGTGTTCCTTCGGATGCCCTTTATGTTCCGGGGCCACGGTATCCTGTGTTAAGAAAAACCCGCGACCCCAGCAGGCATTTGGCCCCATAAGGGGCCCCGTCAGTGCTGACAACTCCCCGAAGGCACGCGCGAAACACGCACGACGCGCCACCGACCCGGGCTTGGTCCTTGGCGGACGGCGAGCTACCCATTACTCACCGTCCGCAAGCCCGCTCCGCCGCTGTGCCCTCTGCTAATCAGAGGGACACGCGTTGGAGCGTCCACACGACAGGTTATTCGCATACGGGCAAAGAGACTCTTTAGGCACACAGTGCCTAAGGAAGAGTTTTTGCGCGCATCCCAGGGTGCACCGGCCCGAAAAACTGGTCTTCCCCATGGACGTATCCGAGAGGGAACTCCAGTCCACGGGCGCACGTGGAGGTTTCCTATCTTAGCACCCCAAGTCACAAATACTTGGATTTTGTTTTCGGAAAGTAACAACCATCGCGTTTACTTTGTGGTGCTATTACATCGATTGCAGCGCGCTATGTAATAGAGATAGTAATCAATTGGCACCCGCGGAGTGAAGAACGTGTCGACACGTCGAGCTTCATTGTCTCGGCGCTTTTCTGGTAGTTGCCACTGTTGATTCTAGCTTTCAAGAGTTGCAGTGGTTTGGGAATAGTGTGGTGGGTTTGTCTATGCACCACTACTTTTGTAAGTACTGTTTAGGTCTTAGGGGAACAGTGTATAAGACGGGGACACGAGGTATGATGGGAAATCACACACCTAAGGCAAACTTGGAGCAGTGGTGGCCCAGTGGTATCGTTCCCGACTTACGAGTTGTAGGTCGTGGGTTCGAGCCCCGCCAGGCGCAGTACTTTGTGTAATTTATTTCAACACCACTGCTCTCAAAACGGTGAAGGAAAACATCGTGAGGAAACCGGCATGTCCTAGAACCAAAAATTCGAAGACATGTGACATCTACCAATCCGCACTGGGCCCGTGTGGTAGATTACGGCCCACTCCCTCTCTCAGAGAGGAGGCCTGTGTCCCAGTAGTGGGAACATTATAGGCTGATGATGAAGGCAAACTTAACACAAAACTAACGTAGCACAAGCGCCAACAGGACGCCATTTGCGTCTGGCCGCTTGCAAATGATGTCCTGATGGCGCTTGCTATACGTTACTGTTGTGTTAAGTATGCCTAAAGAGTGTATGTCCCCATTATACCTCGCGAATATTAACGTCCCCGTCTTATACACTGTTCCCCTATTGTTTTTTTTTTGAAAACACAAGCCGTTTTTCATATCTAATTGGGAAGAATTAGATTAGAAAAAGTTTATTTTGATTAAAAAGTTTATTTCGGAACCAGAACAAAAGAATAAATACAACAAGTAGATCGATGATAGCTGCAAAAGTATAAAGCTGCAGCGCAGCTACCAACGCCCTTCTACAGAAACAGAATGGAATTGATGCTCCGTGCAAATAAGTGCATAAATTAGAACATTTTAAAATAATTAATGAAGAATATTAATAAAACATTTAAAAAAAAGGAGAAGAATTAAATAAAAATACTACAAAAAATAATCATTTGGGGTGTGTGGGTGAGTGTCAATGAGGTGTGTTGTGTACACACACAACACACCTCATTGACACTCACCCACACAAAATCATAACATCAAATCAGAGACAAAACATTACGCCATAAACACACACGTGTTTATGGCATAATGTTTTGTCTCTGATTTTGTAGAGGTGTGTGAGAGAGTGATGAATATTTTATACTTCCACAAGCTTCTCTGTTTCATCATAATTCTGCGATTTTAACCAGGTAAAGTTTATGGCACCCAATAATGTGGTTAGTAGGAGTCGCTGTTATCACGCAAACAGCAAATAGGACTTTTTTTTATTTCAATTGAAAAACCATCAAATGACTCCTTCTGCTCCGGGTACAGCGGAAAAAGCTACCAGACTTGGCTGACTAAAAAACTTACTTGTTTCTTCAATTGCTCTTTGCATTCCAGTGCCTCGGTGCCCTTTTAAGACTATTTCGTTACCTATGAAAATAGACCCAACCCTTGTTATATAGGGCATAAACATTACTCGCTAAATATACTATCAGGTTATTGGGTACCTACTTAGTCTAGGGTCCCAGACGTGGCTCGTTAACATTCTAAAGCCTTTTACAAAGCTGTCTTCACTCGTTTGAATGTAAAAAACACCGTTATAGGCGCCTACACTGTTTTGATGCAAAGTTTATTCAAATTGTTCTAAAAGAGATAGGCGTGTTCTTCGTTTTTTTTTTCGTACAGGATAATACTCGTAGGGAATAAAGATTTCTAAATAAAAAATCAGCATGAAAATTAAATATAACCACGCATAAACAACGGAATGACAAAAGAAAAATTGATTTATTTGTCAGAAAGATTAGTAAACAAACTAAATCAATACATGTTAATCAAAATACAAAAACAAGAAAGCTAAGTTATAGAGAATGATGAATTTAAACTAAATCAATTTCTAGCGCGAAACAAGCCTTTAAAGTTATTTGATGTTCAACATTCAACAGCACAACCAAAAAAAGACATTTTAACATTATCGTCTTCCATTCAAGTCCATAAAGAATTGTTCTACAGAACTGAAAATTAAAACATCAAATCAACTGACATGCATGTACCCACAATTTATTTATATTTTATTCATTCATATCCCTTCAACATTCTCTTCAAAATGAACATCACGCGCGCGCAACGATAACAAATAAAATAAAACAGCCGATAAAGTACAGTCGGCTAAATTAAAAGGTGTACGTGTGCGGGGTGATAATGATGGGGCGAAATATGGAGGCATGTCGTGATGACGTCACCGTGATAAAGCCTTCCCGTTGTTGCGTTTCGCGTATGTGCGTTCAGTTAGCGAACCTAAAGGGATTTCGAACAAGTATATTTCGATGACTATAGGTTGTTCAACTTGCCGAAATTGAAGATGCAACATCATTTTTTTAAAGTTGTCCCACACTAGTAATTTTTCCCGTGTCGTGGGTGCGTTTACAAACATAGAAACACACATACACAAACACCCAGACCACGAACAACTACTTGCAGATCATACAAATATTTGTTCCGTGCGGGGATCGAACCCGCGACACGCTGCGCAGCAATCGATCGCTCAACCATTGCGCCAACCGTGTAGCATAGCATTGGTGGCTCAGTCGTTACAGCCCCGACTTACAACTTGTTGATCTTGGGTTCGAACCCAACTAGGCGCGTTACTTTGTATAATTTATTTTACTTCCGACAAATACAGACAGAGTCTCCGCCACGACTGAAGTTCTTTTGAAGCGACGCTAACTATGCTATTATTATAATTATGTTATCACATTAAAAAAATGTAGTACCACAATTTTTCCGAAGGACTTGATGACAAATTAACATTCAGTAGCGCCATCTACTTTCTACCTGAAGATGAAGTAAAGACTATTCTGTACGTGGTGAAATTCAGCATCATATTAGTTGAATCATTATTTACTAGATGTCGCTTTTCCAAGAATTTAAATTTATTGCTACGAAAGCGCTACGCAAAATCTCGTAGCCGCGTAGCAGACGCGTGGCTACGACCGACAGCGATAGCAAATACGCTATCGCTGTCGGTCGTAGTCGAACTCGTAGCAGCTAACGAAACTAGATGGGGCTACGGTAGCATGATGTCTACGTTGAAATAGAATCAGATGATTACGATGTCATGCTTATATTTACAGGTTTGGGAAGAGATGTAGAATAAAATATTTAGATAATTGAATTTTAACACGGTACTAGGTACTGTATATAAAATCACTGTTTTACATGAACATGAAGACCTCTAACAGTATCCAATTTTAGGGTTCCGTAGCCAAATGGCAAAAACGGAACCCTTATAGATTCGTCATGTCTATCTGTCTGTCTGTCCGTCCGTATGTCACAGTCACTTTTCTTCGAAAGTATGAGAGCTATCCTATTGAAACTTGGTAAGTAGATGTATTATGTGAACCGCATTAGGATTTTCACACAAAAATTAAAACAAAACAAATTTTGGGGGTATCCCCCATACTTGGAATTGAAACTCAAAAAAAAATTTTCGCCTGACCCATACGTGTGGGGTATCTATGGATAGGTCTTGAAAAATGATATTGAGGTTACTAATATCATTTTTTTCTAAACGGAACAGTTTGCGCGAGAGACACTTCCAAAGTGGTAAAATGTGTGTCCCCCTGTATCTTTTAAAATAAGAGAATGATAAAACTAAAAGAAATATGTAATGTAGACCTCAACAAAAACTTCCAACGAAAATTGGTTTGGAAGAGATATAGTTAGCAGTTTTTGAGATATAGTACATTTTCAAAAACCGCAAATATAACTTTGCTATTCATAAAAACACTATGAAAAACAAAGTTATTTTTATTGTTTGTGTATGCCACTACGGAACCCTTCATGGGCGAGTCCAACTCGCACTTGGCCGGTTTTTATTTTGCATTCTACAATGTGAAACGGTTTATTGTAGGAAACCTTATTTTTTGTTGACGAAGCTGAATTTTCAGTCAGTAGTATAGTTCAGTCGTATACTAATAGCTGGCAATAAAAAGTAGCAAGCTTGTCATACTAAAATCGTAAAATGTATTTACGCCAGTGACATTGGTTATCTTCGAATCTGACCTTTCCGTGATCAGTTTACTACCTACCTAAGATCATTAAAAACGAGTGACAAATATTTTTAACGCTCTCTACTTACTCCTTTTGCAAACAGTCGTAAATTAGCAACGAAGAGTATATGTGTTGCCAGGATTTTGCAGAACTAAAATAGGTAAAAAGAAAAATTCGTCTAGAAACAGTCATCACGAATGGACTCTTGCCCAAATCCAAATCTAATTACTTCCAAAATTGGATTTTCGATATTATCGATATGTTATTTGAACCGTATTTTTTGTTTTGTTATTAAGACAAAATTTACGAAGATGCAATGCTTTTGAAATTCGCAATGCGTCACTCTTAGGCGCTGGCCACATAGAAAAGACGTAAGACGCAGACGGGGCGGAGACATATGTCTCTTTGGAGTTTCTTTCATACAAAATGTATAGAAGTGTCGCGAACGTGAACACACAGAAGAGACGCGTCGCGGGCGCGACTCTCATACATTTTCGCCCGTCCGCGACGCGTCCTCGTCTTACGTCTTTTCTATGTGTCCCGCGCCTTAGGTATAATTCTATTTAGGACGTCAGGAGCCCCCAAACACTCTTGAGAAAAGATTTATTTTTATCTTTTTTTTTTTATCAATATTTTTAAAAACTAAGTGACGATCTTATTAGATTTGCAAGTTGCTGTCATAATGCCTTTGGCATATGGGATATGCGAGTAATACAGAAATAACGACTAAAAACTGAGGCTACACAACATATGAACGTACTAAAAGATTACATTTACTTCTAAAATGTACGAAACCTTGATTCATAGAACTGGCAACCCTTTACCCACAAACTCGGGAACAGATCGTAAAAGCGCATGTATGCCCAATAAATTGGCACATTATTACGATGGAGTGTTTGATATGCCATTTTATCTGGCACTTTATTGCCAGACAGAGTCGGGAGTTAGTGGCGTGTAGTTTTGATTAGATCGGATAACTGAGAAAATAGGTACATATGTGAATAAACACCTTTGTGTGAAAATTGTAGAATAATAGTGAATGGTTTGAGTCAATATTTGTAGCAGAAGTCAAATAAATAGCCCTCCTATTAAGTTTACCCGCAAAGAGGTAAAAATAGAATGGAGACTGCAAGCTAAAAATAACACTATCATTATCCTGCTGATTTATAAGTTTGCATATTATGCACTTTTGATCTCCACTGTACAGATGGAATTCCTTATAAACTTTTTTTTAATAATACAATTATTATTTTCCTGCTTATATCACAATTCATTTGCGGTTGACGTGCGTCCCCACAGAGCGCGCAGTCTCGCGAGGCATTTTCCGCGCGAAGCGGCTCGGTTAGTGTGGACGTGTTTCGGGCGAGGCAAGTGACAGCACTGCCGCGGTAGAGCGCCCGAGCGCCCGAGCCATCCAGTGTCGGCTTTTGTTCTGCTCGCGTATATTGTTTCATGCCTCGGTCGAAAAATAATAGACGCGTCCACACAGAGTGAGCAGCCTCTCTTGTCAGTTTCCTCGCGCAGCAAATGCGTCGCGAAGCTGCGCGCTCTGTGAGGACGCACCTAATCAGGCAAAAATTGACTTTGGTATCCATTGGCGCAAGCCTATTGAAGAACCTCTACGGATTTATATTGTTATAGTCGCCTGAATACAAAATTCGTAAGGTATCGGAGACTTGCGTCGGCCTAATCCGTCCGAGAATCCCCATCTGTGGAGTCTCGACATCATCATTATCATCGGCTTATAATTGTTCATTGTTCCCCACTGCTGGGACACAAGCTTCCTCTCTGTGCCCGCCCTATCTCAGCCTCGGCCTCCTCTCAAGCCCAGTGCGGTTTGGTAGTTGTCACATGTCTTCGAATTTTTGGTTCAAGGACATGCCGTTTCCTAACGATGTTTTCCTTCACCGTTTTGAGAGCAGAGGTGATGAAATATATTACAGAAAGTAATGCGCCTGTCTGGGTTCGAACCCGTGACCTTACAGCTCGTAAGTCGGGGCCGATACCACTGGACCACCAATGCTCTGCGGTGTCTATCATTTTATTAATAATATTTAATATAACAATGACCATTACAACAACTCTAATGTGTGACTTATCAATAACTTGCTGTCGACAAAACGATAACACTGTTACTAGAATAGTTCTATAATTGCCACGCCTGCCGGACGGAAATTGAAATTGCAATACAATTGCCTACATCTTCTGTAGGTATAGCGCAAGGAGCTCGTGTATCAAATAAACTTTAAAGGAAAGTGTCAATAACCTCCATCTGTCAACTGTTACTTTTCAATAGAGTATAAATTATCTTTTTTATGTTTTTAGAGTTATTTTCATATAATAATTGTTTACTTCATATCGACATAGCTCGCATTTTTTGCAAGTGGCAATGACCTCCCACTAGGTGGACCAACGACATCGTGAGGGTCGCGGGCAACCGATGGATGCAAGTGGCGAATTGTCGTTCGGCGTGGCGGTCTAAGGGGGAGGCCTATGTTCAGCAGTGGACGTCATCCGGCTGATGATGATGAATGTAATTGTTTATTTAAAAGCGTGCATAACGTCACAATATGGCGTCATCAAATCTTCTATCCTAATTGATCTGTATTGTACAATGTAAGAGCAAGCTTATTTTATTAAAGTTAAGAACATGTACGCCGAAAAAATTTCAAAATAATTTTCAATACCAGGTTTTTAAAATGCCTTAACCTAATTTTAGCGAAAAAAAGTTAGAAAACAACATTGTAATCAACCGCTGCACTGCGTGTCGTGGGTTTGATTCCCGCACGGAACTTATGGTCTACAAGTACCTAGTTGTTTGTAAACGCACACACGATACAGGCGAAATTTCTAGGGTTGGGTAACATTTTTTTTAAAGTTTACTAGCCTAATACCATCAACTGGCACACATCCTGACTATTACTGAGAAATTCTTGATGGAAAAACCACTAACCCTTTAAATAGAAATAAACCGCAAATAATTTGTACTCGTAGAACCTCAGGTGCGGACAAAAACAATAGCAAGAAAGCCTTATTCATCTTGTTTCACAATCACCACAATCAATTTGTAAGTAATTAATCAATTTATGGCGATTTAAATAATTACTTATTGACCCAATTGAGGCTCGTTTTCATTAAGATGTTAAATAGTATTTAACAAAATATTATAGTTATGCGAACTTATTTCTTTTTACTTATTATTTATTTCTTAGTTATTTAGTTTTTATTTTGCTTTTTCAATAGAACCTATATAATATTATAATACTAGCACTCTGACCGCGACTTCGTCTGCGCGTGTTCTAACTTCGAACTCGGTGAATTTAATGCCCCGTCACCCTCCTTATATGAAGGATACTTTTGGAAAATCTAAAAATGGTCTAGTATTTTCTGATCTTCACCCCGGTAGGGGTTGATTTTTGAAATGTAAATAAATACGCATCCTTTAGTCGATTGAGAGATAATTTATGCCCAGTTTTGAGTTTATCAAAGCAAGCAGATCCGTTAGTGCGTTATGATTTTCCCATACAAACTTTAACATCGTCTAGATTACCAATGGAGGGTAGTTTTAAAAAAGTAATAATGCCCATCTTTTTTATTTACTTGTACTCATATTCGTACCAAGTTTCATGTTTATAAACCTAAGGGATAAGATTTTACATCCAAAGGTTTTCACCCCTTTTCACCCCCTTATAGGTGGATTTTCGCAAAATCCGTTCTTAGTGCTCACCTACATAATAAATTGCAACTACTGACCAAAATTCAGGTTATACGTTTAGCGGTTAAAGTCACCCCTTTGAACTTGAATACCCCTTTTCACTTATTTGGGGGGTGATTTTCGAAAAATCCAAAAACACGTGTTTAATTATTTCTGATCTAGTATATAAATACTGATTTTCACATTAATAAACCCACGCGGTATGATTTTCCCATACAAACTTTAACAACGCCTAGATTACCAATAGAGGGTAGTTTTGAAAAAATAATATAGCCAATCTTTTCTATTTACTTGTGTTCTTTTTCGTGGCAAGTTTCAAATTCATAAACCCAAGGAATAAGATTTTTCATACAAACGTTTTCACCCCTTTTCACCCCCTTAAAGGAGGATTTTCTCAAAATCCCGTCTTATTGCTTCCCTACATGGTAGACTGCAACTGCTGTCCAAAATTCAAGTAACTGCGTTTAGCGGTTTCGGCTGTAGTCGAGTCTTAATAAAAAACCCTGTTCTTTTATATATATAGATTTTGTTTTATACGTACTAGTAAATTCGAAACACCTGCCAAAATAATGCTCACCAAACTCTGTTTCATAAAGTATTTTAGAATTTCGAAGCCCTGCTGCGCGGGGCTCCCATTTCTGTAATCAAGGGTTTCCGTCTTGGAGTCTAAGTCGCAATAATATTTAGTGAATGTTTATCCATTTTGGTTAGCAAAAATAATAAAAAAACTATATCAATCTTACTTGGGTATACATGAACTTAGGGTCTTAAAATTTGTACCCTAAAACAAATATTTTATTGGTATGATTCAAATAACCAGTTAACATAGCCTTAGATACTATATTTAAATATTCGTTAGTACCGCCGCCATTTTGTTTTAGCACCATCAAGTTATGTGATCGTATAAGCTGGTAGTTAAAGGGTTTTATTTAAGCCATATGTGGGCGGTATTGTCCACTTAATTTGTGTATTAACCCGTTGCGCACTGTGTGGTAGTTTTGGTACGTTTGAATATGGTATGGAGAGACAACATTACTATAATGCATTTTTTTTGTATATTTATGTATGGCGGTGGTTTCACTGAACTTCTCCTGAATCGGCCATCTGGGACGGATTTTCATGTATGTGTGAATTGGTATACTTTACATCTACAATAGTAGGTACTATGTCAAGACAATGTTTGTTGTGTCAGCTATAGATTTTATGATAACTTGGTTTGGAATTAGAGTTTAAAAATTATTAATAAAAAAATGGTAATATTTATACATTTATTTATTTTATTAACCAGCATTTTTTTGCGTAATAATTGTAGTTATATTTCTATTGATACAAAACTGTTATAAAGATCTTTAACTACTATATTATAATTGATATTCAACTGCATCTGGTTAGGAAATTTGGTCGTGATTGGGAAAAGGCTAGGCCTGATTATAATTGATATTCGGCTCGAGTATCTTACATTAATTTTGTTACCAATAATGTTCGTTACGTGCCAGTTTATTCAAATATTTAGAATAGTTTACTCTAATTTCAACAAAGGGCATTCACCTAATAATCTCTAATTTCAAATATTACTATGCTTCGCCGGTAAAAACGGGACTAGCAACAACCTCCACTTGTCATCTGTAAGTTGAAAAAAAATTACGTTTGCTAAAAAAAATGCAAATTATTTTTATATGATATTTAACTAGCGTCCCGTCTCACCTTCACCCGACATGATAAAAAGCCAATGTTACTCAGGGTGTTTGTAGCTTTCTAATGGGGAAAAGTTTTTGACATATTTTTTTTTGAGTTTATTCATTACAAACACACACAATAATACAAATCTCCCCTCTTTATAATATTAGTGTAGATTTGGTTATTATCTAGATAATGTTATTTTTTAGAAGCATGGAAGTGTTAGAAAAGTACGCATTATGTCATAATTATGGCGCCAGCGCAGGTATATTCATACCGTAGGAGCATAGTAAGTACGCAAGTCCGTTACGGATCCACGATGTCACAAGTCTTCGTATTTTCAATTCTAGGACACTAGGTATGAATTTAATTTCAAATGCAAACACAATGGTATTTATTCAATGAAGTTTAACAACTCAAACAGAAATACAACAACTAATCTAATCAAATTAGAATGTCGTCACAGTTTTGAATTCAAACTTGTATTTATGTACTCCTGGATTTAATTGGAAAGCTGTTGTCAAACTGGTACGTATGTAACGCCCAATTTGGTGTTTGTTTTTGGAAAAGTACTGAGGATGTGAAACTGTATGCTTTTAAGCTACACAACAATATTAAACTTTCCCTGATGGCACAAAAAGTCAACCCTAAAAAAAGTATTTTTAATAGTTAGGTACTTGTTTGATAATTTGGTATTGTAATGTAGAAAAAAAATCTACATTATTACAATCGAATTTATCAAGACTAATAAAAAAGATGTACGCCACAAGAACGTCGGCAAAATCTCGATTCAAAGACTATTACATAATTATTTTTCAATATGTAAAACTGAGAACCTACTTCTATCCTAATGTTGGTACACAGTGCAGAAATTTTGGGTAACACTGCAAAATTAGCTAGTGTTTCATTTTCATGGAGCGGCAGTGCGCGAAATTACCACAAGAGAGTCAAACGCACGTCCATGGCCCGCTATTTGGTGTTGAAATGGTCTTTATATCGTAGCAGTAAGGTCGAATTTCGTGTAACTGACGAGCTGGTGTCCTAAATGACAACGTGCACTGATTATTTGTTTCCGGATATGCAACTGCAGTGAGAGGGTTGACTATTGACATCGGAAACCCGAGTTTAATCTCTGGTTACATTTCTCTTTCACCTTTTTTAGAGTTCCGTAGCCAAAAGGCAAAAAACGGAACCCTTATAGATTCGTCATGTCTGTCTGTCTGTCTGTCCGTCCGTCCGTTCGTCACAGCCACTTGTCTCGAAAGTATAAGATCCTGTTGAAACTTGGTAAGTAGATGTGTTATGTGAACCGCATTAGGATTTTCACACAAAAAAATACAATTTTGGGAGTTCCCCATACTTAGAATTGAAAATCAATTTTTTTTTCACCATACATTTACGTGTGGGGTATCATAGGTCTTTAAAAATGATAAATTGAGGTTACTAATATCGTTTTTTCTAAACTGAATAGTTTGCGCGAGAGACACTTCCAAAGTGGTAAAATGTGTCCCGTCCCCCCCTGTAACTTCTAAAATAAGAGAATGATAAAACTAAAAAATATATATACTACCAGCGAAAATTGATTTGAACGATCGAGTTATTTTTATGTTACTTGCTGCTACGGAACCCTTAATGGGCGAGTCCGACTCACACTTGGCCGGTTTTTTTAAATAGGTGTCATGTATTGTATTTCTGTAATTTTTAAGGTTTGTTACATAATAATTATGCCTGTAATACTCTCATAGTTTTGATTGGGATTTGAGCACCATATTTTTGTACTATTTTTAAAAGTGCCTGTAATATGGCCTGTTTAAAGTAAATTCTTTGATTTTGATTATATTGCCAGTGGGGTAATAATAAGGCACAAATAGTGACAATGCATTTCATTCCGATAATCCATTGCTTCATGGCGTTTCACCAACGTAGTTCTTTACGTCGATTGATATTCTTTTAAACACATCATTATGTTATAGAATGTGTTCTGCTATTATGGTGACACATATATTCGTAAAACATCATTTCGTAATATGTACTTTTTAATATTATTTTAATTTCCAACCCTTTGAGTACCAGTCTTTTTAAACTTTTTCTCAGACGAAACCTACTTAATATCCACGTTTTAATTACGTTTCCATCCATATTATCATGTCCAGTAATTATTAATCAGGAATATTTTCTTTTACTGCAAATCTTTAAATAAACTCAAAGCCGATATGTATCGGAAAACTCCAGTTGCAAAAGGCAAATAAAACTTATGTGGGTAGCTTCGAAGGAAAGGAAGTAGGTAATCAGGCTAGCAAGAAACTTCTTTGACGTATATTTCCAATTTTTTAAAGCGCATCTGTGCCTGGACGCTTTCAGGTTTTATTTAAAAAAGGTTTTGCTCATTAATATTTTGTTCCAGTTCGAATAGTTAGCTAAAAAATTTAAAGATAACATTAATCTTCTCGGGACAGCTATAGTCTCATAACGTACCACATTTTTTTTAGGTGGTAAAATCATCAAATGAGTCCTCCCGCCCTGGGTGGGGCGGAAAGGACTGTCAGACTCTTACTGACTAAAATCCACCCGTGTTCCTTCGGATGCCCTTTACGTTCCGGGACCACGGTATCCTGTGTTAAGAAAAACCCGCGACCCCAGCAGGCGGGGCCCCGTCAGTTTGCTGACAACTCCCCGAAGGCACGCGCGATACACGACACGACGCGCCACCGACCCGGGCTTGGTCCTTGGTCGGACGGCGAGCTACCCATTACTCAACGTCCGCAAGCCCGCTCCGCCGCTGTGCCCTCTGCTAATCAGAGGGACACGCGTTGGAGCGTCCACCCGACAGGCTATTCGCATACGGGCAAAGAGGCCCGCATCCCAGGGTGCACCGGCCCGAAAAACTGGTCTTCCCCCCGGACGTATCCGAGAGGGAACTCCAGTCCACGGGCGCACGTGGAGGTTTCCTGTCTTAGCACCCCTTTCCTGTCTTAGCACCCTATAATGTACTACATTTAGCCGACTTTAAAAACTTTCTGAGAAGGTACAGATGCCAGCAGGTTAACCTACCCCAATTAAAACTTTAATAGGTCGAATTAAAAAAAAAGTTACTGCACTTTAGGAATTTCCCCTGTATCGTGGCTGCATTTACAAACATAGAAACTCACATACACAAACACCCAGACCCGGAACAATTACTTGTGGGCCATACAAATATTTAACCTTGCGTTACTGTGTTAAGGTTGAAAATCTATTAAAGAAATTTGACTGATTGTAGTAGGTTGATTTACTGGCGTTTTTACGACCAAAAACTAGTCCCTCAGATAGGTTGAGTTGATTGACTGATTGGAATGTATGTTGATGACTTTTATAATCTGTATGGTTTTGCGATCAAAATGAATGTACGTAGTTAAAATTAAACAAAGAGGAATTCGTCTGCGGTCCATCTGTGATCGAACAATTTTGTTTCTAAATAAAATACTTTGAATAATTTCTATTGTGATCTCATGCGTAAGAACGGAAACATTGAAGTCATGCTATAATATGGCCCAAAGAACGGCTGAGCGATTGACTGCTTTTTTTATCGTTGTAAAATCATCAAATGAGTCCTCCCACCCAGGGCAGGGCGGTGGCGGGCAAATCCACGGTGTCTTTCAATAGCCCTTTACGTTCCGGTATTCATTAGTCCCGCGACCCCGGAGCGATTGACTGCTGCGCTGCGTGTCTCGCGTTCGATACTCGTACAGAAAAAATGTTTGCGTGATCTAGGGTAGCAAAATCAGCATCAGTTGGTAAAACCATAAACTTTAAGGATGATTGAACAATAGTTACCTAAAATTGGCCAGATTCTCTAGAAAGAGATGAACACAATTATTTGGTTTTAAGTCTATGTAAATGAGGTGCTAAGACAGGAAACCTCCACGTGCGCCCGTGGACTGGAGTTCCCTCTCGGATACGTCCGGGGGGAAGACCAGTTTTTCGGGCCGGTGCGCCCTGGGATGCGGGCAAAAACTCTTCTTAGGCACTGTGCCTAAGGGGTCTCTTTGCCCGTATGCGAATAGCCTGTCGGGTGGAGGCTCCAACGCGTGTCCCTCTGAATAGCAGAGGGCACAGCGGCGGAGCGTGCTTGCGGACGGTGAGTAATGGGTATGCTCGCCGTCCGACCAAGGACCAAGCCCGGGTCGGTGGCGCGTCGTGTTTCGCGCGTCACCGACGGGGCCCCTTATGGGGCCAAATGCCTGCTGGGGTCGCGGATTTTTCTTAATCCAGGATACCGTGGCCCCGGAACGTAAAGGGCATCCGAAGGAACACGGGTGGATTTTAGTCAGTAAGAGTCTGACAGTCCCTTCCGCCCCACCCAGGGCGGGAGGACTCATTTGATGATTTTGCCACCCCAAAAAAAAAAAAAGTCTATGTAAATAATTGTTTTCCTCTTTTTAGATATGGTTAATTTTGTCTGTCAGTTGACTAGAGACGCAGTCCGTGCTTTTAAGTATATAGGTAAAACTAAGGTCGAGATCTATAAGGATTCCTGTACACGATGAGCGTAACTTAGTGCATTGGTCAAGGCCATGGCAAAGGGCTAATGAAGGACACCGTGGATTTTAGCCAGTACAAGTCTGACAGTATGGATGAGAGGACTCATTTGATGATTTTACCACGCAATAAAAAAGCGTATCTTAGTGGGACACACTGTATGAAAGTGACAAGAAAGACGCATTGTCGAAGCTGTAAATGTGAGTTATAGAGTTGATTTAATTCGTGGGAATCATCTAATAGCACATAGATATTGGTTGATCAATGATTTTATATGACATAATGCAGTTTCTTCGTTTTTATTTCAACTTTATGTGTGAAATTTTTTTCATTCTAAAACCAGCTGTAGTTTATTGACAATTCTTCTACACACCATTCGAGCGTGTCAATGAACATTAGTTTTTATTATGTCAATGTAAGTGTCTTCATAAGTGATAATGTTTCAATTTATTATTATTGCATTCTCTTGTTGGCATTAAAAAAAACATCACAAAAAAAACAGTATTCGACATGAACATATGATTCCACTGATAACATCAACTGTGTTAATGTGGTAATTGTAACTTAAATATTTCCAAACTGTGACGTTTCAGAAGACTATGTCTCATAAAAACATGTTTTTTTTTTTAAATTGGTTTTAAAATTGTTTTTTTTTTTTTAAACAGGTTTCATCAATGAAATGGCGGACAGGTCGGTACGGTCCACTTAACTAAAGGTTAATATTCACAACCTGTGCCATTAAATCACCAAATTTAAGAACAAAAGGGGAGGTATTACGATTCTAAGCATGCATGCCTACGACGGCCTACGCGCTACGAAGCGCTACGCGTATTGGCTACGAGGTCTCGTAGGCCGGCGCGCGCCTACGCAATGTCTACGTCACCGCCCACTACGAGAACTTATAACTTGATGTTAAAAGTTTATCTGTGGCTAAAAATAGATTCCATACTGGCTGCCTCATTAGGCGAGAGATTTTATTACTTTGTGAATCTTATGATAATAGTTATAAGGTTTATTTTGTAATTTATATCAATGTTTCTTTTTGTTAAATTACCTTGTGTAATGAGCAACAGAAAATCTTTTACAAAGCGGTAAGAAAAGGTAGATGTGATGCATTATACATCCATATTTCTTCAGACTAAGCAAGCCTAACCCAAACTTAGACTTGGGGCTCCTATTTTGATTTTCAAATACAACATTATTTTTATTAGTATATGCGAAACCTGAATATAGTTTGTTCAGAATCAGTAACTGATTCGATTCCAATAATTTTTACACCATTTTTTCCAAATATATTTTAATTAAATTTTATTACCAGTTAATTACAATACAATCACCGTACGGTTAGGTACCTATTGCCAAACTATTATGACGAGTGTATAACACAGGAGACGCGGTTTACGCGGGTGTACCGCGAAATGAGCATGTTTTTGAACGGACAACCGGGTAATATACAAGCTTATAATTTTGTGATTTTTTATGATATGGTTTTAAACTTTTGTACATAGATTCTTTACACAAAAACACTAGACAGATGTATCGGGTCTCGCATAAACAAAAAATAATGTTGTGTAAAACCGAGGGTTTCTTATCGACCTGAGTCTCGAACCCAGAAACTTGAGCTTGCGACCACTGATTGTAAATACCGTTTAAATAACCAATCACGCTTTACCGGTAGACCTCAAAGACATATTGATCAATTAGACCAAGTCAGGTGAATGATTATATTTAGAATATGCATAGCCAATTAGCTCATAGTATAATCTGCCTATGACGTTCCCACAGCTGTGACATAAAAGGCTTTCTCAGTAAAAAATTGCGGACTCAGCATCACACGTCTTCGAATTTGTGGTTCCTAAACGACTTTTATAATTAAAAAAAATAAAATTAAAATTCTTTGTTTCAGGTACTCGTAATTACCCATATAAAATACATGACATATTTACATTAAATTAAATTAATACATTAAATTGTTAAATTAAATTAAATTCATTAGGCTACAATTTATCAAATTAAATCGAATTACCAAATTATATAATATTAGGTATTAAGTGCATAAATAAATATTAGTTAGCGTTTACAAAAACAATTTAATCTACCTGTAATATTTCCACGGTTGGTAATTATCATTACACTATCTAGAGGTTATAAGTTGAGTTTTATTCACAAGTAAAAGTTATGTTATACTTACATAAGTACAGGAAATAAGATTATCCAATGAATATCAACAAAGACGATACGGTTGAATGGCCGAGCGATTGGTTACTGCTCGGCATGACGCAGTAGGTTTGATTCCCAAAAAATTACAATTACACACGCTTACAGTTTATATTATTCTAGGTGTTACCGTTGTTTATGTGAGTTGAAATGTGCAAGATACTAGAGAAATAATATATGAGACAATGTTTTTTTTTTAAATTACTAATAGCACAAGGCATGCTCCTCATGATCTCGCAAAGATCTCGTCGGCTGGTCTTTGTATTTTTATTTTTAAAGTGTTCATATAGGAAACTCTAAAGCTATTGTCAAACGATGAGTGGAGACCGCGAATAGGCAAACGTAGTGTAGGACGCCCTGCGGCATGATGGGTCGATGATTTGAAGAATGTGGCTGGCAGCGGATGGATGCGGACTGCCCAGGACCGGGAGGGTTGGCGCTCTTTGGGGGAGGCTTACGTTCAGCAGTGGACGGCAATAGGCTGATAATATATTATCAAACAGACAGGCGAAGCGAGCGCGAAGCGAAGCGTTTTTGTTTGTAATGTATGGAATTGTTTGAAGCCTGTCACATAGACTATCGGACCGCTTTCGCTTTTCTATATGACAGGATTCGAATCGCATTCGCTTCGCCTGTCTGTTTGACAATAGCTTAACAACATTATAATTATCAATAAATGTTTGTCTGTGTATTAAGAGCATGTAATTAGCTGTAACTTTCAGGTTTTTAGTATGCGAAATGACTGGGCAATGTTATAAAAGGTACCACGGATTAAAAAGTTTTCGAGCGCATGTAATGTAAAATATAAATGTATATTTATGACAAGAATTTATTTATGACAAGAAATAGAGTTGAATATTTAAGTAAAAAAATAAAATAAAAATTAAACTACTTTAATAGTAACCACAAAAAGTGTAAAAAAACTTTATTACGGAAGCAAAAATTAAATGAAATAATAAACAATGTGCAAACATAAAATTTATAACTTTGTCTGCATTTATTAAAAAAAAAAACAATTTTATTTTATTTCATGAGATTTACGTAGTCTCTTAGTTAATAATTCATTCCAAACCAAAATAACTTTCAGTGACAAATATGGATCGCGGTACTTTTGAGATATTATCATATCACAGCCTCACGCCTGTCGGTCCCGAATTGTTAGGTAAAAAAATCGTACAATCTGTTATTTTTAATGTGACTGTATCTAAATTACAGTAGACTGAAAAAAAAAAACGTTTTTCCTAAATCTTGTTCATATTTGTATGTTATGTTATATGAATCTATAGTCTGTCTGCACTATATTACTTCTAAGAATTTGATCCTTATTAGCGTGTAAAAATCAGCGGGTTCGATTCCAGGCCAGGATTATTGATTTTTTGAAAATCCAATGATGCAGTTTTAGTTTTCGTTATTGAACTATCACTGTAGATTTTAGTCAGTACAATACTGACAGTCCGTCCCGTCCCGCCCTGGGAAGACTCATTTGATGATTTTATAAAGAAAAAAAAACAAGTATTTCAGATAAATTATTATCCGGTGTTGAGGCGACCAATTGGCCGGTTTTCAACTATCAAAACAATTGTTAAAAAACTGACCACAGTTTGAGATTTATCTGATCAGAGAAATCAGTGGTGGCCCAGTAGTATTGGGCCCAACTTACGAGTTGTAGGTCGTGGGTTCGAACCTGAGCATTAGTTTGTGTAATTTATTTCATCACCACTGCTCTCAAAACGGTGAAGGAAAACATCGTGAGAAAACCGGCATCTCTTAGAACAGAAAATTCGAAGATATCTATCTAACAATGGGTTCAAGTGGTGGACTAAGGCTCACTTCCTCTCACAGAGAGGAGGTCTGTGTCCCAGCTGTGGAAACATGGCTGCTGATAATTATTTTTTCGAGAATCATGACTCTGAAAAACACAATTTATCCTTAATTTTCCTCCCCATTTACCCTTAAATCTTCACCCTAATTGTCCTCAAATAATGTCTTAGATATATGGTGTAATATGACGTCATGAGTCGTTATAAAACACATAATACTTTTTAATCTGGCGTCGGCCGTTTACGAGTGATGGTCGCTAGCGGTATATAAAGGGTGGCGGAGTAGAGGCGACGAGTAGACACCTGTTTGTAGCCGACTGTGCGGACGGGCTAACGGACAAATGTGAGTACAACACTATTTTTTTTTTTTTCTTAAAGTTTTTTTTTCGTCAGAAATTGTGTTTAATTTTATTTTAATTTTCTGGGTGTGTCTTTTTTTGTCTAGTTACGTTTAAATGGCTAAAAAGCAAAAATGTAATTGTCTGGATAATAGCACCGTTTACCATTTTTTTTTTGTTGGGACTAAAATTTATTTAAAATAAAAAAAAACTTTGAGAACCTTAAAACGAAGTATTAAGTATACGTGATTTCGTTTCGTCCAAAGAATCCACCATAAAATAAAAGCAAAAGTATTTTAAACTATTTAGTACTTAAAAATTGCTACAAAACACTGTATTGCCGGTAATTTCAATCTATCTCAAAGAGTTTCTGAAGAATCTCTCAAAAGCCTTATTAACTCTGAAAAAACCTGATAATTTGATTCCCAGTTGATAACTAACCTTTGACAACCAAGAAACAGGAAAGTGACTGTTATTTCAGGCTAGTTAGCATTACATTTTCTCTACATTTAAACCTTAGTTCCCTACGTAGAGATTTTGTTGCAAAGGTTTTATTGGATCGGATTCAAAAAATCTTTTTTAATTAATTCATTATTAGATAAATGTGTTCGACAATATTTTTTTAAATAAATAACTTAATAACGACGCTAAGCGACCGACTGCTGCGCAGGGTGTCGCAGGTTTGATTCCCGCACGGGACAAATATTATCTACAAATAGTTGTTTCGGGTCTGGGTGTTTGTGTATGTGAGTTTCTATGTTTTTAAACGCACACACGATACGGGAAGATATTTCAAGTGTGTGGCAACGTTTTATTTTTATTTTTTTTAAAAGTAATCAACGTGGGTAGATTAATAAGCCTAAAGATTCCCGTCGGACCACAAGAAGTTAAACATATATAGAATAATTGTCTAAAAAAGGTGGAACTGCACAGTGACTCATAACAACGTCAAATGCCGTTTTGACGTTGACATTTTTTTATACAAGTGTTCAACATCCATTTAACTTTTTTGTAGTACCTAAGGCAGGTAATGTTCATAATAAGAACTAAAATTACATAATTATGCAATAAATATATTTTTATATAAATTAATAGCTAAGTTTACGGTGTGCAATTTACTCTAATTCATAAATCAATGAATGTAAAAAAGACTAACATTATGATGAACTAGCTGTTGTGAGCGGTTTCAGCAGCTCGAAAATTGTCCCTTCGGAAAATCGGGTTAAAAACTATTCTATGTGTACCAAATTTCATCCAAATCTGTTCAGTAGTTTTGTGTGAAAGAGTAACGAACATCCATGCAAACAAACTTTCCCTTATACAACATTATTTTTGTTTATGCGAAACCCGATACACCTATCTAGTATTTTTGTGTAAAGAATCTATGTAAAAAAATTAAAACCGTATCATAAAAAAAAACCAAGTTATAAGCTTGTATATTACCCGGTTGTCCGCTCAAAAACGTGCTCATTTCGCTGTACACCCGCTTAAACCGCGTCTCCTGTGTTATTCACTCGTGATAATAGTTTGGCAATAGGTACCTAACCGTACGGTGATTTTATTGTAATTAACTGGTAATAAAATTTAATTAAAATATTTTTGAAAAAAAAATATAACATGGTATAAACATTATTGGAAACGAATCAGTTACTGATTCTGAACAAACTATATTCAGGTTTCGCATGTACTAAAAATAATGTTGTTGTATAGTAAGAAAATAACTATTAAAAAATGTATTTTGTGTTATAAGATCTTAGCCTTAGCCTTTGCCCAACAGTGGGAAAGCATGGGATAGATAAGAAAAGATCTTTGAACATAAATAGTTTATATCACAGTTAAGCGTTGATGTCTTCCGGTTGCAAGACATAAAGTTACTCGCGTTTTGCTGTTTTTATCTAATTCAACCTTATTATGTTAAGATAAGTATTATAATTGTTAGACCTGGAAATTCTAAAGCAACACCTGTAATTCCTGAAGGGATGGGTAGAGATATACCTTAGTACATAGTTTTGAGAGAACAGTGGTGGCCCTTTGGTATCGGTCCCGACTTACGAGTTGTAGGTCGTGGGTTGGAACCCCGCCAATCGAAAGAACACGGCGAATTAAAATCTGAAGGGACTGTCAGTCCTTTACGCTCCACCCAAGGCGGGAGGACTTATTTCATGATTTTAACACCTGCATACGGTCATATGAACACATTTAAATAAAACTAACTTAATAGTGTTTTTTTGTGTTTTAAAATTTTTTAGAAATGTAAAGAATATGGAAAAAAATGAATAATGGAAAAATGAAAAGATAGAGTAATATCGCGTTAAATGAAAACTACTTCGAAGAACAAACAGTTGCCAAAATCTTCGCCCAAAAAAAAACTGTGCCTTTCATATTCGTCCGTCCGCATAATTTTCATAAAAAAGGGTACAAAGTTATTTCCTTCACGTATTAATATAAAAAATAAATACTACTGTATAACCGATATAACATTTAATATGTATGTCACTGCTGGTGTCATCAGCAGATAGAATTTTTGTAATAATATTGTAAAATATGCGAAAGTTATTTTATGTGCCTGTATTATGTTAACTTTTCAATAAATTAGAGCTTTTTTTTTTTTTATCGTGGTAAAATCATCAAATGAGTCCTCCCACCCCGGGCAGGGCGGGAGGGACTGTCAGACTTGTACTGACTAAAATCCACGGTGTCCTTCAATAGCCCGTTATGTCCCGGGGTCACGGTAATGAGATAAGTCCCGCGACCCCGGCAGGCTTTGGCCCTCTAGAGGGGGGCCCCGTCATCATGCTGACACTCCTTGAGGCGCGCGTGGAAAACAACGCGCCGTCGACCCGGGCATGGTCCATGGTCGGGTGGCGAGTTGCCCTTTACTCGCCGCCCGCATGCCCGCGCCTACGGTGGCCGGAGATCGTCCCGCGAATAAATTAGGGCTAACGAAATTCATCTGTTCAAACGCTTAGTTAGGTCATAGGATATTTTTATCCCGTTTGTCGTTTCCATGTGACAACATATTTTTTTATTGATATTATAAGCACGCTTAGCTAAAAGTATACGCTCTAGACTTAAACAATTAGGTATTTGAATTTAGATTTTTTTACATAATTAATAAATCCACCACAAATAAGAACATTTATGGAAGGGAAAAAATCTTAATTCTTTTTTAATAATTAATTATAACCAATTTAAAAGTGATAAAATTCGATCAAAATTGACGTGAACACAAACGCGCCCCATTTGCTTGCTTCGGTTGTGACGTCACGATCATAAAGAATTTCCTTAGCACTGTGTCAACTGGCTTTTACAATAACAATTTCAAAGTTGGAACACGTACTATCGATGTATCTATAGGAATTGATATGACAGTGACGTCACACCGCTGCACCGCCCCGTCGGGCACTGTCGGCGTGTTTTCGGCTCGGAGTTTAAATAATGATTTTGAATTTAATATAACTTCTTAATTAGAGCAAAAAAATAACTATAAACAGTTTGTTAAGAAACAAATATATTTTCTTTCCATTAAAGACAAAAGAAAAAAACATTGAAAGGACCAATTGTTATTTTTTTTTATTATTATTTTAACTTCATACCTATAAAGAAAAGATATTTTAAACCATACCTAACATAAACATAGGCGCACTTAGTTTCCTCATTTTAATCCTTGGTACACGGACAAAGCTGCGGGCAAAGCTAGTTCGCATTATACCCGATTATTTCGACTTACCAATAGTTATTGGTAAAAATAAGCCTCAATATTGAAACGTAGTTTTCATAAAAAAAGAAAGTAGGTTTATTAAAAGGGATCTAAGGCTAAGAACTCACGGAGCGGTTTCCGCACGCTCGTTTGCCACGATTGCGTTTCCTATCCTATTATTGTCACTCTGGTTCTATATAGTGAAAACCTCCCCGTCTTTACCCAGCTGTACAGAACAACTTATAAAAAAATAAGTACCTACCTATAAGTACCTACCTATAAATATCTACATTTTTAACGTGGTAAAATCATCAAAATATGAGTCCACCCACCCAGGGCAGGGCAGGAGGGACTGTTAGACTTGTACTGACTAAAATCCACGGTGTCCTTCAATAGCCCTTTACGTTCCGGGGTCACGGTAGCTGTTAGTCTCGCTACCCCGGCAGTGTTTGGAAATATCAGTAGTAACAAATGATTTCCAAATCATTTTTACTAACTGAAAAAATACACTTGGCATTAACAGCAATGTTGGCAGGCATATGTAAGCATAAAATATGCTTACATCATTGTACATCAAACTTTTAAATAGAAGATCACCTCACGAGACACGAAAGGTTTAGTCACAAAAGTTTCATCCAACCACATTTATTGAATTATCACTTCGAAGTAACGTACCCGAAATAGTCTTACCCCTATTACAAATTAAGCGACTTACGACTTGTAGGTCGTAAGTTCGAATTCGCACTCACGCAGGTATTTTACTTTGTGTAAGTGAATGATTTAATTATGACTCTACTCATAAAACACTGACAAAATTATAGTGAAGAGAACGACGGCATAGATGTAAAATTTCAAACACAAGATGTCATCATCATCAGCTTAGAAGGTTTTCGCAGCTAGGACACTCCTCTTTTTGAAAGGGTGTGGGCCTATTGCACCACGCGAGCCCAGGCAACATAATAATTATAATTATGACATCCATAAAAATATGCACTTCATGGGTGCCGAAAGGGCATGCGGACGGTGAGTAATGGGTAACTCGCCGTCCATCTGTGTTCTTTTTGCTACTGCTAAACTCCAAAATGAGTCTACCGGTCTTGTTGGGAATTTCACAGGCAGCTGATGACTTTTATTTTTAGAAATAAGTAAAAAGTAATCGTAGCGCAAAAAAGTGAGTATTTTTTCCTGGGACTTTGACACAAAATTATTAATACAGTAACCATGTGGGCAGGAAATATCGATAAGATATAAATAGGTGTATGAATTAATTTGAATTAATTAATTTCGTGATCGATGGACAATGGGCCTTTAAAATTTGGTATTTTTAAAACAAACACATTGGACATATGTGTTATGAATTGGTCTGTACTGTTCTAGGGTTGCTTTTACTTTATTAGTAGAACTACCTTTTGCCCGCGGCTTCGCTCGCGTAATCAACCGAAAATCTAAGAACATTTATACAAACTTTCATCCCCTATTTGATCCCCGTAGGGGTAGAATTTATAAATTCCTTTCTTAGAGGATGCCTACGTCATAGTAGCTTTATGCGTGCAAAGTCTCAGCCCAATCGGTTTAAAATTGAGAAAGTTTCAGACAAACTTTCATCCCCTATTTTATCCCCTTGGGGGTAGAATTGATCAAAATCCTTTCTTAGCGGATGCTTACGTCATAACAACTACCTGCATGCCAAATTTCAGCCCGATCCGTCTAGTGGTTTGGGCTGTGCGTTAATAGATCACTATGTCAGTCAGTCAGTCAGTCACCGTTGAGTTATATACGAGTATATTTAGGGTTTATTCCACAACTTTGGTGTCCTCAATTCACCTCGGAAAAATATCACCTTGGTACTTGATACCTGGCCGTTTAGAATCAGTAAGAAAAAGTAAATTGTTTTTATTTTTGACGGATATTTTTATTTTATTACTAGCTAACCCGGCAATCTTCGTAATGCCTCACCTTTTAAACCTCCCCTGGCCTTCCACTAATAATTTAAGACCAAAATTAGCCAAATCGATCCAGCCGTTCTCGAGTTTTAGCGAGACTAACGAACAGCAATTGATTTTTATATATAAGACTAGCTGACCGGGCAAACTTCGTACCGCCTCACCTTTTAAACCTTCCCTGGACTTCCAGAAATCATTCAAAACTAAAATTAGCCAAATCGGCCCAGCCGTTCTCGAGTTTTAGCGAGACTAACAAACAGCAATTGATTTTTATATATAAGACTAGCTGACCGGGCAAACTTCGTACCGCCTCACCTTTTAAACCTTCCCTGGACTTCCAAAAATCATTCAAAACTAAAATTAGCCAAATCGGCCCAGCCGTTCTCGAGTTTTAGCGAGACTAACGAACAGCAATTGATTTTTATATATAAGAAGAAGACTAGCTGACCGGGCAAACTTCGTACCGCCTCACCTTTTAAACCTTCCCTGGACTTCTAGAAATAATTCAAGACCAAAATTAGCCAAATCGGTCCAGCTGTTCTCGAGTTTTAGCGAGACTAACGAACAGCAATTGATTTTTATATAATAGAGAAGATTGCGGATGTCTCCCGAACTGAAACGATGTTAGACGATGCATGGTGTCAGGTAATTTACTTAGGATTTTTCCTTAGGTTTTTGGGAATTTTCTTGATTCGGTCGCCGCGCCGCGCTGAGAGCCTGCGATTAAAGCTATACAATAGCTTAAAAACAAAACCACACCAACACAAATGAACCACTGGTAAATGTCTCTTGGCGACAGATCTCAGTGATACGAGAGAAATTTTAAAAGAAAGCATTACATCATTGCCAAATAGCACACACATTAAAGCTCAAAATAGACAAAAAAAAATTGATTACTGAATGAACGAAAACAAGAACGTGAAAGAGACGAAAAATGTATGTAAATATTGTAGCAGATCTGGTCTTTATGCGATTGTAGGAACAGGGTGCAATTTAGTTAGAACGAGTCTAACAGACCATTACACTTTACTGAGAGTGAGAGGAGTTTATGTATTATTAAATTATTATATATGTTAAATTTTATAAATATTATTTAATAATTATTAAATCATCATCAGCCTATAAATGTTCCCACTGCTGGGACACAGGCCTCCTCTCTGTGAGATTAGAATTATTAAATGATTATTAAATAATATTTATAAAATTTAGCTATTTTAATTTTATATCTTGTTCAGTCCTGTATTTCATAAGGTAGTGATACTTGATTAATGATTCGCCGCAACCTTTGTGAGAACGCACTTCATACATTGTCGATCATTTCAGCTGCTTAATAAATAATTATTATGCTCGTCAGGTCTGACTGTTGTTATTTTTATGTCACAGACACCACATAGGTATATTATACTGAACTCGCTTTTTCCTGCACTTGTAGAGATACATTGAAGACATTTGATACATGATCTCCGATTTTGGAAAGTAGACAACTTTACTTGTACCTCGGCAAGTTTATTTTAAGTCTGTCCAAATTGAGAATAGATAATTAATTGTAATATCAATGTAATATGCATGATTTATTAGGTTTAACTTCCATTGGGTAAATACTGCTTGCTCTAACTACTAGCCGACATGTTCAAAGTTTAATCAAATATTATTGCCAATTAATTGTCTTAACTACGAAGAGTGATAGAGCGTTAAACTCACTATAACGTTAAATTAAAAAATGCAAAAAAATACTGACTTCAACAACAACCACAAAAGCCACCGACTTCCAAAAGAAAAGTGTAAAATAACTTTTCTATCGGGAGTCAGTGGCTCAAGGGGCGCTAAGACAGGAAACCTCCACGTGCGCCCGTGGACTGGAGTTCCCTCTCGGATACATCCGTGGGGAAGACCAGTTTTTCAGGCCGGTGCACCCTGGGATGCGGGAAAAAACTCTTCCTTAGGCACTGTGTGCCTAAGGGGTCTCTTTGCCCTTATGCGAATAGCCTGTCGTGTGGACGCTCCAACGCGTGTCCCTCTGATTAGCAGAGGGCACAGCGGCGGACCAAGCCCGGGTCGGTGGCGCGTCGTATCGTGTTTCGCGCGTACCTTCGGGGAGTTGTCAGCAAACTGACGGGGCCCGTTATGGGGCCAAATGCCTGCTGGGGTCGCGGGTTTTTCTTAACACAGGATAACGTGGCCCCGGAACGTAAAGGGCATCCGAAGGAACATGAGTGGATTTTAGTCAGCAAGAGTCTGACAGTCCCTTCCGCCCCACCCAGGGCGGGAGGCCTCATTTGATGATTTTACCACCAAAAAAAAAAGTCAGTGGCCCAAATGTTAAACCAAAATCTTATTACAAATTTTCTAACATGTGCACTCGGATTATGTAACTCGTAAAAACATCGTCCACGTACACCATAACTGAAAATAATCATAAAATAAAATTTACTGCGCATGATTTTTTATGAGACCAAATGATAAGTATACTGCATCGAACAAAAATCACACCGTAGTGATTTCGGCCTAAGTTGCGGACGTTTTCTATGCTCCATGACAGCGAGCCCAAACTTATATAATAATAAATAATATTACGATTTGACAGATAGCTTCTTAGAGACCACTCATAAATGCGAAAAATTTGTGGTACTACATTTTTAAACTATTGCATAGCTTTTATCGCAGGCTCTGAGCGCGGCGTGGCGCGGCGACCGAATCAAGAAAAAATCCCAAAAACCTAACGAAAAAACCTAAGGAAATTCCCTAACACTTCCCTAGAGAAGAGGGAGGAGGAAAAGGAGAAGGTGAAGGAGAACTTTTCTTGACGTTTCACTTGATGGACGTGGCTGACCATAGACTAATTAGTAGAGTAATAAATATAATAAATAAATGACTATAACTGCATTAGTTGATAAAAAATGCTATGCAATAGCTTAACCGCGGCAGTCCCCGATTGCCACACGTATTTTTTTAATACAACTTGATGTAATTATATACCTAGACACTAGCGTCTCGTCAAAAAGACTTCAGTGTAGGTGGTTTTATCCGTCTGCAAATTTGATTTTGACGTTAGTTACGTTCGTACATCCGTATACGTACCCATTTATTCGTTCACGGACTTAGAAAGTACGACCCCTAGCTCTAAATAAATCTCGCTAGTACTTTCTCCCGTAACTGAGGTCCACAGACTAACAAATTATATTGAATATTGAAACTTGCTCCGTCCGGCAAAGCAAACTAAGTTAGAAACTGCTAATTTAATTAAAATTAAAGAAAGTAAGAATGTTAATATTAATAGTTAGCAAACAGCCGCACTTTTTGTTGGGACAGAGTTAGTACTTATCTAAAGAACTTTAATAGATTAAAATAATAAGTTTTCTTATGTACCCGGCGGTTTTAAAAGATTAATAGTTCTTACTAAAGTGGTCGCGGGACTAACGACTTACCGTGACCCCGGAACGTAAAGGGCTATTGAAGGACACCGTGGATTTTAGTCAGTTCAAGCCTAACAGTCCCTCCTGCCTGCCCTGCCCTAGGCGGGAGGACTCATATTTGAAGATATTACCACGCTAAAAAAATACTATAATAGAGTAAGGAGTCCGATGTATAGAAAATAGGTAGCACCTATTCCATAGGAACTCTTTGCCAAACCTTTCATGTGTGATGCTATAGAAACTTAAAAAAAAATACGTGTGGCTGTCCGTTTAGAATCAGTAAGAAAAAGTAAATTGTCTTTATGACAGATGTTTTAATGATTGCCAGTGTAAGGTTATTTTTTTTTAGGTTTTTCGTTAGGGAATTTCTTGATTCGGTAGCCGCGCTCAAAAATACATTGGTAGTGGTTTTTGTCGTTGTTTCATGGTTAACTCTTAGGACCCTAGTTATTTATTATATCATTACATTACAGCTGGATGGAATAAACTGACGATTGTAAGTACCTACACCATATTTTTTTACACAACTGCCACAATAATTTTGACAATACTATTATGATTGAAGATGAAAAAAGATGCTGAAGTCACAAAACCGCAAACATTAACATTATCTTAAGTTAACGTAATACAAAGAAAATCTACGTTAATTCAGAGAAGCTGCCACATGCAATCTTTCCTGCGAAGTCGTACATTTATGCTTAAAAACATACGTATTAAAAATAAAGCCATTCAGTTGCAAGATATATGTGTCCCGGTGGTCGGAGACATGCAAATGTATTGTTTAGATAAACGCTAGCTTCTAGTTGTTGCGGTCTAAGTTATGAACGCGAGCGGGAGATTAATAGAACAATTATTTATAAATAAGATATCGTAATCTCACCGATATTTATCTTTTCTTCTTCAAAATATTATGTATATTACAAAAAAAAACACTGCATACATTGCAATGGTCGAAATTAATTGTATTAATATGTCTAAAGTTTTGAATCAAAATAACAGTTTATCCGTCTTAATTACATCAACCCACTATTTTCATTCCTCAGGTAATTGAAATGTCTTTTCGTTTTTGACCTGCAGACCTGCAATATTATAAAAGCTACACTTGCTTAAGACGACACGGCACCACAGGTGCGTGCGCTTTGACGGTGATGCGGGAAATGAAGCGTTCACCGCCACTATGCGCGGTACACCACCTGTACTATTGCTTCTCCGCCCAACCGCGCGGAACAGCGGTGTGGTGTCGTGATAAAATCGCTTTATACATAAGATACTTGTGTTCATAGCTCGCTTCAACCCATGCATTGAAGCATACGTAGTCTACCGATTACGATCTCCTGCATTTTTCTGCAGAAACCCATCCTTGATAAAAAGTCTTACCAACTACTTACTGAAGATTTATTAAGTTTTTACTTTAAAGTAAATTTTCTTAGTAAAACGTATACGTATTTTTTTATAAAAAGTTTCTAAATGCGTTTTTTTTTAACATATTAACTTTTTTTAATAATTACTTAATTAAAATAAATGCAAATAGAATATGTAAGGATTGTAGCAGGTGACATTATGTGGTTTGGCAAGAATGCATAAGTTTATGTATTTAAAAAAAAATATCTTGTGTATTTTTTGTCATACAAGTCAACCAGGAAACACCAATACACAACAAAAGCAATATTATACATAATTAAAAAGCAGCTATTTCGATCAGTAACCCAAAACGAATCAACAACTTACAAAAAAAATACATCTCAAATAAAACCAAAACAATTTCATGGGAAAAAATTAAAGAAACAACACTTTGTACCCGAAGGCCCGTGAAACGAAACAATTAAGAAATACAGTAATTGTATTTTTAAATATTTTATTTAATATTTTGGTTGAGAACCTGGAAAGAGGCTCGTGGCTAACCCAACCGCACGGTTATTACAGTCACACAGGCTGATCTTCCGGGTTAAGCCACGCTTGCCGAGGTTGATCTGTGGATGAGTGACCATCAGTCATAGCGAGTTTCCTCCGTGACTCGTAACACAGAAAACCGTTGATCCCGGCTGTCATTTGTAGATCTTTGACAGTCGTTAATCACAGTCAGAAGGTCGAAAGTCTGACAACCATTCTTACCATAGGGTATTTATTGAACTACCCAGTTACTGGGTTGTGGAGGTCCAATAGGCAGTAGCTCCATGTAAAATACTGATATCCAGCTGTATCTGGTTCGACGGTTCGACTAAAAGCCGACCCCAATATAGTTAGGAAAAGGCTATGCAGATGATGGTTGAAAACCAGTTTTACCAAAAGGTATCGATAATCTCACGAATGTATCCATCCTCAAAGAGCTTCATATTAAAAACCGGCTTTCGTCTACTGTGCAACTACGTATATTGAAGTTCTTCGGTCACATCTCTAGGAATGAAAATTCTATGGAAAGACTTCTGGTTCAGGGCCAAGTGGAAGGCAAGAGGTTACGAGGCCGATCACAAACTCGCTGGTCTGACCTAATAAAAAGGGCTACTGAGTCTACCATGGTCCAATGTACTCGGAACGTCTCCAACCGACAAAAATGGAAGCACATCGCTGAAAGAGCAGTCCTCGGGGAAATCAACGACCCACCGAACATCCCTCCATGTACCTCGTCTGCGCAACCACGACCACTCTGACAAGAGTGTTACGACTAAGAAGAGATCGATAATCTAGTACTAACTGGGTTGTGGCAGGCAGACATCATCATCAGCCTAAAATATTCCCACTGCTGGGACACAGGCCTCCTCTCTGTGAGAGGGAGTGGACCATAATCCATCACGCGGGCCCAATGAGGTTCGAAGATGTAAAATACTGGTATTCAGCTGCATTCGTATTCAGAAGCCGATTAGTTGGGAAAAAGCTAGGCAGAAAGAAGCCAAGTCTGACCGAAGCTAATCAGATCTTACAGTCAGATAACAGTAATATTATTGCAAAACTTGGCGGTAGTTCAGGATTGAGCTAATTAGCCCGGTGTACCGCAAACTGTCTAAGTTTGCAACTTACCTTGCATTGAACTTACTTGACGTAAACGCACGAAGAGGTAGGTATATTTGTAGGAGAAATAAATAGGTAAATTTGAGAGCAGTGAATGGTACTGGGAGGGCTGTCTCCTTTATAATCCAGCTGGACATAGCTTAGCTTAGCTGTCGTTTATGTATTTTATTACTGAATTGTCTTTTTTAGGGTTCCGTAGCCAAATGGCAAAAACGGAACCCTTATAGATTCGTCATGTCTGTCTGCCTGTCTGTCCGTCCGTATGTCACAGCCACTTTTCTTCGAAAGTATAAGAGCTATCCTATTGAAACTTGGTAAATAGATGTATTATGTGAACCGCATTAGGATTTTCACACAAAAATAAAACAAAAACAAATTTTGGGGGTACCCTCCATACTTAGAATTTAAACTCAAAAATTTTTTTTCGCCTGACCCATACGTGTGGGGTATCTATGGAAATGATATTGAGGTTACTTGGCCGGTTTATTTTTACTATCATCATCATCATGTCAGCCGTAAGACGTCCACTCCTGAACATAGGCCTCCCCATAGATCTCCAATAGGACCCATTGGAAGCAGCTTGCATCCAGCACGATAATGCGATGTTTTTTTTTTACTATGGGCACTTTAAACTAAAATGTTCTCAAATAACATACAATCTCAATCAAAACAAAAAATTTAAATATGTACTAGTTGTATTTGTCACAAGAAACCAAAGTGATGTTCTCTAATATTCCTATAAAAAAAACATAACAATTTCAAGTAACATTTACGTCGCCCGTTTCAATGTGTTTCAAGTACTGATGCGTCTTCTGTATACTCGTATGAACTCATTTTATACATAAAAAACCTTACACTTATCGTTCTGACTGGTTAACATTTTTATTTTCCATTTATATGCTTTTACTTTTGTCTCGACGTATGATTACAATGAAATGTTTTATTCATAAAGACACAAATATAGATGCTCTTACACTGTAGTCTAAGCGGAAAGCGGGGCGACGACAGGTGGTGTTTCAAACATTTCTACACATTTCATTTTTCCGCTCGCCGCCCCGCGCTAAGTCACCGCTCATAGCGGGAAGGTCGTGAACAAGTCGTAAAAACCTGCACGTAAGAAAGAAACGTTAAAGCCTTTTGGTACTTAATGTGTCAAACTGATGAGTACATGTTCACCTTTTAATATTTTTTTTAGCGTGGTAAAATCATCAAATGAGTCCTCCCACCCATACTGTCAGCGTGCAATTACTGTGGCTGCGGGGCGGGCAGCCGAATCCGCTGGCGGGTAACGCAAACACATAGTTTTCGAATAAGGTGCACCAAGTGCGGGCGGGGCGGGTGAGCGGAAATTTAGTCTGTTTCGTGACCCGCCATCCGCTCCCGCTGCCCGCCCCGCGCCACTGTAATTGCTCACTCAGACTTGTACTGACTAAAATCCACGGTGTCCTTCATTAGCACTTTACCTTCCACGGTCACGGTAATGGTATATAAGTCCCGCGACCCCGGCAAGCTTTGGCCCTCTAGAGGGGGTTCTTACAACTTAAACTTATCTTATATTTTCATCCTCCAACGCTGACACTGCTGACAGGATGTTAGAGAAAGTCACTTTCTGACAAAGAATTCTGTCTGTCTCAAGTTTTATTGGCTACGTACCGTTTTATCACTTTCCTGTATCATCAACTAAACTAAAATAGATCTATTCCCATCCAATACTAAGAGCTAATACCATTTGGTATTAGTTTATTTCCGAATTTGTTTTCTATTCCCAACGAGTACCACATTTCAAAACCAATACCTAAGCAAGTTTGAAGAAATTAGGTAGGTATAGTCAGGTTCAGAAAAATTAAAATGTTTTGAGTGATTTAAATTAAGGTGTAAAAATGACCTACTACAGTTTCAAAGAACACCGACGATATCTTAAAAAGCCCGCTATACCATTTATGTCCAAACCTACCAAGGTAGCTCGACGGAGCCCCGCTTCGCGGGGCTCCTATTGCTTTTTACAAGGTTTATAGTAACCTTACACGAAGGGGATCCCCTTCGAACCTAACCTGTCCGAGTCAGGGTGCCCCAAGTCCCGAGCTCGCCTCGCTCGCTCTTGCATCGATAGTATGTAATTTGTGTAACTGAGTGTACAAAAAGTCACGTTTTGGTATTCGTTAGTAAAAGATTTTTTATTTTAAAAAATGTGGTACTCGTTGGGAATAGAAAATAAATACGAAAATAAACGAATACCAAATGGTATTAGCTCTTGGTATTGGACGGGAATACACCCTAAAATAGCATCACAAAAGTACTGTATCACCACTCTATTAATTAAGTCTCGTTTTTATTTTTTAGTTAGTATTGTATTCGGATCCCTATACCAACTCGAACAACCCTGTGAATATACTTCACATAACGCTACCAATCGGGTCCAAAACCATCCTTACTCGTCTGTGTTTCGAAGTGTCAGACTAAAAAAAAAATTATATTTATTCGTCGGTGGTATGAGAACCTCTTCTTTTTCTTTGGTAAAAAAACATGATTCGCTTGTCAGTAAATGTTATTTAAATATTAAAATCAGTGGTAACATTGTTTACTCGTCTGTAAATTGGTCTCACATTGTTTGTCATGAGAGGCCTTTCCAAGTCGAGATCTTACGTTTTTGTAACGTAAAGTAAACGAGGACTTTGACGTTAATTTGAGGGAAAACTTTTATTCCTCTTTCGTACACGCAGAGGCGCTTTTTCATGCTCCATACAATTTACGACGTAATACTTTAAGTACGCTACGACCAAATACGTAGAATGCGTGCTTGGGTCTCAGCTATTATTAGTAAAATCAACTGAATTCGTTGTAGAAATTTTTTTACTAACAAACATACATTTATATATACTTTTTGTTACAGTTGCTATCAAGAAAAGTACCACTATGGATCGGAAGACCAGCTCTTTTGGCACTACTGCTGTCACTAAAGTGTTCGTGCTGCTACTCATCATATGTCTAGTGGAATGTGCTACAGGTATGTTTGAATTTAACTGGCACTAAAAGTACCATTATTGCTTCCAAGTTAATCAAGACCAACTACATATATTGATACCACAACTGTCCTAAAGGTTTCACGCTAGTATTAGTTTAATATCTCGTGAAATATGCTACAGGTATGTTTGAATTAAACTGACACTAAAATAATTATACTGGATTCCCAAAAAGTCTGTTTTCCACTGCAAAGGATCTTGATAGGAGACAATGCAATAATAAGCAATCGAAAATAACTACACAACCCCTAATTTGTTAATGTTCTTTTTTTAATAAATATGAGAAAATGAGTTAGTTACGACTTTTGCTAAAATCCGAAAATGAGATATTTGTCGATGAGACAAAAAGCCTTCCGATGACGATATATTGCATGTCACATAAAAAGGCTTACTGAATACTGAACAAATGCGTTCGATGTTCATACACGAGGCATCTTCCGCTGTTCGTAAAAAAAGAACTTTAAGCTATAAGACATAAGGAGCTGTCACAAAAAGTACAACAATGGATCGCAAAGCGTATAAAAGCGCAGTGAGTACCACTGGCACTAAAACGTCTGTTATAATGTCTTACTGAGTGCCGACGAGACACGCTCGGTGCAACGCATCATTTGTTAGAATATACCTAACTTGTATAGTTTTTACATAGGTCTGCTTGAGTTGTCGCTGTACTGTGTTATAACAACGCAATTCTCGCTTCATCTGTATGTTGTGTGGTTTTACTTCAAATTAAATGAATAGGGACTTAAATAATTTTGCTTGCATTAGGTCTATATTCTTTCGACATTTCTTGTTTACTATTTAATTGTAACCACGATATGTAAAATAAATTAAATATTATTATGTAAAAATTAAGTAGGTATGATATTAATTAACATTAATTAATAACGATACTAAATATAAAAAAATTAATTAAAAACAAATATTTTTTGCTAAATTAAATTTTCAAGTGACAGTTGACTGATGGACGGCATTGATGTAGTCGTACCATAACGTTGTGTACTTTTTTTTGTCGTGGTAAAATCATCAAATGAATCCTCCCACCCAGGGCAGGGCGGGAGGGATGGACTGTCAGACTCGTACTGACTAAAATCCACAGTGTCCAACGTTGCGTACTTGGAAAAAACTGTCAAAAACTTAAAATTGTTCCTCGGATAAAATAATGAAGAATCACGTGGAAGCCACACTTGTTCGCTACTTTACGGTCAAAAGCTATAAGGTACTTTAAAAAATAAAAGAGAATTCTACATTTAAAATTAATTAAAAAGGTTAAGAACCTCAACTAGGGTGACCACTCGCGGTAAGCGTTTCTTTTTTAAATGCCGCCAGTCTCAGGCAGTCGTCAGCCAGTAATTTTACCGTACCGCACCTATTTTGATTACATACTCTTTCGAATTAATATAATTGAACAAGGTAATAACTTAAGCTAGAAAAAAAAATGTTATCAATTCAGGAAACTAAAGTTTAATGTGCTCAATTTCCAATAAGTGTTGTTTTGTTTTAACAAAAATATGACATACTCGTAATTATTATTTACCATTTAAATGTGGATAACCTGGCTACACGTGAAGACGGCCGATTAATAAGGTTTTTACCGAATAATGACCAGTATTGAGTCTACGAAATCAGGACTAACAAAAATCGTATTGAGTTGATGATATCGTCAAAATTACGGGGAATACTCGTAGATGAATGACACACATACACATTACGCAGAAACATGATGTTGATGTGGATATTCAGCAAAACATCACACAGTTGAGATACAGGTATCTTTAAGATATTCAGGGCTATCTTGGAGGGAAAGTGGGCTAAAATCCACGACACATGGGCACGTGTACATTATCTGAGAAAGCTATATTTAAATGGTTTCTTTAGTACATTTTTTCAATCACAAAAAGCCGCAAAAAAGCGAACATACATTTTTTATAACGGTTAATGATGGCTTAATCTAAACACCACAAACCAAACACCCAACACTCTTAAAACAGATTATTGCATGCTAACATTATTTCAAGAAAAATTTCAAGATGTCCAAGGACCGTCTTCTGTTATTTTTGTGTTACGTATAAGAGAATCGACCGCCAATATGGCAGCATACTTTGAAAACACGGAACATCTCTAAAAATAAACGTGAAGGTTTTGCTTCACTTACTGGCTTAAGGAGCTTCGTCATTCATTATATTAATTTGATTTATAAACCGACTCGTGAATTAAAATGTCGTATTAGAACAGCTAAATAATTTAAAAAAATAAAAAAATCACATAAGGTGACACCTGTAGTCCCCGAAGGCTTAAGCAGAAGTGTACTTACTTAAAAATACCTCATCCACATTCTGCCAATAGTATTTTTTTAAGCCCCACAAGAAGGGGGCGAACCAATTGCCATCAAACGGACTCTAATCTAGTCCTCGTTGCTACTATTAAGGAAAAAAAAAACCATGAATACTTTGCCTGACCTGGGAATGAAACCCAAGACGTCTTACCTACGAGACGCTTTTAAACATTTTCGCCTAATTAACAATGTTCAAAAGGTTAAAAACAACAAATACATCATAACTTTAATAATCTTATGAAGCCACTAATGTTTCTACCAAAAACAGAGAAAATAAATCATAATAACACATACGTGCAAGAAGGCTTATCCACGAAATCCTTGTCGAATCTCATAAACAGTTATTTTGGTTGCAAATGGCTTACAAAGAAAAACCGTCGTAATAATGTCAGCTCTAAGTATTATGGAACAACAGTAGGTGTTCCTTTAATTTTATCAAGTTGATCCCTATGTCAATTTCTGGGAAATTGAAACAATTAAATAGGTGCGTCCACACAGAGCGAGCAGCCTCGAGAAGCTGTTTGCTCACTTTCCTCGGCTGAGACACGTCCATGCTAATCGAGCTGCTTCGCGCGGCAAATGCCTCGCGAGGCTGCTCGTTCTGTGTGGACGCACCTAATGACTAATCCTTTTTATGAATTACCTGCCATCATCGTCAAGATGATTTTTGAGAAAAGAAAAATTCAGCTGCAATTGGGATTTGAACCCGCGTCTTCTAGATCTATAAGTACTCCAGACGCCTTACCAATTCCGCTACCGCAACTCACACTAACAAACAAAATTAATAAGGCTTGATAATCTGATGTATATATTTTACTAAGCCGTCACTGAGAGGGAACACTTTTTTTTGTTTCGTGGTTAAATCACCAAATGAGTCATCTCGCCCAGGGCGGAAGAGACTGTCAGACTCGTACTAACTAAAATCCACAGTCAGTTTCGACAAGCCTGTTGGTCTAGTGGTTAGTTTCCCTGACTGCTATGCCGGAGGTCGTGGGTTCGATTCCCACCCAGGACAAATGTTTGTGTAGTGAGCACGATCATTTATTCTGTGTCTGGGTGTAATTCATCTAGCATATTTATGTATTTAGAAATATATAAGTATGTTTATCAGTTGTCTAGTACCCATAACACAAGCTCTGCTTAGCTTGGGACTAGATGGCGTTGTGTGATAGTTGTGGAATATTATTATTATTATATTCTCTTTATTCATTTTTTTAACTTATTATATACATTTTTAAATATTTTCACAAAAATAAAAAAAGTAAAAAAAAAACATTTAAAAATATAAATAATTATTATATTATTATTACAGTGTTCCTTCAATAGCCCTTTAAGTTTCAGGATCACGGTTAGGTAACCGTGATCCGTAAACAGGTGTTTAGGCAGTCCCGCGACCCTGGTATGGGACGCTAAAAGGAAAGAAACCCTAAAACAATATTAGGCACTCTACCATGCGTTTGACCGTTTGCCACATTCTGAAATGTCTTTGCTGACGTTAAACATCCATTAAGGAGATTTTTAACTTTACAACTAAAAAAATTCAAATGAATTATGGTTGAAATTCAACGACTTATCAACCTCCAGTACGTATGATTATTACTGGTATTATAACCATCCTGTCCTGTATATAGCTAATATCTTTTATACCATAAAGGAGACAAACACATAGCCATTAGGAAGGAACGTTGAGTCGACAGTTAAAATGACAATATTTCCGATGATAAGACATTGTGTTTACACCGTAGGTCCTTCAATTGTTGGCACAACAATTCAAGAAGAACTGGCTCACCCATTTTCTCACCCAGCTTACGAGTTGAGCTACACGGTAACTGACACGACTGACTGGACAGGTCCACTCAAATCTGTGTGGTTCTTACTTCATAAGACCGCCTCAGACACCTGCATGGTTTTCATATAACTTTACTAATACAAAATTGTCTGGACTTTATAAGAGACTGTGACCTCTGAGTTTGTTTCGGATGTTTCTTCTCAGAGTAGTCAGGTACGAAACACCGGCTTCATCTAGTATAAAAATAGAGTCCTTTTGACGTGCAAAAGAGTTTGCCAAAATCAATTTGCTAAATAAAGTTCATTCATCATCATTTATCATTTACCCGCATCAGAATCAGAATATTTATTTGTAAACTTATGTCATCTGCGGACGAAACGCAACTCGAGTTACTTCATCATCATCATCAGCCTATAAATGGTCCCACTGCTGGGACACAGGCCTCCTCTCTGAGAGAGGGAGTAGGCCATAATCCACCATGTGGGCCCAGTGAGTGAGGTGGATGTCACATGTCTTCGAATTTTTGGTTCTAGGACATGCCGGTTTCCTTACGATGTTTTCCTTCACCGTTTTGAGAGCAGTGGTGATGAAATAAATTACACAAAGTAATGTGCCTGGCCGGATTCGAAACCACGACCTGCAACTCGTAAGTCGGGACCGATACCACTGGGCCACCACTGCTTGAGTTACTTGACGCTGGACTTATGCGCGTAGGTGGTCGTCAACCAGTTGGACTCTTAAAGGGTTTGCCTACCACCAAGCTTGACAAGTATTGTCGCTTCTTACGCCACGCGTTTGTCTTTCAGAATCTAAATATTGTATTTTTTATAAACCATTCCCCTACGGACCAAAATTATTTAGGACGCAACTGAAAAACATCAAAAATAGTCCGATCACGTGCAAAAAGAATTCGTAACAATATTACATTGATAACTGTCACAACTACATATAAGCTAGAACATTTACTTTTTGCCAAAGTTAGTGTCAACACTTGTCAAATGGTTGAATTTCTTTTGATTTGATAAAACAAAGTTATTTTATTATGAACTGTTTAGATTGCTCTTGTTGAAATATTTTCATGACACTAAATATAAGCATGGCAGCAATAATTGCCCTACCACAATGAAACCTGAAGTCATGCCTTTTTCAATTTGATAGTCAGACAATACAGGAACCCACTTCAAAGGGTTTTTAAGCTATTGCATAGCTTTTATCGAGGGCTCTGAGCGCGGCGCGGCGCGGCGACCGAATCAAGAAATTTCCAGAAACCTAAGGAAAATACCTGACATCACGCATCGTCTAACATCGTTTTAGTTCGGGAGACTTCGGAAATCATAAAAATATCCGTCAAAAAACAATTTACTTTTTCTTACTGATTCTAAACGGCCAGCTACAAAAGGAGTTTTCACAATGAAACCTACTTATAAAATTCTCCTACAACAAACAGGTTCTTTATTACAGTAGTGCACCACAAACATTTTAAATAAATTATATTCTCGTTAAATATAGGTACGCGGTAGGCGATTTTATTATTTTAAAATAAAAACAAAAATTATGCAATAGCTTCACCGCGGCAGTCTCCGAGTGCCACATGTATTTTTTTTTTAATTTTGTTAAATGGAAGAAGAAAATGTGTTGCCTCGAGCTCATATAGAATGGGATTAGAGCAGAAAGGAGATGATGAAACGAAATTTCTTAAACCACATAAAATTGTTATGTTTCAGTCTCGATTAAAACATTTTTTACTTATCAACCTTACAACCCAATTTTAATTAGGTACAACCAAAAGTTGAAATTATCATTGAAACCAATTAGTTCATTGAATAAAACAATAGACACTTGATATCTAAACAAATAAACAACTTGAAATAAATTCTCATTGTATTTCAATTTTAACAACAATAAATTATGTATTAATTTAAATTATTCAAAATAAATAACATTATCTAAAGTTAAATGGATACAACATTGAAATTATTATTTAGAAAGCAGTAGAGCAGAGATCTATTGTGAAATAACAATTGTAGTTAAAACATCAGGCTGGTTCGGGTCGGCATTTTGGTATAAAAAATTGCCGGAATGAATGTGCTGTCTATCACTAGGCACCGGTAGTCGGCGCTGTGGGACGGTAAAGTGAATCGCACATCACATCGGCTTGAACACCGCGCACCTGAGCAGCTCTCACCGCATTCCTGCTCGGCGTCACCTCAAAATCTGATTCGCCGCCTTATCCATACGGACTAGCTATATAGAGCGGAAAACTCTGTTTACCGGAAATTAAAAATGTATCTCAAATTCGATCTTGATCTTTGTCTGTAATCAATTAACGGCCGAATTTGCCAAATTGAGTCTTAAAGATGTCCTATCACAAGCAGCAACTTCGAATAGAACGGATCCGGAAACACAAGATTATGTGTGGCTAATTTCAAGAACTTAATTTTAAACTATTGCATAGCTTTTATCGCGGGCTCTGAGCGCGGCGCAGCGAGGCGAAAAATTTTCCAAAAACCTAACGAAAATACCTGACACCACGCATCGTCTTACATCGTTTCAGTTCGGGAGACTTGGGCAATCATAAAAATATCCATCATAAAAACAATTTATTTTTTCTTACTGATTCTAAACGGCCAGCTACAAAAGGAGTTTTCACAATGAAACCTACTTATAAAATTCTCCTACAACAAAGAAGTTCTTTATTACAGTAGTGCACCACAAACATTTTAAATAAATTATATTCTCGTTAAATATACGCGGTAGGCGATTTTATTCTTTTTAAAAAAAAATGTTATGCAATAGCTTCACCGCGGCAGTCTCCGAGTGCCACATGTATTTTTTTTATTTATAATCAACTTACATATAAAGTTGGTTTACCTTGCCGTGAAACAAGTTAATTCCATTTGGTATTGTTAATTGATAATTAAGAAACTTTCCTGGAAAAAGTCTTTTGGGAAAATATGTATATAATTGTAACTAGGAATCTAATAATCGTTTAGTTGTTTCCTAGATATTTGTTTTATACTTACCTACGTTTTTACCTACCTACTCGTAGATATCTACTAGCATAAGTGAGCATTGTAAACGATAAGTAAATACTTCGATATTAACATGAAAAATACTCGTTTATTATAATTTCCACAATACAATGGATTTATTTATATGTGTTCAAAATTAAATACTGATTGTACTTCTTTCCAAATTGGGACTAAATACTATAAGGACACAAGTTTTTTTTTAATATTTACTTTGTGTTTACGTCGTCACGCACTTGTACCTACTCGGGCTTCACATCCTGTCCTTAACCCATTTAACTTGTGGTCGGCGCAACACGTTTTTTTCTTCCATTCTCCCCTATTATACGTCACAGTATCATTTTCTCTTTTTTCTTTCCTTACACAAGCCGTCCATCTTTTCTTTGGCCTTCTTCTTCTTCTCCATCCGTCAACAACATACATCATCATCATCATCAGCCTATAATGTTCCCACTGCTGGGACACAGGCCTCCTCTCTGTGAGCGGGAGTGGGCCATAATCCACCACGCGGGCCCAGTGCGGGTTGGTAGATGTCACATATCTTCGAATTTTTGGTTCTAGGACATGCCGGTTTCCTCACGATGTTTTCTTTCACCGTTTTGAGAGCAGTGGTGATGAAATAAATTACACAAAGTAATGCGCCTGGCGGGGTTCGAACCCTACTACAAATCGTAAGTCGGGACCGATACCACTGGGCCACCACTGCTCCTAAACAACATACGCAAGAACAATTTAAAATTTGTGTATTTAGAATTTTCTCATACAATCTCAGCAGACCAATTAGGTATTCACCCCTCTCGGGGTTGTTTTCCATTACACCTATTAGCATAAGTGTAATGCTCAGGGTTCAAGTTTCTCACCCCCATTGGGACTCGAAACATACCGGAACAAATATTTGTATGGCCTACAATTAATTGTACCGCCTCTAGCTGTTTGTATGAGTTTAAATGTTTGTAAAAGCTCCCACGATACAAGTGTATGTCCTAGTATGAGGAAACGTTTTCTTTTTTATCCGACTTTGCCAGAAGGAGGGTTATGTTTCATTTTAAAAAGATAACTAGTGAAATGTGGAGGAGCTCGTGGCTAAATATTACCAGCATCATTTTGATCTTCAAGGTTTAGCCGCGCTTGCCGAGGTTAGTCTGTGGATGGGTGACCATCTACTGCAACAAGTTTCCTCAGTATCTCGAAGCCGTTGGACCCGGCTGTCATTTTTAGATCTTTCAAAGTGCGTTACTATTGGTCAGAAGCTCGAAAGTCTTACCAAAGGGTACCGTATTACCCAATTACTAGGTTGTGGGGGGAAAAGTTAGGGAGATTGCCGATGACGCGATGCGATGCAATTCGACCGATACAAGTGAAAATCATCCTTATCACTACGACATATGACATAAAGGCTCGAACAGACACACGCGATTAATCGCGCTGCGACAACGAGGCAAGCTAATTTCCACTCTAAATGTACTGCGAATGGATCGCGACAAGTCGCCCCGCGCGATTAATCGTGTGTGTCAGCTCGAGGCTTAAAACGTGCGGTTATCTACGGGTAGATAAAAAACAAAACACACTCGCCACGGCGACGTAAGTCAGTCGAATTGCATCATTATATCGTAGTTGCAAGAACGATTTTCATTTTTAGTTAATAGAAATTCCAAATCGTACGAAGCGCGTTATGAGCCAAGCTTCCTTAGACTGGAAAGTGACTCTAACATAGTTGTGACAAGAATAGGCAGAGGATGAGCTGGTGAAACGTCAACATGCACAGATGCCAGCACATCAACCGACCCCAATCTGTCAAACTCCTTTAAAATATTCAACCTTAGCACAAAAGCAGAAAATTTATGTTCGTTTGGGATAATTTGACAGATAGGAGCATACTGTTTTTTATACTATTGCTAACTATTCAATGTTATAGCATTATTTGTATCATTATTATCACATGTGTTCAGTGGCGTAGCGAGATCGAATTTACGAAAGGGTAAGACTCATCTGCGAGGCCCTTTTCTTTCTTCTCCGAGCGTGAGGCCCCTACAGGTGTGAGGCTGGGAGCTATGGCCCGCTTAGCCCCTAACCTAACTACGCCACTGCATGTGTTAGTTTAACGAACAACGTATTGGTGATCGTAAATCTGGAGATTGTTTGTCAAAGATATTAAATGTCTCTTTTAATGGTGTCATAAATATAGGAAATTTTATTATGGGTTTGGCCAATCATTTAGTACCTATTATAGTTGAAGACTTAGAGAGGTATATAAAAATTTACATAATATATTGGCTAAACCGTGCCCGCTTCGCTGTGCCTTATTTTTATTTTCATCGTTGTGTCACCAAACAGAGACCCTAGCATAACTTTTCACGTGTTTGTGACGTAAAGCAAAGTAAAGAAAAAAACAAAACCGGCCAAGTGCGAGTTGGACTCGCGTGAAAAGGGTTCCGTACGATGTTACCTATCACGTTTTTTTTTTTAATCTGACCCAAATTGGTACGCACAATATTGAGTGATTTACCATGTTATTTTAATATCATGGAGTTCTTATAGGTTTTCCTATAATCTATAAGTAGAAAACTAAATTCTGTATTTTTTTTTAAATTAGGTTCAGTAGTTTCGGAGATAAGGGGGGGAATGGTCAAATTTCGTCTATTTTCTTGAATAACTTGGAAACTATTTATTTTAAAATTACAAAAAAAATATATTTAAGATTGTCTCAACAATACCTTTCATTTGATATGTCACAGGATGCAGTTTTCATTTTTTATTTTTTATTTTCCCCTTTTCCCCCAAAAATTACCTCCCATATACAGATATGGACTTCTTATAGGTTGTCCTATAATCTATAAGTAGAAAACTAATTCCTGTATTTTTTTCAAAATTTTAGGTTCAGTAGTTTCGGAGATAAGGGGGGGGGAATGGTCAAGCTTCGTCTATTTTTTTTGAATAACTTGGAAACCATTTATTTTAAAATTACAAAAAAAATACTTTTAAGTTTGTCTCAACAATACCTTTCATTTGATATGTCACACGATGCACATTTCAAATATTTTTTTTTAAATTTTCCCCTTCCCCCCCCAAAAATTACCTCCCATATACAGATATGGACTTCTTACAGGTTATCCTATAATCTATAAGTAGAAAACTAATTCCTGTATTTTTTTCAAAATTTTAGATTCAGTAGTTTCGGAGATAAGGGGGGGGGAATGGTCAAGCTTCGTCTATTTTTTTTTAATAACTTGGAAACCATTTATTTTAAAATTACAAAAAAAATACTTTTAAGTTTGTCTCAACAATACCTTTCATTTGATATGTCACACGATGCAGTTTTCAAATATTTTTTTTTAAATTTCCCCTTCCCACCCCCAAAAATTACCTCCCATATACAGATATGGACTTCTTATGGGTTATCCTATAATCTATAAGTAGAAAACTAATTTTTGTATTTTTTTCAAAATTTTAGGTTCAGTAGTTTCGGAGATAAGGGGGGGGGAATGGTCAAATTTCGTCTATTTTCTTAAATAACTTGGAAGCTATTTATTTTAAAATTACAATAAAAATATATTTAAGATTGTCTCAACAAGACCTTTCATTTGGTATGTCACACGATGCAGATTTCAATTTTTTTTTTAAATTTTCCCCTTCCCCCCAAAAATTACCTCCCATATACAGATATGGACTTCTTATAGGTTTTCCTATAATCTATAAGTAGAAAACTAATTACTGTATTTTTTTCAAAATTTTAGGTCCAGTAGTTTCGGAGATAAGAGGGGAGGGGGAATGGTCAAATTTCGTCTATTTTCTTGAATAACTTGGAAACTATTTATTTTAAAATTACAAAAAAAATACATTTAAGATTTTCTCAACAAGACATTTCATTTGATATGTCACACGATGCAGTTTTCAAAACTTTTTTTTTCATTTTCCCCTTCCCCCCCAAAAATTACCTCCCACATATAGATTTCATCTATTCACGTCACACCTCTGTGCTTGGGTCACAGGAATTGATATGTGTACCAAATTTAAACCCAATCGGTTTAGTAGATTCGGAGATAATTGACTGTAAGCGACAGACAGACGGACACACGAGTGATCCTATAAGGGTTCCGTTTTTGTATTCGGACGTACGGAACCCTAATACTTCAAGTTAGTATAATGCGGAAATGTGATAGAAGTCAGCTACCATGTTTCAATACTCAACACTTTATTGCATTCCATAATGTTAAATAAAACAGTTGGTATGTTAAAACGTTGAATCAATTATGGACACTGTCGGGCACAGCAAAGTTAAATTAATTGATAAATAATAGGAGACAGGATTGTTTTCATCTGTCATTTCGGTGTGACCACATATTTTCAGACTTGTCGATACATAAATAGTCCTCAAGAAACACGGCGCCAACCTTAGCGGAGACCCTTCGTTTCGTTTTTTTTGAACTTCATAGTCCCATGGGACCTAGAATCAAGCGTAGGATCATCAGCTTGACAATAATAATATTGCCAATGTGCTTTTGAGCAGTGTTCTTCATCATCTTTCTGCCCTTGTTCCATTTTACTTGGGGTCAGCGCAACACATTTTTTATATCAGTCGTCACAGTATCATGTGCTCCTTTTTCTTTCATATTGGATATTACCAAGCTCGCAAGCTGGTAATGTTGGACTATTTGATCTTAATGGGAACACTAATAAGGTTGAAAATGAAACCACAATTGTGTCCTGATCTGAGCTGGTATATTTTTAAAATTAAAAATCAGAGACCCCAACGAAATTGATGTAGACAAACGATAGCGCGATCTAATTCGACTACAACGCCATCTATCGAGCATCGGGTCAAACTTCTTGCACTTTTATGGTTTCGTTACAAACATACCGGCCACCAAGGACATACAGTGACAGGATGTCCTTCTTAAATGTGGCTGAATCTAAATTAACAAGATTTAGAAGTACTACATATTAAATTCACAAGTAATATCAAAAAGTAAAAGTCTTAATAGTTCTTAAATTTAACAAAAAATAAAATACAATAACAGTCATAACAGGTAAAAAAACTTATTGAGCTATTGGCAAAACACATAGTTTGGAAGTTGGTCGCTTAATGACAGATGATTTTGTGCGCAATGTGACTACACGGGTAACGCTATCATCGCCCGGATGTTTCTCTACCACTCGTCCCAACAACCAACGACTAGGCGGTAAATCATCCTCCTTAATTAATACGATATCACCGATATTGGGCTCAGGAACTTGAGAGGACCATTTGTATCTATTCATGAGATTCGACAAGTATTCCTGGGACCATCGTTTCCAAAATGACTGCACCATCCGTTGAACAAATTGCCATCGAGACAAGTAATTTACGTTTGCACTTTCGTAATTTTTGTCCGGCACATTAACTAAGGGTTCACCGATCAGGAAATGTCCTGGGGTTAACGGCAGGGGTTCACCAGGATCAGCAAAGTTTATGACGCTTATCGGTCGTGAATTTAAACATGCTTCGACTTGATTCAGCAGCGTAGACATTTCTTCATACGTCAGTGTAGCGTCACCAATTACCCTTTTAAGGTGAAACTTGGTGGATTTCACCCCAGCTTCCCATAGACCACCGAAATTGGGAGCATGAGGCGGTATAAAGTGCCACTCAGTATTGTTTGCTTCTAGGTGTTCTGCTATTGCGGGTTGAATAGATCCCAACTGTTGTAGTTCTCTAGAGGCACCTACGAAATTTGTGCCGTTGTCACTCCATAACTTAGCACAGTGACCTCGTCTTGCTACGAATCGTCGGAAGGCATCTAAAAATGCCTGTGTACTCATATCGCTGGCGACCTCCAGGTGAAGAGCGCGGGTGGACATACAAACGAAAAGGCATATGTAGCCTTTGTATGAGCGATGCCCACGGCCTTTTGTCGTTCTTATGCCTATAGGACCCGCATAATCCACGCCGCTGTGTAAAAATGGTCTTGCTGGTGTGCATCGGACGGATGGGAGATCACCCATCAATTGGTTTCTAACGCTAGCTCTCTGTTTTGCACAAGTTACACATTTGCGAACGTAATTTTGAACCAGAGATCTAGCACCTATTATCCAATAGGCTGATCTTAAAAAGTTTAAAAGCAACTGAGGACCACCATGCAGGGTCTTCTCATGAGCATCTGCAACTATGAGATGAGTCAAATGACTGGAATGTGGTAGAACTATCGGATGTTTCACTGCTTCGTTTAACTCTGATTTTGCAAGTCGTCCTCGAACTCTCATGATACCTTTCTCGTCAATAAAAGGACAAAGTGATTTCAATCTGCTTGATTTTATATTTAAATACCCTTGTTCCTTTAATTGTGTATATTCTGTACTAAATGTTTCCCTTTGTGCCTTCTTTATACAGCTTTCCAATGCAGTTTCTATTTCATGATACTTTAAATATTTACTTTCTTGTTTGTCTTTCTTCAAAAATCGTCTGCAATACGCAATCACTCTAACTAATTTACGTAGGCTAGAATATCTTTCAAAAACTACGTGCTCTGGAATAACAGCAGAATGTACCTTTATTGTTTGTTCTAAATCTATTTTTAAATCTTTTGGTCTATTGTACTCAATTTTGTTGTTTTTCAGAAATGAAGGTCCTGAAAACCATAACTCATTATTAATTAATAAGCTAGGAAGAATTCCCCTTGAAGCGCTGTCGGCTGGATTCTCTTTGGTTGACACGTGAAACCATTGAGATGAACTCATTGAACCTAATATTTCAGCAGTCCTATTTGCAACAAAGGTTTTCCACCTACTAGGGTGGCTGTTAAGCCACGACAGCACTACTGTTGAATCAGTCCATGCTGTGATTTTTTCCTTTGAAAGATTTAAAATCTCTGCTGAGTCTATCAACAGCTTTGATAAGAGAACTGCACCACATAATTCCAATCGCGGAATGCTGACCTGTTTGATGGGAGCTACTCTAGTTTTTGCAACTAGTAGTGAAAGATTCACCTTGCCTGAACCATCAATTGCTCTCAAATAAACAACAGCGGAGTATGCTGTTTTGGAGGCGTCACTAAATCCGTGTAACTCAAGATCATCATTGGAGTGAGCTCCAAGCCAACGAGGTATCCGAATATTGGTGAGTAATTTTAACTCTTCGCGGTAAGTACTCCACTCTGTTACTAGTTCCGCACTTAATTCCTCGTCCCAATCAACACCTGCGAGCCACAACTTCTGAATGAACACCTTTGCTAGAACCACACTTGGGGCTAACCACCCTAATGGGTTGAACAACCGAGCTATGTCAGATATTATGGATCTTTTTGTTACAGGTGCCAGCGTGAGCGGAGGAAGACTAACGGCGTACTGAAAAGAATCGGCGTGGCGATTCCAGGTGAGTCCCAAAATTTTTATTGTACTGTCTAGTTTTATTTCTTTGTTCTCATTATTTATTTCCATTTCCTTTATTCTTGTGTCCTCTTTTTTCTTGTTCTGAATGTACTTATTCTGTGTGCTTGATTTTTCAGATTGCTGTTCTTCTTTATTCTCATATGTTGAACTTATCCTATCTAATAATAGTTGATTATTGCTGTTCCATTTCTGTAAAGTAAATCCACCTTTTTCTAATAATTCAATCATTTGTTTACAGATTTCCACACCCTCGTCTGTGTTGTTACATCCTGTCATTAAATCGTCCATATAGAACGAATTTAAAACTCTATCAGATGCAAGAGGGTACCTTTCTCCTTCGTCGTATGAAACCTGATGAAGCGACCTAACGGCTTGGTACGGTGCAGATGCTGTTCCGAAGGTTACCGTTACTAACTCATGGTCTCTGATTGGTTTTTCAGGACTATCCCGCCAGAGTATTCGCTGAAAGACTGCATCTTCATCGGCTATTTTGACCTGACGGTACATTTTTACTATGTCCGCCACTATACCAATCGAATACATCCTCCATCTTAAAACAGTATGTCTTAAATCGGCTTGCAGTGTTGGTCCAACCATAAGTGTGTCGTTTAGTGAAACTCCCTTTTTATTTTTTTCAGAAGCGTTAAAAACAACACGAACCTTAGTCGTGGCCTTGTCATTTCTTATGACTGCGTGGTGTGGTAAGTATACTGCTTCTTCTCTATTACCATTATCTTCTTGTACGAGTCTCATGTGACCTAGTTCTAAGTACTCGTTAATAACATTTGTATACTTTTCTTTTAAGTCTGTGTCCTTACTTAATCTTTTTTCTAATGATCTGAATCTTGTTTCAGCTATGTCGCGTGATCTTCCACCCTTACAAGCAGGCTCTTCATCTCGGAATGGTAATCTTACTATGTATCTACCATTGACATCTCTCTTAGTAGTTTTAAGATAGAACTCCTCACATTTTTGTTCTTCTGGATTTAGAAGTTTCTTAGTACTAATATGTTCTTCTATCTCCCAAAATTTCTTTAAGACTTCGTCTTCATTGACCTGTGCACAATGTACTCTTATATTTTTTGCATGAGGTTTTGCTCCTTCATTGCTTGAATTAACTACCCCTGAAAGAACCCACCCTAATGTTGTGCTCTGTGCAATCATCGTACCAGATGGACTCTTTACTATACCTTCCTTCACAATGTGACAGTAAGCATCAGCACCCAAAAGAATATCTATTCTGTTAGGCGTGTGGAACTTGGGATCAGCCAGGCACAAACCATTGATACCAATCCAATCCAATGAACTTGTGATTACACTCCTCTCAGGTAAGTACGAGGTGATCTTACCTAAAACATAGGCATTTATTTTAAGTTCAAAATCAAAGTCTATTGTAGACTTGATTGTTAAACTTACCATGCTCTTCGCAATGGTTGACCTGTCGTCACCTAAACCTGAAACGAGACCTCTGACTGGAACTTTCTTTAGTCTCAGCAGTTGGACTGTGGCTTCTGTTATAAAACATGCCTGTGACCCTTGGTCTAGCAACGCTCGAACTGTTTGCGGTTCACCCGTTTTGGACTCGGCTTTTATTAGCGCAGTGGCTAATAAAACCTGTCTGGGTTTGAAGAGTTTGCCTGTAGACAAGCATGCGACTATCTGTTTATCACTAGTTGAAGAACTATCGATAGCAGACTCCGCGGTAGCTTTCTGGCCTTCCTTCTCTACGCTGGCTTCTTTAGTGAGATGTAATAAGGTATGATGGCGCTTCTTGCAAACTTTACAGGAGGTCTGTTTTTTACAGTCGTGTACTCGGTGATTGCTGCCCAAACAATTGAAGCACATATTGTGTTTTGCTACAAATTCTCGTCTGCTTTCGGTAGACTCTTTAGCAAATTGTTTACAGAAACAGAGTTTGTGGAGTTCCGAGCAGTATTCGCAACGTATATTAGATGGATTTGTGGCTAGCATTGCTTTCGACGTATGACCTTGTGAACTACTACTGGCCTGGTGAGCTCCAGCCTTCCTCGGCTCTATGCATTCCAAAGCGCGGAAACGATTTTCAATAAATACCTTTAGTTGGTCAAAAGTGGGCAAGTCATTTGTGGAATCGTTGGTCCCGCTTAACTCCCACTGTTTTCGTGTTTCGTTATCTAACTTAAACGTTATCATATGAACGATAATAACGTCCCATGTATTCGCCTTTAAATTTTTAAGCGCATTAAGACAGTCATTAGTGACATCTAATAGTTCCTTTAAACCAGTAGCTGATTCCACAAACAATCGCTTCTGGCTGAATAACCTTTTTAAAATACAACTAACTAGGTACTTTTTATTAGCATAGCGTTTTTCTAATAGAGACCAACATTCGCTGTAGTTGGCAGCTGTGATTGGTGTATGCCTAATCAATTGTTCGGCTTCACCAGTGAGGTGGCTTTTAAGGTAGTGCAGTTTTTGCACATTATCTAAAGACGCGTTATTATGTACTAGTGAAGTGAAAAGATCGTGAAAAGCTGTCCATTCACTGTACTTGCCAGAAAAGTTGGGAATTGTGATCTTAGGTAATTTTACGAATGTACTGGATGGCTTAGAGGAATCATTACTATTAGAACCATCCTTTTGTGGTAACGGTTCTTTAGAATAAATCTTATTTAATGTTGATTTCATCAAAGATTTGCATAATATATAGGTATCTTCAGTGGAATCATATATATCATCAATCTTTTGACCTATTTCCTCTATCTTGAAATGTCTATAAATTTGTGTTTTCGTTTCTTTAAACGAAGACCAATCATTTTCCAACAACTCTAGCCTTGCCTCAATATATTCCACTGAGAGCCTGTCCTTTGGACACTTTTTGAAATTTGTAAAAGCCTTCTGTATTACATTTTGAAAGTCTTTCAATATGTTTAATTGACTTTCCATCGTGAACAACAGCAAACAATATAGTTTTATGTATTTGAAATGTTTTAAAAATCTTAACTTTAACTTATAAACCTAACAACAAAACGCTTGACAAAACCTAAGTGTAGACAACTTGTAAATATGTTACAAAGAAAAATGTACGAAATTTTTCTAAGTCTCAAAATTCGCGAAAAATTTTACAAGTGTTTTAAAAATACACAAACTGACAAAAATCGGGCATAGGTTCCCCGTTCCGTCGTTTTTTATAAAACTATTCTAAGTCCTTAACTAACATGCACAAATTAAAGCTAAGTTGAAATATTTATAAAATCTTCTATGTTAAAATAATCCTTGTAATAAAGTTCAAAATTGCTTGAAGAGATATTCAAAATCACTGCTACTATGTATTTAAATTGTACTCACGATTTCACTTCACTCACACCGTTTTTACAAGTGCCGTACTGGTGGCGCCCCCTGTGGCGTCACTTGGAACTCCGAATTTTCGACTGCTGTCGCTGAACTCGTCCCCTGGGCTGAGCGTTGCTGCTGACACCCGGCTCCGGAACGCTGGACTGATGATCTCTGGTGGCGCCCTCTGTGGCGTCACGATGAACTGATGGCTGCGGCCGAGCTCGTCAACCTTGTTGAACGGAGCTGATGCTGCACCTCTGCGCGGTACTCTTGTCGCAGCGATCCACTGCGAGTACACTGGCTGATGCGGTCCAAAGCTGGCACCGCTGACTTCAAAACTTCAGACTGTTCTGGGTCTGATCCAGGGTCGATGGACCAATGGATATTACCAAGCTCGCAAGCTGGTAATGTTGGACTATTTCGATACCTCCCACGTAAGTTGTTGTAACCCACAAAATGCATGTTTTACGTTTTTTAAACTAAAACGCCTATTTTTGCCTACTTTAAGTGTTAAGAGTAAAAGAAATTAAAAAATGCAATTTTTAAGTATATTTACCAGACGTATAAAGTTGTATCATTATTACAACGGCGGCGTATAACATTGTATCCACCTCCGCAACGGTTAACGCGGGGCGCGTCGGGCGCTCGCGTCACGTATGTGTGACATACGACAGTTCATCCCGGACTACCAAAAGGGTGTAAACTGTTGTATAGATTACTTACAACAACTTACGTCGCTTAGAAGATACTAAATCAGCGTTGTATCATCACATACAACACTTTACCTTGTTGAAAAATAACAAATTATATGTGAAGTAATACATACGACAATTTACGTCGGCATTACATACACAAATATGTATTGGATGTTGACATACTATATTTTACGTTACTAAAATATATTTTTTTTAGTTACATACAACAATATACGTTTTTAAACTCTTCAGATTTTCATTACCGAGCAAAGGTTACCACCGCTTTTTTAATTTTTCCATGTCTGATTAGCCTCATGGGCCGAATTGAGGTCTATTTAGCAATAGATAGGTACTTATTAAATTGAAACTTACCATTACAGTTTATTACAGATTCTCCATTGCCAGTTACTTTAATGAATCTGAGACGAATGAATTAGCTAATATTACATTTTTAAGCACTATTTATTTATTTAAATAGAACGGCCGAAGCCAATTACACTATTCAATAATACAAAAGCCAATTAAACTATAACATTTACACCTTAAAATTAATTTACCACAGTCACGCATTCATTTCACAAAATTTCAGACATTCTGACAGTATCATCTTCCATTCATCCGCAAATACATCAAGATCTGTGTCTGAGTTCAGGAGAGCGTTAATCGCGGTTAACGTACGCGGAATTTAGTGGGACAAAACCCAATAGAAATTTAGTGGGACACGAGAAAGGATAAAACCCGTACAAGTGCTTGTAAAGGTATCTGAGGAATGCTTTTTGAACTTTCTCGAGAGCTAAAGCATACTGCTTCTCAAACGGACTAAATCTGTCAGTGACCATGTTGTCAATAAGGCACTAGAAAAGATGGATACATCGATGTTACAACGGGAATACCGATTCCTGATCAAAGGGGTAAGCATTCAAATCATCCTCTTAAAAATACTGGATCTGTCGAAACTAACGTATGTGACCACATGAAGAGCTTGCAACCAGTTGAGTCACATTATACAAGAAGGTGGTCAGACAGACTATCTGCACAGCCGCTTTCGATTTTCAGAAGATTCTGAATGCTCCTTATGGTCAATTATGTGTTATATATTACAAACGCAAGTTATCAGTTTTCAATTTCACTGTTTTTGACGCTACAAAGAAAGAGGCTTATTGCTACATGATGACATGAGGCAGAAGCCACTCGTGGTGCCAATGAGGTTTCAAGTTGTTTGTCTCACTTTTTTGAAAAAAGGCGGGATCTTACAGACCCCGCCATCCCCTTCGAACCTAACCTGTACGTGTCGGGGCGCCCACAAGTCCCGAGCTCGCTTCGCTGCTCTTCATCCCAAGTTCTCCTAATAACAATACCAATCGTGAAGGCAAACAATCAAAGTCCAGAGGACTCATCGTTGAGGCCTGAATGCGCGCCAAATTGTCTCCGCGTCTTTGAGCATGTTTTTATTAAAATTATAAACAGATGTATTAAATTGGTAACAAATACTATTATTTTAATAACTAATTGAGTTAAACTGTAACTACTGTACTGGTGACAAAATAACAAATAAAAATAATTCGCAGTCAGGGATCGGTAATCGATTTATTTGGTGACAGATCTACCTACCATTATGAGCACAAAGCTATTATTTAAGTAATAAAACAATTACACATTATAAGAACGAAATTAATATTCACGTAATGCACCACAATTTTATTGGTAATCTATCTGTTATTTTACACACATATTAACATTAGTTTGATAATTCATACCTGGGAACACTTTTTGTTTATCTGAGAGCGGAAATATTTTGTGGTGATAGATTCTATTAATTAGGTGATACAACTTGATGACAAATATAAATTTTGGTGACAGAAAATATAGTACCGATTTTTTATTATTACTATTCTTAATTGTAATAATTCGTTTTAAATTAAAAAAAAAATATATGTTTACCTGTTTAAAGACTGATGTGACAGGAGGTATTATACGGTATTACATCGATGCCTTAATTTTTTTTTTGTTTAGGTAAGCTAAATGCAGTATTATGTATTAAAGTTTTAATAAATAAAAGACTGGAACTAATCTTATCAATAAATAATTAATCTAGAACCTTGATTGTTATCTGTTAACAGAAGAAAGTAATTTTTCGATCGTTTAATTATGTTGAATTATTACTAATTCAGATTTACTTTAGAGAATGATAATTTTTATTTTATTATAATACTCGTAATAAATAACATCTTATTATGCAAACATCGTTTTTACTAAACCCTGATACCTTATTACACATACCGCCACAAAATATTAAATTTATATCAACGAACACTATAGTATTTAGCACATACAATTAAATGCAACTATTTTTTTCCAGTGTAAATGATTGTAAGTATCCTGTACAACATTTATGTGAGGTAACACTACACTCTAGAATGTTGTATGAACAAAATCTCAAAAACTACAGGTATTTAAAAATAAAATCTTAGGTAAGAATTGAAACTACTTTAAAATATGTGTGTATGCAAAATTTCAAAAGAATATATTGAAGCATGACTATTTTCTGCGAGTGTTTATCTTTAAAACTCCCTAGTGTAAAATTACAATTTTGAAGATACAACAACTTACGTGGGAGGTATCGATTTGATCTTAATGGGAACACTAATAAGGTTGAAAATGAAACCACAATTGTGTCCTGATCTGAGCTGGTATATTTTTAAAATTAAAAATCAGAGACCCCAACGAAATTGATGTAGACAAACGATAGCGCGATCTAATTCGACTACAACGCCATCTATCGAGCATCGGGTCAAACTTCTTGCACTTTTATGGTTTCGTTACAAACACATATCATTCCTTAGAATCCATCTTTTCTTTGGCCTTCCTCTTCCTTTCCACCCGTCAACATTTTAAGCAGTGTTCATTAAAAAAAATTCTATTACAAAATTAATTAAACAAATAACTCCCTTTATAAGTAATGACTAGTATTTCTAACGACACTTAGGTAATTGTTAGTATTACAGGTAATCGGTGAGAAAGGTCGTGAACTTCCATGTATATGTCATTTATTATTCATTAATTAGTCGCAAGTACGTCGTGTGACGTGCAGGCCGTGCATTGAGGTAGGTCCGCACGATATGCACAGAGTAATAAACACTATCAGAGGCTTAAATTTATTTTTTCGTTTGTATGATAAGTTTAGCCGCGTATTCCTTGTATAGAGATCATCTCTGGACATTATTTCTTTATCTATGCTTTGATTGATTTTATTCAGTCTAAACACACTGAACTGTGAAACATTTTGAAAGTGGTGTTACGAAGGCGTGTCTTTTATTTCTGCTCGGGATAAATACACATTTTTTTGTTCCTACTGGTTGTCGACTAACCAAATTAAAACTCAATATTTATATAGTATATTACTGTTGTAGAACATATTACCATCTTAATATTAATTAAGATGGTAAAGGTCCTGTAAAACACAAAAGTACAAAAAAATACCATACCCACAAAAAAAACAGTTAAAAAAAATATTTCTAAACAGATTCGAAATAAAACCAACCCTTTGATCAGACAGTGCAATAGAGCATAAACAATAAAATTCCATTGACAATAGACATTTAGATACCATTTTTAATCCGTCGCCATTTTTAATCGGCCGCCATTTTTAATCTGTCATTGGCGCGAAACGTTTTAAAGGCAATATAGCCGCATGAAAGCGTCTCGCGGTAGGCGACACGCCGGGGACTGACCGTTTCCGATCACAACGACCAACAATACCCGCATAAATGTCACTTTTCATCTTAAACAGTGTTTAGCTGTTGATTAAAAATTTTTTTCAATTGACGCGATGAAAGAAATCGAGCGTTTTAGGGTTGAAAATGGGTTGTTTTAGAAAATGAGAGTTTTCTGGATGTGTGAGATTGCTAGTTGGATGTTTTTAGATAGAAGCTCGATGATTCAACATAAAGTTACTAAAATTAAACCCCGGGGATAAGACAACTTTGTGTGATATTACCATCCGTATTTCAATAGTGAGGTACCTATAAAACTCTTTTGTGGAAAGAATAAGCTTACTATTCGCGACTTAAGCCTCCTGCAGACACACGTGATTAATCGCGCGGGGCGACATGTCGCGGTCCATTCGCAGTATTTTTAGAGTGGAAATTAGCTTGGCTCGTTGTCGCAGCGCGATTAATAGCGTGTGTCTGTAGGAGGCTTTATGCGTTAATACATATAAAATAATAAAAAAAAGCATAAGTTTTAGTGTCATGTAAGATGTGTTGAAAATTAAATTAGTTTTCAGCGTTTTTCTTCTTACTCGTTATTTTCTTTAACTAAGAATTTATTTGGTCTAGAGTTTGAGACAATAGGCCTATTTTATTTCATTTATGTTGAAATTATCTAACAATCTAGTTGAAGCCAGTTCAATACAAAATAAACATTATTAAACGAACACTAATGCATTGTCTGATAAATTTATAACTGAAAATCTCATATATAATTGTAAACCTAATCGACTAGACTAATTAACTTCAAATGCAGAAAATCCATACGAAATAATAACATAAAAACAAAAGATTTTATGACTAGTCGGTCAATAAATTTGCAGTCATCGACCAGTTGATCCGTCGCGCATCGCGACACGGCCATTGTCAGGACCCATCTCTAATAAAAACTATTAATAATAAACATTGTATGTACCTCTATACAGACTCGAAGTCTCATTTCAAAGATTTTCACAAGTTATGATACTTTCTGATTCTTCTGATGATTTTATTTCTAACATTTAAACGAATAAGAATAATTATAATTATCTTCAATACAGAGTCAGTGAGGACTCCTTATTATGTAGTTTTAGAAATCAATTATAGATGCACTCATAACTCTATGCGAAAGTGTCAAGCGACTTGGTACTATTTGTGCACCAAATACCACCTTGACCTGTCCCGCAATTGTCATGGTACTGACCTTGTTATCGCTAAAGTTCATTTTACTTCGTAACTAATGTCGTCTGTTTCATTCACAGAGCAGAGAATTATCAGTAGAGGTAGCAAAGCGTCGAACCTTTTAGAAAAAGTCGGCGGTTGGCGCAGTCAACGAGGAGGTATGTGAGGAATGAACGAAATGAATGAACTGTGTACGAAATGCATGCGCTTTCGCTGTACATAACGCATCAACGCATCATTCGTAGATCAGGCTGAACGAAAAATTGAATGAAGTTGTTCGATGCACGTTATCTGTTGTGTACATTAATTTGTCCTATTTTTAGGGTATTTTGAAGCACGCAAAGGTAGGCGGTATTTTGTGTGTCGAATAGAGTACAAATAATTGAATCTTACTCGAATAATTAAGTACAAAATAAATGCTTTGTTGAAATAGACGTGAAGGGCCAATCGGCCATTCTTCGAAACTAATCACACCTTTGTTCCCATTATAACAAGTTTGATAATAGGCTTTAAGTGGGCTGAGTAAGAAAGGTAACGTCTTGCCAACATTAAAATATTTCGGCCCTTGTCTTAATTTGATTTTGTGAAACCGTGAATTTTAAAAAGGAATTTAATTGAGACTTAGTGGTTCCTACCACTAAGTCAGGCAATTCTTCTGAATTGTGATAGGGAAATGACATTCAATTCATTTTAATTATGATACAAACTCCTCTTTGGTTACAAATACTTACACGATAGTTAAGAAAACAAGAAAAAATTAAAAAATTGCTACCTCTACTTAGTTTCTCTACTCTGTACAATAAACATATTCTAGGACTTAGCCCATAAGTCACGTGTGAATTGTCAATTTTAAAATTTTATAGGAAACACGCCATGGTTGACTGTTACCAAGCATGTAATGCGTTTGCATACTGATTCATTCCCATTACGCTTTCCATGAAATCGAGAATTTTTATTTCTTAGAACATTATTGTATTTAACGCTTGTAAACTAGTTTTCCGAAGTGCGGCAAGGCTAATTTCGCGGTAGTTTTATTATTTAGATATTGCTTTACTACTGTATTTTAATTGCTGGTCGTAAGTCGATAAGGTCCATTTTCGCACCATAATTTACGTTTAGGTACAGTTACATTGGACTTTATGACCAAAGTAAAAGGTACAATTTAGGTGATCGCAACTGCAAACCTTGGCAGCAGAATTACCTCATTATAAAATGCAAGTTTATGGCCAGCTTCTATGTACTCGTAAATCTATGAAAATGTTGACAATTAGAACGATGCCTTAGGCAGAGTTTCGATCAGTTATGAAAACTCAATCAAATAAAAATCTTTGTGAATGTAATTTAATATGCAATATAACAGCTACTTTTGTATACCTTTAAACAAAATCATCAAATTAATGCTCATTTTTACTACTACTGTTTATACCATTATGCTCTTATTCTAGCGTTTAAAATCCAACACTGCCATTTTTTCTGAGAACTCTTTCCTTTAATAGCATTATTTGTCCATTTACGTGTTCCGTCGTAATAATCCTGTCTTGATCTCTTAAGGCGGCTGTACTCTTGAGTATGTGCTCGTCTAGCCTCGGTTTTCCCCGCTTGCTCTTCGTCTCGTGTCGGTCTTTTCTTCTTAGTCGAAACACTCTTGTCAGTGGTTGTGGTTGCGTAGAGGAGGTATAAAGAGATGTTCGGTGGGCCTTTGAAATCCCGGAAGATTGCTCAATCAGCGATATATTTCCATTTTTTGCCGGTTAGAGACGTTGCTAGTACATTGGACCATGGCAGACTCAGTACCTCTATTTTTAGGTCAGACCAGCGAATTGGTGATCGGCCGTGTGACCTCTTGCCCTTCACTTGAATCTGTACCACCAGTCTTTCCATCGAAGTTTCATCCCTACTGATGTGTACCGAAGAACTTCAATGTTAGAAAGAAAGAAAAAACATTTATTTGGCACAAAACCACAACAAAATAAAAATAAACAGATGAAAAAGAAAAAAAATGGTAACTTAAGTTCCCATGGCTACGCCAAATAGGTCCAATTCAGCAAAATGTCGAGCAACTAGTGCCCGACGCTGGTTTTCAACTATGTTCGTAGTTCAAGGACAATAGACGAAAGACGCTTCTTAATATGAAGCTGTCTGTCGGTCTTTTGCGAGACGTCAAATGAGAGACACAGAAAGATCACTCGAGAATGTAGAGTAACTTTTACTTTTATCGATATGAGCTTTGTTATATCGATATCAAGGAGGCGATAAAAGTATAAATTGACATACATTTTGATCGGATATCGGTAGTTGAACACAAATATTGATCACTCTTTATTTAACTAAGGACATGCAATTCAAACATTAATTTTCTAACGCATACTTTTAAAAGTTCTATTGTTCTAGTCATTGCACTATGAAAATTACTGCTTTCACGTAAATTATGGTAGGTTAGTATAGCTTTCATAGGTGGCGGGTCTGTCCAAATAGGGTAGAGTAGGAACATGGTGGTTTTCTGTCAATATGAGTTTGACAGTCCATTCGACTCCACACAGGCCTCGAAGTATGATGATTTCCACCCCACTAAGTAAAACATACATGTCATCAGACTTGCAATCTTGAAGAGACGTGGTAGAGGTGTAGGTTTGTCATATAATCTCATTTCGTCAGTTTTGTGAAATCCGATAAAAAAATAAAAAAGTACTTTGACCCCTCAGTGCGTTTATTGTTTGTATTTAATTAATTTAGTTAATTTTATTGAGCAATTCCACCTTGTTGTTAATATTTTAGTTTCAATGAATGTCCTGTCTGTATAATTAATGATGTTTAAAGTTAAAGTTTATTCTTTTAAAAAAAATATGATTTGATTTAATTTAACACCGACTAATACCAAACGGTATTATATTTATTTAGAGAGCATTCACTTATTTGTAACTACTAATAGTAGGTACCATAATTATATCCAGAAAACAAAACTACTTAAGTCAAAACACTAATATCGTATTATTAAGTAGTTTACAATTCTTCCACAGCTTCTAATACCCCAACTGAAATATAAATTTATCTATACGGAAGAACGCTAAAAGAAAAAAAAAACAATCGAACCAAAGAAATAACAGTCAAACCTCTTTGAACAAATTGTTTCCACTGAAAAGAGGTTCCTATTCAAAGGGATCTCCCTATTATAGGGCTACAGGGAAATCTTCATGCATTCACAGATTTATCTGTGTATGCTCAAAACCAATTGTATTGGACCAGTGATTATGCCTTTCAATTATGTGAAGGCATAGTTGTGTTAAACATAATATTGTGAAGAGCTCGTGGCTAAATAAGAAAAGTAGTAATTGATTTTCTAGGTTATGTCGTTCTTGTCAAGGTATGGTATGGTAGATCTGTAGAAGCGTGTCCATCCGTCTCATACCGGGTTCCACCGCGCCTCGGAAAGTTAGTACCTTAGGTAATTAGATTTTTTGTTAGGGAAATTGATCAGCAACCTAGGTTGACCCATGGTTTGGACCATCGCGCCGGATCGTTTCTGGTGCAGAGACTGGCAATTACCATTCAGCGTGGTAAAGCTGCTAGTATTCTGGGATCTTTTGTGCCAGGAACGTTCCGGGGTGGTTTGTTCGATTAGGGCAGTTATTAACTATTGCATAGCTTTTATCGCGGGCTCTGAGCGCGGCGCAGCGCGGCGACCGAATCAAAAAATTTCCAAAAATCTAACGAAAATAACTGACACCACGCATCGTCTAACATCGTTTCAGTTCGGGAGACTTCGGCAATCATAAAAATATCCATCATAAAAACAATTTACTTTTTCTTACTGATTCTAAACGGCCAGTTACAAAAGGAGTTTTCACAATGAAACCTACCTACTTATAAAATGCTCCTACAACAAAGAAGTTCTTTATTACAGTAGAGCACCACAAAGATTTTAAATAAATTATATTCTCGTTAAATATACGCGGTAGGCGATTTTATTCTTTTAAAATAAAAAAAAACATGTGGCACTCGGAGACTGCCGCGGTGAAGCTATTGCATAATTATTTTTTTATTTATTAGAATAAAATTGCCTACCGCGTATATTTAACGAGAACGCGCTGCACCGCGCTAAAGCCCGCGATAAAAGCTATGCAATAGCTTAAAAAATGTTATGCAATAACTTCACCGCGGCAGTCTCCGAGTGCCACATGTATTTTTTATATTGTTTTTTTTTGTAATTATTATACAGGTGTATATTGTAATATACTTACCGATAAGAGGCAATAAATGTGTGTATAACTTTAGATATACGAAATATATTATGAACACTTAGAGCAATTTGAAAGATGTAATAATAATAAACTTAGCGTAGTTGGATACATTTCAGGGTGTGTGTGATGGAACTGCATAATTTGATTCCGTCAAGCCCTTTTCATTATAGGACAACAAGGCGTACCTCACGCGGGCAAGCCAACCCTAGCATATTTGGGAAATTCGACAAATGTCGGCATGCAATCTGTTAATAAACTGCAAAGCAAGTATCAGAAACATGAGATTATCAAACCGAACCACTTTCTGTGTCGGATGATCACAAAAATACAGGTGTTACATTTCGGTAGAGCAGGTATTGAAATTATGTATGAGACCCAGTTTGTTATTCTCGCAAAATAAGATGGTGGTATGACAAATAAAGCATTTCAGTTTGATAGTTTTTCGTATCTTTAAATATAACTTTATGTAGATGTACCCAAAAAAAAAAGCCTTCGTGACTTATAAAACTGTTAAGTTAATATGTTCCATTAAATGTTACTTATGCTTTTCCCTATACAGGGTGAAATCGAAATCATGAGCAATATTTTAATGTAAGGCTCTACTCACGATGCTGATTGCGTTACGGCTAATAAATCGCAAATCAAAAATATTATTAATGCAATTATGGACACCTTTAAAAATGTAGTATGTCACATTGAAAAGGCTTATTATTCATAAAAACACTAAAAGTAATAAAAAAAATCATAAACCCCAAAACTCCTAAAGTATCAAAATTTTAAAGCGCAGTACACCGCGCGCGGAACAAAAAGTAAACAAACGTCAAATAATATTAGGCGAAGATACTTGCATTGATATTTTTTTTTGAGTTCCAAAATACGATTAGTATCGTTAGTAAATCCCGAGTTTAAAATATTGCTTATTAATAAAATTTCACCGTGTAGAAGTATCTCTTCTTTCTTGTAGTTAGTCCTTCTTTATGCCGTGTGTTTATTTTTTGCATGTAGTTAGTTTCTAGTTCTAACTTATGTAATATTCTTCTCAGTTTCCTTTTAGTGTGAATTCTCAAAATGTGCATACCAACATCTTTATACTCTACTCTGGATTTATGGTATTATCTAGTCTTTGATCTACAATCATAACACTTGTTCCTTTGTACCAATTTTCCTTGACATTCGCATTTTCAAAGAGGTTTCACCCGCGATCTATTGAAATGGTCTGTATCGAGGGTGCGTTTACAAACATTTAAACTCACATGACACAAACACCCGGAAAAACTAATTGTAGATCATACAAATATTTGTTCCGTGCTGGAATCAAACCTTATAAATATGATAGTGCATAAAACATATGCGTTTCCACATTTTTTTTAATTTGGTAAAATTATCAAATGATTGTGTCCCGCCAAGGGCAGGGCGGGAGGGACTGTCAGACTTGTACTGACAAAAATCCATATCCTTCAATAGCCCTTAGCGTTCCGGGGCTACAGTTACTCGTTAGTCCCCAAACCCCGGCAGGCTTTGGCCCTCGAAGGGAGCAGCTCTTTGAGGAGCGCGTGGAAAACGACACGCCGTCAACCCGGGGCGTTGTCCATAATCCTTTCGCTTCATCTAATTTCACACATGTATCTAGCTACACCTCTACGTCGACTATGACCTGAATATCCCGTTTGTGAGGTCAGGTATTCACTTATAGGACAACTCGATGCCACTATGATTGCATTAGCGATACACTCGCAGCTAATGCATCTCCAGTTTGTTAAGACAGATCTAAGTGCCGTTAGGGATGGGACACAACGGGATTGTCATTCGATGTTTAAATGGATACTCCTTTGACCATTTTACGGTTTGAGTTCACATTTTTTTGCCTGGCCTGGTAAATGGCATTTTCTGTTGATTTTCGCGATAATAATCTTTAAACGCGATTATCAAGCATTTCCTGTTACTGCGGCCCAAGTGTTAAGATGTGTAAACCAGTATTCTCTGTAGAGAAGTATATATAATTATGTTTTTTAGGGTTCCGTAGCCAAATGGCAAAATCGGAACCCTTATAGATTCGTCATGTCTGTCTGTCTGTCCGTCCGTATGTCACAGCCACTTTTTGTCGAAAGTATAAGAGCTATCCTGTTGAAACTTGGTAGGTAGGTGTATTATGTGAACCGCATTAGGATTTTCACACAAAAATAAAAACAAAACAAATTTTGGGAGTGTCCCCCATACTTAGAATTGAAACTGATTTTTTTTTTTTCACCAAACCCATACGTGTGGGGTATCTATGGATAGGTCTTTAAAAATTATATTGAGGTTACTAATATCATTTTTTTCTAAACTGAACACTTTGCACGAGAGACACTTCCAAAGTGGTAAAATGTGTGTCCCCCCCCCCTGTAACTTCTAAAGTAAGAGAATGATAAAACTAAAAAAAATATATAATGTAGACCTCAACAAAAACTTCCAACGAAAATTGGTTTGGATGAGATACAGTTAGCAGTTTTTGAGATATAGTACATTTTCAAAAACCGCAAATATAACTTTGCCATTCATACAAATACTATGAAAAACAAAGTTATTTTTATTTTTGTGTATATTGCTTACTAATCTCAATATAATTATATCCCTTATCTATGCTTCGTACTACGGAACCCTTCATGGGCGAGTCCAACTCGCACTTGGCCGGTTTTTTTTCTTTGAATATAATATCAGGAGGTCGCTATTGGACAGTAATATATAAAATGGCTACTGTAAAACGATCTATAAACACGTAATAGTTATTTATGATACTAGTGCAGTAAGTTAGTCACGAGTTTGTAAATACCAATTTCTGCACGTGTGTCATACAATGTTTTTCAACACATTTGCGAGAAAACAGTACAATATGTAATTAAACAAACTTTATTTAACAGTGGGAAAGTCGCAACAATTTTTGAAGTTTCTAATATGAAAATGGCGCGAATTTGCAAATGGCGCATGCACGTGGTGAAAATTAGAACTACATCTTTCGTCTCATTTATTCTTTAGCATTAAAGTGAGACAACGTATTGAGCAAAAGCGCTTCCAAGGAGGTTCGATCAGTCAGGTCGTTTATTTTCATAATGTGAAACTCTTTGGTGGAATTCTTATATTTTTTTTATGGAATTTAAAAAAAAACCGTAAAGAAAACGCACGGTGCTATACAACGGGGTATGCCGTAAAATAGGTACTTAGGTGAGAGTACCTATTTCCGCATGTGCCGTTGTATGGTGCGTAATTTTTAACTTTCGAACAATGTATACAGGCTTTGTAAATGCATTTTTCGAGCAAATGTGTTGAAATAATTTATTTTTAGAAGCTGACTGTAAATCATTTATCATCAGCCTATAAATGTACTCACTGCTAGGACACAGGCCTCCTCTCTGTGAGAGTGAGTGGGCCATAATCCAATAATTTGACATGTACCAATCCAGTGCGGATTGGTACATGTCACATGTATTCAATTTTTTGGATCTAGAACATGCCTGTTCCCTCACGTTTTCCTGCACTCTTTTAAGAACTGTTACTGTTACTGTTAGCCTATTACATCCCACTGCTGGGCAAAGGCCTCTCCCCATGATCTCCAGTTTTCTCGATCCAGTGCCAAAGTGGACCACTGGTCGTTGGTTTTATCCAGCTCATCCTGCCATCTTCTACGAGGTCTGCCGCGACGCCTTCTGGCTGTGTCAGGGCTTAAGAACTGTGGTTGATGAAATTAATTACAAAAAGTAGTGCACTTAGGTACAAACCTAAGATGACTCATAAGTCGGGACAGGGACCACCACTGCAATCAAACTGTAAATCATTGAACTTATCAATTCATTCAAGGCTTCGCATTACAGTATTTTAAAAATACGCAAAAAAAGTGCATCAGAAGCGGTAATATTTAAAACTGGGATTTATTTAACGAACCAACCCCGGCGCATTGAAGCAAAATCACGAAGCGATTATTTTTAATTGATAGGTACAGATTGCACTATTTTTTATAATTAAAAAGATACTGGATCGAAAGGTCATTCTGTCCAAATCTACTGAAGCGGTATTCGGTGTGAAATTTTAACAACAAAATTTACTTTAGGCAAAAAACAGCAGTCGATACGAGATAGAAAATAGTACAAGAGTTAATTTTAAAATAGCATATTTCATTAGGTGGTTAGTATGGAAAAAAGAATTAAGGAATGAAAATTAGATACTCGAGTCAAATACATAACTATTTCTTGTCTCCTCGACCCAAATGTGGAGGATTATTTCGCGATTAAGACGTCAGTTCCATAGAGACAGCTGTTCAATTTGATGATGTCTAGGTCTCCATACCCTTTTTTTATCGTGGTAAAACCATTCAAAGAGTCCATCCCACCATGGGTGGAGGAAAAAAAGGGACTGTCAGACTTTTACTGACTAAAATCCAAAGTGTCCCTTCAATAGCCCTTTACGTTCCAACTTTGCGGTAACCTGATCAAACATTTCCGCGACGTAATGTCTACCATACTCTTAAAATATGAATATCACTAACTAGCACATGATGTATAGTAAAGTAGTTACTATAAAAAATAACCATGACATTCACCTTTCAAAATGTTACAACAACATATCGAAAAATCAAGCCCTTCATTAATTAACAGAATCTTATAAATATTAATCATCTAACAATTGATGCTTCTATATTTCAGGTTCGTGTCTAAGCTACGGACATTCGTGCTGGGGAGGTAAGTTCAATCACCTTTTGTATTTATTACTTCAGTATTGTATGACATCATGTACATATCAAGCTATACAAAACCAGGTTATCGTGGTATGAAAAAATGTGAAAGTAATAAAGCCAAATATAAAAAAACGATCATTGGCCCCACATTATAGTTACCTGTACCGTAGGTGTATATGCAGAACATTTAATCTCACAGGGAAACCCCGAAAATACCCGAAACGTCATTATTTTTTTTCAAACCGCTACCTGTTTTTGCACCAACCAAGCCATTCACTTTAATTTACTGCTAATCAAGGCTACACTCATTCAGTTCTTGTACTGGCGATTCGTCACCATCAACATCAGCCTCTCCCAATGTACGCCACTGAGCCTGTCCTGAGCTTTCGTCATCCAGTCTCTGCCAGCTGCCTTTTGCAGGTCGTCTATCCATCTGGCCGGCGAATGCCCTACACTACGTTTAAATAGTCGCGATCCCACTCAAAGACACGTCTTAGAGATTAGTTAGTAAGAAATGTTGGCAACACTGCCTAGAATTCCAGGATGTTCATTTAACAAAGTACTTGGTATTTCAGTTAAAAGGAAGACATATCTAATTTTGTACTCTAGACCAGGGTTTCTCAAACTTTCGGCTCCACGAACCCCTATTAAAATTTCCAGGTGACAGCGAACCTCTAACTAATTAAACCCCCCCCCCCCGGGTTTAATTAGTTAGAGGTTCGCTGTCACCCCCAAAAGAAAATACTAATAAAATTGACTGTTGAAGAAAATAAGGTTTTTATTTGAATTAAAGGTAACAAATAAAGTGCCAAAATAAATAATATTCGTGTGATGGGTGTGCTTGTTTCTTGTCGCAAATGGATTCAATTTGAGAAGTAATTTTGGACAATTTTTAGCTTAAATGTGATAAGGTATCAAGTTGATTTCTGTATTTAATTTTTATTATGATCTGGTGTGAAATCCCACTCTCAAATAAATATGTTGCCTGCATGCCTGGTAGTTATCAAGATACCATTACGTAAATCTAGTCGCGACTCGCGAACCCCCTGCCGTCGAATGGCGAACCCCTGGGGGTTCGCGAACCCCACTTTGAGAAACCCTGCTCTAGACAATATAAATATAATAAATGGGCTTCTGTATATGAATAAATATTGTCACGAGCCGGCTTTTCTAGCACAAAACTGTTGCCCGTAGGTATTCCATCTTCAAGAACGGACGTCAGGACATCATCCTACCCTACCTCAATCTGTCAAATCATTTTAATAGATTTTCAACCTTATCACAATAGTGGAAGGTTAATGTTCAATTGGTAAAATTTGACAGATTGGGGTAGGTTAACCTGCTGGCGTCTGTATATATTACAGTCCAAGCACACGGCGCGTTGCGGCTCCGCATCGCAAAGAATTCACCGCAAGGCGCACGGTGCGGTGAGGCGCCGCAGTCTTTGTCGTGCCCCTCAGTATGCAGAAATAACTGGTCCATAAGCGTCTCCAAAGTCTCACCTATATTTTCCAAAGTTCAACATATTTGATTCAGCGATTAAGTTGCAAGAACATAACAAAGACACTACTTTCGCACTTATAATATTGAGTTAGTATTCACCAATATTAATTTATCTTGTATAGTAAAATTATCTGATGATTCCTCCCAATCTTGGTGATTGGGATCTTGATTGAAACCACGTCGCACTTTTATAATGTTTATTAGACAATAGACACTGTTACACTGTTGTACACATTTCACTGTTATGATATATAGGAGAAAGCACTCTCAAAATTATTTATTATGTTAAAAGTTACAAGAGACGTGTGCGCTCTGTTCATCGTGGAAACAGAAGGGGCGAGAGCGCCATCTGTCGGTTCATAATAGGATTGACAACTGACATGACGTTGACAATACTAAACATTCTCGGGCCTCCAAAGAAAGGAAAGCCTCGGTACTTAAGTACATCTAAGTTTACACAATAATAAATAAAATTACTGAATTTAAATAGAACATTGAGTTTCATTTACGTAGTTTATAGCCTTAATATGAGTAGAAAACAGTTATATAATAATAAGGTAGTATGGGTAAGGAACATAGCTTCGATAATATATTATAGTACAGCATTAGTTAGGTAGTAGTCTTATTTCTTACATTAAGTACATAGGTATTTACTTATCAGATAACTTACTGTCTAAGTATTATTAATTAGGTACTAGATAACTTTAGTAAACTTATTAGTTTAGTTATATAAGTAAGGAAAATAAATCACATAGCATTTCTGAGGACATAGAAGTTAAACAAACTTATAACTTAAAGTACTTATTTGTTTATTTAAATCTTAATCTGGGTTAAATCTAGATCTTAGGAATAATAAGATACACACAAAAACTTATGCATATATTATATAGTAAGTTACACTACATATAGGTAGAATAAAATACACAATATTAAGACAATATTTAGACTCAATCTTTGCTTGGTAGCAATATTACTTTATTTACAGGTCTAGTAAATTCTCCTCTACTAGTTCGAATCTTTACAGATCTGCATAGGCCGTCTGTCTTGTTAGTGTATACAGAGGTAATTCGACCTAAAGCCCATGAAGTGGGTGGACAAGCTTCATCTTTAATTAAAACTAAGTCTCCTACACTTAAGTTATTTTGCACCTGTAGCCACTTATTTCTAGTTTGTAATTCAGATAAATAGCTAAAATAGAATTGTTTCCAAAATCTTTGTTTATATTGTATTATTTTTTGGTATACATTCAGTCTAGATTCGCTAACATCTAGTAAATTAGGTTCAGGTAGATCAGTTATAGCAGTGCCTATAATGAAATGAGCAGGTGTTAGGCAAGTTAAGTCATTAGGTAAATCAGTAATAGGATACAATGGTCTAGAATTAAGTATTCCCTCAATTTGAACCAAAATAGTATACAATAATTCATAAGTTAATTTAGTGTTAAATAGGTGTCTCTTAAGGAGAGATTTCACAGCTTTAATCCCTGCTTCATATATACCTCCCATGTGACTTGCGAGAGGACAGGTAAACTTGTATTCTATGCAATTTGCGGTACATAAATCAATAATTTCACTGTAACTAGTATCATTTTTGAACATTTTATAGAGTTCATGTAACTCAGTTTTGGAACCTTTAAAATTAGTTGCGTTATCTGTATATAAGCAAGTAGGTATTCCTCTTCTAGAAATAAATCTTTTAAGAGCACAAATAAAGGCTTGTGCGGATAGGTCAGACACTAATTCCAAATGAATAGCTCGAGTAGCTAGGCATACAAATAGGCATATATAACCCTTGGAGTATTTGCAGTTTCGGGTCATTGAACTTCTTATAGCAATAGCACCACTAAAATCAATCCCTACATGAGTAAACGCACGGGTCAACGTCACTCTGGGAGCAGGAAGATCTGACATCTGCTGCCCACAAACCTTGCCTCTATACCTAGTGCATCTAACACAGGAATATATGCATTTCTTTACTTCACCTCTACCATTGATAGGCCAGTATTTCAGTCTTATGTTACAGAGTGTGTTCTGAACACCTGAGTGAAGTAGTTTAAGGTGATAATGCTGTACCAAAATCTGTGTGATGTGGTTTTTGGCAGGAAGTATGATAGGATGTGCTTGATTGTATGGAATGTCTGAGTGTTTTATACGACCACCAACTCTCAGCATGCCGTCTCCATCTAAGAATGGATTCAGTTTTCTTAGTGGGCTCGATGTGAATGTGTAATAGTTTTGCTTATGTGAAGTCTGCGAGTTAGTGATATTTTTTATAGATTGTAGTTCCTGCATTTCCTTTGAGAAAGAATGACTTTGAGTTGTGTGAACTATAAAATTGTGAGCATGTTTTAGTTCTGTCACTGTTAAGTGTGATGAATGTTTGTTATGTTTGTTTTTTATATTATGTACAAATCTAAGTATGTATGCAACAATTCTGATAAGCTTAGTGAAACTGGAATATTTTGTGAAGCTATCAAAGAAGAATGAATGATTGACAAGTGAGTCTGTGCAGAAATTGACTACTTTGACTTGTGGGGTTTGATTGTGTGATGTATCTGTGTCTAAACTAGGTGTCTGTGTCATTGAAGATGGCCATTGTGATTGATGTTGAGTCAACCATGAAGGGCCTTGCCACCATAGTGTACAAGATTGAAGATCTTTAGGCATGACTCCCCGGGTGATCAGATCAGCTGGATTTTGTTTTGTGTTTATGTAGTACCAGTCATCACCGCTGGTGGTGTCAATGACCTGCATGAGGCGGTGTGTGACATATGTGTCGTGTTTGTGCTTGTATGGAGCTTTGATCCAGTGTAGTACAATAGACGAATCTGTGAATAAATAAGTTTTCTCAATTTTAATTTTGTTATATGTAGTGTTTATAAACTTTTTTGCTAATTGGGCTAGCAACAGTGATCCACACAGTTCTAAACGTGGTATAGATTGTTGTTTTTTGATAGGTGCAACCTTAGATTTAGCTGTGATTAGTGTGCAACTTGTAGGTATGTTAAGGTAGGTTGCTCTTAGGTATAGGCAAGCACCATAAGCTTTGTGAGAAGCATCACAGAACCCTAATAATATTATTTCTGTAGGTATATCTGTAAAATAATATCTAGGTATGCATATAGCTTTCAAGCAGTGTAGTTGCTGAACATAGTTCTGCCAGATGACTAGAGAGTCCTTTGCGATCAAAGAATCCCAATCAATATTTTGTTTCCATATGTCTTGCATTAATATCTTAGCTAGAATAGTTGTAGGTGCTAGGATACCTATTGGATCAAATAATTGAGCTATTTGTGAGAGTATGTTCCTTTTAGTGCAAGGAGCAGTATTATAATCAGGTATGCTAACTTGAATTGTGTCTTGTGTAGGTAGCCATTGTAAGCCAAGTGTTTTGACAGAAGTTGATGTAAAGTTGTATGTATTATTTGAGTCTACATTGTTATGTAAAGATTGTATATTTTTTGTGTTTTCTGTAGAACTTGTGCCTACATGTGATAAAATGTCAGTGTGGTTAGATGACCACTTGTGTAGTTGAAAACCTGCTTTGCTCAATAAATCTATAAGCTCAGAGCATACTTGTTTACAATGTTCTAGAGTTTGACAGCCATACAAATAGTCGTCCATGTACCCAGAGCTTTTAATACAGTCAGCTGCCTGCGGGTGAGTATCTGAGTGTGTGTCAGCTAAATGTATCATTGTGCGACAAGCTAAGTATGGTGCACACTTTGTACCATAACAGACCCTGCTGATCTCCAAACACTTGAGTGGTTCAGATCTGGAGTCTCTCCATAGCACTCTTTGTAAAGATGTCTGTTGTGAATTTATTTTTATAGCTCTAAACATTCTGACTATGTCACAAGAGAAAGCATATTTGTAAAGTCTAAATCTGAGGATAATTTCTAAAAGATCATTGTATATGTTCGGACCTTCATACATTATATCATTGAGTGATATACCAGTGGATGTCTTGGCACTAGCATTGAAAACTGTACGTAATTTTGTTGTGATACTGTCAGGCTTTATGACTGCTAGATGTGGCATGTAGTAAGCATGTGTATCTGTGGGTGAGTAGCCCTCAATGTAGTGAGCATGTCCTAACTGTACGAACTCATGTATGAACGCTTTATACTGTGTGTAGAGACTTGTATCTTTTTGCATTTTAGATTCAAGTTTTAATAAGCATCTATAAGCTGTGTTGAAAGAATTCCCTAGATCCTCTATTCTATCAACCTGTAGTGGTAGGTCCACTGTGTATCTGCCTGAGCTGTCCTGTGTAGTTGTAGACATGTATAACTCTTCACAGTATTTGTCCTCAGGCGAGAGTAGCTTTTTAGGAAGCAGCTCCTCTTGCTCCCAAAAGGATTGTAGTATGTCATCTGTTGATGTAAGTGTAGAAATCATGCTAGCGTGCATAGCGCATTTTGGTGTGTTCAGGTGGGTATCAGGTAGGTAGGAACCAGAAACAACCCATCCAAAAAGCGTTTCAATTAGGAATGGTAGGCGCGAACCAAGCTGTATGCGCCCAGTTTGCAGTGTAGCATAGAACACTTCAGCATTAAGCAGTAAGTCAATAGAACCCGGCATGAAGAATGTGGGGTCAGCGAGTGATTGAGCTTGTTTTTCTGGTATATGCCATGTTTGTGTATTTAAATGTGTGTGAGGTAGCGGCACTGAAATACTGTCCATGACCAAGAAAGTTTGATTGCTTTGATAGGTGTTGTAGCGAGATGCAATATTCATGTTTACACTTACTTGAGTACGCTCTTGGCTATTGCCTACACCAATTATGAGGCATGATTGCTGCTTGCCCTGTAGTTCCAGTTGAGTGACAAGTCTGTGGGCAGCAACGTTGACTTCACTTCCTGTATCCAGAAGTGCTCGGGCAGTGATCCACCGGCCTGAAGCATGTTGAACCCGTACCAGAGCTGTGGAAAGCAACATTTGATATCTGTTAGTGTTTGTTACTAGTACTGTAGAAGGTATAGTGACTGATGTGTTTGAAGGTTGAGTGTTAGTTGGCTGTAAAGAACCTTGTTGTACGTGTGCTTGTGTAGAATCTACTGCCTGTTGGCTTTGTAAAGGATTGTTTGTCTCTTGACTTTGAGTTGGAATGTTTGCCTGTTGGCTGTGAGTAGTTGTAATGAGATTAACCTGTTGTTGAGGCCTGTCTTCGTGTATGGATGTGTGATGTTTACCTTTGCATTTTAGGCAGTGAAATTTGGAGCACTTATGCCTGAATTTGTAGGGCTGTAAACAGTTGTAACACAATGATTTAGATTTGATCAGTTCAATACGTTTCTGAGTCGTAAGCTCAATATATGTAGGGCATTTATGCAAAGCATGACCGCTATTGCATAGAATACAATTTTCATTGACTGTCGCAGATGCCACATGAGAGACTTTGACATTTTGATTTTTATCACTATTCGATTTAGCATCATACATTAACTCGAAGGCTGTTCTACGTTGGTTTAGAAAATCGAGCAGCTCGCTCAGGGAAGCAATAGAATTTTCTTTGCGGTTGATTTCCCAAGCAGCTCGGAGTGAATTATCTAATTTTTGTGTTATTAGAAACACTAACAATGCATCCCAGTGCTCCACAGGGAGCTGGATGGCTCTTAGGGAATCTAAGCTTTGTTGTAGCAGAACCAAGTACTCTTTGAGGTTATTTCGATTGATAGTAGTAAAGCTAGTGATACTTTTTAAATGGAAATTAACAATTATGGTTTGGTTTTCATACCTCTTTGCTAGAATTTCGAGCGCTCTGGAATAGTTCTCCTCTATGATGAGCAGTGACGCTATGAGGCCCGCGGCCTCCCCCGTCAGCGCCGTCTTCAGGTACTGCAGCTTGTTCACCACGGGCAGGTCGGTGCTGTCCACGGACGCGAAGAAGATGTTCTTAAACGCTGGCCATTGCCGAATGTCCCCATCGAACTTAGGGAGTTCCAGTTGAGGCAACTTGACACGTGGCTTGGCGTGGTCGTAGTGCGTACAGTTCAATTGATCGGTGTGGCGTGAAGGTGATGCCGCCGCCGCCGCTGGTGTAGGCGATCTTGCCGATAAGGCGTCAATCATACATGCCTTCAGTCCATAGAATCTGTCCTCGAAGGCGCCCCGCTCCTCTTCGTGAATGTGTTGTCTGTCCGCGGCGTCGTCGATTGATTCGATTCGTAGCTGTATTTCCTCGAACCGCTGAGACAATTGTTCTAATTCGCCTTGTCGAACTTTGATTTCGTTCACGGAGTGTCGATCTGTGTCGAAGTTCTGCAAGTATCTTTCTATTCTAGTAAGCTTGCCTTTGATTGCACTTCTCTTCTGTTTGAGAGCTTGTAGATTAATTTCGATATTTTCTTCTTCATTGTGAGACATTGTTGAATAATTTCATGTGTTGTTTCGCTGTTGCGTATATTGAGTAGAATTGAATAGGTGCGGTGCGTCGTAGCCGTAGAAAAAACCGCGTGTTGCTTGCTGACAGCGTGGAGCCGAGCAGAAAATATGTAATGGCGTCGTGCGTAGCGGAAGTTCAGATTCTTTGTTCCGATTGTTCTGGATTGTTCTGTCCACAGGTTATTGGTAGTTGTCACTGTCGATAAGTTTTGCGTGTTCGCTGATTGGCCGATTAGAGATGCCGATGTACGCAGTATGTGGCTGTTGCCTTCGTGCGATTGTAGATGTCGCTGTGTGGTATGGATTTTTGAGTGTCGGTAAAGCAGTGTCTAATTGATTTGTTCGATTTTTTCTTGAAATCTTGAATTTATTAATAATTTTCGACTGTTGTCGCTGGCCATTGCTGGTTCGCCGCCAAAACTCCTGCGTTTGCGTGGTGCGTACGAGCACTGTTTGCTTCGTTTTCTCCGCCCCCACGCCAAACGATGCGAAGAAAAAATATGGCGATCCTTACAATGTTGGCACTTCGAAGGACCAGAATGATTGGGATCTTGATTGAAACCACGTCGCACTTTTATAATGTTTATTAGACAATAGACACTGTTACACTGTTGTACACATTTCACTGTTATGATATATAGGAGAAAGCACTCTCAAAATTATTTATTATGTTAAAAGTTACAAGAGACGTGTGCGCTCTGTTCATCGTGGAAACAGAAGGGGCGAGAGCGCCATCTGTCGGTTCATAATAGGATTGACAACTGACATGACGTTGACAATACTAAACACTTGGGTTGAGTTGAAGAGACTGTCAGACTCTTACTGACTAAAAATCCCCCATGTTCCTATGGATGCTCTTTGCGTTCCAGGGCAAGAGTTCCCTTTTATTGAATATTCCGACACCCCGGTGTTTGGCCCTATAGGTATTTCACCATGCCTGCAGCGTCCGGGCTTCGTCAAAAGTTAGGATTCCACAACTTCAAATTACAGTTTTTATTTTGAAAATTCGGCGGCTATCTTCACAAATCTTTTACACAGATAAAACAGCAATTCGTGGCTCAATCGAATCGAGTACAATCGGCGCCGTCGTTTTTATAACTCTAACCGTCCAACTACTATCATGAATATTGGTTGGACTTTAATCCGCCGGCTTATGGCACGTAATATCACCGGTCACTCCCATGATATTATGGGATTATTACCATTTATTGGCACTTGTGGTGTCTGAACGGATATCTTTGGATCAAAAAATCCATATTCAAAACCCAATGCAGACATTGGGTTTTGAATATGGATTTTTTTGGTGAAGCGTATGGTACACCTACGCTCAACCAAAAGCTTTTTATTCAAAACGTGCTTCTAGACATCTAAATGCACGATTTTTTCGATGCTCCGTAGTTTTTAGTTGGTAATTTCGGGTAATCTAAACATATAATTGTTTTTTGAAGTTCCTTAATCATCTTTTTAGGGTTAGAATAGAATAGGATTGAATAGAATATAATTTATTGTACACCAAAAATTAATAAACAGAGTTTTTACAATATTGTCCTAGTAGACTAGAGGGTAGGCGCGGGCATGCGGGCGGCGAGTAAAGGGCAACTCGCCACCCGACCATGGACCATGCCCGGGTCGACGGCGCGTTGTGTTCCACGCGCGCCTCAAGGAGTGTCAGCATGATGACGGGGCCCCCCTCTAGAGGGCCAAAGCCTGCCGGGGTCGCGGGACTTATCTCATTACCGTGACCCCGGGACATAACGGGCTATTGAAGGACACCGTGGATTTTAGTCAGTACAAGTCTGACAGTCCCTCCCGCCCTGCCCGGGGTGGGAGGACTCATTTGATGATTTTACCACGCTAAAAAAAAAAAAAAAAAAAAAAAAAAAAGTAGACTAGAGGAGGTTCCGTAGCGAAATGGCAAAAAAACGGAACCCTTATAGATTCGTCATGTCTGTCTGTCTGTCTGTTCGTCCGTATGTCACAGCCACTTTTTTTTTAAGTATCAGAGTATCCTGTTGAAACCTGGTAAGTAGATGTATTATGTGAACTTTTATATTACGTTACTTGCTGCTGCTACGGAACCCTATAGGTACCTAAGGGCGAGTCCGACGCGCACTTGGCCGGTTTTTTATTAACATTTTTACGTCTTTTAACTTTAAGACGAACACTATCTGCGAAATGGACACAACAGTTTGGGCTGGTTTTGTCTAGCTCGTCCCACAATCTTACGATATCTACGAGGTATCTAAAAGGTACTTAGGTGACAATATCATAAAATAGTTGTATTTGGCATCCCTTCACTATGGTAAAACAATATTTTCGGTGGAATCCATAAACATTTCTCCTGCTATTTCTCGAAAGGTCTACTTTGAGTATTGGGTACGGCCATTGAAAAGGTCAATGGCATAGGGTAAGTTCGCCTGTTCGCGTCCATCGTCCCTTTCGCGTCCATTTTACGGATCTCCCTTTAAAAATGATCGAAAATAAGTATATTCTTACTCTAATGACATGGAAAGACATGACCGCCTATACCTCAACGTATAAGAGACACGATAACATAGACAAAAGTTCCGTCCGCCCCGCTAATCCTGTTTAGAAAAAATATTTAGTCCCGGGTTGTTCAACAGCAGAGTAAAAACGCGCGGAATGTAAAAAAAAAATAGTGTGCAGCGGCGCGTTTAACGGTAAATATTTTATTGTTTTATGTGAATTTTAGGAAACATAGCTATTTGTAGACATTAATAATGGAAAAACGAATAATATGAATTATGAATTTGCTTGTTTTTTTTAAAGTTAACAGTTAAAATAAGGTGGACGCGAATTACAACACCGAATTTATAACATGTGCACTTTGCGTCCACAGTGGACGCGAACTCGTCTATTTATATTTTCTCTAATTGTTTATATTTATGTGATTAAAATATGAAAGAGAAATTGGATTTTTGTTTATTTTAACACTTATGGTATGTAATTGTAACTGCCAATTTGCGTCCACATTATTATGATTGTAGTAAAAGATAGACAACATCGATTACACGTGGACGCAAACTATACCTGCATTGAATAATATGATATAGCAAATTGCGTCCAGTTTTTCAATAAATAAAAATGATAGCATAAACATATTTAATTCATATTTTTTTAATAATTTGAAATGAATAGGTAGTACAGTTTTGATTAGGACTATGAGATTAAAATTCTAGTTTTACTAGTGCAATGAAGTTTGGAGGTGACTGCCCTCCAGCGCGTCAGCGGGTAAGACCCCTCTTTGAGCAGTGGCTGGATAGGCGTCACGGCGTCCTGAGTCCTGACGTACCGCATGACGCAGGTCCTCACCGTACACGGAAGTTTCGGGAGGTACCTGTGTCTGATGGGAAAGGAAGAAACGCCTGGGTGTCACCACAGCGAGGATCGCCCGGAGGAAACGGTGGAGCATACGGTGCAGGACTGCCCCGCTTGGCCAGAGCACCGCCGTATCCTCTCGGCGGCGATAGGCGAAGACCTTTCGCGCCCGGTATTGGTCGAGGCCATGCTGCGGGGCGAGTTTGAATGGAAAGCGGTCGCCTCCTGCGAAGCAGTCAAGCTCGCGAAGGAGAAGGCGGGTCGCGTGAGGGAGAGGATAGCGGTCGAGGGAGACCCCAGCCGCGGTGGTAGGCGCCCACACCGTCGGACGTCGGCAGACGATCTCTGGCCACCGTAGGCGCGGGCATGCAGGCGGCGAGTAATGGTTGACTCGCTGTCCGACCATGGACCATGCCCGGGTCGACGGCGCGGTATTTTTCACGCTGACAGTTCCTCCCGCCCTGCCCTGGGTGTGCCTGGAGTAAAGAAACCCGGACCAGAACCAATGTACAGCTTGGCAAAAATGTCCTGAAACGGTACTAAAAATTTTCATCGTTGGCAACTTCACCCACTGTCACGTCTAGTCAGTAGGTACATGTAATGTCATTTCATGTTATCGCTGGCTGTTTTTTGTGTATTTTTTATTATTGTGTTGAATTTGGTGACTCAAAGGGCTCAAAATGAATAGAAAAACCATTCGCAGCTCCGCTAGAGTGATAATTTATAAGGTGTATACCAGATGTTTGGCGGAATTTGAAGCCGGACAAATTTTATCGAATATAAACGATGTTTATGAAAGAACTGCTGAAATGACAGGTAAAATGTTATTTTATTTAAGTAATTAGGTATAATATGTTTGTCCAAACTTACAATAGATAGTTTAAACCATTAATATAACTGTTAATTACATTGAAAAACATTGATGAATTAGAGGTTATGTTTATTTGCAAAAGATGGACGCTCCTATAATTTTGATACTTTTTGTGTTACTTCCAGAATGAAAATAACTAAGTTGCTAAGGAAGGGCAAACAAACAAAGGTATTTTCTCCACTCCAGGGAAACATAAAGCATGGCGACCCAAAAAACAGTTGTATGATTTTGACTTGTGCGCGATCAGACAAAAAGTTTATTTCTGTTACACTGTCAAAAAGATTGTTAGTCGATTTTTTAACCATTTAATATGATATATACCTAAAAAGATACAATTGATTTTCTATTGTCGCTTCAGCAACAATTTACCTTTTGTCTTTAGACACATTTACTTTAGTTATATTTTTATACTCAATAACGCCTGCGTCGCGTCTTCGCAAAGATATTTTTAAAGAAACGAAAAATTCAGTTGCGAGCAGGGTGCGATCCTGCGTCTTCTGGATAGGTACTCCAGACGCCTTAACCACTAGGCCATCGCAACCACTACTCACAAAGCTGAACTTCTCGTTCCCTTGTTTTTCGAACGCTGTTTACACGTTGCGCCATCTATTGGTAGTGTATCAAACTACTTTACCAACCAACACGTCTGATATTGCAATCAAATCAATGCTGTATTAGATAGCGACTTCTAAACTAAAGTTATATTTTTATACTCAATAACGCCTGCGTCGCGTCTTCGCAAAGATATTTTTAAAGAAACGAAAAATTCAGTTGCGAGCAGGGTTCGATCCTGCGTCTTCTGGATAGGTACTCCAGACGCCTTAACCACTAGGCCATCGCAACCACTACTCACAAAGCTGAACTTCTCGTTCCCTTGTTTCTTAAAAATATCTTCACATTTACTTTGTTATTAATAAAAACCACTTAAAAGAATCATTGACTTTTATTTTCCTCATAATGAAAATCAATATACACACGTACTTACTTGCGCATTATCATACAAAAGCGAGTGTGTAACGAGTAGAGAAATTTGTTTATTTGGTTTAATTTAAGTTTAAGTAATGTGAAACCCGTCAAAGACATTATCATCTGCCTAGCCTTTTCCCAACAAATTTTGGGGTCGGTCCAGTCTAACCGGATGCAGCGTAAACATTAGTATGTTACATGGAGCGACTGACTCTCTGAACTCCACAATCAAGCAATTGAGTAATTCAATACCACCTGGAAAGTCACGTTTTCAAATTTTTGAGTTTCTGACTCACAGTAAAAATCTACAAATAACATACAGGACAATCTTCAATCATGGCTTAACCTTGAAGATTGTCATGAGCGGTTGTTTTATTATTTAGGGGCTAAATAAGCTCCTCTAAAACACGTCAAAACACATTTAATAAAAAAATATTTGAAAAAAAAATCAAAGTATCAAGATCGTTATTGCCGTACTATATAGGGTTACAATATGTACGATAGAGGCGCCACCATTATTTTCACGACTTTTTTGCCAAGCTGTATGGTTATTTTTTTATTTTAAATTCTATCGATGCTGAGAAGAATAAACAAGTTTTTTTATTTTATTTTTATAATGATAATTATGTTAATTTTTATTAAATAAAGAAATTGTTAAAATCCAATCTTCCTTTAAATTGTCATTAACAATATCACCCCTGATCACTCCTATATTCCTTCTCTAAACTGATGGACGCGAAATGGTCCACGGGTGGACGCAATTTGGATTTTTTGGACGCAAACTGGGAAAAACGCCTAATTTAGACATTTTTCTGTTTTAAAAAAAAATACGAGAAGTTTCGAACAAAACTGAAAGCTGATATTAAAATAGACTATATAACGAACGCATTTACATAATTTTTTTATTGAAACTGGTGTTGGGACATTTTTATTTTCTCCTTCAAACTTGTCAACTGCACTAAATGGACGCAAACAGGCGAAATGACCCTATATCTCAAAGATCTTACGTATAATCCTAAGCTCTATAAAAAGACCTTTCAATGAACAGTTGAAAGATCAAGCTGCCATAATTGCAGAAAAAATGTAATAATCTTCTATTTTGTTATCGCATAATTATATTTTGAGCAGTGTTGGCCCAGTGAGCAGTGGTGGCCCAGTGGTATCGGCCCCGACTTACGAGTTGTAGGTCGTGGGTTCGAATCCAGCCAGGCAAATTACTTTGTGTAATTTATTTCATCACCACTGCTCTCAAAACGGTGAAGGAAAACATCGTGAGGAAACCGGCATGTCCTAGAACCAAAAATTCGAAGACATGTGACATCCACCAACCCGCACTGGGCCCGCGTGGTTGATTATGGCCCACTCCCTCTCACAGAGAGGAGGCCTGTGTCCCAGCAGTGGGAACATTTATAGGCTGATGATGATGATAACTATATTACCCTTTAACTACTCGATAGCTTGTTGAGGTCAGACAGGCAGTCAGTAACTCCATTTTCACCGGTTGTTCTGGTGGCCAAACGCTAACTCAATTGCGAAAAAGCTAGTTAATTGGCATTTTTAAAATACCAGTCTCTTTCAATTCGCATGGACTTCAATAATATGCAGTTTTCGCTCATGGCATGTCACTTTATCAAGGCTCTGTAAATCTTATAACTTTTTCTTTGTACATACCTAAATTCAATGTCAACGTTATGTTTAGCAAGAAAAACATAGATAGTAATAATATTTGACAAAAAAAACACAAACGACTATCCTAGCTTTTCCTAATTATTGTCAAGACATGCCAAATCCCTGAACAACATTACAACATTAAGAGAGATACTTAGATATAAATATTATTACTATTACTTTATTGTATATTATTATTACTTTACTGTACACCAAAATTATTATTCGTACACAGCTATTTCAGAATATTGCTAATTCTATAGACAACAGCGACCTTATTCCTTATAATCTCCGTCATGTTAAAACTGTAATACAAGTCACCTGTCGACAATTTAATCCCACATCAGACCGTAATAAGCATAATCAGAACGGCAATAGTATAGGTACGGTTTCGTTCACACGAGGCTACAGAATCGCCACTGCTCTCAAAAGGGCGAGGGAATATATCAGGCTATCAATCAAACAGGTCCCGCATAGTGAAATATTAATCTCAATTTAGCCATAGCAGATACTTTGTAATTGTCAAAAACAAACATCATAATGAAGTAGCAAGATATGTCTATAACATGAAAAACTACTCTAGTTGATTATTTCAGAGAGGGTAACTCACTCCATGGACACTCTTTTAAATAAAACTATTAATACAGAATTGTGGATGCATCATTCACACTTCCCAGCAGAGACACCTGAATTTTTGAATAATAAAAAGTTATTGAATTTTACTGGCCACAGATGCACAACATGTGTCGCCCAGTGTGGACACAGCTTTATACGTACGGGTTAGTTTTTAGAGAAAACATATTGTGTTAGATAAGGGATGAATATTAATATTATGGGGTACTTACAAAGAAAATAATCGAATGTTTACCGAGGGAATTTTAAATAAAGTCGGAATTAGATTTCTATTTTGGGTTTGATTCGTAAGCAGGTATTTATAATGGAACTGTATTATAGTATTGTAATTTGAATGAACAAGGACCAAGCCCCTTTAATCAGTACGGGTCGGTGGCGCGTCGTGTCGTGTTTCGCGCGTGCCTTCGGGGAGTTGACAGCAAACTGACGGGGCCCCTTATTGGGCCAAATGCCTGCTGGGGTCGCGGGTTTTTCTTAACACAGGATACCGTGGCCCCGGAACGTAAAGGGCATCGGAAGGAACACGGGTGGATTTTAGTCAGGGTTAGTGACTAAGTTTAAAAATCTCAAGAATTGATTAAATATAAGGCGGGTAAGCTAGTGAGTTCAAGAGATTTTAAACCCTTCAGAATGATCGTACCTTATCGACATAACGACGACGTTAAGAAATTTTCAAAACAAGTTATAACTGAAATAGAAGTTACTGAAAAATTGTGTTTTCTTTTACACAAAGTAACATGCCACATAAAATATGCATAAATAAGCTTTTAACTTGGCTTTAAAAAATACTTAATCTTTCATCAAATCACCGTTTTAATATGTATTTTAAAAAACAACGTTAAATACAGCAATAAAATGCTTAAGGAACTCACTTCTTCGGGTCGGCATACGATTCATCTATACTAATACCTATTAGGTCTTTACCTATGAAATTGCCGTTCTGCAGTACTGGCCATTACAAAACAAAATAATTTTTGTTTGGCTAAGAATTCTCTACGTGATCGAATCCGAAATGAGGAGATTCGTAGACGAACTAAAGTCACCGATATAGCCCACCGGATTCGCAAGCTGAAGTGGCAAAGGGCAGGCCATATTGCTCGCAGAGCAGATGGCTGATGGGGTCGAAAATTGCTAGAGTGGAGACCACGGACTAGCAAGCGCAGCGTAGGACGTCCACCAACGAGATGGACAGACGACCATATAAAGGTCGCCGGAAGACGCTAGATGCAGGTCGCTTCCAACCGGTGTATGTGGAGATCTAAAGGGGAGGCCTATGTTCAGCAGTGGATGTCCTATGGCTGAGATGATGATGATGAAGAATTCTCATTTCAAATTAATTTTATTTTAAAAACATGGAACTTTTTTTCCAAAAGTACCGGTAAAGTACCGTAGTCATTTGTTTATTGATTAGTGTTACATTTTCATTATTATAGGTAAAGCTGAAGAGTTTGTTTGGTTGAACGCGCTAATCTCAGGAACTACAGGTTCGAATTGAAAAAATATTTTTGTGTTGAATAGTCCCTTTATCGAGGAAGGCTACAGGCTATATAACATCACGCTGTGACCAACAGGGGCAGTGCAGCGTAGGTTAAACCACGTGGAGCAGCTACTTTGTTCATAATTAATAACAAAATGTTCGTGCTTACTGCCACATTCTGTTCGGCATGTATCATCAATGGTCAATTTTGAATTAGCTCAAAACGAACCGATCGGCATATTTGTATACTCGCTGATCCGCGCGGTTTCACCCACTGCTTGGTTCTTTTTGATCGTAGCGTGATGCTGTATAGCTTATAGCTTTCCTCGATAAATAGACTATCCGACATAAAAATAATTTTTCAATTTGAACCAATAGTTCCTAGCTCGTTCAATCAAACAAATTCTTCAGCTTTATAATATTATAGATTTACAACTTGTAAAGTTAGTATACAGGTACCCCCTACTCGCCCAGAACTTCTATTAAAATTAACGATGTGTCAAATTCACGATGCCTACACGTGTTATCAGTTTATCTCTCTCACTCGTGACCAAACTGAAAAGGACGGAACATTACTTGGGTAACTAAACTTTCAAGAATGGACAGGATATTGAAGGATTGAAAGGAACATGTCATGTCCGTTCAAACACGTTGAAAGCGGTTTGGATTTAGAATAAAGCATGGTTTCTAGTTGAATATTCAAAACTGGAACTGGAACTCTATGAAAGAACGGAGTTTTTAATCAGTACAGTACGGGTCTGAGACTTCCTCCAGCTTCAGGCAGAGTGGCATATCCAAAAACATTTTTTTTTCTATCACTTCGACTACTTAGACTTATTTTTGTGATACCTACCTAATACCTACTTTTTTTTTTAGCGTGGTAAAATCATCAAATGAGTCCTCCCACCCAGGGCAGGGCGGGAGGGACTGTCAGACTCGTATACTGACTAAAATCCACGGTGTCCTTCAATAGCCCTTTGTGTTCCGAGGTCACGGTAATGAGATAAGTCCCGCAACCCCGGCAGGCTTTGGCCCTCTAGAGGGGGGGCCCCGTCATCATGCTGACACTCTTTGAGGCGCGCGTGGAACACAACGTCGCATAGCGAGTTGCCCATTACTCGCCGCCCGCATGCCCGCGCCTACGGTGGCCGGAGATCGCCCCGCGACGTCCAACGCTGTGGGCGTCTACCACTGCGGCTGGGGCGGAGGGAGGACGCTGTCCTCTCTCTCTCGCGGCTCGCCTCCTCCTTCGCGAGCATAACTGCTTCGCAGAAGGAGGCGACCGCTTCCCACTCCGTCTCGCCCCGCAGCATGGCCTCGACCAATGCCGGGCGCGAGAGGTCTCCGCCTATCGCTGCCGTGAGGACACGGCGGTGCCCTGCCCAAGCGGGGCAGTCCTGCACCGTATGCTCCACCGTGTCCTCCGGGCGATCTTCGCAGTTGTGACACCCAGGCGTTTCTTCTCTCCCTATCAGACACAGGAACCTCCCGAAACTTCCGTGTCCGGTGAGGACCTGCGTCATGCGGAAGGTCAGGACGCCGTGACGCCTTTCCAGCCACTCCTCAAAGAGGGGTCTTACCGCCGCGATTGCGGCGTGCCCGACCTAATACCTACTAGGTTAAGAAAGACGAAATCTATTCTTGTGCAAACTTATCTAACTGTTCAAATTAGAACCTGATTATTACCTACCTTATCTAACTTAGAATGCGTGATAGTTTCAGAAATACCGATATTGGAAAAATAAAAATTAAAACATTATAACTACACTAGGTAGAGCTACTTATTCAATTATTTATCCACGGTGAGACAGGTACTTAACACACCATGTTACTCGGTTCGTTAATATCTAGGCTCCTAATTAATTGCAACCCAAGCCATTTGTTTCTAAACGGGTTCAAGTTTTGCACTTGGCAGTGAAAAATCCAGCCTTCTAAAAGTCATAGTATTTTTTTTTTCTTAGTTGTCCTCATCATTAGAATGATAAATGTTACATTTTTATTTTGGAGCCCCTGGAAGCTGGCACCCGGGAAAGTTGACCCGCCTGCACCTAGATCCGGCCCTGAAGCCAACGAAATAAATACCTACTGATAAGTATTTTTTCTTCTATTCCAGCGCACGGCAAGAGATCCGGCAAACCCCCAGCGTCAGCACCTGACTGGTACCTCACCAGACTTCTTCGACGCATGGCGGCCAATGCTGAACTGGTAGGAACCTTTTTTCTAACCGTTCAACATTTAAAGGGATATAATATAAAGTAATATTTGATTGGTTTTGGGCTAGAATACCTCCTTCTCTTCTCCTTCTAGCCCAAAATTGATCAAATATTAAGGAACCTAAAAATCGGAGGTATTTCAGAGGCTTACCTAAAATATGTTACGTGCCTACGCGTTTTAATAGCGACTCCAAAGCTTACTTTATTTACTACACAAAAAGATACACATTTTTGCAGTATCGTTGCGTCACGTCGCGCCGTGTCGCTTCTCGGTGTGAGCTGACCCTATTTTTTTTTTCAATTTGTAACAACGCCATCTATCTTTGAATTCCAGAACCACGCCAACCAACTGACTACAAAAAACGACGACATTGAAGCCATCTACCAGATGAACATGCAAGACGATTCGCCGGCGACTAACAAACTGATGTAAGTATTATTTGGTGACTGCACATAGATGTCACAACTTGCTAGACAAGTTTTGACGGCTGAGCGATTGGACGTGTAACGTGTCGCGGGTTTGATTCCCGTACGGAAAAAAATTGTATGACCTACAAGTAGTTGTATGTACCGGGTCTGGGCATTTTAAAGTTTCTATGTTTGTAAACACACCCGCGACATAGGAGAAATGCCTAGTGTGCGGCAACGTTTTTTTTTTTAGTTTTTAATTTTTCTTTATGACTCAGAAGCTGGTTGATATTTTTGGCAAAAAACTTGACCAAGACTTCTCAAATAATACCCAAATACAAAATTGAAAACCTGTCTGGAGAAGAGCGGGAAGTATGCAATATTTCAATCGATATGTTTAATATTGCCCGTTTCTTCCCAGCCACTTACAGGATCAGGGTACACTCACATACCGTCAGTTGTATTTTAAAATAAGTTTTGACATCAAACTTACTATTACATATTTTTATATTTCTACACTAATATTATAAAGAGGAAAGACTTGTATTTTTGTGTGTGTATGTTTGTAATGAATTAACTCAAAAACTACTGGACCGATTTCAAAAATGTTTTCACCATTAGAAAGCTACATTCACCCTGAGTAACACAGGCTTTATAAAATATCATGCCCACCCGTGCGAAACCGGAGCAGGCCGCTAGTATTTCATAAAATTTAATGCCACAATATTAAAAGAAGTCCCTGCGCAATAAACCCTTTATTTACTTACCAGCCACAACCAAAAAAGTTTTACTTTGACCTAGTTACTTCTTCGATAGTTTACATCATAATTTAACTAGTAACTTAGTTGAGCAGGACAGGGTCAATAATAATCATTAAAGAAGCCTTCTAAGAAAGACGACGACTAGAATATCTCCCGTTGTGCTCGATAGGTTTTATTCTGTACCTTCGGACTTTAAAATTCGAAGAATCGAAATGAGGTGCAACGACTTATGAATTACCTAGTTTTGACAGAAAATATCAGTCTTTGTTTTTATTAAGGCCGCGTAACCAGAAAGTTGGCAACGTCGCAAATGGCTGTCAAATATTTACAAGTTTTAACTAATTTGACAAATTTACTGTATGTAAATAAGAAATATTGCTCTGTAGTGCACTAAAAAATAGATATAGGAATACAATTAAACACTGAATTTGCTGTTGTAGCCGTTTCAGGTGTAAAAAATGCATTTGACAAGTTTCCAAATACTTTTTTTACATCTGAAACTATATATTCGGTGTTACGATATTAATTATTGCATTCCCTTATCAATTTTCTAGTGCACTAATACAGAGCCATGTTTCTTATTTCCACACAGTAACATTGCTAAATTAATTAGAACTTGTTAATATTTGACAGCTATATGCGACGTTGCCAACTTTCAGAATATGCGCTCTTAAAGCTTGATAATGTCAAAAAGTATGTCTTCCCGCCCTGGGTCGAGCGGAAGGGAATGTCAGACTCGTACTAACTAAAGTCCACGGTGTTCCTTCAATAGCCCTTTACGTTCCAGGGTCACGGTTACCTGTAAAGACAGTCCCGCGACTCCAGTTTACTATCAATCTGACGTAGAGAGACGAATTTAAAATGCTAAGTACCTACATACATAATAGGCTATTTGACAGTATCAATAAATTATAAATCTAATAAGTCCGTTATTTAGAGTTTTGAAAAATAACGGACACATATTTTTTCTTATGTAAAATCAATGAATATTTACCAAGATATAACACATCAAGACTCGAGAGTGACGTCAGAATTCAGTAAAAAATGTACTAAATTGTGACGTATTGGCAATTTTGAAAGCATCATATCTCCGTCAATTTTGGTTTGCGTAAAAAAAGAAAAAATACGGGTCAAATATTATTTGATAATCTAACTGACGGATTATTTAGAATTTTTTAGTCAAATAGCCTATTATAGTATGTAGTAGTCATTTCCGACGGTCCAAATTTTTTGCAGCTACAATTTCCAATACTTACAATTTAATTCTTGACAAAAACACAGCTCCTTATCTGTAAACGTTAAGTAGTACTTACTTTCCGTGGATACGTTTTCCATTTGGTATTATTAGGTAACTAATTTCTGAGTTCTATAATAGTTTCCCTTTCAATTCCAGGCTAGAGAACGAAGAAGGTCCCGTAGAACTGCCACTCAGCAGGAACATGGAAGCCAAACCTATGCTGGATGACGACCTGTTATCTAAAATGAAGATCTGGCAAATTATGGTGTGTATTTAATTGTTACCAAAAATTATGGTTCGAATAACACTACCAAACCGACAATATTGGCCCGTTTATGTGCGTTACAATTACGACAGACTTAAATTATAATATAATTTAAGTCTTAAATTATAATATAACTAGCGACCCGTCCCGGCTTCGCACGGGTACAATCTCTACTATATTAGGAATAATTAGCAATAAATTAAAATTGCGACTATAATTTGAGATTTAAACTATCCTATCTCTCAAGTTGGATCGAACTGCACATGGTGTGCGAATTTTATTATAATCGGTTAAGTGGTTTAGGAGTCCATTGAGGACAAACATTGTGACACGAGATTTATATATATTAAGATTTTAGTCTTAAATTATAATATAATTTAAGTCTTCGACATGATTTGACGACACGGTTGGCACAGTGGCTAAGTGATCGACAGGGGCGTAGCTACCGTCGTATCTGCCGTATCAATTATACGGGGCCCCGAGCCACAGGGGCCCCCAACGAGCGTAAACAAAAATTAATAAAAACTTAATGATTTAGAAATAGTTATTTACTTTTAAACAATTTATTTGTCTAATCTATCTCAGGTGTTTTTTATTATTTTATGTAATACTGTACGAGATTGTCTATTACAAATCCCGGGAAGATCCATATTAATATCAACATTATGATGCAAGTACTACTTATATAATAACTCTACCTAATTTCGACCCTTAGATTTTTTTGATGACCTTTGTCCAATTTTTGTTTAGGTATATTTCGGCGTAGATACAGAGAAATGCATTTTTTTTTCTTGATTGATAAATCTTTACCCTACCAAAGGCCCCCAAAAAAATTTTTATACGGGGGGGCGCCAAGGCACGCTACGCCTCTGGTGATCGACTGCTGCACAGTGTGTCGCTGGTTCGATCCCCACACGGAAAAAATATTTGTATGATCTACAAGTAGTTGTTTCGAGTCCGAGTGTTTGTGTATGTGAGTTTATATGTTTGTAAACGCACCCATCATTCCGGAAGAAATACATAGTGTGGGACAACGATGTAAAACAAAAACTTTTAAATCCTGGAAGGTTATTTCTTTTATATGATTATAAAATATCAAACTACTTTTAAACATATTTCTTTTTATTTCAGAGAGAATCGCCCGAAGAGAAGTAAATAAAATAAAAACAAATTATACCAAAGATTGACTGACGTTATTAATTTCAAAATTTGTTTTCTAAAAGTTATTTTTATTATTGTTGTAATTAAATATAATTATGTTCATTCTATATAATTATTTTAATTTAATACTCTAATTTTAATTATTGTATTTAAAAACGTCAATTGTAAGGTTGGGTTGCAATTGGCAAATAGTTGTATAGAATAGACTTTAAGATAAAATGTGCCATTTATAAAAATATAAGGTGTTTTTATGTACCTATCCTTGAAATCAACACTACATACATACAACAACATATTCATTTATCATCGTTGAAATATATATGTACTAAATTAAAAGTCATGTACTGAAGCAAACTGAAAAAGCATTCAAATTGTATCTATATTTATTTATTCAACTGAAAAATATTGTGCTTAGCCAACTGGATACTAATATGGATGTAGTATCCCTATATTTGCCCGCTATAATTTATTATGATAAAGTAAAGCAAAGTGGTTACTAAATATTTCACTATATGACTATCAACAATTTGTGGTACTATGCTGGAAATCAATCTGTACTTCTAATGTTATTGGAAAATATTTACAGACCTAAAGCAATTTAATATTACAAAATCTGCAAATCCTTAGAAAAACATTGTTAATCTTACCAAATTGTTGTAATTAATTTTCTTGCAAAACTGTCTAATTTATGTTTAACACTACAATAAAACAAAACCTTGGAATGACCATACTGACCATAGACACAGAGCATGGACTGAGGCTTTCCTATCCAAATGTCAAGTGAAATTGCCATCCTCATGAGAAAAAGAGAAAAGTAATTGAAGGCTATATTGATGTTTAATAGGAAAGAGATAGACGTATGATCGGGATAGTTGATAATATTGATGAGTATAGCAATTTTAGGCAGACAATGCTCGATCCATTCTCTATGTCTATGGGAATTACTTCATCGATAATTAAGGCAATGGTTTAGACATTAAATATATTATAAATATAATTTTATTACAAAAAATCTTGCAGATATAAGAAGAAAGGCGATCAAATATCTATGTTATAATATATATACCCAGTTATTTGTATATTATGGTAGAGAAGCAAATGTTCATAATAAAATTGTTGGTGTTATTATATAAAATGAAACTGTAAAATATAAGGCAGATTCATCTTGGATTGTTTGGTTATTTCATTTTAAAATCCTTATATGGAGGAGCTAGATAAAACTAACGGCCATCAATGGTCCACATTGGCCCTAGACCGGAAGATTCTGAAAATAACTAGAGGGCAATGCCCAGCAGTGGAATGCAACTGGCTAACAGTAATAGTAGTTTCGTAATTAAATATAAAGGTGCATAATTAATGAATAAAAAAAAGTGTGGCACTCGGGGACTGCCGCGGTAAAGCTATTGGCATAGCATTTTTTATCAACTTATGCAATTATAATTATTAATTTATTATATTTATTACTGTACTAATTAGGCTATAGTCAGCCACGTCAAGAAACGTTCTCCTCCTCCTCCCTCTCTTTTCCATCGCCCTCATTAAAATTGCCCCTTGCTCAATAAAAGCATGCTTTCGTGCTAGTAATGAGCACGTCTGTCCGTACATTTATGAACACGTCTGTCCGTACCTTTATGATTGCCGAAGTCTCCCGAACTGAAACTACGTTAGACGATGCGTGGTGTCAGGTTTTTTCGTTGGGTTTTTGGGAATTTCTTGATTCGGTCGCCGCGCCGCGCTCAGAGCCCGCGATAAAAGCTATGCAATAAATAGCTTAAAAAACGGAAAAAAAACTAAATTTAGGATAACAGAAATGGGCCTGTAGGGGCTATCACACTGGTCGGAATAGAACACCGTGGCCCTGGACCGCAAAATGCAACCGAATGAACACGGTGGATTTTTAAACAGTAAGAGTCTGACACTCCCTTCCATTCCAAGGACTGGACTGATTGGATGATTTCATCAACCAAAAAGTAATACGAGTATGTTGTCATACCAAATCAACTAGTCTTCCGACCTATAGGGTAGAGCGGAGCGTGGTGTTCCTACACTATAGTGCCCGCCAAATAAGTCTGGAATAAAATTCGTTGACCCCCGTGTACCAATGTATTCCAATATTTCAAAACCATTCGAAAATAATTATGTAAAGAAAATGTCGTAATACGATCAAAACAAACGTATCGTGGTAAGAGGCAACCTTGACCTTATATTTTATTTTGAAATTCGAACGATGGTAGTATGAAATTCGAACGATGCATTTTTAAGATCAATGACCTTTATTCCAGGTTTATTTGGCGGTGACTATAGCCCTTTACGTTCCAGGGTCAAGGTTACCTATTTAGACAATCCCGAGACCAAATTATAATAATACTTCACTGAGTAATTACAATCCATTCAAAAAGATCGTTACGACAATAGCTACGAACTTTTTATGTAGGTATGGAACACAAAATATAAGTTTGCGCTAAAAGCATAGTTAGGACAGTCTCGAAGGGACGAAGGTACGGTTTAATTGTGCCTACTTTCACGATGTAGTGTGGTACAAGTCAAGAAATTTGACGGACATTATCAACTTAATAATTATGTATCATTAAAAAATCATAATCAATGAGAATACGCTATGGGAAGAAGTTTTTTGATGCTTTCAATTTGTTAATTAAGTTACTTTAATGGCTATCGCTATCCCCTAACTAATGCCCGGGTCGACGGCGCGTTGTGTTCCACGCGCGCCTCAAAGAGCGTCAGCACAATGACGGGGCCCCCCTTTAGAGGGCCACAGCCTTGCCGGGGTCGCGGGACATACGTATACCGCGACTCCGGTACGCAAAAGGGCTACCGAAGGACACCGTGGATTTTAGTCAGTACAAGTCTGACAGTCCCTCCCGCCCTGCCCGGGGCTGGGAGGACTCATTTGATGATTTTACCACGAAAAAAAAAACTAACCTACCTAACTAAAGGCGTTTAGGGTTCTTAAGAATCCATACAGCAAATACACTTATAAACATTACTAGGACATCGCCTCTGATCGAGATCAACTAGTAATAATTAGCTAAGATGATGTCGACCTCGCACAAAATTCATAACGAATAGTTTCTGAATAAACAGTATGATGTTCCCCCATTTAAACGAAATCTATGACAAGCAGTCTCATCAAGTGGTATCGTATTACTCTGTACTAACTAGGTTGCGAAATATTGTGGAGGTCAGATAGGGAGTCCCCCTAATTAAGCTGCATCCATCAAACTGGAAGCCACTATCCCATAGTTAAAAAAAAAGGCTAGGCATATCATGACGGGCATGCGGGCGGCGAGTAATGGGCGACTCGCTGTCCGACCATGGACCATGCCCGGGTCGACATCAAAGAGCGTCAGCATAATGACGGGGCCCCCCTCTAGAGGGCCAAAGCCTGCCGGGGTCGCGGGACACACGTATACCGCGACCCCGGTATACAAAGGGCTACTGAAGGACACCGTGGATGTTAGTCAGTACAAGTCTGACAGTCCCTCCCGCCCTGCCCGGGCTGGGAGGACTAATTTGATGATTTTACCACGATAAAAAAAAGTCATATCATGACGTCGATTCCCGCTTTTCGCTTCCACCTTACGCTATTATGACATGTAGAAACGAACCTATTTAGAACGACCATGATAGCCAGTCATTACCTGCAAGCCTAGTGCATATTTTTTAATTTGTATCACTCTCAGGAGCTCATTTTTAAACAACAGCGATCACATTGCTCGTAACAGCAGTCACTCCATGTAAAATACACCATCATCATCAGCCTTTTTAAATGTTCCCACTGCTGGGACACAGGCCTCCTCTCTGTGAGAGGGAGTGGGCCGTAATCTACCACGCGGGCCCAGTGCGGATTGGTAGATATCACATGTCTTCGAATTTTTGGTTCTAGAACATGCCGGTTTCCTCACGATGTTTTCCTTCACCGTTTTGAGAGCAGTGGTGTTGAAATAAATTACACAAAGTAATGCGCCTGACTGGGTTCGAACCCACGACCTACAACTCGTAAGTCGAGGCCAATACCACTGGGCCATCACTGCCCAAAATACACCAATTCACCATCATCTCAGCACATCATCAGCGCTGGGATTTTTCATTTATGTTACACACCATGCTGAGAAAGGGAACTTTTGGAATCGTACAGGACTAATCTTATTTCTTTCTATAACACTAGGGTCCCACGAATGGGAATTTTGTTTAAAATCTGTTATTTGTTTTGAAATCGGTGAGATTATAATAGTATATTTCATTACAAGTGCGGAAAGGCTGTCATTGCAAAGAGTTCCGACAAATGTCTACCCGAGATCTTTAGTACAAACTTCATGGTTGGTTTTTCTTTTTAATAGACTTATTTTGACAGTTGGGAAAGAGAACGCACTAGTGTGTAATAGCCCACTTTCCGAACGCTATACGTCCCTGCAATATTCCACTTTTTGAGCAACTGTATTAAAAAAAAACTTTACTTTTTTTCATTTATCAAGATCGAAAACCTACCCGAACATAGTCAGGAAATTAATATGTAGACGATGATATACATTATTAGCTTATCCCTGCCTAATATGTAGGGCATTCCTTGTTATTAGGTACAAAATGGCATCTTAATAGGTTAATAGGCACCTACACTAATGACAACTTCTAATCAATTCTTCATTTCCGAGGTCCGTGCGGATCATATACGTTTATATGTATTTTTTATGATTCAAGAGGCAATTTCACTGACGAAACGAGCTCTGAATAATGTTGAAGAATCTGCAATTATACACATGGTGATTGAAAGAGTTTTAAACAAAATGATCCAAGATTTTAGCAATTGGCTAAATAATGATGAAATGAATTATTACAGTTAAGTGTCTTCAAGGGTCGGGCACGCCGCAATCGCGGCGGTAAGACCCCTCTTTGAGGAGTGGCTGGATAGGCGTCACGGCGTCCTGACCTACCGCATGACGCAGGTCCTCACCGGACACGGAAGTTTCGGGAGGTACCTGTGTCTAAGGAGAAAGGAGGAAACGCCTGGGTGTCACCACTGCGAAGATCGCCCGAGGGACACAGTAGAGCATACGGTGCAAGACTGCCCCGCTTGGGCAGAGCACCGACGTGTCCTCACGGCGGCGATAGGCGGAGACCTCTCGCGCCCGGCATTGGTCGCGGCCATGCTGCGGGGCGAGACGGAGTGGGAAGCGGTCGCCTCCTTCTGCGAAGCAGTCATGCTCGCGAAGGAGGAGGCGGGCCGCGTGAGAGAGAGGACAGTGTCCTCCCTCCGCCCCACCCGCAGTGGTGGACGCCCACGGCGACGGACGTCGCAAGACGATCTCCGGCCACCGTAGGCGCGGGCATGCGGGCGGCGAGTAAAGGGCAACTCGCTGCGCGACCATGGACCATGCCCGGGTCGACGGCGCGTTGTGTTCCACGCGCGCTTCAAAGAGCGTCAGCATAATGACGGGGCCCCCTCTCTAGAGGGCCAAAGCCTGCCGGGGTCGCGGGACTTATCTCATTACCGTGACCCCGGAACATAAAGGGCTATTGAAGGACACCGTGGATTTTAGTCAGTACAAGTCTGACAGTCCCTCCCGCCCTGCCCGGGGTGGGAGGACTCATTTGATGATTTTACCACGATAAAAAAAAAAGTGTCTTCAAGGGTTCAAGCCTTACTGCCACCACACCATTGCAGTAAATAATAAATGCTGTAAAATATGTATAATGCAAATGCACTCATGCAGTAATTGAGTCAAAACATTTGAATACTTGATATTTGAAATTAAATCTTTAATGCAAGGGCTTTACAAGTCTTTTTGTTATGTGCGGGGATCGAACCCGCGACACACCGCGCAGCAGTCGATTGGTCAACCACTCGCTGAGTTTCGTATGTAAACCATAATTTGACATGCTCAATTTAGACAGTTGTATCATGTACTAAGTTACAAACGCTTCACCTACCAACATCCTTTTAAAAAAAATATAAAGGAGCTTGCCACTCTCCCATAGCGTCTAGTTGTCGTAAATAAATAGTGTGTTTCATATTAATAAAAGTCCATTTATCTTTCATTCTTGTGTTGACACTATTCGTGGAGGAATCACGGTAGAGGTACTCGGTAATCTTTCTTTGGACATTGGACAATGAAGGAAGAGAGGTGGACAATGCAATGGTAGATAGCTACTTGAAAACATTTTGCACATGTGGAAATAGACCGTAAGCGATTTAGGAATGGTATACAATGCCTAGGAAATGTATACAATTTCTAAGCTATTTAGGAAGTGTATAAAAAGTGTTCTACGTATGCAGGTAGACGGAGATCTTACTTTCATCACAGAATTACTTATAATATGCTTTCGTATATTTATAATATTAAAGTTATTGGGACAAACCCACCACACTATTCCCAAACCACTGCAACTCCTGAGAGCCAGAATTAACAGTGGCAACCACCAGAAAAGCGCCGAGACAATGAAGCTCGACGTGTCCCGGAGAATGAATTTACCTGTCTTGGATCCTGCACGAAATTAATCAGAAAAGAATAGTGGAGGAGTAGGAAAAATATGTTTCCACTTCCCTCCATGCAAGCAGGAGACAGAACAAAGCAAGGCCAATAGGCACAAAGGGACATTACAACTGGGAGAAGCCCAGTTGCCTAGCACCACGGGTAAAAATGACTACTAATATTAATGGGTCCTAAATTGTGAGCTGCTATAATTGATTCCAATAATAGGTATGGCAAAAACGCTTGAACGCACGGAAGTTTGTTCGAGTTTCCACAATATTAAAGTTAGGATTATGATTGCGACGATAACCTAAGCACATTGTAATAGGAGGAGGCGGGCTGCGTGAGGGAGAGGGCAGCGTCCTCCCTCCGCCCCAGCCGCAGTGGTAGACGCCCACGGCGACGAACGCCGCAAGACGATCTTCGGCCATCGAAGGCGCGGGCATGCGGGCGGCGAGTATGAACCATGCCCGGGTCGACGGCGCGTTGTGTTCCACGCGCGCCTCAAATAGTGTCAGAATAATGACGCGGGATCGCGGGACTTATCCTATTACCGTGACCCTGGAACTTAAAGGGCTATTGAAGGACACCGTGGATTTTAGTCAGTACGAGTCTGACAGTCCCTCCCGCCCTGACCTGGGTGTGAGGACTCATTTGATGATTTTACCACGCTAAAAAACACTTTGTAATATTCACTGGCATACCTTGTATAAAAAAACCCATTCAATTAAAATTATTCGTTCTTTTCCATATTATTACAATGTAAGCAATAATTATTAAAGTACTACTTTTATTAAACTCGTAGCGTTTTCGTAGCACGTAGCCGCGTAGCAGCGTAGCTGTTTTGTGTGTTTTAAGCTATTGCATAGCTGTTATCGCGGGCTCTGAGCACGGCGCGGCGCGGCAACCGAATCTTCAAAAACCTAAGGAAAATACCTGACACCACGCATCGTCTAACATCGTTTCAGTTCGGGAGACTTCGGCAATCACAAAAATATTCGTCATAAAAATAATTTACTTTTTCTTACTGATTCTAAACGGCCAGCTACAATAGTAGTTTAAGAAACTGGTACATAATGAGGGGTATAATTATACACGAGTGTGAGTTTTTAAAAGTATCACACGAGTGTATAATACCTAGTTATGTACAGTTTCATACACTACTTTATCTACTTTCATTGAACACGAATTTATCAAATAAAAGATAAAGATTGACACAGTATTATGGCGCCAAAATTCCCGTTATCACCGCGCATGGGCCACAGCGCGCGCAGCCACAGATAAAAAATCAAATGGATGTACGAGTATCTATGATCTGTAATCTGTATCGTAATTAAAAAAAAATATTATAACATTATTTTGTTAGAGAAATAGTGTCATAATTTAATTTTTTAATTTCATTTCGATATACTGTGTGTACAGTACGTCATTATAAACTCGTTTTGTATTTTGAATTTAACGAAAAAAATGAAAAATGAAACCTACTTATAAAATTCTCCTACAACAAAGAAGTTCTTTATTACAGTAGTGCACCACAAACATTTTAAATAAATTATATTCTCGTTAAATATACGCGGTAGGCGATTTTATTCTTTTAAAATAAAATGAAATGTTATGCAATAGCTTCACCGCGACAGTTTCCGAGTGCCACATGTATTGTTTTTTTTTTAAGTCGCCGGAGGTTCTACTTTGGGTCAAGAGACTGTCTTAAAATGGCATCACAGCCCTGGAATGCAAAGAGCAACAGAAAGAACATGGTGTTTTTAGGGTTCCGTAGCCAAATGGCAAAAACGGAACCCTTATAGATTCGTCATGTCTGTCTGTCTGTCTGTCCGTGTATGTCACAGCCACTTTTTGTCGAAAGTATAAGAGCTATCCTGTTGAAACTTGGTAGAAAGATGTATTATGTGAACCGCATTAGGATTTTCACACAAAAATCAAAACAAAACAAATTTTGGGGGTGCCCCCCATACTTAGAATTGAAACTCAAAAAAAATTTTTCACCAAACCCATACGTGTGGGGTATCTATGAATAGGTCTTTAAAAATGATATTGAGGTTACTAACATCATTTGTTTCTAAACTGAACAGTTTGCGCGAGAGACACTTCCAAAGTGGTAAAAAGTGTGTCCCCCCCCCGTAACTTCTAAAATAAGAGAATGATAAAACTAAAAAAAATATATATTGTAGACCTCAACCAAAACTACCAATGAAAATTGGTTTGGATGAGATACAGTTAGCAGTTTTTGAGATATAGTACATTTTCAAAAACCGCAAATATAACTTTGCCATTCATACAAATACTATGAAAAACAAAGTTATTTTTATTGTTTGTGTATATTACTTACTAATCTCAATATAATTATATCTCTAATCTATGCTTGCTGCTACGGAACCCTTCATGGGCGAGTCCAACTCGCACTTGGCCGGTTTTTTTAATTAGTCGAGTCTGACAGCCTCTTTCTCTACACCCGGGGTGAATGAGTCGATTTGATGATAATTATTTCCAACCGTCAAAAATAACATTTTGTAGGTTTTTTAAATTAAGTTAAAATACTTAAATAAAAACATTATTATATGTGTGAAAAAGTTGAAACTTTGTCCTTCGATAACTCCGTGACCAGAAAGTTTAACCTTCTACTTATTATTATTTATTTATTCTGAACCATACCTGGAAATTCCAAATATGGTCCAGAATAGACATTGGGTTAAAAATTTCTATCCGACCCGCAAAGGTATTATTGGGTACCGAGATTCGATTCTTTCTATGTAATCTTTTTTGGGCAACAAGTAAAAAAATACCTGGATAAAATAAAATTAAAATTGGTAAACACAGGGCAGGATTACGGTTATTTCTCAGGTTATCATATAAACAAACAATTTAATTGACGACCAATTATAGATACACAGTTTCTTTAAGCACAAACGAAGTATTGTCGCATTTTCTTTTTAGATTTCATAGAAAAAAAATGTCCATTTTAAAATTCATAATACGTCTATTTTCATGAATATTTTACCGTTATTTTATTTGGTAATATCAATACGGTACTTCAGTACATTGTATGTACGTTTTGGCTCGGGAAGGGTCTCTGACAGCCGGAACCAACAGCTTTCCAAAGACTGACCTTGGCCAGAGCGGCTCAACCTGGAATGTGCTTGTGTGGCTGTAATTATTTAGCCAAGACCTCCTTCTCTCGTACCCTTTATAAAAACAAGACGAGTAGAAAATACCCAAGCCACCATTTTCATCTGACGAATACTATTTAATTGCTGGTAAACAAGTCCCAAGTGTTTTCTTAACAACTGAATTTCTTGCGGGAACTCGATGAATTCATGATTGTTTGCCGTTATGAGTTTCTTGTTACGTATGTTTATGTTCATAAATGTTAAATAAAAATTGCGTCTCCTTATGTAAATGATGTGAACACATCCTCATTCCTATGACTTTATTTTTTTTACATGGATTTGATGAGCAAAAACATTTTTTTTTAGAATCTCTGTTTCTCCATTTTATGGAATAGCATCACCACGGCTGTAATCCAAAAGTGATAGTCCACTCGTATTTCTCACATTTAGTATTATTTTGGGAATAGGCTAATAATATGGATAAATTGCCTGTACAACAAAATGCAGTTTTCGAGCGGTTAATAGGTAAGTAGTTCCTGATGAAAAAAAAAGGTTCAGCACCACGCTTCCTGTTAATGAGGTTGCGAGTTCAAACTAAGACAAGTATCGGCCTCAACTTAAGAGTAGTAGGTCGTGGGTTCGAACCCAGCCAGGCGCATTACTTTGTGTAATTTATTTCATCACCATTGCTCTCAAAACGGTGAAGGAAAACATTCGCCGCTTCCAACCGGTGCTATTGGAAGTCCATAGGGGAGGCCTATGTTCAGCAGTGGACGACTTACGGCTGATATGAGGATGATGATGATGATGCCTTTTAAAAATGTATCAGAATAGGTTTCCGGCTTCCAAAAATATCGATAAAAAAGTGTACATCTCTCAGATGGGAAATTATCGATGCACTCGGCTATCGACGTCGATAGACGCAAGACACCCATCGCGTCGCAACGTATCGATACATCCGAACGATTTGAATTGCAGAATACGAACACTCGATTCAACCGATTTGCTTCCAACGAAGATGTAAAATTAGCACTTTTATGTTTGTGAATAATAAAACGAAAAAATCGGTCTTTAGGGACCTACTAGACAAAGTGTAATAGCAGTAGGTATGCTGAGCGAAATCATAGCATCATATTTGAAAAATAAAAATATACTTACATGTGGCACTCGGCCGCGGTGAAGCTATTGCATAACAGTTGTTTTATTTTTTATTTTAAAATAATAAAATCGCCTACCGCGTATATTTAACGAGAATTTAATTTATTTAAAATGTTTGTGGTGCACTACTGTAATAAAGAACTTTTTTGTTGTAGGAGAATTTTATAAGTAGGTTTCATTGTGAAAACTCCTTTAGTAGCTGGCCGTTTAGAATCAATAAGAAAAAGTAAATTGTTTTTATGACGGATATTGTTATGATTGCCGAAGTCACCCGAACTGAAACGATGTTAGACGATGCGTGGTGTCAGGTATTTTCGTTAGCTTTTTTCTTTAGGTTTTTGGACATTTTTTGATTCGGTCGCCGCGCCGCGCTCAGAGCCCGCGATAAAAGCTATGCAATAGCTTAAAAATACATTTTTTTCTTAATTTTTAATCGTCATTTTGTCATCAGAATTTCTCAGCAGGAGAGAAGAGAACTCTCCCTAAGCACCGCTAAATTGTTACGCAGTTTCGGAAAAAAAGGCACGGTTGGAGCAGTTACTATGGAGCCGTTTTACCCTTTGGTTACTGAACCCTAAAAAACAACTTTTCAACTTCTCAGAACACTATATTTCAACCATGTTCGTCACGCCAAAACTCATAATAATAGAATTACAACTTACCTACATACTAATCCCATTTCCTTTTACGACTCCCACAGGGATGAAAATGGTACTTTTCGTGCCTAAACCACGCTCAGTACGTAAGTCACATCTAGCACGAATTAATCATCATAGCTATGAACCACTCGAGTAAATTGAATTTTTCACGTGTCGCTAGATTATCTACCTATGAATCTAAACTGGAGACAGGAAGACATTTAATTCTAACTAGTCTTAAAATGATAGGTTTTCAACTGAATTTTCTATAAGTCTTGATTTTGTGTGATGATGGGTAATTTGTAGCCTGTTAGTCGATATTTTGTTTCATACTCGATAAAATGGGCTTGATATGGTAATTTCTTCACGGAAGGAAACAGGCAGATAGGTACGATACAAGTAGTATCGTAGTACGATCAAAACGAATCTATTTGATCATTTTGATATATTATCATAGAATCTTTCTAAAAATTCTAAATTTTACCGTTTATTCTTTTTAAATAATCGATTAGCCGGTTTCAGAGGTGTTTAGGCTGCGTTTCCACCAGAAATGTGCGATGGAAATGTATCTGAGGATGTCTGACTGTGCTGTGAAAATGTGTGGGGGTTTCCACCAAAGCTGTGCGATGAAAATGTGCCTACGAGGATGTGTAGCGGAGCTGTGAATATGCGCATTAATGTGTGGTGCGAGGATGCGTTGCGAAGCTGTGAAATATGTCGACGAGGGTGCGGTGTAGTGGGAGCGGAGACACAACACTTCCCTCGCTACAAATCCCACTCACACATCCCTCGTACACATCCCTCGCAACACATCCCTCGCACACATCACTCGTACACATCCCTTGCACAAATATAATATAATAATAATATTCCACAACTATCACACAACGTCATCTAGTCCCAAGCTAAGCAGAGCTTGTGTTATGGGTACTAGACAACTGATAAACATACTTATATATTTTTAAATACATACATATTATAGATAAATTACACCCAGACACAGAACAAATGATCGTGCTCATCACACAAACATTTGTCCTGGGTGGGAATCGAACCCACGACCTCCGGCATAGCAGTCAGGGTCACTAACCACTAGACCAACAGGCCAGTCCCTCGCTTGTTTGTATGCGCAAAAATCTAGCTCCGCTGAGCCGTTTCCACCAGAGCTGTGCTGACCGAGGCGAGGTAAACGAAGATTCTATTGGTTCTTTACAGACACATCCCTCGCTATGCACCCTCGCACATCTCTGGTGGAAACGCAGCCAACGATTGAAAGGTTATCTTTACCCTTTACCTTTCTAAAAAAGTCAATTAAATTTGAAAATTGTTTCTAGTATTTTGAAGCCAGTTAAAAATGTAATCAACTTTCTTATCACCAAACTAGTAGTAATTAGACAGAATAATTACGGGTAACATATCCGAAAATTAAAAGCCCATACTAAAAACTAAAACCGCCATTTTAAAGTAACCCCGAACTAAAAGCACGGAGGCCATAAGGACAAGTTAGTCGTATCGTTAGCGAGCTCATTTCCTTATTCAAGCGTGTAACCGTCCCGCCCGTAAATACCGGAAAATGAAGAGACGTCCCACATATATACGTAGACAACTATGTGAAATGTGACTGTGGTGGAGATGTAGCGTTTTAATACAGTTTTTAATTCCATGAATGTCTCTAAGGAGAACATCCTCCTCCATCCTTCCATCTAGTCAAACCCTCCTAAGTGTGACCTTGCTAACCTTTTTTCTTATCTATAAAAATCATTTATCGATAAAATCATCAAATGAGTCCGCTCAGGGCGGGACGGAAGGGACTGTCAGACTCGTACTGACTAAAATCCACGGTGTTCTTCAATAGCTCTTTACGTTCCAGGGTCACCGGTTACCTGATGAGATAGTCCCGCGACCCCGGCAGGGACCCGCTAACCTAAGGTCAAATTTGTGTCTCACACAAGTCTTAATAGAAATCTAGTATAGTGCAGTTTCAATAGAAATTAATTTTCTATGGCGTTAAAGTTAACAATTAATTCAGGTGTATAACCTTAACCACGTATGAGCAGCCGACCATTCCTATTTATTTCAGTTTTTAGTTAGATATGGATAAGTTCAAACTAAAAAAATACTAATGGTCATCGTTTCTTAACACTAGAAAGACCGAGATTTTGAACTACCTATAAAGACCAAGTGGGGTCAAATGACTCATTCATGGGTTGTAATGTTTTATTCGTGTATTATGGTTTTAAGTTTTATTAATTAACATCTTATAGTAAATAAAAGAACTTAATAGTAATTAAACATCTATTACGTGATAAAAAAAATGAAAATATTAGGCTCATTTTTGACATTTTAGCTGCTTTACATTACAAGAACCACACAAAGGCTTTTTAGAACTAATACAAGATTTATTGGTTTTGTTCCTGCATTTTTGCATGTAACACCGTTTTCTCTTTCCACCACATTCTTCTTCGGGCTCTGGGGGTATGCCATTATCGGGCTGTGAAGTAGGTGGTGTCATCAGGGAGTGGGTATCTTGTCCGACTAACTCCCTTGCCAAGTCATGAATGAACTTTTTCTACTGATTTTCCTTGATAAACTGTAAGCGTGCAGGTTTCAGAGTTGTGAATATGTGTTTCATATAAACTAAGGGATGCATTTTTTATAGTAGCTGGAATATCTCTTCGTGTTTTATTTACCGTACCAACTATTGATGTACGTTTTCCAATTAGCTTTTTAGCTAAACTTACACTGGTGAAAAAATTAATAAAAATTAATAATTAAAAACGATTCCGAGCCATGTTTTGTGAACAAAACTGAATACCCCAATATTTGTCCCAAAGGTCATTCACAGCAATATTTTTTCAGCAGTGGTGGCCCAGTGGTATCGGTCCCGACTCACGAGTTGTAGGTCGTGGGTTCAAACCCCGCCAGGCGCATTACTTTGTGTAATTTATTTCATCAACACTGCTCTCAAAACGGTGTAGGAAAACATCGTGAGGAAACCGGTATGTACCGGCATGTCCTAGAACCAAAAAATCGAAGACATGTGACATCTACCAACCCGCACTGGGCCAACGTGGTAGATTATGGCCCACTTCCTCTCACAGAGAGGAGGCCTGTGTCCCAGCAGTGGGAACATTATAGGCTGATGATGATGATGACCCACAACACGAGTATATTCAACGAAATGTAAATATTTACAAAGCACGCACGCAGTGATGTCAAATGACCACTGCGGTCTTTCTAGGTAGATGATAATTTTTAATTAGTATTTATCTTGCTATCGGTATACACATATCAGAATAATGTAAACAATGACGAAATATTAAAAGTCATAAAACGACAGTGACTTCAATGCTGTGGTTTTGATAATATGATTGATCAAAAACTTCATTGGGGTCATTTGACCACTCTGGTCTTTCTAGTGTTAAAGGAGAACGCAGACTTAGCCGCACCGCAGTCCCCGCAGTCATCGTTTTCTTACCGCTTCTGCGGCTAGATGTGCGAGGTTGCATAGAACTTCATATAAAGAATTCGTAATGCGCACACTGCGGAGCGGCTAAGTCTGCGTTTACCTTTAGAATCTCGCGCTCCTACAACGTTTTTATCAATTTCGATACAAATATCTCAGTTTCGTTACAGATTTTCTCAGTTTCGTTACAGAATCTCAGTTTCGTTACATATCATGTAAATGTATTTCTACATTTTCGTTTTTTTTTTTAATTATTACATACTTTCAAATGCCAACTGATTACTGTTGGTGCAAGTGTAGCTTGTCAAACTTGGGAACTATATACAAAATGGTATGTAATTATGAGCCTCCATATTATATAACTTTATATTTAAAAGCTATCCTAACTGACATAAAACATAATTAAATTGAAAAGCGTATATTCCCATGTGGAACAGAAACATTAAGGCCTGCCAGATGAACTAATGAATACGAATGCATTTGTTTTATAAATTGAATCAACGCGAAAACATGTCGGATTTCCTTTTTATTATATGTACATCAACTGACAACTCCGGTAGATTAAAAAAAAAACAGTTTTTTTTACGCACTTTTTTTTTAATCTTGTAAGTTCTCTAAAAGTCTGGACAAACCATGAATAAAGACACATAATGTGTCTTTATTCATGGTTTGTCCAGACTTTTTTGCCATCAGAAATTGCTGTGCACTTATCGACTTCAGAGGTCAGACGCCTATTGGGGCGTAAACAAAAAGTCCATGTGCTTGCTTTCTTGAACAATAATGGCGATGTCATACGCCTAAAATGCGCAAAGAATTAAATGGACCGTGTAACGAGTTATGTCGCTCATCATCAATCAATCATCAAGTTGTCTGATGGATATCGTTTAGCCTGTATGGGATAAAGTGCTTTTGTACCCTAAATACCTATCATTTGAAAATGAGTTTCACTGTTATTACAACAAAGCAAAATCTTTATACTGGTTCTATTTTGGTGTAACGTTGAAGAGACCATATCGATTTTTTTCTTTCTACAAAAAAATACTGTAAACTGTATTCTATCTACCTAAAAGTCTCAAATGGCACAACGATAAAGGTAGGGACAAACTGAACCCACGTACGCAACGTATGCAACGCGTTATTAAATCTAAACGGTTGAATTTGTATGCCTAGAAACACACTTATCATACGCAACTGTCACTGATAAGTGTGTTTCTAGGCATACAAATTCAACCGTTTAGATTTAATATCGCATTGCATACGTTGCGTACGTGGGTTCAGTTTGTCCCTACCTTAATCATCGTTCGTCTGTCAGCGCCATAACAACATAATTTCACTTAAACAATACATTTCGGTCACGTATAGCGCTTCGTAATTAAAACTTCAGTTCTTTTCTGTTTAACACTTACTTTGAACACGTTTTCAGTACATTTTAACTACTGTGTTGCTGAACGTTTCATTTGGTGTTGGAATTAAATGTGGAAATGACAAAAAATACTAATACTTTTCTCCTTTTTGAACTAAATAAAGTTAAATTTACTGAAAATTAAAATAATTATAATTTAAACTGACTTGGGCAATAAACCAGCTATGTTCTTTTTCTTCTCACCGATAGGTACTCCACGATCACGAAACGGATCACGAAAATCCACGGTGATCCCTCAATAGCCCTTTACGTTCCAGGGTCACGGTTATCTGATGAGATGAACCCGCGAACCCGGAAGACTGCTAGGTTAAAGAGACTAGGCGACTTATTTTATAGAATGCATCAGGATTTATGAGCCAAGGTTTCTCACAGTAGATGTCAGAAGTCTGGGATCGATGTAAAGGAAATTTCGAAAACTCTGGTGTGACATTTTTATGGGAGATTGACGTGGGAACATTGGGAAAAGAATAGATCATGGAGAGAACATTAATTTTTTTCTTCAGAGCCATAAATGCCTACACTTCGTAAATTACTTTAAACAACCTTATTGTTTAAGTAATTTACGAGTACTACAAACCTAAATTAACCTAACACGAAGTAATCCCTGTCACCAAACATTGGCTGTCGAATATCACGCAATATTATGCATTTCAGAATATGTAAAGTATACAATATCCAAGTATACCAGTGATAAATCAAATATGTACTTTACGTACGCGGGAATATTTGACAGAGCATGTCAGCTAAGGGGTTGAAGTTTAATGTGGACTTTTAATAAAACGACGATAAGGAGTCCAGTGGTTCCAAGTGCGACTCTGGATTTGAAAGGTCTTAGGTTTGTTCCCCAGCAGGTCAAGTTGGGGAGTTTGTTCCGCCACCTCTTCCACCGATTGGAGGAACTGTCTTATGTAATATTGACTTTCAAAAGTTACTGAATTTTCAGCCTATTTCCATGGGAATGTTCATGAAATCCGATCCAAATGCGTAACTTTGTGAGAAATTCGAACATGATGACAAAAAAAAAATCTATAAACTCATATCTATTTTAATTTGCTACGATCCTTATATTCCTTTCATCTCGTCCACGTGCATACTTTGGGACATAGGTACAAGCACGCCTTTTTTTACATGGTAATGTCATCGAATGAGTCCTCCCACCCAGGGCAGAGCGGGAGGGACTGTCAGACTAGTACTGACTAAAATCCACGGTGTCCTTCATATCTGCCGTAGTTAAAAAGTTACAACAATTAAACGGTAAGAATAGGCTATTTTACCTACCTTTATTCGCATAATATCAGATTCTCAAAATATCACATTCTTAAAACATTTGATTATCAAAATAGCAGATTCTCAATATAACCGAAATTCGACACACTCAAAAAAAATGTTCTTAGTCCGAAATGTAGGCTATAAAACATATATTTGACCCGTATTTTTTCTTTAGTTACGTAAACCAAAATTGACCGAGAGACGTTTAGTGTTTTTAGAAGCTTTGTATCTTCACAAAGCTTCTAAAAACACTAAACGTCTCTCGGTCGGCTTCCATTTTACAAGCGTTATGACGTCACAAGCCCCCGACTCTGACCCGATTCCCGAATTTGGAAGCGTTTTATCTTTGTCAGTATTCATTGAGAGAACAAAAAAATACATGTGGCACTCGGAGACTGCCGCGGTGAAGCTATTGCATAACATTTTTTTTATTTCAAAAGAAAAAAAAACCCTTACCGCGTATTAACGAGAATATACCTAATTTATTTAAAATGTTTGTGGTGCACTACTGTAATAAAGAACTTCTTTGTTGTAGGAGAATTTTATAAGTTAGGTTTCATTGTGAAAACTCCTTTTGTGGCTGGCCGTTTACAATCAGTAAGAAAAGTAAATTGTCTTTATGACAGATATTTTTATGATTGCCGAAGTCTCCCGAACTGAAACGACGTTAGACGATGCGTGGTGTCAGGTATTTTCCTTAGGTTTTTTCGTTAGGTTTATGGGAATTTCTTGATTCGGTTTATTATTTTTTAAGCTATTGCATAGCTTTTATCAGAGCCCGCGATAAAAGCTATGCAATAGCTTAAATAATAATAATAAGTGTCCATTATTTTTTTTACATTCTAGCTGACGGACTGAACAGATTCAATTTATTTTTACAGTACATTATCCTATTAGACTGTAACAAACAATAATAAGTAAAACAGAAAGGAACAAATCAAGAGTTTGTACGTCAACCTACAATGTAGCTCCACTTCATTTAGCTATCAGCAACAGAGGCGCTAAACAATTTTTATTTGTACAAAGTAACGCGAATGGAGTTGTTGAGGTGTCGACTAGTGACTGCGGTTGTGAGTAACTTTTAATTGCTGCTACGACTGAGTTTTGGTAGCGGACTATGTTAACATGGAAGCTCTTATACTATAGACTAGAGACTCTCCTGGCTTGACATTCTCAGTGGGTTTTCCAAAAAAACATAATATTTTACTTAAACCTTGATCTGACAAAAAAAAAACTTCAAATCGGTTAAGTCGTCCCCGGTAATTTTTCGTCTTACATGTAGCAATTGATATTCTTATGATCTTCTTAATTATGTTTTATTGCATAATTATTGCAAAACACTGAAACGTAAATTTTTGTCGAAGAAAAAACGTTTCGTGAATATTAAAAATTGTAACAGATTTCTGAAATGTTATTAAATTTATGACAGTTAAAGTTTTCAATGTGATTTTAATATAAGTTATTATTAGATTACACTGAAAACTGTAACATATTTACTACCCCGAATGACCTATTTTTTATGAACTTGAATTATTAGTTTCCGGTATTGCTCATTTGTTTCCCAAAGATACAAAATTTCCCAAATACGTAACTTCCATTTCTACGAATTAGAACTACACATAATCTATTCCAATAAATCACTCCAAGAAGCGATAGCCAGCCTCCGCTAAGCCCAGGTTCTCTTTATTATCCTCAAGTTGTCGATCTATTAACATTTTGACCTCAAGTTGGCCTAACTTAGTACGAAGTTTCGATAAACTGCGAGGCCATCTTAGACTGGTTACGTTTACACTAACGTCGGGTTATCTTACGCAAGCTTTTACGTTTATTTGTTGCTTGAATAAAAGAAAAACTTTAATGATGATTTTTGTTATAAACCGAGTTTGATCTTTCTTATCCATCTTTTCACAATCTCAGCCGCAAATAATTCACATTCATATTAAAGGTTAAATAAAGTTATGAACAAAAATCATAATTATGTTTTTCCTTTTCTTTTAGCACCAATAAAAACTTTTTAACGAGAGAAAATTGCACCATATGAATATGGGTCATACTGGTATTCAACTGATTTTTTTAATAATAAGAGGCATTACGAAAATCTTATTATGTAAACAGACACTTCAAAAAAAGAAAAACCGGCCAAGAGCGAGTCGGACTCGCCCATAAAGGGTTCCGTAGCAGCAAGTAATAACATACTATAAAAGTTCTTGTAGTTGGTTCCAACTTTGAAAGGTTTACGATTTATGACGTATTAAAAAAAAAAAACTTGAGAGGTGTCAAGGCACGTCGAATCGCTATGAACCTGTTAAAAAGGTTCAAGCGATTTTCGACCCTCCACCCCACACTACCCCACTCCACTCCGCTCCACTCCGCTCCACTCCGCTCCACTCCACTCCACTCCGCTCCACTCCGCTCCACTCCGCTCCACTCCGCTCCACTCCGCTCTACTCCACTCCGCTCCGCTCCGCTCCACTCCCTTCCACTCCACTCCGCTCCGCTCCGCTCCACTCCACTCCACTCCGCTCCACTCCACTCCACTCCACTCCACTCCGCTCCACTCCACTCCACTCCGCTCCACTCCACTCCACTCCACTCCACTCCACTCCACTCCACTCCACTCCACTCCACTCCACTCCACTCCACTCCACTGCACTGCACTCCACTCCACTGCACTCCACTCCACTCCACTACCTATTATAGCTGTAAAAATGAAGTTGACAAACTTACATTTGCAGTTGTTCTCCGATACATTTTGTTTAGGAAAATGTTATCCCAGTACGTTTTATAAGTTGGTCAACTATTACTCGTAAACTTGTAAAGCCCACTTAGTCATGATAATTTTCTTTTAAACTTCGTTATATATACTACTATTGTAAATTTTTTCACACCCCCAAACATAACCGTTTAACTGGTAGAGGGGGGACACACTCGAGTAGGGCAAAAATTAGCACTTTAAAGCTTAATATTTCACAAACGAATCTTTTTATCAAAAAATTGTTGATGGAAACTACCAATATTTTTTAAAGGCCTATTTAATGATACCCCACACTAAGGGGTACGCGAGAAAAAAAAAAACATCCCCGCTTTACGTGTACAGGAGGTACCCTAAAAAAAAATATTTTACGAGATTTTATTTTACCACTTTTTTGACGCAACAAATCCGTATATTTACACCAAATTACAGCTTTCTAGTGCTGGGCGTCTCTGAGCTAAGCTGCGGACAGACGGACGGACGGACGGACGGACGGACGGACATGGCGAAACTATAAGGGTTCTTTGTTGACTACGGAACCCTAAAAAGATGAAGGAGTAGGGTACTTACCACTACCTTATTTTTTCCTTGGTGTGGTAAACTCATCAATTGCGTACTCCCACGCTAAGTAGAGTAAAAAGGGCTGTCAAAATTTACTAACTAATAATCTTCTATATCTTTGCGTTCCAATGACGGACCAATTGAAAAAGAAGAGGCACGCCCCTGCATTATTGTAATCATTTAAAAATAACCAAGGTGGGGTGTTTTGCTGTATAGCCCAAGGAGCTCCTAATTGAAATCCAAACAATTCACAAACACTTGGAACTTATCAAGTGAGACAAGACAAGTGCGGTTTGGCAAACATTCCTTATGAAGAGCCTCTTATTGTTTCAATACTGATAATGTATACGCTTCATTAGACTTGAATTGTTTCATATATTATCTTGATTTGGGAAGGTTTTGTTATTTTAATACGTAAGTGTATTGTGTGCGTTGTGATATAATGCTGTACATACGCCAGCTTTGAAGCTATCCCAAACTTTAAAATATTCTCTATCGAACATGACCATTTTTCTTTTGTGGTAAGTAGTGCTCACAGAGTTTTTAGAGATATAACCAGGCGATTAGTCGACTCTTCACACCTGAAGAGTCGACTAATCGTCTGGTGATATCTTAATCATCTCCTATTCCTAGGCCAACGAAGCTGCCAGCGTTCTGGGCACTGTTCCCGTTGACAACGATGTGGACGTATTCTTTGACGCCATTTGAATATTTTTCTTTTCTTTTTCTTTTTTGTACATATTACCAACATAGTGTAAAAAGTAATGTCATGTCGCTATAAATATTCTACGGTCAAGTTCATACTTTTTCCTACTTTGTTGGAATTGATTCTAAGGAAAAACAGCAGCTAAATACCAGTTTTTTGTAACGAAGTTCCTTATCGCGCGTTGCGAAAGGGGTCTAGACGGAAAAAATTAAGACGAAAAGTTGTAACGACACTTTTTGCTATTGTAAGCTATTGTAAGCCGTGCGACGTGCGCATGTTTCTCTGTCTGTCTCTCTCTCCTCTCTCTTATAGAAAGCAAGCCAGATATTTTCGTTTCGTCTTTCTATTTCGCATTGAACAGTGTGGTGTCGCGACGATTATTTTTGTTGAGTGTATACAGTAACTTCGTTCCATCCGGGTGTCCCCCGACACCTCTCAAGTTTTTTTCTTCATAAACCGTCGTCAAAGATCTTCAAAAGACAGCAAGGGGACAAACGGCTTACCATACTTTTCAATGGGGGAAACTTGGTATATGAATTTCCTATACATCTTACATCTTTCACCTATGTTCTTCTTAAGACATTAACTCCTCAAGCAAGCTGTAAGAGAAATTATATGCGTGGGGCAGCAAACAATAACACCAAGATTAAATACCAACATACCACTGTGCACCTCTCATTGTTTCAGTGACTAGGTCGCAAATTAAAAAGTTAAGAGGTAAAAGGGGTACGTATGTTAATATTTGTCCGTGTGTAAAGTTGCCATCATTCTTTGTTTATTTTATGAATTAAATTCTCATTAAAAGTTGTTAATTGGTGACGCGAAACAAACATTATTGTGAGAGTGACGGCGACACCTGTGTTAAATTATTTAGGAAGAGATTTGTATAAAATGGGTTTATAGACTTTAGGTACATAATATTAAAACGTAAACATATCATAATGTAATTATGTGTGTTACCAAAGATAACTCATGGTACTGATAGCGTTGTCTCTTACTTGAGGAGGCCTTTTTTAGTGTGGTATAATCATTAAATCCTCCTGCCCAGAGCGTGACGAAACGGACCGCCTGACTCGTACTGACTAAAATCCACGGTGATCCTTCAATAGCCCTTTACGTGCCAGGGTCTCGATTGACGGATAGATAGCCCGCGACCCTGACAGGCTCTGGCTTTCAAAGGAGGGGTCGTCAATCTAAGGGGGCCGTGTCAGACTTAGGGAAGACGTAAAAATATAACGATGATTGTAAACCCCGAAGGGTTAGACACAAAATAACCTAACGGTACCATTTTGTCAGATTAAGTCCGTATTATAAGGGGATGGTCCTATATCCTTAAACCGATCAGAAATCCAGACTCCACGATGCGAAATACTTCAGACTACCTTCCGCTCTACCAAGGGCGGGAGGACACATTTGATGATTTTCATCATCATCATCATTAGCCGGAAGACGTCCACTGCTGAACATAAGCCTCCCCCTTAGACCGCCACGCCGAACGACAATTCGCCACTTGCATCCATCGGTTGCCCGCGACCCTCACGATGTCGTCGGTCCACATAGTGGGGGGCCTGCCTACGCTGCGTCTACCGGTCCGTGGTCGTCATGAGAGAACTTTTCTTCCCCATTGGTTGTCAGTTCTACGAGCGATGTGGCCTGCCCATTGCCACTTCAACTTGCAAATTTTAAGAGCTATGTCGGTGACTCTGGTTCTTCGCTGAATATCCATGTTCCGGATTTTATCCCGCAAAGAAATTAGCTCCGAGCATAGCTCTTTCCATTGCTTGTTGAGTGACTCTTAGTCTCTCTAAAAGGCCAGCAGTCAAATACCACGTTTCAGAGCCATATGTCATGTCATGTCATGATATATGATGACATTTGATGATTTTACCGCACAAAAAATATTATTCGTGTTCTAAGATAATTTTGTTTTGTTCTAAAAAACTTAAGAATGAGATACCCACTTAACGTAACGCTCTCATGCTCAGTCAACATTCAGCTTTAATACTCTGATGTATGTTCATCATAAGGGCTAAACGCCGCTATTATTTTCTTAGATAAAGATGCACGAATACTTACGCCACTTTTGTACTCAAATCCTGGATATTATCTTCCATAGTCTTCTTAATTGTTGACCATCTATGTGTATTTGTAGATTAGAAAGTATAATGTACGGATTTCTGCGAAACGATGATAATAATAAAAGATTTGCAAAGGTTTTGAATATAAGACCCTTCAAGAAACTAAAGACTCGTATAGTTCTATCATATTTTTGTTCTGAACCGTTATTGGAAAAACTTAGATATTGAAAATCTAAGTATCAAGTTGTTCTATACTTTTAACTTGTGTCATAAATGTTATAGCTTTAATTTGAATTCAGCATTAATCAGCATACCTCAATGTCCCCGTTCATTTCACCACACAAAAACGTAAAACTCGTCTTAGAACCTACGGTTGTGAAGTAAAGATGTGCAGTAGCTCTACGCAAAATACTGATAATCCTACTAATACTAAATAATTCGAAAGTGTATTTATTTGATATTTTGCATGTACGAGTTCAACGACTCACATCAGGCTTAATTTTCATTAAATGATGTCAGTCCAATATATTTCAGACTTTTCCCGTACGTCGTCACATTGTCCTGACACTCAGTCATTTAAAAAGTGTCGCCTTTGCTTTGAAATGCTCAGATATTTGTCTGTTTATAGCTCGTAAATCAGCATCATCACATTACAGCCAGTCAACTGCTTGACGTAGACCGAGGAGTTTCCAATTGCACGCCATTTGTATCCACCTTACGTGGAGAGCGTCTCACCGTCAGGGGTCGCGGGACTTGCTATCAGATAATTGTGACCCTGGAACGGACGAGTGTGACAGTCCCTTCCACTCCACACAAGTAGGAGAATGATTTAATGATTTTATCAGCGTAAAAAAAGAAATAAAACGGGGTACCACCATACATTTGCTAAGTTCTCCACTCCATAGATTAATATACTGTTATAGATGGGCAACTTCGGCTTCGCTCGAGGTCGCGAAAGTGCTGCCGTGTAGTGGTTGCTTCATGAACGAAAGCCACTGCACTACATAGATACATACATATATAGGTATAGTGCAGCCGTACTAGGGTACCCAGCTTTTAGAGATATTATTGTTATTGCATTGTTTTCATAAATTTGTGTTTTCAGGGTAACACAAATCTTGAAAACAATGCATGACATTTTTCTTAAAGGGAAAAAGAAACAATATGATAGGTTATTAGTTTTTATTTCTGGTTTTATGTGTTACATAATAATTATGTGCTGCCACTTTCATCTCATCACTTTCATCAAAAAACGTGGTTTTTCCAGATATTATCTGGTTCATATCCTTGCACCAATTATTCAGAAAGAACAAAATTAGTTTTTTTATCATACATTTTATAGATGAATTTCTATGATTGTTACATGTAATAAAATTGTAGTTGATATTTATTGTTAACAGTAGTTCTAAATAAGCTTTTATATTTTTGCTTTGACATTTTGTCTTTAGAACATCTGTAACAATATTTTCTTTTTAAATTGTTAACAACATCAGAAACATATCTTTATTACAACTAAATATTTAAAACTTAATAATTTCTGAATAAAAAAAAAATGAAAATGCTTCACGACTTGGGTAAGAAAGCCAAGTTTTTGTGCTATCATATTCTTTAATCTTAATATATTTATGATAGTCTTGGATGTTATGGAGTTTTTACCCAACTCGTTAAAGACGGCACAGTTGCTCTGTGACCAGTTTTTGTGATGAACGTCATGGATTTCAATATTGGTAAACTTCTATACCACAATCTGTGATGTGGAGATTGCCGAGTTACAGCACATCTATAAATTTTTCCTATGTCAGGTCTATGGAAATTGCCATTGACAGAATCGAACAATTTATCGAAAATAGCAAGAGATCGGCTGTGTCCACACTTTTTTTCGGGAGTCTCCCTTCATCTGAAAAGAAAAAAGTTTTTAATTAACTTTAATTTTTTGCATCGATAATGAAAGATTCACTAACGACTTGGCCAGACTAAGGTTTAACATACATACATAAACTCACGCCTTTTTCCCATAGGCAGAAACCACAGAGCGCCACCTAAACCACTATGGTTTAATTAACGTATCACTAACGCAGAGCCTACTACTGAAGCTACAAATTATTATATTTTTTTTACAGTAAGTTCCTTTACTATCGAAGCAGACACTAAAAATATTTTTTGGAAATTCCACCTCCCAAAACCTATGATAAAATGATCACAGAATTTAAGTCAAATGTACTGTTAGTATAAATGTTCAATGAAACAAACCTGCCATGTACCCCATAGTCAGGCCAACTGTGTTGCTAAACACTTGTGTGGCGTGTTTGACGCTCATTTTTGGTATTAGCTGTGGATATACATGCTCAGCTGTTAACTTTTTCATAAGCTTGACTCCTCTATATCTTGGTCCTCGTTTATATAAAGCTTCTATGTGTGACCAGGAAGCTAACTTTATTTTACCATCTTCTTTGAACTGTAAATCTTTGGTAATCAGGTTATTTCTAACGCCCTTCATGAGATGAGGTGGGTCATAAATTGGGTACATGTTTTTTGAATCTATCTCAAAAAAGCCTCCAGGATTATTTTTGCCACACCTTAAATAGTCTCCTTCAGTTACCTTCATCAAAAGATTAAGTGCAGCCATATTGGTTGCTCCTTGGTCGCATACTGTAGCAACCACATTTAACCCAATTTCATTTAAAGAATGAATAATATGTTTTAATTGCTTGCATAAATCTGCTGTTTTAGTGCTTCCTTTACAGAATGAAAATGATATAGGTTGTTTGTATTTTTTACAAATACCCCTTATCATGAAAACACTCACATGGTCACAGAATGTCTTTGATCTCTCTTCACCATTATCAATAAAACCGTGGATAATATCATTGGTCTTGTCATAGGATAAATTAGGTGCTATGGCCATTTCGTCAAAAATCAGGCAGCAATACTTGTGACGGGCGGGCATTTTTTCTACTTTTTTTTTAAATGTTGAAATATTACTTCACTGAATCCTGGCTCTAGATTTATTTTGCAAAGCAATTTCTCCAAAGTTTTTCGCTTGGGAAGTATGCACATTTGACTAAGTATTCGGTATGCTCTAGGGGAAGGCTTGTATAAAGATAAACAGAGAACTTTCTCATCTAGAGTAAAACGCCTCCCTGCAGGTTTCTTTGCAAACTGCTTAATCTGCATTGCGAAAAATGTCTGAGCTGCTGGTGTCATTTTTTCTTTCACCATTTGATAGGCAGATGATTTCATAATTTTTTCTGCCATCATTATTTCCATTTTTAGCTTTTTGTTTGTATTGCGAGCTTTGCGCAATTTTGCTTTGACTTCAGATATATGTCTTTCAGCTTCTTTTCTGTTGCAGTCAAAGGCATGGAAATCTTATAACGACCTGAAAAATAAAAACAAAGTTATGCATTGGGTATTATCTATATACTAATATTATATAGGTAAAATTTGCTTGTTTGTTTGTATGTAGGGGTAATCTCTGGAACAAATTATTCAATTCTAAATGTTTTTTTCTGGTAGGAAGCTACAATATTCCTGACTGCTATAGGCTATAAATTATGCGGGTAGAAGCTAGTTTAAAATATTATTATACAGTATGTGTAGAATATTTATTTTGAACATCATTATTTGTTTACAAGTCTTACACCAATATTCATTACTCATAGTACATACATCACGCCTGTAATCCCCGGAGGGTTAAGCAAAGGTGTAAGTACCTAATAGTACACACACATTTCGCGAGTTATGTTTAAGTCCCATGTATTAGGAGGCGAACCTATTGCCATCAACCGGGCACAAATCCAGACTCCGTGACTGCTACTGAGAAATTCCTTAAGAAAAACCCAATAACACTTTGCCCGACCTGGGAATCGAACCCGGGGCCTAATGCTCAGCAGTCGCGATTGCGCTACTAGATAAATGAGGCATTCTACTTATAGTATTTTAATAATTATTTTGTTTTTTATTTACCTGGATTCGAAGATCTAGATATGTCTGTGTCCATTGGTCCGGAACTGGTCTGGTAGAGGCAGCCATCTCCATTTGAAGTAAAGCAGATGGCATTTCAATACTCATTACTGTAATCACAATAGCAAAACAAAATTAAAAAAATGTATTTTTTATCAATTACCAACCGCAAAATATCTATCAGCAAAATTGGTCAACACTATCTTTGGACTACTGTATAATATTTACCTGGCCTCGAAGATATATCTGTGTCAGTTTGAACTGGTCTGGCTGAGGCTGTCTTTATTTGAACTGAAGTAGATGGTAGTTCAATATTCATGACTGTAAGAACATAATAAATATAAATTAACATTGGGTTAATTATTAAAGAAAACCGGCCAAGTGCGAGTCGGAGTCGGACACGAAGGGTTCTGTACCACTGTAAAATATTTAACTAATTATTTATATATTTAACTAGCTGTTCCCCGCGGTGTCACCCGCTGCTCAGCCCCTAAAGGTCGTACCGTGATGTTATATAGCCTATAGCCTCCCTCGATAAATGGACTATCCAACACAAAAATATTTTTTCAATTCGAACCAGTAGTTCCTGAGATTACCGCGTTCAACCAAACAAACAAACTCTTCAGCTTTATAATATTAGTATAATTAAAAAAAAAACCGGCCAAGTGTTCTCCTATACATTCCAACTGCAAATGTAAGTTTATATGCACAATATTGGAGATTTACCATGTCATTTCAAGACCATAGATTTCCTTTAAAATTACCTGTAATCTATAGGTATATAACTATTTTTACCCGACTACGGCGAAGCAAAAAGGAGGGTTATGATTTTGACCGGTATGTATGTATGTTTGTATGTATGTTCATCAGCTGTTCCCTCATAACTTCTGAACTACTTATCGACACCTGCAATTTAAAACATCGTAACTCATTTTTCCCTACTTTTCAGTAGAGCGAATCAAAGATTTAAAAAATTTTTACTCTGTTCCTATAAGTCCTAGGGACCTCCAACTTTGTAAATACAAGTAAAAAGGTATAATCTACATTCCAGTATGACTAATACGTTGTTTACTTATGTATTTCATATATTTTTGTGACTTACAATGATATTTCACGAAAAACGATTTTCCAAATTACTATTGTAACTCAGACATACAATGCAAATTAGTACAATTATAACTATATTCACCGAAAAAATAATTGTAAGTCTGAGTTACAATGCACAATATATTTTTTTTTCTATTATTGGAGTTACCATAAAAATAAAAAAATGAAAAAATTAGCAATGTTTTTATTATTATAATTATAAAATATCGAAATTAAGCATAAGCTAATCAGCCTTTACAATTAGGTTCACAAAGCTTGTAAGTTTTACAAAGAAAAGTAATGTAAACATATTTTTAAAATATTTTAATCAACTTTTTGAGGACACACAGTTCCCATTAGTCTTTTAATGTATTTGGATAAAGGGGGAAAAAATGTCTTTTGTGAGTGAGGCACAAAAGACAATTTCCTCCACTTATATCCAAATACAATAAAGCAAATCCAAATACGAGTACAATAAGAGGATAAAGCAAGCCATCGCCCTGTCACAAATTGTGACAGAGCGATGGCTTGCTTACGAAGTATAACGGCTACGCCGTGGGGCGCCGGCTTAGAATTGTGTTTCCCCAAATCATCCCGTGGGTGTCGTAAGAGGCTACTAAGGGACAAACCGGAGGTCGGGCAGCAGCGTCCTCCGTGTACTGCACATCCTCACTGCGATCGCCAACCCGCCTGCCAAGCGTGGCGATTTAAGGCAAATTGCCCCCTAATAATGATTAAAATCACAGAAACCAGGCCCCCAGTCCCCGGCAGCTTCGCTATTCCTGGCGCGGGTAGCGGTCAAGGTAACGGCGGAGCAAGGGGTGCGAAGAATCTCCGGAAGAGATCCGGCTACCCACCCCCACGACGACTGGTTCTGGTAACTCACAACATACGCAGATTGAGGACTGACGAAAAGATCTGCGAGCTGGAAGAGGAGCTGAGCAAGTTACACTTGGACATTATAGGGTTATGCGAAATCCGTAGAGAGAGGAAGGACACCGTAACCCTGAAGTCTGGTAACTTGCTCTACTACCGGGAGGGCGACCAACAGTCCCAAGGTGGTGTCGGGTTCCTCGTTCACAAGTCCCTCGTAAACAACATAATAACCATCAACAGTGTGTCGAGCAGGGTGGTATACCTAATACTCAGAATATCCAAAAGATATTCGCTGAAGGGCATTCAGGTATACGCACCGACCTCGTCACACTCCGATGATGAAGTGGAGACTATGTATGAGGACGTAAGTAGGGCCATACATAGTTCCAAAACCCAGTTCACTATTGTTATGGGGGACTTTAACGCAACGTTGGGCAAGAAAAGCGGTGATGAGTTGATAGTGGGGCAATTTGGGTATGGGCAACGGAACCCTAGGGGACAGAGGCTGGCCGACTTTCTGGAGAAAGAGGAACTCTTCATGATGAACTCTTTCTTCCAGAAGCCGCCTCGCAGGAAATGGTCCTGGTTGAGTCCCGATGGTTTTACAAGAAACGAGATAGACTTCTTCATGACCGACAAGAAACGGATATTCAGTGATGTCTCTGTGATTAATAGGGTAAAAACCGGTAGTGATCAACGAATCGTAAGAGGCTCGCTGAATATCAATGTTAAACTTGAAAGGTCCAGCCTGATGAAGTCTACGCTCCTACCTACTCGGCCCCACATTAAAAACCCCGAAAGCTTTCAACTCGAGCTCTCTAATCGCTTTGCTTGCCTTGAGAACTTAGCTTGAGTGGACGAGATCAACGACGGGCTAGTGGAAACTGTCCGCACGGCAGGGCCTAAGTTTTTTATGGCTGAACGACGCTTGCTACAGTTGCAGTCTTCCTATGACACGAAGTCATATAGGCAGCTCAACAGACGTATATCTAAGTCCTTGCAACACGATCTGCGTCTCTTTAATACGAATCGTGTTAAAGAGACCACACAGCGAAACCATGGCTCCAAAGTGTTCGCAAAAGACAAGTCAATGTTTTATTTGAAAATATAATTATATTTTTAAGAATAATTCAACAATGTAACTCAATTTACAATGAAAGTTGATGAAATATTTCATATTTTATGTAAGAAATCTTACCGAAAAAAAAGCATCCTAAGTTACAATTATTGTTTTGTAAAATTATTAAAACTTACCACGGGCAAGTGTATGTAACTAAAGATACCTTTTTATCACTGTCAGTGGATGACTAGTTACAATTTTTTTACGCTGGCTAAAATCATAACGGTAGTGAATTGGGTTACGAGGGTGAGCGCAAACGATAGAGCATTTTTTTATTAGTTAGGCTGTGTTTATAACTCAATTTCGCTAAAAAGTGAGTTACGATGTTTTAAATTGCAGGTGTCGTTATCACTACTTGACAAATGAGGTGTCGTTAGAAGCGTCTCAGTTGTCCGCTGGTTATAGGGTAGGTGACGTGTCACTAAATCCAATATGGCGCCCTCTAGGGGATGAAAAGTCGTAACCGAAAAAAAATAATTTCGCACAGTATCGACATGGGTATCAAATTAAAGGGCTTGATGAGCACATTTGAAATATATATACATTATATAGCTTTTACTAGCTACTTTGCCTGTTTCTAACAGTGTCAACATGGGTATCAAATGAAAAGGCTTAATGAGTACATTTTAAATTCACTCGCTGCTTTGCTTATTATATCAAATAACCCCAAAATAGTGTAAATAAAAAATAAGTTAAAATAACTAAAACCCGACTACGAAAAAATCGCGCACTAAAAAGTATAAAACAAGAACAATCCGTGTTACAGAAATCTTTTAATTAATAGCCGTTGTCGTATGCCACCTGCATACGACAACGGCTATTAATTAAAAGATTTCTGTAACACGGATTGTTCTTGTTTTATACTTTTTAGTGCGCGATTTTTTCGTAGTCGGGTTTTAGTTATTTTAACTTATTTTTTTTAACCGACTTCAAAAAAAGGAGGAGGTTCTCAATTCGTCGGAATCTTTTTTTTTTTTTTTTTTTTTTTTTTTTTATGTATGTTCCCCGATTTCTCGAAGACGCCTGGACCGATTTGGATTTTTTTTCTTTTGTTTGAAAGGGTGTACTTTCCAATTGGTCCCATGATCATCAGGTCAGGATCTGATGATGGAATCCCAGGGAAATCGAGGGCAACCTTCAAATTTTATAGGCTGATAGTACCATTTTCATATATTTTCTAAAGCTGTTCAAGTATTTGCATCTGATAATCATCATCTCAGGTGGATGAGCTGATGATGGAAGGTACAACTCCTCAACGGCTTAGAGTAGGCATCGACTGATTTAGTTTGTGTTCGCATATCTCTGGAACTACAAGTCCGATTTAGGTAATTCTTTTTTTGTTGTACTAAGTATTGTTTAACTTACGGAATACTGCAAGTTTCATCAAAATCGGTTCAGTAGTTTTTGAGATAGGGAATTTTATTAGCTTATTGTGCACTTGAGAGAGAATGATTTATTTGACAAGAATTTGAGTTGAATATTAAAACTAAAAAGGGTAAAATAAAAAACTTTTTCAAAAAAAAATGTAACCGCCTTCAAAAACAACCACAAAAAAGGGTAAAATAACCTACAAAATAACTTTTCTTTCAGAAGTCGGTGGCAAAAAAACAATGAAATGAAAAAAAACAAAGGCACCGACTTCTGAAAGAAAAGTTATTTTGTAGGTTATTTTACCCTTTTTTGTGGTTGTTTTTGAAGGCGGTTACATTTTTTTTTGAAAAAGTTTTTTTTTCTGTATTGTTTTCTTTTTCAATGCTCTAGTCAAGCGCAACAGGTCATACTCACAGATACAGTTAACATTAGCATGTCGGTGGTGGTGAAGCGAATATATATAATAGGTAAGATTTACCCCTTTTTTTTTTTTTTTTAGCGTGGTAAAATCATCAAATGAGTCCTCCCACCCCGGGCAGGGCGGGAGGGACTGTCAGACTTGTACTGACTAAAATCCACGGTGTCCTTCAATAGCCTTTTATGTTCCGGGGTCACGGTAATGAGATAAGCCCCGCGACCCCGGCAGGCTTTGGCCCTCTTGGGCCCCCGCCATCGTGCTGACGCTCTTTGTGGCGCGCGTGGAACACAACGCGCCGTCGACCCGGGCATGGTCCATGGTCGGGCGGCGAGTTGCCCTTTACTCGCCGCCCGCATGCCCGCGCCTACGGTGGCCGGAGATCGTCTTGCGACGTCCGACGCCGTGGGCGTCTACCATTGCGGGTGGGGCGGAGGAAGGACGCTGTCCTCTCTCTCTCACGGCCCGCCTCCTCCTTAACGAGCATTACTGCTTCGCAGAAGGAGGCGAACGCTTCCCACTCCGTCTCGCCCCGCAGCATGGCCTCGACCAATGCCGGGCGCGAGAGGTCTCCGCCTATCGCTGCCGTGAGGACACGGCGGTGCTCTGCCCAAGCGGGGCAGTCTTGCACCGTATGCTCTACTGTGTCCTCCGGGCGATCTTCGCAATGGTGACACCCCGGCGTTTCTTCCTTCCCCATCCGACACAGGTACCTCCCGAAACATCCGTGTCCGGTGAGGACCTGCGTCATCCGATAGGTCAGGACGCCGTGACGCCTTTCCAGCCACTCCTCAAAGAGGGGTCTTACCATAGATTAATATACTGTTATAGATGGGCAACTTCGGCTTCGCTCGAGGTCGCGAAAGTGCTGCCGTGTAGTGGTTGCTTCATGAACGAAAGCCACTGCACTACATAGATACATACATATATAGGTATAGTGCAGCCGTACTAGGGTACCCAGCTTTTAGAGATATTATTGTTATTGCATTGTTTTCATAAATTTGTGTTTTCAGGGTAACACAAATCTTGAAAACAATGCATGACATTTTTCTTAAAGGGAAAAAGAAACAATATGATAGGTTATTAGTTTTTATTTCTGGTTTTATGTGTTACATAATAATTATGTGCTGCCACTTTCATCTCATCACTTTCATCAAAAAACGTGGTTTTTCCAGATATTATCTGGTTCATATCCTTGCACCAATTATTCAGAAAGAACAAAATTAGTTTTTTTATCATACATTTTATAGATGAATTTCTATGATTGTTACATGTAATAAAATTGTAGTTGATATTTATTGTTAACAGTAGTTCTAAATAAGCTTTTATATTTTTGCTTTGACATTTTGTCTTTAGAACATCTGTAACAATATTTTCTTTTTAAATTGTTAACAACATCAGAAACATATCTTTATTACAACTAAATATTTAAAACTTAATAATTTCTGAATAAAAAAAAAATGAAAATGCTTCACGACTTGGGTAAGAAAGCCAAGTTTTTGTGCTATCATATTCTTTAATCTTAATATATTTATGATAGTCTTGGATGTTATGGAGTTTTTACCCAACTCGTTAAAGACGGCACAGTTGCTCTGTGACCAGTTTTTGTGATGAACGTCATGGATTTCAATATTGGTAAACTTCTATACCACAATCTGTGATGTGGAGATTGCCGAGTTACAGCACATCTATAAATTTTTCCTATGTCAGGTCTATGGAAATTGCCATTGACAGAATCGAACAATTTATCGAAAATAGCAAGAGATCGGCTGTGTCCACACTTTTTTTCGGGAGTCTCCCTTCATCTGAAAAGAAAAAAGTTTTTAATTAACTTTAATTTTTTGCATCGATAATGAAAGATTCACTAACGACTTGGCCAGACTAAGGTTTAACATACATACATAAACTCACGCCTTTTTCCCATAGGCAGAAACCACAGAGCGCCACCTAAACCACTATGGTTTAATTAACGTATCACTAACGCAGAGCCTACTACTGAAGCTACAAATTATTATATTTTTTTTACAGTAAGTTCCTTTACTATCGAAGCAGACACTAAAAATATTTTTTGGAAATTCCACCTCCCAAAACCTATGATAAAATGATCACAGAATTTAAGTCAAATGTACTGTTAGTATAAATGTTCAATGAAACAAACCTGCCATGTACCCCATAGTCAGGCCAACTGTGTTGCTAAACACTTGTGTGGCGTGTTTGACGCTCATTTTTGGTATTAGCTGTGGATATACATGCTCAGCTGTTAACTTTTTCATAAGCTTGACTCCTCTATATCTTGGTCCTCGTTTATATAAAGCTTCTATGTGTGACCAGGAAGCTAACTTTATTTTACCATCTTCTTTGAACTGTAAATCTTTGGTAATCAGGTTATTTCTAACGCCCTTCATGAGATGAGGTGGGTCATAAATTGGGTACATGTTTTTTGAATCTATCTCAAAAAAGCCTCCAGGATTATTTTTGCCACACCTTAAATAGTCTCCTTCAGTTACCTTCATCAAAAGATTAAGTGCAGCCATATTGGTTGCTCCTTGGTCGCATACTGTAGCAACCACATTTAACCCAATTTCATTTAAAGAATGAATAATATGTTTTAATTGCTTGCATAAATCTGCTGTTTTAGTGCTTCCTTTACAGAATGAAAATGATATAGGTTGTTTGTATTTTTTACAAATACCCCTTATCATGAAAACACTCACATGGTCACAGAATGTCTTTGATCTCTCTTCACCATTATCAATAAAACCGTGGATAATATCATTGGTCTTGTCATAGGATAAATTAGGTGCTATGGCCATTTCGTCAAAAATCAGGCAGCAATACTTGTGACGGGCGGGCATTTTTTCTACTTTTTTTTTAAATGTTGAAATATTACTTCACTGAATCCTGGCTCTAGATTTATTTTGCAAAGCAATTTCTCCAAAGTTTTTCGCTTGGGAAGTATGCACATTTGACTAAGTATTCGGTATGCTCTAGGGGAAGGCTTGTATAAAGATAAACAGAGAACTTTCTCATCTAGAGTAAAACGCCTCCCTGCAGGTTTCTTTGCAAACTGCTTAATCTGCATTGCGAAAAATGTCTGAGCTGCTGGTGTCATTTTTTCTTTCACCATTTGATAGGCAGATGATTTCATAATTTTTTCTGCCATCATTATTTCCATTTTTAGCTTTTTGTTTGTATTGCGAGCTTTGCGCAATTTTGCTTTGACTTCAGATATATGTCTTTCAGCTTCTTTTCTGTTGCAGTCAAAGGCATGGAAATCTTATAACGACCTGAAAAATAAAAACAAAGTTATGCATTGGGTATTATCTATATACTAATATTATATAGGTAAAATTTGCTTGTTTGTTTGTATGTAGGGGTAATCTCTGGAACAAATTATTCAATTCTAAATGTTTTTTTCTGGTAGGAAGCTACAATATTCCTGACTGCTATAGGCTATAAATTATGCGGGTAGAAGCTAGTTTAAAATATTATTATACAGTATGTGTAGAATATTTATTTTGAACATCATTATTTGTTTACAAGTCTTACACCAATATTCATTACTCATAGTACATACATCACGCCTGTAATCCCCGGAGGGTTAAGCAAAGGTGTAAGTACCTAATAGTACACACACATTTCGCGAGTTATGTTTAAGTCCCATGTATTAGGAGGCGAACCTATTGCCATCAACCGGGCACAAATCCAGACTCCGTGACTGCTACTGAGAAATTCCTTAAGAAAAACCCAATAACACTTTGCCCGACCTGGGAATCGAACCCGGGGCCTAATGCTCAGCAGTCGCGATTGCGCTACTAGATAAATGAGGCATTCTACTTATAGTATTTTAATAATTATTTTGTTTTTTATTTACCTGGATTCGAAGATCTAGATATGTCTGTGTCCATTGGTCCGGAACTGGTCTGGTAGAGGCAGCCATCTCCATTTGAAGTAAAGCAGATGGCATTTCAATACTCATTACTGTAATCACAATAGCAAAACAAAATTAAAAAAATGTATTTTTTATCAATTACCAACCGCAAAATATCTATCAGCAAAATTGGTCAACACTATCTTTGGACTACTGTATAATATTTACCTGGCCTCGAAGATATATCTGTGTCAGTTTGAACTGGTCTGGCTGAGGCTGTCTTTATTTGAACTGAAGTAGATGGTAGTTCAATATTCATGACTGTAAGAACATAATAAATATAAATTAACATTGGGTTAATTATTAAAGAAAACCGGCCAAGTGCGAGTCGGAGTCGGACACGAAGGGTTCTGTACCACTGTAAAATATTTAACTAATTATTTATATATTTAACTAGCTGTTCCCCGCGGTGTCACCCGCTGCTCAGCCCCTAAAGGTCGTACCGTGATGTTATATAGCCTATAGCCTCCCTCGATAAATGGACTATCCAACACAAAAATATTTTTTCAATTCGAACCAGTAGTTCCTGAGATTACCGCGTTCAACCAAACAAACAAACTCTTCAGCTTTATAATATTAGTATAATTAAAAAAAAAACCGGCCAAGTGTTCTCCTATACATTCCAACTGCAAATGTAAGTTTATATGCACAATATTGGAGATTTACCATGTCATTTCAAGACCATAGATTTCCTTTAAAATTACCTGTAATCTATAGGTATATAACTATTTTTACCCGACTACGGCGAAGCAAAAAGGAGGGTTATGATTTTGACCGGTATGTATGTATGTTTGTATGTATGTTCATCAGCTGTTCCCTCATAACTTCTGAACTACTTATCGACACCTGCAATTTAAAACATCGTAACTCATTTTTCCCTACTTTTCAGTAGAGCGAATCAAAGATTTAAAAAATTTTTACTCTGTTCCTATAAGTCCTAGGGACCTCCAACTTTGTAAATACAAGTAAAAAGGTATAATCTACATTCCAGTATGACTAATACGTTGTTTACTTATGTATTTCATATATTTTTGTGACTTACAATGATATTTCACGAAAAACGATTTTCCAAATTACTATTGTAACTCAGACATACAATGCAAATTAGTACAATTATAACTATATTCACCGAAAAAATAATTGTAAGTCTGAGTTACAATGCACAATATATTTTTTTTTCTATTATTGGAGTTACCATAAAAATAAAAAAATGAAAAAATTAGCAATGTTTTTATTATTATAATTATAAAATATCGAAATTAAGCATAAGCTAATCAGCCTTTACAATTAGGTTCACAAAGCTTGTAAGTTTTACAAAGAAAAGTAATGTAAACATATTTTTAAAATATTTTAATCAACTTTTTGAGGACACACAGTTCCCATTAGTCTTTTAATGTATTTGGATAAAGGGGGAAAAAATGTCTTTTGTGAGTGAGGCACAAAAGACAATTTCCTCCACTTATATCCAAATACAATAAAGCAAATCCAAATACGAGTACAATAAGAGGATAAAGCAAGCCATCGCCCTGTCACAAATTGTGACAGAGCGATGGCTTGCTTACGAAGTATAACGGCTACGCCGTGGGGCGCCGGCTTAGAATTGTGTTTCCCCAAATCATCCCGTGGGTGTCGTAAGAGGCTACTAAGGGACAAACCGGAGGTCGGGCAGCAGCGTCCTCCGTGTACTGCACATCCTCACTGCGATCGCCAACCCGCCTGCCAAGCGTGGCGATTTAAGGCAAATTGCCCCCTAATAATGATTAAAATCACAGAAACCAGGCCCCCAGTCCCCGGCAGCTTCGCTATTCCTGGCGCGGGTAGCGGTCAAGGTAACGGCGGAGCAAGGGGTGCGAAGAATCTCCGGAAGAGATCCGGCTACCCACCCCCACGACGACTGGTTCTGGTAACTCACAACATACGCAGATTGAGGACTGACGAAAAGATCTGCGAGCTGGAAGAGGAGCTGAGCAAGTTACACTTGGACATTATAGGGTTATGCGAAATCCGTAGAGAGAGGAAGGACACCGTAACCCTGAAGTCTGGTAACTTGCTCTACTACCGGGAGGGCGACCAACAGTCCCAAGGTGGTGTCGGGTTCCTCGTTCACAAGTCCCTCGTAAACAACATAATAACCATCAACAGTGTGTCGAGCAGGGTGGTATACCTAATACTCAGAATATCCAAAAGATATTCGCTGAAGGGCATTCAGGTATACGCACCGACCTCGTCACACTCCGATGATGAAGTGGAGACTATGTATGAGGACGTAAGTAGGGCCATACATAGTTCCAAAACCCAGTTCACTATTGTTATGGGGGACTTTAACGCAACGTTGGGCAAGAAAAGCGGTGATGAGTTGATAGTGGGGCAATTTGGGTATGGGCAACGGAACCCTAGGGGACAGAGGCTGGCCGACTTTCTGGAGAAAGAGGAACTCTTCATGATGAACTCTTTCTTCCAGAAGCCGCCTCGCAGGAAATGGTCCTGGTTGAGTCCCGATGGTTTTACAAGAAACGAGATAGACTTCTTCATGACCGACAAGAAACGGATATTCAGTGATGTCTCTGTGATTAATAGGGTAAAAACCGGTAGTGATCAACGAATCGTAAGAGGCTCGCTGAATATCAATGTTAAACTTGAAAGGTCCAGCCTGATGAAGTCTACGCTCCTACCTACTCGGCCCCACATTAAAAACCCCGAAAGCTTTCAACTCGAGCTCTCTAATCGCTTTGCTTGCCTTGAGAACTTAGCTTGAGTGGACGAGATCAACGACGGGCTAGTGGAAACTGTCCGCACGGCAGGGCCTAAGTTTTTTATGGCTGAACGACGCTTGCTACAGTTGCAGTCTTCCTATGACACGAAGTCATATAGGCAGCTCAACAGACGTATATCTAAGTCCTTGCAACACGATCTGCGTCTCTTTAATACGAATCGTGTTAAAGAGACCACACAGCGAAACCATGGCTCCAAAGTGTTCGCAAAAGACAAGTCAATGTTTTATTTGAAAATATAATTATATTTTTAAGAATAATTCAACAATGTAACTCAATTTACAATGAAAGTTGATGAAATATTTCATATTTTATGTAAGAAATCTTACCGAAAAAAAAGCATCCTAAGTTACAATTATTGTTTTGTAAAATTATTAAAACTTACCACGGGCAAGTGTATGTAACTAAAGATACCTTTTTATCACTGTCAGTGGATGACTAGTTACAATTTTTTTACGCTGGCTAAAATCATAACGGTAGTGAATTGGGTTACGAGGGTGAGCGCAAACGATAGAGCATTTTTTTATTAGTTAGGCTGTGTTTATAACTCAATTTCGCTAAAAAGTGAGTTACGATGTTTTAAATTGCAGGTGTCGTTATCACTACTTGACAAATGAGGTGTCGTTAGAAGCGTCTCAGTTGTCCGCTGGTTATAGGGTAGGTGACGTGTCACTAAATCCAATATGGCGCCCTCTAGGGGATGAAAAGTCGTAACCGAAAAAAAATAATTTCGCACAGTATCGACATGGGTATCAAATTAAAGGGCTTGATGAGCACATTTGAAATATATATACATTATATAGCTTTTACTAGCTACTTTGCCTGTTTCTAACAGTGTCAACATGGGTATCAAATGAAAAGGCTTAATGAGTACATTTTAAATTCACTCGCTGCTTTGCTTATTATATCAAATAACCCCAAAATAGTGTAAATAAAAAATAAGTTAAAATAACTAAAACCCGACTACGAAAAAATCGCGCACTAAAAAGTATAAAACAAGAACAATCCGTGTTACAGAAATCTTTTAATTAATAGCCGTTGTCGTATGCCACCTGCATACGACAACGGCTATTAATTAAAAGATTTCTGTAACACGGATTGTTCTTGTTTTATACTTTTTAGTGCGCGATTTTTTCGTAGTCGGGTTTTAGTTATTTTAACTTATTTTTTTTAACCGACTTCAAAAAAAGGAGGAGGTTCTCAATTCGTCGGAATCTTTTTTTTTTTTTTTTTTTTTTTTTTTTTATGTATGTTCCCCGATTTCTCGAAGACGCCTGGACCGATTTGGATTTTTTTTCTTTTGTTTGAAAGGGTGTACTTTCCAATTGGTCCCATGATCATCAGGTCAGGATCTGATGATGGAATCCCAGGGAAATCGAGGGCAACCTTCAAATTTTATAGGCTGATAGTACCATTTTCATATATTTTCTAAAGCTGTTCAAGTATTTGCATCTGATAATCATCATCTCAGGTGGATGAGCTGATGATGGAAGGTACAACTCCTCAACGGCTTAGAGTAGGCATCGACTGATTTAGTTTGTGTTCGCATATCTCTGGAACTACAAGTCCGATTTAGGTAATTCTTTTTTTGTTGTACTAAGTATTGTTTAACTTACGGAATACTGCAAGTTTCATCAAAATCGGTTCAGTAGTTTTTGAGATAGGGAATTTTATTAGCTTATTGTGCACTTGAGAGAGAATGATTTATTTGACAAGAATTTGAGTTGAATATTAAAACTAAAAAGGGTAAAATAAAAAACTTTTTCAAAAAAAAATGTAACCGCCTTCAAAAACAACCACAAAAAAGGGTAAAATAACCTACAAAATAACTTTTCTTTCAGAAGTCGGTGGCAAAAAAACAATGAAATGAAAAAAAACAAAGGCACCGACTTCTGAAAGAAAAGTTATTTTGTAGGTTATTTTACCCTTTTTTGTGGTTGTTTTTGAAGGCGGTTACATTTTTTTTTGAAAAAGTTTTTTTTTCTGTATTGTTTTCTTTTTCAATGCTCTAGTCAAGCGCAACAGGTCATACTCACAGATACAGTTAACATTAGCATGTCGGTGGTGGTGAAGCGAATATATATAATAGGTAAGATTTACCCCTTTTTTTTTTTTTTTTAGCGTGGTAAAATCATCAAATGAGTCCTCCCACCCCGGGCAGGGCGGGAGGGACTGTCAGACTTGTACTGACTAAAATCCACGGTGTCCTTCAATAGCCTTTTATGTTCCGGGGTCACGGTAATGAGATAAGCCCCGCGACCCCGGCAGGCTTTGGCCCTCTTGGGCCCCCGCCATCGTGCTGACGCTCTTTGTGGCGCGCGTGGAACACAACGCGCCGTCGACCCGGGCATGGTCCATGGTCGGGCGGCGAGTTGCCCTTTACTCGCCGCCCGCATGCCCGCGCCTACGGTGGCCGGAGATCGTCTTGCGACGTCCGACGCCGTGGGCGTCTACCATTGCGGGTGGGGCGGAGGAAGGACGCTGTCCTCTCTCTCTCACGGCCCGCCTCCTCCTTAACGAGCATTACTGCTTCGCAGAAGGAGGCGAACGCTTCCCACTCCGTCTCGCCCCGCAGCATGGCCTCGACCAATGCCGGGCGCGAGAGGTCTCCGCCTATCGCTGCCGTGAGGACACGGCGGTGCTCTGCCCAAGCGGGGCAGTCTTGCACCGTATGCTCTACTGTGTCCTCCGGGCGATCTTCGCAATGGTGACACCCCGGCGTTTCTTCCTTCCCCATCCGACACAGGTACCTCCCGAAACATCCGTGTCCGGTGAGGACCTGCGTCATCCGATAGGTCAGGACGCCGTGACGCCTTTCCAGCCACTCCTCAAAGAGGGGTCTTACCGCCGCGATTGCGGCGTGCCCGAAGATTTACCCCTGCCAAAAATCGCTAAACTCGCCTAAACATTTATATTTCACAAATAATAATAAGTATTCTATTAAAATTATAAAAACCTCCACAATAATTTCACTTAGGAGGCCTTGATGCTTTCTATTATTATTTTCCATTAGAAGTTTATGTAGTGAATCATTTACCTGGCCTCGAAGATAAATCTGTGTTGATGGGAATGGGTCTGGAAGAGTCGTCATTTGAATTGCCGTAGATGGCAGTTCAATATGCCTGCGCTCACCAACATGCACACCTGAAATTTATATGAGTGATTATTAATAGGGATGAACACAACCTTTTGGGATAAAAGGATTTATTCATAGGAAGCCGTTATCATCATCAATCAAAATTTAAAGAACATACTTTTACTTTTATGAAAATTTAATATTTTCAGACACAATTTCTAATAATAAGACTAGAGTAATATTAATCTGCTTAAAAAAACTTCTTCATGAAGTAAGTTTCTATTTTTAAATTGCTTAGTATTTCACAAAACAAAACATTGTTAGATTATTTACCTTTACTTTCTTCCATCAATAAAAAGAGTATAGTATTTTTAAAATTAACAATTTTTACCTGGAATTTCAAGTGTTGGAATTGCCAGTGCAGTTAGTTTCATATTTGGAAATGTGTAAACATCTTCAAAATGTTTATGACACACTTTTCTGTTCTTATATAAGTATGAATTCGTTATTTTCTCCAATAATATCTCCTCCAATTTTCATAACCCAAGTGCGAAAACGTTCTATTTGAGCAGGATTGTTTGAATTTGGAAACCGGTGCAACGGCAATCCTAAAACATGATAATTAAGAACTTGTTGCAAGATGTTCATCAAACATAAAAAAGAAAAGAAAACGTAACATAACACTCAAATTATAATTTTAAACTTGAACATTTAACTGTTTTTTTTTGTCCCTTAATAAAATAAACTTGTATCTTCGGTTAGTAAAAAATAATGAGTGGTCTGGAGTCATACACATAATACTACTGACTTTTCTAGCTAACATAATTATATTATGTTTAGATATTTGTTACTCAACCACACTTCAACAGCTGAATAGGTTTGGGCGAACACAGGTAGACCATGACCTGGATTAACTTAAAGGACATTTTAAATCCAGAAAACAGGTTTCCATGGAATAATCTCCCATCACTAAGCAGACGAAGCATAATAGGAATGTGAGAATTGGCTAAGTAGTAATTATCCCACGGGAACGTCATACCGGGATAAAAAGTATCCTGTTTTAATCACGGTTATAAACTATCTGTGTACCCAATTTCATCCAATTCCGTTCAGCCGTTTTTGCGTGATTGAGTAAAAACATCCAAAAATCCAAACACCCACACTTTCACATTTATAATATTATTAGTAGGATTATATCAGTAAGAATTACAAGTACCTACATAGGTGGGTAATTTCAGAATTTTATGTAGTAACTTTGAACTAAAACAACTTTGAAGTAGGTACTACCAGTTACTTAGTACGTAAGGAATAATGTTATTCTAAGCCGGAAAACGGGAATTCTATAACATGTCGAAATTCTACACATACGGTGATACGAAATTACGAATAAAAAATATACTCAGACTGAGACAACTTACCGCCTCCAAGTTTCATGGAACAGCCGGGAACACAACAGGACCTTTGAGCCATCTTAAACTCATCGAGTAAAGTAAAGCCGGAGGAACAAAGTTCAACTATACGTACTCTAGTAAAACAAAAGCGAGAAAACACGAAAATACAAGAAAATTAACAGGTTAAGCGCATACACTTCAACCGAAAAAAAATCTTGTGAAAAATTCAAAAGATTCAAAACAATGTCAAATCAAATCAAGTCAAATGTCAACGTCATTTGTCATCGTTATTTCATAGTGCCATCTAGTAATAATCCTTTGATAAAATTACAAACAGCCTTTTTTTTCTTGAAGCGGCTAATAGATGGCAGTGCTTACAGCGTACCGTGCCGTTTGTTCTAAGATACCACAGCATGCTCCACTCGACAACACGTAGGTATACATCAACGGTCATCGTTTCTACGACTAAAATGGCTGGCTCATTGCCACTTCAGCATTGTTTGTGTATGTGAGTTTCTAAGTTTGTAAACGCACCCACGTTTCAGGAAAAACTCCTATTGTGGGGCAACATTTAAAATGTGTGTGTTACGAGTATGTTCACCACATTGGTTCGCTGTCGGAACGCCTCATGGTATATAAACGATTGCAAACAATACTTCCAACTACGTGTGACATTATTCAGGAAAATTCTTTCTATGGCAAGCTGTCTCATTTAATAAATAGCTGTCATATAAAGTAAGTGCGTGTTCATCAAATCTTGAAACCTTCCTTGTAAAAGGTTATTACATATTTCCGTGCATATTTATATCTTTTGTGTAGATCAGACAAAATATACCTACAAACGCAAGGTAGAAATCTGAAATCATGGAAAAATATACCTTTTCTATGCTAGTATGTTCCACAAAATTTTACTACAAATCCTTCATAGTCTAGGCTATCCATTTGTGGAATGCATTGTAGTACGGTAAGAAACGCAAGGACAGTAACTGGTTTTTTGAAACATTTACCTGGTACTAAAGATTTTAACCACGCTGATAGGTTTAGAAATTTATTTCCCATGAGTTTCATTGTTAAGAGTATTTAATTATTTCCATGAAGTCAATTTTTTTTCGTACATATTTTCTAATTCAAAACTTATCCCCTTAAAATTAACTTGTTTGTTTGTCTGATTCCACATTGTTCCTGAGAACGAGATTGTCTCAGCCCGTACAAGATAATTAACAAAATGTGGATATCGGTCGATGCTCGAAACCTCTGTCTACCACCTTTTTTGAAAAGTCGTCAAATGAGTCCTCGAGCCCTGGGTGGATCCGAAGAGAGTGTCAGACTCATCATCATCATCTCAGCCTTAGGACGTCCACTGCTGAACATAGGCCCTTTTAGATCTCCACATATACCGGTTGGAAGCGACCTGCATCCAGCGTCTTCCGGCGACCTTTATAAGGTCGCCTGTCCATCTCGTTAGTGGACGTCCTACGCTGCGGCTTCTAGTCCGCGTGTCACACTCGTAATGACAGAAAACCACACTGTTTTAGCCCCGGTGGTCTGATTACCATATTCTGTGCGATGTTAGAAATAGGGTAAAATAAAACAGCGTTGCCAGCCTATTGTATGTATCTAACCATTTAATAAATACACAAAACATTCTTATTTCATAGAGACAGTCAATTTCTACATTAATAAGTTTATAATTTTATTTATAATCCTTTTTCTCGATGGTAAACTTATGTTAGCCAAACATTCATTTAAATTTAAATAGTAACAAGATTATGAAACGTATTTTTCAGGTACCACGAGAAGAAAAATTTGGAAAATAATAAAAAAGTTTTTGACAAGTATTTTTACAATGATAGATATATTTATACATTTTTATAATATAAAGTTCATAATTAAAGAACAGTTGCCAGCCTTTTTCACAGAAACATTTCATCAGATATAATTATTATATTTTTTCTAAATAACATTTCTTTTATACTTCGTGAAAATATTTTAATTGACAAGATATTTTATTTATTACATTTATAATGTACCTACCATATAGGATAACACGATTTGAATGGAATATAATTGAAATGAGCTTGATTTTCATACCTATGATTTATAAAGCTATGAAAGAAAATAAAACTATTTAGTTTTAGAAGATGGTAGAATGTGCTTAGCAAAATCAACGATCAGTAGTTCATTATTTGCAATTAACAAAAATGATTAGTAATCATGAGATCATCAACCCATGTCCAACGGTGGAACAACCCAAGCTAATGTTAATCAACAATATTTGCTTTTGAAAAGATGAATAAAATAAACAAAGAATTTTATATTTTTTTATGCCATATCCTTTGAAAATCAAGCTCAATTCCAGGTAGGTAATTGAAAGATTTGTTAGATACAGGGTAATGTGTCAAATATATTTAGTTTAGATAATTTACAGGGACTCGATGTAGTAACCATCGTCGGGGTTTTGCTGTGACCGCCTGTAGTTGTCCATCTGAAACAAATTAATAGAAAATTTTAAAGAAAAACGATGATGAAAATCATTGATAATCTATCGAAAGCAATCAATCAATTCTGTTGTCTTATCATCAAATCTATCAATCAAATCTTTGTATACGAATTGTCAATGTCTCGGTTGAATACTGTTCAAGTTTAGCCATCAATATTCTTTTTATTGTGACAAGTTTTAAGAAAGTAGCACTTTATTGATAAGTGTAAGGCCCTTCGTACACAAGGCGACTCCCGTATCCGATACTCCAGTCGAATACTTAAGTCGCGCGACTCTAGTCGCGCATGATCCGTACACACGGCGATTTGAATCGTAAGACTCAAATCGTCTATTCGGCCACCATTCTATATTCAACCTTAATAGTACATTGTACCAAAACACAAAATGTACCTACATGAATAATAATCCCATACATTAGAATGCTTTTTATTTTAAATGACGAGTGCATTCCTATTTCAAATTTTGGAATTAAAACTTGGCGCGAACCCAACCAAATCGATGTCAAACGATAGCGCGATCTAACTCGACGACAACGCCATCTATCGAGCATGGTGTCAAACTTTTTGCACTTTAGTAAATTATTATGGTTTCGTTACCAGCACGCGTAGCATGATGATTCTATCTCTATTCTACCAAGAATAGACAAAGTTATTTCATCGTTATTTCTATACAATTCGACTGTTCTTTTGCACAAATATGACACCATTCGTACACTATTGAAGAATAGAAAGGGTGTAATTTATCTATAATATGTATGTGTTTAGAAATATATAAGTATGTTTATCAGTTGTCTAGTACCCATAACACAAGCTCTGCTTAGCTTGGGACTAGATGGCGTTGTGTGATAGTTGTGGAATATTATTATTATTATTATTATTATAGAAACATTTATTTTCTGTATTTTTTACATTGCCATGCTTAAAACGCTAAAAATATTTCTACGTTCTGTCATTTTGTCTTTTCTTCCGTCGACGAAACCCCTTTCTACGGCGCCGTGCTACGCCTGTAACAACCATGACTCCTAATTTAAGTTGAACTATGGATGAATTGAATGATAATACTAAATGACGTCGTATTCAGCCCCCATAATGATCCATTAGATATTCGAAAACCATTTTTATATGATTTTTAGCCCTGTGATTGATATATGATGTTATATGATTTTTTGCATCAAAAACGATCGTATTACATTTGGATTTTGTTTTGGTAAGTTCAGAAAATGCGTGGTTCTTATTCAACCTACTTAATGAGTGAGCAATGCGCCAGTTTAGGGGTCATCTACTTTGGGCACGCCGCAATCGCGGCGGTAAGACCCCTCTTTGAGGAGTGGCTGGATAGGCGTCACGGCGTCCTCACCTTCCGCTTGACGCAGGTCCTCACCGGCCCGGATGTTTCGGGTGGTTCCTGTGTCGTATGGGAAGAAACGCCTGGGTGTCACCACTGTGAGGATCGCCTGGAGGACATGGTGGAGCATACGGTGCAGGACTGCACCGCATGGGCACAGCACCGCCGTGTCCTCACGGAGACGATAGGCGGCGACGTCTCGCGCCTGGCACTGGTCGAAGCCATGCTGCGGGGCGAGACGGAATGGGAAGCGGTCGCCTCCTTCTGCGAAGCAGTAATGCTAGCAAAGGAGGAGGCGGAACGCGTGAGGGAGAGGACAGCGTCCACCTCACGACCCAGCCGCCGTGGGAGACGCCTACGGCAACGGACGTCGCAAGACGATCTCCGGCCACCGTAGGCGCGCGCATGCGAGTCACCCATTACTCGCCGTCCGATCATGGTCAGATCATGGTCCATGCCCGGGTCGACGGCGCGTTGTGTTCCACGCGCGCCTCAAAGAGCTGCCAGCAATCTGACGGGGCCCCCCTAAGAGGGCCAAAGCCTGCCGGGGTCGCGGGACTGTCTCACCTGGTAACCGTGACCCTGGTACGTAAAGGGCTATTGCAGGAACACCGTGGATTTTATTTAGTCAGTACAAGTCTGACAGTCCTTCCCGCCCCACCCTGGGCGGGAGGGACTCATTTGATGATATTACCACGCAAAAAAAAGGGGGTCAACTACTACCTATCTTATGAAATTACCCCAATCTGTCAAATTACTTTAAGATTTTTTTTTTGACGGCACGGTTGGCGCAGTGGCTGAGTGATCGACTGCTACGCAGCGAGTCGCGGGTTCGATCCCCGCACGGAACAAATATTTGTATGATCTGCAAACTAGTTGTTCCGGGTCTGGGTGTTTGTGTTCTTAGTTATTACGTTATTACATTAGTTCATATATTATATTAATCATTACAAAACTGCCGCCCAAACTTTTTCCGTACCTCTAATATCTTTTTTAGAATATTCTTTTTAATTGTAATCATACAAGCAAGGATATTTTTCTACCTCAGATACAAATTTGATGTCTAATAATAATTGTTCCGCCATTCTCCTCTTTTTTTTCGTCGGTTAAAAGTCGCGCAGACTTGGGTATCAGCGATCTTGTCAGATGAGTAGCGCGCGACTAGAGTCGGCGACGCAACACCAAAATGTCGGCGACGCTGGCCTGTGTACGAGCCTCTATGGATTTGTATTGCGATAGTCGCCTGGAGACCAAAATCGTAAGGTATCGGAAACTTGCATCGCCTTGTGTACGAACCTTCATACACAACGCGACGCAAGTTTCCGATACTAGAGTTTCGTCCACTACTCTTGACCTGCGGAAAATTTGAGGTACTACATTTTTATAATGCAATTTGATGTAACGACATAGACACTAGCGCCGCGTCAAAAGGTCATGATGGGTGGCGATATATAAAAATTTTAAAATGTCTGAAACATGACTGTGACGATCAAAGTATATTTTTAGGGTTCCATAGGTTCGAAAGAAAAAACGGAATCTTTATAAGATCACTCGTGTGACCGTCCGCCCTTCAAATTTAATTGTAAACATTTATCTATTTACACATGGCCGATTAAGTTGTAAACATTTATCTATTGAATACATTTAGAACAGTTAAATATGCCATTTCCAAACATGTCAGTTCCTATTGCTCAAGTGTGTTTTCTGTATTATCCCTTATCTGAAAAAGATACAAATAATAGTCCTTTGCATATAGATTACAAGAAAAACACAGTAGTAAATAATATTTATAAAATAGAAAAAAAAAACATCTCTCCCAACTTGTTGATAAAACTGCATACCAAATTAAAAGATTTGTTACGAGGATTGTAAATATTTTTTTATCACTTTAAAATAATTTCTTTCCAAATGATTCAAGAATATACTACGGAACCCTTTATAGTGTGAATATATTTAATAATGGTAAATAAATTGTTCCGCCATCTTGAAAGTAGCGGAAACTCGAGTAGCGGCGATGTCAACAGATAGGTAGCGCGCGATTGGCGTCGCGCGTCGCGTGCATGTGTACGAACGTATATGGATTTCTATTGCGATAGTCGCCTGGATACTGAAGTCGTAAGGTATCGGATACTGGAGTCGCATTGTGGACGAAGGGCCTAACTCGTAAATTTTTTTGTGAAAACTTGATGTGTCGTGTGTAACACAATGTACAGTTTTTTATAGGTCATGAGTGATGAGGAGGGATGACACCCATGTGACTAAGAAAGTGATGAGTATGAATGTTGATGGATGAAGAGGAAGAGGAAGGCCTAAGAAAAGATGGATGGATTGTCTAATGAGTGATATGAAAGAAAAAGGAGTAAATGATACTGTGACGTCTGATAGGGGAGAATGGAAGAAGAAAACGTGTTGCGCCGACCCCAAGTAGAATGGGATAAGGGCAGGAAGAAGAAGAAGATATAGGTCATGAGTGCTATTTTGTACTGTCGTGTCCTTTTGTACTATTCATCTTGTTCACTAGCTACTATCATCAGTCTGTATTCGTCCATTGCTAGACATAGGCCTCTCCCGATGTGCGCCACTGAGCCCTGCCCTGTGACCTCTCATATCATCTTTTTTTTATGAATTATATTTCTTCTTTGTAAAGTGTTTTAACCGACTTCAAAAAAAGGAGGAGGTTCTCAATTCATCGGAATCTTTTTTTTTTATGTATGTTCCCCGATTTCTCGAAGACGCCTGGACCGATTTGGAAAATTTTTCTTTTGTTTGAAAGGGTATACTTTCCAATTGGTCCCATGATCATCAGGTCAGGATCTGATGATGGAATCCCAGGGAAATCGAGGGCAACCTTCAAATTTTATAGGCACATAGTACCATTTTCATATATTTTCTAAAGCTGTTCAAGTATTTGCATCTGATAATCATCATTTCAGGTGGATGAGCTGATGATGGAAGGTACAACTCCTCAACGGCTTGGAGAAGGCATCGACTGATTTAGTTTGTGTTCGCATATCTCTGGAACTACAAGTCCGATTTAAGTAATATTCTTTTTTTGTTGTACTAAGTATTGTTTAACTTACGGAATACTGCAAGTTTCATCAAAATCGGTTCAGTAGTTTTTGAGATAGGGAATTTTATTAGCTTATTGTGCACTTGAGAGAGAATGATTTATTTGACAAGAATTTGAGTTGAATATTTAAAAAAGAGTAAAATAAAAAACTTTTTCAAAAAAAATGTAACCGCCTTCAAAAACAACCACAAAAAATTGTAAAATAACCTACAAAATAACTTTTCTTTCAGAAGTCGGTGGCAAAAAAACAATGAAATGAAAAAAAAACAAAGGCACCGACTTCTGAAAGAAAAGTTATTTTGTAGGTTATTTTACCCTTTTTTGTGGTTGTTTTTTGAAAGCGGTTACATTTTTTTTGAAAAAGTTTTTTACATTGAAAAATGCCTTTGAAAGTTTTAATTCAAACAAATGTTTTTAATCTATTGAACATGTTATATTGATCAGGTAGATTAACTCATAATTTGATTATTATCAAAAACTAAACGCGAAACTTTCATACATTTCCCACGTGTACAGGTACGTCAAAGTCCATACAACTTTAGAAACGAGAGAAGTTTTTACTCAAAGATGCACGGGCACACTGCATCGTAATTAACATGCATTCTATACAAAGTTTAATGTTTTCTGTCGTAGGGTAGACTAAAATAATGTTTTTTATGAAAATACTAAAATTTTATTGGACTGAAAATAGTACAAACACGCTTCGATCCTTCAGGTTAAACAACGCATGCTGAGGTTAGTTTGTTGATGAGCTTATATGTAAACAAGACATTGGAGAAACAAATTTTTACCGATTTATAAATTTAGCTATTTATCGGTGCATCCACACCGCCGGTAACATTTGTAGCTCAACGTTTCCAAATGTTACTCGGTAACATCCGCCAACAAAATGTTATTTAATGTTACTAAGTGTTGACATGTTACTGTAAGTGGAGTAACGTTGCTCAACATTCGGTAACATCCGCCAACAAAATGTTATTTAATGTCACTAAGTGTTGACGTGTTACTGTAAGTCGAGTAACGTTGCTCAACATTCGGTAACAATGTTACCCCCATTATCTAACCGATTGTCGAGCAACGTTACTCGACTTACAGTAGCACGGCAACACTTAGTAACTTTTTGTTGTTGGATGATACTGCGGTGTGGATGCACGGGTAAGTAACAATCAACAAATAGTAACAAGGAGCCACAAAAGTTACCGAATGTTACCGTGTTGCCTTTTGTTGCTCCACAAATGTTACCGGCGGTGTGGATGCATCGTATCATTTAAAACAAGCTACTTTCAAGACCACTAGTAGCAAATATCTTAAGATTTTCACAAAATATCGATGTACAAGTATCGTACTACAGATGTAATAATTAATGATTCTTACCCAATGCTTGAAAATGTTCCGAAGTTTCATTTTCATGACTTCCCGAGCGGCGCCACCGTCCTCACGATCATATACACCTGCAGACATACAGGATGATGTTTTATTGATAGACTTTTGAAGTTCAGCTACACTTTACATCGGATGAGGTTAGTTTGCGCTTTTGTATACTTTTCAAAAGGGTTTTCAAGGAAAATTGTTGCTAAACAAATTGAGTAATAACTGAAATACAATTGTCAGGTGTGGAAAATAAAGTTGAGTACGTTACATTCCAGTTGGCAAAATTTCGTGGTCCTAAGGGGTACTAGAGACGGTACTAGTGACGGGGCCCCCCTTTAGAGGGCCACAGCCTTGCCGAGGTCACGGGACATACACCGAAGGACACCGTGGATTTTAGTCAGTACAAGTCTGACAATCCCTCCCGCCCTGCCCGGGCTGGAAGGACTCATTTGAAGATTTTACCACGAAAAAAAAAAGGGGTACTAGAGAGCTCTATGACCTACAATGATCACTATTTACTGTCCTGCTCACTACACTCCTTGGTGGGTAATGTACCCCAAATGAAGGTCACAGACGTGGGGTCTCAGTGAAATGGTGGTCATGCGTTGCGGTGGCAGTGAGAGAGATGTGGGCTCACTGTCCTGCTCACCTGCGTCTCTAATGAGTATTCTACCACGAGTGAGGGTCACGGAATACTGGGATGACGGGGAATAGAAGTCAGTCAAAAATTGGAAGAAAGTGGGGTTACGCGTTGCGGTAGTCAACAGAGAATATAGTTCAAAGATGAACGGGATCATGCGAAACAGGGGTCATTCGTTGTGAGTTTCAAGGGGTCATGTCTAATTATAATAATATTCTACAATCACTACGTACTGTCCTCACCTCCATCCCTGATGGGTATGATGTCATCGCCAGAGGCCAGCACGTTGTACCCCGAATGAGGGTATACGGGGTGAGGTGGGGTCTCTTCCTGGCCGAGTTGGTGGCGCGCCATCAGGACTCCATCTTGATTTGATAGCTGCTAAAATAATAAGTACAATTTTAAATAATTGGTATCTAAGTGGTTACTGAACATAAGCCTCCCCCTTAGACCGCCACGCCGAACGACAATTCGCCACTTGCATCCATCGGTTGCCCGCGACCCTCACGAAATGTCGTCGGTCCACCTAGTGGGAGGCCTACCTACGCTGCGTCTTCCGGTCCGTGGTCGCCACTCAGCAGTTGACATCTTCCGGCTGATGATGATGATGATGAAGTGGTTAGAGCTTTGGACTACTGAGCTATGGGTTTGATACCCGCACCGTACAAATATTTGAATGGCCTATAGGTATTTTTTTTTTAAAAACGTTGCCCCAGACTAGGAATTTCTCCTGTGTCGTGGGTGCGTTTACAAACATATAAACTCACATACACAAGCGCAATTATTCTTGGTTTCATGATTCTAAGTCATCGTCAAGTATCCTATAGCTTTCGATAACAGCGAGCGTCAAAATATGCGGCAAAAGAAAGCATAAACGACCGTATCTTTTCATTGGATTTACATAGACATTTGATTTTCAAGGGCTTGTACTTTAATCTATCTTCTCTTTAATCTATCTTCTCTTATATATAAAAATCAATTGCTGTTCGTTAGTCTCGCTAAAACTCGATAACGGCTGGATAGATTTGGCTAATTTTGGTTTTGAGTTTTTTGTGGAAGTCCAGGGAAGGTTTAAAGGTAAAAAATAATATTCTGAGGCGGTACGAAGTTTGCCGGATCAACTAGTCTTTCTTATATATAAAAATCAATTGCTGTTCGTTAGTCTCGCTAAAACTCGAGAACGGCTGGACCGATTTGGCTAATTTTGGTCTTGAATTATTTCTGGAAGTTCGGGAAGGTTTAAAAGGTGAGGCGGTACGAAGTTTGCCCGGTCAGCTAGTATTTGATATAAACACAAACAGCTTGATGCCTCCACGCGGAACACGGACTCAAAAGAGGCTCTTGACAAACTGACGGACAACAAAGTAATCCTATACGGATTCTGTTTTTTTTCTTTTAAGATTTTTTTTTTCCGTTAAAAACGATTTTATAGACTTACTACTCACTTCTCGCACAAATTTTTTTTTCTTACATAGTAAACATAAATAAAAGAAAGAACTCGTGGCTAAATAATTACAGCCGCACAGGCCTATCTTCCAGGTTAAGCCGCGCTTGCCGAGGTTGGTCTGTGGATGGGTGACCATCTGCCATAGCGAGTTTCCTCCGTGCAGCGGAGAGCAAGTAAAGAATTTGCTTCCTGCTGTCATTTTTAGATCCTTGACAGTCGTTACTGTTAATCTGAAGCCCGAAGGTCTGACAACCAGTCTTACCAGGGGTATCGTATTACCAAGTTGTTGGGTTGTGGAGGTCCGATAGATCATCATCAGCCTATAATGTTCCCACTGCTGGGACACAGGCCTCCTCTCTGTGAGCGGGAGTGGGCCATAATCCACCACGCGGGCCCAGTGCGGGTTGGTAGATGTCACATGTCTTCGAATTTTTGGTTCTAGGACATGCCGGTTTCCTCACGATGTTTTCCTTCACCGTTTTGAGAGCAGTGGTGTTGAAATAAATTACACAAAGTAATGTGCCTGGCTGGGTTCGAACCCATGACCTACAACTCGTAAGTTGGACCCGATACCACTGGGCTACCACCGCTCATAGGCAGTCGCTAAATGTAAAAGATATTTAGCTGCATCTGGTTCGACCCTAATACAGTTGGGAAAATGCTAGTTAGGTGAAGTAAACATAAATAAAAGTTTTGTGCATCCCACGTTACTGCTCTTACTCAGATTACCAACTGATTGTTTGTGGAACAAACAAAAATATTTCGACGGATGTACACTGAATACTGTAAATTATGACCCTTGTTTATTAATTTCTGCTAATGCTTTCTGGTTTGCGAGCATTATACACCTAGCCTTTTTTTGAATAATGCGAAGATATAAATTCTCAGCAGAGAACTCTTAAAAAGCTTTATAATATTATTTTTTTATAAGCCAAATAGCCTGATTCAGAAAGCAGTTATTCTAGACATGGCGCGCATTGTTAAGAGGTTCCTCTCTCTGGAGCCCTGACCGTCGGGTAGGTTGGAATATAATAGAATAGATCACTCTTTTTCTTTTACTCTTTGCGTTCCAGAGCCATGGTATCCTGCATAAGTAGTCCCGCAACCTTTCCACATACTGGCTTTTTTAATGTGATTAAATCAACAAATGAGTCCTCCCCAAAGCGGGACGGGAGGTACTATCTGACTTGTACAGATTAAAATCCACAGTGATCCTTCAAAAGCGCTTTACGTTCCAGGGTCACAGTTACCTGATGAGACAGTCCCGCGACCCCGGCAGGCTTTGGCCCTTTAAGGAGGGCTCCATCAGAATGCTGACAGCTCTTTAAGCGGCACGTGGAACACTACGTGAAGTCAACCCGGACATCATCCAAGATTAGATTACTCGCCGTCCGCATGCCCTCCATATACCCCTAATGCTTAAATTGAATTGAACATGTCAAACAGATTTCAGTACGTTATGAACTTTTCATCCTCTAATTCGTGTCCGTTAGATCACTATTTCCACTCTCCTCTGTCCTTTGCCAATCGCTCACACAATTAAGGCTGCATTCAGATAGAGCATTCACGTTGCGTCAAAATGAAATTGGACTCTGAATCTGATGTTACGTTTTGTACCGATTAAGGGAGAATTTCAGTTGAAAATAGCGACTTATTCGTCAACTCGCGCGCAATTAACTCGCTCGATCGAGCGAGTTGGCACATTCCGATTTTAATTATTTTTGTTGTCGTCAACTCGCGACTAGAGCGAAAAATGGTACAGTCATCGATAAAAGTGTTATAATAAATTCAATATAGAAACCTACTTTATAAGTATAAGGAGTTGTACGATTTAAATTTGAAATAAAAGAAATGTAGTTTTTAACCGACTTCCAAAAGGAGGAGGTTCTCAATTCGGATGTTTATATATATATTTTTTTTTAATGTTTGTTCGGGCATAACTCCGTCGTTTACCAACCGATTTGAAATTTTTTTTGTTTTTTTTTTTGTTAGAAAGTGTATACTTCCGAATAGTCCCATTAAAATTTTATCGAAATCGGACTAGCACTTTTTGAAAAATCAACAAAAACCTAAAAAAAATTGACTAAGAACGCAAGAGCGAGCAAAGCGAGCTCGGGACTTGGGGCACCCCGATTCGGACAGGTTAGGTTCGAAGAGGATGGCAGGGTCTGAAAGACCCCGCTATCCTCTTCGTGTTAGGTTACTTAAAACCTTGCAAACAGAAATAGGAACCCCGCGAAGCGGGGTTCCGTCGACTTACCTTGATAGGTGGTAATCAGCAATTTGACTAAGGATGCAAAAGCAAGTCCGACTTTTTATCCGGTTTCTGTCCGATATTTCAACTAGTAGGTATTTTTAACGTAGATATTATGAACTTAGATATTATGAACTTCGATGTATTAAACGTTGATATTTTGAACTTAGGCATAATGTCATTCGATATTTTGAATCATTCGACATTTTAATCAATCGACATTTCAATCTTCGGCGTTTTAAGCGTAGATGTAACATTTTTCGATATTATGTCACAATCGATATTTAAATTTTCGATGTTTTGAACATCGATATTTTAAGCGTATGTATTTTAATCTTCGATGTTCAAATATGTACCCTATTATACATAAAATCATTGAGTAATTTCGCCAAATGGTAACTTAACAAAGGCTTTTCTTTGGAAAGAAAGATTCGAACCGCGAGCAGAATTTCACCTCTAAGACGACCTCCTGACAATCAGTAAACCTACTCTATACGTTTCATGTCTTAAACATGTGAAGTAGGTTCAATTAAATTAAATGTTAAATTTATAAAAACACTTTTGTAGACGACTGTAAATTTTCGCTGAGTCGCGAGTTGACGACAACAAAAATAATTAAAATCGGAATGTGCCAACTCGCTCGATCGAGCGAGTTAATTGCGCGCGAGTTGACGAATGAGTCAAAATAGCTTTAGGTGTTGTCAACTAAATTAGGATTGTGTTAATTACCTATGCTCTTTGCGTTTAACTTTTGCCTTTGGAAGCTCCTTAAATATCGATTGAATTCTGTTTTTAGGATTTGTTGTTATGCGGAAACAGAAATGCATCATTTGTGAAAATTTCAACTGTCTAACTAACACAGTTCATGAGATAAATCCTGGTGACAGACTGGCAGCAGAGCCTTAGTAATAGGGTGCCGTTTATCCTTTGGGTACAAAACCCTACAAAAGTGTAGTTTCATAATCCAAATTAATTGACGACCTCCACATAAAAGGTCAAAAATAAAACCCCTTAAATTCCCATGTTTATTTAATAAGGGAAGAGAACAAAGTTTGACGCGAAACAATTTTTCAAATGAGGCCAACTGACAGAAGTAGGTAATGGCCGACTTAAGGGCCCCTTGACGGGCATGCCTCAATTACAAAAGTTTTGCTAAAAGCAACCGGGGTCAGCAATTAGGAAATATGGGGTTAGAATGTCCGGCATTAGCCACTAGTGATGTACCAACCGTATAACCACAATGCATACGGAACTAACTTTTCCAAATACACTCCTTTACCTATTCGCTGCGTATTCAGTATAACAATAATGGTTTCAGAATGCTGTTGGGGTTACCGTGTCACAAATGTTCGCTAATGCACGCGTTTACGATTTCCACGCTATTATACGTAAGAAAGTGGCATCATTATTCCAAAGACTGCGTGGTAGCACCAACAGCATTTTGAAAATGATTGCTTCCCACCATGACTGTCCCATCCAGGCTCACTGGGTGGGAATAGTGACGGGAAGAACTTAAATGAAGTGTTTTAACTTATAACATGTGTGTATTACTAACATAGTTTTTAAGCAAATTATTTACCTACTAACACTTATATGGATTCTGTCCGAAATAAATAATAATAATAATAAATAATAATGGCTTAATTGCCAAGAGCCTCGAACAACATCTGAGGAGGCTCTCGCTTGGCAGCTGGATCAGGCGCCTGATTCAGAAGGCAGTACTTCTGGACACGGCGCGTATTGTTAGGAGGTTCCTCTCTCAAGAGCCCTGACCACCGGCGGCCCGGACCCTGTTCCCGGTGCTGGTGAACTGCTATTGCTGTTTTTTATTTCTTTTTTGTAAAAATATTTAAAAATGTAATTTATAAGTAAAAAAATGAATAAAGAAATAATAAATATAACTTTTTCAGAGGAAGTGATTTCGTCAAATGTAACAGAAGTGTGTAAAGGACGGTAGAACAGGATTGGTCAATTCAAATAGTACGCGCTATTTGATTTAACCATCGATTTAACTCTTGATGAGATATGTCTTTGAATGAGCAATTCAAAGACGAAGTCGAAGTCGTGTTGCTAATTACCAAAGTGATGTTACGCATTGTTTGCAAATACTGTAAAGCTTGCTTTATTTTCATTATGCACACAACGAAAGAGGATTGTCCTACCTTACCTTACCTGCATTAGTTGTCACCATTTTTTTTTTCAAAACATACCTTTGACTTCGAAAATAAAACCACTAAGTATGTCAGCCACTAAAAAGTAGACTAGTTTTAATAACCAAACTATGGTCATGTTTTCTACATAATAGTCAAATTAAGCTAACTAACAAGTTAGTTTAATTGTGTGGTCAAATTCTGGTTTTCTATTGCTGGAAATATACTTATAACGTTCATAGCCTTGGACTGTTTAACTACTTTTTTACGTACCTAGTTAAATCATCGAATGAGCTCTCCCAGGGCAGGGCGGGAGGGACTGTCAGACTTGTACTGACTAAAATCCACGGTGTCAACACTATGTCAAACTAATAAGCTATTGTCAAACAGACAGGCGAAGCGAACGCGAAGAGAACGCGAAGCGAAGCGTTTTTGTTTGTAATGTATGGAATTGTTTGAAGCCTGCCACATAGGTAGACTACCGGACCGCTTTCGCTTTTCTATATGACAGGATTCGGATCGCATTCGCTTAGCCTGTCTGTTTGAGAATAGGTTTAAAGCGCAGGTCCAACAGAACACATTTCAACAACACAGAATCCTTTTTCGATGTACTTTCTTTTAAAGCTAGAAATCGCGTCTCTTGTTAACATTACAAAACCCAACATACGGCAATAATAATTATCAAAGGCTTTGAGCCGTACTCTGGTCATTAGTGGTCACATGTGTGGTCACTGCGTGGTCGCATTTATAAACCATGTCGTTGGCACGCGATGGCACGCAAATTTTAATTTATAGTTGTAATAATTGTAATGGCACGATCATTTACTAATAAAAGGTATGGCTTCTAACGAAGTGTGAAATGGTAATTAGCCTTTTCAAAATAATTGTTGACTCTTTAAAAGTTATCTAAACGATCATGTGGGGTGTCTGATACCCTCTATCTACCTAATTTTAGCAAAAACATGATTTTAAAGTTATGTATTTTTTAAAAAGCTAACAGGAACTTCAGCGGGGAAACACAACTTTGTAACCTTCAAAGTTATGCTGGGGTATGAAATACCCCCGACCAATTATGACAAGCAATTGACAGTTCATTTATATGAGCCATTCGTGTTCATAACAAATAACTTTTTTATCAAATGGTGGTTCTTAGTATTATGAACAACCCACATTTTATGACTAAAAGTCAAAGGCCAGAGACAAAGGTATGACATGTATACTTGATAGTGTTTTCAATTAATTAACTTAGCAATCAAGATTCAATACGGTATTTTACTGCATAAAAAATTTAAAATCAGTACCCTTAGCACGAGTTTTCAGTATTTGAGACGTAAAGTAAACTGGAACTTTGACAATTTCAAATTGACAATTTTCAAGGAAAAAATTAGTTCCTTCTTCGCACACCAGAGGCGCTGTTCCATTTTTTCATACAAGAAACGCTGTAAATACTGAAAAGACACTGTAAAGTAAAAGAGTGAAAACTCGTGCTAAGGGTACTGTTTAGTCTGGCACTATCCGTCCGTTATATTCTAATATTAAAAAAATAATAGACTCGTAGTTTTTGTTTTTTTTTTTTATATCAATGAATGTTTACAAAGATAAAACGCTTCCAAATTCGAAAGTGGTGGCTTGCGACGTCATAACGCTTGTAAAATTCGACCGAGTAACGTTTTGCGATTTTTAAAAGCGTTGTATCTTCGTCAATTTTTGTTTACGTAATAAAAGGAATAAATACACAAATAATTATATTTTTGTAAAATCTATAGGTATTTCAGACTAATTATATTTTTTTAGTAAAATAGCCTATTGCAATTAACTTTAATGATTCACATCTAGCAAAATCTTCCCGAACCAAAGTGTTTCAATTTTTTTTTTGTTTTAGCGTACTTATTATTTCGATTACATGCCTAAATCACTGAAGCGATTTTGAAGAATTTTGGTAGAAATAATATAAGATATTGGAATGTTTACCTTTTACGGTTATAGACGTATTGGTTAATAAACTTAGAGGGGGAGTAATAAGGTGGGAGTGAGTTTTGTAAGAAACTTCTTGCCGTATTGTCCGATTTGCTTCAAAATTTGTAGAAATATTGGATGTCAATTGCTAAATTAACATTAAAGCGAAAGAAGCCATAGGCGGAGACCTCTCGCGCCCGGCATTGGTCGAGGCCATGCTGCGGGGCGAGACGGAGTGGGAAGCGGTCGCCTCCTTCTGCGAAGCAGTTATGCTCGTGAAGGAGGAGGCGAGCCGCGAGAGAGAGAGGACAGCGTCCTCCCTCCGCCCCAGCCGCAGTGGTAGACGCCCACGGCGTCGGACGTCGCGGGACGATCTCCGGCCACCGTAGGCGCGGGCATGCGGGCGGCGAGTAAAGGGCAACTCGCCACCCGACCATGGACCATGCCCGGGTCGACGGCGCGTTGTGTTCCACGCGCGCCTCAAGGAGTGTCAGCATGATGACGGGGCCCCCCCTCTAGAGGGCCAAAGCCTGCCGGGGTCGCGGGACTTATCTCATTACCGTGACCCCGGGACATAACGGGCTATTGAAGGACACCGTGGATTTTAGTCAGTACAAGTCTGACAGTCCCTCCCGCCCTGCCCGGGGTGGGAGGACTCATTTGATGATTTTACCACGCTAAAAAAAAAAAAAAAAAAAAAAAAAAGCGAAAGAAGCCGCAAGCAAAGCTGTTATTGTCATAAAAAAACCACTTCAGGCCACCATCCCTTCAAGGGTTTCAGATATATTAAATTCACGCCTATGTCACCCAAAACATACCGAGCAATGTTTTTCTTCGATTATGTGGAAACTAAAAGTGAATGTAGATTTAGGTGACGGCTGAGGGCCCTTTACACTTCCTCTTTTAAGTTCGCATACTTGAATTGCGTCACACAAGTTTGAGGTTAGTGAGGTATGAATACAATACAATTTTGATATTTTATGGAAGATCAACTTTGCGTCCCTCTTTAAAAGGACGGAAAAAAGAACAAATTTTCTCCCTAGTTACGAGGAACAAACCGACTCTTTTTGAAAAGTGATAAAAAGTTATTTGCAAACTTACTCGTAGTACCAACTTTTTTGGCATGGAGCGGAAAGACTTATTCCATAGAAAGCTAAAATACGCTGACTTGAATCGCTTGTGTATCAGAGTGACAAGTTTTACAATGATATTTTAAAAAGGTAACATTTTATTCAATAGAACATAAAATCAAGTCTATAAAGTTCGAGGGATTAGGCAGAAGTGTAGGTACCTAATAATTCGCCCACATTTCTATTTATATTTAAATGCCATGTGATAGGGGGCGAATCTATTGACCTCAACCGGGGACAAATTCAGACGACTACTGACATATTCCAAATGAAAAAACCCAGTAACACTCAAACCCGAGACCTCTAGTTCCGCAGTCGAGCTTACAGCCACTTGACTAACGAGACTTGCAAAATCTACTCATAATTCAACAAAAACACTTTTGGCCACATTTTTGGTGACAACATTTTCAGCATTTTAAATACGCACAAAATATCTTTTTAAAATGATAATTATGATGCAATTAAGCTGTTACTATTCGTCCCAACCTTAAGAGGGAGTTCCTGAAATGGTGTTCCAATTATGTCCCTCTCCACAAATACATTTAAAATACTGTTGCTACGAACGTGTTATAATTTTGATTTGTCTTACAATGTGCCTTAATTGTTTCGTGTGGTTTTAATTGTAAATGTTGAATGGAGCTGAAGACGCGGGTTTAAATTAAAATTATAAAATGAATGAGTTTTACTGTTATTTTTTAATTTCTTCTTCTCTTTTCGACATTTTTGAACCTAAACGAAGGGTCTTGATTGAATTGACTTTGGCATCCATTGATACGTGCCTCTGTACGAACCTATATGGATTTGATTTGTGATAGTCGCCTAGATACTAAAGTCGTAAGGCATCGGAGATTTGTGTCTCCTAATAGTTTTCCGATGTGTTGCCACGACTGATTCCGACCATTGCATTTTTTTAAGCTATTGCATAGCTTTTATCGCGGGCTCTGAGCACGGCGCGGTGCGGCGACCGATTCAAAAAATTTCCAAAAACCTATCGAAAATACCTGACACCACGCATCGTCTAAAGGAGTCGGTTCGCGCGCGAGACCGCGACAGGAAACAGCGACAGGCGACCGCGACAGTACTGTATGAGCGGCAGTTCGCGAGCGAGACATACAGGAGACAGATACGGTAAACAATCACCGGTCGCGGGCCGTGTCGCGGTCTCGCGCGCGAACCGACACCTTTACATCGTTTCAGTTCGGTAGACTTAGGCAATCATGAAAATATCCGTCATAAAAACAATTTACTTTTTATTATTGATTCTAAACGGCCAGCCACAAAAGGAGTTTTCACAATGAAACCTACTTATAAAATTCTCCTACAACAAAGAAGTTCTTTATTACAGTAGTGCACCACAAACATTTTAAATAAATTATATTCTCGTTAAATATACGCGGTAGGCGATTTCATTTTTTTTAAATAAAAAATGTAATGCAATAGCTTCACATCGGCAGTCTCCGAGTGCCACATGTATTTTTTCTTACCTAACAAATCATTTTTTAGGGACTATATTATTTCCAAAGATATTAATGGTCAAAATTCCTACTAACTTTGCACTTTTTTTAAAACACAAATATTTTGTTTTTTTTTTTTTTCAAAGAATTATCATTAAAGTTTTTTTTCGGTCAAAGTAAGATATACTTAACTGTATCTCAAGAACAATAATTATAATACAGTGCCTACTTGACAGAGTTATGGTGAGTCTTTTTAAAAACCCATAACGATCAAAATTGTATGTTGGTTTCAAAATACAACGTTTCCAGTATTTAGACTTTTGACGTTCAATTTGTAATGGTCGGCCTATTAAGGCACGATCGGCGCAGTGGCCGAGCTATCGACTGTTGTCCTGCGTGTCGCGAGTTCGATTCCTGCACGTAACAAATATGTATTTGTACGATCTATTTAAGTACTTGTTCCTGGTCTACTAAATACTTGGTTAATGAGTTTAAATGTTTGTAAATGCACGAACGACAAAGCAGAAATTCCTGATTCCTTCGATTATTTGACACAGTACGCCAAAGTTTGACTACTTACATCCATAGCCGAAGTGTCGCCCGATCTTTTGCCGTGTCCGCCGAAGCACGAGTGCCCGAATGCGGAGCACCCACCTGAAGCAAATAAAACCACAATTATTAAAACATCACCCCCGTAATCTTTAGGCTTTAGGTAGAGCACACCTCTACCTAAAGCTGTGCCGTAGGCACGAATACCTACGAGTACTAACTCACATTTGACAAATTATGTAAGTTAATGTAATTCATGGCGGAGACCTCTCGCGCCCGGCGTTGGTCGAGGCCATGCTGCGGGGCGAAACGGAGTGGAAAGCGGTCGCCTCCTTCTGGGAAGCAGTTATGCTCGCGAAGGAGGAGGCAGGCCGTGAGGGAGAGTGGACAGCGTACGTCCTCCCTCCGCCCCAGCCGCAGTGGTAGACGCCCACGGCGACGGACGTCGCAAGACGATCGCTGGCCACCGTAGGCGCGGGCATGCGGGCGGCGAGTAACGGGCAACCCGCCCTTCGACCATGGACCATGCCCGGGTCGACGGCGCGTTGTGTTCCACGCGCGCCTCAAAGAGCGTCAGCAAGATGGCGCCCCCCTCTAGACGGCCAAAGCCTGCCGGGGTCGCGGGACATATATACCATTACATCACCCTGGAACGTAAAGGGCTATTGAAGGACACCGTGAATTTTAGTCAGTACAGTCCCTCCCGCCCTGCCCTGGGTGGGAGGACTCATTTGATGAATTTACCACGCTAAAAAATAAAAAAAAAGTTAATGTAATTCACAGTGAAACTTTTGCCGTACCGTTACTGAAAAATTCCTGATAGAAAAACTGATCACGTATCTTTAATTAATATTTTTCATAATTTCATTACAATATGCAATAATATTCAGACAACCATTTAAGTATTGCCTAGCGTTATGAAATGATATAATCCTTGTATTGGTCTCATTTTAAACTCTGCGTTTTCGTAGCACGTAGCCTCGTAGCAGCGTAGCACCGTAGCTTTTTAATGGGAACCTATGCGATTTTTTTAAATAAAAATTCATAGTGGTATACATTTATAAGATGTTTAAATAAAAAATGTTTCTTATTTTAACTTACATCATTTCATTTTATTTTAGTTATGTTGTTTTAAGGAAATTGGAAATGACTGAAGTCTTTTATAAAAAAAAAACAAACGTTATTCGATTTTTTTTTTATTAAAGTTCATAAATGATCTGTAAAACCGATACGAACGTATTGAGGACATGGCTTCATGCACTGCAAGGGTCTTTATTGACAGAATTTAAATATTAAGTAATAAATCTGCCCTACAACAACCCTGATCCCGATTACTGTCTTTAACAATATTCATTTTAGAAATAAAATATCAATTAACAAAATTATCAATGACTTTCACAACAGATCTAGCCTACGCTATGTCATGACGTCACTCAAAAACAAATTCGTAGAACTTACTCAAAAGGCAATATTCATGACGTGACGTGTTACAAATACAAAGAGGGTATTCAAACTATTGTGCGAATTGTATTAGAACATGTTTATTGATCTGTTTTCTGCAGTTTTTTTCAATAATAGACTATCGATTTCAATAATTAGGTCGAGTTTTCTGTGTCAGTTTTAGTTGAATAAATTGTAATAATAATAATAATAAAAACTGGCAACACTGTACGTCAAACATATACTTAAAAATTTTACCATTCCTGTTTTAATAAATTTATATGCTTTACCCTTAAATAAATAGTGCAAATGAAGTTATAATAGTAAACTAACAACAAATATCGTAAATCCAATACAAAGCAAGTTAAAATATGTGTTTTAAAGAAAATAACCATATATTATGTGACAACAGCTGACACAATATGTCATGTCAAAAATGATGAAAATTATGGATGAAAAATGCGAAATATGTTTAAGTTAATATGTTGACACGAGCCAAAGCAGCACGCGCACGCCCACCATCCCCGGAGTCGCCGCTCAGTTCCGCCTCGCCGCCACCGGACATCGGATCTCCCACGTCACCGGCAGCGGCAGTTGCGTCGAGCTCGAGCGGCGAATATTTCTCCCCGCCTACGTCGCCAACACCTGTACGTCGGCAGGGGAGACGCCGGCCACCGAGGAGCTTGGGATCTAGGGGCCAACCGGCCCCGAGCCGGGTCCCCGCTACCGGTGGTTGTGTGCAGCGCATGAGATGGACTCAGTCCATAAACGAGAATGTCATGCGCGCATACTACGGGTCTACAGAGGGGGGAACTAACCTCACTGCGTACCGTGTTAGGATGCTGTCTCTGTTCCAGGTACTTGAACCAACCCTTAACGTCTCGGCCCAACGACTTTCGGATCAGGTGCGGGTCATCCAACGTAATCACATGTTGGACGACACCGCACTTGATAGGCTGCGCTCAGAGGTACTGAGCAACCGTACCATCTTATCTCCACCACCAGCTACGACGTCAGTATTTATTAACAGGGTTCCGTCGCAAAATATTGCTCCTGTTGTGGAGGAGGATGACACGGTTGCCACGGTAAGTAGCCAGTGCAACGAACGATTGAGGAGCGCACTGGAGGATGCGCTTCGTGAGTACCGCTCAACTCCGATTACGCTTAGACCCCGATTGCCACGGTTACCCATGCACAAAAAAAATAGGGCGCTGGTGAGTGCTTTGAACTCGCTGCTTAAGAATCTTTTCGAGAGCAGCGAGGATCTTGTCGATACACATTCAATCCTGTTTTGCGGGGCTGTTGCGGCATGTCGATTGGCTAATGTCAAGTTCCCGGATAGTGACGGAGCTAATCGACCAAAACCAGCTGTACCAGCCTGGCAATGCAGGATTGAGCGTCGTATCGGCGAGGCCAGGGTACTCATCGGCAAACTATATTGCTTCAGGGAGGGAAATACACGACCACGTGTGATGCGCTTTGTAAGACGGGCATTCTCGGGGACTGGGATCGGTCCTCAAGATTACATGTCCCGTGTCACAGAGCGCATCGACTTCCTGAAGCAAAAAGTTTGTGCATGGGCAAGCCGTATTCGGCGGTATAAGCGACGGGTTGATCGGTACTCGCAGAACCGCATGTTCCGGAGCGATGAGAGGTGGGTATATAGAGCTTGGGAGCGACCCGAACAAAACATGGCTGACCTGTGCCGTCCAGATGACAACGCCACGAGTTCATTCTGGCGCAGCATCTGGTCGGTGCCCGTCAGTCATGCTGAGGCTGACTGGATGCGAAATGTCGAACAAGTGTGTGAAAATATTCCTGAAATGGAACCAGTTTCCATTACGCCATCAGATGTGGCAAGAGCAGTCCGTCCGTTACCAAACTGGAAATCACCGGGACCGGACGGACTACATAACTTTTGGCTCAAATGGTTGAGTAGTTCACACACTTGTCTGGCATCTCAATTCCAGTCCTCCTTGGAGTCTGGGTCGCTACCACAGTTTCTAACAACAGGGGTTACCCACCTTCTCCATAAGGCTGGTAGTACCGCGGAACCCAAAAATTATAGACCGATCACGTGTTTGTCGACGGTTTATAAACTTCTTACATCCATTTTGAGAGTGAAAATTAATGCACATATTGAAAGTAACTCAATAATGTCCGCCTCTCAAAATGGATGTAGGAACGGGTCCCGTGGTACTAAGGAGCTACTCCTCATTGACATGGCCATTAGCCAACAGGTTCGTCGATCCCGCAAGGATCTGTCCACATGCTGGATAGATTATAAGAAGGCCTACGACTCGGTGCCACATACATGGCTCATGAGGGTGCTGGAGTTGTACAAGATAGATGCAACCCTACGCACGTTCCTTGAGTCGTGTATGGGGCAATGGAGAACAGTCCTTCGCTATCCGGGATGTCGACAGATCCAGGCGAATGATGAACCTGTATGGATCAAGCGGGGAATATTCCAGGGCGACAGTTTGAGTCCACTTTGGTTCTGCTTAGCTCTGAATCCTTTAAGCACATTGCTGGAGGATTCAGGTCTAGGCTATCGGTTGAGGAGAGGTGGTCAGGTCATATCTCACCTCTTATACATGGACGATCTGAAACTCTTTGCCCCCAACAAATTGCGACTGATGGAGCTACTGAAGGTAACTGAAACTTTTAGTAGTGCCATCAGGATGGAATTTGGTGTGGACAAATGTGCAGTCATGCATGTAAAGCGAGGGGAGATTATGGAATCTGAAGGAATTCAACTTTCAGATTCCATACACCTCAGATCCCTCTCTTCATCCGAAACCTATAAGTATTTGGGTATGTCGGAAGCACTTGGCATTGATGTACCGGATTTGAAACAATCGTTGAGGGACCGCTTCTTCGGCCGCCTCAAGAAGGTATTAAATAGCCTTCTTTCAGGACGAAACAAGGTGCGCGCCTTCAACGGTTGGGTCATGCCGGTTTTAATGTACTCTTTCGGCATACTCAAATGGACTCAGACTGAACTCGACGCCTTGGATAGACGAGTCCGCACACTGCTGACCGCAAACCGGATGCATCACCCACGATCATCAGTAATGAGACTGTACATCCCGAGGAAATGTGGAGGTCGAGGCTTTTTAAATGCTAAGGCCCTCCACAACCGCGAGGTGTGCAGTCTTAGAGAATATTTCTTGAATATGGACGTGGGTATGCACCGAGATGTGGTCGCGGTGGATAAGGGACTCACCCCGTTGTCCATGGCTAAAGAGGACTGGCGCAAACCTGTAGTACTCACTACGGAAGATCGCAAGAAGGTATGGCAAAGTAAGGAGCTTCACGGGCGCTTCTACCGGGCTCTTCATGGACCCGATGTAGATTTCCTAGCGTCCGTATCCTGGCTACGTTTCAGTGACCTCTTCGGGGAAACTGAAGGTTTTGTCTGTGCAATTATGGACGAAGTTATGCTGACGAATAACTACCGGAGACATATTATGAAAGACGGGACGGTCGACGTGTGTCGGGCATGCCACCGTCCGGGTGAGTCGATCAGACATATTATCTCTGGTTGTTCTCGTCTTGCTAACGGCGAGTACTTGCACAGGCATAACCTAGTGGCCAGGATTATCCACCAGCAACTTGCTTTAAAATACAATCTTGTTGATTCTGAAGTACCGTATTACAAGTATGTGCCCGACCCAGTTCTCGAGAAAGACCATGTCACGTTGTACTGGGATCTGCCTATCATTACTGACAGGACTATTATTGCTAATAAGCCTGACATAGTAGTGATAGACAGATCAGCGCGCCGCGCAATGATAATCGATGTTACCATCCCGCATGACGAAAACCTCGTTAAAGCCGAAAAAGATAAACAAATAAAATATCTTGACTTGGCGCGCGAGGTTGTCGACATGTGGAATGTGAGCTCGGCTATCATTGTGCCGATTGTTGTAACGGCCAATGGCCTGATAGCCAAGAGCCTCGACGAACATCTGTCGAGGCTCTCGTTGGGTAGTTGGATCAAGGGCCAGATTCAGAAGGCAGTACTCCTTGATACGGCTCGTATTGTGAGGAGGTTCCTGTCTCTGGAACCCTAACCACCGGTAGCTTGGACCCTGCTCCCACGCCGGCGGACAACTATTTTTATATTTTTAAATGTTTTTTTTTACTTTTTTGTTTTTATAAAATATTTAAAAATGTAAACATATGTAGAGAAATGAATAAAGGAAATAATAATAATAACAACCAATAATATTATTGTTCCGGAGCTCCCGTGTCCACAATAAGTGCATCCTTGACCGGTGAAAAACAATTTAAAAAGAATATATATACATATATTCATGTAATTTGCAGTGATAGTACTACTTTGTTGCCTATTAGAATATCATGTTTGTAATATTTTACGGCGCGGAGCGGCTCATTCAAGTTGTCAAGCATTTATTGCGCTGGGAATAATGTGATCTGTGTGCGCTGCGCTTGCCTCGTGAGCGACCGACTACCCGAGAGGCTACCCGGTTGCTCCAAAGAGTTCGCGTTGCTGGCGCGGCGCGCGGCGCCCCAGGCCGCCAGCGCGACCGTCCCCGTGCGCCGCTGTCATCTGCTGTCAGTGTTGAGTGTTCTAAAGTCGTTTTGTGACATTTCTTTTTGAACTCTTTTATTGTTATACAGTTTTACTATGTAAATAGAGTAAGTAAGTTGAATTTTCTTTTTCATGATCAATAATGACGCATGTAGCGACGCCGACCGGAGTGTGTGTCAACCTTCCACATCGCTGGATGGCCTGGTACGATGCCCACAGTGCTCCCAAGCACGATTTTTTAAAGGTGAAAGAGGCTTGAAGGTTCATCTGGGGAAAAAACACAAACCCCACAATGTGCCTTCATCCTGCCCTACAGCTCCAAACAATTTAACTCCTGATCCACCCACTCAACCCTTTTGGAAATATCTTTCCAAATTAAAATCCACAATTCCAGTTTTAAAGAGAGTTCCTCGCGGCGCGAGACCTTCCGTGGCGTCTAGTTTGGCCCGTTGTGTCCGCCTCGCCGCCCGGGAGAACTCTCAAAGTGCTTGGGAGCAACTACTCACTTTCCCGTTTAGAATTCTACATGTGCAAAAAAAAAATTCGGCTACTAGAAAAACTTTGACAGCTCAAATTAAAGATAACTGTAATGTTTCGGCCCAAAATTTAGACCCAAAATTAACAACACACCTCCCCAATAGAGGTTTATTGCACCATGTAGAATCTAAACTAGGCGAGGGTGATATTAGTGGTGCAGCTAGGATCATCTTCAGCAGCGATGTGGTGGCGCCGTACTCTCCAGAAACTCTTGCAGCTCTGGAGAGTAAACACCCCGCCCCGGCAGATGACCTCTCCTTCCCTGACCCTCCCGATCCGGAAACCAACATTTTGGAAATTACAGCTCAACAAGTTACTGCAGCCGTTTGCTCCTTCAGAAGTGGATCCGCCGGTGGCCTCGACGGCCTGACTCCTCAACACCTGAAGGATCTACTTTGTTCAGGCGCCGGGGAAGCCGGTGAGTCTCTTTTGGGGGAGCTGACGGCCCTCATCAACCTTATGCTCTCCGGCAATGTGAACGAAGCCGTCATTGATATTTTGTACGGGGCAAACCTGTGTGCCCTACGCAAAAAGGATGGCGGCATTCGTCCCATTGCCGTAGGGTCAACCTTTCGCCGTATCGCAGCCAAAATTTGCTGTGCCTTTTATAGTGAGACACTGGCCAGTAAATTCCAGCCCCTACAGCTGGGCTTCGGGTCCAAAGGGGGCTGTGAGGCTGCGGTACACGCTCTGTCCACCTACCTTGACAGTGGTAAGGGTGAGGTCATCCTTAAGGTTGACATCAAGAATGCCTTCAATTCCGTAAATAGGGACACCTTGTTGGCAGAAGTACAAAAGGAAATACCCAAAATTTACAGTTTTCTCTATCAATGCTACCGGAACCCTTCAAAATTACTTTATAAAGAAAACCTTTTAGAATCAGCCGTTGGCTGTCAACAAGGTGACCCTCTTGGGCCAGTCATTTTTAGTTTAGCAATAAATCCAATCATTCGGCAGCTAAATTCAAAATTTAACGTATGGTATCTTGATGACGGGACTCTGGGTGGTGATGTAGATACAGTTCTGGAAGATTTAATTTTGTTAAAAGAAAAATTCAATTCCATTGGCCTACAGCTCAACCTATCCAAATGTGAAATTTATCTTCCCCGGACTACCGACAGACAGACAACCATTTCTAAATTTAATTCAATCGCACCAAACATCAAAATTACCGAAAAAGACTCTCTTCACCTCCTGGGGTCCCCAATTTTTGATGAATCATTTCCCACCTTCATTGAGAATAAAATTCAAAATTTTAATGATGTCTCGGAAAGGCTTTTTAAAATCAACATACATTCGGCCTTCACAATTATTCGATACTGTTGTTTTGGACCAAAATTTACCTATAGCCTTCGTTCCTCACACCTTTGGAAACACCCACAACTCTTAGAAAAAGTAGATAAAATCATCAGAAATACATTGACCTCCATCCTAAATGTGGCCCTGGACGACCGAGCGTGGCAGCAAGCCACTCTTCCTATCCGCTTGGGTGGTCTCGGCGTTCGCAAAATTTCAAGTATTAGTTTACCGGCCTTCCTCTCCTCGGTCTACGGTACCGAGAAATTAACCAGGAACATTTTATCTAGTTCACTGGTCGATTTTGAGGTACCGTTTATGACCGATGCGTTGAACGCTTGGAAAATGGCTTGTCCCAATACGGATTTGCCCGACTACCTGTCCTCCCAAAGACGGTGGGACGTGCCGCTCTGCAGTATTGTACGGAATAACCTGTTAAATACGTCAACTAATGCTGCGGAGCGCGCCCGTCTGCTGGCTGTGGGGGAGTGGGAGTCGGGATTATGGCTTCAAGCACTCCCATCATCCACCATTGGTACCATGATGGATGATGCTTCATTTCGGCTCGCTACAGGCCTTCGCTTAGGCGCACCTTGTGTTGCTCCGCATCGTTGCCACTGTGGTGAAGCTGTCGACAACCTCGGGCATCATGGCCTGTCCTGCAGCAGAAGCGCAGGTCGCATAGCCCGTCACGCTAGCATCAACGACATTATTCGTCGAGCTTTTGCCTCCGCCGGCGTACCAGCGGTTTTAGAACCAAATGGCTTGGTACGGGACGATGGGAAAAGACCAGACGGTATGACGTTAGTGCCTTGGAAGGTAGGTAGGCCTTTGGTGTGGGACGCTACCTGTGTCGATACCCTTGCGCCATCCCACGTTGCAAGCACGGCGGGCTGTGCTGGTGCTGCTGCTGCGGCTGCTGAGAACCTCAAGCGGCGCAAATACTGTAAACTTAACGGTTGCTACAGTTTTGAGCCGTTTGGGGTCGAAACGCTCGGGTCATGGGGTCCGAGTGCGCGTCTCCTTTTTAAGGAAATTTCTCACCGACTGATCGACAGTTCGCGTGACCAGAGGGCTGGTTCCTTTTTTGGTCAAAGAATAAGCATTGCCATCCAACGTGGCAATGCTGCCAGTCTTCTGGGCACGTTTCCGGATGACAGCGATGCGGAGGAGTACTTTGACGCCTGAGTGTCTCTGTCTTTTGTGTTTTTGTTTTCTTTTAATTAAGTATTTTATTTTAGTTTTAGTTTAAGTTTAGTTGTAAATATATAGTTTTATTTATTTTTAGACTAGCTTTAGTTACCTAATGTATATATCTAATATTAATTGTAATTCGGTCAAAAAGAAACCTTTGCTATGTTCATACAGAAGTCATAACAGGAAATCGTCAACATCAAAAGAAAACGTTGTTTGTTTTATACAATACCAGTGACCGAGGCTTGCTTCACACGGATTGAATCCAGTGGAATTGAGACATTTTATAAAACATAGTCCATAATATTTTTAATCTATGCATTGAGTAGATATTAATAAGACGTAAAATTTGTTTGCTAAAACTCGAGAACAGCTGGACCGATTTGTGTAATTGTAGTTTTGAATTATTTTTGGAAGTCAGGGAAGGTTTAAAAGGTAAGTGAATATGATAAAAATATAGTAAAATCAGCAAATTCGTTTTCCCTTACAAACTATTCCTACCTGTCAAATATTTGACGTTCGTTCCGTTGATCAGAAATCAATTAAATCAAATTCTAAAGTTTTTTTTTAATAAATTGATTCTCAGGTGGTTCGAAATTTGCAGGGTCAGCTAGTCTTTTATGAATAAATAATTTAACTTGAAGGTTTAACCTGTTGATCTCGTAGGACTGTAAAGGTAACCGTGACCTTGGAATGCAAAGGGCAATTGAAGGAACACTGTCGATTTTAGTCAGTACGAGTCTGACAGGGGAGCGGTTAGGGCGAGTGGACTCTTTTAAGGATTTTACCACCCAAAAAAGGGCCCTTTTAACAGGGCCTTTTTGAGAGAAAGACTCCAGCCTTACCGCTCATGGGTGGTGAGGAAGCGACTAAAAATCTAACTTATTTTTTTTGTGGTAAACTGATCGGGCCATGTGTATAGAATAGCGGGCCATGTTTATAGAATGCATACGGAACGGTGGGCCAGAGTCGCTACGCAGTGGGTGCCGGATAGGCGTCGTTGCCGAGGGAGGCCTAGAAAACGCTGGCGTGACGATCTGGACGCATTCATGACGGATTGGCCGGAGAAAGCAGCACTAAGGGAAGAGTGGAAGGTTATGGGGGAGACCTTTGCCCAGCAGTGGGACAATATAGGTTAAAAAAAACTGATCAAATAAGTCCTCTCGCTCTATATGTATAGAGAGTTATGGACTGTCAGTCTCGTACTGACTAATTTCTTCGGTGTTCCTACAATAGGCTAGTTGCCCTAAAAAATGTAATTAGTCCGTCTTTTAGATTATTCAAAAATAAGGGACACGTATTTTTTTATTTGTAAATTAGACTAAAAATGACAAAGATATAGCCTATTAAAGTTACGTGTGACGTCACGCCGCGTGGCATTTTTTCGCGCGGGGTGACGTCACACGTAACTTTAATGGGCTATATCTTTGTTATTTTTTGTTGGATCGAAAAAAGAAAAAATGAGTGTCCAATATTTTTTTATAATCTAAAATACGGACTAAATAGAATGTAATTATTTTGACCCTGGAAACTACCCTATTGCCCGTAATGACGCAATCTTACACCTACCTCCTACACTACAAAATATTTATAAACCATAGAGACTCATAGTACAGTAAGTTTAAACCAAGTATAAAACTAAAATCAAAGTGAACAACACCACAATCAGTGAAGCCTAAAGCCCACAGGCCACGGTTGACCGGACTTAACAAGAGTTTACTTTTTGGTAGCTCCGAGCTTGCCTACATCTGCTCTCTTCCCGTTTGTTTTGTTCTACCTACATTTATTGAAAGGCCAGCAGTTTAACAAATCAGGTTTAAGGTGAGGAACGTGTATCGTATAAATAGGGTGGGTTTTGAACAAAGATCTTCAGCAAAAAGTGATCAAAAGTTTACCGACGCAAAACTCAAAATTAATAGCAAGCTATGGAAAAGTAGCAGTGGTGGCCTAGTGGTATCGGCCTCGACTTACGAGTTGTAGGTCGTGAGTTCGAACCCCGTCAGGCGCATTACTTTGTGTAGTTTATTTCAACACCACTGCTCTCAAAACGGTGAAGGAAAACATCGTGAGGAAACCGGCATGTCCTACAACTAAAAATTCGAAGACATGTGACATCTACCAATCCGCACTGGGCCCGCGTGGTAGATTACGGCCCACTCCCTTTCACAGAGAGGAGGCCTGTGTCCCAGCAGTGGGAACACTTATAGGCTGATGATGATGGAAATGTAAGACGTATGAATTCTAAAGATTTAAAAAGCTACAGTTTGACGGTATGTTTAACTAAATGGTTGCTGCACTGCGCTTCATGGGTTAAATTCCCGGGTTGTTCCAGGTCTGGCTGTTTATGCAATTGTCTAAATGAGCATAAATGTTTAAAAAGTACATGGTATAGTAGAAATTTTAGACGAACACACTTAGCACTTAGCACATGACTGTGTAGTATCACTAAGAACAACCAAATTAAAACACAGTACTTCAACGAAACGAGCCAAAATTGAAATCGAAGTAGGTCGTCATCGGATTAGCGAACTATGTCGGAATGTTTCGGACAACAGTGTTAGCACGTGTGACACAGCATCCGTGATGCAACTATCCGGGTCCGGCCCGGATTACTCTTAACGAATCGTGCAACCGCTCATCTGAAGCATGAGTACATGAAGCTTAATTTAAATGAGCTGTGTTAATTAGAAATGTCCTTTATAAGCTTCATTCGACATGCGTTCTGATTAGCTTGATTCATGAGCCGATTTAAATGACATAATTTGTTATGAATGTTGATGATAAATATATACAGATCCTAATTACTAACTCAAACTGAAAGGTACAAAATAATAAACTAAATACTTACAAAAGAGACTAAATTAAAACTAAAATTAAATATATTATTAAAAACAAAAAGTCAAAAGAGTGCAGTGGTTGCCAATGGTACCAGCCCTGACTTACGAGTTGTAGATCATGGGTTCGAACCTACCGTGCATTACTTTGTGTTATTTTATTACTTCATCACCACTGCTCTCAAAACGGTGAATAGAAATGTTGTGAGAAAACCGACATGTCTTAGAACCAAAAATTCTAAGACATGTGATCTACCAACCAGCACTGGGTAGAGCCACCGAACTGGTTGATTGCAGAACACTCCCTCTCACAGAGAGCAGGTCTGTGTCCTAGCAAAATGAACATATATGCTATGCTATGATATATTATTTATTTTATTTTCATAAGAGAACTTACAGCTAGGTTACAGGTGTTAGAAAAATTAGTGAAAGAAGGCCAATTACAAGTTCTCACTGACAGCATTAGGTTAGAACCAGAAACAGTAGACAGTTAAGTAACATAATGAGTAAAAGAACTCGGAGTGAATTATATTTGTGATTTTTGAAAAAACGGTTACATAATGTTTTTTTTTAGCTTACTGACACTGGTGGTGAATAAATCTAGATCATCATCACCTTGACAAAATGAATTGTACAATCTACTAGCTCTGATCATATAAGAATTTTGTCTGCAAATACACCGGACCGAGGGAACATACAGAGGTTGGTGATTCCTGAAGGTAAAGGATGGCACACGTAGCCCAATTTTACCAACCAGCTAAATATAATATGGCTAAAGGTTGGTGTGCAAAGTTGATTGCCTTCAGTACCGTGCCTGTACGCAGACAGCAACACGTCAAGCTGCCTAATCTGTCTTACTTTATTTATTTATTTATTTACTTTAACAGATTTTCAACTTTATCACAAAAGGAAAAAGTTCATCTTTAACTGAGATTTGACAGATTGAGGTATGTTGATGGGCTAGCATCTGTATGCCAAATTCAAGAACAAATGCCTGACATCCATTTACACACGTGACAATGCAATCGTCACTCGACATCCAAAAATTCCCTTTGTGCCGTCCGAGCATAACTACGTTGGACCGTTTGCTATTTGGCGCTATCCGATTAGAGAGCAGTATGTTTGGCACTTGCTAATAGGGTTGATAGGTCGTTAAACTTAATAGCAGGACAGACCAGCCAGCTTGTCCGGACATTTGGGCAAAAAGGATGGCCACCGTAAATTATTATAATTCGATTTTGTGTTATAACAGATTTGTGTGTAAAACCAGGCTTTTTAATCATAGGTGCTCATGGATTTGTGCATTAACTTTGTAACGGAACATCGAACATTCGCCGTTTTTAATTTTGTCTAATTGAACGACGAACAGAGCCAAAAATGAAGCCAAGAAACCCTACGAACATTTTCACGATCTTTCTAGCGAACACTCTAGTCCATCGTCGTCAAAGTTATTCTTCTCGAAGATGCCTTGACAGTCGGCTCGGCAAAAAGCTCGCCAGGACGCTTACAATGCTTGCTTAAGGCCGCTGCCTCGAATCTTGCGGGCAGCGGGGCGGCGGCATGGCGGGAGCGGGCAGCGAGCGGTGTACTTTGACAAGCGGTGACCGCCCGCGCGCCTGCGCTGTAGTGTTTTGCCCACAATAAATCGAGCGTTAGGAATAAATTTGAATCAAAAAGATGTTCCAGCCATTGTTCAGACATTTCGTTCGCGAATGAAAACAAATATCTCGACGACAAAATCACGAACACTACATTACGCGGCTAAAGTGACGCGCGATAGTTTCGAGAACGGGTCTGCGACGGCCGCGCCGCTCCCGAACCGCCGCCGTCACCGCCCCGCTGCCCGCAAGATTCGAGGCAGCGGCCTAAATGCTCTCGTTTGTTTTTTTGTAACGTAACATTCGTAAAAATGTTCATTACAAATGAATGTTCAAGTATATCATCACCTTTAAAATCAAAACTTTTTTTCAATCTTTCACCTTTTAAGATCCAATAAGCAGGTACTTAAGTAATCGCGGTCAACGCACCCCTCGTTAAAGTTATAAATCTATTATCTTAAAACATTGGAACACTTCCGTGTGACTTGGTAACTCAGTTTACGTGGTAATCTACTTCATAAACGTGATTACATTCCATTAGGGGAGGTTTCGAGACAATTACACAAAAGTGTTTCTAGCACCCACACATGTATAACTTCCTTTAGGTATAAGAACACGTTATACATTATACAGGCCGGTTAAATTATGGATAAGATTGAACGAGAGTTTGAATGTCATTATTATTTAAAAGTAATTTTAGAGCAGTGGTGGCCCAGTGGTATCGGCCTCGACTTACGAGTTGTAGGTCGTGGGTTCGAACCAAGTCAGGCGCATTACTTTGTGTAATTTATTTCAACACCACTGCTCTCAAAACGGTGAAGGAAAACATCGTGAGGAAACCGGCATGTCCTAGAACCAAAAATTCGAAGACATGTGACATCTACCAACCCGCACTGGGACCGCGTGGTAGATTATGGCCTACTCCCTCTCACAAAGAGGAGGCCTGTGGGAAAATTTCATTGGGAAAATTTAAAGGCTGATGATGATGATGATGATTATTTAAGATTTCAATTACATTTTTTGCTTCATTCTTTATGGGAGCTTTCATTCTTTGTTTGAAAAGAAAAAGGGTTGCCCTACTCTAGGAATTTATCCTGTATGCGGGTGCGCTTAAAAAAATATTTAGAACAGACATAAACAAACACCCAGACCCAAGACATGCATATAAGTCATTCAGATATTTGTTCCGTGCGGATATAGAAGTAAATGGCTCTGCCATTGCGCCAACTTCGCCTTCTTATCTTAGTAATTAATAACCTATTGTTAATGCGCAAGTTTGAAATCTGTACTTTGTCTATCTAATCTACACTGGTTTTATTGAAAAAAAAATGTATGTTGGATAATCAGTGTTAAATAAAATCACGAATACCTCATTCACACAGAGTCGTGTATGAACTTTTTGTAAACTATTCCAGTAACACCGAAATAGAATTTGACAAAAAGCTTCATTTATTGTCTGTTTCGTGAGTTCCGAATTTTCGATCTACATTTATTGTTGTTTTGTTGTTTATTTACGTACAAAGTACGAAGTCACGCCCTTTCATCATAATTTATGAATCGACTAAGTTTGTGCGATTAATTGTTTCTGTATATTTTTTTCTTCGTAATGTAGAAAGAAAAATCCTCTCTAGTCTTTTATAATTATTGCTAATCTTTCTGGTTCTTTAGTATTTAACATGACGACTGCCTACCTGACGGCCATAACCCAATTACAGGTACACAGGTACACACTGAAAAAAAAACAGTAATACCAACCGATTTTTCGGTAATATTCACCGTTTTGGACAGTAAAAATAGAACCTATTGTCCAAAGCAGTAAAACTAACTGAAAAAAAAACAGTTGAGTTATAACAGTAGATTTTACTGTCGGTTACTTACAAGGAACTGTTTGTTTCAGTAGACTTTAATGTTCATACAATTGAAATAACTGTTTAGCTCTTTACGTTTCAGTAGACTTTAATGTTCATACAGTTGAAATAACTGTTTAGCTCTTTACTGTTTTTGCCCATTTGAGTGCACTGTCCGTAATCAATTATTTTAACGTATAAATAAGTTCCCGGAACCGTTTTTTTTTTACTGTTCAAGAACAGTAGAAAGTCTCGTTTTATTTTTTTCAGTGCAGGTAATCGAAATGACACCCCTTGGTAAGACTAGTTGTCGGACTTTCAGGCTTTTGACTCACAGTAACGACTGTCAAAGTCTACAAATGACTTTAAAATGGTTATTGAATATTTACATATTCACCCATCCTCAGAAAAACCTCGGCAAGCGTGGCTTAACCTTAAGGATCAAATTTTGGAGTTTTAATTATTTAGCTCCAAAAAATTTTTGAGATCCTTCGCGCCGTGATGTATCAGAAACCCTCCCATGTATCTTCCACGACTGTTAATTATTTTTTTACGAATTCTCGAAAATTGGTTTACTTGTTTATTTACATCTTAACGAATAGTTTTATGCATTAAATAATCAGCTTCTTTATTTTTTTAAGAAAATTATCAAGACGTTGACAGGCCCCCTCTCTAGAGGGCCAAAGCCTGCCGGGGTCGCGGGACTTATCTCATTACCGTGACCCCGGAACACAAAGGGCTATTGAAGGACACCGTGGATTTTAGTCAGTACAAGTCTTACAGTCCCTCCCGCCCTGCCCGGGGTGGGAGGACTCATTTGATGATATTACCAAGCAAAAAAAAAAAAATTATCTAGGCGTAACCTTTTCTCTATTTGCAAATCGCCGACATCTGCCAATATATTTCATATCTAAGAAATAATGTGACAAATAAAATACATAGGAACAGTATAAAAACTTTTTACATATTTTTATTATGATTCATTCAGTAAATAATAAATGAAGACCCGTTTTATGAGGCAATCATTTCAATGTAAGTGATATTTATGGTAATTTTATGGGGAAAATGAATAAATGATACGTACCTACGAATTTATTCAAACGTGAGACAAACAAACTCAACTGAACCAATTGAAGTACATCGATGCTCCATACAATTTTGTTATAATATCTACTAGCTTTTACCCGTGGCTTCGCTAGCGAAATGTCATGTATTATCGTAAGAACGTTGTTGTTGTTTTCTTTGGAAACAGTACTTTTTTCGGTATTAAAGGTATCCTATGTTCCTTTCTGTACACCTAACAACGTATATGCAAAATTTCAAGATGATCAGTCCAGTGGTTTAAACATGAAAACCTATCAAACAAACTTACTTTCGCATGTAAAATATTAGTTTGAAGTAAGTATTGTTTCTCCTTCTTTGTCAAATCCATCCAAGGCTATTGAAGGATCACCCTGTATTTTAGTCAGTACAAGTCTGACAGTCCTTCCCGCCCTGCCCTGGGATTCATATGATGATTTTACCAAGATAAAAAATAAAATAATAAAAAGGTTGTCTTGAAAAGATTGCGTTTAGAAATAGGTCCCCCAATTGAGTCACCCTATTAAAAACTTAAAAAAAAATGTAACCGACTTCAAACACAATTATTTTATGGGTTATTTTAAAACTTTTTTTGGTTGTTTTTAAAGTCGGTTACATTTTTTTTTGAAAAAGTTTTTTATTTTATCCTTTTTAGTTTAAATATTCAACCCAAATTCTTGTCAAATACATAATTTTCTTACATGTGTACTAGAATTTTGTAATCCGTAGCACCGGTAATAAAATCGCCCATGTACCCAATGAGCTAAAAATAAAAACTACAGAACCAAACTAAATGAAAATTTTATGGGACCAAATGGCAGGTATACTGTATCGATGAAAAAAGAATCATCGAAATCGGACCAGAAACCTCGGAGTAATCGGTGTAGACAATGTTGATAACTTTTTAGGATTTTGTTAATTTTTGTTGATTTTTCAAAAAGTGCTAGTCTGATTTCGATCAAATTTTCATGGGACCATTCGGGAAGTATAGGTACCCTTTCCAACAAAAAAAAAGATTTTTTCAAATCGGTTGGTAAGCGTCGGAGTTATGCCCGAACAAACATAAAAAAATATATAAACATCCGAATTTGGTACCTCCTCCTTTTGGAGTCGGTCAATAACATATATGTAAATACCATGTAATGTGTTACTGTTACTTTGAAATGTATTTAAGGTTTGCATATTAAAGAGTATTCTCTCTATCTACGTATATTTATAGACAACAAGCGTCACAAAAATATTTCAACTGCCAAAACGAAACCGAATTTCCGACAACTTTACGTCATAATTAAGACAGCTTTTGGACAACAGACACGACACTGATTTACTTGTTTTCTTACTACCTGTACCTCGGTGCAGTGTTATTTAATAATTATAGCTAGCTCCTTGAGTACAAGACGACCATGAATGACAAACTAAGGCAATCTTGTCCTGCACTAATGAATGGACCAAAGGAGAATAACAGACTGTCTTATGACGGAATTCTGGCTAAATTGTTACTGATTTCAGATAATATTGAGACAGAATTATGGAGACTAGTGGAATAATTTTGGACTTTGAGGAAAGCATTTGCAAGTACCAATGTGACTTTTACAATTTATAATGCACTTTCAAAGTTTGTTAGACATCACTGGCAACGGTGATGGAAAACCTCGTGTGGAAACCTGGACTATGTATTTAATTAATATAAGTCTTAATTAATTAAGTATTAATTTATAAGTTCCAAGCCATTTCAGAGGCCTGTGGTGTGCCTAGATTGATGTCTAATTCCGAGTAGTTGGTCGGTCAGATCATTAAAATAGCCAGGGATGAGGACTTTTGCGATACTCTCTAACCCCTTTATTAATAAACGTGGACTAAAGTTACGCCAAGGTTAATCTTCGGATTAACCATACATTTTTTAAGGATTAACCTTGGCGTAACTTTAATCCACGTTTATTAATAAGGGGGTAATAGTTTTTTTTAAAATGGTAAATGGCATAAGTGGTTGAGATTGTTATGAATAAGAATCGATGGAATTTTATAATTATATTAAACTTTATTTACTTCGTTCAAATCGCTACAATATAAAAGCATCATAAAATTCTATCAATTCTTATTCAATAAAATCTCAACCATTTTTGTAAGGGGTACATAAACATAGTTTATTTTAGTCTTTACGTCTAATATATAAAAATCAATGCCACTTTTCGTTGTAATGTTATAACTCAAGAACGGACTCACCTATCCAAACCAAATGTTTAGGCTTTGTTCGAACTATTCAGTAGATGCTTTATGTGAAGTTTGCACAAAATCGGACGAGCGGTTCTTAATATACCCGAGCGAAGCTGGGACGGGCCACTAGTACTGTATAAAAAATAATTTATGTTTTAAATAAATAAAAATTAATTTAAAGAAAAACAAAAAACCCGACTGCTAAAAACAAATTTAAAAATACGTGAAAAAGTTAATTTAAGTAAAAACTAAAAAGAAAGAAACAAGCCCAACAGAACAGCAGGAAGAAGCAGAACAGAACGACTCACAGTCGGGGCCCCTTGGGAAGATTTGATTGGTAAAATTTTAATGGGCCCCGACTGTGAGTCGTTCTGTTCTGCTTCTTCCTGCTGTTCTGTTGGGCTTGTTTCTTTCTTTTTAGTTTTTATTTAAATTAACTTTTTCACGTATTTTTAAAATTTGTTTTTTAGCAGTCGGGTTTTTTGTTTTTATTTAAATTATTTTTTTTATTTTACACTTTTTAGTTACGATTCATGTTCACTGTTTTTTTTGTTTGTGTATATCGTTTATACTTGAAATAAAAACTTAAATCAATAAGTTAAAAAATTAGCGAGAATGATTGTTTTGTTAACCAACTTTAAATCGTCATATATCCTAAACTATTACTTAAAATGAAAAATGACAAAAGAAACCTAAAGATGATTTTAAAATACCTATTCAACGACACCCCACTTCACATAGTTCATCGACTTTTATTTTTTTCATTTTGACAATATGGCGTCTGGTTGTCGCTGTGGTGAATTTTGATTACTGTCATGTCTTTAGTGACACTCGCAAGGTTAAGACGAATCGATTGACGTAAGAATTATCAAAATCGGCCTACGCGTTTGGTCTCTAGAACGCCACATAGAAACAAACATACATACATACATACATACATACATACATACATAGACTGATAAACACATTACCCTCCTTTGCGTCGCGCAGTCGGGTAAAAACCACCATTTTATTTCAACAAATTTGATTTCTATGTACAAGGTGGACGAGTACACACAATAAATAATAGAAGAGAAATATTAACAGCACAGCGAGAAACAAGTTGAAGTCTCCAGAGCAAACGTGGAATGCATGTTGAAGTAACAAGAGACTGTGCTTCATAAAACTTAAGACATATTATGGAGTTGAATCTTGTGCAATACTTTTATTCTGGATTTATTTTACGTCTGGGATACGAGCTATGCGTCGTTCGTAGTGTCTATGGGAAATGATAGAACTTGTTCCAACATTTATTTTTAAACGCATTAATGCCTAGTTATCGTGGTAAAATCACCGAATGAGCCCTCCCATCCAGTGTGGGAGGATTCATTCAGTTTATCAGATATATATCGGGTGTGACCAGATAATTTGATTCGTATATAATTCTTTTATTTCAACTTTTTAATTTTTGCAGACGCGTTTTCATGTAGCTAGTGTATGAATTTGTTTAATTTTTTCATCACCGTTTCACTGGTACGTAGACAATTATTGTTTATGGTGAAATGGCCCGCGAGCCATTTGGTTTTGGCCGTTTAGACTAAATACCCATTTCCAAAATGCAACGTGATTGTCGTGTGATGAAAACATATGAACCACGCGAGTATATAATTTGAAGCAAACCACGGCTCGTGGCTGCGCACAGCCTTAATTTAGTTTTTTTTTTATTTAAAAATACCGAATGTACAAGATCAAAAGATTCAGGAGCTATTTTGAAAAAAAATGCTTGAGTTATTTCCAATTCGTTTTCTTTTTTTATTTTTTCAAAAACCAATGAATTTTTATTTTATGGTTACATGATGATAAATAAAGGCACATAATCTAAGTACACACACACAAATCTTACTTGGAATGGACGCATGTAAGTTGTATGTTTGACTCAAAGGTGCTCAAAGATAGGTTATATTCTGAAAACACATAGGACATATTTTTCGACTCGGGTGAAGGCGAGGCAACAGCTAGTTATAAAAAACCCACGTTTTTAAATGTCCTAAAAAGAAGAAAATAACCCTACGGGGCTGAGAGAGGGGCCACTCAAAACGTGGGGGCGTATATGGGATTATTTATGGGATATATTTACATGACGTGAGATCGTAGGTGTAACTTGCAAAGATACGCCCCCACGTTTTGAGTGGCCCCTCTCTCAGCCCCGTAGGGTTATTTTCTTCTTTTTAGGACATTTAAAAACGTGGGTTTTTAGATTTTTTAAATCTATTAATTATTTTATTATTTTTATCATTGTTCATCGGGTTTGAAGCTACCCTGAAAATTTCAGCCTGCTAGCTTATCGGGAAGTGCCTCAAAGCCTGTCCGCCATCTTGGACGTCCGCCATATTGGATTAATAGCCTAGCCTAGCATAAGCCACATGACTATTTTTTTTTCGTATTCCTGACAGCAAACCCGTTCATTTGATACCCATATCACGGGGGTGGATTTCAAACAGCCAGTCTACCATCTTGGACGTCCGCCATATTGGATTTAAGTCACGTGACTATTTTTTTCGTACTCCTGATAGCAAACCCTTTCATTTGATATCCATATCACAGGGGTGCATTTCAAATAGCCTGTCTGCCATCTTGGACGTCCGCCATATTGGATTTAAGTCCCGTGACTATTTTTTTCGTATTCCTGACAGCAAACCCTTTCATTTGATACCCATATCATGGGGGTGGGTTTCAAACAGCCAGTCCGCCATCTTGGGGAGGCCGCCATATTGGATTTGTTATGACGTTTCTTAGCTAGTCATGTATTGTCATCAGAACTCAAAGTGTGTACAAAATTTCAGCCTGCTAGCTTATCGGGAAGTGCCTCAAAATTGAGTTGCAAAAGTCCAACCGGAACGACAAACAAACAAACAAACAAACAAGAAAAGTGAGTGTATAAAAACGTGGGAAAAATAACAGATAGCTGCTTAGCAAGCAACTATTGTTAGCGACTTTATCGACGTATAGGGAAACAGTGTTTAAGACGGGGATGCGCGGACGCGGGGTATAATGGGGACATACATATTTAAGGCATACTTAACACAACATTACCGTAGCGCTATCAGGACGTCATTTGCAAGCGGCCACTAAAAAAATGGCGTCCTGTTGGCACTCGCGTCCCCGACTTATACACTGTTCCCCTACGTCGAATTACGGAACGATCCTTGTGCAAACTTCATACCCTTGCAGCTTTAGGTTTTCGCAAACTTTTTCATCTCAGATTCCACCTAGGACCAACTTGCACAGGATAATTAGCTAGGGACCAAATTAGTACGAGAATTAAAAGCATTTAACCTAAGTTTAGAACAATAGGATCTATGTTATTAGAGTTTTAAAGAAGTGTCAATTAGAATGCAAGAGGAGTTTTGTATTTTCTCTAATAGCAAGTTTTAGTTTGCATAAGGGAGAAATTTCATTTAAAAGAATAAGTTTCAATGGTTTTGTTCTATGACATTTCAGATAATATCAAGACTCTTGACGCAGTTTTCAGAATTAAACTTTCGTTTCTTCTTTTGTTGTTATAAGCTGTGTTATAAGTAAGTGGGTACATAACCATCTGCCAAACCTTTACCCAACTTGTTGGGGTCGGCCACCGGTCTAATCGGATGCAGCTAAATATCAGTATTTTACATGGAAAAACTGCAAATCTAACTTTCACAACCCAATCACTGGTAGTCAAAGATCTACAAATGACAGCCGCGACTAACAGCATTACACATCATACAGACCAACCTTGGCAACCACGGCTTAAGAGCACGTATCCAAACAGTTGGCAACGTCGTAAATAGCTGTCAATTAATATTTACAATTTTTTATTAATTTTGCTTTACTGTATGAAAATAAGAAAAATGACTTTGTAGTGCAAGTGTAAATAAGAACTTCCATAGTGTTTGTTTCACACCACATCCGTTTCATTACGTGTAATGCCCTCTACATATTTCTGACGATAAAACAATGTTTGCTGAATACAGTACTTTAGTTCAGAAATCCATTTTTGTATTACTACACAAGGTTTTATTTAATGTATCTGAAATACGTGTAGCTACATAAAATGAATCCTTGAGTTACTTAATCCAAATAACGAGGGACTTAGCTTTCAGAGATACAAAAAACATAACCTTTCTTCTGACCATCGTCGTCGGATAATTAGGCACTCCAAATGAGCTCAATGAGTGATCCATTTTCGATGAGTTTGTTTTTTTTTTATAAAAACACGATAACGTCGGAAAAATGTTTAGTTGAATCATGAAGCATGATAACTAGAAAGGACTTAATTGGCGGTATGAAGACAACCCAAGAAGTATTGGGGGCTCAAGGTCAGAGGTAACTGCAATGGTAAAGAGCATTTCTAATTTTTTTACCAGCACCGAGAGTCGAAAATACATTAAACGGGTATATGAAAATAAACCGTCGTGGCTACAAAGCGTCACATACTTCCATCTACCTTACAGATCACATACTCCTGAAATATAAGTCTTACAAAAGATCAGCGCTGTTTGAGTTTTAACTCCAAAAGTGCGCGAACTCACGAAAATATTCCTTTGCCTAGGTTTCCGTAATAATATGCTTAAAAACTTCTGGCGTGGAATTCGTACCCAGTTCTTAAACTTGTAGTTTCCTTAAGAATTTGTGTGAATTTTAAACTTAGATTCACGAATGAATAAACTATTTTAGCTGTTGCTTGTATGCATATCATAAAGTCATTCTTACAGGCATCTATATCCGTAGGTAGTTATGTAGATAGTAAGGCATCTGTCTCATTATCTGCCTCATCAGGTAATCGTGACCCTGAAACTTAAAGGGCTATTGAAACATCACCGTGGATTTTAGTCAGTACAGGTATAACAGTTCCTCCCGCCCCTCCCTGGGCAGTGGGATTCATTTGATAATTTGACCATGATAAAAAAAATATCTGCCTCATCAGTATTTCACATGCAGTGAAAGTCCAACTTCGAAAAAGAGGTCGCCCGAAGAATCCAACTCGGATAGGCAGCGTTTGGGAAGCTACGTGATATCTTCTCATCGAGAATCCCACAGTATCTCAAGACAAGGGTGTTTAACCAGTGTGTGTTGCCATATGGCTCTGAAACGTGGTCTCTGACTGCTGGCCTTTTAGAGAGACTAAGAGTCACTAGACGAGCAATGGAAAGAGCTATGCTCGGAGTTTCTTTGCGGGATAAAATCCGGAACATGGATATTCGGCGAAGAACCAGAGTCACCGACATAGCTCATAAAATTTGCAAGTTGAAGTGGCAATGGGCAGGCCACATCGCTCGTAGAACTGACAACCGATGGGGAAGAAAAGTTCTCGAGTGGCGACCACGGACCGGAAGACGCAGCTTAGGTAGGCCTCCCACTAGTTGGACCGACGACATCGTGAGGGTCGCGGGCAACCGATGGATGCAAGTGGCGAATTGTCGTTCGGCGTGGCGGTCTAAGGGGGAGGCCTATGTTCAGCAGTGGAAGTCTTCCGGCTGATGATGATGATGATGATGACATGCAGTGACTGTCTATCTGACCTCCACAACCCAGTAACTGGGTAACAATACCGTTTGGTAAGTTTGTCAGACTTTCGAGCTGACTGCCAAAGATATTATAATGACAGCTGGGACCATCGCAACGGCTTTACGTGCTTTCCAAGGCACGGAGGAAACTCGCTATGATAAATGGTCACACATCCACAGACCAACGATCACGTGACTAAGTAAAGGCATATGCGTTTATCAAATTTTACGTATTATAACGTTGCTCCGCTCAAAGTGTTAAGGCTTTTAAAGTCAAGAACAGCAGCAGCATAATAGTAGGTATACCTAATACCAAAGCAACATTTCAGTTCCCAAAATAGTTAATTTCAAAACTGATAAGCCGTTACGGATTGTTAATATCAGTTAGGCTGGTACAGACTGTGTTTGTACGTGGTTGACGCCGATCAAATAATCACGCAACACACGTTATGTAAGTCAAACTTAAGCTTAGTTCAGACTAGATCAGAATTTCAACTAAAGCTTGGTTTACACTGCATCAGAGGTTGCACCAAAGCTTGATTAAGAATGGATTATTAGTCACATAATAAGCTAGTTTTGAAGCTGATAAGGATAAATCATTCAGTCACGAGAGAGAGTGGTTAGTGACCCTGACTGCTATGCCGGAAGTCGTGGGTTCGATTCCCACCCAGGACAAATGTTTGTGTGATGAGCACGATCATTTGTTCTGTGTCTGGGTGTAATTTATCTATAATATGTATGTATTTAGAAATATATAAGTATGTTTATCAGTTGTCTAGTACCCATAACACAAGCTCGGCTTAGCTTGGGACTAGATGGCGTTGTGTGATAGTTGTGGTATATATAAAAAAAGATATCATTAACTACCTAGCCTTTTCCCCTTAATTTTCAATCATATGAAATTAAAAGAAAAGCGATTGTGTTTTTGGTTTCATTAATTCCCAAAAGTAATTAGGTAGCTTCAGACGAGTAACCAAAGAAGACCTTAAAATGTGACTAAAATAACTTTTAAATAAATACAATTTTATTTCAAAACATTTTGCTTTTATCAGAGATTTTAGTTAAAACAGTCATGGTGTCCTTAACTTTTGTTTCAACTTTGCGGTTGAAATTACAACTTTTCTCCCTTTGAACATTCGAAACAAATGAAAGTATTTAAATAAATAATACTCTCTGTATCCATTACTTTCACAGTACTTTTATAATAAATCGGTTTAGAATATAAATAAAATAGAGGTAACGTTATTTTAAAATTACGTTGACGAATATCTCATTTAGTTTTATTTGGTGTTCTATATTTGGTTTTTCAGGTATTTTAAGATAATTTATAATTTGATTTTCACAGAGCATAATCTGAAAATTATATTCTACTAGCTGGTGCCAGCGGCTTCTTCCAGGAAAATCGGGATAAAATACTATCCTTTGTGTTAATCCAGGTTATAACATTTTATCCAAATCCATTGAGAAAAGGTTTTGCGTGAAAGAGTAACAAATATCTATCCACCCATCCAAACAAACTTTCACGTATTTAATATTTTAGTAAGACGTAAGATCATGGACGCCCACGGCGACGGACGTCGCAAGGCGATCTCCGGCCACCGTAGGCGCGGGCATGCGGGCGGCGAGTAAAGGGCAACTCGCAGCCCGACCATGGACCATGCCCGGGTCGACGGCGCGTTGTGTTCCACGCGCGCCTCAAAGAGCGTCAGCATAATGACGGGGCCCCTCTCTAGAGGGCCAAAGCCTGCCGGGGTCGCGGGACTTATCTCATTACCGTGACCCCGGAACATAAAGGGCTATTGAAGGACACCGTGGATTTTAGTCAGTGCAAGTCTGACAGTCCCTCCCGCCCTGACCGGGGTGGGAGGACTCTTTTGATGATTTTACCACGCAAAAAAAAAAGACGTAAGATCAGTCATACTAGGAAAAAACATAGGTAGGTACTAAAACTACATGTACTAAGCCCCCGCCAGACGATTTGAGGAATCGAACCTCCGCTAATGTACTTCTATAAGAAGATGGTTAAATACTAAACATAATGAAAGTGATGGGTACATGTTGGACACAAGTGACTACGGAATTATATTTTTCAAATTGTCAGCTGTAGTTCCAATTTTTCCTGCTGCACTAAACACTCTATTTCAGAGTCCTGCCGATTTGTAGAAATATCCTATAATTAGATAGGTAATCAAAATTAATGCCATGATCTTCCTACCCTTATTCCATATAACTTGGGGTCGGCATAACACTTTTCTACTTTCATTCTCCCCTGTTAGTCGTCACAGCATTGTTTTATTACTCATAAATTATTAAATATAAATACCTAGAATCATCATCATCATATCAGCCGCACTGCTGAATATAGGCTGCCCTCATAGATTTCCAATAATAATAATAATATTCCACAACTATCACACAACGCCATCTAGTCCCAAGCTAAGCAGAGCTTGTGTTATGGGTACTAGACAACTGATAAACATACTAATGTATTTCTAAATACATACATAATATAGATAATAAATAGAACCTAAATATCTATGATGACGGCACTTAAAAAGTATCTTAACAAATTGGTATTCCCGATTTTTTCACATCAAAAACAAAGAAAACTCATAAAACGAAAAAAAAGCAAACCAAAACAAGATCAAGTATTATGACAAAGTGGTCAGAAATATGACAATCATATGTCAATGTCAGTGACGACGATTTAAAGTTGAAGGGATGCTTCCATAAATGAGGTAAGTTCCTCACTCCTCATGGGACCCTAGAGGCCAAGCCTAGAAAATATGTTTGGACGAAAAATAGAAAGATTTTTGCAAACAAATTACGTGGTAAAACGAAGAGCCAGCTTTGATAGGCACTACTTTAACACTATTATAAGACTTTGCCCGCGGTTACGCTTTTTTTTTTGCCTGATAAAATCATCAAATGAGTCCTCCCACCCAGGGCAGGGCGGGAGGGACCGTCTGACTTAAGGGCTATTGAAAGACAGTACGCTGTCCTTCAATAGCCCTTTATGTTCCGGGGTAACGGTAATGAGATGAGTGCCGCGACCCCGGCAGGCTTTGCCCGCGGTTACGCTGGAATTAATTTATAATTTGACAGTCCATTGCGTGTAATTATATTTGTAGGTGAGCGCAGTGGTTGAGTTATCGACTGCTGCTCGGCGTGTCGAGGTTTTGATCCCCGCACGGAAGAAATATTTGTATGATTTACAAGAAGTTTTTCCGGGTCAGGGTCAGGGTTTCTCGACACAGGAGAAATTCCTTATGTTTAAAAAAAATTAAAAGTAAGAAATTATGTTTAGAAAGACGGCGCCATTTTTTATCATTAGAAGTCTATTGTTGTTTTTCTAAACAATTTGTTATAGTCCTTCTGAATATAACAGTGTACATAATATTGTATGAATACATAATGTGTATCTTTATACTTTAAAATTATTATGATTTTTATTAAACGAAGTACGAACTTCTGGACGACACATTAAAAAATCATTTCATAACATACCTCTAATTTCATTTAGAGACGCGATATTAAAACTTTTTACGAATACCTTTTTTACTTTTTTTACAAAAGTGTGTAAAAAAGGTTGAGATTTTTTAAATAACTCTGTTAATTAAACGAGTTAATTTAGATTATATGTATAATTTATAAAAATGTGGAAGGGTGTCGACCCTTTTATAAAATAATATAATTTTGTTTAATGTTCGTTGGGAAGTATTTTTAAAATTAAATAAAACTTGAAACATAATTGTATAATGCTAACATCGTATGTGTATTTATACAAATTTTAATTAATTTTGTTATAAAGGCAATATTATCATGGAATCTCTATTTCTCGCGTCGTCGTCGTCTAGACAGACCTCGAAGGAGATTGCACGACACGATTGGCGCAGTGACTGAGCGATCGACTGCTGCGAAGGGTATCGCGGGTTCGATCCCCGCACGGAACAAATATTCGTATAATCTACAAATATTTTTTCGGGTCTGGGTGTTTGTGTATGTGAGTTTCTATGTTTGTAAACGCACCCACAATACAGGAAGAAATTCATAGTGTGGGGCAACGTTTAAAAAAAAAAAGATGGGGGGACGAACTGGATGTCTTCCTTCAGTATTGGAAGGAGGTGGCGCAAAGTCGTGAACATTTGAAGGAATGGAGGGAGGTCTTTGGCCGGCAGTGGGACAGTACAGGCTAATTAATAATAGTAATCCTCTATTACTTGGGACTCACGGGCGAAATTCAGGCAGGTGTCTTATGGATCATGCCCGATCTGGATCCTGTTTCACACGCGCCTCAAAGAGCTGTCAGCAATCTGAGGAGGCCCCCTTTAGAGGGCCAAAGTCTGCTGGGGTCGTGGGACTGTCTCATCAAGTAACCGTGACCTTGAAACGTAAAGGGATATTGAAGGATCATCGCGGATTTTAGTCAGTACGAGTCTGACAGCCCCTCCCGTGCCGCCCTGTGTGGGAGGACTCATTTGATGATTTTACCACGATAATAAAGACAGATGTCTTAGACGGGACGTTTCTGCCTATTCCTTTAGGGATTATAGGCGAGATATTTAGTTATTTTTTTGGACTAAAAACTATGGAGTAGTAGAGCTTCCTCAGTGGCATACTATTGCGATTAATATTATTAACAAATAGTTTCGGAGTGAATTCACACAATGAATGTTTCATCAAATGCTTTGAATTTGAATTCTTAGGATTATTTTGTTAAACGGATTTCCTTTTACAAGCTTTTATTTACTTTCACCTGTCCCGTTTTCTTTCTCGATTTCCGATTGAGCTGAAATTTTGCACGTATAATATGTATATCGCGTGGTAATGCAGTATTATTGCATGACATGTAACTGATGAGAGAACACTGTAAATAAATTCATAATACGCACGATTCTCAATTGTTTTAATTTAGGAATGAGATTCATAGTTTCTCCATAATAATAATAATAGCTAATAGCTTGGACCCCGCTCCCACACCGGTGGAACACAATTTTTTATATTTTTAAATGTTTTTAATTGTTGTTTTTTGTATTTAATCATATTTAAAAATGAATAAAGAGATAATTATAATATTCCACAACTATCACACAACGCCATCTAGTCCCAAGCTAAGCAGAGCTTGTGTTATGGGTACTAGACAACTGATAAACATACTTTTATATTTCTAAATACATAAATATTAAAGATAAATTACACCCAGACACAGAACAAATGATCGTGCTCATCACACAAACATTTGTCCTGGGTGGGAATCGAAGCCACGACCTCCGGCATAGCAGTCAGGGTCACTTACCACTAGACCAACAGGCCTGTCATTTCCATGTTTTTATATAAGACTGTTCTAGCTTTCACGCGACTGTCTTAAAAGAAAACTGTGACCTTGGAATACAAAGGACAAACAAAGGAATCGGGTGAAAGAGTCAGTAAGAATCTATCATCAAATTAGTCCTCTCACACAGTGCGAGAGGACTAATTTGATGATTTCAACACACAAAAACAAAAGCCTTCGATTTCTAGTTATCTTTTAACGAAAAAGTATCATGGGTAACTGACCACAGATTTAATTCAACAAATTAAGAATGATTGATTGCCTAAAATAAGTCTTTCCTCTGGTGACACGTTATTGAGACAAATCGATGATACTCATTTATCATAGTTTGTTAGTTTGACAATAGCTACTAGAAGACCATTAACAGGAGAAATTGTGTAGGGTCGTCATCATTATCATCATCATAATTAGTCTATAATGTTCCAAATTGGACACTACTTGGACACTACTACATAATTACAGACGTACAGCGCTTACCAAAGTTGGTCTGTGAATGGATGACCATCTGTCATAGCGAGTTTCCTCGGTGCCTCGAAAAGCACGTAAAGCCGTTGGTCCCGGCTGTCATTTTTAGATCTTTGACAGTCGTTACTATTAGTCAGAAGCTCTAAGTCTGACAACTAATCTCAGGGGTATCGTATTACCCAGTTACTGGGTTGTGGGGATCAGAGAGGCAGTCGCTCTATGTAAAATACTGATATTCAGCTGCACCTGGTTCAACTGGAAGCCGACCACAATAAAGTTGGGAAAAGGCTAGCAAGTATTCCGCCTCGAATGCAATAACAAACATTCCCCACTGTCAGAATTGTACTGACTAAAATCCACGGTGTCCTTCCATAGTCCTTTACGTTCCGTGGTCATGGTTACTCAATAGTCCCTCGATCCCTGCAGGCTTTAGCGGTCTAAGGGCGCGTCCCCATGTCTAAGGTGCGACGCCGCGCGCCGCCCCACGGCTCGGCGCCGCCGCCGCCGCGCCGTGACGCGCAAGGTTCATTTTAGAAAGGTATGGATTTACCCAATATTTTCTTTGATTTTTTTTTCTTCACTTCTCGTCGTCTTAACAGCAACAGGAGCAGGATACGTCTTTCGCGGTCCATATCAAGCCAAAACTGTAATTTTGGTATAAGTATTGTGCACGCGCCCTAAGGGGGCCGGCCGTCAAGAAAAAAGTGGCTGTGTTACTAATACGGCTGGTTGCTTCGCTTATGTACTACTTCTGTACTACGAGTGTAACTCACACAAAACAATAACAGAAAATAAACAAAAAAAGTCATAGTGCTGGTATTCTAATATAGTGATAGTTGTATGTGTTTTTAAATAAGTAAACTTTTTGCCCTCAAACATCTTGCCTAAGTACTTACGTACATAAGTTTATTGACAACGTCAAAACGTGAGTAATCTTCATCTTTCCGAACGAGAATGTTCGGTAACACGAATATAATGTTTACTTTTCGTCACGCACTCCAGAAAGTTCCGAGTGCCATGTTTTACATGGTAGATAAATAATTATCGAGATGTATACAAGTTGTAAAGGTTCGTTAGATATATCTTTTGTTGTTCTTTGAGTCTTTTTGATAATTTGAGGCAGTGAAGTTAAGTTTTTTTTTTTTATTGTTATTTGAGACACAGATAAACTACTAGCTACGCAGTTTCGGAACAGATTTCGGAACAATAGCTACACATACACATATTAAAAATTGTAGAGTAAAAAGTTTTTAAATCAGCGTAACTATAAAGTACTGGCCACTTCACGTCAAAGCATAAATATACGAATGTGGTGTGCATAAAAATAAAAACATAAAAACATTGTTTTTTTTCGATTTTGAATGTCGAAATTTCCTTTTTCAAAATTAACAGCCATGTTTTCTATTAAGTGTGCTTGTTCTTAATACTGGTCTTAAAAGAAGAAATAAATATGCAATAATCATTAGTTAATTACTGTTGTTTTTTTATAGAATCTACAAATATTAATAATAACTGAATACTGTTGAAACAAAAATATGTATTTGTTTTTAAGAGGGCTATTACAATATGAAAGAACACAGTTTCTGTCAATCTGACATCGTGATGCCCCACGAATAGAAACAAAACACAAACAAAAGAACTGTGCCTCGTATACCAGGAAGAAAACAACATGAGCTTTTGCCACTTTTCTTTCGAATAAACAGAGTGAGATCCCGGGGCTTCCAGACACCACTTATTTTCTTAGTTACGAATGGATAATACGATAAATGTCATCAAACTATTCTATAATAAATATCTTGTTATGATATATTTCAAGTGATAATATTGTTTCCAGTGACTAATTGGAATTCATAACTTTTTTTAAATTAGATTTTTGTGATTATTCAGAATTTACGATATGGTAGTCTTCGACTTATACAGCAAGCAGTCATTTATATCATGTATTCAGAGACATAATTATGGACGCAAAATTAGCCACTTGGGATAATTAAGGTGACACAGATAAGGAGATATAGCCAGAAAAGTTGGGTTTAATGGTTGAATGTTCCCAAGTAGTGCTTCAAAATGTTTGAAACCTGTGTCAAGTGAGGGGTAATGTCACAAAACGCCGTGATCGGACGAAAATGAGTAAGGCCCAAGAATCAAGTTCGTTGAACCGCGCAAAGAGAGCGATAAATCTACCACGTGGACCATACAAACTCTATTGCGACGAGCCACAGGCACCCCTATAATTGACTAGGCTATTTTGAATCGACACCATGAAGATTAAAAATATTCAAGAAGCTGCTTGGTTCACCTGCAGTTAACTGTAGCGTATGGTGAAAAACGTTAAACAATTGCAATTGAGAAAATTTATTGAACTGTTTTGACTGGGCGTCAGTGCTTCCTATGGTGGGTTACTGCTGGGCTATTTTTTTTAATAAAGTAAGATCTATTAGAGTGTAGAGAAGATCTTAACAACAGGTTTCAGATCTTTGCACTCTTGAAACAGACTGTTTCGGTGAGTTCTAAATTATGCTCTGGGATAGTTATTTCTATTTTGCAAAACTGGGCTTGCGCTTCCTAACGAAGATATATTATGTAACTGCTCAAAATTGCGTAGAGAATGTGGTGCAACTCCACATTATTTCATTCGTACAGCAAGGAGTACCTGAGTTCAACTTGGATCAATTTGATGCTCGAGCGAATATGACGCGACTAACAGTGCACAGATTCGCTGATGCTCGAATTACGATGTTACAGTGTCACTCTAAACGACCAATTGAAATCAAAGGCAACAACATAGAATATGTTCAAGATTATTTGTATTTGGGAAAACAAGTTTCAATTGAAAAACCTAACAATGAAGAAGAAATAACAAGGAGAATCAACACAACCTGGAAAAAGTTCTGGTCTCAGAAAGAAATTCTAAAAGGAAATTATGGATTTCATCTGAAAAAAATTGTGTTTGATACATGTCTGCTCCCATGTTTGCTATATGGATGCCAAACTTGGGTGTTCACAAATAACGCGAAACACAAAATTAAATGTACCCAAACAGCAATGGAAAGAAGTATGTTGAACATCAGAAAATTACAAAAAGTTAAGAACAAAAGTATCAGACAAAAAACAAAAATCACTGACGCCCTCAAGCATGCACTCTCACTAAAATGGAAGTGGGCCGGACACATCTCAAGATATAGTGATGAAAGGTGGACAATAGAAACTACACGATGGAAAGGTCCAGGGGGAAAGAGAAACATTGGTAGACCAAGGAGAAGGTGGGCTGATGATATATCACAGGTAGCCGGGAAAAATTGGCTAATCTTAGGCAAGGACAGGGACTCATGGAAGAAACTGGAGGAGGCCTTTACCCAATAAGGGGTCCATATTTCAATCAAAGAAGACTAACCCTACTTACAATAATCTAAGAAATCATACTAACGATCTACTAACTACGCTCAAATATTGTAATTCAACAAAATGAGGAATAAACGGCTTTTTATTTTATTTATTTATTTATAGTGTCACTCAGAATTTTTATCTGATTTCTACTGAGCATAGAAAGTTTTCGGTATTTAATCCAGAACATTTCACCTTCAATCAAATAACATTTTGAAACAACAGACAACAACAAACAGAAATTTTGAAGAACTCTTTGGAACATTGGTAACGTTATTTTTCGATTTTATTATTTTATATGAAACTTGATACATTCCTGTAATTTCTCACTTTTTATTAAATTTCGTTTATTATAACGATTTATTGAAATGCTGACTTATTTTTTATGTATTTCCATCTAAAATCGTCAATGTCATTTTAATATTTTGTTTTGAGTAGTATATTCATGAATAAAATTCACAAATATCAGGCGAAAAACCATGGTCGCCCAAGCAACACGTAAAAATTAAACACCAATTAGCAGTTTATAGCTGCATTACATCTGTAAAAAAGCTGACGCGATAGCTTTATCTTGAATAATACAGTATTTAAACTTTAATTACACTGAAAGCTTGATAAGTTCTGATTATAAGATTGTTTTTTTTTTACTTTATTCAAATAAAAGTGACTGAGACAGCTAGTAGCTACATAACAGCGAAAAATTCAGCTTTGTGTTGAACAACTTTGAAAAATATTTCAATTATACAGCTTGATTCTGAATAGTTTATTGTTTGGTTTCGCTGCATAACCCGGCAAACCGTACTCATTTATTCAGAATATGGATACTGATTACTTTTTTAGCGTTTAAGCAGCTAATTTCTGCATAAATAAAGATGACTACGATCTTATGACAATCTTATAGCAAGAGAAGTGCACTAATCCTTTTTTATGCAGCTCAATCCCTAATAATCTGAATAAGAGTACTGAGATAGGCAGCTTTAGAACCGTTTATCAGAAGTACGATAAAAACGTACTGTTAGTGACAGTTACAAGTGACCTGTTACACAGAAATTGTAAACAAATCGTCTGTGTGAACAGCTTATATGCAGAATCAACATCGTCGCCATTATTTATCCTAACATAACCTCTCTTTTCTTAAAGTAAACGATCTTCTTCTTCTTCCTGCCCTTATCCCATTCTATTTGGGGTCGGCGCAACACGTTTTCTTCTTCCATTCTCCCCTATCAGACGTCACAGTATCATTTACTCCTTTTTCTTTCATATCATTCCTTAGACAATCCATCCATCTTTTCTTTGGCCTTCCTCGTCCTCTCCATCCATCAACATTCATACTCATCACTTTCTTAGTCACATGGGTGTCATCCCTCCTCATCACATGTCCATACCAAGATAGACGATTCCCTTTCATTTTTTCTGTAACAGGCGCCACTTTCAAACTTCCCCTTATAAACTCATTCCTTAGTTTATCCATTCTTGTCACTCCACACATCCATCTCAACATCCTCATAAAATCATCATCCATCCTCATCCATCTCAACATCCTCATAAAGTAAACGATGTTATTACAAATAATAATTCGATGTTTTTATTAAAAAAAACATCTGGGTTGTATTCTAATACCTACCTGATTGTTTTCTACCACTTTGATTAGTAACAATTGAATAAAATATTTTATCCGTCGAAAAAGGTTACTATAAGACAGTTGTTTATTTTTTAAACTGTTTTTATCTTGTGGTGCTCGAAAATTTTACTATAAACTTATATATATTCTCACAGTAAAGTAGCATGCGTTGCAATAATTGTATTGTTAACAAAACAATTTACCAAAAATAATATACTTAGCAATATTTATAATTTCATCCAGAGATCGATGTCACCATCACTTAAATTGGATAACAAAATGCTGATATTGTACATTTAATTACATACCTTCTTTATAAAACAACGAAAAAGATCTGAATTATGAATATTGTCTGTATATCAGAGTTTGATATTTTCATCTGCTTAATAGAGTTTTAAATTCTGAACAAAGGTTCGATCAGCTTTTATGCAGAAGTTAACCAAACGTTATTCAGATTAAAGCGATTAATTATGTGCCCAAATTGCTTGAATATTGACTGTATAAGCATTTATACGAACCTTATCCTTACATCTTTTACAGCGTTTAGTCATCAGAATTGCTATTATACAAAAGTTAATCAGCTAGTTTGTGTTGCTTGGGTGGTTGAGTGCTTGAACTTGTCTTTGGAGGTAGTCTCCGATTGTGGCGCTGCCAATTTAGTCAGGATCAATGCCGCTAAGACGTGACTTTTTCCGCAAAAAGGAGCTAATTCCACCCGGTTCTATCTTTCTGAGGTGTAACCGTAAAAATGACAGACCATCTTGATCTTTTTGGGGTGCCGTTGACATCGGCCCTCAATTTGTGTCCACTTATTGAGTTGGCTGCAAAAAAGTTAGGGATCCTTGTCAAGATGAGAGGGTACTTCATGCCTCAACAGTTAATGAACTTGTATAATGTTCAAGTCCGGTAAATGGAGTACTGCTCCTACCCGTGGGACAGATATGCTAAATCCCAACTTGATGCACTTGAGTCAATTTATCAGCTCCCGGCACTGATCGAGGTCATGCTCCGGGACGAGACGGAATGGGAAATAGTCACCTTCTTATGCAAGCTAGCGAAGGAGGAGGTGGAACACGTGAGGGAGAGTGCAGCCGGATGACCTACGACGTCGCGAAGCGAATTCCAATCAGAGAGGTACGCCTTAGAGGGCCGGAGCCCACCGTGGTCACGGGATTGTCTCATCAGGTAACGGTGACCCTGGAACGTCAAGGGCTATTGAAGGAAACCGTGGATTTAAGTCAATACAAGTTTGAATGACCCGCCCGTCCTTCCCTGGGCGGAAGGACTGATCTGATGATTTTACCGCGTAAAAAAAAGACATACCACCAGAGGCAAGGCCAGTGGTATGGTGGGTCCGCAGCGAACTATACTATACAATTGAACTGGCATGTTTGGGAAGTTGGCAAGTCTGAAATTACATTAAATTATCAATTCAGAAAAAAAAAGCTATCAGAATTATTAACATTTATTATCTATAATTACATCCACATTCGAATATAGTAGGAAATAGAATCAACACATTTATTAATTTACATTGCAATCTGATCAGAATTAAATTAATTCAAAATATAAACTTGTATCAAGAAAGGTTGGTTACGCTGTATTCTTGGCGATTGGAAAAATTCCTGGCCACCGCTTATGACCTGCGGAAAATTCGAGGTACTACATTTTTCAAGTGCAATTTGATGTAATGACAAAGACACTAGCGCCGTGTCTAAAGGTCATGAATGGTGGCGTGTATTTTAAATTTTAATGATTACGTGACTAATGTCAAAATGGTTGCGAGCGATACGTCCTCCCTCAGAAAGCGCTCCGCGCTGTCTAAATCAAAGAACAAGCCGTTCTTGGTTTTATATTGAATTTTGTCATTGCATATTATAATTGTTTAATATTATTATTTTACTTTTAAATGAACTAATTATTTTTTTCATGCAAGCTAACATAGTAACCTTAGTTATTTAATACTTTTTGATTGAATATCCAGTAAAATATTGATAGAAAAAAAAAAATTATTTCGGTCGAAAAATCGTCAATATCTTCCTGTTTTGCGGAATTATTTTTGGTGTATTTCTGAATGAAAAATAAAAAACTGATTAATACAGTCCAAATATAAACATTTAGTTGTACCACGGACATTTTCAAATATTATTTTACTATTATAACTTCTATGTAATTAGGTACCAAACATTGACAAAATGTAGAATTTTATGAAACATCCTTTGCAGAGACAAGGTTTTTACTCATGTACGTAAACATATCTAAAAATTTGTTTAATACAGTCCACAGAAAAATAATCAAACTTTCTCGGGTATATTTCTTTTTTTAATTTGTGGCCATATCTTACCCAGAATCAGGTTCCAAATTTCGCACAAATATAAGGAAACGTGTGAAAGCCCTCTTAATGTCTTATAACTAAGAACACCGTGTTCATAACTTATACCCAACTTAAATCTAAAAAATAAATAAACGTTTTTAAAAAGGAAATTCCAAAACGTACGTATACTTAAAAGCCTAAATCAACATAAAACATGATCATAAACATAACTTAAACATATTGCCGTGTGCCGAGTTTCTTCTAAGTTTTGCACATTTGTTCAGGGTCTTAGGCCGTAAGTCAGAAACAAGTTAGGTAAGTTGAAGCTAAGTTAAACAATTCAGTTTACTTCCAGTGGTGATCGGGAGGAATAAACAGTGATTGTTGATTCAGAGTACATATGTTAACTGCCTTATTTTCTATTACTATGTAATCATACGTAGATGGGCGTTGTTTTACTTTAAAATACCTGGAAACTAATGTATACAGTTTTATTGAGCAAGCTACAACTGTTAAAGGAACCTCATTGTCTAATTTTGATGCTTGTTTGTCAACCACGCCAGAACGGCTGAATTGAGATCTTGATTAGATTTAGCTCAAAGATTATAGCTCATTTATCCTAGTAATAAGTTCCTGTGAAATAAATTTTGAGTAACTCGCGGGTAACGCCACTGACAATAAACAGTTTATTTTAAGTTTCTATGAATAAATTCGCGACATAATCCTGCTCGAAGTACAGACAAAACTTTCTAATTGATATACATAATTATGTTGGACTCGCAGCTCACCCATACTGACATACCTAGTTAAGTGCTGCTTAACCTTAAAGATCGCTCCGCGTAGCTGTAATTATCGAGCTAAAGCTACGCAATTAAAGTTTATTATGAAGTACTCACGTTTCGCGCTGACGCCGTGTGAGATCGCTAGCAGCGCGATGATGGTGACAGCTAAGTACATCTGGGCCATTTTTGATTCTGTAACAAACATAAAACAATGTAAATAAATTTTTATTCCTTCATTTTTTAAGCTATTGTATAGCTTTTATCGCAGGCTCTGAGCTTGGCGCGCGCGAAAAACGTAACGAAAAAACCTGACCACATTTGACAGCACGCATCGTCTAACGTCGTTTCAGATCGGGAGACTTCGGCAATTATAAAGGTACGGACAGACGTGCTCATAAAGGTACGGACAGACGTGCTCATTACTAGCACGAAATCATGCTTTTATTGAGCAAGGGGCAATTTTATTGAGGGAGAGGGAGAGAGAGAGGGGGAGAGAGAGGGAGGAGGAGGAGAAGGTGAACGTTTCTTGACGTTTCACTTGATTGACGTGGCTGACCATAGCCTAATTAGTACAGTAATAAATAGGTATAATAAATAAATAATTAAAATTGCATAAGTTGATAAAAAATGCTATGCAATAGCTTTACCGCGGCAGTCACCGACTGCCACACTTTTTTTTTCTTGGCCACTCTAGTCTAAAATCTGATAAGTGAAGAAACTAGTTCGACCGTACTGCTGAAAGTTTTCCCATCCGAATTGACGACACGGTTGGTGCAGCGGCTGAACGATCGACTACTACGCAGTGTATGATGTATTCGATACCCGCACGGAACAAATATTTGTGTTTGTGTTGGTAAGTTTCTATGTTTACTAACGCAACCTTGAAACAGCCAATATTCCTAGTATTGGCTGTTTAAACATATATATAAACTACTTAGATAGCATAATTAGCCTATATTATTCCCTTTGCTGGGAGAGAAGTAGGCTGTAATCTGAGCACATGTGCTATTTTTTAACACGCACTGGGCGAGTTAAAAAATAGCACATGTCTTCGAATTTTTGGCTTGGCGGGACTTGCCGGGGTCGCGGGCCTGCTGGCGTCGCAGAACTAACGAGCTAACGGGTAACCGTGGCCCCGGAACGTAAAGGGCTATTGAACGACACCCACCCACAGGATTTTAATCAGGACAAGTCTGGCAGTCTCTCCTGCCCCGCCCTGCCCTGGGTGAGAGGACTCATTTGATGATTTTACCACGCTAAAAAAAAAGCATCAGTTGTTCTATTAAAATGATGATTTCTGTTTGTAACAAAATCCCCAAAACTTCACGAATAGATTAAAATCTTCCTGGAATTCTATTCATATCGCTTCTATGTAGGTTTAAAATTTGTATTTATTTATTTTTATCGTTTAGTTATCAAAAGTGAAGCAATTTGTATCCTTTTTTTACAAAAATTACACGGATGGAAGAGTTTGAAAGACACAGTTTGTATGGATTGCAGAAGTTTGTTTTTTGAAACTTAAAATTTTAATGATGTAATTAAGAAGAAGAAGAACCTAACATTGCCAAAATGACTTAATTATACCCCTATCTAGACTGATGGAGACATAAAGAAACCATGTCAAGAATCAATTTGAGAAAGAAAAATCCTAGATTTTACGTTTTTCGATTATTTCAATTAAACTGCAGTTACCGTTATTAACTATGGTCCATCAATTACCGAGAGATTTGATTAAAAATATTAAACTAATTCATAAAGCCTCCTGCAGACACACGCCATTAATCGCGCTGCGACAACGAGCCAAGCTAATTTCCACTCTAAAAAATACTGCGAATGGACCGCGACATGTCGCCCCGCGCGATTAATCGCGTGTGTCTGCAGGAGGCTTAAGGCAACTCCATTCAATATTCTGCCAATTATTTATTAATAAAACAGTACTTCTTTTGTTTAACTTGTTGGCAACATCGTGGAATCTTTACAAATACTTTGACTTTGAAGCTTCTGGTTTCCCCAAATAATAAAATAACATATAGGTAGCTTGTTAATTATTATCGAAGCAAATTGCTATTTCATTTGAAGTATACCAACGCAATGGCTGGGACCTCAAAACCGTAAATATTATGATGTTAAAAATGTGTAATAAGATATTTCATGGTACTTTATTTGGTGTATAAGATTGTTTTTTTTTGCGTTTATTAATGCTGTCTTTTAAAGTTGGCCTTTTTTTTTTACGCATGGCCAATTTAATTGTGTTTGATATTGTGTGTAATGTAGCTTAAGAACAACCATGTAATATAATTCAGACTGATTTATTTTACAGGTATGACCATCTTTTACCACTCAAATATGTTTGAGATTAACAAATAAAAATAGTTATTTTGCTTGAATTGTCAGTTGAATTTGATTAGTGAAAAAGTAGAGGTTCTTTAAAATAAATATCTGAAATCTTTACGAAGGTTTTTTTAATTAGGAAAATGCTATATACATATATTTTATCATGCTTGATATAACCACAAGCGGGAGTTACAGTACTAGGCCTTAAAATAATTTCGTTACAAATCAACCTTTTCCTTTTGGTAAACTAAATTAAAACTAAAAGTAAATAAGAACTATAAATAACACTGGCAGGTATCTAAAGGTTTCAGAAGATAAAATAATTTAGATAAATACGAAAAGATGATACTATAAAACAACCTGACGCATTTTAAAATAGGAACACTAATTTGAATATTCAAATACGTTTAATATCATTATTAGACATTCGTATTTTGTTGAGTATTATTGAACTGTCCCGTTTAAAATGTTTTCGTTTCAAACATTCAAATGGTTTTACTGATTTTCCAGGAATTTAACTTGAAATGATTGGATGTAAATATTTTAAAACACTAACCGTCGTACCACAAAAACTTTTAAACGTCTGTTGAACACTTGTCTAAAAAATGACAGATTATGACGATTATGATTTTTTAGACAAGTGTTCAACAGATGTTTAAGTCTTTGTAGTAAGGCTGTACGGCTTTTGAAAGTAATTAAAGTGTTTTTCCTATATCTGAAATCTGAGATTTTTTTCTTCTAAACCGTTTTTTTTCCGTAAAAATTCAATCCAAATTCAAACCCACATTCAGTAGGTACAAATTAAAGATATCTCCTCCATATAACGACCAACAAACCGACAAACACCGACCAACCGATCCACAGCGAAACATAATCAGAGCATTCCCACCGGGAAAACAACTTAGTTACACATAACCGGTAGTCCGGAGACGCCGATATCGTGACCACTGTCGCTTGAACTCCCTTGTGAGCTGGTCAGCTCCACAAAGTTTCCACAATCAAGTCAATGAGAGGTCGGGGAATAATGGTCGATGGCCGATGGCGACAATGTGATTTGTGGCTTGTGCGTCTGTCCTGAATTCCTAGTACTAGGATGCATTTTGCCGTAGAATTGATTTTATCGTTTGCGTATCTGTTCAGGCGTGTTTGCTAAGTGAATCAACGTACGTTCGTGCTGTAATGCAATTTGGGAGACACCTGGCTTGACTTGTGACTAATTTTCGGCAAATACTGTCGAGTTCGGCAAGTTGATTGTTCTGCAAGGTTAGGTTATGTTTGCCGCCTTATTCTTCATGAATAGTTTTTACTAAGAGCGTTGGATGCACAATTTCTATCGTATCAGTTAAAAAAATACGAAAAATTGAAGGTTTACACGTTTGGGACCTTACTTTTATAACTTTGGAAGTTCAAAAGGTGCTAACTCTTATCACAATGTTTGAATTTTGAACCCAATCCACGGTGCAATTCAACACAGTAAAGGTGCCCAATTGCTATGACTAACCTCAGCGAGACAACTAATTTTTACATAGGTAACTGTAAAAGTAGGGATATTTGTAAATCTCGTAGTTTTCTATTTCATTTCCAAAAACATAGTTTTTTGATAAAACTTTCAGACGTTCTTTGCACTACACTATTCTTATTTCAATATAGATAATACTAAAACCAACGTAAATAAGCTTTTACATTTAGTAATAACATCAATTTAAGAGGTTATGAAAATGATTCTAAAAAGCAATATTGCCATTTTTATAAAGTTACTTACAAGTTGTATGTAACATTTAAGCGTGATCCTTTTTTTATCGTGGTAAAATCATCAAATGAGTCCTCCCACCCAGGGCACCGCGGGAGGGACTGTCAGACTCGTACTGACTAAAATCCGCGGTGTCCTTCAATAGCCCTTTACGTCCCGCAGTCACGGTAATTCGTTAGTCCCGCGACCCTGGCAGGCTGCCCTCTAAACGGGGGGTGTGATATCAATAAATATTTTTTCTTTCTTTTTAACCTTTAGCACACGTTGGTCAAGCAAACACTATGTAACCCACTAGATCTGCAAGTTAGCAAGGCGTTCATTTATTAATCAAGTTTAAAGCAGTTACAGTTTCACTTATGGTAGTTCTGACCGGTGGTAGAACTTCGTGAGATGTTGACATGTCACATATTATAAAGGCAGTTGTCCTTGTTATACAAGTATGAAATTTGGGTCAAAATGTATAGATTTAATAACGAAATTTAATTTGTTTTAAATTGTTAGCAATCCCCAATACTTTTATACAACCTTGTCTAACAAATACCTAGTCAAATTATAGTACGTAACAATACAAGAATACAATAATTTAAAATGTGTGGATTTTCATGTTGTTCATATCATTGCTAAAAATATATTATTCCTGTTTTTTTAAAAGAAAGTCATATTTGCCCATCTCTATTTCTCCTGAATCGTGGGTACGTTAATAAATACATGTATTTAAACATTTTAACTCGCATACACAAGCAGACCCGAAACAACAGTTTGTAGACTATACAAATATTTGTTAGTTACGATAGTCGAACCTGAGCGGTCGACTGCTGCGTTCTCAACGCAGCAGTCGACCGCTCAAAACGTGTCACAGACAAAAGTTTATATAGAAACTAATTACTTCAACAATTACACTTGACATTTTCTATATCTAATTATATTCCTAAGTTGATACCGATAGACTTCTACAAAAGCTGGTAGCTCATCTAATGTCAAGGTTAAGCCATTAGATGTTGGGCCAAAACTTGGTAATGAACAATCTAAACTACTCCAGTTAAGTTTAAATATTTTATGTTAAGTCCTCGTTAGTTATGGTTCAGTTATTATATATATCATTTTGGCAATATTATGTAACATAAACATAATTGTGAAAATAGACTGACAATGAAATGGCAAAAACTTTTACTTTTTGAAAGCAGATGTAATTCATCTGACAATATCTCAAACTATAATTTCCCATTGCAGCGAAACTAAGTAATTTAATTTTTCATGTTCATATAATCACTAACTTTTTCTTACGGCTTCACTCGAATTTTAAAAGGAATACCTACAGATTTGTTTGAAACATAATATAATTTACTACATTTATATTTGAAAACAAAATAATGTATGCTCGACAACAAAAATAATAAAATCATTCCATTGTCAAAATGAAAGCCCTTTTTTTATTTTATAAAGAATTACACCCAATCACCTAACTGTTTTATTTAGGCACACTTGAAACACGTTTTATATGACATGTATACTTTTAGCTAAATCCAAATTTTAAAACTTATTCGTTTCATGTATGACAATGGTTTTCAAGCTGTTAGGCTGCGTTTCCACTAGAGATGTGCGATGGAAATGTGTCGTGCGAGGATGTCTAGCTGTGTAAAAATGTGTGGGGGTTTCCACCAAAGCTGTGCGATTAAAATGAGCCTACGAGGATGTGTAGCGGAGCTGTGAAAATGCGCATTAATGTGTGGTGCGAAGATGCGTTGCGAAGCTGTGAAATGTGTCGACGGGGTTGCGGTGACAAACTTCGTCTATGGACTGGCTGGTATAGTATGCGCATATGCTTGCTACTACGGAACCCTTCATGGTCGAGTCCAACTCGCACTTGGCCGGTTTTTTTTTTCATTTTTCTTACGAAGTCGTAACATTAGGACGATGTACTGCCAAATACACACATAAAAAAATGGAAAAACTATTGACTGTTTTATTGCTTTATATTCTAAATCTATACTTTAAATAAAGAATCTAAGAATAATCATAATTATAATCTACCGTAAAGTCTTTAAAGTGATCGCAAACGTTTTCTTATGTGTGTATGTAGAATAAATGTTAGGACCCTCAGATCATATTATAAGAAAACGTTTTATTTAACTTCATTTTAACGGCTCCTGCAGACACAAGCCTCCTGCAGACACACGCGATTAATCGCGCTGCGACAACGAGCCAAGCTAATTTCCACTCTAAAAATACTGCGAATGGACCGCGACATGTCGCCCCGCGCGATTAATCGCGTGTGTCTGCAGGAGGCTTAATGCTGTGTTTAATGATTTGTGGTGTAACCTGGCCTCGGTTATCCTAGCTAGTGGATGTCAAAAGAACTCTCCTAACAGCAATTAAGTACATTTTTTCTTGTGACTTCGACAGAAGATTTTATTTTAATTGCAGTACTTGGTGCAAAAGTTTGATATCTTCTTACAAAAGTATTTGCTCGCCAATACGGCAATAAACTAGACAGTATAATCGGTTTAACTTAGTAACAGAAAGTACAGTGGGATTCATAGATGTGTTATCACGTTCCTTACTGGGGAACGTAGGTGCTTCCAAGGGGGGTATTGTACATTCAAAAAAAAAATTTTTGAAGCCCTGATTATTTTTAATGAAATTATTAGATATCGTGGTAGACGCCCACGGCGACGGACGTCGCAAGACGATCTCCGGCCACCGTAGGCGCGGGCATGCGGGCGGCGAGTAATGGGCGACTCGCTGTCCGACCATCGACCATGCCTGGGTTGACGGTGCGTTGTGTTCCACGCGCGCCTCAAAGAGTGCTGACGCATGATGACGGGGCCTCCCCTCTAGAGCTCCAAAGCCTGCCGGGGTCGAGGGACTTATCTCATTACCGTGATCCCGGAACATAAAGGCTCCCGCCCTGCCCTGCATGGGAGGACTCATTTCATGATTTTACCAAGCTAAAAAAAAATGTGTGACCAGACGCATATTTATGTGGATGAAGCAAAATCAGGATAGAATTGTAGACGTTCTCTTTCCCCATTGGAAAAGTTCTAAGTTATAGTAGTATTGTAGTATGCAGTTCATTTAATTTATTAAGAAATGTGTTCTTTCTTTTTACAGTTCAAGTTAATCGACATGCGAACTTCTTATGGAGTTTGTTATTCTAATTAATAATGTTTGCATGCACTAAAGCATTGAGTGTAATATTACGTCGTATTAATAATTTACTGCTCTGTTAAGAGGGTTGAGGACAAATACTGACCAATTAAAATGATTTTGTTGTATTGTGATTTAATATTCTGAATTATTAGAGGTTAAATCGCAAAGTTGAATTTGATAGTCCACGAGAAAATCACCATTGAACACAATAAAGTATTACATATAAGCTAGTATTCTTAAATGACCAATATCATAATGAGAATGTACTAAAGTCCATAAATAAATAAAAAAAGAACATCAATACGAAATAAGCAATATTATGTAAAAACAGGAGCTCCAATCACTTTTATGTTGTCGTAAAAATATTCATCATTTTATGATTATGTTCAGTACGGCACTTTTAGGTATTGTTGAAAAACTCGACACAATTTCACTTAAATCATTTATTTATTTTTGGGGAAATGTAGACCTTAAAAATCTATATCGTTCGCAGGCCTGTCTCAGGTTACCGTGACCCTGGAAGGTATAGAGCAATTGAAGGAACAAGTGAATTTTAAGTCGATGAGAGTCTAAGGGCACACACAAACACGATACGACATCGCGTCGTGCAACGATGTGGCGTGGTTTCACGATACGACGTCGCGTCGTATAAATCTACGATGAGCATCGTTAAAGTAGGGTGGTGTTTTAGTTCATTCCGAAAAATGTACCGCTCTAGACGCATTCTGTTCCATAGTAAGGGACGCTGCTCAACTAGCGTAATTAAATGATCGACTTCAATACCATCCGTCATCTTTGAATTTCGAAAAACAACTGCGCAGGATTGCATCGTGAGTCACAACGTCGTATCGTAGATTTCCACGACGCGACGTCGTCGTATCGTAGATTTCCACGACGCGACGTCGTATCGTGTTTATGTGTGGGAGCCCTATTAGTTCGAAGTTTTCCGCTCCATCCATGGTGGGGGAGGACTCGTTTGATGATTTTACTAACCCAGTAAATGGGATTTGTATCACAGTGCTTTACGTTTTGAAATAGCAAACCTTCTTACAACCTTGGCGTCTTCAACCGTGCTTCACCGTCGACCACATCTTCGCTTACCATCAGGCGAAATAGTGGTCAAACGGGAGACAATAGCTACATAATCACAACAAAAAAACAGTTAAGAGTTACAGCAGAATAGTATATAGCAGAGGTCACCACATGGCGGACCGAGGTCCGGATCCGGACTGCCGACCCATTTTGTACGGACCACGAGAACACAGCGACTGCCTACAGAGTACGATCTTATGATCGATTTCCAAGAAAACACAGTTTTAAAACACAAACATGCGGAAGTTTCTGAATTTAATATCAAACACCCAATAAAACATGACACTTTTCTTATAGAAATGTGAAAAAATACCTTTGTTCCGAAATTACAAATTTTGTTCAACAATTTTTTTTTCTACAAAATGTTTTGCGGATCGCGATGGTCATGTCATGTCTTAAAACGGACCCCGAACGAAACTGATTGGTGACCCCTGGTATAAAGTCTACTACATAAAAATAAGTCGGGTTTTCCTTCCTGACGCTATAACTCCAGAACGCACGAACCGATTTCCACGGTTTTGCATTCGTTGGAAAGGTCTCGGGCTCCGTGAGGTTTATAGCAAAGAAAATTCAGGAAAAAAAAATTGTTTCTTCTTCTTTTAATAACCAAACGAAATGTGACATAAAACGAAGCCATCTGGTGGCGAAACGGAGTTCGCCGGGTTTGCTAGTATAGTATAAATAGTAGAGAAGCAGTTAAAGTAGAAATAATGAACCATCATGTCGTTCGTTTCGTATTTATCAATTTAAAGATTTTGTAAAATTGCATGTTGTGGTAAAGAATACAAGAACAAGTACTTAGCACGTAGCACAGAGTAATAGCAAACAAGTAAAATGGAACTACAAATAAAAGGGGAAGTATTCTTTATCTTGTAGATATTTGCGGTGCTGATTGTATGTAAATTGATCAATATATTCATACTAATAAATAAGTACTAGCTTTTCTCCGCAATTTCACCTGCTTCTCAGCTCTTATTGAGTGGCGTGATAAATTAGACTATCCGAAGAAATGATTTTTTTCAATTGAAAGAAACCCTTCAGCTTTATGATATTAATTTAGAAGTATTGATTGTAAATGCGAAAGGATTAATTGATGAATGATGGTGTTTTTATTTTTAGTAGAACCATTGAGGTTATTAAGGCAACGACTTTACCAAAATAAAACGGGAGATTCTTTTACAGTAACTACGGTTTTTCGCCCTCTATTACACGAAATATAAACGACAAAATATGGATGTACTATTAATATTACACCCACATTAAAGTACACCAAAACGCAAAGTACACTTATTCTTATTTTTTACTCTGCGCAACTCATCGAAAAATTTGAAGCAAGATTTTATCTTATTTAAGTAAAGGTAGTTTGTTTTATTCAACTCCTAGCTGCCGACCATTATCACCTTTATCAACAAAAAACTTTAATTAATTTAGTAACTGTTAAGCTAATATCAATGACGTTTATCAATTACAATGATTACAATTTCAGCCCATTTATCACTTGGAAGTTTTGACGGGCAACTTCAAAACTTTGGCACACCTATACGAAACAACGTCTACTTGAAGCCGTGGAGGAAATTATTGAAATATTTCTATTAGTATTGATTTGTGTGACATATTTGGAAGACAAAATGTATATTAGCCATGATGTATTGTTATTTTAGTACCTCACAACTGCCATGCAACTGTCAAAATGTTTTGGTCACATCTGTCTAACTCTTTAGGAATATTTTACAATGTGCCCGCTTTCGATTTTAACAAACTCAAAAGGGAGATAGTTTGCTCAATTCTGTTAATAAAGCACATGTGAGGTCGGAAACCAACCCCTCCTGAATGGCCATTTTTGTTTTAAAGTTTGTACAGACCGAAACTGGACGCGTTGTATACCTACATAAACTTGGATACATTCAATAACTTCAATAGCTATATTTGCAAAAAAAAAAATGTTAAGTCTACAAAATAATCTAAATCTAATCGCAATATAAACTTTGTTAAGTTTTTCATAAAGAAGTAGGTAATGATGACTGAAGCCGCAGACACACGCGATTAATCGCGCGGGGCGACATGTCGCGGTCCATTCGCAATATTTTTAGAGTGGAAATTAGCTTGGCTCGTTGTCGCAGCGCGATTAATCGCGTGTGTCTGCGGGAGGCTTGACTGATACCCAAAAAATAAGTGCAGTGTTTTTTTCGAACTACCTTCTCTGCATGAGAAAAGTTAGTTGCCCAGTATTGGGTAGGTACTAATAGCCTGTTTTTTTTTGTTGTATTTGTTATGTGACGTAGTCCGTCTTCAGGGCCCAAATAAAATAATTCGAAAACAGAAAAATAATGGTGATGGAATTGACGACCCTTATTTAAATGTCTGCACTCCGATATACCTAAATCGAAATAGATAGAGCAGTATTTCAAAAACTCAACTAAGAAAATTAGAAACTTATCAGCAAGATTAGTTGAGCTTCAACTTGTAATCTCCTGAGAGAAAACAAAATCATAAAATGTATTATCATGAACTACATTACCTGAAATATTGTGAAACTTACAACTGCGTAGGAAAATGTACTTACTTGTAAATAGAAAAACATTTGTTTTTTTTTATCATACCACTCAACATAAAATCAATAGTATACCGTGGAAGCGCTGCTACTGAGCATAACGTCCCCGGATTCGAATCCCAGATTAGGCAAAATAATAATAAAAAAATACATGTGGCACTCGGAGACTGCCGCGGTGAAGCTATTGCATAACATTTTATTTTTATTTTAAAAGAATAAAATCGCCTACCGCGTATATTTAACGAGAATATAATTTATTTAAAATGTTTGTGGTGCACTACTGTAATCAAGAACTTCTTTGTTGTAGGAGAATTTTATAAGTAGGTTTCATTGTGAAAACTCCTTTTGTAGCTGGCCGTTTAGAATCAGTAAGAAAAAGTAAATTGTTTTTATGACGGATATTTTTATGATTGCCGAAATCTCCCGAACTGAAACGATGTTAGACGATGCGTGGTGTCGGGTAATTTCCTTAGGTTTCTTCGTTAGGTTTTTGGAAATTTTTTGATTCGGTCGCCGCGCCGCGCCGCGTCAGAGCCCGCGATAAAAGCTATGCAATAGCTTAAAACCATTTGGTTTTTTGCCACGGAATCCAGTGTAATGATAGGGGGCTATAGCCTATTGCCGTCCGGACACAAATTCTCTATGGCTATCGAGGCCCGAAGGCACCAAACAAGCCGATTCCTATCGGGTTCACTTTCGAAATATAACAAATACTCGTATCAATTATATTTTCATTCAGTTAAAGGCGGTGCGCCATTTCACCTCAATCAAAATCAAAATCAAAGCGTTTATTTCAAATAAGCCCGTTACAGGCATTTTTGAATTGTCAAAGACAAATCTACCTATATTTTCAACTCCGATAATTGGAAATTCGAAAATGTTCTTCCTAACATTTTTCATCCTTACAATCACAATTCCTAACTACCTGTCTCTAAGTGCCTAAACACACTATGCCGAAGTTACGCGACGGAAGTTCGGCGCAATTACGCCTGCAATGCTATTTGAATTACTGACGACACACTATGCCGAAATTCCGTCGCGTCATAGCGTACAGCGGAACTTCAGTCGGGCGTAAGTTCGGCGGGAACTTATTCTGTGACCACACATTATACGCGCCGAAGTTCGGTTCGATCACCGACGGAGATCCGGGGGCGGGGAGCAGAAGGGAGCCACCCGCGCCACCCGCGCCCAATTTCCGCCGCGTAAGTTCGGCACTTATGGTGTGTCATATCAGCCGAATACGTCAGAACGTGAAATCAGCCGCCGAACTTCCGTCGCGTAACTTCGGCATAGTGTGTTTAGGCACTAATGTTCATAATTCCGAAGCATTCAACTTCATAATGTCAATAGCAATAAACATCTATTATACTTTTATTTATTTTCCCATATTTTTTCAACATAACCATCTTTTACACTATAATATTCAAAGTCATTTCTTTTTTTTTTGGGGTGCTAAGACAGGAAACCTCCACGTGCGCCTGTGGACTGGAGTTCCCTCTCGGATACGTCCGGAGGGAAGACCAGTTTTTCGGGCCGGTGCGCCCTGGGATGCGGGCAAAAACTCTCCTTAGGCACTGTGTGCCTAAGGGGTTTCTTTGCTATGCAAATAGCCTGTCGGGTGGACGCTCCAACGCGTGTCCCTCTGAACAGCAGAGGGCACAGCTGCGGAGCGGGCTTGCGGACGGTGAGTAATGGGTATGCTCGCCGTCCGACCAAGGACCAAGCCCGGGTCGGCGGCGCGTCGTGTTTCACGCGTCACCGACGAGGCCCCTTATGGAGCCAAATGCCTGCCGGGGTCGCGGATTTTTCTTAATCCAGGATACCGTGGCCCCGGAACGTAAAGGGCATCCGACGGAACACGGGTGGATTTTAGTCAGTAAGAGTCTGACAGTCCCTCCCGCCCCACCCAGGGCGGGAGGACTCATATCATGATTTTGCCACCCTAAAAAAAAAAAAAAAGTCATTTCTTTTTTGTTTAGACATAAAAGGATGCAAGAGCGAGCGAAGCGATCTCTGGACTATTGGGGCACCCCGACTCGGACAGGTTAGGTTCGAAGGGGATGGCAAAAAATCATTTAGTTTGCTTCAGTAGTTTTTATTTTATTAGCTTATTGTGTACATGGGCGATGTTATAACCGGTGCTACGGATAATAAAATTCTAGTGCATATGTAAGAAAAACATGTATTTGACAAGACTAAAAAGGCTAAAATAAAATGACCAAGGCAAGCATTTTTTGGTCCGGCTTCACTTTCAAGATATTTACCCTACGCCACTGATGGCTATCAAGAAATCCAAATACAAGACCAAGTTGGGAATCGAACCCAGAATGCTCAGTCCGTCACTTATTTGACTACAACAACGAGGCAAAACATAACACCCATGCAAAATAGAGGCGGGTTGCTAATCTAATAATAGAAGGAAGTGTAACATAAAATGCAGCTGCGTGTCATACCGCGTTGCAAGTTGCACGGTTACATTACAAGAGACATGTTAGGGTAAAACCGGGATAGTTGCCCCAGTGGTATAGTTGCATTGATTCTAATTACTTTCGAGGATTAATCACAATTTATTATTTATTTATCGAGAGTCTCTAAAATAACAACAAAGTTGGCCATTGTTGGCAGGTTTCTATGCAATTGCATAGGAGGGCAAACTACGATCAAAATTTTTGTGTGATAGATGCCCTTTTTCTCGGTGGGACATCTGTGCTTTAAGTAATTTATAAAGATTAGGTAAACCATGGGATAGATGTCCCAAAATTTAAGGGTTCGGAAAAATCGCAAATACTCTGAAACAAACCAAGTCTTTTTTTTTTTATTTCATGGAAGTAATATACCAAAGTGCCTACCGTTTGTGTTATTTATACTTTTTGTATTGTACTCATGCCTACCAGATATTAAGTTATCGTAGTTTAGGTATTGACTGCGACTCTAATGAACCAATAGACTAACCTTAATAATATTTTGTATTGTATACCATGTTTTTATCTTAAGGTGCAAAAAAACTATTTTATATTTATGTATTTGTATTAAGAGACATAAAGTTATTTCAAAAAGTGTTGCAACAATCCCGGTTTTACCCTACGGACGTTCTAATTACATATTCTTGTTGCTGGCACGAAGCTTGTTGACTTGAAATGAGTGTTACAAGTGAATAAGTGTGCTTAAATGTGGTGGAAGTTTCCTATGATCTTGTTTGGATTTGTTGTAGACTAGCTTTTCCCGCGACGTCTTTCGAGTTGATTTTGGATGTTTTGTCACCATTTTTTATTTATTTTCACTTACTTACTTTTTTTTTGTAAATCGAGTATTATGAGCAATGTTACAATTTTATAATAATTTTCATTTTAATATTACCTACATATATGTGAATGTGATCGTCTCCAGTGCAACAATTATTACGAGTATGTATGTAAGAACTTTGTAAGGGGGTCTGGTGACCTACCATTCAGGTTTTGTAAAAAACTTAGTTTAGGCACCAGTCTTCCACAAATTAATATCAATATGTGTCCATAGACTTATAAGTACACTCTCTGTAAATTGTGGTAAGAGAATAAACATTATTATTATTATTACTTACTTTCTGTCGTTATTTAATGATATGCTGTTTTGATCTGTTCCAGGTAGCGTCAATCATTTTATTGATTAATTTATCGGTAAAATCAATTCCAATCGGTCCTACTCGAAATCTATAGGAGAGGCCTATGTACACTGTACAGCAGTGAACTTGCTACGGCTGAAATGATGGTGATGATGAAGAAACACGCAAGTTACAGAGAACGACGACACGGTTAGCGCAGTGGCTGAGAGATTGGACTGCTGCGCTGCGTGTAGCGGGTTTGATTCCCGCACGGAGCAAATATTTGAATGATCTACAAGTAGTTGTTCCGGGTCTTGTGTTTTGCGTTTGTCGTTTTGTGTATGTGAGTATATTATGTTTGTAAACTCACCCACGACACAGGAGAAATTCCTAGTGTGGGGCAATGCTTTTTTTAATAAAAAAAATACTAGTGGCAGTCGGAGACTGCCGCGGTGAAGCTATTGCATAACATTTTTTTTATTTTTAAAGAAAAAAATCGCCCACGGCGTGAATTTAACGAGAACATATTTTATTTAAAATGTTTGTGGTGCACTATTGTAATAAAGAACTGCTTTGTTGTAGGAGAATTTTATAAGTAGGTTTCATTGTGAAAACTCCTTTTGTAGCTGGCCGTTTAGAATCAGTAAGAAAAAGTAAATTATCTTTATGACGAATATTTTTACGATTGCCGAAGTCTCCCGAACTGAAACGACGTTAGACGATGCGTGTTGTCAGGTATTTTCCTTAGGTTTTTTCGTTAGGTTTTTGGTAATTCGGTCGCCGCACCGTGCCGCGCTCAGAGCCGCGATAAAAGCTATGCAATAGCATAAAAATACTGTAACTTTTGTATTTAATGTCTGACTAGCTGTCACCCTCGGCCCCGTTAAAGTTATAACAGGAAACAATCGAAAGCGCACGCATTGACGTTGCAATACACTAGCTTCCTGTGTCGTGGGTGCGTTTACAAACATATAAACTCACATACACAAACACCCAGACCTGGAACAACTACTTGTAGATCATACAAATATTTGTTTCGAGCGGGAATCGAACATAACATAATAGTTACCCATCAGCGACTTTTCGGAATTTGGATCAGTAGTACTGGAAATTACTTCCTTCATGCAAACTTTTGTCTGGCCTGTTGGTCTAGTGGTCAGTAACCCTGACTGCTATACCGGAGGTCGTGGGTTCTATTCCCACCCAGGACAAATGTTTGTGTGATGAGCACGATCACTTGTTCTGTGCCTGGGTGTAATTTATCTATAATTTGTATGTATGTATTTAGAAATATATAAGTATGTTTATCAGTTACCCATAACACAAGCTCTGCTTAGCTTGGGACTAGATGGCGTTGTGTGATAGTTGTGTAATATAATTATTATACTTATATTATTATATATTATATATTAAACTTACAAACTTTACATCTTTGTGATATAAGTTCGTGTATGTACAGACGCCAGCAGGTCAACCTACACGAATCTATCAAATTTTATCAATCGAATATTAACCTTCCACTATTGTGAGAAGGTTGAAAATCTATTAAAGAAATTTGACAGGTTGAGATAGGTTGATGAACTGGCGTTTACTTTTAAATGTTTATAAACGCATACACGATACTGCAACTATCCCTAGAGAGGAGAATTTCTTTAAAATACTAAATTATTATTATTAGAACCACTCTAACTCAAAATACAATCATTGAAGGACAAACCAACACTTAGGTTATAATAGGGTTATGTTACCGTTGTTATAACCTGTAAGCCCATATTAGTGACGGGAAATTTTAGGATACGGCTTTGAACTTGATACTAGGAACCTAAGATACTTTGAGGAATATACCTAAGCTAGACGCAAAAGGGCCACCGAAGGACACCGTGGATTTTAGTCAGTACAAGTCTGACAGTCCCTCCCGCCTGCCCGGGGCTGGGAGGACTCATTTGATGATTTTACCACGAAAAAAAAAAAAAAAAGCTAGATAAGACTAGCTATTGACAGCGGCTACACCCACTCAAAAATTATCCCATGAATGATAAAATCGAGATGAAAACTATCCTTCGTGTTAATTTAGGTAATAAACTTTCTGTGTAGCTCTTAAATCGGTGAAGGTAAACATCAGCACCGTTAGGAAACTAGCATGTCCAAAAATTTGAAGACGTGTGACGTCTATCAACCCTAACTGAACTTGTTCGTCGTGTCATTGAGCTCCTTGTGTTCTGAGTCGAGCTACACGCTAACCGACAAATGCTTGCACTGACTGGACAGGTCCACTCAAATCTGTGTGGTTCTTTCCTCAAAAGACCATCTCAGACACCGGAATGATCCTCGTATGACCTGAGCAAAACAATGTCTGGACTTTAAAAGAGACTGTGACCTCTGAGTTTGTTTCGGCTGTTTCTTCTCAAAGTAGTCAGGTACGAAACACCGGCCTCATCTAGCTTTAAAAATATTGGTTGTGACGTGTAAAAGTGTTTTTAATAACCAACTTACAAAATTAATATCATTTATCATCATTTAACTGAGATCGCGTCATCCACATCCGTCCAAACTATTGGACGGATGTGGATGACGAAGAAATTTTTACCTAAACAAGTAACAAAAATCCATTCTCAATCCTCTATTAGTTTAATTCTGCTCATTTCCAAAATCTGATGATAATTTTAAATTCATGTCGCACAAAACAACTTTAATAATTCGATAAAAATGTGGCATACCTAAAACTTAAATTCAACTTTTCTCTATTTACGAGCTACTTGCCCGAGTGGACTAAAAAAAAGAAAATCTACGTAAACTGTCATCCTATATTTATGAAAAATGAATAATATTTCAAAAACCTTCTTTAAAGGAAAGTAAAATGAGGTGGCTCTCGAAAAGAGCATCTGGACGGATATGGGGGAGGCCTTTTGCCCGGCACTCGGAGACAGCCGCGGTGAAGCTATTGCATAACATTTTTTTTATATGAAAAGAATAAAATCGCCTACCGCGTATATATTTAACGAGAATATAATTTAATAAAAATGTTTTTGGCGCACTACTCTGTAATAATGAACTTCTTTGTTGTAGGAGAATTTTATAAGTAGGTTTCATTGTGAAAACTCTTTAGGTAGCTGGCCGTTTAGAATCAGTAAGAAAAAGTAAATGGTTTTTATGACGGATATTTTTATGATTGCCGAAGTCTCCCGAACTGAAACAATGTTAGACGATGCGTGGTTTTTGGAATTTTTTTGATTCGGTCCTCGCGCCGCGCCGCGTTCAGAGCCCGCGATAAAAACTATGCAATAGCTTAAAAAATGTATAAAGCTTTAAGCTCTGTTTTGTGTGTCGACGCGGGACGATTGAATTTAAGATGTTTATTAAGAAAATGGCGAGAACGCGTCATGTTTCCTAAAAGTGGTATAATACTCAAAACTTTGATACAAAGACATATTAAACAGGCGCCATTTTTAGCTTAATAATATAACTGTTTGCCAGAACACGGTTCTCGTTTCAGGCAACTGTTGCTTCCCTCATGAATGTTAGGAGATATTAAATTCGTCAGCTAATTTGCATACGGACACAAGTTTTAATATTTTTTATGTCATAATACTCATTACATATTAAGCTAGAATTTTTAATGTTTTTCTTTTTTTAATTTAAAGTTTAGCTTGTGATTTTGTGACTTTATTAAAAACGGTGGAAACATTTTTTTTCGATTTTGTGTTCTTAAAAAATTTTGTTTTGAAAATTGCTAGTTCAGTAACACAAAATTGATAGTTTAGTAAGGTTTTTAAAAGCAATATTGTCGTTGTTGTATTGTTAAATTACATCGTTTGACGTATTTCGAATTCATTTTTAAACATTTTGAGAACTGTACAAGTTATATTTAGCATAAAACAATAAAACTGAAATTCGTTTCCCGTTGTTTATCCTTGATATAAATAAAATGAATAAATTATAACCCAGTTAAAGCCCTTCACTGAAATATTTTGTGATCAATAAATACAAATGTATTCTACAACTTTCGTTTGTTTTTGGTGAACATCATCAGAAATGGAAATGATAAACACGCAATAAAAAGTGATGAAACAAGACTCAATTTTTGAAAATAGTGATGAAACCGCACTTCTATGATGCTATTTTGTTTAGTTGATGAAGCGGGATGTGGCCCGTCTCTCTTGCTTTCCCAACCATGTTGCTATCGGCTTTCAGCCAAAACAGATGCAACTAAATACCAATATATTTTATGAATTGAATGCCGATTTGTATAATTATGCCATACAGACATAATAAGAACATAATACTAATTGAATAGAGTGCATATTTCTTTAATAAGCTAGTAGCATGCGGGTATTTATGTATTTGGTTTATCGTAATTTTTTCCTAGGTTTTCGTGAAACGAGTCTTTCGTAAGTTTGTTCAAAGATCAAAAACCATGTAAATCATATATTTTTAGACCATATTAAAGTAAGTTGATTTTCACATTGGAAAGATGAATAATATTTACTTAAATACATCTTTTTTATTAACTTATACATGAATTGTCACAGTATCTAATAGCGTAGGTTATTTGATAAATAATTAATTGTTATGAGCTTCCCAAAAAGTTCTGGCCAATATATGGGTTTTTGTTTTTATTTTTTACTTGTTTAACCTAATGTATTTTATGTTACCTTTATGGAATAGGTTTAGATTTTTAATTTCAGTGTAAAAGTAACTTTTGAAAACTTTTACCAAATAAACTAAATTTTCGACAAATTATTCATTTATTACACAAATTCGCGTATTATCCAACAAAATTAATTCTTAACCAAAAAATCAAAAACCACAAAAAATCCCCTGAAAATCCAAAACTCGAAAACTATACCAAAAAGAAAAAAATGTTTCAAAAAAAAAACTTACCGTTTTCCAAATGAAAGTTTTCTTTTCTCCGTTATACACCACTGGCTGTATGTAAGTGATCAGTGCATGGCTTATGCCCCTAAGGTTTAGCTACAGAGTGCGCTACGGCGGGAAAGAGCCGTGCTTTTAAACGGCGACCATAGACCTTTAGCTGCATAGAGCGGCGATGCGTGGGATGAGTGACGTCAGAGCACAGTAGGTATTACTCAAATATATGATTGTCTATTGTATTCATATGTTGTAGTTAAGGTTTTTGTGTGAGTCATATTTTTTTTGTTGTTGTTGTATTTTGTTATTTTAATAATTATTTTACTGCGCACAGATTTTTATTGTAATTATTATTTCTTTGAAATTATATCTTTGAATCATTTGCAAAGCTTTTTATCTAACTACCTTTATTTGTCTAATGCTAAGAAGCCAACTTTATAGTAATAATTAAAATTCAAAAAAATCTATTGTTTGTTTTTTTTTTTAATGTTAGTTTAACGAAATATAATTCAAGTAAATTATAACACATAGAATGCAAGTGACTTGCCTTAACATACCCGTTACGGTCGGTTCATCCCAAGATTAAATCCCGTATTACTTTTTCTTCATCAGTGTGCTAAGTTCCGTACATGTTACTGATCCGTTCAGCCGTTTAGATATGGTGTGTCGTTATATTTTTTTTTCACATTTACTAGTATGAATTTGAAAACGCAGAAAAAAGTAAGGAAACACAAACTTTTTCAATAAGTGGTCGTTTATATTGATTTAATGAAGTGCTACAAATTTTTCAATATCTGTATAGAGCATGTCACATAAATAACTTGCAAAGTCCTCTTCACTTTTCTGCTCTAGAAAAAGACCGAAGCTAAAAAAATAACTAACACAATATCAAACAAAAGACAAAACCTTAAGAAAATATAAAAACCAGAAATAAATATCCAGTCTATACTATTATTAGTTCTACGTTCCCGCCCTACGTTCGCCGGCCACTCGCAAAACAGATTTCAACCTCAGCGAGCGAACGAGACAACACTACGTCGCTCTACGCCCGTCACCCTCACACCCAAACTTGACGGCTGCCAAGTTATTAAAACGTGCAATCAGTTGATTGTGGGTAGTTTTTACCACTTTATTAGACTAGGAAGCACTCAACCAGCATTTTAATTACAAAGTTGATGTGCTCTGTTTACATGTAGCGCGTAGCAGTGATTACGTAGCACTCGTAGCAAGTAGTAGTTGAAGCTCGTAGCGCGGCTTCACCTGTTGTTTTGATAAAGTTAGAAGAACATTCACAATAATTACGTATATAATTGTATTAATTTGAATTTAATAATTGGTATGTGATGTGAGTTTCTATGTTTGTAAACGCACCCACAATGCCGAAGAATCTTGTAGTGTTATTTTTTCTTTATCGTGGTAAAATCATCAGATGAGTCCACCCACCCAGGGCAGGGCAGGAGGGACTGTCAGACTTGTTCTGACTAAAATCCATGGTGTCCTTCAATAGCCCTTTCCGTTCCGGGGACACGGTAGCTCGTTAGTCCCCCGGCAGGCTTTGGCCCTCTAAAGGAGGGCCCAGTCGTTGTGCTGACACTCTTTGAGGCGCGCGTGGATACAAAGCGCCGTTGATCGGAAATTATCCATGGTCGGACAGCGAGTCGCCCTACTCGCCGCGCTCATGGCATATTTATATGATCTGCTAGCACTTGTTGCTGGTCTGGGTGTTTGTGTATGTGAGTTTCTATGTTTGTAAACGGACCCACGATACAGGAGAAATTCCTAGTGTGGATCAACCTTTTACAACATTTTAATTTTGATTTTGTACCTAAAATTCCCGGTTCAATTCTCGGGTCGAGCAAAGTAATATTGTTCGTGGTATGTCGCCCATGGGATTTCAACGTAACTTGTGCAATGTGGATGTACTTAGTTGCACTACTGCCTAACCCTTCGGGGCGTTCAGACGTGATGTGTTTCTGTTGATAATTCAATTTTTATTCCGACATCCTAGGGCCACACTAGCGGGAAATTCCGTTAATTATCGCTATAATGAACGTTTATACGAACATTTTAAGGCTATTATATCAAAAATCAACGGGAAATGCCATTAGTGTGGCCTTGCTATAATGATAAGGCAATTTTTTCTATGAATTAGGATCTAATTTGTAGCTTGATATCATTTAAAAAATATGCCTAATTATGTAACTTTGGAGTCAATGTTAATTAATCCCTTTGTTCGAGCCCGACTCGAATATTCGTAGCAATTGTAGAATATTATATCTAATTCTATACAGGGCCATGATATTATATTATATGAACATTTTTGCATTTCCTAGAACTGAAAATTCAAAGATATATGACATCTACCATATCGCACTGGACTAGCGTAACAGATTACAGCCTACTTTCATAGTTCAGGAGCTCTGTATCCAAAATACGACAATGCAACTTACCGCACCCAGAAATCAAACCCAACTTCAACTGCCAGTCACGTTACCAACCACTGAACGAACGACAGTTAAAATAACCAGTAGATATTTAAATGCTAATCTTGTAACTTCACCCGGGAATAAAACCCGAGGGATCGAGGTGGATGGGCAAAAACAAGTCACTACTGATTGGTTGCCCGATGAATGTACGGTCTAAATTGATATATTCACGCATTAAATTCTAACTTTGCCTTTTCTGTGTATAATTTAGCTTTCCTGGTCATACATGGTGTGAGTTGAATTTCAATTTGTATTTATTATATGATTCAGCCGCATGGATAAAATTTCGGGTCGCGGGATTTTCTAAAGAGCTTTTTTTATGGGACAAACCCACCACACTATTCCCAAACCACTGCAACTCCTGAAAGCCAGAATCAACAGTGGCAACCACCAGAAAAGCGCCGAGACAATGAAGCCCAACGTGTCCCGGAGAATGAATTTACCTGTCTTGGATCCTACAACGAAATTAATCAGAAAAGAATAGTGAAGGAGTAGGAAAAATATGTTTCCACTTCCTTCTAAACAGCTAACCGTGACCCTGGAAAGCAAAGGGAAATTGAAGGAACACGCTGGGTTGGCTGAGTGGGTTGGGCCGACCATCTATTAGACTAATTGTCAGTGACTAAAATTTTTGACACCCAGTCTCACAGAGATTTACACGCAGAGAAATGTATACGAGAACTTCTGGTTGCAACCGTGACAGCAAGACTCACTAGTTGACTTTACAACATTTCTAGTAATAAATACTAAGTCCTTGTTATCTCTACTACTAAGTAGTTATTACTAGAAATGTTGTAAAGTCATCTAGTGAGTCTTGCTGTCACGGTTGCAACCAGAAGTTCTCGTATAGGTAGCCAGACATTTCTCTGCGTGTACCTACTAAGTGTGTTGTGGAGATAGGTAGTCGCTCTTTGTATGAAACTGATATTCAGTTGTATCTAGCTAGGCAGTCAGTTGATAGTAATATGATATTGGGAGAAAGAAGCATCATCTACCACTAATAGACACCACTGGGCCCCACATTCTGTGTCAATTCCCTTAGCCAAATCAGAAAAAAATATTTCTCAGAATCAACCAAGAATTTATCCGTTTTAACTTTTGCTTATTGTAACTTCCTGGTGATAACATTCAAGCATACAGCGCTTGCAACTTTGTGTAAAACGTAAAACCAAATTGTTGAATGTTAAAAGGATTTATTTTTATTTTTCATTTGCACTGCACACATTTTAGAAACGAGATACATTTCAGATTACGCCAAAACATTACGAACAGTAAGAATTTTGGTAAATACAGCTTTATACTGAATTTTCTGCGTGCATTTCTGAACCCTATTGTTTACATCGTTGTACAGTCACGAACACCAGCTGGACTCGCGGCTTCTCTCACATAACTGTGTATTATATTGGCATGAAAATGTGAAGTTGTCACCTCTTACATCACATTCACACGAATGAACTGAGTACCTTTTTACTTAAACAATTGTTCATAGAAAATAATATGCCATTTGTTTTTGAGGTAAACTTTACGTATTATCAAATGAAAATAAACAGACGCAAAAGTAATAAGTATGAAGGAAATATGCGCCATATCCGTCCATATCCAGATGACACACTTAGAGAAACTTTAAAAAAATAATAGTATTGTTTTTAATGTTTCATAATTGTATTTTCTTTTTTTTTTTGTAATAAACATAATATTTTAAAACCTGTATCTGTCCAAAGGGTGCAATTGTTACACAATGAGAAAATATTTGGCCATTATGTATACAAAAGTACGTTAGCTCACGACTGTACCGTGTGTATTTACGTCGAAGGCACGTCCTATTTTCATTTTCTTTTATAAAACCACTGAAGTTTACATGAAACATATTGTGATGTAATTTATGATCTGTATACAGTATTTACTTAAAATTGTTTTTTTTTAACCTATATTGCCCCACTACTGGGACGAGGTCTCGCTCATAACCTTCCACCCCTTTCGCTGTTAAGTTTATATTTTAACATCTCTAAGTTTATTGCCCAAAATAATAATTTTAACTTTATCACTCAAAGTATTACTTACCTAGTTTTCAATGACGTTGTTAAATGCTAAAGTTTACTGATTAATTGAATACTAGCTTTTTATAAAGTAGTAACATGTATTTGGCACTAGTCAAAAAGGTAAATCACTTTTCTTTTGAAAAGTACACATTTTGTCATTTATTTTTTCACCATCACCCGGGCAGGACGGGAGGGACTACCAGACTCGTACTGGCTAAAATCCACTTTGTCCTTCCATAGCCCTTTACGTTCCGGGGTCACGGTTACCTGATACGACAGTCACGTGACCCCTACAGACTTTGGTCCTCTAAGGGGGGCCCTGTCAGTCTGACGAATTAGAAAATAGGAATAAATAAGAAATGGGATCAAAAACTGTTTAACGGAAATAAATCGATGGTAATGGTTACAGTAATGGAGTTATAATGTTTTTAACTGACTTCAAAAAAAAACATATCCCCTCAATGTATGCTGTTGTATTTTTACAAGCTTTTATTTAATTTCACCTGTCCCGTTGTCTGTAATAAAATCTTGCAAGTTTTTGATCCACTTCACTTCGCTTCGCTCAATAGGAAACCGGTTCCGATTGAGCTGAAATTTTGCACGTATGTGTATATCGCGTGACAATGCAATATTATGATATGAGATGGAGCTGATCTGATGATGGAGCTAGAAGGTGACCATCGGAACTCTGTAATGAAACGCCACAAATCTATCGAGTTTAGACTCATTTGACTTTGTATGTCATAAGCTCAGATCAAAGAAACAGGGTCGTAAGTATTTTTTCTTCCAACTATTCTTTAATTTCGTTACAATCACCCTAAAAACTCAGTACAAAGCGAGTCTTTAATGCTCTAGTCTAGAGCAATAAAAATGGGTGTATGAAATTTCGTTATAGCAGTTTTTTTTTAATCGCACCAAAAGGTGCCAATCTCAATGGATTAGCTCTATTCAGCCAATCGATATAATACTTTTTTTTACGTACGTATGATTTGTTTCTATCCTACTTGTTCCAAATTTAAATAAAAATGATTGCTACTAACTATGATTTAAAAATGAAAGACATTTAAAAAAGTGATTTGGCAGGAACTTTACTAATTTTGCTTGACAATATTTTTGGAAACGATAAAGTGTGATACTCTGATTTTGAGTGCTTCGGCTTCGAATTAAAATGGATTCATCTAGCGACACATTAACTCCGGAAAACATTCTAAATCAAGCCGACAGCGTTATAGAAACTTCTTTTTTAACTGTTTGATAATGAGTTTCTTTTATCTACTATTCCTATAGGTAATAGTTGAAAGAAAAGCCGATTATGCACCTCGCCTTAAGTAATTTATATTGCCCTCGTGCCTGTTATCAAAAATCAGGCACTCGGTGCAATAATAAATTACTTTGTGCTCGATGCAATAATCTTCTATTTTAAAAATAAAAGCTTGTTTTTAATAGTATTGTAAATGACTAACTCGTTTTATTACGGAAACCAAGCAATCACGTTGAATTCAAAACTCAATCGTGCTACATATGTGTGGTAAATAGCGTAAACATTACCAACCAATTACCTAATATAACAAACTAACATTTTGCTCCCACGCACAGACTTAATTGTTGTTAATATAACAACAATACAGATAGGTTAACCAGATTCCGGCAAACTTCTGGTTAAAATGTAGGTCTGTGTATAAGGTCTCTATCTAAGTATAATTAATTCGGAGAACTATATGTGTCTAAACACACTATGCCGAAGTTACGCGACCGAAGTTCGGCGGCTGATTTCACGTTCCGACGTATTTGGCTGGTATGACACACCATAAGTGCCGAACTTACGCGGCGGAAATTCGGCGCGGGCGTCCCCCTGCTGCTCCCCGACCCCGAATCTTCGTCGGTAATCAAACCGAACTTCGGTCTTGTATAATGTGTGGTCACAGAATAAGTTGCCGCTGAACTTACGCCCGACCGAAGTTACGCTGTACGCTATGACGCGACGTAATTTCGGCATAGTGTGTCGTCAGTAATTCAAATAGCATTGCAGGCGTAAATGTGCCGAACTTCGGTCGCGTAACTTCGGCATAGTGTGTTTAGACACTAAGAGTTATTTATCCCTGCCGGGTTCTGTGTTTCCGGATCGCTACAACCTTAGGGTTAAGCGGCAACAGATTTTGTTTTACACTACGTCAAGATACAATATACAGTAACAATAATTAATTTTCACGAGGATACAAAGTGAAAAATAAATAAATTCTCAATAGATTCCTTAGCGAGGCTTTCCAAGAACTCCGACGTATACTAGGTACTGCATAGTTAGGTAATCAAAGTCAAATCATTTACTTCAATTACTAATTAAAGTGCCTCTTCGATGACCTCATCGAAGAGGCACTTTTGAACGTCGAATATTAAAATTAAAGGAAATAGGAAGGGATGGGATTGATTCCACACCCATTCGCAAGTGTAGGTTTGTATGAAGAAGAATGGGAAAGAAATTCCATACACTTAATATAATACAGGGTGAGATTCAGTCGTTCATATTCTATCAGCAAAGTATGAAATCTAAGTGGTGACCATCGGTAATTTTTAACGATAACCAATTAACGAGGGAGATTATCTTTAATAATAATAATTTATTCCTTAATTTGGCAACATCGGCCCACTGGTTAGTAAAATACACACATCAAAAGTGTCTAGGGATCAAGCATTTTTATGCGGATTTCTTGAGATTGAGATGTGGCTTTGTAATAAATTTATGATTTTATAAATTTATATGGATCCTTTTTGGTGCATTTCATAATTTGAATGGGTCCGTTTTTGTTTTTGGTCTATATCAATGACTTGCCATATCTTTTAAAGGGTGTTTGTGATGTTGTTTTATTTGCAGATGATACTTCTCTTATATTTAAAGTAGACAGAAATAGACAAGATTTTGACGATGTAAATACAGCATTAATATTGGTCACGGATTGGTTTACAGCTAACAATCTGGTTCTTAACGCCAAAAAAACTAAATGTATAAAGTTCGCCTTGCCAAATGTTAGAAATTTAGGACCTAACATTGTCCTAAGTAATGAACAGCTTGAAACTGTTGATTCAGCCGTGTTTTTGGGTATTCAAGTCGATTCGAAAATTCAATGGGGTCCGCATATAACACGCTTGGCGGGAAGGCTCAGCTCGGCCGCCTATGCTGTCCGAAAAGTAAGACAATTCACGGACGTTGATACAGCTCGACTAGTTTATTTTAGTTATTTTCACAGCGTTATGTCCTACGGAATTTTATTGTGGGGAAAAGCCGCTGACATTCAAAATATATTTGTTTTGCAAAAACGAGCTGTTCGGGCAATTTACCAGCTGGGTTCTAGGGTTTCTCTAAGAGATTTGTTTAAAGAGATTGGCATCCTTACGGTGGCATCTCAATTCATCTTTGCCAACATTATGTATATTAGGCAGAATTTACATTTGTATACTAAAAACAGTGATATTCACAATTTTAATACTAGAAATAAGCACCATCTACGTGTTCCCTTTCATCGGCTTCATAAAGTTCATAGCTCATTTGTAGGGCTCGGTATAGTTTTTTATAATAAACTGCCTTCATCTTTGTTAGACTTACCTTTTAATGCCTTTAAATCTAAAATCAAATCCATCCTTTGTTCTAAGGCATATTATTCGATAAATGACTACCTTGACGATAAGAGCAGTTGGTCGCTCGATTGAAATAATGACTGCGTTCATGCTCTTTCTCCAGATTAATTTATTTTCCGACAGGTTATATGAATTCATATAATTGTTTTTTTTTTTTTTTTACTTTTGACTTAGTTAAGTCATTTTAGTTTTATTTTATGTATATTTTGTGTTTTTGTGTTTTTTTATGTCTGTGTTTGTTTTATATTAATCTTCATTTTCTATTTTTTTTTAAACAGTTTTAGTTTATCTTTTTGTGCCTTCTAGTCACGGTTGGGATGTAATTTCGAATTGATGTATGATGTGAATGTTCTATTAAATTGTATAAAATCTTGGTTCTTCTAACCGTACAGACAGATGTGTTGCTGGGGAGTTTGTTCCGCCACTTCTTCTTCCCAGCCAAAACACTAGGAAGTGTCGAAGGGGGGGGCGCTTTGGGGGACTGTCTTATGTAAAAAATTGACCTTCAAAAAGTGCTGATAAATCAGCCTAATGTGAATAAATGACTTTTAATTTTTGTTTTTTTTTTTTTTTTTGAATCAGGAACTGTGAATCAAATTCGAGTAAAAGATGAAAATCAGCTGTCAATATTTTCCCTATAAAAACATACAACGCATTGAAGACATTATTAGTGCTACTGTTTCCCTACTACTGATTAAAACCAACGTTATTATGGAGCGGCGACGTCATTTAAGCAGTGAAGAAATGCTCAGAGCCGTGGGAATGATAGAAGCTGGTTCCCGGCAACGTACTGTGGCTTTAGCTCTGAATACAAGTCAGAGTGTTATCAGTCGACTTTGGACACGTTACCGAAGCACTGGTACCGTGGCTGAGCGCCATGGAGGACGGTATCGCTGCACCACACGGAGACAAGACCGATACATTCAAATCTTAACTCGAAGAGCTCCAACAATAACCGCCATGATGTTAGCCGTGAGGCTTCATCACTCTTCAGGGAACTTAATTAGCGACCAAACAGTCAGAAACCGCTTGCATGAAGTGAACCTTCATTCCCGAAGACCGCTACGGGTACCACCTATAGCAATGCACAATCGTAGGATTCGATATCAATGGGCTCTTGAACACAGAAAATGGGCAGAAGAACAATGGCGTTTCGTGTGCTTTTCTGATGAGTCTCGTTTCGGTATGAGACCGGATACAAGACGTATACGACACTGGAGAACCCCTGGACGCCAACAGCGATTAAAATCCTGCCAGGAAGTCCATCCTTATAGTGGTGGAACCATCATGGTATGGGCGGGTATTTGGATCGGCGGAAGAACTGAGTTGATTTGGATCAGAGGCAACCTCAACGCTCAAATTTATGCTGAGACGATTGTATCAGACGTCATCGTTCCTCTACAAGTGCAAATCGGTCCCTTATTTCAGTTAATGCATGATAATGCACGACCGCACACCGCAAGAGTTGTAAGACAGACTCTCGCCGCAGCTAACATCAATGTCCTGCCCTGGCCTGCTCAGTCGCCAGACTTGAATCCGATTGAGCATGCATGGGATATGCTACAGAGAAGAGCTCTGCCGAATATGGAGGGTATCCAGTCGCAAGAAGACCTTTTTTTGTTGTTGCAACGAACATGGGCGGCCATTCCACAGCGTGATTTGGATGAACTCATTTTGAGTATGCCAAACCGATGTTCTTGTGTTGTTAGTGTTCGCGGTAGAAACACGGATTATTAATTGTTTAAGTTACCCAATAAAATTTTAAAGAAAACTGTTATTTCAGTCTTTTTTTCGAACTTTTGTGTTAGTGGTTCAAATGACAAAAATCCCTTTATTAGGAAAATGGCAAATTTATTTATTAATGCAAAGGTGACTTGGTTTATCGTTACTGTGACAAACGAAAACACTTTATTTGATGAATCCTTAAAGAAAATTTTAATTAATATCAATCAGGAGAAAAGTTATTGCAAAAATATATGTCGATCCCTAGACACTTTTGATGTGTGTACTTATCAACTAAGGATTAGTAGCTAACCTAGGTACAAAAGTTTTCAACCCTGCCGCACGAGCAACCGGACAGAGTTCTTTAAAATCTGTGCATCATGTTGTTCAGCTAGAATTTTCAAGATAATGTTTGTGCTACCCCTCATTCTGCTTATTAAGGATGCGCTCTTCTTCCTCATAACGGCATAAAAGTCATCCGTTCGTGCTACAGCAAACATACTAGACGCACTGCAGAATCGGGGCAACCTCAACAGTACCCTGAAGCCATTATTGTATTGCACCCTAAAGTTCGATATTTCCAAAACCAGTCAGTTTGGACCCCATTTTGTTGGGGTAAAAATTGTTGCAAATAAGGTCTAGTATGGTGCTGGACAACGACACTTGGAAAGACTTGGGGGAGGCCTTTGCCCAGCAATGAGACAGCGTAGGTTAAACAAATAAAAAAGGTCTAGTATCACCCACTTCAAGGACCGCATCGAATTACAAATCACCCTGTATACTTAATACACGGAGGCTCAACCACAGTTAAAAGTAATAGCTACACGTAGTAACATGTGTATTCTAACAGCGATTCAGAGTAGACTAGACGATCCTATTATGACGTCATCATTTATCACGTAGAGTGGCCGTATGTGTCTGTCGACCCTTCATTTATAACTCGCGTGAACTGCTTGCTTTTGTACTGCTGTCTTGTTAAATCAGTAGGTGTGAATTTTATTTAAAACTAACTGTTGCCTGCGTCTCCGTCCGCTACAACCCGTATATGTACACCACAGGAACATAAAATTGGAATAAAAACTATCCTAAGTGTTAATACAGGTTCTATCTATCTGTGCACTAAATTTTATCTAAATCTTTTCAGTCGTTTAGGTGTGAAAGAGCCACAAACAAACACACTGACATACATTTATTCATCCTCACAAACTTTTACATGTATAATATTAGTAAGATTCTCTGTTGTTATGGTTCCGCACCCAAACGGACCCTATTACTAAGACCGTCCATCCGTCTGTCCGTCTGTCTTTCTATCGGTCACTAGGCTCTATCTCATAAACCGTTCATGAATTTCTGTTGCCGCTATAACAACAAATTCTAAAAATGCAATACAATTCAAATGTGCCTGTAATGGCTAGCTTGAAATTAATAAATTAATGGTTTGATTTGATTAAAACAATTTCTTCGGGGTTTACATTTTCGTACCACTAACGCCATCTATTGTTCTAAACTTAAACAACAAACGAATTTCATGCCAAACCGTTTCCGGACATTGTGTACCTACTCATACAAAGGGTAAAGAATCTCATAAACAGGGCAACAGAAACCAATATGAAAGGTTTTCTGAGGTAAACATAAGAATAGCCACATTTCCTTTCACGCGGCGCGTCTGAAACTGTTACCATTTACATAAAGTAATACTTACTAAGTGTTTTCGCCTTCCGCTATTTGCGTTTTAGGTCTTATTTCAATTGTATTTTTGCTCAGGTTTGGACGCTTTTTTTATCGTTGTAAAATCATCAAATGAGTCCTTCTACCAAGAACGAGGGGGGAGTCTGTCAGACTTGTACTGACTAAAATCCACGGTGATCCTTCAATAGCCCTTTACGTTCTATGGTCACGGTTAACTGATGAGAAAGTTTCGGGACCCCGGAGACAGTCCCGCGACCCCAGAGGTTTGGACGCTGCAGTACAATTACGCTTGTAACTTTTTGGGGTAAGCAAAGAGGCTTTGATTCTTGAGATGTTTACCTCTTGTCTGTTTGTTATTGAATGGACTGGTGATAATCTACTTAACTGTTTTGTATTTCAGTGTTCCTAGGTTTGAAAATTTGAGAGGACATCTTAGGTTATCTAATTCTAGATATTTATTTGTTATAGCAAAATAAAAGAGTGAATGCTGTAACTCTACTGAATACTTCTACAGGGTGGATATTCACCCTGTAGTAGTATTCTAAAACTTATAAGACAAAAGTTTATTTTGTTTAAAGAATATTTTTTTAATGTTGACTTCACAACCAAGAAACGTAGTAAACACAAAATTAACTAATAAAAAAATATATGTTGCACCGTTCACCAGTAACTTCTAAAAACAATTTCTGAACTGTATTTATTCTTTGCGGCCGGAACCACCTTCTAAATTCAGTATTCAGGTGGCTTGCACCCTGTTAAAATGTCCTAAGTTGTAACTTAAATGTTAGCTCAAGTTAGTTCACGGGTGTAAGTACTAGCGTTATGTTACTGTTGAGATTTTAGCAAAATACGGTTAGTTTTAGAAATGACAGTGTTTGCATTTTTGCTCTACAATGTACGAGTATCATTATTAAAATCTATGGACATTCGTTCGTAGGTGTATCAGGAGGATCCATTGACTTTTTTGCTAGCTTAATCTTAAAAAAATAAACGAAAATAATATCATATTCTACATACTATAGGTACCTACTTATATAATAACTGACAAAATGTAGATAGGATTATAAGGAACAGCAGTCCAGACCTGCAGTACACCTGCAGAGATTACTGTTTTATGTACTTTTTGAGGCCATAAATTGAAAAAATAGAACTTCACCATCATTATTCTGCAAAATAATGAAAATTCCGACCTCATTGATTGCAAACCTCATCGGTTATTTAAAAATCGAACAATAAGAATCGCGCCATTTTCTTTTTTCTTTTTCGTCCAGAAACGTGCTCTACGGTTGGTTCGATTTTTCTTTATTAAAACTAGACAAATAATAATCACAGAGTGGTTGAATTGAATGAACATTGGTTTTAATTGCTTAATTGGCAGTTCTTATTTTTCTCATAATAAAGATTAATCTTATTTGATTTCGACACGTAGTTGTAGTCATAGTCGTAGTTTAGTTTTTTGTGTTATCTTTTATTTTATTTTTTTATTTTATTTGGGAAAACCAACAATTGTACATTGTAGCTTACTTCTAAATACATCTTAATAACTAAGTTAAAGTACAATTCACTACGTTTCCACTGATTACAATTTAAATTAAAGTACATTATGTGACTTATTCTAGCAAAACTTGGTGACAATCAGTAAAATTTAAATAATAAATAAAAACAGTAATAACTTAATTTAGCTGAGTGAGTTTAATTCTAGTGTTTTAATGATATTTCTCTTAAATTTAATGCGAGGTTCGGCAAATATGTCGATTTCGGTAAAGTGTTTGTTATAATTTTTTACCAATCTTTGAAGGGGCGCCCGTTCTCCCGCATTTGTACGGCTGGCAGTTGTAGCAAAAAGCGGGTAAACGCGCGCCTCTCGTCTAATCACAGTTCTGGGCACTATATATGATATTTTGTTAACAAGTTCAGAGCAATCATACTTATTGTGTATAAGCCCATGCAAAAGCATGGCTTGGAGTAATAGACGCCTTGATTTAAGGGTAAGTAAGTGGAATTTATGCAGTGAATCCCTATAAGAAAGACGGATCATACGACACTTGTACTGCATCGTTTTCAAAAATTTTCTTTGCACTCTCTCAATAGCTTGGTCATATTTTGCATAGAACGGGTCCCATATCATGCAGGCATATTCCACTTGTGGACGTACCAAGCTGTTAAATAGATACAAATATGTTGATGGTCGTTTAAAATCAGCGGAAGATCTTATGACAAGGTTATACATTTGGAAAGCTTTAGCAATTATCTTATCAACGTGCAAGTTCAAATGAAGTTTACTGTCCAAATGTACACCAAGATCACGAATATCGTTCTCCTCAAGAAGAACTTCATTGCACAGTGAGTAACTAAAGTTAATTGTGTTTTTATTTTTAGTAAACTTAACTATTTTACATTTAGGGTACATATATTTATACAGTAATAAAAAAGGAATTTCTAAATTTCAACCTTCTCTGTATTTTGTTGGTAATTTGCATTGCATTACCAAACGGACGAGTCGTTACAGGATAATGCATGATAATTGTTAACAAAAGTTTCTGTTGGCCGCCATTTTTGTGCTAATTCCACGTGAGAATTCCGAGAGTTTCTAACTGTTGTTACGAAATTCTGAAATATTTTATACTGTTGAATTTATAAATGAATGTTAAACTGAAGTCGTTTTTGTAATTGAATCAATCTTAATAGGTAAACACAAGATGCTTATGCTCAAATCTGTGTGGTTCTTTCTTCAAAAGACCATCTCAGACATAAGCCCACATGACCCTCGTATGACTACCAATAATAAATTGTCTAGACTTTAAAAGAGACAGTAACCTCTGAGTTTGTTTCGGCTTTTTCTTCTCAGAGTAGTCAGGTACGAAACATTAGCTTCATCTAGTTTGTAAAAAGACGACGTGTAAAAGTGTTGATATTAACCTACTTTCAAAAATAGATATCATTTCATTTATCACTTATATACCGATAATTCATGAAAGCAAATTAAAATAATACACGTAAATAAAAGAGTTTTAGGACAAGTGCCTATATATTAAAAAAAAATACAATTTATTCGACATAATCGTCCATTTCATACATCATAGAAGTCACAGCTCGTGCCGTGCTGACACCATCAAAGCCGATGTTCTGGTTGGATTTGAGCATGTCTTGTAGATCCACCTTCTGCATGGTCACCCTTACTAGATCCTTCAATATCTTCCTTATATCATTGTCTTGTGCTATGAGCCCTTAAAAACAAAATGAAGTTATGTTAGAAGCATTTTTTTTCTACTAACGTAAAACTAAAAAACTGACGATTTTGTTAAAGAGAATGAAAACGTCAATGATTTTCATCTGTCAACTGTCTCTTGAAAATTGTGTTTCATTTAGCAAAAAATACTTAGTGCAAAATAATTTTCAAAAATATTTGTTATGTTATAAATGTGAAAATGTATTTATTTGTGCGCATAGGTGTTAGAAAAGAGTTCATGTAATCATAATAAGGCACCAACACAGTTTCCTGCAAGGGTCGCGGGAATATCGTGTAAATGTGGCCGTACGTAAACGTAACGTAAAGGGCTATTGAAGAACACTGTGGATTTTAGTCAGTACAAGTATCCCCAAGGTCCCTCCCGACCTGACTTGAACGAAAAAAAAACCATCACAGTTTCGTTCATAACGTGGTCGCACAGTACACTCGGCATTGGATAGCTAAGGGTTGAAAAAGAAGATAATATCATTTGACAAAAAATTTAGGACCTTTGATTCTTTCTTTCGTCAACCCTGTCATATCTCTTCTCATTGGTAATGACGGCGGAGACTGGATATTATTCGGTTGGATCCTAAGCCTCTTCTTCCTCCGTATAGCTAAGGGCTGGACTGGTGTCGTTCCCATTGGATTCAAATCGGGGTAGGAATTGTGGTTGGGGTTGACTGGTGGCTGAAAATTTTGGATATCCATGGGTGGCTGGTATTGCATATGTGACATTTGTGGTGGGCCACTACCACAGTCGTTGTTGCAAGAGAAGGAGCAACACATCTTCGGGAAGGGGCAATCGGGTTGCCTCGGCGGCGGTGGTGGAGGAGGAGTATTTTCTTGCGGGGCATTCATGGGCTGTAGCGGTGGTGATTCCGTTTTGGCACTGCGCTGGCAATCCTTGTAATACAGAAGGTTCTCTATGCTTCCCTCATCTGATGACGATGATCGATGTTTCCTTGATCTTGATTTTGTGAATGCTTGTGTGATACATAATGTTAATACTAACTGAAACAATGATTTGAAATGTTAATATTATGTAGGGGAACAGTGTATAAGACGGGGACACGAGGTATAATGGGAAATCACACACCTAAGGCAAACTTAACACTGCCCCCGACCCCTCTTTGAGGAGTGGCTGGAGAGGCGTCACGGCGTCCTCACCTTCCGCCTGACGCAGGTCCTCACTGGACACGGGTGTTTCGGGAGGTTCCTGTGTCGTATTGGCAAGGAAGAAACGCCTGGGTGTCACCACTGCGAGGATCGCCCGGAGGACACGGTGGAGCATACGGTGCAGGACTGCCCCGCTTGGGCAGAGCACCGCCGTGTCCTCACGGAGGCGATAGGCGGCGACCTCTCGCGCCCGGCATTGGTCGAGGCCATGCTGCGGGGCGAGACGGAATGGGAAGCGGTCGCCTCCTTCTGCGAAGCAGTAATGCTAGCAAAGGAGGAGGCGGAACGCGTGAGGGAGAGGACAGCGTCCACCTCACGACCCAGCCGCCGCGGGAGACGCCCACGGCAACGGACGTCGCAAGACGATCTCCAGCCACTGTAGGCGCGGGCATCCGGGTCGACGGCGCGTTGTGTTCCACGCGCGCCTCAATGAGCTGTCAGCAAATTGACGGGGCCTCCTAAGAGGGCCAGAGCCTGCCGGGGTCGCGGGATTGTCTCACTCGGTAACCGTGACCCTGGTACATAAAGGGCTATTGAAGGAACACCGTGGATTTTAGTCCGTACAAGTCTGACAGTCCTGATGGCGCTTACTCTACGTTAGTGTTGTGTTAAGTATGCCTAAAGAGTGTATGTCCCCATTATACCTCGCGATTATTAACGTCCCCGTCTTATACACTGTTCCCCTACTACTGCAAATGCTTCGTTGGTTTTTCGTTATTCAGAAAGAAGTTATAGCGAGATATCTGCAGATACAGTACTTACTTAAATATTATCATTATTTTTATACTATGGTCGTTTTTTGGGATATTTTAATGAAATTATAGCTTATTTTTTTTAGCATTTGAACTAATACCTTATATGACTGGTATAATATGTATAGAATATTTTATAAAAATCGTAAGGCCGAGTAAATAAAAACAATATAATCATAAATGTTTATTAAGAGTGTTCAATTTAGTGCTTCTACTACGCTTACTCGTAATTTCTTCTAAACATTTACTAGTCGAAATTAACATTATAATGAAAAGAAAGAGTTTTTGTTATGTTTTTTCGATGGACTAGGCTCACTTTTAACACAGGTTTTATTTGATGTCTTTTGACAATTCAAAAGTGCCTGTAATTGGCCTAGTTGAAATAAACGATTTGATTTGATTTGATTTGACTCAAAAACCGATTTTAGATTTTCAGTGTTCCCAGGGCAAAGATGGGGTTGCCGGGTAATAAAAAAACGCAATTTATGGATATCAACAGTAACTAACACAAAAAAAAATGTTGTAGAGATATCACTGCTAATCTCCTCACTACTAAAACTAAAATGAAAATTTCCTCAAAAACTTACAATTTGTAAAAAATCCATTGTTCTAAATTCACATTGACGCAGACGCTTGCGCATGCATTATCGACATACTGGTGTTCGGAGGAAATCGGGCGTCGTCGTGTTTTGTAAACATTACTGCCTATTTGTAAGGATCGCCTATTTTTTCCTTACGTGCTCCATATTCGTATGTGAACACTTTGATAAATGTTACTTTTCTGGACGAATTAATTATTTTTTTAGAAGCGTGTTATCTTACAGACGCCTATTAACCTACCTCAATCTGTCAAATTTTGTTTAACACATTTTCAACCTTAACACAATAGTGGAAGGTTAATATTCGATTGGTAAAATTTGACAGATTCGGGTAGGTTGATCTGCTGGCATCTGTAAAATGTTTGTTTTAAAATCAATATTTTTATATCTTTACTGTTTTATTATTAATAGGGCCACTTCTAAAATTAAACTAAATTGAAACAGAAAAGAAATTGCTCGGGATAGTTCGACGAAAAACTTACTATGGACTGTTCTAAATGGAGAATCTAGAACACCATCTTAATTCTTACACATCAGCTTTGCTTTCATTTTCTTGTTCGTGGAGACTTTTTCAAACTATTTTTCTCAAACAATCAATTGTGAGTTTAACTGTAGAGCGAAACAGACAAAAGAAGGAATATTGTTTTAGGAAGATTCATAAATTAAATGTTCTTTCATTTTGTTTTGCAGAATTCTTCCCAGCTACTAGCCAGACTGATTGACGTTGTATAACCTACAAGTAGTTGTTCCGGGTCTTCTGAGTGTTTTTGTATGTGAGTTTATATGTTTGTAAATGGACCCACGTCGCAGGAGTTCTAGTATGGAGCAACGTTTTTGACTTTAAAAAAAAACCTTCGCAAGCGCGACTTAAGATGTATATTCTGAAAGTTGGCAACGTCGCAAATTGTTGTCAAATATTAACAAGTTCTAATTAATTTAGCAATGTTTCTGTATGGAAACAAGAAATATGGTTCTGTAGTGCACTAGAAAATTGATAAGGGAATGCAATAAGTAATATTGTATCACCGAATATGTAGTTTTAGATGTAAAAAAAGTATTTGAAAACCTTCCAAATGCCTTTTTTACACCTGAAACGGTGACAACATCAAATTCAGTGTTTTAATTGCATTCCTATATGAACTTTGTAGTGCATTACAGAACCATATTTAACCAGTAAATAAAACTTGTAAATATTTGACAGCTATTTGCGACGATGCCAACTTTCTGGTTGCGCCCTTAACCTTGCAATAATTATTATTTAGTCACAAACTAAAATGGCTGAACAACAACATTAATTTGACTTTAATGTTAAAGTGTTCATGTAGAAGTTTGAATACTCTGCAATGATGATGGCGGGAAACGTCACCGGATGTTAGAAAAATGGATTGAAGAATTCGACGTTTCTAGTTCGGAAGTCGGAACCTCCGTGGCTCGATTGGTAAGAGCGTCGGATGTACTGAATCTGGAGACCGTTCGCAAATCCTGCTCGCAATTTATAGTTAGCTCGCTATCTATAGAAAATATTTAAAATCATTTTCTATTTAGAGTAAAGTTAATCGATCAATAGTAATGATTACTCCCTTTGAAGTATAAAATAACAGCTCCACCTTATCAGGGAACAATAAAAATGATAAACTTAGCTTATCAACCTCATTATTCCTCTCTCCAGTGTAAGTAGCCACTCAAAATGTATTAATTACACTGCTTTCATGTTATCACGATGTTTTTGTACATAAACTCGTTTAGAAATTGTTTTCGTAATGTAGACACGATGTTTTTAGGGTTAGGTACCCGGCGGAACCCAATTAGTGGTAGCAGACAGTTAATGTACGATTGTGGTACCTTTTTACCAACGTAAGCGTAACGATTTTATGCTATTACCATACACTCCATGTTTTTCTGGTGGGATAAAATACGGACAATGGTACACTATAACCTGCATTGACGGCACAAGTAGGCCTCACCAAGGCGCTGGCCACACAGAAAAGACGTAAGACCCAGACGGGGCGGAGACATTTGTGTGTACAGCGTCCCTTTCATACAGCGTCCCTTTCATTCAAAGCGTCGCGACACAAAACATGCAGAAGAGTCGCGTCGTGGGCGCAACGCTAGGTACATCTGCGCCTGTCCGCTACGCGTCCTTGTCTTACTTCTCTTCTGTGTGGCCTGCGCTCAAGACCGCAAGGCTCGTGACCATCACGTCGGAGTCCGGGGCCTAAGGGCTTCGCCACACTTGGCGGAAATTCTGTCGCGGATCTTCCGCATCGGAACGTCAATACATGTTATTGCTTATAAATTACAAATAGCGGGCACATTACGCGGAAGATCGGTCGGGGTAATTTACATGTATTGACGTTCCGATGCGGACGATCCGCGGTGGAATTTACGCCAAGTGTGGCGAAGGCTTAACAGTATTCACTGCGTTCCGTCTGATCGCACACAGCTGCAGACCGGAGGCACGGGGCCCTGGGCTGTAGCCGAAAAAAAGGCCCTCTCGCATCTACCCCTGTGCGCATGAGTTCAGTTCGTTTTGGATGAGTTCACTCCACCATTGCTTCTGGACTATATGCGGATCCATTTTCTTCTTTTCATCAGCATTCAACGAGAATAGAAAAAAAATACCTTATATTCGTTTTTCTTTGAAAAATATACAATTAGCTCACGAAAATGATCGAATTCACAAGAACATTATTTAAATAGTTATAGATACGTATCAGCATAAGTTAGGATAAGCGTATCAATCACATTGGGTTGTACCTACCTGTAAAGATAAAATTAAAGAAAGAAAGAAATAAAATATTTTTATATCCTTTAAAATAATACAGGTAACTACATTCTCAGGCTATTATACTCTATCAATTCTCTCTCCAATTCCGATATTTTGATATTTTTATCAAGCATTCTCTGACGATACAACACTGCTTCTGACATAATGTATTTACGTATTTCTTCAAGATTGACATTCCCTTTTATACCATGCTTATACTTTTTCCTTAGGTCCTGACAGTAATTGTACCACCAAGGTAAAACCAAATAGTGGTCCTCAGGTTCCAGGATCATTTCAGAACAAAACTCCTGGTTAGAAAGTTTAATGGATCCTAAAAGACTTTTGTCTTTTTCCAGGGGGTCTTTTAGGTTGATAGGTTGGTGCTTCTCCTCAAATGCTTTCCTGGCTGGTGATTTGGTGGGAAGCAGGTGGCTGCAGTCGGTGATAGTAAGGTAGACTACGGCGAAGAGACATAGTCGCTGCGGAAACAAGGTCAAAGTTAAAGAAGGTTAGAGAAGTTTCTCTTCTTTTCTTTAAGAGCTGGAAGTCAAGAGGAGAAGCTTTGCCCAGCATTGAGATGATGCAGGCTTACAGTAATAGTAACTAAAGAAATCTTTTGGAACTAAGCTTATAGAGAATAACTCGCCTCTCGGGCAACCTATGTGTATTTTAGATGCATATCTTTCTTTTATCTGTGACATCACTGACATCGGTGAAAGGAAATTGAGGAAAACTGGACTTATATAATCATAATAATTCTTAAACTCATGTCAAAGGCCTGCGGTGTTCCTAGAGGCAGCTGAAAACACGTTGACCTCCCTTGCCTCTTTCCACCTTTCACGATCTAATGCCATTATTGGCACCGTGCACGACTTTAGCGCCACCTAGCGTTTGCACTGTTGACGGCTCTGACCGTTCTAATTGAAATCAGATTTCTTTACAAAACACATGGTTTTGGATTCCATGGCGATCCATCAGCTCTGAATAAAATTAAATAAACATAGGCAAAATGTATTCTATAAAAAAAATGTCAAATACAGGATTAAAATGAGGATTATGATATTATTTACTTTTTTCTCTTCACGGCAGCTAACCATTTCCTGCATTGCTCATCTTTCCAAGAACCGCTTAGGAATCAATAAAATTTAAATTTACTATTTCTGCTAGTATTCTTGCAGTTTACAACACAACAACTGCTGTGACCTATGTTTTTCTGGTGGAATAACGCGATTATAAAAATTACGTACAGATATGTCTGACAAATTGATTCGAAATTGACAGATGACAGAGTTCAATGAACTCTGAGACAGAGCCGTCGTACTCCGACTGCTCCCCATCACCTGCCGTTGAAGAAACTACGATATCTCGTCAGATATTCATTGAAATCAAATGATGTCAAGGGAAATTTTGTTCAAAATTAAATGTTTGTAATTATTAACGTATTTATTTGGGTAAGGATTAATATTATGTTCATAAAAATACCGTCGCAAGTAATGTATTATTTTAAAACCAATTTGATTTCCATAAAAAAGGTTATAGTGAGTTAACCTTAAAAGACAGATATATGCTGTCGCGGACTTTATTTTAGAACGTTTCATGAGGAAAAATTCCGCCATACATAATTTTTGCGTAATGTAAACCGTTTACGCAGCGCACGCAACGGAAGCTCTCAATAAGAATTTCCCGATTTGACAACATGTTTCATTGCTGCTCTACTCCTATTGGTCATAGCGTGATGTTATATAGCCTATAGCCTTCCTCGATAAATGGACTATCCAACACAAAAAGAATTATTCAAATCGAACCAGAATTTCCTGAGATTAGCGCGTTTTTAATAGTTGGCATAGGTGAATGTGCTCTTAGACAATCCGACATTAGTTTTACTTTTCGCCACCATGGGCGCTGCAATCGAATAGTACTACCCCCACCTAGTACTTCGCACCCAGCGAATAGGCCAATCTTTCAAAAATTAGTCCAGCACATCCGACCATCTTCTTCTGCGCTTGCCACGTTGTCGTTTCCTGTCAGTTGGTCTCTTTAGAGTGCTTATTTTCGCCCAGTGGTCCTGGTGGCCATATACACACAAAAAAAATGGTTTACGTTTTGAAAAGTCTTTATCGCTATCACAATTAACTAATCATAGGCCTTCATACACACCTAATACACAAAAGGTAAGAAAACTTACCTACCAATATTAATTTCGCATTCGGATCCGACATTATACAACTTCGGATCTTAAACGAAGACGTTGTGTTTAAACCCTTATACTTAGCACATATAATCTCCCTTACTTACTAATGTTATTAACACTTAAGTTTGTGGGGACGTTTGGATGTTTTATACTCTTCATGTCTTCATGCAAAAAGTAATATAAAAAGGTATTCTGCACAATAGTTTAATTTAAACGAGCGAAATTAGAGGATATTAAATAACAATTATAATTAAACGTAATTAATCATCTGTTAAATTATATACTACTCGTAAATTAGGTACATGAATATGAGTATACAACTGTACATTGTGTTTTCATATGTTCATAGTGTAGACTGTAACTTTTTTTGTTAAACGACCCATTACGACCCATGAGCGCTCTCATAATAATTGGGAAAAGAACATGTCGATGTATTAAAGGTACTTTTAACAAAATCTTATGTCTGATCCCAGCACAATGAAAGATAGAAATAGGGTAGAACTTTGGCAAAATCGTCTTTACTTTGCAAAGAAAGATGTTGTATAGCTATTAAATCTTTTACCAACCCACGTAGTGTGGAAGAAAAAATATTCGTGTATCTTGATCTTTTAGCACTGGCTTATGAGCGTTTGTAACATAATAGTTTCAGCCCGTAACTTCATTCGCATTCGCATACGAATCCCGCCGCCCACACTGTTCCCTTTTTCGACTTCATAATTATCATCTCCCTAGCCTTTTCCCAACGATATTGGAGTCAGCTTCCAGTCGAACCAGATATAGCTGAATATCAGTATTTGACATGGAGCGACTGCCTAACGGACTTCCACAACCCAGTAACTGAGTAATACGATACCCCATGGTAAGACTGGTTGTCAGACTTTGGAGGATAGTAACTACTGTCAAAGATCTACAAATGACAGCCGCGACCAACGGCTTTACGTGCTTTCCGCGGCACGGAGGAAACTCGCTATGACAGATGGTCACCCATCCACAGACCAAACTCGGCAAGTGCGGCTTAACCCGAAAGATCGGCCTGTGCGGCTGTAATTATTTAGCCACGAGCTCCTCTTTTTCGACATGGTACATAATTATTGTAAAAAAAAATTGTTTACTTTTCTTCTTTTTTATTACCGTATATACCTGTAAATTATATGTAGGTAATTGTAACTTAGGCCAACTGCGATTCCTTCTGTCACTTATAGCACAGGGAATCCTATTTTAAGTGACAGAGTATTATTGTTGTACCCTACTACTTTTTGAACCAATAAACGTATTTGTATTGTATTGTGATAGCTATCAGCTAATATTATCGTAAAATAAATATAGGTAATTGCTAGCCTAAGTAGTCAAAAATAATATAGCTTCCTACCAAAGAAAAAAAAGTGTAGTTGTCATGGTTATATTTTATCACACTTGACATCTTTAATACAGGTTTTAAGGCGAATAAGGTAAATAGACAGACAGAATACCTTTCACATTTTGGTATGATATAAAATATTTTGTAGGTAAAATCATGTTGTACCTTCCTACATATTGCCGACACGCCTATTACTAAAAATAAGGCAATAAATCGTACCAAAACACATATTTTGTTCACGGATAATGTTTATTTTTAACATAAATAGTACGTGCGTATCAGTATAATGGCAGAAAGTCTTTGCGATGCTACGGCTGCAAAGGTTTTTTTTTCATGTTTACAGGATTTCCTCCCATAATAAAGCCATTTTTATCTTCCAAAATTTTACTTGACATTTTTTTAAGTAGTTAGAAACCCATTTCTATGCATTGTAACAATTTATGTTTGACAGCGCCTGCGGTTTTGTTAATAGGTGTTACTCGAACGAGCGCTTGACCGTACCAAAACTACATCAAATGAGGCACTATTCAAGAAGTTTTCGTCTCTTTCTTTCGTTTTTCGGAATTGTTTGAAAGAAAAAAAAAATCTAATCAATTTCAAGAACTTGCAGGTCACCTAAATAGAAACAGTTCATTTGAAAAATAAAACTAATATTAAATGCTCGATATGGGCCGGTCCAGTGCATCTTTTCGAGCTAAATTCAGTTTGCTCGATAATCATATGAATATGGAAGAAGAAGGAGTAACTTCAACTAAACTAATACATTAATTACATAATAATGTATTCGCTCGTCACCATTAGGCAAAAGGTCACACGTCAATATAATTGATCAATCTGATAATTTGCGGCCTTCCTCAGGGGTTCTCGTCTCACTCTCTAACATGGTGGCTGAGGCACTCTAATCTTAGGTGTTTCTATTATTAATTAAGGCTTTGTCAAACAGTGCATTCGGCTTAAGGCGACCCTAGCGTGGTGTTTACACATATACTGAGGCCTTATCATGAGTTTTCACCTATTGTGACGTAAAGTAAACTGGAACTTTGACATTTAATTTCAAGGAAAAAATTAGTTCCTTTTTGTACACCAAAGGCGCTGTTCCATTTTTCCATACAAGAAACGCTGTAAATACTGGAAAGACGCTGTAAAGTAAAATAGTGAAAACTTGTGATAAAGGCTCTGGTACCTATAAGTCCAATAACATATACTTTAGGTGCAAAACGAGCCTCCACAAAGTTGTCAACTAAGCATATTGTACCAGGGTCGGGCTCGGGCAATAGGGCTCCATTATCACCGTTTATAATTTTTAAAAGCACTTTTAGGGATGGACTGCTCAGCCTCCTGCCCGTATTGTGGATAACAGCCAACATCCTCTAATAGAAGAGGTCTGTGTCCCAGGTGCAGTACCACATTAAAAAAATATAATGAAGCTAGAACTTTGGCCTTCAAAATAAAACAGCGAGAGTAGACTGCTAGTTTGTTACCTTTTCATTACTCATACTCTGAAAGTAGGTCATTACATGTCTGATTAGCGATTTGAAAGTTATCCATTGCAGGCTTAGGGAGAATCGCTTTCAACTAACAGCTGCCAAATTTAAGAAAAAAAACTAGTTCCAAGTATTTTGACATTTCTATTGAACCACGTTGTAACTTTTTATACAGCCACTAAATTACAGCGCAATAAAAATAAAAATCATACAATTAAGTATTAAGAATATACCTATATATTATGACTTTGATATAATTCAGTTTCAACTATTTCTTTAAAATAACATAGTTAGTTAGTAGTTAGTTTGCTGCACGTGCAGCAAAATTTTTGCCATTTTTTTATAATGAACGTGAAAAATACTGGCTGTGCCTGTATAGCTAGATTTTGTTTTTTTTTTTAATTTCCTTGTATTCGTAATGAAAAGCACAGTGTTCACCTCGGGTAAATTACTTACTTACTTCCCTCGAACTATTAGCGCCCTCACTACGTTACGGGCACCAAACCCCGTCTCGGCACTAAATAAGTAACTTTCACCCCTTGGATAACAATGTACTATTTCACGCCTAAACCACTGAACCGATCAATCAGTTTTTTTCATAAACGATGTCAGATGTACAGGAACGGACATGTCTTTAAGGACCTTTCGTGATCAGAAACCTGCCAGATATAGCCGTTCACAAAAACGTCATGGTATCAGAAGAAAAGGATGCCCCACTTCATTAAAAGACTTTTTACACCCATTAAAGCTTATCCCAACAGTTGAAGTCTTTCATTTAATGTGACCCATCATATTGTTATTTCCTTTATTCACTTTCTATCATATTGAATACATTTTTAAATATTATTACAAAAAAAATAAAAACATTTAAAAATATAAAAAATAGCATCGGGAACAGGGTCCAAGCTGCCGGTGGTTAGGGCTCCAGAGAGAGGAACCTCGTCACTATGCGCGCCGTGTCCAAGAGAACTGCTTTCTGTATCAAGCCCTTGAGCCAACTGCACAATGAGAGCCTCTTAAGATGTTGGTCGAGGCTCTTCGCAATTAGTCCATTGACCGTAACGACTATCGGTACAATGACTGCTGAGTCCACGTCCCACATATCGACAATCTCGTGTGCTAAATCAAGATACTTGATTTTTTTATCATTTTCAGCTTTCACGAGATTCTCGTCATGAGGGACGGTGATGTCAACAATCATTGCACGGCGCTCTCGGCGATCTACCACCACTATATCAGGCTTATTGGCTACAATAGTCCTGTCAGTGATGATAGATTGATCCCAATACAATAAGGCATGACCGTTTTCAAGAACTGGGTCGGGCACATACCTGTAGTATGGTACTTCAGAATCCACAAGGTTGTACTGCAGGGCAAGTTGCTGGTGGATAATCCTAGCTACTAGATTGTGTCTGTGCAAGTACTCGCCGTTAGCAAGACGAGAACAACCGGAAACAATGTGTCTGATCGACTCACCGGGACGGTGGCATGCCCGACAGATGTCAACCGTACCGTCCTTGACAATATATTTCCGGTAATTGTTCGTCATGATAACTTCATCCATAATCGCACAGACAAAACCTTCGGTTTCTCCGAAGAGGTCACCGAAACGTAGCCAGGCTACAGATGACAAAAAGTCTACATCAGGCCCGTGAAGGGCCTTGTAGAACCGTCCGTGTAGCTCCTTGCTCTGCCATACCTCCCTGCGGTCTTTAGTATCCAATACCACAGGTTTGCGCCAGTTCTCGTTAGCCAAGGAGAGCGGGGTAAGGCCTTTGTCCACTGAAACTACATCTCGATGCATCCCCACGTCGGCTTCAAGGAAGTATTCCCTGAGACTGCACACCTCGCGGTTGTGGAGGGTCTTAGCATTTAAAAAGCCTCGACCCCCGCACTTCCGCGGGATGTACAGCCTCATCACCGATGATCGTGGGTGATGCATCCGGTTTGCGGTCAACAGCGTACGGACTCGTCTATCCAAGGCGTCGAGTTCAGTTTGAGTCCATTTAAGTATGCCGAAAGAGTACATCAAGACCGGCATGACCCAACCGTTGAAGGCGCGCACCTTGTTTCCGCCTGAAAGAAGGCAATTTAAGACCTTTTTCAAGCGTCCAAAGAAGCGCTCCCTCAACGATTGTTTCACGTCCGGTACATTAATGCCTAACGCTTCCGACATACCCAAATACTTGTAGGTCTCGGATGAGGAAAGTGATCTAAGGTGTATGGAATCTGAAAGATGAATCCCTTCAGATTCCATAATCTCCCCTCGCTTTACATGCATGACTGCACATTTGTCCACACCAAATTCCATCCTGATGGCACTACTAAAAGTTTCAGTTACCTTCAGTAGCTCCATTAGTCGCAATTTGCTGGGGGCAAAGAGTTTCAGATCATCCATATATAGAAGGTGAGATATGACCTGACCGCCTCTCCTCAACCGATAGCCCAGACCTGAGTCCTCCAGCAATGTGCTTAGAGGATTCAGGGCTAAGCAGAACCAAAGTGGACTCAAACTGTCGCCCTGGAATATTCCCCGTTTGATCCATACAGGTTCATCGTTCGCCTGGATCTGTCGACACCCTGGATAGCGAAGGACCGTTCTCCATTACGCTTCGTAATTATAAAATACAAAATGTTCTCTAAAACATATTTAATTAGTTCTTTTAAAAGAGAACTTTATTATAACTACAATAAAATTAAAATTATAAAGTTTGCCTCTTTGAGCACACTTAAAAACTACCTACTTCTGTCCTGTTTTAAATACTTCGTTAAACATGTCCTTTTTAAACTACTTAAATTAATTAAAAAATATGTGATACACGTGTAGGTGCTCTATTTTAAATTTGAAACATTTTTACATAACAGCATCGCGCCCTTTTCTTCACAGTTTGGTCTCGGCGAGCGATGTGGTGAGCGGCGCGACTAAGACATTAACTACTTTGTAAGTACAAATACCGGCACGGTTCTTGAGCGCTCGGCGTAAGAGTGGGGATCGCATTGCACATCGTACACATATCGACAAATGAAACGCACAATAAAACAAATAAAACGCACAAAACAACGATAGAACGGGCCAATCACTACACTTTCCCCGCCCCCGTTCCTCACTTCATCTACCAAAGGGACCTAATAACTTACTTCTGCGCAGGTGAAGATCAGCGCTCAAGATCCATGCCGGTAACTATACGCGAATTTGCTACTGGCGGCGCCTCGTGGCGTGTTTCAAACATTTCTATAAATTTGATCATACCGCTCGCCGCCGCCGCCCAGCGCTAAGTCACCGCTCACAGCTGAAAGGTCGTGAACTGGCCGTTAGACAATCATATTTCTAAATATCATAATCATAATGGCGAGTTTTGTTCTGTCAACCTGCTAAGAAATTCCGAATAAAGAACATCACATGCTTAGCAGTAGCATTTGCAACCACAAGAAAAATATGCAGTTTCAAATTAATTACTATTTCTTATTGTTTGTTTTAACCATGCTATTCCCTACAAGAAATTACATCGCTGGGCTCTACAAAGTGCTCTTCGAAGGAGCTGCTTTGAGATCATGAGATCGTGCAGCGCCAGCGGTGAACGCTAGTACCTTACTGAATGGCAAACTTCAGTCGCAGCGCTACGGTTGTGTTTATAAAGAATAGCACTACAGGAAGTAGGAAACCCAGGTATATCTACCAAATTGCTTTCATTTTACAAGTGCCCTTCAAAACTGCATTATAAAAAAGCGATAGTTGTCGTACTCCAAATATCAATATCGATGCCTTCCGGCCCAATGCGGGTAAGCGACATTTTTTGCGAAATCGACTTATATATATGGTTAGAATCGGCTTTTTTTTCTGCGTCTAATGGTCTAAGTTTCGTGGCTCTAGGACAAACTTTTTGTCGCTTAGGCATTAAAGGAATTGAGGTTCTAACACTAAGTTTTTCGTCATAAACGACAGTTATTTTTGGTGTATTTTGTATTATGGTGGTTGGATAAAAATAATATTTCAAAACTGTTAGATAAGCAATTTTGGCTTTGAATATGTTTTTCTTTACTTGAACGTTAAGTAGTTTGGGCTGGAAATAGTTTTTTGTAAAAAATACATTAATCAAATTTTGCTGGAATATTTGTTTACCAAATTTTCGGTTAGGATATTAGGGCAGTTTATATGGATAAAATATATGTCATTTATTACATTTAGGCCTCATTTCCGTGACTTTATTTGGCGCTTATTTTTATTTGCCCTAGTCACCAAATCAATCATGGAAGGCGCTTAGGATAAATCATCCAAACGAATGTCGCCTTACATTGTCGCCTACCCTTTTTTTTCCCTCCCAAAAAAAAATATCTGGTATGGTGGTTAGATAAGAAGATAAATCAAAGGTTTGGAGGTTAGCTTACACAAGAATGACAAACAGCATCGGTTATCTCTCTCTTTCGTTCGAACAAAATGTCGTTAGCGTTGCACAGCGATCATACAGTCTGTATACGACCACGGCGTAAGCACCACCGTGCTCGTGAGTCATTTTGGCCCAAAGTTTTGTAAGGAAAATAAAACGGGAAGTTTATTTAATAGACTTTATATTCATCTATGACTGTGTATTATTCTACTTAGTTATTTTAGGTTTTATAAGAAAAAAGTTATTCTTTTGCTACCTTGTTCCGACGCGCGACGATACTGAATAGTTAAATAAGTAGGACCTACAGTTTAGTTTTACAGTGCTTTTGTTTGTTTGTTGGCTAGTATATACCACTGAGAAACATGATCAAGGGTTCGAACCCAAGGTTAGGCCAGCAAGGAGTTATTGGGTTTTGTGATGAATTCTCTGCAACAGCCAAGAGTTAATCCTGTGCCTGATCTGACCCTTCTTTATCATAGTTAAATCATCCAAGGAGGCGGCGGTACCTACGGGAAGGACTGTCAGACTTGTACTGACTAAAATCAACAGTGATCCTTCAATAGCCCTTTACGCTCCAGGGTTACGGTCACCTGATTAGACTGTCCCGCGACCCCGGCAGGCTTTGGCCCTCTAAGGGGGGCCTTGGTCGTGGGATTAACGAATACCGTAGACGTAAACAGCTGTTGAGCAGTACAAGTCTGAGTCCCTCATGCCCTGCCCTGGGTGGGAGAAGTTCTCCCACCCAGGGCACGGCAGGAGGGACTAAATGAGTTCTCCCGGAGAACTCATTTTATGAATTTACCTTCAAATTGCCGGCAGGTCTTTGAGGCGCGCGTGGAACACGAAGCGTTACGCGCCTACGGTGACCGATCGGAAATCACCTCGCGACTTCCGATGCCATGGGCATCTCCCGCAGCGGTTAGGTTGTGAGGTGGAAGCTGTTCTCTCCCTCACGGTACCCGATACCTTCTTTGCTAACATTATTCGTAGAAGGAGGCGACCGCTTCCCATTCTGTTTCGCCCCGCAGCATGGCCTCGACCATTGCCGGGCGCTAGAGGTATCGGTCGCGGGACAAACGTACACCGAGACCGGTACATAAAAGGCCACTGAAGGACACCGTGGATTTTAGTAAGTACGAGTCTGACAGTCCCTCCCGCTCTGCCCTGGGTGGGAGGACTCATTAGATGATTTTACCACGTAAAATAATAAAAAACACTTCTCAAAGAGGGGTCTTACGTTTTGTCATACCTAAGAGTAGTCCATGAGTATGAATTGCAGCATGGATGTATAACTATCAAGACTAATTTACAGTTAATAACTATTGTTTTGTGTTATTCTTTCAAATGAAGACAAAGAAAACGAGAGATTGAGCATAATATCTTTTTTTTTCATATCCGCATCTTAGTAAATGTGTGGATGTATAATTTTATAAGAATTAAACACTATGTGCTTTCGCGTTGTTTATAAAAGTGCTAATTATATTTCTTATTGATAAGGAACTTATTACAATTTCCTTGTTCATCTCTCATTAACCAATATCCGGTTATATCAGATTGGCTGCACTTGATGAACAGAAAAGTCACAGGTATGCTCTTTTTCTTCAATAGAAATAAAACGAATGGTGCACTTAAAACATTTAGGTTGGAACTCAACCATTGAGTTGTTTTCATTTAATACGTTTTTTCCTGTTAGTGAATTCGGGACTATTTGAGGGTAAGCGACACTAAATTGTGTTAGGATTGTGATTTATTTTAATTAACAATGCCATTTCGTAGAGACCTAATCAAAAGCTAAATGGGTAAATTCTGAAACTTTTGGAACGTACAGAAAATTTTATATAATTTTTTTCCACTTTTTTTGAACTTTAAACTAGTCTCCTGTAAAGTTTGTAAAGTGGCGGTTACCCCCTTTGGGCCGGAAGGCATCGATATAAATGAATGTGCTCTTTACGTAGTAGTTTAACGAGAACTTGACTTAAGAGTAATTATAAAAAGATTCCAACAAAAACAAGACTAGACCTCTCACTATAATAATCACTAACCTCTTACATTTATAGCCTACTTGTAAAAGTAGGCAGGGAGTTGTGAAAAAAGAAAAGTAAACGAAGGTTAATTTTTCGGTAGTTGGAGAGTTAGGGTCTATCCACACAAAATCTTTGATTGTTTCTCTGTCCTCTAGTCCAGGTTAATTCAGGGAAACTAGCGTTTCGGGCACAAAAGCACAGATTAACTTCAGTTTAATTTCTTGGAAGACGGAGAATATTTCCCAGTATTTAAGTCAACGCAATATTAATTCTCCTGATTAACAAATGTGAGTGAACCTTCTGTTCTTATATCTCCTAACGACGAAGGCCTACTTATAAAGCGGCATACAAAAGGCTCAACGGTGTATTATTTGTCTTTGTTTATAGTAATGCACCCATTATCATGATGAGAAATATGCATTGATCCAGCGCTGCGCACAGACAATTGTTTTACATTAGGTGCGTCCCCACAGAGCGCGCAGCCTCGCGAGGCATTTTCCGCGCGAAGCAGCTCGGTTGGTGTGGACGTGTCTCGGGCGAGGCAAGTGACAGCGCTGCCGCGGTCGAGCAACCGAGCGCCCGAGCCATCCAGTGTCGGCTTTTTCATGCCTCGGTCGAAAAACAATAGACGCGTCCACACAGAGTGAGCAGCCTCGCTTGTCAGTTTCCTCGCGCAGCAAATGCCTCGCGAGGCTGCGCGCTCTGTGTGGACGCACCTATTGACATTTAAATTATTTGTAGCTAGAGCAGACTTTAGTAGTTTCTTTAATAGATTTTCAACCTTATCACAATGGTGGAAGATTAATGTTCGATTGGTAAAATTTTACAGTTTCGGGTAGGTTGACCTGCTGCTGGTATCTGTACTACAGTGAAACAATTTATGGCGCTCGGGTGTCGTTGACTTGGATTCACTGTTTTGTAAGTAGAAAAGGAACAAGTTTTAGCTGGAATAAGCAGTATTTCAATTATCAGTTTATACGTGATCATGGCGTTTGTAGATTGTAGCAGCGCTGAAATGTTAACTTACATAAATTAATAAATATTGTTCAAAATTATTTAGCTGTTTAGATTCTGACGATGGCGATGCGCTAAGAAATCTTTGTGCAATTTGAACGTATCCACAAACAGCCAGGCACGGAAGAACTACGATCAAACAAGTTTTTGCTTAGCGCAGGAATCGAAGCCGCCATACGCAACGCAGCAGTCAATCGCAGCAACCACTGGGCCAATATCTTGACTGATTGAGTAATTGTCATTTAAGTTAAAATAGAATTACATAAAGCTTAAAATTTTCAGTGTATCTAACGTGTTCGTTCATGAAAATCGTTTGACTTAGAAAGTTTTGATTTAGTTGTGGAAATGTGGATGGGCCCACGGCATTTATGATTGATTGCTATTATAAAGATATTTATTCATCGATGTAGATCGACACCTACTGCTCTGTTCCTGTTTATATTATGGTGTAATAGTCCGCTATATTAGGGACTAACACTTCGCCCGCGACTTCGTCCGCGCTTATTTCGAACACTGCTTCTGTGAATGTCTACTCCCGGCCTCCCTTTTTATGGAATACTTTAAAAAAATCTAAATCAATATCCAATCCATCCAAAAATTCTATCGACCCCAAAACAACCCCTTAGGGGTCGAGTTTCGAAAAACCCTGTCTTAGCACTACGTCCTGAGCAACTACGTCTTAAAAAGAACCCGTATGCAAAATTTTACACTCCTAGCACTTGCAAAATTTTACACTCCTAGCACTTGCACTGGTAGTTTCTGAGATTTCGTGTCCTATGAGTGAGTGACTTTTGCTTTTATATATGTAAATAGATGTCTCTGCCTTTTTTTTTTTTTTAGGGTGGCAAAATCATCAAATGAGTCCTCCCGCCCTGCGTGGGGTGGAAGGGACTGTCAGACTCTTACTGACTAAAATCCACCCGTGTTCCTTCGGATGCCCTTTACGTTCCGGGGCCACGGTATCCTGGATTAAGAAAAAATCCGCGACCCCGGCAGGCATTTGGCCCCATAAGGGGCCCCGTCGGTGACGCGTGAAACACGACGCGCCACCGACCCTGGCTTGGTACCTGGTCGGACGGCGAGCTTACCCATTACTCACCGCCCGCAAGCCCGCTCCGCCGCTGTGCCCTCTGCTATTCAGAGGGACACGCGTTGGAGCGTCCACCCGACAGGCTATTTGCATACGGGCAAAGAGACCCCTTAGGCACACAGTGCCTAAGGAAGAGTTTTTGCCCGCATCCCAGGGTGCACCGGCCCGAAAAACTGGTCTTCCCCCCGGACGTATCCGAGAGGGAACTCCAGTCCACGGACGCACGTGGAGGTTTCCTGTCTTAGCACCCCAGATGTCTCTGCCTTACCTTACTCTTCACGGATCACAGGCTTGATTTTATGACAAGAAAGTTCAATCTATTCTATACTAATATTATAAAGCTGAAGAGTTTGTTTGTTTGTTTGAACGCGCAAATCTAAGGAACCACTGGTTCGATTTGAAAAAAAAAAAAAAAATTTTGTTTTGGATGGTCAATTTATCAAGGTTAATATATGTACATCACGCTATGACCAATAGGAGCCTAGCAATAGGGGTGAACCTCATGGTTTCACCCAGCTATACTGAATTTGTGTCTAAGCACTGCCCCACACTAGAATTTTTTCCTGTATAACGGGTGCGATCACAAACATTTAAACCCACATACAGTCAGACCCGAAACAACTATCTGTAAATTATATAAATATTTTGTATTATGTCTGGATTTAATAAAAAAGGCGTACAAAGTATAACATAATATTTTATTTTATTTTACATTATTCGTAAACTCATTCTAAAAAACTAAAATAATTAACACTATTTATTCGTTTCAACATGAAACAGATTTAAATAAAGTAAATATATAAAAAATATAACTAAGTAGTAATAAGAACTTGAGTCGCACAGAAAACTGTAAACAAAAGGCTCTCCTTTTGTACATTTTGGAGGATAATTCGATAAATCGAATTTAGCAGACAATGTGTGCATATTTCGCAACGTTACTGAAAATGAATAGGGTTTTTGCAAAAACGGATAGGTTTTAGTTTATTAAGTTAGGTTTTGGGGACACTCCGAAGTTCGGTTTGTTAGGTTCCTTTAAACCCTGCAAACGGAAATAGAAGCCGCGCTTTGCGGGGCTTCGTTTTGAGTTTTATTATTGCCATTGTCTACTTATCCGTGTTTATGCTTAATCCCTAGAATTTTTGCAAAAGTACAATAAAAGTTTAACAAATTACGAGTATCCTACGATATATACAATTTTCACTTTCTTTTTAGTAGATCTGAGTATTAGCCTCTGCTCTAGGCAAATTCAGCCAACGGGTGATAACAATGGTATTAACCTATTAAAAATGTAGGACAAAGCAGCGGAGGATAGTAAAAAACTGGGTAATATAAAGCCGGATAGTAAATAGGAATAATTTTGATTTTTATGTCTTTCTTCTTGTCTTCACACTCATCATCATTATTATTTGGCATAGGAAGTGACTTTGTGATTATAAAAACAGACTGCAATATCAAGATTGTTAACAAAACTTTTTCTGTGAGCAGCATTTCTGAAAAAAGAAAGAATTTATCGTCAATTTAGAGATGGGCAAGTTTTGAGCTCGCAAAATGGATGACTCATATGAACCACCAGGTGACGTATATAGGACGATAGAAGAGCATAAAATAATAAGATTCAGCATTATGCCGTCACTTGTAAGCTGTCCAATTCCCTCTTTTTCCGTGATCCGGGGGTTGCAACCCTCGATTTTTTTCCCCTTGTCGCATGATTTTTGTACGGCATTGCGGAATAATGGATTAGAAGGTGTAGTGAAAATAATCTGATGCCGTACAGAATGAAATGACCAAATTTACCCTGGAAATTGTCAGAAAATCAAAAATTACCGACTTTGTGGCGCACAATTTTTTACAGTACTGCGCTCTTTCTTATTATTTTTCATGGATCTATCGATGGTAAAAATGCCGTACAAAAATATAATGATTTGGTCATGTACTCACTCTACCTGCACTTTTGAATTCTGACCAGCACTCAGTTAGACAGCTTACAAGTGACGGCATAGTGCTGAATCTTATTATTTTATGCTCTTATATCGTCCTAAACATCGTCCAACTGGATTATTGCCAAAATCGATCAGGGCAAAAATTTATCATCAAAATACTTTTTAATTATCGTAGTTAAAACCAAATAAGTCTGGGTGGAACGGGAAGGGCTCGTATCCACGATGTTCTTTCAGTTGCCCTTTACGTTCCAAGGTCACGATTACATGTTTAGGTTTGGCCCTCAATGGGGGCCCGTCAGTCAATGGGGGCCCCGTCAAGCTTTTAAATAACTTAAGACAAAAAAAAAAACTTACCTTAAAAAAATATTCAATTTTACTTTTATAATTTAAGTTTTTTTCATTTTTGTCCGATCTACGACGTTATCGACATCCACCATTAAAATGGAGGTCTCACGTGACATTTTTAGTGCCCTAAAACGTGAAACCTCTGTTAATTATAATTGGCAATTATTATTGGATTTCCGCTCGTTCCATTAAACCGCAATAAATATATTAATTGTGAAGTACTTAATAGCTTTCAGCGGTAAATTATCGATAGAACTCGTACATACCTTCAATAGACACGTAAATAAATCATTTTAATTTCAGTTCACACGGACAATGGACAAGACTCATACATACAGCCTTTGCTGTCAAATCAAAATGTCACACCTCTATCCACGTATGAGTTAGGTAATGATATAAGTGGAAACAACAAATAAATGCTAACAATATTATGATGGTGTCCTTGCTTTTTTTCAGGGGCCCATAAATAATTTAACAACTCTCGGATGTTGTAAAATGTGTACAATTTTATCGATAACGATAAATGTATGAAGCCTGTGCTCACGCAATTCAATTGAGTGAGCATTATATAGATATTTGAATATTTCGTTTAATTTCATTTAATATTAGTTATATGTGGTGGCGAGTAATGGGCAACTCGTCGCCTGACCATGGACCATGCCCGGGTCGACGGCGCGTTGTGTTCCACGCGCGCCTCAAAGAGCTGTCAGCAGTCTGACGGGGCCCCCCTCTAGAGGGCCAAAGCCTGCCGGGGTCGCGGGACTCATTCCATTACCGTGACCCTGGCTAATGAAGGACACCGTGGATTTTAGTCAGTACAAGTCTGACAGTCCCTCCCGCCCTGCCCTGGGCTGGAGGACTCCTTTGAAGATTTTACCAAGCTAAAAAAAGTTCCCCCTCAGTCTAGGGTGTCTCCTCCTGGCGTTTCCTTCCTTTATTGTTATTCATGTCATCATAACCGAGTGCTTAATGCAACTGGCGTGCCTGTATGATGATGATGAGACGAAAAGAGTATGTAACGATCATAGCAGGTGGCTCTATTTAGTTTCTGCCTATCCCCTTGAGAAGGAAGCGTGAGTTTATGTATGTGTGTTTGTATCCAAACTTAAAAAAAAAAAACTTTGCCCCACCCTCGGAATTTCTCTTGTATCGTGGGTGCGTTTACAAACATAGAAACTCACACTGTTAGATGTTTATTAGCTCATACGTCTAAACGCCGTTTATTATAGTAAAGAAAAAAAAAAAACACCGAACTAGGCTAAGATAGATTAGAGTAATAAAGCAATTATTGACCCCGATTGGGTCAATGAATTCTTGATTATAATAAATGGGCTTGTTTATGGCGATGGTTTTTTACGTTTTTAGGTATCTCAAAATATAAATAACTGTAAGTACCAACTATACGCTGTTAATATACAATGATGTCATCAAACGACAAAAATACAAAATTTTAACAGCTCTGTTTTTACTCTTCCCATACTTACATTGTTTTAATAATAAGATCGTCTTTGGTATGTAGGTACATCAACATTGTCTTTTTGAACACGTATCACTTTCTCATAGGATACGTAAAAAAACGTATCCAATATTATCTTACAAACAAATACGACATCTTGCTTCCGCAAAATTATCGTGTGTATGCAGACCAGAAAATTGCTCACGATCTCAATAAAAAATCACTCAGATCAGGCTCTATAGCGGGAGGTCTGTGCCCGATGAAAAAATGACAGATCATTGTACGCACACCGCGCATGCTCCGCGCGCGTCTTCCCGCGCTTTATGAGCGCGAGATTTGAAATCGGAATATTTACGATATTGAAATAGAAAATAATCACACATTTTGTCTATTTTTTGCAAAAATTTTAGTATTTCGTTCGAGTTCAGTTTGGTAATTCAATTATGATAATTGAAATGAAACGTGCTTTCATAGAGTTACAATCAGAAATAAAGTTAATACACATTTTATTGAAACCAGTGATGTGACCCGACTTCAGTGACGTGCCGAATTTTAAAAAAATATACAAAAATGATGTTGGCTAGTTTAAATTCGACCAAAAATAATAAAAACACTAGTGTGGAAAGAATTGTGAAATGTTTTATCAGTGCGTGTCGAAAATTAACTAGATTTGAAAGCGTTTATGCGGGTCTGCTTGTGTTGTTTGTGCCATCAGTATTCAGTCAAGCAGGTGAGAGGGAAATTATCCTATTAATTAATTAGGTCGTCAATTGATCGAAATTCGACCATAACTCATTTAAATTCTAAATTATCTTTACCTAATTGCCTTTTCCCAACTATATTTGGGTCGCCTTCCAGTCGAACCACATACAGCTGAATATAAGTATTTTACATGGAGCGACTGCCTATCGGACCTCTACAATCCACCAACTTGGTTAATACGATACCCCATGGTAAGACTGGTTGTCAGACTTTGACGTTTTAGAGCTTCTGACTAATAATAACAACTGTCAAGGATCCACAAATGACAGCCGGGACCAACGGCTTTAAGTGCTTTCGCACGGAGGAAACTCGCTATAAAAGATGGTCACCCATCCACAGACCAACTTCGGCAAGCACGGCTTAACCCGGAAGATCAGCCTGTGCGGCTGTAATTATTTGGCCACGAGCTCCTCAATATCCTCATAACTCATTTAAATTCTAAAGAAAAATATAAGTAGCTTTCTGAGGCCTTTATCCCAAGTTTATCGTAATTATGACGTTATCTACAGAAAATGAAAATACGCCTATAATGTACGATCGGGGAACAATTTCTTTCCATGAAATTAACGTAAGAAAAACGTGAAAACTCGTGATAAGGCCTCACCACTCCTTCTCCGGTAAGATAGCAGAGGTCGCTATTTCTTATTTCATTTGTATATATTATATTTTATTTCATCATCACTGCTCATAAAAAGGTGAAGAAAAACATCGTAAAAAAACCAACATTTTCTAGAACCAAAAATTGGAAGACATATGACATCTACCAATCCGCACTGGGCTCGGTGTGATGGATTACTGCGCTCTCCCCTCTCACAAAGAGGAGGCTTGTGTCCCAACAGCGGGACCCTTATAGATATAGGCTGATTTATAAACTTCATCATCACTATATTACTGACACTACCACCGATCATAAATCTTATTTTAATCTACAAGTAAAATGGCAATAATAACTAAAGAGTAATATGTACAAAAAACAAAAAGAAAAGAAAAACATTCAAAGGGCGTCAAAGAATTCGTCCACATCGCTGTCAACGGGAACAGTGCCCAGAACGCTGGCAGCATTGCCACGTTGTATGGCAATGCTGATTCGTTGGCCTAGAAATAGGCCAGCCTTCTGGTCACCTGAAGAGTCGACTAATCGCCTGGCGGTATCATTAAAAACTTTGTGAGCGCTCGGACCCCATGGCCCTAGAGTTTCAACCCCAAACGGCTCAAACACATAGCTACTAAGCCAATGTATTTGCGCCGCTTGGAGTTTTCAGCAGCAGCGCCAGCACAACACGCTGTACTAGGAAGATGGGATGGCGCAAGGGTGTCGACACATGTTGCATCCCACACCAAAGGCCTACCTAGCTTCCATGGCATTATGGTCATACCATCTGGTCTTCCCATCGTCGCGTGCCAAGCCACTGGGTTCTAAGACGGTTGGCACCCCGGCGGTGACTATCGTGTCGCCCCAACCGACCTGCACTTCTGCTACAGGAAAGGCCAGGGTGCCCGAGGCAGTCGACTACTTCACCACATTGACAGCGGTGTGGAGCCCCACAAGGAGCGCCCAAACGTAAGCAAGTAGCGACGCGGAAGGTTGTGTCACCCAGCATAGTACCTATGTTGGGTGACGGTAGCGCCTGAAGCCAAAGGCCCAACTCCCACTCACCCACAGCCAGCAGGCGGGCACTCTCCGGAATATTGGTGGTAAATATTCAAATTGACATCCAGAACAAGTACTTGTCGATCATACAAAGTATTCCGTGAGGGAATCGAACTGTCGACTCGCAGCTCAACAGTCAATCGCTCAACCTCTGCGCCAACCATGAAAACTATCCTTAAAATTATATAATTAAAACTTGAGAGAGTGTAAAAGAATTTAGTCGTTAGTATTATCAAGATTTTTATTTGGTAAATAAAATACCGAATCAGAACAACAATATAATTATCTACACACAGTTTTAGTCAATAAAATTAATAATTTATGATGATGGTGTATGAGCCTATGGGCCCATAGTCATTAGGTATACATTTTAATAGTGGCATCGGAATCTGAAATCATAATAATGAACACAGCTATTTTCAACCGACTTAAAAAAAAGTTTGTTCTCATTTCGACCTGTATATTTGTATGTAAAATGTTAAATTTAAGTGCCGTGTTGGTGGCGAGGTTGTTGGCTACTAATAATAAAAAATAATAATTAACTAGAGACCTTTAAAAATAAAACACAGAACAAAAAATAGAGCACCTAACTAATTACTAAAGATCATGATCACACAAAACTCTAGTGAGAGGCAATTATGTTCACCTTGCTAAGAATAAAAGTATAGATAATGAGGACATCAAGATCTATAAGGTTAAACTAATTTTCAAATAATAGCCAGCATTGTTCTGGTCTTGGGCAGAATATGCAGCATTCACTTGCCTTGTATGTTCCAGACAATGACACTTGTCAATATTTAGTAACCTAGTAGTAGTAATTAGTGCCTAAGTGCTAGAATTCTAAGGTTGAATGTCGCTTAAACGCCATAAATTGAAAAGACTAACACATCAAAACTAGCCAATTTCAGTCTTAATTTGCATTGTAATACAAGAAAGAATTCAAATGACAATGCCAGATCCTGCCCCACCTTTCAGCCCAATTTACAGGAAATATAAATTAATGAAAAACATTAAATGAAAATAAGACGCCTGATTACTAAATTGTTATTCTGCAAAAGATGCGTTTAAAAAGTTAGTGATTAAAAGGATTTCGAAAACCCAAAAATCATTTCCTGTTTTCATCGCGGCCATGTGCGTTACTCAATAAGCATACCTACACGCTGAGAAAATGACACCTTTGTACGGATTTAAATATGTAATATTCAGTTTTGATAAAACATTATTTCCATTAAGTGTGTTTAATGAAAATAATGTTTTTTAATATAAATCACATTATGAATATACTCTCTTAAAAATATTTCGCATTTGAGCGTGAATGATTAGTTATAACGAAACGTCATTGACGCGGAAATACCTAATCAAAACATAACCTTATCATAAAATCTGGACTGAGCACTTCAAGTTACCTATTACACAAAAATGAACCGTAATTGCCACTACTTAGCTTATTTTTTTGGTTTGCTATAATTAGCGTGACGAAAGAGAAGATCAACTTGGATGGCGCTTGTCCCTTTCCTCCTATTGCCAGAAAGTAGTATGGATAGAAACAGTTAAATATACCTCTTACTTGCTAACTTCATTTACTTTTTCGGCTTTAAAATTGCTTTCAGGTTTATTTTTCAATATTCTTTTTTTTATTTATTTATTTGGGCAAACATACATAAAAATTAACATTTAAACTCTGCCAAACTGCAGTACAGTTTGTCGGCAGACAATTGTACAATTTGAAAAATTATAAAATAATATGATATTTTAGTAGTAATTACATAATCACTCTAGTATTACTGAAATCTGACGTATAGTGATGGGTGCGATGTGGCGGCATTATTTTAGTTGTTTTTAGAAACTTCATATAAATAATACGTTTCAACTTCATCTCTCCTCTATTTTTATTGAGTCAGAATAGGTGCCATATCTCTTGTCAATCATTTTCTTACTGCTGAGATTAGTAACTTCGTTTCAATTTATTAACTATTTTTCTCCATCTAGTGCGGTCAGTGGCCTGATGGAGTGCAGTGCTGATGTGTCGCATGCAGGCATGTCGAGTTCTGCCGAGATTTGATCAGACCACCGTTTTGGGCTTCGACCGCTAGGTATTTTGCCTTCTATCTTTTTTATTATTATATTATTATTAAAAAGTTTACTTTACGTCAAAATAACTGGAAATTCATGATAAGGCCTCTTCTTGCTAACGGCGAGTGGTTACACAGGCATAACCTAGTAGCCAGAATTATCCACCAGCAACTTGCTTTGAAATACATACTTATGGATTCTGAGATACCGCATAATAAGTATGTGCCCGACCCAGTTCTCGAACAAGATCATGTCACGCTGTATTGGGATCTGCCTTTATCATTACAGACAGGACTATTGTCGCCAATTAGCCTGATATTGTTGTGATAGACAGATCGGCGCGTAGCGTAATGATAATCGATGTTACCATCTCGCATGACGAGAACCTTGTGAAAGCTGAGAAATATAAATAAATAAAATATCTCAACATAACACGCGCGGTTGTCGAAATGGGAATGTGAGCTCGGCTAACATTGTGCCGATTGTCGTTACAGCCAATGGCCTGATGGCAAAGGGCCTCGACGAACACCTTTCGAGGCTCTCCCTAGGTAGTTGGATCAAGGGCCTGATTTAGAAGTCAGTGCTCCTAAATACGGCCCGCATTGTGAGGAGGTTCCTGTTTCTGTAGCCCTAACCACCAGTAGTTTGGACTCTGTTCCACACCTGCGGACTGCTGTTTTTTTATGTTTTTAAATGTTTTTTTTTTGAAAGAAATATTTAAAAACCGTAATACTATGTATTTTGGTTACCCTGTTAGAAAGAGACAACAGCCTCCATTGGAGCTATCTCTGCCGGCACGTTTTACGGCATGAGTGCTCAGTCCAGTTCGTATATTGTTTGTGTATCATATCCTTGTGCCAAAATGTCACAACTGGCATAGACAGACAAGTCATGTTGATCTTTGAAGGGCTATTGTGTTTGTATAAAACTAATTATAAATATGTTTGAATTATCTTACAGCTTCCACCAACATCTGTAATCCGTCAAGAGTGTTAGTATTGTGTTGGTGTGCTTTGTGGCTAGAAAATAGGGATGTGACGTTAACGTGTGCTCGACATAGGTATCTAACCTATATGTGATATTTTATCCAATTAAACAGAAACCGCATCTTTTAAAGACATTTAAACATGATTTTAGTTATCACTTATAAAGCACAAATAGAATGCTACATTTGGCATGGTTGGAAACCAACTTTTATTTGGTGGGTCATAGCTCTAAGAGCAACTGGCATTGTCTTTTCAAAGATTTCAAAATCAAAATATTTTATTTTACATGGGCCTCAATGGGCACTTATAAAAGGTCGAGAAAAAAAAATTGGCACGGTTCGGGTTGGTCGTTTCCATGGAGAAGAACCGGCAAGAAACTCCATGGTTACCTACTCTTTTAAAATATTTGCTTTTACAATGTCATTGTTACAGTTTGGAATACATAAACACGAGAGAACATCGTAGGCATGATAAGAAGAGGGAACTTCTTACTAAAAGCTAAACAAAAAAAATAACAAAATAAAATAAAAAAGTATATTTTATTTTATTTAAAGGCAAATTCATTGTATTACATGACATAGCGTTACACGCTATGTAATACAATAAATTTGCCTTTAAATCAGTCAAGCACATTATAAACAACTGAGCTGGAGGGCAGAGTAATAGTTGCAGTTAGTTTTTGCGCATGAAAACTTAAGTTTTATGCGTATTTGGCGATTTTCTTTCTATTATTTTCAGGTGTTTGCTGGGCATTGTAGTCAAAAGGTTGTAACTATCGTGAGGTTCTGTGTTTCTGCCTACCCCCATGGGAAAAACCATGAATTTACATACAAAGTTATGTAGTAAAATGTGGTAAAGTAATTAAACCCACTACCAATTTAGGTTCGAATTACACTTAAGGGCTGAGACAACGCATTGCTCAATTTACATAGAGAATTCGTCCGATGGTAAGGAATGCCTTTGTTGCACTTATAAGTTGCATATCAGTCATTAGATGTTCCTTGCAGTTTCACCTTTTTAGCTCGACTAGGTTTCATGCCTGATGTTAAAATACCCTACAGTTTTTGGTTCTTGATAATCATCAAATGATTCCTCCTGCCCTTGTTGGAGCGAAAAGAAAAACCACCCTGGTCCTTCCCATGGCCTTTGCATTTCAGGGCCGCGATGCACTTTTAAGAAAAACCCGCCTTTCATCTTCCACAAGGATTGGGCTATGAAAAAATGCTATGTTGCATTCAACAGTTCCAGAGATTTATCACAAGCAAACAAACTCTTCAGCTTTATTTATTATTGTACGAGTAATATTATAGATTCTACCAAATGATTAATCTAAATTGAAATTATTCTCATATATTTGTGTACTCCCAATGGGCACTTTTACATTATGCGCTAAAGATGTCATGACACGACACGTCCTCCTCTCTCGCACATTTTCCAAAGAAATGTATGAAAATACCCGTCCCACCGATATCGTGTCCTTCCCGTAATCGTATATTGTGAAAACGCCCAATGAATTTAAAATCCCTAAATAAATTATTCCATTTTCAAAGATGTGGTCAGACGTCCCGACCGTGGGCTGTTTGTACCTTTGAATGACAAATCCAATTTATGTTAACACACTCCTTTTTGAAATTCGTAATTAAGTACAGAGGATCTTTTCAACTTTTACATACACAAGTTAAGGGCTTTAATTGAATTTTTAATCCTCTTTTTATCAAATTAGTGTTTTACACTGAATTCTTTCAGGGATAAACATAAAATATACATAGGATAAAACTAGGTAATATAGTTGAAAAAACAGAGTTGAGTGTGGCCACAGTGGGCCATGTTATACGCCAACAGTGGCCACACTTGCCTGTGGTTCCGAGCAGTAAGTTTGAGCACTTGAATAATGGGGCATTTTGTCAACTAGGGCGTATTACCAGTTTTACCCTACATATACACGATCTTATAGAACCTATTACCTTTTGTAAGTAAGTAAAAGAAACATACAGGTACAGACAGCGTCACTCACGATGTGGTTACCCCTCTTGAGAGCAATGGTGCTTCCAAGGGGGTATTCAAATCGTGGCGCTGTCTGTACCTACATAAGATAACACCTATAGTAATTAGGTCTGATTAGGTACCTACCAATAGTATGTTTGTATTACGCTTTGTTTGTGGCTTTGTGACGGTGCAAAGGAGGAAGCGCCGACAGAGTAGCTGTAAGAACCGCTGCGGCAAGGCTCTTATAGAGCCTAACATGAAACTGCGTGCTGCAAAGCCGAATACTCCGGTGTATATTTCGCGTCTCCATTACACCACTGACGCGGAAGACATCGTGAAGTAGGTGCGCCAAAGGCTGAATTACTCGCCGAGAGTGCAGTTGCTGGAGTCGCATCGCAACGTCAACTTTAAGGCGTTTGTGGTGCGCGTACCAACGTGCTATCTGCACCAGGTGATGGAGGAAAGTTTTTGGCCACAGGATGTGGTATTCCGCCGTTTTCGCGGACAAGTGCCACCAGAACGCACAAAGACTTAGTGCAAATTAGTGATACTAACATAGTTTTAATTTATATTTACTAACACAATTGTGATAAAACATTATGTATACTTAACTATTATATATAACACAATTGTGATAAAACATTATGTATTCTATGGGTCGTTGTTACCTGAAAATAAATGGTTTATTATTATTATTATGCCAAAAATATTTATGTTCCATGTTATAAGAGTCGTCTCTTATAACATGGAACATCAATATTTTTGGACGCCAGACACCACGCACCATCTACCAGCAGAAATTAGCATTTCTGCTGGTAGCCAATAGGCTCGTGCCTATTGGCTACCAGCAGAAATGCTAATTTCTAACCAAAAAATCCTTAGGTTTTTTCTTTAAAATAGTAAGCAAAGGGCATTTAAAGGAACAGGCTGGATTTTTAGTCACTAAAAGCCCCTTCCGCTTCACGTAGGTCCGGAGGACTCATTTATTGGTTTTATCAACTCAAAAAAAAATAAAGGTACCTTAAAAGGAGAAAACATAACCCATCCAAGACTTTTAACCTGTATGTACTGCACGTATCTACAAAATCATCGTAAATATCCTTATCTTATAGCAACGCTTGCGACAACTAAAGTAACAAGGCAGGCCTAAGGCAACTTTGGTCGAAATCGCGGAGCTTGGCTGACATAGGAATGCCCAAAACAGAACAACAATGCGTAGTAACGCAATTCTAGTAACCGTGAAAATAAAGTACATGACTATTACATAAAAATGATGTCAAGTGGTGAACTTTCCGTGAGCAGTGTCGCAGGAACGCAACGGAACGACGATTCCGATAATCGATTCTGCCATTAACTCGATTACACAATGCATTTCAGACGCAATTGTTTGTAACTGACGTCGTACTGCACCGATTGACTTATTTAATACGTCGTAACAGATCTCTGTTCTCTTAAATCTTCACATTGTTTCTTTTAAGGTAAGTTTTAAGAACTCTTTAGAAAAAAGCACGGTTAGCGGCCCAGTGGGTGAGCGATTGGACTGCTGCACAGCGTGTTACGGGTCGATTCCCGCACGAAACAAATATTTGTATGACCTACAGGTTGTTCCGGATCAGGGTGTTTGTGTATGTGAGTTTCTATGTTTGTAAACGCATCCACGACGCAGGAAAAAAATCCTAGTGTGGAGCATCGCGTTTCAAAAAAAAAGTATAATTATATAAAAGTTTATTCAAAGTCATTTTAAACATGTTATCGTTTTATTTTTTTTAATGGACTAATGTTTGTTTACTCAATTCAATTTTAACATACTACCTTTAAAAACTAAAAATAAAACTAAAATATTTACAAAAATAACTAAATTAAAACTAAAATTAAAAATATACATGGCGTCAAAAAATTCATCCACATCGCTGTCAATGGGGAAAGTGCCCAGAACGCTGGCAGCATTGCCGCGTTGAATGGCAATGCTGATCCTTTGACCGAGAAATAGGCCAGCCCTCTGGTCACGAGAGGCGTCGACAATACGCTTGGCGATGTCTTTGAAGACTCGGTGGGCACTCGGACCCCATGGCCCTAGTGTTTCAACCCCAAACGGCTCAAACACATAGCTAGAAGTCAAGCCATTGTATTTGCGCCGTTTGAGGTTTTCGGCACTTGCAGCAGCCGCACCAGCACAGCATGTAGTACCAGGAAGATGGGATGGCGCAAGGGTGTCGACACATGTTGCATCCCACACCAAAGGTCTACCCAACTTCCAAGGCATTATAGTCATCCCATCTGGTCTCTTCCCATCGTCGCGTGCCAAGCCACTGGGTTCTAAAACGGCTGGCACCCCGGCGCGGCGGCGGTGACAAGAGCACGACGGATAATGTCATTTATACTAGCGTGCCGTGCAAAGTTAATTGTTCTACATCGTACACGTTTGAGTCTTCTTTACCGATCAAAAACTACCAACAAATATACTGTACAACGTTGTACACACATATTTGGCTATTTCTATGACTATACACAACTTTCACAGTAAATCTGAAAGATTCAAAAGATCATACAAAGCGAAGTCTTTAGATAAAGGATACCTACAATAAAAAAAAAACTAAAAAACAAACTTCTCACAAATTACAACACTATACACATAACACATAATCCCTTTTGTTAGCTTCAAGGCAGTAAACCTACTGTACCATAAATTAGACAATTACAATGCAAGACAGTAAAATTGTCTATGTGACGACTGTCATGGCATTCGCTGCACTTCCTCTATGGAACACACCAGGAAATATACCATAAAGCCGTATTAGGGTATTGAAACAAAGAACATTCAATCTTATTAAAAATAACACGATTAACATAAATAGTTGTAAGTAGTATGGTCAGGTAAATCACATAAGGATGTTTGAGAATGAAAAGAAACCTATTGAATAAAATAAAAACCAATTATTTGCATACATTAGTCTATTGTACACATTTGTTTAATCTAAGATTGTACATGTTTTTTCTTAACATGAATATATTTTGGTCCTTCGAGTCGGATCCTCGCAACTGAAAGAAAAAATCTGCAATCTTACTAAGGTACGAAGTGTTTCTATTTACGATTGCGAATCAGTTTGGATGGTCTTCAATTTTCCCACATTTATCGACGCGGAATCGGCTTAAGCCGGTCAAGAAAACCTTTTATGTCAACGTAATAAGGGTGTTACTAATGCCATTCGCATCGGATCGCGTCGTCCGAGCCGAGCTTTCTTGACCGGCTTAAGCCGATTCCGCGTCGATAAATGCGGGAGCACCCTAAGAAATTGTCCATTTTGATAAATATTTTTTGTTTTTTTTGTTCTCTTTCTTTATTAATTTTCTTATCTGCGATCAGTCTTCTGACTACGAGCGGATGAGTTCCGTGTTGCTTGTAGTGTAGAATGAGACTTCCAGTGACGCCATCTACTCGCGTAGGTGTTTTATTTTTTTGGAAATCTGTCAATTTAATATGACCACACTTTGGTACACGCTGTTTTCTCATTTTATATAGGAAGAATAAACGGCGCTCGATTTGGATGCGCAAAGAGAAAAATATACTGCAAGTGAATACATTGCAGACTTACTAAGCATTGTTGGAATTTTGAGTTTTCTGAGAGTGACCGACTCTGATTTTGAAACCCTTTTAACCCTAGATTCATAAACTATATTTAGGGTTACATAGTTCATATACTTACGTCTCTGATACACCTTACTCTTAAGGTCACCTATGTAATTTAATACCTAACTATGGGAGATATTGAAAAAGAGGAGCTCGTGGCTAAATAATTACAGCACATAGGTCGATCTTCCGGGTTAAGCCGCGCTTGCCGGGGTTGGTCTATGGATGAGTGACCATCTGCCATAGCGAGTTTCCTCCGTGCGTGCAGCAAAGCATGTAAAGCCGTTGGTCCCGGCTGCCATTTGTAGATCTTTGACAGTCGCTACTATTAGTCAGAAGCTCTAAAAGTTTGACAACCAGCCATAGGGTATCGTATTACCCAGTTACTGGATTGTGGAGGTCCGACAGGCAGTCGCTCCATGTAAAATACTGATATTCAGCTGCATCTGGTTTGACTGGATGCCGACCCCAATATAGTTGGGAAAAGGCTAGACAGATGAATATTCTTACTTCCCACGTTCAAATTATAACATAAACAAAAATGGCAATCATTATGTTATAACAACCATAATATGTGTGCTGTGCATAGCTTGAAACGTCCATTATTTTGTGACAATGACCCAGATTCGAAATGTTATTTAATCATCACTTGCATTCAATTTTGATAAAACAGTCATGTTCTTAGTTCTGACATTTCGTATCCACCGCCATTTTGTCTATGTAATTTACACTCGCAAAAAAACAATCTTGTCTACGAATCTGTTGTAAATATACATAAATACAATGTATATTACACTTAGTAGATAATATCTTATAATGGTTGTATAGCATGTATGTACTAATGCTAGAGTAAATGAAGGTTGTATACTATGTAATCATTTGTACAATTTGTTCACAAGTGGCTTTTAATCACCATTTCCTAGCCATTAAAATATAATACCTGTATAATTTATTATAAAATAAAATAAATATTCTCTATGTTATGAGTATTATATGTTTTACTTATGTAAAGTCATCGATATTTAATTAGTATTTAAGTCTGTTATTGATTGTTGACAAAATATACTGTGTAGAAAACATACATATAGTGGAGTGCCGTAAGGTTTATACCTCGGAATCCAGGACCAGTCAATGACTCTTCATATAAATTTTTGAAATGTGTTTTTAACCACAAATAGAAAAATAACCTTTTTTTTGAAGTCGGTAATAAAAAAAATGCCCGATCTCAATTTTTTTAATTATTATTTTTGTTCATACCAAATTAATTAAAATTAATTTAATTTATGACTACTTTTGTTAGCTTAGGTATTACCTGTAATAGCAATTGTATGTGTTATTGAAATAAATAAATAAATAAAATTGTCTGAACGAAAAAAATTGGCAATTCTTGCCAATTTTTTTAATGAAGTTATTCGATTTAGTTTCATGTAAGGATCATTTCATTGTATGGGAAGAAAAATGTCTGTGCAACAGAAGTGGGTCAAATCTAATTAAATACTGACCACTACTAATACGACTTTATGCTGTAAAATATTGACTAACTTCCGCCGTCCCGATTTTTTTCTTCCCATACAATGAAATGATCCTTACATGAAACAGAGTCGAATGGCAATAAAAAAAATTGGCAAGTTTCACTCATTTTTGTGGACAACTCACACTTGACCGAAAAATATAAACGCCAAAATTGTCAACATCAAAAAATTGTTAAAAGTTTCCAAGAAAGTTTTCTCGTATCTCTTATGGATCCTGATTTCTCCCTTTTGGCCAATTTAAAAGATAGTCTCTGTATAATAATAATTATTATTTATTTTAATAGATATTAAAAAAATTGAGAACGGGCAAAAATTTTTTTTAACATTTTTCTATATGCTGAGAACACCAACAATAACATTTAACATTTTTCTATATGCTTTTAAGAACACCTTGGATTCCGAGGTTTTACTATTTTTACGCCTTACGGCACTCCATCACTAATAATGAATGTTGGGAATTATAATCTATCCCGGTTGTAATCTCGATCCCGATTTTCGTCTGGAACGAATCAACTACTGAATTTGCCTATCCGAGTTTTTAAGATGTCCTCTAAGAAGCAGCTGTCAAAGAAAACGGATCACGATTTGAATTGAGGTGTAATATTCATATCGGTAAGTTGAAAGATCCTTCCATATCAACGGAATACAGAGGACATTAACACCCTGATTCTCATTTTCCAAAAACAGACGCCAAGTTTCGTTGTCTCCTTGCTGGGGTCGCTGGACTGTCTATTCAGGTACCCGTGGCCCCGGAACGTAAAGGACTATTGAAGGACACTGTGGATTTAAGTCAGTACAAGTCAGAGAATAATGGTTGTGAGGACTCATAAAAAAAGTGTTTGAATTCCAGAACTTTAGTGTGCTGAAGTTCTGAACTGTGAATTTTAGTGTCTAAAAGATGTTCATAGTATTTTCTTGAAACTAAAAATTTGGAGTACTCTAATCTAAAATTAATACTTTTAGAAATTCTCTTGTTATTTATTGAAAACATTCTTTTGACTACGCTACGTAGCTACCAAGACGCCAACGTCGTCCATCTGTTGGTTTATAGAAAATTTAAATAGGTATTTATTAAAGTCTTTCTTTGATAGAATTATGATCTCGCTCAAAAATGCAACATCATGGAAAAGTAATAGACACCTTTACTTTCTACCAACGGCAACGTAGAAATTATTCACATACCACACTACTAGCACCGAAATGTCATTATTGCCTTGTCGCAACTTCATACGATTTCTCTAAAAGTGCAGATATAATGCAACACCTTAATGTTTCCCGTCTTTTTAAGCAAGCCTGAGAACATATTGCATATCAGCCAAAATAATCTTAAGAAAAATAATATAAATGCAATAGCAAAACAATCAATTAAGATGAACGCCAAAATTTGGCAATAAAATGAATAATTATATTGCAGGATGCTTCAAAAGTTAGATCAACACAAGATGTTTATAGACTAAAGATTTCATTTAAGACATTCGGAATTGTTAAGAAATACCTGTGGATGATGGAAAAAAAGTCATTAACTTGGACCATAAACTGGATATTAAAAACGAAAAGCGCGGTTTTGACCGCTACACATTGCTGCCAAACCGCGTGGTCGAGAGTTGAACGCGCGGCTCCATTATAAACAGATAAAAATATAATATCGCAGGAACCGTAATTTTATGTATTCTGTGGCTAATGTCCTAACTTGGGCAGATAATAAAACAAGTTACCCCCATTTTTAACGTTGATAATTTTTCGGAATTCTTGTGTTGAGTATCGGAAAACAACTACGAATCAATAAATGTTACAAATTCAGCATTAACCTAAAATCTAATATGTTTAATCACCTTAAATGTTGTCCACATTTCCTCACATAAAAATACATTTAGTTTTTTTCACAAAATATTATTTTTGCCGTGCGCGAATGGAAACGCACCAAACCACTTTCGTTGGCGGTCAACCAGTAGCTTGTAACCGCTAAAATGTGAAGAATTACGTCTTAACCAACATAATGGCGCTTTCGTTTATGTAACGAAAGAATTACTGATCTAAACAACTGATTATATTACCAGTAATAAAGGTGTAGGTATAGGTATGCAGATGTACAATTAAAAGTTTAATTTCCAAATCGCTGCGCTAACGATATTTGAGTGCATTGGTCTTACCCAAGATTTTAATTGTATTAGTACAGTAAAACCGCATTTTGATTGCATTCCTTTAAAATCAAGACTGGAATGTCTTCTTTCCACAACTTTTAATAATGTGAAAGGAAATATTTTGAAGTCCAACGCAACCTCGACAAGTGTCAATAAACCCACAAACAAAATCTGGAATCTGGTTTTAGAATGTGGCAAACAGGAAAAAAACTGCTCTAAATGAAGGGCCGTGGCATTCAAGAACTGGATTAAAAAGATGAAAGGACACAAAATGCGTAAACAATGGTATTTCCTATAATGTGCACTGTATTTAGACCTGTAGAGAAAAAATAATAAGCCGCGATGCATTTTCGACACTTGGCTCAGTGCTGAGAGTTGAGAATCCATCTAGCTAGCACATACAAATTAACATGACAAATAACTTTGTCGTTATTTCTATACAATTCGATTGTGTTTTTGCACTCATGATCATGGCATGATCCGTGGACGATTGATGTGTGGACGCACCCAATACAAACAATTATTTTCTATTATATTTTAAACTTTACCATGCTTAAAATGGTAAAAATCTTTCTACGTTCTGTCATTTTGTATTTTATTCCATCGAAAAAATCCATTTCTACAGTGCCACGCGAGCAGTGCGAACGTGAATTAAAATATAATATCGACCACAGATCACTGACTCACTGGCATTGACTTTGACGCAATAAATTGCAATGGACAGTAACCGACCCTGGTCCATCGTAAGATCAGTATCGCCACACTCTTCAGAAAATATTGGTAAATAACCAAATACATATTTATTGGATTTAAACCATTTGGGTCAAGTTTCAAAAGGGTAAATATTGTGTCATATGTAAATGTAGGAGTCACATAGCTGGTTAAACAGAAGCTCATTGGGCAAAATTACGCTTAAGTTATAGGTCCAAAACATGACTGAAGCTTTTAGACAAGTTTACTAGTACAGTAGGTAATGGAAACCTAAAAATTATGTCTATTCTATCACTTAAGTCATCAAATGAGTCCTTCGCCTCGCCTAGGGTGAGACAGAACGGACTGGCAGACTCGTATGACTAAAATCCACGGTGTTCTTCAATAAATAGCCTTTTAAGTTCCAAGGTCGCGGTTGCCTGATAAGACAGTCCCGCACGGCGACGATGTCAGAAACCATTACGCTAGTAAATCTTGTGAATACAAGCTGCAATTCCATGATATCACAAAAAAAGCAATAAGCCCTGTCCAAAAGTCTTCCATTACATAAGAATTGACCCAAGAGAACCGGTACCCTACACAATGGGATATGATCCAGATTTGGACCGATACCACTGGTCTGACGTACTGTATAATGACTGTTAGCCAATGTGGCTGTTCTACTAGTTTTTAAGTGGATTCCGAGTATAACGTAAAAGAAATTTTGATGGCAACACGACTAACGCAGTGGCTAAGCGTTTAACTGCTGTGTTGCGTATCTCAGGTTCGATTCCAGCGCGGAACAAATATTTGTATGGTTTTGCAAAGTATTGCAAGACTAAAAAACTTTTTGAAAAAAAGGGAACCGAATTCAAAACCAAACACAAAAAAAAACTGTAAAATAACTTTTCTTTCGGAAGTCGGTGGCCATAGTCAATGAAATAAAAAACAAAGCCACCGACTTCCGAAAATAAAGTTATTTTACAGTTTTTTTTTTGTGTTTGGTGAAAATCTACAATCCTAGTTAGCAACAAAAACGGACCTATGCTATATATTAAAACCTTCTCCAGAATGTAATGAACACTTTTCTGAAAACCGCGTCAAAATCCGTTCAGCCAAACTCGAGATAATCGTGGACAAACATACATACAGGTCGAACTGAGAACCTACTTTTTTTTGATGTCGGTTAAAAATAATTAAATTTGTGTGCATGTAAGTTCAGGTGTTTGTAAACGCATCCATGAAACGTATTATCGTGGATGCATTACAAACAACGTTTTACACCTAAACAAATAAAAATATTATGGTTGACTAAAGAATCATGAATTCGATACGAAAAAATAATGGAATGGAACCTGCGTCACGCAGCGCAGCAGTCGATCTACCTGCCACTGCCAACCGTGCTGTCAATTTACTAAGCAGACTAGATTATGATTTGGCACATTCCCTCTTACGATATAAGTGTGCCATGACTCCTTGCGAGAAGGATTGGGTCTCAGCAAATAGTATAAGTTGATAACTTTGACACATTTTCAAAGGACATAGCAATCCTTATTAAATAATTTTAGTTACGCTAAATGCCAAGGGAAGTAACATAGATCGCCCACGCCTTAACCATATTTAACTTAATAATTTGTTTTGTTCTAGAACTACGTATATGTTATATAATAAACAATATTTAGCATATATCTATATACAAAATACCTTAGCACTATAAGTGGGCAAACATTTGTCAGGAGGTATTTCTTAATTCGATTGTTTAAACTTCTAAAGCAAATACAAACAATGTGAAATGGAACACAGTGGCTCAAGTTTGTGCGTGTATTTTATTAGGAAAATGTTGCTCCACACCTGTTGTGTATTGTGGATACCTTTCAAACACTGAAACTACCTGTAGATTACACAAATCCTGTTTCCGTGCGGGAATCAAACACAGGCAGAGGAGTAGCCAGTCCATTCCGCTGCACACAAGGTGAAAGGACTCATTTGATGATTTTAACAAACCAAAAAAGTTTGTATAAAATCCATATTTATTTTATATATATTTTATAGTATCCATAAAAATTCTGTCATACTCGAAGGTACTACGCCAGAAGCATGGCACAGGAGTGTGGTTGTTCTTTTCTTCAAAAAGGGTGACAACACCTTGTTGAAGAATTACAGGCCAATCTCACTTCTGAGCCATGTATACAAGCTGTTCTCAAGAGTCATTACGAACCGTCTCGAACGCAGGTTTGATGACTTCCAGCCTCCCGAACAAGCCGGTTTCCGAAAAGGTTTTAGTACTATAGACCACATACACACGCTCCGCCAGATTATACAGAAGACAGAGGAGTATAATCGGCCATTATGTTTAGCGTTTGTGGACTATGAAAAGGCCTTCGATTCAATCGAAACCTGGGCAGTATTGCAGTCCCTCCAACGATGTTATATCGACTATAGGTATATCGAAGTGTTGAAGTGTTTGTATAGAAACGCCACCATGTCCATCCGACTTCAGGAAGAGAGCACGAAACCATTCCAATTGCAGAAAGGCGTGAGACAGGGAGACGTTATTTCTCCGAAACTGTTCACGAACGCGTTGGAGGACGTTTTCAAGCTCTTGGAATGGAACGGATTCGGCATCAACATCAACGGCGAATACATCACTCACCTTCGTTTTGCCGATGATATAGTCATCATGGCAGAATCGTTGGAGCACCTCAATGCTATGCTCAGCGACCTCAGTATCGTTTCCCAACGGGTCGGCCTTAAAATGAACATGGACAAGACGAAAGTCATGTCGAATGTCCATGTGGCACCCGTACCGGTTGTTGTTGGGAATGATACTCTCGAAGTTGTAGACCATTACACTTACCTTGGACAGATTGTTCAGTTAGGTAGGTCCAACTTCGAGAAAGAGGTCGCCCGAAGAATCCAACTGGGATGGGCAGCGTTTGGGAAGCTACGTGATATCTTCTCATCGAGAATCCCAGTGTCTCAAGACAAGGGTGTTTAACCAGTGTGTGTTGCCAGTGATGACATATGGCTCTGAAACGTGGTCTCTGACTGCTGGCCTTTTAGAGAGACTAAGAGTCACTCAACGAGCGATGGAAAGAGCTATGCTCGGAGTTTCTTTGCGGGATAAAATCCGGAACATGGATATTCGGCGAAGAACCAAAGTCACCGACATAGCTCATAAAATTTGCAACTTGAAGTGGCAATGGGCAGGCCACATCGCTCGTAGAACTGACAACCGATGGGGAAGAAAAGTTCTCGAGTGGCGACCACGGACCGGAAGACGCAGCGTAGGTAGGCCTCCCACTAGGTGGACCGACGACATCGTGAGGGTCGCGGGCAACCGATGGATGCAAGTGGCGAATTGTCGTTCGGCGTGGCGGTCTAAGGGGGAGGCCTATGTTCAGCAGTGGACGTTTTCCGGCTGATGATGATGATGATGATGATAAAAATGTATAATATGTATAGAGAAACAAAATAATATAACTTAGATTACAAAGGCGTTGCTTATTTGAAAAGAAATGTTGAGTCAGTAAGGGTCTATTCACACCGCGACGCGATGCTTCGCGGTTTGAATAGACCCTCACTGACTCTATTGAGTTAGCCAACGCTGTGTGCCCGATAACAGCGCCTCCTAGTGACCACTTTATTTGGACATAAGAAACTGCCTATAGGCTATTTACTCAAAAAAAAATAGTCTGAAATATAGATTATAAAAAAATATTAAACCCTTTTGTTACGTAAACCAAAATTGACGAAGATACAACGTTTCTAAAAATCACAAAACGTCACTCGGTCGGTACAATTTTACAAGCGTTATGACGTCACAAGCCCCCACTCCCGAATTTTTAAGCATTTTATCTTTGGGTGCGTTTAGCCGATACAAAATCTTGTCAGCACTAAAAGAAAAATGGCGACTGCTTAACAGCATAGTCTGAGGAGGCTGAGAATAAATGATAAGTGGCTATATTCAGATTGGATAGATACGTGGTATTATAAAGGGCGCTACACACGGCTAAGATACATACCTATAACATTTTATTTTAAGATGTTATCTTACAATAATAAATTCTTATATCGCTATCTTAAGATACGAAAGTATGAAATATATTCTATCTTCGTCGTAGGTGATGGTCCATTGAATTGTATGGCGAGCGATATGGTACGTCTGACCTCAGCATGGTTTCAGCCGATAATAGTCAGCATAGCTTACTGTTCACAATATTATGTCCAGATTTTGTATCGGCTAAACAAACGCACCCTTTGTCAATATTCATTGATTTAAAAAAAATAAGTATTCATTAATTTTGAGCTAACTGACGGACTAAACAGGTTTTCAATTTATTTATGCAGTAACCTACTATACCCTATTCGTCCCTACTAGATATTTTGTTTTTCATTAAAAATTAAATGAAATCTAAAAAACACATAAAAGGTTGTGGTGGATATTAAACTTAACTACGTGTTAAGTTAGTAACAGCTATCATTCTAAAAGAACAAAAGGTAGATTAAATTACGATTAACATTCGCGCATACATAAGGCAAGGTCAGGTTGAATAAGTAAATAATCTTGAACAATACTTAAGAAGTACAATGAGATACGAAATCACTTAGTTAATAGACATAATTATGTGTCGTTATAATGCAAATCATAAATAAATAAAAGTTTTATTGTTTATTTATTCTGAGAGTTGCATGTTGCACGTTATTTTTAACTGTCTTATGTAATAATAGTGCAATTACAGTGTAATAGTTACTTAAATAGTTATTTATAAAATAAATTATAATCTAGGACCTGCCGGTTATATTATTTTCATCACCGTTTTTGAGAGCAGTGGTAATGAAATAAATTACCTACTCAAAGTAATGTGCCTGGCTGGGTTCGAACCCACGATCTTACAACTCGTTTGTCCATTTCTCTGTGGTCTAGTGCCCACCTAGTTTATAAAAATATCGTGCGGTCAAAGGGCTGGTCAATTTCTTGGTAAAAAATCCAGTCCAAATCCAAAATGCTAGCGTTCTGGGTTCTGGGTACTGTTCCCGTTGACAGCGATGTGTCTTTTGACGCCTTGTAATATGTATTAGGGGAAGACCGGGCAATGGGAGTCAGCGGGTAATGGTGGTCACCCATTCATCTCCAAAAGTATAAACGATAGAAACACGTTAACGGTCTTCCCCGCCCCGCTCCGAGCCCCCGCTGTCACTGCTAGCGCGCCGCGTCAGTGCGTCGACGGTCTAGAGAACAAGAGGTGTATTTTGTTTTTGCGGCTCGCCGATGTAAATTTTCACCGACGAAAAATAAACAGTAAGTATTATAGTTATTGATCTACTTGTCTGTTACTTTTTTATGTCTTTACTTGTACATTCAGTGTTGTGATTACATACTTAAATCCCAAGTGTTTCCAATATATATTTCGTGTTTATTTTTTTTGTTTCATAACGGACTTGTGGGTAATGAGAATCGGGTGACTCCCCGGGACAAGGAAAGAAGACGAAAGTGCCGGAAAAGGGGACCAAAAGAGTAAAGAGAAAGGTTCTCCAGGAATCAAACGATACCTCTGTATCAGACGTGGGCACAGATGATTTGTCTCAAGATGATGAAGTAGATGATGCTGACGACGCAGGAAATGTACCTATGCTTAATCTGCAACGAATTTGGCAAAAATAATAAGGTTTGGTACAGGTGCGCCTCATGTGGTTTATGAGCTCACGCAGATTGTACTGGGTGGGAGACTGCCAAGGACTATATTTGCGATTTGTGCTAGATTTTTCTATGACCCTTATTGCCCACAAGGTGAACTCAATTACCCGTACCTCAGGGCAATGGGAGTCAAAACAGTTTTTTTTTCATAATTTTATATTTCCCAAAAATGATGATTATTGTAATAATTATTGATCTCCAATTATAGCTAATTAAGTAAATTTTGTTATGAGGTGGTTGCAATAAAGATTTTGTTAATTTTAACTTGTGTATTCTAATTCTTGCTTAAGTGACCCCCATTACCCCTTTCTACCCTATCATTACAAAAAACAATCTGTAGGTATAATTATGGAACTGGACCAATTAAATATAAATAACGTGAGTTTTTCATGCAAATCGGTGTTAATTTATCTAGGGAAGCGAAACGTCTCATTATCTATGTAAAATGTTAATTCTTTGTATAATTAACTGTATCGCATTTCACACTGTTGGTAACAGTCGATTTTTAGTTAGGACGATAGAACCTATTGTTCAACATTGATCAGCTGAGTTTGAAAGGTCAAGAGCGCTTACTCGCAACCGACGTCCGTGAATGACTAGATGCATGACCGTGGATGTTGCGAAAGGAGTGTGTTAGGGTCCCCACATACATCAGTTTTCCTGATCAGGAATCCTGATCCGTTTTCTATCCGAACACAGTGAATTCTTACAAGTGTGTGTGCATGTTTTGTGTGTGTTGTTCACTTTCATAGACGTTCATTCATCATTTCGAATTCCGTTCGGAAAAATAAACTGATGTATGCCCACCCTAAAGATCGTAGCAGATCTCGTGTAGTTACTATAGTGGGTAAAAAGCGTGAATTTGCAACAAAGTTACTTACTTCCCACGACGACTGACAAAGATCTACGAATGACAGTCGAGACAAATAGCTGAAGATTTTGCCAAACTGCGAGCTAGAACACGATTTGCTCGAGCATGGTCGAGCATCAAATTTGGGCGTGTATTCAATTTTGCGAAGTATGATAATAATCATAAGATATTTTTTTCAATAATCTCAGAACATGCTCTGCTCTGCTCTTGGTGTGCGCTGACCCCTAGGCGTAGCGCGACGCTAGCGTGCCGTGTCCTTGGCGTGCTTACTTACTACGAAAAATATGTAGGGGTCACACAAAACACGCCACGAACACGCCACGCTAGCGTCACGCTAGCGTCACGCTATCGTCACGCCAAGCTCGCTGTTTGGTAAAGCCTTTAGCGCTGTTAATCGGTATTTGATGGATAGCTACCTATCGACGAGCTCACTTCGAAGATCGATTCATATGTTTCTTGTTAGTCTTAGCCATTGGACCTACAGCATATTCTAAAAGAAAATCTTCATGCTGTCTATACCTTTCTTAATAAATCAGCTAATTGTCCAAGACGAATAAGAAAGAATTAATCCTCACAGTTGAATGAACTTTCATCAAAATGATATCCTGCAATAATATCTCCTCGTTAAGCGTTTATTCAAAGGTTAGATTTCATACAAAATACAGACCTATTGTCTTCCCACGCGCAATAACAAAAATACGTAAAATGTTAGTCTATCCGAGAGGATTACATCTCTTGATTATTCTCATCTCATAGCTCAGTCCAGAGACGGATCTATCCAAGGGCCATTGCAGCTGCAGCTCAGGGCCCCGTTGCTTTTAAGGGCCTTCGACCCCCATAATTAGTTTATTATATTAAATATCAAAGATTTGCTTAGTTATTAAGCTAGGCCCCAATTAGTAATTAGCCTAGGGCCCCACAAAATCACAATCCACCCCTGATTACTAAGTCTATTCAAGACATATAAGTAAATGATCACTTCTACTTACCTTAACATTGAAGTAGGATTGCTACGTCATTTGTTTTATGTTCCACATTCAATTGTTTTATCAAAAAGGTTGGTCAAATAAAGATTTTACTGACTGATAAGGGTCAGTTCACATTGAGACGCGACCCGACACGACGATACTGGAAAAGTGTATCTTTTCATGTACAGTTACCGGCATGGATCTTGAGCGCTGACCTTCACCATGCGCAGAAGTAAGTTATTAGGTCCCTTTGATAGATGAAGTGAGGAAGGGGGCGGGGAAAGTGATTGGCCCGCGTAGCGTGCCGTAGCGCATCGCGTCATAGCCGCCACTCGGGATTCGTTGTTTTGTGCGTTTTATTTGTTTTATTGTGCGTTTCATTTGTCGATGTGTACGATGCGCAAAGCGATCCCCACTCTTACGCCGAGCGCTCAAGAACAGTGCCGGTATTTGTAGGTACGTTAGATTTTCAGTCGCTCTATTGAAACGTGGGCGCCGCGCCGCCGCGTCGCCTCTCGGTGTGGTTTGACCCTAAGGGTCTTGTGGTTTGAGCACAGCCCGCAATACTAGTTAGGTACATTTACTACCCAAATTGTCTAAGTACTATATCATGTCATATGTTCTTAGTTCCTTTTTCTTTGAACGTTAATTTCTTCAATCACTTAAAGGTTGGTATCTACTTCTTTTGAATCCTCCTTCCAAGAACAATTTAGTAGTCAATTTTACCTTTTTTTATGGGAAGTAAAATCATCAAATGAGTCCTCCCGCTCTAGATAAATCGGAAAGGACTGGCGGACTCTTTCTGACTCTTACTGATGACTAAAATCAACTATGTTCTTTCAGTTGCCCTTTACGTTCTAAGGTCACGATCACCTTTAGGGGAGCCAACTTGTCAAGATGCCTGTCCTACTAGTTTAATTATTACTACAATAAAAAAAAAAGAAAATCCTACAGTCCAATCACAATGTATTAACAAATTGACCCACATTCAGATCTCTAAAAAGGTTTACAATTACATTCAGCAATACAACCAAAAACAAATCAGTACACACGGCTACGCATCAAGCTATACAAAACCAGTTTATCGTGGTCTTGCTTTGTATGGTCTTCCCGTATATTCAACGATCAGCTTATAATGGTTTTTTATAGCTTGATGTGTAGCCGTGTGTACAAGCTGATTAAAATCAACACTCTTTTGTGAATCACCGTGATGCGTAACATTTCGCTATAGAGAGCCCTAGCATTAGCGTATGCATTACTAAAGGTTTTATAATCAACTCTATCTCGTTTCCACAAAGGTATGATTTTTTACTTTGTCTTCAATTTACCATAATTTGAATCAATGATTTGGCAACACTTGTAGAAAATAGAACGTTGACCCTTTGGTTTGACGTCATCTCTACTTACTTTGAAGTCAGTATCTTAGAATAATAGATGACAAGAATGCCATTAACATTTAATAATAATATACTCTATTGGGTAACATCAGCGGAACAATCAATTTGTGAGTGTGAATGACCTCTGTGGAATCTAAAGATTCGTTAGGCATTGTGGAAAACCCAACCATAGATAATGTAGATAAATGCACGTATTATAGTGTTAACACAAACTATTTTGGCCAAGAATCTGAAATATATCCTAATATTATAAATCTGAAAGTTTGTTTGATTGAACACTCTAATCTCAGAAACGACTGGTTCGAACAGGAGAATTCTTTTTGTGTTGTATAGTCCATTTATCGAGGGAGGCTATAGGCTATAATATCAATTATCATATCACGCTGTGACCAAAAAAAAGGTACTCGTGATATTGTCAGGACTGTTTTGTTTTATGGAATATTCACTGGAACCTGGTACAATAGAGAAGAGAGAGAGAATCATTTCAGATACGCCCTTTATATTTATATCTCGGAGCTCTCCGGAATGGATTAAATTTAAATAAACGTTGACTTTGTAACAACAAAATATGTTGAAAACTACATAATTGATGTACATCACCTCTCGAATTAATATTTATTTATCAATTGGGTAAAGTTTGTGGCACAGCTGTCATAATGAAATATAATGATTTAAAACATCCATATCGAATCGATATTTAAGCCTATGATAGAAATATTGCAAATAATGTAGTTAAATATTGCCCCACCCAATAATGTAACGTAAAGGTCAATATGTCACCCACTTAGCATCTTTTGTTCATATTAAATGCGATATCTTTGCGAAAGATAGTCATCACCATGTTAGGTATCATACCAAATCTATGTCTAACATTGATAATCATCTTCAACCCATAAATTTTCCCACTACTGGGACACAGACCTCCTCTCTGTGAGAGGGAGCAGGCCATAATCTACCACGAGGGCCCAGTGCGGGTTGATAGATGTCACACGTCTTCGAATTTTTTGTTCTATGACATGCCGGTTTCCTGTCGATGACTTCCTTCACCGTTAGACCGCAAATTCGGAACGGCGGGGCGTGCAGCGGAGCGTTCCAGCGTGTACGTATTGTAGCGTGCAGCGTGGCGTTCAGCGTGCACGCTACTGGTTTTCGCTAGAGCGTGCGTGCGAGCGGAGCGTCCAAGTTCGCTGACCAATAGGAGGCCGCCATTCAAGAGCAAGTGTCATCTCTTCAAAGGAACGATATTTTTTCGAGCTATATTTTTTGATGATTGAACTTTCAATGCCGTTTGGTATATCATCAAAGCACTTTATAGACGCTCGTTAAAACGCCGAAACACTGGTCAATCCGCTCAACAACACGCTCTAAACGCTGCTGCGAATACACCTAGAGAGAAATCCATACGTTCAGTAGACCAGCGTGCACGCTCGAAACAACGCGCCGCTGCACGCCCCGCCGCCGTTGCGAATTTGCGGCCTAGAGACCAGTGGTGATGAATATTAAATGTCACAAGAAGGTAATGACTAATGAGCCAGGAGCCTAACTGGGTTCGACACATGACACTCGTAACTCGGGTCTGATAACACTGGGCCACCACTGCTCTCAAAGAAGGCAGCTGAATTTAACATGGAGCGGCTGCTTATCTGATGTATTATATCTATTTGCTGTATTATTTCGTTACAATATTACCCTTTCAATGTTCCAAATATACATTTTCATAGTCCGTTAGTTCCATCACTATTGTACATTGTACACTTATCGCACTATCTTCAATGTAAGTGAATCTATTCAATTAATATTCATTGTACTGAAACAATCAGGCCGTGACCACTGAAACAGTATTTTTGTCACAAAATACGTGGATTATGATCTGAATTGTTTGACTAACTCATTTGATATGTATATGGCACAATCATTGTACCAATATTTGTTTGAAAAAGGCTTGCCAGATAATCCTTTCATGGCATAATTATGAGAAATTGATTGCTTCAATCTCATTTGCAATTTTAAACATATCATCATCATCTTGCTGCCCTTATTCAATTATAGTTTGACCCCAAGTGGTATAAGGGCAGGAAGATGCAGACGCAACACGTTTTCTTTAACCCAGGTTTAAAACAGGCAGATTCACTTCGTGCATTTCCAGCAACGTCATTGAAAATTCTTCTACTATTCATTTTACGAAGTGATACATAAGGAATGTTGCTAAGTGGCCGTTAAAGACCCGCAGGTCATGGAATGGGCGGCGAGTTACCCATTACTCGCCGCCCGGAATCCGCGTCTGTGGCCAAAATCGCAAGGTAATATCTGACGCTTTGGGCGGCTCGGCGGCCAGATCGTGAGGATGTCCTCTTCCTCACGTGTTCTGCCTCCTCCTTCGCTAGAATTCTTGCTTCGCAGAAAGAGGAATCAATAAATAGTTCAGTTACGAAAAGTAAAGTTGAAGAAAGTGACGTCTTACGTTACGCCATAAAACTGTAGGAGAATCCCGATTCGACAGCTCATAAAAAGTATATCAACTAATTAACGTGTCCATAGTTAACGTTATTTCTCCCTCTTGTTCCAGAATGGCCCAGCCACCTGACCTATGACCACATCTATAACAACACACAGTACGCCCAGCTGCAACCCATCCACAGGCCATACCACCCAGTCAATAGCTATAATAGCCATAGCAATAAGTATACGAGTAGTCACAATGACTCCAGAGTCAACGAGGTTGATGATCGACCACGGTATAAAGATGCCAGTGGACCTCTACTGGTGGGGTTTGCGAGAGACCCCTATAGGTATTCTGTACCGGAGAATGATTTTATGAAAGGAGTCAGGTAAGACTAGTTTTTTTAAAATCTGTTTTGTGCCACTGCTGGGCAAAGGTCTTCCCCATAACCTTCCACTCTTCCCTGTGTGCCAATTTGTCATGAACGCGTCACGCCAGCATTTCCTAGGCCTCCCTCGGCAACAACGCCCGTCCGGAATTCACTGCGTAACGACCCTAACCCATCGATCCTGATGAATTCTCTAGATATAGCCCGCCCAATCCCACTTCAACCTGGCAGTCTTGTTGCTCACATCAGTGATTCCAGTTTTGGAGCTATAAACTTGCAAAAAAACTTGACTACATTACTGATCCTTAAAAGTGCTCTCTCGATCTATTCTCAAAATCATCAATCCTTCTTTTTTAGGAACATAGATCCTCAAGTGTACATGAGCAGGACAGAGAACCGCGGCAAGCGCGGCGTCTTCCACCTCTACAACATGTTGTACTGCGCCACCGGCTGCGACCCTCTCTCATACAAGGGATATGGATGCTATTGCGGGTTCCTCGGGTCAGGTAGACCGACGGATGGGATAGACAGGTGAGAACCTAAAGCTGATTTCAGACTACACTATACTATTGTGCTATAAAGTATAGCAAAGAAGGACCTAATGCTTTATTATATAGCATGGCGTTCACATACGCGATATTATCGCAAGCTCAGTCGACCGCGATCTTTGAAGAGTGTGCACAGTTGCACAGCACACATCACGATCGACACAATGGATTTAATACTGGATAGTCTTGAAAGCCCATCATGCGATAATGACAATGCGGAATTTGACACTATCTTGTCATTAATGATACGAAAGAAGAAATATGCCAGACTCTGGATATCAAATCACTTATAGTTTAGAAGAAAACGTGGTGAAACTATTTGAAGATTTAGATAATTTAGGGGGTGAGGGAGGAGGAAGAGGGCGGCGCGCGATATAGCATAGCATGAACTCTGCGCATAGCACCAATTTATAGCGTATATATTGTCAGCCTATTGCCGTCCACTGCTGAACGTAAGCCTCCCCCAAAGAGCGCCAACCATCCCGGTCCTGGGCAGCCCGCATCCATCCACTGCCAGCCACCTTCCTTAAATCATCGACCCATCTTGCAGCAGGGCGTCCTACACGTCCTTATAGCGTATAGCAAGCCAATAATATATAGTACAGTACAATGTGAACGTGTCCATAACAATGTATGGAGCACGATATTGTTGTGCTATGAGCCATATACTATATGCTATTATATTATAGCGTAGTCTGAAATCAGCTTTAGGCTTAAAGTCGTACGTTGCGTACGTCACGGCAATCGGTCGTGCGTACCAATGTGCATAAATATTGTGTTCTATATGTATAGCATAAAAAAAATTAGAAACTGAAAACAATGCTAAGTAACTAACTAATTTCGGCTCATTTTTTATAATGACTACTGTTGCGCTGCGTGCCGCCTATTCCGGGTCTGGCACACACAAAATATAATAATGTGATTTTTGTAAACGAAGAAATGTCTAGAGTGGGGCAACGCTTAAAAAACAAAGAAACGAAAATTACCGTCAACATATATAAATACTTAGCAAAGTTCACAGGTCCTATTAATCTCCAGGTGTTGCAAGCTCCACGACCAATGCTATGAGAACATTTACTGTCCATTCTACACGGTGTACCTACAACCTTACTTCTGGAAGTGCTACCACGGACAACCGCTGTGCGCTCTCGAAAATTTTGACTCGCAGTACGACTTTATCAACAGCTGTGCTGGAAGGCTATGCGAGTGTGATAGGTAAGAAGTGATATCAACTTTATCCAGGTCTTCAGGACTTTAGCTTGATTATTATCGAAAAGAAAAGTAAATGATGAAAGTTGCAAAGTAAACTATTTATTTTAATAATATACTTAAGCATCATTATCATCAGCCTATGAATGTTCACACTGCTGGGACACAGGCCTCTGAGTGAGGGAGTTGGCCATATTCCACCACGCGGGGCCAGTTCGGATTGGTAGATGTCACATGTCTTCGAATTTTTCCTTCCCCTTTTAAGAGCAGTGGTGATGAGATAAATTACACAACGTATTGCGTCTGGTAGGGCTCAAACCCACGATCTACAACTCGTCAATCGGGGCCGATACCACTGAGCCACCACTGCTCTTAATATTATAAGCAATTCTTTTACAAAGATTTTTTATTTCACGTCACCGGTACTCGTTAAGAATGGATAAAGGATTCGACACTTGCAGGCAGGACCTCGGTGGCTCGTGTTGTTAGAGCGACGGATTTCCTAAATCCGGGAGGCACAGGTTCATATCCTGCACGTGTTTTTTTTCCTTCAACTGGGCATAAATCCAGACTCTGTGGCTGCTACTGAAGAAATTCCTTATAGAAAAACCTAATAACACTTTGCCAACACCGGGAATTTAACCCAGAACCTCATGCTCAACAGTTGTGCTTGTGACCATTCGACCAACGAGACAATCTTTTTATTAATTCCAAATAATTATATCTATTTCAGAAAATTTGCGATGTGTGTGAGAAAATACCGGTGTCCGAGACAGCGGGCTCTGTGCCGCTCATCACCGATACGACTGCTGCAGAACTTACTCATGTTCCGATGACGAATCATCATTATCACCATCATCATCACTTACTGCTGGGTATAGGCCTCTCCTCTCTTGCTGGTATCAATCAACACCCTTATACAAGCGGCAAATGATAAACGTAGAAGCTCAGTAGTGTTTAACAGATTTTCATTTTATACGCTGGGGTATAAAGTTGAAAATCTATTAATTACAGACAAGTTCACGTGTTTGTAAGTACACCCATGATACGGGAGAAATTCCCGGTGTAGGGCGACGCTTTTCTTTTATTTAATGTTTTACAAAAAATACCGAATTAATATACCTAGTTGAGCGCAAGTCCCACATTGGTAAAAAAATAGTACAGAAATGTCTATTGGCTTGTATATTGCATTGTACAAATCTGATTGTATCCACATATGTACAGATATTATAGTTACCAAGTCATTCCTATGGAATGTTTAATCATACTGTTGTCTCAAGTAAAATAAAATATTAAAAACCATAACACAATGTTGTTTTATTTTGCACATCAATGACCACTGTAATTTACAAATCAGGCGATTTCAAAAATTTAAAAAGTTTTGGTATCTGACTTAGTGTGTGTCCACACTGGAAGCCTAGCGCGACGGCGGCGGCGGGCGCGGTGGCGGGTGCGGCGGCGGGCGCGATCTGTGTCCACACTGGCCGATCAAGCGTTTCGGCGACTTCAGGTGTTGCAAACCGGTGGTACAAAGTAGATTCTATAAATCTTGTTTAAAGAAATTCATTTTAAAATGTTTAATAGGTTGTGTAGGATTGTATACAAGTAAATTATCAACCATTCTACATGATTCAAGTCAAGTACAGTAAAAATAATTTAAATATTTACAAATACCTCCTACGGTAGTATTTTAGTGCATGTCCTGATCACTAGATGGCGCTGACTATAAGACCGAAATGGTTTGCCACACCTGCCATCCACCCGTTATATCTGTTGTTGCCTAGCAACGCCTAGGCTCGCAAAATCGCTTGTATACATCGCGCTAGGCGCCCGCCTTAGTCACTTCAGTGTGGCCACGAGCGGCGTTTTCATACATTCAATATTATCGCAGCCGCCGCCGCCACCGCGCTAGGCTCGCAGTGTGTTTGAGTACTTAAGGTTCATCGACCTGTCGCGGGACTGTCTCATCAGGTAACCGTGACCCTGGTACGTAAAGGGCTATTGAAGGATCACCGTGGATTTTAGTCAGTACAAGTCTGACAGTATTGGGTAGAAGGAAACATTGGATGATTTGAACAAGATAAAAAAAAAAGTTCATCGACTTCAGGTAACATCCACCGCCGCCGCGCCGACTGTAATTTAACTTCGAAAGTCATATGTTCGTTTAATGGAAAGTCTACTGAACGATTGTTCGAATGGAATTTATTGCGAAACAACATTTTATCGCCAAACGCTACTACAATTTAATTTAAATACGGCTCATTGTTTAAAATAAGAAGCGAGCGATTGACTGATGTGCTGCGTGTAGCGGGTTCGATTCCCATATGAATCAAATATAACAAGTAGTTTGTTCCAGCCTTAGTGTTTCTATGAGTACCTATATGACTTTAAATGTTTTTAACTGAAATTTCTATAGTGGGGCAAAAAAAAGGAACAGCATCCCAGCAACACGGTGTCCTCATACAATGTTCCGACACAAATGATCCAAACTCGAGCGATTCATGAAACAAGTTAGTCATTTAAAAAAAAACTACCTACCAATTTTATTTTTAACAAGCTTCTATTGTTAAAAATACGATACACAAAGTACTCGTCAAGACGAATCAAACGAGTCTAAACTTGCGGTTTGCGGAGTTTCATTACAGAGTTCCTATGGCCACCTTCCAGCTCCATCATCAGATGGGCTCCATGTCATCGTAATATTGCATTGTAACGCGATATACATATTATTATACGTCATCATCATCATTTCAGCATATTACAGTCCACTGCTGTGCATAGGCCTCTCCCAGGGAGTGCCACACGATCTCCTGCTTTTTCATCCAGCCACTGCCAGCCACCTTCTTCAGGTCATCGGTCCATCTTGCCGGGGGGCGTCCCACCCTATTTTTACCTACACGCGGTCTCCATGCTAGAATCTTCCTACTCCACGTTTCGTCGGTTCTGCGGCAGACATGACCAGCCCACTGCCACTTCAGCTTGCTACAGATTTCGACAATATCTATAACTTTGGTCTTATGCCGTAAGACCTCATTCCGGATTTTATCCCTTAGCGAGACCCCAAGCATAGATCTTTCTATAGCACGCTGCGTGCTACATACATATACGTACGTGCATTCAGCTGAATCGGAAACCAAGATTTGATTACAAACAACGGGACAGGTAAAACTACTTAAATAAAAGCATTTTTAAAACTGCTTCTAGATCCTGGCTACTAATAAGAGACGTAGCGGCAAAACTGGTAACTGATATAAGTTTTTAAACTGACATGGTCACTAACAATTTTTAAACAATTTAAAAAAGGAGTTTCTCAGTTCGACCCGTATGTTTGTCCGCCATTATCTCGCGTTAGGCTGAACCTAATTTGGTGCAGTTAAAACATACTAGTAGGTATAACACAATAAGTAATGAGGTATTGGTGCCCTAAGTAGAATAAAATTCTAGATCATCATTTAGGGCACCTGCGAAAAATATTGATAGGTACCGTATGTGGAATACCTCGGTTACCATTAGCTTAGGTGGCATATCAGCGGGTGCCCAATGAGGAATACCTTTTAAATAATCTTATGGCTTAAACCTGTCCCAGTTTTATGAAGATAAACGATAATAAATACGGTTAAAGCTTTTTAACTAAACCTAATTGAAATCGTTTAAAACAGTCTGAATTATTCGTTTAGGGACTGTGGTCCAAATACATTTTCCAACTATACTAAATTTGGACTATGGGCCTTTGGTAGGGGCACTTGAACAATCGTCATTTTTGGTAGGTACTATTTTCCGGGCATTAGCTAGTCTCTAAATTAAAAATACATGTACAAATCGGTTACTAAGCTAACTAGGTGTTATCAGGACCTCAATGGGACCACCAAGATGACGTCAATATAAATATAAGATAAGATAAGATAGATAAGATAATTTTTATTGACAAAAACTTTTACAGATAGTGATGAGACCCTGACTCCAGAGCTAGGTTAAGGTGCCTGTGTTTCAGGAGTCAGTGACTTCTTCCAGTAGGTTACAATTTTTGTGTTACAATTTTACAAGTTACACAACACAAAAGAACTATTATTCTCAAATTAAACAAACAAAGTATGAGTACAGAAAAAAATAAAATAAGGATATAATTAAATTGAAGATTTTGATGTATACGTAAATAACATTAAAATAGTATTCTAGTATTAACAAATTATTGTCATAATAATATTTGTGGAGTAATGATGCGTTGAGCGAATGAGCGAGTATGAGGAATGTGTGTGTGTGTATGTGTGTGTGTGTGTGTGTGTATGTGTGTGTGTGTATGTGTGTGTGTGTGTGTGTGTGTAACCTGGATCTTAGTTTGTATTATATTTTTAATTATTGTCAGTCAGTACAGTAAAGCTTCAGTTTCATTGTAGTCCATTGCCATTAGCCAGAGCCTAACTTTCTTTTTGGATTCGTGACTTGTAAGGGGATTTATGTAAAGGGATTTGTTTATTTTATTGTATAAGTGAATGGACAGGTATACATGTTGCCGTCTAGCAGATGTAGTGCGGCAGTGCAGAGATTGACAGGCATTTGTTATTGTGCGCTTCTTGTTGCTAGAGGTGAGATGTGGTGTAATATTATGGCGTTTGTTTACGATTTGTAAAACATAGCTTTGCCTTACTGTTAGCACCTCACATTTTTCGTATAGGACTTTGGTGGGGAATCTAAAAGGTCTGAAAGTCATGACTTTTAATAAAGATCTTTGGGCCCTTTCTAGGTGGATCATAAATGTTTTGCAGGCACCACCCCACGCTACAATACAGTACCCAAGCACTGATTGAACTAGGGCATGATATACCGAACGTAGTAATTCGAGGTTAGCTATATGCCTCAGTTTTTTGAAGGCCCAGATCAGTTTTCTTACACGCGTTATGGTGATATCTATGTGTTTATGCCAACCAAGCTTCTCGTCTACCATAACACCTAGATATTTGGTATGGGAAGATTGAACTATAGCTGAACATGAACAATTTATGAAGGAGGTCGGGTTACATGTGTGTAATTTTAGTTCAATATTTGGAGGTTTGATTTTTGAAAAGGAAAATTGAAGAAATGTAGACTTGGAAAGATTAAGTGTAAGCTTGTTAGTTCTAAGCCAATGATTTATTTTGTGTAGACCCAGTTCAGCACTACGCCTAGCCTCATCCCAAGTCTCTCCGTGAAATACTATTGCCGTGTCGTCTGCATATGCAAATATTCTTCCGTTTATTAATGACAGCTGACAGAGATCATTTATGTAAATCAGGAAGAGACTCGGGCCAAGGATACTGCCTTGTGGGACGCCGTATGTAACCTGGGCATCAGAGCTAACATGTTCCTTGATTTTTACTCTCTGCGTTCGGTCAGAGAGGAAATCTGTAAATATTTTTAGTGCATTACCGCGTATTCCAATTCTATTTAATTTGTCCACCAGGAGAGGAACCGAAACGGTGTCGAACGCTTTGGTCAGGTCGAGAAAAACACCGATGCATTTTTGTCTCTGATCTAGTTTTAACGTGACCTGATCTATTAGTTGGCTTACAGCATCTTCAGTGCTTTTTCTCGACCTGAAGCCAAACTGGGCGTCCGACAGGATCTTATTTCCATCTAAAAAGTTTGTGAGTCTACTATTCAAAACCTTCTCCAGTATTTTTGATAGCGTCGAAAGCACCGAAATCGGTCTGTAGTTTGTTACGTCATCCTTATTTCCTCCCTTGTGGACTGGAGTGATCAAAGACTTTTTGAATGCACTTGGAAAAATGCCCTGTGTAAGACACATTTCAATCAGTTTAGTTAAATGTGGAACGATAATGTGTTTGGCTCGTTTAAGAAAGATTGCTGAAATGGAGTCCCAGCCAGTGGCACAGTCATTTTTTAGATTCATTATCAATATCTCTATTTCGGCTTCATCAGGCGGGAGTAAGACGATAGAATTAGAAACGCGGCAGGCATCAGATTTATAATTATTTTGGGTTTGTTCTATTTTATTAGCCAGCAGTTTACCAACACTAGAAAAGTAAAGATTTATATCATTAACAGCATTTAAACTGGTCTTAGTGGGTGGCAATAGATGATCCGCATCAGTTTTAGGTTTCTTGGCATTGATAATCGATTTGACTGCATTCCATTTTTCTTTTGTAGTTTTTGTGTTTTGTAGTAAAGATATTTCGTAATTTCTCTTCAACTTTTTCAAGAGTGTGTTACAGTAGTTTCGATACCGTTTATATGTCAAACTGGCAATTGTATCTTGTGGGTTTTTAGAACAACTTTTGTGTAATTTATCCCTATGGCGTATGCAACGCAAGAGGCCTTGAGTTAACCATGGTTTAAGGAGTCTTTTACTACAGGGTTTTACGAGAACTTTCGAATATTTCTGTATTGTGTTTGAGATGTGTTCAACAAAGAGTGTGGCAGCGTCATTTGCATTCGAGTTACTGTTTACGAAGGAGAAGTCAATGGTTTCCAAATGTGCAATAGCTGCTTGATAATCAATTTTTCTGTTAAGGAATGTATTGTCATTTTTTTGTTTGGACTGGTAAAGGCTGACTAGCACTGAGGAATGGTCAGTCACTGTAGAGTTTATAACAAAGACTTGAGCAGAGTAAGATGTGTTCAGCATGACGTGGTCTAAACAGTTTGCAACTCGTGTTGGATGAGTATGTGCTGGAAGTAGACCCAACTCTGCAGTCAGGTTTAAGTAAGATGTGCTATTCCTATCGTTGTTATTCGATTTGATGTCGATGTTAATATCTCCAATAATCATCAAATGCTTAGCTTTGATAGGCCGTAAGATCGTTTCTATTGAATTGCAGAAAGTTTCAGTGCAATATATCGATGGGGATCTGTATACAGCTAGTATATAAATATCTGGATAAATTCTGAGTAGAAGGAAATTAGCGCCATTATGGTCAGGTTCTTCAACTGTGCATTTGATATTTTTTTTGACATAGATTACGATGCCACTATTTTGATTATGCCAGACTTTAGAGGAAAATACTTCATAGTTCTCCATGGTTGGTATTGGTTTATAGTCATTTAGCCAACATTCAGTAAGGATTATGACATCGACGTCAAAGGAAAATCTGGCCAGTTGCGCCTGGAAACCGTCGAAATTTTTATGAATGCTGCGTATGTTTTGTGTTACGATTTTTAACGATGTCACCGCTGTATTATTTAATATCACATTACATGTTTCTGCATCACAGAAGTAGCTGTTAGCCACGGAGATCGTGTCTAAGTCTGAGGTAATTGTTATGTCATTAGCCATTGGAATAATAAATTAGAATTAGGTGATAAATTAATGGTTTACCTAAAAGCGATTGAAAATGGAATGATTGAGACATTTTAGAAGTGATCCAGGTGTATTTGTGGTGCGTAAGTTTATTTGATGTGAAACGGTTTGATATCGTATGATGTATGAGAATTTTGTATAGTGTTGACATTAAAAAAGTAAGAATTAAATATATCTTATAGCTACAGAAAGTGCAAATGGAACATAGAATTGTTGATAGTCATTTATCCTGACAAAGATTTTTGATGTCTGATTCGTTTTTGATTAAAACTTGTTTTTCGCCATCAGATTTTCGTAGAAAAACTTTTCCATAAGACGTCCAGCAAAATTTATAATTGTTATCCTTAGCATAATTTCTAGCCAGGTAGTAAAGGCGTTGAGCTTTAAGGGTCAGACTCTCTGTTACATAAATTGGTTTTGGTGGACCTTCAAACTGAAGATGGGTAGTGTTTAATTTATTTCCGCTGTTTTGCTTATTAAAGTGTCGGACAGCTTTCTTTATATTTTCTTTCGTCGCAGTGTTAGTGAACTCCACCATAAGGGATGAGACACCTTCCTTTTTGTGTATGCGAAAAACATCTTTAATCTCATGTCGTTGTCGATATAAGCGAACAGGAAAACCTCAACATTACCAAAAATGAATATTATAGGTGATGGATTCTATTCTATTTATCTATTCTATTTCTATTTTTCTTATCATGCGTTTCAGCCACGTTTCAGCTAGGTTCGATTATCATAGTAGGATAACAACCGAACTTTCCTTGAATCGCTAGTGTAACCATAAAATGAGACTAACTTAGGAAAAAATCTATGTATTCCAACGTCGAGCAAAAATTTTAAAACCGCTATTTTAACAAAAAATTTGGCACAGTTAAAATGTAGAATTAAGGGCGGACACAAACACGATATGACGTCGCGTCGTGGAAATCTACGATACGACGTTGTGACTCACGATGCAATCCTGAGCAGTTGTTTTTCGAAATTCAAAGATGACGAATGGTATTGAAGTCGATCATTTAATTACGCTAGTCGAGCTGCGTCCCGTACTATGGAACAGAATGTGTCTAGAGCGGTCCATTTTTCGGAATGAACTAAAACACCACCCCACTGTAACGATGCTCATCGTAGATTTCTATGACGATGACGCGACGTCGTATCGTGAAACCACGCCACATCGTTGTACGACGCGACGTCGTATCGTGTTTATGTGTGGGAGCCCTTATGGAGAAGGAGAGCAGAAAGCTTTTTTTAAATATGCTTTTTAAATATGCTTTTAATGAATGATGGTCTAATTTCGTCCACTAGGAGAACACTTGCATAAATAACTGTCGGCACGGTCGTCGTAGCTGTCGAGCACTCGACTGCTGCGCTACATGTCGCGAATTCGATTCCCGCACAGAACAAGTATTTATATGATATTTAGTGCTAATTCCGCGATATAAAAATCCAGGCTCGGATGCAGGATGCAGACCCACCTTTCCGGCCTCATGTATATATCCAAATGTAGAAAAAGAAAGAAAAAATGTAGGTTTTAGGCTTTTAGCGTCCTCTATCACTCCTATAAATAAGACATTCACCTAACATTTAAAAAATTGGTCGTAACAAGTCTTTTAGCACTTTCGACTTTCATACCAGAAAAAAAATGGAATTGGATTACTTGTAAGTTCCGGAAATTGCCCCTAAAACACAAATAAAATTTTCCTCTGTAGAAAATTAGATAATATTATCTACTAGCTTCCGCCCGCGACTCCGTCCGCGCGGATGTTGGTCTTCGCGTGGATGGTTTATTTCTCCATTTTGAGTAACTCTGACAATGACATCTTATAAATATCTATTGGACCCAAATACTGCTAAGCCTATAATAATTAAGGAGATCCCTCTATTGAGCTACTGCTGTTGAGCTCGCGTTCTGTAGTAAGTATTTTTTTCATAGTAATTCCGACCTTGTATTTACAAATAACTGATCGGAACAGTAATCAAAAAGGTCGCGCTGAAAAGCACGGTTTAAAATGACACGCATACAATATTAATTCCACGGACGACCGCTCGCCACACTGGACACGTCCGCTCGCATCAAAATTTAGAGCATCGCGCGGCGCGGAACGCGGCTCCTTATATAGGAGTCGGGGAGGCGTGGCCCGCGTGTGCCGCAAACGGTTCAAGCCAAATCCGACTTTCGTCGCTACAGGTTACGGCGCTGAATCCACTGCGGGTAATGCAACTTGTATTCGCGGTTCTACAGAACAACGTCTATGAATAAAACTGAAAAATAAGATTTTTTTTCTACGTATTTTTCCAGGATAAAAAGTTTCCTATTTTATGCCCAGGATAATAAGGTATAATTATGCCAAGTTTCATCGAAATCGAACCGTTAGTTTTCACGTGATGCCTGCACAAACAGACAGACAGACAGACAAAAATTTTTTTAATCACCTATTTGGGTTTGGTATCCAGCAACACCCCCCGCTATTTATTTTTTCAATATTTTCAATGTACAGAATTGACCGTTCTACAGATTTATTATATGTATAGATAGATACAGGTTATTTCATTTCTCTCTCGAGAAGACAAGTAGGTTTGCTAACATAAAATTATCCCGGAAAATAAATTATCAGGGTCACTGTATTTCAGAAGTAGGTACCTACCTACGAATATGAAAGTTATAAATACGCAAATTTTTCGACATTACTTCATTATACATATAAGAGGAATTAAGTATAACAATTTGTACTTATTACTGTCTCCTTTCATAATATTAATAATGTCGAATTTATTCGTGTTTTTGATAATTTTAATATTGGAAGCAGAAGCAAGGTCCCCGAAAAATGGTAAGATTTTTTTTTTAATTACTGTAATTTTTGACAAGAAGTATTTTAAATATTTTAAGACATTAATTTAAATTCGAAGCTAAAGCATTTTTTTTTTATTAAACTGCTTTATCATTTTTTTTTATATATTTGAAGAAGTAAATAAGACTGTCTGCCTGTTACCTAATGTTTACACAATTTAGGTATCAAACTAAGATTCTTATTTGGAAATAGCTTTTGCACGCGATTTCGTACTCTTGGAATAAATAAAATGGAACCTAGATTAAAAAAAAAAGAATAAAAAAATAGATCTCTAACAATTACATCGGTGGAAATTGCAGTAGAAGTTCTTGCGTGATGCAAGTACAATTCATAAATATGTAGACTGTAGTTAGGTACCTAGTAAAATTAATTTAAAAGTCAGTATTTTTCGTGCATGTAGCGCTAAAGAGGCTGGCATCAGTTTGTACTTACACTAGGTTTTTGCATGATTACAACCATCTTAATTATTTATAGTTTATATTATAAACAGTAATTTCATGATAATAACAATTTCAAGTTGTTACATTTTCTTCGGTTAATTGGAAGCTCCCTTAGAACAATACATAATTATTATCCGACTAGCTTCCGCCCGCAACTCCGTCCGCGCGGATGTCGGTCTTCGCGTGGATGGTTTATTTCTCCATTTTGAGTAACTCTGACAATGACATCTTATAAATATCTATTGGACCCAAATACGGCTAAGCCTATAATAATTAAGGAGATCCCTCTATTGAGCTACTGCTGTTGAGCTCGCGTTCTGTAGTAAGTATTTTTTTCATAGTAATTCCGACCTTGTATTTACAAATAACTGATCGGAACAGTAATCAAAAAGGTCGCGCTGAAAAGCACGGTTTAAAATTACACGCATACAATATTAATTCCACGGACGACCGGACCGCTCGCCACACTGGACACGTCCGCTCGCATCAAAATTCAGAATTTATATGCATCGCGCGGCGCGGAACGCGGCTCCTTATATAGGAGTCGGGGAGGCGTGGCCCGCGTGTGCCGCAAACGGTTCAAGCCAAATCCGACTTTCGGCGCTACAGGTTACGGCGCTGAATCCACTGCGGGTAATGCAACGTGTGTTCGCGGTTCTACAGAACAACGTCTATGAATAATACTGAAAAATAAGATTTTTTTTCTACGTATTTTTTCAGGATAAAAAGTATCCTATTTTATGCCCAGGATAATAAGGTATAATTATACCAAGTTTCATCGAAATCGAACCGTTAGTTTTCACGTGATGCCTGCACATACAGACAGACAGACAGACAAAAATTTTTTAATCACATATTTGGGTTTAGTATCGATCCAGCAACACCCCCCGCTATTTATTTTTTCAATATTTTCAATGTACAGAATTGACCCTTCTACAGATTTATTATATGTATAGATTATGATTCCGCTAGTGGAAATTTAGGACACCTGATTGTCAACTGCAGCCCGGTTTTAAAAGATTGCAAAATATCTAAATTTAAATTTCATTCCAGACTTGCCAAGTCGTCAAAAACTGATCATTGACCGCATTTACAACTCGACACACTATTACGAGAAGCTTGAATCAATACTCGGGCAATACAATGACTCCAGAGACACTAACGCCAGTAATCCTCTACTGGTTGGGTTTGCCAGACACCCTTTTGAGTATTCTGTACCGGTTGACGAATATTTGAAAGGAATCAAGTAAGTGTTTTAAAATATTATATCCAAACAGCTACGAATAAGTCCTCCGTACACTAAGCGACGCCGTCTCCGTCACCTTACGACTCTGGTATCCAGGCGGCGTATTGCCAAACTGTATGCTGACCCAGACCGGGGTTGCACTGAGTTCGATCGCAGTTTGCCTTTGTAGTTGAAGAGCAAACTATATACCTATACAGAGAGTGTCTGAATCAAAATACATTTTGCTTTAAAATACTAGAGCAAAATACATACGAGTCCAGACGTCCAGCAGCAGTCACGAAGGGGATGGCGGGGTCTGGAAGACCCCGCCATCCCTACGTGGCTGCTAACTACGTGACTGCTAACTAACCTGCTTCTAACCTAACCTGTCCATGTCGGGGTGCCCCAAAGTCCCGAGCTCGCTTCGTTCGCTCTTGCATTCCTAGGTCAAATAACTAATTACTACTTATCAAGGTGGCGGCCCCGCGAAGCAGGTCTCAGTCGAGCCATTTTTCCCACGTTTTTATACACTCACTTTTCTTGTTTGTTTTTCTTCATTAATGTCTCGAAAAAAAATTTTTTGGGGCCGTAAAAAATAATAATCAATCGATACTCGCGATATTCGCGTGGCACAGTTTGCTTTACATACAAGCGAGCAAAGCGCATACAATCTCAGAATGCTCTGAGCTCGTATGTACTTTGCTCCAATTTGTTTGTGATTTCAATGAGCACGACGTAGTTCAGTACAGACTATGGGTGTCTTGGTCAGCATACAGTTTGGCAATACGCATCCAGGCAACTAGATAACTCTATTCTATCGCAATACAAATCCATAGAGGTTCGTAGCCAGCCATCAATGGATACTAATAATTAATAGATTTTAAAAAATCTAAAAACCCACGTTTTTAAATGTCCTAAAAATAAGAAAATAACCCTACGGGGCTGAGAGAGGGGCCACTCAAAACGTGGGGGCGTATATTATTTAAGGGATTATTTATGGGATATATTTACATGACGTGTAATAGATCGTGGGTGTAACTTGCAAAGATACGCCCCCACGTTTTGAGTGGTCCCTCTCTCAGCCCCGTAGGGTTATTTTCTTATTTTTAGGATATTTAAAAACGTGGGTTTTTAGATTTTTTAAAATCTATTAATTATTTTATTATTTTTATTTTTGTTCATCGGGTTTGAAGCTACCCTGAAAATTTCAGCCTGCTAGTGTGAGGAATATTATTGTTACGTAGCAACACTGTTGCTAGGGTGTTTAGTCTATGACACCGAGGTCTCCCTACTCTCTGGACTGGCAAAATTCATGTAACAACGTCTCACTGTATTAAGTTGTAAAGTTTATAATAAAACGATATATACAAATGAAGATGTCTTTAATTACATAAAGATAGATACATCTTACATGGCGCTGAGACAACTTTAGGAAAGAATCGACGCTGAACAAAGTAAAAAGAGAAGAGATGGATCAACTACAACCGCCGCCGCCATTATCCTTGGTTGGGTCGAAATCGAAAAAGAGAAGTTTCGAGAACTGGAAACAGCGGTTTGACCTATATTTTCTCGCCAGTGGAGCAGATACACGTCTAAATGACGAACAAAAGAAAGCTCTTTTATTGCACTGCATCGGTGAAGAGGGATTGATAATATTTAATAGTTTCGAGGACAAGGCGACCATAACCTTCGGTGAGATAATCATACGTCTGGAGAAACACTGTAGTCCACCCACAAATGAAACGTATAACAGGTACCTATTCTTCTCAAGAAAGCAGAAAACAGGCGAACAATACGAAGAATACCACACTGCACTAAAATCTCTCAGTTTGGATTGTAACTTTGGAAACCTAAAGGATAGTCTTATAAAAGATCAAATAGTACTTGGTATCACGGATAATAATATCAGAGAAAAATTACTAAGAATACCGGACTTGACTCTTGACAAGTGCATGAGTATATGTAAAGCCGCACAAGTGGCTCAGAGTCAAATAGAAACGTTAAATAGTGAATCGTCAAATGAAGTAGGTGCAATAAACAAAGGAACATGCAGTCGACCATCAGCTGGTAAACAAGAGCCAAAACACAGGGGTCGTAGCAGAACTCCAGGTCAAGCAAGATATGGTGAGAGAAGAACTTCCAGTGGCAGACAATCAAATTATCAAGAAAGGTCAGGTGAGCACAATAAAAGAGATGTTAGTACTTCAAGACCATGCAGAAAATGCAACAAGTTTCATGGTTATGCGAAATGCCCAGCATATGGTAAAAAATGTGTAAAATGTAATAAATTTAATCATTTTGCTTCATGTTGTACTTATAAATGTTCAGTAGTCAACAGTGAAAATATAGAAACATTTAGAATAGATACAGTTTATGCAGTAAACTCAGTAAACAAGGAGTGGTATATCAATATCCAAGTAAATAACAAAAATGTAAAATTTAAAATTGATACAGGATCTCAAGTAGATATCATAAATAGAAATACAATGATTCAATTAAAATTGCAATTGTACAAATGTAGGAATATAAGATTGACTAATTTTGATGGATCTGACATCAAAATACTTGGAACTTGTGATGCAAAATTAAGACATAACAACAGTGACTGTATATGTAAACTCTTTGTAGTGAATTTTGACACACCCAGTATTTTAAGTTACTCAACGGCAGTAAAGCTTGGTATTATTAATAGGGTGAGTCTGGTAAATAAAAGGGACATTGTGTCAGAATATAGTGATTTATTCAGTGGATTAGGTGAGTTAAAATATGAATATGATATTAAATTAAAGGAAAATTGTGTGCCTATTGTAGAAAGACCTAGAAAAATTCCATTTAAATTACAAGAACAAATTAAAAGTGAATTAGATAAATTGGTGAGGTTAGGTGTCATTAGAAAAGTAAATGAGCCTACGGAATGGGTTAATTCTATGGTTGTAGCGAAAAAGAATGATGGTTCTATCAGACTTTGTTTAGATCCACAGAATTTGAACAAATGTATAATTAGAGAGAGATTTAAAATGAGCACTTTTGAGGAATTAGTCGCTAGAATGCCCAATGCTAAGTATTTTTCGGTGCTAGACGCCTCTAAAGGATTTTACATGATTAAATTATCAGAAAAAAGTCAACTATATACAACATTTAATGCTGGTGAATTTGGTAGGTATTGTTATAAACGATTACCTTTTGGTTTAAACTCAGCACCTGAAGTTTTTAGTAAATGTTTTCATGATATATTTTGTGACATTAACCCTTTCGCGGCCATAACACTTCGAGAGCCACTGCGATTACTTTAGCTGTATACAATGATCCGTTAGGTATGCCGAAAACATATTATCATGTAAAAATAGCAATATTATCCATGGATTTTAGGTAATATTTGGGGACAAACATGTCCCTATGGTCGTTAAGGTTAACATTTCGTACAACGTTTCGTTTGTAACTTGTTAGGTATTTTTGTAAAAAAAACTATATTATTTATAAACTATACCATTTATTTATTAAATATATACCTATATTATTTATTCGGTGCTATCAATTTCAGTTGCAACTTGGGTGAATTGAAGAAATTTCACTTGGCAAACCTACCACTGTCTCCGTAAGCTGAAGAACTAGAAAGAAAGAAAGAAAGAAAGAAAGAAAAAATATTTTATTTGACACAGACATGCACACACATTCAACAAAGACATAGACAAAAAAAAAAAAAAAATTTAACAGAAAAATTACAAATGAATCACGAACACAATATCTAACAAAAAAAAAAATAGTTGTATGTCATGACTGTGACAAGAAAAGCGGCCACTCAGCATAAATCTGTGCTATGGGGGACCCACAGCACAGCGCTGATTTTCAGTGGTCACCCCGAAAAAGAAGAAGATAGAAAAGTATACGGAAATCAAGCTAGGATCATGACAATTATGAAATAGACAAAAAAAAGAACAAAGTTACAAAATACGAACAACGTTATTATTAATATGTGTAAAAAAATAAGTGAATTTAATACTATGATAAATAATAGACATAAACATGATAAATATATGAATTTATTAATTACTAATTACTACTGATTCACATAGTCCATACTGAGTACCAGAAAGTTTTTTGCCACAAATCAAATTCGAATAGAAACCCGTCTTTGCGTCACGCCTGCACCACAGTTTGAATCCCCATTTTACCGGTTTATTTTTTATATGTTGCTTCATTACATTATGTCCTTTGAATTTTATCATGTGCTCGCCGATAAATTGTTGTTTCGTATTATTTAGGGTATTTTGAAAAGCAGCATTCAAGTGCTTCAGTAGGTACTGGCCGATTTTTGTATGCTCTGTCGTAAGTAGGGCTATTTGAGTCTTTATCTACTTCATCATCGTTACAGAAATGTAAGTTTTTGCGTATTTCTTCGAATCGAATCTTTGGCATAACATTTGATATGAATGGTACCCCCATATCTGGTTCTGTAGACCAGTAATCTCAAGAAAGGCAAGGTGTGATACCCCATCACCAAATTCATACCAAGAAATACCTTCATCTCTTCGGCTTCAATAGTGAATGCCCTACCATTTTGATGAGCATATTTTATTGACTCTGAGACTATATTTTCAACTAAAATATCAAAATTTGTCGCGGAACAGAAAATGTCAAACGGAGTCAAAGTATTAGCTGAAGTTCTTGACAGACTTGTACTTTTCCGAATTCATATTCCATATCAGGAAAAACATTTTTGGGGTATGTTCTTTGGTTTCACTTGAAAACCAGCTCATCGTTGTCGGCAGACAGAATGGTGATGAGTTCTTCCACTGACGTTGTAGGTTCTGGTGACTGTCTTGTTGGTGTTTGGGGTGCAGGTGGCGTATCTTCAATTTCAACATCATGAATCCCTTGGTCATCATCTTGTGTCAGAATTCTTTGGTCTTCTTCGTGAAGCAAGACGTCATCTTCATCATCGCTATTGTCAACCAACAAAATCTGTTGGATTTCATTTTCTCCAAGCTGAAATATTCCACGACCCCTGAAAAGCATAATCTGCAAAAAATAAATAAATATTATCGATATTATCATGTAACGTATACCTAATAAATAATTTCCCTCAACGTCCATAGGGACATCGATGTCCCTTTGTACTTTTCATTATATATCTTTATACACAACTTGAATTATGCTTTCATAACTATGTATAATAAAAATTAACTCACCGGCAAGGAGTATATCACACACAAAATAGTAGAAAATCACTTTTGTAAGTTCAAAAACTTTTTCAAAACTCCACGGCTTTCAGACGTTAGGAACTGACAGTTTCAAATTACAATTGACAACTAACAATGACATTTATCTTGTGTTGTCAGCTAAGAAATTTGAGAAAACGCGTTCCTAAAATATATAAAAATCAAAATAACTGTCTCTGGCTCCGTAAAAATATTTGGTAAACTAATTTAATTAGGGGACGCCCGTGTCCCCGTGGTCGTTAAAGGGTTAAGGGGGTAGAACAATATGTTGACGAATTGTTAATATGGGGGGAAACTAAAGAATCCCATGATAATAGATTAAAACAAGTGTTGGACAGGGCTAAACAAGCAGGAGTAAAATTCAACAAAGATAAGTGTCAGTTTGGGGTAACTGAGGTCAAATATGTAGGCCATATATTGAGTAGCACAGGTATTAGACCTGATACAGAGAAAATTAGAGCTATTGTTAATATGAAAGAGCCCACAAATAAAAAAGAGTTACAAACATTTTTAGGAATCATAACTTATGTGTCTAAATTTATACCTAACTTATCAGATATTACAAATTCTTTGAGAGAATTAGTGAAAAAAGATTCGGTATTTGTTTGGGGTGAAAAACAAAAGGAAGATTTCAATAAACTAAAACAAATCTTAACTACAGAACCGGTATTAATTTTTTTTGAGGTGAACAGTCCTATTACATTGTCGGTTGATAGTAGTAGTACAGGGTTAGGAGCAGTTTTATTGCAACATAATGCACCAGTAGCATATGCTTCTAAAGCATTAACTGAGTCGCAGAAATCATGGGCACAAATTGAGAAGGAATTATTAGCAATTGTATATGCATGTGAAAAGTTCCATCAATACATATATGGCAAACAGGTTACAGTAGAAACTGATCATAAACCACTTGAACAGATATTTAAAAAATCAATGAATGAAACACCTTTAAGATTGCAAAAATTAAGAATGCGCATACAGGGTTATGACTTAGATATTAAATATAAACCTGGAAAGGAACTTTTAGTGGCTGATGCGTTATCTAGGGCTTATGTACAAGATAACATATGTAATCAGGATATTGATGAAAAGATAGAAATGCATGTCTGTATGATTATAGAAAATTTAAATATTAGTGAACAAAAATTAAAAATATTTCAAGAACAAACAGCTAAAGATGAAAACTTGATATTGCTTATTAATTATATTCAAAATGATTGGCCTAAATATTCAGAGATTCCATTTCAATTAAAGTTTTATCATTCTATTAAAGAAAGCTTATATGTAGCAAATGGTTTAATATTCAAAGACTCCGCTTTGTTGGTACCAAAATCATTACGTTCTGACATGTTAAAGCAAATTCATTACAATCATATGGGTTATGAAAAGTGTAAAAATAGAATAAAAGGATTGTTATATTGGCCTCATATGTATAAAGAAATAGAAGATATGATTAAAAATTGTGACATCTGCTTACAGTATCAAAAAAGTCATAGTTATGAGCCATTAAAATTAAGAGAAGTTCCTGATAAACCATGGAGTACCATAGGAGCTGATATGTTTTTCTTTAATAACAAAATATTTTTATTAATAGTAGACTATCTCACTAAGTATATAGAGATTAGTGAATTAAAAAATCAATCAGCTGAGGAGCATATAAAAGCTTTACAAAAATCATTCTCTAGATGGGGAATACCTGAATTATTATATACAGATGATGGAGCTCAATACAGAAGTTCTGTATTTGTAGATTTCTGTCAGCAATTTGGTTTTAAACATAAGACATCAACACCTTATTATGCTAGGTCTAATGGGATGGTTGAACGCCACATTCAAACAGTTAAAAAGATGTTAAAAAAATGTTTAATAGAAAAAAAAAATATAGATTTAGCTATGTTAGAATACAGGAATATGCCTATTGATAACGAGTTAAAGTCTCCAAATGAGATGATGATTGGTAGACAAGTAGCTTCTTTGTTACCTGTGAATAGACATGGTTATGAAACAAAGTATAAGAAAATAAAAAACTATGTACAAAAGAAAAATGAAAGTTATAAAATGTATCATGATAAGAAATTTAACGGTAAAGGAATGATATTCTATAATGGACAAAATGTTTACATTAGAGATAGAAATAAGAATAAGTTAATCCCAGGTAAAATTGTAAAAGAAGGGGATAAATATAGATCCTATGTAGTATTATTGGAAAATGGTCAGAAAGTTCTGAGAAACAGATATAATATATTTAAAGGTTCAAAATATAGAAAATTTCATGTAAAAAATACATATGATTATGATGATGAGGATCTAGAATGTATAATACAAAATAATACATCAAATGAAAGATGTTATGATAATGTAACTAATAATGACTTTGTCGACAATTTAGCTTTTAGAGATATAGACTTTAATAATTGTAGCAAAGACAATATAAATGACACTGTAGAAAATAATGATAGTTTAAATTTTGAATATGATGATTGTGATATGGATAACTTTGTAGATTGTCCGGATGATCAGACTGATCTTGGAGATAATAATGACTTAGTAAATAGTAAAGCTAAGAAGACTGTTACATTTAATTTTGACAATATTGTTGTTGAAAATAAAAAGACTAGAAGTGGTCGAATTGTTAAGAAACCAAATTATTTGCATGATTATTGTAATGACTAACTATTTAAAATTGAAAAGAGAAGGGATGTGAGGAATATTATTGTTACGTAGCAACACTGTTGCTAGGGTGTTTAGTCTATGACACCGAGGTCTCCCTACTCTCTGGACTGGCAAAATTCATGTAACAACGTCTCACTGTATTAAGTTGTAAAGTTTATAATAAAACGATATATACAAATGAAGATGTCTTTAATTACATAAAGATAGATACATCTTACAGCTAGCTTATCGGGAAGTGCCTCAAAGCCTGTCCGCCATCTTGGACGTCCGCCATATTGGATTTAAGTCACATGACTATATTTTTCGTATTTCTGACAGCAAACCCTTTCATTTGATACCCATAACATGGGGATGGATTTCAAACAGCCAGTCTGCCATCTTGGACGTCCGCCATATTGGATTTAAGTCACGTGACTATTTTTTTCGTACTCCTGACAGCAAACCCTTTCATTTGATATCCATATCTTAGGGGTGCATTTCAAATAGCCTGTCTGCCATCTTGGACGTCCGCCATATTGGATTTAAGTCCCGTGACTATATTTTTCGTATTTCTGACAGCAAACCCTTTCATTTGATACCCATAACATGGGGATGGATTTCAAACAGCCAGTCTGCCATCTTGGACGTCCGCCATATTGGATTTAAGTCACGTGACTATTTTTTTCGTATTCCTGACAGCAAACCCTTTCATTTGATACCCATATCATAGGGGTGGATTTCAAACAGCCAGTCTGCCATCTTGGGGAGGCCGCCATATTGGATTTCTTATGACGTTTCTTAGCTAGTCATGCATTGTCATCAGAACTTAGAGCGTGTGCAAAATTTCAGCTTGCTAGCTTATCGGGAAGTGCCTCAAAATTGAGTTGCAAAAGTCCAACCGGAACGACAAACAAACAAATAAACAAACAAACAAGAAAAGTGAGTGTATAAAAACGTGGGAAAAATAGATTTAAAAAATCTAAAAACCCACGTTTTTAAATGTCCTAAAAAGAAGAAAATAACCCTACGGGGCTGAGAGAGGGGCCACTCAAAACGTGGGGGCGTATATTATATAAGGGATTATTTATGGGATATATTTACATGACGTGAGATCGTACGTGTAACTTGCAAAGATACGCCCCCACGTTTTGAGTGGCCCCTCTCTCAGCCCCGTAGGGTTATTTTCTTCTTTTTAGGACATTTAAAAACGTGGGTTTTTAGATTTTTTAAATCTATTAATTATTTTATTATTTTTATCATTGTTCATCGGGTTTGAAGCTACCCTGAAAATTTCAGCCTGCTAGCTTATCGGGAAGTGCCTCAAAGCCTGTCCGCCATCTTGGACGTCCGCCATATTGGATTAATAGCCGAGCGTAGCATAAGCCACATGACTATTTTTTTCGTATTCCTGACAGCAAACCCTTTCATTTGATACCCATATCACGGGGATGGATTTCAAACAGCCAGTCCACCATCTTGGACGTCCGCCATATTGGATTTAAGTCACGTGACTATTTTTTTCGTACTCCTGATAGCAAACCCTTTCATTTGATATCCATATCACAGGGGTGCATTTCAAATAGCCTGTCTGCCATCTTGGACGTCCGCCATATTGGATTTAAGTCCCGTGACTATTTTTTTCGTATTCCTGACAGCAAACCCTTTCATTTGATACCCATATCATGGGGGTGGGTTTCAAACAGCCAGTCCGCCATCTTGGGGAGGCCGCCATATTGGATTTGTTATGACGTTTCTTAGCTAGTCATGTATTGTCATCAGAACTCAAAGCGTTTACAAAATTTCAGCCTGCTAGCTTATCGGGAAGTGCCTCAAAATTGAGTTGCAAAAGTCCAACCGGAACGACAAACAAACAAACAAACAAATAAACAAACAAACAAGAAAAGTGAGTGTATAAAAACGTGGGAAAAATCGTAAGGTATTTGGAGACTTGCGTCGCGTTGTGTACGAAGAAGCTAAGACTTTTATTTCTAGTAGCCAAACAGACACCTTGTAAAATAATGATACTCAGTTGCACCAGTTAGACTAATTGCCGACCCCAGACCCCAACATGGTGGCCAAAATTTAGTCACTGACGGGATGCCTAAAAGAATATGACTCGGCTGTTCATCAAAAGCCACCAGACATGATTATACTCGTATGGTATGTTAGTGGACTCCAGCGTATGCTGCCATGGTCGCGGGACTTATCTCATTACCGTGACCCCGGAACACAAAGGGCTATTGAAGGACACCGTGGATTTTAGTCAGTACGAGTCTAACAGTCCCTCCCGCCCTGCCCGGGGTGGGAGGACTCATTTGATGATTTTACCACGCAAAAAAAAAAAAAAAGCGTATGCTGCCATCGCCATTTTCACGCCATTTTATTCAAAACAGATGCCATGATGATGATAATATACAGGTTTATTTGTAGTACATTAACAACATGGTTACCTATCAAGGGCTGAAAGTAGATACTTTTATGCTTACCTTTTTTTTTTACTATGAAAGTAACACAGAAACACAAAAAGAAATCTGGTGTTTCATACATTTATCAACGGAAAAAATAATATTCCATTTTTTATGAAACACTATTTTTTTTATCTTTCAAGGTTGGTTTGATTGTAAAAGTTGTTTATTACCATAAGTACCTTTCAGCCCATGGAAAGTTCGTAAAGTTTTACAAATAACCCTGCATCCCTACATACACCATTTTTCAGAGAAATGGATACAAACACGACAGGAAACCGTAGCAAGCGAAACATAATTCAATTGTACAACATGATATCCTGCGCCACTGGTTGTAGGCCTTTCTCCTATAATAATTATGGATGCTACTGTGGGTTCATGGGAGGTGGTGTACCGGTTGACCGGATCGACAGGTGAGAAACTTTTTTACGAGGACCTTCACCTTTGAAAGGCGTGCTCTATTGGGGATGAGATCTAAGCTCTTTAACTAACCAGATCCTTAGGCGGCTGCTATTTTAGAGCTGGTTCACATTAGGTCGGACAGACAGTATACCGTTGACCGACTGTCGGGTGTTGCTGTTCACACTAGACGCTGCCAATCCGACCTAATGTGAACACAATCGTTGGTAAGGTTGTTTTACTGCCCGGGGCGCCACAAAACAGTTGTGAGTTGGCTTTCTTATACGATGGACGACGACTACGTTTTGGTTGCAATGTGGTATTTAAATAGAAGACAGAAAAAAGAAAAAGGAAATATTGAGTGCATCCAATAATTGTCGAGCGAAATGAAGTTGAACTTTTTAAAGTTTTACAATTACTTTAGAATGTCTATACGTTCCTTTGATGACTTAATCGCGAAGGTTAAAAGTGGTATATACATACAGCACAAAATACAAGATTAGAGATGGCGGGCGGGCGGCTCCGCCGCAGCGCCCGCGCCTCTTCGCGCCTACAAATTAATGTGAACGGCGCGGTGGCGCGGCGGCGCCATTACATACTTGCCAGTACGCCAATATATTATCCGATCCGACAGAAATCGTGGCTGAACGTACGGTAAAAGTGTCGGCTCCGACAGTTTTGTCCGGTCGGTCGCTTTAATGTGAACGGCGCTATTGACAAATATATGCCAATATGGATCCGACACGTTTGTCGTTCCGATAAAACTGTCGGTCCGACCTAATGTGACCCCGCTCTTAGTCTGACAGTCCCTTCCCCTCCACTTTGGTTGGGAGGAGTGATTGGATGATTTTACCAAATAAAAAAAGACTCAGTCTTGGCTACTTCAATACAAAACGTGGGTTCAATTCCCACACGGAACGAAGTAATTGTTGTAAAATTTTGACAAATCTTCTGATGCACGCCGGAATTTCCCGTTAGTGTGGCCTACCTAAGCCCTTCGTACACTAGGCGACGCAAGTCCCCGATACCTTACGACTTTGGTATCCATTGACGCGTACCTGTGTACAAACCTCTATGGATTTGTATTGCGATAGTCACCTGTATTCCAAACTTCCGTCGCCTAGTGTACGAAGGTGCTTAGTGTTATAAGTAGTATGCGATCCCACTAAAACAGCAGACTTTTAACATTAATTTTTGATGTACAGGTGTTGCCAGGTCCATGACGATTGTTATGATAGAGCCGGCACTTCGTTCTTGGGGATGTACCTGCTGCCTTACTTTTGGCAGTGCAACTACGGGTACCCAACGTGCGATACCGCGAATTTTGACCCGTGGGTCAAGATGTTTATCAGAAATGCTGGGCGGCTGTGCGAGTGTGATCGGTAAGCCTATTTCTGCCAATTTTTTGTAATTACCGCTACGCTGACAAACGTCATCTAGAGTAGGGGAACAGTGTATAAGACGGGGACGCTAGGTATAATGGGGACATCTTTAGGCATACTTCACACAATACTAATGTAGCGCAAATGCCACCAGGTCGTCATTTGCAAGCGGCCATTAACAAATGGCGTCCTGTTGGCGCTTGCGCTACGTTAGTATTGTGTTAATTTCGCCTTAAGTGTGTGATTTCCCATCATACCGTCTTATACACTGTTCCCCTATTGCTGGCCCAGTGGTATCGCGACTTACTACTTTTTTTTTTGCTTTTTCTATTTTGAAAACGTTGCCCCCACACTAAGGATGTCTTCCTGTGTCATGGTTGCGTTCACAAACATAGAAACACACATACCTACACAAAAATACCTGTACCTACCTGTACCTGTGCAACGTGTGGCGGGTTCGATCTCCGCCCGGAACAAATATTTGTATGATCTACAAGTAGTTGTTTCAAGTCTGGGTGAGTTTGTATATATGTGAGTTTAAATGTTTTTAAACGCACAACGCAACAGAAATTACCACTGTGGCGCAATATTAAATCAATAGAGCCTGGCACCATCTAAAAAAAAACATATTAAAGACAAAACGATTACCTCGTTGGTTTAGAAATGTACCTACTAAGTACTTACATCAACCGTCCAATCCAGAAAAAGAAACTCAAATAAACGAATCAACTTTTTTTCATTTCAGAAGGCTTGCTATGTGCCTCAGCAGATTCTATTGCCCGAGAAGGAAGCCTGTGTGTCTGTCATAACCCAAACGACAGAAAGAAAATAATATGTTCTTTGTTCTTTCTGTTCACGCATAATAAGCGAGTATGTAATTCGACCGATTTCAACTACAAGTGAAAATCATCCTTACAACTACGACATATGACATAAAACGTGCAATTACCTACAGGTAGATGATTAACAAAATACGCTCGCCACGACGACGTAATTCAGTCGAATTGCATCATTATATCGTAATAGCAAGGACGATTTTCATTTTTGGTTACTAGAAATTGCAAATCGCACGAATCTCATCAGAAGCTCGCTAACAGAACGATTAGAAAAAGGTTCTTTAAATGGTCACCAGTTGGCGCCACTAGCGACTAAGGTCCTTACTCGTGCTGTCAAGTAAAAAATGTAGTACCACGAATTTTCCGCAGGTCATGAGTTGTGGACTTGTGCTTGTGGCGCGGACTCTATGGCTAATCCAAAAATTATTATTAATCAATACCTTTGTTTTATATTGCCCTACTTATTCAGAAAAACGGGTAACCTGCTTTTCTTATGTCTTTTTAATACATATACCACCCACCGATTACCTACCTTAGTTACTGATATTTCTAATTAAATTAAGTGAATAGTGAAAAATAGAAGATAATAAAATATTTTTAAAGAAATGTCATCTAGTTTTATTCAATACATAAAAAATCATAAGCTTGTACAAATCTAATTATGACCCACATGAATAAAGTTACAAGTTAAAGTTAAAACTTTATAACACCTTTTTCGAGTCCTCCCGCCCAGGGACGGAAGGAATTGTCAGACTTGTACTGACTAAAACCCACGGTTATCCTTCAATAGCCCTTTACGTTCCAGGGTTGCGGTGACCCGATGTGACAGTCCCGACCCCTCTTTATAACACCATTAAACTATTAGAAAATGAAATTATTAAAAATATCTCTAAGTAATTAACTGAAACTTTCACGCATTTCAAAATTAGCGTCACTATAAAATATTTTTTTTACAAAAAACGTACCATAAACAAGAATACTATATAAACACAAAAGAATTTGATTAAAATCATTGTGATACTTTCCAAAAATTGCACAAAAACTATAGTATTTTTAACATCATAATGGAGTGAACGCACTGTTGCCGTCGTATCTACGATCTAGCCGAAATACAACTAACTATTGTTTAACACAATGAATCTCACGGTACAGTCACCGTGTGCTTTGCATAGTAAACCATTATAAAAATCATCATGTACTTCGAAGCAAAAGTGGTGGTAAGACGCTTATAATCATCCCGGAGTGATTATCATCTGGAGAGAGAGTCAGTACAATTATGACAGACTTTTACTGACTAAAACCCACGGTGATCCTTCAATACCCCTTTACATTCCAGGGTCACGGTTACCTGATGAGACAGTCTCGCGACCCTGCTGCGATTCGCGGGTGATATGTTAATTTAATTGTGACAGGAGAAATTCCTATAGCGTGGGTTTTTTTTAGGGTTCCGTAGCCAAATGGCAAAAACGGAACCCTTATAGATTCGTCATGTCTGTCTGTCTGTCCGTCCGTCCGTATGTCACAGCCACTTTTCTTCGAAAGTAAGCTTTCCTGTTGAAACTTGGTAAGTAAATGTATTATGTGAACCGCATTAGGATTTTCACACAAAAATAAAAACAAAACAAATTTTGGGGGTGCCCCCTATACTTAGAAATGAAACTCAAATTTTTTTTTTCACCAAACCTATACGTGTGGGGTATCTATGGATAGGTCTTTAAAATTATATAGAGGTTACTAATATCATTTTTTTCTAAACTGAACAGTTTGCACGAGAGACACTTCCAAAGTGGTAAAAAGTGTGTGTCCCCCCCCCCTGTAAATTCTAAAATAAGAGAATGATAAAACTAAAAAAAAAATACAATGTAGACCTCAACAAAAACTTCCAACGAAAATTGGTTTGGATGAGATACAGTTAGCAGTTTTGACTTTGACTTCAAAAACCGCAAATATAACAATTTTTGTAATCTTTTCAAATAATTTATTATTTCTCTAATTGTCATTGTTGTGTCGTGTCATTGTCGTTATTATGGGTACATGCCTGAAATAAATACTATTTATTTTATTTATTTATTTTATTTATAACTTGGCCATTCATACAAACACTATGAAAAACAAAGTTTATTTATTGTTTGTGTATATTACTTACTAATCTCAATATAATTATAACACTAATCTATGCTTGCTACTACGGAACCCTTCATGGGCGAGTCTAACTCGCACTTGGCCGGTTTTTAATAATGGAGATCTACAAATAGCACTCGGGACCAACTAACACGGGGAGGAAACTCGGTCAGGTCTACAGAACGACCAAGGCTCTTGAAAATCGGCATTTGAAATTTAAATAATATGCGGCACAACACAAGGACTGCGGGTAACTCTTGCTGATTGCTCCTACACAATAGAATATCCAAAAATAGAACTGATTAACAATCAAACCCATACAAAAACATATTTATTTATAAAACATGATCTTGATACAAAACCCTACCTTTTCTGGTTGATTGGTTAAGAATACGTCCCATTATTTAAGACTGCACGGGCATTCAAAGTTATGGCGTACGGATTTCCAACTCAACATACACGAATTAAAAAAAAGTTTGCGATCACTTTAAAAAATCGAAATCTTTTTTGTTGTGGTAGATTGTATTAAGATTTCTTATTCTTTCTTTTTTAAAAATATAGATTTAGAATATAAAACAATAAACAATTTAATTTTTTTTTCCGTAAATTAAAAAAAAATTAGCTTATGCATAAAAAAAGTTTGTGATCAGGCAATCAGGCTGCGCGCTCTGTGTGGACGCACCTATCAAAAAACTTTTTTTGATGAGTATGTGGTGTCTTTTATTTTTCCAGTTGATGTGAAAGGGATAAACAATACTTTCCAGTTTCGAGTGTCTATAAACAGTTTGGGCCGATGAGATTCACCGAAGTGGAATCCAGTCACTGATAATAATTTGAACGGATTCAAACAAAATATGGAACATGTGTGTTCTCAGAATTTTTGAGTAAATCTATACAAATGTACTCTATGATTAAATCATTCGCGGGCAGCGCGCGGTCTAATCGGGACCCGCGCGTTGGCATACGCACTCGTAATGTAAAGGTGCGTACAGACCATGTAACATGTTATATTACCTGTGTTTTATAACACTTCCACACTATGTAACCTTGTTATTCAACATTGCAACATAAAACAATACTGTACACATTAATATAATAATAATAATATTCCACAACTATCACACAACGCCATCTAGTCCCAAGCTAAGCAGAGCTTGTGTTATGGGTACTAGACAACTGATAAACATACTTATATATTTCTAAATACATACATATTATAGATAAATTACACCCAGACACAGAACAAATGATCGTGCTCATCACACAAACATTTGTCCTGGGTGGGAATCGAACCCACGACCTCCGGCATAGCAGTCAGGGTCACTAACCACTAGACCAACAGGCCAGTCAAACATTAGAATAACAATGTTATATAACCATTATCGCTTTGCCGTTCTTCAGTACTAACGTAAGATTTATAACATTGTTATACATATCAATAATATGTTATAATAACATGTTTTATAACATTCAGTGTCCACATTACCTAAACATGTTATATAGCAATGTTGTATAACATGTTATGTTACATGGTCTGTACGCACCTTAAGCCAAGCATGCGAGTAACGAGTTGTCACCGAGTCCGCGCGTGTAGTTGATATAGTGAGGGCATACCTCTACAAGTCCATATAAAGAATACTAGCTGCGGGAGGCGAGCCAGGTGGCTGTAATGAGCTGTGACCTTTATCCCACAACCCCGTCAGCCATTTGCCCCTATCAGGCGCCGTCAGTTACAGCCGCGTCGCCATACTTACAAGTCTTATTACGTAAAGATCGTAATCATCATAATCTGTCAGCCCAGTGACATAAATCATGGGCCATTGTGTACACAGCTTACACCATTTTATCTTATGGGATCTCATGACATGGCCGACCTTTTCGTTAAGACCCGGGAATGGTGTAACCTAACTCAGAAATGTCTCTGTGAAAATCAGAAACAGTTATTAGAATTTAAAATTAAGAAATTAAAATGTACTTAATTGTAATATTGCAATTTTTAATTAACAGCGCTTATTCTGAAAGTTGGCAACGTCGCAAATAGTTGTCAAATATTAACAAGTTTTAATTAATTCAGCAATGTTACTGTATGGAAATAAAAAATATCGCTCTGTAGTGCACTAGAACATTGTTATAGAAATGCAATTAAAACACTGAATTTGATGTTGTAACCGTTTCAGCAGGGGCGTAGCTACCGCCGTATCTGCCGTATCAATTATACGGGGCCCCCGGGCCACAGGGGCCCCCAACGTGCGTAAACAAAAATTAATAAAAACTTAATGATTTATTAAATAAAAAAGAAATAACTTTTACACAATTTATTTGTCTAATCTATCTCTGGTGTTTTTGTTATTATATTTTTTTTTTAGATTGAAATAACTTTTAACTTATTCAACTCTTTACGTAATGATCTAAACTATAAATAAAAACTAACTAGTAATATGTACAAAAAGTAAAAAGAAAAGAAAAACATTTAAAGGGCGTCAAAGAATTCGTCCACATCGCTGTCAACGGGAACAGTGCCCAGTATTATTATTTATATGTAATACTGTTTTAAGCACGACATTGTCTATTTGAAAATTGAAATCCGGGGAAGATCCATGATAATATCAACATTTCGATGCATGTATTAAAATAACTCTACCTAATTCCGACCTCTGGAGTCTGGACTGATCAGTCGCATGTTGAATTTTTTTGAAGACCTTTGTCCATTTTTTTGTTTATATTTCGGCGTAGATACAGAGAAATGCATTTTTTTTCTTGAGTGATAAATTTTTACCCTACTTAAGGTGCCCCCAAACAAATTTTTATACGGGGCCCCGCCAAGACACGCTACGCCACTGCGTTTCAGGTGTAAAAAAAAGCATTTGAAAAGTTTATATATTCGGTGTTACGATATTAATTATTGCATTCCCTTATCAATTTTCTAGTGCACTACAGAGCCATATTTCTTATTTCCATACAGTAACATTGCTAAATTAATTAAAACTTGTTAATATTTGACAACTATGTGCGACGTTACCAACTTTCAGAATATGCGCTCTTAACATGCAATGTGATAATGTAATACCTATTTAATATTTTTATTTTACTGTAATATTTTGTGCACGTACCATGGTAGATATGTCACTTTACCACATGCATTTAATATTTTATTTTTTTGGTTCTAGGACATCAGAGGCGTAGCGTGTCTCGGCGGGGCCCCGTATAAAAATTTGTTTAGGGGCCCTTAGGTAAAGATCACTCAAGAAAAAAAAATGCATTTCTCTGTATCTACGCCGAAATTTGAACAAAAAATTGGACAAAGGTCATCAAAAAAATTCAAGATGCGACTGATCATTCCAGAGGTCGGAATTAGGTATTTTAGTACCTACTTGCATCGAAATGTTAATATTAATATGGATCTTCCCGGGATTCCTAATAGACAATCTCGTGCTTTAAACAGTTTTATTACATATAAATAATAATAATAAAACCACCAGAGATAGATTAGACAAATAAATTGTGTAAAAGTAAATAACTATTTTATTTGATAAATCATTAAGTTTTAACTAATTTTTGTTTACGCTCGTTGGGGGCCCCTGTGGCCCGGGGGCCCCGTATAATTGATACGGCAGATACGGCGGTAGCTACGCCCCTGTAGGACATGCAGGTTTCCACAGGATGTTTTCCGAGCACACCGTTTTGAGAGCACTGGTGATGAAATAAATTACACAAAGTAATGCGTTTTGCTGGGTGTGAACCCATGACGTACACTATTAAGTCGGGGCTGATCAGAGTTGCCACCCGTCCCGATTTTTCCGGGACAGTCCCGATTTCGAAGACATTGTCCCGCGTCCCGACGGCCTATCGAGTTTGTCCCGATTATTGACAACATGCGACAGGCTCAATCAATTCATTCACGGGTACCCAACCCAGTCACGCGCCACCGCGGCATCTACCGCGTTCGTTTTCGCCTCCTCCCGCGCGCGCAGCCAGTAGTCTGTGGACTCTGTGGTTGTACTTTGCGGCGAGTTACTTTCTTCGTTGAGTGAAAAAATGAATTAATGATGTAACAAAGATTCTGTAATAATTTTAGTGATCTAAAAAGAGTGTCCATGGAGTTTCTTGCCCGTTCTTCTCCATAGAGATCTACTCCTTGGAATGGGCTTTTAAGGTACTTTCACAGCATTTTTCCTTTTTTAGTTTAGAAATTCAACAAAAATCTTTATAGTATAATCGGCGTCTTTGAAAATCTACAATCCTAGTAAGCAATAAAAACGGATCTGTACGGGACACTTCACAAGATATCCATTATTGTTATATACTAAAACCTTCCCCAGAATGTAAAAAACACTTTCCTGAAAACCGCATCCAAATCGGTTCAGCCAAACGCGAGATAATCGCGGACATACAGACATACATATAGGTCGAACTGAGAACCTACTTTTTTTTTAAGTCGGTTAAAAATGTGTCCAAGTATTTAAAGTCGCAAAGGAGCAGAAGTTGAACGCATTATTTAGTGTTGTATCTCGTGCTTTGAGCATACCTCCTTCAAATGCGTATTATGTTGAGCGCGTATTTTCATTAATGACCATGAAATGGTCTAATATCAGAAATCGTTGCTCGGTAGATTTGATAAAAGCAGAATTGCTAATTTCTTTGAATATGCACATGTCTTGTTCAGACTTCATAAATAAATACAAAAATGATATAGTTAGTAAAAGCGGCTCGTAATAACAAGACATACACATGGAAAAAATAATTATATAAAAACTAGCTGACCCGGAAACGTTGTTTTGCCATAAAAAATAGAAATTAAAAATTTTGTCTAAAAAATAAAAAAAAAATTTGGGGGTGGACTACCCCTAACATTTAGGGGGATGAAAAATAGATGTTGGCCGATTCTCATAGATACCGGATAAGCACAAAAAATTTCATCAAAATCGGTCAAGCCGTTTCGGAGGAGTATGGCAACGAAAACTGTGACACGAGAATTTTATATATTAGATACCTAAATACAAATAAAAACACAAAATAAAGTTTCATTTTCCTTTGACTGTTTCATGGGTATTTTTTTTTCACCAAACTCCGAACGTCTCTTATGGATGCCCGATCGTCCCGTTTTTTTTTCCCCTAAAGGTGGCAACCCTGGGGCTGATACTACTGACCACCACTTCTCACTTACCTGCCTTACCTACCTTCTACATACTTTACTGATTGCCTTAATGGAAGTGCTCAGTTGGATTTTCAAAGCTTGACCCAGAACCGAGTCAAAATCGAAACAGAGAAAATATTATTGCTCTGTTTTTGTAAATATTTCTCTGTGTAGGTATATAAGTACATACGTTTGTGGAAAATTGGTAACGGAATCACCATTCGAGTCGACGATGATTTATGCACGAACAAATGATTTCTATGGCCTACAAGAAACCGGCTCTGGTTGTTCCTAGCCCACCCTAGTAATATTCCTTCTCTTGGAATCGGAGCATAATCTTATAGGCGAGAGATCTAAGTTATAGTAATGGCAGATAAAAGCCGTGTCTAGTCTAATCTATCAATTTGATTGACCTTACGATAACTTTTCAGAATTTCCACCCTGTAAATTATTCTAAATCAAAGGTTTTTATTTTCTTAGACAAGATTGATTGATACCTCAGTGTTAATTTTATCTTTGATTGACACCAACTCTATCGTCTAATCCTTGGCTTGGCTCGGACTGTGATGAAATTTAGGTACCCGCATACCTACCAGTCCTTATAAGGTCCCAGGAATTCTGAATAGTGCAGTGATATGGTTTTAGTATTATTTTAGATTGTGGTACAAATGGAGGAGCTCGTGGCTAAATAATCATTTAACTGCAGCACAAGCCGATTTAGCAGTGGTGGCCCAGTGGTATCCGCCTCGACTTACAAGTAGTAGGTCGTGGGTTCGAACCCCGTCAGGCGCATTAAGTACTTTGTGTAATTTATTTCAACACCACTGCTCTCAAAACGGTGAAGGAAAACATCGTGAGGAAACCGGCATGTCCTAGCGCCAAAAATTCGAAAACATGTGACATCTACCAATCCGCACTGGGCCCGCGTGGTAGATTACGGCCCACTCCCTCTCACAGAGAGGAGGCCTGTGTCCCAGCAGTGGGAACATTTATAGGCTGATGATGATGATGATGACAAGCCGATTTTCTGTCTGTAGATATTTGACCAATTCAACCATCTAATATAGCGAATGTCCTCCCATGCTTCAGAAAGCACGTGAAACGACGGCGCAGGTGGCGGGGTGGCTAAACTTCCACGGCGTTCCTTCAATAGCCCTTTACGTTCTAGGGTCACAGGCAGGCTTTGGCCCCTTACGGCCCCGAGGCTCAGATTGCTGACAGCTCTTTGAGGCGTCTTCAGCGGCGGCTGGGTCGTGAAATGGAGACTGTCCTCTCCCTCACGGCGCCCGCCTCCTCCTTCACTAGCATGAAAGCTTCGCAGGATAAGATAAGATAAGATAAGATAAGATAATTTTATTTGCTTAAAACATGGTATACAAGGTGTTAAATTATATCCGATCTACATGTTTTGCTTAAAAATAAAGCATGCAAACTTACTTACTAAAATATATTGAATTAAATTAAATTACATTATATTGGAACTCATATTAAAAAAATCATTAATTTTATAAAAATTGTTATTATTGAGCCATTTATATAATTCTATTTTAAATAATTTACAATTCAGAGACACGCGCCTGCGTTACAAATATTTCCTTCGCGTGTAACCCATGGCAAAGTGGACATATTATAGTTACGTACAATTTACTTAAACATTCTAGTTAATACTACAGAAAAACGGTAAACTAATTAGAAATTGTGGTCACGGCAGATCAATACCCAATTAATAACTTATGTCTCCTAAATTGATTTTACGTGGTCATGCAACAATACCAACTGTACTTATAAGAATACCTCGTATCGTAGAAAACGTGACATTGCTACTTTTTTTAATTAAAATATAAAATGTTGCATTTAAAAGTGAGTATTTTAAAATTAATATTTTCTCATAATTGTCTATCTACCATTATTCTATATTTTACCAAAAGGTGTAGACAGTGGCAAATAATTAACAAAAATGCTCTGTAGTCTTTAATGGATTTCCAACTTTATGGACTAGAGTGTAAAGTTGAAAATCTATTAAAGACAAGCTGTAATTTTAATGAGACTACAGAGCGTTTTTTGTTTATCGTTGGCCACTTGTCTAGGCTCTCTGAGCGACATGTAAGTTTCTTCCATTCTGTCAATTCAGCCGTCACAGTATCTATAATTCCTTTCCTCTTCTCCCTCTCCATCCATCAAAATCTATCACTTGTCATCATCATCCAAATTAGATTTATTCTTGATCATACCGAAGGACACTCGCTCCCTGTCTCTTGCCTTCATTTTAAAGCAGCAATTTTATTTAGTCGAGACGGCCATCATCGCAACTCACTACTACCACTTGTCCCTCGAGCCGGATCACAGTTCGATTCCCACTCTACCGTGTCAGTGAAAAGCGAATCTGTGTTGACATCCGGGAATAATGATTTTATGAAAATAAACTTTATTATTTTTTCAGTTGCCATTCAATCTCTTCATATTAATGATTACGCTCTTTCTTATAAGCGAGTGCTTATCGATGCCAAAGCCTCCGTGTAAAAAGCATGGAAGAAGAGGTGGGAATGAGAAAGAAGACGTAAACTGCGTGTACTACTGGCCTTATTACTATTTTTATTACCCCTACCCCTATTATTACTACCCTTATTATTTCTATCCGTATGGTTAGAGCTTGTGTACGATTTTTTTAACAATTTAATTAATATGTCATGTACAGTAATAGTAATAGCAATTAACGGACGTATTCAAAAGAATTTCAACCATTTATGCAATGGACTCCTGCTAACTGCTGTTTCTAATTGTAGTTTGTAAGTACTAAGTGAAATAAAATTAATGCACCTAAAAAAGTACCTATTAAAATAACAAAGACCAAAATTAAACAGGCCTGTTGGTCTAGTGGTTAGTGACCCTGACTGCTATGCCGGAGGTCGTGGGTTCGATTCCCACCCAGGACAAATGTTTGTGTGATGAGGACGATCATTTGTTCTGTGTCTGGGTGTAATTTATCTACAATATGTATGTATTTAGAAATATATACTGAAGTATGTTTATCAGTTGTTTAGTACCCATAACACAAGCTCTGCTTAGCTTGGGACTAGATGGCGTTGTGTGGTAGTTGTGGAAAAAAAAAATTTGTGACTGTAATTATTAAAAAAAGTAAGAAAACAAACTACATCATTTTATTTAGTTACTTACCAAGGCGTAGCGTATCACCAAGTCACTAGCTTGTGGAGGTCCTTTAGTCAGTGACTCTATGTAACATACTGATATTCAGCAGCACAGCATCCCGTTCGAGTGAAAGCCAACCATAATTAAGGTAAGTTCAGAAAAGGCTAGACAGATGATGACCAATGGCTCTAAAATGACCTCGTTACTAATTTCAATGTTGCCATAATTGTTCTTTATCTATTAAACTACTTTAGTGCTTAAGCAATAGAATATATTATTCCATGTTACGAATTTTGTGGGCATAAAATTTTATACCTAGCGATAAAATTCGTAACACGGAATATTCAGTTCCATTCCAAAGTAGATAATTGATAAAGAACAATTTTAGCAACATTGAAATTAGCAACGCTGCTGCGGGATTGGTCATTTTAAATGACCTGAACATTGATGATTTGTAATTGGGTTCATTCCTTGAAATGGATGACCTAGACCTGATCTGTAACAATTTGAACGACAACATGGGGTCCAAACTGACTGGTTTAGGAGATAACGAACTTAGATTTTTTGAAAAAAAAAAAAACACCTCTCCCTCATTAAGTGCTTGTTGTTAGAAATTAACGACAGTCACCCCTTTGAATTCACACCCTGTATGTAGTTGCGAATTGTCAATCGGCCATTTGTAACATTGTGGACATCTTCGCAACATCGCAACTATTTAATGATTTTGTAGAACCTGCATTGCAAACAGTAATAAAACTACATACATGGTTAAATGTTTGTCGCCTCGTATGTCAACAACCTTCAGAAGCAGTGTCCGTATGTCACAATGCGAATGGTGCGAATCTCTTGAACTATTGGCCAATGAGTACAGCCCACAAAATGGTTAGGTGCGCAGGTAGCTAAGACAAGAACCATTTTAAACAAATAAGGTGCGTGTCTCTAGAATTTAATCGTAGACCCAAGTCAAAATGAATGAGAATTGCAACCGGGTACAAATACAGACACAACTATTTAATCAGCTAACACAGCTTTGCTACTGAGCGACTTGCAAAAAAATCCAAATCTCATTCCCCGACCTGAAGTTCGAACCTTTCAGTAACCGGGGTCCTAGGCTCTGAAGTCCCTTTTAAACCACTTGGAAGTTGTTGCCATTGTAGCCCCAAAGCGTTCTATTCCCGCAAGTAGCAAATCATTTTATAATCTTCAAGTTGTTCCGGGTCTGTGCGTTTATTATGTTTGTTAATGCACCTACGATACAGAAGTAAACCCTAGTCAACGTGGTTACGCTGCGCAGAAAGAACGGTTAGGTCTTTTATCTATAACTTCATGTCATTGAACGACTAAGTTGATTGGCTGTGAAAGGTCCTATCCCCATCCTTTTCCCGCGCATATCTTCTCGCTTTAGTACGAGAGAGATCGCTTAAAAAGCGGCCGCAGTTGACACTCGAAGCCAATCGGTTACTCACGACGCGCTCCTAACATCAGTCGAAACAGAAACCTCAGAGCAGCGAGGACGTCTCCGGAGAATCAAGGTATTGTGCATCCTTCCTATATTTCGATCTGCAATCTTTCTTGTGTTCCCGGCAGAACGTAATTTCCATGTTTTTCGTCACAGCCAATTAGCAATTTTAGCATAACCCGCGCTTCCTAACGAGCCTGGATAGTTATTGAAATCAGTGATAACCATTCGCCATTCGTAGTCGGAAAAAATACTCGTATTCTAATTAGTTTTGTACCAAACACTTGTCTCGCCGACAGGTGTGGGTATATCGTTAAATTCTCGGTAAAACCGTTGTAGATTATTGTAACACCAGCTAGTAATCGTTACTATAGCTGGTTATTTCGCATAATCCCGCATTATTTTAAAATATTACGGTTGAATTACCGCTTCGCGCTTAATCACCGACGCATTATTGTAAAAATAAATACCCACTTAGGTAAATTATTCGCTCACATCGCTTTCACAACGTATTTCGCGTGTTACATATTTATTTAATTATCGTTATTAGAAGGTTGCTAGATGGCGCCTACAGATATTACTCTTAAACGATTATTAGGAAAAAGAGATCGAATATTTTCTCGTATGCAACGTATTTGCGATAAATTGAAAAATATTGATTCGGAGGAATTCGATAAAGAATCGTTCTTGTGTGACTGTGAAACGATAAATTCGTTGCGTACTGATTTTGAATGTGCGCTGGACGATATAATCGCTCATGAACTTAAATTAAATCCTGATTATGTCGTCGACTATCAGGCACTTTCTTCATTCGAAGACTTACTGGGTAGGGTGAAGCGGGCAGAGAAAAAATTGCAGGTTCAGGCACCTAGTGAATGTAAGAAATCTCCTCGCTTGCCCCCGATTGAAATACCCGAATTTAATGGGGATATTAAAAATTGGCCTCTGTTCATCGCCAGTTTTCGAAATGCCGTGCATAATAATAGTTCGCTAACAGCATGCGAGAAATTATATTATTTGATTGGTAAATTAACAGGCAAAGCTCGTTCGATATGTGCAGGAATTACTCCGTCAGCTGATAATTACCCTCTTATATTCGATTCACTTTGTGAAAGGTATGAAGATAAACGGCAATCGGCAACTTCATATCTAGACCAATTATTTGAATTTAAATCTATTTCGTCAGGTTCGCCGGCTACTTTAGAATCATTTCTCGATAAATTCGCAACGTCGGTAGCCGGGTTTAAAAACAAAGGTCCATGACCACGCTGATTTTATTTTATTTCATATCGCTCTTAAAAAACTCGACATAGACACTGTACGGGCATTCGAATCTAATCATCAATTAAAATCAAGTAGTTCCGAAATTCCATCTTTTAGTGAATTAGTTGAGTTTGTTCGTGAGCATATAAAGGTGTTAGAACGAACTGCATCAACAGTCTCTAACAATAAATCACCTGCAAATCGCAAACATACTAATGCATACACCTGTATAGCTGATAACGAACCTACCGCGTGTGTTTTGTGTAAGGAGAAACATGATCACGTGTATAAATGTAAAGTATTTAATAGTTATAAACCCGATCAGAGATTTAAGTTTGTGAAATCAAACAATTTATGCATTAATTGCTTAAGTCCAAAACATCGTGTGTCCGCTTGTGGGTCAAAGTCCACTTGTAAAAAATGTAGCTCTAAACACCATAGTTTGTTGTGCTTCGGCAATAAATTGAGCGACGCGCACGGTTCAAGGTCGACCGGCGCTCGCACGCCCTCTGCTGAGAGACTTACGAAGCAGACTGATATATCGTTGTGCGCGACTGATGAGAACCGTATTAATTCTTATCGAGGCCCAACCACCATATTGATTGCTACCGCGCAAGTTATTGTAGTAGATTCTTTTGGCAAAGAACATATTGTTCGCGCAATATTAGACAGCGCTTCTCAAAGTAACTTTATCACGCGGGATTGTTGTCAACTTTTGGGTTTGAACTTAAATAATAAACCTGCCTGTGCAACCGTCAGGGGCATAGGAGGTGCTAGTAAACAAATACAGGGTTCCGTACAAATTAAATTTTATTCTCGTTTCAATCGTAATATAAACTATAATATTGAGTCATTCGTAATAGATAAAATTACTGAACGTTTGCCAACTGCCACGGTTGACGTTTCGCTTTTGCATAATTTTAAAAATTTACAGTTAGCAGACGATACATATTTTTCTTCAAATCCGATTCAATTATTGATCGGTGCTTCGACTTTCCCGCACTTACTCTTATCTAACAGAGTTCAAGGTCAGCCTACACATGCGTCTCCAATCGCCTTGCAAACTGTACTCGGCTATGTAATTGTCGGTAAGGCGCCGGTTCGCATCGATGACAATTCGACCGTTTCGTATTGTTGCACCGCGGAGCCGTTAGACGTAGCGATACGGAAATTCTGGGAATTGGAAGAAGTAAATGTTCCCCCGGTACTCAGCCTAGATGACAAATTATGTGAGGAGTTTTATTTAATTATTTTTTTTTTTTTTTTTTTTTTTTTTTTTTTTTTATTTAATTTATTTAATAATACATTTAGTACAGCTAAAAATGCCATTAATACTAAATGAAATTTAACAATCCTTTCATTCTGTCTCCTCACAGAATCGCAGACATTCTAACATTATCGTCTTCCATTCATCAGCAAACAAGTCCAATCCAGGGTTGGTTTCCACGAGCGCGTTGAGCATCGTTAGCATTCGCGGTATCGGAGAGGTGGATCGGGCTACAGTGCGACAAAATGGGACATTAAATAGTTTGTGTTTCCTAGAACGATTGTAACTATTTGGAACGAACAATTGACACAGCTCCGCGTGTACATCCGATGCATCGGTAAGACCGTGTAAAATTTTACACGCTGTTGTGATTTGGTCGACAGCTCGCCTGACCTTGAGAGAATTAAATTTTAAACACCCTAAAATAAACTTGGTTGGATACAAATATGGGTAATATCCAAACACACGCTTGTAGAGGTATCTGAGAAAGGCTTTTTGCACTTTTTCAAGCATGAGTGTATAAGTGACCTCGTGGGGATTCCATATACAAGCGCTGGTTTCGAGTTTGCACCGAACTAGGGCGTTGTACAAGAGCCTGATAACTGATTGATTTTTAAACCCTTGGCAGTTGCGTAAGACAAAACCTAAGCGTCTAAAAGATTCTTTAGTTAGGCTAATAATATGTGTATGAAAGGTCATTTTACTATCAAACAGAACACCAAGGTCTTTTACAGTCGAGACTCTGGGTATAGAATCGCTGTTCAGACTGTAGTCGTACTGTATAGGACACCGCATGCGGCCGAAGCTCATAATTTGGCATTTTGAGGTGTTAAATTCCATTTTGTTGGCGGCAGCCCATTCGCTCAAAGCATCGATATCCCTCTGGAGAGCGATACAGTCAGACACAGAGTTTACAGTTGCGTATATCTTCAGATCATCGGCATAAAGTAGACATTTCGCATGTTTGATTACTTGTGGTAGGTCGTTTACCATAATCAGGAAGAGCAGGGGACCTAAAATTGAACCCTGACTCACGCCTGATCGTGTGTGGTACGCATGCGAATTGTACGAACCAAGACGAACAAATTGCTGACGGTCTCGAAGATAGTCGGAGATCAATGCCCGCACTACCACTCGAAATAGTGACGGACGATACGTAGTCGCTTTGCCTTTCAAGGGTGATGTCGAATCCCTGGGCAACTCACGTCAAGCAAGTGAACGCCGGTTTCTCTGCTTGGAAAGGAAGATGCAAGCTTCTCCTAATTTAAAGGCCGCGTACGACAACGTCATCCTGGAATATTTAGAGAAGGGCTATATTTCACCTACAATTCCTGATCCTTCGGAACCTTCGTACTACATTCCGCATCATGGTGTGATCCGAGATGATAAGGTCACAACCAAACTTCGTGTCGTTCTCGATGGTAGTTGTAAAACTACTACCCGCGTTTCGCTTAATGATCTCTTGTATGGTGGACAGAACCTACAAGGGAATTTGTTTAACATTATAGTTAATTTTCGTTTGTTTTCGATTGCGCTTTCATCAGACATTCGTCAGATGTTTCCCAGCATTGGAGTCCGAGAACCTGATCGGCGTTTCCAACGCATCTTGTATCGTTTTTCGCCGCAGGAACCTTTGCAAGTTTATGAGTTCAATCGTGTCGTTTTTGGACTCAAATCTAGCCCCTTTCACGCGCTGCGAACTATTAAGCAGCTGGCGGAGGATGAGGGTGACTCGTACCCTCAGGCTAAAGCCATTGTCGCCACGGGATTGTACATGGACGATTTTGTCCATTCCGTCCTCACGGAAACCCAGGGCATTTCTACCGCTTCAGAGATGATTGGTCTCATGAAGGCGGGTCAATTCGAGTTGGTCAAGTGGACCAGTAATTCACAAGTAGTATTGAATTCTATCCCGCTTTTGCATCGTCTGCCAGCTGACAAGGAGTTCGACGGGTCCGACCAACATAAAGTACTTGGTTTGTGTTGGTCGCCCACGTCAGATCACTTCGCCATGAGAGTAAACACTCCCACTCAGACTTGTACTAAGCGTACAATATTATCGTGCATCGCTAAAACATGGGACGTCATGGGATTTGTCGCGCCTGTCGTCTTGCATGCCAAGCTTCTTATCAAGAAGCTTTGGCTATGCAACTGCGACTGGGATGAGACACCACCTGAAGATATAGTCAGGCTGTGGACTCGCTTTAGGGAAGAGCTTCCTTTGCTCTGCAACATAAAAATCCCGTGAAATTCAACGCTTCTATTTCTCAAAGGAAATTGCCAGACTCAGAGAAGGCAAGGATTGTAGTCATTCTCTTCGGCACTTGAAACCTTTCCTCAAAGACGGACTCATTAGAGTCGGAGGCCGTTTAAGAAATTCAGATTTGGGTTATGAAGCGAAATACCCAATTCTACTCCCAAGAAAAGATCCTATTCTGAATTTGCTTGTCGAATACCATCATAAATTGAATTGCCACGCGGGTCCCGACCTGCTGATGTCACTATTACGTCAAAGGTATTGGATACTTTCTGCACGCAATTTAATTAGGAATAGGATTCATAAGTGTCTTCCCTGCTTTCGTCTCCGTCCCAAGCCAAGTTTCCCTGAGATGGCAGATCATCGGTCTTGTCGTGTAGTTCAATCAACTAAACCGTTCGTTCACACGGGCACGGACTACGCTGGTCCCTTCAAGGTTACCATGTCTCGCGGCCGAGGCATTCGTTCTACCAAGGCATACGTGTGTCTGTTCGTCTGCATGACTACACGCGCGGTACATATCGAACTAGCCGGTGATCTTAGTACAGTCAGTTTTATGAGTGCTTTCAAACGATTCCTATCAAGGCGCGGCCCGGTTAGTAGGATTTACTCGGACAACGGGACAAATTACATTGGCGCTAAGCGTTAACTTTCGGAACTTCACGACTTCCTTTGTTCGAAATATCACAACACCGAATTTGGTCACATGTTAGCTGAAAATCGCATAAATTGGTCACTTAATGTCCCGACTGCTAGTCATTTCGGCGGTAATTGGGAGGCTAATATTAGAAGTTTAAAGATTCACTTATACCGTGTAATTGGTGATACCATCCTTTCGTTTGAAGAGTTAAATACCGTTCTTACTCAAGTCGAATCAGTAATGAATACTAGACCTCTTTGTAGGACACTCTCTAGTGATCCTTCAGAACCACTAGCTTTGACTCCAGCGCACTTTCTGAATCTCACCCCTTTAAAATACTTGCCTGCCGAGGAGATAGACGAGAGAACAATTGTTTCGAGACATAAATTGTTAGACCAATTGGTACAATCGTTTTGGAAGCGCTGGAGAAGCGGATATCTTCACACTTTACAATCGCGTCGTAAATGGAACACGCCGATCGATCCAGTCACTGTCGGTACGGTTGTGATTCTCATAGTAGATAATTCGCCCCCACTTCACTGGCCTTTGGGTGTCGTGGAAGAAGTTTTTCCTGACTCCACAGGAGTCACTCGCATCGCCCGAGTTAAGACATTGACTGGATCCTACTTGCGTCCCGTCGTTCGTCTTTGCCCATTGCCTAACCAATAAATTCGGCTCTCGTCATCCAAGGTTAGGTTAGCATTAGTAATTAATTATTTGATTTCATTGATATTTACGTATAGATAATAGTTTAAATTGTAGTTTAATTTCACGAATTTCGCCTTCAACTCTTGAAGGCATCCCTTCAAGCCCGGGGGGAATGGTTACGCTGCGCAGAAAGAACGGTTAGGTCTTTTATCTATAACTTCATGTCATTGAACGACTAAGTTGATTGGCTGTGAAAGGTCCTATCCCCATCCTTTTCCCGCGCATATCTTCTCGCTTTAGTACGAGAGAGATCGCTTAAAAAGCGGCCGCAGTTGACACTCGAAGCCAATCGGTTCATCACGACACGCATCTAACATCCGAGCGATCCAAGTTGCCTGCTGTCGACAGCCGCCCCTCACCCGCGAGGACGTCTCCGGAGAATTAAGGTATTGTGCATCCTTCCTTTTATTACGTTTTGCATTCTGTCTTGTGTTCCCGGCAGAACGTAATTTCCATGTTTTTCTTCACAGCCAATTAGCAATTAGCAAAATTAGCATAACCCGCGCTTCCACAACGTCCAGTCTTAAAAAAATTTACCGTGTAATACAGATGCAAATTTTCTACCTGATATACCAAACTGTTTTGTCCACTGTACCTACTATAGTCTCACTTCAAAGCTGCTAGTTAATAGATTTAAGTGTTTGTTCGGACTTGAAACCAATCTCCGTAATTGTTGCGCCGATTTTGATATGTGACCTTACTTCAAGTGCGGAGTGCTTATAACGAATAGTGTTTGTTGAAATTTCTATAATGTTATTAGGCAAATTTTAAGTTAGTACCATAGCAAAATGATTGACCTTTTCAAAATGATAGTTGGGTTTGCAATAATTGTATTATTTTAGCCTAAAATGTGTGAAAAAAAATTGAAAGATCAAGAAGGCCAATGACCTGCCTGTAGTCTTTAATAATTTCTCAATTCTACTAAAGTTGTTCGCGCACACCTGGATTCTTATGTAAGCGCACACGTGAGCAGTTGACTGGTTATTTTTGCGCGAACATTGCTAGATTTAGTTCAGTAAAAATGTTCGCGTAAAAATGTACTGCACTATGCCCGAAAAACAGTTAGGCCAAAAGTTAGTAAGGAAAGATATTAGAAAGAAAGAAAGAAAGAAAAGAGATTATTGGGACACACAGGACAGAACAAACAAAATTACATGAATAAAAACAACAAAGAAAAACAAAAAATTAAATAAAAGAAAAAAAAAATCAAAAGGTAAAACAAACCAATTTAGTCTGGTCCTGTGTGAGGCCAAAAGGCTCCTACCTCAGCATGTGCTGCGACAATTTTAACTGTCACAGCGCTGGTTTTCTGGCAGGGCCCAAACTTAAACTAAACTATATCTACCAATATTAAACTATATCTTTTAAATCTCTTTGGTAAGAACACAGAGACTAAACGGGATACCAATTTAGTACGCGCACTGCTGAAGTGCGCAAACAAATGTGACACACATTTGACGGCACGATTCGCACAGTTAAGTGATTGACCGTTGCACTGCATGATGCGGGTTCGATTCCCGCATTTGTGTGAAGAAGTACCTGGTTGCAACCCGGCCTAGCTGCTAGTAGCTAGCAGCAGCTAGCTGAGGAAGTCTAGATGGAAAAACACACATGCTAAGCAGTCGATGTGCCATAACTAAGTCTAGAAAAAGGATTCAAAAGAAATATCCAAGCTTGTATCAAAAAGTACCATTTACAATAATATTTATTACATTAAAATAACGAATAGAGTCAACAATATTTACAATAAAATACGCCGTTCTATAAGAACTTCACGCCGCCTATGATGTTCACCGGCCGCCCTTTGTACTTCTTTGAAATGTCGCTCTCGATCTGTGAAGAATAGATGTTTTATTTTTCTCATAACATTCATTTTACCTGATCGGGTCAGACAGATACGAAAAGACATTTTGTTTGTGAGTTCCCCAGAAAAATGAGTGAAATTGTCCAAAGTTTTCAGCCATATAGTTGCTCAGTTTGTTATATGCCCGCTAAAACAGTACGCGTTTAATGAATGTTTTGAATTTCGTTTCATTCAGCTCAAAAACGTTTGTGGTAAACAGTACCCCATGAAAGAAGAATTACTTAGAGAGTTAGAAGAACTACTTTGGCGAGTCTTAAGCCCGGCTGAACTAAGGTCTCTATCCCTAGTATGGATAAAAGTCTGTCTTGTGTCTTTTAGCGAAAAGATGCAGATTTTTCCTAACGTACATTATGTTTTCATAGATATTTCGGGAATTGATATCTTACTCTGGGAATTAGATGTCTGTTTATGCATATTTATATTTAAGTATGTACGTACCTGTGCCTGTAACTCCTTCGTCCGTTCCACGATGCGCGTGAGCACGGGCCGCAGCTCCTGCGCGCGCGCACCCGCCGCGGACCTCTGCTCAGCGGCGCGCGCGGCCAGGCGGGACAACTTGTCGCACAGCGTCAACTTCTGCTTCAACTGGGCTGTTAATACGTCTACGTATCTATGGGAGGTGAGAGAAGACGTCATTAGCATAGTATATTACTAGCGACCCGCCCCGGCTCCGCACGGGTGCAAACTCTACTATATTATGCATGTTATATACGTATAAACCTTTTCCTCTTGAATCACTCTATCTAATAAAAAAACCCGCATCAAAATCCGTTACGGTATTTTAAAGATCTAAGCATACATATCGGCATCTAAAGGCTCCAAAGTGTTTGCAAGAGATATGTCTATTGGGCAAAGCCAGCTGACAAAGCTGAAACGAGAAGATGGTCAGCGTCGACCAAAGCAGAGGTATTGGAGGAGGTCGAAAGGTTCTATGGACAGCTATACGCTTCGGTTACAAAACCTGTTAGCAGCGCGGCCAAAGACCCAAGAGCTATGCTGACCCGACACTATACCGAAGACATCCCGGACTTCAGCCTGTACGAGATTAGGATGGCCCTTAATCAGCTTTAAAACAATAAGGCGCCGGGTGAAGACGGAATCACTTCAGAGCTTCTGAAAGCGGGTGGAACACCGGTACTTAAAGTCCTTCAGAAGCTCTTCAACTCCGTCTTGCTCGAGGGTACAACGCCAGAAGCATGGAACAAGAGCGTGGTGGTTCTATTCTTCAAGAAGGGTGACAACACCTTATTGAAGAATTACAGACCCATCTCGCTCTTGAGCCATGTTTATAAGTTGTTTTCGAGGGTCATCACGAACTGTCTCGACCGCAGGTTTGATGACTTCCAGCCTCCCGAACAAGCCGGTTTCCGAAAAGACTACAGTACCATAGACCACATACACACGCTGCGGCAAGTTATAAAGAAGACCGAAGAGTATAACTTGCCCTTATGTTTAGCGTTTGTGGACTATGAGAAGCCTTTGATTCGGTGGAGACATGGGCAGTGCTTGAATCTCTCCAACGATGCCGTATTGACTATCGGTACATCGAAGTGCTTAGGTGCTTGTACAATAATGCCACTATGTCGGTCCGAGTACAGGAGCAGAGTTCGAAGGCGATTCCTTTGAAAAGAGGCGTAAGACAGGGAGATGTGATATACTATACTGCCACTTTGGAAAACGCCTGCAAGCTCCTGGAATGGCAAGGACTCGGCATCAATATTAATGGCGAGTACATCACCCACCTTCGATTTGCCGACGATATTATTGTCATGGCAAAATCGATGGAAGATCTCAGCACGATGCTCGGCGACCTCAATCGAGTTTCCCAACAGGTGGGTCTTAAAATGAACATGGAATGAATATATTTAATAAAGACAAAATTACTGTGAAAGGCGGACAGACGGACACACAAGTGATCTTATAAGGGTTCCGTTTTCCAATGAAGGAGGGTCTCAATCTTATCTCTCATAGGACCACAGTCACATTGAACAAACCTTGAAGATTTGATTTGATTTGATGGTTGATCTCTGGCGCGGACATCTTTGCGGTAACGATCTGCACTGCGTCCAACATGGCGGTCAATCCATATCCATCTTACTAACAGGACTATAGTCACACTACACAAACCTTGGAGAATGCTTCACATTGTGCAGGTGGTTGATCTCTGGCGCGGTCATCTTGGCGGTGGCGATCTGCACGGCGTCCAACATGGCGGTGAGGGCGGCCGTGCTCTCAGTGGGCAGCTGCTGCAGTAGGCTGAACGAATGGCTATCTCCGGATGTGTTGGTCTCGTACAGTCGCATCTTGAGGAAGGATTCCAACTGGGGAAGTTAAGTTCAAATTAAATGGAGTGAACTAAGTCTTAGCTGGTCGTTAGTTCAGTAGCGAGTCGCTTCATCCGAAAATGAACCCTAATTGCTTTTTTTATCGTGGTCAAATCATCAAATGAGTCCCACCCAGGGCAAGGCGGGAGGGACTGTCAGACTTGCACTGACTAAAATCCACGGTGATCCTTCAATAGCCCTTTACGTTCCATGGTCACGGTTCATCGTCCGATGAGACAGTCTCGCGACCCCGGCAGCCTTTGGCCCCTTTAAACGGGCCCCGTCAAAACCTAAGATCAATATTCTTTATCGTATGAGGATCTTGGTCGCAGTCGTACGGAATATGCAACTGAACTTTATGCGAATAAAATTTATTTTCGGATGAGCGTAACTCAGCTAAGCTTAAGCTAGTTTCTACTTCCCAAAAATGAAAATCGTCCTTACTACTACGATAAAATGATGCAATTCGATTAACTTGCGTCGTCGTGGCGAGCGTGTTTTGTTTTTCTTCTACCCGTAGACAACCGCACCTTTTATGTCTTATGTCGTAGTGGTAAGGATGATTTTCACTTGTATTTGGAATCGGTCGAATTGTGTCGCATCGCATCATGGGGAAGTAAAAGTGGAAATCAACCTTACCACTACGACATATGACATAAAACACGTTGTTATCTACGGGTAGATGAAAAACAAAAGACGATCGCAACGACGACGTCAAGTCAATCGAATTGCATCATTATTTCTTAATAGCAAGGTTGATTTTCTCTTTTAGTCGGAATCGGTCGAATTGCAATCGCGTAGCGCCATGGGTCCCTGAGAGTTGCCTCCTCAGCCGAAGATGTCCAGGCGGAGTAAGAACATACCTCGACGAGCTGGTCGATGAGCTGGCTCCTGGTGCCAGGGTTGTCCAGCAGCGTGAGTGCGTCCTTCCCGCGCGCCACCCCCCCGCACACCCCCTGCTCCTCCACCACGATACCGGACTCCTCTAGAGACACGTTTGCTATGTCAGCTGATATGTCCTGAGGACAAGAAGTAGTAAGCTTAGCCCGCTAACTTTTGCTTGGAAGGTGTGAAGATCAGAATGATTTCCGATCGCGGTCCCATCTCACGATAAAATTAAACGCCGGAATTTCTTTTTTTTTATCAAGTTCAAATTTGTTTTAGTCTATGTTTTAGACAACGACCAACCATTTATATCTAGACGCCTCATGCACGATCTGACTAACGAAAATTTTCTGCCAAGTCGCTGAGGTACGACGTAAGCGAGGGGGACGGGGTACTGCGTTCTGACTGGCTAACTCAAGGTCAGTGCGACGAGGGGACTCACAGGAGTGGTTAAAACTAATACGAACTTAAGACTTTTTTGCCTAATGTGTTGACAGACATCGGTCGTCTGTGATTAGAAGTCTAGATATAAATGGTCGTTGGTTTTAGACTACTATTAAATGTAATCTCTTACACTAAATACTCTAGAATTTAAATAGTATAGTAGTATTAAATAGTACTATTCCGGTGGAAGATATACTTACAATATTCTCAGGCGCCGAGACGTCTATGCTCCCCCAATCTATCTCTGCGCCCGCATCGCCATCACCGAAGTCGATCTCGGCCGCAGCCGCGTCTATCGACCCGAAATCTATCTCGGCATTGTCGCCAAAATCTATCTGTAAATAAAAAGAGATATTTAGAAGAACGGAAGAATTGTTGGGCCCGCGACCGGCCCTTAATTAACTGGGCTACGGACAGCAGAAACTGTACAATGCAAGGGTAATTAGAGAATTAAATGCAAGTCAAATGGATGTCTCATGGCCAAAAATTTCAAACTTGCTTTCAAACTTCCATCTCACGATTTATCCCTATAAATCTAAAAGTAAGTGGTCTAAAATTTACTGGCAATTTACCTGATCTCCAGCCCCCTGGTCTTCATCATCAATCTCAATATGCACTGGATCAGGCTCAACACTCAACGGGGCTTCTCCATAACTCCACTCGTACACAGTGGTGTTGCCGTGCTCTACCACATATTGTAATAATGGCAACACCTCTGATGCTTTGTCACCCAAAATGTACTTAGAGAATGCTGAGTACAAGTCAATGCCTGGCTGTAGAGGTTTTAATGATTTGCCTATCTGTAAAGAAGAATAGAGAATATTAAAGTCTCTGAAGGTGCCGTAAATTTTATCTTAACACACAAGGTGTTACTGGTGAGCTTTGTATCATCAAGTCCCTTAGTGGCCATCTCCACGATCGAAAAATCGCGACGACGCCGACGCTTCTATAATCTTTACCAACGATTCTTCTGCCAGCGTATCGTTGCGACTCGTAACGGAATCGCCGCGTTTCCACAAGAGTGCATTTGTCAGTGCGTCTCTGGGCTCTCGCTGCGAGAGCCCTATGCGATACGATGACGATTCGCCGCGATTCTCTCGCTTGTGGAGACGGCCCCGCATAGGGGAATAGTTTATAAGACGGGGACGGGGTGTATAACGGGGGACACACACTTACGTCAAACTCAACACAATACTAACGTAGCGCAAGCGCCAACAGGACGCCATTTGGTAATCCCTTACCTTGTCATACATGTCAGGTAGTTCCTGTAATCTATCCACCAGCTCTCTCTTGATCCTGTCGCCCTGTATGCCGAGTTGTTTGCAAAGCGTCAGGAACTCTGACCTGCTGGACGCTTCATTCTTTAAGAAATCTGTGTGCTTCTTCTCACATTCCTGTAAAAAATACATTCTAATTTATTTACAAGCTGACCCTTGCCCACTTCGCTGGTGTCAACCATTATTGTTTTTAATAATAGGGAGTGGGGGTTTCTCATTCATATCAAATTTCCAAAAACAAAAACATAATATACGGGGCCCCGCCAAGGCACGCTACGCCACTGTTTGGGAATAAGACGCGTTTATTTAAAATAATGAAATTCTAACCTCTATCACAGATAACCCTCTATGCTAGTCTTACGGAATTCTGAAACGAGATTCCTCATTAGGAAAACAAATGCTGAATGAGTTGAGCCATTTTGAACGAGTGCAACCACATATACCATGACACAAGGTTTGTATGTTAGTAAAGTCATGAGTCAGATATTGGCCTCACGCAGCAATACTGCCCGAGCACTACTGGTCCCCATACGCATATTCTCTAATTTTGCAGCAATGCAGTGGCAACGCGGGCATGCGGGCGGCGAGTAATGGGCGACTCGCTGTCCGACCATAGACCATGCCCGGGTCGACGGCGTGTTGTGTTCCACGCGCGCCTCAAGGAGTGTCAGCATAATGACGGGGGCCCCCTCTAGAGGACCAAAGCCTGCCAGGGTCGCGGGACTTATCTCATTACTGTGACCCCGGAACATAAAGGGCTATTGAAGGACACCGTGGATTTTAGTCAGTACGAGTCTGACAGTCCCTCCCGCCCTGCCCTGGGTGGGAGGACTCATTTGATGATTTTACTACAATAAAATAATTTTAAAAAAATGCAGTGGCAACAGTATAGTGTTGCCACCCTCAGCATGTGAGATCCTATTAAACTTGTCATACTTACAACTTGCAACTGTTCTTCTTTAGCTATCTGTTTCTTCAAGCCTGGGATCTCATAATTGATATTCCTGACAAGGATTTGAGCTGCCTCTGCCAAGTACAAGTTTTCTTTTTCGTAATTCCGGGCTATGTCTTGCCAGTCCTTCATCCTTTGAGATCCATACCTAGAATTAAAAATATATGATAAATTGTAGTAGAAAATGTCTATGGTTTTGTGTCCATCCATGTACGTTTATGTAAAAGTATTAGACTAATTTTAAAGAAAGTTTAAAAGCAGAGAAAGAAATATTTTATGTCTTAATCCACGGACATTACACATTTTTTCTTTCTTTTGTCTACCTGTGTGCCAAATTACATCTGAATTTGTTCCAGTCTGATTTTGTTCTAATTGAAAATTTTGGAACAAGTTCAAATTCAGAAGGATTTGCTTTTAAATGTATTTCTTAAATCTCAAAGTAATGACATATGATAACGATAAAAAACAAGGCTCATATTAATAGGTCGGCTAGGTATGGCCACTATAATTGTTTTCTAATTGATTCAAATGAGAATAAAAGCAATGGCCTTCAACACTATCCAAAAGTTAATTGAAAAAAGAAGTTATTATTTACCTTCCAAATAGGTTCTTACTATCTGCCTCAGTCTCCTTCAATATCTCTACAATCTTCAGGCAGTGAAAATAGTTGATATAGCTGCCGGACAACAAACTAGCTATGTCATCATGTTTGGGCATGTCCTGCAGCGCATTGTTGATCTTTTCCCTCACAGCTGGCACGCTCTTCTGCCATTCCTTATTCACATGACGACGACTCACCAACCAGTCTTGTAACTTCCCAATATTAATGTCTATGGGAATATTGCTTTCCTAAAATCAGGTTATGAGTTTAATTAATGTTTGTTATCCGTTATTTGTAATTTTATTAAGGACAAAAGAACTTACATCCATGTTGGAATGTTTTCTAATTTACAATTAAGTGAAAATTTCAAGTTTTCTGGAATTTATTTTGCCAACTCCAGCTGTTGTTGTTATGACGTGTCAACAAACGATGACGTTATAACAATGTTGCCATAGTAGTATTTAAAAGTTCTACCAAAACATGACTAAATTTGCATCGAAGTAAAAAAATATATTTTTGTTACGAGATTTGAATTTAATTAGGTATTGATAATCAAAAATATATTAAAACATAAGATATCAAGAATTTATGTAAGCAAATGTTAATTCCGATACCCAAAACGAGTTTGCTTCAAGCACAGCCTTGTTTGACCTTAGATTAAACCGTAATAATTTATTTGCAGGCTATTTTAACAGCAAGGCAAGCAGATCAAGCTGGCATTAATAAGTAAACTAAAACCAACATAATATAATACGGTTCAAATTTGCTTAGCACTGTGTGCAACCTTAAAGTTAAGCAATTTGATAAATAAGTAATGATGATTTATTTACAAAGAGAAATATATCCTCTGAATGATGACTTTCCACATTATAATTATTTTGAAGATTAGAGGAACACCAGTGTCGGCACAGTGTAGATAAAGGTATGTGCGGTTCTGACTTCATTGAAGCTCACATCATCGTCGCGACCGTCGTCATCGTATTAATAATAGCCTTGCAATATTTCTGATAGGTACTACCAAGACAGAAATAACTAAGAAGTAAAGAACTTAAATTAGAAGCTTTATTTTATCTTTTGGCGAATATGAAGCTTCTTCAAATTTATCTTATCTTCCCAGATTGGTCATCTCATCACACTTATTAGAATGCTTGATATATTTTTTGCTTGTATTTAAAAATGTTGCCGGTACACAAATATATCAAATTTTAAATGTGGCGTGGTCTCTGATAATCTGAATCGTGGATAATCTGAAGCTGAATGATACCAAAAATACTTTATCACGTCAAGGGGATTTGTGTTCTCGATCTTATAGAACCAAATGTATTATCAAATGTCGAACCTCGATGCCTTATCAGTTTACCTATATGTACAAATAAACAATTTTACTTATCTCTGCCTCCGTTATAGCTATACCGAGTCGATAGATAACCGCGCACATGGACGCATTAAATAACTAAAGATATATACTTATTTATTATTCGGAACTTGCCGACATTGTGTAATTGTGTCACGAATGTTTATCTCATAGATTTTAAGTTATTCTTTGGAAAGTGATTTTTATAAATCTAAGTTATTTTTTTTGTGAAAGGAAAGGAAATAAAGTGAAGCCTGTGATACATAATGGATGATGATCAATCACTTATAAATAGGTATGTATATATGTGCATGACGTTGTTATAATGTTTTCTTCAAGAATAATGCTTATAAACTCTATTTCATAAAGAAACACACTCATTCATTTTATTTTTAACCAAAACCTTGAAGCCTGAGTTAAATAAATAAATAAAATTCAATTTCAAATCAGTTCAGCCGTTTGACATGAAAACGTAAGATATAAACAAACCCACTTGTGCTAACGGCTTCTAACCGAGTCCAACTCGTAAATTAAACCTATTTTACAGAAACACAATTCATTCTCAATCAATTTCATAATCCCATTTTTTAATAAACTTATAAAACAGTAGGATTATATTTTTAGATACCAATGTTTTTTATTCTGTGTATTCTCCATGGTCGAAAAAGAAAAAGAGAAATAATTGCACCCAGCAAGGACGAGCGCTACCAGCTCGGAACCTAGGGCACCCCAAGTCGGTCAACTTAGGTTAAAAGGATTACCCTTGCTTTTTTAAAACTACTCAGATGTAAGAGCAATGTGAGACTCCTATTTAAAAATATAAAAACACCATAATAAACAAACACACCGAACAAAAAATATTCGTTAAACACATTCAACTGTTTGAATATTTTGTTAAATAAAACATGATTGTAAGATTTATTGAACTGTGATTCTGCGAAATGATTATGATGATATTATTATCATCATAATCATTTTTAAAATTTTATGTGAAACAAAATTTTATCAAAATAATAGCAGACGTGATTGAATAATAAACATACATCCACCTAAACATCTAAACTGTCGCATTTTAAAGTAGCACAAAGTAGGTACTTGGGTCATAATATATTAATATGGATCATAGAGTTAAAAGGATGGACAGCCATTCCTAGCCAACTGACAGATAAAATAGGCTGTCTCTAGAAAGAAAACAAACCAATTACTTACTTGTAAGTCGGGCCTTGCCAATTTTAGGCAGCTTTGCTCAGTGCATCCTTTAAAGTCTATGTTATGGATTGGTATGTAGGTTCACGCATAGTAGTCAGATTCTTCTGCAATGCAGCTGTTATGCCATAACTATACTAACATACGCCGTCTGAGGACTCAGACGGCGCGAGAGACACCCACGGCAATGGACATCGCGAGGTGATTTCCGGCCATCAAAGTGCCAAAAACCTGCCAGAGTCGCAGGACTGCGTAAACAAATAACCGTGATCCTGGAACTTACAAAGCTACTGAAGGAACATCGTGGATTTTAGTCAGTAATAGACTGACAGTCCCTTCCATTCCACCCAAGGCGGGAGGACTCATTTGTTAATTTAACACACTAAAAAAAGTAGACACATGCATACCACTGGTCTTATTTGTTTTCAAATTCACTGGAAATTCTGGACAAACAAAAACTACCATTTCCAATTTTGCTGCATTTATTTTGTTAACGGCAACTATCCTGTATGTGTCAAACAGAGACTTTTTGGTGGGAAGTCAAACGACGCGGTTTATTTGATTTTGAGAAAAATTAAATAAATTGATTTAAGTGCAAATACATCACCTAACAAGTAGTAATTAGACCACGAACTACGATGAGTGTCACCAGTGGCGGCGAGGAGCCGCCAGATGAGGCGAAAAAAAGAAAAATTGAAAATACGGGCACGAGTACCAACAATAAGTATAATTTTTTTACTAAACAAAATTATAAGAGACTATTTATAGAAAACACCAATTCCGAATATATAGTGTACGTCGAATCGACGGAGAAAGAAAAAATAGGAAACAAAAATCCTATCACACTCACCAATCTGATATCGGACAATGTTAAAGGAGCACTAGGAGAGGATAAATGCACACAAAATAGGTATAACATTTAGAAAGGCGGCTGCGGCCAACAGTTTTCTAAAGATGGAAGACTTCTTGTTGAAAAACAAGTTAAAAGCTTTTATACCGTCATATTTGACGGAAAGAATTGGAGTCCTGAGGTTTGTGCCCAAGGAGCTGTCGAATGAAGAAATCTATAAAAACATAGTGAGTGACTCTGAAGTCATTGCCATTAAAAGGTTTATGCGCAAAGAAGAGGGGAAATTGGTGCCCTTGAATACAGTTGCCGTCACATTTGCATCCACATCTTTACCGCAATACGTGTATATAAAACTTTTTAGGTACGAGGTGAAAGCATACATACCACCAGTTCTGCAATGCTATAAGTGTCTTAAATTTAACCATTCTGCTAAGGCTTGTAGAGGCGAGCAACAGTGCTCTTCTTGTGCAGGTCGTCATTCCTACAAAGAATGTGATGTTGAGGAAATTATATGCATTAACTGCTCAGGTAATCATCTCGCCATCTCAAGAGAATGTCCCATTAAAAAGCAAAAGATCGAAGAGAAAAAGGCCAAATTCACGCAAAAATCATATGCCACTGTGGTGAACGCACCCCCGACATATAATGAGAAATCCTTCCCGGTTTTGCCCCCGGTTGCTGATAGGGTAAGTGTTAAAACTACAGAACATGTATCTCCAGTTAAAACCAATAATAATAGTTTAGACATGAAAAAAGTAGCAAATAATGATATTATAATTAACGCAATTATTAAATCTCTGGTTGCATTGGGTAACAGGAGTGACTTGGATGAGCCACTCACAAATAAGAAAATTAAAGAGATATTTTTAGCAAATTTAATTTAATGGACAGATATTTAAACATTTTACAGTACAACATACAGAGTTTGCAGAGCAAAAAGAGCCTTTTACAAAATTTACTTATTGATAAGAAAATAGATGTTTGTCTTCTCAATGAAACCTGGCTAAAAACAAATTCTTTAATTCCACACTTTCCTTCATATAATATCATTCATAAAAATTCACATAATGGAGTGGCGATTCTGGTGAGCCATCATTTAAAATACAGAGTCATACATACAAATTTCTCAGAGTCAATTCAAAACATATGCATAGCAATAGAAACAGAATTTGGAACAATTTCAATACTTTGTGTTTACAGTCCACCTAGTATCAGATTTGACACAACAAAATTAAAAGCCTTAATTAATAAAATACCCAAGCCATGTATAATCATGGGAGATTTTAATGCCCACAACATAGCCTTTGGATGCAATACTAATAATAATAGAGGCAGATGTTTATACAATATAATTGATGAATTTAATCTCTGTGTTTTGAATGATGGATCGCCAACAACTGTTCCATATCCCAATAGACAAGCTTCAGCTATAGATCTTGCCCTTGTAAGCGATTCAATTGCGCATATGTGTAACTGGTGTGTCCTCGAAGATCCCATGGGTAGTTATCATCTTCCGACTTTGCTTGAAATACATGTTCAACCATCTTCATACGATGTGTCACCTCCTGTATTGCAAGAGAAATTTATCTATAGTAAAGCAGACTGGGAAAAATATTATATACTATCAGAAACTTCTTTTTCTCAATTAGATGTGACGAATAATTCTGCTATTGATTTGTATAATAGTTTTGTATATATTTTGAATGAAATTAGGCTTAAAGCAATTCCAAAGCGAAAACTAAATCCAAATTCTTTAATTAGAAAACCAGTGCCATGGTGGAACCAAAAATGTACTGATGCTGTCAAAAAATCAAAAAATGCATTAAAATATTATTTTTCTGATCCTACAATACAAAATTGGATTAAATATAAACAGTTAGATGCAATGAAAAAAAGAATCTTAAAAGAAGAAAGAAATACTTCTTGGAAAGATTTGTGTAGTAGTTTCAACAGATTAACACCTGTTTCTCGAATATGGGGATATATTAAAAAGTTTAAAAGAATAGGAACAAATAGAAATAAAAACTTTAATGATGAATGGGTCTTAAGTTTTTTAAATAACATAGCAGATTCTACACAGATAGATGAGACCAAACTTAAATATTTGTTTGAAAATGCCACAGAGAATAATGTTAATGCATTTCTTAAAAGCTATTTTACTATAGAAGAGTTTAAAGCATCTCTAAAGAGTAGGAGGGACACTACCCCAGGCTTGGATGACATTCCTTATATGTTAATTAAGAAATTACATTTGAATGCACAAACTATATTACTTAATATTTATAATAAGTTATGGGATGAATTAGTTATACCTGAGTCATGGAAAACACAATGTGTTATACCAATACTTAAAACGAATAAACCAGCAAACAATGCATCTTCTTACCGACCTATTTCCTTATCATCTTGTTTAGGTAAACTTTTTGAAAATATGTTGAAGTTAAGAATAGATTATTTTGTTGAATCACAAAGTTTAATTCCTTCAATGCAGTTTGGCTTCAGAAAAGGTAAAAGTTGCTCTGAAAGCTTTGTATCTTTATTATCAGATTTGAAACAGGTTAAATTAAGTCACTCTAATGCAATCTGTGTCTTTTTAGATGTAAAAGGTGCTTTTGACAATGTAAATATAGAAGAAATCATTCAAGTGTCTTATGATATTGGTATTCCTGGACATGTTCTAAAATGGCTTTATTCTTTTTTGAACAATAGATTAGTATTTGTAAAATTTAATAATAAAATGCATGGACCTAGAAAGGTCAACAAAGGCACAATGCAGGGGGCAACTTTGTCTCCTTTACTTTATAATGTATATACTTCAGAAATATTAAAATATGTAGTTGTGCCTGGTGTAAATATTCTGCAGTTCGCAGATGACTTGCTTTTGTACAGCATAAACCAAAACATTGATATAGCTATGGCCAACATCAATGAAGCTTTGTCTCAATTATATAGTTATTACAATGGAAAACTTAAATTAGAAATAAATCCTGAAAAGAGTTCAGTTTTAATTATCACTAAAAATGTAAATACTCACAGTAATGTTAAAATTTCATACAATGGTGTAAATATCCCTGTAGTTAAGCAACATAAATTCCTAGGTGTCATTATTGATGAAAAATTAAAGTTTGATGAACATATTAAACATATATGTAGCAAGGCACTGAATGGTATTAATCTATTGAGACATTTAGCAGGAAGTTTTTGGGGATCTGACCCAAAAGTTATGAGTATGCTGTACAAAAGTATAGTCAGAAGCCATTTTGATTACAGCAGTTTAGCTTACATGAATGCCAGTAGCACTTTGTTAAGAAAATTAGATGTCATTCAAAATATGGGACTGAGACTTATTTGTGGTGCAATGCGCTCCACACCTATCAATTCATTAGAAGTTGAGACATGTATACCTCCCTTGATATTACGAAGGTTGTTGTTGGCTGAGAGATTTTTATTAAAAGTCATATCATCAAATGATAACCTTTTACTCAAGAAATTAATCATATATTCGGAGATCTCTCAGTCAATTGCTTCCAATACCATCTCTGCTTCTTTTTTGGTTGGTGGAACTCTACCTGAAATACCAACAATTTTTGAACATGTAAATAGATATTCAAAAGATATTATTGTAAATAATGTATGGCCTATGTACAGAATTCCTTTTAATAGTATTATTAGCAGTGTTGCAATCCACTTAGATGTGGTGCATAATGAATTTGATTTTTGCAGTTTAAGGACAATAGACCTGAACATTATGTAATATACACAGATGGATCTAAAACAGACCATACTGTAAATGCAGCTTTCTATGATCCACAGCTAGACTTCACCAAATGCATTAAATTAAATAGAGTATGTAGCATTTTCACTGCAGAATGCTATGCAATTTATTGTGCACTGCAACATGTAAATAGTCTTGTAAATAATGTACAGAATATTTTGATAGTTACAGACTCCAGAAGTGTTTTGTCTACTCTAGATAATGTAAATATTACTTTTAAATTAAATTATATTATTTACTATATTAGATTTCTTATCCTAAAACTACTTGACAAGTGTATTAAAGTAGAAATGGTATGGGTACCTTCACACAGTGGCATTCGTGGAAATGAGGTAGCTGATAGTGCTGCCCGTTCAGACCATGATGAGGATAGATCCGAGTTGCTCAAGGTCCCATTCACTGATTATTACAGCCTTTATAAAGAACTGAATAGACGGTTATGGAAGGAGTATTGGGACATAACGTTGGAGACGAAAGGCAGATGGTATGCTGGAATACAAAATGAATTATTGACTAGACCTTGGTATCATAACTTCAAGTACAGCACAAGGAAATTTCTAACTATTATATCACGCATGAGATTGGGACACTGCTTAACACCAGCTCACCTGCATAGGATTCACATAATTAATAACAGCCGTTGTGATCATTGTGGAACAGAGGATGCTGATTTGGATCATATTATCCTACAATGTTCAAGTTTCAACATTCAACGTTTTGGTCAGTGAATTGAGTGAAATAAATGATGACAATGACAGTGAATGTGATCAACAAAGTGTTCCCCGCCGCGTTCAGGAATTATTAGTGAATAAGAAATATTTTACTGTATTGTACAAATATGTATGTAATACCATAGAAAAATTGTAAATATTTTTCGAAATCTTTAAAGCGTTGTTTAACTGTTTAAAATTTAATTCAGATTATGTATAAAGTGATTGCATTTATCCAACTCGAAAGGTCGGCAAGTGGGTTAAATAGATTTATGATAGAGAATTGTTATTAACTGTTATAAAGAAGTGTCGAATTATATTTATTCTATAAACAATTCTATGTAACACTAACTAATGTTAAGTTCAAAATGTATTCGACTGAAAGACTTGTTTCTATGGTCATGAATAAATATTAAAAAAAAAAAAATGTCAAACAGAAATTGTTTCCTTGTCAGTCTGGTTGGTAAATACCTATAATAAATTACTTTTTTTAATATTTATTTGATTTAAATAATTAATTGTTACGATTTACGCAGGTTATGAACTTGTACCAATTATTTTATGTAATTATAAATTACAAAATAATTACGGTTGAGCGAATAAACATTTCATTCGCTTACAAGTTTCGTAAAAAAGTTTTTAGTTTTCTTCATTCTTAGGTGGTTTCATGGTTTCATAACTTTAATTGGATATTTATTTATAATCTCCGTAAGACGACCCACTGACCCTCATTTCAATGTTGTAATGGTCACCGTTTGCTAAAAAATTAAACATACTGTTATTAAAAAAGGTTGTTTTTTTTTTAATGTAAAAGCAGTCACAAATTGAAGATATTGCTAATTAATTGCACTAATCCTTATCCGTAAACAAATTGATAATGCAAATTATTGTGCTCTCAAGGTTTTCTACTTTTATTTAAATATTTTTAATATCATTGGAAACATTCTCAGCCTTTTAATTGCCAGTGAGTCGCCTTATAATGGTTAACATATTTTACCATTTATTTGCTAAATGTACAAATTTTTATATTTTATAAATGATATATTTTGTATTATATTCACAAAACAACACTGATTTTATCTAGCAGTACATACTTATCTGCAGGATAATTATTAAATGTTTCTATATTTCATAAACTTACTAACACTAGTGTAGTGGTAGGTACACAAAAGCACTAAATCATAGTAGGTATGTAGTTCCATTAATGAGACTACTGGGTTTTTTCTCCCATTGCTTTCATGTAAGTAGAATACTTTTTCAGCTAATCCCATTAAGTCCATAGTACAGTTTAACCCTTGAAATGTTGAACGGACCAATTGGTCCGCATAACAATTAAAGAACAATTACAAAATGGACGTCCACAGTAGATGATTTAATGGAAGTTTAATACAAATATTGGTCAGTGTGTCGTCTTAGGGATTACACAATGCATTCTCTACCAGACAATTTTTAAATGTTATAAAAGTAGTTCTTAAAACCAAAATAAAAATTTCTTTTTTTCAAAAAGTGTGGTAGTCTGTTACAATAAAAATATATAGTTTACAATTTATGGATAAATAGAAAAACAGTAGAGCAATCAATAGAGTTCAAATCTGGCATCCTAGCTAGGTTCATGCTAACCTGTATTAAAGTTCGCCAGCCTTGGATGGTTCACTATTTTTAAATAGACTGCCTATGACATTTTATATGAATATATTTCAGCTATCCAACTGCACAACCAGTGCCTGATGAAGGTGTCATATCGGTGGATGTTTCAAGAGATGTGCTAGTTGATTCTATGACAGACATGTCTGAGACACCAATACCTCCTGATATTATTGCGTAAGTACCTAATTTCCAACCATTTTTTAAAAGTATGGAGATTGTAGCCCTTTCTTCTCCATATGAACCTACTCTTGTGAATGGGTGTAGAATCAATCCCATCCCATCCCCTTTTTAAATAAACAATGTTCATAAGTGTTTCTTTGATGGCCAAATTGAAATAAATGATTTGACTTGACTTTGGCTTTGACTAACCCACACGGGGGTTGCATGGTGGATGATGGCCCACTTCCTCATAGAGAGGACGCCTGTGTCCCAGCTGTGGGAACATTACAGGCTGATAGAACCTACTATGATTCTATGAATAAAATATTCTTCTGGCTCACAATAATTAAAACAGATTAGTTGTGAAACATTAATTTATCATCAAGTGAACATTCATACTATAAAAGTTAATTAAAAACATTTTTTTTTCAGCCTAAACTGTCCCACTGCTGGGCAAAGGCCTCCCCCAATTCTAAGAGCATTAAAAAAAATAAAAAATATCTTAGCTGTCAGGATAGCTTTCCTGACATAATATATTTCATTTTTTTTTCACCCAGGGTGGGAGGACTTATTTGATGATTTAACCACACTAAGAAAAAAGCTTTCCTGTCTTTTAAATCTTTGTTCATCCTGTCCAGCACGGTATACAATGATATTTTATAATTTTTTTTATTATTAATTTATAATTTCCTAAATTTCAGGTCTGTAGACTTAACAACAAATGAAGAAGAGAATGGAAGACTTACTCTAGCATACGAGAGGCTGTATGAAATACCTAAAACTATTGTGGAGAGGTTTTCAGAGCATGTTCGATACCTGGATCTAAGTCACAATAAAATCACGTAAGTAAACTAATATGATCCTTAAACTTGTAGAGTAGGATTGTTACTTTAGCATTTGATGCTTGAAAATGCCGCTGGCCTGAGTTGGCACGTACATGTACACCCACGGTACATATGTATACCACGAACTAATCCCCATTTTGTCAATCAGAAAATATGTGTGTCTGATGGCCCTGAGACTTGGCTTTGAGCACAAATTCAGACTCTGTGGCAACTATTAAAAGAAAGAAAGAAAAGGTTTTATTAGACTCACACAGGACAGAACAACAACATAAAACTTAACAAAATAATGTAAGAAAGACAAAATAGAATAATATAAAACTAAATAACAAAGGTCCTGTATGAGGCCAAAAGGCCCTTATCTCAGCATGTACTGTTACATTTTAAGAAAAATTCACAGCTGCACACATTTTCAGATAGGGCCCAAAGTGAAAGTAAAAACCCAAAAAAAAAAACATGAATATATTTTTCTTGTGGACATTAACCTCCAGCTGCATAAAATAAATTTTATGTTATTAATTATGATGGAAAATCAAAATATTTATACTTATTAATTTTTTTTTTTCTTTTTCAGAAATTTAGATGCCCTGGTATACTTCAAGAGCCTCACATCCCTTATAGCTGATGACAACCCCATCACAGAGAACTGCTGTCTACCACCTCTGCCAAAGCTGGAACTTTTATGGTTAGTACCTTTCATTGATAATCATCAGAAATGCCTGTTGTTATAGGGTACTTTTTTTTCACATAGTCATAGCTGTTCTTTCCATAATATACCTCCTTATTTTTTTTCTATTTTTTATGTTTTTGTGGAGCTCGTGGCTAAATAATTACAGCCGCACAGGCCGATCTTCCGGCATCACTTGCAGAGGTTGGTCTGTGGAAGCCGTTAGTCCCGGTTGTCATTTGTAGATCTTCGACAATCGTAACTATTGGTCAGAAGTTCTAAAATTCTGACAACCATTCTTACCATGGGGTATCGTATTACCCAATTACTGGGTTGTGGAGGTCCGATAGGTAGTCGCTCCATGTAAAATACTATTCAGCTGCATCATGTTCTACTGGAAGCCGACCCTAATATAGTTGGGAATAGGTTAGGCAGATGATTATTATGTTTCTTATATTCCAGGTTAAATCGTTGTAAGATCGCGTCGCTTTACCCGTGGGTGGGTAAGCTAAAAGAGTCGTGCCCCAACCTGCAGTATCTCTCCTTAATGGGCAACCCAGCTGCACCGAGCTACTTCAACGGAGGCACCTTTTACGAGTACCTACAGTACAGGTATATTCTTTTTTTTTATATGTTGCTACTCTCGAATTGTTTTCTATCTCGTCAGTGCATTTATAAACATTTAAACTCACTTAAACAAACAGCGCGATCCAGAACAACTGCCTGTAAACTTACTCATGACCCATTCGATTTGCAATTTCTACTAACTAAAAATGAAAATCGTCCTTGCTACTACGGTATAATAATGCAATTCGACTGACTTACGTCGTCGTGGCGAGTGTATTTTGTTTTTCACCCGTAGATAACCACGTGTTTTATGTCATATATCGTAGTGGTAAGAATGATTTTCACTTGTAGTTGGAATCAGTCGAATTGCGTCGCATCACGTCATCAACAAGCTCCCTAAGTCATAAAAATATTCGTTCCATGAGGAAATCGAACCCCTACACGCAGCGCAGCTGTCAATCGGTCACCCATTACAAGTTTCGATTCCAAGTTGCTTTGTAATGACATCTATGGTGCAAGGTGACAACTAAATGCTGCATCGCGCAATCCAAGTTATCGACTAGACAACTATTGCAACTGTCATGCAGAAGCCTATCAGACACAACACCGATTGGAGGATTCATCGTTTGTAATGGTGGATGACAAAGTATACGCTCTGTTCCTCATAAATAACCAATATTTTTATCTATGAACCTTTAAAGACATATCCGTCGCTACGCTCTGGATTGAACTTTAAAACCCTTCGCTACGCTCTGGATTAAAAAAAATTACCTTCTCCTTAAATAAACTATGTTTTAAATTCCAGACTCTTCGTAATATCTCAGTTCCCATCTTTATACCATTTGGACGACCGGCGAGTGACGGAAGACCAAAGACTGGAGGCCCAGCGCCTGTATAAGAGGCCTTTCTTCGAGAGAATCGCCAAGCCTGTGGGCCTCTCGCACATCGTGAACTCCTCAGTAACCTGGAACAACTTCCAGAACAAGATTACCACCCTCCTCGGTAAAGATAAACCAGGTAACAGGAACCTGCTAATTTAGTTGTAAATTAGATCTTAGGTGTAATGAATAGAGTAGAATTTAGAGTAATTTGTAAGGTGTTGATATTATGTAAATATATAACATTCCTCGTATATGTATTAATGTAGATAATGATATTACGAAGTGAGAAATACATAAGTATTTGACCGGGTTTGAACCCACAACCTCGTGCATGAGGCGATGTTTTACGGTCAATTCACACAAGAGACGCGACCGACGCTGCGCGCACATTTCAAAAGAGCGACTCGGAATCTAACTCTATTTACTACACGAAAAGATAAAAATTTCACCGATAACGCGGCGTAATCTGGTGACGCGCGCACGTTTTAATAGCGAATCAAATATTAACTTTATTTACTTCACGAAAAGATGCACATTTGCAGTATCGTCGCGTCGCGGTGTGTACTGACCCTTAAGGCCGATCCGCACACAACAGTGCCTGCACAGTGCCGACACGTGCCGATCAGTAACGTATCGATCAGTATCAGTGATAAATGGTATTGTCGCATACATTTTGTACGACGCTATCCGTACTCATCTGACACTGATCGATACGTTACTGATCGGCACGTGTTGGCACTGTTGTGTGCGGATCGGCCTTCTCTTTATAAGTAAAAGGTTTTTACTAATCATTATCCTGCCTTAAATAAATATATTACTACGAAATAATCTTGTTTTAAAAATTGTAGCCACAATTTACGGCACAATACTAAAATTATTGTTAAAATTAATTATAATTCTAATAAGTTCTATTTTTCGTATAAAATGGACCAATATTGTTTTTATGTTATAAGAATTCGTAACAAATATTATACTTGTTATTAATATATGTTATTAAGCAGATTACTGTGTATTTACTCTGAAATACCTTCTATACATGCATGTCAAAGAATTCATAATAGATAATACACTATATTAACGACAAATATAGGCCAAGTCATAGCTAACTGGGCATGCGGGCGGCGAGTAAAGGGCAACTCGCTGCCCGACCATGGACCATGCCCGGGTCGACGGCGCGTTGTGTTCCACGCGCGCCTCAAAGAGCGTCAGCATAATGACGGGGCCCCCTCTGTAGAGGGCCAAAGCCTGCCGGGGTCGCGGGACTTATCTCATTACCGTGACCCCGGAACATAAAGGGCTATTGAAGGACACCGTGGATTTTAGTCAGTACAAGTCTGACAGTCCCTCCCGCCCTGCCCGGGGTGGGAGGACTCATTTGATGATTTTACCACGATAAAAAAAAAAGTCATAGCTAACTGACTAACTTTAGTGGCTCGCCATCCACCACACTAAACTACTAAAAAACGAATAATAATATGATCAAACAAAGTTGTTTGATAAGGTATTAAACAAAAATAAATTAAACGACTTTAGAACGTTCTTTTTTTTATTTAAACAACAAACGTTAACAAAAAAAACAAAGTAAACACTAAAAATGGCATTTAACCTCTCTAGGGCGGTCCTCTATATCACCTAGAATATTCTTTCAGAAACGATTTTAAGACTTATTTTTACTACAAATACAGTTTTAAATCGGTCGGGGTTTGGTGGCACAAATTTGTGCCGCTGAATAAATTGCAACAGGTAGAAGCTTAATAAGTAATCCTGATTTCATAAACCCGAAAAAGCACACTTTCAAATTAAGGTGGCCAAACATGATAGCTTTAAACGAGGTGATAGGATTCAACTTTCCGAAATACATTCCAAAATAGGCGTAGAACCCCCCCCCCCCCCCCCATTTTTTCTTCTTTTGTTTTATGCATTTTTTTTTTGCCTAGTGGTTCATTTCGACAGCGGCAATGCTGGGCTGTGAAAAAGATGGATGAGAAACGATTGCATGTAGCGGAGATGAGGATGTTGAGATGGATGTGTGGAGTGACAAGAATGGATAAAGTAAGGAATGAGTTTATAAGGGGAAGTTTGAAAGTGACACCTGTTACAGAAAAAATTAAAGGGAATCGTCTGTCTTGGTATGGACATGTGATGAGGAGGGATGAGACTCATGTGACTAAGAGAGTGATGGGTATGAATATTGATGGATGGAGAGGAAGAGGAAGGCCAAAGAAAAGATGGATGGATTGTCGAAGAAATTACATGAATAAAAAAGGAGTAAATGATACTGTGACGTCTGATAGGGGATAATGTAAGAAAAAAACGTGTTGCGCCGACCACAACTAAAATGGGATAAGGGCAGGAAGATAATGATGGTAATGGTTCATTTCGACAGCGGCAACACAGGCTGCCTTTAATCGATCCCACTGGCGGTGGCCGGCCTCACCAGTCCGGCGCCAAACAGTTTTTAGTGTTCCGTCGTTGCGCAGGAGTTCCAGTTCTTTCTGAGTGAGCTCGCTCCATCTTTGGCCTCATTATTAGGGCTAGATTTTCGCCAAAAGCAAATCCATCGTGAATAAAAAAAAATGCAAAAAGAAATAGTTTATGGTCCAGGATCCCAACTATGCTCACTATATTAATTAAGATTTTCTCTTCAATCAAAAATAGTGGGTTTCTTCCAAGCGGTGAGGTCCACATAGGGGATCGCGTTGTAATCGTCGCAGCGGTACTTCGGATTGTATGCAGACTCCAGTTCAAAGGCCTTCTTCTGCACGTAGTACACCCCATCGGTGTTGTCGCAGATCAGGCGAGCCATTGACGCTTTCTTTATTTGTTTTAGTTGATCTGGAACAAAAAAAAAACCTTATTTATAACATTTAGAATAATATAGGAATTACACTTTAATTGACGCGAAATTTAAAAAAAAATATTTATTTATAATATTTATGTATTTAGAAATATATAAGTATGTTTATCAGTTGTCTAGTACCCATAACACAAGCTCTGCTTAGCTTGGGACTAGATGGCGTTGTGTGATAGTTGTGGAATATTATTATATTATTTGTCACATTTAGTTGGACGCGGTTTCAAGTCAAATGGTCTGAAGTTCCAACTGAGTCCAATGACGTCTTACTCAACTTTATTTCACAAAAAGCTGTTTTCTAAACGGATCATATTGATTTTGGATAAAAATAGTAACAAATTCATAAAAATATGTGTAAAACCTTTGTATACAATTCCAATTGTATTTCACATAATACTATGACCCTTCGCTCATGTTAACGTCAAAAAAGCCGTCATTGAACCATTTGCCATACAAAAATAAATGGGATCGACTCCTGAGCCATGTCTCGGGTTCGATTACAGCACAAGATGCAAGTTTAAATATTTGTAAACGCTCCCACGATACAAGAGGAATTAATTGGGGATTTTTTTTTAATAATACGAGTATAATGAACTCCTCACCACTCGTAAAAGAATGCGGCATCTCCCCGTTATCATAAAAGAATCGGTCTCCTATCCTGGTCCGGTAGAACTGCTCGGCCACGATGCACTGGAAGGTGTGGCCCAGAATGGAGCCCGACACGTCCCTCTCCATGGCTCCTCCCACGAACAAGTCTATGTCATCCACGCACTCATACAAGTATTGGAGGGCATTTATACGCTGGAATGTAAGATGAAAAAGGAAATTATGAAAAACATTGTTACGAAAAGTTTTTTTTTATTGTTTAAAGAAAAATTCAGTTGCGAGTAATGGCAGATTTACATTGAGTCAGTAACTGGCGTCAGTGCTGGCGCCGAAAACTGACTCATGCTATTTATACGAGGTCAGTATTTCAAGAAATCAATTTACATTATGGCAGTGCCAGGTCAGCACTGACTCGTCAGTGGACCACAGACTAAATATCAGTGGACTGACGCCAGTTACTGACTCAATGTAAATCTGCCATGAGACTTGAACTTGCGTCAGGAGACGCTTTAACAAGTAGGCCATCTCAGTCATAGTTGATGAAGTCGAATTCTTCATTCCATTTTTAAACGTCTATTGTGACGTTGGTGCCATTGCCATGTTGAAATACAGTCGACCCAGGCATTACGACCCAAGCGGTACGACCCAGCCGTTATGCGTATAAAATATTTTTCATTACTCATACTCTGAAAGTAGGTCATTACATGTCTGATTAGCCGTTTGAAAGTTATCCATTGCCGCCCTAGGGAAAATCGCTTTCAACTGACAGCTGCCAAATTTAAGAAAAAAAAACTAGTTCTATTTTGACATTTCTATTGAACCATGTTCAAACTTTTTATACAGCCACGAAATTACAGAGCGATTTAAAATAAAATAACATAAAGTTAAGTATTAAGAATATAAATAATGACTTTAAAATAATTTAGTTTCTACTATTTCTCTAAAATAATACAGATTTCGACAAAATTTGCCAATTTTTAAATAATGAACATGAAAAATCCTGGCTGTATAGCTGGACGACCACAGCACAAACATAAAAAAAGCGGCAAAGTGACAGTCCGATATAAACTAATTTTTGCTTTGGCTAATAATTTATGTTGTTAATTTTATTTTCCTCGTATTCGTAATGAAAAGCACAGTGTTTACCTCGGGTAAATTACTTATTTAGTCCCTCGAACTATTAGCGCCCTCACTACGTTACGGGCGCCAAACCCCGTCTCGGGACGTAAATAAGTAACTTTCACGCCTTGGATAACAATGTACTATAAAATTAAGTAGATAATAGTAGACGTCACCTGTTACAACATATTCGACTTTTTGAACTGTTTATTTTTGACTTACATCTTGTGGAATCTCATTAATCAAATCTTGAAAACACCGTGCCCTCTGCAGACCGCAAATCTCCCTGGAAGATAGATAAAGATTTTTTAATAATTATTCTCTTCTTTGTTAAATATCTGAAGAATTTTCATCTTGGTCGGAATTGCCTTGTTCTTCTCCTTTCATACTTTTCTATTAGACATTACCTCAGTAGCAATCCTCACTTTAGCCATACCGTCTTTAATCACAGTCCATCCATCGTCTTTTGAGTCTTCGTCTACAAAACTTCTCTTCTTGAAGACTTGGGTAATATTACCTGTAATCATTATAAGAAGCGATGCCATGGTCCCTCCCTCTCTGTATGTCCATGGCTATGAGGTCCATGCCCCATCGGTTGTGCGACTTGAACAGCAGGTTGGTGATCTCCCCGGAACAGAAAGGGTCTGATTCCCGCTCGTTCTGCGCTATGATACCGCGGACAACGTCGTCGAAAGAGTCTGGAGTTGATTCCAGCAGGCTGGGGTTGAAGTAGTGGTCGCTTAATCTGGAAATTGTATGGATTGGCATTAAATAAGCATAATCATCATATTTTATTCCTTTTTCTGGAATCCAACCCCAACAGGCCACGTGGTCTAAGATCGGTAGATGGCACATCTCTTCAAATTTTCTTGACGTCGAAGAAACGTATCCTGATATGACAAGCCATTATGGGGGTTTCAGATAGCCGTGTCGTCGTTGCGTATGAGCTCGTTATTGGACGCGTGTTTTGGCACGTTTGCACGCGCTTTGCGCATTTCAAGAATTAGAACCGGCAGGTAATCTCTTATATCCACACTTAAAAACTTTACCTCTTTGTAATATTAGGATAAACAATAAATTACCTATACAAATAAGCAGCATTATAGCTGTTGGGACACGTCATGATATTATCACTGATGACGGTATGCAGGAATCTGAAGGCGGCCGCTCCGAAACTGTTGATCACGCCAGGGTTCACTTCCGGGCTGTAGTCGCGAGTGTACAGAGTAGACGGTGATATGCGGTAGTAACGCAGGTAGTATTCACCTGGAAACAATCAATTCATCACCTGCCTAGCTTTGTTCCAAACTATTGGTTTGGGTCGAACTGAACTGAGAACCCAGGTGGTTCCCTAAAACCCGAATTATAGCCGTTGTATTTTCAAAACTAGTTTCAGTGACAGCCTTTCTCGTCCGGGGTTACGAGACTGTCTAAACAGGTAACCGTGACCCCGGAACGTAAGCTATTAAAGGAACACCGTGGATTTTAGTCAGCGCAAGTATGACAGTCCCTTTTGCGCCCCACCATAAAAGTAAATTACCACTATAAAAAAGGGGTCGCCTGCTCAGGTTGACCATTTTTCGATCTTTCTGTTTAATTTCTCTTTAATTGTATGAACGAACTATGGCAAGAATTGCGACTGCGTGGGCCCCCGATCTTACCAGCCGCAACCAAGCCCGTGGAGCTTGACCACTGACCGATAGGGGCCTGTCCACCGGTAGGGAACTGGTCATATAGTCGAAGTACGCACAGCTCAACCACAAATTTAATTAATCGGAATAAAAGACATACAGATACCTAAAAAAGAAGATTCTGTAAAATTCATCCCCTAAGCAAAGACATAGAAATTGTTCGGCCAGTATATTCCCTCACCAAAGTTAGTAGGCAGCCACTCCTGGTACGTGATATGCTGTATTTCCGCGATGACGATCCTTCTGGCCTCCTGGTAGAGTCTCTCGTCGCTCCACAGTGGATTCAGGTCGCTCAAAATGTCTGCCACACGGTTGTGCTCACGTAGGAGCAGCGTATGCAACATGGCTAGGGTTGGTGTCTGATTGATTCTTGTGTCACCTGGAATAAGGAACCTGGATTAACACAATAGGACCCTAAAAGGTTAGGGTTCCGTTCCCAAAGCGGTCTATCTGTCTGACACCAGGCTGTAGGTATCTCATGCGGTTCATGATAGTTATACAGTTGAAATTTTTACAGATAGTGTATTTCTGTTGCCGATGATGTAAAAACGGAATAAAATAAATATTTAATGGGGCTGGAATGTCCTAGAACCAAAAATTCGAAGACATGTGACGTCTACCAATACGCACTTGGCCCGCGTGGTAGATTACGGCCCACTCCCTCTCACAGAGAGGAGGCCAGTGTCCCAGCAGTGGAAACATTTATAAGCTGATGATGAATTGGGCTGGAATACAGCGGACATAATTTATTTTTTATCTTACTCGGTAGTAGCCCGTGCGACAATTATAGAACTCGATGTGGTCGAAGCCGACGGCATAATCTAGTTACAAATAAAAAGTAATGTAACTTCAGCGCCCTCGAATAAAAATGCTGTAGCATCCTCCTCAATGGTGGGCCAAGTGCCGTATACTAGAAACCTGAAGATGCTATTAACAAAAGTTAATGATTACCAGCAAGATAGCAGGGATCAGATGAGTTCCTCAAATCGCAGACAGCGTGCTTGTCGCTGACGCTGGGCAGGAATCCTCGGAGGCAGTCTTTCCGCGACTCCTGGCGCAGCCGCCCGCCGACCCTGCTGCGAAGCTTCGACGCCAGCTTCTTGTCTGATCCATAGACTGCTGACCCGTCTAGGTAGCTTGTCACTGTGTTCATCTTATAAAAATTAAGGTCAAAAAGGTTTTTATTTTTTTTATTTTAGATGGCTAACTGTAATAAAGCTCATGTTAAACTGGCTCTCATACTGATGAAATTAAAACTTGAGTAGGTACCACTGAAAAGTTAAACTCGTGGTCTGAGTTTAGCCTGAAATGGTCGATGATTCGTAAAGTAAAATACGCTCTAAAGTGAAATGCTACAATGTTATTAAACTTACATATTATACAAACATCTAGACACGTATCTACTTAGACCATACAAATATTCCGTGCGGGAATCAATCTCGACCACTACGCTAACCATGCCGAAATTTAGCAAATAGACGAAGGATACGTGGATTAAAAAATAATTTTGTTTGTAACAAAACAACGTCTTTAAAGTTAGGAAAAAATGTACGAGTCCCACATTTCCCCAGTAGGTACCAAACTCTCATTATGTCATGCCACGTTACAAAATCGCTTTAAAAAAGTTTAAAAATGAAAAAATCCATCGACTAAAACAGAACAAATACCTGTTCCGCATGACCCAGACTACAGTCATCTCTTGGAGTGGTGACACTTCGAACGAAGTTCAGGCACTTAATGCCGTGATACCGGTAGAACTGGTCGTCCTCAGGCACAGAGATGGGGATGCATTTGTCATTCTGCCACTCCGAAGGTAGGACCTCCTTACCGTTTCCTAGGCAGCATTGGATGCCTCCTTTGTCTGCGTGGGATGAGGAATAAGGTATGAAGTCGTCAATGAAGTGTAAAGCTAGTCTTAAATGGTTCTTTTTGCTGGTTTCCATATTCAGAATTAACGCCGAATGTTTTTCAATACAGATCTCACAAAGCCCCTCTAACCTCTATTAATAGGTCGCTTAAATGTTTTCTCTAATATCCTCATCGCTCCACGTTACATTTTCATTTACACAACAAGTTAGATTATAGAATCAGGCGTTACTTTGCGGAAATCCATGACATTAAATGTTATGAAAAATATCTAGTTTTAATTCCGCTACAAAAATCCAGGCTTCATGCAGGATGCAGTCCCACCCTCCCGCCCTCATGCATATGCACATGAAGCAAAGGTCCCACCCTCCCGCCCACATACATATGCATACGTGCAAGAAAAATGGAAAAAACATGCCATGCAATCAAACCTATACTCGACACGTGTTTCGCCCCTCTACGGGGCATCCTCAGGAGATGTTGACTCGACAAGTGCTCGGCCTCGAATGAGCCAGGTTGACAGCTATCGCCTCTTTATATAGCGTCGTGATGACGCAATAACAACGTTCGATACAAACGTCACAAAGACGTCTGTATCGATCTACCTGTAATCATACTTAAAAGAGGTGATGTAATTAAGTTTGTTTGTTCATTCAACAGTGTATAGTTATTACTATTATTATGTTTGGAGATTTTTAACTGCTCCAACACACACAACCGGAAATTTTTATCACAAACATGGAGAATATTATACGTGTTATTGTCGCTCAAGGAATGGCCGGTATCGATTAAATGTTTAGCGACAATAACACGTGCACTTGTCGAGTCAACATCTCCTGAGGATGCCCCGTGGAGGGGCGAAACACGTGTCGAGTATAGGTTTGATTGCATGGCATGTTTTTTCCATTTTTCTTGCACGTATGCATATGTATGTGGGCGGGAGGGTGGGACCTTTGCTTCATGTGCATATGCATGAGGGCGGGAAGGTGGGACTGCATCCTGAATGAAGCCTGGATTTTTGTAGCGGAATTAAAACTAGATATTTTTCATAACTTTTAATTACACAACAAGTGTAGCAAACGAAACATCACACCTGTAATCCCCAAAGTTATAGGCAAAGGGCGGTGCACGTAATAATTCACACACACCTCTCCAATTATGTTAAACTTCCATATAATATGGGCGAGCTTAGGGCCAGGAAACAAATCCAAAGCAGCTGATACTGAGAAATTCCTAACGCAACAACGCAATAACACTGCCGATCTTGGGTATCGAACCCTAGACCTAATGGTCAGCCTTCTCGTTGTGGCCACTGAACCAACGAGGCAGCAAAGTGTTGCATGCTGAAAATTCTGAGGACAATGATGGGTTTACCCTTTCATCCGAGGTGCAAACCCTCTTGCAATCAAGAAAGACATTAGCTACTCAATCGTGGAAGTACCACATAGTAAGAACTGCCTGATCAAGTTACCAGTGACTTCCATGACTTGAAACAGAAGATCATGCGTGATGAACTGCCCCCACTGCATGTTCATGTTGGTGAGCACGCGGCTTCCTATAGGCTGGTCGGAGAACAACCGCGTAGAGAGAACCCGAGGGTTGGGCAGCTGACGACCGCTCGCGGCTACTGGCATTGCGTAGATACCTGGAAAATTGCGATAAAGGACGGTAGTAGGACAGGACGCTGGATGATCATAGTTTTGAGCGTTTTGCAGATACTTTAGAGATTATGGGGGAGAGTCTTGTATACGGTTATAAAACCACCAATCAGGGCAGCAGGAAACGCTCAACCATTCCTACATATAAAAAATATTACAACTAGGAAATGAGTTCATAGGCGTTATTTCGCAATGTATTATTAAACCTATAATTTAGATACTATAATAAGAAGCGTGGGTGGTCAGTCTCAAAGGAGATTATAACCATCGTCGCGGAAATTATAGTGCACAAGTGTGTGCGTAGGAAAAATCTCTGTTATTCTACTCTCATATTCCGATAGACTTCGCCAGCTAAAACTCTGCGCCTTGCCAATATTTCGCCATTTCCGCTATAAGGCCCTTCGTACACAACGCGACGCAAGTCTCCGATACCTTCCGATTTTGTCATCTAATAACGCGTGCTTGTACGTACACAGGCACGCGTCGGACCTCTATGGATTCGTATTGCGATAGTCACCTAGATACCTAAGCCGTAAGGCATCGAAGACTTGGGTGACGTTGTTTACGAAGGGACAGTGCAATATATGACATACGCACCATCAGCATACCGTGGCGTAGCAATCCTGGTGAATGGCGCTCCTCTTCTGCCCCACTCGGGATGCTCCTCATTGTTGCAAGTGCCGTCAATCGTGCGGTACTTGTTACTGCTGCTGCTGCAGCACACCTTCACTGGCTGGCAGTACGCAGAGTCCTTCAGGCGTACTCCTTGGTGCTCCAGGAACGAGATAAAAGTGTTTGGAGTTCTACTGCTGAAGAGAATGAGATTGTAACTCCGCGCCTTTTGCTTAAGCATAGTAAATTTTGCCTACAATTATCCTCCTGCTGGCCGGGTCACAGGCCTCCTCTTTGTGAGATGAAATGAGCCATAATCCACGCGGCCCATCGCAACATGTTGGGTTAATTTGATTGATAAACATTGATTGATTGGCCCTTTTCTACTAACTTAAATCTTTAGGACAATGCCGTAGAAGTATTGAATTATCGCATTGTGGGGTTTGTAAGCAAATATTTCCTACTTAATTATTAATTTTCTTTCCCTCTAATCGAAAATATAATATACATTATTGGCCCTATTTGACTCGATACGATAATCGATTTAGAATAAAAACAGTTTTTTTTAGTCTGAAAAAAAGGATACTATAGTCTCCAGAATTGTCTGTTAGAATGAATTTTAATTTATTTTTATTATTTTGCTGAACTTTATGCTCTTGCCGCAATTTCATCTGTGGTACGGAAAGCAGCACGAGCCCAACGATTTACAAATAATATAGTAATCTTATTAGGTACTCTTCTAGATTACTCTAATTGGATTTCAAAGTATAGATATAGTAAATAATTATCTATTATCTTAGAGATTTTATTAGCATTCTAAATAATAAGGTACAGTCAAGAACAAAATTCTTCTCCTCTTTGAAATATTGTGAGATGCTTAAAGCCGGATTTACATTACGAAACTAGTTGCATGACATTAGTTTTATGACACTAATTTGACCAGTAATTTCACGTGTAAACTTTCAGTTTTACAATGCATGCATTACTTTCGTGACACTGGAGTAGTTTCGTGCTATGCGCATATTTTTTGTAAAACTAATGTCATGCAACTAGTGTCGTAATGTAAATCCAACTTGCGACGAACTTATTTGGTATGTACTTAATTTGCGAAATCAATAAGCAAAAATGAATAAAGTGTTACTAATCGTAGTATCTATACTTTTAACAAAATATTTACGGTATTATACCCTGTAGAAATTTTCATCTGCAGCAGCTTAGTTGCGGTGAGAATCTCATGAGATGTTTCAGACGCTTTCCTGACTTCTGAAGGTAGGTTAGCGGAGAAGAAGTGCATCATTGCTGGAGTAGCATCTTCTAGACTGACGCCATTGCCGACCAGTTCGTTGCCTCTTCGGGCCGCTGCTCGGGCTAGTTCGCGACCGCGTCGAATGCAGTCGGCTACTACTTCGGAGGAAATCGGGCCTTCTTCGCATTCTGTGTTCGAATTTTAAAATTATAACAGCTGTCAGTGCGAGGTGCGAAGCTCGGTGTTTTTGGCGCTTGAATGACATTATCAAGAGAGTGCTATTGGTCTATGTGCATTTGAAAAATCTTTTGAAATTGTATTGACACAAAATAGGGATTTTATTTTCGCTTCGACTAAGATCCTACGCCAAAAGAACCATGCAGTATATAAATTGTCAATATCATTTTTATGAATTTAAAAAGTTTCAAGTATACGTGCTGAACCTAACAGTTGTCTATAGATGTAAATTATGCAAAGACGTTAAAATACTTGAAATAAAATTTTCTAGGAAGTTGTCGTATCGATTGTAAAATTCTTTGAATGTGGGTCTTTATCGATAAGTTGGCAGCATAATTAGTGCCTAGGGACCGAGGAGCAATTGTTTGATATTGCAGTCATGGATACCAAGTATAATAACAAACATTGCATGATATACTTTATAAGCTATTGCATAGCTTTCATCGCGGGCTCTGAGCGCGGCGCGGCGACCGAATCAAGTAATTCCCAAAAACCTAACGAAACACACACACCACAAACATTTTAAATATATGGTAAATATTCGCGGTAGGCGATAATTTTTACTTAAAAAAAATATGTTCAATAGCTTCACCGCGGCAGTCTCCGAGTGCCACATGTATTTTTTTTTAAATTAAGTATTCTTATTTAAAATATTCAACTAAAAAATAAGTATTTTTACCAAATGGTAAAGTACATTACTGGCAATTTTGAAACAACACTTTTATCCGAATTTTATCTGGAACTCTCAATCATTAAAAAGTTTTACAAAATAGTTTCAATACTTGATGCTATTAACTACTGACAAGTTTGTAGCAGAACTTTGTCCGATTTATTTTTCCTTCTCAAAATTTCTGATTTAAAATATGCAAATCCTAAATAAATACTAAAAAGTGAAAAGACTCACCATCAGAATGCTTGCTTATTTTTAATAAATCTTCTAATAAAGACTTAGTATTAGCCAAGATAGGCGACACAACAGGGAATAGGTCATCAGTCAAGAAATCCAAGTCCCAATCAGAGAAACAACATCCACTAGCGTTTAGTAATAGACACAGGAATACAGACACACGTAACACACTTTTAAAACGAAGTAATCTAATCATTCTCATAATTACTGGCACTACTCTTAATGAAAATAAGATTAGCAATGATAATTCCTTCACCATAAAACTTTTTTTTATTAAAAAAAACTCATTTTTTTCTGGCCAGTTATTAGTTAGATTGTGTTCAATTTATAAAAAAAAAAAACATAAATAATTATTTTGAATTTAGAACATTTTGTCTAAGGCAAATTGTCTATTAAAACAAATGTGTCAGTAGGTACAGTCAAGCACAAAACAAAATTTTGGACCTAATTGTAGAAAGATAGTGTGAAAACTAAATTGAAATAAAAAGAAATAAAATACTGTTAAAATCATCTAATCAATGTCACGTACATTGCGTTAATTTTTAGTATATTTATTACAGTTTGTAAGGATAAAGCATGTATTTTTTGTGTTGTATTACGTTGTTTTCACAATTCTACGTATTAGTTGCATGATTCATTGGGTTAGCTAATTTATGTCATGTTATTGTTTCTTATCTATTAGAAAAGAAATGCTATTTAATTTAGCAATCAAATTGTTTGATATAAAAATGTAGGTTGGTAAACCTACACTACACGTATCCTTTACCTAATCTGTTTTCTGAATCGATGTAGAAAGTTTATTTTTTCTGAAATGTACGGTGTCCATTTTTTCATCGGTTAAGGTAAAATATAAGTATGTACTTATAAATATACTTAGGTATATAAATAAAAAAAAATAAATTTAAACAAAAGTATTTATTACAAAATATTCATAATTCTTAATGGCACGGTTTCTTCACTAAATTAGAAGATAGTTAAATCTTGTGGAAACTAAAAATAACTGTATTTAACATTCCTTGTTTTTTGTCTGTACCCTTCAACTACAAAACAATATAATTATATATATATATTTTTTTAATTTTAAGGTTTACTTTTTTTTCTCATAAGTGTACATATTGTGGTGAGTGCCAATTTTTTTTTTGTATTTCTTTCTTACTTTTAGGTATGTTATAGATGACTTTGATTACCCATCGACAGAACTGCTGCGGCAAGCGTGGCTTGACCTTCCATCGACCCGTGCGTCTGTTATCACACGATCACGACCCTTCCTAAAGCTAAATGGTTCTATATTCCATTCCCTTTTCACAATAATAGCGTTTAATGACGTCACTGGATATTCCGGAACCACGCCCTGAGTTCCAAGAAATGACTTACGTAACCTTCGTTCAGCAGAAATGCGATGACTTGTCGACAAAAATGAATTTTTGATTTTATTTTCTGTCTCTTGGAAGGAAAAAAGGGTACAGAAAAAAAAACAGCACGTAAAAGTTTTTTGTAACGGTTCATGAAAATGAAATCTTTTAAGATTTTCCCAAAAATCTGTCAACATACAAGGAATCCATTTGGACTGGGACCGTTTTTCAAAGCTGGCTTAACATACAGAAATCGTGTAACAATACCTTGTTGACCAGTGAATTTGAAATAACATATCATTTCACAAAAAGAACCCATTTGCATATAAAAATGTATAACATTTTTCATATAAAGCATATTATATCGCATAGGTACAGTCATCTTCATAATTGCTTTAAAGTTTCTCCTGTTAGTTTAAGAAGTACAATCACAATCAGCAACTCAGATGATGATACATTCATTTAAATGTCTTATTATTAACTCAGAAACACTGTTTAGAATTTAGTGTTTATTACCAAATAGTTTTTGTATACATCCATAATGTCGGAGCTTAAAGATACTATGCATATGCATGTACCTACTAAATATTTTCTTAAGTTGATTTTTATTAAATTAAATAAACTTGTGTTTTTTCCTCCCCTTACCAAACGGCAACATATTATAACAATATCTGAAACTATTCAATTATGATTAAGGCACATTATTTCCGTAGATTGTAGGCATATTTAGGCACTGGTTTTTCCATATCACTTGTTTTTCTATCATACATAAAAATGAGTCACAAATTAAAAAATAGGTGGTATTTATTTTATTTTGTCTATAGTCAATTAGTCTATTCTATAATATGACCACAAGCAAACAGTAAAGGTATATTGTCAGCCTATTGCCGTCCACTGCTGAACGTAAGCCTCCCCCAAAGAGCGCCAACCATCCCGGTCCTGGGCAGCCCGCATCCATCCACTGCCAGCCACCTTCCTTAAATCATCGACCCATCTTGCAGCAGGGCGTCCTACACTGCGTTTGCCCATTCGCGGTCTCCACTCTAGCACATGTTTGCTCCATCTGCCGTCTGTTCGCCTACAGACGTGGCCGGCCCACTTCCACTTCAGCATGCTGATTCTAAGCGCAATGTCGGTTACTTTGGTTCTCTGGCGAATGACTTCGTTACGAATTCTATCCACCAGAGAAACCCCGAGCATTGCTCTCTCCATTGCACGCTGAGCAACCTTAAATTTGTGGACCAGGCCGATGGTAAGTGTCCACGTTTCGGCTCCGTAAGTCATTACGGGTAGGACACACTGGTTGTAAACCCTGGTTTTAAGGGATTGTGGGATCGATGATTCAAAGATATGACGCAGCTTCCCGAATGCCGCCCAGCCCAAGCGTATTCTTCTAGCTGCCTCCTTCTCAAAGTTGTGCCGGCCCAGTTGTACAGTTTGGCCTAGATAAATGTACTCTTGCACAACCTCGAGGGGAGCACCATTCACGATTACAGGTCTCGGGGTGACATGACCATTAAACATGAGTTTGGTTTTGTCCAGATTCATTCCGAGACCCACACGCTTTGAAGAATCGCTCAGGCTGTTCAGCATTTCTTCCAGCTCCTGCAGAGACTCTGCTATGATGACAATGTCATCCGCAAATCGGAGGTGTGAGATGTACTGACCGTTGATATTTACACCCCGTCCTTTCCAATCAAGCGTCTTGAAAACGTCCTCCAACGCGTTTGTAAACAGTTTCGGAGAGATGACGTCTCCCTGTCTTACCCCTCGACGCAGTTGGATTGGTTTTGTGCTCTGTTCTTGTACTTGGACGGTCATTGTTGCGGCCTTATACAGACATCTCATCACCTCAACGTAGCGACAGTCGATGAGGCATCTCTGCATAGACTCCAGAACAGCCCAGGTCTCAACAGTATCGAAGGCCTTCTCGTAGTCCACATACGCTAGACACAGAGGCTGGTTATACTCCTCGGTCTTTTGAATCACTTGCCTAAGGGTGTGTATGTGGTCCACGGTGCTGTAGCCTTTTCGAAACCCGGCCTGCTCCGGTGGCTGAAAGTCATCGAACTTTTGGGCGAGACGATTTAAAATAACCCTCGAGAACAGCTTATAGATATGGCTCAGGAGTGAGATGGGGCGGTAGTTCTTAAGGAGCGTTTTATCGCCCTTTTTGAAAAATAATACTACCACACTCCTATGCCATGCCTCCGGTGTTATGCCAGTGTGGATGACGGTATTAAAGAGCTTTACAAGCTCTATCAAGATAGGTTTTCCTCCTGCTTTGAGCAGCTCTATGGTTATTCCGTCATCCCCCGGAGCCTTGTTGTGGTGAAGCTGCCCGAGAGCCATTCCAACCTCACCCATGTCAATGTCGGGAAGCTCGTCTGTGAGATGGCGTGTCAGTTTGGCCCGTCGATCATCCGCGCGGTGGGCCTGGGGTGGGCAAGTTTTTTGAGCATATAAGTCTCCGTAGAACTTTTCGACTTCAGCGAGAATCTCTGGCTTTGAGGTGACGATGGTGCCCTGTGACGTTCTGAGCTTTGTCAGGTGACAGCGGGAGGTATTGGGCTTGGCAAATACCTTCGAGCCTTTATTCCGAGCTATAGCTTGTTCTATAATTCGGGTATTTGCACTCCGAGTATCGCGTCTGATCTGCTTTTTGACCTCCCTGTTAAGTACCTGACTCTCAGCTGGTGTGGCATTTGTGAGTTCTCGTCGTTTCCTCATCAATTCCAGAGTCTCGCTGGTAAGTGCCGACTTACGTCCATTTCTCATCGGTCGAAAATGTTTATAGCCCACCTCGCGGATGACACGCAGCAGGTTTTCGGTGACGTCGTTTATGTCCTCTGTGGTTTCCAACATGGCGAATCGGTTTCGTAGTTCCAACTGGAAGCTTTCGCAACCAGTCTCGACCTGGGGTAGCGTTGGTCTGATAGTCGACTTCATTAAGCGCACTCTTTCGACTTTAACATTTATATTCAGAGTGCCTCTGACCAGTCGGTGATCGCTTCCGGTATTAACCCTGTTGATCACAGAGACATCTCTAAATATATGACGCTTATTAGACATAACGAAGTCGATCTCATTCTTCGTCACGTTATCGGGGCTTCGCCAGGTCCACTTCCTTTGAGGCTTCTTCTGGAAAAAAGAATTCATCAGAAAAAGCTCTTGAGCCTCGAGGAAGTTTACCAGCATACGCCCCCGGTGATTTCTGTGCCCATAGCCGAATGGACCTACTCTCGACTCGCCACTCTCTTGTACTCCCACTTTTGCGTTGAAGTCACCCATAACAACAGTGTAGAACGTTTTGGTACGAGACATAGCTTTTATTACGTCTTCGTACATGGCCTCGACTTCATCGTCAGGGTATGCGGACGTAGGGGCATACACTTGTATGATTTTTAATAAGTATCTTTCTGATACTTTCAGTACAAGGTATGCCAACAGTAAAGGTATCGTCATTTTATGGTAATAGCGCCACACGGTTAGATATTGGTAATACCTACATAACAAATTACGCATGATCAAATTAATTAGTTAGCGGAATGCGAAATCCAGAAATCGATAACCTAAACAATAATAAATGAATACTATAGATAACATGTTTTTGGTGCGATGGCCGATTTTTGAGTTAAAATGCATTTTTTTCCTCCATGGGACGATTAGCCCCATTATAATCGGGCCGAGTAGGATATTATTAAAGTGTTTTGTGGAACAAACCTTTTTTATTCAAAGAGAATAGATTTGATTGAACATTTCTACACACTTCGTATTTTGTTCGCGACTGTACTTTGAACGTCATCCGATTGGACACACCCCAAGGTACGTTGCATTCACATTAAATACTAATTTAGGGATATAGTTATAATGTATCTAGGTATATGTAACTAGACTGCACTCAGATTTAGAAAGTATTTAAATAGTGTTCGTTACTTATTCTTTTACTTTTGAACTTTATTCAACCTTGTAACCTGACCCAGTTTGTGAGGTCAGTGCTTAGACAGACATTTTTGCATTGTAACAAATCTTTTAGATGATAATGGATATGCACAATGAATATGACATTAAAGATCGCACAGTGAATGTGTAAATAATTTGTAAAAAAATATACATTTCTGGTCAAGCAGTGTGCATATAATTGGCGCTTGAATGTAATTTTTGGGATCATGCTTTTGATTTTGTATCGAAAAATTGCATCTCTATTTCAAATTAAAACTACAATTGAAAATATACCAATATTAATTTATGGCTTAATGAACATGTAAAACAGTGTAAACTTAAATGAGTCAACAAATCATTTATCTGCGAGCTCTAGAAAAATAAAATTGCATTAATTACAAAAAAGTCTTTATTATTAAAAATAAATAAAAAAAGTACTATTTTTTCGAAGCTTCATCCTACTTACAAAACAAGAAAATTGGCGAAACACTAAACAGAAATAAAAATTAAATCTTATAATCGTTTCTTTATGTCTTCTGTAGTATAAAGCTGAACATCTTAGGAAGAATTTCACCATTACAAATTTACAACTGAACTCGGAATTCTCATACGACACCGCTCGCCGACGCGGTTGGGCGGAGACGTTTTTTCAACGTTGGCGATGCACCGCGCGGTAAAGCGGTACAGGTCGCGTCATGTAAAAAGAACGCTGGCGGTCAAGCTGCGCATAGGCGATTTATCGGTCTATTTGGTGGTTTGAGGTAGGGCGCGGGGCGGGTGAGCCACGCGCTGCATGTTTGCCGGTGCGCTATTGGTTCGGTTCGTCAGTTGAGCTTTGCTTCCCGCGCAGAATCCACATACAATAGGCACATGCGAGACTGTACCCATGCGCAAACACATCCCCACCACTTTCTTCCAGCGTTCTTTTTACGTGACGCGTACTATAATCACATTGTACTATCTAAAGGCGGATACAGACATGCGAGTCATGCGCAGCACACAGCGCTCACCACATGACTCGCAATGTGTGACGTTCATATTCGTAGCGCGGCATGTGCTTTTAGAGAGCAGACATTGCGAGGCATGCGCGGCGCATGCCTCGCAAGTCTGCATCAGCCTTTAAGGATCAACTGATTTCATACAGGCCAATGCAACGTAAGATCCGCATCGCCGCCCGTCCATGTGGATGATCGGTGCTCTTTGAGAATCGTCTAATTTTTATGAAATAATGACACCGACAGTTCCTGAACGTAGTGGAAAGTGGTCAGTTGGAGTGGTGAAATTCAAACCTTAAAATGTTGACAAACATAACATTTTCCCTCTCGCCCTCCAAGCCAGGGGTTCACAATAGTTTGCCCTGGATGTACCAGAGACTAATAATTAAAACAATTAAACTTTGGCAGAATATCAACAATTAAACTCAATACCTACCTATTTAATCTTATTCCTTACCAATGTAAGCTAAAACCTAACTTTTTGACTTGCACTATCGTTCTGAACACGTGGTCCCAGATTTTGCTGCTGATGCCAAAGGCTGTAACAAAGGGAAATAAAAATTAGTAAGGTGTTGGCCACATAGCATAATCGGAACGGGGAGAGGAGCTCGTGGGTAAGTTAGGGTTGCTAATGCTATACACTCAGATCAAAGAAATTTTGATCTGAGGCTATACACATACGAACGCGCGGGCGGTTAAATCGAATATAATACATATAATGTATGTATAATGATTTTTTGGAGAAAATGCTTGGTTGGTTTTTTTTGTTTTAGAAGTTCTGCCAAATCAAATGATGTGTCGACTCGTATTTTTATTTAAACAACAGACTAAGTATTATTAAATTATGACTACACGTGACATGCGTATCCTTATCGATATGGGTTTTTGGTTTTATCTTTGGGAGTCACTGATAAAAATTGAAATATCAGCGAATGTGATAAGCGTAATGAATCATAATTATAACTATTATAGTAGGTACCAGGTAGTAGGTAATCTGTTATAGTAGGTAAGTACCTAATGTTAGAGTGGGCGCGATGCACTTTTCAGTTCGACTGTACTTGCAAGAACAACCGTTTTTAGAAAGCTAGCTTTGGAAAAATGCAGACGTCACTTAAAAATATCGATCAGTAGAATTAGGTATAGCTTATAGAAAAAATCTGACCTATGTAAAAGACCAATCCATGCACTGCGATTTTATTCCCGCTATTTTTTCCGCGCGTGTGTTTTTGTTCACTTAGGGTTAGTTCACACTAGGGCATGCAACCGGGAAATCCCGGTACCGAAAATACCGGGAACTCCCGGGATTTTTTTAGCAGTTCGGTACCGGTTCTTCTTTCTGTAGTCCCGGTAATTTCGGTACTTTATTATTCTCTTTCTTTTTTTCAATATAAAGGAACAAATCATATTCAATAAACTACTTTTATACAAAAATATTAATTTCAAACATTTTTATTTAAGAATACTGAGAATTTTCGCTCCATACAATTTTATTTTCCTAGCATTACACTAAAATTTATTAATACATCGTATACAAAATAAGCATTATTTTTAATTAGGGATGGCAACACCATGACTTAACAACTAGCATACTTAAATAAAGACGGGAACAATTTTTCATGCTCAAATTTTGTTTAATTTTATGATACTTTGTTATGCATTTTATTTTAGTTTTGTTCAATTTGATTGTTCAATGATACTTTACTTTTATTTTAAGGAGAATAACGCTTGTTACCCTCAAATTATGTTAAATATATTTTTGTTACTTTTTATCTCATTGTTATAGTTTTTTTTTACTAATGGTTGTGTAATGATACTTAAAGTGATTAAATAACTTAAAAGTCTGATTTATACACCGTGTTCCGGACGATATACATAAACTTCGACCAGATGTTCAAACCACGGAAGTAAGCATTTTTCATTATGGACACATTAATAAATTCTTATTTTTTATTTTTTGTTAATTTTCATACAAACAAAATACCTAGACGTAAATAACCCGATATGCATGCCTCTTTATCCGAATTGGCAACGTCATTCATAACATTTGGCGGGCTGAAACAAATGAAATGCAAATAGTATTTGATAGATTTCAAATTAAGATACTTTCTCACTGCATAGCTCAATTAAATTTCATTAAATGAAATTACAAATATCTTTGTAACGAAGCCTTTTTAAGTACTACTTCCTTTGTTGGATTTGATTTGTAAAAGCCATAGAAGTATTTGCTAAAGTTTATGGATAACGTGAAGAACACGGTGTATAGTGGAAAAAACAAAGCAATTACGTGATGAAAAAAGCCTTATTTATAATTCAAAATATACCTCGAATATAAGTTTTATTTGAAAATTGTTCCTAACTTGATCTCAGAAAAGCATTTAAATTTGGTTGTGGTTGTGTCCTGATGATTTTGTCAATTATAGATTTACGAATAGTACATAGTTTTATTAACTACACCAACCCACTTCTGTAATAAGTTATTTTTTCAACAGATTTAGATAATAATTATTAGATAATTAATAATAAGAGTGTCCACGCGCACGTGCCCTTCTTACAATAAATTAATAGCGACATTTTACGTAAGTACCGAAAGTACCGAATTTCCCGGTAATTCCCGGTACCAAGTCCAGTACCGAAAATCCAGTACCGGTCCCTAAAAAGGAACCGGTTCTGCATGCCCTAGTTCACACCGACACGCGACGCGATGTAATTCGACGATACTGGAAATGTATCTTTTCATGTACCTAGGCGAGACGAAGCGTCGCGTCATCGTGCATCGGTGTGAAGTGACCCTTACTGGAAATATTTTTGCTAGTGAGTGCGGTTTCATAAATAATCCCATAAGTCACAGAATATTGCTAAAAAAACGCGTGTAACACTTCCCTCCACCTTCTTCATAAAACCGCCTAATTCTGAAAGATTTAAAAGAGATTTATTCTTAGCATTAGGAGAGTAAGGGTGCTCCCACATTTATCGACGCGGAAACGGCTTAAGCCGGTCAAGAAAACCTTTATGTCAACGTAATAAGGGTGTTACTAATGCCATTCGCATCGGCTCGACTCGGACGACGCGATAACACCGAGTAACATTAAATGAGTCCTCCCACCCAGGGCGGTACGGAAGGTACGGACTGACTGAAGTCCACGGTGATCCTTCAATAGCCCTTTACGTTCCAGGGTCACGGTTATACCTGATAAGACAGTCACGCAACTGGAAAGTAAGGGTTGAAGAAGGAGAAGAAGTCATAATGGGAACTATTATCCCTTTCCAACCGAGTAATAATGATCGAGTATTACATACCTTTGTCATGGTTGATGAAGTGATGGTTGGAATGGTATCTCTTCATGGCGTATAGGTAGGTGCCGTCGCGGGGCGAGCCGTGGTGCACGTAGTAGTGTATCATATCATATGTCAGGTACCCTGCGAACAAATTTTATATGCTTAAATTATAAAATGTCCAGATTCCAGTTCCTTGTTCATAACAAAACTTTTATAAATGTGTGTCGCGGCGGTGAGATCCCTCTTTGAGGAGTGGTTGGATAGGCGTCACGGCGTCCTGACCTACCGCATGATGCAGGTCCTCACCGGACACGGAAGTTTCGGGAGGTACCTGTGTCGGAGAGGGAGGGAAGAAACGCCTGGGCGTCACCACTGCGAAGATCGCTCGGAGGACACAGTGGAGCATACGGTGCAGGACTGCCCCGCTTGGGCAGAGCACCGCCGTGTCCTCACGACAGCGATAGGTGAGCTCTCTGGCACCCGGCATTAGTCGAGGCTATGCTGCGGGGCAAGACGGAATGGGAAGCGTTCGCCTCCTTCTGCGAAGCAGTCATACTCGTGAAGAAGGAGGCGGGCCGCGTGAGGGAGAGTACAGCGTCCTCCGTTAGTTCCTTGTTCGTTCACTACAGGCGCTTTTCCATTTTCCATACACTTAAGGTTGATGCTCAAGGGTAGCCCGCGAAATTCAAAATTTCTTGGGTTTTTTGCAATTTGCAGGCCAGTGCTAGGTTGTATGTTGATTAAAATATTGATCGCGCTTGTAAGACGTATGTATGTAGTTACAGAATTATTATCATCGAAATCACCAATACAACCCTCCAAGTTCATAAAGCTTCAGGAACAAAAAATAACATAAAAAGTCATTCCTGAAGCTTTATGAACTTAGAGCGTTATATTGATGATTTTGTTGATTATAGTTCTGTAACTACATACGTCTTACAAGCGCGATCAATATTTTAATCAACATACAACCTAGCACTGGCCTGCAAATTGCAAAAAACCCAAGAAATTTTGAATTTCGCGGGCTGGTTGGAGCATTCCCCTTAACGTACGCCTGTACGGTAAGCTACAGAAATAATGTGCTAAAACCAGTTTCCGTCAAAAACTTATTGAAATTGGTTTAATTTTTAGTGTTCAAGTGAATTGTCTTTAATACGACACTACCGCTCTAACCCAATAAATTATCTATGTTATATCAAATACAGTATAGATATCAATTATCAAAGGCAGTCACCTAAAGAATTCTAGGATTGTGATGTTACATAATACCAACATATTTATCAAGCTTATCGACCAGCAGACAGATAAACCCAAGGTGATGGATATGGGAAATATGTATATTTCCATTTGTAGGTACCTACCTAATAAGTATGTACCTACAATACGTATTGGTATATAAATAAAATATACATACATCTTGTTTTTCTGAATCTTGACTTTCATCTCCTCCCTTTCGAACAATTCTACAATCTGGCATTTGCCACTTTTTATAAACTGATCGAATACGATTGCATCTATTGGAATAAAATATGCATGTGATAAAAATATATCTTTTACAGTCGAACAGTTCTAGAATCAACTTGAAATGCAAATGATGCATGCATAATATGTCTATTTCCGTCTATTCCAATTGTAATAAAAATGTTCCAGCAATACGTATACTATTCTTAAAGCTTTTATGAATAACACCATAGTAAAGAGAGAGACGAGGCGGCTTTGAGATCATAATATTTGAGACAAGCAAATGCCTCGCGAAGCAAATGCGAGCGCTGCGTCCGCGCTGTCACAAAGCTATGTTTATAGAGAATAGCATCGCTGGTCCCATTAAAAAGCCTCCGTGATAGCTGATAGCCCATGTGCCAAACAGTCAATATCCAAGGCCTCACCCATGCATCACTAAAACAGAATTATATGGGCCATGCCGTCACACATAACCCTCAATGAAATGCTTGCTGCGCCAATAAAATTATATGACGTAGGCTTCCCGCTGTACCAGACATATCATATCATCAAACGTTCAGATTACGATGCCAATAATAGGCACATGAATGGGCAAGTCGTTGCATAATACAAGACAGTGTTGTTGTTTTGTAACACAGCTGTTTTGCTTATCAGGAACCTTGCTGATGGTGGTTCGTTTTGGGGCCACACAGGTTCAGTTTGACTATGCCTTGGTCTATTTTTTTGAGTACATTTTCTGATCAATCAATTTATTTGATTCGTGGGTGACTTAGTAATTTTGTGGCCAATGTAGGTTTTTTAGTGGACAGTAATGCTCTAAAATAGAATCCGCTTTAAGTAGCACCCTTTTGAAATGTGCGCGCAGCGTCGCGTCTCGGTGTGAAATGACCCTAAAGCGCAAGCCAGACAGAAGAGTGAGAAGAGACATCAGACGAGGACGCGTCGCGGACAGGCTTACTTAGACGTAAAAGTGTTGTTGAGCCCGCGACTCGACTCTTCTGTATGTTTTACTTTACGTCGCGCGAGGCTTCTATATTTTGTATGAAAGAGACGCTGTAGAGACAAAATGTCCGCGCCCCGTCTGCGTCTTATGTCTTCTCTGTGTGTCCAGTGCCTAAGAGTAGCATAGAAAAAAAAATGCAAACAACAAATAGATTATTGAAATAGAGCAGAGGTACTACTAAAACATTGGTTTTATAACGGAAAAACCATATTGAAGAATGGACCGCAAATAAACGCCTTTTGTTACTAACCGATATTTTATTTTAACTTAATCACAAAATCTATATTAATAATATTATAAAGCTAAAGAGTTTTTTGGTTTAACGCGCAAATCTGAAGAATGACTGGTTCGAATTGAAAAAAAATTGTGTTGGATAGTGCATTTATTGAGGAAGGCTAAAGGCTATAAGAACATCATGCTTTTTTTTTTTTTTTTTTGGGGTGGCAAAATCATCAAATGAGTCCTCCCGCCCTGGGTGGGGCGGAAGGGACTGTCAGACTCTTACTGAATAAAATCCACCCGTGTTCCTTCGGATGCCCTTTACGTTCCGGGGCCACGGTATCCTGGATTAAGAAAAATCCGCGACCCCAGCAGGCATTTGGCCCCATAAGGGGCCCCGTCGGTGACGCGTGAAACACGACGCGCCACCGACACGGGCTTGGTCCTTGGTCGGACGGCGAGCATACCCATTACTCACCGTCCGCAAGCCCGCTCCGCCGCTGTGCCCTCTGCTATTCAGAGGGACACGCGTTGGAGCCTCCACCCGACAGGCTATTCGCATACGGGCAAAGAGACCCCTTAGGCACAGTGCCTAAGAAGAGTTTTTGCCCGCATCCCAGGGCGCACCGTCCCGAAAAACTGGTCTTCCCCCCAGACGTATCCGAGAGGGAACTCCAGTCCACGGGCGCACGTGGAGGTTTCCTGTCTTAGCACCCCAAGAACATCATGCTACGAAAAATAGGAGCAAAGCGACGGAGCTAGTAGGATAAAAATATAATTTATGTATTTAATAACATGATTAATCAAATATTACAGCAATTTAAGAATGGTTTATCGAATTGATAGGAGAGATAAGAAACCTATCATTTAAGTTACCTGATACCCTATATTACGTTACGCATACATATCTAAATTATTATATTATTACTTTTAATTCTAATCTGAATGAAGAAGAAAACGTGTTGCGCCGACCCAAAGTAAAGGGAGGAAGGGATGATGATTCTGTCTCTAGCCCATGCCATGTAGCTATAAGTAAAATAAAATAAAAAACTAAATACAGCATGAAAAACATATACATAGAACCTCCTTCTTTCCGACAGTCGGTTCAAACGGTGTAATTGAAGCTTAGATAGGGCCAGCCAGTCATCATCATCTTCAACCTATAAATGTTCCCACTGCTGGGACACAGGCTTCCTCTCTGTGAGAGGGAGTGGACCGTAATCTACCACGGGCCCAGTGCGGATTGGTAGATGTCACATGTCTTCGAATGTTTTTGGTTCTAGGACATGCCGGTTTCCTCACGATGTTTTCCTTCACCGTTTTGAGAGCAGTGGTGTTGAAATAAATTACACAAAGTAATGCGCCTGACGGGCCAGCCACTCCCTGCAGTGCTATCCCTACTAATATTATAAATGCGAAAGTAACTCTGTCTGTCTGTCTCTTTTTCACGCTTAAACCACTGAACCAATTTGGATGTTTGGTACGAAGATAGTTTGAAAGCCGAGAAGGGACATAGGATAGTTTTTATCTTGAAATTCCCACAGGAAAGATAAAAAAAACGTTATGCGCGTACGAAGTCGCGGGCAAAAGCTAGTGCTCTATAAACATAGGCTTGCGAGCGACGACCGCGCAGCCCGAGCTCACGCCGGCGCCGCTCTTGGACTAAAGTTTTCCATCCACTAACCTACTGACAGCGATCTCAAAGCTGTCTCGTAGTAGAGCACAGCGCTAAGATTTCTTGTAGATAATAGCATAGCTTTTGTCGCGGAGACTTTTTTGTTTCCCAGTCATTGCTACGAAGATTATAATGGGAGTGCACTGATGTGCTAAGCTAATGTTTAAAAAATATTGGAATTGATCATTTAATTATAGTCATTCGGTCACGAAATTACGACCCCATAAAATAAGATAATTAATTGATGTTCTATTAAGTTTATCACCTAGCGCCTAGGTGCTTGGGACGGGTCAGAGCCCGTTCGTCCCCTGAGATTCGCACCCTGTGCCCACTCGTCCCCTGGAACTTTTGAGGGGCCCATTCGTCCCCTGAAGAATATTTATTTTTATTCATTCTTCTAATATAAGTACATGTACATGTGTATACTGCAGCTTGATAGTCCTGGTACAGTCGCGCACAAAAGGGTAAAACAAAAAAGTCGGTTCCCTTTTTTTAATTTTTTTTTTATTTTACCCTTTTTAGTTTAGATATTCAACAAAAATCTTCTTATAATCGTCGACTTTGAAAATCTACAATCCTAGTAAGCAATAAAAACGGATCCTTGCGGGCAATTTCACGAGATATTCATTATTGTTATATATTAAAACCTTCCTCAGAATGTAACGAACACTTTTCTGAAAACCGCATCAAAATCGGTTTAGCCAAACGCGAGATAATCGCGGAAAATCATGCAATGGTCGCTGAAAATCTACAATCCAAGTAAGCAAAAACGAATCCACGCGGGCAACGTCACGGGATATCTATTAGTGTTATATACTAAAACCTTCTCCAGAATGTAATGAACACTTTGCTGAAAACCGCAACAAAATCCGTTCAGCCAAACAAACACATACATACAGGTCGAACTGAGAACCTACTTTTTTTTTGAAGTTGTTTAAAAAGGGTGACAACGACTCCACATTGAGCTAAAACGAAACAATTAGAATACAAGAACATAATAACATCCATTAATATGATAAAATAATAATTGCGGAAAAAAATTGCTATACATATTTAGGAGTAAATAATTTAATTTTGACTTTTTAGTCAAAATATGACTGTAGTATTCCACCATAAATTTTTAATATAGTCATTTTTGTAAATATTTTACTTTTAATATTAGTTTTTAAATGTAGTATAGTAGTAGTATATATATATAGGTTCTTTTTTATTATAATTATATATAGGTAATGCAATATCGTTATGTCTGAAAAAAAATATATAAAAGTGTGAACCATAAAGTGAATTACCATAAAAAATAATACTAATCATATTCCAGGATTCAAATGAGATAATTCGATTCAATTATATGTCAAAAATATTATTATTATAATATTAATAGTATTGCTTATTTCGTTAGGCGAACTTCATTTAATAAAAGACCAAAGACACATTGAACAGTCTCGTATTCGGCAGTCACTTTCAAGAACCAATATGTCACCACCACCACCACCACCAATAGGCAGCCACCCGCCATAACATATAAACAAAACACCTTATCTATTATTTTTAACCGACTTCAAAAAGGAGGAGGTTATCAATTCGACGGTATGTTTTTTTTTTTTTTTTTTGTATATTTGTTACGCGATTACTCCGCCAATTGTGGACCGATTTTCAAAATTCTTTTTTTGTTCGAAAGGAGGTACTTTGGAGGTGGTCCCATAGTCACCAAGTTGGGATCTGATGATTGGATCCTGGAGAAATCGAGGGCAACCCTCGAATTTTATATTGGCCGACACACCGTTTTTCGCAAATTTTATGAAGTAATTAAATAAACTTGGGTATGGTAATCATAATTTCATGTAGCTGAGCTGATGATGGAAGGTAGAACTCCTTAATAGTAAGGAGTAGGCATCGACTGATTTAGTTTGAGTTCGCATATCTCTGGAACTGCAAGTCCGATTTAAGTAATTCTTTTTTTGTTGTACTAGGTATCATTTAAACTACTGAACCGATTTTGATGAAACTTGCAATATTCCCTATATTGCAAGTTTCATCAAAATCGGTTCAGTAGTTTTTGAGATAGGGAATTTTATTAGCTTATTGTATACATGAACGATGTTATTACCGGTGTTATGGATTACAAAATTCTAGTGCACATGTTGTATTTGACAAGAATTCGGGTTGAATATTTAAACTAAAAAGAGTAAAATAAAAACTTTTTCAAAAAAAAATGTAACCGCCTTCAAAAACAACCATAAAAAACGGTAAAAAAAGCTACAAAATAACTTTTCTTTCGGAAGTCGGTGGCAAAAAAAAGACAATGAAATAAAGAAAACAAAGACACCGACTTCCGAAAGAAAAGTTATTTTGTAGCTTTTTTTACCGTTTTTTATGGTTGTTTTTGAAGGCGGTTACATTTTTTTTTTAAAAAGTTTTTTTGTAACCCGTTTTTTTAACAAGCCATTCGTAGAGAGACAATTTTACATCGTAGGCCTATCGACAGGTTATATTATTATCATGACGGATTATCATTCATCATAGCTCTTTTTTCAATGATCTGTTATGATTTATTAAATTTATTCCGTTAATAAACTGTTCACAAGTGTACTATGTTAACCGTTTCTTATGTAAAATATAGCTAATTTTTTCTCAGGGGACCAATAGGCACCTGAATAGGTGCCGAATCTTTAACTTATATTGTATATATATTAGAGGGGACGAATGGGTACCTTAAAAATAATATTTTTTATTAAAATATTAATTGGTCCCCTACCAGGAGACCAATGGGCACCTATATAGGGGCCGAATCCACAACTTTTATGCTGGGGTACGAATTTTAGGGGACGAATGGGCTCTGACCCCTTGGGACTATGGGAGTTTTAATCGAACCTTTTATGTTTTTTTTAGCTTTTAACTGTATTTTTTTTGTTTTTTACGTAGTAGGTATAATCATCAAATGAGTCCATCCGCCCAGAGACTGTCAGACTCATACTCGGGTATCCCGTTTCGCCTCTGTGTCGACCGGCAAGGCTGTGCGTAATTTTTTTTGGGTACAGTGCACAACATTCGCACTTCACGGGACTGTCTCATTGGGTAACCGTGACCCTGGAACGTAAAGGGCTATTGAAGGATCACCGTCGATTTTAGTCAGTACCTACAAGTCTGACAGTCTCCCCCGTCCCGCCCTGGGTGGGAGGACTCATTTTTTGATGATTTTACCACGATAAAAAAGGGATTGCACTACGAGGCTCCATACCTAACAATCCTTATGTAGATCCCTATTCGTTCAGATAAAACAAAAATACCTTTGTTCTAAACATTGTCCAAATCTGTTCAGCAGTTTTTAACCGACTTCAAAAAGGAGGAGGTTATCAATTCGACGGTATGTTTTTTTTTTTTTGTATATTTGTTACGCCATTACTCCGCCAATTGTGGACCGATTTTTTTTTTTTTTAATTCTTTTTTTGTTCGAAAGAAGGTACTTCTGAGTTGGTCCCATAGTCACCAAGTTGGGATCTGATGATTGGATCCTGGAGAAATCGAGGGCAACCCTCGAATTTTATAGGCCGACACACCGTTTTTCGCAAATTTTATGAAGTAATTTAAGTACTTGCGTATGGTAATCATAATTTCATGTAGCTGAGCTGATGATGGAAGGTAGAACTCCTTAATAGTAAGGAGTAGGCATCGACTGATTTAGTTTGAGTTCGCATATCTCTGGAACTACAAGTCCGATTTAAGTAATTCTCTTTTTGTTGTACTAGCTATCATTTAACTTAGGGAATATTGCAAGTTTCATCAAAATCGGTTCAGTAGTTTTTGAGATAGGGAATTTTATTAGCTTATTGTGTGCATGAGCGATGTTATTACCGGTGTTATGGATTACAAAATTCTAGTGCACATGTTGTATTTGACAAGAATTCGGGTTGAATATTTAAACTAAAAAGAGTAAAATAAAAACTGTTTCAAAAAAAAATGTAACCGCCTTCAAAAACAACAAAAATAACTTTTCTTTCGGAAGTCGGTGGCAAAAAAAAGACAATGAAATAAAGAAAACAAAGACACCGACTTCCGAAAGAAAAGTTATTTTTGTTGTTTTTGAAGGCGGTTACATTTTTTTTTTACTTTAAAGATCAATCCATCCATCCTCACAAACTCACATTTTATTAGCAGTGATATAATATGAATTTATTCAGTGAGGTTCAAAAGAGTTGCAGAGAATCTTGAATGGGCCATTATTAGACACTTGATTAAAGAAATCCATGGGATAAAATAAACGCAGGATTATTTTTGTGTTGAAAAACTGCCAAAAGATAAAAATACCTGTCTGTCGTTTATTAAATTCAACCCAAATCACGTGTGATTATATCACTCACGCGTATGACATTAAACACATTTTTTTAAAAGAAAAAACAAGCTTTGCCCCGCACTAGGAATTTCTTCCTGTATCGTGGGTGCGTTTACAAAAATAGAAACAAACACCCAGACCCGGAATAACTACTTGCAGATCAAACAAATATTTGTTCCGTGCGGGGATCGAAACCGCGACACGCTGCGCAGCAGTCGATTGCTCGGCCACTGCACCAACCGTATGGCAATTGACAATTAGCAGGGAAATAAGAAATTGCGGAAGAAAAGTAAAGGTGTAGGTTCGCGCGCTAGACCGCGACAGGAGACCGCGACACTACTTAACATTATGGCAGATTTACATTGAGTCAGTGCTGGCGCCGAAAACTGACTCATGCTATTTTGACGAGGTCAGTATTTCAAGAAATCAATTTACATTATGGCAGTGCCAGGTCAGCACTGACTCGTCAGTGGACCACAGACTACATATCAGTGGACTGACGTCAGTTACTGACTTAATGTAAATCTGCCATTAGGCAATGTATGAGCGGCAGTTCGCGAGCGAGACAGCGACAGGAGACAGATACGGTAGCAATCTTCGGTCGCGGCCTCCTGTCGCGGTCTCCGGTCGCTGTCTCCTGTCGCCAACGACGATATATAATGGTCGTTGCCTGTCGCGGTCTCGCTCGCGAACCGGCACCGGCACGTGGACGTGAGGAACTGTGGATGAATCGAAGGTCGATTCATCCACAGTTCCTCTCTCTCAGCTTGGAGTTTTGAGATAAAACCGTGGAGTGTGAAATCCACTTCCTAGAGGTCCCGCCCCAGGCAACGGCACTGCGAGCTACCTGTAAGCTGTGGTGACGGCTGAGCTATCCCACTGGCGGTGGTATCACCAAATAGTTATGACTGTGTTCCGTCATTGCGCAGGAGTTCCATCTGGCCTACCATGACATCTTAAAGCGTGATTAGTTCTGCTTATGGAACGAGATGGCGCTAGACGACTTGTATAGCTCTGTCTTTTTCCCACAACCTAACTACTCACGCTATGGTAGGCCAACAGTTCCTTCTGGTTGAGCTCACTACTCGCCATGTGGGTACTAATTACCCGGCATTTTGCTGAAAAAGAATGGTAAAACTAACATATGTTATTCAAAAAATTCCTTACCTATTAGTGCTCCGGTGAGCTTCATCACGGGGAGGTAGAGGAATGGTTTCAGCATTGAGTATAAAATTACGGTCAGCCCTAATGCTGGCACCGGCGGGAACACTTGCCGGAGACCGTCAAAGGGAACCTGTGGCAAACAATTTAGTATTTAATTATACAAACATACTTAAAGCATGCTTAAAGCTATTAATGTTAAAGGATAATCAAAGAAACAATGTGGATGAACAGTGTAAAATGTTGGAGAGCTAGAAAAGAAGCAACAGATGAGATTAACAGTGAAGGAGGTAGGCGCAACACGTTTTCAAGACTTATCAGACGTCACAGCATCATTAACGCCTTTTCCTTCATATCATTCCAAACTTCTCTTTCACTCACTTCTCCGAAGGGTGGATTCCTTGAATGGAGCGAAAGAAGAAGTATCGAAAAAAAAAGACAGGTGTAGCTGATTGACCTTCATTGCCTCGGCACTTTTCTGATGATCGCCAAAGTTGATTCTGGCTCTCAGGAGTTACAGTGAAATGAAAATAACGTAGTGGGATTTCTCAGTATGCTATTCTTTAATAAACTATTTCTAGGATGAACGCTATGACGAACTCGTCATCGAGCTACTTCTTCAACTACGAATAAATGACACTGCTGATCACGATGAAATAATGTTTCCTACCTTATGATGCATCCCATGTATCAGGAAATGTATCTTGATCATGGTGACTGAAGACCCGGGGTTCAGATGAAATACCCATCGATGGAGGCTGTACTCTAACGCCGACCAGATTAGTACTCCTAATCCTAGGTGGTAGAAATACTGGAGATTTGAGAGGGCTGTTTGTCTGCAGGAATCTGGAATTAAATGACGGATGAGTGAGAGGAGTTTCGGAGAATCTCATTAGGAATTAGGGAATCACATTAGCAGGGCTTCTTTCTTTTTTCAAATCGATTGTTACAATATCGTAATCGGAGACTATTCAACGAGCTAAGCCCGCAGTGTAGGTGTCATGAGCATTAAAGCCTCCTGCAGACATGCGATTAATCGCGCTGCGACAACGAGCCAAGCTAATTTCCACTCTAAAAATACTGCGAATGGACCGCGACATGTCGCCCCGCGCGATTAATCGCGTGTGTCTGCAGGAGGCTTAAAACATAAATACATGGACTAGGTACTTGTCTCCTTTCGAAAATACAATATTACAAACCATTTTTTTCTTTTTTTTTTCTTTGGAAAATCGTTTAATGAGTTCTCCCGCTTTGTGTAGAGATGGGACTGTCAGACTCGGCCAACCTATTCCTTTAGCTCTTTGGGTCTCAGGGACGCTGTAACTTGTTAAGACCTTCCCTTAATATTGCACATAGCTTGCAAAAGAAGCGATGTAAGAAAATCCCAAGACATCCCATCTTTCTAATGCGCCGACCTGTCAATGGACAACTTGTCGCTCAAACAATCCATTGCTTGCTGCGTTGTTTTTCATGCATATTTGTTGACTACCATTGGTTAACTTCCAGATAATTTTAAATTAGGAAAAATTGCTACTAAACTTCTTTTTGCATACAAATTGAAGAGGGATAAATGAGAAAGAAATACCTCCGCAAGCAACCAGCTCCAAATACTGTGTGAACCCTAGATACAGTATGATGGGTATCCAGAACATCGGCACCAGGTACCAGGGTGTGAAGGTGAGGCTCTCCATTAGAGGGTTGGCGAACAGCCTGCATTTCCTGTAGACTGCACTGTTCACCCAGGTCTCGTAGTGAGGGGCGATAGCGTCCAGCTGGCTTAGCAGGGGCTTCGACCAGTCAAGTCGAGCCTGTAAATAAGAAAATAGGTTATGAATGTGTTGTCCAATTTTCAGGGATTTGGTGTTAAATGTTATGAAAATATCTAGTTTTAATTCCGCTACAAAAATCCAGGTTTCGCCCCTCCACGGGGCATCCTCAGGAGATGTTGACTCGACAAGCGCTCGGCCTCGAATAAGCCAGTGTTTTTTTTTTTTTTTGTTTTTTTTTTTTATTCAACATCTCCGCAAATTTATTTCCGCAAAGTAACGCCTGATTCTATAATCTAGGGATTTGGTGATTACGGAGCAGTGTTGGCAAGTGGTTTCGGCCCCACTTACAAGTTGTAGGTGCGAAAAGTAATGCACATTACTTTATGTAAATTATTTCATCACCAATGCTCTCAAAACGGTGAAACAAAATTATCATGAGGAAACCGGCATGTCCTAGAACCACAAATTCGAAGACACGTGATATCTACCAACCCACACTCGGCGGCCCGCGTGGTGGATTATGGCCCATTCCTTCTCACAGAGGAGAGGCCTTGTCCCACGAGTGGGAACATTTATAGGCTGATGATGATGGTAATTACGGGAATGTCTTTAGAGGTAAATGCGGTCCTGTAACGTAAAGGTCAATTGAAGTATCTGGATGTTTTAGTCAATCAGATCGGGCAGTGCCTACCATTCCACATACATCGGGAGGACTCATTTCATGATTCTGGGCCCAAGAGATAATTCTCCGCAAGGCGCGCGTAGTAGAACTTTCGCACGCACGTAGGGATCCCGACCTATCTACGTCAGTAAAACCCTTTATAGATTTTAGTTTTTTTTTCTCACTTATGGATAATGTAGCTCTTTACTGGTAAAAGAATTTTCAAAATCGGTTCAGTAGTTCCTACAAACTCTACGGATCAGCTCAGACCGAAACGTGACGCTGCGCGCACATTTCAATAGAGCCACTCAAAATCCAACTCTATTTCCTACGCGCAAAGATAGGTACACATTTGGCAAACCAGTGCGAAGCAGCGCGGCACCGCACTGCATTTTAAAAGCTACTCAAAATCTAACTTTATTTACTACATGTTAAGATACATATTTGCAGTATCGTGGTGTCACGTCGCGCCGCGTCGCGTCTCGTTGTGAACTGACCGTACTTCTACAATATTAGTAGACAAAACATGAAATGTGCAAATACAATCTCATGACTCATTTAATCAGTCTGTGATACTCTTCTATATATTTACTTAAGTATTAATTAATTAGTATACGTATGTACAGTCACGATCAAAGAAATGTGCACTATTAAAATTACTACTACAATTTTCTCTACTATATTTTTTATCGTTTAACGTTTTTCGTATCATAGTCTCCATAGTACCATTAGTACCTATCTATATTAAGTTTTGGAAGGTAGCAATATTATTCTGCAATCGTAGCCCGTGTCGCTCTGACGTATTTGTGAAAAAAATATGAATCCATTAAAAAAAAAAAATTTACCCGCTTAGGCGCGGACCACATGGAAAAGACGTAAAATACGAGGACGCGTCGCGGACGGGCGAAAATGTATGAGAGTCGCGCCCGCGACGCGTCTTTTCGTGTGTTCACGTTCGCGACGCTTCTATACATTTTGTATGAAAGAGACGCCTAAGGGTCCCCCCACATTTATCGACGCGGAATCGGCTTAAGCCGGTCAAGAAAACCTTTATGTCAACGTAATAAGGGTGTTACTAATGCCATTCGCATCGGCTCGGCTCGGACGACGCGAGCCGATTCCGCGTCGATAAATGTGGGGGGACCCTAAGAGACACATGTCTCCGCCCCGTCTGCGTCTTACGTCTTTTCTGTGTGGCCCGCGCTTTAGACCTGCGCTAGGAATTTCTCCTGTTTCAGTGCCAGACCCGGAACATAAACTTACAGATCATACGGATACCGGCACGGTTCTTGAGCGCTCGGCGTAAGAGTGGGGATCGCTTTGCGCATCGTACACTTATCGACAAATGAAACGCACTATAAAACAAATAAAACGCACAAAACAACGAATCCCGAGTGGCGGCTATGACGCGATGCGCTACGGCACGCTACGCGGGCAAATCACTACACTTTCCCCGCCCCCGTTCCTCACTTCATCTACCAATAGGACCTAATAACTCACTTCTGCGCAGGTGAAGGTCAGCGCTCAAGATCAATGCCGGTATTTGTACAATATTTGTTCCATGCGGGGATCGAACCCGCGACACGCTACGCAGCAGTTGATCGCTCAATCACTGCGCTAACTATCCATCAGAACTCGCGTTTATAATATTATAGAAGTTAGATTGCTCGTGAGTGTACTCGTATTAAAGTAGGTATGATTGATTATTGTAAAACAATTACTTAGTACTAATTCTAGTAAATTGAGTCTGGCCTTGGTTATCGGTTGGTATCAGACCATCAATATTGTGATAATTTGTAATGATTATTGACATCGGTATTTAGCGGCCAAGTATGCCAGGTAAAGGTAAGCGTCCACAGGCCCGCATCGTACGTAGCGGACGCATCGCACGTAACGGATTTTAGTTTGCCTTGTATAAAAACTCATACAACAGCGTCCACTGATCCGCACCGTACAGACCGCTCATCGTCAATGCCTACATGCGATGCGTACCGAGGACGTCATACGGAATGCCGATCAGTGGACGCGCCCCGCGCGATCGCTCCGCATCGTCGGCATAACGACTTCTTCGTCGTTTTCCTCAATTCTCACAAACACTTTCCGCACGTACGATCACTACAAAAATTCGAATGAAGGTGGCATCGGCATTACGATTGCTGATACTCGCGTCGGCAATCCGATCGCTGCCGATACAGTCTAATTAATCCGTTTGATGCGATGCGTCCGATACGTGCGATGCGGGCCTGTGGACGCTTACCTTAAGTATACAGTGCTGAAACGTAACGCATTACACGTATATAACGTAGACAGTACTAACAACAAAACAGATAAACAAACGGGATGCTAATTTGAATTAATTACTTAACCGTTTTTGTTTTGTAACATTTAAAGGGGCTTCCATATAGCACAGGTATGATTTTTTTGCCGTTTTATAAAACCCTTTGTGCGCGAGTCAGACTCGCACTTAGTCGGTTTTTAACATGTATCTGTTATTCTGAGTACTGTACCCTGAGCACGAGTTTTCAGTATTTGAGACGTAAAGTAAACTGGAACTTTGACAACTTCAAATTGACAATTTTCAAGGAAAAAATTAGTTCCTACTTCGCACACCAGAGGCGCTGTTCCATTTTTTCATACAAGAAACGCTGTAAATACTGGAAAAACGCTGTAAAGTAAAAGAGTGAAAACTCGTGCTCAGGGTACTGGGCAAATGCCTCCTCAATAGCAAAGATATTTACGAGTAAGTCATCAATCCGAGAAAATAAAGAATATAATTACTTATCCTATAACACACCTGCCCCAGCTCAACTTCAATCGTATTTTTTGTGACGAGTAATAAATACAATAAAATATTTGCTTATTTAACAAGTTCACATGAACAAAAATAATGATTTGACAGCATTGTGTAAATTCTGTTTATGCATAGGTACCTAATTTTTTTGCGAACTGTACTTAATCGTACTATGTATCCACGTTATCTGAGTTATTTAGGTACACACTTCATTTTAAGTTAAAGTCCACACTGGCGATCCTAGAAAACGATTTTCCGATAAGGAATCCAGTCATACGTGCTCAAATGCTCAAAAGCTCAAATGCCTATTACCCGACTGCGACAGAAGGACCTATGTTTTATTTATTTTTAACTTATGGCCGGCCAGGCAATAACGACAGCAGCGTGGCTATGTAGCTGCTCTCATGCACCAGTTGACCGCCAGTAATTACCGTTTTATTAGTCAACAGCTTCGAAAAGGCACTGATAGACTTGAGCAAATGAGCATTCACTTACTCGTATAACAAAAACATCGAACATTCGCCATTTTTGATTTTGCCGAACTGAACAACGACTTGAGCTATAGACACCACCGCTACAAACATTTTCAAGATCTTTCTAGCTAACGCTGAGTCGATGGTCTAGTCATTTTTAGGGTTTCGTAGCCAAATGCCAAAAACGGAATCCTTATAGATTCGTCATGTCTAGTCTGTTTTTCTTCGAAAGTATGAGAGCTATCCTGTTGAAACTTGGTATGAAACTCAAAAAATTTTTTTTCACCAAACCCATACGTGTGGGGTATCTATGAATACGTCTTTAAAAATGATATTGACGTTACTAATATCATTTTTTTCTAAACTGAACAGTTTGCGCGAGAGACACTAATTCCAAAGTAGTAAAATGTGTGCCCCACCCCCCCCTGAGATATACTACATTTTCAAAAACCGCAAATATAACTTTGCCATTCATACAAACATATATGAAAAGCAAAGTTATTTTTATTGTTTGTGTATATTACGTACTAATCTCAATATAATTATATCCTAATCTATGCTTGCTACTACAGAACCCTTCATAGGCGAGTCCAACTTGCACTTGGCCGGTTTTTCTTCATTAAGTTGTCAGACTTGACAGACGGCTCCGCAAAAAGCTCGCCAGAAAGATCGTTAGAATGCTCGCTTAAACGCTTTCGTTTCTTTTCTGTAATGCAACATTCGCAACAATGCTCATTACAATAAAATTGAATGCAACCGGCTAGATGGGAAAAATTGTATCATCAAGCAGGCTAGTGTCGCCATCATATTATGTAACGGGGTGGATAGCACTGGATAAACCACTTGGTCCCATTCACTCTGCCGCACCTATCGTCAACGGGGAAGATTAAAAAAATTGTTCCATCAGAGAGATGAAAACAGCCTTGTATGGTTTACGTACAGGCTAGTAAGTTGCTGACGCCGCAACCTACTTTCGTTAATTCATTATATATGTTATAGGCAATGTGTACAATGCAGGCATTCTATACAATACCTAGGAAATGTATAGAATGCCGGGGTCGTTCAGGCGATGTATGAAATGATGTTCAATGTTTAAACTATTTTACACTTTACCTAGGAAATGTATAAAATACCTAGGCATTGTATAGAATGCCAGTTGAAGTACAGGCAATGTATGTAAACGATTTTCTTCTCTATGATTTAGTTAGATAGGTACTTATCTTTTGAGAGCTAATCCTAATTTCAACTTCCATTAGCAGACAGCGATAAGACATTGTGTTCTATTGGTTTGTATGCCTAAGTACATACGAGTTTTTGCGTAGAGAGCGTTTCTCACATAGCAGTTGCCTTCGGATAAACATTTACATTTTATCTCTTCTCATCTGAGAAGCGGTGGCTCCGTCGAGCCACCTTGATAAGTAGTAATCAGTATTTCGACCTAGGATGCAAGAGCGAGCGAAGCGAGTTCGGGACTTTGGGGCACCCCGACACGGACAGGTTAGGTTAGAAGGGTATGGCGGGGTCTGAAAGACCCCGCCATCCCCTTCGTGGTTATTTTTTTTAAACCACCCAGAAGTAGCTGCCCCGCGAAGCGGGGCTCCGTCGAGCCACCTTGGTAGGTAGTAATCAATGACTTAGTTGACCTAGGATGCAAAAGCGAGCTCGGGACTTGGAGCACCCCGACACGGACAGGTTAGATTCGAAGAGAAACACTCACATTTCATTTGATTACGTATTGCCCACTCGACTGTATCATGCGCAAGTTCGGACTCGCGACTATACTCAAGGCGGTCACAAAGTTTGGCGCGGGCTGTACGGGCTAGTCCCGCACACTGCACACATGTGTCTCCTCGTGGTCGTTCATTATACACATTGCCTGATGCGCTTTGGGCATTTTATACAATACCTAGGCAATGTATGAAATGAATCGTATTATATACATTGCCTGAACGTTTTAGGCAATATATTATATATAAATCCTAGGCATTCTATACAATGCCGGATTATACACATTGCCTATAACATATACTTTTATTATACTAAACGTTAGTTGACCATTAGCTACCTTAGCGATACGACCACGGATTAGCATCCAACATAACGTTGTTACTTTACATTAGACTACTTGGGATCGTGAAGTCTGTGGTTTTCGTCAACTCACCAACTTAACCACTCTGAGCCATACATAAAAGTGTTCCTTCGAGCCGGATGCATGGAGCAGTAGTTCTTCTTCGTACACAGGGCGACGCCAAGTCTCCGATACCTACCTTACGACTAGTATCCAGGCGTGATTATCGCAATACAAATCCATAGAGGTTCGCACACATCCTCAAATCGTACACAGCGTCAATGGATACAAAAGTCGTAAGGAATCGTAGACTTGCGTTGCCTAGTGTACGAAGGGACTTATTCTGAAACGTTCACTAGCTCACTTCACCCAAATGATCGCACAATCGAACTACTTTGTTAAAAAAACCTTTTTCAAAAAAAATGTAACCGACTTCCCACAAAAAAGTTCAAAATAACTTACAAAAAAACTTTTTTTCGAAAGTCGGTGACTTTGTTTTTTATTTCATTGACTTTTTGTCACCGACTTTCGAAAAAAAAGTTTTTTTGTCAGTTATTTTTAACTTTTTTGTGGGAAGCCGGTTACCTACATTTTTTTTTGAAATATTTTTTTATTTTCTCCTTTTTAGTTTCAATATTCAACCCAAATTAGTGTCAAATACCTACATAATTTTCTTACATGTACAACTTTTTCAAAAAAAAATGTAACCGACTTCCCACAAAAAAGTTCAAAATAACCTACAAAAAAACTTTTCTTTCGAAAGTCGGTGACTTTCTTTTTTATTTCATTGACTTTTTGTCACCGACTTTCGAAAGAAAAGTTTTTTTGTAGGTTATTTTGAACTTTTTTGTGGGAAGTCGGTTACCTACATTCTTTTTTGAAATATTTTTTTAATTTCTCCTTTTTAGTTTCATTATTCAACCCAAATTAGTGTCAAATACCTACATAATTTTCTTACATGTACACTAAAATATTGTAATCCGTAGTACCGGTAATAACATCGTCCATGTATGTACTCTTACACAATGAGCTAAAAATGAAAACTACTGCACCAAACTAAATGAAAATTTTATGGGACCAAATGGCAGATATACTGTAGGTATCGAACAAAAAAAGAATCATCGAAATCAGACCAGAAACCTCGGAGTAATCGGTGTAGACAATGTTGAAAACTTTATAGGTTTTTGTTGATTTTTCAAAAAGTGCTAGTCCGATTTCGATAAAATTTTAATGAGACCATTCAGAAAGTATACCCTTTCCAACAAAAAAAGAAATTTTCAAATCGGTTGGTAAACGACGGAGTTATGCCCGAACAAACATTAAAAAATAAAAAATATATAAACATCCGAATTGAGAACCTCCTCCTTTTGGAAGTCGGTTAAAAAGTAAGTCATCGCATATTCTGAACGAAATAATAAAAGCAATTCAACGTTACGGTCCAATTCTAATGGTGTCTTGGAGAGAACCCGCATTGATTTACTTTTAAAACACAGAGTTCGATTATGTGATCATTTGGATGAAGTGTGCCCGTGAACGTTACCGTATGACACTAATGCAGTTCAATCATGCGTTCTAGACTGCCGCAGCCAGACATCCTTGGCCGTCTACTGCGGGGTCAACACTATTTTTTGACGTCACTCACTAGTATTAGGCACGGTGACAGCATCATAAATTGCATCAATCTAATTAGTCTGATAGTTACGAGATTTGCAAGTCACATCGAGACGCGACGCTGCGCCCACATTATAGAACAACTAAAAATATAACTTTATTTACTACACGAAAAGATACACATTCCCAGTATCAGCGTTTCACATCGCGTCGCGTCGCGTCTCCGTGTGAACTGACCCTTATGAACATATATTTTGTTTTTTTTCTTTTGTCATTGGATTTTTACAAAAATACCTATGGCGCATCAGAACTCGGGAGTGAGAAGAATTAAAAATTATATACCTATGTATATTAAATCTAGAAGTGACGTATTGCGAATTTTAAAAGCATCATACCTTCGTAAATTTTTATTACTAAGAAATAAGAGTAAAATAATTTTTAATAAAAATCTAATTGACGCACTCCTGCCCTGCCAGTGTCCCTCTGGCGACGTCAGAGACCTTATTGCTCTGCGTTTTATTTCTTTGCCGTTTTGGTGGCCGGAGACACCACATTAATGGATGGTCAGTTTTTTCTATTGGTTTTAAATTATCATTCTTATTTATTTATGTTACCGGAATTCATTTACTGTTTTGTTTATTTCTTGATGTCTTTTCTATTTGCTATTTGGTTCTATCTAAAGTTTTCATTCGTGTAAATATATACATATTACATATATGTATATAAAAGAAAGTCGTGTTAGTTACACTATTTATAACTCAAGAACGGCTGAACCGATTTGGCTGAAATTTGGTGGGGAGGTAGCTTAGAACCAGGAGAAACATATAGGATACTTTTTACCTTTTTTTTTTGTTTCGTCCCGTTTAGTGGGACGTGACATAAAACCGAAAACGTGGTATAATAAAACGCAACTGACATGGAATGACAGCAAAATGAAAAATGTATCAATCAAAACATCAATTGACCGGTCGATGTGTTTGTATTGAGTTTCTAAGCTTATTGTGCCGATATTATCATAATTATTGATGCCATGCCGCCACCAAGACGATCAAATTTTTATCCTGTTTCCGTGAGACGTGACATAAAACGTTGTAACATCATGATCACGAAGAAGGTGTAGGTGCCGAAATTGAATAAGGGATCTGAACAAAAAGTACTAGGAAAACATGAAGAATAATTATGCCGCCCACCGATCTTCAATGCTAAAAAAGTATTTCGGTGAATAAGTACTGAAAAAATGTACTAGAACTGCATAAATTCAATACAACCATACGACGAAGAAACGCTTGGGTGTCGCCACTGCGAGGATCGCTCGGAGGACACGGTGGAGCATACGCTGCAGGACTGCCCCGCTGTTGGCAGATGTCGAATCGAAGATCTGGAACACCTGTTGTGGAACTCCAAAGCCCTGCGACACTATAACATATATAGGAATGCCGTCTAAGCAAAATTTCTTTAGTCTTACAAAAATGAAAGATCTGGAACGTCTCAAATCGTCTCGGGGCTCTTAGAATTCGACATCAGACGTTTCAGATCTTCAACTTTGAGTTGTCGCTGGCATAAGCAATAGGATCCGCGTACGAAGTCGCGGGCAGAAGCTAGTATATATATAAAAGAAAGTCGTGTTAGTTACACTATTTATAACTCAAGAACGGCTGAACTGATTTGGCTGAAAATTGGTGGGGAGGTAGCTTAGAACCAGGAGAAACATATAGGATACTTTTTACCGTTTTTTTTTTTTCTTTTTTCCCGTTTCCGTGGGACGTGACATAAAATGTGCTATAATAAAACGCAACTGACATGGAATGACAGCAAAATGAAAAATGTATCAATCAAAACATCAATGGACCGGTCGATGTGTTTGTATTTAATTTCTAAGCTTATTGTGCCGATATTATCATAATTATCAATGCCATGCCGCCACCAAGACGATCAATCCTGTTTCCGTGAGACGTGCATAATAGTAACATGATCACGAAGAAGGTGTTGGTGCCGAAATTGAATAAGGGATCCTGAACAAAAAGTACTAGGAAAACATGAAGAATACCTAATTATGTTCATGCCGCCCAGCGCCCACCGGTCTTCAATGCTAAAAAAGTATTTCGGTGAATACTGAATACCCAAAAAATGTACTAGAACTGCATAAATTCAATACAACCATACGACGAAGAAACGCCTGGTTGTCGCCACTGCGAGGATCGCCCGGACGACACGGTGGAGCATACGGTGCAGGACAGCCCCGCTGTTAGCAGAGCACCGCCGTGTCCTCACGGCGGCGATAGACGGAGACCTCTCGCGCCCGGCATTAGTCGAGGTCATGCTGCGGGGCGAGACGGAGTGGGAAGCGGTCGCCTCCTTCTGCGAAGCAGTCATGCTATGGAAGGAGGAGGCGCACCGCGTGAGGGAGAGGTCAGCGTCCTCCCTCCACCCCAGCCGCTGTGGTAGACGCCTACGGTGATGGACGGCGGCAGACGATCTCCAGCCACCGTGGGCTCGGGCATGCGGGCGGCGAGTAATGGGTGATGTCCAACCTTTGACCATGCCCGGGTCGACGGCGCGTTGTGTTCCACGCGCGCCTCAAAGAGTGTCAGCATTATGACGGGGCCCCCCTTAAGAGGGCAAAAACCTGCCGCGGTCGTGGGACTTACGATTTACCGTGACCCCGGAACGTAAAGGGCTATTGAAGGAACCGTGGATTTTAGTCAGTACGAATCTGAAAGTCCCTCCCGCTCTGCCCTGGGTGGGAGTCATGGAAGTTTCGAATTGTCTCCCGCATCCAGTGGTTTTCCCTTCCACGGGCTCTTAGAATTTGACATCAGACGTTCTATGTTCTATGTGACATCAGACGTTTCAGATCTTCGATTTTGACTACCGCGTTGTCGCTGGCATAAGCAACAGGATCCGTGTACGAAGTCGCGGGCAGAAGCTAGTAACAAATAAACTAAATAAATAGGTACACTGAAAAAAATCAAAAAATCATCAAATGAGTCCTCCCACCCCGGGCAGGGCGGGAGGGACTGTCAGACTTGTACTGACTAAAATCCACGGTGTCCTTCAATAGCCCTTTATTTTCCGGGGTCACGGTAATGAGATAAGTCCCACGACCCCTGCTATCAGTACCCTTTTTTTTTTTTTTTTTTTTTTCGTGGTAAAATCATCAAATGAGTCCTCCCACCCCGGGCAGGGCGGGAGGGACTGTCAGACTTGTACTGACTAAAATCCACGGTGTCCTTCAATAGCCCTTTATGTTCCGGGGTCACGGTAATGGTATAAGTCCCGCGACCCCGGCAGGCTTTGGCCCTCTAGAGAGGGGGCCCCGTCATTATGCTGACGCTCTTTGAGGCGCGCGTGGAACACAACGCGCCGTCGACCCGGGCATGGTCCATGGTCGGGCAGCGAGTTGCCCTTTACTCGCCGCCCGCATGCCCGCGCCTACGGTGGCCGGAGATCGTCTTGCGACGTCCGTCGCCGTGGGTGTCCACCACTGCGGGTGGGGCGGAGGGAGGACACTGTCCTCTCCCTCACGCGGCCCGCCTCCTCCTTCGCGAGCATGACTGCTTCGCAGAAGGAGGCGGCTATCAGTACCCTTAGCACGAGTTTTCACTCTTTTACTTTACAGCGTCTTTTCAGTATATACAGCGTTTCTTGTATGAAAAAATGGAACAGCGCCTCTGGTGTGCGAAGAAGGAACTAATTTTTTCCTTGAAAATTGTCAATTTGAAATTGTCAAAGTTCCAGTTTACTTTACGTCTCAAATACTGAAAACTCGTGCTCAGGGTACTGGTTGTGTCGAACCCCTACGCACTGTGTAGCAGGAAGTGGGCGCATTGACAACCTTAGCAATACGCAACTGCCGCTCTGGCGAATGCGTCCCACTTCCTCCGTACTGGACATTCACTACTGAAAGCGTTGTGCTCAGTGGCCCCCAATTTGGCTCTGGTGCACTTCACGCATTTGGCCACTACGCCGTCCCGCCTCTCTGGGCAGTCCACTCTGAGGTGCGAACCACCACAGTTTCTGCACAGGTCTGCGGGCTCCGAGCACAGGCGTTTCCCATGCCCGAAAGCCAGGCAGCGCGTGCACTGCACGTCTGCACCAGAGGCGTCTGGTCCTCGACGCGCACTCGCTGCAGGTCTATGCGGAGCTTACCCTCCTCGAGTGCGCGCCCCCTGATCGTGGGTTCGTGGGGGACACACTGAGAACAACGCTATTCACGGCTATTCCCATGCGGATTTTTAGATTTCTTCCGGTATTCGACCGTCACTCGTGGTCCTCGTCCTCGAGGAAAATTTTTTGCGAGCTAGACGGTCGTGCGAGGTAAACTCTATGTTGAATACGTATTAGTCTTTGTCCTAAAGGTATTTTCTTATTTTTTAAATTATAATTTATAATTATAACTTTATAATTATAATATTAAAAAAAAAAGCAATACATTATTTGAAAAATGTTTACGTAAGCGTGGGGGGAGGGAGCTTTGCTTACTTTTACTGACAAGGGGGACGGGGGCGTAAACAATTGTAGGTATACTTGAACGGCCCCTTACTTAAAATTAATTCAAGGCATTTGATTAGTTGAAACTAGTTTTAAGTTAGGTACACTTGAGTTTTGATGTGCGTTCTCTAATACGGGTTTTAGTCAAGTCCGTGTATTTCAACTGATGTTGATAATTCCACAAAACGAATTAAGAAATGATAATAGCGCAATTTAAACTTTATGAGTACGTATTTAGATACTAATTTTTCTTAGACTCATACTTGTTTACATTTTTGGATATTTTGCTGACGCAGGATGCAGTTGCGACTTTTTTAATGACAGTTGTAAGGGTAGCTTTACACTTGCTTTTTTTTTCTTGTTTGCGGAAAAACTAAAGGGAAAAGCATCAAACTAATTGATCGTTGTTGTTACTTCGTGTAGCCACCTAGCCTTTCCTATTTCCTGACTAAAATCTACTTTGTAGTTTGTACTTACAGCCGCGAGTTATGTAGCCCACACCTCTACAATATTATTGCGTAATATGCAGAGTTTGTTTTCAAGGATATGTGGCAATATGGCTCTTGTGGGCTGCAGCTGAAAATCTAGTAGGTAATCTAGCGCTTAACAATAACTTGCGCCCCTACATACCTACCTACCTACCTGATGTACATGAATATTCTGGTAAATTGGTAATACATATTAGGTACCTACCTAGTTAGAACAGGCATGGTATTGTTCAGACGATCTAAGTAACTTCTCAATAAGCTCCCAGTCAGCTATAACAATAAAAATACCTAACATAATGGCTAGCTAATCATAATTATTATACCTAAAAGAGACCAGGGTCGGACTGAGTCAAGGTGGCGTTTGTTAGCCGGGCCCCAGCCTGCACATGCCCCTGCAAGCCTGAGGACCTGGACAAGTGGCAATCTATAACAAAAGATGTCCAGCTCCTATGTCCTCAATATAAACTAGATTAAAAATAAATAAAATATTCGAAAAATGGTTGAACCTGAGATGGCCAATCCCAGAAACTAGTATAAAGGATGACTCACGCTACACCGTGCCGTGTCCGAGCCGTGCCTCGTCCGGGTCGCAAGCATGAATCACTTCATACAAAAGTATACCACAATGTTCGACTGTGCCCCGGACCAGGGCACGGACGGGACACGGCCCGGACCCGACACGGTCTAGCGTGAGTCATCCTTTAGTATTGATAATTCGGCACGGCTATAACGGCTATATCACACGGGCCTGTGGGGAGCGGGCCCAGTCCGACCCTGAGGTAAATCATAAAGAATATGTAACATGAATAGATCCAGTATTGCCAACGTTCACACAATTAGGGACTGTACCTTTCATACATAAACAAATTAGCAGACTGAAAAAGCTCACGTTTGCACGAGCGCTTTTTAACGACACGTTGTTATAGTGATTTAGATTTTAAACACTCGCTCTTGAGCTAAGCGTTGGTAATTGCTTGGCACGAAATTTGAAATCAGCATAAGGCCCGATTTCGACCACAGCGGAGAGGACCTCCCGGGCGGCGCTAGCCTAGTCTAGCCTGTTTTCGCGGTATTTTAAACAATTCCGCTCCTCTCCACCAATGCTGTTTCCTTTGAAGCGGAGAGGAGAATAGATGTGGATTTCAAGCCATGTCATTGGTGAATCGCGGCACAGCTCGTCTCCGCTGTGCTCCGCTCCGCCACAGTGGACTCGCAGTAAGCGGAGAGATGTGAGAGCAGTGGTGGCCCAGTGATATCGGCCCCGAGCCCCCGACTTACGAGTTGTAGGTCGTGGGTTCGAACCCAGCCTGGCGCATTACTACCTAGTGTAATTTATTTCATCACCACTGCTCTCAAAACGGTGAAGGAAAACATCGTGAGGAAACCGGCATGTCCTAGAACCATCAAATTCGAAGACATGTCTTGTGACATCTACCAACCCGTACTGGGCCCGCATGGTGGATTATAGCCCACTCTCTCTCACAGAGAGGAGGCCTGTGTCCCAGCAGTGGGAACATTGAAGGCTGATTATGATGATGTTTAATTCTTTTACCTTACTGCGCGGTGCGACACTACATTTAAGAGTTTCTGATTTAAATGGTCTTAGAATTATATTCGAATTTACATCCAGTTTCATTAAATGAGATGCAAAAGAGAAGCCTGTTATTTGGCGAACGCAAAATTATTTTCGTGCATCCTAAACCTAAACGTTTACGCAACGGAAGCTCTCAAAACAATTTTTCCCGTTTTAGCAACAACAACAACGTTTAAACTGATGCCTATTATAGTAGGATAGTTTCCGAGCTTAAAGCTTTCATCTGGACCCCGCCACACAAAAATATCTAGCTAGTAAGGATAATAAAATTGTTCTTTGGTTACTTACTAGCTTTTTAATATTGTACCATGTTTTGCGAACTGATTTTTTTTTATCCAAACAAACAAACTCTTCAGTATCTATACATATAATAAATCTGTAGAAGGGTCAATTCTGTACATTGAAAATATTGAAAAAATAAATAGCGTGGGGTGTTGCTGGATCGATACCAAACCCAAATATGTGATTTAAAAAAATTTTGTCTGTCTGTCTGTCTGTCTGTCTGTCTGTCTGTATGTGCAGGCATCACGTGAAAACTAACGGTTCGATTTCGATGAAACTTGGTATAATTATACCTTATTATCCTGGGCATAAAATAGGATACTTTTTATCCTGGAAAAATACGTAGAAAAAAAATCTTATTTTTCAGTTTTATTCATAGACGTTGTTCTGTAGAACCGCGAACACACGTTGCATTACCCGCAGTGGATTCAGCGCCGTAACCTGTAGCGCCGAAAGTCGGATTTGGCTTGAACCGTTTGCGGCACACGCGGGCCACGCCTCCCCGACTCCTATATAAGGAGCCGCGTTCCGCGCCGCGCGATGCATATAAATTCTGAATTTTGATGCGAGCGGACGTGTCCAGTGTGGCGAGCGGTCGTCCGTGGAATTAATATTGTATGCGTGTCATTTTAAACCGTGCTTTTCAGCGTGACCTTTTTGATTACTGTTCCGATCAGTTAATTGTAAATACAAGGTCGGAATTACTATGAAAAAAATACTTACTACAGAACGCGAGCTCAACAGCAGTAGCTCAATAGAGGGATCTCCTTAATTATTATAGGCTTAGCCGTATTTGGGTCCAATAGATATTTATAAGATATCATTGTCAGAGTTACTCAAAATGGAGAAATAAACCATCCACGCGAAGACCGACATCCGCGCGGACGGAGTCGCGGGCGGAAGCTAGTTTAAAATAAAGTGGTAAGAGTACAGTACAGATGTAAACTCACGACAATTTCACAAAAATCGCATTGTACCTTACGTCATCGCGTCAGTCCCCACTTTTAGAATACCAGCATTTTTTAATTAAACCAATTTCGCTAGGCCTCATCAGTACCATTAATAAATTAGAAACAAAGATTAATGCCAAGGCCATCGCAATCAATTAATAGGTTCTGTTGTGACTGCCAACTTGATTAATTTATTGCACGTTTTAGGAATTCACAAAGGTATTATGAAATAAGTAAGAATGTCTCTCCGAATTTAAGCCTCTTATGAGAATGACACACACTTATAGCAATTGTAGTCAAGTGATTAAAGTATCCACTTTACGGAAAGTAAAGAAAATGCACTGTTTTAGTTCTGTAAGGGCCAATTTGGGGTGCTAAGACAGGAAACCTCCACGTGCGCCCGTGGACTGGAGTTCCCTCTCGGATACGTCCGGGGGGAAGACCAGTTTTTCAGGCCGGTGCACCCTGGGATGCGGGCAAAAACTCTCCTTAGGCACTGTGTGCCTAAGGGGTTTCTTTGCCCGTATGCAAATAGCCTGTCGGGTGGACGCTCCAACGCGTGTCCCTCTGAACAGCAGCGGGCACAGCGGCGGAGCGGGCTTGCGGACGGTGAGTAATGGGTATGCTCGCCGTCCGACCAAGGACCAAGCCACCGGGTCGGTGGCGCGTCGTGTTTCACGCGTCACCGACGGCGCCCCTTATGGGGCCAAATGCCTGCCGGGGTCGCGGATTTTTCTTAATCCAGGATACCGTGGCCCCGGAACGTAAAGGGCATCCAACGGAACACGGGTGGATTTTAGTCAGTAAGAGTCTGACAGTCCCTCCCGCACCACCCAGGGCGGGAGGACGCATTTGATGATTTTGCCACCCTAAAAAAAAAAAAAAAAAAAAAAGGGCCAATTTAAATCTTTATCTGAATTATGACTGTTTACACATTAAAAAAAAAAACATGTGGCAGTCCGAGACTGCCGCGGTGAAGCTATTGCATAACATTTTATTTTAAAAGAATAAAATCGCCTACCGCTTATATTTAACGAGACTATAATTTATTTAAAATGTTTGTGCTGATACTGTAATAAAGAACTTTGTTGTAGGAGAATTTTATAAGTAGGTTTCATTGTGAAAACTCCTTTTGTAGCTGGCCGTTTAGAATCAGTAAGAAAAAGTAAATTGTTTTTATGACGGATATATTTATAATTGCCGAAGTCTCCCGAACTGAAACAATGGGTCCGTTCAGCCGATAAAACATCTTGGCAGAACTAAAAGAAAAACGGCGAATGCTGAGTAGAATAGGCTGAGAGTTGAGACAGCTGTCAAAATGTGCGAATTTTTTTTTGATTCGGTCGCTGCGCCGCGCTCAGTGCCCGCGATAAAAGCTATGAAATAGCTTAAAACGCATAAGCAAGTGCAGTTTTCACTTGCTTCTGACGTCACGAATTTTGATGCCTCATATCTTTGTAAATATTAGGTTGGGGAAAAAGTCTTTTCGCATTATAGTATGTATGAACTTGTAATAAAATCTCTTTGGCTATACTATTTGTATCTGGCTGGTTTTGGTATCATTGAAAGTTTAAATTTTAAAGAACATAATTCCAAATTCAAATTAGGGAAATGTGTGATTTTCATTTGTTTTTCGTACCATCAAGATGAGTGAATCTAATAAAGAAATTCGATACATTTTAAAATTTTACTACAAAAAAGGTAAAAATGCAACGCAAGCCGCGAAAAAAATTTGCGATGTTTATGGACCTAGTGTAGTGTCTGTGAGAGTAGCACAAATTTGGTTTAAGTGTTTTCAATCCGGAAATTTTGATGTCAAAGATACACGTCGCTCTGGTCGCCCTATTACGGATAAAATGGATGCCATTTTTGAAAAAGTGGAGCAAGATCGGCATACCAGTAGTTACGACGTAGCTGAAGAACTGGAAATTGACCACAAAACAGTTCTGGCGCATTTGAAAAAAACTGGGTACACAAAAAAGCTCGACGTTTGGGTACCTCACGAGCTCACTGAAAGAAACCTAATGAACCGTGTACTCATTTGTGATTCTTTATTACGATGTAATGAAACCGAACCATTTTTGAAGAAGCTGATAACTGGTGATGAAAAGTGGATCACGTGTGACAAGAACGTGCGAAAAAGGTCGTGGTCAAAGGCCGGTCAGGCTTCACAGACTGTGGCGAAACCCGGGTTAACTCGCAACAAGGTGATGCTGTGTGTGTGGTGGGATTGGAAGGGCATTATTCATTATGAGCACATCAGGACCATCGATTCTGAACTCTACTGCGAACAACTGATGAGATTAAAGCAAGAAGTTGAAAGAAAGCGGCCGGAATTAATCAACAGAAGGGGTGTGGTTTTTCATCATGATAACGCTAGACCTCACACATCTTTAGCCACCCAACAAAAATTAAGAGAGTTTGGCTGGGAGGTGATAATGCATCCGCCGTATAGTCCTGACCTTGCACCTTCAGATTTCCACCTGTTTCGGTCTCTTCAGAATTCTTCAGGCAGTGTCAGATTAACATCACGAGAGGACTGCCAAAACCACTTGTCGCGGTATTTTGACCAGAAGTCCCAAAATTTCTATAGCAATGGGATCATGTCCCTACCTACAAGATGGCAAAAAGTTATCGAACAAAATGGTACCTACATACTTTAGTTAAATGTAAATAAACTTTATTAAAAAATGTTTTGAATTTTCTTAAAAAATGCGAAGAAACTTTTTCCCCAACCTATTATACATTAATTTAACAAAAGAAAAAATACGTGTCGATAATTTTGTAATCATTAGAAACGGAGGTAAACATCATCCAAGTAAACAATAAGCGAAAATTCTCATAGAATAAAAACTACCAAACTGAATGAAGTTTTAAGTCAAATTAAACCTCGGAGTAATCGGTGCACATAATGTAATATAGCTGAGCAGTGGTAGCCCAGTGGAATCGACCCCGACTTACGAGGTGGGTTCGAACCCAGTCAGGCGCATTAGTTATGTAATTTACTTCACCACCACTGCTCTCAAAACGGTGAAGGAAAATATCGTGAGGAAACCGGCATGTCCTAGAACCAAAAATTCGAAGTCATGCCCACTCTCTCTCACAGAGAAAAAGCCCGTGTCCCAGCAGTGGGAACATTGATTAAACCGACTGAATTGAGAATCTCTTCCTTTTTGAACTCGGTTCAAAGCCTATCAGTCACGTAAGCCGGCCGAACGTTAACTGATATCGCAGTCACTGATAAAATGATAACACAATACGATACTACAAATGAATTACGACGAAACTGACGAAAAGCGCAAGCACGTAATCCTTACGAGGCTTCTGGTGACTGGGACCGCAATAAAGTGACACCGCGGTCCCAGTTGCCGGATGCATTTAAACTTAATATTTGTATTCCGTCGACTAGGACCGATCCATAAATTGAACCAGAACGGTACAGTCAGACGAAAAATGTCTGTGGAAATCGTCTTGTTCAATACAAACCAGGTAAAAAGTAATAGGCTAGCATAGGTTCAAACTGGTCTGTATTAATATAATTCTCGGCAGGAATAGGTTACCTTAAATTGTCTTGTATCGATTCAGAAATATTTAAATAAATACCACTTTGAACTTATGCTAGCCTAGTACTTTTGCTGGTTAGTCAATGAAAAAGGTAAATAATTCTAAGTAGGAACTAAGTTGTCACAAAAAAAGAAAAAAAGAAAATATAAGTTTATTTAAACGTCTCTTAAATAAACTTATATTTTTTTAGCGTTGAGTAGCTAACTTAACCAGGATCTTCGTCGTTTAGTAGAATAAAACTCAGGATTGAAGTCAGATTATCCACACTTTTATTGTCAAAAATTACGCTACTTATATCTACAAAAATAATGGTACAATTAGAGCTAGTACTAAATCTAATATTTACAATATCCACCAATAGCGATGTGCGTAGGATGAGACGCGTGCGGGGTGCGGGGCGCTGTTTTGCACACGGCACTAATGTGTCGCGCGCATTCGCGAGCCTATAAATATGGGTGGCGCGCGGAGCGCGGTCCTTTCCGTCGAGCGCCGTCGTCGAGTGAAGATCCATACTGCTTGTCACTGCCTGAGTCCACGTGTTCCGTCTGCGAGGTTCTGTTGACTTGAAGCGAAGATCACGGAGGGTGCTGGAGCTTCTGCATGCGCTTACAAATCGCTTCCAAAGCGAAACTTCACTATTTCCTTTAACAGAAAACGTCTTGCTTCACTGTTTCCTTAACAGAAATCGTCAAAACGTGGTACTTGGTTTTGGTAATGGTAACTGGCAATGGTACGGTAATATGGTGGTTCTCTGGTAACTTGTGAGCACTAAATCGTTGGTAATGGTAAGGCAACGTGCCACTACATCACTCCCCCCTAAGCGAAGCGTACGTTGTGTTTGACTGCGCGGCCGGATCGGGTGACGTATGTGTCGCGCGGCGCTCTAGGGGTTGATGACCGGAGCGCGTCGCTTGTGGTATGAGTGCTCTCGGTGCGCGGTGCTTGTTGTGCGCATGTTGGTGGAGATGTGGTACATTCTTCTTCGTTGATTAGATGTGCTGGCTTGAGTCTGTCTATTGAGACAACTGTAGTTCGAAGTGGCATCTGTATGGTGAAATGCTTGCTGTCACGTTGAATCACCTTGAACGGGCCGTCGTAAGGAGGGGTCAATGGACTTCGCACGGTATCATTTCGCACGAAAACGTGCGTACACGTTGCGAGGTCTTTGTGTACAAACGTGCTCCTGTTGTTGGTATGTGATTTGCTGTTAGGTGCAAGTGACGACATTGTTTCGGTCAGCTGGCGGACGAATTCTGCGTCTTCATTATTCGGCTGTGTAGGCGCGAAGAAATCTGACGGTATTTTGAGTGTTGATCCATAGGTCATCAGGGCCGGGCTGACTTGTGTGTCTTCACGAAGTGCCGTACGTAATCCAAGCAATACGGTTGATAACTCCTCGCTCCAGTGTGTGCCGGCGCCTCTCGCCATGAGCGCGGCCTTCAATGTACGATGCCAGCGCTCGACTTGACCATTTGCTTGCGGGTGGTATGCAGTAGTTCGTATTCTCGTGATGCCAAACTTCTTCATTAGGGCGTTGAATAACGATGATTCGAATTGCCTTCCTTGGTCCGTCGTGACACGTAGTGGACAGCCAAATCGCGATATCCACCCCTCGTATAATGCCTTAGCTATAGTGTCGGCGGTGACGTCACGGATAGGAATCGCTTCCGGCCATTTAGTGCAGCGATCGATCATCGTGACTAGGTATCTGTAGTCGTTAGAGGGCGGCAGTGGTCCCACGATGTCGATGTGAATGTGTTCGAATCGCGATGATTTTTGAAACTCGCCGAGTGGACTGATAACGTGTCGTTGAACTTTTCCACGCTGGCAACCGATGCATGATTTGGCCCACAAACCAACATCTCTGTTCATACTTGGCCAAAAAAACTTTGTTGACATTATCTTCCTTGTTGTTCGCACACCCGGATGACTTAATTCGTGTTGCGCTTTGAATGCTATTATACGATAAGTCGCTGGTAGGTATGGACGAATGTTGCCAGTTGATGTTTCACATGTGATGGGTCGTTGACCTCCGGGCAATGTGATGCGGGCAAACTGTAGACTCGGGTTTGACATACAGATCTTCAGTTCGTCGTCATTTTCTTGGTCTTGGGCGAGTAGGTTGTAGTCGATTGTGGAGTGTGACAAGTTGATTTCTTCGATACGTGATAAGGCGTCGGCTGCTTCGTTGTTATCACCGTGCACATATTCGATCTTCGTGCAGAACTGACTGATGTAGTGTAGCTGTCTCTCTCTTCGTGGTGTGTCGCTGCTACTTGGCGTTCTTGTCAGCGCGTAAGTAAGTGGTTTGTGATCGGTGCATATTGTAAGGTCACTGCCCTCTATGAGTCGTCGTAGATGTTGTACAGCGGTGTACATTGCTAATAGTTCGCGATCGTACACGCTGTATCGTCGCTGCGTCTCGCTCATCGTTTTAGAGAAGAATGCCAGTGGTTTCCACACGTTGTTGACCTTTTGTTGTAGGACGGCGCCGATGCTTGTATTTGATGCGTCAGTGAATAAACATAACGGTGCGTTAGGTATCGGATGAGTCAATGTTGTTGCCTCGAGGATGCTTTGTCGGCATTTCTCAAAGGCTTCTTCTGCTGCTTGTGACCATTGAATGGGAGTCTTATCATTCTTCTTGCTGTTGTGTAGGTATTTGTTTAGTTCATGTTGTTGCTCGGCTTGATGTGGTAAACAACTACGGTAAAAGTTTATCATTCCCAGAAATCTTCTTAATTCTTGAACTGTCTGCGGTTTCGGATAGTTGACTATGGCTTGTATTCTTTCTTGAGTGGGTTTGATTCCGTCTGCTGATACCTCGTATCCGAGGAACTCGATTTTTTCTTTTTCAAATTCGCACTTGTCGATGTTGAGACTGACGCCGTAGGTGTTTAGTCGTTCTAGCACTTGCTCTAGGTGGCGGCGATGTTCTTCCTTGTTTTTTGAGTGGACAAGCAGATCGTCGACGAAACAGAATACGTTGTCATCTAGTCCTCGTAGTACCTCGTGCATGAAACGTTGAAAAGTTTGACCGGAGTTTCTTAGGCCAAACGTCATGCAAGTAAATTCGAAGAGTCCGAACGGTGTTATAATCGCTGTCTTCTGAGCGTCTTCTTTTGAAATAGGAATCCAAAAGTACGCCATTTTCAGATCAAGTTTTGAGTATATTTTCTTGCCGTGAAGTTGGTATGTGAAATCTTGAATTCGTGGAATGGGATATCGGTCTGGAACTGTGACGGCGTTGAGTCTTCTGTAATCGCCACATACTCGTAGTGATCCGTCTTTTTTCTTTACGATGTGTAGCGGACTTGCCCACGGACTGTTTGACGGCTTGCATATTCCACTCTCGATCATGCGCTCGAACTCAAGTTTAGCCGCTTTATACTTGTCGGGCGGTAGAGGGCGCGGCCGAGAGTAGATCGGCGGCCCAGTTGTCTCGATGTGATGTGTGACGTCATGCTTGACTGGAGTTTTGAGTGTCATCGGTCGCAGTACATCTGGATATTTCTTCAGCAGGTCGTGATGAGTGTGGTCGCGGTTGATAACGTGGATCGATTCTTCTTTGCTGTTTATTTTGATGGCGTTCACGCTGAGCTCCGTTAAACGGTCGATCAGGGCCGGTTTTAGCACTACCAGCGCCCCAGGCGAGATTTTCTACGGCGCCCCCTAACTGCAATACAAACCCATATGAAAAAAACCGGCCAAGTGCGAGTTGGACTCGCCCATGAAGGGTTCCGTAGTAGCAAGCATAGATTAGGGATATAATTATATTGAGATTAGTAAGTAAAACACAAACAATCAAAATAACTTTGTTTTTCATAGTGTTTGTATGAATGGCAAAGTTAAATTTGCGGTTTTTGAAAATGTACTATATCTCAAAAACTGCAAACTATATCTCATCCAAACCAATTTTCGTTGGAAGTTTTTGTTGAGGTCTACATTATATATATTTTTTAGTTTTGTCATTCTCTTATTTTAAAAGTTACGGGGGGGGGACGGACACACTTTTTACCACTTTGGAAGTGTCTCTCGCGCAAACTGTTCAGTTTAGAAAAAAATGATATTAGTAACCTCAATATCATTTTTAAAGACCTATTCATAGATACCCCACACGTATGGGTTTGGTGAAAAAAAAATTTTTGAGTTTCAAATCTAAGTATGGGGGGTACCCCCTTTTGTTATATTTTTATTTTTGTGTGAAAATCCTAATGCGGTTCACTTATTACATCTACTTACCAAGTTTCAACAGGATAGCTCTCATACTTTCGAAGAAAAGTGGCTGTGACATACGGACGGACAGACAGACAGACAGACATGACGAATCTATAAGGGTTCCGTTTTTGCCATTTGGCTACGGAACCCTAACAACAACATGACCGGAACAAATTATAATTAGTCTTAAAAAAAACATAGATGGCAGTAAAGGTAACTATTATGAATTGAACGACTCCTAAAATGCGTTTAACGGCAGATCCTGGCTGAAGTAAGACTAATAAAAAATTATCCTTCCTTTTCCATATAGACCAAGATCCCAGTGCCCCCAGACCTACGTCATTTTAGCAAAGCTGTAATTTTGTGGGTTTGTAGTCTACTATGAACTTAAGACAGTATGCATACTTACTAGCTCGAAAGCGGGGCCGTTCCACAGGTACCGCGACCTAAAGGTGGATAAAAACCTTGTTCAACTACGTCATTTTAGCAAGCCTAAATTTTACATGATATTACTCATGGTACTATTTCAAGACCTTTTGTAAGTTGCCAGACCATTCTGATGGGCCAATCATTCTGCCAGACGCCTTAAAGTCCTTCCCTTAAACTTGAATACCCCTTTTCACCAACTTCGGGTGCGATTTTCGAAAAATCCAAAAACACGTGTTTGATTATTTTTGATCTAGTATATAAATACTGATTTTCGAATAGATGGGCCCGCGCGTTATGATTTTCCCATACAAATTTCAACATCGTCTAGACCACCAATGGAGGGGGTAGTTTAAAAAAATTTATGATGCCAATCTTTTTTATTTTCTTATGTTCATATTCGAGGTAAGTTTCTAATTTTTAAACCCAAGTAATAAGATTTTTCATACAAAAGTTTTCACCCCTTTAGAGGGGGGCTTTCGCAAAATCCCTTCTTACTGAACACCTACATAGTAAACTGCAATAACTGTCCAAAATTTAGACTTCTGCGTTTAGCGGTTTTGGCTCAGGAGTCTTACGTCCGTTAAAGACGTCGATATTCATGACGTCATCTTTGTATATTTTGAACGGTTGGTAGATGTAAATAAAAGAACAGGGTATGGTCTTAAGACTCTTCTACAGCCAAAACCGCTAAACGCAGAAGTCTAAATTTTGGACAGTAGTTGCAGTTTACTATGTACATGAGCAGTAAGAAGGGATTTTGCGTAATCCCCCCTCTAAGGGGGTGAAACGGGGTGAAAACTTTTGTATGAAAAATCTTATTCCTTGGGTTTATACATTTGAAACTTACCTCGAATATGAACATAAGAAAATAAAAAGATTGGCATCATTAATTTTTTTAAACTACCCTCCATTGGTGGTCTAGACGATGTTGAAATTTGTATGGGAAAATCATAACGCGCGGGCCCATTTATTCGAAAATCAGTATATAAATACTAGATCAAAAATAATCAAACACGTGTTTTTGGATTTTTCGTAAATCGTCCCTCAAGTTGGTGAAAAGGGGTATTCAAGTTTAAGGGAAGGACTTTAAGGCGTCTGGCAGAATGATTGGCCCATCGGAATGGTCTGGCAACTTACAAAAGGTCTTGAAATAGTACCATGAGTAATAATATCATGTAAAATTTAGGCTTGCTAAAATGACGTAGTTGAACAAGGTTTTTATCCACCTTTAGGTCGCGGTACCTGTGGAACGGCCCCGCTTTCGAGCTAGTAAGTATGCATACTGTCTTAACTTTATAGTAGACTACAAACCCACAAAATTACAGCTTTGCTAAAATGACGTAGGTCTGGGGGCCACTGGGATCTCTCTCTAATAGCCTATTTATCCATTTACACTCATAAATCACGTAATTTCGATAAAAAAGGAAACTGCAGACTTTATTTCCGTTCGATCAAACAGAATGAAAAAGTTCAACTATGCATTTGTGCATGTTTGCAATGCGTTGCAATAGATGGCGTTTTACTCAAATGAGTGACGAAAAGCATGTAATTTTGCACAAACGTTCCTTGAATTATGTAAGTTTTGTGTTTTCTTTAGACGGGTTTTGGGTTTATCCCCTAAAAATGGGATGAAAGAAATTGGGATATTTACGAGAAAGTGGGCCTGCGGCGCCCCTTCGTATTCGGCGCCCTGGGCGGTCGCCTAACCGCGCCTTACCCTAACGCCGGTACTGCGGTCGATTAGTTTTCTTTGGTGCAAGTCGACTAACAGTTTATGATGTACTAGAAAGTCGGCACCCAGTAATGAAGTCTTCACGTTGGCGACGACGAAAGTCCACTTAAAACTTCTTCGTAAGCCTAGGTTGAGCTCGAGTGTGCGCTCTCCGTAGGTACGAATCTCTGTTCCGTTTGCCGCGTACAGTTTGTAACTTGCATTCTCCGCCGGTCTTGAATATTTCTGGTTTCGCGCGGCTAGCACTGATATGTCGGCTCCCGTGTCGACTAAAAATCTTTCTCTTGTTTTGGTGTCGATTACACATAAGCGGCGGTTAGTTTGGTTTACATCGACACCCGCCACTATCGATGTACGTTCTAGTTTTCCCGCTTTGTGAAGGAACACGGCGATTCACATTTTCGTGCTCCATTGCCAAATCGGTAGTGATAACGGCACAACCAGTCGGGATCGCCGGGCTTGCGGGCGTTATCAGTACGCTGTCTTGAATGTGAACGTGAGCGGAAGCGGCCACGATGCGCGGAGTTTTGGCGGGAACGATGATGCGACGAATATTGCTGGTTGCGGAGTTCGGCGACTTCGAGTGACAATTTTTCTATTTGTTTCGTAAGCATGTTGATTTGTAGAGCTGTTATCGTGTTTATCTGCCCCTCGTTGACTGCTGGACTTGACGATGGAGGGTTTGACGTAGAGACTGCGGCGACTGTAGCTGGTTCAAAATGTTCCATCATTTTGTCTGCCATCGCAGCTAGCACTTCGAGCGACGACTCTGTGTTTACGGAGAGTACGGCGCGGACCTGTGTGGGCAGCTGGTTGAGCCACATAACCTTCAGCGCTTCATCTGATAGTAGCTTCCCACTGAGGTCTCGCATTTTACGCAGCAGCTGGCTTGGCTTCTGGTCGCCGAGTTCGAGTCCGCTGAGTAGCTTTTGTAACTGGCGGTGATCTGACTCCTGGTACGTTGATATAAGTCTATCTTTGAGCGCGCTGTACTTCCCGGTGCTCGGTGGATGTAAGATGATGTCGCCGATCTGTTCTAGGTCGCTGTTGCCAAGTAGTGGAACAACGAGGTTGAATTTCTGCTCTTCACTTATCTTGCTGGCAGCGACGGCGGCTTCAAATTGCGCGAACCATAGTCGTGGGTTTTGACGCCAGAATGGTGGTAGTCTTGCAGGTAGTGAGATTGATGCCACGTCGTTCTTCATAGCTGTGCTGCCCTGAGCGTCGCTGAAATCTTCGGTATCGTTCTTGTTCATGATGTGTTGTAGTCCGGTTTCCGGTCGTCGGTTTTTTGTTTTTTCGGGATTTTCGGGGTTCTCGGGGTCACCACTTTAGCGTTGAGTAGCTAACTTAACCAGGATCTTCGTCGTTTAGTAGAATAAAACTCAGGATTGAAGTCAGATTATCCACACTTTTATTGTCAAAAATTACGCTACTTATATCTACAAAAATAATGGTACAATTAGAGCTAGTACTAAATCTAATATTTACAATATCCACCAATAGCGATGTGCGTAGGATGAGACGCGTGCGGGGTGCGGGGCGCTGTTTTGCACACGGCACTAATGTGTCGCGCGCATTCGCGAGCCTATAAATATGGGTGGCGCGCGGAGCGCGGTCCTTTCCGTCGAGCGCCGTCGTCGAGTGAAGATCCATACTGCTTGTCACTGCCTGAGTCCACGCGTTCCGTCTGCGAGGTTCTGTTGACTTGAAGCGAAGATCACGGAGGGTGCTGGAGCTTCTGCATGCGCTTACAAATCGCTTCCAAAGCGAAACTTCACTATTTCCTTTAACAGAAAACGTCTTGCTTCACTGTTTCCTTAACAGAAATCGTCAAAACGTGGTACTTGGTTTTGGTAATGGTAACTGGCAATGGTACGGTAATATGGTGGTTCTCTGGTAACTTGTGAGCACTAAATCGTTGGTAATGGTAAGGCAACGTGCCACTACATTTTCTTTTTTCACAAAGAAATGTATACATTTATTTTTTTCGTCTTCCACACTCACATTTTACCCTAGCGCCGCCGCCACCCCTGGTGAAACAAGGAAAACTTCAAATCAATTATCCTACCTACATAAATAAACATAACATGAATCAGAACTTTTAGCCGAATATCAATGTCACGTCAGGTGCGTTGTAATTTATCGATAAAATGCTATATTATTATTTACCTAATCGATGAAACTGGTGGAGGTTGAGTCATCGTAAACTTTATAATCAGGTAGCTGTAAACTTGAAACTGACCCACCTGCACCTTTTTTAGGGTTCCGTAGCCAAATGGCAAAAACGGAACCCTTATATATTATATTCGTCATGTGTGTGTGTCTGTCCGTCCGTATGTCACTTTTGTCGAAAGTATAAGAGATATCCTGTTGAAACTTGGTAGGTAGATGCATTAGGATTTTCAGGATTTTCACACAAAAATAAAAACAAAACAATTTTTGGGGGTACCCCCCATACTTAGAATTGAAACTCAAAAATTTTTTTTCACCAAACCCATACGTGTGGGGTATCTATGGATAGGTCTTTAAAAATTATATTGAGGTTACTAATTTCAGTTTTTTCTAAACTGAACAGTTTGCACGAGAGACACTTCCAAACTGGTAAAATGTGTGTCCCCCCCCCCTGTAACTTCTAAAATAAGAGAATGATAAAACTAAAAAAAAATATATAATGTAGACCTCAACAAAAACTTCCAACGAAAATTGGTTTGGATGAGATACAGTTAGCAGTTTTTGAGATATAGTTTTATTACATTTTCAAAAACCGCAAATATAACTTTGCCATTCATACAAACACTATGAAAAACAAAGTTAATTTTATTGTTTGTGTATATTACTTACTAATCTCAATATAATTATATCCCTAATCTATGCTTGCTACTACGGAACCCTTCATGGGCGAGTCCAACTCTCACTTGGCCGGTTTTTTTACGTGGTATAATCATGGAATTAGTCCTCCCACCTAGGACAGGGCAGGAGGGACTGTCAGACTTGTACGTCTATTTAATTCCATCTATCAAGATCAGAAATCAAGAGTTAGAGTAGACCGGTTTTATCTTGACCATATTATTTCCTTTGAAAAAATTCAACAAATAGATTACATCTCGAGAAGTAGGTATTACAGCTAGAATGGGCTGCATACAACAAATTAGACAATATTCTGAAATCATAATTCATCATCATCATCGGATAAAACACAGCCTTGAGCTAAGTTATACAACTGGTAATTAGGAACAACATTGAATAGCTATTTCATATCTAGATATCCGAGATTACCATTTACGACGCTTTTTATCAAGTAAAATTCGTAATGATGCAATCATAGTTTAACGAATGAGTAACACATTATGTAGGTACCTATGTACATGTAGATGTTACTTCGGCAGGCCTGTTGGTCTAGTGGTTAGTGACCCTGACTGCTATGCCAGAGGTCGTGGGTTCGATTCCCACCCAGGACAAATGTTTGTGTGATGAGCACGATCATTTGTTCTGTGTCTGGGTGTAATTTATCTATAATATGTATGTATTTAGAAATATATATAAGTATGTTTATCAGTTGTCTAGTACCCATAACACAAGCTCTGCTTAGCTTGGGACTAGATGGCGCTGCGCTGTGTGATAGTTGTGGAATAAAAAAAAATATACTTTCTCCAACAAATGTTTTTGTTTGAATTGCGTTATTAAATAACCCTATAGCTTAATTTCTTTATCTGCCTAGCCGTTTCACAACTATTTTTGGGTCGGCTTCCAGTTGAACCAGATGCAGCTGAATATCAGTATTTTACATGGAGCGACTGCCTATCTGATCTCCACAACCCACACCCAGTAACTGGGTAATTTTACGATACCCCCTGGTAAGACTGCCGGTTGTAAAACGAGCTTCTGACTGTGATTAACGACTGTCAGATATCTACAAATGACAGCCGGGACCAACGGCTTTACGTGCTTTGCGAAGCACACCAAACTCGCTATGATAAATGGTCACCCTTCCACAGTCCAACCTCGGCAAGCACGCCTTAACCGTAAAAATCGGCGGCTTTACATTATTAAGCTACCAGCTCCTTATAGTAAAACTATCAAACCCGGCGAACTCCGTTTCGCCACAAGATGGCTTCGAATTATGTAACATTTCGTTTGGTGATTAAAAGAAGAAGAAATTTTTTTTTCCAGAATTTTCTTTGCTATAAACCTCACGGAGCCCGACACCTTTCCAACGAATGCAAAACCGTGGAAATCGGTTCGTGCGTTCTGGAGTTAAAGTGTCAGGAAGGAAAACCCGACTTATTTTTATATGTATAGTAGGGTGGAAATCGGTTCGTGCGTTCTGGAGTTATAGCGTCAGGAAGGAAAACCCGACTTCTATATTAATAATTTCGTCAAGGGCTACGGTAGACTCGATCGAAAGCTTACCTAAATAATAAAACATTAAAAAATAAAGATTTCGAGTCGACAACATATATCCGCAAAATTCGGATTGTCGAGTATTTTGTAAAATTCTTATGATTTTGACCAGACAGATCGCAGCCGCCATATTGGCCTCTCACGCGAAACGTCAACTGACATCGGATAACATGTTGAGAAGTTTTTATTTCTTTTTGGCAACCGAGTCGATAGCACTGTTAGCATGCCAGTGTCATGTGGTGTATTAAACTAAACCTCCTCAACACGTTTCTATGAACTGCAATATAAGTCAAGTGTCAAACGAAACGTCTGACAGCAACTGGTGGCAGTGGCCATCACGAATAATATCTCAATCAGCGGCACACAAATTGCAAGAATTTTCCTTTCTGATCGAGAACGATATTACCTCTGGTTACTACTTCTTCACGTGAAAGGGCCGACTTGCTTCAGAGAGGAAAGAACCTATGAAAATATTATTTACTAGCTTCCAGTCCCGAATTCGCATGGGTGGATATGATATGCTTACTAATGGTGAACAATTTTTCAAAATCGGCACAGTAGTTTTTGAGTTTATTCATTACAAACTAACACACACACACTCGCAAAAATACAAATCTTTCCTCTTTATAATATTAGGAGTCTGAAACGTTTTACCAACAGTCGTTTGGTCCATGAACTGTTGGTACGGCGAATCCCCGCTGCCTTGACAAGTTTAGTGTGGCGGGAAGAGATCTCAGGGCGGTATGGAGGGAGCGATTGTCGCAACCGAGGTCCGGGCACGCCGCGATGGCGGCGGTAAGACCCCTCTTTGAGGAGTGGCTAGATAGGCGTCACGGCGTCCGGAACTACCGCCTGACGCAGGTCTTCACCGGACACGGAAGTTTCGGGAGGTACATGTGTCGGATGGGGAAGGAGAAAACGCCTGGGTGTCACCACTGCGTGGATCGCCCGGAGGACACGGTGGGACATACGGTGCAGGACTGTCCCGCTTGGGCAAAGCATCGCCATGTCCTCACGACGGCGATAGGCGGCGACCTCTCGCGCCCGGCATTGGTCGAGGCCATGCTGCGGGGCGGGATAGAGTGGGAAGCGGTCGCCTCCTTTTGCGAAGCAGTCGTGCTAGCGAAGGAGGAGGTGGGAGGCGCGAGGGAGAGGACAGCATGCACCTCACGACCCAGCCGCAGTGGTAGACGCCCATGGCGACGGACGTCGCAGAACGATCTCCGGACAACAGGCGCGGGCGGCGAGTAATGGGCGATTCGCTGTCTGATCATGGACCATGCCCGGGTCGACGGCCCGTTGTGTTCCACGCGCGCCTCAAAGAGTGTCAGCACAATGACGGGGCCCCTTTGAGGGCCAAAGCCTGCCGCGGTCCTGGGACTTATGAGTTACCGTGACCCCGGAACGCAAAGGGCTATTGAAGGACACCGAGGAATTTAGTCAGTACAAGTCTGACAGTCCCTCCTGCCCTGCTCTGGGTGGGAGGACTCATTTTATGACGATAAAAAAAGGATAAATAAAAAAAAATTGTATCGGTATCCTCCAACAGCGCTTCGCACTAAAAAATACATTATTAAGTTCCGACATCCACGCGAACGAAGTCGCGGGCACAGCTAGAACCTTGAGAACCTATATGACTACAGAAATATCTACATTTTGTTATCTACCTACATTTTGTACCTAGATGTGTATTATGATTCACGTTTTACCCGAGCGAAGCCGGGTTTTCATCTAGTATTTTTATATAGTAGATTACTACCTACATGCTGGTATAAAACAAAATCGTATTCTGCATCTATACATTATTCACTAGCTCCTATTAAACAGTTGTCGGCAGGGTTGTCGCAGTATTCTGCTACGCTACGCTGAGAGTGAGGATTTGATTCCCGCGTACGGAACGAATATTTGTATGGTCTACAGGTATGTATGTTGGTCGATTCTGCAACCATTCACCGACGACCGGTTCATCATTGGGCGTTTCGCCGATAGGACGATTCATTTATGTCCGGTTCATCGATAGAACCTTTCACCTAGGGACTTTTCGCCGACAGGACGATTCGTTTATCAATAGACTCTTTCAACAACGGACTTTTCGATGATGAAGATGATAAGTTTAAAAGAGTTTAAAGAGTTATAGGTTAACCGTCGTGTCAGCAAAAGGTCCTTTGTTGAAAGAGTCTATTGATGAGACGGATATAAACGAATCGTCCTGTCGGCGAAAAGTCCCTAGGTGAAAGGTTCTATCGATGAACCGGATATAAATGAATAGTCCTATCGGCGAAAAGTCCAAAGGTGAAAGAGTCTATCGGTGAAACGGCCATAAATGAATCGTCCTGTCGGCGAAACGTCCAATGGTGAACCGGTCGTCGGTGAATGGTTGCAGAATCATGTTGTTCCAGGTCTGGCTGTGTAAGTGAGTTTAATTAAATGTTTGAAACGCACCCAAGACACAAACATAATTCCGAGTGTGGGGAAAAAAAAGACAACGTTTTATCAAAAAATACACCGTTTATGATGGTAAATGATCATTTTTATAACATGACGATTATTGTTGGAAAAGTTTTGCCGCACTGGGGAATGTTTTTCAAGTCATGCACATGTAATATTCGTCATAGGTAAAAGATTAAAAAAAAAGACCCGGTGGCATAATTATGTACCTATTGATTACGTATGATAAAAAATGCACACATGAAAATGTGAAAACGAATGAAAAAATGAATGAAAACAACACAAAAGAAAAAATGTAGGCACGTACAAACAGCTTAGAATTTCATTCAGGTTTTCCCGTAAGCCGATACTTATCTGTTTTCATAAATTAGGGTACCTATATATTTTGAGGCAGATCGATAACGCATGATAAGAAACTTTGTTAAAGCAAGACCCGATAACGAAATGCGATAGCCATATTTAACTGTAATCATACTTTTTTGGAGAAACCATAAAAACCAAACACTAAATTGTCCTTCTATGGCGACTATTTAATCTTAACATACTATAAAAACAAAGTCGCGCAAGTTTGCGGGACTAAAACCGCCACTTTAAGGTGCATTCACACACATCACCGTCACGTCACGTCACCGGACCAGTTTAAAAAAAAAACGGCCCAAGTGCGAGTTGGACTCGCCCATGAAGGGTTCCGTAGCAGCAAGCATAGATTAGAGATATAATTATATTGAGATTAGTAAGTAATATACACAAACAATAAAAATAACTTTGTTTTTCATAGTACATATTTGTATGAATGGCAAAGTTATATTTGCGGTTTTTGAAAATGTACTATATCTCAAAAACTGCTAACTGTATCTCATCCAAACCAATTTTCGTTGGTAGTTTTGGTTGAGGTCTACATTATATATTTTTTTTAGTTTTATCATTCTCTTATTTTAGAAGTTACGGGGGGGGGGACACACTTTTTACCACTTTGGAAGTGTCTCTCGCGCAAACTCTTCAGTTTAGAAAAAAATGATGTTAGTAACCTCAATATCATTTTTAAAGACCTATTCATAGATACCCCACACGTATGGGTTTGGTGAAAAAAATTTTTTTGAGTTTCAATTCTAAGTATGGGGGGCACCCCCAAAATTTGTTTTGTTTTGATTTTTGTGTGAAAATCCTAATGCGGTTCACATAATACACCTTTCTACCAAGTTTCAACAGGATAGCTCTTATACTTTCGACAAAAAGTGGCTGTGACATACACGGACAGACAGACAGACAGACATTTTTTTTTTTTTTTTTTTTTCGTGGTAAAATCATCAAATGAGTCCTCCCACCCCGGGCAGGGCGGGAGGGACTGTCAGACTTGTACTGACTAAAATCCACGGTGTCCTTCAATAGCCCTTTGTGTTCCGGGGTCACGGTAATGAGATAAGTCCCGCGACCCCGGCAGGCTTTGGCCCTCTTGGGCGGGGCCCCGTCATCGTGCTGACGCTCTTTGAGGCGCGCGTGGAACACAACGCGCCGTCGACCCGGGCATGGTCCATGGTCGGGCGGCGAGTTGCCCTTTACTCGCCGCCCGCATGCCCGCGCCTACGGTGGCCGGAGATCGTCTTGCGACGTCCGACGCCGTGGGCGCCAACCACCGCGGGTGGGGCGGAGGGAGGACTCTGTCCTCTCTCTCTCGCGGCGCGCCTCCTCCTTCGCGAGCATTACTGCTTCGCAGAAGGAGGCGACCGCTTCCCACTCCGTCTCGCCCCGCAGCATGGCCGCAACCAATGCTGGGCGCGAGAGGTCTCCGCCTATCGCCGCCGTGAGGACACGTCGGTGCTCTGCCCAAGCGGGGCAGTCTTGCACCGTATGCTCTACTGTGTCCTCCGGGCGATCTTCGCAGTGGTGACACCCAGGCGTTTCCTCCTTTTTCCTTAGACACAGGTACCTCCCGAAACATCCGTGTCCGGTGAGGACCTGCGTCATGCGGAAGGTCAGGACGCCGTGACTCCTATCCAGCCACTCCTCAAAGAGGGGTCTTACCGCCGCGATTGCGGCGTGCCCGAGACAGACAGACATGACGAATCTATAAGGGTTCCGTTTTTGCCATTTGGCTACGGAACCCTAAAAATGGTACTATACTCCTAGTATGACTTTGTTCCCACACATCAGTCACCGGTCAGCCACCGGCACGTGATCTATCAGTGACGTCACCGATCAGGCACTTCAAATACTATTTCCATACAAGTTTCATACTTTTATCCCCACACACCCGGGATCGTCACGCACGTCTCAGTCAGCGTCGTGCTGTGTCACCAACCCGTAACTTGACTGATGTTATTATTCAATGAGTCAAACCAGCGACGTGACTGACGAGTGACGTGAGGGTGGCTGGTGTTTGTAAATACGTACACAAACCGTCACCGATCCGTTGTCAGTGACGTGACGGTGACGTGACGTGACCGATGTGTGTGAATGCACTTTTACCAATGCTGTTAAAAAAATTGCGATAGAATAGATAATTGACTATTTGAATGAAAAATTCTCATTAGTCCGTCAGTTATATACACCGTGTTCCGGACGATATACATAAACTTCGACCAGATGTTCAAACCACGGAAGTAAGCATTTTTCATTATGGACACATTAATAAATTCTTATTTTTTATTTTTTGTTAATTTTCATACAAACTAAATACCTAGACGTAAATAACCCGATATGCATGCCTCTTTATCCGAATTGGCAACGTCATTCATAACATTTGGCGGGCTGAAACAAATGAAATGCAAATAGTATTTGATAGATTTCAAATTAAGATACTTTCTCACTGCATAGCTCAATTAAATTTCATTAAATGAAATTACAAATATCTTTGTAACGAAGCCTTTTTAAGTACTACTTCCTTTGTTGGATTTGATTTGTAAAAGCCATAGAAGTATTTGCTAAAGTTTATGGATAACGTGAAGAACACGGTGTATATTCAAAAATATTTGACCCGTATACTTTTGTTACTAAAGAGCGCATATTCTGAAAGTTGGCAACGTCGCACATAGTTGTCAAATATTAACAAGTTTTAATTAATTTAGCAATGTTACTGTATGGAAATAAGAAATATGGCTCTGTAGTGCACTAGAAAATTGATAAGGGAATCTCAGACCAACAAATTAATATCGTAACACCGAATAGGTATATAGTTTTAGACGTAAAAAAAATATTTGGAAACTTTCCAAATGCTTTTTTTACACCTGAAACGGTTACAACATCAAATTCAGTGTTTTAATTGCATTTCTATATCAATGTTCTAGTGCACTACAGAGCGATATTTTTTATTTCCATACAGTAGCATTGCTGAATTAATTAAAACTTGTTAATATTTGACAACTATTTGCGACGTTGCCAACTTTCAGAATAAGCGCTCTTAAACCTTAAACTAAAATTGACGGAGATATGATGCCACAACTTAGTACAATTTTTATTGAATTCTGTTGATGTGTTATACACATCTTGGCGAAATTCATTGATTCTTACAAAAGAAAATATTGCTAGACTTTCGACCCGCAGCACGCGCCAATTTACCGAACGCATGCACCAAATTGGACGTTATTCTTTTTCTGTTATGTTCGTTATTATCGGTACAAGGTGTCTGAAGTAAGAAACTTTTCGAAAAATCACCTCGTAGGTACAAAATCTGAAGCGTGCGAAGCCAGGTGCGCCGCTAGTCGATATAACAAATTAAACGACCCAACCTGTGATCTATGACGTTGAAAGCTGAACTGTCTGTCACTGACCTAAGTCGCGATTATGACGATAACAAGGAATATGAGGGAAGGGAACATAAGTCTGCAGACGAGACGACGCATAAGCATCATAGTAACGAGTATCAAATGCGCAAACGCAAATAAACAAGCCTCTGAAGGCCATGGTGTCTGTGAAAGTGCTATACAGCAATGTTTGATACAAAAATAGTACAACGGCTGTCTAATATGAAAACAAAAATAACGTGATGAAGGCCAAATTTTTTATACCTACTTAATAGTTTGTAGTGTATTTTTTTTTTGCATTTCTATGGCCTCGCCGCATTGTCGAGTAGTTAAATTCCGAAAAGTGACTTCGTCCGTTCCACTCGGGAATTTTGGGGTAAAATTCGTGGTGTCTGACGCTGCTGTAATACTAGATAGGTAACATTTACAAAACATAAAAAATAGGAATTTCAATCATAAGGTCATTATCACATCAATGATAGTCTAGGAATCACTACATTATAAAACAGCGTCACCCACCGCGTATGTATGTCTGTTCGCAGTAAACTCAAAAACTACTAAACGGATATTTATTGCAATAGATATACAGGGTGATTGGAAGATGGGTGCAAAGCTTTAAGGTGAAGATAGTACAGACAATTTAGAACCATTTAAGCCATGATTGTCTTAGACGAAGTCTTACCAATTTTTTTTAACATAATTTTTTAGTTATTTATCAGAAATTCCCAAAATTTTATGTAAACTGCTTATTTATGGCCAAATTGAATGATAAATGAATTCATTTTTATTTTATTTTATTACAGTAATGTGTAAGCCATCCAGCAAAACATGTTTTAGGCTTGTGTGTCTTTAAACATTTTCTTTACAGACATTTAACGTTAAGAAAAAAATTAAAATTTTTGGCAATACGTTTTTTAAACCATAATAATAAAAAAACGAAGGGTGCTTCTTTTGTTCAAACCTTTTTAAAGACATGCTTGATAATCTCACTTTCTTTTGAGGTATCGTTTACGCGGTTATCATACCAATTATTGTAATTAGGACTTACAAACCAATTAGAGGGAGATTTTTTTAATTTTAAGAAGTCTAATCAAAACAGACATTACAATCAAAATTATTTATTTTTCATGTTCAAAATGACGGCCGTGATTTCTAATACAAGCACGGCTCCGTCTTCTAACTTTTGCAGTTGTTATTTTCAACATAATTTCCTGCTTCATTGTTTCAAACGCTGAATTAATTTTATCTATCAATTCTCTTCTCTAGTATTTATTTCTTCATTCGTATACACCAGTTCTTTGGCCCGGCCCCACACGAAAAAGTCCAACGGGGTCAGAAATGGTGAGCGAGCCGGCCAAGGGATGGGTCCATCCCTGCCGATCCAGCTGTCAGGAAAGCAATGAACACCGTTTAAGGTCCAATGTGCTGGGCAGCCGTCTTGTTGAAAAAATATTGTTCGGTCTCTTTTGAAGATCGAGGCACATGATTCCTCTATCAGCAATGGTAAATCGATTTGCAGAAATTTCAAATAATTTTCACCATTCAAAGGATCCGGTAGGAAGTGGGGCCCCATCAACGTTCTGGTAATTATTCCAGCCCATACGGTGACAGAGAATTATTCTTTTAAGCAAAAATTTTGTTTTTGGTAGGCTGCCTAAAATTTAAAATTTCTCTTTAGAATTGGTTTGTAGGTCCTAATTTCAATAGTTTGTAAGATATCCGCGTAAACGATACCTCAAAAGAAAGTGATATTATCAAGCATGTCTTTAAAAAGGTTTGAACAAAATTAGCACCCTCCGTTTATTTCTTTAGTACGGTTTAAAAAAAGTTTTGATAAACTTTTACATTTTTCCTGAACATTAAATGTCTGTAAAACAAATGTCTAATGACACACAAACCTAAAACATGTTTTGCTGGATTGCTTACACGTTACTTTAATTAAATAAAATAAAAATGAATTCATTTATCATTCAATTAGGCCATAAATAAGCAGTTTAGATAAAATTTTGGAAATTTCCGAAATAAAACTTAAAAATTAGATTTAAAAAAATTGGTAAGACTTTGTTTAAGACAATCACGGCTTAAATGGTTCTAAATTATCTGTACTATATTCGCTCCAAAGCTTTGCACTCATCTTCCAATCACCCTGTATATATATTTTTAATATCTATTTTCGGTTTTAAATCAAGATTTGAAATGGTCGGAAAAATTCAAGTCGCCTGGAAGCTTTCATCGAATCGACATTCGACAACGCTGCCATAGATAATGTAACAAAACATGCATGTAGGCATAAACAATTTATATTCTCTACCATCCGGGCGGAGCAGGGGCAGGTCGCTAGTAAGATAATTATGATCTTTCTTGTGAACTGACGAGAAGAATCAAAGACTATAAAAGGATGGAATGGCGGAAGGCTTTTACCTACGACTGGCATATACAATTGTATTTAAGGTAAAAAAATGTTACAGGTTTAATGAAAGTTAAGTGATCGACTGCTGAACTGCATGTCGCGGGTTCGATTCCCCGCACGGAACAAATATTTGTATCACCTACAAGTAGTTATTCCGGGTCTGGGTGTTTGTGTGTCAGTTTCAATGTTTATAAACACACCCTATAAACATTCACCCAACAAACAAGGAAAAATTCCAAAAGTTTTTTTTTCGAAACGCTTTTTTTTTTCAATAAACGAAAATAAATGAATTAGATACTTATTTAAAGGTACCGCAAAGGTATTCAGTGCTCTGAGTGAGGAGACAATAACTATATAAAAAAAAATTTTTACTCTATTATCCAGTTTCCTTGACTTCATTGCGAAAAATCGTACAATACACGACGTTTCTCATAGAAATATCTTTAAAACACTTCTGCCAAAAATAAACGCTTCCGTTTCATAATTTCAGTCTGAAATTCAGGGCCATTATCGAAATGATGTTATAAAGCTTTGTGTTGTGGCCACCTTGACACCGTTGCTGATACCATCTCATGATCTAGTCACGTAACTTACTTTCTTTATCGTCCATTCATTATTCAGCTAATGGACAGCCTAAGTTATTACTTTTGTATACTATTATTTTGACCACTTAAATGAATATTTTACTATAGGTATCTGATCTATGGTTTTCATGAACTCTACGCAGTACCTAAATGAGATAGTGGTCAAATAAAAAAAAACTAAATGTAGGAAAAGACCACTGTTGAATTTTTAATTATCGATGCCGAACAATGCGTTGAAAAACATAATGCCAAAATAGTAATTGGCAACTCATTAGTCTAATTTCTCGCAACATGATAAGCACGTCAAAATTTCTAATTCTATCTACACGAAAAAAAACATAAACAAACCTCAAGTTCCTCTAAAAACTTGATCTCCTCCACATCCCTGGTGTTCTCCTCACTGGTGATGATCCTACCATTCGCACTCACTTCACCGGTAAGGTTCACATCCTTCAACTGATCACCTTCCACTTTCAAATCGTTCAACATGTGGTACGCACTGTTACTGTGTCCGAACTTCTGCATCGCATGCATTATAGACTTGCCTTTATAATTTTTGAGCGTGTTCACACCGCCGGGGTGATCGCGCATGAATTTTTTTAAGTCATAATGTTCACCGTTGAAGTTGACGGGGAATATTTCGCGGGGTTCGTGTAATTCGTCCATGGCGGAGCTGTGGTGGCGACAGCCGCGCCCGCGAGCAACCTCAAGCGACTAAAACACGTTATCAGTCCCGTGTGATATGAACAGATGTTTCAGCGCGCCTACTACTGGTGCGTGCTCACTGATTCAGGGACGCGCCTTGCTACTACCTTACCAATTAGTTTAGCATCACTGTTATAAATGTGAGGTAAGAAATTAGTGGCGCTCCTAATGGCGTAGTGCGAATATTTTTGAATAATAGCGCTTGAATATTATGGCTGGAGTGAGAGCTACGCATTCGTTTGTGGTCGCTACGTGACTGGTTCAAAGATCTTTCACAAACGAAACATTAGCTTTCGCTCTTGACAATTCAAGTGACTGAAGTGTGTGAAGGTGAAGGCTGTCACGATTATGGGTAAACAAGCGAAGACAAACGACATTATTACGATTAGGTTTTGATAAAAAATGTAGGAAAGGAACGGATAACTGCTTTCAAGGGTTGTACTTAGAAATAACACGAAAATAAATTATACCTTTCGAATGCTAGAGTCAACTTATTTTTCATGATAAATACTTAGGCTCGATAGTATCGTACCTACTTAGATATTGTAGATAAAGTAGATATAAAAGGAATGACTCACCCCTACAACCGGGATTACTGCCGCACCCTATGCAATTCAGTAAAAGCTTATAAAAGCGGTAGGTTAGCTCATAATAATCTAGTTACTATAAACAAAGTTTTTTAAAACTTTGCCCCACTCTAAACACATTGTTCCTATATCGTAGGTCTAGGTGTACATAAGCAAACAGCTTGACCACACTTTCATAATTATCATACACATATTTTTGTTCCGTGCGGGAATCGAACCCACGTAGCGCAGCAGTCGATGGCCCGGCCACTGCACCATTCGTACCACAGAAATATTAAATATCTATGATTCGTACACACTGATTCGTACTGTCACAAAGCTAAAATACATATGTATGTAGGTCCTCTAAGAAGGTATTGTACTAATTCTTTCTAAAAAACGGCATTCTTTGTTTAAATTATTTTTTAACACCCTGTAATTTTGTTTGTATAGTAGGTACACCGGATATCGTTGTAAGTCCTTATGTACTGAATACTTTTGTTTCCAAATAAATATTATATACGTTTATGTCGTTTATATTCATCGGAAACCGTGAAGTATGCACATAAATGTCAATCATCAATAAAGACCCACATTTGGAACAATTGACTTCAAGGAATCTGTTGCTCTACCAAAACAATGACTAGCATTATTGATACTATTACAAATCAGCTGATTCAAATAAAATAATAAATATATAACAGCATTATTTGAAGTTCAGTAATAATGTTGTGGCAGCTAAAATGAAATTGTTATGTATGAAACATAATTTAAGATCTCTTTTTGAATTCGTTCATGAGCGAATTCCTAACAAGAGCAGGTAAAATAAATCGTAGAATGAGTCTTCCCGCTCAGGGGCCTTACCACAAGCTCTTAACGCGATCCAGTTTAGGCTATGAGAAAGAGACAGAGCTATACAAGTTGTCTAGCGCCATCTCTTTCCCACAGCCTAAAACTAAATCAGTCGATGCCTACTCCTTACTGTTAAGGAGTTGTACCTTCCATCATCAGCTCAGCTACATGAGATGATGATTACCATACGCAAGTACTTAAATTACTTCATAATATTTGCGAAAAACGATGTGTGGACCTATAAAATTTGAAGGTTGCCCTCGATTTCTCCAGGATCCAATCATCAGATCCTGATTTCTTGACTATGGAACCACTTCAGAAGTATCTCCTTTCGAATAAAAAAAAAGAATTTTGAAAATCTGTCCACAATTGGCGGAGTAATCGCGTAACAAACATACAAAAAAAACATACCGTCGAATTGATAACCTCCTCCTTTTTGAAGTCGGTTAAAACTAAATCATCGAATGAGTCTTCCCGCTCAAGGCGGGACAGGAGGGACTGTCAGACTCGTACTGACTAAAATCCACGGTGATCCTTCAATAGCTCTTTACGTTCCAGGGTCACGGTTATACCTGATGAGACAGTCCCACGACCCCAGCAGGCCTTGGCCCTCTAAGGGGTTGCTGACTGACAGCTCTTTGAGGCGCGCGTGTAACAGAATGCACTGTCGACCCGAGTAAGGTCCATAATCTGACGGCGAGTCGGGCGAGTTACCCATTATTCGCCGTGAAGCGAGATGCCCACAAAGCGAGATGAAAAGCAAACAGCACAGGATTCTCAGTAAACAGTACCGGAAATAGTTGTGTGCCAATTAATGGTGCCCAGGCACAGGGCGCAAACCCTGGGGTTGCAGGGTGCAGAAATGGCCAGAACAGGACCACAAATTGACCAGCCCCCCTAGCCAAGTCACAACAAGTCGCAAACTATAATCGTAAACGCTCCGTACTCCCCATTAGATTTTCAACTTTATAGCCTAGAGCCTATAGTTGAAAATATGTTTTAGATTTCCGAGCGTTAGCGATAGGAAAGATCGAAAACGATAAGCAATCTTCACTAGATCTTCAACGTTAAACCCGAGTACATAAAGTTGAAAATCTATTAAAGCCTACTCAGCGTTTGCGTTTACCGTTTGTTACATGGCTACAGGGGCAGATCAGGGCGCAGTTAAAGAAGCTCGCACTGGGTGCATAAAAGCCTAGTTACGGCACTGGCAATAAACCAATTTAAACTAAAATTGAACTAAAGTTGAAGTTACACAAGTGAAACCGACAAAAAGAAATCATAAGTGACAAGTCAAATGTACTATTTGTAGCAAACCAGGATTTATAGAGGTTCACGCACTTATGATTTAAAGCAATTAACGTGGGAACTCTGATTTGAGGGCTCCCACTTAAGGGAAACACTTGAAATAAGTTGCCAATTAAAAAGAGAGATTTATGAATACTTTGTCAAATGTGAGGATTTCTGTTAACGTTGAAAGGGAAGTGGGTTATTTACAGTGGCGTAGCGTGCCTTGGCGGGGCCCCGTATAAAAATTAGTTTGGGGGCCCCTTAGGTAGGGTAAAGATTTATCACTCAAGAAAAAAAATGCATTTCTCTGTATCTACGCTGAAATATAAATAAAAAATTGAACCAAGGTCATCAAAAAAAATCAAGATGCGACTGATCAGTCCAGAGGTCGGAATTAGGTAGAGTTATTTTAATACTTGCATCGAAAGGTTGATATAAATATGGATCTTCCCGGGATTTCAAATAGACAATCTCGTACTTAAAACAGTATTACAAAAATAATAATAACAAAAAATTATACGGGGCCCCCGGGCCCCTATGGCCCGGGGGCCCCGTATAATTGATACGGCAGATACGGCGGTAGCTACGCCCCTGGTTATTTATGACTTTTTTTTACTTTGTGAATGGAATATAACCTACTTAGATACCAAGGTTTTTTAGGTATAGCAACCCTACTTATAATCATAACTCTACAATGAGGGATTTGCACGTGTCGAATTGCAGTCGACTTCCCCGCATCGCATGGCTAGGCCATTCGGCTAAATCCTAACATATCGTTGAAATTATATATGTCAAATTCTCAGATTAAAGAAACAACTATTTATTTGATCTGAGATCAAATTGGTCAGCACATCATGAGCCAAGGAACACAAATTGAGCCCTTGAGAGTGGACAAACATTGAAGAAAGCATTTAAAGGGAGGTTACAGTACTTTTTAAGATTTTTAAACGTCTGAAAATCTAATGAAATGTGAGATTTTTAATAAATAAAAATTATTATACAAAAATTGAACGTATTCTTTCTTAAGTAAAATGTAAATATAGAAACACGATTTGGAATAATCGGCTCGATAGAAAAAAATGCCGAACATGGAACATACTTTCTTACAGTTTTTGTTAAAAAGTTTCAGAGAGAAGAAAATTCTAAGACAACAAGTTCATATTCGAGACGAATAGTGACAGAAAAAAATAATTTCTGTCAAAAAAAGATGAAATCTTTTAAGAAAACTCACCATCTTCGAGTATGAACTTTATGATTCGGTTCGAGTAGATACTCATAGTTATGCCGGTATAAATAATCGATGGGTTTGATTGCACTGGAGTGGCAGAAGCAACGTCACAGGGCATGCGGTGCTGACCTTGGCCCTTCCTATAGCATCTATGATTCATGGTTTAAATTGACTAAGAATGATGGGTTACTGGGTCTGCTAATAATCGAAGTATCTTTTTGTCTGTAGGTGAAGAAAGACAATTTCAGACTGCTGAAGAATGAGCTATCGGCTGTTTTCTTCATTAAGAAACATTGAAACGAAGGTTGCGAAAATCTGAGGGCCTGTGTTAGATATATCAGAGATATTCGTTTAATAAAATATTACCTACCTATCCAAAAGTTTTAATTATGTTTTGTTTTGAGGAAAGAATAACCATGAAACGTTCAATCAAGGGAATGAAAGATTCGGCGTCGAAGAATAGAGTTGCAATAGCCTAATTGGTTAAGCATCTGGACTAGTTATATTCAAAAAACGCGAGTTCTTTTCTTTACTTTTGTTTAAAAAAAACGTTGCCCCACACTAGGAATTTCTTCCTGTATCGTGGGTGCGTTCACAAACATATAAACTCACATACACAAACACCCAGACCCTGAACAACTACTTGTTGATCATACAAATATTTGTTCCGTGCGGGGATCGAACCCGCGACACACCGCGCAACAGTCGATCGCTCAGCCACTGCGCAAACAATCAACAGTCCTAATTGGTTAGGTATCAGAAATAGGTATTATTCAGAAGACCGGAGTTGCGATATTCTACTTGGTTCTAGACATCTGGACTACTTCTTCAGAAGACTGGGGTTCGAGTCCACTCGCAGCTAAATTTTCTTTAGTCAAAAAATCTCTATAATAAGTATGTTAAAACTTTCGATCAGTATTTTCAGCAAAACAGAAAAATCTGACAACTGGTGCAAAGTAATAAGGATATGGTATACGGAAGATTACACAGAAAACTTTGAATAATTAATCTATAATATAAAATAAGTGAGTAGTACCACGGGTAAATTAAAATTTCCCGTGGTAGTACTAGATTGCTTGGTAGTATCACGGGTAATTTTTTTCCCGTGGTACTACTGGTAGTACAACGGGTAGTACCACGGAAAATAAACGGATTGACGGCACGGTTGGTGCAGTGGCTAACCGTTCGATTCGACATCGAACAGCTGCACTGCGAGTCGCGGGTTCGATTCCCGCACACAAAAATATTTGTATGACCGTTGTTCGGGGTCTGGTTGTTTTTGTTTGTCTATTTAATATTGTAAGCGCACCCAATATACAGGAGAAAATGAGAAATTCTAAGTGTGACGCAACAAATGCAATGCAAAATTGTCGTCCTTACACATTGAGACTGGGTCGCGACAGGCGAAGATGAATCCTCGCCAATCGCCAGCTAAGGGACAAGTGTATAACGATGGTGTTTACTCTGGTCAGGGACGTTTACGACCTGAGGCTGAGGGACGTGGTATATAGTCACCATCCACCTCATTTAGCCAACTAATCAAGGATCTGGCGATGAACAAACGCTCTTATGAAGATAATCTTGACATAACATTATACGGACGGACGCGCGTGGTCTGGAAATCGAGCTCCATACTCATAGAAAATTAAAGTAAAGAATTAAAAAATAAAAATTGTAATGGCTCTGGTATACCTCCCTTGACATCATATTAACGTATGGATGGTATTTAAAGTCACACTACGCGTGAGAAAAAAAATATTTTTTTTTATGGGAGAAAACACTAAAAGTATGTTTACTTTAAGTTTCTATGAGTATGGAGCTCGATTTCCAGACCACTGTGGGACGGCACGATTACGAGTAGCGCAGAGGCTTGAGCGATTGACTGCTCTCTGTTGCGCTGCGTATCGATTCCCGAACGGAACAAATTTTTGAATGATGAATACAAGTTTGTGTTTCGGTTCTGGGTGTTTGTGTATGCGAGTTCATAAGTTTGTAAACGCACCCACGACACAGAATATAATCATGTAACAGAATGTTTTAAAAAATAAAATATGGACTTACAGAAAACTTAATCATGAGATATTCATGGATATTCATAAATAAAGTGAATTGAGAAATGGGATAGATTCCAACAATGGGGTTATATTCGTCTTCAGCTTATAAAATTTGTAAAACAACTTAGCAACGAATTCGACAACGGAGCCCACAACATTGTATTGTAGACCAACTATGTTTACCAATGACAAATATCCGTATGGACAATATCGATTGAAACACACGTTATGCTGATTTGGCTGTCGAAATATCCAGTTATAGTAAAAGGAAGGTAAACAGTAACAATGCTTATCATTCTACGTTGTTGTATGTGTTGACCATGGCATGGTGTTATTTGGTAAAGATAAGCTGCTTTCCGATATTTTAGCCTTGTAGATGGGAACCTTAACGTTGTGGTGTAACTGGGGTAGACAGCTGATGGCCATTATTAAGCTATTGTATTTATGCAAAAGCGTACGTTTCCGGGGTCGCGGGACTGTCTTCACAGGTAATCGTAACCCTGGAACGTAAAGAACTATTGAAGGAACACCGTGGATTTTAGTCAGGTGGAGTCAAACAGTCCCTGATCCTGTCGCGCCCCGGGAAGACTCATTTGAGGATATTATTTAAACCATGATTAAAAAGCGTACGTAACTGTCCACGGCAATAACCAGTAGAGTACTTATCTACTGTCTACAAAGTATTTTGAAGCAGGTAACTATTTTAGTTGAAGCACAGAATACTTAATAGTACTATAGGTTGAAGTTCAAAGGTAAATGGGAGTGGCAACTCTACTGGTGAGGGTACTCCATTGGTGAGGTTCTACAAGAAAGTGGTATGTAGAACTTTGTAACTGGCATGCTTGTATGACCAGATGTTTGAACGCAGCGTGTCTAAAGCCGCGAAAGGAATAGACGTACTCCCATACCTACCCTCATTGGAAAAAACCGGGAAAAACGTCATGAGTTAATATAAATGCATTATTATACTTAATTATGATCAATATCTACGTTCCGTATGAAGCAGTTACCCTATAACAGGGGTTCCCAACCTATGCGCCGTAGAAAGTACACAGGGATACCATGAGGCATTCCTGTTGACCATTCTCCGAATCGAATTTAAGTGGATCCAAGATGTTTTCTATGCACAAGATCCACCAAAAAGAAGACGATCTCATCAGACTCTCTTGCAGTCATAAAAACAAATTGATGTGTTTCACTTTGGTGGAATTTTATCGACTAGCTAGGACGTTGAGAATTTGAGACAAAACCTGCAAGTATGCCACTAAAAAGTACTTAAAAAGTTTAGGAATCCCTAGTTTATATCGTTTATGTGATAAGTATCGAAGAAGTCATAATAACGTTTTTATTTTTCCGATAGGTATTAGTGATTGAATGATAATGTTGAGTGGATTAGGTAGTAGAAAGTACGAACGGCTATTGAACTAAATTACACACACAAGAAACACTGATACATTATAGGCTATTTACATAATTAATTAACTTCAACATCAGTAGAAAAACACCCAAAGAAAATCTAACTCCGACTGACACCATGACATTGAAAACGACGTGACAGAAAACAGATCACAGAGATTGTATTTGATGACTTCATACCTCTTTTGATAGTTCTAGAATAGAACTGTTAGGCTTCGTTCAAGGATTTGGCGACACGTCCATGGACAGGCGTCGGGCGGAGCCGGCTGCCCGAAACACAAACATACGGTGATGTGTGATGTACACTAATGTAGGTACAGACCTTTCGAGGAGCTAAGCGCCAAGAAGATTATTTACACGCGTTTGTTTGATTTCTGGTTTAGGACGCCGGGTGGAACGTCGAGGTGGACTCCGCGATGAAAACCGCCCGATGTGCGACTTGTCTCATAAGGTTGAAAATGCGTTACGGCTGGGCCAAAGCGTGAGCAACGGGTGCCGTGCCGCCTCCATGCGGCGACAGTTCCCGTCTCCGTGTTACGGATTCCGTTACGGGCGATTCCATACAAAATGCCTGGGTATTTGTACCTGGGTTATTATGGACTACTTGTGCCTAGACCAAACTAGATAGGTAAGTAAGACAGAGAAACAAGTGTTGCGACGCGTCGCAAACTTTGGAGAGGTCTATAGACGTACAATTTATTTTGGAGATATTCTTATAACCAACCAAAGACATTAAACAGTGACTTTCTAGCAAATCCACTGTCGGCTATGACTACGGTAGATGAAGACTTCACTAACGAGGAGTGATAGCATGGTTGGGTCATTGGCTGATCGATCGACTGTCACGCTGTGTCGCAAGTTCGATTCCCGCACGGAACAATAAATTAATGTATGATATACAAGTAGTTGCTTAGGTCTGTTTATATGTGTTCGTGAATTTAAATGTTTGTTAACGTATTCGCATTTAGGAGAAATTCCTAATTACAGTTGACGTTTTCTGTTTCAGTTAGTAGACTTTTTTGTTTTGGAAAACCTAATTGCAATCTACTACAGAGTAAGGCTGAGGCGGCACTACGATTTTTTTCAGCAAGCGATTAATCGCTACAACCGCGAAACCGCTCGAGACGCACACACTTTTTTTAGGGTTCCGTAGCCAAATGGCAAAAACGGAACCCTTATAGATTCGTCATGTCTGTCTGTCTGTCCGCCACTTTTTGTCGAAAGTATAAGAGCTATCTTGTTGAAACTTGGTAGGTAGATGTATTATGTGAACCGCATTAGGATTTTCACACAAAAATAAAACCAAAACAAATGGGGGTGCCCCCCTACCTACTTAGAATTGAAACTCAAAATTTTTTTTTCACCAAACCCATACGTGTGGGGTATCTATGGATAGGTCTTTAAAAATTATATTGAGGTTACTGATATCATTTTTTTCTAAACTGAACAGTTTGCGCGAGAGACACTTCCAAAGTGGTAAAATGTGTCCCGTCCCCCCCTGTAACTAAAAACTTTAAATAAGAGAATGATAAAAAAAATGTATAATGTACACCTCAGTAAAAACTTCCAACGAAAATTGGTTTGGAAGAGATATGGTTAGCAGTTTTCGAGATATAGTACATTTTCAAAAACCGCAAATATAACTTTGCCATTCATACAAACACTATATTACTGTATATTACAATCGCTTGCTGAAAAAAATCGTAGTGCGGCCTCAGCCTTACATTTAATATAAAAAAAATGTTGTTTAAGCATTTATCCGTCGAGGTCGACCGCGGCGGAGGTGGTGTGACGATCTGATCATGTTCGCGGGGCAGACATGGCCAGAAATTGCCCAAAATAGAGAGGTTTGGAAGGAGAAAGGGGAGGCCTTTGCCCAGCAGTGGGACACACACTAGGCCATTAAAAAAAAGCATTTATTGAAGTGGGTGATATAAAAAAAATATAACTAAAAAATAGTTTTATTTATAGAAGTATTTCATGAAAGGTGAGCAATTTGTTGCATAACAGATTATATCACATTATGTAATATGCTCAAGCAACAGTTAAACAGATAATATATTAAAATTATATACATAATGATGACTTATGTAAAATAATAAAAGCAATAATAGCAATAGCTAGTATAGCCCAAAGAATATATTCTTTGGGCACTCAACTTACTCTTACTCAATAAATTCACTTTTAAATTCATAGAATGTATGCCAAGGTTTAAAAGGTTCCAATATTGGTTTCAACATTGTATACTTTACAAAATGTTTACAAAAATAAAAATAATTTTGAATTACAATTTTTTCATAATTTGGCTTCCTTCGGATGCTATCATATAATATTTAACAGGCGTAAAATTAAAGCTATATTTATCACAATTATTATTATCTGACTTATTAGCAGTACAACCATTTTGCATAAACAGCATGCAAGCATTTGTGTATAACCCTTTACTTTTCAATTCCTTAATTTCTGATAATATAGGTTCTGTACAGTTTTTCAAAAGTGGAACCATTTTGTTATAGTCAAAAGACTTGAAAGGGCAACCTCCTTCAGAGCATGAATTGTCTATGCTTTGAATTCTCTGGCAGTTGACTGATGCATAATTTTTCCTACATCCTTCTAAGCCATACATGTGCCTTATACCATACATGTATTTCTTTTCATCCTTTTCCCAGTTATGGCAACAACTATGATTGCCGTTAGGGTGCAGCCTGTATTCTGATCTCCAGAAGTCTATAGCTTCCTCTATGGGCATGCCAATATCTTTTAAAAATAAACTGTAGTGGAACCTCTGTGTGTGAGATAGCCTATGTCTTCTTCTCAAGTTTTGATGTAGATTTAGCATACAAGGCGGGAATAATGTAGAAGCAGCGTCCACATTTTTACTCAATAATACATTAGTCATGTCTTTACTTAAGTTGAATTCTTTCTTTATTTTATAAAGTAGCTCCATTATCCTTGAATCACTCTTTAGAGGTGTCACATCTGTATTTTTTATTCTGTTAACCAAGTTTTCTCTAAACAGAGACATTAAATATTGTTTCCATCTTCCACATGGTATGATTGCCATACCGTTTGTTAATTCAACTTGTCTTCTAGCTACAAGGTAAAGACATTGCTTGAAGCTCAAACTAATACTGTGCACAGAGCAGTTGCTGCTATGAGACAAACAGATGTGCTGAGCCAGATCCTTTAACATCAAATGTTGACATAATACTTGCACTGACTCAATAAGTGTTGGTATGTTAACATACTTTTTAATACTTCGGAGTAGTTTTTTTGCAAATGATCTCATTTCGTAGGCAGTTAGAGATGTTAATCTACGTTTGAATAGCTCCAATTCCGTCTTCAAAACATACTCGGAAAACTCCCTGTTTTCGCTTAGTATCGATATTATACACAGTATGAAATGTCCAACGTTGTCGTATATACTTCCTTCTACAACATATTCGTTGTACGTAGGGTCTTCATTGCTAAAAAGCGTTCTTAAATGCCCTAACCTATTAAAAAGAATAACTTCTAATAAATGTGCAGGCAAGTCACCTCTTACTGGAGTTAAATAGAAGAATGACATTTTTTCTTTAAATAGTCATGTTCCGTAACATTTTAATTTCAATAAACTGAAAAATAAAATGATATTCATGATCGCAGAAACAGTGTTGTTGTTTTTACTTGAAGTGACAGCTGTCAATGTCAATTTTAAGTGTCACTGTCAGGAATGTCAAATAAAAGTTTCCATAACCAATAATTCAGGCATGGCTTCTGGGCCTTTGTGCCATTTCACTGTTTTGTTACTAAATTACTTCGCGAAAATAACACTGCAGCTAACGATGGCCACGAGTGCAGCTACACTGTTTCTCTGGTAGGAAAATATGTAGCGATGAAGCGATCAACCATTGTAAAATGTATATAACTGCATCAATTTCATCAATGAACTTTTTAAACGCGTTATTTCTTTCATTTGCAGAACATTGCATGGAGTATTTTTCTTTCACATTATTAACTAAAACTTCTGCTTACACTCTATTTTCATAAATGGGACATCGGGTCAGGGGACATCTCAAATTCTCAACTCAACCCTTCCCTTCACTACAAACGTCAAAAAAAGTGAAGCCTCGTACTGCGATTTGTGTGATGCTCTTTATTTTCGGAAATACTAATTGAAATCAATGCAATTGACATTATTGGATTAATTTAAACTGATCATTGTGCACATTGCAACGTTCCTTGTGTATTTGTATGTTGTGGATGTGTTTGAATTGACCGTATTGGGATGTGCGTTGTTTATCTGACATGTACATATGTCGGAATTTCCTAAATAGACTAGACGTTTGATGTCGGGGCCGCGTATAAAAATAACATTGCATTGTCGCGTCGGGTCCGGAGGGCTGTACCCGCCTGCGCCATGGTTCTGATGATGGCTCCGAGGATATTGTACTTAGCCGCGATGCTGGTGTTAGGTAAGCCCGCTGTCTATCTTTCGACTCGTCACAAAAGCTAATGTTTGCACTTTGATAAGATATTATTTTGTTTGTGTACTTTTGGCGCAAAAAAATGGGTTCTTTATGTCAAAAATGTTTGTAATAAAGTGTCCCATTGTCTCATGTCAGTTTGTTTACAAAAAACTTTATTTACACTACAACAGCTTTTATAAACACAAGTCATGCTTGAAACATGACTTTTGATTATTTCGAAATTTTTGAAACTCAAATGAGGAGGGAGTAATTTTATTGAATTTTATGAATAGTAGATTTGATGTTTTGCTAAAGCTCTAAAATTATTTACAAATAATAAGTTTAAAGAAAAAGAAAAACAAAAGAATAAGCATTAATTCATTTGTTAACTAAAAATGTCATTGAGGTGAGATAATTGTGGCCATCAAAATTTTATGAAATAAATAGTACTTGAAGTGTTTAATAAAAAAATATATATGTATATATTAATGTTGTGTTTGCGGTTGCATTCCTCCAAAACAACATAACTGAATGTATTTTTTTTTTTTAATTATAAATGTTGCCATCAGGGGAAGTGGGGAATGGGTCAGCTAATTAATAAAATTCTCAGAGCAAATTATAAATCTGCTAGTAAACTTGCCCTGCGGCAAGATGGGTTGATGATTTGAAGAATGTAGCTGGCAGCGGATGGATGCGGGCTGCCCAGGACCGGGAGGGTTGGCGCTCTTTGGGGGAGGCTTACGTTCAGCAGTGAACGGCAATAGGCTGATAATAATAATAGTAAACTTATTATGGTTATCTATCTACATGTGTAACCTTTAGATAAACATTTGTTTATTTCAATAGTTGCTTAGTCTAGAATCTTTACTTATATTAAAAAGCTGAAGAATTTGTTTGGTTAAACAAGCCAATCTAAGGAACTATTGGTTCAAATTGAAAAAAAAAATGTTCTTAGTTAGACTATTTTTCGATGAAGGCTTATAAGATCACGCTGTGACCAATAAGAGCTGAGCAGCGCTATATAAAAACGGACAACAGTTAGTAACACTATAGACTATTGCACTTGTAGGATCGCTGGCGGTAGATACTGAAGGCTTCAAGTAGGTTCGGCGCTAATAAGACTCCGGAGTACTTTCTTACTTCTTGTTTATTATAATACTGCTGGTTTTCGGAATGAATGCCATAGAAAACTACCCCTTTTTTATACAGAGCTCTGACCAATCAGATCCTTTAAAATTTGCACACGACCCTAATATTTTTTCTTTCAGCCAATCAGAGCAATCCATTTTTGCACACGGCACTAATGCGACTTTGTATGGGGAACCTTAATTTGGCAGTTTTCTATGGTAAACCTTCCCCTTTTGCTTTACAATTCATCTTATAGCCTAGGGGTTAACTTAGTCTACATAAAAACCTTATAAAAACCTTAATTTTTAGACCCAAAAAATGACAAAAAACCAATTTTGCATCAACCTACAGGCAGAGACACCAAGTGCCAAAAATTGGAATTACAATTATTTATCACTGTTTTTGAGGGTATTTGTAAAATTTACACTTTTTACGTCTACCTATCACTTTGCTTACTTTTTCGGGACAACACAGTTTCTCAACTTACTTGACGGTGTATGTAAAATGTGCATTTTTATGTTTACCCTACTATGGGTTTACTTTGTGGCATCAGCAGAGACACCAGGTGGGAAAAATAAAAAACAAAACAAATTATCAATATATTTGAAGGTACTTATAAAATGCACATTTCTACATTTACCCAATCCTTATTAAATATAATAACAATAGTTTTATTGCTTAAACTAGCCTAATCTTTCTAATTACTACATATTTACATAATTGCTTGATGCGATTATTATTCGTCGCTAACATTCTCCCCCACGGTGCGCAGCACATCATCCTCTTGAAGCGACGAAGCCGCGGGGACTAGCACGATGACCCGTCGTGTAGGTCGCCTAAGCACTCCGCCTGATGTCCTCACGTCCAGCACTCTGGTTCTCCCATCTGGCCCAGGGTACACCTTGATAACTTCCCCTCGAGGCCATGAGTTTCTGGGTAGCGATGCGTCGACTATTAACACGATGTCTCCTTCCCTCGGGTCGGTTGTCTGCCTCCCTTTGATTGCCCTTGGCATCAAGAGCGGTAGGTACTCGTTGATCCATCTCTTCCAGAAGTGGTCAGCAAGCCTTTGGGTAGTTTTCCAGCTTGGCTTCCCAATCAACTCTGTGTCGTCGAATTCTCCCGGCGCCATTGCTCCACACGATCTTCCCAGTAGAAAGTGGTTTGGTGTCAGACTTTCTTCATCTTCTGGCTCCATACTGATTGGGGTTAGAGGTCTGGAGTTTACTATGTGTTCGACCTCAGTCATAAGAGTATGAAGTACTTCTTCAGGTGGGTTTCTCTCGTTGAGCACTGCCGCCAGCGCAGTCTTGACTGTTCGCACGAGTCTTTCCCAGGCGCCCCCCATGTTTGGGCTCCCCGGGGGAATAAATTTCCACTTAATGCCCCTTTCTTGCGCAGCCTCTTCTAGCTCCTTGCTTGCCCCAACGAAATTGGTTCCGTTGTCGCTGAATATGGTTTTTGGGGTTCCTCTTCTTGCTGCCATTCGTCGAAGTGCCATTATCATTGAGCTGGTACTGAGAGAGGGTACCAACTCCAAGTGAATGGCTCTGGTTGTAAGACAAGTGAATAGCGCCCCCCAGCGCTTCTCGACTCTTCTCCCTATAGTGACCTGCATCGGCCCAAAGTAATCAACGGCAGTGCAAGCGAACGGGAACTGATGATGTTGCAGTCTCTCGCTTGGTAGGTCTCCTGTCGGGGGCACTTCTGACAAACTCTTCTTTGTCTTGCATCGCTGACAGCTGTGGGCAACCGCCTTTAAGGTCGCTCTTAAACTTAGAATCCAATATTTCTGACGTAGCTCGTTCATTACTGTGGCAGTGTTCCCGTGAAGAAACTTCTCGTGATAGTGTTGTATGATGAGACGCGTGATTTTCTGTTTCCCATCTAGTATGATAGGATTCATTTTTCTTCTTTCTTCGCCTTGAAACTTCATGGTTCTGCTTCTTAGTTTAATGATATCGGCGTCATTTAGGTAGACGTCGATTTTCTTAAGCCGACTTGCGTTTTCCAAGGGCTTCTTTTCCTTTAAATTCCTTATATCTGACTTGAAACTGTCATTCTGACTTATTTTCATTAATATTTCTTCTGCTTTTCTTAAGTGTTCGTCTTCTAGCGGCAGGTACAACCTCTTCTTTTCTTTGCTGACTGGTAGTTTGGCGATTTGTGTCTTCTTCTTCTGGGATCTTCTATGGGGTCTCCAGGGCTCTTCCTTCTGACGGACGGCGGCGTTGGTTGCTTTACGGGTCTTCTTCAATAAGAGGCATGCGAAAGCAACCACTCTGGCCGTCACGCGCAGCAGTCGCTCCCAGCTCGAGAACCTCTCCAAGTTGAGTAAGACCTCCTCAGCCTTTATCGCCGTCACTCTTTGCTTGTTCTTTTCTTCCAACATAGTACCCTCTGGTTTAAAGTCTTTGTATGGCCACTCTTCTTCTGGTTGACGGAGAAATGACGGCCCTTGAAACCACCTTGCGTTGTGATCGAATTCAGTCGGGGTTCCCCTCGTGGCGTCGTCTGCTGGGTTTTCTTTAGTAGGTACCCATCTCCTGTCTTCGGGCTTAGTCTGCTCCTCGATTGTAGACTTGCCATGGTGAATGAAGTTTACAATGGCATTCTTCCCTGATTCACCTCCATGCATCACCCACCCGAGGCTAGTGAGAGAAGCCACGGGATCGGCTGGCTTGCCTTTCTTCAGTCTTCTTGTAACTATGAGTCCCCAGTTGTCTTGACCAATCAACAGCTTGGGTCTTTCTGTGACGTAGAGAAGTTGCTCTTCAATTGCCTTCAGATGCTGACAATTCTTCACCGTGTTCTTGCTTATACTTTGCTCTGAAAGCTTCAGGTCGTCGATGGTTCTTGCTATGATTGACCTCTTGTCTCTTTTATGAGCCCCTTTTATCTTCAACTGGATCTTCTGTGAACTATCTTTCTTTATAACTTTTCCGCCGACTGTTTCGATTGCGAGAGTTTCTTTGGTTCCCTCGGCTCCGATCTTCTTGGCTATTGATGCGTCCAAGAGTGTGACTGTTGAGCCTTCATCTAGCAGCGCCAGCACGCGAGCGTGGCCTTTCGGTCCGTAGAGATCCACTGGAATCATCTTCAAATAAATTTTCTCTTCCCCTTTGCTGTTGTGGATCGAGGCGACTGTTTCTTCTGATGCGCTTTCCTTTTCTTCTTTCTTTTCTGCTGACTCTGGTGGTTTTTCAGAGTGCAGGATAGTATGATGCCATCTTCCACACTTCTTGCAGACTGGAGCTTTGCAGTTGATTCTTGAGTGCTTGAACCGAAGACACTTGAAGCATAGTCTAGCCTTCTTGATAATGCCCCATTTTTCATCTATGTTAGCTTCTTTAAACTTCTTGCATTCTATCACAAAATGCTCTTCTTCACAGATTGGACATGACTTCTTATTTTTCTCTTGAGACACTTCTTGCACTGTATGTACAGGTTTTCTTGACCCTTTCTTTTGCTCCGAAAACACTTCAGGTGGAGCAAAGTCCCCGCACATGTCGCTTTCTATTTCTAGAAACGCTTCGATGAGTAGCAACTCTTGAATTTCTTCCTCCCTTCTGGTTCTATGGTAGGCGAACCATCGGAATTTCATTGATGGTGGCATCTTGTCCACTATGGCCTTCAATGTTTCAGGAGAACTGAGGTACTGCGACTTCTTCAATGCCTTGATGGTTTGGACGGCGTTCTTCACTCTGCTTGCGAACACACATATGTCGCTTGGGTTCTCGCCCACCTTTGGCAGGTTCTTCATCTTCTCTAGTTCTGCCAGTGCCAATGCCCCAGGTCTTCCGAATCTGGCTTCTAATCCCCTGAGTACTTCGCGTGGATCTTCAGCTGTAAACAGCAGGCTCTGGACGGCTTCTCTGGCTGCACCTTGAATTGCTCTTCTGAGGCGCGCTAAGTTCTGTGCGTCGCTGAAGGAGGCAGCCCCGTCTTCATATGATCTCTTGAACGGCAACCATTCTTCACAGGACCCGCTGAAGTGAGGGAGCTCGAAGTGCTTCGGCGTTGCGACGTCACGTGACTTCTCTGACAGCTTGACGATGACTTGGGCTAACTCGTGGATGTCACTCTTCTTTTCTTCAGTTGGCCTACTATCATTGCTAGGCTTGACCCCAGATTGGATGAACCACCTCTCGACTTCTTGAGTTTGCTCGTACATCTCTTCTCCGGCACCATCTTCTTCTTCTGACTCTGCTGTTGCTAGTTCTAGTTCAGCCTGAGCCACTCTTGATCGCGCTTCTGCCAATTCCAATTCCCTTAGTGCCACTGTTAACTTTGCTTGCGCTTCTGCTCTCTTCCTATGCGACGAGCGGACGGACTGCGTGTCTATTTCGCGGGTCGGCTTCTTAGGGCGAGGCTGCTGCAGACTCCCATCTATTGACGTCGGTACACTTCCTTCATCTCGACGTAACTTCACAGCAACACTTCTATCTGGGTTCTGCCGCGTAGTGTTGTGGCTTTCTTCTCGGCGTGCGGGATCAGACGCTTCAACTTGCTCTTCCACGGTGCTGGCTAGGGGCGCGGTGCGAGTCGCTCCCCCCGATGCTGATTCCCTCCCGGCAGTATTCTGCTGACGAATGGACGACTGGTGGGCTCGTACGCTAGGCGGCGGCGATCTTCTAGTGAGCGTTGACCGACTTGTAATTGACGCGCTCGTAGTCGCCTCGCTTGTAGTTTCACTTGGCGTGCTTGCACTCCCGTCGACCGACGAAGTACTTTCTCCCGTAGCCTTGGACTGCACTGATCCTGATCTTGTAGAAGGCATCTTCAGTTTTCTTGAACCCGATCCGGCTCGAAGGACCACTGTAGACTATTGCACTTGTAGGATCGCTGGCGGTAGATACTGAAGGCTTCAAGTAGGTTCGGCGCTAATAAGACTCCGGAGTACTTTCTTACTTCTTGTTTATTATAATACTGCTGGTTTTCGGAATGAATGCCATAGAAAACTACCCCTTTTTTATACAGAGCTCTGACCAATCAGATCCTTTAAAATTTGCACACGACCCTAATATTTTTTCTTTCAGCCAATCAGAGCAATCCATTTTTGCACACGGCACTAATGCGACTTTGTATGGGGAACCTTAATTTGGCAGTTTTCTATGGTAAACCTTCCCCTTTTGCTTTACAATTCATCTTATAGCCTAGGGGTTAACTTAGTCTACATAAAAACCTTATAAAAACCTTAATTTTTAGACCCAAAAAATGACAAAAAACCAATTTTGCATCAACCTACAGGCAGAGACACCAAGTGCCAAAAATTGGAATTACAATTATTTATCACTGTTTTTGAGGGTATTTGTAAAATTTACACTTTTTACGTCTACCTATCACTTTGCTTACTTTTTCGGGACAACACAGTTTCTCAACTTACTTGACGGTGTATGTAAAATGTGCATTTTTATGTTTACCCTACTATGGGTTTACTTTGTGGCATCAGCAGAGACACCAGGTGGGAAAAATAAAAAACAAAACAAATTATCAATATATTTGAAGGTACTTATAAAATGCACATTTCTACATTTACCCAATCCTTATTAAATATAATAACAATAGTTTTATTGCTTAAACTAGCCTAATCTTTCTAATTACTACATATTTACATAATTGCTTGATGCGATTATTATTCGTCGCTAACAAACACTATAACAGTCCAAATTATTCTTCAATCACTTATTTGTGGCATGCATTCCAAATATTTTTATAATCTACAAGTAGTTCTGAATGTGGGTGTTTGTCTATGTGAATTTTTATTTTTGTAAATGCACCCAATAAAACAATATCCAAGTCCAACAAGAAAAACAAAAGTTTAAGTAAAGTTACAGCAAACTTAGTTTTTATAGTAGATTTTTCAAATCCTTCCATAACTTAACATAAGCCTACATTGGCTTAACAAATTAATATCCGAATGTGTCATACAGGTATTTTATACTTATTTAGGTCAATGAGTAATGACAGGACAGATATCACTCATTCCCAGCTATTGAATCATCATCCAATATTTATATTAATCATTAGAATTCAGCCTTATTCCCTGTGTCATTGATATCTCCATTTATCTAGCCAGATGGCAATATGCACAGTAATTTTTCAATCTATAAAAGATATTATGTTGTTTAAGTAATTTATAAGCCTCCATGATATATATTTTTTAATTTATTTAAAAAAAACATTGCCACAGTAGGAATTTCTCCTGTATAGTGGGTGAGTTTACAAACATATAAACTCCCAACACAAATGCCCATACCCAGAACAACTACTTGTAGATCATACAAATATTTGCTCCGTGCGGGAATCGAACCCGCGACACGCAGCGCAGCAATCCAATCGCTCAGCCACTGCACTAACCGTGCTGTCAAAAAAATTGCATAAATTATTGTTATCAATATTAATCTACTCAAAGATTGACCATGTTCGAGGTTAAGCCACACTTGCCTAGGTCAGTCTGTGCATGGACGACGATCTGTCATAGCCAGTTTCCTCTGTCCCTTTGTGCACGTAAAACTCCCGTAAACATCCCAACTGTCATTTTTAGACCTCTATTGGTTACTGTTCATTTATTTATTCATGAACAATTTACATTGTGTTCGAAAGTGTGATAAACCTGTCTTACTCAGAAGTATTCTATTATTCAGTTCCTGGGTTGTGGAAATCAGATCAGACAGATAAAATGCTGGAAGCCGACCCCAACATAGTCTGGGAAAATGCTAAGCAGGTGGTGATTCACCTTTTAGATAATGCTTTGCTGTGCGTGCTCAGCTCAAACATGATTGTAAATCAATATTTAGATAATCAGTTAATGTATTTTTCTGTCAATCTTTAAAGTTGGTATAAAATCTAACTGTGACTAGGTCTAAAATGAGAGAACTCTTTTGTTAAAGGTACTCAAGTGACGTCACTAACAGCGGCACCGCCGTCTGACGAGCATTTCCCGCCTCGGCCGAAAGAAGGCAGAGTCACCACTAGACAATGTGAGTTCTTCAATGGCTCCCAAACGTCTACATGCGATACCGCCGAAAATTCTACTTGTATCCCAGACGTTATCAAAGAAGAGTGTCAACCCGTGGAAGCAGACAAAAGTAGCCATTGCTTTGTTCTGTGGCAGTTCGATAACGTAACGAATACAGGATACCCTAAGGTTAAAGGATGCTTCGTGGACACTGTGTCGTGTACAGATCGCACATCCAACTGCAGATTGCACAACTCCAAGTTGCCTCTGCTCCACTGCTGCTGCGAAGGAGACATGTGCAATCAGAACGTAGTGTTCCCGGGTATAGAAGTGGGAATATCGGCGCAGACGGAAATCCCCCCAGAGCAAGTGCCCTCGTCGGCAATACCCAGCGCCGACGATGATACGAAGGCAGTCATTGCTTACACGTTAACTCCCCTGTTTCTGCTATTCGCGATCCTTGTTGGCTGTTACCTTCTGTATAGAAAGCGTAAAGGAACTTCGTTCGCTGAGTTAGCTAACGGTGAGGCTTCGTTGTCGAGGCCTCCGTCTGCAGGCGCCGGCATGGAGAACGAGGCCGCTGGCCTAGTGGGACAGGTGACATTGTGTGAGGTCAGGGCAAGAGGGCGATTCGGAGCAGTCTGGAGGGCGAAACTTGGCCAGCGAGATGTGGCCGTCAAAGTATTCCCATTGCAAGACAAACAATCCTGGCTAGCTGAGCAAGAGATCTTCAGGCTCGCGAGAATGGATCATCCGGATATCCTTCATTACATTGGCGTGGACAAGAAAGGCGACAACCTCCAGGCTGAATATTGGTTGGTCACAGCTTACCATGAGAAGGTGAGTTTTTTCCGCAAATGTATTATCATTATGTGTTACTTGATGGATAATCTCTCGACAAACTAACATAATTTATTCATGTTTTGTTAAGTAGAACCTATCCTAACGATTTTAGTATTGTGTCTACATAAGTCTTGACCGCAGCACGACACAAAAGGGGCAAGTTAAAAATATTCACCTGCATCTTGATAGATCGATATGTTGTAGCAAGAAAGAATTTTGTGTCAGGCTGATCAGGCTCTACAAGTTAACACGGCTATATTTAGAATGACGAATTAGTAATACAATACAGCGACTAACTGACACGTTTCGTACAGTAAAAGATCCTTACGATGGTTAAGCGTGAAAATTTAGCTTTATCATTACTTTTTTCAACAGGGTTCCCTATGCGACTATCTGAAAGGCCACACTCTAACTTGGGCAGAAGCCTGGCGTATCGCGGCATGCGTGGCGAGGGGCCTCGCTCACTTGCATGAAGAAGGCGGCGGGAAACCAGCCGTCGCACATAGAGACTTCAAATCGAAGAACGTCCTCCTAAAAGCTGACCTGAGCGCTTGCATTGCGGACTTTGGGCTTGCCTTGATCTTTGTAGCAGGAAGAGGCTGTGGAGATGCCCATGGACAGGTCGGGACCAGACGGTACATGGCCCCAGAAGTCCTAGATGGAGCTATAAACTTCACGAAAGACGCTTTCCTAAGGATAGACATGTATGCGTGCGCTCTTGTGCTGTGGGAGATCGCTTCAAGGTGAGTCGGTTTTGGTAATTTGAGTTGATGCTGATTGTTAATGCAATTTAAAATTCGGACGGTTTGTATGTTAATATTTAGCTCCGCCTCATCATTAATGACATTGTCGTCTGTGGTGTCGTATTTCGTCTCAAGTCAAAACGACTTCAGGAGCTCAGTTTTAAAGTAGTCTTGCTATTTTGTACCCATATTTTATCATTTCTAAAATTAGTTTTTTAAGTGCATTATGGACCGAATCCGTTTTTCTCAATTTATTAAAATTCATGAATACCGCAGTGAAACCGTTGCATTTAGTTTCGCTAGACCTCTCTAGTGCACTCATCGAATGGAGAACTAAGTTTAGAATCGCTCCATTTGTGTTTTTAGGTCAAATTTATCACTTGTGAACTGAACTTTTGAATGATTGATTCGACGAAATTATTTTGGAAAGAGAATACAAAAGTATTTGAAAGAAACGAATGTGTTTTTAATAAATTTATTTAGGTATTTATTATGATTTATGAATAACGCAAATTGTGATACATGGGTAAAAAAATTGAATCACTTGACACGCTAGCGCGTGTCTAGGGAATATAGTACTAGGTATCTACTCATGTTCTCCTTTTTTGGATGTCGTAGTCGTAGTTTATTAGATTCTTTTCCAGTACATAATTAATAACACTGGTCTACAAAATTTAACTTTTTGTTTGCCCATAAAATAAATGCTATGTTATTACACTAATTTGGGGGTCACTGAATACGAAATTATAAACCAAATTTTATAGTTAGCTCTTATTTTAAAAATATTGCTGTTATCGAAATATATGACTTAAGAGTAAAATTTAATAGAAAAAAATCAATTAATAAAAAAACATACATGTTTATTACTTTTTAATAAACTTTTTACAGGAATCTAAGTATTTTAAAATATTTACGAAGTATTTAACCTTTTTTATTCAAGAATTTCTCTTTTTTTCTAAGTTTGGATATACCATGCTGATTATGAGGTGTTAAGCAAAAATAACAATCATTGATATGATTAGTAGGTCTCTGCATATCATGGGAACACCAAAAGACACTGAACGATTCTTCTTGTTAATCCATTTGAGTAAATTAGTAGAACAAGTACTGGAACTAAAAACCCAAGATTTATCTTGATTTTTAATTTTATTTCCAAAATAATGAAAGTAAGCAGATTCTAAACGATGGGTTATTGGGCATCTTTGAATACTTAAATTCACGTTACCACATATGTAGCAAAAAAGTCTGCACTATTTACACAGTTACGTGACGTAATTAAAATTATAGTTTTTGCACCAAAAAATTGTCGAAAATTATAAAAAAAAACTTTAAAAATTTCGCGTTTTAACAATCAAATGAAACACAAACACATTAAGCGAAAGCGTAATAACAAAATTTACACGGGTACACTCACAATTTTTTTTTAAATCTCATAATATAAAGTGAAATCTACCAAGTTACCCGGTATTATCTTAAATATGGCATAAATTAATAATAAGAGCTAACTATTAATTTTAAGTTGTATATTTAGATTAAGGGGGTCAAATACTAAAGATGTAATGCAGTTTCAAGTAATGGGCAATTTTCATGTTGACCAGTGTAATTATAATATACAGGAACGGAATGATAGTTATAAATGAAATCCAAAATAATAAAGGCCCTGTTTGGGCTAAATTCGAGATGAAAAGAAAAAAACCGGCCAAGTGCGAGTTGGACTCGCCTATGAAGGGTTCCGTAGTAGCAAGCATAGATTAGGGATGTAATTATATTTAGATTAGTAAGTAATATACACAAACAACAAAAATAACTTTGTTTTTCATAGTGTTTGTATGAATGGCAAAGTTATATTTGCGGTTTTTTAAAATGTACTATATCTCAAAAACTGCTAACTGTATCTCATCCAAACCAATTTTCGTTGGAAGTTTTTGTTGAGGTCTACATTATATTTTTTTTTTAGTTTCATCATTCTCTTATTTTAGAAGTTACGGGGCCCGGACCAACTTTTTACCACTTTGGAAGTGTCTCTCGCGCAAACTGTTCAGTTTAGAAAAACCATCCATAGATACCCCACACGTATATGTTTGGTGAAAAAAAAATTTTTGAGTTTCAATTCCAAGTATGGGGGGCACCCCCAAAATTTGTTTTGTTTTTATTTTTGTGCGAAAATCTTAATGCGGTTCACATAATACATCTACTTACCAAGTTTCAACAGGATAGCTCATATACTTTGGGACAAAAAGTGGCTGTGACATACACGGACAGACAGACAGACAGACATGACGAATCTATAAGGGTTCCGTTTTTGCCATTTGGCTACGGAACCCTAAAAAACAGTTTAGGTTAAAAATGAAAGAATCAGCCCCCCTAGCCAAGTCGCAAACGATAATCGTAAACGCTTGGCACTCCCCAATAGATTTTCAACTTTAAACCCCAGAGCCTAAAGTTGAAAATCTATTAAAGATTTCTAAGCGTTAGCGACTGGGAAGAACGAAAACGCTATGCAATCTTCACTGGATCTTCAACTTTATACCCAAGCACATAAAGTTAAGGCTGAGTCGCTGTCAGTAGCTTAGTGAATAGGTGCGTCCACACAGAATGAGCAGCCTCGCGAGGCATTTGCCGCGCGAAGCAGCTTGGTTAGTGTGGACGTGTCTCGGCCGAGGAAAGCGTGCGCGCTGCCGCGATCAATCGACTGAGCGCCCGAGCCATCCAGTGTCGGCTTTTGTTTTGCTCGCGTATATTGTTTTGTGCCTCGGTCTAGAATCAATTGCGCGTCCAAACAAAGCAAGCAGCTTCACGAGGCATTTGCCGCGCGAAGCAAATGCCTCGCGAGGCTGGCTCTGTGTGGACGCACCTATTGGCAAACTTTAGCCCCAGTGTGACGTGAGCGCTGCGGCCGCGCCGTCACAAGGCTGTGTATTAACACACGCACAGTGGTATTCTCTATTAAGAGAATACCACTGTCGATTTCGTAGTCATAATCTTCAGCCGACTCACTCGGCCGAGGTGGCGCCTTAGCGCCGACGTGCGTTGATCCATGGCCTAGACTCATTGACTCGTTACATGACTCATTATTTATGGTTGAAGTTTCTTTATTCAATAAATATTGGCTCTACCTAGAACAATGATGCGGTGGTGGCACCACTAGGGTAATAATTACATTAGGCGAATGACCGACAGTAAGTTCTTATGCCGCTTTAGGGATGGTTAAAATTATGCTAGACCGTGCTGGGCGCGGTCCGCGGTCCAAGCGGAGTACGGACGGACAGCGAAATCTTAGTAATAGGGTCACGTTTTACCTTTTTGATGCGGAACCCTAATAACAGAATTAAATAAATATTTTAGGGGGTGATTTTTAAGTTTTTATAGATAAGTGGTACTCGTGCGCGATGCGGAATCGTACTGGGCCGGTTTTATTTGATGTTGCTGTATGGACTAAAACGCATCAAAATTCGAGAGCGGAGTCTTGTAACGTCAGGATGCACTAAAAATGACACCACGGTATGACGTCTTGTGAATTTTAAAAGTGTCCTATCTTGGACAATTTTGGTTTACGCGGTAACAAAAGAAAACATACGGATCAAACATTTTAATTATAAATGTAACTGATGATGGTCCAATGAGATTTTTTAGCACACACGTTTATACCAGAAGAATATTGTTAGCCAAAGTAACTCTCTCCGACCTTTTTACGTTTTTTCGGTTTAAAATTTTGCATATGGGTTCTTTTTAGGATGTAGGTGCTCGCTAAGAAGGGATTTTGCGATATTACGCCCCTAAGGGGTTGTTTTTGGGGTTGACAGTTTGTATGAAACTTTGTTGCTACAAGTACTAGGAGTTTTAAATTTTACATGCGGGTTCTTTTTAGAAAGTAGGTGCTACTCACGAAAAGGGTTTTTAGAAATTCGACCCCTAAGGGGTTGTTTTTGGTGTTGATAATTTGTTTGAAACTTCGTTATTATAAGTGCTAGGAGTCTCAAATTTTGCATGGGGGGTATTTTTAGGAGTTAGATGCTCACTTAGACGGGATGTTGCGATATTCGACCCCTAAGGGGTTATTTTTGGTGCTGATAGATAGAGGTCTCAAATTTTGCATGGGGATTCTTTTAAGGACGTAGGTGCTCACTAAAACGGGATTTTGCGAAATTTAACCTCTAAAGGGTTGTTTTTGGGTTCGATACTTTGTATGAAACTTTGTTAGGTACTACAAGTACACTAGGAGTTTCAAATTTAGCATGTGATTTCTTTTTATGACGTACGTACTGCTTAAGACGGGATTTGTGAAATACGACCCCTAAGGGGTTGTTTTGGTGTTTATAGTTAGGTGTCTCAAATTTTGCATAATGGTTTCTTTTTAGGAAATAATTACTCACTAAGGCGGGATTTTGTGAAATTCGGCCCCTAAGGGGTTGTGTTTGGGCTTGATAGTTTATATGAAACTTTGTTCCTACAAGCACTAGGAGTTTCAAATTTAGCATGTGATTTCTTTTTAAGACGTACGTACTGCTTAAGACGGGATTTGTGAAATACGACCCCTAAGGGGTTGTTTTGGTGTTCATAGTTAGGTGTCTCAAATTTTGCATAATGATTTCTTTTTAGGAAGTAATTACTCACTAAAGCGGGATTTTGTGAAATTCGACCCCTAAGGGGTTGTGTTTTGGGCTTGATAGTTTGTATGAAACTTTGTTCCTACAAGCACTAGGAGTTCCAAATTTTGCATGGGGTTATGTTTAGGACTTTAATGCTCACTAAGATAGGATTTTACGAAATTCAACCCCTAAAGGGTTGTTTTGGGGTTGAGAGGTAGAAGTTTCAAATTTTGCATAGGGATTCTTTTTAGGACGTAGATGCTGCCTATGACGGGATTTTCTGTAATTCTATTCCTAAGAGGATGTTTTTGGGGTTGATAGTTTGCATGAAACTTCGATTATTACAAATGCTGGGAGTCTCAAAATATGCATAGAGATTTTTAGGACGCGGCCATCGCACACTTTTAGGCACGCCCGCAATCGCGCCAATAGCAGGCATGCTAGCGAAGGAGGAGGCGGGACGCGTGAGGGAGAGGACAGCGTCCGCCTTACAGCCCAGCCGCAGTGGTTGACGCCCACTGTGACGGACGTCGCAAGACGATCTCCGGCCACCGTAGGCGCGGGCATGTGGACGGCGAGTAATGGGCGACTCACTGTACGACCTTGGACCATGCCCGGGTCGACGGCGCATTATGTTCCACGCACGCCTCACAGAGTGTCAGCACAATGACGGGGCCTCCCCTTAGAGAGCCAAAGCCTACCGGGGTCGCGGGACTAACGGATACCGTGACCCTGAAACGTGAAGGGCTATTGAAGGACACCGTGGCTTTTAGTCAGTACAAGTCTGACAGTCCCTCCGGCCCTGCCCTGGGTGACAGGACTCTCATTTGATGAATTTAACACGCTAAAGAAAAAAGATGCTCACTAAGACGCGACTTAGTTTTCGATAGTTAGGAGTCTCAAATTTTGCTTATGGGTTTGTTTTAGGACGTAGGTGCTACCTCAGGCGGAATTTTGAGAAATTTAAACCCCTGAGGGATTGTTTTTGGGTTGATAGAATTTTTGTTGGATATTGATTTAGATTTTCCAAAAGTATCCCATAAGGAGGGTGGCCGGGAGTAGAAATTTACAGATAAAAGTTCGAAATACGCGCAGACGAAGTCGCGGGCGAACTGCTAGTTGTAATATAAAAACTCGACACAGGAACACCTGTCCAGCTCTTAACGTTATCATTAAACATTGTAGATGCAGTGACGCGGCCCCAGAACTAACTTAATTGTAATATAAAAACTCGACACAGGAACACCTGTCCAGCTCTTAACGTTATCATTAAACATTGTAGATGCAGTGACGCGGCCCCAGAACTACCAGGACAATATCGGCTGCCTCTCGAAGAGGAGGTAGGCTCCCATCCGAGCCTCGAGGAGATGCAGGAAGCTGTGGTGCAAAGGAAACTCAGGCCGCATATACCACCGCACTGGCGGAATCATCCCGTAAGTTGATCATTTTAATTCCCTACTTCTGTAGCGGACATAATGTACTACAAAAAGAACAGCAGCGCCATCTATGCGACTGAGGAAATAAGAGTCTACATCGCGCAATCAAAGTTATCCTCGACATTAGAAGACATAGAATATTCCGACTATGAATGTCGGGCAGAAAGCCCACCAGACACAACACCCGTCTGGTCGGAAGGTACCTTCCTTTTCACCGGATAGCGAGGAACTTTCCACTCTGTTCCTTCTACCCTCAAACTTCCTACTAATATTATAAACGTGAAAGTTTGTTTGGATGTATGGATGTTTGTTATTCTTTCACGCAAAAACTACAGAACGGATTTGAATGAAATTTGGTACAACGATAGTTTATAACCTGAATTTACAGCTAGAATAGGTTTTATCCTGATTGTATGTTCCTGTGGGGTAATATACGAGGAGAAGTGGCGAGCAAATCCGCTGGCAATAGCTAGTATAATAAAAAGGTAAAGTCATAAGTTTTCAAGCATGGGGAAACCTTAGGGATACGGGAATGTTTAAAAGAGTTACTGTTTCCTTGACAGGCCATTTCGCCCTGAGGAGTCTTGTTGATTTCTCTACACAAAAAATTGAGGAGTCTTGTTGATTTCTCTACACAAAAAATAATCTTCGGTTCTTTTTGTCTTATTTCGATAATTATTTCTTTGACGTGCCTTATAATCCCCTAGTGCCAAACTTCGATCAATAATAGCTCTAGATTAAGGATCACGAACAAAAAAGAGTTGCAAAAGTGGCCACAATTGCACAGACGTAAACATCTATATTTCTTAGAAAAATGTTCAATAGTATGAACAACCTCAATTTATTATAAACCTTAACACTCAAAAATAAAGTTTAATTATCATTGCAAAATGTGTTTATTTAAGTTCTTTCATCCGACAAAGGTTTAACATTCACAATTTAAAAATGTTTCTTGAAGATAAAATGTCATCAGTACAAAAGTAGTCATTCTAAAATGGTACTAAATTCTAAACAATAACGATTCGAAATACCGTCACAAAACCGTTTGTGGCGGTATTTTTCGGGCCGTTTTTGAAGCGTTCATCGGGAATCTAGTACTATTATTGATCGAAGGTGCCAAAGGCTTATATTTAAATCTATTCTTGTTAAGTTAGTTCTTTAACGCAACGCGCGTAGTTAGATATAATAGATCTACTCTGGACTTTGGAGCATTGTGCTAAGCAATGATAGCTAATCGTCCTAGCTAATCAATAGTTGCATCCTTCCTGTATGCACGTTTGTTTGAGATAACAATTTTAATAATATTTATGTACTTATTTTATATTGTGAGTAGCAGAGGGTAAAACGGGACTTTATAACTAGGACTTCGCTGTCCGTCAATCTGTCCGACACCAGGCTGTACGTCGTGATAGTTAGACTGTTGAGATTTTTTAAATACTAAAAATCAGAATCAAATAAATATTTAATAGGGCTCCCATCTCCCATACAACATGCTTTTTTTTTGCCGTTTTTATAGATAATTGTATGGACTCGCACTTGGCTGGTTTTATTCCCCGATGGGTTAAGAAGAGGTGAACTATACCAAAAACCAGTCATCATCTGCCTAGCCTTTTTCCAACTATATTGGGGTCGGCTTCCAGTCGAACCAGATGTAGCTGAATATCAGTATTTTACATGGAGCGACTGCCTATCGCGGGCAACCGATGGATGCAAGTGGCGAATTGTCGTTCGGCGTGGCGGTCTAAGGGGGAGGCCTATATTCAGCAGTGAACGTCTTCCGGCTGATGATGATGATGATGATGACTGCCTATCGGACCTCCACAACCCTGTAACTGGGTAATACGACTGTCAAAGATCTACAAATGACAGCCGGGATCAACGGCTTTACGTGCTTTCCAAGCCACGGAGGAAACTCGCTATAACAGATGGTCACCCATGCACAGATCAACCTCGGCAAGCGCGGCTTAACCCGGAAGATCGGCCTGTGCGGCTGTAATTATTTAGCCACGAGCTTCTCTATACCAAAAACCAGTGCTAAAAGTAAATTCCTTCACAGGGACTAAACGTCTTATGCGACACAATGGAAGAGTGTTGGGACCACGACGCGGAGGCCCGTCTGTCCGCGTCGTGCGTTCTGGAGCGAGTGTGCGCGCAACAACCCCCCAGCGGGGTCCCCGCCCTCACCCCCGACACCACCCCCCTGCTCATCCACGAACTGGCCGACCATCAGAGCTGCTGACGTCACTACGTCGAGCTGCCGCTCATACAGTTCTGAACTGGACTTTATAAACAGGTATTAACAGTTGAGATTAGATTGGGCGTGCGATAGCATAATAATCAGTCTTTAAGGTTGCTTTTTCACTAAAAATATACACGCATATGAAGTGAAGAGTGTACTCATACAGTTCTGAACTGGACTTTAAGAACATGGATAAACGGTTGAGATTACATTGGGCGTGGGAAATAATAATCAATGTTTAGGCTGCGATTCCAATGAGGCGGCGTGGAGCAGAGCGGAGAGCGATTCACCAATCACTTGGCTGGAGTGGAGAAAAGATGTGGATTTCAAGCCATGTAATTGGTGAATCGCTCTCCGCTCCGCCTAAGTGGAACCGCAGCCTTAAGGTTGCTTGTCACCAGAAATGTACACGCATATGCAGTGAAGAGTGTACATAAAACTTTTTGGTAAGTTTCACATACATTCTTTACTACGCTGTCTGTTATTACTTGAAAACGCATATAAAAGTTCCCACTTCTGGGACACAAGCTTCCTCTCTGTGTGTCTGAGTTACTGTAGCTTTATTTAAGAGAAAGAGTATAGTCAAATTAGTTTAAGAATTTTATAAAGTTCCGTTCTTTTTTTAATTTTGGAACGTGTGACTATGAATGAAACGGAATGTCGATAGATGAAAAGGAGAGAGATATCCAAATAAAATATGCGTGAAAGAGATAAATAAAAAGAGTGAATGATAACGTGACAGCTGTCATAGAGAAGAGTGGAGAGGAAAAACAATTTATGCCACGCCCAAATAACATGAGTAAGTAGGAGAGTGACTCATGCCACGCCCATAAATCTTCTCTGTAGCCTATCTAGTGAGTTTTAGTTCAGTGTAACGGCGGCAGCCAATGATTGTCAAAGGTAAAGTACAAAGTTTAATGTTATGAATTGGACAATCAAAATACTATCTGTATTAATGAATCTGAAGGGGTGATTCTGGAATAATCGAATGTTCTAGAAATATAAAAGTTTCGCGCTTATTTTAAGGATTCTCGCGTTTGTAAGGATCCTGTGAAATTTGTTACAAAGAATTTTTTATCGATAATATACCATCGTTAGGTGGTAATGTGGCTCAGGAGCAAAATGTCCCTTTCTGAAAATGTACCTTTCGCAAAATGTACCTTTCGCAAAATGTACCTTTCGCAAAATGTCCCTTCCGCAAAATGTACCTGTCGCAGAATGTCCAATAAGATTTAAAAAAATGTTGGCAGACAAGAATTAAAAAGTTAAAGAAAAAAAAACTTTTTTTGAGACAGTGAATCTGATTTAGACGATGCGTAGTGTCAGGTATTTTCCTTAGTACCTATCAATAAAGAAACCCATGCATATTATGTCTCGGGAAAGACTTTGGCGATTTCTTTTTTTGTTTTAGTTTATGTGTATGCACAATTTTTACACTATTCATCTTCCCATTTTACTAATTAAACACCCCCCTGTGCCCTACACCTTTTAGCTCCTGTTTGAGGATAGGGACATTTTGCAAAAGGGGCATTTTGCGCCTGAGTCGGTAATGTATTGACATGTAAAATTGGGCTGTTTTAAAACGATAGGTTTGTTTTCAAATGATTGATTACATCGAAAACTGCGTCTTATCTATAGAAAAGTGAAATATCTCGAAAATTAATATAATTGAAAATTCTATTTAATACAATCCAATAGGTTTTAAAATATCCCAGCTTTACATCTTACTGTGAATCTACACTACATTTACGTTCTTATAATTTATAAGTATTATTATATCAAAATTCAGTCATTTACTTTTATCAAATATCAAATTAATTTTCTCATAATAATTTGCGTAAGTGTAGTGTAGTTACACCATGATTTTCTTAAAATTAAGAGGACATTGTAAATGAAATATTTAACTGATTTACTCGTATATCTTAATTTTTTTAATTATTGACTATTTGAACATCGTTATGAATAACTATCTACGATAAAATGTAGAAAACAGGGGTTTACAAAACTTTTTTTTTCTTTTTATAAAATATTTGTACTATGAATGATCAAACGCACATGTTTATTGCACATTAATCAACGAAATACTAATAAAATACACAGTCCAATACATTTTAATGCGATAATAATTTAATAATAGGCACAAAGTAATAGGAATTGAATTTTGAAATGGAAAGTCACTACTAGCAGCTAATTGGATTTACTTAATTATAACAATCCAAAACCCGTTGTAGCAATATAGGCATTTGATAATTTAAAGTCTTCCTTAGTATTCCTGAACGACGATAAAATAATATGGCAACACCAGTATTTAAAAAGCAAGAACGACACAGTTGAGAACCTTTTTCGAATTCAGTTAAAACTCAGTCAAAACAAATGGTTTTTTATGTTGGTATAAATGAGACGGCTGTAATAACTAATCTCGGTATTCTATTCCCGTAGCGATCGGGTCGATCCCAAAATTAGAACGCGTCCTTTTTAATGATCTATGAGATTCCGACATGACTAATTAAGGGTAGCTTGGCCGGTAAATATTTAAAAAGGGCAAAGACACCAGACGGACAATTTTAATATAATATCCTTGTTTTTGCGGATTCAATTATATCATACGGAAAAAAAACTGAATCATCATTAATATTATAAATTCGAAAGCGAGTTTATTTATTTGTCACGACTAAACGTATACAGTACGTATTTCGATGATATTTGGCAATCAGGTAGGTAGACCATAAGCTGAGTAAGGATAAATTAATAAAATCTTTTTTGCCAAAAACAAATAACTCACTTCCATTAAAAATGTAAAATAAAAGCTGCGGAAGTCGGAGAAAAAGTTATTTTACACTTTTAAGTCGATCGGAAAATAGTTACGACAGGCGTCGCCGCGGGTGAAAGCTAGTTCAATTGTACTTTAAACAAAAGCCGCGTCTAATGAATTCTTGTTTATTTTTAGTCTAAATATTTTAAAAATCCGTCCTATCTCAACATGTAGCTAGTCTATATTAAAGTCCAGACGGAGACTAGACGTAAATGATGGGCTGACAAACAACTTACGTAGCTATTCGTGACCATCCTTTATAACGTCGTACCACGAGCTAATGCATGGTAATTTGTCGTCGTTCGCGCTCCCTTTCCTGTACCGTCGACGTTTCCTCTTGCGCCGTCAATGAGCTCTAGTAAATGTCGCAGCTAATATAATAATAATGTACTTTACGATGTCTATAATAAACGGAGATCGGAATAGATATTTGGATAAACTTCATGGATATGAGTATTAATTTGTGGATAAAATGGAAAAAAGACGCAAATCCTGCACTGAAAAAAAACGCACGTATAGCCTACACGTAGTTGTTCTGGCTACACACCCACTACGATACAAAGAATCTTCTTGTGTAGGGCAACTTTGTTTGATTTTTAATTCTCGTTTTAAAAAAATGAATTTTTCTTTTTTATGAGAGGGGAGAAATATCCACATTTAATTCAATTTCATGACGATTATGTAAACCTATTCGGATCTCTGCTGTTAGATGACAGGTTTATATCAAATTATTATCACTAGGTACCTACATTTTTCTTCTTTTTATATAAAAATGTCCTGAAACCAGCCTTTATCATAGACACTGTTGCTAATAACTTTTGATAAATGTAAATATTTATTACCTTAGATTTTTTTTTGTTGTGTGTACTTTTTTTAATTAAAATATTTATTTTATTAAGATTTCGACTCCGATTCTCGATCTTATTTGTTTGATCATAAAATAGATGCTTATATTTTTATTCATTTACTTTTCATGTAGCTTCGTTTTAAGTACTAACAAAATATTATATAATGGCAGTTTAACCAGGCAGCGCTATTTTATTTAATACTCGTGTTTTATTTTTATTTTTTTTTAGTAGTATTTTCATATTCATGTTTTATTTTTAGACATTTTTTTAATGTTGTGGGGTCCCTTATGTAGCTTAATTTATTATTATAGTATGCTGTAAATACATACGTGTGTTTATGTATTGAGGCTCTTTTACAAGAGCACAAAATTTGTTATTGAATGCAATCATCACAGGTACAGGGCTACAGGCTGTAGTTTTTCTCTGTGGTGTCGGGATTAAGGGTCCCTTACGAAATATTTGTATACCTTTCGGTAGTTGATCTGGGTCGCTGTTTGAGTATGTGTGTTTAAATGTGCTTAACACTCCAAATTACAAGCATAATACTAGCGAAGTGCAATATCTTTGAAAAAAAATAATTTTTGAATGGTTAGTTAAAAGTCGAGATTTTGAAATATAAGTTTGCTAACGTTTATATTGATTGCATTCAATGGGAAATTACATTGTTACTTGTAAATGAGAATTTATGGTTTTATTGGCCATCACTCCACTGCCAGAACAAATGAAATCGCTTGATAGTATAAATGGAATTGATTTGACGTAACTAATCTTGCCTGATTCTCATAATGGGGACCTCTTATTTAGTAAGACTGGTATTATTTTTATAAATTGGCTTTATTTACTTAGTTTATTGGCTCTTAATTTGTGGGAGCGTTCTAAAGTGCTAAATTAATGAGAAATTGAAGCAATGAAATTAGGTGTTAGTATTTGCATAAGTGTATGTCATTTGCTAAGTTAATTTTAATGTTATTTAGCGTTAATCAGTCTTAGGTAATGCTCTGTTAGTGCGTATCACTCACACGACTTTTATAGTTGTGAAAAAGAAAGAGATAGAAGAATATCCAAGTCCTTGCAAGACAATGTTTTTTTAAAAAAAAATCCGTCTTACCACAAAAAAGATAAACATCTGTTGAATACTTGTCTAAAAAACTGTTAACGTCAAAAGAAAATTTCACGTTGATATATGGGTCGTTTTGCAGTAACACTTATTTTAGTCAATCGTTCAACAGATGTTTAACTTTTTGTGGTAAGACGGTAACATTGCATTTGATTATCATTCTTTTTCATGTGGGTAGCCCTGGGTAGACTTGGCTTTGAAAAAATATCAATTCACTATAAGATATCGTGTGAGTGTCCATTCGTACTAGAAGCTAGTCGTAATATCGTTGCGAAGTAAGTAAACAGTACTTTATTGTGCCACACCGGACTGGTTATGCTGACTGCACGGGAGAACTATCCAAGATAAAACTTAAAAGAGGCTGTCTCTCCCTCTAAGTCTAAAACTAGAATTAAAATATGAACGCACTTTATTTGTAAAACAACTGTGATTTTGTTCTCTTATGCCACTTCGCAGTCAGAACCTCCTGATGTCGAAGGGTTTTCACAAAGTGACGTAAGAGAACAGACCCCTGAAAAAAAAATATCATTGAAAATATTGTGATTTTAGAACATAATAATTAAAATATCATAATGGGAAATCATAACGAATTTGATTTACCTATGCCGTGTGCATATCACCACACATAGACTAAGTAATGTTGCCAAATGTAAATAATGTAGAATTAAGTCTAGTCTAGGATTTTTTTTTGTCTGAATGTCAGAGTTTTAGGTTGTGGACACACTTTCCCTTGACTAGAGCATAATAAATCTAATATTAAATGAATTTTATAGAATCTGTAGACAGTTTTTCGTACAATTGGTAATATTTAATAAGACTTGTCGATAGCTTATGTAAATCGCAGTGTTGTCTTTCAGATTTTACCTTTGTAGAAAAACTTACTATAGTTCAATGATGTTAGAAAAGGCCTAATTCCATTGTAAATTGCCCAATGTGTCCACATCTATCTAGTGTATAATATAACTATTGTAAAAGAAGTAGTGGAAGTCTTTAGATTGGGTAGTGTGTAGACACTATTAGACATTTGTTTGATGTCGATGCGTCGTGTCGTGTTTAGTCGAATAACGAATGTCTTAATGGCCATGTTTATCATTTATTTTTTATTTTAAATTAACAAACGTGAATGTCTGTTGAAATTTGATGTATTAAAATATATTTTATAGACAAACATTGTATTTATTTCACAGTCCATTGACCTCGATATTTTTAGACCACGACTGAGTGTAAATAAATATCCAGTGGTTCTTATACAGAAATATGTTTGGCATGCATGTTGACATCATGTGATGGAAAAAAAAGAAAGAAACAAATATTTAAAGTATACAAATTCTGATTCTTTATTTTTATTTAAATCCAGGTTTTTTCACTGTACAATATGTAAAATGGGGCGTTCGGTCTCACGGCACAACGCCGCTTTTACAAATTTGTTTAATTTATTTCGAATTTCACTATATGTACATCGGCAGCGCGGGTCGGCCGTGAGACGCCGGCGCTACTATTGCGGGCAGCAGTCGTCTTCTCACTCAAGATTCACAGTTAATAATACAATATCGTCTATACTCTGCTAGCTAGTGTAGTGCGGGTGAAGGTGAACTTTAGTCTATAACAAAGGTATCTCTAAGGTTGGATTTGAATGTCTAACAGAGGGTCAAACGGTCACTAGTATCGTTTTAGAGGGTCGGAGCGGCGGCGTGAACGGTGCACCACTGTCGACACGACCAGATCGGAAAGTCAGAACTATATCAGTCGATATTGTAGGACACGAGGGTGCCGCCGACTGCTCTTTGGAGCGGTGCTTGCTAGGAGGCGGGCGGGTCGGGCGCGGCCACGTCCTCGGGCGGCGCGCGGCCGGCCGACGCTCGCAGACAGTCGCCGTGCGCCTTGTACTCGATGGGCACGGTGGGCGGCAGCTGCAGGATGCGGCGCAGCGCGTCCCGCACGCGCGCCGCCGCCGCCGTGTCCGACGCCGTGCGGTGCCACACCGCAAGGTGGTCGTCCTGACAACATATGCACGGTTACACTTGACCGAAATATCTTCAGACGGGGTGGAATTTGGAACTGCTGTTGAAATGTGTTTAATTTGACAGGTGGATAGTGTTTTTCTAACCCAGCATGCCAACAACGCTATATCTTTTGGTTGATATACAGATATGTGTTAAAAGCAATCGTTTTACACAACGCATCTGTTCTGTCTGAGCCACTGCAAACAGGCGATATAACGTCTATTAACTACGTTTCGTTAATAATAAGTTTTGTTAATCGCTGGCAGTGAATGACTAAACATGTCCCTAATGAGACTAGAAATGTGACGAGAAGGATGTAAAGGTAGTCCATTGAAAAGAGAGAATCCAACGACCACAAGTGTGTTGTGTCTAGTGGGCTACTGCCCGACATCTACTATAGGGATGTTATATCTCATTAAGAACTCTTGCATGATGCAGGAATACGAGTTGAATTCTTCATTTGCACTCTTCAGCTGCTATGTCGCTATTGTCAGTGCTCACCTGGAATCGCACGGAGAGCACGACCCCGCAGAGCTCCTGGCCGACCATGAACTGCTCGCCCAGCATCGCCATGCACAGGTCCTCCCACGCGCGACCCGTCTGTGTTTTACGTAGTCGTACAACCTGCGAATACACAAAAAAAAAAAGAACTTAGGGCGGCTGATTTTTCATCAAGTTAGTTTTTCGATTCGTGCGTTTTGCAATTTCTACTAACTAAAAATGAAAATCGTGCACGCAAAATACGCGCATATGACGTGGAGTTGCGGATACCAGCCCGTTATACAATACAAATGAAAATCGTCCTTGCTACTACGATATAATGATGCAATTCGATTGACTTGTCGTCGTCGTGGCGAGCGTGTCTTATTTTTCATGTACCGGTAGATAACCGCAAGTTTTATGTCATATGTCATAGTGGTAAGGATGATTTTCACTTGAAGTTGGAATCAGTCGAATTGCGTCGCGTCGCGTGATCGCGTCGTGGGGAAGCTCCCATAGTATGACGCCAGTTTCTCGGAATACAACACTTACAATTTATAGCTCAATTTTGAGTCACACTATGAATCATAGAACTTTTACACTCGGCTTCATGATTATTTTTTTTTATATAAAAGTTCGACTATGAGGTCTTAATCACGATCCGCGCTCATGGGTTGTTATATTATTTGGCCATTTGGCCTAGCCATGACACTCGATCGCTTCGTCTTCGAGCAAATCTCGAAGATGAACCAAGGCTAGCATTAGCGTCAAGTTCATGACACCGACGGGAAATAAAAAAAAATCGAATCATGTAAGAAATTAGTAACGACCTTTCCTGGCTTTGCACAGGTGCAATTTAAAAATAAATGTAACCTGCGGCCTGCCACTCGGAATAACGTATCTTTCTACTGGTGGAAGAATTCTCCAAATAGGTTCAGTAGTTTATAGTAGAGAGTACTTCCAATAAACAAACTTCAACATTTTATAATATTAAATAAATAAAAATTAGGCTTTGATTAAACAAAAATTAGGTGTGACAGGCCCGATTCTTAAGTACAACTTTACAAATTTATGTTTGGGTACAACTTACCCATTTCCCTCCATTGACATTGGCGGGGTCCTCCCACATGGGCTTGATGCCCAGTTTGAAGAGGTGCAGGTCGGACAGCGGCGGGAGCTCCGACGGCCGCGCCAGGTGCGTGTACAGGCCCCACCACTGCTCCACGCTCGCCACCCTACCCACCAGACGTAACGCCTGAAATATTGCACACAAATAACATTAATTTAGGTACCTATATTATACTGTGTATATGTATTTTTCCTATTCCTCCACTATTCTTTTCGGATTAATTTCGTTACAGGATCCAAGACAGATGAATTCATTCTCCAGGATACGTCGAGCTTAATTGTCTTGGAGCTTTACTGGTGGTTGCTACTAATGATTCTGGCTTTCAGGAGTTGTAGTAGTTTGGGAATAGTGTGGTGGGTTTGTACAAAAAAAAAAAACATCTGTGAATATTGAGTTATTAGCCGTTTTCTGGGGTTTCATCCCTGCTGCTCGGCTCTTATTGGTCATAGCGGGATTTTACATAGCCTATAGCTTTCGTCAATAAAGACTATCCAACACAAAATAATTTTTCAATTTGAACCAGTAGCTTTATAATACTAGTATACAGGGTGAATTTTTCAACTGGGTGTGGATGGCTAAATCCGAAACTGTGAGGAATATCAAAAAACGTTGAATGGAGTCTCGAGGCCGATTTTGACGAAAACTGAAACTGCCTTGAAGATTGATCAGTTTTTTTTAAATTATATGTTTCCCTTAAGTTTGCCGTATATGATTACTTCCCAGAATATGATCCTTATTAGCAACACTATCGAATGGTGTAATAATATAGGGTGTGATTTCTTTTTTCAAAATCAGTGGGTTCGATTCCTGGCCAGGATTATTGATTTTTCTAAAATCCAATGATGCAGTTTTAGTTTTCGTCAAAAAATCGGCCTCGAGACTCCTTTCAACGTTTTTCGATATTCCTCAGTTTCGGATATAGCCATCCACGCCCAGTTGAAAAATTCACCCTGTAGATACAGGTTTCTCTCCAATACTTAAAGTAGCTATAGTGCTAGCTATACTTTTGTCTATAAACTAGTCACATTATAGAAGTTTAATAACATTATGTATTTTATACAAGCTGAATTCCAGATCAATATAAAATACTAGGTACATATCCATACAGCACACAAATGTGTTTTAGGTAGATTTTTTTGTTGACTTTGCAAATACCTACAATATATTTATAGCTTTAATAATGCAGTAGGTAATCAAATTACTAAAAGCTGGTTTTATAGACTAGACACACACTGGTTTACCGTTACGTTTCTGTTGGAATGCAAATATTTCTAGAATAATATTACTAGAGAATACAACTCTAGCCGAGCTTGACAACTTGAGTTCTGTATGCTAAGGCTTGTGTCAAGATTTGGAAATATTACTCAGCAATCTGGCAATATACAGATTTCACCAACATTTAAAATAATGTGTTCCCTAAATACTACAAACATTTTAGTACAAGTAAAACAAAGTACTTGCATGTGGGTGGACAGAAGTAGCAACTGAGATATGTGACATTGGCATACATTGCAAAATAATTGGGTGACAACACAATGGCGGAGTTACTTGGGTGTGTAGTTCTTGCTGAGTGCAGAAATAATTACTTAATGAAACATTAGAAAATTGTAATTATATTTTCAGTTTATTTTGTGCCTAAACTAACTTTTAACTGTGATTTTACCTGCATGAAAACTACAAAATATGGCACTTGACAATATACAGATAGTAATTACTCACAGCAAAAAAAAACTGTCTATCCATAAAATTACTTTTCATGAACTACATCCAGACTTCACCCTGTTTATAAAAATTGGTATTTATATACAAATTAATACTGCAGTTATTTTTCTACAAGCTTAAACATTTTAGGAATCTATTCTTTAAACAACTTTAATACGTTAGAAATATATTCATAGACTGAAATACCAGTAGTTACAACAATTCAGAAAGTAGGCCATGCTAATAGATGCAAATCAATGGAGCTAAGGCTGCCTTAAATATTTAATATTCATTGCAAGTTTCTTGTTTAAAGAAATACTATATTCTAGTTTACTGGGGCAATATGGTACAGCACATCAAGCTAGCCCAATCTGTCAAATTTCATCTATAATAGATTTAAAACTTTATCACAATACCAACAGGTCTAAAACAGTCACTTTATGCAATATTCCTAATGATTCACTTTGTGCATTTTCAGCAAGTTCTTTGGCTACTTTTTCATGAATGTGGTAGGTTGATTTGTCTGTACAATAGGCTATTTGACTAAAAAAATCTAATTAATCCGTCAGTTAGATTATCAAATAATATTTGACCCGTATTTTTTCTTTTTTTACGCAAACCAAAATTGACAGAGATATGATGCTTTCAAAATTGCCAATACGTCACAATTTAGTACATTTTTTACTGAATTCTGACGTCACAAGCCCCCACTCTCGAGTCTTGATGTGTTATATCTTGGTAAATATTCATTGATTTTATATAAGAAAAAATATGTGTCCGTTATTTTTCAAAACTCTAAATAATGGACTAATTAGATTTATAATTTATTGATACTGTCAAATAGCCTATTTTTTGTAGTAGCTCAATCAATTAACCATCACACCTGTATTATTAATGGGTTAGGCAGATGTATAATATAGCAACATATCAGTTTTGTTTAAATCTCATACAAAAGAGGGTAAATACTTAAGTGTAGGCACAGATAATATTAATACTTGTCCATGCCGCTGCAGTATAAATAAAAATAAGTTTATTTATTTATTCCTCTTGGAACAAATAAATAAAATTATGCATGCAGTCACAATGATTACACTTAAATATTATTAAGGGTAGCTTTCCAGTACATAGAGAACATCATGCTTTAGAAGATTTAAGTGAAAAGTTAGTCAAGTGTTAAACAAAACTGTGCCATATTGTTAAACATGTGTAAATTAATATCAATTTGCATATTTCCTCCATAATTACATACTTGTAGTACATTACTGTTCAGATGCTTAACCAATCACATGACTTCAATCTTGTTTTTGTTAGAGTATATCTTTATGTGAGGTGTACTTTTTGGATGCACCTCCTTGACAGCATGGCATTGTGAACAGCCAGAATGAGTGACTAGAGTGGACATAAACAAACCTGAACGTAACCAGTGGTGGACGCGGAGAGCTCGCGCGCTGGCGGGCGTCTCGAGAACCACATCCAGTAGCTGTACTCGAGCTTGTGCTCGTGCGCCGGCACGGGCGGCGGCGTTGCCTCTTCCGTGTTCCTATCATCCTCGTCATTCCCGTGGTTGTGCGTCGCGCCACCACCTTGCCCACCTTCCCCAGATCGACGTTCAGGCACGTTTAAATTGTAAAACTTGCACATTTTCCTCTCAGTCATGTTATTTCAAATATACTAACATGTTTTACTAACGGCCTAACCTAGGACACGTTGCTTTATTTGAACTACCAGGGTGTATACAAAACTCAAACTGTGATTCTATCGTTACACTACACAATAAAAAACTAGGAAAGCCTAAATAATATTTAGTGACGGTTAATAAATAAATCTTAATCAGCCTATTCCCTCTTTTACTGTGTATAACCTTTTTCTTTCCGTCATCAAAATTCAAATCTGTCAATTGACAGCATGGGTATATTCGTCCAAATTAAGTTGTATTTGTGTCTTAAATATTAGAGACAAAACCATAGTATTTCGCGTAAAGAATGAAAGAGAAAACAAACAAATCCCTCTTTTTGCATTCAGCCGTATTACCAGGGAAAAAGCTAAAAAGAACTGCGTTCACAGTTATTAATTTAAAACTCATTTTATCTTACATCGAACAGAAAAGAGGGCCCAAGCCTGCCGGAGTCGCGGTCGCGGGACTTACCGAATTACCGTGACCCTGGAACATAAAGGGCTATTGAAGGACACCGTGGATTTTAGTCAGTACGAGTCTGACAGTCCCTGCCGCTCTGCCCTGGATGGGAGGACTGGAGAGGACACGTTTGATGATTTTACCACGATAAAAATAAAATCGAACAGAAAAAACATTTCAACTAAGTTTGTCAATGATATTATAAGTCATAGATATGTTATACACGTACAAAACAACAGAAAAAAGCGTACCGCGCAGAGAGGCAGCACACATACACATTTTTTATTCACACACGTTACATTTCACTACAAGTAAAAAGGATAGCTTGATAAAACCAATAAGAAAAAAAGTGACAGCTAGATGGTGTCGCTCTCTCTTTTGTCTCACTCGCACTCTCACTCGCACTCTTTCTTTTACGACGCCATATTAAAGAAACGTAATGTTTTATTTGTTAAAATATTAAGATAAATAGTATATTTACGAATGATAAGTGATTCTTTGACTTTTAGAAGTCTTGCTTGTATAATTTGTACTATATTTCATCACACACGACGGCATTTTCAGTGGTTTTGAGTCACTTTTACTTTTGATTCACTCTGTAGTACGTGAAGTGCATCCCGTGACGCTGGCAACGTCGGACTGAGGTCAAGGTTTGTGAATCAACCACATTTGAGCGTGTATGTTTTTGAGCGCGTATAACGTATCTACACCTTTTTACTTATAATATCATTGAAGTTTGTGATCAGTATTTTGGAACGGGAATGGATGGCACGAATAAACACGGACTATTTTTGAACAAAATAAGTTATGTCAAAGTTAAACTGTCACTAGTGTCATTCAACAAAAACGCTAACGATGTCAAAGAGCCGGCGGGACAAACGAAAACAGTGAAAAAAATATTGAATTCAAAGCAAATAAACCTTTATTTAGATTGAAACTGTGCTTTTACCAAATCTTCGAAGACTTTAGTGCTTGTTTAATTAAGTTTTGTCGCCGTATTCAAACGTTCTACCTGAAAACTTTATCATAATAAAGTGCACTCATGAGTTTTATACATATTGAAATGGATAAATCTGAACCTACCGGTAGAGGTAGTATAGAAGGGTGCATGAACATCGATTTGATGCGGTCACTCGTCAAGCAATACTCTGAACTGGTAAATATTATGTTTTCTCTGCTACAGTTGTTGGCGATCTGTTACTGTAGGTTATTTTGCCCATAAACAAAGATGACAGAATCTTAGTTGTACAGTAATACTAGTTTATGAAATATATGGACATTAATCGAAGGTATGATTAACTTATATGGTGAATAATTTCCCAAATAGACTAATAATATTGATCACCATACAGTGGTTTTGTATGGTGATCAATATTCCTGAATGTTTTGCTTATCTAATCTTTAGAGACACACTCAAGCCCTAATTTTATTCATTTATTGTTCCACTTGAATGTAACCATAATATTCCTAAATTGTACGAAGAACTAGTAACCAACACACTTTAATGAACACCATGTTGTCAAATAGGGAAGGCAGAAACTTCATCTTACTGCAAGCCTTATATAATAAGCCCTTTTTCTTTGTATTTTCCCTTTTTTTTTTGCTTGATAAAATCAAATGAGTCCTCGCACCCCTTACTGTCAGACTTGTACTGACTAAAATACACTGTGCCCTTAAACAGCCCTTTACGTTCGTTCTGGGGTCATGGTAACTTGTTAGTTAGGCGACCCTTATTACACTTTTTTTTTAGAGTGGTAATATCTTCAAATGAGTCCTCCCACCCCGGGCAGGGCGGGAGGGACTGTCAGACTTGTACTGACTAAAATCCACGGTGTCCTTCGATAGCCCTTTAAGTTCCGGGGTCATGGTAATGAGATAAGTCCCGCGACCCCGGCAGGCGACCCTTATTACACTAAGGATAATGTAAGATTTACCATAGGGTAAAATTATCAATCAATTAAAGCTGAAATAACTCACTACAACTTGCTTTATTTCTTGTAACTAGGGTCAATGGACCAGTGCCCTGTTCTGGGCAGATGCGGCAGCGGCTGCAGCCGGCGGTGGGCTGGATGCTGCCAGTGGAGATGATGTGTGGCTCCTGGCAAGTGCCATGCTCGCCAGAGGGGAACTGCATAGAGCGGCACATGCGGTCACTTCTAGAGGACTTCACAGGTTATTTGTAGTTCTATTTTTGAGTCATTTGTCTAAAATTATGTTTTATATAGGGTGTTAAAAAATTGAGAGTATACAATAATTGTATACAATATAAAGATAAGTACTAAAATTAGTTTTTAATAATTTCGTGCCAATTTGTAGTAATTTAACTTTAAACAACCCTGATTTAATGTAAATTGACATTTTTACCGATAGGTAACACTGTTATTATGGCCAATAAAATAAGTTATTTGTAAGTATTTCGATGAGTTGCCAGTCCAAAGTCTGCAAATTGTGATGGGAAAGTTGGAATCAGCTGTGAATGTTACACACGGGTGAACGAACTCAAACAGCAATCAAATTCATTAATATGGTCAAAAAAAAATGCTTGAAAAAAAAATTTTTTTTCCTAAAAAGATGCTTGAAATGATGCTTTTGTCCCACGTTTTTCCCACGTTTTTATACACTCACTTTTTTATACACTCACTTTTCTTGTTTGTTTGTCGTTCCGGTTGGACTTTTGCAACTCAATTTTGAGGCACTTCCCGATAAGCTAGCAGGCTGAAATTTTGTACACGCTTTGAGTTCTGATGACAATACATGACTACGAAAGAGACGTCATACCAAATCCAATATGGCGGCCTCCCCAAGATGGCGGACTGGCTGTTTGAAACCCACCCCCATGATATGGGTATCAAATGAAAGGGTTTGCTGTCAGGAATACGAAAAAAATAGTCACGGGACATAAATCCAATATGGCGGACGTCCAAGATGGCAGACAGGCAATTTGAAATGCACCCCTGTGATATGGATATCAAATGAAAGGGTTTGCTATCAGGAGTACTAAAAAACACACACACAGAAAGTAAGCACCGCATTTAATAATTACTTTGCATCGGTAGGTTTAGACAATAAAAACACGGCGGCAGCGGCGCAAGCGCCGCCGAGTGGCTCGTCGAGATCTTCGGTGCACATGCCCGCAATAAACTCCATGTACATCGAACCGGTTACCGAGCGAGAAGTTTTTAATATTATACGCGATATGCAAAACAAACGTAGCTTTGGAGTAGATGATGTCCCACCGCTTTTACTTAAAACATGCGCTAAAGAACTAACTTTGCCTCTTACTAAACTTATAAATATTTCTTTTGACCAGGGAGAATTCCCAGAAAAGCTTAAAATAGCAAAAATACGCCCAATTGCGAAAAAGGGTCGATGTCCAGAAAATCCCAGTAATTATAGGCCCATTGCACTACTACCCACTTTCTCAAAAATTTTTGAAAAAGCCATGGCAACTCGAGTCAATAAGTTTTTGGAAAAATATAATATTTTAAGTAAAAATCAATTTGGTTTTAGGAAAAAATGCTCAACAACCTTAGCGGTTTACAACTACATACAAGATATTTTCAACTGTATTAATGAACGTAAGTACGCCATTGGACTATTCCTAGATATGACGAAAGCGTATGATAAAGTGTCACATAAAATTCTATTACAAAAAATATATAGTTCAGGCATTAGAGGACAGGCTTTTAATTGGTTTAAATCGTATTTACAAGACAGGATACAATTTGTAGAAGTGGAATATTTCGATAGCAGCAAGAATGAAACGTACAGCATAGGATCAGACACGGTCATGATTAATACCTCAATACCTCAAGGAAGTGTTTTGGGATGTCCCCTTTTCATATTATATGTGAATGATTTGCCTAAAAAGATAAGTTCGTCCTGTATATTGTTCGCCGACGATGTCTCGTTATTATTTAAAACGCCAGCAAATGTTGATCATTTAGCTATTACCAAAACATTCACTGACACTGAACAGTGGTTAAATGCACACAATTTAGAAATAAATAGGTCTAAAACTAAAATATGTCAGTTCAGAACTTACCAAAGAGCATCACTAAATCTAAATATACTCACGCAACAATTAAATTTGGAAGAAGTAAATGAATTCACACTTTTAGGATTAACGTTAGACTCAAACTTAAATTGGAAGAAACATATAGAAAACACTAGTGCGAAACTGTCTCAATTTATCTATGCGCTAGGCGTTCTGAAGCGTAACACAGATTATAAAACTGCCTTATCTGCCTATTATGCGTACGCTTACTCGTGGCTAAATTACGGCATTATTTTATGGGGAGAAAGCACCGATTTTTTTGACCTCTTTATTCTACAAAAAAAATGTATTAGGATACTTATGAACATTGACCAAAGAGACAGTTGTAGGCCACACTTTATTAAACAACAAATCCTTACATTGCCAGCTATCTACATACTCCAAAGTTGCTTATTTGTTAGGAAAAATCGGCACCTCTTCAAATCCAATAATGAGCTGTATGAAAATTATAACCGACGGAACAAAAATAGATTAAGACTACCCATCACGACGTTGAAATTTATCGCGAAAAGCCCATACTCAAGACTTGTTAAAATTTATAATAAGCTACCAGAGCATTTTAAATCCCTATCTAAAGATTCAATATTTTGTAAACAGTTGAAATCTCTGCTAATAAAAAAAGGCTATTATACCGTAGACGAATATATAGCTGACAAATTATTGTAATAATGTATTGATTGACCTTGCGAGCTGACATAACTTAGTAATGTAAATAACGTAGCATCCACCCTAAAAATTTGTATCTGAATGTGTACCTAATGATAAATGTATAAAATAATTATTTTGAATGACATGTATTATTTTATCTTATAAATTGTATTTGAATTGGAATTAGTATTGACAATTAACATTATATAATTTATTGTACCATGTTTGATATAAGTATTGCTTAAAATTTGCAGTGCCCTTACAGGGTGCATGTACTAATACTGAGTCATGAAATTCTAATGCATGCCTACTAATCAGTGTTGTGTATATGTAAGCAAATAAATAAATAAATAAATAAATAAATAAATAAATAAAAAATAGTCACGTGACTTAAATCCAATATGGCGGACGTCCAAGATGGCGGACAGGCTTTGAGGCACTTCCCGATAAGCTAGCAGGCTGAAATTTTCAGGGTAGCTTCAAACCCGATGAACAATGATAAAAATAATAAAATAATAGATTTAAAAAATCTAAAAACCCACGTTTTTAAATGTCCTAAAAAGAAGAAAATAACCCTACGGGGCTGAGAGAGGGGCCACTCAAAACGTGGGGGCGTATCTTTGCAAGTTACACCTACGATCTCACGTCATGTAAATATATCCCATAAATAATCCCTTAAATAATATACGCCCCCACCTTTTGAGTGGCCCCTCTCTCAGCCCCGTAGGGTTATTTTCTTCTTTTTAGGACATTTAAAAACGTGGGTTTTTAGATTTTTTAAATCTATTAATTTTTTTGGAATATACTTGGTTTTTGATACCGAGTACGTACACGAAATTCCTGCAGTTAATTTTTTAACACCTTATATACGAGTAACCTATTGGCTGATAGTTTATTGAAATTAAAATGTAATTGGGCTTTTCCTCATGTTTTTCTTTGGGATCTACTGCTGCACAGCATTTTGTAGGTTAGATCCCCACACGAAAAAACTATATCCCCACATTGGAACAAATATTTGTATGATCTACAATCAGTTGTTTGGGTCTGGGCATTTGTAATGCGAGTTTCAATGTTGTTTGATAATGCACTTATGATATAGGAGAAATTTAAAGGGTGGAGCAACTTGTTTAAAATTTAATATTATGTTCATTCAACATATGTCCATCATATTAACAATTTGTTCATTAAATATATCTCCTTTTTATTTATAAATAATTTGTTAATTTGTTAACTCAACAGAAGCAATTTCTCAAACTTTATTCTTCACAACATAATTATTTTCTTCGATTCTCTTCTGTATTTTAATTTTTTTCTTGCAGACGTCACCTACTATGCTTGGGCGTGGCGATGCGCGCGTACCTAGCAGCCCGCGAGCCGGCTACAGCACTCAACTTGATGGATGAGTGTGATCCCATGCTCCTCGAGCCAAGGAACACTGACCAGACACATAATGTAAGTAGTATCTCGTATTTCATGTTGTTCTCAGAAACATTTTTTTAATCATCAGTCATGTAGTCAATCAAATCATCAGTCAGTCAGTATTCAAAATGCCTGGAGTACTCAAGATGGATAATGAAAACAGTGGTGGAACCTGACCACCTTTTCTTCTTACGGTCAGTTCACACCGAGACGCGAAGCTACGCTACTAGTCTTAAAATAGTTTCGACACCCATGATAACTCATAGATGTTTTTTTTTACTTTTTTGTTTCCATATAGGGCTAGATAACGATGAGATGAATGTGAATCATTGTTTATTCTGAATGTATATCGTCAAATGTTGGAGTAATCGCCAAACTACGTTTGTATGGAAGAATGACCGACTAGCGTACCCTTAATCAGATACAGTTCCAAAATTAAACCTGCTTTCTGAAAAATGCCCTTTTACATTCATATCATTCCTTAGACAATCCATCCATCTTTTCTTTGGAAGGCCTCTTCCTCTCCATCCATCAACATTCATACTCATCACTTAGGGATTTTACCCATGGCGCGATGCGAAGCGATTCGACCGATTCCAACTACAAGTGAAAATCAACCTTATCACTAAGAAATAATGATGCAATTCGATTGACTTGACGTTGTCGTGGCGATCGTGTTTTGTTTTTCATCTACCCGTAGATACAGTATGGATCAAACTTAATGGCGGCTCGGAACATCGTGCGTTCCGATGCGCAAAACGCAATTTTGGGTATCAGCGGGGTGTAGACGGGCGGGGCACATCCCGCGCACCCTCTGTCTCACTCGCACTCGCGCGACGCGGTGTATGTTTGTTGTCAACTTGACTGTACTTGCGCGCAACTGCACTCGCAGCTAACTTCCAAACCGCCATTAAGTTTGAATCGAACTGTAACAACGTGTTTTATGTCATATGTTGTAGTGGCACAGAATAATTAATAGTACTATACGTACAGAAGGACTACTCCAAAAAAAAATCAAACAAATGTAAAATCTATATACGAGAGAATAAAGTACATTTTAACTGGCAGCCGTACCGCCCACCTACTTTTATAATAGCCTAAACTTCCCGTGCGCAAGCAAAAATGTACTGAATGGTTACGCCCGAGAGTTTATTTTGGTTTATCTGACGCCAACGACATTAAAAGGTTACTATGGGTCAAGCTCAATAGGGTTGCGACTTGCGAGTTTAGGCACAAATAGGTAGGTACCTATGCGTATTTTATGCATTTGCTAAATTACATTATTACCATAAATACCAATGTTCCTCAAGGAATTTCGTTTTTATCATCAGCCTATATCTTTTTGGTTTCGTCATCGATTACTACATACAATATTGATTACGGCACCTTACGTGAGGAATAATATTTATAATAATATTATCTTTTCTACCTATTATTGTTATATTTTTGAACATTTATCTTACAAAAAAAAAGAATAATATTTAAAAGATTTTTATCGTCTATGGCAAAATAGCCAGTCCTTATTATTTTGCACTCAACCTAGTAACCGACCAATTACTATCGCATACTGTCACAGGCCCCGCGTTGCGTGTCTTTGTAGGTAGGTAAAAAAGTGGCGCAGCGAATTACGACCGCTGACCTTGAATGCGTAGTGTGGCCATTTTCTGAGTTAGAACTTTTAAACAACAACGCAAACATCTTTCTACTTTCTACCGATCTTAATTCTTAGTGCTCACCCCCCCCCCCCCAATTAGTATCTCGCCTCATTTCCAAACTTGTAACCTCATGATTAGGTATCATGATCAGTTAAGCCCATACTTCACAAGCAGGGAGATAATTTTGTTGATCATTACTAAATATGTACTATATATTTTTTTCTTCATAATAATATTGTGTTATTAATTTACCAAAAGCACCTAAAGCAAGAAACTTGTGCGTAACTACACGTAACGTAACAAAAATATTAAGGAGACGGAGCGCGTGCGTAACGGGTGGCGCGTGCGTAACGGGTGGCGCGTGCGTAACGGGTGGCGCGTGGCAGCCGTAGTGAATGGGCCACGACATAATGGCCCCGCAACTACTTGCAGTTTTATGCCTACACCGCGGAGTGAGACAGGCCTGGTAGTGGTAAGATTTAGTTGGAATCGGTCGAACTGCAGTTGCGTCGCGCCATGGGTATAGGCCCTTAGTCACATGAGTGACCTCGATAACCATTTAAAACCAATATTCTGTGTCCAGCGAGCCCTAGCAGGCGTGCTGGTATGGCAAGCCCGCGCGCTGTGTTCACTAGAGCGACGCGAGGCGGCGGCCGAGGCACTGTCCGCGGCGCTACGGGCCGACTGCGCGCACTACGAGGCACTGGATCTGTTGCTCGAGCAACATGCACTCACGCCACACCAAGGTAAGCTATACCAGAGCCCTTATCACGAGTTTTCACTATTTTACTTTACAGCGTCTTTCCAGTATTTACAGCGTTTCTTGTATGGAAAAATAGAACAGCGCCTCTGGTGTACGAAGAAGGAACTATCTTTTTTACTTGAAATTAATGTCAAAGTTCCAGTTTACTTTACGTCACAATAAATGAAAACTCATGATAAGGCCTAAAATCAAACCTGTAATAACGTAAGAGATAGGAATAGTAGATAGTAATCTATGTATCATCAGTAAAACATTACGCGCGCCTCAAAGAGCGTCAGCATGATGATGGGGCCCCTCTCTAGTTGCCAAAGCCTGCCGGGGCGCGGGAGTTATCTCATTACCGTGACCCCGGAACATAAAAGTTTATTGAAGGACACCGTGGATTTTAGTCAGTACAAGTCTGACAGTCCCTCCCGCATCCGGGAGGACACGCCCTGCCCTGGGTGGGAAACTAGTTTTCGCGCTATATTGTGCGACACAACATGTCTACGCTGTCTATGCAGCGTCCAACGACCATTTATATCTAGACGCCTCATGCACGATCTGACTAACGAAAATTTTCTGCCAAGTCGCTGAGGTACGACGTAAGCGAGGGGGACGGGGTACTGCGTTCTGATTGGCTAACTCAAGGTCAGTGCGACGAGGGGACTCACAGGAATGGTCGAAACTAATACGAACTTAAGACTTTTTTACCTAAAGTGTTGACAGACATCGGTCGCCTGTGATTAGGAGTCTAGATATACCTAAATGGTCGTTGGCAGCGTCTGTTCACAAACTTTGGTGTGGGCGGTGCCTGCGAGGTTTTGTACACGCCATGTAGCCACTGTAGCAGTTCTGCCACCTTAACTAAAAAAGGCACAACTGTCGAAAAGGGAATAGGGAATAATAAGCCTTAGTAGATACGCCTTTTTTAGTTAGTAAGGCTTATTTTTCTTTGCATTTTTTTGCGCAGATGTGTCTCTTTTGCTTAAAGAGGCAGAGTTGGCGGCAGCCACTCCCCTTCCCACTCGCGTGAACCGCCGTCCGTACTGTATTCGTTTGTACTTTTGTTCCCGCTCCTAGCACCGCGAACTACTGTAGCGATTCGCTTGGAGAAAAACTGCGCGCATTTTCGCTATAAGTGGCTCCTCATGGTGTGCTTCAAACATTTCTAATGTATAAGCCACCGCTCACGGCTTCAAGGAATTGAACGGGCCGTTATTTTTACACTAAATATATAACTATTAAATACCTATATATACCCCAATAACACCCCTGTGCGCACCCCCGCGAAGAACGACCTTGGGCGCAAACTCTCCCTGTGCTAGGATTTGTAAGATTATCAATGGTTGTAGTGATATTCTTGATCTGCATTCTGACACCATCAACAAACAGAAGTCTATTCTCTCTGGCCTGACTGATCTCTGACCTGGATCCTTAGATCTAAGTACAAATTATAGTCTTTGTTTTATTTTGATAGCGAATTAATTGTCTTAATTTTTCCGTTTATTGTTTAGTTTTAGTTTTCATTTGTTTTCTTTTATTTGATGCATGAAATTGATGTTTCTCTGGATTCATGTAATTTACGTCTACATACTCGTACATATTTTAAATGCTGTGTTTACCTATAAGTAATTGATACACTATCGCAATTATATTAGACTAGTACGTAAGATCTTGTTTCCTGTGTAAGCAATTGTTGGTGAACCTACTCAATAAAATAAAATAAAATATTGCTCAAACATTGAATAATTGAATACAGAGAGTGAGCTGATAGAATCCCTGCCTATAAGCAGTCAGCTAAGCGCAGCGGAAGGTGCTCTACTTCGCGCGGCGTATCGTGAGCGACTCAACCGGTACTCGCCCGCGCCTGTCACACTCCCACCGCCTGACACTGATTGTCCTGTGAGTAATATGCTTTTATCATTTATTTTCTTCTACTTCTGACGGCAAGTAATGCAATACAAAAAAAAAACTTATTAAGAACTATAGTACAGTCAACAGCAAAAGTAGATGATCAGAATCAGAAATTCAATATTAATGAACAGAGCTCGCGTCAGAACGAAGTGGCGTCGCGTCGAAGTGATTCAAAAGTATGTGATTGTAATTTACCAAACATTTACTACTAGTTCATCTACACAGTTCTGACTCCCCATATTTTGACTCACACACAATAAAGCTGATTTTCATCTGTGACGTCTCACAAGGCTCAGTTGAAAACCAGCGTCAGGCTCCCTGTGGCCTGGCTTTAAACTGAACTGAGCCTATCTGGCACAGCCGTGAGGCACACGGTACCTACATTCATTGTACAGCTTGGCAAAAAACAGTAGAAAACCGGAAGTCGCCACTGTCTTCTCGCTACCAGCACTTTGAATGATTTTATTTTATTTATTTTCACTTATTACGTTAGTTTTATGGCACAATAATAAATCTTACAAACCTGCGTCTTTGTTTACATCAAATATCAAATATTTTAAAACGTTGTAAGCAAATAAAATATTAGTTCCGTTTCAAGACGTTCTGGCCAAGCTGTATTCTCATAATTTTTTAATTTTAATTGTGTGCATAAAGCTTGCCAAAGAAATTTCTTTCTTTCTTCTTTCCATGGTAAAACTGGTTATCAGACTTTTAGAGCTTCTGACTAATAGTAACGACTGTCAAAGATCACTGTACCACGGGCAAAAAACGAAATATTTCCGTGTCACAGATAACAGTGGAAGCCGAGGCAGTCGGCTCGCGAATGATGGAAGCCGCTCAAAGCCGCGCCCGTCGACTGGCGGCGGCCTGTCGCTGGCGGGAAGCCCTGCGTGTCCTTGACGGTGTGGACCCCTGGTGCGGGGTGGATGTGCGGGCCGCCTGCCTCGTGGAGCTCAAGAGGAGCTCCGAACTGTTCGCCTTCGCGCACTCTCTGGTGGATGCCTACCCTAATGCGTGGACCTCGTGGTATGCTGTCGGATGCTATTATTATCTTATTGGTGAGTTATGAATAGAATATTATTATTTCAGCCCATAGTGTCCCACTGCTGGACAAAGGCCTCCCTCCACTCTTTCCACTTCTCACGGCTTTCTGCGACCAGTCCTTCATGAAGCAGTCCAAGTCATCTCGCCATCTTCGCTTGGGCCTGCCACGACGTCGAAAATCGAATAATTTGTTTTAAATGTTTTTAATTCCTTCATATCCTGCCTAACTAGTCTCTCCTATGTTACGGACACAAGCTCAACTGTAATTATACTTATAGTAGCTTTTGCCCGCGTCTTTGCAAGTATTTATTTAGAACTTGATAATCAAGTCGGATCGTACATCCATCTATAATCATATAAACATTATTGTTGTTTTTACTCGAAAACAGTACTTACTATTTTTCGGGTTAAATGTTAATGTCCGTCTCTATACACTTGTCAACGTATATGCAATCGGTTCAGTGGTTAGTGCGTGAAAAAGTAACAGAAAAAATCCATTCTCATTTTTACTATTAATGAAGATACGGTAAAATACCCATTTGCTGACCTCCTAACAACTTATCTTCCAAAACATTCATTTCCACTTGCAACTCGTACATTGGTTTATTTTTAGAAAGAAGCACGGACATCTGCTTAAACGGTCAATAATTGGGTGTTTTACCCTACTTATCAAAATATCCTAATTTGTCTAGGTAAGAGCGAGTTGGCCCGTCGTTACCTGAGTAAAGCTAAGAGCCTAGAGCCGAGTGCGGGCTGCGTGTGGCTGGCATACGGACACAGCTTCGCGGCCGACAGCGAACACGACCAGGCCATGGCTGCTTACTTCAAGGTAACTCCGTCATCCACCTTGTAGCCTACCACGACGTCTTAAAGCGAGAGTAGTTAGGCTGTGAGAAAAAGACAGAGCTATACAAGTCGTCTAGCGCCATCTCGTTCCCTGAGCAGGTGCCTGGTAGGCCACCTAGACTAAAGTCAAGAGCAAACCCATGGTACATAAAAAAAACTGTCTACAAACACGACTTCTTAGCGTGTTGCGATAAATTTTTAGGTTTGGACAAATTTATTTTTGATGTGAAATAGCTGTACTATCGCTTTTTTAGGATTGATTTCGTAAAATATAACAGAAGTGTGTAATCCGAAGTGGAACTGGATCACAAATTCTGTTCTTTGTCTGTTTAGGTGGTTTCGAATTAAGCAGAGGAAATAGAAGCCCGGCTGCGCGGGGCTCCTTTTACCAAAAAATTAGTTTTCTAAAACTATACAGTGTCATATCATTACGACGGGATTACTACCATACAGGGGATAGACTGTTCAGAAACCTTAAGGCTGCGGTTCCACTGAGGCGGACCGGAGCAGGGCGGGGACGAGCTGTGCCGCAATTCACCAGTCACATGACTGATGCACATGACTGACCAGGCACATGTGGATTTCAAGCCATGTGATTGGTGAATCGCGGCAGAGCTCTGCTCCGCAACGCTCCGCTCCGCTTCAGTGGAACCGCCGCCTAAACTATGAAGACTCTAATGTAATAACGTCAGCCTAGCTTCGAAAAATGAAAGCACCGTTACTACCTAGCACGTATTTTTATTGTCCTCTATAATATTCTTTGGGTCGATGACAAGTCTCCAGTGAGATGAACATAAAGTTACCAGCCTGTTTGAAAGTTACCAGCCTGTTTTAAAGTTACCAGCCTGTTTCCGTGTGCAGGCCAGTCAGCTGATGTCTGGCTGCCACCTGCCGCCGCTGTACGTGGGCGTGGAGTGCGCGCTGCTCAACAACTTCACCATGTGCGAGAGGTTCCTCACGCGCGCCGCCGCACTGCACAACGACCCTAGAGCTAAGGTAAGGACTATACTCTTAACCAGCGCAGCGGGTCTATTGCGTATCTCTGTTGACAGTTCAATTGATGATTACTTGCTCTGGTGACCATCAAGTAGCTGTCAAAAGGTAAATTTCGTAGTGGTTTTTGCATTTGCAATGAAACTGATAAATGTAAATGTTCCCTAAAATCAACTTTTCTAACGCTCTTGAGGCACTCCTCAACTTAGCCTCACAACAGTCGATAAAATATACAGGGTGTAAGAGACATCGACGCACAAACGGATACCATGGGTCCAGGACATGTTTCTGGCCCCCGTGTTGGAATTTTTCGTCGGATATTTCCTAATTCAGTTGACAAGTGCTGGCCAGTGACTATCAAGTTAGCCAATAGCCCTGCAGGTCTAACATACTTTAAAAACTTCTGCAAGAGCCCATAATGTAATAACATTTGGATTTCAGGTCATTGAAGAAGCAGAAGTGAATGAGAAAGTGAAGTGGGGCCGCGTGGTGTCACTAGTGCGTGACCCGCACGTGGCACATGAAGCGGGTGCGGCGGCCTTCGCTGACGGAGACTACTTCGAGGCCAGGAGTCTGTGGCTGCTGGCGCTGGAGTTCGCTACTCCACCAGACAAGCAGGAGGTCAGGAGACGAGCCTAAGCGATTCGCTATCACCAATGGAGACATTTCACACACTTAACATCCGATCCGGCTCGAAGGACCACTATATGGACATTTCACACACGTAATATCCGATCCGGCTCGAAGGACCACCATAGGAACTTTGCACACTTAACATCCGATCCGGCTCGAAGGACCACCATAGGGACATTTCACACACCTAACATCGATCCGGCTCGAAGGACCACTATAGGGACTTTCACACACCTAACATCCTAACCTAACATCTCACACGTACCTACATACATAAAAACACTAAACTTGCGAAACTAGGTTGGTTATATCATTCTTTCTTTTTATTTTAAATTTATGTTTCAGTTTTTGTTTTCGAATCACTCACTTTTTTGGAATTTTTTATTTTAATCTAATATTTTATAATTAAATGTAGCACTAAGCAAAAATCAGTTTGCATCTTGAAAGAGGTGGGGACCTGGTGACCTGTATGACAGGTGTTACTCTACCTACCACAGGCACCAGCGATCCACAACCAGAATCTGTTCAATCTAACTAGTATTTTTGTATTCTTTTGTATCGTGTTTTTTTTGGTTTGTGGTGAGAAATAAATGTTATTTTATTTTATTTTTATTTTATTTTATCCGATCCGGCTCGAAGGACCACTATACAGACATTTCACACTTAATATCCGATCCTGCTCGAAGGACCACTTTAGAGACATTTCACACACTTAATACCTGATCCGGTTCGAAGGATCGCTATAGACATTTCACACACTTAATATCCAATCCGGCTCGAAGGACCACTTTTTTATTTTATTTTTTTATTTTATTTATTCGGGAAAATAAACAGTTATACATTTAAATCTATACTAAAAATTATTAAAATACAATATCAATGTATAACCTACGACATTTTCCACAGCATATTAAAAGTTATATTTAACAGTGCGCTATTCTAAGCGATTAAAACAGAAAATTAATGAGTACAGACAGTGAATCTAAATCTAAAACATACACATTTATAACACATTTTTATGTGTATTTCAGAGTTAGTTTTGGTGGATTAACTGACTCATGGTTGTGTTCACAGGTGAGTCCACGCTGGGCGGCCACGCTGGACGCACTGGGCCACGTGTGCCGCGCGCTGGGCCAGCCCGCCGCCGCGCTGCAGTGGCACGAGCGGGCGCTGGCGCTGCGACCTGCACGCGCCGCCACGCTGGCCGCTATAGGTAACTAATAGATGTCGCTAGGTGAGTGGACTGGGCCACGCTGCGACCTGCACGCGCCGCCACGCTGGCCGCTATAGGTAACTAATAGATGTCGCTAGGTGAGTGGACTGGGCCACGCTGCGACCTGCACGCGCCGCCACGCTGGCCGCTATAGGTAACTAATAGATGTCGCTAGGTGAGTGGACTGGGCCACGCTGCGACCTGCACGCGCCGCCACGCTGGCCGCTATAGGTAACTAATAGATGTCGCTAGGTGAGTGGACTGGGCCACGCTGCGACCTGCACGCGCCGCCACGCTGGCCGCTATAGGTAACTAATAGATGTCGCTAGGTGAGTGGACTGGGCCACGCTGCGACCTGCACGCGCCGCCACGCTGGCCGCTATAGGTAACTAATAGATGTCGCTAGGTGAGTGGACTGGGCCACGCTGCGACCTGCACGCGCCGCCACGCTGGCCGCTATAGGTAACTAATAGATGTCGCTAGGTGAGTGGACTGGGCCACGCTGCGACCTGCACGCGCCGCCACGCTGGCCGCTATAGGTAACTAATAGATGTCGCTAGGTGAGTGGACTGGGCCACGCTGCGACCTGCACGCGCCGCCACGCTGGCCGCTATAGGTAACTAATAGATGTCGCTAGGTGAGTGGACTGGGCCACGCTGCGACCTGCACGCGCCGCCACGCTGGCCGCTATAGGTAACTAATAGATGTCGCTAGGTGAGTGGACTGGGCCACGCTGCGACCTGCACGCGCCGCCACGCTGGCCGCTATAGGTAACTAATAGATGTCGCTAGGTGAGTGGACTGGGCCACGCTGCGACCTGCACGCGCCGCCACGCTGGCCGCTATAGGTAACTAATAGATGTCGCTAGGTGAGTGGACTGGGCCACGCTGCGACCTGCACGCGCCGCCACGCTGGCCGCTATAGGTAACTAATAGATGTCGCTAGGTGAGTGGACTGGGCCACGCTGCGACCTGCACGCGCCGCCACGCTGGCCGCTATAGGTAACTAATAGATGTCGCTAGGTGAGTGGACTGGGCCACGCTGCGACCTGCACGCGCCGCCACGCTGGCCGCTATAGGTAACTAATAGATGTCGCTAGGTGAGTGGACTGGGCCACGCTGCGACCTGCACGCGCCGCCACGCTGGCCGCTATAGGTAACTAATAGATGTCGCTAGGTGAGTGGACTGGGCCACGCTGCGACCTGCACGCGCCGCCACGCTGGCCGCTATAGGTAACTAATAGATGTCGCTAGGTGAGTGGACTGGGCCACGCTGCGACCTGCACGCGCCGCCACGCTGGCCGCTATAGGTAACTAATAGATGTCGCTAGGTGAGTGGACTGGGCCACGCTGCGACCTGCACGCGCCGCCACGCTGGCCGCTATAGGTAACTAATAGATGTCGCTAGGTGAGTGGACTGGGCCACGCTGCGACCTGCACGCGCCGCCACGCTGGCCGCTATAGGTAACTAATAGATGTCGCTAGGTGAGTGGACTGGGCCACGCTGCGACCTGCACGCGCCGCCACGCTGGCCGCTATAGGTAACTAATAGATGTCGCTAGGTGAGTGGACTGGGCCACGCTGCGACCTGCACGCGCCGCCACGCTGGCCGCTATAGGTAACTAATAGATGTCGCTAGGTGAGTGGACTGGGCCACGCTGCGACCTGCACGCGCCGCCACGCTGGCCGCTATAGGTAACTAATAGATGTCGCTAGGTGAGTGGACTGGGCCACGCTGCGACCTGCACGCGCCGCCACGCTGGCCGCTATAGGTAACTAATAGATGTCGCTAGGTGAGTGGACTGGGCCACGCTGCGACCTGCACGCGCCGCCACGCTGGCCGCTATAGGTAACTAATAGATGTCGCTAGGTGAGTGGACTGGGCCACGCTGCGACCTGCACGCGCCGCCACGCTGGCCGCTATAGGTAACTAATAGATGTCGCTAGGTGAGTGGACTGGGCCACGCTGCGACCTGCACGCGCCGCCACGCTGGCCGCTATAGGTAACTAATAGATGTCGCTAGGTGAGTGGACTGGGCCACGCTGCGACCTGCACGCGCCGCCACGCTGGCCGCTATAGGTAACTAATAGATGTCGCTAGGTGAGTGGACTGGGCCACGCTGCGACCTGCACGCGCCGCCACGCTGGCCGCTATAGGTAACTAATAGATGTCGCTAGGTGAGTGGACTGGGCCACGCTGCGACCTGCACGCGCCGCCACGCTGGCCGCTATAGGTAACTAATAGATGTCGCTAGGTGAGTGGACTGGGCCACGCTGCGACCTGCACGCGCCGCCACGCTGGCCGCTATAGGTAACTAATAGATGTCGCTAGGTGAGTGGACTGGGCCACGCTGCGACCTGCACGCGCCGCCACGCTGGCCGCTATAGGTAACTAATAGATGTCGCTAGGTGAGTGGACTGGGCCACGCTGCGACCTGCACGCGCCGCCACGCTGGCCGCTATAGGTAACTAATAGATGTCGCTAGGTGAGTGGACTGGGCCACGCTGCGACCTGCACGCGCCGCCACGCTGGCCGCTATAGGTAACTAATAGATGTCGCTAGGTGAGTGGACTGGGCCACGCTGCGACCTGCACGCGCCGCCACGCTGGCCGCTATAGGTAACTAATAGATGTCGCTAGGTGAGTGGACTGGGCCACGCTGCGACCTGCACGCGCCGCCACGCTGGCCGCTATAGGTAACTAATAGATGTCGCTAGGTGAGTGGACTGGGCCACGCTGCGACCTGCACGCGCCGCCACGCTGGCCGCTATAGGTAACTAATAGATGTCGCTAGGTGAGTGGACTGGGCCACGCTGCGACCTGCACGCGCCGCCACGCTGGCCGCTATAGGTAACTAATAGATGTCGCTAGGTGAGTGGACTGGGCCACGCTGCGACCTGCACGCGCCGCCACGCTGGCCGCTATAGGTAACTAATAGATGTCGCTAGGTGAGTGGACTGGGCCACGCTGCGACCTGCACGCGCCGCCACGCTGGCCGCTATAGGTAACTAATAGATGTCGCTAGGTGAGTGGACTGGGCCACGCTGCGACCTGCACGCGCCGCCACGCTGGCCGCTATAGGTAACTAATAGATGTCGCTAGGTGAGTGGACTGGGCCACGCTGCGACCTGCACGCGCCGCCACGCTGGCCGCTATAGGTAACTAATAGATGTCGCTAGGTGAGTGGACTGGGCCACGCTGCGACCTGCACGCGCCGCCACGCTGGCCGCTATAGGTAACTAATAGATGTCGCTAGGTGAGTGGACTGGGCCACGCTGCGACCTGCACGCGCCGCCACGCTGGCCGCTATAGGTAACTAATAGATGTCGCTAGGTGAGTGGACTGGGCCACGCTGCGACCTGCACGCGCCGCCACGCTGGCCGCTATAGGTAACTAATAGATGTCGCTAGGTGAGTGGACTGGGCCACGCTGCGACCTGCACGCGCCGCCACGCTGGCCGCTATAGGTAACTAATAGATGTCGCTAGGTGAGTGGACTGGGCCACGCTGCGACCTGCACGCGCCGCCACGCTGGCCGCTATAGGTAACTAATAGATGTCGCTAGGTGAGTGGACTGGGCCACGCTGCGACCTGCACGCGCCGCCACGCTGGCCGCTATAGGTAACTAATAGATGTCGCTAGGTGAGTGGACTGGGCCACGCTGCGACCTGCACGCGCCGCCACGCTGGCCGCTATAGGTAACTAATAGATGTCGCTAGGTGAGTGGACTGGGCCACGCTGCGACCTGCACGCGCCGCCACGCTGGCCGCTATAGGTAACTAATAGATGTCGCTAGGTGAGTGGACTGGGCCACGCTGCGACCTGCACGCGCCGCCACGCTGGCCGCTATAGGTAACTAATAGATGTCGCTAGGTGAGTGGACTGGGCCACGCTGCGACCTGCACGCGCCGCCACGCTGGCCGCTATAGGTAACTAATAGATGTCGCTAGGTGAGTGGACTGGGCCACGCTGCGACCTGCACGCGCCGCCACGCTGGCCGCTATAGGTAACTAATAGATGTCGCTAGGTGAGTGGACTGGGCCACGCTGCGACCTGCACGCGCCGCCACGCTGGCCGCTATAGGTAACTAATAGATGTCGCTAGGTGAGTGGACTGGGCCACGCTGCGACCTGCACGCGCCGCCACGCTGGCCGCTATAGGTAACTAATAGATGTCGCTAGGTGAGTGGACTGGGCCACGCTGCGACCTGCACGCGCCGCCACGCTGGCCGCTATAGGTAACTAATAGATGTCGCTAGGTGAGTGGACTGGGCCACGCTGCGACCTGCACGCGCCGCCACGCTGGCCGCTATAGGTAACTAATAGATGTCGCTAGGTGAGTGGACTGGGCCACGCTGCGACCTGCACGCGCCGCCACGCTGGCCGCTATAGGTAACTAATAGATGTCGCTAGGTGAGTGGACTGGGCCACGCTGCGACCTGCACGCGCCGCCACGCTGGCCGCTATAGGTAACTAATAGATGTCGCTAGGTGAGTGGACTGGGCCACGCTGCGACCTGCACGCGCCGCCACGCTGGCCGCTATAGGTAACTAATAGATGTCGCTAGGTGAGTGGACTGGGCCACGCTGCGACCTGCACGCGCCGCCACGCTGGCCGCTATAGGTAACTAATAGATGTCGCTAGGTGAGTGGACTGGGCCACGCTGCGACCTGCACGCGCCGCCACGCTGGCCGCTATAGGTAACTAATAGATGTCGCTAGGTGAGTGGACTGGGCCACGCTGCGACCTGCACGCGCCGCCACGCTGGCCGCTATAGGTAACTAATAGATGTCGCTAGGTGAGTGGACTGGGCCACGCTGCGACCTGCACGCGCCGCCACGCTGGCCGCTATAGGTAACTAATAGATGTCGCTAGGTGAGTGGACTGGGCCACGCTGCGACCTGCACGCGCCGCCACGCTGGCCGCTATAGGTAACTAATAGATGTCGCTAGGTGAGTGGACTGGGCCACGCTGCGACCTGCACGCGCCGCCACGCTGGCCGCTATAGGTAACTAATAGATGTCGCTAGGTGAGTGGACTGGGCCACGCTGCGACCTGCACGCGCCGCCACGCTGGCCGCTATAGGTAACTAATAGATGTCGCTAGGTGAGTGGACTGGGCCACGCTGCGACCTGCACGCGCCGCCACGCTGGCCGCTATAGGTAACTAATAGATGTCGCTAGGTGAGTGGACTGGGCCACGCTGCGACCTGCACGCGCCGCCACGCTGGCCGCTATAGGTAACTAATAGATGTCGCTAGGTGAGTGGACTGGGCCACGCTGCGACCTGCACGCGCCGCCACGCTGGCCGCTATAGGTAACTAATAGATGTCGCTAGGTGAGTGGACTGGGCCACGCTGCGACCTGCACGCGCCGCCACGCTGGCCGCTATAGGTAACTAATAGATGTCGCTAGGTGAGTGGACTGGGCCACGCTGCGACCTGCACGCGCCGCCACGCTGGCCGCTATAGGTAACTAATAGATGTCGCTAGGTGAGTGGACTGGGCCACGCTGCGACCTGCACGCGCCGCCACGCTGGCCGCTATAGGTAACTAATAGATGTCGCTAGGTGAGTGGACTGGGCCACGCTGCGACCTGCACGCGCCGCCACGCTGGCCGCTATAGGTAACTAATAGATGTCGCTAGGTGAGTGGACTGGGCCACGCTGCGACCTGCACGCGCCGCCACGCTGGCCGCTATAGGTAACTAATAGATGTCGCTAGGTGAGTGGACTGGGCCACGCTGCGACCTGCACGCGCCGCCACGCTGGCCGCTATAGGTAACTAATAGATGTCGCTAGGTGAGTGGACTGGGCCACGCTGCGACCTGCACGCGCCGCCACGCTGGCCGCTATAGGTAACTAATAGATGTCGCTAGGTGAGTGGACTGGGCCACGCTGCGACCTGCACGCGCCGCCACGCTGGCCGCTATAGGTAACTAATAGATGTCGCTAGGTGAGTGGACTGGGCCACGCTGCGACCTGCACGCGCCGCCACGCTGGCCGCTATAGGTAACTAATAGATGTCGCTAGGTGAGTGGACTGGGCCACGCTGCGACCTGCACGCGCCGCCACGCTGGCCGCTATAGGTAACTAATAGATGTCGCTAGGTGAGTGGACTGGGCCACGCTGCGACCTGCACGCGCCGCCACGCTGGCCGCTATAGGTAACTAATAGATGTCGCTAGGTGAGTGGACTGGGCCACGCTGCGACCTGCACGCGCCGCCACGCTGGCCGCTATAGGTAACTAATAGATGTCGCTAGGTGAGTGGACTGGGCCACGCTGCGACCTGCACGCGCCGCCACGCTGGCCGCTATAGGTAACTAATAGATGTCGCTAGGTGAGTGGACTGGGCCACGCTGCGACCTGCACGCGCCGCCACGCTGGCCGCTATAGGTAACTAATAGATGTCGCTAGGTGAGTGGACTGGGCCACGCTGCGACCTGCACGCGCCGCCACGCTGGCCGCTATAGGTAACTAATAGATGTCGCTAGGTGAGTGGACTGGGCCACGCTGCGACCTGCACGCGCCGCCACGCTGGCCGCTATAGGTAACTAATAGATGTCGCTAGGTGAGTGGACTGGGCCACGCTGCGACCTGCACGCGCCGCCACGCTGGCCGCTATAGGTAACTAATAGATGTCGCTAGGTGAGTGGACTGGGCCACGCTGCGACCTGCACGCGCCGCCACGCTGGCCGCTATAGGTAACTAATAGATGTCGCTAGGTGAGTGGACTGGGCCACGCTGCGACCTGCACGCGCCGCCACGCTGGCCGCTATAGGTAACTAATAGATGTCGCTAGGTGAGTGGACTGGGCCACGCTGCGACCTGCACGCGCCGCCACGCTGGCCGCTATAGGTAACTAATAGATGTCGCTAGGTGAGTGGACTGGGCCACGCTGCGACCTGCACGCGCCGCCACGCTGGCCGCTATAGGTAACTAATAGATGTCGCTAGGTGAGTGGACTGGGCCACGCTGCGACCTGCACGCGCCGCCACGCTGGCCGCTATAGGTAACTAATAGATGTCGCTAGGTGAGTGGACTGGGCCACGCTGCGACCTGCACGCGCCGCCACGCTGGCCGCTATAGGTAACTAATAGATGTCGCTAGGTGAGTGGACTGGGCCACGCTGGGCCACGTGTGCCGCGCGCTGGGCCAGCCCGCCGCCCCGCTGCAGTGGCATGAGCGTTAGCACATTTAAGGAAGTTCTTCAGCTTTATCACTTGTTCGCAATAACAGCCCGTGCAAGACGGTAAGCGGTGTGGTGGAGCGGGCAGCTGCCGAACTCCACATTCCCCGCATCGCTGTTTGAATCTCTTCGTGTCGCGGCGTCGCAATCATAAGGTGCACCGTGACGTGGCGAATGCGCCGCTCGCGAGCCGCTTGCGAACTGCACGCATGTTGCTCGCGTGCGATTACAGCCTATATTTGGTGTGCCGCTCTAGTGCAGCCTTAGCAGGCTCGAGTGGGATGCGTGCGCCGTTCGATTACGACGCACCTTTTCATTTGTCCCGGGTGGACGGCGCGTCGTGTTCCACGCGTCCCTTAAAAAGCTGTCAGCAATATAACGGGGCCCCACTTAGAGGGCCAAACCCTGCCGGTGTCGCTGGACTCATCAGGTAACCATGTTCCCGGAACGTAAAGGGCTATTGAAGGTAACCGTGGATTTTTGGCAGTACAAGTCTGACAGTCCCTCCCCGTCCTGCCCTAGGTGGGTTGACTGCTTTGATGACTTTACCACGTATAAAGAAACCTTTACATTTGTACGTTTGTACCCTCAGTTCTGAACACAACGCGCAGCGGTTGCCACTCTCGGCGCCTCGTGACGTGCTTTAAACTCTTCTATACATTTGATCTTACCGCTCTCCGCCCCGTGCTCAAAGTGGAAAAGCCGTGAACGGGCCGAAAGTAACACTTTTTTGACACACTTTTGAAGTTTCAATCATGTATTTATTATTTCAGGGCTCTGCCGCGCACTGCTAGGTCGCGAGAGAGACGCCGCTGATGTTCTGCACGCGGCGTTGGCTAAGGATCCTGATGATGTAGTGGCGCTAGCACTACTCGACGCTATTGTAGATAGACTGGATGCGCAGCTCACAGGTTAGTTCACTTACTAATATATCGACACTTTGTAATCATCGGCTTACAATGTGGATTAATTGGTGATAAAAATCGACTCGAGTTATTAACGCGAGAGTCATAAGATCTATAATTTTGAGATATTTATTTATTTAGGATCTCCAACAAAAGATATACACAGATCGTTGACACGAGACAACACAAATTATTTAGCACTACCAGGATTTCAAATAAATCTGAGGGAAGGGAATCAACTATTCATAATCGCGTCGATATCGTAATTAATTGAATTCCATACAAATCATCACTCCGCTCGCTTTAATGCTATCGTGGAAGAAATCTGACAGGACTGCAGCCTTTCTACAAAACCAACATTTATAAGTATGTATATACAGTGGTGGTCACATAATTAAAGACACCCTTGATGTTGACCACATACAACGATATAAATGATATTTAGAGAACCAAGATAGGTTTCAATTCCATTTTAATTGTCATTTTGTGTACACTGAAGTCGTATATTTTTAAATGAAAACAGTATATAAGTTATAATAACAAGAGTTTAGTCATAATTCCTGTTTCAAATGTAATACAAACTTTCTTTGACATTTTCCGCTGGTCACGTAATTAAAGACAGTGGGTATTTCAATACCTTTTTTTTAAAAAGGAGCACTTATTTTTACCATAATGCCACGAATTTTCGTCACAGCAAAAAATAACTCTATTTTGATCTTCCTTTAAGTTTTATTGTGAAATTTAAATTCGATTAGTACTTATGTAAGATAAAACAGAAGTTATGATCCTTCTGCAAGCAAGATGATTCTCAATTTTTATGACAAAGCTTGGTCATAAAATAAAATTGCATATCACTTGCGATGTTCTAAAGAAATGGTTATGCACGCCATCCGGCATTTTAAGAAGTTCAATACTACGGGATATGTGCCTAGGAAACCTAGAACCCGAAAAACAACCCATAGAGAAGACTCAAGAATAGCATTGTTGGCTAAAAAAGACCCATTCAAAGGATCAGAAGTGAATTGCTTAGAAGTATTTGGTGCAGAGGGGTCTAAAGTGTCTGCAAGAACGATTAGAAGGCGATTCTGTGAGCTAATCTTGTTTGGAAGAATTTCTTATAAGATCTCACTTTTGAAGTAAGAAAATATGAGAACAAGATTTCAATATGCCAAAAAATATGCATACTGGACAAAACGACAGTGGTAAAATATGCTTTTTTTGCGACGAAACTAAAATTAAAATGGATAACTCTGATGAAACAGTTTAAATGAGGTGACATCCTAAAAAAATTGATCCATAATGCACAAAGAGAACAGTCAAATATGGAGGGGTAATATCGCAGTTTAGGAATATTTTTCTGGTCACAGTGTGGGACCTATAAAAAAATATTAGGTAACATGGATACATTTCAATATAAGAATATTTTAGAACACAGCATGATATTTTATGCCGAGGTTCATTTGCCAGTGATATGAACTTTTCAATATGATAACGATCCCAAGCACACTTCAGCAAAAGAATTTCTTAGAAGCCAATCAGTAACAGTTTTAGATTAGCCACCGTACAGTCCCGAAATTAACCTGGTCGAAAACTTGTTGTCCCATGTGAAGAAAATAGTTGCATAAAACGTACAAGTATTGTACATCAACATAACACGGCATTTAAAAAAGCATGGGAGTAGATTTTGATTGAAACCTGCAAGAATTTGATCGCTTCAATGCCTAAACGCTGTCGGGCTGTTGTTGCTGCTAAAGGACATGCGACAAAATATTAAAAACATGGTTTTATGCTTTTATTATACATCTAAAACTAATTATAATTAAGTTCATTCCAAGTTTTGTAATATTTATTTTTTTATACTTACATAATTTGTGTGTCTGTAATTAGATGGCCAAGTCTTTCTATTAGTTTGAACTGCTTGCAATAAACAAACTTGATAAAAATGTAAAATACGACATTTTGATCTCTTTACTTCATTTCAAACCTTTCACAATAACCGCTACAATAATTTAAATTATATCGCGCAAGGTCCTATTGCATTATAATAAAAATATAGGGTAGGTAACTTTGAAAAAATTATATCCTGTAAGTGTCTTTAATTATGTGACCACCACTGTATGTGCGAAATAACTATAGTCGCCGCCAAATAGGTCTAGAATAAAGGTCATTGATCCTAATAATTTTTATTATTTATTTTCAGTTTTTCGGATAACAGAAATCCATAGTGGACATGTGATGAGGAGGGATGACACCCATGTGACTAAGAAAGTGATGAGTATGAATGTTGATGGATGGAGAGGACGAGGAAGGCCAAAGAAAAGATGGATGGATTGTCTAAGGAATGATATGAAAGAAAAAGGAGTAAATGATACTGTGACGTCTGATAGGGGAGAATGGAAGAAGAAAACGTGTTGCGCCGACCCCAAATAGAATGGGATAAGGGCAGGAAGAAGAAGAAGAAGAAGGATAACAGAAATCCATAGTGTTAGTAAAATGCCTTATATTTCTAGTGTTAGTAAATAATATTTTGTTTGAGAAGCACTCTGCACAGAAGACACAACAAGATTATTCCGTCATCTTCTCCACAAAGTGCCTCAGGAAAGGAGAAAACACACTCTCGGCCACTGTTTTATTTATTTATTTATTTATTTCATGGAGGACTTACAGCTAACAAAATCATAACAAAAAGGGGTAATAGGCATCAGACAGCCAATTACCAGTCCTCACGTATAGAATTATAATAGAAATATCTAAGTTATGATGCGAGCACAGACAGCAGCACACGACTTAAATTAAAGTTGTCACATTAAAAATTAAGACAGAAAAATGCAGACATCTGCTTGGCAGCAAAAACATAAAAAATACAGACAAAAGTAAAATGAAAAAAGCTTAAGGTACTCTCACTTAAAAAATTGCAGGCTCAAGCACCTTCTGGCTGAGTTCACACTAGTTTCAAAAGGATCCAGATCATGTTGCTTACATATATCATTAAAAGTTTTGCTTGCACGCACCATATAGCTGTTCTGCCTATAATTCGATGACGAATGAGGAACACAAATGGGAGGATGGAAGCGCAAAATCTTATTAGGCACATTAAAACAAAATTTGGATAATAGTTCAGGACTATCAATATCGTTATGGAAGATTTTGAACAAAAACAGACAGTCCGCAATATTACGTCGATTTACTAATGGTAATAGGTGGTATTTCCTACAGAGTCGAAGATATTCTGCTGAGTTATATGGAACCTTTTGGTGAAAACAAAGATATTTTATGAAGCGTTTTTGTATATTTTCTACGCGGTCTATATATTTGTGATACCGTGGGTTCCATATCTGAGACGCATACTCGAGCTGACTCCTTACATAAGTACAGTACAATATTTTGAGCGTTTTGGCCTCTGTGAAACACTTAGAAAGTCGCATTATAAAACCAAGTAGTTTAGATGCTTTTTTGACAATAGCGTCAATGTGTGAGTCGAACACTAGTTTACTATCTTGATAAACGCCCAAGTCACGAATAGTACTGCACCTAGGCAAGTTTTCGCCCGCCAAAGTATAGGTAGTGTCCAGGACCACACGTTTCCTGGTGTAGGTAATAACGGAACACTTAGATGGATTGAGGTCTAGTTTATTAACCCGACAATACTCTTCAAGCCGACATAAATCAGCCTGTAGTGCAAGCATGTCATCATGCGATGCAATGGTGGCAAAGATTTTCATGTCATCGGCAAAGCATAATAGTTTGGATGAATGGAGGCACTGATCGATGTCGTTCACATAAACGACAAACAAGAAAGGACCAAGCAACGAGCCTTGAGGCACTCCACTGGGTACGTTTACCCAGCTAGACACATAGTTATTGATTACTACTGCTTGTGACCTGTTATCAATGTAAGAAGAGAACCACCTTAGCAAGTCTCCACGGATGCCTATGTGTCTTAACTTCTTTATTAGGGTTACGTGCTCGATCCGATCAAATGCCTTACTGTAGTCTGTGTAAACCACATCGACCTGTTTACCATTATCCATGGCCTCAGTGATAAAATCATTAAATAAAATCAGGTTGGAAGTTGTAGACCGTCCTTTTAAAAACCCGTGCTGAAAAGAGCTTAATGAGTTAGCAAGGGCAGGGTATAACTGGTTATAGATAATCCTTTCAAATATTTTAGCTATGATGCACAGTTTAGATATAGGTCTGTAATTAATAATCTCAGTCTTAGCGCCCTTCTTATGCACGGGTGTGATAAACGCAGATTTCCATACTGTAGGGACGACACCTTGAGACAAAGACTTGGTAAACAAAATTGAGATAGGAAGTGCAATGGAAGGTGCGCATTTAATAAGGAAAATAGAGGTTAAATTGTCAGGCCAGACCTTTAGATGGATCCAAGTTACGAAGTAGACCAGTCACAACGTCGAGATTTACTTCTATGTGACAAATATCGGACGACGTAACATCATTATCGCGATGAAGGTCACAGGGTGCACTAGGAGAATTAGGTGAAGTGGAATCGAGGAAGGTTGATAGGAAGTAAGAGGAAAAGGCCTCACAAATAGAATCCCCAGAAAGAAATATTTCATCATTATAATTTAATGTATTAGGAATAGCGTTGGAATTGTAGCGATTTTTAACATAGGACCAGAAATGTTTGGGGTGGTTTTTAATTGAGTTTTCAGTTTGATTAAGGTAAAACTTATAACACGAAGCTTCCATAGTCTTCACTCTTTCACGCAAATATTTAAAAGTTAACTCGTCAGATTTGTTACCATAAATTTTGAATTTTTTTAGGAATTTATATTTTTCTTTAATTGTTTTTATGAGTGATGAGCTGTACCAAATTGGGTATGATTTGTTACGTGCTGGCTTTTGCGGTATATATTTATTTTGTAATTGCTTGGCAGTGTCTATCAAGAACGCAACTGAATCATCCAATGATCTTATTGAGAACTCATGTTCCCAGTTAATGGCAGAAATCTCTTTGTTTATTGACTCAAAATCACCTTTACTGTACATATATAGTAAACATGGCGCGCAATCGAGGGTAGGCGGTTCAAAGATACCAATATTAATTAATAAAGCCGGGTGATACGGATCAATAGGTACTAAAGGATCAGCACACTCACTAACACAGGCTATTTTATTTGAAAGGACCCATCTAACAGTTTCCCATACCTATTAACGACTCCGTTATACTGACCAAAGTCCAGCGTACACAACTCATCCGCCAGCATACATTCGTCACTAGTAGTGGGGTTTACTGGGACTAGCGAATGATTATTGGATGTGGCCCACGTTATTCCACTCATATTAAAGTCACCCAAAACTAAAAATACGTCAGATGTTTTATTTAAAGTTGTATGGTTCAATTTGGACAAGAAATTACGAAGTTGTTCCGAAAACGAGAACCCCCTGTTTTGTTTACACAAGTAAACCGCGCAGATATATATATTTACGTGTTCGCGTGACTTAAATTTTTTAAGCCGTAAATTGATCCAAACATCTTCCGCCGTGGAGTGAAGGAGTGGTTACGGAGTGACAGGTAACTCTTTACGTGTCGCGATGAGTACGCCACCACCCCTGGTTTGTCCAGTTGTTGTGTAGTCCCGGTCACGACGCCACACCAAGTATCGGTCATCAAACAACTCTGAGTTAAACACGCCATCCATTAACCACGTCTCCGTTAAAACAATGATATCGTACGAATTTAATAGTACCTGACGATAAAATGAATCTGTTTTTGTTCGCATTCCCCGCACGTTCTGATAGAACACAGTTAGACACTCATCACTGTTGTTAGCCATTACTAATAGCACAAGCAATGGTAGGATAAGCATCAGTAACATTAAATCTTAATATTAACAGCCAATTTACTTCAATACGAATAGGCATTGCGCATAGAAATTTTAAAAGTGGGTAAAAATAAGTTACTTCAATAAAATTGTACAACTCATCCGATGGTCGACGTGTGCGAGCAAGCAAGCAACAATATATCACGAGCGTAGGTGTAAGCGAGATACATATAATATAGTGAACTATTACAACTTGAAGACAAACAGCGCGACAATGAATACAATAGAGGGTCATTAGTGATACAGAGGTGCTAAACCTTTTGCAGAAATAAATCAAATAACTTGTGTCGTGCAAGATTCGATACATTATAAGTGTAACAACGTAAAAATATAATAAATAGTGAGAATAGAAACTGATTACAATATCTTGTTTAAATCCAATTCTTTTCGTACCACAAAGGTTTTGCAGTTGCCGTTCTTACGCACATGAATTTTACCATGTTTCACCCACACAAATTCATAATGTTTCTCTTTGGCTATAATTTTAGTTTTACTCAATAGTTTTTTATATTCAACACTAAGATGGTCGTTAACATACACACGATGTGGTGATCCTTGGAAACCTATGTCTGAGGTGGATAGATCCCTAACAGCACGCGCAGCTGCTATAAAGTCTTCTTTTATATATCTATTCAGGAAGCTCACTATCACCAGTTTCTCGTTGGAATTATGTATAGGAACCCTCGAAACATAATTAATCTGGGTTTTAGCACAACTGTAATTTATTTTACGGCAAATGGCGTCCACGATTGTGAATAAATTTTCGTCCTTCTTTAGAGGTACACATTACATACACACACATTAGAATGCTGTTACCACTGGCCCGGGTTCTAGCTGCCAGAGACACTATTTTCTTCCGTACGATTGCGTGGAAGCCGTCAGTACGATTCAATGTAAACATCTCTGACGCGCTACAGAACCGGGGCAGTCTCAACAGCATCCTAAAAATATTGTTGTATTGGACGCGCAGGACATCTAGCGACCTTTTGGTGTAGCTGACCCATAGACCCCCCGCATACAGACCCTGACAATACGCCTTGAAAAGTGTTATTTTGACCTGGTCCGTACAGCGGGCGAATCTACGGGCCAACATATTACCGCGGACCGCCAATGCCCTGCGCTCCCTCTCAATATCAGCATTATCTTTTAGGTCGTCGGTAAGTATATGTCCCAGATATTTGAATTGATTTACTCGTTTTATGTTCAAGCCATTTAGGGTAAGGTTAGGTGAATAATCTGTACACTTACCGGCGACCCCAAAGATCATGTACTCACATTTCCGTACATTATATACGAGCCCGTGCGCAGCCGCGTAGTCCTCACAAACTTTCAACATCTCCCCAATAGACCCTGCAGTCGGGCCCAGCAGCACCATGTCGTCCGCATAACTGATGCTATTAATATTAACGCCACCTACCGAACAGCCGACACGCATGCTGCTGAGCTCGACCATGAGTTCATTCACATATAGGTTGAAGAGCCTGGGAGACGTCAATCCTCCCTGTCTCACTCCGCACTCCAACCCATAAGCCTCGGAGAGAGTGTTGGACCACCTCACGTGATTAGTTTGGTTCGCATACCAAAATTGCAGAACTTTAAGAATTTCCGCCGGTACATTCCTGTCCCCCAGCTTCCTCCAGAGCACATCATATGCCACCAGATCAAAAGCTCTGGAAAGATCTAGGAAACAGGCATATACCGGCGTTTTACGATCTGTATAATAATGCATCGTTCGAATTTCAAAATAAAATGTAAGGTCAAGGTCGCCTCTTACCACGACGCGTTTGTTTTGATCGTGTTACGACACTTTCTTTACATTTTTTCAAAATATTGAAATATTGGAATACATTGGTACTCGGGGGTCAACAAATTTTATCCAAACTTATCTGGTAGAAATGTTTACTTTATAATGACCGGTTTACAATGTGGATCTCTTTAATCGGTGATCAAAAAATGATTGAAGAGTTGTTAATGCGAGAGCCATAAGACTTATAATTTTGAGATACTTATTTATTATTAAACTAGCTTCCGCCCGCGACTCCGTCCGCGCGGATGTCGGTCTTCGCGTGGATGGTTTATTTCTCCATTTTGAGTAACTCTGACAATGACATCTTATAAATATCTATTGGACCCAAATACGGCTAAGATTATAATATTTAAGGAGATCTATTGAGCGACTGCTGTTGAGCTCGCGTTCTGTAGTAAGTATTTTTTTCATAGTAATTCCTTGTATTTACAAATAACTGATCGGAACAGTAATCAAAAAGGTCGCGCTGAAAAGCACGGTTTGAGGCAGGGGTTTTTGTTCCTCTAAACCAAAAATAACAATTGAATTACTTACTGTTTAACTTTATGATAAAACTTAGTAGCCCAGTCTTGTGTAGCTATTCCAATTAGAACGTAGCCCGCAAGTGCACTGCCAGTTCAGTCACAAATAAAAATAAGAAAGTCGCGGTAGTCGTTAACTCTCGGAGAATCTTAACACCGCGATTCAGAAATGCACGTCATAGGCACAATGCCATCTAGTGGTGAGTGGTGGAACCTTTTTCATCAATTTTTGAAATCAATGGAGGCAGGCGTGGCGTAATGTTTTACTTGATAATAGGTGTCGCCAGTGGTTCCATAATAAGGTTTGTTACAGATTTTTTTTTCTACGTATTTTTCCAGGATAAAAAGTATCCTATTTTATGCCCAGGATAATAAGTTATAATTATACCAAGTTTCATCGAAATCAACCGTTAGTTTTCACGTGATGCCTGCATATACAGACAGACAGACAGACAAAAAATTTTTTAATCACATATTTGGGTTTGGTATCGATCCAGCAACACCCCCCGCTATTTATTTTTTCAATATTTTCAATGTACAGAATTGACCCTTCTACAGATTTATTATACGTATGTATAGATAAATTGTATTTATTTAGGATTTCCAATAAAAGATATACACAGATCGTTGACACAGGACAACACAAAGTACATATTTAGTTTTTGTTTTTTTTAACATTGCCTCGTGATAGGAATTTCTCCTGGGTCGTGGGTACATTAAAGAAACTAAATAGGTAAAACTTAAAAAAAACTCAACCGACTCAAAAACAACCACAAAGAAGTTTAAAATAACTAATTATTTCTAAGTCGGTGCCAAAAAAGTCAATGAATAAAAAATTAAGGCACCGATCGACTGTCGAAAGAAAAGTTATTTTGTTATTTTTTTTTTTATTTAAAAAAAAAAAACAAATGTTGCGCCACACCATGAATTTCTTCTGTGTGGTGGGTGCGTTAACAAACAAATAAACTCACATATACAAACGCCCAGACCCGAAACTTCTACTTCTAGATCATACAAATATTTACTCGGTGTGTTCGAGAATCGAACCCGCGACACACAGCCCTGCAGTCCTATCGCTCAGCCATTGTAACAACCGTGCCGTCAACAGCAGCGTCAGCAATCCTTTCTACAACACTTACTAAGCAAGCGAAATAACTAAATAAAAATAATTATTTGTTTCAGAGGAAGAGATCCCCCAGTTCCCGTTCCCCGCAGTAAACATATCGATCCCAGCGCACGGCCCGGCCACACCCGCGCCCGACGCGACCAACACCTCAGACATGAGCATGAGCTTCGACTAGCTGCACCAACTACCGACGTTATGTGCACCACCACTTCTACTGAACGGGAATTGCAACGACCATTATATCTAGACTCCTAATCACAGGCGACCGATGTCTGTCAACACATTAGGCAAAAAAGTCTTAAGTTCATATTAGTTTCGAACATTCCTGTGAGTCCCCTCGTCGCACTGACCTTGAGTTAGCCAATCAGAACGCAGTACCCCGTCCCCCTCGCTTACGTCGTACCTCAGTAGAAAATTTTCGTTAGTCAGATCGTGCATGAGGCGTCTAGATATAAATGGTCGTTGGGGAATTGTAAGGCTATGTCTTAGGCTGCTTTTTCACCAGAAATGTGCTCTGCTACGTTGCTATGGATGCGTTTGATATCCACCAATCATATTCATTGGTGTACATAGCGTAGCACTGGTGGTAACGGATTCAACTAAGATGTGTTTTTTTTTTATATGGAAGGATGCGTGCTATGGATTCGTGTTAAGAGCGCTTATTCTGAAAGTTGGCGCAAATAGTTGTCAAATATTAACAAGTTTTAATTAATTCAGCAATGTTACTGTATGGAAATAAGAAATATCGCTCTGTAGTGCACTAGAACATTGATATGGAAATGCAATTAAAACACTAAATTTGATGTTGTAACCGTTTCAGGTTTAAAAAAAGAATTTGGAAAGTTTCCAAATACTTTTTTTACATCTAAAACTATATATTCGGTGTTACGATATTAATTATTGCATTTCCTAATCAATGTTTTAGTGCACTACAGAACCATATTTTTTATTTTCATACAGTAAATTTACCAAATTAATTAAAACTTGTAAATATTTGACAGCTATTTGCGACGTTGCCAACTTTCAGAATATGCGCTCTTAAGGATGCCTGCTATGGTTCGTCATCACATCGCATAGCTCGAGCTGCGCATCTATCTCGCGCAGCTACTTTGCGGCGGCGATCTTAATAGCACATCTTATTCGCACCGCTACATAGCTTAGCATCAGTGGAAACTGTCAGTTTCGTAGCTTAGCTACATAGCACATCTCTAGTGGAAAGGCACCCTTATTCAAATATGGAAACTGCGTGAAAGTATGTTCTAAGAAAACAGTGAAGTGTTTATATTGCAAGAGACTTTAGTCGGTACCAACAAGTGATCTGGTTGCTTACATTATGTACATATTATTTAGTGCTTTATTAATAAAGATAAGTACGCATTTCTAAATCTTATTTTTGTTGTAAATTGTTTTCGAACTGTAGTGTAATAGTTATGTGATCGAAATATTAGATATTTCCGACTGTACGAATCCGACTGGATTGTGTAAATGCACAAATTTAAGGAAAGGTCAGGTTTTATACGAGGTTACGAAATAATAAAATTCTAAAACATTTGCAATAACAGTATATTTTGTATAGTTTAAAATCAAACAAGCGATTCGAGATAAAATCAACATTTCATAACAAGATTATGAACATTCTTAAAATATTAAAATCACAATGATTATACATTTTAAAAGCTATTTAAAATGTTTAAAATGATAGCGCACAGGCCTATGGGGCTAGTACTATGAGGCACATTAAAATTGATTAAAATCACCTAAATCTAATAGGCACATACGTAAAATTGTCTAAGGAACATCTCTACGCTGATAGCGTATTATAATATCAAATATTTTATAGTAAAATGTATGTTTAAGTGAATGATATACAGAGTTTATACAAAAATGCCGGACAAATGCCAGAAACTTGAAAACTTTTGTAAATACATTAAATTTTATTTATACCGAGTAAAATGTAAACTGGCCAGTTAACAATATGAACAGTATAAACACCTCAAAATAAAAACAAAATTAAATTTAAAAATAATTAACAAATCAACTAGAATATAATTTAAAATAATTTAAATCACATGGAATCACAATAGAGATCAATAATTGAGCTGTCGACAAGAGTACTCGAACTTGCGATAACGTCGCAAATTTATTGCCAACTCATTTTGTCAGAATTTAATTTTAATAGTCAAAATTTGCTAACAAAAGGGAATGAAAAATCGCTTCAACTTCACACACATTAAAGACCATTTTAAAGGTTTTAAAAAAATAGTAACTAGTCTAATATTGGACGAGATAATAGTCATTTAGAATTCTAGTCTACATTTGTTCCCACCTTTTATTTTTACCAAAAGGTTTGTTCCAAAATTATCAATTTGCAGAAACAAGCAGACAAAAATTATCACAAAAATGTCCAAAAATTTAAATCTAGCAACATTCGAGTACCTTGTCTATAAAAATCAACCTTAAAAGCGAAATGTTGGCGAAGCGCCGAACTTAATAGCGGGTCGCAACAGAAGAGGGCGGGGCCTACTGGGGCCACCCACCCCCTCCCCCGCCCCCGGCCCCGCCCCCCGCGCCCCCCGTGTCCGACCCTCCCCCGCTGGCCTCCTCACTGGTGCCGCTAGTGCCGCTCGTAGCGGGAGATGGCGTGCCTGCGATATCAAAAGATTCCATTGAACATAGGTCACATGATAAGTTCTAATTACATTAAAATACAACTGAAGACTAAAGACTCTTATTCATGGAAAAAAAATCGTATTGCGTAATTTTAAGCACCGCTGCTACAGAGTTGATAACGACATATTCACGAGTTCTCAACAGATGTCCGGCAGCATCAGTTTTTCAACAATTATCGATGTTTGTACCCCACTTGAGGCTTTATTCAAATGGCTAAAATCGTCACTTGTTTAGCCATGATTAAACTAGAACAATAAAATAAAAGTTCCATCATAAGAATTAGAGAGACTTGCAAACCCGTCACTACACAGCTATCACAATTATTATTCTCTTCATTACCCATTCAAAAACTGGTGGCCACCATGACGTCTTAAAGCGCGTGGGAACGAGATGGCGCTAGACGACTTTTATAGCAGTCTCTTTCCCACGTCAGCGTCGTGGTAGGCCACATGGTCAAGATTAACAAAAAAGGTTTTCTACTCACCCTCAATCCCATGAGTGTACATGCCATTGAACAAGGCGGCCTGCTGGTCGCTGGGCGAGGAGGGGTGTGAGGGGGGCGCGGGCGGCAGTAGCGCGCGCGCAGCTCCAGAGGGGGGGGAGCTCTTGGAGTTGCGCATCAGAGGCTTGTGAGCGTCCGTAGAGTGCTGCCACGACCAGCACGAGCGACAGAAGTAGCTAGAGACAGAAAAAAATATTAAGTATCTATCGTATGAACTTAATGTAGTAGTTAAGGATTTAAGCACAAAAGAACCGGTTAAAAAAAGCACTAGTTTATTTATGTTCTCTTTCAATACAATGCGCCCTTTTCCAAATCCCGTCCTTCGAGCCGGATGAAATAAAGATGAGCGTTATCGAGTTTTCTATCAGGATCAGTAATTTGATAGCCAGCCTGAAGTCGGGCCCCATTTATGGTAATTACCTAGTCCAGTTTTATACGGGAATACACGAGGCTAAAGGAGCTTTCCAACCGCGATGCGACGCAATTCGACAGATTCCAACTACAAGTGAAAATCATCCTTACCACTACGACATATGACATAACTTCCGGTTGTCTACGGGGAGATGAAAAACAAAACACGCTCGCGACGACGACGTCAAGTCAGTCGAATTGCATCATTATATCGTAGTAGCAAGGACGATTTTCATTTTTAGGGTTCCGTAGTCAACAAGGAACCCTTATAGTTTCGCCATGTCCGTCCGTCCGTCCGTCCGTCTGTCCGCACCTTAGCTCAGAGACGCCCAGCACTAGAAAGCTGTAATTTGGTGTAAATATACGGATTTGTTGCGTCAAAAAAGTGGTAAAATAAAATCTCGTAAAATATTTTTTTTAGGGTACCTCCTGTACACGTAAAGCGGGGATGTTTTTTTTTTTTCTCGCGTACCCCTTTGTGTGGGGTATCATTAAATAGGCCTTTAAAAATATTGGTAGTTTCCATCAACAATTTTTTGATAAAAAGATTCGTTTGTGAAATATTAAGCTTTAAAGTGCTAATTTTTGCCCTACTCGAGTGTCCCCCCCCTCTACCAGCTAAACGGTTATGTTTGGGGGTGTGAAAAAATTTACAATAGTAGTATATATAACGAAGTTTAAAAGAAAATTATCATGACTAAGTGGGCTTTACAAGTTTACGAGTAATAGTTGACCAACTTATAAAACGTACTGGGATAACATTTTCCTAAACAAAATGTATCGGAGAACAACTGCAAATGTAAGTTTGTCAACTTCATTTTTACAGCTATAATAGGTAGTGGAGTGGAGTGGAGTGCAGTGGAGTGGAGTGCAGTGCAGTGGAGTGCAGTGCAGTGCAGTGGAGTGGAGTGCAGTGCAGTGCAGTGCAGTGGAGTGGAGTGGAGTGGAGTGGAGTGGAGTGGAGTGGAGTGGAGTGGAGTGGAGTGGAGTGGAGTGGAGTGGAGTGGAGTGGAGTGGAGTGGAGTGGAGTGGAGTGGAGTGGAGTGGAGTGGAGTGGAGTGGAGTGGAGTGGAGCGGAGCGGAGTGGAGTGGAGTGGAGTGGAGCGGAGTGGAGTGGAGCGGAGTGGAGTGGAGTGGAGCGGAGTGGAGTGGAGTGGAGCGGAGTGGAGTGGAGTGGAGCGAAGTGGAGCGGAGTGGAGTGGGGTAGTGTGGGGTGGAGTGGTCGAAAATCGCTTGAACCTTTTTAACAGGTTCATAGCGATTTTCGACGTGCCTTGACACCTCTCAAGTTTTTTTTTTTTAATACGTCATAAATCGTAAACCTTTCAAAGTTGGAACCAACTACAAGAACTTTTATAGTATGTTATTACTTGCTGCTACGGAACCCTTTATGGGCGAGTCCGACTCGCTCTTGGCCGGTTTTAGTTAGTAGTAATTGCAAATCGCTCGAATCTCGTCATGGGTAACCTCCCTAAATAAGCACTAAAATAAAAGTAATCAACGCTTACCCGAAGCAGGTAGGCTCGCGACAGAAGTAAGGTCCTTGTTGCAGGTTGCACATCGAACACATCGAGTCCTCCAGATATGGGTTCACTTGAACCTGAAATACATAGATTACAGGTCAATTAATACGTTCTAAAATATTACATATACGTTCTAAAAGGATTTCGGGTATGTAGTGAAACTTTTCGTCTAGTCTGTTGTAATGACAAGTTCTTTATAAGTTTTATTTACTGCAATTTAATGTGCCAATATTTACAAATATAAAACACCAAAAATCATTCGTGTACATTGAATTCAATAACTATGCAAACGTCCATACAAAAGTTGGCCATGTCCTTTATAGTAATAATATTCAAAAATTTTCCTACGGGAACATAAAATCAGGATAAAACCTATCCTTTGTGTTAATCCATGTTATAAACTAGCTGTGTACCAATTTCATGTAAATTCGTTCAGTAGTTTTTGCGTGAAAGAGTAACAAACATCCATCCATTCAAACAAACTTTCACGTTTATAATATTAGTAGGATCATGGAGTCTCGAGCCATTGTAGACGTCGGTGGTGTTCCCAGGGGCAGCAGAATATGCCACCTCTGGTAGAGGTGGCCATATATTCACAAAAAATGTTCAGAGGGCAATTTGAATTGGCAACGTCGCAAAATTTTCATCATTTTGTTTTTACTAACTTTGATTTTATAATAACATCTCGGTTTAGAGATGTTTTATTTTGTCGCTTTTTAATCAATATGAAGAAATATTACAAGTTTTATGTGTTGTATGTAACGTTGAAAATAAACTACGGAAGTTCAGCCGTTCAGACTTTCAATATTACTCAATGAAATATCGCTTTGTTTCACTAAAATATTTGACAGCCTTTTGCGACGTTGCCAACTTTTAAAACGTACCGTTCTCAAAGACATAAAATATGAAAAGAAGTAAAGGAGCAATATCATCGGAGAAAGTATAAAACAAACCTTTGTTGAACGTTATTCAATCGATATAAGGTTCAGATTACAGTGACAGTTAAGGGACGTACCTTCTTGGTGAATTTCTCGGTGTGTATCTGCACGTAAGCGGCTGATATCGCGCGCACGTATGAGTGTACGTTGTTGAACGTCACGCGACCGGAGCCGATTGGGTATTTGTATTTGTCAGTGTCGATTCCTGGAAAGACAAATTAAATAATTAAAAGAGTACAAGAATTTGAAAAAAGTTTTTTAAAAAAAAACTAACCGACTTCTAAAAAAACAACCACGAAAAAGGGTAAAATAACCTACCAAAAAACTTTTCTTTCGGAAGTCGGTGGCTTTGCTTTTATATTTCATTGACTTTTTTGCCACCGACTTCCGAAAGAAAAGTTTTTTGGTAGGTTATTTTACCCTTTTTCGTGGTTGTTTTTTTAGAAGTCGGTTAGTTTTTTTTTTAAAAACTTTTTTTATTTTACCCTTTTTAGTTTAACTATTCAATCCAAATTCTTGTCATATACATAATTTTCTTACATATGCACTAGAATTTTACTATCCGTAGCACCGGTTATAACATCGCCCATGTCCCCAATAAGCAAGAACACCAAAATAAATGTTTTGTTTTATGGGACCAAATGGCAGGTATACTGCATCGAACAATAACCCATATGTGTGCAAAGTTCTCATCAGTATAAATGAATTAAGTCCAAATACAAGATAGCTACTATAAACCGTTGAGGAGTTCCCTGAACTGTTCTTCGTCTTCATCATCAGAACCCTAATGACAGTTACAACCCATCTAGGTGTAAAGTTCTTATCAATATAAATGAATTAAGTCCAAACACAAGGTAGCTACTATAAACCATTAAGGAATTCCCTGAACTGTCCTTCGTCTTCGTCATCAGACCCCTAATGACAGTTACACCCCATCTAGGTGTAAAGTTCTTATCAATATAAATGAATTAAGTCCAAACACAAGGTAGCTACTGTAAACCATTAAGGAATTCCCTGAACTGTTCTTCGTCTTCATCATCAGAACCCTATAATGACAGTTACAACTCATCTAGGTGTAAAGTTCTTATCAATATAAATGAATTAAGTCCAAACACAAGGTAGCTACTGTAAACCATTAAGGAATTCCCTGAACTGTCCTTCGTCTTCGTCATCAGACCCCTAATGACAGTTACACCCCATCTAGGTGTAAAGTTCTTATCAATATAAATGAATTAAGTCCAAACACAAGGTAGCTACTGTAAACCATTAAGGAATTCCCTGAACTGTCCTTCGTCTTCGTCATCAGACCCCTAATAACAGTTACAACTCATCTAGGTGTAAAGTTCTTATCAATACAAATTAATCAAGTTCAAACACAAGATAGCTGCTGTGAATCGTTGAGGAGTTCCCTCGACTGTCTTTCGGCTCCATCATCAGATATACTCCAGACCTTTATTAAATTGTAGTGCTTTGAAATAGTTAATGAAAAAAATAATTTACTAAATCAGTCGATGCCTACTCCTTACTGTTAAGGAGTTGTACCTTCCATCATTAGCTCAGCTACATGAGATGATGGTTACCATACGCAAGTCCTTAAATTACTTCATAATATTTGCGAAAAACGATGTGTGGGCCTATAAAATTTGAGGGTTGCCCTCGATTTCTCCAGGATCCAATCATCAGATATTGAAATGGTGACAATGGGACCACACGGGAAGTACCAGCTTTCAAACAAAAAAAGAATCATGAAAATCGGTTCACCCAGTCGCAAGTTATGAGGTAACAAACATTAAAAAAAAAAAAAAATACAGTTGAATTGATAACCTCCTCCTTTTTTGAAGTCGGTTAAAAAATACAAATATATCTGGAAAGAGGTGTTGCCACATTTTTTTTAGCGATATATAAGTATTTTGACCAAGTTCCTGTTTTTTACCCGGTGGATCATAAGAAAAAATGAAAAAATGTTCGCGTAATTACGGTGATCACGGGACATTTGGAGATTTTTTTGTAAAGAAAGTTTCATGTTTTCAAGGGGACGTTGGACGGGTTAAAAAAGTTTCCTTACACTGGGAATTTTTCCCGTGTCGTGGTTACAAACAATAGAAACTCGCTCACTGCTTGCGGATCATACAAATATTTGTTCCGTGCGGGGATCGAACCCGCGACACGCTGCGGAGCAGTCTATCGCTCAGCCACTGCGCCAACAGTGTCGTCAATTAAGACTCATTCAAAATAAATCTAATCTTTGCTAAACGGACAACGCTGCCGAGTTTGTCACGAAAATAAAAAAGTTGTAGATGAAAAGGTATTACATTGCCTAGAAATTTTATAGAACCTCCCGATACATTACCAACCTTCAGCTGATCGTTGAAAGTCTAAAATCCAGCAGCATTTACTAACCTGCATAGACCACCCCATGGAAGAGGTCGTTCATAATGGTGGCGAGTGCGGAGGCACTGAGCATGCCGTGCAGCGCGCCCACGAACACCGTGCGACCTGGCTCTAGACGGACTGAGCCGCCTGACACCCAGTTGGAATCAGACAGCGCCCACGGGATCACTTGCACCTGGGGAACAGTGGATAGGGTAATGGTAAAGTTACGTGATAATTTAGTACAGATACCGGCACGGTTCTTGAGCGATCGGCGTAAGAGTGGGGATCGCTTTGCGCATCGTACACTTATCGACAAATGAAACTCACAATAAAACAAATAAAACGCACAAAACAACGGATCTCGAGTGGCGGCTATGACGTGATACGCTACGGCACGCTACGCGGGCCAATCACTACACTTTCCCCGCCCCCGTTCCTCACTTCATCTACTAAAGGGACCTAATAACCGACTTCTGCGCAGGTGAAGGTCAGCGCTCAAGATCCATGCCGGTATTTGTAGCAAGCTTGTTTGTAAACTTGCTCATTGATTTTGTGCCTTGTGCCGCAGGTAGCACGACAAAATCTAACGACTCGAATCCATCTCATTCCTCCATCTCTCTCGAAGCACTCTCGAAATAAGCAAGCACAAATGAGATCGACTGACGTTCTATTTTGTGTCATCATACCTGCGGCGCATAGGCATGCGACTAATAAGCACGTGTAACATTTCCCTTATTAGAGAACAGTTAAGGCAATAAGTAACGCTATGGAATATTAAGCTCTGGGAAATACGTATACAATAGGTTTTAAAATGCAATCTAAGCTGCCTCTCCGAGTGCCAAGTCTTACGTGACATAATGACTTTACAATTTTCAGTCAATTTCTGAAATAGTACAGTCTTGCAAACTAATCGAGCACCTATGTAAAGACTGACGTCCTATCTATACTTTCAGGAAGTAGCGTTTTTTCACGTGTATTTAAACCTTTTAGAAAATATTTAAATTGGCACGCTACAAACAAAAATAACAGTGTTCATACGTGATAGGTTACGTTGCAAGATAAAGGATGGACGAGAAGAGTTTTTTAACAATTAAATTATAGGAAAACTTATGGAGGAGATAAATCAGTCATTGCGAAAGCCTAAATATTGACATTAAAGTTTTTCTAATACCCAAAAAATAATAATAACTATGTATTAAAATGTTTCTGCATGCAAAAACTGTAATATTATGTAATGTTCAACACAATGTTAATTGTTAAGAATAAATAAATAAATGAAATAAATAAATGAAATAAACAGGTTATTGAAAGTACACCGTGGATTTTAGTTCGTACGGACTGGGTGGGAGGATTCATTTGATGATTTTACCAAGTTAAAAAAGGGGGAGATAAAATAATGCTAAGTTATTCTTGTCCAAGAAAGAAATACGTCGTCACACGTTACCAATTGTGTTATTAGACACCCTCGGCCCGTTAAATTCGCAACGGTTTGCAGAACCGGAACATTTTTTTTACAAAATGTACAATGGGGAGGTTTCACGCAAAGCTCGGTTCAGGTGGCGTTACCAGCGCATAATGTCATTTACTGTACGATTAACTTGACATACACTACACACTCGAAGCTACACTTGACGTTTACGTTATGCGCTTGTAGCGCCACCGACGGCTAAAACTCGCAGTGAAACTCCTTAAGGTCGTAGGTTACTTACCTCCTTGCTCCTCATCTTGCGTGACCCGATGCGGTAGTACCAATCAGACCCGTCCCGCCTGCTGGCAGCGAGCAGCGCGCGCACACGTCGTTCACTCTCGAAGGTGACGTACGCGTACCCGCGCGGTGCGCCCGCGCCGCCGCCTGTGTTGCCACACTCTCGACCAGGCCACTCAACACTGGGGGAATAACATACAGGCTGTGTACTTAGCAGTTTTTGATACGAATTATGTCTTTTCCAGTTCTTGTGATGTAAAGTAAACTGGAACTTTGATGTTAATTTGAATGAAAAAATTTGGTCCTTGTTCATACACTAGAGGCGCTACCTTATCATTTTTCCATACAATAAACTCATACTTATGTACAAGTATGCTATAAATGAAATACAGAAGCCTTGTGATAAGGCCTCTGATTCTGTAGTTTCATTGGAACAATTGAGTTAAAGAAGCTTATTTTCCCCTTTTTTAAAAACGTTGCCGTCGTTCCCAAGATTTATTAAAAACTAACAGTATATTGCTTATGAAACAACCCAATAACACTGGCAGAGCTAAGAACTCACAGGAGCGTTTTGCCGTCACTAGATCGACAAAGCAAACTAATATCAACATGAAGTAGGTAATTACAAAGCGCAGCATAAACAAAACTATTTCACAAAAATACAATACATTGTGGAGGTCTACTGACAGGACGCTCATAGAGGGCCAAACGCCGGCCATCATCATGGAACTGTCCAAACGGGTAACCGGTGACCCTGGAACGTAAAGAGCAATTGAAGGAACACTGGATTTTAGACGGTACATGTCTGACAGTGCCTTTTGCTCCACCAAGGGTGAAAGGATTAAAGATTTCACCACCTTTTTTTTAGTGTGGTAAAATCGTCAAATGAGTCCTCCCGCCCAAGACAGGGCGGGAGGGACTGTCAGACTTGTACTGACTAAAATCCACGGTGTCCTTCATTAGCCCTTTACGTTCCAGGGTTACGATAATGGAATGAGTCCCGCGACCCCGGCAGATTTCACCACCTAAATACATAAACAGCAAAAAGTAAAAAAATATTGTAAACTACTTACCGAATAGGCTGAAAATGTTTGAGCGTGTGCATGAGTGCCTCCTCGGAGATGTCCCAGGGCAGCCCTCCCAGGAACACCTTGGCACTGAACCCCCCGCAGGGCTCCGGACAGCGGGGGGGCAGCTCCCCTCCCCAACGTAACACCTGCCCTCCATTGCGACCACACGACACCACGCCACCTGCCGACAGGGACCAAGGTTACATTTTTGTAAACAACTTTATGACTGCTACTCGTTACGAAAAATTGTTACGATTGGTTGGTTCAAACTGTTACGATAAATCTACATGCGTGTATGAGAAAAACTGTACAGTTTGGCCGATTTTTCTTTTTTTGTGTAGCAGCCATTAGGTTTCTAAAAGTAGCTTCAACAAAGTATTTATTTATTCTACAAGGACCAAAAACGTTTCCCCTAGGAATTTCTCCTGTATGTTGGGCGAGTTTACAAATAGAAACTCGCATTAACACCCAAACCCGAAACAACTATTTGTAGGTCATACAAACATTTTGTTCAGTGCGGGGATCGAACCCGCAACACGTTGAGCGACAGTCGATTACTCAGCCACTACGCTAATGTTGGCTTGTGGGAATAAATATGATGTATGAATAAGTTGGTTATTTCAAAATGCATTGACAAAATGCCCGGAATCTAACAAAAAACAGGAGCTGAACGAAAGTTAATATTTAGGCAGTTATATAGGAAACAAATGTTATTGAAAACGAGCTATTCTATTTCCTCAAGGAAGATTTCCAAGTCTACACCAATATTATAAAAGGAATGATTTGTATTTTTGAGAGTGTCTAAATTTGTAATGAATAAACTCAAAAACTACCGGACCAATTTCAAAAATTCTTTCACCACTTGAAAGCTGCTTTGGTCCTGAGTGACACAGGCAATAACGGGTGAAGCCTCTGGCAAAAGTTAGTCATAAATAAAAAGCAAGGCAACTTACAAAAGGAAGCTCTCCTAGGCAGCAAACTGTTGCGATGCTCCCTAGAATTATTCCGCTTGGTCCACTGCTCATCTCGCTCGCAGCGCTCCCTCCGCTCGAAGCGCTCGAATCGCTCGCAGTCGAGCAGCGCCGAGGGGAGCGACACTGAGGCAGACGGCATGGACGCCGACGCGGAGGGCATCGCCAGAGCCTTCTGAAACATGCTGATACTGTACCACTGGGAAGGGGAGTAGCTTCATATCTTTCGCTGCATAACAGTGACTAACAGCAGTATAGACTAGCAAGGGTTTGCGGGAACATTATGTAATTTTTATTTCATACATAGTCCTTAGAAATTACAACTGCCAAATCAAAAACAAAATTAAAAAAACAACCATAAAAAACCTACAAAATAACTTTTCTTTCGGAAGTCGGTGTCTTTGTTTTCTTTATTTCATTGTCTTTTTTTTGCCACCGACTTCCGAAAGAAAAGTTATTTTGTAGGTTTTTTATGATTGTTTTTGAAGGCGGTTACATTTTTATTTGAAAAAGTTTTTATTTTACTCTTTTTAGTTTAAATAATCAACCCGAATTCTTGTCAAGTACAACATGTGCACTAGAATTTTGTAATCCATAACACCGGTAATAACATCGCTCATGTACACAATAAGCTAATAAAATTCCCTATCTCAAAAACTACTGAACCAATTTTGATGAAACTTGCAATATTCCCTAAGTTAAATTATACCTAGTACAACAAAAAAAGAATTACTTAAATCGGACTTGTACTTCCGGAGATATGCGAACTCAAACTAAATCAGTCGATGCCTACTCCTTACCATTAAGGAGTTCTACCTTCCATCATCAGCTCAGCTACATGAAATTATGATTACCATACGCAAGTACTTAAATTACTTCCTAAAATTTGCGAAAAACGGTGTGTCGGCCTATAAAATTCGAGGGTTGCCCTCGATTTCTCCAGGATCCAATCATCAGATCCCAACTTTGTGACTATGGGACCACCTCAGAAGTACCTCCTTTCGAACAAAAAAAGAATTTCAAAAATCGGTCGACAATTGGTGGAGTAATCGCGTAACAAATATACAAAAAAAAACATACCGTCGAATTGATAACCTCCTCCTTTTTGAAGTCGGTTAACAAAACTGAACCATAACTCCTTGCTTTAGAAGTCAGTTTCGCACGAAGAAATTGGATAGAAATAGAAGTTCAGCTAATTACATCCAAGTGCAAGGTTTCTACCTACCCCCATGGTAAGGAGCGAGTTTATGTATGTAAGGTTGGAGCATAGTATACCAGAAACTCAAATATCTAGACCCGGAACTGAACTACTTCTAGGTCATACAAATATTTATAATTCCGTACGGGGATCGAACCCAAATCTTTGAAAAACAATTACGTAGTTTGAAATTAAAGATTAACCAAATTCTAAATAAAATTATAAAATTAATAATAGGATAAAATATTCTAACAAATAATATAGATCGGGTCAAACAAACCCATTCACAGAAAATCAAAATGACAATCAAAAAGGTACTTACTAAGGAAGCCACAAGGTCGGTAATGCCTCGTCCGGGAGTGGGCTCGTCGGGCCACTGCGCACCGGGCTGGGCACTCTCGCTGCAACAAGCGTACTTAGTGATAATTGCTACATTAAAGTACAGTACGACACTACGACACTACGCTACTTAGTACGCGACGCATTAAGGTACGCAAGTTTTTAATTAGTATTAATGGAGGGTAACATGGACGCGGCCGAGGTGTTAAAAAGAAAAATTGTGCTTTTAAGGGGCTATGGAAATGTTTTCAGGTCTATTTTTGTATGCTTAGTATTACAATTTTACGAGTATTTTGGGACATTACCATTTGAGAATAATATTTGGAACTATCGTTTGTACTGTAGTTATTACCCTTCCAGAAAACTAGCATCGTACATAAAAGAAAACTATAATATTTTATAAGTAGCTTATTTAAAAATTTTGCACCTCACTAATGTCTCCCGAATCCTGGTACAATCATAGAAACCCGCTACACACAGAAACACAGACCCAGAACAACTACTTGCAGATCCTACTAAATTTGATCCGTACGGGGATCGAACCCGCGACACGTTGCGCAGCAGTCGATCGCTCAGCCACTGTGCCAAGCGTGTCGATAAACAATACAGTTACTATAAAATCTGACATAAATTCGGTGTCCAGGTTGCTACATAGAGATTTGGCCATCTTCAACCAGGAATCTGGGAGATCAAACCCGGGATCCAACCAAGCAATTACGAATGAGTGAAGGCATCCGGGAAGCGTCCGGGGGGGGGTTCATTTGTAGTTTAATTTAAAGACTTGGGCCGCCCGCGACACACGCACACTTCACCCCTCCCGACGCAGTTGCCCCGGTGTGCACTTCGACTCATGTCCGGATTCCGGAATCTAAAATCCGCGCTTGTCCTGATTTCCAAATTTTAGAGATGTCAACCTTACGAATGAGCAATGAAATAAAAATATCTACGGTACCTGTAACTAGCGAAGGCGGTAGGGTGTCGTGGCGGGAAGCAGGCGGACGGCACAAGCGCACGCGGCGTCTGCGCAGCCTCCGGGCTACCGGGCTCTTCGCTCCAACGCCAGTCGCCGTCACCGCCACACTCCTGCGCGAATAGACTCTTATGAACTACTGGAAAAATATAACCCTTTTGGGTTTCACCGCATTCGGATAAAAGATTGTTCACCATTTGGCCCTCTTACGCCAAAATACCAACAGATCTCATAAATACCATGTTTAATTTTTGCATAAAACTGCTTATAAATTCTATCATTATTCTCAACTCATGTATAATAGAACATTAAAACAAGTTTTTTTAGAGACAAGTTTCAATCAGATTAAATAACGATTACACGAGGGCACATTTTGCATTTTACCGAAGAAAATCTAATGTTAACATTTAGAAAAAAATAGCGCGAAAGAAAAAGTTCTGTCCCATTTCGTAAAGAAAATAGAAAGCTCCTACAGGTTTATTTGAGCCTACTTCATTGTTAGCCAAATACAATGTTTGGCCAACAATGAAGTAGTCTAGGTTTATTCGGCCTAATTCATAAGTATTCTTTCAAAGCACTCGGATCCACGAAACCAGAATACTACTTCGAATTCGTACAAATTGAAGGCTTTATATTTATATGTTTTACAAAATACAAGTAAAATGGCTACGAACATATGAACGTCGCAGTTATGATATAAATTATTAAATACAATTCCCGAAACACCTAATGCCCCGTAACTGCATAATATACGAGGACCGCAGCTTCGGATATCCCATAAAATAAGATTTGTTTCACAATGTATTTCCAACAACTTTCGCTGCTTTACAACCAACTTATTCAAGTTATTCAATAGATGAATACACCAAGTAAAAGCTCAACTTTGTGCTTAAAAATCGAAGGTTTAGAAAAACAAATGCAAACGAGTTTCTTTTAAAACGTTTGCGAAAGTTTGAAGTAACAGGATCTTAATTGAATTGCATCTTGAAGATGGCGCAATCAAAAATTTTAGAAACTGATATTAGATAATATTGTAGAGCAATCGAAGGCAGTCGAACGAAGCTAGTGCCCAAAGCTAACAAGCATGAAAAGCCGGGTATCTGTATCCAAGATAGTTTTCCGGGTCGCGGGCGCGAGCCGATTAAACGCGGGGGCCTTGGCATGAGCCTACACAAATAATATTATATTGCCAGATGCATGCCAATAGCCGGCGATACGCCGCCAGACGCCTGCCAAGTGCGCGATTGCTAACTTGCTCAGCCTTATTGGAGGGTATGTTGTGACGCGAACCTCTTGGCAGAAACTACGCGTATTACTTTGAAGACGACGCTTAATTTGAGCCCGATCTGGCAATTAAAAAATTAAGGAGAAAAGATAATGGAGCAATATTTTGGTGCTTTGATTCGCAATGGAAAGTTACGGAACTTTAATTGAAATCGTTATTTATTTACATCTTCAGATAGCCGTTTACAAAGTCGCGAACGTGACGGATACTCTTAAAAACTAATTTTTATTTTTTAACAATCCAAGATAAAATAATAAGGCTTCAAATCTACCATAACTAAAATTGCTTTTAGATAAGCTAGCTGTAAAGTTTGTTTAGCTTGACCAACGATAAACAAACAGAACATAAACGCACAAGTTCCACGGGGACGTAAATAGTCCTCCTCGAACACATAAATCCTTTCTAATCATGGTAATGCGTTTCACCAGAATCGATAAGATAATTCACTGGAAAATATTCTCCACTTAAACCCGATGTCATATCGTCCCAGCCCGAATGGCACATTACTAAATTGAGAAGATTCAGCATATATTCACGTCGCATTCAATAAATATCGGGAAGTGAAAATAGTTTTAAGCTTCAAATTTAGTTCGAAGTAGGTAATGAAAAATTCATGGAGAAATCGATAGTCTTCGCGTTAGCGGGGATATCTACATAGAAATTAAACCGCAAATAGAACTGTGGATGGGAATAGACTAAATATAAATCGGGGAAAGTGTAGAGGTCAAATATGAAATGCATGCAGCGTATGCAGACTAGTGAAATAAATGGGGCTGTAAATCTAAGCTCTAAATTGTATACAGTTCATACAAGCGATTAAGCCAACCATAAAATGTACGCATCTCATATAGACGGGGGTGATACGGAGCCCAACGATGGCGGCTAATGCAAGTGTAGTAACCCAAGCGATCCGGCCCGCATTATTTGGCACGGCCGGCCCATTAATACAGGCCACTGTTGGCACCAATCTCAGCTAACATTAACTGGCATCAAACCGGATGTCGTACGGTACATTATGAACGGACAATAAAACCTACGGAGTGCTTTGTACTTAAAATTTGATTTAAGCTCTTGGCGCTATATGAATATAAGGAATGTGATGTATGTTGCGATATTAGAGAATAAAAACCATGTTGGCGCCCAACATGGGACCGCCTTGTACTTGTTCTTTCTTTAGAATTGGCAGTTGGACACGTTTAAAGAAGTTAAACTATAAAGTAGCATGATTTAAGAGTATAAAATTACGTATGCAATGTTGCAGTTTTGAGGACAGTACGAGAATATTAATATATATAATATGCAAAAGAAAAAAATAAACGCGTTAAAGACTAGTTCATAGATCTAAAGCAAAAGTTTGAAAGCAAAGTCACTAGAACGAAAAAGCTAAAAGTAAAAAGGCGGGTAGACTAAAAAACAGATCGGTTTTCGCAGTTTAAATTCAGCCAGAAGTGAAATATAGTTAAATCTAAAAACTAGAAATTACTTCTAATTACAGAGACGTTCAGGTATTTGGGTACTCACATTGTAATAATCGAAGAAAGCGCTCCGTATCTGGTGCAAGTAAAAACATTGTTTTTAGAGGGTAGTTAGAAAGTAGTTTCCCGCCTATAAAATAATACCGTCCGCTAGTCCTAATATTTCAACAAGAAAAAAATCGCCTGCTAGAAGAAAAACGCCCACTTTCACAATAATTGTTAAAAACTACCGTAATATTTCGTAAAATAAATGCAGTGGAACCCATTACTCGTAATCTTCACTTTCCCAATACTTTCAAATTCGTTCATTACGGATATGTATGTAAAACCTTTATAGAATGTTCAAAAAATAGGAATTTGGATAACTAAGACACCAAAATATAAAAAAAAAAACCCAAATTCTATTTTGATTCTCCTATACGAGTATTCTACATAAATTATCAGCCTGCCGTTTCCCATTGCTGGGGCACAGGACTCTGATAAAAAACAGGCTGTTATAAACCACAGGAAAAGTCTGGATCGATGGATATCAAGCCCCTTTTCACGGGAATCAAATCCTCAATTTTCGTATCAAAATTAGGATTGTTGGTAAAAAGTAGGTAGGTACTTACATTATTCCGAAGGTGCATAGTAGAGGCGGAGGCCGGCTCCGCGAGGTGAGTAGTGTCGATTCCCAGAAAGTCTGCGAGCGAGCGACGGTTTTCCCCCGTGCCCCCGCCGCCGGGGCTATTGTCCTGTGCCACAAGTAAATGTTTAGGAAAAATTTAAATATGCTATATGGGCAACTTGTGCCAGAAACGTTCCAAAATAAAGGTTTCGAAGGAGGAATGAGAGGTCTGTTACCAGCTGTGAGACGGAGATGAAGGTAGGCAAGTAAGAAGAGTATATTTTCAATACTTTCTCCTAAACCTCTGCCCAATGCTAAATCTTGCGCCATGCGGGTAGTTTCAAATTCGAAACAAAAAAAAATGGGTACAGAATCTTCTCCAAAAGCTTTTCAGGGACTTCTGACATTGTGTTCTATCTATTTGAATTCCAAATCACTGCGTAGACGCATGGCTCGTACAAAAAGTAATTAAAAAAAAAAAGCAATGAAATACGGGTAGTTAAACATTTCAATTCTCAACAGCACTTTCTTCGAGCGACGGTAGGTCAGGTTACAGAAATATTGTATCAGTTCAAAGTATACTAAACCTACCCCATATTGAGCAAATAAGATATAAACTAATTGAAAACTAGGCGAGGACTTCAGGTCAAATATTTTTAGATACGTTCAATAACCTATTCTAAATTTATCGTAAAAATAAAAAATGGAACAAAAAGTTGCAAGAAAACTAGAAATAGACTGAAAACCAATGAAAACAACTGTACTCACCTGATGTAAAAGCGGCATTAGTGCCGCTAAAAGTTTTCAAGTTCCGATGTAGTCTAGAGCACGTCGAACAGAATTCCGAGCTGGGATGTTTGCGCGGCGGCGGCGCACGAACGACTGCCGACTAGAACGCGCGCCTCGAAGAACGAAGCCGCACCCACCCCACCTCTGCCCCCTACCACCCACTCTACGACACAAGCCACGCCCACATTCACTAACTTTTTATTATTTTAATGTTAAAAAATTTGATTTTAAATTCCAAATTACTTTAAAAAATACTATTTTTATTTTCCATTGTTTAAAATATTTAAATTATTATTTTGAGTCCTTGCTTACACTTTGAATTTGAAATGAATTTGCGCGCGCAAGATGGCGGCGGTAAGCACGTGGTTTGTGTCGTCATGCGCATGTCTGTTGAAGTCAAGTTTCAATTTATTATTTATGGGAATTTTATTTTTAAAACAGTGTATTATATTAGGTTGATCTGTATGTAATGATATTATATTGTGAATAGAACAAATCCAATTGTTTTTTTTTTCTAGTAAAAACGTTTAAAGTTATAGTGTTGTCGTATCCTGTAAAATGTTTTTGACCTGAATAAATACTTTTTTTTGAGCAATTTTTTTTTTCGTTTAAAAAAGTTATTAGCAAGGTTTTCATGCAACACTAGGGAAAATAATGTTATCAATCATAAAAAAACGTGAATCAATCAAATAAAACACCATGTATAAATAACGTAACATATTTTATTTTAAGAATCGCTTATATGGAAACAGGAAACAAAACAATAAAATATTATTTGAGATAAACACAAAATGTTCATAGCTATGTTCTGCGACCTTTCTTCACTAGGTTTTTTTTTATATTTTTATTATTTTTAACTCCCTTTCAGCCATCATCTCAATAATCCCTCCTTTTAGCCAATTCATCTTTCAAAAAATCCATCCATGATTTCTTTACAAACATATTTAAGCTATCTTCTCTTATATATAAAAATCAATTGCTGTTCGTTAGTCTCGCTAAAACTCGAGAACGGCTGGACCGATTTGGCTGATTTTGGTCTTGAATTACTTCTGGAAGTCCAGGGAAGGTTTAAAAGGTGAGGCGGTACGAAGTTTGCTCGGTCAGCTAGTAAATAATAATAAACTCATGTATTTTTCCTATCCTGCTCACACCAGCACCTGACAGCAGACTGCTTTTTTTTTACAGACTTTTTTATGTTTATTATTTATAATAGGCAAAGTATTTCAATGGCGTTGCACAGAAATCCTATTATTGGTAAAATACAGACACAGAGTTTCAATTCACAACATTTTGTTTACTAATTCTATACAGTGTATCTTTTCGACATACGCTATTTTCTTTTTCATTTAATTTTAACACAGCATAGCTACTGGTAATTAAACGTGGATTTACAATATTCAGGGTGAATTTTTCAACTAGGCGTGGATTCCTAGATCCGAAACTGAGGAATATCGAAAAATGCTGAAAGAGTCTCGAGGTCGATTTTGACGAAAACTAAAACTAGATCATTGGATTTTAGAAAAGTCTTTAGAAAAATCCTTGCCAGCAATCGAACCCGCTGATTTTGGATAAAATGTTGGGAAATCGGCCTCGAGACTCTTTTCAGCATTTTTCGATATTCTTCAGTTTCGGATGTAAGAATCCACGCCTAGTTGAAAAATTCACCCTGTATAGATTTAAATTAAATAATAATAATTAGTTGTTACTACACTTTGGAATGTAGGCAATCAATTCAAAAAACATATCTAATTGATAATATAGCTTACAATATTTCTTGTGTCCTTTCAGACTCGAAGGAGATTACTTTATTTGTTAATTAATTCCGAAAATATTCGTTAAAACAAATTCAGATGACATGCATAGCGTACTTTATGTGAATTTTATATAAATTAATACAAGGTTTAAATTGCAATAAAAATGCACGTTTGTGAAATGCAGAAGTTATGTACTAATAACTAACACTGAACTACTTAAAGTAAAAACAATGATATAGTCCAAATGCACATATTTCAAAATAATTGGCACTTTCCACCAGATAAGTTAGTCAGTTTCAAAATAATTACATTAGTTTTTTTAAATGAAGAATTGTATTTGGCTGTCATTCTCATGTACACACGGCTACACATTAAGCTGTGCAAAATCAGTATTAGCTGACCGTTCATTGTGTGGAAAAATAGTCCAAGACAAAAACTTGATGACTGTGTAGCCGAGTGTACTATTATTATTCTATTTACATAAGTGGTAAGTCTTCTAGAGTTCATCAATAAATTTATTATTCACACATTGAGAAATCTTCCTGCACAATCCAGTATGTATGACACATAGTACATGTGCGACAGGCAGGTCACCCATTATGTATGACACATAGTACATGTATGACAGGAAGATCACTCAATATGTATGACAAACAGTAAATGTACGACAGGACATGCACCCAGATGTATGTCACACCGTACATGTATGACAGGCAGATCACCCAATATATGTGACGCACAGTACATGTACCACAGACTGAAAACCCAGTATGTATGACACACGACCTATTTAGTCCTGCAGACCGAACAGCGGCGCGATGAGCGAGCCGGGCTGCGGGGGGAGCCCCGCCCGCGGCCGCGGCAGGCACCCTCGCTCGTCACAGTACATGTACGGCAGGCGGAGCACCCAGTAGGCGGAGGCCGACAACTTGATGGGCGGGGAGCCCACGGGCTGAGGGATGAAGATCGGGCCGCCCGGGACTGGCTGCACCTGGAATTGAGATGGATGAATGTTAGCTTTCTGCTTGAGAATATAACGAAGTTTTTAATATTCTAGAGCAGTGGAAGGTAGGAAAGGCTGAAGTATGTACCTTAGGCTCCATGGTGACGTGCACGGGTGCCTTGGGCGTGACGACGTGCACCCTCATGAGCTGCGCGGCGCGCGGCGCGGGCGAAGCCCTACACAGGCAGGCGCAGTACAGCGGCATGTCACTGGCCGCCAGCCGGGCTCCTGCCGCACCTGCCTCCCGCCCCATACCGCCGCCTCCGCCGTTCACCACGGTATCCGGAGAGGACATCATGAATCTGGAAATAGAGCACAAAAGTACAGAATAACATCAGACATCGCGGGGCAAATTCCGGCCTATTTCGGGCCTATTCCGGGTGTCGTTGGCGGTGGCTGGGGCGAGAAGTAGATGTCCTTTCCCTCTCACGTTCCCGCAGTGCCCCATTCTCCCCGCCTGCTACTGAATCCCTGAGGTACCTCCAAAAATCGAGTCCGGTGAGGACTTGCGTCAGACGGATGGTGAAGACGCCATGACGCCTCTATGAAGTCCGCCCGTTCGAGTTTAGAAAATTAAAACACTTTTTTTTAAATAATGAATATTAACAAAGTTATCAAAACTCGAGAGTTGTGCTGGTGACGTCACAACCAACTATAAATTGTATTTGCTTGTGACGTATTGCAATTTTACAAGTGTCGTAAAATACGGTAAAGTATAAAAATATTACTATTTTTTAATCAAATACCCTATTCTACACTAAGCAGCTATGTTACCACTAATACAAAATTAAAAATATGACAACAACTGACCTGTGTCCCCTCGGGCACTCGTACTCAAAGCCGATGAAGATCTTGACAGTGAGGTGATGGTGCGGTTGGATCTTACCACGACCACGGGACGGACCTGACACGCGCCACCCACTCATTGACTCCAACCTGGAACACCGAACGGGAATGTAAACAGGATGAAAGAACGTGGATGAGGTGAAAGGAGTATGTAAGCATCGGCATTAACAGGTGACGTTCTATGGTTTAGGCTCATTTTTTAGGGTTAGAAAATACAGAAAGACATTGTTGTGATTCTTTTATACTCTACTTGGACTAAACAAATTTACCTGGGGACGACTTCCGTTAGGAACGTCGTTTGAGAGTGCTATGACCCTGTTTTTTAACAAAAGAGTGGAGCAAAAGGGACTACCATACTTGACTTATTACAAACCGTCCTATCTTTTGCCGGGACCCCGACAGGCAATTTGTCTCCCACCCTTTTAAATTATACTGGCAGCTATTTGATGTGCCTGAAACACGACTCACAGTCGACTTCTTGATTGGTCAGCTGCTTGCTGTACGCATGAGAAGTTACTCACCGCACTGCGCAGTCCCAAGGCAGCAGATAGTTGGTGTGTGGCAGGAAGCCAGGCTGCAGGTGCTCGGGCAGGCCGAGCGAGTGCGAGTACAGCGAGGACGCGCCCAGGCACACCACCGACCAGCTGGAGAAGTTACTCACCGCACTGACAAGTTACTCACCGCACTGCGCAGTCCCAAGGCAGCAGATAGTTGGTGTGTGGCAGGAAGCCAGGCTGCAGGTGCTCGGGCAGGCCGAGCGAGTGCGAGTACAGCGAGGACGCGCCCAGGCACACCACCGACCAGCTGGAGAAGTTACTCACCGCACTGACAAGTTACTCACCGCACTGCGCAGTCCCAAGGCAGCAGATAGTTGGTGTGTGGCAGGAAGCCAGGCTGCAGGTGCTCGGGCAGGCCGAGCGAGTGCGAGTACAGCGAGGACGCGCCCAGGCACACCACCGACCAGCTGGAGAAGTTACTCACCGCACTGACAAGTTACTCACCGCACTGCGCAGTCCCAAGGCAGCAGATAGTTGGTGTGTGGCAGGAAGCCAGGCTGCAGGTGCTCGGGCAGGCCGAGCGAGTGCGAGTACAGCGAGGACGCGCCCAGGCACACCACCGACCAGCTGGAGAAGTTACTCACCGCACTGACAAGTTACTCACCGCACTGCGCAGTCCCAAGGCAGCAGATAGTTGGTGTGTGGCAGGAAGCCAGGCTGCAGGTGCTCGGGCAGGCCGAGCGAGTGCGAGTACAGCGAGGACGCGCCCAGGCACACCACCGACCAGCTGGAGAAGTTACTCACCGCACTGACAAGTTACTCACCGCACTGCGCAGTCCCAAGGCAGCAGATAGTTGGTGTGTGGCAGGAAGCCAGGCTGCAGGTGCTCGGGCAGGCCGAGCGAGTGCGAGTACAGCGAGGACGCGCCCAGGCACACCACCGACCAGCTGGAGAAGTTACTCACCGCACTGACAAGTTACTCACCGCACTGCGCAGTCCCAAGGCAGCAGATAGTTGGTGTGTGGCAGGAAGCCAGGCTGCAGGTGCTCGGGCAGGCCGAGCGAGTGCGAGTACAGCGAGGACGCGCCCAGGCACACCACCGACCAGCTGGAGAAGGCCGGCAGCAGGCCTGCGGGGCTGCCCGTGTGTAACATGCCTGGCAGGTACTCCGTGGTTGATGGTTGACGACTTATCATTTTCTCTGAAATCAAAGAAAAACTTATCTTGTAATTATGCGTATTTAGAAAGGACTCAGGACGTCATAGTTGACGCTAAATGCATGTAATGTTTGCTTCAAACGGCGTGTGACACCGCGAACTGCGCCAAGCCACACGTGCCCGCGACAGCCTGTGTCACCTCCTTCACCCGCGACAGCCCGTGTCACCTCCTACACCCGCGACAGCCCGTGTCACCTTCTACACCCGCGACAGCCCGTGTCACCTCCTTCACCCGCGACAAACCGTGTCACCTCCTACACCCGCGACAGCCCGTGTCACCTCCTACACCCGCGACAGCCCGTGTCACCTTCTACACCCGCGACAGCCCGTGTCACCTTCTACACCCGCGACAGCCCGTGTCACCTCCTACACCCGCGACAGCCCGTGTCACCTCCTACACCCGCGACAGCCCGTGTCACCTCCTACACCCGCGACAGCCTGTGTCACCTCTTTCACCCGCAACAGCCCGTGTCACCTCCTACAACCGCGACAGCCCGTGTCACCTCCTACACCCGCGACAGCCTGTGTCACTTCCTTCACCCACGACAGCCCGTGTCACCTCCTACAACCGCGACAGCCCGTGTCACCTCCTACACCCGCGACAGCCTGTGTCACTTCCTTCACCCACGACAGCCCGTGTCACCTCCATCACCAGCGACAGCCCGTGTCCCCTCCTTCACCTGGGACAGCCCGTGTCTCCTCCTTCAGCCGCGACAGCCCCTGTCTCCTCCTACACCCGCGACAGCCCGTGTCACCTCCTTCACCCGCGACAGTCCGTGTCTAACAACAAAATACTAACTTTTGTGGTGACTTTTGAGATAAGGAATGCGAAAGGAACTTACCGTTGGTAGTCTCCCCCCTGACAGGCACCACATACCCCCTGTCACTGGCATGTGACTTGTCATCATCCTCATCCTCCTCCCTGGCAGACCCCGGCGAGAGAGCATCAGGCGCGGACCAGTTGTCAGCGTCCGGCGACCCGCCCGACCCCGGCGGCGACCCGCGCACTACTGAGTTCTCTAGCGCTTCTTCTATTGTAGCTTTTAAGGCTGCCGCTCTGGGGAGAAAGAGTGTTGTGTATATTGGTATAAGGTCTAAATTGAAATAATCTTGATACTTAAACGAAAATGTTGTATAGTCAAGTGCAGTGACGGATTAACCCTTAATCAAATTAAGCAATTCCTTAGGGCATTACGTCTGGGGGGGCACCAGAAGAAACAAAAAATAATCCTAAGGACGGTTTTTTTTTCACGTCTCACTCTCACGTCACCAAAAACTTACTGAAACTGCTTAAATTTTTTAGCTCGCTTCGCTCGCTATTCCATCGTGCGTAGGTTTGGTTGCCTTATTTATTTTATATAGAAGAAAGGTGCAAAAAAATATCGAGCTCGCTTCGCTCGCTCTTGCATTTACCTACTTAACGAAGAACTTCCCTACATAATACCTTCCACCAATCTTATCACCAATGAATACGTTAAAAAAATTAAAGGCAGACACTACCGTGGATAGGTGGGAGACGCTCACGGCAAGAGACGTCGCGAGGCGATTTCCGACCACCCTTAGGCCCGGGCATGCGGATGGCGAGTAATGGGTGACTCGCCGTCCGCTCATGGACCGTTCCCAGGTCCACGGCGCGTCGTGTTCCACGCTTCCACGCGCACCTCAAAGAGCTGTCATCAAATTGACTGTGTCTCCCTTTAGAGGGCCAAAGACTGCCGGGGTCACGGGACTATATCATCAAGTAACCGTAATCCTGGAACGTAAAGGACTATTGAAGGATCACCGTCAGTACAAGTCTGATAGTCCCTACCCTCCCGCCCTGGGCGGGAGGAGCCTTTAGATGTATTTAATCTCGAAAAAAAAAAACCGTAGATAGAGGGCACCAAAGGCTTCAATTGCTTAGGGCATCGAGTAGTCTTAATCCGTCACTGGTCAAGTGTATTCGAAATTACAGAGCGTTATCTTGTGTTCGTGTCCTTAATAAATTTTTAACTTTATGCTTAAAAGAATAAAGTTGTAAATCTATTAAAGACTACAGAGCGTTTTCGTTTATTTCTAACAAAGGAAGGATGGTAAGAGCGATGCGAGGTCATTTAAAATTCGGCCTAATCATTGAACAGACGATTAACTTCCATCAATATGACTGGTCGATTCCTAATTCAGTGAATGCTCAAGGGCCAACGTTCTGTCAAACTAGGGAAATTCCATAAGGCAAGCATTAGGCAAGTTTTAAGGCTTCTAGGAAAATACTGCCATTAACAAGTATCTCCCTTGCTTAAAGGAAATAGAAACTACTAATCTAGTTCAGATTCAGCCCTCGGATTTAGACAATAAAATCCATTTTGGAAGAGCTAAGATAACTCACTTATACGTAGGCGTAGACGGCTGGAACACCGGGAACTCGATACTCTGCAGCGTGGGACACACGCCGCATTCCTCCGCGGCCAGCGAGTAGAAGGTGCAGTTGGCGCGGCGCAGCGAGTAGGGGTCCTCGCGGGAACACTTGCTGCGGCCGCAGTTGCAGGCCGAGATGTAGCGCACGCCTGAAGAGTGCTCCTTGCTGCTGTCACTGGGAGGAAGAAGTAGTGGTTGGTCCTGGTTCTGTAGTAGCATTCATGGAGGGACAAAGATATTTCTTTCTTTCAAGCACATCTGCGTTAATTTTTTTATGACTCGGAATTGGTAACGAACAGATCACGTGACGTCTAGATGAACTGAACGGTCTCATGCGTGCGGATATGATGGAAGGTATGAGTCCGCAGTCGACTCCAGATAACAGCAGTATACGAAGTGTCGCTACAAAACGACTGCTTTTTATGCGGTCGGCTACGAAATTGTAACTTAAGCACGCTTATTCATGAGGCGACGCGATGCAATTCGACCGATTTGTGTCACCGATCAACTACAAGCGATAATCATCCTTACTATTACGACATAAAGCTAAGGCGCGGCCAATATAAACCTGCAATTATCTATGGGAGAATATAGACGTAAGTCAGTCGAATTTAATCAATGTGTCGAAGCAGCAAGGACGATTTTCATTTTTACTTAGTAATAATTGCAAATGGCACGAATCACGTCATAAGTAAGGGCACTAAAGGTACTGTATGTACACTGTACATACTGTTCAGGTTCGATGCACACGTGTCCGGTGAGCGACAGTGCCTCGCACAGACTACGTCCGCGCCACATCGCCGCGCACGCAGCCCGCAGCCGCACGCGCGCCGCCCTCGCCAGCGGACCACGGGCCATGCTGTCTAGAACGCCCAGGGCTAGGCTCACCTGGAATAAACATTACTTCTGCGGGTCTAAAACGGCCATTAGCAATATTCCTAATGATTCATATTGTAAATGAATAAACGAAAGATAACCAATGACGCTGCTGAAAATGCACGAAGGGAATCGTTTGTAATATTTCTCAAAGTGGCCGTTTTAGATTTGCTGAATTTTCTTAATAAACTTCGAGACCAATTGGCCAGAACAAAAACAATCTACAAAATTGTGGTTTATAGACCGCTTAGACCTCAGGTGCTTTGTGCTGCCCACAAACGTTAGCTCCACATTTCGGGTCGGCGCCCAGTGCCGCCACGGCAAGGCATGGCAAAGGATTTTATGACTAATAAAGTTATTTTGCATCTCATTTCAATGAGTTTAGAGTTCATGTTACTTTATTTCGAAGCGACGACGTGCCGCGGGATGCGGCGGCATGACCAGTCATGCCTTTTCATTCACAAGACTATGAGTCACTTTGTGTCGAGGAATTATGATTGCTGAGCAAGCTGAAATAAGGTTGTAACTTGTGCAACGGTCATTTAGGTTAATGGGGCGCAGTCCGGTCGGTGCGCAGGAGCAAGGGAGGGAGAAGACGATGCAAAAGTGCATGCCGCGCCATGCCGAAGCACAACCTGCCATGCCACGGCATGCTTCGGAACGCCGCGGGATGCTGCAGCACAACCTGCCGTGCCATGCCGGCACTGGGCGCCGGCCCTTATGCTGCATATACTATGACCTGCGCACTTGATGACTTTATAATTGCATCAGCGAGAGCAGTTCGTCTAGCGGAATTGTGCGCGTAACTTATTATGATTTTTTTGCCTACTTTACAAGTTAAAAAAAATTAGTAAAGATCAAGTTTAATGATCGGAGAAAAAAATACGAATGAGTAAATAACTGACCTTATGTGCGTGATGTTGACTCGAATAGTGAGCAGGTAAGCCTTCCGCATACGATGCCTGTGCTATAGGCAATACCTAGAAGGAACATTATAACATATTTATTATCAAAATGGTTTATATTTTGCTTAACTTATCAAGAAGCTTATTTATTAACCCTAGATTGAGTTACACTTTCTGACCTTAGCACATCTCGCCTGTGAGAACCGCACGTCGGTAGCAAGAGCGTCGTATAAGGCTCCCGAGGACGAGTCGTCGCCCCCGGAGGCCTGGGGCTCAAGGTACACGGGGGCTAACGCTTGGGCCGCAGTTCGCCAGGATGATGCACTTGGTAACTGATGATGGAAACATGGTTATTTAAGAATAAGTATCATTCTCTAGGCAAAAGCAGTGGTGGAAAACATCGTGAGGAAACCGGCATGTCCTAGAACCAAAAATTCGAGGACATGTGACATCTACCAGTACGCACTGGGCCCGCGTGGTGGATTACAGTGATGATAATGATCAATCTTTGAGACTTCGTGGATCTTCATCGGTGGTCGTCGCCGCTGTTGATTCTGGCTTTCAGGAATTACAGTGGTTTGGGAATATTGTGGGCAGATTGAACTCCACCAACACCAACTTGTACGTATAAAAATAAAGACCAAATTGAGAAACACCTCCTTATTGAAGTCGGTTAAAAATCGAAAGGACACGGAAAGACGTTATATAGTGCCCCAACAATAAAACGTCATAATTTGCTGACAAATACCAGCCATTAAAATAGTGATCCTCACCTCAAAGAACGAGGTACTCATAGCGTACTTCCCAACGTTATCATCGAAGCCTTCTCCAAACGCCAGGTCGACGTGCGTCTGCAGGAACTGGCGGAAAGAGGGCCTCTGTGCCGGCACGTCATGCACGCCCGTACACCTCGCTGCCAGCCCGCGAACTAGCGCGCTCACTTCACGAGCACCTGAGCTTTCCTCTTCACCACTTATGTATACGAATTCTTCGTTTTTTGGTATTGCGAATAGGGATTTTGCGCTAAAGAGGAGTAGAAGAGTTTTAAGAATACCATATGCAACATTAAGGGGAAGAAATGCTAAGATATAATACTTTCTTTCTTTTTCGTGTGAAGATGTGGTCACCCTCTGGAGTCAGAGTTAATTAAGACGCCTCTAGGAACACCAGGTATTATACTTATATTAATTATTGTACAAGTTCAGGTTTCTGCACGAATTAAAGACATTGCATTTACTGAGTGTTGCCATAAGAAACATTGATTTAATTTAGGTTTTAGAGACCACACTTGGTGGAATTGGCTGGTGACAAATGGTCCGAAGCAGTGTTGGATTGCATAGTGTGAAACAAATCATGATGAACAAAGATTTTCAATCTAACTATTTAGACATAAAGCTCTTTTTGACCACTTATTTTAATGGAGAAATCTACTTAACCCTTGTCCCTTAAACGGGACAATTGAATGAAAAATAAAAGCATAATCAAAAACTATCTCACCAGACATTAGTAATAATCCTAGCCTTCCTCAGTATAAAGTACAGCTGATCTTCCACGGCATGCTCCAACCTCTTCAGCGCAGCAGGTACCTTCCGCACAGGGTTAGGAGCGCGGCGGAAGTGGAACAGCAGGCGGGGGCAGCAGGAGCGCCCGTGAGACTCCCAGGCGCCTGTCGCTTTGATGTTTAGGAGGGCTTGGGTACTGCGCGCTATTTGTTCTGTTCTGTAAGTGAACAATTACACACACAGTGAATATACTCGTAGTTTGAGAGAGGATGGCAGAATTAAATGAATGCAAAAAAGAAATCTTATATACACCGTGTTCTTCACGTTATCCATAAACTTTAGCAAATACTTCTATGGCTTTTACAAATCAAATCCAACAAAGGAAGTAGTACTTAAAAAGGCTTCGTTACAAAGATATTTGTAATTTCATTTAATGAAATTTAATTGAGCTATGCAGTGAGAAAGTATCTTAATTTGAAATCTATCAAATACTATTTGCATTTCATTTGTTTCAGCCCGCCAAATGTTATGAATGACGTTGCCAATTCGGATAAAGAGGCATGCATATCGGGTTATTTACGTCTAGGTATTTAGTTTGTATGAAAATTAACAAAAAATAAAAAATAAGAATTTATTAATGCGTCCATAATGAAAAATGCTTACTTCCGTGGTTTGAACATCTGGTCGAAGTTTATGTATATCGTCCGGAACACGGTGTATATAAAAGAAAGTCGTGTTAGTTACACTATTTATAAGTCAAGAACGGCTGAACCGATTTGGCTGAAAATTGGTGGGGAGGTAGCTTAGAACCAGGAGAAACATATAGGATACTTTTTACCTTTATTTATTTTGTTTTGTTTTATGCCGTTTCCGTGGGACGTGACATAAAACGTGAATAATAAAACGCAACTGACATGGAATGACAGCAAAACGAAAAATTTATCAATCAAAACATCAATTATTGACCGGTCGATGTGTTTGTATTGAGTTTCTAAGCTTATTGTGCCGATATTATCATAATTATCAATGCCATGTCGCCACCGAGACGATCAAATTTTTATCCTGTTTCCGTGAGACGTGACATAAAACGTATTAACATGATCAAGAAGAAGGTGTTGGTGCCGAAATTCAATAAGGGATCTGAACAAAAAGTACTAGGAAAACATGAAGAATATGTTCATGCCGCCCAGCGCCCACCGGTCTTCAATGCTAAAAAAGTATTTTGGTGAATACTGAATACCCAAAAAATGAACTAGGACTGCATAGATTCAATGCAATCATACGACGAAGACACGCCTGGGTGTCACCACTGCTCAGATCGTCCGGAGGACACAGTAGAGCATACGGTGCAGGACTGCCTCGCGCGCGGCAGAGCACCGCCGTGTACGAGCGGAGGAGATAGGTAACTGAGCGCCCGGCATTGGTCGAGGCCATCGCAAGGGGCGAGACGGAGTGGGAAGCGGTCGCCTCCTTCTGTACAGCAGTCATGCTATGGAAGGAGGAGGCGCGCCGTCTGAGGGAGAGGACAGCGTCCTCCCTCCACCCCAGCCGCAGTGGTAGACGCCTACGGTGACGGACGTCGGCAGACGATCTCCAGCCACCGTCGGCCCGGCCATGCGGGCGGCGAATAATGGGTGACTCGCTGTCCAACCATGGACCATGCCTGGGTCGACGGCGCGTTGTGTTCCATGCTCGCCTCAAAGAGTGTCAGCATTATGACGGGGCCCCCCTTTAGAGGGTCAGAGCCTGCTGGGGTCGTGGGACTTACGATTTACCGTGACCCCGGAATGTAAAGGGCTATTGAAGGAACCGTCGATTTTAATCAGTACGAATCTGAAAGTCCCTCCCGCTCTGCCCTGGGTGGGAGGACTCACATGATGATTTTACCACGTTACTTTCCCATTGAATTAAAACTCCTTGAATATCTAGCTTACCACCGCACAATTTACGAATAAAGATTGGCTTCGTAGTAATCACGCTTCGAAACATAAACCAACCAAAACTGTGCAACAGAATGCGTTTGGTGGTAAGTAAATTGTTGATGAACAAAGTGATTTACGCGACGACACTCAAAGGAAAATTCGAAGGTGAGGAAGTTCTCATTCCGAGGATCCCGAACGATATGCGTTTGAGTTTAAACGACCTCAATTTCCGATCCGTCTTGCATACGCCATGACTATTAACAAATCAAAAGGCCAATGCTTGAAAGTTTATGGTCTGAAAATGGAAAATCCATGTTTTTCACATGGTCAGTTAGGTATATATGTGGCATGTTCACGGGTCGGATGACCGCCTGTGTTATTTGTTCTTGCGCGTGATAATAAAACAAAAAATGTTGTCCATCACGTGCTTCACTGAACAGTGCAACCCATGCACCAAAATACATAGCTAATAAAGAATCATTGATTTTTGACTTCATTTTTTAAATTTTATTTGATATCCTAATAAAAAATCGAAAATCTGCTCATTTATTGCCTCTAAGGCGGAACAAAGTTCGCCGGGACAGCTAGTAAGTGATAAAGTGAAGGTTGTAGAAGAATGGAAGAAATTGCTTTCTGCTCTGACTAGAGTAATATAGAAAACCAGCCAAGTGCGAGTTGGACTCGCCCATGAAGGGTTCCGTAGTAGCAAGCATAGATTAGGGATATAATTATATTGAGATTAGTAAGTAATATACACAAACAATAAAAATAACTTTGCTTTTCATTGTGTTTGTATGAATGGCAATGTTATATTTGCGGTTTTTGAAAATGTACTATATCTCAAAAACTGCTAACTGTATCTCATCCAAACCAATTTTCGTTGGAAGTTTTTGTTGAGGTCTACATAGTACATTATATATTTTTTTTTAGTTTTATCATACTCTTATTTTAGAAGTTACAGGGGGGGGGACACACATTTTACCACTTTGGAAGTGTCTCTCGTGCAAACTGTTCAGTTTAGAAAAAAATGATGTTAGTAACCTCAATATAATTTTGAAAGACTTATCCATAGATACCCCACACATACGGGTTTGGTAAAAAAAAAACTTTGTGTTTCAATTCTAAGTATGGGGGGCACCCCCAAAATTTGTTTTGTTTTTATTTTTGTGTGAAAATCTTAATGCGGTTCACATAATACATCTACCTACCAAGTTTCAACAGGATAGCTCTTTTAATTTCGACAAAAAGTGACTGTGACATACGGACGGACAAACAGACATACAGACAGACAGACCGACAGACAGACATGACGAATCTATAAGGGTTCCGTTTTTGCCATTTGGCTACGGAACCCTAAAAAGGGGAAGAAAAATCTATAATAACATGTTAAGCAAAGACTTTGTACAGACGCCAGTAGGTCACCCTATCCGAATCTGTCAAATTTTACCAATTGTAAATTACCTTCCACTATTATGATAATACTATAGATATTTGACAGATTCAGGTAAGTTGATGTGCTGGCATCTGTACTGTTTTTTCAAGGCTTATGCAGATGGAGAGGTACAAAATTTGACACACAGACAGACAGTTGTAGTAAGAGAAGAATTGTCAAAAGCTGATTTATTTTTTCAAAATAAATTAAGGTTGAATTTTATCCACTTGTTGACCACAAGTAATGAATGATAAATATTAAAGTCTTCGTATTTTTCGGATTAGGAACTCTTACTGGTATTTTCCCTATTAAAAACAATGGTCTACCAAAGGCACTATGAAATGTATGAACAAACACACAAAGGATTATGTGAAGATTACGGGAGGTGGCATTCTATTATTTCTATCTACCAAAAAATATGAATTAGTATATGTAGAAAAAATAAAAAATCTTTTGAAAGTTTGACAAACACTATAAAACTTACCTGTAAGCATCAATAGCTTTAAAAAGCTGCAGGTATCCAAGATCAAACACCGAAGTAGGAGACGACAGCACCACGATATGACACAAGTGGAATAGCAGAGCTATAGCCTTACAGGACTCGGCTGCCAGCTCTCCAGAGGCCACCAGCCAGTTAGCTGCGTCAGCTTCCTTGTCTGTAGTTGTAGTGTCATCCTCCAGGGTTGCTGCAAGCTTTGTCAGTTGGTTTGTGTCCAAGTAAGTTATAGCATGGAGGTAGAGGATAGCGCGGCGCTCGTCCCAATGGCATTCTATGCCATTCTGAAAGAAAATTTAGTTGGATGTAGTAATAAAAGTTGGTGTGAGCCGCGTTTTTACTTAGAGGACGGACGTGTGCCTCTCGCGATCGCGTGCGCTAGTTAGCAAAGTGCAAACGCATCACAACATTGTAGCCGACCCGTGCGTCAACAGTTCGCTCGGAGTGGTCGCGATGACCCAGATAGTGTTTGTACGAAAAATGCTTGATCGTCATATTATTATTTGTTAAGGCGAAGACATATTTCATCAACATGGCTTCGCAAACGCAAACAATTAAGCTAACGACTAAGCTGGAACATGAGCTGTTTAAGTATTACAGCGAAGAAAAAGCAAAGCGAGAAGAATTACAATGTCAAGTAATGGAGCTTAAAACTGAAATGAAAAGGCTGCAGGAAATATTAAAAAACCAAGCTGACCAAGAGAAAAATAAGGCTTCTGAAAAGGCCAAAAAAGAAAGTTCACCCAAACCTGTCGAATACGAGACGGATGAGGATGAACTAGCCAGAGAAACGGAGTGGATAAGGATAGAAAATAAAAGAAAAAAACGGAAACTGAACCGTACGCTCACCCCTCCTTCCGAACAAACCAGTAACGGTAATGATGAACAAGGGAACATAAAAGCCAAAAGAATGCCGAAACCACCCCCAATCATAGTGGAGGGTGTCAAAAATTACCAGTCATTCTACGACTTAATAGCCAGTAGTCAAGGTGACGCATTCAGTATAAAAATGTTGAATGGGGATAGTGTCAAAATAAATGCAACCAATGAAGATGCCTACAGAGAGATTACGAAGCTAATAACTTCAAATAATTTACTGTGGCACTCGTATGAAAACAAACAAGCCAGACCAATACGAGTGATGGCCAAAAAGTTGCATCATACATGCCAGCCAGAAAGAATCGTAGAGTATCTGAAAAACAAGGGCTACAAAATTGAAAACGCTGTTAGCAAATTAAGTTGGAGGAAAAAAGAACCACTCAACATGTTTATGTTATCATTCGAAAAAGACGAAGACATAAACAAAGTTTATGGAATCACTAATATTCTAGGGTGTAAAGTTGAAATTCACCCACTTAGAGCATCTAAGCTAGTTCCTCAGTGTAAAAGATGCCAAGCCTATGGACACACTCAGAAGTACTGTTCGAAAGAACCAAGGTGCGTCAAGTGCACGGGCAAACATCTCACAAGAGACTGCGTGAAATCAGCGCAAGATAAACCAAAATGTGTCCATTGTGGCGAGGCACATCCAGCTAACTATAGAGGGTGTATAGTAGCAAAGGAGATGCAAGTATTAAGAAGTAAACATACTAAAAAGCAAACTGCATCCCGACCATTGAAGCATACCGAACCATCAGGTACCAAGGAAGCTACCGAAAAGAAAGGAATGAACCACCAACCAACCAAGCAGCCCTTGTACTCTCAAGTAGTTACAAAAAACGTGGAATCAAGTTCAGAAACAAAACTCGACAAAATTTTAAGCCTAATTTCAATATTTGATCAACGGCTTAAAAAACTTGAAATGAGCTCCAAAAAAGCTCCTATTCATCTGCAGAAATGAGTAACAACGTCAAGATTATGACTTGGAATGCTAATGGACTGCTACATAACCAACAAGAGTTACAAGTCGTCCTAGATACAGAAAAGATAGATATATGCTTAATATCTGAATCACACTTTACTCGACAGTCATTTGTAAAATTTCAAGGGTACAAGATATATCACGCCCTGCATCCTGATAACACTGCGAGAGGAGGCAGCGCTGTTATAATTAGAGAAAACATACATCACTATGAACAGACCAAATGTGAAGATCAGGAAATGCAAGTGATCGGTATAACTATTAAAACGAAGAGATACGACTCGGTTACTATAGCAGCTATATACATTCCCCCAAAACACGCACTAAAAAAAGAGCAATACAAGACACTCTTAATGCGACTAGGAAATAAATTCATATTAGGTGGAGACTTTAATGCCAAGAATACCTATTGGGGCTCTAGGCTTACTACCACAAAAGGCAGAGAGCTGCTAAATGCTATACGAGAAACCAAATCGGAGGTTCTATCAACTGGAAAACCGACATATTGGCCAACAGACTCAAGGAAAATTCCAGATTTAATTGATTTTTTTATATACAAAGACATACCCTCGGAGTTTATAAGTGCTGAAGAAGGTTTCAATATGAATTCTGATCACTCACCAGTAATTTTACATATGAGTGAACATGTCCAACATAGAGAAGGCAATCCGGTTCTCGTGAACAAGTTCACTGACTGGGAATCCTTTAAAATAGACTTAGACAGTAAAATAGACCTAAATATATTTATTAATGATAAGGACCAACTTAATCTCGAATTAAGCAAATTTATTGTAGATGTCCAACAAACTGCATGGGCCAATACACCCGAAAAAAAGAGAACTTTAAAAGTTAATTGTTACCCAAAAGAAATAATAGATCTGATCAAAGAAAAAAGATCCTTGAGAAAAAAGTGGCAGCAAAACAGGTTTCCGCAAGATAAAACACTGTTAAACAATATCACTAAAAAAATTAGAAACGCAATTAAGAAAATTCGTGACGAAAACTTGACTAGGCACCTCCTTCAACTGACTAATGATCGATCGACTGATTATTCATTATGGAAAGCCACAAGAAACCAAAAACAACCTATTGCTCACATACCACCAATAAAAGAACTGAATGGACAGTGGGCAATAAGTAACGAGCAAAAAGCATCAAGATTTGCCCAACACTTAGAGGAAACCTTTACACAAACCGAGAACGAAGACCAAAATCTCCACTGGGAACAACTACAGCAAGCAGACCAAGATATAAAACTTGTGACACCAAAAGAAGTATGTAAAGAAATCAGAAATCACATCAGCCCAAAGAAATCCCCTGGTTATGACCTTATCACAGGGGAAATCCTAAAGAACCTACCAAGGAAAGCATTGGTAAAACTTACCAAAATTATCAATGCTTCTTTTAGACTAAAGCATGTTCCAGACCTATGGAAGGTTGCAGAAGTAATCATGATCCCCAAACCAGGGAAACCACCTCAAGATGCAACGTCATACAGGCCTATCTCCTTGCTGCCAGTGATGTCGAAGCTTTTCGAAAAATTACTACTGAAACGACTGAAACCTATTATAGAAAATAGTAACATTATACCGGACTATCAATTTGGATTTAGAGAAAAGCATTCAACGATAGATCAGGTACATAGGATTACAACAGTAATTGAAAAAGCTCTTGAAGATAAGAAAGTATGTGCCACCGTATTTCTAGATGTAGCCCAGGCTTTTGACAAAGTTTGGCACGAAGGATTAATTTACAAACTTAGAACTATGTTGCCAAAACAGTATGCAGATATACTAGAATCGTATATAACTGGTAGAGTCTTTAGAGTAAGACAGGAAAATGCCTGTTCTGAATTGAAGGAAATAAAAGCTGGTGTTCCACAAGGAAGTGTTCTAGGCCCTGTCCTGTACCTATTGTACACGTGTGATATACCAGAACTAGAAAATGCAACTGTTGCTACTTTTGCTGATGATACCGCAATAATGTCCACAGGATCGAGTCACAAAGAAGCTGTGGTAAAAGTACAAAAAGCAATAAGTCAATTCTATGACTGGACCAAAAAGTGGAGGATTAAGTTGAATGAAACAAAATCCATTCACATTGACTTCACTAATAAAAAATCAGAATACAACCCTGTGTACATTAACAACAAAACTGTTCCGTATGAAAACACAGCCAAATATCTTGGTATGACCTTAGACGCAAAGCTTCGCTGGAAAGCCCATGTCAAAAAGAAAAGAGAAGAATTAGAAATTCGTTACAGAAGCATGAACTGGTTACTAGGAAGGCATTCCGCGTTGTCAGTTTCCAACAAAATCCTGCTCTACAAATCAGTCCTTATGCCAATATGGACCTATGGCATACAACTATGGGGTTGCGCCAAAGAAAGTAATGTAGAAATTATACAAAAATTCCAGAACAAAGTACTCAAGAACATCGTGAACGCGCCTTGGTACATAAGAATTGACGACATCCATCGGGACCTTAATATAGAGTTCGTAAACAGCATAATCCAAAAATATGCAGAAGCCCATGAACATCGGCTTCATCATCACGTAAATGTCGAGGCCATCCAGCTCCTTGATAATACGAACCTAGTAAGAAGGCTGAAAAGGACTAAGCCTTTTGAGTTAGTGTAGTGTAATTTATTTGTGACTACAGTGAGTGAAAATTAGTGCCTAGCTATAATATATGGACACAACAACAAAGTGACTTCCCCTTAACAGACGCTAAGTGAACGCAATGGACGTGCTCTTAGATATAATTTTACTGTTAGCAAATTAAGTTAGATGTAAATTGCTTATTAGCCTTTTTAGGCTAGATTGTAATATAATAAACAAATAGGAAAAAAAAAAAAAAAAAAAAAAAAAACCTAGTCTAATAGGCTTACTAAATCATCATCAGCCTACAAAAATAAATACAAATACATGTGTTAACGAAATTGCTGATGTGTGAGATAAAAGTTATATTTTTACAAGTTAGATTTAGATGTGGTTTGTAGGCTGTTAATGATGATGTAGGACATCCCAAAGCTTCTTTAAAATAGACCAAACTTACCTCTTTAGACTGAACAGTAGGCAGAAGTGGGGTTGTTTTGTTTGGGTACCGATATGGCGACTTGCCTATCACACCCACCACCACAATACGTTCCTTTTTCGAAAATTCAGGGATATCAGTTATTGAAAACACGTCCATTATGCTAGATTCATCACAATTTACACGCAACAAAACTAGGTATTCTCCAATGTTTACGAAAATAAAATTGACCACAAAATTGACGTTTTCACGTTTCGATTATTTTTTTTTTTTTTTGACAGTTGATGCGCTAACATACCTTATAAACGTTTTATATAATTTAATTCTAAATCAACGAAGCTAATATAACTGCTAGGTATATTACTTATTGTGATTATAATAGTAATAGGTTCTCCATAATTATGCGGGAACCTTCTATAAATATATTACTATCGAATAGCCTTATTCTTCACTTGCTTTGAATTATTGTAATGGGATGGGTCTATACCTATAACTAGCTTTGGAAACGTATCATTATAGGGAAGTTCTAGTATCGATTGAATGGGGATGGCAACTCAAAGCTAATCGTAGATGTCGCTGCGATCGTTGTCCCATAAGTCAGATTACTGTATAGCTTGTACAAAAAACAAACACGTGTTTTGTTATAATAATAATAATAATAATAACTGGCAATACTGAAGTAAACATCAGATACAAACTATTTTTTTTCATTTTTTCTGTATTTACTATCATACCACATATAAAATTAAATAAAAATCAAGTATCTCAACAACAAAAACATATGTAAAAAATAGTAATCCTGAATAACCGCTGGAAAAACGGTAAATACAACGATGAAGGAAAAATTCAAATTATGACACCGAATGACAAATGTCACACGATTCACGATGTATGATAATATAGAAAATATACAACAAGGTTTGTAGAAGATGCTGACCAGAGCCAGAGCAAGACTAAACACACGCCCACCACCTCCGGAGTCGTCGCTCAGCCCCGCCTCGCCGCCGCCGGACCCCGGATCACCTGTGTCACCGGCAGCGGCAGTTGCGTCGAGCTCGAGCGAAGAATATTTCTCCCCGCCGACGTCGCCAACACCTGTACGTCGGCAGGGGAGTCGCCGGCCACCGCGGAGCTTGGGATCTAGGGGCCAACCGGCCCCGCGCCGGGTCCCCGCTACCGGTGGTTGTGTGCAGCGCATGACATGGACTCAGTCCATAAATGAGAATGTCATGCGCGCATACTACGGGTCTACAGAGGGAGGAACTAACCTCACTGCGTACCGTGTTAGGATGCTGTCTCTGTTCCAGGTACTAGAACCAACCCTTAACGTTTCGGCCCAACGACTGTCGGATCAGGTGCGGGTCATCCAACGTAACAGGGGCGAATCTCTAATACAAAACGATTCCTATCGAGTTCACTTTCGAAATATTATGACTAATTACCTATTTACGAAGTTACTTTGCAGGTATAACATTTGCTTAAGAAAATAACAAAGAAATAAATAAACGCCTACAATTTTTATCCGAGCAATTTCAACTCACGCAAATACAAAGTATTTATAAGCCGTAGGCCGAATCCGGAATTCAGTACATTATTATTCATTGCATTTCTCTTTTAGCGATCACGTGAGCTGAGGCCACATAACTCGGCTAGTTTAAGTAAGTTATAACCCGAGATTTTACGGGTTACGATAAGGACAGAGATATGTAATGCGTACGCCAGAATGAGATGGAATTATACTGGACTTCGTAATTCGTTTAGATAGTATTATTTGAATGACAGAATGATGCACATTAGTTTTATTCGCGCTTATTTAAAATTTTGTATTTTATTGTTTTCACCTGTCCATTTGCATTTGATTTGGTATTATTGTTGAAATTGATAAGTTTTGCGTAGTGAGTGCAGTAATAACAAGGTTAGTTCAGTTCAATCACGGGTTCAATTGTATTGTTTGGTAAAATTTCACCGTAAAACAGTGTCATGTTAGTTTCGAAGTTTTAACTAGATGGCGTTGTGCAATTACGTCACGATCCTGAATCGCGGTGTTAAGATCTGTAGGCGATTAGTATAAGGTGTTGTGAACATAAAATTTTAAGTTAGTGTTCAATTTGTTAGTTAGCCCGACTACATAACAGGAGGTTACCGATTTCGTCCGCCTCGTCCGGGTATGGCGGGTATATACAATGTTGTTTTATTTGTATGTTCCTTGTTCCGTTGTTCGCGGTATAACTTTAACTTCGTCGTTAATGAACCGATTTTGATGATCTTTTTTTTGTTGGGAAGAAGATATTCCGAATGTGGTCATCACATGATAAGGAAATCAGAGTTTGATGATGGAAGACCAGAGAAATCGAATGGATCTTTCAAAAATCGTAGGGGCGACTAGTGTGTTTGTAAGTTTTTTCATTAAGTATTTCAAAGCACTACAATTTAATAAAGGTCTGGAGTATAATATCTGATGATGGAGCCGAGAGACAGCTGAGGGAACTCCTCAACGATTCACAGCAGCTACCTTGTGTTCGAGCTTGATTAATTTGTATTGATAAGAACTTTTCACCTAGACGGGTTGCAACTGTCATTAGGGGTCTGATGACGAAGACGAAGAACAGTTCAGGGAACTCATCGACGGTTTATAGCAGCTATCTTGTATTTGGACTTAAATCATTTATATTGATGAGAACTTTGCACCCTTAGGGGTTATATTATTCGATGCTGTATACCTGCCATTTGTTCCCATAAAAAATCATTTAGTTTGATCAGTAGTTTTTATTTTATGAGAATTTTTAACTTATTGTGTAAATGGGCGATGTTGTAACCGGTGCTACGTATAATAAAATTCTAGTGCATATGTAAGAAAGATAAGTATTTGACAAGAATTTGGGTTGAATATTTGAACTAAAAAGGCGAATATTAGGCCAAAGTTGTAGTTACTGGAATTCACGTTTTGGTCCGGCTTACCTTTCAAGAATATTTACCCTACGCCACTGCAACGTAATCACATGTTGGATGACACCGCACTTGATAGGCTGCGCTCAGAGGTACTAAGCATCAGTATCATCTTAACTCCACCACCAACAACGGCGTCCGTATCTATTAATAGAGTGCCGTCACGGTCGAACATTGCTACTTTTGTGGAGGAGGATGATGCGGTTGCCACGGTAAGTAGCCAGTGCAACGAAAGATTGAGGAGCGCGTTGGAGGATGCGCTCTGTGAGTATCGTTTAATTCCTGCTGCACTTAGACCCCGACTACCACGGTTACCCATGCACAAAAAAAATAGGGCGCTGGTGAGTGCCTTGAACTCGCTGCTTAAGAATTTGTTCGAGAGCAGCGAGGATCTTATCGATACACACTCGATCCTGTACTGTGGGGCTGTCGCGGCATGTCGTTTAGCTAACGTCAAATTCCCAATTCATGACGAAGCTAAGCGACCTAAACCAGCCGTACCGGCCTGGCAGAGCAGGATCGAGCGACGTATCGATGGAGCCAGGGTACTCATTGGCAAACTATATTGCTTCAGGGAGGGAAATACACGACCACGTGTAATGCGCTTTGTGAGGCAGGCATTCTCGGGGACTGGAATAAGTCCTCAAGAATACGTCGCCCGTGTCACGGAGCGCATCGACTTCCTGAAGCAAAAAGTTTGTGCATGGGCAAGCCGTATTCGGCGGTATAAGCGGCGGGTTGATCGATACTCGCAGAATCGCATGTTCCAGCGCGATGAGAGGTGGGTATACAGAGCTTGGGAGCGACTTGGACAAAACATGGCTAACGTGTGCCGCCCGGATGATAACGCTACGAGTACATTCTGGCGCAACATCTGGTCGGTACCTGTCAGTCATACTGAGGCTGATTGGATGCGTGATGTCAAGCGGGTGTGTGAGACTATTCCAGAAATGGAACCAATATCCATTATGCCATTAGAACCGAATTGGAAATCCCCGGGACCGGACGGACTGCACAACTTTTGGCTAAAATGGTTTAATAGTTCACACACTTGTTTGGCATCTCAATTCCAGTTATCCCTAGAGTCTGGGTCGCTACCACAGTTTCTGACAACTGGGGTTACCCACCTTCTCTATAAAACCGGTAGTACTGCGGAACCCAAGAATTATAGACCGATCACATGTTTGTCGACGGTCTATAAACTTGTTACATCCATTTTGAGAGTGAAAATTAGTACACACATAGATAATAATTCTGTTATGTCTGCGTCTCAAAATGGATGTAGGAACGGGTCCCGTGGTACTAAGGAGCTACTCCTCATTGACATGGCCATTAGCCAACAGGTTCGTCGATCTCGCAGGGATCTGTCCACATGCTGGATATATTATAAGAAGGCCTACGACTCAGTGCCACATACATGGCTCATGAGGGTGCTGGAGTTGTACAAGATAGATGCAACTCTACGCGCCTTCCTTGAGTCGTGTATGGGGCAATGGAGAACAGTCCTTCGCTATCCCGGATGTCGACAGATCCAGGCGAACGATGAACCTGTATGGATCAAGCGGGGAATATTCCAGGGCGATAGTTTGAGTCCACTTTGGTTCTGCTTAGCCCTGAATCCTCTAAGCACATTGCTGGAGGACTCAGGTCTGGGCTATCGGTTGAGGAGAGGTGGTCAGGTCATATCTCACCTTCTGTACATGGATGATCTGAAACTCTTTGCCCCCAGCAAATTGCAACTGATGGAGCTACTGAAGGTAACTGAAACTTTTAGTAGTGCCATCAGGATGGAATTTGGTGTGGACAAATGTGCAGTCATGCATGTAAAGCGAGTGGAGATTATGTAATCTGAAGGGATTCAGCTTTCAGATTCCATACACCTTAGATCACTTTCCTCATCCGAGACCTACAAGTATTTGGGTATGTCGGAAGCGTTAGGCATTAATGTACCGGACGTGAAACAATCGTTGAGGGACCGCTTCTTTGGACGCCTGAAAAAGGTTTTAAATAGCCTTCTTTCAGGCGGAAACAAGGTACGCGCCTTCAACGGTTGGGTCATGCCGGTATTAATGTACTCTTTCGGCATACTCAAATGGACTCAAACTGAACTCGACGCCTTGGATAGACGAGCCCGTACGCTGTTGACTGCAAACCGGATGCATCACCCACGATCATCGGTGATGAGGCTGTACATCCCGCGGAAATGCGGGGGTCGAGGCTTTTTAAATGCTAAGACCCTCCACAACCGCGAGGTGTGCAGTCTCAGAGAATATTTTTTGAAAATGGAAGTGGGTATGCACCGAGATGTGGTCACAGTGGACAAGGGACTCACCCCGCTGTCCATGGCTAAAGAGAACTGGCACAAACCTGTGATACTCAGTACCGAAGACCGCAGGGAGGTATGGCAAAGCAAGGAGCTACACGGACGCTTCTACCGGGCCCTTCATGGGCCCGATGTAGATTTTCTAGCGTCCGTGTCCTGGCTACGTTTCGGTGACCTCTTCGGGGAAACTGAAGGTTTTGTCTGTGCGATTATGGACAAAGTTATCTTGACGAACAACTACCGGAGACATATTATAAAGGATGGGACGATTGACGTGTGTCGGGCATGCTATCGTCCAGGTGAATCCATTAGACATATTATCTCTGGTTGTTCTCGTCTTGCTAACGGCGAGTACTTGCACAGGCACAACCTAGTAGCCAGAATCATCCACCAGCAACTTGCGTTGAAATACAAACTTGTGGAATCTGAGGTACCGTATTACAAGTATGTGCCCGACCCAGTTCTCGAGAAAGACCATGTCACGTTGTACTGGGATCTGCCTATCATTACTGACAGGACTATTGTCGCCAATAAGCCTGACATAGTAGTGATAGACAGATCAGCGCGCCGCGCAATGATAATCGATGTTACCATCCCACATGACGAGAACCTCGTGAAGGCTGAGAAAGATAAACAAATCAAATATCTCGACCTGGCGCGTGAGGTTGTCGACATGTGGAATGTGAACTCGGCTATCATTGTGCCGATTGTCGTTACTGCCAATGGCCTGATGGCAAAGAGCCTCGACGAACACCTTTCGAGGCTCTCCTTAGGGGGTTGGATCAAGGGCCTGATTCAGAAGGCAGTACTCCTTGATACGGGTCGCATTGTGAGGTGGTTCCTGTCTCTGGAGCCCTAACCACCGGTAGCTTGGACCCTGCTCCCACACCGGCGGATCTCTATTTTTATATTTTTAAATGTTTTATATCGTTTTGTTTTTTATTTAAAATGTTTAAAAATGTAATTATATGTAAGTTTAATGAATAAAGGAAATAATAATAATATTTCACAACTATCACACAACGCCATCTAGTCCCAAGCTAAGCAGAGCTTGTGTTATGGGTACTAGACAACTGATAAACATACTTATATATTTCTAAATACATACATATTATAGATAGATTACACCCAGACACAGAACAAACGATCGTGCTCATCACACAAACATTTGCCCTGGGTGGGAATCGAACCCACGACCTCCGGCATAGCAGTCAGGGTCACTAACCACTAGACCAACAGGCCTGTCAAAATTGAGTTTATTCTAAAAAACAAATATGGGAAATTATTCGTCAATGCAAGTACATATACTAAAACCAGAACTAAGACACCGCGGTGCATCTACAAGAGGAAAAAAAAGTGATTTAGTTGAGAGGCTAGAAATTTGATTCTACTACATTGAACACACATTTACTTGTAGTTGGGATTTAAAATTGTAATTTTTAAGTAGGTATTACACGTGCTAGCCTCTACAAAGAATATAGTACTGCGTCTGACATTCTATATTGAGAAAAATGTCATCAAGTTTTGTATTTGTCTTCTTCATCTAATTTTACATCTATTTTATAGATTGGAGCAATATGATAAGAATTTTTACTTCCTAACACCACCACTATCACAAATATCGGTCCCGGTGATTATTCTTCCACCAGACGAACCATTTCATGATATAAAGAGCGATGCAATACTTAACCTCCAATAGAAAAGTAGATATTATTTTGAAAGGTGTATTCGATTGTTTAGTTATGGTATAATCATACAATTTCATTAATAAATTCAACTAACGGCCTGTCCCGGCTTCGCAAGGGTAGATATTTGTTTATTATGTAGCTTTTCCTTATTGATAATACAATTTTTGTTCTCACAGCAGTCATAGCAGCTACCCATTATTTCTTGATAGTGTGAATTGTCGGAAATTTGTATGTTCCATCATTATTACAGCCTTTTACACAACATCTAGTCATTTTACATCAATAAAACGCTTTTTTTCAGAAAACTCCTTTGATTTGACAGTTATTTTGGGACACAAATGTCACTTTTCACTTTGACACTTGCCTTCCCCTTTAAATGTAGTCCTTTTGGCATGATTCAGATCACACAGATGACAGAATAATGATTATGAATAGACCATAGCGGTTGCAAGCTACAACACACACAAGACACCGGATATTCGGTATTTAAATGTACAAACATTAAATTCATCATCTTTCTTCCCGATCCGATGTTATTTCGGTTCATGAAACAAATTCTTTTCTTCAATTCTGCCATCTTGGCCAATCATGACACATGGCACTGCTATGCTAATAACTGGAATTGGTCCTGTTTAATTATTTTTTAATTTGTTTCAAGCTAGAAGTGTAAATCGATACTTTCATGCTCATCACTAAAACATAATGTCATCTGTCAAACCCTCGTGCCGTCCACGACAGCTGTCACCCTCAGCTGTAGTTGACAGTTGAGTGAACAGCTTTCGAAAACGAACTCAAGGTTGCAAAACGCTAAATAATCTAATAGATTGGAGAAATGTAAGTTATCAAGCGCAAATCTACAAGAGCGCACGCTTCCGCGAAAGACGCGGACATACCAGTCCGCTCAGATAAGTTATCAGTTGAATATATTGTTACAAGAGCGAAAATAGTGCAGTTTCAGTGAAATGTCTTCGATAGTAGACGATATTTGTGATCTATTGGACAGCTACAATGGGAGAGACAAGGTATGGTATGCGGAAGTGCGACGGCCTTGGTATTTACACCGGTCCTACCAGTAAATAACTAGAACCTGAGGCTCATTTATAACTTGCTAAAGTCAACTTTTACAGGCCACAACTGCTGACCTTTTACACTTATTATCTTCCTAATTAGCTGTTTAAGATGCCATAAAAAGATTGATACAATTATAAGCCATTGTAATGTTATTATGAAGTCTTGATAATATTTTATGGCTTGTTGCTTTTCATAAGCAATTTTTTTTCTCAATAAATGTCTGATCTAAACCATAAAGTTATTGGAACTTTCAATAACTTTCACATAATTGTTTTCAATTTATGTTATTAAAGATTTTGTTCATAGTTGAATTATACAAAGAAAAATAAAATATAAGTTTTGTCTGTATGGCAAAACTTTTGTTTACATTTCATCAACACACTATTTACACAGGTGGTCCGTCTAGCTTGCTACGCATGCAAGCTGTATGGATGTGTTCAAGAGGAGAAGCCATGGCAGGTGGCCGGCTCTCGGCTGTCCACTGCTAGGATGATGCTGCGACTCTTCGATGATATCCCCATGATCAGGCACACATATAACTATGGCTTGGGAAGACATGTAAGTTAAAAATTTTGTAGTCACTCTGCCAAATAGACAAAAAAAAACAGATTTAATAGATTGAGACTGCTAATAATTCCATACTGTCAGTATCTTTGTCATAGCAAGAAATGCAATTTTTGCACAACCTACTGCAGCGGTTTACTGTTGCAAATTGTAGGTATTTCAATTCTTCTTCAAATATAATGTTATGAGAAGAAGAAAAAACAAAGCAGTTTTTTTTTTAACCTATGTTGTCCCACTGCTGGGCAAAGGTCTCCCCCATAACCTTCCAATCTGTCCTGTGTGAGGCTTTCTCCGGTTAACTTTTCTTTCCTTTTTAACAAAGCAGTTACCATACAATAAATATAGTGAATATATTTTTTAAACATTACCATACTAGAAATTACTCCTGCATCACAAACAGCCAAATCTGGAACAACTTCTTGTAGGACGTTTTTTCACACCGTGTGTGAAAAAAAATGTGGATGTGTGTGCCAACTGTACTGTCAAAAGTAAACATACGTGATCCATGATCAGGTCCAATCATTCCTATGAATAAGTTTGGTCACTCTCAAAACCTCTACATTACCAACATCTACCACTATGACAACACAACTTACATCCATCTCTCCTCTCAGGAAGCAACAAAAACAGCAGCAGCACTCGGTTTGATAGCCAACATGGTAGACCAGGCGTTCCTTCCAGTGGAGAAGGCGTGCTGGTTGTACGATGTGGGGGTTCTGAAGCTGAGCGACAAGACAGCCTACCAGTTGGAGACTTTCAGCACTATGTTGTGGGCTGCTAGTCTGATTATTTCGCTAATACAGTAAGTATTTTATTACAAACTCTAGATTATGTCTGTAGTTGAAGCATAGCGTGGCTTGCCGGGGCGCCGTATAAATATTTGTTTTGGGGACCCTTGGGAAGGGTAAAGATTTATCAATTATCACAAAAGTAAAAAAATGCATTAAGGTAAAAGGAAAGAGTATTCATCATTCTCTGTCACTTTTTCCAAAAATTTTACAAACAATTGAAATTAAATATACACTCTTCTTGCCTTTTTTTCATCGTATCGTCGTACGTATACATACATCGATTATTGTGGGATTCCCCCGTTGAAGTAAATGACAAACGGAAAAATGACGCAGCCCGCGATAACCGACGCACGCTTTACGCGAAAAGAAAAGAAATTGCTTTTTTGACGTTGGAAATAAAAGTAAATAAATTCGGATTTTTTTATTAATTTTTGCTTAGGTACGTTAGGGGGTCCCCGTGGCTCGGGGGGGCATATAACTGATACGGCAGGTACGGCGGCGCTGCGCGTGCAAAAGTCGCTATGTGATAAATAAATAAATAAATCGTTTATTAGTCTCTTAAATTTACATAACAAGTATGAATTGAAACAACCCCAGTAAGTGGTTAACAACACTTGTGTCGGGTTTGTCTCGCTCCCCCTGAATAGGTAAAACAATGTTGAGACCTATGACAGTTAAAATTACAATGAAATAAATTAATAACAATATAAAATTAATATTAAGAATTATCAAATTAAATACAAACCAAAAATAAAATATTAAAATTAAAATTAAATAATTGTATAAACGACAATCATAATCAGGATGAGATAAAAATAAAAATTGAGAACGGAAACAAGTTAAATTAGAATTACAATGATAATCGAAAACAAAAATCAAAATAAGAATAATAATCAAAATAAATTACAATCAGAACTAAAATCGGGAACAAACTCAGAAGTAAGAAACATATAAAATTAAGATTAGAATTTTCACCAACAAAATAAATAAAATCAGAAAAAAAAGTCAAAATTTAAAAATTAGTTAAACGTGTTGATAGTGATTTTTTGTGATTTTCGGTTTTTTATGCAGTTTTAATCGATATTTCAATGCGCACATTCTGTAAAAACAGCCATGTGTTAGATGAAATATTTAAGGAGTTACGGCTAGTTAAGGAATGTCGCTATGTGACATTCATACATTGAAAGTTCCCTTTAGACACGCTAAGTGTTATAATTCACATAGCTAAAATAAGTTTATTAAAGAGAAAGCAAAAATTGTGCCCGATATGTGCTTCACTGCACATAGCTAGTATTTTGTATAGTTTTTTGGTCAAGTTCAGACTCGCTCGATCACGAAACGCACTGCTTGAGCGTCACATAGATAGTTTAGTCGATGTAATTACTCATTACAATTCGATCAGCGAAAAAGTGAAAAATCTTGTTTGCTAGCAAGTCTCTTCAATTCCGTCATCCAAGAAAGTATAACGCCCGAGGCCTGTAGCAAAGGCGGTGTTTCTGTTCATCAAAAAGGTGACAAAACCCTACTGAAGAACTATAAACCCATCTTATTTCCGAGTATACAATACAAATAACACGCATACAATACGCTGTTCTCGAACCGTCTCACTAAGAGACTTGACGATTTCCAACCAACAAAACAAGCCGGTTTTCCGTGGACCACAACCATACTGTTCAACAAGTTGTACAGAAGACCGAGGAGTACAAGCAGCCGCTGTACCTATATGGCATTTGTTGATTACGAGAAAAGCTTCGGCTCAATCAAAATATAGACAGTTGTGGCCTCTCTGCAACGATGTTGAATTGACCTGCGCCAAATCGCAGTGTGAGATGTCTGTATGACGTTGCCACGATGACTGTCCACATCAGAAAACCAGCTCCATCCAACTGCTCAGAGGGGTGAGACAGTGGGGTTTGATATCCCCAAAACTGTTCACTAATGCATTGAAGGATGTTTTCAAGACACTGGACTGGACTGGACAGGGTGTCATCGTGAACTGCGACACATCTCACACCTTCAGGACAGATGCTGCAGACGGGTCCAGTTAGGTTGGGCAGCATTTGGAAAACTTCGTTAATTCTTTTCGTCTCCCATCCCGCAATGCTTGAAGATTAAGGTCTTCAACCAGTACGTCCTGCCCTTTACATAAGGTGCCGAAACGTGGACACTGACAATTGGGCCTGTCCACAAATTCAAGGTTACTCAGTGCGCTATAAAGCGGGTTATGCTTGGAGTTTCTTTGAAGGATAAGATCAGGAATCTTATCCTACAAAGAAACTCCAAGAAAATATCCAAAAAAAGAATCGGTGTAACCGACATAGCTTGCAGAGTAAGCAAATAGACAGTGACAGTGGCAGTGGGCTGACCTTATGAGTGAAAAGACCGGTGGCCGGTGGAGCAGACGAGTCCCGAAGCAGACACCGCAAATCGGTTCAATAAGGTGATAATGTCATTTGAATACTTTTTTTTTATTTTGTTTCTTTTAATTATTTCTATCTGAAAAGTAGCTATGTGTCAGCTTAAAGTCAGTTTCCATAATATTCCATAGAATTATAAAGTAGTTATGTGTTCTAAAATGCACATAGCTTGTATTTACGACTCAAATAAAAAACGCTATGTGTCAAATTTGCCTTTTGTGTTTATTTCTGGCCTTATTAATAACCTAATCTATCCAAAAGTTATATAAAACTACGTATATTTGTTAAATGTATTAAAGAAAAAATAATTATTTGAATACTCCGGCTATTTTCCGAGAAAATCAGTTTTTTGCCTCTCCTGTAAAGTGAGTAAAAAACACATAGCGATTACTGAAAGCGCAGCGACGATATGTCCCCTCCGTAAGACGGAAACAAACGCATGTCGTAAGAAGCGATAAATCCGCTTGGTGGTACACATCACTTCAGGGGTCTGCATTACCTTTATGGTATAAAAAAGTATCCTGTATTAATTTATGTTCAGTGGTATTTCCGTTAAAGAGTAAAAACATCCTTATATAATTTACTCTGTTATTTCTGTCGTCTACTTGCCCCGTCAGTGTTGATAATACAAAATAAATGGTAGTTTATATTATTTCAAAAAGCCTCTTTATGTTCATTCCGCTTGGCTAGCGTAGCGTATGATAGCCGTTAATTGCAGGTTAACTAGGCTATATTTATTTTATAACACGTTCATTTCACCACACTTTAAACGTAGCAATAATTCTCTATCTCTGCATTTTTTTTAAATTTTGGGTTAGCCTCTCATTAGACCACTATCTTGCTTGGTAGTAAGTGAAGATATAGTTAGGGTTGCCATCCGTCTGGGTTTCCCCGGATTTGTCCTAGTTTAGAGGGCATCCGGGGAGCATCCGTAGTCCAGGTATAAAAATTTAAAGTAACCCCACCGTCCTCCCACTCCTCCCGACGCAGTTGCCACGGTGTGCACTTCGACTCATGTCCGGGTTCTGGACTCTAAAACCGGGGTTTTCAAGCGTCTTGTCCTGGTTTCCAAATTTTAGAGATGGCAACTTCGATCATTAAAAATAACTAGATACACAGTCCCGTACAAAAACGAACTTAAAACTGTCCTCAAGTAGGTTCGTAAAATAGAAAGAGAAAGACAACAGAAAGAAACATAACTGGCCAACATATGCCAATAGAAATTAAACCTTATTCGAATGAGTTAAAGTGGGATTTAGAACGGACATAAAAACAGATTAAATTTTACGACCGCGACTCGAATCAACTCATGTTACCCGACTAAATCAAGTAGCCATGCGACAATATGAACTGTACGTTTAGTAAAAGTCTTTTAAATTTAGGTGCTTTATAAACCCTGCTGATAATTTCGTCAATTTTAAAATAAATGTTTTACGGCGATTTCTTGACGAAATATCAGTATTTATAGTACAGAGATAGTTATTATATATTGTTAATATTAGTTCTTACTGTAAAAATGAAATTCTATCCTTTTCCGGTCCTGGAAGAGTGATTTTTGCATTTTTTAAACATGCACGGAGGCATGTTTACGTTCCGAGCGTTAGAACAGTACTAAACCAAAAGGATGACCGATCTCTGATTTGGTCATTCTTTTGGTGAGGACGTTTTTTGTCGCTGATTGTGTATCTAGTTGTTTTTAATGATCGAAGGATGGCAACCCTAGATATAGGGTGCGTTCAGCCGATAAAACATCTTGGCAGAACTAGAAGAAAAACGGCGAATTCTGAGTAGAATAGGCTGAGACAGCTGTTAAAATGCTTCATAATTTAGTCAGACTATCTGAATTCTGTCCAGATTTTGTATCGGCTGAACGCAGCCATAGTCAACGCCGACGGTGAAGCACGTTTGCGTTTAAGTCATAAGTGACTTAAAGACGCCAAGCTTGTAGCAATCGTGGCTGGAAAGGCGTCACGGCGTCCTGACCTACCGCATGACGCAAGTCCTCACCGGACACGGAAGTTTCGGGAGGTACCTGTGTCGGATAGGGAGGGAAGAAACGCCTGGGTGTCACCACTGCGAAGATCGCCCGGAGGACACAGTGGAGCATACGGTGCAGGACTGCCCCGCTTGGGCAGAGCACCACCGTGTCCTCACGGCAGCAATAGCAATAGCAAAAAAAAAAGCTTGTAGCAATCACGAAACCAAAGCCAAAGCCTCCGGCAAGGATAAAAATTACGGTTGTACTATTTCCGTGTCTTATAATATTCTTGTCGACTCGACATCTAGATCTTGCTTGTTGTTTGCCATTCAAACATGACCTCTACTTCCTGTTCAATAACCTTCATTCATGCATAAATATTGGAGTTCGCATACACAATGTAAATGTTTAAGCTGATCGACATCCGTTTAAAGTTATTGTAGGATTCTTTTTTGAGACTGAGGGACTGTCAGACTTGTACTAACTAAAATCCACGGTGTCCTTCAATAGCCCTTTATGTTCCGGGGTTACGGTAATGAGGTAAGTCCCGCGACCCCGTCAGGCTTTGGCCCTCTAGAGGGGGGCCCCGTTATCATGCTGACGCTCTTTGAGGCGCGCGTGCAACACAACGCGCCGTCGACCCGGGCATGGTCCATGATCGGACAGCGAGTTGCCCTTTACTCGCCGCCCGCATGCCCGCGCCTACGGCGGCCGGAGATCGTCTTGCGACGTCCGTCGCCGTGGGCGCCACCATTGCGGCTGGGCTGGAGGTTGAAGACGCTGTCCTCTCCCTCGCGTGGCGCGCCTCCTCCTTCGCGAGCATGAGTGCTTCGCAGAAGGAGGCGACCGCTCCCCACTCCATCTCGCCCCGCAGCATGGCCTCGACCAATGCCGGGCGCGAGAGGTCTCCTATCGCCGCCCTGAGGATACGGCGGTGCTCTGCCCAAGCGGGGCAGTCCTGCACCGTATGCTCCACCGTGTCCTCCGGGCGGTCCTCGCAGTGGTGGCACCCAGACGTTTCTTCCTTTTTCCTCAGACACAGGTACCTCCCGAAACAAAGTTATTGTAGGATAAGAATGAGATATTGCAGATGAATTTAGATACTTGATGCCTTTGTGATCTGCTCGATTGTGATCATACTTATTTCAGCTTGTGCACAATTAAGCTTCTTAAAACGTAGAACACACAGATAGCGGGTGCGGGTCAGGCTTTACTTTATGATGCAGTCCATGATAAGTACTAATAATACCCAAAAAATATGAAGAATTGACTAAGTGAAGAATGAATGAATGAATAAAAAACCGGCCAAGTGCGAGTTGGACTCGCCCATGAAGGGTTCCGTAGCAGCAAGCATAGATTAGAGATATAATTATATTGAGATTAGTAAGTAATATACACAAACAATAAAAATAACTTTGTTTTTCATAGTATTTGTATGAATGGCAAAGTTATATTTGCGGTTTTTGAAAATGTACTATATCTCAAAAACTGCTAACTGTATCTCATCCAAACCAATTTTCGTTGGTAGTTTTGGTTGAGGTCTACATTATATATTTTTTTTAGTTTTATCATTCTCTTATTTTAGAAGTTACGGGGGGGGGGGACACACTTTTAACCACTTTGGAAGTGTCTCTCGCGCAAACTGTTCAGTTTAGAAAAAAATGATGTTAGTAACCTCAATATCATTTTTAAAGACCTATTCATAGATACCCCACACGTATGGGTTTGGTGAAAATTTTTTTTTTGAGTTTCAATTCTAAGTATGGGGGGCACCCCCAAAATTTGTTTTGGTTTGATTTTTGTGTGAAAATCCTAATGCGGTTCACATAATACATCTTTCTACCAAGTTTCAACAGGATAGCTCTTATACTTTCGACAAAAAGTGGCTGTGACATACACGGACAGACAGACAGACAGACAGACAGACAGACATGACGAATCTATAAGGGTTCCGTTTTTGCCATTTGGCTACGGAACCCTAAAAAGCAAAGGTTTTTTTCTTGTTTTGAATGCTATGCGCTACATCTCGATGCAGCTGTAACAATAAAAAAAATCTCATTCCATTTCATTATAGACGTTTCTAAAATACATCTTTTCTTCCAGAACCTCAAGTTCAATAAGAAAACTCTGGTGGAGTAGACAATGCTTACAACAAGCTTCCGAAGAGAAATCTGACGCCAGAACACACTTGGACGTTAGACTGACCTTAGAGTCTATAGTCGCTGGGAAATTATGCCTGGACATCACTCATGCCATTAGCTGCTTACCCGACGGCTGGCTATGGGGAGAGAGGATAGGCTCCACGAAAGTAGCAGCAATCGCCACTACCTCCTCAGTTATAGGTATTGCCATGTACTTCGCGAAGAAGCGACTGCTCAAATGAGGTGATGTTGAAGCTTCATAGGTTTTGATAACAAGGTATGTGGAAGTTGGAAGTTTTGATATGTATTACGGTTGGCAGGTTCAACCAATTTGTGATTACTTAGATTTATAGTAATTATGTTTAATTGCATTTTATGTAAATATTGTAATTATGTATCTGTTCTAATTTTAGGATAGTTTATGTTAAAACACTTTCTCCTGTACATAAGTATCTTGCTTGTTTTAATCTTTCAAAAGAGACATTCCTTTATCTACTTAAGTATTTCGTTTTCGAGGCGTAATAATGTCAATTAGTGCCAAAAATAATTACCTAACCAAGTCAAAGCCTTGACTTAATAGTGCTCATTGTCGAATATAATTTATTTGTACTTTAAATACTTACATAATGGTTTATTCGGACTAGCGATATCGCAGACTTATTTAATACGAAAATATATTTGTCAATAACTTATACATACAGCCTGCAGTTGTTCTAGTGAAGGGCATAGTCAATGATAGTGTTTCTATTACCATGTCATAAGTCCACAATCGTGTTCATAATAAACATAACGCAGTAAAGCGCAGCATGATTATTTGTGACGCATTACACACTCAGGAAGGTGCTACCTACTGATGGTAAACAAATTAGCGATGTCAGTCCTTGAAAATGTATTAGCCGGTAGCTCCCAAACTACGAATCAAAACACATAACGTGATAGAGCCGGCACATAAATAGTAGGTATACAGGTACAGGGTGAATTTTTCAACTGGGCGTGGATGGCTATATCCGAAACTATGAGGAATATCGAAAAACGTTGAAAGGAGTCTCGAGGTCGATTTTGACGAAAACTAAAACTGCATCGTTGAAATCGAACCCGCTGATTTTGGAAAAAAAATCATAGACGTTTTCCTTAAGTTTGCCGTATATCATTACTTCCCAGAAGTTGCAACACTATCGAATGGTGTAATAATACAGGGTGTGATTTTTTTCCAAAATCAGCGGGTTCGATTAGGAATCGAACCAGGATTATTTTTCTAAAATCCAATGATGCTGTTTTAGTTTTCGTCAAAATCGACCTCGAGACTCCTTTCAACGTTTTCCGGTATTCCTCATAGTTTCGGATATAGCCATCCACGCCCAGTTGAAAATATACTATAACTATTCACCCTGTATAGTGCCGTGCCGTACCATATACCTTTAAATTCAAATACACAGACACTAGTGTCGCGTAAGGGCTCGTTGCGCGGACTATAAAGCACAGCATGATTATTTAATATGCTTGAATTACACCAAATAGTTTGTCAAAAAATATTGAGCCACTCTCTGTGGAATAATATTAAAAGCGCGTATAAGTATGACGTCACACTTGCATAGAAGTAGCTTGAATAGGAAACAACTTTTCGAGAGTATGAAAATTATAAGGGTTTCACTTGCATAGTTCCCAATTGAATAGGTTGACAGTTACTTACGAGTATTTGAATCAAAATGTTCAAGTTACTTATAAAAAACTAAAAAGCTTTTTATTTTCCCCTTTTTAGTTTAGATATTCAACAAAAATCTTCATATAATCGGCGTCTTTGAAACTCTACAATCCTAGTAAGCAACAAAAACGGATATATGCGGGCAACTTCACAAGATATATATTATATCCATTATTGTTATGTACTTAAAGCTTCCCCAGAATGTAACCAACACTTTCCTGAAAACCGCATTAACATCGGTTCAGCCAGCGGACAAACATACATACATACGGGTCGAACTGAGAACCTACTTTTTTTTTGAAGTCGATTAAAAACTACCTAGGTATTTACTTTCAACTTCTAGTTGCAATCAATTTACAATTTGTATAAATACAAGTAACTTGTATAATGGAAACTATTAAGCAAAATAGAGCTGTTAGTTCCAAATATGACCAAGCATCAAAAGAAGCATGCGATACTATGGCAACAACTTTCAAAGCAATATCTTGCACAACTTTTGTCTACCAAGAATGCGACCTAGTAGGGTCTGTTGCACAACATAGCCAATAGACTTACTGTAACTTCGTATAGTACCTGTTATTTTATTATATAATATCTATCATAGTCATAATTACTTACATTAGTATTGACAGTGAATTGAGAATACTATTTAGTTATTGTATACTTAATTTAAATATTATACAAATTTTTGATGGTTACTTTTGTTTTATTTCACTACAGTAATATAGTACTAGGTTTTTCCCCGCGCATGCGTTCGCAAAGTTCGCAATAAATTCGGATCGTACATGTGGCGCCATCTAGTATCATAACATTAACGTTTTTATTGTTTTTCTCGAGAACAATTATTTATGTAAACCTAATTCAACAGGATGATCGATTCTGTTGTTTAGGCGTGAAAAATTGGTGAAAAATTAATCAATAAACAGACAACTAGATATTCTTTTCGTTAATATTTCTTACCTAATACGTCATGACATCTGATATCTATTCCACGTGAAGAATGTACGATAAGCCTTGATAATGAATTTGAATTATGATTGAAACTTGTTTCTGAAACATTTACGATTACAACTTGGTTGAATGGCATGCACAAACTGATATACCGAATAACTACGAGTACATAGATAGATGTGATATCAAATATAACATCACACCAACCCCAAAGACAAGGCACATTTATCTCGGGGTCGCGGGCCTGTCTCATCAGGTAACGTGACCCTGGAACGTAAATGGCTATTGAAGGATCACGGTGGATTTTAGCCAGTACAAGTGTGACAGTCCCTCTCATCCCGCCTAGGGTGGGAGGATTCATTTGATGATTTTACCACGATAAAATAAAAGGCAGAGTTATTTATTTCTAACCCACCCATGTTCATGTGATATAGTTTTAGATACTTACCATACAAAGTAAGTGAAGAAAGTCTAGAAAAAGCTGGCGTGACGACTTAGACTCGTTTATGCGGAACTGGCCTGAGAAAACTGCGGAGAGGAAAGATTGGAGGGTTATGGGGGAGACCTTTCCCCAACAGCGGAACAATATAATTATGTTAAAGAAAATATAAAAAAGTAGAGGCGATGAGGCGAGGCTAGTGTCGCTGTGCCATCAATCGTGCACAAATTGAAATCAAGCTACTACTGAGAAATACGCACAAAAATTTAAATAAACAAGGTTTATTATATTAATTTAAATAAAACAGAACAGATAGATCTGAAATTAAATATTATGATTAATTGTTCTCAGATTTTAAAACCCCAGCATTCAAACAATAGATATTTATAAGCTATAGTTAAGTACCTGTTCAAATCAGTAGATACAAACGGCGAGATCTGCCTATCTAATTCATAAAGATTACAAATGTCAACTTCAATGATAAGATGGCATTGTTGGTATCAAAATTTATTGCTTACATAACATTCGGTAGTAGAAAACGGTAACTTGCTGAAAGATTGAGAGTATCGGCGGTAATCGTATCTAATCGGAGGTAATCGGGTGTACGTCCCCCGGACGTGTGGCGTACCATTGTGGACGTAAACACGAGCGTGTCATGGCTGTTGTGAACGAGCTCTGCGATCTGCTACAGGCACATGCTAATAGGGATAAGGTACGGTAATTACTGTTTTATTTTTTTTTGTTACAAATATGTCACAAAAAATCTCTTCACTCACATTTCCAAGATCTGTACTGGTTTTCTAGTAAAAAAAAATTGAGTGTCAGAGGTGAGATAAACTTTTCATTAGGTGATCTGTTTTCACTTAAATCTAAATTAAAGCAGAGGGTAGTTAGAATTCCAACGCTGTGGTCAGCGCTGAAAGTGTAAATTCCAACACTACTGCTTTATATTTAGTTGTCGCTTAGTGTTAGAGAAAACTGGCATTAATAATTCCCCAGTCTCGGTCGGTTCAAACCCAGGTATATTGATATAATATGTATACCGTCTGGTTTAAACGTAGGTTACATATTAACAAAAACTATGAAAGTACTGACATTTTCATAGGTGCATTAAATAATGTAGAGTTAGATTTACTAAAGTATTATCAATTAGTTCATTCAACTTACCTGAGACTATTTATCTTATTTGTTTAGATAATGACTGATAGTTTGTGTTAATAACATCGATTCATTTTCATTATTCCAACACGTGTTTTTGGATTATTTCCGTGCTATTTTTACTTACCAAAGATCACACCTGTACTTCCTACTAAAGGTTTTGGCAGAGGTGTAACTCCCACCATCTAACACTGTCGGTGCCGCATGTCTCCTTTCTATTATTTATCTCCATTTGTAGTCATGTGCGCACCGTCAGTCACTTTTCTTGTAATATCATCATCACATAGACAAAGAATATCCATGGTTTCTATGGAACCATATTTAAAGGTTCTCTCAGTTTTTAGTATACCTTATGCGTAATACCTGCTGTTATTGAAATTGAATAATTTTAAACTAATGTTCCCATATAAACCAGGTTTTAAACTTAGCATGCTACACGCTGAAACTATGGGGCTCCACATCACAGCGCAAGGACCTGATGGCCGCGAGCGCTCGCCTCGCAGCTGCCCGCGCTTCGTTGAGACTCCTTGATGATGCTGTGGCGCTCAAGACTGCGCTGGCATACGGATTTGGGAAGCAAGTAAGTTGACAACCTTTTTTTTGTGGGGAAATCGCCATTTGTTATTTTGAACTCCTGACGACCAAAATCCCACGGTTCTATCATGAGTTGGTCTGCAGGAGATACCCGTAGGTTCACGCGCTACTCAAGCTTTAGTTAGGTATTCCGTTTTCAAGTAGTTACCTATGACTTGGTACTAGAAACTCAGCTAATTAACTAAGTCTTGAAGATAGATCTCACAGTTAGTCCAATGCCAATTTTTAGAGGCCCAGGAAATTAGGATGTAGGTATATTTCGAGGTAGGTATAAGATTTGTATTACGATGACACGAGCTAGACAAAACCGACCAGTGATCCACTTTGGCTCTGAATCGAAGAAACTAGAAGTCATGGCGAGAGAAGGCCTTCGCCCAGCAATGGGATGAAACAGGCTAGGTCATAATAGGCAGGTCACAACCACATCTTGAATGGGTACCGAAAAGAAAAATACCTATTTAAAACGCATCTTTTTCCAGGATGGCCCATTCTGGGGCACACTGGGCATGGCTGGCAGTGCGTTCACCCTCGCCTACCTCCAAGCTGAGAAACTATGCTGGCTCATAGACACTGGCATGATACAAGTGTCCAAAGACACCGAATTCAAAATTAGAACAGCGCACAAACTGTTCTGGTCTCTGTCCGCCTTCGTCGGCTTCCTCAGGTTTGTTAGAAAAAGAGTACTTGCCTTTCAGGTTGTTTTATTTCTTTTATATTTGAGTTAATATTGGATGATGGATCTAGTAAATACTAAAACAAATTACGGGTATAAGAGTACAAAATATATTACGGGCATTTAGATTATTCTTTTTCAAGTTAGGTATCTAATTATAATAAAATGATAGCTGATCGCACCACTCATTATATTAATAAATAATAAATGTTATCATTTTTATAGTACGCTTGTATTATTAACTATGATTTAACCTTATATTTCACTTAGGTACAACATCTTGCGCTGTTACTGCGTTAAATTAAGGCATATACTGCCATTTGTTTACCTAGGTACTCTTAGGCCGGAAAGGCACAGGCCGGTGGCTTGCTTAGCGCCTAGAACCTAGCGAGTCACGAACAATCGAAAATGTTCGTGAACGGCGCTTGACGATTAGCTAGGTGTCAAGCGCGCAATGCGGCCGTTCACGAACATTTTCGAACGTTCGTTATACTAAGGTGACTCGCTAGGCTCTAGGCACTAAGCAAGCCACCGGCCTGTGCGTTTCCAGCCTTAAACCTAGCCAGCGAAAAGTGAAAGAAATCAATGAACGAACACACGAATATCAGATAGGTTTGTTTCGTTTGGCGCATTGGCTGAGCAAGTGGACTGCTGCGCTGCGTGTCGCGGGTTCGATTCCCGCACGGAACAAATATTTGTATGATCTACAAGTAGTTGTTTCGGGTCTGGGCGTTTGTGTATGTGAGTTTATATGTTTGTTAACGCACCCACGACACTGGAGAAATTCCTAGTGTGGGGCAAAGTTTTATAAAAAAAAAAAGGAAAAGTATACAACAGCCAACAGCTATAACCGCACTTAATAGATAGAGATAAATAATTAAATTTTGGTGGATTCTAATAAACACGAATCAGGTGGGGTATTACAACGTCTTAAAACCAGGCTCGTTGCTGTGAGTGAACGAAATGGCGCTAGACGACTTGTATAGCTTTGTCACTTTCACTCGCCGGAATAAGCCTGGTTTTAAGACGTTGTAATACCCCCCCAAGTTTATAATCAACGTGTTATTACTGTGAAGGTTAAGCATTAAGATCGCAGGACTATTTAAACAGAGTCACAGGGTGGAACGCAAAGAACAAATGAAAGAACAGGTTGGTTTTTAGTTAGAGTCGAACCTATTCCTTCCGCTCAGACCCGCTCCCGGAAGAACTCATTGATGATTTTAGCCCAAAAAGGGGCAACATCTCATGAGCTTAGGCGTCGAAAACGGCAGCGTTAACACCTGATTTACTACAGTTTGGGTGAAAAAGAGAACGTCGGTTCTACATAAACAGGCCAATGTCTTACTCTAAACAAGTGTTCAACCCGCCATGAGCGGGATGATGATTAGCTGTTAACGTTTTTTACTCGCCGAACAATCTGTATAGCTGACTTTACGCATGGCGCTTCTAAGTGTCTAAACACACTATGCCGAAGTTACGCGACCGAAGTTCGGCACAATTACGCCTGCAATGCTATTTGAATTACTGACATAGTGTGTCACTATGCCGAAATTACGTCGCGTCATAGCGTACAACGTAACTTCGGTCGGGCGTAAGTTCAGCGGCAACTTATTCTGTGACCACACATTGTACGCGACCACAGTTTAGAACAGTTGGGTCACTTACCAAAAACAATCAAACAAATGTAAAATCTATACTCGAGAGAATAAAGTACATTTTTACTAGCATCAGCATCGCCCACGTACTTTTATAATAGCCTAAACTTCCCATGCGCAAGCAAAAATGTACTGAATGGTTACGCGCGAGAGTTTATTTTTGTTTATCTGACGCTAGCCACATAACAATGTGATTACATTGTTGCTATCCGTGAATCTCAATAGGGTTGCGACTTACGACTTTAGGAGGCACAATAAGGTAGGTAGGTGTATTTTATGCATTTGTTAAATTACACTATTAACATAAATGTTCTTCAGGGATTTTTTTATCATCAGCCTATATCTTTTTGGTTTCGTTACTACATTCTACGTACATTATCGATTGATAGCACAGAATGTTAATACATAGTACCAACGGCACCTTACATTAGAACCTATTATCGTAATATTTTTAAACATTTCATCTTACAAAAACAAAAAAGAATATTATTTAAAAATATTTGAAATGTTAGGCTTTGTTGTTTATAGGCTTTATTAAATGTATTGGTTTACAATTACTTAGTTATTATTCTGCAACAAACACTACATAAAAATCAGTATTTATTTTGCTTTACGACACACAGATTCTAAAACAACAAACAAATGAATTTTAATGAATGATGATGACGCAACAAGAAATGTCAGTCACGGAATACAAAAAGAAAGCAGTGTTGCCAGTACCTGTGTCGACTTTCGGACGTTTCACTACCTGAAATGGGACGATTTTTGGGCAAAAAGGACGGCTGGAGAACTATAATGTACGATTGAATGAGAAAAAAGTATACCTAAAAGGGCGTGAGTAGGTACTGTTATACATATTTTTAGGGCAAATGTTCAGTAGATCACGAAGAAAAATGGATCGATACGTACCTCCCTACTAGTGATGTTGCGAATGTCTGATTTTTGACATTCGCGATTGCGAATGCGGATGCGAATATTCAATTTCAATATTCGCGAATGCGAATGCGAATATTGACTTTCAAATAAAACGCAGGCAAAATGATAGATAGAAGTCTGACACACGAAACATGAGCCTGGAAAATAGCGGCAAATTCAAAAAATCTACATCGTTCATCGTCATTTGATACTTCAATCGTCATTTGATACTTGAATTTACATCATGGATTACTAAGTAATCAATCAAAATGTATTTTTCTTACTATAGCAGTGATACCAGATGTAGATTTTTTGAATTTGCCGCTTTTGAGGGCTCATGTTTCGTGTGTCAGACTCTAGGTTTGACATTTCATGTCAGACATATTTAAACCTAACTTGGCCAAGTCGATAAAGTTGAATGAATGTAACTTTATTCATTCAATCAAACGCATTTTTATATTAAGAAAAGTAAATTATTAAAGTTGGCTATTCGAAAAGGGACGGAAAAGGGACTGAATATATGAACGGACATCGAAGGGACGTAAAGATGTCTAAACGGACAAAAATCGTCCCTTTTGGGACGTTCTGGCATCTCTGAAAGAAAGTCAAAGATTACAAACAAACGTTACTTTTTTTTATTAAAGAGAGGCGAAGGAATCCAAACATACAGCCATCTCACGAGTTTTTGAATAATTAATCCTTTAACCGGCAGCACTCTTATAATATGGGTACATTCAATTAATTGTAAATACTTTTATGGTTTATAGCAAAAACTAAAATCGAATGTCGCGTTTCAAGGGTGAAGTATCGATTCACTGAATCCATTCAGTACTATGTATAGATTAAAAAAAATCGATATTTTGGCTCCAACAATCGATTCTTCGATTAATCGATTTCAGATCTCCATCCCTACGTCACAGGTTCTGCGTTGCGAGTCTTTGTAAATGGTAAAAAAGTCGCGCAACCAATTACGATCGCTGACCTTGAATGCGTAGCTGCTATTTTCTGAGTTTGAACGTGGTCGATATTTTCACCTTTCGACGTGACGCGGTAGTTTATGAAACGTGAGGTTCTTATAACTATTGTCGTATAAGCAACCAAAAGCTATGCAGTATTTGCTTTTCCTTATATTTTATAACTAAAATATATATAAAGTTATTTCACACAGTACCTACCTAATTAATAATACTACTTTTTATTTTGGTTATTTTCTCTTTCACATACGTAAACGTAACAAAAATATTAAGATACGGAAAGCGTGCGAGACGGGCGGCCCGGCATACGGCACCGTGAACGGTGTGCGCGTGTGTGCATGCCGTTTCATACCTACACCGCATAGAGACCCCTCTGTAGTACTCTGTGACGCGACCGAAGTTCAGTTCGATTACCGACGAAGATCCGGGGGCGGGGAGCAGCAGGGAGCCGCCCGCGCCGAATTTCTGCCGCGTAAGTTCGGCACTTATGGTGTGTCATATCAACCAAATACGTCGGAACGTGAAATCAGCCGCCGAACTTCGGTCGCGTAACTTCGGCATAGTGTGTTTAGACACTAATAGTGCGCTGCCGTTTAAAATTATATCGATAGGATCCTGATACTTAAGTTGAGTCGCTGTCGACCTTCAAATCTTACCAATTCATCTTCTATATCAACAGATCAATCCGAGCCCTCAACGCGACCTCTGAAGCGCTGAAATCTCCCGAGCGCACAAAATGCGCTCCAGCCCGCTTCACACAGGCTTCGCTGACCACCACCAAGTTCCTCCTGGACACACTCCATGCTGTCAGCTGGCTACCACCAGGCTGGCTGTGGGGGGGTAAGCTGAGTGTTCCTCAAGCTAGTGGGGTTGCTACAGTATCTGCTGTGTTGGGACTTGTGATACATTATCATGGGAAGAGATTTTAGGTGATAAGTCTTAGTGTTGGGAGAACAATAGCTATGTCGATGGACGATATATTCGGGTTAAAACTTGGTTAAGACTTGCACAGGTCAGGGAAATGTGGCTCAAAAGAGAGGCGGTGTACAATTTACAGTGGGTGCAACAGCAAGTCTAAAACGATCACTTTATGCAATATTCCTAATGATTCACTTCGTGCATTTCCAGCAACGTCATTGGTTATACCAAATACGACGTTGACGTTGCTGAAATGAATGATTAGGAATATTGCAGTGTCCGTTTTAAACCCGCTGGGCTGCCAATGAATTAATGAAGACTTTATGAGTTAAGTTATATATTTGTACGCAATAAAGCCTGCGTCGCGTCTTCGCAAAGATATTATTTATGAGTTATATAAATAATCTTGCTGTCGAAGGCTCATCTTCCGAGACTCATTGCTTTACAATACTCTATAAACACACACATCTATGTATTCCCCATATTTATTAGGATCTGCGTAGTCGTGAAATAATCCATTTATCAACGTCAACACCTGATAAAACATGTCAACTGATGGACATTGATGTTATAGACCAAATGTTAGAACTATTATGTATTCACTTATTAATGTAGTAGTAAAATGTGCGTAAATCATAGCTAGTCGGAAATAGTATTTTTATGTATAATGTTTGTATTATAGTTTTAATAATTATTGTAAGAAGTGTCTACATTTATCGATACAGAATCGGTTTGAGCTGAAAATGTTTGGAAAGAAATAAGTAAATAAATGAAAAAACCGGCCAATTGCGAGATGGACTCGCCCATGAAGGGTTCCGTAGTAGCAAGCATACATTAGGGATATAATTATATTGAGATAAGACAGAAGAAAAGTGGCTGTGACATACGGACGGACAGACAGACAGACATTACGAATCTATAAGGGTTCCGTAGCCAAATGACAAAAACGGAACCCTTATAGATTCGTCATGTCTGTCTGTCTGTCCGTCCGTATGTCACAGCCACTTTTTGTCGAAAGTATAAGAGCTATCCTGTTTAAACTTGGTAAGTAGATGTATTATGTGAACCGCATTAGGATTTTCACACAAAAATAAAAACAAAACAAATTTTGGGGGTGCCCCCCATACTTAGAGTTGAAATTCAAATTTTTTTTTTCACCGAACCCATACTTGTGGGGTATCTATGGATAGTTCTTTAAAAATTATATTGAGGTTACTAGTATCATTTTTTTCTAAACTGAACAGTTTGCACGAGAGACACTTCCAAAGTGGTAAAATGTGTGCCCCCCCTGTAACTTCTAAAATAAGAGAATGATAAAACTATATAATATCATGTAGACCTCTCAACAAAAACTTCCAACGAAAATTGGTTTGGATGAGATACAGTTAGCAGTTTTTGAGATATAGTACATTTTCAAAAACCGCAAATATAACTTTGCCATTCAAACAAACACTATGAAAAACAAAGTTATTTTTATTGTTTGTGTATATTACTTACTAATCTCAATATAATTATATCCCTAATCTATGCTTGCTACTACGGAACCCTTTATGGGCGAGTCCAACTCGCACTTGGCCGGTTTCTCTTCTCTTGCTACCAGCACAAGCGGAACCGCGTCGATATGTGTGGTCACTCCCTTTAGCTATTTATTTTAGCAATAGATGTACCTTTAGCGACAGATAGTATAACATAGGTACCTAAGTTACGTTCATAAGTTCAAGGTAATTTAGAGTAAAACTATAATTTATTTGAAATAATATTTATTTAAAGCTAAAGTAACATGGTTTTATTTGAGCAACAAATTCCTCAAAGCTTTCATACTCAAAAATATATTTAAAACATAATCCTTTTTCTGACGCAGTTGGGTAAAAAGAACATTATTTATAGGTAACATTTATACTTTTCTTTTTTTACGTATACACCGTGACTTTTTAGTCGTCTTACAAAAGTGGTCCGCTTAATGTATCCGACCTAAAATACCTCTAGGCAAGTATGTTTTTGTTTTTTATCGTTAGTAATAATTTTTATTATTAATAAAAGGAACATTAGAAATATGAAACACCCTGTTATAATGTTTACGTATCAAGCTGTAGAGGAGTATACCTACCCAGCGTAATAGTCGGGCAGATCATTCAATCTCCATTTTCTATGAGACAAGGGTGTTTCTAACTACGCCTTGCGTCATAATAACGAATTAAAATTTTATTTTTACATTTTTATTATCTCTTTAATACCATTTTTTTTAATTATAAACGTGTTCTAGTCATTGGATACATGAACTGGGCTGCCCTTGTAAGACGACTAAAAAGTCACGGTGTATAGGTACTTGAATAATGAGAAATAGAAAATAAATAGATCCACTCAATGATAAAGAAACTAATCGCGAACAGCACACCTAACGTGCGTTTAAGAGCTCTGTCTTTTAAAAAATTAATAAGACGTAGTTCATATATGAGCCGCTAGAGGCGCTCGCCAGCTTAAATCAGGTGAATAAAATAATCCAAAGAAATCTTGCCAATTTCTTATTAAATACTGGGGTTAGTAATTTTTATAATTATTACTATGGAATACCTTCACTGACAACTCTTGAACGCATTTTCATTGGTATAATCTGAGCTTACTGAGTAGTAGTATATTATTGGGCATTCTACCCCACCTGCCGTTCCTACGGCTCACTCCGTTCGCCTTCGTCACTGGGGTAGAATTCCCAATAATATTTCTGATATCGATGGTTGTGGAATAGAATAGAATGTACAAAAATACTGGTTCGGCGCCTATTCCACCTTTCAGTTCTAAAATTCAATGCCCAATAGTTTCTATTCCAAATTCGCGTTTTAAAACTAGTCTTACCTGTCGTTCCTTCGTTCACCTCTGTCAATTTCAGCTGAAAATTGGAGGGTACGTTTTGACGTTTCGTTTTAAGAAACACGAATTTGCGGTCCTGAGAAGAACCTTTTGTGATCACAACTCTGTTTCACTACACTACTTTACTGTCATTCTTTCATAGTTTCACTACACATTTCACCACTACTGAATTTATTCCTAATTTAAATCTACATGAAACGTGGTAAGCTAAACTTCAGGACAGATTGTCTCATGTCTCTCCACAAAGTTTGAGATAGTGCATTACCGCAAAGGTTAAACACACACTCAGTTTTTGCAGCCAGAGTGGCACCAAGGACATCTGAATTTTAGGCTACCGTATACATTAAACTAAAACTTGGGACAGATTGTCACTATGTCTCTCCACAAAGTTAGAGATAGCGCTTTACCGCAGAGGTTAACGCACACTCAGATTATGTGTCGAAAACATCCGAAATTTTAATTTAATTTCGTTTCATATAGATGAAAATTTACACGTTTATTAAACAAGTAAATGCGTCGGCTGTCTGAACCGATGACCTAAACTTCAGGACAGATTGTCTCATGTCTCTCCACAAAGTTTGAGATAGTGCATTACCGCAAAGGTTCAACACACACTCAGTTTTTGCAGCCAGAGTGGCACCAAGGACATCTGAATTTTAGGCTACCGTATACATTAAACTAAAATTTGGGACAGATTGTCACTATGTCTCTCCACAAAGTTAGAGATAGCGCTTTTACCCCAGAGGTTCAACGCACACTCAGATTATGTGTCGAGGACATCCGAAATTTTAATTTAATTAAATTCACCCAGACGACACTACTTACTTGATAATGAACACGTTACGTCTGGTACTGATTGCTATCCAACCGCACGTCGCGCTGAGTTAAGGTGCATTTACACTATTATTTACCGTTCGGTGTGTGTACGTCCGATCAGTTTCGCTATATTGTATTCTTCCGGACAAAATTCATTAGCAGTTTTATTTGCTTAGAAATGAATAAAAATACGTAAGTGAATAAAGAAAATCATATATTTATATAAAGTTCATAAAATTGCTGAATAATTGAAATCTATACTAATATTATAAAGCTGAAGAGTTTGTTGTTTGGTTGAACGCGCTAATCTCAGGAAATACTGGTTTAAGTTGAAAAATTTCTTTTTGTGTAGCATAGTCCATTTATCGAGGAAGGCTGTATAACATCGTGCCCCAACCAATAGGAGCCGAGCAGCGGGGTGAAACCACGGGGATCAGCTAGTATTCTTATATCACTTTAAAAGTCCTATATTTCAAAGTGGTGGAATTATGTGGAAAAGGTTTTTACTGTTTTGATGTGCTGAAACTCTATATTTTACCACAAAAGTAAATTTAAAACCCGATATAACTCGGTACTATTACAAAAATACTAATTAGTAAAAAAAACATACACGATTTTCATTTTTTAATCCTGTATGATGCGGGTTCCGAGTTAGGACCGTTTTATGATAGTACCATTACTTAGGTGTAATAAAATCCTAATTTGAGTGACATTTACAGAAATTTGTAAGCGTCATTTTTGTTCGGTTTTGAAGTCAAAATGCTCCTTAGTGCGACGTTGGAATCGACCGTATCAGATGACTGTTACGAGTGAGTGTAAATGAGTCTTTACAGTCTGTGAAACTGCAAAATTGCAAGTAGCAATAATTTGCTGACCATATGTTGTTGTATGTAAGGTGTCCATGGGAACCATAATAATAATATGCATGATAAGCACTACGCTTGTTGCGCACATAGTTTAAATTTGTCTTATACAGGACTTCCTATGTTCATAAAATAGGTACTTCAGTTTCGGTACGGCACACTCATCTTGGAAATTACTTTATTGTAATAATTATAACCTTTATGACTTTGTAGTTACAATAAATAAATGTGTATAAAAATATTTTTAATGACTAACTTTTTTGTCTAGGGATTGTTTAAAAATACTATTTATATTGTAAAAATTGTAAGATATCAATATAACTTCTACTATATACGATTTTATTAATATACTATACTTATATTTCTATTACAGATGATGGTTTAATATTTGTAGTTTGACTGCAACATACTCGTATTACGTAATAAACTAGTTTTGTTACGCGTATCCGTTCAAAACTTTTCTACACATAAATTATCTCGAATGTAACTTATTGATTGATGACGCTGGCGTCATCCCTATATGATCAAAGTACAGGTTAAATTCTACTCTGCAAACAGGATTGTGAATACCCCTGGTATAAATAGGCTTATGTATATTTCCAGGTTTCAGGTTCGAATCCCTATCGCAATCCCTTTTCCTATAAGTTAATAATTAAGTTAATAAATTCGTGCAGCAAGCGTTAGTACCTTAAATATTATAATTATATAATAAAGTATAATCACCAAATATTTGTTCCAGATTTTTCACATGCGTCTTAAAAAATCTATTATTTTACAACCGTGCATAATGATGTCTTGTTATCATTTTTTAAATAAACAAACATACAGAAATTACATAAATAGTAGTAATCATAGATACCTAAGCAAGGTACCGGACAAATGCTGGTTTTATATTTCATTTCTCACGATAAAATTGCATTTTGACGGAATCAATATTATGATTTAAATGGACGTAACTGACATAAGTTAGTAATACAATTGTAATACTAAGATTTAAGGTTTAATTTGTAATGAGGTTAAATTTGCTGAGATGGTATTTTTCTTTACTTAAATTCGATTAATTTATATGAAAATTCACATTCGCTCCAACGTCTTCTAGTGACAAGCTCCACTTAAGTTTATTGTTAATTACGAATACCGAATACTTCTATAAAATGTACGTAAGTATTTTTTTTTAAATAATTATGTTATTTCAGTGTCCTTGTGTTTCATAAGTCGAGCGTTCAATTGTTCTAATCTTCTTTACAGACTTTTTTTATTTGAAATTAATTGTTGTCTACTCGATTACAGGTCTGACTCCGAATCTGAATACCCACGTCGCGCACCTGAGGCTGCAAAGGTGCAGTCCAAAAAGAAATCTCCTAAGCGTAAAGCTTCTGAGAGCACCTCCACCTCGCAATCGGAATCTAAATCAAGGTAATTTCTATTATTTCTTGTCTTTAGGTATTTATGTATTTTATTCCAATAGGAGTGTTATACGTTAGTAGTGGATTTATTTCTATACTTAAAACCACACCACAATCCAATGATTCATAATTCCATTGGTTCTTTTTTGATAGAACGTTTACAAGGTGCTGTTATTGTAATGATAAGGTACTTATATTATTTTATTTTTACAGTAAAAAACAACCACAACAACATCGCTCGGACCTCTTCGGCTTGGAGGATAGCGAGCAACGCGCACCAGCAACCGGCGGCGAGGAGCTCACGTCGTCTCTCGTGAGCAGAGTTGCTAACGGGAAGTTGCGGCGGACGGCGCCGTACATTGAGGGTGACTTTTACGTGGAGGTAAAAGTATACAATAAGTCCGATGCAGCGTCCACGACTCCACTTGAACGGTGGAAGAAAGCCTTAGTTGCACTTAAAGTGCAAATTAATAAAGACACTCCGCAGTGGGACGCGCTGCAGACATTTATGAGACGGGTCCATGTAGTTTTTCAAGACTCGGAGCCCGTGTTTTACAGTGACAACATAAATATAAAATAATATAATAATTATATATACTTTATATTTTGTTAACAGTTTATTCTAAGGTTAGGTTAAAATTATAAGTCTTTGATCATTTGTATCTTTTGTTTGTGCTGTTAATCTAAAACTTACTCTATTTTACGTGGACATTAGGTCTAATAATATACAAAAATGCCTTTCTGTACTGTTTGCAATACATCCGTTGAGCGCAGTCAGTGGACAGGTCACCTACGCAGTACTAATCATAAAAACAAAAATATTTCGTATTTTTGCGAAGGTGTTGAAATAATACATTCTGCATTTCGTAATCGTATAGCTTCTTATAGAATTGTCGATCCGTCTGAGAATTATTCTCTAGATCCATTTCTTAACAATATTTGGAGCAAAATTAAAACGTTAATTGACATGTCTCTTAAAGAACATACTTCTCTAAAAGTTAATTTCGAATATTTTGCTTTGTTTTTAATGTTTAAAAATGATTCTCAAGAGATGAAATCATTTGCCACAAAAAACGTTACTATACATCAGAATTATGAATTTGATTCATTATTGTCTCAAGTAAAAAACACTTTAACAAAAAAGATAGAAGAATTTCAGGACCGAGACAGTGGATGGACATTCTTGAGCAGTTCTCATTTGGAAATAAATGTTAACAAATATCAGCCTTTGCGCGGTTCAGGCTTTATCGAATTGCCGTCTGCAATAAAATCGAAAAAAGCATGTGTTAATATCCACAATAATGACGAATATTGTTTTTTATGGTCTGTTGTTGCTGCTTTATATCCAGCTAAGAGTCATCCTGAAAGAGTATCTTCTTACCCTGATTTTCGTAATGTGTTAAATGTAGAGGATATATCATTTCCAGTGAATTTCTCAGATATTGCGCGATTCGAAGTGAATAACCCCGAAATTTGCATTTACATTTATGGTTTAAAAAATAATACCGTTATAGGACCGCTTTACAAACCAAAAACCTTGAACGGAAAGGTGATTCATTTACTTTATTTAGAAAGAGATGATTTATCACATTACTGTCTCATTAAAGACTTGCCGCGACTTGTTAAAAATCAAATAACAAAGCACCACAGTAAACTGTACTTTTGTGACATTTGTTTAATGTTTTTTAATTCATGCGATGATCTTAGTTCGCATAGTTGTGGAGGTGTCGCCACTGAACTACCTCCAATGGGTTCTTTTATACAGTTTAAAAATTATAATAGAAAGCAAATTGTACCATTTGTTATATACGCAGATTTTGAGACAATGCTAGAGCGGTATGAATCTTGTGACCCTGACCCTACTAAGGCGAGTACTATAACGCGACAGCGACATGTGCCTGTAGCTTTCGCTTATCATATTACGTGTACGCTAGACGAAAGCCACAATCGTTACGTTTCTTATCGCGGTTCGGATTGTGTATCAAATTTTGTGAAGTCTATCTATACAGATGCACAAAAAATTTACGATATTTTAAAAAATAATGCTTCTATGATTTACTCAAATGATAATGCTCACGACTTTGAAAACGCGATAACATGTCATATTTGTGAGCAGTTCTTGTTTGGCGATAGGGTTCGCGATCATTGTCACTTGACTGGTAAATATCGTGGCGCAGCTCATAGTTATTGTAACTTACAATACAAACTACCTACATTTTTGCCAGTATTTTTTCATAATTTGTCCGGATACGATTGCCACCTTTTCATAAAAGAATTAGGTGAAGCTCCTGGATCTATTAAAGTGATACCTAAAACAAAAGAAAACTATATTTCATTCACTAAATTTATTCCGATTTCTACCGGGGAAAGCATCCAGGTCCGGTTTGTAGATTCTTTCAAGTTTTTAGGAACTAGCTTAGAAAAGTTGGTTAATACCATGAAAAAACAAGAATTTAAACAATTAAAATCTTATTTTCCTAATAAAAAACAATTTAACCTACTGACTCGTAAAGGAGTGTATCCATATGACTATATGTCTCAATGGGAACGTTATGAAGATATATGTTTACCATCTAAAAAATATTTTTTTAACTCCATAACTAATGAGACAGTGACCGACGAAGACTATGAACACGCTCGGTCTGTTTGGTCAGTATTTAATATTCAAAACATGGGTATGTACACAGATTTGTATCTCAAAACAGATGTTCTATTGCTAACAGATGTATTTGAAAATTTTCGAAAAACTTGTAAACTACATTACAATCTCGATCCCGCGTTCTATCTTACAGCACCAAGTCTATCTTTTGATGCAATGCTTTTAAAAACAGGAGTTAAATTAGAATTGATTAGTGATATTGAAATTTTTAGAATGATACAAAAAGGTATTCGAGGAGGTGTTTGTATGTGTTCTAAAAGACATGCCAAAGCCAATCATAAATATTTAGATACTTACGATCCAACACGTCCAAATTCATTTATCATATATTTAGATTGTAACAACTTATATGGTTATAGCATGTGTCAATCCCTACCCTATTCCGATTTTAAATTTATGAATAGACAAGAAATTGATTTTTTACAATTGAACTTAGCAAACATCAGTGATACTGCGGAAAACGGTTACATTCTTGAGGTTGATTTAATATATCCGGAGAATTTGCACATGCAACACAATGACTTTCCCTTTTGTCCAGAAAAATGCTTGCCACCTGGTGGTAAGAATAAAAAGCTAATACCTAATTTGTACGATAAATATCACTATGTTATTCATTACGTACATTTAAAAAAATGTTTACAGCACGGTTTAGTATTAAGAAGAATCCATCGCGCTATTATATTTAAGCAAAGTTGTTTTTTAAAGCAGTATATTGATATTAACACCCAGTTACGTCAAAAAGCAGAGTCAACGTTTGAACAAGACTTTTTCAAATTATTAAACAATAGTATTTTCGGAAAGACTTTGGAAAATAATGAACATCGAATAGACGTAAAGTTAGTAAACAAGTGGTGTGACTCAAACAATAAAACAAAAAAGACTACTTGTGCTGAAAAATTGATAGCCAGCCCATATTTTCATAGCGCCTCTGTATTTTCTGATGATCTAGTGGCAATCCAAATGAAGCCTGTGCGTATTATACTTAATAAACCAATTTACATAGGGTTTGCAGTATTAGAATTGTCTAAGACTCACATGTACGACTTTCACTACTCTATCATAAAACCTTTTTATGGTAACCGAATTGAATTGTGCTATACTGACACAGATAGTCTAGTATATGATGTACAGAGTAATGATGTTTATAAAGACTTCAAGCTCCATTTTCTAAAATATTTAGATACCAGCAATTATGACTGTAGCAATGAGTATAACTTACCAATTATTAATAAGAAGGTTCCAGGACTATTTAAGGACGAAATGGGGGGCAACATTATCAAAGAATTCGTAGGACTGCGCTCAAAGCTTTATTGTATTAAAACGTTAAACAAAACAATTCAAAAGGCAAAAGGTACAAAAAAATGTATTACCAAAAAATTAAATATGTTAGACTATAAAAATGTTTTGTACAATTGCAATGTTATTCGCAAAAAAAATGTATTGTTTAGATCAATAAAACATGAAATATTCACTCAGGACGTAAATAAAATAGCACTTTCGAGCAATGATGATAAACGAATGCTATCGTTTGATAAAGTTTCTACTTTAGCCTGGGGTAACGCAACTATATTTATGTAATGCATTACCACAATTTAAATGTAATTACAGTAGTTACATTTTTAATATGTATTTTATTGATTGTAAATGATAAAACTTATGACGTCCTGAATGGATAGTTAGATAATCTTTCAACCTACCTACTGTGTTACCTACTATTATAAAATGATTGTTATTCTTTTAATGTGAATAATGTAATATTTTTGTGTAATGTAATTCAAATAGTATCGACAGAAGTTACTTTGAACCTGACTTTATTATGTATGCAATTCTAAAATGTGTGTATTCTTGGTGTCCCTTGTACTAGTTAGAGCTAAACAGTGTTTAAGAATACTACAGTGTTTAGGAATACTCTATACAACCTTAGGTACCTATATAGGTCTTATATAAGTTTACTTTTATTGATACTTATGTACACCTACTAAATATAATTATACTTAAATAAATAATATTTTATGTTCATAAATCTGTTTCATTTCTATTCCTGATTGATAACAATGCACCTAAGGTACATCAACAGATGTTTTGATCCAGGCTCATATTTGCTAATTTTTTCAGAGTATTATTTTTATATTTAATAAAATAATGACGAAAAAAAACATAAAAACAAAATCCAGACCGGAACAAATACTTAATGTTCCGTGCGGGAATCGAACCCGCGACACTGAATTTGGCACATTCATATACTAATACTTACCATTGTGACGCGATGACGAGCTCATAACCAATGCGCCAAATGTGTCGTCGAAATTGTGACAAAATACTGGATCGCTTTGAAGATGCATGCGCGGTGTAGAATTTGACACCGAACAGGTGCTCGGGCACGAGTTCAAACATGTTGAAACTTGAAATTGGTTAGCAGTAATAAAGCAAGTACTAAGCAAAATTATATACGTATGTATAAAATCTATACAATTCCTGATGACTAAGCACGCGCCGGCACAGGCGCGCTGCATTGAGAAATACAACACTTATCAGGTGTTCGCGCTGTCTACAAGGATACAGGTTCAAACTTGTCGAATTCAATTGTACTGTACAGACTATGGTTACACCAGAATATTCATACATCATAAGCAATATTGATAGTCTGTCATTACATTACGCAGTCACTTGTTGGAGTGGACACATCGGTTCAAAGCAAATAATTCGTAAGTATATTCTGTTTTGTGTATCTTTATAAATTTCCTCTTTTGTTATAAAATTAAATAATATTAATGACTATTTTGTTTATTTCAGATCATCAAAAATGTGTGATTCTCCAGATATTATCGACTACTCACAATACGCTCAACGTTTTCCGACCCCGAGTTTAAGCTGGCATATCCCAGATTTCTCAGAACAACAAAATCCTCTCAACATGGATTCTAGGGCAAGACAAGACTGCAGACCTGTCAACAAGAAGCCTCGAACAAGGCGGGAGTGTCTAAAACAGAAGTCATCTCTACCTACAAGTCAATCATTCGTCATAAACAATGAGAAGAAAAAAGGTTTACGACTGATCCAGGTACAAGTGTTGGATATCAGCGAACAACAAGAACCTACAAGTGACAATCATGACGTGGTAATGTTAAGTGCTCAATATGTAGTGACTGAATCGGAGGACCATGTTATGGACGAGACGCATGCGTTAATTAATAAAATATCAAAAAATCTTTGTGGGGATAGATGTTATTATTAACTGGTATCATTATTTTGTAAGTGTCTACTTTATAAGTTGTTGTATTTAATTTGTAGTAATAAGCAATAATAAATTATGTAAGTTATATCATAATTATTAATGGGTACTTATATTATTGTTAGGAATGTATGACGTATATGTGTAAACGTTTTAAGTTTTTATATTGTATAAGTTTTGAATATATAAATATTCACTATAATTAATATAAGTTTAGTAAGTATAATATAATTATTCAATATAAGTTTTAAATTCTATATATTGTAATAAACTACATAAAAATAAATTGTTTCATTATTTAAATTGTTTTTTTGTATTATCATTAATTTATTTATACTCGAACTCTAAATTAGCTCTAGTGTAATGATAATAATTGTAGGTTATTTGCTTTCAGTATTTTTATTAGAATAATTCGTTTAAAATCATATTATATTTGCATTTTTATCATAAATTCATAAGAAATATCATTTTGCTGCAGCTAATTTAAAGTCTGTTATGTAGGTTACCCTGATTATAATAAATAAAACACTCTTATTAGATAGACATTTTTATTAAATGTTGAACACAATAATAATTAAAACAAATTAAATACAGACATATTATTATAAAAATACCACTTCCTTATACAGACAGCATTATTCAATGTACAATTCATTTTATGATTCACACAATTAAAATCAGTTTTATTTTTACAAAACTTTCTTTTTAATTCTAATAAATTAGGACATCCCTTCTCACCTATGTCGATCACTTCACAGTTTGTACATAACTCTTTAATCCACTTAATCTTTTCCAAACCCTTCGTGATAATTTTTTTATTTTCTAGGTATGGTAAAATAACGCGTTGAAACTCTTTGTAGTCTATGTAGCCCTCGCTCCAGTAAATTCCTCGATTTCTTTCTAACCACCTCACCCGTTTTTTTTCTTCTTGTGTTAGGTAATGGAATGAATATGGTGGTTTTACCAAGAACGTCTGTGTATGATCCTGACTCGCAATAGTCAATTCTTTGACAATAAAATTATTTGTAGATTCTTTAAATCCTTGGAGTTCCACTATAATAGTATCCGCCTTCATGATATCTTCTTAACAATGTTACTTAATGGTTTGTATTCAACAATGCAATCGTTCAGAATGAGACAGTATGCTGAAGTTTGATCTGGTATCTCTGAATCACTCTCAATTTCTACTCTCACATCTACAACCGGACCTGTCTTTAGATTATCCGCTTGTCTTGAGCAATCAATGACAAATAGCGGTGCTAAATCTCTAAACTGTTTTTCGCTTATGGGCTCCGGACGACGTCCGTAATACGACTGTTGAAATCTGGTGTATTGCTCGTATAATAAAGCGATTCTGTTATTAGCAAAACTCACATTTAGGTTTTCATACGGAAAATAAGTTGAATTGAGATATACTTTAACGTTTCGAACGTGACAGTGATCGAATTGCGACATGTCCGAACTTGCATTGCTTTTCCTATTTGTCTGTAGCCCGATAATAATGTATCTTGGTTTTTCTATTTGAGATGAAGTTTTAATAGACCAGGTATGTTTTGTAGTTGTAGGTAAAGCTGGATATTCGTACAGATCCCAATTTCTGTATATCATTTGAAGTGGACGATCTTTTTCTAATACTTTTAACAAACCAATTTTTTCTTTGTCTGATACTTTAACATGCGGTACGCGCCATATGATTTTGTTGATCTGAACATCATCTACTACTTCGCCAGTATTAAGTTTTACAGCGTTCAAATTAGTATTACTTCGTAACAATATCAGTTCATGTCTACTATTTATTACAACTTTTTTAAAATCTTCAGCAAACCCAAGGAGGTTACGAAGTGGTATAGAAGCTGAAAATCTTCCTCCATCAACATTTTTTATGCCATCAATATTCCACCCCCAAGCATTAGACGTTTTTGATTCACTTTCGTTCATTGAAATTAGTGATTTCATGGTTGTTGTTATACCAGCATTTTTTATTTTATCAATCTCCACTCCATTTAGCTCATACCTAATGTCTTGAAACAAGTAGAGTAGAGCATTGTTCGTGAAATTAACACTAGAGGCTTTGTCCTTCGAATCTTTTTTGCTTACGATTACAGTTCCTTCCAAATATAGGGTGCTAGCTGATGGTAATATGTATAAGTCCTGTTGATTGATGGGTATGCGGATTTCATCGTTCCTGTTGAAACTCGTTACATATGGTTTGTAGGAATGAAATTCGATTCCTTCTATAGTATTATCAAAGGTCGGAGCTGATAAAACGTCTAAGATATTCATTTTAGCAATCCGATCGCTCTAAGAAATGCTTTATTGTCTTTTGTTAATTTTATTTTCTTCTTATTTCCTATCTTCTTAGATAGAGGTCTTATTTGATAGGTAGCTTGAGCAGAACTGATATTCTTTACTTGTTGAGACACATTTTTATTGTAATCAATCATTTTTTTCTTCTAAGATGTAAATATACCTGCACTTCTTCACCACGTAAATTGATTAATCGTTTGTTTATATCCAATAGCCTGATATGTATGCAGCTTATGTTGTTTTGATTGATTGGAAAGTAAATTGCGTTCTTCGGGATTTCTATGATCCTGTAACCAGGTGGCACATTGAGTGCAAATTCGTGAATAATGTGGCTTGGTTCACCGTTTATGTATGAACCGCTTACAATATCACATTCAATCCTGACTACGGTCGTAGGTAGAATGTTGACTGGAGACTGTGACACATGCCATTTATTTGCTTTCAAGATTTGTTTATTAAATCCTAACAGTCTCCTGAAAGAGTCTTCTTTTATAAAGTTAACGTCTTTTGTACAGAAGATAGTAGTTTTCAAAGTATTATTATTGCACTGTAACTTAATCGATGCATCTTTTATTTTGGATTTTAAATAATCATTGATATCTTGCAACTCATAAGTACCCTCTGGTATTTCAATAACTTCGTTAGAACCATAATAGAATCTATTATTACTTTTATCAATGTTTGGAATAGCATTAAATGTTGAAAAGTGCAATAATGCACACTCATACTCTCCATCTAGTTGTAACGTATTGGGATAGTACGTAGATAACACTGACGAGTTTCCAGTTATAGACAAAGTGAGTGACATCTTGTAAATGATTGAAATTAAAGAAAAGCATATAATTTATAACATAATTTTATTCCAAAAAGTCGACAAGTATTCTAAACATAAATGACCACAATTTACCGAATTAAATGTTTGATATCTTGTATAGTTATAAAACACATTACAATTTTTGAAATATCGTATCAACTCCATAGGTGGTTTTAAATTTCCATAACTATCAAAATATTCACAATAATTGTAAACTTTGACATAAGCTACCCAATGCGTTCCATTGTTCTTAGAATCATCTAAGTTAACGATACCACATTCAATCTGTTTCGGCTTCTTAGGTAACCGATCCTTCATATATACCCCACGGAAATATGGTATGTCTCTTGAGTACTTTTGAATGTCCACATTAGTTAGAGGGCGATCGGGCAGCATATTTTTCAGTTTTTTGAAGATGTTATAAACAGGCCTTTACCACTTTTATACGGCTTTATGTATAATCCCTTGCCCACCATTAAAGCCTCCATAGCTTTATTGTGACGTTCCGATTCTTGTAAATGTTGTTTGCTGGCTTTGTAATCATTAACGGTTTTTGCAATACCCGCTGCACCACCAGCTAAAGTTCCTAAAGCCGATAAACCAGCGAAAATTGGGATCAAAGGCAGAACTCCTCCAGTCTTTGGTAGAGGTATTACTCGTGGTACCCGAATTCGATGACAGGCGTTTGGAAATATTTTTTTTGCTGCTAAGTATGCTGCTTTTATCAAAGTCTTATTATCGCTGCATTTGAGTTTCTTAATTTTTGATTTTATTTTTGAAACTAAGCTTTTAAATGTTTTGACCCCAGATCCAGACTTCAGTTTGGCTTTCATGACTTTGCTCACTAGCCAAGAGCTTAGTTTTTCACCTTTCCCCGCATCTTTTGATTTCAATCTTTGTTTAGCCATATTAAGTAGTTGTAAATCAGCTTTGTGACGATTTGTTAAATCTGGATGGTTTGCATATGCAATGTCGTGGTGCATACAAGCTTCGTCTAGCTTATTTACACCTCGGTCACCTCGTGCTAAGCGTTTCTGTAGTTTAGTACCTGGTCCGCAGTAATTGTAGCCAGGCAAATGAACTTCAAATGGTAAATTATTAATTATGTCGTTGACTAGTCCACCACCCTGCATTACTCAAAGTATAATGACAGAAATAAAAAAAGGAAATGATTATATTATAATATCTTAGCTCGTTATTGCAGCTTTTTCAATCCAACTGTTTTCTGCGCTATTAAGACCTAACCATTTGACATACAATTTATTACCTTTCTTTTTCAAAACCTTTTCTATCAAATAAACATCAGGATAATTCGATTTTTGAAGTTCTTGCTCGTAAAAACTTCCTAATATGTTTTGTTTTCGCTGATCTTCTAAGTGATATGTTACTGGTAAGGTTTTATTAACCTTTTTTATAACAAATAATTCAGTGGACCAATTAGGAGTGTAACCTTTCTCAAAATTATGTTTATATTTACTTATGCGAACACAATCACCAACTTTGAATTTAGGCTTCCATTGAACTGAATCATGTTTATTTGTTTTTGTTATTATTTTTTTAATTACTGATTCATTGGATTTATTCACATCAACTGGTTTAAATTGAATAGTGCGATGTTTTGTGTTATTATATTTATTCAATATATCTTCCAATGGTAGACCAAACCACTTATAATTCCCGTTAAGGCTAAAATATTTATATAATTGATTTTTCAAGGTTCTAATAAGTCTCTCTACAATTGATGCCTTTTTAGTGGAGAACGATGAGTAATGGTTTATGTTGTGCTTCTTCATAAGCATTTGAAAAGTGCTGTTGTAAAATTCAGTTCCCTTATCGGTTTGTAAGTTAACAGGTTTTTTACGAGTATTAAGCAATATGTCTTCAAAAGCACGAGTAACATCAAATTTATTTTTTGATTTTATCGGTTTAGCCCACGCATACTTCGAGAAGCAGTCAATGACCACTAAAATGTAATTGTAACCTTTGTTAGACTTCTTCAGGTTTTGCATGTCCATTAAATCCGCTTGCCATAAATCGTGAATTCCTTTCAAAATAACAGAACGCCGGAGAAAATTTCGTCGTGCCGCTTTGTGTATTTCATTTACAATTTGCTCTTTTGCCATTACAGAGTTTTCTGAAGTATTTTGTCTACACCTGCTTTGGGGTCAAACTTATCTTGCAATTGAGTTAAAACCTCTGGTATCCTTGCTTTTAAAGTAGCTTGAACTGTATTCTGTGCGTCTCTTATGATTTGAGAACGCAATGATCCGATTAGCTTATTTACTTCTTTCAACGTATTCGCATTTATCTGATCTACATAACTCTTATTCACAGCGTCATCAGCTTCTATGGGTGATCTAATTCCTCTCAATCTAGTCGATTTTAAATCAAATTCTCCACTTTCTGATTTAATCAATGCATTTTCATTAAACTCGAACAGTTCTGATAAACGCATTCTTTTGTGAACATGATGACCAAATTTATCTATATTCATTATGACTGTATTTACAGAATGAAAGCTTCAAGTAAAATGAAAACAATATTTATTTTTCAAGATATTTATTTACTTATTAAATGACCTTCACGTAGTTCCTCTATGATGGATAATATTTCGTTATCTACTCCTGTATTTCCAGCTTCACGAGACGCTATAAGTAGCTTTAATCTTTCAACTAACTCGTTAGGATCATCCCAATATATGTAATCAGTATCTTTATTAACTTTTTTCAACATTAGCAAGCCTTTCCCTTTAGGTATATTATTTTTTTCTGTTAAATCGTTTTGCAATGTAAATAAAGGTTTTATTACATCCATATACTTTTTTCCCTTGTTACTCTTAATAGCTTTTTTCGGATCATAGTCACGTCTATGAGCATTTGTATGTAGTAACATCAACTTATAATTTTGTTTATCGTCTTCAGTAACCAAACTTAAATCGGGATCTTTTTTCAGCAGCAGTTGTTTTAAACCGGATGTATTTTTATATTTATTACCAGCCACGATTATAAATTGATCGTTAATTATTATGGGAGCAGAACCTAACATCAGTTTATCGCGTTCTACTCTGACCCCAAATGGAATGTCTGACAACGCTTCTGAAGATACTGACCAGGATGATGTATTTTGATTTTGATCAACTATTGATTCATACGAAGAGTCACTGTAAAATTCAGATTCATCTTCATCCCTTTCTGATCCTTCTTTCTGCAAAGTTTCATCTATAAAAGGGACTTCAGAATCTTCATTTTCAATAGCACGTGGACAAGGGGTTTGCTTGCTAGCTTTAGCAATTAAGTTCAGAGGTTCTGTTACAGGCTTAAAAACTGTATCCAGCGCTTGCTTAGTATCAATCTCAAAATTTCGCATTTTGCGTACTTTCTTCTTTACAGCTTCTGCAGCATTTACAATTTGTCTTTTCAATGATTTATCCATATTAGTAAAATTGACCCTATTCGGTGTAGCGTCGTGTGAAGAATAGTGAAGTCGTGTAGATGCAGTCTTTTATATTTGTATCCTTAATCAAAGACTACGAAAGTGTCAAACTTATTTCTATAACAACCTTTATTTTTGAAGCAATCTTTATTAATTACGACATAATTGAATGGTTCACTCCATATTTTTGAACACATTTCACGAAATTCACTCCAGCTCATGTCAGTATTGACGTGTTCTTCATAAACATGTCTCATATTAATTTCATCTTGTTTAAAAAGTACGATTAGGTTCGCGTTGTCTCTTATCAACTGTTTAGGAATTTTACTATATGATTGATTTAGATAAAAACAATCTATAAACTTATGTCTTCCCATTGCAAAATAATCACGCATGTTGCTTTGATTTTCACAAGCCACATCGTCAAATATAATTACAGAATTCGATTTTGCGTTGTGAACACTAAGTACTTGCTCATTTTCATGATACTTATGAAATGTAATGCCCGGTACACGTTGCAAAACTTTTTCTAAAAAAATGTATTTAGGTTGTTGCACGGTTTTCGAATATACATAAACATTTTGAAATCTTACACCATTCTCATGCAAAAGAAGGCCAATTAATAAATTGGTTTTTCCACAATTTGACGGCCCGCAAATAATGCATCGTATGGATTTAGGTAATAATTCTCCATGCCGAAAGCCAGATTCCTCCCGAGTCTGAACGCAGAGTTTGTTTACATGTAACGATTGTGGTTGTTTTACAAATTTCATGGTGACTCATTGAAACGGTTTATCAATAATGGGTCAATTAAACAATTACATAAACATTTATACGACGTGATGAGATAATATTTACTCAAGGTAACACGGTATCAAGGTAGCAAGGTAAACTGAGGTAGCAAGGTAGTTGATTCTATGAAACGATTTACACAAAAAATATGTCTCCACTACAAAAAGTACTACAGCTCCATCTATGACACATCGGATGAACTAACAAATCCTACATCGCGCAAGCAAAGTTTTCCTCGTCTTAAGGCTATAAGAACCGTCTGGTACCGTTATAAAAAATGTGTTGTTTACCAAGAATCCTGCTATGATATTGAGCGGTAATTCGTGTTTCTTAAAACGAAACGTTAAAACGTACCCTCCAATTTTCAGCTGAAATTGACAGAGGTGAACGAAGGAACGACAGGTAAGACTAGTTTTAAAACGCGAATTTGGAATAGAAACTATTGGGCATTGAATTTTAGAACTGAAAGGTGGAATAGGCGCCGAACCAGTATTTTTGTACATTCTATTCTATTCCACAACCATCGATATCAGAAATATTATTGGGAATTCTACCCCACCAGTGACGAAGGCGAACGGAGTGAGCCGTAGGAACGGCAGGTGGGGTAGAATGCCCAATAATATACTACTTTACTGTCCTTACACAAACAATAAATTCGAGACATTTTTATCAAATCGGGACGAAACTAAAGAGATTTACAATTATGTGATATGTATATATAAATATTTCCTACCAGCACCTTAGTACAGCGAACTGCATTGCAGATTGATTTAAAACCTTAAAATATCAATGATTGTTGAATTGATTGAAAGTGGGTCTACAATCTTATGCTTAATTTAGGGTAACAGTTTATGTGAGTCTACCAATGATATTATAAGTAAAAAAGGTGTAGATACTTTATAGGCGCTCAGCAAGTGACGCGCTCAAATGTGGCTAATTGACAAACCTTTACCTCAGTGCAACGTTTCCGGCTACAAGCTTCGATCAATAATAGCTCTAGATTAAGTATCACGAACAAAAAAGAGTTGCAAAAGTGGCCACAATTGCACAGACGTAAACATCTACATTTTTTTAGAAAAATGTTCAATAGTATGAACAACCTCAATTTATTATAAACCTTAACACTCAAAAATAAAGTTTGATTACCATTGCAAAATGTGTTTGCAAAATGTGTAACAAAAGTTCTGTAATAATTTTGGCGATTGAAAAAGAGTGTCCATGGAGTTTCTTGCTCATTCTTCTCCATAGAGATCTACGTTTTGGAATGAGCACCTATGGTACTTTCACAGTTTTTATGTCTTGTGACTGGGACTGTAGCACCATAACTATTTTTGTACTTGTTTTATTTTATGTCTTTTGACAATTCAAAAGTGCCTGTAATTGGCCTAGTTGAAATAAACGATTTGATTTGATTTGTTTATTTAAGTTCTTTCATCCGAAAAAGATTTAACGTTCTCAATTTAAAAATGTTTCTTGAAGATAAAATGTCATCAGTACAAAAGTAGTCATTCTAAAATGATACTTAAATTGTAAACACTATGGATTCGAAATACCGTCACAAAACCGTTTGTGGCGGTATTTTTCGGGCCGTTTTTGAAGCGTTCATCGGGAATCTAGTACTATTATTGATCGAAGGCTACAACAGACGCACGTCACGAAGTACGAAGTAAAAGTGACCCAAAACCATGAATAATGCCGTCGTGTGTTATGAGATATGGTACAAATTATACAAGCAAAACTTCTAAAAGTCAAGGAATCACATATAATTCGTAAATATACTATTTGTAAAACAAATAGTATATTTACGATATTTCCACAAATCAAACATTACGTTCCTAAAATATGGCGTCAAAAAAGAAAGAGTGCAACAGAGATAGATGTCATTACCGATCATCGCGTAAAATTATATTTGTCTCTTTTTCACTTGCGATGCCATCCTACTTTAGCGACTAATTGTGATGTAGTGTGCTATTGCAATATTTAGCTATTCATGTGTGCGTTAGTGTGCCGTTTTTGAAGATAGAATGTCGTGTAGGTAACGTATCTATTCATTTATAATATCATTGATGTCTACCTTTGTCACAGTGAATTTCATGCATAACTTAATACACTGCCATCCTAACTTCGAGACTTTTAATACAAAATTATAACTAAATCAATATCATTTTTGGTGGCTAAAAATAGTTTTGTCATTTTTCGTGACTAGTTAAGACAAATAACAATTTAATACGCCTCATAGATACAATATAAGGGTATTTATATTCGTACGACTTAAAATTATTAAGGCTACCTATACTAATTCCAATTTAACAAAATCTTTTAATATCGTTCGAAACTGATCATAATTATCATCCATAAATATTAAAACGGCTCAGGCACCCAACATATCATTCTTACGAAAATAATATACAGGGTGTAATTAAACACATCACAAAGCCGTTAACTACGCATACTGTACAATTGTACATCTAACTAAATAGCTTTACGCTAAAATTATCGCTGGGAACCGACTATTATTTTTAGGTATCAAAAAATAATAATTTTATTGCGCGCAATGTAAAGCAAACGGGTTTCGTGTCGTTGTGTGCGTAGGCGGGCGGCTTGACGCACACAAGCGCTGCTGGAACGCGCTGTGATAAGAACGTATCGACGTGCGTGCGTAATTTTTTTTAGAAAAATCGAAAATTCAGGTAATGTTTGTTTGGAAAAAAGTTTTGTAATAATATGTACTTAGAGTTCGATTTCGTAAAAAAAAGTTTTAAAAAATGCAACTTTGACCTTCAATATCTCGAGAACCCGTGGAGTCCCAGGTATGGTCTAAAGGAAAAAAAATGATCCAAATAATGGGTAGAATACGTGGCTTTCGGCTTCGTTAAGTGTCTTCTTACACCCGGTATGTTCATACAGTCCCCGTACACGACCTCGACTGATGCGACTGCATGGTGGACTTAACGAAGGACACGCCTAGGAAACGCTCTCGTGTGTCTAATTTCTGTAGCGTAAGCAGTATAGTGTGACTGCGAGTGCTGTAACACTGATCACGAATGTCATACATCATGGGACATTTTATTACACGTGCTTATAGAGTACACTGTTCAAACGTCGACGGAATCGTTACGAAGTGGAACTGGTTGGCCCGCCATCCCATTCGGTCTCGCGAGCACGTAACGAGCGGTACAGCCCTTGCGGTCACACTGTATCTCTTAACAAGTCGTGTCGCAATTACTTGTGGTATGAACAAAATGACATTTTTATTTATTTGCACTAGGAATGGTTACTATTAAATCTACGAATAAATTGTAACTTAATATTTTTCGGACAACAATCGCCTACATAAATTGAAAAAAAAACTAATGTAATCTTCTTCTTCTTCCTGCCCTTATCCTATTTTATTTGGGGTCGGCGCAACACGTTTTCTTCTTCCATTCTCCCCTATCAGACGTCACAGTATCATTTACTCCTTTTTCTTTCATATCATTCCTTAGACAATCCATCCATCTTTTCTTTGGCCTTCCTCGTCCTCTCCATCCATAAAAAAAACTAATGTAATGCTAATAAAATACTTAAAAAAACATAACCCTTGACTTTGGTGTCACCAAGTCGGGAAAAAAATAGTTTTCAGTCAAACACACAATATTGACTAATTAAGCAATTTACGATAATGTTTTTTTTACTTATAAAAATATTTTATTCGAAGTAATTTGGCAAAGCTTATAAGAGCAAAATAATACTAATACTCATATACTTCTACTTAAAAGAAAAAAATATCTACTACGATTTTTAATATAAATCTTATCACCCAATATCAACTAATTGGAAAAATCGATGGCTAAGATTCAATAACCCCTTGTAAACCACTGGGAAGTTTTCTTCCCACAACCTGTCATTAGTGTCAAATTTCGGAAAAGCCAACGGGAAGTTTTCTTCCCAGTGACAGTTAAGAACTGTCACTTTGACAAGACAGACATTTGACAGGTCTGATATTATTGGATGTTTAGGCTCACCAGTGGATAAGACACTTCCATACAATAATAATAATTTGAGGAAGACTTTAATATTTTTATTTTTTATAAATTTTCTTTCGGCTGTATGCGAGGCAAAATTCACAGATTGTACATAAGTAACGTAACATAAGTTGGACATAAGTAAAGTAAATACATTCGAATATCAGCATTGCTTATAAAATAATAAGATTTGTATTAGCATGAAACTCTAATCCACATTTGCACATAGGAATACGAACATTATTCTGTAGAAAACAAGGTGCTTATTAGTTTACTAACTTAGCGAATAATAGTTAAAATTTTATTCAGAAACCGAATCAATACTTTTATCGATTAATGAGTACCTATTTTACTCGTCCAGCTGCTATCGTGGTTATTTATGCAAATACCAACATTACTTGGTACACAATAAGGATCGTATTAGCATGTAACTTTCATTCATACTACGCTCATTGTAAAATGACCATTATACAGGTTTTATTAAGGTTTAAATTCGTCAAACACTCACAACATTGACACTAGGCGCTATCTTCATCTCATTACTTAGTACACAATAAGGATCGTATGACAATGTAACTTTAATTCACATTCTCTCATTGAAATATAAACATTATATTGTTGTCGTTAAGGTTTAAATTCGTCAAACACAACATTGACCCTAGGCGCTATCTCCATCTCATTACTTAGTACACAATAAGGATCGTATTACCATATAACTTTTATTCATATTCGCTCATTGTAAAATGACCATTATACAGGTTTTATTAAGGTTTAAATTCGTCAAACACTTACAACGTTGACACTAGGGGCTATCTCCATCTCGTACTGGAAGTACTTCTCATACTTGGGCCACAGTCTTCCCGCCAGTCGGATCAGTTTGTCCAGCTGTGGGCTGCCGGCCCAGCTACTGACGTCATTGTTGGCACCCAACGTGGTACTGCAGGCGGATTCAAACGCGCGGCGAGTATTGTCGTCTGGGGAAAGGACGCAGTGGGCGTAGCGGCAGAGGAGGCGGTGACTGGAAGAGAAAAGGAATAGATTTGAGTTTTTTTTTAATTGTATTTATTGTCTCATTACACAACTTTTCATAACAGATAAACTTTTTTAAATGAACTGACGGACTAATTATATTTGCATTTTCTTGATGCTATCAACAAAATGAACGATACAGCGTGTTTTTTTTTTTCATTCAAAACCAACGGTTTCAATTCCTGGCCAGGAACATTAATATTTCGAACACCCAATGATACAGTTTTAGTTTTCATCAAAATCGGCCTCAAAACTTCTTTGTATTGTTCGCCATTCCTCACAGTTTCGGATTTAGCCATCCACGTCCAGTTGGAAAATTCATCCTGTATACCTGTAGAGATGAGAATGTGTAGAGACAAAAATGGATAAAGTAAATAAGGGGAAATGGCGCCTGTGAAAGGAATTATTTGTCATGGTACGGACATGTGATGAGGAGGGATTACATTAAGAAATTGATGGGTGTGAATGTTAAAGGAAGTGGAAGGTCAAAGAAAAGATGGATGGATTATATGAGGAATGATATGAATGTAGGAGTAAATGATGTTGTTACGTCTGACAATAATAATAATATATAAATAAAAATCGTTTATTTGTACACAAAAACCAAATAGTACTAAGCAAGGACTTATGATTAAGTTGTACAACAGTGTCATAGTTAAAGTAGAAACATCTGACTCCTACACTAGGCAAGAAGCCTGTATCTTAGAAGCCGAAGTTCCCTAAGATTTCATTGACATACAACAGTTTAAATATGATCGTCGTACAAGTACTTATATTAAAAACATTAAAAAAAATGTATTAGTTTATGCGCAAACAGCATTTTTTTTACCTACTTCAAGACATTACTTTGAGTAATTTTTCAGTTTCATCATATGATAGCTCTTGCAACCACTTGGTTACTAAATTTTTCACCTCATATTTTGTACGGTTATATATAAACAACACTTTATTTATTGATAGGGGAGAATGGAAGAAAAAATCGTGTTGCGCCGACCACAAGTAAAATGGGATAAGGGCAGGAAGATGATGATGATATCTGGAGGCCTACCATGACATCTTAAAGCGTGAGTAGTTCAGCTGTGGGATCAAGGCGCTAGAAAACTTGTATAGCTCTGTCCCTTTCAGCGGAACTACTCGCGCTTAAAGACCTCATGGTAGGCCACCTAAAGTGATGTACTCACAGTGCAGTCGGCTTGTCAGTGTCAGCGTGCATGGTAACGACCCGCAGTAAGGACCGCTTGGGCTGCTCCATCCACCGACCGACCAGCGCCCGCGCAGCAGACGCACACTCACGCACGCTATCTGACCGGGCAGACTCGCACGCACTGTCTGACCGGTCAGACTCACCGTGTGTGAGGGCCATGCGACACGCGTAGCATATCCACGCTGCTATGATTGGCTCGTTATCCACGCTAGAAATTAATTAAAGAGATTACATAGGAAAGTATTATAAATTATCCGTCCGCCTAGCTTTTTCAGGTCGAAAGTCTGAAAGACAAATAGTTATACCAAGGGGTAACGTATTCCGGGGTCGCGGGACTTATCTCATTACCGTGACCCCGGAACATAAAGGGCTATCGAAGGACACCGTGGATTTTAGTCAGTACAAGTCTGACAGTCCCTCCCGCCCTGCCCGGGGTGGGAGGACTCATTTGATGATTTTACAACGATAAAAAAAAAGGGGGTAACGTATTACCCAGTAACTGGGCTATGGAGTGTGGAGGTCAGATAGGAAGTCTCTCCATGTTAAATACTGATATTCAGCTGCATCCCGTTGAACTAGAAGCCGACCCAAACATCATCACCTGCCTAGCCCTTTCCCAACTATGTTGGAGTCGGCTTCCGTCTAACCAGCCCGTTAAACAAGTAACAAGCGATAACGTTTAGTAGTCTTTATTTAATTGATTTTCAATTTTATGAACTTGGATATTAAGTTGAAAATCTGTTGAGCTCCTTCAGAAGTCTGAGTCGAGCTACACGAAAACCGACAAATTCATGCACTGACTGGACATAATCTACTCAAATCTGTGTGGTTCTATCCTCAAAAGACCATCTCAGACATCAGCATGGTCCTCGTATGACCTGAGCAAAACAATGTCTGGACTTTAAAAGAGACTGTGACCTCTGTGTTTGTTTCGGCTGTTTCTTCTCAGAGAAGTCAGGTACGAAACACCGGCCTCATCTAGTTTTAAAAATATTGGTTGTGACGTGTAAAAGTGCTTTTTTTATAACCAACTTACAAAATAAATATAATTTGTTAAAGCTTGCTGAGCATTTACATTTATCGTTTGCCAGTTTTCTACAGGTTCTGATGCTGCGCTAAAAGCCATATGAAAGACCACTTACAAGTGTATATCAGCAGCTAATAAGGCAGAGAATACGGCGCGTGTGTCAGCGGGCGCGTGCTTGTGAGTCAGTACGCACGCGTACGCAGCGTGCAGGCGTGCGCGCTGACACAGAGCGTGAGCCTCACGCCACGGACACGACGACCAGCGGGACGAGATCTCACGCCAGCCGTATGGTTCTGAACATAGAAAAATAACTTCGTTATGGTATCAAACAGGCTTGATTTGTAGAAATTAAATTGTTATTAAAAAAAATTAGACCAGAAACTTCGGAGTACTTCGAGACGCCAGCAGTTCAACCTAACCCATCTGTAATGTTTTACCAATTCAACATTAACTTTCCGCTATTGTGATAAGGTTGAAAATCTATTAAAGAAATTTAACAGCAAAATGGATGCTAGTTCGCTAAAGATAGAATAGAAACTTACCATTGCACAGTAGTAGTGCCCGCATAGACGCATCAGCTAGCGTCGCGAAGTATTCGAACGCTGTGAGCGTCGCCACTGCAGACACGCATGCGCGAATCAACCGTGAAGGACTCTTTGTTACCCAAGTTACCCAGACCTGAAGGAAAAATATAATAATTGTTATTAGAAGATGAGGATAGAAAGAGGCTAGAGCATCTTATGGAAGCCATACACGTTAGGGTTTGCATGATGGTTTTAACCTTGTATGCATAACCGACAGGCAAGCCCTATCGTTTATGTGTTAAGAGGAAAGCATAGCGGCTGCCATTTAAAAAAATAGGTATTTAGAAAAACTCGTGCTGTCGCTCCTCGACCTCCCCGACCCCCGATCGTGCAATAGAGAGCGTTGCAGCTCGCGACTGAAAGTATTTTTTATATGAAATTTGTCTCTCGGGAGAAAACGCTTTTCACATACTAAATCACGACCAATCTCTTAGATTCTGGCGTCAATCGTTTCAGCATATTATATTCTAGGTTTGTAGGTTTTGCTTTTTTTTTTCTAAAACTTCTTTGTTTTTAAAATACTTACAAAGGTTTTACTTCAATGAAGATTTTGTCATAAAAATAGTAACTCTTAGGCGCCTGTAACTTTCAAACTATTATAAATTTTGAAAAAATGAAAACCTATAAACCTAGTTTTTTACTGTGTCAGAAGCATTCTAAAAAATCATTGAGATAGGATAACATTTAGGGGCAGGAAAACGTTTTCCCTTTCAGTATGGACGAGCGCTCGGTAACTGTACAGTTATCAGTACCTCGAGCACGAATCACTTTCGAAAAAATATTCGTATCGTCTCCGAAAGCATTTTGTATGGGAACTTGAACAGCGCCTCTGGTGAGCGTAAATTGAACTAATTTTGAGAGCACGAACAAATACGTGTAAGTTTCGTATCGTCTTCATACTTCATTCGAAACGTAATTTGAGCCATTTGTATGAAGATAGCAAGCACGAACACAAAATATGACGGATAGTTTCGTAACTGTCGAAGGCTGGCTTACGAGTTTTACGAATATTTATTCACTTCAAATTTGACAGTGAGAAAACATTCGTCGGGGTTTATTGTATGGATAAAATTATAATTAAAGTGATTGTGTTGTAGTATTTTGTTAGAAAATGAATGTGTGCTCCAATATTTATTATAATATGAATGTGTGCTGAAACTTGAACGCTCACCAAGCATATAATCCACCGCATGCAATAAAGTATATGGAAAGAGCCATATTGGGCATCTCTCTCTACGACCGGGTGAGAAACACAGAAATTCGTAGAAGAACGAGACTTTTAGACATAGCATGGGTGATAGCAAAAAGAAAGTGGAAGTGGGCGGGTCATATATGCCGTAGACTGGATGGAAGATGGGGAAGGAAAGTGTTGGAGTGGAGACCACGAACGGGAAAGAGGAATGTAGGGAGACAACCGACTAGGTGGACAGACGATCTTGTTAAAGTGGCCGGAAGAAACTGGATAGCCATAACACAAAACCGCCAGCAGTGGAAAGATTTGGAAGAGACCTACACTCAGCATTGGGTGACTAAAGGTTGAAGAAGAAGAAGAAGAAGAATGTGTGCTCCAATATTTATTATAATAATATGATATTTTTCTATTTATGCTGCCATAATTCACAAAAAATAAGCACTTGACATGACAGGATTACATAGATCTTTTAGCAACCGTACCTATCATGTTGCTTCTCAACCATTGCTCGATTCATTGATTGATATTATTGTCATTATTAATAAAATAAATAAAATCATCAAACACAGAACATTCATAAAGTTTTTCTTTATTTTAACAATACATTTTTCATTACATACCATGACAAAATATGCTCCTTAGCCTATTATCGTCTCATGGCCGCACTAAGGTAGGTACTCTGTGTTATTCAATATCGGTCTAGCAATATAACGTGAAAGAACAAACAAACTCATATTTGAATTGACTACTATGGATTTAAAACATTCACACTTAAAAATACAAAATAAACATTTTATTATGGACCACAGTTCAATGTATTAGTTAGTTATTTAGGACCTCAAAGATAGGAATTTCTTCATAATGCAAGCCTTATGGAGAAGTACTGTCTTCTCATTCAAGCTCTTCGCCGAATTTCCAAACGAGAGCCTCGTCTCATCATTGAATATCGTGGGGGATCCTTCTGTTCAACCGGTTAACAGACCTTCTTGATCAGGGTGTCAATTACTTATTTACTCCAGTAGGAATACTTCCGTTTAGTTATCTCAGTTTACTGGAATAGCTTACAGAAAAATAACGAACTATAACAACAAAATCATTGAATATTGATTTGAAACCTCTTGACAACGGAAAGATTTGACAATATAGACATTAGGTATGACACAAGCTTTTTTTTTCAAAATAATATTTTTTTCATGGCTTTTTATTTGTGCCAGTATGACAGATGTTCGTTTAGGAACGCAGTCAAATCAAACACAACGTTTTAGTAATTAGTTTAATTATTATCTAACTGAATATTAACTGTTTCTGCAGTCCCTTTGTAGAGTTGCGAGACGAAACCTTCAAATATTCGTGCTAGGGGTACAGTACCCGTAGCACGAATATTTGAAGGTTTCGTCTCGCCACCGTATCATACCGTCGATACAATAACGGCATACAACGAAAGTCGGAAGCACGAAGCACTTCGAATTAGTACCGAGGGCGCGATACGAAAACGTTGGTGACGTCATACTAATGTAAATAAGGATGGGAAAAATAGAACGAATGATCTTACATTTGAATGAATATTTCGTTCAGAATCTGAATAAGTATTTAGTTAATAAAACAATTAATGATTTTAGAGCATTTAAAACTTCAATTCTGTAAAATTTATGAAGCAATATGAAAAAAATGCAGAAAATGTTATTTTTCAGTTAGATATATGGCATATTAGTTTAACTGATTACTAAAACTTTGTGTTTGGTTTGAGTGTATTCCTAAACGAACGGCGGACTGTTGTTTTGAAGTGTTGTGTCGTGATTTGAAAAATGAAAATTTGTGGAAATATTATATTGTTCTACAATGAGAACCAGCCAACCGCAGTCCCTCATTTTGATTGAATTTATGGAAAAGTAAGTGAAGATATTGTTGTACATTACCCTATATTATATTATACCCTACAGCGAGTCGCCCATTACTCGCGCATGTTCCTTCGAGCAAAGACTACAATATATATAATGAGATAGACGGTACTCTCGACCGTGATTCCGTCATCATACAAGCAGCGCCATCTATCCGCGGTGGTGATGAACTAAATCCATAACTATAGCTACGTATAGGTACATACATATAGCTATGGCCGCTTCAATTTTATTCTGGTATTTAAAATATCGACTCTTTCCTATAAATAGATTTTGACATAACTCTCTAAAAGTTTTGTCAAAAACTATTTACAGGAAAGAGCCGATTAATCGATTTTATTGTCTGTAATAAAAAACGTAAATTACTTATACACATATTTTTATTTTAGAAAATAGATGACAATGAAGTTTACAATAAATTGTCTAAATAAATACATAAGTAGTAGGTATTAAATTAATGCAAATCTCGCTTGCTACTATCCTGTTAATATCCTTAATTGTGCAGGCCTGGGCAAAATACAAAAAAAAATATATTATAAAAATAACTATTATTAGGTATTCTCACAAGTTGAGAGTTCATTATTGTCTGATTTTATTGGTATGTTTGTCAAAATTTTCTTTATCTTTATCAAATTTACTTAATCTGTTCTTTGGGTAGTGGAAGACTGCTTCAAAGCGTCTTCGGCATACTCTTCGGTTGTTATAAATGAAGATTTCATCAAACTCTTTGATGGTATCTCCAACACTTTAAACCCATCTCTGGAAGCGTTCTCTTTCAATATTTGGGTTTGGAAATTTGTGCAGCAGACCTGGAATATTTAATGATTAATTACTTTTGACTGAGCTTAATTCATGTAAATTAAACAACAACATAAGTAATATAATATGATGTATACCAACCGTCTTCTGTAGTAGGTAATCGTACAGCCAGGCACACAACAAGACATGAAAGACATTGTATGTGAACACCGGAAAATTATGAAATACAGAAGAGTCAATTTCTCACAACACTGACACGAGTCCTATCTCAAACAAGAGTCAATTGCTCACACTTATAACTAACTACGAGTCCTATCTCAAACCAAAATAGAGTCAATTTCTCACACAGAGTCCAATCTCACAAAACAAGAGCACTTGACTGTGAACTCCTCACGCCAAAACGGACGAGCATCAGCTCAACTCGAAGTGGAAATCCAGGGTCAACGGCTCAACTCGAAGTCGAAATCCAGGGCAAAACGTTTTTCAACCAATATTTATTATCTCGAAATCAAAAATTTAATATCAAATTATCTTATTTTCTATGTGACATGTTAAGTCGTTTTTTTTTTGGAATTTCATGGCCTGGTAACTAGACCTTTAAGTCACCTACTAGGACACAAAATGTTTTTGCAATGTTGATTGAATACGTTGTTTTACTTTTTCTATTTACTAAATTAAACTAGTGTAAATTAAATAAATACGTTTTAGCAACATAAATATTTTTATATATATTATTATTTTTGATTAAATCATAACACAGTTATAAAGTGGTAACCCAACGGGTAAAACGGCTTAATAGTTTTCACCATGATGGATAGATGGCGCTAGTTTCCGTACAAAAGTTTCAAGCAGGCTGCAATGTTCTAAGAGAACATGGCATGCCTTCGAGAGCATGACTGCATCGCAGAAGGAGGCGACCGCTTCCCATTCTGTCTCGCTCCGCAGCATGTCCTCGACCAATGCCGGGCGCGAGAGGTCTCCGCTTATCGCCGTCGTGAGGATACGGCGGTGCTCTGCCCAAGCGGGGCAGTCCTGCACCGAATGCTCCGCCGTGTTCTCCGGGCGATCGTCGCAGTGGTGACACCCAGGCGTTTCTACCCTCCTTACTTCACAGGTACCTCCAGAAACTTCCGTGTCCGGTGAGGACCTGTGTCATGTGGTAGGTCAGGACGCCGTGACGCCTATCCAGCTACTCCTCAAAGAGGGGTCTTACCGCCACGATTACGGCGTGACCGAAACTGTCAGTCTTGATAAAAATATCGGGAATGCGAACCATGACAGGACTACAAAAATCTTTTGGCAATCGTATTATGTTGGCCCTTTAGATTCATTGCAGTATACATTGATTGATTTTTTTTTTAGATTCATTGCATGATTTATTGATTTTATTGTCATGACAAAATAAATAAAATATAATAATAATTAACATTTAAAAAAATCATAAAGCTTTTCTTTATTTTTACATAGTTCACATTTATAAATATGTCAAGACAAAATGTAACCCTAGCCTATCACCATCTTCAGGCCCATCTTACTCTGTGCTGTTCAAAATCGGTCCAGCTGTAATAAACGTGTGTCTATGAATGGCGCGTGGTGGCGCAGCGCCGGGGTGTATCCCCGCTGCCTGCCGAGCACGCCGTAATTGCGGCGGTAAGACCCCTCTTTGAGGAGTGGCTGGATAGGATCACGGAGTCCGCGTCACCTACCGCTTGACGCAGGTCCTCACCGGACACGGAAGTTTCGAGAGGTACCTGTGTCTGATGAGGAAGGAGAAAACGTCTGGGTGTCACCACTACCTTTAGAGGGCCAAAGCCGACTCATTTGAAGATTTTACCACGAGATAAAAAAAAGCTGTATAAACATGCAAGCAGAACAAACAAACTTACAATTGCGTTTACTAATAAGGATTTAAAACTTTCTACATTTTCTTATGACACAGAGTCCAATGTATTGGTAGTTAGGGCATCAAAGATAGGAGTCTCTTCATAATGCAAGCCTTATCGAGAAGTATCTACTGCCTTCCAATTCAAACTCTTCATCGAATCTCCAAGGAAGAGCCTCGGCTCATCATTGACGATCGTGGGTGATTCTTCTGCTCAACTGGTAACGGACATTCTTGATCAGAGTGTCAATTACTTATTTACTCAAGTAAGAACTCTGTATAATGGGATCGATTAACAAAAAAATATATAAATCAACAACAAGAAATCATTGAATATTGATTTAACGCCTCATGACAATGTTGCCTCAAATAAAAGCTTTTGATCTGCTCTTTATAGTGTTCATATATACTTTCAATGATAAATGCTTCTGAAATTACATAATTGGTCCTAGACTCCGAAAGAAAGAATAATAGATAAATAGGTAGAATAATAGATATTGGAACACACAGTCCTTTAGCTCACGTTAAAATTTTAGGCATGGGGACTTATCCAAGCCAAGCGGAGGTCCTCGTGGCAGGCATTATGTGCAACAAAAATGGAAAGAATTGGTGGAAATGCTCAACAGTGATGGCACCGGGGATGCTCGACCAGAGGAAAAGTGGCGGAAGGTAAGCCTACTAAATCCTAATATACTCGTAACTCCACTATACTTAATTTACACTGTCGCGGGACTAACGAATACCGGGACCCCGGAACGTAAAGGGCTATTGAAGCCTAGGACATCATGGATTTTAGTCAGTACAAGTCTGACAGTCCCTCCAGCCTTGCCCTGGGTGGGAGGACCAATTTGATGATTTTATTACTCTAAAAAAAACATCATTTACACAATGTTTCCTTAAATATGCGTACATTTTAGGAAATAAACTTAATTCACACAATTAGAAATACATGCATGCGTTAGGCTGCTTTTCCACCAGAGATGCGCTATGCTACGTTGCTGCGGATGCGTTTGATATCCACCAATCATATTCACTGGTTTACATAGCACAGCACTGGTGGAAACGGATTCTTGTGACAGCACATCTTCGTAGCGCAGCTACGCATCTTCATAGCGCAGCTACCTTGTGACAGCACATCTTCGTAGCGCAGCTACGCATCTTCATAGCGCAGCTACCTTGTGGCGGCGCATCTTCATAGCGCAGCTACCTTGTGACAGCGCATCTTCGTAGCGCAGCTACATAGCGTAGCATCAGTGGAAACGGTCACACAGTTTCGTAGCTCAGCTTTTACATCCTCGCAGCACAGCTACATAGCGCATCTCTGGTGGAAAAGCAGCCTTATGGTGGTGCTGGGCATCCTAATTTTATTCATGTTTGTATTCAAGGTTTGGAGTGATTTAAAAAACAACGTTAAAAAAAAGTGGGCAAAAATTAACAGGTCTGCTCATAGTACAGGAGGTGGGCCACCAATTAAATTGGCCCTGACAGACCTGGAAAGCAGGGTCTTACATTTAATTGGTGTGCAGGCTGCTTCTGGGATGCCAATCCAAGAAGCAGGATTCATTCAGGTGATATTTTTTTATTGGTGATATTATGCCTAGTTTAATGTCTCTTTAAAAAAAAATGTTGCCCCACCCTAGGAATTTCTCCTCTGTCGTGTGTGCGTTTACAAACATAGAAACTCACACACACAAACACCCAGACCCAGAACAACTACTTGTAGGTCATAAAAATAAATGTTCCGTGTGGGAATCAAACCCGCGACACGCTGCGCAGCAGTCCAATCGCTCAGCCACTGCGCTAACCGTACCGTCATTTTCATAGTTCTTGTGTGGATGACTGGCTGGCCCGTAACGATAGCCTAGCCTAGCTTAACTCACAATTTTTAAGTAAGCACTAATACTCAATTATTTTTTTATTAAAATAGGGTGTTGGAGTGGTGGTTGATGAGGAAAATTGCTTTTCTTATGGTTTACGAGTATCTGCCACAGAAACTGTAGACGAATCCACTGTGGATGATGTTCCATGTGAATACACACCAATTTCTGAAGGTTGGCATACTTTTAATTTATTTATCATTTATTTGAATGTTGCGTAATCAATACCCACTGAACGCTTCACATTCGCCCAGACCTTATTTCTATTCTCATTGTTTTATACAATGTTTAAAACTTGATTTAATTTTCCAGATGAATGGAATACTCCAGGACCAAGCAGCCAACCGACAGTCGCTTCACCTCTTCTTCCTCCTGCTCCACGACCACCAGCACTTACACCACCACCACCACCAGCTCCAGTGCAAATCCAGTGGCAACCGCCGAAAAAAAAGAGGAAAGAAGATCCAGTTTTAAAAATGTTTAAGGAGTGTGAGGGGAATGCTAGGGTGTATGAAATAGAGCGTGACCGAATTGCGCAAGAATTAGAACGAGAGAGGATTCGTCAGCGTGATGTAGAGCTTCAGTTGCAAGCTCAGTGGTTATATATTATGAAAGAGGCATTAAAATTATTTAAATCATATTTAGAGAAAAGAAATGAATAGTGTCTGATTTTTTATTTTATTTGTATTAAGGTGTGTTGATACACTTCACATTACTTTTCACTTCTATTCCTTAAAAAGAAAACATTTTGTATTTAGGTTAGAATTAAATTTATTTTTCTTAAACCATAATAATACTTTTTTTTTAAATAATAATAAAGAATATTCTGTCTATCTAATTATAAGTGTTCCTAAGTGAAAATTATTGTACAATGATAAAATATTACCAGTTTCTGATTTTTTCCATTCACCTAAATCTGGATCATGTTATGATAAAATCTAAAACAACTAACTTAAACCACATTTTATAATCGTTCAAACGTAGAAATTGCATTGAAATTCCATGTTGACACTATTACGCAAATAATAATAACACTACAACTAAAATTATCAATCATAAAACAAAAATAATTAAACCGTGTATCACCCCGGGTCTGTTACGCTGCATTAGACACAGGGATAAGCTCCATCTTAAAGCTAGAAAAAACCCAGATAACTTGGAAATTAAACAAATGTACATCAGATACAGATTTTTTTGCAAAACTATCTCTAATAGGTATATAAAAATCAATGCTACTTTTCGTTGTTATGTTGTAACTCAAGAACGGGCTCACCTATACAAACCTTTGCTTTTGCTTTGTTCGAACTATTTAGTAGATGCTTTGTGTGAAGTTTTCACAAAATCGGACGAGCAGTTCTTAATATACCCGTGCGAAGCTGGGACGGGCCACTAGTATTTTATAAAGTTAAATGTGCCTTTGAAAACGTATAATTTAAAAAAAAAGTTAAAAGTAATTGTAAAAAACCTGAAAATTAATTAAACAATAGCATCAATAAATAAACAAAAAGACACTAACGAAAGACTCCTATAAAAGATTTATACAAACTTTCATCCCCTATTTTATCCCTTCGGGGTAGAATTGATCAAAATCCTTTCTAAAGGTAGACCCGTGCCTCGCGATCGATCGCGGCCGCGCATAGCTTACGACTGTCGTCGGTCGCTCGCGACAATAGTCACATTATGAAAATGTATGGTGCCGCTGCTGAGGCCCGCGACAGACGCGCGCGGCCGACGAGGGTCGTGAGCCGCGCGCGGCCGTGTCTTGAAATTTAGTAGATGTTGTTCGACAGTTCCCTCTAGACGTGTGTTTACCGTAGTCAAAATCATGGTTGAAGTGCTAATTGACATCCTTGAAGAAGAAGAAGAGGAGGATGACGAGCTGCTATTGCTATATTATGAAATTAGAGCACCAATCGACCCTATCTTTAAAAGCAGAAATGAAGAAGGATACTACCAAATATTGATTCAAAAGCATTTTGTATTGTGATGAACAAAAATTTCGGAGGTTTTAAATATTATCATCTACTAAATTTCAAGACACGGCCGCGCGCGGCTCACGACTCTCGTCGGCCGCGCGCGTCTGTCGCGGGCCTCGGCAGCGGTACCATACATTTTCATATTGTGACTATTGTCGCGAGCGACCGACGACAGTCGTAAGCCGTGCGCGGCCGCGATCGATCGCGAGGCACGGAAGTCTACCTTTAGCAGATGCCTACGTCATAACAGCTACCTGCATGCCAAATTTCAGCCCGATCTGTCCACTGGTTTGGGCTGTGCGTTGATAGATCACTATGTCAGTCAGTCAGTCACCTTTGAGATACCTATATATTTTGGATTTCAACATCATCATCATCATCAGCCGGAAGACGTCCACTGCTGAACATAGGCCTCCCCCTTAGACCGCCACTCCGAACGACAATTCGCCACTTGCATCCATCGGTTGCCCGCGACCCTCACGATGTCGTCGGTCCACCTAGTGGGAGGCCTACGCTGTATCTTCCGGTCCGTGGTCGCCACTCGAGAACTTTTCTTCCCCATCGGTTGTCAGTTCTACGAGCGATGTGGCCTGCCCATTGCCACTTCAACTTGCAAATTTTATGAGCTATGTCGGTGACTCTGGTTCTTCGCCAAATATCCATGTTCCGGATTTTATCCAGCAAAGAAACTCCGAGCACAGCTCTTTCCATTGCTCGTTGAGTGACTCTTAGTCTCTCTAAAAGGCCAGCAGTCAAAGACCACGTCTCAGAGCCATATGTAATAAAGTCTCCCGGTTTCACGCCTTTCTGAAATTGGATTGGTTTCGTGCTCTCTTCCTGAAGTCGGATGGACATGGTGGCGTTTCTATACAAACACTTCAACACTTCGATATACCTATAGTCCGATATGACATCGTTGGCGGGACTGCAATACTGCCCAGGTTTCGATTAAATCAAAGGCTTTTTCATAGTCCACAAACGCTAAACATAATGGCCGATTATACTCCTCTGTCTTCTGTATAATCTGGCAGAGCGTGTGTATGTGGTCTATGATGCTAAAACCTTTTCGGAAACCGGCTTGTTTGGGAGGCTGGAAGTCATCAAACCGAAATTAATTATTTATATTATGAAGCCGATTAATCCTATCAACTAACATGTTTCTTATGGCTCTACCGCGAATCAATTCATCCCTAGAACCACTTTCGCGAAAAGCTTCTTCTGGGTAGGAAAATGTTGAAAAGTCTAATCCTGAAGGGTACGTTATATCACCTTCAGGATCAGGCACCATAAAATCTAGTGCTAGATTGTGTAGAACGCTACATGCCATTATGATGGAAGCACACCTCTCAGGTGTATAGTGTAATGTGCGGTCCTTAGAAAGGCATCTCCACCTATTTTTAAGTCTTCCAAATGTATTTTCGATCACAACTCGTGCCTTCCCATGGACAGTATTATATTTTGCCTGAATAGTGCCTTCAGCAGCATCTGTTATTGGTGTCATCAACCAAGGCCTCTGTGGATATCCAGAATCCCCTGAAAATAATATATATATTATTTAACTCTCTTTATTCATTTTATACACTTATTTGTTACATTTTTAAATATTTTTACAAAAAGAAATAAAAAAAAACATTTAAAAATATAAAAAATAGCAGTCCACCAGGACCGGGAACAGGGTCCGGGACGCCGGCGGTCAGGGCTCCTGAGAGAGGAACCTCCTAACAATACGCGCTGTGTCCAGAAGTACTGCCTTCTGAATCAGGCGCCTGATCCAGCTGCCAAGCGAGAGCCTCCTCAGATGTTGTTCGAGGCTCTTGGCTATTAAGCCATTGGCAGACACGACTATCGGCACAATGACTGCTGTATTCACGTCCCACATGTCAACAACCTCGCGGGCCAGATCAAGATACTTGAATTGTTTATCCTTTTCTGCCTTCACGAGGTTCTCATCATGCGGGACCGTTATATCAACAATCATTGCGCGACGCTCCGATCGATCTATCACCACAATGTCAGGCTTATTGGCAACAATATATTTAACTAATTATTATAATTTTAAAGACAATTTACAATATTTTTTGTATTGTGTCTTTATTTTAAAATTAAAACAACCTACTTGTACAAAAAATACATTATATACGAGTACCTAAAAACCACACTTGTTCATTATTCCGGTGTAAGTCTTGGATATACCTATTGGCTTGACTATTTTCCCAAATAAAAGCGTCATGGGTGGCACCTCCATACTTTGAATTCACATTTAGAATTCTGCATTCACTGTCACATATCTACAATTTAAAGACGTAGAAAATGTATAACTGTACAAAAAATTATAATTAATTGTTATCTGAAGTAATTGTACGGTTATAAGGATAAATTAGCAGGGATATCTCACCATTTGCACATTCAGTGAGTAGAAATGCTTTCTGCAGTAAAACAAGTGCTCTATGTCTCTTTTTGGAGTGAATATATGGAAATGAGAGCCATCAATGCATCCTATTACTCCAGGGAAGCCAAATTTTGTATAAAATCTGTAAAAGAAGTATAGCATTAGGTATTACTGTCTATCTTTGTGGTTATTCAGTTGATCGTTCCTTCGCTGTTTAGTTTTTATTGGCCTACATAGTTATTATAATTATTACTTACTTGTTTTTTACAATATTTCGCTGCTCTCTTGTTGTAGGAAATTTCAAAAAATTATTTAATATCAATGGGTTAATTAGAGCATCGGTAACCTGCCTTACAATTTTGCTTACGGTAGTTTGCCCTAAATGTTTAGCCATTCCTACTATTCTTTGGTAGGAGCCTGTAGCATAAAAAGACAAAGCACACAGCACCTAGAAACAAAAATATTAAAAAGTTAATGTTGTTTAGTGCATTATTAATTAATGTACACATAATATTATCAGCCTATTGCCGTCCACTGCTGAACGTAAGCCTCCCCCAAAGAGCGCCAACTTTCCCGGTCCTGGGCAGCCCTCATCCATCCGCTGCCAGCCACATTCTTCAAATCTTCGACCCATCTGCAGGTGCAGGGCGTCCTACACTACGTTTGCCTATTCGCGGTTTTCACTCTAGCACCTGTCTGCTCCATCTACCATCGGTCCGTCTACAGACGTGGCCGGCCCACTTCCACTTCAACGTGCTTATTCTACGCGCAATGTCGATTACTTTGGTTCTCTGGCGAATGACTTCGTTCCGAATTCTATCCGCTATATGTACACATTATTGGTATAATATTTAAAAATAAATGTTTTTGTCAGAAAGGTTAAAGTACCTTTGTGGCTTATTTATAAACTTACTTTATGTTCCAGGCTGATCCTTTTACTTGCTTTCAAACCAGATTTTTCTTTTAATTGGCGACACAAGAACAAAAATGCTTCCTTGCTTAAACGAAATCTTTTTTTAAATTCAGTGTCGCTAAGGTTTTGTAGATTAATATTTTCAAAATTCTTTCTGAGGAGAGCTCTTCTTGAGATTTCTCTGTAAATGTGATTGTAAATTTTAAAGAAAACATGTTTTCTAGTTCACTACTTAGTATAAAGCATAGTCGCTTCCTGCTGTCTGTTTGTCTGTCCCTATGTATGCTTAGATCTTTAAAACTACGCAACGGTTTATTTACGAAATAGCGTTTTTAAGCAATTCAGCATTAATCCTAATCCAATTAAGTACCTTAAATACATCGTGCGTGTAATATAGATCAATATGGCCCTTTACAGCAAATAATTTAAATGAATAGTTTCGAAGATCTTACAGATTTAAAATGCAGGGACATAAGTAGCGGTTGCGGCGGTGTGCCTATAAATAGTGCGTCGAAGGCCCGTTTCGCCCTGCCCTAGCTGGAGTCCTTACATTCTTAAGGTATCCACAGAAAAATCCGGTTGAGCAGTACACAACCTACTAGAGACTACACAACACAACAACACTATGACCTGTGAGAAGCCAATAAAAAAATTGCTTCGCCCTATAGCAATTTATGATTAGCAGCGATCGCACGCGTTTATCGGAGGTCTCTAGCGAGGAAAATAACAATCATCATTATACATCTTCTTTGTATATACCTAATAAAAATGGATCGCTAAATGTGTTGCTAATCCCATAACTTGAAAACGGCTGGACCGATTCGGATAATTCTTTTTTTTTGTGTATGTAACCATCACCAGGACCTGGTTCTTATGGACAATTTTTTTTTACTTACAACAACAACTTTAATCATTATAAGTAAAATCATAAGAGCAGCGGTGGCCCAGTGGTATCGGTCCCGACTTACGAGTTGTAGGTCGTTGGTTTGAACCCCGCCAGGCGCATTACTTTGTGTAATTTATTTCATCACCACTACTCTCAAAACGCTGAAGGAAAACATCGTGAGGAAACCGGCATGTCCTAGAACCAAAAATTCAAAGACTTGTGACGTCTACCAACCCGCACTGGGCCCGCGTGGTGGTCTGTGGCCCACTCCCTCTCACAGAGAGGAGGCCTGTGTCCCAGCAGTGGGAACATTATAGACTGATGATGAACTTTAATCGTGTCCACCCGTGCGAAGCCGAGACGGGCCGCTAGTAGTATAAAACAAAGTCGCTTCCCGCTGTCTGTCTGGCACTATGTATGCTAATATTATATCTTTAAAACCTACCACCTAAGTTCACATTGTGGAAAGCAATAAACGTATTGAGTAAAACTACGTTATGATGATGCGGTTTTATTTAATAGATAGCGTGATAAAAGAGGAAGTTTATAATATGTTAATAACATGCATATATGTAGTAGAGATTGCAGCCGTGCGGAGCCGGGGCGGGTCGCTAGTAAAAAATATAGAGTTTTTTAAAACAAATCACTCACCTTGTTTCTCTTCGTACATTTCTACTTCCAACAATCAACCGCGCTGCAAGATAATAGTGCAATGCACTACGTCGTGGGGTGCTTCTTGTTAGTCTGAACATGTTTTAACAAAATACTACAACACAATCACTTTAATTATAATTTTATCCATACAATAAACCCCGACGAATGTTTTCTCACTGTCAAATTTGAAGTGAATAAATATTCGTAAAACTCGTAAGCCAGCCTTCGACAGTTACGAAACTATCCGTCATATTTTGTGTTCGTGCTTGCTATCTTCATACAAATGGCTCAAATTACGTTTCGAATGAAGTATGAAGACGATACGAAACTTACACGTATTTGTTCGTGCTCTCAAAATTAGTTCAATTTACGCTCACCAGAGGCGCTGTTCAAGTTCCCATACAAAATGCTTTCGGAGACGATACGAATATTTTTTCGAAAGTGATTCGTGCTCGAGGTACTGTACATGTATCGGTTATGCGTGCGGTCGATTATGCATGCAAGGGTAAAACCATCATGCATACCCTAAAGTGTATAGTCTCCATTATGATGAAGTGGCAAAATAAATAGGAAGAGATGTTCTGGAAGGTATTGGGGAAGGGCCTTTGCCCAGCAGTGGGACAGTACAGGTTAAGGAAAACAATTAATGGTAAAGTTCTAATTCTTCACGAAGTTTATCGACCATATTCTGCGTCCCAAAACACAGATTGATTGACGCTAAATGCTCAAAGCCTAAGGAGCGAAAATGTGGCGCATCTCAGTAGATGCCGTAGGTGATTTTGGTCAAGACTGGAGGGGGAGGAAGAGAATGGAATGAGAAGAAGAGTTTGGCAAGTTAGTTTTTAATTTTTTAAATGTCTTTTTTTATAATGAAATATTTAAAATCTCCCCGGTTGTTTTACTCGCTTGGCTCATATTGGTCGTAGCGTAATTTTATATAACCTATACTTATATAGCCTTCTTCGATAAATGAACCATCCAACACAAAAATAATTTTACAATCTGGATCAGTAGTTCCTAAGAATTGCATGTTCAGGTTCAACCAAACAAACTTTATAATATTAGTTTAGATTAAAATGCTTACTGGTAAGGCTGCAGCGGCCGCCGGCTCCATACACATTATTACAATAGCACGACTCAGTAGTTCTTCTATTTCACCGCTGGACTCTTCTAAATGTGGCGCTAGAGGTAACAAAAACACGTGATTATTCCTAATGGATAAACACTTTAGAATTTTCATAACTAAGCCAAGACTGGAACAACGTATCGTTGCCCCCACACTAGGAATTGAGTGCGTTTACAAACATATAAACTCACATACACAAACACCCAGACCACGAACAACTACTTGTAGATCATACAAACATTTGTTCCGTGCGAGGATCGAACCCGCGAGACCCTGCGCAGGAGTCGATCACTCAGCTACTGAGGCCAAATGGTAAAACGAGGCCTATTACTAAGACTTCACTATCTGTCTGTCTGTCTCTCCGTCTGTCACCAGGCTCTATCCTATGAATCATGATAGTTAGACAGTTGAAATTTTCACAGATGATGCATATGACATTGACAGGCCTGTTGGTCTAGTGGTTAGTGACCCTGACTGCTATGACAGAGGTCGTGGGTTCGATTCCCACCCAGGACAAATGTTTGTGTGATGAGCACGATCATTTGTTCTGTGTCTGGGTGTAATTTATCTATTTAGAAATATATAAGTATGTTTATCAGTTGTCTAGGACCCATAACATAAGCTCTGCTTAGCTTGGGACTAGATGGCGTTGTGTGATAGTTGTGGAATATTATTATTATACTTTTGTTGTCGATATAGGACGACAAATACTAAATCGAATAAATATTTACGGGGCTCGCATTCAACAAACTTGATTTATTGCCGTTTTTATAGATGGAACCTTCGTGCGCGAGTCCGACTCGCACTTGATCGGTCTTTTTTAGGGTTCCGTACGTCCGAATACAAAAACGGAACCCTTATAGGATCACTCGTGTGTCCGTCTGTCTGTCGCTTACAGTCAATTATCTCCGAATCTACAAGACCGATTGGGTTGAAATTTGGTACACATATCAATTCCTGTGACCCAAGCACAGAGGTGTGACGTTAATAGATGAAATCTGTATGTGGAAGGTAATTTTTGGGGGGGAAGGGGAAAATGAAAAAAAAAAGTTTTGAAAACAGCATCGTGTGACATATCAAATGAAACGTCTTGTTGAGACAAACTTAAATGTATTTTTTTTTGTAATTTTAAAATAAATAGTTTCCAAGTTATTCAAGAAAATAGACGAAATTTGACCATTCCCCCTCCCCCCTTATCTCCGAAACTATTGAACCTAAAATTTTGAAAAAAAATACAGTAATTAGTTTTCTACTTATAGATTATAGGAAAACCTATAAGAAGTCCATATCTGTATATGGGAGGTAATTTTCGGGGGGGAAGGGGAAAATTAAAAAAAAATAATTGAAAACTGCATCGTGTGACATACCAAATGAAAGGGCTTGTTGAGACAATCTTAAATATATTTTTATTGTACTTTTAATCAAATCAAATCAAATCATTTATTTCAAGTAGGCCTGTTACAGGCACTTTTGAATTGTCAAAAGACAAAAAAAATAAAATAGTTAAAACAAAAATAGTTATGGTGCTACAGTCCCAGTCACAAGACATAAAAACTGTGAAAGTACCGTAGGTGCTCATTCCAAAGCGTAGATCTCTATGGAGAAGAATGAGCAAGAAACTCCATGGACACTCTTTTTCAATCGCCAAAATTATTACAGAATCTTTGTTACATCATTCATCTTAAGATGGTACATTATGTGAGAACGATGTAGCAAATAAAAAAGTGCCCATAGGAAAATATAAAATAGACGATTCAAGAGAATTATAAATCATTAAAATAGACCATGGCAGCTAAGAGATGACCAGTCACGACTGACGGCGCCCGTTCACGAACATGACACATGTATCAGCACCATTCAGCTCAACCATTTTGAAGGGAACTAAATGATCCGACACACACGCCACCGTCAGCGAGACATTTGAGTGAGCATGACATATTCTCAGCCACCAGGGTAATTCAAGTCACTAAAAGACGTGGGTATCTAACACTGAAAGCTCTGAAGCACATAGTACTCACACAATGCTTGCTATTAAACTATATAAAACTAGAAAGATTGAGTCTATACAATATAAAGATCATTATACAATCTTCATCAGCTCCGACAATACGAGTAGTAAAAATGATACCCAACGACCGTCGAACAAAAAATAAATAAAAATGCACACCCACAAAAAAAATGAATTAAAAAAGTATCTAAAGTAAGAAAACTAAAAATATAAAAAAATACAGAGCTACATGGAGTCATATAACCTGTCAGCTAGCAATTTTGTTAAAAGAACATGAACAATGTCTTGTGTTCAACACAGCGACCAACTATGCTTATCATCTAAATCAGGGTTTTTCAACCTGTGGGTCGCGACCCCCTGGGGGGTCGCGAAGCCTCTTCAGGGGGGTCGCGAAGCTTCTATAGGGGAGTTGTAAAAGGTTGGAAAAGCTACTGCATTAAAAAAGACAATTAAGTTTAAAAAGATATATTAAGGCGCTCCCTCACCGCGAGCATTCACCTGTAATGTAACGTTACAAATTCGAGCATTTCATCGGTGAGGGAGAACAATCGAGCATCACAATGTGCACCTTGTACCAAATCTATACTAAATGTACACGAATGCTCGTCAGTCAGGGAGGTAGTACTGATGTAATGCTCAAAGTCGAATCTATAATGTTACATTACACGCGAATGTTCCCGGTGAGGGAGCGCCTTTAGGATAAATGTTAACTAAAGGTCAATTATAATAATCATTTGTATCAAATCAACAAAAAATAAAAATAACTTATGAGATCTTTTCTATCTTAAACATTTGTATCAATTTCACGAAAAATAACTTATGAGATCTTTACCATCTTAAACATTTGTATCAATTTCACAAAAAACAAAAATAACTTTGAGATCTTTTCCATCTTAATTTTTTTATCAAATTAACTAAAAATAAAATAATAAACTTTATCACTAATGCGAAGGTTGCGCTTGTTTTTTCTTTCATAAATTTTTCCCATCGTGGATCCATTTTTGATACATTTAGGATCAAATCGTTTTCCAAATTTAAGCGATTTCTGTCAACTTACTTTTTATTTGGGCCATTGATGAAAATGACAACTCGCACAAGTACGAAGTCGCAAATGGAATCAAACACTTCAAAGCCTCTATTGTTAATTCTGGGTATTCTGCTTTCCTTTTTAACCAAAAAGTATCCAAATTATCAGACTTAAATTCCAATTGCAACATCCCATCAGCAGATAAATCCAGCAGATTTTCTTTGAGCTTGGTTGCCAAATTGCCAAAAAAAACTGTGTTGGATTGAATATTTATTTGTCACAAAATAAAATACATGTAAAAAAATCCAATGGGTAGGGGGGTCGCGAAATATTTCTTCATACTAAAGGGGTCGTGCCATGAAAAAGGTTGAAAAACCCTGATCTAAATAATCACGTACAGAATAGTATGCCTTAGAACAGAGGTTAGCTTTTACTTTTGCTTTAAACACGTTAAATGGCAAGTCTAGAAAAGAGGACGGTAACTTGTTATAAAAATTTATACCAACCCCAACGAATGAATTATGCACCTTATGGAGCCGATGAAAAGGAACACGAAGTTTGTGCTTATTCCTAGTATTAAAGTTATGGATATCACTATTTTTACTGTACTGCTGAATGTTTTGCCTGATATATAAAATGTTGGCGAATATGTATTGTGAAGCCACTGTGAGAATTCCAATCTCTTTAAAGAAATCTTTTAGAGAATCTCGCGCACCTAGTTGGTAAATGGCACGAACCGCTCGTTTCTGGAGTACAAATATATTTTGGATATCAGCGGCTTTGCCCCACAGCAGAATACCATAGGACATGACGCTGTGAAAATAACTAAAATAGACTAATCTTGCTGTGTCAACGTCAGTGTATTGTCTAACTTTTCTAACAGCGTAGGCGGCCGAACTAAGCCTACCTGCTAGTTTTGATATATGTTGACCCCATTGTAGTTTTGAATCTACTGTTATACCCAGAAACACGGCTGAATCAACAGTTTCAAGCTCCACATTACCAAGGACGATGCTGGGACCCAGATTTCTAACATTGGGTATAGTGAACTTTATGCATTTGGTCTTCTTGGCATTGAGTACAAGGTTATTTGTTGTGAACCAATCTATGACCTTTGATAGTGCGTTGTTCACGTCATCAAACTCTTGTCTATTCCTATCTACTTTAAAGATTAGAGATGTGTCATCTGCAAATAGTACTACATCGCAGATATTCTTCAAATAGTATGGTAGATCGTTAATATAAACCAGGAATAAAAACGGACCCAGTATTGAGCCTTGAGGTACACCTAGCTGAACAGGTAACCTAGAAGATTTTGCGCCACTAACATCGACACATTGAGATCTATTATACAAATATGACTCAATTACATTGAGGGCTTCATTCTGAACACCGTAATGACGAAGTTTACGCAATAGTGTATCGTGGTGTACGCAATCAAAGGCTTTAGAGAGATCACAGAAAACACCAATTGCATTTTGCGACTTTTCCCATGCGTCAAATATGTGTTTCAACAAAGCAACACCCGCATCTGTAGTCGAACGGCCTTTTGTGAACCCGTATTGATCATTATGAAGAAGACTATTTGAATTAAAATGGCGAAGTAACTGTCTGAGTATTAACTTTTCAAATATTTTGCTGAATGCAGGTAGAATAGAAATTGGTCTGAAATTACCAATATTATTTTTACAGCCAGATTTAAATAAAGGGACGACTTTACTGCTCTTCATGAGATCAGGGAAAGTACCCAAGTCAACGCATTTATTGAAAGTAATAGCAAGATAGGGGGCCACAATGTCAATTATATTGCTCAAATGTTTAATAGAAATGCCCCAGTAATCACCAGTGTTTTTAGACTTGAGTGAATTGAAAACATTAACCACATCATGGGGCGTTACATGTTCGAATCTGAATACATGACTACATTTAGGGACGCTACTTTGCAAAAGGTTTTCAGCCTTAGACGGTGACGAACTTAAGGAGCGAGTCGTAGTTGCAGGAATGCTGGCAAAAAACTCATTAAATGCCTCAGCTACATCAGCTGGTTTATTAACTAATTTATTATCAACCATGATCTCAAGTTGATCTTCTTGTTTGAGTGATTTACCTGTTTCATTGTTAATGATTTTAAAATAAATATTTTCCAAGTTATTCAAGAAAATAGACGAAATTTGACCATTCCCCCCCCCTTATCTCCGAAATTACTGAACCTAAAATTTTGAAAAAAATACATGAATTAGTTTTCTACTTATAGATTATAGGATAACCTATAAGAAGTCCATATCTGTATATGGGAGGTAATTTTTGGGGGGGAAAGGGAAAATTTAAAAAAAAAATAGTTGAAAACTGCATCGTGTGACATATCAAATGAAAGGTATTGTTGAGACAAACTTAAAAGTATTTTTTTGTAATTTTAAAATAAATGGTTTCCAAGTTATTCAAAAAAAATAGACGAAGCTTGACCATTCCCCCCCCCTTATCTCCGAAACTACTGAACCTAAAATTTTGAAAAAAATACAGGAATTAGTTTTCTACTTATAGATTATAGGATAACCTATAAGAAGTCCATATCTGTATATGGGAGGTAATTTTTGGGGGGGAAATGGGAAAATTAAAAAAAAAATATTTGAAAACTGCATCGTGTGACATATCAAATGAAAGGTATTGTTGAGACAAACTTAAAAGTATTTTTTTTGTAATTTTAAAATAAATGGTTTCCAAGTTATTCAAAAAAAAATAGACGAAGCTTGACCATCCCCCCCCCCCTTATCTCCGAAACTACTGAACCTAAAATTTTGAAAAAAATACAGGAATTAGTTTTCTACTTATAGATTATAGGAAAACCTAAAAGACGTCCATATCTGTATATGGGAGGTAATTTTTGGGGGGGAAGGGGAAAATTAAAGAAAAAAATTGAAAAATGCATCGTGTGACATATCAAATGAAAGGTCTTGTTGAGAGAATCTTAAATATATTTTTATTGTAATTTTAAAATAAATAGTTTCCAAGTTATTCAAGAAAATAGATGAAATTTGATCATACTACTGGACCTAATTTTTTTTTTAATTCAGAAATTAGTTTTCTACTTACAGATTATAGGAAAACTTTATAAGAAGTGATGATGTTAAAATAACATGGTAAATCACTCAATATTGTGCGTACCAATTTGGGTCAGATTTAAAAAAAACGTGATTGGTAACATCGTACGGAACCCTCTTCACGCGAGTCCAACTCGCACTTGGCCGGTTTTTTGTAATAATGTTGCCCCACAGTATGAAAATCTCCTGGAAACAACACTTGCAAGCCATACAAATAATTTGTTCCGTACAGGTATCGGAGGACACGCTACTTCCCATTTAATTTCCGAGTCACTTTCTGAAGAGTACCTTTTTGAGTCATTACAAGGATTGTCAGACTTGTAATGACTAAAAAATCCACGGTATCCTTCAATAGCCCTTTACGGATAACTGGATATTTTTTTTTTTTCATTGTTCGCTTTTGGTTATCTCAAAAGGTCTCTCGCTATCTATGTCAGAAGTAAAAGAGAGTAAGTCTACAATAGAGTAAACTTACTCAGAAGTATTCTAACTTTATTAACATACCTAGTTCGGTGACAGTACGCAGCACACGCTTGGTGTACGCAGGCACATGCGCCGCGAGTGCGGGTGCACACGCAGCACGTGTCCACTGCGACACGCCGCGTGCACGTGACACGTGACACGTGCCGCTCGATCGGACTGTTGTGCCGGCCGGTGCTGACAGACCGCATGCTACCAGGATTAACCTGTTAAGATAATGAGGGTAGGAGTAGGAGGGATAACATTTATCGGCCTACCACACGCACAAGCTTCACTCCAGTTCGGCCTGCGCAAGCTTCTCGTATGAAAAAACTGTACACGGTTGGCAACACTGAACGCCCAACCACACACACAGGCAAATACGCGAAGCTTGTGCGTGTGGTAGGCCCATTAGACGGACGTCAAATTAAATTAGCTAGCGAAACTACGCAGACATGACGAGTAACTAAATAATTAACATGGGTTTATAAACAGAAACCCATTTTTTAATCACATTTTATCGTGGTTTTGGGTGGACCAGAATGGACTTAATTGGCTAAAAATAGGCAGGAAAGGCCGCAGCCGCGTTTTTAAATTTAAAAACAGTGAAATAAAATTAGACCGGATCAATGGGGGAGACCTTTGCCCAGCAGTGGGATAATAGAGGTTAAAAAAAAAACAAAGGGGTTCAACCTGTTTACTCAACTGTTTGAAGCAAATATAATGTGTTTTACCTGAACTGTGGTAGATCGTGGTAAGGAAGCGCAGGGTTGTGATGCAGCATGAAGAATCGATCCAGAGCTTCATCTAGTGCGGGCTCTGGGAGACGATACCACGGTAATTGACAGGCTTCGTCTAAGATCTATAGAATAGAGGGAATACAGTATTAATATAGGACTAAAAGAAAGAGCATAAGCCATCAGCACATCAACATACACCAAGCTGTCAATTTTCTTCAATAAATCAACATTATCACAAAAGATATTGGATTCGACGAGAACAATTTGATAGAGTGAAAGAAAGAAAGAAAAACGTTTATTGGGTAGACCGGTACACACAATGTTAACAAACAGATTAATAAAAACAAAAACGAGCATGATAATAAAAAAATAAATTACTACATAGTTCAAAACAACAACGAAATAACAAACATTGTGTGTCCCACGGCTACGCCAAATAGGTGCATGGACGACCTAGTATCACTCGTATTTTAGCGCCATCTTACAACATTTGCATTAGTGCCACAATAAATTACGAGAGCAGATACAGTTTCAGACACATAGTAAGGGTCAGCTCAGACCGAGACGCGACGATGCGCGCACATTTCAATAGAGCTACTCAAAATGTAACTCTGTTTCCTACACGAAAAGATACACCTTCCGAAACGGAGCGCGGCGCCGCGTTTTAATAGCGACTCAATATCTAGCTTTATTCACTACAAGAAAAGATACACATTTGAAGTATCGTTGCGGCACGTCGCGCCGCGTCGCGTCTCAGTGTGAACTGACCGTAACATTTTTTTTTATTATTTTGCGTCATTATGACAACTGTAGCTGCGATGCTTCACAATCCTGCAGTAGCGTCGTCACTAGCGTGGCGTCCCAGGTAGGTGCAACACCACGAGGTTACATTACCTGTTGCGAGTGCGGCAGGTGTGTGCCAGTGAATAAGTACAGCAGCGACGCGAGGTGCGGCGCTAGCTGCGACGCTCCGCAGTCGCGTAGTAGCGTCGCTGCCAGCGTGCCGCGCCAGGCGGAACAGCACCAAGTGGTCAGCTCTCTATCGGTGCTGGTCGACATCTGGATGAACAACAAAAAAAAAAGATCAGAGGCGTCAACACAAGATTTATGTATTTTACTTATAGCGTACTTGAAGTATTTACGGCGTTTATTTATTGTATGGAAAATAAAAAAGCGTCTTTAATTTATGAACGAGGAACTTTATGTCACAAAAACGGGAAAAGTTATGCTAGGGCCTCTGTTGTTATTTCAATGACAATTTGTTTTAAAAAGTGGTTGTTAGACTTCCAGACCTAATACGGCTATAGTAAACTTAGGTTAGAAAGTCCATGTTGAAAACACAAAAATTTACAAAGATGTGTACTAAGACTAACACAGGTGTAGTTTTTTTCCTCTTTCAAATATTCCGTTGGGATGGCAATTCGACTAGACCGGAGAGAGATCTACAAAAATGTCATCTTCAGCACTAGTAGCCGGACCACACTAACGACATTTCCCGTTAGTGTGGCCCGGCAATAAGTGCGTCCGATACTTTCACGTTGACGTACGACTGAACGCACCACTTGAATATACCTGCTGAGAAAATCTACTATCCCGGTCTGGGCCGTGGATCGAGACGCGTGGTAGATTATAGACCTCCCGTTCTCATCGAGAGGACGTCTGTATCCCAGAAGTGGGAACATTATAGGCCGATTATTTATTATGCTAGACTAGAGAAATACAATCATACTAATTAAATAAATGCGAAAGTTTGTGAGGATGGATGTACGGATGTTTGTTGCTCAAGCAAAAATTACTGAATGGATTTGAATGGGTACACAGATAGTTTATAAGCTAGACTAACATAAAGACTAGTTTTTGGAACGAAGTTCCTTATGGCGCGTTGCGAAAGGGGGCTAGGCGGAAAAAACTGCCACGACCCTTTTTAACGACTGCGCGACGCAAAGGAGGGTAATGTGTGTGTTACCATGGAATGGACTGGACTGGAATGGAAAGGAGTGGTGTGGTGTGGTGTGGTGTGGAGTGGAGTGGAGTGCCTGCAAAGCCTGCTGCAGACACTTCCCATAGAACCACTGGTGTTCGCTCCACGGTAACTTAGCTAGCTCAGCTAGTACCGCGGACGCTTACACTCGACTCTCTTGTGTACTAGAGTCAGGGGCACTGGGTACGTTTGAACTGGGTCCACCTTTTATAGCAGAACTTTTTACGTCATAATTTTATTTTGCATAGCAACGGATAGCATAAACCTCTTTTCGCAGAAAATCGTTTGGCATACACTCATTTACCATACACCGAAACCCATAATTTTGTAAGTCAGAATCATCTTTAGGCATAAATTTCATATCCATAATAATCAATAAGTATAACCATCATATCGTAGAAAGTTCACAACCAGAATCATCTTTTGGCATATATTTTATATCCATAATAATCAAAAGTAGAACCATCATATCGCAGAAAATTCACAGCCAGAATCATCTTTTGGCATGCATTTCATATCCATAATAAATTTAAAGAACACTATTTTTATTCGCCACATTACGATGGAAATGTTAATTGCTATATTTTTCTGATCAGGCGTTAACTTTTACTTTTATTTTAAAACAGTTAACTTTGAGCATAATTGTGTGGTTTTTATTTCCCTGCCAGTAAGATAATGCAGTAAGCATGCAGCAAGCATTCAGCATACAAGCATGCAACATGCAGCAAGCATTCAGCATACAAGCATGCAACATGCAGCAAGCATGTAGCAAGCATGCAGCAAGCATGCAGCGAGCATGCAACATGCAGCAAGCATGCAGCAAGCATGCAGCAAGCATGCAGCAAGCATGCAGCAAGCAAGCAGCAAGCATGCAACATGCAGCAGGCATGACTTCTGTCACGGCTCCGGCGCTGCGGGGCTCCGGCGGTCCCACGCGAGCTAATCGTCGCAGATGGTTTTAAAGCACACCGCCGCGGCTGAGGCTGGCCGGCGAAGCCGGCCAGCAAGCCGAAGCTGCGGTGGGTGGGCACCTGCTCCTCAGCTCGCGAGCCGCCTCGCCCCTCCGCGCCTTTAAATTACACTCTAGGGGTAGGGCAGACAAGACTACGTGAAGTCGGTTTTGCAGCGATTCATTTCTGTCACTAACTTTTGTAGCACACCATAGTTATTTTTTCAATATGACAAATAAAATTATTTCTATTGAAATTCTGTGATCTCTGTAGTATGCTAAGTCAAATTATGCCAAATAATCGGCGTTCTAAATAAACGTTATGCTAAATGAAATTATGCAAAATTGTAACTCTGACAAAGGTAATTATGCCCAATACAATTCTGCCATCTTAAAAGTATCCCATTTTAAATTCGGACATATAAACATTAGGCCAAAAAACAATTATATTAAATATTTTTTATACCTTAACAATTTTCGTTTAAAAAAGTTTATGCCAAGTGAGTTATGCCAAATAGGTTTCGGAGCAACAAGTTTCTGCCAGATAGAGGGCACCCGTTTGAACTATGTAGGTACTAGAACATACTAATATTATATCTACTAACCTGCAAAGCCTGTTGCAGACACTTCCCATAGAACCACTGGTGTTCGCTCCACGGTAACTTAGCTAGCTCAGCTAGTACCGCGGACGCTTACACTCGACTCTCTTGTGTACTAGAGTCAGGGGCACTGGGTACGTTTGAACTATGTAGGTACTAGAACATACTAATATTATATCTACTAACCTGCAAAGCCTGCTGCAGACACTTCCCATAGAACCACTGGTGTTCGCTCCACGGTAACTTAGCTAGCTTAGCTAGTAGCGCGGACGCTTGCACTCGACTCTCCTGTGTACTATAGCGCCCGGGGCACTGGGTGCGTTTGAACAATAAAGGTACTAGACCATACGAATATATCTACTAACCTGTAAAGCCTGCTGCAGACACTTCCCATAGAACCACTGGTGTTCGCTCCACGGTAACTTAGCTAGCTCAGCTAGTACCGCGGACGCTTGCACTCGACTCTCCTGTGTACTAGCGCCCGGAGCACTGGGTGCGTTTGAACTGTGCACGTTCACGTACGACTGAACGGACCATTCAAATACTTGTTGGAGAAGGTGGACTTCTGAACCTAAACAATGGTAAAAATTTTAATAGACACTGAATAAACTAATTATATAATAAAGGAATTAGGCCTATAGCACACCGCGTATTTTAAACGCGCGGACGACGCACCTTTTAGGAGCGCCAGTCGTCTGCGCATTCGATACCATCTTTACGTTATTAATAAAATAAACGCGCGTCATACGTGATTCAAACGCGCGTATGAAGCAAGTTCTAATCTTGTTTGCAGTGCGTTTTGGTGGCTTGTAATTCACGTTGTTGTTTGTATTCGTTGATAGCTAAGAGCGACTAAAGTGCGTCTACTGCGCGAATTTTATGACCGCTCTGTGTGTTTAGGTTATAAGGCCTCGTTCAAATCTCGTTTGAAGTGTGTATACGACCTTCGTCATATGCGCGTCGCCTGCGCGTTTAAAATACGCCGTGTCTACATAATTATGATTACGTGACAAGAAAGAAAACATGTTGCGCTAAACTACGTAACATGGACAGGGCGATCATGATGTTGGTATTTGGGTCATAAACTTTTTATAGTATATTATGGTGGAATTTACTTGGTTTCTTAAAAGTTGGATAAGTTTTTGACAAATATTATATTCTGTTAACTAATCTCATGTTTCCTGTGTCATTATTATTTTTTTCTTTTTACTTTGATTCACTCACTACTGGGTACAGACGCCAGCAGGTCAACCTACCCAAATATGTCAAATTTTATCAATCGATCATTAGCCTTCCACTATTTTGAAAAGGTTGAAATTCTATTAAGAAATTTGACAGATTGAGGTAGGTTGATGTTCTAGCGTCTATACATACTTTTTGTTTACCTTGCAATACTTCTCAATATGTTAGGACCTGCGACCAAGTATGTGTGTGTGTATGATTATAGTCCAAATTAAGAAAAATACGTCAATAGTTTTAAATAGGTACGCTTTTCGAACTGAGAAAACATTCAAACAGCTGCTGCAAAAAGAAAAGTGAAATCAGTATGCACCACTCACCAGGACAGTCCAGCATGATCTGATGCACATTATCCACGAAGTGCCTCAGCATGGTGGTGTACTCCTCGTTCTCCCCAGTAGAGGGCAGGAGTGGAGGCGCCGCGCTGTGTGGGGACACCCAGGCGCCCCACGACTCTTGTAGCGCGCCCCATGAGTACCAGGCCACTGGGATAAACGACGGATGTATATTAAAACTGTAGTATTCTGACTCAGTATTTAACGGCTTAATGTGCTTTCCGAGGCACAGGGGTATTATACCGCCAACTTCCAAACTCCCGGCAGCTACTGAGAAATGGGCATGCGGGTGGCGAGTAATGGGCGACTCTCTGTCCGACCATGGACCATGCCCGGGTCGACGGCGCGTTGTGTTCCACGCGCGCCTCAAAGAGTGTCAGCATAATGACGGGGCCCCCTCTAAAGGGCCAAAGCCTGCCGGGGTCGTGGGATTTATCTCATTACCGTGACCCTGGAACATAAAGGGCTATTGAAGGACACCGTGGATTTTAGTCAGTACGAGTTTAACAGTCCCTTCCGCCCTGCCCTGGGTGGGAGGACTCATTTGATGATTTTACGACACGATAAAAAAAAGCTACTGAGAAATACTTTTTAGAAAAACCCAATAGATGGGTTTTTCTAATGTAAGGTATATGCATACACGTCGTAGTACAAAAAGTTCTGCAGCGCCGTCTATGATGCAAAAGAGAGAAAAAATTTAGCGAATTGAGAAGAAGACAAGAAAGTAGAAGAACCCAATAACAACTGTCTGATAGCTGTTATCATCGACCGCCCTATCGAAGGATCTCTCCTTTATAATGGAGTATCCAGAAATGCCGGAAGACGCAGCGTAGGCAGGCCTCCCACTAGGTGGACCGACGACATCGTGAGGGTCGTGGGCAACCGATGGATGCAAGTGGCGAATTGTCGTTCGGCGTGGCGGTCTAAGGGGGAGGCCTATGTTCAGCAGTGGATGTCTTCCGGCTGATGATGATGATGATGATCCAGAAACTCAACCCTCTACCGCCTGTATAACGGATTGTGTTCCGTGGAATTGTTTGACATTGTAACTTTCGCAATCATCGCCGGAGACCCTCAGGGGTTAGTGCTCTCAGCAACACCTTTGCTGCATTTAAACAACCTGCTAAAGCTCGGAACTTTAGAGTACGCAGATGACAGCACAAAAGCGGTCACCGTAGTGGAATTCCCTGACGATGTCTGTATTTCCCGACAGCTATAACCTTGTGGTCTTCAAGTCAAGAGTGAACAGGTTACTTCTAGTCAAGCGTGCTTCATCGTCGACCACATCTTCACTTACCATCAGGCAAGATAGTGGTCGGGAACTTATTTAAAAAAAAAAAAATTGTAAGGGTGTTCACACTGACACCTTGAAACCCGATTTTAGACGTGTTTTCTTTCGAGAACGATCAGGCTGTGGAATGAACTCCTTTCCAAGGTTTTCCCAATGAACTGCATGAGGTTCTTCAAAACGACGTGAAAAAGTTTCTACAGGATAACGCGCAGACGCACCATCAGGTGGGCCGTATGCTTGTTTATCGCCATAATTTATTTATTTATTTCAATAACACATACAATTACACACATATAATGGTAAAAGCAAACACTATTTTTCATACTCCTATAAAATAAGCTCCCTATTTTCAAACCCACCTCTCTCGGGCTCATAGCTAAGCTTGACAGCGGCAGCAACAAACGCCCTCAACAACACATGCAGCAGCGCGGCCACGTGCTGCGCGTGCGCAGCGTGCTGCGTGTGTCGTACACCTTTCACTCCAGTGCGAGCCTCCCACCAGGCCACACCCAGCTCGCGCAGCAGGTGACCTAGCTGGGGACAAACGTATATTGACAATGGTTTATAGGAAGTAAATATACCTTTAACGAACATTTTTTTAAGTTATTACGGTTTGTTACTTAATTTAAAATGTCACTTACGGGATATCTTCCGTGATTAAATATTTCTTTGAGCGCCCGATATTTCGACGCAGTTCCAAGCGCCATAATTGCGGGTTGACACTAAATATCGGGAACTCAAAGTAATATTAAATTTGATCACGGAAGATACCTCGTAAGTGACATTTTAAATTTATACCCTTAACGAATTCGAAAGACACGTGTTCTCTCTATAGACTTCCTAGTAACACATCTCAGTACATGAGCACAAAGTTCTCTAGTATCCACTAGTAGTGCGCTATGCACTCCTAGTACTTCTTACCTGATCAAAAGGAACTGTAGCTGCCTTAGCCTCCACTGCCTTCACGACGTGCGTCCAATGAGCAGGCGGGAGAGAATTATTGATAGCGGCAGTAACACATCTCACTACATGAGCTCAAAGTTCTCTAGTATCCACTAGTAGTGCGCTATGCACTCCTAGTACTTCTTACCTGATCAAAGGGAACTGTAGCTGCCTTAGCGTCCACTGCCTTCACGACGTGCGTCCAATGAGCAGGTGGGAGAGTGTTATTGATAGCGGCAGTAACACATCTCAGTACATGAGCTCAAAGTTCTCTAGTATCCACTAGTAGTGCGCTATGCACTCCTAGTACTTCTTACCTGATCAAAGGGAACTGTAGCTGCCTTAGCGTCCACTGCCTTCACGACGTGCGTCCAATGAGCAGGTGGGAGAGTGTTATTGATAGCGGCAGTAACACATCTCAGTACATGAGCACAAAGTTCTCTAGTATCCACTAGTAGTGCACTATGCACTCCTAAAACTTCTTACCTGATCAAAGGGAACTGTCGCTGCCTTAGTTTCCACTGCCTTCACGACGTGCGTCCAATGTGCAGGCGGGAGAGTGTTATTGATAGCGGCAGTAACCAAAGTTCTTTAGTATCCACTAGTCACTACTAGTAGATAGCGCACTCGCTATGCACTCCTAGTACTTCTTACCTGATCAAAGGGAACTGTAGCTGCCTTATTTTCCACTGCCTTCACGACGTGCGTCCAATGAGCAGGTGGGAGTGTATTATTGATAGCCGCAGTAACACATCTCAGTACATGAGCACAAAGTTCTCTAGTATCCACTAGTAGTGCGCTATGCACTCCTAGTAGCTCGACCAGCATGTAATGTTCGGTGGAGGGCGCAGGCCCCCAGCGTTGGACGGCGCGGATTAGGGCTTCGAGCATGTCCCGGCGTTGAGTTGGATCTGCTGATTCTGACCAGCGAGATATTTCGAACTGGAAGAGAAATATTATTTGTAAGATTATCAGCATGAAATTCAATTTTTTTAATGCAGCTTGGCGTTGGGACTAGTTTCGGATTTTTTTTTATATATTCTGGAATCAAGGTATTTGAGTCTAGTCTCAGCTTTTTAGTGTGAAGATTTAATTGTATCTGAAACATGATCTCATTTTTTTTAAATTAGATATTAGTTATTTTTTTATCCCAAATCTGGACGCGAGATTCCCTCCCAGTCTTTTTTTAATCTGCGAGCACGCTGTTTCCTCCCTCAAATTTTCAAAGTGTTTTTTAATCTCTCTAAAGCAAAATTACTAAACTCACCTTAGACAAATAACTGAACACAGTATGCGACGGTAGCTGTGAATCTAACAACGCAGTGTAGACCTTAGGCCAGTCAGCGGCGGGTAATCTTCTAGGCGCCAGCAGGGCTCCGCACAGTGTCTGTTGTAACACGCCTGTGGAGCGCTTGCCCCACGCGGAGAGCAAGTCAGACGATATTCGACCGTCGCGACATATCCAGCGCTGGAATTAGAATTGGAATAAAATCATTTGGAACCAGATTTAATAGTTGGATATTTTGGAGAGACAATTCTTCTTACAAAGTAAAGTTCCTTGTATCACTGTATAAGTGTATAAGTTGTGTGCGCGATGAGAGCGCCTCCTAGTGAGTACATTATCTGGGGTCATAAAATCTGCCAATTCTTGCCAACTAGATATTTTGATAAACATCTTCGGCTTGTTTTTTATTATAAAATTAATAAAACCTACAAAAGTACTTAAAAAGGTTGGTTCATAAATAATAAACTTGACACGTACTTCACTCCGCGGGTGCCCCCTGTAATTATTCACATCGCGTGCTGCCATCACCGAATTCTCATACATAGCGTATGTCACGTACAGTACAGATAATGCATACGGAAATTTGGCCAGAAAGAAGGTTCTCAATACGACTGTACTTTTTTTTAATATTTGCAACCTTTTAACTCATGACTGGGTGAACCGACTTTGATGATTATTTTTTTGTTCGATGAAGTATTTCTGTCATTTGGTTCCATGAAATTTCTTTCAGTTTGGTTCAGTAGTTTTTATTTTATGAGCATTTCTTATTGTGTAATATTTGAACTAAAAAGGGTAAAATAAAAACTTTGAAATTCGGTGGCTTCGATTTTTTTTTTTAATTTCATTTTAGCTACCGTCTTCCGAATGATAATCTTTCCGAAAGATAAAATGACTGTATGGTTTATTGCTGTCGGACGTAAAATGATTTAGTAAAGATCGTAGTTACCTCTGCAAGATCAGTAACAAGTGTAGTAAGTACATTGCTAGCAGGTGCGCAGGCGGCGCAGTGCGGTGCGCCCGCGCAGCGCCACGCTCGCTCCACCACGCGCACGCCTGCCTCACTGCTGCGTGTTCGTCTGTATGGCAACACGCATAACATTGGTCATTCAATGTAATGGTTTATCTTGATGCCTATTTAGACAAGTTTGACTACATTGCGTACTAATAATGGACAATGAAGTCAGTGGATCAAACATGTTCACGCGCGAACGCACCCGAACTCAGTGCGGGGGAGGCAAGACGCGCGGGTCGGCGGCGCTGCGCCATTCGCCGCCGAACAATCCGCAGTGACGTCAAAACTTCGCGAGCGAGCGGGGCTCATCTCATGTGCCATTTCGCCATTTTTATAACAAATGTAGTTTTCGTTTTTATCTTCAAGTTCAGTCCACGTTTTATTGAAGAGCACCCCAAACAAACAACAAACAAATACTGCTAATGTAGTCAAACTTGTTTACAAGTTCTTGCATGTCTAAATGGGGCTTTAGAGGAGGCAAAATATCGACGCAGGAGATATGACGCATACAGTGCCGCAGACCTGAGCCCTTATCACGAGTTTTCACTATTTTACTTTACAGCATCTTTCCAGTATTTACAGCGTTTCTTGTAAGGAAAAATGGAACAGCGCCTCTAGTATACGAAGAACGAACAATTTTTTTCCTTGAAATTAAATGTCAAAGTTCCAGTTTACTTTACGTCACAATAAGTGAAAACTCATGATAAGGCCTCTGTGGACAGAGGCTGGAGCCAGTGCAAGCAATTGCCGGTTATCGTGTAGCTCGACTCAGACCAAATTTTCACATGATCTAACCTGGCAATAGTATGCAGTGCCGCAGCCGTGCGTGCAGCGTGTGGTCGCGCTCGCGCCAGTCGTCGTAATGTTGCGCGTGCGCTGCTGCGGTTCTCCCTGATGCCGCGCTCTGCGTCCACTGATATACACCATTCTTGTTCCTGAACGTAGAAAGATAGAATATTTATTGAAATAACATTTTATGTTGTGATAACTTTATGTTGACAACAGTTATGAGCTTTATATTGTTAGAAGATCCGACATTTTTTTACAGGGTTCAACAATAAATAATTCAAATTGACCTTTAGAAAGAGATAATAAGCTAGTTTCGGCTTCGTAAACCGTTTTCTCTGCCGCACGAAGCACTCACCAACCACAACGACGAAGCCGCGACAAACGACACATGGGCAGTTTTTGACAATTAACATGGAAAAGAAAATTGAGGGAAAGTCAATTTTATTTTTTTCGCATACGTACCGGTATGTAAATAGTGATGGGCTTGCACTTATTCGCGCAGTTCTTGCGCACGGGCGGCAACGAACGACGCACGCGCAGCACACTGACCAACTCCCACAATCGGCTATCTAGTGAAGACACGCGAGCTACTTCTGTGCACCATTCTCTGTTTAACAGATAAATATAACTATAGAATTGCATCTGTTGCGTTAAGTAACACTGTTTTAGTGTATTTTCTGGCAAATGATGTAAAATATTAGAATGGTACGGGGACACAGGTCCCAGACGGATCAACAAGGAGATAGCGGGAGTGCCAAGAAATCTTTATGTTAATCTTTATTGAATTTACAATTATTAATTTATTTATGCAGAGTTTACTGCATAAATAAATTGAAAAACTATTTAGTCTGTCAGTTAGAGTACTTATTGAAAAATAATGGACACGTATTTTTGTTTTTTTTTTTTTATCAAAAAATATTGACAAAGATAAAACGCTTCGAAAGGGAGTGGGAGCTTCATACCGCCAGTAAAATTATACCGACCGAGGGACGTTTTGTGATTTTTAGAAGCGTTGTATCTTCGTCAATTTTGGTTTCCGTAACAAAGGAAAAAATACATGTCAAATATTTGTTGATAATCTAACTTTCGAACTAATATATTTTTTTAGTAAAATAGCCTTTTGTGACCGATGGAAGAAGAGGAGGCGATTGAATTATTTGCAAGTAACATTAGCGCCTCCAACACAATTTGCAAGGAACAAATTCTAAAGTTGCAATTCCACCGGTGTGCGACACTGTGCGGCACAAATATTCGCTCTGTTCGACTCACCCAAGCAAACCATTCTAAAATTTAAAGCTTTTCTTTGGAAAGAAAAATTCGAACCGCGAGTAGTATTTGAAGTTGCGATCTCTGGTTTCAGTACATCCGACGCTCTTTCCAACCGAGCCATTGAGGTTCACACCTAATACGTCGAAATCTTCAATCCATTTCTAACGTCTCAAGGTGACGTGATGGCAGGTTCAAATCCTGCTCGCGGTTCGAATTTTTCTTTCCAAGGAAAAGCTTTGAAAATTCGCGACGGATGCGTTAATGTGTGTAATATTTATAAAATCATTCTAAAATAGGCTATTTGACAGTATCAATAAATTATAAATCTATTAAGTCCGTTATTTAGAGTTTTGAAAAATAACGGACACATATTTTTTCTTATGTAAAATCAATGAATATTTACCAAGATATAACACATCAAGACTCGAGAGTGGGGGCTCGTGACGTCAGAATTCAGTAAAAAATGTACTGAATTGTGACGTATAGGCAATTTTGAAAGCATCATATCTCCGTCAATTTTGGTTTGCGAAAAAAAAGAAAAAATAAGGGTCAAATATTATTTCATAATCTAACTGACGGATTAATTAGAATTTTTTAGTCAAATAGCCTATTGATCGCGCACACCTGTATAATTTTGTGCGCGCACAACTGAGCAGTGTACTCGTTATCTGTGTGCGCACATTGCTAAACTCGGTACAGTGAAAATGTTCGCGCACAAATGTGCTGCTTTTCCGGTGGACACAGAGGCTACACGCGATACCGTCTTAGTACGCGCACTGCTGAAGTACGCATACTATTTTGATGGAATCGTACCAATAAAGCAACCAAAGAGTAAAGAATAGAGGTTAGTAACTTACTGTGCCAGCCTCTCGATGTCATTCAAATGTTTGTCGACCAACGATATTAGTGTGCGTGCATCTCTGAAGTCCACGTCTTCTACAGGTGACTTGACCAGTGTTCTCCTTCGCCTGATGATAGAAGAAATAATTATATCATCATCAGTTCAGCCCTTTGCTTGATAATTAAATCTCTTTCTTGAAAATTATGCTTTCAGCTGAAAATAATGCTCATTTGTGAAGATCCAGTAGTGTTTTTTACAGATAATTCCTATAAATTGTAGCCTTTTGCACTATCGTTATCACTTATAATGTCACCGTCTAGGCACTCTGAACTAAAATAATTTAAACGCCCATTTACACGCTGCAAGAAACTGCACGCGAGTTGCATTTTTGAATACATTGCGGACTATTAATGGACGATGAATTCAGTTAATCAAACAAATACCGCAATGTAGTCAACTGTCATGCAATTCGCGTGCTATTTCTTGCATCGTCTTTCATCATCATATCAGCCGTAAAACGTCGACTGCTGTACATATGCTGCTGTGCTGTCCACTGCTATAGACTTCTAATACGACCGGTTGTCAGCGGCTTACATCCAGCGTGATCCTGTGATCTTCATAAGATCGTCTGCCCACCTAGTGGGTGGTCGTCCTACTGCGCTTGACGGTACGTGGTCTCCATTCTCCAACCTTACGGCCCCATCGGACATCAGTTCTGCATGCTATATGGCCTGCCCACTGCCATTTCCACTTGCTAATTCATTAGACTATGTCTGTGTGTAAAGAATCTTTAGGTTTGGAATTTCTAAAGGTATGTCATGAAAAGTACAACTTTGGTAATGCATATATGCAACTAGAAACTGCAATACAATTAAGTAAACAATCCTGAATACATACCTTCTCCTCGATCGATCCTTAATCCTCAATATGTTATCAACAGCGACATGGAAGGGCGTCTGTGCAGGCGTGTCGTCGTACGGCGGTTGTACCGACACGGAAGGGAAGCTGTCCAGATCTATGGACGGGACCGGGCGGGACACGGCGCGCTTCCATGCAGCTTCGAGAGCCTGCCAATAGAAAAAAGGTTTTTTATCGTTTAGCAATACTAGCTCTGCCTCTGTTAAATAGTTTTACCTAAACACTTCTTTTAGATACAAATAATATAAAAAAACGCATCCTTCTAGAAGGAATTTCTGTTTTTTTCGTGTCTTTATTTTGTATCGTCGTAAAATAATCAAATGAGTCCTCACACCCAGGGCAGGGCAGGAGGGACTGTCGGAGTTGTAATGAATAAAATACACGGTGTCCTTCAATAGCCCTTATCGTTCAGGTAGCTCGTTAGTCCCGCGACCAAGGTACAGTCACTTGAAATGAAGTGACCAAAAACAGTTCATTTAAAAGTTTATACATATAACCAAAAAAATTATAACTCAAAGTAATGACATCTCTAATACTATAAGTACTAAGTAGACTTACATGCTCTGGTAGATATCTTGCAATATCTGCAAAGTGCGGTGCTATGCGCACTTTATCTCCTTGTTCCAACCAACATAGATATTCATTCAGCAATCTGGAAACAGCAAAACAAAATTCAGTATTACTGGCCTGATTTTCAGACGCATTTTTAAAGATTCATGAAAGATTTCCGTGGAATTTGGATTGTATACTAGCTTTTGCCGCGTGTAACTCGATATGTATCTCACATAAACGTAATACCCGGTTGTATCCTGTGTTGTGCCAGACTATAACCTATCTTTGAGCCAAATTTTGTCAATATCTGTTCTGAAATGATTGAGTAACAAAAAAAAACTTGTGATCGCTAAATAAAGAATCTAAAAAAAAGAAGAAATCATAATATAATCTATCGTAACAAAAAAGATTTCGATTTTTCAAAGTGATCGCAAACTTTTTTATCCGACTACGGCAAAGCCAAAAGGAGGGTTATGATTTTGACCGGTATGTATGTATGTTTGTCTGTTCCCTCATAACTTGTAAATTACTTATCACTACATGACAAATGAGGTGTCGTTAGAAGCGTCTCAGTTGTCCGCTGGTTATAGGGTAGGTGACGTGACACCAAATCCAATATGGCGCCCTCTAGGGGATGAAAAGTCGTAACCGGAAAAAAAAATATTTTCGCACAGTATCGACATGGGTATCAAATTAAAGGGCTTGATGAGCACATTTGAAATATATATATATTTCAAATGTGCTCATCAAGCCCTTTAATTACCGATATTGTGCTAGCCGTGGTCGTATGCCATCTGCGGTTGTATCACACAATCTTTACTGGTTCGGTGGCATACGACCACGGCTAGCACAATATCGGTCAAATAAATGTTGTTCTTGTTTTATACTTTTCAGTGCGCGTTTTTTTCGTAGTCGGGTTTTTTTTATGTGTGTACCGTAACCCGGTAAAGTGAAACCGCGGGAAAACCTAATTAAAAATTAAACAGGACTTACTTCTCAGCCGCAGCATGATACGCAATCAAATTAAATATATTCCTCTTCGTTTCCACCGCTTCTCTACTCGGACTAGTTTCCTTCTCACTTCGGCTATCATCGGCATTATCCTCGTTATCGCTCGACTCACTCGATTCTCCCGTCAAATCGATTATCGATAAAGCTGGTAACAGACCATCATCAGTTCTAACTGGAGTGGCTCTTTCTACTCGATTACTCGATTGTGTGTCACTACTTTCACTAGTATCGATTGATTTGTGCTCGGCCTTAAGAGATTCTCCTTCGTTGTGGTGGTAAGTGATTGTTTCGAGAAGTCGTCGTTTGATTTGTGCGAGTGTTCGAGACTTTATTAGGCCGCTGAAGAAGAGAGGGCCTACTGCTGGTACTGACCTGCAAGAGACAAAATTATGAAGACAAAATCAAAAATCAAAATCAATCAAAATCAAAGCGTTTATTTCAAGTAGGCCAGTTACAGGCACTTTTGAATTGTCATAGACAAAAATATAATTAAACTCTAAAAAGTTATGGTGCTACAGTCCCAGTCACAAGACATAAAAACTGTGAAAGTACCGTAGATGCCCATTCCAAGAAGTAGATCTCTATGGAGAAGAACGGGCAAGAAACTCCATGGACACTCTTTTTAAATCGCCAAAATTATTACAAAACCTTTGTTACATCATTCATTTTGAGATGATACATTATGTGAGAACGATGTAGCAAGTTAAAAGTGTCCATAGTAGAAAATTAAAACAAAGACAATTCAGAAACAAGCAAAATGATCAATAGATAGTTAAAATAAACCGTGGCAACTAAGAGATGACCAGTCCCAACTGACAGCGCCCGTTCACGAACATGACACATGTATCAGCACCATTCAGCTCAACCATTTTGAAGGGAGCTAAATGATCCGACACACGCGCCACCATCAGCGAGACATTTGAGTGAGCATGACATACTCTCAACCGCCAGGGTTATTCAAGTCAATAAGAGACGTAGGTACTCAGTGAATGATAGCTCCGAGGAACATAGTACTCACACAATGCTGGCTATGAAACTATATAATACTAGGATGATTGAATCTATACAATGCAAATACAGTTGTACAATCTTCATCAGCTCCAACAAGAATATTAAATAAACGCTATCAATATTTATCCTACACTGTCAGGTGGAGCAGGACCAGCATGGAGCCAAGCATTATCATCAGCAATATAATCGCTTAGTTTATAATAAGCCAGCTTACATAGTGTGCGTTTAATACATGATTTAAATTTAGTCTCATTCAAATCAAGAACATTTTGTGGTATTTTATTATAGCACTTTAAACAGTATCCCATGAAAGAATAGTGTTGCCAGCGGCTTTGCCTGCATGTCACTCGAAAATTATCCCATGGGAATATTATACCGGGATAAGGCGTAGGCTATTTTATTCAAACAATTTTATTAGTCTGAAATATAGATTATAAAAAATATTAGACCCTATTTTTTCTTTTTTTACGTAAACCAAAATTGACGAAGATACAACGCTTCTCAAATACACAAAACATCACTAGGTCGGTACAATTTTTTTGGTAGGTATGATTTTCACTTGTAGTTGGAATCATGGGGAAGCTCCCTAAGTCGAGTGGGGCACGAGCTTACCCATAGTCAGGTGGTGTCTGTAGATACAGATGCATGAGTAGTCTCCACAGTGTCAAGTGCGAGGGATGGTTCATAGGAGCAGCCAGCGCTGCCGTCGCCGCCCGGTATATCACTAGCTCTTCTGATGTTATGTTGGCACCTATTTTCTGAAAAACAAAATTAAATGTATTGCAAGTTTTGAATAATCATGGACCCACTGAAATCACACTCACACATATTTAAGTTGCACTAGCATCATTTTATCTGCCATCCCACATCCTATTTATTCCTAACGCTCGATTTATTGTGGGTAAAACACTACAGCGCGGCAGCGCAGGCGCGCGGGCGGTCACCGCTTGTCAAAGTACACCGCTCGCTGTCCACTCCCGCCCCGCTGCCGCGCCGCTGTTTTCCAGGATCGGTCGATTTGATTATGTACGCATAACATCCCGACGCTCCCGCTCCGCCGCCGCTGCCGCCCCGCTGCCCGCAAGATTCGAGGCAGCGGCCTTAAGGCCCTTTTCCTGTCACGCGTATTTTAATCCGCACGCGGGTCTTGCCTGCATGCGGACTGCCCGCATCCTATCATTTGATACATATTTTTCCTAACATGCGGGTAGCACGCGCGCTGAACGCGGATTGGCTGCGGGCGCGCAGCCCGCGTGCGCTCTATCCGGATGCGGGCGGTGATCTTCTGCCTTCAGTGTTGTTTTTACTGTGAAGCGGGTTGCACGCAAGTTTTAACGTTCATGTTTGTGCACCAGTTAACATACTGGCGACACGCACAACACTGCAGCAGCAAACGAAATCTTTGTCCTGCGTGTGGCCCGGAGCATGCTATCGTGCGCACGCGGGTCTCGGAGACCCGCGTGCGGACTAAAATACGCGTGACAGGAAAAGGGCCCCCTTAGAGGCTTATGTAACCGTCGTATGATCTTTTGTTGATTGAAAATCTTAAAACTACTTTTTTTTAAGTGGTACGACTAGTTCGCTTAAAGCTGTCGACACACCGAAGCCGCCGGGCCCGCCGGCACTAACCCGGCGTGCAAGGCCGGCCGTTCTGATTTTAACGATCTAATTAATCAAGATCGTTAAAATCAGGCAGCCAGCCTTGAACGCCGAGTCATCTTAATTTCGTACGACTAATAGCTTGTTGAATGTTGTACAACTAGTCGTTTTCGTAGTGGTGATTCCTTGTTTATCATACCTGCAACGCATTATCAACGTGTATTTTCTGCTGCGCCGCCCTCTGCTGGTGCAGCACACTCATCAGTCGCGGCCACACGTGCGAGCGCGCCTCGTGCGCGGCGTGACACGCGCGCAGCAGACACTCACACAGTAGCGGCGCCGTGGCAGCGTTGCGGACCACGTGGGATAGGTGCTCCTTTGCGTTTTCTTCCTGTAGCAAGCGAAATGTTAATCGGTCAACGTACTTTGAAACTCAGCAAGAAAATATTAAAGCCACGTAGTGAGCACGCCCGGGACTGAAGTGTAACATACATACCTGCAGCAGAGCACTAGCGTAGGCGTCGAGATGCGGCCACAGCCTGGTGGCGCACGCGGCCGTGTCCACCAGGCCGCACGCAGGCAGCACGCCCGGGACTGAAGTGTAACATACATACCTGCAGCAGAGCACTAGCGTAGGCGTCGAGATGCGGCCACAGCCTGGTGGCGCACGCGGCCGTGTCCACCAGGCCGCACGCAGGCAGCACGCCCGGGACTGAAGTGTAACATACATACCTGCAGCAGAGCACTAGCGTAGGCGTCGAGATGCGGCCACAGCCTGGTGGCGCACGCGGCCGTGTCCACCAGGCCGCACGCAGGCAGCACGCCCGGGACTGAAGTGTAACATACATACCTGCAGCAGAGCACTAGCGTAGGCGTCGAGATGCGGCCACAGCCTGGTGGCGCACGCGGCCGTGTCCACCAGGCCGCACGCAGGCAGCACGCCCGGGACTGAAGTGTAACATACATACCTGCAGCAGAGCACTAGCGTAGGCGTCGAGATGCGGCCACAGCCTGGTGGCGCACGCGGCCGTGTCCACCAGGCCGCACGCAGGCAGCACGCCCGGGACTGAAGTGTAACATACATACCTGCAGCAGAGCACTAGCGTAGGCGTCGAGATGCGGCCACAGCCTGGTGGCGCACGCGGCCGTGTCCACCAGGCCGCACGCAGGCAGCACGCCCGGGACTGAAGTGTAACATACATACCTGCAGCAGAGCACTAGCGTAGGCGTCGAGATGCGGCCACAGCCTGGTGGCGCACGCGGCCGTGTCCACCAGGCCGCACGCAGGCAGCACGCCCGGGACTGAAGTGTAACATACATACCTGCAGCAGAGCACTAGCGTAGGCGTCGAGATGCGGCCACAGCCTGGTGGCGCACGCGGCCGTGTCCACCAGGCCGCACGCAGGCAGCACGCCCGGGACTGAAGTGTAACATACATACCTGCAGCAGAGCACTAGCGTAGGCGTCGAGATGCGGCCACAGCCTGGTGGCGCACGCGGCCGTGTCCACCAGGCCGCACGCAGGCAGCACGCCCGGGACTGAAGTGTAACATACATACCTGCAGCAGAGCACTAGCGTAGGCGTCGAGATGCGGCCACAGCCTGGTGGCGCACGCGGCCGTGTCCACCAGGCCGCACGCAGGCAGCACGCCCGGGACTGAAGTGTAACATACATACCTGCAGCAGAGCACTAGCGTAGGCGTCGAGATGCGGCCACAGCCTGGTGGCGCACGCGGCCGTGTCCACCAGGCCGCACGCAGGCAGCACGCCCGGGACTGAAGTGTAACATACATACCTGCAGCAGAGCACTAGCGTAGGCGTCGAGATGCGGCCACAGCCTGGTGGCGCACGCGGCCGTGTCCACCAGGCCGCACGCAGGCAGCACGCCCGGGACTGAAGTGTAACATACATACCTGCAGCAGAGCACTAGCGTAGGCGTCGAGATGCGGCCACAGCCTGGTGGCGCACGCGGCCGTGTCCACCAGGCCGCACGCCGCGGTCGGCAGCTGCGGCCGCCAGCACGCGTGCAGCCACGCAGTCAGCACGCCTGACACCGGTACTGCACCACTGCTGCATACGACAAAGACGATAAATATGACTTGAAGTCAATCTACCAAAATTTGTTGTGGGGATCACTGTCTTACGTTTAAAAGCCTTAAAACGGAACCGCTCCGCATATGAATATTGGTCCACACATAGTTATTCATACGATCGAGTGCCCGCGCATCGTGTCATCCGCACAATAGGTTATTTGACAGTATTAATATATCACAAATCTAATTAGTCCGGCATTTAGAGAATAACGGACACGTGTTTTTTCTTTTGTAAATTCAATGAACATTTACCAAGATATAACGCATCGAAACTCGAGAGTGGGGGCTGGTGACGTCAGAATTCAGTAGAAATTGTACTAAATTGTGACGTATTTCCAATTTTGAAAGCGTTGTATCTCCGTCAATTTTGGCAGTCGTACAAAAAGAAAAAATACGAGGCGATATTTTTTGATAATCTTACTGACGGACTAAAGTTTTTTTTTTTTGTCAAATAGCCTATTGAATGTTAGGATTGATGGATGGTTGTTACTGAATCACATCAGAACAGCTGAAACGATTCTGCTGACGGCACACAGATAGAATACAATCTGATGGATTGATGGATGGTGTGTTTTTATACCTAGGGACAATAAACGAATTCCTCTCGAAGGAGGCCGGTGGCATACGTTTGAAAATAAAAGTAATGTTATCTGTAAAATAGAACCGACATAGCCTGCAAAGTGAGCAAACTGAAGTGGCAGTGGGCTGGCCATGTTTGTCAAAAGACCAATGGACGGTGGAGCAGACAAATACTGGATTGGAGACCGAGTATCGGCAACCGTAGTGTGGGACGCCCCTTAGCTAGATGACTGACAACCATAAGAAAATGGCAGAGACTGGATACGAAAGGTGGACAAGGTAATGTGGCGCAGCCCGAGAGAGGCCTATGTCCAACAGTGTACTGCGATAGACTTTTATTTATTCTTTACGTTACGATTTTGTTTAGTAACATTCATTGCACAAATTAATAGTTATTTATGCAACTGTTGTATAATCATCATATTAAAACACGAATGTGGGTTTATCACACGAGGCGTAGCCGGGTGTGATAATAGTATCACATGAGTGTTTTAATACCTAATTATAACAGTTGCATACAAGACTTTATCTACAATCATGATGTGAATCCTCTATAAAAGATTCTCATACCATAGGGTGTTGTAAAGTGTTGTAAGAACTATGTAAATTCAAGAAAAGTCTAATTGCGAAGCATGTAAAATAAACAAACTTTTTCCGGTAACAATTTGTTAGAAATTTTCTTTGCTGCTTTATGGTGTATCATCAAAGCTAGAATCACTCATTTTTGTAAACAACGCCCGCAGTAATTGTTTGTTTGCGATTTCCAATATTCGAGTGAAAAATGGCGGGAAATAACACGATAAGACGAGAATCCGAAATTACGAATTAGTCTACAATTTATTGCTCTTTTTTCAAAATTTTAGCGATCTGGTGGTGAAAATGTCATTGCATGAGAATGTTCTTTTTTTGAAATTCATAATATCACGCGTTTTGATATAATGATCATAATATCATTGAGTGTTTTAATGTTGGCAATAAGCTAATTGTTATAGGTTCTTTTAAAGAGGATTAATAGTATGATAGTAGATAAACTATATTAAAGAGCGGCGCCTTCTATGCTTAAAAGGAGACGCCACCAACTGTTATAACATGATTTGCGTAATAACTAATTTAAAAAAATGATATGTGAGTTGCTTCGTTGACTATAAAATAAAAGAAACAGTTACTCACTCGTCAGACAATTGCGCCAATATGAGTCGTAGCAGCAGTTCTGAACCAGCCGCTCCTCCACGACCTAGTGCTCGCTGCATCAGTGACGGACCTGAACTTAGCAGCGTTGTGAATAGCTCCGTGAACCTATGAAAATAAAGGTTAAATTGGCTTGTCAGAAAGGCAGTAGTTACAAGGAAAAAAAAAAACGATTTAAATATTGTTACGTCGACTGTATTGCGAGACCAATCTACAAGCTTCTCGAAGGTTCCACAAGTTTCTCGACTATTCTATTGAAGATTGATCAGGAAGTTTCTAGAAAATTCTACCCTGATCTAGATGTTTCGAGATGTCTGGAATGTTCCAGAAGGTATGGGACTGTGTAGAAGTATACGGATGTTTCCAGAACTTTCGACCATTTTCTAGAAACTTCTAGTGTGACGGGTCGTGGCATAAATACTCGACGTGAAGGTAGGAGTCAGTCTGGTTTTAACTACGATCAAGGCGACTCGAAAGTGAACTCGAACGGCTTTATTACAAAACGTGGTTTAACTTAGACCAAGGTTTAAATCAAAAATCAATTTTCGAATTTCGAACTTTATTCCAACTGCTATAAAATTCTAAGATGCACATTGACAACTTAGACCGGGATCTAAACTCGGTTTTTGTATTAATAACTTTACGACAGTAGAAATAAAGTTCGAAATTCAAAAATTGATTTTTGATTTAAACCTTGGTCTAAGTTAAACCACGTTTTGTAATAAAGCCGGAAGTGAAAATCTCCAAGTGACTTTTTAGTGTGTGCAAGTGTGTTTAGTGATTGTTGTAATCGATGACTTGTGTGTCATTAAATATTATTGGTTTTTTTTTGTTTTCAGCTCGTAACAATATTAATCAGCTAAGTTAATGAATGACTTACTTGGGAGTGTAAGCGACGGACTCAGGTGAATGTGCCATGACGAACATGACTCCCGCGAGGCACTGCACTGCGTCCCGCGGCCGGGACACCGCTAACTTGCACAGCGCTGACACTCCCTCTGAACATATCTGAGGGGAACTGCTATTTCAATATTTGAAATGGGGAAAACCTTTTTAACCGACTTCAAAAAAAGGAGGAGGTTCTCAATTCGTCGGAATCTTTTTTTTTTATGTATGTTCCCCGATTACTCGAAGACGCCTGGACCGATTTGGAAAATTTTTCTTTTGTTTGAAAGGGTATACTTCCCAAGTGGTCCCATGATCATCAGGTCAGGATCTGATGATGGAATCCCAGGGAAATCGAGGGCAACCTTCAAATTTTATAGGCACATAGTACCATTTTCATATATTTTCTAAAGCTACTGCAAATACTTGAACGTATTTGCATCTGATAATCATCATCTCAGGTGGATGAGCTGATGATGGAAGGTACAACTCCTCAACAGCTTGGAGTAGACATCGACTGATTTAGTTTGTGTTCGCATATCTCCGGAACTACAAGTCCGATTTAAGTAATTCTTTTTTTGTTGTATTAAGTATTGTTTCACTTATGGAATACTGCAAGTTTCATCAAAATCGGTTCAGTAGTTTTTGATATAGGGAATTTTATTAGCTTATTGTGCACTTGAGCGATGTTGTTATACATGTAAGAGAATGATTTATATGACAAGAATTTGAGTTGAATATTTAAACTAAAAAGAGTAAAATAAAAAACTTTTTCAAAAAATGTAACCGCCTTCAAAAACAACCACAAAAAAGGGTAAAATAAAATAACCTACAAAATAACTTTTCTTTCAGAAGTCGGTGGCAAAAAGACAATGAAATGAAAAAAAACTTTTTCAAAAAGAATGTAACCGCCTTCAAAAACAACCATAAAAAACGGTAAAAAAACCTACAAAATAACTTTTCTTTCGGAAGTCAGTGTCTTTGTTTTCTTTATTTCATTGTCTTTTTTTTGCCACCGACTTCCGAAAGAAAAGTTATTTTGTAGGTTTTTTTACCGCTTTTTATGATTGTTTTTGAAGGCGGTTACATTTTTTTTGAAAAAGTTTTTATTTTACTCTTTTTAGTTTAAATATTCAACCCGAATTCTTGTCAAATACAACATGTGCACTAGAATTTTGTAATCCATAACACCGGTAATAACATCGCTCATGTACACAATAAGCTAATAAAATTCCCTATCTCAAAAACTACTGAACCGATTTTGATGAAACTTGCAATATTCCCTAAGTTAAATGATACCTAGTACAACAAAAAAAGAATTACTTAAATCGGACTTGTAGTTCCAGAGATATGCGAACTCAAACTAAATCAGTCGATGCCTACTCCTTACTATTAAGGAGTTCTACCTTCCATCATCAGCTCAGCTACATGAAATTATGATCACCATACGCAAGTACTTAAATTACTTCATAAAATTTGCGAAAAATGGTGTGTCGGCCTATAAAATTCGAGGGTTGCCCTCGATTTCTCCAGGATCCAATCATCAGATCCCAACTTGGTGACTATGGGACCACCTCAGAAGTACCTCCTTTCGAACAAAAAAAGAATTTTAAAAATCGGTCCACAATTGGCGGAGTAATCGCGTAACAAATACACAAAAAAAAAAAAAAACATACCGTCGAATTGATAACCTCCTCCTTTTTGAAGTCGGTTAAAAAAATAAAGGCACCGACTTCTGAAAGAAAAGTTATTTTGTAGGTTATTTTATTTTACCCTTTTTTGTGGTTGTTTTTGAAGGCGGATACATTTTTTTTTTAAAGTTTTTTTTTGGAAACAAGAGCGTTTTTTTTCTTAACCTATGCTTTCTCAGTGCTCGGCAAAGGCCTACCCCAAAATCCTCTGAGCTCTTTTTGCGGGCCGCTACAAACCAAAGACTACTTGTTAATTACTTTTATCCCGACTTGTTTTTTGGAGTAAAATTAATCGTAAATATTTGTTCGTTGCTAGTTCCACTATTTATTTGACTGGTCTAAGAATAAACAGTGACACAAACTTTTAAGTCCAAACGTAGTGAAGACGCGGATCGTTCTCGATTGAAACAAGACTTCAATATTCTTCATTGTTGCCACAGCATATTCGCTATATACGCAGTCGGTGGTGGGGACTGTCCAATCGATTGTATCATACGATGTGGCAAAAATGTGAGTAATGTTAAGTACTTTTTAAAGTTTTATTTAATTTTTAACGAAAAGCCGAAAAATATTTGTATGATCTAGATGACAAGAATTGACAGATCTTTTAAGTCCTGAAATAATTTGTCACTAGGAATCGCTGTCATGAATAGAAGACAGAAACTCACCACTGGTATACAATGGCCATAAGACGACGCATACAACGCATACGCGATCCCAAACAGATCAGTCGGCTCGACATCCGGCGCGGGCGCATCCGGCTGCAAGTTCCAGCAGGTGCGGTGTACCCGCAGACGACGCAGCACGCTCCAGGACCACTCCGGAGTGCTGGACTGGGTCAGCACCCAAGAGGATAGCCAGGAGCCGATGGTAAGTTGGACATCTAGAGGGAGACCGCTGAAAAATCATTGGAAAGTTAGGGAGTTGCAAATTCTACTAACTAAAAATCAAAATCATCCTTGCTACTACGATATAATGATGCAATTCGATTGACTTGACGTCATCGTGGCGATCGTGTTTTGTTTTTCATCTACCCGTAAATAACCGCACTTTTTATGTCATATGTCGTAGTGGTAAGGATGATTTTCACTTGTAGTTCGAATTGATCGAAACGCGTCGCATCGCGTCGTCACTTCGTCAGTAAGCGAATACCCTTACTGTCGAAGCCTTACCTGCCTTTTTTGACGTGTAAGAGATATTCAAAGCCAATTTGCAAAATAAATATCATTTATAATTATTTACGAAGGGGTTTCGTATTACTCAGTTACTGTGTTGTGCAGGTCAGAATAGGTAATCGCTCCAAGTAAAACACTGATATTCAACAACATCTAGTTCGACTGGAAGCCGACCCCAAGACATTTGGGAAAAAGCTAAACTGATGATTATAAGCATAGAAGAAAATATAAGAGACAAACGCAAGTAATAAAGAAGGAGGAAAGCCATAAGTTTCCATAACTTACGGCTCTCGTTGACATCGCTAATACCTTCGACACACATTGTCTTAGAGTTTTATTACAGAGGCACCTTTACGGCTACCAATTAACCTCGTTCTACTGCATAATCAGAACTTATCTAATGGAAAGATAATGTCCATCCACCCAAGGTCTATACAGATGGGATCTACGAGAGATGTCGTGTAGTGTACTACAGGGTTCGATTCTGACACCGCTCCTGTTGAACATCGGGCACTAGTGGGTGCTCCACAATACTTAGCGGTGCGTTTCTCAATGTTGTCGTTCAACAATCAACGTCATAACACGTTAAGAATGGAATTGAAAATTCTACCCTCCAGTGCCGAAATGGCCAGACTAGGACCACAATTGACGAAATCAGGGCGCAGTTAAAGAAGCTCACACTGGGCGAATAAAAGGCAATAGTTATGTCAGTGCTAGCCTGTGAGCATGACTGTGATGGCTCAGTTGATAAAAGCGTTTGGTGTCCTGTTTGCAATCGCGACGTGAGACTACAAAATATTTTAAAAAAAAAATCTGTTCTGATAAAAACATGATGGATATGAAACTAAAACCCCTTCTACACGATCAGACCCGACCGCCGACAGAGGTGACCTTGGTCGCGTCAACAGCACCCAACCGTCTGGAACGCTGTCGGCTGACGGTCGGGTCCGACCGCGGACGCAGCCTGTCGGGACGGATGCGCTCCCGACCAAGGTCATCCAAAGGTCGATTGACTCCGCCCATATTTGGTCGCCCGACCAACGTCTACACGGTAGATTTTCACACCCACCGGACCAAGGTCACCTCTGTCGGGCGGTCGGGTCTGATCGTGTAGAAGGGGTTTAAAAACTTACACATAAGGTGTGTAGTCGAGCTCCAGTAACAAATGCTGTAGAAACTGTTGGCAGCGCCGCGCCCAGTCGTCCAGTATGGAGTGTATCTCCATGCAGGTCGGACGCCATTTGTTAACGTTTAGTACCTTCACGCAAGACGGGTCTAGAGTTTCCACTGTAAAGAATAACTTTGTTCAATGGAAACTTGTCTTATTGGATCTTTTTTAATGGGAAATAAAAACAAGACGAAAATACTTTAAAAGTTTCAATACAAATTACCTCGTTTTATTGATGAAGAATATTGTAGTTACAGTCTTCGATCAATATTCCAATAAATCTTATAAATTCTCAAAAAAGTGTTTTTATGTTCTTTCCGAACATAAAATTGCTCTTGATTAAGGATCACGAACAAAAAAGAGTTGCAAAAGTGGCCACAATTGCACAGACGTAAACATCTACATTTCTTAGAAAAATGATCAATAGTATGAACAACCTCAATTTATTATAAACCTTAACACTCAAAAATAAAGTTTAATGTGTTTATTTAAGTTCTTTCATCCGACAAAGGTTTAACGTTCACAATTTAAAAATGTTTCTTGAAGATAAAATGTCATCAGTACAAAAGTAGTCATTCTAAAATGATACTTAAATTCTAAACAATAAGGATTCGAAATACCGACACAAAACCGTTTGTGGCGGTATTTTTAGGGCCGTTTTTGAAGCGTTCATCGGGAATCTAGTACTATTATTGATCGAAGGTTACAGTGGGCCCGATTGATGAAATAGGATAACCCAATTTTCTTTCTTTAACTTTGTTCCACACTAAAGCAATGGCTCTTGTCGTGGATGAATTTACAAACATTTACCCCCTTACTTATAAAAACTTGTGTTGCTTAGCTACCGATTAAATATCACCTGTCCTTGTCATTTCTATTTTAATGAATAGAGATGGCAAGTGACTTAAGAGCTATTTAAGATAAGTAACGTCTAATCAATGTTTATAAGTAAGGCCGTTAATTTTAAACTCACAGATTTTTGTTTTATTATCACAAATATTTAGAATCGTACTCGAGACACACAGGGCATCAGTCAATCGCTCAGCCATTGGGCCAAATGTGCTGTCAAGTAAATTGCAATTTTTCACACTTACCAACATTCAAGTCGGCAAGTATATGCAGCGCCGTGGTGTGCAAGTATGCGTGTGCGGCTAACACTCGCCCCACACACTCCCGCGCAGCCGCGTCGCACATTCCTTTACATGTTACTGATTTACGTTTCAGTCCAGTCTGTAACAATTGAAGACCAAACTAAATGTATTATTCTTTTTGTCAGTCACAAAATTGTTCATAGTCTTATTTGTATAGGCCCAGAACTGGGGTATGGGTTTGGCAACTTCTCAAGCTTCCAATAGTGACTGTATCAAATGGACACGCAATATTTGATTATTATGTGCCCCATCGTTCGTACCATATACACTTCAGTTTAGACATTTCATATACAAGGGTTATTTGTAAATCATTAACACAACCTTTCATTAAAGTAATAGTTTCATTTCATGAAACTAAGTTTTAGTGTGAAACCAAACCTAAAAGATAAAAAAAACAGGTATTGCCGGTATTTCATACATTGTCAAGTGAGAAATATTCTATTTTCTTTTTGTCCAGATTTTTATTATATTTCAGGGTTGGTTTCAGTAAAAGTTATTTATAAGTACTTTCAGCCCATGAAAGGTTGTTAATATTTTACAAATAACCCTGTATAAATCTCCAACTGAGCAGATTAGTATAATTCCTAATGATTTTGATTGACCCAAAGTGGTTGCAAGTTCTACTGCTACAGAAGACCCTAACTTCGAAACCCACAGGTCGGGTAATGTGATATAGAATATCATTTAGCAGTTGTCTAGTTAGTAGTTACGGTATCTGGATTGGTGCCAAATTCATTGCAATAGCTTGCCCGTTATTACATGGGACTCATACATAACTGACGAAATGTGAATGTACTATAGGTGCACATATTTTCACCTAATTCGATAGGAAATACAAACTTACATTTGGGAATATTCCGACTACCAAAACCCTCATCTATTATTGCGCGGGTATTCGGACGGCGAGTAATGGGCGACTCGACGTCCGATACTGGTTCATGCCTGGTTCGATGGCTCATCTTGTTCCACGCGCGGCTCAAAGAGCTGTCAGCAATCTGACAGGGCCTCCTGTCGGAGTCGCAAGACTGTGTAAACAAGTAACCGTGACCCTGGAACGTAGAGGGCTATTGCAGGAACACCGTGTATTTTAGTCAGTACGAGTCTGACAGTCCCTTCAGCTACACCCAAGGCAAGAAGAGACATTTCGACGATTTTACCAAGAAAAAAAAGAAGCTTTGTTTTATTACCTGTAGCAAAAATTCTAGAACAATCCTGGCGAGCTCATGGTCCTGCGTGCGGTCGACGGCGGCCTGCGTTATGATGCGTATGCGCACGTCACATGGTAAGACCGGCAACTCTATTGCCAGCATCTGTAGCTGTTTCGGAGATGTATCTGTTGGGAGAAACAATCTTTATTTATCAACGAATTGCACATTTATATGGTAAGGGAGTCCTGCTTTATTAAATAAAACTAGTGACCCGCCCCGGCTCCGCACGGGTGCAATCTCTACTATATTATGCATACAAACCTTCCTCTTGAAGCACTCTATCTATAACCAAAAAGTCATCAAAATCCGTTGTGTAGTTTAGCAATGTGCACGTACAAATAACGAGTCCACTGCTCAAGTGAGTAGCCCACTTGCAAACATCGCTAAGTTAAAAAAAAATAGAAAATGAGATAGTATGGTCATTTAATTAGTTGTTCAAAATGCTTTCATTACCAACTACCAGTGTCGATTAAAACTCCTTATGGTACGCATAAATTTAGGTTAAATATTCAGTACTTCTGCAAAACTTGCTATATTGATTGATAGTTAACTTTCAAACACCTCTAAGTTACAGTTAACGTTCAAAACTCGCCATATTACGCAGTGACTCGTGCAAATGCCGCCATACGGTACGGTGCTGAGACTTTTTTATTTTAGCGTGATAAAATCAAATGAGTCCTCCCACCCAGGGCAGGGCAGGAGGAACTGTCAGACTTGTACTGACTAAAATCCACGATGTCCTTCAATGGCCCTTTACGTTCCGGGTCACGGTAATTCAGTATTGCCACTACCGCGGCAGGCTTTGGCCCTCTAAAAGGGGCCCCGTCGTTTTGCTGACACACTTTGAGACGCGCGTGGAACACAATGCGCTGTCGACCCGGGCATGGTCCAAGGTCGGACAGCGAGTCACCGTTACTCGCCACCCGCATGCCCGAGCCTACGGTGGCCGGAGATCGTCTTGCAACGTCTACTACTGCGGCTAGGTTGTGAGGTGGACGCTTTCCTTTCCTTCACGCGTCCCGCCTCCTCCTTCGCTAGCATGACTGCTTCGCAGAAGGAGGCGACCGCTTCCCACTCCGTCTCGCCCCACAGCATGGCCCCGTCCAGTGCCGGGTTCGAGAGGTCACCGCCTATCGCCGTTGTGAGAACATGGCGGTGCTCTGCCGCGCGCGGGGCAGTCCTGCACCGTATGCTCCACCGTGTCCTCCGGGCGATCCTCGACGGTACTGAGACTTGACAAAGTTTTTTTTAAGAAATCAAACACCAAAGAGCTCGCTCCGCATCAATGGACAGGCAGCCTAAAGGGGAACCGCATTATGTATCGGAGGTGGTGAATTTTACGGCAGATTGAACCTGCTTCGCTAATCAATGAAGGCGTTTCTGCAAAACCAACATTAAATGATATGAAAAACCTGCTGATTTTGACATTTTGGACAGGATTGGTCTAAGATATAAGGCTAAAATATTGTAGTTTTATTCTAGAAAACGAAACTGAATCTTCTTTTAGACGAAGGTACCGATACTGAGGAAACTTTAATGGATGAAGAAACAAATAAGATTATTATATTACTGTAAGATCATTATTTAGGTTTAGGATTCAATTTGGATACTGTTTCAAAACTCTTCATGTTAATGTCATACTATTGCAAAACTGTTTATGTTAAAAATACTTTTGCAAAAGTGGTTATGTTTAATTTTTAAATATTAATAAAAAAGAAACTATGATAATAAGATTTTATTTACTATAAGAAATTAATTCTCTGTGACAATAATTTTCAGTAATATGTTGTAGTATGAAATTTCATAACTCCATTTTAACACTAGAGGTTTTTATCGATTTTCCAAAATTATTTTCATTTCAACATAGCGGACTTTGCAAGTGGGCTACTCAAGTGTGCGCGCACATAAGTAACTAGGAGTGCGCGAACATTCTAAACATTTGTTCGTGTTTGCTAAAGTCCACCCTAGCGAACGTTAATTAATGACGGGGTGGCCGTCATTTTAGAGAGCCAAAGCCTGCCGGGGTCACGGGACTTATGAATTACCGTGCCCCCGGAACGTAAAGGGCTATTGAAGGACACCGTGGATTTTAGTCGGTACAAGTCTGACAGTCCCTCCCGCTCTGCCCTGGGTGGGAGGACTCCTTTGATGATATTACCACGCTAAAAAAAAAAACAAATAATAATTGTGACGCACACCTGTGGAATCGCATCTTTAGGATTCAGATTCAGATATTTATTTGCAACAATGTAGGTACAGGTATAAGATGATAATTATATGGTTGAAGGTTTCCGCTACATTCTACCTTACGGCATGCAAATTTGCGGCATGCAAAGGAGCTGAAAATAAAAGTAGAATTCTATTACTCTACATACCATGTAACCCAAGGATGATAGATATGCAGTAGTCCTTAACAGTGTTGTCAGCCAGCAACGTCGCAGGAAGTCTATCTAGTTCCTGCCCTTCAAACAGGTTGAAACCTGCAGAGAACGACGCTTCCAGTTCCGCTGATATCTTCTCTTCTAGATCATGGGCGTAGAACGGTCTGGGAATTTAATAAAATACATTAGATTCATATTATCTTCGCAATAGGGTATTTGAATGAAAAATTCTAGTTAGTTGGTTTGATAGATTTTCAAAAATATTTGATACGTATTTTTTCATTTTAATTGACGAAGATACGACACTTTTAATTGCCAATACTGGCAGCAGGTCTCATCATCATCATCATCATCAGCTTAAAATGTTCCCACTGCTGGGACACTGGCCTCCTCTCTGTGAGGAGGGAACCACCACGCGGGCCCGGTGCGGGTTGGTAGATGTCACATATCTTCGAATTTTTGATTCTAGGACATGACGGTTTCCTCACGATGTTTTCCTTCACCGTTTTGAGAGCAGTGGTGATGAAATAAATTACACAAAGTAATGCGCCTGGCGGGGTTCGAACCCATGACCTACAACTAGTAAGTCGGGACCAATACCACTGGGCAACCACTGCTCCAGGCAGCAGGTCTATACTCGTGAAATTTTCAAATAAAAATTGTTTTCAGATAGTGATGAAGATTTCAACTAAGGGGGCTTGCTCATGACGCGAATCATGCGATTTGCAATTTCTATTAACTAAAAATCAAAATCGTTCTTGCTACTACACTATATTTATGCAATTCGACTGACTCACGTTTTCGTGGCGAGCGTGTTTTGTTTTTCATCTACCGGTAAACAACCGCACGTTTTATGTCATATGTCGTAGCGGTAAGTATGATTTTCACTTGTAGTTGGAATCGGTCGAATTGCGTCGCATCGCGACATGGGGAAGCTCCCTAAAACGAGCGAGAGAAATAAGAGATTTCAAGTGTTCAACCAACTCATATGAAATGCCTCTATATTATTGGTGACGTACCTAGAAGTAAGATGCAGACAAGCGAGCGCGTGCAACGCCCTCGCCGCTAGCTCCTGCAACGTGTGATGTAACCTCACGTAACCTGGGTGCGCACGCGCCGCGCTCTGCAACACGTCCAGTAACACGCGCACGCCGCAACACGCTTTCACGACGCCCCGCCCTCCTATTGAGTCGCCCCATTCGTTAGGACGGGCGTGACGGATGTCCTAAGTCCAAAAACAAAAGGTTTCCCTTAGACCTCCATAGACACTTATAAAACGACGGTTTTTTTTTGGACCCATAGTTGGCGTAGTGGCTGTATGATCGATTATGGTCTGGTTGTTTGTGTAAGTACACACACATATTCACACAAACTCACTTAAGTTTCAATATGTGTAAACGCACCCACGACTCTGGAGTTTCTAGAGTGGGGTAACGGTTTTCGAAAACTTTAAAAATAGGTGTACGGTTGAAGTTGATTGCTTCCTGTAGAGAAGAACTGGTAAGGAATTCTAGTAATGGTCAGTGAGACAGAGACATTCTGGTAGTTTCGGCAACGTAGAGTGTTGGCTCTATCGCACATATTACCAATCAACAGTGACAAAACGTAACATAGCTAAATGTTTTATAAATTTATTTATTTATTTAACTATTTATGTACACACAATTAATTTACAGGAAATTAAATTATAATACTAAAGTACAAAGGTGCTGCTTATTTCTTTAGAAATTTCTGCCAGCAGACCCTCTACAGGAGAAATGAGAAAGAAATGTAGACAATAGTGTGTAACAAGAATAAAAAGCTTAATGTCTATGTGAATATCTTAACCTAAGTTTATAACATAAAGTAATATTACTACAAAAGCAAATACATACCAAAACTATAATATACAAATACACATATAAATAAATATATATATCACAGAAGAGAGGAAAAGTAATGCTCTTTCACTCTAAGTTTAAATAGTGAAATGGATTTTAGATCACGAATGCTAGGCGGAAGTGAGTTCCACAATCTTACAGCATGAACGGAGAAGGAGTAGGAATAGTAGCTGGATTTATGAGGATGGGATTTAAGGAGGGATCTAAGGTGAGATCTACACGGTGCGTCGCTAGGACGAAAGAAAAACGTTCACGAAGGTAAGATGGATAGGAAGGATTGTGAAGGATGTTGAATAGGAGGCAAAGGATACGAGTGTTCCTGCGAAGACGGATTGGGAGCCACTTGAGTTCCTTGCGAAGGTGAGAGACATGATCAAATTTACGAAGACCGAAAATAAACCGAATGCACAAATTTTGCAAGCGCTCAAGTTTGTTTAATAGCTCCTCAGTAGCATCCAAGTAGCATCGGCATAATCAATAAATATTATACGTACTCGTATTAACGTGTACGTCGCGAATTTAAAAGATTTTCTATGGAAAGAAAAATTCGAATTTCATGTAGGATTTGAACCTGCGTAAGACGTTAGAAATGGATTGAAGAATTCGACTAGTAGGTGTGAATCTCGGTGGCTCGGTTAGAAAGAGCGTCGGATGTACTGAATCTGGAGCTCGCTAGTTCAAATCTTGGTGGCTTACCATGACGTCTTAAGAGCGTTTATTCTGAAAATTGGCAACGCCGCAAATAGTTGTCAAATATTAACAAGTTTTAATTAATTCAGCAATGTTACTGTATGGAAATAAGAAATATCGTTCTGTAGTGCACTATAACATTTATATAGAAATGCAATTAAAACACTGAATTTGATGTTGTTCGTTTCAGGTGTAATAAAAGCATTTGGAAATTTTCCAAATACTTTTTTTACATCTAAAACGTTACGATATTAATTATTGCATTCCCTAATCAGTGCACTACAGAGCCTTTTTTCTTATTTTCATACAGTAAATTTACCAAATTAATTGAAACTTGTTAATATTTGACAGCTATTTGCGACGTTGCCAACTTTCTGGTTATGCGCCCTTAAAGCGTGAGTGGTTCAGCTCAGGGAACGAGATGGCGCTAGACGACTTGTATGGCTCTGTTTCTTTCCCACAGCCTAGCTACTCACGGTTTAAGACGTCATGGTAGGCTACCTGGTCACATAGTTTACTTAAGTAAAACTTACAGAATGTGTGAACAGCACGAGGCGTTCCACCAGATCTCGGAGAGGGAAGGCGGCCAGCAGCGCCAGCAGATCGCGCTCCCGCAGAGTGCCCTCACTCACTGCACCTCCACCGCCGTGCTTATCTACCTCCTCCCATGCTTCCTCAGCATCTATAAAAGAGGTAGTTTTGTAATGTACACAGTCATAATACATTATAACGATTACAACTTTAGTAGTAAACTTAGGAAAACGTATTTAGATATTTTAGATCTACATTGTTTTTTGAACTTATCTTCTATAATATAAAAATCAATTGCTGTTCGTTAGTCTCGCTAAAACCCGAGAACGGCTGGACCGATTTGGCTAATTTTGGTTTTGAATTATTTGTGAAAGTCCAGGGAAGGTTTAAATGGTGAGGCAGTATGAAGTTTGCCCGGTCAGCTAGTTTTAAGATAAAAATTACCCATTTTCTGAAAATCGCGAGAAACCCGTTTGTGTGACTTTTGACACAAAGTACGAGTATTTGGGTTATAGGTTACGGAACGTTAAGAATTTATAAAAAATCATTTATGATAGTGTTTTGATCAATTTTACCGAATTTTATTAGGTCTTATTTCGCCGAATTATATTTAAAGGTTTAATTATACAATATAAGTTATTCTAGATAGGCTACAATAATAGTTTTTGTGATAGTTTAGCGAACTATATAAAAACTAGCCGTCGTACCACAAAAACTTTTGAACGTCTGTTGAACACATGTCTAAAAAAATGTCAGATTATGACGTTGAAATAAGGTCCATTTTGCAATCACACTTTTTTTAGACAAGTTTTCAACAGATGTTTAAGTTTTTGTAGTAAGGCTGTAGGTGTTTATTAAATATTACATGCTAATTCTTACCTTCAGTGCACTCGAGTGCTGTGTCAGTGCGAGGCCGCGCGAGCAATAGTGACAGTAAAGCGAGTATACGCCAGGGAGACGCGCTGTCCACGTTTAATTGTATCACCAGTGAGGCCCACTGGACTGAGCGGGACTGCCTGGAAATTATAGATGATGACAAGAAGCCATTTTCTTTTTTTTTAACGTGGTAATATCATCAAATGAGTCCTCCCACACACCACACAGGGCGGGACGCAAGGGACTCGCAGACTTGTACTGACTAAAATCCACAATGATCGCCTTAGCCTTTTAAGTACCAGGGTCACGGTTACCTGAAGAGACAGTCCTGCGATCCAGGAGACAAAGCCATTGAAAAAAAAGTTATTTTATGTCTGGAGAAGTTCTATCAAAATGAATAAATGTTTCTACTGCTAATAGGCTATTTGACAGTATTAATATAATTATCACAAATCTAATTAGTCCGGCATTTAGAGTTTTGAGAAATAACGGACACGTGTTTTTTCTTTTGTAAATTCAATGAACATTTACCAAGATATAACGCATCGAAACTCGAGAGTGGGGGCTGGTGACGTCAGAATTCAGTAGAAATTGTACTAAATTGTGACGTATTGCCAATTTTGAAAGCGTTGTATCTCCGTCAATTTTGGCAGTTTTTGTCAAATAGCCTATTGGTGTTGTTAAGTATATGAAGTTAATATACACCACAAACTTTTAAGTACTTTTTTAGGTTTTATTTCAAATAGATTTGTCAAGAATGGACAGATCTTATGTCTCTTAATAATGTGGTCACTGAGGAGGCATTGTCATCGAACACACAGCGAATAGGCCGAATTATACAAGGTACTCACCTAAACAGATGATGCATAAGAAACAGCAGCTGCCTCAGATCGCGGTTGTCCAGTAAAGCGGCAGAAAGCGCCGCGGCCCAGCGCTGCAGCGCGCTCGCGAGCGCTTCAGGTGCATTGTCGCTTAGTCGAAGCGCTTGTAATACCAGTGATAAAGCTTCGCGAATAATGTTCTTGTTGCTTTGTATCGTTTCTGATATTAGTTCTTCTATCTGGAAGGATGAAAAAGTAAGGGTTTATTTAAAAATTAAGTAACGAGCGATGCGTGTAAAGCCTCTGCCTCGAATCTTGCGAGAGCGGGGCGGCAGCGGCGGCGGCGCGGGCGCGGGAACGGCAGGATCTTATGCGTAAAATCAAATGGACCGGCCCTCGAAAACAGCGGCGCGGCAGCAGAGCGGCGTCTGACGGCCAGCTCTACTACGGCGCACGCTCATTAGTCAAATCAAATAGCTCTTTCACGACTTCTTGTTATATATTTCCGTCCCATTTTACGAAATCACTCTCACAGATTACAAGAAAAAATGTAACACCTCAAAAATTAATTGCTTTCAGAGAAATTGGAATGGACGTCACCTGCAAGGTGGACAAACGATCTTATGAAGACCACAGGATCACGCTGGATGCAGGCCGCTTACAACCGGCCCTATTGGAAGTCTATAGGAGAGGCCTATGTTCAGCAATGGACGTCTTACGGCTGATATGATGATGATGATGATGAAAATTGGTATACCTGACAATGCGCCAATAGAGCCGCATGCTGATGATGACAATAAGAATCCTGCACATCCCTCAGTAAACTCTCCAGCCTCAATTTGGCAACGGGTAACTTCTCTTTAACCAACTCGGCATATTCATAGCTCGCTCTCAGATGTACATCGAGCCCACACTTGCACTTTTCTGATAGATTCACGTAGCGTTTCTCTATCTTCCATAGAGTAGCTCTTCTTTTCTCTTCGTCTGCAAACCCTCGTGCCAGTTGTATTCGTTCACGTTCTACTGCTATTAGTGAAGATCTGGAAGATTAGAATTTATTAGAATAAGGATTTATTAATTTGGCCTTATAGTCAATGTTTTTTGAATGAGACTGATCGTGGCCTACCATTAAAGCCAGAGTAGTTTCAGACAGTATGTAGGAGGTAGTGCTAGACAACTTGAATAGCTCTATCTCTTTGCCTCACTGGACGAAGACATCATGGTAGTCCACCCGATCTTTAATCTTGAATAGGCAAAGAGTTGGCAATTTATTGAGATTGAAATTTCATTCAATTAGTAAATCATCAACAGGCTGTCCGACCCACACTCTGTTGTTTTTGTAATAGTTTTACTTATTATTTTTAATCTCACAATTTTTTAGAAACTTTGTTTTTTGGCAATATACTGTAAAATATGTGTATTTAGTTAGCATGTATTAATACTGCTTAGTGTTTCAACATCCGGACAAACCTGTTGAGGTTTTTGAGATATTAATTTATGTAATTTGATTTTCTTCCTTACGTGTAACAAATAATAAATCTTGTCTTTTTTCAAGATAGTTGTATATTTAACTAACTATGGATGTTTTGGGTCAGTTCACACCAAGACGTTACAATACTGAAAATCATCATCTGCCTAGCCTTTTAAGATTTATCTTGCACAAAAATAATTATAAATATTTGAATACAAACCTGAATGTAGACAATAAATCAACAAGTGGATGCTCTGGTCCGCTCAAAGGTCCAGCTTCAACTATCTGCTCCTCTCTTTCACTCATAGCTCTGACTTCTTCCATCTCTTTGCCTCCACACAGTTTTATTGCATCTTCTAAAGCCATACATTTTACTTTTGGCTTGCTCTCTACCGCTACTTCTTCATAATGTACTATTTGAGGAACTTCATCAAAGCAAGGTGCTGATGGTGTAATATCTTCAACACATTCAAAAGAAGTGTCATGTGCTTCCTTTACTTTATGTAAATAGGCATCAGAATGTACCAGTTCATATTCCCTGTTTTCAGTCATTTGTGTGACCTCATTAGGTATTGCTATCCTTTCTAGTTGTCGACTCAATTCTTTGTAGCTAACTTCAAAGCAAGAGGGTGCCTTTGATTTGTCGCCTTCTTCAACAATCTGTGAAGTTTCCTTGATATGTTCAGTCTGGTCCACACTTTCTTGTTTACCTACATTAGTTTCTACAATTTGTTTGCTAATAGTTTCTTCAGTATGTTCTATTATTTCTATACTTATATTACTTGTATCGGCTTCTTCAACTACTTCAGCTTCTTGAGTATCTGTTTCTTTTACTTCAGTCTTTGGGGTTACATTTCCACTGTTACCTTCAGAGATGTGAACAAATTCTTCAAGTAGTGGAGGTTCTAAGGTAACTGGTGATAGTTCTCTTGTAGCATTGCTTCTTTCTTTTGTTTTCTTTTTCTGAAAAGTTATAAATATTTTGTTACAATTATTTGCATGTTTTTAAATGGCTGCTATTACTATACTCTATTCACTCAGCTCATAATGATACATTTTGTTTGTATCACAGTGAGCCCTGTGAATAAAGTTCACGCAGTATCATACAACCAAAAGAAAGCCCTTTAGATTTTATTACTGAAATTGGAGTACATACATTTCTGCATTGGAACCCCATCAGGGGCTTGAAAGAATGTCAGTCAAGTGCCACTGAAAATAATCCTGATCCTGACACGCCTGTATCGCCTTTGACTGGCGACCGGAAAAGTGCCGAAGGCTTGGAAGCAAGCTAACGTCCAGCCTGTACCTGAGAAGGGTAGTCGTGCTGATCCGAGCAACTACAGACCCATCTCGGTCACGTCCATCCTCTGTAAGAGTACGGAACGTGTGCTGAACAGTAGGCTCCTGGCATACCTAGAAGACAACAATATCCTTAGTGACCGCCAATACTGCTTCCGCCGAAACCGGTCTACTGGAGATCTTCTAGGGTATGCATCACATCTAGAGTGAGGCCATCGAGGAACACGGGGAAGCATTCGCTGTTTGCCTTGACATCTCGAAGGCTTTCGACAGTGTCTGGCACGAGGGCCTAATTGCTAAGCTTCCTTCCTTGCGCAGATGACAGTACGGTTACTGAGAGATACGTGTTCGATGCACGGGCCACTGGACCTCAGATCCGGTCTCTCCGAGAGGCCATGGTTGAGCGCTTGAACCTGTCTTTGGAGGCTGTCTCAGAATGGGGTGAATCCAATTTGGTCAGGTTCAATGCTACCAAGACTCAGGCGTGTCTTTTTTCCGCAAAAAAGAGCAAATTCCACCCGGCTCCATCTTTCCGAGGTGTGACCATACCAATAACGGACCATCTTGACCTTCTTGGGGTTACACTAACATCAACTCTCAACTTCGGTCCATTCATTGAAGCAAAGGCTCAGTTGTCCGCGAAAAAGTTGGGGATCCTCTCCAAGGTGAGAAAGTACTTCACGCCTGAACAGCTGCTTAATTTATATAAAGCGCAAGTTCGGTCATGCATGGAGTAATGCTCTCACCTTTGGGATGGATCCGCCAAATACCAACTAGATGCACTTGACTCAAAAGATAAACGGGCCAAGAGGCTAATCGGTAACGATGCTCTGGTCGATTCAAAGCTCCAGAGCCTTGAACATCGACGCCGTGTTGCCAGCCTGTCGGTTTTTAGGGTTCCGTAGTCAACAAGGAACCCTTATAGTTTCGCCATGTCCGTCCGTCCGTCCGTCCGTCCGTCCGTCTGTCCGTCCGTCCGTCTGTCCGCAGCTTAGCTCAGAGACGCCCAGCACTAGAAAGCTGTAATTTGGTGTAAATATACGGATTTGTTGCGTCAAAAAAGTGGTAAAATAAAATCTCGTAAAATATTTTTTTTTAGGGTACCTCCTGTAACGTAAAGCGGGGATGTTTTTTTTTTTCTCGCGTACCCCTTAGTGTGGGGTATCATTAAATAGGCCTTTAAAAAATATTGGTAGTTTCCATCAACAATTTTTTGATAAAAAGATTCGTTTGTGAAATATTAAGCTTTAAAGTGCTAATTTTTGCCCTACTCGAGTGTCCCCCCCCTCTACCAGCTAAACGGTTATGTTTGGGGGTGTGAAAAAATTTACAATAGTAGTGCATTAAATTAATTTGAAATTTCGTTAGCTTATAACGAAGTTTAAAAGAAAATTATCATGACTAAGTGGGCTTTACAAGTTTACGAGTAATAGTTGACCAACTTATAAAACGTACTGGGATAACATTTTCCTAAACAAAATGTATCGGAGAACAACTGCAAATGTAAGTTTGTCAACTTCATTTTTACAGCTATAATAGGTAGTGGAGTGGAGTGGAGTGCAGTGGAGTGGAGTGCAGTGCAGTGGAGTGGAGTGGAGTGGAGTGGAGCGGAGTGGAGCGGAGTGGAGCGGAGTGGAGCGGAGCGGAGTGGAGCGGAGTGGAGCGGAGTGGAGCGGAGTGGAGCGGAGTGGAGCGGAGTGGAGCGGAGTGGAGCGGAGTGGAGCGGAGTGGAGTGGAAGGGAGTGGAGCGGAGTGGAGCGGAGTGGAGCGGAGTGGAGCGGAGTGGAGTGGGGTAGTGTGGGGTGGAGGGTCGAAAATCGCTTGAACCTTTTTAACAGGTTCATAGCGATTTTCGACGTGCCTTGACACCTCTCAAGTTTTTTTTTTTTAATACGTCATAAATCGTAAACCTTTCAAAGTTGGAACCAACTACAAGAACTTTTATAGTATGTTATTACTTGCTGCTACGGAACCCTTTATGGGCGAGTCCGACTCGCTCTTGGCCGGTTTTTATCCGTTACATTTCGGAGAGTGTGCGATGGAACTGCACAACTTGATTCCGACTGGCCCTTTCCATCATCGGACTACAAGACGTACGGCAATGCGCCATCGATATATGGTGGCAGGGCCGTCTTTACCAGGGGGTGCAAGGGGTGCGGTGCACCCGGGCGCGGAGCGCTCGGGGGCGCCTGTCAAGCGCTGAATTTTTGGATATTTCATTGAAAATTGAGAATAGTGTATGTTATGTATGTACGTTTGACATGTTGCCGCCCGGTCGCCTGCAATTGAAGCAAATTATCTCTTAAGTCAATAGAGTGTAAGTTCATTTGAAATGGGCGCGCGGCGCGGCACTTAATGAGGCACTAGCACGAATTCTACGTATTAGACCGTACTTCCTACTTGAATCAGTGCGTCTGTCATAGGCTAGCAATTGCGCCCTTTGAAATTGTCACCCGGACGCCCGCACTTGAAGTAAAACGATCTCTAAGTCAATAAAGTGTATCGAGGTTCGAGCACTCCACAATCGCGGCGGTAAGACCCCTCTTTGAGGAGTGGCTGGATAGGCGTCACGGCGTCCTGACCTACTGCATGACGCAGGTCCTCACCGGACACGGAAGTTTCGGGAGGTACCTGTGTCGGATAGGGAAGGAAGACACGCCTGGGTGTCACCACTCCGTAGATCGACCGGAGGACACAGTAGAGCATACGGTGCAGGACTGACCCTCTTGAGCAGAGCACCGCCCTGTCCTCACAGCAGCGATAGACGGAGACCTCTTGCGCCCGGCATTGTTCGAGGCCATGCTGCGGGGCGAGACGGAGTGGAAAGCGGTCGCCTCCTTCTGCGAAGCAATCATGCTCGCGAAGGAGGAGGCGGGCCGCGAGAGGGAGAGGACAGAGTCTTCCCTCCGCCCCAACCGCACCGTAGGCGCGGGCATGCGGGCGGCGAGTAATGGGCTCCCCGCCCGTAACTCGCCGCCCGACCGTGAACCATGCCGAGTAATTGAATTCGTTAGCTCATTTCATTGTAAAAAAAACGAGGGCGCAGGCTGAGTCCCGCACCCCGGCGCAGAATATATTTAAGACGGCCCTGTATGGCGGACATCCCTCCGGTGCGTACAAAGCGTTTTGCCAATACCTTTATTGTACACACAGCTAAGGAGTGGAATTCCCTGCATCTGTATTTCCCGACAGCTATAACCTTGTGGTCTTCAAGTCAAGAGTGAACAGGTTACTTCTAGGCAAGCGCAAGATGTGGTCGACGGTGATCATCACCGTCGACCACATCTTCGCTTACCATCAGGCGAGATAGTGGTCGAACGCGAACCTATCTTTAAGAAAAAAAAAACTTTTTAGGAAAAGCTTTTATTTAAATGCTCTAAAAAGAAGAAAATATTTTTTTTAAATTTTAACTATGAACTTACAAGTTCAATATACACAACTTATATGTTCATAAAAGCCTGTCGCGCGATTTTCTTGTGTAAATAAACTAGTACCTACTTACTGATTTATGTAAAATCTGCTAAGTTTAAATTAATAAAATTTCAAATTAATTAAATATTGATCACCGCGACAAGCTTTTATGAACATAGAAGTTGTTATGAAGTTGTAAGTTCATAGTCAATAAATTTAAAAGGAAAATTTTATTTTATTCTTTTTAGAGCATTTAAATAAAAGGTTTTCCTAAAAATTGTTTTTTTCTTTTAATTTATTTTTTACTTTTTAATTATTGCTGGACTATTTTGTGTCGCTGACTAGGTTTCTTAGTCTGTTCATCTCATTCAACGCATCATTGTTGCAAGGTCGTTTGCCGATTCATTTCGCACAATTCAGCTCTTCAATAAGGAGACCTTCTAATAATTTTACCCTACTTAAGGCCACGTAGGCTTGACCAGCAGCAGAGAGCTTCGAGCCTAAGTAAATAACGGCGTAGTCGACAGTACCAGTACTACTTTGCATTTTGTGTACTGTACAAGCCCGATATAAAACAATTGGCAGCATTCTTCATTCGGCGGTTATATTTTGCTGGAAATTGCACAGACTTCTAAAATTTTCCTTTAAAATTTTAACGATGAACTTACAACTTCATTATACACAACTTATATGTTCATAAAAGGCGTATTTCGCCATCTTGGATGGTCCGCCATATTGGATCTAAAATGACGGCACATTATTCTTCGAGTTGCTGTCAAGAAGCCCTTTCATTTGATACCCAATTTGTAGAAGTGCATTAAAAATAACTATTCCGCCCTCTTGGATTTAGAATGACGTCACATTATTCTTTAAGTTGCTCTCAACGAGCCCTTTCATTTGATACCCATATTGTAGAAGTGCATTAAAATAATTGTTCTGCCATCTTGGATTTAGAATGACGTCACATTATTTTTCGAGTTGCCCTCAACGAGCCCTTTCATTGATACCCATATTGTAGAAGTGCATTAAAAATAACTATTCCACCATCTTGGATGGTCCACCATATTGGATTTAGAATGACGTCATGTACCTTTTTTTTTGCATGGTAAAATCATCAAATAACTCCTCCCACAACAGGGTGGGGCGGGAGGGACTGTCAGACTTGTACTGACTAAAATCCATGGTGTTCCTACAATAGCCCTTTACGTACCAGGGTCACGGTTACCAGGTGAGACAGTCCCGCGACCCCGGCAGGCTTTGGCCCTCTTAGGGGGCCCCGACAGAACGTCACGCACCTTATCGTGCATTGTCATCCAAACTAAACGTGTATACAAAATTTTAGATCAATTGATTGAAAATATCTACTTCAAAATTGAGTTCAAAGATTCCACCCGAACAAACAAACATACATGGCAAGTCAATAAAAAGCTTTTAAAAAATAAATAATAAAACCAATTTTCCTGCTGTTGAGTCTTATTGTACCAAATATCGACAAACTCTTGCCCCCTTATTAATAAACGTGGACTAAAGTTACGCCAAGGTTAATCCTTAAAAAATGTATGGTTAAATCGAAGATAAACCTTGGCGTAACTTTATTCCACGTTTATTAATAAGGGAGTCGAAGTATTAGTCATCTATCTGATCAAGCTGATTGATGGATAAGTATTAGCAACGTCCATACTACGTTGAATACACCGATGGATAAGTATAAAGTAAAAAAATTAAAATTCAAGCTTCTGAATATGTTTCTTAAATGTATAACAGAAGGACTTTAAAATATAATAATCCTGGTTTGTCTTAAGCCTGAGTTGCAGCCAAAAATTATGACTTTGACATTAAGATGAAATTTTTTTTATTGTTGTAGTTACTGTTGTTATTCACGATGAAAAACAACAGTAACTACAATAATATTCATATAATAGCCTTATATATAGTATAGAAATATTATCACGCAGATTGTAAATAATAAGTATCACATTCCTGCTGCAATCAGAATGTTTTGCTGCGCAAATGGAAGGACAAAGGATTGTGTTTTGAACATAAATCTTACTTACTTCTCTACGTTTCTCCTTTACCATAGTAGCCATGGTTGTTTTGTACCTACGATCTGATGGGTGTGGGTATCTTCAATATCAATCACCAATGTTTGTTCTCCTTCTTTGAACGTTTTTATTTACTTTCATGTTTTTCCCCAAACCAAAACAAAGTGAAGTGCAATCAAAAATCTGTTGACAGTACGTGACAGCAGGATGACAAACTAAATTGCGCTACAGAGAAACAGAGATAGCAAACTCACTATGCTTAAAATTTGTTTTTTTTCTTAGAGGTGAAACGCCGTAATCAGCTGTGAACTAGTGACTAAAACGATTTTAGACGATTTGTACAGCCCATCACTAAATTAAAAAAAGTAATATATTTTTTTATTTAGTTGGCTTCAAGTTAAGCACTTTCAAGTGACTTTGCTTTCAAGCCACTGTTTTTATTTTCAAATCTATATATATAAAAGAAAGTCGTGTTAGTTACACTATTTATAACTCAAGAACGGCTGAACCGATTTGGCTGAAAATTGGTGGGGAGGTAGCTTAGAACCAGGAGAAACATATAGGATACTTTTTACCTTTTTTTATTTCGTTTAGTTTTATCCCGTTTCCATAGGACGTGACATAAAACGTGGTATAATAAAACGCAATTGACATGGAATGACAGCAAAACGAAAAATTTATCAATCAAAACATCAATTTATTGACCGGTTGATGCGTTTGTATTGAGTTTCTAAACTTATTGTGCCGATATTATCATAATTATCAATGCCATGCCGCCACCAAGACGATCAAATTTTTATCCTGTTTCCGTGAGACGTGACATAAAACGTAGTAACACGATCACTAAGAAGGTATTGGTGCCGAAATTGAATAAGGGATCTGAACAAAAAGTACTAGGAAAACATGAAGAATAATGTTCATGCCGCCCGGCGCCCACCGATCTTCAATGCTAAAACGTATTTCGGTGAATACTGAATACCCAAAAAATGTACTAGGACTGCATAAATTAAATACAACCATACGACGAAAAAACGCCTGGGTGTCACCACTGCGAGGATCACCCGGAGGATACGGTAGAGCATTCGGTGCAGGACTGCTCCGCTTGGGCAGAGCACCGCCCCGTATCCTCACGACGGCGACAGGCGGAGACTTCTCGCGCCCGGCATTGGTCGAGGCCATGCGAGACGGAGTGGGAAGCGGTCGCCTCCTTCTGCGAAGCAGTCATGCTATGGAAAGAGGAGGCGCGCCGCGTGAGGGATAGGATAGCGTCCTCCCTCCAACCCAGCTGCAGTGGTAGATGCCTACAGTGACGGACATCGTCAAACAATCTCCAGCCACCGTAAGCTAGAGCATGCGGGCGGTAATTATACCTATACAGTGTGTCCGGACACGAGTTAGCGATACTTGAAGGGGATATTATAGATTCATTTTCATCGACAAAACTGCTTTTAAAAAAATTCTTACTCCAACACCTCGCGAATGGCGGCCATTTTAGTTTTTTGATTTTTCAAACTGTGGTATGCCAAATATCTTTAAATCCAAGAGACCTACAAACATGCCAATGTCTTTATTGCAAAGTTAAATGTTAAGGCTTTTCAAAAACTTGCGAAAGTTTTCTAAATAATATGTAAAAAGAACCAAAAAACGTGGGCAAACACGAAATTGTACACAAAAATTACTGAATATTTTCACATTTTATACTCTAGCACGAAAAGTACCCCTGTATTTTGCTTAGGTTTTTGCATTAAATTAAAAGTATTTGAGTTAGGCTATAAAATGGTATCAAAATTATTTCTCTACGTCAAGTACTTTAGGAGTTATTCTTACTTGAACATAACCCTTCCTTAGCGAATGTACCCCAATATTACAGATGTCGCATTCTTTGGGCGAGCTAAATTGTTTCAGTGTAAATTTATGAGCTGGCATTATTAACCACCATGTAAATGATCCCAACTAATCATCCATAAACTGAAATGGCCCATTTTTTTAAATTAATTCAAAGAAACCGATTTTATAAAGTAAAAAAAAAATGTATTATTTCAGTTTAATGGTGATTAGTTGGGATCATTTACATGGTGATTGTTAAGGCCAGCTCATTTTACGTTGAAACGGTTTAGCTCGCCCAAAGAATGCAGCTTCTGTAACATTGGTGGTACATGCGCTAAGGAAGGGTTATGTTCAAGTGAGAATAACTCCTAAAATACTTAACGTAGAGTGATAATTTTGATATAATTTTAAAGCCTCACTCAAATACTTTTAATTTAATGCAAAAACCTAAGCAAAATACAGGGGTACTTTTCGTGCTAGAGTATAAAATGTGAAAATATTCAGTAATTTTTGTGTACAATTTCGTGTTTGCCCACGTTTTTTGGTTCTTTTTGCATTTTATTTAGAAAACTTTCGCAAGTTTTTGAAAAGCCTTAACATTTAACTTTGCAATAAAGTCATTTGCATGTATGTAGGTCTCTTGGATTCAAAGATATTTGCATTTTATTGTACATACCCCAGTTCGTCAAATCAAAAAATTAAAATGGCCGCCATTCGCGAGGTGTTGGAGTAAGATTTTTTTTTAAAGCAGTTTTGTCGATGAAAATGAGTCTATAATATTCCCTTCAAGTATCGCTAACTCGTGTCCGGACACATTGTATAAGAAAGTTGTGTTAGTTACACTATTTTATACGTATAACTCAAAAACGGCTGAACCGATTTGGCTGAAAATTGGTGTGGTAGCTTAGACCCGAGGACGGACATAGGATACTTTTTATCCTCTTTTTTTATGTAGGTAGGCAAGTATGTAGGTAGGGAGGTAGGTAGAGTAAGTATGAGGTAGGTAGATAGGTTAGTAGGGTAGGTAAGTATGTGGGGGTAGGGTAGGTAGAGTAAGTATGTAGGTAGGTAGGTAAGTAGGGTAGATAAGTATGTTGAGGTAGGGTAGGAAGGTATGTAGGGGTAGGGTAAGTAGAATAAGTATGTAATAGTAAGTAGGATAGGTAGAGTAATTATGTAGGTAGGTAGGTAGAGTAGGTAAGTATGTAGGGGTAGGTTAGGTAGAATAAGTATGTAGGTAGGTAGTTAAGTAAGTAGGGTAGGTAAGTATGTAGGGGTAGGGTAGGTAGAGTAAGTATGGAGGTAGATAGGTAGGTTGATAGGTACGTAGGCAGATTGGTAGGGTAGGTAGGTAGGTAGGTTGATAGGTACGTAGGCAGATTGGTAGGGTAGGTAGGTAGGTAGGCAGGTGTGATAGGGTAGGCTGCATGGACCTGGATTTTTGTACCGATTTTCAGGGCAGGACAACGTCTGCTGGGCCCGCTAGTTTATTATAAAACGCGTTCCAACCATTGAGATTCCAACTTAGAAGACCAGTGTCTATGGTCAACTGACACACCAAAACTTCAAGAGCGAAGAGTACGGAGAATATTAGACACTTAGATAAAGAAACCCTAGATTCATGTTTGGCTACGTGTTTGGCGTAGCCACATGAGATAAAGAATGTTGACGTCACGAATGGCAAGTGTTGTCATACTGCAAACTTTTACCCGACTAGCGGGTACATTATTATCACGCCTGATCGTTAATGGTCCATATGGGTAATAAAAAAAGGATAACCTGTTTATCAGACCAATTGCCTTTCGGTGAAGGAAAACATCTTTGCATGTGACTTTTTCCCTTAATCTGCCTAATTAAGTACAGAGAAGAATTGAATGGCATAAGTTTGTGAAACCTGCTAAGCCATACTAAGTGAACATTATGCAAGGTGGAGTATGATGTGACCCTACCCCTTGAAAGTTAGGAAAATAAATCAGGGTTGAAAAAAAAAACAGTTTTATATTATTTTAAAGTGTTTTTTTTTTTGAAAATTGTAATACCTAGATTCAGACTAGCAAAAACGAGCAAGTCGTTCCTTGTTAACAGCATACGTTTTTACAACAAATTGCCTAAGTCAGTCACTGAACTAACTGAGGGAAAGTTTAAAACCCATATTAAACGTGTCCTTATTAAAAAAGCTTATTACAAAATAAAGGACTACGTTGAAGACAAGGATGTGTGGCAATAGTTCCTTCTGCACCTGGGGCTTCCCTGGCAGCTCAGCAGCATCCCTTATTTGTAGTCTTTAACTTCTCCAATCCACGTGTTACGATAAGATTCTTCTATTTTATTTTATTCCTGTATATACAGTTATATTTTTTTTTATTTATTTTTTATTTTGTGTTCGTCTTGCAATATTATATTGCTAGCTTTTTGTTTAGAATTGTTACAGTTTGTAAGACAATATAGAAGTAGCCCAGCTTATATAGCTTTCTTTTTTATACACCGTGACTTTTTAGTTGTCTTACAACGGCAGCCCAGGTCATGTATCCAATGACTAGAACACGTTTATAATAAAAAAATAGGTATTTAAGAGATTTGTTTTTTTTTTTAAATAAAATTTTAATTCATTATTATGACGCAAGGAGTAGTTAAAAACACCCCTGTCTCATAGAGAAAAGGAGATGGAATGATCTGCCTGACTATTGCGCTGGGTAGGTATACTCTACAGCTTGATACGTAAAAAAAATCATATTTCTAATGTACCTATTTATCTATATATATAAAAGAAAGTCGTGTTAGTTACACTATTTATAACTCAAGAACGGCTGAACCGATTTGGCTGAAAATTGGTGGGGAGGTAGCTTAGAACCAGGAGAAACATATAGGATACTTTTTACCTTTTTTTATTTCGTTTAGTTTTATCCCGTTTCCATAGGACGTGACATAAAACGTGGTATAATAAAACGCAATTGACATGGAATGACAGCAAAACGAAAAATTTATCAATCAAAACATCAATTTATTGACCGGTTGATGCGTTTGTATTGAGTTTCTAAACTTATTGTGCCGATATTATCATAATTATCAATGCCATGCCGCCACCAAGACGATCAAATTTTTATCCTGTTTCCGTGAGACGTGACATAAAACGTAGTAACACGATCACTAAGAAGGTATTGGTGCCGAAATTGAATAAGGGATCTGAACAAAAAGTACTAGGAAAACATGAAGAATAATGTTCATGCCGCCCGGCGCCCACCGATCTTCAATGCTAAAACGTATTTCGGTGAATACTGAATACCCAAAAAATGTACTAGGACTGCATAAATTAAATACAACCATACGACGAAAAAACGCCTGGGTGTCACCACTGCGAGGATCACCCGGAGGATACGGTAGAGCATTCGGTGCAGGACTGCTCCGCTTGGGCAGAGCACCGCCCCGTATCCTCACGACGGCGACAGGCGGAGACTTCTCGCGCCCGGCATTGGTCGAGGCCATGCGAGACGGAGTGGGAAGCGGTCGCCTCCTTCTGCGAAGCAGTCATGCTATGGAAAGAGGAGGCGCGCCGCGTGAGGGATAGGATAGCGTCCTCCCTCCAACCCAGCTGCAGTGGTAGATGCCTACAGTGACGGACATCGTCAAACAATCTCCAGCCACCGTAAGCTAGAGCATGCGGGCGGTAATTATACCTATACAGTGTGTCCGGACACGAGTTAGCGATACTTGAAGGGGATATTATAGATTCATTTTCATCGACAAAACTGCTTTTAAAAAAATTCTTACTCCAACACCTCGCGAATGGCGGCCATTTTAGTTTTTTGATTTTTCAAACTGTGGTATGCCAAATATCTTTAAATCCAAGAGACCTACAAACATGCCAATGTCTTTATTGCAAAGTTAAATGTTAAGGCTTTTCAAAAACTTGCGAAAGTTTTCTAAATAATATGTAAAAAGAACCAAAAAACGTGGGCAAACACGAAATTGTACACAAAAATTACTGAATATTTTCACATTTTATACTCTAGCACGAAAAGTACCCCTGTATTTTGCTTAGGTTTTTGCATTAAATTAAAAGTATTTGAGTTAGGCTATAAAATGGTATCAAAATTATTTCTCTACGTCAAGTACTTTAGGAGTTATTCTTACTTGAACATAACCCTTCCTTAGCGAATGTACCCCAATATTACAGATGTCGCATTCTTTGGGCGAGCTAAATTGTTTCAGTGTAAATTTATGAGCTGGCATTATTAACCACCATGTAAATGATCCCAACTAATCATCCATAAACTGAAATGGCCCATTTTTTTAAATTAATTCAAAGAAACCGATTTTATAAAGTAAAAAAAAAATGTATTATTTCAGTTTAATGGTGATTAGTTGGGATCATTTACATGGTGATTGTTAAGGCCAGCTCATTTTACGTTGAAACGGTTTAGCTCGCCCAAAGAATGCAGCTTCTGTAACATTGGTGGTACATGCGCTAAGGAAGGGTTATGTTCAAGTGAGAATAACTCCTAAAATACTTAACGTAGAGTGATAATTTTGATATAATTTTAAAGCCTCACTCAAATACTTTTAATTTAATGCAAAAACCTAAGCAAAATACAGGGGTACTTTTCGTGCTAGAGTATAAAATGTGAAAATATTCAGTAATTTTTGTGTACAATTTCGTGTTTGCCCACGTTTTTTGGTTCTTTTTGCATTTTATTTAGAAAACTTTCGCAAGTTTTTGAAAAGCCTTAACATTTAACTTTGCAATAAAGTCATTTGCATGTATGTAGGTCTCTTGGATTCAAAGATATTTGCATTTTATTGTACATACCCCAGTTCGTCAAATCAAAAAATTAAAATGGCCGCCATTCGCGAGGTGTTGGAGTAAGATTTTTTTTTAAAGCAGTTTTGTCGATGAAAATGAGTCTATAATATTCCCTTCAAGTATCGCTAACTCGTGTCCGGACACATTGTATAAGAAAGTTGTGTTAGTTACACTATTTTATACGTATAACTCAAAAACGGCTGAACCGATTTGGCTGAAAATTGGTGTGGTAGCTTAGACCCGAGGACGGACATAGGATACTTTTTATCCTCTTTTTTTATGTAGGTAGGCAAGTATGTAGGTAGGGAGGTAGGTAGAGTAAGTATGAGGTAGGTAGATAGGTTAGTAGGGTAGGTAAGTATGTGGGGGTAGGGTAGGTAGAGTAAGTATGTAGGTAGGTAGGTAAGTAGGGTAGATAAGTATGTTGAGGTAGGGTAGGAAGGTATGTAGGGGTAGGGTAAGTAGAATAAGTATGTAATAGTAAGTAGGATAGGTAGAGTAATTATGTAGGTAGGTAGGTAGAGTAGGTAAGTATGTAGGGGTAGGTTAGGTAGAATAAGTATGTAGGTAGGTAGTTAAGTTAGTAGGGTAGGTAAGTATGTAGGGGTAGGGTAGGTAGAGTAAGTATGGAGGTAGATAGGTAGGTTGATAGGTACGTAGGCAGATTGGTAGGGTAGGTAGGTAGGTAGGTTGATAGGTACGTAGGCAGATTGGTAGGGTAGGTAGGTAGGTAGGCAGGTGTGATAGGGTAGGCTGCATGGACCTGGATTTTTGTACCGATTTTCAGGGCAGGACAACGTCTGCTGGGCCCGCTAGTTTATTATAAAACGCGTTCCAACCATTGAGATTCCAACTTAGAAGACCAGTGTCTATGGTCAACTGACACACCAAAACTTCAAGAGCGAAGAGTACGGAGAATATTAGACACTTAGATAAAGAAACCCTAGATTCATGTTTGGCTACGTGTTTGGCGTAGCCACATGAGATAAAGAATGTTGACGTCACGAATGGCAAGTGTTGTCATACTGCAAACTTTTACCCGACTAGCGGGTACATTATTATCACGCCTGATCGTTAATGGTCCATATGGGTAATAAAAAAAGGATAACCTGTTTATCAGACCAATTGCCTTTCGGTGAAGGAAAACATCTTTGCATGTGACTTTTTCCCTTAATCTGCCTAATTAAGTACAGAGAAGAATTGAATGGCATAAGTTTGTGAAACCTGCTAAGCCATACTAAGTGAACATTATGCAAGGTGGAGTATGATGTGACCCTACCCCTTGAAAGTTAGGAAAATAAATCAGGGTTGAAAAAAAAAACAGTTTTATATTATTTTAAAGTGTTTTTTTTTTTGAAAATTGTAATACCTAGATTCAGACTAGCAAAAACGAGCAAGTCGTTCCTTGTTAACAGCATACGTTTTTACAACAAATTGCCTAAGTCAGTCACTGAACTAACTGAGGGAAAGTTTAAAACCCATATTAAACGTGTCCTTATTAAAAAAGCTTATTACAAAATAAAGGACTACGTTGAAGACAAGGATGTGTGGCAATAGTTCCTTCTGCACCTGGGGCTTCCCTGGCAGCTCAGCAGCATCCCTTATTTGTAGTCTTTAACTTCTCCAATCCACGTGTTACGATAAGATTCTTCTATTTTATTTTATTCCTGTATATACAGTTATATTTTTTTTTATTTATTTTTTATTTTGTGTTCGTCTTGCAATATTATATTGCTAGCTTTTTGTTTAGAATTGTTACAGTTTGTAAGACAATATAGAAGTAGCCCAGCTTATATAGCTTTCTTTTTTATACACCGTGACTTTTTAGTTGTCTTACAACGGCAGCCCAGGTCATGTATCCAATGACTAGAACACGTTTATAATAAAAAAATAGGTATTTAAGAGATTTGTTTTTTTTTTTAAATAAAATTTTAATTCATTATTATGACGCAAGGAGTAGTTAAAAACACCCCTGTCTCATAGAGAAAAGGAGATGGAATGATCTGCCTGACTATTGCGCTGGGTAGGTATACTCTACAGCTTGATACGTAAAAAAAATCATATTTCTAATGTACCTATTTATCTATATATATAAAAGAAAGTCGTGTTAGTTACACTATTTATAACTCAAGAACGGCTGAACCGATTTGGCTGAAAATTGGTGGGGAGGTAGCTTAGAACCAGGAGAAACATATAGGATACTTTTTACCTTTTTTTATTTCGTTTAGTTTTATCCCGTTTCCATAGGACGTGACATAAAACGTGGTATAATAAAACGCAATTGACATGGAATGACAGCAAAACGAAAAATTTATCAATCAAAACATCAATTTATTGACCGGTTGATGCGTTTGTATTGAGTTTCTAAACTTATTGTGCCGATATTATCATAATTATCAATGCCATGCCGCCACCAAGACGATCAAATTTTTATCCTGTTTCCGTGAGACGTGACATAAAACGTAGTAACACGATCACTAAGAAGGTATTGGTGCCGAAATTGAATAAGGGATCTGAACAAAAAGTACTAGGAAAACATGAAGAATAATGTTCATGCCGCCCGGCGCCCACCGATCTTCAATGCTAAAACGTATTTCGGTGAATACTGAATACCCAAAAAATGTACTAGGACTGCATAAATTAAATACAACCATACGACGAAAAAACGCCTGGGTGTCACCACTGCGAGGATCACCCGGAGGATACGGTAGAGCATTCGGTGCAGGACTGCTCCGCTTGGGCAGAGCACCGCCCCGTATCCTCACGACGGCGACAGGCGGAGACTTCTCGCGCCCGGCATTGGTCGAGGCCATGCGAGACGGAGTGGGAAGCGGTCGCCTCCTTCTGCGAAGCAGTCATGCTATGGAAAGAGGAGGCGCGCCGCGTGAGGGATAGGATAGCGTCCTCCCTCCAACCCAGCTGCAGTGGTAGATGCCTACAGTGACGGACATCGTCAAACAATCTCCAGCCACCGTAAGCTAGAGCATGCGGGCGGTAATTATACCTATACAGTGTGTCCGGACACGAGTTAGCGATACTTGAAGGGGATATTATAGATTCATTTTCATCGACAAAACTGCTTTTAAAAAAATTCTTACTCCAACACCTCGCGAATGGCGGCCATTTTAGTTTTTTGATTTTTCAAACTGTGGTATGCCAAATATCTTTAAATCCAAGAGACCTACAAACATGCCAATGTCTTTATTGCAAAGTTAAATGTTAAGGCTTTTCAAAAACTTGCGAAAGTTTTCTAAATAATATGTAAAAAGAACCAAAAAACGTGGGCAAACACGAAATTGTACACAAAAATTACTGAATATTTTCACATTTTATACTCTAGCACGAAAAGTACCCCTGTATTTTGCTTAGGTTTTTGCATTAAATTAAAAGTATTTGAGTTAGGCTATAAAATGGTATCAAAATTATTTCTCTACGTCAAGTACTTTAGGAGTTATTCTTACTTGAACATAACCCTTCCTTAGCGAATGTACCCCAATATTACAGATGTCGCATTCTTTGGGCGAGCTAAATTGTTTCAGTGTAAATTTATGAGCTGGCATTATTAACCACCATGTAAATGATCCCAACTAATCATCCATAAACTGAAATGGCCCATTTTTTTAAATTAATTCAAAGAAACCGATTTTATAAAGTAAAAAAAAAATGTATTATTTCAGTTTAATGGTGATTAGTTGGGATCATTTACATGGTGATTGTTAAGGCCAGCTCATTTTACGTTGAAACGGTTTAGCTCGCCCAAAGAATGCAGCTTCTGTAACATTGGTGGTACATGCGCTAAGGAAGGGTTATGTTCAAGTGAGAATAACTCCTAAAATACTTAACGTAGAGTGATAATTTTGATATAATTTTAAAGCCTCACTCAAATACTTTTAATTTAATGCAAAAACCTAAGCAAAATACAGGGGTACTTTTCGTGCTAGAGTATAAAATGTGAAAATATTCAGTAATTTTTGTGTACAATTTCGTGTTTGCCCACGTTTTTTGGTTCTTTTTGCATTTTATTTAGAAAACTTTCGCAAGTTTTTGAAAAGCCTTAACATTTAACTTTGCAATAAAGTCATTTGCATGTATGTAGGTCTCTTGGATTCAAAGATATTTGCATTTTATTGTACATACCCCAGTTCGTCAAATCAAAAAATTAAAATGGCCGCCATTCGCGAGGTGTTGGAGTAAGATTTTTTTTTAAAGCAGTTTTGTCGATGAAAATGAGTCTATAATATTCCCTTCAAGTATCGCTAACTCGTGTCCGGACACATTGTATAAGAAAGTTGTGTTAGTTACACTATTTTATACGTATAACTCAAAAACGGCTGAACCGATTTGGCTGAAAATTGGTGTGGTAGCTTAGACCCGAGGACGGACATAGGATACTTTTTATCCTCTTTTTTTATGTAGGTAGGCAAGTATGTAGGTAGGGAGGTAGGTAGAGTAAGTATGAGGTAGGTAGATAGGTTAGTAGGGTAGGTAAGTATGTGGGGGTAGGGTAGGTAGAGTAAGTATGTAGGTAGGTAGGTAAGTAGGGTAGATAAGTATGTTGAGGTAGGGTAGGAAGGTATGTAGGGGTAGGGTAAGTAGAATAAGTATGTAATAGTAAGTAGGATAGGTAGAGTAATTATGTAGGTAGGTAGGTAGAGTAGGTAAGTATGTAGGGGTAGGTTAGGTAGAATAAGTATGTAGGTAGGTAGTTAAGTTAGTAGGGTAGGTAAGTATGTAGGGGTAGGGTAGGTAGAGTAAGTATGGAGGTAGATAGGTAGGTTGATAGGTACGTAGGCAGATTGGTAGGGTAGGTAGGTAGGTAGGTTGATAGGTACGTAGGCAGATTGGTAGGGTAGGTAGGTAGGTAGGCAGGTGTGATAGGGTAGGCTGCATGGACCTGGATTTTTGTACCGATTTTCAGGGCAGGACAACGTCTGCTGGGCCCGCTAGTTAATAATAAAAAATATTTTTGACGATTAAAAAAAAACTAAACTCACCTAGATGTATTTTAGGTCGGGGACATTACGTGGACCACTTTTGTAAGACGACTAAAAAGTCACGGTGTATAGATTCTTTCATAATCCTTGTTTGTGAATGTGAGAACATTGTAGATCGTGTGGATATTATTATTATTATTTTTTCATTTTTTTTGATAGTGTTAATTTTTGTAAGGACTTCCCCCTTGTTACCAGGCCTACCTTTTTCTCACATATCTAAGTAACTATTCAGAAATTGTATCAATTATTTTGTAAAACATACCATATTTTTAAAAGAGTAACCATGGAGTTTCTTGCCGGTTCTTCTCCATGGAATCGACCAACCCGAACCGAGCACCTGTTGTCGACGTTTTATAAGTGCCCTCAGGGGCCTATGTGAAATAAAAACATTTGATTTTGATTTTGTATTGTGCAGTATTAACCGCTGCCCGATTTTGTTTGCAATGGCTAATGGGCTACAAAGCAGCTCATTGTCAACGAGCTCTTGGCATTCATCAAGCATGCCATCGATTACATGGACGAGGTCAGCATCTTGCAGATCTGCAAGTCCTCCTACAAAGAGGAAAATGTGCCTATTCTACAATTGTCGCCAAAACTAAACCTGCTGTGTCGCAAACCAAACGACAAGCAGCTGAACCAAAACGGGGAAAGCAGAGTCGGTCAGTTTCGACCGCGACTAAAGGCGCTGTGGTGGACCTCAAACAGCAGGGTCTACCGAAGGACACATGCGATGAGGACGGCTTCATCAAGGTGGAGAGAAAGAAGAGGAAGCCTTCTTATCGCAACCAGTGCGGGGCAGCGCAGGTAGGAACTAACACGCTGCTACGTCCTGCAGTACCGACGACGCAGCTGTACGTGTCTGATCGCAGAGTGTAACGCAGTTAATTGTGTTTTTAAATAAACCACTTGAGACACGATAAGATCTTTTATTTAGTATTTAAACATATTTTCAGATACAACAAAAAGGCAGACATTTTTAAGATTATGAACCACAGAGCACAGACGCAATGGTAGTGATGCGACACACGAAATAGGGATGTGAGTGGACTAAACGATTATAGTATTTTAACACTCCCCCTCACGAGCATACCTATTCTAACTTTATAATAGCAAAACATATAACATTACAGATTTATTCTAATTCACTTTATATAAGCCAAGTCTTTCACGACATTGTATGAACTTGTTTGATGGTAATGCTTTTGTGAGGATGTCAGCAGGCATTTTCTCCGTGGACATATATTTCACTTCGATGTGGCCTTCTTGAATGGCTTCCCGGATGAAGTGCTGCTTGATATCTATATGCTTAGATTTTGCACTCACAATAGGATTGATGCAGAGCTTCTGTGTTGCTTGGTTATCATTGTAGATGGGGATCAAATCTTGTTTCAATTTTATATCAGCAAGCAACTGTTTTAAGTGTATAGCTTCCTTTGCACATTCTGTCAAAGACATGTATTCCGCTTCAGCGGTTGATAATGCAACTGTCTTTTGCTTGCGTGATTCCCAGCTAATAGTAGCTCCGCTCATTATGAAACATTGACCAGTATATGATTTTCTGTCAATGGTACATGTTGCCCAGTCAGCATCAGCATATCCTATCAGAGGTTTATCACATTTCTTATAACATAGTTTCAGGTCTATGGTACCCTTCAGGTAACGTAGAATTCTTTTTGCAGCTGTCCAATGTTCTTTGTTATAACCATTATTAAATTGGCTGAGGTAGCTGACGGCGTGACTTATATCTGGTCTTGTAGAGACAGATAAGTATAGCAATGCTCCAATTAAATTTTGATAAGGTAAGTTTATGTCTTTTGTCTCTTCCTTTTTTAGTTTTAAATTAACTTCCATTGGAGTACTAACTGGTTTTGATTCTTGCATATTATATTTCTTTAATATTTCACTTATATATTTACTTTGGCATATTGTTATATAATCTTTCTTGCAGTTAAATTCTATACCCAAACAGCTTTTTAATTCTCCAATATCTTTCATGTTGAATTCTTTCATTAATTTACCTTTAATATATTTTATATTTTTCAGATTTTTTGACATCAGCAGGATATCATCAACATAGACACTAATAAGGGCAGTTTCTCCCCCTATCGATGCTGTATATACGCAAGGATCAGCAGTAGATGGAGTGAACTTTAATTCTTTTAATTTCAGATCCAGCTTTTTAAACCATTGTCTTCCAGCTTGTTTTAGACCATAGATAGCCTTTTGTAAAAGACAGACAGCACTATTTCCATGCTTTCTTAAGTCTATTAACATATTTCTTGCCAATAAGCTGATTTCATCATCATCCTCTGTCATTATTTTGCATAGATATATGTCTAGTTCTTTGGGAATTTCCATATATATTTTCTCTTCTAGAGTTCCATTTAAGTATGCTGTAGTCACATCCAACTGATTTATTTTCATATCTTTTTCTATAGCTGTAGCAAGTAGTGTTCTGATTGAGCTCATTTTTGATACAGGTGCGAATGTTTCTTTGTAGTCGATTTCAGGTCTTTGGGAAAATCCTCTGGCAACTAATCTTGCTTTTCTTTTCTCCTCACCATTTATTCCTATTTTCCTTTTTAATACCATTTTACTTGTAATACTATTTTCTCCTTTTTCTTTATGTACTATTTTCCATGTTGAGTTTTTAAGGTGAGCTTTTATTTCTTCTTTAATTGCTTCTTCCCATGACACATCATCATTTTCATTTTCATCTTCACTTTCATAGCAATATCCAGTCATATCATAGTCTCTCATCCATGTGGGTGGTTTTCTAGTTCTTTTATTTATTTCTTCTTTTTCAAGTATTTCTTCATTTTCAGGTGATTCTTCACTTTCTTCAGGTGATAAATATTCATCTTCTTCATTTGCAGATTGTTCTCTTCTGGATGGAGTTTCATTCTCTTCCTGTTCTTCATCAGACTGGTAAGTGTCTTCATGCTCTTCATGGTAAGTATCATTATTATTGTTTTCTTCATTTTCTTGTATGAGAATTTTCGCAGGAGGTAGTTGTTGTTCTTCCTTTTCTCTGAAGTACATATTACTTAAGAATTTTACATCTCGACTAACAGTGATTTCATTTTTATCAGGCAGCCAAATTCTATAACCTTTTGTTATTTCAGAATATCCCATGAATATGCCAACTTGTGCTCTTGGCGCAAATTTTCTTTTGTACATTTTGTTTAGTACAAATACTTTTGATCCAAATATTTGGAAATGTCTTACAGATGGAGCATATCCAACCCATTTTTCATATGGCGTTTTATTATCTGTATTTCTTGTTGGGATTCTGTTTGTTATATAATTTGCACTAAATATAGCTTCTGCCCAAAATTTTTCAGGAATGTTCCCTTCAATTAACATGCAACGGGCTTTCTCAACTAGTGTTCTGTTATTTCTTTCAGCAATGCCATTTTGCTGTGGCGTGTATGCTGCTGTTAGTCTTCTCATTATACCATTTTGTTTTAGGTAAGTATCAAATTCTCTGTTGCAGTATTCTTTGCCATTATCTGATTGCAAGAATTTTATTTTATTTCCTGTAAATCTTTCCATTTCATTTTTGTATTCTTTAAATTTTTCGAATGCTTCATTTTTATGTTTCAGGAAATATACTCTGCAGTATCGGCTGTATTCATCTATAAATGTTATGAAGAATCTGTTTCCGGCTGTAGATGCTACAGGCATAGGTCCACATATATCTGAATGTACAGTTTGTAATTTTTCTGTAGCCATAGTTTCTTTTTGTCTTTCAGGAAACGGTAAACGTGTAAATTTTCCTTTCACACATATTTCACATTCCTTCATATTTTCATTTTTGTTGAAGTTTAATCCTCTTACAGCCTCATTTTTCATAGCCATTTTTAAATCTGTTTCATTTATATGTCCAAGCTTTTGATGCCAGTTGTCAATTCCATTTGTATTAATTAAGTTTGATTTTTCATTTTGTTCATATTTATTTGTTTTATTTTCCTTTGTATTGACATAGTATAAATCATTTTCTTTTGTAGCTGTTAGTATTGTTTTTCCATTTTTATCTTTCATTGTGGCATAATTTTTATTAAAGTAAACCTTGTATCCATTATCAGTGGATTTTACAACAGATATTAGATTTATGCTCAGATTTGGTACATATAATGTGTTGAATAAGTTTATTTTCATTTTTCCGCATATTATAGAAACTTTTCCTTTGCCTTCTATTTTTTCAGTTTTATCAGATGCTAATTTTAAGATGTCATTTGCTTTTGCAGGAATAATTTCTTCAAATAGATTTTGATCATTGCACATATGCGAAGTGCATCCACTATCGAGTATCCATTTCTTTTCTTGGAAATTTTTATTTGGAATGTTTGATGATAAACAAATTTCTTTCACATGATTATTTGTCTCATTTTTGTTTACATTTTGTTCTTTTTTCTTGTTGTACCAACAATTCTCTGTTTTATGACCAGATTTTTGACAATTTGCACATTTTATTTTGCATTTGTTTTGGTTTTTATTATTTTTAAACTTATTACCTTTTTGTTTTGAGTAGAATGCTTCATCATTTGATTCTCTATAATTATTTCGAGCTTCACTTTCTTCAATAATTTTTGTTTTCAGGTCATCGGGTGATGGTAGTGAATCTCTGGACTCAATCGCAATTCTGAAGTTCTCATAGGATTCTGGTAGTGAATATAATAGCATTATGCTTAATAGATCTTTATTTATTTCTATTTCCATGTCTTTTAGTTTGTCTACCAGGTCAATAAACTCTGTAATGTGTTCTCGAACATCAGTTTTATTTGTCATTTTTGTTAGTAATAATTTTTTCAGTAATGTAGCTTTTCGGGCAGGGCCTTTGCTTTCATAGGCTGTTTTTAAAGTTTCCCAAACCTCTTTTGCTGTTTTACATGTTTTTACCTGTTTTAGTTCAGATGGGGCGATCAACAAAAGTAATTCCGATCTTGCTAACAAGTCTCGATCTTTGTCTTTGGACGTCTCGGCGCTTGTTTCTATGCAATCCCATAATCCGGTTTTAATTAGTACAGCTTGAGCTTGCACTTTCCACGTGTCGTAATTTCCCTTTTGGAGTGGTTCAATTGTCGAATGCATTTTGGATGCCATTTTCGATTTAGCTGGGCCCATAACCTGATCGTAGAGTGTAACGCAGTTAATTGTGTTTTTAAATAAACCACTTGAGACACGATAAGATCTTTTATTTAGTATTTAAACATATTTTCAGATACAACAAAAAGGCAGACATTTTTAAGATTATGAACCACAGAGCACAGACGCAATGGTAGTGATGCGACACACGAAATAGGGATGTGAGTGGACTAAACGATTATAGTATTTTAACAGTGTCCCGTTTGTACCACGCTACGAAGACTGAGGACATTGTGGAGTACAAACGTATGAAGACCAACTGGACCTTGAGGGTGGAGAAGTTGGAGGCGCGCCATAACACTAATTTCAATTCGTCGGTGGTGCGCGTTCCAACCCAGTATATTTGGCGACCTGCCTCAAGGAAGATTTTTGGCCGAAAGGTGTGCTGTATCGGCATTTTCGAGGCCGGCTACGCGACACCTCGCAGCGTAACGCGACGCCGCACGGTGGGCTGAAAATCGGCTTTCATAGACTTAGGCATTTTATTTTACAAGTGCCAGTTTTTATACCGGATATCACTTCTATTAGTTATAACAATATACAAAAATGACACCAGAATTGATTCTGCACAAAAACGAAGGAATTATAATTTTTTTACGAAAATTTTGTATGGAGCTAGTATGAAAAATCGAAATATCTCTAAAACGGCAGGGATAACCGTAATATCCTTATATGGCGTTATAGTACTAATTATTTATGATTTTTTGACATACGTTACATAATGGTTGTAGATGCCGTTTTTTTTTTAAAAATCGTCAAAATATTTTAATTTTTTTTTACATATGAAACGTTCGTTTTAGTGTTTAAGTTGAAGAATTCAGAGCTTTAACAACTCTTAACATAAAATAGCATCACCCCTATAGACCTGAAGGACTAGACAGAGCATCTCCATCTGTCAGTTTCAGTGGCACCAAGGAGGTCATGAAAATGCTTGAATTATCGTGCTCGCCGTCCATTTTCTGCTTGTATCGGCTTTGGTTGGAAGCACCATCAAATCCCTACTTCAATATCAGTTTTAACTGCTTATTTTCCACATTATCAGAAAGACTTTGAAGAATCCGCTTCACCGTGATGTCAAGTTAAGCTTGAAGTGTAATTCTAGCTGATCAATCCGTAACTGATACTGATTGATTAGGAGGGTAGCATGCAAGCTTAGTTTGTTGCAGTTTATAGTAGGATGGGTAAATATCCTTAGATCCTTCCCGAATGGCAGTCTCTCGCAACGTAATATATTGCCATTTTGAAAGTTTAAGTGATAGAAGCAATCCAAGTGCTTTCTCTGGTGTAAATATTACTGTTTCACTGGTTTCTTAATGCTCTCATTGATTTTAACGGCAGTTTCTGTATTTTTGACCATATATTCGATTACAGATGCGATATCTTCATACCCTTCTTCTTTTAAACGTGCTGCAGCTGCATATGCCAATTCAAAGGAATCGTCGCCTATGTGCTCACTACATCTTCTCTTTTTCTGTTTGCTTCCCAGATCTTTTAATGGTTTTCGGGACCTTTTTGTCATTGTTCCAACAGTCGATGATGTCGAAGGTTCTGGAGAGACAGAGCATGCTCTTGGTATCTCATCAACAGTTGGTTCTTGATTTATTAAAGGTTGCACGCAACTTGGCCAATCAATATTTGCTTGCAGCCACTCTCCGTACGCATTTCTAAACTTATCAAAGAATCGTTTAGATTTCTGCCACCTGTTTAAAGCAGCTCGCGTGAATCTCCGGCAAAATTCTTTGAGAGTTACTTGATCTTCGGCAGAAAGGCAATCGCCTATGCGGGACAGAATTGCACTAAACAATACTTCATGATTAAAAGAAGGACACTCACTTTTTAGAAGAACAGACAAGTCTAAATGTTTGTTCTTCTAAAAAGTGAGTGTCCTGTAAGTTGAGTGTTCTTCTAAAAATTAGTTAACTACCCTCGTTAAATTTATAAGATATGATAATGAAAACTTATAATCGTCAAAAACATTTCGCAGAACCCATAGTACAACTAATCAACAAATTAGCTCACTAATTATAAAAAGGTGAATGCGGTTCTTAGTTGGTATTGTTGCGAGATATTTCAAATCATTTAATCACATATTAGGCTCATTAACATGAGAAGACTACAACCATCATTCTAATTACTTAATTACTTGTCATCAGACTCATTAGATGACTAGTAATGACTACACAATATATGTTATTTTGTATTTTGATCGTATGCAAGCTTTTAAAATTCCTTTTGTGTCGATATTTTTTATGTGTCCGGTTATGTTGTAATCATACTTTTAGGGTGTGATCAATTAACAATTGAATTCCCCTATCTTTCATAAAGAAGCGACAACATGGGCACTTTGACATTGATATTCAACTATTTGGTATTGTTGGAAGTCTTACAAGATTAACAAGATACTACACACCTTTGTCTAGTCCTTCAGGTCTGGTCGGGGTGATGCTATTTTATGTTAAGAGTTGTTAAAGCTCTGAATTCTTCAACTTAAACACTAAAAAGAACGTTTCATATGTAAAAAAAAATAAAAATATTTTGACGATTTTTTTAAAAAAAACGGCATCTACAACCATTATGTAACGTATGTCAAAAAATCATAAATAATTAGTACTATAACGCCCTATAAGGATATTACGGTTATCCCTGCCGTTTTAGAGATATTTCGATTTTTCATACTAGCTCCATACAAAATTTTCGTAAAAAAATTATAATTCCTTCGTTTTTGTGCAGAATCAATTCTTGTGTCATTTTTGTATATTGTTATAACTAATAGAAGTGATATCCGGTACAAAAACTGGCACTTGAAAAATAAAATGCCTAAGTCTATGAAAGCCGATTTTCAGCCCACCGTGCGCCGGCCGCCGTCACTTCGTGTGCAATAGTTTTTTAACCGACTTCAAAAAGGAGGAGGTTATCAATTCGACTGTATTTTTTTTTTTTATGTTTGTTACCTCATAACTTGCGACTGGGTGAACCGATTTAAATGATTCTTTTTTTATTTGAAAGCTGGTGCTTCCCGTGTGGTCCCATTGTCACCATTTTAATATCTGATGATTGGATCCTGGAGAAATCGAGGGCAACCCTCCAATTTTATAGGCCCACACATCGTTTTTCGCAAATATTATGAAGTAATTTAAGTACTTGCGTATAGTAATCATCATCTCATGTAGCTGAGCTGATGATGGAAGGTTCAACAACTCCTTAACAGTAAGGAGTAGGCGTCGACTGATTTAGTAAATTATTTTTTTTCATTAAATATTTCAAAGCACTACAATTTAATAAAGGTCTGGAGTATATCTGATGATGGAGCCGAGAGACAGTCGAGGGAACTCCTCAACGATTCACAGCAGCTACCTTGTGTTTGGACTTAATTCATTTATATTGATGAGAACTTTACACCTAGATGGGTTGTAACTGTCATTAGGGTTCTGATGATGAAGACGAAGAACAGTTCAGGGAACTCCTCAACGGTTTACAGCAGCTATCTTGTATTTGGACTTAATTCATTTATACTAATGACCTATATGGGTTATTGTTCGATGCAGTATACCTGTCATTTGGTCCCATAAAAAAATCATTTATTTTGGTGTTCTTGGTTATTGTGTACATGGGCGATGTTATAACCGGTGCTAAGGATAATAAAATTCTAGTGCATAAGTAAGAAAATTATGTTTTTGACAAGAATTTCGGTTGAATATTTAAACTAAAAAGGGTAAAATAAAAAAAAGTTTTTAAAAAAAAATGTAACCGACTTCTAAAAAAAACAACCACTAAAAAGGGTAAAATAACCTACCAAAAAACTTTTTTTTCGGAAGTCGGTGGCAAAAAAATCAATGAAATAAAAAAGCAAAGCCACCGACTTCCGAAAAAAAAGTTTTTTGGTAGGTTATTTTACCCTTTTTAGTGGTTGTTTTTTTTAGAAGTCGGTTACATTTTTTTTTAAAAACTTTTTTTTTAAGTTTATTGTTTTATAAAATATGTATTACTTTATAGTTATTATTTTTTATACTTATATATGTATTGTGTTTTTATGGGCCTTAGTTGCCTGAAATAAAGGATAAAATAAAAAATTAAATAAGATGAAAAAAAAGTGATTTTGGAGTATTATTATGTTACGTGTATCAGGTTTAAGAAAATTAAGAATAGGTGGAAGGGTTACTTTGAAAGACTGGTGATGAATGAGGAGAATGACTGGAGTGGTGTGCTTGACAGTAAACCAGTAAATAAGGGATTAGCAAGAAGAATAAGTGTGGATGAAGTGAGGAATGCGGTAAGTGGAATGAAGAATGGTAAGGCATTAGGACCGGACGGAATACCTGTTGAAGTGTGGAAAATATTGCGGATGGATGGTTGGACGTGGTTAGCTTTATTCTTCAATAAGCTGTTGCTGGAAGAAGCCATACCTGACGAATGGTGTAATAGTTCGCTAGTGCCCATTTTTAAAAACAAAGGTGATGTGCTGGAATGCAATAATTATAGAGGAATAAAGCTAATACCACACAGTATGAAAGTTTGGGAGAAAGTTATTGAAAGGCGACTGAGAGAGGAGAGCGAAATTTCACAGAACCAATTCGGTTTTATGCCTGGTCGGGATACGACGGATGCCATCTTCGCTATCCGCCAACTGTGCGAGAAATACAGAGGTGCTCATAAAAACTTGCACATGGTGTTCGTCGACCTGGAAAAAGCATACGACCGGGTGCCCCGTGAGGTTCTGTGGTGGGCCCTTAAGGAGAAAAGTGTACCTGGAAAGTATGTACAGTTGATCCGTGCAATGTATGTATAGTCGATGCAGTACCCAAGTCCGGTCTACAGCGGGCACTACCGGCAGCTTCAATGTAGCGGTTGGCTTGCACCAAGGGTCGGCTCTCAGCCCGTACCTCTTCCTGATGATAATGGACGCTCTGACGTCGGAAATCCAGGAAGAGGCCCCCTGGTGCATGCTGTTTGCCGATGACATTGTGCTGATTGCCGAGAGCGGCCTAGAGGTCCAGAGCAGATTGGAGGTGTGGTGGCGAAGTCTGGAGAACGTTGGCCTGCAGAACCAAAACAGAATATCTGTTTTGCGATTTTGGCGGTCTCTCCAGTCCTGTGCCCATTACTCTTGCAGGAACGCCCATACCAGTCTGTTCCGACTTTCGGTACCTCGGGTCGCTTGTCCAAGGAGACGGCGATGTAGACCGGGACATAACACACCGGATCAACTCGGGATGGATGAAATGGCGACAGGTCACCGGAACAACTTGCGACCCACGGATGCCCCTCAAGTTAAAGGGGAAAATATACAAATCCGTGATTAGACCTGTCGTTTTGATGGATCGGAATGCAGGGCTGTGAAAAAGAAGGATGAGAAACGATTGCATGTAGCGGAGATGAGGATGCTGAGATGGATGTGTGGAGTGACAAGAATGGATAAAGTAAGGAATGAGTTTTTATGGGGAAGTTTGAAAGTGGCGCCTGTTTCTGAAAAAATGAAAGGGAATCGTCTATTTTGGTATGGACATGTTTGAGGAGGGATGACACCCATCACCCATGTGACTAAGAAAGTGATGAGTATGAATGTTTATGGATGGAGAGGAAGAGGAAGGCCAAAGAAAAGATGGATGGATTGTCTAAGGAATGATATGAAAGAAAAAGGAGTAAATGATACTGTGACGTCTGATAGGGGAGAATGGAAGAAGAAAACGTGTTGCGCCGACCCCAAGTAGAATGGGATAAGGGCAGGAAGAAGTGTATCAGGTTTAAGAACAACTTTATATCTAGAAGAAAGAAAGAAAGAAAAAACGTTTATTGGCACACGCCACAAGTGCACACAGTATCACAAGAAATAGAACTTAATGCTAAATAATTTTAAGGTAGGTAATACAATATTCTAAGCCAAACAAGAATATAGGCATGTATACTGTGTGACTCACGGCTGCGCCAAAAAGGCCCATTTCAGCATAATGTCGGACAACTGGTGCCCGACGCTGGTTTTCAAATGAACCTAATTGGTGTGTCCGAATGTCAATGTCAGTTTAAAAATTATAGAATAAAATATATAAATAGTTTATGAGAGATAAAATATATATGTATAAATAAAGATAACATTGAAGAAATATGATATTATAGTAAATAGTTCAAGCGGTACAACAACTACACAATAGAAATAATTAATTAAAAATACTGGACGTATCAACCGTAAACCATGAAGTGCGAGGCATTCACAGTGCGCTGCATGCAGCCTCCTGTGACGCACGAACTACCGGCCTAAGGTTGCACATTTTAAAATAATGAAGCCATATTTCGTGTGCGGGTATTTAAATAAAAATGAACATGATGACAGATATTATTATTAGTATTAGACACAAAAACGAGCAAAGTGATTATTCCATGAGTTACGTTTAAAACGCGAACGTGAGTGATAAAAAGTAATAATAATAAGAAAAGAAAGGTAAGTTGAACAGTTATCAAATAAAAATACTTATACCTATAGTTTTCTGTAGGGTTAGACTGACATTAGTTAAATTTTTTTATTTTATTTTTTGCTTTTGTAGGTGCACGATACATAGGGCGGAAAATTAATGTCCACCTACACTAAAGGCTTAAGAGAGGGGCCTACAGCATTGTTCCGTTATCTCACGTCTTGTTTACATGCAGGCCTGCAACATTCGGTGAGTTTACGCTTTAAAAATCAGTGATGTGTTACAATGTACGGAATAGTGGTGAAATCCTATACTAATGGAATTATGTTACGATACCCACAGGCCACCAGCTTCAATTCACGAGACGGAGGACACGACTTCCGTAACCCAAACAACCCCAGCTCATGGACTTAACAGGCAGCAGAAAAAGAAAGTACCCTTGACATGATTGAAATTTGAAATTTACACTACGTTATATGAGTGATACATTTATATTTGCCATATCCAATTTCCGCTGTGCTTCAATTAAGTACTGTCGCAAGCGGCTTCTGAAGGCATTGATCGTGTTAGAAGATCGGATGGGTGGTGGTAGATTATTCCAAATCTTTGACGCCGCGTATCGAAAACTACCCCTGAAAGCCGCTGTACGATGAGACCGAGACGCAAGTTGCTGAGAGCATTGTCTTCTATTACATTCGCGTGTACTCCCGAGCCAACTAAGTTTATTGTACAGGTAGTCTGGTTTTTTATATTTTATAACACCGAACAGAAGGCACGCCAAGTGCAACTTGCGTCTCGATCTCATTTTGAGTGTATAGTGTTTATTTAGGAAAGGGGTTACATGTGTCCTGGGTGGAATTTTATAACAGAAACGAGCACAAGCATTTTGTACTCGTTGGATGAGCCGCTCGGTTCGGGCCAACAGGCGCGGGCCGTAAACTGTATCCGCGTAGTTAAGCCTAGACAACACTAGTGTCTCAACAAGTTGTTCACGTATTGTTTCTGATAAGTAAGGTCTCATTTTATAAAGGACTTTTAAGCGGTAAAAACAGTTACGAACCGAATCGGCAACATGTTTTTCAAAGCGAAGGTCTTTGTCCATAATGAGCCCAAGATTCCGCGCCTCGTACACTCTGTCAATTTGTACACCCATCAGTTCCAAACCAATCTTTGCAGGTACTTTAAGAAGTTGTTGTCTTGTGCCAATTACTAGATATTTCGTTTTTGATGGGTTTAGTGACAAACAATTTTCCTCAGACCACGCAGCGATTCTGTGAAGGTCCTCATTTAGATCCCTAATAGCACTATCATATTCATCCGGTCTAAAAGATAGATATAGTTGTACATCATCAGCGTAAATATGATATTTGCATTTTCGGATGCATTTGACGATATCTGCACAGTATAAAATAAAAAGAATCGGTCCTAATATGGACCCTTGCGGAACGCCTCTTACTATCGTAGTGCAAGTAGACGTCAGAACTGTTCCATCGCCTAGCTGTAGATCGACACGCTGTTTCCTGTCACTAAGGTAGCTACGGAACCACTCTATAGCGCTTGGATCAAAACCGTAGTAACTTAACTTAGACAACAGAAGTGAAATATTGATTGCGTCAAAAGCTCGGGAAAAATCTAACAAGACCAACACAGAGCACATTCCCTTGTCTTGGGCTGACAAGAGATTGTCAGTAACATCCAGTAAAGCAGTGGCGGTACTGCGCTGCTTCCTGAAGCCAGACTGTAAGTCAGGCAATATGTTATTCTGTTCCAGGAAGTGCGTTAACTGCAGACTGACGATTTTCTCAAGTACCTTGGACAGGCACGGCAAAATACTTATAGGACGCAAGTCTTTTACTTCAATAGGATTGCTGACTTTCGGAATGGGCCTAACGGATGCTATTTTCCATTGTTCAGGAAATGTTGCAGATATTATAGAACGGTTTATAATTTCTGTTACGGTAGCTAAAGCGTCCGGTAGGATCATTTTTAGCATATCAAGTGTGATATGGTCGTAACCTTCGGCGTTGCTTTTTAGGTTAGAAATTATACGAGCAATGTCTCTCTGTTCTACCGGATCAAGCTTGAAAACTGCTTCTCCATATTTGTGGTGTTCAAAATAAGCCTTAAGTGACAAGCTTGCTTCGGGGTTACCAGGGACTACCAAAAAGGTGTTGTTAATGAGATCTGGATCAGAAAAATGTGATGGAATGTCTTGTTTAGGTTTGTAAGGCGATAAAGTGGATTTTATATTTTTCCATAATATTTTGGGATTGTTTATTTTATTGTTGATGTTGTGTTTAAAATACGCCACTTTTTCGCTAAACAAAGACCGTGAAACAAGGGACTTCAACTCTTTGTAGTATTCCCTTTTGGAAGCTGATTTAGTTTTTTTGTAACAAGTTAAAGCATTGTCACGTAAACGCATCATGACTTTTATCGTGTCAGTTATCCACGGATAAGACTTTTCCTTAATGGTACAAGTTTTGACTGGTGCATGAGCGTCGAACAGTGAAATAACACGCGAGTTAAATACACGCACCATGTCATTTACATTGTTCATCAAAGAGATATTATCAAAGCACAAAAGCGACAGGTCCATGTTAAAATTATCCACGCATATATTCTTAAGTGGCCTAAATTTTATTATATAAGGTTTTAACTTGTCACGTTTAATATGAAATTCAGCAATTATAAGTGAATGACCGCTAAGAGAACTAAGAGACTCCACCAACGTGTATCTTGCTCTTATATCCGTACACAGAACGTCGATCAGTGTTTCACTGGAAGCCGTAAAGTGAGTAGGAGTTGTAACTAATTGATCAAGACTGAGGCTATTTAAAAACTCCTTAATTTTTCCTGTTTTTGTGCCGCTAGTATCCAGCATGTTCACATTAAAATCACCCAGCAGTATACAATGGTCACAATGCGCCAGTGAGGTAAGAGAATCTGTTATGGCATCAAGAAAAAGTGCAAGGTCCAACCATGGCGGCCGGTACGCAGTACCAATAGCAATTTGTTTGCCACTCATTGTGAGTGTAAGCCACATTTGTTCGACCGATTCGAACCTGGGATCGACCGGCCCAGTCCAAGTACGCGCGCTTAAACCACGCCGCAGATAAAAACCGACGCCCCCACCACGTCCCGCGCGAACACTCGCTGGCCGCGGCGTGTGACGTAGACGGTAGCCCGGCACAACCGGAGCGCGCCCCTCCTCGCCCGGTCGAAGCCAAGTTTCGTTGATGGCCATAACATCAAGACAATGCCTGTCTATCGCAGCTATCAAGTCGTCATGCCCTGTTCCCAATGATCCCGCATTTATAAAACCAACCTTTAGAAACTTTTCTCTCTTATTCATCATAGTAATATTGGAAAAATATCTCGACTGCTTTGAGCAATATCAACTTTAAACCTTTATTAATAAAATTCGTTATGAAGTTTAACTTAATGACGATTACAGTTAAAAAATTTGAATCATATATCTGTACTACAAATAATAAGTATTTAACAACACAAATATGGAAGCTATGTGCAAGCGATGTATACTGTGATAATATGCCTAATAATTTTGAAAGTACTGTATTATAATATATACATGAAATATGTGTGAAACGGTGTATTAGTGTATTTATAATAAATAAGTAAAATAAGTTAGAACTATGTATGGTACTATTATAAATATTGACAGATACATAATATACGAGTATGATGATAGATTGACTTGAGCACAGCTCACTGTGGGGCGCCGCCGTGAGACACACAGAAAAAGACAACATTAAAGTAAAGAGTAACATAAGGAATAGAATTAAAGTATTGACTATCGATGGAAAAAACACAATTGAGCCAAGATTGACTAATATTCGGTACTTTTTGATTAGCAGTGAAAAAAACACAATTAATGAACCAAAATTAACTAACATTCGGAAACTTTTACTAAGGTACGAACGTTGGTACGAACTGACAATTAACAAAAAATTCTACAAATGTCTTCTTCGCATCTTATTCGTTCCACCTTCTGGTGGTCCTCTTTACGAGCGAATATTCTCCCCTCCCTTGTCCATACGTACTTCCAGTTATGTTGGTTTCCAGCCTGACGAGCGTGGTAAAACAACTGGCGGTTTATCTTAGTGAGACGCTCGTTGATGTAAACGCGTTGCGCCGGCGCCGGCCTAGTTTTTACGTCAAGGTCATCCGTACTCAAGCCGCGGCGCACGCGAGCGGCGCGCAATAAGGCGTCGCGCGTTGCGCGCCCTGCGAAGCGCACAGATATACCCCGCGGCCGCTGCGCAGCTGGAACGGCAGAGGTGGAGCCGTCTGAGCTCTTGTCAAGACGGTTACGTCTAGTGGATCCGACCCGCTCAGCATGCACGACATCCCTCTCATCGATGTCGACGCCGAGCTTTAAAGCGATAACCTTAACAAGGTGCATGGTGCTCTCCTCTCTGCCTTCAGGTATACCAGTTACCTCAATGTCATTGAGGAGCAACTCCTGATCACGCTCGTTTAACTGGCATTTCAACTCGGCGATAGTGTTTTCGAGTGGACCCTTATCAATTGATGGTACATTTTGTGCCAGTTTCATTTCTAGAGCACCCATTCGCACTTCTAGGCCATCCATCCGCTCATCAGAAGATTTGAGGGAGGTCTGTAATTGAGCCATTTCCGAACGCAGTTGCTGGAATTCCTGGTGCATCAGACGAAACTCTGCACGCAGCTCCTCCTTAAACAGCCGCAGTTCGCCCGCCAGGTCAGGGGAGAAATTTATGGTGGCGTCCAACGCTGAGCAGTTCATTGGGCTGGTTTCCATGAGCTCCTCAGGGCTATGTCTTTCCGATAGGTCAAGTTCCACCTGACTCCGAACAGGTGTCTCCGCTTTGTAGTCCCTGACTACATTTTTAATACATTCAGGACAGCGCCAGTTGGGCCCAATATTACCCATGGTAGGGAGGCCGACACAAACCCGATGGTAAAAAACATTGCACTGGTTGCATTTAGCGGCATCTACCGGAGACAAGAATTTGGCGCATCCACCACACTTTGCTGTAGGCATGTTGTATTTTGTACGTACCGCGCGAGTAGGCAACACGGACTCTTCCAGCAATCGATTTAACTTAGAAGTTCCAAGTTGTATCGATAGATGGCGCTGTTTCAAATAAAAAAGCGTAGTGATAGTTCGATGGGAGTCTATGGTATCTAAACACCATAAGTTGACACTAGGGTAAACAGACTATGATGCACACTCCCGAGCGACACTTGTCAACAATTATTTGGTGTTTTCACTTAAATGTCTTAATAATTTTGATATGAAGGGTAGAATTAGTCACTGGTGTATAGTTTTAAGTTAAAACAGTAATTACAATATTTACACTGCACTTGTACACTGGATAACGTTTTGTGAGTTGTATGATTAACTGTTAAAACTTTCTGTAATCTATTGTTCGTACTTCACTAGATGTTTTTATTTTTAAAAACTGTAAACAACTTTGAAGAACACAGACCAACTTGACATCCGTGACGTCGATAGATATCTCATAAGAATTACATATTCAATTCACTTACTGAGAAACAAACTAAAACTAAAAATTAATAGTTATTAAGGCCACAAGTACCGGTTCTAATTCCAACCAGGGGTGTAGCTACCTCCGTACCTACCTGCCGTATCAATTATACGGGGCCCCCGGGCCACATTAATTTTTGAATTTTTGTTTACGCACTTTGCCCAAACGTGCGTAAACAAAGATTAATAAAAACTTAATGATTTATTAAATAAAATAGTTATTTACTTTTACACAATTTATTTGTCTAATCTATCTCTGGTGTTTTTAGGGTTCCGTAGCCAAATGGCAAAAACGGAACCCTTATAGATTCGTCATGTCTGTCTGTCTGTCCGTGTATGTCACAGCCACTTTTTGTCGAAAGTATAAGAGCTATCCTGTTGAAACTTGGTAGAAAGATGTATTATGTGAACCGCATTAGGTTTTTCACACAAAAATCAAAACAAAACAAATTTTGGGGGTGCCCCCCATACTTAGAATTTAAACTCAAAAAAAAATTTTTCACCAAACCCATACGTGTGGGGTATCTATGAACAGGTCTTTAAAAATGATATTGAGGTTACTAACATCATTTTTTTCTAAACTGAACAGTTTGCGCGAGAGACACTTCCAAAGTGGTAAAAAGTGTGTCCCCCCCCCCGTAACTTCTAAAATAAGAGAATGATAAAACTAAAAAAAATATATAATGTAGACCTCAACCAAAACTACCAACGAAAATTAGTTTGGATGAGATACAGTTAGCAGTTTTTGAGATATAGTACATTTTCAAAAACCGCAAATATAACTTTGCCATTCATACAAATACTATGAAAAACAAAGTTATTTTTATTGTTTGTGTATATTACTTACTAATCTCAATATAATTATATCTCTAATCTATGCTTGCTGCTACGGAACCCTTCATGGGCGAGTCCAACTCGCACTTGGCCGGTTTTATTATTATTATTTACTAGCTGTGCCCGCGACTTCGTTCGCGTGGAAGTCTGTACTCAACAATGTATTTTTTTAGTGCTTCTTTATTAACAACATTAGCTGTAAACCATCATTCTGGAGCATACATAAATATGCGTACGTAAATCATCAAATGAGTCCTCCTACCCAGGGCAGGGTAAGAGGGACTGTCAGACTTGTACTGATTAAAATCCTCGGTGTCCTATAAATCCTATAATATGCCTTTACGTTCCGGGGTCAAGGTAATTCGATAGCTCCGCGACCCCGGCAGGCTTTGGCTTTCTAAGGGGGGGCCCGTCATTGTGATAACACATTTAGGCGCGTGTTGAACACAATGCGCCGTCGACCCAGGCATACTCGCCGCCCGCATGCTCGTGCAAGAGAAAAATCTATCCTACCCATATATATATCTACCTATCCCATCCTATCCCGTCCTATCCCGTCCTATCCCGTCCTATCCCGTCCTATCCCGTCCTATCCCGTCCTATCCCGTCCTATCCCGTCCTATCCCGTCCTATCCCGTCCTATCCCGTCCTATCCCGTCCTATCCCGTCCTATCCCGTCCTATCCCGTCCTATCCCGTCCTATCCCGTCCTATCCCGTCCTATCCCGTCCTATCCCATCCTATCCCATCCTATCCCATCCTATCCCATCCCATCCTATCCCATCCTATCCCATCCTATCCCATCCTATCCCATCCTATCCCATCCTATCCCATCCTATCCCATCCTATCCCATCCTATCCCATCCTATAATATTAGGTTATTATTAGGATTAATATTGTGTTAGTGAAAATACCTTTGCAAGTAATGCATTACTTTAAAATCAAATTTGATTTCCATAAAAAAGGTTATAATGACTTAACCTTAAAAGATAAATGTATGCTCTCGCGGACTTTATTTTAGAACTTTTTATCAGGAATAATTCCGTAGTACATTATTTTTGCGTATCTTTAACCGATTACGCAGCACACGCAACGGAAGCTCTCGAAATGGAATCCAATTTCCCGATTTTGAAACATTTCTCTTTACTGCTCCGCTCCTATTGGTGATAGCGTGATATTATATAGCCTATAGCCTTTCTCGATAAATGGTCTATTCAACACAAAAAGAATTTTTCCATTCGAACCAGTAGTTCCTGGGATTAGCGCGTTCAAACAAACAAACAAACTCTTCAGCTTTATAATATTAGTATAGATAAGTAATACTGTTTTAAGCACGAGTGACGAGATTGTCTATTAGAAATCCTGGGAAGATCCATATTAATATCAACATTTCGATGCAAGTATTAAAATACAAGTACCTTATTCCGACCTCTGGACTGATTAGTCGCATCTTGAATTTTTTTGATGACCTTTGTCCAATTATTTGTTTATATTTCGGCGTAGATACAGAGAAACGCATTTTTTTCTCGAGTGATAAATCTTTAACATACCTAAGGGCCCCCAAACAAATTTTTATACGGGGGGGGGCGTATAAAAATTTGTTTGCCTAGGCACGCTACGCCTCTGATTCCTGTTTCGTCATTTGATAGCTTCGATCAATAGTTATTATTGATCGAAGTTTGATAGGGCTGAATGTGTTTTTTTTTAGTATTGTTTTCCCAGTCTATAATAATTCCTGTATCTTAGGTGGGTAACACATAATTTTAAACTCACTTAAGACAATAACAGTCAAGCCCGGTAGGCCATACAAATATTTTGTTCCATGCAGGAATTAAACCCGCAACGCTCTGCCACTGAGCCACACTGACCCTACCGTGTCGTTGCCCTACTGTTTTATTGGGGACATAGTCACTTTGTAAAAACCGCGTATCTACTTACACATAATTATATTAGGGTCAATATAAAAACAGCCTAGTGACGACCGACAGACGGACAAATAGTCGGAACACTAGTTATGGGTTTCCGTTGGCACCCTTTGGGAATGGGTCCCTAAATGACTACACCCAAGTCATTTCCAGTACTCTGCATTCTTCCGTCCCATCAGCAGCGACTAAAAGTGTCTGAGCGATCAATTGGTGTGTTCGTGTCGAATGCCGTGGGTTCGATTCCCGCAAAAAAACGTTTTTTTATTACCTACATTACATTGCCGGGCCGGCAGGCGCCAATATGTAAGCAGATACTTGCAGATAATTCTTGCTAGCAATGTAGGTATTGCAGTTTCATGGGTGAAATAATTCTACTTTGTTGTGTATGTAGGTACCTTTATTTGTGGGTATTTTATATGAACTTATGTTTTTACCAATTATTGTTAAACAAACAATTTGTACGGCGGCTTATAAATAAATATCACAAGACAGTTACCAAACAAATCTTGCTTACATTTTGAGTTTGTTAAACATTTTTATATGATGTGTTACACCTTGTGTAATGATTCTAAACATAACATAGGTACTTCACTTAATTAAACTTAATAAAACATTTTTCTGAAATATTATTAAATCATCGCTTCAGCCGCTATGACCTGGCTAAATCCAAATTCCGGCCAGTTTTACAAATGCCGTCGGCCAATAACCAAACTTCAATCCAATGTAGGTAGGTAAGGTACTCAATATTTCTCGAAGCTTCTAAGACGGAGGCTGCTCCTGATACAATATGTTTTCATCTTCATACTGAATATTCGTAGGATTTTGTTGCGTGACGATAAAAATGGGAGATTTTATCTTTCGGGGAATACAGGACGGTGAAGTGGAGTAACTTCTCTGTTGCGGCGACGCACTCTGCATTTTGACGCGAAACATGACATTATCAATTTCATGCATCGCCAGGTCGCGTTGGTGTTCATCTAACTTCCTTAATTTCTTCGCTAACAGCTGGCCGTAAAGCTCGTATTCGTCTATTTCACCCTTGACGCCTCCTGCGTTCTTCAGATACGTTACAGCCTCATCCATTCGTTTCTTAACATAACTTAAGTCAGAACTATTCTTATTTGTGGAATTTCTATGGCCCGGAGACGCTGGCTTACTTTGTCTGACTTCAATGGAAGTATGGTTATCCGCAATATTTGTGTTTCTGTTTTTATTCGTATGTTCTGGTATACCTTGTTCAGTGGAGTAATTGCCCGTACTTGTGAAGGACTGAAACAATTAAATTACTTTTAGCAGGTCCTTACTTAAATGCTTAAACTGATTTCTATTACAAATGTATGCGCACATCTCCAAATCTAAGCCTTGTCCTATTCTGAATACCTCTATCCTACAATTGTAGCATCCAGATTAATCTGGCTTAGATTGTAATTGTAAGGTCATCCTACAGAATATAGGAATCTGTGACTTAGGTATTATACCTAATGGGTGGGTGGCTTATTAGCTTATTTATAGACGGATCCCAGTGCATATACATAGACTGGCACTTAGTTGGTCTATAAATCATCCATAAAAAAGTAGTTAGAGACTTATGCGCCTGCCAGACTATGCTCCTTGCGCTGCTCATCGCTATGCTCCTCGCGCTGCCGTGATTTGCCACGATGTTGCCCTCTCTGCCCACACACTGCTCTACTCGCGCAATGGGGAAGGCAAGTGTCAAAGTGAAAAGTGACATTTGTGTCCCAAAAGAACTGTCAAATCAAAGGAATTTTCTGAAAAATAGCGTTTTATTGATGTAAAATGACTAGATATTGTGTAAAAGGCTGTAATAATGATGGAACATACAAATTTCCGACAATTGACACTATCAAGAAATAATGGGTAGCTGCTATGACTGCTGTGAGACCAAAAAATGTATTATCAATAAAGAAAAGCTATACAATAAACAAAAATCTACCCTTGCGAAGCCGGGACAGGCCGTTAGTTGAATTTATTAATGAAATTCTATGATAATACCATAACTAAACAATCGAATACACCTTTCAAAATAATATCTTCTTTTCTTTTGGAGGTTAAGTATTGCATCGCTCTTTAAATCATGAAATGGTTCGTCTGGTGGAAGAATTATCACCGGGACCGAGATTTGTGATAGTTGTGGTGTTAGGAAGTTAAAATTCTTATCATATTGCTCCAATCTATAAAATAGATGTAAAATTAAATGAAGAAGACAAACACAAAACTTGATGACATTTTTCTCAATATAGAATGTCAGAAGCAGTACTATATACTTTGTAGAGGCATGTAATACCTACTTAATAATTACAATTTTAAATCCCAACTATAAGTAAATGTGACCAACTTTAGTGGTCGCGTCCGGATGCTCAGGGCCCATACGGGGGCCCCGTAGAGGGCCATGGACCGCACGACACCGGCGTACAGCCTACGGCAGGAGGCGTTTGGCCCGCTGAGATTAGGCAGGAGTCGCCTGAGGGCGGCTGCTGCCCGGTTCAGCTTTGGGGCCAAACTCAGGAAATGCTCCCTGAAGTTCCACCGGCTGTCGAGGACGAGTCCCAGGTATTTCATCGTCCTCCCGACGCCGATGCGAACCCCCTCCACCGTTATGTGGGACTCAGAACGTGGCGCGTTAACGCGGCCATGAAAACACATGGCCTCCGTTTTGTGCAGCGCCACTTCAAGTCCCAGCTGCCGGATCCTCTCGACGACTGTCGCAACCGCTTGCGTCGCCAGGTCGGCCGCCGCCTGGTGCGACTCTCCCTCCGCCAGGACGAGCGTGTCGTCAGCGTAACATATTACGCTGACACCGTCAGGGAGGTCGCCGCGCAGCACCCAGTCGTATCCGATGTTCCACAGGGGCGGCCCCAAGACCGAACCCTGTGGAACACCGCACGATATCTCTCGCCGGTTCCACTCTCCCCGGTGACCGGGGTAGATGACGGCTCTGTCCGTCAGGTAGTCCTCGACTATGCGACTCACTCAACTAAGTCACTTTTTTTTCCTCTTGTAGATGCACCGCGGCGTCTTATTCTGGTTTTAGTATATGCACTTGCACTTTTCCTACTCCTCCACTATTCTTTTCTGATTAATTTCGTGCAGGATCCAAGACAGGTAAATTCATTCTCCGGGACACGTTGAGCTTCATTGTCTTGGCGCTTTTCTGGTGGTTGCCACTGTTGATTCTGGCTCTCAGGAGTTGCAGTGGTTTGGGAATAGTGTGGTGGGTTTGTCCCAAAAAAAAAAAATATGCACTTGCATTGACGAATAATGTCCCATATTTGTTTTTTAGAATAAACTCAATTTTTATAACAAAATACGTGTTTGTTTTTTGTACAAGCTATACAGTAATCTGACATATGGGACAACGATCGCAGCGACATCTACGAATAGCTTTGAGTTGCCATCCCATTGAGATAAAAGCAAGGAATTTATATACTTAATGGAGGCGCCCCGATGTTCTTTATATACATATTGCTTATACAAATATGAGTCAAATACGAGACAGAGAGTGAAATATTGGTTTGTCTCTTTCTTTCTAATGCAGTAATCATATTTGATAAAAGAGACAACAATAATTCGGTTGTTGCTCAAAATGGAATATTTTGTTGGGGCATTTGCCACAGTTACAGAAACGTGCCGGTTTCGCCATTTTATGGGCCGAGTTTCGTGGTAGTTCTGCTGTCAAACAGTTGTTTACTTTTTGTTGAATTTAGATTTTTGAGTAAATTACGGAGTGTTTTCTTTTAGAAGTGCATGTCACCATTAACAAACAGTAATTCAACATGCCTGGATGTTCCATTGTGTCTTGTCGTGCCAGAAAAAAGAAAAATCAGCCTGAATTGACTTTGCACAGGTTAGTAACAGGTTTTCATGCAAAACTACATGAAATAGAACAATTTCGGTAAAGAAATCGCTAAGTGATCATATTTTCATGGTTAGTGTGCGGGACGAGTGATTATAGTGAACAATCGTAAATAATCGTGTATATAGTGAAGTTGTGTATAGTGCAGTGAAGTGCTAATAGTGCAAACAAACTGATAAAGACAGTGACATCTGATAGTTTGATAAGATAGTTCATAGTGTTTTCTTATAAGAATTTGTGCTTATTCGTTATATTTCTTATTAGAACTTATGTTTATATAATAGATTTTCATTTAGTTTCTTATTAGAATCTTATTTTAATAATAAATTGATAGTTTTATAGATTTGTATAAGGAAATGCTCTGTACATAATTGTTCATTATCGATGTATGTAATGTTCAGTTTTTATGTTGAATTTATGTTTTATAGGTAGAAATAAGATAGTAGAATAAGAAAATACACAATTTTTCATATGTTTTAATAGAATAAGTTAGAGAAAAACGCGAAAATTGTCACGCGGCTCTCTTTACGGTAAAGTTCTGTTGTACTAAAGCTAACTGTGTCGCCCCGCCCCTTTTTTCTGATTGGTTGGCGCCTTTTGTGTTTAATTCTGATTAATTCTGATTGGCTAGAGTTCATGCGCCTTCGTGTATAAATTACGGGTGGTTTTTCGCTAGCGACACAGTCGGCGGGCAGCAGCAGAACAAGAAACAAGAAAGAAGAAAGAAGAAATAAACTTCAAGACATCTTCAAGCCATCAGTGTTTTATTCACCAATCCAGCGTTAGTAAATGTGCCCCGCACATTTAGTGGTCCTGTCGAGTCCGGATTAGTGAAGAATACTGCAGGAAGATAGAAGATAGTGCTACAGTGAGAAAAATTTGAAGATAGAAGATAGTGCTACAGTGAAGAAAACTTGAAGAACGTACTTCGTGTTAGTGTCTGCGTGCCATCGACCTTAAATATCAGCTGTCATCATGCCCGTTACGCGCTCCGAGGGAAGGGGCCGCAAGCCGTCGAGTGAACAGAAGCCGTCATCGTCCGAGGCCACTCCAGAGACCTCTGCGACCGGTACCAGCACGGAAGTCACATCCGAATCGACACAATCGGGGACGACGGCCACGGAGAGTTCCGAACAGACCTCTACCTCCGCGACGACTGATCCCACCACCGTGACCTCCGCCGCCACCGCTTCGACTGCTGCATCCGTCTCAGCCGCCAGCGCGCGCCCCGCGCCGGCAGCCACCGTCCCCCCCCCCCTCAGCCGCCAACGTGCCCTCCGCCCCGCAACCCGCCGGCGTCGCCGCACCTTCCGTTACCCCTTCCGCCGCGACGACGCTCACCGCGGGTGCGAAATCGAAACAGCTGATGAAGCCACCCGCCGCTGTCGCATCGAAAGAAAATCGCCGTGATACTGACGCCTCGACTGTGAAGCAACGAGTTGTCAAGAACATCGCCGCCGGTACGTCGAAACCAACCGGCCCACAGACTCTCCGCCCCCCTAGCAAGAAGGGGGGAGGGGGGGGATCGACTTATAGCAAGACGAAACAACAGAAGATCGCCAAAGCAAAGGAAGATTTGCTTCGTCTCCAAGTTGAACTAGCTGCTGCCCGCCTGGCTGCGCTAGAAACCGAGGACACCGATAGGGAAGATGAAGAAGAAGAAGAGGAAGGAGCTGAAGATGAAGTCTCCCTCTACTCAGAAGTCAACGCCCGTGTGGACAACTGGTTGGAGAACCAGGTGACTCGCCCCGTCCTAGCCATCGCCAACGAGCCTCACCGCCCTCCACCAGAGCCGACGATCGTCCACGAAGAACCACCGAAGCAAGAAGAGGTTCATCGAACACCGGCGGGAGGTCAAGGGGACCTCGCCCTCCTAGCTGAAGCCATCACTCGGGCTGTCAGCGCCGCCCAGCGACCCAAATTCATCGAGCTACCCTTCTTCAGCGGGTCGCATCAGGAGTGGCTACCCTTCCGCGCCGCCTACTACGAGTCTGAGCCAACGTTCAGCGCCGTCGAGAACATTAATAGGTTAAGAAGAAATTTGAAAGGGAAGGCCAGAGAAGCAGTCGAAGGGTTACTCATCACGAACGCACACCCTTCAGAAGTAATGAAGACTTTGGAGTCAAGATTTGGAAGACCAGAGTCAATCGCGATGATAGAAATGGAAACGCTTCGAGGTCTACCACGTCTCACCGAGTCGCCGAGGGAAATATGCATATTCGCCACGAAGATCTCCAACGTCGTAGCAACATTGAAGACATTGGGCTGTTTCAACTATATGTACAACCCCGAACTTGCGAAGACATTGGTGGACAAACTGACGCCGACGCTCCGGTACCGCTACTACGACTTCTCATCGACGCAACCCAAAGAAGATCCCTGCCTCATCAAGCTGGAGAGATTCTTCAAGAGGGAAGCAGAACTGTGCGGACCCTACGCACTGCCTGAACAGGTGGCATCACCATCGACGTCCGCACCTCCAAAGAAGACTCAGCGGGTCACCAACGTCACAGAGAAGAGCAACACACCGAAGTGCTTCGTGTGCGACGAGACAAGCCACACCAACGCGACAGAGTGCGACACATTTAAGAAGATGGAAGCCAATTCAAGATGGGATGCTGCAAAGTCGAAACGCCTCTGCTTCAGATGCCTACGTTATAGGAGCAAGACTCACAACTGTCGACCGAGGCCATGTGGTGTCAACGGGTGCAAGTACACACACCACAAGCTGCTTCACTACGAGAAGAAAATAGAACAGGCTGAGAAGACAGAAAACAACGAGAAAACAGAAGTCATCAATTCGACGTGGACACGAACAGTAAAGAAGCAATCCTATCTGAAGATTCTGCCGGTCCAAGTGAAGGGGCCAAAAGGAACGATCAACACATTCGCATTGATGGACGACGGATCAACGGTCACACTCGTCGACGACGACGTCGCTGCGAGTATCGGAGCTACAGGACCCGTAGATCCACTGAAGATAGAAACCATCAACGAGTTGAAGACTGCGGAATCGGCATCAAGAAGAGTGACCATCGGGCTGAAAGGGGTCAACGAACATGAAGAGCAAATTCAAGCAAGAACAGTGAAGAACTTACAAGTCTCCTCTCAACGGGTTCCACGCGACTTAGTTGAAGGATGTCCACACCTATCGGACATCAAGGCACATCTCACATACTCCAATGCGAAGCCACGCATCCTCATCGGTCAAGACAATTGGCATCTTCTGCTGACTGAAGAAACAAGAAGAGGGGACAGGGACCATCCAGTGGCATCACTCACGCCCCTTGGATGGGTACTCCACGGAAGCCAAACGAACTCCTTCGGTCAGAAGATCGACTTCGTGTCACATATGAAGGAAGCAGAAGATGACCTCGAGGACCTGGTGAAGAGATACTTCGAGATGGACGCCCTCTGCATCAACCCGAAGAGACCGAAAACCGACCCAGAAGAGAAGGCACTTCGAATACTCGAACAGAAGACTGAGAAGATCAGCGAAACGAGATACCAGACCGGCCTCCTCTGGAAGAAAGAAGACATCAAGTTCCCAGACAACTACGAAAACTCACTGAAGAGGCTCTTCAATATTGAAAAGAAGATCGATCGCGACCCAGCCCTTAAGAAGAAGTACGTCGAACAAATGGAAGCTCTTATAGAAAAGGGCTACGCCGAGCCCGCGCCGCCGCAGAAGACTCCAGAGAAAACATGGTACCTGCCTCACTTCGCGGTCATCAACCCCATGAAGCCGGACAAGCTGCGTGTTGTGCATGACGCCGCCGCCAAGACCAGAGGGGTGGCTCTCAACGACATGCTCCTCAAAGGTCCGGATTTGCTTCAGTCGCTGCCGGGTGTCGTCATGCGCTTCAGACAGCATTGCATCGGGGTCACAGCGGACATCAAAGAAATGTTCATGCAGGTCAAGCTACGCACAGAAGATAGAGACGCACTGCGGTACTTGTGGCGCGGGGATCGCCGCGACAATCGACCTCCGGAAGAGTATAGAATGACGTCACTTATATTCGGAGCATCAAGTTCGCCGTCTACAGCAATATATATAAAGAACCTGAATGCCAAGCAGCACGAAGACACTCATCCGGAAGCCGCAGCTGCCATCGTGAACAAGCACTACGTGGACGACTACCTCGACAGTTTCAGAAGCCTAGAAGAGGCAGTCAACGTGACAACGAGTGTACGTGAAGTACATAAGAAGGCCAGCTTCGAGTTGAAACAATGGAAATCGAACTCAGCATCACTCCTGGAAGCACTGGGAGAGGAAAATAGAACCGAAGACCTAGAGCTATACAAGAATGAAGAGCAAACCGAACGAGTACTGGGAGTTATATGGAAAATGAAATCGGACGAGCTGACATTCAACCTCAACATGACAAGAATACCTGCAACACTCATCGAAGGAAAACGACCGACGAAGAGAGAAGCCTTGCGCATCGTAATGTCGCTCTTCGACCCGTTGGGATTCGCCTCGCCTGTCACCATCAGGGCGAAACAGCTGCTTCAAGAAGTTTGGCGCCGAGGAACAGCATGGGACGACCACATTGACGAAGACCTGGCGGAGCAGTGGGAGTCGTGGATGGGACGCCTGAAAAGTCTCCACGACATAGCAATTCCGCGGCAGTACCTGCATTACAGTGACGCCGCCTCCCTCGAGCTTCATGTCTTCAGCGACGCCAGCGAGTCGGCCTACTCGGCGGTCTTATTCTGGAGGGCAGTGACACCGGACGGCGAAGTGGGAGTGTCTCTCGTCATGGCCAAGGCAAAGGTTGCTCCACTCAAGCTCACGAGTATACCGAGGTTAGAGCTACAAGCAGCAGTCATGGGTACCAGGCTCTCCGAGGCAGTCATTGAAGAACACGAGAGAAAACCCGATAGAAGAGTGTTCTGGACCGACAGCAGAACAGTACTCACATGGATAAGGACCGGGTCACGTTCATACAAACCATACGTGGCTCACCGTCTCGCAGCTATAGAAGAAAGCTCAAAGGTCAACGACTGGCGCTGGGTTCCGACAAAACAGAATGTCGCCGACGACGCAACGAGAGATGTACCTACAGCCTTCGACAAAAATCATCGATGGTACAAAGGGCCGGATTTTCTCTACTTGACAGAAGACTCCTGGCCAATAGAACCTGTGAAGACCACAGAAGAAGAGCCCCCCGAAGAAGAGAAGACGCATCATATTACCAGTAAGAGAAGACTGAAGCTAGCAGAGGGCCTGCCTGATCCAGCGAAGTTTTCCAATTGGGACCGCCTCCGGTACGCGACAGCACGCGTCCTACAGTTCATCGACCTCTGCAGAGCCACCGGTCAGAAGGTCAACTACCGACGAACGAAGAAGAATAAAGAAGCGGACCCCACATGGAAGAGAAATAAGCCTACAACAGCGAAACAACGGGCGCCCACACCGAAGAAGAGATCAACGCTCAACCTGCTTCCAGTCACAGCCGAGCTCCTCAAGAAAGCCGAAGAGCTCCTGATGCGATCTTCACAAGAAGAGGCCTTCACAGAAGAAATAGAACTTTTGAACAACGGGAAGCCCGTCACCAAGGAAAGCCGCCTACACCAGCTCAGCGTCGAGTCAGTCAACGGCTCACTCCGACTTCGTAGCCGTATCCAAGCGGCCAAAGACGTTGAACAAAACGTCAAGAGCCCGCTAGTCATCGACGGGGAACATCGAACGGTGAAGCTATGGATACTGGCAGTTCATCGGCAGCTACATCACGCCGGCGTCGAGGCAACCATCAACGAGTGTCGCCAACAGTACTGGGTACTAAGATTGCGCCCCATCACGCGCGCAATCCTTCGACGATGCCTCTTCTGCCGCATGAAGACTCAAGCGCCACCATACCCGAGAACCGGGGACCTGCCAGCGTGTCGCCTAGCTCATCACAAGCGACCCTTCACCTTCACTGGGGTCGATTACTTCGGGCCTCTCTCCGTGACCGTCGGACGCACCAGACAGAAGAGATACGTGGCCATCTTCACGTGTCTCACGACGCGAGCCATTCACCTAGAAATCGCAGGCTCGCTCAGCGCCGATTCAGCGGTGATGGCGGTCAGACGCATGATCGCACGACGTGGCTGCCCGGCTGAAATTTGGTCGGACAACGGCACCAACCTAAAGGCTGCCGACAAAGAACTACGACAAGCAATCGACGCGGCGACAGCGGAAGAAGCTGCGAAGAGGACCATCTCCTGGCGCTACATCCCGCCTGGAGCACCGTTCATGGGCGGCGCCTGGGAGCGCATGGTACGCTCTGTAAAGACCGCGCTCGCAGCAACACTGCACGAGCGCCACCCCACCGAAGAAGTCCTCGCCACTCTACTAGCTGAGGTAGAGTACACCGTCAACAGTCGCCCGCTGACCCACGTCTCCGTCAGCGCAGAAGATCCCGAGGCCCTGACTCCCAATCACTTCCTGCTGGGGGGTCCTGGGCGCGTGCCACAGCCAGGCACATTCGACGAGCAAGACGCCATCTCCCGGTCCAGCTGGCGAGCTGCACAGAGGCTCGCTGACGTCTTCTGGCTCCGCTGGGTGAAGGAGTACCTTCCCGAGCTCCAACACCGGCGGGAGCCCCACGGACGAGGTCAAGAGGTCAAGGTGAATGACCTCGTGCAGATCGTCGACCCGAACCTGCCCCGCAACGTATGGATACGAGGCCGAGTCATCGCGGTGTATCCTGGTCCCGACAGCATCGTGCGGACGGTGGACGTGCAGACCAAGGGAGGTGTCCTGCGCCGGCCAGTGAGGAAGCTGGTGATCCTGCCCCTGCCTACGGACGACGTGCCCGCACCGGAACGAGATGCGACTCAGTCGCACGGCGGGAGTGATGTGCGGGACGAGTGATTATAGTGAACAATCGTAAATAATCGTGTATATAGTGAAGTTGTGTATAGTGCAGTGAAGTGCTAATAGTGCAAACAAACTGATAAAGACAGTGACATCTGATAGTTTGATAAGATAGTTCATAGTGTTTTCTTATAAGAATTTGTGCTTATTCGTTATATTTCTTATTAGAACTTATGTTTATATAATAGATTTTCATTTAGTTTCTTATTAGAATCTTATTTTAATAATAAATTGATAGTTTTATAGATTTGTATAAGGAAATGCTCTGTACATAATTGTTCATTATCGATGTATGTAATGTTCAGTTTTTATGTTGAATTTATGTTTTATAGGTAGAAATAAGATAGTAGAATAAGAAAATACACAATTTTTCATATGTTTTAATAGAATAAGTTAGAGAAAAACGCGAAAATTGTCACGCGGCTCTCTTTACGGTAAAGTTCTGTTGTACTAAAGCTAACTGTGTCGCCCCGCCCCTTTTTTCTGATTGGTTGGCGCCTTTTGTGTTTAATTCTGATTAATTCTGATTGGCTAGAGTTCATGCGCCTTCGTGTATAAATTACGGGTGGTTTTTCGCTAGCGACACAGTCGGCGGGCAGCAGCAGAACAAGAAACAAGAAAGAAGAAATAAACTTCAAGACATCTTCAAGCCATCAGTGTTTTATTCACCAATCCAGCGTTAGTAAATGTGCCCCGCACAGTTAGAGTATTAATATTTGGGTTTATTTCCGCCCTACAGACAATAATTTTCATTTCTTATTTTCGTTCGTTTGTTTACAATAATAATAGTGGTGTACCGTTGCTGTAATAGTTCCCGATACTAGTCCTTCGTTACACTGAAACTGTTACCAAATGCCGTCTGTTTGTCAGAAAACGGTTAAAAATTCAACATCTACATACCTCTTTGTGCATTGTTCCCACAAATTGATGGGTCAACTGCAATAGTGCCTCCATTACGGTAGATGGTTCCTTCATTACACTAGATTGTTCCTCTATTACAGTAAATGTACAAGAAACACCAGATTCTTGAGTGTTGCTTGTTTCACAGAATACAAATGACTCTGGAAGTTGTTTTTTGTTGGATGTCTGAAAAAAAATATGAAATACACATTACTATCTATATACAGCTTGGCCAGAACGTCTTGAAACATATTTTGTGATCATATTTTCATGGTTAGAGTATTAATATTTGGGTTTATTTCCGCCCTACAGACAATAATTTTCATTTCTTATTTTCGTTCGTTTGTTTACAATAATAATAGTGGTGTACCGTTGCTGTAATAGTTCCCGATACTAGTCCTTCGTTACACTGAAACTGTTACCAAATGATATATTGATACAAACATACTAATCATTTACAGGTTTCCCAAAAATGAAAGATTGAAGAAAAAGTGGTTGGACTCTATCGGTGTGGAAAATATTAGTCCTCGAAGTAAAGACTGGCTTATATGTTCACTTCACTTTGAATAAAAATGTTTTAACAGAACACTTGATGTTATTAGGATACATAAGAACTCTGTACCTACAATATTTTCGGTAAGTGTGTATTAAAATCATTTTTAAATAACAGCCTGGTTTTTTAGCCTAATAAGAAGTTACAGCTTGGCAAAAAACAGTAGAAAACCGGAAGTCGCCACTGTCTTCTCGCTACCAGCAGTTTGAATGATTTTATTTTATTTATTTTCACTTATTACGTTAGTTTTATGGCACAATAATAAATCTTACAAACCTGCGTCTTTGTTTACATCAAATATCAAATATTTTAAAACGTTGTCAGCAAATAAAAATATTAGTTCCGTTTCAAGACGTTCTGGCCAAGCTGTATATAGATAGTAATGTGTATTTCATATTTTTTTTAGACATCCAACAAAAAACAACTTCCAGAGTCATTTGTATTCTGTGAAACAAGCAACACTCAAGAATCTGGTGTTTCTTGTACATTTACTGTAATAGAGGAACAATCTAGTGTAATGAAGGAACCATCTACCGTAATGGAGGCACTATTGCAGTTGACCCATCAATTTGTGGGAACAATGCACAAAGAGGTATGTAGATGTTGAATTTTTAACCGTTTTCTGACAAACAGACGGCATTTGGTAACAGTTTCAGTGTAACAAAGGACTAGTATCGGGAACTATTACAGCAACGGTACAACACTATTATTATTGTAAACAAACGAACGAAAATAAGAAATGAAAAATATTGTCTGTAGGACGGAAATAAACCCAAATATTAATACTCTAACCATGAAAACAAGGTCACATAGCGATTTCTTTACCGAAATTGTTCTAATTCATGTAGTTTTGCATGAAAACCTGTTACTAACCTGTACAAAGTCAATTCAGGCTGATTTTTCTTTTTTCTGGCATGACAAGACACAATGGAACATCCAGGCATGTTGAATTACTGTTTCTTAATGGTAACACGCACTTTTAAAAGAAAACACTCTGTAATTTACTCAAAAATCTAAATTCAACAAAAAGTAAACAACTGTTTGACAGCAGAACTACCAGGAAACTCGGCACATAAAATGGCGAAATGGGCACGTTTCTGTAACTGTGGGAATATCCCAACAAAATATTCCATTTTGAGCAACAACCGAAATATTGCTGTCTCTTTTGTCAAATATGATTACTGCATTAGAAAAAAAGAGACAAACCAATATTTCACTCTCTGTCTCATGTTTGACTCATATTTGTATAAGCAAAATGTATGTATAGAACATCGGGGCGTCTCCATATAATTATATCTCAATGGCTGAACCATGGTCTAAAAAAACACGAAGTATATTATTATACCATGGGCTGAACCTCATTGTAGATAGGTATTGTAGTCTTTGGGCTGAACGCAGCCAATGTCTAGCTTTTACAAAAACCCAACACGATTTATTGTGATAAAACTTGAGTTTAAATACAAAATGAATATGGAAGATTATTCTTCAATGCAAGTGCTACTAAAAGTTGAACTAAGACGCCGCGGTGATGCTACTCTACAAGAGGAAAAGAAAGATTTTGTTGAGAGGCTAGAAATTTTACACATTTACTTTTAGTTAGGATTTAAAATTGTTATTTTTAAGTACCTAGGTATTACATGTGCTAACCTCCACAAAAACCATAGTACTGCTTCTGACATTATAAATTGAGAAAAGTATTATCATCAAGTTTTGTGTTTGTAATTTTACATCTATTTTCTAGATGGAGCAATGTGATAAGAATTTTAAATTCCTAACACCACAACTATCACAAATTAATCTCTGACCCGGTGATAATTATTCCACCAGACGAACCATTTCATGATATGCTTAGGCTGTTCAGTATTACTTCCAGCTCCTTCAGAGATTCTGCCATGATGACAATGTCATCCGCAAATCGGAGGTGAAGAGTGATGCAATACTTAACCTCCATTGAAAAGTAGGTAGATATTATTTTGAAAAGTGCATTTGATTGTTTAGTTATGGTATAATCATATAATTTCATTAATAAATTCAACTACGGCATGTCTAGGGTTCCCAACCCTCCCGGGTTGCCCGGGAGACTCCGGTAATAATGGTCAACCTCCCGGATAGCAATATTTTCTCCAGTTTTTCTAAAAATTAAATTCATCCGTCCCTTGGTTGTCATTATTCCCTTGTGTTGCAGCTACAAAACCGCAAAATACAAATGTCAAAACTTAGTTCAGTAACTTAATTCAACAAAAATGGTGTGACTTTGAAGATTTGGAATACCAAGCAATAATAATTTTATCTAAGAACCAAACACTTGAACCAAATATTGTCATAGGTAATGACAAATTGTATGATGAGGTTGGACTTTTGCATGAGATGCAACCACATGTTGTTGCAGATTTACACTGGGTTGACTTCATTACGAAATCAAAACACAGAAACCCCTGTTTATTTTGATTTTTCATGTAAAAACTTTTATGATTTTGTGGTGAAAAACCGATAAATATTAGATGCTACTCGAAAACATTAATTTTATTAATGCTTTACAGTCTACCCCCCTAAACTTAAATAAATTCTCCCGAGTTGGTCTCTTCGAGAGTTGGCAACCCTAGGCCTGTCCGAGCTTCGCAAGGGTAGTTATTTGTTTATAACATTGAGATGAAGTTATTATAATGTCTATGGTTTATAAGATAAAGCTTTTCCTTATTAATAATACAATTTTTGTTCTCACAGCAGTCACAGCAGCTACCCATTATTTTTTAATAGAGTGAATTGTCGGTTTGTATGTTCCATCATTTTTACAGCCTATTACACAACATCTAGTCATTTTAAATCAATAAATCGTTTTTTTCTTTCAGAAGATTCCTTTGTTATGACAGTTCTTTTGGGACATTAGCAGCAGCGTCACTTTGACAGTTGCCTTCCCTATTCGTAATGTTCAAAGTTGCTACAAGGCAATAACTTGCTAAATGCTAAGGGCCTTACTTATAAACATTGATTAGACGTTACTTATCTTAAATAGCTCTTAAGTCACTTGCCATCTCTATTCATTGAAAGAGAAATGACAAGGACAGGTGATATTTAATCGGTAGCTAAGCAACACAAGTTTTTATAAGTAAGGGGGTAAATGATATAAATACTATTATAAATAGCATGCTTTTTTATATGCGTAGGTTCACTAGGTATGTGCTAATAAAGCAAGCGCAGTATTCACTATTATTGTTAACACGCCTCCCCGTTTCTCCACCACCACGGCATGCAGCGTTCCACTTCCTATTATTTATATATGCAAACCTTCGATTTCAGACGACAAGGGAATGGTACTCACTGTTTCAGGTGCTGTTGATTCGTTCAGTGGGTCTTTGCCAAAATTTATTAAATTATTGTACACCGAAATATGTTTTTGTTTTAAATGTTGTTTTAAATTTGTAACACTCGTTCTATACGACAACTCTCGATGACAGTAATTACACGTAGCAGTTTTACTGCCATCAACGGACTTGTCAAAAAAGTTCCATATTGGCAAATCACTATTCCTTTTAGACATTTTCGTCCATTCAACACAAAAAACAAGAACACAATATCTCAATCAATCGTCCTTACTTACACTGTAACACAATTATAGATAGTTAATAATTGCGTGTCCTATCACTGTCACTGTTTAGTTTAACACTTTGGCACGAATCAAAATAGCGTAGGTATGTTTACTTGAGCCGCCCGAGATCGCAAATAATGCGATGCGTAAAATAGCGCGAGCGACCGGTTATCAATCGCTAGCATGCGACCTCCTGTGACAACTGACCACAGATAACTATTATAGAGATGTGACCATGGACGTATTAAACAATCTGGACTGAATACTCATGCCGAAAAACGTGCCAGCTGAGAGAGCTAATTTGGAGGTTTTGGAGGGTAGAAAGAGAAAAATGTAGAACGCGGGATAATTCCTTCTCTTTTCCTCAAGAAAGAAAAACAAATCGACGAATCGCATAAGAAGAAAAGGGACAGAGCATAGCTATCGCCATCTCTTAGCGCGTAGCCAGTTTTTTCAAGGCCAGCCACAACATTTTGCGGATTTTAGGGATACCAGATTCGGGCAATATATTTCCCGGACAATTCGGTCTGTACGATAATATATGAAAATTGATAATTATTTTTTAACAAACACTACATGTTATATAGGATACAGGAATTTTAATCCGTAATAAGAGATATAAAAATAAATTGGTAGGAGACTTCAGCTCTTTCTCGATGTGTTTTTTTTTGTGTTTTTATTTGTCCGCGAAAATGAGTGAGATAATATGTATTGGTGTTTCCCCTATTCATAGTTCATAGGTAATTCCTCGATCGACGGACCCGATAGGAAAGTCCCTATATCGCTCACTACAAAAATCAACATTAGAATGGGGATGGCAACTGGGGAATTAATGGCGCTAGTATAGCTTGTTCCAATAGTACTACCTCATTGGTCGGATTAGGACTTAGCTATGGTGGCGCCATCTACAATTAGCTTTGACCGGCCTTCCCCATTACTGATATTACTACAAGAGTATTGATTAGAGTTTACAATGGCCATTTTAAAAAGATCTAGTCTGGAAATGAAATAATTATTAGATCGAAACAATTTGAAATAATGTAAGGGCATTATTTCAATTTAATTCGAACTAAAAAGAACAAAAAAACACTGTTTAAAATAATAAGGGGTCACATCATACTCCACCTTGCATAATGTTGACTTAGTATGGCTTAGCAGGTTTCACAAACTTTCACCATTCAATTCTTCTCTGTACTTAATTAGGCAGATTAAGGGAAAAAATCACATGCAATGATGTTTTCCTTCACCGAAAGGCAATTGGTCTGATAAACAGGTTATCCTTTTAACATATTATTACCCATATCGACCATTAAGCTGCGAACATATTATCGGACGCGTCCGTCAGCCGCGGCTGAGGGACGCGGCTTAGCAGTGTGCACGGTACACAAACATCCAGCCGGCCAGATTCTGTTCGGACGTCCGAGCGCTCAAGGGCGACTCAAGGTCACGTCCGCGTCTTACGACCGATAGTTTGCACAGTGTAGTATTCAATGTACTGGCTAGATTTTAATAAGCCGCGTCCCTCAGCCGCGGCTGACGGACGCGTCAGATAATATGTTCGCACCTTTACCGATCACGCGTGATAATAATGTACCCGCTAGTCGGGTAAAAAGTTTGCAGTATGACAAACTCCCCATTTGTGACGTCAACATTCTCTATCTCATGTGGCTACGCCCATGCAACAATCTAGGGTTCCTTTATCTAAGTTTTGGAGCCTAGAAAGAGAAAATGTATAGAACTTGTGATACTTCCTTCTCTTTCCCTCAAGAAAGAAAGACAAAACGACAGATCGCATAAGAAGAAAAGGGACAGAGCATAGCTATCTCCATCTCTCAGCGCGCGTTTAGTCCACTCTCGACCCCTCGACCCCTAAAAAAAGATTTGCTCATTGGTTTCCTCTCAACCCCTAAACATAGTCCACTCTCGACCCCTAGGGGGTGAGAATGAATTTTCATACAAAGGACCCGCACGTTGAGTCCACTCTCGTACCCTAGTACGATAATTAATATTTTGGTACAGTGACGTACTAAAGGCAAAATTCAGGAATTAATATTTTAAAAGACTGCCTCGTCGGTCTAGTGGTCGCAAGCGCAACTGCTGAAGCTCTGATTCCCGGGTCCGGCAGTGTTACTAGGTTTTTCTATTCGGAATTTCTCAGTAGCAACTACGGAGTCTGGATTCATTCTTGGCTGATGGCAAAATTGGGTAGGTATAGGTTAGGTTTTGGGTGTTATTATAAGGTACACCTCTGTTGAACTCTTTGCGGACTACAGGCGTAACGTTATTATGATAATGCTATATAGCAATATTAGAAAATACTTAATAAGGATTAAAAATGAACTATAGGGTAGACTGATGATTTTTCATCGTAACTGTACTTGGGGGTCGAGTGGAAACCAAAACTTGGCTTCAAAATGAAATCCACTCTCGACCCCCAAGGGTCGAGAAGAAACTGTAGTTAGGGGTCGAGTGGACACTTTAATTCTTGGGGGTCGAGGGGTCGAGAGTGGACTAAACGGAAGAAAATACGGTTTTTATTTGAATAAAAGGTAACAAATAAAGTGCCAAAATAAATAATATTCGTGTGTTGGGTGTGCTTGTTTCTTGTCGCAAATGGATTCAATTTTAGAAGTAATTTTGGACAATTTTTACCTTAAATCTGATTAGGTATCAAGTTGATTTCTATATTTCTCAAATAAGTATGTTGCCTACATGCCTGGCAGTTATCAAGCCACCATTACGTAAATCTTGTCGCGAACCCCCTGCCGTCGAATGGCGAACCCCACTTTGAGAAACCCTGGCTTAGGGCATCAAGTAGTCTTACGGTCAGTTCACACCGAGACGGGACGCGGCGCGACGTGATGTAACGATACTGCAAATGTATATCTTATAGTGTAGAAAATAAAGTTAGATGTTGAGTCGCTAAAATGCAACGCGGCGCCGCGCTGCGTCGCGCTGCGTTGCGAAAGGTGTATCTTTTCGTGTAGGAAATAGAGTTGGATTTTGTTTTCTATTGAAATGTGCGCGCAGCGTCACGTATAATCTATCAGTCTGAGCTGACCCTTAATCCGTCACTGCAATGGCCACGTCGCGTCAGTTCTACGAATATTTAACTAGTTCGTTGTAACTGAATACAATGTCTATTAGTGACTTGTGATCAAAGTAGGTACGGAAAATAGGGAAATCTCCACGTAACGACAAGTACATTGGACTTTGAACGAGTGACGATGTGCTAGTTTCGTTGACGTCATTTTATCAGTTATATTATGTAGTTCTTGGAATAGGTACTTTTGCTCGTATATAGTTTAATGTCTTTGTTTACAACTTACGATTATGTTATGGTCTTATGGACAAAATATTGAATGTCCACGTAATAAGGAAGTTTCCAATTTTTTTTATTTTTTTTTTAATAGTACTAGACTTGCAATGAAGCCCATTGAAATTTTTTTTTAAATTATCTTCATAAATGACGAAGTTATGATACTTTTCCCGTCCGCTTTAAAACTTCTCGGCGCGCGGCCGGTCAACAATCTCATGACGCGGACCACAGAAATCTATACATATAATAAATCTGTAGAAGGGTCAATTCTGTACATTGAAAATATTGAAAAAATAAATAGCGGGGGGTGTTGCTGGATCGATACCAAACCCAAATATGTGATTTAAAAAAATGTTTGTCTGTCTGTCTGTCTGTCTGTATGTGCAGGCATCACGTGAAAACTAACGGTTCGATTTCGATGAAACTTGGTATAATTATACCTTATTATCCTGGGCATAAAATAGGATACTTTTTATCCTGGAAAAATACGTAGAAAAAAAATCTTATTTTTCAGTTTTATTCATAGACGTTGTTCTGTAGAACTGCGAACACACGTTGCATTACCCGCAGTGGATTCAGCGCCGTAACCTGTAGCGCCGAAAGTCGGATTTGGCTTGAACCGTTTGCGGCACACGCGGGCCACGCCTCCCCGACTCCTATATAAGGAGCCGCGTTCCGCGCCGCGCGATGCATATAAATTCTGAATTTTGATGCGAGCGGACGTGTCCAGTGTGGCGAGCGGTCGTCCGTGGAATTAATATTGTATGCGTGTCATTTTAAACCGTGCTTTTCAGCGCGACCTTTTTGATTACTGTTCCGATCAGTTATTTGTAAATACAAGGTCGGAATTACTATGAAAAAAATACTTACTACAGAACGCGAGCTCAACAGCAGTAGCTCAATAGAGGGATCTCCTTAATTATTATAGGCTTAGCCGTATTTGGGTCCAATAGATATTTATAAGATGTCATTGTCACAGTTACTTAAAATGGAGAAATAAACCATCCACGCGAAGACCGACATCCGCGCGGACGGAGTCGCGGGCGGAAGCTAGTATTAAATATATGTATGACGCGGACGGACGGGCCAATCTCCAATATTTGAGACTTCCGTTTTGGATAATGACGCCCGATCTTTTACCTACTAGTGCAACCATCCACTGACAAAAAACAAAAATATAAATTATTTTAATTTCATTTAAGTTAGATGTAATTAAAATAATTTATATTTTTGTTTTTTGTAAGTGGATGGTTGCACTAGTAGGTAAAATATCGGGCGTCATTATCCAAAACGGAAGTCTCAAATATTGGAGATTGGCCCGGACAATGATATTATAAGTCATAGATATGTTATACACAATATAGTTATAGAAAATTTTACTCAAAGGAAACATTCCTTTATTTTTGAAATAGAAAGCAAACTGCATTCAAAGATTTTCGAAAATTCTCTTCTCCCACACCCGGGAATCGAACCGGCTAAAATCTGAAAAAATTATACCCTGTACCTACTTTTATTGCATCGATCGTTAGGGTCAATTATAAGGATGAAATCTCTATAGCAAACATGATAAATTAAATGAAAGGAAAACCAGGAAATCTTAAATTAAGTTAATTATTTACAAAGAATGGTAAACTAACTATAGTTAGTTGCTCGAAATGGGCTCAGAAAAGTGTAATCGCATTTAGGATGAGTAGCATTCTAATTAGAACACGATTTAGTACTTACGTGTAATCGCGAGCTTCGGCGACTACATTTCTTATCCCAGGAAGGTGGAATACGTTCGTTTCGACCGCGCGGCTATGGCATTTTTTTTAAATAAAAACCATCCCAAGTTTTTGTAAAAAAATGTAAAAGTCGATTCCCAAAAACCATAAATTTGTCAAAGCAATGGTTAAAAAGTTATGAGGGTTTGAACGTGGCCGCGCCATCGAAACGCGGCGAACCGCGCGGCCATGAAGATCTTTAAAACTAAATGTCGCAGAGACCTGAAATTTTCAGAAATAGTAGATTTTTTTTAAATCAGCGGGTTCGATTCCTGGGAAGGATTATTGATTTTTCTAATATCCATATCCATTGATGCATTTGTTGTTTTCGTCAAAATCAGCCTCGAGACTCCTTTCAAAGTTTTTCGATATTCCTATCCACGCCCAGTTGAAAAATTCACCCTGTATATACAAGGTAGGGTTAGAAGTTTATGTTCTTGGAAATGGGGTTTGCAGTGTCTGTGTGTTCTATGTTAACTAGTATTCTAATCAGTCGTTTTTGTAGTGTGAAAAGTGTTGGTCCGTCTGTCCCCATAATATTACGCCGTAGTTTAACCATGCGTATGCATAGGCATAATACGTAACCAGACCAGTGGAGAGATTTGAAGATTTTTTTATTTCACCGAATAGGTATATAATTTTTTCAAGGGGAACTTGGCATATCTTTTTAGGGTTCCGTAGCCAAATGGCAAAAACGGAACCCTTATAGATTCGTCATGTCTGTCTGTCTGTCTGTCCGTCCGTATGTCACAGCCACTTTTTGTGGAAAGTATAAGAGCTATCTTGTTGAAACTTGGTAGGTAGATGTATTATGTAAACCGTATTAGGATTTTCACACAACAATAAAAACAAAACAAATTTTGGGGGTACTTAGAATTGAAACTCAAAAATTTTTTTTCACCAAACCCATACGTGTAGGGTATCTATGGATAGGTCTTTAAAATTATATTGAGGTTACTAATATCATTTTTTTCTAAACTGAACAGTTTGCACGAGAGACACTTCCAAAGTGGTAAAATGTGTGTCCCCACCTGTAACTTCTAAAATAAGAGAATGATAAAACTAAAAAAAATGTATAATGTAGACCTCAACAAAAACTTCCAACGAAAATTAGTTTGGATGAGATACAGTTAACAGTTTTTGAGATATAGTACATTTTCAAAAACCGCAAATATAACTTTGCCATTCATACAAACACTATGAAAAACCAAGTTATTTTTATTGTTTGTGTATATTACTTATTAATCTCAATATAATGATATCCCTATTCCCTAATCTATGCTTGCTACTACGGAACCCTTCATGGGCGAGTCCAACTCGCACTTGGCCGGTTTTTTTTAATTTAATAATTCCTTATTAAAGAAATATACCTTAATGTAAGCGAACAATCTCTAATTTACGTGATTTTTAAAGCTCCTCATTGTTCACCGAATCCTTGAGAATTCATTTCTAATTAAAAAACGTGGAAAGTCTCTCACCTGTAATTATTAATCTGTGGTCACCCTAACCGACATATTCAAGACGCATTGCAGATTTTCTTCAACAGCTCCTGAAATATAAACCTAGGATTTTTTGTTGTATTTTTGCTAGTTTTGACAATTTTAAATCTAGGTTTCACAAAAAACTTCAGACCTCTGCGATGCTTTTTCAGCGAGATATTGGCGAAAAACTAAATTTTCAACGTTTCGATGGCGCGGCCATGAGGTTTTAGGCTTATAGCTCCTGAAATATAAACCTTGGATTTTTCGTTGTATTTTTACTAGTTTTGACAATATGAAAACTGTGTTTTACAAAAAACTTCAGACGTCTGCGATGTTTTTTCAGCGAGATATCGGCGATAACGTTTTTGTCACCGTTTCAATGGCGCGGCCATGAGGTTTTGGTCTTACAGCTCCTAAGATATAAACACAGGATTTTTTTCTATATTTTTACAAAATCAATCTACTATTTCTGAAAATTTCAGGTCTCTGCGACGCTTAGTTTTAAAGATCTGCATGGCCGCGCGGTTCGCCGCGTTTCGATGGCGCGGCCACGTGGGCCACGTTCAAACCCTTATAACTTTTTAACCATTGCTTTGACTTTATGGTTTTTGGGAATCGACTTTTACATTTTTTTACAAAAACTTGGGATGGTTTTTATTTAAAAAAAACGCCATGGCCGCGCGGTTGAAACGAACGTAGGTGGAATACCCCTTTTAGTGAGGTGAAAAGATGTGTGTTGCGTGAGGCAGCAAAGTTATTCCGCGTCTCGTACCTTTGAAAATTCGCTTCTTTTTTTTTAATGTTTTCGTTCACTCAGTTACTTTATTATTGTCGTACATGACGAAGCTGGGTTAAAGTAGTAATATAAGAGTATCAAAGTATTTTGATTTCATTAATTCTGAATAATCACGCTGCCGCTGTGCGATTAACCATGTAGTTAAAAATTGATAACCTCCTTTTTTTGAAGTCGGTCAAAAAACTAAGTAGATATTTTCAAGTTTAGAATAGAACTAAGTGTTTTCAAATATTTTATTAACAAGTATTAAGTCATTGTAAATCATTCATGTTACATTTTTTTTAACAAACTTCTATCTAATTCTTTAATTTTTACCGATTTCAAAAAAAAGGAGATTATCAATTCGACCCGTATGTATGTAATATTATCAGAACTGCCCAGTTTTCATATATGTTAGTCTATATCAGCGTCTGAACAAATGTGCCAAATTTCATAAGTGTATGTATGTATGTATGTTTTTATGTTTGTGCACGCATATCTCCGGAACTATAAGTTCGATTTAAGTAATTCTTTTTTTGTTGTACTAGGTATTGTTCAACTTAGGGTACACTGCAAGTTTCATCAAAATCGGTTCAGTAGTTTTAGAGATATGGGTTTTTTATGTTGTGACGGATCACAAGATTAGTGCATATGTAAGAAAATTTTACAAGAATTTGGGTTGAATACGGGTCGAATTAATAACCTCCTTTTTACCGACTTCAAAAAAAAGGAGGTTATCAATTCGACCCGTATGTATGTAATATTATCAGAACTGCCCAGTTTTCATATATGTTAGTCTATATCAGCGTCTGAACAAATGTGCCAAATTTCATAAGTGTATGTATGTATGTATGTAATATTCTCAGAACTGCCCAGTTTTCATATATGTTAGTCTATATCAGCGTCTGAACAAATGTGCCAAATTTCATAAGTGTATGTATGTATGTATGTTTTTATGTTTGTGCACGCATATCTCCGGAACTATAAGTTCGATTTAAGTAATTCTTTTTTTGTTGTACTAGGTATTGTTCAACTTAGGGTACACTGCAAGTTTCATCAAAATCGGTTCAGTAGTTTTAGAGATATGGATTTTTTTATGTTGTGACGGATAACAAGATTAGTGCATATGTAAGAAAAATTTTGTATTTTACAAGAATTTGGGTTGAATATGTAATAAATAAACTAAAAAGGGTAAAATAAAAACTTTTTAAAAAAAAGTACCGACTTCAAAACAAATACAAAAAAGTTTAAAATAACTTTTCTTTCGGAAGTCGGTGGCTTTGTTTTGTTGTGTCATTGACTATTGCCACCGACTTCCGAAAGAAAAGTTATTTTAAACTTTTTTGTATTTGTTTTGAAGTCGGTACTTTTTTTAAAAAGTTTTTTTTTGAAGTCGGTAAAAAGGGTGAAATAACCTAATTAACAACTTCTTTCGGAAGTCGGTGGTTAAAAATAAATGAAATAATAAAAAATAAAGCCACTGACATCCGAAAGAAGTTATTAATTAGGTTATTTACTACGTTAGTACTAGTTATTGTCCAACTTAGGGTAGGTACACTGCAAGTTTCATCAAAATCGGTTTAGTAGTTTTTGAGATAGGGAGTTTTTTGCCTACTTGGGTTGTAGATTTTCAAAGTCGATTGTATGTTTGGTCGCGATTATCTCGGGTTTGGCTGAACGGATTTTGATGCGGTTTTCACAATAGTATTTGTTACATTCTAGGGAAGGTTTTAGTATATGATAACCGACTTCAAATCAAACAAAAAAAGTTTTTTGTGTTTGATTTGAAGACGGTTCTTTTTTTAATTTTTTTTTATTGTACCCTTGTTATTAGTTCAGATATTCAACAAAAATCTTCGTATAATCGGCGTCTTTAGAAATCTTTAATCCAAGTCAGCAACAAAAACGGATCTATGCGGTCAACGCCACGAGATATCCATGATTGTTATATACTAAAACCTTCCCTAGAATGTAACAAATACTTTAGTGAAAACCGCATCAAAATCGGTTCAGCCTAACGCGAGATAATCGCGACCAAACATACAATCGACTTTGAATATCTACAACCCAAGTAGGCAAAAAACTTCCTATCTCAAAAACTACTGAACCGATTTTGATGAAACTTGCTGTGTACCCTAAGTTGGACAATACCTAGTAAAAAGCCGTAACAAATATTGTACATATTTGTTACGGCTTTTTAAAAAAAATACTATATACATATAGACAAAAAAATGTTGGCAACCCTAATATTAGGGTCAATATAAAAACAGCCGAGTGACGACCGACAGACAGACAAATAGTCCGAGCCTCAGTTATGGGTTTCCGTTGGCACCCTTCCCGAACCAGCCGGTTTCCGAAAAGGTTTTAGTACTATAGACCACAAACACACGCTCCGCCAGATTATACAGAAGACAGAGGAGTATCGGCCATTATGTTTAGCGTTTGTGGACTATGAAAAAGCCTTCGATTCAATCGAAACCTGGGCAGTATTGCAGTCCCTCCAACGATGTAATATCGACTATAGGTATATCGAAGTGTTGAAGTGTTTGAATAGAAACGCCATCATGTCCATCTGACTTCAGGAAGAGAGCACGAAACCAATCCAAGTGCAGAAAGGCGTCCGCGGTGGTTGGCGCCCACGGCGACGGACGTCGCAAGACGATCTCCGGCCACCGTAGGCGCGGGCATGCGGGCGGCGAGTAAAGGGCAACTCGCAGCCCGACCATGGGCCATGCCCGGGTCGACGGCGCGTTGTGTTCCACGCGCGCCTCAAAGAGCGTCAGCATAATGACGGGGCCCCCTCTCTAGAGGGCCAAAGTCTGCTGGGGTCGCGGGACTTATCTCATCACCGTGACCCCGGAATGTAAAGGGCCATTGAAGGACACCGTGGATTTTAGTCAGTACAAGTCTGACAGTCCCTCCCGCCCTGCCCGGGGTGGGAGGACTCATTTGATGATTTTACCACGGTAAAAAAAAAAGTGCAGAAAGGCGTGAGACAGGTTGACGTTATTTCTCCGAAACTGTTCACGAACGCGTTGGAGAACGTTTTCAAGCTCTTGGAATGGAACGGATTCGGCATCAACATCAATGGCGAATACATCACTCACCTTCGTTTTGCCGATGATAAATAGTCATCATGGCAGAATCGTTTCCCAACGGGTCGGCCTTAAAATGAACATGGACAAGACGAAAGTCATGTCGAATGTCCATGTGGCACCCGTACCGGTTGTTGTTGGGAATGATACTCTCGAAGTTGTAGACCATTAAACTTACCCTTTTTTTTTTTGCGTGGTAAACTATCAAATGAGTCCTCCCACCCCGGGCAGGGCGAGAGGGACTGTCAGACTTGACCCCGGCAGGCTTTGGCCCTCTAGTGAGGGGGCCTCGTCATTATGCTGACGCTCTTTGAGGCGCGCGTGGAACACAACGCGCCGTCGACCCGGGCATGGTCCATGGTCGGGCAGCGAGTTGCCCTTTACTCGCCGCCCGCATGCCCGCGCCTACGGTGGCCGGAGATCGTCTTGCGACGTCCGTCGCCGTGGGTGTCCGCCACCGCGGGTGGGGCGGAGGGAGGACATTGTCCTCTCCCTCACGCGGCCCGCCTCCTCCTTCGCAAGTATGACTGCTTCGCAGAAGGAGGCGACCGCCTCCCACTCCGTCTCGCCCCGCAGCATGACCTCGACCAATGCCGGGCTCGAGAGGTCTCCGATTAAACTTACCTTGGACAGATTGTTCAGTTAGGTAGGTCCAACTTCGAGAAAGTGGTCGCCCGAAGAATCCAACTCGGATGGGGCAGCGTTTGGGAAGCTACGTGATATCTTCTCATCGAGAATCCCACAGTGTCTCTAGACAAGGGTGTTTAACAAAGAGAGGTGTATAACCAGTGTGTGTTGCCAGTGATGACATATGGCTCTGAAACGTGGTCTTTGACTGCTGGCCTTTTAGAGAGACTAAGAGTCACTCAACGAGCAATGGAAAGAGCTGAGCACCCGAAGTGTGTCGTGGTCGGTACGTATACCCGAATGACCTTCAGCGAATATCTTTTGGATATTCTGACTATTAGGTATACCACCGGCCCTGCTCGACACACTGTCGATGGTTATTATGTTGTTTACGAGGGACTTGTGAACGAGAATCCCGACACCACCTTGGGACTGTTGGTCGCCCTCCCGGTAGTAGAGCAAGGTACCAGACTTATGTGTTACAGTGTCCTCCCCCTCTCTACGGACTTCGCATAGCCCTATAATGTCCCAGTGTAACTTGCTCAGCTCGTCTTCCAGTTCTCAGATCTTTTCGTCAGTCCTCATTGTGCGTATGTTGTGTGTTACCAGGGCCAGTCGTCGTGGGGGTGGGTAGCCGGATCTCTTCCGGAGATTCTTAGCAACCCCTGCTCCGCCGTTACCTTGACCGCTACCCGCGCCAGGGATAGCGGAGCTGCCAGGAGCTGGGGGCCTGGTTTCTGTGCTTTCAATCATTGGGTGTTTGGCCACGCTTGGCAGGCGGGTTGGCGATCGCAGTGAGGATGTGCAGTACAAGGAGGACTATCATCTGCTGGCCGACCTCCGGTTTGTCTCTTAGTCGCCTCTTACGACACCCACGGTATGATTTGGGGGAACGCAATTCTAAGCCTGCGCCCCACGGCAAGCAGACACTTGCAGTTAATTCTTGCTAGCAATGTAGGTATTGCAGTTTCATGGGTGAATTAATTCGACTTTGTTGTGTATGTACCTTTATTTGTGGGTATTTTATATGAACTTATGTTTTTACCAATTATTTGAATTATTGTTAAACAAACAATTTGTGCACCGCCTTATAAATAAATATCACATTATAATTACCAAATAAATTTTGCTTACATTTTAAGTTTGTTAAACATTTTTTTATATGATGTGTTACACCTTGTGTAATAATTCTAAACATAACATACGCGCCATATTGGTTTTGAATTACGAAAGGATAGGTTCTTCACTTAATTAAACTTAAATAAAATATTTTTCTGAAATAGGTATCGCTTCAGCCGCTATGACCTGGCTAAATCCAAATTCCGGCCAGTTTTACAAATTCCGTCGGCCAATAACCAAACTTCAATCCAATGTAGATACTCAATATTTCTCAAAGAGTCTAAGACGGAGGCTGCTCCTGATACGATATATTTTCATCTTCATACTGAATATTTGTAGGATTTTGTTGCGTGACGATAAAAATGGGAGATTTTATCTTTCGGGGAACTGGGGACGGCGAAGTGGAGTAACTTCTCTGTTGCGGCGTAGCGCTCTGCATTTTGACGCGAAACATGACATTATCGATTTCATGCATCGCCAGGTCGCGTTGGTGTTCGTCTAACTTCCTTAATTTCTTCGCTAACAGCAGAGCGTAAAGCTCGTATTCGTCCATTTCACCCTTGACGCCTCCTGAGTTCTGCAGATACGTTACAGGCTCATCCATTCGTTTCTTAGCATAACTTAAGTCAGAACTATTCTTATTTGTGGAATTTCTATGGCCCGGGGACGCTGGCTTACTTTGTCTGACCATTGAAGTATGCTTATCCGCAATATTTGTGTTTCTGTTTATATTCGTATGTTCTGGTATACCTGGTTGAGTGGAGTAATTGCCCGTATTTGTGAAGTACTGAAACAATTAAATTACTTTTAGCAGGTCCCTACTTAAATGCTTAAACTGATTTCTATTACAAATGTATGCGCACATCTACAAATCTAAGCTACCTATTCTGAATACCTACCTCTATCCTACAATTGTAGCATATTCTGGCTTAGACTGTATAAGGTCATCCTATGGAATTTAGGAATCTGTGTCTTGGAGCCTATGCACACCACGTTTATTAAACGCGCAAACGCGCGTTTGACGCATTGTATCGCGACAACAAATTGCTCTGCTGTTTGTCAAAAGCGCGCCGTCGCGCGTCGACGCCCGGCGTGCGTCGTCGAAAACACCACCCACCCATTAGGTATAATACCTAAGGGCCTATCCCTTAGGTATTATACCTAATGGGTGGGTGGTTTAGCTTATTTATAGACGGATCCCAGTGCATACATATACATACATAGACTGGCACTTATTTGGCCAATAAATCATCCATAAAAAAGTAGTTAGAGTACTTAGGTAATTGGAAAGTAGATATTTTAACACCGTATTAAATTTTGTGTTTGAGTTGCACCTCTTTTGAGATTAAATGCACCAATATTTTCTATTTTACAATCAACAAAAATGTGTGTAACAAATAAAGCTAACACTTATTATAACACTTTCTGCGTCGTAATAAATATTATACCAAAGTTTGGTTGCCAAGCTCACAAACAACATGGTTATAGCATTACGCAATTGGGCCCAATTTGGCCCAATGTTATACCAAAGTTCGGAAGTTTTTGAAAATATTAAACTTGAAAGTAATGTTTAAGATCTCTGAAATAACTTGTTTAAAGCCGGTTTACTTCTTTAGAAGCAAAATGATTATTTACCTACCTCATTTTCTAATTGGTTTGTACTATCACATTCGTATTTGCCGCCAAGAAAGCTCTCCATAAGTGAATAGGCAAACCAAGTTGTGCGATATCCCGGTTGAACTTTCTTCTTGCCGAGGTGCATTCTAAAAGATGTCATTAGAGATTCCTTCTTCTTTTTCAAATCAGTGATTGAACAATGTATACTTAAAGATGCCTGTATTCTGATCCAGGATTCAGAAACTTCGCTTCTATTTCTGTGTAGAGGATGTTTTGGATCCCATAGATGTTGCTCTCTTCTGTAGAGTTCCAAGAATTCCAACACAGTATCGCTATTCCAAGACATTTTCGAAACTATTTTGTTAAAAAATGTATTATTCAATCCAACCAAAACAAGAATCACTGACATCTGTCAACCAATAGGAATACATCGCTCGTCCAATGTTTGTGAACGAGTACACGTGTGCTGGCCTCGTTCCACAAATTTTGCGATCAATGTTCGTTATTGGTATTTGGTGACCAACCCAGCACTTTAATTTGGTGAAGTTTTGGTGTAATAGTACTAAAAGTGATGTTTTGAATAAAAAATGCATACAGAAAATCGAAAAAGGCTAAATTTTGAATAATGCTTGTAAAAAAGGCCTTTGTAGAAGTTTGTAACTTATTAAAATCGAAAATATAGTTGTGTTCATGCGTTGTCTGTCTCTTTCTAGCTTTAACCTTTCAATGAAACACTATCTCTTTCTTTCAGCTCCATTTTGTGTAGTCACTTGTGTAGGTGTGTGTGGTAGTGATGTTACAGTATATTATAGTGTACTCTGTGGATGTTACTAAAGCAAAACTATAAAACTAAAATATCTAAAATAATTATCAGACGGAATATCATATTCCACAAATAAATTACATAAAACGTTTCTGTAGCAGTTACACTGGAAAAATAATAATATTTTTAGACCAAACAAAGTTACGTTACGTTAGTCACTAGCAAGAAAGCAAGTGATAGGTACCTATATGACGTGAACTAAATCGACTAAAAAGGTTCGTTAGTTTTTAATTATATCATCCCTAACTTTAGCCGATCAAAGTCCAAAACAAAGCGTTGACTCACAAAATTATTGGTAAATTAAAATAATAACCACTCGTGATCACTCGTTCAAACAGCGTATCATCTATATATTTTCTATTTTACGATCAGTTTACATCAGTCAGTCGTTTGAAGCGCATTGAACAAGTTTTCATATTGTTCGGATTTTAGAAAGTATTTTTCAACTTTGTCAAAAGTTTCGTGATATTTTATTTTAAGGTAGGTTTAAAGCTTTTGTTGATCTTTAATAATCGTTAAAAGGCATAGATTATGAAATACTGTGTGCTATTTTAAAATTATCTTGATTGTATTTTTTTTACCCTGCATTGCAATTTGCTAAACGTGAGTGCTAATAATTTTGCTTGTACCGACATTTATATGGTTTACTAAGTCTGCCAATAATTAAAAGTGCAAATTTATGTAATTCCTGCAAATTTCTCAATGTATATTGATAGAAATACGCAAAAATAAAAGGAAAAATCAATTTCCATACTTAATGTTTCTTTAACATCCCAGAACATTCTATGAATTTAATTTCTGTCTACCTGCTACCATAATAAAAAAAACTTTTTGAAAAAAAAAAACCGACGGTTAGTGGGTCGCTCCAAAACCAAGTACAAAAAAGTGTAAAATAAGTTTTCTTTCGGAAGTTGGTGGCTTTGTTTTTTATTTCATTGACTATGATACCATTACTATGATGCTACGCTGCCAATTAATACTTTTTTTTTGAGTCTATTAAAAATAAGTATCTATTCCTGTGATACAGATGGCTACAGAAGTGAGTGCCCAGACGATGCCGCAGCTGCAGTCTGTACAGAAGGCCATGGCACTGCCCACAGTTGGGGCTGCCGTTGGACAAGTTGGAGCCTTCTACAGTAAAGTCAAAGGTAAGTACACCAAGACCCATGAAAGGCAACCCTCTGATTGATATAAATAGGGTCCCATATGACTTGCTTCAAATACCTATTTCATTAGATAGAAAAATTGTAAGGTAATGTCAGGTAAGAACATTACAGATTCAGATTCTTCTAAGTGGAGGAAATTAAACTGAAAAAAAAAACTGTTTGAAATTTAGCAAAATCCATTCATAACTAAGGATCAGCCTAGATAAAACACGGGCAGCCTTACTACAATAACTTCTGTTGAACACTTGTCTAAAAAAAGTGTGACTGCAAAACGGACCTTATTTCAACTACCATTTTTATTTCATCTGACATTTTTTTAGACAAGTGTTCAACAGACGTTTAAAAGTTTTTGTGGTACGACGGCGGGTATTTAAAGGAAAGCAAATCATGTTTGAATTTAGAATGACTGGCTTAATAAGTTTCAATCTACCCTCAGACATGATGAATAGATTGACATTCTTTTTTAGCGAATGAGTTCATCTAAATGTTCATAGCGTGATTAAATTACTGGCTTCTTAGCAGATTCACTCATCTGCTACCCTACATAAAAATAAATATAAAATTCAATTATATTCCATTAAGAATGATTAGAAACAGAATTACCAATTATTTCAAAAATAACTGTAATAAAAAACTTTTTCAAAAAACAATGTAACCTCTGTTTGAAAAACAACCACAAAAAAGTTTAATGGCTGCTACACACCTTACGAAAAATCGTTACGATTAAACGGTACAATTCAAACTGCAACGATAGATCTACAAGTGTGTATGAGAAAAATCGAACAAACTGTAAAGTTTTTCTCATACACACTTGTAGATTTATTGTTGCAGTTTGAACTGTACTGTGAGTAGCTGCCATAAAATAACCTACAAAGTAACTTTTCTTTCGAAAGTCGGCGACTTTGTTTATATTTCATTGACTTTTTTACCTCCAACTTTCGAAAGAAAAGTTACTTTGTAGGTTATTTAAACTTTTTTGTGTTTGTTTTTGAAGTCTGTTAGATTTTTTTAAATAAGTTTTATTTTGTCCTTTTTAGTTTAAATAATCAACCCAAATTATTGCACTCTGAAACATAACTCCGACGAACGTTTCTCCGCTGAACGATTCACCGACACAACGATTCATTCATAGGCGATTCGACGACAAAATCTTTCACCGAAGAACATTCGTCGACAAAGACATGGTTTGACATTATAATACTACTCGTAGTAACTAAATCCGACATCAGGGGCACCCCGAGGTTCGGTTAGTTAGGTTCCTTTAAACCCTGTACACAGAAATAGAAGCCCCGCCCAGCGGGGCTTCGTCTAAATGGCTTCATTTATACAATACTTCATGAAACACAATATTCATGACTTAATCGTTCTGTCGGTGAAACGTTCGTCGGTTCGTCGTGGAAAAGTTCTGTCGTCGAATCGTCTAGGAATGAATCGTTGTGTCGGCGAATCGTTCAGCGGAGAAACGTTTGTAGGAGTTATGTTTCAGAATCAAATTATTGTCAAATGCATAATTTGCTTATGTGCACTAGAATTTTGTAATCCGTGGCACCGGTAATAACGTCGCTCATGTTTGTACACAATGAGCTAAAAATAAAAAATACTGAACCAAACTAAATGAAAATTTTATGGGACCAAATAGCAGGTAGGTGTACTGTATCGAACAAAAAAAGAATTTTCAAATTCGGTTGGTAAGCGACGGAGTTATAACCGAACAATCATAAAAAAAACCATCCGAATTGAGAATCTCCACCTTTTGGAAGTCGGTTAAAAAAACAGTTTTTTTAGTTTATTATTGTGGAGTTGACAAATTACTGACATTAACAATGGCTCTTGCCGTGCAAAATCTAGGCATGACTTTTTACCGTCGATAAAAATTATGTCAATTGATTGGCAACAACACCAATGTAAAAGCATGCACTAACAACTATCTTCAAGGTAACCCAGCCTAGGATACTTGCCACAAAACATTTACACTTTCTTTTATTCCCTCAGGAGCCCACTCCTTATTAGAATGGGCACTATCAACAGCAGAAGCAGGTGTATACATGGCGGCAAACACAGCAGCACCCTACGTGGCCGCGCCCCTGGTGGCCGGCGACGCTAGGGTGGCCGCAGCCCTAGATGAGCTGGAGCGCCGTGTGCCCCTCGTCACGGAACCACCTAAGGTCATCGTAGAGACCACCAAACAGGCAGTCTTGTCCAGAATCTCACCACATGTTAATAAGGTAAGAATTTAATATTGTTTTTGAATTGCTTATTAGGTTGCAATCTGCCTCGTGGAAGTTTGTAGTTGCTGTTGAACACTTATGTATGAACCTAATTGTCCCCAAGCCAGGATTTACAGCAGAAACATTTATTAGATTTACTTCATGTTAAGGGTCAATGTGTTAGGCTCGCGTAAATTTATGATTTGTGGGTCCGTGTTCTGCTTCAATACAAATCGGACATTTTTCGTCGCGGAAGACTTTGAAACCAACCGAAATTACGCGACTCGAACATTTACGCTCGTCTGGCTTCAGGCGAATAGTCTATTGGGCATCTACTCGCTCATCTTGTAAAATTTTAACTTACCCTCAATTTCTTTTTGTCATGTTGAAATAAATCTAATAAAACATTTTAAATAACTCATTTTAATTTAAACTTCGAGAATAAGCAGCTAAGTATGTAGGTACATTTATTACAAGAAAAGCAAAAAAAGAAAAACAATTTACTTTGCATTAGTTTGCATATTTCGTCATCAACACATAGGTTACTATGTAGATTATATCATGTATGTAATTAAGTACTTTCCTAGATAATTTATAATCGGTGTTCAAAGTCGAAGTAACGACAAGAATGTTCCGGACGCGGATATTCTCGTTATCTGACACTTCAGGAAGTGGAACTATAAGCATGCGGGTTCAAAGTGCAGCTTGTTACCGGCAGGATGTGGACTATCATACTGTGTCACTGTCCACAATTCAATGAAATGTTTAACATTTTTATATCGTCAGTAAACTTTTTTTTTAACGGGCAACGGAACAACAATACTAGGAATTTCTCCTGTACCATGGGTACGTTTACAAACATAGAAGCTCATATACACAAACAGCCAAACCCGGAACAACTACTTGCAGATCATACAAATATTTGTTCCGTGCGGGGATCGAACCCGCGACACGCTGCGCAGCAGTCGATCATTCAGCCATTGCGCCAAACGTGCCGTCTGTTTCCGTCTTATTACAAAAAAGGGTAACTAAAACGACCCTTAAATAAACGTCATAATATATCTTTTTGCAGTTGAAAGTTTTTTTAGACAAGTGTTCAACCGATGTTTAACTTTTGAGCTTACAAAACATGCAGTATAGTGCATCAAAATATGCAGTGCCATTTCCGTTAGTTCGGAAACGCTCGGACCGGTTCGGGAGAGGTTACCTATTAGCTACGCCTTATGTGGTCATCTACGTACTCATTCATGAAACCGGTAGTTTTTGTACGGATCGATTGCGGTTGTTTGATATCATGTTGGATATGTGTCGGAGGAATTATCATGTTTTGAAAATAAAATTACGCTTTGATTCTTCGAGTTAAATTATGTACATTGGTAGTTGTAGAAGTAATCACCATCATCTTGCTCGAAAGTTGTTAGTTACTAAGTTTAAACCGGCCCCAACTTCACCAGCAATATACAATCCTTCGGATTTATCCAATGTCCATAGATGACTTAAAACAGGGAAACTCAAAAGTCGTTCAAACTTCAATTAGAAGACGATCTTCGCCAAAGGTCTCGCTCATTACAAGAAAATTACCGAGAATACACGAGAATTCTCCGAAAGATTCGCGCACATTTTCGGCTTGTTTCTAGTCTGTTCACCTTACAAAATAACCATAATGTTGTAAGCTTTTGATACACAAAATTTTGTTTTCATTCCGCGGTAATTTAATGAGTTTCTTTCAATACGGCAGGTGCACCGTTAGTCAATGTACCTAACGGGTAGTCATACAGTCATATTTATGTAACTAGTCAGTACCTACATTCCTGTGTACACAGGCGCTATCTACGCGTGGCCCGGCACGTTGTGATTCTGACGCCGTGTGACCAGAGATAACAACTTATGGTTTATGGAAAGGTCAGGTGCGTAGTGGTCAAAACAGATGTACTTATATGACGAGTATGATCTTGGACGAGGCCAATGGAGTATGTAAAAGATCGTAGAGGTGGCGTTCCGTAGTTTCTGCCTACCCTCATTTTGGGAAACTAGCTGTGTTCCTGCGGTTACACCCACTGTTCGGCTCCTATTGATCGGAGCGTGATGTTATATAGCCTTCCTCGATAAAAAGGCTATACAACAGATTTTTTTTTCTATTCGTACTAGTAGTTCCTGAGATTACCGCGTTCAACCAAACTAACTCTTCATTCATGTATGTAGTTAAACATTCATCTTCGTGACAATAGGGCACGGAAATCTTTTCGCTTTCCGAGTTTCTCCTTTAAAGAAACTCTATTCCTGGATTACTCACCTACCCTCAAAAACGCCATATTTTGGAGGTAGCAAGGTTTTATGAAAACTAACAGACCTTGAAATAGATGAAAAAAGGGGCCAAGATTACCAAACAAAAAGACAATGACATTTTTAACTTTACCTAATAGTTGCCAACCCAAAAAACAAATGTTCCCACGCTCACTGAGCAAAATAATTGTAATAAAAAGTGCTAACATTCAGGTCCAAGCAGCTGTCTGTCTACCAACTATAAATAAAATAAAAAAGCGCATTTACAGTCGCCTAGTCGGTAGCAACTTGTCAGGCCGGTATTATTTTTATGGCGGCCGCGATATTTTATGTGCCGCTGCAACGATAAGATAAAGTGGCTGTGTCGAGACGCTATCAAGCTATGGACAATGAACCGGAATGGAAGGACCTTGTTACGTTTAGATAGCTACCAACAGGCTCAATTTTTTAATCTCGTGTGCCTTTTTATCAGCATTATTATACTGTCCCACTGCTAGACAAAGGCCTCCCTATGTAATTATATCCTAGAATAGTTTTTAAGTCTTGCATTTTCCTATTCTACGAGTATTTGGGGTCGTTCCAACATTTTTCTTCTTCCATACAAGTTCTCCATTAATATTTCATTCTTCTCTTACATCGTTTCTTTGACCTTCCTCTACTCATGCCCTTCCACAGTCATATTCATAACTTTTTTTGACAGTTTTCCTCATTCTTACAGCGCTATCTTCTCGTGTAAATCGCTGAAATCGGGACTAACGCTGTCATCTTGTTTTCAAAACATTCCACCAAACAATCACAGGAATGTTTACCAACAACGCCATACGAGCGCCAAAAGATCATGCAGCATTGTATAAACGCGGCTTGTTTGCCAGTAATAACAAAAGCATACTTTTCCAATATTATAATAAACGAAATGGTTATAATTGTCTGGTAAAACTTACGACGGATCACTCATCCAATAGCCATATAGTGGGAATACTGAAGTTGATTTCTATACTTTGTCAATTTATTTCAGAATAGCTCCTTTCGCCGTGACTTAGGTCACCTTGAGTTTCAACGATGGAGGCATCAGTCATAGCTGAATGCTGGTGAATATCAACGTTTTACATTTAGCGACTGCCCAGTTATAGTCACTATTTTTATCATGAGTAAAGACAGCTTGACTAAAGAGTTCTCTGAATGCTGTATGTCTTGAAGTAACCTATTGCTAGCTAACTCTTCCTTGGCACAAATGGGAAGAGGGATATTGGCGTATAAGGCTAGTTCAGTAGTCGCTACACCTCTTGCAGACCACATTTCCTCTTGGCAACCAGCAAAGAGCGGGCCAGCGAGCCTATGCGTCGTTATTTTCACAAGCGTCATGTTCATAATATTTACGTAAAGTAGCTCTCTACATGTTTACATAACTATTCAGCGTCGTCGTTAGTCTGTAGATAATTTTATGATAGACATGACTTCTAGGTGTTGTAGGTCATACTTAATGTTAGTATTCAAGGTGAACCGGTTACTAAAGTCCATATACGAGTTTAGATAGTTCATTTATAAGATACTTTTTGTAATAGAAACAAAAACATCAACTTGTTCTTGCTGTAAAAATCAATTTAAAATGTCATCAGCTGCATTAAATTATTTAAATGATAACTTTGACATAATCTTAATCCGTTTATTTTTATGATAATCAGTATGAAATAAATACACCTGTAGTTGCTAAGAGTTGAAAGTCTGAAAACAAGTAATGCGTAGTATGTCCCGAGGCCGGTTCCAAATATAACTTTGTAAATTGTGTTATTTATAAAAACACGATATTTATAGAATCAACGACCTGTTCGAAACTTATACAAAGGCTTTATCCTTGGGGTGCTAAGACAGGAAACCTCCACGTGCGCCCGTGGACTGGAGTTCCCTCTCGGATACGTCCGGGGGGAAGACCAGTTTTTCGGGCCGGTGCACCCTGGGATGCGGACAAAGACTTCCTTAGGCACTGTGTGCCTAAGGGGTCTCTTTGCCCGTAAGCGAATAGCCTGTCGGGTGGACGCTCCAACGCGTGTCCTCTGATTAGCAGAGGGCACAGCGGCGGAGCGGGCTTGCGGACGGTGAGTAATGGGTAGCTCGCCGTCCGACTAAGGACCAAGCCCGGGTCGGTGGCGCGTCGTGTCGTGTTTCGCGCGTGCCTTCGAGGAGTTGTCAGCAAACTGACGGGGTCCCTTATGGGGCCAAATGCCTGCTGGGGTCGCGGGTTTTTCTTAACACAGGATACCGTGGCCCCGGAACGTAAAGGGCATCCGAAGGAACACGGGTGGATTTTAGTCAGTAAGAGTCTGACAGTCCCTTCCGCCCCCACCCAGGGCGGGAGGACTCATTTGATGATTTTACCACCTAAAAAAAAAAAAAAGGCTTTATCCTTATTCATGAGCCATAAATATGATGCAGGCAATAATAACTTTTCTTGTTGTTTGACTGCACTTACCAAAAAAGAGTAAGTCTATTGTCCAAATAACGAATAGACATAATACTCTGTTTTTGGGCAGTCGTTTTAAAATATAATGAAAACAATCTAATGATTTCATCATCTGCAAATTCTGGAATCTTTTCTGGCTGTTGTTTTTCACGTTTCCTGGAACTTGTGCAATATGTTTTCAAATGTTAGATCTATCATTTAAGAGGATGATTATGGAAACATCGACTATAATCCCTTATTTGCAGTGATCTCGGTTCTACAGATTTTTCTTTCAATAGATAATTATGATATGGAACCAATTTTTCATTTTTTGAACTTGTTGTTGATTCAGTAGAAAATTGAACCTAACAAGTTAGCTAACACATTCCAGACCACTGTTAGTACCTCCTCTACTACAAAACTTTTTCCAACATTTTCGAAAATTCCTCCCTCCGTTCAAGATAATAATCTGGAACTTTCTTCCCTAGGTCTACACAGCGCGAGTAGCCGCTGAACAGCGCGTCAGCTCCCTCAAGGAGCTCTCCTGGGCCAAGGCCAATGCTCTGCTGTCAACAGCATATGGCCAGAAGGCAGTGAACAGCGTCGACGCTGGTGCTATGTACGCAATGCAGTTGCTCGACCATTACCTACCCCCCGTTGGCGTTCAGGAAGAGCCTGGCAGTAAGTTTCTTGTTAATGATAAAATATGATTGTCTCGTTGATCTGAGTAAGAATTCCTGGGTTTAATTCCCAGGGTGGGCAGTGTTATTGGGTTTTTACATGATATTTTTCAATAGCAGCCATAGGCTCTGGATTGTGCCCGCTTGCAAGTCTCACATGGGACATAAACATAACTGGCGTAATGTTAGTGTGTTTTAGGTACCCTTCGGGGATTACATGCGTCATTATATTAAGTTATTCAAAATTTCTCTCTCATTGATACCTGTCATAGCAATGGAAAAATTCTGTTTTGCTTATCTAATCTAAATTAGTGTTATTTGCATGAAAAAAATGTGTTTACAACATTTGCGCCAGGTTTTTATGAATCAGCGCGTTAGAGTTTTAATTACTTACTCAATTGCACATTATATTGAACTAGTATTCTTTAACACAACACGAAATTAAAATAATTAGTGTGTGCATTCTGCTCACGTAAAATCTCTCTCCTATGATCCTGCCTTTATGCCATCAGACACTGAATGATAAAATTGTCAATCAATTGACTTCGGCGGTATTCAGTACGAATATAAAGAAAGCCGGTTATTTCCAAACATTCTGTCACTGATGTACAAAATAAAAATTGTTGGTGACAAATCGTGCGTAAATTCTCTCAGCTGCCTGACTACATACATGTTTCATCTTGCAAATATAAACGCATGGATGAGTCATATGTCATAAAGATTGAGTGACCAAGGCATAAACTTCTAGAAATTATTGTACCTACATTGATTATTGCACAATTATCTTTGGGATTACCTTCCTCTTATCTAAAGATACTAAGTTAAGTACATTTTGTGGACAATGATATTTTGAAAGTACCTACTGTTAAAAGAAGGAAAATTATTAATGTAATCATAATTTACGACCATATTCAACATCTTAAAGATTTACGGCAGATATGGGAAACTTAGTCTTACGTATTTAAAATACTTACCTACCCCCAAATAACAACAGTAGGTACAATAATTTGTTGCAGTTCTATAAAAAAAACCTAAACATGTTATTGTAGATTTGCCATAGGTTTACTAACTTTATAGACATCGCTCTTGGTCCCAATGTTCCCAGCATTATTATTATGATAAGACACAATACTAACATAGCTTGTAAGTGCATGTCAACTTGTAGTTAGCTGAAAGTTGACAATGTTAACGAATGTAATGGGTTTGTTAATTGTAGAGGAAATTGTAGCGGTGTCCAATGACCCGGCGATGCATACGGTGCAGACGGTTGGCCGGCTGAGCGCCGTCGCCGCGCGCCGCGTCTGGGCCAACCTCGCTTACAAAGTGAACGAGCTCAGGAACTCAGGTAACTATACATACGAGTACTTTATATCAATATATACTTATAATAATATTTAGGTATAAAGAAGAAAGGCTCTGAAAATACTGCACCGATTTCAAAAATTCTTGCACTAGTTGAAAGCTGCTTTCGTCCTCAGTGACACATACGAGTACTTTATATCAATATACTTATAATAATATTTAGGTATAAAGAAGAAAGGCTCTGAAACTACTGCACCGATTTCAAAAATTCTTGCACCAGTTGAAAGCTGCTTTCGTCCTCAGTGACATAGCCAATAGAGGCTAGTTACCTACCTTTGAAGACTGACTGCGTCTTCGTTTCGCCCAATAATAGCCAAGAGCTGATTGGGGCATGTGATTCTGGGTTCAATCCTGTGTTGCAGTGTTTGGGTTTTTTCACTAAGTTTGTTGAGCTCGTACTCTGTGTGTGCATATCCAGTCTAGCAGTTGTCCATAAGTTGTTTACTGAAGCAGATGTCCTGTTTCCTATTACGAATGTATATTTTTTCCTGCTAGAAACTAAAGAGACCTCGCATTTTTATAATTACCAGCGGAACTTTATTTTCAGCGAACCATAAAACGATTATATTATTTAAATGCGTAGGCATTACATACCGGATTTTTATACCTTTCATTTGTATTCTATTGTTTAAAACAATACGTTATTCGATAACAGGTAATGCATATACCTACGTAAATCAATTACTTTCAAAACATTCTCCTTCGTTAACCTTGAATTACAAAGTCGAATTTTATCACCTGCGTCACCGATATCAAATTATATTATTGTTGCAGGTGTGGAACTGGACGTACGTCGTTACCTGACTGCGTTACTGGCCGCACTACACCTCGCTAAAGTCACCAGCGAGCAGCAGCAAAGGGAGCAAGAAGAGCAGGAGAAAGAGAAGCCTCAAGCAGCGGAGCCTGCGCCCCCCGCCCCCGCACCACCCAAGAACCCCCAGGACTCCGCCCCGACCACCGCCAACCAGGTCAAGGCGACACCAGAGTCCAAATCGACAGAAAGTTCTAACAATTAAATTTTCAAATTTTTTATAATAATATATTTTGTACTTGTAAGTTGCAAACAGGGTGTTATTTTTAGCGTCGGTTGCATTTTTCAGCGGCGTGCAGTAACGCAATGTCCTTATGTTGCGATATGAAATTAATGAGGTCGTGCAACAAATTGCACGCCGGTGTATGTCGCACGTTGCTAATAATAACATTATGTCCTTAAAGTAAGCTATCGAGCCACGTGACGGTATACAAGCTGTACCCGCATTGTTATGGCGCATTTAATTATAAGTGAAATCATTTAATGTATTTCTATTTATCAAAAGACTGTCAGTAGTATGTCTTAAATTTTGAATTATTTATCGCTTTTATAGCCGCATATTGTAATGAAAATATTTTGTATCGTATAGCGAGTTTTGAATCGTATTATAATAAAGATTTTGTATTAAAATAAAACGAAGTTTGATTCTTAAATATTACTTTAATACGCAATATATTCCAAAGAGAATGTTACTTGTTTGATTCTTAGGCCTCTTGATATTTGTAGATATGAAACGTGTGATATGAGATTAGAGTCTGACGTAAGACTTCGGAAATTACACAAATATTTATCTTTTACATAGCAAAATAAATACTGTAAAGTTTACAAAATGTAGAAATGTATACAAATGATGTGGATTTCCGAACAGTCTTGTGAACACCGTGAGTTAGCGCCAATTGGCGCACATAACACCAAGCTATTATATTACATTTGATACCGGTGCCCGATCCCATAAATCCTGTCAAGTAGGTCCAAAGATACTTAATACAAGACATGTTTTTTTTTTTAACAATTCCTAGTACATTTATAATATAGCAGTCTATGCGATAGAATACAACAATTCATAAATTGGAGGGTATTGCGAAATGTACTGGTATACTGTGTAATATTGATTGAGATTTAATACTTTGTTCTACTCTAATACGATTAACAATCATAAGCGAAAATGTATGAAAATATATCTTTTGGCACAAACTATTATTAAATTGTTTCACCACAATTACATATATTTAGTGAAAAAAAACTAGACTCATAATACTAAGTTTATGTACCATCCATATTATTATGTACATAACTAAAAGCGGTGCGAAACTCTTAATAAACAACTAAAATTAAATTAAGTACATAAGTAGTTGCCACGGGTATAAATTATGCATAAACAACCTCAAAGTGCAGCAGAAATGCTTTGTAATTAAATAACTACTTGTAATAATAAGTACTAAAATGAATATAATAATATGCAAAATTAAACCACAGAACAGTTAATTACTGTAATGAATCAGCGTGACTCCCGAGTACAACAGGTATTTTAAAGTTTAACAAACAAGTACAAAGTTCGTCTTTACGACATAATTCTGTAATATATTTTACATATTTATATTCACGTATACAACGCAACTTTAGGCCGTTATCCCACTGGCGTTTTAAAATCGCGAATTCAACGTCACGTCTGCGCGATGTCAACGTCACGTCTGCGCGACGTCAACGTCACGTCTGCGCAACGTTAACGTCGCGTTTGTTAGCCATAGTATTATAAGCGCGACGTTGACGTTCATGCTTGCCACGCGATGAAGTGACGTCAACGTCGCGTCTGTGCAACGTTAACGTCGCGTTTGTTAGCCATAGTATTATAAGCGCGACGTTGACGTTCATGCTTGCCACGCGATGAAGTGACGTCAACGTCGCGTCTGTGCGGCGGCGACGCTGAGCAGACGCGATGTTGACGTCAACCCTTGTAAAATGCCAGTGGGATAGAGGCCTTGGAATCGACAATATCAAAACGAGGTTTAATAAAATGTTCTAATATCAAATCCATGTCGTTACAATGTAGTACGTTGTCGCTACGTATGTTGTTGCGGTGCGGTGTGCGGGGCGGAGGCGCGGGTTTACCCCAGCCCGTGGTCCTCGAAGAAACCCTGCGGAGTCTCCTCCTGCAACAAGGGGTATCACTGAGCCAGAGTCGCTCGTGGCCGCGTTAGACCGAGCAATCGCTTTTCGGTTATCTATCTACTCTTTATTTTAACTTCGTCTTTAGTAAAGTGGTTACAAAAAAGGTTTCGTGGTTTGTTTTTAAAATTTTTAGTAAAATAAGGTTAATAATTCTTCCGTTAAAAATACTATACTTATGAAGAAGAGGTATATCGATAATAAAAGTAAAGTTTTATAACGTGTAAAATATATTTTATTGGAAATATGTTATTTTATCACATAGATATAATATGTATCATGAACGAAATATTATCATATATGAGATTAATTTAGTTTATTGCACAAAAGTCCTTGATTATGTTATTAAAGACTGCATCACATTTTTTTTTGAAGATAGGTAATTTACAAAAATACCTACTTTAATATAAAAATAAAGAAAGAAATGTAGAGATAACCTTAGAACTGAAAAAAGTTAAAAAAATAATTTTGAAGCATTGGCAGTAATGTTTTAATCATCGTGTTTTTTTTTTTAATAAAGAACACCTTATAAAACTATAAGAAACACCACATTTATGTTATCTAGTTTTAAGTTTTATCTAATAATAAATAGGCAGGGTTCCCACTACGACGGACCGGTAGATCTGAAGGAAACGGTACACCGGACAGAATGTTCACATTACACCGGATCCCAGAAGAAAATCGGACAGTCAAGTACTCACCTCAGTCGAATTTGGAAATGTGCGCACAATGGACAACGACATAGATCCGAGGCAAACTGGTTCACATTACTCCGGTCCGGGTGTTCTACCGGCGCTTCGCAGTGACAAAACGCTCGGCCAAAATGCCGAACTCAGTATTTTTGCCGGATCCGGCATAATGTGAATAGCTTCATATATACAAGGTGTCCCGTAAATAATGGATCAAACGTAACCAGTAGGTCGTCGTAGCTTACCTGATTTCCGACAACTAATTTGAACAAGAACAAAAAAACCGTTACGGTAACAGAGATATTTTTTTTTTAATATTTTTTCTATTTTCTCAACGCTAATTCAGTGTTCTTAATGCTACCGCAACAAATAAATGTATTTTTAGATATAATTTTTGTGAAATATTTCTGAATAGCTTACTAATTTTATGGGATAGCAGATTTCACAGTATCATTTTAATTGTCTTATAAAAAAAAATGTTCAAAAAAGGTTTTTTACGCAGAAAAGACCACATTCGAAAAAAATCTCCTGTAAAAAAATTGCTTGACACCGAAGTGTACCATTATTTTAAAAACTTGTACAATTACTAAGGTTTGCAAATTGGTATAAAACATACGTCTAACCCTTATCGTTACATAGTTATTGATATGAATATTTAGTCAGGCGCAAAATAAGTGTGCGTCAGAATGGCTGGTTGTCTGTGGCGTTGGTCTATGAGAGTTGATTCGATAATTGCTTATATTTGCTACATATAATAAATAATTGCTACATCGGATATATACTGAGAAATAAAATTTTTTGACCAGCCATCCTGACGTTTGGTTGGCTGGTCACCTAGTTTAAAGTCAAGCGTGCAGTTTCCCGAAAGGTATTGCGTCAATAATTTACTTCATTTATCTCATTTAGTTGTAACTTCAAACATAATATGTTAAATAAAGGATGTAACAATTATTTAAATTATCCCAAGGAAAAGGGGGTGCTAAGACAGGAAACGGGGTGCTAAGACAGGAAACCTCCACGTGCGTCCGTGGACTGGAGTTCCCTTTCGGATACGTCCGGGGGGAAGACCAGTTTTTCGGGCCGGTGCACCCTGGGATGCGGGCAAAAGCTCTTCCTTAGGCACTGTGTGCCTAAGGGGTCTCTTTGCCCGTATGCAAATAGCCTGTCGGGTGGACGCTCCAACGCGCGTCCCTCTGAATAGCAGAGGGCACAGCGGCGGAGCGGGCTTGCGGACGGTGAGTAATGGGTAAGCTCGCCGTCCGACAAGGTACCAAGCCCGGGTCGGTGGCGCGTCGTGTTTCACGCGTCACCGACGGGGCCCCTTATGGGGCCAAATGCCTGCCGGGGTCGCGGATTTTTTCTTAATCCAGGATACCGTGGCCCCGGAACGTAAAGGGCATCCGAAGGAACACGGGTGGATTTTAGTCAGTAAGAGTCTGACAGTCCCTTCCGCCCCACCCAGGGCGGGAGGACTCATTTGATGATTTTGCCACCCTAAAAAAAAAAAAAATCCCAAGGAAAAGTGCCTGATAAAATAATAAAGGTAAATAGTTGCAGTGCGTCTTCACTCAATGGTATTGCTACTTTAGGAGGCAGGCGTTCTTAATTTTTGTGTGTACAGACACCTGATTTATTCAATGAGTATTACATCTGAAATACTACAGTATTTTTTTTAGAAGAAAGTTAGACTTTATTTTTAAATTTTTATTTCGATAGTTTTGCGCCTGTCTAAATATTTTATACCAAATTTTAAACCTTAGTAATTGTACAAGTTTTTAAAATTGTTGTACACTTCGGTGACAAGCAATTTTTATACAGGAGATTTTTTTCAAATGTGGTCTTTTCTTCGTAAAAAAAAAACTATTTTTTGAACATTTTTTTCTAAGGCTATTAAAACGATTCGATACATTAAAATCCGCTATCCCATAAAATGAGTAAGCTATTCATATTTGTCAATATTTGACAAACATTATACCTAAAAATACATTCATTTAGTAGTAGTAGTAGCGATAGCGTTAAGAATACTGAATTAGGGTTGAGAAAATAGAAAAGTTATTTAAAAAGAAATATCTCGGTTACCGTAACGGTTTTTTTGTTATTGTTCAAATTAGTTGTCGGAAACACAGTAAAAATATGGATATTTAAACTGTGTTGGAAATCAGGTAAGCTACCTACTGGTTACGTTTGATCCATTATTTACGGGACACCCTTTATTCTTTAGCCATTAGCTCTTCCGGCAGTTTTACCGAGCCGGTAAATCTGCCGGTCCATAGTGGGAAACCGGCCATAGTCAAATTCGTTAGGTCATGTCAAGACTATAATGACTAAATTCCTTTAAAATAACTTATGCAAACAAAAGATTTAAATATAAATTCGTTTTCAACAAATCATAAAATTATAATAGTTCAACAGAACAAACAAATAAAATAGACAAACTTTAAAACATACACATTACACTAAGGACATAATAAACTCTAATGAACAACTATTATTATATTCATAAAAGGGAACTTTCCAAAATGGCAGTTTCTAATTTAAAAATAGGTACATTCGATGAAGAGTTTCTAAACCAATATTTTCTTGGTCCACTTTGGCCCGGAGAAACAATTCCGTCATTACATTATACAAAATACTTACCTAGATACTTTAAAATGCAAATTGTATGATAATATAAAACCCAACCTCTAGTATCAGTCGCCCAATGCTTTTCGTAGAAAATGTTTATCATTGTAATCAATTTTTTTTATATTTGAAAATGACTGATAATATTTAATGACAGTCGATACAAATTCTAAAATGATTATGTAGAAATATGATATTAAAATATATGGCAAGTTGTCGAATCCGAATATCCTATTTGAATGGGCGATTGTGTGGTTATAGGACGTCGCTTGTCATGCACCGCGGTGCACTAGTCTTGTATCGCAAGCAGTGGTGTGCGCGCAGTGCAGTCCGGTGGCGGAGTCCCGGGTCCACTAGAGGAGCCCCACCTCTCGTAGCGCCGCGTCCACGGTCTCGTCCTAACACAATTTACGCCGTGAACATGCAGCTAAGCTAGACGCTTCAATAATTACTTGGTATTCAACATTACCATGCATTTATTTTCATACAAATTTCTCTTTCTTTTATTGTTCAAGCTAAAAAAACAATTGAGAGAGCAGGTTTTTGTTAAAAAATAGAATAAGGACCTCTCCGCACTTGATTTACCTAATATTTCTCTTTCATGATCTACTTCAAGAAGAGTTAGGGACACAGGGCCGGACTTGAATTTTTATTTGCAATTTTTTTGTATGATAAAGATTTACTATTATATTTTGTTTGCAGGTAAATTATTAATTTAACAGAAATCCAGACAGGAAACGATTTGCAAAATATCACTTTGGAAACGGAAAATGATCTTAATTTAATGGTTTCAACCAAATTGAATTGTTAGGAATGTTAATAATCATAAATTATATTAAAAACGAAAATTAGCATGCTGTTAATATAATTGTTATATGACTAGTTCACGCCAAGGGAAAGCGTTAGAAAATTTTTACAATTGCACCTTTGCGACACCACACCGGACAGATGGGAAAACCGCATCACGAGTTTTGTAGAGTCCTTATTTTTGATTGCAACATACTCAAATGGAGCACTAATTTTATAAATTTTTAACTCGTGCTACGGATGCTTGGGACGGGAACTCGGTACATGCAAGAAAACAGATTAATTTGTTTATATAATGTATTTCGACAACCCATTACAGTAAATGCATGAACAGCCAGACCATAACCAAAAAGGACACTGTTTTACATAGTACATTACACAATCATATAGAATACTATAGGATTACCCTGATTTTATAATGTTTCTAGTATCTGCAAGAATGAATGATTTCTAAATAAAGTGTTTGAGCAAAATATTCGTTTACTCTCACCATGATGAATATTCCATCTTGACAAACACCATGTATTTACCAGAAGAAGCACGGTAAAGCAGTGTCCCGATACAATGTAATAATCGTAAAATTTAACTACACATATGAAGCAACGATATACAGATAAACTATAACTAACTATATTGACGCATGTCGCCTTGTTTCCCTAACAACTAAGAGTACATAATAACGTATGAAAGATCTGCATTCGAGAATTATTTATGATTATTCTGAGATATTCTGTATGTATTTTATTACTGAGTGTGTGATAGAAAGTCAAATGGAACTAGGTCGGCTTAAAATAGCCATGCAAGAGTAGCAAAGAAAGAATTATTTCGAGAAAATATTGACTATACTGTTCTACTGACCAAATAAATAAAATAAATGCTTAGATAAATACAAAACAAAGTGAAGCGCATGCAATGAAAGCACTAAACACACAGGTAGTTGAATAGCTTATTTAATTCGTGATTGTCCAAGGTTGTGCGACACATCAGTGTAACAATCCATCGTTCAGGTCCTGACCGCCACCAATGCATGCATATCACACCAAAACAAAGGAGATAATTAGCAGAGTGCAGTGGAAGATAAAGGAGATTGTAAGCAGAGTGAGGAGACAGTCGGCGCGGCTTATGTACAGTTTAAGTAGTTGGTAAGTAATATCTAATAAAATTGAGCAAGAAATGTAAAATTAAATAGAATAACTTTACTCTATATCAATGCTAGTTGCTAAATCATTGAATGTATTAATATTAAGTTAATGAGGTGTCTAAACGATTAGAAGTTTAAGTTTTTAGTTTAGTAGGCGAAAATACCCACTGTTTTCTACAAAATGAAATTTATTGAAAACTTAGTTGATTGGTTAGTGAAGAGATTGACCAAAACCACAGTGATGTATTAATAGAAAATAATATCAAATTCTGGTTTTTATCTAAAATTGAGCAATACGTGTCATGATGCGCCGACTGCCCCGCACATTTGACTAGTCCATTAGATTTGGGAAACGCGATATTTTATGAAAATTGTCAATCTTTGTTCGTGTATAAGTGCATTCTCTAGCTGTTTGTTAGTTGTTAAATAAAGAGTATTTTGGTTTTAATATCATACACAGTAACTATAATAGTAAACGTTTAAATTGACATAATTTTTAATCATAATTATAGTATCTAATATATTCGTATTTTTAGGCACTAATATAGCTTTCTATAATAATAGTTAATTGAATTTAGTCCCTTTTAATTTTAGTTCTTTTTTGTTACCTAACGAAGGACAGCTTTTAATTTAGATTAAAAATTACAAGTTCTAATATAAAGTGATATGTAGAGAAAAATCCGGAAACACATTTATTTGATGCTCATTTATACACCTTTAATATAAGCATTGCTCTCTAGAACAGACGGTATCACTATTCAGGGAGACATCGTCCTCGATTTAAGCCGCCTCTTCGTGCACAATACGACCTAAGTCCTATACCTTACGACTTTAGTTTACAGACCACTACAGCAACACAAATTGGCAGATGTTGTAGGCTTACTTAGTGCCTGTGTACGAACCTCTATGAATTTGTATTGTACTAGTCACCTAGAAACCACAATCGGAAGGCATTGGAGGCTTGCGTCGCGTTGTTACGACGGGATTAATTGGCTCACGTCTAATGAAACAGTTTTTCTGTCTCATGTAAGATGAAATAATTATGTTTCCAGCTAAATATAGCGTGAATACACTATAGTCAAAGAAATTGATATGTGTTAGACATTAGTGCTTCTTTGAAGTTAATCTAAAAGGCAGTGCTCCTACTCGCGTACATTAGTGTTATAATATCTAGTACATAATCAAAAGGCACTACTGAGGCCACTGTCCTATTCACTGGTCCACTTTATATACCTATATTTTATGTATTTAATATATTTAAATTCAATTTTTATAGCTATAAAAACATCTAGGTGTGTTGTGACTAGATAAAATATGGTTCTTCTATGGCAGTTTATTTTAACGAGTATAAATGATTCTTCTTCTATATTCGATTGGGAGAAGCTAAATAATAGTACCTTAAACCCATTATAATAAATAAAGGACATTGCCCATTTTTGTATGGAAGTTGGTCCAAATGCTGCCCAGGAATGACGGTACGTGCGCTGGGTTCCCGGTACTTATGTATATCTATATACGAAATATTTTAAGAATCTATCCCGGGGTTCCTGTTTTATTTACATTTTTATGTTGATGACTTTATGTTTGTCTCCATTTTTTTAAATCATACTTTACAGCTGCCCAAAAGCGGTGCAGGAAAGGGGGTAAGAGCGCTGGGTTCCTGGCACTCATGTATGTCGATATACGAAATATTTTAACAATCTATCCAGGGGTTCCTGATTTATTTTAGACGGCACGGTTAGCGCAGTGGCTGAGTGATTGGACTGCTGCGCTGCGTGTCGCGGGTTCGATTCCCGCACAGAGCAAATATTTGTATGATCTACAAGTAGTTGTTTCGGGTCTGGGCGTTTGCGTGTGTGAGTTTAAATATTTGTAAACGCACCCACGACACAGGAGCAATTCCTAGTGTGGGGCAACGTTTATAAAAAAAATATGTTGGTGACTTTCTTTGTCTCCATGTTTTCTTATTATCATACTTTACACCTGTCCAATTGCTGCCCAGGAATGGGAGTACGTGCGCTACGTTCCTGATACTTATGTATGTCTTTATACGAAATATTTTAAGATTATCCAGGGGTTTCTGATTTATTTTCATTTTTATGTTGATGACTTTATGTTTGTCTCCATGTTTTATTTTTATCATACTTTACACCTGTCCAAATGCTGCCCAGGAGTGGGAGTGCGGGCGCTGGGTTCCTGTCACTTATGTATGTCTATATACGAAATATTTTAACTATCTATCCAGGGGTTCCTGATTTATTTACAGTTTTATGTTGATGACTTTATGTCTGTCTAAATGTTTTTTTTATCATACTTTACACCTGTCCAAATGCTGCCCATGAATGGGAGTACGTGCGCTGGGTTCCTGGCACTTATGTACATCGTTATAAGAAATATTTTAAGAATCTATCTAGGGATTCCTGATTTATTTACATTTTTATGTTGATGACTTTTTTTTTTCTCCGTGTTTTTTTTTATCACACTTTTCACCTGTTTTGTTTAAGTGTTGGATTTTTGTAATAGTTTTCTTAGTAAAGGCTTGAATTATCGTTTCGGTAATGTAGATCGCGTGCGTCAGTCGTGTGTACCAATTTACATTGTTCTATACAGAGGTCATTCCACTCATTATAATGAACAACTTTTACCAAACCTGTAATCACGAAAAAAAAACAGCTCTTCCGTACTTTATGTTCGCATAACTCGTCAAAATATAGGGAACACCTGATTTTTTTTTCACGATTTCGGGTTTGGTCCCATGGTAAAAGTTGTTCATTATAATGAGTAGAATGACCTCTTAAGAGGTTGTTGGTGTTTTGCAAATAACCCTGTATGGCACCATAATGCGACGCTGACATCAGCGATGCAACTGACTGACATCAATGTTACAGAAATTCTACGATTCACATTTAGAACTATACTAGTCCGACGAAGCCGTAAAATATCATTCAAGCTATATCATGGGCGGCCACGCCGCAATCGCGGCGGTAAGACCCCTCTTTGAGGAGTGGCTGGATAGGCGTCACGGCGTCCTCACCTACCGCATGACGCAGGTCCTCACCGGACATGGAAGTTTCGGGAGGTACCTGTGTCTGAGGAGAAAGGAGGAAACGTCTGGGTGTCACCACTGCGAAGATCGCCTGGAGGACACAGTAGAGCATATGGTGCAAGACTGCCCCGCTTGGGCAGAGCACTGACGTGTCCTCACGGCGGCGATAGGCGGAGACCTCTCGCACCCGGCATTGGTCGAGGCCATGCTGCGGGGCGAGACGGAGTGGGAAGCGGCTGCCTCCTTCTGCGAAGCAGTCATGCTCGCGAAGGCGAAGGAGGAGGTGGGCCGCGTGAGGGAGAGGACAATGTCCTCCCTCCGCCACACCCGCGGTGGTGGACGCCCACGGCGACGGACGTCGCAAGACGATCTCCGGCCACCGTAGGCGCGGGCATGCGGGCGGCGAGTAAAGGGCAACTTGCTGCCCGACCATGGACCATGCCCGGGTCGACGGCGCGTTGTGTTCCACGCGCGCCTCAAAGAGCGTCAGCGTGACGGGGCTCCCCTCTAGAGGGCCAAAGCCTGTCCGGGTCGCGGGACTTATCTCATTACCGTGACCCCGGAACATAAAGGGCTATTGAAGGACACCGTGGATTTTAGTCAGTACAAGTCTAACAGTCCCTCTCGGCCTGCCCGGGGTGGGAGGACTCATTTGATGATTTTACCACGCAAAAAAAAAGGTATATCATGGGGATAGTTCTTCGGTCATTAAAAACCTGGATGGAAAAAATGTTTTACGTTTTGTTTAACCGTAATTGTTTACCTAAGAAAATAATATATTATCTAACTACCCGCGCTGTGATAAAATATCTTAATTAATTGATACGTATTTTCTATGCCATCCTCACAGATATGTGGTGCGTTCGTGTCATGGCGGCGTACCTGCAAGCAGTGACGCTATTTTATCTTATATTGAATGCGAGTTGAAACGGATGATAGGGCTTTTTTTAGAAGCTGTTACCAGTGACATCCAAATGGTTAACTGTGGCCATACAAGGTGAAAAGAACGATAAAAAGACAAATAAAGTCATCAACATAAAAATGTAAATAAATCAGGAACCCCAGGATAGATTCTTAAAATATATCCTATATAGACAAATATAAGTGCCAAGAACCCAGCGCCCGTACTCTCATTCCTGGGTAGTATTTGGACCGCTGTAAAGTATGATTAAAAAACATGGAGACAAGCATAAAGTCATCGACATAAAAATGTAAATAAATCAGGAACCCCGGAATAGATTTTTTAAAATATTTCGTACATAGACACACATAAGTGCCAGGAACTCAGCGCCCGTATCTCTATCCCTGGGCAGCATTTGGGCAACTTTCAAGTGTGATTAAAAAAAAACATGGAGACAAACATAAAGTCATCGACATAAAAATGTAAATAAATCAGGAACCCCGGGATAGATTTTTAAAATATTTCGTACATAGAAACACATTAGTGCCAGGAACCCAGCGCCCGTACTCCCATTCCTGGGCAGCATTTGGACCGCAGTTGGGCAATCTCCTTTCTGCATTTTCTCAATAATTAGAATGACTGATTATAACAATACATTAACAATCTTAAAAGAAAAAAAGGAATCACTGATTGCATATATCCACTATGCAAAAACATTTGTAGGATATGTAAGGAACTACATAATTACTTATTGAATAAAAATAGAGGAATCAGAGTAAAGGCTCAACTTGGCCCACAACACATTTTATAAAGGCAAAATATCCTTAAACTAATTGAGTAACTTAACAACCTCCTAGAATAAAAAGCACAACTTTAAAAATTGTTTTTCCAAACTGATATTGCACTTGCTTTTTTTGTCACCCATATGGTGTCCTGAATACAGCCCTGCCTAAGACTTTCATTTTCTAACATTATTAAGGCCTGATACACACTGATTTTTGTGATTCACCAATTGTGCAAACCTAATTTTTAACAGTTATTTCACTGTTTACTCTAAATAGAATACAATCTAAATTCGATTTTATCTTTCGTTGTAAGAATAAGTATGACACAATTTAAATGTTCTACAAATATGTTTGATTTTTCTCTCTGGTAAGTAAGCACAGTTAGTAATGCCACTAAAAACTCTTTATGTTTTATTATCTATGACCTGCAATCCCTAGTTAATCAGACAAGCTCATTATCCTGGCTACTGACCTCTTGGAGCAGATCCTGTGCAGCGATGGCCTTGAGGACGTTCTTTTTGCTGGTCTCTTGTAGTTCACCACCTAGCACCAGCTCATCGAGAATAAAGTATGCTTTCTCGAAATTGAAGATTATGTCCAGCTCGCATACCTGGAAACAAAAGAAAATTATTCATTAAAATTATTTCTACCCAAGGTAAGTGAGAACAGTAACAATTTTTGTTTTTCCTATGTAGGCAAAAATTAAAACAAAGACAATAAGACCAAACATGCACTTCATTAAGTTTAAAAAAACTCTTTTTCAAGCTAACCTACAATGTCGCGGGACATACGTATACCGCGACTCTGGTACACAAAAGGCTACCGAAGGACACCGTGGATTTTAGTCAGTACAAGTCTGACAGTCCCTCCCGCCCTGCCCGGGGCTGGGAGGACTCATTTGATGATTTTACCACGAAAAAAAAAAAGCAAACCTACAATAGGACTTTTGAGTGTCTAATTTTAGTTTTTAAGCTCAAGAGGCAGACAATTACAATTTTAAGGTTTGAGTATGGTATGGTGGTTTTTTATCATGGACACATTTTACATGACAAATGCCAACTGTGGCTATCAGAATTTTACCATCACTGTATTTTTTTAGGCCCAAACTGTCCCGTGTTGGGTAAAGAATTCCCCCAATTTCTTCCCACTGTTGTTTATAAAGGTCTATTCAAAAACCCCCCTTCCCTTCTATGTTACATCGGCCACTTGGGACCTGGTGTAACACCTTTTCCTTCTACTCATAACTGACAGCATACTCTACTCATACTTACACTTCCAAAGTACTTGTCAAGCAGCTCCACATAGCGGTGGATCAACTCCAGCGTCAGCAGCTCATTATCTTCCTGCTCCATCGCACAACAGAAATACAGGGATGCATATCTGTGAAAAGAAATTACTATGAAGCAATAGCTGCAGTATAGGATGTCTAAAGGTGGAGAAACAATCTGATGAATACCACAATATCACTCGCAAAATATGCACTTATGATCCACATCATAACGCATATGGGGATATCAGCTCGTTATACAATACAATCCCACAATATTGCACTGGATGCAACCAGTACTATTGGAAATCTAAAAGGGAGGCCTATGTTCAGCAGTGGACATCCTGTGGCTGATATGATGATGAAAAAAAGGTTAACATGTCATTAACTGGGTAAAAATCCAAAATTTGGGCAGCATTTGAGAATTTTCTGATGTTTACGCAGGTAGTAGATACGCAGCACCAACCTTTTGTAGACAATCTTGACATCTTTCCACTCCAAGAATGAACACATCTTGGGCTTCCTAGCTAGCACTGTAGTAATCAGCTCTCGAGTGATCTTCTTCTTCAGCTTGTCCGGATGAGCCACGTACCATTTCTGCAGCCTCAATTTGCCTTGCCGGCTGAATAATAGCATAAATTGCATCTGAAAATTTATCAATTTTATGATCTCAAATGATTCAAAAAGTCTCTGAAAAATACCGTACATACACAGCAAATTGAAAATAAATTATAAATGTTATCGTACTCCGTAATAGGTAGGCAAACCCATCAAAATTGGACTAATTACATAAAATATAGAACAGGAAATCTGTTGTGTGAGGTTACTCACCATCGCTGAATCTTATGTCTAAGTCACAGAATTGTACGTAAAAGGAATGTTTAATACTTTTACTCTTAATTAATACTTCATCACATATTTTGCATGGAATTTACTAAATAATTTAAGCCAAAATAAAAAGTGGCTGACGTGACGACATGATCAATATTATGACGTCACTCCACAGATTATTTATCGTCACCAGTGTTGCCAGGTTTGAAATCTAGCGGATGGTAGAATTCTTCTAAAAATACGGTAGATTTTCCGAAATTACGTTGTTTATTTAGTAGCATGATAAGGTGAGTAGTGGCCCGCGAAATTCAAAATTTCTTGTGTTTTTTGCAATTTTCATATCAGTGACAAGTTTTACCTTGATCAAAATATGATTCGCGACATTATCAAATATAATTTTAAATATAAGAATGATCAAAACATTCGCTCCATTCGCTCCCACAAGAAAATTTAAATTTCGCGGGCTACTATTACGCAATCATCTGGGTCAGAGTAAAAAAAAAACGTATTAATCAGAATCAGACAATAGTAGAATTGTTTTATTGTTTCTATACATATCGGCATTGTTTATGGATCAAATCGTGAGTGGGATTAAGATCGATACAGGTTTTTCCTTGACGCTGTATGGCCTGCTGCGGTATGAGATTTCCCTTGATGGATTTCGTAAAAAGTTTATTCTGTTTTTTCGTTATAATGTCGTTAACTCTGCTGAAGACTCTTTCGCACTCAGTATTCAAGTGAGTATGGTAGAGACAAAATGGCCAACATAAATTTTGGCAAGTGTTTGAAATAGGTACTTAAAACTAAATATGCTCTTCATTGGGAATCACGGTGTGTTTTTCTACCGTAATTATAATCCTACGGTAGGTGGTAAATCTTTCCTGGTTACGGTGTTTTTACCGTAATTACGGTGTAGTTGGCAACACTGATCGTCACTCTCGCAACGCAACGTAATGTCAAAATATTACTACATGCTCTGTGGCAGTGTAGGGGGTAGTTAACTACTTTTTGTAATCTTGATTACTAACTACGATTAAAAGTAGTTAACTACATGTAGTTATGATTACATGTAGTTAGATTACTATTGCCAAAAGTAATCTAACTACATGTAATCATAACTACATGTACATAGTTACAACTACTTTTGCCAAAAGTAATCTAACTACATGTAGTTATGATTACATGTAGTTATGATTACATGTAGTTACGATTACATGTAGTTATAACTACATGTATTTAACTACTTTTGGCAAAAGTAATCTAACTACCTTTTTTCTTTTTTTTGCGAAGTAAAGTCAAATGAGTTCTCCCAACAGGGAGGAGGGACTGTCAGACTTGTACTGACTAAAATCCACGGCATCCTTCAATAGCCCTTTACGTTCCGGGGTCAAGGTTCCTGTTTAGTCCCGCGACCCCGGCAGGGTATAGCCCTCCTAAGGGGGTCCCGTCATTGTGCTGACACTCTTTGAGGCGCGCGTGGAACACAACGCGCCATCGACCCGGGCATGGTCCATGGTCGGACAGCGAATCGTCCATTACTCGCCGTCAGATTAAGAGTCAGACTCAGGGTCAAATATAGAAACAGACTCGTTCAGACCCGGTCAGACTTTGTTAGACTGATTAACTGTCATAATGAGATCTTACCTCCTGACTTGATGGAGTGACCTGAAGGTCTACATCTGTGACTCCTACTGGAACTCCTCGACGGATCGAACTAGATGTGTCGAGTTTGGGCTCGTTTTGTTAGTTATGATGAGGTCTTACCTTCGGACTTGATGGAGTGACCTGAAGGTCTACTTCTATGACTTCTACTGGAACTCCTCGACGGATCGAACTAGATGTGCCGAGTTTGGGCTCGTTTTGTTAGTTATGATGAGATCTTACCTCCGGACATGATGCAGTGACCTGAAGGTTTACTTCTATGACTTCTACTGGAACTCCTCGACGCATCGAACTAGATGTGTCGAGTTTGGGCTCGTTTTGTTAGTTATGATGAGATCTTACCTCTGGACTTGATGGAGTGACCTGAAGGTCTACTTCTGTGAATCCTACTCGAACTCTTCGACGGATCGAACTAGATGTATCGAGTTTGGGCTCGTTTTGTTAGTTATTATGTGACCTTACCTCCGGATTTGACGGCGTGACCTAAAGGTCTAGGTTTGGGTTCGTTTTGTTAGTTTTTTTTTATCGTGGTAAACTCGTGAAATGACTCCTCCCACCCAGGGCAGGGCGGGAGGGACTGTCAGACTTGTACTGACTAAAATCAACGGTGTCCTTCAATAGCCCTTTACGTTCCAGGGTCACGGTATTCGTTAGTCCCACTACCCCGGCAGGTTTTGGCCCTCCTTTCCCCTCAATCAGTCACCGAAGTAGACCTTCAGGTCACTCTATCAAGTCCGGAGGTAAGATCTCAACATAACTAACAAAACGAGCCCAAACTCGGCACATCTAGTACCATCCGTCGAGGATTTCCAGTAGGAGTCACAGAAGTAGACCTTCAGGTCACTCCATCTAGTTTGGTGGTAAGATCTCATCATAACTAACAAAACGAGCCCAAACTCGACACATCTAGTTCGATCCGTCGAGGAGTTCCAGTAGAAGTCATAGAAGTAGACCTTCAGGTCACTCCATCAAGTCCGGAGGTAAGATCTCATCATAACTAACAAAACGAGCCCAAACTCGACTCATCTAGTTCGATCCGTCGAGGAGTTCCAGTAGCAAAGCAATCACCAAAGTAGACCTTCAGGTTACTCCATCAAGTCCGGAGGTAAGGTCACATCATAACTAACAAAACGAACCCAAACTCGGCACATCTAGTTCGATCCGTCTAGGAGTTCCAGTAGAAGTCATAGAAGTAGACCTTCAGGTCACTCCATCAAGTCCGGAGGTAAGATCTCATCATAACTAACAAAACGAGCCCAAACTCGACTCATCTAGTTCGATCCGTCAATGAGTTCCAGTAGCAACCACCGAAGTAGACCTTCAGGTCACTCTATCAAGTCCGGAGGTAAGATCTCAACATAACTAACAAAACGAGCCCAAACTCGGTACATCTAGTACCATCCGTCGAGGAGTTCCAGTACGAGTCACAGAAGTAGACCTTCAGGTCACTCCATCAAGTCCGGAGGCAAGGTCACATCATAACTAACAAAACGAGCCCAAACTCGGCACGTCTAGTTCGATCCGTCGAGGAGTTCCAGTAGGAGTCATAGAAGTAGACCTTCAGGTCACTCCATCAAGTCCGGAGGTAAGATCTCATCATAACTAACAAAACGAGCCCAAACTCGACACATCTAGTTCGATCCGTCGAGGAGTTCCAGTAGCAATCACCAAAGTAGACCTTCAGGTTACTCCATCAAGTCCGAAGGCAAGGTTACATCATAACTAACAAAATAAGACCAAACTCGGCACATCTAGTTCGATCCGTCGAGGAGTTCCAGTAGCAATCACCAAAGTAGACCTTCAGGTTACTCCATCAAGTCCGAAGGCAAGGTTACATCATAACTAACAAAATAAGACCAAACTCGGCACATCTAGTTAGATCCGTCGAAGAGTTCCAGTAGAAATCACCGAAGTAGACCTTCAGGTCACTCCATCAAGTCCGGAGGCAAGGTCACATCATAACTAACAAAACGAGCCCAAACTCGGCACGTCTAGTTCGATCCGTTGAGGAGTTCCAGTAGCAACCACCGAAGTAGACCTTCAGGTCACTCTATCAAGTCCGGAGGTAAGATCTCATCATAACTAACAAAACGAGCCCAAACTCGGCACGTCTAGTTCGATCCATCGAGGAGTTCCAGTAGCAGTCATAGAAGTAGACCTTCAGGTCACTCTATCAAGTCCGGAGGTAAGATCTCAACATAACTAACAAAACGAGCCCAAACTCGGTACATCTAGTACCATCCGTCGAGGAGTTCCAGTACGAGTCACAGAAGTAGACCTTCAGGTCACTCCATCAAGTCCGGAGGCAAGGTCACATCATAACTAACAAAATAAGACCAAACTCGGCACATCTAGTTAGATCCGTCGAAGAGTTCCAGTAGCAGTCATAGAAGTAGACCTTCAGGTCACTCCATCAAGTCCGGAGGTAAGATCTCATCATAACTAACAAAACGAGCCCAAACTCGACACATCTAGTTCGATCCGTCGAGGAGTTCCAGTAGCAATCACCAAAGTAGACCTTCAGGTTACTCCATCAAGTCCGAAGGCAAGGTTACATCATAACTAACAAAATAAGACCAAACTCGGCACATCTAGTTAGATCCGTCGAAGAGTTCCAGTAGAAATCACCGAAGTAGACCTTCAGGTCACTCCATCAAGTCCGGAGGCAAGGTCACATCATAACTAACAAAACGAGCCCAAACTCGGCACGTCTAGTTCGATCCGTCGAGGAGTTCCAGTAGAAGTCATAGAAGTAGACCTTCAGGTCACTCCATCAAGTCCGGAGGTAAGATCTCATCATAACTAACAAAACGAGCCCAAACTCGACACATCTAGTTCGATCCGTCGAGGAGTTCCAGTAGCAAAGCAATCACCAAAGTAGACCTTCAGGTTACTCCATCAAGTGCGGAGGTAAGGTCACATCATAACTAACAAAACGAACCCAAACTCGGCCATCTAGTTCGATCCGTCGATGAGTTCCAGTAGCAACCACCGAAGTAGACCTTTAGGTCACTCCATCAAGTCCGGAGGTAAGATCTCATCATAACTAACAAAACGAGCCCAAACTCGACACATCTAGTTCGATCCGTCGATGAGTTCCAGTAGCAACCACCGAAGTAGACCTTCAGGTCACTCCATCAAGTCCGGAGGTAAGATCTCATCATAACTAACAAAACGAGCCCAAACTCGACACATCTAGTTCGATCCGTCGAGGAGTTCCAGTAGAAGTCATAGAAGTAGACCTTTAGGTCACTCCATCAAGTCCGGAGGTAAGATCTCATCATAACTAACAAAACGAGCCCAAACTCGACACATCTAGTTCGATCCGTCGAGGAGTTCCAGTAGAAGTCATAGAAGTAGACCTTCAGGTCACTCCATCAAGTCCGGAGGTAAGATCTCATCATAACTAACAAAATGAGCCCAAACTCGGCACGTCTAGTCCGATCCGTAGAGGAGTTCCAGTAGAAGTCATAGAAGTAGATCTTCAGGTCACTCCATCAGGTCCGGAGGTAAGACCTCAGCATAACTAACAATACGAGCCCAAACTCGGCACATCTACTTCGATCCGTCGTGGAGTTCCAGTAGGACTCACAGAAGTAGACCTTCAGGTCACTCCATCAAGTCAGGAGGTAAGGTCACCTCATAACTAACAAAACGAGCTCAAACTCGACACATCTAGTTCGATCCGTCGAGGAGTCCCAGTAGGAGTCATAGAAGTAGACCTTCAGGTCACTCCATCAAGTCCGAAGGTAAGATCTCATCATAACTAACAAAACGAACCCAAACTCGGCACATCTACTTCGATCCGTCGAGGAGTTCCAGTAGCAGTCACGGTGTAGACATTCAGGTCACACCATCTAAACCGGAGGCAAGATCTCATTATGACAGTTTATCAGTCTGACAGTCTGACTTAGTCTGGCAGTTTATCAGAGTGACAGTCTGACCGAGTCTGTCTGTGTATTTGACCCTGAGTCTGACTTTATTTGACTCTTGACCTGACAGCGAGTAATGGATGATTCGCTGTCCGATCATGGACCATGCCCGGGTCGATGGCGCGTTGTGTTCCACGCGCGCCTCAAAGAGTGTCAGCACAATGACGGGAACCCCTTTAGAGGGCTATACCCTGCCGGGGTCGCGGGACTAAACAGGCACCTTGACCCCGGAACGTAAAGGGCTATTGAAGGATGCCGTGGATTTTAGTCAGTACAAGACTGACAGTCCCTCCTGCCCTGCCCTGGGTGAGAGGACTCTTTTGAGTTAGATTACTTTTGGCAAAAGTAGTTACTTTTTTGTAATCTGATTACTAACTACGATTAAAAGTAGTTAACTACATGTAGTTACGATGAAAAGTAGTTAACTACATGTAGTTACAACTACATGTAGTTATAACTACTTTTGCCAAAAGTAATCTAACTACTAACTACATTTTGTAGTTAGTAATCTAACTACATTTTTCGATTACTTAATGTAGTTAGTAATCATGATTACTAACTACAAAATGTAATCGCAGTTATTAATCAGTAGTTAGATTACAAAATGCCCAACTCTGCTCTGTGGTCATATGTCTATGGGTCAAAATGACCTGTCCACAGTGTCCACTGTCAGTTTGAAATAGTGCTGTAAAGGTTGAAAACTATTAAAAAAACAACTAATGTATCGTTACTCACGCAAATTCTGCGGAAAATTCGAAGTTTTCGAAGAACTACAATTAAAATCTTAACTCGTAAGTGGACTCTACTTCAAATTAAGTTATAAAAGTGTAGTATGGTGAGTGGGGGTAAGACTGAATGAATATTTTGATGCTCCGCTAGGAGTATATAAGTTCTGTGATTTGATGAGATAAACAGTGTTGATAAATTACATGCTCGGTGGTGTTGGAAACTGTTGTCACACAAAAGGATTCAAGGCAAATGCAAAAAAAATTGTTTTGGGTAAAAAAGCATGGTCAACTTGTTTCTAAAATGATGAAAGAAATCTTTTTGAAACAATATTTTATGAAAAAACTTTAAGGTAAACAATATGAAGGGGTAAGACGAAATGCCGAAGGGGTAAGGTAGATATAGTGACTAAAATCGTATTTATGGTCATTATGCATGTGTGGTGATCAATGAACGTTCTGCTTCACCTAACTACATGCATGAACATCTGTTACATTCAAAAATCGCGCTCTAAGTGCAAGAAAAATAATTAACCAAATAAAATATATCGATCTTCCCCCGTTGAAACGGCTGACATGACAGCCAGAGGTTCTCAACATGTGCTAGGATAAAAAAAAAACTGTCAAGTCTAGGTCGGGTCCATAAATAAAATACACGTTACAATTATTTTTATCCAACTACAAAAGCTAAACATAATTAAAAATATTATTTCAAAGGAGGTAAACTTTGTGAGGGAGAGGGAGAGGGAGAGGGAGAGAAAGAGCGAGAGCGAGAGGGAGAGGGAGGAGGAGGAGAACGTTTCTTGACGTTTCACTTGATTGAAGTGGCTGATCATAGCCTAATTGGTACAGTAAAAAATAGGTATAATAAATAAATAAATAATTATAATTGCATAAGTTGATAAAAAACAAACCGACCGAATTGAGAACCTCCTCCTTTTTTTGAAGTCGGTTAAAAATGCTATGCAATAGCTTTACCGCGGCAGTCACCGAGTGCCACACGTTTTTTTATCTTTACCCGTTTTTCATCTTACCCCCACTCACCCTAAAGTCTGTGCCACATCCCAAGTCCTTTTGACCAAAGGTGTGTAACGTTGTGAAATATCAACGTTATTGGTAAAGGTATTCGAGGAATGTCGTCAGTAGAATGCGTAAACATAGTTTTTTTGGTGTTGTAGCTAACGCGATGTTCTACGTTAATCGACTAATAAAAAAAGGGAAGAAATGTGTGCACGAGTATGAATATGCCAAAACCACAAACACCCTTAGTGCCGTACGCTCGCCCTAGCTTTCGCCTATGCTGTGAGGTCATCATCAGAGAGGATTATCAGAGGACTTTTATTTACCGCTGGACGTTGATTCCAGGGAACAAGATTGTGAGTTAAACTCCATCTTCAACGTTCGTGAGTCCAGCTGTGACTCACCCTACCGAACTTCTCAGGCCTGCGCACCCAACACCTAGCAGCACACAGCTGACCTGCCGGCGCATCCACCACCTCGTTCCTGCGGTCACTCTCATCTCGGGGTCAACTCCACGGCGTCGCGTCGTTCCATTTACGCCATAGCCAGGGCAGTACTAGTGCGCCTACTTCACGGAACGATAAATTACCAAGTGATGGCTGTAAACCACGACCTTTAATAAATTCTTTGATAACGTTGGTGAGTCTTTTTTGTTAAACTCACCTTAACACGTATCAGTGGCGCCCAACGTGGGGCAATCTAACGTGGTGCGGTCTAATAATATCTTTTGAGTTTTGACGACTTTCACGCACAAACTATGACATTTCGTAGACCTCACGCTATACTACCGCCTCTAGGGGAAAATTTATAATATGTAATGTGAAAATATTATATCTGTGATCACTGTGAAAAAGAAAAATTGTCATACCTGTCAATCATGTAAAACACAAAGTTAATCCCAAGTCCCAAGTGTTTTTATAAGGGAATTTCTCGCCTTTCTTGCCATGCCCTCCCACGGTTGAATATTATAAGGAATCTGTTTATGAATATAAAAGAGAATACTAAGAAATACTTTCCTAATGGCTAAAAAACGGAAGGAAATACCAACACAGATTACCTACGCAACAACAACTGAAAAAGAATCCGTAAATATAGTCAGTGCATTTGGAAAACAATTCCCTGTTGTCGGTGCTTTTTGCTTTTGCATACCTTTGCGAACCGGCTCATTTATCATAGCAGGATTAGGAATATTGCCCACAATAGCGTGTATGGTCTTAGCAATGCCACCTGGGATGAAACTATTGCATGAACATGGACTACCTAAATCGTATTTTCGAGGACTTGGGTGGATTTATGGTTGTCTGGCTGTTTTCGTGTTTTCTCTGCATATTATTTTATGCCTTGCCTTAGCATTCCGTAAAAGATTACTAATTATATTGTTTTTATGGAGTATGTTTGCTTATATGGCTGGAAGCTTTGGAAGTGCTCTAGTTATATCTGCAGCAACAATCAAATCAGGTCACACAAGCTTTGGTATAGTGTTTATTCTATTGGCTGTTGTACATGAAATAATTATGATGTATTTTTGGATTGTAATTAATAGCCAGTTGCAAATTGTAAAGGAAGAGTCAAATGTAGTCAACATTCATATAACAATTATATGAAGCCTACAAGTAAGAATTTCAAATAGCAATATTTTGATGCAAGACGCAATTATTTTATTAATAAAGTTGAGATATAATTAAAGAAAACTGCTGTTTTACTTTCACGATAGTCATTTCTCGATACGGTGTTGGAATAACTTCAAAGCTGACTTCATTCCTACACTACAACACCACACAAGTTTGTTAACGCAACAATGATTATAGTAGGTACCCACATTAAAAATAGTAGTATCATTGTGAGTCTAAATCCGTATACAGAATAATACTAATATGCTTTTGACTTGGAGTTGCGGATAGCAGCCTGATTTAGGTATGTAATACATAATTTTGACTTCCGTCTAAATGATTCACTTCTCTACACAACTCCATGTTGAGTGTAATATTCATACAGATGCAAGGGCGGATCCAGCTTTTGTTTCAGGGGGGGGTCACCATGTCGCAATCAGCTAGTCTCCGTAGTCTTGTTCGGATAGATATAACTATACTTTTTTATCGTGGTCATCAAATGAGTCCTCCCACCCAGGGCTGGGCGGGAGGGACTGTCAGACTCGTACTAAAATCCACGGTGTCCTTCAATAGCCATTTACGTTCCGGGGTCACGGTAATTCATAAGTCCCGCGACCCCGGCAGGCTATGGCCCTCTAAAGAGGGGCCCCGTCATTATGCTCACACTTTTTGAGGTGCGCGTTTAACACAACGCGCCTTCGACCCGGGCATGGTCCATAGTCGGACAACGAGTCGCCCATTACTCGCCGCCCGCCCGCATGCCCGCGCCTACGGTGGCGGGAAATCGTCTGCCGTTGTCCGTCGCCGTGGGTCTCCCTCCACCCCAGCCGCAGTGGTAGATCCACTGCGGCTGGGGTGGAGGGAGGACGCTGTCCTCTCCCTCAAGCGGCCCGCCTCCTCCTCATGACAGTTTCGCAGAAGGAGGCGACCGCTTCCCACTTCCCACCGTCTCGCCCCGCAGCATGGCCTCGCTCAATGCTGGGTGCGAGAGGTCTCCGCCGTCGTGAGGACACGGCGGTACTCTGCCTAAGCGGGACAGTCCTGCACCGTATGCTCCACCATGTTCTCCGGGCGATCTTCGCAGTGGTGACACCTCGGTGTTTCTTCCCTCCTTATCCGACACAGGTACCTCGCAAAACTTCCGTGTCCGGAGAGGACCTGCGTTATGCGGTAGGTCAGGACGCCGTGACGCCACTCTTCAAAGAGGGGTCCTACCGCCGCGAATGCGGCGTGCCCGGAGCTCGGTTGCGACAGTCGTTCCCTCCAAACTGCCCTGAGATCACACCGAGCTCTTCCCGCCGCACAGCAGGGATTCGCCCAGGGCGGCGCTGTGCCTCCACGCGCCACTCATATTAGACGCGCTGGAGGGCAGTCGCCTCCAGATGCCAGGGCAGCGATCCGGCAAGGAGGTTGACTGATTCGCCGGCGATCAGATATGTTGTTTGTCAATTTTTCACGTTGAAACCGCTAAACGGATAAGATTTCATGGGGTTGATTGCATTGGTCCTCAATTGCAGCGAAATTACCTGGTTGCGGTCAGAGTCATCGGAAACGTCTAGTAAATAATGCTATTTGTAAACAATAGTTAGGTGCTGTATTTACCTATTATGCAAGGCTGCAATGTTTTTTTTTGGCGCACCTCACTACAGCAAGGAAATGCAGTAGGGTCGGCTCGCCTGTCAGTGTAGAAAATAATTGAATAGAAGACGTGTTCGAATTTTGAAAACACTTTTGCGCTAGCGCGCAAAATGAAGTTTTGCGCTCAGATTTCGAATGACAAATCTTTCCGAGCCTGTGAGGTGAAATAGTTATTTGGGCAAGTCTGCAAAGTTATTTTTTGGATCGAGGGAAGAATCCTAAGATTGAACCGCGAGTGAAGCGAGTTGAACGAGGAAGAACATTATAAACTTTGCTTCGTGCCGCTCGCTGCTGCGCCCGCCATGCGGCGCGATAGGACAATAAGCACAGCGGCCACGCTGCGCGGCAAACTTGAGTGATTTTATTCGATGTTTTGCACTCTATAATATAAAACAACACAGAATTTTATTATTATGATTATGTGCATCTTCCCCTATAATTTATTTATGTTTATAAATAAAATTAGATAAAATTGCAGTGGTCGCCTATGACTCAAACTGTCGCCCAGGGGGGGGTCATGACCCCCATGACCCCCCCCCCTGGATCCGCCGTTGTACAGATGTGCGACAGTGTCGTCAAGCGAGTAAATCATGGCACTTTATACCCGCACCGCAACTGCCATAGCATCAGTATAGCGTCTCCGAGTTTAGACTACACATATAATACACGTACAGTGGTGGTTTAGGCACAAACCATATTTTGCCTGTTTAGAGCATGCAGCATATTTACAGACATTATTGTAGTGCAGTAGTCTAAATGAGTGGCGCAAAGGCCCAGGAGCTATCCCAAAAATATCTAGAAAAGGCAAAAAAATTTGACAGTTGGTTTACTTTTTTCCGTAGTCTAAGGTTGGTTTATGACATAATGTCATTACCATTGAGATAAAGTTATATGGAGACGCCCCGATGTTCTATACATACATTTTGCTTATACAAATATGAGTCAAATATGAGACAGAGAGTGAAATATTGGTTTGTCTCTTTCTTTCTAATGCAGTAATCATATTTGACAAAAGAGACAACAATATTTCGGTTGTTGCTCAAAATGGAATATTTTGTTGGGATATTTCCCACAGTTACAGAAACGTGCCCATTTCGCCATTTTATGGGCCGAGTTTCGTGGTAGTTCTGCTGTCAAATATTTGTTTACTTTTTGTTGAATTTAGATTTTTGAGTAAATTACGGAGTGTTTTCTTTTAAAAGTGCATGTCACCATTAACAAACAGTAATTCAACATGCCTGGATGTTCCATTGTGTCTTGTCGTGCCAGAAAAAAGAAAAATCAGCCTGAATTGACTTTGCACAGGTTAGTAACAGGTTTTCATGCAAAACTACATGAATTAGAACAATTTCGGTAAAGAAATCGCTATGTGATCATATTTTCATGGTTAGAGTATTAATATTTGGGTTTATTTCCGCCCTACATACAATATTTTTCATTTCTTATTTTCGTTCGTTTGTTTACAATAATAATAGTGTTGTACCGTTGCTGTAATAGTTCCCGATACTAGTCCTTCGTTACACTGAAACTGTTACCAAATGATATATTGATACAAATATACTAATCATTTACAGGTTTCCCAAAAATGAAAGATTGAAGAAAAAGTGGTTGGACTCTATCGATGTGGAAAATATTAGTCCACGAAGTAAAGACTGGCTTATATGTTCACTTCACTTTGAATAAAATGTTTTAACAGAACACTTAATGTTATTAGGTTACATAAGAACTCTGTACCTACAATATTTTCGGTAAGTGTGTATTAAAATTATTGTTAAATAACAGCCTGGTTTTTTAGCCTAAGAAGTTATATAGATAGTAATGTGTATTTTTTTTTTCAGACATCCATTAAAAAACAACTTCCAGAGTCATTTGTATTCTGTGAAACAAGCAACACTCAAGAATCTGGTGTTTCTTGTACATTTACTGTAATAGAGGAACAATCTAGTGTAATAAAGTCCTCGCTGCGGTCTCTCTATAGATTCAAGCATTTCCTCCCATCTAGCACCAAACTCATTCTTGTCCAGTCACTTGTGCTTCCCATTATTGATTATGCTGATGTTTGTTATTCTGATCTATCCCAAGAACTTCTTAACAAATTGGATCGACTTCTCAATAGCTGTATTCGCTTCGTTTTTGGCCTTCATAAATATGATCACATTTCTTCTTTCCGTTCTCAGCTTAAATGGTTGCCTATCCGACTCAGGAGATCCCTCAGATCTCTCTGCATGCTTTTCAAGATTATGAACGATCCACGTGCTCCTGATTATTTAAAAACTCAATTTAAAGTGTTGGGCAGTTCTCATACTTGTAACCTTTGAGCTTCCAAAAAACTACTTCTCCAAATCCCTTCACACCGCACCGGTTTTATGTCTAATTCTTTCGCTATAGCATTAAAAAAGCTTTCTTTTTCTTTTCAAGTCTAGTCATAATAGTTATTATTAAGTTATATGTATAAATATATTTTTTTTTTCATTTATTCTATTATATTGTTTAGTTTATTTTATCAGTAATATATGTATTAATATCTATATTAATTTATATATGTCTTTGATTTTTTTTTGTACCCTACCACAATATTCTCTTATTTAACCCAAAGGTTGACTGGTAGAGAATGCCTTGTGGCATTAAGTCCGCCCTTGTACCACTTTATGTACATGAAGTTTAAATAAATAAATAAAGGAACCGTCTACCGTAATGGAGGCACCATTGCAGTTGACCCATCAATGTGTGGGAACCATAGTGGGAACAGTGTGGGAACAAATTAACGCTAACACATAAATATATAATATTTAATTACAAGCGATAACGCAAATGTGAAAACATTATTTTTACGTAACTACATGAATTATAATTCAATCGTGGTATCTAGTCGTAATACTATTATGTAATCCTAAAACTACTAGGGATACTGGTATCGATACTCGTTACACTAACACAATGTTTCTTGATTGGCACAACCCTAGCATTGGCCGCCATTTTATGGGACCAGCGAACTTGTGGGCATACACGTTTTTGGTGTAGGTATTTCCAGTCCATAGGATTATATGTCTATGGTCATTACAGTCGAGCAAGTCAATGTCATTCATTGACATTTGCAAGGGATTGATGCATAGACATATAATCCTATGGACAGGAAATACCTACACCAAAAACGTGGATACCTACAAGTTCGCCGGGCACATAAAATGGCGGCCAATGCTAGGGTTGTGCCAATCAAGAAACATAGTGTTACTGTAACGAGTATGGATATTAGTATCCCTAGTACTTTTAGGATTACATAATAGTATTAAGACTAGATACCATGATTGAATTATAATCCATGTAGTTACGTAAAAAAAATGTAAATTTTCACATTTGCGCTATTGCTTGTAATTAAATATTATACATATATTTATGTGTTAGCGTTAATTTAAAATTTGACGATTAATTCGGATTGTACAGGTAAACCTTTGGACTTGTTAATTTGTCTTTTTTAAAAGTCTTTTGGTCCCGCCAAGTCTTCTATTCTAGACATATGCACAAGATTTTATCAATCATTATATTCCGATAGACCAATATTAAACACATCTGATTACTTCTGTCCAAACACAATTCCACCTATTTCTGGTGGCGAAGTCCATTTTGCATTAGGTAAAATGAAAAACAATAGGTCATGTGGCGAAGACGGCGTTAGCACTGAAGCCCTGAAAATAGGGGAACCAGTACTTCTTCCCCACATCACAAACCTGTTTAATGACATTCTTCGTTCGGGTGTTTTCCCCACAAACTTTTGCCATTCAAATATCATTTTGTTGCATAAAAAAGGAGACAAATCCGACATAAACAACTATAGACCCATTAGCTTGATCTCTCATGTATACAAAACCTTTATTAAAGTTATAGAAAACCGTATCTCTGGAGAACTCGACAGACAACAACCCCCTGAACAAGCAGGCTTCCGTCCCGGACTTTCTACTACCGATCACTTGCATACCCTTAACCAGATTATAGAAAAATCTCTAGAATTTAATTTCCCACTCTACCTTGCTTTTGTAGACTACTCGAAAGCATTCGACAGTATAACCCACTCTGCCATATTTGAAGCTCTCGGTAAACAAAATGTGGAACCTACTTATGTACATCTCTTAAAAAACATATATGCAAACAGCACAGCTGCTATAAAATTGGATCGCATAGGTTCAAAATTCAAAATTCTGAAGGGAGTCAAACAAGGCGACCCGCTGTCTCCTAAGCTATTCACCAGCACCCTAGAACATGTCTTCAGAAAGTTGGCGACCGCCTGGGAAGGGAAGGGTTTTTGTCTAGGCGAGGCAAGGTTAACAAATCTACGCTTCGCTGACGACATTGTGCTCTTCTCTTCGTCAGCTGAAGAACTGGAAAGCATGCTCCAAGAACTGAGCGATGCAAGCCTTGAGGTTGGACTGAAGATGAACATGTCGAAGACTAAGCTCATGACCAATACCACACCTATCAATGTGCATACGGACGGGGAGAAAATACACTACGTCCAAGAATACATCTATTTGGGCCAAGTAGTCTCTTTCCAGGCGAGACAAGACAAAGAAGTGACAAGACGCACTGAAAACGCCTGGAAGAGCTACTGGTCCATGAAAGGGCTATTCAAGGGCGATTTGCCTATGCACTTAAAACGCAAGCTAATGGACATGTGTATTCTCCCCATCCTGACATATGGTGCACAGACTTGGTCTTTGACTGTCATTCAGATGTCCAGACTCAGGGTTTGCCAACGAGCGATGGAGCGCAGTATTCTAAATGTTAAACTAACTGACCGAATCAGAAACTCCATACTGCGCTCCAGAACTGAAATAGCTGACGTAGATCACAAGGCTGCAAGGCTAAAGTGGGACTGGGCAGGTCATGTCTGCCGGATGCCGTCACAACTGTGGGCTCAAATAGCACAGGAATGGAGCCCTGAGACAGCTAGGCGGGGCCGCGGCAGGCCTAGGAAAAGATGGCGGGACGCTTTGGATGGTTTCCTTGTGAATTGGCGAGAAGAGGCACACCGTCGAGAGAAGTGGAAGGAATGGGGGGAGGCCTTTGCTCAGGAGTGGGACAAATTAGGCTAGATAAAAAAAAAAAAAAAAAAAAAGTCTTCTATTACAACAGCCTTCAAATCAGCAATTTTTTTTTCCTTCGTATTCTTTCATTGAGGCGTTTAATTGTTTTCTGTTGATTGACATATTTTTCTTTAAAGGCTTTAATTTTTGCAGTTTGTAAAACCTGTAATAGAAAAGATAAATAGTTAAATCAAATCAAATTTATTTCAACTAGGCCAATAATTACAGGCACTTTTGAATGGTCAAAAGACATAAAAATAAATCAGTACAAAATTGTTATGGTGCTACAGTTCTAGTCACAAGACACAATAACTGTGAAAGTACCGTAGGTGCCCATTCCAGAGCGAAGATTTCTATGCAAAAGAACGGACAAGAAACTCCATGGACACTCTTTTTACACTCAACGTAGCAAGTTAAGTGTACAGTTAATATTAAAAAAAAAATAATGAAAATTAAAATAGACCGTGGCAGCTAAGAGATGACCAGTCCCATCTCACAGCGCCTTTTCACATGCCAAATGTATCAGCACTATTAACCAATAACTTAATTATGCACTGTTAAAAAATAATTTGCATATTGCATTTTATTGCTAAAAGTTATTGTTCGGTTTTTGACCTACAACTTTTTTTTTATATTGAGTAATGTTGAAAGTAGAGTATTTGTGGGTGGAAATCGTTCGTTCCTACTATCTCCAAGAAGGCAATTGAACACCACCTACCTTATCTCAACTCCCAGGTCAGCAGAAGAGCAGCAGCATGCACGGCACGTCACAGAGAGGCAGTCTAGATGTATTCTGGGTTCAAAGTTCTTTTAGACAGCACACCACACGGTAGTGAGTCCACAAACACTACAGATGCTAGAACGTCTAGCTTGAAGACACGATCACAAGGAGAGGAAGAAACGTTCATCCAGCTCAGGGCGTAAAATCGTACTGATCGTCACGAATATGTATGGCCGCGACGATGGTCGAGAGCAAGTTCGGTGATGGTTTACCAACTACCCTCAATTCGATAATAAGAATCGAACATACCCCCCACCGAAATCAATGTGATTGATTTCCCTAAATGAATGATAAGTGTGGAATATGTTACACATATAAAAGCTACTTAAACTTACAAAATCATATAATTTTACATGTAGAGAGTGTTCTAAATGTAAAGTGTACTCGGTACAAAAGAAAGAAAGAAAAGAAAACTTAAATAAACTAGTAGGAATATAATATTGTGTAGGTAATTAATTTGCATAGGGTAATGGACAAACTTTATTTGTTGGTCTTTGGATTAATCCATTTTTGGTTCGTAGAGTCAAAACCCGATTTACTTTGTCGACACCACTATGTACTTTCTCAATCCGGGCTAAATTCCATTGGAGGGGCTTAGTCAAGTGAGACTTCAGCAAAACTAAATCTCCAACCTTTAAGTTAGGCTGAGTTGAAAACCACTTCGCTCTCTGCTGAAGAGTGTGAAGGTAGTCATCTGACCAACGCCTCCAAAAGGACTGTGAAGCTTTCTGAACAGATTGCCAACGCGACAATCTATTTTGAGGGACGTCCTCAAAGTCATATTCCGGTACAGCTAATAAGCTCTGGCCTATGAGAAAATGACCTGCTGTCAACACTTCGAACTCGTTTGGGTTATCCGATAAAGAGCACAGAGGTCTTGAATTTAAAACGGCTTCAATCCTACAGAAAACTGTGCTTAATTCTTCAAAAGTGAGTGATCTGTCACCTACTGCACGGTAGAGGTGATGTTTAGCAGATTTTATTCCTGCTTCCCAGAGTCCGCCCATGCTTGCAGCGTTAGGAGGGTTGTGACGCCATTCTACATGGCGTGACGTTAGTCCGTTATAAATTTTATCTATACTAGATTTGTTATTCCAGAAGTTTGCAACTTCTTTTAAATGTTTAGCTGCTGCAATAAAATTAGTGCCGCAGTCAGAATATAAACAACTGCAAAGTCCGCGGCGAGCGACAAATCGATCGAATGCCGCCAAAAAACAATCACAACTTAAATCTGTAAGAACTTCTAAGTGTACAGCTTTCGTTGAAAAGCACACGAACAAGCATAAATATGACTTATAGACCTTTGCATTGCGCCTCAAACTTTCTTTCACGAAGAAAGGGCCACCTAAGTCACAACCAACGTAGTCGAAGACTTTACCAGGTTTTAGTCTGGGTGCGGGTAACGGACCCATTGCAGGCTGAATTGAGTTAGGTCGGCATCGAAAACAATCCTTGCATTTTGATAGAACGGATCGAATTAGTCTACGAGCACTTATCATCCAATAATTTTTACATAGTATGCCTTGTAAGGTACGAGGGCCAACATGTAAATATAATTTGTGGTAATATTCAATGATTAAATTAGTCGTGTGACATTTAGGTAAAAGCACAGGGTGCTTAGTGTTATAAGGTAGATCGGAATTCACGAGTCTACCCCCCACCCTGAGGAAATTTTGAGAATCTACAAAAGGTGAAAGTTTACGAAGGGAAGCAATGGTTTTGTTTTTATCTTTTAGCAAAGATTTGATTTCATTATGAAAATGATTTATTTGAATTACTCGAATTATGGTATCACGAGCTTTCTTTAGCTCTGAAGCACTGAGAGGCCCATATTCCCTTGCAGTTGCCCCAGACCTGAGGTTATTCATATACCTCTGCCACCAGGCCGTAAACCGTTGCAACTTATTAAAAGATGAAAATTTATTAAATATGTCTTCTAAATTATTTTCAAATGATGTATTTTGATTGTCACACGCAGTTAAGACGAACGTATCACAATTAATTTTAATTTCAGGAATAGTAAAACCTGCCTTTACATAAAATGGTTTTGTTGGCCACTGTTGTTGGTTTTCATAAAGCCATGTTGGACCTTGAACCCAACCCGAAGCATCTTTTACGAAACGAGCTGGCATTGCCCCGCGCGAGCAAACATCAGCAGCGTTATTTTCGCTGTTCACGTGAAACCAACAATTTGGTGGCACCACGGCGATCACTTGACTAACACGGTTAGCCACAAATGTTTTTAATTTATAAGGTGGTGTTTGTAGCCATGCTAAAACGTTGTTTGAATCACCCAATGCAATAATAGAAATCTTTAAATCGTTTAAATTTTGTACGACAAAACTAACTAGGTTTGATAATAGAACCGCAGCTTCAAGCTCAAGCCTAGGTATTGACATAATTGGATTTAGAGGTGCGACCTTGGATTTACTCATCAGTAACCTAACTTTCACGTTACCATCCTTGTCTTCACTACGTAAGTAGATGCAAGCTGCATAGCCACGCGATGACGCATCGCAGAATCCTATAAGCTGCACTTGATTGAAGTGAGGTATTAAAACATGACGCTCAATTCGCAATGTACCCAAAACTGGCAGTTCTGAAATAAACTTATTCCACTGGGAGGTCAGCTCAGTTGGCAACTGATCGTCCCAGCCAAGACCGAGTTTCCAAAGATCTTGCATTATGCACTTTGCGACAAAAGTGCATGGTGCGATAAAGCCTACTGGGTCAAAAATACTCGCGAGTAGTTTTAAAACCGAACGCTTAGTTTGTTTTGCGTCAGTAAAATTATAATTAAAAGAGAATGAGTCACACGAGGGTAACCATGTCAATCCCAAAACCTTGAGAGATGACGATAACGTATCGTCCTGAAAGTTAATGGTAGAAACCTGGTCTGATTGCATTCTTGTTAGCAACTCAGGACGGTTACTAGCCCACTTTCTTAAATCAAATCCACCACTTTTAAGTAGGGAAATTAAATCGTCTTGCAACGTGCAAGCTTCTTCCAGGGTCTGGCAAGACCAGAGGACATCATCAACGTAAAATCCTTTGGTCAGTACGTATGCCGCCTTGGATCTTGGCTCCGCATCACCATGTGGCATGCTTTGAGTTAGCTCGTCAGTGGCTAACTGGTGCAACGTACGTACAGCAACAAAAGGTGCACTGCGAAGACCGTACGTATTTCGAGTTAACTCAAAAATACAAACTGTGTCCGTTGGATTATCACGCCAAAGTATATGCTGGTACCTCCTGTCAGTAGGATCTATGATCACGCCTCGGTACATTTTAGACACGTCAGCAGTAAAACAGACATCGTAAAGTCTAAAATTAAATATTATGTTTAATATATCTTGATGTAGCTTTCTACCAGTCAAAAGTGTATCATTAAGCGAAATACCAGAGCTTGTTTTGGCGGATCCATCAAAAACTACACGCAATGGCGTCGTAGTACTAGATGGACGCAACACACAATGGTGTGGGATAAAATAACCCGAAGGTTTAGTACCAGTGTATGGTACCATGTGTCCAAGCGACTCGTACTCTTTCATAAAGTCGACGTAGGCCTTACGAAGGTCTGGAGACCGAGCCAGCCGACGTTCAACTTGAATAAGTCGCTTGAGAGCAGTATTATAAGAATCACCGAGCGCCTCATGCTCAGGGTTCAATAAAATTGGGGAAACATATCTACCGATTTCATCACGATAATGTTTTTCCATGTATATTTTTTCCGCTAATTCCTCTAACGGATCAATAGGAACTTCACACGGTAAAGATTCCACCTCCCAAAAACGTTTGAGAGTTTCATTTAAATTATTTTCTTCGATAGTATACGATACTAACGATGTTGTAGACACTACAACATTGAAATTGCTAGAGGATTGCATCTCTAGTCTTCCCGTTACGACATAACCAAATACACTGCTTAACGCGACTGGGACATCGCGGTTTATTATCATCTTTTTACCGTCGTAAATGTACGGAAAGATATCACCGGCCAAAATAATATCAATTGGCGACTTTTTATAAAAGCACGGATCGGCTAAATGTAAATCTTTAAAATCATCAACTATTTTTTGAGGTATTTTAACGGTAGGCATGTCCGAAGTCAAGTGAGGTAAAATTACTGCATCTAAATTAAAACAAGAAGTTGTACAATGACGTGGCTTTAATGTTAAGGATGCCATGCCATTATTCTTGACTAGTTCGCCACCGAGGCCTAGAATATTGTAAGAACACTTTTTAGCTGATAATCCTAAACGTTGGAAACAATTTTGTGTAATAAAGTTTGACTGCGCGCCTGAATCTATTAAAACACGACAAGCTTGGTAGTTGTTAAATGAGTCCAACACATGTACAACAGCTGTTCCCAATATAACTGCATAGTTAAGTGTAGATGCTAAGTGATTATTAGTATCACTGATAACAGCGGAGCGGGCGGTCGCTTGTATTTCACTTGACGACACTTGCGCGCGTGTCTGTTCGACTGCGGTGGGGGCAGAATAACAAACCGGTTTAGGCCCACTATCGCTCGCTTCCCGATGCAATAGAACATGATGCGGCTCCTTACAAACATAACATCTAAATTCACTTTTGCAGTCTTTCAGCGTATGATTTGGTTTTAAGCAGTTGTGGCATAACTTTAATTCATTAGCACGGCTAATGCGTTGTGTATTAGTCAGATCACGAAACTTATTACACCTAAATATCATGTGATTTTCTTCACAATGTAAACATGATAACTTTGAACTTGAAGTTGTATGCGAATAATTATTTTTATTCTGCCTACTAGGCGGTAATTGTTTACGCTGATTCGTTTGCTGTGCACTTGAACCCGATGAATAAGATGCAGAATGACTTAACACTTTTAAATGATTTTGGACAAAACTAATTACATCTGAAAAAATTGGAATAGTTTTTTGATCAAAATTTTGTTCAAAGATTTTACGTGTATGAGGATCTAAAGCCCTCAAAGCAATATGACACATTATAAAACTACTCAAATTCTCAATGTTCAATGCTGCTATAGCTTTGTATGAATGGTCAAAGGTTTCTATGAATGAGTTCAAATGATCAACTGATTCTTTTTGCAGCGGCGAAAATGTTAACATTTTATCCAAGTACCTACCAGCTAACATTCTGTTATCTTGATATTTATTAAGCAGACTTTGCCAAACGAGTTCGTAGTTATTCGCAGAAATAGGCACACTCTTTACAATATTTAATGCAGAATTCTTTGTGCATGACAATAAATAGTGAAATTTATCTATTTTTGGGATATTTGTCTGATTATGAACCAAAGAACAGAAGGTCTCGTAAAATGTATTAAAATTTTCAATATTTCCATCGAATGTGAAGAGTTCTAACTTAGGAAGTCTTGGTCTGGACTCCACAGAGCGCGAAGTATCTTCAACTTTATTATTATAGACAATAGGTTCACATTTCGATGCACATAACTTGACTCGGAAATACAAATCATCAAAACTTTTCAATTCATGACTACGAAGGGATGACTTAGAATCATATTCAAGTTCCTTTTCAAGAATTTCAAAGATTAGACTTTCAAAAGAAGTACGTAAATTATCAATATCAGCTACGTGCATCAAAAATAATTCTTTCGATGCGGGATCTGAAATCTCTTTTGACATATCATAGGCATCTTGCATTCGCTCAAACATTCGTTGTTTTTTATTGATTAACACTGTTAATTCATTACTTTGGAACTCTTCAGTAATTTCTTTAATGTCTTTGCTTCTGGTAACCGGTCGCGCCATTTTGTTTTATCTACGACGCAGATGGCGTGGTCAAAGCAAAATGAACGAATAAGGAATTTACGAATGTTTTGCAAATTAATTAATTACCAACACACTATATAATGTACGATTAATAAATATATTCATAAATATATACTTGTATTATGTATGTGTAAATATGAAACTATAATAGAAATATGATACTGACACGGTCAGAATCAGAAGGTATAAGTAATAATAAACAGAACGTCTGTATTCACACTAACTACGAGTTAGGTGGAAAATTATCTAGCACGGCTAGAATCGAACTACGAGTTCGAGGGTACATAAACCATCCGGTTTCGAAGGACCACTTTGGTTGTTCGGTTTTTGACCTACAACTTTTTTTTTATATTGAGTAATGTTGAAAGTAGAGTATTTGTGGGTGGAAATCGTTCGTTCCTACTATCTCCAAGAAGGCAATTGAACACCACCTACCTTATCTCAACTCCCAGGTCAGCAGAAGAGCAGCAGCATGCACGGCACGTCACAGAGAGGCAGTCTAGATGTATTCTGGGTTCAAAGTTCTTTTAGACAGCACACCACACGGTAGTGAGTCCACAAACACTACAGATGCTAGAACGTCTAGCTTGAAGACACGATCACAAGGAGAGGAAGAAACGTTCATCCAGCTCAGGGCGTAAAATCGTACTGATCGTCACGAATATGTATGGCCGCGACGATGGTCGAGAGCAAGTTCGGTGATGGTTTACCAACTACCCTCAATTCGATAATAAGAATCGAACAGTTATTTTCAAGTGACAGTTGACAAGTCTTTGACAGATTGTGGCGCTTGATGTGCTGCCGTCTGTTTGTCAGAAAACGGTTAAAAATTCAACATCTACATACCTCTTTGGGCACTGTTCCCACAAATTGATGGGTCAACTGCAATGGTGCCTCCATTACACTAGATGGTTCATCTATTACGGTAGATGGTTCCTTTATTACAGTAGATGTACAAGAAACATCAGATTCCTTGAGTGTTGCTTATTTCACAGAATACAAATGACTCTGGAAGTTGTTTTTTGTTGGATGTCTGAAAAAAAAATGAAATATGCATTACTATCCATATAACTTAGGCTAAAAAACCAGGCTGTTATTTAACAATCATTTTAATACACACTTACCGAAAATATTGTAGGTACAGAGTTCTCATGTAACCTAATAACATCAAGTGTTCTGTTAAAACATTTTTCTTCAAAGTGAAGTGAACACATAAGCCAGTCTTTACTTCGAGAACAAATTTTTTCGTCACCGATAGAGTCCAACCATTTTTTCTTCAATCTTTCATTTTTGGGAAACCTATAAATGATTAGTATTTTTTTATCCATACATCATTTGGTAACAGTTTCAGTGTAACGAAGGACTAGTATCGGGAACTATTACAGCAACGGTACAACACTATTATTATTGTAAACAAACGAACGAAAATAAGAAATGAAAAATATTGTATGTAGGGCGGAAATAAACCCAAATATTAATACTCTAACCATGAAAATATGATCAATAACTACCAATGTCACCAATAATGTCATGCAAGCACTTGATGAAAAAATGAAAACGCTTTTAGAAGAAAACAATGCCTTAAAAACGAGAATAACAAATCTAGAACAGAAGATAGAATCTATGGAAAAAGACAAGAGAAAAAATAATTTAGTGTTCTTTGGTATGGAAGAAAAAGAGAAAACAGAATACGAATTAGTAGACTACTTCAAAGAAATAATAGTGGAGATGGGTGTACACCTAGACAGTCAAGAGATAGCAAAAATATATAGAATTGGACAGCGTTCAAATAGAAACCGACCACTAGTGGTTTCTTTCACTACAACATGGAAAAAACACCTAATTCAGAAAAATAGATCCAACCTCCCCCAAGGCATCTATCTCGCAGAAGACTATCCTAAAGAGGTACTTGAAACTCGCAAAAAACTTCAGCCCTTGTTAGAAGAAGAAAAAAAGAAGGGAAACATTGCATATTTAAATTACGACAAGTTGGTAGTAAAAGGTCCAAAAGATTCTAACCGAGAGAAGAGGAAAAGAGATAAGGCAGAGTCACCTGAAGCATCACCAACAAACACTAAGAAGTTATACACAAAGGTAACAGCTAATGATTCGCCTGCAACTAATACACAAGGAATAGTAAAACCAAGTATACTCAATTATGTAGCACGAGGAAGAGCATCATCGCTGTCGGAGCCAAATCCAACAAAAAACTAAAAGCGGCCCCCTGTAACCGGAACCCAGGCAAGAAAAATTCAACAACGCTATCAATCAAAACAACAGTAATCAGCACCCCAAGCCGGTTGGTCACCGTGGGGCAAGAAGACTACTACCCTCCAACTAAATCAAATATACCACACACGAAAGACAAGAAAAACCGTCCAAACGAAAATATATTAAACATCGCAACGTATAATACACTCTCATTAAGAACAAATGAAAATTTAGCAGAATTAATCCTAGCTTTAGAAAACATAAAGTGGTCAATAGTGGGTCTGAGTGAAGTACGACGTCTAGGAGAGAACATTGAAGAACATGAAGATTTTATACTGTACTACAAGGGAGATACACCGGGCCAGTATGGAACAGGATTTTTGATAAAGAAAGAATTAAAACCACATATTGATGAATTTATTGGCATCTCAGAACGTATCATAATTCTTAATATAAAGCTACCACCTAAAAATGAAAAATGGTCAATTGTTCAAATCTACTCCCCAACTGAATCATCTAGCAAATCAGAAATCGAGACCTTCTATTCTGCACTAACAAATGCAATAAAAACCTACTCAAACAATAATTTAATAGTGATGGGGGACTTTAATGCTAGAACTGGGGAAAGAAGAGACGGAGAGGAAATTATACTAGGTCCATACTCTTCAGGAACAAGGACAAGGAATGGCGAAATGCTAATACAACTGGCTTATGAAAACAACCTGAAAATATTAAACAGTCTATACAAAAAACGTCGGAACAATAGATGGACATGGATACACCCAGATGGCTACCATAAAAACGAAATAGACTACATCCTAACAAATAAAAGTAACAAGTTTCAAGATTGTAGAGTTATAAACAATATTAATTTTAACAGCAACCACAGAATGGTTAGAGCCAAACTTCAAGTTCAATTATGCAAGAAAACCCGACCTTTTATGCTGAAGAAAACCAATAACGTTGTATTGGAAAGTACTAATATACTAAAAGAGAAACTGGAACATTTTATTGAAAACACACAAGAATTGGACATACAGAACAAATACAAAAAGTTCCAAAACCTTCTGTACGCAAATAAAAGAATCGAAAAAGATGAAGGAAACGAGAAAATAAAATGGATAGGAAACCAAACTAAAGAACTCTTACAATCAAGAGCAAAACTAATGTCATACCCTAACAAGTCAAAAACCATAAGAAAGGAGATTACAAGCCTCAGTAATAAAATCAAAACACAAATGAGAAAAGATCGTCAAAAATACAGATTAGAGCTACTGGAAAAATGCATAAAAAGTACTGGAGGAATCAAAAAAGTATATAAACAACTATTAGAGAAACATAACTGGATAGCAAATTTAGTAAATAAGAACCATAAATGCGAAAAGCGTCGTTTGGAAATCTTGTCTGTAGCTACTAGCTTTTTCACGGAACTGTATAAAAAGAAAAATACAATACAACCAACAATCTTAATGGGAGGAAGCGAAGTACCGGACATGATTCCTGCAGAAATAAATAAAGCTATAGAAACACAAAGAAAAGATAAAGCTCCAGGATCAGACGGTATTACCAACGAGTTCCTCATACTTAATAAATACCATCTAATACCAATTCTTAAACACCTTTTTGATGAAGTTCTACATAGCGAAATAATACCTGACCAATGGACAACGTCGACTATAATACTTCTGCACAAAAAGGGGGATAAAAATAACATAAATAATTATAGACCTATCAGCCTGTCGTCAAATATTTACAAAATATTCGCTAAAGTATTATTGGGAAGAATATCTAAAACATTGGAAGAAAACCAGCCAAGAGAGCAGGCAGGATTTAGAAGCGGGTACTCTACGTTAGACCACATCCATGCTATCAAACAGTTATTTGAAAAAAGCAAAGAGTTCAACTTCACTTTCTATTGTTGCTTTGTGGACTACAGTAAGGCTTTCGATACAATCGAGCATGAAACAATATGGCAAGCACTTAAAAACCAAGGAGTCGAACACAAATATATAAGAATCCTAAAAAACATTTATGACAGTAGTAAAGCTAAAATCAAACTAGAAAAAGAAGGAAAAGAGATCAAGATAGAAAGAGGGGTGCGCCAAGGCGACCCCCTCTCACCGAAGCTGTTCACAGCAGTACTAGAGGAGATATTTCGTCAGCTGGACTGGGAAAAGTGTGGGCTATCGATTAATGGTGAAAACCTATCACACTTAAGATTTGCAGATGACCTGATAATCCTTTCGCCAACAAGCGAAGGCCTGCAGACGATGATGAATGACTTAGATAAGGAAAGCCGCAAGGTAGGATTAGTCATGAACACACAAAAGACCAAAGCTATGACCAATGGAAAACAAGAACCTATCAAGATCAATAACAACTTAATTGACTATGTCAATGAATACATATACCTTGGTCAGATAATATCTCCCTCCGATTTAACTACAAAAGAAATTGACAGACGCATTGGGAATGCTTGGAAGCAATACTGGAGTCTAAGAGAAATTATGAAGAACAGTGAAACTAAGATAGCTATCAAACGGAAACTTTTTGAAACCTGCATACTTCCGGTACTAACGTATGGTTGCCAAACCTGGGCTCTTACAAAAATACACAACAAAAAGCTAGAAACTTGTCAGAACTCAATGGAAAGGAGTATGCTAGGTAAAAGACTGTCCGATAGAATAAGAATTGCAACAATTAAGAAACACACAAAAACAAAAGATGTCATAAAAACAATAAGAAAGCTAAAATGGAAATGGACAGGCCACACAATCAGAGGAAGTGAAAAATGGTCAAAATTAATCATGAATTGGTTCACAAATCACAAGAAGAGGAAGCGAGGCAGACCACTTCGACGATGGGTTGATGACATTAAAGCAATAGCAGGTGGAACATGGACAAGAGTGGCCAAGGACAGAGAGAAATGGCGTCAGTTGGAGGAGGCCTTTGTCAATTATTGACATACAGATACATATTATATTAAAGTATAACATTATTACAAAACAACCATAAAATGTAACAAAACTAATTGTGTCTGAATAAAGGCTATTTATTATTATACATCATTTGGTAACAGTTTCAGTGTAACGAAGGACTAGTATCGTGAACTATTACAGCAACGGTACAACACTATTATTATTGTAAACAAACGAACGAAAATAAGAAATGAAAAATATTGTCTGTAGGACGGAAATAAACCCAAATATTAATACTCTAACAATGAAAACAAGGTCACATAGCGATTTCTTTACCGAAATTGTTCTATTTCATGTAGTTTTTCATGAAAACCTGTTACTAACCTGTACAAAGTCAATTCAGGCTGATTTTTCTTTTTCCTGGCATGACAAGACACAATGGAACATCCAGGCATGTTGAATTACTGTTTCTTAATGGTAACACGCACTTTTAAAAGAAAACACTCCGTAATTTACTCAAAAATCTAAATTCAACAAAAAGTAAACTTTTTGACAGCAGAACTACCACGAAACTTGGCACATAAAATGGCGAAATGGGCACGTTTCTGTAACTGCGGGAAATATCCCAACAAAATATTCCATTTTGAGCAACAACCGAAATATTGTTGTCTCTTTTGTCAAATATGATTACTGCATTAGAAAGAAAGAGACAAACCAATATTTCACTCTCTGTCTCATGTTTGACTCATATTTGTATAAGCAAAATGTATGTATAGAACCAGCCCTGTGTAACTTAGAACATTCAGGTCAATGTATGGAATTTATTCCCAATCCATTGCCAACATTCAAAAACACGTCAGAAAATCATATTGACCAACATCACAGTACTAAATAATGATACCACGTGACTAAATTATGGAGACCGAAACAAATATGTCTGCCTTCGTGTTGTGTTTTTCAGTTTGTTTTTCCTTTTTCTGTATGATTTGGGAATATAACTTACAAGAATAATTTCTGTGATTGTGTTAACGTTACGTTGAGTGGAGTGTCTAGTCAGTGCGTCGTCTTAGAAGTGGTTTGCTTTTCAATTTCATCCTCACATATTTTTAACGAGAAAATGAATAATTTAGAACTGTTGAACATAAAACTAGACATCGACTCGAAGTTTGTGGGATTAGGGTCATAAAGGAGTCAGTGAGTGGCATACTGGAAATAACTTTTTTCCAAGGTTTCCCTGTATCCAAACCGGTGAGTACATCTGCTGATGTGATTTTGTTCTCAAACTCTCACAGCACTAATTTGAAATTAAAAGCATCATCAACATCTGTAATACAACCCTCACCAATCAAAATTAGCTGAAACTAGTGAAGAAAAGTTTTAAATATTTTTCTACATACAAAATTATAATTTTGGTTCATGTTGGTCGAGTCTAAAGACATTATCAACCTGTGACACCATTATACTGCGAATCTATAATTAATCTTAGAATTTCATGTTCCAAGCATAATAATTTATATATTCATTTAGTTATTCTGATAGTGTAAAGAGTGCTTTCTTTAAATCACACTTTATTTTGCAGAGAAACAGCCAGTGAGAAGTAATGTTTTATATTTTTTATTCCAGCTATTAGGAAAGGCTAAATGCTGTTGGTATTGAAGAATCGGTGAATCTACCAATAGTAAAACAACATGTGCAGCGAAATGTATGTGCTTAACTCTTCGGAAAAAAGGATTTCAATAAATATGGAAACCGGAAGGTATGCAATCCCAACTTTGAATTTTATCGCTTTACCTCTCACTGACAGACAATTATCAAAATTTCCACATCATTACACCTATTCAGAGTCAAAAAGTAAATAATTATAAAAAGAAAAACGTGAGTTTTATTAATATGTAAAAAATAACAAACAGACTTTCAAAGATATTTTAATAATAAATATGTTTAAAAAGCTGAGTTTCTGTAGCACATTCATAACACTTGTGAAGCCTTACCGCATCACCACATAAAAATAAACAACTGTTGAAGGGTTTTCTAAAAAAAGAGTTGAGTTCCAAAACAACCCGTAGATATCAACATGAAATGTTGTTTTGATGTTGACAATTATTTTAGGCTTTAGTTTTCAAGAGATATTTATCTTTTTTTAAGACGGTTTGTTTTTATTTTGTTGTAAGTCTTTTATGATACTTTTCGTTTTCCCGAAATATTATTAACAAATTCTTATGTTTCATTTCAGATACTTTCTACAAGCCAGCTATTGAGGTGTTTGCTGCAAAGTTGTGCCTTCACTCTGAAGGCTTAGGAGCGGTTTGGTAACGATCGGTTTACCCTTGTGAAGCAAAGGCGGGTCGCTAATAATTTATATATATTAATAAATGTTGAAGTTATATAAATCAGTGTTTTATTTCACCAAGTTTTATTTTAAAATCAATAAATTTTGGAACCTACCTACTACCTGCGTAGTATGCATTTTATCGATATCGATAAACTGAATATCGATAAGGTATGACAACTCTATGATGCGTTGGGCATCCCTATTTCTGTGTATGTGAAACTTTTATGTTGGTAGCCATGTTTTTTTGTTGTGATTGGTACCACTTCCGTTATAAACTCGTTATGACCTAAATGTTCATAGAACATCGGGGCATCTCCATATAACTTCATCTCAATGGATTGATGCCATGATTGCCGCCAGGTGTCCAGCTGTTTCAGCACAATAATCGCATTTGAAGCGTAATGGTATTGCTTAAAATATTTTTTCTCTGTCTTGCTTTCGTTATTTGCACTGTGAATGTGTGAGAAGGTTCACATGCAGTTCTCTTTCCAAATAATCATGCAATGCCCAATGAGCACTGGAACTCCGAATTGATTTCAATATTTTTACTTGACGGCAACTGCGTTTTCTTGATAGCTACGACGAAAGAAAATAAAAACACAAATACACGTAAAATAATGGCATTAGAGCACCTAAAAGAAATATAACGTTATTATATAATTAATAAAAAATGGTAAGAATTTTCCTAGATTTACAAATTCAGCGGGATATTCTAACGCCGATTTCGTTAATAGTTTTAACACAAACATGTTTTGTCTTTTACTTATTAATATCTCTTTTGGTACTGGATATAATATCTTCATTTTCTCCTTCATTATTCTGATGTGCATAAAAAAATAAATAGAGGAAATAGGTGCTTCATTTACTTGCAATTATTCGGTAACCTTGGCCCAAAAATATTTGTTTATTATCGAAATGCCAAATTATTACCCCTAAAACACCCAAACTAGTTCTATGACACAGGTGACACAATTCCACAGTCTTGCTTACTATTTTTAACATTTGTAGTGGAAGAGTATTTTATAAATATAGCTGATTTGTTTTAGGCTGCAGTTTCCGGAGCAGGTTCAGCAGCAGGTGGAACTGGGAGTGACTGTGAGGGTGAGGAACAAGAAGACCCCTCTTCATCCTCCTTGAATGAAGTGCTTGAAGTTGGAAATGAACTTGAAAAGTTAACTGTGCAAGATGATTCACAGGTTATTTAATTTATTTAGTATAAAATAAACTACAGTCGATTTCATTTGTTCTTGGCAATATTAAATATAAGTCCTTTTAATCTAAGCATACTTTATTACAAAATTCATCGGTTTGGTATTGGTAGCAACTGTTTTTAACAAATCATTTGTGAAAAATTGTGATCGGAGTCAATCAACAAAAAATATAGTTTTCTTATCTGTTGTTAACATCCACACAGATTGTCAGCAACAGTGGAGACTTTTATTTTTTATTCATGGTATGTAAGCGTGCACATTTTGGGCTTTTGGTGAGAAAATGGTCCAGTCGCAAAGTAAAATTCTGAGTAACAACTGTGTTTTACTTCCGTCACCTGGAACAACTTTCTGATATAACAACGAAATTAGGATGGTCCCTTCATCGTCATTGATACCGAAATCCACTGTAATTAAATTTTACTATAAATAATATTTACACAGGTAGATTTTTTTTCTATAACTATGGCCTAGTGATATCTTTAAAAATGTAAATGCCTATCTTGAGACCCTGAGCATTGCAACCTCAAATGGCTCGGAACTCTACCCGATGCAGTATTTGCTTGACGGTCCAAGCAAAAGTCAGTGCTGAGTTATAGTAACAAATTGAGAACTATCCTTACTGCTACAATTTTAAAGCTAACTGTATTTTGAGGCCCAATTTAGATTATCTATTTCACAATATTATGAAAAGTCATGTTAGATGAAAAAGCAAAAAAAAAATTCTTATCAGAAAAGATTTAAATTGCTGTATCAGTATTGTTATTTTTAATTCAATGACATCCATTTTATGTCTGCCTAAAGTTATGGGTATTCAGAGTTTAGTATAAGTGGGATGAATTGTTTATGTTCAGAAACCATGTCTATAGGCATTAAAATTCGTTCACAACACACAATATTCCATAAATAAATTGAAAAACTGTTTAGTCCGTCAATTAGAGTATTGAAAAATCATCATCATCATCATATCAGCCATAGGCTGTCCACTGCTGAACATAGGCCTCGATGTACCGATAGTCATTACAGCATCATTGCAGAGATTCAAGCACTGCCCACGTTTCCACCAAATCAATGGCTCGCTCATAGTCCACAAACGCTAAACATAAGGGCAAGTTATACTCTTCGGTCTTCTGTATAACTTGCCGCAGAGTGTGTATGTGGTCTATGGTACTGAAGCCTTTTCGGAAAATAATGAACACAAATTTTTAGTATTTTTTTTTTAAATTTAAAGATAGGTTCGCGTTTGACCACTATCTCGCCTGATGGTAAGCGAAGATGTGGTTGACGGTGACGGTTGTTTAAAACAATGAATATTGATAAAGATAAAATGCTCCGAAATTCGAGAGTGGGGTCTTTTGAAGTTGATATTTAGAAGGGACACTTTTTGCGGGGTACCAGGGTCACGGTTGCATAAACAGACGGCCCCACGATTCCGGCAGCCGTTTCATGGGGGCCCCATCAGCTTCCAGATAGCTCAAGAAATGCATGTTGGATGTGGCTTTTGGCAATTAAGCTACCGCTCGAATCGATTATCGGCAAAATGATCGCTGAGTTCACATTCCACATATTGACAACCTCGCAAGCTAAGTCAGGATAGTTGATCTGCTTTACTTTCTTGCTTTCGGGAGGTTCTCGTTATGCGGGACAGTTATGTTAACATGGCCGAAATATGTCAACCCTGCCATCCTTCACAATAAGGAAAAAAAGTAAGAGTATAGTATGTACCTTCATTGAATCTTATTTAGTGCATTTATTAATATAAAAATAAAATACGAGCATCAAGAACAGGGTGCAAACTGCCGGTGTTTAAAGTTCCAGAGAGAGGAACCTCCTCACTATGCGCGCCGTGTCTACTGTGCTATTACTTTATTCGAAATGTATTGTATAACGGGCTGGTATCCGCACATCCACGTCATTTGCGTGTATTCGAAATTAAATTTGATTATTGTCACCATTTAGAAAACCGGCGATGACGAGCTGTCAGCGTTCCGGCAGCAGTGGCAGCGGGAGTTAGAGGCCACTGTAACGCCCCAGCGGGAGCTAGAGCCCCCCTCCACCCCGCAGAAGGAACCACCGCAACAGAAGCAGCTTGAAGAACCTCTTACTGATGAAGAAAAGGTAAGAATGTTAGAGAGAGACACAATTCTTTCTATTGATTTCTTCGATCAATAGATATCCTCTCATTATGTCGATCTTCCTCTATATTATTATTATTATGTATTATGGGCCTATGTTGTCCCACTGCAGGGCAAAGTCCTCCCTTCCCTCCTTCTATCTTGACAGGCCTGTTGCCCTGTTGGTCTAGTGGTTAGTGACCCTGACTGCTATGCCGGAGGTCGTGGGTTCGATTCCCACCCAGGACAGATGTTTGTGTGATGAGCATGATCATTTGTTCTGTGTCTGGGTGTAATTTATCTATAATATGTATGTATTTAGAAATATATAAGTATGTTTATCAGTTGTCTAGTACCCATAACACAAGCTCTGCTTAGCTTGGGACTAGATGGCGTTGTGTGATAGTTGTGGAATATTATTATTATCTGTCGCAATGTAATGCGATCGTAGGCCAACCCTTCAAAAATGAGTCTAGCTCATCTCGCCATTTCCTTCCTCTATAGTCTATAAACGTTATTTTATCCTGTTTTATCAGGTCGTTCAAGTACGACGACGTAAATCGATCCAATTACATCATTATGTTGTAGCAGTAAGGATGATTTTCACTTTTAGTTTATCGGCGACGAAATCAGTCGAATCGCGTCATGAGTAAAGCTGCGAACATATTATCGGACGCGTCCGTCAGCCGCGGCTGAGGGACGCGGCTTAGCAGTGTGCACGGTAGTTCGGACGACCCTCTTCGGATGCACAAACATCCAGCCGGCCAGATTCTGTTCGGACGTCCGAACGCTCAAGGTCACGTCCGCGTCTTACGACCGACAGTTTGCACAGTGTAGTATTAAATGTACTGGCTAGATAATGAGTAAGCCGCGTCCCTCAGCCGCGGCTGATGGACGCGTCCGATAATATGTTCGCAGCTTAAGGGTCGTACATCAGCCGAAATTATGTCGCGTTCTGATGTGTTATAGGGAACTTGAAAAACACTGCGAGTGTATTCAACCGAATGTTCGGTACGTTCTGCAGGTTTGTCGCCACCAAGGCTGGGTTTTATTGTTACGCATTTCGGCAGAGCCGTTGGAGCGCGCGCGTTCGTAGATGTATGGGGTAAAAGTTGCTTTCCAAAGTCGCGCTCTTGAGCAGCGCCGTTCAGTAAACGAACGCTTTTCGCCGGCGCTGCCGAAACTCGCGCCGCTCGTGAGCATCAACACAATTTTTTTGCTGACTGTCAAAGTGCAAGTTGTTCAAGCGCGCGCTATTGACAGTGCGCTGCCCAATGGCGTGTCCAGCGGCGTGCCCATAAAATCATTCTAAGGGCGCTAAGTATAACAGACGACTTCCTAGAACTGGTGGCCTACCATGAACTCTTAACGCGATCCAGTTTAGGCTGTGGGAACGAGATGGCGCTAGACGACTTGTATAACTCTGTCTCTTTCCCACAGCCTAAACTGGATCGCGTTATGAGCTCGTGGTAAGGCTACTGGTGGCCTACCATGACATCTTAAAGCGTGACGTCACGGTAGGCCACCAGTCCTCATAATAAACAAGTACCTTTCACAATTAGTTTTACTTGTTCATCCAATCAGGCGAAGCAGTTATTCTTAAGCGCCGTGGAGCTGGAGCGTGGCGGTAAGCTGTACGAAGCCATCCAGCACTACAAGCGAGCGATGCAGATTCTGCCCGACGTCGAGACGCGACTCTATGATGAACTGCGCGCCGAGTCTCCGGAAGGTAACATAGAGAGAGATGCTTCTGTGATTTGTTAATGACTGCACTCTTTTTTCAGTCAATCATAATAAAAAAAATAAAAAATAAAACATCGACGGGAAATGCCGTTAATTATCGCGTTAGGAAGCTTCCCTATTCCCAACTACAAGTGAAAATCATCCTTACCACTACGACAAATGACAAAACGTGCTGTTGTCTACGGGTAAGTGAAAAACAAAACACGCCCGGCACGACGCCGCCTCACGCCAAGTCAATCGAATTGCATCATTATATCGTAGTAGCAAGGACGATTTTCATTTTCAGTTAGTAGAAATTGCAAATCGCACGAATTGCGTCATGGGTAAGCTCCCTAACGGGAAATGCCGGCAATTATCGCGTTAATGGACGTTTATACGAACATTTAAAGAGTATTTTCGAGAAAATCAACAGAAAAAACATTTAGTGTGACCCAGCTATTAGAGCCGCAATCTGGCAATCTCTGTTTTTTTGACAAAATATTCTCATGTCTTCACACCACAGGCCTAAGAAAACTGTTATTAAACTAAATATCGTCGCGAATTTCAAAGCTTTTCTTTGGAAAGATAAATTCGAACCGCGAGCAGGATTTGAACCTGCGACTTTCGGATTCAGTACACGACGCTCTTTCCAACCGAGCTATCGAGGTTCATACCTACTGCGTCGAAATCTTCAATCCTTTTCTAACATCTCTTTAATTTTTCTTTCCAAAGAAAAGTTTTGTTATTTAACTACTTACCACACTTTTTTCTTCAGAAGAAGAATCGGAGACAGAAGAAGTAGTCCGTCCTGATAACGCACACCCCAGTGATGACGAAGACGCGGTAGAAGGCGAGGACCTGTTGATGAGGCTGCAGAGGATCCTGGCCAGGAAGGGGGTGCTGTGCGAGCCTGAACATCAGGCTAAGGTAAGCCGTGAGCTTCTACAGGACAGTGGTAGAATGTTGGCAGAGAAACCATAAAAGAAACTGACTTATCCAGGGACAAATATTAAGAGACATGTGACGTACAGGATGAATTTTGCAACGGCCTCGAGATACCTATAAGTATTTATTGACTTGAAAGACTCTGGCGGTTGAGATTTTGTCATACTCGCTCAAATGTCTCGCTGATGGTGGCGCGTGTGTTGGATCATTTAGTTCCTTTCAAAATGGTTGAGCTGAATGGTGCTGATATATGTGTCATGTTCCTGAACGGGCGCAGCCGGTCGCTGTCGGTTGGGACTGGTCATCTCGCCATGGTCTATTTTAATTTTTAATTTGTATTTTATATCTGAATGTTTTTTTATATATTTACTATGGACACTTTTAACTTCTTAAATCGTTCTCACATAATGTACCATCTGAAGATGTATGATTTAAAAAAGGTTCTGTATGTGTATGGTTGTGTATATGTATAATTTTGGCGATTGAAAAAGAGTGTCCATGGATTTTCTTGCCCATTCTTCTCCACAGAGATTACGCATTGGAATGAGCACCTACGGTACTTTCATAGTTTTTATGTCTTGTGACTGGGACTGTAGCACCATAACTATTTTTGTAATAGTTTTATTTTATGTCTTTTGACAATTCAAAAGTGCCTGTAATTGCCTTAGTTGAAATAAATGATTTGATTTATCGCTATTCCTTATAATTTTGGATTTAGGCATCCACGCCCAGTTGGAAAATTCACCATGCATTACAGTAGCTCAACCTCTATCAAAACGAGGTGATTAATGGGTATTATGAAGTTCAGATATTTATTGACGCAGAATTGGTTTTAGCCTATCACATAAAACTGTCGCATTTATTTCGGCGTGGTGTCAAGGCGAATGACGATTATTTTCTTTTATTTCAGGTCTTATAATATTCTTTAAGATCAGCTCAAGCCATTCCTACAGTATTATTTTCCGTCCAGGGCGCACACATCTCATGGCTGCCATACGAGGTTATCCTGGTGATCCTACGCTGGGTGGTGAGCGCGGAGTTGGACGCCGCGTCCCTGGAGCGTACTGCCGCCGTGTGCCGCGGCCTGTACGTCGCCGCCCGCGAGCCCGACATATGGCGATCGCTGTGTGTCAAGTGAGTTGTGTTATACGTTCAATCCGACACAAGAACTTTCAGAAACATCTATGTCTGGTGAGGACCTGCGTCAGACAGAAGGTGAAGACACCGTGGTGTCTCTCCAGCCGATTCTCAAAGAGAGGGCCATCCTGCAAGGATCATCTACTACCTTATACTTTGTGAAGCGAGTAATGGGCGACTCGCTGGCCGATCATGGACCATGCCCGGGTCGACGGCGCGTTGTGTTCTACGCGCGCCTCAAAGAGCTGTCAGCATTTTGTCGGGGCCCCATTAAAGGGCCAAAGCCTGCCGGGGTCGTGGGACTAACGAGCTACGATGACCCCGGAGCGTAAAGGGCTATTGAAGGACACCGTGGATCCGTGATCCCTCCTGCCCTGCCCTGGGAAGACTCATTTGATGATTTTAACATGCTAAAAAATACTTTTTAAATCTGACTTGCTCGTCATCTTCTAGTTATTGTGATCTGTACCTTATCTCCAGGACATGGGGCATAGAGTGCGGTACTCCCCGCGCCAGTGGCTTCAGCTCGTGGCGACAGATGTTCGTGTGCCGGCCGCGCGTGCAACTCAACGGGGTCTACATCAGCAAGACCACTTATATACGACACGGAGAGAATTCCTTCCAGGACCAGTTCTATAAGCCCTGGTATCTGATAGACTATTATAGGTATCTTAGGTTAGTCACACTCGATTTTTTTAATTTTTTTAACCCTTTCACCAAGACATTGACTATCTCAGCTTTTATTCTACTGTTCGTAGGTTGACCAATTCTATCTCTATTCAAACAAGAAATTATTTCTATAAAAATCGGTATTGTTTTTGCCCGAATATGGCACAACTGTAGACGAATAAAGAATAAATACTTTTTTTTTTAACATTTTTGACAATGGACAAAATTAAATGTAGTTTTTAGGGTTCCGTAGCCAAATGGCAAAAACGGAACCCATAAACATTCGTCATGTCTGTCTGTCTGTCTGTCCGTCCGTATGTCACAGCCACTTTTTGCTAAAGTATAAGAGCTATCCTGTTGAAACTTGGTAGATAGATGTATTATGTGAACCGCATTAGGATTTTCATACAAAAATAAAAACAAAACAAATTTCGGGAGTGCCCTCCGCCTCCATACTTAGAATTGAAACTCAAAAATGTTTTTTTTTTTTTTTTTTTTTTCACCAAACCCATACGTGTGGGGTGCTAAGACAGGAAACCTCCACGTGCGCCCGTGGACTGGAGTTCCCTCTCGGATACGTCCGGGGGTCCGTCCTCTGAACAGCAGAGGGCACAGCGGCGGAGCGGGCTTGCGGACGGTGAGTAATGGGTATGCTCGCCGTCCGACCAAGGACCAAGCCCGGGTCGGTGGCGTGTCGTGTTTCACGCGTCACCGACGGGGCCCCTTATGGGGCCAAATGCCTGCCGGGGTCGCGGGTTTTTCTTAATCCAGGATACCGTGGCCCCGAAACGTAAAGGGCATCCGACGGAACACGGGTGGATTTTAGTCAGTAAGAGTCTGACAGTCCCTCCCGCCCCACCCAGGGCGGGAGGACTCATTTGATGATTTTGCCACCCTAAAAAAAAAAAAAAACCCATACGTGTGGGGTATCTATGGATAGGTCTTTAAAAATAATATTGAGGTTACTAATATTATTTTTTTTCTAAACTGAACAGTTTGCACGAGAGACACTTCCAAAGTGGTAAAATGTCCCCCCCCCCCCTGTAACTTCTAAAATAAGAGAATGATAAAACTAAAAAAAATATATAATGTAGACCTCAACAAAAACTTCCAACGAAAATTGGTTTGGATGAGATACAGTTAGCAGTATTTGAGATAAAGCAGGCCTGTCTCACTCCGCGGTGTAGGCATAAAACTGCAAGTAGTTGCGGGGCCATTATGTCGTGGCCCATTCACTACGGCTGCCACGCGCCACCCGTTCCGCACGCGCTCCGTCTCCTTAATATTTTTGTTACGTTACGTGTAGTTACGCACAAGTTTCTTGCTTTATGTGCTTTTGGTAAATTAATAACACAATATTATTGACAGGCCTGTTGGTCTAGTGGTTAGTGATCCTGACTGCTATGCCGGAGGTCGTGGGTTCGATTCCCACCCAGGACAAATGTTTGTGTGATAAGCACGATCATTTGTTCTGTGTCTGGGTGTAATTTATCTATAATATGTATGTATTTAGAAATATATAAGTATGTTTATCAGTTGTCTAGTACCCATAACACAAGCTCTGCTTAGCTTGGGACTAGATGGCGTTGTGTGATAATTGTGGAATATTATTATTATGAAGAAAAAAAAAATATAGTACATATTTAGTAATGATCAACAAAATTATCTCCCTGCTTGTGAAGTATATGGGCTTAACTGATCATGATACCTAATCATGAGGTTACAAGTTTGGAAATGAGGCGAGATACTAATTGGGGGGGGGGGGGGTGAGCCTACTGGACGACCAAGATAAAAAGACGACACTCTCACTCACCTTGAGCTGAGTACTAAGAATTAAGATCGGTAGAAAGTAGAAAGATGTTTGCGTTGTTGTTTAAAAGTTCTAACTCAGAAAATGGCCACACTACGCATTCAAGGTCAGCGGTCGTAATTCGCTGCGCCACTTTTTTACCTACCTACAAAGACACGCAACGCGGGGCCTGTGACAGTATGCGATAGTAATTGGTCGGTTACTAGGTTGAGTGCAAAATAATAAGGACTGGCTATTTTGCCATAGACGATAAAAATCTTTTAAATATTATTATTATTTTTTGTGAGATAAATGTTCAAAAATATAACAATAATAGGTAGAAAAGATAATATTATTATAAATATTATTCCTCACGTAAGGTGCCGTAGGTACCTACTATTATCATTCTGTGCTAACAATCAATAATGTATGTAGTAATCGATGACGAAACCAAAAAGATATAGGCTGATGATAAAAACAAAATTCCTTGAGGAACATAGGTATTTATGGTAATAATGTAATTTAGCAAATGCATAAAATACGCATAGGTACCTACCTATTTGTGCCTAAACTCGCAAGTCGCAACCCTATTGAGCTTGACCCATAGTAACCTTTTAATGTCGTTGGCGTCAGATAAACCAAAATAAACTCTCGGGCGTAACTATTCAGTACATTTTTGCTTGCGCACGGGAAGTTTAGGCTATTATAAAAGTAGGTGGGCGGTACGGCTGCCAGTTAAAATGTACTTTATTCTCTCGTATATAGATTTTACATTTGTTTGATTTTTTTTTTGGAGTAGTCCTTCTGTACGTATAGTACTATTAATTATTCTGTGGATAAAGTACATTTTCAAAAACCAGATAAAGTACATTTTCAAAAACCACAAATATAACTTTGCCATTCATACAAACACTGAAAAACAAAGTTATTTTTATTGTTTGTGTAAATGACTTATCTATGCTTGCTACTACGGAACCCTTCATGGGCGAGTCCAACTCGCACTTGGCCGGTTTTTTTTATTGTCAGTATGACCATAAAAAAAACAGAGTGGGTATTGGGGGTATGAGGAACAGAGTGGAAAGTTCCTCGATACCTGGTGTAAAGGAAGGTACCTTCCGACCAGACGTGGGTGTTGTGTCTGGTGGGCTTTCTGCCCGACATTTATAGTCGGAATATTCTGTCTTCTAAGTTCGCTGTTAACTCTGATTGCGCGATGTAGATATCTTACAATTAGTTTCTCCGTCGCTTCATAGATGGCGCTAGTGTACTTGTACATGATTATGTACGCTACAAACACATTTCATTTTGTCTATTCTTCCGTCGACAAAACCGGTTTCTGCGATGTCATGCTACGCGTGCCAGTATCCTTATTCTTTGTTGTAGGCATAAATAATAGAGAATAAGCTCTACATACTTGAACTTTATTCTGGTCTTAAGCTTAACCAGAGTTAGTTATGTTTATAGCCAACTAGAAGTCTCGTAACAACCGCAATAAACCAAGCAGACGATGCATGGCCACGAAACGGAGTGTATGTTGTTAGATGTCGGTAGTAAATGATGCCGTTTCCAAAATTAACCCAGCTAGAGAAACGAGCGATTGACAGATAGTCAGACATCCTTCTAAAGTTCTTTATCTTAGCCTATTTTCCTACATTAAATTCTGGTAATAATTTAAATTTTCCTGTGATCCAGATTCTTCTCTGAAGGCTTGGTGCTGATGTACACGACGGCAGATGAGCCGGTGTCGTGTGTGATGCAGCTGAAGTACCGACACGCCAAGCCCGGCCTCGGGATCATGGCCGGACACTACCGCCTCATCGGAGACAAGGTACAGAATAATATTCCACAACTATCACATAACGTCATCTAGTCCCAAGCTAAGCAGAACTTGTGTTATGGGTACTAGACAACTGATAAACATACTTATATATTTCTAAATACATAAATATTATAGATAAATTACACCCAGACACAGAACAAAATATGATTGTGCTCATCACACAAACATTTTTCCTGGGTGGGAATCGAACACACGACCTCCGGCATAGCAGTCAGGGTCACTAACCACTAGACCAACAGACCTGTCCAGAATACTGATTGGGAATTATTATTGAGATTGGGCATCTTAAGAATTGGGTAGGTCAAGCGACTTTGTGAAAGTAAATGTATTGAAATTGAAAGTACGTTTGAAAGGCGACTGACAAAAGGTTTTTCCAGGGCTGATACAGGAAACGTCGTGAAAGAAAGCCTTATCTTTCTTATCAAATGACAGATGTGTAGTACTTGCAACCAGGGGCGTATGACCATATTAGTTGTTCCCGTGATTTCACCCCCGCTGCTCAAATCCTATCGGCCGTAGCACTATGGTATATAGCCTATAGCCTTCCTCCATAAATGGACTATTCAACACAGAAATAATTTTTCAATTCGAACCAGTAGTTCCTGAGATTAGCGCGTTCAAACAAACAAACAAACTCTTCAGCTTTATAATATTAGCATAGATTATGAACTTGGAAGAAAGAAAAAACATTAATTTTTCCCAGTTCCTTGAGAACAAATTATTAGTTTATGTATACCTATCTGTATATCAGACACAATGTATGTTTTTGCAGGTAGTGATAGTGATAAAGAAAACGAATCAGGAGAAAAAGACTGTGCAGGCATCCAACACGCGCTTCCGCTCGCGACGCAAGGAGATCGAACAAGAGAAGGAACAGACCTTCCATCTGGTGAGTTATACTATACTCTGTTGCTATTGGATTTCAACTTTAAGCTCTAAGTCGAACGTTACAATTTCAATTGTGCGATAAATGCCAATACCATTAGTAATTTTGCCAATTTAGGAGTCAGGAAAGGGGGTAAAATACCTCATTACTGCAATGAAAAAGGATGGTACTATCAACCAGACGGGTGTCGTGTCTGGCCCACCAGACACGACACCCAAAAAAAGCCCACTTTTTGCCCCACTGAATCTTCTGTGTTCTAAACTCGCGGATAACTTTGATTGCGCGATTTAGACACCTTGCGGTCCGTATACGACCTTTTTTTTAGCGCGGAGCGGCGAACTTGAAGATCAAATGTATAGAAATGTTTGTAACACGCCACGAGGCGCTGCCAGTGGCGAATTCGCGGTACTAAGAAAGAGATTATTTTCTTATTCGCGCCGCTCTCCGCTTACGGTCAGTTCACACCGAGACGCGAAGTAACGTGACGTGACGCAACGATACTGCAAATGTGAATCTTTTCGTGTAGTAAATAAAGTTAGATTTTGAGTGCGCTATCAAAATGAAGCGCGGCGCCGCGCTGCGTTGCGTTGCGAAAGGTGTATCTTTTCGTGTAGGAAATAGAGTTAGAATTTGAGTAGCTCTATTGAAACGTGCGGGCCGTTAGTTTTCCGTCGGTGCATAGATGTCGATGATGGTTTATATTGCTTTCATGAAGACTGAATTATGTCCACTATACCACTATTAACTGTGGTCCTATGCTAAGATTTCAACAAGATTTTTATCACGATGCACATGAGTAAAGTCTGGGATGATGCTTAGTGATTTCCCACTGACAACAAAAATAAACAAGGCTGGTGGGGTGTCCCGAGGAAATGACGACAGCACTAAGGGTCGGCTCAGACCGAAACGTGACGCTGCGCGCACATTTCAATAGAGCTATTCAAAATCGAACTCTATTTCCTACACGAAAAGATACACCTGTCACAACCCGGCGCCGCGCTGCATTTTAATAGCGACTCAAAATCTAACCTTATTTAAGACAAGAAAAGATACGCATTTGAAGTATCGTTGCGTCACGTCGCTCCGCGTCTCGGTGTGAACTGACACTAAGTCGCAGCGTCACCGTGTCGTTCCCGTCTCCACACTTAACTTTCTTGAATGATTCTGACACTATTCTGTTATTGTTCCCCCAGGAGCTCGAGCTCCGCAGCGTGCGCTCTCACCGCAACGTGCAGCTAGTGTGGCGGCGGTACTCCGTGTCCACTCGCCGCGAGCAGTGGACACAGTTCGAGCTCACTCCGGGGAAGTTCCCGCCCTTCGCCTTCAGCCGCGTGCGCAGCTACACCGCCGACACGCAGGCGCCCCTCGTGTGCACGCACGCGTACACCTAGCTAGGTATGTATCGGTACTGTTGTACTGTACTGTTAGTGAACAAGTTCCCTTCGCCTTCAGCCGCGTGCGCAGCTACACCGCCGACACGCAGGCGCCCCTCGTGTGCACGCACGCGTACACCTAGCTAGGTATGTATCGGTACTGTTGTACTGTACTGTTAGTGAACAAGTTCCCTTCGCCTTCAGCCGCGTGCGCAGCTACACCGCCGACACGCAGGCGCCCCTCGTGTGCACGCACGCGTACACCTAGCTAGGTATGTATCGGTACTGTTGTACTGTACTGTTAGTGAACAAGTTCCCTTCGCCTTCAGCCGCGTGCGCAGCTACACCGCCGACACGCACGCGCCGCTCGTGTGCACGCACGCGTACACCTAGCTAGGTATGTATCGGTACTGTTGTACTGTACTGTTAGTGAACAAGTTTCCTTCATGAGCCAAGGGTAGGTAAGCATTGAAAAATATTGACCTTGAAAATTTATTGGTGCGGTTATATTATTTAGCCACGAATTCCTGAATCAGTGTGAGAAGTAATTGACTGAATTACTTCATATTCTTATTTATTGTTTCAGAGTTAAACGATGACAGACTGCAGGATGCCGCCGCCTCGTCGCCTGCCCCCAACGAGTGATATAATTCATATAGCTTCTATTGCCAAGTTTGTATGTTTACTAATACCGTAAACCAGGGACCCTAGTCTGCTATTTTTATAAATTCGTCATTCCAAAACCATCCCAATGTAATTTAAATGTAATTTTGCCAAAAGTTCATAATCTGTTAAATTCATAGTGGTCGATGGTCCATGGTCTCGTAATAGAATTGTGATATTATGAGATTTGAACATTTATTCATGCTAGATTTTATTTATTTCTATTTTTTCCATATTATTTATTAGTGATATAAGCAATCTGAAGTAGTAAGATTCGTAAATAGAAAAATATTTGTGCGACATTACCATTCTGTGCCAATTCTTTCAATGGAGTGTCAGTGGTTGACCATTGGGAAGTCATAATGACGCCATTATACTAGTAAATTACTAAACTTCTCACTATATTTTATAATAGCAGACTTGAGGGCTCTGGCAGGGTGAACTTTTACGCAACAACATTACTTTAATTGATAGGAAATTGGAGTTGTGTAAATGTGTGGAATATGCTAAGCATTATTGAGGGCTTCCTACATGAGTGAGTTGTGTGCCAGTGGAAAATGTCACGGTAAAAGCTTTCAGCTCTCCACTAGGAACTGCAGCAATAAAAGCGCTTTTCGCTTGAACTGAAAGAGGAAGAAAGCTGTCAAATGTAGCTAAGTAAAGACTTAATTTGATTGCCATCGACACAATTAAGAAGAATAACTGTCAAATTAGTTCCGCATAGATGGCGCTGAGTATTTGTCACTGTCATTTTGGTCTTTGCTAAAAGCTTCCCGCTAGGTGGCGCTAGAGTTTTGCTTTTCGCTGATTTGTCCATTCATATTCAAGATGTCTTTGGCATGAGACAAATATTCAGCGCTTTTCTCACGACGAAGCTCAAACAACTCCGTTGCTTGATGTCATGATATTCAGTGAGGTTAAGTTCACATCGAGACGCAACATGGCGCGACGATAACGGAAATGTGTATCTTTTCGTGTAGGAAATAAAGTTAGATTTTGAGTTGCTATTTAACTGTGCGTGTTTCGCGATATCGCACTGTGTCGCATCATCAGTGAAATTAGTATCTTTTGGTGTAGTAAATTAAGTTAGATTTTGAGTCGAGTATTGAAATGTGTGCGCAGTGTCGTGACTCGGTGTGAATTTACCAATAATGGATATTATTAGACCTCATGAACAAAAACCTGCAGGATATTGACTGGAAACGTAATGTCCTCATATTTAATCGACATGAACGTTTCAGAAACAGTTACAATATACTTGTATGCATTTATAGAATTTTGTTCAAAAGGCAAGATTTCTAAGCTAATAATAATAGCTGAATAGTTAAACAAGGCTGCTGTGGCGCGTGGCCGCCATTCTTAAAAAAGTGCATAATATCTAGACGCCAAAAGAGCCAAGGCTCTGAATTTCTCCTACTGCATGTCAAAAGTCTGCCCATTTTAGGCTATGACTGATTCGGATTACTGATCTAAAGTAATTCAATAAGTCTTTAAACTAGCCCCCCTAGCCAAGTTACAATCGCTACACGCAAACGCTCAGTAGGCTTTAATAGATTTTCAACCTTTAAACTTAATGCATACAAGTTGAAAATCTATTAAGGACTACTGAGCGTTCCCGGGTCGACGGCGCGTTGTGTTCCACGCGCGCCTCAAAGAGTGTCAGCATAATGACGGGGCCCCCTCTAGAGGGCCAAAGCCTGCCGGGGTCGCGGGACTTATATCATTACCGTGACCCTGGAACATAAAGGGCTATTGAAGGACACCGTGGATTTTAGTCAGTACGAGTCTGACAGTCCCTTCCGCCCTGCCCTGGGTGGGAGGACTCATTTGATGATTTTACCACGATAAAAAAAAGGACTACTGAGCGTTAGCGACCGGAACGATCGAAAACGCTATGTAGTCTTCAATAGATATTTAACTTTATACGCTAGGGCATAAAGTTGAGAATCTATTAAAGCCTACTGACGTGTGATGTTTTGTGACTTGGCTAGGCTAATTCTGTAAAAGTTTTCTCATGAAGTGTGCGAAGGATTGTTAGAGCTTAATATAAGGCCGTTTCTGGTTGTTATAAAATATCGAATGCTGCACAAGAGTTTTATGAATTAATATAAGTGTTGTAGTGTTCAAATTAATGTCGAATGGATTACCGGTTTTATTAAATTGTACAAATTGGGATTGTTAGTTCAATTTTATTTTCGGTCTCACTATTCAGATGAAAATGGTTGTTTATTTTCTTTCAATTCGCTTAAGATGCCTTGGTATCTGTTTTTAAGGGTTGCCGTCGTGTTGACGCTACGTATACGCTACGTTAGTGTCTCGTAAATACCCCTAATAATGATACCTTGTAGTGTATTCATGTTCCGTATGATTTCTGAATCGTGGGACCTTGAAAATAACACTTTTTCAAGATTGAATTATTTCAACAATAGGCTATTTGACTAAAAAATTCTAATTGGTCCGTCAGTTAGATTATCAAATAATATTTGACCCGTATTTTTTCTTTTTTTACGCAAACCAAAATTGACGGAGATATGATGCTTTTAAAATTGCCAATACGTCACAATTCAGTACATTTTTACTGAATTCTGACGTCACGAGCCCCTACTCTCGAGTCTTGATGTGTTACATCTTGGTAAATATTCATTGATTTTACTTATAAAAAAATATGTGTCCGTTATTTTTCAAAACTCTAAATAACGGACTAATTAGATTTATAATTTATTGATACTGTCAAATAGCCTATTTTCAGTAGTGAAGATCGGTTAAATTCACCATAATTATGGATTCTTTTATCTACTTAGCTCTAAATTGTCAATTTTAAAAGACAAAAATTGATCATTAGTTTTGGATCACATTTTCAATGTATTTATATATCGACGTTTTAGAAATATACCAAGTGGATGTTGTAATCTTACGAGTCGATTGAAAATATTTGGACTGATATCCGAATTTGATGGATCAAAAAATAGTTTTTATCGTCTTCGGCTCTGGGTGTATTTTTCAACGGACCCTTGTCCTGTAAGCTGTTGAGCACGAATGTTGTGATTTCTATTGCCTTAGGCTAAGTATTGTAAGTACCCAGTGTTCTGCGGCTCTAATATAACTAAAAATTTTCGTACTCTTGACGCTAATTTTAAATTATTGTATATTTTTTTCAACGTAGAAGTTCAAACTCCTTGATGCCAAATTAACTTAAGGCTCGATTAGTTTGTGAATGTTTATAAAATTCTACATTGATGTTACAGATTTAAGAGGATTATACTACCGTTTTTAGGGTCAGAATTGTTAGTAAAAGTGTTGAATTTTTAAGTCAAATCGCTAGCTAGAAAGGCATAGAAAGATCAGACAACATGACCGCTGGTCTCTCTTACACTCAAGTTTGAAAAATATTGTTCTATCTATTTTGAATTAGCGTCAGGAGTAAAGCCCAAATCTTATGTAAATAAGTCCCACTTGACAACACAACACTCGTCGTCTTCATGTAACTGATGAAGTACAAAAATGTATTTTATAGCGTGGGAATAAGAACTACTTCGTCCTTGGGATCTTTCTTCAATAGGGTTAACTATAAATTGGTGACCAGCCAATCGCTTTATGTATTGACGGAAGGAGTACCAACCTTCACACCCTCCAATATGGTAGTAACTTTGTCATAAATGCCAAAAATGTAATATTAGTCTGTCTTTTAGATTATAAAAAAATATTGGACACGTATTTTTTTATTTGTAAATTAGACTAAAAATGACAAAGATATAGCTTATTAAAGTTACCTACGTGTGACGTCACGCCGCGTGGCATTTTTTCGCGCGGGGTGACGTCACACGTAACTTTAATGGGCTATATCTTTGTTATTTTTTGTTAATCGAAAAAAGAAAAAATACGTGTCCAACATTTTTTTATAATCTAAAATACGGACTAAATAGAATGTAATTATTTTGACTCTGGAAACTACCCTATTATAATGTTTTCAATATGGAAGCCAGTAAAACTGGTCACTAATACTGACCAGTATCCTTAGATTAAAAAATATCCAGATTCCATGTTCAATACAAAACGTAAGTTTTTTCGTGAAGGCACTCTTTTAAAAATGTGTGAGTGAGCTCCACGCATACATTTAAATGTTTTCCTTGGAGATGTTCACTTGTTTTACGTAGGAATCGAACGAAGGGTATAATTTTTCTTCCTTTTTTTGGCTTCAATTATCTGTGGCCTACCTAGAGAAATCTGGATATTCTAAATTCTAAGGACTGAGGTGACAAGACGAAAGAGTTCTTATACCTACGCTATACAACATTATTTTTAGTATATGCGAAACCTAAATATAGTTTGTTCAGAATCAGTAACTGATTCGATTCCAATAATATTTACACCATGTTACATTTTTTTTCAAAAATATTTTAACAAAATTTTATTACTAGTTAATTACAATACAATCACCGTACGGTTAGGTACCTATTGCCAAACTATTATCACGAGTGTATAACACAGGAGACGTGGTTTACGTGGATGTACTGGAAAATGAACATGTTTTTGAACGGACAACCAGGTAATATACAAGCTTATAACTTTGTGATTTTTTATGATACGGTTTTAAAATTTTGTACATAGATTCTTTACACAAAAAATTAGACAGGTGTATCGGGTTTCGCATAAACAAAAAATAATGTTGTTTATAACCTTTTATAATATTCGACTATACGACGCTTTTAGACCACCCCCTTCTTACTCTATTGTAAATAAATCCTTGTAACTTTATTCTGCTCAATTTTCGGTACACTTTAAAGTTGAGTTGTTGAGCTATACCTAATTTAACGCTTGCTAATATAATTTAAGCTTAAAGTACACAGTCTAAAAGACTAAAGTCCTTTGTTAATGACGTTAAAGTCTAAAGACAGTCATAATAACGGTATCTAATAAGAAAAGTAGTGCTTTGTACTAGTCTTAAGTCTCGTAATGAGATAATAAAATTATTGATTGCAATTTTCCTTGTTTTTGTTATTCATACAAGAGTTTCCACTTACGCTATGCTTCTTACGTATTTCCATAAAAGGAATACAGGAGACATGACTTTTTGTTCTTTTAGGTCCGGCGACCAAAGGATATTTTTCTTGGGCAAATGATTTTCGACCTTATTCCATAAAGTTAGAGCTGAATTTCCTTTAACACAGATAAGTCGAAAGAGCAGCTCGTGGCGAAATAATAACAGCTGCAAAGGTCAATATTTAAGGTTAAGTCACGTTTGCCGAGGTTGGTCTCCAGATGTGAGACCATTTATCATAGTGAGTTTCCTCCGTGTCTCGGAAAGCACGTAAAGCCGTTGGTCCCGGCTGTCATTTGTAGATCTTTGACTTTAAGCTCGGAAGTCTGACAACCAGTCTTACCAAGGGGTCTTACCCAGTTACTGGGTTGTAGAGGTCAGATAGGCAGTCGCTCTATGTAGAATACTGATATTCAGCTGCATCCGGTTCGACTGGAAACCGACTCCAACATAATTGGGAAAAGGCTAGGCGGATGATGAATAAGTCAATAGTCCCTAGGTGAAAGGTTCTATCGATGAACCAGACCTATATGAATCGTCCTATCGGCGAAACGTCCAAAGGTGAAAGAGTCGGTGCGCTCAGATTTTGAATGAGAAATAGAATCTTTCCGAGCGTGTGAGGTGAAAATTATTTTATTTCCCTGAGATTTACGTAAACCTTTTAGTAGTTTAAGCTTAGGCATTATTTTATGATTAGATATGGTTTAATGTTCAAACTTTTCTGTTGCATAGAATCTGACAATCGCAGATATGATCAAATAAAGAATTTATGAAATAGGCAATACTGGCAGGTCCATAAAGTTCAAAATGTTTGGAGTGGCAAACTGGTACAGCCTGGTCCCTATTGTAGGACTGATCAAGTTGACATAATTTAGAACTTTAATGTTAATGTGCAGATACAGGAGCCAGGGTCTACTTCCCGGGATACAGAAGAAAAACACTTTAATGTTAATATTTTCACGTATAATTTTTATTTTACATTTTGTTTATTGAATATATTACTTGCTTTTTTCTAAATAAAACAACTGTTCTAAGTTCTATTAATTTTATTTTTTTTATAGTTATGTTTATATATTTTGTTGAAATTAAGTTTATGTACACGAGAGGTGCGGCGGACAGCCCAGCGAGCGCCCGCGCGCGCCCGCCCTGAGCCCCGGGCGGGCGCGCGCGTTAGATCAGGCGCTCGCTCAGCCAGATTCAGGAGTCGGCGGGCCGGTCGGGCCGCTCGCGCAGCTCGGCGCGCTCGCGCTCGGCCCGCTCGCGCTCGGCCCGCTCCGGCCGCTCGGGCCGCTCGGGCCGCTCCGGCGAGCGCGGCATGCTGGGCTCCGTGTTGCGGCGCCGCACCTTGCCGCGCTTCTTCAGCATGGTGGCCTGCGGACGGGGCGCGACTGGCAGCGGCGGGGCGGGGCGCGAGCGGTCAGGTGCCCGCCGCCGACGACGCGCCCGCGGACCCGCGCTTGGTTTTCTTCAGCATGGTCGCCTGCAGCACACGCACGTCACGCGCCGCCCGCACCCCGCACCGCCCCGCCGCCCGAGACTACGTACACCTGACTACCGCGAGCCCCGGGGCCGCGTCCCAGACGTGCTACTACGACTGTGGCAGACTAAATATGTACAAAGCGGAGGTTCCAAAGTTCGATCAAAGCGTACATGTGCCCAAAGAGTAGAGTGCGATCGACTGGACTGTAGCGTTACCCGCGCGTGCCGATGTCGCTGCGATATGTCAGGTGTACGTAGGTGAGAGCCGACCGGTGACGGCCTCGGGCGCAGCCGCGGTGCCGGCACGCGCCGTGCGGACACCGCGGCTTGCTATAACTAGTGGAACATCGGTGCTGAGTGGAGTTTGAGTGCTCGGGCGATACGTGACTCGGGACGGTATATTTTAAAATACAAAGTTCCGCTTCATCATCTATGCTCGAATATAATGTCTATGGTTGATTCTAAAAGGTCTAACTACAAGCTTCACTAATGTGTTAACAATATTCTAATTCAATCAATGTAGAAAGCCGTATAATTCAATTTTTATTTAGCGTTCACTTGTTTTGTCCAAAGTTAATTCTATTTTACTTTGTTCCACATTCTAGTTGATCAAGCGAAACTTTTAGTTTGAACAAGATAGTTTTAGTTCAATATCTTTAGTTAAATTGTTAATAAGCTTTAAATTGAGCCCTGTTTGGGCACAGGCAAGCGAGCACATGCAAACATTGACGGATATTACGACTGACGAGAACTGAGCATTTGAGCGTGGCGTCACAATGAGATTAAACTATACCAAAGATAAATTTTACTTGGCTGTTCTGCATTCACAATACTTAGTAAGAAATAACATATAGCAGTTAAGTGTCTAATTCGATATCATAAAATGTTCAGCAGCACTTGCAAACATAAGTTAAAACAACGACACATTCAATAGGCGGCCTTGTAATTAAAAATATTAAAAGTCCTTATGTCATACTTTGCTATTTTTGGTCATGTATCTTGTGGTCACCAAAAGCTGATGTTTCCCTTTTCTTTTTAAACCGACCTCTGTTACACAAGCAACATGTGTACAGGTTTATTCCGTTAGCTGTGCAGATTATTTATTACAAAGTGCAGCAACTTGCATAGTTCGCCGTGGACTGGTTTGAAATACTGGGGACCATTCTTTATGGCTCTAGAATTATACCTACTCTATAAAATTTTGCCCACGATTCCACTCCCCTCAGTTTTCCCCCTTCATGTTTAATGGTAAAAATTACCATCTTTAGAATCCCATCTATCTCTGTACTGATATTTATCAAAAACGGGTCATCGGTTTAGGCTTGAAAGCGTAACAAACAGACAAACTCACTTTCTCGTTCAAATATTAGTTAAGTGTACCCCTTCGGGGGTACCATTTCCACATTTTCCATGAGTATTAATGTGATTTAAGAAAAACGAAAATTTTATCAGCCTAAGGGTAATTTAGGAACAGTCATATGTCTTTAAAATGCTCAACCCTCGTCACGTGTTAGTATGTAAGTGCGATGGAGTGTAGTTACCTTAAGCGCCGACTTGAGAACAACCACCTCCGAGGGTGCCGCCACCCACGGCTCGCCGTCCACCTGTACTGGGATCTCGCTCTTCAGGTTGATCTTGATGTGGCCACCCTGATAACAAGGTTGGTAGGTTATTTTGCTATCCGTATTCTGCCTACCACACGCACAAGCTACACCACAGTTCTGCAATGAACCATGTCGGGTTTCTATGGTTATTCTAAGAACAATATTTATTACACGTAAAAATTAAGATCGATATGTAGAGCCACTGAATACGAGCCTCCAGAGGTTACACTAGTAGACACGACGATGTGTTTTTGTTTGGTATAATTATTATCAGTCTATTTAGCCTTTGCCCAGGAATGGGAGAAGGTTACAAAACAAAAAACAAATGAGACCTCCCGACCTGGTTGGAGCTGAAGGGATTTTCATACTCTTTCTGACAAAAAATCACTATGTTCCTTTTGGTGCCCTTTGCGTTACAGGGTTTCGGTGTCCTTTACAGAAGGTCCCGCGGCCTCGGCAGGCGATAGGGACACACTGTCGCCGTGTCATTCAGTTTGCTGCTCCTTGAAGCGTACGTGGAAAACTACGCGCTATCTACCCGGGACTTGTTCTTGATCGAGCGGCGAGCTACCCATTATCGTCGTCCTCAAATCCTTGATAGACTCTAGGTCTATGGTCTAATACCCCAAATGGTTTGCATAAGTCTTATAGTAGAGACGTTGTGAAGTAGATAAATTCTAATGTGTCTGTGGGTGTGTGGAGGGGTTTGTAGTTTTGTAAAATTATGAACCTTGTTTTCAGTACATACCTGCGCTATCCGCATGGCGCCTCGCAAGCCAGACTGGATCTGCCCCAGGTGCACGACTCCCGTGACCCCCACGATCTCCAGCATGCCATCCCAGTGGTTGGGCTTGCTGAACTGATCGTCCTTCTCTGGGCCCCACGGGTTCGCGCCCGAGCCCCAGCTGTGGGAAGAAACAGGTTAGTGGCTGTAGTGAAAAGTTATAAATGTATGCTTAAATGTGTAATATTAAACCAGCGAAACTTTAACAATAAATCACCAAAATCTGTATCGGAATGCACTATCGCCGTTCTCATCGCTTGAAACCATTTTGATTAAAAAAATCATTTTGACGCTTTCAAAATGGAACTGCGAAAGCTACAGTTAAAACACTAATATTGTATTGGGGGATATCGATCAAAAATTGAAATGTATCGTATAGCTGACGGTTTAACAAGAGGTCCTATTAATTTACCTGAGTATATTTAAAATGATGATCCCTTCTAACTGAGGCAGTTCCACGAGCTTGCCATCCACTTCTAGACGGATGGCTTTGTGCAAGTCCTTGCACATCTTGCGCCCCACCATCTTGCGGAGTCCCATCTTTACGTACACACCTTTGTTTCGGAGCCTAGAGAGCATACATAATCTTATTAGAATGAGGTTACATACCGAGGTAATGGTATCAAATCATATTCATTAGCATCCAAATAAGTCTGCCGAAAGATTGGATTTAGTTTTTTACAAATGCCAGTTTTAATGGTCATCTAACTCTCCTCCAGAAATCACCCACAGCTTGGTAAAGGCCTGAGTTCCTAATGATTTGAATCAACGTAAGTTGTTGAACAACTTAGGTTTTGTTCATGATTTGGCGATTTGGGGCGGTGGGTGCGACTTGAATGCCGTCACGCCGCAGGTTTTATTTCAGTGGCTCGAAAAAGCTTGTATAGATAACGAATAAAATGACCAGTTTTAGGGAAAGATGCGTACCTGCTATTAAACTTATTAGGGTTCTCTTCACGAGCGTTGTGGAAATCTAAGCAGAGGTCCGCGTCGATCCCGATGCCGAAGTAGTTGTTCATCACCAAGATCTGCGAGTTGTCCTCACTTTGTGATCCTGTGGTCACAGACGCTGCGGAATCACACAAATGTAGTCACCACTACGGTATGATGAAATGGCGCGCGGCTTTACCTTTTTTTAAAAGAATAACTCACGAAGTTGAAGAAGAATAGTGTTTTTGTTCTTCTTCTTGGAGAGTCCAGAAGATAATCATCTTTTTCTGAATTTCTTCCTTCTATATTACATTAGTACAGTTAAAATTTTGTGTGGTCCAAAAGTAGTCCTTAACAGGACCCGTCCCTAATACGTCGGTGGTGAGAAATGATATCCGTAAGAATGTTTGGACCACAAAAAGCCAATGAGTTTTTCTAATATGATAAGCGTTGTAGGCATAGCCAGATAAAAACGAATCTTAATTCGTTTATTTTTATGGGAATGGTATCATATATAATGGTATCATCGTTTATTTTTATGGTGTATTATTTGTTGAAAATCGGTTACTGGCATGATTGGATTGATACTTGGCCATACCACGCCAACTTGAATGATCGTTGACAGACCTTCTCCATTGAAAAATTAAATTAGATTCGTAAATATCTAGCTGGAAAAGTTGAACGTAGGATAAGCATTCCTGCGTTCAACTTTGGTCGTTCACGTCGTCAACGACAACGCTAGCTCTGCAAGCTCCTATTTCCACTAACCAGGTAGTTGCTTGGAGAGCTCCTTAGGCTCGTCCTGCTTATCTTCGGGGTGGAAGACGACGGTCCAGCGGTCAAGGCGGATCTCCTCGGCATCGATAACGTCGCGCAGCAACGATAGCGGGTCTTCGCAGCCGGTGTAACCGGAGCCCCAGCGAAGCGTGCGGGCTAGGTCGTTGCCTGAAGAGTTTTGAGTGATATTGAATATGGGGAGCTTGGACAGTCTCAAAGAGAAGATATTGATAGTTTAGATTTAATTAATAGCAAGATTCCTATTAGCGAAATCCCAAAAGTGTTTGCTTCATAATTTCGCGCAAATAAGCAAATTCCTAAATGCCAGAAAACTACCGAATGACACTGGTTTTAGATGACTACTTAAATTACTTATATTCGACCTGTATGTGACCACTCGCACAGCTTTATCGATTGCTTCGTTTAAAACTTGATAGGTTCAGGTGGCTGCGCATGAAAAGAGAAGGACCATATCCTGCGGAGGGGGTTCTACATTGCCACTAGTAAGCTATTGTTTGAGATCTTACCAGTGCCGAGCGGCACGATGGCGCAGGGCGGGTTAGAGCACTGCGAGTCCTGGCCGACGTTGTCGAGGCACTGCAGCACCCAGCCGATCGTGCCGTCGCCGCCGCACACCAGGATCTTGTAGTTCGGAATGTGACGAAACACGTACAGCCTGCGAACCAGATAATTTGCGATGTATAACTGACTTTAAGCCTACCTTTAACGGAAACGTAGTTAGCAATCGATCAATGAATTGTGACAATAATACCAAGGCTTCTAAGCCACAGCTTTTGCAGTCTGTAGATATAAGAGTGGAATTATCCCATTAAACACTCCTTTACAAAACTGTAATTCTTTAATCAGTACCCTGAGCACGAGTTTTCAGTATTTGAGACGTAAAGTAAACTGGAACTTTGGCAACTTCAAATTGACAATTTTCAAGGAAAAAATTAGTTCCTTCTTCGCACACCAGAGGCGCTGTTCCATTTTTTCATACAAAAAATGCTGTAAATACTGGAAAAAAGCTGTAAAGTAAAATAGTGAAAACTCGTGATAAGGGTACAGTTTTCTATTGTTTTAACTTTTACTGTCCCTCAGTTTTGGGGTATAAGTACCATAGGAAATTTTAAAATTCAGAAGATATAAGAAGATTAAATAGTGACTTACCCAGGCAACGGACCTCCATTTTCAAGGTCAAACACCTGGTAAGGGTTAAGGAGTTTGCGGAAGGAAGAAATGAGCTCGAGGCCTTGACAGCCTCCAGACTTAACGTTAACGAACACCAGCAGAGGCTTCACGCCCGCCGGCACCATCGAAGGTTCGATGCTCGGCAACAACATCACTGAGGAACAGAATACCAATTTACAATCTCAACTAGAACTGTTAAAAAAGTCCTATTATGCTCTTTCTCATTCCTGGACAAAGGCCTTCCATATCTCGCAAACACGCCCGTCCTTGGTCTGTTGAAACCCCTCTTTCGGTGCATCCACACCGCCGGTAACATTTGTGGAGCAACAAAAGGCAACACGGTAACATTCGGCAATATTCGGTAACTTTTGTGGCTCCTTGTTACTATTTGTTGATAACAATCAACAAATAGTAACATACTCATCCACACCGCAGTAACATCCGACAACAAATATTACCGTGTTACTGTATGTCGAGTAACGTTGCTCGACAATCGGTAACATTGTTAGATAATGGGGGTAACATTGTTACCGAATGTTGAGCAACGTTACACATTTTGTTGACTGATGTTACCGAGTAACATTTGGAAACGTTGAGCTACAAATGTTACCGGCGGTGTGGATGCACCGTTTATTGTCTCTGGGTACCAGTTTCAAGTAATTTGTGGCTCACAGTCCGGAATGTGGCAGGCATGTCCTACCCAGTCCAGTTTAAATTGGGAAGCCTTCTGAGTCACGTCGTCGTTTGATTTAAAAAAAAAATGACTTGTAATAGTTTGTAGCTCTTTACTACTGTTCCTCTGAAATTAACCCTATTTTGGCTTCGACGAAAACATCGATTGGAAAACTAAATGGCCATTACTATTTAGTAGTAGTAGCTAAGTTTGAGTATGGTTTTGAAAATCATTATTTGATGGGAAAGTAAATTCCTTCAAAAAAGCTGGAGTTTATTTTTTTTAAGTTTATGCTGTGACTAAGATCAACGATTCCCAGTACAGTTAAAAGTCATCTGCATAAATACATGTGACTCACCCAATAAATGCTTATCTTCATATTTGGCCTCTCTGAGCGCATAGAGCGCGCGCACTGCTTTGCTCGCGTCTTCATACGTGATTACCATCGACCCGTACTCATAGTATATAGGGCCGATCGACGTGAACTTATTATCTGTGCGAACAAAAAAAACTCTTCTAAAACAAGAAAATACTTAAATAAAGTCTTCAAACACAAACGGAATATTTTAGGGGAAAAAATACTTTTCAGTAACTTTGGCGAAGTTGGTTTCCAAACGCAGTCAGGTTTTAAGATTCATTTAAATGCTGTTTCAATAGGAAATTTTAAATACGTAATTGTTTGCGTGTTCAAACTTTCAAAACTTAGGGTTTCTGTACCAGTGTACCAAGAGTTGTGTGCATTAATGTTACCTACTTTACTTCTTTGCGTAATAAAACTAATATTATATTTGTGGTGTACTAACCAGCACCCAGGAACTCCACCAAGATGTTCTCGTAGTTCCTTTCAGACAAGCCGGGTGGAAGCGAGGCCACGAAAAGCGCGAGCGTGGGCCCATGGGGGTCGCGGCGCGGCTGAAGGTAAAACCGCGCTAACTCCATGCGCCTCACCGACTCGCGCGCCAGTCGCACCACGATGCGCCACGGTCGCTCCTCTTCATCAAGCACGCGCTCCGACACTGGGCCAACAATTGCAAGCTACGCGTGATTATCTGATAACTCCATTATTGTTGGCAGGTCTCATGACTAAATGGACGTAATACTTATGTCGATTTTCTAGGAATCTAGGTTAATCAACACTTGACAAGATCAGTCCTTGCTTAAGAGAACATCCATTTATACATACCAAGACCTCTCTGTTGCTTCGAAAGCACATTAAGCTGTTGATCCCAATTATCATTCGCAGATATTTTAAGGCTTTCAGAAATAGTCAAAAGCTCGAAAGTGACAGCAAAGGGATCCGTATTAGCTACTGTTGTAACTTAGATTTGGATATCAGGTACTTGTAAAATTGTGGCATTTAGGCTGATGATGACTTGAGGGCATACATTTTATCAGCGATAACGACAGACCAAAACGGTTCAGAATTTTCGAGCGACATACCGTAGGTGGACCAGTATTCAGTCGTTATCTTTGCTAAGGCTCTCTTTATTACACTTGTTAGATGCTTACCCCCTCGGTCCAACAATATTTCTGAACAGCGGTAATCATGCACGGCCCTCGCAGGGTCGAGCCCAAACCGCTCGAGCGCGGCGGCCATCAGGTCGGCCACGGCGTCGTCGCCAGAACAGCCTACCGTCACAAACGTCTCGCCGGCGCCCGCTACTCTACCCGGGTACACTCGTACCTCGCCACCACCACTCTCGGGCTCTCTGTGTACAACACATGGGAAAAACACGTAAGTAACCTTGCTACTAAGAAATAATGATGCAATTTGATTGACTTGACGTCGTCGTGGTGATCGTGTTTTGTTTTTCATCTACCCGTAGATAACAACGTGTTTTATGTCATAGGTCGTAGTGGTAAAGTTGACTTTCACTTGTAGTTGGAATTGGTCGAATTGCAATCGCGTCGCGCCATGCGTAAAGTCCCTATGTCTATGAATGTCTGCACGTATGACTCAAGTTGAGTCGGTGATGGTTCCTAGAACACGTGTTCCGAAATAACTGGAAATATGTGCTGTTAGGTATTTTCAAGAAGTGTTTTTGATATCTTGCTACATTCCAGGAAATGTTAGTAAGCGAATTTTATAACAAATTCTTCGCCATTTTTTGCGAATATTATTATTAGTAGTAGCTTATTCAGATCGCTGTCTAATGTTTTTATGAAGTTGCCGATGATGACTTGTTCCAGATATTTTTTCATTGAGATATGCCCCGTAACAAGTCCTCTGATGCGTGAATTTGTAGGTAGTAGGTTAATGGCAACAAGCTTGTCATATTACATAGGTCCCAAAAACAACTGACAGCACTTTTGCTCTACATTATGAGGATTATTCTTAGTTGTGTTGGTGGGTGGTTGGAACACTCACTTGAATCGTAAGAAGAGTGCCGGTCTCTTGTTGGGAAGGCGCGTGACATGCGCGAGCGGCGTCGGGTCCTTGAGCGGCGGCTCGTCGCCGGCCAGCGCGTCCGTGAGCTCGAACAGCTCGGGGTCCCGCGCCACGTGGAAGGCCCGCAGTGCGGCCGCGACTAGCTCGCGTTCGTTCCAGTTTCGGCCCACCACTACGGGTCGGTACAACCGCCGGGTCCACGCCGCCTCGCCGTCGTACACCTTCACCACTTCTGTTACACCGTAAAGATACATCATGCAGTTGAGCTGTAGACGTCTTAGTTAGGACTTTATCAGCATTCGTCATCATTTAAGTTGTGACAAGGTTGTATGTGTGGCCAGGCCATATTAGAAAAGAGGAATGAATAAGAGGAAATCCCTCATATTATCTTTGGAAATCGGAGAATCTATAAGTCTGAATCTACGCGTGTCTAAGTCGTATTGTTGTGGGTACCTTCATCCCGATCATCCGGGGTCCGGTCCCGATGCTGTTTGTGGTCCGGGCGGTGGTCCTGGTCGGCGGGAGCGCCCGTGGAGCCGCCGCCGGAGCCCGAACGGCCCTCGCAGCCGGAACTGAACTCCTCGCTGACGCTGCGCGCTGCAACACCCATATCGCTCACATACACACCCCCGATCGCGCCACGGATCGCGTCGTCATGGAATAGCCAAAATGTATGTTATATTCAGTCCTGTCTTGAGAAAAAATAGTGTAGGTTCTTGTTTTTCAAGAAGCTACAGGATTATAACACAAAAGATCACAAATAATGCACAGGTAAAGAAGTAGAGACTTCTCAGTCTCAACTCCTTTAGGAGGGGCAAATCAATTGTTGATTTTCTCTTCCCGTAGAGTTTAGTCGTGTTTTATTTCAAACCATTTTATCAAGCTTTCTTTTATCTGTAGTACATATTATTAAGCGGTTTCAGGATTGTTTTAATTTCAGGACACAGCTCTCCTAAGTAAGCGAACAACGCAGGCAAAAAGGGAAGAATTATAAGTCAGTTTAAATCATAGTATTTAAGATCATTCATTTATTAATCCAAGTTATTGTGTTAGGTTTTCCATACAACAAGACTTAAAAACTTTCAGACTGTCTGACTGGTCAATTCTTTCAAATACTTAAAATGATTATTTGAAACTTTTACAAATTGTATCTCGATGTATGGAATTGTTATAGCTACTTTTATATAATTATCTTTATCTACTAACATTAAATTGTATGATACGTCTGATGTTGCGGGAGTTAGAATTGCATTTATGTGAAGATCGACATAGTATTGAACTTTTGTAGTTCTAATTCGCATAGGATTCCCTCGGATATGTTTAACGACAATCATACAACTTTTTACACACATTAATTTTTAGAATGTCATTGTAAAACACATTTATTTCAACTTAAGTTTTATCGTCAATTTAATTCTTTGAGGCAATTCTTTTATATCATAATAGAATCAATTGCCGTTCCTAAACTTATGTTGTACAATGACATGTTACACGAAGCTGCGTTGGACATTAAGCATACATAAATACACACAATGTATGTCGTTAATTTCGCGTTTCCGTCTGTTACCTTCGTGCCGTTGGAATACTACATCATGAGTATTCTTGGACTGACCGGTCTGAGCGTTCCAGGAGTGGGCACGGAATGTATCCAGGGCTTCAATCAACTACAAGGCTAGTGCCGGGACAGTATAGCTAAGATTCAAAGAGATTTGTTGAAATGAAAGCTGTGTGAATAAAAATTTAATGAAAATATAAGAAGGTAGGGGAGCATTCAGTCTTAAAATCTTTATCATATAGGCAATGGATAGGTTCCTTTATTTTTTATGGAATCATTTTTAACGGTTTTCCAAATTTTGAAACACGGCAGAGCTTGCAAGATCCATAATCTTTACTTCATGGGACAGCTAATGCCAATAAAACAGTGCCACAATAGTAGCTTTAACAATTTTGGGGTCTTGTAGTTTCATGAAAGGGAAGTCTTAGAGTGTGGAGTGACGGCATCGAGTGAGGTAGAGGGGTGCCGGTCGTGTGCAGTGTGTTACTGGTTATAAAGCTGTAGCTGATCGTAGCTGCCTCATGCACACACAGAAACCCAGAGAAACGTAGGACGTAGTGAGGTAGCTTCAAGGCTTCGAGATCTTCATAAGAATGTAAACGGCTTTTGAAGATCCAACGTTATTTTACGTATATTTTCTATATTGTGATTTCTATTTGTTCAGTCGGTGGATCTCGTAATTTCCGTGTACATTCTTATTTCAAAGTTAGTAGAGGTAGTGATTCGTTGGTTACCATAGTAGTAGAGCGTCTAGAAGGAAGGTATAAGCTTACAGCGAAAGCTTTACGATTAACCTGACCAAACTATAATCAAAAGTTCAGCCAAGTAACATGCATGAAGTTGTATCGACCAGGGCGTCCATGTGAAGAAGGATTTCCTTCTCTATTATGTGAATGTGTTTGACAGAAGATTATTTCTGGAACCTCCGTTGATGATGGAGCCCTGGTCGGTACAGCAGTACGGAGCCGGTGCGGGTGTGCTAGACGCAGGGCGTGGGGTCGTGGGGTCGTGGGTGTGGCTCAGCTCGCGGTTACCTCGGGAGTAGGGGGGCGAGGCGCCGCCGTGCGGGCTGCAGGCGGCGGGCAGCAGGCGCCGCGCCAGCGTCACCAGCCGCGCCGGCGCCCAGCCGCCGCCGCGCGCTGCCCCAACACACACGCTCACGCCACGCCGCTCCACGCATGTGCCAAGCGATTCGCGGAGCGCCCGACCTACACCGCCTACCGCGACTATGCCGCGCCGGCAGCCACGCACGATCAGGACTCGGCACTCGCGTCCGGGATCAGTGCACGGTCGACAGACCAAGATAAAAGTGTACTGAGGGAGTCAAGCCAAAAGAAGTGTAACTCGGAAAGATAACTGCTATGATCAAAACCCAATGAAAGATAAAGAAATCATTAACAAAGCATTCGATAAGAAAAATACGTTGGAAAAAGTTCCTGTGTTCTTCCTGACAGCTTGGAGCGGCAGATCCCTGACCGTGTGTGCCTGTGAGCAGCTCTGAGCGCGAGCCGTCGACTACTTTACAAGCGAGGCCTAGACTAAGGAAGCTCGCTGCGAATGGCGTGGCACATGTACGTGGCGGGAAGCGGTGGTTGCCGGGGCCACTGTTTGTGGGACACTTACGGCAGCCGAAGTCGCGCTGCGAGGGCGGCGGCCGCACGTGCACGCCGATGATGGCCTCCATGGGCACCTCCGTGCGCGGGATCGAAACCGCCGACGGTGGTAAGAAGATTGGCTGCAGCATCCCAAAGTTGCAATCGTCCTGTATGAGTGCGCGACATCCTGCGTGGCACTGTGGGAGAAACACATAAATAATGAACCAGCTGAATAACTGGATGAAGGTGTAGGTAATCTATGGACGTCTTAGGGAAAATTCAACAATCCGGGTCAAGGGAATGTTGGAAGGGTATAAAGTACGTACCGTGCTGCCGCACCACTCGCAGCGGTAGCCGGTGAGGCACTCGGCGGACCAGCAGGCGCGGCGGCAGGCTGAGCACTTGCTGTTGGCGGGCAGGTTGCCCTCGCGCCAGTGGTGGACGTGGCGCGGCTCGCTGCCCGCGCAGTACGTCGCGTTCTCCTTGCAGTCGGCCGCCGCGAAGTCTACGCATTCTCCGTGAACGTAGTACTCGCATACTGCACAATAGAACATGCGTTAAGGTAACTTGAAGATATCAAAATTTAAACATGTCATACTTGCACTACATCTAGCTTTTAAAAAACCTTGGACACGGTTTCACCAAAGTGGAAACGAAACGTCTCTCGTGTCTTCTGCGATTGGTTGAGTTTTGCCTATCTTCATACTGCTTCACTCATCTTGATTTTGGTCGGAACCATTCCTTATCGGATTTGAACCGAGTTTGAGCGTAATTTCGTGTAACGCTTTGGGAAGATTTCTAGCCAAATAATAAAAATACTTGTTCATAGCAGTAGATACAAATAACGTCACATATAGCTTTTCTACAGTAAATGAAAATCATACATTTACAGTTCGTACCAGCATCCCACATAGTCACCTATTACAAAAGAGAAACGTTAGAAATTATACGATTAAGTTCGACAGAGCTTTTTAAGCTTGAAAACTATATCAACTTCCACAAACCCCGATTCAATAAAACTGGTATAAATTAGCGTCTATTAGTCACTACCGTAATATGTAAATCACTGAACCTATTTTTTTGGAAAAATAGTTTTTTTTTTCAAGATAAGATGGGATACTCACTCATGCAATGTAAGGCTGGTAATTCATCGAGCCGCTTCCGGCACACCGTACAGAACTTGCGTTTGTGGTGTGTGGGCTCTGACCAGCAATGAGCCACTGGGTTCTGTGGGACACGAGAAAAAAAGATTTAATAACCATAACACATCTTTAGCACATATTTGATGATGAAACCTGAATCTGGAGACGATGAGGCACTTAATTTCGTGTCCTGCCGATTGTTCGTTATAGGAGCTGGTGGACATTTCTGAGTGCGCTAAACTCGTGGGCCAATTTTAGGCCAACTCGATATACTCGCTAAGAAGAATAAGGAAATTGAAAAATGTTTCATCATCAAACATTAATATTTACATCTTTTTTTTTGTTACCTATTAACATTTACTGGATTTGTAAGGTCTTTCAGTCTTCGGGGCTTTTTAGTTTCTCATTACTCCCCTGCTAAGTGCTACCTATATGTATACTACATTTATTTTGCGAGGAGAGCTTTCTACAACCCCCTCTAATATCAAAGAATGTTTAAGTTCCTGCACGATGTACACTATAGAAATCTTAAATCATCGGAAAATATGACACTTTCTGTTCTAGTACGTTTACGGAATTCATTGGGCGTTTTTCCATTAGCCGGCACGGCACCGGCGCGGCGACGGCGCCGGCGCCATGGCGTTGCCGTGGAAGCAAAAATGTATGAAATTGTATGGCTCGCTTTTGCACTTACCGGCGCCGGCACCGGCCCGGCGTTCATACATTTTTGCTTCCCCGCACCGGCACTACGCCGGCGCCGGCGCCGGTGCCGTTGCCGTGCCGGCTAATGGAAAAACGCCCATTGCCTTTGTCAATAAAGCAAGCTCAGTTTGAGCTCAGTCAGTTTAATAATATAATAATAATATTCCACAACTATCACACAACGCCATCTAGTCCCAAGCTAAGCAGAACTTGTGTTATGGGTACTAGACAACTGATAAACATACTTATATATTTCTAAATACATAAATATTATACACTCGAGAGCAATGAATCCGGGTCACTTAAAGAATGTTAAAAATCTCGGAAACTAAAAATGATAGGTAAATGCAATAAATTGTATTTAATAGACAATGTAATACTCCTTAAATGAAAGTAAAAAAAATATGAGTCACCATACATTTTATTAACACAAAATTACATTAAAAAAAAACTGCTGATCTCTCCTTAAAACAAAAATAGGAAACATGAAATTTTTGAACTTTATTACGATTTTCTTGAATTTTAATACTTCGTATTGCCTCCTCGTGCTTCCATTACTGCGTTTACGCGGTTTGGCATGCTGTACACCAAGTTCCTTATACGATTTTGGGGAATATTCTCCCATTCCTCTGTGAGAGCAATTTTGAGCTCACGAAGCGTGATTGGGGGAGCGTTTCGTTGTTTTACGCATCTGCCTAGCTCGTCCCAAGCATGCTCGATCGGGTTGATATCCGGGCTGCGCGCTGGCCACTCCATACGAGTAATGTTCATCTCTTGAAGGTAGTCATTCACAATCCTACCTGTATGAGGTCGGGCATTGTCATGCATAAATATAGCATCCTCACCTAAATTGACCATAAATGGACCAACGTGATCATTGAGGATTTCTTACACATATCTTACGCTAGTTAAAGAGCCGTTTTCTATGATCACCAGCTCTGTGCGACTTTCAGAAGAAATTCCGGCCCACACAAGTACAGACCCACCACCGTAGGCTACTTTTTCTTCGATGCATGCTTGCTTGAATCTTTCCCCTGGTCTTCGATACACTCTGTGTCTTCCATCGTGCTTGTAGAGCATAAATTTTGATTCGTCGGAGAACATAACTTTTGACCAATCTTCAATACTCCAATTTACGCGGCTCTGGGCATATCTTAGTCTTGAAATACGATGCCCACGCTCCAGTTTAGGGCCGTTTGCAGGTCTAAGGGGTTTTAAGTTAGATTCAGCAAGCCGACGTCTTACTGTCCATGCACTTGGGTTACTTCCTCCGAGGCGTCGAAACTGATTGGTGAGTTCAGTTCCTGTGAGAAAGCGATTTCGAAGCATGGTGTTCACCAAGTATCGGTCTTCTCGTGCTGTGGTACACCTGGTTCTGCCCGTTCCTGGTCTGCGTAGGTTAGAACCAGTTTCTTCGTAACGTGACAGCGACACACCGACAGTCCTGGCTGTATCGCGCTGACTCCGGCCGGTTTCCAGTATTGTAAGTATTCTGGTGCATTCTTCAGGCGTAAGCGACATAACTTCAGCTTGAATAATGAATATAGAGCACTATCAACATGGTTTATGTACCCACATAAATGACAAATTACAAACAAAAGCAAAACCAAATGCTGTAATTTCGTAGTTCCATCTTCGAAAGTGGCCCTTTTTCAAATTTGATTTTTTTATGATATAACTTTACAATAACTAAGAAGTTTTAATACCTTCATTTAAGGAGTATTACATTGTCTATTAAATACAATTTATTGCATTAACCTAGCATTTTTAGTTTCCGAGATTTTTAGGATTCTTTAAGTGACCCGGATTCATTGCTCTCGATTGTAGATAAATTACACCCAGACACAGAACAAATGATCGTGCTCATCACACAAACATTTGTCCTGGGTGGGAATCGAACCCACGACCTGCGGCATAGCAGTCAGGGTCACTACCACTAGACCAACAGGCCACACTGTCTTTTTAGTTTAGTTTTCAGGATTAGTCAGGTCAGTTTAGTTGTCATGTGGAGATTAGTTCTTAGTGTTTAATCCAGTCTTATAAATAAGCTTCTTTTTGTTTATTTTTCACTGATATACAATCAACATTATCTAATTTATGGATTAACTACCCGAAACTTCTCTAAACGCATTTCAGAGGCCCATTGCACAAGATTCCTGTATTTTATTTACAGCTTACTTGAAGTATTTACTGCATTTATTGTATGGAATAGGCTATTTGACAGTATTAATATATCACAAATCTAATTAATCCGGCATTTAGAGTTTTGAGAAATAACGGACACGTGTTTTTTCTTTTGTAAATTCTAGAAACTCGAGAGTGGGCCCACCCACTCTCGAGTCTCTAGAGCCCCCAGGCTGGTGACGTCAGAATTCAGTAGAAATTGTACTAAATTGTGACGTACGAGTATTGCCAATTTTGAAAGCGTTGTACTCCGTCAATTTTGGCAGTCGTACAAAAAGAAAAAATACGCGGCGAATATTTTTTGATAATCTTACTGACGGATTAAAGTTTTTTTTTTTTTTGTCAAATAACCTATTAATTGAAAAAGCGCCTCTAGTGTAGAACTAATTTCTTCCATGAAAGTTTCTGTTTACTCTTGTTTCTGTTTTACATCACAAACACGTGAAAAGTCGTGCTAGGGCTTTATTCCTACGACTATTTCTACACAATCAAACAAGGGGTCTTGAAGCAAACACCTGTGCAGTAATAATAGATGATCCTTTAACAGTAACACGCCCCCCATTGCCCTATTACGCATAAATAACTTGATTGCTGCTTAAACTTTCAACTGTTGATTATCAGGACTTCTGTTCTTGTATTATGTGTTGTACGAAATAGGTGTTAAAGTGCAGTTTACCTTGCTGAGTGTCAATTGTGGACTGTCAGGTTTTAGTTGATCTGTTGTACGCTATGTTACGAAGGTTTTAAAGTGCAGTTTATCTTGATGAGTTTCATGTGTTGGACATCAAGACTTCTGTTACTCTGTTATGTGTTGTAGGACGAAGGTGTTAAAGTGCAGTTTACGTTAATGACTGTCAACAATTGAATGTCAGGCTGTTGTTGTGTTTTATATTGTATCTTCAGGATTTTAAAGTGCAGTTTATTTTGAGGTCAAATGGGGTACACTAGACTCATCCCAAACACAATGCCAGTGCGGAGCCTCTGTACAGGATATGTCCCACCTCTCGTGCCCATCCTGCCCAACCACCTGCACCTTCCAGGATTTGAACGAGGCAAATGACAGAGCTGTGCGGGTAGCCACGTATTGGTCGGATGTAATTTGAGTACATCGACACGCAAAGAAGAAGAAGTGCAGTTTACCTTGATAAGGCTCGGCGCCACCCCGCAGCACGGCGTCACCACCTGCCCCACGCATCGCTCGTGCACTATGAAGTTGCAGACTGTAACAAGAAGGTTTCATGTCAAATGACGTCACAAGTTAGGGAGCGTCACGTGATTGTGTCCCCGCGCAGTTCCGTGTCGTAAATAACTATTAGTGCTGTAATAAATTGGATGAGTGACCATTAGCGAAGGTGTTGCTATGTGGGGAGACTAGACTGAGTCCCGGAAAAGCTACAATTAATTATTTTATTTTATTTATTTATAAAATTACAAAAAATTAAAATGTGTGAACAACCAATTACAGTAATTTAAGGTTAAGGACAGTCAAAGAGTCCTCCCACCCAGGGCATAGCGGGAGGGACTGTCAGACTCGTACTGACTAAAATCCACGGTGTCCTTCAATAGCCCTTTTCGTTCCGGGGTCACGGTAATTCGTGAGTCCCGTGACCCCGGCAGGCTGTGGCCCTCTAAAGGGAGGCCCCGTCATAATGCTGACACTCTTTGAGGCGAGCGTGGAACACAGCCCGCCGTCGACCCGGGCATGGTCCATGATCGGACAGCGAGTCACCCAGTGGTTATTGAGATAACAGCTTTCAACCAAATAAACTCTTCAGCTTTATACCTAATAATATTCAATTTATGAGACCAAGGTGAGTGGAAACGCCGGGAGGGACGCCCTATGAAGACCTATACTGACCTCATTGGTGAAGTTTATTTAGTGACATTATTTTCTATTATTGACATCTTTTATTTTATTGACATGTTGTTAAATTATGATTTTTACTTTTGACATTAATTTTCATTTTTACTTGACATCGTTTTATTTAGTCACCTTATTCTGTATTATTGGCATCTTTTATATTATTAACATGCTGTATAATGATTCTTATTTCTGATTTTTATAAAATTAAAAATAATTTATATTTTTTGACATCGTCTCTTAACAACATTATTTTGTATTATTGGCATCTATATGGGACTATTTCATTTTAATGCGATGTTCTTTTAAATATTTGTATTTTTTTAACTTAAACGAAATTTGCACGCCTCATGTGGCAGAATGTAATTAAACTATTGATATAATACTATTAAGACCACTATGTACCATATTCATCCAAATAAATGATTATGATTATGAAGTGCTTCAGCAAGGCCGGTTGCGTAGTACTAGCAAATCGGCGTGCGTGTATGACCAGATAAGTGAATGTGGATGAGGTGAAATTAGTATATAAGGATCGTAGCAGATGGCGCTCTGTAGTTTCTGCTTACCCCCACGTGTGTTTATATATGTACCAATCTATTCAACGTTGCCCTTCCTATATGATCGCTAGATTAGTTACCAGTAATGGAACATATCTGTTTCATACATGGAAATATTCAATAAGCTAATAGTGTAGGGTCGTAATGAAGTGGTCGGACGCATTACATTAGTCGGCACGCGATGCACCCCCGATCAAGTTCAGACATGCCACACACTTGGGACACCGGCCACGCACGTGGAGGTGCCATTTCGAAAGTAGCTCCTGATGAAAACTGGACAGTTGTTTAAAAAAATATTCCTCTTTGATTGTTTACGTTTTTTAACAGCTTCGCTGCCAGTATGGTTGACGTGATCTCTTACGAAAACACGGTGTTGTTTTTTTTTTAAATATATATGAGAGATGTCTCAGTACGCTATTTTAGGAATGATAATAAGATTTAGGTAGTTTTTGTAAAAAAAACCTGGGTTAAAAAACCTGAAAACAGACCCCGGGGCCCCGGTTCTTCATCTAAATTTGAACCTTACTTAAAAATAAGAGTCAATATTCGAATTACTTAAATCGGACTTGTAGCTTGTAGTTCCGGAGATGTGCGAACACAAACTAAATCTGTCGATGCCTACTCCTTACTGTTAATGAGTTGTACCTTCCATCATCAGCTCAGCTACATAAGATGATGGTTACCATACGCAAGTACTTAAATTACTTCATAAGATTTGCCAAAAACGATGTCTGGGCCTATAAAATTTGAGAGTTGCCCTCGATTTCTCCAAGATCCAATCATCAGATCCTGATTTCTTGACTTTGGGACCACTTCAAAAGTATCTCCTTTTGAATAAAAAAAGAATTTTGAAAATCGGTCCACTATTGGCGGAGTAATCGCGTAACAAACATACAAAAAAAAAAAAACATACCGTCGTATTGATTACCCCCTCCTTTTTGAAGTCGGTTAAAAATTTATTTAAAAAATATATAACGGACATGTTTTTTTTTTGCTATTTTATATTTTATAATATTAACTTTATAATTTTTTTTCTAATGCTCTTTGGAGCTGGTAATATTTTCTGCACAATTTACAAGACCGGACATAGTCCGCAAGTTAACCGGAGGTTGTGAAAAACTCTAATAATAAATACATTTTATTTCTTGGGGAAGTTCAACGACTAAACATGTTTAACTTAAAAAAAATGAGCTTTAACGTAACTAAGATTAATATATGTACGTAGCATGCTTTGAGCCGACGTGTTTATAGCAGGCCGTAAGCAACGTACTCAATTCGATCCCCCCAAACAAGAACTCGGTAATTTACTATTATGGGCTTTATACTGTTATGTCAAATTCGACTGGAATACATATAAGCATTTTTTTCCAGATTTTTCTTAGTGATATTTGCAAAGAAATCATGACACACATGTTTATTGTTGGGAATTTAGACACAATAATATTTCGGCAAAAAACCTGTAATGGGTTTGTACGAAAAAAACTGTTTATTTTTTATTTTTTAAGTTGTGATTACCGGGTTATTGGCAACAATATCATTTTCATGAAGTTTTTGGTAAACGTGTTCATGGGGTTTTTGTTGAAATAATTTTAAAATACTTGTGCCGTAATATGCACTAACAATGTTATTTATTAATACCTTTTTAAAATTATTTGATATTACCACAATAACTCCGTAAAAACAAGTTATGTATCAGCCCTAAAATGTAAAATAACGCCGTAGAAGCCCATAATGCAATGTTATGAAATATTTTATTTGATAAGTTTACTGCAATAACCCCGTAAGTAGTACTACTGTAATATTTTATGCATAAAATTTTAGGTTTTATTTTTTTTCATAAATTACTAGGTTTTGAATAAAAGGTTTTTCATAATAATGGCGAAGATAGACTTCGCAAAAAAAAGCTTTCATTTAGTACATCAATGACTTCAATAGTCCCACTTGTTGAAAAGATATTTGACAAAATCAGTAATTCTTTTCTCCTGTAAAATTTTGATTTTTCGATTGCCGGGTTATTGCTTGGGAGCGTCGAATTATTCAACTAACTGAAACATTTTCAGTAAAACTTAGAATTACCTAGCTCCATGCCGAAAACGTAGAAATTCTTTTTCTTTAAGTTTGCAACGTCTAAATTGAACTAATCAAGGAATATTAAATGTAATATACTAGACAAGCGTTGATTTGAATCTCGAAAACTAATTGAATTAGGTCAAACGCTAGTTAACATTCAATATATTGTGATTACCGTGAAACCGTGATACACGAGTAGCCAGTAACTAACGTAAGAGGTTTGAAGTGCCTGCCAAGATATCACTAATGTATGGCTTTTTAATCGTTCTGGCTCCTCGCTTAAATTTATGAATAAAACAATATTGAGTACTGAGGAATAATATTGATTAGAAAACGATATACTGCGCTAAAAATAGTTAGAAAACATAAATAAAGTATGTGCTTATAAAAATGAAAACTACTGCACGAAACTAAATGAAAATTTTATGGGACCAAATGGCAGATATATTGATTCGAACAACAAAAAAAGAATCATCGAAATCGGACCAGAAACCTCGGAGTAATCGGTGTAGACAATGTTGAAAACTTTTAGGTTTTTGTTGATTTTTCAAAAAGTGCTAGTCCGATTTCGATAAAATTTTAATGGGACCATTCAGAAAGTATACCCTTTTCAAAAAAAGAATATTTTTTCAAATCGGTTGGTAAACGACGGAGTTATGCCCGAACAAAAATAAAAAAAATATATAAACATCCGAATTGAGAACCTCCTCCTTTTGGAAGTCGGTTAAAAATTACAAAAAAAAAGGTTTAATTGTTTTTGGTAAGCTTTTTGCGTAATCGTCATTTCAAAAATGGAATAGTAAAACTCAAAAGGAGTTTTTACAATCAGCCAGTAGCGCGGCCGACGTCCATAGAGTTTAGTCGGTAAGGTCGGGCATGCACGCCTCGGCTGGGGCGCTCGAGCGGGCCTCTCGGGCTCTCGCGAAGTCATCTCGAAGCACGGATCGATAGAGGCCGCGCATGCTCGCATCTCGCCGCCATCCCACCGGAGACACTGATGTTGCCAATTTATATTGTCCCCGGTAGCTGTGGCAGTCAGGCTGTTCGGTAACCTCGCACTGAGCTTCATTCGTCTAGGTTTAGGTAGGTAGGTGTACCTAGAAATGTCGACGTTAAGAGTAAACGCCTACTACACTCAAGGTTTACGTATAAATGTTTGTATAGTCTGATCTTTCTAATTATAGTTATTACGTTTAGATTTCCATTTGGTAATCGATTTTCTCAGATATCATAGTAACCGGTCTGTTGTAGCGTGGGTTGTATGGGATTCGTGGCGATTTTTCCATACTGATTCTCATAACATTCAGTACATCTTTCATGGAAGTTAAGTTGTAAAGTAAACACGTTTGTTAGGGTCTACGAAGTGCTACGCCGTAGCACAGGTCGTAGCAAATATGGAATTGTTGTCTAATTTTTTTTTTAAATTATTTTGAATGAGAAATACATCGCTTCGCTATTATACTTATATATGCAGAGGAACTACGATATTATTTTGCAATAAAATATCACGAAAAATTGTAAATAAGTAGGAAAAAACGCGCGTGGGCGAACGTAGTAACCGTTGAAGTAGGCAAACTATTCCCTTATGAAATCATAATTTTCATTACATCACGCGCTTTATGTAATGAACCAAATGGCTTGTTTCCATGCAACCTACACCTTCCCCAAGACAAATTTTTATTTTTAATTTGATGACAAAAAAAGATTTCTCAAAATCTCAGAATTAGTTGCGTCTAAAAATAAAAATAGGAAACGTAAACTACAAAATTAAACACGTAACCTTTACCCCGAAACGTTCGCGAAACATAAAACAAAAGTTAAGTTATTTATAGTGGCGTAGTGCGCGCTTGTCAATATACTACAGCGAGCTTTATACGCGGAAGGGCGCACAGCCGGATGGGGATCAAGGAAACATATCAGTGGTGTAGTTCTGACGTTCATACGTCACGCTGGATTTAAATAACCTCGGGCGGGGCCGAGGAGCGCACTGCCTGAGAGACGCGGCTCTAGCCAACGCGGCACCATCTCCACGCAATAACGATGACATTACTAAACGTTATGTATTACTACTCATTCTTCTCCATACTAACCTTGTGGGTGTTGAATCAATCCCATCCTATCGCATTTCCTTTCATTTTAATATTTGACGTTCAAAAGTGTCTTTTTTTTCTTCTTCTTCGTCCATTACGACAGGCAAAGAGTCAAGCCCATACAGCCAGGTCTGTAATATTTCAAAAGTGTCTCTTCGATTTGACTTTGACACTATGGAAGCATGGAACTGATAAGTACTAAACACTTCTTCTACTCCTTGTGTAAGAAGCTACTTCGGTGAAATTACGAAAATGGAAGTCTTTATCGACATTCAGCAGTTTTGAATTAGAAAATAAGTCATGCCCATGTGTTCGTGAATGGATATATAGCAATTGGTTGGATGACGTATTTGCCGTAGTTCTGCCAAAAATAATATAATCCAATCATAATTAGACGTAGGAGGAGCAGTGGTGGCCCAGTAGTATCGGCCTCGACTTACGAGTTGTACGTCGTGGGTTCGAACCCCGTCAGGCGCATTACTTTGTGTAATTTATTTCAACACCACTGCTCTCAAAACGGTGAAGGAAAACATCGTGAGGAAACCGGCATGTCCTAGAACCAAAAATTCGAAGACATGTGACATCTACCAATCCGCACTGGGCCCGCGTGGTAGATTAAGGCCCACTCCATCTCACAGAGAGGAGGCCTGTGTCCCAGCAGTGTGAACATTTATAGGCTGATGATGAATCATAATTAAGATCTTCTCAAATAGATGGTTAAGAACTGAAGTAGTAATAAACAAATCGCAACGTAACGATGAAGAGAATTTACTATCTGCCGTCATGAAAGCTACAATTCCTAATACGGAAATCTTCATCGATTATAAAACTTTTTAGAAACCATTTCGTGTCATCATCATCATCATCATCATCAGCCGGAAAACGTCCACTGCTGAACATAGGCCTCCCCCTTAGACCGCCACGCCGAACGACAATTCGCCACTTGCATCCATCGGTTGCCCGCGACCCTCACGATGTCGTCGGTCCACCTAGTGGGAGGCCTACCTACGCTGCGTCTTCCGGTCCGTGGTCGCCACTCGAGAACTTTTCTTCCCCATCGGTTGTCAGTTCTACGAGCGATGTGGCCTGCCCATTGCCACTTCAAGTTGCAAATTTTATGAGCTATGTCGGTGACTTTGGTTCTTCGCCGGATATCCATGTTCCGGATTTTATCCCGCAAAGAAACTCCGAGCATAGCTCTTTCCATCGCTCGTTGAGTGACTCTTAGTCTCTCTAAAAGGCCAGCAGTTAGAGTTTCGTGTGTAAGGCGTAAATGACAAAATAAACACACACTAGACAAGAACTAAAATAGCCTGAGGGCAATAGCCTGTAGCGTGATGATTGTTATGGAGTTCAAATATTGGACATCTGCGTGGGTAAAAGTATGTTTAAAATGGCGCTTTTGAATCTGTAACTAGCTAAAGTCACCGTTGGACCAAAGACAACAAAATGTGGACCGATATCAATGAATGAATGTTATATCCTATTGGAATCAATGAATAGATTTAAAAGTAAAGCTATGAGTACGAATACAATAGAGATTTCGACTAGAAACTGTCTCTAAAGTAGGAAACAACGACAAAACTAGAGAAAAAAATTAAGTCACAATTAAAATTGTAGTCTATGCTATATGGAATTAAGCTTAAGCTAAACATGTGTCGTCACCTTTCTGGAACAAGTTAATAGATTGATAACCCAAGATGTGGATAATAGCAAAAAAAATAGTTAAACCATTAGCAACAGTTTCTAACATAGATAACACACATAAGTATAAAAATAAGATCAACACACAGTTAGAGCTAAAAGTAATACCAGAGAGTTAAATTTAAACAATTCATCGTAACCTCTCGTGGGGAATAAGGCTAATTAACGCAATGAATCAGATACAGCACAAATAGCCGCCGGGCTATATATAGCGCGGCGCTTGTAAACATGCGTATGCGCACGCCGGCGACGCGAGCTATTCTGGCGCCTTATTGGGCTCTTTATTATATTATAGCTCGATGTGATTGAATATTGTTCCTTGTACGAATTTTGAATGTGGAACTTTGTTGGCTGGCCTGGGAATAACAGTTAACCTTGATTTAGTTTTTATTACTTAGAAAAGAATACGCATTATTAAGGACACCATTTGAATACAAGTGAGACAAAAATATATTGAGAGATTTTTCTATTTTTTTTTCTCATAGGGTCGCTTAATAACCAAGACTAGTTAAAGTTAGTACTACTAGATAAGTATAGGTACCAATAATTTTGGGTTTGTAACAACTTTCACAAAATAATCTTTGAAGAAAAAAAAAAGGCCAAGTCACACAACATTAACTATAATAATATAGAAATCGCAGTAAGGATCCTTAGACTTGGCACGACTTTGTCTAGATTTCATTACTTTTTAGAGATAAACAAGCAGCTCTATCGAGTTTTGGCTAGTTTTTTACAGAATGTTTTTGGAGGGATCAATTATTACCTACACTTATAAAAACAGCTTAACACTTGAACCAGCTAAACCACCATCATAAAATATGCTCATTTCAAAACAAGCTTAAACCAACAATGTATGTTAAAAACTTCAATATAAAACACTGTCATTAGATGGAATATTAGGTACGATGCAACTTAAACCCTTGAACTAGTTAAACCATGCTTACTTCAAAACAAGCTCATTAAATCCGCAGTTCCTATTTAAAATTTCAATATGTCACTATTATGACTATCATTAGACTGGATAATTTTGAGGAGCTCGTGGCTAAATAATTACAGCCGCACAGGCCGATCTTCCGGGTTAAGCCGCGCTTGCCGAGGTTGGTCTGTGGATGGGTGACCATCTGTCATAGCGAGTTTCCTCCGTGCCTCGGGAAGCACGTAAAGCCGTTGGTCCCGGCTGTCATTTGTAGATCTTTGACAGTCGTTACTATTAGTCAGAAGCTCTAAAGTCTGACAACCAGTCTTATCATGGAGTATCGTATTACCCAGTTACTGGGTTGTGGAGGTCCGATAGGTAGTCGCTCCATGTAAAATACTGATATTCAGCTGCATCTGGTTCGACTGGAAGCTGACACCAATATAGTTGGGAAAAGGCAGGCAAATGATTAGATTGGATAATTACCATATGTCAATGTAACAGCTTAGCTCCGAAACAAGCTAACCCAAACTAAGCTCACTTCAAAACCAGCACTTTAAATCAATAGTTCCTGCTTAAAACTTAACTATGGCACTATCATTAGATAGCATATTTACCATATTAAAGTTAACAGTGCACACTTTAACCGTGATTACGAGTATTTCAAAATAAGCCCATTCCTGTTTAAAACTTCAATATGACACTATCGCTAGATAACATCAATGTTCAAGTTTAACGTTTTAACCAAGCTTACTTCAAAATCAACCTATTCCTGTTTAAAATAACAATATAAAGGTGCGTACAGACCATGTAACATGTTATATAACCTGTGTTTTATAACACGTCCACACAATGTAACCTTGTTATTCAACATTGCAACATAAAACAATACTGTACACATTAGAATAGGTAACAACATAATATAACAATGTTTTATAACAATTGTCGCTTGCCGTTCTTCAGTGCTAAACGTGACTAAGATTTATAACATTGTTATACATATCAACAACATGTTATTATAACATGTTTTATAACATCCAATGTCCACATTATCTGAAACATGTTATATAGCAATGTTGTATAACATGTAACATAACATAACAATGTTACATGGTCTGTACGCACCTAAACAGCCCTGTCCCTAGCTATGACGGTGACATAACTCGCGACCTAGTCATTACGGCTATCACTATCGCATGTCCTCAGCACGAAGTTAATTATGCATCGTAAAAATTCAAGCCACCTGTTGACGTAGCGTGTGTCAGTATGATAGTTGGTTTACCAAGGAGTATTGATATAAATGAGCGAAACAAGTGATTGGTTATTGTTTTTTTTTTAACGGTTTTAGTTAGCTGCCTCGTGTATTTTTTGTTTGTTGGTTCAAGTTGTTTTGGGGAAATGTTTTGATTGAACTTGTGTTTCGCGTTGTGCAGTACCTACTCGAAATTAATCTATTTACAGCGCAATGAAATATAAATATTTTGGACGAATAAACAAAAGGTACACCATTTTTTCTTAAAGGCAAAAAAGAGGTGCTATTGGAGAAGATAGGGGAACAGTGTATAAGACGGGGACGCGAGGTATAATGGGAAATCACACACCTAAGGCAAACTTAACACAAAACTAACGTAGCACAAGCGCCAACAGGACGCTATTTCCGTCTGGCCGCTTGCAAATGACGTCCTGATGGCGCTTGCTCTACGTTATTGTTGTGTTAAGTATGCCTAAAGAGTGTATGTCCCCATTATACCTTGCGATTATTAACGTCCCCGTCTTATACACTGTTCCCCTATGGGAAATTCGATCGAATCTTATAGTTATATTTTCACATAGGGAAATGTCAACGTTAAAAAAAAGCATTTTAGAAAGTTTGCTGTCAAATGTTTCTTTAAAGATGTAATGCTATGTCGAGCTTCTTGCTTAAATGTTGGGGACGTTGGGGTGCTATACTGATTAAGCTTTGTTTGTAAATTAAAAAAAGGCGTTACTTCTTCATAACGACACGAGAAGAAAAAGTAAACATGGTAATTAACCACATTAACTATTTACAAATACAAAGCATAAACGAGAGCAGAGCTTCTCAAGCTTTCAATTAATTTCATCTGACAATGTTGTACGTTCATTATTCTAAGAATTAATCTTTCGCGCTTACGTGATCTACGCAACTGAGCACCGAACACACGAACAACTTCCTATAGGAGTACACTATAGCTACCGAGTAGATACACCTACTTGCGTAAACTCGGCTGACACGTGCGAGCCACATTTCAAATCACCGCAGGAATAATTTGATAACACCTTCACCTACAAACATTAAAACAATGAAGTCTCGGTGAAGAAAAGAAAAAAATCGTTCTGTCCGAAAATCGTGATTATTTTTCAGAAGCGAGCGGCGCGGCCTTCGACGGGGGTAGGGGGGCGGTGCGGGGCGGGCGCGGGGCGCGGCGGGAGGTCGGCATTGACGTCACACGCGCAAGCCAATCGCGCTCCACCTCGCTGTTCGAATTTGACTTAGCCGCGGGTGGCTTAGCTCTATCCCCATCGGGAGCTTTGGCTGTATAATTTCGATGCCTTTGCATCTTGTTTGCTAGATAAAGATTAGTTGATTGCGTTCGATAACCTCATCGTCATTGGGCTCATGCATATACGCTCTCGTCATCATTACTGTCCAGTTAACGACATAATCATGCTATGTAACTCTTCTACGTCAGTTTTTGTTAATTATTCTTCATTGGGTATATTTAGTTACAAGCACATCCGAACTGAGAACCTCTTCCTTTTTTCTAATTCGGTTAAAAAACATCGTTTAAAACGTAGTACACTGAAAAGAAGGACACCCAAAGACCTTTTGAAAACATAGCTCATCCAACAGATTATAGTCTGGGTAAAGCAATGGCTTCAATCCCAGCATGATTTAAGCTGATAAAAATATTGCTCAATGTCAATGACGGTTGCATTATAATAAGGAGATTAAAAAAACAAATACCTACATAAAGTTCCCTTTTCATATTTCCAGGAAAATGACTAAGTTGGTAGAGTGTATTTTCCAAAAAGTTGTTTTCGCAAAATCACATTCATATACTAAAAATAATTTTGTAAGTAGTAGTAGCTATATAAAAAAAGTTAGTGAGTTTTCCAGCAATCAAAAGCAAACTAGAAAAAAAGTTACAAATAAAAGATCAAGCATTTTAGTTAAACATCTAAGTACAACATACACAGTGCAGACTTCCCTTTAATCAATGAGCAGACAAACAATAGACAATTATAGATGACCATAAAGGTACTGAAATAGTTTATGACAGCGTGGGAGATCAAACGCGTCTTGAGGAACTGAACGACACCTGCTCTGAGGAAGGTAAACAAGTGCTGGTGGAGGAGATGACGAGCCAACGCGAGGACAGAGACCCGGATATGGAAGAATATAGGTACCTAGATATAGGAATTCACGTATATTTAATAGCAACACGGTAATTTTTAACAGCGCAATAAGTAAGTAATCGACTGTTGCGATGTGTGTCGCTGGTTTGATCTCCACACGAAACAAATATCTGTATGACCTACAAGTAGTTGTTTGTGAGTTTAAATGATTGCAATAGCACCAAAGATACAGAAGTAATTAATAGAATAGGGGAACGTAAAAATACCTATCATTCCAGATATAGAATTTTGGGTTTAAATATTTCTAAATTCCTTTCAGCATGTCTGACTGACAAAGAATCTTAGACTGACCGTTATGTCACCTTATGTAAATTTTCAATATTTTTTAGTTGTTATTCAGGTGCACATAATATAGATACAAATAAAGGACTATTCTCTGGGATAAACGAATGTAGTCTGTTATGCCAACAGACTACATTCGTTTATCCCAGAGAATAGTCGTTGTCTATCTTGGTATGGACATGTGATGAGGAGGGATGACACCCATGTGACTAAGAGAGTGATGAGTATGAATGTTGATGGATGGAGAGGAAGCGGAAGGCCAAAGAAAAGATGGATGGATTGTCTAAGGAATGATATGAAAGAAAAAGGAGTAAATGATACTGTGACGTCTGATAGGGGAGAATGGAAGAAGAAAACGTGTTGCGCCGATCCGCCGAAGGGCAGGAAGAAGAAGAAGTCTGTTGGCACAAGGTGCTGATCATACGAGGTTCAATTTGTTACTATGCCAGTTTTATTACAGTTCGATGAAAGCTCATTCGGTAGAGTACCTACCGATATCTCTAAAACGTCTGACCACTATCTCTATCAAGATCATTAAAAAGCTGCTACTAATGACATGATCACCTAACCAATGCCCCTCAACTCCTAACAGGGAGACTTAAAAAGGCCACTTTACCAGTATCATAATATGAATTGCGGTAAATGTACTGAAATTGTCATAGATTGAAACACCTTACTAATATTTTAAATGTGAAAACTGGATGTTTGGATGGATGAAAGGATATTTCTTACCCAATCATATCAGAACGGCTAAACGCATCATAATAGAATTTGGCTCAGAGATTAGTTTACAATACCAGGATAAATGATATTCTTTGTGAAATAAATTTAGAATATCATTTATCTAATTTCGAGTTCAAATCTCTGGTAACAGCTAGTTCATCAACTGTGATTTGATCCTATGATAATTTCGCTAAAGTGGCCTTTCTAGGCCCCAGGCCCGAACAACAACAACGCAATCCATCATCTCTCATCAACATCTCAAATAAAATGCTGCTACAATAAATAACTTGTTGCTGACCAGTTGGATCATAATTTAACAGAAGTAGGCCCTAGAGATAAACACAAGTGATGACGTCATAGCTGCGGTGGGGACGGTAAATCTTTCTAACAAGCAATAGATCAGCGCCGCCGTAAATGTTGCAACGGAGTTGTTACTGTAGTCAATGCTGTTAGTAAGTGGAGGCCCTATGTACCTGTCTAAATAAACATTCGATAATGATCGTAACGAAAGTGGTGAAGAAATGATTAACGTTTTTGTAATGCGTGCTCAATTAGTGTCTTTGACAGGAATGGAACTGGAAAGATCCTCATTGTTTTTTAAAAAAATTGAGATTATTAAATTATTAAATTTCTTTAGTTGTTATTTTTTCTTCAGAGCATACTGTAACAAAGACGTGAAAAGGAAAACAGTAACATGCCATAGATTTGTATGAAATCGGCGATCAAAATATTTAACCTACAAAAATGTAGTCAACATTGAAGCCAAAATCGAATAGAGCTTGACAAAACCCCATAAAGTCTCCGTAATCCTTTGTTTTGAAAACTAAACGAAACTCCTTGCAATCGACACATAATCCACATTTCTGAAATAGACACTGTTACGACAGTAAACACAGTTAAAAATAACCGTCAGTTACCGCCCGTGACGTACGCACTTATGTGCTACGTAAAATAGTAGTTTCGCAACAATTTATACTAGTTCGGAATAGAACCGACGTACTATTGATGGGTTATAACTACTGGGTTACAATGGAACTGTTGTATTTCATTCTTGTTAAGAAGGTTACTCTTAGCAAAACGTATTGGCGTTAACGCATAACATATAAAAATACGAATGAAAGTAAAAGATCGTTTCTTTGAACTGCATACGTGTAAATATGTGAAGAAAAGTTGGACGATGACTTCAAAAAGCTTAGCAACAACAACAACCCAAATATTGACAACACCCACGTACGAGAAGAAATTAAACAACAAAAAACTCAACCAGAAATTGGCACGAATAGTGTTTTGTAGAAAAAAAAAATCACACACCGGTTCGTTGACCCATTTAAGAGTTGTGTCTACATAACTAATCACTCATAATAATTCATAATATTCCGGGATGGTGGTCGGCGCTGGTCGGCAGTGGTCGGCGGAGGTCGGGTGCTGGGAGCGGGCGGCGCTCTGACGTCACGAGTGACACAGTTCGCGCCGAGCGAGCGGAGCAACCGACCCGGTTTCATGCCGACCGAGATGAGAACCGCCCTATCATCACACCCATTTTAACTAAATATACACTGTTTAAAACTGTTATATGTAAACTTTCACGTTTGTACTGATCACTGTATCTGCAGGATCGAAGCAGTTCGCTTTTAAATGATTCAACCATGTTCGCTTTGAGAGCTTTTTGAAAACTTATCTTTGATTTAATCTTCTGTTTACTTGTTTAGTCTTCTGCCTGCGTTATGCCGTATGTATTAAGCGACATTTTAATACTCCAATAGCTAAATAATGCTTATACTAACTCGAACCAAAAACAATTTCGGGATTTCAAAACAGACAACGACCTCTGAGTTTGTATCGGCTATTTCTTCTCTGAGGAGCTAGTTGCGAAACACCGACGTCATCAAATTGTAGAAAAAACTTGTAAAAGTGTTTTTAAAACCTTCTTACACAAGTAAATATATATTTTAATCTTTTGATTACAGCTCACGATACTGTTAGAAATATTAGAAAAGTACACAGAGATATCAAATATAGTTTCATCAAACTAAAGTGCCTTAACTATTACTTGTCAATTAATCCTAAATCAATTTGAGAGTCCCACGAACCCATGAAATATCCCATATAATTATTTAAACCGGGCCGTGCTTCGTCTGAGATGAGGAAGAGATCAACTTTTATCTTAAAATAGAAGTTAAAACGTCATAAACACAAGATGGAGTCGTTAATTGCATGAGTTTATGAGCGTTTGTTCTGTGAATGAGCAATCAATACGTCTCACTATTACTGACACGTTTTCGATATCATAAAGCTGATAGCAGACGAACACCAATGGTTGCGGCACTAACGAGCTACCGTGATCCCGGAACGTAACGGGCTATTGAAGGAATCCGTAAATTTTAGTCAGTACAAGTCTGACAGTCCCTCCTGCCCTGCCCTGGGTGGGAGAACTCATGTGATGATTTAAAAAAGTGAAATAAAGTTATGTACCTGTTTTTTTTGATACAATTATCAAATGAGTCCTTCCTTCCAGGGTGGAGCGGAAGGACTGTCAGACTCGTACTGACTAAAATCCACGGTGTACCTTCAATAGCCCTTTATGTACCAGGGTCACGGTTACCTGATAAGACAGTCCCGGGACCAGCAGTCGTTCACTTCGTATTTCATTTGGAGTGAAATGTGAGTGAAACAAAAAGTGAATTATTATTTCACTTATGAAAGAAATTGATACTCGTCTCGTGGCGGCTTTAGTTATTGGTTTTAATATTCATGCACCATTCATTTAATAAACAACTGATTTCAGCTTTAGCTAAGACTATTCACCCGCCCGAGTAATGGGCAACTCGTCGCCCGACCATGGACCATGCCCGGGTCGACGGCGCCGCCTCTAAGAGCGTCAGCAAAATGACGGGGCCCCCCTCTAGAGGGCCAAAGCCTGCCGGGGTCGCGGGACTTATTCCATTACCGTGACCCTGGAACGTTAAGGACTAATGAAGGACACCGTAGGTTTTAGTCAGTACATGTCTGACAGTCCCTCCTGCCCTGCCCTGGGTGGGAGGACTCATTTGATGATTTTACCACAGAAAAAGAAAAAGACTATTCACCCGCCCTGGTTTTACACAGGTGCAATTTAATATGAAATATAGATTGTTACCCGCTAATAATGTAGGTTCCAATAGTTGAAAGAATTTTAAAAATCTGTCCAGAAGTTTTTGAGTTCATTACAAACAAAATAAGAACCAATACTAGCTTCTTCCTGTTACTTCGTTCGCGTTAAGTTTTGCCCTGACCCAACGTGTCCCATCACATCGCGCCCGCGCTTTTAATTTTTCCGACTTCTTCGGTAAAATGGTAGTAGCTAGGCAATAGGCTATTTGACAATATCAATAAATTATAAATCTAATAAGTCCGTTATTTACGAGTAGAGTTTTGAAAAATAACGGACACATTTTTTCTTATGTAAAATCAACGAATATTTACCAAGATACAACACATCAAGACTCGAGAGTGGGGGCTCGTGACGCCAGAATTCAGTAAAAAGTGTACTAAATTGTGAGCATCATATCTCCGTCAATTTTGGTTTGCGTAAAAAAAGAAAAAATACGGGTCAAATATCATTTGATAATCTAACTGACGGATTAATTAATTTTTTTTAGTCAAATAGCATGCTATAAAAAAGAAATGATAGCCTATAACACTCCGGAATAACGTAGAAAGCTAACAAAAAATAAAATAAAATTGGATCATTTCTTCTGCAGATCACCCCTACATACAAACATACCTCTTCATTATTAGTATAGATGAAATCGATACAGCTAGGTATCTGTGAACGATTCCGTGAAATATAAATACTAGTAACAAGACTACCTAGTATTTCGAGGAAATACTCGAGACCGTACAGATATTACTGTTACTACCAGGGGCCTTACCACATGCTCTTAACGCGATTCAGTTTATGACCTAAACTGAACTGTTCTTCTAATTCGTACAATGACACCAGCTTAACGTTCAATCTAGTAGGCCATGCCATCTGACAGCGATTGTGCCAAACTGAGTCGCAAGTTTTGGTTTCATTCATTCAATTTTGTACTGGTTTGGTACGATGACGTCTTATATAGCAGCTCAACTGAAACGCTCAAACTGTCAAAATAATCATATGACATTTGATAATTTGATTTTCATATTTCGCGCGTAAGTTGAGGCAAATGCTTCACGCCATTTTGATAACGTCAGAATCAGTTTGCTGTGTTAATCGATTATCATTGACAGTCAGCTGTTTTTTTTTTTTTTTTTTTCGTTCGCCTTTGAAAAAGGCAGGCATCGATCTATAGCTCATCTATAGACCATTCAGCCCTCAGAACAATAACTAAAGCATAGAAGGAACCTAAATTTAACTAATATAGTCGTCTTTGTTTTCTTATACACTCATAACAGCATTAGAGAGAGACAGATGTAGGTTGCTCAAAATGCAAATCGTCACAAAGTAAACGTCAATTTGGATACCTTGGCTACCTTTATAGTACTAAGTTTAAAAGCTACTTAACGTCTCAGGTTTTTATCTATGACTTTGTTCATCGCATTTTTTCGTATAATGCTTATGGGCGTATGCCAGTTGAAGTGATTCGTTGGTTTTACGTATTTTTGTAAAAATAGTACAAAAATAACAGTGATTTAGTGTAAATCGCAAAGCTTAAAGATTAAATAATGTCCTGCATTATAGTGGGATGTAAATCTCATTCATCCCGCAAAGAAAATGATGCGGAAATCATAAGCTCCCATCGGTAAGTAATCAAATATGGTCATTTTGTCAGTTTTTCATTCTCATTTTATGTTATTTTGGCATTATTTCAAATTATTTGAGCTAAGTGTACACGGTAGTGTTTTGAAATCAATATTTTATGCAATTAAATAGTTCGATTATATGGAAATTATAAATTTTAAATCGGCATATAAATTTTTGCAATAGTGCTTGCAAAAACAAACTATCGATACAATATCGATAAACTAGCGTCATCTAAATTATTACATTATTTTTCTTTACACGTAGTTTTGGGAAAGATTAAATATTTAAGAGTTAAATAAAAACCTACGGTCTTGTGAGCGAATCATACGTATGAGTAATGAAATGATAGTGTCAAAAATCCGTGTGGCTCATGGTGTAATAATTTAAATTCATGTGTGGCTATATTTTTTTTTTGTCACTTTCAGATTTCCGTCCGATGTTGATATGAGGCAAAAATGGATCAACGCTATTGCACGTAACAACTGGGAATCGTTCAGGGCCAATCGCTCTTTTAACATTATTTAAGCGTTTTCTTTGTAATTTCAATTTTTTAATAATTTATGCTGTTTATAAATAAATATGTTGGTCAGACAGAAGTGAGTTCTTTATTTCACCTTAGCATATTTAGATTTATTGCCATGGAGCGATACCTTTATTTTTTTAGCCTGGTAAAATCATCAAATGAGTCCTCCCACCCCGGGCAGGGCGGGAGGGACTGTCAGACTCGTACTGACTAAAATCCACACGGTGTCCTTCAATAGCCCTTTGTGTTCCGGGGTCAAGGTAATGAGATAAGTCCCGTGACCAATGGAGCGATACCATAAACTAAGAAGTCGATATCGGTATTTATTTAATGCATAGTCACATCACTAGCTAATACTCTTTTGTCTATGACAGCGTACGCTTCAAATGTCGTAGAGCGCCTTCTATGCTTTAGTTATTGTTCTGAGATTCAGCCTCGTCACATTTTGACAGTCAGCTGTTAACAAGATGCAATGACGCAATATCATGGAGGCAACCGTTTTTTTTTTTTGGAATGTTTTTGGCATGGCTTCGAGGCCTTGGCTACCGTTTCGTTTAGTAATAGGGCCAATCTCCAATATTTGAGACTTCCGTTTTGGATAATGACGCCCGATCTTTTATCTACTAGTGCAACCATCCACTGACTACTAATTACATCTAACTTAAATGAAATTAAAATAATTTATATTTTTGTTTTTTGTCAGTGGATGGTTGCACTAGTAGGTAAAAGATCGGGCGTCATTATCCAAAACGGAAGTCTCAAATATTGGAGATTGGCCCACAGCACAAATGGGGAAGGCCGGTCAAAGCTAATTGTAGATGGCGCCACCATAGGTAAGTCCTAATCCGACCAATGGGGTAGTACTATTTTGAAGTACCTATAAGATTTGAGCCAATGACGATGCTTGGAACAAGCTATGCTAGCGCCATTAGTTCCCCGGTCCATTAAAAAAAAAAAAAACTTCGAAAAATGAATTTTAAAATAAACACATTTTATGTACTGAAACTAACATTTTCCGACTTCTTCTTGCCTAAAGTATCGCATTTATATAAGTATTTCAATATTTTTTTTTCTTAAACAGTAAAATACCCTATTTTTCCCATGTTTTTCCCACGTTTTTTTTTTTATACACTCACTTTTCTTGTTTGTAGGTATGTTTGTTTGTCGTTCCGGTTGGAGTTTTGCAACTCAATTTTGAGGCACTTCCCGATGAGCTAGCAGGCTGAAATTTTGCACACGCTCTGAGTTCTGATGACAACACATGACTAGCTAAGAAACGTCATAACAAATCCAATATGGCGGCCTCCCCAAGATGGCGGACTGGCTGTTTGAAATCCACCCCCATGATATGGGTATCAAATGAAAGGGTTTGCTGTCAGGAATACAAAAAAAATCAATAAGTCACGTGACTTAAATCCAATATGGCGGACGTCCAAGATTGCGGATAGGCTTTGAGGCACTTCCCGATAAGCTAGCAGGCTGAAATTTTCAGGGTAGCTTCAAACCCGATAATCAAAGATAAAAACAATTAAATAATTAACAGATTTAAAAAAATCTAAAAACCCACGTTTTTAACTATCCTAAAAATAAGAAAATAACCCTAAGGGCTGAGAAAGGGGCCACTCTACAGCTTGGCAAAAAAGTCGTGAAAATAATGGTGGCGCCTCTATCGTACATATTGTAACCCTATATAGTGCGGCAATAACGATCTTGATACTTTGGTTTTTTTTTTCAAATATTTTTTTTATTAAATGTGTTTTGACGGGTTTTATAGGAGCTCGGGGCTATAAAACAACCGCTCATGACAATCTTCAAGGTTAAGCCATGATTGAAGATTGTCCTGTATGTTATTTGTAGATTTTTACTGTGCGTTAGAAACTCAAAAATCTGATAACGTGACTTTCCAAGTGGCATTGTATTACTCAATTGCTTGGTTGTGGAGATCAAATAGTCAGTCGCTCCATGTAACATACTAATGTTTACGCTGCATCCGGTTAGACTGGACCGACCCCAAAATGTGTTGGGAAAAGGCTAGGCAGATGATGAAGTCTTTGACGGGTTTTACATTGCTTAAATTAAAATAAACCAAATAAACAAATTTCTCTACTCGTTACACACGTTCGCTTTTGTATGTTAATGCGCAAGTAAGTACGTGTGTATATTGAGAAAGAATCTGCATCTTTTTGGTAAAAGAGGTGACAGACACAATTATAATACTAGAAGTAGGAACCAATTAGTTCAGCCGGGCTTCAGACTCGCTAAAGTAGACTCATCTTTTATGGGGTACTGTTTAAAATGCTATAATAAAATTCCACAAAGTATTCTTGAACTAAATGAGACAAAATTTAAATCATGCATTAAACGCACACTATGTAAGCAGGCATATTACAAATTGGGCGACTATATCGCTGATAATAATGCTTGGCTCCATGCTGGTCCTGCTCCATAGGACAGGGATATATTCATTGATAGCATATTTAATAGGTACTATTTTCGGAGCTGCAGAAGATTGTAAAACTATAATTGCATTGTATAAATTCATATTTCTTTGAATTATATAGCTGCATTATATTGTGTGAGTTCTATGTGCACAAAGCTATTCACCAGATACCTACTTCTTAATTATTATTTTTTTGACATGAATGTGCTCTGGCAGTTGGGAGTATGTCATGCTCACTTAAATGTCTCGCTGATGGTGGCGCGTGTGTCGGATCATTTAGTTCCCTTCAAAATGGTTGAGCTGAATGGTGCTGATATCATGCGTCATGTTCGTGAACGGGCGCTGTCAGTTGAGACTGGTCATCTCTTAGCTGCCATGGTTTATTTTAATTATCAATAATTTTGTTTTTGAATTGTCTTTTTTATATTTCCTATGGACACTTTTTACTTGCTACATCGTTCTCACATAATGTACCATCTCAAGTTGAATGATGTAACAAAGGTTCTGTAATCATTTTGGCGATTGAAAAAGAGTGTCCATGGAGTTTCTTGCCCTTTCTTCTCCATGAGATCTACGCTTTGGAATGGGCACCTACAGTACTTTCACAGTTTTTATGTCTTGTGACTGGGACTGTAGCACCGTAACTATTTTTTAAACTATTTTATTTTACTTTTGACAATTCAAAAGTGCCTGTAACTGGCTTATTTGAAATAAATGATTTGATTTTGATTTTGATTGATTGATTTTCATTATGAGGAAAATAAAAGTCAATGATTCTTTTAAGTGGCTTTTATTAATAACAAAGTAAATGTGTCTAAAGACAAAAGGTTAGTTGTTGCTGAAGCAACAACTAACCTTTTGTCATATTAAATGGTTCAAAATTCGACAAGAAAAACAATTGTATCTTTGTAGGTATAATTATATCATATTAAATGGTTAAAAATTCGACTTACAATCTTTTTGACAGTGTAACAGAATTGAACTTTTTGTCTGATCGCGCACAAGTCAAAATCATCCAATACTGTTTTTTGGGTCACCCTGTTTTATGTTTCCCTGGAGTGGAGAAAACGCCCTTGTTTGTTTGCCCTTCCTTAGCAATTCTCCGTATGGTACTTACGGATTTACCTAAAAAACTTAGTTATTTTTATTCTGGAAGTAACACAACAAGTATCAAAATTATATGAGCGTCCATCTTTTGCAAATAAACATAACCTCTAATTCATCAATGTTTTTCAATGTAAATAACAGTTATAATAATGGTTTATACTATCTATTGCAAGTTTGGACAAACATAATATATCAAATTACTTAAATAAAATAACATATTACCTGTCATTTTAGCAGTTCTTTCATAAACATCGTTGATATTCGATAAAATTTGTCAGGCTTCAAATTCCGCCAAACATCTGGTGTACAACTTATAAATTATCGCTCTAGCGGAGCTGCGAATGGTTTTTCTGTTCATTTTGAGCCCTTTGAGTCATCAAATTCAACACAATAATAAAAAATACACAAAAAACAGCCAGCGATAACATGAAATGACATTACATGTACTGACTAGACGTAACAGTGGGTGAAGTCGCCAACGATGAAATTTTTTAGTACCGTTTCAGGACATTTTTGCCAAGCTGTAACTAACTCCACTCTCGCCCCCACGTTTTGAGTGGTCCCTTTCTCAGCCCCGTAGGGTTATTTTCTTATTTTTAGGACATTTAAAAACGTGGGATTTTAGATTTTTTAAAAATCTATTCTACTCTGGTACCTACGTTCGAAACAAAAACCTAGTAGGTAAGGTTTTATTATAGTACGTCGAATTTTTTTTTCGTATTATTAATAGCAAAAGGTAAAAATATGTTCTGTGACAAAATAGTATATTTCATTACAAGTGCGGAAAGGCTGTCATTGCAAAGAGTTCCGACAAATGTCTACCCGAGCCGAAGGCCAGGGTTGACTGTCGGAACAAGTTGCAATGACGGTTCCGCACGTGTACTGAAGACTATTTTTAATACAGTTGCGAAAAAATGAAGCACTTTAATAAAAAATAAAATAAAAACATAATGAACTAAACTCGCAAAGAAAATTTCTGGAAAATGACGCCAAACCGTAGAATATAAGCAGAGTTTTTTTTTCTTCACCCATTTTGGTAGGCAAAGGGAACGCCCATACAGCTTAGTCTTCAGTAGATTTTTTTTTATTGATATGAAATGAAATAAATAGAGCAGTGGTGGCCCAGTGGTATCGGCCTCGACTTACGAGTTGTAGGTCGTGGGTTCGAACCCAGTCAGGCGCATTACTTTGTGTAATTTATTTCAACACCACTGCTCTCAAAACGGTGAAGGAAAACATCGTGAGGAAACCGGCATGTCCTAGAACCAAAAATTCGAAGACATGTGACATCTACCAATGCGCACTGGGCCCGCGTGGTAGATTACGGTCCACTCCCTCTCACAGAGAGGAGGCCTGTGTCCCAGTAGTGGGAACATTTATAGGCTGATGATGATGATGATGATGATGAAATGATGATGATGATGATGAAATGAAAATGAGATTCAATGAAATGACACCTAACCTAACTCGTTCAATTAAATCATTAAATCTGACATTGAAATAAATTAGTAGCTTCTTTTTAGAAATACGTGTAAATGAAGCAAACCTTCATCGAATCTTTTTTTTTTTTTATTGCTCTATGAAGAGTGACATTGACGAACACGTCAATGTCATTTGAAAAAGTCTGTCTCATAAAATATTATTAATAATTTTTACATAGTACATATTGTGAAACAAATAGCTTTTAAATGTTGTTTCTCTAATAAAGTAGAGCAACACCAATAAATTCAGCTATTTTATTTCCGTCCGTCATAAAGAAATAACATTAAAAAACAACAATTTTTTTTTAGCTATATTGCTAAAACATCAATATGGAAAAACTAAGATTCCAATTTGAAGTAAAGGCTACTGAAGACCCATAACTGCATAACAACATTGACTGACACAAACCAAAAAACCTATTTAATACCAGAAAGATGGCAATCAATAAAGTCACATGACGAAATTACAAAAACTGAAACTTTTCAAAAGGTAAAAAATACGCTGAAAAGAAGACATGAAAAGAGACAAATTTGGATCTCATTAACTCCAAAAATAAGAAATGTGTAGGTATATTGATGAAGATGGGAACATACAATTTATGGGTTATTTCCTAGAAGAGATTGTTCCAGAGGCCGACAACGTGACTCCCTCTGGTGGTATTACGGAAGAAACTTTGACAAGACTGTTAGAAAATATTACAGAAAATAAAAATGAAAATACATAAAGAAATAACATTATATACGTTTTTGTTTGAATCACAAAAACTCTTTAATAAAAACTTCATGGTTGGTTTTTCTTTTTAATACACATTATTTTGACAGTTGGGAAAGAGAACGCACTAGTGCGGGAAAGGTAAAAAAAAGCACTAGTGTGTAATAGCCCACTTCCCGAACGCTATACGTCCCTGCAATATGCCACTTTTTGAGCAACTGTATTAAAAAATTACTTTAAAATTATTAGTTAACGTATTTTTAAAAAACAACTGCAAGCCTACCATGAACCCACCCGCGGTTGCGGACGCCCACGGCGACGGACGTCGGTCGCAAGACGATCTCAGGCCACCGCCCGTAGGCGCGGGCATGCGGGCGGCGAGTAAAGGGCAACTCGCTGCCCGACCATGGACCATGCCCGGGTCGACGGCGCGTTGTGTTCCACGCGCGCCTCAAAGACCGTCAGCATGATGACGGGGCCCCCCTCTAGAGGGCCAAAGCCTACCGGGGTCGCGGGACTTATCTCATTACGTGACCCCGGAACATAAAGGGCTGTTGAAGGACACCGTGGATTTTAGTCAGTACAAGTCTGACAGTCCCTCCCGCCCTGCCCGGGGTGGCAGGACTCATTTGATAATTTTACCACGCAAAAAAGAAAAAGCCCGCCATGAACTAATTAAAAATGATCAAAAAGCAAGACATTTCAGTTTGAGTTCATAAACTGCAACGCTGAAAGTCGTACCCTGACTTCCAATATTCTCAGCGATATTTCGATTGTTATAAGTGAATGAAAGATCGCAATTTGTAGCTGAAACGTTTTAAGTGAGAACGAGACAACGCTATTATTAAATAGCGTTGTCTCTTTTTCACCAAAAACGTTACAAATGACTTTGACAGACTTTGTTTCTTTGGATAGCCTAGGCAGCGCCTAATGAATTCGGCATCATCGTTATTGAAGGGGTCCAACTGACCGCCAAACTGGAGCTTCTTACGTTCAAAAACTCAATAAAAATAAATCATTAGACTATTAGAGAAAACCAAATGCGGTTGAAAAAATGTATGTAGGATAGGTATTATAACTTTAAAAGAAAGATTAAAGTACACTTAAGTTGGTTTTTGTAACAAATCCTCTAAAAAACTTGATATTCATCTATAATTCACTACGTTTTCTACTAACGTTTCAGTTATGTTAAAGAAATAGTAACTTTTATTGGATTGCTTATTTTGACAGTTTGAGCGTTTCAGTTGAGCTGCTATACGACGTCAAGGTACCAAATCAGTACAAAATTGAATGAATGAAACCAAAACTTGCGACTCAGTTTGGCACAATCGTTGTCAGATGGCATGGTCAATTTGATATAACTAGCGTTGTCTCTTTTTCACCAAAAAAAACGTTTTTGGTGAAAAAGAGACAACGCTAGTCAGCTACAAATTGCGATCTTTCATTCACTTTTAACAATCCAAATATCGCTGAGCGTATTGGACATCAGGGTACGACTTTCAGCGATGCAGTTTATGAACTCAAACTGAAATGTCTTGCTTTTTAATCGTTTTTAATTAGTTCATGGTAGGCTTGCAGATATTATTGGTACTAACGTAACTACGTCTACCCATTGACAATATAAATTGGATTGATAGAGTTGTACGCTCTATGAATGCGTTACCGTTCTTGTGAATGTATTTTAGTTAGTGCATGGAAGTAGTATGTACTATGTAGTTTAACTATGAAGGAAGGTGCCAATGACCTTCATTTGTCAATTGAAAATATATTTTAGCAATAAAATACTATGCGCAAATTAATTTTTTATTGTGTTTATTATCTATTAGAATTAGTTTCATATAATAATAGTTTATTTAAAAGCGTGCAAATGTTAAAAACAAGGATGCATGACGTCACAATATGGTGTCCGCAAACCTTTCATAGAAGAACTGGCATAGTGCGAAAGCTCGTTTGTTATCATTCCAAGTTTAACACAAATTACACGATATTTTAATTAATAATGTTCGCTATACTTTTTAGGTGTAATTAATAACTTTTTATGTTGTATTATAAGTTGGAAAGAAAAAGTAAGTAATTAACAAATTCAACCAAACTCTTCTGCTTTATAATATTAGTATTTCAATTACAAAAGAATTGTTGCGTCTGTAATATCTTCCTATCATCTAAATATGAGCGTGGTGGAAACTGCATTCAAAGATTTTCGAAAATTCTCTTCTCCCACACCCGGGAATCGAACCGACTAAAATCTGAAAAAATTATACCCTGTACTTTTATTGCATCGATCGTTAGGGTCAATTATAAGGATGAAATCTCTCTAACAAACATGATAAATTTAATGAAAGGAAAACCAGGAAATCTTAAATTAATTTAATTACTTATTTACAAAAAATGTTAAACTAATTAGTTGCTCGAAATGGGCTCCATTCTCTTGGAATCTTTGAATGCAGTTTGCTTTCTATTCAAAAATAAAGGAATGTTTCCTTTGAGTAAAATTTTCTATCTGCAGTATTAAGAGTACTTTCCCTTCATGTGGCATTACTAAATTCCACCCTGTATAATATTTTACTTGTATAAAAGTTTAATACCAAGCAATTCAATAAAGTACGCGTCAGTCTAAAAATAGCTACGCGCTACGTCGTTGCTACGCGGACCTTGCTACGAAACGCTACGACGACGCAGCCTCGTAGCTCGATGTTTATTTAAATTTCCTAGAAGTTGAAATGAGAATATCATTGCAACTTTTGTTTAAATAATAATTATTTTCGTTTATTTCGATTCTGGGAAATCGTTCGTTTTTTATAAATTCGCAATCTCTATAGATACATTTTTAAACGATTAAAAAAAAAAACGATTTTTTTATTTTGTATCCATTAAGTAATACAACCAAGTATTAAGTCGGGACTAACGAATACCATGACCCCGGAACGTAAAGGGCTATTGAAGGACACCGTGGATTATAGTTAGTACAAATCTGACAGTCCCTCCTTCCCTGCTCTGGGTGGGAGGACTCATTTGATGATTTTACCGCGCTAAAAACAAGTTACTCCACATTTTTTAGTCCATTACAGTATCAAAGACTGGAAACTGGAATAAAGCCCCCCATTCACGTCATTACATGCAGGCGTGCATGTAGCGGGGCGGGGGGCGCGGGCACAGAATTAGGTCGTATAGTGCTGACGTCACACTGCCACAGCCTCATTACCGAACGACGGGGGAGGCCGGGGGGGGGGGAGAGGGGCAGCGGGAGCGGGGGCGTGTCTATGTACTCCAGGATTGTACCGATAATTGTAACAAATTCAATATTATTGGTTTTGACCGCTTAAACGCAAAAATATCCCGCGATTTATCCCCATTGTTAATCCAGGTTATAATATGAACTATCTGTGTACCAAACTGCATCCAAATTTAGTAATTTTTTTGCGTAAAATAGTAACAAGCATACTCACAAGCTTTCGTATTATTTTTCTATATTAGTAAAATTTTAATTATGTTTATGTGGGGTAAAATAACTACTTTGTGGAGCCCTGACACAGTCAGAAAGCGTAGCGGCAGACCTCGTAGAAGCTAGAAGGATGACGTGGACAAAACTAAAGACCAGTCGTCCACTCAACGTCACACAGCAGTGGATGATGCAGGCTATTAGTATCACGTACGTCACCGTCCAGGCACCCAGGTCCAGTTGAAAACCAGCGTCGAGCACTAGTTGCTCGACATTTTTGCTGAACTGGACCTATTTGATGTAGCCGTGGGACACACAATGTTATCTTTGTTACTTCGTTGTTGTTGTTTTTAATTTGCAGTGTTTTCCTTTGTTTCATGTTCTTTTTTTATTATAATTTTTTTTTGTGTGTACCGGCTCTCAAATAAACGTTTTTTCTTTCTTTCTTTCTTTATCAGTATTATCTTACAGTCAAAATACTGTTTATGGGTCAACAGCAATTTTGAATGGTTACATTTTGTAATAAAAATTATCGTATAAATTGTTAAAGGAGCTCTCCGCAAATTAGATCCAATGACGAATTTGGCCATTGTGTTGCTTATGATCTATTAAATAAGCACGTGAAGCAAAAGCTTTGAAAATAACGCTGTTGGAGAACTACGAATAGCTATAAATATGTATGTACAAAATAAATGTTCTTTTTCATCATATTTCAAAAAATAAATATTTTGTCGTTCATGTAAATTATACTTTTAAGGTGTTTCTGTTCCTCTTAAACTGTTAATATATTTTTATTCGAAGCCTGGGTGTAATTTTAAATTAGATGGGAATAAGTTTGTGCTAGTACCCCATTTGCCAGAGCTATGACGTCACAGCACACGCAGCATCACCGTATCTTTATTCCGCAATTTTTGTTTTGGACGTTCCGTTCGACGCGCGCCCGTTAAAGTCAAATAGGACGCTTTACGCCTTGCAATGTTAACTCCTATTCTACACACAACGGTTTATTTCCGTCCGTGCGTACAGGAATACAGCGGTATTTTAGTTTTACTTTGATATAAATAGAACTATTGTGAGACTTGCGAGTGTCGAGAATGACCCACATTCGCACCATTGCCAAATTTTAATAGCTCAAAATTTAGGAAGAGTAATTGCTGATTTATTTCTTTGACGTTTTGTTTTTCGGCTGGGCACGTTTTGGAATGGTAGTGTTTTTGTGTTTATGTTGTAGACTGGTTTATAAATAGTTCTGTAGGTAAATTAAATGTGTTGTCAGTTGTTTCAAAGGTTTGCAACGCTAGAAGAGCTTTTTGATAATTGTAAATTATTTTGTGAAAATTTGTTGTCCGATAATAAAGTTATAACTTTATAATTAAACTTTTATCATATACTTTGAGAGTCCTACAATCAACAAGTAGTGATCAGCGACTAAAATATCTCTATAATTATACACAAATTGATGAATGTTACAGGTATTATATTTAGAATTAAATGAAGATAATGAACCAAATGCATACAAAAAAGTTTCCGACGAATTGAAAACCGCCCCCTTTTCTGAAGTCAGTAAAATAGAACTATCATAATATAATAACATTCAAAGAACCTAAAACATTTCCGAATATACAAAAACAGGCAAAATATTACTTTAAAATCCGCTAATTAGAGGCAGCAGTACAACTCAAGCACGTCTATATTTTAATGAGCACGTCTATATCCTTACCCCTTACCCCTTGCACTAATGAATCCCATTCATGATCGTTCCGCAAGCGTCTATGTTCATATCATTAAACCGACAATAGCCGACAACATTCGAACAAAAGCCGAAGCAACAGAACTGCATTAATAATTGAACAGTGCAAACTTACAGACACAATGCTTTCTCTACTGATATAAATAATAGATAGCCCAGTGTTACGGAGTGAAGAGCGAGGACAAAGTTTTTGCTTATTGTGCAAGCTCTTTTGTTATTGTGCAGCCGTATAGTGAATTTTGTGCTGGTTATACTTTAGCTATTGTTCTTTGTATGATACGTGAATTTCATGAAAGGTAGGTTAAGTTTAAGACCAACCAGCAAAACTTTTGTATAGGTATCGGAGAATATTAGAGCTTTTCTAATAATCGCTAACTATCACAAATTATAGCCGTTTTAAAGTTAGACAATTTCTAATTTTAATTATCTACTCATAAGCATAACAAGAACTAAGAACTACTCCATGCTACAACGTGGAGGTGAAGAAAAAGCATAAAAGGAGCTTGTGCAAACAGTGCAAATATAGCCTCAAATGAGAACTGGCACAATGTAAGAAGTAAGGCCGTAATGAGGACGAGCTGGTGAATCCTAAGCTTAAAGTAACTTTACAGTGCACCACAAAGAACAAATTAGTGCCGCGGTGAATTCACGACATTTACACAAAGCGGTGCTTCGCTATGCTCGCCCGTGCTCGGCCACGCTCCACTGTGCTCGGTGTCGCAAATCTACGCTCCCCCTTTGACTATACATTTTAAATGCGGCGCACTGTGCAGTGGCTGAATGAAAGCACGCTTGTGCCTCGCCCGTTCAGTAACCTAGTTCGATGAATTATTGTTGTTATGTCGTTCGTGAAATATGGTTTTGAATTTAATAATGTCGTATTTTTTTGTATATTTTAATACATTATTCAAGCTACTTTTTGCCTTCTTTAAAAAACCGTTTTAAAAGGACTTTTTGAAAAACAAAATAAAGTATTTGAACAGTTGTTTTGTATAATTTTTTAATTTATTTTGTCACGCCCCCTTTTCGGAGAGGGTGCTGCACTGCTGGGTGCAAGGGGGCCGGGGCCCGAAGCCCGGGGGGGGGAACCATTGACGCGCGTCTCTCAATGGCAATGGAACTGGGTCATCACTGTGTGACGTCAGGGCTGGCCTACATACGCCGGGCGTAGCCCCGGTAGCGACCCAACAGCCAGCTTGCTTCTACGAATTCAACTTTTTTTTTAACTCCGCTTGCAAGACCAAGGAGTTCTATATTTAGAACGTCAATAGGCTCTTGTGGATTCGAAAATAAACATGTACTTTCTTTTTTGCACTTGAGGGGATTACGTTGTACTGACGAAGCAAAAGTTTCTCGGCTTTATTACAAAACGTGGTTTAACTTAGACCAAGGTTTAAATCAAAAATGAATTTTTGAATTTCGAACTTTATTTCTACTGTCGTAAAGTTATTAATACAAAAACCGAGTTTAGATCCCGGTCTAAGTTGTCAATGTGCATTTCAGAATTTTATAGTAGTTGGAATAAAGTTCGAAATTCAAAAATTGATTTTTGATTTAAACCTTGGTCTAAGTTAAACCACGTTTTGTAATAAAGCCGAGTTTTGTTTCGTTTTTGATGGAATTGTGCTTTTTATGGTTTGGCTTGATGGAAGTTTGTTATTTATGTAACAAATGACCCGGTTGGTGTACTGGCAGTCGAGTGTTCTCAGAACGAATATGTAATTAATATAATATAATATTCCACAACTATCACACAACGCCATCTAGTCCCAAGCTAAGCAGAGCTTGTGTTATGGGTACTAGATAACTGATAAACATACTTATATATTTCTAAATACATAAATATTATAGATAAATTACACCCAGACACAGAATAAATGATCGTGCTCATCACACAAACATTTGTCCTGGGTGGGAATCGAAACCACGACCTCCGGCATAGCAGTCAGGGTCACTAACCACTAGACCAACAGGCCTGTCGAATTCGTAATTGAATCATTTATTCATGTCATTTTCTGTACAACCTACTTCTAATGACGTATAAATTGAAATCGTAAAGGTTTAAGTTCCCTATGCTGTTCTAAATAAAACCTCGCGTCGAATAGCAGTTCTCGATCTAATTTTAACTGAAACTATACTAATTAGAAGTAAATACTATTAAACCAGAAATAGAAACGTCATGGCGTGTCACACTACCCACGGCCGCCATTATTAAAATAAATGGTAAATACTGATCGACTGAGGTGTTTCCTGAACGCCTACGAGCTTACAGCCCATGTTTTGGTAAGTTCAACTTAGGTGATAATGACTTAAGGTTTATTTTTCTTTGGAAAGTTAATATGGTTTAGTTAAAAATTGACGTTAAACACTAGGTCCGCGACAAGGCGAAGGGAATCATTGCTTGCAATTAGTACGTAGTTTAGTTAACAATTAGCTTTTGAACTTTGGTTTTATCAGTTGTTTTTGTACCTAGGTTGAATTGTTGTATGTAAAGTTCAAGCGATGTACTTTATCGTTTTTATTTGGTGTAGTTAGCGTTTTTCGTATTAGTTTCAGGAGTAGAAGTAGAGTGTCTGTATTGTGTTGTATTTTGGGCTGGGTTACGAAACTCAATTTCTAAATATTGTATTTTGCGTTCAACTGTGTTATTTTCAAGAAAAATTGTTCCGAGAAAAGTAATATTTTGTTTTTAAATATTCTTTTTTTTTCGATTATTTAATTTTCTGCCCACCTGGTCTTCAAAGACATCGCCAAACGTATAGTCGACGCCTCTCGTGACCAGAGGGCTGGCCTATTTCTTGGTCAAAGGATCAGCATTGCCATCCAACGTGGCAATGCTGCCAGCGTTCTGGGCACTTTCCCCATTGACAGCGATGTGGATGAATTTTTTGACGCCCTGTAAGTTTTTAATTTTAGTTTTAATTAAGTTTTTTTTTGTAAATATTTTAGTTTTAATTTTAGTTTTTAAATGGTGTGCATAATAATAAAAAAAAATGAATAATGACTTAAAAGTTTTTTGAGTTCAATTGTAAGGACATTAACGAAGCATTTACTCTTCCCCAAAATCAGCAAATAACCAAGCATTGATTTCAATAACCCAGTAATAAACCTATAATATATCGAAAACAAAAACAAGTATCAACGAAAGCTCATTGAAACTAATCTAGTCCAAAACTAGTACCTACTCGAACCAAACCTAATTCAATTCCATTCTATTGAACGAAAGATATCGCCACTGTTACCGAGCACCGGCGCGTCATAATCATCTGATAACTGATAAGCACAATACGCGTGTGACGTCACAGCTTTATACCGAACAGGCAGTAGTGAGTCCTAGGGTTGTGCGACAATAAGTTGTCCCGTCGCATCCCTTATCTCAATGCAACAAAGGCGCTTCGCGGGCGCGTCGTTGTCGCGTCGGACGCGCTTTGTTTCCCGGCGCTTTGTCGCGTGTCGAGATAGTGCGACAAGCGACAACGCGACATAATGAACGTTATTGTTGTTTTGTTCGCAACTGTCTTGCATGTTGCAGTGACAGTTTGTTGTGCAGTCCCTTCGTTCTATTGTGACGTGTGATGTTACTGTGTCGGCTGGCGGCTGGCGGCCCTTCTAGCTCCGTTATGGACAATACGGTATTGTGGAAAAATACAGCCGAGATATGACGGCTGATACCTGTTTGTGTGTGTTACCGTATTGTGTGTCATGTTAGTTTTATGTGGACACTTCTCTACTCTAGAAATAGACAATACACACTCTTGTGTAATGAGTGTCGTATTATAGAATATTTCGTAATAATGTAACATACACGTGGAGGATAAATCGGAACTCTTAGCACAGCATATGTAACGCCGCCATCATTCGAAGCTAATTCCAGTAATAACACGCTATAAATATAGAAACGAACAGTTATATTTGTATAATTTACTATGACCTCAAATGCGAAAATGTAAAGTTATTCTTACGAGGACCTTGCAGCAGTGACGTGCGACGCCGTAGTAAACGCTTCGCATAAATTACTGAGCACCAATAATTTTAACAAAACTATAAATAATTTTTTAAATCTAACAATCGTTTTAAGCAATGTAGACCTACTGCTACGCCGTAGGCCGTTCCGTAGCATTACTACATGTCCGCTACGCGAACTTTCTACGGCGCTACGCGGACCTTGCTACGTCGTAGCACTTCGTAGAAAGTTGACAATAAATGATCACTGTAATGAAACTTATGATTTTTAGCACAATTTGATACACTCATCATCATCAGCCTATAAATGTTCCCACTGCTGGGACACAGGCCTCCTCTCTGTGAGAGGGAGCAGGCCGTAATCTACCACGCGGGCCCAGTGCGGATTGGTAGATGTATATGTCTTCGAATTTTTGGTTCTAGGACATGCCGGTTTCCTCACGATGTTTTCCTTCACCGTTTTGAGACCAGTGGTGTTGAAATAAATTACACAAAGTAATGCGCCTGATGGGGTTCGAACCCACGACCTACAACTCGTAAGTAACTTTTTTCGAAGTGTATGGCCCGGATTATTTTTATCATCATCATTAGCATTTCTTTTATTGACATAAAATAACAGTTTTTGTGTTTCATATCTTAATTTATAACGAGAATTTTTGTTTTGGATTTTTGTAGTGTTTGTTTTAGAAATCGGCAAAAAGTATTTTATATGAGATCCGTACGTTAATCTGGTTTTCTACAAAATGACTATAGACGTAGTGATTGTTACAATGATCCGTATTAAGAAAGGATTGGTATGCCAGCTTTCAAGGGGACTTTGACGCCTAAGTACGTCGTAATGTTTTTTTGTTTCTTAAAAATATATTTAACTAGTGGCCCGTCTCAGCTTCGCACGGGTATATTAAGAACCGCTCGTCCGATTTTGTGCAAACTTCACATAAAGCATGTAATAAATAGTTCGAACAAAGCCTAAACATTTGGTTTGGATAGGCGAGCCCGTTCTTGAGTTATAACATTACTACGAAAAGTGGCATTGATTTTTATATATTAGATTATGGTTTTAATTTAGTCTCTTTTGTGTAATTAAGTTTTGTACATATTTTATTTAAAAAATAATAAATTTGTAAGTTCGTATATGAAAGGAATAGCAAAGAGTTTTTACGTTTTGTTTTAAAAATCACTTTGTGAAATATTAAGAAAGTTTGTGAGCATGAATGCGTGTTTGTTCCTCTTTTACGCAAAAAATACTGAACGGATTTGGATGAAAACTAAATACAAACTAATCCACATACTTTTACGTAGGATACTTTTGGTGGAACAATTAACTGCCAAAACCGAACCCGCCTATTATCTAGTGTTCTAAACATCACTCATAATGTGCATTTAACTAAAATGTTAAATATTTTGTTATGTTGGAAAGGTTTCAAGTTTAGAATAATGAACTTGTCTTTGACAGTCGTTAATTCTAGATAGTAGGGTGGCCATAGACGAGCCCTTAATATACAAAAAAACATGTATTCTCTGAACGGGTAGACAAACCATACATAAGTTACGGTAACATTTCAGGCCATGTCAATGCTAAACAGATACAAGTCGCAATTATATGGAAAAGTACTTTGTTTCTGGATTATTTTACAAGTATTGTGCAGCCTTAGCCCAGCAGTCTAATGGCTAATGGAACGGGACTGGACTAAAAAAATCCATTTGTTAACATAAACACAAATTACGTCCTTCTAACTAAATCCAACATAAATAAGTATAACAAAAAGACGGGTGAAATCAAAGAAGTAGCTAAACTTAGTCTGAGATCTATAGAGCGAACTTAGACTTAAAATCGACACATCGTTAAAAAACACAATAGTAAAACTATACGTGTTAGCTCTAAATCCAACCCACTTCGTAATTATTGTAAATAACTTCTTGACTAATAGGTACAACTGCCTAGAACTTACAATCACTAACAAATGTTTAGGGTTACTCGATTACATTGTACTTACTTGATGACTTCTGTGCTTATTGAAGTACGCAGGAATAAAATCAGACCAGTTTGAACGGTAGAAAATGTACTAAAGCTTTCGCTAACCGTGGAGTACCTTGCCGGTTCTTCTCCATGGACTTAGGCTTTCAATTTTCATTAGGAAATAATCCTTATTTCAATAGCCTTATAATGATAAAAAGCTTAGGTAAATCATGTTAAAGAAACAAAACATGCTTTGAAAACTTATTACTAGTGCTTCGATCTTTTAACTCTAGCCTACCCACTTATCTCGGTATTTTAGCACGATTGGAACACCTAAACAAAATACCGGTGTTTAGCTGCAACCGTTTGGAATGAAAGACTATCGAATCCCAGCATTTAACGGTCCGGTTAGTGCAGTGGCTGACTGCTACACTACGTGTTGCGGATTCGATTCCCTTCATCATCATCATCATCATATCAGCCCGGGGTCACCCACTGCTGGGTATAGGCCTCCCCCTTTTGTTGCCATGTCTCTCGGTTCTGTGCGTCTCTCATCCATTTATTCCCCGCGATTTTGACGATATCGTCAACCCAACGAGCTTTTGGGCGGCCTTGGTTTCTTTTCTTTCTTCGATTCCCTTACGGAGCATTATTTGTATGATATAGTTGTTCCGGGTCTGACTGTTTGTGTTTGTGATGTTTGTAAACGCATCTGTGTTGTTGCTCGGGAAAAAGCTAAGCGTGTCTTGACTTAATAAAAAAATTAACTTATCGAAAAGGATGGAAAGTTCTTCATGACTGAATCAAGTTTTAAGTTGTATAAGTATTTCTCATTGTAGTTGTATTAATTACGATGAACGGACTTTACAAGATCATCTGTCTAGCCTTTTTCCAACTACTTTGAGGTCGGCTTCCAGTTGAATTTGTAGATGCAGCTGCTGAGTATCAGTATTTTACATAGAGCGACTGCCTATCTGCCGTCCACAACCAAGAAACTATCTAATGCGATACCCTTTGATAAGACTGGCTGTCAGGCTTTCGAGCTTCTGAATAACAGTAATAACTGTTAAAAGTCTACAAATGACAGTCGGGGGCAACGCGTTTACGTGTTTTTCAAGGCACGGGGAAACTCGCTATGATAAATGGTTAACCATTCACAGACCAATCGCGGCAAGCACGGCTTAACAATGAAGAACAACTTGTGCGGATGTTATTTATTATTAAGCCACAAGCTCCTTCCTCAAAGAGTGTCAGCATAATGACGGGACCCCCTCTAGAGGGCCAAAGCCTGCCGGGGTCGCGGGACTTATCTCATTACCGTGACCCTGGAACATAAAGGGCTATTGAAGGACACCGTGGATTTTAGTCAGTACAAGTCTGACAGTCCCTCCCGCCCTGCCCTGGGTGGGAGGACTAATTTGATGATTTTACCACGATAAAAAAAAAAGCCACAAGCTCCATAAACGGACTATCTTACTATTTCAGTATATTAATTGCCACAAGCTGTGCGTTAAGCTATGACAGATAGACTTCGCTTAGTATTCGTTGCTACTAAGGTTTTTTTTAAAGGTGCTGATAGACTTGAGCAGCCACTTGTAACAGAACATCGAGCATTTGCCGTTTTTAATTTTGTCGAACTGAACAAGATAGAGCCGAACATACAGCCAAACATTTTCATGGTCTTTCTAGTGGACGCTCTAGTCGATAAAAAATTTGTTCTTCATAAAGATGTTTGATTTGACACCCAAAAACTCGCTCAAACGCTTTCGTTTTTTTTTCTGTTCTCGTACTCTTGTTTGACAGCACCATAATGCTCACACTGATAATGTCACTTTTGAGTTCTTTTCTGTGTTTTATTTCAGAATAGCGTGAGATAAGAAAAACCGACTTCATTATGTTTTGATCTTTTTAGATGCGCTACTGCATACGAGTTACCGATTTATGTTTTTTCTTAATCTTCTCAAAGTTGTCAACTTCCGTACCCTATTTAGGTACGACAAAATCAATGCAGACAGTACCCTTAGCACGAGTTTTCAGTATTTGAGACGTAAAGTAAACTGGAACTTTGTCAACTTCAAATTGACAATTTTCAAGGAAAAAATTAGTTCCTTCTTCGCACACCAGAGGCGCTGTTCCATTTTTTCATACAAGAAACGCTGTAAATACTGAAAAGACGCTGTAAAGTAAAAGAGTGAAAACTCGTGCTAAGGGTACAGACCGGCAACACACCTTACTTGGTATCCTATGGCGAATTTCTTAGTACATTGAAAGTATAATGCGACATGACCACATTGGCCACCGGTAGTACACTTCACCGTGTCAGCAAATACTCCATGCACAACCGGTAGTACACACCGGTCTGAACTGAACGTGTTAAAGTTAACAAAAAAGGAAGAAACAACATTGGGAAGTGTACTTATTCAGTGTTACCAATTTAGGGGTTTTCCCCCCAGATTTAGGGATTAATATTTTATTTTTAGGGGATTTTTTTACTAGTATTTTTTTTTATTGAAGCAATAAAGTTGTTAATGCATGAGCTCTGGCAAAATCTAAACTAGACAATATTTTGACCACAGATATCCAGTTTTATGAATAGTACATTATTATACAAGGGATTAAAAATACTTATTAAAGTTCCGAGGCGGGGTTTAGCAATCGTAACTTATGTACCTCATCTAGCAACAGGCTGCGAAGAGGTAAATAATGTTACCACACATTACAGGAAAAAATTACTTCAAATCTATTTGTGCAAAAACAACCGGATTTTTTGAGTTTGAGTTTGAATAGAAGGTAAAATAGTGAGGCACAATGAGTGTAACGGGAAATTAAATTAGTTTAATCATATTATTGCTATATTTATGTCGGATAGTCTCATAGTACATACGGGGTATGTACCGGGTAAGCAAATATTACCCAATACTAACTATGGGTTTTGGAGGTTAGATAGGCGTTCCAGGTAAAATACTGTTAATAGGCTATTTGACAAAAAAAAACTTTAGTTCGTCAAAAAGATTATCAAAAAATATTCGCCTCGTATTTTTTCATTTTGTACGACTGCCAAAATTGACGGAGATACAACGCTTTCAAAATTGGCAATACGTCACAATTTAGTACAATTTCTACTGAATTCTGACGTCACCAGCCCCCACTCTCGAGTTTCGATGCGTTATATCTTGGTAAATGTGCATTGAATTTACAAAAGAAAAAACACGTGTCCGTTATTTCTCAAAACAATAAATGCCGGACTAATTAGATTTGTGATATATTAATACTGTCAAATAGCCTATTATACTAATATCATATGAAGAGTTCTTTTTAGTTGAACGCGCTAATCTCAGGAACTACTGGCTTGAATTGAAAAAAATATTTTTATGTTTGAGAGCACATTTATCGAGGAACGCTATAGGCTATACAGTGTGGAAATTTGTAATGCCACCTGGAGGGAAAGTACTCTTAATGCTTAAATTTTACTCAAAGGAAACATTCCTTTATTTTTGAATAGAAAGCAAACTGCATTTAAAGATTTTCGAAAATTCTTTTCTCCCACACCCGGGAATCGAACCGGCTAAAATCTGAAAAAATTATACCCTGTCCTTTAATTGCATCGATCGTTAGGGTCAATTATTATAAGGATGTAATCTCTCTAACAAACATGATTAATTAAATGAAAGGAAAACCAGGACATCTTAAATTAATTTAATTATTTACAATTGTTTACGATTCCCGGGTGTGGGAGAAGAGAATTTTCGAAAATCTTTGAATGCAGTTTGCTTTCTATTCAAAAATAAAGGAATGTTTCCTTTGAGTAAAATTTTCTATCTGCAGTATTAAGAGTACTTTCCCTCCAGTGGTGGCATTACAAAATTCCACCCTATATAGCATAACGCTTTGACCAATAAGAACCGAGCAGCGGGTGAAAAACAGCTAATTCAGCTATATCCGGTTCGAATGGGAGCCGACCCTAACATGTTAGGAAAAGACTAGGCAGATGATGATGATGATGATAGCTTTTAAATTTGTTATTTTTGGAACTGATCTATACAGGGTGTAAGGGACATCGACGCACAAACGGATTCTGAACATTCCCCGTGTTGGAATTTTTCGTCGGTTCTTTCCTAATTTTTTTATTGCTTTTTTTTTTTACTTTACTTTAGACTGTTCATAATCGTTATTCTTACCTAACCCAATGAGATTTTTAATAAAAAAGTAATTAATTCACTACTTTCACTAAAAGTAGCAATGTGAATAAAACTAGAAATTAATAGTGTCTTCTTAGATGTTTATAAAAGTTCAAATGAAAGGTCATCGTGTACCTAAATATTGTGCCCAGTACCACAGTACCTAATGCGAAAAAATAAAGTTTCTTTTTTAAATGAGGAAATAACCGACAAAAAATTCCAACATGGGGGGGTCCAGAATCATGTCCTGAACCCATGGTATCCGTTTGTGCGTCGATGTCCCTTACCCCCTGTATAAGACCAGTTCCATTTACGAGTTTATAACAGCAAAATACAAAGCAGATATCATTTTAAGTAATTTTCCATTTACTTTTTTTTTATAACTAAAAATTATAAAACGGATAATGTTAAGGAGATACGCGAATGTTGATAACGAATAAAGAAATAGCAATAACATGTAGGCACTTAGGTATACAAGTTAGTATCACTTAAAGTTTATATTCTGAAAGCATTTATCAAAATCGAAAGTCTTGAAAAACCAACGAAAGCTTTTGTAATATTTCTACAGTTTGACTATTCTGATTTCTATGCTTACTCCAAAATTGTCTCAGAGTTTTTCTACGATAAGTTAAACATGCAAAAAGCCTACGTAGTAAGTTATATAATCCAGTACCCTTAAACATTTGTTAGAGATTGTAAGTATTTCAAGTCGATAGTATTAGTCAAGAAGTTATTTACAATAATTACGAAATGTCGCCGGCTGCGTTTAGAATTCAGAGCTAACAGTTCGTACCTAAACATTAATGATTACATGGAGCTAGGCGTAGTGGATGTAGAGTGTAGCCGTCGGTTCTCTTTGCTCAATCCCGTTGGGACGCGGCGTGAAGATCGATACGCTACACGAGCCAGCTACGCAAGTCGCCCAGAGACGCTAAATTGTTACAATTTCATCTAACCTACCTGGTCTATACTAACATTTGTCATCGTTAAAGTAGGATAAAACTGCTCGGAAATGTGGAATTATAAATGAATTCTTCTTAATTTTCCGCATTTAAATTCATATGTTATCTCGAGTTCTAAAATTTAACTACTGTTAGTCACAGTGGCTATTATGTTTGTTAACAATGCGATGACGTGACCAAGGGCTGGATATTACGAGGAAAAAAATAACAGGAATATTCGTGATGTAATGTTTAGTAACTACTATGGAATAATCGTACGTGGAGCTGCGATACTAATTCACGAATATTTGCGGTTTTACAAGTAATACAGACGTATTGGTTTCATGATCAATATCAAATGAATGTAAGCCACGAACACCGAGGACAAACAGCCGGTTTCAAGTACAACCTCTAGCTAGGAGTCACTTGTTCACAGAACAGGAAAAGTAGATACACTTAACGAAAACAGCAGTGAGGAGTAAGCTTCGTAAACGCAAGATTCAAGAAGGAAGTGTTCATCGATTTTCAGTTTGACGTTACATTTTAGTAAAGAGACTTCAAGGGACCAAAACAAAATGCGCAAAAACAAGATGTCTTCTCATCTCGGACCTAATTAAGGACGCGAGTGTCGGACGGAGGACATAGCGGACACCCTGCGGCTAATGGTCACTTACCACCTCGGCTAGCTCGGGCAGGCGGGGACACACACGACGCTTACAGCTAGGATACACGAGCGGGGGATGCAGCGCCGCGCCCCGCCCCGCGCCACCGCTACGAAAAAACCTCTTACAAAACAGATCGATCGATATGCTCCCGAATGCTCACTCGCTTGCCACCGACACCCTCGACTTTCAGCTGATCTACTCTCCCCACGAGCGAGCACATCCCCCCACGAACTTACACCAGCGCAGGCCTGCGCGGGCCTCACGTGCTCCGCGACCAGCCGCCGCGAGGAGCCACATGCGGCGGCTCCTACGTCCTTGAAATTTCAAGTGCAAGGCGATACAGGGCTCGCACGCGACGCGTGCACGTGAACAGCGCGAGGCTGTCCGGCGCGAGGGCCGGGCTATCGATCGGGGCGGCCGCCGGGAAGACACGCCCGGGGCCGGCCGCCTGCTCCGGGTTGCATAACGCGCTGGTCGTGCCGGCGGCCGCGCGCCGAGCCGGTATCGACGCGCGCGGGGCGCATGCGCGACGCGTACCTTCGCAGCCGTAGCCCTGCCCGATGAGGCCCCACAGCAGATCCGAGCAGTGGTGGCAGTACGTCGGCTTGTGGAAGGTCTTCTTCGCGAAGGAGTGGGTGCGATGGGGCGCGGGCGCGGCCTGCGCCATGGCGGGCGCGCGGGCCGGGCCGGGCTGGCGCGCTACTCATGCCGCGGCGCCCAGGGGCGCGCCGCGCTCTCCGAGCGGCTGTCGCGGCCCACCATCGCGGCGCGTCTGCCGCCCGCGCCCCGGCCGGCCCGCGCACGCGCCTCGCCCCGCCCCCGCCACCCGCCCGCCTCCCGTCCGCGCCCGCTCCCCGCGCACGCCACGCGCAGCGCCGCACGCAGGCTCGACCTCGTGCCGGCGGCAGGACGAGCCTCACCACAATCGATTTCCACTCTTATCTCTGGAAACGTTCCTCAACTTATGACACTCACTTACAATAGCTTACATTGAAGCTTTTCATCTCAGTGAATATGCTGATAGCTGCACCATGTAACAATGAAAACATGTGAACAGCCACTGTCATTTCTAATGTGTCCTAGAGTGGCGGTTCATTCATCATAATGAAACACTTAATGTCAGTTCCAGAGTAAAGAATGTTCAGACAAAATATTATACGTAAGTCAAGGGCATAGCATTTTTGACAATGTTTTGGATAATATGGAAACATATTTTCTGGGTCAATGGGGAGGCAGACATGACAGACAGTTTATTTTGAAAATCTGGTTTCTGGTGAAGTTTACCATGTCTTCACTTAAGAACTTTCAGTTAACCATAAAATGGTCACATGCAGATAATCTACATGTGATAATCCAAATTCTTAAAAAATAAAGCTGATAAATAAAAACGGTCGGCCGCCGCGACAAGCTCACGGCGTGCGACGCCTGCGCGGTGCCGCCCACCAATCGAAAAAGCTCTTGTTTACAATTTTAAGAGGCGCAGCATCCTCGCGGCGCGTCCCGACACCCAGACGCCACTCGCGCGTACCACGCCGCCGACCAGCGTACCACACCGACACTCACTCCTCCAACCAATAGATTGCTCCTATTACACATAATAATACATAATCATACTTCTGCTCTACAGTATTTACTGGTGGCCAGCGCAGCATGTCTGTTTCTGCCACAGTTCTCTATTAATCGTCATCTCATGAATCTAAAATTATAAAGTAAAAAATCGACCTGACCGAGAGGTTGTCATGACTTCTTGAGCAATATTTTTTGTGACTTTACGTTCGTCACTATTTTTTAGTTCCTAAAGAATAACAAAATTAAAATAAAATTGAGTTATTGTAAATGTTTCCATGAAATACATTTTTTTAATGCAATCACTTTACAATACCATACTCTTCAATATGAAAAGCCTAAAAAAGCTAAACTTGTTCTTTTCTTAATTGTTCAAAGTCACGTAAACCATAAACACTTTTCCAGCGGTAAAACAGTCTGATTCTTATTATAAATTCTTATTATTATTTTACCGTAGAATTTGTACTATGAAAGTTACCATAGCATCACATACTCGTATATGCCATCCCTGAGGGGTACCCTATAGTACACACACATTACACCTCGAAACCTTAGTTGGTCTGTCTGGTGTACTGAATCGGAAGGTCGCAGGTTCAAGTCCTGTCCGCACTCATTTTGGTCGCGACGCAGGAGTTAATACGTATTAAAAAAAATAGAGTACACCAGTTATGAAGTCCTAAATAGTAGAGGCTGTAATTCAGGCTGAGAAATATAATATCTGATATTCTGATGAAAACTCACATAATTATCATCAAAATCAATGCGTTTATTTTAAGTAGACCACTTTTGAATTGTCATAGACAAATAAAAATATAATTAAACACTAAAGTTATGGTGCTACAGTCCCAGTCACAAGACATAAAAACTGTGAAAGTACCGTAGGTGCTCATTCCAAGAAGTAGATCTCTATGGAGAAGAACGGGCAAGAAACTCCATGGACATTTTTTTAGATCGCCAAAATTATTACAAAACCTTTGTTACATCATTCATTTGAGGTGGTACATTATGTGAGAACGTCGATGTAGCAAGTTAAAAGTGTCCATAGTAGAACATTAAAACAAAGACAATTCAGAAACAAAATGATTAATAGCATAAATAAAATAAACCGTGGCAACTAAGATATGACCAGTCCCCCATAAATAGTTAAATCTGGATAGTAGTATTTTTTTTAATGGGTTTGCTCCTGCATAATAGCAACTCACACAGAATGAACCGGAACTCCTGCGCACCGATGGAACATAGAAAAAAGTGATTGGCGCAGGACTCGGATAGGGTGGTGATGGTCGTATTAATTATTATTATTCTTTACTGTACGTGTTGCGCCGACCCCAAGTAGAATGGGATTAAAGGGCAACTCGCTGCCCGACCATGGACCATGCCCGGGTCGACGGCGCGTTGTGTTCCACGCGCGCCTCAAAGAGCGTCAGCATAATGACGGGGCCCCCTCTCTAGAGGGCCGAAGCCTGCCGGTGTCGCGGGACTTATCTCATTACCGTGACCCCGGAACATAAAGGGCTATTGAAGGACAGCGTGGATTTTAGTCAGTACAAGTCTGACAGTCCCTCCCGCCCTGCCCGGGGTGGGAGTACTCATTTCATGATTTTACCACGCTAAAAAAAAAGTAGAATGGGATAAGGGCAGGAAGAAGGAGAGAGCGATAGAGATTTTTTTATTTTGGCATGGACAGATATTGGTGTACATTATTCTAATAATTTATGCTTAATCTATTTTTGCATAATTGTGTTATTATTATTATAAGCCTGTGTCGTCCCACTGCAGGACAAAGGCCTCCCTTCCCTCTTTCCACCTTTCTCGATCTAGTGCTATTGCAGAATTTACCCAATTACACACAGGTACTACTTACTACATGTGCATTATTGTTTTAAATGAATGTTATCTGCTCACAATATTTTTAAGCTATTGCATAGCTTATAAATATTGTGAGCATATCGCAGGCTCTGAGCGCGGCGCGGCGCGTAAAATCTTACGAAAAAACCTAAGGAAAATACCTGACACCGTCTTCTAACGTCGTTTCTGTTCGGGAGACTTCGGTAATTACAAGGATATGGGCAGACGTGCTCATTACTAGCACGAAAGCATGCTTTTATTGAGGGAGAGGGAGAGGGAAAGGAAGAGGGAGGAGAACGTTTCTTGACGTTTCACTTGATTGACGTGGCTGACCATAGCCTAATTAGTACAGTAATAAATATAATAAATAAATAATTATAATTGCATAAGTTGATAAAAATGCTATGCAATAGCTTTACCGCGGCAGTCCCCGAGTGCCACACGAATTTTTTTTTAACGGCAGACATCAACAGAATGAAAATTGATTTCCTGTACCTGTAGATACTACATAATTGTCACCGTAGAACTACTAGGATATTTCGTGGGCCGTTACAGTTACAAATTACAAAACATCACCATTGTAACAGACTTCGCAGGGCACACGATGGCCCATTGCCGACCAATGTTTGGAAAAGTACCAATACATTGCTTGTACCGTCTGTAAGTGTTTCTCAAAAGGAGTTTGATAAAAATAGCAATTGGTGCAATTTGGGTGCTAATATCAGATTCGTTAGCGGTTCAATCGGAAAAGCTGAATTTAATTTAGTTTTATTATTAATTCGGAAACTAAAATACATTTCATTTATTTTGTCAGGAGTTGGCGAAGCTACAGAATGTCACCTGCTACGATCTTTACATAGGTAACTCATTTTTATTTGAATTAAGTTCTATGGTCTGTATGTGCATGTAAATAAATAAAAAAGCACCCTATGTTGATTGAGGTCCATTTACATCATCATCAGCCTATAAATCCACTGCTGGGACACAGGCCTCTTCTCTGTGAGAGGAAGTGGGCCGTAATCTACCACGCGGGCCCAGTGCGAGTTGGTAGATGTCACATGTCTCCGAATTTTTAGGGTTCCGTAGCCAAATGGCAAAAACGGAACCCTTATAGATTCGTCATGTCTGTCTGTCTGTCTGTCTGTCCGTCCGTATGTCACAGCCACTTTTTGTCGAAAGTATAAGAGCCATCCTGTTGAAACTTGGTAGGTAGATGTATTATGTGAACCGCATTAGGATTTTCACACAAAAATAAAAACAAAACAAATTTTGGGGAGGCCCCCATACTTAAATTGAAATTGAGTTAGTGACGAGACGAGAGACTTACTTGAATTGAAACTGAAATTTTTTTTTTTCGCCTAACCCGTGTGGGGTATCTATGGATAGGTCTTCAAAAATGATATTGAGGTTACTAATATCATTTTTTTCTAATCTGAACAGTTTGCACGAGAGACACTTCCAAAGTGGTAAAATGTGTGTCCCCCCCCCCTATAACTTCTAATATAAGAGAATGATAAAACTGATAAAAATATATAATGTAGACCTCAATAAAAACTTCCAACGAAAATTGGTTTGGATGAGATACAGTCAGCAGTTTTTGAGATATAGTACATTTTCAAAAACCGAAAATATAACTTTGCCATTCATATAAACACTATGAAAAACAAAGTTATTTTTATTACTTACAAATCTCAGTATAATTATATCGCTAATCTATGCTTGCTACTACGGAACCCTTCATGGGCGAGTCCAACTCGCACTTGGCCGGTTTTGGTTCTAGGACATGCCGGTTTCCTCACGATGTTTTACTTCACCGTTTTGAGAGCAGTGGTGATGAAATAAATTACACAAAGTAATGCGCCTGACGGGGTTCGAATCCACGACCTACTACTCGTAAGTCGAGGCCGATACCACTGGGCCACCACTGCTCCATTTACACTGTAATTTCATGCGGGTTGCAAGTAAGTTTGACTACATCGCGAACTATTAGTAATAATAATAATAATAATAATAATATTCCACAACTATCACACAACGCCATCTAGTCCCAAGCTAAGCAGAGCTTGTGTTATGGGTACTAGACAACTGATAAACATACTTATATATTTCTAAATACATACATATTATAGATAAATTACACCCAGACACAGAACAAATGATCGTGCTCGTCACACAAACATTTGTCCTGGGTGGGAATCGAACCCACGACCTCTGGCATAGCAGTCAGGGTCACTAACCACTAGACCAACAGGCCAGTCAATTTTTTGCTGTCAAACATGTACAAGTAGCTACTTATGCATGTTTGACTGCTCATAACTCGGAAACGTGACGTTTTACGAGGTTTTGTCTGGTACATTTTATGTTTGTATTGATATGATCTATCGATCTATGAATGTTTCAGACGTGGCTGCCAAAAAATCAAAATGGCGGATGGTACCTGGTACAAAGGCACAAAGCCCTTTGTAGCTGGACCTCTATGCCACGTCGCGTCGTAGAAAAGGGTCTACTATCAAACTCATAACTGGACGTCTAGAAGTTACGAATACGTAGTTCAGAAAGGTAGAGGAGTAAAAAGGTGTGTACGAACACTTAAGGAGTTACGATATGGAAAAAATAGGGATTATAAGCAGAATTTCAATTAGAATTAAAACTGAAATTAGAGAAAATTAAAAAAAATACAGCAGAAATAAAATAGAGCAGTGGTGGCCCCGACTTACGAGTTGTAGGTCGTGAGTTCGAACCCCGTCAGGCGCATTACTTTGTGTAATTTATTTCAACACCACTGCTCTCAAAACGGTGAAGGAAAACATCGTGAGGAAACCGGCATGTCCTAGAACCAAAAACATTCGAAGACATGTGACATCTACCAATCCGCACTGGGTCCGCGTGGTAGATTAGGGCCCACTCCCTCTCACAGAGAGGAGGCCTGTGTCCCAGCAGTGGGAACAATTAAAAAGGCTGATGATGATGATGATGAAAAAAAATACATGTGGCACTCGGAGACTGCCGCGGTGAAGCTATTGCATAACATTTTATTTTTTATTTTAAAAGAATAAAATCGCCTATCGCGTATATTTAATGAGAATATAATTTATTTAAAATGTTTGTGGTGCACTACTGTAATAAAGAACTTCGTTGTTGTAGGAGAATTTTATAAGTAATAGGTTTCATTGTGAAAACTCCTTTTGTAGCTGGTCTTTTAGAATCAGTAAGAAAAAGTAAATTGTTTTTACGACGGAAATTTTTATGATTGCCGAAGTCTCCCGAACTGAAACGATGTCAGACAATGCGTGGTGTCAGGATTTTTCCTTAGATTTTTTCGTTAGGTTTTTGAAATTTTTTGATTCGGTCGCCGCGCCGCGTCGCGCTCAGAACCCGCGATAAAAGCTATGCACTAGCTTAATAAATAAGGTAATCCTCGTTCTCAAATAAGTAATCAAATAGATTATTATGAGAAGAGGTTCTAAAGAAAATTCAATAATTTATTACGTATAACATGCATTTTTAGGGTTCCGTAGCCAAATGGCAAAAACGGAACCCTTATAGATTCGTCATGTCTGTCTGTCTGTCTGTCCGTGTATGTCACAGCCACTTTTTGTCGACAGTATAAGAGCTATTCTGTTGAAACTTGGTAGAAAGATGTATTATGTGAACCGCATTAGGATTTTCATACAAAAATCAAAACAAAACAAATTTTGGGGGTGCCCCCCATACTTAGAATTGAAACTCAAAAAAAATTTTTTCACCAAACCCATACGTGTGGGGTATCTATGAATAGGTCTTTAAAAATGATATTGAGGTTACTGACATAATTTTTTTCTAAACTGAACAGTTTGCGCGTGAGACACTTCCAAAGTGGTAAAAAGTGTGTCCCCCCCCCCGTAACTTCTAAAATAAGAGAATGATAAAACTAAAAAAAATATATAATGTAGACCTCAACCAAAACTACCAACGAAAATTGGTTTGGATGAGATACAGTTAGCAGTTTTTGAGATATAGTACATTTTCAAAAACCGCAAATATAACTTTGCCATTCATACAAATACTATGAAAAACAAAGTTATTTTTATTGTTTGTGTATATTACTTACTAATCTCAATATAATTATATCTCTAATCTATGCTTGCTGCTACGGAACCCTTCATGGGCGAGTCCAACTCGCACTTGGCCGGTTTTAAAGGAAGCCGATACCTAGATACTCTATCGAGAAACACGAGTGGCTGCACATGACATAAATCTAGAATTTGATAAAAACAAATGCTAGTTGTAAACTCGTTGTGCTCAGGTAGCGCCACCTGTTGCACTTGGCACGAACCAGCGGCGGCGGCACGGAGCACTGAGCGCCTGCCAAATGTTCAGCATACTGAATAATCTCTCTCAGTTTTGTTTTTCTGGTTACATACCTCTATTAGGAGTTGAACTCAACAGCTGGTGATGCATTGCCGTTTTTTTTTGTTCTGTTGTAATTATGCATATATCGGAGAAATGGGAAAGTAGCTGCCTGTTTTTAACTATTCCAGAATTCGATGGAGTCGTGATGAGTTGTATGAAATGATAGCACACTGGTAGACAATAACTCATCATCATCTGATGATGATGATGAGTTATTGGGTCCCAGCAGTGGGAACGTTATAGGCTATAATGTTCCCACTTCTGGGACATAGGCTTCCTGCCAATGAGAGAGAGTAGCCCATATAATGAACCACGCGGGCCCGGTACAGGTTGGTAGATGTCACATGTCTTCGAATTTTTGGTCACGAAATGCCGATTTCCTCTTAATGTTTTCCTTCACCTTTATGAGAACAATGGTGGTGAAATAAATTACACAAAGTAATGCGCCTAGAGCTGGGTTCGAACCCACGACCTACAACTCGTAAGTCGAGGCCGAATTTCTAACGTGGGGAAACATTTATGATTTCAATGATTTTTTAGCATGAGGCAGGCACTGTTTTTACCGACTTCAAAAAAAAGGAGGTTATCAATTCGACCCGTATGTATGTAATATTATCAGAACTGCCCAGTTTTCATATATGTTAGTCTATATCAGCGTCTGAACAAATGTGCCAAATTTCATAAGTGTATGTATGTATGTATGTGTGTTTTTATGTTTGTGCACGCATATCTCCGGAACTATAAGTTCGATTTAAGTAATTCTTTTTTTGTTGTACTAGGTATTGTTCAACTTAGGGTACACTGCAAGTTTCATCAAAATCGGTTCAGTAGTTTAAGAGATATGGATTTTTTATGTTGTGACGGATTACAAGATTAGTGCATATGTAAGAAAATTTTGTATTTTACAAGAATTTGGGTTGAATATGTAATAAATAAACTAAAAAGGGTAAAATAAAAAACTTTTTCAAAAAAAAGTACCGACTTCAAAACAAATACAAAAAAGTTTAAAATAACTTTTCTTTCGGAAGTCGGTGGCTTTGTTTTGTTGTGTCATTGACTATTGCCACCGACTTCCGAAAGAAAAGTTATTTTAAACTTTTTTGTATTTGTTTTGAAGTCGGTACTTTTTTTTGAAAAAGTTTTTTTTCCTAAACACAAGTTGCGTTGCAACTTACCTATTAGGAGAACAGAACTACACCCACAGATTTGTTTTAACCTACATGTTTTATACAACTTTATTTTTAGTATATGCGAAACCTGAATATACCTAGTTTGTTCAGAATCAGTTACTGATTCGATTCCAATATTTTTTACACAATGTTATTTTTTCTTCAAAAAAAAATGATTACCATTAATTACAATACAATCACCGTACGGTTAGGTACCTATTGCCAAACTATTATTACGAGTGTATCACACAGGAGACGTGGTTTACACGGGTGTACCGCGAAATGAGCATATTTTTGAACGGGCAACCAGGTAATATATAAGCTTATAACTTTGTGATTTTTTATCATAAGGTTTTAAAATTTTGTACATAGATTCTTTACACAAAAATACTAGACAGGTGTATCGGGCTTCGCATAAACAAAAAATAATGTTGTATACTAGATTTAGATATTGTACAAATACAACAAGTATTTGTACAATTGAAAATTATTATTATTCTGAGCAAAATGGAAAGAAAGAAAACATGGAAGAACAATGCCTTGAAATCGCCGTTGCTACGACGTGGCTACGAGCGTAGCGAGCTACGTAGGCTGGTCATGAATGTCATTCTTTACATTATATACGTCACTCCTGTAATTGTAAGTGTAAGTCATCAAATAAGAACGGCTGGAACGATTGTCATCATTCATCATCATCATTTTTTTTCTACAAAATAAATTCGTTAATAAATTGTAAATTGCAACGGTGCGAAGCTAGGACGAAATGAACAAACGAAAAATATTTACATATAATAATTATTATTATCCTTTGGAATGCCAATAATCTTTCATAAATGTTCGTCGTCTTTTTGCAAGGTTTAGTTAGTATTGTGCAATGCAAATGCCTCTCGAATAATAATTTAAATAATAAAAATACGTATTATTTATCTATGTAAAAACAAAGCAATTATTTCTTGTGGACCATTTTTGAATGATCAAAAATAAGATTAAGACACAAATTAAAGTTAAAGTCATATAAGTAGTCAGTACTAAGTAGTATGCCTATACATATAATTAGTGCATTTATGCATTAACCTACGATAGCGAAAGCTCTTTCTTAAATTGAGACGGCTGATATCGAGATAATTTTAAACTTGCGTTGCGTGTGTGGCTTTACCCGCGTGTACATCGAAAAATAAAGCACAGGAGCTTACTATTGGCATAAAAATTTGTAACATACAGTATATACGAGTATGTACTAAATTCTATGCAAGTTAGGGTAGAGTTAATACCATCCAAGTTTTTCGTTCAAATTCTCCATGAAAAGATTTCCTATCTAGCGCCATGACCACGAAAACCTCGCTTTTAACAACGGTTTAAAAAAAGAAGGCCACCAAAAGGCTGCGTTCCACTAATATCTTGATCACACGCTCGCAAAGTGACACGTATTTGAAGTTTAAAGGCGTAAGCGTTCGTCCCAGCGCGTCCGAGCAGGCCCTCGTGGGGTGGCACAGATAAATATAGCCGTCGAAAGCGCGCCTCGCCACCCGTGTAGGTTTTCCATTCGATTAGTTTTGTTACATGCCACCCTTGTAAACGTACAGGGTAACAGTATAAGGGCTGTGTGTGTTTGTCTATGGTTGTGTGAGTTTCACCTTTTTGGTCAGCTAGATACGTTGTGGGAACTGAATATTGTTGACCAAATGTTGGATCAAGAATATGAGAGACGGAAGGAAAGGAATAGGACTTTTTTTTTAGCGTGGTAAAATCATCAAATGAGTCCTCCCACCCGGGGCAGGGCGGGAGGGACTGTCAGACTTGTACTGACTAAAATCCACGGTGTCCTTCAATAGTCCTTTATGTTCCGGGGTCACGGTAATGAGATAAGTTCCGCGACCCCGGCAGGCCCTCTAGAGGGGGGCCCCGTCATTAATATAATATTCCACAACTATCACACAACGCCATCTAGTCCCAAGCTAAGCAGAGCTTGTGTTAAGGGTACTAGACAACTGATAAACATACTTATATATTTCTAAATACATACATATTATAGATAAATTACACCCAGACACAGAACAAATGATCGTGCTCATCACACAAACATTTGTCCTGGGTGGGAATCGAACCCACGACCACCGGCATAGCAGTCAGGGTCACTAACCATTAGACCAACAGGCCAGTCAGTCAGTCATTATGCTGACGCTCTTTGAGGCGCGCGTGGAACACAATGCGCCGTCGACCCGGGCATAGTCCATGGTCGGGCAGCGAGTTGCCCTTTACTCGCCGCCCGCATGCCTGCGCCTACGGTGGCCGGAGATCGTCTTGCGACGTCCGTCGCCGTGGGCGTCCACCACCGCGGTTGGGGCGGAGGGAGGACATTGTCCTCTCCCTCACGCGGCCCGCCTCCTCCTTCGCGAGCATGACTGCTTCGCAAAAGGAGGCGACCGCTTCCCACTCCGTCTCGCCCCGCAGCATGGCCTCGACCAATGCCGGGCGCGAGAGGTCGCCGCCTATCGCCGCCGTGAGGACACGTCGGTGCTCTGCCCAAGCGGGGCAGTCTTGCACCGTATGTTGTACTGTGTCCTCCGGGCGATCTTCGCATTGGTGACACCCAGGCGTTTCCTCCTTGAGGTTTTGACAGCGATGTTGCATGCGTTTATTGCCCGTGGTTCATCCGCGGGTGCACCCGCCTGGTTCACCTGGGTGTACCACGTGGAATTATTTTTCCCGGGGTTATGATAGGATGATGGTTTGTCAGTAAGTACTTAGTTATACTCATTCACCCGGTTCTAAATTAGCACATACCTACATTATATGAGATACATCGATGGCAGTGTAGGCGCTGCTTCGCGCGGGTTCGATTCCCGCACGGAACTAAATTAATATTTGTGATAGTGGTTCCGGGACTGGCTGTTTTGTGTGTTATTTTTAAGTATGAAGAAGTTATTATTTCTAGGGTGCTGTGTCAACCACAAACAACCATTTGATAAAAAAAACTCGGTTAATTAGACACTGTGAAAAAAGAGGCAGTCGGTTAGACCCGCAAGAGGTTTTACTGCCTGCCCTTTAACAGCTCATTAAACTAACCAAAAGGTATTTCTCGTATACTCAGAACTAAGGTTTGTGGAGGTCATACAATTAGTAGTCACTCAGAATCTCGTGTGCAATACTGTATTGAGCTACAATTAATGGGCAAGTAATGAGTATTTAAAAAAAATTAAACAAAAGCAATTTTCTTTTTTTACCAATAGTTTTCTTTTTTTCTTCCGTAGGTAAAAGAAAAGTGCAAAGAAGCTCATTGGTCCACTGAATGTAGATACTATCATCATCATTATCAAGTTAACTAATCATATTAAGGTCAGTGGCGGATTAACCCTTAATCAAATTAAGCAATTACTTAGGGCATCACGTCTGGGGGCAGCAGAAGAAGCACATAAAAAATTCTATGGACGGATTTTTTTTTGTGCTCCCCTTAAGAGGGCCAAAGACTGCCGGGGTCGCGGGACTATCTCATCAACTAACCGTAAACCTGGAACGTAAAGGGCTATTGAAGCGTCACAGTGGATTTAAGTCAGTACAAGTCTGACAGTAGGGCGGGAGGACCCATTTGATGTATTTAACTACGAAAAAAAAAAACCCGTGGATACTTAGGGGGTCACCAAAGGCTTCAATTGCTTAGGGCATCAAGTAGTCTTAATCAGTGGCGTAGCGTGCCTTGGCGGGGCCCCGTATAAAAATTTGTTTGGGGGCCCCTTAGGTAGGGTAAAGATTTAACACTCAAGAAAAAAAATACATTTCTCTGTATCTACGCAGAAAATAAACAAAAAATTGGACAAAGGTCATCAAAAAAATTCAAGATGCGACTGATCAGTCCAGAGGTCGGAATTAGGTAGAGTTATTTTAATACTTGCATCAAAATGTTGATATTAATATGGATCTTCCCATTAGACAAGTAAATTGTGTAAAAGTAAATAACTTCTTTATTTAATAAATTATTAAGTTTTTATTAATTTGTGTTTACGCACGTTGGGGGCCCCTGTGGCCCGGGGGCCCCGTATAATTGATACGGCAGATACGGCGGTAGCTACGCCCCTGGTCTTAATCCGTCACTGATTAAGGTAGGAGGTATTCCAAGTATTTCAACGAAGATAAGTAAACGATTAGGAAGGTATGATGAGTGTGAGTAAACAGCATAAATCTTAGGTCGTTTCTGATTTAGCATAGTACCTACGTTTTAACTTTTTCTCTTTTATTCTGAATTTGCTCTTAATAACACTCCATCTTACATTGCAAAAGTGCTGAGTAACGTACTTCGCCGCCTACTAAAATTATTATAGCATTAAATCTCAACGACCGACTTGCTAAAATTAAAGTATAAGGCGCTGATTATTTATAACTTCTCATCTTCTTCTCATGGTACCGATTAGGGCAAACTATTAGACAATCAATTCAACTGGAATACTAGCTTGCTCAGACAAATAAAAATAGTTAGAATATAAATAAGCTCTTTTAGAAAGACGACCTACTAATACTAACATTGAAGAAAATACTAGCATGCACACAGAATTCCTAGGTAAATACTAATTACCAGGTAATTAAAAATATAATAACATATAAGCTAATATTAGGAGCTTTGTTCAATTAAGCATGTGTACCTACCCACAGCGGTCATTAGTGTGATGCTATATAGGTCACTGAACCCGTTCTACCTACCTGTGAGGTAAGCCTCCGCGCTATGATTCATACAACATGTTGCTTAAAAAGGCTAACAATGCAGCATAGGTAACTGTTCTATTGTGTGTCGCTCTGCTCCGCTGATTTTCTAGTGGCTATTCAACGGCAGTTGGAGAATCATAATTTCACTATCAACGTTGAAATTAGCGATGTTTTCGGCGGCGGGACTGGCTCGAGAATTGTTGCTTTATTGTTGATTGAATTTTTGTATTACCTAGGCATTGAAAAATAATAAGTCAGAATTTATAGGTCCCTAGTACCTATAGGTATGTGCCATCCACCTAATATGAGTAAGTGTTTTACATTGGTTTTACACTACATTTTGGTATTTATTGATGCCGAATAAGTCCTGAACTCGTGAGTCTCACATTAGAAAAGCTGTAAACTAAACAGCCATTGTACTACATTAATATTCAAATTGTAATAAAAAGTTGTATGCCCTTAAATGGTAATTTAAAATTATCATTAGTGCGGTTAAGAAATCGGTAGTTTATAGACAGTGTCGATTGCGTAATGAATTATATTCAATGAGATAATAGCAACCTTGCGGGGGCTTCTTTATCGAATTGTACCAAACAGCCGACTTAAGCGATTAATTTGTGTGCTGAGACTAATAAAATACTATAATGATATCGTGAAATCGCGTTGGAATTTTACAAAACGGCATTCAGTCACGAAAGCTAAGTCGATATCGCGTTCCTGAACGCACCGCCAAGTTGTGTCATTGCCCGCCTGTGCTGTCAAAATATAAAAATGACTGGGGATTCAACAAAAACTTTTTTGGGATTTGATTTTAGTACTCAAAGGGTAAGTAAAAAATCTTTTTTCTATAAAAACGAGTGCATATTACTTTCTAAAGTTGTGGTGTTCCATATAAGGCTTTTCTCTGCCTTTGCACGCAATTTTATAGAGATTCGCTTAACTAATTTATTTCCATAAAATTGATAAACAAGGTGATAAGGTTTTAACTAATCGCGTTTCGATTTAACAAAGTGGTTGCTATTGATTATGATATGTTTTTTGACTGACATGGTAAAGATTGTATACGAAAAACTTTAAAAATCCATTTCGTTCTAATTACCTTAGAAATAAAAAAAAACCTAAGTAAATTAATTACTTAAATTTTAAGCTAGTCCATCTGTGATAGTACTAAATGATTTAGAACTCCTTGTTCAAACTAGAAGCATAAAACATTAAATATCTGTAATATTGTGGGATTTATTTGAATTATTAAAAATAAGAACATTACATTTTATCTTAATTATTATTATTTGGTACCTATATAACATGCTCAAAGTAACCTTTGATAATAAATCAAAGTACCATAATATTATTTAAAACAAATTTAATATAATTTTAAGTTTATTTTGTTTTGTTTCAGTTAAAAGCCATTGTAATTGGCGAAGACTTCAGTGTGCTGCATGAGGCTGATGTTGAGTTTGATGTTGATCTGCCAGAATTCAGGTACTTATGTGTATGACTTTTTAAGGTAATTAATGCCATAAGTTAGTCTTGAAAAGATAGCCCTTAATTTTTCTTAGAGGCCTCAATTTTTTAAATATTTAAAAACATTTTTTATGTTTTGTTAATGCTTTTTTATAAATAGAATAAACTCTACTTGCTAAGCGGTTGTAAAGTGTACAGATAATACAAACATTAATTAGTAATCATTGCATCATCAATAATAATTTCATTATTCACATACCAAATCAATTCTTGTTTTAAAGGTTAAAGGTATATTGTTTTAACCTTTAAATCACCAATATTATATTGTGCGGTAACTGTTTGATGAGTGGGCCAAATTAAATTGTTTTGTTGCTTTATTTTGTAAAACATACAAAATGAGCTAGGATCTAATAAATAACTGCTTTTATAAAGCAAATCTTTAATGGTGGGCTAGTATTTCTTATAATTATTTTTAAAGATTTCAATTTTCGCTGAATGCAGGCCGCTTACAACCGGTTCTATTGGAAGTCTAAAGGGGAGGCCTATGTTCAGCAGTGGACGTCTTACGGCTGATATGATGATGATGATGATGAAAGATTTCAATACCTAGAGTATGGAAAAGAATTTATTAAGGAAACTACACTTCCTCTTCTCAATCTCATGTTCCCAGGACTGCAGGTGGGGTGGTGCGAGGGGTGGACCGTGGAGAGGTGATAGCTCCTCCGCTGTTATGGGTGAAGGCACTAGATATGGTAATGGACCGCCTTGTCGTGGCAGGAGTCGACTTCTCTACCATTGAGGCAGTTTCTGGAGCTGGCCAAGTGAGAATTATACAATTGTTTATTGTACATTGTAGGATTAGGAATGTTCTTGTCTTGCAATAAAATAAGATTGGAATGAATGTCAAAGACAAATGTAAAGCAGTATAAATAAAATAATCTATTAAGCCAGTTACACATACATAGAGGCCCTTATTAAACTTGATTCCCTCAATGAAATGCTGAATGGGTTTTCTATGCCTTGATAAGAGATCTGAGTTTGATAATCTATTCTATAATACATAAAATATTAACATCCAGAAATAAATATATCACTGGTATTGGACCCCTTTAGCAAAATCTTTATTTCTTTCCAGCAACATGGGTCAGTGTGGTGGTCCAAGGATGCGGAGACAAAACTCAGCAAGCTATCACCAGATGAGTTCCTCCACACGCAGTTAGCGACTGCCTTCGTCTCTGATTCTCCTGTGTGGATGGATTCTAGTACCACTGTGGACTGCAAGGCTCTCGAGGAGGCAGTCGGTGCTGAGGTAAGTTAGGAAGAGAAAGGGACCAGTGATAAAGTCAAGTCAAGCACATCAACTTTATCTATTTTATATAAAGTTGACGTCGCGTCGTCGCGTGGCAAGCGTTAACGTCCATCGAACGTGACGTTAAAGGCGCTCCCTCACCGGGAGCATTCGCGTGTAATGTAACATTATAGATTCGACTTTGAGCATTACATTACAATACTACCTCCCTGACTGACGAGCATTCGCGTACATTTAGTATAGATTTGATACAAGGTGCACATTGTGATGCTCGATTGTTCTCCCTCACCAATGAAATGCTCGAATCTGTAACGTTACATTACAGGTGAATGCTCGCGGTGAGGGAGCGCCTTAACGTCCGTTTACATTGCGAGGTCGCAAGGCGAACACTTACCACACGACGACACGCGACGTCAACGTCGCGTTGGTGAGACGCCAACGCTTGTGTAACGCTAGTGGGATAGCAGTAATAGTACATTACTGCCGCGGTCTATAATGACTACTTTGCTGGTCGCGCTGATGACGGCCGACAGCGCAGCGTAGCGCAGCTCCAGACCGACACAGCGCGGTCAGCGTGCAGCACTTGATGGACGAGCTGAGACACAGCGAGGACAGCAAGGGCTGCAATGATGGCCAAGCTGGAAGGTCTAGAGCGTAGCTAGGCTAGCTCGAGGCAATCATAGCGTGACCAGCGAAGCAGTCATAGTGGGCCAAGGCTTGTATAGTGCTTTACTCAAAAATGCAAGTACCTACCTAACCTAAATAAAACCAGCAAGTAATTGAAATAAAATATATATTTATTAACTAGAAAAATAAAAATGAAAATTATGAAAAGCACTGCACAAATCGTATGCAAGCGTATATTTTTCCTTTGAGTTTCGCAGTATTAAATTTTCAACCACTAATTTAGCTTCATCTGTAATGTCTGGCGGTGTTAAACACATTGAATCGGAAGAATTTTCGCTTCGAGAGCTCATTTTTAGCAAAAAAGTCACTAAATAAAAATAAAATTTTCACTGAACTGCGCTTTTGTTACTTCTTTGTTTTTAGCAATGTTAGTTGGAACCTACAGCCAAATATGGTATAATAGTAGATTATTAACCAAGGGCTGTATGACATCAATTGCATACGAGGTTTTTGGCGCCTGAGCGAAGCGAAGGCGCTAATTAACCCGAGTATGCAATTGATGCTTACGCCCGAGATAAATACTCTGCTTTACATATCGATTGTGAGGTAAGTAAACAACAAGACAGCAGGTTTCAATGAACATTTATTAAGAAGAAAAAAATGTGTATTTAATTAAAATTAATAGTAAAATTATTACAATTTGTAAGAGATATGGTCACGTTCTTTTTAGGTATATTTATAGTTTGAATATGAGTTTGTGATGATAAGACTTGAGTTTGAGTGACTTGAGGTTCTTGCATCGTAAATGGCGGCAGTTGACTGGTACTATTTTCTTCATTAAAAAATGGCTCAGATGATGTGCTTTGACGTGGTGATTTTAAGTTTATATTTTCTGTTATTTTAGAAGTAATTTTGCTTTTGTTTGCCATCGAATCTTCGATATAACCTTCGGCCACTTTGCTGGACTTCCAGCCGCCGTGCCTTTTTAACAGAGTGAGGTTGGCTCCCGAATCAGCCAATAGAGTCGCTGATGTTCTGCGAAAGCAATGCCCGGTGTATAACTCTACGTTACTCAGTTTTAAATATGTGGCTATTTGCTTTGGCATGCCTGTAAATTTGTTTTTTCCTATTACTTGTCTGTGGCATTTTCCTTTACTGTAATTAAGAAAAAAACGATTTGTATCCACGTTTTCAGGCCGAAGAGCTTGATATTTTTCAACATAATTTGCAAATTCTTCATGCACAACAAATGACCGGTCAATTTTAGTTTTCGTGTTAGGCAGTTTTATGAGTAGTAATTTGTTATGTTTTTCTACATTTTCTATTGTCAAGTTTGTCAATTCCACGGTTCTGCAGGCTCCCGATATCCCAAAAATTAGAACAACCTGTAAAAAAGACATAAGTTGTATTAAAGGCACCAAATTCGCATAGTATTTTTGTGAAATATTTTGGTAACTTATTAAAAAGGGCAAGTAAATACGTAGGTACCTTTATTGCTAAATAAATTTCATCCGGAGCTTCATTTAAGAATTTCTGTACTTCTTCTGCAGTAAATACCTTCGATTTCTTGCTTTTAAAGCCGTCAGACTGCCTTTTCAAGAAAGCAGTAAGTTTAGAAAAATCTTTCAAATTCACGTCATGTTTTGTCATCATTGTAGATTTTAGCATGGAATAAAAGCACCATAAACTGGAAGGTTGTAGCCTCTTAGATAATTCATCAAAATATGATATAAAAACACTTTCAGAGATTTCACTTTTTTTTCTGACCGCCATTTCATAAATTCGTCGTATGCCTTTACATATCTTTCTTTCGAGTTCGGCGGTAATATATTTTCGACAACTGTTTTTGCCCTTTCTTTAATAAAATCGGGCGTTAGATCTATGTCTTCGTCACTAGACATGTTTACAACTTTTGAAAAAGAACTCAAACAAGAAAATTAATTATTTTCGCGATGCTTTCGCGCCTACTAGTAGACTGCCTTTTTTTTTTCACGCACGCAAGCGCGTCAAATCTTGCTGGCCAGTTTGATTTTTAAATCGATTCCATCTAACATACGATGTGGAAACAAATAGTTCCATATTTAAAATAAAATCTTTATAAAATAAATTGTCTAGATTCCGATTCGAGTAATTAATCGATACCGAGAAAAAAAAAATTAACTTTTTAAAAATATTCTTCGTGCAGTATGAGTATGACAGTTCTTTTTTCAAATTCCAAAACCTATGCTGTAATGATAGTCATACACCCCGGCATTCAGGGGTGTAAGGGTGTACTTACAGAGCAAGAGATATGTAAAATCTTTTTGTACCTATCTCTTTATAAACAAACAGCTGTGTTTTAAATAAAATCTTTTTGCATTTGATTTTTTAAAACGTTGAAACGTCAAAATAGCGGCCGGCAATGTTTTGCCGGCCTGCTAGAGCGGCCGGCAAAACATTGCCGGCCGCTCCTTGAAACAGACCGGCAAGGTCGACTTTGCTCAAACAAGGTTGTCAAAATAATGACCACATTACATGCATTTTTGAGTAAAGATTATTTTGTTTTCGTCCAGGAACTGGCAAAGATTACCGGCTCCCGCGCTTACGAACGCTTCACTGGTCCCCAAATCCGGAAGATGTTCCGTGCTCGCCCACGAGTGTACCACGCGGCTAGCCGGATCTCATTAGTGTCCTCCTTCGCCTGTTCACTCCTGGTGGGCAAGATCGCCCCCATAGACCTGTCTGATGGCTCCGGCATGAATCTACTGGATATCAGGACTATGCAGTGGGATGAGAAGTGCTTGCAGGTGAGTTAAGTAAGGCTCAACTCACACCAAAAGAGCGTCGAGCGCAGCGAAGCGGAGCGCAGTTTCAGTGTCTTATGAATTTTAACTTTATTTTCATTACTCTATTACTTATTATCGAAAGCGCGGAGACGCACGGCTCTGTTTACGGGATTCACCGGAATTCCGGCGCCGCGGGCATACGCGCGACTCATTCGAGTTTCTCATGCGATAATAAGTATTATAGTAATGAAAATAAAGTTAAAATTCATATGACACTGAAACTGCGCTGCGCTTCGCCGCCCCTCGCCGCTCTTTCGATGTGAGTTGACCCTAAGACTCTAAAGTGGGTTGTGAATAGAGTCGATATTAGCTATTGGCGAAAAAATTGCGACATATTAACTAAGAAGAGATAAAGAAAAATGGAGATACCAACATCGACGGCACGATTGACGCAGTAACTGACTGATTTAATGCTAAAACGGGTTTGATTCGCCCACCAAATAAATATTTGTATAACTCACAACTTAGTTGTTCTGGGTCTGGCTATTTGTGTTTGCGAGCAGTGCCGGTTTTAGCACTACCAGCGCCCTGGGCGAGACTTCTACGGCGCCCCCTAACTGCAATTCAATCCCATATAAAATAAGGAAAAGGATATAATGAAATTACTATTTATTAAAACTAGTAAAAGGAGATGGTCCAAAAATGTATGGAGCCTGGGCCCAGTCTATGTACACCATATATGTAAAAATAGCTTTTTAATACATAAACCGTTTTTAATTGTTAATTTTCTTTAATTTCACTTCGTTGAATTGTGCTTTTCAATTAACTTTGTCAAGGATAACAACACTCGACAAAAAATCAAACATGGTGGATCTGACAGTAATATGCGAAAGGGCATTTTGACAATGACATTGACATATGATTGATGTTTAGGTAAGTGTAAGCTGGGATAAAAGAGAGATCGCAGAAAACAATGATTGATCTCGAATATCTTAGGTTTTAATAAAAATAATAGAATAGTAAACGGCGGCACTCATATCATCTATCCTATATCTCAATGCCAAGAAACGAAACTTCACGATGCTCTTCATTCTGCCAAGGACAGAAACAGATGGTGAAGCATCTTCAAGCTGAAAGTAACTTCACATCGGGGGAATCACGTCCCTCAGCAATGAGGAATACGACGCGAGGAGGAGCAGTGACATGTGTAGTACCTAACAACTTCAAGTTATTGTTATAGTACCTAGTTAACATGACACTGTAATAGCTAGGAAGAAGACAATAAATGTGTAATTTAGTCTAGCATCAGCTGTGTTGGGAACAAAAGCTGATACTTCTGCTAGGACATAGACCTCCATTCTGTGAAGGATTCCACACCCAATCCAACTGAGCACTTACAATATATGAAACAAGTTTTGTTATTTTATATCTATTTCTAGCAACCCACCCCAGCTCCGCACGGGTACAATCTTTACTATATTATGCATGTTATCCTTCCTCTTTTATCACTCTATCTGTTTAAAAAAACCACATAAAAATCCATTACATGATTTTAAAGTTCTAAGCAAACAGGGACAGACAGCAGGAAGCGACTTTATACTATGTAGTGACATTAAGGGTATACATTTAAATAAAACAACTTGTTGAGACTTATGATTTATTCATCATCCACGTCATCATCCCTTATTAATATACCATCCGGAATGACGCTGGTGCTTCTATGTTTTCTTGGTGCCAGGCCCAACCCAAATACCACACGATGGTCATTATGTGAGCACAGCAACCCATTGTCCGTCGTCCAGAGATGCAACTACAACAATAACTAATTATATTATCATCCCAACATGATCCTTCCCTTGCCAGCAATATACATATATGTATAATAGGTTCGTCCTGAGCTATGACTTGATTTTATTCTAACTCTTATTAGTAGAGGATTGTACACTGAGTATGAGTCCAACAATTAAAACATAATAAGCCACCTTCAGGTATCTAAAACAAAAAAAAAAACGAGATTTATTTAAATAACAACATTTATAATATATATAAACTTATCAAGATTTATGTAAGAGTATTTTAATATCACTTTTATAGACTTGTCCTAGGGCCCTAGGCAATGTTCTATGTCATATAATTATTGTTATATATGCACATTCCCAGAAATGATATTGTATCAGTTCTTTTTCTACTAGCAATGACGTTGTCTTGCATCATAATTAAGAAACATTGCATTTGTGCCTACCCCATCCATATGAATAAAAGAGGGGTACTTACCTCTCTTGGAGCAATTGTTGCAGCTATAATTTGTCTTTCTGCACCCTCCGCAATGGAATGAGTATGCCTCCTAAATAATGACATCCTACACCGGACACAGACATTGCTATCATGACAATGCTGAAGTTCATGATCTCCATGTGCACTCTTATTTGACATCTCACACACACTATGACTCCAAAGCACTGTGAGCACATTATTTCATTTTCATTAATCTAAAACAATAAATGAAAAAGAGGTTATACAGTGTTTATCAATCCATTTGGTTAAATAGTAGGTATTTAGATTAGATAAATGTTTCTTACCAGATGGCCAAGATTTCGCTCGATGACAGAAATTATTTCGGGACCCATTATCATCGGCAGCGTAAGACTGGTCATTTTCATTTATTATAAACGTGCATTGTAGGCATGCCATTGTCAATAAACTGGAATAAGAATGAGTAAAATCTGTTAGAATATGACACAAGGGAAAAATAACTCGCATAGTAAAAGCATTAAAATACAAGTAAATGCACGGATATAGGACATACCTGAAACTAACTCGTTCTTGTAAAATAACATGACGAAATCCGAATCACAGGCGAATCAAAAACCATATAACAAAGCCGGGGTCAACAGGTAAGCAATCAATCAGTCCGTAGTACCTAGTAATCTGGGTTAGGGATGTGAAAAAATAATCGATTATGGAAAAAATCGATTAAAAATCGATTTTTTTTAAGTAAAAATCGATTTTAATACGCGATTTTATTTTTGTGAATAATCGATTAATAATCGATTATTTTTATTTTCAATTATTACCGATTTTTGATCTGCAATCCCCCCCCCCCCCCCTCCCCCCGACATTAAGTTTAGTCTTCTGGCCCGGAGCCCGGAACGTGAACTGCCAAAGAATACCAATTTAAAATGTCACTTACGCGATATCTTCCGTGATTATATTATATTTGTTTGTTTGAGTTCCCGATATTTCGACGCGTAGTCAACCCGCGATCATGGCGCTACAGCGTCGTAATATCGGGAACTCGAACAAATATATAATCACGGAAGATATCCTGTAAGTGACATTTTTTTTATAGACAAACCGTGAAATTTAAAACAGTGTTTATTTATTTGATACTTAATATTTTATTTTATTTGTTTAATTTATGTGAAAAACATTTTAATTGGAACCTTTTTTATTTTATTAGCTAAAACTTTAATTTGTGATGATTATAATAAATTATTATAAGCTTGCTAGGTATTTCTGTTGTTTATTTTTAGCAAATAAATCTATTGATAAAATATTTATGGCGTTTATTTTGAACTTAATTGAAAAATCAGCAAAAATCGATTAATGTAAAAAAATCGATTATTCTATTAAGAAAAATCGATTATTAATTAATCGATTCTTAATGCTACAAAAAAAAATCGATTTATGAAAAATCGATTTTTTAGGTACAATGTCACATCCCTAACTGGGTCGCAAAACTAAAACAATCACTAAAAATTCAGAAAAGTATCCAACTCAAGCTCAAAATGTGGCTCAAAGCAAACAGACAGAGACTCGGGTGCGAGAAACGTCAAAGTCGACAAACGTCATGTCAAACGTCAAACATAACTGTCATGGCTGCCCTAAAGACAGGGTTAACTTATTAAAAAACTTTCCTGATTATCATTTTTTAACAGCTAAACCCGTCTTCAAATTATTTTTATAGTATTTTTGTGAAACTCTCCTCTTTTTTCCCTATTTATTGATGTGGTGTACATAGACTGGGCCCAAAATGAAACATCTCCTTTTACTTTTCTAGCCTTCGAGATCGAAGTTATCAGCAATTTCATTTCAATTTTCGAATGAAAAAGTTGCCAAGCTTGTCAAAATTCAACCAGTTTTTATTTAGAGATTGATAATTTTTAACCGACTTCAAAAAAAGGAGGAGGTTCTCAATTCGTCTGAATCTTTTTTTCTCTATGGTCCAGGATTTTCGGTAACGTAAACTGCTATGCATGCAGTGCAGTGCTCCGAATTTGACACTGAGTTCCATTCTAATCTTGCCACCATAACGATTTTTTCGCTAAAGGGCATTTACGGGAATTAAGTAGACCTGTGGCGCCCTATTATATCCGGCGCCCTGGGCGGTCGCCTAAACGCGCCTTACCCTAACGCCGGTACTGTTTGCGAGTTTAAATGTTTGTAAAGGAGAAAAACCCAGTTTGGGGCAACTTTTTATATAAAATTCTTTGTATTTTATATAAAAGTCAATTGTTCAACAATAGGGAACCACCAATGCTGGGAAAACAAAGACATTTCGTTAATAAAATTAAAACTAGGTGTCTATGTTCATAGGCTTGTGGCGACGAGTCCTTAGCAGCTAAACTGGGTACCCCAGTCCCCAGTGCCACGGTAGTGGGCAACATCTGCAACTACTTCGTGGGACGCTACGGCTTCAAGCCGGAGTGTCGTGTGGTCGCCTTCACTGGGGACAACTGCTCAGCTCTTGCTGGTAAGGAATTATTTAGTTATTGTTATGTGATTAAGTGGTACCCACGCGACGGGAAAAGGCACAGAGGCAGGTAACACAGGAGATAAGAGAACGATCCCCCACAGGGGTGGAGGAGATTGACATTGCTCCGTAAAAAGTGATATGACCAGCACGCGTAGCATGGCGCCGTAGAAAGGGGTTTTATCGACGGAAGAAAAGACAAAATGACAGAACGTAGAAATATTTTTAGCGTTTTAAGCATAATAATGTAAAAAATATAGAAAATAAACGTTCTTTTCTTCAATAGTGTACGAATGGTGTTATATTTGTGCAAAAAACAGTCGATTTGTATAGAAATAACGATGAAATAACTTTGTCTATTCTTGGTGGAATAGAGATAGAATCGCCATGCTACCCGTGCTGGAGGAGGCCTATGATAAAAGACAATCTGACTAAAAAACAGGCTAAATTAAGTTAGTTAAGGATTTAAAATGAACTGTAAAAGTCAGTTAATAAAGGCTATTTTATTTATTTATTGGTAAATATTAAATTTTTAAGTAAACAACAAAACTATATAATATGGACACTCCAAAATTTTCAATTCACCCAAATTGTGCATTGAGTTGTCCTCAAGAAACGGTTAAACACAACAGTCGGGTCGCGAGACTGTCTAAACGGGCTACCGTGACCCTGGAACGTAAAAGGCATCGAATCACGACGCATCTTCAACTTAGTCCTTGATCGGACGGCGAGCTACTCCCACCAATTACTCGCTGTCCGTATCAGCTTCAAAAATATCACATCTTTGTATCAGTAAAGGTTAATTTCAATTATTTTCTCAGAACCACTCGATGGAGAATACTTATCTGTTACATAAACAAGTGCTAAGTAAATAGTTTAACTATAATAACATGTCACGTTCTGATAACACTTCAAAGACGTCGTTATCAGCACTCTCAGCTGAGTGATAAGACGCTGTTATCAGTTAACTACGATTTAATATACAGTTTATCCTACTTGGTATAAATGTGTTATCAAGATGGATTGTTTCAATTTGTGTATTGTTTGAAATAAGGTAAAATAGTTAAAGTAGTTAATAGTTAAAATAATTACTTAGCATCTTTGTGGCTGTGGATTTAATCAGCACGAGTCTAACAGTCTTCCGTTCCACCCAGGATGGGAGGACTCATTTGATGAATTACAATTTAAAAAAAGGCATGTTTTTCTAAGCCTATAATAATAAATGTCAAAATTTGAAACACCTACCGAATTTGCGTACTCTGTTGGATATTCAACTTTCGGCACTGTGCTAAAAGACTAAAATCGCGGTCAATGTTCAAGGTTTCAGGCGCTATGATAATCACTACCAACATAAAGATTTTTTTTTGGAAAAATAAAATGACTGCGAGCGTTTCTCGAACCTGGCCCTAAAGCCAAACGGAAATCGATAATCATTAGCGCTCAGCAGCCGCTAATACATTTTCAAATCTATACCTCAACGCATAAAGTTGAAAATCTATTAAAGACTGCTGAGCGGTAGCGAACGAAACAAACGAAAACGATCTGTCATCTTTAATTAATTTTTAACTTTATGCGCGGGGGTATAAAGTTGAAAATGTATTAGCGACTGCTGAGCGTTAACGATTATCACTTGCCGTTTGGCTATAGGCCCTGCTTCTTTCTGGATAACTACTTCAGACGTTTAACCAGACGCTGCTGACGTTATTGCGTAAATTTATATTTATATTCACTACCAACATAATCATCTATTTCCCAGGCCTCCGTCTCCGCTCTGGCTGGGTTGGCCTGTCCCTGGGCACGAGCGACACCCTGCTCCTAGGCCTGCAGGCCCCGGCCGCCCCGGCAGCAGGACACGTGCTGGTGGGTCCCACTCCCGCGGCGCCCTACATGGCCCTGCTCTGTTTCGCTAACGGCTCCCTGACGCGGCAGAACCACCGGGACAGACTGGCTGGTAGCAGCTGGGAGGCATTCAATGACCTTCTTAATGCTACTGTCAGAGGGAATATGGGGTATATGGGTGAGTTATAATTATTACAAAATATATATACAAAGGTAGAGATTAGCTGGTGAAATTCCGGAGATCTGTTTTATTTTACCTAAAAAAACTGGAGAGAAAATGTTTTGTATTTTTTTTGCCATCAACGTAACTAAAAAAAAAAGTCATGTGAAGATACGAATAACTGGGGGTACGACAGTGTTTCTATTAAGACGAGCAATTCAATTTGATAGATACATATTTAAAAAAAAAAAAAAACGTTTGGAATCCAGGCTACTTATGCTTGCCTTGTAAGCATTACAGACTACTACTACTACTATCAAATCAGATAGAAAGTTGTCTTGCAATTTTTTCAATCACATTAAAACCTGTTGAAATGGCAGTGGGCAGGCCATTCAGCACGCAGAACTGATGGCTGATGGGGCCGTAAAGTTCTCGAATGAAGACCACGCACCGGCAAGAGCAGCGTAGGACGTCCACCCACTAGGTGGACAGACGATCTTATGAAGGCCACAGGATCACGCTGGATGCAGGCCGCTTACAACCGGTCCTATTGGAAGTCTATAGGGGAAGCCTATGTTCAGTAGTGGATGGCTTACGGCTGATATGATGATATAAAACACTTTTTTTATGTTTGATGGGTTTGCTCTTGACCTTAGTCTAGGTCAGGAGTGACTAAGACAAGGTCGTCGATGGAGCGAGCTTACCCAGAAGAAGCCTGTTCACTCTAACTTTGAAGAGATTAGGGTTGTATGTGTTCGGAAACACAGACGCAGGCAGAGAGTTCCACTCGTTCGCTGTCCGCATTATAATAGTGCGAATTGGTGGTATAGCAATGATGTAAGGATGGTAGTTTGCCGTGCGTCTAGATGTGCGATGATAGAAGGGGGCTGGTGGGATGAGGTCGTGGAGTTCTTGGGCACACTTACCGAAGTACAATCTGTAGAAGACCGACAGGCAGGCAACTTTGCGTCGATGAGTCAAGCTATGGAGCTTGGCATTCACCAATTTTACGTCGCCAACACTTGTAACAATGTAACCATTTCTCCCAGGTATCTACTACGACACTGCCGAGATAGTCCCTCGCTGCGCGGTAGGTCGCTGGGTGTGGGACAGCTGTGGTCGTGCGAGCTCGCCGGCCGCTCAGTTCGAGGCGCGCGCGCTGCTGGAGGGACAGGCGCTGGCCAGGAGGACACACGCTGAAGACATGGGCTTCAAGCTGGGTGAGGCACATGGGTGGCTTCAGAAATATACATTAACTAAATAGAAACAGGATCTCTTGCGCAGAGTGAGGCGTCAGATGAGAGTAAGAGAGCTTACACATGACGCAATTCGTGCTTTTCTACTAAGCTGCCGCAATTTCTACTAGATAGAAATAAAAATCGTCCTTACTACCACGAAATAATGATGCAATTCAACTGACTTACGTCGTCATGTGCATAACTTACGTCAGGTGCAGTGGTGGCCCAGTGGTATCGGTCCCGACTTACGAGTTGTAGGTCGTGGGTTCGAACCCAGGCTGGCGCATTACTTTGTGTAATTTATTTCATCACCACTGCTCTCAAAACGGTGAAGGAAAACATCGTGAGGAAACCGGCATGTCCTAGAACCAAAAATTCGAAGACATGTGACATCTACCAATCCGCACTGGTCCCGCGTGGTGGATTATGGCCCACTCCCTCTCACAGAGAGGAGGCCTGTGTCCCAGCAGTGGGAACGTTATAGGCTGATGATGACGTCGTCACGGCGATCGTGTTTTGGTTTCATCTACCCGTAGATAACAGCACGTTTATTGTCATTTATGTCCACTTGGTAAGTATGATTTTCACTTAAATTAATCTAGGTCTGTTTTTGGATGGATCTTCAAAGTTAAGCAACTCTTGCCGAGGTCTCGTGTTGCCTATCAAGTCGCACATAATAATTAATGCGACTACTGAAAGACAGTTTTTTTTATGGATTATGATGAACACATACCAAAACATTAATTTCAGACAAGTCGTCCCGGTTGATAGCGACCGGCGGTGCTTCGGTGAACAAGGAGCTCTTGCAGATATTCGCCGATGTATTCGACACACCGGTCTACGTTCAGGTAAACTACATTCCGAACATGATCCAGTTACTGAATTAACTATACAGCTGAAATTTTGAGGATGTAATGACGACACTAACGCTGCTATTTTATTGGCCACCTATTACGGCCTACTTTCGTGAGCGGTGCGGCGAACGGCGCGAATAAAATATCAATTACTTTGTAAGTACGCGAATTCGCCACTGGCGGCGCCTCGTGCCGTGTTTTTAAAATTTCTTTACATTTGATCTTACGGATTGCCAATTCGCGCCAAGCCACCGATCACAGCGACAAGGTCGTGAACGGACCGTTAGGTCCAAATTATTAGAAAATATGTATTAGCAATTTGCATCAAGAGAAAACTAATATAGTAATGTATTCCGAAATTCTCGACCAAATGTTTGTAAAATAATGAAACAAATAAATTTCCATTTTTTCCAGGATCAACACGCAAATGCCGCGTTATTAGGAGCAGCTATACGCGCCGCTGAAGTGTGGAGCGATGCAACCGGCACCACACTACCAGGTCTATTTCTATATTAAGCTTTCGATGGATTGGGCTAGATACAGGAGCTCGTGGCTAAATAATTACAGCCGCACAAGCCGATCTTCCAGGTTAAGCCGCGCGTGTCGAGGTTGGTTTGTGGATGGGTGACCATCTGTAACATAGAGAGTAAAGCCGTTGGTTCCGGCTGTCATTTGTAGATCTTTCGCGACCGTTACTATTTCTCAGAAGCTCTAAAAGTCTGACAACCAGTCTTACCATGGGGTATGGTATTACCCAGTTATTGGGTTGTGGAGGTCCGATATGCAGTCGCTCCATGTAAAATACTGATATTCAACTGCATCTAGTTCGACTGGAAGCCGACCCTAATACAGTTGGGAAAAGACCAGGCAGGTGATTATGCTAGATATACCTAAAGTACACTTTAAACTGTTATGGTATCATGTAATAGAGGGCCGAGCTGATTGATATCAACCAGAGAATTTTTTTTATTGGAAAACTTCGACTTAGGAATTGTACTCCGGACCTCATCTTGTGACAACTTTAACGCTTACATTCGCTAGAGAAACGGGGCAGTTCAATTTAAGTTCAAAACATACTGTTTGTAGTTAATCCTTTACCCTTATAATTTAAATGATAGCCCGTTATATCACCTCCCGTCTTGACATTCCAGGTTCAGAACTGAAGGTGTCTCCTGTGGCGACTCCTTACCCGGACCACGACAAGATCTACACGCCGATGTTGGCGCGCTACAGACAAATCATTGAAACCTTACCCAAACTAGGGTAATGCTCCTTAGTCAAAACTTAACTTAGTAACGACATATCATGTTTTTTTACACTATGCAATTAACTGCTAATGACACTTGTACTTCTGCCGGCGAGAAGCGAGTTGAACTAGCAACACCTTTCCCATGACGCGAGGCTACACAATTCGACCGATACCAACTACAAGTGAAAGTCATCCTTACCACTACGACATATGACATAAAACGTGCGGTTGTCTAAGGGTAGATGAAAAACAAAACACGCTCGCTACAACAACGTTAAGAGCGCATATTCTGAAAGTTGGCAACGTCGCAAATAGTTGTCAAATATTAACAAGTTTTAATTAATTTAGCAATGTTACTGTATGGAAATAAGAAATATGGCTCTGTAGTGCACTAAAACATTGTTATAGGAATGCACAATACACTGAATTTGATGTTGTAACCGTTTCAGGTATAAAAAAAGCATTTGGAAGGGTTCCAAATACGTTTTTTACACCTAAAACTATATATTCGATGTTACGATATTAATTATTGCATTCCCTAATCAATGTTTTAGTGCACTACAGAGCCATATTTCTTATTTTCATACAGTAAATTTACCAAATTAATTTAAACTCTTAAATATTTGACAGCTATTTGCGACGTTGCCAACTTTCTGGTTATGCGCCCTTAAGTCAATCGAATTGCATCATTATGTCGTAGTAGCAAGGACGATTTTCATTTTTAGTTAGTAGAAATTGCAAATCGACGAATCGCGTCATGGGGAAAGGGAGCTTCCTCTCCTTGTTTGAAATAGTTCTCGCTAGTTATGTGAAGTCAGCGATCAACTATTATATTTATTACGCATCGTGTTTACATTCACGGAAAATACAACTAGGCCTGTAGCCAAACGACAAGCGCAGCAGTTGCTAATACAGTTTCAACTTTATACCCCATCGCATAAAGTTGAAAATCTATCAAAGACTGCTGAGCGATAGCGAACGAAACAAACGAAAGTGATCTGTAATCTTTAATAGATTTTCAACTTTATGCAATGAGGTATAAAGTTGAAAATGTATTAGCGACTGCTGAACGTTAGCGATTGTTGCTTGCCTGTCGATAGCTAGACGTTTACTCGTCAGCGGTTGGGACAGATATCATAATATACTTGGTGCTAACTAATGCCTGCCTTTTAGGGCTTAGAACTAAATAGCAACTACAGATTCTGCATTTACTTATAGAGTAGGAAAGGTGGTTGTTTTACACACAATGAAACTTCCAAACTACGGTTCAATTGTGATTGTTATCCAAATAATTATATCACTACAGTCTGTGCGTTTTAGCATGGTGCGGGTGACAGTTTCAGTAACATTTCGTTTCACTCTTCGAAAGTCGCAGCGATTTAAAAATTATGACTTAGGTACTTCAGCTGTAGCACATTCGTAATATACTAAATCATTAATAACTGTAGTAAATTAATTTAAACCCAACCAGAATGTACTAGTCCACAAATCAAATTAATTTGAATAAAAATTAAGCAAAGTGTTATTCGTATAACGTAACGCCATAAGCGTAATTAGTGATGGGATGCACTGCTATGATGGAATGTCGATATTTCATAAAATAAAAAACGTATATTGTGCGGAGGTCAATTTTTATTGTTAAAAGCTTTTAATACAACTTCCAGATATGAGTTGCCAAATATAATTATACAACAGAACAACACAATTACAACGAAAAAAATCATTTCTAAGCTGCGAGTGTCGATAGAGAAAAAATGTATTGCATAACGTCACATCCCTAGTCATGTGGTACTGACAGATGTCAACGTCATTTAGGCAACTGTCACCCGCACCATGCTAAAACGCACAGACTGTAGTATGTAATAGTTAGCTTGAAATTCTGGCTATTTATCATTCCTGTTGCCAATATCAAATAGCAATCCGTTCTGTATTTTATTGATATTTACTAAATAATTCACAATAATTTGGCTTACCAGAAACGGGTTTTTAGAAGGGATTTAGCATAGTAAGAGTATCTCGCAAGCCAAGTTTTTATATTAATATAAAAGTATTGATATTAATACTTTGGTGAATTAGCATTTCACATTAAATATAGTCAAAGTTTGCTTTTAAGCTTAAATCGAGAACTTTCTGCTTAATTCTCACATTTTTGTAAGAACTAGAACATTCCATTTTATTCATATACGTACAGCATTTATAACTTGTTATTATAGATTATTGTTGAATTTTGTTATTGAATCGTTCAGAATCTGATTTCATGTGATCATAGGTGTAAGTGATACATTTTATTTACATTTTTCTTGACAATCTCACGGTGCTTTGATGTGCAATATCCAGTTTTATACATTCCATCAACGGTTATTTTTATTTGTAAGCATAATTCTATTTTTAGAAATGTTATTTTTTATATGAAACTTCTATTATTTGATCTGCTTGTAATACATAACAGCAATGCAATTAACTGTTTGAATAAACTTTTGTTATAATATTGTACTTTTTGTTATTTTTTATACATTTTTATAATAAATGTTTGCTAGAAATGTACTTGTTTTTATTCACTTCATCGTCATATCAGCCGGACGTTCACTGCTGAACATAAGCCTCCCCGATAGATTTCCAATGGACCGGTTGGAAGCGGCTTGCATCCTGCGTGATCCTGTGACTTATCCTTTATTCACTTGATTAAAAAAAAACTTTTTAGGGTTCCGTACGTCCGAATACAAAAACGGAACCCTTATAGGATCACTCCGTCTGTCTGTCGCTTACAGTCAATTATCTCCGAATCTACTAGACCGATTGGGTTGTAATTTGGTACACATATCAATTCCTGTGACCCAAGCACAGAGGTGTGACGTGAATAGATGAAATTTGTATGTGGGAGGTAATTTTTGGGGGGGAAGGGGAAAATGAAAAAAAAAGTTTTGAAAACTGCATCGTGTGACAAATCAAATGAAATATCTTGTTGAGGCAATCTTAAATGTATTTTTTTTTTTTTTTAAATAAATAGTTTCCAAGTTATTCAAGAAAATAGACGAACTTTGACCATTTCCCCTCCCCTCTTATCTCCGAAACTACTGAACCTAAAATTTTGAAAAAAATACAGTAATTAGTTTTCTACTTATAGATTATAGGAAAACCTATAAGAAGTCCATATCTGTATATGGGAGGTAATTTTTGGGGGGGAAGGGGAAAATTAAAAAAAAATATTTGAAATCTGCATCGTGTGACATACCAAATGAAAGATCTTGTTGAGACAATCTTAAATATATTTTTATTGTATATTTAAAATAAATAGTTTCCAAGTTATTCAAGAAAATAGACGAAATTTGACCATTCCCCCCCCCCTTATCTCCGAAACTACTGAACCTAAAATTTTGAAAAAAATACAGAAATTAGTTTTCTACTTATAGATTATAGGATAACCTATAAGAAGTACATATCTGTATATGGGAGTTAATTTTGGGGGGGGGGGAAGGGGAAATTTTAAAAAAAAATTTGAAAACTGCATCGTGTGACATATCAAATGAAAGGTATTGTTGAGACAAACTTAAAAGTATTTTTTTTGTAATTTTAAAATAAATGGTTTCCAAGTTATTCAAAAAAAATAGACGAAGCGTGACCATTCCCCCCCCCTTATCTCCGAAACTACTTCACCTAAAATTTTGAAAAAAATACAGGAATTAGTTTTCTACTTATAGATTATAGGATAACCTATGAGAAGTCCATATCTGTATATGGGAGGTAATTATTGGGGGGGGAAGGGGAAAATTTAAAAAAAAAAATGAAAAGTGCATCGTGTGACATATCAAATGACAGGTATTGCTGAGACAAACTTAAAAGTATTTTTTTTGTAATTTTAAAATAAATGGTTTCCAAGTTATTCAAAAAAAATAGACGAAGCTTGACCATTCCCCCCCCCTTATCTGCGAAACTACTGAACCTAAAATTTTGAAAAAAATACAGGAATTAGTTTTCTACTTATTTTAAAAAAAGAACCGACTTCAAATCAAACACTAAGTGTCTAAACACACTATGCCGAAGTTACGCGACCGAAGTTCGGCGGCTGATTTCACGTTCCGACGTATTTGGCTGATATGACACACCATAAGTGCCGAACTTACGCGGCAGAAATTCGGCGCGGGCGGCTCCCTGCTGCTCCCCGCGCCACACGCGCCGAATTTCTGCCGCGTCATAGCGTACAGCGTAACTTCGTTCGGGCGTAAGTTCAGCGGCAACTTATTCTGTGACCACACATTATACGCGACCGAAGTTCGGTTCGATTACCGACGAAGATCCGGGGGCGGGGAGCAGCAGGGAGCCGCCCGCGCCGAATTTCTGCCGTAAGTTCGGCATTTATGGTGTGTCATATCAGCCAAATACGTCGGAACGTGAAATCAGCCGCCGAACTTCGGTCGCGTAACTACGGCATAGTGTGTTTAGACACTAAAAAGTTTGAAATAACTTTTCTTTCGGAAGTCGGTGGCTTTGTTTTTTATTTCATTGACTATTGCCACCGACTTCCGAAAAAAAAGTTTCTTTTTTTTTAAGTTTTTATTATTACCCTTTTTAGTTCAGATGTTCAACAAAAATCTTCGTATAATCGGAGTCTTTAGAAATCTTTAATCCAAGTCAGCAACAAAAACGGATCTATGCGGTCAACGTCACTAGATATCCATGATTGTTATAGAATAGAACAAAAATATAATGTGGAAATATTACATAGATACGGGTCGAATTGATAGCCTCCCTTTTTAACCGACTTCAAAAAAAGGAGGAGGTTCTCAATTCGTCGGAATCTTTTTTTTTTTCTATGTATGTTCCCCGATTTCTCGAAGACGCCTGGACCGATTTGGAAATTTTTTCTTTTGTTTGAAAGGGTATACTTTCCAATTGGTCCCATGATCATCAGGTCAGGATCTGATGATGGAATCCCAGGGAAATCGAGGGCAACCTTCAAATTTTATAGGCACATAGTACCATTTTCATATATTTTCTAAATCTGTTCAAGTATTTGCATCTGATAATCATCATCTCAGGTGGATGAGCTGATGATGGAAGGTACAACTCCTCAACGGCTTGGAGTAGGCATCGACTGATTTAGTTTGTGTTCGCATATCTCTGGAACTACAAGTCCGATTTAAGTAATTCTTTTCTTGTTGTACTAAGTGTTGTTTAACTTACGGAATACTGCAAGTTTCATAAAAATCGGTTCAGTAGTTTTTGAGATAGGCAATTTTATTAGCATATTGTGCACTTGAGCGATGTTGTTACCGGTGCTACGGATTACAAAATTTTAGTGCACATTCATGTAAGAGAATGATTTATTTGACAAGAATTTGAGTTGAATATTTAAACTAAAAAGAGTAAAATAAAAAACTTTTTCAAAAAAAATGTAACCGCCTTCAAAAACAACCACAAAAAAGGGTAAAATAACGTACAAAATAACTTTTCTTTCAGAAGTCGGTGGCAAAAAAACAATGAAATGAAAAAAAAATAAAGGCACCGACTTCTGAAAGAAAAGTTATTTTGTAGGTTATTTTACCCTTTTTTGTGGTTGTTTTTGAAGGCGGTTACATTTTTTTTGAAAAAGTTTTTTATTTAAGTCGGTAAAAAGCCTTACAAACTGATAAAAAAAAGATCACAATTCAGTATGTCATAGATATTTTATTTCATTAAAATTCCATACATTTTACTATAATTATCAAGACAAACCGCTACAGTGGTATCACCAAATCAATAAACATTTGAAAGTATCTTGAACAGAAACCATAATGAATTGAAACCACAATGTTGAAGGGTTGAAATCTATTTCTTTCGTCCTCCACGCTCCTTCACTTGCAGATGTAGCACGGCGCCGGGCGGCACGTTGTAATACGCCAGTGTGTTTGTGTCCTTGAAGAACAGACCCTGCAGAACACAATAAATGGGTTAGTTTAGGTAGATAATCGCCAAGAATGTTCTATGTCTTAGGAAAATATTCACGAAAAATATTTAGTAATTTATTGTACAACAAGAGAGAGAAACGCATAGCACATTTCTTTCGATGTAAAATCATTTGCGTTTCAGGGCCGCGTTATTCTGTCTAGTCAGTTCCATAAATTCGAAGACACCTCACACTCGCTATTTGATATTACTGCTAATATTTAAAAAAAAAAATTAGGCTGTCTGTAAAGAGTAATGCTAACATATCTTTCATTCACGTTTACTACTGAGCGTTGTAATTCGCAGTGTTTGTTTAGTCCTTTTTCACTGCCATGAAGTAGCGACGATTTTCTCTTTGACTTCATGGTTCCGCCAGAATTTCATTACCTACATAGTTTTCAGAGGCAAGTCTACTCGACTTTTGCTAAATCTGTGGTCGGATGACCTTGTTGCTGTGAGTGGTGAATTAGGGCGGGGCGGCGAGCGGTAAAATCAAATGCATAGAAATGTTTGAAACACGCCACGACGCACCACCAGAGGCAAATTCGCATACTTACAAAGTACCCGCCGCACCGCTCACCTCATAGACCCAAAGTCGTGAACGCTAAGCGGCGTTAGAAAGTTCAAAAAGTACATTTCTTACAAAAGAAAGCAGTGTTTACCTCGTAATGCAGCTTCTGCTTGGCAGTGGGCATGTTGGTGGAGCGCTGCAGTATGTTCTTGAGCTCCCCGACCGTAGTACTGAGCGGCACACTCAGCGGCAGAGCGCGACCGTCCAGTCGCCACTCCGCGCGTTCAGGGACCGACGGCAGCGCCACCTGGGAAGTTACAACAAAAAAAGAATCATCAAAATCGGTACATAAACGACGAAGTTACGAGCGAACAAACATTAAAAAAAAACATAATTATATACGGTCAAATTGAGTAATTTCTTTTTTAGAAGTCGGTTAAAAAGAGAGTTGGTTTGTAGCGAACTGTGCCAATGATTATTGCATGTATTGACACAAGACACTGTTTAACATAATTCGATTCGGTTCAACATCCCCAGGTTCGGTCTGGTTAGGTTCCTTCAAACCTTTCGGTCGACCAGACCTCAACCATATTCTACTGAAATATTGCAACTTCCAACCGCTTTTGAATAAAACGAGCGCGTAGTATTGATAAACTGTAGGTGAGATATTCAATAGGTATTTCAATCAAACACATTACTTGTGTAATCAATTTTAGTTAAATCAAAATAATTATGCAAGTATGAACTTATGTGAATCAATCGTTATTATATCAACATTAGTTAGAATGATTTTAATAGTAAAAATGATACATATTTACACAACTGATTTATCCATTTAATTTTTCTCTAAAACTCAAAATAGTAAGCAAATATTGTAGGGCATAGATTGATAGCTTACTTTTTTATCATGGTATAATCATAAAGTCAAATGAGTCCTCCCACCCTGGGCGGGACGGGAGGGACTGTCAGTCTTGTACTGACTAAACCACGGTGTTCTTCAATAGCCCTTTACGTTACCTGTTGAGACAGTTCCTCAACCCTTGACAGCTTACCTGTAGAGGTGCCGGTCCAGGATGCCTGGCCAGCCAGGAGTGTTCAGGTTCCAGAGCATCTTCAGTGCGCGCGCGCTTAGCGGCCGGGCCGTCGTCCTCCTCCACGGGCACAGCACCGAACGGGAACCCAGCTGCAGCCACTGCACCTGAAGTTATATGTCATTGCTATTCACACATAGAAATATATTTCTTACCATCTAGAGTAGGGGTTTTTAATTTTTAAATGTGTCAAATTGGACGGCAAAAGGTAAATAGGCCACATTTCGAGGATAAAATATGTCTGGAAAATTGTGTGTGCTCATTGGGTGTGGTAATAAGTTTATAAATTATAGACTAAGAAAGCTGTTGACATTTTTATCTATTTACTGATGTTTTCTCCAATCAGTTAAAATCTTTATCTCATCAGTTTCGTTTTTATTATATTGCAAGTACTTAAAAAGTACGTAAGAAAAACAAAATATACAGACCTACGGGACCCACAGCACCAACCGCAGTCACAGCCCCAACCGGCGTCGGTATCAGCGGCGGACGAGGAGCCATCGGTGGTAGCACCATCAGAGAGGGCAGCGGCTGGAGCAGGACTGGCTGGGGGGCGGGGGGCGCGGGGGGAGCGGGGGGAGGGGGACGGGGAGGGGGAGCGGGCGCGGCGCGAGGGGGGGCTGCACGGGACACACCCGGGGCTCCCACCGGCTTTGGACCGATCTTCTCTTTTTCTTCGTCGGGAAGTAGACCCTTGACCTGGTGTTGAAATAAGATAAGCAGGATGATACTCAGGTAAGAAGGTGATGATTAGTATTATTAATTACATGATGTCCAAAATGGAAATTTAAAATGCCTTAGCGGGACATTGCAGTATTTTGGCTCCATGAACTTGATTTCACCACCTGAATATTAACTACTTGATTAATGTATGTTTTCACAGTTTTTTTAGACAACAGCAAGTTTTATGTCGTATGTCGTAGTGGTAAGGTCGATTTTCACTTGTAACTGGAATCGGTCGAATTGCGTCACATCACGTCATAGGGAAGCTCCCGTACAGTTTAGGTCTCAACTAAAAAGGTTAATTCACACATAGCATTTCTCAAACCCACAAGCCCGTTATACAATACACTCAATGGTTACAGTACCTTGTGTATCTGCTGTATCTGGTCCTCGAGCGTGATGTGCGCGCGCGCAGCCCGTGTGGCAGCCTCCACACTGGACGTGTGTCCGTCCCACGTGACGCGGTCGTCACGACGCCTCTCCTCCTCACCGATCTTCTTACCAATGGCCGTCTCCTCGTCACCCACACCGAAGATATCCGTACGACGTTCCGCGAGCTATGGATGGAAAATACGTTGTTATTATAAAAAGATAATTTCACCATTATAAAAGACCATATTCATTGATAGTTGTCATCATTTAACATTATGCATGTCAAATTCAAACATACCTGTTTAAGTGAAGCATCAATAGCAGCTCCAGGAGCGAGTGCCTCATCTCTGTCGTTGCGCTCGGCTGCGGCGCGGTCTCTCTGCTCCAGCCAGCGCGGGTCCAGCAACCCGATGCGCACGTGATCAGCAACCTTGTTCGCAGGTATCTTCTCCCCAGTGATAGGCGATACCAACCATTCTTCGGACGCGGGAGTGGGCTGCGGTCTGGCGCGTTTGGGATCGTACTTCTTAACCACCACGCGATCCGGACGCGGTGGTAACGGCGCCTCATCGCCCGGTGCTCGCGGCCCACTCTCTGGTGGACCCTCGTCATCTGATGAGGAGCTGTCCTCCTCCATGTCCTGCACGCGGTTGTCGTCCGGCCGCTGTTGTTGCTGCGTACGGTCTTCCATCTCCGCTAGATCTTCATCTGACTCTGATTCCGACTCGGACTCCAACTGCATCTCTGTGTCGTCATCATCGCCGTTGGCGTGTGTGATATCTTCTCCTCTCTCTTGTGCTAACACTCGCGCTCCGACTTCAAGAGGTGTCGTGGGCGGTGGAAAGTCTCCGGGCTCCCCAGCTGGGTAATCCACAGTTTCGACGACAACGAAGTCATGCCAGTCGATAGACGCGTATGCTAGACGTTCCTTCTCGATTTTCGCTTCATCAGCCGCCTTACGTCGAGCCTGATGAGAGTGCCAGGCAGCTCTACTGCGGGCTTGTTCTAATACACCACTGCGGACTTCAGCTGTTAGTTTGGAGACCAATTCTTTTGGAGGCAAGAGTACCTTCGTGTACTGCTCTAACAGCCGAGTGAAATACTGGAACAGGGAGTGCTGAGGGCGAAGGAAATCAAACTGGTGATTTCTCTCCTCCTTCTTCATCAAGTCAGTAAGAAATTGACGTCCATTTCTTGCTACGAACTGTGCGGTTAGCTTAACAATATCGAGTTCGAGTGCTGAGATGGAGGGCGGGTCAGCAATGAACTCGAACTCTGGCGGAGGGTCGCGGGGTGGCGGCGGTTCCGCGGGCGCGGCGGCCTTTAGAAGTTCTTGTTGACGAAGGGCAGTGGCTGGCGCGAGTCCAGGCCGCTGCATTGCTGGGAGTCCCATGAGGGCAGGTGCTCCTGGATCTGGACCTATTTATGGGTTAAATTGGCAGTTAACTACTGATAATCAAGCCGTATTATTGAATATGATGTTTTATTTTAACTGGCAAAAATGAATAGGTTTACTTTCTTTCTCATTAGAAAATATATATATAGAATTTCTATAGTACTAAACCATAGCCTCATTAGGCTATGGTTTAGTACTATAGAAATTATATCTTCTAGGAGCAATTAAATAAAAGTTTTAAGAATGTAGGATTGCAGGGAAGTTACTTATGATATGCTGCTAAAAGTGTAATCACCAATTTTTTAAAATGTTTAATTTTCTGAACAATGCTAAAATAAATTCCACCAAAAAAATTTTTTTCTGATTCTGATCGTAAATTCTAGCAATATTTGTCATTACTTTGTGTTTCTCTGCACTTTCAGAAATAAATAAATGTATGAAAATGACTAATACTTTAACTTGTAAGTATAACTTGCCCGAAAGCAATCCTACAACTTTTGTGCCATAGTCACTATTGCTCCAAATGACTAACTAGTACTATTATACTACCATATACAATTTTTTGTCGACTTTCGGAACAGGCCCTACAATGTATAGAGCCTGAATGATCTCCTTTTCTCATTGATGCAAAAGATTTCATGTAGGACTGTCTTACTAAATTATGAAAAACCTATCAATAACCTTACCATTCTCATCACTCATGCTAAGTGTAAAGGCAACAAAAATTATGAAATTCTGGTGGAAAATATTGGGCTGCCAAGTACTTTATTCAAAGTATTTTTAACAAAAACATATTGCAAAAAAGTTTCTATAACTTACCTTTCCCCTCCCTGATCTCCTTGACCTTATGTTGATAGTAAGCATGGTACGGATCTCCCGAGTTGAGGAAGTTGAACTTTGGGTTGCCCAGCTCATTCTGCCGGATACGGGCCTCAAACTCAGGTCCATTACGAGCTACGAAACTTGCAGTCTTGTCCACGATATCTAGAGGATCTTGTTAAGGAAATTCTGATATTGGAAGTCTGAAAATGTATTTCATAGATAAAGGAATGATAGGTTACCTATATGGATAACTTCATAACTATGAGTTACATGTGGCTGTCAATACACCATGTTTTTTCTTTTCTTTCAGGATACTGCTGAAAAAAGATGATGGTTAAATACCATTGTTTTTCAAAAACCTAGTGACACTGTAATTCATTTTAAATCTTTGGCATCTTAGTGTTCTAACGGAGTCCTAATCTACAAGTAGCTGATGAATACTGTAATACAGCGTCAGTTTACAAGAAAACCAAATAATCTTGATGGTATAGCTTTTAAGGTTATGATGCTAAACCAGGGTAAACTATGGTAACCAATACATGGAACACAAAATACTGATCAAAAACACAATAGGTATAGTTAAATTTTAAAGGATACTCCTCACTTCTGGCGGAGGATAAATGATGCCAATGACTGGAGCAGGAGGAGCTTGGGGTTCCTCCATAGGGGGCTCCATCGGCATCCCCGGAGGTGGCAACAGGTCGATCGAAGGCATTTTAGCCCCCTAAACTCCTATTTTTGCTTTATTTTAACACTAGGCTTTAAGTCAAATGTATTTCGTCTTAAAAACAAGGGAAGGGAAACAAATTACGCTTTTTTTACGTCAATAGCACTTCAAATAAAAAGTGACCGGTGACAGTGACAGTGACAGCAAAGCACGTCACAGATAAAATATATATAGAGATGCGCAAATAACATTAATTGGCAATTTCAATATAGTCGATTTTCATGTAATGTCCTGGGTTCGCTCCCGGTTCGGGCAAAAACTGCTAAAGGGTTTTTATTAAAATTTCTCAGTATCAACCCGGAGCTTGGAAGTTGGCGTTATAGTACCCCCCGTACCTCATTGGTTCTACGCTAGATCCCTTTATGGTCGTGTCGGGTTGCCGTGCCATCAGACTATGAGTATCAATAATCATGGAAAGTTCATAACAACCAACAAAAATATAAAGAAACGTGTTTTAAAGTTTTTATTAGCATCACATCACAATTTAATACGATATTATATATCTGGTGTTAGGATCATCGCTAGTCAGCACAGTCGTCCCGTTGATACAATGTATCAAGCGTGTAAAACTAGCAACGGAGCGGAAGTTGAAGTCGAAGCATATAGTTATCGTCATCACCATGACATAGGTGACCAACCACAGCAGTACAGCGAAGACCATCACCCAAAGAGTGGTTTGGGTCGTCCATTCTGACCCCGAACTCTGTACCTCACCACTCTCCCCGCTTTCAATGAGAATTATTTCATCAGAATACTCGTTTTTAGGCTGAAATTATTAAATAATTAATGTGGGGCTTATATAAGTAGACTAGGTAATTAAGCAACTGAGGCCGACATTAAAAAGTTCTAAATTCTAATTTTAAATGACTGGTCAAAAATCAATCACAATTACTAAACCTGGAAAATAAAATCCTCCATTATAAGGCTATAACCAAGCCTAACATGGACTTATTGCATACAGCTTTGGGAAACAGTATCACACAAAAGCATAGATCGATTCATTTCGATTGTAATCGTTTTTTTTATTTTTTATTAACCTGTATTTTCTTTCTGCTGGGCAAAGGTCTCCCCCCATAACCTTCCACTATTCCCTTTGTGCGGCTTTCTCCAGCCAATCTCTCATGAATGCGTCTAGATCGTCACGCTAGCGTTTTCTAGGCCTATCTCGGCAACGACGCGCATACGGCATCCACTGCGTAACGACGTAGGCATCATCATCATCATCTCAGCCATAGGACGTCCACTGCTGAACATAGGCCACCCCTTTAGATCTCCACATATACCGGTTGGAAGCGACCTGCATCCAGCGTCTTCCGGCGACCTTTATAAGGTCGTCCGTCCATCTCGATGGTGGACGTCCTACGCTGCGCTTGCTAGTCGTAGGACGTAGGCATAGCCACCCAAAAATAGACTGAGTGCGAGAAAAACCAGAGCTTTCTTGGTCGACGACAAGACAATGTTTCATTGAAAAGTGAGCTTGAAAAATAAGAGCTTATTGGGTCATGAAAACCAAGACTATTTTAAGAGTTCAAAGAATTGCAGCTTTCTGAACCGAGGCAGTGTGAAGTCTTTTCAATGAACACTTCGGTTTTGGAACTAACTTATAAACTTTAAGTGTGACGTTACAAGTCTATTAGGGTTGTGGGTGTGCCCATCGTTCCCACATCGGTTAATTCGCGCTTTATAATAAGCCCCAAGGTTTGTACCAAATAAAGCTCTACAGTCCACTTACGCTACAATCTGAATATACTGACAGTCATAGAATTAAAAAACCCGACCCGAATAACCAGGCAAACATATATATGTCATTTCGTTGGTTCCTCGTCGCCGGCTGGGACAAGTATAATGAAAAACCGAAGGTAACTTACGTAGTAAGGGTCTTGCGGGTTGTCTTTCAAAATCTCATCCATAATCATTATTGATTGTAATTGTTCCGATTCTGGATTAACGGCGACTTAAAATTTTAATATTTTTCAAAAAATTATATCATTTCATTGCTCCTAAAATGCTTCATAAAAAATACAAAAACTTAGAATGTCGTGGTAACCGTCACGCGAGTGCTTGTTGTCAATATGATTAAACAGTAACGTCACAGAAGTTTTGCAGCCAGTCTTTTAAACTTAACTAAGGAGTTGTTCATTGCTACTATTACTACTACTAGCATAGCACTAATAGTATTCAACGTGCATGAAACTACGTGCAGTATAAAAATCGTATAATAGGAAAAGGCTGACTAGAATACTTGTCAGGGGCAGAGGACTTACGTTGCCTTACTTGTACAGTCAGCTTCAGAGAAAACTCGACCGCTTTGGTAGTGATTTTACTAATAAAGGGAGTGAGTTTTCTCTGAAGCTTATTACTCTACATATTTTATATTACCCTGCCTGTACATATTGATTTACCGCAGTGGCTGAGCGATAGGACTGCTGTGCAGCGTGTTACGGGTTCGACTCCCGCGCGGAACAATTATTTGTATGACCTACAAGTAGTTGTTCCGGGTCTGGGTGTTTGTGTGTGTGAGTTCTATGTTTTTAAACGCATCCACTACACAGGAGATATTCCCAGTGTGGAGCAACGTTTAAAAAAAATCATATCTTTTAATACCCTTACTTTTTTTAGGTGACAAATAAAACCTTTTTTTTTGTGAAAGTAGGTATATAATATTGTAAAAGTTACATTCAAGAGCCCCATGCATGCTGCATCTTCAAAAACATAATTTATGTTAGATAATTAACACAGTCATAGGTAACTTAGAACTAAAAATAGGTAAGAAACAATTCAAAGGGATGGTTATGATGGGAAAGCTGAAGGCTAACCCAATCTGAAAAGCCTTAAGTAAGCAGAAGGGACAGGAGACCGCGACTTAAAATTAGGCAATGTATGAGCGGCAGTTCGCGAGCGAGGCAGCGACAGGAGACATATACGGTAAACAATCTCCGGTCGCGGGCCGTGTCGCGGTCTCCCTGTCTCGGTCTCCTGTCGCGGTCTCGGGCGCGAACCGGCACCTTAACTGTTCCGTATACTCAACATACTGCGATCGTTTATCATTCTTCTTCTTCTCGTGTCGATGACAATCTACATTGACTCGGCCCAGAATTGGGCCATATCATTTACTGTCAAACGATTTAAACATTGGTGAACACTTAAATTAACATTTCAATGATTATCTGTTCTAAAAAAAACTTAAACTAAACTTTATGTACTTATATTTATTTGTCTAAATAAAGTGTTATTTGTTGAGTGCGTCATATTATTATGCACAGTCATGTGTAACGCACACAGATTAAAAATTATTAATAAACTAGCTGACCCGGCAAACGTTGTTTTGCCATAAATTAAAAATTTTGTCTAAAAAATAAAAAATAAATTTAGGGGTGGACTACCCCTAACATTTAGGGGGATGAAAAATAGATGTTGGCCGATTCTCATAGATACCGGATAAGCACAAAAAATTTCATCAAAATCGGTCAAGCCGTTTCGGAGGAGTATGGCAACGAAAACTGTGGCACGAGAATTTTATATATTAAAGATTGACAAATTATTTTTCTGAAAATCTTTCTGAAAATTAATTTTAGATGATAATCTAACATTTTACTACAATATGCATTACAAGAAGTCCTATAACATAAAACAGATCTAACAGAGTACCTATTTATTACACATAATAATATTTGTCACCATTAATTACTAATTCTAAATAAAAATGATATATTAGTTGAGTCCATTGATAGCTGAATCATCTCTTTGTTCGTACGTGGACCGCGGCGCAATCTTTTCACGTTCCTCGTTTCCCGCCAGGAAAATAGCGAGGTGCTCCTGAAAAGGAGGGTAGTTGTAAAAAAACATCTTATAGCGCCATCTATTAGAAAACTAGGTGGAAAGGTTAAAGTTTAATTTAACGCCATCTATGGAGAAAGCGCGGGCATGCGAACGGTGAGTAATGGGTGACTCGCTGTCCGACCATGGACCATGCGAGTCAAAGAGCTCTCAGAAAAATGACGGGGCACCCCTTAGAGGGCCAGTCTGCCAGGGTCGCGGGACTAACGAGCGACCGTGACCCCGGAACGTAAAGGTGTATTGAAGGACACCGTGGATTTTAGTCAGTACAAGTCTGACAGTAGGGTGGAAGGCTCATTTGATGATTTTACCACGATAATAAAAAATGTTACCAAGTATGTTTTCGAAGCATTTTGCAGGTGTTGCAGCAGAGTTTCCAACTTGCTGCGCCATTCTTTGACTTCAGACAGCGCAGTCTCCACGGGCACGGTCTGCAACATTTGAAACATATGAAATAGACATAAGCGTTGACTTCAACGTTCAACGTCCACTGAACGCGACGTCAACGTCGCGTTTGTTGGCCATAGTAATAAGAAACGCGACGTTGACGTCAACGCTTGTAAAACGTCAGTGGGATAGCGGCCTATATCGTAAATTTTATTAGTCCGTCAGCTAGAGTTTCAAAATACAATAGTGTTTTTTTTTTCTTTTGTTATATCAATGCATTTTTACAAAGATATTAACGCATCAAAATTCGAGAGTGAGGGCTTGTGTCGTCAGAAGCAAGTAAAAACTGTATTACTTGCTTGTGACGTATTGGCAATTTTAAAAGCGTTGTATCTCCGTCAATTTAAGTTTATGTAACGAAAAAAAGTACGTGTCTCATATTATGTGTTGTAAGTTTATCTGGCGGATTAATTAGATATTTTCAGTCAATTAACCTATTGGTTAACTAACGACTCAACAGAAGTCGACGCGACTACTGGGATTATTTGCTCCCAGTAGTTCTATGGAACTGGCATTCTGTTTATGCAAGATAAAATCAGTCTCAAAGGTTCCGGTAAAGTGTTAACTTTACGGCGATAAATGCAGATATTGTAAGACTTAATAAAAACTAGTTGTGATACGTCGACAATCATTTAATTTTTTTATTTTTTTTATTTACTACTTAATGAAAAAAAAAAGATTATTTTTTTTGTATTTTTTTTTCACAGCAAACCTACGCTAGGCCGCACGAAATTGCATCGCAGAAATTCGCATCGCACGCTCCTGCAATGCACCGTCGCACAGCGGTTTTGTGTAGGACCCCTTAATAACTAGAGAATGGAACTACTGGGATACGGCGAAAAAGTATTTTAGTTCCATGGAACTACTGCAGGAGAAAAAAATCCCAGTAGTTCCATGATAGAACTAGACAATAGAACTACTGGGATATCGCGGAAGCCGAGACGTGCAGTAGCAACTGGGGCGAGAATATGCTATAAGCTGCATAAAACCAGACTTCAAACTAGTTCAAACGAATGATCATTCGAAAAACTCGAATAAATCGATGGTAAGGTATAAGGTCGAATAAATGGACCTAATTAGTACCAGTCGCTTATGACAATGTGTCATATTTGGGGAATGTATTGGCAATATAACTGTTATCACTCGTTTTAATTGACCTTACCTTCATCAGAGCTTCGGTTGCAGTGTTCAGGGTTTTAGTGATAAGCTGCATGCCTTGACGAACGTTCCTGGAGAAAAATAAAAACAATGAGAAAACAATATTTTTTATGACGCACATTATTACTAAGTATGTATATCGTTCAAAGACCCTGCAGTCATCGGACAATGAAAGCCTAATATTTGATTAATTAGAAATGCTTTTCATCGAATACATCACACTCAATAGATAAACTGAATGTTACAAATACCGGCATGGATCTTGAGCGCTGACGTTCACCTGCGCAGAAGTGAGTTATAGGTCCCTTTGGTAGATGAAGTGGGGAAGGGGGCGGGGAAAGTGTAGTGATTGGCCCGCGTAGCGTGACGTAGCGCATCGCGTCATAACCGCCACTCGGGATTCGTTGTTTTGTGCGTTTTATTTGGTTTATTGTGCGTTTCATTTGTTGATAAGTGTACGATGCGCAAAGCGATCCCCACTCTAACGCCGAGCGCTCAAGAAACGTGCCGGTATCTGTACTGAATATTTTATACAGTCGCGAATTTCAAAGATTTTAGGAAAGAAAATTTCGAACCGCGAGCAGACTTACATACATTTGCAGCGAAACGTCACCGTAAGACGTTAGAAATGGATTGAAGAATTCGACACTTGTAGGTACCTCGGTGGCTGGGTTGGAAAGAACGTCGGGAGTAAATCCTGCCGCGGTTTGAATTTTTCTTTCCATAGAAAATCCTTGAATGTTACTGGTTCCAGATTCAAGAACTGCTTCCTCTTATGTCACTTACTTGGGCAGGTCGTTGTGTGTGTAGTGGATGAGGTGCACCATCTTCCTGGCAGTCTCCCTGGTGAGCAGCACCACCAGCTCCTCGAGGGTGGCAGGCCGCGCCTGGTTCTCTGGCTCGGGGGCGCTCAGGTTTTCGAACAACTCCTTAGCCTTCTTCCAAGCGAGGGCGGGGTCTGTTGCTACCTGTCATACAAATTAACAATATGCTCAATGATGCCGGTATAATATAATTAAAGCGGAGCACTGCACTCTTATCCACACCCTACGGCCCAAATATCAAAATAAAGATACATGCATAATATATGTGAAAGCACAGAGTACTCAGAGGGGTCTCTATGCGGTGTAGGTATGAAACGGCACGCACACACGCGCACACCGTTCACGGTGCCGTATGCCGGGCCGCCCGTCTCGCACGCGTTCCGTATCTTAATATTTTTGTTACGTTTACGTATGTGAAAGAGAAAATAACCAAAATAAAAAGTAGTATTATTAATTAGGTACTGTGTGAAATAACTTTATATATATTTTAGTTATAAAATATAAGGAAAAGCAAATACTGCATAACCTTCATTGCTTAAACGACAATAGTGATAAGAGCCTCACGTTTCATAAACTACCGCGTCACGTCGAAAGGTGAAAATATCGACCGCGTTCAAACTCAGAAAATAGCAGCTACGCGTTCAAGGTCAGCGATCTTAATTGGTTGCGCGACTTTTTTACCATTTACAAAGACTCGCAAACGCAGAACCTGTGACGTAGGGATGGAGATCGATTAATCGAAGAATCGATTGTTGGAGCCAAAATATCGATTTTTTTTAATTTATATATTTATAATACTGAATGGATTCAGTGAATCGATACTTCACCCTTGAAACGCGACATTCGATTTTAGTTTTTGCTCTAAACCATAACCCCCTTATTAATAAACATGGACTAAAGTTACGCCAAGCTTAATCTTCGGATTAACCATACATTTTTTAAGGATTAACCTTGGCGTAACTTTAGTCCACGTTTATTAATAAGGGGGTTAAAGTATTTACAATTAATTGAATGTACCCATATTATAAGAGTGCTGCCGGTTAAAGGGTTAATTATTCAAAAACTCGCGAGATGGCTGTATGTTTGGATTCCTTCGCCTCTCTTTAATAAAAAAAAGTAACGTTTGTTTGTAATCTTTGACTTTCTTTTTGGATTCTGTGACTGACATTTCTTGTTGCGTAATCAATCATCATTCATTAAAATTCATTTATTTGTTGTTTTAGAATCTGTGTGTCGTAAAGCAAAATAAATACTGATTTTTATGTAGTGTTTGTTGCAGAATAATAACTAAGTAATTGAAAACCAATACATTTAATAAAGCCTATAAACAACAAAGCCTAACATTTCAAATATTTTTAAATAATATTCTTTTTTGTTTTTGTAAGATGAAATGTTTAAAAATATTACAATAATAGGTTCTAATGTAAGGTGCCGTTGGTACTATGTATTAACATTCTGTGCTACCAATCGATAATGTATGTAGAATGTAGTAACGAAACCAAAAAGATATAGGCTGATGATAAAAAAAAATCCCTGAAGAACATTTATGTTAATAGTGTAATTTAACAAATGCATAAAATACACCTACCTACCTTATTGTGCCTCCTAAACTCGTAAGTCGCAACCCTATTGAGATTCATGGATAGCAACAATGTAATCACATTGTAATGTTGTAGCGTCAGATAAACAAAAATAAACTCTCGCGCGTAACCATTCAGTACATTTTTGCTTGCGCATGGTAAGTTTAGGCTAAAAAGTACATGGGCGATGCCGATGCTAGTAAAAATGTACTTTATTCTCTCGAGTATAGATTTTACATTTGTTTGATTGTTTTTGGGAAATGACCCAACTGTTCTAAACTGTGGTGAAAGATGATTTGATAATACCAAGTCTTTCAACTAAGGGTCAAGTCACACCGAGTCGCGACCCTGCGCGCACATTTCAATAGAGCTACTCAAAATCTAACTCTAGCTACTACACAAAAGATACATATTTGCAATCGCTTCACGTCGCGTTGCGTCGCGTCTCCGTGTAAACTGACCGTAAAGGTAAACAGAAGAGCCTAGAGTCAATTTCAATACAAACTAACCAATTCCGCAACATAAGCCAGGACATGGATCTGTTCCTTAATCGCCTTGGCCTCGGCCAGCGCCTGCCTGGTGAGCCTGCGCGTGAGTTTGCGTCGCAGCCTCGCGCCATGTTGTACCGCCCGCTCGGCGCGCGCGCGGCCACTGTCGCCGCTGTCCACCGCGTCCGCACTCGTCACTATGATCACCACTATGGTAAGGACACGAGGTTAGGCACTGAAGCCGACACCGAAGGCTTTTTAAGAGTTTCGTAAGGCGTTGGACACACAGAAAAGACGTAAGACGCAGACAGGGCACGGACATTTGTCTCTACAGCGTCCCTGTCATATAAAATGTATAGAAGCGTCGACGCTGTTACATCTGCGCCTGTCCGCAACGCGTCCTCGTCTCTTCTGTCTGGCCTGCGCTTTACAGTACCTACGTAGATATTTGAGATGAAAATAGACTGGACTGTTCAAGTTGAGGCCATCGGTGTTGGCGACATAAAAGATAATTATGAAAAAAAAAGATAATTATGTAAAAAGAAAATAATGGATAATTGTATAGGCATTTTACACTCTCTGGAAGTATGTAACAGTAAGCTAATAGGTGTCTAAGCATCGATACAAAAAATGACTAGGCTGTTAGATTAATTTAATAGAAATTCCGTCGTCGAAGCAGATTTTGCAGCGGTTTTCCGCTCCGAGAGGCAAGGAGCGCTATTCGACCGCACATGTAAGAGATGTCGTGATAAAAACACCATAAAGTAAAGCAATCGTTGTGAGGATACATTATTAGCAAAGCATCTTCTATGTATACCTGCATCTAACAATAATGGGACCTTTCAATCGCTAGGAAAAGGCAGTAGAGCTTCCTTTGGGTATCCGCGCCGGCAATATAGGTAACGTTGTAGATATTCATTTCCCAGTATGAATTTAAATCTTTATTGATAAAGGACCATCTAGAACAAACAAGTAAAACTGACCCATTGTCAGACTCAGAAAATAAACAATATCCTGTTACCAGACAATGTGAAGTATTTCTAATAAATCATATCAGCACATGAATGGGCACAGAGTCCAGTGCTGTGCCACTATCACATCTAATTTGTCACTTCTCCCAGACAGATAACAGTCAAAACCAACAGTTACGACTTGTGCACTGATAATAGTCTTTATTACTTCGGCATATTGACTAATTATAGACGGACAATAGGTGTATGTGCTTCCGTTAATTAGGAGCAGACAGAGTTCAGACTAAAGTTATCAAGTGCCCTTGTCAACGATTGTAGTTAGTTGGGTTGTCTGGAAACTGCCGTAAATAATCTCAATTGGGACCGGTATTTGTCATAACTATGTAAATAGTTAGTTAATTATGTTGTTTATGATTTCTGAGTAATAGTTTATTTATAGAGAATGTGCCGTTTTGTAGAGATTTCATCGCAACAGTTGGTGTAGATCGACCATTTCAAATCTGCAATTCAATTGATTTTGATGGAACATTTTCTTTTAATATTTTGTCATTTTGGTTGAAGCAAAGATATCAAACTGGTTTCGATAATAATAAATCCGCAAAGATAAACAAAGGAACTGATGAGATCATTCGCCTACTTACTTAATCAAAACTCATTTCGAGGCTATCGGCCCAATATCGACTCTTAGGAATATCAAAGTTTTTAATCTAATCACAAATAAGTCGCTTTTGCGATAGCGGGGATTTAAGGAATGTTTTAACTATGAATAACGTTTATTTTGGCGACTTATAGAATTTACAAACATGGGTTTTTTGAAAAGTAGATAACTTTAGGCAGTCTCTAAGCAGTAGGGCAGTCCTTTAGTCGTCAAGATAAGCTATGAGCTTAAACAGCCAAGTTTGGACAGATCTCAATGGAGACTAAATAGCGATAACCACACAATTAATGATGTGTGTGGACACAGCTGTACTCTCTGTTACTTTAGTTTTATAAACTGATGAGAAAGAAATTCCACTCAATCGAGGAAAGGGGTACTCCTGATATCAATTTCTAACAATTTCCTGATCCCTGAGTAATGGCTAACGCCGGACCCTTTGTTCAGCAGACAAACCAGGCAGTCAAAAAAGTGATACCTATTAGTTATAATGACAAATTATAGAATGAATTATATAAGAAACCTCGTATTTATCTGTGTATTTTGATTATAATATTGAGTAAGAAGCAGGCAACTTACTAAGACGAATCTTATTTGTGATAATGTTAGTGACGGTAAATAGTTTTACCGCTGAAAATGTGCCTTCCATTTCACCCTATTCATCAAATATTCCTGCTAGACACATTTATTTACAATGCAATCATAAAATTGATTTTTTTTTGACATATGACACACAACCCGAGCCCGGGTAGAGCTACCAGGGGCCTTACCACAAGCTCTTAACGCGATCCAGTTTAGGCTGTGGGAAAGAGACAGAGCTATATCTACAAGTCGTCTAGCGCCATCTCTTTCTTACAGCCTTAACTGGATCGCGTTAAGAGTTCATGGTAGGCCACCAGAGCCCTTATCACAATATTTCTGTATTTTTATTTAAAGCGGACTTGAAGTATTTATTTACTGCGTTGTTGTATGGAAAATTTAAAATGCGCCTCTAGTACTTACTAGAGGCGCATTTTCAATTTTACGTATACTTATACGTACGAGGTGCTAATATTTTCCATCAGTTTCTGTTTACGTCACAAAATATTGAAAAGTCAGCTTGGGCATCTGTAGGCTGTAAAAATATACTAGTAACGTGCAAGTATCGAACCCACAACGCAACGGCCATTCGTTTAGCCACTATGCCGACCGTGCTTTCAACCTTAGCCTATCTCTTCTCAACACTTACCGTCAGAAGCATCCTGCTGGTCAGGGGGCAGGTACTTGTCCACGTACTTGTCCGCCGTGGTGAGGGCACGTTCCAGCGCCGTGGCAGTGACAGCTGTCACCCTCGAGTCCAGCACAGCTGTAGCTAGTTGGTTCACCGAGTCGGCGCGACGGAGCACGAAGCGACGGGTCTCGGAATACATCTGTTTGCAAAAAAAATATGACGTAATATAGTACCAGATCATAATGATATCTACTATCATCATCAGCCGGAAGACGTCCACTGCTAAACAAAGGTCTGCCCCTTAGACCGCCACGCCGAACGACAATTCACCACTTGCATCCATCGGTTGCCCGCGATTCTCACGATGTCGTCGGTCCACCTAGTGGGAGGCCTACGCTGCGTCTTCCGGCCCGTGGTCACCACTCGAGAACTTTTCTTCCCCATCGGTTGTCAGTTCTACGAGCAATGTGGCCTGTTCGTTAGCACTTCAACTTGCAAATTTTAAGAGCTATGTCGGTGACTGGTTCTTCACCGAATATCCATGTTCCGGATTTTATCCCGCAAAGAAACTCCGAGCATAGCTCTTTCCATTGCTCGTTGCGTGACTGTAATCTCTCTAAACGGCCAGCAGTCAATGACCACGTTTCAGAGCCATGTCATCACTGGCAACACACACTGGTTAAACACCCTTGTCTTGAGACACTGTGTGATTCTCGATGAGAAGATATCACGTAGCTTCCCAAACGCTGCCCATCCGAATTGGATTCTTCGGGTGACCTTTTTGTCGAAGTTGGACCTACCTAACTGAACAATCTGTCCAAGCTAAATTATAATAATAATGATACTAGTAAATATCATTATTATTATACTTAACTAGCATAAATTAGCTATGGTCTTTGACATTTCAAGCAAGAGAAACTAATGCGGTGGAAGAGTGCAAACATATCTTTTTAACCGACTTCAAAAAAAGGAGGAGGTTCTCAATTCGGTCGGTATGTTTTTTTTTTTTTATGTGTGTACACCGATTACTCCGAGGTTTCTGGTCCGATTAGTGTAATTCTTTTTTCGTTCGATGCAGTATACTTGCAGTCTGGTCCCATAAAAATTTCATCCAATTTGGTTCAGTACTTTTTATTTTGTGAGCATTTTTATTGATGGATGATGTGATGATTTTTACTCTTTTGAGTGTTTGTTACGCGATTACTCCGCCAATTGTGGACCGATTTTCAAAATTCTTTTTTTGTTGTACGAGGAATAGTTCACTTTAGGGAACACTGCAAGTTTCATCAAAATCGGTTCAGCAGTTTTTGATAGGGAATTTTATTAGCTTATTGTGTACATGAGCGATGTTAATACCAGTGCTAAGGATTACCAAATTCTAGTGCACATGTCAGAAATGATGTATTTGACAAGAATTTGGGTTGAATATTTAAACTAAAAAGAGTAAAATAAAAAACTTTTTAAAAAAAAACTTTAACCGCCTTCAAAAACAACCACAAAAAAGGGTAAAATAACCTACAAAATAACTTTTCTTTCGGAAGTCGGTGGCATAAAAGACAACGAAATAAAAAAAACCGGCCAAGAGCGAGTCGGACTCGCCCATAAAGGGTTCCGTAGCAGCAAGTAATAACATACTATAAAAGTTCTTGTAGTTGGTTCCAACTTTGAAAGGTTTACGATTTATGACGTATTAAAAAAAAAAACTTGAGAGGTGTCAAGGCACGTCGAAAATCGCTATGAACCTGTTAAAAAGGTTCAAGCGATTTTCGACCCTCCACCCCACACTACCCCACTCCACTCCGCTCCACTTCGCTCCACTCCGCTCCACTCCGCTCCACTCCGCTGCACTCCGCTCCACTCCGCTGCACTCCGCTCCACTCCGCTGCACTCCGCTCCACTCCGCTGCACTCCGCTCCACTCCGCTCTACTCCACTCCGCTCCGCTCCACTCCCTTCCACTCCACTCCGCTCCGCTCCACTCCACTCCACTCCGCTCCACTCCACTCCACTCCACTCCGCTCCACTCCACTCCACTCCACTCCGCTCCACTCCACTCCACTCCACTCCACTCCACTCCACTGCACTGCACTCCACTCCACTGCACTCCACTCCACTCCACTACCTATTATAGCTGTAAAAATGAAGTTGACAAACTTACATTTGCAGTTGTTCTCCGATACATTTTGTTTAGGAAAATGTTATCCCAGTACGTTTTATAAGTTGGTCAACTATTACTCGTAAACTTGTAAAGCCCACTTAGTCATGATAATTTTCTTTTAAACTTCGTTATATATACTACTATTGTAAATTTTTTCACACCCCCAAACATAACCGTTTAGCTGGTAGAGGGGGGGGACACTCGAGTAGGGCAAAAATTAGCACTTTAAAGCTTAATATTTCACAAACGAATCTTTTTATCAAAAAATTGTTGATGGAAACTACCAATATTTTTTAAAGGCCTATTTAATGATACCCCACACTAAGGGGTACGCGAGAAAAAAAAAAAACATCCCCGCTTTACGTGTACAGGAGGTACCCTAAAAAAAAATATTTTACGAGATTTTATTTTACCACTTTTTTGACGCAACAAATCCGTATATTTACACCAAATTACAGCTTTCTAGTGCTGGGCGTCTCTGAGCTAAGCTCCGGACAGACGGACGGACGGACGGACGGACATGGCGAAACTATAAGGGTTCCTTGTTGACTACGGAACCCTAAAAAACAAAGCCACCTACTTCCGAAAGAAAAGTTATTTTGTAGGTTATTTTACCCTTTTTTGTGGTTGTTTTTGAAGGCGGTTAAAGTTTTTTTTAAAAAAGTTTTTTTGATGCAACGCATACTCTGTCTATTGAACTTCCAAAATTACCTAAGGCTATAGAGCCTTACACAAATTGGTCGCCCGGTGAAATAGTTCACCGGGCCACCAATTTGTGTATCTAAAGATATTTTTATGAAAATGTTTACCCGGACATTATGTAATACTACAAGATTATTACAACATGAACTAAGATGACCTTAAAAACCGGCGCGCGATAACTTTCATAACAATGTTCACGAATGCAATATTTTAACTAAAAATTACTGCTGTGACATAAGATAAAATCAATGTTTGATTTGTTAATTTAACACCATTTTACCAATAATGCTTTTAGGGTGTTGATGGGGTTGCACACGCTATTGCAGTGGCTCTAGCATGTTCGTAAACGCTAGTATGGATGACTTCCCCACGCGATAATGCGCAAGCGATGCGCTTTCCATCATGCGCAGGTCGCGTGTTACTTGCAAAAGCATCCTCAAAACAGTAGCATACAAGTGGTATACTGGGACATTGCCTGGGTGCGCCTACATGCTATTGTGGCGTAATTATTCAATGTTTCAACTCTATTAGATTTTCCTGTTTTTAAGTACTAATTTAATATACATATTAACCCTATGAATACTGTATTTTATTTTGATTTATCAGGATAGTAGTAGTGGCCCGATGGAAACGTCCCGACCATAGAAATTCTGATATCTATGGCACCCATTTACGAATTTATGGTCTTACGTTCGAACCCAGCCAGGCGTATTACTTTGTTTAATTTATTTCATCACCACTGCACTCAAAACGGTGAAGGACGAACGTATGACATTCACCAACCCCGTATTTCAGGTAAAGTACAATAAGTAGTGCGTTGCAGTGATAAATTTTATCTGTAATATTGATTGATATGATATATCTATCTATCTATCTCTTTCATGCATGCCAAACGGTTTTTTTTTCATCGTGGTAAAATCATTAAATCGAGTCATCACGCCCGGGGCGGGACGGGACTGTCTACTACTCAGTGCCGAAAATAGGGACACCCCTATTTTCGGCACTGAGTAGTAGACAGTCGTTGGCACACGCCAACGGTGCCCAAGCACAGGCACAGACCCTTAGGGGCCCAGAAATGGCCAGACCAGGACCATACCTGCCCAGTCCAGGGCGCAGCTAAAGAAGCTCGATCTAGGCGCATAAAAGATTAGTGAAGGAAAACATCGTGAGAAAACCGCCATGTGCCAGAGCCAAAAAACTTTTTCAAAAAAAAATGTAACCTTCTTCAAAAACAACAATAAAAACGGTAAAAAACCTACAAAATATTTTTTCTTTCGGAAGTCGGTGTCTTTGTTTTCTTTATTTCATTGTCTTTTTTTTGCCACCGACTTCCGAAAGAAAAATTATTTTGTAGGTTTTTTACCGTTTTTAATTGTTGTTTTTGAAGGCGGTTACATTTTTTTTTGAAAAAGTTTTTATTTTACTCTTTTTAGTTTAAATATTCAACCCAAATTCTTGTCAAATACAACATGTGCACTAGAATTTTGTAATCCATAACACCGGTAATAACATCGCTCATGTACACAATAAGCTAATAAAATTCCCTATCTCAAAAACTACTGAACCGATTTTGATGAAACTTGCAATATTCCCTAAGTTAAATGATACCTAGTACAGCAAAAAAAGAATTACTCAAATCGGACTTGTAGTTCCAGAGATATGCGAACTCAAACTAAATCAGTCGATGCCTACTCCTTACTATTAAGGAGTTCTACCTTCCATCATCCGCTCAGCTACATGAAATTATGATTACCATACGCAAGTACTTAAATTACTTCATAAAATTTGCGAAAAACGGTGTGTGACTATGGGACCACCTCAGAAGTACCTCCTTTCGAACAAAAAAAGAATTTTTAAAATCGGTCCACAATTAGCGGAGTAATCGCGTAACAAATATACAAAAAAAAAAAAAAACATACCGTCGAATTGATAATCTCCTCCTTTTTGAAGTCGGTTAAAAAATCGAAGACATGCTACATCTACCAACCAGCACTGGGTCCTCTTGTTTGACTATGGCCCACTCCTTCTCAAAAAGAGAAGGCCTGTATCTCAAGTTCTCAACAGTGGGAACATTATTGACTGATTATGATGAATATTGAATAAGTAACCAAAAATCTGTTAAAATATACTCACTGCTTGTGGTGGTAGATTGATGGAAGGCACGGTCTTCTCGACGACATCTAGCGACATGCACAGGAACTTGTCGAGCTGATGAATGGGGGTCTCGAACAGCAGCACTGCTGGCAGAGCCAGCTGCACGCCTGTGGCTAACGACTTCTCTCCCAGGGACAGGTACCAGCGGATCAGTGGGTTTGACTCCTGTTGAATAAAGTAATTTTTAAAACTTTCCTTAGCATCAAGCCTATAAAGGTGTGCACTTGTAACAGTAGAACATCAAGCATTCGCCGTTTTTAGTCGAACTGAACAACGAAAAGAGCCAAGCATAGATCCAAACATATGCTACGAACATTTTTACGATCTTTCTAGCGAACGCTCTAGGCCTAGTAGACAGTCGTCAATTTTTAATCATGTTGTTGTTAGACTTTTTTTTTTACCGTTGTAAAATAATCAAATAAGTCCTCCCACCCAGGGCAGGGCGGGAGGGGCTGTCAGACTTGTACTGACTAAAATCCACGGTGTCCTTCATTAGCCTTTTACGTTCGGGTAATGGTATAAGTCCCGCGACTAGAGGCCCCGTCATCTTGCTGACGCTCTTTAAGGCGCGCGTGGAACACAACGCGCCGTCGACCCGGGCATGGTCCATGGCCGGGCGGCGAGTTGTCCATTACTCGCCGCCCGAATGCCCGCGTTTACGGTGGCCGGCGATCGTCTTGCGACGTCAGTCACCGTGGGCGCCTACCACTGCGGCTGGGGCGGAGGGAGGACGCTGTCCTCTCCCTCGCGGCCCGCCTCTTCCTTCGCCAGCATGACTGTTTCGCAGAGGAGGCGACCGCTTCCCACTTCGTCTCGCCCCGCAGCATGGCCTCGGCCAATGCCGGGTGCGAGAATGTTGTTGTTAGACTTAGATGATGTCGGCTCCACGAAAAGCATGTTAGAATAGTTGCTACAATTCACTCGTTTGTTTTTCTGTAATTTAAGATTCGCAAGAATGATCATAACAAGTGAATGCTCAAGTTTATTAACCTTAACGTAATTCCGATAGGTAAAGCAAAGGTGTCAGTGTTTGTTATGCTTTAACGGCACGATTGGTGCAGTAGCTGGACAATCGACTACTACGCTATGTATCACGAGTTCAATTCCCGCACGGAATAGTACATTGTTATCCAAGGCGTGAAAGTTACTTATTTACGTCCCGAGACGGGGTTTGGCGCCCGTAACGTAGTGAGGGCGCTAATAGTTCGAGGGACTAAATAAGTAATTTACCCGAGGTAAACACTGTGCTTTTCATTACGAATACGAGGAAAGTAAAATTAACAACATTAGCTAAAAAAAAATGAGTGTTGATCGGATTGTCACTTTGCCGCTTGTTTTTTTTTTAATTTTTGTGCTGTGGTCGTCCATCTTATACAGCCAGGATTTTTCATGTTCATTATTTAAAAATTGGCAAAGATTTTGTCGAAATCTGTATTATTTTAGAGAAATAGTTGAAACTAAATTATTTTAAAGTCATTATTTATATTCTTAATACTTAACTTTATGTTATATTAATTTTAAATCGCTCTGTAATTTCGTGGCTGTATAAAAAGTTTGAACATGGTTCAATAGAAATGTCAAAATATAACTAGTTTTTTTTTCTTAAATTTGGCAGCTGTCAGTTGAAAGCGATTTTCCCTAGGGCGGCAATGGATAACTTTCAAACGGCTAATCAGACATGTAATGACCTACTTTCAGAGTATGAGTAATGAAAAATATATTTATATGAGCTGCTGGCAGTTGTCCCGAGTCTTTCTCAATACCTCATTAACAATTTTAATTTCGCATCATAATTACTTCAGCCGTGGCGATATTATCTGTCCACATTTTGATTTTGACGATAGTAACGCTTGTACATCTGTATCCGATCCCGTGTTTTCGTTGACGGGCTTAGAAAGTAGACACCCTGGTTGATCGGACGGCGAGCTACCTCATACTCGCCGTCTGCAACCCCGACATAGGAGACCTTTACTAACAGTTAGTGAAACAAAGCTGTCAATTAAGATGAAACTATTTACCCTGATCTTGTGGTAGACCTTCTCTGTGACCTCGATGCCGGAACCCACGATGGGGATGGCGGCCACTCGCTGCACCACCTCCAGCTTCGGTATACTGGGCTTCTGTTGAACTTGAACCTTTCCCACTGTTGACAAAATTACATACTTATTAGCGGGTCATCCACTAACGTTCATTCCTTCTGACTTGTCCCGTTGTGCAAACTGACAGAAAAGCGACGGGATACAATAAAACCGTTGAAGCCACTAATTAAACCACAATCCTACGTTCTTTCCCCTGACTTTATCACGACACGCCAGTTCGACAGGAAAAACAATCCTTCAGTGACCATAAACACGTTTAGGCACATTCCTGTCAGTTTGCATCTTGTCAGTCGTACCGAGGGATTACGTGTCTGTGGATGGTTATAATCCTATAATTTTATGAAGATTGTTGTCATTTAAAAGGAATGCGCGTCATTTTAAATTATCTTTACGGATTCATTTGGCAAGCGCTCAATCACGCCGGACAAATAAACAGGCACTAACTTGATCACATAGCGCGTCGCGTTCTTCGCGACGGGAGGGAAGGTGAGATTTTAATACCGTCATTCTTTCTCGCTCTTGTAAATCCACTGGCGTTCATTCCGCAAGAATTGTAGATTCCGGCAGGAATGAACGTTAGTGGATGGCTCGCTATTATTACGAGTTTAATATGAGGAGCCCTGACCACCGGAAACCCTGACCCTGTTTCCGATGCTGGTGGTCTGCTAGTTTATACTTGTCTTTTTTTCTGTTTTGTAAAAATTTATATTAAGAGTGTAAAAATGAAAAACGGGTTTATTTTTATTATTACGTACTTGTTTTATAATAATGGCTGATACGACGAAGTTAACAGTTTACTATTAGCCAACCTAGTAGACGTTGTCCTAGCCTTTTCTGTATGTCGACAACATTGCTACTAACAGTTACTAATCTATACACTTTTCGTTGTAACTTTATAACTCAAGAACGGGCTCACCTATCCAAACCAAATGTTTAGGCTTTGTTCGGACTATTTTGTAGATTATTTATGTGAAGTTTGCACAAAATCAGTCGAGTGGTTCTTCATTTATAACATATTTTGTAACACGTAGCGAAGCACGTGGCGGGCCGCTAGTTCAATATAGAAATACTCTTTTAGGCACATCAAAAAATTAGGAACATAATGCTACGTAATAGCGTAGATCTTCGTAGGCGATGTTCTACGGCTCGTAGCCCGTAGCATATTTCGTAGGCTTTCGTAGACATCCTGCGTAGACGTCATTTATGACGCGTTTTCTTATTTTGTTTTCTTTTCCATAATCATAAATTACCGAGAGTACATATTATTATTTAATAACATAAATGTATTTCAAAGAACGTCATTTAATCTTATCTTTGTTTTGACCATATTTTAATGACGCAGCGCATAAACGTGTAAGATGAAAGTATGTCTCTTGTTTCGTTTTGATAATAAAAATGCACAAAAATTAAGCTATTTTTAAAATTACGTGTCCCTGTTACGCTTGTTTTTAAAATTGCTTGTCGTGGTAAAATCATCAAATGAGTCCTCTCTCCTAGGGCAGAGCGGGAGGGACTGTCAGACTTGTACTGACTTAAATCCACGGTGTCCTTCAATAGCCCTTTACGTTTCGGGGTTACGGTGATTCATAAGTCCCGCGACCCCGGCAGACCCTGTCATGCCTTGGTTACACTTCACAAAAATAAAAAAAATACAATAATTAACTTGAGAAATGAATAATTAGGCAAAATGAATAAGACACACTGAATATTTGGATGCTCCTTTATTTTTGTATGAGTAGGAATATTAATAGTTTAGTAATAAATAATAAACTAAACAGACCTGGTGTTCCAACACTTTCTTTGACCGCATTCAAATAAGCTTCAGCTTTTTTAGCAATCGAGCCAGAAGTCCTTTTGTTCACGCCCAAAGTGCATGTGCCATTAAAACTTTTTTTATAAGAAACGTCACCATTCGCCGCCATCTTTGTCACTGTTATTTTCGCGCTATATTCGTATGACATTCGAAATTCGAAATGAAAACTTTTTAATTATTTTTTTTTAATGTGCACTGTTACAAAAGGTGTTGATTGTTATTTTTCACGCGACCGACTCCTGCCGATTGTTACAGAACTATGCTAAACATGAATACCAACATTGTTTATTTAATTGCAGAGGTTATCGATGAGTTTAAAAATTATTCCAATCTATTGGTAGTATGTTACAATATACCTACTGGCTATAGAATCAGGTCATCGCTAATTATAGAAATGATTAATAATGTGTTAAGTAATCCGTTACTACCTTGTATAAATGTTGAAAATGCCCTAAACACCAGTTTCATCTCAAAGCGACGAATAAGAAATTCCTATAAACAATTAGAAAGGACTATCTATCTACATTCTATTAAAGATGTATTGTATGTTTACAATGGGCTATTCGGCAGTATCAATAAATTATAAATCTAATAAGCCCGTTATTTAGAGTTTTGAAAAATAAAGAAAATGAAGAATGAAAAATGAAGAAAAATATTCATTGATTTTACATAAGAAAAATACACATATTTTTTCTTATGTAAAATCAATGAATATTTACCAAGATATAACACATCGGGGTGCTAAGACAGGAAACCTCCACGTGCGCCCGTGGACTGGAGTTCCCTCTCGGATACGTCCGGGGGGAAGACCAGTTTTTCGGGCCGGTGCGCCCTGGGATGCGGGCAAGAACTCTCCTTAGGCACTGTGTGCCTAAGGGGTTTCTTTGCCCGTATGCAAATAGCCTGTCGGGTGGACGCTCCAACGCGTGTCCCTCTGAACAGCAGAGGGCACAGCGGCGGAGCGGGCTTGCGGACGGTGAGTAATGGGTATGCTCGCCGTCCGACCAAGGACCAAGCCCGGGTCGGTGGCGCGTCGTGTTTCACGCGTCACCGACGGGGCCCCTTATGGGGCCAAATGCCTGCCGGGGTCGCGGATTTTTCTTAATCCAGGATACCGTGGCCCCGGAACGTAAAGGGCATCCGACGGAACACGGGTGGATTTTAGTCAGTAAGAGTCTGACAGTCCCTCCCGCCCCACCCAGGGCGGGAGGACTCATTTGATGATTTTGCCACCCTAAAAAAAAAAAAAAAAAAAAAGATATAACACATCAAGACTCGAGAGTGGGAGCTCGTGACGTCATAATTCAGTAAAAAATGTACTAAATTGTAACATTGGCAATTTTGAAAGCATCATATCTCCGTCAATTTTGGTTTGCGTAAAAAAAGAAAAAATACGGGTCAAATATTATTTGATAATCTAACTGATGGATTAATTAGAATTTTTTACAGCCTATTACAATACATGTTTATTAGAATGTAGATAGATACAGCGATTGTCAGTGTGAACAGTGATTAACGTTATTAGATAAACGTTATTGACGTTTTTAACGTTACGTGTTTAACGTTATTAGATGTTTCTAATAAAGCTAATCACTGTTTAGCACATAGTGGTGCGTGATCTTCCAATCACGTGTTTTTTTGTGCGTACTACTTGTTAGCAAATACTAGTAGGTTCTCCAGCCGCGACTTCGTCTGCGTCCGTGTCTACGCAGTAAGCCAGTGTTTAGAGAGCTGTGGGGGTATTACAACGTCTTAAAACCAGGCTTATTCCGGCGAGTGAAAGTGACAGAGCTATACAAGTCGTCTAGCGCCATCTCGTTCACTCACTGAAATAAGCCTGGTTTTAATACGTTGTAATACCCCCCCTGGTCAGATCTCTCTAACGCCTAATGTATCTATACAAAACTTTATCTTTCTATGTGTGTTCGTAACAACCCAATTTAAGAAAAAAAAAAGTAAATTAAAATACGTGTTTCTTTATTTGGTTGAAACTTCTTTCAATAAAATTATTATTTTCATCAGATGTTTAAATTCATTTTCATACAAACTTTCATCCCTATTTAACCCACCTAGGGGCTGAATTTCCTAAAATCCGTTCTTAGTGCACAATTTTATTTTTGTGGTAAATCATCGAATGAGTCCTCCCACCCAGGGCACGGCAGGAGGGACTGTCAGACTTGTACTGACTAAAATCCACGGTGTCCTTCAATAGCCCTTTACCGGGGTCACGGTAATTCAGCTGTAGTTGATCGATCAGTCAGTCAGCCAGTCCGTTTCTTATTTTTATAATTATACAAACATGTATCTATAGGTATATAGGATATCTTTAGGTCAGGTATACAAGTCGGGTGAAATATTTTTGTTTAATCTTGAACCATAATCAGTTGTTGTTGTATTGCCGTATTTTTGCAGACCATCATAAGTGTTCATTTCTGTTATTTATGGAACTTAAAAGTAAGAGTTTTTTTTTAGCGTGGTAAAATCATCAAATGAGTCCTCCCACCCAGGGCAGGGCGGGAGGGACTGTCAGACTTGTACTGACTAAAATCCAGTGTCCTTCATTAGCCCTTTACGTTCCAGGGTCACGGTAATGGTGTAAAAGTAAGAGCTACGTTTAATTTATCTTTAACTTAGGTACCTGTTGCTACTCACTACTCACTTGTTCCCGTCTTTTATTGAAAAAATACTGAACGGATTTGGATACCTACAATTTGTTACACACATAGTTCATAACCTGGATTAACACATAGGATAGTTTTTATCCCGATTTTATGTTCCCGTGGGATTATTTCAGAGTTATAGCGGATGAAACCGCTGGCAACACCTACTAATAATATACATATACAACATTATTTTTTGTTTTTGCGAAACCCGATACACCTGTCTAGTATTTTTGTGTAAAGAATCTATGTACAAAATTTTAAAACTGTATCATAAAAAATCACAAAGTTATAAGCTTGTATATTACTTAGTAATCCGTTCAAAAACATGCTCATTTCGCGGTACACCCGCGTAAACCGCGTCTCCTGTGTTAAACACTCGTGATAATAGTTTGGCAATAGGTACCTAACCGTACTGTGATTGTATTGTAATTAATTGGTCAAAAAATTTAATTAAAATATTAAAAAAAAAAAATATGACATGGTGTAAAAATTATTGGAATCGAATCAGTTAGGTACTGATTCTGAACAAACTACATATATTCAGGTTTCGCCTATACTAAAAATAATGTTGTATAGGACAAGAAATTTAAGTTTTTGGAAAATCCTCGTGACGTCGTAAATAAACCTTGCATTGTCGGGGCCGGACACTAAAAGTTACTAAATGTTGGGTTAATTGTTGAGCCACTGTGCCAATGGCGTCTTTGAAAAGAAATCCGCAACAGAACAACTTATCATCATCAGCCTATAACTGTTCTCAGTGCTAGCAGTGGTTCTAGAGGTGGTGTGAGAGGGAATGGGAATAAAATCATCAAATGAGTCCTCCCACCCCGGGCAGGGCGGGACGGACTGTCAGACTTGTAGTGACTAAAATCCACGGTGTCCTTCAATAGCCCTTTATGTTCCGGGGTCACGGTAATGAGATAAGTCCCGCGACCCCGGCAGGCTTTGGCCTTCTAGAGAGGGGGCCCCGTCATTATGCTGACAGTCTTTGAGGCGCGCGTGGAACATAACGCGCCGTCGACCCGGGCATGGTCCATGGTCGGGCAGCGAGTTGCCCACAACTACTTGTTTTAAATGATAAATGATTATTTATGTATTTTCGCAAACTTTGAAGAAACAAAAATATTACGTTACATTTAATTAATCATGTTGAAACTGTGTTCTCTCCCGGAATCGTAGTTATCTGTAAACTTTGTACCGTCGCCAATGAATACAGTTAATACTCAATACTCAATTGTTTATTGCATTCCATATGTTACAAAAGATACTTTGGTACATAGCTTGTTGTTATTACATTATACATAGTGTATGTAAATAGGAATGAAAGTGCGCCGTGACTCATTCGTTACGAAATTCTGAACTTGACTTTCCTACGCCTAAACCACTGGAACTATTTTGATGAATTTTGGTACAGAGATAGATGGACGCCTGGCGGTTATGGTATAGGCAGTATCGGTTAGCGCAGTGGCTAAGCGATTGGACTGCTGTGCTGCGTGTCGCGGGTTCGATTCCCGCACGGAACAAATATTTGTATGATCTACAAGTAGTTGTTTCGGGTCTGGGCGTTTGTGTATGTGAGTTTATATGTTTGTAAACGCACCCACGATGTAGAAGAAATTCCTAGTGTGGGGCAACGTTTTTAAAGAAAGAAAAAAAGAAGAAGAAGGGCGAGCAAAGTCTCCAGCTGAAATTAGTTTCATATAAACTGACCAACCTAACCAACGCTTATGACTGACCTATTTGATGCATCATTTTGTTTACTAATGTGTTTGGACTATGTCACGTGACTCAACCCTGTCTTATCGCTGGGGTAAACGATGATCGTTGTGCTTCATCTCTGTTTCTCGAAGCATGCTTGAACTTTGACCAGCATGCTTACATGCTCACGATCACGAGTGCATGCGCATTCGTAAACTCAGCGGAACTATCTATGAGTAAGGGGAAGGGTCAAATATTTATGGATTTGTTTTAACTCTAAGTGCTGATATACGCCCCACGGCGACGGACGTCGCAAGACGATCTCCGGCCACCGTAGGCGCGGGCATGCGGGCGGCGAGTAAAGGGCAACTCGCAGCCCGACCATGGACCATGCCTGGGTCGACGGCGCGTTGTGTTCCACGCGCGCCTCAAAGAGCGTCAGCATAATGACGGGGTCCCCTCTCTAGAGGGCCAAAGCCTGCCGGTCTCGCGGGACTTATCTCATTACCGTGACCCCGGAACATAAAGGGCTATTGAAGGACACCGTGGATTTTAGTCAGTACAAGTCTGACAGTCCCTCCCGCCCTGCCCGGGGTGGGAGGACTCATTTGATGACTTTACCACGCTAAAAAAAAAGTGCTGATATACGCGAGCATTCACTTGTAACAGAACATCGAGCATTCGCCGTTTTTAATTTTGTCGAACTCAACAAAAATAGAGCCAATCATAGAGTCAAACGTCGCTATGAACATTTTCACGACATTTCTAGCGAACGCTCTAATCGACGGTTATCAAAAAAGTCAGACTTGACAGTCGTCTCGGCAAAAAGCCCGCCAGAACGCTCGTTAGAATGCTCGATAAAACGCTCTTGTTTGTTTTACTGTAATGTAACATTCGTAAGAAAGCTCATTACAAGTGAATGCTCTAGTTCAGTGTTTTTCAACCTTTTTCATGGCACGGCCCCTTTAGTATGAAGAAATCTTTCGCGACCCCACTACTACCTGTTGTTGAAGATGGAAAAGATCTCATAATAGTCCAGTCAACGAACAGTTATAGCGGGAAATTCTTGGAACACCATTTTTGACTACTTTAGTTTGTTTGGACTAGTTAGGAGGCGAACATATCAAAAGTCCCTAGCCCTTGAGCTGTGGGGGAAGGGGGGTTCGAAGGTACCATTTTTTGGTTTCTCGCTTATAATTACATATGTTGGAAACCATGCGTTCTAGAGGCATAGCATGTACGGACAAAATGAAAACCACATGTAACATGTTTTATTTAGTTAGCATTTCAACAGTTTTTGAGATATCTGCTCTTGAAAGTAATTTTGAGAAAAACATTTTAAATAACCTTTTCGCATTTGGGAAGTTGTGTTTGAAGTCACCAAAGACACAGAAAGCAGTAGCAGTCTTTTACATACTTCGTTCACCACCCACGATGTACAGAGTTGGGTGAAACCTGCATCTTGAGGTGGTATGGGGCTCTAGCTAAAGAGGTCTCCCACAAGTATAAGTAATTCTCGAATTTGGTGGCCACCATCAAGCTTGATATCTCTTGTCTTAAAGTCGGTGACAAAAAGTCAATGAAATAAAAAAGAAAGTCACCGACTTTCGAAAGAAAAGTTTTTTTGTAGGTTATTTTGAACTTTTTTGTGGGAAATCGGTTACATTATTTTTTTAAAAGTTTTTTATTTGTTAATTTGATACAAATGATTATGTACTTTTGTAAAATATTTCGTAATAAATCTTTTTAAACTTTTTTTTTTACTGCAGTAGTACAGCTTTCCCAACCTATTACAACTGCCCTATAGAAGCTTCGCGACTCCCAAGAGGCTTCGCGAACCCCCGGGGTTCGACCCCCAGGTTGAAATGAAAAACACTGCTCTAGTTTATCAGCACCATTAGTTTTAATGATAGCGATGTGTTTGTCATTTCAGACTAGTTTTAATTATTCGGACTTTACGCCATGCTTGTCGCAATGGTCCAGCGATTGGCTGCTGTGCCGTGTGTAGTGGATTCGACTACCGCATGGAATAAATATTATTTTTAAACTGTTAACTGATTTTGATGAATTTAATACAGATGTAGATCGGACCCTGGGAATGGTCATAGGCCACAGAGAGGGGGAAGTAATCAGAAAGTCTGCTCAAATAGTTTAACTAACTGAGAGACTATACATATAGGACTGTTACGAATAAAATAAACGAAATAATTTGACTTCCGCTGTTCGGCTGACTAGTTGGTTGGTATTAGGCGGGCTAGTAGGCTGTTTTGTCGGTAGTCGCAGTTCGCAGGTTTTTTTATTTGAGAAGGCACGGTTCGCGCAATGGCTGAAAGATTGATAGCTGCACAGCATATCGCGAGTTTGATCTCATCTTATAAGTACACAAAAATACTGTTAGACCACAGAATACTTAGTACTACGTACAGTAGTGTCACTTCACTGTAAAAACCGCCGGCGGCGGTGAGCCTGCATGTGCTTTCAGTTTCATACCTACACCGCGGAGTGCACCAGGCCTGCAGTGGGATGCCTCCCGCCGCCCGCTCACACGCGCTCCGTATATATTTTTAGTTAAAATGTACTTTAATCTCTCGAGCTTAGATTTTACATTTGTTTGTTTTTGTGAAGTGACACTTCTGTACGTAGTACTATTAAGTATTCTGTGGTTAGACCTAAAGCTTCTACGCAGCTCAGAGAACACATCGTACATTCCTTATTTAACCGGGGAGCCCTCTGTACGTTTCTTTCATACAAAATAAGTATGTGATCGGACCTATCAAGAAACAATTAAAAGTTGCAAGTTAAAGTAATATTTACAATAGCTAGCAACTGTACATAAAATCATTGTTTTTATTTATTCAGTTAACTTTCTCATAAATATTAATAAGCGACAGGCGTAATCAATTGTTATTGTAGCATCGTTCATTACAAAATATAAGAGTCGTATTTAACTTCTGTAAACATTCTTTTCATTCAAATAGAAGTGCATAAAGGTACTGTTTATCTAAAGAAAGTCTTCTTTAGGTAAACAGTAATAAGTAAGGTTATAATCTTCTGTATATTATGAGAGGTGATAACGTTGGACCTTTTTTACTTTTTACAGAGAAGCATAGCAGTAAGCAATTATTTTTTACCCTTTTTAGTTCAGATATTCAATAAAATTTTCGTATAATCGGCGTCTTTCAAAATCTACAATCAAAGTAAGCAAAAACGGATGCATGCAGCGGGCAACGCCACGGGATATTCATTATTGTTACATACTAAAACCTTCTCAAGATTGTAACGAAACCGCATCAAAATCGGTTCAGGAAAACGCGAGATCGCGGACAAACATACAGGTCGAACTGATGAAAACCTATTTTTTTAAGTCGGTTAAATATGCAGGTATGTTCATAGGTGACTTACTACTTACTACACTACGTTTTTACGTCGGTGGTCAACATCGTATGAAGCTGAATGTGAAATAGAAAATAATACAGAAAAACGTGCATGTGTACAACAACTTTTTCAAATCAAGTCAAAGTTTTTATTTCAAGTGGGCCAGTTACAGGCAGGTTTGAATTGTCAATGGCAAATAAATATAATTAAACACTACAAAATTATGGTGCTACAGTCCCGGTCACAAGACATAAAAATTGTGAAAGTACCGTAGATGCCTGTTCCAAGAAGTAGATCTCTATGGAGAAGAACGGGCAAGAAACTCCATGGTCGACATTCTGTTTAGATCGCCAAAATTATTACAAAACCTTAGTTAGATCATTCATTTTGAGATCGTACATTATGTGAGAAAAATGTAGCAAATAAAAAGATCAATTGAAATAGATTTAAATGTTAAACCACAAACAAACATTGAGAGAGTACCGCGAGCAGAACTTCTGTTAAACATATAAATTAAATCACACGATAATTGAATAATCACGCTATTGTTTAGTAAGAGAACCAAGACCAATAATAAAACATCAATAACAACATAAAAACAAATGTGAAAGTCAAAGTAGAACTCACTTGTGATAAGGATGCGTTGATTGGTGAACGATGAACGTACTGGACTCGACTGAGCTGAGATGAATTCGCACCCCCAGGCCAATAAAGGCGTAAGTGGAATTCACTAACTTTACAGGGGAGCAAAAAAACTGTTTAACCAGGTGTATCTTTTTAGTTTTTGACTCTATGATCTTTTGTTATATATCAAAAAATAGTAAAAAAATTAACCTTTTTTTTTGTTTATATTCGAAACACCTTAAATTATCGTGGTAGTCAATATTTAATGTTTAATGTTTTACAGACGTTTTCCTTATTTATTTAAGACCAATACTCAAACGTAATGACTTTTATTCCAATCTTTGCTTTCTAAATATTTTTTAAACTGTAACTACTCATGCTTACGTCTGTTACGAAGTTCTATACTATGATAAAATACAGGAGCTAAGTACTGTTTAAGCCCTTTTTGCCTTAACTTTATTTTACATATCGAATTGTATGACGCTTTTACAGCTTTTTTTGTTCAAACATAAAACTAAAATATGGTATTAAGTATAAATACGGGCTTTTTATTACAGTATGTTCAATTGAACTATAACTGTAAGTAATATTACGTTTCTAGGTAAAATATATTTCAGTGGTGTAATAAAAAAGTTTTTTATAAAATTGCACTTTATTATAATAATAGTCATAACAAAACCTGATAAGAGATAATAAAATTAACAGTGAATTATAATCTTTCTGATAAGTTTAACTAAGAACGGTTTCTAAATACAAATTCTTAGAAAAACCTCAAAATCTGGCATCAACAAAAATCTTACATTATTTATTAAATATACCAATTACTAAACATCAACATCAGTCGGAAGACGTCCTTTGCTGAACATAGGTCTCCCCCTTAGACCGCCACGCCGAACGACAATTCGCCACTTGCATCCATCGCTCGGTTGCTCGCGACTCTCGCGATGTCGTCGGACCACCTAGTGGGAGGCCTATGCTGCGTCTTCCGGTCCGTGGTCGCCACTCGAGAACTTTTCTTCCCTACCGGTTTTCATTTCTACGGGCGATGTGGCCTGCCCATTGCCACTTTAACTTGCAAATTTCACGAGCTTTGTCAGTGAGTCTGGTTCTTCGCCGAATATCCAAGTTGCGGATTTATTCGGCAAAGAATAGCGAGCATAGCTCTTTCCATTGCTCGTTGAGTGACACTTAGTCTCTCCAAAAGGCCAGCAGTCAAAGACCGCGTTTTAGAACCATATGTCATCACTGGCAACACATACTGGTTAAACACTGGGATTGTCGATGAAATGGTATCACGTAGCTTCCCAAACGCTGCCCATCCGAGTTGGATTCTACGGGTGACCTCTTTGTCGAAGTTGGACCTACATAACTGAATAATCTGTCCAAGGCGCCCTGTAAATATCTACAACTTCGAGATTATCATTCCCAACAACAATAGGTACGGGTGCCACATGGACATTCGACATGATTTTCGTCGTGTCCATGTTCATTTTAAGGTCCACCTGTAGGGAAACGATACTTAGGTCGCTGAGCATAGCATTGAGGTGCTCCAACGATTCTGACATGATGAGTCTATCGTCGGCAAATCGAAATTGACTGACCATTGATATTGATGCCGAGTCCGTTCCATTCCAAGAGCTTGAAAACGTCCTCCAACGCGTTCGGGAACAGTTTCGGAGATATAACGTCTCCCTGATGTCTCACGCCTTTTTGCAATTGAATTGGTTTTTTGCTCTATTCCTGAAGTCGGATGGACATGGTGGCATTTCTATACAAGCACTTCAACACTTCGATAAACCTATAGTCGATATCACATCGTTGGAGGGACTGCAATACTGCCCAGGTTTCAATTAATCGAAGGCTTTTTCATAGTCCACAAATGCTAGACATAATGGTCGATTGTACTCCTCTGTCTTCTAAATAATCTGGCCGAGCGTGTGTATGTGGTTATGGTACTAAAACCTTTTCGGAAACTGGCTTGTTCGGGAGGCTGGAAGTCATCAAACATACGTTTGAGACGGTTCGTAATGACTCTTGAGAACAGCTTGTATACATACATGGCTCAGAAGTGAGATTCGCCTGTAGTTCTTCAGCAAGATGTTATCACCCTTTTGAAGAAAAGAACAAACACACTCCTGTGCCATGCTTCTGGCGTAGTACCTTCGAGTATGACGGAATTAAATAACTTCTGGAGGACTAGAAGTACCGGTTTTCCACCCGCTCTCAGAAGTTCTGCTGTGATTCAGTCCTCACCTTGCTATTCAGCGCCTTGTTATTCTTGAACTGTTGAAGAGTAATTCTAATCTCGTACAGGCTGATGTCCGGGATATCCTCAGTGTAGTGTCGAGTCAGTTTACCTCTTGCGTCTCGACCTGCACAGACATTGGGTTGTCATGTTGATGTGTATAACTGTCCGTATAACCTCTCAAGCTCTCTCAGTATTTACGGTTTCGTCGAAATGATGCTGCCGTCGTTAATCTTAAGCTTTGTTATTTGGCTTTGCCTAATAAACAAATTCTTTGCGAAGGCTTAAAAATCTTCGCAAAAGAATTTGTTTTGAGCCCTGGTTCGGCTCGATTGCCTCTTTGATCCGTGCCACACTATAGGCACGAAGGTCACGTCGCATTGATTTAGAAATATCAGCTGAAGATTGCAGTCTCATCTCGGTCTGGGTTAGATCAACTTGATGGCGCAGGGTCTTAAAGACAGCTTGGACAGTTTACACCAACCCATTGTTAATCTCGTCCATAGTTTCGCATTCGGTTAGGCATTGGATGCGATTGTGTAGTTCCAGTTGGAAGTCTTTGGGGTTCTAGATGTAGGCAGGACCAGATCGTAGCGTGGACTTCACTAGAAGAGACCTATCAAGCTTCAAATTGAATATTTAACGTGCCTGTGACGATTTGGTGATCGCTACCGGTTTTTACCTTGGCGGTCACAGAGATATCACTGAATATTCGCTTCTTGGTCGTCATGATGAAGTCAATTTCATTTCTGGTAGTACCATCGAGTCTTATCCACGTCCACCTCTTTGATGGCCGCTTCTGGAAATAGGAGTTCATTAAATGGATTTCTTCTTTTTCCATGAAGGCGACCAGCCGCTGCCTCCTATGGTTTCGCTGCCAATACTTACATGGCTCCACTCTCAACTCATCGCCATTCTTTGCGCCCACCTTCGCGTTGAAGTCCCCCATAACAATGGTGAAGTATATTTCGAGGTATGTATGGCCTCGGATATCTCCTCATACAATGACTCTGCTTCATCATCAGAATGTGTCGAGGTCGGTGCTTAAACCTGTATGACCTTCAGCGAATACCGGATGGTAATTCTGAGTATAAGGTATGCTACCCTACTCGACACACTGTCGACTGTCATAACGTTGTTGATGAGGGACCTGTGGACGAGAAATCCAACACCACCCTGGGATTTACGCTCTCCTTCCCGCTAGAAGAGCATGTTGCCCGAATCTAGAACTATTGTATCCTGACCCTCTCTTCGGAGGTTAGATAATCCCAAGATATTCAAGTGTATTTTGCTCAATTCTTCCTCCAGCTCCATGCGTTATAAGGGTAAGCACCCAGACCTTTCGAATTGTTTATGTGACGAGTGCGTGATTACTTCTGTCCAAGTAGATCAAATCGTGAATGGAAAAAAGGCGTAAAAATGATTATTTCGAAAATGTGTGCGAGTGCACCCGTAAATAAGAAAATACGGCTCTTTTTGTTTGATTATTTTTATTTGTGATGGGATTTAATTGGTATTATTTTAAGAAAATCATTTTTTTATTAGGCATTAAAAAGCATAATATGAGATACAATTATGACATTATTGTTTTATTTAATGAAACAAAAACTTAAGCAGGATTAGGTGTATTTTAATGAAATTTTACGTTCTTATGTTGGTTTATCGACTTTATTAATTGACAAAATATTGAACTTAATCGACGCCATATTTTTTTTTTTGCCATAAAAGCCTCATTTTGAGTCTAAATGTCACGGAAAAAATTGAGCGCATGTATCTTTACTTATACTATCCAAAAGTGCAAAAAAAAAAAATTGACGTAATCGCACTTACGTCTTTGTGGATCTGGGGGTGCGAATTGAGTGCCGGGCACGGACTCGCGAGCGTAGCGGACCTTATCGCAGGTCAACGTTGATATTAGACGATCATTGGTTTGTTTACTTATTAAGTCGTTAGGTGATTAGCTAAACACTTTCCACTATTTATATTAAAACGTGTCGTTGTTAAATATTTTTCGTTTTAAATTCCCTTGATTCATTTTTTTTTCACTTATGAGGTACATTTTTCTTTTCTTCTTTCTTTAAATACTTTTCATAAAAAAATAAGATATAAAATATATATAAATAGTGGTCCATCGGTATCAGGAACAGGGATCAACCTATCGTCAGTCCGGGTTCCAAAAAAGGAACCTCCTAACAATGCGAACTGCTTTCTGAATCAGGACTTTGATCCAGCTGCCTAATATCCTCCGTTATTATTATTCTATCCTTCGTTGTTATTGTTATAAAATGTTAATCTTATAACTTAGATTAGTTGTCTATCTTCTGCAAAAACTACAGAATTATAGACCACTATTACTATTTTGTTCCTGCAATATTGAACATTAGAAACATTGTATCTTAGAGATTCATGACTGATCTGAGGGGTGAGCAGAGCGGCAGGAAGCGCGATTAAGACTCAATACTCTGTAAGTCCGCGAATTCACCACTAACCCCTCGTGGAGTAGGTATTTCAAACTCATTTGATCTTACTGCCTGCCGCGAAAGAGGTGAGGTGAGGTACGGAATAATTTTGGGGATAATGCGCCAAAATATGTCATTTTTTTTCGATCATAAAATCATTATTAGTTTAAGGATTAGCAATGATTATGTCTACAAAGTAATTTGTCAGTTTGTAAAGGTCCACTTGTCAGCTGTGTACAATCAGCTTGCTCATGCGCAACGTCCGGACTGCGGGCGAGTGAAAGAATAGTAATGATAAGACTACGAGATAAAAAACTATTTCTGTTTACTGTTATATTTATCTCAAACACATTTATTTTACAACTATGTTGCGTAGGTACTAATTCAATGGACGCGGGGCACTTGTCGTTACAATAGAGAAGATAAACAAATGCTTCGAGGGTCGAACTTCTGTGATTTACTATCTTCACATTACCTAGCTTTGTATTCGTCGACCCTCAAGTTGCTCAAAAAACCCCTGTAGAATTGCTAAAGTAATTGCAGACATTTCCAATGCATTCAGCCCACAAAATAATTTTAAAATGGTGTTCATTAAAAGGTCTGTCAGTGCCTACGGGTTCCTAGTTAATTTTATGTGCCTAACCAGCGTCAGCCTGTCCAAGGTCATTTAGTCGAGGCAGAGCCCGAGACGAGTCGAGCCCCACAGGCCTTGCTCTCGGGGCTTTCCGCATGCAAGGCTGTAGGTACGACCGGATGCCTGCCTATGCTAGGTCCCAGCTCCTAGGACCTACATGTAAACAAGACCAAATATTTAGTAAATGTAATGAAACAGAAAAATAGTTGGACCTGAACAGACCATTGCTGAAACTAGTTTAAAAAATTTAAAACGCCTTGTGGGAAACCACCTACGCTCGGTTCCTTTCCGGCCCGCTTCTGGCCAGTCCGACTCTGTAACTTCTAACCTATCGTCTGCTTTAAATAGGACACTTGTTAGGCTGCTACCAGTAATTTTGATTATTGTCTGCTGTAGGTAACATTTTATTTCTTGGTCAAAGAATCTACTAGAGTTCCGGGCACTGTTCCCGTTGACAGTGATGTGGACGTATTTTTGACGCCCGTAAGATTTTCCCGTCATTTTATTTGTATTAGGTACATAATATGTATATAACTTCTATATGTTTATTTTGGATTTAAATGATTGTTTTAAAAAAAAACAGTAAAACAAGATGTCCGGATCTCCACCGTTGATCGTTGCTATCTTAATCGTCACCAATTATGTGTGCGAATAATGGAAATATTATTATTGTCCTTATCATTACCAACTGTTACCATTGATAAATACCTAACTGAGGAAGGAAATAAAGTATGCAAAGAATTTTCTGGATTTAAAAATAATAAGACAAATTGTCCAGCATTAGAAAAAGTAGATATATAGGTGACAAAGGCTACACTCTATGTTTCTAGAACACCAACAATTTTCTGAAACTCGACACATCATGAACGGAGAAGTAAACATAATGGGTATAGTTAAAAATATTTCTCTATTTCTGTATATTGTGAACTTCTCTGTCTTGAATCTCACTGTTTTTCCAACGAGGGTAAGTACGTCAGAATGCTAGCCACGTGGTTATGTGCCATGAAGAGGTCAGAGATCAACTGAGTGCGTACTTCGTATCTTCATCTTTCGTCAATCCGAGATAGTAATCGAAATTGACAGCGTCAGTCTTCACCTTGAGTTTCTCCTCAATGGCAAACATAAGAATTCTGAATGAAGATTTTACTAGTAGAGATATTTTTCTTTTTATCGCTGCACCAATACATTTTATGTAAATATATTTTCTTGTGAACGGACCCTCGAAACTGGAGTAATACCAAAAGTGGGGCAACGTTTAAAAAAAATATTTAAACATGCAAAGTATAGTGGTAGAGTCCGTGACACTTAGACCCATTTCACCCAATTAGGGTTGCCAGGTTTTAAAACCAAAACGCTGGTCAGACCAGTCAGTTAAGCCGGACATTTGGGTGAAAATACCGGACTCCTTTAATTTTTTTAGATCACACTCATAGATCACCACCAATTTTTTTTAATGAAAGTAAGGATTCGGCAACCGACGGATGCAAGTGGCGAATGAATCGTCCTATCGGGAAAAGTCCAAAGGTGAAAGAGTCTATCGGTGAAACGGCCATAAATGAATCGTCTTGTCGGCGAAATGTCCAATGATGAACCGGTCGTCGGTGAATGGTTGCAGAATCGGCGAATTGTCGTTCGGCGTGGCGGTCTAAGACGGAGGCCTATGTTCAGCAGGACGTCTTCCGGCTGATGATGATGATGATGAAGGATTCGGTTCAACTAAACAAGCCAAAGATCAACAAAAGCCGGACAGGCCGGACGTGGTCTATATTGGCCGGACACGCAAATAAAAAGCCTGACTGTGTCCGGCTTTATCCGGACGCCTGGCAACGCTACACCCAATAATAGAAGGTACTGTAGTACTCTCTCAGGAGTTGATCTAACGCTGAAAATTTAATACATTTCGCAATCTTCTCAAAAAAATAAAATACATATTTCATGCATTTCAGGACACAACAAAAAAAAACACAATCACATTGCGTTATCGCGGACTAACGCCCGCCTTAATCGATATGTAAAATAAGTAATTATCGCCCAATCTTATCAGTTATGACTATTTTCACAAAAAATAACGCATCGTCGCATTCAATCAAGAGAAACAAACCGATCGGCTTGTGCTGTTTTAATATCAAAAAAGAATTCAAAGTTTTTGGCTTTTCAAGTGAAATTGGTGATAAGTGTTCATTATCTAGTGATACCTGGTTTATAAAGCATAGCTAATTAACAAAAAAAACGCTTAAACGGTAAGATTACTATCTCCATATTTCGGAAACATAAAGGATATGGTCACAACAAATGATTAATAAAATCGATCATCCGGTTTCGATAATTGAATACTTGTTTTTAGTTTAAAAAACAATATCTTATCAACTTAATAATGAATTTATTCAGTTACAGTAGTATATTATTGGGCATTCTACCCCACCTGCCGTTCCTACGGCTCACTCCGTTCGCCTTCGTCACTGGTGGGGTAGAATTCCCAATAATATTTCTGATATCGATGGTTGTGGAATAGAATTTACCTGTCGTTCCTTCGTTCACCTCTGTCAATTTCAGCTGAAAATTGGAGGGTACGTTTTGACGTTTCGTTTTAAGAAACACGAATTACCGCTCAATATCATAGCAGGATTCTTGGTAAACAACACATTTTTTATAACGGTACCAGACGGTTCTTATAGCCTTAAGACGAGGAAAACTTTGCTTGCGCGATGTAGGATTTGTTAGTTCATCCGATGTGTCATAGATGGAGCTGTAGTACTTTTTGTAGTGGAGACATATTTTTTGTGTAAATCGTTTCATAGAATCAACTACCTTGCTACCTCAGTTTACCTTGCTACCTTGATACCGTGTTACCTTGAGTAAATATTATCTCATCACGCCGTATAAATGTTTATGTAATTGTTTAATTGACCCATTATTGATAAACCGTTTCAATGAGTCACCATGAAATTTGTAAAACAACCACAATCGTTACATGTAAACAAACTCTGCGTTCAGACTCGGGAGGAATCTGGCTTTCGGCATGGAGAATTATTACCTAAATCCATACGATGCATTATTTGCGGGCCGTCAAATTGTGGAAAAACCAATTTATTAATTGGCCTTCTTTTGCATGAGAATGGTGTAAGATTTCAAAATGTTTATGTATATTCGAAAACCGTGCAACAACCTAAATACATTTTTTTAGAAAAAGTTTTGCAACGTGTACCGGGCATTACATTTCATAAGTATCATGAAAATGAGCAAGTACTTAGTGTTCACAACGCAAAATCGAATTCTGTAATTATATTTGACGATGTGGCTTGTGAAAATCAAAGCAACATGCGTGATTATTTTGCAATGGGAAGACATAAGTTTATAGATTGTTTTTATCTAAATCAATCATATAGTAAAATTCCTAAACAGTTGATAAGAGACAACGCGAACCTAATCGTACTTTTTAAACAAGATGAAATTAATATGAGACATGTTTATGAAGAACACGTCAATACTGACATGAGCTGGAGTGAATTTCGTGAAATGTGTTCAAAAATATGGAGTGAACCATTCAATTATGTCGTAATTAATAAAGATTGCTTCAAAAATAAAGGTTGTTATAGAAATAAGTTTGACACTTTCGTAGTCTTTGATTAAGGATACAAATATAAAAGACTGCATCTACACGACTTCACTATTCTTCACACGACGCTACACCGAATAGGGTCAATTTTACTAATATGGATAAATCATTGAAAAGACAAATTGTAAATGCTGCAGAAGCTGTAAAGAAGAAAGTACGCAAAATGCGAAATTTTGAGATTGATACTAAGCAAGCGCTGGATACAGTTTTTAAGCCTGTAACAGAACCTCTGAACTTAATTGCTAAAGCTAGCAAGCAAACCCCTTGTCCACGTGCTATTGAAAATGAAGATTCTGAAGTCCCTTTTATAGATGAAACTTTGCAGAAAGAAGGATCAGAAAGGGATGAAGATGAATCTGAATTTTACAGTGACTCTTCGTATGAATCAATAGTTGATCAAAATCAAAATACATCATCCTGGTCAGTATCTTCAGAAGCGTTGTGTGCACGACCATGTATATAAGCGTAATTTATCTTGTTGTAACTTAACGTAACTTGTATTGTTTGTTTGATTTCTTTGTATTGGAAAAATTAATAAAACCTTATCAGCATAAATTGTGCCATGTTAGTACATAAGGTCAGAAAACTATGTTTATAGTATATAGAGCTATAAAACCCTGTTTGTATATAAAGTAGATTAAGTACATTGTAAGAAAAATAAAGAGTTGATACTGAGGTTGAACATTATTGTCCCTTAGGTATATAAGAAGTAGTGCTGTATACTTACATATGTCATACATAAGGCATCTGTGGCCCCATACTTAGTATATAGATGTGTTCTCTGCGACAATCAGACTTGAAATGGCGAGTCGCGCGCGCGTAAGCGGGTTATATTTATAGATTCACGGTTAAGCGAAAAACGCCTTTATTTCGAGATCTGCTTGTCGCAGCGAGATGAAACTATGTGTAGTCAATGTGCAATGTTATTGCACAATAATGTAAATGTGATTTAGTCTTATAAGACTCTTAATGGTTTTGTAAAATAGATTATTTTTGAAATAAATAAAGAGAAAATGGGCGTGGCATGGACTGACCTATAGTGAGCTTGGACGCGAGTTTGCAAAAAATAAATAACACACATTGACAAAAGGGCGCGCTGGCCAGTCAATTTGGTGGAAAATTAGAAAGGATAAAAGAAAGGGTACTACAGCGCGCGGTAACCAGTGTTCAGTATTCTACGAGGCAGTCTAGATCTAGACGAGCAAGTCCCGCCGTAGGGGTCTCTCCCTGCCACACCCAAATGTGAAGTCATCACGTAAATAGTGTCTTAATCAGTGCCCCGCTCCCCTGTTCCTGAATCCAAACTCCTGGAGTCTTCCAAACTCTTCGAGTCTTCAAAAATACAGTCCACACCTAAGCTCTCCACACGCCCGCTGCACATTCTGGCCCTTCGGGAGCCGAATTACTTCAGGAATCCAGCAGGATCGTCAGGAAGACCATCATGGTGATTACTCGCAGCCGGAGCGGAGACTCCAGGGGGGAACAAAGGACCAAGGAGACGTCGGCGGCCGCCGAGTCGGCCGCCAGCGAGCCTGCGCCAGGGTCCAGCACCAGCACGTCCGGCACGGCGGCCGAGACGGACACCGGCAGCGGGAGCACTGAAGCCACGGGCACCGAGGTAACACAGACGACGACATCGGGCGATCACGGGACTAAGACCACTGGTTCACAACATGGTACGCTCAGGCCCAGCGAAACCAGGTCACGCCGCTCAACGGCATCAAAGAAAAAACTCCTCGCAGAAATCGAGGCGAAGGAGCGGCTGGCTGAAATGAAAGTAAAACAAGCACGGGCAGAGCGAGAGCTGCAAGAAATACACCTGCAGCGCGTCAGAGCCGAAGCAGACTCGAGTGAGGAGGACGAAGATATGGTGGACGACCTCGCCTCCGTAAGGATTGGAACGTGGTTGGCGCGACCGGCGCCGCCACCCGGAGGAGGAGATCGACCAGCCCCACACGACGTCAGCGGCGGGAGGACCTGCAGGGTGGCAGAGCAGCACGCCAGCACCACAGCAGGCGCACAGCAGCAGCGAGAAGACGGATGCAGTGAAAATGTGTGTGATCCGATAAATAAGGGCAATCTCGCGAGTGATAATAAAGTGTTAGATAAAAATACAGTGAGTGATAAAATGATAGACGTGGGCACGCTCGCCGCGGCCTTAGCGCAGGCCGCGCGCAGCTCAAGGGAGCCCCCCAAGTACATACAGCAGCTGCCGCTCTTCGACGGAAAGCCCGGTGAGTGGATAGCTTATAAGGCCGCGTATTGTGACTCACAAATGTATTTTACCTGTGTAGAAAATGTTGCTAGGATTAGGATGAGCCTCAGAGGCGCCGCGAAAGAAGCTGTCGGTTGCTTATTGTTTAGTCAATCTAACCCGGAGATAATTACAGACGCGTTAGAAAGGCGATTCGGTAGGCCGGAAGCACTAATCTTAGCAGAATTAGATAAAATTAAAATGTTGCCTAGGTTAAACGATAATCCTAGAGATATATGTATATTCGCTAGCCGCATCGCGAACACGGTGGGTACGGTAGAAGCATTGAAAAAGATACAGTATTTACATAGCCCGGAAATGTCGCGCAGTATAGTAGATAAACTAACGCCGATATTGAAGAATAAATGGTACGATTTCGCGGCTAACAAGAAGACTGAAACTATTCCCGAACTAAAGCGTTTATCTATGTTTTTAAACGAAGAAGCGGATAAATGTGGCGCATACGCGCAGCCGGAACGTCACAACGAGGAAGCGACCGGTTCGAGACAACGACGTAGAGTAGAACGCACATTTAACGTAAACAAAGAGATTTCGAACGATACGTGCCCGGCATGTAAGGAGCAAAACCATAAGCTGCCGGACTGTCACAAGTTTAAACAATTAGACATAGACGCGCGTTGGGAAATAACGAAAAAATCGAACATGTGTTTTAAATGTTTACGAAATAAGCACAGGAGATTCTCGTGTAAAGCTCCCGCATGCGACGTAAATGAATGCAGGATGAAACATCACAGGTTATTGCACAAGGAACGCCAAGTTGAAGCGACGAACAGCATAGCGGGGTCAACGACCGCACCGTCACCTGTTACCACACATGAATCCGTGACGTCAACAAGGGAGACCGTGTCAACGACCTCACCTCAGAATCGTCGAGCGTACCTCAAAATAATACCAGTCAAGCTGAGCGGACCGAGTACCTGCGTGGACACATATGCTCTTTTGGATGACGGAAGTACAGTCACGTTAATAGACGCGTCAATAGCAGACGTCCTAGGCGTGGACGGACCCTCAAAACCCATGTGGATTCAAGGCGTAGGCACAGAAGTCAAGCACGAGAAGAGTCGTGCTGTGAACTTCCGCATACAGGGGAAATACAACAAGGAACCACATGAGATCGAGGCAGCGCGCACCATAGACAGACTGGACATCGCGACGCAGGCCGTGTATAGTGAAGACATAAAGAGATGCAAGCACCTAAGTGACATACACGACGAACTCATTTACGAACACGCGCGACCAATGATTCTCATAGGACAAGATAACTGGCACTTGCTCGTAGCCACGGAGACACGGACGGGCGCGCGCGACCAGCCTGTAGCATCCCGCACTAAACTCGGATGGGTGCTGCACGGTTGCGAATACTCCATCAACAAAATAATGACTACGTTTTGCGGCAACATTAAAATCCAGGAGAACACGGAAAACTCCATAGAAGAAAGCATGAAGAACTTTTTTAAGTTAGAAGCACTAGGCGTGGAACCTAGGGTACCTAGGGACGACCCACAGCAGCGTGCTCTAGGTATCCTAGAGAAGAAAAGTCGGCGGTTACCAGACGGCAGTTTCGAAACAGGTCTACTATGGAAGCAGGAAGAAATTAAGATACCTAGCAATTATCTAGGTGCCCTAAGAAGACTGGAGACCCTAGAGAAACGCCTGGACAGGGACGAACAACTCAAGGAGCAATATGTACAACGACTCGCAAACTTATTCGAATCGGGTTATGCAGAAAGAGCACCTGACACTCCCACGGTAAATAAGACGTGGTACCTGCCTCATTTCCCGGTCGTTAACCCTGCCAAGCCACATAAGCCACCCCGACTTGTACATGACGCCGCCGCGAGATCAGCTGGTCTATGTTTAAATGACCTACTTCTATCCGGACCTGACTTGTTGCAGTCCTTGCCGGGAGTATTGATGCGTTTCAGACAGGACAAGATAGCCGTGTCAGCTGATATCAAAGAAATGTTTATGAGAATCAAAATAAGAGAAGAAGATCGCGACGCGTTACGCTTCCTATGGCGTGATAACAGGCGTGAAGGGCCGCCTGACGAATACAGGATGACGTCAGTTATTTTCGGAGCGACGTCATCACCATGTACCGCGTTATATATAAAGAATCGGAACGCGAGGGAATTTGAAGACATGTACCCGGCCGCAGTATCCGCAATAGTAAATAATCACTACATGGACGACTATTTACAAAGCTTTCCCGATGAAGAAACAGCACGGGAAATAACGGGACAAGTGGATTATATACACAAAAAAGCGAACTTTATATTATGTGGCTGGACGTCGAACAATAAAAATGTGTTATGTCAAGAACGCATACCGCCACAGGAAACGAAAGTGTTAGGTGGCGACGACACGGAGAAAGCGTTGGGACTACGATGGGACACAAACACAGACTGTTTCGTGTTCAAAATAAACAAAAATAAGACGCCTACCGTGTTACTAGAAAATGTACGCCCTCCTACGAAACGAGAGGCGCTAAGTATAATTATGTCGGTGTTCGATCCGTTGGGTATAATAGCTCCTATCACTATACCAGCGAAGAGGATATTACAGAACACCTGGAAGTATAAAACCGAATGGGACAAGCCTCTGCCTGAAGAGTTACAGCCCAAATGGAGGAGCTGGATGGAGTCACTCAGAACTATCGAGACGCTCATGATCCCGCGATGTTATGACAGCTGTGACGTCACCACCAGAGAAGTACATACATTCGTAGACGCGAGCGAAGAAGCCTACGCCGCGGCAGTGTATTGGCGCATGAAAAGAGCAGACGGTACCGTGCATGTGTCCTTGGCGGCAGCGAAGAGCAGAGTGGCACCGCTGAAACCGGTCTCAATACCTAGGCTGGAATTGCAAGCAGCACTACTGGGAGCGCGCCTCACTCGCACCGTCCTAGAGGAACACAACTACGAGACGAGCAGCACGACGTATTGGTCCGACTCCACCACCGCCCTAGCCTGGATACAAGCCGAACCGCGCACCTTTAAAACCTTCGTAGCGCACAGAGTGGCAGAAATCGAGGAACTCACTAAGAAGAACGAATGGAGGTGGCTACCATCAAAGCTTAACGTAGCAGACGACGCAACGCGCGGCACACCTGAGAACTTTGACTCAAATCATCGCTGGTTTAGCGGACCAGAGTTCCTAAGAAAAAGCCGGGGTGAATGGCCTCAGAACAAGAAGGTCAACGAACTCGACAACACAGGCGAAGAACGAATAAAATGTCATGCTGTCCACGAGGCGAAAACAAATGATCACCTGCCCGACATTACGAGATTCTCTCAATGGAACCGACTGATAAGGACAACCGCACGAGTACTCCAGTTCATTGACCTATGCAGACCGGATAAACAAACTATCGAGTACAAGCGCACCAAGAAAAACAAGTTGAAAGATCCGACGTGGGGAAAAACGAATAAAAATAAATCCAACGTAAAACCAAAACAGCAAGTCGTATATAAGAACAACAGTTATATACTTGTACCTGCTATTTACCTTCAGCGCGCCGAGCAATTATGGATTAAAAGCGCTCAGGCCGAGACGTTTCCTAAGGAAATAGCCGCTATCAAGGAGAATAAAGCGACACCCACTGATAGCACGTTATCAGTACTTAGCGTGTATCTAGATAACACGGGAACCTTACGAATACGCGGACGGATCACGGCTGCGTGCGAAATAAACGAGGAGACAAAAAACCCTGTCGTGCTCGATGGAAAACATGCATATACAGGATTGTACATAGCGCACGTACATAAGAATCTGCATCATGGCGGAACTGAAGTAACAATAAACGAGTTAAGACAACGCGTGTGGATAACAAGATTGCGTCCGTCAGTTAAGAATGTTATCAAGGGCTGTTTATACTGTAAAATAAAGAAGGCCAAACCGGCCGCGCCCTCTACTGGGAACTTACCGTACCCCCGTCTAGCTCATCATGTGAGACCTTTTACCTTTACCGGGTTAGATTATTTCGGGCCAATGACCGTAACAGTAGGTAGGCATACGGAAAAGAGATATGGGGCATTGTTTACTTGTCTAACTTGTAGGGCTATACATATAGAAATAGCGAATTCTCTTAGCGCAGATTCAGCCATCGCTGCTCTTAGGCGATTCATGGGAAGGCGGGGTTGTCCGAAAGAAATATGGAGCGACAACGCTACCTGCTTTAAAGCGGCCGATAGGGAATTAGGCGAAAGCGCCTTAAGCGCTTTAGAATGTGAGTCCAATGCGCGGTCCATAAGCTGGAGATACATACCTCCCGCTTCACCATTCATGGGCGGAGCATGGGAGAGGATGGTGAGGGCGGTGAAGGAAGCACTTCACGTCACCCTGAAGGAGGTCAACCCATCAGACGAGACTCTCGCTACACTACTCGTCGAGGTCGAGAACACCGTAAACTCGAGGCCATTGACCCACGTCAGCGTGGCGCCTGACGAACCGGAGGCGCTCACCCCCAACCACATACTGATCGGACCCAACTCACATGTTCCCTCACCGGGCCTTTTCACCGAAGCCGACGTGACAGCGAAGCAGCAGTGGCGGCGCGCTCAAGCCCTGGCGGACCGATTCTGGAACAGATGGGTGAGAGAATACCTGCCTCTCCTCCAAAACCGGCGGGAGCCTTACGGAAGCGGTACTCCCCCTAAAGTCGGGGATGTTGTAGTGGTTTGTGACCCTAACCTCCCGCGAAACACTTGGCCCAAAGGAAGAATTATAAAAGTGTTACCAGGGCCGGACGGAGAGATAAGAGTGGTGGACATACTAACCAAAGGTCACACCCTCCGCCGACCTACCAAGAAGATCGTCGTGCTACCAACCGAGATCGCCTGATGGCGACGGCGGGAGAAATGTGCACGACCATGTATATAAGCGTAATTTATCTTGTTGTAACTTAACGTAACTTGTATTGTTTGTTTGATTTCTTTGTATTGGAAAAATTAATAAAACCTTATCAGCATAAATTGTGCCATGTTAGTACATAAGGTCAGAAAACTATGTTTATAGTATATAGAGCTATAAAACCCTGTTTGTATATAAAGTAGATTAAGTACATTGTAAGAAAAATAAAGAGTTGATACTGAGGTTGAACATTATTGTCCCTTAGGTATATAAGAAGTAGTGCTGTATACTTACATATGTCATACATAAGGCATCTGTGGCCCCATACTTAGTATATAGATGTGTTCTCTGCGACAATCAGACTTGAAATGGCGAGTCGCGCGCGCGTAAGCGGGTTATATTTATAGATTCACGGTTAAGCGAAAAACGCCTTTATTTCGAGATCTGCTTGTCGCAGCGAGATGAAACTATGTGTAGTCAATGTGCAATGTTATTGCACAATAATGTAAATGTGATTTAGTCTTATAAGACTCTTAATGGTTTTGTAAAATAGATTATTTTTGAAATAAATAAAGAGAAAATGGGCGTGGCATGGACTGACCTATAGTGAGCTTGGACGCGAGTTTGCAAAAAATAAATAACACACATTGACAAAAGGGCGCGCTGGCCAGTCAATTTGGTGGAAAATTAGAAAGGATAAAAGAAAGGGTACTACAGCGCGCGGTAACCAGTGTTCAGTATTCTACGAGGCAGTCTAGATCTAGACGAGCAAGTCCCGCCGTAGGGGTCTCTCCCTGCCACACCCAAATGTGAAGTCATCACGTAAATAGTGTCTTAATCAGTGCCCCGCTCCCCTGTTCCTGAATCCAAACTCCTGGAGTCTTCCAAACTCTTCGAGTCTTCAAAAATACAGTCCACACCTAAGCTCTCCACACGCCCGCTGCACACGTTGTCAGACATTCCATTTGGGGTCAGAGTAGAACGCGATAAACTGATGTTAGGTTCTGCTCCCATAATAATTAACGATCAATTTATAATCGTGGCTGGTAATAAATATAAAAATACATCCGGTTTAAAACAACTGCTGCTGAAAAAAGATCCCGATTTAAGTTTGGTTACTGAAGACGATAAACAAAATTATAAGTTGATGTTACTACATACAAATGCTCATAGACGTGACTATGATCCGAAAAAAGCTATTAAGAGTAACAAGGGAAAAAAGTATATGGATGTAATAAAACCTTTATTTACATTGCAAAACGATTTAACAGAAAAAATTAATATACCTAAAGGGAAAGGCTTGCTAATGTTGAAAAAAGTTAATAAAGATACTGATTACATATATTGGGATGATCCTAACGAGTTAGTTGAAAGATTAAAGCTACTTATAGCGTCTCGTGAAGCTGGAAATACAGGAGTAGATAACGAAATATTATCCATCATAGAGGAACTACGTGAAGGTCATTTAATAAGTAAATAAATATCTTGAAAAATAAATATTGTTTTCATTTTACTTGAAGCTTTCATTCTGTAAATACAGTCATAATGAATATAGATAAATTTGGTCATCATGTTCACAAAAGAATGCGTTTATCAGAACTGTTCGAGTTTAATGAAAATGCATTGATTAAATCAGAAAGTGGAGAATTTGATTTAAAATCGACTAGATTGAGAGGAATTAGATCACCCATAGAAGCTGATGACGCTGTGAATAAGAGTTATGTAGATCTGATAAATGCGAATACGTTGAAAGAAGTAAATAAGCTAATCGGATCATTGCGTTCTCAAATCATAAGAGACGCACAGAATACAGTTCAAGCTACTTTAAAAGCAAGGATACCAGAGGTTTTAACTCAATTGCAAGATAAGTTTGACCCCAAAGCAGGTGTAGACAAAATACTTCAGAAAACTCTGTAATGGCAAAAGAGCAAATTGTAAATGAAATACACAAAGCGGCACGACGAAATTTTCTCCGGCGTTCTGTTATTTTGAAAGGAATTCACGATTTATGGCAAGCGGATTTAATGGACATGCAAAACCTGAAGAAGTCTAACAAAGGTTACAATTACATTTTAGTGGTCATTGACTGCTTCTCGAAGTATGCGTGGGCTAAACCGATAAAATCAAAAAATAAATTTGATGTTACTCGTGCTTTTGAAGACATATTGCTTAATACTCGTAAAAAACCTGTTAACTTACAAACCGATAAGGGAACTGAATTTTACAACAGCACTTTTCAAATGCTTATGAAGAAGCACAACATAAACCATTACTCATCGTTCTCCACTAAAAAGGCATCAATTGTAGAGAGACTTATTAGAACCTTGAAAAATCAATTATATAAATATTTTAGCCTTAACGGGAATTACAAGTGGTTTGGTCTACCATTGGAAGATATATTGAATAAATATAATAACACAAAACATCGCACTATTCAATTTAAACCAGTTGATGTGAATAAATCCAATGAATCAGTAATAAAAAAAATAATAACAAAAACAAATAAACATGATTCAGTTCAATGGAAGCCTAAATTCAAAGTTGGTGATTGTGTTCGCATAAGTAAATATAAACATAATTTTGAGAAAGGTTACACTCCTAATTGGTCCACTGAATTATTTGTTATAAAAAAGGTTAATAAAACCTTACCAGTAACATATCACTTAGAAGATCAGCGAAAACAAAACATATTAGGAAGTTTTTACGAGCAAGAACTTCAAAAATCGAATTATCCTGATGTTTATTTGATAGAAAAGGTTTTGAAAAAGAAAGGTAATAAATTGTATGTCAAATGGTTAGGTCTTAATAGCGCAGAAAACAGTTGGATTGAAAAAGCTGCAATAACGAGCTAAGATATTATAATATAATCATTTCCTTTTTTTATTTCTGTCATTATACTTTGAGTAATGCAGGGTGGTGGACTAGTCAACGACATAATTAATAATTTACCATTTGAAGTTCATTTGCCTGGCTACAATTACTGCGGACCAGGTACTAAACTACAGAAACGCTTAGCACGAGGTGACCGAGGTGTAAATAAGCTAGACGAAGCTTGTATGCACCACGACATTGCATATGCAAACCATCCAGATTTAACAAATCGTCACAAAGCTGATTTACAACTACTTAATATGGCTAAACAAAGATTGAAATCAAAAGATGCGGGGAAAGGTGAAAAACTAAGCTCTTGGCTAGTGAGCAAAGTCATGAAAGCCAAACTGAAGTCTGGATCTGGGGTCAAAACATTTAAAAGCTTAGTTTCAAAAATAAAATCAAAAATTAAGAAACTCAAATGCAGCGATAATAAGACTTTGATAAAAGCAGCATACTTAGCAGCAAAAAAAATATTTCCAAACGCCTGTCATCGAATTCGGGTACCACGAGTAATACCTCTACCAAAGACTGGAGGAGTTCTGCCTTTGATCCCAATTTTCGCTGGTTTATCGGCTTTAGGAACTTTAGCTGGTGGTGCAGCGGGTATTGCAAAAACCGTTAATGATTACAAAGCCAGCAAACAACATTTACAAGAATCGGAACGTCACAATAAAGCTATGGAGGCTTTAATGGTGGGCAAGGGATTATACATAAAGCCGTATAAAAGTGGTAAAGGCCTGTTTATAACATCTTCAAAAAACTGAAAAATATGCTGCCCGATCGCCCTCTAACTAATGTGGACATTCAAAAGTACTCAAGAGACATACCATATTTCCGTGGGGTATATATGAAGGATCGGTTACCTAAGAAGCCGAAACAGATTGAATGTGGTATCGTTAACTTAGATGATTCTAAGAACAATGGAACGCATTGGGTAGCTTATGTCAAAGTTTACAATTATTGTGAATATTTTGATAGTTATGGAAATTTAAAACCACCTATGGAGTTGATACGATATTTCAAAAATTGTAATGTGTTTTATAACTATACAAGATATCAAACATTTAATTCGGTAAATTGTGGTCATTTATGTTTAGAATACTTGTCGACTTTTTGGAATAAAATTATGTTATAAATTATATGCTTTTCTTTAATTTCAATCATTTACAAGATGTCACTCACTTTGTCTATAACTGGAAACTCGTCAGTGTTATCTACGTACTATCCCAATACGTTACAACTAGATGGAGAGTATGAGTGTGCATTATTGCACTTTTCAACATTTAATGCTATTCCAAACATTGATAAAAGTAATAATAGATTCTATTATGGTTCTAACGAAGTTATTGAAATACCAGAGGGTACTTATGAGTTGCAAGATATCAATGATTATTTAAAATCCAAAATAAAAGATGCATCGATTAAGTTACAGTGCAATAATAATACTTTGAAAACTACTATCTTCTGTACAAAAGACGTTAACTTTATAAAAGAAGACTCTTTCAGGAGACTGTTAGGATTTAATAAACAAATCTTGAAAGCAAATAAATGGCATGTGTCACAGTCTCCAGTCAACATTCTACCTACGACCGTAGTCAGGATTGAATGTGATATTGTAAGCGGTTCATACATAAACGGTGAACCAAGCCACATTATTCACGAATTTGCACTCAATGTGCCACCTGGTTACAGGATCATAGAAATCCCGAAGAACGCAATTTACTTTCCAATCAATCAAAACAACATAAGCTGCATACATATCAGGCTATTGGATATAAACAAACGATTAATCAATTTACGTGGTGAAGAAGTGCAGGTATATTTACATCTTAGAAGAAAAAAATGATTGATTACAATAAAAATGTGTCTCAACAAGTAAAGAATATCAGTTCTGCTCAAGCTACCTATCAAATAAGACCTCTATCTAAGAAGATAGGAAATAAGAAGAAAATAAAATTAACAAAAGACAATAAAGCATTTCTTAGAGCGATCGGATTGCTAAAATGAATATCTTAGACGTTTTATCAGCTCCGACCTTTGATAATACTATAGAAGGAATCGAATTTCATTCCTACAAACCATATGTAACGAGTTTCAACAGGAACGATGAAATCCGCATACCCATCAATCAACAGGACTTATACATATTACCATCAGCTAGCACCCTATATTTGGAAGGAACTGTAATCGTAAGCAAAAAAGATTCGAAGGACAAAGCCGCTAGTGTTAATTTCACGAACAATGCTCTACTCTACTTGTTTCAAGACATTAGGTATGAGCTAAATGGAGTGGAGATTGATAAAATAAAAAATGCTGGTATAACAACAACCATGAAATCACTAATTTCAATGAACGAAAGTGAATCAAAAACGTCTAATGCTTGGGGGTGGAATATTGATGGCATAAAAAATGTTGATGGAGGAAGATTTTCAGCTTCTATACCACTTCGTAACCTCCTTGGGTTTGCTGAAGATTTTAAAAAAGTTGTAATAAATAGTAGACATGAACTGATATTGTTACGAAGTAATACTAATTTGAACGCTGTAAAACTTAATACTGGCGAAGTAGTAGATGATGTTCAGATCAACAAAATCATATGGCGCGTACCGCATGTTAAAGTATCAGACAAAGAAAAAATTGGTTTGTTAAAAGTATTAGAAAAAGATCGTCCACTTCAAATGATATACAGAAATTGGGATCTGTACGAATATCCAGCTTTACCTACAACTACAAAACATACCTGGTCTATTAAAACTTCATCTCAAATAGAAAAACCAAGATACATTATTATCGGGCTACAGACAAATAGGAAAAGCAATGCAAGTTCGGACATGTCGCAATTCGATCACTGTCACGTTCGAAACGTTAGAGTATATCTCAATTCAACTTATTTTCCGTATGAAAACCTAAATGTGAGTTTTGCTAATAACAGAATCGCTTTATTATACGAGCAATACACCAGATTTCAACAGTCGTATTACGGACGTCGTCCGGAGCCCATATTAAGCGAAAAACAGTTTAGAGATTTAGCACCGCTGTTTGTCATTGATTGCTCAAGACAAGCGGATAATCTAAAGACAGGTCCGGTTGTAGATGTGAGAGTAGAAATTGAGAGTGATTCAGAGATACCAGATCAAACTTCAGCATACTGTCTCATTCTGAACGATTGCATTGTTGAATACAAACCATTAAGTAACATTGTTAAGAAGATATCATGAAGGCGGATACTATTATAGTGGAACTCCAAGGATTTAAAGAATCTACAAATAATTTTATTGTCAAAGAATTGACTATTGCGAGTCAGGATCATACACAGACGTTCTTGGTAAAACCACCATATTCATTCCATTACCTAACACAAGAAGAAAAAAAACGGGTGAGGTGGTTAGAAAGAAATCGAGGAATTTACTGGAGCGAGGGCTACATAGACTACAAAGAGTTTCAACGCGTTATTTTACCATACCTAGAAAATAAAAAAATTATCACGAAGGGTTTGGAAAAGATTAAGTGGATTAAAGAGTTATGTACAAACTGTGAAGTGATCGACATAGGTGAGAAGGGATGTCCTAATTTATTAGAATTAAAAAGAAAGTTTTGTAAAAATAAAACTGATTTTAATTGTGTGAATCATAAAATGAATTGTACATTGAATAATGCTGTCTGTATAAGGAAGTGGTATTTTTATAATAATATGTCTGTATTTAATTTGTTTTAATTATTATTGTGTTCAACATTTAATAAAAATGTCTATCTAATAAGAGTGTTTTATTTATTATAATCAGGGTAACCTACATTACAGACTTTAAATTAGCTGCAGCAAAATGATATTTCTTATGAATTTATGATAAAAATGCAAATATAATATGATTTTAAACGAATTATTCTAATAAAAATACTGAAAGCAAATAACCTACAATTATTACCATTACACTAGAGCTAATTTAGAGTTCGAGTATAAATAAATTAATGATAATACAAAAAAAACAATTTAAATAATGAAACAATTTATTTTTATGTAGTTTATTACAATATATAGAATTTAAAACTTATATTGAATAATTATATTATACTTACTAAACTTATATTAATTATAGTGAATATTTATATATTCAAAACTTATACAATATAAAAACTTAAAACGTTTACACATACCTATACGTCATACATTCCTAACAATAATATAAGTACCCATTAATAATTATGATATAACTTACATAATTTATTATTGCTTATTACTACAAATTAAATACAACAACTTATAAAGTAGACACTTACAAAATAATGATACCAGTTAATAATAACATCTATCCCCACAAAGATTTTTTGATATTTTATTAATTAACGCATGCGTCTCGTCCATAACATGGTCCTCCGATTCAGTCACTACATATTGAGCACTTAACATTACCACGTCATGATTGTCACTTGTAGGTTCTTGTTGTTCGCTGATATCCAACACTTGTACCTGGATCAGTCGTAAACCTTTTTTCTTCTCATTGTTTATGACGAATGATTGACTTGTAGGTAGAGATGACTTCTGTTTTAGACACTCCCGCCTTGTTCGAGGCTTCTTGTTGACAGGTCTGCAGTCTTGTCTTGCCCTAGAATCCATGTTGAGAGGATTTTGTTGTTCTGAGAAATCTGGGATATGCCAGCTTAAACTCGGGGTCGGAAAACGTTGAGCGTATTGTGAGTAGTCGATAATATCTGGAGAATCACACATTTTTGATGATCTGAAATAAACAAAATAGTCATTAATATTATTTAATTTTATAACAAAAGAGGAAATTTATAAAGATACACAAAACAGAATATACTTACGAATTATTTGCTTTGAACCGATGTGTCCACTCCAACAAGTGACTGCGTAATGTAATGACAGACTATCAATATTGCTTATGATGTATGAATATTCTGGTGTAACCATAGTCTGTACAGTACAATTGAATTCGACAAGTTTGAACCTGTATCCTTGTAGACAGCGCGAACACCTGATAAGTGTTGTATTTCTCAATGCAGCGCGCCTGTGCCGGCGCGTGCTTAGTCATCAGGAATTGTATAGATTTTATACATACGTATATAATTTTGCTTAGTACTTGCTTTATTACTGCTAACCAATTTCAAGTTTCAACATGTTTGAACTCGTGCCCGAGCACCTGTTCGGTGTCAAATTCTACACCGCGCATGCATCTTCAAAGCGATCCAGTATTTTGTCACAATTTCGACGACACATTTGGCGCATTGGTTATGAGCTCGTCATCGCGTCACAATGGTAAGTATTAGTATATGAATGTGCCAAATTCAGTGTCGCGGGTTCGATTCCCGCACGGAACATTAAGTATTTGTTCCGGTCTGGATTTTGTTTTTATGTTTTTTTTCGTCATTATTTTATTAAATATAAAAATAATACTCTGAAAAAATTAGCAAATATGAGCCTGGATCAAAACATCTGTTGATGTACCTTAGGTGCATTGTTATCAATCAGGAATAGAAATGAAACAGATTTATGAACATAAAATATTATTTATTTAAGTATAATTATATTTAGTAGGTGTACATAAGTATCAATAAAAGTAAACTTATATAAGACCTATATAGGTACCTAAGGTTGTATAGAGTATTCCTAAACACTGTAGTATTCTTAAACACTGTTTAGCTCTAACTAGTACAAGGGACACCAAGAATACACACATTTTAGAATTGCATACATAATAAAGTCAGGTTCAAAGTAACTTCTGTCGATACTATTTGAATTACATTACACAAAAATATTACATTATTCACATTAAAAGAATAACAATCATTTTATAATAGTAGGTAACACAGTAGGTAGGTTGAAAGATTATCTAACTATCCATTCAGGACGTCATAAGTTTTATCATTTACAATCAATAAAATACATATTAAAAATGTAACTACTGTAATTACATTTAAATTGTGGTAATGCATTACATAAATATAGTTGCGTTACCCCAGGCTAAAGTAGAAACTTTATCAAACGATAGCATTCGTTTATCATCATTGCTCGAAAGTGCTATTTTATTTACGTCCTGAGTGAATATTTCATGTTTTATTGATCTAAACAATACATTTTTTTTGCGAATAACATTGCAATTGTACAAAACATTTTTATAGTCTAACATATTTAATTTTTTGGTAATACATTTTTTTGTACCTTTTGCCTTTTGAATTGTTTTGTTTAACGTTTTAATACAATAAAGCTTTGAGCGCAGTCCTACGAATTCTTTGATAATGTTGCCCCCCATTTCATCCTTAAATAGTCCTGGAACCTTCTTATTAATAATTGGTAAGTTATACTCATTGCTACAGTCATAATTGCTGGTATCTAAATATTTTAGAAAATGGAGCTTGAAGTCTTTATAAACATCATTACTCTGTACATCATATACTAGACTATCTGTGTCAGTATAGCACAATTCAATTCGGTTACCATAAAAAGGTTTTATGATAGAGTAGTGAAAGTCGTACATGTGAGTCTTAGACAATTCTAATACTGCAAACCCTATGTAAATTGGTTTATTAAGTATAATACGCACAGGCTTCATTTGGATTGCCACTAGATCATCAGAAAATACAGAGGCGCTATGAAAATATGGGCTGGCTATCAATTTTTCAGCACAAGTAGTCTTTTTTGTTTTATTGTTTGAGTCACACCACTTGTTTACTAACTTTACGTCTATTCGATGTTCATTATTTTCCAAAGTCTTTCCGAAAATACTATTGTTTAATAATTTGAAAAAGTCTTGTTCAAACGTTGACTCTGCTTTTTGACGTAACTGGGTGTTAATATCAATATACTGCTTTAAAAAACAACTTTGCTTAAATATAATAGCGCGATGGATTCTTCTTAATACTAAACCGTGCTGTAAACATTTTTTTAAATGTACGTAATGAATAACATAGTGATATTTATCGTACAAATTAGGTATTAGCTTTTTATTCTTACCACCAGGTGGCAAGCATTTTTCTGGACAAAAGGGAAAGTCATTGTGTTGCATGTGCAAATTCTCCGGATATATTAAATCAACCTCAAGAATGTAACCGTTTTCCGCAGTATCACTGATGTTTGCTAAGTTCAATTGTAAAAAATCAATTTCTTGTCTATTCATAAATTTAAAATCGGAATAGGGTAGGGATTGACACATGCTATAACCATATAAGTTGTTACAATCTAAATATATGATAAATGAATTTGGACGTGTTGGATCGTAAGTATCTAAATATTTATGATTGGCTTTGGCATGTCTTTTAGAACACATACAAACACCTCCTCGAATACCTTTTTGTATCATTCTAAAAATTTCAATATCACTAATCAATTCTAATTTAACTCCTGTTTTTAAAAGCATTGCATCAAAAGATAGACTTGGTGCTGTAAGATAGAACGCGGGATCGAGATTGTAATGTAGTTTACAAGTTTTTCGAAAATTTTCAAATACATCTGTTAGCAATAGAACATCTGTTTTGAGATACAAATCTGTGTACATACCCATGTTTTGAATATTAAATACTGACCAAACAGACCGAGCGTGTTCATAGTCTTCGTCGGTCACTGTCTCATTAGTTATGGAGTTAAAAAAATATTTTTTAGATGGTAAACATATATCTTCATAACGTTCCCATTGAGACATATAGTCATATGGATACACTCCTTTACGAGTCAGTAGGTTAAATTGTTTTTTATTAGGAAAATAAGATTTTAATTGTTTAAATTCTTGTTTTTTCATGGTATTAACCAACTTTTCTAAGCTAGTTCCTAAAAACTTGAAAGAATCTACAAACCGGACCTGGATGCTTTCCCCGGTAGAAATCGGAATAAATTTAGTGAATGAAATATAGTTTTCTTTTGTTTTAGGTATCACTTTAATAGATCCAGGAGCTTCACCTAATTCTTTTATGAAAAGGTGGCAATCGTATCCGGACAAATTATGAAAAAATACTGGCAAAAATGTAGGTAGTTTGTATTGTAAGTTACAATAACTATGAGCTGCGCCACGATATTTACCAGTCAAGTGACAATGATCGCGAACCCTATCGCCAAACAAGAACTGCTCACAAATATAACATGTTATCGCGTTTTCAAAGTCGTGAGCATTATCATTTGAGTAAATCATAGGAGCATTATTTTTTAAAATATCGTAAATTTTTTGTGCATCTGTATAGATAGACTTCACAAAATTTGATACACAATCCGAACCGCGATAAGAAACGTAACGATTGTGGCTTTCGTCTAGCGTACACGTAATATGATAAGCGAAAGCTACAGGCACATGTCGCTGTCGCGTTATAGTACTCGCCTTAGTAGGGTCAGGGTCACAAGATTCATACCGTTCTAGCATTGTCTCAAAATCTGCGTATATAACAAATGGTACAATTTGCTTTCTATTATAATTTTTAAACTGTATAAAAGAACCCATTGGAGGTAGTTCAGTGGCGACACCTCCACAACTATGCGAACTAAGATCATCGCATGAATTAAAAAACATTAAACAAATGTCACAAAAGTACAGTTTACTGTGGTGCTTTGTTATTTGATTTTTAACAAGTCGCGGCAAGTCTTTAATGAGACAGTAATGTGATAAATCATCTCTTTCTAAATAAAGTAAATGAATCACCTTTCCGTTCAAGGTTTTTGGTTTGTAAAGCGGTCCTATAACGGTATTATTTTTTAAACCATAAATGTAAATGCAAATTTCGGGGTTATTCACTTCGAATCGCGCAATATCTGAGAAATTCACTGGAAATGATATATCCTCTACATTTAACACATTACGAAAATCAGGGTAAGAAGATACTCTTTCAGGATGACTCTTAGCTGGATATAAAGCAGCAACAACAGACCATAAAAAACAATATTCGTCATTATTGTGGATATTAACACATGCTTTTTTCGATTTTATTGCAGACGGCAATTCGATAAAGCCTGAACCGCGCAAAGGCTGATATTTGTTAACATTTATTTCCAAATGAGAACTGCTCAAGAATGTCCATCCACTGTCTCGGTCCTGAAATTCTTCTATCTTTTTTGTTAAAGTGTTTTTTACTTGAGACAATAATGAATCAAATTCATAATTCTGATGTATAGTAACGTTTTTTGTGGCAAATGATTTCATCTCTTGAGAATCATTTTTAAACATTAAAAACAAAGCAAAATATTCGAAATTAACTTTTAGAGAAGTATGTTCTTTAAGAGACATGTCAATTAACGTTTTAATTTTGCTCCTAATATTGTTAAGAAATGGATCTAGAGAATAATTCTCAGACGGATCGACAATTCTATAAGAAGCTATACGATTACGAAATGCAGAATGTATTATTTCAACACCTTCGCAAAAATACGAAATATTTTTGTTTTTATGATTAGTACTGCGTAGGTGACCTGTCCACTGACTGCGCTCAACGGATGTATTGCAAACAGTACAGAAAGGCATTTTTGTATATTATTAGACCTAATGTCCACGTAAAATAGAGTAAGTTTTAGATTAACAGCACAAACAAAAGATACTAATGATCAAAGACTTATAATTTTAACCTAACCTTAGAATAAACTGTTAACAAAAATATAAAGTATATATAATTATTATATTATTTTATATTTATGTTGTCACTGTAAAACACGGGCTCCAAGTCTTGAAAAACTACATAGACCCGTCTCATAAATGTCTGCAGCGCGTCCCACTGCGGAGTGTCTTTATTAATTTGCACTTTAAGTGCAACTAAGGCTTTCTTCCACCGTTCAAGTGGAGTCGTGGACGCTGCATCGGACTTATTGTATACTTTTACCTCCACGTAAAAGTCACCCTCAATGTACGGCGCCGTCCGCCGCAACTTCCCGTTAGCAACTCTGCTCACGAGAGACGACGTGAGCTCCTCGCCGCCGGTTGCTGGTGCGCGTTGCTCGCTATCCTCCAAGCCGAAGAGGTCCGAGCGATGTTGTTGTGGTTGTTTTTTACTGTAAAAATAAAATAATATAAGTACCTTATCATTACAATAACAGCACCTTGTAAACGTTCTATCAAAAAAGAACCAATGGAATTATGAATCATTGGATTGTGGTGTGGTTTTAAGTATAGAAATAAATCCACTACTAACGTATAACACTCCTATTGGAATAAAATACATAAATACCTAAAGACAAGAAATAATAGAAATTACCTTGATTTAGATTCCGATTGCGAGGTGGAGGTGCTCTCAGAAGCTTTACGCTTAGGAGATTTCTTTTTGGACTGCACCTTTGCAGCCTCAGGTGCGCGACGTGGGTATTCAGATTCGGAGTCAGACCTGTAATCGAGTAGACAACAATTAATTTCAAATAAAAAAAGTCTGTAAAGAAGATTAGAACAATTGAACGCTCGACTTGGATTGTGGTGTGGTTTTAAGTATAGAAATAAATCCACTACTAACGTATAACACTCCTATTGGAATAAAATACATAAATACCTAAAGACAAGAAATAATAGAAATTACCTTGATTTAGATTCCGATTGCGAGGTGGAGGTGCTCTCAGAAGCTTTACGCTTAGGAGATTTCTTTTTGGACTGCACCTTTGCAGCCTCAGGTGCGCGACGTGGGTATTCAGATTCGGAGTCAGACCTGTAATCGAGTAGACAACAATTAATTTCAAATAAAAAAAGTCTGTAAAGAAGATTAGAACAATTGAACGCTCGACTTATGAAACACAAGGACACTGAAATAACATAATTATTTTAAAAAAATACTTACGTACATTTTATAGAAGTATTCGGTATTCGTAATTAACAATAAACTTAAGTGGAGCTTGTCACTAGAAGACGTTGGAGCGAATGTGAATTTTCATATAAATTAATCGAATTTAAGTAAAGAAAAATACCATCTCAGCAAATTTAACCTCATTACAAATTAAACCTTAAATCTTAGTATTACAATTGTATTACTAACTTATGTCAGTTACGTCCATTTAAATCATAATATTGATTCCGTCAAAATGCAATTTTATCGTGAGAAATGAAATATAAAACCAGCATTTGTCCGGTACCTTGCTTAGGTATCTATGATTACTACTATTTATGTAATTTCTGTATGTTTGTTTATTTAAAAAATAATAACAAGACATCATTATGCACGGTTGTAAAATAATAGATTTTTTAAGACGCATGTGAAAAATCTGGAACAAATATTTGGTGATTATACTTTATTATATAATTATAATATTTAAGGTAGTACTAACGCTTGCTGCACGAATTTATTAACTTAATTATTAACTTATAGGAAAAGGGATTGCGATAGGGATTCGAACCTGAAACCTGGAAATATACATAAGCCTATTTATACCAGGGGTATTCACAATCCTGTTTGCAGAGTAGAATTTAACCTGTACTTTGATCATATAGGGATGACGCCAGCGTCATCAATCAATAAGTTACATTCGAGATAATTTATGTGTAGAAAAGTTTTGAACGGATACGCGTAACAAAACTAGTTTATTACGTAATACGAGTATGTTGCAGTCAAACTGCAAATATTAAACCATCATCTGTAATAGAAATATAAGTATAGTATATTAATAAAATCGTATATAGTAGAAGTTATATTGATATCTTACAATTTTTACAATATAAATAGTATTTTTAAACAATCCCTAGACAAAAAAGTTAGTCATTAAAAATATTTTTATACACATTTATTTATTGTAACTACAAAGTCATAAAGGTTATAATTATTACAATAAAGTAATTTCCAAGATGAGTGTGCCGTACCGAAACTGAAGTACCTATTTTATGAACATAGGAAGTCCTGTATAAGACAAATTTAAACTATGTGCGCAACAAGCGTAGTGCTTATCATGCATATTATTATTATGGTTCCCATGGACACCTTACATACAACAACATATGGTCAGCAAATTATTGCTACTTGCAATTTTGCAGTTTCACAGACTGTAAAGACTCATTTACACTCACTCGTAACAATCATCTGATACGGTCGATTCCAACGTCGCACTAAGGAGCATTTTGACTTCAAAACCGAACAAAAATGATGCTTACAAATTTCTGTAAATGTCACTCAAATTAGGATTTTATTACACCTAAGTAATGGTACTATCATAAAACGGTCCTAACTCGGAACCCGCATCATACAGGATTAAAAAATGAAAATCGTGTATGTTTTTTTTACTAATTAGTACTTTTGTAATAGTACCGAGTTATATCGGGTTTTAAATTTACTTTTGTGGTAAAACAGTAAAAACCTTTTCCACATAATTCCACCACTTTGAAATATAGGACTTTTAAAGTGATATAAGAATACTAGCTGATCCCCGTGGTTTCACCCCGCTGCTCGGCTCCTATTGGTTGTGGCACGATGTTATACAGCCTTCCTCGATAAATGGACTATGCTACACAAAAAGAAATTTTTCAACTTAAACCAGTATTTCCTGAGATTAGCGCGTTCAACCAAACAACAAACTCTTCAGCTTTATAATATTAGTATAGATTTCAATTATTCAGCAATTTTATGAACTTTATATAAATATATGATTTTCTTTATTCACTTACGTATTTTTATTCATTTCCAAGCAAATAAAACTGCTAATGAATTTTGTCCGGAAGAATACAATATAGCGAAACTGATCGGACGTACACACACCGAACGGTAAATAATGGTGTAAATGCACCTTAACTCAGCGCGACGTGCGGTTGGATAGCAATCAGTACCAGACGTAACGTGTTCATTATCAAGTAAGTAGTGTCGTCTGGGTGAATTTAATTAAATTAAAATTTCGGATGTCCTCGACACATAATCTGAGTGTGCGTTGAACCTCTGGGGTAAAAGCGCTATCTCTAACTTTGTGGAGAGACATAGTGACAATCTGTCCCAAATTTTAGTTTAATGTATACGGTAGCCTAAAATTCAGATGTCCTTGGTGCCACTCTGGCTGCAAAAACTGAGTGTGTGTTGAACCTTTGCGGTAATGCACTATCTCAAACTTTGTGGAGAGACATGAGACAATCTGTCCTGAAGTTTAGGTCATCGGTTCAGACAGCCGACGCATTTACTTGTTTAATAAACGTGTAAATTTTCATCTATATGAAACGAAATTAAATTAAAATTTCGGATGTTCTCGACACATAATCTGAGTGTGCGTTAACCTCTGCGGTAAAGCGCTATCTCTAACTTTGTGGAGAGACATAGTGACAATCTGTCCCAAGTTTTAGTTTAATGTATACGGTAGCCTAAAATTCAGATGTCCTTGGTGCCACTCTGGCTGCAAAAACTGAGTGTGTGTTTAACCTTTGCGGTAATGCGCTATCTCAAACTTTGTGGAGAGACATGAGACAATCTGTCCTGAAGTTTAGCTTACCACGTTTCATGTAGATTTAAATTAGGAATAAATTCAGTAGTGGTGAAATGTGTAGTGAAAGAATGACAGTAAAGTAGTGTAGTGAAACAGAGTTGTGATCACAAAAGGTTCTTCTCAGGACCGCAAATTCGTGTTTCTTAAAACGAAACGTCAAAACGTACCCTCCAATTTTCAGCTGAAATTGACAGAGGTGAACGAAGGAACGACAGGTAAGACTAGTTTTAAAACGCGAATTTGGAATAGGAACTATTGGGCATTGAATTTTAGAACTGAAAGGTGGAATAGGCGCCGAACCAGTATTTTTGTACATTCTATTCTATTCCACAACCATCGATATCAGAAATATTATTGGGAATTCTACCCCACCAGTGACGAAGGCGAACGGAGTGAGCCGTAGGAACGGCAGGTGGGGTAGAATGCCCAATAATATACTACTAGTTACCTACTAGACTTTTTCACATATTAATGTGACGTAGTTTATTTTTGGAATTATATTATTGTCTAGCGTATCTGGCCTAAGTAATAAAATTTAGTTTTACTGTCCCGATCTTCCATAACATGGGACAAAATAGTTGAGGTGTTTTTGAGTCCTCCGGGAACGATAACTCCTTATAACCACCACCAATTTGACCATCACTGGTGGACACTTGGACAGCTAAACTTTTGTTAAAAATAACCCTTTGTCCACCCCGGGGTGGACAGAAGAAATAATTAATGTTAAATTTCCCCCTCGCCAGTGGGATAATAGGGGAACAGTGTATAAGACGGGACGTTAATAATCGCGAGGTTTAAGCATACTTAACACAACACTAACGTATAGCAAGCGCCATCAGGTGGCCTACCACGAGCTCTTAACGCGATCCAGTTTACGCTCAGGGAACGAGATGGCGCTAGACGACTTGTATAGCTCTTTCCCACAGCCTAAACTGAATCGCGATAAGAGGTCGTGGTAAGGCCTCAGGACGTCATTTGCAAGCGGCCAGACGCAAGTGGCGTCCTGTTGGCGCTTGTGCTACCTACGTTAGTTTTGTGTTAAGTTTGCCTTAGGTGTATGATTTCCCATCATACCTCGTGTCCCCGTCTTATACACTGTTCCCCTATAAAACCAAAATTAAATACCAAAATAAACGGGACGGGTATTGGGGTAATCAGGGAATACCCCGTTAATCTACTTACCTTGTTTTCGTTCCAAAATCTGAACAAAGAAAGCATTTTATTAGCACATTGTGTTTCAATATTTCCAACGTCAACTTGTTTTCGCCTGTTTTTTTGGTATAGTCCACTGGTATAATCCAAAACCTTCTGCTGTACTTTAAGCGTTTTGCTGTTCAAATAAACGCTTGTCAGGTTGTCAGTCAGGTTTTGCAACATTACTTATAATTCATCCATCATTGTGTGACAATTCTGGTCCATCCGTCCCTATGTCTTCTCCAGACGTGGCACACCCAATCTTAGTTCATCCTGGCAAACCTTGATGACGGGGCCGCCCTCTAGAGGGCCAAAGCCTGCCGGGGTCGCGGGACTTATCTCATTACCGTGACCCCGGAACACAAAGGGCTATTGAAGGACACCGTGGATTTTAGTCAGTACGAGTCTGACAGTCCCTCCCGCCCTGCCCGGGGTGGGAGGACTCATTTGATGATTTTACCACGCTAAAAAAAAAACAAACCTAATACATAATTTGGCGACAGCTGTGAGTCTATTCCATTCTGTAGCTAAGCAAGCAATCCTTTAGTTTGGGATGATTGTGATTAATCTTGCTCGGTTTGATTTACTGATTGACTAATTTAACCAATTCATGATACATTAATATTCTAAGTTTTGTTTTGCTTCTTGCTACTTACAGCTAGGCATTGCTCTTTTTCGTTTATTCCTTTATTCAATTTGGCCGCACATTCCGCTTGTATCTGATTTACAAACAATTTTAATTACAGCTATCTGAGCTTATACTCGAATGTAGGTACCTAAATCCTTGATTGCACAAAACAATGACATCTTTTGTAAGTATATAAGGTGCTTCATTATTATCTGCCACCGCTTTAATGGAAGATCGTGTTGCGTGTATAGATTTAAAAAGTAAAGATAAATAATTGATTATTTGTCATATTTTTTTTCATACAAAAATAATTACGTATAAATTTGACTGGATTTATTAGTATAAAACCATCCAGTAGACTTATGCTGTTGCCGCTCCGCACTGAATTCATTGAAATCATTTCGCAAAACGCCAGCGCGCCTTTCGTACACTGTTGCCATACTTATCAAACGATGCCGCTGCGCGCCGGCGGCGACTCGGTCGTCAAGGCGCAGCCGCCCCCCGCGCGCCCCCACTGTCACCCGCACTACTCTGTTCATCGCACGCGCCAGCCGACCGCCCGCGCCCGCTCGCCAGTCTCTTCCCGTCGCCGCGCGCGCCCGCTCGGTAGTTACTAGTTAGTTTTAGCAGTTAGCGACGGGAAAATTGCTCGCGCTTCCTTTAAAAATGCCTCCCAGACGACGATATTCCAATCAATAATACCTTGAAATGGTATTGTGCTACCGTGAGTGACCGAGTGTAACTTCATAACTGCGCATGCAGTAAACTTGTACCAGCAGAGGCTTGGTGTGCGAGTGAGCCATCATACCATTCTGGATGCCGTGTACAGATTCAGTAAACACGGCCGCTTTGACCCACCTCCCGTTGACGCAGGCAGGTCTGAGGTTGAGGAGGGCCAGTGCCATGGCCTCCTCGCTCACCGGATTTAACCCCTTTGGACTTTTTTTGTGGGGTCGTGTAAAGGACCTTGTGTACGGCCAAACTGGATAATGATATTAGAAGTGCGTGCGGGAGAACTTAAAAGGCGCATCAAACGCGCATTTAGGCAGGTAAAAAGTGAAACGGTCACATTTAATAAAGTGAAGTGACACGTAAGTAGGTACGTAAGCGTGCCTTCGTTCGTGTGCAACGCGAAGGCGGACTCTTGACACAGTTTTGTAGCTAATGTAGGAAGTGTGTAATTAAGTGTAAATACTGTGCAATTATTGTAAATAAGATGATTAACTTTTAAACACGCCAAGTTACCGTAATTTGTTATTTGATAAATCTAAGTAGGTACTTATTGTTTAAAAATAATAAGAATAAAAATTGCGATTCTTACACTAACTTGTCAGTCCAAAGCCTGTTTTAAGTGTGATAGGAAGTTTATCATCTTATTTACGTCAATTTTTTGGAAGAATGTGGTAGCTGGTAAGTAATTAATTACACTTTTAAAACATTTGTTTGCCTGCGTATTAGTAGGTAGGTTAGATAGTGACGAAGCTAGCCAGCTGATTTCAGTTTTCATTCTCAGAACAGATAGAAAGAGATAGCAGTTGTTTTCATTGACAAAGCGACGCATCGCGCGTAATTTGTGAACCACGTTATGCAGAATAGAGCCAATGTTAATTTAACTTGTTTATTTTCTCAAATTGAATCAACTGTTCCAAGGTACGAAATTTCTTCACTATTGTAATGTTTAAACACAATACTACCCCCCATTAAAGCGGTGGCAGATAATAATAAAGCACCTTATATTTCTTTCAATGTGCACAAAGGGTAGCAAATAAATTACTTTGCCCTGTCTATTGTGAAAAAAAAAGAACATAAATATAGAATAATCATAATATCACATACATAAATAAATACACTTTATTATTTCCGTACCAGGCGTGAATAAGTTGATAAGTCGATCTTTTACAGAATAAATTAATGACTTATGTCTGGTCTGTGTTACCGCACATAGCAAACATGTGAATTTTGTAATAACTCTCTTACTACTACTATTATCACAAAAAATATACCTATAGGTACGTAAGTCGACTTATCAACCTATTCACGCCTGGGTACTCCTACATGAAAGATAATTCACGATTTTCGTGTATCAAACAAATTAGGATGAGGTCATACGTGCAATATTTTAATTTTTAATCTGGTCTACCAAAGCTAACATCTAACGTAAAAAACCGGCCAAGTGCGAGTTGGACTCGCCCATGAAGGGTTCCGTAGTAGCAAGCATTAGGGATATAATTATATTGAGATTAGTAAGTAATAAACACAAACAATATAAAAATAACTTTGTTTTTCATAGTGTTTGTATGAATGGCAAAGTTATATTTGCGGTTTTTGAAAATGTACTATATTTCAAAAACTGCTAATTGTATCTCATCCATACCAATTTTCGTCTACATTATATATTTTTTTTAGTTTTATCATTCTCTTGTTTTAGAAGTTACAGGGGGGGACACACATTTTACCACTTTGGAAGTGTCTCTCGTGCAAACTGTTCAGTTAGAAAAAAAAATATATTAGTAACCTCAATATCATTTTTAAAGACCTATCCATAGATACCCCACACGTATGGGTTTGGTGAAAAAAAAAAATTTGAGTTTCAATTCTAAGTATGGGGGGCACCCCCAAAATTTGTTTTGATTTTATTTTTGTGTGAAAATCCTAATGCGGTTCACATAATACATCTACCTACCAAGTTTCAACAGATAGCTCTTATACTTTCGACAAAAAGTGGCTGTGACATACGGACGGACAAACAGACAGACATGACGAATCTATAAGGGTTCCGTTTTTGCCATTTGGCTACGGAACCCTAAATACGCAAATATACGTACTACGTGTACACTGGTTGTACACTAGTTTCTCAGGTCAGACCATACTCTTGTCGCAGCATTTCTAACGGAAAGAGATCTACTCGTTCTTCCAGTTCAATCATACACGTGCTTACTCTAAAACGATGACGATGTTGCCCGAAATCCAAAAAAAAAAACTGGTAACAGTTTGGCTACCATTGGATTTTTAGGGTTCCGTAGCCAAATGGCAAAAACGGAACCCTTATAGATTCGTCATGTCTGTCTGTCTGTCTGTCCGTCCGTCCGTATGTCACAGCCACTTTTCTACGAAAGTATATGAGCTATCCTGTTGAAACTTGGTAAGTAGATGTATTATGTGAAGTAATGTGAACCGCATTAGGATTTTCACACAAAAATAAAAACATAACAAATTTTAGAGGTACCCCCCATACTTAGAATTGAAACTCAAAAAAAATTTTTTCACCAAACCCATACGTGTGGGGTATTTATGGATAGGTCTTTTAAAATGATATTGAGGATACTACTATCATTTTTTTCTAAACCGAACAGTTTGCGCGAGAGACACTTCCAAAGTGGTAAAATGTGTCCCCCCCCCCTATAACTTCTAAAATAAGAGAATGATAAAACTAAAAAAAAATATAATGTAGACCTCAACAAAAACTGAAACGGGAAATTTTAATTAACCCGTAGTACTACTCGTTTATTATGCCGGGGTCGCGGGACTGTCTACACAGTTAACCCTGGAATGAAAAGGGCAATTGAAAGAACACAGTAGATTTTAAGTCAGTACGAGTCCGACATTCCCTTCCACTCCACACAGGTCGACAGGCCTCTTATATGACGGTTTAAAAACTTAATTAAAAAAAAAAAACTGGTGCAAAGTAATAAGGAGATGAAATACGGAAGATTATAGAGAGAACTGTGAATAATCTATATATAAAATAAGTGAGTCAATTAAAATTTCCCGTGGTACTACTAGATTTTATTTCGCTTGGTAGTACCACGGGTATTTATTTACCCGTGGTACTACTGGTAGTACAATGGGTAGTATCACGTTCATCATCTCAAATGCTTTATCATCCATTTATCAATTTAAGCATACACCAACTGAATTTGTTCACAGAGTCACAATTCATACGGAGGTGTGCCCTTGCTATTATAATAATCGGAACTTATCAAGAACATGAGATGGGTGTCGACGTCCGAATCCTGACTGCAGCGCTGGTGCTGCTTGCTGCTTCGGTTACTACCTCGGCAGAACAAGGTAATACTAAGTATCTGTTTATACGTCAGCGGTTTTAAAGCGCGGCGCTTTTTTTTCAAACTGTATTGAAGTGCTGGGCAGTGTCATTTAAGTTCAATTTACCATTTTGTTCCCAGTAAATAAGTACAGTTCGAAAAAAAGCGCGGCGCTTTAAAAGCGTTGACGTGTGATCAGATACATGGGAATGTATTTGTTCTATTTCGGGCGCTTTTTTAACGCCCATAAAAAAGGCAATCTTTTTGAGTTCAATACAGCGACCAATACGCTTAAATCCTATTATTGATCGAAGCTTAAATCATCTAAATTATCACTAACAGAATAGTATGCCTTTAAACAAAGGTTAGCTTTTACTGTTGTATAAAACGCAATAAATGGCAAGTCTAACGCAAAGGCCCCACGTGGCCAAAATCTTTAATTAATGATTCATGTTTAGCCGGTTACAGTAATACATCATCTGTGATTCAACAGCTGTCTACCTACCATGATTACATTGCACTAGCCTGGTGACAGACGGCCAGAGAGACAGATACATGGACAGAGGGTCCGTTTTCTTTGTGTACGAAACCTTAAAAACGATGCTTAGGAGCGCTTATTCTGAAAGTTGGCAACGTCGCAAATAGTTGTCAAATATTAACAAGTTTTAATTAATTCAGCAATGTTACTGTATGGAAATAAGAAATATCGCTATGTAGTGCACTAGAACATTCATATAGAAATGCAATTAAAACACAGAATTTGATGTTGTCATCGTTTCAGGTGTAAAAAAAGCATTTGGAAGGTTTCCAAATACTTTTTTTACATCTAAAACTATATATTCGGTGTTACGGTATTAATTATTGCGTTCCCTAATCAATTTTGTAGTGCACTACAGAGCCATATCTCTTATTTTCATACAGTAAATTTACCAAATTAATTAAAACTTGTAAATATTTGACAGCTATTTGCGACGTTGCCAACTTTCGGGTTATGCGCCCTTAAGATGTTTGAAAATGTCTAAATACGTATTCAGATGACACATTGCATTTCTATTCTTTAGCGACTTCATAATTAACCAACTTCATAAAAAAGGAGGTTATCAATTCGACCTGTATGATTGTATGTAATATTTCCAGAACTGCCCAGTTTTCGTATAATTACGTTAGTCTATATCAGCGTCTGAACAAATGTGCTAAATTTCAAAAGTGTATGTATTCTATGTATGTATGTTTTTATGTTTGTGTTCGCATATCTCCGGAACTACAAGTCCTATTTCACTAATTCTTTTTTTGTACTAACTATTGTTCAACTTAGTACATACGTATATTGCAAGTTTCATCAAAATCGGTTCAGTAGTATTTGAGATAGGGAATTTTTTGCTTACTTGTATTGAAGATTTTCAAAGTCGATTGTATGTTTGTCCGCGATTATCTCGCGTTTGGCTGAACCGATTTTGATGCGGTTTTCATAAAAGTGTTTGCTACATTCTGGAAAAAGTTTTATTATATGACAATAATGTATATCTCGTGATGTTGCCCGCATAGATCCGTTTTTGTTGCTTATTTGGATTGTAGATTTTCAAAGACATTATACGAAGATTTTTGTTGAATATCTAAACTAAAAAGTGTAAAATAAAAACTTTTCGGAAGTCGGTTGGAACTTGGAAGTCGGAGGCAATAGTCAAAATAAAAAAAATACAAAGCCACCGGCTTCCGAAAGAAAAGTTGTTTTAAACTTTTTTGTGTTTTGTTTTTGAAGTCGGTTCCCTTTTTAAAAAAAAAGTTTTTATTATTATTTAATTTCATTTTGCTTTAGGTGGTTTGGGATCCCGATGTAAATATATGACCGATATACCAAGGCCAGACGTAAGACCTGAATTACCACCTATAATTTATGATGGTGAGTACTTACATCTTTCAAGAGTGAATGTTATAAGGTCGCCCATTTGTACGAGTATCATGTGCTTGAATTTGCATTATATGTAATTTATTAGTGCTAATATTAATGTGTAATCATCAGGACTGACGTGGAACCAACGACCACTGGTGCCTCCCAACGAGGATAGGCTTGACTTATGCATGGATGTCTTTCTACCGGATTCCAATAACCTCCAGTATATCTTCATGGAGGAGGAGATCATTGGAGATGTAGCCATCGCCAAGTTAAACTACAAAGGTCTGAGATAACTAAATAACAAATTCTTGTAATTATCATTATCCACAACAAACAACAAAGCCTTCTCCCTAATGTTTTATACACCGTGACTTTTTAGTCGTCTTACAAAAGTGGTCCACTTAATGTATCCAACCTAAAATACCTCTAGGCGAGTTTTTTTTTTATTTAATCTTTAATAATAATTTTTATTTTAATAAATATGTATATTACAAATATGAAACACCCTGTTAAAATGTTTACGTATCAAGCTGTAGAGTATACCTACCCAGCGTAATAGTCGGGCAGATCATTCCATCTCCATTTGCTATGAGACAAGGGTGTTTCTAACTACGCCTTGCGTCATAATATTATTTTTAAAGGGGTTTGAAGATTTTACTATGGAGCGTGGCATACCTACTGCCGCCATTTTGATTTTTTTTCAAAATTGCGGCCAGCCATGAAACCTTTATAAATCGATAGCTGACATCAATAACAACAAAAAATATTAAGACACCAACCCTCGTAAAGTGTCCGGTTTCTGAGATAATAACCGTGAAAGTTGATCACGTGACATTCACAATTCTAAGCTAGTGTGTGTTCGAATGTATCAAGATGTTAAAAATAATAATTTTTTGAACGTAAAATGTATGTTGCATTATATCTGGATGTTATTTAAACATTATACGTCTGACATAATCTACTTTTTGAACTTAATAACTTATTTTTAGTAAAGTAAAGTGTAATTCTCCCTCGTAAAGTGTCCGGTTTCTGAGATATAAAGTGTTAAAGTTGACCACATTAATTCGGAATAATAAAGGCTTAATATTTTTTTATAAAATATTTTAGTAATTGATAATCCTGGTCTGGGAGAAAAAGAAAAACGTAGAATGTGCCAGCTGCTTCTCTTCCCGGGCAGACCGTAAAAGTCGGTCGAGGGATAGGGCAAAATGTAAGAGATCCATAGCCCCTCAGCTTAAAACTCTTTCAATGGGCAGCAGCGTTGGAAGACTAATAAGCTGAAATAAATGCGCTCGCCAACCCGCCTGCCAAGCGTGGCGAGTATGGCAATAACCATCCAATGGAAAATCCTTGGGTGAGGCCTTAGTCCAGTAATGGACTTTCTACGGCTGTTATGATGATGATATGCCTCATGATGTTTCTGCTTGCTGTGGCCATCACAGCAATATATCTGGATAGCAGCAATATGTTCTTCAATTTGTATCGAGACGAGCGTGTCATATTTTGCATAGATATTTTGATGATACAACTGTAATTTAGTACAAACTTCGTCATAGTCGTCCCACTTCTTGTGTATTGTTTCTACAACTCAATACGGCACAATTAGGCATTTTTTACTTTTTGTATTACCTCTGACTGCGAGAATATTCGAGCGCGGACTCATTAAAATAAATCAAAATATCTCCTTTTTTTTACACGCGAAGTAAATACACTTCCGGTACAAGCCAATCCAAGTCTGTAGTGGTCATAATTGTTGATGATAGGGATACAACGTAACGGCTAAGTTATGGCTTCAGGTACAAACAAGAAAATTCGATATTTAAAAATGTGGCAAAATCTAACCATCCTTACCAAAATTGCAAAAAGTAAAGGTGACATGCCATGGTTATATTTATCAAATAAAAACATGACGCCTTAAATTGTTTGATAGGCAATAAAATGTTCTTAAAACGGATTTTTAATGTTTCTATCCCTATTTGTGCCAGTATATTAGAAAGAAAGACAGGTTTATGCAACCAATAGAGGACAATTTTCGCGAGTTGACGTCAGTTTATTACGTTATAATGCTTAAAATTAGAAATTGTAGTAACCACAGAACCATCACACAATATAAATGTAACGAGTACTGTCAGTTATATTTTAGACTGAATGTTTAAACCTGTCTCATGTATTACATTTACATTGTTTAACATTTATCGTATAACTATCGTATTGATAGTTAAATCATATGAAGATATTACATTCAAACAAGTGTAGACGGTCTAAAAATAAGTTATTCAGTTCAAAAAGTAGATTATGTCAGACGTATAATGTTTAAATAACATCCAGATACAATGCAACATACATATTACGTTCAAAAAGTTATTATTTTTAACATCTTGATACATTCGAACACATACACTAGCTTAGAATTGTGAATGTCACGTGATCAACTTTCACGGTTATTATCTCAGAAACCGGACACTTTACTAGGGTTGGTGTCGTAATATTTTTTGTTGTTATTGATGTCAGCTATCGATTTATAAAGGTTTCATAGCTGGCCACGATTTTATAAAAAAATCAAAATGGCGGCGGTAGGTATGCCACAAATCTTCAAACCCCTTTTCAAATCTCTTAAATACCTATTTTTTAATTATAAACGTGTTGAACATGAACTGGGCTGCCCTTGTAAGACGACTAAAAAGTCACGGTGTATATTTTACATGGAACGAACTCCTATCTAACCTTCGTAACTTAAGGCAATGGATATTACAAATACCCCTTAATAAGACTGGGAAGGTATTAATAATAATTATTCTTCAGATATAACTTATTAGCCAGATAAAATTCAGATGGTAGCCCAAGTTCAATCACAAAATGCAGCAGACTTATCGCTGCGAATTACACCCTACTTATTTTAGATTGTCCATGTACTATCTCAACTGAAATAAGGCATTTTCAGTCAATATTTTTTTTTTATTACAGGTACAAAGATTCCTACCATACAAATTCCCTTCCAGGCGTTGCCATTCAGCTGGCTTCTTCCAGTCATACGTAGGATACCGGAGGGCGATGATGGAGACTGGCACCTCGTTGTAACGAATAAGTAAGGAAGAACCTTTTTTTTCTCTCTTCTTCCATTCTTTTTAATTTATACTGACATGGTACTGATAGTTCTACAAATAACAGACACGCGGCGGTGTTCTATGAATAGTTCCAGGTGTTTTACAATTATGGAAAAGTGTTTTCACCTTACACGCTCGGAAAGATTCTATTTCTTATTCAAAATCTGAGCGCAAAACTCCATATTGTGCTCTAGAGCGCTAAGTGTTTTCAAAATCCGATTATTTTCTACACTGTCAGGCGATCTAGTCCCATCCAATTCCAAGAGCTACTACCATTTGGTATTAATATTTTATTTCCGACTTTTGTTTCACCATATTTCAAAACCAATACCAAAACAAGTTTGAAGAAATTAAGTACGTCAGGTTCAGAAAAATTAAAACGCTTTTAGTGATTTTAATTAAGGTGTAAAAATGACCTACTACAGTTTCAAAGAACACCGACGATATCTTAAAAAGCCCGCTATCCGGTGTAATGTTGAGGCGACCAATTGGTCGGTTTTCAATTGTCAAAACAATTGTTAAAAAAATGGCCACAGTTTGAGATCTATACCATTTATGTCCAAACCTACCAAGGTAGCTCGATGGAGCCCCGCAAGGTTTAAAGTAACCTAACACTAACACTAACTTAGCTACACTCAGGATTCTATAATTGAACCGCTCGCTTCGTTCGCGATTCAATCTTAGATCCCTTCGATCGCTCAGTTTTCAATACAAGTAGGTATACTCACGCATAACAAATAACTATTTATGTAGTTCTTAAATCACATTAAGAAAAAAAATTACAATAATACCACTGAGATTAAGCAAAATACCAAGTTGTATGATACTTCTAACAATCTAAGAGAAAACTTGTATTTGTTATTGTTGTGATGGAAACGTGTTTTAAAGGCAGGATTTCGAGGCTGGGATGATTTTTTACATGTTCACAATAAAAATAGAAGATGAGGTCGACGCTACGGTTGGGCTCGTGATCGTCAACATCGACGACAATCCTCCTGTTATCGAGATGGTCGATCGTTGTCAGATAGCTGTGAGTTACTACACTTATGTACACTTTCCACTTCAAGCTAACATTTAAGTTATTGTAAGTAGTAAAGTTCTAGAGTGTGAAAAGAAAGAAAGAAAAGTATCACACGGAGGCTAATCTGTCCGCTTTTTCCCCACTGCTTAACTGTAAGTGCTCAACTGCGAATAGTTGAGCAGTGGGGAATTCCCAATTCTCAACCAATCTAAGTAGTTGAGAATTTGGGCATTATTCCTATTCCCTACTGCTCAACTAACACAAAGGACATTTTTTTTAGCGTGGTAAAATCAACAAATGAGTCCTCCCACCCCTACTGTCAGACTCGTACTGACTAAAATCCACGGTGTCCTTCAATATGCCCTTTACGTTCGGGGGTCACGGTAATTCGTTAGTCCCGCGACCCCGGCAGGCTTTGAACACAAAGGACATAGGGAAAATAATTGAAACAGGGACAAGACAGAGAAGAGATGATATTTTTTTTATGAAAACTTTTTTAAATACACATTACTTGCCGAGTACATTTGAAAATCCTAACTTTACCTGGGCGATGCCGATGTCATCCAACATATTGCAAATTCCAATTTTGCAAAAAAATTGTTTAGGACCAAATGAAAATATTGTCGATTGATGACTTAGTGACAGAGAGAGATAGATCTTATCATTAATTAGACGACCAGGCCACAATTTAAATAGAAGTAGATCAGTTTGAAGTTGAGCAGTGGGGAATGTAAAACACACAACTCATCTGAGCAGTCACTTGAGCAGTTTCGAGCATTTGAACAGTTTAGTTGAGCAGTGGGGAAATAGCAAATCTGCCGCTTACAAACAGCGCCATTCGGAGGGGACCCTAAAAGCAAATTACAGCATGGGACAGAGGCGTCAAGATAGCAAAGTTCAACCGTGTTTTTATTGCATGTGCTTTAACTTGCGGAAAGTAACTATCACATCAGCAATATTTCTTAAAGTAGTTATCTGTAACCAACAGACAACCTAAAAAGTTACTTGACGCTGTCTTTCTAGTAGGTATCTATTAATATAATGTTTTGCAATATTATGAAACAGCTTAATAGACAAGCAAATAAAAGTATATACTCAACGAAAATACACACAGAGAGTTAACTAAAATTAATTTCTATAGGAACAAAGCGATGCTAGAGTGACGAAGACTTGTAAGTACACAGTGCATGACATTGACGGAGCGATCAGTACGAGATACATGCACTTCAGAATTGGAAGTGATCGAGGAGACGAACAAGTCTTCAGTTTAGTCAGAGAACCAGGCCCGGAAAGTAGTGGAGAGATGTGGTGTTACATGGTGGTGGAAGTTAAGGGATCCCTCGATTTTGCGCAGAACCCACTTCATATATTCGAAGCATGGGCTTACGTGAGTATTTATCGAAAATTTTAATTTAGATTAAGTATTAATTTTAGTTTTGTTTATATTATTATTCTACTTAGGCTCTGTAGGTACATCGAAATATGATTGGACTAATAATCACATAAATCCTCAGGACTCCAAACCAAATACGGACAACGTATTAATGACGGTCGAAGTACAGAACGTGGAACAGAGGTCGCCGCAATGGATGGAGATCTTCGCTGTGCAACAATTCGACGAGAAGATCAAGAAATCGTTCAGAGTAAGGGCTATAGATGCTGACACGGGAATCAATAAGACGATAAGCTATAGGCTACAAACTGCTGAGGGAGGTAAGAAATAATTGTTGGGCCAGGAGCAATTTCAGGAAGATAATTTATAAGTAATTTCATAAAAAATAACATTATAAATGACATACCTACTTTGCGAAACCAACTAATTGATAAAAACAATGAATGGAAGTTAAGTAATGTTTTTCGCATTTCAGAAGAAAATTTATTCGAACTTGAAACGAAAGAAGGGAGTCCGGGTGTATGGCTTAATGTCGGGCCTATAGACAGAGATGCACTCGAAAAAGAAGTGTTCGAGTTGTCTATAATAGCGTACAAGTACGGTGACGATGGTAGATTGTACGAGACGCCTGCCAACATCACTATTATAATCAACGATGTCAATGACCAGTTACCTATGCCTCTCAAAGAAGGCGGTATTTACACTATTGACATTATGGAGGAGACTGCTATGACTCTCAATTTAGAGAACTTCGGGTTTCATGATCGTGATCTAGTAAGTTTCTATATTTTAAAAAAAGAACGTTATAATGTGTTTTAAAGTAAATTAATCATTTAGGTAGTTAGTTGTTTCATCAATAGTTTATCTAAATATTGATAAAATCCCGTAAATTTTTCGGTCGTCGAAAGTCGGTCACTTTGTTTCTTATTTCCTTGACTTGTTTGTCACCGACTTCCGAAAGAAAAGTTATTTCTAAGTTTTTGGTGTTTTTTGGAACACGGTTTTATTTTTTCAAAATCTTTTATTATCTGAAAGTCGTATACCTACCTACAATTATTTTAGAGTAATATTGCTTTGTTTGATGAACAGGGGCAAATCCATATTAGCAGAATCATAACATAACACGCATAACACAAATTGCGATAAAATTATTCTTAACTAGCTTCTGCCCGCGACTTCGTAAGCGGATCCTGTTGCTTATGCCAGCGACAACGGAGTCGTCAAAATCGAAGATCTGAAACGTCTGATGTCCAATAGAGCCCGGGTAGATAATTAATGGGAGTTCTGGCCAGTAGAGTCAGATTTTTAGTGATATACCATCGTCATCGAAAATCAATCCTAAAGTCTTACCGCCTTCACAGCGTGGAGGTACTCCCAGTTTATGTTATTTTATCATTGAATTTTTCAACTGGGCGTGGATAGCTATTTCCGAAACTATGAGGAATATCAAAACACGTTGAAAGGAGTCACGAGGCCGATTTTGACGAAAACTAAAACTGCGTCATTGGATTTTAGAAAAAATAATAATCCTGGCCAGGAATCGACCCCGCTGATTTTGGAAAAAAAAATCACACCCTGTATTATTACACTATTCGATAGTGTTGCTAATAAGGATCAAATTCTGGGAAGTAATCATATACGGCAAACTTAACGAAAACGTTTTATTACAAAAAAAATCAATCTTCAAGGCAATGACTATATTCGAAACATATAAGTTAACCATTTCTTCTTGGAAAAAATGCAATTTTTTGTTCAACTCAATTATTTCGTATTAATTGCTGAATACAGCGGGATTGTTGAGACGTCAAATCCAGTGAAACATTGAAAACAATGAAATTTTATAATTCGAATTAATAAAATTATGGATCAGTAGAAGGAAAGTAACATAAAATAGCAATTTCATAAAAATCTGTAATTTCCTTAAGTTTGCTGTATACCATTACTTCCCAGAATTTGATCCTTATTAGCAACACTATCGAATAGTGTTGCTAATAAGTAATGCGACGTCATTACTATAAATGTCATAGTTTAGCTGGGCTCTTGGAGTTCCACATCAGGTGTTCCAGATCTTCAATTTGTATACGTTACAGAGAGTGCTCGTTAGGCTTAACAACTCTTGCTAAGACGTCATCCTACTATCCTATCCTATCCTACTAATATTATAAATGCGAAAGTTTGTGAGGATGGATGTATGTTTGTTACCCTTTCACGAAAAAACTACTGACGGATTTGAATGATTCTTTTTTTGGTGTATAGATATAAAGTCTGGCCAACATAATATATAGGCTATTATAATTTATCTTGAAAACTTGAAGACCTGGTGCAGAACCGCAACAGACCAGCTAAGCTATGAGAGATATAAAAAAAATAATAAAATAATTAATAGATTTAAAAAATCTAAAAACCCACGTTTTTAAATGTCCTAAAAATAAGAAAATAACCCTACGGGGCTGAGAGAGGGGCCACTCAAAACGTGGGGGCGTTTATTATTTAAGGGATTATTTATGGGATATATTTACATGACGTGTATAGATCGTGGGTGTAACTTGCAAAGATACGCCCCCACGTTTTGAGTGGCCCCTCTCTCAGCCCCGTAGGGTTATTTTCTTATTTTTAGGACATTTAAAAACGTGGGTTTTTAGATTTTTTAAATCTATTAATTATTTTATTATTTTTATCATTGTTCATCGGGTTTGAAGCCACTCTGAAAATTTCAGCCTGCTAGCTTATCGGGAAGTGCCTCAAAGCCTGTCCGCCATCTTGGACGTCCGCCATATTGGATTTAAGTCACATGACTATTTTTTTCGTATTCCTGACAGCAAACCCTTTCATTTGATACCCATATCATGGGGATGGATTTCAAACAGCCAGTCTAACATCTTGGACGTCCGCCATATTGGATTTAAATCACGTGACTATTTTTTTCGTACTCCTGATAGCAAACCCTTTCATTTGATATCCATATCATAGGGGTGCATTTCAGATAGCCTGTCTGCCATCTTGGACGTCCGCCATATTGGATTTACGTCACGTGACTATTTTTTTCGTATTTCTGACAGCAAACCCTTTCATTTGATACCCATATCATGGGGATGGGTTTCAAATAGCCAGACCGCCATCCTGGGGAGGCCGCCATATTGAATTTTTTATGACGTTTCTTAGCTAGTCATGTATTGTCATCAGAACTCAAAGCGTGTACAAAATTTCAGCCTGCTAGCTTATCGGGAAGTGCCTCAAAATTGAGTTGCAAAAGTCCAACCGGAACGACAAACAAACAAACAAATAAACAAACAAACAAACAAGAAAAGTGAGTGTATAAGAAAAAAACAAACAAACATACAAACAAACAAACAAGAAAAGTGAGTGTATAAAAACGTGGGAAAAAAAAAAAAAAACGTGGGAAAAAAAAAAAAAAAAAAAAACAAACAAACAAGAAAAGTGAGTGTATAAAAACGTGGAAATATATAATAACGTGGGAAAAACGTGGGAAAATGGTGCCATAGCAAAAATTGTTCCATGTGATGAACATTTTCTACTGAGAGAATAAATTTGAAGATTTGGAACACCTGATGTGGAACTCTAAGAGCCCAGCTACACTATAACATATACAGGAATGACGTCTTAGCAAAGTTGTTCAGCCTGATGAGCACTCTCTGTTGACGTATAAAAATTGGAGATCTGGAACACCTGATTTGGAACTTCAAGAGACCAGCTACACTATAACATATATAGGAATGATGTCTTAGAAAATTTGTTCAGCCTAATGAGCACTCTCTGGTGTCGTATAAAAATTGAAGATCTGGAACACCTGATGTAGGACACCAAGAGCCCAGCTAAACTAAATCATATACAGGAATGACGTCTTAGCAAGAGTTGTTTAGCCTGATAAGGACTCTCTGTTGCCGTATAAAAATTGGAGATCTGGAACACCTGATGTAGGACACCAAGAGCCCAGCTAAACTAAATCATATATAGGAATGACGTCTTAGCAAAGTTGTTCAGCCTGATGAGCACTCTCTGTTGACGTATAAAACAGAAGATCTGAAACACCTGATGTGGAAATCAAAGCTATCACTAATTTCACTGTATAATTTTAAAATAACATGAGGTAGAGAGAGGTACCTCCATGCAGTAAAGGCGGTAACAGTTTAGAACTTTTCGATGACGATGAATACTTCTCGTATATGAATAAAAATTGGACTCTACAGGCCAAAACTCCCATTTATTTTTTTACCCGGGCTCTTGAAATTGAACATCAGACTTATCAGATGTTTGATTTTGACGACCCCGTGGTGCTGGCATAAGCAACAGGATCCGCGTACGAAGTCGCGGGCAAAAGCTAGTTCCTTTATAATTTATAGTTAAGCTGGGCTTTTGGAGTTCCACACCAGGTGTTTCAGATCTTCAAATTTATTCTCTCAGCAAAAAATGCTTATCACGTGGAACAATTTTTGCTATGGCACCATTATTGTATCTCTTATAGTTTAGCAGGTCTGTTGCGGTTCTGCATCAGGTGTTCAAGTTTCCAGGATAAATTATAGCCTATATGTTAATCGGACTTAATACCTATACAAAAAAAAACATTCAAATCCGTCCAGCAGTTCCGAAGATTAGCGTGCACAAACACACAGACAAACAGACAAAAAAAATTTTAATTACAATTTCGGGTTCAGCATCGATAAAATAACAACCCCTGCTACTTTTTTTTATATGTATACCTATTTACATTGTACAGACACCACTTTTCTACATGTATAGATACAGATAACATCTACTTTTAAAAAAAATGTGATTCTTAGTTTTAGATTTTTAGTTTTAGTTGGTATTTACCTTTATTTAAAATAAATAAAATCCATTTTAAAATATTCCATTTTACGAATGGGCTATTTAACTAAAAATTTCTAATTAATCTGTCAGTTAGATTATCAAATAATATTTGACCCGTATTTTTTCTTTTTGTACGCAAACCAAAATTGACGGAGATACTCGTATATATGATGCTTTCAAAATTGCCAATACGTCACAATTTAGTACATTTCTTACTGAATTCTGACGTCACGAGCCCCCACTCTCGAGTCTTGATGTGTTATAAATATCTTCGTAAATATTCATTGATTTTACATAAGAAAAAATCTGTGTCCGTTATTTTTCAAAACTCTAAATAACGGACTTATTAGATTTATAATTTATTGATACTGTCAAATAGCCTATTGTATCAGAATTCATAGATACTATGTTTTTATAAAGTGGGTTTTTTAGACCTCCAAGCTGTTTGTTGACGGCGTCATGAAGAGTCACTACAACCTTTATACTTTACACAACCTTTTTTATTACATAAAAAACCTTTTTTATTACATAAAAAAGGTTTATTTTGAATTTTACGTCTTTCCAGGGACCCAATGCACAATACAACGTGCACTTGGAGAGTGTATATCCGGAAAGAGTACATGAAGCATTCTATGTTGCACCAGAAGTTGGCTACCAGCGGCAGTCCTTCATTTTGGGCACCCGGGACCATCATATGCTTGATTATGACAATGAAACAGTTGACTTTACGAAAATTCAAATAAGGGTATGTTGTATTTTTTAATCAATGTTAGGTAGCATACCAGTATCGTAAGGGTAGGCCTTAAAATGAACATGGACAAGACAAAAGTCATGTCGAATGTCCATGTGGCACCCGTACCGGTTGTTGTTGGGAATGATACTCTCGAAGTTGTAGACCATTATACTTACCTTGGACAGATTGTTCAGTTAGGTAGGTCCAACTTCGAGAAAGAGGTCGCCCGAAGAATCCAACTCGGATGGGCAGCGTTTGGGAAGCTACGTGATATCTTCTCATCGAGAATCCCACAGTGTCTCAAGACAAGGGTGTTTAACCAGTGTGTGTTGCCAGTGATGACATATGGCTCTGAAACGTGGTCTCTGACTGCTGACCTTTTAGAGAGACTAAGAGTCACTCAACGAGCGATGGAATGAGCTATGCTTGGAGTTTCTTTGCGGGATAGAATCCGGGACATGGATATTCGGCGAAGAACCAAAGTCACCGACATAGCTCGTAAAATTTGCAAGTTGAAGTGGCAATGGGCAGGCCACATCGCTCGTAGAACTGACAACCGATGGGGAAGAAAAGTTCTCGAGTGGCGACCACGGACCGGAAGACGCAGCGTAGGCAGGCCTCCCACTAGGTGGTCCGACGACATCGTGAGGGTCGCGGGCAACCGATGGATGCAAGTGGCGAATTGTCATTCGGCGTGGCGGTCTAAGGGGGAGGCCTATGTTCAGCAGTGGACGTCTTCCGGCTGATGATGATGATGATGATACCAGTATTGAAAACTAGGTACCTAGGTAGGTAGGTCCTATTGTCTTAATTTCAAAGTTATATCATATCGTATTTAACTTTAATATTCTTTTTTTTTTCCATAATTTGTTATCATTATTTTTTAAATACAGCTCTCAAAATTATTTGGATAAAATGTCATTATAACATTTTACTCCTTAATTTCGATCAACCTTATCGACCATACCACCACATTAGGCCAAAAATGCAATATTCGTCAACGTTGCAAATAAAATGATTCAACATGTAGTGTACATTTTTTGAATCTCTTCGTAAATTCTGCAGGCGGTGGCAATAGACTCGCTTAACAATACCTTGAGAGGATTCGCAACGATCAACATTAACCTGATTAACTGGAACGACGAGCTGCCGATCTTCAAGGATGCTGTGCCGTCGGTCGAGTTCAATGAGACGGTGGCCGCCGGCTTTCACGTGGCCACCATCAAGGCCGAAGACAGGGATGTAGGTGATATAGTCAAGTAAGTTTACGGTACATCTTCACATGCTGGAATCTGGAAGACGTTATTTCATATCTGTTTCGTCCGTTCTTTTTACCCGACTGTGCGACGCAAAGGAGGGTAATGTGTTTATCAGTCTATGTATGTATGTTTGTTTCTATGTGGCGTTCTAGAGACCAAACGCGTAGGCCGATTTTGATAATTCTTACGTCAATCGATTCGTCTTAACCTACCTTGCGAGTGTCACTAAAGACATGACAGTAATCAAAATTAACCACAGCGACAACCAGACGCCATATTGTCAAAATGAAAAAAATAAAAGTCGATGAACTATGTCAAGTGGGTTGAATAGGTATTTTACTTTTTATTTACGACTCACAGACCCCTTGGGAAGATTTGATTGGTAAAATTTGAATGGGCCCCGACTGTGAGTCGTTCTGTTCTGCTTCTTCCTGCTGTTCTGTTGGGCTTGTTTCTTTCTTTTTAGTTTTTATTTAAGTTAACTTTTTCACGTATTTTTCAAAATTAGTTTTTACGCAGTCGGGTTTTTTGTTTTTCTTTTAATTTTTTTTTTTTCGTATTCTTTCTTGATTTAGTACATTTCTTTAAATGTTGAGAATATGTATAACAAAATGAGACAGTGTAATTTTTTATTTGCCGTTGGTCCTGTCTAGCATTTGTATATCAGTTTTGAAGGGGTTCATGTTACCTGACACCTGGGTTGTGAAGATAGGCAGTCGCTCCATCTGATAGCTGCATCTGCTTGGACTGAGCCAATCCCAACATATCTAGGAAAAGGATAGGCAGATAATAATGCCATTATAATTAACCAAAATTTTGATTGTTCTTACAGGCATTCGCTGATGGGTAACGCTGACGAATTTCTGAGTATTGATAAATCCAGCGGCGAAATCTTCGTGGCAGTCAACGATGCTTTTAACTATCACAGGCAGAACGAGCTATTTATACAGGTTTATCTTTAGTAATCTATATTAACATAACAATATCATAAATCTGAAAAGTTTATTTGTTTGTTTCGTTGAACGCACTAATCTCAGAAAATACTGATTCGAATTATAAATATTTTTATAACACCATGCTACACCCGGGGAAGAGCTAGTTTTTTTAATTTAGATACCTTAAATTAGGTACTTCAGTATTTTCCTTATATCATTTTAACGGTAAAGCTGGTATTATTCCACCTCGTCCGTTTATGAAAATTAAGTGTTTCTTATCTGTTATAATATTTTAATTACGCCTCACATGCAACATAATATTCTTACTGTTTTACTAGATTAGAGCCAACGACACGCTAGGCGATGGTCCTTACCACACCGCCACCTCTCAGCTGGTAATAAAGCTAAAGGACATCAACAATACACCTCCCGTCCTCAGACTTGTAAGTACGGAGTATAGAGCTTTTGAAAACATAGGTAGTACCCTCTTAATGGACCAAATGTCTTTGCATTATTTAGGGTAAGGCTGCTGTTAATAAGTCTTGTGTGCGAATGTGGTTCCTGAACGATGTACGAAATCCACCGTGACTTTTTAGTCGTCTTACAAAAGCAGCCCAGTTCATGTATCCAATGACTAGAACACGTTTGTGATAAAAAAATATGTATTTAAGAGATTTGAAAAATTTAATAATAAAACTTTAATTGGTTATTATGACACAAGGCGTAGTTAGAAACGCCCTTGTCTCATAGAAAATGGAAATGGAATGATCTACCCGACTATACATAGCAACATACGCGCTGGTGACGTCAGCGTCGCTCTACTACGGTGCACTGTAAAGAAGAGTATAAATTCGTACACGCGTCCAACATCAGCGTATAAGAGTCCATTCACACGAACGTTTTTTTCTGAGCGTTAAAAAAACGCCGGAAATAGAACAAATGCATTCACATTTATCTGTTCACAAGTTAGCGCATTTAAAACGCGGCGTTTTTTTCGAACTGCATTTAATTTTAAATGCTGGGCGGTGACAGTTAAGTTCAATTTACCTTTTTGTTAAAACTCAGCGCCTTTTTAACGCCCAAAAAAAGCGCTCATTCCAATGGGCTCTAAGGAATTTAGGCCTTACTCAACATATACATGAGCACAATTTGATTATGACTTGTGTCCCCCAGCCTCGCAGGGGTCTGCAAGTGGAAGAAAACGTTAAGCACGGCCACCTGATCACCGAAGAGGTGACCGCCTCTGACCCTGACACTACGGCTGAGCTCTGGTTTGAGATCGATTGGGACAAATCCTATGCCACCAAGCAGGGCCCCGAGACACCCGAACGCGAGTACCGAAAGTATGATAATTTGTGCTACTTACTATTCTTTCATCTGTGGAGTTCTTTCTTTAAAAGACCATCTCTGGCGTGAATCTGCATGGTCCTCACATGATCTAGACCAAAACAAATTATGAGTTTGTTTCTTTTCAGAGTAGAATCTTCGAAATTTTAATCCATTTTGCACAGAGCTGTTTTCTTATTGCGTCGCCGTCGGACACGCATCTGAGGGCCTCGATAAAACGATTCGAACACCCAAAAAACCTTATATTCGAAAGCACAAATCGATTTCAATATCTTATATCTTACTTAATTGGTTTTATGTCATAGTTTTTATTTTGTAAATATTTAGGTTTAATTAATGTATTATTGTATTGTTTTTAAGTTAGATGTATTACAATTGCTATGAAATAGTTCCTGAATCTTGAACCTATATGTGTGTTTTCATATCTTATTGAACATTTAAATGTAAAATATTCCAGCAAAGAAACGATAGTTTTAGACTCGAGATGTGGCGCTGTTTTAAGTAATTCGCCTCGTATGCGTGCGTATTTGGTTATTATGATTATGAAATTTCCAGCTGCGTAGAAATTGTGACAAGATACCGGGACGAAAACAAAAAAGGCGAAGCTTACGGGCGATTGGAGGTGCGACAGATCAGGGACGACCCAGTTGTCACCATCGATTACGAAGAGTTCGAGGTGCTGCATCTCACCGTCAGGGTCAGGGACAATAACACCGTCCTCGGAGACGACTATGATGAAGGTAAGTGCCTCTAAAGCCGGAAAAGTAAAGAGATATTGTTTGCATCACCATCATCTCTCTGGTCTTTTCTCAAGTAAGTTAGAGACAGCTTCGATAATCTGATGCAGCTGCCTACCTATATTTAACATGGAGTTACTTCCGTCTGAACCATTTAGTACTGTGGGTAACCTTCTATAAGACTGGTAAAATTTATATAAAAAAAGTTTTTAAAAAGGAACCGAATTCAAAAATAAATACAATAAAGTGTAAGGGTGTTACCACACCAATCGATCGACAGTCAATCGATGCCATCGATCTATGGTAGAATGGATTAGTCGACGTCGATCGATAGTTTCTACCACACCAATCAATCGATAGTCGACCGATGCAATCGACCGGCAATCGATCGATTGGTTAGTCGACCGGTATTTGTCGATCAATTAAAGCTACCACACCAATCGATCAACGTCGATCGATCGACTGTCGATCGATTGGTGTGGTAACACCCTAAAGAATCTTTTTTTTTTTAAATCGGTTATTACATTGACTTATGCCACCGGCTTCCGAAAGAAAAGTTGTTTTAATCTTTTTTGTGTTTTATTTTTGAAGTCGGTTTTTTTTTTATTTTACCCACTTAATTCAGATACCTATGTAACAAAAATCTTCGTATATTCGGAGGATTTGAAAATTCGCCATCTAATAAAAAATTCATGTGGATGGGATATCCATTATTGTTGTATATTAAAACCTTCTCCAGAATGTAACGAACACTTTTCTAAAACCGCAAAATCGGTTCAGTCAAACACGAGATAATCACAACATACTCGTACATACAAACATTCAGGTAGAACTACGAATCTTCTTTTTTGAATTCTGTTAATAATATAAATGTTGCATCTAAACATAATTAAAGTCTCACCGAGTAAGACCGAGACCCCTGGGCCACCACCGCTCTCGCTTTAGGCCGGGACTCCACCAAAGCGGAGACGAGGGAATATTTGTTTGAATAACCTATAAGATTTCCACCAAAGCTAAGCGGAGAGGAGATGTGGTTATCTGATTGGTTATTCAAACACATCTTCTCTCGTCTCCGCTTTGTTGGAGTCCCGGCCTTAAGCCCCTAATTGCGGAAACCGCATCCAGCCTTCACTGCGATGAATGATTGTACCTTGTTCCAGCCACATTGACGATCACGATCATCGATTTGAACGACAACTGGCCGATCTGGGGGGAGGGCCAGCTGACGCAGCAGTTCCGCGTTCGAGAGATGTCCCTTAGCGACGTCGTTATTGGCTCCTTGCACGCCACCGACATCGACGGCCCGCTTTACAACCAAGTGCGCTACACTATCCAGTGAGTCATCATTATCAGCCAAACCATGGAGTTTCTTGCCGGTTCTTCTCCATGGAATCGACCAACCCGAACCGAGCACCTGTTGTCGACGTTTTATAAGTGCTCTCAGGGGCCTATGTGAAATTTTGAGCCTATAATGTTCCCACTGGCTGGGACACGGGCCTCCTCTCTGTTAGAGGGAGAGGGCCAAAATCCACCACGCGGGCCCAGTGCGGGTTGGTGAATGTCACATGTCTCTGAATTTTTGGTTCCAGGATTCCTTACGATGTTTTCCTTCACCGTTTTAAGAGCAGTTATTATTATTTCCTTTATTCATTAAACTTACATATAATTACATTTTTAAATATTTTAAATAAAAAACAAAACGATATAAAACATTTAAAAATATAAAAATAGAGATCCGCCGGTGTGGGAGCAGGGTCCAAGCTACCGGTGGTTAGGGCTCCAGAGACAGGAACCTCCTCACAATGCGAGCCGTATCAAGGAGTACTGCCTTCTGAATCAGGCCCTTGATCCAATCCCCTAAGGAGAGCCTCGAAAGGTGTTCGTCGAGGCTCTTTGCCATCAGGCCATTGGCAGTAACGACAATCGGCACAATGATAGCCGAGTTCACATTCCACATGTCGACAACCTCACGCGCCAGGTCGAGATATTTGATTTGTTTATCTTTCTCAGCCTTCACGAGGTTCTCGTCATGTGGGATGGTAACATCGATTATCATTGCGCGGCGCGCTGATCTGTCTATCACTACTATGTCAGGCTTATTGGCGACAATAGTCCTATCAGTAATGATAGGCAGATCCCAGTACAACGTGACATGGTCTTTCTCGAGAACTGGGTCGGACACATACTTGTAATACGGTACCTCAGATTCCACAAGTTTGTATTTCAACGTAAGTTGCTGGTGGATGATTCTGGCTACTAGGTTGTGCCTGTGCAAGTACTCGCCGTTAGCAAGACGAGAACAACCAGAGATAATATGTCTAATGGATTCACCTGGACGATGGCATGCCCGACACACGTCAATCGTCCCATCCTTTATAATATGTCTCCGGTAGTTGTTCGTCAAGATAACTTCGTCCATAATCGCAAATTATTATTATTATTATTACTAGCCTGTACTTCCCCACTGCTGGGCAAAGGCCTCCCTCCATTCCTTCCAACGGTCTCGATTGTGCGCCATTTCCTTCCAATTCTCAAAGAAGGCATCCAGTGAGAGCAGTGGTGATGAAATAAATAACACAAAGTAATGCGCCTGGCGGGGTTCGAAACCACGACCTACACTCGGTACCGCTCCTTTATCCACTGGCGACGGTGAGATCCAAGAAGTATCATTAAGTTTTACCTTTAGAGCTTACGAGCATTTTTTGATCGTGGTAAAATCATCAAGTGAGTTTTCCCACCCAGGGCGTAACGGGAAGGACTGTCAGACGTGTACTGACTAAAATCCACGGTGATCCTTCAATAGCCCTTTACGTTCCAGGGTCACAGTTACCTGATGAGACAGTCCCGCGGCCTCGGCAAGTTTACAAGCAAAGTCTAAATGGTAATCACTCTTGACAGTTCAAAAATAAAAAAAACTATTTCACTATAGTACACGAACGGACTTGCTTTAGCAAAAAATTACAGATCCTAACACTTTCGCGGGCGCAACTTCTTGAATCCGTTTTCTAGTTTGACACAGTAAATGTCCCTACTTTATATGACGTATTAATACGTAGAGTCCTAATGATGTTAAATATTTTAAAGACATTATGACAGAAACGTTTTATCACGTCATCGTTTGCACCCCTGTAGTGACACATTGCACTAAGTGTAGGAGCGCGGAAGGCGCGGGGGACGTATAAACACGTTGTGCCGCCGCATGTGAGTGGCGTTGCCGCACACTACCAACGGCTTGTGTTCAAATAGTAAAAAAATCGAGTCTAGTACGTGACAGTAAAGTTTCTAGTATTTTACATGTTGTGACACAAGGTAGGAACATTATGATTTTAAAGTTCATAGGATCAAGTTCTTTCGTCAATTATTTTTTCTATTTCAACGTCATGCCACGTTGTGCCCTATCAAAAACTCAAATTGAGACGTACAATCTCGTTGTGAAAGTGTTAATAATATTTGTTATTGGTTTTGTTATTTTTAGACCGAAAGACGGAACTCCAGAGGATCTAGTGGCGATTGACTTCGTGACTGGCCAGATGACGGTGCAGAAGAACCAAGCTATAGACGCGGACGTGCCGCCAAGATTCAACTTGTACTACACCGTCACAGCCAGCGACAAATGTTCCTTGGAAGACCAGTCGGAATGTCCGAAAGATGAAACTTACTGGAATACAACTGCAAACGTATGTCTTGAATCAATAGCAATTTTTTTTTCTTTTTCATCGGCATAGCGATACAAAGTTGTATTTGAATGAAAAAATCAAACGTACGAAATATTATCTATTTTGATGTCTTGAGGTGCCCCAACATAATTGAAAATCGGTAAAACAACGCGCGGTGATCCTTCAATAGCCCTCTACACTCCAGGGTTAAAAAGGTTAAAAATGGTTATACCATTTTTTTTTCCATTTAATCTAATTTTTCAATGAAAGTATTTTCCTGAATCAATCAATTAACATCGACGCATCTCACAAATTAAACAGTAAAATGGCGTTCAAACAACGTACGTGTAGTACCTACTTATTATTACCGACTTCAAAAAAAAGGAGGTTATCAATTCGACCCGTATGTATGTAATAGGGGTGACCACTGAAAATCAGCGCTGTGCTGTGGGTCCCCCATAGCACAGCTTTATGCTGAGTGGCCGCCTTTTTTGTCACAGTCATGACATACAGCTGCCTATGTTTTGTATGTCTCTTTTTATTATGTTTTCGAGTTTGTATTGTAATTTTCCTGCTTTATTTAAGTTTGTCCTTGTTGAATGTATGTACATGTCTGTGGTAAATAAAATATTTTTTTTCTTTTTTCTTTCTTTCTTTCTAATATTATCAGAACTGCCCAGTTTTCATATATGTTAGTCTTTATCAGCGTCTGAACAAATGTGCCAAATTTCATAAGTGTATGTATGACGTCTGATAGGGGAGAATGGAAGAAGAAAACGTGTTGCGCCGACCCCAAATAGAATGGGATAAGGGCAGGAAGAAGAAGAAGAAGAAGAAGATGTATGTATGTATGTATGTTTTTATGTTTGTGCACGCATATCTCCGGAACTATAAGTTCGATTTAAGTAATTCTTTTTTTGTTTTACTAGGTATTGTTCAACTTAGGGTACACTGCAAGTTTCATCAAAATCGGTTCAGTAGTTTTAGATATGGATTTTTTTATGTTGTGACGGATTACAAGATTAGTGCATATGTAAGAAAATTTTGTATTTTACAAGAATTTGGGTTGAATATGTAATAAATAAAAAACTAAAAAGGGTAAAATAAAAACTTTTTAAAAAAAAGTACCGACTTCAAAACAAATACAAAAAAGTTTAAAATAACTTTTCTTTCGGAAGTCGGTGGCTTTGTTTTGTTGTGTCATTGAATATTGCCACCGAATTCCGAAAGAAAAGTTATTTTAAACTTTTTTGTATTTGTTTTGAAGTCGGTACTTTTTTTTTTAAGTTTTTATACATATGATGAGAGTAGTGAAATTACCTCCCCCGCGTACCACCACCCCGTGCTTCACCGAACACATCTCAAGATTACATTTTTTGTCATAAACTAACAGGGCAACGTTCAGAATATAATTTAGCGGAAATAATATGAATGTGTTTTTGACCAATGTTCGTTTTCGCTTATATTATATAATGAGGTTGGGGGCACCTCGAAATATCTTAAGAGCCAAACAAATTTTTTTGTATAAATTTGGGAGTTAGAAGAGCAACTTTTTACAGGTATTCCAAAACGATTAACATAAAAAATATTTCGCTCCGTTTTCACGTTTATGATATTATTATTATTATTTAGTAGGGTCTACTAATAATATATAATAATGTATAATTATAATAATATCATAAACGTGAAAGTTTGTTTGTATGGCTGGATGTTTGTTCCTCTTTCACGCAAAAACCACTGAACGGATTTTGATGAAATTTGTTAAACAGATAGTTTATAACCTGGACTAACACATAGGACAGTTTTTATCACGATTTTATGTTCCTGTGGGATAATTTTCCAGTTGTAGCTGGTGAAACCGCTGGCAACGGTTACTGAGAAATAATCTCCAATTTAAATCAACATTTGGTGTTTTTTTTTAAATATTGGTATATGGTAAAAACTGTGTCTGCGTAACAGATAACGATCCAGATAATCGACACAAACAACAAGGTGCCTTTCGTGGAGCCCGACAAGTTCGAAAAAGAAGTGACCATTGTCGAGGATCCAGTTACTGGTGACGTCAAGTTCCTGACCAATGCCAGCATCTACGAGGACGCAGACAGCGGGGACCAGGTCCTCCAGCTCTTTGTTGGCGACTTGGACAGAGATCGTAAGGCACATTATTATTATTAACTTTGTATTTATTTGCAACTTTGGAAGACTATGGGCTAAACATCTGAAAAATGTCATTCAAATATGTCTCCTACATCTTCCGAAGTTCCGATGTATTCGCCTTTACTGTCTAAGTTAGTAATAATGGTAGATTGAAAATGGAACAATTCATTTCAAGAGACTTTTTTGTGATTTCTATATCTGTTTTTAGTGTATTTTCTAGATTTTTTTGATCCTTTTATGAAATTGGCACCTAAAATAGATTCAAAAAAATTTGGTAATTTTCTTGGTGACTTTTTGTTTTTTACCCAACTGCGCGACGCAAAAGAGGGTAATGTGTTTATCAGTCTATGTATGTATGTTTGTTTCTATGTGGCGTTCTAGAGACCAAATGCGTAGGCCGATTTTGATCATTCTTACGTCAATCGATTCGTCTTAACCTTGCGAGTGTCAAAAAAGACATGACAGTAATCAAAATTCACCACAGCGCGCAGCAACAATATGGCGTTTGGTTGTCAAACGCCATATTGTCAAAATGAAAAAAAAAAGTTGATCTCAAGTGGGGTGTCGTTGAATAGGTATTTTAAATTAAATCATCTTTAGGTTTATTTTATCATTTTTCATTTTAATTAATAGTTTAGGATATACAACGATTCAAAGTTGTTTTAACAAAACAATCATTCTCGCTAATTTTCTTACTTATGGATTTAAGTTTTTATTTCAAGTATAAATGATATACAAACAAAAAAAAACAGTGAACAATGAATCGTAACTAAAAAGTATAAAATAAAAAAATAATTTAAAGAAAAACAAAAAACCCGACGGCGCGGCGTAGAAACTAATTTTAAAAGATACTTGAAAAAATTAACTTAAATAAAAACTAAAAAGAAAGAAACAAGCCCAACAGAACAGCAGGAAGAATCAGAACAGAACGACTCGCAGTCGGGGCCCATTCAATTTCTTTTTAGTTTTTATATACTTAAGTTAATTTTTTCAAGTATCTATTAAAATTAGTTTCTACGCAGTCGGGTTTTTGTTTTTCTTTAAATTATTTTTTTACTAAACTAAAATAAATTGTTTTTTCTAGTGCCGAACAACAACGTGAGCTACACAATCAACTTCGGAGTGAACCCTCGCATTCGAGACTTCTTTGAGGTGGACCTGGTGACGGGCTGGGTGCGGGTGCACTACCCCGGGCCTGAGAAGCTCGACCGGGACGGCACCGAGCCCACGCACACGATCTACTTCAGCATATTCGATAACTTCATGAGCGAAGGAGGTGCGTCATCTGGTGCACAACCATCTCATCATTCATCATCATTTCAGCCTATTACAGTCCACTGCTGGACATAGACCTCTCCCAGGGAGCGCCACAGCGCACGATCTCCTGCTTACCTTCTTCAGGTCATCGCTCCATCTTGCCGGGGGGCGTCCCATTCTCTCTCCATTCTCTCTCTCTCTCTCTCCATTCGAGAACCTTCCTACTCCACCTTTCGTCGCTTCTGCGGCAGACATGACCAGCCCACTGCCACTTCAGCTTGCTACTTCGACAATATCTAAAACTTTGGTGTTAAATGCCGTACAACTATGTGAATATGGCAAATTACATGGTGCCATAAAAACGATTCGCTTTAAAATTAAATAACACGAGAAGCGATCACTGAACGACAACCGAAGCAGTATACTTTTTTAAATAAATGTGATTATTTTTAGCTTTCCACAGTTTTCTACTAATTTGCATCAAATAATGTTTTCGTATAGTCGATTCTTCGCGTGAACCTCTGGTCTATAGGCCAGCCCTCTGGCTGGCCTATTTCTTGCTCAAAGAATCATCATTACCATCTAACGTGGCAATGATGCCAGCGTTCTGGGCACTTATCCTGTTGACAGTAATTTGGATGAATTTTTGACGCTCCTTTTTAGTTACATTAATTACTCGTATTGTTGGGTTAGTTAAGTATTTAAATAAATGTAAATAATGTATTCTGTTTGCTTAGAACCCAATCGCAACCAGATCAGCGGGGAAGCTCTTATAATTTTACTTGATGTGAACGACAACTGGCCCGAGCTGCCGTCACCGGACAACTTTCCCCCGTGGACCGTCTCTGAAAGTGAACTCGAGGTAATCTTTCTTATTGCCTCGCGCCTCGCTCTGCCACGTGACGATTTGCTACTGTTTCGAACACTTCTTATTTACTGTCTTACTTGTACTCACAGCTCATATTAGTATTTGATGCAAGAGCCAAAAATAATTTTTATTTTCATAAAAATTTGAGGAAATAAAAATAAACTTTCAGGGCGTCGAAATACCACCAGAAATCTTAGCACCCGACCGGGATGAACCAGGAACAGACAACTCCCGTGTGGCGTACGAGCTCCTGGGGGTGACCCCGGAGAGAAACATCGAAGTACCCCAGCTCTTCAAAATCAAGACCATAGAGAAAGATCGCGGAATAAACCAGACTGGGATGCTGGAAACTGTCACGCCATTACAAGGGTATTGGGGTACCTACGAGATTCACATAAAGGTATGATTTGGGCCATTGCGTTGCTTTATAGCCGATATAGTTTCATAGAATTTCGTTTCACGTAATTTTACTCATCTTATCATTTCACAGAATAATCAATTCACAGAATCACAATTAAATAAACATGATACTTACTATGGAATATTTTTAACGAAGAAAATGTTAAAATCACATTTTCTTCGTTAAAACAATCATTACATGAAACATTTTCTGAGATCCGAAACAAGGGTCACCATGATTCGGATTTTTTATTTCTTCTTTTAAATGTTTCATCTGCAAATATTAAAACATACTCGTATTTATATTTATAGATGGAAAGTTTTGGTCAGAATATCGTCTTTTTGTTGCTTTCTAGATCAAATCAACAGTTACACTTGTAACCAACTCGTAATGATGATTACATTCACAAGGAATTCTGCTTCTATTAAAACATAACTCATCATTTCTCAATGAAAACTCAACTTCTCTATGATGCATGTCAGTAATTTAAATAATTTAAATATTTGCACGACTTGTACGTCGAATATAGTGAGACTTTAACCTTCATTACCCGACTACGGCGAAGCAAAAAGGAGGGTTATGATTTTTTGACCGGTATGTATGTATGTATGTTCATCTGTTCCCTCATAACTTCTGAACTACTTATCACTACTTGACAAATGAGGTGTCGTTAGAAGCGTCTCAGTTGTCCGCTTTATAGCGGCCATACACCATACTGCCTATCGTACAATCGGCATGACGCTGCCGATTTGATCAGTTAGATTTGACCGTGTGTGGGCGTGGAATCCATCAAATTGGCATAACAATAGGCTTGATCATGCCGATTTGATCAAATCGATTTGATCATGCCAATTTGATCAAATCGATTTGATCAAATCGGAATGATCAAACTTCAAATCGGCAGCAGTGATACCAACTTAGCAACTTTATAGCTAGATCTAGCTAATATTCGGTAGCTACTTTTTAACCGACGTAAAAAAAGGAGGAGGTTCTCAATTCGAAACGTATATTTTTTTGGAACGAAGTTCCTTATGGCGCGTTACGAAAGGGGGCTAGGCGGAAAAAATTGTAACGACACTTTTTACAGACTGCGATGGAGTGGAGTGGAGTGGAGTGGAGTGGAATGGAATGGAGGGTCGGAAATCGCTTGAACCTTTTTTTAACTTGCTATCGTTAAGCAAGTTAAAAAACAGGTTCAAGCGATTTTCGACCTTATTGACATTCAAAATTTAGTTTGTTTTTTCTCACATTCTCGTTAGCTAACATTGCTGGGGTGCTAAGACAGGAAACCTCCACGTGCGCCCGTGGACTGGAGTTCCCTCTCGGATACGTCCGGGGGGAAGACCAGTTTTTCGGGCCGGTGCACCCTGGGATGCGGGCAAAAACTCTCCTTAGGCACTGTGTGCCTAAGGGGTTTCTTTGCCCGTATGCAAATAGCCTGTCGGGTGGACGCTCCAACGCGTGTCCCTCTGAACAGCAGAGGGCACAGCGGCGGAGTGGGCTTGCGGACGGTGAGTAATGGGTATGCTCGCCGTCCGACCAAGGACCAAGCCCGGGTTGGTGACGCGTCGTGTTTCACGCGTCACCGACGGGGCCAAATGCCTGCCTGGGTCGCGGATTTTTCTTAATCCAGGATACCGTGGCCCCGGAACGTAAAGGGCATCCGACGGAACACGGGTGGATTTTAGTCAGTAAGAGTCTGACAGTCCCTCCCGCCCCACCCAGGGCGGGAGGACTCATTTGATGATTTTGCCACCCTAAAAAAAAAAAAAAAAAAAAAGCTAATATTGCTCCTTCATTAAAATCCGGTGTTTGCATAAATGTCAATAAAGTCGAAAATCGATTGAACTCACTTTCACTTGTATTACCAACTGATTCCCACTAGTGGGATAAAACAAGTCGGTAAAAAAGTAGCTAAAAAGTTAAGCCACAAGTTTTATAAAATTGTAGCTGTCTGTCACCGAATAATAGCTAGATCTAGCTATAAAGTTGCTAAGTTGGCATCACTGCTGCCGAATTGAAGTTTGATCAAATCGATCGTCATGCCGATTGTACGATAGGCAGTATGGTGTATGGTGTATATGGACGAACTGCCAATTTGATCAAATCGATCGTCATGCCGATTGTACGATAGGCAGTATGGTGTATGGCCGCTATTAGGGTAGGTGACGTGTCACCAAATCCAATATGGCGCCCTCTAGGGGATGAAAAGTCGTAACCGAAAAAAAAAATATTTTCGCACAGTATCGACATGGGTATCAAATTAAAGGGCTTGATGAGCACATTTGAAATATATATACATTATATAGCTTTTACTAGCTACTTTGCCTGTTTCTAACAGTGTCAACATGGGTATCAAATGAAAAGGCTTAATGAGTACATTTTAAATTCACTCGCTGCTTTTTTACCATGTAACTCTAGCAAATAAATCATTCATTCATTCTGTTGCAGGCATTTGATCACGGCGTCCCACATCAAGAGTCTGACGAGAAGTACCAGTTAGTGGTGAGACCCTTCAACTTCCACGAACCCAAGTTTGTATTTCCATTACCTGGATCTGCCATCAGACTATCGAGGGTAAGTGTTCCTATAGAATGCCATAAATCATGAGCGAAAGGCCAGACTTTATATTCTTGTGGTGTATTTAGTAACAATAATTTATTACAGTGTACAACGAGTAAGCAGGCATGTTGACAGTTATTTAGAGTTAAAAAATATATAGATACGTATTTTTTTTCTTTTCAAAATAATGAAAACTTACATAGATAAACGCATCAAAACAAGTGTGGGATCTCGTGACGTCAGAAGTCAGTAAGAAATTGCACTAAGTTGTGATGTTATTACCACTTTTAAAACCTCCGTATCTCCGTCAATTTTGGTTTACATAACAAATAAAAAATACGAGTCAAATATTTTTTGATAATGTCGGTTAGATTAGAGTAGTAGTTCTGGTGGCCTACCATGACGATGACGTCTTAGAGCATGAGTAGTTCAGCTCAAGGAACAAGATGACGCTAGACGACTTGTATGGCTCTGTCTCTTTCCCACAGCCTAAAGTAGGCCACCTGCGGGGCTATTGAGTATCTCGGTTGACAGTTCAAATGATGATCACGTGCTTTGGTGACTATCAAAAAGCTGTCAAAAGGTAAATTTCGTATTGGCTTTTGCATTTGCAATGAAACTGATAAATGTAAATGTTCCCTATAATCAACTATTCTAACGGTCTTGAGGCACTCGTCACAACAGTCGATAAAATATAGAGGTGTCAAGCCCTTGACTTAAAGGTCCGAATGACCAGGCCCTGTAGCCGTGTTACAAACGATAAACGCAAACGCTGAGAAGGCTTTAATAGATTTTCAACTTTATGTGCTTGGTTATAACGTTGAAGATCTAGTGAAGATTGCTTATCGTTTTCGATCATTCCTATCGCTAACGCTCAGAAATCTTAAATGAATTTTCCCACGTTTTTATACACTCACTTTTCTTGTTTGTTTGTTTGTGTGTTTGTTTGTTTGTTTGTCGTTCCGGTTGGACTTTTGCAACTCAATTTTGAGGCACTTCCCGATAAGCTAGCAGGCTGACATTTTGCACACGCTCTGAGTTCTGATGACAATGCATGACTAGCTAAGAAACGTCATAACAAATCCAATATGGCGGCCTCCCCAAGATGGCGGACTGGCTGTTTGAAATCCACCCCTATGATATGGGTATCAAATGAAAGGGTTTGCTGTCAGGAGTACGAAAAAAATAGTCACGTGACTTAAATCCAATATGGCGGACGTCCAAGATGGCAGACAGGCTATTAGAAATGCACCCCTAAGATATGGATATCAAATGAAAGGGTTTGCTGTCAGGAATACGAAATAAATAGTCGCGTGACTTAAATCCAATATGGCGGACGTCCAAGATGGCAGACAGGCTATTTGAAATGCACCCCTAAGATATGGATATCAATTGAAAGGGTTTGCTGTCAGGAGTACCAAAAAAATAGTCGCGTGACTTAAATCCAATATGGCGGACGTCCAAGATGGCAGACTGGCTGTTTGAAATCCACCCCCATGATATGGGTATCAAATGAAAGGGTTTGCTGTCAGGAATACGAAAAATATAGTCATGTGACTTAAATCCAATATGGCGGACGTCCAAGATGGCGGACAGGCTTTGAGGCACTTCCTGGTAAGCTAGCAGGCGGAAATTTTCAGGGTAGCTTCAAACCCGATGAACAAAGATAAAAATAATAAAATAATTAATAGATTTAAAAAATCTAAAAACCCACGTTTTTAAATGTCCTAAAAATAAGAAAATAACCCTAGGGGGCTGAGAGAGGGGCCACTCAAAACGTGGGGGCGTATCTTTGCAAGTTACACCCACGATGTATATACGACGTGTACGTCATGTAAATATATCCCATAAATAATCCCTTAAATAATATACGCCCCCACGTTTTGAGTGGCCCCTCTCTCAGCCCCCTAGGGTTATTTTCTTATTTTTAGGACATTTAAAAACGTGGGTTTTTAGATTTTTTAAATCTATTAATTTTCAACTTTAGGCTCTCGGCTATGAAGTTGAAAATCTATTGGGAAGTACCGGGCGTTTGCGATTATCGATTGCGACTTGTTGTGACTTGGCTAGGGGGGCAGGTCATATAAAACCAAAAAAAAAAACGTGTCAAGCCATCAAAGTTCGGTTGACAACTGCTGGTCAGTGACTATTAAGTTAGCCAATAGCCCTGATGCATACTATGGTTGCCCCCTCCCTCAGGAGCGCGCCGTGGTGAGCGGGGAGCTGACGGTGGTTGGCGCTGCGCAGACGCCGCTGCAACGTATCTCTGCCACTGACGAGGACGGGCTCCACGCCGGATCCGTCAGTTTCTCAGTAGTGGGTGATGGTGAGAAACTTATATCCTTTCTTAATATTTATGTTTCTCCAGTGTGATTAACACCTTCCTGTGCAATATCCTAATAATCCTAACTTTTTAACGTTATAGTTACAGTTACCGGCATGGATCTTGAGCGCTGACTTTCACCTGCGCAGTAGTGAGTTATTAGATCCCTTTGGTAGATGAAGTGAGGAACGGGGGCGGGGAAAGTGTAGTGATTGGCCCGCGTAGCGTGCCGTAGCGCATCGCGTCATAGCCGCCACTCGGGATTCGTTGTTTTGTGCGTTTTATTTGTTTTATTGTGCGTTTCATTTGTCGATAAGTGTACGATGCGCAAAGCGATCCCCACTCTTACGCCGAGTGCTCAAGAACCGTGCCGGTATTTGTACGGTTTTACACCGAATCGCGACGCGACGCGAAATAACGCAACGATACTTTAAATGTGTATCTTTTCTTGTAGTAAATAAGTCTGATTTTGAGTCGCTATTAAAACGTAGCGGGGCGCCGCACTGCGTCCGTCGCGTTGCGTTACGAAACGTGTATCTTTTCGTGTAAGAAATAGAGTTCGAATTTTAGTAGCTCTATTGAAATGTGCGCGCAGCGCCATGTCTTGGTCTGTGCTGACCCGTGGGTGCTGATATACATGAACATTCTTGCAAGTGTTACATTACAGAAAAACAAACGAGAGCGTTTGAGAGCGTTCTACGAGCGAGCGTGAGCGTTCTGAAGAGGTTTTTACCAAGCGGACTATCAAGTCTGACAGCTAAATGAATAAAAACTTTTGACGACATTTGATTATAGCGTTCGTCAGATAGTATGTGAAAATTTTCGTGGCGATGTTTGGTTATATGGTTATATGCTTGGTTGGAACTGAACAAGTTCGACAAAAAAGGCGATTGCTTATTTTAAATTTCTGTATAGCTGGAGAGCTCCGCGCATTTTAGCGAAAGTGCTCGAGGCACGCTGGAAACTTTCAGTAACTCTTTAATTATCCCTAAATACAGAAATGCAGACCTGGCTGAGACGAAGTGGGATTGAACTAAGCCAGACGTATTAAATGATCCGATTTTTAGTCCCAATATAGTTCTTGAGGCATTTTGGAACGTTTATACCTTTTCTTCCAACTATGCTTTAATTTCATCAGAATCACACTAAAAACTCAGTACAAAGCGAGTCTTTAATACTCTAGAGCAATAAAAATGTATGGTTTTTTTTTAATCGCACATCATCCTATCTCAATGGATTTTCTCTATTAATTCAACCAGCCGATATCAATACTTTTTTTTTACGTACGTATTATTTGTTTCTATCCTACTTGTTCCAAATTTAAAAAATGATTACTGCTAACTCTGATTTAAAAATGAAAGAAATTTAAAAAAGTGATTTGGCGGGAACTGTGTAATTTTGCTTGACAATATTTTTGGAAACGATAAAATGTGATACTATCTGATTTTGAGTGCTTCGGCTTCGAATTAAAATGGAATCATCTAGCGACACATTAACTCCAGTAAACATTCTAAATGAAGCCGACAGTGTCATAGAAAATTCTATTTTAACTGTTTGATATGAGTTTCTTTTATATTATATTATTCCTATAGGAATAGTTGAAAGAAAAGCAGATTATGCACCTCGCCTTAAGTAATTTATATTGCCCTCGTGCCTGTTAGATTATAACCCTCGCTAACGCTCGGGCTCTAAATCAGGCACTCGGTGCAATAATAAATTACTTTGTGCTCGATGCAATTATCTACTATTTCACACCACTTGCTCGTAAATGTCAAATTATATGTCCCCCCGTTCGAGCCGGGCAATGTAATTGTACTGAATTTCATTATTCCCGTGGGAATAATTATGAGATTTGAATTTGGAACCTCAAATAAAACATATAGTTTGATTATTAATTCGAGTCAGTACAATGACAAGTTCAACTGTCACTGATACAAACAAAATGAAACAAACCTGCAACACTGGAAATGTCATTTTACTGACTGGAATTCAAAATCTTATTTTAGTATGAAAACCCTCAGTGAAAACCTCATTATTCTGAGATGAAAACTTTCATCAAGGAGTTGTATCAGTAATGGCGGCCGGTGACCACAACAGCTGATCGCTTGCAGTGGTGTCAACTTCACGTTCGAAGGTTGTCGTACCACATCAAATTTCAAAAATCGAATTTACTTCCTCGCAGTAGGTGTGAAAAGCAGAGTACGCTCCTCGGGAGTAAAGCTGCCTTGTCTTGGGCTAACTTGAATCTCTGACTACACTAAGGATTCTTTACTTAATTCCCTAGTTTCACTCGGGAATTAACACTTGAACCTCCTCGCTGCGCTACGGAGGTTCACCCCCAGAATCCTTAGTGTCGCTTCGGGATTCAATACGCCCGTGACGTAAGCCAATGCTTTACTCCCTTGTTGCGTAATCTACTATTAAAACTGAATATTTAAAATTTCAAAGAGTACAAAGATTAGGCTAGTATCGCAAGTACTATTATTTGTCGGAGGCTTCTTGCACTATGTACAGACGCCAGCAGGCCAACCTACCCCAACCTGTCTTTTACTCAAATTTTATCAATCGAACATTAACCTTCCACTATTGTGATAAGATTGAAATCTATTGAAGAAATTTGACAGATTGAGTGAGGTTGGTGTGCTGGCGTTAGTACCTATAGTAATAAACAATTTTGTTTCCCCAGACGAGGCGATGAATTACTTCGACGTGTGGAACGACGGAGAGAACTCTGGCATGTTAGCCCTTAAGCAGGCCTTGCCTGACGGCTTGCAACGATTTGAGGTCAGTTCTACTTTTGAATAATATTTAAAATAAAAACCCTTATTTCTACCATAATGTTCCGTCGACGTTTTCTGACATTTTACTAGATTTAGTTTACTTTTAAAATACCACAGATAAGGTATTTTTGTCATTTCACTGAACCAATTTTGGGATTTGTTCAAATCACTAGATTTCTTTAGTGGGCTTTGTCAAATCACCAGATTTGCTTAGAATGATAAAATCGTGTTGTTATTTTAACATCCTCCGTGATTTGATCAAGTCCCTTAGGGATTTCAAATCTCTGTTTTTATCTCTGCATCTACATATTCGCCTTGGCGTGCTGCATAGCTACGACACCGTAGCTCGTAGCGATGTTCCTTGGCGTAGCAGCTGCATAGCCACGACACCGTAGCTCTTAGCGATGTTCCTTGGCTTAGCTGCTGCATAGCTACGAAACCGTAGCTCTTAGCGATGTTCCTTGGCGTAGCTGCTGCATAGCTACGAAACCGTAGCTCGTAGCGATGTTCCTTGGCGTAGCAGCTGCATAGCTACGACACCGTAGCTCTTAGCGATGTTCCTTGGCGTAGCAGCTGCATAGCTACGACACCGTAGCTCTTAGCGATGTTCCTTAGCATAGCAGCTGCATAGCTACGACACCGTAGCTCTTAGCGATGTTCCTTGGCTTAGCAGCTGCATAGCTACGACACCGTTGCTCTTAGCGATGTTCCTTGGCGTAGCTGCTGCATAGCTACGAAACCGTAGCTCGTAGCGATGTTCCTTGGCGTAGCAGCTGCATAGCTACGACACCGTAGCTCTTAGCGATGTTCCTTGGCGTAGCTGCTGCATAGCTACGAAACCGTGGCTCGTAGCGATGTTCCTTGGCGTAGCAGCTGCATAGCTACGACACCGTAGCTCGTAGCGATGTTCCTTGGCGTAGCAGCTGCATAGCCACGACACCGTAGCTCGTAGCAATGTTTTTGGCGTAACAGCTGCATAGCTACGACTACGGTGTTGCAGCACGTAGCAATGTTAGCACAACAGCTACGTAGTAGCACCCGAAAGCCTGAGTTATGAGGCATTTTTATGATAATATCGTAACACCTCGCTTCAACTTCTTTATTGAAAGTTTAATCTGAGATGTGTGTGTCTGTAGTAACAAGGAGCGATAACCATAACAACTTTTCAACATACAAACACCTAAGTATATTTTTTAAGAAATATATTATTCTTACTCCTTCATTGTACAGCTGACGATCCGAGCAACGGACGCCGGCGACGAGCCAGGCCCCAAGAGCACGGACAGCACCGTCACAGTGGTGTTCATACCACAAGTAGAGCCCCAGTTCTCGACCAACACTCAAGAAGTTGCTTTTATTGGTAAGATCGTTATAAAAATATTCATTGAAAATTATGGCTGTAATCCCCGAAGTATTGGACAGGGATGGAGTGCGTCAACATGATACCAGATGAGGAGGCCACGTTATCCAATCCAAGTTGCAAATTGTACGTAACTTGAACAAACCTGCATACCTACAAGTTACAAGTAGGTAGTTTGAATTTGTAGATATTGTTTTTTTCATATTCAAGCAACTGGTATAGAAACCTCAGGTCATATACAGGGTGGAATTTTGTAATGCCACCTGGAGGGAAAGTACTCTTAATACTGCAGATAGAAAATTTTACTCAAAGGAAACATTCCTTTATTTTTGAATAGAAAGCAAACTGCATTCAAAGATTTTCGAAAATTCTCTTCTCCTATACCCGGGAATCGAACCGGCTAAAATCTGAAAAAAATTATACCCTGTACTTTTATTGCATCGATCGTTAGGGTCAATTATAAGGATGAAATCTCTCTAACAAATATGATAAATTAAATGAAAGGAAAACCAAGAAATCTTAAATTAATTTAATTATTTACAAAAAAATTACTCATTGAATTTGTAACTTCAGATTTCCTGGTTTTCCTTTCATTTAATTTATCATATCTTAAAGCGTGAACGTAACGTGAACTTATGTCCACAGTGTGAACGAGATGACGCTAGACGCTTTTTTTTTGCGTGGTAAAATCATCAATTGAGTCCTCCCACCCCGGGCAGGGCGGGAGGGACTGTCAGACTTGTACTGACTAAAATCCACGGTGTCCTTCATTATGCTGACGCTCTTTGAGGCGCGCGTGGAACACAACGCGCCGTCGACCCGGGCATGATCCATGGTCGGGCAGCTTGTTGCCCTTTACTCGCCGCCCGCATGCCCGCGCCTACGGTGGCCGGAGATCGTCTTGCGACGTCCGTCGCCGTGGGCGCCCACCACCGCGGGTAGGGATGGCGCTAGACGCTTAGTATAGCTCTGTCTTTTTCCCACAGTGGAACTACTCTCGCTTTAAGACGTCCTTATAGGCCCCTTGAGTCCAGACGCTGAGCCTTTGCGCGACCTGCGGTCAATTTCCTGTAACTTATACGCAAAGATCGTACAACGCTTTCCGCGTTCAGTATAACAACGCGTTTAGGATGCTGGTGGGCCTGCCCCGCTTCTTTAGCACATCGGGAATGGTCGCGGATGCGTATGCTAGATTGCTTCTACACAACTATGCGCAAAAGGTGTGCTTCCATGGTGCGCAGGGTGTGGGGCAGCTCCAACAGCATCCTGGGCATGATTTCAAGTCGCCTAGACTGTTTTCGTGGGTCACTGTTGTGCCATCTCACATGGGCTGTCACCGTAGTGATCCACTATTATTTATGTATTTTTATTATTGTTACTGTTGTTGTTTTAAATGTTACTAATATAGTTTTAAGTCCTACTAATATATTGAGTCATGTTACTCGAATAAAGAAAATTCTATTCTATTCTATTCTATACTAGCGCAAGCCACAAAGAAGAGACGTAAGACGAGGATGCGTCGCGGACAGGAGCAGATGTACTAGCGTTGCGTCTTTTCTGTATGTTTTGCGTCGCGACGCTTCTATACATTTTTTATGAAAGGGACGGTGTAGAGACAAATGTCTTTGCCCCGTCTGCGTCTTACTTCTTTTCTGTGTGGCCAGCGCCTAAGGTTTCTATAGAGACTATAGAGAGCTGACAATTCTCTTAAGGCGACACTAGTCAACATACAAACTTCGGGGGGGTTTTACTCCACTATGTGACAATGTACAATTGTACATCCAAAGTTAAACATGATATCATTTTGTCTCATTATTAATTTTGTCTGTATGGAAGCAGAATTGTAAAATAAGAAGCCATTAAAAAGTTATCGTTATGAGCTTTTAAAGATTCGTTTTTATTGCTAATTTTAGCACAACTTTGGGCTTAAATTAGAAATTAAAGAAGCATCAAATTTCCACAACGAAGCCCGTACCGACACGCACATTTATCGAAAAATTTAATAATTTTTATTTGAAATTGATTTATGCAGTAGTTTTTTCATAAAACCCCATCTTCTAAAGGCTTTTTTTCGTAAAGTGTCACCTTAAACATTACAGAGTTTGAAGCGGGCCGGGAGGAGCGACACGTACTGACGCCCGCCCAAGACCAAAAGAACACCCTGTGCGATGAAGATATTGACTGCTACACTATCTACTACACCATCATTGGTAAGTAAGAACTCTTCCTTATTTGGACTTCCGTATTTTCCCGGCTAGGTAACTATAGCAGCTGCGGGTACTTTTTCAACCCATATCTACTTTCTGACTTTATCTTGGATGTGACATGAAGAGGAAGTTTATTCCACGTTGTTCATCCAGGCGATATCACCCGGTGAACAAAGTGGACAACTTTGGTGTCCTTTGTGATATCACCCAGATGAATTGAGGACACCTAAAGTGTCCACTTTGTTCAACTCGGAAAAATATCACCTGGGGGAACAAAGGTGACTTTTCTTCTACGATCTTGTGGATTTTTATCACCTATGTAAAAGGCAACAGACAACTTAATATTTAAATTGTACTAGGAGAACAGGATCATGAAAAGGTGTTAGTGAAAAACTTGTCAGCTCATCATCATCTTTGTACTTCGCAGATGGCAACGCTGCCGGGCACTTTGCGCTGGACGGCAACGTGTTGTACCTGGTGTCGGAGCTGAACCGCACCGAAGCTGAACGGCACACTCTGCTGGTGGCCGCCAGCAACGTGCCCGGCGTCACAACCGCCGCGGCCACCTCCACGCTCACCGTCATCGTCACTGTGAGTCACTCGTCATCATCATCTTCCTGAACGTTTCATTCTACTTGGGATAGGCAATCGGTAACTCGTTTGCTTCTGTCGTGTTCTCATTTCCTCCTTTTTCTTTGATATTATTGGATATCCCATGACGTTGCCCACGTGGATGCGTTTTTGCCCGCATAGATCCGTTTTTGTTGCTTACTAGGATTGAAGATTCTCAAAGACGCCGATTATATGAAGATTTTTGTTAAATATCGAATCTAAAAAGGGGAAAATAAAAAACTTCTTGAAAAAAAGGGAACCGACTTCAAAACAAAAAAGTGTAAAATAACGTTTCTTTCGGAAGTCGGTGGCCATAGTAAATGAAATAAAAAACAAAGCCACCGACTTCCTAAAGAAACGTTATTTTACGCTTTTTTGTTTCGTTTTGAAGACGGTTCCCTTTTTTTCAAAAAGTTTTTTATTTTTTTTAGCTTTTCATCAAATGAGTTGTCCCACCCAGGACAGGGCGGGAGGGACTGTCAGACTTGTACTGACTAAAATCCACGGTGTCCTTCAATAGCCCTTTACGTTCCAGGGTCACGATATTCATTAACCCCGCGACCCCAGCAGGCTTTGTCCCTCTAATTGTGCTGACACTCTTTGAGGCGCGCGTGGAACACAACGCACCGTCGACCCATTACTCGCCGCCCGCATGCCCAGTTTAGTTTTTACTTACCTCCATTTAAAAAAGGCGTGAGTTTATGTAGAAGTAGCATAATGAAGGTCGTTGTTTCAGGTACGAGAGGCGAATCCTCGGCCGCACTTCGAGAGCAAGCTCTATATGGCCGGCATGTCCGCCACAGACAATTTTGACAGCGAGAGGCCTCTCCTCACAGTATCGGTTTGTAATTTTGTCATGTAACATCTTTAGTATCAGTTCGATAGAAGTGATACTAAAGATGTTACATACCAGAACTGTAGAGTAAAACTGAATTGGTCATATCAAATAAACGCAAGGTAACACCTTGGTTATAAAATAGGGCACTACTAAGGCCCGTATTACAGAATACTCAGGTGTTACTTAAAACTATGTAGTTTCAAACAATCAAATGCCTTGAATCTAGTTTTAAGTAATGCTTGAGCATTGAGCGACGTTCTGTAATACAGGCCTATATGTCTTACCATATGATAATAATTAACTCAGGATAACACTCGATGAAACGAATTCTTTATAACCAGGCGACACACTCGGAAGGCCTACCTATCTCGTATGCGATAGACCAGGAGTCTATGATAGTGGACCCAACGCTGGAACAGGTCCGGGAATCTGCCTTCTGGATGAACCCTGAGACCGGAGCGCTGATGAGGTTGTTCCAACCCAATGCCAATATGCATGGCATGTTCGAGTTTGATATCGTGGCTACTGATACAGGTGAGTTATCTTGTTATTACCAAAGTACTATGGGTCTAAAATTAAGAGAGACGTTACAAAGAGATAGCACGAGTGCGCGTTATGAACGTAAAGTAAAATCAAATTGAAAATACTAAAGAGCTTCCGCTAAATGGCGACTTTTGCCACCCAGTCCAGTTTACCGGCCGCTTCAAATTGTTCTTCACCATAGTCTGCACTCTCATAAACATACCTCATAGTGCCTCATTGCACTTGAAGGGGAAACCGCAAGTATTTAGTGAGCAGCGAACTTAAAACGTAAATTAATAAGTTTGGTTTTACAGATTCTATGATCACCGCCGAATCCAACTCGGCTGGGCAGCGTTCGGGAAATTGCGTAACGTTTTCTCGTCCAAAATGCCTCAGTGCCTCAAGTCGAAAGTTTTCGACCAATTTGTGTTACCAGTGGTAACACAAATAAATTTCAATAAATTTATGGTACCAAAACGTGGTCCTTCACTATAGGCCTCATTAGTAAGCTCAGTATAGTCCAACGAGCTATGGAGAGGGCTATGCTCGGAGTCTCTGCGCGATCGACTCAGAAATGAGGAGATTCGTAGACAAATCAAAGTTACCGACATAGCCTAACGAATTAGCAAGTTGAAATGGGAGTGGGCAGGCCATATAGCACGCAGAACTGATGGCCGATGGGGCCGTAAGGTTGGAGAATGGAGACCACGCACCGGCAAGCGCAGCGTAGGACGTCCACCCACTAGGTGGACAGACGATCTTATGAAGGCCACAGGATCACGCTAGATGTAAGACGCTTCCAACCGGTCATATTGGAAGTCTAAAGGGGAGGCCTATGTTCAGCAGTGGACGTCTTAGTGCTCAAACACACTGCGAGCCTAGCGCGGTGGCGGCGGCGGGCGCGGAAATATTGAATGTATGAAATCGCCGCTCGTGGCCATACTGAAGTGACTAAGGCGGGGGCCTAGCGCGATGGCTACAAGCGAATTTGCGAACCTAGGCGTTGCTAGGCAACAACCGATACAACGGGCGGGTGGCAGGTGTATCAAACCTTTTCGGTGTTTTAGTAGCGCCATCTAGTTACCAGAACATGCACTAAAGTACTACCGTTGGATGTTTTTCTACATATTTAAATTATTTTTACCATTTTTGAGTACAAAAAGGTAGAATTATTGATAATTTACTTGTATGCAATCCTAAACAACCTATAAAACATTTTAAAATTAATTTCTTTAAACAAGATTTATAAAAACTACTTTGTACCACCGGTTTGCAACACCTGAATTCGCCGCTACAAAAACAAACGCTTGATCGGCAGTGTGGACACAGATCGCGCCCGCCGCCGCGCCCGCCACCGCGCCCGCCGCCGCCGTCGCGCTAGGCTTCCAGTGTGGACACACACATACGGCTGATATGATATGATCACGTGACTAGTACATTTGAATTACGAGTATATTATGACAGAGCACCTTCGTAGTAAAAATAATATCTCACACAGCTGGAGCGACGGGCGAGTCTCACGTGAAGGTGTACCTGATCTCTTCCCGCAACAGAGTGTACTTCACGTTCTTTAACTCACAGGAGATGGTCTATGATCATAGGACCTTTGTGAGTATAAAATAATAATTCGTGCTTTCAGTACAGATTGGTTTGTTTTGATACGTGGCCATAGAACTAGCGTTGCCATCTTGTTGTTGAATACAACTTCACAAATGATTACTATCAATACCGCACTTTGTTAGAAAATGTGATTCAAGCGCCAAATGCCATGCTACACGGTAAATAAAAGTTAAAGCTACATGAAATAAAGGCCGATTTACACATCCATAACTAAGTAGACAATTATGTAAGTAGAAAGCACGCGTAACACCGTCTAGTAAATTATTAACTTAATTAATTACTTACTTATTTACTCACTTACTTACTCACTCACTTACTCACTTACTTACTTACTCACTCACTCACTTAATTAGCTTACTTACTAAAGAATGTGTAAATCGGCAATCGGAAAATTATAGATATTAGGCCTACCTATTTTAAACTATTTTGAATATATTTCATAGCGACTTTTACTGTACTGCTCACCAGATAGCCCACACATTCTCCAATGTGTACAGTATGACGTGCAACATCGAGGAAATCGTGCCCGCCACCGACGCCGCCGGCCAATATTTGACCACCCAAACACATGTCACGGCGCATTTCATACGTGACGACTTGCCTGTGGACGCTGAAGTTATCCAGGAGTGAGTAGCCTAAGTTCACTACACACAACAAACCATAACCCGTAAATCTTAGACAATGAACTAGGGGCGGTTTTAGAAATCCTATCCCTATGTAGGGAAGCCCAAGAAGGGATTATTGAAGTGACTCGAGCGTATCAGATAATTACATAGGGAGAATCCTTGCAATCTTTAATGTTCCTCTGCCAAGTATGAACCCTTCATATGGTGTGGTGTGTTGGGGGAAACCGTCAGATTAGTAAAAGAAAATCGATCCTCAGAAAAACTCGAGCGCGTCAGATTAACGCGGTGACCTGCGTGAGCGACGAATAACTTTTATCAATTTTTTTTACATTTTTATAAATCTTTACACGCTCTCCCCCCCCCCCCCCCTCCCCACTAAAATAGAAAACTTACAATAAACTTTTTTCTTTTTAAAACAATTTATTCTTTCAAATCCAATATAGGTCGCCATGACGCTAGAGTAACTGCAGCTGTTGACCGCGGGTTCAAACCCTGGCTTGGAACAGTTTTATTTTGTTTTGTTAATTCTATTTTCTCGGGGTGCATTATACTTTTTGTTTGATTTGTTTTTATGATTTCCTCTGTTTGCACCCGAAGAAACTTCGATGGACCTGCTGATTATAACATAATGTAAAGAATGACATTTATAATGTATCTATCTAATAATAATTGTTCTTAATCTCAGACTAATTACGGACTCGCAGTTGTATCACGACCTCACAGAGTATCTGATGGTTGTGGGCCTGCAACTCACGAACGTGCAGTCTGGACTGCCGCCATCTGTGGCTGGCGAAGACCAGATGCTGGCCGTGTACATACTGGCCGGACTGGCTGGGCTGCTGGCCGTGCTGTGCATCGTGCTGCTCATCACTTTCATCATCAGGAACCGCTCGTAAGAAGCTACCCATAGCCTTATAACCAAAATTAAAGCATTTATTTCAAGTAGGCCAGTTCCAGGCAGTTTTGAATTGTCAAATGTAATTAAACACTACAAAATTTTGGTGCCACAGTCCCAGTCACAAGACATCATAACTGTGAAAATACCGCAGATGCATCATAATCATGTAACATTTTCACTGCGGATCCCAATATTAATGCCTCCGTGGGAGGCAGTTGTTGTAGAAGGTGCACTACACGGAACATGTGGCTTCGGAGACTTCCAGTTGATTGATTCTAGAGACTAGCCTGACTTAGAATACATGCCGACAACTCGTCTTGGCTATCGTGGCTCGTGCGAAGCTTATTTATTGTGCAAAATATCTACATACTTATAATTATTTTCAGATGAAATCCTGGGTTATGTTATGAATCTAGCGTCTAACACTACCTATTTTTACCACGTTTTTTACCACGTTTTTATACACTCACTTTTCTTGTTTGTTTGTTTGTCGTTCCGGTTGGACTTTTGCAACTCAATTTTGAGGCACTTCCCGATAAGCTAGCAGGCTGAAATTTTGCACACGCTCTGAGTTCTGATGACAATACATGACTAGCTAAGAAACGTCATAACAAATCCAATATGGCGGCCTCCCCAAGATGGCGGACTGGCTATTTGAAACCCACCCCCATGATATGGGTATCAAATGAAAGGGTTTGCTGTCAGGAATACGAAAAAAATAGTCACGTGACTTAAATCCAATATGGTGGACGTCCAAGATGGCAGACAGGCTATTTGAAATGCACACCTATGATATGGATATCAAATGAAAGGGTTTGCTGTCAGGAGTACGAAAAAAATGGTCACGTGACTTGAATCCAATATGGCGGACGTCCAAGATGGCAGACTGGCTGTTAGAAATGCACCCCTATGATATGGGTATCAAATGAAAGGGTTTGCTGTCAGGAATACGAAAAAAATAGTCATGTGACTTAAATCCAATATGGCGGACGTCCAAGATGCTATAGCTTCAAACCCGATGAACAAAGATAAAAATAATAAAATAATTAATAGATTTAAAAAATCTAAAAACCCACGTTTTTAAATGTCCTAAAAATAAGAAAATAACCCTACGGGGCTGAGAGAGGGGCCACTCAAAACGTGGGGGCGTATCTTTGCAAGTTACACCCACGATCTATACACGTCATGTAAATTATATCCCATAAATAATCCCTTAAATAATATACGCCCCCACGTTTTGAGTGGCCCCTCTCTCAGCCCCGTAGGGTTATTTTCTTATTTTTAGGACATTTAAAAACGTGGGTTTTTAGATTTTTTTTGTACCTAAGGATTCTCTAAAAAAACTTTCTTCAATATATTCTTGCTCTTACTCCTCAGGTTAAACCGTCGCATCGCCGCGCTATCGGCAACAAAGTACAGCTCAGTGGACTCGAACCTCAACCGTATCGGTCTGGCGGCGCCCGGCACCAACAAACACGCCGCCGAGGGCTCCAACCCCATTTGGAACGAGACTATTAAAGCACCAGACTTTGACGCTATTAGGTGAGATCTACATAGGTACTTGGTGGCCTACCATAACGTCTTGAACCGTGAGTAGTTCAGCTGTTAGAACGAGATGGCGCTAGACGACTTGTATAGCTCTGTCGCTTTCACGCTTTAAGACATCATTCTACTTGTGTAAATAAGCGAGCTTCATCATCAGCCTATAAATGTTCCCACTGCTGGGACACAGGCCTCCTCTCTGTGAGAGGGAGTGGGCCGTAATCTACCACGCGGGCCCAGTGCGGATTGGTAGATGTCACATGTCTTCGAACTTTTGGTTCTAGGACATGCCGGTTTCCTCACGATGTTTTCCTTCACCGTTTTGAGAGCAGTGGTGTTGAAATAAATTACACAAAGTAATGCGCCTGACGGGGTTCGAACCCACAACCTACAACTCGTAAGTCGAGGCCGATACCACTGGGCCACCACTGCTCTCAAGCGAGCTTGCTCATGACGTAATACTTGCGATTTGCAATTTCTACTAACTAAAAATGAAAATCGTCCTTGCTACTACGATATAATGATTCAATTCGACTGACTTACGTCGTCGTGGCGAGCGTGTTTTGTTTTTCATCTACCCGTAGATAACCGCACGTTTTATGTCATATGTCGTAGTGGTAAGGATGATTTTCACTTGTAGTTGAAATCGGTCGAGTCATCACCAAGCTCGCTAAGTTAACCAATTCATCTCATTATTCATGTCTCATTACATAGAGATACTTTCTTATCTACGAATGCAGGAATACTTGGGAAAACTTAATTACACAGACACAGAAAAATTGCTGGAAATTTTAACACTACTCGTTAATTTATTTAAATTTTTACATTTTATTGTACAATCTTGTTTTAATGTTTTATACCCAAAAATAGTTATTTTAGTCATTGACACTTAGAATTTTTATCTTTTTGTTAATTTGTCGTCTAATGAAAATATTGTTGCGTCCTATTCAAATGTTAGTTGTAAAGTGATGACCTGAACACAGGTTTTAATAAACCTAGATCAGGCAGATCGCTACATTACACATATAATTATTGTATTTCGCTTGTAATAATTATGTAAGCCTTTATTGTGACCGAATTCTTTTTGAAAAAAAATTTTCTATTTATTTATACTGTATCTTTACCCATGTCTGTTACAGCGAGCAGTCCAATGACTCGGATCTGATTGGCATAGAAGACCTTCCTCAATTCAGGAACGACTACTTTCCGCCAGAACATGAAAGTGACATGAATAGCAACGATGTTGATTACCCTGCAATGGTGAGCTTTAATTTTTACAATATTTATTTAGGGTCTGAACTTCTTGCAGTTTCACCAGTAGCAGTAGTCTATATGTGGGTGACACTTTTGCCAGCTTAAATCGTCGGATGACCTAATTGACAGGTCACGCGAGAGATTTGGTCCATATTTTGACTGTTGATCAGTACCCTTAGCACGAGTTTTCAGTAGTTGAGACGTAAATTCAACTGGAACTTTGATCATTTCAAATTGACAATTTTCAAGGAAAAAATTAGTTCCTTCTTCGTACACCAGAGGCGCTGTTCCATTTTTCCATACAAGAAACGCTGTAAATACTGGAAAGACGCTGTAAAGTAAAATGGTGAAAACTCGTGCTAAGGGTACCGGTAACACTTTTCCTACCACCTCTCGGTAATCCTTCAGAGAGGTCTTCTCCACCTGTCACCGTCTTTCAATAGTGAAGCAATCATTTTTATCATTAATTAAACCTAATCTAGTATATTTTATTGTTACAGGCCACCCGTAACCCAATAGCGAACCATGAAAATAACTTTGGATTCAACAACGCTGCTTTCAATCCAGACTTTATGCATTCACAATCACGGAGATAAGATAGCAATAGACCAGAACGTGTTTTTTGTTTTATTTTAAAAGTAAAGTTGAGAATACACGTCACGTCTGTAATCCCCGTGTATCTGTATACCTCATAATATCCTACATTTCGGGATGCAAGAGTAATAAAGTCATTATGAATTTTATTTAAATTAATCAATACAACACAAATGTAAAGATACTCCTATTATTAAATAAGTGAAATTTATTACTTGTTGAATAAAAAAAAACTACAATTAATTTTGTGCTTTTTATTTAAAACCTTATTAGAAGCCCATTCGCACGAGCGTTTTTTTCAGGCGTTAAAAAACGCCAAGTTTTAAACAAAAAGGTAGATTGAACTTAAAAATCCCCGTACTCAAATTCAAATACAGTTCGAAAAAAACGCCGCGTTTTAAAAGCGCTGACGTGCGAGCAGATACATGGGAATGCATTTGTTCTATTTCCGGCGCTTTTTTAACGCCCAGAAAAAAAATGTTCATGCACATGGGGGCTTATAGTTAACTGTTTCTGATTGTTGAATAAGGCGCGGGACACACAGAAGAGACGTAATACGAGGACGCATCGTGGACAGGCGCAGTTGTACTAGCGTTGCGCCAGCGACGCGTCTCTTCTGTATGTTTTACGTCGCGACGCTTCTATACATTTTGTATGTGGGACGCTGTGGAGACAAAATATGTCTCCGCTTCGTCTGCGTCTTACATCTTTTCGGTGTGACCACCGCCTAACAACAAGTATCCTAAAATATTCTGCAAAAAGGTCTTATTCTTGTTATGTCATAGACTCGGCATACCACGTCAGTGGTGTCCATAGAGTGCATAGAGTACGTTGTATATGTAGTGCCTACGGAAATGGAAAATACATTCAGTTATTTCTCCATCACTTAAAGTGTTTCTTGGAAATCACAGTTTTATCTAGTTACCTGGAATGTTTTTCTTCACCGAAATAAATTGAGTCCAGAACTTCAAAATGTCGCGCAGGTCACACTATTGTGATTTGGACCTTGGTAATATAATGGACTGTTTTCTTTACGATATTAGTTCTCCCTCCAAGATCATTTTACAAATTACTTTGTTGTCGACGCAGCACACTATCACAGGTTCACAGGGAACCGTAGTTCATCAGTATCTGAAACTGGACACGCGCTAGGACTATGCAAATAAACTCGGTCCAATCATGTACCAATAATTGACGACACGTTTGGCCCAGTGGCTGAGCGATCGACAGCTGCGCAGCGTGTCGCGGGTTCGATACTCGCACGGAACAAATATTTGTATGATCTACAAGTAGTTGTTCCGGGTCTGGGTGTTTGCGCATGTGAGTTTATATGTTTTTTAAACGCACCCAAAACACAGGAGAAATTTCTAGAGTGGGGCAACGTTTTTAAACATTTTTTAATATATATATTTTTTTAAATATTATATATTATATTAATTTTTAAGCTATTGCATAGCTTTTATCGCAGGCTCTGAGCTCTGCGCGCACGAAAAACGTAACGAAAAAACCTGACCACATCTGACGGCACGCATCGTCTAACGTCGTTTCAGTTCGGGAGACTTCGGCAATCATAAAGGTACGGACAGACGTGCTCATTACTAGCACGAAAGCATGCTTATATTGAGCAAGGGGCAATTTTATTGAGGGAGAGGGAGAGGAGGACGTTTCTTGACGTTTCACTTGATTGACGTGGCTGACCATAGCCTAATTAGTACAGTAATAAATAAATAATTATAATTGCATAAGTTGATAAAAAATGCTATGCAATAACTTTACCGCGGCAGTCACCGACTGCCACACTTTTTTTTAAATATTAGTTTAATTAAAAAAAAAAATTGCCAAAGACTGCCGATCTCCCTTAAATTAGAATAGTTTTTTAATGTAATAAAACGTTGCTCCTGAAGGTTCTGATAGTATGTTGCCCAAAATGAATACTCCTTTCGGGAGAGCGTGTCGCAACCTGCGAAAGATGGGCCAGCTTACCAAGTACCATCCGGAGACCTTCGAGCATTTCCGTAGCTACTCGGCCATCGTCGCCGAACGACAGAGACAACTGCTAGAGGACGGAGGCAACGTCATACACCCGCTTAGCTTGTTCAGGTACCTATATTTTCATAGACAACCGTTGCTATCGGTGCCGAAATGAGGGTGTGACTAGGCAAAGAGAGCAGAATTTGCCAGACCAAGGCCGTGGTAAAATCATCAAATGAGTCCTCCCACCCAGGGAGGGACTGTCAGACTCGTACTGACTAAAATCCACGAGGTCTGTCAATAGCCCTTTGCGTTCCAGGGTCACGGTAATGCGATAAGTCCTGCGACCCCAGCAGGCTTTGACCCTCTAAAGGGGGCCCCCGTCATTATGCTGACACTCTTTGAGGCGCGCGTGGAACACAACGCGCCGTTGACCCGGGCCTGGTCCATGGTTAGACAGCGATTCGCCCATTACTCGCCGCCCGTATGCCCGCGCCTACGGTGGCAGGAGATCGTCTGCCGACTTCGATCGCCATGGGCGTCTACCACTGCGGCTGGGGCGGAGGGAGGACGCTGTCCACTCTCCTCCCTATCTGACACAGGTACCTCACGAAACTTCCGTGTCCGATGAGGACCTGAGTCATGCTGTACGTTAGGACGCCGTGACGCCTATCCAGCCACTCCTCAAATAGGGATCTTACCGTCGCGAAAGCGGCGGCGTGCCCAAAGAAGTTGGCACTGGGCGCATAAAAGGCTTGTTACTGCCTACGGCACTGGTTGCTATAGCAGACGAAACCAGTACAAAACTCCATCGGGAAAATAAGCACAAACAAATTCCAGAGGAACAAGCGCTGAACATATTTGGTTCACCATCGCTGCCCAAAAGTATTAGGTATCCTAATAATAGTGTGTTTGTTACCTATAACGAGCATGAACCACTGAATCTACTATCATCTTGTTGCATAATACGTTGTCAGATGTACAGAGACGGACTAATACTGGACAGTACTGACAGTAGGTACTGTAATAATAATAATAATAAGCCCTGACCACCGGCGGCCCGGACCCTGTTCCCGGTGCTGGTGAACTGCTATTTTTTATATTTTTAAATGTTTTTTATTTGTTTTTTGTAAAAATATTTAAAAATGTAATTTATAAGTAAAAAAAATGAATAAAGAAATAATAATAATATTCCACAACTATCACACAACGCCATCTAGTCCCAAGCTAAGCAGATCTTGTGTTATGGGTACTAGACAACTGATATACATACTTATATATTTCTAAATACATACATATTATAGATAAATTACACCCAGACACAGAACAAATGATCGTGCTCATCACACAAACATTTGTCCTGGGTGGGAATCGAACCCACGACCTCCGGTATAGCAGTCAGGGTCACTAACCACTAGACCAACGGGCCAGTCAACTGTTCCCGAGAAAAATAACAATAACGTTAATTTGAAAAAAGATGGCGCCATGTACGATTGAATTGATTGCGGTTATAGCTAGTTTTATCTTATTCCTATACCGGATTATAACGATGCGATGCTCTTTTACGGCTGCAGGTTTTATATTTAGTTTTTGTCAATATAGGCGAGAACGATCGAGACAAGATATAGATACCTACCTACATATTATACCCAGGTGCTTGTTGTATATGTATAACTGTCAGTTAAACTACTGCGCAAACTAGAGTAGCTCGGGTAGTGAAAAAAATATTCTAATTTTATAAAGCTGTAGAGTTTGTTTGGTTGAACACGCTAATCTCAGAAACTATTGGTTCGAATTGAAAAAATCCTATTGTTTTTAATAGTCCTTTTATCGAGGAAGGCTATAGGCTATAAAACATTTCGCTATGACCAAAAGGAGCCGAGCAGCAGGTGAAAACGTGGGGAACAGCTCGTGTAGGAAATAATTCAATGTAGAACACAAATATCTGCATCTAATTTGTTGCAGTTTGTTCTGGATGTCCTTCATGATATTAATTAACATGGTGCACATGTGTATGTCGACCTTCCGCCTCTTCTTCATCATCCAGCCGATAGACAATCTGAAAATCCACACCTTGGACCAAGTGCTGTTGGGTATCCACTTAATCTGCTTGGTAGACATCTGCGTCAAATTCAACACAGGTTATGTTAATAAGGAACATTCCTACGTTAAAATGAGCAGGAAATCTATATTCTGGTAAGCCTCAGTCAAGTTTAATTAGAATTATCTCAACTTATTAGGAAATGCGAGTAAATATTAATCAACAATTTAGTTTCTGCAACATTTTTTGCTTTTTTTTTGCTATTCATTTGAAATGTCAGCAGGCGTTTAGCCTTCTATAGAGGCCCCGGTCAGATTGCTAACAGCTCTTCCAGCCGCGCGTGGAACTCGACGTCCCATCGACTCGGACATTGTCCAAGATCGGACAGCGAGTCACCCATTACTCGTCGTCCGCATCCCGCACCTACGGTGGTGGGATTTCGCCTCGCGACGTCCGATGCCGGGGGCATCTTCCATAGATGGACCCTGAAGATCGTTAGAGACTAGAAGGAGGGAAAGCTATGCCTTTTTTTTATCGTGGTAAAATCATCAAATGAGTCCTCCCACCCCGGGCAGGGCGGGAGGGACTGTCAGACTTGTACTGACTAAAATCCACGGTGTCCTTCAATAGCCTTTTATGTTCCGGGGTCACGGTAATGAGATAAGTCCCGCGACCCCGGCAGGCTTTGGCCCTCTAGAGAGGGGGCCCCGTCATTATGCTGACGCTCTTTGAGGCGCGCGTGGAACACAACGCGCCGTCGACCCGGGCATGGTCCATGGTCGGGCTGCGAGTTGCCCTTTACTCGCCGCCCGCATGCCCGCGCCTACGGTGGCCGGAGATCGTCTTGGGGAAAGCTATGCCTTGGGCAAGTTATAGTATTCAATATTATAATAACATAAATGGGTAATTCCAGCCGTTATGTCCGGCGGTGGTTCATCGTGGACCTGGCGTCTAGCTTGCCTGTGGCCTTCGTTATGCTGCACCTTCAGGTCCGCGCGCGTCTCGTCCTCATCGCGCACGTGCTGGCCACACTTCGGGTCTTCAGGTTATACACCGTCATCACTGATATGAAGATCTTCATGCGAGTACGTCCTCAACTTCATTTTTTGAGTTTTTATATAATTTATTTAGGAGGTGGTCTAATGAAGAATGTTGATGCCATCTAGCTTTATTTAAAATAAGTATTGAGTTCTTGTTAATGTGTTTCGGATATCCTATTTAAGAAAACCAGTACTATAAAAATGAGCTCCAGACATCCAAATGTTTTCCTTATTCTTAGCATGTCTATCATCATCAGCCTATAAATGTTCCCACTGCTGGGACACAGGCCTCCTCTCTGTGAGAGGGAGAGGGCCGTAACCTACCACGCGGGCCCAGTGCGGATTGGTAGATGTCACATGTCTTCGAATTTTTTGGTTCTAGGACATGCCGGTTTCCTCACGATGTTTTCCTTCACCGTTTTGAGAGCAGTGGTGTTGAAATAAATTACACAAAGTAATGCGCCTGACGGGGTTCGAACCCATGACCTACAACTCGTAAGTCGAGGCCGATACCACTGGGCCACCACTGCTCTCGCATGCAGATGCAGCATGTCTATGCCAATCTAAATTCAGTCGGCTCAGAACTGTCCCACTGTGCATCACACTGCGACTATTTCTCGCTAACGTGCACGACGGACCGCGATCAATAACCCCGTGGAAGGAATTCAAGCTTAAAATATGGTTTGCTGAATCGGACGTCACATCACATCGGTTGCGTTTTGTTATTGATCACACTTTTCTCTAATATGAACTTTGACAACGTGCCATTAAATGCATATTTGTGTGCAGATATTCACGGAGTCGTACATCGTGCACGGGCTGGTGCGCCTGGTGGCTCTGTTCCTAGTCTCTGCGCACTGGTGCATCTGCCTCATGTATTTGCCGCCGATGTTTTTATACTACTGTTAGTAGCACCGATGTTTTTTGCTTCTATATAAAATTTCCACACTCTGATTGAACGCGCTAATCTCAGGAACTGGTTCGAATTAGAACGAAGTAGAAATTTCGAAAAATTGTGTTGGTTAAACCCATAATATCTCGAGAGAGGTTGGGGCACCACGACACGTACAGGTTAGGTTCGAAGGGGTTGGCGGGGTCTGAAAGACCTTGTTTCTGTTATGAGAATAATACGTATAATATAATCAACAACACGGTTGTTGCAATGGCTGGGCGATTGAACTGCTGCGCAGCGTGTCGCGGGTTCGATTCCCGTCATACAAATATTTGTATGACCTACAAGTAGTTGTTCCGGGTCTGGGTGTTTGTGCATGTTAGCTTCTATGTTTGTAAACGCACCCACGATACAGGAGAAATTCATAGTATGGTGATGAAACTTTTTTTTTTTAACCGACTTCCAAAAGGAGGAGGTTCTCAATTCGGATGTTTTTTTTATGTTTGTTCGGGCTTAACTCCGTCGGGCACTCACATACTTCCCGAATGGTCCCATTAAAATTTTATCGAAATCGGACTAGCACTTTTTGTAAAATCAACAAACACCTAAAAAGTTTTCAACATTGTCTACAACGATTACTCCGAGGTTTCTGGTCCGATTTCGATGAATCTTTTTTTGTTCGATACAGTATATCTGCCATTTGGTCCCTTAAAAATTTCATTTAGTTTGGTGCAGTAGTTTTCATTTTTAGCTCATTGTGTAAGAGTACATACATTGGCGATGTTATTACCGGTGCTACGGATTACAATATTTCAGTGTGTAAGAAAAATATGTATTTGACAATAATTTGGGTTGAATATCGAAACTAAAAAAGAAAATAAAAAACTTAAAAAAAAATGTAACCGACTTCCCACAAAAAATTTCGGGGAGTCGGTTACTTTTTTTTTTGAAAAAGTTTTTTAAGAAAAAGAAAATCAAGCCAATTGGAGCAGTGGGGTTCAAACCACGGGAAACAGCTATAGTTATTAATATCTTGAAGTTGCTCTACTTTTGTAAACACAGCCTTAAAGGAGGTGCCTCAATTCCATTCATTAACTTCTATCTTTCTTCCAACAGGGACAGGCGAAAAGCCGACTCAATACAATTTTTATATGCGCCTAGAAGAAAATGAGAACTTGCTAACTCGCGACTTACAGACTCGATACAATAAGGCGATGATCATAGTTGTCTCTGCGTTCTTTGGTGCGATTTTGAACTTTATTGGAGTTGAAATAATTGGTCATTTAGTAGAGGTGCGTCATGGTTGTTTTGGCACCCGGCCTTAGGGTGCCTTTCCACCAGAGATGTGCTATGTAGCTGTGCTGCGAGAATGTAAAAGCTGAGCTACGAAACTGTGTGACCGTTTCAACGATGCTACGCTATGTACAGTTACCGGCATGGATCTTGAGCGCTGACCTTCACCTGCGCAGAAGTGACTTATTAGGTCCCTTTGGTAGATGAAGTGAGGAACGGGGGCGGGGAAAGTGTAGTGATTGGCCCGCGTAGCGTGCCGTAGCGTATCGCGATACGTTGTTTTGTGCGTTTTATTTGTTTTATTGTGCGTTTCATTTGTCGATAAGTGTACGATGCGCAAAGCGATCCCCACTCTTACGCCGAGCGCTCAAGAACCGTGCCGGTATTTGTAGCGGTGCGAGTACTTAAAATGTGCTCGAGCTATGCGATGTATCGCTATCGATAGTAGGGAAGACGAACCATAGCACGCATCCATAACGCAGCCATAGCACGCATCCGTAAATTAATATTCCTCCCATATAAAAAAACACATCTTAGTTGAATCCGTTTCCAAGTAAACCAACAGCTCTCCAGAAATTGTCGTGAAGCCAAAAGAACGATAACGCACTCTATTTCTACTAATTGTGAATACTAAATTCCTTGTTATTTTAGGCACTGGCTTCACTATGTTCCGGTCTACTCAGCCAGATGAGATCTTGATCCATTCTGTGGTCATCATGTATGCTGTAGTGTTTATGATATTCACTTTTGGTAACCCATCTTGTATTCCTGGCTCACTCTTTTGATGTATTAGGCTATTTGACAAAAAAAAAAAACTTTAGTCCGTCAGTAAGATTATCAAAAAATATTCGCCTCGTATTTTTTTTTTGTACGATTGCCAAAATTGACGGAGATAGAACGCTTTCAAAATTGGCAATACGTCACAATTATTTAGTACAATTTCTACTAAATTCTGACGTCACCAGCCCCCACTCTCGAGTTTCGATGCGTTATAATTACTATATGGATTTTGTAGTCCGAAATAAACGAATTTAATTTAATTATATCTTGGTAAATGTTCATTGAATTTACAAAAGAAAAAACACGTGTCCGTTATTACTCAAAACTCTAAATGCCGGACTAATTAGATTTGTGATATATTAATACTGTCAAATAGCCAGAATAGCCTATTGTTGTTTTTATTCGTTACAGGAATTATTTTGTGACAAACTTATGCTTCATGTTTTTTTATCCGTAGTTTTTATGATCAAGAGTTATATCACAATCTATAGCTCCACGATGAAGTACCAGGGACTTATGAATCAAGTAGAGGTGGGTTTCCTATTAGATAACTCAGTATCCCACTAATCTCACTAATACTTATTATAAATGTGAAAGTTTGTTTGGATGGATGGATGTTTGTTAGTCTTTCACGCAAAAACTACTGAATGGATTTGGATGAAATTTGGTACACAGATAGTTTATAACCTGGATTAACATTTTTTATACCAATTTTATGTACCCGTGGGATAAATTTCGAGTTGTAGCGGGTGAAACCGCTGGCAGCAGCTAGTAAGTAGATGAATATGAACTAGCTTTATAACTCGAGCATTTTTTATTCAGTTGTAAATTTCATCCACCAGGAGTACATGAAATACAGACAGTTCCCACTTTCCCTAAAGAAACGAGTACGCGCTTTTTACCAGTACAGGTACCAGGAGCGATACTTTAAAGAAGAGGCTGATCTCGACTGCCTCTCTGGTAACTATACTTTCAGCATTTTTAAATGATATGTCCTTGTGATCATCTCAAACAGAATACTTACATAGCTATACATAGTACTATTAAGTATTCTGTGGCTATACGTAGATAGTCTAGACTTGAAACTTTGTACCTACCTAGTGTAGTTGGCACGGGCATGCGAGCGGCGAGTAATGGGCGACTCGCTGTCCGATCATAGCCGGCCCGGGTCGAGGGCGCGTTGTGTTCCACGCTCGCCTCAAAGAATGTCAGCACAATGACGGGGGGTACTCAGAGGGAGAGGGCGACGTGCCCTGGGTGGGACGAATCATTTGATGATTTTACCACGCTAAAAAAAATGTGTAGGCACCTAGTTAGGGGTGCTAAGACAGGAAACCTCCACGTGCGCCCGTGGACTGGAGTTCCCTCTCGGATACGTCCGGGGGGAAGACCAGTTTTTCGGGACGGTGCGCCCTGGGATGCGGGCAAAAACTCTTCTTAGGCACTGTGTGCCTAAGGGGTTTCTTTGCCCGTATGCAAATAGCCTGTCGGGTGGACGCTCCAACGCGTGTCCCTCTGAACAGCAGAGGGCACAGCGGCGGAGCGGGCTTGCGGACGGTGAGTAATGGGTATGCTCGCCGTCCGACCAAGGACCAAGCCCGGGTCGGTGGCGCGTCGTGTTTCACGCGTCACCGACGGGGCCCCTTATGGGGCCAAATGCCTGCCGGGGTCGCGGATTTTTCTTAATCCAGGATACCGTGGCCCCGGAACGTAAAGGGCATCCGACGGAACACGGGTGGATTTTAGTCAGTAAGAGTCTGACAGTCCCTCCCGCCCCACCCAGGGTGGGAGGACTCATTTGATGATTTTGCCACCCTAAAAAACAAAAAAAGAAAAAAAAAAAAAAGGCACCTAGTTATCTCGTTTAAAAAATCGATTGGTACCTATACAAGAAGCATGAGAGATGTAACATTTAAAATATTTGATTCAGAGGACCTTCGCGACGAAATTAAACTGCACACATGCCGCACTTTAGTGCATAAAGTGAAGTTATTTGATAATGTGCCGCCGGGCGTGGTGGGCACCGTGCTGGGCTGTCTGCGGCCCGAGGTCTACCTGTCCAACGACCTGGTGGTTCGCGCCGGCGACATCGGCAACTGCATGTACTTCATCGCAACTGGGACTGTGGCTGTGTACTCTTTGAAAGGCGTCGAGGTAATGATACACTTTGCATTTACAACATGTCTTACCCCTCAAAAGTGGGATAGCGCGGCCTTATCCAAAAACGCTCAACAGTCCGTGGTACACGTGACCAGTCGCCATCTTGAATTTTTTTGCTCACCATAATCCAATTTAAATCAATCAATCAATCCGTAGCATGGCCTCTACCAATGCCAGGCGCGAGAGGTCGCCCCCTAACATTCCTAATGGGGAATATTCCTTTTTTTAAAGAAATGGTTTTTTTCTTTGTGTATTTACTCGGTTACAGGTGTGTCACTTGGAGGACGGCAACCACTTCGGCGAGGTGGCGCTGCTCATGAAGGACAGCAAGCGCATGGCCACCGTGGTCGCGGTCGAGAACACTCAGCTCTATCGGCTGGATGCACTCGATTTCAAGTACTTACTTCTTTCAAATAACAATCATCTATATTAATAATTTCGTCAAGGGGTACGGTAGACTCGATCGAAAGCTTACCTGAATAATTAAACATAAAAAAATAAAGATTTCGAGTCGACAACATATATCCGCAAAATTCGGATTGTAGAGTATTTTGTAAAATTCTAATGGTTTTGGCCAGACGGATTGCAGCCGCCTTAATGGCGACTCACGCAAAACGTCACTGACATCGGATGTCATGTTGGGAAGTTTTTCTTTCTTTTTGGCAACCGATTCGATAGACTTTTAGCATGCCAGTGGCATGTGGTGTATTATGTAGTTACAAAACCTCAACACGTGGCGCTAATCATTAAAAAAAAATAATGAACTGTAACTTATGTCAGTGTCAAACGAAACGTCTTGCCGTAAACAATGATGTCAGTGGCAACCGTGGCAACCACGAATAAAGGTGCATTCACACTCATCAGTCACCGTCACGTCACGTCACCGGCCCGGTTTAAAAACAAAATGTTTCTATACTCCTGTATGATATTTGTTCCCACACGTCAGTCACCGGCCAGTCACCGGCATGTGATCTATCAGTCACGCGTGACGTGACTGATGAGTGTGAATGCACCTTTATATCTCAATCAGCGGCAGATAAAGCAATTGCAAGAACTTTCCTTTCTGATCGAGAAAGATAAGACCTCTCCTTGAAGAGTGGCTGGATAGGCGACGGCGTCCTGACCTACCGTATGACGCAGGTCCTCACCGGACACGGATGCTTCGGGAGGTACCTGAGTCTAATGAGGAAGGAGGAAACGCCTGGGTGTCATCACAGCGAGGCTCACCCGGGGGACACGGTGGAGGTGCAGGATTGCCCGCTTGGGCAAGCATCGCCATGTCCTCACGACGGCGATAGGCGGTGACCTCTCGCGCCCAGCATTGGTCGAGGCCATGCTGCGGGGCGAGATAGAGTGGGAAGCGGTCGCCTCCTTCTGCGAAGCAGTCGTGCTAGCGAAGGAGGAGGCGGGAGGCGCGAGGGAGAGGACAGCACCTCACGACCCAGCCGCAGGTAGACGCCCACGGCGACAGACGTCGGCAGATGATCTCCGGCCACCGTAGGCGCGAGCATGCGGGTGGCGAGTAATGGGCGACTCGCTGTCCGACCATGGACCATGCCCGGGTCGACAGCGCGTTGTGTTCCACACGCGCCTCAAAGAGTGTCAGCATAAAGACGGGGCCCCCTACCTCTTTAAAAGCCAAAGCCTGCTGGAATCGCAGGACTCATGAATTACCATGACCCTGGAACGTAAAGGGCTATTGAAGGACACCGTGGATTTTAGTCAGTACGAGTCTGACAGTCCCTCCCGCTCTGCCCTGGGTGGGAGGACTCATTTGATTATTTAACCACGCTAAAAAAAAATGTTAGTTTATTTTGAATTTTGCTTAAAATGAAAAATTATTTATGTAAAATTTTTTGCTACGAATCTATGCCTTGCTTACCTTTAATATTCCTTGAAAACCTAGGACTACAGAAATATCTACCTACATTTTGTTCCTAGATGTGTATTTATGAGTCAAGTTTCACCCGAGCGAAGCCGGGTTTTCATCTAGTAATTATATATAGTAGGTACTTACAAGAACCGCAGAACGCGTTTCACACCCGCTCTTTGAGGTTGATTCAGATTCAGATCTTTGGTGTATGTACATTCGGAAAAATCAGATACCAGGCAGTCTTTTCATCTAAAAATACTGGTATTTAGCTGCATTCGGTTAATACCCTTTTTTATCGTGGTAAAGTCATCAAAGCAGTCCTCCTACCCAGGACGGAGTGGGAGGGACTCTCAGACTTGTACTGACTAAAATCCACGGTGGTCCTTCAAAAGCCCTTTAGGCCTAACGCACACCGGCGGAGGCGCGGCGAAGATACTAAGAATAAATCAATTTAAAATAATCCTTAACTCCTATGACATACGGTTGAAAACGGCATGCAAAGCGAGACGCGCCCGGCCGCCAAGCGTCACGAAGAGGCGCGGAGCCGTTCGGCGCAGTGTCATAGGATTAGGAGTTAAGGTTTATTTTAAATTGATTTATTCTCAGTATCTTCGCCGCGGCTCCGTCGGTGTGCGTTGGGCCTTACGTTCCATTGTCACTGTTTCCTGATGAGACACTCCCGCAACCCCGACAGGCTTTGGCGCTCTAAAGGGGGGCCCGTCAGATATCCGGTCACCCTGGAGGCAGACCCCAACATAGTTGGGAGAAGACGAGGCAGATGACGACTTAACTCCATAACATAAGTAACATGATTTTCTTTTCAGGCGATTTGTGCTTACCCACGAGACGCTGTATGGGCGCATACAGGAGCTGGCATCCCGTCGCATGCATGAGACGGTACTGCTGGATGACAAGTTCCGTCGTGACCGAGAGCAACTACGTCACACCAAGGAGTCCGAGTCCGCTACACCCACCTCAACATAGAGTTTTAACAAAAAACATAAGGTACAAACACCAGCACATCAAGCTATCACAATCTGTCATAGATTTTCAACCTTATCACAATTGTGGAAGGTTAATGTTCGATTGGTAAAATTTGACGGATTCGGGTAGGTTGACCTGCTGGCGTCTGTACAATTCTAACCAATAATTTCTCTTTAAAAGAAGATCAAAGTTCTAAAAGAAGTACCTACAATTTATCGCAGTAATTAAGTAATTGAAGAATTTGTTTGGTTGAACGCTCTAATCTCAGTAACTATGTACTCAGTACTGGTTTGAATTGATAAATTCTTATTGTGTTGGATAGCCCATATTGAGGAAGGCTATAGGCTTTATAGCATAATGCTATGGGCTATGACCAATAGCTGAGCAACAGGTGATACCGCAAGGAACAGCTAGTTAAGTAACATAAAAAAAAGCCATTAAGCCATTTAAAAGCCTCCACATAACTGTGGAGGCTTTTAAATGGATGATCGTTGATCAACTCATTGTCTACTTATGTATTGTTAGCTGTAAGCCACCCAAATACAATAAAATAAAATAAAAATAAATAAAATAAACTAAATAAAGTTCTATTGAAGGAACACTGTGGTTTTTAGTTAGTCCAATTCTGACAGTCCGTTCAGTTCAGATCTACCTGGGGCTCAGGAATCATTTGATAATTTTACCACAATAAAAACAAAAAAAAAGGGTACCTACTCTGAACATAAAAGTTTTTTGAATAGGACTAGAATTTTATAGAATTATTCATGTATCTTATACTTGTTATAGCAATGGTGGTTCCGCCAGGAAACATGACGTCTCTGAACTCATTTTATCATTTTTTTTTTGTTATAATTTGAAAAGGATTAATCATTATTAAACCTATTAATGTGTGTGTTTAATAACCAGTAATAAGTATAAAGTTTTAAGTATAGTAGTATGAAGTTTTAATTATTGTAGTAGTGGAAACATTATCATAATAAAATATTAATTATGGTTGCTTTGCTTTGTGGTTCAATAAAGATTTAAATGCTCATTGTTTGTTAAGCATAATTTTGAGTTTCCGTAGTTAGTAATTGAAATGGTAATAAAGTTATCCAAGTGAAATAAAAACAGTATTTCCTTAAATATAAAATTTATCAATAGAAACAAACTTTTGGTTTAACAGAACCATGCCGACCTTAGAAGGAATGCTATACATAGCTTACAAACTAACATATTCAGAGTTATCACACGAAGATGCCAACCCACAACAATAAGAAGAGAATACCAAAGCCTGAAAATAGGGAGGCGACCAGTGATAACAATAGCTCTTTGAACAGATCTCTCGACACTTTGGTGCTCGTAACTTCATAGACGAAGAACCACGCAGTGAAGAAGATGCCGATGCCCAGGAGAAGTAATGTGAGGTGTGGGAAAACTGCCGGGTTGATCGGCGACGTGTACCGAACCATTGATTCTATTTCCAGCTGAAAATAACAATGTAAAGTTGTAATACGAGTTAGGAAATTACTAAAATCAATTGGTTATTAATAAATCAGTATACTCACGCTCATTTTTGTGGTTTTTTGCTTTACTTTTGATAAGAATTATTACACGAAGATACAAACTGACACCAATAGGATACGTCAGACAAATACGGCGGCCATAGACAATCTGCAAGCACAGATTAGCTCATAGCAGCAAATAAACAAAATATCCAGACATGCGAGAAGTACTGTAATAATCGACTAAAAATTTTAGACAAAAGAACAAGATTTGTTATGTTGTGTCTAAAACTTTTTTTTTTCCTTCGTCCGTTAGGACAGGCAAAGAGTCAAACCCATACAGCCAGGTGTGTAATAGCTCATAGCTCTAAACATTGAGATGAAGTTATATGGAGATGCCCCGATGTTCTATACATACATTTTGCTTATACAAATATGAGTCAAACATGAGACAGAGAGTGAAATATTGGTTTGTCTCTTTCTTTCTAATGCAGTAATCATATTTGACAAAAGAGACAACAATATTTCGGTTGTTGCTCAAAATGGAATATTTTGTTGGGATATTTCCCGCAGTTACAGAAACGTGCCCATTTCGCCATTTTATGTGCCAAGTTTCGTGGTAATTCTGCTGTCAAACAGTTGTTTACTTTTTGTTGAATTTAGATTTTTGAGTAAATTACGGAGTGTTTTCTTTTAAAAGTGCGTGTTACCATTAAGAAACAGTAATTCAACATGCCTGGATGTTCCATTGTGTCTTGTCATGCCAGGAAAAAGAAAAATCAGCCTGAATTGACTTTGTACAGGTTAGTAACAGGTTTTTATGAAAAACTACATGAAATAGAACAATTTCGGTAAAGAAATCGCTATGTGACCTTGTTTTCATTGTTAGAGTATTAATATTTGGGTTTATTTCCGTCCTACAGACAATATTTTTCATTTCTTATTTTCGTTCGTTTGTTTACAATAATAATAGTGTTGTACCGTTGCTGTAATAGTTCACGATACTAGTCCTTCGTTACACTGAAACTGTTACCAAATGATGTATGGATAAAAAAATACTAATCATTTATAGGTTTCCCAAAAATGAAAGATTGAAGAAAAAATGGTTGGACTCTATCGGTGACGAAAAAATTTGTTCTCGAAGTAAAGATCATTTATAGGTTTCCCAAAAATGAAAGATTGAAGAAAAAATGGTTGGACTCTATCGGTGACGAAAAAATTTGTTCTCGAAGTAAAGACTGGCTTATGTGTTCACTTCACTTTGAAGAAAAATGTTTTAACAGAACACTTGATGTTATTAGGTTACATGAGAACTCTGTACCTACAATATTTTCGGTAAGTGTGTATTTTAATGATTGTTAAATAACAGCCTGGTTTTTTAGCCTAAGTTATATGGATAGTAATGCATATTTCATTTTTTTTTCAGACATCCAACAAAAAACAACTTCCAGAGTCATTTGTATTCTGTGAAACAAGCAACACTCAAGAATCTGATGTTTCTTGTACATCTACTGTAATAAAGGAACCATCTACCGTAATAGATGAACCATCTAGTGTAATGGAGGCACCATTGCAGTTGACCCATCAATTTGTGGGAACAGTGCCCAAAGAGGTATGTAGATGTTGAATTTTTAACCGTTTTCTGACAAACAGACGGCAGCACATCAAGCGCCACAATCTGTCAAAGACTTGTCAACTGTCACTTGAAAATAACTTTTAGCAATAAAATGCAATATGCAAATTATTTTTTAACAGTGCATAATTAAGTTATTGGTTAATAGTGCTGATACATTTGGCATGTGAAAAGGCGCTGTGAGATGGGACTGGTCATCTCTTAGCTGCCACGGTCTATTTTAATTTTCATTATTTTTTTTAATATTAACTGTACACTTAACTTGCTACGTTGAGTGTAAAAAGAGTGTCCATGGAGTTTCTTGTCCGTTCTTTTGCATAGAAATCTTCGCTCTGGAATGGGCACCTACGGTACTTTCACAGTTATTATGTCTTGTGACTAGAACTGTAGCACCATAACAATTTTGTACTGATTTATTTTTATGTCTTTTGACCATTCAAAAGTGCCTGTAATTATTGGCCTAGTTGAAATAAATTTGATTTGATTTAACTATTTATCTTTTCTATTACAGGTTTTACAAACTGGAAAAATTAAAGCCTTTAAAGAAAAATATGTCAATCAACAGAAAACAATTAAACGCCTCAATGAAAGAATACGAAGGAAAAAAAATTGCTGATTTGAAGGCTGTTGTGATAGAAGACTTGGCGGGACCAAAAGACTTTTAAAAAAGACAAATTAACAAGTCCAAAGGTTTACCTGTACAATCCGAATTAATCGTCAAATTTTAAATTAACGCTAACACATAAATATTTTACATTTTTTTTACGTAACTACATGGATTATAATTCAATCATGGTATCTAGTCTTAATACTATTATGTAATCCTAAAAGTACTAGGGATACTAATATCCATACTCGTTACAGTAACACTATGTTTCTTGATTGGCACAACCCTAGCATTGGCCGCCATTTTATGTGCCCGGCGAACTTGTAGATATCCACGTTTTTGGTGTAGGTATTTCCAGTCCATAGGATTATATGTCTATGGCTCTAAAACATTTTCTTTGACACATCTTTGACATGACAGCTGTCAATGCAATACGTCAAAATTTATTGAAAGGTACATGTTTTTAGCATAAGATATTTGTTTTCTTTGTCCTTCTCGTACTAAATTAAATGTTGTATCTCATATCCCTCTATCACTGTAAAAATGAAAATGGCCATCAATGTTTACAGCTGTTTTGAAATATAATATTTATCTTTTAGATCTAGTTGTGAAAGAGTAAAATATAAAATGGGTAATAAATAAAGTGCCTGTCGGGTCGCGAAATATGTCGGCTCAATGTTACTTATTAAATCTAAATAAGATGGCGAATCAAAGACCTGCTGAAACAAAGCCTACAGTGAAGGAGAAGGTCATGTCTTACGAAGAAAAGTCGGTGGGATCCACATCGTTCTTCAAGTGTGAAGCCTGTCCTTACATGGCACTTGCGGAAGATGACATAAAATTTCATCTATTCACTGTCCATCCAGAGTTAGCTAAGAGCAATGGTCTGTCAGATAATGTTCAGATCCTTTGTCCAGGCTGCACCAGTGTGTTCGACGCCGAGGAGACTCTGAGGACACATCTTCGTAACCATCACAAAATGGGCATCAAAGACATTAAGAAAATGATTAAGAGCCTAGTCCAAATAGCACTCAAAAATGCAAAGTTAAAAAAGGAGAACCCTAGTGCAGGCACAACACATGCTGCCCAAAGTGAGACAAACCCTCAAAATATGACTGATATAAAAATCCCACAGGTTATAGAAATAGTTCCAGATGCAGTGAATGTCAATAATGACTTGCCAAAAGGGGTGGCCTTTATATCTGTAGATGAATTACACAAAATGAGCACACCGAACTTTGAAAAAGTTGATCCTAAAGAGATAATACAGGAAGCTAGTATAAATATTGTGTACACAAATGAGATCTCGCAATATGTGAGTGTGTCTGATGCAGGTTCGACCAACCCATCATGTAATATGATCCAAGTAGGGAATGTTCCTCCCGACTTGATAGCATCAATACAACCATGCTTTATGGAGCCATCTATGGAGAGCACACTGTCTCCAACACAAAGTAAAGATTTATCTCACATTCCACTGCTACTGAAGTCTGATCAGATGACTGAAGAGGTGAAACCAAGCCCAGAGCCAGAGAAAGGAAAGATGTGTTTAGTGAACGGATGCAGAATATGTATGAAAGAGGACCAGACACTTGCATATCATAGACAATGCCATAAGAATGGTAAGCTAGTGTGTCCGGAGTGCTCTAAAGTGTTTGGAGCGGTTGACACCCTGCACACGCACCTGTGGAAGGTGCACGAGGTTGACATGGAGCTGCCCACTTGTGAAGTGTGCGGCTTCAAGACATACAGTAGATATAGACTACACAATGTTCACATGAAATGCCATGAGATGTTAAAGGTTTTTATATGTAAGTACAATATTTCAATTTTATCTCAAGACTTTTAGTTCTTGTCAATAATAATGTGTTGCACAGTTGATGCATATCTAGATTTGGTAGTCAGTAAACTGTTAACAATTTTTATGAAATCATAGAAACATTTGGTTGCTTGTTGAAATTACTCCCAATAAAGCTTTCTATGAAGCTTTACTCTAAATTCACATGAATATATCTGAATTCATCTGATGGAGCCATTGGCACAGTACAAATATTTGTACTACCCACCAGTAATAGTTCTGGGACTGGCTGTTTGTGTCTGTGAATCTAATCTGTTAGTAAATGCAAAGTTTAAAAAAGAAAAAAGCTTATCAAGGAACCGTCTCCAGGTTCTATATGCTCAAAGGCGTTCAAGAACTCAAACCAGCTGTCGAAGCACAAGCTGATTCACAAGGAGCCAGCAACCCCCCAGCGCTGTACCATCTGCCAGAGGGAGTTCAGCAGCGTTAGGAGGTTACGGATTCACATTGCTGAGGTCCACGAAAAGTGCAAGCCTTTCAAGTGCTCCCACTGTGACTACTCCTCATCAAGGAAGCAAGAGCTCAAGCTGCATTTAAGGTCGCATACTGGTACGTATATTGCTGTTTATTACAGCAAGACATAATTTACGTATTGTAAGGGGTCTAGGTATTGAGAATGTTCAATCATGAAACATTGAATAGTTGTTAAGAAATCATTTTGAAAAAAAAGAATCACGTATTTGTGTCCATTGCTTACTGTTCACACTGCCAATGCCAGCGAGAATTAAAAGAAAGCTTGGCAGGCAGAACACTTGCTGAGAGGCTCTGAGACACTGAGGCCTGCAAGTACAATATACAACCGTCACATATCAAATTAATAGAATAAATAGCCAATGTTTCTTTTTCCAGGTGACAAACCTTTCGCTTGCGATCAATGCAGCTACAGGACGGGCGATCACAACGCGCTGCGGCGACACAAGAAACAACACTCGAAAGAGAAGGTATACAAGTGTAAACATTGTCCATACACAGCCATCCAGTCCACAGCATTCACCAACCACATGGTCTCCAACCATCCCAATGCCACCAGTGACGTACATCGGTGTCCCTACTGCCCCTTCAAATGTGTCAGCAAAGACAAGCACTTCCAGCATCTCACCACACATACAGAAAAAGAAAGCATACAGGCTCTCATACAAATGAACAAAAGCAAAGCTAACAAGCCCACGTGGACCATACCCAGCGAAGCTAAGAAAAACAACGAAACTTCTATCATTAGTACTGAGCCAAGTACAGAAGCTGCCCCAAAGACTGTCAACGAAATACCGATAGAAGTGTACGATTGTGACAGCTATTCAGAGAACTTACCGCAAAACTATACAAAGAGCTACTGCACCACCACAAACACCAATGTTCAACAAACAGACTTCAACAATCAGATAATGCTCACGGACCTGAGCAAGGACGACAACAACTCCGACTGCCTCATCTCCGAGAGCTCCAACGACACCATGATGGAGAGGCATCAGTACCAGGCGCAGCACCCGCTGCTCACCTATGACGGTACCCCGTCTAATCTCCAAGGGTTCCTCAACACAACCGTGGCGATGGAACAAAGCCTTTTACAAAATAATAACGTAAATTCTCACACTGTCAATCACTGTTCGATACCGAGCAGTATATCTCACATCATGTCTAACTTCCCGATCAGGCTGCCTCCCGCGCCACAAATATCTCTGCGCAACAATATAACATTGAAACCTGCCGACAAGATTTCTCTTTCCAGCACCAAAGTGACAGGACCGATCATAAAACCGACGCAAATCTTGCCCGTACCGTCCTCCAGTAACTCTCCCGTAAACATATCCATGGAACCTGAAGGAGTTCCGCGAAAGAAACCAAAAATATCAGTGAAGAGCAATCTAATACTAAAGGGACCCGATCAAGAGAACATGTTTCATTCTCAGCAGAAGATGGCGTTTAGGAGACTGGAAGACAATGAGAGGTTTGGGTTAGGCGGCCCTGTGACCTTCAACAACTTGATCACAACGCAGTTCATGCAACTGCAGCCGGAACCATCACTGAGCGAGTCTCCTAGCAATATAATGGCGTATCCTCAAGAGCCGATTTTAACAGACACGACGACCACGCCAGTCGACAGCGAGATGAACAACAACCCACAAATATTCTCATTCAACCAGCAGATCAACGTCAACGCCATGACGATGCTCCCTCCGCCGCAAAAGATACAGAGCGGCGACCCCAACTACATCAAACTGGAGAGCACTATCAAACAGAACACGCAGTCTCCGAGCTTAGAAAGAATGTGTAACGTTAATCTGCTCAACAATTCGGCTCTAGCCCGCGAGTACAAAGCGTCGCCGCCTCTCGAAGAAATACATAAAAATATGAGCGAAATTAAGAACGAAGTCAAATCAGATTCCTTCTACAATATAGCAATTAATAACGAGCCCACGAACCAGCCCGCCATAACTATGGATAAGTTCTTTTTAGACAACTTGGTGGGGGAAAATTATTCGGGAGGGTTAATGGACCTGTCTGGTGTTACCCTTCAGCCGATATCGGAGGAGCAGAACGACGTCATAGAGATCGATGACAACTCGGACGATAACAAGCTGTTGCCGCGCCTCGACATGTACTACAACCTGGAAGGCTTGTATCCGCACCACGACTTCCACTTCCTGGACAGCGACGGCTTTCAGCAGGACGACATCAACCGGATGGTCAGCGAAGTGCCCACTATCAACCAGAAGGACTTGTTAGAGCCTGCTAGTGAAGGCGCCGGCAACGACTCGCCCGCCTGCACCCAGAGCGTCATGGATCCTATGATGAACACTGCCGTCAGACCGACCACAAACAAAATTAATGTGAAAAACATGACAGAACTCATGAAAAACTAACCATAAGAATTAAGAATCTCTCATTCCTCTTGTAGATAAAACTCCCTTCTGTGATGTCGTTATTATTAGGTACTATTTGTCAAGCAAGATTTTCTCGCAACCCTTTTTTATTTTACTTTATTTATTTTACTTAAATCAAAGATATCAATGGTAGACTTTTAAATAAATAAGCAAGATTATATCCATGTAATTTTATAGGTGTTCGTTAATATTAAAATCGAATATACAATACTATAAGGTGTAAATGAAGTCGTCAACTATTATTTTTTGCGCAGTTTGGTGATATCGAAGCACCAAGCATTCGCAAATTCGTAGGTATATTACGTTAAAAAACGTGTGGAAATTTTGATTCCCGGGTATTATCCAGTAAATAAGAATGTTAAACACGTGGTTTTCGGCTTCCATATGCGTCTTTTTACACTCTTTAAAAGGTACTGCTAGTGAATGTTGCTTAACAAATACATTATTCTGTATAACCGCGTTTAAAGTAGAGTTCACTATTATAGTGCTCAAGGCGAAATTACTCTTATATAAAAAAAGACTGTTAATTATTATTAAATAATTGTAAATATTTATTATTATTTATTAAATGGAATGTGTTTCTACATTTAGTTTTGTGTACACCACTATGAAATCTCCACTGCTTCTGATTTCTTGTGACTTATAGAGGATCCATTCCTCTGAGACATCATTGAATGGTTGGGGGTCAGTGTGGACTCCCTTCTGATGAGGACCGATGATGATCAACACGCTCCCGTTATAATACTTCAGATAGTCGTTGAACGCTTGACGATTGTTGAAATAACAGAAGAGTAGAGCAGTAGCTTTGTTTCTCTGCAGTATAGTGATGGTGTCCTTGTCTAATTCGGCGGAAGTGAAGTGGAGAGGTATAAAAGTGGGTGGGGCGTACTTGCAGCGCCACCATGCCCCGTCTACCTCGATCCCAGATACTGGCACACCTGAAATATTTAATAGGTACACATGTTTTACAAAAAAATATTTATTTCAGTTCGGACACAAGCATCACGATAAAAATCATAAAAGTTTTATTCAAGATGTTTACGACATCCGGAAAGCCGTTAATTTAATATATCCGAGCAAGATCTCATTTCAGCATTATATTTTTCACTTCAGTAGCTCAAACATGTAGGTTTTGCTGCCTGAAATCAGTGAGCAAAATGCAATTTTGCTCACTGAGTGAGACAAAGTAACTTTTTAATTTTTGTTTTCAGAAAGCCGCGAATATCTTATTCAGCCTTGGGTTAATCATACAATTCGAAACATTTACACTCCATCTCTTTCCCGCTATTAGAAAGAGAGAGGGACAAAGACCAGCCCTTTCGAAATTCAGATTTTGAATTCGTCCTCAAAGACAAACACGCTCGGTTTGTACTAACTAAAGAAATTTTGCAAAGAAATTTTTAAGTCTTAGTGTAATTTATTGAATTTTTAACTTATATATATATACGTAGTATTTAAACGAAAATAAGTATTTACTGCAAATAAAACTGATATTTAACCTGTAAATATTTATTTCTAGTTTCAATAAAATGTTACGTAAATTTTGAATAATAAAATATCATGGGTGCTATAATTACCGAATACGCCTTAATTTAAATAAAAGAGCGGGAATAAAATTTCGTGGCTGGTGTAAAGAGTTGAATAAGTTTATAGTTATTTCAATCTATTCCAGTTTATTATTTTATCTCCTAAGTGTTCTCGCTGCTGAAGTGAAAAGTTATGTGTTTTACACGAGAGCAAAGTTTTTTTGCATCTCGTGCCTTTGAATCCCTCGCCACACTCAGGATTCAACTTTAGAATCACTCGCTACGCTCGTGATTCAATTGTTGAATCCTTCGCTTGCTCAGGATTCAAAATTAGCACTCGCAGCAAAAAACGACTTTGCTCTCTTGTTGCACAAATAACTATAGTCTTGCAAACCGTTTATAGATTCAGGAAACGCGTCTCACGTATAGTATAACAATTGAGTTTACCGGTAGCTTCGGTGATCATCCACTCGAGAAGGCCGCTTCCACAGCCGATGCTGACGATCCTGTCGCACTGGAGTTCCTCCAAGCAGTTCTTAAGAAAGACGAAGTTTTCCTCAGTAGGGTAGACCCACAATACCTTGTTCCTGTCAGGATGGTCATGATACCGATGAACTATTTCCTTCCAGTTGTTGTCTTTATACAAATCCGTGATATTCGCGACGATGTCCATGGCCGGGGAATGCGGACGTGGTCGTACGCTCGTAGTAACATTGACTGTGAACTATAGAAGCTAGCCAATAGCCTGAGCTTACATAATTCCCTTTCAGTGATTTATCTGTGAACTAGAACCAGAGATGGACTTAGTTATTTTGATATAATATGATCGTAGTAACAAAAATACTGCTTCGGTATGCTTGAGGCTACTGCATCGGCAATTTCTACTTTATTGCCATGAAGTTAATGTATAATGCTTTTTATCACCTAAAATCCTCAGCCGTTCCGATGTCGTAGTGGGCGTCGGGCCTTAGTGTCCCAAATGTTACAAAGTGTGTGGCATCTAATACAAAATGTATGCAACGAGTGCCTTCTGGCGAGTATCAAGATTTCTCTCATTTCGTCGTACTAAAATGTCATCTTATGATTGGCTGCTGCGCTGCATAAGACTGGTTCGATTCCCGAACGGATTAAATATTTGTATGGTCTATCCCAGTTCCACATGCACAGTATTAGCGCTTCATCATCATCATCATATCAGCCCGGGATCACCCCACTGCTGGATATAGGCCTCCCCCTTTTGTTGCCATATCTCTCGGTTCTGTGCGTCTCTCATCTATTTATTCCCTAGCGCTTGCTAAGAACCAAACCAAAGAAACGGTTTTTTTTTGTATCAAGTATTCGAATATTTAATAATTGTTTCAATAAGAAGTACGTACCTATAAAGTCCGCCTCTGTACTTTTCCCTAACACACTACAAGAAAAAATTGGCTAGAACCCAAGAGAATAATGTTTCAACTGGCAATGGATACAGGTAGTGATCGGAGACTCACTGCTCATCAATAACCATAAAACAAACGAGAAATAGTTTCAATTCATTTATTTGTATCTAAGTTCAGTAGTTACAAAAGTTTAGGTATAAAATATTAGCAAAATACAGATACCAATAGTAAAAAATACGTATTTCATGATTTCTAAGTTACAATGGTGATCACCGGTAAATTAATTATTAATGGATGACTTAAAAGGCTTGTTCTTATTTCGTTTATAGTTACTTACTTGTAAAACTGTCTCGTTCACGACCACTCTACTATTTTATTACACAAAAAATGGGTACATGTATATTATTGTTACATATCGGTTACAATAATACTATTGTCTATATCCGGGTATATTATTGTTACATATCGGTTACAATAATACTATTGTCTATATCCGGGTACATTCCTGTGTACTATGGAATTGAGGGTACAATAGTACACCACAGCCTACTGATACGGGTACATCCACCAAAACGTGCTGCTAACAGTATTATAAAACCTGAAAAAATCTGATGCTATCTATATCCTAGTGACGTGTACAGTGTAATGGAAGTCTGCGATTATTTCATTTGATTATATTATTATTATTGCTAGCAATGAAATGAATGTGGCTTCACATACATCACAACCTTGGTTACATTTAATGGGCCTACCACACACACAAGCTTCACCGCAGTTCGGCCTGCGCAAGCTTCTCGAATGAAAAAACAATACACGGTCGGCAATCACAGATATAGATATACCTAGATAACGCAAGTATCACGATATGTACCTGTTATGAGGTCACAAAAACTATTTAGTCATGGGAAAACCAAATCGATTGAAATACTCCCCAGCTTACGGTGTCCCCCTCGTCCCACAGCACGATTAACCATTTTAATGATTAATCGTGCTGACACTGATAACTGACGGCTGACGTCCAACTAACGATAGACCGATTTAGACGAGCGCGAAAATGGTCACTTACGATTTTTGGTCGTAAGCTAGCACGGATTTTTGGCACGCGAAGTAGTTGCTCTTGCGTTATCTAGGTATCTATATCTGTGTCGGCAACACTGAACGCCCAACCACACGCAGGCAAGTACGCGCAGGCCGGGCTTGCGCAGGCAACTGTGGTGATGCTTGTGCGTGTGGTAGGCCCATAACATTTTTATTGGAAAATTAAGTATACTATCTCAGTGGATGCTATATTATAGTGATATTAATTTATTGTAATGATTAAGTCTGCTCTATTTTGAGGCGCAGTGAACGAGTGCATGCGACAGCGTACCGCGCAACAATGTTAAACATCAACTTAAAATACGTGAGATCAACTTACATCAGAGATCATGATCTTCAGTCGACATTATATTAACTAATATTACATATTTCATTTAATTATATTTCGTTTACAAAATTCCAGATTCAACTTATCGGTTTTATCACATAATTACGATTCTTTCAGCCGACCAATTGAACGACATGAGCATTTTATTGTGCCTATTTTTTCATTAAAGTATACTGTAGTCATTTTCTAACGTTAAAATTTCATTAAAAATGTATAAAGTACATAACGTAAATAGGACATTTTGTATATTCTGTAAATAAAAAGAAAAATACTCCTACTAGATACCATTACTACCCACATTACTATCAGTCTCTACCCTAACATTTCAGTCCCAACAATTTTGAATAAAAAACATAATAATTCGTTAATTTTCGAGATCAAAATTAATAAAAGAAAAACAAAAATTGGTCTTTTGCCAAAAACATTCAATCTAAATAATTTGAATTAAAAACTTTTTGTATGCAAATATAACGTATTAAAATCTGATAGATCTTATTTTAATAACTGTGGCTGCTAACAATATGTAACGTCTTACAACTAACGCGTCTTGGACGCACTTACGAGCTAGTGTTAGTAACATTGACTGGTGAAGAGTTGCAAAGCGGCCGGCACGGCACCCCTAGCCTAGCACAATCATCACATACAGGGTGTGAGGGACATCGACGAACAAACAGATACCATGGGTCCAGGACATGATTCTGGACGCCCCCGTGTTGGAATTTTTCGTCAGAATTGTCCTAATTTTCAAAATTAAAAAAAAAAATAGGAAAAATCCGACGCAAAATTCCAACACGGGGGGGTTCAGAATCATGTCCTGGACTCATGGTATCCGTTTGTGCGTCGATGTCTCTTACACCCTGTATAGTATAGAAGTTCCACAGCAAAAGGAACAGCGCAATGCGAGCTCAACAGAACATCTTGTCATTCATAATTCAGGGCCATCTTCTCTATTGGGCACCTTGCACATCTCCATTTCCAGGGCCCCGCAATCTTTGGGGGCCCTGGATTTCTGCAGAACGGAGATTTTCAATCTTCGGAAAATAACTTTTCCCGAGGGGTTCTTAAATTTTTGAGTTCTAGGCACTTGTTTTCCAGTTACGTATATCTTTTGTAGGCAGGTGGCAGTGAAAAGAGAAAAGTGGAAAGAGTGGAGGGAGGCCTTTGCCCAGCAGTGGGACACTATGGGCTGATATAATAATAAAAGGTGGCAGTAGTGGCCCCGCGGTAACTTTCCCGACTGAGTTGTAGGTTGTAAGTTCGAACCCAGCTAAGCGCATTACTTTATGTTCACCACCACTGCTCAGTGCTCTCAAACAAGTAAAGGAAAACATTTGAAAACCGCCATGACCTGAACACAAAATTGGAAGACATGATTGTGTCATCTACCAACCCATTCTAGGCCCGCGTGGTGGATTGGCACTCTGTCAAAGAGAGGAGGCCTGGCCCTATAGCCAAACAGCAGACGACAATCGTTATCGCTCAGCAGTCACTAATACATTTTCAACTTTATACACTAGCGCATAAAGTTGAAAATCTATTAAACACTGCTGAGCGATAACGAACGAAACAAACGAAAACGATCTGTAAACTCCAATTGACTTTCAACTTTACGCACTGGGGTGTAAAGTTGAAAATGTATTAGTGACTGCTGAGCGATAACGATTGTCGTCTGCTGTTTGGCTATAGGGCCTGTGTCGCAGCAGTGAGAAAATTATAGGCTGATTATAAAAAGGTTTTTCATCTTACGTGGGCCCCACGGTCTTTGACCAGGGCCTCTTATGGTGAAGACGGCCCTGCTATAATGATCATGCTAGGAGTACTGAATAAAAACGATAAAACCAGCAACTGTATTACCGTAGCTGTAAGTTCCATTTTGATAAAACAGTTACCAGTAAACTCATGCTTTGCTAAGGAAGTACATAAGAAGAATACACTCAATAAAGTATAGGACGACGTGATTGCCGCGGTTTGTATACATATAAAATTTCATTAGCTTAATCGTAATATGCATTAAATACATATAAAATTGTTTGTATACTAACTAGACTACCTTTCTTGCTCACCCTGCTTCGACTTTCGCCTCAGCCTTCTCTTCAGCCTTCGTGTCATTTCAAGTCTGCAAAAAGAAAATTATTATTTATGTTATATATTGTTCTATGAGGTTTAAAAGTGCATCTATATGCCCATGTTACGACACGGCATGATAGGGCATTGCACTAACCTATATTTGGTAAATATTAGTTAAGGCCGTAGGTTGATACATAATCGTTCTTCAATGAGCGCGGATAGTTTAATGACTCCGCCGCCGCTAGCGCTGGCGTTGTCAGACTATTGAAAACCGAGCCTCTGACGGGCGGAGTCCTGAGTGAAGATTGTTTACTTACCTATAGAAACAGATTGCTTCAGCTTCCTTCTCCAATGTATCCCAGGACCTGAATCTCCATTGGATTCGTCATTGTCCCGCTTGTCTCTGTCTCGATCGCCATACAAAATCTTCTCATACAAAGTCTTCTTATCTTTCGGCGGAGCACCCAAATCCAAATTATTTAAATTAGTTTGTTCCTGTAACTCTATCATTTTCCGCACATCTATTGGCGGTAGGGGTATAATAGATGCTTTTCTTATTTTATGTACATATTCACATTCCCCAGAAGGATTCGTCGTGGTTTTCGTTTCGACAGTCGCCGTTTTGTTACCAACAATGACACTCTGACGCGCATTGTTAGCGACTAAAATATAAGACTTATCAATAGTTTTGTCCGGGTCGGCAGTGTCTTGCATCTTGTCTGGTTTCTTGCCATTCTCGTGCAAATGCTTCTGAATAACCTCCTGCGGTAGCGGTGGAAGGGGATTGAGTATCTTTAGTTTGTTTTTCTCATCTTTTTCGTCAAGTTTAGTGGTATGTCCGTTGGCCCTGATCTGGTTGAGCACGGCCTCGTCGCAATCAACCGCGGTTGCAGGCACATAGTCTGGATGTGTGTTACGTATGTGTCGCTCGAGGTTGTCTTTTCTTCGGAAGCGACGGCTGCACACTTTGCAGCCGAAGGGCTTGGAATCTGAAAGGAAACGATTCATTGTGATTGTGCCATCTGAGACTGGGCTAGACGTATATCCAAAGATATGAATCTTTCTGTACCGGTGTGAACGGCGGCGTGCCTGCGCATATCCTTGCTGGAGTGGAAGGCTTGCGGGCAGCGCGGACACTGGTGCGGGCGGCGCACGGCGGCCCGGCCTGCGCCCGCGCAGCCTCGCACGCACCCGCCCCAACCGCCGCAAGCGCACTTCCTTTCTACGACATACTAGCATGCATTAAAACGAACAAAGAAGACGGTGTTTAAAACAATCAGTATACAGACAAATCCAGTTAAATACTGATTGTCATATCAAGAAGAGTAAATTTTTGTTTCTGCAAAATAATAAAAATATTTCTCACCGTGTTTGCGGATGTGTTTCCTTAAGTTAGAGCTGTCTCGGAACCTGCTGCCGCAGGTGGGACACGAGAATGGACGCTCGTCTGTGTGCGTGAGCCCGTGTTTACGAAGAGACGCGAGGTTATTGAACGCCTTGTTGCATTCACTACAAGCAAACTTCTTCTCCTCTGCAATGAGACAGCCTATCAAAAATCTGAATATTTCTTAGAATCAGGAGAATATTCCTCAATTTGCTGTATTTGTGTTAAAGTCATGGTTTTGATTATGTTGCCCATAACTTTTTCTACATTTTAAAATAATACGGAAAACCTTATAAGTTTTTGTTAACCAGCAAATTTAATGTCTAAGAGACAATAGTCATATTCAAAGCAAGTATGTTCATGACAATACTGACAGTACATTTATTTTTAAGGAATACCACAAGGCTGAATTCTATGCCTCCTCTTTTTCTTAATAATCTTTCGAAATGCTATAATGTAGAACATAGATAATGTGCAAAATACACTCTTGCGTGTGTATTTATATCAATTAACCTAGCATTAGACTTCTTCTTCTTCTTCTTCCTGCCCTTATCCCATTCTATTTGGGGTCGGCGCAACACGTTTTCTTCTTCCATTCTCCCCTATCAGACGTCACAGTATCATTTACTCCTTTTTCTTTCATATCATTCCTTAGACAATCCATCCATCTTTTCTTTGGCCTTCCTCGTCCTCTCCATCCATCAACATTCATACTCATCACTTTCTTAGTCACATGGGTGTCATCCCTCTTAGCATTAGACTTACTAGTATGTTTTAATTTGTGCCTCTGCAACTTGGACATCTGGAAGAAACCCTCGCCGCACACGTCACATGCGTATGTGCGCTCATTACGATGCACGCGCATGTGGTACTTGTAGTGAGACATTGTGGCGAACGTCTGGAATACAAAACATTATTTTCTATTGCTACACCACTGGGACTGGAGTTTGAAATATGAACATTTAAATATTCTTGTTAAGTGTGCATACCATATTCCTGGCTTTTATATGCTTTACAGACAATATGATGATGATGATTTTAATTACAACTATCACTAGCATGAGCCAAATAATACCATGAAAACAAGTGTTTAAAATAGATTCATCATTTGCCAATCAATTCACTTTCAATCAATCATACCTTCAATTGGGCATAAAATGTTCTTTGAAAAAATTGAAAGCTTTACAAGTTTTTTAGATTTACTTTTTTAATCAAGAGTGCCTCTTATTTGATGTAGTTTTATTTTTTTTATATTCTCAATATACATCTGCACTAATATTATTTTGAAAGCGAGTCACTTTGTCACACGGCGTCGGACGTCACGGGACGATCTCCGGCCACCGTAGGCGCGGGCATGTGGGCGGCGAGTAATGGGCAACTCGCCGCCCGACCATGGACCATGCCCGGGTCGACGGCGCGTTGTGTTCCACGCGCGCCTCAAAGAGCTGTCAGCAATCTGACGGGGCCCCCCTCTAGGGGGCCAAAGCCTGCCGGGGTCGCGGGACTCATTCCATTACCATGACCCTGGAACGTAAAGGGCTAATGAAGGACACTGTGGATTTTAGTCAGTACAAGTCTGACAGTCCCTTCCGCCCTGCCCTGGGCGGGAGGACTCATTTGATGATTTTACCACAATGAAAAAAAAAAAAAGCGAGTCACTTTGTTAGTCTTATGCCTAAATATCTGAACTGGTTTTGATACAAAGATAGATCCTTGGAGACAGTTGTAGGTTGCTTCTTTTTGCATAAATTTTGAAGGGGAAGTATTGAAGGAAACAAGATAATAAGAACAATAATCAAATTACCTTGCTGCATTCAGGACACTGATATGGCTTCCTCTGTCCATTGCAGTAAGCATGATACGCTACCTGGCTCCGAGCGTGGAACTTCTTCTTACACACGGTGCAAACAAATGTCTTACCATTTGCATCTGAAAAACAAACAATGACATGTTATTAATTTAAAAAATATTTTTATCAATACTTTTTCTCCTTGTTTATAACCTCAAAGTAATGTAATAGCAAAGCATAGTTTAGAATTATGTTTTCTTGTCACCACAGCATGTAATCTTGCTCTCATCAAAGCCATTATTCTTTATTCAGAAAAAACCTTCCTTCATAATATATTCACTGGAGAGCTTCAAGCCACCATTTTATTTGTTTACAAACAACTTTAGTGTTTTGTTTATTATTACCAACACATGTCAATACGATTACTATTCGAAATTACAAAATAATAAACCTTACCTGTTTCTACTTTAATATGTGATGTTTCCAGTTTCTTTTTCTTATAAAATTCCTCATCTATTTCTATGTCACATTGTATTTCTTTATCGACTTCGTCGTCACACGACTTGTCATCAGTCTCTGCGGGGGGACAGTCCTCCACCAGTTCCTCATCTAAACTTTCGTTCAAAGCCTCCTCATTCGTCGGCTTTGACTTCTCACTAAGGCAAGCTTGGCATCCAGTCTTCTCGAGCAGTAAACAGTTCATACATTTCACATGACCACAGCTCTCCGTTACCAGTCGATTATCAGTCGTATTCACAGGCTTCTCATTGCGACAATTCGAACATACTTGCGGATTCATAATGTTGCTTATAACTCTACCGAGGTTATATGAATTTTAGATAGTGTACACAACTATTTCTAAATATTTACATCACTAGGATGACATAAACTCTTTTATTTACTACGTATCTAAATGTATACAGGCATTTTATAAATCACAAAAACACAAAAAACAATATTTTAACATTTTCGCGTAATGCGAAGCTAGAATGCGAATGCGTTCTGAAATGTTAACAAACCAGTATAACTTCGTTGGACATTCAGTTAAAAAAAAACATAATTTAAATAACAAGCGTTAAATCTAGTTAAATTAGATATAATTCATAAAAATAACATAATTAAACTGTATAATAAAATAAAAGGCAAGATTTATATTCTTTATGGAACATAAAATTACGAATAATGTTTAATTTTGAAATTACTCAAGTCGTTGTTAAATGAAGCTTCAGAACGCATCAAAAAGTGACGCTTGCGCCAAGCCAAATGAGCCAAAGTCGCGTTTCTGAACTGTATCTTTCGACGAAAAGCGTTCAGAAACGAAACTTTACGGATTTATTGGTTTGTTTGATGAACCAAGGAAGGATGAGAAACGATTGCATGTAGCCAATGATATTATAATTCATAGATATGATAAACACGTACAAAACAACAGAAAAAGCGTACCGCGCAGAGAGGCAGCACACATACACACTTTTTATTCACACACATTACATTTCACTACAAGTAAAAAGGATAGCTTGATAAAACCAATATCGAAAAAAAGTGACAGCTAGATGGTGACGCTCTCTCTTTTATCTCACTCGCACTCTCACTCGCACTCTTTCTTTTACGACGCCATATTATAGAAACGTAATGTTTTATTTGTGAAAATATTAAGATAAATAATATATTTACGAATGATAAGCGATTCTTTGACTTTTAGAAGTCTTGCTTGTATAATTTGTACAATATCTCATCACACACGACGGCATTTTCGGTGGTTTTGAGTCACTTTTACTTTTGACTCACTCTGTAGTACGTGAAGTGCATCCGTTGTCGCTGGCAACGTCAGACTGAGGTCAAGGTTTGTGAATCAACCACATTTGAGCGCGTCTGTTTTTGAGCGCGTATAACGTATCTACACCTCTTTTAATTATAATGTGTTTCCAAACGCATACAACCCTAATCTCTTCAAAGTTAGAGTAAACAGGCTTCTTCTGGGTAAGCTCGCTCCATCGTCGACCTTGTCTTAGTCACTCTTGTCCTAGACTAAGGTCAAGAGCAAACACATTACACATAAAAAAAAAAAAAAAAATATCATTGCATGTAGCGGAGATGAGGATGTTGAGATGGATGTGTGGAGTGACAAGAATGGATAAAGTAAGGAATGAGTTTATAAGGGGAAGTTTGAAAGTGGCGCCTGTTACAGAAAAAATGAAAGGGAATCGTCTATCTTGGTATGGACATGTGATGAGGAGGGATGACACCCATGTGACTAAGCAAGTGATGAGTATGAATGTTGATGGATGGAGAGGAAGAGGAAGGCCAAAGAAAAGATGGATGGATTGTCTAAGGAATGATATGAAAGAAAAAGGAGTAAATGATACTGTGACGTCTGATAATAGGGGAGAATCGAAGAAGAAAACGTGTTGCGCCGACCCCAAGTAGAATGGGATACGGGCAGGAAGAAGAAGATGAACCAGTGGCGTAGCGTGCCTTGGCGGGGCCCCGTATAAAAATTTGTTTGGGGGCCCCTTAGGTAGGGTAAAGATTTATCACTCTGGAGAAAAAAAATGCATATCTCTGTATCTACGCCGAAATATAAATAAAAAATTGGACAAAGGTCATCAAAAGAATTCAAGATGCGACTGATCAGTCCAGAGGTCGGAATCAGGTAGAGTTATTTTAATACTTGCATCGAAATGTTGATATTAATATGGATCTTCCCGGGATTTCTAATAGACAATCTCGAGCTTAAAACAGTATTACATAATATATAAATAATAATAATAAAAACACCAGAGATAGATTAGTAAAATAAAATGTGTAAAAGTAAATAAACTATTTTATTCATTATATCATTAAGTTTTTATTTTTGTTTACGCACGTTGGGGGCCCTGTGGCCCGGGGGCCCCGTATAATTGATACGGCAGATACGGCGGTAGCTACGCCCCTGAGATGAACCAAGGAAGGAGGATTTACTCAAAGATTAACTACATTCTGCCTTAATAATTTTCCACATTGAGTGCATCAGGCTACCTACCCTAGCTAGACGAAGGGCAAGCAATAAAAGTAAACGCTCTGTAGTCTCTATCTCTAATTTACACCGAGAGGCGACGTGATCCGACCGCACCACGACGGTGACACGGCGAACGCGACGGTAACGGTACTGAAATTTTCAGTACCGTTTCAGTCTGAAAATGTGTTAAAAAGATAAATAGAGAGATGTGTAATCCTTTTTATAGTAAACTAGTGGCCCGTCCCAGCTTCGCACTGGTATATTAAGAACCGCTCGTCCGATTTTATGCATTTACTAAATAGTTCGAACAAAGCCTAAACATTTGGTTTGGGTAGGTGAGCCCGTTCTTGAATTTTAACATTACAATGAAAAGTGGCATTGTTTTTTATTTGTTAGATACAGTTAGTTAAGGAAATACAATATTTGTAGATATTCGAAACCACATCAGCACAACTCTTCATCAAAGTTGATCAGAAAAAAAACTTGTAATAAATTGCTAATTTATCAGAAAAATCCCATGTTTTTTACAAGTCACATTCTCTTTATTAGTAAGTTTTATTTTAAAATCGAGTACTAAAATGCTGTGACATCGATTTAAACTGATTTAAACGCTACGCTACGTAGTTTTTAATCTGTGGGTTTCTGCAGTTGTCATTTCGTTATAATTTCGTTCGTAGGTACGCCTTGGAGAGTTTTTTCCTGAAAATAAATAGATAATACATAATAAATATAAACTCAACATGGTAAGTCTCCAGATGTACGCATTTGGCCATAACTGTGATCAACCAATTGTGTAATCAGTGCTCTATTGACGTGCGATTTTAGCTTGAAAGATGTAACCTCAAAAATGGAATTTGTTTTCAGGATGTCTTTCTAATGATTAGGCGAAAAAAATTAACCATCTTCACTGATGCGAAGGACACGACATCGGTGCTAGAACTGAAGAAGATGATCGAAGGTGGGTGCAATTATCGCGATATGAGAAAATTCTATTTATAGTCGGGATACAATGTCGGGCGCGCAGCGTAGGTTTTGTTGTTAAGCCTTGTGTTATTCTTCATTGTTCGTGAATGTTTAATTGGCTGGAAATGTGCTTTTGCAATATTTTCAGGTGAAGAAAGTATGGCTCTCATTTATTTTTGAAGTCTGTTGCTAAACTATAGCTTTAGGTACCCATGTTAGTGTTCATAATATAAAAAATGTTGATAGCTGGCTATGTACAACAGAATGTAGAAAAATGTATGAGGAAGTATGTGCAGTACTGTAGGATGTACACTTTCTTTGTGTACCTAGACTTTGGACTGTGATTAGTGTCAATATAATCATTATAAACCAAGATAAGTGAGACATTCTCTCATCACCTACAATATGTCTACAAAAAAAAAAATTAATACAAGTATACCTGGAAATAGTGAGTGGAATCAAATGAAACTAGGCCAAACATGCATTAATGTTACTATTTACTTAGTTTAGTATTTACTTAAATCAGTTCTATTGAAAAAAAAAGGGAATATGAGGTAATCAATGATTTATTTAGCTTCTGTAACCCTAGTGATAATAATAATATAATTCAGAAGATATACTTCAAGCATTTGAAAGACATTAAAATGAAGAAAACCTAGTCATTCTGGATTGCAGCTGAATAAATAATATTTTTGCAAGAAACATCAATTAATATAAGACATTCTGCTACTACAACAGATGGACTGAATGTATACTACAACCCAGCTGTGAAATGTGAAATTAAATTTTTTAGTTTATATTTAACTGTATTAAAACTGCTTAGAAAATACTGGTTTTTACATGCTAAAAACTACATAACTACTCTTTGAATAATTGCTGCTTGATTACCAAAATAATAATGTAAAGAATTTTTCTTTTTCAATCTGCATTGCAGTTAAAGACAATATGCACTCAACATTTTCATGGAAAGGCCAACGCACTTGTGGTCTTATTACAATGTTTAGTTTTATGACCTTAATTATGCCATAAATGTCAGCAGATAGAGAAAATAATTTGAATTATGCTAGTTCACCTATCATAGATAATAAGCCACTCATGTTTGAGCAAATGAAAATTATAATGACATTATTAGAACAGCTTGTTCATCATTATTGTTTAAAAAACAACACTCCTTTTTTTGGGCAGTGGTGTAAAAATTACGATTTGTTATGTGTATTTGGCAGAATATTTACCCTATTCTTGCCCATTGAAGGGCAATTGAAGAGAACTTACTTAGTAATTCAATTTCTTATTTGGATGACCAGGTATCCTGAAAGTGACCCCTCCGAGTCAGATGCTGTTCAATAAGGACAGTCAGCTGATGGAGGATGAGAAGACCCTGGCGGAGTATGGCCTCACATCAGCTACTGCCAAGGCCCAGTGTCCTGCACCTATTGGGTTGGCTTTAAGGTAGACATGCAATTACTTTTTCCATAACTTTTTATTTACCAGCCCTGTTTTGGTGTGTTCTACAAGAAGCCCTCTGCAAATTGTGATTTTTAGAATCAGAATTAACAATAGGCATGAGGTGATTTTTTGCTGATAACAAGAAATTAATGCAAAACAAAAAAACCGGCCAAGTGCGAGTTGGACTCGCCCATGAAGGGTTCCGTAGCAGCAAGCATAGATTAGAGATATAATTACATTGAGATTAGTAAGTAATATACACAAACAATAAAAATAACTTTGTTTTTCATAGTATTTGTATGAATGGCAAAGTTATATTTGCGGTTTTTGAAAATGTACTATATCTCAAAAACTGCTAACTGTATCTCATCCAAACCAATTTTCGTTGGTAGTTTTGGTTGAGGTCTACATTATACATATTTTTTTAGTTTTATCATTCTCTTATTTTAGAAGTTACGGGGGGGGGGACACTTTTTACCACTTTGGAAGTGTCTCTCGCGCAAACTGTTCAGTTTAGAAAAAAATGATGTTAGTAACCTCAATATCATTTTTAAAGACCTATTGATAGATACCCCACACGTATGGGTTTGGTGAAATTTTTTTTTTGAGTTTCAATTCTAAGTATGGGGGGCACCCCCAAAATTTGTTTTGTTTTGATTTTTGTGTGAAAATCCTAATGCGGTTCACATAATACATCTTTCTACCAAGTTTCAACAGGATAGCTCTTATACTTTCGACAAAAAGTGGCTGTGACATACACGGACAGACAGACAGACAGACAGACAGACATGACGAATCTATAAGGGTTCCGTTTTTGCCATTTGGCTACGGAACCCTAAAAAGGGTGCGAATGACGCTGCATTGCGCTTGTATGATGACGAGACACGACATATGAATGGTTTTGTGTACCCAGCAAACAGGGCCGGCTCTAGAGGGGGAAGACAGGTTATATGTCCCGGGCGCCAGCTTCCAGGGCTGTCAAAACCATAAATAAAATATTTTGTTAGTACCTATTCCCATCATAAAACTAAAGAAACGAATTTCCTCATAGATATAGGTACCTACCATTTTTCTAAATCTGGTTCTTTTTCTCGATGCATTTCGGTCCGTAATTTAACATCGACTGAACGATAGTTTGAATGGAATTTATTGCGAAACAACTTTTTATCGCCAAACGCTACATCGACTGAACGATTAATCGAATAATATGTATTAGGTAATTTAGGTTACGTCACAGAATAATTAATAGTACTATACGTACAGAAAGACTACTCCAAAAAAAAAATCAAACAAATGTAAAATCAGAATAAAGTACATTTTAACTGGCAGCCGTACCGCCCACCTACTTTTATAATAGCCTAAACTTCCCGTGCGCAAGCAAAAATGTACTGAATGGTTACGCCCGAGAGTTTATTTTGGTTTATCTGACGCCAACGACATTAATATGTTACTATGGGTCAAGCTCAATAGGGTTGCGACTTGCGAGTTCAGGCACAAATAGGTAGGTACCTATGCGTATTTTATGCATTTGCTAAATTACATTATTACCATAAATACCTATGTTCCTCAAGGAATTTTGTTTTTATCATCAGCCTATATCTTTTTGGTTTCGTCATCGATTACTACATACATTATTGATTGTTAGCACAGAATGATAATAGTAGGTACCTGCGGCACCTTACGTGAGGAATAATATTTATAATAATATTATCTTTTCTACCTATTATTGTTATATTTTTGAACATTTATCTTACAAAAAAAAAGAATAATATTTAAAAGATTTTTATCTTCTATGGCAAAATAGCCAGTCCTTATTATTTTGCACTCAACCTAGTAACCGACCAATTACTATCGCATACTGTCACAGGCCCCGCGTTGCGTGTCTTTGTAGGTAGGTAAAAAAGTGGCGCAGCGAATTACGACCGCTGACCTTGAATGCGTAGTGTGGCCATTTTCTGAGTTAGAACTTTTAAACAACAACGCAAACATCTTTCTACTTTCTACCGATCTTAATTCTTAGTACTCAGCTTAAGGTGAGTGAGAGTGTCGTCTTTTTATCTTGGTCGTCCAGTAGGCTCACCCCCCCCCCCCCCAATTAGTATCTCGCCTCATTTCCAAACTTGTAACCTCATGATTAGGTATCATGATCAGTTAAGCCCATACTTCACAAGCAGGGAGATAATTTTGTTGATCATTACTAAATTTGTACTATATATTTTTTTTTCTTCATAATAATATTGTGTTATTAATTTACCAAAAGCACCTAAAGCAAGAAACTTGTGCGTAACTACACGTAACGTAACAAAAATATTAAGGAGACGGAGCGCGTGCGTAACGGGTGGCGCGTGGCAGCCGTAGTGAATGGGCCACGACATAATGGCCCCGCAACTACTTGCAGTTTTATGCCTACACCGCGGAGTGAGACAGGCCTGGTTACGTTAGAAGAGGACTCTTCGTGGATATCGTTCAGGACAGCGCACACCGCTGGAGGTGCGGCGGGGCGCATTTTAAGAAAACAATTTAACAATAAACCTTATCTACCTTGATTGATATACGGTCGTGCGCATTCCTCTTGTGGTAGCTTGAGGGCGCTCCGAGAACCGTGTCCGAATGTATTCTTATTTTGACCGTATATCTAGGTAGTTAAGGTTTATATTAAATTGTTACCTTATAGTGCGGTCCGCTGCGCTTCCAGCGGTGTGCGCTGGGCCGCCATCAATCGATCATATTATTAGAAAACACCACAGGAAACACGAAGTTTCTTTTAAAAAAAAAACTTAGCGTTGCGCTTACAAACATAGAAAGTCACATACACAAACACCCAGACACGGAACAACTACTTGTAGATCATACAAATATTTTTCCGTGCGGGAATCAAACCCGCGATACACTGCGCAGCAGTCGATCGCTAAACCACTGCGCCAGTCGCGCCGTCAAATACTGACCCAGTTTTTCTTCACGTATAAATAAGTAGATGATCATGGCGAAATCATTTTTATAAGTAAGCATTCTCTTTATTAATATAGTCAATTCAAATATGACATTGGTTCCACTATTAGCGACTTGGCTCAGTAATAAATTGACAGCAGCGCATAGCAGGTTCGATGGTTCAATTCCCACACGGAAAAAATATTTGTTAGGTCTAGGTGTAGCTGCTTTTTTTAAAAAAAAAAAATTGTAATTATTCAGGAGACAGAGAGCAGTGGTGGCCCAGTGGAATCGGCCTCGACTTACGAGTTGTAGGTCGTGGGTTCGAACCCCGTCAGGCGCATTACTTTGTGTAATTTATTTCAACACCACTGCTCTCAAAACGGTGAAGGAAAACATCGTGAGGAAACCGGCATGTCCTAGAACCAAAAATTCGAAGACATGTGACATCTACCAATCCGCACTGGGCCCGCGTGGTAGATTACGGCCCACTCCCTCTCACAGATAGGAGGCCTGTGTCCCAGCAGTGGGAACATTTATAGGCTGATGATGATGATTCAGGAGACAACTAAGAGACATTTCCAGTGTGTGCAAAATTAAAAAAAATGCAATCTAGGTAGCCATTAGCTATATAAAATATGCTCACAATGTAGTCTAGACTGGAATGGCAAAATAATTAAGAGCGACATTGGTGTTATTGCCTTGACACAATATCGATTTCGAATCAATGCTGCAATGTTTGTTTGTATTTTATGTACTATGGATCTCGACCTACGCCCACCACGACCGGGAGTCTTGAATAGAGTTATTTAAATTCATCATCTTCGCCCCTATGCCATTTTACTTGGGGTCCGTTTTGGGGGTTCCGTCAAAAATTTCGCTTTTCAAAAGGGTTCCGCCACTTGCAGTAGATAATAGAAAAATAATAATTTCATTTGTAATCGTAATTATTATGATCATAATCGTATTATGATTATGCTGTAATGGCCTTTTTAGACCGCCAAGGGAGTGATGAATTTTGTGTATGTCACTATTTAAACCAATTTGATTTCCATATAAAAGGTTATGATAAGTTAACCTTAAAAGATATATGCTGTCGCGGACTTTATTTTAGAACGTTTCATGAGGAACAATTTCGTCATACATAATTTTTACGTAATGTAAACCGTTTACGCAGCGCACGCAATGGAAGCTCTCAATACGATTTTCCCGATTTTGCAACATTTTTCATTGTTGCTCTGCTCCTATTGATCATAGCGTGATGCTATATTAGCCTATAGCCTTCCTCGATACGTGGACTATCCAACACAAAAGTAATTATTCAATTCGGACCAGAAGTCCCTGAGATTAGCGCGTTTTAACAGTTGGCAAAGCTGAATGTATTCTGAGATAATCTTGCATTAATTCTACTTTTCACCACCATGAGCGCTGCAATCGAATAGTACTACCCCCACCTAGTACTTCGCACCCAGCGAATAGTAAAGTTATATATTTACATGATAATAATCTAAATAAATTCTCCGCAAACAGGAAGGAAAATGGCGAGTTTGAAGCTTTGGATTTGACCCCATACTCTTCACCACCGGATTTGCCAGATGTGATGAAGTCACAGGAGACCAACGGACAAGAACAAGTATGTTTGTTTTGAATTGTTAAATTGTCAAATCATGGTATTTTAAACTTTCTCACTTTAAAACAAGATTGAAAATAAAGAGTTTAGACCCAGTCAAAAATGATCGCGGGCATGGGGGCGGCGAGTAAAGGGCAACTCGCCACCCGACCAAGGACCATGCCCGGGTCGACGGCGCGTTGTGTTCCACGCGCGCCTCAAAGAGTGTCAGCATAATGACGGGGCCCCCCTCTAGAGGGCCAAAGCCTGCCGGGGTCGCGGGACTTATCTCATTACCGTGACCCCGGAACACAAAGGGCTATTGAAGGACACCGTGGATTTTAGTCAGTACAAGTCTGACAGTCCCTCCCGCCCTGCCCGGGGTGGGAGGACTCATTTGATGATTTTACCACGCTAAAAAAAAAGAAAAGTCAACAATGATAGTAATGTGATGTGTTCATTAATTTCCAGATGGATCAACATTAAACGACTCGGCTGCGGTTTGGACGAAACTGATGCAGGCACCAACTTTGCATCGCAATGATTTTGTAATATACCTAGTTCATACGACTGAACTAACTCGCGCGCAGGCCTCCACCATCGGTCCGCGAGCGACACCTTAATTATATTTTTTTGCATATAACATATTTTGTTATTAATTTATCGATCATTTTGCTCGATTTTAACATTAATCTGTTACGTCTACACGTTTCTTTGTAGTATTTTTGTGATGCTTTGTACGAAAAAGGAGTGTAGCTTTTTGTAGTTTATTGCGAAAATACAACCACGATACTTAGTGGTTGCACATTGTAAGTGATTGATACTAGTTTTGTTACACAGATGTTGAGATGAGTGCTGCGCCGCGTAGCGCACGTAGGATACCGTAGCGCGGGTCAGGGATGTATCGGTAGTCGAGTATTAGTCAACTAGTCTACAGCAAATGTTAATAAACTTATTAAAGAAGCGCATGGAATATTACAGGTTTACGAATGAACTACATCGATTAAGTTAGCTCAATGGGAAACTTAGGTTTTAGTGCTAATAGTATTTATTTTAACTATAGTTGGTTGAGGATATGGCAGCCGGTACATCTCTAGCGGAGTACACTTCGAGTCGCGCGCGGTACGACTGTACAGAGCTCGCGAGTACGCGGTGCGGACATACTACTTATTGGCACAATTGATATTAATCATTCATCATCTATTGTGGCTTTATTAGACTACCTAGGCCATGACATCACACCATTTGAAATTTAAAAAAAATACATTAAAAGTAAATGGTATCTCAATTATTAAAATGAATGTTAGAAACTTTGTGCCTATAATTTTTCGCACTTAACTAGTTAATAAATATTTAAAAATCTATGTTACTAACTCCGCGACACTATTTGATTTTAATAGCTTGACGCTTCAACTTGTACCGTTTTGTCATATACGAGGGTACCCTAATTATTAAAGTTAACTCATCTTCACGATAACATTGTATGCGTAGTCGGTGTGAACACTTGCTCATTTGTAGCATGATGAACATTACCATATTTTGGCTCACAAAATATGTTGCGATATACAGGGTGAATTTTTCAACTGGGCGTGGATGGCTATATTCGAAACTATGAGGAATATCAAAACACGTTGAAAGGAGTTTCGAGGGCGATTTTGACGAAAACTAAAACTGCGTCGTTAGATTTTAGATAATTCAGTAATCCTGGCCAGGAATCGAACCCGCTGATTTTGAAAAAAAAAATCACATCCTATATTATTACACCATTCGATAGTGTTGCTAATAAGGATCAAATTCTGGGAAGTAACCGGCAAATCCAATGATGCAGTTTTAGTTTTCATCGGTCTCGAGGCTCCTTTCAACGTTTTTCGATATTCCTCATAGTTTCGGATATAGCCATCCACGCCCAGTTGAAAAATACACCCTGTAGATGGTACATGTCCAGTACACGACTTTGTATAGTGGTCAATAAGTTAATACTTTTAGGATACTATCTTCTAAACCTAAGATATTATTCGTTATACTACAAATGAACAGATTCAATAATTTTAATGTTCAGATTTCTTAGAAGCATAAAGTAATACTGAGAAACTATGAAGGCTCGAGCCGGACTGATCTCGTAACATCTCATTTTGTATGTGGGTTTTTTTATTCAATTTCACTGTTTCACATAATAAAACAAGTTGTTACGGCTATATTTATTTCCGCTAGGTTTCAATTAATGTGGGTAGAACAATACGAAACCAGTGTTATGATGATTGTGATGTATTGCCGATGTTCTGAAGGTGTTGCCCCCGAGGGCAGCTGGGCACTGAGCAAGCAAGCGAGACGTTTATCAGTGTTACTTTAACTTCCAGTCACTTCATGTGTACACATTATAAATATGATTTTAAATAAAATTAATGATACGGTATTTAACTGAGATAGTATAGAATGGACTATAGATAGTAGCTAATTTAATAGGGGTATAATAGGGGCTTTTTATATTCATAACGACAAAATCTTCGTTTCTCTGCAACATTCTGAATTGTGATTTGTTTAAATAGAACCTTGTATTGCAAATGAAATTGAATAATATTTGTAGTTCCTCTCAACGAAACAATTTTTCTCTATTTTTTATGTAATTTTTCAATTGCACCTTTATTGTTGTAAGATGTTTTGTATATTTTGGTTGGGGTTCATCCATTATATACGGCTCCGGTGTGTGTCGGCGGCGGGCGCGACATCGTCGGAGCACTCCGCCGACATACTAGCCTCCTTCAGTGCATAGCTAGATAATAACACGAAAATCTCTGTGAGTCAGACTTGCTACCAAATACATTTTCTTTTAAATTCAAATCCAAAAATAATAGGATAGTTGGGTAACTATATTGCACCTTATTGCACTTAAATTAAGATAGAGAATCGAAAACCATTCTTTTGTGATTCAAAAACCACTACCATGAGCTTACCACATCAGTATTTACGTGTCGTGATAAGTCAGTGTTTTTGTACCATATGCTTTCTCTCTATCGAATTTGTAGTGTGCAGGTGAGCCGTGGTAGTGGCGAGAAGCTCCCGAACTAGTCGAGTTCCAGGTGTATAGCTCTAGAGTGGTTAGCTGTTGTTTCTCATACTACTCAACTTGTGTTACTATGCTGGTACAAATCCTACTGTGATGGAAGTACTCGGCACCAACATTATTGAAATATGTATTTATTCGTTTTAACATTTAAGCTATTGTAATCTAAGGTCTCACATCGGGGAGGTTTTGTATACCAATTAATAATTAAACAAATTGAACAAAACCGCTTAAAATACATAATGAGACTTAGACAAAGAATACCTAGTGTAGTTTCAAAAATCCACAGATGGGCCAGCAGGAAATAAAGCTGTTTTGATTTGTTTTGATGAGTTTTATTTATTCACACCTTGTGATTCATCTCAGGCGCAGCGCACACCGCTGGAAGCGTAGCGAAGCGCATTTTATAATATTATTTTTTATAATTTTTTAGATAACAATTGAATATAAATCTTATCTACCTTGACATACGGTCAACAAAAGAATAAATTCGCATGCGGCGCTCGGAGCGCCTCCAAGCTACCACAAGAACATGCGCGCGAGTGCTCTAGTCGCCGCCATGCTGCTCTGCGCTCCGCTGCATTGCTCCGCGCGCGGCTCAAATGCCTCGAGACGATGAAAAGTTCAATCAATAATAATCATGTCCCAGTCCACATCCATTACGAACGAGAGCGAGTTGTCTGTGCAAAGCTTGTGCAAAGTATCTATCAGCACCAAATGACATGGCCGCGCTCGGAATAGCTGCGCGCCGCCGCGCTCTGCGCTCGAAGGCTCTCAACTCAAGGGCTCTTGGCGCCGCTCGAAGCCCGCGGAATCCGCCCGCGTGCTTTAAGGAAATGCGCTTCGCTTCCAGCGGTGAGCGCTGCGTCTCACTCCCACCCACATGAGCAATACTGATACTGCTAGCCTACTTCATCCTTCTGTTGGACAAAGACCTTTCTCCCCATGACTTGCAGTTTAATTATAATAGAGGCAGAATGCACGAGATTGCAGGTTCAATCTGAATGAGTTGGTCGTTATTCTCACCAAAACCTGTGCCAAAACTCGAAAACAGCAGAGACCTGCCGATTGTCGTTTTTTTAGAATATACAAGTACCGTCTTTTATTGCCGATAATACCAGTAGTTCCTGAGATTAGCGAGATCAAAAAAACTCTTCAGCTATGTAACATTATTATGTACAACTACAATACCTAACAATTCGTGTAACATAATACTACAAAGATGGGATCAACCCATTTGATCATATTTTGTGATTTCTGAGGGAGCCTGCGAATTGTTTAGGGATTTATAGATTGCCATTGCAGTTCGATTGACTCGACTCATTTTACGGATAACACAAGTGTTCGTTTGGAAACGGGTATTAAAATTGGTTTCCGAACCGAAACTTTCAAAATGTCACTTGTCATTGTCACAGATTGTCACTGTCAGCACAATGTCAGGTGTGCGTTTAAGTACGCCGGCGAAATTTTCGCCGGATAAAAATTAAACTAGCGAGGGTTCGCTGAACGGAGTCATAGGTTTCTGTCAATGTTAGCTGTCAAATTCAATTGACAGCTCAGTTAATCAAACAAATAACAATTCAACTTAACAGTCCGAATATTACATTGTAATCTCCGTAAAATTAGGATTTAACTTGTGATCTCAATATTATTACACAGTAAAAATGAACCGGAACATGAAAAATCAATTTGCCGGTGTCATACTAATTTCCATGATCCACAAATAATATTCACCGAGACGATGAATTAGGTACTCTCTAAAATAAAAATATTCGTTTTTACGGCGCGAATCGAGCATTAACAACAAAACTCAATGTCAATCAATGTCAATCTGACAGCAGGATAAAATTTAGCGAGGTAAAAAGGTCGCTAAAATTTATCCTAGTCAGGCGAAAACTTATACCAGCGGACGACCGTGAACGGGGCAGATTAAATTTTAGTCAGTTTAATTTTTCACCTCGCGGTGTGCTTGAACGGGGTGTTTGACGTTTAGTCAGTATAAATTTTAACCTGGATAATCGACTTAAACGCACCCCAGGGGTGCGTTTAAGTCGATTATCCAGGTTAATCTGCCCCGTTCACGGTCGTCCGCTGGTATAAGTTTTCGCCTGACTAGGATAAATTTTAGCGACCTTTTTACCTCGCTAAATTTTATCCTGCTGTCAGATTGACATTGATTGACATTGAGTTTTGTTGTTAATGCTCGATTCGCGCCGTAAAAACGAATATTTTTATTTTAGAGAGTACCTAATTCATCGTCTCTGTGAATATTATTTGTGGATCATGGATATAATTAGTATGACACCGGCAAATTGATTTTTCATGTTCCGGTTCATTTTTACTGTGTAATAATATTGAGATCACAAGTTAAATCCTAATTTTACGGAGATTACAATGTAATATTCGGACTGTTAAGTTGAATTGTTATTTGTTTGATTAACTGAGCTGTCAATTGAATTTGACAGCTAACATTGACAGTAACCTATGACTCCGTTCAGCGAACCCTCGCTAGTTTAATTTTTATCCGGCGAAAATTTCGCCGGCGTACTTAAACGCACCCCTGTGTCAAGACTATTTTCATATGATTTTCATGCTTGGTGCATGTTCTAACCTCAAAATAAACAATAACTCGTGGATTTAAATTGATTTTATAGCTCTGAATAATTATTTTGTGTAGATATATAATACATAAAGTAAACTAAACTGTTACACTCCGAAGTAATTGTTGTTATCGTATTTTAAGAGCGTTTTACAATGGGTAAACGCAAAGGTAAATGTGTGAAGAAGAATCCGGCCACCAAAGAGTCTTTGGAGCCGGAGAACTTGGTGAAGGCGCCTCACTCCTTCGTTATCCACCGCGGACAGTGCAGCAAGGATCTTATAGACTTGATGAAGGATTTCAGAAAGATCATGGAACCTTTTACAGCGTCACAATTGAAGGTTAGTTTTGATTATTTTGTGGTCCATTTTACTTATACCAAACACCAACGGGCCATAACTCGGCAGCTGGTATCTCTCACTCCATGGTTTTTGAGTAATCTCCTGTTTATTGCATATATTTTGGGCTCAATTATTATGGTCTGTTTATTTATATCTCATTTAATTTTCTCTGCATATTTTGCATTCTCTGTGGTTTCACCCCGCTGCTCGGCTCCTATTGGTCGTAGCGTGATATATGGTCTATAGCCTTCCTCAATAAATAGACTACCCATCTTAAATATTTTTTAAATTTTGGACCATTACTTCCAGAGATAAGCGAGTTCAACCAAGAAATCAAACAAACTCTTCAGTTTTATAACATTAGTATAGATTTTTCCTGTGTCCTGAAATATTCTAAGATTTCATGAGCCAATTACCAACAAATAAATTGCAATATTTTTCAAGATGCTTGTTAATTTTTGATACAACTACCTCTTAGACTGAATATAGATTTTAAAACTATCGTAATTAATATCGTAATTTTATCAGCAACAATAAACAAAATATTATAACAAAAGAAAAATATATACATAATTTTTAATTTTGTATTCCAGGAAAGAAAAAAGAACACAATAAAGGACTTTGTGTCAATATCAGGGTACCTGCATGTGTCTCACTTAATGATGTTCACAGAGACGGAGCTTGGCTCCTACATGCGTATGGCACGTTTACCTCGTGGACCTACCCTCACATTTCGGATACACAGCGTAAGTATGGAATTGTATTTCACTTTATTATTTAATTTTATACACTTTGACGCATGTAATGCAAATTTCAAACATTTTCTATGGAAAGAGAAATTCGAACCTAGAATAAGATTGTCACCGCAAGACATTAGGAATGGATTGAAAAATTTGAAGTTTGTAAGAACCTTGATGACTGGGCTATTATGAGCATTGAATGGACTGAATCCAAATGTCTCAGGCTCAAATCCCGCTCGCAGTTGCGGGAGCGGCAGACGCGAAATAACTACTGTAGAGTTTAATATTTATGAACGTAGCTGTCAATGTCATATATTTTGACGTCCCGCCAATTCGGTGTTAGCGAGCGATCTATGAGAGAACATTAAAAGTGAGTTTGATTAAATTCGATTGTGTATTATTGAAGATCCTACATTTTGGCGACGAGAATTGCGTACGACGCGTGTAAATGTAAAAATGGAAAAGGGAGAGTATTCCCTCGCCGCTGCCGGCCTGCACTTCAACCCGTTTTGTGAGCCATCGATGCTTGCCGATAACAGGCCTGTCTCACTCCGCGGTGTAGGCATAAAACTGCAAGTAGTTGCGAGCCATTATGTCGTGGCCCATTCACTACGGCTGCCACGCGCCACCCGTTGTGCACGCGCTCCGTCTCCTTAATATTTTTGTTACGTTACGTGTAGTTACGCACAAGTTTCATGCTTTAGGTGCTTTTGGGAAATTAATAAAACAATATTATTATGAAGAAAAAAAATAAAGTACTTACATATTTAGTAATGATGAACAAAATTATCTCCCTGCTTGTGAAGTATGGGCTTAATTGATCATGATTAGGTAGGTTACAAGTTTGGAAATGAGGCGAGATACTAAGTGGAGGGGGGGGTGAGCCTACTAGACGACCAAGATAAAAAGACGACACTCTCACTCACCTTAAGCTGAGTACTAAGAATTAAGATCGGTAGAAGTAGAAAGATGTTTGCGTTGTTGTTTAAAAGTTCTAACTCAGAAAATGGCCACACTACGCATTCAAGGTCAGCTATCGTAATTCGCTGCGCGCCTTTTTTACCTACCTACAAAGACACGCAACGCGGGGCCTGTGACAGTATGCGATAGTAATTGTTCGGTTACTAGGTTGAGTGCAAAATAATAAGGACTGGCTATTTTGCCATAAACGATAAAAATCTTTTAAATATTATTCTTTTTTTTTTTTGTAAGACGTAATGTTCAAAAATATAACAATAATAGGTAGAAAAGATAATATTATTAAAAATATCATTCCTCACGTAAGGTGCCGCAGGTACCTACTATTAACATTCTGTGCTAACAATCAATAATGTAGGTATGTAGTAATCGATGACAAAAAGTAATTTAACAAATGCATAAAATACGCATAGGTTCCTACCTATTTCTGCCTAAACTCGCAAGTCGCAACCCTATTGGGCTTGACCCATAGTAACCTTTTAATGTCGTTGGCGTCAGATAAACCAAAATAAACTCTCGCGCGTAATCATTCAGTACATTTTTGCTTGCGCACGGGAAGTTTAGGCTATTATAAAAGTAGGTGGGCGGTACGGCTGCCAGTTAAAATGTACTTTATTCTCTCGTACATAGATTTTACATTTGTTTAATTTTTTTTTGGAGTGGGACTTCTGTTGTACTATTAAGTATTCTGTGCCGATAATTGGAAAGTTTGGGTAAGAAATTTCCAATATTACATAGATGGGCAAATAGGACTAAGCGATAAACAGAAAATTAGTAGATTGTTACATCAAGCAGGGCCCGATGTGCAAGAGATTTACGAAGTTTTGAAAAACGATGAGGCGGAAGGTGCCAACGAGTATGAAAAATGTCTTAACAGACTTCGAGGCTACTTCGAACCAGAAAAAAATACTGTTTACGAGAGACAGAAATTTCGTAACTTGACAATGATAAATGGCGAAACTTTAGATCAGTTTGCAATTAGATTAAGGAAGCAAGCTAGTTACTGCGATTTCAGTAACATGGAAGAGGTTATAAGAGACCAAATTGTAGAAAAAGTTGGAAATATAGACTTAAAGAGAAAGTTTATAAAAAAAGGAAAAGAGCTTACATTAAAAATGTTGTTAGAAATTGGCAGATTGCATGAGCTGGAAAATTTTGCAATCAAAGAGCCTATGAGTAATAATAGTACCAGTGAAGAAGTAAATCACCTGTCAATTAAATGTTACAGATGTGGTAGGCCCAGTGTTGCCGGCAGCAAGTTTCAATTTATTCCGATTCCTCATCTCAAAAGTTCCGATAAGTTCCGCCCGAGTAAAATAAAAAAAACCGATAATAAAACACACCTTTTATTTTTTTTTTATCATTAAACATTAATTCTTTACAACCATCAATTTAGTCCAGACGATCTGAAAAGAAAAATGCTCTAAAAACATTTTTGTGTTATGTATGTCATGTGTATGGCCTCGGATAATAATGTCAAAATACTGTGGCGTTTTGACATAGTATCAAAGAGTAAGCGTTATACCCGAATAAACGTTTCACGATAAAATCGCGGTGATTTAACACGCGCGATCATTCTTTTTCGTGCGAAACAGTCAGAAGTGCGTATCTCATATATTCTGTGGTATCGCTACTTACGATTGGTCGAAACCACAGAGCATGTAATTTTTCGTTGGTCGAAACGGAAATAAAATAGGTACCTACCGCGCGCGTTAAATCGCCGCGATTTTATCGCCAGTCTGTTTGCAGCAACGACCATTTATATAAATGGTCGTTGGTTTGCAGTTTGCATCGTGAATCTAGCGCAGATCATTTTGTATAATCAGATCAACGATTTACGTGTACTTGTAGTAATATTCAGTATTTTATTTATTACAACATTTTTACAAATAAGTGTATTAAAATGATACCTTAGATTATGTAGTAGGTAGGTACATGTAAATCGCTGACTCAGATATTTCTTATAAAAAAAAAACTGGAATCTCGGTAAATGAAAAGTTAAATTAATAGTTCATGCCCAGAAGAATCACTTCACATATTCAACCAACAACTTTCTTCTACTGTGCAATTACAACAAAAGTACGTAGTATCTTTATGTCTTGAATTGAATGTAATTGAAAGAAAAGAAACTTCACAGTAGATCTCTAGTTCACAGGGATTAGACTACAGACCAGCGTAACGTAACACCAAACCAATGATATGCACCTAACCAGAAAAAACAAACGGCAACATTGATTTCTAGGGGTACACTCTTCTTTATTATTATGATTATATGTCTATGCTATGGGTACACTCCAACAAAGTATTTTACATCTATGTAGGGGTATACCTGGGGTATACATGTAAGTGAACAACGAAAACTTCTATAGCTACTCCTGTCAGTCGAGTTTATTTTATTTTATATATTATTCTAAGCAAAGGAATCTGAGTCCATACAGCCAAGTCTACGGCAAATATGATGATGGGTAACCCAATGTCGCTTTTTGTTGGTTGGTTTGTGCCAAAGTTCCGAAAAGTTCCGCCAAAGCGGAGGTTCCGCAAAAGTTCCACCAAGGGCTTCAAAGTTCCGAATTCGGAACAAAAGTTCCGCGCCGGCAACGCTGGGTAGGCCGGGTCACCTAGCTAAAAGTAGTATGTGCCCAGCACAGAAAGAAAAATGCTCCAAGTGCGGAATTAAAGGACACTTCAAAAATGTATGTAAAACACAGATGAGGAAAGAAAGAAACTATGAGTCAGGAAATAAAACAGAAAGAAAGAAGAAGAAGAAAATAGTGAGATATGTTGTCGAAGAAGGTTCAAGCAGTGAGTCAGAATATGAAGAGAATTCAGGAGGTGAAAGAGATGCTTCCTCGGAATGTGAAAATGTGAATTCAGTCTTTAGTGTTGTGAAAAAGGGTAGTTCGTATAAGATTCTTATAAATGGTTTGCCATGTGATTTTATTGTGGACTCAGGTGCGTCAGTGAATATAGTTGATAAGAATACTTACTACTCTTTATGTAAAGACGTTAAGCTTGACAAGTGTACTGAAAAATATTTTACTTATGGAGGTAGGGAGTTGCCAACTTTAGGTATGTTTCATACAAACTTATCTTGTCCAGAAACTAATTTAAGTGTTTTTGTAAAAATTTCTGTATTTGATGGTACTGGTCCATGTTTGTTGAGTAAAGACACTTCCGAAAAACTTAATTTGTTAAGAGTGGGACCTGAATGTGTGATGCATATTGAAAATCTTGATAAATCTAAAATTTTGAGTTTATATCCAAAATTGTTTACAGGTGTTGGTAAATTGAAAAAATTAAAATTAAAAATTCATTTAAATCCTAATGTACCATTAGTAGCTCAACCTGCCAGGCGACTTCCGTTTAACATGAGGGACATTGAAAAGGACTTAATTACTGAGTTACTTGACAATGACATTATAGAACCTGTTTCAGGACCAACCCCTTGTGTGTCTCCTACACATATAGTAAGGAAGAAGGAACCAGGAAAATACAGGCTTGTGGTGGACATGAGGCGTGCTAATGAGGCAGTTCTGAGAGAACATGTTCCACTACCTACTTTTGAAGAGCTGTTAGCTGACCTGAATGGATGTAAGTATTTCTCTGCAATTGACATTAAATGGGGTTTCCATCAAGTCGAGCTTGATGAAGAGTCAAGAAACATAACTGTGTTCAATTGCAGCCTCGGACTTTACAGATACAAAAGATTATTCTTCGGTATCAGATGTGCTCCTGAAATATTTCAACGCATAGTGTCACAGTTGCTGCAAGGAATAGAAGGCGTTGCCAACTCGCAGGATGATATCAGAATAGGAGGAAAGACCAAAGAAGAACATGACAGAGCACTTAAACAAGTACTGGACAGACTTCAAGAAAATGGCATTACTTTGAATAAAGACAAATGTGTATTTGGTGTCACAGAAATGAGTTTCTTAGGACATAGATTATCAGCAGATGGCATTAAACCAACAAGAGCCAGTAAAGAGGTAATCCAAGAATTCAGAGCTCCACGTAACAAAGAAGAAGTAAGAAGCTTCTTGGGACTTGTGAATTTCTCAGCCAGATTTATTCCTAATTTCAGTACCATAACTGAACCATTAAGAAAATTAACTAAAAAGGACACAGATTTTATTTGGGATCAGAAACAACAAGAGGCATTTCAGCATTTAAAGGATGTTATATCTAAAGCACCAGTATTAGGATTCTATGATAAGAATGCCGAAACATATTTGATTACAGATGCCAGTCCAGTTGGCGTAGCTGCGGTATTAATACAGAAGCAGAACCTGAATAATCAGAAACAACCTGTCATAATAAAATATGCTAGCAGAGCACTCACTGACACTGAGAGGAGATATTCACAAACCGAAAAAGAGGCTTTGGCCATCGTATGGGCATGCGAAAATCTATACATGTACTTACTTGGTAAAAAGTTCCATATTATTTCTGACCACAAACCACTTGAGACTATTTATTCCAAAAGATCTACTATGCCTAGTGCAAGGATACAGCGATGGGTGCTACGCTTACAGCCTTACACTTTCAGTGTCATTTATAAACCAGGCAAGAATAATATTGCTGACCCTTTATCAAGGCTATTGGACATTAACAATAAGTCATCAGATAAGGAAGACATTGAAGACAGTTATCTATTAGCAACAATTAGCGAGAACACCCCTACTGCTGTCACTGTTGAGGAGGTAAGAAAGGAAACATTGAAGGATGAACATTTAGAAAGTTTAAAGAAAGCCATAAGGAATGATGTATGGCCAAAAGAGTTGAAAAAGTATGAAATAATAAAGTCAGAATTATGTGAAGTTGATGATGTTTTACTAAGAGGAACTAGACTTATTATTCCAAAAGCATTAATTGTTAAAATACTAGATATTGGACATGAAGGACACTTATCTGCTAGTAGTATGAAAGCGAAATTACGCCGTAGTGTATGGTGGCTAACAATGGACAAGGATATAGAACATTGGGTAGAAACATGTACAGGATGCAGACTAGTTCGTAAAACAGCACCACCGGAACCAATAGTTTCTACAGAATTACCATCAAGAGTATGGGAGCTGGTAGCAATAGACTACTTAGGACCACTACCCTCGGGTCATTACCTGCTTGTAATAATTGATTACTACAGCAGATATTATGAAGTAGAAGTCACAAAAGGGCCATCAGCAGAAAATACAATAAAGATTTTAAAACCTATAATTGCTCGAGAAGGTGTTATGGATACCCTAGTTTGTGACAATGGACCAGCTTTTCGTGACGAAGGATTTAGAAAGTTCTTACAGTCATATGGAATTAATTTGAGGCATACCACACCACTTTGGCCTCAAGCTAATGGAGAGGTAGAAAGACAGAACAGAAGCATACTCCGAAGACTTAGAATAGCACAAGCTTTAAAACTGAATTGGAGAGATGAACTCTTAGCTTATCTGTCTGCTTACCGTACTACCCCACATACTACCACTGGTGTTCCTCCAGGAGAACTATTTAGAGGAAGAGTAATAAAAACTAAGTTGCCAGAAATGAAGCTAAAGATCCAGTGTAAAGATGAAGAAATAAGAGATAAGGATAAATACCAAAAACAACAAAAGAAGGAATATGCAGATAAAAGAAGAAATGCTACAGAATCAGAATTATGCCCAGGAGATAGAGTGCTGATCAGACAGCAAAGAGAGAATAAGTTGTCTACACCATTTTCCCCAATAGAGCATAAAGTGTTGTGGAAGAAAGGTAACTCTGTTGCAGTAGAATCTCCAGATGGAAAGGTTATAAGAAGAGATTCATCCTATTTTCAACGTATTAAAGATAGAGACTTAAGCAGATTTGACACAGACGCAGATAACCAATCTACAGAGGAAAATGAAGAGACGATGAGAGAAGAAAGAGATGGGTATACAAGGAAGTCGATACAAGGGAAGGAAAGGATAAGGAAAAATAAAGAAGGAGAAGTAGAGAAAAGAAGACAGACAACAACAGATTTGACTTTAACTCCAACTACGGATGTTACTTTACCGGACATAGACATGCCTGAAACTGACTTTGACTTAACTCGGACTAGACAACTTGAGACAAGGACTAAAAGGCAGATTAGAGCTCCAGCTAAGTACAAGGACTTTGTAATGGCACTAATTCTAGATTGTATAAGTTTTAATCAGTAATTTGTATGTTGTATGTTTATATTTTTCTAGAAAATGAATGTCATTACTTCATTGAAATAAGGACTGTTGTTTGAAAGTAGATGACTTATGTTTTAGGATAACTATGTTTTCAAATGGCTCTTCGAGAAAGCAATGTAAAGTTGATTTGTGTTTCATTAAAAAAAAAGAGGGGGATGAGATGTAGAGTTTAATATTTATGAACGTAGCTGTCAATGTCATATATTTTGACGTCCCGCCAATTCGGTGTTAGCGAGCGATCTATGAGAGGACATTAAAAGTGAGTTTTGATTAAATTCGATTGTGTATTATTGAAGATCCTACAACTACTTGTAGGTGATACATATATTTGTTCTGTACGACAATCGAACCCACAACTTTATTGAATATGATAGAAAAATTGTAAATAAATAAAACAATGCTTGTAGTGGTATGATTCTGCATTTTTTAACAGATTTTACTTTACAAACATTTCTTTCTCTCTGTCCCACAGTACAGTTTAGCCCGCGACGTGATCTCGTCTCTCCGCAAGCAGTACGTGATGATGCGCGCGTTCCAGCACGCGCCGCTCATCGTGCTCAACAGCTTCTCGGGTGAGGGCATGCACATGAAGCTGATGGCCACCATGTTCCAGAATATGTTCCCTACCATCAACATTACCACGGTGAGATTTATTAATTACTAGCGGCCTGTTACGACTTCGTACGGGTGGACATGATTAAAGTTAAAGTTAGAATAAAAAGTCCATTAGATCCTGCTCCTGATTAATTCATCCATTAGACCAATCTCCTGACAAACACAACAAACAAAGAATTATCCGAATCAGTCCAGCCATTTTCAAGTTTTGCGCTTAGCAACACATAGCTATCTATTTTTATTATATGTATATGATACCCATTTTATTTTTTGGGGTGATATCATCAAATGAAGGACTCATTTGATGATATCACCTCCTTGTCCTTTCCACTCCACCCAGGATGGGTGGACTGTCAAGCTTACTGACGACATATCCTCCCTGTTCATTCAAACGCCCTTTGCGTGAAGAGCCGCGGTAACCGTGCATAGTCCTGCGGCGTCAAGTACTCATGACTTTTATATATTTTTCGTCGCGAATTGAAAAGATTTTTTGTTGTGGAAAGAAAAATTCACAAAAAAGATTTAAGGCTCTTTCCAACTTTTTTGTTTTGGTACCTAGCTTAGTTGAAATGTAAATTGTAACATTTCAGGTGAAATTGAAAAACATCCGGCGCTGTGTCCTCATGAACTACAACCCCGCCACCAAGCTCGTCGATATGCGACATTACGCCATCAGAGCCACACCAGTTGGATTAAATAGAGGAACTAAAAAGGTGCAAACAATATTTAGCAGAGATAAATGGTACCAAAGAAATGCTTAAATCTTTTCATGGCCAATCCGGCAAGAGCCAAATCGTCAGATTTTTAGGCCTGACTTCGTCACGATAACAAACTTCATAATATAACGATCCAGGCCAATCTCTCTCCATGTTTCATATGGATTTGATCCACGAAGAAACACCTTTATAATTTATAATAAAAAATATTAATTTAACAAATTTTGTTATTTGCAGATGGTGCAAGGTAAAATTCCAAACCTAAATCGGTGTAAAGACATGTCAGAATTCTTCGACAAGTAAGTGTATTTTACATTCAACAGAGGAAACAGATAAAAGTAGTTTCAGGAATTTAATATTACTATGTTGCCTTAGTACAGTTCTTCCATTTCGTGTTACTGTTGTGGATTGATCCATCGTCTGTCTCGCCTTTGAAATCTACAGAACAAAATAATGATTAATTAATTCTCAAACTCTATGATTAATACCGGGATATTAAATTCTTTGTCACTTTTCAGAGCTGGCATGTTATCAGAGAGTGAATTCGAAGACGACCCCAACGCGCAAGTGATCTTACCACAAAACCTAGCGTCGCGAGGCGCCGCAGCAGAATCTAAGTCAGCCATCAGACTCTTTGAGCTAGGCCCTAGGATATCTTTCCAACTTATTAAGGTATTTCTAAATTATTCGTTTTTATCAATAGACATTTATTAGAACAAAATGTAATCGTGCCAGATTGGTGAAATTGATTTTTCATGTTATACAAAATAACTCTGACGCCCTGACAGTAGTGAAACTTTCTTACCGGCTTTCCTCCATATAGATCCACACTTGGGCAACTCCAAGTACTACTTGTGACTGGGTCAATAGCTTACTTCTTTCCCATGTTTCGACAGTTCAAACATGCCTGAAAAGGTAAACAGGGGCGTTTTGACAAATATTCCTTTACTTATAGGTAGAAGATGGATTAATGGATGGTGAAGTGCTATTCCACGAACTAGTGGAGAAGACAGAAGAAGAGAAAGCTTTGATCAAAAAGAAGAGGGAACAAAAGAGGTAAATTGTACAAAACATAGTGAAAATGGTACCCTCATTGCAAAAACCGATTATCTGCATCAAAATTCGAGTGATAATGGGTTTTACCTGTAGCTTCGTCGTGACTTGAGGATTCGATATCTATATTTAACTAAAAGTTGGTTAAAAATGCAGATAATCGGTTTTTGCAATAAGGGTACGAAATTTAGTTTTCAGTTTCGTCGATATCACGTTAATTTTCTTCTCTGAACAATATATTTTCAGGTCGGAGAGGAACTGAAAATACATTGTTCCACGCATAGCTTTTCGTCGGTAGTTATAATAATGTTTTGGTTAAGATTTTGAGGGTACTTTTATTTTTACGCTTATAAAAAAAGAAGCATAGCCACTAATCATTACATTGTTTATTCCAGAAAACTAAAAGAGAAACGTAAGGCACAACAAGACGAGAATGTTAAACGAAAGCAGAAGGAGAAAGAGGAACACAAACAAAAATCTATAGAAGGCATGCAGAAGAAGCAAGGCGTTACTGAGAGCCAGAGGTGAGTTATAGAAATAGAAATATATTGCTGAGGAGTTTGTTCTCCCGTTAACTTATTATAAAGTCGTAAGAATCGTTTTTGGGCACTCTCATGTCATTTTTACCGACTTCTGTCATTCAATTTCAAAACACACTGAGAAGTACCACGTTATTTTTGATTTTATAATAAAACTAGCCGACCTATGGCCATTTCGCTGGGTGTCAAGCATTAATTATTATTTTAAAAAAGGAATGAGATAGGAAAGTGAAAAATTCTTTATGATCTAAAAACCAAAAAAAAAAATCTTTATGATCTAAGGTGGACGCACATTTATCCGACCGAACGTGCCGAAGGAGTCGAACGAAACGAATTTTAGAATTCTGTATATGAAATCTTATGAAACCTCGCATACTTATCCGCGCCGAATCGTCCGAAAGAATTTTTTGATTTCTTATACAGAATTCTAAAATTCGACTCTTTTGGCGCGTTCGGCTCGGCTAAATGTGCGTCCACCTCTATTCTCATACCTACCACAAACAAAACGGTCGAGCCGTTTCGGATTGGATAGCTTTTGTCTGCAACTTTTTTTCCATTATTACTTTTATCTTCATGGTAAAATTGTTAGAATGGATGTGTTCTTTGAGCAAATTGGTTTGAAATTGTGTAGGTTGATGGAGTTAGCCAATGCTGAATCACAGCATGCGGACATGGAGCAGGATGACGATGATGACGCGGACTATTACCGGCAGGAGGTCGGAGTGGAACCGGAGAAAGGTATTATTCATTCCCAATCCTACTAATAATATTATAGACATGAATGTTTGGATGGATGGATGTTTGTTACTCTTTCACGCAAAAACTACAGAACGAATTTTGATGAAATTTGTTACACAGATAGTTTATAACCTGGATTAACACATAGGATAGTATTTATCATGATTTTATGTTCCCGTGGGATAACTTGAGTTGTAGCGGGTGAAACCGCTGGCAACAGTTAATTTCAATTATAATCTACTAACTTTACTGTACCAATACATTGCGTCCTCTGACAAATGGAAGCTAAGGCCGCGTTCAAGGACACACGACGCGTCGAGCGGAGCGTGCTACGAAGCGTAATTTTTTTTCTCCGTTCATGGTGCCCGCGTTGTCCTCCGCCAGAAATCAAACAAACGCGTGTAAATCTGCTTCTCCTTGAACACCGTGTACACCGCCGTATATTTTTTGAGACGCGCCGCTTGTCCTTGAAGACCTAAGGCTAAAAAAATCTGTCATTTCAATGGGTCTCAGCCTCGACTTATGATTTCTTAGAACTATCAATGCCTATCCAACTTGTGAATGTGCTCCTAGTATATTTTTTTCTTTTTGTTTTCAGATCTGTTCTCACAAAAACCGAAAAAACGGAAAAGCGACGAAGACGCTCCGCGAGGGTTCAAGAAGATGCGACTGGATAAGAAAATTATGAAGAAGTTCCAAGGAAAACAGGATTCTAGACAAGATGGTAAGAGGCCTTTCAAGGGAAACCAGAATGATGGCGGCAGAAAGTTCCAAAATGATCAGAAAGGTGGCAGAAAGTTCCAGAATGATAACAAAGGAGGTCGAAAGTTCCAGAACGATAACAAAGGAGGTCGAAAGTTCCAAAATGATAACAAAGGAGGTAGAAGGTTCCAAAGAGACGGGAACGAAGGACAAAAACCTTTCAATAAACAAAAGAAAGTGTTTGGTGGTAAAATTAATAAATCCGGTAAGGGTAAAGGTAGAGAAGGCCACAGCAAAGGCAAAGGAAAGAAAGGTAGAAAATGACCTTTAAGCTCTAGTTCATAAGGACTGTATTTAAATAATAATAAAAAAAATGATTATAAAAATCAGATGCTTTATTTTTTTGTCAATGATTTACCTTGATTTGTGAATTACATAATTATAAAGGCATTCACATTGTAGGTACTTAATACTATAACAATGTTTGTAACAGTAACAAAAGACATGAAAATACAAATATTGTCTTAATTATAGGCGGGAATTAAAGTAGTGATGATATACGTACATTCAGCACACTTCATGCCTGAATTTCTTACTCTGAAATCAGCTAACGTCAGCGAGGCGTAAGTAAAGAACGCTCCACGACGAAGTCTTTTTGACGTAGTTTCTATGTCATAACATCAAATTGCATTTATAAAATGTAGTACAACGAATTTCGCGTAATATTTCAGTCGTGGCGTGGACTCTATTTCTCGTTAAAGTAAGTCACCGATATCAGCATAAGAGGAATTCAGCCCTTACTGACACTCATCAATTACAAACAAATTACCAAGACCTGCAAGGCAATTTATTGAGGAATTGCGAAGTAGTGATGTTCAGTATAAAACATTACACACAATCTATGGTTTTATGGCAAGCCAGAATATGTAGACAGTTCCTTAATCCTAAAGTGTTTCTTATCTTTACAATATTAGTAAGTTACAAACTTAACTCCAACGACCATTTATACCTAGACGCCTCATGCACGATCTGACTAACGAAAATTTTCTGCCAAGTCGCTGAGGTACGACGTAAGGGAGGGGGACGGGGTACTGCGTTCTGATTGGCTATCTCAAGGTCAGTACGACGAGGGGACTCACAGGAGTGGTCGAAACTAATACGAACTTAAGACTTTTTTGCCTAATGTGTTGACAGACGTCGGTCGCCTGTGATTAGGAGTCTAGATATAAATGGTCGTTGCTAAAATCACATCCTTGCTTACCTTATAACAGTGCCGTGAATCGTCACACATTGTACGAGTGACCGTACTTATCTACACCGAATCGGTTTGAGCCGGTTTGAAAGAGCGTATGCAATAAAACCGAATAGTACAGACTAGACGCCAGCAGGTCAACCTACCCGAATCTGTCAAATTTTACCTTGATCTAACATTAACCTTCCAATAGTGTGATAAGGTTGAAAATCTATTTGACAGATTGTGGTAGCTTGATGTGTGAACAGAATCAAGCCGTATGACATATTTTTTTTACCGACTTCAAAAAAAAGGAGGTTATCAATTCGACCCGTATGTATGTAATATTATCAGAACTGCCCAGTTTTCATATATGTTAGTCTATATCAGCGTCTGTACAAATGTGCCAAATTTCATAAGTGTATGTATGTATGTATGTATATATGTATGTATGTATGTTTTTATGTTTGTGCACGCATATCTCCGGAACTATAAGTTCGATTTAAGTAATTCTTTTTTTGTTGTACTAGGTATTATTCAACTTAGGGTACACTGCAATTTTCATCAAAATCGGTTCAGTAGTTTTAGAGATATGAATTTTTTTATGTTGTGACGGATTACAAGATTAGTGCATATGTAAGAAAATTTTGTATTTTACAAGAATTTGAGTTGAATATGTAATAAATAAACTAAAAAGGGTAAAATAAAAACTTTTTTTAAAAAAAGTACCGACTTCAAAACAAATACAAAAAAGTTTAAAATAACTTTTCTTTCGGAAGTCGGTGGCTTTGTTTTGTTGTGTCATTGACTATTGCCACCGACTTCCGAAAGAAAAGTTATTTTAAACTTTTTTGTATTTGTTTTGAAGTCGGTACTTTTTTTAAAAAAAGTTTTTCTTATCGTCTTTTTTGACCGGATCAAGTCGATTCCATGTCGATAACTGTAGTCAACACAGTACGGTAAGCTTACAGATCTACCAAAATGACTATTCTAGTTTTCTAAATCAAGAACACAATATCGTCGGCCATCATAACTTGATTGTCTTGCGTCATCCTGTCCAGCGCCGCGTGTATCTCTCCGTCGTCGAAGATCTCGTGCGAATACTTGTTGTTGACGTATGACGTCACGCGGGACAGAGGCAGCGAGTTGGCGCGCTCTTCGCGGAATAGCTCGTGGAGCGCTGTCTTGAATTGAGTTAGTCTGAAAGAAAAAATAATATGTATTATGTTTTTTTTTTTTAAATACTTGTATAGATTTTTTTAAACATCTACATTTAAAATAACTCTTGTTGACACTCATGTGACTAAGAGAGTGATGGGTATGAATGTTGATGGATAGAGAGGAAGAGGAATGCCAAAGAAAATATGGATGGATTGTCTAAGGAATGATAATTATGAAAGAAAAAAGAGTAAATGATACTGTGACGTCTGGTTGGGCAGAATGGAAGAAAAAACGTGTTGCGCCGACCACAAGTAGAATGGGATAAGGGCAGGAAGATGATGATGATTTCGAATAACTCTTGTATCGTGGGTGCGTTTTAAAATATTTAAATTCACATATACAAGCATCCAGACACTAACTGTATTCCAAACAAGTATTTGACGGCACGTTTGACGCAGTGGCTGAGCGACTGCTGCGCAACCAGGATACAGGAGAAGTTCCTAGTGTGGGGTATCGTTTATAAAAAAAAAATCAGTAAAAAAGGCATCTTCGAGTTTTCGGAGTTTCTGTCATACATGTGCGAATTTTCATATTCGACCAGGGTGTACCATATACCAGGGTGTGCAAGGAATTTTATGTCCAAGTCTAGATGGCAACATTTCTTGATTAACACACGGTTCAAAATCGCTTCGCATTTACCGTTGTTATACAAATAAAGGTAGGCTTACCTAGTGGTATCAATGGTCTTCTGCGAAGACCGTGTGGTGCGTTGTGTGGGTTCTGGCTGCGAGGCCCTCGCCGCACGTAGTACAGGCTCGGCCTCCTCGTCTGATGAGAACGTGTACGGGTCTTCGCCCGCAGCACCCTCCTGTGGAATACAAGTGGTACTATGGGATTTCTAGAATGACTTTTTTTTTGCAGCTAGGTTATGAAACACTCACCTTATCTTTATCACCCCTGACCCAGACTAGGGTCAAGAGCTAAAACATCGTACATAAAAAATTTGAAGAAATGTGCAAGTGCCAATAAAAAGTGCCATTTTACCGCGAAAGGCATGCTGATAGACCATACTCTACTCTACACATTATCACATAAGAAATCGTTGTTATGTGATAATTTTCCACCTCCACGCGAGGTACAGCTTGTCATTTAAGCATTATAGGTGCAGGTGAAATTTTCAACTGAAACTATGAGGAATATCGAAAAATGTTGAAAGGAGTCTTGAGGCCGATTTTGTCGAAAAGTAAAACAGCTTCATTGGATTTTAGAAAAATCAATAAAATCCTGGCCAGGAATCGAACCTGTTGAATTTGGAAATAAAAAACACACCCATTATTACGACATTCGATAGTGTCGTCAACAATAATCAAATTTTGGGAAGTTATTACTTCCCAAAATTGCGGTTCGATTCAGCATCACGGCAATCAGTCGGCAAAATTACCAAAACTATGTAACAAGTCTTGCGGATCGAAATACTTTCTTTGCTTTAAATGATATAAGATATTCCATATTTACCGTTCTCCTGGACTTCTTAGCGCGTGGCGGGGCAGGTTGTTCTCCCTCATCAGCGGTGGCCTCTTCATCGGAAGACGCACGTCGCTTGCGACGCTTCTCTTTCGTTAACACCTGACAATATCGAAATATTAAAATAGATTTGTTTATTATTGTAAGAAAAGAAAGAGAATAAAGTTAATTAGCATATACGAGTGTACACAAGTTTAACAAACTTATAGACAGTTTTTTGAAAAGAGGCAGTTTCTTTTAAGCAATTATTGTTTTTACTACTCCAAACAAGTCATCACAAAATTGGCAGTTTACAGAATGCAAAATCTCATTGATATTCACAGAAAAGGGAAAACCTTTTTGGTTATTGGGTTACTTCTCCTTGTACACTGTGAGATGGTTCCCTATAAATAAAACCCTGTCACACCGTGTCACGTTACCTTCTTGAAGTAGGCGAACTGCACGAGCTCGATGGCGGCGTGTGCGTCGTCCTGAGTGATCTTGAAGCTCAGTCGACACTTGGCGTGCGCCGTGGACAGACGGATCAGTGTCTCCAGGGTACGGGCCGTCACTGGCTGGGTCTGCGGGGCGGAGGTACGAGTAGTTAGAACTACCATAGTAAAAGGGTGTGTTATGCACATAAATATGATCTCATTTTTGTCATCTTGAAGAATGATATGCCTAGACAGGATGACTGCTAAATTAGCGAGTATTATAGTTATATATTGATACGCAATAACGCGTGCGTCGCGTAGGAAATAATAAAACGTGTAAAGCGTTCAAAAACAAGGGAATGAGAGATTCAGTACGCAGGTTCGAGCCCTGCTCGCAGCTGAATTTGAATTTCTTTCCTCAAAAAAATCTTTACTGAGTATTTCATTATATAACGGGCTGGCGACTACACGTCATATGCACGTATTTTATGAAACTATGAAAGAAGACAGTATGTCATCTTCTTTCAGTGGTACTCACCCTAGCCACGTCACTATCCATCATATCCTGGTTCCTGAGCCTCGCGTACTCGTCAGCGATGGCATCAGACGCCTCCTGAGTGAGCTTGGGCTTCACGAGTCGCGCGATGTGGAGGAACTTGCGCATGAACTTGGTGGTGAAGTACTGCTCCTTCTTGCTGCGAGTGTTGCCGTGGAGGAGGGGGTCGTACTTCTCGTAGATTGAGGTGTTGGTTTCCTGAAGAACAACAAAATTGAGAACCTCCTACTATTTTTGAAGACAGTTAAGAAAGGCAGGTAGCTTTACGTAAGTCAGACATCACTGACGGCACAATGGCTGAGTGATCGGGTACTGCGCTATGTCCTATCAGTTCGATTCCGGCATGAAACAAATCGACGGTCGCTACGTACAAACAGACAAGTCAAAAACCGAGGTTCAAAGGAGAGCGTTTTTAATGTTCAAACCACTCAATTCACACCGGTTCAATCCAATTTTATGTACACATAGTTCTAGAGTGGCGAGGGCAGTCGAAATATTTTAATGATCAGGTCTCCTCATCATACTTTTCTGCCTGTTAAATTCTTGAATTTATCATTGTAGGGACGCCAGCAGGTCTACGTACCCGAATCTGTCAAATTTTACCAAACGAACTTTAACCTTCCACTAACAAGGATGAAAACTATTAAAGAAATTTGAGAGATTGAGGTAGGTTGATATGCATTTCTTTTAAATAGAATACATAATGATTGACCATTTTATGTATCAGTTAGCGTTTTATTTTCAATAATTAGTTACCTCAGCCTCATCATTGTCTGGGTTTTCTGTTGACAGCATCTCCACGGATGATCCCATTGGTAGAACCTCGCCGTCTTGTTCTTTGGGATTTCTGAAAATAAATACATCCATCGTCGATGCCAAGATATGTTCTGAAAGTTGGGTATTTGACTGACAAAATATAAACATGTCGTATCGAGGGTGGCCGAGGTGCGAAGTATTGGGTCTTCCTCACGATCCGACATAATTTTTGATTAACGTGGGCACTGTGTGGGTACTCGAACGAAATACGGTTATAATTGTAACTTTCACTGACTTTATTTAAAGTAAGGGTCAGTTCAGACCGAGACGCGAAGCGACGCGACGATGTGAGCACACTTTTAAGAGCCATTCAAAATACGATTTTATTTTCTACACCAAAAGATACACATTTCGTTGTGAGAATTTAGCGGCCGCCGCGATGCGCCGCGCGACGCATCTCAAAACAGCGGTGCTGCGCTGCGCCTCTCAAGGCCTCACGACGTAGCGCGGCGCCGCTTGACGCCGCTCCACGATGCGAGGTGAAGACCGGGAGCTAGAGGTGACTAAGTATGCATAATTGTGAGTAACGAATTTCGCCAACCGATTTAAGTTAAGAAAAGGTCAAAGAATAACAATGTAGAACTTGCCGGTAAATTTTATGGTTCATTTTTTTTCGCCCTCTTCTCTTAATCGTAAACGGAATGTATTGAGTACATGATTTAAAATCATTTTAATGATTACTTCCGTTATAGTTTATAGAAAAATCAGATCACAGCTTTTTGCAGGACAGATAAAGCGCATAATAATATTATGTTTATGAATTCGGTCATACTTGCCGTCACTCGGATTTTGCATACTCAACTACCTCTAGCCCCTGGACTATGTAGCTGAGGCCGCCATTTGCAAATGGGACTGCGGGAGGACGCGGGGCGGGGCGGCAGCACGAGGAAAATCTAGACACGTTCTGCTGCACCCCGCGGCGTCTGGATGCGCCTCGCGACGTTGCGATGCGTCTCGCGGCGCAGCGAGGCGCATCGCGGCGCCGCGAGGCGTAGCGCGACGCAGCGTGAAATGACAGGCCTCTTCACGCATCGTCGCGTCGCTTCGCGTCTCGGTCTGAACTGAACCTAACGCTTTATTATTTAAACAGAAACAGACACGTGCGTTGGTACTGAGCGTCTGCCAAGACTGTCCGAACTAGACTGAGCTAACGCTCGGTCTCTGTGCGTCTTCGCTGTATCCCCTCTACCGACGATCGTGTCCAAGCGGTGGGGCGCGCTTGCGTTTCTAATCACAATCATGATGTTTAGTTGTGAATTGAATTGATAGATGGCGCTGTACGTTGTACGCCGTACGATAGCGACATCTATCGGCGACAAATAGATTAAAAAACTATTTGACGTGTTTTTTTATTACCAAAATTGACGAAAATACACACTTTTAAAATTGGCAAAACGTCACAAACAAGTACAGTTTTTACGTGCTTCTGACGTCACGAGCCCCCACTCCAGAATTTTGATGCGTTATATCTTTGTAAATACGCATTGGTTTAACGAATGAAAAAATACGTGTCATTATTTTTCAAAACTCTATCGGACGGGCTAATTAAATTTACAATTTATTGATACCCTCGAATACCTATTGACTATAGATTTTTAGATTTTATAAATTTAAACCTTATATCAATGACTTAATGGCCATTCTAGATTAACAAAACACATATAGACCTGTATCGATGCATCCTGAGCACGTGTTCGGAGATCATGTTGTCATGGTCGGCGTCTGCGATGTCCAGCATCACGAATAGAAGGTCGAAACGTGACAGCAAAGAGTCTTGGAGCCCTATGTTCTCCATGGGCGTCTTGTATTGATCGTACTGTGGGAATACATTTTATTGTTGTTATTACGCTTTATAGTGGCAGTTACTGTCCAAAAATATTACATAATCAAGTTCTAGAAAGAGTTTAGGTATGTAGAAATAATTGTCATTACATCCGCCCGTAGAATGTAAGCTTTGCTGGGCTGGTTCACGGCGGTCTATACTTACATTTACTGTACTGTTGTTTCTGACTCGTGGATGGCACAAGTAGTCGCACCTTCGCGATGGTGACGCGGCCCTGCTCCATGATGTTGTACACAAGTAACTCACCCGTCCATAGACCGGGTTGGCAGCCGCCAGCACCGAGCAGCGCGCGTTGAGCGTGGCGTGCACGCCCGCCTTCGCGATGGTGACGCGGCCCTGCTCCATGATGTTGTACACAAGTAACTCACCCGTCCATAGACCGGGTTGGCAGCCGCCAGCACCGAGCAGCGCGCGTTGAGCGTGGCGTGCACGCCCGCCTTCGCGATGGTGACGCGGCCCTGCTCCATGATGTTGTACACAAGTAACTCACCCGTCCATAGACCGGGTTGGCAGCCGCCAGCACCGAGCAGCGCGCGTTGAGCGTGGCGTGCACGCCCGCCTTCGCGATGGTGACGCGGCCCTGCTCCATGATGTTGTACACAAGTAACTCACCCGTCCATAGACCGGGTTGGCAGCCGCCAGCACCGAGCAGCGCGCGTTGAGCGTGGCGTGCACGCCCGCCTTCGCGATGGTGACGCGGCCCTGCTCCATGATGTTGTACACAAGTAACTCACCCGTCCATAGACCGGGTTGGCAGCCGCCAGCACCGAGCAGCGCGCGTTGAGCGTGGCGTGCACGCCCGCCTTCGCGATGGTGACGCGGCCCTGCTCCATGATGTTGTACACAAGTAACTCACCCGTCCATAGACCGGGTTGGCAGCCGCCAGCACCGAGCAGCGCGCGTTGAGCGTGGCGTGCACGCCCGCCTTCGCGATGGTGACGCGGCCCTGCTCCATGATGTTGTACACAAGTAACTCACCCGTCCATAGACCGGGTTGGCAGCCGCCAGCACCGAGCAGCGCGCGTTGAGCGTGGCGTGCACGCCCGCCTTCGCGATGGTGACGCGGCCCTGCTCCATGATGTTGTACACAAGTAACTCACCCGTCCATAGACCGGGTTGGCAGCCGCCAGCACCGAGCAGCGCGCGTTGAGCGTGGCGTGCACGCCCGCCTTCGCGATGGTGACGCGGCCCTGCTCCATGATGTTGTACACAAGTAACTCACCCGTCCATAGACCGGGTTGGCAGCCGCCAGCACCGAGCAGCGCGCGTTGAGCGTGGCGTGCACGCCCGCCTTCGCGATGGTGACGCGGCCCTGCTCCATGATGTTGTACACAAGTAACTCACCCGTCCATAGACCGGGTTGGCAGCCGCCAGCACCGAGCAGCGCGCGTTGAGCGTGGCGTGCACGCCCGCCTTCGCGATGGTGACGCGGCCCTGCTCCATGATGTTGTACACAAGTAACTCACCCGTCCATAGACCGGGTTGGCAGCCGCCAGCACCGAGCAGCGCGCGTTGAGCGTGGCGTGCACGCCCGCCTTCGCGATGGTGACGCGGCCCTGCTCCATGATGTTGTACACAAGTAACTCACCCGTCCATAGACCGGGTTGGCAGCCGCCAGCACCGAGCAGCGCGCGTTGAGCGTGGCGTGCACGCCCGCCTTCGCGATGGTGACGCGGCCCTGCTCCATGATGTTGTACACAAGTAACTCACCCGTCCATAGACCGGGTTGGCAGCCGCCAGCACCGAGCAGCGCGCGTTGAGCGTGGCGTGCACGCCCGCCTTCGCGATGGTGACGCGGCCCTGCTCCATGATGTTGTACACAAGTAACTCACCCGTCCATAGACCGGGTTGGCAGCCGCCAGCACCGAGCAGCGCGCGTTGAGCGTGGCGTGCACGCCCGCCTTCGCGATGGTGACGCGGCCCTGCTCCATGATGTTGTACACAAGTAACTCACCCGTCCATAGACCGGGTTGGCAGCCGCCAGCACCGAGCAGCGCGCGTTGAGCGTGGCGTGCACGCCCGCCTTCGCGATGGTGACGCGGCCCTGCTCCATGACCTCGTGGATGGCCGTGCGGTCGATGTCCGACATCTTGTCAAACTCGTCGATGCACACCACGCCGCGGTCGGCCAACACCATGGCGCCCGCTTCTAGTCTGCCCAGGGAAGACGATAGTTAGCAAGAGTCGTAATCAAATCTTGACTTGACTGAACAATACACTGTCTACTAAGCGAGCTTTTAGAAATTGGTATATTGAGCTGACCTGCGGTCCCCAGTCTCTGGGTCAGTAGTGACGGCGGCCGTGAGACCGACGCCAGAGGAGCCACGCCCTGTCGTGGTGATCGCACGTGGGGCAGTCTGTAGCACGTAGCGGAGGAGCTGGGACTTCGCCACTGATGGGTCGCCGATTAGAAGGATGTTGATGTCACTGAGGTATAGATATGATTGTTAGTTAAGTTCTCAATTCTGTATTGGATGATTAGCTTTTGGTTTTCCTAGAAGGTATTTGAACATCTGTTTCTTGATCAGTGTTTTTACTATATTTTGCTTGTGATTAAATTCTCAGAAACCAGAAACCAATGCTTTCACCTTTTTCAACTCCTTTTCTAAAAAGTTTTTCAATTTTCAAGTATTTTTTTTTCATTTTATTGTATTGTTTAATGGGCTGGTTACCGCAACTCTACGTCAAATCAAATCTGTGATTATTAAGAGATTTTTTAAATCTACAAACAGTAAGAAAAAAAATTAATACTCACCCTCTGAGTCTTGTGCCATTAGGCAAGACCTTCTCCATGCCGCCCAACAGTAAACAAAGTATAGCCTTCTTTATATAGTCATGTCCATGTATAGATGGAGCTAGAGACTTGCTGAGCAGCTCGAACATGTCTGTTGATCCTCGCTTGGCTAGCCTCTTGCACAGCTTAACGTCTTCGTAGGTTATGTACATGTTCATATCTTTGTTGATTTGAGTTACGTTGTTGGCTATTAGGATCGTTCTAGGAAGGCAAAGTGAAGTTTCATTAGTTGTGGGTCCAAAAACTGTATTGTGTATTGTTTTCTTGTGGAAACATCATCACCCATAAGATGTTCAATAACAAATTATAAATTAGTCCTTGTCGAGCATGACTGTGATGGCCTAGTTAGTAATATCATATAGAATGATGACAAAGCATACAAGAGCAGACTTAAAAATCACCCAAAGCAGCTAACAGCAGAGTTGCTACAACCCAGTAACATCAAGAGCCTCAAAAGGCACCACATCATTAAGCCAAATAAATCCAAATAAATATTCTTTATGCTTGCTGTGCTCACTAGAGCACTGCATTAATCATGCCCAGATACAAGCAAACATATGGTACATTTGTTCATAGCTGAAAGGCTAATTGCAGATTAATAAAATACATAAAAAATACATATAGACTTTATATGCAAAGTACACTTTACATTTACAACGTTTGGTTTTTGGTAAGCCAAGCTCTCATACCCACAAATCAACAATAACATGTAATACAATAATCAACTTACCTAAATGTACCAGCGGTGAAGCTACCCTGCTTATTGGGCAGACACCTGTAGTTGCCCACAATCTGCACCCTGTCTCCAGGCTTGCACTTGTCCACCAGGTCATCATCACAGATGATATCCACACTCCTTGGCAGCTGACCAGCGGGGGCTCGCTCTGGCATCTCTTGCACTGTGAGGGTCTGGTGGTCCTTGTAGCGGGAGAGACCATATTCTGTCTCCAGGGGGTTTCCTTCATCATCCTGAAAGTGGTAGGAGTACAGAAAACGTTTGAAAGACGCATTAAACATTTGGCATTAAGCAGTGTTTTTTTTTTTTTCTACATTTTGAATTTACATTAAATCTTTAACCTAGTAATGTTACATTTCATAATTATTAACATAAATGTTGTATTTCATATATTAAATATAGAACATTGTCAGTTTCGTTTCAAATATAATGAACAATATTTACCACATAAATAATTATAATTATTAGCAATTCATTAATCTCCAGTTATACATTATTGCAACTTTACACTTTACTTTTGAAAAGTAATGGTTGAAATTGTAATGTTAAATGAAGTTTCAGTTTTAAGTTAAAGCCTCCAAAACCATAACTTGCACTTATTTATATTTTTTAGAAGATCAAATCCTCAATGGCAGGATAGATTGATCATTCAAGAAGTTAATTACCTTAGTGGGATACACAGCAGAAGTAGGGAATGCCTCAAAAGATGTTAGGTCTGTGTACTTCCTCTCCATCACCTTCTTAGTGGCGGGGCAGTAGTGCACACTGCGGACAACCTTTGGCCGCACCAGAGAGACCCTTGTCACGATGCCTTCCACACATATTAGGTTTCCTAAATATCTGGAAGCAAGATGTATGTAATTATGATTCATAAGACTGTATTGTAGCTGTTTCCCACAATCAAACATGAAAGGCATGTATTTTGAGTTTTGAGTATGACAAACTTTAAAAAGAGGTAGTTGTTTGTATTTATGCTTGAAAATGCACAGTCATAGTCTAAACTACAACATTTCAATTTGGAACTTTTTAGAAGTCGTTTGAGTTTCAATGGAAGGATATGAGGGGGGCCTCGACCCACTGACCGGCCTTTGTCTAGCAGTGGGACAGAATAGGTTGAAAATAAGTCAATGTATAAAAAAACATTAGCAAACATACCTCGACGTCAAACTTCTTGGCGTAACATGTTTATTTCCGAAACTACCATTGAATGCAACGAAGAACTCTTCCTGTACCTTCGCGTACGTTGGGTCGATGGACGAGACATACTCCTTCAACGCTTTTTGGAAAGCTATCTGTTCCTCGAAAGCGTTGTCCAACAGTGTACGTGCACGTTCAGGATTCTTACGCCTCAGATCATTTACACTCACAACTAATCGCTGTGATTTATCCGCTATCATTTGCTTCACTTTTTCCATATAAATTCCTTGATCTTCCTGAAAGTTTATCAATTATTGACCATTTATCAAAAGATAAACGGAAACCGGTAGAAAACTTTAAGGTTAGTTCAAAAGTTACCTCATCATCCAGGAATTCTAAGTATTCTCTCTGTAAATCTCTTAAACGTTGATCAAAATCACCGTCTTCCATTTTATATTGAAAACAATAATCTACAAAATAACAAATAAAACAAATTACTAAACAACGCCTTGGCTCTTCACAATAATTTGACAGTTGCCTGGCTTTTGGCGCCAAAACCACTAGAGTTGACACTACCAATCCAAATTAGTTAAGTTTTTAGTCGATTTTCCTTATTTTAAAGGTGGCAACACTACAAACACGAATTGCGTTCCAGTATAACATTTTAAAGACTTTGATATTGTTTAGCCTAGTGTTTTATTGTCTTTCGTTTACACTCGCTATTTTATCTCAGTCTTTCATCCGAAAAACATTTTAGGAGAGCGAATCTGTGGAACATGGTATGAAAAATCGAAACGCGACCGGTGACGGACGTCATTTTCCGAAGCGAAAAAATAACCTCTCAAAATAAACAAACATTCCTATTTAATTACATTAGTGTATCGATTTCATGGGATAAATTTTCACTTGGCGAGGAATTTTAGCACGCGTGTTACTACTAGCATAATGTCAGAACCAAATTCCAGTTCTAACCACTCAAAGTCGCCACCACCACAAAATAACAAGGAAAAAGAGAAGGAAAAGGAGGCTGACCGGCCTAAACTGAAGATCCTCGCTTTACATGGCTACAGGCAGAATGGCGCAGTGTTCCGAGCCAAGATCGGCTCGTTCCGTAAAGCTGTTGCGAAGTATGCGCAGCTCGTGTTTGTGTCAGCCCCTCACAAAGTTGTGAATGAAGACGGTGGCGGCGACGAAGGTAACTTGTTCCCTCGGTACATACATTGACTTGCTGACGAATGTAGTAGGCGCTACTGAAGGCAAAACCGGCTCCAAAGTTCTGGGTAGACTCAATTTAAACTGTCATCAACTTGCTAGCCAAGAACTTGTGAGTTGTGGCTTGTGGCGTGATAATCCTGTTTAGGTTGGCATCATCATCATCATCTTCCTGCCCTTTTCTCAGTTTACTTGGGGTTGGCGCAATACATTTTTTTCTTCCATTCTCCCCATAACAGACTTCACACTTTCGCAGTATAGTCATGTAGTCATTTACTCCTTTTTCTTTCATATCATTCCATAGACAATCCATCTATCTTTTGGCATATAAATCATAATAATTATTATTTTTGTATCATTGATGATCATAAAACAGAAAAATCAATTGTTATGAAATAAAAGCTTTTGCAAGCATATGTTCCAACAATAATATCTCTTAAACGAAGTGTGAAAGAATTGAGTTCATGATATTATTATTTAGGGAAACTATACATTTTTGTTAGACAAGTAGATAAAAGGTGATCCTGGAGGTGTATTTTTTTTCACTAACAGAAAGAGAAATGTTAATTTTAATGTTACTTTTATTGCAACATGATGCAGCCTTTATTGTTATTATTGTAGTTACTAAATCCATTGCACCATTTTTATGACATTAGGGCTTTTAATCCTAAAGTACACTACTTTTAGTAAGCACACTACGTAAAGGGTGTAAAAATGAAAAAAAACCCAACCCCTCTTGTAGAAAAATTTAGTTAAAAGAATAGACCAAACCACCCCTTTAGATTTATTTTAAGATTGAAAAAAACTGGCCAAGTGCGAGTTGGACTCGCCCATGAAGGGTTCCATAGTAGCAAGCATAGATTAGGGATATAATTATATTGAGATTAGTAGTAATATACACAAACAATAAAAATAACTTTGTTTTTCATAGTGTTCGTATGAATGGCAAAGTTATATTTGCGGTTTTTGAAAATGTACTATATCTCAAAAACTGCTAACTGTATCTCATCCAAACCAATTTTTAGGGTTCCGTAGTCAACAAGGAACCCTTTATAGTTTCGCCATGTCCGTCCGTCCGTCCGTCCGTCTGTCCGCAGCTTAGCTCAGAGACGCCCAGCACTAGAAAGCTGTAATTTGGTGTAAATTTTTTAGGGTACCTCCTGTACACGTAAAGCGGGGATGTTTTTTTTTTTTCTCGCGTACCCCTTAGTGTGGGGTATCATTAAATAGGCCTTTAAAAAATATTGGTAGTTTCCATCAACAATTTTTTGATAAAAAGATTCGTTTGTGAAATATTAAGCATTAAAGTGCTAATTTTTGCCCTACTCGAGTGTCCCCCCCCCTCTACCAGCTAAACGGTTATGTTTGGGGGTGTGAAAAAATTTACAATAGTAGTATATATAACGAAGTTTAAAAGAAAATTACCATGACTAAGTGGGCTTTACAAGTTTACGAGTAATAGTTGACCAACTTATAAAACGTACTGGGATAACATTTTCCTAAACAAAATGTATCGGAGAACAACTGCAAATGTAAGTTTGTCAACTTCATTTTTACAGCTGTAATAGGTAGTGGAGTGGAGTGGAGTGCAGTGGAGTGGAGTGCAGTGGAGTGGAGTGGAGTGGAGTGGAGTGGAGTGGAGCGGAGTGGAGTGGAGTGGAGTGGAGCGGAGTGGAGTGGAGTGGAGCGGAGTGGAGTGGAGTGGAGCGGAGTGGAGTGGAGTGGAGCGGAGTGGAGCGGAGTAGAGTGGAGTGGAGCGGAGCGGAGTGGAGTGGAAGGGAGTGGAGCGGAGCGGAGTGGAGTAGAGCGGAGTGGAGCGGAGTGGAGTGGAGCGGAGTGGAGTGGAAGGGAGTGGAGCGGAGCGGAGCGGAGTGGAGTAGAGCGGAGTGGAGCGGAGTGGAGCGAAGTGGAGCGGAGTGGAGTGGGGTAGTGTGGGGTGGAGGGTCGAAAATCGCTTGAACCTTTTTAACAGGTTCATAGCGATTTTCGTCGTGCCTTGACACCTCTCAAGTTTTTTTTTTTTAATACGTCATAAATCGTAAACCTTTCAAAGTTGGAACCAACTACAAGAACTTTTATAGTATGTTATTACTTGCTGCTACGGAACCCTTTATGGGCGAGTCCGACTCGCTCTTGGCCGGTTTTTTATTGGAAGTTTTTGTTGAGGTCTTCATTATATATTTTTTTTTAGTTTTATCATTCTCTTATTTAAGAAGTTACAGGGGGGGGGACACGTTTTACCACTTTGGAAGTGACTCTCGTGCAAACTGTTCAGTTTAGAAGAAAATGATATTAGTAACCTCAATATAATTTTTAAAGACCTATCCATAGATACCCCACACGTATGGGTTTGGTGAAAAAAAATTGAGTTTCAATTCTAAGTATGGGGGGCACCCCAAAATTTGTTTTGTTTTTATTTTTGTGTGAAAATCCTAATGCGGTTCACATAATACATCTACCTACCCAGTTTCAACAGGATAGCTCTTATACTTTCGACAAAAAGTGGCTGTGACATACGGACTGACAGACAGACAGACATGACGAATCTATAAGGGTTCCGTTTTTGCCATTTGGCTACGAAACCCTAAAAAGTGCTGCATTATTAGTCGGGTGGCAAAAATTTTAAAAGTCTCCTTCACTATTTTCGTCGGACCCTCTTCTATATACATACCTACCTAAAATGTACGTGTTCCTTGTGGTCTACAGAATACGAAACTGAGGTTTTAAGAATGGGAAGACGACCCTTGGGTCTGCTTCTTCTTAATTACTCTGTACACATTTGTTATACCATCAAGAAAATGATTAAATCCACCTGCAGTCAATCATTCAAAATCGCTTTCAAGACTCGCCGCTTGCAGAACCATATTTTCAGATATACATTTCATTTCACCAACATCGTTTCGATCGCACGGTGCGGGTACTTGCTTTAGGGTGCTCCCACATATGTCGACGCGGAATCGGCTTAAGCCGGTCGATAAAAACCTTTTGCTCGGCTCGGACGACACCCTTATTACGTTGACATAAAGGTTTTTTCGACCGGCTTAAGCCGATTCCGCGTCGACATATGTGGGAGCACCCTTACGGTAATAGCCACAATTTATTTATTTATAATTGTAAAGAGATGATGTTTATTTTTTTTCAGAAGGTAATGAAACCTGCTTTAATATTAGTAATAAAATATTATGCTAAATAATCATACTTTCCAGTTATTCCGGTCCTAATTTCAACAATGCACAAAAAAAGCATGTTTTTGTTAATATTTTAAAAACTACAAGATTAATTAAGTAGGTTTCTAAGGAGCAACCATAGACAATTATATAATCTTTCAAATGACATATCAAACAACGGAATTGATGCATTCTATCTCGAGATATAAAGAAAAGTTTGGTACGGTCGGCCGCCATCTTTGTGACGTCATAGCTATGCGTGTCCCCACTTCCCATTCTTAAAACCCTCAGTTTCGTATTCTGTAGACCACAATGAACACTTACATACCAGTTTTAGGTATATAGAAGAGGGTCCGACGAAAAATCTCAAATTGCTTCGCCGCCGCCCGACTATACCTAGTGGAAAATAAGATTGATGTTATATCAAATTAAAACTAAATTTTTTTGATCCTTCTAGTCACTCCAGCCATCACCTCCAGTGCGAATGCCTACAAGTATGAGTGCTACCCTATGAAAAAACATGTCCACAATAGAAAACCCTTCCCACCATGGTGGGACGCAGAGTGCACTTCTGCAGTCATAGAAAGGAAAGCGGCTGAGAAGCGCTACAATAAAGAAATGACCACTGAAAACCTTCTCGAATATTTGGAGATTAACACCAGAACAAAACGTCTCCTTCGTCAGAAGAAACGCAATGGTTGGGTTAAATTCTGAACCTTTTATCCCCACTACTCCAGGCTCATAATTATTCGTTGTACGGATAAGGTTATTTCCCATCAGTCTCTTGACTACTAAGGAAATAGTCAATTATTTTTCTCTTTTCTAAATGTTTCAAATTAATGGAAGAAAGACCTCCTTTCCTTATCATTAAACATTTCATTAAGTCTCATAGCCGAGTATTTGGAATTTGGTAAATTTCCGCTTTCCCCATCTTGTTTTTTATGTTATGTCTTATGACAAAATTGTTTTTGATATTATTTTGTCCCAGAAATCAGCACATTTAGTTTTCAATGCACGTCCTGTTACGGCTTTGGCCCTACGAAGGCCTCTTTCAATTTCCTTGTGGAGCACGTGGAACACTTGTCCTTGGTCGGCCGGCGAGCTACCCATGACTCGCCATCCGCAAGCCAGTGCCTACGATGGTCAGAATTTTATCCCGCGTGACTGGAGCGTGAGGTGGAGGATTTCTTTTCCCGTATGCGTTCCGACTGCTCCCCATTATAATTCTCCTCGCCTTCCGCTGAATCTCGATTAGGACTTGCGTCAGGCGGAATGACAGGACGCCGCAGTGCCTCTCCAACCACTCCTCAAAGAGGGATCTTAACATGCCCAGCCCATCGTTATTTTGTTGCAGTATTATTTTGAAACTACGATATCTACTAAGATATTCATTCAAATTAAATGCTTGTTTGTGAATTAAGGAGAGGGATTAATGTCGTGTTTAATAAAAAAATACCGTCGCTAGCATTATTTTAAAACCAATTTGATTTCCATAAAAATGGTAAGTTAATCTTAAAAGATAGACATACTCGTATGCTTTCGCGGACATTTTTTTAGAACTTTCATGAAAAGTTAGGAGCAATTTTGTCATACATGATTTTTGCGTAACATAAACCGTTTACGCAGCCCACGCATCGAAAGCTAAGGAATATTTTTTTCCCGATTTTGCAACATTTTTAATTTTTCTTCTCCCTCACATTTTTGAAGTCTACTTCTTATTTGAGATTTATTTCTGGGTTTCCAGATTCTCGTTCGTGGTGGTTCAACGCTGAAGACAACACATTCAGCGGCAAGTGTCTCGGAGGCCCAGCCCTCGGCTTTGAAGCCACCCTGGAAGTGATAAAGAATGTAGTGGAGCAGCATGGGCCCTTTGATGGGTTCATGGGTTTCTCACAAGGAGCCTGTCTTGTGGGGCTCTTAGCAGCTATGCAGCAGAAAGGATGTAAGTGTTCAGTTTGTGCAATATTCTTTAATTAAAAGGGTAGCTGATGCTTTTTTAGTTAAACATTTGATAGACTCATTGATTATTATTTACCCACACTAATATTATAAATGCGAAAGTAACTCTGTCTGTCTGTTTATCGGTCTGTGTCTGTCTATCTGTCTGTCTGTCTCGCTTTCCTGCTAAAACCACGGAACCGATTTAAATGAAATTTAGTACACAGATATTTTAGAGCCTGAGAAAGGACATAGGCTACTTTTTATTGCGGAAAGGGGGTTCTGAGGGGTTGAAAGGGGGGATGAAAGGTTTTATGGAAGTATTGTTTTTAAAGCTAGAATGATGAAACTATAGCAAAATGACGTCTTAGCTTAGCTAGTTAGTCAACCTGATGAGCACTCTCTGTTGACGCATACAAATTGAAGATCTGGAACACCTGGTGTGGAACTCCAAGAGCCCAGCTACACTAGGTATAAGACTAATAGGAATGACGTCTTAGCAAGAGTTGTTCAGCTTGATGAGTATTCTCTGTTGAAGTATACAAATTGAAGATCTGGAACACCTGTTGTGGAATTCCAAGCGACCAGCTAGACTATAACATATACAGGAATGACGTCTTAGCAAAAGTTGTTCAGCCTGATGAGCATTCTCTTTTGACGTATGAAAATTGAAGATCTGGAACACCTGATGTTGAACTCCAAGAGCCCAGCTACACTATAAGATATAAAGGAATGACTTCTTAGCAACAGTTGTTCAGCCTGATGAGCACTCTCTGTTGACGTATAAAAATTGAAGATCTGGAACACCTGTTGTGGTATTCCAAGCACCCAGTTACATTGTAAAAATACAGGAATGACGTGTTAGCAAGAGTTGTACAGCCTGATGAGCATTTTCTTTTGACGTATGAAAATTGAAGTTCTGGAACACCTGATGTGGAACTCCAAGAGCCCAGCTACACTATAAGATATAAAGGAATGACTTCTTAGCAACAGTTGTTCAGCCTGATGAACACTCTGTTGATGTATAAATATTGAAGATCTGGTACACCTGATGTGGAACTCCAAGAGCCCAGCTGCACTATAAAATATACACCGTGTTCTTCACGTTATCCATAAACTTCAGCAAATACTTCTATGGCTTTTACAAATCAAATCCAACAAAGGAAGTAGTACTTAAAAAGGCTTCGTTACAAAGATATTTGTAATTTCATTTAATGAAATTTAATTGAGCTATGCAGTGAGAAAGTATCTTAATTTGAAATCTATCAAATACTATTTGCATTTCATTTGTTTCAGCCCGCCAAATGTTATGAATGACGTTGCCAATTCGGATAAAGAGGCATGCATATCGGGTTATTTACGTCTAGGTATTTAGTTTGTATGAAAATTAACAAAAAATAAAAAATAAGAATTTATTAATGTGTCCATAATGAAAAATGCTTACTTCCGTGGTTTGAACATCTGGTCGAAGTTTATGTATATCGTCCGGAACACGGTGTATAGAAATGACGTCTTAGCACGAGTTGTTCAGCCTGATGAGCATTCTCTGTTGACGTATAAAAACTGAAGATCTGGAACACCTGTTGTAGAATTCCAAGCACCCAGCTACACTATAACATAAACAAGGATGGTGTTTTAGCAAAAGTTGTACAATCTGATGAGCCCGATGTCGCTGGCATAAGCAACAGGATCCGCGTACGAAGTCGTGGGCAGAAGCTAGTTTTATATTATTAAAATCCAAAAAATAAGAATTGAACTATAGTAGGACCTCATTAATCCGGAGGGGCAAAAACAAGACCCCTTGCGGATTATCGAGGCGTCCGGATTATATTATGTCATATTTAATGGTAATAAAATGAATATTAGTTATTTAGCTTAGTTTCTTTATTGTTTTTTTTTAGTTTTTCTTTAATGAAATGTTTTAGTAAACCGGGACTTCATTTTGTTAGACCAACAAACTTCAAGATTTTGTTTTTCTTTATGTCGCCTAACAGGTGACCTGCCTATACCAAACTTCTGAGCAATGATAGGGTAGCTGACACCTTATTGCCCGGCCGGATTACAGTGATCACCGAACAAGCGGGAGTCCGGATTAACGAGGCCCTACTGTATAATAAAAATAATGAATCTGTTTAAGATCTTAGCATCTGCAGCATTATCAAGCTATTTAGATCAAGCCAAATGACACTTATTGTAGACACAAATAACCACAATACATTAAATACAATGTTTCAGATCTACCATATGAATTTAAGTTTGCGATATTCGCATCTGGATTCAGATCAGGCAGCCTGGTCCACAAAGGTTTCTATGATGAGGATATCACTCTGCCCTCACTACATGTTTATGGAGAGAGTGACTCCATTATACCCAAAGGTAATTACAAGCTTTATTTTTTTTGGTCATTCATTTAAAACATGTTAATAAAAAGTCTGTTTTCACTAAAAAATATGTTGTTAGACTTATACACCTTCATGAGAGATTGGTCCACAAGAGCCACAAGCCGGAAAAAGTGGAGGGAGGATTTGCCCAGAAACTTAGAACAAACAAAACTTTTGGACTTTTTAACTTTCGAGCAAACAATCATTCGGCATTTCAATTTTCGGGATTTCGTCCAACGGTTTTTAGGGTTCCGTAGTCAACAAGGAACCCTTATAGTTTCGCCATGTCCGTCCGTCCGTCTGTCCGCAGCTTAGCTCAGAGACGCCCAGTACTAGAAAGCTGTAATTTGGTGTAACTATACGGATTTGTTGTGCCGAAAAAGTGGTAAAATAAAATCTCGTAAAATATTTTTTTTAGGGTACCTCCTGTACACGTAAAGTGGGGATGTTTTTTTTATTTCTCGCGTACCCCTTACTGTGGGGTATCAGTAAATAGACCTTTAAAAAATATTGATAGATTCCATTAACAATTTTTTGATAAAAAGATTTGTTTGTGAAATATTAAGCTTTAAAGTACTCATTTTTGCTCGACTCGAGTGTCCCCCCCCCCCTCTGCCAGCTAAACGGTTGTGTTTGGGGGTGTGAAAAAATTCACAACAGTAGTATACATATACGACGAAGTTTAAAAGAAAATTATCATGACTAAGTAGGCTTTACAAGTTTACGAGTAATAGTCGACCAACTTATAAAACGTACTTGGATAACATATTTTCCTAAACAAAATGTATCGGAGAACATGTTCTTCAACTGCAAATTAAATTCAGCGAATCAGTTTAGTTAGTTCGCATAAGTATTTTGATGGGCAACTATGGGACCCTACACTGTGCGTGGACCAACACGTACTTGGCCGGTTTTTTAAAATTCGGGTTTTTAATACGTACCCAAAATAATTGAACTTCTCACCTTTATTTTCCAGAGATGAGTGAATCGCTAATCAACCTGTTTATTAAGCCAGTAGTGGCGGAACACTCTGGTGGCCACTACGTCGCATGTTCAGGCGCCATCAAGGATGCTTACCAAGACTTCCTCAGTGATAGATACCAAGAGATGCTTGAAGCCAACCATGCAGAGGAGGAGAAAGAATCATAGCATAGGGCGCGGGGGCCCCGCCTACGGGTGACCAAGCGTCTGGCCAAACATAAACCATATTGGCGCATGGATACAATTTAAGGACTGTTCAGCAAAACTAACAAGTTTTATTCTCACTTCAGCTTGGTATTTATGATGGCCACGACTATCACAAAATAAACAAACTTAATTTATGATTGTTTGAAGTCTGTTTTTTAAGCAATATGAAATAATTACGTTTGAGCTGAGCTTAGATAATTATTTAAGTCCTGGTGTGAATTGATATGTGTTAGTAAAAAGATGTTTGTATGTTTGTAAAGTTAAATCTTTGTGGGTTCTCTCGTACGTAAGTACATAGTTATGTATTTTTAGAAATAAATATGAAAATAAAATCATGCTTGTTTTCATTATCGTTACCTTCACTCTTATTTGCAGTTTATAATGTTTCAGGCGATTTTATTATTGTTTTCACAAAAATCGACTAAATTGCCAATATTATTGATCTGTAGTACAATATCTGGCAACACCACTCAGAAATGTCATAATATTCACACACTGGAACGCCAACCAATTTGAGGTTATATTGTTGATAAAGTAATGGAAGTAAATAAAAACTTTACCACATTATCGAAGTAAAACGCAATGCAAGACGAGCACAAAATGTGGCGAAGGTATTTAATGTGGTTCGCCCATGAACACATTGATTTCCGTCATGCAGTAAGTTTGTAAGCATGCATTTGCCTAGCTAGATCATTTCAAGTCTTGTGTCTGATACTTAAGTTATTTTCCAGGAAATGTACAGTATTATATCACTACTTAATATACCGGTGAAGTTTGTAGAACAGCCATGCGTTCAGAAGCCGTATTGGATCGTTGAATTACCTTCGGAAGATTGTGTTAGGAAAATAGCTTCTAGGTCTGTTTTGGTCAAAAACTGTATAGAGCTGTGGTCCAGAGCTAGAACAGAGGCACAATTACATGAAAACTTGAAGAATTCACTGAAAAACTCCACAGGCAGTTGGATTTTAGGAGATAAAAAGGATGGTATTAGTGATACCTGTTTATGTCCTAAGGAGTTGATAGAATCAAGTTTTTCCCCAACAAAGTCTTTTAAGGTAGATGTTGAGACATTCTGCAAACATTTTACTATGAAAGAAAAGGTTCAGAAGATTGAGGTATGAGATTTTTATCTATAAAATACAAAGTTTTTATTTTAGTAAATTGTTTGTAAACCTTTTGTTATTTAATGTAGTCTAAATAAGAATTATAATATTTCAGAAATTCGCTTACTTACCAATGGGGGGTCCAGTCAAACTCAAAAACCCTGATGTGACCCTCGCTTACCTAGAGTTCTACGGTGTAGACCCCAATTATGTACCTGAGCAACCACATGATGTCTTCTTTGGAAAATGGGTAACAAAACTAATCATTTGTTACTGAATTAAAATGTTTATTTATTTAATGCAGTGTATTTTAAATTTACTGATATCAACAGAGAGTTACATCTTTCTCCTCTGTTTTATAGTATTGTAGGCAGCAGACCTATTGCCTGTTGCTATGTATTTGCTCATTCCTTTCTCAATTAAATGCCTAAATATTTTATTGCATTAATGTCTATTAAACTCTTAGCTGCATCAATATTAATGCATTTATTAGTGTGAACTAATGACAGTAGCAAATAAGCTTGTATAGTAACAAAAATGGTTCACTGGTTGTTGAATTGAATGAATTTGAATTTTGAAAATGTAAGTGTTGCTTAACATTTATTTAATTATTTATCTACACACAATATAAAATATAAGGACATACCTAAAATTAATAGTACACAAGGCTACACATTAAGCTATTCAAAACCAGTATAAGCTGGTTGTTGTATATACGGAAAGACTACACAAAGCGAGACCAGGATAAACTGGTTTTGTATAGCTTGATGCGTAGCTGTGTGTACATTAGTAAAAATGGCTATAAATCTGCAAGGTTAAAACACAATATCAAACACACACACAGATAACAGATGGTCAACGGGACCTGATCCAAGTCCACTCACTGAAGAAGCGCCAGTTCATCGGCAACACGAGCATGGACGCCCAGCTGGCCATCATCATGGCCAATCAGGCGCAAGTCAAGCTCGGAGACATGGTGCTCGACCCTTTTGTCGGCTCGGGCTCTTTGCTTGTTGCTGCTGCACATTTTGGAGGTGAATATTGTCTTCTTTAAATATTTTGGAGCTCGATATACGGGTGATGTTACCATATCTTTGAATAAAATAATATCAAAGACCATGCTTCTTTAATTTCACAAATATCTTTGACTCACTAAGGGCAAAAATGATTTTTTCATCTTTTTAATTAATAGGTAATCATGTTTATGTATAAAGAATTACTGTTTTGTGAGTGCTTTTACAAACTCACGAACACAAATGAGCAATTATTGGCCAGATAAATATTTTTCCGTGGGGGAATCAAACAAACGACACGCAGCAGCGATCAATTAATCAGCCACTACGCCAACTGTGCCGTCGTAGTTCATCAAGTATGACATCTCTAACGAAGCCCAACTAGCGAATTAGTAGAGGGGGCAGTGCCAGAAACAACACGTGGCGTGTATAACTCTGTATTTTTTCTTTCCTTAGGCTCAACTCACACCAAAAGAGCGGCGAAGGGCAGCGAAGCGGAGCGCAGTTTCAGTGTCTGACTTTTAACTTTATTTTCATTACTGTAATACTTATTATCGCATGAGAAACTCGAATGAGTCGCGCGGATGCCCGCGGCGCCGCGGGAATTCCGACGAATTCCCGCAGATTCTCCGCGCTTCGCTCCCTTCGCTGCTCTTAGCGGAGCGCAGTTTCAGTGTCGTATGAATTTTAACTTTATTTTCATTACTGTAATACCACAGAATACTTAATAGTACAACAGAAGGACTACTCCAAAAAAAAAATCAAACAAATGTAAAATCTATAACCGAGAGAATAAAGTACATTTTAACTGGCAGCCGTACCGCCCACCTACTTTTATAATAGCCTAAACTTCCCGTGCGCAAGCAAAAATGTACTGAATGATTACGCGCGAGAGTTTATGTTGGTTTATCTGACGCCAACGACGTTAAAAGGTTACTATGGGTCAAGCTCAATAGGGTTGCGACTTGCGAGTTTAGGCACAAATAGGTAGGTACCTATGCGTATTTTATGCATTTGTTAAATTACATTATTACCATAAATACCTATGTTCCTCAAGGAATTTTGTTTTTATCATCAGCCTATGTTATCTTTTTGGTTTCGTCATCGATTACTACATACATTATTGATTGTTAGCACAGAATGTTAATAGTAGGTACGAGTAGGTACTCGTACCTTACGTGAGGAATAATATTTATAATAATATTATCTTTTCTACCTATAACATTTATCTTACAAAAAAAAAGAATAATATTTAAAAGATTTTTATCGTCTATGGCAAAATAGCCAGTCCTTATTATTTTGCACTCAACCTAGTAACCGACCAATTACTATCGCATACTGTCACAGGCCCCGCGTTGCGTGTCTTTGTAGGTAGGTAAAAAAGTGGCGCGCGAATTACGACCGCTGACCTTGATGCGTAGTGTGGCCATTTTCTGAGTTAGAACTTTTAAACAACAACGCAAATATCTTTCTACTTTCTACCGATCTTAATTCTTAGTACTCAGCTTAAGGTGAGTAAGAGTGTCGTCTTTTTATCTTGGTCGTCCAGTAGGCTCACACCCCCCCCCCACTTAGTATCTCGCCTCATTTCTAAACTTGTAACCTACCTAATCATGATCAGTTAAGCCCATACTTCACAAGCAGGGAGATAATTTTGTTGATCATTACTAAATATGATTGTAGGGGAAAAGTGTATAAGACGGGGACGTTAATTATCGCGAGGTATAACGGGGTCATACACTCTTTAGGCATACTTAACACAACACTACCGTAGAGCAAGCGCTATCAGGACGTCATTTACAAGCGGCCAGACGGAAATAGCGTCCTGTTGGCGCTTGTGCTACGTTAGTTTTGTGTTAAGTTTGCCTTAGGTGTGTGATTTCCCATCATACCTCGCGTCCCCGTCTTATACACTGTTCCCCTACTAGGTATATATTTTTTTCTTCATAATAATATCGTGTTAATAATTTCCCAAAAGCACCTAAAGCAAGAAACTTGTGCGTAACTACACGTAACGTAACAAAAATATTATGGAGACGGAGCGCGTGCGAAACGGGTGGCGCGTGGCAGCCGTAGTGAATGGGCCACGACATAATGGCCCCGCAACTACTTGCAGTTTTATGCCTACACCGCGGAGTGAGACAGGCCTGGTAATACTTATTATCGCATGAGAAACTCGAATGAGTCGCGCGGATGCCCGCGGCGCCGCGGGAATTCCGACGAATTCCCGCAGATTCTCCGCGCTTCGCTCCCTTCGCTGCTCTTAGCGGAGCGCAGTTTCAGTGTCGTATGAATTTTAACTTTATTTTCATTACTGTAATACTTATTATCGCATGAGAAACTCGAATGAGTCGCGCGGATGCCTGCCGCGCCGCGGGAATTCCGACGAATTCCCGCAGATTCTCCGCGCTTCGCTCCCTTCGCTGCTCTTAGCGGAGCGCAGTTTCAGTGTCGTATGAATTTTAACTTTATTTTCATTACTGTAATACTTATTATCGCATGAGAAACTCGAATGAGTCGCGCGGATGCCTGCCGCGCCGCGGGAATTCCAGCTAATTCCCGCGGGTTCTCCGCGCTTCGCTGCCCTTCGCCGCTCTTTTGGTGTGTGTTGAGCCTTAGCCTGTTCTGCTTGGCAAAGGCCTTCCCGAATTCCTTTCATAAACTCCCTCGTGGTATGCATCTGGGTCGTCCCACCACCTCCAGATGGCCTACTATGATATCTCGAAGCCAGAGTATTTCCAGTGTGGTAAAGAGACAGAGCTATACATATCGTCTAGTGCCTCCTCGTTCCCTCACTGGAACTACTCTGGGTTTAAGACGTCATGGTAGGCCACCAGCTCTAGATGAACGATATTAATACATAATTACTCATTGTGTGTCACAGGCTACGTGTGGGGCTCCGACATAGACTACATGATGCTGCACGGGAGGACGCGGCCCACCCGCGTCGGTCAAAAGGTAACAAAGTATGTATTGCAATGGTTAAGGTGCTTATTCAATTAACTCATCGAATGTAGCTAACTTAACTCATTGAAATGCAACTTTCGGCTCAACACTGAAAGTTGAAAATCTAACAGCAGTTAGATAATATTCTCGAAGGTCTGGAAGTGATTCTGTGCATTTAAGTTCACATCCAACTTCTACCTTTTTACCCGACTACGGCAAAGCCAAAAGGAGGGTTATGATTCGTTAGTTTATTCCAAAATGAAATGCTATTATGGGTTTTGAAATAAGATTCGTACATTCTGTGGGTAATACTGCTTTCTATTAGGGCATTCAGGTGAAAATGTTCATCATTAATGTCGAAACATCTTTATTTCAGATACGAACCAAAGACGAGAGCATACGCGGCAACATGAGGCAGTACGGCACAGAGTCGCGGTACCTGGACGTGGTCGTGAGCGACTTCTCACTGCACAACTGGAAGACAGGAATGAAATTCGACGCTATTATTACTGATCGTAAGTTTCTTTTTTAATTGCATTAGCTGGTAGGTACTCGATGATTCACAATTAATAATTAGTCATAAGTATAATATTGTTTGTTTGTTTGCTATGGAGCGCAGTATCTTAGGTGTTAAATTAACAGATCATGTTCGAAACACTACACTGCGCTCCAAAACACAGATCATTGACGTGGCTCAAAAGGCTGCCCAACTTAAATGGGACTGGGCAGGACATGTCTGCCGCATGCCGAACGAGCTGTGGGCCAAAGCTCAGGACTGGTGCCCTGAAACGGCGAGGCGGGGTCGAGGCAGACCGCGAAGGAGATGGCGGGACGAACTGGATGCCTTTCTTGAGAATTGGAAGGAAATGGCGCACAATCGAGACCGTTGGAAGGAATGGAGGGAGGCCTTTGCCCAGCAGTGGGACAGTACAGGCTAGTAATAATAATAAATAATAATATTGTTTATAAAGCGCAAAAAAAAAATTTCTTTCTAATATGAATGAAACTAGCTGCTACCCATGGTTTCACCCCCGCTGCTCTGCTCCTTTTGGTCGTTGTATGATGTTTTATTATAGCCTTCTTCAATAAATTGGCTATCCAACACAAACATATTTTTTCAATTCGGGCTAGTTGTTTTTTTTATGTGTAATGGGTTTGCTCTTGACCTTAGTCTAGGTCAGTAGTGACGACAAGGTCGACGATGGAGCGAGCTTACCCAGTTCCTGAGAATTGCGTTCAACAAAACAAACTCTACAGCTTTGTATTATAAAGTATAGAGATATAGGATGGGGATGGCATCTGGGAAACGAATGGCGCTAGCATAGCTAGTTCCAAGCATCGTCATTGGTTCAAATCTTATAGGTACTTCAAAATAGTACTACCTCATTGGTCAGATGAGGACTTAGCTATGGTCACGCCATCTACATTTTCTTTGATTGGCCTTCCCCATTGCCTAGCCATTTCCAAACTATATTGGAGTTGGCTTCCAATAAAATCAATATAATGGTTAATTGTTTACCAAGTTGATAGTCTAGCAATGTTTACTGCAAATGGGACGTAATGACGGGGGCCCCCTTTAGAGGGCCAAAGCCTGCCGGGGTCGCGGGAATTACCGAATTACAGTGACCCTGGGACGTAAAGGGCTATTGAAGGACACCGTGGATTTTAGTCAATACTAGTCTGACAGTCCCTCTCGCCCTGCCCTGGGTGGGAGGATTCATTTAATGATTTTACCACGAGAAAAATAAAAATGGGACGTAAACATAATGTAACTGGGGAACAATGCCTAAACTTATCAAATTCTTATTTCTTCAGCCCCCTACGGTGTTCGAGAGCCCACAGAAAAGATCGGCATAGAGAAAGAGAACTACACACTATCCGAACACCACCTCCCGAATCACGTGCCTTCTAAAGTAGAGTATGGACTGTCACACATCTACAGTGACCTGCTCAACTTCGCTGCCATACACCTGGAGTTGGGACGACGACTGGTCTGCTGGTACCCCTTAGTGAGGTAGGCAGTTATTGTAATGGTTTGTCTACCTATACAGATTAAAATTCATCATCTCATCATCAGCCTATAAATGTTCCCACTGCTGGGCCACAGGCCTCCTCTCCGTCAGGCCGTAATCTACCACGCGGGCCCAGTGCGGATTGGTCACATGTCTTCGAATTTTTGGTTCTAGGACATGCCGGTTTCCCCACGATGTTTTCCTTCACCGTTTTGAGAGCAATGGTGTTGAAATAAATTACACAAAGTAATGCGCCTGACGGGGTTCGAACCCACGACCTACAACTCGTAAGTCGAGGCCTATACCACTGGGCCACCACTGCTCTAGATAAAATTATGTAGTGACATTCCGCGGAACGACATATTCTTCAAATGTCGACAAGTTTGGCGTATATTTTTCCTACTCCTCCACTATTCTTTTCTGATTAATTTCGTGCAGGATCCAAGACAGGTAAATTCATTCTCTGGGACACGTCGAGCTTCATTGTCTCGGCGCTTTTCTGGTGGTTGCCACTGTTGATTCTGGCTTTCAGAAGTTGCAGTGGTTTGGGAATAGTGTGGTAGGTTTGTCCCATTAAAAAAAAAAGGTTGGCGCAGTGGCTGAGCGATCGCCTCCTGCGCAGCGTGTCACAGGCTCGTTTCCCGCACGAAACAAATATTTGTATGATCTGCGAGTATTTGTTCCGGGTCTGGGTGTTTATATGTGAGTTTATATGTTTGTAAACGCACCCACGATACAGAAAGAAATTCTTAACATAGGACAAACTTTAAAAATAAACTTAATTGAATTGGTCCATTCAGTTGAAAATGTTTGGAGTTCTGTACCCCAAGAGTAACCAAAAGGATCCTATAAAAATATGTCTATGGTGACCTTGCCTGTCAATGGACTATGTCACGTGATCCGTAATATCCATGAGATCCGTAATAAATATATAACGTAATATTAATTTGCCACAACAAAAGCTAAAAGTGTAAATACGACCGTCGTGCATGGTTGGGCAAAAAATCATAAAAAATGTGGTGCAATGTGGTGGTAGCAGTGGTAATGAAGAATTTGATATCTGAAGTCGAAGTTTCACGCCACTTCTGTTTGTTTACATTTTTATTTTTCACTTGGAGCACACACACACGCTTATACCTACTGCTACTCAGTAACAATTACGATAAATATCATGCTAAATGTTATAAATAACGCAAAAAAACCCAGATCTTAGCGTAATTCTCTAATACGGGGCTAAAAACACGTATTTTTCATTACCACTACTCAATTTGTATTCTTAAAGCTCTTTCTAACCAGCAGCAAAGAGTTTGGCCAAACTTTAAATTCTGTGTTCCAGAGAAGAATATCAAGAAGACCAGTTACCGTCGCACCCGTGTCTGAAGCTGGTGGCCAACTCGGAGCAGGTGATATCAAAGTTGGCGGCGCGGAGACTGCTCACGTACGAGAAGATCACCGATGAAGTGCCTAACATGCCGCTCGATCCTAACGCCGGGGTGCATAACTTTAGGTATGTACTTGTACCATTTTAGGGAGCATCCCCATGAGTGATGCGACGCAATTCGAGCGATTCCAACTATAAGTGAAAATCATCCTTATTACCACTACGACATATGACATACAACATTCTGTTGTCTACGGGTAGATGAAAAACAAAAGGCCCTTTGCCACAATGACGTAAAGCCAATCGAATTGCATCAAAGGACGGTTTTTATTTTTAGTTAATAGAAATTGCAAACCGCACGAATTGCGTAATGGGTTGCCCCCTTAGGTTGTTTACGCGATTTATTTTTTATAGTTAACCGACTGGTCCTCTTGGCTTTGGAAAAACCGAGCCTTAACTGACTGCAAATAAGATATAATGTAAAAGATTTTCAAATATTGAAACAAATTATCTTTATCCTGAAACCGTATTAAGATAGACAGAGGTGGAGGACATCACCATCTCTTTTCGCATCAATGCAATTCTGGCATAAATACAGCGTAATAATTTTTAGAATGCCAGTCACTCATGACTGATTTTACGACAGTCACAGTTTACTACAGTTGGGTCACTACCCAAAAACAATCAAACAAATGTAAAAACTATGATCGAGAGAATAAAGTACATTTTTACTAGCATCGGCATCGCCCACGTACTTTTATAATAGCCTAAACTTCCCATGCGCAAGCAAAAATGTACTGAATGGTTACGCGCGAGAGTTTATTTTTGTTTATCTGACGCTAACGACATTACAATGTGATTACAATGTTGCTATCCGCGAATCTCAATAGGGTTGCGACTTACGAGTTTAGGAGGCACAATTAGGTAGGTAGGTGTATTTTATGCATTTGTTAAATTACACTATTAACATAAATGTTCTTCAGGGATTTTTTTTATCATCAGCCTATATCTTTTTGGTTTCGTTACTACATTCTGCATACATTATCGATTGGTAGCACAGAATGTTAATACATAGTACCAACGGCACCTTACATTAGAAATAATATTATCATCTCTACCTATTATTGTAATATTTTTAAACATTTCAGCTTACAAAAACAAAAAAGAATATTATTTAAAAATATTTGAAATGTTAGGCTTTGTTGTTTATATATTATGCTTTATTAAATGTATTGGTTTACAATTACCTACTTAGTTATTATTCTGCAACAAACACTACTTATTTATTTCGCTTTACGACACACAGATTCTAAAACAACAAACAAATGAATTTTAATGAATGATGATGACGCAACCTCAGAGCAATAAAAAAGCACTCTTTTATTGGTCTGAGGACGCAACAAGAAATGTCAGTCACAGAATACATAAAGAAAGTCAAAGATTACAAACAAACGTTACTTTTTTTTACTAAAGAGAGGCGAAGGAATCCAAACATACAGCCATCTCGCGAGTTTTTGAATAATTAACCCTTTAACCGGCAGCACTCTTATAATATGGGTACATTCAATTAATTGTAAATACTTTTATGGTTTAGAGCAAAAACTAAAATCGAATGTCGCGTTTCAAGGGTGCCTCAAGTATCGAGGCTTCCGGCGACTGGGACCGCAATAAAGTGATACCGCGGTCCCAGTTGCCGGATGCATTTAATTTTAATATTTGTATTCCGTCGACTGGGACCGATCCATAAATTGAACCAGAACGGTACAGTCAGACGAAAAATGTCTGTGGAAATTGTCTTGTTCAATACAAACCAGGTAAAAAGTAATAGGCTAGCATAGGTTCAAAGTGGTCTGTATTAATATAATTCTCGGCAGGAATAGGTTACCTGAAATTGTCTTGTATTCAATAAATAAATACCACTTTGAACTTATGCTAGCCTAGTAGTTTTGCTGGTTAGTCAATGAAAAAGACAATTTCAGGAAACTTTCTACTTAGAATTATTTAAATACAGACCCATCTTGAACTCATGCTAGCCTAGTACTTTTTGTTAGCTTCTAATTGTCTCACTGGTGAAAAAAGGGAATATTTTTCCCGTTTGTCACCAGGGAGTTTTTAGGGGAAAAAAATCCCTATTGTCCAAGAAGAAAGTACTAGGCTAGCATGAGTTCAGTATACGTCTGTATTTAAATAATTCTAAGTAGATTACCTGAATTTGCCTTTTTCATTGACTAAACAGCAAAAGTACTAGGCTAGCATAAGTTCAAAGTGGTATTTATTTAAATAATTCTGAATCGATACAAGACAGTTTCAGGTAACCTATTCCTGCCGAGAATTATTTTAATACAGACCACTTTGAACCTATGCTAGCCTATTACTTTTCTTGGTTTGTATTGAACAAGACAATTTCCACAGACATTTTTCGTCTGACCGTACCGTTCTGGTTCAATTCATGGATCGGTCCCAGTCGACGGAATACAAATATTAAAATTAAATGCATCCGGCAACTGGAACCGCGGTCTCAGTTTATTGCGGTCCCAGTCGCCGGAAGCCTCATTTATAGATTCACTGAATCCATTCAGTACTATAATTATATAGATTTAAAAAATCGATATTTTGGCTCCAACAATCAATTCTTCGATTAATCGATCTCAGATCTCCATCCCTACGTCACAGGCCCTGCGTTGCGAGTCTTTGTAAATGGTGAAAAAGTCGCGGAACCAATTACGATCGCTGACCTTGAATGCGTACCTACTATTTTCTGAGTTTGAACGTGGTCAATATTTTCACCTTTCGACGTGACGCGGTAGTTTATGAAACGTGAGGCTCTTATCACTATTGTCGTTTAAGCAACCAAAAGCTATGCAGTATTTGCTTTTCCTTATATTTTATAACTAAAATATAATATATAAAGTTATTTCACACAGTACCTAATTAGTAGATAATACTACTTTTTATTTTGGTTATTTTCTCTTTCACATACGTAAACGTAACAAAAATATTAAGACACGGAACGCGTGCGAAACGGGCGGCCCGGCATGCGGCACCGTAAACGGTGTGCGCGTGTGTGCGTGCCGTTTCATACCTACACCGCATAGAGACCCCTCTGTAGTACTCTGTGCGACAGTGGAAAATCAACTTAAACCAATTTAACTTAGAGCTAAAAAATGGCATCACAATCGTTTGTATCGGCACCATAGTAGAGCTATTTTATGTATTTGCTATAGTAAAGAATATTAAGGATACTCCCCGAGTCTCGGGATTTGGAATGAGACAACAAGTTACTGGAATTGCATTCTAGTGTCGCAGAAAGAGACAAAAACAGGTGCGTCACTCTAGCTAGCTACATAAACAGCCCGCTTGTTTTCTTTGGTCTACATAATTCGGCGACATTACGCGTCTCGATCCCGTGGAATATCCATATTAACATCAATGTTTGCGGTCAATGAACCTAAATAGCTCTACCTATTCCGATCTATGCTAATTACACATCAGTGGAAAAATCAACATAAACCAATTTAACTTAGAGCTGAAATTGGCATCACAATAAAAATACAAAATATTTGTTTATCAGGGAGAAGTACTTCACAATGGGTGAGATGACCAGGCGGGAGAGGAAAGAGAAGCGCGCCGGAGAAGTAGCCGCCTACCTCGCGACCAAGATGGCGGCCATGAAGAATGACGTCACATGACACACTTAAAATAATGATAACAGAGAGATTTTAATAAATGTTAAGTTTTAATTGATACGTTGTATTTTATTTGCCACTTACCTGTAGGGTATTTGAACCATTTGTCAATTGACGTTCTTTTTATACCTCCCTATTTTGTATGGCAAATGCAAACTGTGATGTCACTAATTATTTAATGATTTCAGAGCTAGAAAAAAATGTAATTATTTTTTTTTTTAAGTTAAAATACCCAATTTATCTGTGATACCTGCGTATGTTGTAAAATTATTCCGTATCCGCGTCAGATTTCCATACCGTTGGCAGAGATGCAGTGCTTACCTGCGAAACCACGCGCGTTGGCACGCTCGTGTTTTAGGCTTAATGTTATATTTCTAGGTGTAAAAACTTCATTTAACTTTTAAACCAACGACCATTTATATCTAGACGCCTCATGCACGATCTGACTAACGAAAATTATTCTGCCAAGTCGCTGAGGTACGACGTAAGCGAGGAGGACGGGGTACTGCGTTCTGATTGGCTAACGGGGACGGGGTACTGCGTTCTGATTGGCTAACTCAAGGTCAGTGCGACGAGGGGACTCACAGGAGTGGTCGAGTCACGACGGTTATAAGACTTTTTTACCTAATGTGTTGACAGACATCGGTCGCTTGTGATTAGGAGTCTAGATATAAATGGTCGTTGTTTTAAACTGACTAAAAAAGCGGTTTGTTTCGACACCACGATTAAAACGAAAAGTTGATGGTAACATAATAAAAATTTAATTGTTTTAAATAATTCATACCCACAGGAACATTCCAGTAAATAAAACTAACTTATAAGTTTACACACAACCAAAAACATACCATACACCATAAATGCACGCGTGCTCTTGATAAAGTTAACATAAAATATTTTTATATCCTAGATCATATTATATAATGATAAATAAGTAAATATTTAGTATAGTTTACCTGGTATATTTTGTATACATTTATTAGCCTACAATAATTGATTAATGGAAACAGACCTTTCTGTGTAGACTTTCATTGCTTTCAGATACTAACTAACCGCTAGTTCAATAGATAAACACGTTATATTTTAATCAGTCGGCAACCGAATGGCCAGATGTTCAGGTCTGCTACATACATAGATGTTAAAAATTATCTAGGAGCCTGTTTAAATTATTTTTATATATTGTTTCATGCACTCTCCATCAGATACATTCTATTTTTTTTAATGATGTGAGAGATATTGAATAGGCTTATAAAGCTGTTTGCACATTAGTCAGCATCATACGCGCCGCATTTTGTTTTTTTTTTTTATTTTTATATTCCACAACTATCACACAACGCCATCTAGTCCCAAGCTAAGCAGAGCTTGTGTTATGGGTACTAGACAACTGATAAACATACTTATATATTTCCAAATACATACATATTATAGATAAATTACACCCAGACACAGAACAAATGATCGTGCTCATCACACAAAGATTTGTTCTGGGTGGGAATCGAACCCACGACCTCCGGCATAGCAGTCAGGGTCACTAACCACTAGACCAACAGGCCTGTCTATTTTTATTTTTAATTCTTTTTAAGAAAACATTTGAAATCGGAAAATGCTGTCTGCATCCGAACAATGCTGATGATGTCATAATGCTGCGAAAGGTGCCGATAAATGATGTGCGACCACCTTTAAAGTGTTATTCCAGTCTGTAAATGTTATTCAGTGATGGCCAGTGCGAGCATCATGGACGTGAGGTCCGGAGTGGGCGGGAGGGACCGCGCCGCCCTCTGTCGGCGCGCGGCCGACGACTGCGACCACTGGCACAGCTTCCACACCTCCGCGCGCTTCGAACTGTTACCAGCCGACTTGTAGTGGTTCAGGAGGTTGTTTGTTACCTGTACGAGAACAAAATAAGTATTTATTAGGTACTCCATGCTCGGGCATGCGGGCGGCGAGTAATGGGCGACTCGCTGTCCGACCATGGACCGCGCCTCAAAGAGTGTCATCACAATGATGGGGCCCCCTTTAGTGGGCCAAGGCCTGTCGGGGTCGCGGGACTAACGAATACAGGGACCCCGGAACGCAAAGGGTTTTTGAAGGACACTGTGGATTTCAGTCAGTACAAGTCTGACAGTCCCTCCTGCTCTACCTTGGGTGGGAGGACTCATTTCATGTGATTTTACCACGCTGAAAAAAGGTACTACGTGAACTGACAGTCTTAGACAAAAGATGGACCAAACATAGTCTGGATCATACTATCATAGGTTACTACCGAATGTATGGTCATTTTAAGAACCTTGACAGAGACCTAGCCCCATAAAGAAAACAGAGCACCATGAAACATGATTATCGTACTGTTATTTATCACCATTGTATTTAGCTGTAAGTCTTCCATAGTCCTTAAATAAATAAATAAATATCTGCAATATTCATTTCAGTTCCATATCAATATTGAGCAAGATCAGTAATGTGCTAGAACCGATTGCAATGAAAGAAGTGGAATATCTTTAACAGTGGTCACTGACAAAGAAATATTGTTGCTAGAGGTTGCAATATGTCACATAGTTTTAGAGTGACTTATGTTTAACTTACTAAGAACAGTCCGAGCAAAGCCCTCATATTCTCTGGGTTCAGCTTCAGTGCTTGGCAGTAGTAAGTCTTCGCTAACTCCATGTTCTCAACGCCACCCTGAAATAATAGCATAATGAATTCCTGTTACACTGTTGTCGGTTGCGCGTACCAATACACATTTGTGTTCTATACAGGGTTATTGCAAAGCATTAACAACTTTTCATGGGGTACCATACTGCGGCGCGTATTAATTTGCTTTTATTCAATAATATACGACCGAGCGGCGAGCATACGTAACAGGATTTCAAGCATTGTCATCAGGGATCATTTGTTATTATGCATTGTTGATTATTCCAGACCAAAAACCAAAAGGATTCATTGGTTAGCCCAATGTCTAGCAGAAGATTGCAATAGGCTACCTGATTGATTTGAATTCTAGGTGTGGACGGCACTACGAGCATTACATGTAACGCTTGTGTGCCATCAATCGCATTACATTACACGGTAATGTAATCCACATTATGCATTACACCAGTCTGGACCCGGCTTAAGCCTTTGAATATTCCGATTAATATTTCTAAATTATATAAGATGCACACAGGAGTGTACAAATATTTGATGCATACCATGGTGTAGCGAATATCAGCCAGCCGCTGATGCATGAGGTGGTTGTGGGGCTGGTGCAGGATGAGTTCCTCGGCGCAGAAGGCGGCACGCGCGTACTCCTGTACTTGTAGGTACAGTGAGCAGAGCTCCTGCCACGCCTCCACGTCTGACATGAACCTGGTCACCACAGATTGAAGTCATTTTTAATTGGTAAACAATTTTCAAGCATATTTACATTTTTTTTGCTGTACAGAATTTTGCTGTAAGTTTTGTGTTCAAAATCATACACACAAACAGTTCACAGATGTGTCATGTTGTTGGAGTAACGACGTGCTTTTAAAAAAAATTGGCTCCATGTCATGTCGTGAAAACCGATGATTCTAACAAGTTCTAATAAAGGAAAAAATGAATGGATTCTGATTTTCTGTAATGGACCATGCATTATTCTATGGTTACCTTAAGGAATAATATCGTCAAGAATTTTAATGAAAAAATAAAAAACAGGAATCACATGTAATTAGGTAGTAATAGAAATGGATATTGATTATTAGTCAGTCGGTCGGCGTACGCGCTCGCGAACGGGTCGAATATCAGTACCCACTTACTCCGGCGATAATGTCTGTGAATACGTTAAAATGTGTAAACTGTAACATTGTGATATGTGAACTATTATCATTTATACAGAACAAGATAGATGTGATAGACAATGAAAGCCTAATAAGAATCTGTGTATCTGCATTTCACGAAGAAGAGGTAGTCAGTGCCAAAGAACTGCTGTTTAGTTCTATAAAGACTAACCAGAAGAAGATATCCAGGCGTAAAGAAGGCAAAAAACAAAGAGACTTAGAGGACATCATATGTGTGTTTAAAGTCACCGAACCAGATCTTATCCCGATCTTTGTGGCGCGTGACTTGCAAAAATTACCGCCCGTTACTTTTGACCACGTCGACGTCACCAAATTATTAAAAGAACTACTAATTGTGCGTGCGGAAATTAATGACATTAAAGACAATTATGCAACAGTCCATCAACTGGATGAGCTGAAGAAGGATTTAGGGTGTAGCAGGCTACCAGCATCTTTATTAACCCGCAACATCAATACAAATAAAAGAGGAGGGTATTTACTTGATAGCGGGCCGATTGGTTTACCGCCGGCGGACAACACCGCGATGACAAGGTGTTCGAGCTCCGAGCGCAGTGACTCACCGAAGTATCGCTCTCTTGTTCACACTTATGTCGAAGGAGAGAAGCTTAGTGCACGCGCACCGGTTAATTCGACGGTATTGGAAAGTGAAATGTGTACGGAGATTGAGTCAGCTGTTTGTCATACTGAGACGAAACAAACAATTAAGCCCACTATGGCGGAGACTGTGAGGAATGGCGAGTGGAAACCGAGCAGGAAACCAACTGACGAATGGATAACAGTGCAGAATCGAAGATCTAGAAATCGTTTTGCTGGCAAAATGGGTAAAGCCGCAACGAACTTTTCTGAGAAATTTAAAGCGGCAGATATAAAAGTCCCTCTGTTTATCTCTAACGTAAACAAGGAAACGGCGCTGGAAGATATCTGCCAATATATCAAAAAGAAAACGGATGAGGTGGTCTCACTTGAAAAAATTGCTATGAAGAAGGAAAAGCCGTATAATGCATTTAAGCTATTAGTGAATAAAAACAAGTTAGAAACTTTTTTAGATGACCAGATGTGGCCAGATGGCATCACATTCCGTCGCTTTATTCATTTCAAGAATCGAAAAGAAGACAGAAATGCTACAATTTCTGAAAAGGACGGAATAAATAATGCAATTAATGAATAATACATCAAAATTGAACATTATAACATTTAATTGTAAGAATGTTAAAAGATCTGTAAACTGTGTCCGTTTCCTATGCAAAACAGCTGACATAATTGTGTTACAAGAAACGTGGTTATACCCACATGATTTATCATTTTTGGAAAATATAGATCAAGAATTCAGTTACACCGCGAAGTCGTCAGTCGACACTTCAACTGGTATTTGTAAGGGCAGACCATTTGGAGGTCTTGCAATATTGTGGCGAAAAAGTGCTTTTGATAGCGTGTCTGTGGTGCAGTGTGACAATGTCCGTATTTGTGCAGTTAATATAGTGACAAGTAATCGTTATTTCATGGTTATAAATATGTATATGCCAACAGATTGCAGTGATAATTTACCCCATTTTACGGAATGTCTAAGTGAAATGTATTCTATCATACAAAATAGTAATGTTGAATCAGTGTTTGCATTGGGAGATTTTAACGCTCATCCCGGTGAGTCATTTTGTAACGAACTTGTTAGTTTTTGTGCAGAACAAGAATTATTATGTGCGGACATTGACTATCTGAGCTTGTCATCCCAAAGTTACACTTTTATCAGTGACGCACACGGGTGTAAGCGCTGGCTGGACCACTGTCTTGTAACACAGTCGGCAGCAAAAGCAATTGTTAACATTGAAGTTATTTACGATTCGTTTTGGTCGGATCATTTTCCTTTGAAAATAGAATGTGATATTAATGTAATTAGGGTGAAAGCGAAGGGAATTAAATCATCATATAATGGGGTATGTTGGGGGGACCGACGTCCAGAGGAAATAAGTCAATACGCTTCAATTTGTAACGAGAAATTAAAGAACGTTGATTTTCCTAAGGAATTTGAACTTTGTGCTGACAAATTTTGTGATAATACCCACCATAATTTTTTATTAGATCAAATGTATGGACAAATTGTGTGTATATTAAGTGAAGCTGCTAGTAGGAGCAGAACCCCAAAAGGCATTATAAGAAAAAAAGGTATAAAAGGGTGGAACAAATATGTAAAAGAATTTCACACTCAGGCAAGAATTAAATTTAAATTATGGATGAAGTGTGGTCAGCCCAGTAGTGGTCCTATTTTTGAGGATATGTTATTAACACGTAAAATATTTAAATCTAAACTGAAATGGTGCATTAAGCACCAGGAAAGAATAGAAATGGATGTCTTGGCTTCACTCCATTCAGAAAAACGTTTTTCTTCATTTTGGAAAGGCACTAGAAAATTAAATAATGCTCCAAGCTTATCAGTTAGTGTGGAGGGTAAAAAGGGTGACGCTGAGATAGCGAACATTTTTAAAGAATATTTTAAAGTGAGTTCACCTCTTAAGTCTGCATCGGGGGTGCACGATGCTGAGTCATGTCGATCAGGATCACCACTTTGGTTTTCTTGTAAAGAAATAAAATCTGTCATAAAATGCATGAAGAGGGGTAAGTCGCCTGGACATGATGGACTCAGCATCGAGCACCTTCAAAATGCTGGCATACATCTGCCGAGAGTGTTGACTATGTTTTTCAATTTGTGTTTAGTACATTCCTACTTACCTCAAGAGTTGCTAGACACAATTGTTGTACCTATTGTGAAGAATCGTACAGGGGATATAGCAGACAAAGGTAACTACAGGCCTATATCACTAGCAACTGTGGTAGCCAAGGTATTTGACAGTGTGCTCGACTCACACCTCAGTAGGTACATCCAGTTACATGACACACAGTTTGGCTTTCGTGCAGGGCTATCTACTGAGAGTGCTATATTTGCGTTGAAGCACACTGTCAAATATTATACAGATAGGAAAACACCTGTGTATGCTTGTTTCCTGGACCTTTCGAAGGCCTTCGACCTGGTTTCTTATAATGCCTTATGGGAGAAGCTTCGGGAGGCAGGTGTTCCTTCTGCCTTAGTGTCTATACTATCTTTTTGGTATGACAGGCAGAGGAACTTCGTCAAATGGAATAATGTGTTGTCTGACTCGTATAAACTTGAGTGCGGCGTTAGGCAGGGAGGTCTAACTTCCCCGAGGCTTTTTAATATGTATGTCAATAAACTGCTTGTGGAGCTCAGCAGCACGCATGTCGGATGCCATATAGATGGAGTGTGCTTGAATAACTTAAGTTATGCTGATGACATGGTGCTGCTGAGCCCTACTATCAGTGGGGTTAGAAAGCTACTCTCCATATGTGAAGAATATGCCAAACAGCATGGGCTAAAATATAATCCTACAAAAAGTGAACTGTTGGTGTTTCGCGGCAGGAATAAAAATCCAACTTTTGTTCCTCCTGTAAAGTTAAATGGGTCAGTGTTGCAGAGAGTTGCCCAGTTTAAATATTTAGGCCATATTGTAACGGAGGAATTAAAAGACGACCTCGATATGGAAAGAGAGCGCAGAGCATTGGCTGTGCGGGGAAATATGGTATGCAGAAGGTTTCATGGTTGTTCAGTACCCGTGAAAATAACTCTTTTTAAGGCCTACTGCCAATCATTTTACACTAGCAGTCTTTGGCATAATCATACCCTAAAAGCAGACAATGCTCTGCGCATTCAGTACAACAATTCCTTCAGGGCGCTGTTGAGGCTTCCACCTTACTGTAGCGCGTCAGGTATGTTCGCTGATGCGCACACTGATGACTACTCCGCTATAATGCGTAAAAAAGTTGCCTCAGTTATATTCAGAGTGAGGGGAAGCAACAATAGCGTTCTGAAGGTGTTTGCAGAGAGGCTGGATGGGCCTACAATGGGGAGGTTTATCAGGCTGCATGTTGGCAACAAAGCTTGAGACAACCATCATATTTTTATTTTCTTTGACTGATTTTATTATTTTATTTTATTGTGATTTCTATTTTATTTGATTGTTATTTTATTTTAAACATGTGATTTTATTTTGATCTTATGACTTTTCAATTTTTATTTTTATTTTTCGAATTATGTTAATTTTGAATTTTGATTTTAATTTTAATTTAAAAGTTTGAGTTTTAATAGTTAATTTTGATATAAATTTTGATTTTTATGATTTTTACTAAAACAGTTTAAAAAATGTAATTCTAACACCCTATGGGCCACGATGCCTGATAATAAAATATTTTTATTTTTTATTTTATTTTATTTATATTTTATAAGAAGGCAGTCAAGCTTTTATGATAGAAGTTGAAAGTAACATAATCTTACTTCTTCAGATAGTCAACAAGTTCCTTGATGGCTTCCGTTATTAGTCCCTGTGCTTTCAATATGGCGACGCGTCGTTTCCTGGCCGCTGCATTGGTTTCATCTGCTTTTATGATACTGTCCAATACTTCTAGAGCTTCCTCATATCTGAAACAGTTGTAGATAATGTCACCCATACTTTAGCTGCTATAAGGTATGAGGAACTAACTGACCTGAGGAAATGCTTTAGTTAAAACAAAATAAATTATTTGAGATCAAACCCATTATCACTGGGAGGATGGCTTTTTTCTCTCAGTTAAATACAAGTTTAAAAGTTCAACTTTCTTGACCAGCGTGCCGATTCAAAGAAGCCAGACTGCTGATAATTGAAAGTGGTTCTCCCTAGGGCTGCAATATATAACTTTCAACCTGCTCATCAGGCATGTAATGATCTACTTTCAGAGTATTAGAATGACAACTTACTTCTCCTCAGCTTCCAACAAAGCAGCCTTGTATCTCATGACCCTCATACTGCCAGGGAACTCACTGGATAGCAGGTAGATGCACATGGTGGCCACTCCATAAGCGTGGCAGTCCAGGGCTGCAAATATTACTTGCTCCAACACCAAGTGCTCTGAAATAGGAAATAATTTCTGAAAAACTTGCAAGTGCATGTGGCACTATCTATAAATGCTTAGAGGCATAGGTAGTCAAGTGGATGAATGCCTGACTTGTAAGCCACGAGTTGCTGGTTCAATTCTCATCCAAATCACCTCTTTTGATGGGGCCCCCCTAATATGTTCAAAGCCTGTTGGGGTTGCAGGACTAACAAGACCCTGGAACTACAATGACCTCAGAACTTAAAGGGCCATATTAAAGGACACCGTGGATTTTAGTCAGTACAAGTCTGACAGTCTCTCCTGCCCTGCCCTGGGTGGGAGAACTCGGTCAGTGGGTCGTCTTAGGGGCGGAACTCACTTGATTATATTACCACAATAATAAAATAAAATTAAAAAAACATGAGTCGAGAATTGTGTTAAACACCTCTAAGTATTTTTGAGGATATTTTTGGACAAGGTGAAAACTAAATGTAGCTTCACACATTAGCAAAACAACTAGTGGGTAAGTACCTACTTTCATTGCCAAGTTTGGCCAAGTCTTCACTGAAGACTGTTGTCCACAACTCCATGACATCCTCACTCCTTCTCTCATTGTTCTCTCTCCACTGTCGGAGCAAGTCCTTGGCTTCTGAAAATGTTTTATTTTAATAGTAAAGGTTATCTCAGTTTCAAATATTTGCAGTGATTTAGTAATATTTATGGGTAAAGTGTAGTTATATTTTATGAACAAGATATAGCCATTGTTCAGATATTTCAAGGAAAGGTTTCTTTGAAAATATTCCGCAAAACACGACTTCGATCTTATGATCTTTCAGAATAACATACCACTAGAACTCAGCTCTTCAAAGTTGTAAGACATGTTCGAAATGAAAAAATATTTTCTATGAATTGCTACAACCAGTTTGGTATTTCCAAGTACTTTATTTTTTAATTAAAATTATTTTTTAGTCACACAGGATATCGAATCTTGTCACTACCACCAAATCAAATCATCCAATCACCACACCATCACCAACATCACCATCAGAAAATGACATTGACATTTGACAACATGCAACAACATGACAATCACAAGACAGATGTCGATGACTTGACATTACTTGACATCAAGATTAGGGATGATTCCGATATCGTCAAAGTATCGTTAACTTCTCATATCATCAATCAATCTCAAATTATTTATCGATACGGCGATTTCCGGCCACCGTAGGTGCGGGCATGCGGACGATGAGTAATGGGAGACTTGCCGTCAGATTATGGACCATGCCCGGGTTGATAGCTGTCAGCTATCTGACGGAGCTTCCTTAGAGGGCCAAAGCCTGCCGGGGTCACGGGACTGTCTCATCAGGTAACCATGGAACGTTAAGGGCTACTGAAGGATCACCGTGGATTTTAGTCAGTACGAGTCTGACAGTCCCTCCCACCCTAGGCGGGAGGACTCATTTGATGATTTTACCACGATAAAAGCTCATGGACATGTATATACTCCCCATCTTAACATACGGTGCACAGACGTAGTCTTTGACTGACATCCAGAAGTCCAAACTCAAGGTTTGCCAACGAGCAATGAAGCGCAGTATACTTGATGTTAAATTAACGGATCGCGTTCGAAACACAATACTGCGCTCCAAGACGAATATAACTGACGTGACTCAGAAGGCTGCCCAACTGAAATGGGACTGGGCAGGGGACATGTCTGTCGCATGCTGGACAAACTGTGGGGAAGGAGTGGAGGGAGGCCTTTGCCTTTTTTTAATTAACAAAAACATAAAATTAAATATTGTTTTTGAAGGTGGTTACATTTTTTAAACTTTTTTTTTAATGTACCACAAAAAGGGTAAAATAACCTACAAAATAACTTTTCTTTCAGAAGTCGGTGCCTTTATTTTTTTAATTTCATTGTCTTTTTTGCCAGATAGTTTAAAAGCTGGATTAACATAAATATCAGACACTTTTATCCTGATTTTAGGTTGCCGTGGGATAATTTTGGAGTTTCATCGCTATGTTTTCAAGCTTGTAATATGAAATGCAGCCTTGCGTCAAATCAATTCACAAAGTTGTTTGTGTTCAATATGATAAATGTCTCAATTGTGATGAATTACCATTTTCTTCATCGATACATTTGGATTGGATTCAGTGGACTACTCTAGTGTCATTGACCTATTTGGAGCGTTCCAGAGGTTCCAGATCTCGAGGACCTCACCACGACCTCACCTTAAAAAAATGTTGTTTATTTATTTATAAATAATGTTATTCTATTAATTACAAATGAATGTTAATCTTTTATTTAATTATTCACGGCGCAACTTATTAACGTTTTTCTTATTAAATAAGCAAAAGTACCAATTTGGGGCATAGTGAACAAATTAATTGTCTTGATTGTCTTCTCTATGGATTGCCAAGGATCAATTCCGTTCCACGCATAAATGACTAGCTTTATTTCCTCAGTTTGCGAAAAACCTATAGAAATTCGATTAGAGTACATCGCCACGAGCGCATATCGATGTTCGAGTTCGTGTATCGGAATATAAAAGTTTGTGTGTGAACGTGAACAAGACGTCTGCAACTCTGCAATATGTCTGACTATTTGGAAATATTTTTAGATTTAGCTTAGTCGTAAATAATTAACGGATCTATTTAGAGTAATAGATGTCATGGACTATACATGACAAAATTTATAATAGGTGAGTTCGGTTTGTGTGTTTCTCGTGTAAAATCGTTATCCAGCTCATTCTTCATTGTACTTAATGCTCGACTTTTTTATGTCTCAATGGCCTTTATCTCGGGGTTTTGTTTTCTTTTGTCCTCTGTTTGCACGTTGAACAAGTTTGTAGAATGTGATGTTGTGGACATAATGTCGTATATTTATACAGAGTATTTTGTCTGACAGATCGATAAGGAGACGACGTGCAACGAAGATATGTATTGTTGTGGGTCGAGCGAGAGCCTTACGTGTGAATAGTAGATATGCGCGTCACGGACATTGTGCGGCCTGCCTCTGCGGACTGAGTGCGCGTTCTGTGACGACATTATATTGATACGATCGACGTCGCGGTGCGGGGCTGCGCTGCTTTTGTCACCGAGTCAACACCCCGTGACGTCAACATGGACCAACTCGTGCAGTGCCCCGTGTGCACGCTGTACCTGCATAATGGGATGTCTCTGGAGTCCCACTTGGATACCCATCCCAAAGACCAGGTTATAAAAGCTTTGTGTAGTATAGCAAACAAGGGCTCGAATTATGCCAGCAGGACTTCCACGCCGGCGCATTCTGAGCGCTCATACAGAAGCAGGTCTCGGACACCTGCCACTGATGACAGTGCCAAGTGGACTGGGTCACGCAGTACTGATCATGAGCGCTACTGGCGCAGGACACCTAGTAGAGCCTCAAAATCTACACCAGTTTCAAATACATCTAGAAATGGTACACCTGATATTAGAATTCTGGATGTAAACTTTGAAAACCATGGAATTGCTAGTAGTGGTGCAGGACAACATGTAAACAATCCATTTAGTTTAAAAGCTGATAAACATCAGCAGACCTTCCAGTGTCCTCCAGTCCCAGAGTTTGATGCACAGTTTGTTTATTACCCAGAGCAACAAGAGGACCGGGAGATCAAGTACTCCCGGAGTGCAGAGTACAATGCCCTAGACAACAGCAATAACGTGTTCTCTTACAACGTGCCACCTATGGCTGGGCCAGGTGTGAAATTGTTACCAGCGGTGCCTAGGAAACCGAATGACCTTGTAAAAGTTCTGCCTAAACCAAATAACATACTCCTTAAGAGCAATATGGGTGGTGTGCAATACATAGGTTCAGGGATGAAACCCATGCATGTTATGGTGCCATCAGCACCTACATTCATGCAAAAGAATGTGCAGAACAACATGATAATGACAGGCAGTGTACCCAACCAGCAGATGCATGTTGATACCAAAACAACTTCACCTCCTCTATCTAGCAACCACATCAACCAAATGACTTCCAGTGCATTCACTCCAGGGACAACTGTTGTTACCCAAAACTCTCAAATTATTTACAGAGAAATGGTGCACAATATAGATGGTAAGAACTTTATAACCACCATGCCCACAGTTCTCGGTGCTCATGACAATGTCACTAATTTAGCTCAAGCTAGCTCCATGTATCAAAATGTTATGGTTGTTGATCAATTTGGAAATACGTCATGTATGTACACAACACCTCAACAAATAGTGAATAAGGCATGTCCTACATCTATTTATAATGAGTCTAGTACTCTTATGCCTACTGTACACCTTGATAAATCTGGTCAAAATATGAATGATCCAAAAACACTTATTATTGAGGTTAGTCCAATCTTAGCTCCTAGACATGGTAGGACTTGTGAAGAAAATAGCCCCAGCATGCCACAGCCAGTTGCTAGCACTGAAGTTGACAACACTGAGAGTTCCACTGAGACGGTAGATCCTAAATATGACATGCCTGGCAGTGCCAAAGGTTTAAAAATTCTGAGCAATATTAAGGTTGAAGTTCCTGTGCAACATCACAAGAATATGGTAAATACTGTTATGGATCTAACTGGGCCTAATGAATCAGACTATCCTGTAGAACGAGTACAATCTCCTGAAAAGATCCTGCCTGATCTAGAAGATAACAACCAGCTATCATCTGATGACACTCAGCCATCAATGTCCAGTGGAGATAGCTTGGTCTCCCATACATTTTCTGTGATAAAGAATGTTGGCAATCCAAGCAAAAGTTCTGACAATAAGTTGGACACAGACTTTTCTGATAGCTGTCCTGTGCCAGATTTAATTTGTAATGAAAAGCCTTCCATATCTCCTTGTAGTGAGTTGTCAGAAAATGGCGACAATTCAACCGATCGTACCTCAATGTCTCCCAAACCTGAGAGTAATCAAGTTAGCCGTAGTACCATTGGACTTCCAGAAAAAAAAAATCAGCTTTCACAGAAGCCGTACAGGCACAACACACTAAGACTGAACAATATATTTGTGAAGAAGCACAAAAAAGTTTTGCAGATAAAGAATGCCAAGGCAATTCCTACAAGCACTGCAAAAAAAGCTGAACAAAGAGACACCATTCCGTCATCATCAACTTGTAGATCACCAGAAAATTTTACCATGAACAAAATGCACCAAACAGATAAGACGGATAGTAAAGAAAAGACTAATCTCTTGCAAACTATATCTGTTGAGGAGATCAAGGAGAGTGATGAGAATAATGACTTTGATGCAGACACATCAGAACAATCTATGGATATAGAAGCACTAGCAACTAATGATTTGGATCAGCCTGAATTTGCTGCGAATCTTGATATGATACAGGTGAAAGAGGAAATAAACTCAAGCAATGAAGGAGCTTTCAGTAATGAGCCAGTGACGACGGACCGCATGCTAACTCCTTTAGAAACATTGCGACCTATTAATGTTATTAACTATAGCAATCTGTCCAATGAGGATTTTAACGAGGAGTCCAACGAAAGGGAGTTACTAGACCTTGAAGCAGCTTCTAAAAACAAACAGTTTGTTAGTATGATGAACGAGAATTATTTTGGCGACAATATTTACGCAGATTACTTTACTGCCGACCGCGTGGAGGCCTTCGACGCCGAGCGCGAGGCGGCGGGATTCAAGGAGGGCGCTAAAGATGGTATGTACCTCTGGGGCGAGTCTTCGCAGAAGGAAAACGACTTTGTGCTGCCTAACTTTATACACGAGAGTTACAAAATAGCTGACAGTACTGGGATTGATTATTCTGAGCTAGGTGCTAGAGAAAGGCAAGGAGATGTGGAGGCGGAGGGGTGCGAGCGAGACAGCAAGGCGGACGTGCTGAGCGAAGGCCGCAGCGAGGGCGACGCGCCGCTGAACATCTGCGCCGACGAGCGCATGCCGCCGCGCGGGGAGCTCAGCGGCCAGGAGAGCAACGGAGACATGGAGTCAGCCTGGAGCGGGGTAAGACCAACCACCACACATTCCATGTATCGTTTTAGTAAAAGATACATGTTACTTAGTGTGGTGCTATTAAACCCTTTTCTGTCTTGTACTTATTGTTTACCCTAAAAGCTATTTCTTAAATATTTCTTTGATTTTAATTTATTTTATACCAACATGAATCATTTTCTTACATGCATTTCAGTAAGTTGGTCTTATAACGAACCTTTTAAAAGTTACAAGTCTTTCTTATTATCATATAAAGTCTCCTGCAGACACACGCGATTAATCGCGTTGCGACAACGAGCCAAGCTAATTTCCACTCTAAAAATACTGCGAATGGATCGCGACATGTCACCCCGCGCGATTAATCGCGTGTGTCTGCAGGAGGCTTAACACATTATGAAGACAGAACAGTGTAAATTGAAAAAAAACACCGTCGTGGTACGACATTAAAAATAAATGAAAAACTAGAAAATGTTACAAAAATCTAATTTCTGTTTTATTTTATTCTTTTTTCAATTCTGTAGTAAATGTTGTTGTAAGTAGTACAAATTTCTGATTTACATGGTGAATTCTGCAGATGTATCCAGAGGTGACGGCCACGGAGCCCTACGATCTAATCGCCCGCGAGAGCTGGGTGTCGGATGGTTCAGATGTGGACGCGAACGAGAAGAGGGAGCCCATGTTAGTAATGTAACCCCCTTTTATTGTACCTGCCCTTAGCATATCGAGTTTAACACTGTTTGAAGGAAATGCTCCTTTACAATGATATCAATCGACGCACTGAATATACAAAGCTTCAAAAGAGTAGGCGACCGAATTTGTATGATCAGAATAGGTAGATTTTTAAACACGATCTTCGTAAAACTTATCTTTATGCATACCAATGAATGAAATAAAGCATGTACTCTAATGATGGGGAATTTTGTCCTACTCATATGATCTCGGAAATGCCTCCAGTCAACAAACAAGAATAAAACCATTGCTGAACGTAGGCCACTCCTACTGCGCCACAAAACCCTATCGTATGCAGTCTGTTCCAGCCACAATTCGAGCGTCCTACTAAACGGTCTTCGCCTTAGGATTAGTTTGCTCCATGGTACATCAGCTCTTCATATTACAGTACAGTCACTAGCAATAGTATTATACACTAAGCAGTATTCAAAAGCGATTTTCTGCTATACGATATTGATGAAACTTTTCATTAGACTTCTATTTTGGAAGCCACACTATTACGAAATAGGTCTTTTTCAAAGTGGAAACCAGTATTTCACGAGTAATATGCGTTTGAAATTTGTTAAGTGCATACATGTTATTGCTTGTGACTGTACATGAAACCTTTCCCCATAATAAATTAACATGTAGATCATATCACTTCCAGCGAAGAAGAGTTGCAGCTTCCGCTCCCGCCTCCGCTGCCGCCTGTGTTCAACCGCGCGCGCGTGCACACGTGCGCGACGTGCGGCACCACGTGCACGTCGCTGAAGGAGCTGCGCGCGCACAAGGCGCTCGTGCACGCGCTGCCCACGTGTTCCGCCAGCAAGACCTCCTACAGCCGCCTCGTCACGCAGCGCGCTATCAAGAAGGAGGAGAAACCTGACACAAGTAGGTCTCATTTTATTTGTGTCTGATGGTATGATGAGTCAACTGCTTTGACTAGAGCTCTGTAAAAAGAAATGAGCTGAAAACCATCGCCTAGTCCCTATATTGGTGCATCTTACATGTCGCAGAATTCTGTAACCTAGGACATGTTGGTTTCCTCGCGATCTTCTCCATCAGAGCATTTTCTGTTAGAGCAGATGGTATTATGCTTGCTTCCAGATAATGTAGAACTTATGTAGAACTGGTATAATGATTTGTGTTGATCAAACAAAGATTCTCACATTGATTTCATCTTTCATCAGATCTAGTCACATGTTACTTGAAGTCGACGTGAAATTATCCCTGCCAGCCATTGTCACATTTCATCAGCTTAGTTAAGAGTTGCAGTAAATGATGCTTACACAATCAAAATACCTATCGAAACCGTTGTCTAATCCTTGCGTTATTTTTTTCCTTTTGACTTATTCCACTGTCTCCCATTTCAGCCAACCTACTGCCACCAATTGACTCTAAAGACACAATATCGACGACGATCCTCGAAGTTTACGAGAGTATTCAGGTCGAGGAGGCCAAGCCGAAGATCGAGGTAGACCGGCTGATCAAGCAGGAGGTGAAGCGAAGACGGAAGGACTACGTGTGTCCGACGTGCAAGGTGGACCAGGGAACCGACGCGCAGTTCCACGCGCATCTCAAGATACATCCGCTGGAGTGCCTCACGTGTGGGAAGTGCTTCTTCAGAAGAGCCAACCTGTCACTGCATATAAAGACACATTTAGGAATAAAGAATTATAAGTAAGTGTGGTTGGTGCCCTTTGTGTTATAAATATGTATTATTAAATATGGGTAATGAATGGCAAACGTCACATTATCGAGAATAGGTTTTCCTAAAATGGATATTGGACAGATTGCAGACATGCAACTGGTTTTTATTGATTTTCCGCTCACTTACCGCGACTGCAATTTGTCCGTACGGGTTTGGCCAAATATTTAGAAAATCCTTTAATGCTACTATGGGACATCCGTTGTGAAATCTGTAAGGAAAACCGTAATTTTACAAAAGTAGTTATTATTATTATGGGGTCATTGACACCATGACATTGTCCGTAGTCGCCGACGCGACGGTGACAACTCACATGACCTTACATTATTATTATAAACGGCAAGGTTTATATTGATGTGCAGAATTAAAAGGGAAACATTTATTGGCATTTTATGTATTCTGTGGCGGCATCTATATCATTACGACATTAATATGATAAAGCTGAAGAGTGTTTGTTTGGTTGAATTCCATAATTTCAGGAACTACTTGTTCAAATTAAAAAAAAAAAATTTGTCACCTCACACGCTCAGAAAGATTCTATTTCTCATTGAAAATATGAGCGTAAAACTCCATTTTGTGCTCTAGCGCGGAAAGTGTTTTCAAAATTCGAACACGTCTTCTATTCAATTATTTTCTACACTGTCAGGCGAGCCGGCCCCACTGCATTTCCTCGCTAAGTGAGGTGAAAAGTTGTGTGTTGCGCTCGGCAGTAAAGTTATTCTGCGTCTCGTACCTTTGAAAACTTCGCTACGCTCAGGATTCTATATTTGAACCGCTCGCTCCGTTCGCGGTTCAATCTTAGGATCCTTCGCTTGCTCGGTTTTCAACTTCTCGCGCCAAAAAATAACAAATAACTATTGTGTTGGATAGTCCATTTATTTAATAAAGCTATAGGCTATAGAACATGCAGAGACGAAACTGTAGGGGACAGCTTAAGAACTAAATTACAATGATTTAAAGTAGTATTGGTTACGTGTTCCAGATGTGAGGTGTGTGAGAAGCGCTTCGTGACGCGACAGAAGTTGTCGGAGCACCACAACGTGCACACGGGCCGCGCGCCCATCAAGTGTACCGTGTGTGACGACACCTTCCGTCGGTACTCCAACATGGTGCAGCACAGGTACTGGCTCCGTTCACCACTTCAGCACCACCTTTTTTTTAATAAAATCCACGGTGTCCTTTAGCCCTTTACGTTTCGGGGTCACGGTATTCATTAGTCCCGCGACCAACTTTGTTGGCTCTGACCGTTCTAATAACAATCAGATTTTTTTTTACAAATCACTTGGTTTTCAGTACCATGACGATCCATCGGCACTGAAACAAAATAAAATTCATGAAGGCAAAATGTTTTCTATAAGAAAAATATCAAATACAGGATTTGACGGCAACTATTTATTTCTGCATTGTTCAACTTTCCAAGAAGCACTTGGGAATAGTTCAAACTTAATTTTACTACCAGTACTATTTCTGCCAGTATTCTTGCAGTTTACATCACAACAACTACTAGTGTGACCAATTTTTGTTGTCAAAATGGATATGTCTAACAGATTGATTCGATATTGACAGATGACAGCACAGTGTACTCTGTCACAGTAGCGTGCAGTGGGTCCAGAGTAAGGGTAGGCCACAAAAAAAAAACTAACTACACACATTATTCGATACTGACGATGCGAATAGAAGAAAGCTTCGGCCCACTTAAAAACTTATAATTTAAAACATTCACCACATTCTTCACGTAAGATTAATAATTTATTTATTTATTTGAGGCACATCAACAACACAAACACAAACATGGTTATTTTACATTTTAGGTCTTATTCTAGTGTTAGTGTCAATAATAGACGTGCACAACATTTACATAAAAAATAAGAGTCACATATAAGTATAAAAATAATATTCTAAATTAGGATAGAAAAAACAATATAAATTAAATATGGAATGAATATCGATTCCGACGAGTTGTGCTATAGTTTTGTTTTCTTTCGCTACTGGTAACGCGCTCGCTGCTCGGCGCCACGTCCGCGCAGTGAGCGCGCGGCGGTTACACGATACTGCGGCGATACGCCGACGTTACGCGCGCACATTGCCACTCGTCGCATCGCCGCGATAATATCGCCATGTGGAGAAGCGTTTATAGAGAGTATATGGAAATACGTGACACGACGATAATATCGCCGCGATTCTCTCACTCGTGGAGATGGCGCCTAATGACAAAGGTAGGGGAAGAAACATGTCCAAGTGAGAAAATCCGCTGATTGAACGGTCGGCATAATGTGTAGGAGCTTTTAAACAGAACGTCTTACGTTTACGTCAGTATTTGGATGTGTCCTAAAAGAGTCTGTCGTACCTGTGGCAGTATGTAAGTTGTGTCCTGTCGTGCAGGGACCGTCACCACCTGTCGAAGCGCGCCAAGGTGCGCGACTTCGTGTGCGGCTGCGGCCTGGTGCTGCACTCGCGGGCCAAGCTGCGCTGGCACCAGGAGACACACGCCGAGCGGCCGCGCGCCTGCCTCTACTGCAGCGACAAGTTCGTGCACGCCGCCTCGCTCACCCGCCACGTGCGCCGCTCGCACAACCAGTACTTCCTGGCCGAGCAGCCCGGCAAGCAGGAGAACGTGCAGTGTCCCGTCTGCAAGCAGGTCGGTACTACCTCACGTGAAAATGTTCACTTTTTAAAACATCCCGGTTTTTTCTGTCGTTAATATATCGATGCTTCCGGCAACAAATGTCGTAAACGCCATTTTGGCGAAAATGAGTTAAGAATGCAGCCCTACTTAATTTTTGGCGCTGCGTCGATCTAAAAATGTGAAAAAAATATTCGCCTAAAAAAAATACTTTTACACCCAAAATTTTTATTAGTATAATCAAGATTTTTTAGAAAAGAGGGTATGTATAACTCATATTGCTTAGAACCGAATAACCGTGCAGGTCGTATAATACAACGCACAAACAGCTGTCGGTCGTAAAAACATGAATACATAATTAATTGTAATTACACCCCACAATCATTTTTAAAACGTAAGCTCTGCTGAGAAACAATTGTCGTAATGTCACTTGGTATTGGAGAATTGGTTTGAAAATTGAATTATGTAGGTCGTACTCCTAATTTTGTTAATATTCTCGTACTAAAAAGGGGTCGTAACACAAAAAGTATAAATATGTCGCAATTACACCCCGTTAAGAAATTCAAATGTTTAATTTTTCTGAGAAATAAATGGCGCTACTCACTGGATTTCAAGTAATTGTGTTTTACGTTCGTATCTAATAATTCAGAAAAAACATCCATAGATAATTATTACGGCCTGCTTTGGTCATGACTATTATTGAGGTACAAAAACCCTCTGATGATGTAATACATTTCTAGTAAATATCTGTGGTGTAAAACTTTGATAGTATTGCTGCACTTGTCTATCGCCGAGTATAATTATACAGAGTAATCCTTTGTGTGTGTTGCCGTTTCCGCACCGCATCGCTCACTCATTCCTGACCAACCAAACTTGAGACCTGTAAGAGGGGGACAACAATACTTTCTAGGGTGAAAGCAGGTATGCGGGGCGTCTCATATTAATTTTGTCGATGTTATTGGCCGTACGCACGTGTCTATGTTTTGATTTAGTTTAAAAGAAAACTGTCTTCGTGAAGGTTACGGTCGATTGTAGCAAAAACCATTGAAGTGTGTTGAGTGGAACTTTTGTTTGTTATTAATGTGAGTGCAAAAATGGACGGAAAACATCATTACGAAAAAGAAGAAATCGTCGAGTCTTTATTAAAAAGAAAAAAGTACCTAGAATCAATAAGGAACGTGCGTAACTCAATGATGGAAAGGTATGTGCCTGCCTACTTACTAGTTTAGATAACTTTTTACTTGTATCAAATCTGATTTTCTTATTGATTTACAAGCTTTTGTTCACTTCGCGGTTTAAGTACCTATCACGCCGGTTCACGTCACGGCATGCATGCGGGTAAAACGTACGGACGGACGTTTACCTAGTACCATTATTATCCTTACCCGTATTCATGCCGTGACGTGAACAGCAGCAATCAATTGAACAAATAGGTATACTTACCTACCTTGTAGGACCTACCTAGTTGCGCTTATTCTTCAGCTCAGAGGGCCCTAATTCAATTCTAAAAGCTGTTTACAATATAAAGTCACAATATGTCCACTTAAACTTGTGCACGTAGTAGGTAATTACGGCAAGTTAATTCCATACATTATAATTCGATAGTGTCCGGGCTGTAGTAAAGTACTAGGTAGCTCGGTGTTTACGACCTTTGTTGTTGAATACATCGATGTGATTTGTGTTTTACGCTAACAATTTTCTAACACTAGTTTAATGGTTTATTCCTGGGGGTGTAAAATATTGATAATTCCATCGCCAAAGGTCGTAATAAACAAAAAATTAAATCATTCTGAGTTCCTAAAAGTACTTAGACTAAAAACCTATCCAAACAACATAACATTTTTAATTAATTTATTGAATTCAAATACGCTACTTAATATTAAAGTATTGTTATTAAATTTGCAGGTCTGAGGGTAAAAATACGAGTACCGGTTATAGAATCGCTGGAGAAGAAGAAACAAAAGATAAAAAAATAATAAAAGCTGGGTTTTCCAAGAAAAAAATTAACATTTTATCTGTATATTCAAAACCTAAAGATTCGGGTACATTTTTACTTGTAGACCATAAAGATTTCGCCAAATATACTCATCCGATGATGCTAGCAGATTCGTCTTTAATAACCGCAACACCTCTGCTGCAGCAGGGCCCATGTACTAACGCTATACAGCGTGAAGGTCTCGCTGAAAATACTCACCCGATGACGCCGACAAATTCGTCTCTCACAATCGCAACACCTCTGCTGCCAGGCCCAGCTACTGACGTCGTACAGTGTGAAGGTCTCGCTGATGATACTCACCCGATGATGCCCACTGATTCGTCTCTCACAATCGCAACACCTCTACTGCCAGGCCTATCTTCTGACGCCGTACAGCGTGAAAATCTCGATGAAGATACTCACCCGATGATGCCCACTGATTCGTCTCTAACAATCGCAACACCTCTACTGCCAGGCCCATCTTCTGACGCCGTACAGCGTGAAAATCTCGATGAAGATACTCACCCGACGATGCCCACTGATTCGTCTCTCATAAACGCAACACCTCTGCTGTCAGGCCCATCTACTGACGCCGTACAGCGTGAAGGTCTCGCTGATGATACTCACCCGATGATGCCCACTGATTCGTCTCTCACAATCGCAACACCTCTACTGCCAGGCCCATCTTCTGACGCCGTACAGCGTGAAAATCTCGATGAAGATACTCACCCGATGATGCCCACTGATTCGCCAATCATAAACACAACACCTCTGCTGCCAGGCCCATCTACTGACGCCGTACAGCGTGAAGGTCTCGCTGATGATACTCACCCGATGATGCCCACTGATTCGTCTCTCATAATCGCAACACCTCTACTGCCAGACCCATCTTCTGACGCCGTACAGCATGAAAGTCTCGATGAAGATACTCACCCGATGATGCCCACAGCGTCGGCTCTCATAATGGAAACACCTCTTCTGCCAGGCCCATCTACTAACACTGTAAAGCGTGAAGGTATTGCTGAAAATACTGATTTACTGGTTCTAGATGCAACCGCTCTCCAATCGTGTTCGCCTACCAGCGATTTACAGCTGTGTCCAATTACTGGTATTTTACAGCGTGAAATTACGGTTGAAAGTGCTCATTCGACGATGCCTGACGATGATTTGTTATTTATAACAGAATCTGCTCAGTCAAAACCAACAACTGATGTAAAGCAAGATGTAAGGCAAAAACGGAAAAAAAGACGCAAAGTCTTAATAAAATCGTATACAGATTTTCTACCAAGTGAAGAAGAGTGTCCGTTTTCAGCTGGCAGCTCAGATGAATGGAGTATGAATGAAAGCGAATATTCTAGCGACAATGATGATAAAAAGAAAAAAAGACGACGTAGCAAAAAGATGGTTATAGGAAATAGCAGCAACACAGTAAACGATAATATGACTGAAAAGAAAAGTAAACCTGTAAATAAATATAAAAAGAATAAAAAATTAAGAGATGAGGGAAAAGCTTTCGAAAATAGAAAGGGGGAATTAATAGAAAGTAAGTCTTTAAAACAAAATCCTTGTGTGCCCGACAAATGCAAAAGGAAATGCTTTGAAATAAATGAAGAGAAACGAAAGACTATTCACGAATTTTACTGGTCTCTCGATAATCAGCGCAGAAAAGATTGGATTGTACGATGTGCACGACCAGTACCCGTAAACAGAAAAAGGACTGAGTCTCCTAATAGTAGAAGAAACATTACTTACGAATATTATATCAACGAAGGAGAAGGCCGCAGACAAGTCTGCCAGAAGTTCATATTAAACACATTAGACGTAACACAAAAGTTTTTACTATATACACTTACAAACTCCAAAGACGGTATGGCAGAAACTGAAAAGAGAACAAGACATTACGCATCAAAATATTCGGAAGCAGCAAAAAATTATGTAAGAGAATTTATAAATAAGTTGCCAGTAACGCCATCGCATTACGCTCGAAAAGATAGTAGTCGTGTCTATTTATCTCAAGATGTAAAAAATATTTCAAACCTATACCAAATCTATTTATTTGACTGCACAAAGGAAGAAAAAGAAAAAGTAAGTGAAGGGGTTTTTAGGAATATATTTTGTCAGGATTATAGTCACGTAGGCTTCCACATTCCTAAAAAGGACAAATGCATCGTGTGTGTTAAAGCAGAAAATCAAAAAGATATAACTGAAGAGGAACAAGAAAAGTTAAAAGATCACATCCTAGAAAAGAAAGCAAGCTATAGAAGGTTTGCTGCTCATCAAAAACTACATACTCTTAACAATGATACTGTCACTTCTAGTTTCGACTTGCAAAAAGTCTTAAACACCCCTCATGGGGAAAGTATGTTACTCTATTATTCACGAAAATATGCAGTCTATAATTTTACTATTTACGAAAGTAGTACTCAAGATGGATATTGCTTCACATGGGGAGAAAGTGATGGAAAAAAGGGCAGCGATGAAATCGCAACTTGTTTGTATCAATATTTAAAAATTGCTGATGAAAAAGGCATTCGGAATTTACTGTTCTATTGCGACTCGTGTGGGGGACAAAACAAAAATAAAACCGTTCTAGCCACATTAAATTATTATTTAATGTTTTCTAAAAACTTACAAGTTATCCAAATAAACTTTTTACTGCCGGGACATACTTATATGCCAGCAGATTCAATGCACGCTACAATAGAGAGGGAAGTTAAAAGAATAATAGTTTGGAGTCCATCTCAGTGGCCTTCATTTTTTCAATCAGCTAGAAAGCGGCCAAGGCCTTATATAGTCAATGTGCTGGACTACTCAGATTTTTTGAACTGGAGTGAAATAGCATCAAACACTTTTACAAAAGAAACCTTAAAGAATATTAATTGGAGAAACATTAGAGTAGCAACTTTCAGAAAGACCAATTTAAACCAAATAGAACTCAAGTATTCAATGAAAGAAGATGCAATTACACATCGAATCAAGTTGTTCGAAGATGTCAAGCGTAAAAGAAAGGGAAAAGGGAAGAATAAATCAAAAGAAAATACAGAAGAAATGTTAGAATTACAATATAATCGAGTAAAGCAGTTGACTCCAAAACAGCTATATACGGATAAACTACCAATTACAGCAGCTAAGTACAAAGATCTGCAACGATTGTGTGATCAGGGGACAATACACAAACGGTTTCATGCCGAATACAAACAGCTTCCTTGTCAGGCTCATAATGTCATTGATACTCTTCCTGAGACTGACGAGGAAGATGAAATTTCTGATTAATTATCTTCTATCAGAAAATCAGGTCTTCAAATTTCTGGTTAATAATCTTCTATCCAATGACAGAAGATTATTAATCAGAAATTTGAAGACCTGATTTTCTATAACTCGTCGTCGTATTATGTTTTGCATCTACTTTTTTATTATCTTGTCGATAACACTTTACCATTTTCACCAACGACACTAAAAGTTAGGTAGACCATAGTACAGAAGCTTTCCGAACAAACAAGATCTAGAAAGATGAACTACCTAAATTTTTAAGGGCGTTGGTGAAAATGGGCATTGTTTATTAAAATTATTAGAGCAGTAAGCTTGGTAGAATGTTTACTTATATTTTTTTGTAATTCATTATCAATACGTTTTAAAAAAATGTCGTGATTATAAAATCTTCTTGAAATCAATGAAACAAAATGATTACTTAACATTTTGAATTATGTCTGGCTGGTTAGGTACCTACGCCATTGGAGGTAAAATACGATTATTAATTCGAGTCAGTAAAATGACATTTCCAGTGTTGCAGGTTTGTTTCATTTTGTATGTATCAGTGACAGTTGCACTTGTCATTTTACTGACTGGAATTAATAATCAAACTGTAGAACACTATAGGCATCTTGTAACAAACGCTTGATTAAATTATACGGGACGATGCCTATAATTATACTTACTTAAGTGTATTTTTATACCTTTAGGACCTGCCAGGTCCTAAAGGTATAAAAATTTCGAGCCGCGACACAAACAATGATGATGAATGATGATTGATGTACAAGATCCTCTAATGGAAATTTAAGTGATTGGTTTAGACATTTTTTTACTTTGAATTTGTATTAGTGCCTTGCTTTACCATTATTTTGATTAAACGATGACGGTCAATGAATAAAAAACCTTTTTTTATTATGTCAATTTGTGTTTTATTTTATTGTTTTTATTACAAGTAATGAAAACTCAACTTACAGTCTTAAATGCATTGATTTGCTTCAGATATTTCCATGTTTGTTACATACCATCGCATCAGATCGTGGTGTTTACACTCATTTTTATTTCAGTATATGGTTTTTAAAACCAAACCCAGAACTATTGTATTAAAAAACTGGTGCATACTTCTAACTTCCGTTAGACAAATCGTTCTCCATTGATTTGTTAGTGGTCGTAAATACCAACTTCTTGAATTTTCTGGGGTGTATGTCCAAGCTAACTTTTAAAATAAGGCTTTGACATAAATAGCAATAATATATTATGAAACACCATCGTATTTTACGTATTTCTTGTATAGAACACAATTTTACAACTTTTAAAGTTAAAAAGATATAAGCCAAAAACGAAATTATTTTTTGTTTTTCGTTGATTACCAAAAGTGCTATTTTGGTGTTTACGACCTTTGTTGTCGGAAGCATCGATATCTGTTTTGTTTGTCCCAGAACAATTCAAATCAAAATCCAATTACAAGCACAAATAAAAACATACTAATATAATAAGCAGGTTCAGTAACAGTCACCCATCCCGTTGCAGGTGTACCTCCGCTCGAACCTGCGCACGCACCTGCAGACCCACAGCGGCCAGCGGCCCTACATGTGCATCATCTGTAACAAGTCGTTCACCACCAAGTGGAACCTCAAGCTCCACCGCTGGACGCACGCGTCCCGCTCGGCCAAGCCCTACAAGTGCGCGCTCTGCAAGGGCGCCTTCATCCGGCAATCAGAGTACGTGTCACACATGAACGCGCACAAGTCGGTGCGGCCCTACACCTGCAACTACTGCGGCTGCCAGTTCATCCGCAAGTACAACTGCCAGCGTCACGTGCGCGAGCACGAGATGGCCAAGAAGTACGTGTGCAAGGTGGCCGAGTGCGGCAAGTCCTTCCACCGCAGCTACTACCTGTCGGAGCACATGAAGGTGCACTCGGGCGCGCGGCCCTTCGCCTGCAACATCTGCGGCAAGACGTCCAGCAACAAGTCCAACCACAACAAGCACGTCAAGATCCACCACGCTCGCGAGCCAGTCGCCACCGAGGCGTAAGTGTTGCCTAACGTTGCTGCCGAGCATACAGCACTCAGACTACTCGCTCTAGCGGTTGTTAACTCAAGGTTACAACCGAACTGAGTTTACACTGGAACCTTTTTATTGATACTAAAACTTTGTTGTAAGAGCTCGCAGCAACGTTGCCCCATGGGCACTGTAAATATCTAGTTAAATTTGAATTTATTATAATTGTTGTAAATACAGGACCAAGCGTGTACATTTTGGGGTGGAGTTGTGTGGTGATGAGCATTTCGAGGTCGACCTTATGGTGCACCACAGGTTACGTACGAGACATTCATTCGTGTATTATACTATATTTGTTCGTAGATTTGTTGATGTTGAAACAAGCTTTAATTGCAGAACACTATGAGATGATAAAAGTGCGTGAAAATGCGACGAGTTTGTTTTTGTGCCTTATAGATTGAACAGAGGGAATGCTCCTGCGGTTCTCACTAGTTGAGAAGATTAAAACGATCATGGACACCTAGAGATGTATCATTTCACTTGTATATGTTATATGTCGTAGCTTTCTCCCTGCGCCGCAGGGCTCTGGTTGTGAAATACATTTAGTGTGCTGTGTGTAATCTGTGGTGCGTCATAACTAAGTATAAAATAGTCAAATTAATAAAGGGCATTTCGGTATAGGTACCCCGCTACACTATAATTATTATTTTCTACTTATATTGTAATAATTTCACAATGCTTCCATTTTATAAGCTCGGCCTGGGGCTGTGGCTCGCTGCATTATATCAAGACAACATATCATTTTTGTAAAGATTTATTATGTCTCAATACATTGTTTGCGAGATTATCATTGGATGTTTATCTAGCAGTAAATAGCACTGAATAGACTCCTTTTATTTATTTCTTTGTAAGGAAATTAGAGTATAATCAAATGAGTACTTGAGGATGCAGTGCAGCCACGTCCGCCAGCCGCGAGCTGTAACGTGTAACTTTAAAGTTTAGTCAAATTGACATCCCCCAGGGACTTACTAATAACTCATTATAAAAGTATTTTATAACTTACGTTATTTAGATTATTTTATGTAAATATCACTTTAATTACATTTAATTTATTTTTATTACTTTTTTGTATTGTTACTACGTATTATTCCGTTTTTACGTAAAGTGTGAGGTGATACAATGTGTGCTCTAAGCACTGGTGGCTGATCACATCTAACTTCGGGGAGCGAAAGAGATGGAACTAATAATGGAATAGCTTTATCTCTTACCTCACTCGAATTGCTGTTGCTATATTATACATCATGAACTCATCTTTGTTGGCAGGTGTTTGAGATCACAAAATTGTTCAGTAATAAATTAATTCTCTCATGATAACTTAAACAGCTTCTAATTGAGAACAGTTTGTGTTTATTAAGCACATGTTACCAAATGTATCGTTTCCTCACGCGTTTGTCTCATTTTATTGGTGAAATTTATTCTAATCGTCTTTTCGTTTCACAAATATTATTTCTATATTATTGTTTGTTTGTTTGGTAATTGCCTTAAATAGTTAGACGAGTAGTGCAATCGCATTTGTTGTAACTTATTGTTATTTATCATTTGATTAAGAAATATCTGAAAGTCACCTACTGATTGTGTAAACATTGTTTCCAAAGATATAAAGCAATAATGTGATTAATATCAATTATAATTATTTATTTTTATCAGGAGAGTCTCTTTGGACGATAATGATTCACATGATCAGTGCGCAATACGTTTGAAAAGTCGAAATTAATGAGGTCATCACCTCAGATAGCGGAGTCTTTTCGTAATGTTATATAACAATTGGTTAACAAATGTACTGTAGGTATATTTTTCTATTGTGTTGATATAAATTCTGTCATGAATCACACCATCTGTGTTCATAAAGGCTCTAAGCAATGTTGAGGGCGAGGCTCGGCGACTTACCTACGAAACACTATTAAAGACGTACTTATTGACGACTTGTTTATACATTTTTTAAAATAAAATGACGTGAAAAATTACTAAAGAGTATTTTTCGGGGATCTCCCAAATAGTTTCTCGTCTTCTGAAGGTCGACGAGTCAGCAAAGTTAGAAGTAAATAATTACTTCTAAAGTAAAATTCAAAACTAAAGCTCGTCTTTCTATGAAAGTGTTAAAGTACTTACTCCTTTACCTTATATTTGAGAATTCACATTATTGTTATTGTGTGAGGTCCTGCACGAGCATGTGCGAGTGCTAGGGCACTCACAACGTTTCATGCATTCCCTATTTTTGTCATTTTATATTCAATGAAGTGGGACAGCGATATCTTTCATCATAAGGTTATTAAATGGGTGCGTCGTACATAAGTTGTCGAGTCTACCAGAGTTCTGAGTAAAAAAATATGTATGGTATATATTTTACACATAAAACAATGATCTCGTATTTTATAAACACAATGTAAAACAAATTGATGTTTTTTTTTTTGTTTATGTTGTTTTAAAAACGTTTATGTAGCGCAAGTTGGGTTCGCCATTATCACACGGTTTCATTTAATGGTGATAGAAAACAATATTCATAGCTTTAATTTATTACCATTGTATTGAGTTCTCAGGATCACTACATTCACTACAGATAAAAATGTTGTGAAAAAAGTTAAACTGCCATACGATTATATATTATTATAGTAAAATAAACCAAGTTTTTTGTTTTCCAGCCTCCTGACTTGCGCTGACCTTACTTGCACGGTATACGACTTTTTTGCACTTTGAAAACATTCTACAATTTATTTTTTCTAGTACTAATAAAACGTAAAAAAAATTGTAAACAGTTTACAAATACTGATGTGTAGATTATGGATAAATAATCTTCCGTGTTAGAAATTGAAAAGAATTAACTTTCATCTCAATGTGAAGCCTAGCTTATGTTCCTCGTTTCGACTAATACTTTATAACGTTGTTTATACATTGTTACTCTGTTTTGATTCTAATCGTCTTTAAAATAAGGTTGAACTTAAAGAATTTTCAAATCAAATCTACAAATTACAGAAAAAATAAATTTCAACCTTATTTATGAGACATTCAGTATAAAACGGAGTGTTTCAAAAGAGTGCAAAAGAGTCGTATACTCGTCTGCAAAAACGACGTAAATAGCTGTAATCTTGCTCGTAACTCAGTTATTAGAAGAAATTGGTTATTTATTTTATTTGGATAAGTTCTTAGTTTACTTGTACATAATGTTAGGTAATTTTGTAATGGATTGTAATGTGGGTGGTACACCAAATTCAGTTCGGCGGGGTCACTGGACTGAAACTTTGTGTCTGCAATAAATTATATATTAAGAACTTATACATTGAGTCGTTTTATTTTAAAACTGAAATACAATTCGTATAAAAAGTAATCAGCTTATACTGTTCCCACTGCTGGGACGCACGATTCTTTATAAACCGTAATTCAATACGCACGGGAACCAGTAAGTTTTTTTGTTTTTTTTTTTGTTAAATGTCTTCACGATGTTTTCCTTCACTGTTACAAGACTGTTGAAGAAATAAATAATACAAGTTGAAGAAAATGTGTTTGTTACTTGTCAATTCATAGAACCAACCATAGTTCTCCAATTACTACTGGAAGAATCGATCTCGAACAAATATTATTGTTGTAAAGCTATTTGTTTGACAAGAGCGCGATAAGTCGGCGCTTTATTGACATAACATGTGATTTATTGTCTCATAACCAGTAATAAATAATCAATGGCCTGCTGTTTCCCTTTTCCTAATGCGTGTTATGAAGACGCAAGCGATATCGGATTAAACAATAGTTCGCGCACGTTCGCTCGCATGCCACCACTAACGAGTATGTTGAAAGTACCTACTGTAGCTGATCGTCATCAGTCCCTTACGTAGATACTTACTCTAAATGCCTGGTTGATCGGACAAAATCAGCTGTTTCATACTGTGACCTCAACCTCATCACTGGAAGCGTTATTCCACACATTGCCAAATTGAAAGCAACCCGCGGCTATCAACTTTAAGGGCATAATGGTGTGCCCGCTGTGTGCGAGGATCTTCACAAAAGATTTATAACGTAAATACAACTATACAGCGGAGCTCAAGCAATCGCATTGATCGAAATCATCATCATCATCATTTCACCCACTGCAGAATACAGACCTTCTTCTTTTGTGCCATTCTTTTCTGGTCTGCTCGAGTTTCAAACAGGTCCTATGTATCAGCGGCGTAGTACAGGTCCTAACCCCCGGCCTCGTACCTTAAGGGTCATAATTGGGAACTAAAAGAGCCATAGGGGCCTCACTGATAAGTCTTGCCCCCGTCTAGTTAAGGTATGGCTATTACGACAACGATACCCATGATCATCTGAATGGAGTGCACCTGGGTGTTGATCTGCCAGCAGTTTCGTCCAATATGTACCGATTTTTTTCTTAATGATAAATCGGTTTTAAATTTCTATGCCAGGACCACAAAAAAATATACAAGTATGCTCAATTCACGGTAAAAGTTTGTACTTCGGTAAAGGTTTGCACTTCGATGTCTCCTTATAGACCCTGTTAATACCGGTTTATCTAATGGAAATACAGTTTATTTTTCAGTACCTGTTTAGAGAAAATCTATACCCTGCAGGTATAAGCGCTTCTAGGTCGCCTACGATCATAAAAAAAAACATTAAGGTTGGTGTCATTTATTGACAGAAAATATCTCGCACTGTGTGCTAGTGTGCGCTGGCCCTAACTTATAGGAGACTACAGTCCCATGTCCAAAATGGATGGGTCATATGAACCACCAGGTGACGTATATAGAACGATATAAGAGCATAAAATAATTTTCATCTTCTGGTACCACATTCATGGATTTTCACAACGTTATCAATGTTTCTGCAGAGGTCGTCTCTGATATTAAATCGGATCATTGCTGCCGATGTATAAACATAAATATTACATATAGTTATTTTCCATTGAGTTTTATTTTTAGCTTGTCATGCAACAATAGTGGAGGTTTGCGTCAATGAGCTTTACGTGACGCGGTGCGACTGTGAGCGGGAAGCGGGCAGCCGGTGGCCAGTACCCATACAATGAGTTGTTATTACGATACTCGATATCGACCGCGTTTGGCGCTCTCATTGGCCCACTCCAAGGTTGTATGAACTCTCAAACAATGAGAGCGCCAAACTGATCGAGTATCGTAATGACAACTCATGGTATGGGTACAGGCCATCACCTACTTCCATGCCTACTTATCATCGTGGGACACATAATATACAGGGTGGAATTTTGTATTGCCACCTGGAGGGAAAGTACTCATAATACTGCAGATAGAAAATTTTACTCAAAGGAAACATTCCTTTATTTTTGAATAGAAAGCAAACTGCATTCAAAGATTTTCGAAAATTCTCTTCTCTTCACCCGGGAATCGAACCGGCTAAAATCTGAAAAAATTATACCCTGTACTTTTATTGCATCGATCGTTAGGGTCAATTATAAGGATGAAATCTCTCTAACAAACATGATAAATTAAATGAAAGGAAAACCAGGAAATCTTAAATTAATTTAATTATTTACAAAAAATGGTAAACTAACTAATTAGTTGCTCGAAATGGGCTCCATTCTCTTGGAATCTTTGAATCCAGTTTGCTTTCTATTCAAAAATAAAGGAATGTTTCCTTTGAGTAAAATTTTCTATCTGCAGTACAAAATTCCACCCTGTATTATGTATTATATGTAATATACAGGGTGGAATTTTGTAATGCTGTAATGTAAAGTTTAGCTAATGCTATACTTCATGTTGTTAAAGATTAGGTACGTGTACGCTGTACGGGAGTGCTAAAAGTACCTAATTCAAATAATAAGGTACCAAATGGGCCTGCCATTGGGTAGAAATCTCAACCGCGAGCGCGTGCTATTGTCTTGATGACATGTTAGAGTTAGAGAGGGTTATGCCCTGAACATATCGAATAAACACCCGATAAATGCCCGTAAAGGCAAGGCTAGGGTTTTCGCCCAGAGCTTCTGCTCAATTTTTACTAAACAAAGTTATTGGTAATTGTTATCCCAATGACCGGGCATTTATTAGGGCGTAAACTCATTTATGCCCAATATGCCAAGTTTATGCCAATTTTTTTCATAAAAGTGTTTGCCCTTGATCCATCTCTAGCCTCCTTCAGATACAACATGCCACATAATGCCGTATCTGGCAGTCAAACAAGTACGTCAGAATATAGTAAATAGATAAAGAGGTAGGTTACTCCAGTAACCGGTCGAAGTAAACAAGAAATTCATTCAACACTGCCGCGGTCAATTATTCACACTATTGACATTTAAGTAGGTATAATGGTACTGACCGCCTCGCGCACAGTCGGGCCACGACCCGACTAACGTAATTAAAACAATCGAATATTATAAAAGGCAATAAAATAAAATAAATCATATCTCCTATCGGGTAACTGACCTCTGAATAAGAACAAACGATTTCAAAGTAACGTCAATATTGAGAGATAACCTCTGAAGCTGAGTTTTGCGTTTCAATTATCTTAATTTAGCCATCTCTTTTTTTATAATTATCTGCTGTAGTGAGTAAGTGATGCTAATTCATTACTTTGATATCAATGAGCACGAGGTTGGGTTTTTAACATTTTATTACGCTTTATTTTAATGTTGTAGGCAACAATTAAAATAATCACCGAGATAACATTCAGTAATTCATGACTAGGCTTGTACCTACTTTTGTATTTATTGATTATCTCAGCGTTTTTTATCGCCACCATTATCTTAATACATATTTTCAGAAGGAAGATGTTCGCTTTTGTTCATAATACGGGTCTTAGGATGCGTTTGATATCCACCAATCATATTCATTGGTTTACATAGCCCAGCACTGGTGGAAAAGGTTTCAACTAAGATGTGTTTTTTATATGGAAGGATGCGTGCTATGGATGCGTGCTATGGGTCGTCTTCCCTACTATCGATACATCGCATAGCTCGAGCTGCGCATCTTCGTAGCACAGCTACGCATCTTCCTATCGCAGCTACGCATCTTCGTAGTGCAGCTATGCATCTTCATATCGCAGCTACGCATCTTCGTAGCGCAGCTACCCATCTTCATAGCACATCTTACTCCGCAGCTACATAGCGTAGCATCAGTGGAAACAGTCACACAGTTTCGTAGCTCAGCTTTTACATCCTAGCAGAACAGCAACATTTTTTTTTAGCGTGGTAAAATCATCAAATGAGTCCTCCCATCCTTTACTGTCAGACTTGTACTGACTAAAATCCACGGTGTCCTTCATTAGCCCTTTACGTTCCAGGGTCACGGTAATTGTATAAGTCCCGCGACCCCGGAAGGCTTTGGCCCTCTAGAGGGGGGCCTCTTCACCTTGCTGACGCTCTTTGAGGCGCGCGTGGAACACAACGCGCCGTCAGCAGCACAGCAACATAGCACATCTCTGGTGGAAAGGCACCCTTAGCATTTATGGTGACAACGATCGGTTTAAGGCAGCTTTTCTCGCTAATAACAGAATGATGTTAACGCTTTTACAGCCTCACACTTTATAACTCACGCCCAGACATTATTTAAGTTACGCTACAAAAGTAGATTGCACTTAATCTGGCGATTGATGAGCAGCTGAACTCACTTAAGGTAGGCAACTGCTAATGCTAAGAACCGCGGAGGTAATGTCCGACTACTTCGTAACAAACGAAATGGGCGTTTTTTCATTAGCCGGCCCGACACCGGCACGGCACCGGCACAGCCGTGCACCGGCACCGGCGCCGGGGCTTCGTTTTTCCACTGCGCCGGTTCCACGCCGGTCGCCCGGTGAGTGGTACAGCAATATAACTCACATAGACTTCAGCATGACCACACGTAAATACGTGTAGATATAACAATAATGGTATCATCAAGCCGTCGACTATATTTGTCTTATCTTTTACATCTACGACGCCAATACCAACGCAGAGACGTCGGATTTTGGATTCATCCAAACGAACCACAAACCAAATTCTAGTCTCTCTCCCTCTGTCCCGCATCCTCCTACCCACCCGCGCACTCACACGCACTCGGTTACAATTCATTTACAATACATATGCAGATTTGCCGACCGACTGGGAAGCTTGCTGCCCCGGCGACGGCGACGGCACCGGCAGGACTCAACGCCGGGCCGGCGCCGTCGCTGGTAAGTGCAAAAACGAGCCATACATTTTTATACATTTTTAATAGCTAGTGGAAAAACGCCCAATGCAGATGAAATAAACGTCATGCAAGATGAAAGAACTGCATTTTGCTACGGCGTAGGCATGTGAGCCCTACGGGCTACGTCTGGTGCTACGGCGTAGCAGTGTCACGAGAATTTTTCATTGCGTATATTTCCCTTTTTTATGCTGGGTAACAATGAATGTGAATGTGTTCATGTAAAGTGAGAAATTGTATGTTTATATACAACAAGATGTACGGTAATGCGCCATAGCTATATGATGGACATCTCTCCGGTACGTACGAAAGCGTTTTACCTATACTTTAATTGTGCCACAGCTAAGGAGTGTAATTCTCTGCCGGGGTCTGTATTTCCCGACAGCTATAACCTTGTGGTCTTCAAGTCAAGAGTGAACAGGTTACTTCTAGACAAGCGTGCTTCACCGTCGACCACATCTTCACTTACCATCAGGCGAGATAGTGGTCAAACGAGAATATATAATTAAATAAAAAAAAATAGATTCAGAATTTATAAAATAAGTCGGTGTTCACGTGTTAATAACTTTAAGGTCATATATAGTCTAAAGGTGCACAAAATTTCAGATTAAAGTAGCTATCTAAGGCATTGCATATGAATGTCAAACCTAGGTGCGTTTGAATTGTTCTCAAATCTAAACAACAGAAAACAAGAAACATAACGACGAGTTTTTTTTTTGACTTTTCACTAAGACTCGTGTATTTTATTATATCGTACAATTACACCTACTGTAGGTTTACTAGTAGGTATTACTAGTATGGAGTAAGTACATAGGTAGATAGCTACGTAACTGCACGTTAGCAAAAACAGAGACGCGATAGATAATAACATACAACAATAATATAACAACAACATTATGTGAACGTAAACGCACATTGTTTTACGAGAAAATTCCCGAACGCATTCCCTACGTACTATCTACGAATACGCTTATAAAGAAATAAAGTACGTACGTAGATTTATAGAAGCACTGAGTTGTTTTATGTAACAAACTAGCCACTTGCTATTGTAAGTAGTTAGCCTTAGCAATATTCCGACGATTCACTTCGTGAAAGAATAATACTTAGAAGAATAGCAAATGCCGTTGCGAAGTGAACATTAGGAATATTGCTTGTAGCGTTACGCCACCTTTAGGGGTAGAGCAGGGGTCTCACGCCGTCCACCGAGATGCTGCTACCGAGGATGCCGTCGAAGTTAGCGGCCACGAAGGCAAGGCCGGCTATGGGTCCAGGGTTTATATCCACCGAGACATCACACACATCGTCCTCCGAGAGGAAGGTGGAAAGGTTGCTGGCGTACTGGTTGTGTAGCAGTTTTAAAAGACACAACGGAGTTTAATAAGTACTTAGTTTATTGTAAAATGAGAAAATAAAGTTACACACAGCACGTGCTGTCGGAGCCGTGGCAAAAATTGAAGTCCTAGAAAAGAATTGAAGGTGACGCAATGACACATTGAAAATTCGAAACAAGAATTTTTTTAAAAATATTAAAACAATAAAAAGAACTTAAAGTAAAGAGGTTGAAGGAACAGAAGAGGTTGGATACCTCTCTGTTACATGCTTAAATAAAGTGACCTATTTATACCCTCTAACTTTATAATGCTGCTTATATACTGGCATGAAGTACTGGCATATCACACATATAGCGTACCTATATCATGATGTGACTCAATCAATAATCGGCTGTCGATATTTATTAAACTTAATTGAGCTTGACAGGCTTAGCCACTATAATCTTTTAATAACACTGTTTTTCATTACAATCAGCAGGTCGAAACCAGATTCATGCGAGCAGATATCCCATAATCTCTTTATATTTGCGTGTGTCAGCTAGATATCACGCACAAGTTGATCTACTAGAACTAAGTTGCGCTATCATACGCTGACGTCAAGCAATTGTGATCGCTGTAGTGTTTATAAAAGTGCTGCATGGGTCAGTGAGACACACCCTAACGCGTGGAGAATGTTTACATGACGGTGTTATTCTTGATACGGCTGATAGTGCCATTGATAAAGTGATTGGGGACTAGAAACATCGGACAGTTACCTAAAGCTATGTTTTTAGGAGTCACTAAGCCCGTACAAATTTGAGCGCGTGTATTTCCACGTGAAAATCGTGGAATGATTCGTGTCAAAGATAGCTGGTGCCCTATTGTATCTATCTACTTACCTTATCAAAAACCATCAAAAATATATTGAGCTAGGAACATTATTGATCTGCGAAAATGTGATTATTATATAAGAAATTTCGCGTTGCTTACGCGAATTAAAACGTTTTAGAAACGTGTAGTACGGGATGTAAGTATTGCAAGGGTCGGCCGGTAGGTAAAAAAATGAAACAGTCCTTTCTTGCAGTAGAGATGTATAACAACTAACGTAACATAGGAATGATTACAATATTTTCTAAATAATCACGGGATAACAGAGTGAGTGAACTGACTCGTGTGGAGGTCGGGCGTCGACTGTCCCGAGTGGAGGTTGCGAGTCGACTGTCCACTAAAAATACATTTTTGTCTTCCCCTGTCGCTGGCGGCAAACTTCTTACAACTAAAACTATAGTAAGCATTGTTACCAAAATACAATAAAAGATGCGCTCTGGGATGCCCAACGTTATAAAAAAATAAAACATTACATTCGGCATTTCGTTTATGGCACTAGGCCATAAATGTTACATTTCCGACAAACACATTTTCCTAATTGCTAGCTCATAATGCAATTTACAAAAACAACACACTGCAGCTGCATGCAATAAAACATTAATAACCTTGCAGCTGTGTAATGGCCTGAAGAATATTCTATTGTATCTATTACTTCAAAGCTTCTTAGCCGGTGGATAATACCTAAAAAATACAAAAGATTCGTCGTGCCAAAGCATGAGAACTTACTGGCTACGTGCATCTTAAAACTAAATAATTAAACTGAAGCTATATTTACATTCGGTACCTACTTACGATCTAATTATAAATATTTACAATTTAATTAGACGTTGCTACCTTGGTTGGTAGGGACATATGTGGGGCATTAAGTCGCCACAGAAAGATAACACTGGTCGCGGGACACACGTATACCGCAACCCCGGTACACAAAGGGCTACTGAAGGACACGGTGGATTTTAGCCAGTACAAGTCTGACAGTCCCTCCCGCCCTGCCCTGGGTGGGATGACTCATTTGATGATTTTACCACGATAAAAAAAATTACATCTACCTGTGTGGTTGTACGTATTTTTGTTCGCGATTATCTTGCGTTTGGCTGAATCGATTTCGATGCGGTTTACAGAACAGTGTTCGTTACATTCTGGAGAAGGTTTCAGTTCGGTTTACAATAATAATGGATATCCCGTGACGTGGTTGTCCGCATGGATCCGTCCGCATGGATCCGATGTTATTGCTTACTCGGATGGCACAATTTGAAAGACGCTAACTATACAAAGACGCTGATAATAAAAAAAAGGTTTTATTTCGTATTACGTGGCCCCAATTTGCCGGCTAAGTTTAAACCTGAAGTTACCGGGACCTATTACCTATTACCATCAACCTACTCAATGCAGATTCTGAGCTTGTACTGAAAAACTTCCGTTCGAAAAACCCAATAACATTGCCCCCTCGGTAATCAAACCTTGCTTTTACATGCAGTAGAAAATAGCGTAGAATATTTTCTTCTGCATTACATCGTTCGTAACTTCTTTAAAGAACAAACAATAGGGATAATGCATCACAATAGCTACACGAGGCGATCTGCATCAGTAACCAAAGGGTCGACTGTCATTGTCTTGTTATTACAACAATCAAACGACGAGCCGATAACCTATCTGCTCATAATTACTTAATAAATCATTACTTTCAGCGCCTTATGCTGATAAAACAGCCTTTCGACCAATGATTATTTTACTGAGAAGGTTCTAGAATGTTAATAGGTTATTGAAACAGTATGAAAAAGTCAGGTAATTTCTGCACGTTGCTATGGACGAGCTATGTTGATAAACTGAAAAGTTAGGTACCTAGTAAAACATTTACAAGCCTAGGAGAGGTAGTAAGGCTACTCAGTGTCGCTCTGGGCGAGATTTCTACAGCGCCCCCTAACTGCATTTCAATCCCATATGAAATAAGGAAAAGGATATAATGAAATTACCATTTATTAAAACTAGTAAAATTTTACTTTTCTAGCCTTCGAGGTCGAGGTTATCAGCAATTTCAATTTTCGAATGACAAAGTTGCCATGTTTGTCAAAATTCAACCAGTTTTTATTTAGAGATTGATAATGTTTTTCTCTATGGTCCAGGACTTTCGGTAACGTAAACTGCTATGCATGCAGTGCAGTGCTCAGAATTTGACACAGAGTTCCATTCTAATCTTGCCACCATAACGATTTTTTCGCTAAAGCACAGAATACTTAATAGTATACTATAGGTAAAGGCCCTTTTATATCCGTCGCCCTGGGCGGTCGCCTAACCGCGCCTTACCCTAACGCCGGTACTGTACCAACTTGTGTGGTTTTAGGCTCATGTGAATTAGAGAGGAGAGGATGTTTCTGAGCTGCAGTCGTTGCAGTAACCATCGAAGTTGTGCTAGAATTGCACAATGGCTAGCGTGCATGGAGATGTGTGTACTGACTACTCACGCCTTTAACAAGGTCGCTCTCGTCTCTTCTTGTCTCCGCTGTGCGCTGTGTGTGGAAGCTGGCCTGAACAAATATAAGACATCTACTCTATACATATAATTATATTCTTTCGGTTCCGTTATATTTTGGCGGGGACAAGAACTGTGAGTAACGAAGTTCTATGGTTCATGATATTATTAAGAAGTGTTGTAAATAACTCATCCTCCACATTGGAAAAGCTAAGTAAAAAAACCACTTTATTTTAAGTCGCATTATTATCTAAGTCTAGTCAAAGCGAACGACGAGAACATAGCGAAGGGAAAATTGCATTTGGCCGAAAGAGTGTTTTCATATTCTGTCGATTAGTACTTAGACAAGTAGGTACTATTAAGGCTCGAACAGATACACGCGATTAATCGCGCTGCGACAACGAGCCAAGCAAATTTACACTCTAAATGTACTGCGAATGGACCGCGACAAGTCGCCCCGCGCGATTAATCGTGTGTGTCTGCTCGAGGCTTTAGGGAAACTAACGGAATTCTAATTTATTTTTCTTTTTCCAGTCAATTTTCTTTTTACACACCGTCTACAAATGAAGCAAACGAGATAATCATTTAATTTTGCAAAAAATTTACTTATAAACTGAAACTGCGTAGTAGTTAGCGTAGATATATACTGAAAAAAAAATCTGATGTTTTCATAATATTATAATCTGTTGTATGTATCCAATAAACGATGCTGTAGGTAGGTACTTGTATTGTGTGCTCATTTGAGGTCAATGGCATTGTGAAATTCGGCTAAAGACGTCATGTCATAGGGAAAAAAAAACCGGCCAAGTGCGAGTTGGACTCGCCCAGGAAGGGTTCCGTAGTAGCAAGCATAGATTAGGGCTACAATTATATTGAGATTAATAAGTAATATACGCCAACAATAAAAATAACTTTGTTTTTCATAGTGTTTGTATGAATGGCAAAGTTATATTTGCGGTTTTTGAAAATGTACTATATCTCAAAAACTGCTAACTGTATCTCATCCAAACTAATTTTCGTTGGAAGTTTTTGTTGAGGTCTACATTATATATTTTTTTTAGTTTTACCATTCTCTTATTTTAGAAGTTACAGGGGGGGGGGACACACATTTTACCACTTTGGAAGTGTCTGTCGTGCAAACTGTTCAGTTTAGAAAAAAATGATGTTAGTAACTTCAATATAATTTTTAAAGACCTATCCATAGATACGCCACACGTATGGGTTTGGTGAAAAAAATTTTTTTGAGTTTCAATTCTAAGTATTTTTTATTTTCTAAGTATTCAAAATTTGTTTTGTTTTTATTTTTGTGTGAAAATCCTAATGCGGTTCACATAATACATCTACATACCAAGTTTCAAGAGGATAGCTCTTATACTTTCGACAAAAAATGGCTGTGACATACGGACGGACAGACAGACAGACATGACGAATCTATAAGGGTTCCGTTTTTGCCATTTGGCTACGGAACCCTAAAAATCGGTATTAATTTAATTATTGAACCGGTTCCAACCAGATGTTACGCACATCGAAGATTAATTAATCAAAAATAAACTTAATTGATTAAAAAAACCCAAGGGGAATTTTACGTTGCGTGGAAATGTTTAAACACAAAAAAATCTATAGCTAACTTAAACTGGCACAAATATTTGTGTTGTTAGTCGTAATTAGAAAAATATTTAGATGTTCTTAAATACGGAATATTTCTGAATTTAAATATCATTTTCGTGGGGATTTTTCTAATCATATAGTTTTTTAACGTGTCCTTAGTTTATGGACTGTTGGTTGGTTGGTTACAGTTACTATAGCCTTTTATGCGCCCAGTGCTAGCTTGTTTGACTGCATCCTGATCTGGCCAATGGTGGCCCTCATTTGACCATTTCAACACCCCTCCAGGGTCTGCACCCTGTGCCTGGACACCGATGGCACCAACTATTTTCGGCACTGCGTACTCAAATTATATAGGAAAAATGTTAACTAAAGGACATAACCATGTAACAGAGAGGTATCCAACCTCTTTACTTTAAGTTCTTTTTATTGTATTAATATTTTTAAAAAAATTCATGTTTCGAATTTTCAATGTGTCATTGCGTCACCTTCAATTCTTTTCTAACACTTCAATTTTTTCTACGGCTCCGACAGCATGTTCTGTAGTGTTACTTTATTTTCTCATTTTACAATAAACTAAGTACTTATTAAACTCCGTTGTGTTTTTAAAAAAAACTACTACACAACCAGTACGACAGCTCCAAATCCAGCAACCTTTCCAGCTTCCTCTCGGAGGACGATGTGTGTGATGTCTCGGTGGACATAAACCCTGGACCCATAGCCGGCCTTGCCTTCGTAGCCGCTAACTTCGACGGCATCCTTGGCATAGCATCCTTGGTAGCAGCATCTCGGTGGACGGCGTGAGACCCCTGCTCTACCCTTAAAGGTGGCGTAACGCTACAACCATTTATATAATTAGAAGCAACGACTAGGGGGGTCGCGAAATATTTCTTCATGCTAAAGGGGCCGTGCCATGAAAAAGGTTGAAAAACTATGTAATAAACAATATCCCATCCCATTTCCTATAATTTTAATAATCGATATTCAAAAGTGCCTCTTTGATGGCCTAAATTGTAATAAATGATTTGACTTTGAATATCCGTAACGTTAATCAATAAAGGTCCTCACAGGTCGAGGTGTGTGAAATTCGGTCACCTCGTTACGTCAGTGTCTAGACTCATTATTGTTAAAATATATGTGTATCTAGACACGTACCCCTTATCGCCTTCAATTGAGATATTTTTTGTTGCATACGAGGATCTGACATTAAATAGGACTGACTGTGATCCTTGATATGTGATCAAGGACAGGGTGACGGAAGACATAATACACATCTATACATATAATAAATCTGTAGAAAATTCATTTTTGTACATTGAAGAAATTGAAACAAAAAATAACCAGCGTGTGAAAAGATAAGTAACAGAACCCATTTCCATCATTTTTGAAATTTTTGTCTGTTTGTCGGTTTGTCTGTTTGTTTGTGCGCACATCACGTAAAATCTACGAATTCAATGCTGACAATGTTTATATACAAAAATTATACGCAACTTGAGGTTTAACTAAGTTTTTGTTTCATCGAAATCGGTTCAGTCTATTAAAAGTTATTTGAATTTAAAGTGTTTCAGAAGTAAAATTACGGTCAGTTCACACCAAGACGTGCAGTTCAGTAGCGCGATCTAGCTTAGAATAGCAAAACTACATATTCAAATAATTCATCTAAACATATGTACTTCAACGATAAAACGGTAGATGGCGTTAAAATAAACCTGAAATAGAGGTGTTTAAATTGAAGTAACATTGTTTTTTTTTCATCGTAATCAGTTTACATCTTATAAAAAACGTAATTTAATTGTAGCGATTTTATGGAATCATAGGATAGTCAGGACGGGACAAGACGGGACAGGACGGGACAGTACGGGACAGGACGGAACAGAACGGGACATGACGGGACAGGACGGGACGGGACGGGACGGGACGGGACGGGACGGGACGGGACAAGAAGGGACGGGACGGGACGGGACGGGACGGGACAGGACGGGACAAGACGGTTCAGGACGATATGATAATTTGTTCACAATATTGTTAATATTAAAGAAGCACTATAGTTCCGCCAGATAAGTATGGAATAAAATAAAATAAGATACGTTGACCTCCGTATTTTGCAATATTTCAAAACCATTCGAAAAAATGTAGAACGACCAAAAGCAACGCATCGTGGTAAGACGCGATCTTGACCTTATATATTATTTTATTTTGTTTGAACGATGGTGGTATGAAATTCGAACGATGCATTATTAGGATCAATGACCTTTATTCCAGACTTATTTGGCGGGGACTATAGCTTATATAAAAGATTGTATCGGTATCCTCCAACACCGCTTCGCACTAAAAATATGGATTGTTAAGTTCTGACATCCACGCGAACGAAGTCGCGGGCACAGCTAGTTACACATAAAAAAAGTTTGCAATCACTTTGAAGAATCGAAATCTTTTTTGTTACGATATTTTATTTATTATGACTTCTTCTTCTTTTTAGATTCTTTATTTAAAAATATAGATTTAGAAGAAAATAAAACAGTTCAATTGTTTTTACATAAAATTAAAAATAATATATCAGCTCATGCTAGTGATCTCAAACTTTTTTGATGTGTGTATGCAAATGCAATAGTTAGTAGATGCAACTTAGTAGATGCAATTTTTTTAGTAACTAGCTTTTGCCCGCGGCTTCGCTCGCGTAATCAGTCGAAAATCTAAGAAGAACTTTCATCCCCTATTTTACCCATACGGGTAGAATGTATCAAAATCCTTTCTTGGGGATGTCTACGTCATAGTAGCTTTATGCATGAAAATTCTCATAAAATTGACAAAGTTTCATACAAACTTTCATCCCCTATTTTATCCCCTTGAGGGTAAAATTGATCGAAATCCTTTCTTAGCGGATGCCTACGTTATAAGATCTACCAGCCCGATCCGTCTAAAATCTAAGAAGATTTATACAAACTTTCATCCCCTATTTTATCCCCTTAGGGGTGGAATTTATCAAAATCCTTTTTTAGGGGATGCCTACGTCATAGTAGCTTTATGCATGTAAATTCTCAGCCTGATCGGTTTAAAATTGACAAAGTTTCATACAAACTTTCATCCCCTATTTTATCCCCTTGGGGGTAGAATTATTCAAAATCCTTTCTTAGCGGATGCCTCCGCCATAACATGATCTACCTGCATGACAAATTTCAGCCCGATCCGTTCAAATCTAAAAAGATTTAGACAAACTTTCATCCCCTATTTTATCCCTTTAAAGGTGGAATTTATCAAAAACCTTTCTTAGGGGATGCCTACGTCATAGTAGCTTTATGCATGTAAATTCTCAGCCTGATCGGTTTAAAATTGACAAAGTTTCATACAAACTTTCATCCCCTATTTTATCCCCTTGGGGGTAGAACTATTCAAAATCCGTTCTTAGCGGAGGCCTCCGTCATAACATGATCAACCTGCATGACAAATTTCAGCCCAATCCGTTCAAATCTAAAAAGATTTATACAAACTTTCATCCCCTATTTTATCCCTTTAGAGGTGGAATTTATCAAAAACCTTTCTTAGGGGATGCCTACGCCATAGTAGCTTTATGCGTGTAAATTCTCAGTCTGATCGGTTTAAAATTGACAAAGTTTCATACAAACTTTCATCCCCTATTTTATCCCCTTGGGGGTAGAATTGATCAAAATCCTTTCTTAGCGGGTGCCTACGTCATAACATCTACCTGCATGCCAAATTTCAGCCCGATCCGTCCAGTGGTTTGGGCTGTACGTTGATAGATCACTATATCAGTCACCTTTGAGTTTTATATATTTAGATTTATTCATAAGTTATTGGGTATTTTAACTAAAATCGGTTAATTAAGATTAGTTCGGTATGTTTTTTTTTTATTTGTAACTACCTATATGTATGAATGTCCGCAAAAAAAAAAAATATTCAGGTTGAGTTGTTTGATATCAATTTTAAATAGTTACTTGCATACGTACGTGTACTATTGTCGTTCAGTTAAGTAGATTTATAAAATTTAAAACGAAATACAAATCAATTCACAACGGACGTGGCTTCTCTACTCTGTATTTTTCCTTTTGGAAAACATTATAGTCAAAAAAAAATGGTTTTACCAAAACCTTCAATAATTTAAATATTCAAAGTTTTGGTAAAACCTTTTTTTAAACTATTTATAAGAACTCGGAAAAACCGAACTCCAAATAAGTGAATGGAGAATAATTAAACAGCGATGATTTCCCCATTTGCTGTATGTAACAGCGACTGAAGTTGTCGAAAACAAAATAAAGTGCGTCACGTTTTTTTTTTCTATTTTATGAATTTAAAAGTTGTAATTATAAAAAAAACAATTTTCGAAATTGAATCAATAGTCCAGAAGCAGTGCTTCGGCTTTGTTATTCTATCATCGCTGTCACTTCACATCACAACCAATTCTTATTCAATTTTGCAACAGCATTCCGCTTGTTTTCAAGCGAATCGAAACGAAAAGCGACATAACCACATTATCGTCATCAAATGTAACACATATTATCATTAAGTAAATAATTTACGTAGACTTTACAACCCTTAGAGGCCCATAACATGGTAGTTTTACTGATAACTACTGATACCGCTGGTCACGACACCACCATCATTAGACCAGCCGGTTTGGCGATCAATCATGAAGAGTTATTGTAATCTAATGAATGTGAGATGTGCTCCACTGATACTGAGCTAAGTATTCTATGTTACGTCAATGCGCAAATCTGCCATCTATCATGCTTAGGCCTACTTAGTCGACAACGGATGTCGCGGTGGGATTTCTGGCCATCATTGTTGCCGGCGATTAATGGGTGACTCGCCGTCTCTCAAAGAGCTGTCAGAAATTCGACGGGGGGCCTTGAAGGCCCAAAGCCTGCCGGGGTCGTGGGACCGTCTTATTAGGTTACTGTGACCCCGGAACGGTAAAGGGCTATTGAAGGACACCGTGGATTTTAGTCAGTACAAGTCTGACAGTCCATTCCGCTATACTCAGGGTGGGAGTAGGTACTCATTTGATGATTTTACCAAAATAAGGCCTACTTAGTGGATCGTTACTATGTATTGGTTTTTGGGTTGGTTTCACCCGGCCCGCTGGCCCTGCCCCGTCAAAGGGCTGGATGGGAAAAATTGTATCTTAGACCCGGCTCTGGCATCGGCACGTAACGGTGTGGACTGGAGATAAATTTGATTGGTCCCATCCACCCCGATATTTAATACATTGAAAAAAAATAGTTTCATCGACCGCTGGGGTCTTGTATAAATTGATACAAGAGAGAGCCAAGCGAGCGCGAGGTCTTTCAGACCCCGGCATCATTCGTATGGTTTTTTTAACCTCCCATTATAGAAGTCCTGCAAAGCGGTGCTCGGTCGACAGAGTAGACCGGCCGAGCCGCCTAGACAGGTCCAGCGGGGTGGATGCGACCAAAATCCAGTGCCATCCACCCCGTTATATGCCAATGCCGACACGAAAGGGATCGGTGATACAATTTTTCCCATCTAGCCCGTTGACGGAACAGGGCCAGCTCGCCGGATGAAACCAACCCTGGTTTTTGTTCCCTATTCGTTGTTTGCGCAATAACTCAATAATGCTTGCCTTGGTATGGCAAGCCATGGGCTTATTCATAACTGTAATTTTTTTTTTAACATATGGCTTATATTTGGCTGTGACTGTCCTGATGTGTGGTGATGATGTGGCCGAGCATCGTGGGGGCCCGTATCACTATATACCGTACGTTTAAATAAAAAAAACTAAGATGTTTTCATATACTTAAATAAAAGTGTGTAATCCTATGACCGTCTCATTAATCATACGATGTTTTGTAAAAGATACATTGTCTGACGAAAGAAGATGACTTTTATAACAATATTTTATAATCGGTGCAGGCAGCAATGCCGTGTTATTTTTCAATAATTAAAGAATTCATGATAAAGTGACTTATTGACATCACGTAAGGTTCAGTATCAAACGGATGGGTATCACGAGGAGGAGCAGTGGAGGCTCTACGACAATGCGACAATGTTATCTATGTGCTGCGTAACGACGGCGAGTTAACGACTGTAACGACGCTTTTATCGCAAAAATACGTGATAAACGAATTATTTTTAACGATTTTCAAGTTCCAATTTGTCGTTACTTTGATAGAAAAATGTTGTTGTTAAGTACGGCACAATAACCTTAACTTTGCCGTTTGCCAGTATTCGAATTTCTTTGGAAAAAGATTAGGCAAACTAACCGATGCGAATTAATGGAGTCTAGTAAATTCTTCGGCAAATCCAGTCAATGTTCATACTTTGAGAAAAGATTTTTTGGCGGTTTGCGAGCGCTGATAAGTACTTGAGCTCATTCTCAACAATTTCTAACTCTGAATTAGGTGTTAAATGGAAATTTTTGAGACAAATATGTGGAAAATATAATAACCACCATGACACCTTTCTGTTGCATACATAAAGTCAAGTTTTGGGCGCGGTATACATTTCAAACCGAAGGAACTAGAAACATTAAAAAAAAATTGGAGGTATTTTATATTAATTATTACAATACCAGCAAATCTACGATTTTGTCGAACCTTTCGACGAACGGGTGATTAATGCCGTTTTTGACACTATGATGCGCCCTCGGGAGCAGGTGCCCGGGGCATGTGCCCCACCTGCCGCCCTTAGATCCGGCAATGTGCGAAATAATCAAAATCTTGACTAAATTTAGTTTGATGAAAACTTGAGAAGCACGATGAACTAAGATTCCAAGAGAGATTACCTAGAGATTACCTATTTATAGTACGTAGATAGCGTTGCCAAGCGTCCGGATAAAGCCGGACACAGGCTTATTGGTTGCATTCCGGCCAAATTAGACCGCGTCCGGCCTGTCTTTTCATTTCTTGCTATTTTGTGTCATGGATGCCTACCTATTCAGATTCTTCCGGCCACTTTAGCAAGATCGTCTGTCCACCTTGTCGCAGTCAGTACCCTTAGCACGAGTTTTCAGTATTTGTGACGTAAAGTAAACTGGAACTTTGACAATTTCAAATTGACAATTTTCAAGGAAAAAAATTAGTTCCTTCTTCGCACACCAGAGGCACTGTTCCATTTTTTCATACAAGAAACGCTGTAAATACTGAAAAGACGCTGTAAAGTAAAAGGGTGAAAACGCGTGCTAAGGGTACAGTTCTCCGACGGCCGGGCACGCCGCAATCGCGGCGGTAAGACCCCTCTTTGAGGAGTGGCTGGATAGGAGTCACGGCGTCCTGACCTACCGCATGACGCAGGTCCTCACCGGACACGGAAGTTTCGGGAGGTACCTGTGTCTAAGGAGAAAGGAGGAAACGCCTGGGTGTCACCACTGCGAAGATCGCCCGGAGGACACAGTAGAGCATACGGTGCAAGACTGCCCCGCTTGGGCAGAGCACCGACGTGTCCTCACGGCGGCGATAGGCGGAGACCTCTCGCGCCCGGCATTGGTTGCGGCCATGCTGCGGGGCGAGACGGAGTGGGAAGCGGTCGCCTCCTTCTGCGAAGCAGTAATGCTCGCGAAGGAGGAGGCGGGCCGCGCGAGAGAGAGGGCAATGTCCTCCCTCCGCCCCACCCGCGGTGGTTGGCGCCCACGGCGTCGGACGTCGCAAGACGATCTCCGGCCACCGTAGGCGCGGGCATGCGGGCGGCGAGTAAAGGGCAACTCGCTGCCCGACCATGGACCATGCCCGGGTCGACGGCGCGTTGTGTTCCACGCGCGCCTCAAAGAGCGTCAGCGTAATGACGGGGCCCCCTCTGTAGAGGGCCAAAGCCTGCCGGGGTCGCGGGACTTATACCATTACCGTGACCCCGGAACATAAAGGGCTATTGAAGGACACCGTGGATTTTAGTCAGTACAAGTCTGACAGTCCCTCCCGCCCTGCCCGGGGTGGGAGGACTCATTTGATGATTTTACCACGATAAAAAAAAAAAAAAAAAGGGTACAGTTCTAGTCTTTTTAAAAATCAGTATGATGCGAAAAGCCGAAAAAACTAGCTGGACAATGTACCTAGTCATAACGTTTTCTTTCTACCTGTGACCGCACATGATCACAAACCGCCACTGGTGATGGGCGGTTTAACACCCTGTCTATACAGCATGATCATCACCGTTATCATTATAAATGTGAGCTTTAGTAGGTACCTGTCTCTAGCAAATGATGATACATCGAGAGATATTCTTCATATCTGCTACAGATTAGTCGATCATAGTCCATCTCACGGCTTAATTATGAGGTAATCATAGTTATCATTATGCAGGTGGCCTGTCTTAAATACAGGTGTACACTTATTATTCACATCACTCACCTGACACCTGACAGTTAGGAGAAATGAAAGTCAATGATAATAAGGACCTATCAAGAAATAAGTTGCTATATATCTACCGGTGCATCCACACCGCCGGTAACATTTGTAGCTCAACGTTTCCAAATGTTGCTCGGTAACATCCGCCAACAAAATGTTACTAAGTGTTGACGTGTTACTGTAAGTCGAGTAACGTTGCTCAACATTCGGTAACATCAGCCAACAAAATGTTATTTAATGTTACTAAGTGTTGACGAGTTACTGTAAGTCGAGTAACGTTGCTCAACATTCGGTAACAATGTTACCCCCATTATCTAACAATGTTGCCGATTGTCGAGCAACGTTACTCGACATACAGTAACACGGCAACATTTGTTGTCGGATGTTACTGCGGTGTGGCTGAGTAACAATCAACAAATAGTAACAAGGAGCCACAAAAGTTACCGAATGTTACCGTGTTGCCTTTTGTTGCTCCACAAATGTTACCGGCGGTGTGGATACACCGTACAACAATCAAAGTAGTTGCCTTAAAACAGATGCCTTTATGACATGTTGCCTGTGCAGAGTTTCGTCAAGAATTAAGAAAAGAAATCCAGTAACTGGGTTGTGGATGTCAGATAAGCATTCGCTGTTGTCTAAATTCTGGTATTCAGCTGCACCCATTTATACTGGAAGCTGATACTAAGATCGATGAGATTGAGGTTAAGCAGATGATGAGCACGAAGCTACAGTTTAAAACTATTATAGTTATTATTGTTAAAACTAAAAAAACCGGCCAAGTGCGAGTTGGACTCGCGTGAAGAGGGTTCCGTACGATGTTACCTATCACGTTTTTTTTAACTCTGACCCAAATTGGTACGCACAATTTTGAGTGATTTACCATGTTATTTTAATATCATGGACTTCTTATAGGTTTTCCTATAATCTATAAGTAGAAAACTAATTTCTGTATTTTTTTCAAAAATTTTAGGTTCAGTAGTTTCGGAGATAAGGGGGGGAATGCAAATTTCGTCTATTTTCTTGAATAAGTTGGAAACTATTTATTTTAAAATTACAAAAAAAAATACATTTAAAATTGTCTCAAGAAGACATTTCATTTGATATGTCACACGATGCAGTTTTCTAAACTTTTTTTTTAATTTTCCCCTTTCTCCCCTCCAAAAATTACCTCCCACATACAGATTTCATCTATTCCCGTCACACCTCTGTGCTTCGGTCACAGGAATTGATATGTGTACGTGTACCAAGTTTCAACCCAATCGGTCTAGTAGATTCGGAGATAATTAACTGTAAGCGACAGACAGACGGACACACGAGTGATCCTATAAGGGTTCCGTTTTTGTATTCGGACGTACGGAACCCTAAAAAGGGACAATCATTAATAGTAAAACAGTAAAAAACTCATTAAGAAGCGCCTATGGCACGCGTTGACCTCGTAGACTCAGACTTGATCCGGAGCCCGGACAATTATTTATTTATTTATACATTACATCAGAACACGCCCCCGGCGCCGACATACGTCGTGCGATGTTCTGATAACAAACAGATAAAAAAACCCAAAGATCACGTGTTTATTTGGGTGCGCCTGCGTCCCACGCCTCCGCAGTAGAGGCGCTGATGAAACTGTACCAAAATAGACCCTGCTTAGTTAACTTGGCGCGACGTGTCGTCAGCTTATCTTAATTTAGTTTGTGTGTATTTTTGGCACGTCTAATGATAATTTACTTGATAGACTACCTTGAGAGGTGTTCGTGGGGGACCGCGTGTTCGTCGCGCGTTGTTTCGTAAACAACGAATACGAATGATAGAGAAATGTGAAAATGTAATCCATGTTTATGTTAAGGATAATTTAAAGCCCCTAAATTACGAAAATACATAAAGTAAGACCAAGAATGAGATACGAGTATCAGACTTTAAAAAAAGACGTCAGCTCATAGTGGACTGTTGTGTGTGGTTCACTAGTATTTACATAGTAGAGGAAATGGAAAACCGTCACCTGCACTCAGTAACAATTGCACGCCACCGCCATTTAGCTCAATTCCAAGAAACAGCCAGCCTCAGTGAGCTGCAGCTGCTACCTTCCCCCATCGAACTTCTTGGCTTCAAAGTACCCTTAAGGTGTTTTGAATAACCAATTAGATTTTCACATTTGCTCTCCGCTTAGCTTCGATGGAAATCTGTTTTTTTTTTAATATAAAACGTTGCCCCACTCTACGATCCTGTATCGTGGGTTCATTTACAAACATAGAAACTCACAAACACCCAGACCCCGAACAATTACTTGCAGACTACACAAAATAATATTTGTTCCGTGCGGGGATCGAATCCGCGACACGCAGCGCTCTCTCTTGTCTCCGCTCCTCTGGATACACTTTTTTTTTCTTTTGGATGGCAAAATCATCAAATGAGTCCTCCCGCCCTGGGTGGGGCGGAAGCAACGACCATATATAACTAGACTCCTAATCACAGGCGACCGATGTCTGTCAAAATGGTCGTTGGGCGGAAGGGACTGTCAGACTCTAACTGACTAAAATCCACCCGTGTTCCTTCGGACGCCCTTTACGTTCCGGGGCCACGGTATCCTGGATTAAGAAAAATTCCGCGACCCCGGCAGGCATTTGGCCCCACAAGGGGACCGGTCGGTGACGCGTGAAACACGACGCGCCGCCGACCCGGGCTTGGTCCTTGGTCGGACGGCGAGCTTACCCATTACTGCGGTGCTGCGGTTGGCCACAGTTTAGCATTGGTAGAAAAATAATGTTTTACCAATGACAATAGCTTTAAGCTAGAATTTCATTCGTAAAATCTTTTGCAATAGGTGCGTCCAATTTGTAAACAACTTCAGCTTCTTTGATAATTTTAGTTTTATTCAATTGAATAAAACAACTCTATGGTTTCTTTAGTAATTTAGAAAACTTATTTTCTTAGTCATTTGTAACACGATAACCAGTTCAGGTTCATTACAAATTAACTTAATGAGCCTTTACATAAATCCTATCTTTATCAGCCAAATACTCGTATAAGTAAAAGTCATTTACACAAATAACATAATAATGTTTTGTGTTCCAAAGAATGATGTTACGTAACGTGAGCCGGCCACAAAATAAATGACATAATATTATTTATATGAACAACATCTTTGGAAATACCACAAGTGGACTGGATCCTTCTTAAAGAAAAAAAGGCTCTACTCGCTCAGCATTCCTATCTCTATTCTACCAAGTATAGACAACGTTATTTTTATTTAATTCAACAGTTTTTGCACGAGTATGGCACGTTCCGTACACCATTGAAGAATAAGGAACATTTCTTTTCTATTTTTGTTTTTTCTTCCATGGACAAACCTCATTCGGTGCCATACTACGCGTGCAGGCTGGTATTTTTTCATTGTAGTAGCACAATATTTTTGTAAAATGTCAGTACCCCTAGCACGAATCATTTTCGAAAAAGTACTCGTATCGTCTTGGAAAGAATTTTGTATGGGAACTTGAACAGCGCCTCTGGTGAGCGTAAATTAAACTATTAGTTTTGTTAATTAGGTTTATTATGTTCTGAAAATTAGTTTAATTTACGCTCACCAGAGGCGCTGTTCAAGTTCTCATACAAAATGCTTTCCAAGACGATACGAATACTTTTTCGAAAGTGATTCGTGCTAGGGGTACAGTTCACACCTATACTTCTACTAATTTATGTAGTTCATTTTTAAACGTCAACTAAAGTTTTATGTTCTGTAACGTCAATGTTAGTTCTGGACTGCTGGCGAGTTCCAGATGTTACTCTGGTCATTTGATGAAACACGCTTGTGTGGAGGTTCAAAACATATCTAATTTTCGGTACTATAGTTTTAGGTGTAGTACCAAAGAGAAGACAAAACAAGTTTGAAAAAAATTAGCGACAGTAACAGCCTTTGCTTATGAGCTTATTTAGTAGAATTTTGATTAAATACACGAACAGGAAAGTGTCAAAACTTTGAAATAAAATTGTTCTGAAACTTTCATTTCACTGTTTATGTAACTAAGTTCTAGTTTATTTTTGAAATTTTTAAACATTGTTACAATGTCAAGCACCTACCTAATTTGCAAACCAATAGTAATACCTAATTTGATAACCTTTAGGTATAAAAGTCTATCATCAGGCCAGCACGCCGCCGGGTCTCACAATTATTATAATTGTGAGCACGTGCCCCCGACTGATCCACGTCAACGGACATTTTTCAGGCACACTCAATAAAGCTCAATATTGCATCACCCACGTTGAAAACCTTTATCGTATTTCGTCATGATCACCGGTTTTTTAAACCCATTTTAACTGCGTAGTAAAAAATGTGCGAATTATTAACATTTTATAACATTATTTCCTTTAAGATTAACGGCTAGTTTCTGAATCACCGGCGTTATTAAATAAATCCTTTGATAAAAGTGGTGATACGATCATAATTTGGGGATAATTATTGTTTATAAATAGACTGATAAGAGTTAGATTCAAATACAGTCATTCAAAATATTGATTGGTTGGATAAGAAGTTCGTTAGTCCACTTTTGAAAAGGTTAGGGTCTTTTTACTTTAATCCAATATCTTTTGGTGTCGGGGACAAGAAGTAGACAGTTAGATTGCTATCGTCAACTAATTTTCACACGGGTGACGCCAAATTTTGCTAATGTCATTGCGCCATTTTTAGGCGGCGTTAATATAAAAATATTCGAATCAAAGTAACGATTTTGAGGATCATATAGGTAGGACTGGCTTATGCAATATTTGAAAACAGGAGCCTTCTGTCACTTACTAATGTTTTAGTTGGGGAAAAGAAATGGCGAAGATGTGCGATTTTTTTAGTGTAGAAAGAAAGTTTCATTTTCGTCTTACCGTCATCTTTGTTCTGATCCCTAAAAAAAGAACTTTATTTATTTACAGGCATTATTATTTTTATCACCTTTCCACAAACAATAAATAATGATTTTCGTTGATTAATACCAAAAAGGGAATATGAGAAACGAAAATTTAATCTCCATGAGATTAAATTTTCGTGTTTCTCATATCTGTACCTCAAGAACCATAGCCCCTAACAAACAGGGCTGGGCAAAATACATGCTTTGCTTTAATTGAAATACAAATTACCAAATACAGTAACGCAAGTAATTAAAATATAAAATACAAAATACAGTATTTTAGCCATTTTTAATTGATTCTAATTACAAATTACATATGGGTTGCCATCTCTAAAATTTGTAAATCAGAACAAGACGCCTGAAAACCTCGGATTTTAGAGTCCAGAACCCGGACATAAGTCGAAGTGCGTACCGTAGCAATTGCGTCGGGAGGGGTCCCGGGACGGTGTGCGCGTGTTCCGGGCGGCCCAAGACTTTAAATTTTTAAACCCGGGTTTAAAAATTTAAAGGAGGAGGAAGGGGGCTTCATTTGTATGAAGCCCCCCCCCGACCCCGGACGCTCCCCGGATACCCTCTAAACTAGGAAAAATCCGGGGAAACCCGGACGGATGGCAACCCTAATAACATATTACAAAATAAGTAATCTAGAACAGCATGGGCTGAATGGCTGAAAAGTAAAGGAAATTCCTTAGCTTGACGTTCACAGTTCGAAATTCTTTTTTTTTGCGTTTTGTTGGCCATGTTTGACGTACAGTCACAGCGTACAGTGTACACATAACAGGTACAGTGTTGCCAACTCTGATAGTTACTTTACCATCATTGCACTCTCGCCTCGCACTCACACTCACGTTCGGTAAATGAAATTTAAATGTATTTTTTAATGTTAAGTATTTTGAAGCCTCAAGTATTTGAAATACTAATTACAAAATACTTCGTTGTCTGGTATTTGAAATACGAATTTCAAATCACATTTTAAGGAAGTAATTGAAATACAAATACAAAATACGTATTTGTATTTCAATTATGTATTTCAATTACAAGTAATTCAAATACTGCCCAACCCTGCTAACAAATATACTTTCGACTCCGTTACCGGTGCCCCCTGAGATCTGGGGCCTTACCACGAGCTCTTAACGCGATCCAGTTTAGGCTGCGGGAAAGAGACAGAGCTATACAAGTCGTCTAGCGCCATCTCTTTCCCACAGCCTAAACTGTATCGCGTTACGAGTTCATGGTAGGCCACCTGATGCCCCTAAGTAATTGCTTAATTTGCTAAGGGATTAATCCGGAACTGAATGACAGTAAAGCTGCGCGGGCTGGCGAGCAGTTAGCCAGTGCTCATCAAACAAGGACTACTCGAGCGGTCAGTGTATGCATGGCGACTGCGAAAAAAGCAGTTCGTATATGATCGTAAGCCTATAGTTTGTTATGCAGTCCCAGCTTGAATCAGTCGATACAAGATATGGCTGGCCCAATTATGAGACAACCGATTTGTGATTTACCGTCACATTGTTGGTCACATAGAGAAAGTTAGTTCGATAGTCAACATCACGTTTTACTGATACACTCATTTAAATTGTAAAACGAAATTCTAACTTATCTCCTGCTTTATCGTCGGAATTTCCAACTTATCTATTCATATAATAAATCTGTAGAAGGGTCAATTCTGTACATTGAAAATATTGAAAAAAATAAATAGCGGGGGGTGTTGCTGGATCGATACCAAACCCAAACATGTGATTAAAAAAATTTTTGTCTGTCTGTCTGTATATGCAGGCATCACGTGAAAACTAACGGTTCGATTTCGATGAAACAGTGGGCGAGCGGTCGTCCGTGGAATTAATATTGTATGCGTGTAATTTTAAACCGTGCTTTTCAGCGCGACCTTTTTGATTACTGTTTGGGTCCAATAGATATTTATAAGATGTCATTGTCAGAGTTACTCAAAATGGAGAAATAAACCATCCACGCGAAGACCGACATCCACGCGGACGGAGTCGCGGGCGGAAGCTAGTTCATAATAAATAACTTAATATCTAAATCATGCACAGATTAAATCATATTTGTACCAAGACATGTATGTTTTATCACTGAATCAATATCAAAAGTGAGAGTAAAATGTTATAAGAAGCTTAAAAAAACGATAAAGTTTTATTATGTACTTAATCATCACATATCCTCTTTGCCATCGTATAACTATGTGTCAGGTATTTAGATAACTGACTCTTAAACTTCTGTACTTTATTTAAGTTATTTTTTCATTCGCACCTCGAGTTTTCTTTTTTAAACCACACAGTCTTACCCCCCGATCACTTCGGATTAACATACATAACTGGCAACAACCTCTAGCTAAACCTACAGAGATGGGGTGCTAAGACAGGAAACCTCCACGTGCGCCCGTGGACTGGAGTTCCCTCTCGGATACGTCCGTGGGGAAGACCAGTTTTTTCGGGCCGGTGCACCCTGGGAATGGGATGCGGGCAAAAACTCTTCCTTAGGCACTGTGTGCCTAAGGGGTCTCTTTGCCCGTATGCGAATAGCCTGTCGGGTGGACGCTCCAACGCGTGACCCTCTGATTAGCAGAGGGCACAGCGGCGGAGCGGGCTTGCGGACGGTGAGTAATGGGTAGCTCGCCGTCCGACCAAGGACCAAGCCCGGGTCGTTGGCGCGTCGTGTCGTGTTTCGCGCGTGCCTTCGGGGAGTAGTCAGCAAACTGACGGGGCCCCTTATGGGGCCAAATGCCTGCTGGGGTCGCGGGTTTTTCTTAACCCAGGATACCGTGGCCCCGGAATGTAAAGGGCATCCGAAGGAACACGGGTGGATTTTAGTCAGTAAGAGTCTGACAGTCCCTTCCGCCCCACCCAGGGCGGGAGGCCTCATTTGATGATTTTACCACCTAAAAAAAAAAAAACCTACAGAGATTCCAAGCGTAATATTATTTGTTACTTTCAGCTTTTCCCAGCGGCTTCGCTCCCCCCCCCCCCCCCCTTATTGCCTATGCCACTCAGGACCAAAGCAGCATTCAACTGGTGAAAGAATTTTTGAAATCGGTCCAGTAGTTTTTGAGTTTATCTATTACAAACAAACAAACAAAAATACAAAGTTTTCCTCTTTATAATATTAGTGTAGATTAATGTTAGGTAGTTATAAAGAAAACCGTCCAAGTGAGAGTCGGAGTTGCGCTTTTAAAAATCAGGTTAATAATAACGACAAAAATATAGGTTTTCCCAGCAGTGGTCAGATTGATGGTAAGACTAGCCTGCATGTCGAATGGGATTTTTTCCCCGTTAAAAAGGTCATGTCTGTCGTATGGGAGCCCCCCTAAATATCTTGATTATTCTGTTTTTTTGTTAGTTTTTTTTAGAGCTTGTTGTTATACTTACATCATCAGAGAAAATTTCAACTGCCTAAATATCACGGTTCATGAGAGACTGCCTGGTGCCAGATGGATGCTCGGATCCCGTTTTCTCCTTTGGGTAGAAAATACTAAATAGACTTGGTTATTTAAAAATAACCTGTTATAACTATTCTTGTGTCTTTTTTTAAACATTTTATCACTCTAAGAAGTCTTTATCGGTGCGGAAAATGCCCAATTACGAGTATAACAGATACGGTCGGTCATCGTGAGTTAGAGAATCAGGTTAGTTAGTTAAGTAGGTTCAGATCAAATGTGAGGAAAATTATGTAAAGGAAGTGGCCGGAATACCCTATTTAGTTACGTATACCGCATATAAGCTTTATATAAATTGTGGTACTTCTAAAAGAATTGTTTCAAAGGCCCCTGAATTGGGGATTAATTAAAATTTTGGGGCTATTGCCTCAAATCTATCTCCTCATTTTAATCCTGAGCATCAGGCAGGTAAAGAGTTCTATTCAATTCCCAGGAAAGTCAGTGTTATTAGGTTTTTCGCTGAGAATTTCTCTTACGGAACCCGGGATCAGTTTTTGTGCGGCCGGTTGTTAGCAATAAATAGGCTTGCCCGTTGCCCGTATAACGAGGACTTGAAACATAACTGGCAAAATGAGAGAGTATGTAGTATAGAAGCAGTTATGTTTCACCCTTTAAGGATTTCTAGACGTGATAAAGTTATCCAAAAAGACAACTTTTCCGTCTAAAACCCATCCTGAATCATCTGTTACCATCCGGAAAACGTCTCATAATCCGAGGCCGTGATAGTCTTAGTTTATTTTGATCGGCCGCACCGTTGTTAACCTAGATAGATAAACAGATACAGGGGTCTAAATGTTCACGTTATTTACTGTTAAATGAACCAAGGTTTTTAAATCTCATTGACCTAATTAGCCCGGCGAGGTAGGTACGATAGGTCGCGCGCTAGTCAGACCAGACACGGAGCGCCGACAGTCTCGAGATGCCTCCATGAACTTTCTTGTTTACATCAATAATTAGTTAATTGTGTCTCATTATGATTATCTTGTGTAATAGGTACAGATGTACTAATTGTCCCTGCGAGTGTCGTTAAGCACGTGCTTGTCTGGTGCACTCAGAGTGCGCCGGGAGCTGTAACCCACAGATTTAGGCAGCGCGCAAACGTTGGACACTTTTGTGTCTTGTGTCAGATAAAAGCTAGGTACCGATAAATATTTGATTTCCACAGAACAAGTATGAAATCATCTACTCCTTGGTTCATACGTAAACATCTTTTGTGTCCTGTTGCTTACAATTAACATAAAATACTCATGAACTAAGATTCCCTGTGATGGTGTGCCGTGTCGGCAACAAAGTGTCTACGTTTGCGCAGCGCCTACGTATTACGTAGCTCAAGAGATATAATTGTTGACTGAATTGGTTCAAATTGTCTTTTATAAAAAAAACTTTTGGCTTTGTTTTATAATTCATTGACTATGGCCACCGACTTCCGAAAGAAAAGTTAGTTTACAGTTTTTTTGTGTTTGGTTTTGAAGACTGTTCCCTTTTTTTTAAAAGTTTTTTATTTAATTTCCCTTTTTAGTTTAGATATTCAACAAAAATCTTCATATAACCGGCATCTCTGAAAATCTACAATCCAAGTAAGCAAAAACGGATCCACGCGGGCAACGTCACGGGATATCTATTAGTGTTATATACTAAATCCTTCTCCAGAATTTAATGAACACTTTCCTGGAAACCGCATCAAAATCCGTTCAGCCAAACGCGAGATAATCGCGGACAAACATACATACAGGTCAAACTGAGAACCTACTTTTTTTTTGAAGTCGGTTAAAAGTATTTAAAGCCAGGCACCACAAAATAAACTCCAGAAACTGATATTCAGAACATTACAATGAAACCTACCTATGTATTATGTTGTGCTTTAAAAATTCTTCATATTCCAATTACTAAAATTCGTAATTTACAGCTTTCAAAAGACTTTAAAGTGTTTTTATTCGAAATTGGTGCAACATTTTTCAGCGGAATCTTCCTCCACATTTTTTTTATCACGCTATGGAGATGTGCATGTACCTTGACCAGGAACAGAAATATGCGAACTTATCATTTGAATCTACTACAGAATTCTGAACTTCCGACCTCATTATATTTTCGTCCATATCTGCCTAAAACTAGTTTTTAACGTTACTTAATTATTTTATCTGGTTAAAACTGGATTATTTCACGTGATTATCATTTACTTCGCTGATTTTAATTGAACTGTTCTTTACTCATTTTAATGTTCATAACTTACCTATTTTTTTTTTCAGTGTTTCGTGTCAAAGATAAGCCGTGGCTTGTGCTACCGTATCTTGTATACTTTATAGACATACTCAATTTTATGTATATGTTGCAATTTGTTATGCATATGTAGCAAAACGCTTTAATTTAATTAACTTCAGAAATTCTTACATAATTATTAATTATAAAAAAAACCCTACATGTACACACTACCTTTAAAAACTAAAAATAAAACTAAAAAATTTACAAAAATAACTAAATTAAAACTAAAATTAATTTATATGGCGTCAAAAAATTCATCCACATCGCTGTCAATGGGGAAAGTGCCCAGAACGCTGGCAGCATTGCCGCGTTGAATGGCAATGCTGATCCTTTGACCGAGAAATAGGCCAGCCCTCTGGTCACGAGTGGCGTCGACTATACGCTTGGCGATGTCTTTGAAGACTCGGTGGGCACTCGGACCCCATGGCCCTAGTGTTTCAACCCCAAACGGCTCAAACACATAGCTAGAAGTCAAGCCATTGTATTTGCGCCGTTTGAGGTTTTCGGCACTTGCAGCAGCCGCACCAGCACAGCATGTAGTACCAGGAAGATGGGACGGCGCAAGGTTGTCGACACATGTTGCATCCCACACCAAAGGTCTACCCAACTTCCATGACATTATAGTCATCCCATCTGGTCTCTTCCCATCGTCGCGTGCCAAGCCACTGGGTTCTAAAACGGCTGGCACCCCGGCGGTGACAAGAGCACGACGGATAATGTCATTTATACTAGCGTGCCGTGCTAGCCGACCTGCACTCTTGCTGCAGGAAAGGCCATGGTGCCCGAGGCAGACGCCTTCGTCACACTGATAACGATGTGGAGCCCCTCAAGGAGCGCCCAGACACAGGCATGTAGCGATCCGGAAGGTTTCGTCACCCAGCATGGTACCTATGTTGGGTGAGGGTAGTGCCTGAAGCCATAGACCCGACTCCCACTCGCCCACAGCCAGCAGGCGGGCACGCTCTACAGAATTGGTTGACGTATTAATAAGATTATACCGTACCAACCTGCAGAGCGGCTCATCCCACTGCCTCTAGGAAGATGGGTTCACGGGTCGATCTGAATCCGGGCAAGTCATTTTCCAGGCGTTCTCCGCATCTGTCAAGCACGGCACTTCGGAGTCAACCAGGGAGAGACTGGTTAAGGTTTCAGTGCTGTGGACAGAGGACAGGAACGCCGGTAAACTCACACTAGAAATTTTGCGGAAATTTTTTGTAGCGAAATATATAAAAACCTGTGTGTTTAAATTTATCTACGAAAACAAACGGAAAATTTCGTGTTAATTTTTTTTAATGTTTTTATAAATATGGCACGGGTCAAGCATGACGCGAGCCTGTCTAAAAACATTTGGTTTTAAATCGGATGTATACACAGATAACAGAATTATTATCACGGAGCAATAAGAAAATGGCGACGCCCTACTTTTGGCGGGAAGAAGAGTGATCAATCTCGTGTTTGCTTTGTTTCTCTTAACTT